>CM057350.1:55879724-60879724 GCA_030015575.1 Agapanthus africanus | reverse complement strand
ACAGGTATATCAGGCTTCTTATCAGAATCTTTCGGCTTATACCTGGCCTCTTCGCATGTTGGACACTCTTTCAAAGCTGAATTCTCTTTCCGGTACAACACGCAATTTTTAGGACATACTTGAATCTTCTCGCACTTTAGACCCAAATCAGACATCATCTTCTGGGCTCCGTACCAGCTGTCGGGCACGTTATTTCCCGGGGGCATAGAATCTTTCAAGAACGAAAGAAGCATTATGAATGACTTGTTACTCCATCCATTTGGGCACTTAATCTGGAAAAGTTGGACGAACGATGAGAGGGTGGAATACTTTGCATTCTCATAAATTGGTTTTCTAGCATCATTCATGAAATTTTCATATTTATCCGCACGCGGTCCTTGACCGGAAGGAATATCATCTTCGGTACGAATAGATTCACCTAGGACAGCCTCTACCATATCCTCCATTTCTTCGGATGGAAATAAATTACCGTCTTCTTCTTCTGCCGCATTACCGTCTTCTCCTTCTTCTGCTGCTGCATTATCGTGTTCTCCTTCTTCTTCTGCCGCATTACTGCGTTCTTCTCCTTCCCCGTGATATTTCCAAGTTGTATAAAGTCTAGTAAACCCATATTTTACGATATGAAGCTCTGCCAATTCTACCTTCTGCCAGTACTTATTGCCACATCTATCGCACGGGTTCTCTATCACGATCTTATTATGTGCGCGTGCAAATTCAATAAAAGCAGCAACTCCCGCGACAAACTTAGGTTGCATACGTTGTTGCCAATCCACATAAATCCAGTCCTTAACTCTTACGTACTCATGGGCCATGTTAGACTGTATAACATATAAATTGTAGGTTATGGTGACTATATTGAGAAATCTAAGAACGGGATAGTTACTGACAAAGGAGAAAATCCGTGTATATGCTTTGTGTGTGCGTTTGTCGTTGAAAAGAATAAATTATCGAACGTATGTTAACCGATAGACGGGGACGAAGTGGCTTTTAGTTTCATATATGAGTATCGATGAGAATAGGAAAGTTCCATATTATCATCGAGTATCATATATTGGTTTTAACTTGAACATCTTGAATCACTCTCTAATGATGCGTTTGTTGTGTATTCTTGTTGTGTGTGTGTGTTTCGGCTGTCAGGGGTAAGGCTTCTATCCCATTAAGAATGTATAGAGCGAACACCCATTCGCTTGTGTTTTCAACCGTTTCGAGTAAATTTCGGCAGCACCTCCCCGCTGTTCTCCGAGTACACTGTAATAGAATAGATAATCATTTCAAAGCTGTGAAACAACGTTGAAATGAACATCTAATCTATCTTTGTATATGGAGAACCAGCGGAAAGGTATCGACGAAATATCTCAAAATGGATGAAAACAAAAGTGAATGAAGGTGTTTGCTTTATACATTCCTAACTTGTCCACATGGGACGAATCTATCGGTTATCATACGATTGAATCTTCTCATCTTATAGACTATACGACGGTTGTTAGTATCGAGCTATACCGTCCGATATTTAACAACCTTCGTATAGTTCTATGTCACGACGAATATCGAACGTATGTTAACCGATAGACGGGGACTAAGTGACGCTTTTAGTTTCATATATGAGTATCGATGAGAATAGGAAAGTTCCATATTATCATCGAGTATCATATATTGGTTTTAACTTGAACATCTTGAATCACTCTCTAATGATGCGTTTGTTGTATATTGTTGTTATGTATGTGTGTTTCGGCTGTCGGGGGTAAGGCTTCTATCCCATTAAGAATGTATAGAGCGAACACCCATTCGCTTGTGTTTTCAACCGTTTCGAGTAAATTTCGGCAGCACCTCCCCGCTGTTCTCCGAGTACACTGTAATAGAATAGATAATCATTTCAAAGCTGTGAAACAACGTTGAAATGAACATCTAATCTATCTTTGTACATGGAGAACCAGCGGAAAGGTACCGACGAAATATCTTAAAATGGATGAAAACACAAGTGAATGAAGGTGTTTGCTTTATACATTCCTAACTTGTCCATATGGGATGAATCTATCGGTTATCATACGATTGAATCTTCTCGTCACATAGACTATACGACGGTTGTTAGTATCGAGCTATACCGTCCGATATTTAACAACCTTCGTATAGTTCTATGTCACGACGAATATCGAACGTATGTTAACTGATAGACGGGGACTAAGTGGCGCTTTTAGTTTCATATATGAGTATCGATGAGAATAGGAAAGTTCCATATTATCATCGAGTATCATATATTGGTTTTAACTTGAACATCTTGAATCACTCTCTAATGATGCGTTTGTTGTGTATTCTTGTTGTGTGTGTGTGTTTCGGCTGTCGGGGGTAAGGCTTCTATCCCATTAAGAATGTATAGAGCGAACACCCATTCGCTTGTGTTTTCAACCGTTTCGAGTAAATTTCGGCAGCACCTCCCCGCTGTTCTCCGAGTACACTGTAATAGAATAGATAATCATTTCAAAGCTGTGAAACAACGTTGAAATGAACATCTAATCTATCTTTATACATGGAGAACCAGCGGAAAGGTACCGACGAAATATCTCGAAACGGATGAAAACACAAGTGAATGAAGGTGTTTGCTTTATACATTCCTAACTTGTCCACATGGGACAAATCTATCGGTTATCATACGATTGAATCTTCTCGTTACATAGACTATACGACGGTTGTTAGCATCGAGCTATACCGTCCGATATTTAACAGCCTTCGTATAGTTCTATGTCACGACGAACATCGAACGTATGTTAACCAATAGACGGGGACTAAGTGGCGCTTTTAGTTTCATATATGAGTATCGATGAGAATATGAAAGTTCCATATTATCATCGAGTATCATATATTGGTTTTAACTTGAACATCTTGAATCACTCTCTAATGATGCGTTTGTTTGAATTAAGCTTTGCTATCAATAATGTCAAGAAGTGGTTTCCTACAAATTCTGAATCAAATAATCATGATGTTTTTCTGGTACGAACAACGATATTTAAACATCGTATCCGTCAAGATTTCTAGGAAACTTTTAAGCCTCTACTCAATATCAATGTATCTTCAATATTAAAAAGGCAACAATTTTATAACTCTATTATTAGAATGCAAATTCTGAAGGTTGGTTTGAAATTGGATCACTAGTACAATAGCAAGAAGAAAATATCATGTCGCGTTGTATGAACAGTATTGAAAGGTGTAAAAGCTGTAAACCATGTTATATATTTTCACAAATTTATTTAGAAGAAATTCCTTCTATAAATAACTGAACAAGTCCTCCATCTTTCTATATATGGCTAATTAATCATTCCTAAATTGGATAACATTATAATTTACAAAGCTCCTTATATTACAAAACTATTAAGATATGCTTCGTATCCATCAGGCATATTGATTCCTCATTTTTTTCTTAAATCAATTGAGTAGTCTAAATATATAGTTGCCTCTTTCATCAATGATTTGTTCAACAAGAACAACAACCCCGTTACCGAAACTTTGATGTCGTCTGTATGAATCCGTTTTTCTTTTCCATCATGCTCTGATTCGTTATTAATAAACTCTATGTATGTTCGTTTAAGTCTACTCGTAGTAATTATCGCCGTTAACCACAACATTTTATCAAAGCTAAGCCCATATCTGATAAAAAAATTTGTGGTTAATTTTGTAATGGTCTGATCAGATTCGATCAAGCTTGCGAAAAATCACGGAAATGTTGGATTTGAATCAAACCCGACTGGGCTTGTATCGTTACCGCAATAACAAAATAAACATACTAACTAAAGCTGGAAATGGCATTATGAATCAAATAATCATGATGAATTAAGCTTTGCTATCAATAATTTCAAGAAGTGGTTTCTAACCCTTACCCCAACCCTAATCCTAACCCTAACCCTAACCCTAGCCCCAGCCCCAACCCCAGCCGAACCCCAACCCCAACCCTAACCCCAACCGCAAACCCCTGCCGAACCCCAACCCCAACCGCAACCGCAACCCCAGCCCCAGCCCCAGCCCCAACCGCAACCCCAACCCTAACCTTAACGCTAACCCCAACCGATGCCTCATCGGTACCCAAACCATGAACCCTAGCCCTAAAATAATCAAAAATTTGTTTAATTTAAGATTTCCTAACCTGTGCAGTGGAGGCGACGATCGATCGGAGGCGACGACAAAAACGGAGATGAGGAAGAACTAGGCGGTGGCGACAACGAATCGGACTGCGCTGGCGACGACGAGAACAGCGACGAAACACAAGCGATCGGCGGGAACGAGGGTTTGGGGATTTTGGGTTCGCGCGCGATGGGAAAATAATATTTAGGTAATCAGCGTAGGGATCGATATGTGTCTTTTTAATTAAATCCCTATTTAGATGCCCCTACGGATAAGTCCGTAGGTTCTTGGTTTGCGGCTCCGTAGGGGCAAACAACAATTTACGATTTAATATTTTTAAATTAATATGTAAGGACCGTAGGGGCAACCTTTTGGCTCTACGGATTAGTCCGTAGGGCCAAACTAAATCTGCCCCTACGGATTTCTTTATCCGTAGGGGCAACCCTCTATTTTAGTAGTGTGTGGGATAGACCACCTTCCATCACGGGAATAAGAAACGTATACACTAGTCTACTCCGTAGTATCGATGCCTTATCTCGAAACTCCAACGATTAGGGACAATTTAAGGATGTGCTTATAGACAATCTAGACCCCATGAATATGATCGCCATCACAAATCTAGTAGTCAAGTAAAGATCCTATGGGCTTTGCCAACATGTATCCGAAATACGTTATATAAATAGAACATATACACATGTTGAGGCAAAGACAAACCAGAAATCATTCTATCATATCGAGCAAGACTATCCTATAAATATATATCCCAAGTATTAATATGTAATATAAAATCATGTATTATACAATAACGGCCTCTAGGACATACATATCCAATAATCTCCCACTTGCACTAAGGACATGTATTGGCATATCAAAGACCAATCATCTCCAACGGAAGATCAAGCTGCGTCTGAGGAAGTGCCTTCATGAGTGGGTCCGCCGTATTGTCTTTTGTAGCTACTCTCCTGACCTCGATCTCTCGGCGATCTACGATCTTCCTGATTAGGTGATACCGCCTCAAGATGTGTTTGGATTTCTAATGGGACCATAGTTCTTTCACTAACGCTATAGCTCCATTGTTGTCACAATACAAAGCTATTGAATCAACAATAGATAGAACCACCTCAATGTACCTAGACTGTGAAAGTCCAAACATCCTCTTAGATCCATCACGATAGATCTTGATATCCAAAATGTTGGAGGTATCACCCAGATACTTCATGGAGAACTTCTGAGGCAAGAACAACTTAACCGATTGTAACATCATTTTCTATTAGAAGAATGTCATCCGCGTATAATATGAGAAATATCACAGTTCTCCTTACAATCTTCTTGAAAATACAAGGCCCATTTATGTTTTTGATGAAGTCAAATTCCTTGACTGTCTCATCAAAACAGATGTTCCAGCACTGCGATACCTGCTTTAATTAATAAATGTATTTATACAACTTGCACACCTTCCCGCTGCTCCTACTATCTACGAAACCCTTTTCCTAATCTATATAGACATACCCTTTTAAAGCGCCGTTTAGAAAAGCGGTCTTTATGTCCATCTACCAGATCTCATAGTCATGGAAGGCAGCAACGACAAATAGGATCCAAATGGAATTGACCATAGTCACTCGAGAAAAGGTTTCGTCATAGTCCACACCGGGTCTTTGATGAAAACCTTTTGCAACAAGTCTAGCTTTATAGGGTTCTGCCCTTGGCGGTGCAATGTCCAAAATCCAAACTTTGTTCGTGTACATGGACTCCATTTCGGATCGTATAGCATCCAGCCATTTCACAGTGTCCCTACTGGTAATAGCCTGCTCGAAACTGGTAGGATCATTTTCTTCTATGATACAATCCTCTCAATCACCATCTACGAGAAAACCATAATATCTCTCAGGAGGATGGGAAATCCTACTAGATCTGCGGAATGGTTGAGGTTCGTCCGGGGCAATTAAATCCTGCAGTTCTACCAAATATTTATTTATAGTTTGTGCTTCATGAATTTATTCCAGTTCTACTGTGCTCCCACTAATTTCTTTTGAAAAAAATTCCTTCTCTAAAAAGACAGTGTTGCGAGCAACAAACGCCTTATGTTCCTCAGTGTGGCAGAACAGACATCCTTACGAATGTTTAGGATATCCCACAAACTTACATAAAACTGATCGTGCCTCGATCTTATCCGGTTTTTATACTTTAACATAGACTGAACAACCCCATATTTTAATAAAAATAAGGTATTGTCTCTTTCCCTCCCATATTTCATATGGAGTGGTAGGCATAGATTTGGTAGGAACCCTATTCAATATATATGCAGCTGATTCAAGTGTATATCCACAAAATGAAAGAGGTAACTCAGTATTACCCATCATGGAGCAAACCATATCCAATAGGGTATGGTTCCTCCGTTCCGATATACCGTTGTGCTGTAGTGTATACGGAAAAGTAAGCTGAGAGAGAATATCATTCTCTTTTAAGTAGTCGAGAAATTCCGTACTTAAGTACTTCCCTCCTTTATCAGATCAGATGATCTTGATACTTTTGCCAGTCTGGTTCTCTACTTCATTTCTGTATTCTTTGAATTTCTCAAAAACTTTAGATTTGTGTATCAAAAGATACACATATCCGAATTTAGAGAGATCGTCAGTGAATGTAATGAAGTAAGAGAACCCATCCCTTGCATGTGTAGAAATTGGACCACATACGTCATTGTGTATGAGTCCTAAGAGCTATGTTGCTCTTTTTCCGTGACCTGCGAACGGAGATTTGGTCATCTTTCCTTTGAGACAAGACCGACAAGTTTCATAGGATGAAAATTCGAACAGATTCAGATATCCATCCTTATGTAACTTGGCTAGTCTGGTCTCATTGATATGACTAAGTCTACAATGCCACAAGTAGGTCTCGTTCGTATCTGAACTCTTACTTTTGCATGTGTTTTGTATATTAAGAACCGTGTTTTGATTTAGAACATAGATACCATTACACAGTGTATCTTCTGCAACAAATACTTGATTAAGATAAATGCTCATGATATTTCTATCTTGAAAAAATTATATCCATCTTTATCAAGTAAAGAAAGTGATATTATATTGCAAAGCATGAAATGTATATAGTAGCAATTGTTCAAAATCATAGTTTTGCCGTTTGGCAATACTAGGTGATATTCACCGACGGCAACAGCAACAACTTATGCTCCGTTCCCTATTTTGAGGGATCATATCACCATATGATCCTACTTTTTCTCAATACCTATAATAAATTACAGATATGAGATCCTGCCGGTATCTAGAACCTAGAAAGTAGGACTGACCGAAAAACGGTTCTCAATAAAAAGAACACCTAAAGGAGATGCAATAGTATGCTTCTTCTTCATCGGGGTCATTAAGGAATTCATGTAATCCTCTTTCTTTTGCTCATGCTCGTGACATTTGTCACAATTTAGAGCCGAACCGATGTTTCCCATCCCCAAATAAGAATCCGAGTCGGTCAAGTCATACATTTTTAATATCTTGATATAAGCGTGACAAGGTAGCTGCAATTAGAAGAGAGAAAAGAAACACTCAGCGTATACTCTTGCAATTTTAGATTGGTTATTAATTTATCTAAATAGGGTGGCTCCTACTATTTCCTTAAATTCTCCTTCAAATCTTAAAAGGAGAACTAGTCAGGATCATGTACGCTCCACAAGTTTGCTAACCGTTCAGCCAGGCAAGTGTTGGTACTCCGAGAGAGGCTTCCCCTGCTTTCGTACGGACCTAATTAAATAACCCCGTTTCCACAGAGGTATAACCCCGTTAATACCTTTCTAAACACCTAATGGGTTAGCTAGTTGTGAAGTGAAAATCTCCCGGGAGTAATCCTAGTCATCAGTGGGATCGGGACCCAACTATCATCGCGTGATAACCTAGATGGAAGCTACTCTAGGTACCACATTCCAGAAGGTATGCAACACTAGCAGGTTTCCTATAAATTTGAAACTCTCGATGTGATTTTTATCTCCAACGATCTATAACCTTGACGCTTGCCAACAAATCATAGACCGCTAGTCAAATTTATCCCATCATTATCCTAGATTAACTCGAATCCACCCGCACAAATCTTTGACACTTGCCAACAAAGCTGTGTGACTGTCTCGATCAATCTCATCTCTATGCAACAGATAAATATCACTAGGCTACCATTCACTATGTCTTGACGTTTCCCAACAAACATAGCACGAATACTAGGTGGTATCTATCTGAAATGACGGAAGGCTACGGCTGATTTTTGGCGAAAAACTTTTAACGTAATCAACTTGATTTCGTTCAAGGAATCTAGTGATTTCGAAATGAGTAGTCCAAGCTCAATTTTTAAAAATTTTGGTTTTGAGAAAAACCGAGTGGTTTTGAAAAGAACCGAGTGGTTTTGAAATTTTATTCCAACATCTTTTATATTTATTTTCTTGCATTAATTAGAATTAATGCGGTTCCATCATTAAAGTTCCTGTGCATCACAGAAAAAACCAAAATAGAATGTACATATATGCCACCCGCATTCGCCACGGAGTCCGAGAACTTTACCGTAAGGTTACTTAACTTACGACAGTGCATGGGCAGAGCTAGCGTGGGTGCAAAATATATACAACATTTATATATATCATCATCATAGGCATGTAATAAAAATCGCAGGCATGCGATAATCAAAATAGAATAACGGATAAACTAGAAGCCTTGAACCGCAAACGAAAACCAACGTTTCCCGGTCATGTGGATAACTCGAATATCACCTAAAACAAAGACCTCTACAAGCACGACAAGCTAACCGTTAATTCTAGAAATGAGGCAACCATCACTCAGTGATATGAGTTGTCCACCAGGCACTTCATGGAATCCGGTAACTTGAGCACTCCACTATGGGTCTATCCTAAACCCTAACAAGTACAGCGAATAGCTCGCTAATTCTACGGCGAATAGCTCGCTCTCGAACTCATCACCATGAGACGACCATCTAACACACTCTAGAACCCTTCTACTCGAGCACTTCTTCGTGGGATATCCTAATACAAGAATGAATGAATTTACAATGGTAATATCGACCTCAATCCGGTTGTGTTTCAATAAAACAATATGCATCAAGTGATAACGACGGCCACAATCCGGCCGCTCATCCCGAATAACAAATATACATCCAATCTACAATTAGGGGCTATCCACCATGATTATCCGGCTAAACCATCACAAGATATGCTAAACCACAGTACAAGCAAGTATTTGCAAGCCCGTCTAATCGATCTATAGCAATTAGACGACATTTAAAAACACAAAGATATCAGCGATGCAAAAGTTTCGAGTTTTAAAACTTTCGAGTTGCCTGAATACTAAGATAGCACTTAATAAAATCTGGGGCAAATCAAACATAACCAAAAATCTCAATTCCCAAAACCTAAGACACCAGATGAAAACGAGAACAAACTGAGCATGAAAAACCGCCAGTAGTAATCCAATGTGGAATTTGGGCAGGTTTTCTTGCTCAGTTCTGCTTCATTTTCGTCCTGTGTCAATTTCATATCAAGAACACTCCACTGCACTAGTTTAAAAAAATTTCGGAGATCAAAAAAATTTTGAACAGAAACTAGGTTGTGAAAATCGGAAATTTTCGGTTTCGAAACTTAAGCATCGTCTACTACTAGTTTATAGTGTTTGGGTGGCTCTGATACCATATTAGTAGACGCTCGTGCTTGTGCCGCAAACTTATGGCTAAGACGGAATACAAAACATAAATTTTAATAACAAGAGCATGAACTACTACGACCTAGAATCGAATCCAAACACTAAAGTAGCAAATTGGAAGAAGTTTAACTACTCGGTTCGGTGCTAGCTACCATTGTAGTCGTATCCTTCGTCTTCTTTCCACTTCTTAAGCTTTTAATTCCACCGGGAACAAGCTTGAAAGTCGGTCTTCCTCGTCGAAAATGATCCACCCGAAGGAACCCTAGCAAAGACTCTTGCTTCACAATGAAAAGCTAAGTGAAGAAACAAGTGAACAAAACATGCTAAGAATTGATCATTAGGATGTAGTGGTGGTTAATCTCTAGTGTTTCTCTCTTTTTCTTTTTTCCTTTCTCAACTTAAAATAAAGCAGAGAAGAGAGAGAAGAAGCAAAGGGTGAATATCAAGCATGCATGGCTAAAAACATTTTCTTCTTTTCTTTTTCTCTTCATATCTTTTGAAAAATGGTGTGAGTGGAATTGTGACTCAAATGGTGGGTCACAAGTCCACGCCATTCTTCAAAGATCATGAAGAGATGAGAAAAGAATAGAAACCACCTCATGTGGACACACACATATATACGTACATGCATACAGTAATACAAGTATAAGCTACAAATACATACACCTGTATTCGTATCAAAACACGAATACTGTATTCGTATAAAATATGAATACCCGTATTTGTATTAATATACAAATACCCGTATTTATATCAAGACACAAATACACGTATTTATATAAATACCCGTATTTGTATAAATACCCGTATTTGTATAAATACCATATTCTGTCAAAATACAAATACCATAAAGAGAGATACCAAAAAGAGATATATAATACTAGCTCACATTTTATCCAAATGTGATAATCTGGCTATCTTTCAAATCATCTAGTATTAACAAAATGTTCGATTAAAAGTACATGTACAAAAACATGTATTTAATCAAACCTCCATACATATCAAAATACATACACTACACCGTTTTTCCTGAGCTGGGAAACCCTCTGTATGGGATTCTAAAGACTCGACAATACGCCGACAGTGGGTTTAATCATAAGCACGTCAGTAGCACTAGATGTACGAAACGGCTACCCAGATATTGAAAAAAAGGAAGGTCAACAAGCAAATTTGTCTATATCCCTACTGAGTTTGAAAGTGACAATCTCCGTATAGTCTGGTCTCTTCATCTGAGAGTATTGCATATCGGGTCTTAGGGTGGAAAACGTCAGCCCCCTTATAACCTGACAAGTTGTGTCGATGTGGCCGAACACCCTCTTGAGAAAATACTGATCTCATTATCAGTAAATGTCATCTGCCTTGATCAAGGTCTTATGGTAATAGCCAATCAAACACAGCGCGCCATCAACTCTCTATACTGGGAGAGACGAATCCCTTCTATCACTCACTACCTCCAAGTGCTTCAGGACCGTACCCATCTAAAACTTGTTTGCACGACTCTTTAAAATCATGATAGGGTAGAAATCTAAGTACAGTAGGAACACGCTTGAGACTAATAACGATGTCAGGTCTAAAGACTAACCTGTACTTATGTCACCAGAGAACTGCTATCTGACGATAGGTTTATTATCATCTAGAAGTTCATGGCGATTCCATCTACTGTAACTCATAACCTAATGGGAACATGTATACTATCTTTAGTGTCGTACACCAATGGCTGTGGGACAGGCCACCTTCTCTTACGGAAATAAGAAACGTATACACTAGTCTACTCCGGAGTATCGATATCCTGTTTCGAAACTCCAACGACTAGGGACAATTTAAGGATGTGCTTATAAACTATCTGGACCCCACGAGTATGATCGCCATCACAACTCTAGTAGTCAAGCAAAGATCCTACGGGCTGTACTGATATGTAACCAAGATACGTAATATAAATAGAATATATGCACATGTTGAGGTAAAGACAAACCAGATAGTATACTATCATATCGAGCAAAACTGTCATGTACATATATATCTTAAGCTTCCACATGTAATATACAATCATGTACTATACATTAATGACCTCTAGAGCACACATATCCAACAGTTGCACCTCCTTCGCTATTCTCATCAGGACTTATTTTAGGAGACGGAATATTTTTACATTTGCTTCCTCTAGTTGACTTTATAAACTCAACATTTTTTTCTTTTAGGAGTTACTAAATCGATAGGAATAATAGATTTTTTCAAGTATTGATTTTCGTTTGTTTCCACTACTGTACCTTCTTCTTTTTCTAATTCAGCGATAGTGCACTCATAGGCTGAATTAATCGACATGCTAGCACATGTAAATGTAGAAATAAAAAACTTACCACAACAACTTTGAAAAACTTCATTGAAAAAGATGTAAACGTGCTCTGGCAGATGTTAGGGTTCCAAAATCGAGAGATCGCTTCGAAAAACTTTGTTGAGGAAAATGCAGAGTGGTCCGATGGAAGTTAGGGTTCCAAAATCGATAGGTGGTATATTCCTCAACCGCTAGAAAAAAAATTACTTAAGCAGCGGTTTAATATTTATTTTTAACCGCTGGTTTAAGTGGCGGTTAAATAAAACCCGTTGAATTATAACCGCTTCTTAAAATAGCGGTTGAGTTTGCATGGTACAGATTTATTGGATAAATTAATTTTTTATGTTAATCGCTACTTCAGGTAGCGGTTAAATAACGACCTTTGGATTTTAACCGCTTCGTAAAGAAACGGTTAACTTTGAACGGTCCTGGTTTATTGGGTAATTTTTTTATCCAATGCTTGTACCAAGGACAGAACCCATATAAAAGATATGATCATATTATATGCAATTATTCAAATAGAGAAATATATATAGTCGAGAGCCTTGCTCATATCTGAATAAATGATGATGATATGGAGATAAGGAGAGAGAAATGAAGGATACTTATCTTTATTAAATTTGATTTAAATTCGGATTAGTTTTGGATTGGTTAGGATTTAAATCTAATATCTATTAAATTTAAATCTAATATCTAAATTAAATTCATATTTATCTCTAATTTAAATATGGATTTATCTCCCAGCATTTATATACCCTATATATATGAGGCTTTCTCTTGGTTTTTTGATGAATTCATAATTCTCTAATAAGCTAGTGATTGATTAGAGTTGGAGAGAGCGGCCAAGCGCGGTCGCGGAATAGAGAGAGGCTTATTATAAGAGAGGGTATTTCTTTATAAAGGAGGGTGAAAAGTCGGTGCAATCTCTTGTAATTCTTTATCATAGTGAAGTTTTCGTCGTGATTTGAAGGATTAGGTGATAGTTGTGTCGAACATGGGTAAATCTTATGTATTATTGTTGGTGTGTTCTTTTCGCATGATTTGGTGTCTGTCGGATAGTTCTTTTTCAATCAACCCTAAAACAAAAGTCATGAATTTCAACTGCACATAGATACGTAATCTTTATAACAAGCTTGGCCATATTCAAGTGGGAGGTCCCCGTATAGCCAGCCTTTATCTTTAAAGACCAACGCCCATGATCTGGTTCTTAGCTATATGTGTGGCCAACTTTCGGAAGATGGCCTCTCTCTCTCCCGCCCCCTCCCCACGTGTCTTTACTCATGTCTTACATGGCCATAATATTATTTGGATGTATATGTGGAAGAGAGCTGCCACATAATAATTATCAAGCTTAAGCTTAGGGACAATCCACGTGGCACCACTAAATTATGATTACAAGTTGAAATGGAGATTTATAACCATTAACCAGTCCAAAACTAGGATGATATCACATGCCGACCTATCAAGATAACAAATTAATTAATTAAATTAGAGGACCAATATATGTTTTGCATGTCAATATCTGTAAGCAAAATGGGCACATGATAATGAGCAAAGTGCCATCCAGCTACAGACACAAAGGGCCCATGCATATATTTTGGAAAACGATCCTATTAAGGATGAGAAGGTGAGGATCCTATTCAAGCATGTGCTCATACAATCAGATTTCACAGTTTAAATTCTTTCTCATGGGCGAACGATTTCTTTTACCCAAAATCTTAACCCATCGAGCCATGTAGGTTGAAAATATATGTTGTAAACCACCGTAACAATTGAACACCTTTTTATCTGGACTTTTATACTTCATGAAATAATCAGTGTATATATATATATATATATATATATATATATATATATATATATATATATATATATATATATATATAATGATGATGATAAATAAATGTATAGTATTTAAAATGAACTCAATAATATTTGAACCCAACAACATTTTAAATCTGGTGCTCGGGTTGAGAACCAATTTAAGCAAAAGTTTATATTATGGGCTAACATTAATGTTTTTTAGACTAATATAGGGAAAATTAGATTCATGAGCATCAAAAGATTTTTCTTTTTATTTTCATTTTTGTATTTTTATTTTTTTAAAATTTTTTTTAATTGTTATTGCAGGTTTTTTTTTTTCTGGGATGGGGGTGGAGGATTGGGGAGAGGGTGAGGTATATATTCATGTACATGATGAGATATTTGGCTCAGGCATATCAAACTTTCTTGGATAAAACTCTGTGATGTTCAATTTAACAATACTTACAGCTAAGTGTAAAGGATTAAAGAAGAAAAGAAAAGATATAATGGATTATGGATTGTAATTAAGGTGTACTAACTCATCGGAAGTCAAGTCTTCCATCTATAAACATCTAGCATAATCTTTAGACATGATTCATAAATCATGTATTGACCAAATGGACGTATTGGATTATATCTCTTCGTGTAACAGTACTGGATATTATGGATATTATAGTTATTACTTGCATACTAGTGTATTGTATGTGCAATGCATGTTTGTGCATGCCTTGTAGGCATCTCATCTCAACTATTATTACTCAAAGACCAATGTGATATATATGTCGCCCATTCACATTTAGTTCAAATAAAAAATTAAGAAAATAAGAAAAATTCTTAATTTCAAGATGGGATAGCCTATATCTTCTGAGAAAATACTATAGAAACAACAATCATTAAAGCCTAGAATTACCTTTAAAAATATCTAAGTAGTTTATTATGGTCGACAAAAACTGAAACAAATATAATAAAATTTCGAACTTATGTAATTAAATTACAAAATTTTGGGAAAAACTATTTTAAAAAATAAATCCTAACTATATTCTCAAATCTTCTCGGTCTTCTAAGTAATAAACTAATAACAAATTAAAATAATAAAACTAAATATATTTAAATTACAGATCCTTTTATTTTTTTTAACCTCTTATTGATTTAATCACGTGCATCGTAGATGCCACAAAGCTAATATATCTCTACTTTTAAAACGAAGAAAAGAGATCTTTGTCTACCGATTCCTCACAAACAGATTAACACTGTGAACTCTTCATTAATCACGAAATTTTCTCAATTTTTTGTTGTTTTTTATTTGGATTAAATTAGACTTGCTATAGGTGTGTGCGTGTTTGGTAAAAGGAAAGTAAAGAGAAAAATGGGGAAAGTAAAGGTAATGATCACCACTTTTTCCTAATTTTGCTGTTAGACCAAAGAAAGTAACAAATTATAGGAAAAAAGATACCCTAGAAAGGCTTGCTGGTATTTTTTTTTTTAAATTTTTACTTGAATCACTTTAATTCTGGCTTCTTAATATGATCATCCAAATTCACCTTTTACCCCCATACCTGGGGTTAAACATCCTTAGAGATCGGTTTAAATTTGATTCCATTTGTTCTATAAGATTGTGCTCAGTATGATAGATTATTAGGATTGCTTGTTATTAGTCACTGCAACTACAAATAAATAGGGGCTGCTCCTACCGTCATGACCGTAGGGGAAAAAAAACCATCGATAGGTCAAAAGGCTGAAGGGTCAAGTTTCTATTCCTACGGTTGAAAATTTGTCCCTACAGGCATAATCTTCGGGGAAACTATGCCTAAGGTTTCCAAACGTAGGGTTAATTTTTTTTATTTATGGAAAAAAATAGTAATGTCATGCCCGGTCGAAAACGTTGGGGAAAATTAAAATAATCTGTAAGCCCATATTTTGATTTTTTTTTAAAAAGTTTAATTTGTAATTTATGCCTTACGGTTGTCACTGTAGAAGCATAAATTTCGCTCTACGGATGACACCGTAGGGCCAAACTTTCATTTTAATAAATATCTTTTTTTTAAAAATTGTAATTTATGCCCGACCATAGGGGCATAAATTTGGAACTACGAATTCCACCATAAGGGTAAAATATCAGTTTTTTCTGATATTTTGCTCCTATGATTGCAGCCTCAGAGGCATATATTGCCTCTACGGTAACAACTGTATGGGCAGAGTTTCATATATTTTTTTAAAAATATTTTTCTTGTCCTGTACATAATATATATAAATTGCACAGTATATCATATAACCAAATACAGAAATATTTATAAAAAAATCATGCATAATATATAACGAAATAAACAAAAACAATCCAAAATCAATCTAAAGTCATGATCATAAACATTATATACAACAACCGATGTCCAAAATAAACAATGTGTATCAAATAATGTACATACATCCTTCAGAAATCCAAAAAATATAAATAAATCTATACTAGCTCCGTCCAGATGCTCATCCTCCAAGTATCTGGAAAATCTGGCACATCTGATCCTTGCTGCATCCATGTGTCGACAAAATCTCGAGTAATGAAGAAATGGCTTATGCAGGAGTAAGAGTGGGCTGTGGAACCGAAGGAGAGGCATGCACAGAAAAACCTGGATGAGAGGCCTGCGGAGCCTGATCCGTAGGAGTGACCTGTGCAGCCGCAGCCGAAGGAGGGGCATATGGAGTTGCAGCCGAATAAGTGGCCTGTCGAATCTGTAAAGTTTATAAGTTTGTGTAATAAACGAGTAAAAAACGGTGCACTAGATTTAGTCTATATGTATAGTTATGAAATTCTTAGTTTAGAAATCAAGTCTTGCGAATTGAAATGATGTGTTATTGATCCATAGGCTCGTCGCTCAGGTTTGTTTTTATTCTTGTTATTGTTGTAATTGTTGTCGTGTTGTTATTGTTGTTTTTATGTGTTGTGTATGTGTCAATCTGTCCGTGTGTATTTGTGTTTATGTATGTGTATGTGTACACACGCGCGCTTATGTGTATATGTGCATGTGCGTGTATTTGTGTCTGTAACATACGTATCATCATCTTTTGCAACGCCTCGAATTTGGAATTAGGCGTGTCGAACTGCTGCTCCAGACGTCGCTCGCGAAGGTAGGAGAAGTAATTGCCGGAGAGAAGGACAACTTCAGATGGGTCCTGATGAGACCAAGTCCCCAGCCTCTCTCCCAACCACCGTGGTGCCCTCCATATACGGCGTCTAAGATAGGGATCAACACAGCCAGATCGGTCTCTACGGTAAAATCAATCCCTGATAATTCCACCTGCTGCACCACCCGCTCCTACATCATGTAAAACATTGAAATGTAAGTAAACAATTTAAATTTAAACTATTCAAACAAAATTTCATTTGAATTAGAACAAATATTAACACTTACGCAGTACTCCTGAGTAGCAGTGTCATAGGGATTTTATTAGTTTCCAAATTTAACCGTAAGCATACAGCTTATCGCAGTCATACTTGAGAATCGTTTCTATAGAGAGCTGTGTTAATTACTTTTAAACTAGATTAAAGTTGAGTTGTTTTTAAAATCTAACAATTTAAATCCTAAATTAAAATAAAAGTTAGTTTTCAAGAGATAGAAAATTTAGGTTTTTTATTTGCTTTATTTTTATGGTTGGTTTAAAAAATTTATCTTCTTTTCTACTCTAGTTCTAATATGTTTCGGTTAATTATAACTAAGTATAGATTATATTTAAATTATAAATATAGCCTATCAAAATTATAACATCATCTATATCATATTAAAACCCTAGTTCTAATTAATTAAAAACAACATAGATTTAATTTTCCCCAAAAATACATAGGTCATAAGTCTACAATTATTATCTTATCGATTAATCTAAATCCCTTTAAATTACCTAGGCTGAATATCTTATATTTAAATTAATATCTTACATTTCTTAATTAAGTTTTTAGTTGTCAATTATTATCAACTTAATTAAATTGTCAGTGTTATCAGCTTTCTCTAATCTTGTTCAAAACGTCATCTTTCATTACTCGATCAGTTTATTAGATGTATAACTATAAAGAAAATAATAAAGAAATAAAAGATTCACAATCAAAGCATAGAAAAGAAGAGAAACAAGAATATCAATTCATAGAAATTGTAAATAAAAATTCATAGAAATTGTAAATAAAAACACATAGAAGAAATATTAGTTGCTCATGATATTAAAGAAAACTAAATTTTTATTAATATTCATAATAAACTTATAATAGAACTTGATCTCTTCTTCTTGAAAACCTTAACTTTAATGCTATGAGAGAGATGTGAAACCCTAGGGCTATACAGGTGCTTATATAGGACTAAGAAAGTTCGGAGGAAAAGTAATAAAAGATACGGAGAATCAAACCTACTAACAATTATGAAAATCAAATCAATGAAAATCTAATTGCTCTGTTGGATACGGATTCGGTATATTGAGAAGTTTCGAAATATGAAACTATATGGCTCATAAGGATGTATGTGAAAATATCCACGAAAATTGAGATCGAACGGCCACTAAGTGGCCGCGTTTCCACCACCGTCGCGTCTATATTGGCCACGCATCCATGGTCCCATGGTGTCTTCCTGGCTCCGATTTTTTTCCTTATGTCCCTCGTCAATTTAGTTGATTTTTGAGCACATAAAATTTTGAATATCTCACTGTATTTCTGTAGTTGCGTGGATTCTCAGAATTGTTCCAATTACACATATAATTAGGCAGATTGATTTGTTACTTTTGATTTGATTATGTTTCTCCAACTGATTTATTGTTGTGATAATTGATCCGCCTCTATTTGTTGCAAACTTTGCTGATTTGTAATGATATTCCTAAATTTGTTCCAAATTTGCAAATTATCTTTCGATTTTCTAAATAACTTCTTTAAGTCTCCATTGTACGCACGTAATTCTCATTTTAGCACAATTTTCCGTCTTTTTGCATCCAAACCCTGTTATCTGTAATAATTCACAAAAGATATCCGGAACAACATAATGTATGATAATAAAATGATAAATGGGTTAGAAAAATTTGCAATAAATTGTACCCATCAAATAGCCCCACACTTATCTTTTGCTAGTCTTTGAGCAAATATATAGTTTTTAACTCTAAACTAAACTAAACTACAATCTAGCTAAATCCTACTCCTACTCTTACTCCTATAAAAGAAAATAAAGGAAATAAAAATAAGAAAATGACAACTATATATAAAGATAGGAATCGATAAGAAAAATATGAAAAACAGGAGTTTAAAGTTCACCAGATTTCCAGTCGTCATGAACCATATCTTAATAGATTTTGATCTATACCAAAAATTACTTCATCATCATTCTTCCTGTCTTTCCTGCCTATTTTGCTTCCAAACATGATCATATACCTCTACATGTGTGTAAAATCATCTCTACACTAGGAGAATTCAATTCAAGCTCCCATAATCTTGCCCTTAGCTCTCTATTATTTTTTAATCGGCGGATCAAATTGATGGATCTGTTCCCAAATTTTTCATGCATCCTTAATGCTTCGTAAGGCACTAACCAACCGATTACCAAATGTGATTACTTTTTGAGCGTAAATAGCAGTATCCTAATTTTGCAACACCTAAGGTACAGCAAATGATCCCAAACCAGTTGGTTTAAGTCGCTAGGTCATGAAACACTCTCACTGAAATTTTTTTATGCTGTCTTAATAATTGCAAAACGGTGTTCAAATTTTTTTCGTACTTGGATATTACAGACAAGAGCATGACAGTTCTCTTCTACTATCCTAAGTTTCAAGATGTGTGCATGTGCGTATAGTAGGTATCAACATTCAAATATTTAGACTAAAAAATAGGCTCCCCTTACATCTTCTCAAATCTAGTAACTCCTTTATGCTATTAGTTTTTTTGGGAACGGGCTCATGACAACTTATTACTAGATCCATTTAACCATCCATTTTTCTTAAATTCTCTCTCTCTCTCTCTTATATACATTTTTCATTTTTTCATTTCTATTTTCAAAATTTTCTATTTTTTTAAAAAAAAACTAAAAACTATGTACAACCCACCTCTATACACACACTTAAACTTGACGGTGCCCTCACTGTCTACCGCGACCCCTCCCTTGACCACAAACAACGGCTAAGAAACTAATGATATATATATGTTACAAATGAGGGGTTTTAAAAATATTTTCAAGTGTATTCCGGCTCATAGAGATCCATGAGCTCCGCATCATTATCCGCAGAAAATTCTAAAAACGGTTTTAATCTTTGACCATTAACTTTGAAAATACTACCGTTTTTAGGGTTTTCTTTTTCCATAGCTCAAAAAAAGGTTTTTAACAATAAAAGGTCTGGTACATCGCGATTTTAGTTTTCCAGGAAATAAATGTAATCGCGAATCATATAGTAAACTTTTTGGCCTATTTGAAAATATTTTCATAAAATGTTTTTATCATAGAAAATCTTCGTTTTTTCTTTGAAAATCTTGGCATTGTCATAAGCATCGTTCCGAATTTCCTCTAATTTATTTAGTTGGAGCTTTCTATACTTACTGGTTTCTTCAATATTCATGTTTAACTGTTTTATGGCCCATATAGCACGGTATTCCAACTCCACTGATAAATGGCAAGGTTTCCCAAATATAAGCCTATATGGAGACATACCAAGGATGATCTTGTATGTGGTTCGGTAAGCGTATAATGCGTCAACAAGTTTAAGTGACAAATTCTCGCGATTTTTATTAACTGTCTTTTTCAATATTTACTTAATTTGTCTATTTGATAGCTCAACTTGCTCACTAGTTTGCGGATGATATAGGATGGATAACTTGTGGTGGATCGAATATTTTCTCATAAGAGATTCGAAAGATCAGTTGCAAAAATGGGTCCCATTATCACTAATAATAGAACGTGGAATGCCAAATAGAGAAATAATATTATTTTTCAAAAACTTGACAACAACTTTGTTGTCATTGGTTTTGCATGTCATTGCTTCCATCTATTTCGATACGTAATCGACCGCCACTAAAATATAAACATTTTCAAATGAATTTGGGAATGGCCCCATAAAATCGATGCCACATACATTAAAGATCTCAAGTATAAGAATAGAATTAAGAGGCATCATATTCCACCTAGTGATTTTACCTGAGTATTGATAGCATTTTCAAGTTTTACAAAATTCATATGCATTTTTAAATAACATGGGCCAATAAAACCCACTTTGTAAAACTTTTTTTGCCGTCGCTTTAGCCCCAAAATGGCCCCCACTTGCATGATTATGAAAAAATGAAATAACACTCTTAATTTCATCATTAGGTACACACCGCCGAATGATTTGGTTATTACACTGTTTAAATAAATAAGGATAATCCCAAAAGAAATATTTTACTTTGGAATGAAACTTATATCGATCTTGTTTAGACCAATCGGGTTGTGTCATTTTCGTAATGAGAAATTTAACTATATCCACGAACCATGGTTTGCTAGCAGCTGTGTATAACTATCCGTCGGGAAAATGGTCATTTATAGGAAGTTCTTGTCTGGGTGCAAGTGGTAGACGTGATAAATGATCGACCACAACATTTCCGGATCTCTTTTTGTCTTTTATTTGAAGGTCAAACTCTTGCAATAAAAGAATCCATCTAAGTAATCAGGTTTTAGTATCTTTCTTAGAAATAAGATGTCTAATGGTCGAATGATCAGTGTAGATCATAATGTGTGGACCAATGAGACCTAAACTTTTCAAGTGCATATACAATAGATAAAAATTCTTTTTCGGTGGTGGAATAATTTAACTGTACATCATTTAGGGTCCTACTTGCGTAATGGATAACATGTGGCATTTTCTTAATTTGTTGTCCTAAGATAGCTCCAATTGCAAAATTGGATGCATCACACATAATCTTAAAAGGCTCACTCCAATTAGGAGCGTGAATAATTGGAGCGGATGTAATCTCCTTTTTCAATTGCTCGAATGATTTGAAGAAATCAAAACCAAATTCAAAAGGTGTATTCTCGGCAAGAAGTGAAGTCAAGGGTCTAGCAATTTTGCTAAAATCCTTCATAAAGCGTCTATAAAATTCCGTATGCCCAAGAAATGAATTAATGGCCTTAACGGTTTTGGAAGAGAGTATATTAGAGATTATATTTATTTTAGATTTATCTACCTCAATACCTTTACGTGAAATAATATAGCTTAGAACAATATCTTGCTTGACCATAAAGTGGCATTTCTCCCAATTGAGTGTTAGATTCTTTTCTTTTCACTTTTGGAGTACTAACTCCAAGTAGTGTAAACATTCATCAAATGTGTCTCCAAAGACTGAAAAATCGTCCATAAAAACCTCAAGAAAACATTCCACCATGTCAGAAAATAGGCTTATCATGAACCGCTGAAAAGTGGCGGGTGTATTACATAACCCAAAGGATATCCTTCTATATGCAAAGGTGCTAAATGGACATGTGAAGATGATCTTTTCTTGGTCTTTGGGTGCAACGGGTATTTGGTTATAAGCAGAGTATCCATCTAAGAAATAATAGTACTCATGACCGGCTAACCTTTCGAATATTTGATCGATAAAAGGCAACGGAAAGTGATCTTTCCTCATTGTGGTATTAATCTTACGATAGTCAATGCACACACGCCATCCGGTTTGCGTGCGAATAGAGACCATCTCGTTCATGCGGTTTTCAATAACAGTAATACCCGACTTTTTAGGTACCACATGAATTAGGCTGACCCACGTGCTATCAGAGATAGGGTATATGATACCACTATCAAGACATTTAATTATGTCTTTTCTCACTGCCTCTTTCATTATAGAATTCAAATGGCGTTGTGGATCTCTAACTTGCTTGGCGTTGTATATCAAGTGAATTCTATGTTGTACTATAGTAGGGCTAATTCTTTGATATCCGCCATAGTCCAACCAATAGCCTACTTATTATTTTTAAAAATAGATAATAAGACCTCATCATATTCCTTAATAAGATCGACAGAAATTATAACTGAAAGCGTATTATTCAAACCTAAATAGAAATATTTTAAGTTAGATGGGAGGGGCTCGAGTTCTAACTATGGGCCTCTTCTATCGATGGGCGTAAAAGAGGTATAGGTTAAAGAAAAAGTGGCTCAAGTGGGGCCTTTCCCATATAGGCTATTAGGAAAGAATCATCAAAAGTAACAATTTCTTTGTTACTAAGTTCCTCCTCTATGCAATTTTCTATAAAGCAGTTATCTAACTCAACTTCTTCATCATCAGAAATATTATTGATTAAGTTGAATTCGAAAAGCTTATAGGAATCACTTGGCTGATTTTCTAAGTTAAAAATATTAAGATCAATTGTTATGTTCCCAAATGAAAGTTTCATAGAACCATTGTGATAATTGATTATTGCATTCGAAGTGGCTAGAAAGAGCCGGCCTAGTATGACAGGAATTTAATTCTAAGGTTAGTGACAGGTTGTGTTTCTATAACAATAAAATCTACGGGGAATATAAATTCCCCAACTATAATCAACACATCATCGATCTCACCCATAGGAGTCTTAATAGACCGGTCTGCTAATTGCAAAGTGATTTTGGTGGGCTTAAACTCACCTAGCCCCAACTGCTCATATACAGAGTATGGAAAAAGATTAACGCTAGCGCCTAAGTCTAATAAATCTCTATTTATGACCTTTTCATCTATAATGCAAGATATAGTAAAACTACCGGGGTCTTTATACTTAATGGGCATAGTATCACTTAGAACGTCACAAATATTTCCTGCTAAAAAGACCACCTTAGGCATTGTAGTTTTTCTCTTCTTCGTGTATAAATCTTTGAGATATTTTGCATATGAAGGAACTTGGTCAATCATGTCTAAAGGAGGGACGTTGACCTTCACTTGTTTAAATATTTCCACCATCTTCTCTACCTTAGCAGCTTACTTCTTGGTCTTTAAACGTTTTGGATAAGGTGCTCCAGGCTCAAGAAGGGTATCTATAGAAGATGGGTAGGATGGAGATGTGAGTGTATCAATAAACGTCGGCTGTGTAAGTAGAGTAGGAGACTACTGCTCCTCATTATCCAGGATCTCTTCTGAATCATCGGGAATTCTAACCTGATTATCAACCTGTTTACCCGATGGCAAGGTAGTTATGGCATTTGCTTGCACGATTTGCACGTGTATCTTTAGGATATAAAAAGTTGACTAGGTAGCGTTTCTTGCTCACGTCCTTCTAATATTGCAGCTAACTGACCAAGTTGCTTTTCAATATTAGCCATGGTTTGTTTGGTGGCCAATTCATTTCTGCAATAAAGTGTTCAGCTGCTTTTCAACGTTATTAAGCCTATTATTCTCATTCCCATACCCTTGCTGTGCATGCTGCATGTTAGGTTGGGCAGTGATAGGTGGAGAACCTTCTCTTTGGTTTTGGAATTGTTGGCCATTGTTGTCTTAATTCCATTGTAAATTAGGGTGGTTCTTCCATCCTTGGTTGTAGATTTGAGAATAAAGATTAATATTGTTGTTACTACATTGATAGACAACATTAGTTGTCACTTGACCTTGAGGACCATTTAAAAGAGAACATTATTCTGAAAGACGGAAAGAATCTTGACAGTTAAGACAAGGAGAGAGTTGACTAACTTGAGCAACAGGGCCGGGGGTTGTTGATAGCTTTTCTATTTATTTTTGAATGGTAGCCAACTGGGCTTGCATTCTAATTGTAGCTTCAACCGCATAGATCCCACCCGTAGAATTAGTTGACTCTTTCTTACTAGAGCTCTCCCAATGCATAGCTTTATCGGACAATTCTTCTAAAAAGTCCCATGCCTCGTCCTCTTTCTTCATCATAAAGTCCCCTTGATACATAGACTCAATCATAAACTTAGATTTCATGCCATCATAGATTATTTGAAATAGATTCCACTTAGATATACCATGATGGGGGCATTTTATGAGAATGCCCTTAAAATGTTCGAAATACTTTCAAAATGATTTTCCCGGTTTTTGCAAAAAATTCCTAATTTCATTTCGAAATTTAGCGGTTTTAAATTTTGGGTAAAACTTTTTAAGAAATATTTTAGTAAACTCATCCAATGTACTAATTGTATTGTCTAGCACACTATAAAACCAAGATGGCAGTGATATGTGAACAGGATAACATCTTTAGATTTGACATGTACTAATTGTATTGTCTAGCACACTAATTATATAGGGCTTTATCACTGAGGGTAAAGGGGATGAGTCTAATCTTAACTGCATTTTGGTTCAACTGCATAAATTTAAACATTTGACATAAGTTCTCAAACTCCCTTATGAAGATATATACGTCTTTAGATTCTAAACATTGAAACTTAGGAAGTGAGTTTATAAAAGCAGGTTTTATTTCATAATCACTGGATGCTAACGGTAAAACTATACAAGATGGCAGTGATATGTGAACAGGATAACATCTATCCTGTAGGGTAGGTGTAGCGGGAACAAACTCAGTCATTGGATCTATAAAATCAACAAAAGTTAAACAATTTGTTTCTTCTCCACCCCCACACGTGCATACATCATACACAAAAGTTTTTTTTAAATGCAAAAATTAAGATGACTAAAGATTCTAAAAATCACAATCAAAGATGTGCAAACAACCTAGATCTTGGGTTACCTAGGTCAAGTTACTAGACCCGCTCCTAACTGCTAAGAGACAAATTGTAGGATAGATCCTCTAACACCTCTTTAACAACCTTAAAGCCAGATCAGTGCCAGTTAATTGGGAGAGTTCCGCTATACGAATCACCGAAATAGCGGGCCTTAATTAAATAATCACAACTAGTCACACGTTATTAGACACCTCAAGATTGAATCGGATAACCGTTAGATTACCTACAAGCTCCTCTTGTCCTATTGAGCGCGATATGTCCTTAGGTGCTGAAGTTTAGATATTTTTTAAATTACTGTAGGTCAATGCGGATGCTCAGTTGTGATTTGTGGGGCCTAAAAATGATGATGAAATCCCACATAATTTGGATTTGGGTTGTTGCCTCTTAGAATCTTTTTGATTATGCAATGCGATCTAAACTAATTTTTTTATATAGCGCAAAGAATCCTGCAAAAATGCGTTAGTTGGAATCAAATCGAGATTTGGGGAGAACGAGATCATATCTAGATTTTCCTCATGTTCGTCTCGATCTTCTCTTCCAGTAAATTCGTCTTGATTCTTGAAATGAAAAAAATAGAGAATTCGCAGAATTAAGTAGACTAAATCTAATTTAATCTACAACTAAAATCTAAAACTTAAATTTAAATGTAATTAAACACATATTCTGGCAATGGCGCCAAAAACTTAATAGGGATTTTATTAGTCTCCAAATTTAACCGCAAGTATACAGCTTATCGCTGTCGTACTTAAGGATCATTCCTACAAAGAGGTGTGTCAACTACTTTTAAACTATGTTAAAGTTGAGTTGTTTTTAAAATCTAACAATTTAAATGCTAAATTAAAATAAAAGTTGGTTTTCAAGAGAGAGAAAAATTTAGGGTTTTATTTGCTTTATTTCTATGGTTGGTTTAAAAGGTTCATTTTCTTTTCTAATCTAATTCTAATATATTTCCATTAATTATAACTATGCATATGTTATATTTAAATTATAAACATAGCCTATCAAAATTATAACATCATTTAGATCATATTAAAATCCTAGTTCTGGTTAATTAAAAGCAACTTAAGTTTAATCTTACACACAAATATGTAGGTTATGAGTCTACAATTATTATCTTATTGATTAATCTAGATCCCTTTAAATTACCTAGGATGAATATCTTATATTTAAATTAATATCTTAACTTCCATAATTAAGTTTCTAGGTGTCAATTATCATCAACTTAATTAAATTGTTGGTGTTATCACCTTTCTGTAATCTCGTTCAAGACGTCATCTTTCATTACTAGGTTAGTTTATTAGATACATAATTACAAAGATAATAATAAAAGCATAAGAGATTCACAATCAAAACATAGAAAAGAAGAGAAATAAGAACATCAACTCATAGAAATTGCAAATAAAAACACCTAGAAAAAATATTAGTTGCTTATGATATTAAAGAAAAATAAAGTTTTATTAATATTCATAAGAAACTTATAATAGAACTCGATCTCTTCTCCTTGAAAACCCTAACTTTAATGCTATGAGAGAGATGTATGAAAAAGATATGAAACTCTATGGCTATACACGTACTTATATAGGGCTAAGAAAGTTTAGAGAACAAGTAATAAAAGATACTGTTAGAAGACCTTCAGCTCACTACTAGGATTTTAGAACATGCAAAACTGGATTTTAAAAATTTCTAGTAAGCTTAAGTCTATATAAACTAGGATCTAGGCTAAAAAATTAAACATGCAAATATAAAAACCATACAAGGTTTAAATTACAACCTTTGTAATATCTTTATTTACTCCAATTGGGTTGGACTCCATTATATGCTTCTTGAAAGTCCATGGAATATGCTTGCAAGCCCACCTCCTCCATCGAAGATGATCCATCTTGAAGGCTCATGAACTTTAGCTCCAATCCCAAATAGAGATAACTTAGATAGTTAGGTTGCTAAACTAATTAGTTAGGAGTTGTAGTTTCTTCTTCACTATAATTTTCTCTTATTTTTCTTTCATTTTATAATTTGTTTTCTCATAAAAGAGGAGGAAGGAGATGAGAGCTTCATGGCTAAAGAGAGGAAGAAGAAGAGAAAGAATTAATTAACCATTCACTTCAGAAAGAAAATGGTTATTAATATCATTCTCTACAAAATCCTAGCCGTACGATTTAATCAAGCTACCAAGTGTTCACCCTCTTCTCTTCCCTCCAGATGTCACCCTATAGAGTGAGGCAAAGGTTATGTTATTCCCTTGGAATAACATAAGCTAAAGAAAACAAAAGAAAAAGAATAAACAAAAACAATATATATATATATATATATATATATATATATATATATATGCAATATAACATACTAAATATATATACTTGTAATTGTTATCCAAGCTATTTAAAATACATAAAAGAGAGATAAATTAATAGTGATATAATACTAGTAAATACATATACAATATATATGTATTAAATATTAAATCGTCACCCGATTCAATATCCATATTTCTAAAAAGACCGGCTAGTATTACAACCGTCCGATTACCGTCAGTGTATAAAATACACTAGTTTTAATCGAACCCTGGCGCGTACAAATGTACCGCAACTACAACATTTTGCCAAAGCCGGAAACCCTCTGTGTGGGACTCTAAAGACTCGATAATACGCTAGCAGTGGGTTTAACCACAAGCACATCAGTGGCACTGGCTGTACGTAATGGTTACCCGGGTATTGTCGATAAGGAGATTGACACGCACGCTATTATGAAACTTTACTGAGTCTATCAGCGACATGTACCATATAGTCCGGTCTGTTCATTTAAGACCGTCGCATATCGGGTCTAGGAGAGTGGTAAATATCAGACTCCTAATAACGCAATAAGTCATAGAGATATCAAGCCCAGCACCATCCGAGAAACTACTGATCTGAATGCTTAAATCTCATCTGCCTTACCAGGTCTTATGGTGATGGCCAACCGGACACAACACGACATCAACCCCTAATACCGGGAGAAACGAATCTCCGTAATCCGCTCATTGCTTTTAAGTGGCTCGGGGATGTACCCAACTAAAACCTGTTTGCACGAATCCTTTGAGCCATGGTAGGGTAGTAATCAAAGTACAGTAGGAACCCACACAAGACAAATGACGATCTTGGGTCGACAGACTAACCTATACTATTGCCACCAGAGACCTGGTACCTGAGGATAGGTATAATACCATCTAGCATGATCTCGGCGAGTTCGTCCAGTGTAACTCATAACCCAATGAGTATATGTATACAATCTTGGTTACTGACTAACACTAATGGCTGTGAGACTGGCCATTGCCCCTTGTCGGGGTGAAATGTATACACTAGTCTACTCTGGAATATCGATGTCCGGTGTCAATATTCCTATGATTAGGACATTTAAGGATGTGCTTATAGACTTCCAGTTCTCACAAGTATGATCGCCACAATAACCTTGGTAGTCAAGCATGAATCTTATGAGCTCCATCAATGTGTAATAGTGATATGCTATACCACAAAAGACATGTACATAATTGTCATGACCCGGAATTGGCATGTAACCGGCACTTGAATCAGGTGAAGTCTATAGGACCCCACCGTAATCCAAGTAAGCCGAAAGACCAGAAATCTAAACCTTTTTAGGAAAATAATGGAGGTGAAGTTTTGAAATAAAGATATAATGAATTCAAATTCTTTCTTTAAAAGTGTATGTAATGTTATATGAAAATACAAATGAGTTGTATACTATTTTTGAAAACATTTTCGTCATTTGAAATTTGGGCAGCATCTCTTTTGTAAATTTTGATCCAAAACCGATACATAACAATAATATAGGCATTCCCAAGCGGGAGCTAGCTCTTCGCCAATTGCGGAATCACAACCACACAAATAAGAATATATGATGCTCAAGAAGAAAATCAAACACTAAAAAAAATTAAAGTAACCAAAACATCATCAAATCCAGAATAAAGAATAATACACACATCTCGCTTCAAGTCTGATGGAATATTCAAATCTGTGGTTTCTAAGTCTACCAAATATACATAGTCTGGTTGATGGAGGTTTTAACTAGATACAACTGAATAATAATGTATACAACGGCGATTACGATCCGATAAGTAACCCACCTACCAATGCAAATCATCCAGAAGAAAAGATGTGCCTGTAAGCCAAAACAGATCCGAGCGGTCGGTCCTGCAAGAAAACTATGGCACAACGGGGGTGTGTTGCCAACTCATGAGTAGAAGAAATCAGCAGGTAGAAATCGAATGTATAACAATCTCCTAGGTCATACTATAATATAAAAATATCAAACCGTGTGGTATCTAGGGTGATCGTGTATACATATATGTAATAATAACAATGTCGTTCCAGTATCAGTATATAGTACCAAGTCATCTGTGTCATACGTAAGTATTTACGTGTATCATCCAACGTGTATCCATCAATGACACATCAAATCATCATGAAACCTAAATGCCCAGCATAGACACTCGAAATCATAAAAAAACCCGTGTCTAGCATCGACACGTAATTCCTCATATCTCAGGCACCGTCTTATCAGATCGGTCCTCATATCCATCTGTCTCATATCACTCCAGTCGGTATCCTCCGGATATCTGCCGAGTTCAACACTATCACCGGTAGGTAGTGTTCTTCTACCGGGCTCAATGCATTTCTATACGATCTTCTTTCCCCGGAGTACCGTACCGGGTCCACCATGTACCCACAGACGGTGACTCCTCACTTCTCGAATCGGGTAATCATTATAGCTCAGCACCGAGAAAACTCATGGTGGACGTCGAAATATTATATCAAGAGAAATCGCGTTTTTAAAACAATCATAAGACTTTAAAAAATGTATCCGTGATTCTCAAATCCAGAAATCTCATGAAAATAGAATCTCATATACATGTAACCACGATGGAACATTACTGTAAGGTATAGCCGATGTTTTCATATAAGCATGTCCTGTAATTAGGTAAGAAAGTGTAATATCTAACTAGGATGTGCGGTAATGAGTACTGGAAAATAATTATAACTCTACAAATTAGGAAACAATATAGCGATATAGCAGTTTATAATATGTACGTGGCATGGCAATTACCGATGATGAGTGTGCGAGTCGGCGAGTATGTGTACGTGCAGCATGTGCATCATCGGTAATGGTGCATGTATCCTAACAGACGAAGTCATATAAAGATAAAAATAAGGAAACATAGTATATATGTCGCCAATGAAAAATAATACGAGCGTAACATAAATAAGAAAAGCGTAAACGCGAACAGTAAACAATACGTGACTACATATGAACCATACAGTTATAGCTTAAAATAGTATGAATCGTTGTTTTTTAAAATAGGGGCTACAGTGTTTTTGAGAAAAAGATGCCATTTGAAAATCCGTAGCGTCCCTTGAGATTGTCATTTAAAAGTGCATAACGATTCGTTAGTTTTGAAAATAGGTATTGTTCTAAATATATCATAATATCTACTTAAGTGATCTTAATCAATATTTCTCGAGTCGATATATATTGTAGGGTTACTTATCAAGGCAGCAAGGTTTCAGGAGGTATCGTCCATGCCGTTTTCAAATTTTTTGCCTTTCTAAAGAATCCTACCTAGAATCTTAACTAGAGTTTTAAACAAAATAACATGCAAACAATTTTGCAAACTAAGTGAATGCGGAATACAACCTTTGTAGCCCGGTCATTCATTTCAAATGCTCCGTGTAGAAGTCCCTTCGCTGCGAGTAAGAATCTCCTGAACTCTTGAGAGGTTCCACAAGGTGAAAAATGCAAACTTGCTCGAAGTCTTCGAAACCGAAAATGATCTACGTCGAGAAAACTCAAGCTCATGCTATCTCTTCACTAATGTGTGAAATTAATGAATTAAACACCCTAAACTAAATGGCTAATAGTAGAGGATGATGAAGTAGGAAGTGGGCTCACATTAGATTTCAATTTCTCACAATCTATCATCATTTTCACAAAAGCTAGAAAGCTTAAAATGAGGAAGAAGAAGATGAAACTCAAGTGATGAAAGAATAAATCATATGGTTCAAAATGCAACCATGAGTGAGTATATCAACCATATCCTAACTCATGTAGATGGTTAACCATTGTGTATGGTTAATGATTGGGTTGATAAATATCTTAAGAAAAACAAAAGAGTGGACTAAGTCAATAGTTATCTTCAAGCTTCTCCAAGCTTCCAACCATCAACATATCTCCACTAATTTGTAATTACTTAAGAATAAATATTAAACCCTAACATTAACCCTAGCATGGTGTGAGTCTCATACATCCATGTTGCATGTGTAACCTAACATGTCACATCAATATATATCATATATATATTTTGTGCATAAAGAAAACAATATATTAAACATATATCACATATATGTTAGATGTATCATAAGTGAGAATAATAAATACTTAAGTGAGCATATATATATATATATATATATATATCATTTCATCGAATCAACAGTTGATCCGATAACCCGGCTATATCACATATAACCGGCCGATATCACATATCGCGAGAATAGAATGCGATATCACATACACGCGTTAATTTCGGTCCCGCACATATCACATATATGCACCAACTCTTTTTCGCATGAACCGGGAAACCTCTGCGTAGGACTCTAAAGACTCGTCAATATGCCGGCAGTAGGTGATGATCATATCAAACACCCACAAGCCGCAAGCGGTCTGCTAAACGTAACGGCCATCCGGGTATTGAGCAATTAGAAGGTCAACAAGCAATCCTACTCACACTCTTGCGAATCCAATCAGTAACACTACCGTACAGTCCGGTCTCTTCGTCAGATATGTCGCATATCATCAGCCTAGGGATGGCATAACGTTAGACCCTAATAGCCTGATAAGTCATGCCGATGCAAGGTCTATAACGGTTCGAGAAACTACTGATAACTCTTACCAGTAAATCTTAGCAAGCTTGGCCAGGGATTTCCAGTTATGGCTAATCGAGCACAGCGCAACATCAACCCCCAATACCGGGAGAGACAAAACCCCTCCTATCACTCATTGCCTCCATGCGACTCGGGACTGTACCTAAAAACCACCATTTTGCACGATCTCTTGACCGTGGTATGGTGGAAATCAAAGCATAGTGGGAATCACACAAGAATCTATGACGATCTCGGGTCTAGGGACTAACCTGTACCAGTGTTACCAGAGAACTACTATCCGACGATAGGTATAATTCCATCTAGGAGTTCTCGGCGAGTCCGTCCAGTGTACCCAGTCTCCACTGAGCACCCGTATACCTTCTCTGATCTCAAACACCAATGGATATAGGATCATCCATCACCCATCATATGGGTCGAGAAGCGTATATGCTAGAGTACTCTGGAGTATTGATGCCCTGTCTCGATACTCCCTCGACTAGGAACTATTATAGGGTGTACTTGTGGACTACCCTTGGCCCCACTAGTATGATCTCCATCATAGTCCTGGTAGTCAAGTACACTTCTAAGGGCTTTATCAACATGTGAGAGAGAGACAATAAGTGTACATGTTAAGATAAAGTGCAACCAGATAGTATACTATCATATCGAGCAAGAAAGTCCTCCCTATATATGTTCAAGCATCCACTACAATATACATCCCATGTACAGTAATGGCCTCTAGGGCATACATATAACTATCAATCTCCACTTGCACTAAGGCCATCTGTTGTAGTATCCAATACCCAACATGTAGCAGTGGTTGTAGTATCCCATACTCAACTATCCCAAAATCTCTCAAATAGTTTTTAGGGAAGCATGCCTCGGTGAGTGGATCCGCCGTGTTAATCTCAAAATCTACTCTCCCTACCTCGATCCCTTAGAGATCAACCATCTCCCTGATCAAGTGATACTTGCCTCAGAATTTGTCTGGAACGCTGATGGGACCTGCGTTCCTACCCCAAAGCCACAACTCCATTGTTGTCACAATAACAGTTATTGGACGCTCAATGGTAGGAACCTTGTTTATCTCATGAACAAGAATGCCCAGACAACCACTTTGGTAGTATCGTTGGTAGCAATGTATTCAGCCTTTATCATCTAGTATGTCATGGTATCTAGTTTGGAACTCTTCCAACATACCGTCCCTCCACCGAGGGTAAAGACAATGCCTGTGACTGACTCTCAGTCGAACTTATCACTCTGGAAGCTGGAACCAAGAACTTTCTTTTAGTGCTTCTTAAGTACTTAAGAATGTCCTCCACAGCTGTCCAGTGATTCTCCCAAGATCCGATTGATTCCTGATCACTACACCTAGTGAGTCATCTACATCTAGTCTGGTACATAACATCGCACACATGATAGAGCCTACTGCCGAAGCATAGGGTATCTTTTGCACGCGAGCTCTCTCCAAAACAGTTTTAGAGAGAGTGATCCATGAGTAAGTGGGCGAACCACCACGCTTAGAATCTTCCATATTAAACCCCTTTAGTATGGTGTTAATGTACCTGGATTTGGGACACTCCCAACATCCACTTAAATCTATCACCATAGATCATAATTCACAAGATGTAGAAAGCATCATCCAGATCTTCTATTGAGAATCATCATGATAAGAGAAGCTTGACCGAGTGTAGCATAGGAAACCATTTCCTATCAAGAGTATGTCATCTACGTACAATACGTGGAAAACAATCTTACTCTCTACAACCTTCTTGTATATACAAGGTTCATCTACCATTTTGATGAAGTCAAACTCTTTGACTGTCACATCAAAACAGATGTTCCATCTCCGCGATGCTTGTATTGATCCTGATGGACTTAAGCATAGCTTTGAAAGTCTCGAACTTTTCCATCAATACCAAGAATCTTCTCAAGATCCATTTGCTCCCAATGGGTTTTACCCCTTCAGGTGCAACATGCAAAGTCATACTTTGTTGGTGTACATGGATTCCATCTTTGATTGCATAGCATCCAGCCATTTCATAGAGTCGCCACTCGTGATGGCCTGCCTGAACCTGGTTAGGCCATCATCTACTATGATGCATTCCTTGCTCCCACTGTCACCGAGAAGACCGTAGTATCTCTCGAGTGGATAAGGAACCCTACCAGATTAGCGGAGAGGCTGATATTCGTTGGAAACTATTGAATCCTTTGGTTTCACCAAATCATCAGCTGTTAGTTTGTCTAGCTGGAACTCCTTCCAGTTCTACCTCATGACCACAAATTTCTTCATAAGAAATTCCTTTTCTAAAAAGGTGGCATGCTGTGAAATGAAACTCCTTTTGCTCCTCAGTTAAGTAGAAGATATACCTTCGCAAATGTTTGGGATGTCCTAATAAACTTACACAGAACTGACCTTGCCTCGAGCTTGTCCGGATTCTACCTTTCGACATAGGCCAGAAAACCCCATATCTTAACTCGTTTAAGACATGGTCTTTTCCCATTCCATATCTCATATGTAGTGGTAGGCGCTGATTTGGATGGAACCCCATTCAATAGGTGTGCAACTTCTCAAGTGCATATCCCCAAAAGGAAATAGGTAACTCAGTAGTACTCATCATAGAGCGCACCATATCTCATAGGGCGCGATACCTCCGCCCCGATACACCGTTGTGCTTTGGTGTACACGAAGGAGTAAGCTGAGAGAGAATCATATTCTCCTTTTAGAAACTCCAGGAATTCCATGCCCAAGTATTCTCCTCCTCAATCACATCGAAGGACATTAATACTTCTACCTGTCTGGTTCTTAAACTTCAAGCTTATATTTCTTGAATTTCTCAAAAGTTTCAGACTTGTGTTTCAATAGGAACATATGTCTGAGTTCTGAGAGATGATCAGTGAATATAACGAAGTATGAAGAACTAACCTTAGCATTTGTAGACATAGGACCATATACATCATCATGTATCCGTCCCAAGAGTTCAGTAACTCTTTCTCTGTTTCAAGTAAACAGAGTATTGGTCATATTACCTTTGAGACAAGACTGGCAAGTAGCATAAGATAAAAATTCAAACAAATTCTCATATTCATTCTTATGTAACTTAGCTAGTCATGTCGTATTGATATGACCTAGTCTACAATGCCACAAGAAGAATTCGTTCATTTCTGAACTATTTCTCTTGTGTGTGTTCTACATACTTTGAACTGTGGTTTGATTTAGAACGTTTATGCTATTATATAACGTGCCTGATCGAATCAACTCTTGATTCAGGAAAATGTTCACAATATTATCCTTATACAGAATTATATCCTTCTCTAACTTAATAAAGAATCTGATGTAATTTTGTATATCAGGTTCGGTGTGTAATAACATTCCTTCAGAATCAATGTATTAATATCAGGTGATATTTGCCAACTGATTTGGCTGCAACACTTGCACCATTCTCTACACTTAGAGATATATCACCTATTGTCAGTTCTCTACCTTTCTATAGCCTATGTAACATCTTACATATGCGGGATCCTGATCCGGTATCACATACCTAGGACGTAGAGGATACTGAGAAACAGTTCTCGGTAATGAACACACCCGAAGAATATGTACCACATGCTCATTCCTCGATTGGGTCGCATGGAAATCCGGATAATCCCCTATTTCCTGCTCGGACTTATAACAATTATAAGATTGAGCGGAACCAACGTTCCCTAGCTCAGTATAATAAGCAGGTTCGGTCAATGCATCCATATTATTATCTTGATTAAGGCGTGACAAAGTCGCTACGAGGAGAGAGAGAGAAGAAAACACTCTGCGTGCGCTATTGCAGGATTAGATTGGTTATTAGTTTATCTAATCAGTATGGCTCCCACTGTTTTAGTCAAATCTTCCTTCAAACCCTAAAAAGGTAAGACTAGTCGGGATTAATTACACTCTATAAGTTCGCCAATCTTTCGGCCAGGCCAGTGTCGGTACTTTGAGAGAGGTTCCCCGTGCTTTCGCACGGACCTAATTAAAATAAACCTCATTTTTCCAGGGGTGTAACCTCGTTAACACCTTTCTAGACACCTACTTGATTGACTAATTATAATATGTAAAACTCACTCAGGAGTAACTCTTACTCGCAGTGGGTATCGGGATCCAACTATCTCATAGAAAGTATGCAATCTCATTGCAAATTTCAATACTTGAAATTTCTGATAATATTTTACCCCTAGCGTCCTATGACCTTGACGAAGGACAACAAACCATAGGCTTCTAGTCAAGTTCTACCCATACATTTCATGATTGAATTAAACCCACCCGCACGGCCCTTGACGGAGGTCAACAAGGCCGCACGACTACCCTAATCCAATCGCATCGTATGCAGCAGATAAGCACTAGTCAGCTACCGCACACTACGTCTTGACGGAGGTCAACAAACATAGCACGAATACTAAGTAGTACTTATCTGAAATGACGGAGGGCTACGACATGTTTTTTAAGAAAACCCTTTGCGTAATGAACTTGATATCGTTGTAGAATCGAGTGATTTTTTTTAAAAAAGGAGTGTTTTTGAGGCTTTTACTAGTTTTGCTAAAGAGGTCACTCCCGATAAAGGGATCTCGGCTCTTTCCTTATCGAATAAGGTGCAGGATATTTCATAAATACCACTATGCAAAGCAAAAACTATAGAAGCAATCAAAAGACAAACCGAGTAGGTTGTAGTATCTGCTAGTTTCGCTAAATAGGTCACTTCCGGTGAAGGGATCTCGGCTCTTTCCTTATCGAATAAGGTGTTGAATATTCTATAAGGAATACCGCTATGCAAAGCAAGAACTAGAGCTACCGGTTTTTAAACAAGTTTCTACAACATTTTTAGGTTTCTTTTATTTCATTAATCTCATTAATGAATTCCCATCAATTATGATTCCCAAGCATCACAGAAGAAACGAAAGCAGTAATATATAATATATATCATATATATACATAATATAAGTATTCGTCTCAGAACATTTCACAGTGATCACATCACAGAGAAGCAGAAGATAACATATAAAATATTGGATATACTAGGATTTCCGTATTTAATATCAAGCCGGTAATAAACATGGATTCAACGGTCGCGATGAATAGCCAAACCCACATCCCTAGACTCCTACGAGAGCGGCAAACAACCCTACCAATTCTAGAGTTAGGAGACCCGGTCTCGACTCATCGAGATGGTCTCCCACTGGACCCTAGAACCCGGTTACTTGTGCTCCCCTCCTTGGGTCTATCCTAATGCGGAAAAGTAAATAATATACATCAATGGTGAAATCATTCTCAACCCGGAAGTGCCCCAATAAAAGAATATTACATACAAACTTTTACATGAATGAAAATGAAAAAACTCTCATCTTACATAAAACCCCCCGACTATTCAGAACACGACGATCCAATATAACATATCACAGCAACACATAACATCATATGTCATCAACGTAAGTAAATATGCGTATCCCAGTTGTCGTTGACATATAGCAACGACACCGGTGATACACCACATATTACACTTACAGTCGCAGAAAAGAAAGTGAAACTACAATAGTTGGAATCCGCAACCACCTTCGACATCATAAACCCAATGTATCATACTTTGGATTTCATGCCCAACAAATGAATTCCTTAGACATCACATGCCTAATAATTATAAACCCCGCATTTAAGTCTCAATATTAAAAACACTTTCCAATAGCCTGTCGGGTAGTTCAACAAGATTCCCGATAACTAGATCGAATGCTCATCGGAAACTTTATTAGACGGCCGCACCCCCGATGCCATCGACGAAGTGCACTAAGGCGGAACACCCGCTGCCGCGAGCATCCAAACGGATGCTTTTGGCGACGGGGTTCTCCTAAAGTCATTTGGTCGGGGCTTTGGGGCGTGGCTATCTAGTAAGGTTACTCGACGAGTATCTGCATACGCTACGTAATTGCGATGGACTTTTGATCAACATCAAAATCCCATGGCAACCGATCAAATGAGACTAAACTGCTAGATTTATAAAATTCAAACTAGTTATCTCATAACAATTTGTGGATTCCAAATATTGTATCACAATCATAGATAGTTAGACGAAATTAAACTTTTCGATCGAATAAACAAGTACCCAAAATTTCCCAAATAGCTCAACACTTGAGCGGAGTTTAAAAGGTACCCAGAACATGCCACAGCTCCTATGAACCATCCGTAGAAGGGCCGACCCATGCCTCACTCATGTCGCCACGGAACTGCGGCAAACCTTAGGGTATCACCGCGGTTCCACGATTCAAGAAGTTGAGTTTGGGTATCGTTCTTCTAGAGGGTTCATAGAATCACTTACATGATTTTCTGAAGATTTTAATTCGGAAAAAATCCAACACTTGGAAAATTTCCAGTGGGGAAAAATTGGGTTATTGATATCCATTTAAACTTTTTAACATCGTCTAATAACCCGAATACATGTTAGAATTACGACTGCGAAACACTCCGAGTTGCCTTTGCAGAAAGTTAACATCACATGCAAAATTTAGCTAAAAACAAACAACACCTGAAACACCAAAACCCAGAGATTGGAACACCCTGAAAATTTAAAGCCTGAACTCCCAAAACGGGCTGAGCTCGACGGATTTTATCCCTATGTGGCCGGCCACAATTGCACAAAACCCTTTCAAATTTTCATGGTGTTCATGTCATATCTCATACAACATTCTGCACTTGTTTAAAAATTTTTTAGTGGCCTTTAAAATTTCGACAGAAACCAGATCATGATGTTTCAAGTTTCGGAGCAGTTTCGGTTTCGTAATATAACAAACATCATTTAAAACTCTAGCTTGTCTCTGATATCACTGTAGGGTTACTTATCAAGGCAGCAAGGTTTCGGGAGGTATCGTCCATGCCGTTTTCAAATTTTTTTCCTTTCTAAAGAACCCTAACTTAGAATCATAACTGGAGTTTTAAACAAAACAACATGCAAGAAACTTTGCAAACTAAGTGAATGCGGAATACAACCTTTGTAGACCGGTCCTTCACTTCAAATGCTCCGTGTAGAAATCCCTTCGCTGCGAGTAAGAATCTCCCGAACTCTTGAGAGGCTTCATAAAGCGAAAAATGCAAACTTGCTCGAAATCTTTGAGGCCAAAGAAGATCTACGTCGAGGTGACTCAAGCTCATGCTAGCTCTTCACTAATGTGTGAAATTAGTGAAGCAAACACCCTAAACTAAATGGCTAATAGTAGAGAATGATGAAGTAGGAAGTGGGCTCACTTTAGATTTCAATTTCTCACAATCTATCATCACTTTCACAAAAGCTAGAAAGCTTAAAATGAGGAAGAAGAAGATGAAGCTCAAGTGATGAAAGAATAAATCATATGGTTCAAAATGCAACCATGAGTGAGTATATCAACCATATCATAACTCATCTAGAGAGTTAACCATTGTGTATGGTTAATGGTTGGGTTGATAAATATCTTAAGAAAAACAAAAGAGTGGACTAAGTCAATGGTTATCTTCAAACTTCTCCAAGTTTCCAACCATCAAAATATCTCCACTAATTTGTAATTACTTAAGAATAAATATTAAACTCTAGCATGGTGTGAGTCTCATACATCCATGTTGCATGTGTAACCATGCATGTCACAACAATATATATCACATATATATTTTGTGCAAAAAGAAAACAATACATTAAACATATATCACATATATGTTAATTGTATCATAAGTGAGAATAATAAATACTTAAGTGAGCATATAATATATATATATATATATATATATATATATATATCATTTCATCGAATCAACAGTTGATCCGATAACCCGGCTATATCATATATAACCGGTCGATATCACATATCGCGAGAATAGAATGTGGTATCACATACATGCATTAATCTAAGTCCCGCACATATCACATATGTGCACCTACTCTGTTTTGCATGAACCAGGAAACCTCTGTGTAGGATTCTAAAGACTCGTCAATACGCCGGCAGTAAGTGATGATCATATCAAACACCTACAAGCCGCAAGCGGTCTGCTAAACGTAACGGCCACCCGGGTATTGAGCGATCAGAAGATCAACAAGCAAGCCTGCTCACATTTCTGCGAATCCAATCAGTAACACTACCGTACAGTCCGGTCTCTTCGTCAGATATGTCGCATATCATCATCCTGGGGGTGGTATAACGTCAGACCCCAATAGCCTGATAAGTCATGCCGATGCAAGGTCCATAACGGTTCGAGAAACTACTGATAACTCTTACCAGTAAATCTCAGCAACCCTGGCCAGGGATTTCCAGTTATGGTCAATCGAGCACAGTGCAACATCAACCCTTAATACCGGGAGAGACAAAACCCCTCCTATCGCTCATTGCCTCCATGCGACTCGGGACTGTACCCAAAAACCACATTTTCGCACGATCTCTTGACCGTGGTATGGTGAAAATCAAAGCACAGTGAGAATCACACAAGACTCTATGACGATCTCGGGTCTACAGACTAACCTGTACCAGTGTTACCAGAGAACTGCTATCCGACGATAGGTATAATTCTATCTAGGAGTTCTTGACGAGTCCGTCCAGTGTATCCAGTCTCCACTGAGCACCCGTATGGGTCGAGAAGTATATACGCTAGTCTACTCTAGAGTATTGATGCCCTGTCTCGATACTCTCTCGACTAGGAACTATTATAAGGTGTACTTGTGGACTACCTTTAGCCCCACTAGTATGATCTCCATCATAGTCCTGGTAGTCAAGTGCACTCTTAAGGGCTTTATCAACATGTGAGACAGAGAGACAATACGTGTACATGTTAAGATAAAGTGCAACCAGATAGTATACTATCATATCGAGCAAGAAATTCCTCCCTATATATGTCCAAGCATTCACTACAATATACATCCCATGTACAGTAATGGCCTCTAGGGCATATATATAACTAACATATATATGTCGGAGATTCATCCTCATCAGATCACGTACGGTATAATCCATCGTACGATATCATCAATCAATAGTACGAATCTATAGTCACGTACATCACCTCATCTCATCTCATCATATATATGTCATTTCATGTCTCTCTCTCTCACACACACAGAGTTATAGATCGCCTAGCATCCACATATCAAAATATATCGACTCCTATCATTTTATCCTATTATATCCTCATCTCATCATATCATCCAGTAATTATCTTCATGGTGTATATATATATATATACCTATGACTCATGGACTAAGAAAACTAGAACTAGAGATATACCTTCCTACACGTAAACTACTATGGTTTATAGTATCCCATAACTCTATTAGCTGGGTATACACACATACTTTTTTTCTAATATCCTAGTACTATGGTTGTGGGGGTGCTATACGTCATCCACCCGACTTCCCCCGTAGATAAACATCTACTCACCTACCATCCTCGGTCTATCCAAAGTCGATGAACGCCTTGCTCTTCTTTGTCTCCCCAGAAGTCCACGTGAATGCACCTACAAATCAAAACATATCGTATCAAAATCAAAATCAAATCCAAAAACTGATACGACATGCGAAGCGCATATAGGTTAGAACCTATGGTCCATGCATGTAAGAACAACCAAACAACACCCGGCGTTGACGTACAAACGTCAAACGACCGAGTCAAAATTCAAATATCAAAAACCTAGTTTTCAAAAGTCGCAAAACGAAATCAGCAACTTAGTAAAACACTCCCAGATTCTACTTAAAGTGAAATTAGAACATTTTACGCATAGGATAAGTCTAGACATCTGATGATTGAGCTATGGACCAAACCTGGGATCCTAATTTTCCTAAGTGGCCGCAAATTGCGGCCAAAAGTAATTTTTTAGCGGCCAGGTTATGGTGGTTTGGGCTCGGGCTTCAGGGGTAGCTTCCTAATTGCCTGCACATCCAACTGTGTCTGCAATTAATTTTTCAGAGTCTCCAATTCATCCCAGATTCTAATTGATCACCACATTTCGTCAAAAACCGATATCGAAAAATTCTAAGTTCGTGTTTGAGACTTCAAAGCTCATTTTAAACAAGGCTACCATCACTACTAGGCCAAGAGACACCCACTACACCTCCACTAAGCTCTACTACAAGTTTCATTCTCTAATCCTCATCCTAGAATTTTCTAAGATCACCAAAACTTAACCCTTTTAACTCTAAACTAACGGTGGAGGTTAGGAAACTAAATACTTGAAGAATGGTGAGTGTTTTACCTTAAGGGAGCAACTCAAGAAAATTCATAGATGGTCCAAAGTACTCAAAACTCCAACTTGATCCCACCATGATGCTTGTAGTGAGCTTAGCAACAATTTTTGTGAAGGGTCTGTAAGGTTTTGAAGAGGTTTTGGGGTTGGTTCAAGGTGGTAGTGGAGGTGGAGGTGAAGGAAGAAGGAGATGAAGAATGATGAAGGAGGAAAGAATGGTTGAAGGCAACCATACACACACACACACACACTCTCTCTCTTTCTCTATCTCACTCTCTCTCCTCATAGATTCATGTCAAATCATGTCTTCTCTCTCAATTTCCATTTTCTTTTTCTTCTTTTTCTAAAAACAAAACCATATTACAAATTAAAATCTCCATATAATATGTCACAAAATGTCATGCACACTTAAATACATGGTTGACAAAAACGACTTGGTTTAATGCACACTTAATGAAATACTAATCAAATTTAACATAAACTTGTATGTAAATAATTGTATAATAATTTATAAAATAGCCAAATCCAATAAATGCTTTCATAATTAATAATTCATATTAATTTCCAAACATTTTCCAAAATATAGGTATATAATTATACCATTCTATGAAAACTTAAATCCATACTTGTATAATTTTCGTGAAATTTATTATTTTATTATTTAAATTCCTAAAATATTATTTTATATTTTCTGAAATGTCAAAATAATGATAAAGTCAAACCAAATAGTGTTACCTTATAAAAAAAGAGAAAAGAAAAAAGAAAAGACGAAACGAAACCCTCCAACGTATTTAACACGTAAGCGCTCACATGCAAAGCATGTGACCTCCGGCTTCAAGGAGAATTAAATCTTATGATACAGCTTTTACGTGTTAAACACGTGAGAGCTCACATGAAAAACATGTGAGTGGTGAATCCAGATAAAACTAAAACCCATCCGGACCCCACGTGTTAAACACTTGAGCGTTCATGTGCAAAGCACGTGAACGCTGCTGCCATATATATGATAGCTCTCATATGAAAGACATGTGAGCGCATCAGTTTGAAGCGCTAGTTTCAGATAGAATTAAATTCTACTTAGAACTAAATTTTATTTTGGAAATAATTTCCCCTATCTTTCTAATACTAGAAAGATTTTCTCTGTTAAACAGATAGCCTCTGGATTCAAAATCCAATGGTGATTATAATATCACCGACCAAATTAGAAGATAGAATCGATCCCTTTGTTAGAAATTTTTTTTCCTAACTTTGCTAAAACGAACATAAAATATTTTCTGTTAAACGAAATTCCCCGAATCTTAGATCTAACGACGGGTTTAATTCCCCAAGTGATCTTTGAGATCAATCGAGATCTCTCAATGAAGGATTATCTTAAACTAATTAATATTTTTTTCTCTCCTATATAAAGGATACAAGACTTCAAGTCTTGTATACAGAAACCCCTCTATAAGCTTCCGCAAAAGAGAAAATCCCCTCCGCAGACTTCTACAAAAACAACAGAGAATTTAATTCTCTTCGAAGAAAAATCATCTTCCTCCTTCCAAAACCCTAGGTAAAGAAAATATAGAGTTAAAAGAATCTCCTTTACCTATCATATACATATATAAGGGTTTAGCCTTTCGAAAGAACTTAGTTCTTTCTCTGGATCTGAGATCCACAAGACAAATCTCCCATAAAGTGAGAGTATAATTCTCATCGGGAAGATCTTGTTCTTCAGACTCAAGATCTAGGGAAAAACTATGATGTTTTATTTCCTCCAATAAGAACAGAAGAAAAGAATATGGAAGAAAGAAAGAAAAGGATGGAATTTATATTCCAGAAACTTAGTTCCTTCAAGATATGTTTTTATCTAAAGATAAATTTTTTATCCCACCAAGAACTTAGTTCTCACATTAAAAAAACTCAGTTCTTGTAGTTGATCTCTACATGAATACGGTAAAGTCTTATGTGAAAGACACATGAACACCCTACAAAATAAAGGCTCAAGTGAAAGGCACGTGGAAAACCCAAGAAAACAACTCACGTGAAAAGTACATGAGCACTCAAAAGGAAAACATGAATAAGTGCCCCATGTGATATCCACGTGAGCACCCAGAAGAAACCATCCGAGACTTAAAATCTTACGTGAAAAGCATATGAGCACTGGGAAGAAAAACAAATAGAAATGCGCGTCACGTGATATCCACATGAGCGCTTGAAGTCAAAGACATGCGCGTCATGTAATATCCACATGAGCGCTTGATGCTAAAATGAAAACACACATCAAGTGAAAAGCAAGTGATTTCTTGAAGCTAAACAGAAAGTGCATCACGTGATATCCATGTGAGCGCTGTATGAACGAGTGCTTAGCACTACTCACATGAAAGGCATGTGAACACCAAGAGGCATAGCTATTAACGTAATAGCATGTGAGCGCCAAAGAAACTAAAGTACTCATATGATATTTACGTGAATACTGAAGCGGGAAGGTGATTATATCCTATGTTGAAGGTTAAGTTTCTTAGCTCAGTGCTTAGCACTGTTGGGTTTTATACAGCCAAGAACAAAATGTATGGCCTATTGCTTAGCACTGTTGGGTAACAGAAAGAACGACATTTAGTCTAAAATAGACTAACTCCATGAATTTTTAAAATTCTTTGATTTTTAAAAAGAAAATCAATCAATCTCATATATTTTAAGTCGACCTTAATTTAAAACGGGATTAACAGTCCTTAACCATATTTTAATTCGATCTTAATCTAAAGAAAAATTAACGATCCTTAAACCCCTTAACTGATGGAACATATGACCTAGGCTCAAACCCAGGTCTGATATGTATGGATTTAGAATAATCAGCATCCTACGGGTGACGAAATAAACTAGTCTCCGTATATGATCTACGTGCAACCCTAAAATAAATAATATAATACAAAAAGAAGTGATCTACCTGGAGTAGGTGAAAGTTGTTAACGCAATGCGATAGCGTAATTAACTGCAGGGGCTTGCGCCTGCAGGGAAGAGCATCCCCATAATAAAAAACCCCTCAAAAAGGGGGAATCTGATAAGTCACGCTACATCGGTCGCATCTGTCCAAACATCCAATGTACGGTGCCATAAATCAACTTGGCATCTTCGGAGAGGTGGATGGATATGTCCCAAATAGCATTTGACCCCAAATTCAGGCAAGTTGTTCTATCCCAATTCGTCTCTATTTTCAGCGGTAAACAGATTTTGGCACGTCCGGTGGGACTTCTTTCTCTTTCCACTCCATACTGTAAGTCCATGCTACCTCTCCCGGTACTTTCGGGCATTCGGAATTTGGTGAAATTTTTTTTTCTAGAGGTGGTAACATGGACTTAAAACCCGGATCTTTGTTAAACATCTAACTAACAACCTAACTAGGAGTTGTTAACTACTCGGTTAGGGGGTTTATACCTTTCTTATCTCGAACTCCTTCATCTTCAAGCCTCGATGGTTGTCCGAATCGGCTTCTCCCCGTCTTCTCCTTGCGCCGAAGATAGATCCACCTGAAAGCTTCTACCTTTGGCTCCTTCTTCGAACTTTGAAGAAACTAGTTCACTTGGTTTGCTAAACCTTGTGAACTAGAGTGAGTAGAGAAGAGTTTGTTTGGGATTTTATCTATGGTTCTTGGTTCTCAACTCATGAGACAAGTGAACCATAGACTCAAGAGAGGGAGAGCAAGAGGAGGAAGATGAGAGCTCAAGAACAAGAGAGAGAATGAGAATGATAGAATGAGAGAAGACTTTTTTTCCTTTGGCTCTCATAATCCATAACCATCATAACACATCATAGCAATCAAGTATTATGTGATGGTTTAAGCAACAATAGCCATATCATTTCATGCACTCATTTTGCACAAGAGAGCAAGCAAGCAAAAGTCTTTGCCATGAAATGATAGCTATTGTTATCATGATGGTCAACTAGTCAAGCCTAGTCAACCGGTCAACAAAGTCAACAAGTCAACAAAGTCAACAAGTCAACAAAGTCAACCCCTCAACAACCATGTCACCATAATACTTAATTAATATAATTGTTAATCATATATCATATTCTCATTAGGGTTGAGCAAAAAGTCAATAGTCAACGGTCAACGGTCAACAACCCTAATGAGAATCCTCTGCCTCTGTCTCTCCGTCAACTGTGTATACACACCCGCATCCGCGTTCCGAGGAACACGGATGCATACTGGATAAAACCAATCCCAATACGTACACTAGGATCTGGCTTAAACCAAAGCCCGCTAGTGTAAATTGTCCGGACACTAAACGTGCACAAGTGCACGGATGTGACTGAACCCTGTCGCAAAACCATGCGACCTGTCGCAAAACCATGCGACCTCTACTCTTTTGCCTAAAGGCGAATAGCTTTCTGTGTGGGACTCTAAAGACTCGACACTACGCTGGCAGTGGGTTTAACCACAGACCGCAAGCGGCACTAGCTGTGCGTAACGGTCCCCAGGTAGATGCCGACAAGAAGACTGACGAGGTGAAAACCATCTGAACTCCTACTGAGTCTGAATGTGACAATCTCCGTACAGTCCGGTCTGTTCGTCTGATACATCGCATGGCGGGCCTAGGGGGGCGGTAAAACGTCAGTCCCCTAATAGCGGTACAAGTCGTGTCGGAGTGAAGCCCAATACACCTTGAGATAACACTGAAAACCTACCAGTATATCCCGCTTGCCCTGGCCAGGGATTACTCATGTAATGGCTCTCCTAGACACAGCACGATGTCAACCCCCAATACCGGGAGAGACGAATCCTGTCTAACCGCCACTGCCTCCAAGTGCTTCGGGACTGCACCCAACTACCACCTGTTTGCACGACTCCTTTGAGCCGTGGTAAGGTAGTAATCAAAGTACAGTGGGAACACACTCGAGGTGAAGTGACAGTGTCAAGTCAGCGGACTAAGCTGTACTCATGTCACCTGAGAACTGATAACTGACGATAGGTATAATACCAACCGGTCAGTTCCCGACGAGTCCTGTCCAGTGTACTCGTAACCTAACGAGCACCCGCATATTATCTCCAGTACGACGTACTGATGGCTGTGGGACAGACCATCTCCCACACTGGGATGAGAAGCGCATGCGCTAGTCTACTCCGGAGTATCGATGCCCTGTCTCGATAGTCATGCGACTAGGGACCTGCATAAGGATGTGCTTATAGATTACCCAGCCCCCACTAGTGTGACTGCCATCACAACGCTGGTAATCAAGCAAAGATCCTAAGGGCTCCACTAATGTGTATAGGTGATATACTAAAATAAACACATGTACACATTGAAGCATAAACAAACCAAGTAGCATACTACTATTTTGAGCAAGATTGTCAATACAAGGTGAATATCCCAAACTTCCATTAAGTAATATACATACTAGTATGATACAGTAATGGCCTCTAGGGCATATACACTAACAATCTCCCACTTGCACTAAGGCCATGTACTGGCGTATCGAAGACTTATCATCTCGATCAGCCGCTCGAACTGAGTCTGGGGTAGGGCCTTCGTGAGTGGATCTGCAGTGTTATCTTCTGAATTTAATCTCTTTACCTCGATCTCCCGGCGATCAATGATCTCCCTGATCAGGTGGAACCGCCTCAAAATGTGCCTGGACTTCTGATGGGACCTGGGTTCCTTCGCTAAAGCTATAGCGCCGTTGTTGTCACAATACAGCAGTATTGGATCAACACTGGTAGGAACCACCTGAAGTTCCGTGAGGAACTTCTTCATCCAGACAGCTTCCTTTGCGGCATCGCAAGCAGCTATGTACTCCGCTTCCATAGTTGAGTCAGCAACGGTTTCCTGCTTGGAACTCTTCCAGCAAACCGCCCCTCCATTGAGGGTAAAGACATAACCCGACATGGACTTGGAGTCATCCTTGTCACTCTGGAAGCTGGAGTCAGCAAAGGCCTCAATCTGGAGGTCTTTTCCGCCATACACTAAGAACATCTCCTTAGTCCTTCTCAGGTACTTGAGAATGTTCTTTACTGCTATCCAGTGTTTCTCCCCTGAGTTCGACTGATACCGACTTACAACGCTCAATGCGTATGCTATATCTGGTCTTGTACATAACATCGCATACATAATAGAGCCTACCGCAGATGCGTAGGGTAATGATGACATGCGAGCCCTTTCCAAATCAGTCTTGGGAGAGACATCTCTTTGGAGAGGGTGATTCCGTGACAAGCCGGTAGATTACCGCGCTTGGAATCTTCCATACTGAATCGTTTTAGTATGGTGTCGATGCACCTTGACTGTGAAAGTCCCAACATCCTTAGATCTATCACGAAAGATCTGGATCCCCAGAATGTAGTTGGCATCGCCCAGGTCCTTCATGGAGAACCTCTGCGACAAGAATCCTTTGACTGACTGTAGCATAGGAATATCATTTCCTATTAGGAGAATGTCATCGACGTACAAGACGAGGAATACCACATTTCTCCCTACAATCTTACTGTAAATGCATGGTTCATCTGGGTTTTTGACAAAGTCGAATTCTTTGACAGTATCATCAAAGCAGATGTTCCAACTCCGCGATGCCTGCTTGAGTCCATAGATGGACTTGAGCAACTTGCACACTTTACCGCTGCTCCCACTCTGAATGAATCCCTCTGGCTGATCCATATAGACGCACTCTTCCAAATTTCCATTTAAGAAAGCCGTCTTTACGTCCATCTGCCAGATCTTATAATCGTGGAAGGCAGCAATGGGAAGAAAGATCCGAATGGATTTAAGCATGGCTACCGGAGAAAAGGTCTCGTCATAGTCCAAACCAGGTCTTTGACGAAAACCCTTTGCAACGAGCCTAGCTTTATAGGTTTCAACCTGCCCATCTACACCAATCTTCTTTCTGAAGATCCATTTGCAGCCTACGGGTTTTACCCCTTCTGGAGCAAAGTCCAAAGTCCAAACTTTGTTGGTGTACATGGACTCCATCTCGGTCCGCATTGCATCCAGCCATTTTACCGAGTCACCACTCTGAATGGTTTGCTGGAAGCTAGTAGGCTCATCATAATTAACTGTGCAATCCTCTCTATCCCCGTCAATGAGAAAACCGAAGTATCTCTCGGGTGGATGAGACTGCCTACTACTTCTGCGGAGCGGCGTAGGAATGTCCGGTTCTCTTGAAACGTCTGGTTCATCCAAGCTTTCAGTAACAGCTTGTGGTTCTGGAATTTCTTCCAGTTCTATTGCGCCCCCACTTATCTGATTTTCCAAAAATTCAGTTTCCAAGAAGTGGGCATGCGGAGAAACAAAAACTTTTTGTTCTTCTGTGGAATAGAAAAGATACCCTCTGGAGTTCTTTAGGTATCCCACAAACTTACACAGTACTGAGCGTGCCTCGAGCTTGTCCGCATGCTGCTTTTTTACAAAAGCTGGACATCCCCATACCTTAAGATACTTAAGACAGGGTTTCTTCCCACTCCACATCTGATATGGGGTGGTAGGCACAGTCTTGGTTGGAGCCTTGTTCAAGAGATATGCAGCTGCTTCTAGTGCATAACCCCAGAAAGATCGCGGTAACTCAGCCTTACTCATCATGGAACGAACCATATCCAATAGGGTCCGATTCCGTCTTTCCGATACACCGTTGTGTTGTGGTGTGTATGGGGGAGTAAGTTGAGAGAGAATTCCATTCTCTTTTAAGTAGTCCAGAAACTCGGCACTTAAGTATTCTCCACTTCGATCCGATCTTAGAATCTTGATACTTTTGCCGGTTTGTTTTTCAACTTCATTCTTGTATTCTTGAAATTTCCCAAAGGCCTCGGATTTGTGCTTCATTAAGAAGACATGTCCATACCTAGAGAAATCATCTATGAAAGTAATGAAGTATGAATAACCACTTCGCGCATGTGTAGACATTGGACCACACACATCACTGTGTATGAGTCCCAAGAGCTTGCTCGCTCTTTCTCCGCGTCCAGTGAACGGAGTCTTTGTCATCTTTCCCATGAGACAAGATTCACAAGTGGCATAAGACTGATACTCGAACGGATTCAAGTACCCTTCTTTATGTAACTTAGTTAATCGTGTCTCATTAATGTGACCCAGTCTACAATGCCATAAGAAAGCCTGATTTGTTTCCGGAGACTTTCTTTTAAGTGTGTTCTGGACACTGAAAATCTGAGCTTGATTTAACACGTATATTCCGTTCTATAATGTACCTGACCCAATCAGAACTTGATTTAGGTGGATGTGTACTACATCGCTTACAAAAGTAAATTCATATCCTTCCTTAGAAAGTAAGGATACAGATATGATATTACAAGTCGCACCTGGTACATACAAACAGTTACGCAAAATCAATATCTGCCCAGTTGTCAGTCCAAGATGATATTCCCCTACGGATTCAGCATCCATGCTCATTCCGTTAGCAACCCTGAGAGTCATATCACCTTTCCTGATAACCCTACGGTTTCTCAGAGCCTGTAACGAATTACAGATATGAGATCCTGATCCGGTATCCAATACCCAGGAAGTAGGGTTAACTGACATACAGTTCTCAATTACAAACACACTCGAAGCCGAAGCCACAACATGCTTCGAATTCTGTCTACTGGCTTTGCAAGCCCTGCAATCCTTCTGCCAATGTTCATTCCCGTTACAATAGGAACGTCCCTGTTTAACCATATCCAGTCCTGAAACTTTTGCCCTTGCTTTTCCTTCTTCTTCCCTGGTTTCCTTCAGGGTATAAGCAGAGGGCAGGGACTGTAGAATTAAGTCAGTACTTGACCCATTCTCCAACGTGGTCTCCAGGTCCGTGAGCTCAAAATAGCTGGTCTCTGTAAGGACGTTGTCCCTTACAGATGACCCGACAGCCAACCTCGCTTGAAGCAATTCGTTTGAGGTCTCATATCTTGCGATACGAGATTGCTCTCCATATAAATCTTTGTTATGGAGGAAGATAGAAACTGAGTCCATCTTCTCGTGCTGCCTCTGGTTTGCACCATTAACTGAGGCTAACACGAGGCACTTGGCTTTCGCACAATCCTTTTCCGATGTCCTACGGATGTAAATATCCGTGACAGGGGAAACTGGACCTGAGACGGTAGGGGTATGATCAGTTAAGAGGTGTCCCAGTTTGTTATGGGCAATGGACATCTGGATAGACCTTTGCCAGTCATAACAGTCAGGTTCAGTCATTTTATTATCTAGATGTAACCTAGGTGTGGTCACTGGGTCGCTGCAATTAAGAGAGAGAGAGAAGAAAACACTCAGTATGATGCTCTTGCAAGTTTAGATTGGTTTTTAATTTATCTAAACAGGATGGCTCCCACTGTCTCTCGAATCCCTCCTCAAACCATAAAGGAAGAATTAGTCGGGATCAATCTCACCGTACAATACTTGCTTAACCGTTCAGCCAGGCTAGTGTCGGTACTTCGAGGGAGGTTTTCCAACGCTTTCACGAAGTTCCTTAATTAAATAACCTCTTTTCCCTGTGGACGTAGCCCCGCTAACACCTTTCTAGACACCTACTTGGTTTATAGCATTGATCGTTAAGTGAGAAATTTCCCGAGGAGTAGCATATACTCACAGTAGGATCGGGATTCAAATATCATTGCGTGACAAAACTGAAGGAATCCTACCAGAATCATCACACTCCAAATGGTATGCAACGCTAGCAAGTTTCAGTTCTTTTGAAACTCCCGATGTGGATTTTTGCCCCATGCTCTTATGACCTTGACGAAGGTCAACAAATCATAAGTCACATGTCAAGTTCTACCCGTCATTATCCAGGTTAATTTGAACCCATCCGTATATACCCTTGACGAAGGTCAACAAGGTAATACGACTGTCCTAAACCAACGCATCTATCTATGCTACATATGAACACCCAACAGCTACCAATCACTATGCCTTGACGAAGGTCAACAAACATAGCTTGAATACTATTGAATATTCATACGAAACGACGGAGGGCTACGAATGGTTTTGGCGAAACCTTGAACGTAGTGAACTTGATATAATCGAAGGAACGAGATAGCTTTTAAAAGGAGTGGCTCAAGCTCCGCATTTAAAAGTTAGTTTTGAAAAGAACCGAGTGGTTTTCCGAAAGTGTTCCAACGACTTTTACTTGGTTTATTTTTCTTGCATTAGTTCTTTTAATGCGTGATATTCTTGCATTAGTTCTTTTAATGCGTCCCATCATTTAATCCTACCATTGCAGAAAACAACCAAAATATGACGTACGCTTATGCCATTCGCATTCGCCACGGGGCCCCGTCATTACCCGTTAGGTTACTTAACTAACGACAGAGCGGGGGCTGGGCTAGCGCGGCTGTAAAACATAAGCAACGCCTAAATAATATCATATATAGATATACTGCAATGATAGCCATTTCAGATCACAGATGAACACATTGGATATACTAGGAATTCGCAATTCGTACGAACTTGTAACGAAAAGCAGATTACACGGTCGCGGTGAATAGCCAATACCCCATCCAAGACCCCTACGGGTGCGGCAAACTACCCGCCAAGTACCCGAAGCGAAGCAACCTCCCTCAACTCCGTGAGTAGGCCACTCGGCACTTCGGCATACCCGGTAGTTTGTGCACCCCCTCCATGGGTCTATCCTAGGAGCAAAAACAGTAAAAATAAATTATACAATGACGGCTACAACTCCGACCCGGTTGTGCGGCCATACAAATAATTATTACATCAATTTACAAATTTACATGAATTGAAAGAAAAGAAAACTCTCGTCTCACAACCCCCGGCTATTCACCCGCGACAAACCAATGAATTCATATACACATTCCAATAACATTACAGATCACAGATTTGTATAACCCCCACTAATCGACATATTGCGATTAGCATGTTAGTTATATGTATGCCCTAGAGACCATTACTGTACATAGGATGTATATTGTAGTGGATGCTTGGACATATATAGGGAGGACTTTCTTGCTCGACATGATAGTATGCTATCTGGTTGCTCTTTACCTTAACGTGTATATTGATTGTCTCTCTGTTACATGTTGGTAAAGCCCTTAGGATGTGTACTTGACTACCTGGACTATGATGCGAATCATACTAGTGGGGACATGGTAGTCCATAAGTACATCCTTCAAGGTCCCTAGTCGTGGGTGTATCGAGACAGGGCATCGATATACCAGAGTAGACTAGCGTATACCTTCTCGACCCATACAGATGGGCGATGGATGATCCCATATCCATTGGTGTTTGACATCAGAGATGATATACGGGTGCTCAGTAGAGACTGGGTACACTGGACGGACTCGCCGAGAACTCCCAGATGGTATTATACCTCACGTCAGATGGCAGTTCTCTGGTGACACTGATACAGAGTAGTCTGTTGACCCGAGATCGTCATAGAGTCTTGTGTGGTTCCCACTGTGCTTTGATTTCCATCTTACCACGTCCAAGAGGGCGTGCAAAACGGTGGTTTTTGGGTACAGTCCCGAGTCACATGGAGGCAATGAGCGATAGGAGGGGATTCGTCTCTCCCGGTATAGGGAGTTGATGTTGCGCTGTGTTCGATTGGCTATAACAGGAAATCCCTGGCCAGGGTTGCTGAGATTTACTGGTAAGTGTTACCAGTAGTTTCTCGAATTATTATAGACCTCATATCGACACGACTTATCGAGCTATTGGGGTGTGACGTTTACCACCCCTAGGCGAGATATGCGACATATCAGACGATCAGACCGGACTGTACGGTAGTGTTACTGGTTGGATTCACTGGAGTGTGAGCGGGCTTGCTCGTCGATCTTCTGATCGCTCAATACCCGGGTGGCCGTTACGTTTAGCAGACCGCTTGCGGCTTGTGGATGTTTGATATGATCATCATCTGCTGCCGGCGTATTGACGAGTCTTTAGAGTCCTACACAGAGGTTTCCTGGCTCAAGAGAAACGAAATAGGAGCGCATATGAGATATGTGCGGGACCGAGAATAATGCGTGTATGTGATACCGTATTTCATTCTCGCGAACAATGTGTCGAATGGTTGTATGCGATATAACCTAGTTATCGAATCGAAGATTGATTCGATAAATCGATACATTGGATATTAGTCGGTTATATGCGATATGACCGGATCGTTAAATCAAGTGTTGATTTAATGATTTAATGCATAATTATATACTTGATATATTACTTTGCATTAACTAGTATCGGTTCACTTTAAATGGATTTTCTCGCTCGGATGTGCGCATTATATATGTGATATGATTTTGTGCACATGCTTGTATCATGTTTGATGGTGCATGTAAAATTGGTTAAGTATAAAGAATTAAACCTTGGTTAATGAAATGGTTAGGGTTTATTATTTGCTTATTTATTTATTCATTCATTTATCTATTTCTTTTTGGATGAAAAGAATGAGAAAAGAAAACAAATGGTTGCTTTCTTAGAAGCTTCTTCAAGCTTCATGCAACTTTGACCAAAGCAACCATTCTTGTCTTCTTCTCTAACCCTAACCATTCCACCTAACTAAAGTTAATTCTCTACACTTTACCATGGTTAAAGTTATGATAAGTATTATATTTCTTTTCTATTTTTATTAACTTATCATAATCATCATCATCTTCTTCTTCATCTTCTTAAATGAAGAAACCTTCACTTCATCAATGGTGATTGATGAAAATGAGTGAGAAATCCAATTCTAAAGTGAACCCATTTCCTATTTCTTCATCCTCTACCTCTTTCCAAGTAGTATAGGGTGTTTTCTTCACAAGTTTGATGACTTGGTGAAGTGGGAGCTTGATTTAGCGATGCCTCGACGTAGATCATCTTCGGCATGGACATCGACGACCTAGCCCGCCTATTCTCCGATGAAGCCGACGCTAGAGCCCGGGAATTCACTTGGACAGCAAGGGGACTTCGTTGCGGAGCTATGGAGGTGGAGCACCGGATCTACAAATGTTGTATTTCCGTATAAACCTTAGTTAAGTTGTTAACTAGTTTTGTTTCGCCTAGTTTTCTAGCCAACGATCCGTAGTCGGGTTTCTCGGCACCGTTAGAATTTGAAATGGGCATGGTTGATGCCTTGTGAGACCTCATTAGGGTGCCTAGGAACCCTACAGTGGTATCAGAGCCTAGCTAGAGCCTTAGGCGAAGTCTAGACGCAATTTGAAGTCCGAATGAACCCGAAACCCAATTCCAAACATGCTCTCTGTCCTTTTTCTAAAATCTGGGATTTTTCGAAATTAAAAATATGCAGAAAAACCAGCAGGGATATCTAAGAGTTACGGTGAATTTTGATGACCTAATTCCATTATTAAGGCGCGGATCTGCGGCACGAGCATGGCTTGTGCGGTGGATCCGCGACCGTTTTGTCGTATTGCTCATCGAAATTTGCACCATAATCAATAATAGTCAGTGCTGGTTTTCCTGGGAATATTTTAATATTTATTCCAGAGTTTTATTTTCTGGGTTGTTTTGGGGATTCGGTGTTTCGATCGAAGTATCAGATTTTGTCTATGTGGCTTTCCGGATAAATTTCAGAATATGTTAAAAAGTTCGACCGGATATAAATACCCAATTTTTCCCCTGTCGGGAAAATTCCAAGTGTTGGATTTTTCCGTAGTTTAAAGACGTTCTAAGTAGTGCAAGTAACGCAATGGACCCTCTAGAAGACAACAAACCTTAACTCGATTATGTGACCGTCTTGAACTGCCCTTTGAACCTTCGGGTTTGGGGCAGTACGGCGTGCCACATGTGAGGCGTTGGCTTGACCCTTCTATGGCTGGACCGTTGGTACTGAGGCACGAACTGAATGTTGTTAGACTTATTTCATGTGTTGATCTATATCGGGAAAACTTGGGTGTTTGACTGTTTGATCGGAAAGTTTAACATTTTCTATTTATCCGGAATGTGATACAATAATTGGAATTCACAAAATGTTATGAGATAACTGAATGAATGTTATAAACATAGCACTTTAGTCTCACTTGATCGGTTGCCACGGAATTTTGATGTGATCAAAAGTCCGTCGCAATCACGTAGTGTACGCGGATACTCGCCGGGTAAACTTAATAGACAGCCTCACTCCATAGCCCCGACCAAGTGACTGTAGGAGAACCCCATCGCCGAAAGCATCCGTTTGGGTGCTCGCGGCAGCGGTGTTCCGCCTTGGTGCACTTCGTCGACGGTATCGGGGGTGCGGCCGTCTACTGAAGTTTGCGACGAGCATTCGATCAGTATGTCGGGAATCTTGTTGAATTGCCCGACTTGATATTGAAAAGTGTTTTCGATAATGAGACTAAAATGCGGGGTTTATAATAGTTAGGCATGCGATGTCTAAAGAATTCATTTGGTCAGGCATGCGATGTCTGAGGTGGTTGCGGATTCCAACTGTTGTAGTTTTACACTTTCTTTTCTGTGACCGTAAGTGTAATATGCGAAATCGCCGGTTTCGTTGCTATATGTCAACGACAATTGGGATGCGCATGTTTACTTACGTTGATGACATGTGATGTTATGTGTTGCTGGATATGTTATATTGGATCGTCGTCTTTGAATAGCCGGGGGTTTTTATGTGAGATGAGTGTTTTTCATTTTCATTCATGTAAAAACTTGTATGTAATATTCTTTTCTTGGGGCACTTCCAGGTTGCGGAAGATGTCACCGTTTGTATATTATTTACTTTTCCGCACTAGGATAGACCCAAGGAGGAGGGCATAAGTAACCGGGTTCTAGGGTCCAGTGGGAGACCAACTCGAGGAGTCGAGTCCGGGTCTCCTAACTCCAGAATTGGTAGGGTTGCTTGCCGCTCTTGTAGGGGTCTAGGGGTGTGGGTTTGGCTATTCATCACGACCGTGGAATCCGTGTTTTATACTGGCTCGTATTGAAAACACGGACGTCCTAGTATATCCAATATTTCATATGTTTCTTCTGCTGCGATATCTGTGATGTGATCATGTGATGTTCTGTGATGGATACTGTATATAGTATATATGATATATTATATAGGCGTTACTTATGTTTTACACCCGCGCTAGCCCTGCCCCGCTCTGCCGTTAGTTACCTAACCTAACGGTGCACGAGGGGACATCGAGGCGAATGCGGATGGCATAAGTGTACGTCGTATTTATCTGTGATGTTTAGGTACTTAAATGATGGGACTTCATTAATGTGATTAATGAAATAAAAGAAATCTAAGATGTTGTAGAATCGAATTTCAAAATTAAAACAGGTAGCTACAGTTCTTGCTTTGCACAGAGGTATATGTGATATATCCTGCACCTTATTCGATGAGGAAAGGACCGAGATCCCTTCACCGGGAGTGACTCCTTTAGCAATAACTGGCAGATGCTACACACTCGGTTTGTCTTTTGATTGCTTTTAAGAGTTTTTGCTTTGCACAGTGATATATATGATATATCCCGCACCTCATTCGACGAGGAAAGGACCGACGATCCCTTCACCGGGAGTGACTCCTTTAGCAAAACTAGAAAAGCCTCAAAAGCACTCCATTTTAAAATCATTTGATTCTGCAACGATATCAAGTTCATTACGCAATAGGTTTTCAGAAAAACCTGTCGTAGCCCTCCGTCATTTCAGATAAATCCTGTTTAGTATTCGTGCTGCGTTTGTTGACCTTGTCAAGGCGCAGTGTGCGGTAGCTAACCAGTATTTATCTGCTTATGCATATGATGCAGATTGGGTTAGGGTAGTCGTGTGGCCTTGTTGACCTTGTCAAGGGTCGTGCGGGTGGGTTTGATTCAATCAAGAAATGACGGGTTGAACTTGACTTGCGGTCTATGGTTTGTTGACCTTGTCAAGGTCATAGATCGTTCGGGGCAAAATATTATCGGGAATTTCAAGTGTTGAAATTTGCAATGAGATTGCATACCTTCTATGAGATAGTTAGATCCCGATACCCGCTGCGAGTAAGAGTTACTCCTGGGAGAGTTTTATACATTACAATTAGCCGATCAAGTAGGTGTCTAGAAAGGTGTTAACGAGGTTACGTCTCTGGGAAAACGAGGTTTACATTAATTAGGTTCGTACGAAAGCACGGGGGACCTCCCTCAAAGTACCGACACTGGCCTAGCTGAAAGATTGGCGAACTTGTAGTGTGTAATTAATCCCGGCTAGTCTTTCCTTTTAGGGTTTGAAGGAAGATTTGATAAAAAGCAGTGGGAGCCATCCTGATTAGATAAAATAATAACCAATCTATTCTTGCAAGAGCGCACGCTGAGTGTTTTCTTCTCTCTCTCTCCTGGTAGCGACCATATCACGCCTTAATCAAGATAATAATACGGAATATTAACCGAACCCGCTTGTTATACTGAGCTGGGGAACGTTGGTCCCGCTCCAACTTATAATTGTTATAAGACAGAGCAGGAAATTGGGGATTACCAGAATTCCCATGCCGCCCAAACGAAGAGAGTGCATGTTGATGCATCATCTTCGGGTGTGTTCGTTACAGAGAACTGTTTCTCAGTATCCTTTACGTCCTGGGTATGTGATACCAGATCAGGATCCCAGATATGTAATCTGTTACATAGGGCTACAGAAAGGTAGAGGACTGAGAACGGGTGATAAGTTTCATGAGGCAGAAAACGGGGCAAGAGTTGCAGCCAAGTCTGTTGGTCACTGTCACCTTGTATTACCAATACATTGGTTCTGAACGAATGTTATTAGATACCGAACCTGATATACAAAATCATATCAGTCTCTTTATTAGTAAAGAAATGATAAAATTTTGTATTGTTGGATAATGTTTTGAACATTTCCTATATCAAAAGTTGATCGGTTCAGGCACGTTATCTAAAAGCGTTGATGTTCTAAATCAAACTGCAGTTCTAAGTATATGGAACACACACAAGAGGAAGAGTTCAGAATTGAACGATTCCTTCTTGAGGTATTGTAGACTAGGTCAGAACAATGTGACCCGACTAGCTAGAGTTACATAAAGATGCATATTTAAATTAGTTTGAATTTACATCTTGTGAAACTCGCCAGTCATGTCACAAAAATAAGATGACCATAGCCCTGTTTATTGGAAACAGAGAAAGAGTTAATGAACTCTTGGGACTGATACATGATGATGTATGTAATGTCCCCTGTCTATACATGCCAGGACTGGTTCTTTATACTTCATTACATTCTCTGATGATCTTTCGAGATTCAGACCTATGTTCCTGTTGAAACACAAGTCCGAACCTTTTGAGATATTCACAGAATATAAGTTAGAAATAGAGAACCAAAATGAGGGTATAAGTATTATGTCCTGTGATGAGATCAAGGAGGAGAATACTTGAGCACGGAATTCCTGGATTGTTCTAAAGGAGAATAAGATTCTCTCTCAGCATTACTCCTCCGTATACACCTTTGCAAGATGGTATATCGGGGTGGAGGAGATACACCCTATTTGATATGGTGTCCTCTATGATGAGTACTACTGAGTTACCTATTTCCTTTTGGGAGTTATGCACTTGAGAAGCTGCATACCTATTGAATAGGGTTCCAGTCAAATCAGTTGCCTACCATTTCATATGTGATATGGAAAGGGAAGCGCCCATATCTTAAGTTAGTTAAGATTTGGAGTTGTCCGGCCTATGTCTGAAAGCAAAATCCGGACAAGCTCGAGGCAAGGTCTGTAATGTAGAACTGGAAAGGTTCCAGCTATACAAACTACAGCTGATGATTTGATAGAACCAAAGGATTCAATAGTTACCAATGAACCTCAGCCTCTCCGCCGATCTAGTAGGGTTCCTCACCCACCTGAGAGATACTTCGATTTCTCTATGACAGTGGGAGCGAGGATTGCATCATGAGATGATGACCCAACTAGTTTCGAGCTGGCCATCGAGAGTAAGACTCTGTAAGAATGGCTGGATGCTTAGTGATCTGAGATGGAATCCTTATATACCAACAAAGTATGGACTTTAGTTGCTATATATGAAGGGTTAAATCCCCATCAGGAGCAAGTAAATCTTGAGAAGATTACTTGGTGTACTTGGAAAAGTTGAGACTTTCAAAGCTAAACTAGTTAAAGGTTTTCGTCATCGACCAGGCGTGGATAATGATGAAACCTTTTCCAGTACCTATGCTTAAGTCCATCCAGATACTACTTGCCACGGCTACATACCATGACTACGATATCTGGCGGTTGGGTGTCATGACTGCTTTTCTAAATGATATTTTAGAAGAATGCGTCTATAAGTACACAGCCAGAGGGCCTCGTAGACAGTGGGAGCAGCGGAAACGTGTGCAAGATGCTTTATAGGATAAAGCAGGCATCGCGGAGTTGGAACGTCTATTTTGATGTGTTAGTCAAAGAAGTTGACATCATCAAAATGGTAGATGAACCTTGTATATACAAAAAGGTAGTAGGGAGTATGGTGACGATCCTCGTAGAGTACGTGGATGCATACTCTTGATAGGGAAGAAGTTTCCTATGCTACGCTCGATCAATCTCCGCTTATCACCATGATTCTCCATATAGGATCAAAGTGATACCTCCTAAATCCTGGGTTTTGGATCTATGAGATAGATCTAAATAGATGTTAGGATACTCACTAGTTGTAGTGAGATGGTATCAGTTGATCCTGGGGAGAATCACTGGAAGTGTTCCAGGGTGATAATGACGACTGAGTGTCAGTCACAGGCATTGTCTTTACCCTCAGTAAAGGGACGGTATGTTGGAAGAGTTCCAAGCTAGACACCGCGACATACTAGACGATAAAGGCAGGATACATCGCTACTTAAGATGCTACCAAAGAAGCAGTCTGGGTGTATATTAGTTCATAAGATGAACTTTGTTCCTCCCATTGTGTGACAATGGAGTTGTGGTTTATGCCAAGGAACGCCGGTCCCATCAGTGATCCAGACATATTCTAAGGCAGTGTCACCTGATCATGGAGATGGTTGATCTCCAGGGAGATCGAGGTTAGGAGAGTAGACTCAGAGGACAACACAGCGGATCCACTCACAAAGGCCTGTTCCGAGAGAGAGACTTTTATGGGATGGTTGAGTATGAGATACTGCAACCACGGCTATCAGATGGCCCTAGTGCAAGTGGGAGATTGTTAGTTATATGTATGCCCTAGAGGCCATTACTGTACATAGGATGTATATTGTAGTGGATGCTTGGACATATATAGGGAGGACTTTCTTGCTCGACATGATAGTATGCTATCTGGTTGCTCTTTACCTTAACGTGTATATTGATTGTCTCTCTGTTACATGTTGGTAAAGCCCTTAGGATGTGTACTTGACTACCTGGACTATGATGCGGATCATACTAGTGGGGACATGGTAGTCCATAAGTACATCCTTCAAGGTCCCTAGTCGTGGGTGTATCGAGACAGGGCATCGATATACCAGAGTAGACTAGCGTATACCTTCTCGACCCATACAGATGGGCGATGGATGATCCCATATCCATTGGTGTTTGACATCAGAGATGATATACGGGTGCTCAGTAGAGACTGGGTACACTGGACGGACTCGCCGAGAACTCCCAGATGGTATTATACCTCACGTCAGATGGCAGTTCTCTGGTGACACTGATACAGAGTAGTCTGTTGACCCGAGATCGTCATAGAGTCTTGTGTGGTTCCCACTGTGCTTTGATTTCCATCTTACCACGTCCAAGAGGGCGTGCAAAATGGTGGTTTTTGGGTACAGTCCCGAGTCACATGGAGGCAATGAGCGATAGGAGGGGATTCGTCTCTCCCGGTATAGGGAGTTGATGTTGCGCTGTGTTCGATTGGCTATAACAGGAAATCCCTGGCCAGGGTTGCTGAGATTTACTGGTAAGTGTTACCAGTAGTTTCTCGAATTGTTATAGACCTCATATCGACACGACTTATCGAGCTATTGGGGTGTGACGTTTACCACCCCTAGGCGAGATATGCGACATATCAGACGATCAGACCGGACTGTACGGTAGTGTTACTGGTTGGATTCACTGGAGTGTGAGCGGGCTTGCTCGTCGATCTTCTGATCGCTCAATACCCGGGTGACCGTTACGTTTAGCAGACCGCTTGCGGCTTGTGGATGTTTGATATGATCATCATCTGCTGCCGGCGTATTGACGAGTCTTTAGAGTCCTACACAGAGGTTTCCTGGCTCAAGCGAAACGAAATAGGAGCGCATATGAGATATGTGCGGGATCGAGAATAATGCGTGTATGTGATACCGTATTTCATTCTCGCGAACAATGTGTCGAATGGTTGTATGCGATATAACCTAGTTATCGAATCGAAGATTGATTCGATAAATCGATACATTGGATATTAGTCGGTTATATGCGATATGACCGGATCGTTAAATCAAGTGTTGATTTAATGATTTAATGCATAATTATATACTTGATATATTACTTTGCATTAACTAGTATTGGTTCACTTTAAATGGATTTTCTCGCTCGGATATGCGCATTATATATGTGATATGATTTTATGCACATGCTTGTATCATGTTTGATGGTGCATGTAAAATTGGTTAAGTATAAAGAATTAAACCTTGGTTAATGAAATGGTTAGGGTTTATTATTTGCTTATTTATTTATTCATTCATTTATCTATTTCTTTTTGGATGAAAAGAATGAGAAAAGAAAACAAATGGTTGCTTTCTTAGAAGCTTCTTCAAGCTTCATGCAACTTTGACCAAAGCAACCATTCTTGTCTTCTTCTCTAACCCTAACCATTCCACCTAACTAAAGTTAATTCTCTACACTTTACCATGGTTAAAGTTATGATAAGTATTATATTTCTTTTCTATTTTTATTAACTTATCATAATCATCATCATCTTCTTCTTCATCTTCTTAAATGAAGAAACCTTCACTTCATCAATGGCGATTGATGAAAATGAGTGAGAAATCCAATTCTAAAGTGAACCCATTTCCTATTTCTTCATCCTCTACCTCTTGCCAAGTAGTATAGGGTGTTTTCTTCACAAGTTTGATGACTTGGTGAAGTGGGAGCTTGATTTAGCGATGCCTCGACGTAGATCATCTTCGGCATGGACATCGACGACCTAGCCCGCCTATTCTCCGATGAAGCCGACGCTAGAGCCCGGGAATTCACTTGGACAGCAAGGGGACTTCGTTGCGGAGCTATGGAGGTGGAGCACCGGATCTACAAAGGTTGTATTTCCGTATAAACCTTAGTTAAGTTGTTAACTAGTTTTGTTTCGCCTAGTTTTCTAGCCAACGATCCGTAGTCGGGTTTCTCGGCACCGTTAGAATTTGAAATGGGCATGGTTGATGCCTTGTGAGACCTCATTAGGGTGCCTAGGAACCCTACATAGCAGACGTTCAATACAAATATCACATCACAGAAAAACCCGTCAGCTTAAGTCTTTTAGAAGTTCGATCAAAAATACGGATTTTCATGCCCCAAACACAAAATTTTCGTTCTGGAAAATCTGGGCAGAAAATACATATTCCAAAAATCCTAAAATACCCCACTGAACAAACTGCAACCAAAATTTCCCACTACCGAGTCAACTCGGCCGCGGAACCGCGGCGGGAGCACGCTCCCGCCGCGTTTCCGCGGAGCTTTGATCGGTTCAGTGGACGAAATTTTGTCAGTTTGTTATAAAAACCCTGAGCCGAATTTTAAAGTATGATTTATCATTTTTGGAACAGAGGAAAAATTCGACAGCAAGCTTGATATTGGGGTTCATTTCGGGACTTTTTCTTTGATCGATCTTCTAGCTATTTTGCTAACATGTTAGATAGAGTTTAACTAGGCTCTGATACCACTGTAAGTCCATGCTACCTCTCCCGGTACTTTCGGGCATTCGGAATTTGGTGAAAAACAATTTTCTAGAGGTGGTAACATGGACTTAAAACCCGGATCTTTGTTAAACATCTAACTAACAACCTAACTAGGAGTTGTTAACTACTCGGTTAGGGGGTTTATACCTTTCTTATCTCGAACTCCTTCGTCTTCAAGCCTCGATGGCTGTCCGAATCGGCTTCTCCCCGTCGTCTCCTTGCGCCGAAGATAGATCCACCTGAAAGTTTCTACCTTTGGCTCCTTCTTCGAACTTTGAAGAAACTAGTTCACTCGGTTTGCTAAACCTTGTGAACTAGAGTGAGTAGAGAAGAGTTTGTTTGGGATTTTATCTATGGTTCTTGGTTCTCAACTCATGAGACAAGTGAACCATAGACTCAAGAGAGGGAGAGCAAGAGGAGGAAGATGAGAGCTCAAGAACAAGAGAGAGAATGAGAATGATAGAATGAGAGAAGACTTATTTTCCTTTGGCTCTCATAATCCATAACCATCATAACACATCATAGCAATCAAGTATTATGTGATGGTTTAAGCAACAATAGCCATATCATTTCATGCACTCATTTTGCACAAGAGAGCAAGCAAGCAAAAGTCTTTGCCATGAAATGATAGCTATTGTTATCATGATGGTCAACTAGTCAAGCCTAGTCAACCGGTCAACAAAGTCAACAAGTCAACAAAGTCAACCCCTCAACAACCATGTCACCATAATACTTAATTAATATAATTGTTAATCATATATCATATTCTCATTAGGGTTGAGCAAAAAGTCAATAGTCAACGGTCAACAACCCTAATGAGAATCCTCTGCCTCTGTCTCTCCGTCAACTGTGCATACACACCCTCATCCGCGTTCCGAGGAACACGGATGCATACTGGATAAAACCAATTCCAATACGTACACTAGGATCTGGCTTAAACTAAAGCCCGCTAGTGTAAACTGTCCGGACACTAAACGTGCACAAGTGCACGGATGTGACTGAACCCTGTCGCAAAACCATGCGACCTGTCGCAAAACCATGCGACCTGTCGCAAAACCATGCGACCTCTACTCTTTTGCCTAAAGGCGAATAGCTTTCTGTGTGGGACTCTAATGACTCGACACTACGCTGGCAGTGGGTTTAACCACAGACCGCAAGCGGCACTAGCTGTGCGTAACGGTCTCCAGATAGATGCCGACAAGAACACTGATGAGGTGAAACCCATCTGAACTCCTACTGAGCCTGAATGTGACAATCTCCGTACAGTCCGGTCTGTTCGTCTGATACATCGCATGGCGGGCCTAGGGGGGCAGTAAAACGTCAGTCCCCTAATAGCGGTACAAGTCGTGTCGGAGTGAAGCCCAATACACCCTGAGATAACACTGGAAACCTACCAGTATATCCCGCTTGCCCTGGCCAGGGACTACTCGTGTAATGGCTCTCCTAGACACAGCGCGATGTCAACCCCCAATACCGGGAGAGACGAATCCTGTCTAACCGCCACTGCCTCCAAGTGCTTCGGGACTACACCCAACTACCACCTGTTTGCACGACTCCTTTGAGCCGTGGTAGGGTAGTAATCAAAGTACAGTGGGAACACACTCGAGGCGAAGTGACAGTGTCAAGTCAGCGGACTAAGCTGTACTCATGTCACCTGAGAACTGATAACTGACGATAGGTATAATACCAACCGGTCAGTTCCCGACGAGTCCTGTCCAGTGTACTCGTAACCTAACGAGCACCCGCATACTATCTCCAGTATGACGTACTGATGGCTGTGGGACAGACCATCTCCCACACTGGGATGAGAAGCGCATGCGCTAGTCTACGCCGGAGTATCGATGCCCTGTCTCGATAGTCCTGCGACTAGGGACCTGCATAAGGATGTGCTTATAGATTACCCAGCCCCCACTAGTGTGACTGCCATCACAACGCTGGTAATCAAGCAAAGATCCTAAGGGCTCCACTAATGTGTATAGGTGATATACTAAAATAAACACATGTACACATTGAAGCAGAAACAAACCAAGTAGCATACTACTATTTTGAGCAAGATTGTCAATACAAGGTGAATATCCCAAACTTCCATTAAGTAATATACATACTAGTATGATACAGTAATGGTCTCTAGGGTATATACACTAACACATACTTCGTGTGTCGTGTTTCACGAAAAAATCATGGTTTGCTATATTCATGGTTGCCCTTGGGGTTTGAGATACTAAAATTTGGTGTTCCGCCTCTATGTAGACTCAATGGCCTTTAACTGTACTTCCAACAACAACTCTCACTCCATTCCATTCGTAGGAGTCACTTATTGGCCCAATGCAACCTCTATATTTTCCATGACAACAAAGCAAGTCTCCCAAGCGACCATTGGACTATTCTTTGGGACCATGTTCCTATCCTGACCTTTGGCGCTGCAACACCTAAAGAAGAAGCTCCACAAAATTCGGTCTTCGATCGGCTAGCTACCTTGGCGGCCTCCGCTGACAAGCTGTCCAACTCTGAAGTTTCAGTCTTCAACAAGCAAAAAAATAGCTCCATGGGCCCCCACGAAGAAGCCCATGATCCCTGAAGGGCTGCCCCTAAACGGCTGACTCTTCCTGCTCCTTCTCTGCGTGAAGAAAACAAAAGTGCTTCACCACCATGACAGTCAGTCTTCGACAGACTAGCCAATTTTGCTCCAGCTCAACTAAGGATGTCAGTCTTTCATAGGATGACACTGGGCGAAATGCCCAAGCAACGCAGGGAGCATGATGAGGGAGCCTCTGATGCTGAGACGGTTCCCATTCCGAGACATGCTTGACGTCGCCATTGGCGCCGAGTGAGACAAACTTGGGGCAGTTCCCCTTCCATACTTACCCCACCAACTCCTGTGGTGCTCGTTAATGCTGCTGCTCCAACCAGGAACAACTTCGAACCGCTTAGAAGGGTTCACAAAAACTCCCCCACTGCGGTATTGAAAAGATTTCCTCCTCCAGCCAAAGCGAGTAGTCTTATCAGTGGCTCTCTTCATAAATTCACAGAGTATGGAGAAAAGTCCAGAACTCCGTTCTCGAAGAAAACTACTCTCGTCGATGGAAGAAATCTATGGTTCGACAAGAGAATGATAATCCCTCAGCTATACAACAGAGGACTTCTCAAAGGGTGGTGCCTTTCATAATGGTTCCTCCTACCGTGGCTTCTCATAAAAGAGGGAGGTCGAAGAAAGTTCTAGCGCCGGAGGCAAAATCCAAAGGCGAGAGCTCCAAACGCCCCATGTTCGGGGGCATATCCATATGCACAGTCTATATGAATGGTGGCAAAGAGGAGAGCCGTGCTTCCGTTAGTCATAGACCGCAAACTCGGTCACTGACGAAAGCTCAGGTGCAACAACAAAAGCTCCATGATATGCTTGCCAAGATGGCTGTGCTTACCGGACCTAAAGAAAGTTCGGATAAAAAACAGAAGAGCGCCAGGAACAAGAAACTGATACTGATTTCTTGCGACTTGTGCTTGAAAAGAAGGACAGGGAAGAGGCAGAGCAGGCTGCTAATATAAAGTAGATTTCACTTTTATTTCAAGACATGGTTGGAATGATGATCCAACCAGAACCAACGGCAGAAGAACTACTGGTGATTATCGAAAACAATAAAGGGGAAACGCCAAATCCTCCTCAGGCCCTATCAACGGCCAAGGAAAAACAATCTCAAAGAAAGTTTTGGACGACTATATCGCTCAACAAATCAGAGCCCATCAAGCCAATGAAGCTGCAAATCAACTCGTCAAAACTGGTCGACCTTATCCGGCCTGGTATGACCAGATGAAATACCTACTGGGATATAAGATCCCGAAGTTCCACGTATATAAAGGAACGGGTAACCCTCATCAATATGTTGCACAGTTCAAAGCTCTGTGTAGAAATACAGGGGGCGATGATAAACTGTTGCTTCGCCAATTCATTGGAAGGTTATCAGAAATGGCTTTTGAATGGTACTCGGAGCTCCTAAATGAATCCGTAAAGAACTTCTCTGAGATGGATCTTCTATTCACTCAAATGCTTTCCAGTGTGAGCGAGCACACTCCAATCATTGTGCTGATCAATTCCAGGGTCAAGCTAGGGGAAATATGGGTCCAATACGCGGTCCAATAGTGGAACTTGAGGTCCAAATGCGAACAACGCATTCAGGAGTCTCCAGCTGTGGGGATGTTCATTGGGACTATCGATCCTCAATTGACCGAATCCAAATTTATGACCTTTTTCAAACCCACCACATTCCAGGTGCAGATTGATAAACTGGCCCGGATGTATCAGATGGGCCATGGTCATCCTTCTTCGGGCAAAGATCCCCGAAATAATAAAGGCAAGGGAAAAGCAGCCTTTGTTGCTAATACAGAGTAACAGCCGAGTTGTATGAAAGTAGCCATCCACCAAAACAACAGCCGTATACGCCCGACCTTAGAAGAAAGGATGGGACATGCATATTCATTCCCTCACTATAAGACGGGGAGATTGTTCGGGCTAGCTATGCGAAACAATCTGATTATATTGTCAGAACCGCGATGACTCGCATAAGCTGGTGCTATCAACAACCCTAACTACTGCCTCTATCAACGAATAGTAAGCCATCCAATTAAGGACTGCTACGTCCAAAAACTGAGTCGAAAATAAGTGTCAGTAGGGAAAATTTGTATTGTCAGATAATTGGAGAGTAGATCCGCCTCAAAAGAACGTGCCCCAAGAAAGTTGATACGTAGGGGCATCTTGTCCGCTCGTGGAAGAAACTCCATGGGAATTATTTCTTTCAGAAAAAACTAAGAGAATGTTGAAAGATCTATAAACATGCCCGGCGATCAAATGAAAAAACCCGCTTGAGCCCGAGATTATAAAAGGGATATTGAAACCGCATCCCGCAACGAAAATCGCTGACAAAGGGAAAAAACCCCAAGCCAAGCCCTCCCACAATGAACTGGGGGCAGAATCGGCATCAAAAATCCCGAAATTGCCAAAGAAAGACCCGGTTGAAATGATGCTGAAAGAAACTTTTCAAATGAGAAAAGATGATCAAGAACACGAGAAGTCCATATATGAAAAGACCAAAAAACAGCGTTTGAACAAAGAAGCTGGGGTGAGGACGAAACATAAAGCTCTCCGACCAAACCAAAGTTTTCCTGCAACGAATAAGAGTAGGACCAAAGCTGAAAAGCGGTTTACTTAGGCCATCAATAGGGATAAGACTGCCACCTCTCATAATGTACACCCATAGGGTTCCATACTTAGATGGTGGAGAAAGAAACCAAAAATACTGTTCGTATCACCGAAAGATCGCTCATCCCATTGAGAAATGCAACATCTTCAAGAATTGATGGCAAGGCTATTGTAACGACCCTGAATTTTTTGTACAAAATTTTTCTTGTTAAACTACAGAAAGGAGTTTGCAAGCCTGAACATAATTCAAAAGTTTTACTTGCTTAAAAACAGCAAGAAACACATGTAGCTCATTGGTAAAGTCTTGCACTGTTGTGACGTAGCCCCTGTGTTCGAATCCCATCAGCCACCTATATTTTTATTGATTTTCCTTTTAAATATTTTAGAAGCCCAAAAATTTACACGTGCAATACACGTAAAATGAAAAATCACAGAAAATCAAACATGTGTGCATGAACCCTGGCTCAAATTTCAGCACCCAACTCACTACAATGGCTGGCGAGATCGGGTATATCCCCGGTGCTGACGGTTGGCCAGTAAGGAATGGCTCCCATTCTCTGCACACCAGTCTCTTGGCCTACCCCTATTACCTCCATACTATTTATTTTTCCTACAATTATCCATATAATTGATTTTCATCTTAAATTTCATTTTTAATGCATTTTTAATCCACTCTTCAATTCCAAAACCCTAATTTCACACTATAAATACAACCCCATACCTTAGCCCTCTTCATTATAAAATCTCTTGTCAAAAATTCTTAAAATTTGCTAAGTCAAAGAAGAGTACAAGTGGAGTTAGCCCAATATCACTTTCCGACGAGAATTTGAGACGTTTCCGGTGACCCCGCGACTCCACGAAGTTACCAATTTCTTCCTATATCTCTCCTCTAATCATCTAGCAAGTAAGTCCCATATCTTTTCCTCTTTCCTACCTTAAAATGATCTCTTTTCAAAACATTTCGGTAAGTGAAGTTATACCGACTTTTGTTTCTAAAACTTTGAAAATTAAATTTTTTTCTTAATAACCATTCATCCATATCACTATACTTTACTTGTTAATCATTAACTAATGTTTTGAAACAAGTTTCACTTTAAAACTCTATGTAAAACAATTTTATTTAATTGTTTTCGTTTAAATACCATGAAGTTTACATACGACATCTTTTAATATTTTTGTTTAGCATACCTTTAGAAAACCTCACGAGGTAATGGCTTACCTCTCACATACACATATTTTGACATAGCACGATTCTCTTTAAACCAATATCTTGTGAAAAATTACGACTTTTCAATAAAATACATAGAGCTATAAAAACCCGTTTTCTTGTAAATAGTATTATTTAAATTCCTTACGATTATGCCTCTACAACCCATTTCGGGGAACCCGCTATTAGATGGTGCGGATTATCGCACATCCACGGGCTAGTAAGGCGAGATGCAGACCTCCTCACGAAGCATACGATCTCGATGGAATTTTAGTACAATTTTAAGAAAAACGAGGATTTCTATTTAATAATTAAAATTAATTTTTAATAATTATATAAATATTATCAAATCATCTATTTTTAATATATAATAAAATTCCATGTTTTCTATAATATAAAAGAATTACAAGTTTCATGAAAATACCATCAAGAATCAATACAAGTCAAATTTTATATTAAAATACCTTGAACTATTCAAGGTATACATATATTCACTAACATACCCCATTCTATAAAATTTACATCCATGAAAACCCTATATAACATAAATAAATACTTAAGGTTTATTTTGAAAGTATATTTAAAATATTTTTTCATAAAACCCCCTCAAGTTATATTAAATTACATTAAAGACCATAGTAAATATATGTTTAAGCGGGACCAATTCTCTTGAGCCTCACGGAGCCGGAGAAAGTGGATGCTTGCCTATTTAAGGTAGAAAACTAAAATGGGGTTATCAATGGTAATTGTCTTGGAAAAAGACATAAATCATGCCGTCCATGTGCAACAGTTACCGATAACACCAAAATCTAATTCAGGATCAAAATCTGTTTAAGTGTCTAACTCAATCTGAGTCTCAGTCTAATCTGAACACAATCCAAATATGAATTCAATCATAACTCCAATGCAACATGAATCCAATATACCAAACATGAACACTTGAACTTGAACATGATTACCAGAACAATATCAACATGACTTGACTTGACCGAACCATGGCTATATCTTGAACTTGACTACATGACTACCGTTTACATCCTGAATCAGTTTACATGAACAACTTATACCATGGTCTCGGCAAATCTGATAACTACAAATCAATACAATCAATACAATATACATTACGGGGTTTAACATGGTAAACTGGTACGGAATATATTAGAAGTGAAACGAGATGTTCACTAAAAGACACTACATGAACATCCGTGCCGTTGTCCCGTGGTTTTGTCGACGAGGCCTTATACTACGGGTTACCATAGTCCACGGGATAAGTTGGACTCCTCTCGTATACACTGATACCTTCTCTACCAAGGTACAAACAACTACGTTAGCATAACAAACAGATAATTTACCGGTTCTATTCTCTTTACTTGTCTATTTCATTCTATCTTTTGGGACTTACCGAGCGCTAGTCCACCGACGACATTCCCGTCTCTTCTTTATTTGGAATGTTCGTCAGGAGGATCTGACCCTCAGGAGACCGAGCCCAGCCAGGGCGATTTGGAGCAGATCACGGAGCAGTATGACTTCTAGGCTTTTACTTGTACTTATTTCTTTTCAATTCATATGCCATTGTTTAGGTATCGCTTTCTATCATTGTACTTTACTTTTCAGTTGTATGTAAAGAATGATTATCAATAAAAAGTTGTTGTTTTATTACAACTCTTTTTATTCTTGTGTTATTCACTTATATTGCTTATTTATGTTTAACTTGTTTACTTCTGAGTAAATACGTCGCGTACTTCATCACGTCTCCTTTCCTGTAAACTGGGAAGCGGGGCGTGATAGGTTTTGTTGGCGGCCCATGCAGGTCAGTTCTGCATGAAGTCTTACCATACAGGTCCGTTCTGCATGAAGTCTTACCATGCAGGTCAGTTCTACATGGAAACCTAAGCAATATAACACAAGAATTATAAGAATCAGCAATTATACATTCTTTACATTTAAACTCCTTGAATCTATCCTAACCTTTCCTTTTCTTTCAAGGTTATGAATCCTTCCAATAACATGAGCACCAACGTGAACAGCAATACTCTACCACTTACACTACCACCCATTACCGTTGAAGACTTACCGATAAGATCAATGACGTTCTTTGAAGCAACCAGGAGTCTAGTTGAAGGACAGCAGGAGTAGGCAGCTCTCCTTCACCAAGGACTGGTTCGCACTAAGGTTGTTTTGTGGGCAGCTCATGGTTATATCAAAAAGAAGGAAAAGACACCGCCAGACTTGCTATTATTGTAAGAAACTCGGAAATGAACTAAAGGACTGCAGGCGTGCGAATGGCATGTGCTTACCTTATGGTGCATCTACCCATGCCATCGGACCTTGCCTACAACGACACACCCCAGCTCCTGCACCACCTTTGTGAGGACCACCTTTACCTCGTCAGTTCGAAATTTACCAGCAGACATAGAGAAAAGTGCCACGAGACCAGACTCCCACGATATCGGTTGGAGAAGATGAAATCACTGGCCAAGTTATCACTAGTAATTCCCAATCCTTTAATCTTTTTAAATCCTTATATACCTATATATTTTTCCTTGTATCTAAAACCAACCCCACACGACTTAAGCCACTATTCCTGCACTTGCACTGTTCGACACTGGAGCGTCACCATGCTTCATGTCACAACTTGAGAGAATTTCGCAGACAAAATTCTTTAAAGGAGGGTAGACTGTAACGCCTGCAACATGATTGCATTCCTTTAAATCTTTTCTTATCTCAACGTAACACGAAACTACAAACTCTTGATCTTCCTTTGATTTTTGCTTGTTTCTTAAACCTTATCACTTTGACTCTGATGGTAGGATTTGGGTGATTTAAATAGAGTTATGTGATTGTAACTATAAACTGCAGTATAATTACAATGTGGTACTCTACTTGAGTAACTTAGAATTCTGCCTTTGATTCACCTTCTTCTTAATTTAGTTTTACGTATATTATCGCACCAAATTTTCTTTGTTAACTTATATCCCTTCCTATCTGTTCATCCTTTTCAAAACCCTTGCATCCTTTCGTTCTTTCAAACATATTTTTCATGCACTTTCAGTAGTTCTTTTCACCACCACTGTCATCAAATTTTCTTGAATCTTTACAACTTCCTTCTATAAATTTCGAGGACAAAATTTGTATAAGGAGGGTAGAATGTGACGACCCTGAATTTTTTGTATAAAATTTTTCTTCTTAAAATACAGAAAAGAGTTTGCAAAGCTGAGCACAATTTAAAAGTTATACTTGCTTAAGAACAGCAAGGAACACTTGTAGCTCATTGGTAAAGTCTTGCACTGCTGTGACGTGGCCCCTGTATTCAAATCCCATCAGCCACATATTTTTTTACCGATTTTTCTTTTAAACTTTTTGGAAGCCCAAAAGTTTACACGTACTATACACGTAAAATGAAAAGTCACAGAAAATCAAACATGTGCAAAAGGGTATTTATACGGGCATGGGCACGTGGCTCAAATCCCATCACCCAACTCACCACAATGGCCGATGAGATCGGGTATAACCCCGATGCCGACGGTTGGCCCGTAGGGAATGGCCCCTATTCTCTGCACACCAGTCTCTTGGCCTACCCCCATTACCTCTATACTGTTCATTTTTCCTGCAATTATCTAGAGAATTGATTTTCATAATAAATCTCATTTTTAATGCATTTTTAATTTACTCTTCAATTCCAAAACCCAAATTTTACACTATAAATACAACCCCATACCCTAGCCCTCTTCATTATGAAATCTCTTGTCAAAAATTCTTAAAATTTCCTAAGTCAAAAAAGAGTACAAGTGGAGTTAACCCAAGTTCACTTTCCGGCGAGGATCTGAGACGTTTCCAGCGACTCCACAAAGCAACCAATTTCTTCCTAAACCTCTCCTCTAGTATTCTAGTAGGTAAGTCCCATCTCTTTTCCTTTCTTCCTACCTTAAAATGATCTATTTTCAAAACATGTCGATAAGTGGAGTTACACCGGCTTTCGTTTCTAAAACTTTGAAAACTACAATTTTTTTTCTTAATAACCACTCATCCATATCACCATACTTTGCTTGTTAATCATTAACTAATGTTTTGAAATAAGTTTCACTTTAAAACTTCATATAAAACAATTTTATTTAAGCTTTTTCGTTTAAATACCATGAAGTTTACATACGACATATTTTAATACTTTTGTTTAGCATACCTTTAGAAAACCTCACATGGTAATGACCTATCTCTCATATACACACATCTTGATATAGCACGATTCTCTTGAAACCAATATCTTGTGCCAAAATACGACTTTTCAATAAAATAATTAGAAATATAAAAACCCGTTTTCTTGTAATAGTATTATTTAAATTCCTTGCGATTATACTTCTACAACTCATTTCGGGGAACCCGCTATTGGATGGTGCGGATTATCGCACATCCATGGACTAGTAGGACGAGATGCAGACCTCCTCACGGAGCATACGATCTCGATGGTGTTTTAGTACAATTTTTCAGAAAAACGAGGATTTCTATTTAATAATTAAAATTAATTTTTAATAATTATATAAATATCATCAAATCATCTATTTTTAATATATAATAAAATTCCATGTTTTCTATAATATAAAAGAATTACAAGTTTCATGAAAATACCATCAAGAATCAATATAAGTCAAACTTTACATTAAAATACCTTGAACTATTCAAGCTATATATATATATATATATATATATATATATATATTCACTAACATACCTCATTATATAAAATTTTCATCCATGAAAACCCTATATAACATAAATAAATACTTGAGATTTATTTTGAAAGTATATTTAAAATATTTTTTTTATAAAAACCCCTCAAGTTATATTAAATTACATTAAAGACCCTAGTAAATATAGGTTTAAGCGGGACCAATTCTCTTGAGCCTCAGTGAGCCGGAGAAAGTGGGTGCTTGCCTATTTAAGGTAGAAAACTAAAATGGGGTTATCAATGGTAATTGTCATGGAAAAAGACACAAATCATGCCGTCCATGTGCAACAGTTACCGATAACACCAAAATCTAACTCAGGATCAAAATCTGTTTAAGTGTCTGACTCAATCTGAGTCTCAGTCTAATATGAATACAATCCGAATATGAATTCAATCATAACTCCAATGCAACATGAATCCAATATACCAAATATAAACACTTGAACTTAAACATGATTACCAGAACAATATCAACATGACTTGACCGAACCATGGCTATATCTTGAACTTGACTACCGTTTACATCTTGAATCAGTTTACATGAACAACTTATACCATGGTCTCGGCAAGTCTGATAACTACAAATCAATACAATCAATACAATATACATTACAGAGTTTAATATGGTAGACTAGTATGGAATATATTAGAAGTGGAACGAGATGGTCACTAAAAGATACTACATGAACATCCGTGCCGTTGTCCCGTGGTTTTGTCGACGGGGCCTTGTACTACGGGTTACCATAGTCCACGGGATAAGTTGGACTCCTCTCGTATACACTGATATCTTCTGTACCAAGCTACAGACAACTACGTTAGTATAATAAACAGATAATTTACCAGTTCTATTCTCTTTAGTTGTCTATTCCATTCTATTTTTTGGGACTTACCGAGCGCTAGTTCGCCGACGACATTTCTGTCTTTTTTTTCTTCTTTGGAATGTTTGTCAGGAGGACCCGACCCTCAGGAGACTGAGCCCAGCGAGGACGATTTGGAGCAGATCACCGAGTAGCATAAATTCTAGGCTTTTACTTGTACATATTTCTTTTCAGTTCATATGCCACTGTTTAGGCATCGCTTTTCATCATTGTACTTTACTTTTCAGTTGTATGTAAAGAATGATTATCAATAAAAAGTTGTTTTTATTACATCTCTTGTTATTCTTGTGTTATTCACTTATATTGCTTATTTATGCTTAACGTGCTTATTTCTGAGTAAATACATCCCGTGCCTCATCACGTCTTCTTCCCCGTACACTGGGAAGCGGGGCGTGACAGGTTTTGTTGGCGGCCCATGCAGGTCAGTTCTGCATGAAGTCTTACCATGCAGGTCCGTTCTGCATGAAGTTTTACCATGCAGGTCAGTACTACATGGAAACCTAAGCAATATAACACAAGAATTAAAAGAATCAGCAACTATACATTCTTTACATTTCAACTCCTTGAATCTATCCTAACCCTTCCTTTTCTTTCAAGGTTATGGATCCTTCCAATAACATGAGCACCAACGTGAACAACAACACTCTGCTGGGTTCCATAGCACCCAAACTAGGATTTTTGGGGCACAAGTATACAATTTTGAAAAACCTAAAGAGCTATGCAACCCATACCAAGGATCTAACTAGAAAATTAGGAGTTTAGCTAGCATGTAATCAAACATTACACAAAGTGAATGAAGAATACAACCTTTGTAGACCGGTCTTTCACTTCTAAAGCTCTGTGTAGTGTCCCTTCGCTCCAAGCAGTGAACACCCGAACTCTAGTAAGGGTTCACATGAAGAAATGAACAAACTTGCTCGAAATCTTCGAGACCGAAGATGATCTACGTCGAGGAGACTCAAGCTCATACTATCTCTTCACTAATGGTAGATAAACACCCTAAACTAAATGGCTAATATAGTAGAAGATGATGAAGTAGGAAGTGGGCTCTCTTTAGATTTAATTTTCTCACAATATTTTCTCAATTAGATAAAAAAGCTAGCAACCTTTTTCTCAATGATGAAGAAGATGAAGTGGAGATGAGAAATGAAAACTCATGATGTGAGAATAGAAACCTTGGGTGAGTTGGTGTCATACACGAACTCATGTAGAGAATAAACTATGGCTAATCAATAATGGTTAGGTTAATAAATATCTACAAATAAAAAAATTAGTGGACTTGGTCAATGGTTCCATAAGGTTCTACAAGCTTCAACCATGTGACTAATTTCCATCTAATTTGGTTTACTTTAAATAAATAAAAATCTTACATTATATTAAGTATGGTGTGAGTCTCATACACCCATATTGCATGTGGCATCTAGCATGACACAAAATAATGTACATTAATATATATCACATATATACTAAGTGTACACAAGTGAGAAAAAGAAATGCTTAAGTGGGCTAATATTAGTTAATGTAAATTAATATATCAAATATATAATTATACATTAAATTATTAAATCAACACTTGATTCAATAATCCGGCTATATCACATACAACCGGCTAATATCAAATGTAACAATTTATCGAATCAATACTTTATCCGATAACCCAGCTATATCACATATAACCGACCGATATCACATATCGCGAGAATAGAATACGGTATCACATACGCATATTAATCTTGGTCCCGCACATATCACATATTTTCTCCTACTTCGTTTCACATGAACCAGGAAACCTCTGTGTAGGATTCTAAAGACTCGTCAATACGCCGGCAGCAGGTGATGATCATATCAAACTCCCACAAGCCGCAAGCGGTCTGCTAAACGTAACGGCCACCCGAATATTGAGCAATCAGAAGATCAACAAGTAAGCCTGCTCATACTCCTGCGAATCCAATCAGTAACACTACCGTGCAGTTCGGTCTCTTTGTCAGATATGTCGCATTTCACAGCCTGATAAGTCATACCGATGCAAGGTCCATAATGGTTCGAGAAACTACTGATAACACTTACCAGTAAATCTCAGCAACTCTGGCCAGGGATTTTCTGTTGTGGCCAATCGAGCACAACACAACATCAACCCCCAATACCGGGAGGGACGAAATCCCCACCTATCGCTCGTTGCCTCCATGAGACTCGGGACTGTACCCAAAAACCATCGTTTTGCATGATTTCTTGAATGTGGTAAGGTGGAAATCAAAGCACAGTGGGAATCACACAAGACTCTATGACGATCTCGGATCGACAGACTAAGCTGTACCAGTGTCACCAGAGAACTGCTATCTGACGATAGGTATAATACCATTTAGGAGTTCTCGGCGAGTCCGTTCAGTGTATCCAGTCTCCACTGAGCACCCGTATACCTTCTCTGATGTCAAACACCAATGGATGTGGGATCATCCATCGCCCATCACATGGGTCGAGAAGCGTATACGCTAGTATACTTTGGAATATCGATACCCTGTCTCGATACTCCCATGACTAGGAACAATTGAAGGATGAACTCATGGACTGCCCAGGCCCCACTTGTATGATCTGCATCATAATCCTGGTAGTCAAGTACACATCCTAAGGGCTTTATCAACATGTAACAGAGAGACGGTAAGTATACATGTTAAGGTAAAGAGCAACTCGATAGCGTACTATCATGTCGAGCAAGAAATTCCTCCCCACATATGTTCAAGCATCCACTATAATATATATCTCATGTACAATAATGGCCTCTAGGGCATACATACAACTAACAATCTCCCACTTGCACTAAGGCCATGTTCCCCTCCAAACGACGGCCAAGACAGGGACGTCTTGCCTAAGGTTCGGGGCAGATGCTATTTAGTTTTATCCGTCCACCTCTCTGAAGATGCCAAGTTGATTAATGGCACCGTGTATCGGAGGTTTAGACGGATGCGGCCGATGTAGCAGACTTCGTCCGATTCCCCCTCGCTTGAGGGGTTTTTGATTGTGGGGATGCTCTTCCCTGCAGGCGCAAGCCCCTGCAGTTAATTACGCTACCGCATCGCGGTAACAACTTTCTCCTTCTCCAGAATTTCACTTCGTGTCGTGGGTGTTTGTTTTGTTTGTGGTTGCCCGTGGATTGTATACGGAGACTAATTTATGTCATCACCCGCAGGACATGGATTAGTCCAAATCACTATTTTTCTTAGATTTGGGTTTGAGGTTTTGGTTTAAGGATACGCTAGCTATATTTGAGGCTAAGATCAACTTAAACGTTTGTTAAGGATACGTTAGTCCAATTTGAGACTAAGATCAACTTAACGGGATCGTTTGGATCCGACAAAAGAGCATTTAGGGGCTCTATTGTTCCAGTTTAGGGACATAGTGGTCCATCATTCCCATTTTAGGGACGAATACTGGTTTAAGGACGCATTAGTCCGTGAGTTTAGGGACGCATTAGTCCGTGAGTTTAGAGACGCATTAGTCCGTGAGTTTAAGGACGCATTAGTCCGTGAGTTTAAGGACGCATTTGTCCGTGAGTTTAAGGACGCATTAGTCCGTGAGTTTAAGGACCCCACAGTCCGTATTGTTGGTTTAAGGACACATTAGTCCATGAGTTTAAGGACCCCACAGTCCGTATCGATGTGTGGTTGTTGGGACCCGTCACCTCTCTAACGACGTTGAAGGATTACAACGATAAATATCAGAGGAGTTCGGAGATGTACCCTTGAACCGGATGTAAATTGATTTGAAAGAGCATTTGTGCTCAGTTCAATTTAATTTAAGGACTTACGGCCAGAATTGGGCTAAGTCCAGTTGAAAATGTTCAACATTTTATTTGCATTTGACCTATTAGGCCTTTACCAGGGCTTTGCCTCTGTTTAATAATGCATGGCATTTTTGTTTGGTATATTAGACCTTTATTTGGGCTCTGCCCCTTTTTAAAATGATGCACAACATCTGTTTTGGTCTGACAGACCTTTGTTTGGGCTCTACTCCTTTTTTAATAATGCCTTGCATTTATTTTGGCCAGTTAGGCCTTTTTGATTGGGCTCTGTCCCTTTTCTTTAATAATGCAGAACATTCAATATTCTGACAGTGCCCCACGTGGCTTGTCAGGCGCTTTGCGCCAGCGCAAGGCGCAAACTCATGTGGGGGTGACACGTGTCACGCTCTGGTGAGCGCAAGTCTGTTAGCGCAGTGCGCTGCGTTAGCGCGCTGCTGACACGTGGCGCGCTCTGATGACTTACGCCAATTTAAGAGAACAGTGCTCTGTTTTAGAAGCGCATAGCGCAGTTATCCTGGGGCCGACACGTGGCGCTCCCTGGTGGCTTGCGCCAATCTAAGGAGCGCAACAGTGCAAACTTCAAAAGTGCAAGGCACTGTTTAATATTTTGATCAAATTTAGATCAAAGAAAACAAGTTTTTCTTGTTTTCAGAGAACCAGTGGTTCATCAAAAGGCAATGCCTTTGTGCAGAAGTAAATTACTTCTTCTTTTTTTTTATTATTATTATTTTTTATCCATGATCTTGATCTTGTTCTTAGATCATTGATCTCTTTTAGAAGAAGTTCTTCTTTTATTTAAAGGTTTTTACCTTTTCTTTCTCGGAGCTCTTCTCAAAATTTTCTTTAGAGGAGTTCTTTCTCTTTTTCTCTGTTTCCCTCCGTTTTAGACTTGGAGTCTAGGAGCCTTTATATAGGGCCAATTGATTTGTTAAATCAGTTAAAAAGATCTTTCTCTGAGTGATTTAGGGATTTTTCCCCACCATTGGATCTTTTATCCAAGGGTTTCTGTTTTACAGAAGATAATCTTATTATTTTAATAAGATCAAAAAGATCTTTCTGGAATTTTAATTCTGTTTTTAGTGGCACAGTTGGCGCAAGCTCACCTGCGCTTGACACGTGTCGCGCAGCGCAACTGCGCTGACACGTGTCGTGCAGCGCAGAGCGCAAATCAGCTGAAGCGTTGCTTCAATTATTTTAACTTTAATTTTAACTTCAATTTCAAAGCAGAGCTTTGCTCTGATTGGGGGAAAAAGAAGCGTTGCTTCGTTTCCCTCCTTGGAATTTGAACAGAGTTTTGCTCTGATTGGGGTAAACAAATGCCCCCCTACCGTTGCGCTTATGTGGCCCCAAACGTGAGTGCAGCGGTGGCAGAATTCCAACCGTTGCGCCACCTTTTGGAAGTTGAAACGGCTCTCAATGCCTATAAATAGGACTTTTGGTCTCTTAGATGATTTTCATCTCTTTTCTTAAGAATTTTTATTTAGAGCCTTGCTCTTCAATTTAAGAATTTTTCAAGAGTAAAACTCTGTCAACACTTGGGTAAAGTTTTAAAAACTTTTAAGAATCCAGGGTTTTACCCATTAACAGAGCTTTGTTCTTCATAGATCTTTGATCTAAAGAAAACCCATTTAGGGTTTTATTAATAGAGCTTTGCTCTCTTCAGATCATGATCTTTTCTTGGGGTTTCTTGGCCCATGAATCAGAGCTCTGCTCTCTTGATACATGTAGATTTCTTAATCTTTTGTGAAGAACACTTAAGAGTTTGATCATGGATAATGAAGATCAAAAATGGAGTTTTATCTTTGATTGATTATATCATCTTTTCATAGCAAGGCTCTCAGCGTTCTCAGGGAATTTCTTTAAATTCCCCTCATTACTGAATTTAATAGGTGTCACTCCTGTTCGCAGAGTATTGCTCTCGAGGAGTTTAACTCCCTGTTCCTGTTTTTAATAAGAATTCGCTTAATCAGTCTGTCTGCTAATTCTTTTAATTTTCTCTTACAGGAGCAATGGACGTCCACATGTACGATCTCGATGAAATCATCTCTTACGGAGACATCCGCCGACTCGGCCGTTCTCAGAACCGAGAATTTACCAACGCCGAGTGTGCCGAAATCATGAGCCGCTTCGACGCATACAACGGTCAACTGCTTCCTCGGCGCTCCCCTCTCCTGAAGCTTATTGTGGGAGCAATTTGGGAAGCGCTTCCTCTATTCTGTACTGGTGTGCCACTTGGGGCATTGGATGCCGCCGAGGATAAGGTGCACTCAGTGTACCTGATGAACCCAATCTCGAAGAGACGGCGAGACAATCTTGTCGATCTCTTCCACCAGGCCTTTCAACAGTCCGCCATTCTTGCTGCCTATCGGAGGGTGGAGGACATTAGTGGGGATCCCAGTGCCCGTGCTCGCGAAAGGAAGCACCCCAGGATGGTTCGCCAGGCTTGGAAAGTCTTGGACAAGGTCACTTTCGAGTTCCTCAATCCTTGTCCAGGATCTGAGGTTTTGCCGTTGTAATCATTTGGATAATGTCTTTGTTCATTTCTTTATGATTGTAAGAACCCTTTGCAATATGAATGGAAAATTTCTCATTTCAGCTTGTCTTATTTCTCGTTCTGAGTCTTTTGCACACGCATGAATGGATGTGTCTCGAACGCTTGATCAAATGCAAATCGGATGTTCTCTCTGTCGCTTTTTCTTTCTTTTATTATCAGCATGTTACCTTAGTAAACATGGACGATAGATGACAGAGCGAGCATCCTGTCTTGTCATTTTCAAGAGGTGATGATGGCTTAGGAGGCAGGTTCAGATCTGTTGCCTAAGACTTTTCAACTTTATGAGCCGTGAGGGTCTCATAAAGACTTTTCTCCCTACGGATCGAGAGGATCTCGTAGGTGTATTTTCTCCTTAGGAATCGTGAGGATTCCTAAGTGCGTTTTCTCTTGAGAGTCGTAAGGATCTTACAAGAGAATTTACTCCCTTACGAGTCGTGAGGACTCGCAAGTGATGGGTAAAGTTTCCTTTATCCGCCTTTCACGGGGTCAGGGGTTTAACTCTCGGTCATTGATGTATTGTCGAGTCATGGAACTGGGAAATTTGCCGTGACTCCGCTTTACTGGCGTTGTATATTCATGCAGAGACACAGATTTCTCAGCGGATCGGCGCAAATTGAGATGCTCTCGTCAAGGACGCTGATTTCCCTGAATCGAGGAGGTTGCCAAGGATGCTGATTTCCTCGACGTTGAGATGAGTCGAGGTATTCCTGCAAAGATGCTGATTTCTCTGCGGGTCGATGCGAATCGAGGTGCTCTCGTCAAGGACACTGGTTTCCCTGAATCGAGGAGGTTGCCAAGGACACTGATTTCCCTGGGGTTGAGACGAGTCGAGGTATTCCTGCAAAGACACTGATTTCCCTGCGGGTCGACGCGAATCGAGGTGCTCTCGTCAAGAACACTGGTTTCCCTAAATCAAGGAGGTTGCCCAAGGACACTGATTTCCCTGGGGTTGAGACGAGTCGAGGTATTCCTGCAAAGACACTGATTTCTCCGCGGATCGACGCGGATCGAGATGCTCTCGTCAAGGACACTGGTTTCCCTGAATCGAGGATGTTGCCAAGGACACTGATTTCCCTGGGGTTGAGACGATCTCTGATGGTCTTTCAGGTTTTATATGAGTTACCATCAAGACCCTGAAGCCAGGAATTTGGCCTTCACTTCGCTTGCTGTGGTGTTTTCGAATCCTGTTGGAGGAGGGACGTTGTGGTGATATTTCATCTGCTGTGTAGAGACGAACGTCGAAGTGGTGATCACTCCACGCTGGGGTGAGATGTTCTCCGATTGTCTTTCGGACGTTATATGAGTTGCCGTCAAGACTTGGCTCTGTTTTCTGATGGAGCATGGGGAGGGAAGATATGTTTCCTTATGTGTTTGCGCCCCTGGATTGTATACAGGGATTGCTGTAATATTGCCTGTAGGGCATAAATTTCATTATATATATTTTTCATTTTATTTCTTTCCGCGATACTCTATCATTTCAGCTTTTATATCGCGAAAGTCGCGATTGCCCAATCATTTCGGCTATTTTTCGCGGTGCCCAATCATTTCGGCTATTTATTTTATTTTCACTCGCTGCTTTTTATTGCGAGTTGCCCCATCATTTTGGCTGTTCTTGTATGCATACATTTTTTTTACTTGCCGATTTTGTTGCAAGTTGCCCTATCATTTCGGCTATTTCGTATGTATTTTTTTAGCTCGCTGATTTTTATCGCGAGTGTAGAACTTGGAATCTGGGACCAATCTCACCATCAGCATCGCTACAACTGGAATATTGCCAGGAGCGAATCATTATTTGCCATGAAAGGGCTTGGAATTTGATACCGGTTTAGGCATCAGCATTGCTACAACTGAGATATTGCCAGGAGCGAATCATCATTTGCCTCTGTCGATGTTGAACAAAGGTGGCTTAGAGAACAGGGTTAGGATCCCGTCGACTAAGGCTTTTGACTTCATGAGCCGTAAGGGTCCCACAAAGGTATTTCTCCCTACAAGTCATGAGGATCTCGCAGGTGCGTTTTCTCCTTAGGGATCGTGAGGATTCCTAAGTGTACGTTCCCCTGTAAGTCGTAAGGATCTTATAAAAGGATTTTTTTCCTTATAAGTCGAGAGGACTTACAAGGGTTGTTCACCGTATGGACATATCCCCAGTCACGGGTGGGACTTGGTTAGGGAAATGTTTATTCACGCCCGTGGATCGTATACAAGGATTAGTACAGAGCCACTTTTAGGGCACTATCGAAGGTTGTGGGGGTTGCTTAAGAACAGGTTCAGGTCTCTGTAACTTAAGACTTTCAAATCTTATGAGCCGTAAGGGTCCCATAAGAGAGTTCTCCTTATGAGTCGTGTGGATCTCGCAAGTGCAATTTCTCCTTAGGAATCGTGAGGATCCCTAAGTGTGTTTCTTCCCTGTGAGTCGTTAGGATCTCACGCGAGTGGTTTCTCCTTACAAGGTCGAGAGGACCCTGCAAGTGTCTCTTAACGAGGTTGCGCCCTTTCGGGTTTTCACAAACACTCGCCGGTAGCGCTGCTGTTTTTACTCACGGAGCCCTTTCGGGTTTTCATCCGTGCCCATTTCTCTTATGGACATACCGTCTTTTTTTTATTCTTTTTATTCTTTTTTCTAACGAGGTCGCGCCCTTTCGGGTTTTCACGAACACTCGCCGGTAGCCCTGTTGTTTTTACTCACGGAGCCCTTTCGGGTTTTCATCCGTGCCCATTTTGCTTATGGACATACCGTTCTTTTTATTATATTTTTTTAATTCTTTTTTCTAACAAGGTCGCGCCCTTTCGGGTTTTCACGAACACTCGCCGGTAGCCCTGCTGTTTTTAATCACGGAGCCCTTTCGGGTTTTCATCCGTGCCCATTTTGCTTATGGACATACCGTTTTTATATATATTTTTTATATATTTATTTTTTTTATCTCGTCAGCCTGAGGATGCTGCGGTAGTAGTTTACGGACGTTTCGGTCGTCAGCTAGTTTTAGGACGTAGTGGTCCGTCATTAGTTTAATGACGTTTCGGTCCGTTGCCGAAGAAGGCCAGCTACTATTTATAGAGTTTTGAGCTTAGGAAGACAGCGAGCGGACATAGTCATCGTCATCTATCATTGACCCAGGCTGTGACCCATTTAAGCGTAGTATTTGTTTAGGAAGCGACCGTTTATTGGCCTGAAAGGCCTTTCACCGTGCATATCCATGAGTAGATAGGCTCCACCCTGGTAGACCTTGTCTATGATGTACGGGCCTTCATAATTCGGTTCGAATTTTCCTCGCTTGGCGCGATTGGGGATCATAGGTCTTTTGACCACTAACACGAGTTCGCCTTAGCGGAATGTCCTCGGCCTGGTCAATCTTTCATATGAGCGCGTCATCTTTGCTTTATAAGCCTCCAGATTTTGTTGCGCTATGAGCCGGGTTTCATCAAGGGCATCAAGCTCCTCAAGCCGAAGGTGAGCATTTTCTTCGTCCGTAAGCTCGTAGTGGACTGCCACTCGTAGAGAGGGTAATTCTATTTGGTTTTATCTGTCCACCTCCGATATAATACGGACTTCATGTGCCAACGCATAGTGCCTGAGCTTTGTTATCGCGAAGATCAACGCCAGGCAGTGTTTTTCGATGGGGGAGTAATTGCTTTCTGCCCCCAGGAGAACTCAACTTAAGTAATAGAGAGCTCTTTCTTTCCCTTGGTCATTCCCTTGCGCCCATAACGCACCCAAGGAACCTTCGAGGGCGGTTGTAATCGGCGGAGTCAGTCCAGAAGGAGAGTTGCCCCAAGTCTTCCTTACTCGGTGCCAGTGGTATATCCCTAGTAGGAGGAGTGTTGTCTCCTGAGGGTTTCCAGCGGATTACACCCTCAAAATCTTATAATAAAAGAGAGATAGCGAAAGTTATATGAAGATAAGAACTATAAAAGAAAGAACTTGAAAGAGTTTTCAACTATACCAGCTTTTCAGTTGCTATGAGCCCTATCTTAATGGTCATGAAAAAATGTTAGAAATCACATTATCCCTCAATAAAACATCACTCTTAGTTTTCATTCCTACCTTTCTTCCAAACATTGATCATATACCCCTACGTGTGTGAACTGGACATCCCTACACTCAGAGAATTCAATTCAAGCAATCATACTCTTGTCCATCTAGCTTAGTACTTTTTAATAGATATTTAGATGGAATTTGCTCACACATTCTTCATGCGACCGTTAATACTTCTTGAGGTACTAACCGACCGATTACTCATGTGCTTGCTAATTAGGTGTTTTTTCTCGTCTTGCAACACCTAAGGCTTAGCAGTGGCTGCCAAACCAGTTGATCTAAGGCACTAGGTGATAAAGCACCCTCGCTATATTTTTTTTTGCTGCCTCGATGATAACAAAACCAGTGTTCATTTTTTCTTTTCACCATTTTATCTTTTATTCTCCACTTTTATTTTCTTCATACTTTGGCTTTTAGACAAGAGTATTTCAAGGTATCCTCTACTATCCCGAGTTTCAAGATGTGTGCAAGTGCGTATAGTAGGGTATCAACGTTCAAATGTTTGGCTTCCAGAATAGGAACTATTTTTCAGGCTTATTTTTATTCTTAAATTAGTAATTTCCTTCATCCTACTAACCCTTGGGACAACGGCTCATAACTACTTATTACTAGTTTCCTTTAAGAAAACATCTAATTTTCTTGTTTTTCTTAAACTATTCCTTTCTTCTAAATATAATTTTTTCACTTTCTACTCTTTTATTTTCACAATTTTTTTGTGTGTGCTTATATATAGTATAATGCAAAGTAGGGCGTAAATAAGCACAGGAGCGCTGAAAAACGACTTCTTGGGAGCTTCTTGCGATGGTACAGGAGCGGTGAAGCTTGTTGGCGGGAGCATGGTCCCGAAGAATAGCCCAGTGGTGGCTTGAGCTACCTGCTCCACTGGCATAGTGAAAAGGGAGGCCGCTTGGGGCCGGTAGGTCACTTCTCCAGATGGGACAGAGCGAAAGTTGCTGTTGCAGTTAGTGCAGTTTGAAACCATTGATTTCTTGAAGAGCTTGAATATTCTGCCCCCTGCGTCGACCTTGGTCTTTGGCATGTGCCAGCTGTTTGAGGGCCGATTCCGTCGGCAAGGCTGCTGCTTGGGGAGCCTGCCTGTGGATGACAGACATCCTCTGGGCTTCCTCCATCGGCGTTGAGGCACCGAGGGTGGGAGGTGGGAGTATCGACCTAAAAAGAAGCCCGTTGATTTCTTGAAGAGCCGGATTGCAGAGATTTGAGGCTGCAAGTGACCCATACTTGACTCTGCCGGATATGACAGAGCCTGAGTTGCTAGGGTAGGAGCAAATGCCATTCTTCATAGAGACGAAATGCCGGCTTCGATATCCACTCCCCTAAGGGCAACCAAAAACATACAAACCGCGATTATTTGATCGCGGGAAAAACACGACACACGAAGTGTGGAGTGGAAAGAGAAAAAGGTCCCACCGGGCGTGCCAGAATCTGTTCCCCTCCGAACGGCGGCCAAGACAGGGATGTCTTGCCTGAGATTCGGGGCAGATGCTATTTGGTTTTATCCGTCCACCTCCTTGGAGATGCCAAGTTGATTTATGGCACCGTGTATCGAAGGTTTAGACGGATGCGACCGATTTAGCAGACTTCGTCAGATTCCCCCTCGCTTATGGGGTTTTTGATTGTGGGGACGCTCTTCCCTGCAGGCGCAAGCCCTTGCAGTTAATTACGCTACCGCATCGCGGTAACAATTTTCTCCTTCTCCAGAATTTCACTTCATGCCGTGGGTGTTTGTTTTGTTTGTGGTTGCCCGTGGATTGTATACGGAGACTAATTTATGTCGTCGCCCGTAGGACGTGGATTAGTCCAAATCCGTATTTTCTTAGATTTGGGTTTGGTGTTTTTGTTTAAGGATACGTTAGCCATATTTGAGGCTAAGATCAACTTAAACATTTGTTAAGGATACGTTAGTCCAATTTAAGACTAAGATCAACTTAACGGGATCGTTTAGATCCGACAAAAGAGCATTTAGGCGCTCTATTATTCCAGTTTAGGGATATAGTGGTCCATTGAATGTATGGCCGTCGGGACTCGTCACCTCTCTGACGACGTTGAAGGATTACAACGACAGATATCAGAGGAGTTCAGAGATGTACCCTTGAACCAAAGTTGGTTAGGAGATCTATAGTCCAATTTGGGACTAAAGTCTGTTTGAGGGTTTAAAGATGCGTTAGCCCTATTTGAGGCTAAGATCAACTTAAACATTTGTTAAGGATACGTTAGTCTAATTTGAGACTAAGATCAACTTAACGGGATCGTTTAGATCCGACAAAAGAGCATTTGGGCTCTATTGTTCCAGTTTAGGGACATAGTGGTCCATCATTCCCGTTTTGGGGACGAATACTGGTTTAAGGACGCATTAGTCCGTAAGTTTAAGGACGCATTAATCCGTGAGTTTAAGGACGCATTAGTCCGTGAGTTTAAAGACGCATTAGTCCGTGTGTTTAAAGACGCATTAGTCCGTGAGTTTAAGGACGCATTAGTCCGTGAGTTTAAGGACGCATTAGTCCGCGAGTTTAAGGACCCCACAGTCCGTATTGTTGGTTTAAGGACGCATTAGTCCATGAGTTTAAGGACCCCACAGTCCGTATCGATGTGTGGTTGTTGGGACCCGTCACCTCTCTGACGACGTTGAAGGATTACAACGACAAATATCAGAGGAGTTCGGAGATGTACCCTTGAACCGGATGTAAATTGATTTGAAAGAGTATTTGTGCTCAGTTCAATTTAATTTGAGGACTTACGGCCAGAATTGGGCTAAGTCCAGTTGAAAATGTTCAACATTTTATTTGCATTTGGCCTATTAGGCCTTTACCAAGGCTTTGCCTCTGTTTAATAATGCATGGCATTTTTGTTTGGTCTATTAGAACTTTATTTGGGCTTTGCCCCTTTTTAAAATGATGCACAGCATCTGTTTTGGTCCGACAGACCTTTGTTTGGGCTCTACCCCTTTTTTAGTAATGCCCTGCATTTATTTTGGCCTGTTAGGCCTTTTTGATTGGGCTCTGTCCCTTTTCTTTAATAATGCAGAGCATTCAATATTCTGACAGTGCCCCATGTGGCTTGTCAGGCGCTTTGCGCCAGCGCAAGGTGCAAACTCATGTGGGGGTGACACGTGTTACGCTCTGGTGAGCGCAAGTCTATCAGCGCAGTGCGCTGCGCCAGTGCGCTGCGTTAGCACGTTGCTGACACGTGGCGTGCTCTGATGACTTGCGCTAATTTAAGAGAGCAGTGCTCTGTTTTAGAAGCGCATAGCGCAGTTATCCTGGGGCCGACACATTGCGCTCCCTGGTGGCTTAAGCCAATCCAAGGAGCGCAACAGTGCAAACTTCAAAAGTGCAAGGCACTGTTTAATATTTTGATCAAATTTTGATCAAAGAAAACAAGTTTTTCTTGTTTTCAGAGAACCAGTGGTTCATCAAAAGGCATTGCCTTTATGCAGAAGTAAATTACTTCTTTATTATTATTATTATTATTATTATTATTATTTTTTATCCATGATCTTGATCTTGTTCTTAGATCATTGATCTCTTTTAGAAGAAGTTCTTCTTTTATTCAAAGGTTTTTACCTTTTCTTTCTCTGAGCTCTTCTCAAAATTTTCTTTAGAGGAGTTCTCTCTCTTTTTCTCTGTCTCCCTCCGTTTTAGACTTGGAGTCTAGGGGCCTTTATATAGGACCAATTGATTTGTTAAATTAGTTAAAGAGATCTTTCTCTGAGTGATTTAGGGATTTTCCCCCACCGTTGGATCTTTGATCCAAGGGTTTCTGTTTTACAGAAAATAATCTTATTGTTTTAATAAGATCAGAAAGATCTTTCTGGAATTTTAATTCTGTTTTTAGTGCTGGCACAGTTGGCGCAAGCGCACCTGCGCTTGACACGTGTCGCGCAGCGCAGAGCGCAAGAACACCTGCGCTGACACGTGTCGCGCAGCGCAGAGCACAAATCAGCTGAAGCGTTGCTTCAATTATTTTAACTTTAATTTTAACTTCAATTTCAAAGCAGAGCTTTGCTCTGATTGGGGGAAACAGAAGCGTTGCTTCGTTTTCCACCTTGGAATTTGAACAAAGCTTTGCTCTGATTGGGGTAAACAGGCCAGTTGTTGTAGTATGTCATACCCAACGTCCTATAAAAGTCTCTCGCAGGAAATGCTTTAGTGAGTGGATCCGTCGTGTTATCCTTCGCGTCAACTCTCCTAACCTTGATCTCTTGGAGATCAACTATCTCCATGATCAGGTGATATTGCCTTAGAATATGTCTGGGTCACTGATGGGACTGGGGTTCCTAGGCGAAATCCACATCTCCATTGTCACACAATGGTAGGAACCTAGTTCATCTCATGAACAAATATACATCTAGACTGTCTCTTTGGTAGTATCTTTTATAGCGATATACCCAACCTTTATCGTCTAGTTTGCCCCGGTATCTAACTTGGAACTCTTCCAACACACCGCCCCACTTCTGGGGTAAAGTCAAAGCCTGTGACTGTCTGACAGTCGACCTTATCACTCTGGAAGCTTGAGTTGGTAAAGGACTCCCACTGGAGTTCACCGTTACCAAACTCCAAGAACATTTCTTTAGTGCTTCACAAGTAGTTAAGAAGGTTCTCCAAAGCTATCCAGTGACTTTCCCTAGGATCATTTGATACCATCTCACTACACCTAGTGAGAATCCTAACATCTACTTAGATCAATCTCATAGATCCAAAACCCAGGATTTATGAGGTATCACCTAGATCCTAAATGGAGTATCCTTGTGATAAGAGGAGATTGACCGAATGTAGCATAGCAAATACCTTCCCTATCAAGAGTATGTCATCCACGTACAATACGAGGATGACCACCTTACTCTCTACTACCTTTTTGTATATACAAGGTTCATCTACCATTTTGATGAAGTCAAATGCTTTGACTATCACATCAAAACAGATGTTCCAACTCTGCGATGCCTGCTTTAATGCATAAAGCAACTTGCACATTTTCCGCTGCTCCCACTATCTACGAAGCCCTCTGGCTGTGTACTTATAGAAGCTCTCTTCTAAATCAGTATTTAGAAAAGCAGTCATGACACCCAACCACCAGACATCGTAGTCATGGTATGTAGAAATGGCAAGTAGGATTCGGATGGACTTAAGCATAGGCACTGGAGAAAAGGATTCATCATTATCCACGCCTGGTTAATAACGAAAACCTTTTGTAACAAGTCTAGCTTTGAAAGTCTCAACTTTTCCATCTACACCAAGTAATCCTCTCAAGATATACTTGCTTCTGATGGGGATTTAACCCTTCAGATATAGCAGCAAAAGTCCATACTTTGTTGGTGTACATGGATTCCATCTCAGATAGCTTAGCATCCATCCATTCTTACAGAGTCCTTACTCATGATGGCCTACTCGAAACTAGTTGGGTCATCATCTCCATGATACAATCCTCGCTCCCACTGTCATCGAGAAACCGAAGTATCTCTCAGGCGGACGAGGAACCCTACCAGATCGGCAGAGAGGCTGAGATTCGTTGGCAACTATTGAATTCTCCGGTTCTACCAAATCATCAGCTGCAGTTTGTACAGCTGAAACTCCTTCCAGTTCTACCTCATTACCACAAATTTCTTCCATAAAAAAATCATTTTCCTCAAAAGGTGTCCATGCCGAGAAATTAAACACCTTTTGTTCCTCGGTGCGGTAGAAGATATTCCTTTGCGAGTGCTTGGGATATCCAACAAACTTCCATAGAACTGACATTGCTTCGAGCTTGTCCGGATTTTTCTTTTAAATATAGGCCGGAGAACCCTAAATCTTAACCTATTTAAGAGATGGGCTCTTCTCATACCATATCTTATATGGAGTGGTAGACATCTGATTTGGTTGGAACCCTATTCAATAGGTATGCAACTCCTCAAGTGCATAACTTCCAAAAGGAAACAGGTAACTCAGTAGTACTCATCATAGAGTGCACCATATCGAATAGGGTGCGATTGCTCCGTCCCGATACACCATTGTGCTGTGGTGTATACGGAGGAGTAATCTGAGAGAGAATCTAATTCTCCTTTTGAATAGTTCAGGATCTCCGTGCTCAAATATTCTCCTCCCTGATCGCATCAAAGGACATAAATACTTATACCCGTTTTGGATCTCTACTTTGACTTATATTCTTTGAATTTCTCAAAAGCTTCAGACTTGTGTTTCAACAGGAACACATGTCCAAATCTCAGGAGATCATCAGTTAATGTAATGAAGTACAAAGAACCAGTCCTGGCATGTGTAGACAGGGGACCTACATACATCATCATGTATCAATCCCAAGAGTTCACTAACTCTTTCTCTATTTCTTGTAAACGGAGCTATGGTCATTTTATTTTTGTGACATGACTGGCAAGTTTCACAAGATGTAAATTCAAACTGATTTAAATATGCATCTAAATGTAACTTAGCTAGTCGAGTCGCATTGATATGACCTAGTCTATAATGCCCCAAGAAGGATTCGTTCATTTCCGAACTCTTCCTCTTGAGTCTGTTCTGTACGTTAAGAACTGTGGTTTGATTTAGAACGTATATGCTATCAGATAACGTGCCTAAACTGATCAACTCTTGATATAGGAAATGTTCAAAATATTATCCAACAATACAAAATTATATCCTTCTTTAGTAAATAAAGAAACTGATATAATGATGCATATCAGGTTCGGTATCTAATAACATTCATTCAGAATCAATGTATTACGATTTGGTAATACAATGTGATAACTGCCAACAGCTTTGCTGCAACAATTGTACTGTTTCTAACTCTTGAAACTTATCACCCATTCCTAGTTCTTTACCTATCTGTAGCCCATGTAACAAATTACATATATGGGATCCTGATTCGGTATCTAATACCCAGGACGTAGAGGATACTGAGAAACGGTTCTCTGTAAGGAACACACCTGAAGTAGGCGCATCAACATGCACTTTCCTCGTTTGGGCGGCATGGGAATCCTAGTATTCCCTTATTTCCTGCTCGGTCTTATAACAATTATAAGGTAGAGCGAGACCAACGTTCTCCAGTTCAGTATAACAAGCGGATTCGTTCAATACATCCATATTATTATCTTGATTTAAGGCGTGACATGGTCGCTACCTGGAGAGAGAGAGAAGAAAACACTCTGCGTGCGCTCTTGCAAGATTAGATTGGTTATATATTTTATCTAATCAGGATGGCTCCCACTATTTTTATCAAATCTTCCTTCAAACCTTAAAAGGAAAGACTAGCCGGGATTAATTACACCCTACAAGTTCGCCAATCTTTCAGCTAGTCCAGTGCCGGTACTTTGAGGGAGGTTCCCTGTGCTTTCGTACGGACCTAATTAAAATAAACCTTGTTTTCCCAGGGGCATAACCCCGTTGACACCTTTCTAGACACCTACTTGATCGGCTAATTGTAAAGTGCAAAACTCTTTCAGGAGTAACAATTACTCACAGTGGGTATCGGGATCCAACTATCACATAGAAGATATGCAATCTCATTGTAAATTTCAACACTTGAAACTCCCGATAATGGTTTTTACCCCTAGCACTTATTACCTTGAGTATAATCAACATATCATAAGCACTAGTCAAGTTCTACCTATCATTTCGTGATTAATTAGACCCACTCATATGTCCCTTGACTATAATCAACATAATCACATGAATGTCCTAATTAATCGCATTATATGCTATCTAGGAAGACAACACTTAGCTACTGTATACTACGCCTTGACTATAATCAACATACGCAGCACGAACACTAAGTACTCTACTTTCTAAAATGACGGAGGGTTGCGGATGGTTTTTATAAAAACCTTTAACGCTTTGAATTTGATCTCGTTGTAGAATCAAATATTTTTAAAAGGAGTGGTTTAAGCTCCGCCTTTGAAACTTTGCTTTTTCGTAAAAAACCGAGTGGGTTTCAAATTTGATTCCACAACTTCATTAGGTTTATTTTCTTTCATTAATCTCATTAATGAATGTCCCATCATTTAAGTTACCTAAGCATCACAGATAAATACAACGTACGCTTATGCCATCCGCACTCATCACAAAGTCCCTTCATGCACCGTTAGGTTAAGTAACTAATGGCAGAGCGGGGCAGGGCTAGCGCGGGTGAAAAACATAAGCAACTTCTATAATATATCATATATATTATATGTAAAGTATCTATCTCAGAATATAAAATGATCACATCACAGAATATCAACAGCACAAGACAACATATGGAATATTGGATATACTAGGATTTCCGGGTTTTAAATTTAGCCAGTATAAAACACGGATTCCATGGTAGTGATGAATAACCAAACCCACATCCCTAGACCCCTACGAGAGCGGCAAGCAATCCGACCAATTCTAGAGTTAGGAGACCCGGACTCGACTTCTCGAGATGGCTTTCCACTGGACTCTAGAACCCAGTTACTTGTGCTCCCCTCCTTGGGTCTATCCTAATGCAGAAAAGTAAATAATAGACATCAACGGTGACATCTTTCTCAATCCGGAAGTGCCCCAATAAAAGAATATTACATACATGTTTTTACATGAATGAAAATGAAAAACTCTCATCTCACATAAAAAACCCCGGCTATTCAAACATGATGATCCAATATAATATATCACAGCAACACATAACATCACATGTCATCAACGTAAGTAAACATGGGTATCTCAACAATCGTTGATGTATAGCAACGAAACCGGCGATACACCGCATATTACACTTATGGTCATAGAAAAGAAAGTGAAAACTACAACATTTGGAATCCGCAACCACCTTAGACATCTTAAACCCAAAATATCACATATTTTGGATTTCATGCCAAACAATATGAATTCCTTAGACATCTCATGCCTAACAATTATAAACCCCACATTTTAGTCTTGATATTGAAAACACTTTCCAATAACAAGTCGGCAATTCAACAAGATTCCTGACATCCTGATCGAATACTCGTTGGAAACTTTAGTAGATGGCCGCACCCCCGATACCGTCGACGAAGTGCACTAGGCGGAACACCGCGGCCGCTAGCACCCGGACAGATGCTTTTGGCATCGGAGTTCTCCTATAGTCACTTGGTCGGGGCTTTGGGGCGTGGCTATCTATTAGTGTTATCCAGCGAGTATCCGCGTACGCTACGTGATTGCGACGGACTTTTGACCATATCAAAATCGTGTGGCAACCGATAAAATGAGACTAAATTGCTAGATTTATAAAATTCAAATATTGTGGATTCCAAGTATTGTATCACATTTCATAAATATCCGGACGATATTAAACATTTCGATCGAATCAACAAATTCAAAAATTTCCCAGAAAACTCAACACTTGAGAAGTATCAAAAATACCCAGAATCATGCCATAGTAGCTACGGACCTACCGTAGAAGGCTCGGCCCAAGCCTCACACATGGCGCCGCGGAATCGCCGCCAAAAGCATGGTTTGGCCGCGGTTCCACGGTCATGTTGTCGAGTTAAGGTGTCATTCTTCTAGAGGGTCCATAGATTTACCAGCATATTTTTCTGAATATTTTTAAAGAGAAAAATTCCAACATCTTGAAAATTTTCCAAAGAATGGGCAAGATCAGGTTTTCGGAGTTCGTTCGAACTTCTAATTTCGCTTAGACAACTAAAAATGCTCTAGCATGGCTCTGATACCACTGCTGGGTTCCATAGCACCCTAACTAAGATTTTTGGGGCATCAACTATACAATTTTAAAAAACCTAGAGAGGTATGTAACCCATGCCAAGGATCTAACTAGAAAATTAGGAGTTAAGCTAGCATGTAATCAAACATTACACTAAGTGAATGAGGAATACAACCTTTGTAGACCGGTTCTTCACTTCTAAAGCTCTATGTAGTAGTCCCTTCACTCCAAGCAGTGAACACCCGAACTCTAGTAAGGGTTCACATAAAGAAATGAACAAACTTGCTCGAAGTCTTCGAGGCCGAAGTTGATCTACGTCGAGCAGACTCAAGCTCATACTAGCTCTTCACTAGTGGTAGATTAGTGAAGAAAACACTCTAAACTAAATGACTAATATAGTAGAGAATGATGAAGTAGGAAATGAGTTCAGTTTAGATTTAATTTTCTCACAATAATTTCTCACTTAGAAAAAAAAGCTAGCAACCTTTTTCTCAATGAAGAAGAAGATGAAGTGGAGATGAGAAATGAAAACTCATGAGGTGAGAATAGAAATGTTAGGTGAGTTAGTGTCATACACTAACTCATGTAGAGAATAAACCATGGCTAATCAATAATGGTTAGGTTAATAAATATCTACAAGTAAAACAAAATTTGTGGACTTGGTCAGTGGTTCTACAAGCTTCTACAAGCTTCAACCATGTGACTAATTTCCATCTAATTTGGTTTACTTTAAATAAATAAAAACCTTACATTATATTAAGTATGGTGTGAGTCTTATACACCCATGTAGCATGTGGCATCTAGCATGACACAAAATAATGTACATTAATATATATCACATATATACTAAGTGTACACAGGTGAGAAAAAGAAATGCTTAAGTGAGCTAATATTAGTTAATGTAAATTAATATATCAAATATATAATTATATATTAAATTATTAAATCAACACTTGATTCAATAATCCAGCTATATCACATACAACCGGCTAATATCAAATGTAACAATTTATCGAATCAACACTTTATCCGATAACCCGGCTATATCACATATAACCGACCGATATCACATATCGCGAGAATAGAATACGGTATCACATACGCGTATTAATCTCGGTCCCGCACATATCACATCTGTGCTCCTACTTCGTTTCACATGAACCAGGAAACCTATGTGTAGGACTCTAAAGGCTCGTCAATACGCCGGCAGCAGGTGATGATCATATCAAACACTCATAAGCCGCAAGCGGTCTGCTAAATGTAACAGCCACCCGGGTATTGAGCGATCAGAAGATCAACAAGCGAGACTTCTCATACTCCTGCGAATCTAATCATTAACACTACCGTACAGTCCGGTCTCTTCGTCAGATATGTCGCATATCACAGCCTGGGGGTGGTAATCGCCAGATCCCAATAGCCTGATAAGTCATGCCGATGCAAGATCCATAACGGTTCGAGAAATTACTGATAACACTTACCAGTAAATCTCAGCAACCCTGGCCAGGGATTTTCTGTTATGGCCAATCAAGCATAGCGCAACATCAACCGCCAATACCGGGAGAGACGAAATCCCCTCCTATCGCTCATTGCCTCCATGTGACTCGGGACTGTACCCAAAAACCACCATTTTGCACGATCTCTTGAACGTGGTAAGGTGGAAATCAAAGCACAGTGGGAATCACACAAGACTCTACGACGATTTCGGGTCGACAGACTAACTTGTACCAGTGTCACCACAGAACTGCTATCTGACGATAGGTATAATACTATCTCGGAGTTCTCGGCGAGTCTGTTCAGTGTACCCAGTCTCTACTGAGAACCCGTATACCTTCTCTGATGTCAAACACCAATGGATGTGGGATCATCCATCGCCCATCACATGGGTCGAGAAGCGTATACGCTAGTCTACTCTGGAATATCGATGCCCCGTTTCGATACTCCCACGACCAAGAACAATTGAAGGATGAACTCATGGACTGCCCAGGCCCTACTTGTATGATCTGCATCATAATCCTGGTAGTCTAGTACACATCCTAAAGGCTTTATCAACATATAACAGAGAGACAATAAATATACATGTTAAGATAAAGAGCAAACGGATAGCGTACTGTCATGTCGAGCAAGAAAATCCTCCCTATATATGTCCAAGCATCCACTATAATATACATCTTATGTGCAATAATGGCCTCTAGGGCATACATACAACTAACACACTCCACCACCTACACCACCATCCATTACCGTTGAGGACTTACTGATAAGATCAATGGCATTCTTTGAAGCAACCAGGAATCTAGTTGAGGAACAGCAGGAGCAGGCTGCTCTCCTTCACCAAGGACTGGTTCACACTAAGGTTGTTTTGCGGGCAGCTCATGGTTATATCAAAAAGAAGGAAAATACACCGCCAGCAAAGACTTGCTATTATTGTAAGAAACTCGGACATGAAGTAAAGGATAGCAGGCGTGCGAATGGCCTGAGCTTACCTTGTGGCGCATCCACTCACGCCATCAGAGCTTGCCCACAACGTCGCACCCCAGCTCCTGCATCACCTTCGCGAGGACTACCTTTACCTCATCAATCCGAAATATACCAGCAGGCATAAAGAAAAGTGCCACGAGACCAGACATCCACGATACCGGTTGGAGAAGACGAAATCACTGGCCAAGTTATCACTGGTAATTACCAATTCTTTCATCTTTTCAAACCCTTTTATACCTCTATATTTTTCCTTGTATCTAAAACCAACCCCACATGACTTAAGCTACTATTCCTGCACTTGCACTGTTTGACAATGGAGCATCACCATGCTTCATGTCACAACTTGAGAGAATTTCGCAGACGAAATTTTTTAAAGGAGGGTAGACTGTAACGTCTGCAACATGATTGCCTTCCTTTAAATCTTTCCTTGTCTCGACGTAATACAAAACTACAAACTCTTGATCTTCCTTTGATTTTTGCTTGTTTCTTAAACCTTATCACCTTGATTCTGATGGTAGGATTTGGGTGATTTAAATGGAGTTAAGTGATTGTAACTATGAACTGCAGTATAATTACAATGCGGTACTCTACTTGAGTAACTTAGAATTACCGCACCATATTTTTTTTGTTAACTTATATCCCTTCCTATCTATTCAGCCTTTTCAAAACCCTTGCATCCTTTCGTTCTTCCAAATATATTTTTTATACACTTTCAGTAGTTCTTTTCACCACCACTGTCATCAAATTTTCTTGAATCTTTACAACTTTTTTTAATAAATTTCGAGGACAAAATTTGTATAAGTAGGGTAGAATGTAACGACCCTGAATTTTCTGTATAAAATTTTTCTTCTTAAAATACAAAAAAGAGTTTGCAAGCTTGAGCATAATTTAAAAGTTATACCTGCTTAAGAACAGCAAGAAACACTTGTAGCTCATTGGTAAAGCCTTGCACTACTGTGACGCAGCCCTGTGTTCAAATCCCATCAGCCACATATATTTTTACTAATTTTTCTTTTAAACTTTTTGGAAGCCCAAATATTTACACGTGCAATAAACGTAAAATGAAAAGTCACAGAAAATCAAACATGTACAAAAGGGTATTTATACGGGCATGGACACGTGGCTCAAATCCCAACACCCAACTCACTACAATGGCCGGCGAGATCGGGTATAACCCCGACGCCGACGGTTGGCCTATAGGGAATGGCCCCCATTCTCTGCACATCAGTCTCTTGGCCTACCCCCATTACCTCCATACAGTTTATATTTCCTGCAATTATCTAGAGAATTGATTTTCATCATAAATCTCATTTTTAATACATTTTTAATTCACTCTTCAATTCTAAAACCCTAATTTTACACTATAAATACAACCCCATACCCTAGCCCTCTTCATTATGAAATCTCTTGTCAAAAATTCTCAAAATTTCCTAAGTCAAAGAAGAGTACAAGTGGAGTTAGCCCAAGATGACTTTCCGGCGAGAATTGGAGACGTTTCCGGCGACCCCGCGACTCCAAGAAGCAACCAATTTCTTCCTAAACCTCTCCTCTAATCTTTTAGCAACTAAGTCCCATCTCTTTTCCTCTCTTCGTACCTCAAAATGTTCTATTTTCAAAACATGTCGGTAAGTGGAGTTATACTGGCTTTAGTTTCTAAAACATTGAAAACTAAATTTTTTTTCTTAATTACCACTCATCCATATCATTATACTTTGCTTGTTAATCATTAACTAATGTTTTGAAATATGTTTCACTTTAAAACTTCATGTAAAACAATTTTATTTAAGCTTTTTCATTTAAATACCATGAAGTTTACATACGACATCTTTTAATACTTTAGTTTAGCATACCTTTAGAAAACCTCACGAGGTAATGACCTATCTCACACATACACACATCTTGACATAGCACGATTCTCTTGAAACCAATATCTTGTGACAAAATACGACTTTTCAATAAAATACCTAGAACTATAAAAACCTGTTTTCTTGTAATAGTATTATTTAAATTTCTTGCGATTATGCCTGTACAACCCATTTCGGGAAACCCGCTATTGGATGGTGCGGATTATCGCACATCCACGGGCTAGTAGGACGAGATGCAGACCTCCTCACGGAGCATACGATCTCGATAGAATTTTAGTACAATTTTTAAGAAAAACGAGGATTTCTATTTAATAATTATATAAATATTATCAAATCATCTATTTTTAATATATAATAAAATTCCAAGTTTTCTATAATATAAAAGAATTACAAGTTTCATTAAAATACCATCAAGAATCAATACAAGTCAAACTTTACATTAAAATACCTTGAACTATTCAAGTTATATATATATTCACTAACATACCTCATTTTATAAAATTTACATCCATGAAAACCCTATATAATATAAATAAATACTTGAGGTTTATTTTGAAAGTATATTTAAAATATTTTTTCATAAAACCCCCTCAAGTTATATTAAATTAAATTAAGGACCCCAGTAAATATAGGTTTAAGAGGGACCAATTCTCTTGAGCCTCAAGGAGCCGGAGAAAGTGAGTGCTTGCCTATTTAAGGTAGAAAACTAAAATAGGGTTATCAATGGTTATTGTCTTGGAAAAAGACACAAATCCTGTCGTCCATGTGCAGCAATTATCAATAACACCAAAATCTAATTCAGGATCCAAATCTGTTTAAGTTTCTGACTCAATCTGAGTCTCAGTCTAATCCGAATACAATCCAAACATGAATCCAATATACCAAACATGAATACTTGAACTTGAACATGAATAACAGAACAATATCAACATGACTTGACTTGACATCTTGAACTTGACTACCGTTTACATCTTGAATCAGTTTACATTAATAACTTATACCATGGTCTCGGCAAGTCTGATAACTACAAATCAATACAATCAATACAATATACATTACGGGTTTAACAGGGTATACTGGTATAGAATATATTAGAAGTGGAACGAGAGGGTCCCTAAAAGACACTACATGAACATCCGTGCCGTTGTCCCATGGTTTGGTCGATGGGGCCTTGTACTACGGGTTACCATAGTCCACGGGATAAGTTGGACTCCTCTTATATACACTGATACCTTCTGTACCAAGCTACAAACAACCATGTTAGCATAACAAACAGATAGTTTACCTGTTCTATTCTCTTTACTTGTCTATTCCATTCTATCTTTTGGGACTTACCGAGCGCTAGTTCACTGTTGACATTCCTGTCTCTTCTTTCTTTGGAATGTTCATCAGGAGGACCCGACCCTCAGGAGACTAAGCCCAACCACGACGATTTGGAGCAGATCACCGAGCAACACGACTTCTAGGCTTTTACTTGTACTTATTTCTTTTCAGTTTATATGCCACTGTTTATGCATCGCTTTCCATCATTATACTTTACTTTTCTGTTTTACGTAAAGAATGATTATCAATAAAAAGTTGTTGTTTTATTACATCTCTTGTTATTCTTGTGTTATTCAATTATATTTTTTATTTAGGATTAACGTGTTTACTTCTGAGTAAATACGTAAAGGGTAAGCGCGAGGCTCGCGCTCGTTGATATGAGAGCAGCAAGACAACATTGCACAAAGAAGCAAATGGCAGCTGTCATATGGTTGGTACCAGTTCAAAAGGGAAAAAATGTAACAATTCAGAAAAATAAAATATTATTTTGGGGATTTTTATAATTAAATAATAATAATATATTGAATATTTTAATAAGGCAGTATAATTAAATACCGATAAATTGGGAAAAAATTTGGAAAAATTATAGAAATTACTAAAAAGAGGGTGCTTTATGTGATTTATGCAAATTATGAAATTTTACGATTTATTATACACTATTTTTATGCTAATCGCGATTAAATATCGCTAGTCGTGCATTAAGCGTGTTTAGGCTTCATGACATGCACCATGTTATTTTACACTTGTTACATTTTTTTAACATGGCTTTTCTCATTTATCATGCATGGTTCTAATTTAAAGAGAAAAGAAAAGAAAAGATAACAAAAAGAAAAGAAAAGAAAAGAAAATGGAATAAACAATAAGGTATGGGTTGGAGAGAGAGAGGTGAGGGGTCAACCTTGGACCATATCTCTTTATTCCCTTCATCATCTTCCTCATTCTCTATTCTCTCTTCATCCCCATGGCAGCACACATCATCTCCGTCCTCTGCCTCATCACAACACACTCAAAAACTCACCAAAACTTCATCCCCATTTCAATAAAAACATGCACAAGCCCACCAGCAACATTTTGGACCAAGAAAGCAAGGATTTTGGACACTTGGGGCAACTCAAGAAATTTCTTGAGTTTCTAAATGAGGTAATTTCTGAACCATTAGTGTAGTATTTGGTTTACCTTAGCTTCCATGTATGTTTAGAAGTGATTAGGCGATTTTTATTGAGGTTTGGAAATTTTAAGTTTAGGGTTAGGGTTTGAATGGAATTGTGATAGTGTAATTGAGTTATTAGTGGCCTTAAACCCCTTTAGTGATATCATAGTGGACCCAAAACCAGAGACAAATCCCAGTTCATGAACTTTGAAATTCTGCCGATATCGTATTTTGTGGAAATTGTGAGGAGAAAATTGAATCTGCTATCACCCGGGACACCTAAAAAATATTTAGCAAACACAGAGAGATGTGCAGGAAACCTAGAACTTATACCCAAGACCCGAGCCCCAACCACCTTGTCCAGGCCGCAGATTTATTCATTTGGGCCGCAATTTGCGGCCTTGGTACACCCAAATTGCTTCGTACTTGTTCCAGGGCTTTATCTCCAGTAAACTAGACCCTCCACATATGCAAAATTGGCTAATTTCAGTTAGAGTAAAATATGGGATCATTTTCATGATTTGCTGTTTTGATTCGGAGTTATATTTTCCGTATTTTGGATTCTGGATTTTAGTATTGTGTTTTACCTCGATCACTTGACGTTTGTACGACAAAATCGAGGGTTGTTTGGTGGTTTGAAAGGAGTAGTCCGTAGGTTCTAACCTATAGGCTTTTAGCGTGTCGTTTTGGTTTTGAATTGGGTTTTAATGCGGCACGATACGTTATGATGTGTAAGTACCCCACGAGGACTTCGAGACGACAAGTAAGCACGTGGCGACGTCGGCAACGGCAAGCGAAGAGCAGGTGAGTAGATATATATCTACGGGGAAAGTCGGGTGGATGGCGTATAGCACCCCCGCAGTTCGTAGTGTAGTGTATGGTATATGTTATATGGACATATTTATATGTTTATTGTAAGATTATGATTATCTATATAGACTTTGGGGAGTCATGGATAAGTTTAGCGTACTTGGATGATAGTGTCGTTAGTTAGTTTAGTCGTGAACCTTAGAATAAGGTTTATACCCACACGCGCGCACACACATGTTTACATTGTTTTACTTGTGCGTTTATAGGGATATGCATATATATACAAACATAGGTATGGGACCACGTATATATATATATATATACATATACATATACATGGATGATGATGATTGTTTATGGTACTTGGAGATGAGTCGATGAGATTGGGCATCATGCCATGAGATCGGTGATATGTTTTGATTCATATAATGAGATACGACATGAGATTTTAGCGGGCGTTTAGGCGTGTGTTTTCATACACGCATATATATATGCAGATGGTATCAGTTTGTACTAGACTTAGATCAGTACCCCCAGTTCATAAGACATGATGATAAGGATACCGGATCATTGATGAGATATATATGATTTTCGACCCGTACCCAGATTGGGATGTCGTACGATAGATTTACCGTACGAGCTTTATATTGATGATAGATCCGCACTCTTGACTGGAGGATGTCATGTTATATATTGTATCGTATGTTATATTATTGAGGCGGGATCACCGACTATTATATTTATATGTATCGACTCAGATTTAAGTGGTTTCCTTACCTTTTCGGTTAGCCTGTTAGTTTAGTCCTGTAGTTTACGTATAGATGTTAGACAATACTCGAGTCTTACCTATTTCAAAACTAACGAATCATGGGTATTTTAAAGACAGGCCAAGGCATTCTACGGATATTTTCAAAAGACGCATCTTTTCTTAAAAACACCATAGCCCTTATTTTTTTTTTCTAAACACCACGATTCGTGTTATTTCAAATGGCAAAACTGTATGACATATATATATTGATGTAGATTCTTCACCGTTGCATTTATTATTCAATTTCCGCATATTCTTGCTATTCGCATCGCATTGCATGTTTAAATGTGTTTATTTTTATATTAAACCCATGCTGTCAGGACACCAGCACTATTATCGATGATGTGTATGTTCCACGTACACCTGCTTGCCGGCTCACACACTTCATCATCGATAATTGCCATGTCACTACACAGTAGGATTGTTGCATCAGGATATGACTCCTTGTATGACATACTGGCACACATGCATATTGTACACCCATACTTGCATACATAGGTATTTGCACATACATAGATGATTCTGGCTTGATTTTGGAGATTTGGGAATCGCAAGATATATTTTAAAACTGGATTCATTTAAAAGAGCGGTTTTCCCTCGATGTGTGCATATTACTGTTCCATGTTGCATGATATACGGATATGCTTACGTTTCTGTTATATGTCGCATACATCATGCTTTACGCTTTTACGCATTGAGATATGCTGTTTTCATGAGATTTCTGGATTTGAGAACCGTGGCGATTTCAAAAGAAAGCATGTACTATTTTAAAAACCCGGTTTCTCCTGATATGATATTTCAGTGTGTCCACCATGTGTTTTCTCGGTTCGGAGAGTGACATGTGAAACCCGATTCGAGGAGGCGGATGATTCCGTTTGCAGGTACATGGTAGACCCGGTATGGTACCCCGGGACGAGAGAGAGATTTCGTGTGGATGACGATGAGCCTGGCAGAGCGACCACTACCTACCGGTGATAGTATTTGGACTCGGCGGTTATCGTGGGGATACTGACCGGAGTTATGTACGTATGGATACGTTGAAATTCGAGGGTCGAAGCTGGGCACTCGGGTTTTCGAGATAGCGTATGATACGTACCTATCAGGGCCAGTCATGGTGACAACACCTGATAGACGAGGATTTACGTGTCGATGATGGACACGGGTTTCTTGATGTTTTCATGATTTTGATATGTCGTGAGGGACACCCGTTGATTTATATTCTCATACTTTCATGCATATGCTTTTATGACTTTTACATGCATGATGTGGCTATGTCATTGGTTGACACGTAGACGGGATCCACATGCATACAGACATTGATTACATAGTTGGATGATATCCACATACTTAGACTTCATAATATAGTTGACACTGATTTCATGATGATTACATTGATCATACCTCATATTTTTGATATGTTACTACCTGAGGCACTGACACGGGCACTTGGTATTACACTTAGTATAAATGTTTACCCTTGCCACCTTTTTATGCTTCAGACTTTATCATATTGAGGATATGTATATATTACTGATCGTTTGACCTAGGATTGAGTCATACATATGATTTCTGCTCTGTGATATTTTCTACTCACGAGTTGGCAACTCACCCCCGTTGTGCCACAGTTTCTTGCAGGCCTTTCCGTACAGCTTTCTTTGCGGCTTTCTAGCACACTGCTTCCATTCTAGGTGATTGCTTAGGTAGGTGGGTTCACTCGCATCGTGACCACCCTTGTATATTATTTTCATTTTTGTATCTAGAAACTCCATCAACCAGACATGTATATGTATTTGACTTAGAGACCAGTTGTATATTCTTTCGACCTTAAAGTCGTGCGTTATTTTATTCTGGGTTTTCATGTTGATTTGAGTTTCCTTTTCAGTTTTTATCCTCGCCCTTCGGCGTTGTATATTATATTGCTTGCATGGTTGTGACCGTCGATTGACGAAAAGCTAGCTCCCGCTTGGGGATGCCTTTTATCATTGTGCATATATTATTCATGTTGTACCCCTTTTTGGGCCAGTATTTACAAAGGAAACTCTGCCGAAATTTTCTGAAAAGACTTGATATTTTAAAATGCATATTCGGCTTATGTTATTTAAAAACCCATTATTTTAAAACATGTTTTCTTCACTTCTTTCTTTAAATGATTTAGATTTCTGGGATTTCTTGGCTTACTTGAATTAGATGAGGTCCTATAGATTTCATATGATTCAAGTGCCAGTCGCGTGCTATTTGGGTCATGACAAAGTTGGTATCAGAGCACTAGGTTAACCTTGGTTCGAGTCTAAGTTTGACTATGCGGAGCCTAGAACATTTGTATATATTCGGAACTTAGGCTTGACCCTATGAGACTTAGACTTAGTCGAAGGGGTATTAGACCCGAACTTTCGTCACGTTGGTTGACCTTGGTTAATGGAGTAGGTGACTTAAGAAAAGTTACATACCGTGTGTATGTTCCGCGGTATGCTTACGATACGCTACTCCGCTTAGGGAGCCTTGGGATGTACATTTCCTTGCACAGTATTATATTCATTCATGATCTATCCTCATCGATATTGGTTTATGGTTTTGCTGCCACGATTATACGGCAGAGAGTGCTACGTCTAGAGTTGCGTTAGCATGAGCTCGTCGCAGACGAGGACTGACCAGGGCGTGATTCCAAGGACATACGATTTGCATAGATGCGTCGTTTTATTGTGTTTTTGCGCCATGAGCGTTTGATGGATCGCTTTTACGAGATTTCTCGGCCGTGCAGATCAGCACCAGAGGATTGAGCCACTGCTAGAGGCCAGCCAGAATGTGATGACCGTCGATGCATCGATTATTTGATGATTGAGGCACTGTTCAGCGTGCGGACAAATGAGCCAGTTGTTGCTGCGAACGACGAGATATCGCCCCAGATGTTGGAGCTATTGCAGTACGAGTTGTACTTAAAGATATGAATGAAGATCGCTAGTCACCGATGGAGGAAGGACTAGGACATGTGATTCATTGCCTACCCCGATGCGAGGTCATCAGATTGATTGATTCCGGCTAGAGACGACTTCACGCAGGCACGTTGGGAGTCGATAGAGACGATCGAATGTCATAAGCCCATTTTTTAAGTTTAAAGTATTCAGAGACAAATGCAAGTAATGCTATGGACCCTCTAAAAGAATGAAACCCTAACTTGACATAATGACCATGAGAACGCCTTGAAACCTTAGGGTTTGCGGCAGTTCAGCGGTGCCATTAATGAGCCTTGGGTTTGCCCTTCTACAGTTGTTCCATAGGTGCTATGGCGTGTACTCGATATTATTAAACTGTACTCAAGATGTTGAGCTCTTGGGGGATTATGAGGTTTTGACGAATCGATCGAATGGTTCGGCATCTTTCGGATATCATGTGATGGGATGTATTGCTTGGGAGACTCCAAATACGAGTATAGCCGTTGGAGCGCAGTCCATGCAGCCACGAAGGGACGAGTCCGAAGCAGTCGACATTAGGGGGAAGTGGAGTAAGAGATTCGTACAAGATCTTGATGAGATGACGTTCAACTCCGCTGACATCAGAGGTGTGATACGCATGCAGAGCCGTTGTATGTGGAAATATCTTCCAGAAGGAGTTGTGATGAGTGTGCAGCCGTTCCGGAACAAGAAACGGATTTAGTAAAGGATTATGACTTCCAGGCAGTTCATCAGAAACGAGATTTGGGAAAGACTTCGACATAACCTTCTGGAATACTATACGAGAAGACTTGGACCCAGGAGAGGTCATACTGTGCACACCCAGCAGGCCAGAGTTCGGCATCGTCGACGAGATAGTTGGTCAGAGATCTTTAGAGGATGTGCCAGAGCGGGATTGTTTCCGTCTTCATTCTATATTGGGCCATTGAGACGAGGAGCTATATATCTAGCAATTCGCAGTGAGAGTTAAGAGCCTAAAGGCACCAGGCGCCAAACCATGAACATGAGGCAAGTGGATATCTTACTCTGCTAGCTTTGGATTCACCGACACCTTCTCGACTGCGAAGGAAGAACATATCGACGACAGTGTTTACAATCTGGAATGTGGTGATTCGAATATCACGCATCCGTCATTTTTGGATTTCGGTATTTTGGACGATTTATTTGCATGATTGAGATTTTGTGCACCACAGTTGCACCTGATTTCGATTTGATGTCATTTGAGATGTGGATTTTGATTTCATGCTCATGGTAATGTGATTTGACTTATACTTGCGGCATAGTTTTCATGCACTTTTAGTATTTCGATTTGATTTTGTGCACGCTGATGCACATAGTTGTGAGATTACATACCACGGTATACCTGATTCGGATTTGGATTGAGATGTATTGTATACCGTCGATTTCGATTGTGATACTCGATATTTGTTTTCGTGCACTTAATTTGGATTCTTGCGCATACTTGACGCGCTTGATGCGATTTTGGTACACACCAGATGCACTAAATGGGGATTCTTGGTGCATATCAGATGCACCTGATATTGCTGTCCGGCACACCCGTTGCCTATGACAGGTGTTTCGTGCACACCCATTGCACTTAGATTTTGTTTCTGTGCACATGTATGGCACACTTATGAATTTCAATTTTTCCGTGCACACCAGACGCAAGCGGCATTCTTATGCACATTTTGGATTTGATTTCTGCTGGAGCAGTACGTTTTTATGATATTTACTATTTGATATATTGATTGAGCAGGACTAGTCAGAGGACAGTACCTGAATATATTTTTGCATTCATTGATAGTTACCGAAGGGATTTCCACAAAGGAGCTATAGTCTCAGTATTTACCTATGTGTCAGAGATGACACGAAACATTTTATAAAGGAAACCCTTCTAAATATTTTTCAAAACGGCAGGACGTGTATGTTAAACAAAGGATATATATATATATATATATACATACATACATACATACATATATATAGTTATTTTCTTACAATATACGTCCGCCACTGTGCCGCGATACGCGCATCGCACAGCAACATGAAAGGTTTGGTATGCATTTCCTTCAGATGTTTACATGTATAGTTTTCATTTATATCATATTGGTTTTCGTATTGGATTTGACATTTGTGTTTTCACCATGACTCCGATGATTGTGAGATGCTTGATGGAGTTTTGATTTGGAGTTATCTGCTCATTGTTCATGCGCATGCATTGCGCTATGATACGTCTTATGTATTGATGATTACGGAGCCCCAACGACTTGGACTTTTTACTGAAATGTTTTAGTATTTGAGGGGTTTAAATTTAAATTCGGGGACCGAATTTCTTTAAAGGGGGAAGATTGTAAAATTTTAGAAAAATAAAATATTATTTTGGGTATTTTTATAATTAAATAATAATAATATATTGAATATTTTAATAAGGCGGTATATTTAAATACCGATAAATTGGGAAAAATTTTGGAAAAATTGTAGAAATTACTAAAAAGAGGGTGCCTTATGTGATTTATGCAAATTATGAAATTTTAAGATTTATTATACACTATTTTTATGCTAATCGCGATTAAATATCGCTAATGGTGCATTAAGCGTGTTTAGGCTTCATGACATGCACCATGTTATTTTACACTTGTTACATTTTTTAACATGGATTTTCTCATTTATCATGCATGGTTCTAATTTAAAAAGAAAAGAAAAGAAAATATAACAAAAAGAAAAGAAAAGAAAAGAAAATGGAATAAACAATAAGGTATGGGTGAGAGAGAGAGAGATGAGGGGTCAACCTTGGACCATATCTCTTTGTTCCCTTCATCATCTTCCTCATTCTCTATTCTCTCTTCATCCTCATGGCAGCACACATCATCTCTCTCCTCTACCTCATCACAACACACTCAAAAACTCACTAAAACCTCATCCCCATTTCAATAAAAACTTGCACAAGCCCACTAACAACACTTTGGACCAAGAAAGCAAGGATTTTGGTCACTTGGGGCAACACAAGAAATTTCTTGAGTTGCTAAATGAGATAATTTATGAACCATTAGTGTAGTATTTGGTTTACCTTAGCTTCCATGCATGTTTAGAAGTGATTAGGTGATGTTTATTAAGGTTTAGAAATTCTAAGTTTAGGGTTAGGGTTTGAATGGAATTGTGATAGTGTAATTGATTTATTAGTGACCTTAAACCCCTTTAGTGATACCATATTGGACCCAAAACCAGAGACAAACCCCAGTTCACGAACTTTGAAATTTTGCCGATATCGTATATTGTGGAAATTGTGATAAGAAAATTGAATCTGCTATCACCTGGGACACCTGAAAAATATTTAGCAATCACAGAGAGATGTGCAGGCAAGCTAGAACCTATACCCAAGACCCAAGCCCCAACCACCTTGTCCAGGCCGTAGATTTATTCATTTGAGCCGCAATTTGCGGCCTTGGTACACCCAAATGGCTTCGTGCTTGTTCCAGGGTTTTATCTCCAGTAAACTAGACCCTCCACATATGCAAAATTGGCTAATTTCAGTTAGGGTAAAATATGGGATCATTTTCATGAGTTGCTGTTTTGATTCGGGGTTATATTTTCCGTATTTTGGATTCTGGATTTTAGTATTGTGTTTTACCTCGATCACTTGACGTTTGTACGACAAATCGAGGATTGTTTGGTGGTTTGAAAGGCGTAGTCCGTAGGTTCTAACCTATAGGCTTTTAGCGTGTCGTTTTGGTTTTGAATTGGGTTTTAATGCGGCACGATACGTTATGATGTATAGGTACCCCACGAGGACTTCGAGACGACAAGCAAGCGCGTGGCGACGTCGGCAACGACAAGCGAAGAGCAGGTGAGTAGATATATATTTACGGGGGATGTCGGGTGGATGGCGTATAGCACCCCCGCAATTCGTAGTGTAGTGTATGGTATATGTTATATGGACATATTTATATGTTTATTGTGAGATTATGATTATCTAGATAGACTTTGGGGAGTCATGGATAACTTTAGTGTACTTAGATGATAGTGTCGTTAGTTAGTTTAGTCGCAAACCTTAGAATAAGGTTTACATCCACACGTGCGCGCGCGCACACACACACATACCTGTTTACATTGTTTTACTTGTGCGTTTATGGGGATATGTGTGTATATATATATATATACATAGGTATGGGACCATGCATATATACTTATACATGGATGATGAGGATTGTTTATGGTACTTGGAGATGAGTCGATGAGATTGGGCATCATGCCATGAGATCGGTGATATGTTTTGATTCGTATTATGAAATACGACATGAGATTTTAGCAGGCCTTTAGGCGTGTGTTTTCATACACGCTTATATATATATATATATATATATATATATATATATATATATATATATATATATATGCAGATGGTATCAATTTGTACAAGACTTAGATCAGTACCCCCAGTTCATGAGATATGATGATAAGGATACCGGATAATTGATGAGATATATATGATTTTCGACCCGTACCCAGATTGGGATGCCGTACGATGGATTTACCGTACGAGCTTTATATTGATGATAGATCCGTACTCTTGACTCGAGGATGTCATGTTATATATTGTATCGTATGTGATACTATTGAGGCGGGATCACCGACTATTATATTTATATGTATCGACTCAGATTTAGGTGGTTTCCTTACCTTTTCGGTTAGCCTGTTAGTTTAGTCCTGTAGTTTACGTATAGATGTTAGACAAGACTCGAGTCATACCTATTTCAAAACGAACGAATCATGTGTATTTTAAAGACAGGCCAAGAGATTCTACGGATATTTTCAAAAGACGCATCTTTTCTTAAAAACACCGTAGCCCTTATTTTTTTCTAAACACCACGATTCGTGTTATTTCAAATGGCAAAACTGTATGACATATATATATTGATGTAGATTCTTCACTGTTGTGTTTATTATTCAATTTCCGCATATTCTTGCTATTCGCATCGCATTGCATGTTTAAATATGTTTATTGTTATATTAAACCCATGCTGTCAGGACACCGACACCATTATCGATGATGTGTATGTTCCACGTACACCTGCTTGCCGGTTCACACACTTCTTCATCGATAATTGGCATGTCACTACACAGTAGGATTGTTGCATCAGGATATGACTCCTTGTATGACATACTGGCACAAATGCATATTATACACCCATACTTGCAAACATACATATTTGCACATACATAAATGATTCTAGCTTGATTTTGGAGATTTGGGAACCGCAAGATATAATTTAAAACTGGATTCATTTAAAAGAGTGGTTTTTCCTCGATGTGTGCATATTACTGTTCCATGTTGCATGATATAAGGATATGCTTACGTTTCTGTTATATGTCGCATACATCATGTTTTACGCTTTTACGCATTGAGACATGCTATTTTCATGAGATTTCTGGAATTGAGAACCGTGGCGATTTCAAAAGAAAGCATGTACTGTTTTAAAAACCCGGTTTCTCTTGATATGATATTTCAGTGCGTCCACCATGTGTTTTCTCGGTTCGGAGAGTGACATGTGAAACCCGATTCGAGGAGGCGGATGATTCCGTTTGCGGGTACATGGTGGACCCGGTATGGTACCCCGGGACAAAAGAGAGATTTCGTGTGGATGACGATGAGCCTGGCAGAGGGACCACTACCTACCGGTGATCGTATTTGGACTCGGCGGTTATCGTGGGGATACCGACCGGAGTTATGTACGTATGGATACGTCGAAATTCGAGGGTCGAAGCTGGGCACTTGAGTTTTCGAGATAGCGTATGATACGTACCTATCAGGGCCAGTCGTGGCGACTGCATCTGATAGATGAGGATTTACGTGTCGATGATGGACATGGGTTTCTTAATATTTTCATGATTTTGATGTGTCGCGAAGGACACCCGTTGATTTATATTCTCATACTTTCATGCATATACTATTATGACTTTTACATGCATGATGTTGCTATGTCATTGGTTGACACGTGGATGGGATCCACATGCATACAGACATTGATTATATAGTTGGATGATATCCACATACTTAGACTTCATGATATAATTGACACTGATTTCATGATGATTACATTGATCATACCTCATATTTTTGATATGTTACTACCTGAGGCACTGACACGAGCACTTGGTATTACACTTAGTATAGATGTTTACCCTTACCACATTTTCATGCTTCAGACTTTATCATATTGAGGATATGTATATATTACTGATCGTTTGACCTAGGATTGAGTCATACATATGATTTTTGCTCTGTGATGTTTTCTACTCACGAGTTGGCAACTCACCCCCGTTGTGCCACATTTTCTTGCAGGTCTTACCGTATAGCTTTCTTTGCGGCTTTCTGGCACACTGCTTCCATTCTGGGAGATTGCTTGGGTAGGTGGGTTCACTCGCATCGTGACCATCCTTGTATATTATTTTCATTTTTGTATCTAGAAACTCCATCAACCAGACATGTATATGTATTTGACTTAGAGACCAGTTGTATATTCTTTCGACCTAGAGTCGCGCGTTGTATTATTATGGGTTTTCATGTTGATTTGAGTTTCCTTTTCAGTTTTGATCATCGCCCTTCGGCGTTGTATATTATATTGCTTGTGTAGTTGTGACCGTCGATTGATGAAGAGCTAGCTCCTGCTTGGGGATGCCTTTTATCATTGTGCATATATTATTCATGTTGTACCCCTTTTGGGGCCAGTATTTACAAAGGAAACTCAGCCAAAATTTTCTGAAAAGACTTGATATTTTAAAATGCATATTCGGCTTATGTTATTTAAAAACCCCTTATTTTAAAACATGTTTTCTTCACTTCTTTCTTTAAATGGTTTAGATTTCTGGGATTTCTTGGCTTACTTGAGTTAGATGGGGTCCTATAGACTTCATATGATTCAAGTGCCAGTCGCGTGCCATTTGAGCCGTGACAAAAAATCTCGGGTTCTCACGTTTGGGAGTGATCTGAGGATGAAATGCCCCTCAACCCTCTCTTTGAAAGCTCTGTCTTGGAAAAAGATGAAGAGGAAATAGATTGCGAGAATATCCAGTTGCGCAATCGCACTCTGCCTGAAAAGAACTTCCGACCCGCAAACGAGGGTTTGAATAAAAAAGATAAAGGGAAGGGGAAAATACATGAAGAAATCGCCCTTGATGAAGAGGTGGCCAAAGAGCTCGCCACGAAGGACCTATCTAAGAAAACCAAGGTGGACTATAACGTCCTTCCACATTTGAGGAAGATACCCTTACAATTGAGCATATTGGATGCCCTTCTCTTATCCAAAGAGGCACGAGACTCCTTGATCAAAGCCTTATAAGAACCTGACCAGTTCCAAGCTTTTCTCGCGGAAGAGAAAATGAAGGATGAACTTGCAGAGGTCCTGTTCAGTCGAAAATATCGCACATTTGATATAACATTTTTCTTACTTTTCTTAAATATTTAAAGGTGTTTATTATAAATATAGAACATATTTGGGTTTATCTGCAAAATACTATTTACCATATGTTTATATATTATAATTAACATTATGAAGGAAAATATATACATATAATATTTATATAATATTTTTATTATGCATATCATATCAAATAATCTTAATCAAATTGCTTAAAAGATTTAATACCATGATTAAGATTATATCTCTATAACAAATATTACTAACATTATTCATAGAGATATTGTGCAAGATTTGGCTCAGGTCAGGAGATCAGGATATCGAGATGTCAGAATCAAAAATATGCCGATAAAATTAAATAAAATCGTAGAATCAATACTGGTAGAGACTCATAGAAGATATGAAAATTCCAGATATCCCAAAAATCTCCATGTGTCAATATGAGTATACAGAAGAATTTTCATCAACCGATATCACCAAACTGCAGCCCATCCGTGGCTAAACCCCTTAAAACGAGGCGTATTTGCGGCCTTATGAGGAATTAGGGTTTGGGATTTTGTGGGTAGGATCTTCTCAACAAATTCTCACATATGACATCTAGGGTTTGTATCTTCTGTAGCTATATAAAGGACCGAGGGCTAAAGTTAGAAATCATCACCTTTAACACGAAGCAAATCTCCGTCAAAGAACAAGTGATCCACGACAGATCCATGATTCGACGTGATAAAGCGACGTGAACATCGATGGAACATCTGCTTCCTACGAGGCAGAGATCGAGAGCAACTTCTTCTTCTTGTAATCAAAACTCGAAAGAATTGTAGTTGTAAAGTTGATTAATAAAGGTAGATCATTAGTTTAATTATTTCGCATTTAAATTCTCCGCATTACGATTTCCTTCTCTATCCTTTCTTCTTCTATCTCCATTATGCGCTAGTAATTCTCCGCTTGATAAGTTTCGTAGGATTAGGGTAGAATAATGGATGGGAAAATATTTTAACTTCTTTTAAATCTTATGTGGTTTATAAACTTTATTAAAAGAATCGTTAACATCCTAATCGGGCGTGTTATCAATTTATTGATAGTCTTGACCGTGATTAGAGATCAGATTAACAATTTTTTTGGTTAAGGACTAGACATGAATAGAGATCAATGAAGGGACAAAGGTCAATAGTGGGGAAACCCTAGTTTCTTCCAAGAACCATAATCCTCATTCATCACTATCGATCTAGTTTTAAATCTATCAAAACATAAAAGGAGTCATCTTTATTAGTCATCCATGACTACTAAATTCTAACGAACCCTACAAGCATTCTTCTTATATATTCTACATCCGTATTTAAACTAGATCTTAAAACTATTCTCCTTTCTTCTTTTATTTTATTCAACTCGTCTAAAGCAAGATTAGAAATTCCACACATCCCTGCGGACGACCCGTACTCATCTCGGCTAACTACACACGACACAGTTATTGATTGCGGTTACTACACAAAATCTCATTCTTAAACAGATCAATCAAATGGCGCCGTTGCCGGGGATACATGCGTAATTTTTTTTCTTGCTATTCGGGTTGAATTCTTATTCAATCCATATCATAAAAATATAACAAAACAGTAAATTGTGTATTTAACGATTAGTGTGTGATATTTGCGAGGGAATCTGGAGTCACTTGAACAAGGAATTAGAGATTCAGAGACTTTCAGAGAAGACCAGAGGAGCAAAGGTGACTACTGTAGCAAAATTGTTAAACGATCCATCCTTTGCGCGGCTGAACCGCGGCAAAATGGTCATTTTGGCCGCGATTGGGCGGCGGAGTTGGGGAGTTATGCCACCAAATTCCTCTGGTATCTTTCTCTGATTCTTCTCTCTCATTTGAGATCCAATAATTTTATTTTCTGCAGGATTCTTTGCAAAATATCGCCGCTCAGAAATCTTTTGTGTGTTTTATAATTGGTTTGTTTGTGCATATTTTAATACAGATTTTAAGGGACAAGACCAAAATTCAGATTAGGTGGGGATTTCATCACCTTTTCTAGGCTCCACAAATCACAAAACGAGCATCTACATCACCATACATTAATTAAAAAATATCTAGACCAAGACTCTAAGGATCGCGCTCAATTAGGACAGAGTAAGGTCGTAGGTAATCTATCGCTTATCCGCATTTCTTTTGTGGTGTCTATGCAAGTGTGTTTAGGAAAGTGGTTACTTAATTATACCCGCTATTTTTGGTGATTCGTATAGAGGATACCTCCCACTTATCTAACACTTACCTGACCATAAGAGTTATAAAGAGGTGGTAGAGGATTGATCTTGCGGCTTGTACATTAGAAGTCTAGGAGCGGTCTAGTGACTTGACCTAGGTGACCTTGGTTCTAGGGTTGATTGTGCCTATTTGTGTGATTTGTCTCATGTCCGACTCTTTTCAAAACAAACCTTTTTAGTTCTCATATACGCTGTCACTTGCGCTAAACCCGCTTAATGCATGCTCGGCTGGACATGGGATTCTACTGCCCGTATTGTCCGCATTTCTGCTATCGACTCCGAAGTCGGTACTTCTTCATCTTTTTCCCCTCCACCCACCATATCCACGATGGACGGTTCTCCATCAGATTTTACCAACACATCTCTGCCACCACCCGCAGGTGCGCAGAATCCACCGTGCATTTCCTTCCAAGAGAGATGCTACCTGATTCGCGGCCCCCTTCCTACTTGTCTATCCCTTCCACCAGCCAATGAGGATAATTTTGAAATTAAAAACCACTTCATGAACCTTTTGCCCAAATTTCACGGGCTTGAGTCTGAAGACGCATACGTTTTTATCACCAAATTTGAAAATGTATGCGCAATGATGGGTACTTCATAACTTTCAGTGGATGCTATGAGATTATGTCTTCTCCCTTTTACCTTGTGCGATCTAGCAGAAAAATGGTTTTATAACACTGCCGCACACTCTATTGCCAATTAGGATGAATTCGTTATAATATTGCTTAAGAAATTTTATCCCAATCATAAGACCGTCCGTGATCGAAGCGAGATTAACCAGTTTACCCAGCTTCCCAACGAACCATTTTGGAAATGTTTTGAACGGTTTAAAGATCTGCTTGTCCAATGTCCTCATCAACGAATTAATAGATGGGACTTGTGCCAAATTATATATGAGTGTGTTAATCCAGCGACAAAGCAGATACTTGAAACCATTTGTCAATGCCATTTCATGTCTAAAGACGATGAGGAAACTTGGCAATTCCTGGAAGATCTCGCCGAACAAACTTTACAGTGGAAAAGCATTAGACAAATATCGTCCAGGGAGGTATCCATCAGCTTGATGCTTCCATCGCAGTGAAAGACGGAATGGCCGCGATACAAAGAAAACTCGACGCTATAGAAAATAAAGTCTCTTCAGCCTCCCTAAACCAGGTTACGCTCCCCAAAACCGTGTGTGGATGCTGTTCTGACCCATCATATCTGACGAAAGAATGTCCTTCGAATCCTCCGTTTCAAGATCAAGAACATACTAATGCTACTTTTCAACAACGACCTAGAAACGACCCTTATTCTTCCACATATAATCAGGAATGGAGGAATTAACCTAATTTTTCTTAGAACCAAAACCAAACTCAAACTAAAAATACGTTTCCAAGCGAAAATAACTATCAAAGAGCTCATCCACAGCAACAACAACCACCACCACAAAGTCAGCACCCCTTTCAATCGCAAACTATTCAAAATCCAGCAAATAATTCTTTCCAAACGGCTGGTACCGAAAAACTCTCCGCACTCGAACGAAGCATGGATACGTTTATTAAACATTCCATGCGAACAAATGATACTTTAACGTCTTCTATCCAAACGTTAATGCAGAACACCGCTTCCCACGATGAAAGCATAAAATCGATAGAAACACAAATTGCACAGTTAAATGCAGCGTTGAGTGAGAGAGAGGGGGGAAACTTCCATCTCAATCTCTACCAAATCCTGGCCACTCACAAAGTCATAATATGTGTGCCGTAACGATGTTGAGATCTGGAAAAGTGCTGAACAACCAAGTGGGTGAACAGGTTGATGATGAAGAATCAATTGAAACTCCGGCTTCTACTTCTACTCCTACTTTGTCTAGTCCACCACCTTCTTCCGAGCCTATTCTCCATTTTCCACTAAGCTCGAACCCTCCGCCCACTTCCTCGAGTTAACCTAAAATGATCCCAACTCCAATTATAGGATCTATTCCACCCCCACAATCTTCTCCAATGTTGGACCCAACCCTTCTTGATAAAGCTCCTTATCCAAACAGCTTAAGAGGCAACAGACCAAGTCCACAAATATAGAAGACTGTGGAAATTTTTAAGCAAATTAACATAAATATTCCTCTCCTAGATGTTTTTCAACAAGTTCCATCTTATGCGAAAATCCTAAAGGACTTGTGCACTAGGAAGAAAAAATTCAAGTGCCTAAAAAAGTTTTCTTAGCGAGTAATGTAAGCACTGCGTTTACTTAACAAATACACAAGAAATGAAAGGACCCTGGAAGTCCTACCATGTCTATTTCTATTGGGGGTAAAAATATCAATCATGCTTTACTCGATTTAGGTGCTAGTATTAACTTGCTTTCATATTCTTTCTATGAGAAATTAGAGATCGGAAAGTTAAAACCGGCGCACTTCACTCTTCAGATGGCCGATTGATCTATTACCCAACCTAGGGGTGAGCTTGAGGATTTGTTAATCAAGGACGGGGAATTTATATTCCCTGTAGACTTTATCGTTATTGATACACAGCCTATAGCGAACCCCCGAAACCAAATCCCGGTGATTCTAGGTCGGCCTTTTCTAGCGACTTCTAACGCAATAATCAATTGTCGAAACGGTTCTATGACCCTATCTTTTGGGAAGATGTCCATTGAGCTTAACATTTACAAGTTGGGAAGTGAACACTCTGAACCCTATGCTCAAGTATGTTCTGTCGAAAGGATGGATTCCGATAGTAGCGAATTTGAACAGATTCACAATACTAATCTTGACTCCGCTAGTACGTTATTGTTTGACCCTACTATTTATTATACACATACGGACCCTTCTATCGACCTGTACGGATCAACATCTAACGCTAATTATGAACCTTTTATGGAGTCCAGGTATCATCCTGTTCTTTTCGATGAGATTATTATTCGGGATATCGATGAAAACTTTGAAGATATCTTCACTGAAGAACTCGCATTCTTAGAAGATATGGGCGTTGTGATGAATCAACCCCAACCCAAAAAAGTTGAACCGCCACCACTTCTTTTTATCAAGAACTAGAATGCGAGTAATCCACCATCACTGTTTCGTCTCTATAAACCGAGACGTAAACCATGTAAGTGCACGGCGGCGCCCCGGTCGTCAATCCGACGGCCAAATGCGGAAGCGGTGATAAACTTTAATTTTGCGAACTTAGCAAACCGGCACCACCGCGCACTAACCACCCGGATCGGACCATTAAACTAGTTCTAGCTAACTACAAGACGGGTTAGAGATATACCGAGTGATCCGAGTCCTCCGGTCTTCTCGCCATCGTCCCGATCTCCTGCGGAAAGTCCTGTCTCCATATCGTCGCCTCCTCACCGGAAGGGCACCACATCGCCTGCGTCTTTTACGGGCTCCCACCTCAATACCGAGGCAACTCGGGTGCGAAGTTGGCTGGCCGACGCGTCCAAGGTTTGCTGTAGAATGTGTAGTGTAGAGGCTATGTCTCATTTGGGGTTTTGTTGCCTTTGAAGATGATGGAGGAATCAAGATAAGAAAAATGGTGCTTGCATTTTTCCTAGCATGAAATGAGATCAAGAAAAATCCACAAGCTCAAAATGAAACTCTCTTCTCTTCTTCTCTCAAGTGTGGCCTCCTTCTTCATGTTAGAATGGTGGAGGAATGAAATATGAAACCATAACAAGAAGGGAGGTGAGTGTAGTAAAAGAGAAAGGGTGACCATATCCAAACATCATCATAACTAACTCACATCAACTACTAATCATCTCAAATCAACAAAAAGCAAGTGATGATGATAGATAAGAATGGTATCAAAAGATGCTTTCATAAATAATACATTTGCAAGAAACTCCCTCCACAAATGTTATTTGCAAACTTGCAAATAACCCCCTCCATCGGAAAAGTCCGGCCAGGAAAGAACAAAGGAAAACCGGCCGGAACGGAATGCAAACTGGCAACTCCAGAAAACTGGTCCCGTAATAAATTACAGGAAAACCCCTATACTGTGCATACACACCCGCATCTGTATTCCGTCCGGATACAAATGCAATGAGACAAAATCTACACTGTACTAAACTAGGATCCAGCTTAAACTAAAGCCGGCTAGTAATATCCGTCCGATCCTGATCCGTGCAATACCGCACGTATCTGATCGAACCCTGCCAAATAACCATACGGCCACTAGTACTAACCGTCCGATCCTGATCCGTGCAATACCGCACGTATCTGATCGGACCCTGCCATATCTCCATACGGCCTCTACAGCGTTTCGCCCGAAAGCTTGAGTAACTGAAAGTGTGGTGGACTCTAAAGACTCGTCAATACTATGGCTGTGGATTTAACCACTAGCACGTCAGAGGTATAAGCCAATACGTGACGGGCCACCAGCTATTGACCAAAAGGGACGTCGATGAGCGAACTCATCCTGACACCCTACTGAGCCTGTCAGTGACAATATCCATACAGTCCAGTCCGTTCGTCTATGAGCATCGCATGTTGGGCCTAGGAGGTTGGTAAAAGTCAGACCCCCAAAAGCGGTACAAGTCGTGTCGGAGTGTAGCCCAGAACACCCTGAGATACTACTGGAATACCTACCAGTAAATCTCCTGCCTTGGCCAAGGACTTCGTGTAATGGCTCTCCTAGACACAGCGCGACCTCACCCCTAATACCGAGAGAGACGAACCCCCGAAGATCCGCTCACTGCCTCCATGTGGCTCGGGACTGTACCCAACTAAAACCTGTTTGCACGACTCCTTTGAGCCGTGGTAGGGTAGTAATCAAAGCACAGTGGGAACTCACACGAGACAAATAACGATCCCCAGGTCGATGAACTAACCTGTACACATGTCACCTGGGAACTGCTATCTGACATGAGGTATAAGACCAACTAGCATGTTCCCGGCGAGTCCTGTCCGGTGTACTCATAACCCAATGAGCACCTGTATACATCTTAGGTGATCCAACTGACACCAGTGGCTTGTGAGACCAGTCACCGCCCCTCGTCGGGGTCTCGACTGTATACACTAGTCTACTCTGGAGAATCGATGCCCTGTCTCGAAACTCCCACGACTAGGGACCTTTTAAGGATGTGCTTATAGACCCTAGCTCCCACTTATATGATCGCCCTCATACTGCTGGTGGTCAAGCAAGAATCCTAGGGGCTCTATCAACGTGCAATAGTGACCTGTCAGGTCACTTAAAGCAGTACACGATGATAAAGGTAAACCAGATAGCATACTATCATCTCGAGTAAGACTGTCCTACCGGGATAGGTCCTCCCTCAATCATTGCAATCACGTGCCTGTGATCCAATAATTGACTCTGAGGGCACTATCTCCAACAATCTCCCACTTGCACTCAAGGCTAATTATTGCGATGTCGCATACTCACAGCCCGTGTGACACCGAACACCCAACTCCTCTACTAGTCAGTCTCACAAAGCTCGTTTGCGAGACTATTGCGTTCGAGGAATAGCCTCAGCGAGTGGATCCGCTCTGATGTTTCATTCTATGTCTCTCTATATCTCAAGTTCGCGGAGAAAACCATCTCCCGAAATGAGCAATACCTGTCTTAGAATGTCTGGATGTCTGATGGGACCGAGCTCATAAATGAACTCCAAATCCAAACTTCTTAGACTGTATCGTCAACTGAACTTAATCAATATCCTGCGCTATGCCACCCTCAGTATTTCCTTGGACCACCTGTCCAAAATACTGCCCCTCGTCAGAAGGAAAACTATAACTCTGACAACCTCCTTGTCGTCCATGTCACCTTGGAAGCCTGGAGTGATAACCGTCTCCTAAAGGAGGCAGCCGTTATCATATCCCTAGAACATTCACTTATGTTCTAAAACTGCTTCCGACTGTTCCTCCAGGATTGGATCCATATCAACTTATTGCATCTAGTGCAAGAACAACATCTGGTGTGGTACTTGACATCTCATGATTGACTCAATTGCCTAAGCAAGTGATCTGCCAATCATGCACATCCCCTTCTACTTTAGTCTATAAGACACCTTTAGAGAGGGTGACTCCATTACCTGCAGGTACACTACCATGCCAGGAGTCGTCCATTCTAAATAATCTTAGAATGCTGTCTAAGTACCCAGATTGGGAAACCACCCAAATCTAGATCTAAAACTATAGATCTAGTAACCAGTATGTCTGATATAATGTCCAAGTCCCTTGTGGAGAAACCACTGTGTGACGACCAGAGTATAACCGATCGTAGTATAGAAATGTCACTTCCTACTTTGTGTATGTCATCCAAATACCAGGATATCACACCCTACTACCTTCTTAAAAGATCCATCCCCTATTCTGATGACGTCAAACCTATGACTGTCACATCAGAAATAGATGATCTATCTCCGCTATATCTGCTTTAGTCTATAAATAGACATAAGCCTGATGTCCACCAATGCTTCCGCTGCTCCCACTGACTACGACAACCCTCTGGCAGAGTCATATACACATACACTTCTGAAGCTAGTTCAGAACGATGCTATACTCATCCTCCTGCCGGGTCTCGCAGCCTGGAACAACAGCAATGACAAGTGTGGGTAAACAAGAACTTCTCTGTCACCGTCCTTGAGGCTACCGGAGTACCTCTCGAGTGCCTGAAGTTATCCACCTTATCTGCGGAGTGGCCAATGGAATGTCAAACCAGATTGAATCTTTAGGTTCCTTATCAAATCTTCAGTAATCGTTTGCGGTTCTGGAATCACTTCCAGTTCTACCATACTCCCACTACTGTTTTCTGAAAAATCTATTTTTATTAAAACTGTGGCGAGTCTAGAACAATATTTCTATTGATCTGCCAGATGGTAGAAAGTCAACCCTCGTCATAGCCTGGGTCAACCCACAAACAGCCATTACAGAAACGTGCCTTGAGTTATCCAGAGTCTGATTTTAATCATAAGCCGGACAACTCCCCGTACCTTAACAATGTTAAGATATGAACTGTACTATATCCAATATAGAACCAGAGGCACTGATTTAATTGAACCAGATTCAAATCATGCAGCTATCTCCAGTGCATGTCAACTAAATGGAAGGAGGCCGATCAGCGTTACTCAACTTAGGAATGCTTCCAATTATGAGTAACCTGAAAGAGAAGCAATTTCTCTTTATCATTACTATCAACTGAGTACCATACACAAGTATCTACATCTTCGATCACTTTGAAGAATCCCGATACTTGCTACACTTGGTTCTCTACTCTATTCAAATACTTATAACTCCTCAAAACTTAGACCCTGTGTTTCTACGAAACACATGTCTAAGAACTAGAGAAGTTAAAAGTAAACAGAATATAGTATGAGGACCAAACCCTCTGTCCCAATGGACACTGGACAACATACAATACTCTGTATAAGTCCGCTGAGTCTAACAACTCTTTCACTGTGTGTCGTAGGTTGAAAACTGTACTTATGGTTAAGAAGAATTACACCGCTGTTTAATGCTCCTTACCTAACCATCCACTGATATAGGTAAATGTCATCGACATAATATCAAAAGGTATATCTCACTCTATGAAAATAGACGTACAGATATATCAATTTGAAATTGGTGCACAACAGCGGATATTCAAAACCAAATATTTGCCGACCGGCAAACAGCCCAGGTGATTTCCTCAAATATCACCGATTACAACGAATCCCGATATAATGAGGATAATCACCCTATTCCCAATAACTTACTCCCACTCATCATCTGTAAAGCCATACAGATGTGAGAATCAAACCTGGTAAATACATACCCTGGAGCAAGTGTCTAATCAGGAAATTAGTTTTCTTTCAACAGTACACAGTTGAACTGAAACATTGAAATGTTTCGATGGGGTATCCTGGTATTCTTAGTAATGCCTCTACCATTATCCAGATTCATAACTATAACCGTATAATTCTTTGCCACCTCTCCAAATCCCTTTATATGTCTTTAGTCGTTACCTTCTGCACACCCCTTAGGCCAAATGGTTTTCTTCCTTCCCTACCGTTCGGCACCAGCCTATGGTTTGGAAGAAGACTATCCAATAAGCATAATGGGTGTACTGTCTTAGTCCTAGGAGCACTCGCAATGCGAGAGAAGGTGAAGATAAAAGACAACCGAATAAACCTTATTCCTATTTCTCCTGGACCAGAATCCATCCCCGAACTGGAACAAGTTCCTTTCGAGTTCGTATATAACCATACGATGGATTATCCAATAAACTGTGGATCTTCGTAGTGATACGGAGTGTCCTGGAGAGATACAAAGGTGATTTAGGATTGGCGAAGAAATACTTGGTTTGGTCGTGAATATCAGTCGCAATTTACTTTGCCCTCTTACTAATCCCTTGCTTTGTCTTAATCTTAATACCTTCTGCACACCGTTTAGGCTAATTGGTTTTCTTCATTCCCTACCGGTCGGCACCAGCCTAAGGTTTGGAAGAAGACTATCCAATTTGCATAATAGGTGTACTATCTCCTAAACCAACAACTGAATAATCCTATTCGTTTTCTCCAGAACCGGAAACCATCCTCGAATTCCTTCGAGTTCGTATCTAACCATACGATGGTTTTGTCCAATGGAAGTGGACGTTCGTAGTAATACGGGGTGTCCTGGAGAAAAGGGTAAAAGTAGGAGTGGCAATGAGGTCTGCAACTCTGACAATCCAAAAGCCAGTGTAAAGAAGGTTCGGTCAACTTGGTCACTGAGTCATAGTCTTAGGGTCGGGTCAATAGTCGCTGCCAGAGAGAGAGAAAAGAAACACTCAGCGTGCACTCTAACCTAGATCAGAATGGTTACCAATTTATCTAATCTGGAAACCTCCCACTGTACCTCAAATTCTCCTCTAAACCTGAAAGAAGAATTAGTCGGGGTCACCCGAGGAGTAAACCAACTCATCAGTGGGAATCGGGATCCAACTCTCATCGCATGATAACGTGACGTAATCCTCTCACGTCATCACACTCCAGAAGGTATGCGCATATCTGGCAAGTTTCAGTTCTTTTGAAACTCCCGATGTGATTTTTACCCCATGCTCTTATGACCTTGACTTTGGCCAACAAATCATAAGTCACATGTCAAGTTCTGCCCGTCATTCTCCAGGTTAATTTGAGCCCACCCGTATAAGCCCTTGACTTTGGCCAACAAGGCTATACGACTGCCCCAAATCAACGCATCTATCTATGCTGCATATGAATAACCAACAGCTACCAAACACTGTGCCTTGACTTTGGCCAACAAACACAGCTTGAATACTATTGACTACCCATATGAAACGACGGAGGGCTACGAATGGTTTCTGGCGAAAACCTTTAACGTAATGAACTTGATATCGTTGAAGGAACGGATAGCTTTTTAGAAAATATAGTGACGAAAACCTTTACTAAAGAGGTCACTCCCGGTGAAGGGATCTCGGCTCTTTCCCCGTAGAATGGGGTGCTGGATATTCATAACCGAATATCACCGTGCAAAGCAAAAGTAATCGGCTATAGTGAAGTTAATGCCCTGACGCAAACTTCTGTCCAAGGGGTCACTCCCGGTGAAGGGATCTCGGCCCTTGCCTCGTCGACTGAGGAGCAGGATATTCCAAATGAATACCACGATGCAAAACAAAAGTGAACGTCCTTGCAATAACAGCTTTTTGAAAAGTGTTCCAACAACATCAGATTAGGTTTGTTTATCTTGCATTGATCCGAATCAATGCAGTCCCATCAATTGATCACACCACAAAGAACGAAAATATACTGACGTACGTATATGCCATCCGCATTCGCCACTGGGTCCCGTCATCACCCGTTAGGTTAGCTAACTAACGGCAGAGCGGGGACTGGACTAGCGCGGATGAAAAACATATACAACATCTACTAATATATATACCAATATATTATATTTCGCTCAAGGCGTGATAAAATGCAACATCACAGAAATGTACAGCATCACAGAACAATACAGATATCTGGGATCCCCGGGTTTCACAGAGCCACTACTGAAACCCGACGTTCCCCTGGTTGTGTGGATAGCCTGTGCAATGAAATCCTAGACCCCTACGGGCGCGGCAAGTCACCCACCAAAACCTGAAGCGAGGCAGCCCCTTTCAGCACCGTGAATGGACCACCCAGCACTTCACGGAATCCGGTAACTTGGGCACCCCTCCTGGGTCAACCTGTACCCCCTACGAGTGCGGCGAATAGCCTGCCAATCCTAGAGTGAAGCCCCCTCCGTCTCAATGCCATGAGATGCGGGCTTGTTGCCCTCCAGAACCCGGCTATCCGTGCACCCCTCCGCGGGGTAATCCTAGTACAGAAAGTAAAATATACATACAACGGGTACATCGACCGCAACCAGGTCGTGCCCCAAAAGAATAATACAAACAGGCAGTGACGGCAGTCCACATGTCGGACGCTCGCCCCGCAATATCAAATGTACATAATACAACAGAAACTGTACTAGCATTGCATCCAGGCTATCCCCCATGACCGATCCGCAACATCACAGCAAAATCACAAAACATCAACGTGAAAGTCACGTTCGCAAATCCGTCTAACCGGGCTATAGCAGTTAGACCGGATTTACCGATCGAGTGACATTCACGGTCGCAGATATAATGTAAATACTGTGAAATAATGTGTTTAAAATATCCGATCGATCAAAAATTAACAAGTGGGCCCCCAAGCATTACTGTAGCAGATCAGGAAATTCTGGGCCCAATGTTATTATTCCAAAACCCCTAAAATTAGCCCAGAAGCCCACTGGAGAAATTGGACACAGTGAGGATACCAATGTGCGGCGGAACCGCGGCCCAAGGGGGGGTTTGGCCGCGGTTCCGCGCTTCAGTGATTGAGTCACTGCGTCGAATTTTTACAGCAGTCTTAGAACTCCCTGCACATCATTCTGAGACAACCTGAAAAATTTTTGGACATCAAAAAAATTTGACAGAAAACTGATGTGAGGAAAAACGCGAATTTTTGGAATTTTGGTCGATCGGAAATGCAAACACATCAAACAAAGCTAGACGAAGTTAATGGCGAGGCTCTGATACCACTGTAAGTGCACGGCGGCGCCCCGGTCGTCAATCCGACGGCCAAATGCGGAAGCGGTGATAAACTTTAATTTTGCGAACTTAGCAAACCGGCACCACCGCGCACTAACCACCCGGATCGGACCATTAAACTAGTTCTAGCTAACTACAAGACGGGTTAGAGATATACCGAGTGATCCGAGTCCTCCGGTCTTCTCGCCATCATCCCGATCTCCTGCGGAAAGTCCTGTCTCCATATCGTCGCCTCCTCACCGGAAGGACACCACATCGCCTGCGTCTTTTACGGGCTCTCACCTCAATACCGAGGCAACTCGGGCGTGAAGTTGGCTGGCCGACGCGTCCAAGGTTTGCTGTAGAATGTGTAGTGTAGAGGCTATGTCTCATTTGGGGTTTTGTTGCCTTTGAAGATGATGGAGGAATCAAGATAAGAAAAATGGTGCTTGCATTTTTCCTAGCATGAAATGAGATCAAGAAAAATCCACAAGCTCAAAATGAAACTCTCTTCTCTTCTTCTCTCAAGTGTGGCCTCCTTCTTCATGTTAGAATGGTGGAGGAATGAAATATGAAACCATAACAAGAAGGGAGGTGAGTGTAGTAAAAGAGAAAGGGTGACCATATCCAAACATCATCATAACTAACTCACATCAACTACTAATCATCTCAAATCAACAAAAAGCAAGTGATGATGATAGATAAGAATGGTATCAAAAGATGCTTTCATAAATAATACATTTGCAAGAAACTCCCTCCACAAATGTTATTTGCAAACTTGCAAATAACCCCCTCCATCGGAAAAGTCCGGCCAGGAAAGAACAAAGGAAAACCGGCCGGAACGGAATGCAAACTGGCAACTCCAGAAAACTGGTCCCGTAATAAATTACAGGAAAACCCCTATACTGTGCATACACACCCGCATCTGTATTCCGTCCGGATACAAATGCAATGAGACAAAATCTACACTGTACTAAACTAGGATCCAGCTTAAACTAAAGCCGGCTAGTAATATCCGTTCGATCCTGATCCGTGCAATACCGCACGTATCTGATCGAACCCTGCCAAATAACCATACGGCCACTAGTACTAACCGTCCGATCCTGATCCGTGCAATACCGCACGTATCTGATCGGACCCTGCCATATCTCCATACGGCCTCTACAGCGTTTCGCCCGAAAGCTTGAGTAACTGAAAGTGTGGTGGACTCTAAAGACTCGTCAATACTATGGCTGTGGATTTAACCACTAGCACGTCAGAGGTATAAGCCAATACGTGACGGGCCACCAGCTATTGACCAAAAGGGACGTCGATGAGCGAACTCATCCTGACACCCTACTGAGCCTGTCAGTGACAATATCCGTACAGTCCGGTCCGTTCGTCTATGAGCATCGCATGTCGGGCCTAGGGGGTTGGTAAAAGTCAGACCCCCAAAAGCGGTACAAGTCATGTCGGAGTGTAGCCCAGAACACCCTGAGATACTACTGGAATACCTACCAGTAAATCTCCTGCCTTGGCCAAGGACTTCGTGTAATGGCTCTCCTAGACACAGCGCGACCTCACCCCCAATACCGGGAGAGACGAACCCCCGAAGATCCGCTCACTGCCTCCATGTGGCTCGGGACTGTACCCAACTAAAACCTGTTTGCACGACTCCTTTGAGCCGTGGTAGGGTAGTAATCAAAGCACAGTGGGAACTCACACGAGACAAATAACGATCCCCAGGTCGATGAACTAAGCTGTACACATGTCACCTGGGAACTGCTATCTGACATGAGGTATAAGACCAATTAGCATGTTCCCGGCGAGTCCTGTCCGGTGTACTCATAACCCAATGAGCACCTGTATACATCTTAGGTGATCCAACTGACACCAGTGGCTTGTGAGACCAGTCACCGCCCCTCGTCGGGGTCTCGACTGTATACACTAGTCTACTCTGGAGAATCGATGCCCTGTCTCGAAACTCCCACGACTAGGGACCTTTTAAGGATGTGCTTATAGACCCTAGCTCCCACTTATATGATCACCCTCATACTGCTGGTGGTCAAGCAAGAATCCTAGGGGCTCTATCAACGTGCAATAGTGACCTGTCAGGTCACTTAAAGCAGTACACGATGATAAAGGTAAACCAGATAGCATACTATCATCTCGAGTAAGACTGTCCTACCGGGATAGGTCCTCCCTCAATCATTGCAATCACGTGCCTGTGATCCAATAATTGACTCTGAGGGCACTATCTCCAACAAACCATACCACCTCTTATCTTCTCCCCACTTCTTCTTGTCTACATATAACATGATCTTCTACCAATCTTGATATTACATTGATAAAATATTTGAATGGTTGGTGTTGACTTCTGGTCTTTGTAAAGCTTTATTTTGACCAATAACTTTACCCTCCTTTTTTATAATTTGAAATGCTTAATGCAGTTTTACTCAAGTTTGAGGGGGGGATAAATATATTTTGGCTCTTAAAAGAAAATAAATTTTTACAAAATTATGAGTCAAAAATAAGTTTGGGGGAGAATTTCACTGTCATTTATTCATGTACCCATTACTAACTTTTCCTCCAAAGTCTACAGGTTTTTTTTAGCTTAACAGATGATATCAGTGAGGACACTGCAGCAAACTGGTTTGGGGGAGGTTTGTGCTTATTCATGTATTATTTTGCATTATCATAAATATAAGCATAAAAAAATTTTGATAATAAAAGATTAGAAAGTAAAATATTTAAATATGAAAGATAGGAAAAGTTAAGAAAAGCAAGAAAGTTAGATGTTTTTTTAAACAAAACTAGTAATAAGTAGTTATGAGTTGTTGTCCCAAGAGATAGTAAGATGAAGGGAATCACTAATCTGAGGATAGATCCGAGTCTGAAAAATAGTCCCTATTCTTGAGTCCAAACATTTGAATGTTGATACCCTACTATATGTACTTGCACACATCTTGAAACTTGGGATAGTAGAGTATACCTTAAAATGCTCTTATCCAAAAGCCTTGGTATGAAGAAAAATAAAAATATGAATAAAAAATGGTGAAGAAAAATGAACACTGGTTTTGTAATTACTTAAGACAGTATAATATATATATATAGGGTGCTTTATCATCCAGTGCCTTAGACCAACTGGTTTGGGAGCCACTGCTAAGTCTTAGGTGTTGCAAGACGAGAAATTATGCCTAAATAAGCGAGCACATTTTTAATAGGTCGGTTAGTATCTCAAGAAATATTAACGGTTGCATGAAAGATGTGTAAGAAATTCCATCTAAATTATTCACCGACTATAAAGCACTTTGGAAGATGGAAAATAGTATGATAGCTTGCATTAAATTCTCTAAGTGTAGCGATATTTTTTACACACACGTAGGGGTATATGATCGATGTTTGGATGAATGGTAGGGAGAAAGACTAAAGGCGATATTTTATTGAGGGATGATGCGATTTCCGACATTTTTTCATGACCATTAAGATAGGGCTTATGGCAACTGAAAAGCTGGCGTAGTTTGAAACTCTTATTTTCAAGTTCTTTCTTTTATAAATTCCTTATCTTTGTATGTAACTTTCATTATAGGATTTTGTGGGTGTAATCCGCTGAAAACCCTCAGAAGACAACACACCTCCTATTAGGGACACCTAAAGCTTCAACGGCTTGTTGCACGTGCTAAGTGTTGCCTACGAAAGTGTGCTACTTAGGTTTTTCTTTTTCTTTTTCTCCCTCTCTTGAATAAATAGTTTGCTCGGGACGATCAAAGTTAAATTTGGGGGTATTTGTTTAGTCGAAAATATCCCACATTTGATATAACATTTTCCTTACTTTTCTTGAATATTTAAAGGTGTTTATTATAAATATAGAACATATTTGGGCTTATCTGCAAAATATTATTTACCATATATTTATATATTATAATTAACATTATTAAGGAAAATATATGCATATAATATTTATATAATATTTTTATTATGCATATCAAATCAAATAATCCTAATTAAATTGCTTAAAAGATTTATTACCTTTGTTCCCCGCCGAAAGGACGCGACCAGGACGTTGGGACGTCCGGGCCTGAGTTTCGAGGGCAGATGCTATTGGTGCTATCCGTCCACCTCTCCGAAGATGCCAAGTTGATTTATGACACCATGTATCGAAAGTTTAAACGGATGCTGCCGATATAGCAGACTTCGTCAGATTCCTCCTCGTTGAGGGGTTTTTGATTGTGGGGACGCTCTTCCCTACATGCGCAAGCCCCTGCAGTTAATTACACTACCGCATCGCGGTAACCACTTTCTCCTTCTCCAGATGGTCACTTCGTGTCATGTGTGTTTGTTTTGTTTTGGTTGCCTGTGGATTGTATACGGAGACTAATTTATGTTGTCTCCCGTAGGGCGTGGATTAGTCCAAATCCGTATCTTTTTAGATTTAGGGTTGGGGTTGGGTTTAAGGATACGTTAGTCTCATTTGAGACTAAGATCAACTTAAATGTTTATTAAGGATACGTTAGTCTAATTTTAGACTAAGATCAGCTTAACGATTTATTTAGGATACGTTAGTCTAATTTTAGACTAAGATCAACTTAACAGGATCATTTAGATCCAACAAAAGAGCATTTGGACTCTATTGTTTTAGTTTAGGGACTTTGCGGTCCAGTTTAAAGACATCTTAGTCAGTAAAGGTTAAGGGCATCATAGTCCATGGGTTTAAGGACCACACAGTCCGAGGTTAAGGATATCATAGTCCATGGGTTTAAGGACCCCACAGTCCGAGATTAAGGACATCATAGTCCATGGGTTTAAGGACCTCCCAGTCCAGTTTAAAGACGTCATAGTCTAAGGAATGTATGGTTGTCGGGACCCGTCACCTCTCTGAAGACGTTGAAGGATTACAATGACAAATATCAGAGGAGTGAAGAGATGTACCGTTGAACCAATTTTGGTTGGGAGATCTGTAGTCCAATTGAGACTAAGATCTAAGATTTATGAGCAAATGGGCTCAGTTAATCTGAATGAGGGGTTTATGGCCAACTTAGGCTTGGCCCACTCAGTTAACATGTTAAACATTTGACAATGCTGGGTATTGATTTGAATTCTGACAATATTTTTTCTTTTATTGAATGTTGAGCATTCATCATAGCTCTAGGGCTTTATTTTAAAGAACAGTTTATGTTCTATCAGCATACACGTGTGAAACACGTGGCGCGCTTGGCGCTAGCGCCAGTTAATGAGCGCAGTGCGCTATATTTAAAGCGCTGAGGCGCTGCAGCGCTTTGCGTTAGAAGTGGAGCGCTGAGGCGCTTCTGTTAAATAGTGCACACGTGAGGAGCATGTGGCGCGCTTAGCGCTGTGCGCCAGTCCTGAGCGCAGTGCGCTTCTTTAAATTTGGAGCGCTAAGACTCTGCAGCGCTTTGCGCTAGATGTGGAGCGCTGAAGCTCTTTTAAATTAGGAGCGCTAAGGCTCTTCTTTTATACAACTTAGATCAGTTTTGCGCCCTGAGAATTAAATTCTCTTTTTATAAGAGATTTTGTCTCAGGATTCCAAGAACAAAGTTCTTATTTTATAGGAGATGTTTCAATCTCTTATGTTCTTGATGAAAGGCTTTGCCTTTATGGATCTATGATCCTAAGAGAATTGAATCATTCTCCCCCCTTTTTATAATGAGATGTTCTTGATCTCTTTCTATAAAAGACAATTTGTCTTATAGATCTATGATCTGTGAGAAGAATTATATTCTTCTTCTTATTTTTTTTATAATAAGATCCTTTGATCTCTTTTTGAAAGACCTTGGTCTTATAGATCTATGATCTTAAAGAAAGAAGTGAATTCTTCTTTTTATATGAGACGATTTCGTCTTTCTGTTCTTTTTACCTTGAAGAAAAGTTCTTTTTCCACCGAGAGCTTGGCTCTTCTTTCTTTGAATTCTTTTCAAAGTTTATGGGGGGGGGGGTTCCTCTGTATGTTTTTCTTTATTAGAGACTTGAAGTCTTGGGGCCTTTATATAGGGTGAGCTGATTTGTTCAATCGGTTAAAGGGATCTTTTCTCCAATTGATTTGGGGATTTTCCCATCTTTGGATCTTTGATCCAAGAGCTTCTGATTTACAGAAGGCAATCTTCTTATTTTTAACAAGATTGGGAAATCTTTTCCCACACAGAATTTATTCTTTATTTTAGTGATTTTTTAATCACCATTGGATCATTGATCCAACGGTGCTCTGATTTACAGAGCACAATCTTTTTGTTTGGAAAGATTTTGAAGAATCATTCCTTAACAGAATTTTATTCTGATCAATATATAATTTTAATCATGTTCGTTGGATCTTTGATCCAACGGTTGGGACCATTTAGTTCCAACGATAGCGCTTTCGTGCTTTGCACATGGTGCGCTACTTAGAGTGCAGCGCTCTTAGCGCTAGCGCTTACGTGCTTTGCACGTAGTGCGCTGCTTAGAGTGCAACGCTCTTAGCGCTAGCGCTCATGTGCTTTGCATGTGAGCGTTGCCTCAGAGTCTTTGACTCACTCAGTGCTGGCGCTGCTTCATTTCAAAATTTGAAATTTTGAACAGAGCTTTGCTCTAATTGGGGGAAACAAATTCCCCCCCACCGTTGCGCTTATGTGGCCCACATGTGAGTGCAGCGGTGGCAGCATATCTGCCATTGGATCAACTCAGAAGTTGAAACGGCTCTCAGCGCCTATAAATAGGACCCTTGGCCCTTGAGATGATTTTTTTTAATCTTCTTACTTGTTTTCTGAGAATCAATTTCTCCTTTAGAGCATAGCTCTCTGTTTTAAGAACTTCTTTAAGGATAGAACTCTGTTAAAATTTAGGTAAAGATTAAATCTTTTAAAGGATTATTTAAGAATCTAGGGTTTCACCCATTAACAGAGCTTTGCTCTTCATAGATTTTTGATCTAAAGAAAACCCTTTTAGGGTTTCATTAACAGAGCTTTGCTCTCTTGGAATCATAGATCTAAAGAGATCTTTCTTAGGGTTTCTTAACCCATTAACAGAGCTTTGCTCTTCTTTTCAAATCATATAGATCTGTTAATCTTTCATAAAGAACTCTTAAGAGTTTGTTTGAAGATCATGGAATTTTTACTCTGTAAAAGCTTTGCTTCTTAGGGTTTCTTGATGGATTGTTTCATCTTCCTTACAGAGCATTGCTTTAAAATTTTTGGGGGGAATTTTATTCCCCTCATAATTGAATTTGACAAGTGTCACTCTTGTCTGCAGAGCGTTGCTCTTGAGGAGTTTAGCTCCTTGACTCGAGGAGTCTCTTATTAAATGAGAATCCTTTTTAGGATCTCCCCTTAACTGCACAAATTTGAATTTGTTGGGTGTTTTAATCGGCACTTGTTTTCTTCATGCTGATATCAAGAGTTGTCTGGATCCCCGGTTTTGATCAGTCTGTCCGCTAACTCCCGCCTATTTTCTTTTTCAGACGTTATGGACGCTCATATGTATGATTTCACCGAAATTATTTCTTACGGAGACATTCACGCAGTCGGCCGTTCTCAAAACTAGGAATTCACAAACGCCTAGTGTGCTGAAATTATGGGTCGCTTTGATGCATACAATGGTCGCCTTCTTTCTCGTCATTCCTCTCTCTTGAAGCTTATTGTGGGAGTGATCTGGGGGGCACTTCCTCTATTCTATGCCGACATGCCGCTTAAGGCATTGGACGACGCTGAAGATAAGGTGCACTCGATGTATTTGATGGGCTTAATCTCAAAGAAAAGGCGAGACAACCTTATTTATATCCTGCATCAAGCTTTCCAGCAGACGGCGATAATTGCTGCCTATCGAAGGGCGGAGGACATCAGTGAAGGTCCTGACGCTTGCGAGCGTGAGAGGAAGCATACGAGAATGGTCAGAGAGGCTAGAAACAGTTTAGATGGCCTTACTTTTGAATTTCTTAATCCATGTCCTGGATTTGATGTCTTGCCATTGTACAACAATTTTAATGGCGTTTTTATTTACTATTTTCATCGATGTAGGCATTTTCTAATGTATGAATAGCAAACTTTTCCATTTTCATGTGTTTATTTTATGCATTAAACGTTTCCGCACGTGCATGAATGGGTACGCTTTGAACGCTTAACTGAATGCGAACCAAATGCTCTTCTTACTGTCGCTTTCTTCTCTTTGCCGTATTGTTGCCATGTGATTTTAGCAAGTGTGGCCTGTAGATATTAAATGACGGTCCATCTTAGACTCTTTGCAAGGTAACGATGGCTTAGGAAACAGGTTCAGGTCTGCTGCCTAAGACTTTTCAATTTTATGAGCCGTGAGGGTCTTGTAAAGACTTTTCTCCCTACGAGACGAGAGGATCTTGTAGGTGTGGTTTCTCCTTAGGAATTGTGAGGATTCCTAAGTGCGTTTTCTCTTGAGAGTTGTAAGGATCTCATAAGAGAATTTTCTCCTTATAAGTCGAGAGGACACGTAAGTGATTGTTTCCTTTCTTGTTGGAGAGTGTGGCCTGTAGAAAATCTACCTTGACCTTTCTGCGAGGCAATGATGGCTTGGGAGACAGGGTTAGGATCTGTCACCTAAGACTTTTCAACTTTATGAACCGTGAGAGTCTCATAAAGAATTTTCTCCCGACAGGTCGAGAGGATCCCATAGGTGTATTTTCTCCTTAGGAATCGTGAGGATTCCTAAGTGCGTTTTCTCTTGAGAGTCGTAAGGATCTCACAAGAAAATTTTCTCCTTACAAGTCGAGAGGACTTATAAGTGGTTGATGAGTTGACTTGCTCCCGAATCAAAGAATTGCTTTGACGGGAAAGTCGAGGGTCGACTTTATCCGCATTTCACGGAGTCAGGAGTTGACTTTATCCGCATTTCACGGAATCAGGGGTTGACTTTATCTGCATTTCACGGAGTCAAAGGTTGACCTTATCCGCATTTCACGGAGTCAGGGGTTGACCTTATCCGCATTTCACGGGGTCAGGGGGTTGACTTTGTTCGCATTTCACGGAGTCAAGGGTTGACCTTATCCCCATTTCACGGAGTCAGGGGTTGACCTTATCCGCATTTCACGGGGTCAGGTGTTGACTTTATCCGCATTTCACGGAGTCAGGGGGTTGACTTTATCCGCATTTCATAGAGTCAGGGGTTGACTTTATCCGCATTTCACGGGGTCAGGGGTTGACTTTATCCACATTTCACGGAGTCAGGGGGTTGACCTTATCCGCATTTCACGGGGTCGGGGGATTGCTCTGGACGTTTCCCACGGGGTCAGGATTGACATTACCCGTGTTCTACAGGACCAGGAGGTGCTCTGGGCGTTTCCTACGGGGTCAGGATTGACATTAGGCGTGTTCTACGGGACCAGGAGGTGCTCTGGGCGTTTCCCACGGGGTCAGGATTAACATTAGCCGTGTTCTTCGGGACTAGGATTTGCTCTGGACACTTCCCATGGGGTCAGGATTGACATTAGCCATGTTCTACGGGACCAGGAGGTGCTCTGGGCATTTCCCACGGGGTCAGGATTGACATTAGCCGTGTTCTACGGGACCAGGATTTGCTTTGGGCACTTCCCACGGGGTCAGCATTGACATTAAACGTGTTCTTCGGGACCAGGATTTGCTCTGAGCGCTTCCCACGGGGTCATGATTGACATTAGCCGTGTTCTGGGGGATCAGGAGGTGCTCTCCCGGTTGCCTGTGAACCGTCGAGGTTTGGAACAGGGACTTTGCCATGGCTCCAAGGTTGATTGTCGTGTCTGAATCCTGCTGGACTGAGGAGGAACGCTGTTGTGGGTCTCTAGACTGTAGATGTGGCCGTTGAGACTTGGCTCTCTTTCTGATGGAGCCTGGTGGGAAGGTATGGTTTCCTCTTCATTTGTGCCCCTGGATTCTATACAGGGATCGATGTGATCTCACCTATAGGGCAAAAATTTTCATTTCATATATTTTTTCTTTCCGCGATGCTCTATCATTTCAGCTTTTATATCGCGAAATTCGCGATTGCACAGTCATTTCGGCTATTTTTCGCGGTGCCCAACCATTTCGGCTATTTTTTTTATTTACTCACTTCTTTTTATCGCGAGTTGCCCAACCATTTCGGCTATTTTGTATGCATACATTTTTACTTGCTGATTTTGTCGCAAGTTGCCCCATCATTTCAGCTATTTCATATGCATTTGTGGCTTGCTGACTTTTCACGGTGAGTTTGGGATTTGATACCGATTTAGGCATCAGCATCGCTACAACTGGGATAATGCCAAGAGCGAATCATCATTTGCCTCTGTCGATGTCGAACAAAGGTGGCTTAGCGAACAGGGTTAGGATCCTATCGACTAAGGCTTTTTGACTTTATAAGCCGTAAGGGTCTCGTAAAGGTATTTCTCCCTACGAGTCATGAGGATCTCGTAGGTGCGTTTTCTTCTTAGGAATCGTGAGGATTTCTAAGCGTGTGTTCTCTTATAAGTCGTAAGGATGTTACAAGAGTGTTTTCTCCTAATAAGTCGAGAGGACTTACAAGGGCTGTCCACTGTGTAAATATATCCCTAGTCGTGGGTAGGATTTTGTTAGGGAAAAGTTTATTTGTGCCCTTGGATTGTATACAAGGGTTGAGATGCTTGTAAGGCAGTCTGTGGGTTGTGATGGCTTAAGAACAGGTTCAGATCCCTGTAGCTTAAGGCTTTTGAACCCTATGAGCCGTGAGGGTCTCGAAGAGGAATTCTCCTTACGAGTCGTGAGGATCTCGTAAGTGTAATTTCTCTTTAGGAATCATGAGGATCCCTAAGTGTGATGCTCCCTTGTGAGTCATAAGGATCTGAAGCAGGTGTTTTCTCCTTACAGGGTCGAGAGGACCTTGCAAGTGTTTCTTAACGAGATTGCGCCCTTTCGGCTTTTCACAAAACTCGCCGGTAGTCCAGCTATTTTTACTCACGGAGCCCTTTCAGGTTTTCATCCATGCCCATTTCGCATATGGACGTTTTTTTGTCAGCCTTAGGATGCTGCGGTCCATAGTAGTTTATAGACGTCTCGGTCAACCGCCAGTTTTTAGGACATGGTGGTCCATCGTTAGTTTAGGGATGTTCCGGTCCGTTTACCGGCTACTACTTATAGAGTTTGGGTTTAGGAAGATAGCGAGAGGACATAGGCGTCGTCATCTATCGTTGACCTAGGCCGTGACTTGTCAGGCGTAGAATTTTTGTAGGAAGCGACCGTTTATTGGCCTGAAAGGTCTTTCACCATGCATGTCCATAAGTAGATAGGCTCCACCCTGGTAAACTTTATCTATGATATACGGGCCTTCGTAGTTTGGCTCGAATTCCCCCCGTTTGGCACGATTGGGGATCATAGGTCTCTTGACTACTAGCACGAGTTTGCCTTGGAGGAATGTTCTCGGCCCAGTCAATTTCTTATACGAGCGCGTCATCTTTTCTTTATAAGCTTCCAAGTTTTGCTGCGCCATGAGCCGAGTTTCGTTGAGAGCATCAAGCTTCTCAAGCCGAAGATGATCATTCTCTTCGTCTGTTAGCTCGTAACGAACCGCCACTCGTAGAGAGGGTAACTCCATCTCGAGGGGGAGTACTGCTTCTGTGCCGAATACCAATGAATACGGCGTTGTGTTTGTGGCCGTTTTGAACGTAGTTCGATATGCCCAGAGAGCTTCATGTCAGTCCTTCTTATTTTTGGACACCGTCTTTTTCACGATCTTCGTCAAGGTCTTGTTGAAAGCCTTAGCTAGACCGTTAGCTCGGGGATTATAGACCGAGGAGTATCTCCAGTCTATGTTATGCTGTTGTGCGAAGCGGCTGATCTTGTGGCTTCTGTAAGTTGGCCCATTATCGGAGATAATCCGTCGCGGAGTGCTGAACCGGTAGATGACACGTGTCTTAAAAAAAGGAGAATATTCTCTGTCTTCACTTCCCTTAGCGGTACGTATTCTGCCCATTTGGAGAAGTAATCAGTTGTCGCTAAAATGAATCGATGTCCTCTGGATGATGCTGGTTCGATGGGGCCGATTATGTCAGTTCTCCACATTTCGAACGGCCAGCTAACCACTGTTGGATGTAGTGGATTTAGATGCTGGTGGATAAAATCCCCGTGAATTTAGCACGAGTAGCACTGCTTCGCGTATTCTAGGCAGTCTTGGATCATCATGGGCCAATAGTAGCCCATCCTTTTGATCTTCAGCTTCATTTTTGGCCCGGCTTGGTGAGAACCGCAGAGTCCGTCGTGAGTTTTTTGGACGACTCTCTTTGCCTCTTCAGGTCCCAGGCATCTTAGCCATAGGGAGTCAAACGATCTCTTATAAAGAGTATTATTGACAAAGCCGAAGGATAGAGCTCGTTTCATGAGCTGATGTCTTGAGGACGCGACTTCAGGTGTTCGATGGGATTTGAAGTAGTCTATAAAGACTTCTCTCCAATCCATAGCCTTTTCCTGGTCTTTTACTTGTAGGGTTTCTTCCTCTGTCGTTCCCTTCTCTATCGACTCTGGAGATATTTTTGCCGGTGTAAGAACCCGACGGCTTTGCACAACGATCCTTACGTCATCGAGATTCTCGTCGGCCAGTTCTCTAGCGAGCTTGGCTAATGCATCCGCCTTGCTATTTTCCGCGCGCGGTATGCTTTCCAGGGCATAGGCAGGGATTTGAGTCAGTGTTCAGTTGATAAAATTGCACATTTGTTATTACATTTTTCCTACTATTTCCATATTAAAAAAGGTCTTTATTATAATATATCATACATATGAGGGTTTATTTGTAAAAATACTATTTTCCATGTGTTGATATATTATAATTAGAATTTGGTAGGAAAATGTATGCAAATAATATTATTGACCAAATCTTAACTCTACTAAATATTATTTGAGTTGTTGTGCAGAATTTTCAGGTCTAAAATCATGGAAATCAAGTTGTTAAAGAAAACTTGCCTAATTAAGAATGCAAAACTTGGAAATCAAGTCTGGCAGCAACTACGAGAAGATTTCCAAGTTCCAAAGGTTCCAGAGATCGCCAAATGTCACACACAAGAAGCCCCAAAAATTTGATCAAGGGTCAAAATTAAATGGCCGCGGATCCACGGCCATACCCCCTTGGGCCGCGGATCCACGGCAATATTGAGGAGATACAAAGTGCAAATTTTTTGGGAGAATCTTTATAGTTAGCTTCCATATTTGGAAGCAAAAGTTCTGGTTTTAGGACTATAAATAAAGACCGAGAGCCTCTTGGAAAAATTATCAAGTCGATGAGATCACGAAGTCCAAGACGGCTCACGCATCCAGACTGATCATCAACGGTTCATCTACCTCCTTAGAAGAGTTCAAGAAGCAAACTAGTATTTGTAATCATTTTCTAAGGAAACAAAGTGTAATGAATATTGTTGATTAATAAAGGTAGCTCTTTTTCCTATTCTATTTCTTTGTAGTTTAATTATGCATTTTCTCTCCATCTCTTTTTCTCCCAACATGCGCGAGTAATTCTCCGCTTGTTAGGGTTCGTAGGATTACGGTAGGTTAATGGATGATGAAAATATCTAAACTCTTTTTACGTCCTATAAAGTTTATAAACTTTATCAAAAGAATCATTAACATCCTAATCGGGCACGCTACCAATTCATTGTTAGCCTCGACCGCGATTAGAGATTAGATTAATAATTGTTTTGGTAAAGGATAGATATGAACGGAGTTCCGTGTCGAGATAGGGGTTAAGAGTGGGATTCCTAGTTTTAAATCTATTAAAGGATAGAAAGAGTAATTTTTAATTAATCATCCATAACTACTAAATCCTAATGAACCCTACAAGCTCTCTTCTTATATAAACTTACATCCGTAGTTAATCTAGATCTATATTTTGCATTAGTGCTTAACATAGATCTAGATCCTACAACCATTCTACAACCTCTTTATTCTTCCTCTTCTCTAGATCTACACGCCTAAAGTAAAAGTAAAAGGTTCCACGTTTCCCAGAGGACGACCCGTACTCATCTCGGTCTAGCTACACGCGACACCGTTATTGATTGCGGTTAACTACTACAAATACTTTTTCGTATCAATCAAATGGCGCCGTTGCCGGGGATACGTGCGTAATTTTTATTCTTACTATTTGTGTTGAATTCTTATTCGATTTATATCATAATTAAAATAAAACTGCAAATTGTATATTTAACGATTATTGTGTGAATTTTGCGAGGGAATCTGGAGTCACAGACTTGAGAAAACTGGAGACAGATACATTCATTGAGATCCAAAGAAGTAGAGAAGGCCACAGAAAAAAATTCATCAATTGATCTCTCCCTCTTGCGGCGGAACCGGGGCCGAAAGTGCACATCGGCGGCGGAAGTGCGGCCAGTTAGGAGATCTAGGGCTTCAGTCTTCTCTGGTAAGATTCTAACCTCCTTCTCTTTTCTCTGAAATCCAATAAAATATCTTTTCTACAGGATTCTTTGCAAAATATCGCCACTCAAAAATCTTTTTGCAAAGTTTTGTTTTGCGGTTTGTTTTTGCATATTTTAATACGGATTTTTAAGGGGCAAGACCAAAATCCAGATTAGGTGGGGATTTCATCACTCTTCCTAAGCCCCACAAATCACAAACCGAGCATCTGCATCAACCCTACATTAATTTAAAAAAATATCTAGACCAGACTCTAAAGACTGTCGCGCTCAATAAGGACAGAGGAAGGTCATGGGTAATCTATCGCTTATCCGCATTACTTTTGTGGTGTCTAGGCAAGTGTGTCTAAGGCGAGTGGTTACTTAATTAGGACCACTACTTTCGTAGTGGGGAGCCTCCCACTCACCTGGCACTTACCTGGCTACAATGGTAGTAAAGAGGCAGTAGAGGATTGATCCTACGGCTTGTCCTTTGGAAGTCTAGGAGCGGTCTAGAGACTGGACCTAGGTAACCATAGTTCTAGGGTTGTTTGTGCAGTTTTGTGTGATTTGTCTAAGTTCGACACATTTTTCAAAACAAACCAATTATTTTCTCTCCTTTTTACCCTTCCCCCTTCTTCTCTTCTTATAATGGGTGACCTAAACAGAAGAACACTTGCCGAGCTTTGCTGTCCACAACCAGATATCTCTTGTTTTCGTAATCCCTTCGGTATACCGTCCGGCTCTTCCATGTCCTTAAGAGATCATATAGAACAAGCAGGAAGAAACAGTTGGCCACCTCAGTCTAGGTCTTATCAACCGTATCCTAATCCTACACCTGTTTCAGTTGATACCCAGAGTGAGAAAGCCCCTAGACGAATGTCCATTGTTGAGCACATAGCTAGGGCTAGAGGCCAAAGTTTCAACTCGGACCAATATCAACCATCACCTCCACTTTTCAAAGAAGAGATTGATACCCAACCGACCAACCCATATCAATATTCTTCTTATCACAATGTTGACCCTACTCCAACCCAATTTTCGCAACCATTCTATTCCTATCAATCCAATCCGACTTTTCCACCTTCTCTAGATAGTTCTTCTAATCAGTCATTTGGGAGTTTTAATTATCCACAGGAATTTCAATCTTATTCTGAAACCCCTGTCAACCCAAGACTAGTCTGGAGCAGACATTAGAAAAATTTCTGGAATTGTCAAACCAAATTAGGAAGGAAACAACAGAGTGGATGCAAGCAAAGAATTTCAAACCTGCCCAAAATTTTTCAGTATATGATTCAGGCATAGGACAAAATGAGAATTTGGGTTGTGAGACAGAACTGTACACCCTTCCTAATCAAACCTCAATATTCCAAACTGAAATCCACAACTCCAGTTTCATAGATTCATCAAGTACACCAAATAGAATGTCTGATAAGTTGTGTGACTTTGTAGTGTTTGATTTACCCGATTGTGAAGGGTCCATTTCAAGTGAAACCATACCCAACCCTTGTGACCTCTACACCTCCACTCTTAAACCAAAACTGATTGAAAACCATACTTTTGATAAGGTGTTTGAGAATTTTAACCTTCACTTGAATGAGGTGATTGATGTTGGGGATATATTGATTGATGAACCCGAAATTTTGGATGATTTTGTCCCACCAATTCATCAAATCCTTTCACTTCCTTGTGGTCATCATCTTGAGCCTTTAATTCTTCCCGAACCCCAAATATGTCTTGAAGTTGATGATAATGGTATACCCGAAGATCAGACCGAAATACAGCCTCCACCTTCCACATCTAGTTCAGCAACACTCGACACACCAATTTGTTTACCCATTTCACCTTCTACTTTCTCCGGTTCTTCTTCTGTTCCTATAGTTTCAGTGAGTTTTGATGAATCACAATCCGTTAATTCAAGTTCAATAATACCAGAAATTCAACTTGATTTGGATATTTTTGAAAATGAGGTAGATGAGTTTTTCGAGTCCTCTACCTCAATAATTTTTGAATCAAGTAGGATAAATTCTGGCACAAAACTCTTTGACAGCAAAATGTTCAATCACACCATTCATAAAAGTTTTGAAGAACTTTTTGCTGACGAACTTGAATTTTTTTAAACAATACAGATTTTGTGATTGATCAATCTCCACCTATAGAGGTTGAACCGTCACCATTTCTTCTTCCTAATCATTCGCATTCATCCTCATTCTTTCTTTTCTCTAATTTCAAACCCTTTCCAGACCACCTCTTATCTCTTCCCCATTTTTTCTTGACTCGATACAACACATTCTTCCACCAACCTATACGCTATACTGATAAAATCTTTGAATGGTTGGTGTTAACTTTTGGTCTTTGTAAAGTCTTACTTTGACTAAATGACTCACCCCCTCTTAAAATGCTTCGTATTGTCTAACTCATGTTTGAGGGGGGTATATTTTTGGCTCTTGAACATAACTTTTGTCCTCAAATTTGTGATCCAAAAATAAGTTTGGGGGAGGAATTTCATTTTCATATATTCTTGCCCACATTAATAATGTCCCCCCAAGCTTACACGTTTTTTTGATCCAGCAGATAGCAATAGTGAGGACACTGTTGAAAACAGGTTTGGGGGAGGTTTGTGCTTATTTACACGATACTTTGCATTATACTATATATAAGCACAAAATTTTTTTGATAATAAAAGAATAGAAAGTGAAAAATTACATCCAAAAGATAGGAATAGTTTAAAAAAACCAAGAAAATTAGAAGTTTTCTTAAACAAACTAGTAATAAGTAGTTATAAGCTGTTGTCCCAAGGGCTAGTAAGATGAAGGAAGTCAATAATCTGAGGATAAAAATAAGTCTGAAAAATAGTTTCTATTCTGAAGGCCAAACATTTGAATGTTGATACCCTACTATTTGCACTTACACACGTCTTGAAACTCGGGATAGTAGAGGATACCTTGAAATGCTCTTGTCTAAAAGCCAAAGTATGAAGGAAATGAAAAAATGAAGAAAATATAAAAATGGTGAAAAGAAAAATGAACATTGGTTTTGTTATCGCCAAGGCAGCAATAAAAAAATATAGCGATGGTGCTTCATCACCTAGTGCCTTAGACCAACTGGTTTAGGAGTCACTGCTAAGCCTCAGGTGGTGCAAGACGAGGAAAATACTATCACCTAATCAGCAAGCACATGAGTAATCGGTCGGTTAGTACCTCAAGAAGTATTAACGGTCGCATGAAAATGTGTGAGCAAATATAAATATTCATCAAGTTAAAAAGTACCGAGGTAGATGGACAAGAGTATGATAGCTTGAACTGAATCCTCCGAGTGTAGGGATGTCCATTTCACACACGTAGGGGTATATGATTGATGTTTGGATGAAAGGTAGGAATGAAAAATAAAGACGATGTTTTATTGAGGGATGATGTGATTTCTAATATTTTTTTCATGACTATTAAGATAGGGCTCATGACAACTGAAAAGTTAATATAGTTGGAAATTCTTATTTTCAAAGTCTTTCTTTTATGGTTCTTATCTTTATATGTAAATTTCATCATCTCTCTTTTATTATAGGATTTTGTGGGTGTAATCCGCTGAAAACCCTCAGGAGACAACACTCCTCCTACTAGGGACACCTAGAGGTTTAACGGCTTATTGCACATGCTCAGTGCAATCGTGTTTGCCTACGAAAGTGTGCTTAGTTTTCTCCTTTCTTTTTCTCCTTCTCTTCAATAAACTAGTTTGCTCGGGACGATCAAAGATAAGTTTAGGGGATTTTGTTCAGTTGAAAAACTGCACATTTGTTATTACATTTTTCCTACTATTTCCATATTAAAAAAGGTCTTTATTATAATATATCATACATATGAGGGTTTATTTGTAAAAATACTATTTTCCATGTGTTGATATATTATAATTAGAATTTGGTAGGAAAATATATGCAAATAATATCATTGACCAAATCTTAACTCTACTAAATATTATTTGAGTTGTTGTGCAGAATTTTCAGGTCTAAAATTAAGGAAATCAAGTTGTTAAAGAAAACCTGCCTAATTAAGAATGCAAAACTTGGAAATCAAGTCTGGCAGCAACTACGGGAAGATTTCCAAGTTCCAAAGGTTCCAAAGATCGCCAAATGTCACACACAAGAAGCCCCAAAAATTTGATCAAGGGTCAAAATTAAATGGCCGCGGATCCGCGGCTATACCCCCCCCGGGCTGTGGATCCGCGACAATCTTGAGGTGATACAAAGTGCAAATTTTTTGGGAGAATCTTTATAGTTAGCTTCCATATTTGGAAGCAAGAGTTCTGGTTTTGGGACTATAAATAAAGACCGAGAGCCTCTTGGAAAAATTATCAAGCCGACGAGATCACGAAATCCAAGACGGCTCACGCATCCAGGCTGATCATCAACGGTTCATCTACCACCTTAGAAGAGATCGAGAAGCAAACTACTATTTGTAATCATTTTCTAAGGAAACAAAGTGTAATGAGTATTGTTGATTAATAAAGGTAGCACTTTTTCCTTTTCTATTTCTTTGTAGTTTAATTATGCATTTTCTCTCCATCTCTTTTTCTCCCAACATGCGCGAGTAATTCTCCGCTTGTTAGGGTTCATAGGATCAGGGTAGGTTAATGGATGATGAAAATATCTAAACTCTTTTTATGTCCTATAAAGTTTATAAACTTTATCAAAAGAATCATTAACATCCTAATCGGGCACGCTACCAATTCATTGTTAGCCTCGACCGCGATTAGAGATTAGATTAATGATTGTTTTAGTAAAGGCTAGATATGAACGGAGTTCCGTGTCGAGATAGAGGTTAAGAGAGGGATTCCTTTTCCCTCCAGAAACCCTAATCTACACGCATCACTGTCATCCTAGTTTTAAATCTATTAAAGGATAGAAAGAGTAATTTTTAATTAATCATCCATAACTACTAAATCCTAATGAACCCTACAAGCCCTCTTCTTATATAAACTTACATCCGTAGTTAATCTAGATCTATATTTTGCATTAGTGCTTAACGTAGATCTAGATCTTATAACCATTCTACAACCTCTTTATTCTTCCTCCTCTCTTTCTCAACACGCCTAAAGTAAGAATAAAAGGTTCCACGTTTCCCAGAGGACGACCCGTACTCATCTCGGTCTAGCTACACGCGATACCGTTATTGATTGCTGTTAACTACTACGAACACTATATATAAGCTCATAACTGCACGATACTTTGCATTATACTATATATAAGCACAAAAATTTTTTGATAAAAAAAGAATAGAAAGTGAAAAATTACATCCAAAAGATAGGAATAGTGTAAGAAAACCAAGAAAATTAGAAGTTTTCTTAAACAAACTAGTAATAAGTAGTTATGAGCTGTTGTCCCAAGGGTTAGTAAGATGAAGGAAGTCACTAATCTGAGAATAAAAATAAGTCTGAAAAATAGTTTCTATTCTGGAAGCCAAACATTTGAATGTTGATACCCTACTATTTGCACTTACACACGTCTTGAAACTCGGGATAGTAGAGCATACCTTGAAATGCTCTTGTCTAAAAACCAAAGTATGAAGAAAATGAAAAAAAATGAAGAAAATGTAAAAATGGTGAAAAGAAAAATGAACACTGATTTTGTTATCGCCAAGGCAGCAATAAAAAAATATAGCGAGGGTGCTTCATCACCTAGTGCCTTTGACCAACTGGCTTGGGAGTCACTGCTAAGCCTTAGGTGGTGCAAGATGAGGAAAATACTATCACCTAATCAGCAAGCACATAAGTAATCGGTCGGTTAGTATCACAAGAAGTATTAACGGTCGCATGAAAATGTGTGAGCAAATATAAATATTCATCAAGTTAAAAAGTACCGAGGTAGATGGACAAGAGTATGATAGCTTGAATTGAATTCTCCGAGTGTAGGGATGTCCATTTCACACACGTAGGGGTATATGATCGATATTTGGATGAAAGGTAGGAATGAAAAATAAATACGATGTTTTATTGAGGGATGATGTGATTTCTAACATTTTTTTCATGACTATTAAGATAGGGCTCATGACAACTGAAAAGCTAGTATAGTTGGAAACTCTTATTTTCAAAGTCTTTCTTTTATGGTTCTTATCTTTATATGTAAATTTCACCATCTCTCTTTTATTATAGGATTTTGTGGGTGTAATCCGCTGAAAACCCTCAGGAGACAACACTCCTCCTATTAGGGACACCTAGAGGTTTAACGGCTTGTTGCACATGCTCAGTGCAACGTATTTGCCTACGAAAGTGTGCTTAGTTTCCTCCTTTCTTTTTCTCCTTCTCTTCAATAAACTAGTTTGCTCGGGACGATCAAAGATAAGTTTGGGGGTATTTGTTCAGTTGATAAAACTGCACATTTGTTATTACATTTTTCCTACTATTTCCATATTAAAATACATATGAGGGTTTATTTGTAAAAATACTATTTTCCATGTGTTGATATATTATAATTAGAATTTGGTAGGAAAATATATGCAAATAATATCATTGACCAAATCTTAATTCTACTAAATATTATTTGAGTTGTTGTGCAGAATTTTCAGGTCTAAAATCAAGGAAATCAAGTTGTTAAAGAAAACCTGCCTAATTAAGTATGGAAAACTTGGAAATCAAGTCTGGCAGCAACTACGAGAAGATTTCTAAGTTCCAAAGGTTCCAGAGATCGCCAAATGTCACACACAAGAAGCCCCAAAAATTTGATCAAGGGTCAAAATTAAATGGCCACGGATCCGCGGCCATAACCCCCTTGGGCCGCGGATCCGCGGCAATATTGAGGAGATACAAAGTGCAAATTTTTTAGGAGAATCTTTGTAGTTAGCTTCCATATTTGGAAGCAAGAGTTCTGGCTTTGGGACTATAAATAAAGACCGAGAGCCTCTTAGAAAAATTATCAAGTCGACGAGATCACGAAGTCCAAGACGGCTCACGCATCCAGGCTGATCATCAACGGTTCATCTACCTCCTTAGAAGAGATCGAGAAGCAAACTAGTATTTGTAATCATTTTCTAAGGAAACAAAGTGTAATGAATATTGTTGATTAATAAAGGTAGCTCTTTTTCCTTTTCTATTTCTTTGTAGTTTAATTATGCATTTTCTCTCCATCTCTTTTTCTCCCAACATGCGCGAGTAATTCTCCGCTTGTTAGGGTTCGTAGGATTAGGATAGGTTAATGGATGATGAAAATTTCTAAACACTTTTTACGTCCTATAAAGTTTATAAACTTTATCAAAAGAATCATTAACATCCTAATCGGGCACGCTACCAATTCATTGTTAGCCTCGACCGCGATTAGAGATTAGATTAATGATTGTTTTGGTAAAGGCTAGATATGAACGGAGTTCCGTGTCGAGATAGGGGTTAAGAGTGGGTTTCTTTTTCCCTCCAGAAACTCTAATCTACACGTATCACTGTCATTCTAGTTTTAAATCTATTAAAGGATAGAAAGAGTAATTTTTAATTAATCATCCATAACTACTAAATCCTAATGAACCCTACAAGCCCTCTTCTTATATAAACTTACATCTGTAGTTAATCTAGATCTATATTTTGCATTAGTGCTTAACGTAGATCTAGATCCTACAACCATTCTACAACCTCTTTATTCTTCTTCCGCACTTTCTCAACACACCTAAAGTATGAGTAAAAGGTTCCACGTTTCCCAGAAGACGACCCGTACTTATCTTTGTCTAGCTACATGCGACATCGTTATTGATTGCGGTTAACTACTACAAACACTTTTTTGTATCAATCAGTCAGCAATTGTTGTACCCTTCCGCCGTACTTTACCAACTCCGGTTTGCACGTCTGATAGTCGCCGTTTACTTGACTAACGACCAGCTGGGAGTCTCTGTATATGAGGAGGTTCTCGATTCTCATGTCGATAGAGATCTCAAGACCTGCTATCAAAGCTTCATACTCGGCTTTATTGTTCGTCCTCAGCTCTGTTAAGGAGAAGGCAAAGAGCATTATCCCTCCTTGTGGAGTCACGAAAATGAGGCCTACCCTTGATTTGATTTTAGGGGTGCTTTGTTTGCACTTCTTCATGGACGATGCTCTATCGAAGTGGAGTTCCCACTGGGTGTCATTCTCTCTTCTCTCCCCGTCGATCGTGTCAAATGCGTGTTCGTCTGGCAATTCACAGTTCAAAGGAGAATCGGCAGGTATCGGATGCTCAGCGAGGAAGTCGGCGATAGCCTGGCCTTTTACCACCTTGAGGGGATGATAAGTTATCGAGAACTCCATCAAGAGCAGGGCCCATTTAGCGAGTCGTCCTGTTAGTATGGCTTTTGACATCAAGTATTTGAGAGGATCCACCTTTGATATAAGATGGATCTCATGTGCCAACGCATAGTGTCTGAGCTTCGTTATCACGAAGATCAATGCCAGACAGTGTTTTTCGATGGGGGAGTAGTTGCTTTCTGCCACCAGGAGAACTCGACTCAAATTGTAGAGGGCTCTCTCTTTCCCTTGGTCATTCTCTTCTGCCCATAACGTGCCTAAGGAACCTTCAAGGACGGTTGTATACAGGATAAGAGGCTTTCCCTTGACCGGGGCGGTCAGCACCGGTGAATTCTGCAGGTATTACTTGATTTCGTCCAGTGCGCTTTGGCATTTGCGATCCCAGACGAACGGAGTTCCCTTCTTCATTAGGTGACTGTAAGGACGACACTTGCTGGGAAGATTGGCTATGAATCGCCAGATATATGCGAGCTTTCCTTGGAGAGACCGCAGCAGTTTGAGAGTTCTTGGTGGAGGCATTTCCATAATCGCCTTGATCTTTGACGGGTCTATTTCGATGCCTCGATGTCTTACAATGAATCTTAAGAATTTGCCCGAGGAAACTCCGAACGCGCATTTGAGAGGGTTCATCTTCAAGTTGTATTTCCGAAGGTACTGAAACACGATCTTCAGATGCTCTAAATGTTCCTCGTATGATTTGCTTTTCACTAAGAGGTCGTCAATATAGCATTCGACGATTTCATGCATGAGGTCATCGAAAATCTTCGTCATGGCCCTCTGATAGGTGGCATCGGCATTCTTTAAACCGAAGAGCATCACCTTGTAGCGGAATATGCCCAAAGGGGTCCGGAAAGCAGTATGCTTCTGGTCCTCGGGATGCATCTTTATCTGATTGTATCCTGATGAGCTGTCCATGAAAAAGAAAACTTTGTGAGTGGACGTATTATCTATCATCAGCTCAATGACTGGTACTGGAAAGTCATCCTTTGGGCAAGTTTTGTTGAGATCCCGGAAGTCCACGCATATGCGCACCGTCCCATTTTTCTTCATCACTGGGACGATGTTGGCGATCCAGTCAGGGTATTGAACCTCTTGGAAGAAGCCAGAGTAAATTAGCTTCTTGACCTCGGCATTGATGCTCATTTCAAGTTTGAGCTGCATTCTTCGCGGTGCTTGTTTGATCGGCTTAACGTATGAAGAAATCGCCATCGGGTAACACATTGAACCCAAGTCTCATTCGGTCTAACCTTTTCGTTGACCAGTGCCGTCACGGTAGTGCGTTTATTCACACTAGCGAATCTCTGACAGGAGGGCATCTCCATTTCGTCGAAGGTATCATGGAGTCATTCTTGAGTTCCGCGTACCATTCGAAGGCAATGCCTGCCAGACAGCCGATGAACTGTCAGAGGAGAAGTATATCAGTATTGCCGCGCATGAGTTCAAATCACGCAATGTGCCGGCGAGAATTCTCAGTTCCTTTGTACATATGGCACGTTGGAAGTGTGTACTCTGGCGGATAATGTATTTGATCGTACCATGTCGGATACGGTCGACCGGTCTTGATTGATCTATTTGCGGCTTCACTGGAGTAGTGAGTCTTGATTTGCTGAGCGGCATATTCGTTCAACTTTGCTTTTGAGAACATTTCCTCTTCGTCTATTGATGAGACTCGTAGAGGATTTGAAATGTCATCCTTGTCTTTAAGAGTGATTACCGATAGTTTATTCGCTTGTGGTTCCGATTGAACCATCATTCCAGCCATATTCTGAATTAGAAGGGCCATCTGGCTTTATTTTAGTGGACATTTCTGTCGCTTCTTCATCTCTCTTTTTCAGAGCGTGCTTTAGAAAGTCAATATCCGACTCCTTCTCTATTGTTTCTTCAGGTGCATCCTCGGGACTTTCCTTAGGCGATGGATTGGAGTTTGTTGCCGCCTGAGCGAGCATATCCCGCAGCTTTTCATGTTTGCAGTTGAACTTTTGTCAGGGACCGAGTTTGAGGTCGGTGACTAGTAGAAGCTCGAACTTCGTTGTTCATATCATAATTTTGCAATATTATATTCTCCATTCTTATTCATTTTACAAATAAACAGGTGCTTTTGATCCATGTCTATTACATAGTTGCAGGTTACAGGTTCTCGGAACAAAACAGTGAAAATCATGAAAAGACGTTACAAAAGTGAGACTAAGACCAACAAATAGAAGAATCTTTATCATGCCTACAGTTTGAAGGACAAACGAAGATCAATGAACATTTCACAAAGTATGAAGGCAGCACAAAGATTCAAAACTTCAATGCGAAGCGAACGGTAAAAGTCCACAACATTCTGCACTGTGGAAATCTGAAAGAAACTAGAAGACATTCTGAAGAACCAAGTAAAGAAACCCGAAGGAAAAAACAACAGAAAGCAACCCTAGAAAAATGAGCCAGCAAGCCCACCATATGGCCGCGGATCTGCGGCCATTTGTCTTTGGAATTCACCACATAGACTATGTGAACTACCATGCCCCCAGGCTTGGGGTGTTTGGAGTTTTGGCTTTTGGAGTTTGCTTTGGGCACTTAAGCTTTATTGGGCCTCTCTTTTTTGTGAAAAACCGCTTTGGTTTTGGGAGGAATCGCTGTATCAGGATCCGTCTTGGGGTGAGTCCCTTTCACCTGCTTCCACACCTTATATATAGATGAGGAAAGTTGTTTCGGGGAGCGAACTGGTTTCTGCTCTCGTGGGATCTCCATGGGCTGCAGAGACTTCTTCAATATTGCGTAGGAGAATTTTGTCTAACCCTTCACAAAAATATGAAGCTGTTCCCAGTTGGAACAACAACATTCACCGCTGGGGTTGAAACAGGACCATACGGAGAACTGTCCCCAGCTCATTTTGTATGACGCTGATATCGACGTCGACCATTTCATACGGCCGGGATTTGATTAGCTTCAGGATTTTGCTGAGCCTGCCCTCTGTTTCCTTTAAGTGCTTGAATATTTTCCCCCCTGCGTTGACCTTGGTCCTTGGCATATGCCAGTTGTTTGAGAACTGATTCCGTCGGCAAAATTGCTGTTTGGGGTGCCCGCCTGTGGAAGACAGACTTCCTCTGGGCTTCCTCCATCGGCGTTGAGGCACCGAGGGTGGGAGGTGGGAGCATCGACCCAAAGAGAAGCCCATTGATTTGTTGAAGAGCCGGATTGCGGAGATTTGAGGCTGCAAATGGCTCATACTTGACTCTTCCAGATATGACAGAGCCTGAGTTACTAAGGTGGGAGCAAACGCCATTCTTCATACAGACGAAACGCCGACTTCAGTATCCACTCTCCTAAGGGCAACCAAAAAACATACACACCGCGATTATCTGATGACGGGAAAAAAACACGACACACGAAGTGTGGAGTGGAAAGAGCAAAAGGTCCTATCGGGCATGCTAGAATCTGTTCCCCGCCGAAAGGACGCGACCAGGACATTGGGATGTCCGGGCCTGAGTTTCGAGGGAAGATGCTATTTGGTGCTATCCGTCCACCTCTCCGAAGATGCCAAGTTGATTTATGACACCATGTATCGAAGGTTTAAACGGATGCGGCCGATGTAGCAGACTTTATCACATTCCTACTCGTTGAGGGGTTTTTGATTGTGGGGACGCTCTTCCCTGCAGGCGCAAGCCCCTGCAGTTAATTACGCTACCGCATCGCGGTAACCACTTTCTCCTTCTCCAGATGGTCACTTCGTGTTGTGTGTGTTTGTTTTGTTTTGGTTGCCCGTGGATTGTATACGGAGACTAATTTATATTGTCGTCCGTAGGGCGTGGATTAGTCCATATCCGTATCTTCTTAGATTTGGGTTTGGGGTTGGGTTTAAGGATACGTTAGTCTCATTTGAGACTAAGATCAACTTAAACGTTTGTTAAGGATACGTTAGTCTAATTTTAGACTAAAATCAACTTAACGATTTATTAAGGATATGTTAGTCTAATTTTAGACTAAAATCAGCTTAACAGGATCATTTAGATCCAACAAAAGAGCATTTGGACTCTATTGTTTTAGTTTAGGGATTTTGCGGTCCAGTTTAAATACATCTTAGACTTTAAAGGTTAAGGACATCATAGTCCATGGGTTTAAGGACCCCACAGTCTGAGGTTAAGGACATCATAGTCTATGGGTTTAAGAACCCCCGAGTCTAGTTTGAAGACGTCATAGTCTATGGAATGTATGGTTGTCGGGACCTGTCACCTCTCTGAAGACGTTGAAGGATTACAACGACAAATATCAGAGGAGTGAAGAGATGTACCCTTGAAGCAATTTGGGTTGGGAGATCTGTAGTCCAATTGGGACTAAGATCTGAGATTTATGAGCATATGGGCTCAGTTAATCTGAATGAGGGGTTTATGGCCAACTTGGGCTCGGCCCACTCAGTTAACATGTTAAACATTTGACAATGCTGGGCATTGATTTGAATTCTGACAATATTTTTGTCTTTTATTTAATGTTGAGCATTCATCATAGCTCTAGGGTTTTATTTTAAAAAACAGTTTATGTTCTATCAGCGCACACGTGAGAAACACGTGGTGCACATGGCGCTAGCGCCAGTCAATGAGCGCAGTGCGCTATATTTGGAGCGCTGAGGCGTGCAGCACTTTGCGCTAGATGTGGAGCGCTGAGGCACTTCTGTTAAACAGCACACACGAGAGGAGCATGTGGCGTGCTTAGCACTTTGCGCCAGTCTTAAGCGCAGTGCGCTTCTTTAAATTTGGAGCGCTAAGGCTCTTTTAAATTATGAGCGCTAAGGCTCTGCAGCGCTTTACGCTAGATGTGGATCGCTGAAGCTCTTTCAAATTAGGAGCGCTAAGACTCTTCTTTTATGCAACTTAGATCAGTTTTGCGCCCTGAGAATTAAATTCTCTTTTTATAAGAGACTTTGTCTCATGGTTCTAAGAACAAAATTCTTATTTTATAGGAGATGTTTCAATCTCTTATGTTCTTGATGAAATGTTTTGCCTTTATGGATCTGTGATCCTAAGAGAATTGAATTATTCTCCCCCCTTTTTATAATGAGATGTTCATGATCTCTTTCTGTAAAAGACAATTTGTCTTATAGATCTATGATCTGTGAGAAGAATTATATTCTTCTTCTTATTTTTTTTATAATGAGATCCTTTGATCTCTTTTTGAAAGACCTTGGTCTTATAGATCTATGATCTTAAAGAAAGAAGTGAATTCTACTTTTTCTATGAGACGGTTTCGTCTTTCTGTTCTTTTTACCTTGAAGAAAAGTTCTTCTTCTACCGAGAGCTTGGCTCTTCTTTTTTTGAATTCTTTTCAAAGTTTATAGGGGGGGGGGGGTTCCTCTGTATGTTTTTCTATATAAGAGACTTAAAATCTTGGAGCCTTTATATAGGGCGAGCTAATTTGTTCAATCGGTTAAGGAGATATTTTCTCCAATTGATTTGGGAATTTTACCATCGTTGGATCTTTGATCTAAGGGCTTCTGATTTACAGAAGGCAATCTTCTTGTTTTTAACAAGATTAGGAAATCTTTCCCCACACAGAATTTATTCTGTATTTTAGTGATTTTTTAATCACCATTGAATCATTGATCCGACGTTGCTCTGATTTATAGAGCAAAATCTTTTTGTTTGGAAAGTTTTTGAGGAATATTTCCTTAACAGAATTTTATTCTGATCAATTGATGATTTTTAATCATGTTCATTGGATCTTTGATCCAACGGTTGGGAACATTTAGTTCCAGCGATAGCGCTCCCGTGCTTTGCACGTGGTGCGCTGCTTAGAGTGCAGCACTCTTAGCTTTAGTGTTTATATGCTTTGCACGTAGTGCGTTGTTTAGAGTGCAGCGCTCTTAGCGCTAGCACTCATATGCTTTGCACGTGAGCGCTGCCTCAGAGTCTTTGTCGCTCTCAGCGCTGGCGTTGCTATGAAGCGCTGCTTCATTTCAAAATTTGAAATTTTGAACAGAGCTTTGCTCTGATTGGGGGAAACAACCATGATTAAGATTATATCTGTATAACAAATATTACTAGTATTATTCATGGAGATATTGTGCAATATTTGGCCTAAGTCAGGAGATCAGGATATCGAGATGTCAGAATCAAAAATCTGCCGATAAAGTTAAATAAAATCGTAGAATCAATACTGGTAGAGTCTCATAGAAGATATGAAGATTCCAGATATCCCAAAAATCTCAATGTGTCAATATTAGGCTACAAAAGAATTTTCATCAACCGATATCCCCAAACCGCCGCCTATCCGCGGCTAACCCGCCCATAACGCGGCGAATCCGCGACCTTTACGAGGAATTAGGATTTGGGATTTTGTGGGTAGAATCTTCTCAACAAATCCTCACATATGACATCTAGGGTTTGTATCTTCTGTAGCTATATAAAGGACCGATGGCTAAAGTTAGAAATCATCACCTTTAACACGAAGCAAATCTCCGTCAAAGAACAAGTGATTCACGACAGATCTGCGATTCAACGTAATAAAACGACGTGAATATCGACGGAACATCTACTTCCTATGAGGCAGAGATCGAGAGCAACTTCTTCTTCTTGTAATCTAAACACAAAGGAATTGTACTTGTAAAGTTGATTAATAAAGGTAAATCATTAACTTAATTATTTCGCATTTAAATTTCTGCATTATGATTTCCTTCTGTATCCTTTATTCTTCTGTCTCTATCATGCACGAGTAATTCTCCGCTTGATAGCGTTCATAGGATTAGGGTAGAATAATAGATGAGAAAATATTTTAACTTCTTTCAAATCTTATGAAGTTTATAAATTTTAGCAAAAGAATCGCTAACATTCTAATCGGGCGCGTTATCAATTTATTGATAGTCTTAACTGCGATTAGAGATCAGATTAACAATTGTTTTGTTAAGGGCTAGACATGAATAGAGATCAATGAAGGGACAAGGGTCAATAGTGGGGAAACCCTAATTTCTTCCAAGAACCCTAATCCTCATTCATCACTATCGATTTAGTTTTAAATCTATCAAAAGATAAAATGATTCATCTTTATTAGTCATCCTTGACTACTAAATCCTAACGAACTCTACAAGCCTTCTTCTTATATATTCTGCATCCGTATTTAAACTAGATCTTAAAACTATTCTCCTTTCTTCTTTTATTTTATTCAACTCGTCTAAAGCAAGATTAGAAATTCCACGCATCCTTGCGGATGACCCGTACTTATCTCGGCCAGCTACACGCAACACCGTTATTGATTGCGGTTACTACACAAAAACTCACTCTTAAACAGATCAATCAGGTCCACACGGCTGACATTACCTTCAGCGAAGAAGATCCACTCCTCAGTACAAGCGAGCATAATCGACTGCTATATGTTACCGGGTACTGCCACGATATCAAGATAGAGAAAATCCTTGTCGATAACAGATCCTCTATCAATCTCCTCAATGTGAGAGTGCTGAAGGAGATATGTATGAATGTTCAACACCTTACCCGAGAAAATATTACTATCTTGGGGTTCGACTCGCAGTCGTCACGGATGCTTAGGTTCTTAATATTGATGCTCCGCTTCGGGCAGCTCGCCACTAACATCAAATTTCATGTCATTGATGCTAAGGCCTCTTATAATGCTCTACTCGGCAGGCCTTGGCTACACTAGTACAACGCCATCCCTTCTACACAATATCAGTGTATGAAGTATTTACAAGAAGGATTAGAGTACACCATCATAGGAGAACTCAATCCTTTCTCGGTGAATGAAGTGTGAAAATATGAAGATGCAAATTACTTTCAGCCAGATTTCAAAGTTACTGAAAGGTGCCACAAACCGGAAAATAAGAAAAAATCCATGGACACCATCTCGGTCTTCGGAAGCGATGCTGAAGAAGAGGAATAAATGGTCTACTTGGGATAGCCTCAGAGGGAGAGCAATAAACCCATACTGTCGACCTCTATCTTGGTCTTTAGCAGCGACTCCGAAGATAAGACTAATGCAGTGTTATCTATTCCCCCATTGACGCGAACTCTCGCCAAAGCAGACCGGAGTCTACATATTATGATGGCTCTGCCTCGACTCTATAGGGAACTTGACGTGCTTAATACTTATAGCTTAGAAGAGCTGGAAACTTTCTACGTGCTTCCAAGACGAAGAGGTGAAAAGCTTATTCTCTTCTATAAATCTATGGAGACCAAGGTGGAAAAAGAAGAATGGCATGAGGCTGATTCGACTCTTGACAAGTTCCAGCCCATTCGTATGCCAAGATATTATGCGAAGGGATTAAATGAGCTATTAAACCGTTAAGATGTGCCTTTCGATCAAACTGTTCGGCAAGCCTAATTCTATAAAAGGATTTGGGATATCCTGAGACTCAACGAAAGAAGCCCAACAGGAAGATGGAAACAACTGGGCTGGGATATGTTCAGTCCAACAAACGGGAGCAAATTTATAGCTACCACACCATAAACAGCTCGAATGGAGAAGAGGACCAATAGCTATGTTACTGAATGAGAGAAAAGTCTCGCTCGAAGAACTCCAAGCCCGTCACTTGAAGAGCAAATTGACAGGATAATAAAGAAAGCTTGTCAAACGAGCCGAGACAACCACAATAGCGAAATGGCCATATATGAAAAGGCCAAGACGCGTCGTCTCTTTAAACAATCAACGGGAGAAGTAAATCATAGTATTCTCCATTCACAGCCCACTATGTACTCTCGCAAAAAAGGAAAATCCCAAAGCGGAGAGAAGAATACAGTGATGATCGCAAACAACATTCAAGGACAACAAAGCAGGTCCACGATGCTGTTTAATCGAGAAAAGTTCGGTTAGAGCCCGTCTCTCATAAAGAAGATGGGTTGGATGTATTCGTTCCCACGAGAAAAGATAGGGAAGATATTCAACCTTTTCATGAAACGCCAGATGATTACGCTTCTGGTGTCACTGCACCCCGAACAGATAAGTGAAGTCTATCATCCGAATTATTGCTCCTATCACCGAACAATAGGTGTAACGTTTTAAAAATTATTTAGAATAATTATAAATTAATTAGCTGTATAACATGTGTTTTTCAATAAAACTAGTTAATAATCATTTCCATGTGTGTGTGTGTGTGTGTAAATTTATTCATGTATTTATTTAATTATTTATTTATTTAAATATTAAATTATTTTAAATTCACATACACACTAATCTAGTGTTAACAATATGTTAGTATAGGTTAAAACATATTTTTGTAACCATGACAATTAAATAACAATTTGCTAATATATTTTACACATAGGATGGTTCTAGAAAAATAGAGAAAAGAAAATAAAAATGAAAATGGGAGACATATGAGTATGGTGCATTAAATGAAGGGTGTGTTGTGCCATGGTTGATTTTTTTTGCCTCATCTCTCTAGATTATTCCCTCCCTCATTCTCTTCTTCTTCTTCTTCAACTCCTTAACTAAAACATTTCCATACCTCCCAAAAAACCTACACAAATCACTACAAATTTTTCACTAATCATTTCAAAAATCCAATTTTAAACCTCTTCAAGAATTCCTTTGAAACAAGTCTTCACCTTATGACACACTTTTCAAGTTAGGGCCTTCTTCATTTCTTGGTGAGGTATGGTCCAAGTTTAACATGCTTTACAAATCTTTTACCTTAATCATTCTTTATTTAGATTTAGAGTAGTGTTTTAAGTAAATTTAAAGTTTCAAGAGAGGGTTGAGTTAAATTTGGGGTTGTAATAGCTATTAGGGTAATCATGACCTAAATTAGATTGGTTTAGAGTATTTTAGTGTCTTATAGTCTTATTTAACTATCAAGTTTTCACTAAAACACAAAAATGTTTTAAATTAGTGACAAAATTAGTTTTAGTTAGAGATTAGGGTTCAAACGAGATCTGCAGTTAAACTAGTGATTGCAGAGAAAAGTTGCATTTACTAGAAGCTAGTTATAGGACTGGGAATACACCCTCAAAACCTGAGCCCCCATCTCAAATTTTTGGCCGCCAATTTATTACTTCTGTCCGCAAATTGCGGCCAATTTGGGGTGATTGGGTTTGAGTTTTTGTCGAGGGCTCTCTGGAACTCCAATCTGGCCTCTGGTATGTTCTACTTTCTCTAATTGTACCTATATAAAAATCTGGAACCGTTTTATCTTAATTTAGGCGTTATGTTAATGTGCGATACGATATTTCGATTCTTATTTTGGTGTTTCTTTTGGACAACAACCCTTAGGGGTAGTCTTAGACGTTGTTGCACACGCTTAAAGCACCAAGTTCACATGTATTAACTTGTGAGAGTTAGTTCGTTCGTGTAGTATTTGATTTCGTGTCATATAAGATTTCTAGCCTCATGTGCTAAGTTTTGTGCAATTTTAGGATCGGTTGGGGAGACGTCGAACGCGGTTAGGAAAGGAAAAGAGGTGGTCGGATTCGAGTAGCCAAGACCGTTCCGGTGAGTAGATTTAACATCTATGAGGGAATCGTTTGGATGGCGTAAAATGCCCGATATTTAGAACTAAGTTACAAATTTCATTTACATATACTTATGTACATTTCCATGTTGCATACGCATCATCATGCACATTGACATCATCATACTAGGACACTTGCACCATTGCCAATGGTTCATGCCGCACGTGCACTATCTTGCATGTACACACACGCCATTGGTAATTGCTATGTCATGTACACTATAAAACTTGCATTTTGCATTGCATCGTTATTGACATATAAATCTTCAAGTTATTCTTCTAGCTTATATTAATATCATGTATATTCACCATCATCGCCATATTCATTTATTATGATATTCTTGGAGATTTCTGGATTTGGGAAACCGCATGTGAATTTTGAAAACTTATGATCATTTTACAAGGAAAATGCGATTTTCCTAGATATGATGTGTGGCGTCCACCATGAGTTTTCTCGGTTCTGAGTTATGTGCATACCCGATTCAAGGAGAGAGGAGGCACCGTCTGCGGGTAAATGGTGGATCCGGTAAGGTATCCCGGGGCCAGAAGATCGTATAGAGAGAAATTGAGCCTGGCAGGGGAACAATACCTACCGGTGATTGTTTGGCTTGGCAGATATCCAGAGGATATCGACTAAAGTCGTGTGATTAGATTGATTTGAGAGCCGATCTGAGAGACGACACCCGAGATATTGAAATTTTGAGTGTTGATGCTTGACACGGGATTATGTTGTTTTTATTGATGATACTTTTGATTCTACCATATTAAAATTAACTAAGACATACTTAGCAGCTATACTTAGAATTCATGCTTGATCACTTATTCATGTTGCATCTATACTAGTACATCGCATCATAATTCAAACTTAGCACCTGACGCCTTTATGTACATGTTTGCGATTGTCACATATGATATTACTTACCACTCATGAGCTGGAAACTCACCCCCGTTGTGCCACAGTGTCTTGCAGGACCAACTCGTCAGTCTAGTCGTGGCGGGGCACACTGCTACTACTTTTGCTACTTCTACTGCTACCGTTATTTTTGGGATGTGATATTTTGTAGTTGGGTTGTGAGTATTCTTTTGTCTCCTACCTTGTATATTTTCTCTTTTTATCTAGTATACTCCATCTACCACATGTATATTTGAATTAGAGACGAGACTGTAAGACTTGTATTATATTGATATCCGGTGTTGAGCTTGAGTGAACCGACTTTTATGTTTTCATTGTAAGAGTTGTTTTCTTTTCTTACTTCTTTATTTTCTTCACACTATGATAATATATGTCTTGCTTGTGATTGTGTTCCGCCGGATGGCGTTGAGATTTCTCCCAAGTAGGGATTGCTTTTATTATATAATGCTTATGTATATTCTTGTTATGTATCGGTTTGGGATCAGATTTTACAAAGGAGATGCTGCCGAAATTTTCATAATAACTTGAATCTTCAAAGATTTTGATATAACTCTTTGCATTTTAATTTAACTTTTTAAACAAGTATTTTACCACTCTACTTTATTTCACGGTTTAGATTCTGAGTTTTAGCTTACTTGAATTATGGTACGCCTTTAGACGTTGTGTGATTTAAGTGTCGGTCACGTTCCATATTTGGGTCGTGACAATAGATCACCCTCTTGAAGACTGTTTCACGTTCATGAATTGGGTGGAAGACCAATATCAATAAGGCAGGTTCATGCTATTCGATAGCTGGAGGATGAGCCCGACACAAAATCACGAGCCGAAGAAGACCTATACCATCAGGATGGGACCGGCCTGACACGAAAATGGAAGCGGACTCGTACCTATCATATGGAAACATTCTCAAAAGAGAGGGATGCTGAGAATATGATTGACCTCTTCAGATGCTTTACAAACGAAGACGATGATGAGGAGATCTCAGAATTTCCACCGGTACCAAAAGAGTTGGAGGATGGGATACATACCACTGCGGACAACCTAAGGAAAATCGAGTTGGGAACAGAGAATGATCCGAGACCGACGTTTGTCAGTGAGCTGCTATCCGAAAAATAAGTAGCCATATTAAAAGATGTGCTTGTACAGTATAAAAATTGCTTCGCATAGAGCTACGCCGAAATGCCGGGTTTAGATCCCTAGGTAACGGTACATAAGCTATCCATATCACCAGAAAAAGCCGGTCAAGCAGACACCAAGAAGAATGCGGATTGAACTTGAAATGAGTATCAACGCCGAAGTCATAAAATTAATCGACTCAGGCTTCATCCAAGAGGTTCAATATCCCGACTGGATCGCTAACATCGTTTCGGTGATGATGAAAAATGGGACGGTACGGATTTGCGTTAACTTTCGGGACCTCAATAAGGCATGCCCAAAAGAAGACTTCCTAGTGCCCGTTACTGAGCTAATGGTTGATAATACATCCACCCATGAAGTCTTCTCATTTATGCATGGATCTTCGGGATACAGCCAGATAAAGATGGATCCTGAAGAACAGAAGCATACCGCCATCCGACACCGTTGAGCGTGTTTTGCTATGAAGTGAAGCCCTTCGGTCTGAAGAACACCGGAGCTACCTGTCGAAGGTCCATGACGAAGATATTCGATGACCTCATACACAAGATTGTCGAATGCTATATGAACGACCTTGTGGTCAAAAGTAAATCTCATGAGGAGCACTGGGAGCATTTAAAGATCGTGTTCGAGCATCTTCGGAAGTATAATCTGAAGATGAACCCTCCAAAGTGCACGTTTGGAGTCTTATTAGGAAAATTTTTGGGCTTCATCATTCGCCACCGAGGTATCGAAATTGATCCCTAAAAAATCAAGGCAATTATGGAGATGCCATCGCTAAGAACACTTAAACAACTGCGATCTCTCCAAAGAAAGCTCGTGTATATTCGGCGGTTCATATCCAACCTCTCCAGAAAATTTATCCCTTATAGCCATCTGATGAAGAAGGGGACCCCATTCGTCTGGGATCGGAAATTCCAAAACGCATCGGAGAAAATCAAATAATACCTGCAAAATCCACCAGTATTGGCTGCTCTGGTTAAGGGAAAGCATTTTATCTTATATACAAATGTCCTTGAATGCTCTCTAGGTGTGCTGTGGGCACAAGAGAACGATCAAGGAAAAGAGAGCCCTTTACTATCTAAGTTGAGTTCTCCTGGGGGCAGAAAGCAACTATCCCCCCCATCGAAAAGTACTTTTTGGCGCTGATCTTCGCAATAACGAAATTCAGACACTACACCTTGGCGTATGAGGTCCATCTCATATCAAAAGTAGATGCTCTTAAGTATCTGATGTCAAAGGTCATACTGACGGGAAGGCTTGTCAAACGGGTCCTCTTGCTGATGGAATTCTCGATAACATATCGACCCCGCAAAGCGCTAAAAGGAAAAGCCATCGCCGACTTTCTTGCGGAACATCCGATACCAGCCAATTCTCCTATAAACTGCAAGTTACCGGATGAACATGCATTCGATGCAGTCGAGAAGGAGAAAGAAGAAAAAAAGTCTCGATGGGAACTCTACTTCGACGAAGCATCTTCCATGAAACGGACAAAGAAGAACACTCCCATAATCAAAGCCGGGGTGGACCTTATTTTCGTGACCCCGCAAGGTCGAATATTGCGTTACGCCCTTTCCTTGACAGAGTCCAAGACTAATAATGAAGCTGAATATGAAGCTTTGATAGCAGATCTTGAGATCGCTAACGACATGGGGATCAAGGACCTCCCAATATATGGAGACTTTCAACTAATCGTCAATCAGGTAAATGGTGACTACCAGACATGCAAACCAAAACTGATAAGGTGTGGCAAAAGTGTGTAACAGCTGTTGTCCCATATCCTTTCTTATACTCTGGAAAGCGTACCACGTGTAGAAAACAGTAAGGCAGATGCGTTAGCTAAGTTGGCTAAAGAATTGGTCAACGAAGACCTTGATGACGTAAGGATCATTTTTCAAAGCCGCAGATCCTAGTGTCATCAGATATAACTCCGAAAGTTATGATGGAGCTACCTGAGGAAAAAGGAGTGACCAAAGAAGATGCTCTCCACATAGAAAACGGAGAAGAAGTTGAGGACTGGAGGGGAGCCTTTGTAGACTACTTCAAGTCCCAATGCACACCTGAACATGTGGCATCTAGACATCAACTCATGAAACAAGCTCTGTCATTCATCTTATTCAATGATACTCTATACGAGAGAACCTTTGACTTCATATGGTTAAGATGCTTAGGGCCGAAGGAAGCAAAGAAAGTCGTCCAAGAAGTACATGACGGACTTTGCGGCTCCCACCAAGCAGGTCCAAAGATGAAGCTGAAGATAAAAAATAGGCTATTACTGGCCCATGATGATTCAAGACTGTCTCGAATATGTGAAACAGTGTCACTCATGCCAAATCCATTGGGTTTTCATACATCAGCATTCGAATTCACTGCATCCGACAGTAGCTAGTTGGCCATTCGAGATGTGGGGAATGGATATAATCGGTCCTATCGGACCAGTATCATCCAGAGAACATAGGTTTATACTAGCAACAACCGATTACTTCTCTAAATAGACAGAAGCAGTACCGCTAAGGGAGGTGAAGAAGAAGAATATACTCCACTCCTTCAAAACTCGTGTCATCTACCGATTCGGAACTCCGCGACGGATAATCTCGGATAATGCACCAGCCTATAGAAGTCACAAAATAAACCACTTTGCATAACAACACAAGATAGATTGGAGATACTTCTCGGTATATAATCCTCAAGCCAAGGGTTTAACCGAAACATTCAACAAGACCTTGACTAAGAAGGACTAGCATGGGATATGCATGAAGCTCTTTGGACGTACCGAACAACGTTCAAGACGGCCACAAATACAACACCATACGCACTGGTATTTGGCACTGAATCAATACTCCTATTGCAGATAGAACTCCCCTCATTACGAGTGGCAGTTCAATACGAGCTAACGGATGAAGAAAATGCCCATCTTCGGCTCGAGAAGCATGATGCTATCAGTGAAACCTGCCTTATAGCACAGCAAAATCTGGAAGCTTATACGGCAAGAATGATGTGATCATATGAAAAACTAACCAGGCCGAGAGCATTCCGCCAAGATGAACTCATTCTGGTTGTCAAAAAACCAATGATTCCCAATCGTACAAAATGGGAGAAGTTCGAGCCAAATTATGAAGGCTCGTACATCATAGATAAGGTTTACCAAGATGGAGCTTACCTGTTTATGGATATGCATGGAGAAATGCCATTTCGGCCAATAAACGGCTGATTCATGAAAAGTACTACACTTGAAGAGTCATGATTTAGGTCAATGATAAATGACGACACTTGTGTCCGCTCGCTATCTCCTTGAGTAAAAACTCTGAAAGTCGTGTATAAAGGACCACTACGTCCTTAAATTGGTACTCGACCGAAATGTCCTTAAACTTTACTTTCGTCCTGAACATGAGAATGTTCGACCGGAATGTCCCTAAACTAATATGTCATCCCGTACATGATAATAGTGGACCACTACGTCCTTAAACTAGTATTGGATCGAAATGTCATTAAACTAATACTTCGTCCCTAACATGGGAAAGTTAGAACATAATGTCCCTAAACTAATATTGGACTGTAATTTTCTTAAACTAATATGTTTCCCTACGGTGTATCTCCATATTAATCACCATATATAATCTACGGGCATAAAAAATATGACCTTATACTATGTCCCATGGACCACTACGTCCTTAAACGGGTATTGGAACGAAACGTTCTTAAACTAATGTTGGACAGAAATGTCCTTAAACAAAATGTTTGGCCCTATGGTACAATTCATATGACTAACTGTATACTGTCACGCCCAGCTTTCTAGTAGATGAAAACAGTGACACGACAGACCGCAACGTATTTACTAAGAAATAAATACGTTAAGCGTAATTAAGCAATATATATAAAATGCAAAAGAATGACATGATATATAAAATTATAAATAGCAAATTTTATTTACATTCACTTTATATACAACTGTTTGAAAATGAAAAGATACAATGATATAAACAGTGTCTAAACAGTGGCATACAAACTGAAAGTAAATATAAGGAGAGCTACAAGTCCAGCGGGGCAGTGAGCTGGACCAAGTCCTCCTGGTTAGGCTCGATCTCCTGAGAGTCCGGTCCTCCTGATGAGCATTCTAAAGTAAGAAAAAGACTAGAATGTCATCAGCGAACTAGCACTCGGTAAGTTCCAAAAGAAGGAAAGGAATATAACAAGTAATGTGAAATGAAACTGGTAAGTTGTACAGGTATATGCTTGTAGTGAAACTTGTAAATTTATCATTTTAAAAAAAAATGTAAGTTTATTATATTTTGAAAATATATGGATTTGTAAATTTTATAAGATTATTAAAATTTAAATTTTATTTAATTAGAAAAAATGTGTTTTTCTTAAAAACCGTATTTAAAACCTTTCGAGAACAATACTCCGTAAGGAGGTCTGCATCTCACTCTACTAGCCCATGGATGTGCGATAACCCGCACCATCCATTAGCGGGTCCCCTAACAAGGGTTGTAGAGGTATAATCGCAAAAGAATTTAAAACAACATTTAAAAGAAATCCGGTTTTTATAGTAAGTGGTATTTTCTTGTAATAATGTCTTTGTAACAAAAATTCACATAAAAGAGGTATCGTGCTTTGGAACTATGTGTGCGTGTGGGGTAGGTCATTACCCCGTGAAATTTTCCTAAAAGTATTGTTTTAACAAAACTAAAAAAATTATATTTAAAGTTCATGGTATTTAAATGAAAAACTTAAATTAAAGTTATTTTGCATGGAATTCTGGGTTAAAATTTATTCTAAATATTTATATTTAAGATTACAAGTATTGTGTAAGAATTTGGATGAACAATATATAGGAAAAAGGTAAATTTCAAGGGTTTAGAAATTGATATCGGTATTAACTCCACATACCGATATAAGTTTTGAAATGAGATTTCAATGAAGAAGAAAAGAGATTGAGAGGGAGTTACTACTTGGCTATGTTAAGAAGAGGTAGAAGAAGGAGTGTTGATTTTCGTGACGTCGCGGGAGCTCCGGAATAGCTTTGATTCTTCGCCGAAGGTTGACCGCTTGCTAACTCCTTTTTACTCCACTTGTACTTAGAAAAGTTTTGAAAGTTTTGGCTAGAAATTTCTGAATAATGCTGAGCCAAATTATGGGGTGGTATTCATAATGGAGAATTTGGGTTTAGGAATTAAAATAGTGAATTAAAATGCATTAAAATTGTGATAAATTATGAAATGAAGGGTTTCTGTTTGATTGCAGGAAAATCAAACAGTGCAGGGGAGTTAGGGGTAAGGGGAAGAGTCAAATGTGCAAAGCCCGGGCCTCATTGGGCTTGGTTCAACCGTCGGTGCCGCCCAATATTGGCTTTGCGCCGGCCAATCTAGGGTTTTGGGGCTCTGGATTTGTACCACATGTACAACCTAGTGTTTACTTCATTTTCCACATGTTTGATTTTTCTGACTTTTCATTTTTCTGTGTATTGCATGTGCAAACTTTTGGGCTTCCAAAAAGTTAAAAAGAAAAATCAGAAAAAAATAATGTGTCTGATGGGGATCGAACACATGATTGATACACAAATGGATTTTTCCGTGTCTTTGTCATCTTTCCTATGATACATGATTGATAAGTTGCATATGATTGATACTCAAACGGATCTAAGTATATTTCTTTATGTAACTTAGTCAGTCGTGTTTCATTGATATGACCGAGTCTCCAATGCCATAGAAAAACTTGGTTCGATTCTGGAGCTTTTCTTTTTAGTGTGTTTTGGAAGTTGAAACTTAATGTTGATTGAGAATGTATATTCCGTTGCTTAGTGTACCCTACCTAACCATTTCATGATTCAGATGAATATTGATAACATTGCTTACAAGTGCAAAATTATATCTTTCATTTGATAATAAAGATACTGATATAATATTACACACCATACTGGGCACACAAAAACAGTTATGCAACAACAAAATATGTCCACTCGCCAATCCAAGGTGATATTCCCCTACTGCAACTGCGTCCACACTGGCTCCGTTGCCAATCCTGAGGGTCATATCATCTTTCCTCAAAACCCTACGGCTTCTCAACGCCTGCAAATAATTACATATGTGAGATCCCGATCCGGTATCCAATACCCAGGAAGTAGAGTTTATAGAAAAGCAGTTTTCAATCACGAACACACCTGAAGTTGAAACCACAACCTGCTTTGTGTCCTGATTCTTGGCCTTTAGGGCCCTGCAGTCCTTCTTCCATTGACCCTTCTTCTTGTAATAGAAGCACCCATCCTTTGTGGCTGCCCCTCCTATCTTTTCCTTTCCTTTTCCCGCCACCTTCTGCACACCTCCCCTCGGTTTGGTAGGGGCCTTCTTCTTCTTTCCTTTGGCCTTGGCCTTGGATCTAGAAGAAGAAGATCCTCCAACAATCAGAGCGGGTGTTTCCTTGCCTTTTTGCAAGGTTCCCTCTGCCATCCTCAACATGTTGAAGAGATCAGGAAGTGTAACTTTCATACTATCCATATTGAAGTTCAATATGAACAGGGCATAGGTGGAGGGAAATGACTGGAGAATCAAGTCGATATACAACTCATTTTCCAACGTGGATCCTAGGTCCGCGAGCTCTTCGATGAGAGAAATCATCTCCAGGATGTGGTCCCCGACAGATGATCCGATGGCCAACCTCGCTTGAAAAAGTTTCTTCAAGGTCTCATATCTTGCGATACGAGATTGCTCTCCATATAATTCTTTGGTATGGAGGAAGATGGAAGCAAGGTTCATCTTCTCGTGCCATCTCTGATGTTCATTGTCCATGGAGGCTAGTACGAGGCACTTGGCCTTCGCATAATCAAGATCCCAGGTCTTACGGACTTTAATGTCCGTGACCGAGGATGTTGGACCGGGAACAGGGGGAGCATTCGCCGTGAGAACGTATGCGACCTTATCATATATAAGGGCCATATTGAGATTCCTATGCCAGTCTTTATAGTTTGGCCCAGTGAGTTTATTTTTATTTAATATGAGCTTAAGTCCTGTCATGGTCGCTGAAATTTAAGAGAGGAGAAAAGAAACACTCAGCATATGCTCTTGGAAATTTAGATTAGTTTTTAGTTTATCTAAACAGGATGGCTCCTACTGTTTCCTCGAATTCTTCTCCAAACCCTAAAAAAGAATTAGTCAGGATTAATCGCACGTCATAATTCTTGCTTAATCTTTCGGCCATGCTAGTGTCGGTACATCGAGGGAGATTTTCTAACCCTTTCGCGAAGTTTCTTAATTATATAAGCTCTTTTCCCTGAAGGCTTAGCCTCGCTAACACCGCTCTAGACACCTACTTGGTTTATAGCATTGATTGTTAAGTGAAATTGTTTCCCGGAGAGTAGCGGATACTCACAGTAAGATCAGGACCCAACTATCATCGTGTGATGAATCTGAAGGAAGCCTACCAAAAACACCACACTCAAGAATGTATGCAACACTAGCAAGTTTCTTTTATGTTTGAAACTCCCGATATGATTTTTGCCCCGTGCGCTTATAACCTTGACGAAGGCCAAAACATCATAAGTCGCAAGTCAAGTTCTACCCGTCATTATCCAGATTAACCTAGACCCATTCGTACAAGCCCTTGACGAAGGCTAAAACAGCTGTACGCCTGTCCTAGATTAATGCATCTATCTATGCCACAGATAAGCACCTACTAGCTACCAAACACTATGCCTTGACGAAGGTCAAAACACATAGCATGAATACTAGTAGATACTTATCTGAAATGACGGAGAGATACGGCTGGTTTTCTGGCAAAAAAACCGTTAACGTATTGAACTTGATATAGTCGAAGGAACCTGATAGCTTCTAAAAAGGAGTGGTTTAAGCTCCACTTTTAAAATTGCTTTTGGAAGAAAACCGAGTGGTTTTATAATTTTTCCAACGATATCAGATTTTAGGTTTATTTTCTTGCATTAATCAGAATTAATACGGTCCCATCAATTAACCTTATCATTGCAGCAAAAGAAACGAAAATACAACGTACGCTTATGCCATCCGCATTCGCCATGGGGCCCCGTCATCACCCATTAGGTTACTTAACTAACGACAGAGCGGGGGCTGGACTAACGCGGGTGCGAAACATAAGCAACGTTTGTTATATATATATATATATATATATATATAGTCATTCGTCTCATGCAATAATAAGCATTCCAGATCCCAGAATCACAGATGAAAACATTGGATATACTAGGATTTCCGTGCTTCGTTTAAGCCTGCAACGAAACACGGATTCCACGGTCGTGATGAATAGCCAAACCCCACCCTAGACCCCTACGAGTGCGGCAAACTACTCGCCAAATTCCCGAAGTAAAGCAACCTCCCTCTACAAAGTGAGTAGGCCACTCGGCACTTCAAAGAACCTGGTAGTTTGTGTGCCCCACCTTGGGTCTATCTTAGGAGCAAAAACAGTAAACGAAAATAGTACAACGGTGGCTACAACCTCAACCCGGATGTGCCCCGCAAAAATGATATTACATTAATTTACAAATTGTACATGAATGAAAGAAAAGAAAAACACTCTTCTCATATTCCCCGGCTATTCATTCACGACGATCCAATCAATCCATATACACAAACCATCACAGTCACAGAAATGTGCAACCCCCGCTAATCGACATATAGCAATTAGCGGACGTTTCTAAACACATTTATACAAACACAGAAGACCCAATTAGCTAAATAACTTAGAATTTTGATCGAACAACAAATTTGTATCTACCCCATGAACAACCCAGAACACAAATAACTATGGGCAGAAAACAAAATATTCCAGAAATTATATTCCCCTTAGATAGATCCACAGAGGAAAATTGGCATGAATCGGCCACGACTCTGCCGCTTATCCGTGGCGAAATGGTGAGTTATGTGGCGGTTCCACGGCGATCTTGGTTGATCTCGTGCTCAAATTTCATCTGTGTTCTTACATTAGCCTGCACGTATTTTTAAGACCTCTGAAAATATTTTTTTGAACTCGTTTAAAATTCGACAGCAAGCTTGGTAAGGAATTTGATTTCGGACTAAATTCTTTCGATCAAACTTCTAACTATTTGTTAACAAGCTAGTTTAGGTTTAAGTGGCTCTGATACCAGTGTAAGTCTATGTCGCACACCCTGCGAGTTACCGGGGAGGCGGAATACATGAAAAATGATTTTTTCTTTTGTTCAAACATCAAGTTTGCTTTGCAACATAGACTTTATCAACTTAGGATCTTGATTAAACCTTAACTAGCTAAACTAAATATCAAGAAGGCACTAACTACTCGGTTGAATGGTTATACCTTCGTGTCAAGTACTTCGGGTCTTCTTATGATTCTTTGCTCCTTGGTTCAAGCTTCTTCTTGATCTCTTTTATTTGGCTCCTCCGAAGCTTCAAATGAACTCGGTTGTCGGTCTCCTTGGTGTCAAAAAAAGATCCACCTGAGGGTCTATGGTCAAGCTCTAATCTCAAATGAGATAACTTAGTGATCCAACATGCTAAGAGAGACTACTAATTAGAAGTAGAGAAGATTTAATGGATTAATTTGTCTCAATGTTCATTGATTCACAACTCATATGATGGGATGAGCTTGAGGGAGGAGGAGAGGAAACCTAGGAGAGAGAATGATAATGTGACAATGAACTTGAGAATTGGGTGTGAGAATGGCTAAGTCTTTTTCCAATAATTCAAGTATGGAATAAAATACTCACTAAAAATGGAGCCATATTTGAATAGGAAACACAGATGAATAAATAATATATTAAGCCATGCTTGCAACTTATTCCTCAAATATCTCTTAATTTCCACCTCATTAATCCTTTTACAAAAAAGGATAAATCAATAATGAGGTGTCTCCTTCTAGAAGTTCATTCTTGTAAAATTACAAAAATGCCCTCACCGTATATACATACCCGTATCCGTATTCCGAAAAATACGGATATACTGAGACGATAAAAATCCAATAATACAATAATAGGATCCAGCTTATACCAAAGCCCACTAGTACTGTCCGTCCGAATATCATACGTATAGCCAGTATAAGCATGTGATCGAAACCCTGCCGTAAGACCAAACGGCCTCTACTTTGTATCACCTGATCCAGGAAAACCTTCTGTGTGGGACTCTAAAGACTCGACAGTATGCTGGCAAATGGGTTTAACCAAAAGTCCGTCGGTGGCACTAGCTGTACGTAACGACAATCTAGATACATGTCGAAAAGGAGGCCGACGAGCGAACTCATCCGAAACCCCAACCAAGCCTATCCGTGATAATCTCCGTGTAGTCCGGTCTCTTCGTATGAGAGTATCGCATGTTAGGTCTAGGTGGGTGGAGAACGTCAGACCCTTAATAACCAGATAAGTCGTGTCGGTGTGGATCAAGACCATCCAAGAATCTACTGGTCTGACCATTAGTAATTCTCAATCAGCCCTGGCCAGGGACTTATGGTAATGACCAACCGATCACTGCACGATATCGACTCCCTATACCGGGAGAGACGAATCCCCAACAGTTGCTCACTGCCTCCATGTGGCTCGGGACTGTACCTAACTAAAACCTGTTTGCATGACTCTTTTGAACCGTGGTAGGGTAGTAATCAAAGCACAGTGGGAACTCACATGAAACAAATGATGACCTCAGGTCGACAGACAATCTGCACTTATGTCACCAAAGAACTGCTATCTGACGCTAGGTATAATACCAACTAGTCAGTTCTCAGGGAGTCATGTCCGGTGTACTCACACCCAGTTAGCACCTGTATACAATCTTAGGTGCACCTCACCAATGGTTGCGGGACCAATCCATCGCCCCTCTTAAAGGTCTAGATATGTATACACTAGTCTACTCTAGAGTAACGATGTCCAGTCTTGATACTCCTACAACTAGGGATGCTTTTAAGGATGTGTGTTTTGACTACCCGGCTCCCACAAGTATGATCGCCATCACAACGTAGGTAGTCAGGCAAATATCATATGGGTTTTATCAACATGTATATGAAATACAAAGTAAAACACATCACATATTAAGATAAAGTCAAAATAAATACCATACTATCATATCAAGCAAGATTGTCCTGTACATATATATCCCTAGCATCCTATACAATGAAGGCCTCTTGGGCATACATATCCAACAGTCTTCTTCTCGTTCCCATATTGATTCTCCTGGCGAATCTTTTCACCACATCATTCGAAACTAAGTTTACTTACTTATTTCGCAGTGTCTTCGCCTTTCGGTCCAGGATCTCAATGGGTTATTGCTCGCAAGTCAGGTCAGTCTAGACTGTGAGCTCTGAGTGATCAAGGATGTGGCTGGGGTCGCTCACATATCTTCATAGCTAGGAAATGTAGAACACGTTGTGCACTCCTTCCAATGAGAATGGTAGTGCCAAACGGTATGCCACTTCTCCAACTCGTTCGAGAATATCGAACGGTCCTATGCATCTAGGACTGAGCTTACCCTTCTTGCCAAAGCAGATTACTCCTCTATTTGGAGATACCTTCAATAAAACATGGTCTCCAGATTAGAGCTCCAGGTGTCAGCGATTTGCATCAGCCCAATACTTCTGTCGATCTTGAGCTATGCGCATTCTTTCCCTGATCGTGCGAATTACGTCCGCAGTTGCCATGATCATCTCTGGTCTAAGAAGTTCACGATCTCCAATGTCGTACCAAATTAGTGGTGAACTACACTTCCTTCCGTAGAGTGCAAATGGTGCCATTCCAGTGCTCTCCTGATAGCTATTGTTGTATGAAAACTCCACAAGGTGTAGGTGATCTTCCCACGAACCTTCAAAATCTAACATACAAGCTCTTAGCATGTCCTCCAGAATCTGAATTATACGCTCGAACTGTCCGTCTGTTTGTGGATGGTAAGTCGTGCTAAAGTTCAAACTCGTTCCCAGGCTAGCTTGCAGACTCTGCCAAAATTGTGATCGGAATCTGTTATCATGATCGGAGACGATGCAAACTGGTACTCCATGTAATCTCACGATCTCCTGCATGAGTTCATAGGTATTAAATATAGTACACTTTGAAGAGTTAAATCTTACTTTAGATTCATGCTTACCTCTATGTACTTCTTTGCTAACATCTCAGTAGATTGGATAACTCAAAATGGAATAAAGTGGACCGACTTAGTGAGTCGATCCACAATAACTCATACTGAGTCGTTACCCTTCGTGCTACGAGAAAGGGCAGTCATGAAGTCCATGGTAATGTGCTGCCATTTCCATTCTGGGATTGGTAACGGCAGAAGTAGATCAGCAGTTCTGTGATGTTCAGCCTTCACTTGCTGACACACCAAACACTTGGCTACGCTTCTGGCTATTTCTCGTTTCATTCTATGCCACCAGTAGTGTTGCCGTAGATCCTTGTATATTTTCGTACCACCGGGATGTACAGAATAAGGAGAGCTATGAGCTTCTTTCATCAACTCTTCTCGAACTAGGCTGTTTAGTACACACAATCGACTTTCATATCTCAAGAATCCATCTTCGTGGATGATGAAGTCAGTTCGAATTCCACTTTCTACTTGTTCTCGTATCTTTTGTAACTTAGCACCATTTGCTTGAGCTGCCTTGATCTGATTGACAATAGTAGACTGGACTTGTAAGTTCATCAAATACGAAGCGTTACCTGGCAAAACTACTTCGATCAACAATCCGTGCAATTCCTGCTGTAGCTTCTACTGAGCGGTGAGATTCATTGCTAATGGCTGACGGCTAAGTGCATCAGGAACTACGTTCACCTTTCCAGGATGGTACTGTAGATTGATATCAAAGTTTGCCATGAGTTCTAGCCATCTTCTCTGCCGCATATTTAGTTCATTCTGAGTAAATACATATTTCAGACCTTTGTGGTCCATGTATATATCCACTCGTTCACCCAAAAGATAGTGGCGCCAAATCTTAAGTGCAAAGATAACGGCTGCCAACTCCAGATCATGTGTTGAATAGTTGCGCTCATGTACTTTTAGCTGTCTCGACGCGAAAGCCACAACTTTTTTATGCTGATGTAGAACACATCCTAATCCCTTACCGGACATATCGCAATGCACAACAAATCCTCCAGATTGATATGGTATTACGAGAATAGGAGCAGAAGTTAATCTTGACTTGAGTTCTACAAAAGCGTTTTCACACGCTTCTGACTATACGAATATTTCATCTTTACGTGTGAGCGTGGACAAGGGTGCTGCAATATTCGAAAAGCCTTCAATGAATCGTCTGTAGTATCCTGCTAATCCCAAGAAACTTTGTATATCTTTTACTGTCTTTGGTATCGGCCTTTTGTTGACAGATGACACCATAGCTGGATCTACTAAGATTCCTTTGCCTGAAATGATATGTCTGAGAAATCCGACTTGATCTAGCTAAAATTCACACATGCTGTACTTAACAAAGAGTTGATGTTGTCGCAATGTCTCCAAGACAATCCGTAAGTGCTCGGCGTGTTCTTTCCGATTCTTTGAATACACCAGGATGTCGTCAATGAAGATGACAACGAACCTGTCTAAGTACTCTCGAAAAACTTGGTTCATCAGGTTCATAAAAATAGCAGGTGCATTGGTCACTCCAAATGGCATTATGAGATACTCATAATGACCATATCGAGTAATGAACGCCGTCTTCGGAATATCGGACTCTTATACCTTCACCTGATGATGAACCGAACGAAGATCTAGCTTCGAAAATACACAAGATTCACTTAGATGATCGAAAAGGTCATCGATGCACGGTAGTGGATACTTGTTCTTGATCGTCACTTCGTTCAGAACTCGATAATCTACACACATCCTGTATGAACCTATTTTCTTCTTCACAAGTAATACCGGAAATCCCTAACTTGAAGTACTGGGACGAATCTAACCTTTCTTCAAGAGTTCGTCTAACTAAATGCAGATCTCCTTCAATCGCTCTGGACTTAACCGGTACGGAGCATTAATTACAGGTTGCGCAGTAGGTAGTAAATCAATGCTGAATTCAAGAGTTCGATCGAGAGGCAAACTTGATATATCTTCAGGGAATACATCCTCAAACTCTCGAACTACCTCTGGCTTTTCTTCTTCCGCCGGTAGAGTAAACACTTCTGCATTCTTTGGCTTAGCACGAAAGATTCCTGGTTCTAAAGTTCTATCTCCACTCTTGAAGTAGAAGACTGGGTGATCTGGTATCTCAAATACTACCCTCCTTTGACGACAGTCAATTGTAGCATAGATAACTCCCAGCCAGTCCATTCCCAATACAACATCAAAGTTTGGGATGTCCAGTAATTTGAAATTCGCGTAGAATTCTCGTCCGCAAACTACAAGTGGATATTGATCAAATCCTATAGTTACCTTCAATACTCCTTTCTCGCAACTAACATTCCATCTTGAAATGAGTGGTTTCATGAGAATCGCATGCGTTCTCATGAATCGTCACGAAATGAAACAATGTGATGGTCTAGTGTCGAAGAGTCCAAAAGCAGGTAGGAAGACTACTAGTATAGTACCTAAGTTGTGTAAGGTTGGTTTTAGATACAGGAAAAATATAATGATATACAAGGATTGAAAAGATATGAATGGATTTGGGAATTACCAGTGATAATTTGGCTTGTGGCTTCGGCTTCCTCAACCGTCATTGTGAAAGCCTGATGTCTGGGTACATTCCTCTTTACTGGAGGCACATTCCTCTATCCTTGGGACACGTTTCTCTGCCCTTGAGGCATGTTTCTCTGTGCTTGATGGAACTGATATTGAGGCTATGCAGGAGGTCCACGTGGAGGTGGTGCAGGTAGGGCTAGTCATGGTACAGGAGCCTGAATGACAGACCGCTGCGGAATCATGATTGCTGGTCGGGGTGCTGGAGCTGTGTTGAAACGGTATGGACATGCTCCTATAGAGTGAGCAGATGCACCACAAACTAAACACATGCTATTTACATGCCTGCAGTCCTTTGCCAGGTGTCCAGTCCTCTTGCAGTAGAAGCAAAAGTCTGGACTGGGCCGGTTAAATGTTCCTTCCAGTCTCCTGGGTGCAAATGTCGGCCTAGAAGAGGCTCCTCCTGCCATCTGTGTGGCAAGGTGTTTGATTCTAGTTGTCTGGGGCTTACCCTTCTTCTTCACCATCACTTCATAACGGCAAGCTGCCTTTAGAACGAGCTCATGGGTCGGATAATCGCCTATGGCTAATGCCCCCTGAATCTCCGGGTCTAAGCCCTGTTGGAATCATCTGGCCCTAATCTCATCAGTCGGGATGAGGTGTGCAGCTAACTTGTTACTACTTTGTGTTAGCAGTGTAGTGAGTGAAATAAGGAATTTGAATATTGAGACAATATCTTACCTGCTAAGTATGGTAAACTCAGTATCGTATTCAGCCACAGACTTGACCCACATCGAGCCTTGTTGTAAATAAATGAACAGCTGCTCCATGTCGAAATGGGCAGTCTCAGGGAAGTACTTCGCATCGAACAAATCGTGAAATGTCTTCCATTCTATCGATTGGGTGAGATAGTTTTCTTCATCCTTCCACTAGACTTTGGCATTGTCTGTTAGTTGCAGATTCGCAACTCTCACCCAGACAATATTTGACACTTGAGCTGCTGCCAAATCATCTTCGATACATTGAGCCCATTCTTCTGCCTCCAGTGGGCTCTCTTTTCCTGAGAAATGTTTCGGGTGCAGTGCCCGGAATTGCTTGACTCCAGGTGCCTCGACTTCTGGGCAGTACATGAGGATAGCAGTGTAGGGTTCCTAGGCACACTAATGAGGTCTCACAAGTGATCAAACATGGCCAATTCTAATTTTTCATGTGCCTACAAACCCTAATACGGATCGTTAACTAGATAATGAGGCGATGCAAGCAAGTAAACTACTTTATCTTAAAGGAAAGAAGCTACAACCTTTGTAGATCCGGTCCTCCACCTCCTAGGCTCCGTGATGACGTCCCTCCGCTGTCCAAATCGAATCCATGACTCTAGCATCGGCTTCATCGGAGAAATGGGCGGGCTAGGTCGTCGACTTCGATGCCGAAGATGATCTACGTCGAGGCAACTCAAGATCAAACTCCAACTTCACCAAGTCATGAAACTTGTGAAGAAAACACCCTATACTACTTGGCAAGAGTTAGAGGATGAAGAAATAGGAGGTGGGTTCACTTTAGAATTGGATTTCTCACTCTTTTTCTCAAGTTGCCATTGATGGAGGCAAGCTTTCTTCCTTTTTTGAAGAAGAAGAAGATGAAGAAAGAATATGATAAGTTATTTTCAAAAAGGAAAATAATATGAATACTTATCATATACTAACCATGGTTAGGTGTAGAGAATAGACTATGGTTAATTTGAATGGTTAGGGTTAAGCATGAGACAAGAATGGTGGACTTGTTCAAAACTTCATGAAGCTTCAACAAGCAAACAAAGAAAGCCACCATTCCTTATTTATCTTTTCCAAAATGAAAAAAAAAATAAATGAATAAGAAAAATGTAAACCCTAATCATTAACTTAACCATGGTTTAATTCTTTACACAAACCCAAGTAAGCATGTATCATCAAACATGATACAAACAAGTGCACAAAAGTATATCACATATACAACTTGTGAACTTCAAGTGAGAAAATCCATTTAAAGTGAACCAATACTAGTTAATGCAAAGTAATATATCAAATATATAATTATACATTAAATCATTAAATCAATTTTTTATTTAACGATACGGTCATATCGCATATAACCGAATAGTATCCAATGTATCGGCTTATCGAATCAATCTTTGATTCGATAACTAGGTTATATCGCATACAACCAATCGATACATTCATCGCGAGAATGGAATACGGTATCACATACATGCATTATTCTCGGTCCCGCACATATCTCATATGCGCTCCTATTTCGTTTCGCTTGAGTCAGGGAACCTCTGTGTAGGACTCTAAAGACTCGTCAATACGCCGGCAGCAGATGATGATCATATCAAACACCCACAATCCGCAAGCGGTCTGCTAAACGTAACGGCCACCCAGGTATTGAGCGATCAGAATATCGACGAGCAAGCCCGCTCACACTCCTGTGAATCCAACCAGTAACACTTACCGTACAGTTCGGTCTGTTCGTCTGATATGTCGCATATCTCGCCTAGGGGTGGTAAACGTCAGACCCCAATAGCTTGATAAGTCATGCCGACGTAGGGTCCATAACATTCATGAAACTACTGATAACTCTTACCAGTATATCACTGCAACCCTGGCCAGGGATTTCCTGTTATGGCCAGTCGAGCATAGCGCAACATCAACCCCCAATACCGGGAGAAACGAATCCCCTCCTATCGCTCATTGCCTCCATGTGAATCGGGACTGTACCCAAAAACCACCTGTTTGCACGACCCAGTAGAGCCGTGGTAGGGTGGAAATCAAAGTACAGTGGGAGACACACAAGACTCTATGACGATCTCGGGTCAACAGACTAAGCTGTACCAGTGTCACCAGAGAACTGCCATCTAACGTGAGGTATAATACCATCTGGGAGTTCTCGGCGAGTCCGTTCAGTGTACCCAGTCTCCACTGAGCACCCGCATACCATCTCTGATGTCAAACACCAATGGATATGGGATCATCCATCGCTCATCACATGGGTCGAGAAGATATACGCTAGTCTACTCTAGAATATCGATGCCCCGTCTCGATATTCCCACGACTAGGAACATTGAAGGATGCACTCATGGACTACCCAGGCCCCACTAGTATGATCTGCATCATAGTCCTGGAAGTCGAGTACACATCCTAAGGGCTTTATCAACATGTAATAGAGAGACAGAAAGTATACATGTTAAGATAAAGAGCAACCAGATAGCGTACTATCATGTCGAGCAAGAAAGTCCTACCTATATATGTCCCAGCATCCACTACAGTATACATCCAATGTACAGTAATGGCCTCTAGGGCATACATATAACTAACAATCTCCCACTTGCACTAGGGCCATCTGTAGCAATGGTTGCAGTATCACATACTCAACCATCCCATATAAGTCTCTCTTTGGGAAAAGGCCTTTGTGAGTGGATCCTCCGTGTTGTCCTCTGTGTCTACTCTCCTAACCTCGATCACCGTGGAGATCAACTATCTCCATGATCAGGTGATGCTGCCTCAGAATATGTCTGGGTCACTGATGGGACCAGGGTTCCAGGGCCAAAGCCACACTTCCATTGTCACACAATGGTAGGAACCTAGTTCATCTTATGAACCAATATACACCCAAACTGCCTCTTTGGTAGTATCTTTAATAGCGATGTTACCCGCCTTTATCATCTAGTTTGCTATGGTATCTAGTTTGGAACTCTTCCAACATACCGTCCCTTTACCGAGGGTGAAGACAATGCCTGTGACTGACATTCAGTCGTCCTTATCATCCTGGAACACTTCCAGTGATTCTCCCCAGGATCGATTGATACCATCTCACTACAACTAGTGAGAATCCTAACATCCATCTAGATCTATCTCATAGATCCAAAACCCAGGATTTAGGAGGTATCACTTTGATCCTATATGGAGAATTCATGTGATAAGAGGAGATTGACCGAGCGTAGCATAGGAAACTCTTTTCCTATCAAGAGTATGTTGTCGACGTACAATACGAGGATGACCACCTTACTCTCCACTACCTTTTGTATATACAAGGTTCGTCTACCATTTTGATGATGTCAAACACTTTGACTATCACATCAAAACAGACGTTCCAACTCCGCGATGCCTGCTTTATTCTGTAAAGCAACTCGCACATGTTTCCGCTGCTCCCACTGTTTACGAAGCCTTCTGGCTGTGTTCTTATAGACGTTCTCTTCTAAATCACTATTTAGAAAAGTAGTCATGGCACCCAACCAACAGATATCGTAGTCATGGTATGTAGCAATGGCAAGTAGGATCTGGATGGACTTAAGCATAGTCCCTAGAAAAGGTTTCATCATTATCCACACCTGGTTGATGACTATGACCTTTAACAAGTCTAGGTTTGAAAGTCTCAACTTTTCCATCTACACCAAGTAATCTTCTCAAGATATACTTGCTCCTGATGGGGATTTAACCCTTCAGATATAGCAGCTAAAGTCTATACTTTGCTGGTGTACATGGATTCCATCTCAGATCTCTAAGCATCCAGCCATTCTTACAGAGTCCCTACTCTCGATGGCCTGCTCGAATCTAGTTGGGTCATCATCTCATGATGCAATCCTTGCTCCCACTGTCATCGAGAAACCGAAGTATCTCTCAGGCAGGTGAGGAACCCTACCAGATCGGCGGAGAGGCTAAGGTTCGTTGGGAATTATTGAATCCTTTGGTTCTGTTAGATCATCAGCTGCAGTTTGTATAGCTGGAACCTTTCCAGTTCTACAGAACTGACCTAGCCTCGATCTTGTCCAGATTTTGCTTTTGACATAGGCCGGACAATCCCAAATCTTAACTTACTTAAGAGATAGGCTCTTCCCATACCATATCTCATATGGAGTGGTAGGCACTGATTTGATTCGAACCTAATTCAATAGGTATGCAACTTCATAAGTGCACAACCCCAAAAGGAAATAGGTAACTCAGTAATACTCATCATAGAGCACACCATATCTAATATTGTGCGATTGCTCCGCCCCGATACACTGTTGTGCTGTGGTGTATTCAGAGGAGTAATACTGAGAGAGAATCTCATTTTCTTTTAGAATAATTCAGGAATTCTATGCACAAGTATTCTCCTCCCTGATCTCATCATAGGATATAATACTTATACCCGGTTTTTGGTTCTCTACTTCTAACTTATATTCTATGAATATCTCAAAAGGTTCGGACTTGTGTTTCAACAAGAACATATGTCTGAATCTTGAGAGATTATCAGAGAACGTAATGAAGTATAAAGAACCAGTCCTGGCATGTGTAGACAGAAGACCTTACATACATCATCATGTATCAGTCCCAAGAGTTCATTAACTCTTTCTCTGTTTCCAATAAACAGGGCTATGGTCATCTAATCTTTGTGACATGACTGGCAAGTTTCATAAGATGTAAATTCAAACTGATTTAAATATGCATCTAAAATGTAACTTCAGCCAGTCGGGTCGCATTGATGTGACCTAGTCTACAATGCCTCAAGAAGGATCCGTTCATTTTTGAACTCTTCCTCTTGTGTGTGTTCTGAATACTAGGAACTGTAGTTTGATTTAGAACATCAATGCTTTCAGATAACGTGCCTGAACCGATCAACTTTTGATATAGGAAATGTTCAAAACATTATCCAACTATACAAAATTATATCCTTCTTTACTAATAAAGAGACCGATATGATTTTGTATATCAGGTTCGGTATCTAATAGCATTTGTTAAGAATCAATGTACTGGTAATACAGGGTGACAGTGACCAACAGACTTGGCTGCAACACTTGCCCCATTTTCTGTCTCATGAAACTTATCACCCGTTCTCAGTTTTCTACCCTTTTGTAGCCCTATGTAACAGATTACATATCTAGGATCCAGATCCAGTATCAAATACCTAGGATGCAGAGGATACTGAGAAACAGTTCTTTATAATGAACACACCCGAAGGAGATGCATCTCATGCACTTTCTTCGTATGGGCGACATAGGAATTTTGGTATTCCCCTATTTCCTGCTCTGCCTTATAACAATTATAAGTTGGAGCGGGACAAATGTTCCCCAGCTCAGTATAACAAGCGGGTTCGGTCAATACATCCGTATTATTATCTTGATTAAGGCGTGATATGGTCGCTACCTGGAGAGAGAGAGAAGAAAACACTATGCGTGCGCTCTTGCAAGATCAGATTGGTTATTTATTTTATCTAATCAGGATGGCTCCCACTGTTTTTATCAAATCTTCCTTCAAACCCTAAAAGGAAAGACTAGCCGGGATTAATTACACACTACAAGTTCGCCAATCTTTCAACCAGGCCAGTGTCGGTACTTTGAGGGAGGTTCCCCGGGCTTTCGCACGGACCTAATTACAGTAAACCTCATTTTCCCAGAGGCGTAACCCCGTTGACACCTTTCTAGACACCTACTTGATCGGCTAATTGCAAAGTGCAAAACTCTCCCAGGAGTAACAATTACTCGCAGTGGGTATCGGGATCCAACTATCACATAGAAGGTATGCAATCTCATTGCAAGTTTCAACACTTGAAACTCCCGATAATGGTTTTTACCCCTAGCACTTATGACCTTAACTATGGTCAACAAATCATAAGCACTAGTCAAGTTCTACCCGTCATTTCGTGATTAATTAGACCCACCCACATGACCCTTAACTAAGGTCAACAGAGTCATACGACTGTCCTAACTAATCGCATCATATGCGGTGTAGGAAGACATCACTTAGCTACCGTACACTGTGCCTTAACTAAGGTCAACAAACACAGCACGAATACTAAGTACTCTACTTCCTAAAATGACGGAGGGTTGCGAATGGTTTTTGTGAAAACCTTTAACGCTTTGAACTTGATCTCGTTGTGGAATCAAATGGTTTTTAAATGGAATGTTTTTGAAGCTTTTCTAGTTTTGCTAAAGGGGTCACTCCCAGTGAAGGGATCGTCGGCCCTTTCCTCGTCGAATGAGGTGCGGGATATATCATATATATCACTGTGCAAAGCAGAAACTTTAGAAGAAATCAAAAGACAAACCGAGTGTGTAGCATCTGCCAGTTATTGCTAAAGGAGTCACTCCCGGTGAAGGGATCTCGGTCCTTTCCTCATCGAATAAGGTGCAGGATGCTCTATAATGAACACCGCGATGCAAAGCAAGAACTATAGCTACCTGTTTTATTTTGAAATTCGATTCCACAACATCAATTAGGTTTATTTTCTTTCATTAATCTCATTAATGAATATCCCATCATTTAAGTCCACCTAAACATCACAGATAAATACGACGTACACTTATGCCATCCGCATTCGCCTCGATGTCCCCTCGTGCACCGTTAGGTTAGGTAACTAACTGCAGAGCGGGGCAGGGCTAGCGCGGGTGTAAAACATAAGTAACGTCTATATAATATATCATATATACTATATACTATATCTATCTGAATATATCACATGATCACATCACAGATAACGCAGCAGAAAATATCATATGAAATATTGGATATACTAGGACGTCCGTGTTTTCAATACGAGCCAGTCTAAAACACGGATTCTACGGTCGTGATGAATAGCCAATCCCACACCCCTAGACCCCTACGATAGCGGCAAGCAACCCTACCAATTCTAGGGTTAGGAGACCCGGACTCGACTTCTCGAGATGGTCTCCCACTGGACCCTAGAACTCGGTCACTTGTGCCCTCCTCCTTGGGTCTATCCTAGTGCAGAAAAGTAAATAATATACAAATGGTGACATCATCCGCAACCTGGAAGTGCCCCAATAAAAGAATATTACATACAAGTTGTTTTTACATGAATGAAAATGAAAAACACTCATCTCACATAAAAAACCCCGGCTATTCAAACACGACGATCCAATATAACATATCCAGCAACACATAACATCACATGTCATCAACGTAAGTAAACATGCGCATCCCAATTGTCGTTGACATATAGCAACGAAACCGGCGATATCACATATTACACTTACGGTCACAGAAAAGAAAGTGTAAAACTACAACAGTTGGAATCCGCATCCTCATTAGACATCGCATGCCTAATCAAATGAAATACTTAGACATCACATGCCTAACAATTATAAACCCCGCATTTTAGTCTCAAAATCGAAAACACTTTTCAATATAAAGTCGAGCAATTCAACAGGATTCCCGACATTCTGATCGAATGCTCATCGCAAACTTTAGTAGACGGCCGCACCCCCAATACCGTCGACGAAGTACACTAAGGCGGAACACCGCTGCCGCGAGCACCCGAACGGATGCTTTCGGCGATGGGGTTCTCCTACAGTCACTTGGTCGGGGCTATGGGGTGAGGCTGTCTATTAAGTTTACCCGGCGAGTATCCGCGTACGCTACGTGATTGCGACGGAGTTCTGATCGCATCAAAATTCCGTGGCAACCGATCAAGTGAGACTAAACTACTATGTTTATAACATTCATTCAGGTATCTCATAACTACTTGTGAATTCCAAATATTGTATCACATTCCGGATAAATAGAAAATGTTAAACTTTCCGATCGAACAATCGAACACCCAAGTTTTCCCGAAATAGCTCAACACATGAAATAAGTTTAAAAACATTCACTTCGTGCCTCAGTACCAACGGTCCAGCCGTAGAAGGGTCAAGTCAACGCCTCACATGTGGCATGCCGTACTGCCCCAAACATTAAGGTTCAAAGGGCAGTTCAAGACGGTCACATAATCGAGTTAAGGTTTGTTGTCTCCTAGGGGGACCATCGCGTTACTTGCACTACTTAGAACGTCGTTAAACTATGGAAAAATCCAACAATTGAAAATTTCCCGGCAGGGGGAAAAGTGGGTATTTATATCCGGTCGAACTTTTTAACATATTCTAAAATTACCCGGAAAAACACATAGACAAAGTTTGACAATCCGATCAAATCTACGAATTCCCAATACAACCCAGAATATTCAACTCTTGAATAAATATTAAAAAAATCCCAGAAAATCCAGAACCAAAATATAGGAATTACTATGCAAAAATTATTGGGTAATGTGACTAAACGGCCGCGGAACCGCCGCAGAAGCCATGCTTCTGCCGCTGTTCTGCGGCGGTTTAGATGAATCAGGAGCTCGTTTTGCACCATAATTCTTAGATTTTCCTGCTGAATTTTTTAAGAATTTTTAATCTGGAAAAAACACAGTTTTTGAAAAATGTCCAGAGAGCATTTTGGAGTTAGGGTTTTGGTTCGATCGGACTTCTAACTCCGTCTACGCATCGCCTAAGGCTCTAGCTAGGCTCTGATACCACTGTAGGGTTCCTAGGCACACTAATGAGGTCTCACAAGTGATCAAACATGGCCAATTCTAATTTTTCATGTGCCTACAAACCTTAATACGGATCGTTAACTAGATAAGGAGGTGATGCAAGCAAGTAAACTACTTTATCTTAAAGGAAAGAAGCTACAACCTTTGTAGATCCGGTCCTCCACCTCCTAGGCTCCGTGATGACGTTCCTCCACTGTCCAAATCGAATCCATGACTCTAGCATCGGCTTCATCGGAGAAATGGGCGGGCTAGGTCGTCGACTTCGATGCCGAAGATGATCTACGTCGAGGCAACTCAAGATCAAACTCCAACTTCACCAAGTCATGAAATTTGTGAAGAAAACACCCTATACTACTTGGCAAGAGGTAGAGGATGAAGAAATAGGAGGTGGGTTCACTTTAGAATTGGATTTCTCACTCTTTTTCTCAAGTTGCCATTGATGGAGGCAAGCTTTCTTCCTTTTTTGAAGAAGAAGAAGATGAAGAAAGAATATGATAAGTTATTTTCAAAAAGGAAAATAATATGAATACTTATCATATACTAACCATGGTTAGGTGTAGAGAATAGACTATGGTTAATTTGAATGGTTAGGGTTAAGCATGAGACAAGAATGGTGGACTTGTTCAAAGCTTCATGAAGCTTCAACAAGCAAACAAAGAAAGCCACCATTCCTTATTTATCTTTTCCAAAATGAAAAAAATAAATAAATGAATAAGAAAAATGTAAACCCTAATCATTAACTTAACCATGGTTTAATTCTTTACACAAACCCAAGTAAGCATGTATCATCAAACATGATACAAACAAGTGCACAAAAGTATATCACATATACAACTTGTGAACTTCAAGTGAGAAAATCCATTTAAAGTGAACCAATACTAGTTAATGCAAAGTAATATATCAAATATATAATTATGCATTAAATCATAAAATCAATACTTGATTTAACGATCCGGTCATATCGCATATAACCGAATAGTATCCAATGTATCGGCTTATCGAATCAATCTTTGATTCGATAACTAGGTTATATCGCATACAACCAATCGATACATTCATCGCGAGAATGGAATACGGTATCACTCTCGGTCCCACACATATCTCATATGCGCTCCTATTTCGTTTCGCTTGAGTCATGAAACCTCTGTGTAGGACTCTAAAGACTCGTCAATACGCCGGCAGCAGATGATGATCATATCAAACACCTACAAGCCGCAAGCGGTCTGCTAAACGTAACGGCCACCCGGGTATTGAGCGATCAAAAGTTCGACGAGCAAGCCCGCTCACACTCCTGTGAATCTAATCAGTAACACTTACCGTACAGTCCGGTCTGTTCGTCTGATATGTCGCATATCTCGTCTAGGGGTGGTAAACGTCAGACCCCAATAGCTTGATAAGTCATGCCGACGTAGGGTCCATAACATTCGTGAAACTACTGATAACTCTTACCAGTATATCACTGCAACCCTGGCCAGGGATTTCCTGTTATGGCCAGTCGAGCATAGCGCAACATCAACCCCCAATACCGGGAGAGACGAATCCCCTCCTATCGCTCATTGCCTCCATGTGAATCGGGACTGTACCCAAAAACCACCTGTTTGCATGACTCAGTAGAGCCGTGGTAGGGTGGAAATCAAAGCACAGTGGGAGACACAGAAGTCTCTATGACGATCTCGGGTCAACAGACTAAGCTGTACCAGTGTCACCAGAGAACTTCCATCTGATGTGAGGTATAATACCATTTGGGAGTTCTCGGCGAGTCCGTTCAGTGTACCCAGTCTCCACTGAGCACCCGCATACCATCTTTGATGTCAAACACCAATGGATATGGGATCATCCATCGCCCATCACATGGGTCGAGAAGATATACGCTAGTCTACTCTGGAATATCGATGCCTCGTCTCGATATTCCCACGACTAGGAACATTGAAGGATGCACTCATGGACTACCCAGGCCCCACTAGTATGATCTGCATCATAGTCCTGGAAGTCGAGTACACATCCTAAAGGCTTTATCAACATGTAACAGAGAGACAAAAATTATACATGTTAAGATAAAGAGCAACCAGATAGCGTACTATCATGTCGAGCAAGAAAGTCCTACCTATATATGTCCCAGCATCCACTACAATATACATCCAATGTACAGTAATGGCCTCTAGGGCATACATATAACTAACAAGCAGTCTGCTGCTGCTGACCCTCTAAAAGGCTTTTGATTGCTTCAAGCAGTACCGTTTTCTCGTTGATGGGAGCTGTAACGGTAGGTGGTGGTTGTAGAGTAGGCGGGGAAGTGTTGCCATTGACGTTGGCGCTAGTGTTGTTCGGTGAATGTATGACCTTGATAGAAAAAGAAAGGTTAGGATAGATTCAAGGAATTTGAAATGTAAGGAATGTATAGTTGCTGATTCTTATAATTATTGTTATATATATTGCTTAGGACTTCATGCAGAACAGACCTGCATGAGCCGTCAACAAAACCTGTCACGCCCTGCTTCCCAGTAGACGGGAACGGTGACGTAGCAGGCTGCAACGTATTTACTAAGAAATAAATACGTTAAGCGTAATTAAGTAATATATATAAAATGCATAAGAATGACAAGAGATATAAAAATATAAACAACAACTTTTATTTACATCCACTTTACATACAACTTTTTGAAAATGAAAAGATACAATGATATAAATAGTGCCTAAATAGTGGCATACAAACTGACAGCAAATACGGCCCCCCACTTGAGTATCCCTCTTTAGGGAAAGGAGAGCTAGAAGTCCGGAGGGGCAATGAGCTGGTCCAAGTCCTCCTGGCTAGGCTCGATCTCCTGAGAGTCCGGTCCTCCTGACGAACATTCCAAAGAAAGAAAATGGCAAGAATGTTGTCAGCGAACCAGCGCTCGGTAAATTCCAAAAGTAGGAATGGCAGATAACATGTAATGTGAAATGAAACCGGTAAGTTGTACAGGTATATGCTTGTTATTATAACGTAATTTTTTGTAGCTTGGTACAGAAGGTATTTGTGTATACGAGTGGAGCCCATCTTACCCTATAGACTATGATAACATGTAGTACAAGGCCCCGTCATAACCCACGGGACAACGGTACGAGAGTTCATATAGGTGTTTTTTAAGTGACCATCTCGTGCCACGCTATACGTTCCGTACCAATCTACCCCGTTATCCCTGCATAATGTATTGTATAGAGTATATTTACAAGTCTTGCCGAAACCATGAATACAAATTGTTCAAGTAATCAGGTTCTGGATGTAATCATGTATTCAAGTAGTCATGTCAAGTTATAACTATGGTTTGGTCAAGTCAAGTCAAGTATTCATGTTTGATATTGGTGTTTGAGTTCACGTATTCAGGTTCAAGTTCATGTATTCATGTTTGATTTTGGATTCAGGTTTGAAATGGACTTTGACTGAGTCAGACACTTGTAACTGACTTAGATCTTGAATTAGGTTCGGGAGTCATAGATAACTGCTGCACATGGACGGCATGATTTGTGTCTTTTTCCAAGACAATTACCATTGATAACTCCGTTAGGTTTTCTACCTTAAATAGGCAAGCACTCACTTTCTCCACCTTCCTGGGGCTCAAGAGAATTGATCCCTCTTAAACCTATATTTCCTAAAGTCCTTAAATATTGTTTTATATAACTCGATTGGGTTTTATGAAAAATATTGTTAATAACATTTCAAAATAAACCTTAAGAATTTATTTATATTATTTAGGGTTTTCATGGATATGAATTTTAAGGATTTTAGTGATAATCGCTTAGCTTGGAAAGTTCATGGTATTTTATTGTAAAACTTGTCTTTTATTGGTATTTTAGTGAAACGTGTAAATCTTTCATTTAAAAAAATGAAAGTTTATTATATTTTGAAAATATATGGATTTGTAATTTTTATATAATTATTAAAAATTAAATTTTATTTAATTAGAAAAAATGCGTTTTTCTTAAAAACCGTATTTAAAACATTTCGAGACCGAATGCTCCGTGAGGAGGTCTGCATCTCGCACTACTAGCCCAAGGATGTGCAATAATCTACACCATCCATTAGCGGGCCCCCTAACCAAGGTTGTAGAGGCATAATCGCAAAGAAATTTAAAACACCGTTTAAAAGAAATCCGGTTTTTTTTTTTATAGTAAATGGTATTTTCTTGTAATAATGTCTTCGTAACAAAAATTCATATAAAAGAGGTATCGTGCTCTGGAACTATGTGTGCGTGTGGGGTAGGTCATTCCCCGTGAAGTTTTCCTAAAGGTATTGTTTTAACAAAATTAAAAGAAGAAGATATTTAAAGTTCATGGTATTTAAATGAAAAAATTAAATTAAAGTTATTTTGCATGGAATTCTCAGTTAAAATTTATTCTAAACACTTATAATTAAGATTACAAGTATTGTGTAAGAATTTGGATGAACAATATATAGGAAAAAGGTAAATTTCAAGGGTTTAGAAAAAGATATCGGTATTAACTCCACTTACCGATATATGTTTCGAAATGAGATTTCAATGAAGAAGAAAAGAGATTGAGAGGGACTTACTACTTGGTTATGTTAAGAAGAGGTAGAAGAAGGAGAGTTGATACTCGTGGCGTCGCGGGAACTCCGGAATAGTTTCGATTGTTCGCCGGAAGTTGACCGCTTGCTAACTCCTCTTTACTCCACTTGTACTTAGAAAATTTTTGAGAGTTTTGACTAGAAATTTTAGAATGATACTGAGACAAACTATGGGGTGGTATTTATAGTGGAGAATTAGATTTTGGGAATTAAAATGATTATGATAAATTGTGAAATGAAAGGTCTTTGTTTGATTGCAGGGAAATCAAACAGTGCTGGGGAGTTAGGGGTAGGGGAAGAGTCAAGTGTGCAGAGCCCGGGCCTCATTAAGCTCGGTTCAATCGTCAGTGCCGGCCAATATTGGCTTTCCGTCGGCTGATCTAGGGCTTTGGGTCTTTGGATTTGTGCCACGTGTACAACTCAGTGTTGACTCCATTTTCCACATGTTTGATTTTTCTGACTTTTCATTTTTGTGTGTATTACACGTGCAAAATTTTAGGCTTCCAAAATGTTAAAAAGAAAAATTAGAAAAAAATAATGTATCCAATGCGAATCGAACACAGAGGCTACGTTACAGCAATACAAAGGCCTTACTAGTGAGCTACAAGCGGCTTCTTACTGTTATTTAACAAAATTTACTTACAACTCAAACTCAGGCTGTATAAATCATTTTCTGTATATTAAACTGGAAAATTCCGTACAGTAAATTCAGAGTCGTTACATATACAATCCACGGGTATAAACAATCCATATCTTTTCCAGGTCCCATCGGTAAGGCTACACCAGGTATCTCCATCGCCCGGGAAGCACTACCAATGATACGGTCCTTCAAAAAATGTCATGACCTTCAGTTGATAGTGCATTACCTTACGGGGCACCTGTCTCCTTGAGCAATGATGGAGCATCCACGGCGAGATTAAAAAAACGGTATGTCCATAAGAAAAATAGACACGGATGAAAATCCGAAAGAGTGTTGTGAGTAAAAACAGCAGGGCTACCAGCGAACTTGTGAAAACCTGAACGGGCGCGAACTCGTTGAAAGAAAGAAAAAAATGCACTTGCAAAGCCCTCTTGAGTTTGTAAGGAGAAAACATTTGTGTAAGATCCTTACAACTAACAAAGAAGTAACACACTTAGGAAGCCATATAATCCCTAAGGAGAAAATAAACTTACGAGATCCTCACGACTCGTAAAGAGAATATACCCTCTGTTAGACTCACACGACTTATGGAATTCAAAAGCATTATATTACAGGGATTTAAACATGTTCTTAAGCCATCATAACCCTACAAATTTATGCCCTACAAGTGGTCCAATATTGACTCTTGTATACAATTCATGGACGTAAATAAATATATTCCCAACCAAGTCACACAAAAAAACGACAAATATTGCTCGATAAGTTGAATGACACTTGCAAGTCTCCTCGACTGGCAAGGAGAAAAATACTCCTGTAAGATCCTTACGACTTGCGAGAGTAAGATACACTTAGGAGCCCTCATGACTCCTAAGGAGAAAATACACCTATGAGATCCTCACAACTTATAGAGAGAAATACCTTTATGAGATCCTTACGGCACGTAAAGTCGGAGAAGCCTTAGTTAGCAAGGATCTAAACTTGTTACCCAAACCACCATTGGCCTAAATTGGCAATGGCAAATGATGAGTCGCTCCTGGCAATATGTCAGTTGTAGCGATACTGATGTCGAAGCTGGTATCAGACTCCAAGTTCCCAACTCGTAATAAAAATCGATGAGTAAAACTACATGAAATAGCCGAAATGATGGGGCAATTTGCAATAAAAAGGAGCGAGTAAAGATAAAAATAAGCCGAAATGATGGGGCAACCGCAATAAAAAGCAGCGAGTAAAAATAAAATGAAATAAGCCGAAATGATTGGGCACCGTGAATAAATAGCCGAAATGATTGGGCAATCGCGACTTTCGCGATACGAAAAGCTGAAATGATTGAGCATCGTGTAGAATAAAATAATTAAATAAAAAAGATAAAAATTTTCTGCCCTGTAAGTACGTCCATAATAACTCTTGTATACAATCCATAGGCACAAATGAAAGAAAGTGAACTATATGTTCCCACCATATTTCGTCAAAAGAAGAATCGAATCTTGACGGCACATCTGTAGCCTAGATACTATTTTGACGTCCCTCTTACTCCAGAAAAGTATAGACGTCGTGTCAACAAAGCTCCAATGATTCAAATTAAAATGGAGCAATAGAATATTCTTAGCTCCAGATCTCAATGGAAATATCTACAGCCTAGAGAGCATCTCGATGTTCCTCCTCATTCCAACAGGGTGCGGGCGCAATGGTCAAATAAAATCAGAGTAATGGAATATTCCTAACTTCATATCTCGATGGCGATACATACAACATAGAGGTCATACAGGTGTCTTCCCTACTTTAGCGATGGATCGGTGCGACACCAAAGCAAAAGCGAAGTGACAGTATATGTCTAGCTCCAGATCTTGATGGCAAGCATAAAGACCATAGGATGTCATCTCACCCCAGAAGGGCACGGTTATGACTCGTCGAGGCTCCAAATCGATCCTAATCTCAAGTAAAGCATCACGACAATATCTAACGTTGAATCTTCTAATGGTAATGTGAATATTCCAACATAAGAAGACTACTTGAAGACGTCTTGTCCAGCTTCAGAAGAGATCAGAGACACGACGGACGCGTGGCTACTCGAGCCACAATCTAAAGGACCGCATATCGAGAATATATTAGCCAATGCGACGGTACAATGGACTTAACCCAGTACCAAAAACCCAACGGACTCCTATCATAAAAAAGGGTTATCTATATTTAACATTAGGATGAGTTTATCCACATACCTAAGGGAAGGATAAACTGAATGCTCCGGAATGAGTAAATAAACTAAGCTAAGCCAGCCAAAAAGAAAAGGGGTGCAGATATAAAAGGAAATGATGTTTTTCATTCATACTTTAGAAAAAAGGAGCTACATACTGTTAGCTGAGGATGGCTACAAAGGAAACAAAATACCGGATTAAAAGCAAGCGCACCTACATCATTCAGGATTTACAGTAGCAAAACGCTAAATTCCGGACACGGATTCTCAAACTCAAAGGCAAGTTTGAGCAAAACATCTTCAGATTCATCAACCATCTTCTTATGCATCTTCTCTCGGATGTAACCTTCGAAATCACCGCCGATATCCTCTATCCTTTGGTACGAGGATATTATTGCTTTCTTTTGGAAGACACGATACAAAATTGTGACGAGATCATCTCTCCATTTCTTCGAGATCAGGTCCATCAGATATATTGAATGCACCTTGTCCTCAGTGTTATCGAGTGTGTAGAGCGGCATAGCCTCAAAAAACCCAAGTAAAGCTTCCTATATCGACCCAACGACAATCTTCAAAAGGGCAGAGCGACGAGAGACCAATCGGCCATTGTGATCTTGAAAGCGACGTATTACGTCAGCATATTTAGCGGCAGTATACTCTTGGCCTTGAAGGCGACCCTGAATGTGAATCCTTCATTGGACACAATTTCCTCAATGTCATACAAATGAACAGCCATGGTACCAGAAAAAGAACAAAAGAAGCATTAGCAAATGGACATGAGTTCATTCTGTGGAGCTACTAGCTCCAAAGCTAGTGGACCCCATGAAATCAAAGTGGCAGCTCACTAATGATTGAAAATACGCCCATTGTAGAAATAAAAAAGGGTTCTCATTAAATGAGCAGATGGAGTTAAACTCCAAATGTCCCAAAAGTGGGTCCTTTTTAATAACAAAAAGTTCAAATCTATTCGAATCTATGAAACAGGGATTTAACCCCTAAAAATTTAGAAGAATATATATTCTAGAAAAGGAAATAAAATCAAGATGAAATTAAATTCCCAAGATTCCTAACAAGGGAAAATGTTTCAAAGTGTCGAATTAGTGCTAAGCTCTAAAACAAAAAAAAAATAATAATGGGATTAAATCTCAGAGTTCCCACTTGAAAAGCTCATGTGTTGAAGAAGGGAATTAAATTCCAGAAAATCCCTAAAATGTCAAGATTGATAGCGGGGTAAAATCCCTAAAAAAAGAAAGAAAAAATCGGAGTTAAACTGAAGAATGTCTATCGATTTGAACCCTCTGTCAGAACATCAAGATTTATGACCTACAAAAAAACTTTTTAAGATCTCCAAGAGATCGGTTCGAGATCAAAAGTCATACCCTGATGAATCTGTTAATGGATTTTTAAATCCGATAATGTCTAAAATATGTTTAGAGATATGCTCTGTTCATGATCCTTACCAAAAAATTTGGCAGAGTCGACTTTGTTCGAAGGGATTTTTGAAGGCAGAGAACTAAGCTGTGAACGAGAATTAAATTCTCAAAAAAAAGAAAACCCAACGAAGAAGATGAACAAACAGTGGTCACTTCAGAGCCAAAGGCTCTATTTATAAGGCATGATGGAATCGGTTCGACTCCCCCATTTCCCTTGGTGATCCAACGGCTGTAAGGCTGACACTGTTGCACTCATGTTCAAGGCACGTGAGAGAAACGTTGAGGGGAATTTGTTCCTTTATAAAAAAAGAGAAGAAAAGAAAAGATGAAATGAAACCCTCCCATATGTTTAACACGTGAGCACTCACATGCAAAGTATGTGACCTCCGGCTTCAAGGAGGATTAAATCCTATGATACAGCTTCCACATGTTGAACACGTGAGTGCTCACATGCAAAACATGTGAGTGCTTATTCTCTCATGGGAACTGAATAAAATACAAATAAAGTAGCAAGGAAAACCCCCAAATGGGGAATCACATGCTCATACGTGATTAGGCCTCACGTGCAAACACGTGACCTTTTTATGGGCAGATTCTATCTACGCCTGAATGCCTAATTGATAAAGTCACGTGCCCACACGTGATGAGCTCTTGAACCCACTGAATTAATAGAATTAAATTCTAATTAAAAGGAATTAAAAGTATTTGTTCCCTCTAAAATATATAAAGCGGCAAAGAAAACCCCCAAAGGGGGGATCACGTGCCCACATGTGATCAGGTCTCAAGTGCAAACACGTGACCTTTCACAGGCAAAGCCTATATGCGCTGAATAAAATAAACAATTGGAAATGCTTAATCAGTGGGGTCACGTGCCAACATGTGATGGGTTTCTGAGCCCTCTGAACCAATAGAATTAAATTCTAATTAAATGATGTATCAGTAGGGTCACGTGCCAACACGTGATGGGTTTCTGAGCCCTTTGAACTAATAGAATTAAATTTTAACTAATTGCTTAATCAGTGAGGTCACGTGCCAACACATGATAGACTCCTAAACCCTCTGAACTAATAGAATTAAATTCTTATTAAAAGGAAATCAAAAAGCCTAATTGGAAAAATATTTCCCTAGATCTTTCCAAATAAAAAAGATTGCACTCTGTAAAAGGGAGCACTGTTGGATTAAAAATCTAATGGTGATTAAAAATCACCAATTTATAGAAAGATTCTATATAAGGAAATATTTTCCTAAAAATTTGCCAGGAACAACAAATAAAATAATTTTTGGATTAAAAATCCAATGGTGAATAAAATTCACCGAGTCATCTAAAAGATCATGTTGGTTATAAAATCAATCAAAAACCTTTCATTGAAAGATTGACTAAACAAGCTGATTATTTTCTTTCTCCTATAAATAAGAGCCAAGAAGAGAAGAGGGAAAAAAGAGAGGAGAGAACAACAGATAGAGAATACAGAAAAGAAAAAAGAGAAGAGAATTTAATTCTCCAGAGAGAAAAAAAGATCTCTTCAGAGAAAGAAAACTCTAGGTAAGAGAAAGAAGGAGATCATTCTATAAGCTCCCACAAAACAAAAGAGAATTTAATTCTCAAACAAAGAGTTTAACTCTTCTGAAAAAGAACTCAGTTCTTCCTCTGGTTGAAGATCTGCAGAAGCAGATCTCTCCACAAGTTGAGAATTTAATTCTCATCGGGGAGATTTTTCCATGCAGATCCAAAATTTAGAGGGAGAATTGGGTTTAAAGAATTTAATTCTTTCAAACATATAGGAATTTAATTCCTCTAAATAAAATTAGGGTTTAACCCTATCAAAAGAATTTAATTCCTAAACAAAGGATTTAACTCTCCATGCACGTAAAAGAGATCAGTACCCAACATGATCACGTGATAACACATGACCCCCTTTCTTTGAACCAGAAAAAAAAGATTTCCTAAAGTGTTTAAAACTTATTTAAAAGGGAAAAGGGAAAATAATAAAGACAGTTTCTCTTGTAGGGTGTATCATGTGCTCCCACGTGACCCTTAAAAAGCTTCTCAAAATAAAAAGGGAGTAAAGCCAAAGCATTTCATTTTCTGGCGTCTCATGTGCTCCCACCTGACCCTTGAATAAACTTTTCAAAGTTAAAATGGAGTAAAGCCAAGGCAGAACAGATATTGGGCATCTCACGTATTCCCACGTGACCCTTGGAAATTATCAAACAAAAGAAGATTCTACCCAAAGGCAATGCCCGCCTAAAGGATGCCTCACGTGTCCCCACGTGACCCCTGACAAACGCCACTTTAAAGAGAAAATGGGGTAAAACTGAAGGATTAATATGCAACGCATGGATACCCATCACGTGTTCACACGTGTTGGTCATAAAGGTCAAGTGTTTAACACTTATATGCATATTCTGAGAGCAAAATAAAGGAAGTAAGGCCCAATCTTCAGGCGTCTCACGTGACCTCACGTGAGCGCTTCAGCTTTAGTGTTTAACACTCCTGTAAGCGTCTCACGTGGGGGCACGTGAGCGCCGAATGTACTCTAGTGTTTAACACTATATTCGAGCCGATCTTAGCCCAAATTAGCTAAGTTTTACAGAGGCAAAAATATCTTGAAACTGAACCCCAATTATACTCTTGTCTTACAAAACTGATCATCTCATATGGCATTCAAAGTGATTCTCAGAGCCTTCCAACCAACATCGGTTCAAGGGTACATCTCTTCATATCTCTGATATATGTCGTTATAATTCTTCAACGTCTTCAGAGATGTGACAGGTCCCGACAACCAGACATTTCATGGACCGTGGGGTCCTTAAACTCATGGAATATGATGTCCTTAAACTTTACAGACTATGGTGTCTCTAAACTACCATGGACTGTGGGCCCCTTAAACTTATGGACTATGATGTCCTTAAACTTTACAGACTATGATGTCTTTAAACTGGACCGCAAAGTCCCTAAACTAAAACAATAGAGCCCAAATGCTCTTTTATTGGATCTAAATGATTCTGTTAAGTTGATCTTAGTCTAAAATTAGACTAATGTGTTCTTAACAAACGTTAAGTTGAGCTTAGTCTAAAATTAGACTAACGTATCCTTAACAAACGTTTAAGTTGATCTTAGTCTCAAATGAGACTAACGTATCCTTAAACCCAAACCAAAATCCAAATCTAAGAAAATATGGATTTGGACTAATTCACGCCTTACGGGCGACAACATAAATTAGTCTCCGTATACAATCCACGGCAACCAAAAATAAAACAAACACACACGACATGAAGTGACCATCTGGAGAAAGAGAAAGTTGTTACCGTGATGTAGTAACGTAATTAACTGCAGGGGCTTGCGCCTGCAGAGAAGAGTGTCTCAACAATCAAAAACCCCTCAAACGAGGGGGAATCTGACGAAATCTGCTACGACGGCCGCATCCGTCTAAACTTCCGATATACGGTGCCATAAATCAACTTGGCATTTTCGGAGAGGTGGACGGATAAATCCAAATAGCACATCTGCCTCCAAATTCAGGTGTTTCCCCCAATCAGAGCAAAGCTCTGTTTGAATTTCAGAAATTCAAAAATTGAAGCAACGCTTCAAATTCTTTGCGCTGTGCGCAACGCGCCACGTGTCAGAAGCTGATACGTCAGCGCAGCGCGCCCAATCAGAGTAAGGCTCTATTTAAAACAAAATTAAAAGAAGCAACGCTTCAGATGCGCTGCGCGACACGTGTCAGCGCAGTTGCACTGCGCTCTGCGCTGCGCGACACATGTCAGCACAGTTGCGCTGCGCTGTACGCTGCGTGACACGTGTCAGTGCAGTTGCACTAGCGCAGTTGCGCTGCGCTGTGCGCTGCGTGACACGTGTCAGCACAGTTGCGCTGCGTTCTACGCTGCGCGACACGTGTCAAGCACTGGTGCATTTACGCCAAACAGAATTAAAATTCCAGTAAGATCTTTCTGTTCTTGTTAAAACAAGAAGATTGTTTTCTGTAAAACAGAAGCCCTTGGATCAAAGATCCAACGGTAGGGAAAATTCCCTAAATCACTCAGAGAATGATCTCTTTAACAAATTTAACAAATTAATGGGCACTATATAAAGGCCCCTAGATCCCAACTCTAAACAAAAAAAAATAACACAGAGAGAACAGAGAAACTCAAGAAACAGAGAGAGAACTCTGAAGAATTTGGAGAAGAACTCAAAAAGAGAGAAAGGTAAAAAAAAACCTTTATAAAAGAAGAATTTCTTCTGAATAGATTATTGATCTAAGAACAAGATCAAGGATCTTTAATAAAAAAGAAAAATAAAAAAGGCATTGCCTTTTTTATGAACCATTGGTTCTGGAATCTTAAAGATTCTTTTCTTGGATCAAGAAATTAAAATAGTGCCTTGCACTTGCAAATCTGCACTGTTGCGCTCCTGGGTTGGCGCAAGTCACCAGAGAACGCCACGTGTCAGCACCAGAACCACTTGCGTTATGCGCTTTTAAGATAGAGCATTGCTCTCTGAAGTTGGCGCAACTCACCAGAGCGCGCCACGTGTCAGCAGCGCAACAGCGCAGCGCACTGGCGCAGCGCACTGCGCTGTTGCGCTTGCGCTCACCAGAGTGTGACACGTATCACCTCCACATGCGCTTGCGCTCAATAATTGGCGCAAAGCTCCTGACAGGCCACATGGCCACTGTCAGTTTGATTAATGCACTGCATTTTTTACAGAAGGGCCAAGCCCAATTAAAAAAAGGCCTAACAGGCCAAATTAAATGCAGTGTATTATTTTAAAGAAGCGTAGAGTCCAAACAAAGGTCTATCAAGACAAAAACAGATGCTGTGCATCATTTACAAAGGGACTGAGCCCAAATCAAAAAGACCTAGCAGGCCAAAAGAAAATGCAGTGCATTATTAAACAGGGGCAAAGACCTAGCACAGGCCTAATAGGCCAAAAATAAAAATGTTGAATATTCTCAACTGGACTTAGCCCAATCATGGCTGTAAGTCCTCAAATTAAATTGACTGAGCAAGACTGCTCTCTTAAATCAATTTACATCCGGTTCAAGGGTACATTTTTGAGCTCCTCTGACACCTATCGTTGTAATCCTTCAACGACGTCAGAGAGGTGACGGGTCCCGACAACCACACATCGATACGGACTGTGGGGTCCTTAAACCCATGGATTTATGCGTCCTTAAATTAATGGACTAATGCGTCCTTAAACACATCTATATGGACTATGGGGTCCTTAAACCCATAGACTAATGCGTCCTTAAACTAATATCCGTCCCTAAAATGGGAACAATGGACCACCATGTCCCTAAACTGGCAATGGACCGCAATGTCCCTAAACTACCTATAGACTACTACGTCCCTAAACTGGAACAATAGAGCCCCCAAACGCTCTTTCGTCGGATTTAAACGATCCTGTTTAAGTCGATCTTAGCCTCAAATACGGCTAACGTATCCTTAAACATTCAAACAGACTTTAGTCCCAAATTGGACTATAAGACCCCTAATCAACTTTGGCTCAAGAGTACATCTCTGAACTCCTCTGACACCTGTCGTTGTAATCCTTCAACGTCGTCAGAGAGGTGACGGGTCCCGACGGCCATATATTAAATGGACCACTATGTCCCTAAACTGGAACAATAGAGCTCCTAAATGCTCTTTCCGTTAAGTTGATCTTAGTCTCAAATCAGACTAACGTATCCTTAACGAACATTTAAGTTGATCTTAGCCTCAATATGGCTAACGTATCCTTAAACTAAAACACCAAACCCAAATCTAAGTAAATACGGATTTGGACTAATCCACATCCTACGGGCGACGGCATAACTTAGTCTCCGTATACAATCCACGGGCAACCACAAACAAACACGAAGTGAAATTCTGGAGAAGGAGAAAGTTGTTACCGCGATGCGGTAGCGTAATTAACTACAGGGGCTTGCGCCTGCAGGGAAGAGCGTCCCCACAATCAAAAACCCCTCAAGCGAGGGGGAATCTGACGAAGTCTGCTACATCGGCCGCATCCGTCTAAACCTCCGATACACGGTGCCATAAATCAACTTGGCATCTTCAGAGAGGTGGACGGATAAAACCAAATAGCATATGCCCCGAATCACAGGAAAGACGTCCCTGTCTTGGCCGCCGTTCGGAGGGGAACAGATTCTGGCACGCCAGGTAGGACCTTTTCCTCTTTCTACTCCACTCTTCGTGTGTCGTCTTCGCGAAAGAATCGCGATTTGTTAATGGTTGCTTTTGGGTTTCAAGTTACTAAGATTTGGTCTTTTGCCTGGTGTAGAAATCAAGCATTAATGGCATCCAACTGCTCGAGCTGCTCCAAATGCCGATGCAACTGACGCTCCGCCTCACCTGGAAGTTTAGCCTATGGGCCTTAAGCGGCCTCCATCCTTGCCATGCCGGTGGAACAAGTGACCCAGGCCACCATCGGTCTGTTTTCGGGACCATGCTCCCGCCTGCAAGCTTCACCATTCTAGTGCCCGCACCGGAAGCGCACAAGAAGTCGATTTTCGATTGGCTCACTGCTACAACGGCCCCTTTCAACGGGTCGTCCAATATCAAGCTAGCAGCCTTTGTCTTTGCCAGGCTGAGCCAAAACCCTGATGGGCCCGCCAATAAGCCCATGAACCCTGAAGTGGCCGTCCAAAGGAAGACATCCACCTCTGCTCATGAAGTCGTCAAGGCGGCTTCTCCTGTTAAAGAGTCGGTCTTTTAAGGCTGACTATTCCGACTGCTGCTCCTGCTCGAGGGTCTGTCTTTGACAGATTGAACATCGCCACTAAAAGGACAACATCAGTCTTTAAGAGGCTGGCACCGGCAGCGCCTCATCCGGACAGGGGGCAAGACGAAACTGTCCCTATCGCCGAGCCAGTCCCAATAGATCGACATGCTCGACGTCGCCACTGGCGCTAAGTAAGGAAGGCCGGGGGCAACTCCACTTCAGGGCTAACTCCACCTGCTCCAGTGGTGGAAGTTAATGCTGCTGTTCCAACTGGGAACAGCTTTGAACCACTAAGGAGGGTACGTAAGAACTCTCCGACTGCTACGCTAAAAAGATCTCCTCCACCTGCGGAGAGAGTTACAGAAACTAAGCTGGAGCAGCCCCCTCAACGGCTGTCTCCAGAATTTATAAGGTCTGTCGGAGGGTTCAAGATTCCGTGATCGACCAAGATCACTCTCGCCGGCAGAAAAGGGCGAAAGTGCAAGAAGAAAAGAACCGTCCTGACAAACAGCAAAGGACGACAACCGCCAGGGCGTCCGCTGCAATAGCCCCTTCAACTGCAACGGCCCATTCAACTTCAACGGCCCACAAGAGAAGAAGGCCGGAGAAGGTCCCTACGCCTGCGGCAAATGCCAAAGGAGGCGAGCCCAAACTCCCTAAGTCCGGGGGTATTGTGGTCCATACCGTCTACACGGCGTCTGGTAAAGAAGATAGCCGTACATCTACAGGTCATAGACCGCTTACACGGTCAGTGACCAAAGCTCAGGAGCAATAGCAGAAGCTCCAAGAAATGATGAATGCGATGGCCGCACTCACTGGGCCAAAAGAAAGCCCGGAAGCGTCCTCGGATCAACGCCTGGAGCAAGAAACTGAAGCTGAATTCCTTCGTAGGATATTGGAGAAGAAGGACAAAGAGGCTGCGGAACAAGCAGCCAACATAAAGCGAATGGCCCTCCTGTTTCAGGATATGGTGGGTATGATTATCCAACAAGATCCTCCTGCTGAAGATCCTCCGATCGTCCTTGAAGACGATAGGGGAGAAACGTCAAATCCTCCACCGGCTCTGTCAACAGCCAAGGAGGAGACAATCTCTAAAGCTGACCTGGACGAATATATAGCTCAACAGATATGGGTTCACCAGGCGACTGAGGCAGCCGGTCAGGTCATAAAAATGGGGCAACCATATCCGAGCTGGTACGATCAGATCAAGTACCCACCAGGCTATACAATACCGAAATTCAATGTGTATAAGGGGACTGGCAATCCCCATCAGCATGTTGCCCAGTTCAGGGCGCTTTGCGGCAACACCGGCGGTGATGATAAATTGTTACTTCGCCAGTTCGTCGGTAGCTTATCGGATACAGCATTCGAGTGGTACTCCGAGCTCCCAAACGACTTTATAAAGACATTTGCGGAGATGGAGCTGCTATTTACCCAGCGTTTCGCAAGCGCCAGCGAACGCACCCCGATAACGGCATTGATTAATGCCAGGGTGAAGCCAGAGGAAACATGGGTTCAGTATGCGATACGGTGGCGGAACTTATGGTCGAAATGCGAACAACGCATCAAAGAGGCTCCTGCGGTAGGCATGTTTGTGGGAACCCTCGATCCGCAAGCGACCATCTCGCAATTCATGATGTTCTTCAAGCCGACTACCTTCCAGGCCCTGATCGACAAGCTAGCTCAGATGGATCAGATGGGCCATAGACCCCTCCCTCCAAAGCCGGACTCTCGAAATGAGAAGGGGAAGGGAAAAGCAATTGTTGTCGCTAATGCTCAACAACAGTCGAGCAACTTGAAACCGGTTGTCCGTCAAAATAATATGCGTCCGCGCGTACCCCTTGAGGAGAGGCTAGGACGTCCTTACTCGTTTCCCCGAGATAAAACGAGAAGATTGTTCGAGCTGGCCATGCGCAACTGACTAATAAATCTGCCGGATCCAAGACGTCCGTCGCAGCCAAATGACGTCAATGATCCGAATTACTGTCCTTATCACCGAGTATTGGGTCATCCGATCGAGGACTGCTACGTCTTCAAAAATTGGATTGAAGACCAGTACCAATAGGGCAAGTTCGCGTTGTCCGACAGATGGAAGGTGAATCCGCTGCAGCTTCACACCCCTAAAAGAGTGAATACGCCAGGGGCAACGTGCTCCCTCGTTGAAGAAGCTCCATGGGAGGTGGTGCTATCAGCCAAAACAAAGAGGATGCTGAACGATCTTCAAACGTGCCCAGCGATCAGGTGGAAAAACCCGTTGGAACCTCAGATCATTGAAGAGATGTTGAAGCCGCGTCCAACTCCAAAGACCGATGGTAGTGGCCCAAGCACTCACAACCAGCCGTTAAAATCTTCGAAGAAGAAGAAAAAGAAATCCAAGAAGCCTGTGAAGCCTGGCGACAAGCGCACGGACTTACAAAGACAGATTGACGCGCTGGAGGAATATAACCAGAAAGCATGGACTCCCATCACACTCCAAGAGTTCCTCAACCACGTCTTTCAAGGGGAAGATGAGGGGGAGAGTTCGTCGGATGAATCCGAGGAATACGTGGCGAGCTGTTATATGATTTCCCATTCGTTTACAGACGATGAGGAAACTCCTTGCACTGAAAAGCTGGGGGCAGATCCTAAACCGGAAGTTCTGGGGCCATCGGATGAAACAATTGACGCATTCCTCAATGAAGCTCTGTTGAAAAGTAAAGCTGATCGGGAACGCGAGACGACCATATTTGAAAGGGCCAAGCGCCATCGACTTGACGAAAGTGTTGAGACACTCCCGCTGGAGCAGAATACATCCACCGCAGATAAAAGCAAATTCAAGACGAGGAAAAGGTTTGCTAAGGCCATATCAATGGGGATGAAGCTACCACCTTCTCAAGAAAACAGTACCGGCAAAGAAGGAATGCACCCCTCCTATTTCTCATATCATCGAAAGGTTTCGCACCCCACCGAAGAGTGCAAAGCTTTCAATAAATGGTGGCAGGGGTATGTCGCTTACCGACAACATCTTAAACGGGAGAAGCGCAAAACTCGTCGGGAACGGAAAAGTACGACCAAGGAGCCTAGAAGAACTACCGGCGATTTTCGCATGGTTAACGCCGGGAAAGCGCAATTTCTCACATTCGGAAGCGACTCTGACGAGAAAATGGAGCTTAGCCCTCTCTTTAAAGAGTCCGCCTCGGGAAAAGAGGAAGAGCCAAAAGCGTGCGAAAATATCCGGCTGCGTAGTCGTACGCTACCCGAAAAGAATTTCGGATCCTCAAACAAAAAAGATAAGGGAAAACAGAAGGCCTCTGAGGATATTGCCCTAGATGACCAAGTCATGGAAGAGCTAACTGCCAAGGACCCGCCGAAGAAAAATAAGGTGGATTACAACGTTCTAGTGCATCTGAGAAAGCTACCCTCGCAGCTCAGCATTCTTGACACCCTTTTACTATCGAAAGAGGCAAGGGATTCATTAATCAAGGCACTACAGGACCCAGAGCAATTCCAAGCTTTTCTCGCCGAAGAAAAGATGAAGGACGAGCTGGAAGAAGTGCACACAGCTGATGTCACTTTCGGTGATGAAGACCTCCTTCTTGGGACGTGCGAACACAAGGCAAAATCCTGGTTGACAATGGGTCCTCCGTCAATCTCCTCAATGTACGGGTGTTGAAAGAAATATGCATGAGCGTCCAGCACCTCGCTCGGGATAAGATCACCATATCCGGATTCGACTCTCAATCATCAAGAACTCTCGGGTCTGTGATACTGACGTTACGCTTTGGGCTGCTCGTCACAGACATTAAATTCCACGTCATAGACGCCATGACATGCTACAATGCTCTGCTTGGCCAACCATGGTTACATGAGTACAACATCATCCCTTCTACACAGTATCAGTGTATGAAATATTTTAAGGATGGTCTCGAGTATACCGTAACGGGAGAACTGAACCCGTTCTCCGTGAACGAGGTCCGCAAATATGAAGATGCCAAATACTTCTTACCGAATTTCGAAGACACGGAGAGGTGTCACAAGCCGGAAAACAAAGCTAACGCCACCATCCCTGTCTTCGGGAGTGATACCGAGGAGGAGGAGGAGATAGTTTATTCGGGTCTGCCCCAATACAACAAGCCAGGACCATCCGTTCCTACGTTGATCTTTGGTAGTGACTCGGAAGATGAGGTCCATGATATATTCTCTGCTCGGCCTTCAATACAAACATCCGCTGACGAAGAGCAAAGTCTACAAGTCGCCATGGTTCCACTTAAACATCATAAAGAACTGGATGCGCTCAATACCTACAGTGTAGAGGAGCTGCGGACGTTCTATGTCCCTCCCAGGCGAGAAGGCGAAAAGGAAATTCTATTCTACCGCTCTGAAGAAACAAAAGTGGAGAAAGAAATCTGGCACGGCGTGGATCCTACACTTGACAGGCTTCAGCCCATCCGTCTGCCCAGATATTATACAGAAGGCTTGAAGAGGCTGCTGAAGCGCCAGGGGATATCCTTCAAACAGACTGCTCGAAAAGCCAAATTCTATGACAAGGTCTGGAACGTCCCCGGAACTCAGCATAAGTTGCCTAGTGGAAGGATGGAAACCATCGGACTTGGATACATTCGGTCCAAGAAACGAGAGCTACTCTACGACTGTTATGTCGTGCATGACTTCAATGAAGAAGCGGATGCTCAATAGGAGGACGCTAAACTTGAACCGGTAAAAGTTCCTGATGCAAAAGTGCCCAGTCCGTCGTTCGAAGAACAAATGAACAGGCTTATAAGGGAAGCTGGTTAAAAAGTCCGAGATGACCATAACCGCGAAATGGCCATCTACGAGAAAGCCAAAACGCAACGCCTCCTCCAACAGGCCGTGAAAGACGAAAGTGCCGCTCCCTGTCAACCTGTTATAAAAAAGGCTCGACGCAGAGGCAGAAACAAGTCAAAAAGCGAAAGAGGCGCTCGACATCAACAAAGCGGGACTAAGAAGCCACGCAAGCGGGAATCGAGCGGTCCAGATCTGTCCCTTGTAAAGAAGATAAGTCGAGCATACTCTTTTCCTCGGGACAAGACGAAGAAGATACTTGACCGAGCTATAAAATACCAGATGTTTACACTACCGGAGTCTAAACACCCCGAACAAGCAGGCGAAGTCTCACACCCAAACTATTTCTCTTATCAACGAGTAATAGGGCACCATCTCGAAGACCGCTTCACCTTCAAGAACTGAGTTGAAGATCAGTATCAGCTCGGCAAGTTCGCTCTATCTGACAGTTGGAGGGTAACTGTTCATCACAGAATACTGCATTTTATACCGTCCATTCTTACGCTCGGTTGTTTATAGGTAGGTGCTTTGAATCCGTGTTTGTTATATATTTGCAGGATACAGGTTCTCGGTTCTAAAACGGTAAATTCATGGAAAACACGACAAAATCCGGGTTCCTGCCAACCACTGAGAAAACACGGTCTCCGCTCGTCATCCGTATGTTGCCAGATACCAGTTTAGGAAGACAAAATGTCAAATCAATGTCACCTTCATGCACAAGGCTCAATGGCAACAACAAGTTCCAAGAAATCTACGCGGAGCTCGAGGCAATCATGACAAAAACATCCACAAAAAGTCCACCTTTCCTCAACAGAAATTCTGGAAGAATTGTGAAAGAATTATCAGAAAATACATATACCAGACAACAAAGGACAAGAAACCAGGGAAGCACAGAAAATCAGAGCCCCTAATCCCACTATAGGGCCGCGGATCCGCGGCCAATAGGGGGTATTGGCGGCGGATCCGCGGCCGTACTGTGTCCTCTCACTGTCGTCTTTTGGGGGCAGTTTGGTCTTTGCATGTGTGGTCTTCTGGTTGCCCTAGAACTTCAACTCCCTGCCTATAAATACAGCAGAACTGAGCTCAACCAAGGGGCCATTCTTTAGTTCATTCTTGTAGCCTCTTTTGTTAGGATTTTGTATAGTTCTTCTTCTTCTTCTTCATTCCTCTTCCATGAATTGTAGTGAGAGCTTTTTGTGGATGTGAATAAAGATGAGGGTTTTGTATCATTCTCTTGTGTTTCTTCTTCCCCTTTGAGATTTTTGCTTTCTCTTGCTCATTCAACCTCTTCATTGAGCTTGAATGGTTAAGGGTTAGTTATTGATCTCAAAGGTCGTATTTTCTCACGGGACTAGTTCTTCACTTCACATGCGTTCTCTACCCTTCCCTTGATCTTGCAACCTCTTCATTGAGCTTGCAAGTTTAAGGGTTGGCTATTGAGCACATGCTTGGCTTGGGTTCTACTTCCGTGTTCTTTTTATTTGCTTATTTATTACTTGCATTTTTCATTCTTGCTTTTATTACTTGCAATTTATTTCATGCAATTTTATTCCATGTACTTTAATTACTTGTATCTTTTCTTTTCTTTGTTCTTTTCTTTTTGTTCTCTTTTGTTTATTTTGTGAATGTTGTAATTATTGTTGTTGTTAAGAATGAATAAGGTATTGTAAGTTAATGTTTCTTTGCCAATTCCTTTTCCCGTTATTTTCCATTTGAACTCCGCCCGAACCATACGCAAGCGCTCCGTTAGGCACCGTACCCTGACAAGGTAACGGTGATTCCTAACCACGACCGGTTGCGTTCGGTTTGGCCGGAGGCGAAAGCAAGAGACAAGAACGGAAGGACAAGGGTAAATAAGCCGTATTCCACGAATACCGCGCTTAAATCCCCTAATCCACGTTGTTGCCAATTGCTTAGCTTCAATTGGTTAAGACTCGGCTCAAAGGTTTTGAGTACGGATTTCTTTCGCTTACAATCTCGTATTTTCTTCTTAACAACTTTATACTTGCAAATAAACACATAGGTTAGATCAAACAAACATACAGATTCTTTATTGGCTCGTCTAAGACAAGAAGGTAAGATACCACCATCTCCCTGTGGACCGACCCGTGCTCAACCGGCTAGCTGCAAAGCGACACCGTCCTGATCGCGGTTACACTTAAATTCTTTGAACATCCGACACGCCATCGGCGTGCGATCAAATGGCGCCGTTGCCGGGGAGACGGTAGCGTATTTTCTTTCTTGTTATTCGGGTTAATATTCTTTTTGTATATAAAAAAAAAAAAAACTCTTTTTGTTTTTTTTTGATCATTTTTGTGGGCAAGTGTGCAGATTTTTGCGTATTTGCAAACTGCGATTGTGGGGAGCAAAGTATACTTTCAAAGTTAAGGTGATTGCGAAGTACAGTGCCAAAGATCCGGGTAGTTTGACCCGCGCAAGCGAACCATTCAAGCTTACCGGATTTGATTCAACGGGGGTTTCCTAACCCAAAACTTAACGGTACGTACTTTACTAACACCTTCTTCTTAAATCCGACGCTTCCAATATACTATTCTTTGCAGGATTCTTTGCAAGTTCGCTAGCAAACGCTAAAAAAATTGACTAACCCGTATTTGTTGCAGCGCCGCGCTTAAACTAAAAAACGATTGTTTGATTCTTTATAGAATTTTTGAATTGCGCATTGCATACATTAATACGGACTTAAGGGCAAGCGAACCCCACAATATACGGTAAAGGATTTCATCACCTTTTCCGTGGCCCACAAATCACGAACTTGAGCATAACGATTACCCGCACAAATTTTAAAAGAAACTAGACTTTAAGCCTTAAGGACTTCGCGCTCACTAGAAGAAGTTAACTGTGTTTAGAACCTTGCTTAACGGTATATTGTTTACGGGGTGTCTAGGAAAGTGTTAACGGCGAAACCGCCAAAAGAGAAAGGGTTATTTAATTAAGGAACTTCGCGAAAGCGTTGGAAAACCTCCCCTTATCTCTGCACTTACCTGGCCTCGTGATCAGTGTATCTTGAGCCTGTTTCTCGACACAGTTTTACTTCGACAATCAAGTTCTGGAGCAGGTCTAGTTGACCTAGGTGAACCCTAGAACGATTAGGTGTGTGGTATTTTCGTGTCGTGATTGTTTTTGTCAATATTCTTTTTGTGTGTATACTTCATTCTTTTGTTAATATAAAAAAAAATTAAAAAAAAAAACAAAACAAAACAATATCACATTCTTTTTCCCCTCCTTTTCTCTACCTTTTTCTCTCTCTCTTCATATCATGGGTACTCCACCTCGCAAAACTCTTGCCGAACTTTGGTACCCACAACCAGATATTACTTCCTACGGTTCTTGTTTTGGTCGAACTTCAAACGACCCCTCCATGCCCAAAATTTCTTTGAAAGATCGGATAGACGCGTCTAGGACGAACAACTGGACCCCGCAATCCACTTCGTATCAACCTTTTCAAACATTCACCCCTTCTTGCGTTGATACCCCTTTTGAAAATCCAGTTGTAACCCCGAGACCTATGTCTATTGCTGAACGTATTGAACAATCTCGTAGCCGATCTTTCATTCCTTTCACCACTACAAATTCTTGGGATCAACAATTCCATTCACCTTCTTATCCCAATGTTGATCCCACTCCTGTCCAGCCATTCAATTCCTACCAGTCCTACCCGACTTTTGCACCTTCCCTAGACATTGCTTCTACACAGCCATTTGGGGGTTTCCTGTATCCAAACAACTTCGAATCTTTTACTGAAACCCCATCACAACCTATGTCTAGCCTAGAACAGTCATTGGAAGACTTTAGGGTAGCGTCAAGCCAACAGATGATGGATTTGAATGCGTCCATGGCCGCCCTCATACAACCTAGTGACCCGGTAGCTAGTTTTCAATTAGCTCCGAATTTTCCAATGTATGAAGAGGCGGTAGGACAGGCTGTGAATTTGAGTGGAGAGAGTGAGCTGTATACCCTTCCAAATCAAACCTACCCGTTTCAACTTGAATCCCACAACTCCGGTTTTGAATGTCTATCTAGTGTTCCAAATGATTCATTGATTACAGATAGAACAGATAATGAGTTGTGTGACTTCGTAGTGTTTGATTTGCCCGATTGTGAAAGGTCCCTTTTGAGTGAAACAATACCCAATCCTTTTGACCTCTACACCTCTATCTTAGAACCAGAATCGATTGAAATCCATGCTTTTGATGAGGTGTCTGAGAGTTTTGATTTTCACTTGATTGAGGATATTGACGCTGGGAATATTTTGGATGATGAACCCGTAGATTTGGCTGAGTTTGTCTCTTCAAATCATCATCCCGAGTCATTAAATGTTTTTCCCGAACTTCATATGCGTCTTGATATTGATGATAAAGGCATGGATGAGCTTAACTTTGAGGAGAATTCTGAGGATAGTTTTGAGGATGAACCAGTTATAATTGATGAGTCGGATTTTCCAATTCATCCTATCCCTTCCACTGACTGTGTACACCCTCCTGAACCTTTAACCGATACCCTTCCTCAACCACTTCTCTCCATCCTTTCCATTGTTCCGACCTTGCAAGAACCCGTATCATTTTCACTTCCGGTGGCTGGTTTACCAAGTTCGGCGTACCCATGGTTTCTCACGAACCTTGAGGGATTTGACCCAATCTCTCGACGGGTAAATATATTAGCACAATCGCTTTTTACACATCGCTCATCACAAATTGTGCTAATCTATTTACTCCATTTGCACCCTCAAGTTCGTACTCCACTTCTTTTTCCCTTCCGCCATTCTTCTTCTTCTCATCTACCGAGACCGCATTCCACTTCTCTCCACAAGCGGTCTCGCGAATTTTCCATCTCTTTCCTCTTCACCTTCTTTCACCAACCACTGCTTTACCATGATAAAATCTTTGAATGGTTGGTGTTAACTTTTGGCCTGTGTAAGGCCTTGTATAGATGGATACTGTTCTTTCCCCCCTAATCCTGAATTTCAACGCTTAACAGTGGAAACACTGTTTTACTTAAGTTTGGGGGGGACATTTTTTTGTATATATTTTTGGTTTTCCCTTTTTTGTTTTGTATATAATTTGTTTTTAGGAAGCGCCGGCAATTTTGACCCTCTTGGTATAGCCTGACAGTGAGGGCACTGTCAAGTTTAAGTTTGGGGGTGTGCTCGGTAAGCTTTCTTCCTTCGCATTCATTTGTATATTTTGCATTTGCATACCTTATTAAAAACCCACAAAAATCAAAAAAATTTCTAAAAACATAAAAACTTTTCTGTCAAGTTAGCTAGTGGGAGGACTCTGATTCAACATTTCGACGGTTTTGTTTGATAAGATAAGAATAACTAAATCTTATTTTTAGATTTTGAAAACCTGAAAGATAACTCTCCTTTGAAGTTAACTATAGCTGATATACGTCTTTACATCACACTACACGTGTCGTGAGTCTTGGAAATTAGAAGACAAGTCTTTTATGTTTAAAAACTTTTAATAGATAAATGATTTTCTGAGGATCAAATAGGTTTGTTCTGAAATAAGTAATATATCAAGAATAGTTTATGAAGTGAGTGAATATGAAGGAATGTTATTGATGCCTTAATTGGAACTAAGTCTGAAAAATAACCCATCTGAAACTTGATTGGAATGATTACATACCGAACCCACTAAACACGTCTTTTATCCAAAAAATAATTGAACTACCGGTTATATCTCCGTTCGTATTGAATCATCATGTTTTTCACGCCAAACTGTCTTTTGTTTTTGGACCTAGGTAACTTGAGTAATTAAGTCCGCTGGGGTGTTTCTACACCTAATGCCCTAAAACCAACTGGTTTGGGTGCATTGGCCCAAAGCTCGCTAAGAAGCCTAGAAAGTCCAGATAAAAACAAAGTCAAGCAAGTGTTCTCTCCGAGTTAAAATTCCTAACGGTTCTTTGTGTGAGAATAATCTTGATAAAAGACAAGCTTTTATAAAAAAATTTAACGGAGATATGAAGGTTTTACTCTATGATAAAGACTATTGCACGTTCACAGAGGTGTGTATGAAATGAAAACAAGAAAAAGGTGGAGTGAAGAATAAGACCTAGTTTCCTGTTAGGGAAGATAGAAATTCTGAAGTTGAAACCTTACTGGAAAACGAAACTTAAAAAATGCTTAACTCTTTATAAAACTTATGTGATCCTTTTAAAATTGTTATCTGGGCTTTATTGTGCGACATGATGAGTTTAATCGACCTTTCTGGAACTTAACGGCACTATTTGCACTACACGTAAAGACATATAAAACCTGTAGTTAAATAAGAAGCGAGGTGTGAAAACTAAAGGTTCGATAGTCTAAACTTAGGATTATAGAATTGTTATTTTCTGAAACAAAACTTTAGGGGCTTGAATCTTAGTTATTTTACAAAACTAGCTTGACCGGATTTTGTGGGTAGTATCCGCTGAAAACCCTCAGGAGACAACACTCCTCCTACTAGGGACACCTAGAGGTTTAACGGCTTGTTGCACATGCTCAGTGCAATCGCGTTCCCTGCGAAAGTGCGGTTATCATTTTATTTTTGTGAATAATTGGTTTTGCTCGGGACGAGCAAAAGTTAAGTTTGGGGGTATTTGTTCATCACAGAATACTGCATTTTATACTGTCCATTCTTACGCTCGGTTGTTTATAGGTAGGTGCTTTGAATCCGTGTTTGTTATATATTTGCAGGATACAGGTTCTCGGTTCTAAAACGGTAAATTCATGGAAAACACGACAAAATCCGGGTTCCTGCCAACCACTGAGAAAACACGGTCTCCGCTCGTCATCCGTATGTTGCCAGATACCAGTTTAGGAAGACAAAATGTCAAATCAATGTCACCTTCATGCACAAGGCTCAATGGCAACAACAAGTTCCAAGAAATCTACGCGGAGCTCGAGGCAATCATGACAAAAACATCCACAAAAAGTCCACATTTTCTCAACAGAAATTCTGGAAGAATTGTGAAAGAATTATCAGAAAATACATATACCAGACAACAAAGGACAAGAAACCAGGGAAGCACAGAAAATCAGAGCCCCTAATCCCGCTATAGGGCCGCGGATCCGCGGCCAATAGGGGGTATTGGCGGCGGATCCGCGGCCGTACTGTGTCCTCTCACTGTCGTCTTTTGGGGGCAGTTTGGTCTTTGCATGTGTGGTCTTCTGGTTGCCCTAGAACTTCAACTCCCTGCCTATAAATACAGCAGAACTGAGCTCAACCAAGGGGCCATTCTTTAGTTCATTCTTGTAGCCTCTTTTGTTAGGATTTTGTATAGTTCTTCTTCTTCTTCTTCATTCCTCTTCCATGAATTGTAGTGAGAGCTTTTTGTGGATGTGAATAAAGATGAGGGTTTTGTATCATTCTCTTGTGTTTCTTCTTCCCCTTTGAGATTTTTGCTTTCTCTTGCTCATTCAACCTCTTCATTGAGCTTGAATGGTTAAGGGTTAGTTATTGATCTCAAAGGTCGTATTTTCTCACGGGACTAGTTCTTCACTTCACATGCGTTCTCTACCCTTCCCTTGATCTTGCAACCTCTTCATTGAGCTTGCAAGTTTAAGGGTTGGCTATTGAGCACATGCTTGGCTTGGGTTCTACTTCCGTGTTCTTTTTATTTGCTTATTTATTACTTGCATTTTTCATTCTTGCTTTTATTACTTGCAATTTATTTCATGCAATTTTATTCCATGTACTTTAATTACTTGTATCTTTTCTTTTCTTTGTTCTTTTCTTTTTGTTCTCTTTTGTTTATTTTGTGAATGTTGTAATTATTGTTGTTGTTAAGAATGAATAAGGTATTGTAAGTTAATGTTTCTTTGCCAATTCCTTTTCCCGTTATTTTCCATTTGAACTCCGCCCGAACCATACGCAAGCGCTCCGTTAGGCACCGTACCCTGACAAGGTAACGGTGATTCCTAACCACGACCGGTTGCGTTCGGTTTGGCCGGAGGCGAAAGCAAGAGACAAGAACGGAAGGACAAGGGTAAATAAGCCGTATTCCACGAATACCGCGCTTAAATCCCCTAATCCACGTTGTTGCCAATTGCTTAGCTTCAATTGGTTAAGACTCGGCTCAAAGGTTTTGAGTACGGATTTCTTTCGCTTACAATCTCGTATTTTCTTCTTAACAACTTTATACTTGCAAATAAACACATAGGTTAGATCAAACAAACATACAGATTCTTTATTGGCTCGTCTAAGACAAGAAGGTAAGATACCACCATCTCCCTGTGGACCGACCCGTGCTCAACCGGCTAGCTGCAAAGCGACACCGTCCTGATCGCGGTTACACTTAAATTCTTTGAACATCCGACACGCCATCGGCGTGCGATCAGTAACGCTGCTAAAGAAGCACGAACCCAAAGCTACGAAAGCAGAACCAGATTCACATCGGTCTTCGAAGCGGGCTCGTACTTGTCATATGATAACAATATCGAAAGAAGAGCCCGAGAATATGGATGACCTTCCTTGGTGCTTCGAAAATAGCAATGACGAGGTGATCTCAGAATTCCCACCGGCGCCAAAAGAGCTGGAAGATGGAATACATATTACCGCGGATAACCTCAAGAAAATCGAGTTGGGGACGGCGAACGACCCGCGACCGACATTCGTTAGTGAACTGTTGTCTGAAAGAAGGGTGGCTTCATTAAAAGACGTGCTTATGCAGTATAAAGATTGCTTCGCATGGAACTATTCCGAAATGCCAGGACTAGATCCAGAAATTGCTGTGCATAAATTGGCGATATCCCCGGACGTTAAACCAATCAAACAAGCACCGAGAAGAATGCGACTCGAGCTTGAGATGAGCATTAACGCCGAAGTCAAGAAGATGATCGACTCTGGGTTTATCCAGGAAGTTCAATATCCTGAATGGATCACCAACATCGTCCCGGTGATGAAGAAAAATGGGACAGTGCGCATATGCGTGGACTTTCGGGATCTTAATAAAGCCTGCCCGAAGGACAATTTCCCAGTGCCAGTCACCGAGCTGATGATAGACAATACGTCCACCCATGAGGTTTTCTCCTTTATGGACGGCTCATCAGGGTATAATCAGATAAAGATGCATCCCGAAGACCAGAAGCATACCGCTTTCCGGACCCCTTTGGGTATATTCTGCTACAAGGTGATGCCCTTCGATTTAAAGAACGCCGGTGCCACCTATCAGAGGGCCATGACGAAGATCTTCGATGACCTTATACATGAAATCGTTGAATGCTATATCGACGGCCTCGTGGTTAAGAGCAAATCATACGAGGAACATCTCGAGCATCTGAAGACCGTATTTCACGCCTTCGATAATACAACTTGAAGATGAACCCTCTCAAGTGCGCATTCGGAGTTTCCTCAGGGAAATTCCTAGGATTCATCGTCCGACACAGAGGTATCGAGATAGATCTGTCAAAGATCAAGGCGATCATGGAAATGCCTCCGCCAAGGACTCTCAAGCAATTACAGTCTCTCCAAGGGAAGCTCGGGTACATTCGGCGATTTATAGCCAACCTTTCAGGCATGTGCCGTCCTTACAGCCACCTGATGAAGAAGGGAACTCCGTTCGTCTGGGATCATAAATGCCAAGAAGCGCTGGATGAAATCAAGAAGTACCTCCAGAACCCGCCAGTGTTGGTTGCTCCGGTTAAGGGAAAGCCTCTCATTCTTTATACAACTGCCCTTGAAGGTTCCTAAGGCGCATTATGGGCATAAGAGAACGACCAAGGGAAAGAAAGAGCACTCTACTATTTGAGTCGGGTTCTACTGGGGGCAGAAAGCAACTATTCCCCCATTGAAAAACAATGCTTGGCGTTGATCTTTGCGATAACAAAGCTCAGGCACTATGCGTTGGCACATGTAGTCCGTCTCATTTCGAAGGTGGACCCCTTTAAATATTTAATGTCAAAGGCCATATTGACAGGGAGACTCGCTAAATGGGCCCGCTCTTGATGGAGTTCTCGATAACGTATCAACCTCTCAAGGCAGTGAAAGGCCAGGCCATCGCCGACTTCCTCGCTAAGCATCCGATACCTGCGGATTCTCCTCTGAATTGCGAACTTCCAGATGAACATTCGTTTGATGCGATCGACGGTGGTGATACTCGATGGGAGCTTTATTTCGATGGAGCATCTTCCATGAAGAAGCGCAAACAAAGTACGCCCATAATCAAATCGAGGGTAGGCCTCATCTTCGTAACTCCCCAAGGAGGGATAATGCGCTTTGCTTTCTCCTTAACGGAGCCGAAGACGAACAATGAAGCCGAATACGAAGCTCTGATAGCAGGCCTCGAGATCGCCATCGACATAGGAATTGAAAACCTCCTTATATACGGAGACTCCCAACTGGTCGTTAGTCAAGTAAACGGCGACTACCAAACGTGCAAACCAGAGCTGGTGAAGTACGGCGAGAAGGTGCAGCAACTGTTGACCCAGATTCCTTCCTACACTCTGGAAAGCATACCGCGTGCGGAAAATAGTAAAGCGGATGCATTAGCCAAGCTCGCTAAAGAGCTAGCCGACGAGAACCTCGATGATGTAAGAATCGTGGTACAAAGCCGTCGAGTTCTCGCACCGGCAGAGATATCTCCGGAATCATCCTAGGAAGAGGCCCTAGAGGCAAAAGACCAGGAGAAGGCTGAGGGTTGGAGAGAAGTCTTTATAGACTACTTCAAATCCCATCGAACGCCTGAAGATGCATCCTCAAAATATCAGCTCATGAAGCGAGCCCTATCTTTCGCCTTCGTCAATGATACTCTGTACAAGAGGTCGTTTGATTCTCTATGGTTGAGATGCCTAGGGCCTGAATCGGCGAAGAAAGTCGTCCAAGAAGTTCATGATGGACTCTGCGGTTCTCACCAAGCAGGTCCGAAGATGAAATTGAAGATTAAACGGATGGGCTACTACTGGCCCACGATGATTCAGGACTGCTTCGAGTATGCAAAGCAATGCCACTCGTACCAGATCCATGGGGACTTCATCCACCAGCATCCAAATCCACTACACCCAACAGTGGCTAGCCGGCCGTTCGAAATGCGGGGAACTGACATAATCAGCCTTATCGAACCCGCATTGTCCAGAAGACATCGTTTCATTTTGGCGACAACTGATTACTTCTCCAAATGGGTAGAAAAAGTACCGCTGAGGGAAGTGAAGACGGAGAATATCCTCCATTTCTTCAAGACGCACGTCATTTATCGGTTTGGAACTCCGCGACGAATCATCTCTGATAACGGGCCAGCCTACAGAAGCCACAAGATTAGCCGCTTCGCACAACAGCACAACATAGACTGGAGATACTCCTCAATTTATAATCCCCGAGCTAACGGTCTAGCTGAGGCTTTCAACAAGACCTTGATGAAGATTGTGAAGAAGACGGTGTCTCGAAATAAAAAGGACTAGCACGAAAGACTGCAAGAAGCTCTCTGGGCGTATCGAACTACGTTCAAGACGGCCACGGGCACTACGCCGTACGCGTTGGTATTCGGTACAGAAGCAGTATTCCCTCTCGAGATAGAGTTACCCTCTCTACGAGTGGCAGTCCATTATAAGCTAACAGACAAAGAGAATGCTCATCTTCGCCTCGAGGAGCTCGATGCCCTTGAAGAAACCCGACTCATAGCGCAACAAAATCTAAAGGCTTATAAAGAAAAGATGACGCGCTCATATGAAAGATTGACCCGGCCGAGGACATTCCGCCAAGGCGAACTCGTGCTAGTGGTCAAAAGGCGTATGATCCCCAATCACGCTAAGCGGGGAAAATTCGAGCCGTACTATGAAAGCCCGTACATCATAGACAAGGTCTACCAGGGTGGAGCCTATCTACTCATGGATATGCACGGTAAAAGGCCTTTCAGGCCAATAAACGGCCGCTTCCTAAAGAAATACTACGCTTAATGAGCCACAGCCTAGGTTAATGATAGATGACGACGACTATGTCCGCTCGCTATCTTCCTAAGCCCAAACTCTATAAGTAGTAGCCGGGCTTCTTCAATGATGGACCGAAACGTCCTTAAACTAATGACGGACCGAAACGTCCTTAAACTAATGACAGACCACTACGTCCTAAAACCAGCTGAGGACCGAAACGTCCTTAAACTACTACCACAGCATCCTCTGGCTGACAAGATAAAAAAAAGAGAGAATAAAGAATAAAAAAAGAGAATAAAAAATATATATATAATAAAAAAAATAAAAAACGGTATGTCCATAATCAAAATGGGAACGGATGAAAACCCCGAAAGGGCTCTGTGAGTAAGAATAGCAGGGCTACCGGCGAGTGTTCGTGAAAACCCGAAAGGGCGCGACCTCGTAAAAAAAAAATAAACAGAATAAAAAAACAAAAAAAAACCGTATGTCCATAAGAAAAATGGGCACGGATGAAAACCCGAAAGGGCTCGGTGAGTAAAAATAACAGGACTACCGGCGAGTGTTTGTGAAAACCCGAAAGGCGCAACCTCGTTAAAGGACACTTACAGGGTCCTCTCGACCTTGTAAGGAGAAACCACCCGCGTGAGATCCTTATGACTCACAAGGGAGCAACACACTTAGGGATCCTCACGATTCCTAAGGAGAAAATACACTTACGAGATCCTCATGACTCGTAAGGAGAACTCTCTTATGGGACCCTCACAGCTCATAAGATTTGAAAGTCTTATGTTACAGAGACCAAAACCTGTGCTTAAGCAACCCCCACAACCTTCGATATTGCCCTACAGGTGGTTCAATACTGACCTTTATATAAAATCCACGGGCGCGAATAAACATTTCCCTAACCAAGTCCCATCCGTGACTGGGGATATGTTCGCATGGTGAACAACCTTGTAAGTCCTCTCGACTTATAAGGAGAAAACCCTCTTGTAGGATCCTTATGACTTACAGAGGAACATACACTTAGGAATCCTCACGATTCCTAAGAAGAAAATACACCTACAAGATCCTCACGACTTGTAGGGAGAAACACCTTTGTGGGGCCCTTACGGCTCATGAAGTCAAAATCCTTAGTCTATAGGACCTTAACCCTGTTCGCTAAGCTACCTTTGTTCGACATCGACAGAGGCAAATGATGATTTGCTCCTGGCAATATCCCAGTTGTAGCGATGCTGATACCTAAACCGGTATCAAATTCCAAGCCCTTTCATGGCAAATGATGATTCGCTCCTGGCAATATTCCAGTTGTAGCGATGCTGATGCTGAGATTGGCACCAGATTCCAAGTTATACACTCGCGATAAAAATCAGCGAGCTAAAAATGCATACGAAATAGCCGAAATGATGGGGCAACTTGCAACAAAATCAGCATGTGAAAAAATTGTATGCATGAAAAATAGCCGAAATGATTGGGCAACTCGCAATAAAAAGCAGCGAGTAAAAATAAAATAAACAGCCGAAATGATTGGGCACCGTGAAAAATAGCCGAAATGATTGGGCAATCGCGACTTTCGTGATATAAAGCTGAAATGATGGAGCATCGTGGAAATAAAACAATAATATAAAAAAAATGATGAACTTTTGCCCTACAGGTGAGATCACGTCGATCCCTGTATACAATTCAAGGGCACAAACAAAGAGGGAACCATACCTTCCTAACAGGCTCCGCCAGAAAGCGAAGCCAAATCTCGACGGTTCACCAACAACCTAGAGACAACCGTGACATTCGTCTCGATACAGCAGACGCAGTGTCAGCAAATGAAGCGAAGTTCAAAATCCTAGCTTCACGGTTTTGACGGTAACTCATATAAAACCTGAAAGACCACCCGAGATCATCTCAACTCCAGGGAAATCAGTGTCCTTGGCAAATACCTCAATTCAGGGAAATTAGCATCCTTGATGAGAGCTTCTCGATTCGCGTCGGCCCGCAGAGAAACCAGCGTCTCCGCAGGAATACTCCGATTCGTTTCAACTTCGAGGAAACCAGCGTCCTCGGCAAAATACTTCGTCACTTGGAAACCAGTGTCCTTGACGAGAACTTCTTGATTCGCGTCGACCCGCAGAGAAACTAGCGTCTTTGCAGGAATACCTCGATTCGTTTCAACCCTAGGGAAACCAGTGTTCTTGGCAGCATCCTCGATTCAGGGAAACTAGCGTCTTTGATGAGAGATTCTTGATTTGCGTTGGCCCGCAGAGAAACCAGTGTCTCCGCAGGAATACTCCGATTCGTTTCAACTTCGAGGAAACCAGCGTCCTCGGCAAAATACTTCGACTCAGGGAAACTAGTGTCCTTGATGAGAGCTTCTTGATTCGCGTCGGCCCGCAGAGAAACCAGTATCTCCGCAGGAATACTCCGATTCGTTTCAACATCGAGGAAACCAGCGTCCTCGGCAAAATACTTCGTCATTTGGAAACCAGTGTCCTTGACGAGAACTTCTTGATTCGTGTCGACCCGCAGAGAAACTAGCGTCTTTGCAGGAACACCTCGACTCGTTTCAACCCCAGGGAACCCAGTGTCCTTGGCAGCATCCTCGATTCAGGGAAACTAGCGTCCTTGATGAGAGCTTCTTGATTCGCGTCGGCCCGCATAGAAACCAGTGTCTCCGTAGGAATACTCCGATTCGTTTCAACGTCGAGGAAACTAGCGTCCTCAGCAAAATACTTCGACTCAGGGAAACTAGTGTCCTTGATGAGAGCTTCTTGATTCGCGTCGGCCCACAGAGAAACCAATGTCTCCGCAGGAATACTCCGATTCGTTTCAACTTTAAGAAAATCAGCATCCTTGGCAAAATACTTCGACTCAGGGAAACTAGTGTCCTTGACGAGAACATCTTGATTCGCGTCGACCTGCAGAGAAACCAGTGTCTCCGCAGGAATACTTCGATTCGTTTCAAGCTCAAGGAAACCAGCGTCCTCGGCAAAATACTTCAACTCAGGGGAATCAGTGTCCTTGACGAGAGCTGCTCGATTCGTCTCAACTCGTGAGGAAATTAGTGTCTTCGCGAGGATTTCCCGATTCGTCTCAACTTGCAAAATAAAGCCTTAGGCAGCAGGGATTTTAAAAAAAAACTTGTTTCCTAAGCACTGGGACCCTGCAAGTCGGTCTAAAACGGTCTCTTGCATACTATTTACGGGTCTCACCCTCCAAAGTCGAATCTCAACAAGGAGGGAAACAACCGCTTACGAGTCCTCTCGACGCGTAAGAGGGAAAATTCTCTTATAAGATCCTCACGACTTATAAGAGAAAATGCACTTAGGAATCCTCACGATTCCTAAGGAGAAAATCCACCTACGAGATCCTCTCGATCCGTATAAAGAAAAGTCTCTATGAGACCCTCACGGCTCATAGAGTTGAAAAGTCTTAGGCAGCAGATCTGAACCTGGGGTCTAAGCCATCGCTATCTCGTGAAGAAACCAAGATGCTTACTCTATTATCTGTCAACCATGTTTATCAAGATAGCATACTGATAATAAGAGAAGGGAGAAAGCAAAGAAATGATACAAGACATTGTAAAGAAAAAATGTGTATCTTTATTTATTAATTCAATCAAGTACAAGGTGAATCATACAAAAGAATAAAGAATTGATACATCTTATTCGAAAAAGAAAATTTTTACAAGTATATCAATACAAGGGCAACTACTGGGAAGGAAGCGTCTTAAATAGCCCTATCAGTTGTTCGCGCACTTCCTTCCATGCCTTCTCCTGATCGGCCACCACCGCCAGTTCTGCTTCCATTTGAGCCCGCTGCTGCAAGAAGGATGCAAGCTGCTCCCCAACGGCCTGCTGAGCTTCTTCGCGGCCTTGGGCATCACGCTCGGCAGCATCGAGCTTCCGCTTCAGTGTTAGCCCATTAGAGATACGCTCTAGAAGGCCCTCGAAGATAGCCTTCACCTAGGCAGCGTTCGCCTCAACCTCAGCACGCAGACGAGCCGTCTCGCTTGAGGTCTCTTGGCATTCCCTCAGCCTTAAAGCCGCTTCTTGTTCCAAGTGACGGAAGTAAGAAGCGCTTTGCTCGATCCATGCTGCTCTTTGATTGCTTGCGACTAAGGTCTCGGGAGCAGGGCGCATAAACTTCGATTGATGTAGGCGGACCTCGATTTCCCTGCAATGATTAACCTAAAGCTCGACGACGCCTCCATCGTGAAAATTCTCAAGCGCCGCCAACATCGGGTTAAGCTCCGCAGCGAAATCCGCAGCAGATGGGGGAGCGTCTGCGTCGAGCTCTTCGACGTATCCGCTCAGCATGCCCAAGCTCATTACGGCACCCTTTGAAGACGGACGTCTCAGGAAGGGGCCTGCCGGCATTATAACGCGAGATTCAAAGGGCGCTGGAATCGGAACGACAGCTGAAAAAGCAAAATACGATTAGATGACGGTTCAAGATATATGAAAAAGTCATCGACGGGATAGTTTACTATACCAGCTGTAGCAGGCGGCAAGGCAGGATGGGCCGGTGGCGCGACCGATCTTTCATCCCCTCCTTCGATTTGTAGCACTGCAATCAGGACAAGGAAAAGTCAGAAATAATTCCATTACTAAAAAAAGAAAGACATCAATTGGAAACTATACTCACCAGCGCCACTGGAGGAAGAAGCGAGTTCAGATGGGAGGGAGAAGTGCGGGTGCAACACCTGGTAAAGATGATAAAAAAGCGTTCCTGCAAAGACGCAATGGTACGACATCGGTACATAGATCATGCGGCCGAAAGATGAAACTGATGGGTCACGAATCCATACCTTCCAACATCTGTGATGGTATGAGAGAAGGCTGAGAGGTGGCCACCGCCAAGGCAGTAGTTGACGGCGCCCCCTCGAGCAATGGAGCGTCAACACTGACCGCACCTGCGTTAAAAACAAACATAAACTTGTCAGAAATGATTGCAAGATAAAAAAGGGAGGACGGTAACCCGAAATTTACCTGATGAGCTGCCAGCCGAGACGGAGGCATCTCCTTCCTCCATCGATACGAGTCCACCGCCCGTGGCCTCATCACCCGACTCAACAGGGGCTATCGTCGTGCTCGCGCGGCCAGGAGACGGCGAAAGACCATAGACGGGGAGAGCAATGATTGGGGAATTGCCAGACTCTTGAGAAAGAGCGGCTGGCTTGTCCCCGGGAATCACGCCCATCTCACCCGCTACTCCTTCAGGCTCGGCGGTCACTGCTGTCTCATCCGCCGTCGCCATGGGGTCGCCGGTCTCAGGCGCTCCTCCCGCTACTGCCCTAGGCTCAGTTATAGTAGTCGTCTCATTTGCCGCTACCTCGGGCTCGGCATCAACGACCTTCTTTGGTGCAGTTCCCTCAGCCCCCAGCTCAGGTCCAGTAACCCAGGCGACGTCGCCTACCGTCTGCTCGGGTTCAGCCGGTGCCTCTTCCTCTGTCCCCTTAGGTTCGATGGTTTCCGCCTCCCCTTCGGTTGGACTTGGCCCTGCAGGAGAAGATATATATGAACCGACAGGTTTACAATTCTTACAACGAAATCTCGAAAGAAACGTTACCTGAGGTGGACTGATCGTTCGCCTCCCGAACTGCACGCGCCATCTGTCTGCGAGCTGTGGACAAGGTGACCGGGGGCTCTTCCGAGGGAGTATCAGCACGAGGAACGGTGCTTGGGCCTGCTCCCATGGCTAAAGCAGCTCTGCGTGCCTTCGCCTCGCGCCTCAACCGCTTTCTCTCCTCCTGAGCCATCAAGATGGACCTCTTCGAAGCTTCCTTCATCGAGGCGTCATCGTCTGTGTACAGAGATGCCTCCAAATCCTTCAAGGCATCCCTCACCGACTCTTCGAGTTGAGACTCTTGCGGCAGCCCTGATGAGGCTGGAACTTCAGTAACTGGCCCGGGGAGAGTCCCCGCATCGGCTGGCGCAGCCCCTGCAAAGAGACAGAGGAAGGAGGTTAGATCGACCATAATAAAAGGAGAATAAAAGACATAATGAGTCGAAATGTACCGAAGCCTAAGGATGCTCTGAGTCATTCCTCCTCTTGAAAAGTTTTGAGGGAGGCAGCGATGGCTTCTTCAGTGGTGATGCCTGTTTGAAGAAAAGAGAGGAAAAACATTAGTCAAAGACAATAATAAAAGTACGATGCAATAAAAAAATGCGACTAGTAGTTACCCGATTGTGCAAGCTTACCTAGCCATGCATCGCGCCTCGCCAATCGCTCTGAAGCTGCGATGGCAGCCGCCAGATCAGTGTCATCTGGCAGCATAACCAATCCTTTATTGGTCCCGTACTCACCCAAGCCCTCGCTATAGGGAGCATGAGGTTCCTGACCGAACGCAACGTCAGCCGAGAAGAGCGACTTCTTCTTCCTCTTCTGTCCGCCAGCCTTGGGTGCACCCAAGATCAACTTGCGCTTTGCAAGCACCTTAGGGCGGCGGGTCCCAATATCCGCGCCCACGCCAGACTCCGGCGAAACAACATTTACCGTCTCCACCTGAGCACGGGCCGCTGGTGGCGCATCCATAGTATCGGTAGGCGGAAATCCACGTGGAGGGCTCAGCACGTGTGGTGGCCCAACTCCGGCACCTTTCAGCAGAGGAATGACCGGAGTCCTTGGCTTCAAGGGAGCCTCGCGATTGCCGCCGGGAGGCGCACCCTTGCGGTCAACCAGCATGTGCTTCTCCATATGGATAACAAACCCATTGCGTGCGCGTACCAGGCCACGTATGCATTGAGGACCTTGGGAACGCAGCTTGGCTCGCTGATGAAGAAGTAGGAGCCCGTGTTAAGCCGCATAAAATGGTGCATCGCACTCTTTATCCCCTCCCGGCTGGCCACGGGCTCTTCCAAAAAGGCTTCCAGCGGGATCCCCTGGTGATAGCTGGATTGTTGGGCGAACCGGTAAGGGTTATACCTCATGAAAAGCGCCGTCTCATTCTGCCTGAACACCAGGTAGCCCGGCCGAATGGAGTAGAGGTGAAGGATCTCCCGGGCTTTCAATATGGAAGCCCCATCCTTAAAATCATCGCGCAGCGACACCACTGACTTGGAGGTCTCTGAGCCTATGGTTATGACCTTATCCAAAAAAGAAACCTTCGCTCCGACCAGGCGTGGACGAAGGAGCAACCTCCTAGCCTCCCGCGGAGGCGCAACCACGATCGAGGCGCCAACCAGCCACATGACTCTGGGGAGTCTGCACTTCTCAAAAGACGGAGGGATCTTATGGACACCGAACACCCCATGCACATGCATTTCCATCCATGAGGTGAAGTAGTGCATCGGGAAATTAGCCGGCTGCACCCCAGGTTCATTAGCGTCCGCCGCCATGCTAAGCCCATTATATAGGTGAGCCAACCCGGCGATTCCTATTGTCAACTACAGGCCAGCCACCATCCGATGCGCTGGATAGAAAATGGACGGCCGCATGTGGCGCGGGTGCATGGGGAGCGCGAAGCTGCACAGCCACAATCCCAAGAACCCTACAAAAATGGTCTCCTCGTCCATTCCCGGGACGGCGATTTCTAACAAGGGCATGACGACGGCGTCGGGGAGATAAAAATCCTTTTGATCGTCCTCCGCTGTTGGTCGACGGTCCAAGCCGAAGCCGAAAGGGTCATCAAGCTTGGCGAACTTCTCGCTCCGCTCCGATAGAAACTCCGGTCGAATGAAGCGAGCGATAAAATCTGCGAAACTGACTCCCCGAATGCCTGATTCCAGATAGAGCCCTTCATATATGTCCAGCACCTTCACCAAGCTCGGAAACTGGTGCTGAATAGCATTCTCCGGCGTCAGATCAAACACCAGTGGCTTGGTGGCGAAGACGTATTCGTCAGGAGGAAGCAGCTCCTCGTAATGCTCCCTCCTCATCGGCAGACCCAAGATTTCAGCAAACTCTTCCAGGGAGATGGAGACTTCCCTGTCCGTCATAAGGAAGGTGTGAGTGAGAATATTCCATTGTTCGATAAAAACCTTAATCCACCACGTTGGAGGAGAGGGGCACTCAGAAAGCGAGACATAGATTGCCGAATACAAACCAATCTTCATCAGATGAGTCCTCTTTGCTGATAAGATGTACCGGGCCCACTGCAAATATCCGGCGGGTGGTCGCGGGATCAATCCAATGTTATAGGCCTTTCCCCAAGGGCGTGCTTCACCCTGACAGATTCGCCTCCCCAAAATGTCTATTGCCGGCGGCGGCTGCACGGGAATAGCACCAATTGCAGGCTGGAGGAGGTCATCTGAATTCCAGTCTTTAACCTCCACGGCATACTTCACCGGGGGTTCATCCGCATAGGGGATCGAAAATATGGTCTCAGACGGCATAGCGGAACTGAAGCTTCGGCGACCCTGGATGATCTCGTTATACCACCTACCCCACAGGTTAAGGTTCTTGTGCTAGGGGCCATGATCCTTGATGAGAGTGAGCACCTCTCGGTCCACTGGTGCCTGGGGAAATCCTCCCTCCGAGCGAATAAACGGGAAAGATAGGTCAGCAGGCATGTTTCCTGTGGAGGGACAAAAATTAGCCGTCAGTGTTGTAATGCCAACGCTTGGCATTTTAAAATTTATACCACATTGCAATGCAGTGGGTAGGGGACCAAAGGGGGACCCATAAAATCTGGATGACAGTGCATCAGTTAATAAGACAGCCCCATCATTAGATAAGACTGTCAATTAATGAAGAGATCCCCAAGAGAATATTCTCATTAAGGGGAAATCCCTAGAGACAAGGAGAAAATCTCCTCTTTCAGAGCAAAGCTCTGTCACAGAGTGACATTTGTCAAACTCTGGTTTCAAGGGAATAAAAATTTCCTAAAAAGAGCCTAGCTCTGTGATAATGATGGAAAGATCCATCAAAAGAAAAAATTTAACTCTTGAAAGAATTAAAAATTTTGGGATCTTAAAGATCCATGGAAACTCTTAGGAGTTCTTCATTTTCAGATCAAAAAAGACCTATATTTGATCCATGAGCAAAGCTCTATTCATGGGTTAAAACCCATGAACAAGATCTCTGCAGATCTATGGACTCTTGAGAGCAAGGCTCTGTTGATGAAACCCCAAAGGGGTTTTCTTTAGATCAAGGATCTATGAAAGCAAGGCTCTGTTAATTAAAATTAATTTAATTTAATTTAATTTAAGTTAAGTTAAATTTTACCTAAGATGATCTAAAATTTGAACTCTGAAGTTCTTGAGAAGAAACGAGAGCAAGGCTCTAAAGTTCTTAAAAGCAAGAGCAAGGCTCTGAAAATCAAAGTTCTTGAAAATAGTAAATCATTTACTGAGGACCAAGGGTCCTATTTATAGGCGCTTGCGCCCCTTCAACTTATCAGTTGATCTAATGGCTAGGATCTTGCCACCGCTGTACTCACGTGTGTGCCACGTGAGCGCAACGGTGGGGGGGGGCATTTGTTTCCCCCAATCAGAGCAAAACTCTGTTTGAATTTCAAAAATTCAAAAATTGAAGCAACGCTTCAAATTTTTTGCGCTACGCGCAACGCGCCACGTGTCAGAAACTGATACGTCAGCTCAGTGCCCAAAGCAGCGTGCCCAATCAGAGTAAGGCTCTATTTAAAACAAAATTAAAAGAAGTAACGCTTCATCTGCGCTGCGCGACACGTGTCAGCGCAGTTGCGCTGCGCTCTGCGCTGCGCGACACGTGTCAGCGCAGTTGCGCTGCACTCTACGCTGCATGACACGTGTCAAGCGCTGGTGCGTTTGCGCCAAACAGAATTAAAATTCCAGTAAGATCTTTCTGTTCTTGTTAAAACAAGAAGATTGTCTTCTGTAAAACAGAAGCCCTTGGATCAAAGATCCAACGGTGGGGAAAATTCCCCAAATCACTCAGAGAATGATCTCTTTACCAAATTTAACAAATTAATAGGCACTATATAAATGCTCCTAGACCCCAACTCTAAACAAAAAAAAACAACACAGAGAGAATAGAGAAACTCAAGAAACAGAGAGAGAACTCTGAAGAATTTGGAGAAGAACTCAAAAAGAGAGAAAGGTAAAAAAAACTTTATAAAAAGAAGAATTTCTTCTGAATAGATCATTGATCTAAGAACAAGATCAAGGATCTTTAATAAAAAATAAAAATAAAAAATAAAAAAGGCATTGCCTTTTTAATGAACCATTGGTTCTGGAATCTTAAAGATTCTTTTCTTGGATCAAGAAATTAAAATAGTGTCTTGCATTTGCAAATCTGCACTGTTGCGCTCCTAGGTTGGCGCAAGTCATCAGAGAACGCCACGTGTCAGCACCAGAACTACTTGCGCTATGTGCTTTTAAGATGGAGTATTGCTCTCTGAAGTTGGCGCAACTCACCAGAGCGTGCCACGTGTCAGCAGCGCAACAGTGCAGCGCACTGGCGCAATGCACTGCGCTGTTGCGTTTGCGCTCACCAGAGTGTGACACGTGTCACTTCCACATGCGCTTGCGCTCAATAATTAGCGCAAAGCGCCTGACAGGCCACATGGCCACTGTCGGTTTGATTAATGCACTGTATTATTTACAGAAGGGCCAGGCCCAATTAAAAAAAAAGGCCTAACAGGCTAAATTAAATGCAATGCATTATTTTAAAGAAGGGCAGAGCCCAAACAAAGGTCTATCAAGACAAAAACAGATGCTGTGCATCATTTACAAGGGACTGAGCCCAAATAAAAAAGGCCTAGCAGGACAAAAGAAAATGCAGTGCATTATTAAACAGGGGCAAAGCCCTAGCACAGGCCTAATAGGCCAAAGAGAAAAACGTTGAATATTCTCAACTGGACTTAGCCCAATCATGGCCGTAAGTCCTCAAATTAAATTGACTGAGCAAGACTGCTCTCTTAAATCAATTTACATCCGGTTCAAGGGTACATCTTTGAGCTCCTCTGACACCTATCGTTGTAATCCTTCAACGACGTCAGAGAGGTGACGGGTCCCGACAACCACACATCGATACGGACTGTGGCGTCCTTAAACCCACGGACTTATGCGTCCTTAAACTAATGGACTAATGCGTCCTTAAACACATCTATACGGACTATGGGGTCCTTAAACCCATGGACTAATGCGTCCTTAAACTAATATCCGTCCTTAAAACGGGAACAATGGACCACCATGTCCCTAAACTAGCAATGGACCGCAATGTCCCTAAACTACCTATAGACCACTACGTCCCTAAACTAGAACAATAGAGCCCCCAAACGCTCTTTTGTCGGATCTAAACGATCCCGTTTAAGTTGATCTTAGCCTCAAATACGGCTAACGTATCCTTAAACATTCAAACAGACTTTAGTCCCAAATTGGACTATAAGACCCCCAATCAACTTTGGCTCAAGGGTACATCTCCGAACTCTGACACCTGTCGTTGTAATCCTTCAATGTCGTCAGAGAGGTGACGGGTCCCGACGGCCATATATTAAATGGACCACTATATCCCTAAACTGGAACAATAGAGCTCCTAAATGCTCTTTCCGTTAAGTTGATCTTAGTCTCAAATCAGACTAACGTATCCTTAACGAACGTTTAAGTTGATCTTAGCCTCAATATGGCTAACGTATCCTTAAACTAAAACACCAAACCCAAATCTAAGTAAATACGGATTTGGACTAATCCACGTCCTACGAGCGACGGCATAACTTACTCTCCGTATACAATCCACGGGCAACCACAAACAAAACGAACACACACGACACGAAGTGAAATTCTGGAGAAGGAGAAAGTTGTTACCGCGATGCGGTAGCGTAATTAACTGCAGGGGCTTGCGCCTGCAGGGAAGAGCATCCCCATAATAAAAAACCCCTCAAGCGAGGGGGAATCTGACGAAATCTGCTACATCGGCCGCATCCATCTAAACCTCCGATACACGGTGCCATAAATCAACTTGGCATCTTCGGAGAGGTGGACGGATAAAACCAAATAGCATCTGCCCCGAATCATAGGCAAGACGTCCCTGTCTTGGCCGCCGTTCAAAGGGGAACATCAGGCAAGACGTCAGTCTTCCCAGTATTCGGCGGTGAACAGTGCTGAATCCAGATAAAACTAAAACCCATAGAGACCCCACGTGTTAAACACGTGAGAGCTCATGTGCAAAGCATGTGAAAGCTGCTGCCAAATATAAATGACAACCCTCACGTGAAAGTCATACGAGCGCATCAGTTTGAAGCGCTAGTTTCGGATAGAATTAAATTCTACTTAGAACTAAATTTTATCAGGGAAATATTTCCCCCTGATCTTTTTAATACTAGAAAAATTTTCTCTATTAAACAGAGAGCCTCTGAATTCAAAATCCAACGGTGATTATAATATCATCGACGAAATCAGAATATAGAATCGAATTCTTTATGAGGAAAATATTTTCCAAATTTTGGTAAAACGAACATAAAAATATTTTCTGTTAAACAAAATTCTCCGGATTTTAGATCCAATGGTGGGTATAATTCCCTGAGTGATCTTTGAGATCAATTAGATCAATCGAGATCTCTCAATGAGAGATTCTCTCAAACTAATTAATATTTTTTCCTCTCCTGTAAGGACCCGAGACTTCAAGTCTCGTGTACAGAAAACCCTCTATAAGATTCTGCAAGAGAGAAAGTCTCCTCCGCAGACTTTTAAAAAAACAACAGAGAATTTAATTTTCTTCGAAGAAAGATCATCTTCCTCCTTCCAAAACCCAAGGTAAAGAAAATATAAAGATAAAAGAATCTCCTTTACCTATCAAATACATATATAAGGGTTTAACCCTTCAAAAGAACTTAGTTTTTTCTTTAGATCTGAGATCCACATGACAAATCTCCCAGAATGTGGGAATTTAATTCTCATCAAGAAGATCTATTCTTCAGACTCAAAATCTAGGGGAAAACTGTGATATTTTATCACCCTCCATAAGAACAGAAGAAAAGAACATGGAAGAAAGAAAAAGATGAAATTTATATTCCAGGAATTTAGTTCCTTCAAGATGTGTTTTTATCTAAAAATAGGGTTTTTATCCCACTAAGAACTTAGTTCTCACATAAAAAAGAATTTAGCTCTTGCAGTTGATCTCTGCATGAATATGGTAAAGTCTCACGTGAAATCACATGAACGCCCTAGAAAAAAAAAGCTCACGTGAAATGCATGTGGAAAACCTAAGAAAACAACAACTCACATGAAAAGAACGTAAGCACTCAAGAGGAAAACATGAATAAGTGTCTCACGTGTTATCCATGTGAGTGCCCCAAAAGAAGCTATCCGAGACTTAAAATCTCACGTGAAAAGAACGTGAGCACTGGGAAGAAAAACAAACAGACATGTGCGTCACGTGATATCCATGTGAGCGCTTGAAGCCAAAGATATGCATGTCATGTGATATCCACGTCAGTGTTCAAAGCTAAAATGAAAATGCGCGTCACGTGAAAAGCACTTGAGTGCCTGAAGCTAAACAGAGAGTGTATCACGTGATATCCATGTGAGAATGTGAGTGCTGTATGAACCAGTGCTTAGCACTACTCACGTGAAAGGCATATGAACACCAAGAGGCATATCTACTCACGTGATAGCATGTGAGCTCCAAAGAAACCAAAGTACTCATGTGATATACACTGAAGCGGGAAGGATACTATATCCTATGTTGAAGCTTAAGCTTCTGGGCTCAGTGTTTAGCACTGCTGGATTATATAAATCCCAAAACAAAATGTGTGGTCAATTGTTTAGCATTGTTGGGTAACAGAAAGCCCGACATTTAGTCTAAAATAGACCGACTCCATGAATTTTTAAACTTCTTTGATTTTTAAAAAGAAAATCAATCAATCTCAAATATTTTAAGTCGACCTCAATCTAAAATAGGATTAACGGTCCTTAACCATATTTTAAGTTGATCATAATCTAAAGCAAGATTAACAATCCTTAAACTCCTGAATTGATGGAACATATGACCTAGGTTCAAACCCAAGTCTGATATATACGGATTTGGACTAATTCGCACCCTATGAGTGACGACATAAACTAGTCTTTGTATACAATCTATGGGCAACCCCAAAATAAACAATATAATACGACACAAAGTGATCTGCCTGGAGCAGGTGAAAATTGCTATCGCAATACGATAGCATAATTAACTGCAGGGGCTTGCGCCTTCAGGGAAGAGCATCCCCACAATCAAAAACCCCTCAAAGTGGGGGAATCTGATAAGTCACGCTACATCGGTAGCATCTGTCCAAACCTTCGATGTATGGTGCCATAAATCAACTTGGTATTTTCAGAGAGGTGGATGAATATGTTCCAAATAGAATCTGCACCCAAATTCAGGCCAGACGTTCTATCCCAGTTCGTCTCTGTTTTTGGCAGTAAACAGATAGCATACTATCATCCTGAGTAAGACTGTTTTATCCGTATAGGTCCATCCACAATCATCATAATCGCCTGCCTGCGATTACGATAATTGCTGTGAGGGCCCTATATCCAACAATCTCCCACTTGCACTTAAGGCTAATTATTGCAGTATCGTGTACGCATAGCCTGTGTGCTACCGAATACCCAACTTTTCTACTAATCAGATTCACAAACCGAGTTTGACAAACCAATTGTGTTCAAGAAATAGCCTCAGTGAGTGAATCCGCTTCAATGTTTCTATCTGTATCTCTCTATATCTCAATTTCGCGGAGAACGGACATCTCCCGAAATGAGTGATACCTGTCTTAGAACTTTTCTGGATATCTGATGCGACCAAGTTCATAACATGAACACCAAATCCAACAAACTTCTTAGACTGTATCATCCACTGAATTTATTCAGTATCCTGTGCCATACTTACCTCAGTATCTACTTGGATCCATGTCCAACATATTTCCCCTCAGAAGAGGGTAAACATATAACTCTGATAATCACTCTGTCATCCAGGTCATTTTAGAAGCCATAACCGATAACTGCCTCCTGTAGGAGGCTGCCATTACCATATATCAAGAACATTCTCTTATGTTCATAACTATTTCCCTTTATCTCTGTAACACCCTAGTTCGTTTATACCAGTTCTAGTTCAAGTAACTCTTTAGTTATGGTATTTTCTTGATTTACTGTGTTTTGGGTGCGAATAGTGTATCTGACATCTGCATTTGCATCCTACCCAACCCGCATGCTTGAAACCTGTCTTGATTCATAATTATGGTTTATCCTGACTTGTTACATAGACTCGTGCACTTCCATATTTACATACTGCATATTGGCATTTATCTGGCATCTGCATTTTTAAATATAACATTTAAAGTCACATAAAATATTTTAAAAATACATTGCATAGCCTGCATATACCCCTAGCCCCGTGGTAGAATCCGCGCATCTTGTTCTCGTCCCATTCAGTGAAACGGACTTGTTTGGATGGCTACGAGCACGTACCTGCATCTGTTCTTGGGGGTATGCATTTTCGTTACCCGAACATTCATTTTTTTATTTTGGTCGACATGTATATTTTTTGCATTTTAAAACTGAATTTTAGACCCGACCCGGGCATGTTTTGGACTATGTTTGTATTTACCAGAATATCAAATTTTATTTATATAATATTAATTTTATAAACTGATACAAATTAAAATTTAGTTAACCAATAAAATATTTTTTAAATTTAAACCTAAACTAATTTCCTAACAAACTAACAACCCCTTTCTCTCTCTCTCTCTCTGTGCATATATATATTTATATATTTTTTATTTATTTATTTTTTTCTTTCCTTATTTAATACACAGCCTCTTCTTCTTACTTCTTCTTCTTCTTTCTTCTTTCTTTTTCTTGATCTTGTTTCTTGATTTCGGTGATCACCGCCGGAGCCGTGCTCGTCGCTGACGATCCGAGTGATCCAGTGAACGTACTTGCCTGTGTGATCACTCTCTTGCATTGTTTAGACCCGTCCCATGTGTCGTGCGTGCGTTGCGACGTTTTACCGACATCGGACGTGCCGTACATATCCGTTTCATGATCCGTCGAGGCAAGTTAATCTTTTTACATGCTATACTACTATATTCTATATTCATTTGAATAATAACAACACATAATGACTAGTTATGCATCCCACATTATCTTTTTGCATGTTTCACCATTTTCGGATATCCGTGTGCATCCGTGCAAGTTACTTCATATCTATTGCATGCAAATTTATCTTGATACATGCTAGACTACAATATGCTGCACCCAATTGAATATTTACATTTCATATAGTTTAGTTGTACATCCCGCATTTACCAGTTTATCAATTTACTGTTATACGACGTCCGTACACATCAATATCATTATTTACATGTCTAGTCGCATGCTAAATTATCTTGCTACAAGTTAGGTATAGTATTATGCATCCATACTGAAGTTTTACTGTTTTCGGATACCCGATTGTATCCATATCATTTAAAATATATATCGTCGTAATATTTCTTATTATTATCTTTAATTAGTTTAAAATCTGCATTTTATAATATTATACAAAGTATAGTTTGAAAATATTATAGTTTACACATGAAACATCGTTGCAAAGCGGATACGACAAATCTGAAATTTATTGTACACCTTACCTTATAAAATTCATTATAAATCATAGAAAAATTATTAGTATACGTTCTTTAATTCGTTATGAATATAACTCAGAATACTATAACTCTATGAAATATTTACTTGCAAAATAAATTTTTTAAAAAACGTAAAATGCAAATGAAAATATCTCTAAACTGCTGTGCAGGAAAATTCCAGCAGCAAACTTTCAATTTCGAATGTTCATAGCTTTTTGTAGGAACAAGCTGAGATACTTCAACTTATAAAAATGAAAACCTTATTGAATTATCTTTGTTTTGGTATAAGACACGTCCCTTTTGGAGAACGTTTGTTATTTTTAAGCTATTTTACAAATCAGGGTGACGCTGAATTTCTGAACGGAACTTTCTTGTTCATGGTTAATCAATATCACTTTTATAGTTATTAATCGGTTTGAATATGTTATCCATGTTAATATTATTATATCAATATCTATTTAATAAATAATAGTGCTTGTGTTTTAATATTCAGCAAATTTTACCGATTTACAGTTTTATAGTATCCGTCTGGATCCGTATGGTTTATTACATATCTAATTGCACTCCGAGACCATATTATTTCATGTTACTGTTGTATTAGTGCACCATGCTTGATAATGTGCATCCTATATAGTCATGATGTAACCCATGATCGATATTTGTGCATCCATGCTTTTAATGTACATCCGTACTTTCACCCTGATTCAATACTTGCTATAGTTTGATTATGAGCACCCGTTGATACCTGTGCACTACTTGACATGACCTGATACACCACTACTTGACATGACTTGATACATGTACACTGCTTGACATGACCTGATATATCACTATTTGATGTGTTACCTGATCCTGTTTCTAATGCCGACAATCCTGGCATGTTGTCCCGATGGACATATCCTGTTGTTTGTATAGACAAACCTGTTTCTGCTTGATCCTGTGTTGGCATTAGCTTCATATTTATCAATACCTGACTTGAATACATAACTTGGGGGTAAGGGGAAATCAGTGATGAAACCTGACTTATAACTCAACAGTTCGACGTTTATACTGATCAGTTTTAGGGGCCCTGAGATGATGATGCTGACATCATTCATCTATACAAGTTTCCTATTTATGCCTAGCGGCATGTCTCGGTTTCAACCCGAGAATCTGGACCGTGGTACCGGGCATGCACGGGATACTATTGAGTTACATTGACGATCCATTAAATTGATTTCAAAGACTTGAGAGTAATTAACCCAGTAGCTTAGTTCAGATTACTCACTGCACATCACATATGCTTTTACCCTTCACTGTTCCTTATTCGTGTTACTGTTCTACTTTTATTACTGTTCATACTCGTGCCTGCATGTCTTGCTACCCCCTGATTATATTATTGTTGATATTATGACGCACTGACATCTGGGTTTTGCATGGCTCAGATCCTCTACTTTTGTCGCAAGCTGATCAGGAGTATTTCCGCCGTCAGGCCGAGCAGTGAGGATCCTGTTAGTATCCAGTTAGTTTAGTTATTTCCGTACTTTCCAGATGTTACTGTTTCTTGGATTTATTGCTTCCGCATATTATTTCTTGACTCGTTTATTCTGGTTTATGGACATGTATTAGATAGTTTATTTTATTTGTACTGTTCTTGATATCTTCTAGACAGCCGTAATGTGACTGTAGAAGGATGTTTCCTAGCCACAGGTAGCATGGTTGGCTCTGTCACGTGCCGATCTTAGTGCACTCTGGGAAGCGCGGCATGACAATCTCTCCATGATTGGATTAAAATATGCTTACTGCAGCTAGAGCAAAAGCAATATTATCCATGTCTTATGTAGAGAAACACCTGTGACAACCACAGTTTAACCGATTGGAGTATAGGAAGCTCATTTCCTATCAGGAGTATGTCATCCAAATCCCTGGACAGTACACCCTATTACCTTCTTACCAGGTTCATCTTTTGTTTTGATGAAATCATACACTATAACTGTCACATCAAAACAGATGATCCATCACCACTATACCTGATGTATTCTATAAATAGACATAAGCACCTTCTCACCATGCTTCCGCTGCTTCTGCTTGTAGGTGGACGGGGTTTAAGGTCATGACGATCATGGCAACGGCGGAATTTGAAAAACAATAATTTTACAAAGTATAACCCCAATCCATCACCAAGATTATCAAATACTTAGCAATAGAATAAACTAAAAATATAAAGAAAGCAAAGAGAGGGTGATACAACCTTTGTAGTGTGCTCGGCTAATCACGGAAGGACCCGTCTAGACTTTGTGAGCTCCTAGACACGTCTGAATGCCGACCGCCTCACCGTAGATGATCCACATTGAAAGCGGATTGTCCGAGCTCCAACTCCATCACCGAACGGCAAAACTTTTTTCAGAGGCTAGCTAGACGTAAAGGAAAACGATGTGAATGATGGATACTCTCTCTTTTTGTCACTCCCTCACCATGGCAACGTTTGCCATTAACCTAGAAAGCAAAACCTCTAGTGAAGAGGAAGAAGGTGAAGTTTGATGGCTTGAAAAATAATGAATTGTGTTAATTCCTTTTTTCCACCCATGTTATAATAATATGATATGAGTCACTCTCTCACTCACTCACTCTCTCATGTGTGTTTCACACACAAGAGAGAGGGTGGGCCCTACCATTTATTAAGTATAATAAATAAATAATAATATATACATATACATACATACATATATATATATATATATACATTTACATACATACATATATCTATGTATATTTATTTACACATAATATAAAATGGTGGGAATTATATATAACACACACACACAGAATAAGTATTAGTACATATATCCTATACACATACACATCATGTATCACAAACACGAAATGCCATCTATATCTTCTCAGTATCATATACTGTAGAGAGTGTGTGTATCATATACACTATACTAGAAACTGCATCATCTATTCGGTTATCAAGTCAACACTTGACTTGATACTCCGTCTTTTAAACCGGCTAGTATAACAGTTGTCCGATTAAACACGTATATCCAATATACATGTTTTATCAAACTCATGCACGTATCCTTATACACACGTCACATCGCGTTTTGCCCAGGCAGGCATTTTCGTTGCGGGACTCTAAAGATCTGTTAATACGCTGGCAGTAGGTTATATATGATCATTTCCGATTGAATCTGAAACACTTTTAGATTCAACCCTCTTTCGGGTTAACCCACAAGCTCGTCAGTGGCACTAGCTGTACATAACGACTACCCAGGTATAAGCAAGATAAAGGCAGGTCGACGAGCGAACACATTCGGAGCTAACAAAGTCTATAAGTGACAGTCACCGTATAGTCCAGTCCCTTTGTCAAAGAGTATCGCATACCGGGTTTAGGGGTGGAATCTGTTAGACCCCAAATAACCCGATAAGTCATGCTGACATAGGACTCAAAACCAAAGAGATACAACTGGTAACACTTACCAGTTTATCTCTACTGTCGTGGCCATGGACTTCTAGCTATAGTCATATCCTGCACAGTGCGATATCGACTCCCAATATCGGGGGTGACGAATTCTCTTGACCGCTCACTGCCTCCATGTGCTTCGGGACTGTACCCTACTAAAACCTGTTTCCACGACTCAGTAAAGCCATGGTAGGGTAGTAATCTAAGTACATTGGGAATACACACAAGTCACTATAGCGATCTTAGGTCTAGGGACCATCTTCTATTCATGTCACCAGAGAACTGCTATCTGACATTGGTATAATACCATCTAAGAGTTCTTAGCGAGTCCGTCCAGTGTAACTCATCCAATAAGCACCTGTATACAATCATCGGTGTCAAACACTAATTTCTATAGGATCAGCCATCGCCCAAGACAAGGCCATGAAATGTATACACTAGTCTAAACTAAAGTGCCTATGCCCAGTCTCGATACTCCTATGACTAGGGACATTTAAGGATGTGCTTATAAACTACCAGGCCCCACTAGTATGATCCTTATCATAATCCTGGTAATGAAGCAAAGATCTTATTGGGCTTTATCTCATGTATTATCGATACATGATAACTAGTAACACGTATATACATGACAGATAAAGACAAAAGGTCATCATGAATTCAGTAATTGCATTCCTACAATTACGATAATTGCCTTGAGGGCACTTATATCCAACAATCTCCCACTTGCACTTAAGGCCAATTATTATGGTATCACATACACACATCTCATGTGCTTCTACATACCCAACTTCTATACTAACAGTTTCGCAAATTGTATTCGAGAAATAGACTCAGTGAATGGATCCACTACTATGTTTATAACTGTATCTCTCTGAATCTCAATTTCGCGGAGATCAACTGTCTCCCGAAATGAGCGATACCTACCTTAGAATATTGTTTGGATAGCTGATGGGATCTTGTTCACAAATGAATATATTTATCCAAACAAATACTTAGGATGTATTCTCTACTGATTCACAATCAGCATCAAGCGCCATGACTACCCTAGTATCTCTCTTGGAACTCTTCCAATATACTGCTCCTCAGAAGAGGGTAAACTAATGAATCGCGACAGATACTCTGTCATCCTTGTCATCTCGGAAGCTGGAATCTATAATTGCCTCCCGAACGAGTCTTCTATTATCATACACAAAGAACTTCTCATATGTTCTTCACTTCAGCCTATGTTTCTCCAGTATTGGACTAATATCTGCTTACTAGACCAAGTGTAAAAGTATCATCTGGTCTGGTATATAACATAACGTGATTGACCTCACTGCCGAAGCATGTCGAATATCATTCATGCGAGTTTATCTCTTTATCAGTCCTGAAAGACATCATTTTAGAAGGGGTGGCCCCATTACCTGCGAGTACATTACCTCGCTAGAATTCGTCCATTCTAAAGCCTTTAGAATGGTGTCATTATACCTGAATTGGGATAATCCCAAAACTCTTATCGGGTTTAACTCTATAGACCTAGTTACTAGAATCAATGATATATTTATAATCTATAAAGGAGAAACAGTAGCAACCAATGTTTGACCGAATCATAGTATAGGAACATCACTTCCTATCAAGAGTATATCATCTACATCAATATGAGGAACCTGACCCTACTCCCTACTGCCTTCTTACAAATAGCATGTTTATCTCTTATTTTGATGAAGTCAAATATTTTGACCGTAGTATCAAAAAACAGATGATCCACCTCCGCTATGCCGGCTTTAGTCTACAAATAAACTTAAGCAATTTGAACACTATCCGCTGCTCCCACTGACTAAGACAACCCTCTGGTAGAGTCATATATACGTACACTTCTAAATCCAATTTAGAAAGACGTTATAGTCATACGCATACCAGATATCATAGTCATGAAAACAAAAGTGGCAAATTTTATCCGTATGAACTTCAGCACAGACTTTGAAATAACAGTATCATCACAACCCATATCGGGTATTTGATGAATACCTGTATACTATAAGTCTAGCATTATTAGGTTAATACCTTTCCATTTGCACTGATCTCAAAAGATCTGCTTTCTCTTTATGGGTTTTACCCCTTTCAGGTGCACACAACAAAATCAATAATTTGTTGTAGTGTATAGAGTCCAACTTGGATAATTTGGCATCCAGCCATCAGTTGGAAGTCACCACTTTGTATGGCCTGCTGATAACTATTTGGGTCATCATCACATGATGCAAACCTCCTAGTCACCGTTTACGAGAAAACCGAAGCCTCTCTCGGCCGGCTGAGGTCACCTACTAAATCTGCGGAGTAGCTATGCTCTGTCAGGATCAATTAGATCATCAGGTTCCTCTAAACTTTTAGTAACCGTTTCCGGTTCTGGAATCACTTCCCGTTGTATCATACTCCTACTAATTTCTTTTGCAAGAAATTCCTTTACCAAGGAGGTGGCGAGTCAAGAACAAAACATTTTTGAACTTGGAAATGGTAGAACCTATCCTTCATGAGAGCTTGGGATAACCCACAAACTTCTATTACCGAAACGTGTCTCGAGTTTGTCTGGATTATGATTTTAAAAATAAACCAGATAACCCAACATCTTAACAACTTTAAGATGAACACCATTCTATATCATATATAGAAACAGAGACACTTGTTTAGGTGGAACCAATATCCATTGATATGTATCTATTTCTAGTGCATCCCCAAAATTAAAGAAGGCAACTCAGTATTACTCATCATGGAGTGCACCCGTGGATGAGCAATCTGAGAGAGAATCACATTCACATTACGAAATACCTGGTACCAACCCCATGTCTGTATAGACATCGGAAAACATACATCAATATGTATAAGTACAAAAGTTCACTAAATCATTTTCCGTATGCTATTAATTGAAAACATTTTCTTGGTTAAAAGATACCCGAAGTTTGCGGTTTAGGCAAAACCTGATGATTTTGCTCAATAGCAACAATTGCTCTGAAAACCGACATTGAGGATAAAATCTTCCATTCTCAATTCTTTTCTCTTTCTCAACCTCTATAACACCTTACGGATGTGAGATTCTAATCCGTTATCTATATACCCAGGAGTTAGAGTTTATTAAGAACATTTTTTCAAAATACGGACACATAGGAGATCTGAAACATCAAAAATGTTTCAGTGGGGTTAGTTGGGTATTCACAGTATTGCCTTTTTCATTGTCCAGGCTCATGATAGTAGTCGCAATTTCCTTTTCTTACTTCAACCCCTATTGATGTCTCTCCATTTTACCTTACTGTATACCGAACTTATGCTCGTTGGTTTTCTTCATTCCATTCCTTTAGTACCAATTTCGGGATTGGAAGAAGTCTATCTAATAAGCGTAACCGGTATACACTCCTTATATATAAGGAGCACTCAAACTTGAGATAAGGAAGAATGGAAAGACAAATGAACGATTTATCTACTCCAGAACCAGTGGCCATTCTCAGACTAAAACAATTTCATCGAGTTCGTACCTAACCATATGATGGCCTTCAACGCAATATGGATCTCTATACCGAATACAGGGGGTTCTGGAGTTAGCAGAAGGGGAAGTAGGATATGTAAGGATATATGCAACTGTGTCGTGGATTAGGGAAATACAGACATTCCAAAGCCGTCGATTGTAAAAAGGTCGGTCAATATGGTTAACAAGTCTTAGTATAAGGTGAGTTCAAGGTCGCTGTTAGAGAGAGAAAAGAAACACTCAGTGTACACTCTAACCTAAATCAGATTGGTATATTTATCTAATCAGGATGGCTCCCACTGTTCTGTCAAATTCTCCTTCAAACCTTAAAAGGAGAACTAGCCGGGATTTCGTATAGAAAATTCTCCCGGGAGTACCTATTACTCACAGTAGGAATCGGGGCCCAAACTATTTTGGAGTGGTAACCTTGACGGAGTCAACAAGTTACCCCACACCATAGAAGGTATGCAATCTCATTATAAGTTTCAACACTTGAAACTCCCGATATCAGTTTTTACCCCAAACGGCTTATGACCTTGACAGAGTCAACAAACCAAAAGTTGCTAGTCAAGTTCAACCCATCATTTCATAATTGATTTAGATCTACCCGTACCACCCTTGACGGAGTCAACAAGGCATACGACTATCCTAACCAATCGCATCGTATGCAATCAGGAAAACATCACTTAGCTACCATACACTACGCCTTGACAGAGTCAAAAAACGCAGCATGAATACTAAATACTCTATTTCCTGAAATGACAAAAGGCTATGGCTGATTTTGAAGAAAACCATCAACGTAATGAACTTGATCTCATCGCAGGAACTGGGTAGTTTTGAAAGTTTATAGTCACGTAGACTTTTGCTCAAGAGTGAACTCATCGTGAAGGGATTTAGACTTTTTTCTCATCGAATGAGGTGCAGGATATTCCTAACCGAATACCCCAACGCAAAGCAAAAGAATACGTCTACAAAAACAATTTTAGTAACACAAACTTTTGCCCAAGAGCGAACTCCCAATGATGAGATCAAGGCTCTTTCCTTATCGAATGACGTGCAGGACATTCCTAACCGAATGCCATGTTGCAAAGCAAAAGAATCGATTAAAATTTCTCCTTTATAAAAGTTGGTTCCTACAATGTATATATTTATTTTACTTTATATTAATGCAATTAATATAATCCCATCATTTAGATAATCACATTATCTAACATTATTCTTCTCACACAAACATTACAGAGAAAGCAGTATGAAAAGGAAAAATAGAATGCGCATATACGCCATCCGCATTCGCCACGGGGCCCCGTCATGCACCATTAGGTTACTTAACTAACGGCAGAGTAGGTGCAGGGCTAGCGCGGGTGAAAAACATATATAGAATTTATTATATATATACTATATACAATATATATAAACGTATCATCACACACAAATAATCACATTACAACATGCGGGAAAACAATATCACAAAGTTAGAATGGTCAGATCACCTAAGAATCCCACGTTTCGTTCGAGCAACAAATGATACATGAAGTTCTTCGGTCGCATGAATAGCCCGTGCGTAGCCAAAAGCAGACTCCTATGAATGCGGCAAGTCATCCGCCAATCCAAGAAACGAGGCAACCCGGCATCATCACCATGATGGGGCCACCAAGCACTTTCTTGAATCTGATGACTTGAGCACCCCACCGTGGGTCTATCCTAACCCCCTACAAGCATAGCAAGCAGCCCGCCAATTCTATAATCGAGTGACCTGATCTCAACTCCTTGAGATAGCCACCCGCTGCAATCTAGAATCCGGTTGCCAGTGCACTTCTCTGTGGGGTAATCCTAATACCTGTATTAATACAACGATAATATCGATTGCAACCTGATCGAGTCTCGACGAATAATAATACAATAGACGGAAACAACGGCTACATGTCGACCGCTCGTCTCAAATAAAAGAATATACATTTGGCTATAACATAAATGAAATGAAAAACACATCATCACAGACACGCACAAGGGACAATTCATTTCGCGACAATTCAATCCACACCAAAAAAACTTTAACATAGAACATATCATACTCACATGTGCAACCGTATAGAATTGATCACACCAATTCAGCGACGTTAAACATCGCATATCACATATACCATCGTATTAATAAGATTAAACACTTTAACCACGTCAATACGGAAACTATGTCAACGAATTCCAAAACCCGCGAAGCCGAAATAGAATTTCCAAAAACTGAAATTCAAGATCAGCCCCGGCCCCAAAACACCATCATTTCTTGCATGAATCGAAACCCAAACGACCCAAAAACTTCCCGAGACACTGGGGGAATCTCAGTCACGACCCATGAGGCCCCGGGGGCCATTGGGTAGGGGCACCAACCTATGGCCACAAAATTATGGCCATGGGTTGGCTGCTGGGACAACAAGTGCGCAGCTACGCGCTTGCTGTCCTAGCACCACACCCGAGACCATTTCGTGATGTTCTCAGATGTGGGAGCACACCCAAGCCCACAGGGATAACCCTGGGTCGCTCCCGCGCCACCACGGGGCTCTCAGTACGAACTAAGTGCCCCGAGATGCAAGTTATTTGCAAAAATAGTTACTGGTTTAGATCAAATTTTCAAAAAGAAACTGTTTTGTTTTGTAAAAAGGTTTTGGAAATTCAAATGACCACAAAACCAATTGCAAGTATTTGATTTGGCTCTGATACCATGTAAGTGGACGGGGTTAGTGTTGGGTTATGGAGGGGCTCCGGCCCTCAAACTGTGGCCGATTGCGGAACAAAATTTTTCTAAACTAGCGCTAACACAACCCGATACTACGGATTGACCATTAGCCCTAAGCTAGCAAACATAAAGAGAGATTTAAGAATGGTTATACTGAAAGATCCGTGTCCTTCGGTCTTCAACCACCATCCCAAGCTCATAGAGGCCTCCTTGATCTAGCTTGATCTCCGGTCTCCCTCCATCGAAGATGATCAACCGGAGAGGCTATGAAACGAGCTCCAACCTCATATTCGAGGTAACTAGAGTGCCTAGATTGCTACACTAGATAGCCTATGAGAAGTAGAGAATGATGAAAGATTAATTTGTCTCAAGAAACCCTAGGTTTCTCAACACATGAGAGCGTTATGGTGGAGGTAGAAGAAGATGCCATGAAGATGAGAGTATTGTGAACAACTAAAGTGAGGAAAGCAAAAGAAATGGCTAAGTATTTTGTTGTGTTGTGAGAGTTCTTGAAATAATAGAGCCATCCCAAATAAATATCTCAAATTTCCAAAATATCTTAAGTCAACAAAAATTTCTTAACTCAGCATAATCTCACAACAAACAAAAACCTTAAGCATGCTTGAATAATAACTATGGGTCACTAATAAGCCATGCCATAAAAAATGCAATAAACACCTCATCCTATATCTTAATAACCTTTTAATCCAAAAAGGTCTAAACCATAATGAGGTGTAATCTTCTAAAAGTAATCTTGTAAGAAATTACAAGAATACCCCTCATCCGTATATACATACCCACATCCATATTCTGAAAAATACGAATACAAAGAGATGAAAATAATCCAACAATATAATTAGGATCTGTCTTAAACCAAAGCCCACTAGTATTATCCGTCTGAATCATGATACGTGCACAAGTGCACGTATATGATCGAACATTGCCGTAAAACCATACGGCCTCTACATCGTTTCGCCCGAAGCAGGAAAACTCTCTATGTGGGACTCTAAAGACTCGTCAATACGCTGGAAGTGGGTTTAACCACAAGCACGTCAGCGGCACTAGCTGTACGTAACGGCTACCCAGGTATTGAGCGAAAGAGAGGCCGACGAGCAAACTCATCCTGAAACCCTACCAAGCCTGACAGTGACAATATCCGTACAGTCCAGTCTGTTCGTCTAAGAGTATCGCATATCGAGTCTAGGGGGTGGATAAATTCAGACCCCTAATAACAGGACATTTCGTGTCGGTATGAAGCCCATCACCTACTAAGAAACTACTGATCCGAATCAGTAATTCACGACTGCCTTGGCCAAGGATTTCTAGTGATGGTCACCCGTGCACTGCGCGACATCAACCCCCAATACCAGGAGAGACGAATCCCCGACGATCCGCTCACTGCCTCCATATGGTTCGGGATTGTACCCAACTAAAACATGTTTGCACGACTCCTTTGAGCTGTGGTAGAGTAGTAATCAAAGCACAGTGGGAACTCACACGAAATAAATGACGATCTTAGGTCGACAGACTAACCTGTACACATGTCACCTGGGAACTGCTATCTGACAATAGGTATAATACCAACTAGCATGTTCCCGGCGAGTCCGTCCGGTGTACTCATAACCCAATGAACAACTGTATACTATCTTAGGTGAACAAACAGACACCAATGGCTTATGAGACTGGCCACCGCCCCTCGTCGGGGTCTCGATCAATATACACTAGTCTACTCTGGAGTATCGATACACAGTCTCGAAACTCTCTCGACTAGGGACATTTAAGGATGTGCCTATAGACCACCCAGCTCACACATATATGATCGCCATCATAATGCTGGTAGTCAAGCAAGAATCATATGGGCTTTATCAACATGTAATAGTGATCTGTAATGCCACCTAATGCTGTACATGATGATAAAGACAAACTAAATAGCAAACTATTATCTCGAGTAAGACTATTCTACTGGTATAAGTCCTCCCTCAATCATCATAATCACCTGCCTGCAATGTTTACTGTCGGAAACCGGGAAGACGCGGCGAACGTCTTGCCTGAATCTGGGGGCAGATGCTAATTGGTGCTATCCGTCCACCTCTCTGAACATTCCAAGTTGATTTATGGCACCATGCATCGAAGGTTTAAACGGATGCGGCCGATGTAGCAGACTTCGTCAGATTCCCCCTCGTTTGAAGGGTTTTTTGATTATGGGGACGCTCTTCCCTGCAGGCGCAAGCCCCTGCAGTTAATTACGCTACCGCATCGCGGCAATAACTTTCTCCTTCTCCAGATGGTCACTTCATGTCGTGGGTGTTTGTTTTGTTTGTGGTTGCCCGTAGGTTGTATACGGAGACTAATTTATGTTGTCGCCCGTAGGGCGTGGATTAGTCTAAATCCGTATCTTCTTAGATTTGGGTTTGAGGTTTGGGTTTAAGAATACGTTAGCTTCATTTGAGACTAAGATCAACTTAAACGTATGTTAAGGATACGTTAGTCTAATTTTTAGACTAAGATCAACTTAACAGGATCATTTAGATCCGACAAGAAAGCAATTGGGCTCTATTGTTTAGTTTATTGACATTGCGGTCGATTACCAGTTTAAGGACATGGTGGTCCAATGTCAGTTTAAGGACATCTCGGTCCAACGGTAGTTTAAGGACATCTCGGTCCAGGTTAAGGACATCGTAGTCCGTAGGTGTTTAAGGACCCCACAGTCCAGGTTAAGGACATCATAGTCCATGGGCTTAAGGACCCCACAGTCCGGTTTAAAGACATCGTAGTCTATAAGTTTAAGGACATCGTAGTCCATGAGTTTAAGGACCCTACAGTCCGTAGAAATGTGTGGTCATCGGGACCCGTCACCTCTTTGAAGACGTTGAAGAATTACAACGACAAATATCAGAGGAGTAACGAGATATACCCTCGAACCGGTGTGAATTGTTCGAAAGATCTGTAGCCCAGTTTAAGACTAAGATCTGTTGAATACTTGTGAGCAGATGTGCTCAGTTCAATATAAGTTGAGGACTTATGTCCAAAATTGGGCTAAGTCCAATTAAAATGTTTAACATTTTGTTGTTCTGGCTATTGAGCCTTTACTTGGGCTCGGCCCTTTTAGTAATGCTAAGCATTAGATCCTGACATCTTTTGTCTTGTATTGAATGCATAGCATTCATCAGAACAAAGTGTGTTCTGACAATGCGTCACGTGGCGCGCCAGGCACTTTGCGCCAATTAGAGAGCGGGTTGCGCTTCTGACGAGTAGCGCACACGAAAAGAACACGTGTCGCGCTCAGCGTTAAGCGCTAGCTTATGAGCGCATTGCGCTTTCAATTTATGAGCGCTTTGCGCTAGTTTGGTGGTGCACCAGTGAGTGACACGTGGTGTGTTTGGCGCTGAGCGCCAGCCCATGAGCGCAGTGCGCTATCTTAGAAGCGCAAAGCGCAAGTTGCATATGTGGTTGACACGTGGCACGTTTTTGCGCTGAGCGCCGATCCAAGGAGCGCAAAAGCGCAGTTCATGAGTGCAAAGCACTTTTCGGTAGCGCAAAGCGCATTTGATCAAATTTATAATCAGAGAACAAGTTTATGTTCTCCCTTTAAAGGAGACTTTGCCTCAAGATTCAAGAACAAAAAGTTCTTATTTATAAAAAAGGGCACTGCCTTTGTAGACCAAGAATCTATGAATGAAGTGAATACTTCTTTTTAATTTTTATAATAAGATCTCTGATCTCTCTCTCTTTTTTTTTATCAAGGACCTTGGTCTTTTGTAGATCTATGATCTTTTTTAGAAGATAGTTCTTATTTTATGAGATGATTTTATCTCTGTGTTCAAGAATCATGTTCTTTACCTTAAAGAAAAATGATCTTCTTTCACCAAAAGCTTGCTTTTCTTTTTCTTTGAGTTTTCTCAAAGTTTGTAGGGTTTTTTTTCTATATCAGACTTTAAGTCTTGGGGCCTTTATATAGGGCCAATTGATTTGTTAAATCAGTTTTAAGAGATTTTTTTCTGATTGATTTGGGAATATTTCCCACCGTTGGATCTTTGATCCTAAGGCTTCTACTTTGCAGAAGATAATCTTCTTATTTTAATATGATTGAAAAGATCTTTTCGTAACAGAATTTTAATTCTAATTAATTAATAATTTATTATTATTAGATCTTTTGATCTAACGGTGGGGAATTTTTAATTGCAGCGCTGGCGCCCCTTGCGCCAGCGTACCTACGTTCGACACACGGCGCGCGGCACAGAGCGCAGCGCAGCTGCGCTAGCGCACTCGTGTTTGACACGTGGCGCGCAGCGCAGAGCGCTGGATCTGAAGCGTTGCTTCAACTTTTGAGTTTTGAAATTTTAAAACAGAGCTTTGCTCTGATTGGGGAAAACAGAAGCGTCGCTTCATTTCAAATCTTGGAATTTGAACAGAGTTTTGCTCTGATTGGGGAAACAAATGCCCCCCACCGTTGCGCTTATGTGGCCCACACGTGAGCGCAGCGATGGCAACATCTGAGCCCTTGGATCAACTCAGAAGTTGAAGAGGCGGCTTAACGCCTATAAATAGGACCTTTGGTCCTTTAGATGATTTTCATCTCCTCCTTGAGAATTATCTCTTCTTCAGAGCATTGCTCCCCTGTTTGAGAACCTTTTAAGAGCCAAAACTCTGTTAAAATTTAGGTAAAGTTTAAAACTATTTCTAAATTAGGATTTTACCCATTAACAAAGCCTTCCTCTTCATAGATGTTCGATCTAAAGAAAACTCATTTAGGGTTTCAATGATAGAGCTTTGCTCTCTTCAGAGTTTATTCATGGATCTGGAAGATCTTAGAATTTTTAATTTATAAAAATTAATTTTAATTAATTCTTGACGGATTTTTCCATCATCATTACAGAGCCAGGCTCTTAGCATTCCTGGGGAATCTCTTTAAATTCCATTCATAATTGACTTTGACAGGTGTCATTCCTGTCTGCAGAGTCTTGCTCTCGGGGAATTTAAATCCTTGACCCGAAGGGTTGCTTATTAAATGAGATTCCCCTTTTAGGAATTCTCACATATTCGAATTTATTAGGTGTCATAATTAGAATTCGTTTCCTGTTTTTAATAAGAATTTGCCTAATCAGTCTGTCCGCTAATTCTTGTTAATTTTCTTTTCCAGGAGTTATGGACGTTCATATGTATGACCTTGATGAGATCATCTCTTACGGAGACATTCGCTCACTCGGTCGTTCTCAAAATCGAGAATTCACAAACGCCCAGTGTGCTGAAATTATGAGTCGCTTTGACCCATACGATGGTCGACTGCTTCCTCAACGTTCCTCTCTCCTGAAGCTTATCGTGGGAGCGATCTGGGAAGCGCTTCCTCTATTCTGTACTGGTGTACCACTTAAGGCATTGGATGCTGCCGAGGATAAGGTGCACTCGGTGTATCTGATAGGCCTAATCTCAAAGAGAAGGCGAGACAACCTTATCGATCTTCTGCATCAGGCTTTTCAACAGGCGGCAATACGTGCTGCCTATCGGAGGGTGGAGGACATCCATGAAGAGCCCGACGCTTGTGATCGCGAAAGAAAGCATATTAGGATGGTTCGAAAGGCCTGGAAGATTCTGGACAACGTTACTTTTGAATTTCTCAATCCATGCCCTGGATCTGAGGTTTTGCCATTGTAATCATCTTGATAATGTTTTGTTTACTGCTTTCATAATTGTAAGAACTTTTTCACAGTATGAATGACAAATTCTTCATTTCAGCTTGTTTTGTTTTATGTACTAAATCTTTTGCACATGCATGAACGGGTATGCCTCGAACGCTTAATTAAATGCGAATTAAATATTCTCCTATCGCTTTCTTCTCTTTGTTGCCGGCATGTTATCTTAGTAAGCGTAGCCTGTAGATGGTATATAGCTGTCCATCTTGGACTCTTTGTATGGCGGTGATGGCTTAGGAAATAGGGTTAGGATCTGTCACCTAAGACTTTTCAATTTTATGAGCCGTGGGGGTCTCATAAAGACTTTTCTCCCTACGAGTCGAGAGGATCTTGTAGGTGTGTTTTCTCCTTAGGAATCGTGAGGATTCCTAAGTGTGTTTTCCCTTATAAGTCGTAAGGATCTTATAAGAGAGTTTTCTTCCTTACGAATCGAGATGACCCGTAAGTGTTTAGTGGGATAGACATGTAGATGACGTATTTCCGAAACGGGGTCATATGGATGACGTATTTCCGAATGGGGTCATATGGATGACGTATTTCCGAACAGGGTCATGTGGATGACATATTTCCGAACGGGGTCATGTGGATGACGTATTTCCGAACGGGGTTATGCGGATGACGTATTTCCGAACGGGGTCATGCGGATGACGTATTTCCGAACGGGGTCATGCGGATGACGTATTTCCGAGCGGGGTCATGCGGATGACGTATTTCCGAGCGGGGTCATGCGGATGGCGTATTTCCGAGCGGGGTCATGCGGATGGCGTATTCCCGAACGGGGTCATGCGGATGACGTATTCCCGAACGGTGTCATGCGGATGACGTATTTCCGAACGGGGTCATGCGGATGACGTATTTCCGAGCGGGGTCATGGGGATGCCGTATTTCCGAGCGGGGTCATGTGGATGCCTTATTTCAGAACGGGGTCATGTGGATGGCGTATTTCAGAACGGGGTCATGTGGATGGCGTATTTCCGAACGGGGTCATGTGGATGGCGTATTTCCGAGCGGGGTCATATGGATGACGTATTTCCGAACGAGGTCATGTGGATGACGTATTTCCGAACGGGGTCATGTGGATGACGTATTTCCGAGCGGGGTCATGTGGATGACGTATTTCCGAACGGGGTCATGTGGATGACGTATTTCCGAACGGGGTCATGTGGATGACGTAGCGTCTGTTGTAATGACATGAATATCGGAGTGGTCTCCAGGTTGTCTGCGAGCCGTTGAGATATGGCTTCTTCTTCTGATGGATCCTGGGAGGGAAGGCATGATTCCTTCTTTGTTTGTGCCCCTGGATTGTGTACAGGGATTGATATAATATCACCAGTAGGGCATAAATTTTATATATTTTTTATTAACGCGATGCTCTATCATTTAAGCTTTTATATCGCGAAGGTCACGATTGCCCAATCATTTCGGCTATTTTTCGCAGTGCCCAATCATTTCGGCTGTTTATTTTATTTTTACTCGCTGCTTTTTGTTGCGAGTTGCCCAATCATTTCAGCTATTTTGCACGCATATGTTTTTTTTTACTTGCCGGTTTTGTTTCAAGTTGCCCCATCATTTCGGCTATTTTTCGTATGCATGTGTGGCTCGCTAGCTTCTCGCTGCAAGCCTGGAATTAGACACCGATTTCGGCATCAGCACCGCTGCAACTGGGATTTTCCAGGAGCGAATCATCATTTGCCTCTGTCGATATCGAACAAAGGTGGCTTAGTAGACACGGTTAGGATCTTGTTGACTAAGGCTTTGACTTCATGAGCCGTAAGGGTCTCATAAAGGTATTTCTCCCTGCGAGTCGTGAGGATCTCGTAGGTGTGTTTTCTCCTTAGGAATCATAAGGATTCCTAAGTGTATGGTCTCTTATAAGTCGGAAGGATCTTACAAGAGTGTTTTCTCCTTATAAGTCGAGAGGACTTATAAGGGTTGTTCTCCGGGTAGACATATCCCAAGTCACGGATAGGACTCTGTTAGGGAAATGTTTATTCGCGCCCGTGGATTGTATACAAGGGTCAGCATTGATCCGCTTGTAGGACAGCATCGGAGGTTGTGGTGGCTGCTTAAGAACAGGTTCAGATCCCTATAGGTTAAGACTTTAGAATCTTATGAGCCATGAGGGTCTCATAAAAGGGTTTTCCTTACGAGTCGTGAGGATCTCGCAAGTGTAATTTCTCCCTAGGGATCGTGGGGATCCCTAAGTGTGTTGCTCCCTTGTGAGTCGTAAGGATCTCACGCAGGTGGTTTCTCCTTACAAAGTCGAGAGGACCTTACAAGTGTCTTTTTACGAGATTGCGCCCTTTTGGGTTTTCAAAAAACTCGCCGGTAGCCCTGCTGTTTTTACTCACGGAGCCCTTTCGGGTTTTCATCCGTGCCCATTTTTCTTATGGACATACCGTTTTCTTTCTTTTTATTCTAACGAGCTTGCGCCCTTTCGGGTTTTCACAAAACTCACCGGTAGCCCTGCTGTTTTTACTCACGGAGCCCTTTCGGGTTTTCATCCGTGCCCATTTTGCTTATGGACATACCGTTTTCTTTTTTTTTATTCTAACGAGTTTGCGCTCTTTCGGTTTTTCACAAAACTCGCCGGTAGCCCTGCTGTTTTTACTCACGGAGCCCTTTCGGGTTTTCATCCATGCCCATTTTGCTTATGGACATACCGTTTTCTTTTTTCTCTTTTTTTTATTCGTTTTTCTTGTATCACCTTAAGGATGCTGCAATCCACCGTAGTTTATCAACATCTCGGTCAACGGCTAGTTTTAGGACATAGTGGTCCATTGTTAGTTTTAAAGACATTTCGGTCCGTTGTTAGTTTAAGGACGTTTCGGTCCGTTGTTAGTTTAAGGACGTTTCGGTCCGTCTTTAGTTTAAAAACGTTTCGGTCCACTGTTAGTTTAAAGACGTTTCGGTCCGTCGTTAGTTTAAGGACGTTTCGGTCCGTCGTTAGTTTAAGGACGTTTCGGTCCGTTAGCCGGCTACTACTTATAGAGTTTGGGTTTAGAAAGATAGCGAGCGGACATAGTCGTCGTCATCTATCATTGACCTAGCCTGTGACTCATCAGGCTTAGTATTTCTTTAAGAAGCGATCATTTATTGGCCTGAAGGGCCTTTCGCCATGCATGTCCATAAGTAGATGGGCCCCACCCTGGTAGACCTTGTCTATGATATACGGGCCTTCATAGTTCGGCTCGAATTTCCCTCACTTGGCATAATTGGGGATCATAGGTCTTTTGACCACTAGCACGAGTTTGCCTTGGCGGAATGTTCTCGGCCAAGTTAATCTTTCGTATGAGCAATTCATCTTTGCTTTATAAGCCTCCAAATTTTGTTTCGCTATGAGCCGGGTTTCATCGAGGGCATTGGGCTTCTCAAGCCGAAGGTGAGCATTCTCTTCGTCCGTTAGCTCATAATGAACTGCCACTCATAGAGAGGGTAACTCTATCTCGAGGGGGAGTACCGCCTCTGTACCGAATACCAATGTATACGGCGTTGTGTTCGTGGCTGTTTTGAACGTAGTTCGATACGCCCAGAGAGCTTCATGCAGTCTCTCGTGCCAATCCTTCTTATTTCAGGACACCGTCTTTTTCATAATCTTTGTCAAGGTCTTGTTAAAAGCCTCAGCTAGACCGTTAGCTCGGGGATTATAGACTGAGGAGTATCTCCAGTCTATGTTATGCTGTTGTGCGAAGCGGCTGATCTTGTGGCTTCTGTAGGCTGGCCCGTTATCAGAGATAATCCGTCGCGGAGTTCTAAACTGATAAATGACGTGCGTCTTGAAGAAATGGAGGATATTCTCCGCCTTCACTTCCCTCAGCGGTACTGCTTCTGCCCATTTGGAGAAGTAATCAGTTGTCGCCAAAATGAATCGATGTCCTCTGGAAGATGCTGGATCGATGGGGCCGATTATGTCAGTCCCCCACATTTCGAACGGCCAGCTAGCCACTGTTGGATATAGTAGATTTGGATGCTGATGGATAAAGTCTCCATGAATTTGGCACGCGTGGCACTGCTTCGCGTATTCGAGACAGTCTTGGATCATCGTGGGCCAATAATAACCCATCTGTTTGATCTTCAGCTTCATCTTCGGCCCGTCTTGGTGAGAACCGCAGAGTCCATCATGAGTTTCTTGGACGACTCTCTTTGCCTCTTCAGGTCCCAGGCATCTTAGCCATAGAGAATCAAATGATCTCTTATACAGAGTATCATTGACGAAAGCAAAAGATAGAGCTCGCTTCATGAGCTGATGTTTTGAGGACGCGTCTTCAGGTGTTCGACGGGATTTGAAGTAGTCTATAAAGACTTCTCTCCAATCCGTAACCTTTCCCTGGTCTTTTATTTGTAGAGTCATTTTCTCGGTCGCTCCCTTCTTTTCAGACGACTCCGGAGATACCTCTGCTGGAGCAAGAATCCGACAGCTTTGCACAACGATCCTCACGTCATCGAGGTTCTCGTCGGTCAGCTCTTTAGAGAGCTTGGATAACGCATCCACATTGCTATTTTCCGCACACGGTATGCTTTCCAAGGTATAGGAAGGAATTTGAGTCAGCAGTCGTTGTACTCTTTCACCGTATTTCACCAACTCAGGCTTGCACGTCTGATAGTCGCCGTTTACTTGACTGACGATCAGTTGGGAGTCTCCGTATATGAGGAGGATTTCAATTCCCATGTCGATGGCAATCGTGAGACCTGCTATCAAAGCTTCATACTCGGCTTCGTTGTTCGTCCTCGACTCTGTCAAGGAGAAGGCGAATCGCATTATTCCTCCCTGTGGAGTCACAAAGATGAGGCCTACCCCTGATTTGATTATAGGAGTGCTTTGTTTATGCTTCTTCATGGAGGACGCCCTATCAAAATAGAGTTCCCACCGGTTATCACCACCGTCGATCTTGTCAAATGCATGTTCGTCTGGCAGTTCGCAATTCAAAGGAGAATCAGCAGGTATTGGATGCTCAGCGAGGAAGTCGGCGATGGCCTGGCCTTTCACTGCTTTAAGAGGTCGATAAGTTATCGAGAACTCCATCAAGAGCAGGGCCCATTTAGCGAGTCGTCCCATTAATATGGCCTTCGACATCAAGTACTTGAGAGGGTCTACTTTTGATATGAGATGGACCTCATGCGCCAACGCGTAATGTCTGAGCTTCGTTACCGCGAAGATCAACGCTAGGCAATGTTTTTCAATGGGAGAGTAATTGCTTTCTGCCCCAGTAGAACTCGACTCAAATAGTAGAGGGCTCTCTCCTTCCCTTGGTCGTTCTCTTGTGCTCACAATGCGCCTAAGGAACCTTCAAGGGTGGTTGTATACAGAATGAGAGATTTTCCTTTAACGGGAGCAGCCAGTACTAGCGGATTCTGCAGGTATTGCTTGATTTCTTCCAGTGCGCTTTGGCATTTGTGATCCCAGACGAACGGGGTTCCCTTCTTCATTAGGTGACTGTAGGGACGGCACTTGCCTGAGAGATTGGCTATAAATCGCCAGATATACGCGAGCTTTCCTTGGAAAGATCGTAATTGCTTGAGAGTCCTTGGCGGAGGCATTTCCATAATCGCCTTGATCTTTGACGGATCTATCTCGATACCTCGATGTCGTACGATGAATCCTAGGAATTTGCCCGAGGAAACTCCGAACGCGCATTTTAGAGGATTCATCTTCAAGTTGTATTGCCGAAGGCGTTGAAATACGGTTTTCAGATGCTCTAAATGTTCCTCGTATGATTTGCTTTTTACTACAAGGTCGTCGATATAACATTCGACGATTTCATGTATGAGTTCATCGAAGATCTTCGTCATGTCCCTTTGATAAGTGGCACCGGCGTTCTTTAGACCGAAAGGTATCACCTTATAGCAGAATATGCCCAAAAGAGTCCGGAAAGCAGTATATTTCTGGTCTTCGTGATGCATTTTTATCTGATTGTATCCTGATGATCCATCCATGAAGGAGAAAACCTCATGAGTGGACGTATTATCTATCATCAGTTCGGTGACCGGTACTGGGAAGTCGTCCTTTGGCCAAGCTTTATTGATATCCCGAAAGTCTACGCAGATGCACACCGTCCCATTTTTCTTCATTACTGGGACAATGTTAGCGATCCAGTCAGGATATTGAACCTCCTGGATAAAGCCGGAGTCGATTAGCTTCTTGACCTCGGCGTTGATGCTTGTCTCAAGCTCAAGCCGCATTCTCCTCGGTGCTTGCTTGATTGGCTTAACGCCCGGGGATATTGCTAATTTGTGGACAGCAATCTCTGGATCTAGTCCTGGCATCTCGGAATAATTCAATGCAAAACAATCTCTATGCTGCATAAGCACGTCTTTTAGTGCATCCACCCTTTCTTCAGACAATAAGCTCACTAACGAATGTCGGCCACGGGTCACTTGCCGTCCCCAAATCAATTTCCTTGAGGTTATCTTCAGTAGTATGTATTCCATCTTCCAGCTCTTTTGGTGCCGGTGAAAATTCCGAGATTACCTCGTCATCATCGTTTTCGAAGCACCAGGGGAGTTCATCCATATTCTCGGGCTCCTCTTCTGACAGCGTTATCATGTGATAGGTATGAGATCGCTTCCAAGACCGATGTTGATCCAGTTCTATTCTCGTGGCTTTGGGTTCATGCTTCTGCGACGGGGTTACCCTCCAGCTGCTGGATAGAGCGAACCTGCCCTGTTGATTTTGGTCTTCGACCCAGTTCTTGAAGGTGAAGCAGTTTTCAATAGGATGTCCTATTGCCTTATGATAGGAGCAATAGTCCGGGTGAGAGACTTCGCCTGCTTGCTCAGGGTGCTTGGACTCCGGGAGTGCCATCATCTGATGTTTTATGACAAGATCAAATATCTTCCTTGTCTTGTCTTGGGGAAAAGAATATGCTCGACTCATCTTTTTTATAAGAGACGAATCCGGACTGCTCGATCCTGATCGCGTAGCTTCTTGGACCCGATTTGTCGCTGTCGAACGCTTTTCCTGTTTTTTGGTTTGTTTCTGCCTCTGCGTCGGGCCTTTTGTACAACGGGTTGACAAGGAGGAGCATTTTCATTTTTCACAGCCTGGGGAAGGAGGCGTTGTGTCCTGGCTTTCTCGTAGATGGCCATTTCGCTATTATGGTCGTCTCGAACCTTTTGACTCGCTTCCCTTATAAGCTTGTCCATTTGTTCTTCGAACGACGGACTGGGCATTTTCACGGCGGGAGCTCTTTCTGGTTCAGGGTTAGCATCTTCCCATAGAGCATCTCCTTCTTCATCAAAGTCAAGTATGACGTAGCAGTCGCGGAGTAGCTCTCGTTTCTTGGATTGAACATATCCAAGCCCGGTCGTTTCCATTCTTCCGTTAGGCAATTTTTGTTGAGTTCCGGGAACATTCCAAATCCTGTTATAGAACCGTGCTTGCCGCGCAGTTTGCTTAAAGGGCACACCTTGGCATCTCAAGAGTCTCCTTAGTCCATCTGCGTAATATCTGGGCAAGCGGATGGGCTGGAGCCTATCAAGTGTAGAATCCGCACCATGCCAGATTTCCCTCTCCACTTTGGTTTCCCCTGATCGGTAGAATAAGATCTCCTTTTCACCTTGTCGCATTGGAGGGACATAGAATGTCTGCAGTTCTTCCACACTGTAGGTATCTAGCGCATCTAGTTCTTTATGATGCTTGGGCGGGACCATGGCAACTTGCAAAGTTTGCTCTTCACAAGCGATGGTTTGTATTGATGACCGAGCAGAGAATATGGCGTTGACCTCATCTTTCGAGTCGCTGCCAAAGATTAACATAGGAGTGGATGGTCCCGGCTTGTTGTATTGGGGCGGACCTGAATAAACTATTTCTTCATCCTCCTCATTATCACTCCTGAAGACTAGAATGGTGGTGATAGCTTTGTTCTTGTCCTCCGATTTGCGACATCTTTCCGTGTCCTCAAAATCTGGTAAGAAGTGTTTCGCATCTTCGTACTTTCGGACTTCGTTCACGGAGAATGGGTTCAGCTCTCCTGTTACGGTATACTCGAGACCATCCTTGAAATACTTCATACACTGATGCTATATAGAAGGGATGATGTTGTACTCGTGTAACCAGGGCCGGCCGAGCAAAGCATTGTAACATGTCTTGGCATTAATGACATGGAACTTAACATTAGTGACAAGCATCTCAAAGCGTAACGTCAATATCACAGACCCAAGCGTCCATGATGACTGTAAGTCAACTCCGGAGATGGTGATCTTATCACGAGCGAGGTGCTGAACGCTCATGCATATCTCCTTTAGCACCCTTACGTTAAGGAGATTGACGGAGGACCCATTGTCGACCAAGATTTTACCTATCTTGATGTCATGACAGTATCCGGAGACATATAGGGGACGGTTGTGCTTGCATGTCCCAAGGAGGAGATCTTCATCGCCGAAGGTGATATTGGCCGTATGTACTTCTTCCAGCTCGTCCTTCATCTTTTCTTCGGCGAGGAAAGCTTGGAATTGCTCGGGCTCTTGCAGTGCCTTGATCAAAGAGTCTCTTGCTTCTTTTGATAGCAGAAGGGCATCGAGAATGCTGAGCTGCGAAGGTAGCTTTCTCAAGTGTGCCAGAACGTTGTAGTCCATCTTGTTTTTCTTTGGCGGGTCCTTAGCTGTCAGCTCTTTGACGGCTTGGTCATCAAGGATGATATCCTCAGAGACCTTTTCTTTTCCCTTATCTTTTCTATTCGACCCACTATTCGAGGGCCCAAGATTCTTTTCGGGCAGCGTACGATTGCGCAGCTGAATATTTTCACAGGTCTTCGGTTCTTCCTCTTTTCCCAAGGTGGACTCTTTAAAAAAAGGGCCAAGAGTCATTTCTTCATCAGAATCGCTCCCGAAGGTGAGAATTTGCGATCCCCCAGTGCCGACCATGTGACAGTTGCCGGTAGTTCTTTTATGCTCCTCGGTCGTATTTCTTTGCTCCCGACGAGCTTTGCGTTTCATCCGCTTGAAATGTTGTCGGTGGGCAACATATCCCTGCCACCATTTTTTAAAAGCATTGCACTCGTCGGTGGGGTGCGCAATCTTTCGATGATATAAGCAGTAGCTAGGATGCATTTCCGCTTCACCGAGAGCGTTCGCTTCGGAGGGTGGCAGCTTCATTCCCATCGAGATGGCTTTAGCGAACCTTTTCCTCATCTTGAACCTGTTTTTATTTACGGCGGATGTACTTTGATCTGGCGGGAGTGTTTCAACTCTTTCATCCAGTCGCTGGCGTTTGGCTTTTTCAAGTATGGCCATTTCACGATCTCGATCAGTTTTGCTTTTAAGAAGAGCTGTGTTTAGGAATGCATCAATTATTTCATTTCATGGCCCCAGGAGTTTTGGCTCAGGACTTGCCCCCAGTTTCTTTGTGCAAGGAGCCTCTTCATTGTCTAGCGACGAATGAGAGATCACATGGCAACTTGCCACGTAATCTTTAGATTCATCAGATGAGTCTTCTCCACCATTTCCGTCCTCAAGGACGTGGCTGAGGAACTCCTGGAGCGTGATTGGAGTCCGCGCCTTCTGGTTATACTCTTCCAACGCGTCAATCTGCTTTTGCAGGTCCGTGCGCTTGTTGCCAGGCTTCACGAGCTTCTTGGATTTCTTCTTCTTTTTCGAAGATTTCGACGGCTGGGCGTGCATGCTTTGGCTATCACCACCGATCTTTGGAGTTGGGCGTGGCTTCAGCATCCTCTCGATGACCTCAGGTTCCAGTGGATTTTCCCACCTAATTGCCCGATATGTGTGGAGATCCTTCAGCATTCTTTTTGTCTTGGCTGAAAGAGCGACCTCCTATGGAGCTTCTTCTATAAAAGAACATGATGCCCACGGTGTATCTGTTTTCTTGGGAGTGTGTGGCCGAGGCGGGTTCACCTTCCAATTCTCAGATAATACGAACTTGCCCTGCTGGTATTGATCTTCTATCCAGCTTTTGAAGATGTAACAATCCTCGATCGGATGGCCCAACATTCGGTGATAAGGACAGTAGTTAGGATTGCTAATGTCGCCAGGTTGCGCTAGGCGTCTTAGCTCTGGCAAATTGATGAGCCTGTTGCGCAGTGCAAGCTCGAATAACCTCTTTGTCTTGTCTCTAGGAAACGAGTAAGGGCGACTCATTTTATCTTCAAGAGACCGAGTTCTGTTATTTTGGCGATCAACTGGTCTTGGGCCCACCAGGCTACTGTTGAGCATTGGCAACGATGATCGCTTTCCCCTTTCCCTTCTCATTTCGAGAGTCTGGTTTTGGAGGAGATGGTCTATGACCCATCTGGTCCATTTGGGCCAGTTTGTCGATCAAGGCCTGGGAAGTGGTCGGCTTGAAGAACATCATGAACTGGGAGATAGTCACATGAGGGTCCAGAGTGCCCACGAACATACCCACCGCCGGTGCTTCTTCGATGTGTTGTTCATATTTTGACCACAAATTCCGCCATCGTATGGCGTATTGGACCCACGTCTCGCCTGGCTTCACCCTGGCATTAATCGATGCCGTTATCGGGATGCGTTCACTAGCACTTGCGAATCGCTGGGTGAATAACAGCTCCATTTCAACAAAAGTCTTGACGAAGTCATACGGGAGTTGAGAGTACCATTCGAAGGCCGTTTCTGACAAGCTGCTGACGAATTGACGAAGCAAAAGTTTATCATCACCCTCGGTGTTACCGCAAAGAGTTCTGAACTGGGCGACGTGCTGGTGAGGATTGCCTGTCCCCTTGTACACATGGAATTTAGGGATTGTGTATCCTGGCGGATATTTTATTTGGTCATACCAGCTTGGATACGGTCGCCCAGTTTTGACGACTTAGCCGGTCGTTTCATTCGCCCGGTGAGCTCGTATTTGCTGAGCTATGTAGTCATCCAGTGCGGCCTTGGAAATGGTTTCCTCCTTGGCTGCTGAAAGAGCCAGAGGAGGATTAGATGTCTCCCCTCTATCGTCTTCAATAATGATCAGAGGGTCTTCAGCTGGAGTATCCGGCTGTAACATCATCCCTACCATGTCTTGGAAGAGAAGCGCCATTTGTTTTATGTTGGCAGCTTGTTCTGCTACTTCTCGGTCCTTCTTTTTAAGGACCCTGCGTAGGAAGTCAATATCAGTTTCTTGTGCGTGACGCTGCTCTGATGATGCCTCCGGGCTTTCTTTTGGCCCAGTAAGTGCGGTCATTGCAGTCAGCATGTCCTGAAGCTTCTGCTGTTGTTGTTGTTGAGCCCTTGTTATTGATCGGGTGAGCGGTCGGTGACCTGTAGAAGCGCGGCTTTCCTCTTTTCTGGAAGCCATATAAACAGTATGCACGATTATGCCCCCAGACTTAGGGAGTTTGGGCTCAGCGTCTTCGTGGTCTGCCGTAGTCACAGGGGCTTTCTCTGGCCTCCTTTTCTTTTGAGCAGTTGACGTTAAGAGGGCCGTTGCAGCGGCCATCCAGGCAGTTGTCGTCCTTTGTGGCTTGTTAGGACGGCCCTCTTCCTGCTGAACCTTCAGCTTCTTCTGTTGGCAAAGATAGTCTTGATCGATCACTGACATTTGGACACGTCGCCAGACTTTATAAACTTTGGAGGACAGCCGCTGAGGGGGCTGTTCCGGCTTTGCTTCTGTAACATTCTCCACCGGTGGTGGAGATCTTTTCAGTATGGCGGTAGGATAGTTCCTGCGCACCTTGTTCAACAATTCAAAGTTGTTCGCAGTTGGAACAGCAGCATTGACTTCCACCGTTAGGGCTGGTGGAGTTAGCCCAGAGGGGGAGTTGCCCCCAGCCTTCCTTACTCGGCGCCAATGGTGACGTCCACCGTGTCGAGCCGACGGTGTTGGTTCGGTGATGGGAATGGCTTTGTCTTACCCCCTATCCAGGTGAGGGGCTGTTGCTGGCGTCAGCCTCTTGAAGACTGATGTCCATTGAGAAGCAGTATCCAACCGGTCAAAAACAGATTTCTGAGCGAGGACGGGAACCATAGTGGGAGTCGGAACAGTCAGTCTTGTAAAAACTGAACCTTTGGTGGGAGAAGCCGTCTTGACGACTTCAGGAGCAGAGATGGCTATCCTCTTTGGAACAACCTTTTTTGAGATTGCAGGCTTCATCATGGGCCCACAGGAATTTTGGCCCAGTCTGGCGAAGACTGAGGCGCTGGAGCTGGACGACCCATTGAGAGGGGCCGCAGTAGTAGCAAGCCGATCAAATACTGACTTCTTGGGAGCTTCTGGTGTTGGTACGGGGGTGCTGAAGCTCATCGGTGGAAGCATGGTCCTAAAGAACAATCCGGTGGTGGCCTGAATCACCTGATCTATCGGCATCGTGAACAAGGAGGCCGCTTGAGGCCCGTAAGCTATGCCTCCAGATGAGGCGGATCGCAAGTTGTAGTTGCAGTTGGAACACTTCACGCAAGTAGATGCCATTGCTATTTCTCTTTCTGCGCCAAGCAAGAAACCAAATCTTAGTACCTCGAACCTAAGGGCAACCATATCAAACCGCGATTCGTTCGCGAACATGACACATATAGTGTGAAAGAGGAAAAGGTCCCACCGGGCGTGCCAGAATCTATTTACCGCCGGAAACCGGGAAGACGTGGCGAACGTCATGCCTGAATCTGGGGGCAGATGCTAATTGGTGCTATCCGTCCACCTCTCCGAAGATGCCAAGTTGATTTATGGCACCATGCTTTGAAGGTTTAAACGGATGCGGCCGATGTAGCAGATGTCGTCAGATTCCCCCTAGTTTGAGGGGTTTTTTGATTGTGGGGATGCTCTTCCCTGCAGGCGCAAGCCCCTACAGTTAATTACGCTACCGCATCGCGGTAACAAATTTCTCCTTCTCCAGATGGTCATTTCGTATCGTGGGTGTTTGTTTTGTTTGTGATTGCCCGTGGATTGTATACGGAGACTAATTTATGTTGTCGCCCGTAGGGCGTAGATTAGTCCAAATCCGTATCTTCTTAGATTTGGGTTTGGGGTTTGGGTTTAAGGATACATTAGCTTCATTTGAGACTAAGATCAACTTAAACGTATGTTAAGGATACGTTAGTCTAATTTTTAGACTAAGATCAACTTAACAGGATCATCTAGATCCGACAAGAGAGCAATTGGGCTCTATTGTTTAGTTTAGGGACATTGCGATCGATAACCAGTTTAAGGACATGGTGGTCCAATGTTAGTTTAAGGACATCTCGGTCCAACGGTAGTTTAAGGACATCTCGGTCTAGGTTAAGGACATCGTAGTCCGTGGGTGTTTAAGGACCCCACAGTTCAGGTTAAGGACATCGTAGTCCATGGGCTTAAGGACCCCAGAGTCCGGTTTAAAGACATCATAGTCTAAAAGTTTAAGGACATCGTAGTCCATGAGTTTAAGGACCCCACTGTCCATAGAAATGTGTGGTCATCGGGACCCGTCACTTCTCTGAAGACGTTGAAGGATTACAACGACAAATATCAGAGGAGTAACGAGATGTACCCTCAAACCGGTGTGAATTGTTCGAAAGATCTGTAGCCCAGTTTGAGACTAAGATCTGTTGAATACTTATGAGCATATGTGCTCGGTTCAATATAAGTTGAGGACTTATGTCCAGAATTGGGCTAAGTCCAATTAAAATGTTTAACATTTTGTTGTTCTGGCGATTGAGCCTTTACTTGGGCTCGGCCCTTTTAGTAATTCTAAGCAATAGATACTGAAATCTTTTTTCTTGTATTGAATGCATAGCATTCATCAGAAAAAAGTGTGTTTTGACAATGCGCCACATGGCGCGCCAGGCGCTTTGCGCCAATTAGAGAGCGCGTTGCGCTTCTGTCGAGTAGCGCACACGAAAAGGACACGTGTCGGGCTTAGCGCTAAGCGCCAGCTTATGAGCGCATTGCGCTTTCAATTTATGAGCGCTTTGCGCTAGTTTGGTGGTGCACTAGTGAGTGATACGTGGCGTGCTTGGCGCTGAGCGCCAGCCCATGAGCGCAGTGCACAATCTCAGAAGCGCAAAGCGCAAGTTGCATATGTGGTTGACACATGGCACGTTTTGGCGCTGAGCGTCGATCCAAGGAGCGCAAACGCGCAATTCATGAGTGCAAAGCACTTTTCAGTAGCGCAAAGAGCATTTGATCAAATTTATGATCAGAGAACAAGTTTATGTTCTCCCTTTAAAGGAGGCCTTGCCTCAAGGTTCAAGAAAAAAAAGTTCTTATTTATAAATCAACTTGGCTCACCCGTGTTTGACATGTGGCGCGCAACGCAGAGCGCTGGATCTGAAGCGTTTCTTCAATTTTTGAATTTTGTAATTTTAAAACAAAGTTTTGCTCTGATTGGGGGAAACAGAACCGTCGCTTCATTTCAAATCTTGGAATTTGAACAGAGCTTTGCTCTGATCAGGGAAACATGCAACTATAATAATTCCTTGAGGGCACTATAGCCAACAATCTCCAACTTATACTTATGGCTAATTAATGTGATGTCGCATACTCACAGCTCGTGTGATACCGAACACCCAACTTCTCTACTAATCAGTTTCTCAAAACACGTTTGTGAAACTATTGCGTTCGAGAAATAGCCTCAGTGAGTGGATCCGCTCCAATGTTTATTTTTGTATCTCTCAAAATCTCAAATTCGTGGAGAACAACTATCTCCGGAAATGAGCAATACCTGTCTTAGAAAATGTTTGGATATCTGATGGGTGTAGGGTTAGCTTAGCACCTTAGCAAGGTTTTGGCAAGCATCAATCAGGCTACTTTAAAATTTTTGGGGTGCTAAACAAACCCTAACCAAGATCTTAACTAGAGTATTAGGATAGACAAGCATGTAAACAACTTTACTTCTAAGAGTTAGGGATTATAACCTTAGCAGTCCATTCCTTCACTTCTAAAGCTCCGTGTTGATGTCTCTTCGCTGCAATCATCGAGTACCCGGACTCAAGAGAGGCTCCATGAAGAGAAAGATGCAAACTTGCTTCCAATTTTCAACTACTAAGATGATCTACCTTGAAAAATCTCAAACCCAAGCTCTTACTTTACTAATCAAGTATTAGCAAAGCAAACACCCTAATCTAAGTGGCTAGAATAGATGAGGATGATGAAATAGGAATTTAGCTCTCTTTTGTTTTCAATTTCTCACTCAAAATCATCACATTTAAAAAGCTAGCAAGCTTTTTCTTTCAAGAGAATGTAGAAGAAGAAGAAGAACCTTTTGTGATGAATAATGAAAAATCATTGTTATGGTTACAAATCAACCATGGGTTAAGAATGAAGACTTAACCCATGTAGAGAGTTAACTAGAGTAAAGGGTTTGGGTTGGGTTAGAAAATATCAACACAAAATATCTTAGCAAAAAACAAAAGGAAGCTTCTTGAAGCTTCATGCAAAAGCTAACCCAAATGCTAACCCAAATCAAACCCTAACTTGTTTAAACTGCACAAATCATGTTGCATTTGTAACCTTAACTTGTTACAATATTATATATCACATATATAACATATTTTTGTAACAAAATAAAATAATACAATTAACATATATCACAGATATATCAATGTATTATCCATGTGAGAAAAAGAATCTTTAAGTGAGCTTATATTAGTTAATGTAACTTAATATATCACATATATAATTATACATTAAATTATCTAATCAACACTTGATCATATAATCCGGCTATATCGCATATAACCGACTAATATAATCTGTATCAGTTCATCGAATCAACACTTGATCCGATGATCCGGCTATATCACATATACCCGGCCGATATCATATATCGTGTGAATGGAATACGATATCTCATATCGTAATATTCACGGTCCCGCACATATCACATATGTCCTCCTACTTCGTTTTGCCTGAGCCAGGAAACCTCTGTGTAGGACACTAAAGAATCGTCAATACGCCGGCAGTAGGTGATGATCATATCAAACACCCACAAGCTGCAAGCGATCAGCTAAACGTAACAACCACTCAGGTATTGAGCAATCAGAAGATCAACAAGCAAGCCCGTACATTCTCCTGTGAATCCAACCAGTAACACTCCCGTACAGTCCGGTCTCTTCGTCTGATATGTCGCATATCTCGCCTAGGGGTGGTAAACGTCAGACCCCAGTAGCTTGATAAGTCGTGTCGATATGAGGTCCATAACAGTTCGAGAAACTACTGATAACACTTACCAGTAAATCTCAGTAAACCTGGCTAGGGATTTCCAGTTATAGCCAATCGAATACAGCGCAACATCAACTCCCTATACCGGGAGAGACGAAACCCCTCCTATCGCTCATTGCCTCCATGTGATTCGGGACTGTACCCAAAAGCCGCCATTTTGCACGTCCTCTTGGACGTGGTATGATGGAAATTAAAGCACAGTGGGAATCACACAGGTCTCTATGACGATTTCGGGTCTACAGACTAACCTGTACCAGTGTCACCAGAGAACTGCCATCTGACGTGAGGTATAATACCATTTGGGAGTTCTCGGCGAGTCCGTCCAGTATACCCAGTCTCCACTGAGCACCCGTATACCTTCTCTGATGTCAAACACCAATGGATATGGGATCATCCATCGCCCATCATATAGGTCAAGAAGCGCATACGCTAGTCTACTCTGGAGTATCGATGCCCTGTCTCGGTACTCCCACGACTAGGAACATTTGAAGGATGTACTTGGCGACTACACTGTCCCCACTAGTATGATCTGCATAATAGTCCTGGTAGTCAAGTACTCATCCTAAGGGCTTTATCAACATGTGACATAGAGACAATCAGAGTACATATTAAGATAAAGGGCAACCAGATAGCATACTATCATGTCGAGCAAGAAAGTCCTCCCTATATATGTCCAAGCATCCACTACAATATACATTGTATGTATAGTAATGGCCTCTAGGGCATACATATCACTAACAATCTCCCACTTGCACTTGGGCCATCTGTTGTGGTATCGCATACCCAACAATCAGTTGTGGTTGAAGTATCTCATACTCAACCATCCCATAAAAGTCTCTACAGGGAAATAGGCCTTTGTGAGTGGATCCGCGTTGTTGTCCTCTGAGTCTACTCTCCTAACCTCGATCTATCTGGAGATCAAACATCTCCATGATCAGGTGATACTGCCTAAGAATATGTCTGGATCACAGATGGGACGGGGGTTCCTAGGCCTAAGCCACAACTCCATTGTCACACAATGGTAGGAATGAAATTCATCTCATGAACTCATATATATCCAGACTGCCTCTTTGGTAGCATCCTTGGTAACGATGTATCTAGCCTTTAATCGTCTAGTATGTCACGGTATCTAGCTTGGAACTCTTCCAACATACCGTCCCTCTACTGAGGGTAAAGACAATGCCTGTGACTGACATTCAGTCGTCCTTATCACCCTGGAACCTTTCCAGTGATTCTCCCCAGGATCGATTGATACCATCTCACTACAACTAGTGAGAATCCTAACATCCAATTAGATCTATCTTATAGATCCATAACCCAGGATTTAGGAGGTATCACCTTGATCCTATATGGAGAATCATTGTGATAAGAGGAGATTGACCGAGCGCAGCATAGGAAACTACTTCTCTATCAAGAATATTGTAAGTGCACGGCGGCGCCCCGGCCGTCAATCCGACGCCGGAATGTGGAAGCGGTGATAAACTTTAATTTTGCGAACTTTGCAAACCGGCACCACCGCGCACTAAACCCCGGATCGGGCCATTAAACTAGATCTAGCTAACAACAAGACGGGTTAGAGATATACCGAGTGATCCGAGTCCTCCGGTCTTCTTGTCGTCGTCCCGATCTCCCGCGGAATGTCCGGTCTCCACCTCGTCGCCGGAAGGGCACCACATCGCCTACATCTTTTACGGGCTCCCACCTCAATACCGAGGCAACTCGGGCGCGAAGTTGGCTAGCCGACGCGCCCAAGATTTGCTGTAGAATGTGTAGTGAACCAGTCTCATTTGGGGTTGGAGGAGTTGCCTTTTATGGAGGAATTTAGCACAAGAATTTTCATGGATGGAAGCTCAAAAATTTGAGCATATCATGAAGAATGAGCTCGGCCAGAACTTTAAAGTGCTTACTGGAAAAATGAATAATGAAGCACCTCCTCATTTGTGCTCACAAATTAAAACACACTGCAACAGTGGCCGGCCCATACCTCTTCAAATTAATATGAAAAGTATACACAAAAACCAAGAAGCATGTCCCCTTTCAAATAATTAATCCCCACCCATCAACAAACAGTGGTCGGCCACCTCCTTTTGTGGAAGAAAAAGAGATGTAAATGCAAGAAACCCCTCACCAAATAAGTTAATTGCAAACTTGCAATTAACCCCTCCATCAAAAAGTCCGGCCGGGAAAGAACAAAGGAAAACCGGCCGGAACGGAATGCAAACTGGCAACCCCAGAAAACTGGTCCCATAATAAATTACAGGAAAACCCCGATGCTGTGCATACACACCCGCATCTGTATTCCGTCCGGATACAAATGCAAAAAGACAAAATCTACACTGTACTAAACTAGGACCGGCTTAAACCAAAGCCGGCTAGTAATATCCGTTCGATCCTGATCCGTGCAATACCGCACGTATCTGATCGAACCCTGCCATAAAACCATACGGCCACTAGTACAAACTGTCCGATCCTGATCCGTGCAATACCGCACGTATCTGATCGGACCCTGCCATATCTCCATACGGCCTCTACAGCGTTTCGCCCGAAAGCTGAGTAACTGAATGTGGGGGACTCTAAAGACTCGTCAACACCTCGGTTGTGGATTTAACCACTTAGCACGTCAGAGGTATAAGCCAATACGTGACGGGCTACCAGGTACTGACTAAAAGGGACGTCTGTGAGTGAACTCAGCCTGACAACCCTACTGAGCCTGTCAGTGACAATATCCGTGCAGTCCGGTCCGTTCGTCTATGAGTATCGCATGGCGGGCCTAGGGGGTTGGTAAAAGTCAGACCCCCAAAAGCGGTACAAGTCGTGTCGGAGTGTAGCCCAGAACACCCTGAGATACTACTGGAATACCTACCAGTAAATCTCCTTGCCTTGGCCAAGGACTTTGTGTAATGGCTCTCCTAGACACAGCACGACCTCACCCCCAATACCGGGAGAGACGAACCCCTGAAGATACGCTCACTGCCTCCATGTGGCTCGGGACTGTACCCAACTAAAACCTGTTTGCACGACTCCTTTGAGCCGTGGTAGGGTAGTAATCAAAGTACAGTGGGAACTCACACGAGACAAATGACGATCCCCAGGTCGATGAACTAACCTGCACACATGTCACCAGGGAACTGCCATCTGACGTCTGGTATATGACCAACTAGCATGTTCCCGGCGAGTCCTGTCCGGTGTACTCATAACCCAATGAGCACCTGTATACATCTTAGGTGATCCAACTGACACCAGTGGCTTGTGAGACCGGCCACCGCCCCTCGTCGGGGTCTCGACTGTATACACTAGTCTACTAATGGAGTATCGATGCCCAGTCACGAAACTCCCACGACCAGGGACCTTTTAGGGATAAGCTTGTAGACCCTCAGCTCCCACTTATATGATCGCCCTCATACTGCTGGTAGTCAAGCAAGAATCCTAGGGGCTTTATCAACGTGTAATAGCGACGTGTCATGTCACTTAAAATAGTACACGATGATAAAGGTAAACCAGATAGCATACTATCATCTCGAGTAAGACTGTCCTACCGGGATAGGTCCTCCCTCAATCATTACAATCACGTACCTGTGACCTAATAATTGACTCTGAGGGCACTATCTCCAACAATCTCCCACTTGCACTCAAGGCTAATTATTGCGATGTCGCATACTCACAGCCCGTGTGATACCGAACATCCAACTCCTCTACTAGTCAGTCTCACAAAGCTCGTTTGCGAAACTATTGCGTTCGAGGAATAGCCTCAGTGAGTGGATCCGCTTAGTTGTTTCTTTCTATGTCTCTCTATATCTCAAGTTCGCGGAGAAAGCCATCTCCCGAAAAGAGTAATACCAGTCTCAGAATATGTCTGGATGTCTGATGGGACCTAGCTCATAAATGAACTCCAAATCCAAACTTCTTAGACTGTATCGTCAACTGAACTTAATCAGTATCCTGCGCGCCATGCCTCCCTCAGTATTGCCTTGGACCACCTGTCCAAAATACTGCCCCTCATCAGAAGGAAAACTATAACTCTGACAACCTCCTTGTCGTCCATGTCACCTTGGAAGCCTGGAATAATAACTGTCTCCTGAAGGAGGCAGCCGTTATCATATTCCTAGAACATTGACTTATGTTCTAAAACTGCTTCCGACTGTTTTTCCAGGATTGGATCAATATCAACTTATTGCATCTAGTGCAAGAACAACATCTGGTGTGATACTTGACATATCATGATTGACTCAATTGCCTAAGCAAGTGATCTGTCAATCATGCACATCCTCTCCCCTTTAGTCTGTAAGACACCTTTAGAGAGGGTGACTCCATTACCTGTAGGTATACTACCGTGCCAGGAGTCGTCCATTCTAAATACTCATAGAATGCTGTCAAGGTACCCTGATTGGGAAAACACCCAAATCTAGATCTAAAACCATAGGTCTAGTAACCAGTATGTCTGATATAATATCCAAGTCCCATGTGGAGAAAACACTGTGTGACGACCAAAGTATAACCGATCGTAGTATAGGAATATCACTTCCTACTACCTTCTCAACAGATCCATCCCCTATTCTGATGACGTCAAACCCATGACTGTCACATCAGAAACAGATGATCTAACTCCGCTATATTTGCTTTAGTCTATAAATAGACATAAGCATGAAGTCCACCAATGCTTCCGCTGCTCCCACTGACTACGACAACCCTCTGCCAGAGTCATATAGACGTGCACTTCTAAAGCTAGTTTAGAACGACGCTATACTCATCCTCCTGCCGGGTCTCGCAGCCTGGAACAACAACAATGGCAAGTGTGGGTAAACAAGAACTTCCCTGTCACCGTCCTTGAGGCTACCGGAGTACCTCTCGGGTGCCTGAAGTTACCCACCTTATCTGCGGAGTGGCCAATGGAATGTCAATCCAGATTGAATCTTTAGGTTCCTTATCAAATCTTCAGTAATCGTTTGTGGTTCTGGAATTACTTCCAGTTCTACCATACTCCCACTACTGTTTTCTGAAAAAATCCATTTTTAATAAAACTGTGGCGAGTCTAGAACAATATTGCTATTGTTCATCCAGATGGTAGAAAATCAACCCGCGTCATAGCCTGGGTCAACCCACAAACAGCCATTACAGAAACGTGCCTTGAGTTATCCAGTGTCTGGTTTTAATCATAAACCGGACAACTCCCCGTACCTTAACATCGTTAAGATATGAACTGTTCTATATCCAATATAAAAACAGAGGCACTGATTTAATTGAACCAGATTCAAATCATGCAGCTGTCCCCAGCGCATGTCAACTAAATGGAAGGAGGCCGATCAGCGTTACTCAACTTAGGAATGCTTCCAATTATGAGTAATCTGAAAGAGAAGTAATTTCTCTTTATCATTACTATCAACTGAATACCATACACAAGTATCTACATCTTCGATCACCTTGAAGAATCCCGATACTTGCTACACCTGGTTCTCTACTCTATTCAAATACCTATAACTCCTCAAAACTTAGACCCTGTGTTTCTACGAAACACATGTTTAAGAACTAGAGAAGTTAAAAGTAAACAGAATATAGTATGAGGACCAACCCCTCTGTCCTAATGGACACTGGACAACATACAATACTCTGTATAAGTCCGCTGAGTCTAACAACTCTTTCACTGTGTGTCGTAGGTTGAAAACTGTACTTATGGTTAAGAAGAATTACACCGCTGTTTAATGCTCCTTACCTAACCATCCACTGATATAGGTAAATGTCATCGACATAATATCAAAAGGTATATCTCACTCTATGGAAATAGACGTACAGATATATCAATTTGAAATTGGTGCATAACAGCGGATATTCAAAACCAAATATTTGCCGACCGGCAAACAGCCCAGATGATCTCCTCAAATATCACCGATTACAACGAATCCCGATATAATGAGGATGATCACCCAATTCCCAATAACTTACTCCCACTCATCATCTGTAAAACTATACAGATGTGAGAATCAAACTTGGTAAATACATACCCTGGAGCAAGTGTCCAATCGGGAAATCAGTTTTCTTTTAACAGTACACAGTTGAACCTGAAACATTGAAATGTTTCGATGGGGTATCCTGGTATTCCTAGTAATGCCTCTACCATTATCCAGATTCACAACTATAACCGTATAATTCTTTGCCACCTCTCCAAATCCCTTCATATGTCTTTAGTCATTACCTTCTGTACACCCCTTTGGGCCAAATGGTTTTCTTCCTTCCCTACCGTTCGGCACCAGCCTATGGTTTGGAAGAAGACTATCCAATAAGTATAATGGGTGTACTGTCCTAGTCCTAGGAGCACTCGCAATGCGAGAGAAGGTGAAGATAAAAGACACCTGAATGTACTTTATTCCTATTTCTCCTGAACCAGGATCCATCCCCGAACTGGAACAAGTTCCTTTCGAGTTCGTATATAACCATACGATGGATTATCCAATAAAATAGGATCTTCGTAGTGATACGGAGTATCCTGGAGAAATACAAAGGTGATTTAGGATTGGCGAAGAAATACTTGGTTCGGTCGTGAATAGCAGTCGCAATTTACTTTGCCCTCTTACTAATCCCTTGTTTTGTCTGAACTTAATACCTTCTGTACACCGTTTAGGCTAACTGGTTTTCTTCATTCCCTACCGGTCGGCACCAGCCTATGGTTTGGAAGAAGACTATCCAATTTGCGTAATAGGTGTACTACTCCTAAACCAAGGAGTACTCGCAACCTGAGAGAAGGTGAAAAGAAAAGACAACTGAATAATCCTATTCGTTTTCTCCAGAACCGGAAACCATCCTCGAATTCCTTCGAGTTCGTATCTAATCATACGATGGTTTTGTCCAATGGAAGTGGACGTTCGTAGTAATACGGGGTGTCCTGGAGAAAAGGGTAAAAGTAGGAGTGGCAATGAGGTCTGCAACTCTGACAATCCAAAAGCCAGTGTTAAGAAGGTTCGGTCAACTTGGTCACTGAGTCAAAGTCTTAGGGTCGGGTCAATGGTCGCTGCCAGAGAGAGAGAGAGAAGAAACACTTAGCGTGCACTCTATCCTAGATCAGAATGGTTACCAATTTAACTAATCTGTAAACCTCCCACTGTACCTCAAATTCTCCTCCAAACCTGAAAGAAGAATTAGTCGGGGTCACCCGAGGAGTAAACTAACTCATCAGTGGGAATCGGGATCCAACTCTCATCGCATGACAACGTGACGGAATCCGCTCACGGTATCACACTCCAGAAGGTATGCGCATATCTGGCAAGTTTCAGTTCTTTTGAAACTCCCGATTTGAATTTCTGCCCCATGCTCTTATGACCTTGACGAAGGTCAACAAATCATAAGTCACATGTCAAGTTCCACCCGTCATTGTCCAGGTTAATTTGAACCCACCCGTACAAGCCCTTGACGAAGGTCAACAAGGCTATACGACTGTCCCAAACCAACACATCTATCTATGCAGCAGAAAGGCAACAAACAGCTACCATACACTATGCCTTGACGAAGGTCAACAAACATAGCATGAATACTACGTGCTACCCGTCTGAAACGACGGAGGGCTACGAATGGTTTCTGGCGAAAACCTTTAACGTAGTGAACTTGATATCGTTGAAGGAACGGATAGCTTTTTAGAAAATATAGTGACGAAAACCTTTACTAAAGAGGTCACTCTCGGTGAAGGGATCTCGGCTCTTTCCCCGTAGAATGGGGTGCAGGATATTCCAACTGAATACCACGGTGCAAAGCAAAAGTAATCGGCTATAGTGAAGTTAGTGCCCTGACGCAAACTTCTGTCCAAGGGGTCACTCCCGGTGAAGGGATCTCGGCCCTTGCCTCGTCGACTGAGGAGCAGGATATTCCAAATGAATACCACGATGCAAAACAAAAGTGAACGTCCTTGCAATAACAGCTTTTTGAAAAGTGTTCCAACAACATCAGATTAGGTTTGTTTAACTTGCATTGATCCGAATCAATGCAGTCCCATCAATTGATCACACCACAAAGAACGAAAATATACTGACGTACGTATATGCCATCCGCATTCGCCACTGGGTCCCGTCATCACCCGTTAGGTTAGCTTACTAACGGCAGAGCGGGGACTGGACTAGCGCGGGTGAAAAACATATACAACATCTACTAATATATATACCAATATATAGTATTTCGCTCAAGGCGTGAATAAAATGCAACACCACAGAAATGTACAGCATCACAGAACAATACAGATATCTGGGATCCCCGGGTTTCATAGAGCCACTACTGAAACCCGACGTTCCCCTGGTCGTGTGGATAGCCTGTGCAATGAAATCCTAGACCCCTACGGGCGCGGCAAGTTACCCGCCAAAACCTGAAGCGAGGCAGCCCCCTTCAGCGCCGTGAATGGACCACCCAGCACTTCACGGAATCCGGCAACTTGGGAACCCCTCCTGGGTCAACCTGTACCCCCTACGAGTGCGGCGAATAGCCCGTCAATCCTGGAGTGAAGCCCCCTCCGTCCCAATGCCATGAGATGCGGGCTTGTTGCCTTCTAGAACCCGGCTATCCGTGCACCCCTCCGCGGGGTAACCCTAGTACAGAAAGTAAAATATACATACACCGGGTACATCGACCGCAACCAGGTCGTGCCCCAAAAGAATAATACAAACAGGCAGTGACGGCAGTCCACATGTCGGACGCTCGCCCCGCAATATCAAATGTACATAATACGACAGCACTGCACTAGCATTGCATCCAGGCTATCCCCACGACCGATCCGCAACATCACAGCAAAAACAGAACATCAACGTGAAAGTCACGTTCGCAAATCCGTCTAACCGGGCTATAGCAGTTAGACCGGATTTACCGATCGAGTGACATTCACGGTCGCAGATATAATGTAAATACTGTGAAAAATGTGTTTAAAATTTTCCGATTGATCAAACAATTAACAAGTGGGCCCCAAAGAAAACTGTAGCACTCACAGAAACAATTGGCCCAATTTTAATATTCTAAAACCCATAATTTAAGCCCAGAAAGCCCCTGGAAAAAAATGGTGCAGTGATTGCTACAGGATGCGGCGGAAGGGCGGCATAATGGGGGATAGTGCGGCGCTTCCGCGCTCCGACTATGGTATCACTTCATCAAATTTTTACAGAGTGCTTAGATTTTTCAGTACATCAATACTGTACAACCTGAAAAAAATTTCGACACTAAAAATTTCCAACAGAAAACTGATGCGACAAAATACGGGTTTTTGGACTTTTTGATCGATCGGAAATGCAAACACATTACACCAAGCTAGACTAAGTTAATGGCGAGGCTCTGATACCACTGTAAGTGCACGGCGGCGCCCCGGCCGTCAATCCGACGCCGGAATGTGGAAGCGGTGATAAACTTTAATTTTGCGAACTTTGCAAACCGGCACCACCGCGCACTAAACCCCGGATCGGGCCATTAAACTAGATCTAGCTAACAACAAGACGGGTTAGAGATATACCGAGTGATCCGAGTCCTCCGGTCTTCTTGTCGTCGTCCCGATCTCCCGCGGAATGTCCGGTCTCCACCTCGTCGCCGGAAGGGCACCACATCGCCTACGTCTTTTACGGGCTCCCACCTCAATACCGAGGCAACTCGGGCGCGAAGTTGGCTAGCCGACGCGCCCAAGATTTGCTGTAGAATGTGTAGTGAACCAGTCTCATTTGGGGTTGGAGGAGTTGCCTTTTATGGAGGAATTTAGCACAAGAATTTTCATGGATGGAAGCTCAAAAATTTGAGCATATCATGAAGAATGAGCTCGGCCAGAACTTTAAAGTGCTTACTGGAAAAATGAATAATGAAGCACCTCCTCATTTGTGCTCACAAATTAAAACACACTGCAACAGTGGCCGGCCCATACCTCTTCAAATTAATATGAAAAGTATACACAAAAACCAAGAAGCATGTCCCCTTTCAAATAATTAATCCCCACCCATCAACAAACAGTGGTCGGCCACCTCCTTTTGTGGAAGAAAAAGAGATGTAAATGCAAGAAACCCCTCACCAAATAAGTTAATTGCAAACTTGCAATTAACCCCTCCATCAAAAAGTCCGGCCGGGAAAGAACAAAGGAAAACCGGCCGGAACGGAATGCAAACTGGCAACCCCAGAAAACTGGTCCCATAATAAATTACAGGAAAACCCCGATGCTGTGCATACACACCCGCATCTGTATTCCGTCCGGATACAAATGCAAAAAGACAAAATCTACACTGTACTAAACTAGGACCGGCTTAAACCAAAGCCGGCTAGTAATATCCGTTCGATCCTGATCCGTGCAATACCGCACGTATCTGATCGAACCCTGCCATAAAACCATACGGCCACTAGTACAAACTGTCCGATCCTGATCCGTGCAATACCGCACGTATCTGATCGGACCCTGCCATATCTCCATACGGCCTCTACAGCGTTTCGCCCGAAAGCTGAGTAACTGAATGTGGGGGACTCTAAAGACTCGTCAACATCTCGGTTGTGGATTTAACCACTTAGCACGTCAGAGGTATAAGCCAATACGTGACGGGCTACCAGGTACTGACTAAAAGGGACGTCTGTGAGTGAACTCAGCCTGACAACCCTACTGAGCCTGTCAGTGACAATATCCGTGCAGTCCGGTCCGTTCGTCTATGAGTATCGCATGGCGGGCCTAGGGGGTTGGTAAAAGTCAGACCCCCAAAAGCGGTACAAGTCGTGTCGGAGTGTAGCCCAGAACACCCTGAGATACTACTGGAATACCTACCAGTAAATCTCCTTGCCTTGGCCAAGGACTTTGTGTAATGGCTCTCCTAGACACAGCACGACCTCACCCCCAATACCGGGAGAGACGAACCCCTGAAGATACGCTCACTGCCTCCATGTGGCTCGGGACTGTACCCAACTAAAACCTGTTTGCACGACTCCTTTGAGCCGTGGTAGGGTAGTAATCAAAGTACAGTGGGAACTCACACGAGACAAATGACGATCCCCAGGTCGATGAACTAACCTGCACACATGTCACCAGGGAACTGCCATCTGACGTCTGGTATATGACCAACTAGCATGTTCCCGGCGAGTCCTGTCCGGTGTACTCATAACCCAATGAGTACCTGTATACATCTTAGGTGATCCAACTGACACCAGTGGCTTGTGAGACCGGCCACCGCCCCTCGTCGGGGTCTCGACTGTATACACTAGTCTACTAATGGAGTATCGATGCCCAGTCACGAAACTCCCACGACCAGGGACCTTTTAGGGATAAGCTTGTAGACCCTCAGCTCCCACTTATATGATCGCCCTCATACTGCTGGTGGTCAAGCAAGAATCCTAGGGGCTTTATCAACGTGTAATAGCGACGTGTCATGTCACTTAAAACAGTACACGATGATAAAGGTAAACCAGATAGCATACTATCATCTCGAGTAAGACTGTCCTACCGGGATAGGTCCTCCCTCAATCATTACAATCACGTACCTGTGACCTAATAATTGACTCTGAGGGCACTATCTCCAACAAATATGTCATCCACGTACTATACGAGGATCACCACCATACTCCCTACTACCTTTTTGTATATACTTGGTTCATCTACCATTTTGATGAAGTCAAACTCTTTGACTAGCACATCAAAACAGACGTTCCAACTCCGCGATACCTGATTTATCACATAAAACATCTTGCACACGTTTCCGCTGCTCCCACTGTCTACGAAGCCCTCTGGCTGTGTACTTATAGACTCTCTCTTCCAAATCACTATTTAGAAAAGCAGTCATGACACCCAACCGCCAGATATCGTAGTCATGGTATGTAGCAGTGGCAAGTAGGATCTGGATGGACTTAAGCATAGTTTTGAAAGTCTCGATTTTTCCATGTACACCAAGTAATCTTCTCAAGATATACTTTCTCCTGATGGGGATTAAACCCTTCAGATAAAGCAATAAAAGTCCATACTTTGTTGGTGTATAAGGATTCCATCTCAGATCGCTAAGCATCCAGCCATTCTCACAGAGTCTCCACTCATGATGGCCTGCTCGAACCTAGTTGGGTCATCATCTCATGATGCAATCCTTACTCTCACTGTCATAGAGAAACCGAAGTATCTCTCAGGTGGATGAGGAACCCTACCAGATCGGCGGAGAGGCTGAGGTTCGTTGGAAACTATTGAATCCTCTAGGTTTACCAAATCATCAGCTGCGGTTTGTATAGCTGGAACTCCTTCCAGTTCTACCTCATGACTACTAATTTCTTCACAAGAAATTCCCTTTTTCTCAAAAAGTGGTATGCCGAGAAATAAAACATCTTTTGTTCCTCGGTGTGGTAGAAGATATTCCCTTGCGAATGCTTGGGATATCCAACAAACTTCCACAGAACTGACCTTGTCTCGAGCTTGTCCGAATTTTGCTTTTGACATAGGCCGGACAACCCCAAATCTTAACATCTTTAAGAGATGGGCTCTTCCCATACCATATCACATATGGAGTGATAGGCATCTGATTTGGTTGGAACCCTATTCAATAGGTATGAAACTTCTCAAGTGCATAACCCCAAAAGAAAATAGGCAACTCAGTAGTACTCATCATAGAGCACACCATATCACATAGGGTGCGATTGCTCCGCCCCGATACACCGACGTGCTGTGGTGTATACGGAGGAGTAATGATGAGAGAGAATCTCATTCTCCTTTCTTTTTATAGTCCAGGAATTCCGTGCTCAAGTATTCTCCTCCTTGATCACTCAAAGGACATAATACTTATACCCGTTTTTGGTTCTCTACTTCTAACTTATATTCTGTGATTGTCTCAAAAGTTTCGGACTTGTGTTTCAACAGGAACATATGTCTGAATCTTGAGAGATCGTCAGTGAATGTAATGAAGTACAAAGAACTTGACCTGGCATATGGAGACATGGGACTATCATACATCATCATGTATCAATCCCAAGAGTTCACTAACTCTTTCTCTGTTTCCAATTAACAGAGCTGTGGTCATCTTATCTTTGTGACATGACTGGCAAGTTTTACAAGATGTAAATCTAAACTAATTTAAATATGTATCTTTATGTAACTTCAGCTAGTCGGGTCGCATTGATATGACCTAGTCTACAATACCTCAAGAAGGATTCGTTCATTTCTGAACTCTTCCTCTTGTGTGTGTTCTGTACGTTAAGAACTGTGGTTTGATTTAGAACGTCTATGCTTTTAGATAATGTGCCTGAACCGATCAACTCTTGATATAGGAAATGTTCAAAACATTATCCAACAATACAAAATTATATCCTTCTTTACTAATAAAGAGACTGATATGATGTTGTATATCAGGTTCGGTATCTAATAACATTCATTCAGGATCAATGTATTCTGGTAATACAGGGTGATAACTGCCAACAAACTTGGCTGCAACACTTGCATCATTTCCAACTCTTGAAATTTATCACCCGTTCTCAGTTATCTACCTTTCTGTAGCCCATGTAACAAATTACATTTGCGGGATCCTGATCCTGTATCTCATACCCAGGATGTAAAGGATACTAAGAAACAGTTCTCAGTAATGAACATACCCGAAGAAGATGCATCAGCATGTACTTTATTCGTTTGGGCGGCACGGGAATTCTGGTAATCCCCTATTTCCTGCTCGGTCTTATAACAATTATAAGTTGGAGCGGGACCAACGTTCCCTAGCGCAGTATAACAAGCGGGTTCGGTCAATACATCCGTATTATTATCTTGATTAAGGCGTGACATGGTCACTACCTGGAGAGAGATAGAAGAAAACACTCAGCGTATGCTCTTGCAAGATTAGATTGGTTATTAATATATCTAATCAGGATGTCTCCCACTGTTTTAGTCAAATCTTCCTTCAAACCCTAAAAGGAAAGACCAGCCGGGATTAATTACACCCTACAAGTTCGCCAATCTTTCAGCCAGGCCAGTGCCGGTAGTTTGAGGGAGGTTCCCCGCGCTTTCGCACGGACCTAATTAAAATAAATCTCGTTTTCCCAGGGGCGTAACCCCGTTGACACCTTTCTAGACACCTACTTGATCGGCTAATCGTAATATGTAAAACTCTCCCAGGAGTAACTCTTACTCGCAGTAGGTATCGGGATCCAATTATCTCATAGAAGGTATGCAATCTCATTGCAAATTTCAACACTTGAAATTCCCGATAATATTTTACCCCTAGCATCCTATGACCTTGACAGAGGTCAACAAACCATAGGCTGCTAGTCAAGTTCAACCCGTCATTTCCTGATTCAAGTAAACCCACCCGCACGACCCTTGACAGAGGTCAACAATGTCGCATGACTACCCTAAATCAATCACATCATATGCTTATGCAGATAAGCACCAATCAGCTACCGCACACTACGCCTTGACAGAGGTCAACAAACGCAGCACGAATACTAACTATTACTTATCTGAAATGATGGAGGGCTACGACAGGTCTTAAAGAAAACCCTTTGCGTAATGAACTTGATATCGTTGTAGAATCGAGTGATTTTAAATGGAATGTTTTTGAGGCCTTTTCTAGTTTTGCTAAAGAGGCCACTCCCGGTGAAGGGATCTCGGCTCTTTCCTCATCGAATAAGGTGCAGGATATTTCACAAATATCACTATGCAAAGTAAAAACTATAAAAACAATCAAAAGACAAACCGAGTTTGTAGCATCTGTTGGTTTCACTAAAGAGGTCACTCCCGGTGGAGGGATCTCGGCACTTTCCTTATCGAATAAGGTGCTGGATATTCTACAAGAAATGTCGCTATGCAAAGCAAGAACTAGAACTACCTGTTTTTTAGACAAATTTCTACAACATTTTTAGGTTTCTTTTAGTTTCAAGTTGGCCGCGGAACCGCCGCCAAATGCACGGTTTGGCCGCGGTTCCGCGGTCACTTAAGTGATTTGTGGCTTCGTACTTCACAGTAATCCTTAGAATTCCCTGCATGATTTTTTGAGTATTTTTAATATGAAAAATTTCAACTTTTGAAATTTTTTCCAGAAACTAGGTTTTTACGGAGTTTCGGAGCTTGATCAGACTCCAAACTTCGTCTAGACAATGCCTAAACCTCTAGCTTGGCTCTGATACCACTGTAGGGTTAGCTTAGCACCTTAGTAAGGTTTTGACAAGCATCAATCATGCTACTTTTTTTGGGGTGCTAAACAAACCCTAATCAAGATCTTAACTAGAGTATTAGGATAAATAAGCATGTAAACAACTTTACTTCTAAGAGTTAGGGATTACAACCTTTGTAGTCCATTCCTTCACTTCTAAAGCTCCGTGTTGAGGTCCTTTCTCTGCGATCATCGAGTACCCGGACTCAAGAGAGTCTCCATGAAGAGAAAGATGCAAACTTGCTTCTAATCTTCAACTACTAAGATGATCTACCTTGAAAAATCTCAAACCCAAGCTCTTGCTTTACTAATCAAGTATTAGCAAAGCAAACACCCTAATCTAAGTGGCTAGAATAGACGAGGATGATGAACTAGGAATTTAGCTCTCTTTTGTTTTTAATTTCTCACTCAAAATCATCACATACAAAAAGCTAGCAAGCATTTTCTTTCAAGAGAATGAAGAAGAAGAAGAACCTTTTGTGATGAATAATGAAAAATCATTGTTATGGTTACAAATCAACCATGAGTTTAGAATGAAGACTTAACCCATATAGAGAGTTAACTAGAGTAAAGGGTTTGGGTTGGGTTAGAAAATATCAACATAATCTTAGCAAAAACAAAAAGAAGCATCTTGAAGCTTCATGCAAAAGCTAACCCAAATGCTAACCCAAATCAAACCCTAACTTTTTTAAACTCGACAAATTATGTTGCATTTGTAACCCTAACTTGTTACAATATTATATATCACATATATAATATATTTTTGTAACAAAATAAAATAATACAATTAACATATATCACATATATATCAATGTATTATCCATGTGAGAAAAAGAATCTTTAAGTGAGCTTATATTAGTTAATGTAACTTAATATATCACATATATAATTATACATTAAATTATCGAATCAACACTTGATCCGATAATCCAGCTATATCGCATATAACCGACTAATATAATCTGTATCAGTTCATCGAATCAACATTTGATCCGATAACCCGGCTATATCACATATATCTGGTCAATATCATATATCGCGAGAATGGAATACGATATCTCATATCGTAATATTCTCAGTCCCGCACATATCACATATGTGCTCCTACTCCGTTTTTCATGAGCCAGGAAACCTCTGTGTAGGACTCTAAAGAATCGTCAATACGCCGGCAGTAGGTGATGATCATATCAAACACCCACAAGCTGCAAGCGGTCAGCTAAACGTAACAGCCATCCAGGTATTGAGCAATCAGAAGATCAACAAGCAAGCCTGTACATTCTCCTGTGAATCCAACCAGTAATACTCCCGTACAGTCCGGTCTTTTCGTCTGATATGTCGCATATCTCGCCTAGGGGTGGTAAACGTCAGACCCCAGTAGCTTGATAAGTCTTGTCGATATGAGGTCCATAACAGTTCGAGAAACTACTAATAACACTTACCAGTAAATCTCAGCAATCCTGGCCAGGGATTTCCAGTTATAGCCAATCGAACACAGCGCAACATCAACTCCCTATACCGGAAGAGACGAAACCCCTCCTATCGCTCATTGCCTCCATGTGATTCGGGGCTGTACCCAAAAGCCACCGTTTTGCACACCCTCTTGGACGTGGTATGATGGAAATCAAAGCACAGTGGGAATCACACAAGACTCAATTACGATCTCGGGTCTACAGACTAACCTGTACCAGTATCACCAGAGAACTGCCATCTGACGTGAGGTATAATACCATCTGGGAGTTCTCGGCGAGTCCGTCCAGTGTACCCAGTCTTCACTGAGCACCCGTATACCTTCTTTGATGTCAAACACCAATGGATATGGGATCATCCATCGCCCATCATATGGGTCAAGAAGCGCATACCCTAGTCTACTCTGGAGTATCGATGCCCTGTCTCGGTACTCCCACGACAAGGAACATTTGAAGGATGTACTTGGCGACTACACTGTCCCCACTAGCATGATCTGCATCATAGTCCTGATAGTCAAGTACTCATCCTAAGGGCTTTATCAACATGTGACATAGAGACAATCAGAGTACATGTTAAGATAAAGGGCAATCAGATAGCATACTATCATGTCGAGCAAGAAAGTCCTCCCTATATATGTCCAAGCATCCACTACAATATACATCGTATGTATAGTAATGGCCTCTAGGGCATACATATCACTAACAATGGGACCCAGTTCATATATGAACTCCAAATCCAGCAAATTTCTTAGACTGTATCGTCCACTAAATTTAATCAGTATCATGCGCCATGCCTTCCTCAATATTCGCTTGGACCACCTGTCCAATATTCTGTCCCTCAAAAAAGAGAAAACTATAACTCTGACAGTCGCTCTGTCATCCAGGTCACCTTGGAAGCCTGAAATGATAACCACCTCCCGAAGGAGGCTGCCATCACCATATCCCAAGAACATCCACTTATTTTCTTAAACTGCTTCCCAACGTTTCTGCAGGAATGGATTAATATATATGCTTATTGTAGCTAGTGCAAAAGCAATATCCGGTGTTGTACTTGACATCTCATGATTGACTCAATTGCCTAAGCAAGTGATATGTCAATCACGTAAATCCCTCTCCCCATCAGTCTGTAAGACATCTTTTAGAGAGGGTGACTCCATCACCTGCGAGTACTACCACCTCGCCAGGAGTCGACCATTCTAAAACACCTTTAGAATAATATCAAAGTACCCAAATTGGGACACTTCCCAAATCTAAATCTAAAACCATAGATCTAGTCATCAGAATCCCTGATATTATATCCATATCCTATATGGAGAAACCACCTAGTGATAACCACAGTATAACCGATCTTAGTATAGGAATATCTTTTCCTATCAAGTGCATGTCATCCAAATACCTGGACATCACTCTCTACTGCCTTCTTACCAGATCTATCTCCTATTCTGATGAAGTCAAGACCAATGAATGTCACATCAAAAATAGATGATCTATTTCCGCTATACCTGCTTTAGTCTATAAATAGACATAAGCTGCTTGCCCTCTATGCTTCCGCTGCTCCCTCTGACTACAATAACCCTCTGGCAGAGTCATATACACGTGAACTTTTAAAACTAGTTTAGAACGATGTTATACTCATCCTCCTGCCGAGTCTTATAGTCTAGAACAACAGCAATGGCAAGTCTGGGTAAACAAGAACCTCCATGTCACTGTCTTTGAGAAGACCGAAGTACTTCTCGGGTGGCTGAGGTTACCCACCAAATCTGCGGAGTGGCTAATGGAATGTCGAAACCAATTGAATCTTCAGGTTCTATTAAATTTCAGCAATCGTTTGTGGTTCTGGAATCTCTTCCAGTTCTACCATACTCCCACTAATATTTTCTTAAAAGAATCCATTTTATTAAAACCGGTGGCGAGTCAAGAACAATATAACAATTGATCTTCCAGATGGTAGAAAGTTAACCCTCGTCAAAGCCCGGGATAACCCATAAACTGTCATTACTGAAACGTGCCTTAAGTTTATCCGGATTTTTGTTTTAAGCATTAGGCGGACAACTCCCTATACCTTAACATCTTTAAGATATAAATTGATTCTATATACCATATAGAAAAAAGGCACTAATTTAATTGGAACCAGATTCAAAATCATGCAGCTGTCTCCAGTGCATATCAACCAAATAGAAGGAGGCCAAGCAGCATTACTCATTTAGGAGTGCATCCATATATTAGTAACCTGAATGAGAAGAAAGTTCTCAAAATCATTACTTACAATGGAATACCTAGCTCAAGTATCTACATTTTCGACTATCTCGAAGAATCCTGATACTTCCAACAAATGGTTCTCTACTTTATTCTTATACCTATAACTTCTAAAAACTTGGACCCTGTATTTCAACGAAATACTTGTCTAAAACTAGAGAAGTCAAAAGTAAAGAGAATATAGTACGAGTACTAACCCCTTTGCCCTAACAGACACCGAAAAACATACAATACTTTGTATAAGTCCCCTGAGTTCAATAACTCAATCCTTGTACGTCGTAAGTTGAAAAACTGTACTATGGTTAATAAGAATTTCACCGTTGTTGAATACGCCTTACATAATCACCAACTGATATAGGTAAATGTTATAAACATAATATCAAAAAGTTATATCTCACTTTATAAAATAAACGTACAGATATATTAGTTTGAAATTGGTGTATAACAACAGATATTCAAAACCAAATATTTGCCGTCAAGCAAAACTTAGGTGATTTCCTCAAATATCACCAATTACAAAGAATTCTGATATGTATTAAGGATCTAATTACCCAATTCTGAATATCTTACTTCCACCCACCATCTGTAAATCCATACAGATATGAGAATCAAATCTAGTAAATACATACTTTAGAGTTAGAATCTAATTGGGAAAACAGTTTTCAATTAACACCGCACAGTAAAACAGAAACATGAAAATGTTTCGAAAGGGTAACCTGATATTCCTAGTAATGCCTCTTCCACTATTCTGATTCATGACTGTAACCGTATAGTTCCTTGCCCTCACTCCAATCCCTTTATTATGTCTTTACTTATTACCTTATGTACACCACTTTTAGGCTAATTGGTTTTCTTCCTTCCCTATCTTTCGGCACCAGCCTAAGATTTGGAAGAAGACTATGAAATAAGCATAATAGGTGTACTTTCCTAATCCTAGGAGCCCTCACAACCTGAGAGAAGTTAAGGGAAAAGACAACTGAACAATCCTATTCTTTTTCTCTTGAACTGGAAACCATCCTCGAATCTGGAACATGTTCCTTCGAGTTCGTATGTAACTATACGATGGCATATCCAACCAATATAGATTTTCATAATGATACAAAGTGTTCTGGAGAAATCCAAAGTGGATGTAGGAGTGGTAGGAGTATACATGGTTTTTGTCGTGAATGATAGCAGTCGCAATTTCCTTTGCCCTCTTTCTAATCCCTTTATATATCTTTACTTATTACCTTCTGTATACCACGCTCAAGCAAATTGGTTTTCTTCCTTCCCTGACCTTCGGCACCAGCCTAAGGTTTGGAAGAAGACTATCCAATAAGCACAATAGGTGTACTCTCCTAATCCTAGGAGCCTTCGCAACCTGAGAGAAGGTAAAGGGAAAAGACAACCGAATAATCTTATTCAATTTCTCCTGAACTAAAATCTATCCTCTAACTGGAACAAGTTCCTTCAAGTTTGTATGTAACTATACTATGGATTATCCAATAAATGTGGATCTTTGTAGTGATACGGGATGTTCGGGAGAAATGCAAAGGTGATGTAGAAGAGTTAAGGATATATGTGACTCCGTGACAATCCAAAAACCAAAGTGTTTTAAGAAGGTTCGGTTAACTTGATTCATGAGTTTTAGTCTAGAGTCAGGCCATGGTCACTGCCAGAGAGAGAGAGAGAGAGAGAAGAAACACTCAGCGTGCACTCTAACCTAGATCAGAATGGTTAATCACTTTATCTAATCAGAATGTCTCCCACTGTTTTCTTGAATTCTCCTCCAAGGGATCATCTAAAATCACTCGAGGAGTAATCCTACTCATTAGTGGGAATCGGGATCCAACTATCATTGCATGATAACATGATGGAAACCACTCAAGTCACCACACTTCAGAAGGTATGCGCGTGCCTAGAAAGTTTCCTGTATGTTTGAAACTCTCGATGTAATGTTTTTAGCCCTAAGACCCAAGTGACCTTAACTGAGCCAACATATCAAAGGATCCTAGTCAAGTTCAACCCATCATTATCTTGATTGCATTAGACCTACTCGCACGAGTCCTTGACTGAGCCAAAATGACCGTACGACTGTCCTAACCAATCGCATATCCATACAACAGAAAAGCACTGCATAGCTACCGAACACTACGCCTCGGCTAAGCACGGCATACATAGCATGAATACTAAGAAATACTAATCTGAAATGACGGAGGGCTACGGCTGGTTTTTGGTAAAAAACCTTTAACGTAATGAACTTGATCTCGTTGAAGGAATCCAAGTGGTTTTTCAAATATATAGTGGCGCAAACATTTGCTAAAGAGATCACTCCCTGTGAAGGGATCTCGGCTCTTTCCTCATCGAATGAAGTGCAGAATATTCCAAACTGAATACCACGATGCAAAGAAAAAGAATCGACTATAATGAATTTATTACGTTGACGCAAACTTTTGCTCAAGAGGTCACTCCCGATGAAGAGATATCGGCTCTTGCCTCGTCGAATGAGGTGCTGGATATTCATAACCGAATATCACTGTGCAAAGCAAAAGAAAACGTCTGTAATGTTTGTTTTCAAAAAACTTGGTTCCAACAACATCAAATAGGTTTGTTTTATCCTTGCGTTGATTAGAATCAACGCATTCCCATCAATTAAACATATCATACCACAGAAAAGGAACAAAAATAAAATGTACGTATATGCCATCCGCATTCGCCATCAGGCCCCGTCATCACCCGTTAGGTTACTTAACTAACGACAGAGCGGGGGCTGGACTAGCACGGGTGCAAAATATATACAACATCTACTAATATATATATAAACATATATAAGAATCATCCCAGGCATGATATAAAGCAACATCTTAGAATCACAGCCAAGCATCAAAAAGTGGTGGATAATCCTGGAGCGTCGGGTTTCACATGAGCCGCAAATGAGACCCGACGTTTCCTATCGTGTGGATAGCATGTGCAATGAAAACCTAGACCCCTACGAGTGTGCCAAGTTACCCGCCAATCCCAGAAGCGAGACAACCCCAATCAACAACGTGAATGGGCCACCCAGCACTCCACAGAATCTGGTAACTTGAGCACCCCTCCTTGGGTCAACCTATACCCCCTACGAGTGCGGCGAATAGCCCGCCCATTCTAGAATAAGGTCCCCTCCGTCTCAACGCTATGAGATGCGGACCCGTTGCCCTCTAGAACCTGGCTATCGTGCACTCCACCGCAGGGTAATCCTAGTACAGAAAAGAAAAATGTACAAGGGTGACATCGAACTCAACCCGGTCGTGACCCAAACAAATAATATACAAACTGGAAGAGATGACAGTCCACACGTCGGACGCTTGCCCCACAATATCAAATGTACAAATGAATCTATACTGTACCACTATCACTTCACTACTGGCTATCCACCACGACAATCCAACCACAACCACAACACAACACAAAACATCAACGTAAATATCATGTTCGCAAACCCGTTTAAAAGAACATATAGCAGTTAGAGGAGTTATACCGCTCTAATGACATTCGCAGTCGCAGATAGTAATTCATGTACTGAAATCAACGATGCAAGATTTCAAGTTTTGAAACTTTCCAAGTTCCTCCCCAAAGTAAAGAAAACACTAATTGAAATCTGGGCAAAACAAACAAGACCAAAATCACCAATTTACAAAACCCAAGACACAGAATGAAAATGGGGCCCAAAATAAATAGTAAAAAAGGTGAGATCGGGAATTTTGGAAATATGGTCGGCCAAAATTTCATGAAAATCCCTCGTTTTAATTCTGTGTCATTCTCATGTCTAAACTACGAATCTGTAATTGTTTAAAAAAAATTTAGAGATCAAAAAATTTTCAGAACAGAGAGTGTATTTTGAAATCGCAGTTTTTCGGTTTTGAAAATAATGCATCGTCTACAACTAGTTTCGGGTTTATGGGATTGCTCTAAAATCATGTTGGGTTATGGCAGCGCCCCAGACATCAAACTGTGGCCGATTACGGAACAAAATTTTTCTAAACTGGCGCTAACACAACCCGATACTACGAATCGACCATTAACCCTAAGCTAGCAAACATAAAGAGAGACTTAAGAATGGTTATACCGAATGATCCGTGTCCTTCGGTCTTCAACCACCTTCCCAAGCTCCTAGAGGCCTCCTTGATCAATCTTGATCTCCGATCTCCCTCCATCGAAGATGATCCACTCAAGAGTCTATGAAATGAGCTCCAAACTTATATCCGAGATAACTAGGGTACCTAGATTGCTACACTAGATAGCCTAGGAGAAGTAGAGAATGGTGAAGGATTAATTTGTCTCAAGACACACTAAGTTTCTCAACACATGAGAGAGTTAGGGTGGAGGTAGAAGAAGATGCCATGAAGATGAGAGTGTTGTGAGCAACTCAAGTGAGGAATGAAAAAGAAATGGCTAAGTCTTTTGTTGTGTTGTGAGAGTTCTTGAAATAATGGAGCCATCCCAAATAAATATCTCAAGTTTCCAAAATATTTTAAGTCAACAAAAATATCTCAAGTCAACATAATCTCACAACAAACAAAAAACTTAAGTATACTTGAATAGTAACCATAGGTCACTAATAAGCCATGCCACACAAAATGCAATAAACATCTCATTCTACACCTCAATAACCTTTTAATCCAAAATGGTCTAAACCATAATGAGGTGTAATCTTCTAAAAGTAATCTTTTAAGAAATTACAAGAATACCCCTTCATCCGTATATACATACCCGCATCCGTATTCCGAAGAATAAGAATACAAAGAGACGAAAATAATCTAACAATATAATACTAGGATCTGTCTTAAACCAAAGCCCACTAGTATTATCCGCCCGTATCAAGATACGTGCATAAGTGCACGTATATGATCGAACACTGCCGTAAAACCACACGACCTCTACATCGTTTCGCCCGAAGTAGGGAAACCCTCTGTGTGGGACTCTAAAAACTCATCAATACGCTGGAAGTGGGTTTAACCACAAGCACGTTAGCGGCACTAGCTGTACGTAACGGCTACCTAGGTATTGAGCGAAAGGGAGGCCGACGAGCAAACTCATCCTGAAACCCTACCAAGCCTGACAGTGATAATATCTGTACAGTCTGGTCTGTTCGTCTAAGAGTATCGTATATCGAGTCTAGGGGTGTGGATAAAGTCAGACCCCTAATAACACGACATTTCGTGTCGGTATGAAGTCCATTACCCACTAAAAAAACTACTGATCCGAATCAGTAATTTATGACTGCCTTAGCTAAGGATTTCTGGTGATGGCCACCCGTGCACTATGTGACATCAACCCCCAATACCGGGAGAGACGAATCCCCGACGATCCGCTCACTGCCTCCATGTGGCTTGGGACTATACCCAACTAAAACCTGTTTGCACGACTCCTTTGAGCCATGGTAGGGTAGTAATCAAAGCACAGTGGGAACTCGCACGAGACAAATGACGATCTCAGGTCAACAGACTAACCTGTACGCATGTCACCTGGGAATTGCTATCTGACAATAGGTATAATACCAACTAGCATGTTCCAGGCGAGTCCGTCCGGTATACTCATAACCCAATGAGCACCTGTATACATCTTAGGTGAACAAACTAACACCAATGGCTTGTGAGACCGGCCACCGCCCCTCGTTAGGGTCTCGATCAGTATACAATAGTCTACTCTGGAGTATCGATGCCCAGTCTCGAAACTCTCTCGACTAGGGATATTTAAGGATATGCCTATAGACCACCTAGCTCCTACATATATGATCGCCATCATAATGCTGGTAGTCAAGCAAGAATCCTATGGGCTTTATCAATATGTAATAGTGATCTGTAATGCCACCTAATGCTGTACATGATGATAAAGACAAATCAGATAGCATACTATTATCTCGAGTAAGACTGTTCTACCGGTATAGTTCCTCCCTAAATCATCATAATCACTTTCCTGCGACTATAATTATTGCCTTGAGGGCACTATAGCTAACAGTTAGGGTCGTGATGATCACGGCCGCGACGGAATTTGAAAAACGATAATTTTACTAAGTATAACCCCAATCCATCACCAAGATCATCAAATACTTAGCAATAGATTAAACTAGAAATATAAAGAGAGCAAAGAAAGGGTGCTACAACTTTTGTAGCATGTCCGGCTAATCCCGAAAGACCTCGTCTAGACTTTATGAGCTCCTAGACACATCTGAATGCTGACTGCCTCACCGTAAATGATCCGCGTTGAAAGCGGGCTGCTCGAGCTCCAACTCCGTCACCCGGCGAAGAAACTTCCTCCAGAGACTAGTTAGGCGTAGAAGAAGACGATGTGAATGATGGGTACTATTTCTTTTTGTTACTCCCTTACCTTGGCAACACTTGCCATTAACCTAAAGAGCAAAAGCTCTAGTGAAAAGGAAGAAGATGAAGTTTGATAGCTTGAAAAATAATGAATTGTGTTTATTTCTTTTTTCCGCCCATGTCATAATAATATGACATGAGTCACTCTCTCACTCTCTCTCTCATGTGTGTATCACACACACAAGAGAGAGGGTAGGCCCCACCATTTATTAAGTATAATAAATAAATTATATATATATATATATACATTAATACACACACACACATAATATATGTATATACACATATATATGTATATACATACATATATGTATATACATATATACATAGGTATATACATACATATGTATATACATACATATATACACACATACATAATATAAAATGGTGGGAATTAACATATATATCATATATATATTAAATAAGTATTAGTACATGTATCCCATACGCGTACACATCATGTATCACATACACGAAATGCCATCAATATATTTTCAGTATCATATACTGTAAAGAGTGTGTATCATATACACTGTATTAGAAACCGTATCATTTATACGGTTATCAAGTCAACACTTGAATTGATATTCCGGCTTTTAAACCGGCTAGTATAACAGTCGTCCAATTAAACACGTATATCCAATATACATGTTTTATCAAACTCATGCATGTATCTTTATACACACGTCACATCGCGTTTTCCTCGGGAAGGCACTTTCGTTGCGGGATTTTAAAGACCTGTCAATACGCTGGCAGTAGTGTTAGCATAAAAAATTACACTCCTGGTTGACCAAGTCAAAGTCAAATTCAACCCCAAGTAAGCGGGCCTTAGCCCATGTCAAGTGGGCCCATACCCAAGTCGAGCCCCGCGGCCGGCCTCTCCCATGCCAAAATGAAAATTATGTAATAAATAATTTTGATGTAATTTTTATGAATAAATGTAAGAAAAATGGGCATAAAGCCAAATTTTTGTAAATCACATGGCTCATGTGCAAAAGAAATTAGCACATGAGACATGGGATGGTCAAAATGCCATTTTGTAAAGCCCAAGAGGCTATGTGTAAATTTGTAAGCCTATTTAAGGCAACTTGATAATGAAATAAAGATAATAATTGATTCCCCTCAAAACACTAGGGTTTCTGTGCCTCCTTCTCCTTCCCCAAGGATCTAAACCTTCTTCTCTTTTTTGAATTAAATCAAGAGTTTAACTTTTCTTTTTCTAAAAAGAAATAGTTTTTCACCATAAAACCCTTGAAGGGAAACCTAGATCTCCCATCAAATCTCTAAAATGGGAGATTTTTAAGTCTCACCCTCTTTTCTCCAAGATCCAGCCAACAGAGAGGAGAAAGAAGGAGACCTATCTCCAAAAATCCCACTTTGGCAAAATCCAAAGCTCAAGAGAAAACCCAGGGCTCAAGGAAGAAGAAAGGGGTCCCCTTTTATCATCTCTGAAAATCTCTTATGAGTTTAACTTCACAAAAAAATAATATATAAAATAATAAATCCCTTTTTCTAGGAGTTTAACTCCAAAAGTCAACCGGGGAGTACAACTCCTTATGCAGGGGCTAAGCCCATCATCCCTTTTTTAGAAGTTTAACTCCAAAAGTCAATCGGGAATACAACTCCCAGTACAGGGGCTAAGCCCCTTTTTCAGCGGGAGCCCAGCACTTGCGTGCCGGGCCCGTAAGGCGCAGGCACCCAGCGCCCGCGTGCCGGGCGCGTGAGGCGCTGGCTCCCGGCGCCCACGTGCCGGGCGCGTGAGGCACTGGCTCCCGGCGCCCGCGTGCTGCGCGCATGAGGCGCTGGCGCCGGGCGCCCGCGCGTCCTCAGGATGCTTCTCACCCCTCTTTTCCCACATGCTCCACACTAAAAGTACCTTCCCCGTTAGAAAAAAATTTCTAACGGGGCACTGCCCCATACCCCGCAAAAGGGCAGCTAACCCACTTGACCCCTAGCCCGCTATTCGGGTAGCGGGACTTCCATTAACTCTGTAGGTCCCCCGATACATCCAAAAACATACACACAAGCACTGCACATTGAGTCCACTTGACTAGTTGACCCGTCAATCGGAGGTTCCTTCGCTTCAAAGGCGAGGGGTAATTAACGGCAGCTTAGTCCACGGCTGCCAAAGATTCAGATCCCCACAATCAATAAACCCGGCCTACCTTAAGCAGGGGGATTCTGTAGTACGCCTGACAAGCGGCGCATATTCCCATCTCAATAGGGTGACAAAAAACACCTTACAAGTAAGTTATACAGGATCACATCCGATTGAATCTGAAACACTTTTAGATTCAACCCCCTTTCAAGTTAACCCACAAGCTCGTCGGTGGCACTAGCTGTACGTAACGGCTATCTATGTATGAGCAAAATAAAGGCAGGTCGATGAGCGAACTCATCCTGACCTGAAAAAATCTATAAGTGACAGTCACCGTACAATCCAGTCTCTTCGTCAAAGAGTATCACATATCGGGGCTGGGGGTGGAATCAGTTAGACCCCCAATAACCTGATAAGTCATGCTAACAGAGGACTCAAAACCAAAGAAATACAACTAGTAACACTTACCAGTTTATCTCTACTGCCAAGTCCATGGACTTCTGGCTATAGTCATGTCCTACACATTACGATTTCGACTCCCAATACTGGGAGTGACGAATTCCCTCGACCTCTCACTGCCTCCATGTGCTTTAAGACTGTACCCAACTAAAACCTGTTTGCACGAATCGGTAGAGCCATAGTAGAGTAGTAATCTAAGTACAATGGGAACACATACAAGACACTATGGCGATCTCACGTCTAGGGACTACCCTGTAATCATGCCACTCGAGAACTGATATTTGACATTGGTTTAATACCATCTAGGAGTTCTCAGCGAGTCCGTCCAGTATAACTCATCTAATGAGCACCTATATACAATCATCGGTGTCAAACACCAATGGCTATGGGATCAGCCATCGCCCAGTACAAGGTCATGAAACGTATACACTAGTCTAAACTGGAGTACCGATGCCCGGTATCAATAATTCTACGACTAGGGACATTTAAGGATGTGCTTATAAACTACCAGGATCCACTAGTATCATCCTTATCATAACCCTTGTAGTCAAGCAATGATCCTATTGTACTTTATCTCATGTATTATCGATAGTGATAACTAGTAACACATATACACATGATAGATAGAGACAAACCAGATAGCATACTGTCATCTCGAGCATGATTGTTCTCTGTATGGGTACTCATGAATTCAGTAATTGCATTCCTACAATCACGATAATTGCCTTGAGAGCACCTATATCCAACACCACTGACTACAACAACCCTCTGGCAGATTTATATACACGTGCACTTCTAAAAGTCCATTTAGAATGACGTTATAGTTATCCACCTTCCAGGTCTCATAGTCAAGGGTAGTATTGTGGCAAGTTTGGGTCATCATACCATGATGCAAACCTTCCTGTCACCGTTTATGGGGAAACCGAAGAATCTCTCGGGTGACTAAGGTTACCCACAAAATCTGCGGTGTGACTTATAGATCGTCGAATCCAATTGAATTCTTATGTTCTACTAAATTTCAGTAACTGTTTGTGGTTCTGGAATCACTTCCAGCTTTACCATACTCTTACTAAAGTCCTTTGAAAAGAATACATTTTACTAAAAATGTGGCAAGTCAAGAACAAAATAAATTTTGATCTTGTAAATGGTAGAAAGTTAAACCCTCATAAACACCCGGGATAACCACAAACTGCCATTACTAAAACGTGCCTTGAGTATATCGGGATTCTGGTTTTAAGTATAAGCCAGACAACTCCCTATACCTTAACATCTATAACACCCTAGTTCATTTATACCATATTCTATTTAGGTATATTCCTAATTTTGCGACGGTTTTCTTGATTTGTCTTGTTTTTTGTGCGGATAGTGCATTTGGCATATGTGGTTATATCCGACCTGGCCCGCATACTTGAAACCCAGTATGGTTCAAAATTACGTTATATCTTTGCTAGTACAGAGGATCCATGCACATTTAGATTTGATATATACATGTATCATATTTTAGTATCTGCATATATTTTTAAATAATACATATTATAGTCAAATAATATTTTTAATATCTAGCATGGCCTGTATCATACCCCATACCCTATGGTTGAATCCAGACATCGTGTTCAAGTCTAGTTTGATGAAACGGATTCGTTTGTATCGCTACGTGTTTTTACGTGTATCCGTTCTTGGGGGTATGCATTTTCTTTAACCGGCCATTGCATTATGGTTTTGGCTGATACGTATATTATTCGTATTTTAAAACTAGATTTTTAGAAGTGATCCAGGTATTTTTCGAAGTATTTTGTATTACATATAAAATCCTAAATTATATATTAAAATATTTTAAAACCTTAACAATTTATAAAACACATATATAATATATATTTTTAAACCCTAACTAATATTTTCCTCATGTCTCTACTCTCTATCTCTCTCTCTCAACACTCACTGCCTCTCTCTTTCCTCTCTCTCTACTCTCTCTCTTTATCTACTAATATATATATATATAATAGTTTAAACAACTTCACACCTCTATCTCTCCTTAAAATTTTTCCTCTGCCTCCTCCGCGAGAACCCATGCCCAAAACCCTAGCCCACGTCCCCAGACCTCACCACCGACCTCCTCGTCGACCCTACCTCACCAACCCCACCTTCTTCACCTCTTCTCCCTCTCCATCCCGTGCAACCCGAGAACCGACGACCGACAACGACCCCCCTGCAAACTCTCCCAAACCCACACCTGCACCCTCACCGCCGGCGACTCGACGTCGCCACCACCCCGACCCCACCGTCATCTCCACTTCCTCTTCTTCCTCTACACAAGCTCCCTACACCTGACAACCCATGACCCGAGAACACCCTACCCCCTTTAAACCCCCGACGCCGGCATCTCTCATCGCCGAAGACCCACGACCTCGTCATCGTCCCCCCTCCGTCTCCTCACCTCCCTCTTCAACTCCCAACACCACCACTACCATCTCTATAACTCACTGTTACCATCGCCGATGGCTGCCCATCATCGTCGTCGTCACCTCCTCATGTCCTCTAACCTCTGTCCCCAACCCAAAGTAGCCACACCACCATTTCTCTCCCTCTTCTCTTTTCTTTCTTTCTTCTCTTTTCTTGATTTCTTGGTTTTTCGGCCGTCTCGCCGGAGTTGCGCGCATCGCCGACGATCCAGACGAACCATACCACCACCACAGTACCACCACAACACCACAATCACACTATCACCGCTTCCATGTCTTGACAGTGCCAACACCAGATCATGACCGTGCCACCTCCAGATCACGACCGTGTCACCACCAGACCACCGCTAGACCATACACCAGATCACGACCAGACCATGCCATGACCGTGCCATGCACCGTACCCAGACAATGCCATGACCATGTCATCACCGTACCCAAACCGTATCAAGCCATGTGCCCTACACCTGTGCTACGCCATGACCACTTCGTACTCAGCTCATGCCACTTGTGTGCCACCATCGCATCAGTCCCGTGTTACCGCAAGACCTATCATCGTGCCGCACTGAGCCGCCTGCATATCAACCGTTATTTCCGAGGCAAGTTTATCTTGCTACATGCTATGTTAATATATATACATCCATATGAATAAAAATAATACATTTATTTTAATTATGCATCCAATGTTATATATTTACCGTTTTTCGATATCCGTTCGCATCCGTACTGAGAATTGCATATCTAGTTGCATGCCGGAACCTCATTATATCAGATTACATTTATATTAGTGCAACATGCTGTCTAGTTGCATCATACGTAGTCATGGATACGTATACAGGTTATTACAGATAGACACATATGCATCCTGATATTCATCGTGCTTACCGAGTTCAGATATTCGCTACAGTTTTACATTTGGGTATTTGTCTGTATAAACATCACATGACATATTCATGACCCACTACTTGACTCATTACTTGGATCTAGTACTAATGCCAATAATCCTGACTTGTTGTCCTGAAGGACTTTACTTGTTGTCTGCATAGACGAAAACCTGTACCTACTTGATCCTGTGTTGGCATTAGATCTACATTGGTAATACCTGACTTGAACACAAACCTGGAGGTAAAGGGGAAATCAAGAATGTAACCGAAACGTAAGTCAAAAGGCTATTATTACTTGTTTGCCTTTTTTCCGAGCGTTACGGAATATCTTGTTTGCCATTTTTCCGGGCATTACGGAATATCCTGTTTGCCGTTTTTCCGGACGTTACGGAATAATTACATGTTTGTCGTTTTTTCGGGCTTTACGGAATATCCTGTTTGCCATTTTTCCGGACGTTATGGAATAATCCTATTACTGTGGTCCAGTGGGGAATGAACGGGGCATAGAATGATGGGTTACGATAAGGATTACATTAATTGATTTCGATGACTTTAGAATAGATAACCTAGAAGTCCAGTTTTAGGTTACACATCACATACACACACGTACCTCACTGTTTATATTTATGTTGTGATTTATATTCATGTTTACATATCTTGTTACATCCTGGTTATTACTGCAATTTTGGTATTATGACGCACTGATGTCTGGGTTTTGCATAACCCAGTTCCACTATCTCTATCGCAGGCTGAACAGGAGTATTTTAGCCATCAAGCCGACCAGTGAAGAATTGAGTTTAGTGATGTTTAGTTTAGTTATTTTCCACAGCTTTTATTTCTTGATGTGATCCCATATTGGGACGTATTTTCAAATGTTGTTTATTGGATATTAATATTGTTTTCGCTTTTACATTTTCTGGACTCTTTTATTTGGCAAATGGACATGTACTAGCTAGTTTTTATATTTTACAGTTCTTGATATCCTATAGACAGTCGTAATATGACTGTGGAGGAATGATTCCTATACACAGGTAGCATGGTTGGCTCTGTCATATGCCATAGTTAGCGCACTCTGGAAAGCAAGACATGACAGAGTTTGTTTGGTATCAGAGCCATAGGATTTAGGGTTAGTCCGGTTTGGTTCTTTTTGAAGTTGGGTATTGAACTCAATACATTAACCAGAAAACCCGGAATTAGGAACATGTCCTGCCACATTATTGTCTTGTCATTCAAATTCTTGAATCTTATCTTTCTCTTAACTCTTGTATCTTGACGATATGGAAATGACTTTACATCTCAACTTGGAATCCTCCTGATTCCCTATTGTTTCTTCCTTCTTATTCCTTCGATTCTGATTGTAGGATTTGGGCGATTTGAATGGAGTTATGTGATTATAACCATGTACCGCGGTATGGTTACAATACGGTACTCTATTTATGTAACTTGGAGTCCTATTATTTTGATTAATTTTTCTTGACTTATGGTCGTTATATTACCTTGTTTCTCTCGGTTTCATTGCTTACCAGTTTATGTTTTATCACAAGCTTGAATCCAATAACCGCGTTGTATCTTTCCCTTTGTCTCGTAGGGACCAATCTGTTTATGTTTCGAAGAACAAGGAGAAACACAGGAGAAACTTTTGATTGCAGTAGTACAGACTGCTTCAAGACCGTTCAGATGTAGGATATTTTGAGGAGTTCCGATGAACCCGCCTCAGATTATCAAAGTAACGCAGCGGAAGAGTGGTGGGTTAATAACCCATAAGCCTTAGAACAAACATGCAAATTCATGATGCAAGGGACCGTTTACTGAAGGGTGAAATTCGTAAACAAGTTGCAGATGAAGCGCTGATAGTAGTTCAGAATTTCAAGGATGTGTTCAAGGAAATCTCGGGTGTATCGTCTAAACGAGATGTGGAGTTCGCAATTGACCTTATTCCTGGAGCAGCGTCGATTTCAAAGGCGTGTTATCCGATAGCACCGGTGGAACTAGAAGAAGTAAAGAAACAGGTTGCCGAATTATTACAGAAGGGTTGGATTCGCAGCAGCAATTCACCCAGAGAGCTCCAGTTCTTCTAGTCACGAAGAAAGATGCCATGCGAAGGATGTGCATCGATTATCGAGAATTAATTCGGGTGACAATTAAGAACAAGTACCTAATCCCTCGCATCGGCGAATTATTCGATCAACTCAGTGGCGTAAGGGTATTCTCGAAGTTGGATTTGCGATCCGGATATCATCAAGTTCGGGTAAAATCAGAATATATTTTAAAGACAACGATCCGAACTCGATATGGGCATTACGAGTGCTTAGTGATGCCATTTGGAGTTACTAACGCACCGGCAATATTCATGGACTTGATAAACCGAATCTTTTCATCGTATTTAGACCAATTCATAGTAGTGTTTATTGATGATGTTCTGGTCTATTTGAGTAGCAAAGAAGAGCATGCAGAACACTTAAAAATCCCACTGCAAAGGTTGCGGCATGAAAGGTTATATGCTAAGATGAGCAAGTGCGAGTTTTGGCTCAAAGAAGTGAAGTTTTTGGGTCATGTCATATCCGGAGATGGAATTGCCGTTGACCCTAAAACGATTGCAGCAGTTCATAATTGGCCAATTCCAAATAACATAGCGGAGATCAAAAGTTTTCTTGGGCTTGCCGGATATTATAGAAGTTTTGTGGAGAATTTCGCTCGAATAGCTGAACCATTGACTAAGCTAACATGAAAAGAGGTACCGTTCGTATGGATGGAGAAATGTACGTCAGCTTTTGAAGCGTTGAAGCAAAGATTGACCACCGCTCCTATCTTGACAGTGCCAGACAATTCCGGAGGCTTGGTTATTCACAGCGACGCATCTGGGAAAGGTTTGGGATGTGTTCTAATGTAGCATGGGAAGATTATAGCCTACGCGTCAAGACAATTGAAGACTCATGAGAAGAAATGCCAAACTCATGATTTGAAGTTTACAGCTGTGATTTTCGCTTTGAAGATTTGGAGACACTACTTATTAGACGAATTGGTAGAAGTATTTACCGATCACAAAAGCCTAAAGTATGTGTTCACGCAGAAAGAGATCAATATGAGGCAGCATAGATGGTTGGAGCTGATGGCTGACTATGATCTTGATTTAAAGTACCATCCGGAGAAAGTTAATGTGGTGTCGGATGCGCTAAGTCAGTTGCCGGCAATATGGATGTTGACTGCACAGAAGGAGATCATAGATGAGTTTCAGAGATTTGAGTTGGAGATTGTACTACCGCATTCTTCGGCACAGTCAATTCAGTTGCAATTACAGCCATCCCTGATCGATAATATTAAAGCAGCGCAGTCGCACGATCCAAGGTTGCAGAAGTTTTGAGAACAACTAGAAGCGGGACTTCGAACGGACGTGTTGATTCATGAAAATGGTTCGTATGATATGGGGGCCGTTTATGTGTGCCGAAAGGAGATATTCATGAAGAAGTCATGAAGAGGGCTCATAGTTCCGCGTATTCCGTACATCCGGGAGGCAAGAAGATGTACCGAGATCTACGACAACATTTCTGGTGGGAATGCATGAAAAGGGAGATTGCTCGCAATGTAGCGAAGTGCTTGGTGTGTCAGCAAGTCAAGACTGAACATCAAAGAGTAGCTGGTTTATTGCAACCACTTCCAATTAGTCAGTAGAAGTGGGAACATATAACCATAGATTTCGTGACAGCATTACCGCAGAGTCCAAAGGGCAACAATGCAGTTTGGGTTATTGTCGATCGATTGACCAAAGAAGCTCATTTCATACCATTTTGAGTTGGTCAATCGACAAAAACTTTAGCAGAGCGGTACATGCAGGAGATTGTGAGATTTCATTAATTACCTATGAGCATCGTTTCCGATCAGGATACCAGATTCTTATCGCACTTTTGGAGGAGTTTACAGGAAAGTTTAGGGACTCGATTGAAGTTTAGCACAGCCTATCATTCTCAGACAGATAGCCAATCCGAAAGAACGATCCAAACTCTTGAAAATATATTGAGAGCATGCATGTTAGACTTTAAGGGTTCATGGGAAGATCATTTGCACTTGGTGGAATTTTCGTATAATAACAGTTTTCAGACGACTGTACAGATGGCCCCATTTGAAGCATTATATGGTCGCAAGTTTCGCTCGCCCGTCTGTTGGGACGATATTGGAGAAAGAAGATTAGTATGACCGGATATTATCATGAAAACCGTGGAAAAGGTTAATATGATCCGAAACCATATGAAGGCGGCACAAGATCAATAGAAAAGTTGGGCCGTTACAGGACGAAGACCTCTGGAACTCGCAGTTGATGATCTCATATTCCTGAAGATATTACCGACCAAAGGAGTGATTCGATTTGGTAGTCAAGGCAAGCTCAGTCCTCGATTTGTGGGGCCTTTTAGTATCATCGAGCATGTTGGAGAAGTAACCTATCGATTGGCGTTACCACCATCCTTGGTGAGTGTTCATGACGTATTACATGTATCTCAACTCCGCAAGTGTGTTCGAGATGAGAAACACGTCCTGGATCACTCAGAGCTGATAGTAAGGGGGGACTTGACATACGAAGAAAGACTGATGGCGATTGTATATCAAAGAGAAAAGGTCCTCAAGAACAAGGTTATCCCTCTAGTACTTGTTTCATGAGGGAATCGTTCGCACGGAGAATCAACTTGGGAACATGAAGACGAGATTCGACAAAAGTTTCCACAGCTCTTTTCTTAGATTCATGTTTTCTTGTCTTTTCTTATTCCGGGAATTTCGAGAACGAAATTCTTTTGTAGTTGAGTATAATATAACGCCCTAGTTCATTTATACCATATTCTATTTGGGTATTTTCCGAATATTGCGACAGTTTTCTTAATTTGTCTTATTTTTTGTGCGGTTAGTGCATTTGGTATCTGTGGTTATATCCGATCCGACCCGCATGCATGAAACCCAGTATGGTTCAAGATTACGTTATATCATTGCTAGTACAGAGGATCCGTGCATATTTAGATTTGATATATATACATATATCGTATTTTTGTATCTGCATATATTTTTAAATAATTCATATTATAGTCAAATATTATTTTTAATAACTAGCATGGTCTGTATCATACCCCATACCCTATGGATGAATCCAGACATCGTGTTCATATCCAGTTTGATGAAACGGACTCGTTTGGATCGCTCAGTGTTTTTACGTATATCCGTTTTTGGCGGTATGCATTTTCTTTAACCAGACATCGCATTATGGTTTTGGCTGATACGTATATTATCCATTTTTAAAAGTAGATTTTTAAAAGTGATCCAGGTAATTTTCGGAGTATTTTTGTATTAGCTATAAAACCCTAGATTATATATTAAAATATTTTATAACCTTAACAATATATAAAACACATATATAATATATATTTTTAAACCCTAACTAATATTTTCCTCACGTCTCTACTCTCTCTCTCTCTACACTCACTGCCTATCTCTCTCCTCTCGCTCTCTACTCTCTCTCCCTCTACTGATATATATATATATATATATATATATATATATAATAGTTTAAACAACTTCACACCTCTCTCTCTCCCCTCAAAATTTTTCCTCTGCCTCCCCCGTGAGAAGCCACACCCAAAACCCTAGCCCACGTCCCCAGACCTTGCCGCCGACCCCCTCGTCGACCCTACCTCACCACCCTCACCTTCGTCACCTCATCTCACGCTCCATCCCCTGCAACCCGAGAACCGACGACCCACAACGACCCCCTGCAAACTCGTCCTAACACACACCTGCACCTTCACTGCCGGCGACTCGACGTCGCTACCACCCCAACCTCACCGTTATATCCACTTCCTCTTCTTCCTCTACCCGAGCTCCCAGCACCCGACGACCTACAGCCCGAGAACACCCTGCCCCCTATAAACCCCCAATGCCGGCATCTCTCATCGCCGGAGACCCACAACCTCGTCGTCGTCCCCCTCTGTCTCCTCACCTCCCTCTTCAACTCCCAACACCACCACCACCATCGCTACAACTCCCCGACTAATTTCCAGCAACCCCGACGACCTTCGCAACCGAACCCAGAAAAACCCATCGCCGTTACCATCGCCGATGGCTACCCATCATCGCCATCGTCACCTCCTTATGTCCTATGACCTCTGTCCCCAACCCAGAGCACCCACACCTCCATTTCTCTCCTTCTTCTCTTTTCTTTCTTTCTTCTCTTTTCTTGGTTTCTTGCTTTTCTGGCTGTCTCGCCGGAGTTGCACGCCTCTCCAACGATCCAGACGAACCAAACCACCACCACAACACCACAATTATACCATCATCACCATCAGATCACGATCGTGCCACCACCATATCACGACCGAGCACCATGCACTAAATCACGACTAGACCACCACCAGACCATGCACCATACCCAGAACATGCCATGACCGTGCCATGCACCACACCCAGACCATGTCATGACCATGTCATCACCCTACCTAGACCGTGTTATGCCATGTGCCCTACCCCTGTGTCACATCATGACCGCTTCGTGCTCAGCTCATGCCACTTATGTGCCACCATCGCATCAGTCTCGTGTCACCGCAAGACCTATCATCGTGTCGCACTGAGCCGCCTGCACATCAAACGTTGTTTCCGAGATAAGTTTATCTTGCTACATGCTATGTTAATATATTTACATCCATATGAATAAAAATAATACATGTATTTTAATTATGCATCCAATGTTATATATTTACCGTTTTTCGATATCCGTTCGCATCCGTACTGAGAATTGCATATCTAGTTGCATGCCAAAATCTCATTATATCATATTATATTTATATTAGTGCAACATATTGTCTAGTTGCATCATACGTAGTCATGGATACGTATACAGGTTATTACAGATAGACGCATATGCATCCTGATATCCGTCGTGCTTACCGAGTTCAGATATTCGCTACAGTTTTACATTTGGGTATTTGTCTGTATAAACATCACATGGCATGTTCATGACCCACTACTTGACTCATTACTTGGATCTAGTACTAATGCCAACAATCCTGACTTGTTGTCCGGACGGACTTTACTTGTTGTCTGCATAGACGAAAATCTGTATCTGCTTGATCCTGTGTTGGCATTAGATCTACATTGGCAATACCTGACTTGAACACAAACTTGGGGTAAAGAGAAAATCAAGAATTTAACCGAAACGTAATTCAAAAGTCTATTATTACTTGTTTGCCGTTTTTCCGGGCATTACGGAATATCCTATTTGCCGTTTTTTTGGGCGATACGGAATATCCTGTTTGCCGTTTTTCCGGGCGTTACGGGATAATTACACGTTTGCCGTTTTTCCAGGCGTTACGGAATATCCTGTTTGCCGTTTTTCCGGGCGTTATGGAATAATCCTATTATCGTGGTCCCGTGGGGAATGAACGAGGTATAGACTGATGGGTCACGATGACGATTACACTAATTGATTTCGAAGAATTTAGAATAGATAACCTAGAAGTCCAGTTTTAGGTTACACATCACATACACACACGTACCTCACTGTTTATATTTATGTTGCGATTTATATTCATATTTACATATCTTGTTACATCCTGGTTATTACTGCAATTTTGGTATTATGACGCATTGATGTCTGGGTTTTGCATGGCCCAGTTCCTCTGTCTCTGTCGCTGGCTGAACATGAGTACTTTAGCTATCAAGCCGAGCAGTGAGGAATTGAGTTTAGTGATGTTTAGTTTAGTTATTTTCTGCATCTTTTATTTCTTGATGTGAGCCCATATTGAGACGTATTTTCAGATGTTGTTTATTGGATATTAATATTGTTTCCGCTTATACATTTTCTTGACTCTTTTATTTGGCAAATGAACATGTACTGGCGATTTTCTCAAACATCACCAATTACAAAGAATTCTGACATCGAGGATCTAATCACCCAATTCCCATTGTTCTGCTCCTACTTATCTTCTATAATACCTTACAGATGTGAGAATCTAGTCTGGTAAATATATACCCTGATGTCAGAATCAATTGAGAAAGCAGTTTTTCAATTACAAGAGTACAGGAAAACTGAAACATGAAAATGTTTCAAGTGGGTAGCTGGGTATTCTTGTTAGTGGGTTATGCTCATACTACGGTATTTGTATCGAGGCGGAATGCAAAATAATCGAAATTATTGCAAACACAACCAACATTACCCAAAATCTGTCCATTTGCCTAAACTAACCAAAAACTAAGAGTGCTAAACTACTGTGAAAAGTGATTATACTAAAAGAATCGTGCCCTTCGGGTCTTCAGTCACCTCTTGTCCAGCTCCTCGGTGCTCCGAGATCAAGCTTGCAAGATGGTATTCCTTGTCGATAATGATTTACCCGAGAGAACCTAGTCCAAGCTCAAACCGACGCTCCAAGCCCGCTCGGAATGGAAAGAGGGTGATGTTGGGATTCTTTTCACTAATCCTTTGCGCTCATTTTACCATCTCATTTAAGCTCAATTCATGAGCATGGGAGGAGAAGGAGGAAGAAGAAGAACCATCAAAAAATGGCCAAGTGTTGGAAGTGAAGAGAATGAGAAAGTATAAGGCTTCATTTCCATTTCTATCCATTTAAAAAATTATGACATAACAATTTTTCTATTTTAAAATATAATCCATCTCTCACTACATGTTTTCTTTCCATTTCACCATGCCATCTCATTAACTTATTTTCCATAAATGAAAAAAACTTATAATGAGGTGTCCTCTTTCTAGAAGTATTCCGTATAAATACGGAATACTTAACCCGGTATACGTATTGGTACATATACACGTATCCGTATAAAAATATGGGTGGCCAAAAGAGAGAAAATGGATAGTGAATAATAATAATAGAATATATATATATATATATATATTAAATCAAAACTCGATTTAACAATCTGGCTTAATTCTAAGCCGGCTAGTATTATCAACCGTCCGATTAAAATCTGTGTAGCATGTACACATATTTAATCGGATACCTGCACATACAAATGTACGGCCTCTACAGCTATCTCCTGAACCGGGAAAAATCCTCTGTGTGGGGCTCTAAAGACTCGACAATACGCTGGTAGTAGGTTTAATCATAAGCACGTGAGCGGCACTACCTGTACATAACGGCTACCCAGGTATTGAACGGAAGAGAGGTCAACAAGAAAACTCTTCTGTACCCCTACTGAGTCTGTCCGTGAAAATATCCGTATAGTCTGGTCTCTTTGTCTAAGAGTATCTCATATCGGGCCTAGGTGTGAAAAACGTCAGATCCCTAATAACCCGATAAGTCGTGTCAGTGTCAAGCTCATCACCTCCCGAGATACTACTGATCCTCAATCAGTAAATCTCATCCGCTCTGGCCAAAGCGTTATAGTGATAGTTAACCTAAACAAAGTGCGACATCGACTCCTTATACCGGGAGAGATGAATCCCTGACAATCGCTTGCTGCTTCCATGTGGCTCGAGACTGTACCCAACTAAAACTTGTTTGCATGAATCCTTTGAGCTGTGATAGGGTAGTAATATAAGTACTGTAGGAACTTACACGAGAAAAATGACGATTTCAGGTCAAAAGGCTACTCTGTACTCATGTCACTTGAGAACAGCAATCTGACGATAGGTATAATACCAGCCAGTAGTTCTCGGCGAGTTCGTCCAGTGTACTCACCTTCAATGAGCACATGTATATTATCTTAGGTGACTCAACACCAATGTCTTGTGAGACTGGCAACCGTCCCTCATTGGGTTCTAGAAACGTATACACTAGTCTATTCTGGAATATGGATGCCCAGTCGTGATACTCTCTCGACCAGGGAAATTTAAGGATGTGCTTATGAACACCCAGCTCCTACGTATATAATCTCAATCATAATGCTTATAGTCAAGTAATGATCCTACAGTCTTTATTATTAATAATTAGTAAAACGTATACACATCAATGTCAAAGACAAACCAGATAGCATACTACCATCTTGAATAAAACTGTTCTACCTGTATAGGTCCTACTTCAATTATCATAATCTCGTACCTGCAATTACAATAATTGTCTTGAGGGCACTATATCCAAAAATCTCCCACTTACACTTAAGGAAAATTATTGCGGTATCTCATACCCACAGCTTGTGTGCTATCAAATACCTAACTTCTCTACTAATCAGTTTCACAAATCGTGTTTGTGAAACACTCGTGTTCGAGAAATAACCTCAGTGGGTGGATCCTCTATAATGTTCCAACTTCCTCTCTCTTTTTCTCAACTTCACGGAGATTAACAATCTCCCAAACTGAGTGATATCCCGCCTCAAGAATTTGTCTGGATACTTGATGGGACCAAGTCCATAAATGAACAACTTTATCCGACGAACTTCTTAGGATGTATCCTCCGTTGAGTCATAACTAGCATCCTGCACCATGTCTACTTCAATATCCCTTCTGGAACCCTATCCAATATAATGCTCCATAGAAGAGGCTAAACTCAAAACCCTGATAGCATCTCTGTCATCCATGTCACTTGGGAAGGTTAATCCGATAATCGCCTCCTCGAGGAGGCTGCCATTACCATATACCAAGAACATCCTCTTATGTTCTTAACTGCTTCCCTTTGTTTCTCCAAGATTGGATTAATATCTGCTTACTACAGCAATTGCAAAAGAAACAACTAGTTTGGTATAAGATATTGTATGATTGACTCAATTGCATAAGCAAATGATATGTCATTCATGGGAGTCCATCTCCTCATCAGAAGAAATCTCTTTAGAGAGGGAAGCTCCATTACCTGCAGGTATACTACCATGCTAGGATTCGTCCATTCTAAAACACTTTTAGAATGTTTTCTAAGTACTCGTATTGGGACACTTCCCAAATCTAGATCTAAAACCATAGATCTAGTCACCAGAATTCTTGATATACTATCCAGATCCTATGTGGATAAACACCTTGTGACATCCAAAATTTGACCGATTGTAGTATAGGAACATCACTTCCTATTTGGAGTATATCATCCAAATCTTAGGATAGTAATCCCTACATCCTTCTTACCAGATTTATATGTTGTTTTGATGGAGTCAATCACCTTGACTGTCATATCAAAATAGATGATCTGTCTTCACTATGCACGCTTTAGTTTATGAATAGACTTAAGCAACTTGCACACCTTCCGATATTCCCACGGACTATGATAACCCTCTGGCAGAGTCATATACATGTGCACTTCTAAATTCCCATTTAGAAAGACATTATAGTCCTCCACCTGCTAGATATCACAGTCAAGAACAGCAGTAGTACCAAGTCATATCCGTATGGACTTCAGCGTAGACACTGAAGTAATAAGTCTCATCACAATACACATAGGGTATTTGATGAAAATCTTTACAACAAGTCTGGCCTTATTAGGTTAATGCCTTTCCACCTATAAAAATCTCGAAAGATCTACTTGCTCCAATAGGTTTTACCCTTCCAGGAGCACCCAGCAAATTCCATAATTTGCTGAAGTGCATCGAGTCCAACCTGGATATATTACATCTGGACACCTGAAAGTTACCACTTTCTATGATTTACTGATAACTAGTAGGGTCATCATCACTGTGATGCCGACCTCCCTGTCACCGTCCACGAGAAAACTGAAGTATCTCTCAGGTGGTGGAGGCCACCTACTAAAATCTGCGAATTGGCTAAGGTTTGTCGAGTCGAATCGAATTCTTAGGTTCTACTAAATTTTCAGTAACCGTTTGTGGTTCTGGAATCACTTCCAGTTTCACCATACTCCTACTAGTTTTTTTTGCAAAAATATTCCGTTTATAAAAAAGTGGCGAGTCAAGAACAATGTAACTATTGATCTTGAAAATGGTAAAAACAAAACCTTAGAAAATGCTTGGGATAATCTACAAACTACCATTACTGAAGCGTGCCTTAAGTTTGTCTGGATTCTTTTTTTAACAAAAATCAGATAACTCCATATCTTGAAATTCTCAAGATATGTAACCCTTCTATATCCATATAGAACCAAAGGAACTAATTTAGTTGGAACCAGATTCAAATGTCATGTAGCTATTTCCAGTGCATATCATCTAAATGGAAAAAAGGATATACATCATTACTCATCAAGAAGCGCACCCACGAATGAGTAACCTGTGAGAGAATCAAGTTCTAAATATTACTACAGCGGAATACCTAGCATAAGCATCTACATTTTCGATCATTTCGAAGAATCCTAATACTTCCAACGTATGGTTCTCTAATTAATTCTTATACCTATAAACTTCTCAAAATTTTTGGACATTGCTTTACAACAAATGCGTGTCTAAAACCAGAGAACTTATAGGTTACCTGAATGAAGTAAGAGTACAAACCCCTTATCTTGAAGGACACTGGACAACATACATTTTCATGTATAAATCCCAAGAGTATACTAACTCATAATCTGTGTGTTGTAAGTTGAGAACTCTATTCTGGTTAAGAATGTCTGACACCGTTATTAAATGCACCTTACCTAATTCTCAACCAATAAAGGTAAATGTTTGGAACACAATTTTCAAAATTTATATCTCACTTTATAAAATAAAGATACAAATATTCAATTTTAAAATTGGTGCATAACAACGGTTATTCGAAACCAAATATTTGTCGTTAGGCAAAACCACGCTATTTAATCCAATATTGCCAATTGCTACGAATTCCAATATTCAGGATCAAATCGTTAATATCCCAATATTCTACTACTACTCAACATCTATAACGTCATACAGATATGATATCCAAATACGGTATATACATACCCTGAAGTCAGAATTAATTTGGAAAAATAGTTCTTATTTACAAATACACAGAAATATTGAAACATTAAAATGTTTCAAAGGGATGGCCTGATATTCCTAGTAATGCATTTTCCATTATCCAGATTCATGACAGTATTCCCAATTTCTTTTGCCCTCACTTCAATCTTTTTATATATCTCTATATCTTACCTTCTGTATACCACACTTAGGCTAATTGGTTTTCTTCCTTTCATACCTTTCGGCACCGGCCTAAAATTTGGAAGAAGACTATCCAATAAGCGTAATAGGTGTACTCTCCTAATATAAGGAGCTCTCGCAACATGAGAGAAGGTAAAGTGAGAAACAACCGAATAATTTTATTCAATTTTTTCAGAACCGGTGGTCATCCTAGACCGAAACAAGTTTCTTCAAGTTCGTATATAACTATACGATGACATACCCAAGCAATATGGATCTTCATAGTGACACGAGGTGTTCTGAAAAAATGCAAAGGGAAAATAAAAGTAGCAGGGATATATACGACTTTGTCGTGAATCATGACAATCCAAAGCCAAAGTGTAAAATGGTTCGGTCAATTTGGTTCATGAGTTTTAATTTAAGGTAAGTCATGGTCATAAACCAGAGAGAGAGAAAAAACACTCAGAGTGCACTCTATCATGATTAGATTGTTTTATCACTTTATCGAATTAGGATGGCTCCCACTGTTTTCTCGAGTTCTCAATCAAACCCTAAAAGAAGAACTAGTCGGGATCATATACACCTTAAAAGTTCGCTAACCATTCAGCCAGGCCAGTGTTGGTACTCCGAGAGAGTTCCTCTATGCTTTTGCACGGACCCAATTAAATAACTCTGTTTCCGCAGAGGCGTATTCTTGTTAACACTTTCTAAACACCTAATAGATTAGCTAATTGTGAAGTGAAAATCTCCCGAGGAGTAATACCTACACATCAGTTGGAATCGGGACCCAACTATCATCGAGTGATAATCTTGACGGAAGCTGACCAAAATTACCACATTTCAGAAGGTATGCGCAAACTTGGAAAGTTTCCTTTATATTTGAAACTCCCAATATGGTTTTTGCCCCAAGCGTCTTATGACCTTGACGAAGGCCAACAAATTATAAGTCGCAAGTCAAGTTCTACCCGTCATTGTCCTTATTAATCTAAACCCACCCGTATACGCTCTTGACGAAGGCCAACAAGGCTGTACGACTGTGCTTGATTAATGCATCTCTGTGCTGCAGAAAAGTAACGCATACCTACCATACACTATGCCTTGATGACGGCCAACAAACATAAAATGAATACTATGCGCTACCTGAAATGACGGAGGGCTACGGCTGGTTTTTGGTGAAAAACCGTTAACGTAATGAACTTGATATCCTTGAAGGAACTCGAGTGGCTTTGAAAAAAAGTGGTTTAGGCTCCGCTTTTAAAACTAGCAACATAAACTTTTGCTTAAGAGCGAACTCCCCGTGAAGGGATCAAGGCTCTTTCCTCATGGAATGAGGTGCAGCATATTTCTAACCGAATATCTTTATGCAAAGCAAAAGAATATAACTATAGTTTTGAATAAAACCGAGTAGTTTTAAAAATTTGGTTCCAACAACATCATATAGCTTTATTTTCCGTGCATTATACATATAATGCGTTCCAATCATTTTAAGTTTCCAAACCACACCAGAAACAACCAAAATAGCATACTTTTATATACCATCCATATTCTCCACAGGGTCCCAGGTCTTAACCGTAAGGTTACTTAACTTATGAAAGGGCGGGGACAGGGTGAGCGCGGATGCAAAACATATCGAAGTATCAACTATATATATATATATATATATATATATATATATATATATATCGCAGGAAGACAATAATCATCACAGATCACAGGCATTCAAACAACAATATGGAATAACGGATACACTAGGAACCCCGAGTTTCATTTGAGCCGCAAATAAAACGCGACATTCCCCGGTCGAGTGGATCTCCTATACAAAGTCGATCCTAGACCCCTACGAGTGCAGCGAGCCATCTGCCAATTCTAGAAATTGGATAGCCCACCCTCAATAACATAAGTCCGTCACCCGTTGCTTTCTATAATCCGGTATTTTGGACACTCCTCCATGGGTCGATTGTATAACTCCTACAAGTGCGGCGAGCAACCCGCCAATTCTAGTGCGAAGCGTCTCGGTCTTAGCTCCATGAGATGGCCACCTACTGCACTCTAGAACCCGGCTACTCGAGCACTTCTCCTGGGTTAATCCTAGTATAGATAAGAAAAATATACAACGATGGCATCGACCGCATCCAGGTCGTGCCCCAATAAAAGAATATACGTAAAGCGAAAATGATGGCCATAAGTTAGAGCCCGTTCCGAACAAATGAATATATAACAAAATAAATCAAAACTGTACAAGCAATCGCACGAGGAGCTATCCGACACGACAATCCAGCTAAACCATCACAGAGATATATAAAAACAAGTAACATGTAATCATGACCTTCGAATTCATCACCTGCGAAGTTCACGCTTGAAATTTCAAATGACGGAAATCAAGTGAACTTCGACATCCAAAAAACCATACCTTTTTTGCGAAAACCAAGAGTCTGAACGACTCGTAATGTGCCCCAGTGCCCGATGGGGTGATCAAGAACTCCCCGGGGTACCCTCCCTTCCCCCCGGACTCCCTTCGTGGTTTCTTGGTCCGAACCAAGAACCCTCGGGGATCGGAATTCGCAAAAAATATTCAGTTTTGGACAGCAACAAAAATCGATAAGTTTCTGTAACGCCCCACAAAAAATACTCAGTTTTGGACAGCAACAAAAATCGATCAGTTTCTGTAACGCCCCAACACCCCAATACAGATGGTATTGTCCGCTTTGGCCGAAACTGCACAGTTTTTCCCTTTAGAACGAATCGGGCCTGACCAGGGGCCACTTCCCAGGAGGTCACCCATCCCAAGACTTCGCTGGCCCGAGCACGTTTAACTATGGAGTTCTCAAGCTCCTGTAGTTCTGGTTCACTTAAAAGGCGCCTCTGTAATTGAGGGTGATATTATTATATTTATAATGCAGTTCGGTCTTCTTTCGGAATGTGCTTTAGGGACCCGATCCCATTGTTTTAAAATGTCTCCCTCACTCAGATCACCAAGATGTCCGCAACAGACCGCAGTGAGTGTGGACAGTGCAAATCACCATGATGTCTTAAGATCGCACTGCTCTGGGTATTACAGTTTCAAACCTTCAAACAACAACGACTAAACTCGATATAACTTTGAAAACATTGCTCCCCGAGACTTCCCGGGTCACCCTCAATACCCTACGGAGTCCCCGTTCAAAAAAGATAGCCCCGGGCATCAAGTAAACGCATGAAACATCAATTTAAAACCCGAAGTGTTGAATATCTTGGCTGATTTCAGTTGCGAAAAACAGCCCTAAATTGCAAAAGTCGGTTTAGAAAAGAGGTTCCCAAGACCCTATGTGTCACCCTCGATGCCCTATATGTTAGTTATATATATGCCCTAGAGGCCATTACTATACATAGGATGTATATTGTAGTGGATGCTGGGACATATATAGTGAGGACTTTCTTGCTCGACATGATAGTATGCTATCTGGTTGAACTTTACCTTAACGTGTACACTGATTGTCTCTCTGTTACATGTTGGTAAAGCCCTTAGGATGTGTACTTAACTACCTGGACTATGATGCGGATCATAATAGTGGAGACATGGTAGTCCATAAGTACATCCTTCAAAGTCCCTAGTCGAGGGTGTATCGAGACGGGGCATCGATATACCAGAGTAGACTAGCGTGTACCTTCTCGACCCATACAGATGGGCGATGGATGATCCCATATCCATTGGTGTTTGACATCAGAGATGATATACGGGTGCTCAGTAGAGACTGGGTACACTGGACGGACTCGCCGAGAACTCCCAGATGGTATTATACCTTACGTCAGATGGCAGTTCTCTGGTGACACTGGTACAGAGTAGTCTGTTGACCCGAGATCGTCATAGAGTCTTGTGTGGTTCCCACTGTGCTTTGATTTCCATCTTACCACGTCCAAGAGGGCGTGCAAAACGGTGGTTTATGCGTGTATGTGATACCGTATTCTTTTCTCGCGATGGATGTATCGATTGGTTATATGCGATATAACCTAGTTATCGAATCAAGGATTGATTCGATAAGCCGATACATAGGATACTAGCCGGTTATATGCGATATGACTGGATCGTTAAATCAAGTGTTGATTTAATGATTTAATGCATAATTATATATTTGATATATTACTTTGCATTAACTAGTATTGGTTCATTTAAAATGGATTTTCTCACTCGGGTGTGCGCATTGCATATGCGATATGATTTTGTACACTTGCTTGTATCATATTTGATGATACATGCCTTATTTGTTAAGTGTATAGAATTAAACCTTGGTTAATGGAATGGTTAGGGTTTACTATTTGATTATTCATTTTTATTCATTTGTTTATTCTTTTTGGAAAAGAAAAAGAGCATGATAAAATGGTGGCATTTTTTGTTTTGTTCATGAAGTTTCTTGAACACTTTGACTTTGTAACCCTTTTGTCTCATGCTTAAACCTAACCACTTCATTTAACCCTAATTAGTTCTCTACACTTAACCATGGTCATGTTATGATAAGAATTGATTTCTTTTCCTTTTTAATAATAACTTATCATAACTTTCTTCTTCTTCTTCTTCATATCTATCATGAAGAAAGCTTAGGTCATCAATGGTGATTGATGATAAAGAGTGAGAAATCCAATTCTAAATTGAATCCACTTCCTATTTCTTCATCCTCTACCTCTTGCAAAGTAGTAGAGTGTGTTTCCTTCACAAGTTTTCATGACTTAGTGAAGTTGGAGCTTGATCTAGCGATGCCTCGACGTAGATCATCTTCGGCATGGACATCGACGACCTAGCTTGCCCATTCTCCGACGAAGCCGACGCTAGAGCCCGGGAACTCATTTGGACAACGAGGGGACTTCGTTGCGGAGCTATGGAGGTAGAGCACCGGATCTACAAAGGTTGTATTTCCGTATTCTTTATAGTTAAGTTGTTAACTAGTTTGCTTTTCGCCTAGAAATCTAGCCAACGATCCGTTCTAGGGTTTCTCGGCACCGTTTAAATTTGAAATTGGCATGGTTGATGCCTTGTGAGACCTCTTGGGAGTGCCTAGGAACCCTACAGTGGTATCAGAGCCTAGCTAGAGCCTTAAGCGAAGTCCCGACGGAATTAGAAGTCCGATCGACCCAAAACCCGACTTGAAAAATGCTCTCTGGACTTTTCTGTAAAACGTGGTTTTTTGTAGATTAAAAATATTCAGAAAAATCAGCAGGAAGATATAAGGGTTACTGTAAAATTCGTGGGCTTGATTCCATAAAGGCGGCGCGGATCCGCGGCCTTACAGGAGGCTCATGCGGCGGATCCGCGGCCCTTTTGTCGTTTTGTGCATCCAATTTTGCACAGTAGTTCTTAGCTGTCTGTGCTGGTTTTCCTGGGGATTTTTAATATTTTATTCCAGAGTTGTATTTTCTGAGTTGTATTGGGGACTCGGTGTATTCGATCGGACTGTCTAATTTTGTCGGTGTGCTTTTCCGGGTATTTTTAGAATATGTTAAAAAGTTCGACCGGATATAAATACCCACTTTTTCCCCTGCCGGGAAATTTCCAAGTGTTGGATTTTTCCGTAGTTTAACGACGTTCTAAGTAGTGCAAGTAACGCGATGGACCCTCTAGAAGACAACAAACCTTAACTCGATTATGTGACCGTCTTGAACTGCCCTTTGAACCTTCGGGTTTGGGGCAGTACGGCGTGCCACATGTGAGGCGTTGGCTTGACCCTTCTACGGCTGGACCGTTGGTACTGAGGCACGAACTAAATGTTGTTAGACTTATTTCATGTGTTGAGCTGTATCGGGAAAACTTGGGTGTTTGACTGTTCGATCGAAAAGTTTAACATTTTCTGTTCATCTGGAATGGGATACAATAATTGGAATTCACAAGAAGTTATGAGATAACTGAATGAATGTTATAAACATAGCAGTTTAGTCTCACTTGATCGGTTGCCACGGAATTTTGATGTGATCAAAAGTCCGTCGCAGTCACGTAGCGTACGCGGATACTCGCCGGGTAAACTTAAAAGACAGCCTCACTCTATTGCCCCGACCAAGTGACTGTAGGAGAACCCCGTCGCCGAAAGCATCCGTTCGGGTGCTCGCGGTAGCGGTGTTCCGCCTTGGTGCACTTCGTCGACGGTATTGGGGGTGCGGCCGTCTACTGAAGTTTGCGACGAGCATTCGATCAGGATGTCGGGAATCTTGTTGAATTGCCCGACTTGGTATTGAATAGTGTTTTCGATTTTGAGACTAAAATGCGGGGTTTATAATTGTTAGGCATGCGATGTCTAAGGAATTCATTTGGTCAGGCATGCGATGTCTGAGGTGGTTGCGGATTCCAACTGTTGTAGTTTTACACTTTCTTTTCTGTGACCGTAAGTGTAATATGTGATATCGCCGGTTTCGTTGCTATATGTCAACGACAATTGGGATGGACATATTTACTTACGATGATGACATGTGATGTTATGTGTTGCTGGATATGTTATATTGGATCGTCGTGTTTGAATAGCCGGGGGTTTTTATGTGAGATGAGTGTTTTTCATTTTCATTCATGTAAAAACTTGTATGTAATATTCTCTTATTGGGGCACTTCCAGGTTGCGGAAGATGTCACCGTTTGTATATTATTTACTTTTCCAAACTAGGATAGACCCAAGGAGGAGGGCACAAGTAACCGGGTTCTGGAGTCCAGTGGGAGACCAACTCGAGGAGTCGAGTCCGGGTCTCCTAACTCCAAAATTGGTAGGGTTGCTTGCCGCTCTCGTAGGTGTCTAGGGGTGTGGGTTTGGCTATTCATCGCGACCGTGGAATCCGTGTTTTATACTGGCTCGTATTGAAAACACGGACGTCCTAGTACATCTAATATTTCATATGTTTCTTCTGCTGCGATATCTGTGACGTGATCATGTGATGTTCTGTGATAGATACAGTATATAGTATATATGATATATTATATAGGCGTTACTTATGTTTTACACCCGCGCTAGCCCTGCCCCGCTCTGCCGTTAGTTACCTAACCTAACGGTGTACGAGGGGACATCGAGGCGAATGCGGATGGCATAAGTGTACGTCGTATTTATCTGTGATGTTTAGGTACATAATTGATGGGACTTCATTAATGTGATTAATGAAAGTAAAAGAAACCTAAGATGTTGTAGAATCGAATTTCAAAAATAAAACAGGTAGCTACAGTTCTTGCTTTGCACAGCGGTATATGTGATATATCCTGCACCTTATTCGATGAGGAAAGGACCGAGATCTCTTCACCGGGAGTGACTCCTTTAGCAATAACTGGCAGATGCTACACACTCGGTTTGTCTTTTGATTTCTTTTAAGAGTTTTTTCTTTGCACAGTGATATATATGATATATCCCGCACCTCATACGACGAGGAAAGGACCGACGATCCCTTCACCGGGAATGACTCCTTTAGCAAAACTAGAAAAGCCTCAAAAACACTCCATTTCAAAATTCATTCGATCCTACAATGATATCAAGTTCATTACGCAATAGGTTTTCAGAAAAACCTGTCGTAGCCCTCCGTCATTTCAGATAAGTGCTAGTTAGTATTCATGCTACGTTTGTTGGCCTGCGTCAAGGCGTAGTGTGCGGTAGCTAACTAGTATTTATCTGCTTATGCATATGATGCAGATTGGATTAGGGTAGTCGTGCGACTTTGTTGGCCTGCGTCAAGGGTCGTGCGAGTGGGTTTAATTCAATCAGGAAATGACGGGTTGAACTTGACTAGCGCGCTATGGTTTGTTGGCCTGCGTCAAGGTCATAGGACGCTAAGGGCAAAATTATCGGGAATTTCAAGTGTTGAAATTTGCAATGAGATTGCATACCTTCTATGAGATAGTTGGATCCCGATACCCGCTGCGAGTAAGAGTTACTCCTGGGAGAGTTTTATACATTACAATTAGCCGATCAAGTAGGTGTCTAGAAAGGTGTCAACGGGGTTACGCCTCTGGGAAAATGAGATTTACATTAATTAGGTTCGTGCGAAAGCACAGGGGACCTCCCTCAAAGTACCGACACTGGCCTGGCTGAAAGATTGGCGAACTTGTAGTGTGTAATTAATCCCGGCTAGTCTTTCCTTTTAGGGTTTGAAGGAAGATTTGATAAAAAGCAGTGGGAGCCATCCTGATTAGATAAAATAATAACCAATCTATTCTTGCAAGAGCGCACGCTGAGTGTTTTCTTCTCTCTCTCTCCAGGTAGCGACCATATCACGCCTTAATCAAGATAATAATACGGATTATTGACCGAACCCGCTTGTTATACTGAGCTGGGGAACGTTGGTCCCGCTCCAACTTATAATTGTTATAAGACAGAGCAGGAAATTGGGGAATACCAGATTTTCCGTGCCGCCCAAACGAAGAGAGTGCATGTTGATGCATCATCTTCGGGTTTGTTCATTATACAGAACAGTTTCTCAGTATCCTTTACGTCCTGGGTATATGATACCGGATCAGGATCCCAGATATGTAATCTGTTACATAGGGCTACAGATAGGTAGAGAACTGAGAACGGGTGATAAGTTTCATGAGGCAGAAAACGGGGCAAGAGTTGCAGCCAAGTCTGTTGGTCACTGTCACCCTGTATTACAATACATTGATTCTGAACGAATGTTATTAGATACCGAGCCTGATATACAAAATCATATCTGTCTCTTTATTAGTAAAGAAACGGTAAAATTTTGTATTGTTGGATAATGTTTTGAACATTTCCTATATCAAAAGTTGATCGGTTCAGGGACGTTATCTAAAAGCGTTGATGTTCTAAATCAAACTACAGTTCTTAGTATACGGAACACACAAAAGAGGAAGAGTTCAGAAATGAACGAATTCTTCTTAAGGCATTGTAGACTAGGTCAGATCAATGTGACCCGACTAGCTAGAGTTACATATAGATGCATATTTAAATCAGTTTGAATTTACATCTTGTGAAACTCGCCAGTCATGTCACAAAGATAAGATGATCAAAGCTCCGTTTACTGGAAACAAAGAAAGAGTTAGTAAACTCTTGGGATGATACATGTTGATGTATGTAGGTCCCCTGTCTACACATGCCAAGACCGGTTCTTTTACTTCATTACATTCTCTGATGATCTCTTAAGATTCAGACATACGTTCCTGTTGAAACATAAGTCCGAACCTTTTGAGATATTCACAGAATATAAGTTAGAAGTAGAGAACCAATATGGGTAAAAGTGTTATGTCCTTTGATGAGATCAAGGAGGAGAATACCTGAGCACGGAATTCCTGGATTATTCTAAAGGAGAATGAGATTCTCTCTCAGCATTACTCCTCCGTATACACCATAGCACGATGGTATATCGGGGCGGAGCAGATACACCCTATATGATAAGGTGTGCTCTATGATGAGTACTACTGAGTTACCTTTTTCCTTAGGGGGTTATGCACTTGAGAAATTGCATACCTATTGAATAGGGTTCCAATCAAATCAGTTGCCTACCGCTTCATATGTGATATGGTATGGGAAGAGCCCATGTCTTAAGCCAGTTAGGATTTTGGGTTGTCCAGCTTATGTCTGAAAAGCAAAATCCGGACAAGCTCGAGGCAAGATCTGTTATGTACAACTGGAAAGGTTCCAGCTATACAAACAACAGCAGATGATTTGGTAGAACCAAAGGATTCAGTAGATTCCAACGAACCTCAGCCTCTCCGCCGATCTAGTAGGGTTCCTCACCCACCTGAGAGATACTTCGGTTTCTCTATGACAGTGGGAGCGAGGATTGCATCATGAGATGATGACCCAACTAGTTTCGAGCAGGCCATCGAGAGTGAAGACTCTGTAAGAATGGCTGGATACTTAGTGATCTGAGATGGAATCCTTATACACCAACAAAGTATGGACTTTGGTTGCTATATCTGAAGGGTTAAATCCCCATCAGGAGCAAGTATATCTTGAGAAGATTACTTGGTGTAGATGGAAAGGTTGAGACTTTCAAAGCTAGACTTGTTAAAGGTTTTCGTCATCGACCAGGAGTGGATAATGATGAAACCTTTTCCAGTACCTATGCTTAAGTCCATCCAGATACTACTTGCCACGGCTACATACCATGACTACGATATCTGGTGGTTGGGTGTCATGACTGCTTTTCTAAATGATGATTTGGAAGAAAGCGTCTATAAGTACACAGCCAGAGGGCTTCATAGACAGTGGGAGCAGCGGAAACGTGTGCAAGATGTTTTATAGGATAAAGCAGGCATCGCGGAGTTGGAACATCTATTTTGATGGATTAGTCAAAGAAGTTGACATCATCAAAATGGTAGATGAACCTTGTATAAACAAAAAGGTAGTAGGGAGTATGGTGATGATCCTCGTAGAGTACGTGGATGACATACTCTTGATAGGGAAGTAGTTTCCTATGCTACGCTCGATCAATCTCCGATTATCACAAAGATTCTCCATATAGGATCAAAGTGATACCTCCTAAATCCTGGGTTTTGGATCTATGAGATAGATCTAATTGGTTGTAAGGATTCTCACTAGTTGTAGTGAGATGGTATCAATCGATCCTGGGGAGAATCACTGGAAGGGTTCCAGGGTGATAAAGACGACTGAAAGTCAGTCACAGGCATTTTCTTTACCCTCAGTAAAGGAACGGTATGTTGGAAGAGTTCCAAGCTAGATACCGTGGCATACTAGACGATAAAGGCAGGATACATCGCTACTTAAGATGCTACCGAAGAGGCTGTTTTAGTGTATATTGGTTTATGAGATGAACTACGTTCCTACCATTGTGAGACAATGGAGTTGTGGCTTATGCCGAGGAACGCCGGTCCCATCAGTGATCCAGACATATTCTAAGGCAGTATCACCTGATCATGGAGATGGTTGATCTCCAGGGGATCGAGGTCAGGAGAGTAAACTCAGAGGACAACACAGCGGATCCACTCACAAAAGCCTGTTCCCAGAGAGAGACTTTTATGGGATGGTTGAGTATGAGATACTTCAAACCACTGCTACAGATGGCCCTAGTGCAAGTGGGAGATTGTTAGTTATATGTATGCCCTAGAGGCCATTACTATACATAGGATGTATATTGTAGTGGATGCTGGGACATATATAGTGAGGACTTTCTTGCTCGACATGATAGTATGCTATCTGGTTGAACTTTACCTTAACGTGTACAGTGATTGTCCCTCTGTTACATGTTGGTAAAGCCCTTAGGATGTGTACTTAACTACCTGGACTATGATGCGGATCATACTAGTGGGGACATGGTAGTCCATAAGTACATCCTTCAAAGTCCCTAGTCGAGGGTGTATCGAGACGGGGCATCGATATACCAGAGTAGACTAGCGTGTACCTTCTCGACCCATACAGATGGGCGATGGATGATCCCATATCCATTGGTGTTTGACATCAGAGATGATATACGGGTGCTCAGTAGAGACTGGGTACACTGGACGGACTCGCCGAGAACTCCCAGATGGTATTATACCTCAAGTCAGATGGCAGTTCTCTGGTGACACTGGTACAGAGTAGTCTGTTGACCCGAGATCGTCATAGAGTCTTGTGTGGTTCCCACTGTGCTTTGATTTCCATCTTACCACGTCCAAGAAGGCGTTCAAAATGGTGGTTTTTGGGTACAGTCCCGAGTCACATGGAGGCAATGAGCGATAGGAGGGGATTCGTCTCTCCCGGTATAGGGGGTTGATGTTGCGCTGTGTTCGATTGGCTATAACAGGAAATCCCTGGCCAGGGTTGCTGAGATTTACTGGTAAGTGTTACCAGTAGTTTCTCGAATTGTTATAGACCTCATATCAACACGACTTATCGAGCTATTGGGGTCTGACGTTTACCACCCCTAGGCGAGATATGCGACATATCAGACGATCAGACCGGACTGTACGGCAAGTGTTACTGGTCGGATTCACAGGAGTGTGAGCGGGCTTGCTCGTCGATCTTCTGATCGCTCAATACCCGGGTGGCCGTTACGTTTAGCAGACCGCTTGCGGCTTGTGGGTGTTTGATATGATCATCACCTGCTGCCGGCGTATTGACGAGTCTTTAGAGTCCTACACAGAGGTTTCCTGGCTCAAGCGAAACGAAATAGGAGCGCATATGAGATATGTGCGGGACCGAGAATAATGCGTGTATGTGATACCGTATTCTATTCTCGCGATGGATGTATCGATTGGTTATATGCGATATAACCTAGTTATCGAATCAAGGATTGATTCGATAAGCCGATACATAGAATACTAGCCGGTTATATGCGATATGACCGGATCGTTAAATCAAGTGTTGATTTAATGATTTAATGCATAATTATATATTTGATATATTACTTTGCATTAACTAGTATTGGTTCATTTAAAATGGATTTTCTCACTCGGGTGTGCGCATTGCATATGCGATATGATTTTGTGCACTTGCTTGTATCATGTTTGATGATACATGCCTTATTTGTTAAGTGTATAGAATTAAACCTTGGTTAATGGAATGGTTAGGGTTTACTATTTGATTATTCATTTTTATTCATTTGTTTATTCTTTTTGGAAAAGAAAAAGAGCATGATAAAATGGTGGCATTTTTTGTTTTGTTCATGAAGTTTCTTGAACACTTTGACTTTGTAACCCTTTTGTCTCATGCTTAAACCTAACCACTTCATTTAACCCTAATTAGTTCTCTACACTTAACCATGGTCATGTTATGATAAGAATTGATTTCTTTTCCTTTTTAATAATAACTTATCATAACTTTCTTCTTCTTCTTCTTCATATCTATCATGAAGAAAGCTTAGGTCATCAATGGTGATTGATGATAAAGAGTGAGAAATCCAATTCTAAATTGAACCCACTTCCTATTTCTTCATCCTCTACCTCTTGCCAAGTAGTAGAGTGTGTTTCCTTCACAAGTTTTCATGACTTGGTGAAGTTGGAGCTTGATCTAGCGATGCCTCGACGTAGATCATCTTCGGCATGGACATCGACGACCTAGCTTGCCCATTCTCCGACGAAGCCGACGCTAGAGCCCGGGAACTCATTTGGACAGCGAGGGGACTTCGTTGCGGAGCTATGGAGGTGGAGCACCGGATCTACAAAGGTTGTATTTCCGTATTCTTTATAGTTAAGTTGTTAACTAGTTTGCTTTTCGCCTAGAAATCTAGCCAACGATCCGTTCTAGGGTTTCTCGGCACCGTTTAAATTTGAAATTGGCATGGTTGATGCCTTGTGAGACCTCTTGGGAGTGCCTAGGAACCCTATACTATAGAGTCCCCATTCCAAAATGAAAGCTTCGGGTATCGAGTACAAGTTAGAAAAAAACAGTTTTTGCAAATATAGTCGCTGGTTCGAAAACAGTTTTGAAACCGATGATTTGCGATGAAAATCTAAGGTCATAGGAGATAGTTTAAGCTAATGGAGTGGTTCTGATACCATTTTAGTGGATTATGATCACACTACGGTGTACGTAGCGAGGAGGAATGCAAAATAATTGAAATTATAGCAAGCACAACCAACATTACCCAAAATCTATCCGTTTGCCTAAACTAACTAAAAACCAAGAGTGCTAACTACTATGAAAAGTGATTATACTAAAAGAATCGTGTCCTTCGGGGCTTCAATCACCTCTTCTTGAGCTCCTCGGTGCTTTGAGATCAAGCTTGCAAGATGCTTTTCCATGTAGATGATGATCCATCCGAAGTAATCTAGTCCAAGCTCAATCTGATGCTCCAAGCTCGTTAGGAACGGAGAGAGGGTGATGTAGGAATTCTTTTCACTAATTTTTTTCCTCTCATTTTATCATCTCATTTAAGATCAACTCATGAGCATGAGAGGAGGAGGAGGAGGAGGAAGAACCATCAAAAAATGGCCGAGTGTTGAAAGTGAAGAGAATGAGGGAGTGTATGGCTTCATTTCCTTTTCCAACCATTTAAAAATTGTGACAAAACAATTTTGCTATTTTAAAATACAAGCCATCCCTTTCTACATGTTTCCTTTCCAACTCACCATGCCACCTCATTAACTTATTTTCTATAAATGAAATAAAAAACCTACAATCAGGTGTCCTCCGTCTAGAAGTATTTCGTATAAATACGGAATATTTTATTCGGTATACGTATTGCTACATATACATGTATACTTATAAAAATATGGATAGACAAAAGAGAGAAAATGAATAGTGAACAATAATACTAGAATATATATATATATATATATATATATATATATAAATCAAAACTTGATTTAATAATCTGGTTTAATCCTAAACCAGCTAATATATCAACCACTCGATTATAGTCTGTGTAGCATGTACACATTATTAATCGGATATCTACACGTACAAATGAACGACAGATACATCTATCGCCTGAACCGGGAAAAATCCTTTGTGTGGGACTCTAAAGAATCGACAATACGCTGGCAGTTGATCTAACCACAAGCACGTCGACGGCACTATTTGTACGTAACGGCTACCCAAGTATTGAATGAAAGGGAAGCCGATAAGCAAACTCATCTGTGCCTCTACTAATCCCGTCCGTGACAACATCCGTACATATTAATCTCTTCGTCTAAGAGTATCGCATATCGGGTTTAGGGGATGGAAAACGTCAACCCCCTAATAACCTGATAAGTCATGTCAGTGTCAAGCTCGTCACCTTCCGAGAAACTACTGATCCTGAATCAGTAAAATCTCATATGCTCTGGCTAGAGACTTATGGTGATAGCTAACCTAAACACAGCGTGGCATCAACTCCCTATACCGGGAGAGATGAATCCCTGACAATCGCTCACTATCTTCTTATGGCTCGGGACTGTACCCAACTAAAACTTATTTGCACGACTCTTTTGAGCCGTGGTAGGGTAATAATCTAAGTACAGTGAGAACTCATACGAGACAAATGACGGTCTCAGGTCAAAGAACTACTCTGTACTCATGTCACTTGAGAACTGCTATCTAACGATAGGTATAATACCAGCTAGCAGTTTTCAGCGAGTCTTTCCAATATACTCACCTTCAGTGAGCACCTGTATACTATCTTAGGTGACTCAACACCAATGGCTTGTAAGACCAGCCACCGCCCCTCGTCGGGGTCTAGAAACGTATACACTAGTCTACTCCGGAATATCGATATCTAGTGTCGATACTCTCTCGACTAGTAACATTTAAGGATGTGCTTATGGATACCCAGCTCCACATATATGATCTCTATCATAATGCCGGTAGTTAAGTAATGATCTTACGGGCTTTATCATTAATAATGAGTAAAATGTATACACATCAATGATAAATACAAACCAGTTAGCATATTACCATCTTGAGTGAGACTGTTATATCTGTATAGATCCTCCTTCAATTATCATAATCGCCTATTTGCAATTACAATAATTGTCTTGAGGGCATTATATCCAACAATTCCTAGTAATGCCTCTTCTATTATCCAGATCCATGACACCAGTTGCAATTTCTATTTCCCTCACTTCAATCCCTTCATTTGTCTTTACTTCTTACCTTCTGTACACCGTATTTAGGCTAGTTGGTTTTGTTCCTTTCCTATCTTTTGGAACGTGCCTAATCTTTGGAAGAAGACTATCAAATAAGCATAATAAATGTACTCTCCTAATACCAGGAGCTCTCGCAACCTAAGAGAAGGTAAAGGGTAAAGACAACTGAATAATCCTATTCAAATTCTCCTGAACCGGAATCTATCCTCGAACTGAATTAAATTTCTACGAGTTCATATGTAACTATACGAGATGGTTTTATCATTTTATCAAGATCTTCGTAGTGATACGGAATGTTCTAGAGAAAGCTAAGTGTAAAGTAGAAGGGACATGGATATACGCGACTTTGTCATGAATCTAGACGATCCAAAGTCTAATGGTAAAAGGTTCGGTTTAACTTGGTTATGAGTCTTAGTTTAAGACAGGCCAAAGTCGCAGCTAGAGAGAGAAAAGAAACACTCAACGTGCACTCTAACCTAAATTAGAATGGTTAATCAGTTTATCTTAATCAGTATTGCTCCCCCTATTTTCTTGAATTCTCCTTCAAACCATAAAAAGAGAACTACTCGGGATAACCCGAGGAGTAAAGCCTACTCATCAGTGGGAATTAAGACCCAACTATCATTGCATGATAACTTTGATGGAAGCCGACCAAAATCATCACACTCAAGAAAATATGCACATGCTTGGCAAGTTTCCCTTATATTTGAAATTCCCGATAAGCTTTTTTTAACTTTAGGACCTAAGGACCTTGATGAATGATCAACAAATCAAAGGTCCTAGTCAAGTTCAACCCGGCATTATCTTGAATGCGTTAAACCCACCCGCATGACTCTTGATGAATGGTCAACAAATTCGTACGAAAGTCCTAATCAATCCACATATCCATGCGACAGAAAAGCATTAGAGAGCTGCCGAACACTACGCCTCGGCGAATAGCAATGACAAACTCAGCACAAATACTAAGAAATACTAATCCGAAATGACGGAAGGATACGGCTAGTTTTTGGCGAAAAACCTTTAACGTAATGAACTTGATCTCATTGTAGGAACCTGAACAGTTTTGAAAAAGGAGTGGTTTAGGCTCCGCATTTTAAAACGAGTGGTTTTGCAAAAAAAACCGTTGGTTTTGAATAAAACCGAGTAGTTTATAGTCACGTAAACTTTTTCCAAAGAGGTCACTCTCTGTGAAGGGATCTAGGTGTTCCCTGATTAAAAATCAGGGTTTTCCCCAAAGAGGCATCACGTGTTCACATGCGACCAAGGGTCACGTGTTGACACGTGATCTATTTACAAGGTTAAAATCTAAGAAAACAGAATCATAAACAAACGGCTGAAGGAGGACCCAATTGGGGGTCATGTGCTCACACGTGACCAATGGTCACGTGTTGACATGTGATAGTTAAAACAGAAATAAAAACAAACGGCTGAAGGAATTAGCTCAATCAGGTATCACGTACTCACATGTGACCAATAGTCACGTGTTAACACGTGAGGGTTAAAACAGAAGCATAAATAAGCGGCTGAGAAAAGGACTCAATCGGAGGTCACGTGCTCACACGTGATCAAGGGTCGCGTGCTCACACGTGACTGTTCATATCATAATTTTGCATTATTATACTCCCCATTCTTAGTCATTTTACAAGTAAACAGGTACTTTTGACCCATCTCTGCTACATAGCTGCAGATTACAGGTTCTCGGAACAAAAACAGTGAGATTGACGAAAAGAAGATACAAAGTGAGACTACTACCGATAAATAGTGGAATCTTGATCGTGCCAACATTTTGAGGGACAATGAAGATCAATGAACAAGTTCACAAAAGTACAAAGGCAGCGCAAGGTTCAAGACTTCGACACAAAGCAACGGTAAAAGTCCACTACAATTATTCACTATGGAGATCTCGAAGAGAAATAGAAGACATTCTGAAGAACCAACTGAAGAAACAGGAAGACAAACACAACCAGAAGCAGCACAGAAGATAACAGGCCACAATCTCTCCACTTCGCCGCGGAACCGCGGCCAAACCTTGCTTTTGGCTGTGGATCCGCGGCCATGGTGTGCCCGTATCGATGCAGAAAATTTTTGGAAATTGGCGGCTCATTGACTAGTCTTCCAAGGGGTATTTATGTAAAAGCAGATGTGCATCGATTGTAACCCTAGGGTTTTCTATGCTCTATAAATAGAAGCCCTAAAACTTGTTTTAGGTCATGTCTCTTTTCATTGAATAAAATTCAGAATTCCTTCATCTTTTGAGAGCATCAATTTTGTAAGTAGTTTTCTTTTATTTTGCCCTAGTTCTTAGTTTTTATTTCTATCCTAGTTTAATTTATTTTTTGCCCTAATTTAATTTAGAATAGAACTTTTTATTAATCTGTAGTAGTTAGATAATTAATCTCTTAAATCGAAAACTCATAAAAATCATGTTTTTCATAGATCTCTTAATGAGCGAGTAGTTCTTCGCTTGTTAGGGTTAGGAATAGGGAAGGTTTGAGAGATGCAAATCTCTCACCCTTTTCTTGCCCATCACATATTAATTATTAGGACTCCATGCATACATACATATACCGCTCCCTACGGCACCCTACCCACGAGGTAACGGTGATACCGTAGTATAAAAGACCGGATGTGCATGCGTTCCATAGAGGTTAGGGTAAGGATTAAGAAAGGACGGACAAGGACCTAGAGGAAAAAACATCGTTTCTTCCCGATCGTCCCAATCCCCTTTACTAATAATTACCATAACTCCTAAAGAGATCTAAATTAGGGCATTGAAAGCGGTGGGAAATCTTAATTTTCCAAACTTAACCTAAACCTAACCCTAGCAAGATTTCTAATCCTAGTCTAAGTCAATTTAGTATTTTAGAGATAAAGATCCAAACACCATTTGGAATTAACTCGTTAGAACAATTAGGAAATACACAACATCCCTGTGGATCGACTCGTATTCACCGGCTAGCTACCAAGCGACGCCGTTCTTGATTGCGGTTAACAAATTCTTTGATAAATCAAATGGCGCCGTTGACGGGGATAGTGTAGTATTTTCTTTTTGCAATTTCGGGTTAATATAAAATTAAAAAATCATTAAAAAACTGAAAAATTGAAAAATATAAAAAATTTATCATCTTTTTATTGTTTGAAGGGTGTTTCGTGTGAATTTTTGCAGGATTAACGAACGAGTTCGGATCTGGAAAAATCCAGAGATCAAAACAGAAAACCCTAGATCTGAACAACAGAGAAAAGTCAAACCAGAGGAGCAGAAGAAATTTGGGGACCCGAACCTACCTGACGACCGCGCTTCCGCCGCCGCACCCTCGCTCCCGCCGCGAAACCACCGCCTCCTGGTGACGTCAGCACGAGGAAAAACAATTGTGAGCTTTCTCTCTCTTCCTCTGTACCCCTGATATCTCCTTGGTAAAATTTCCTGCAGGATTCTTTGCACTAAAAAAATCTCTCCCCCTTCCAATAATTGATCTTGTGCAGGATTCTTTGCGCCGCGCTAAAAATAAAAAAAATTGTTTACAAGTGGTGTTTACTGTTTTGCATATTTAATCGGACTTTAAGGGGCTTGAAACCAATCCAGATTGGGTGGAGATTTCATCACCCTCCCCAGGACCCCAGAAATCACATAAGGCATATTGTATTGACCATAATTTAATTAAAAAAAGATTAGACTCAGCCCTAAGGATTTCGCGCCTAATAGGACAAAGGACTGGTTGTAGGCATCGACCGTTGATCCTAACCTGATTTTGTGGTGTCTAGGCAAGTGTGTCTAAGACAAGTGGTTACTTAATTAGGCACATTACTTACGTGGTGGAGAACCTCCCACTTACCTGGCACTTACCTGGCCATAATTGGCGGTGAAGAGGCGGTTTGAGGTCCTACTTCTTGCCTTTTAGAACAGTTAGGAGCTGTCTAGCTGACCTAGATGACCCTAGATCTAGGCCTGATTGTGCATTTGTGGTTGATTGAACGTGTGTCTAAGCCTTTTATCGAAAATCTTTTTGCAAAAGCACGACATAAAAAAAAGGGGAAAAAAGGAAAAAATTTTACAAAAAAACATGCAACTTGTCGCTAAGAAATCCGTGCACACCACTTACACCCACTTTCTTCTCATTGACGTTTTCTTACCTCCACATTCTGTTTTTCACCTTTTTGACTACACTACCTCTTTAGTGTATGTCCGGTTGGACTAGGGACACTAGCGCTCGATTAGTCCGGTCTCGTTGGTACCAACAGACGAAGCATTCGACTCCGAAGTCGAAATTCCTTCCACTTCCTTACCTTCACCTTCACATTCTTCCTTCGAAGGGATGTCGGGATATAATCCTAACAACACCTTACCCACGGGACTGATTCCACCTCCATTATGTTAGTTACATGTATGCCCTAGAGGCCATTGCTATACATAGGATGTATATTGTAGTGGATGCTGGGACATATATAGGGAGGACTTTCTTGCTCGACATGATAGTATGCTATCTGGTTACTCTTTACCTTAACGTGTATACTGATTGTCTCTCTGTTACATGTTGGTAAAGCCCTTAGGATGTGTACTTGACTACCTGGACTATGATGCAGATCAAACTAGTGGGGACATGGTAGTCCATAAGTACATCCTTCAAAGTCTCTAGTCGTGGGTATATCGAGACGGAGCATCGATATACCAGAGTAGACTAGCGTATACCTTCTTGACCCATACAGATGGGCGATGGATGATCCCATATCCATTGGTGTTTGACATCGGAGATGATATACGGGTGCTCAGTGGAGACTGGGTATACTGGACGGACTCGCCGAGAACTCCCAGATGGTATTATACCTTACGTCAGATGGCAGTTCTCTGGTGACACTGGTACAGAGTAGTCTGTTGACCTGAGATCGTCATAGAGTCTTGTGTGGTTCCCATTGTGCTTTGATTTCCACCTTACCACGTCCAAGAGGACGTGCAAAACGGTGGTTTTTGGGTACAGTCCCGAATCACATGGAGGCAATGAGCGATAGGAGGGGATTCGTCTCTCCCGGTATAGGGAGTTGATGTTGCGCTGTGTTCGATTGGCTATAACCGGAAATCCCTGGCCAGGGTTGCTGAGATTTACTGGTAAGTGTTACCAGTAGTTTCTCGAACTGTTATAGACCTCATATCGACACGACTTATCAAGCTATTGGGGTCTGACGTTTACCACCCCTAGGCGAGATATGCGACATATCAGACGACGAGACCAGACTGTACGGTAAGTGTTACTGGTTGGATTCACAGGAGTATGAGCGGGCTTGCTCGTCGATCTTCTGATCGCTCAATACCCGGGTGGCCGTTACGTTTAGCAGACCCTTGCGGCTTGTGGGTGTTTGATATGATCATCATCTGCTGCCGGCGTATTGACGAGTCTTTAGAGTCCTACACAGAGGTTTCCTGGCTCAAGCGAAACGAAATAGGAGCGCATATGAGATATGTGCGACACCAAGAATAATGCGTGTATGTGATACCGTATTCTATTATCGCGATGAATGTATCGAATGGTTGTATGTGTTATAACCTAGTTATCGAATCAAGGATTGATTCGATAAGCCGATACATTGGATATTAGTCGGTTATATGCGATATGACCGGATCGTTAAATCAAGTGTTGATTTAATGATTTAATGTATAATTATATATTTGATATATTACTTTGTATTAACTAGTATTGGTTCACTTAAGATGGATTTTCTCACTTGATGTACACAAGTTGTATATGTGATATACTTTTGTGCACTTGTTTGTATCATGTTTGATGATATATGCAAACTTGGGTTTGTGTAAAGAATTAAACCATGGTTATGTTAATGGTTAGGGTTTTGATTTACTTACTTATTCATTTATTTATTTATTCATTAATTCATTTTGGGCAAAAATGAAATGGTGGCTTAGTTTGTTTTGTTGTTGAAGCTTCATGAATCTTTGACTAAGTGACAATTTTGTCTTCATGTCCTAACCCTAACCATTCAACTAAACCCTAGTTAATTCTCTACACTAAATCATGGTTGAGATTATGATAAGTATCATTTTTTGTTTTCTATTTTAAAAAGAATACTCATCATATTCTTTCTTCTTCTTCTTCTTCAACAAAGAAGAAACCTTGCCTCCATCAATGGCAACATGAGAAAAAGAGTGAGAAATCCAATTCTAAAGTGAACCCACTTCCTATTTCTTCATCCTCTACCACTTGCCAAGTAGTATAGGGTGTTTTCTTCACAAGTTTCATGACTTGGTGAAGTTGGAGCTTGATCTTGTGTTGCCTCGACGTAGATCATCTTCGGCATCGAAGTCGACGACGTAGCCCGCCCATTTCTCCGATGAACCCGATGCTAGAGCCCGGGATCCGATGATCGCAGTGAGGGGACTTCATCACAGAGCTATGGAGGTGGAGGACCGGATCTACAAAGGTTGTATTTTCCGTTTACTCTTAGTTAAGTTGTTAACTAGTTATCGTTTTCGCCTAAAATCTAGTTAACGATCCGTATTAGGTTTTCTCGGCACTTGTAAAATTTGAAATTGGCATGGTTGATGTCTTGTGAGACCTCATTAGTGTGTCTAGGAACCCTACAGTGGTATCAGAGCTACTAGGCATTGGATGTCGACCTATGGGGGGTTCTCACTGTGTGGCAGTGTGGCGAAGCATAGGCTCTTACCCCCAGGGTGTCCCAAGACCTGAAGGTGTTCCGACGGGTTGTAGTCCTCGCGAGGGGGCATGCGTAAAAAGTAGCTGCTGAGGGACCCGTTGGTGCCACGGTGACCCCATTGGATGGGGTGGCTGCCTGACCAACATTGGTATCAGAGCTACTAGGCATTAGATGTCGACCTATGGGGGGTTCTCACTGTATGACAGTGTGGCGAAGTATAGGCTCTTACCCCCAGGGTGTCCCGAGACCGGAAGGTATTCCGGCGGGTTTTAGTCCTCGCGAGGGGGCATGCATAAAAAGTAGTTGCTGAGGGACCCGTTGGTGCCACGGCGACCCCATTGGTTGGGGTGGCTGCCTGACCTACAGTGGTATCAGAGCCTAGCTAGAGCTTTAGACGATGTGTTAACGAAGTTAAAACTCCGAACGAACCCGAAACGTCCAAGTTTACCCCCTCTATGTACATTTTTTCAAAACTCAATATTTTCTGAATTAAAAATACCTGAAAAATGGAGAAGGGAAATATAAGAATTATGGTGCAAAACGAGCACCTAACTCTTCCAAACTGCCGCGGAACCGCGGCCATAGCATGCTTGGGCCGCGGATCCGCGGCCATAAAGAGAGATTGGGTAGTTATGTTTGCACAGTAATTCCTATATATAAAATTGCTATTTTATGGGTATTTTTAATCTGACTCAAGTGTTGAGTGTTCTGGGGTTTATTTGGTAATCATCGATTCGATCGGGAATTTTAAATTCGTTATTGTTTTTCCGGGTAAATTTTAGAACATGTTAAAAAGTTCAACCGGATATAAATACCCACCTTTTCCCCTGTCGGGAAATTTCCAAGTGTTGGATCTTTCCGTGGTTTAATAACGTTCTAAGTAGTGCATGTAACGCGATGGACCCTCTAGAAGACTACAAACCTTAACTCGATTATGTGACCGTCTTGAACTACCCTTTGAACCTTCGGGTTTGGGGCAGTACGGCGTGCCACATGTGAGGCGTTGGCTTGACCCTTCTACGGCTAGACCGTTGGTACTGAGGCATGAACTGGATGTTTTTAAACTTGTTTCGGGAAAACTTGGGTATTTGATTGTTCGATCGAAAAGTTTAACATATTCTATTTATCTGGAATGTAATACAATATTTGGAATCTACAAGGAGTTATAAGATAACTGATTTGAATGTTATAAACATAGCACTTTAGTCTCACTTAATCGGTTGCCACGGAATTTTGATGCGATCAAAAGTCTGTCACAATCATACAGCGTACACGGATACTCGCCGGGTAAACTTAATAGATAGCTACACCCCTTAGCCCCGACCAAGTGACTATAGGAGAACCCCGTCGCCGAAAGCATCCATCCGGGTGCTCGCGGTAGCGGTGTTCCGTCTTGGTGCACTTCATCGACGGTATCGGGGGTGCAGCCGTCTACTAAAGTTTGCGACGAGCATCCGATTAGAATGTCAGGAATCTTGTTGAATTGTCCGACATGATATTGAAAAGAGTTTTCGATAATGAGACGAAAATGCAGGGTTTATAATTGTTAGGCATGTGATGTCTAAAGAATTCATTTGGTTAGGCATGCGATGTCTATGCAAGTTGCGGATTCCAACTGTTGTAGTTTTACACTTTCTTTTCTGTGACCGTAAGTGTAATATGTGATATCGCCGGTTTCGTTGCTATATGTCAACGACAATTGGGATACGCATGTTTACTTACGTTGATGACATGTGATGTTATGTGTTGCTGGATATGTTATATTGGATCGTCGTGTTTGAATAGCCGGGGGGTTTTATGTAAGATGAGTGTTTTTCATTTTCATTCATGTAAAAACTTGTATGTAATATTCTTTTATTGGGGCACTTCCAGGTTGCGGAAGATATCACCTTTTATATATTATTTACTTTTCCGCACTAGGATAGACCCAAGGAGGAGGGCATAAGTAACCGGGTTCTGGGGTCCAGTGGGAGACCAACTCGAGGAGTCGAGTTCGGGTCTCCTAACCCTAGAATTGGTAGGGTTGCTTGCCGCTCTCGTAGGGGTCTAGGGTGTGGGTTTGGCTATTCATCGCGACCGTGGAATCCGTGTTTTATACTGGCTCGTATTGAAAACACGGACGTCCTAGTTATCCAATATTTCATATATGTTTCTTCTGCTGCGATATTTGTGATGTGATCATGTGATATGTTCTGTGATGGATACTGTATATAGTATATATGATATATTATATAGACGTTACTTATGTTTTACACCCGCGCTAGCCCTGCCCCGCTCTGCCGTTAGTTACCTAACCTAACGGTGCACGAGGGGACATCGAGGCGAATGCGGATGGCATAAGTGTACGTCGTATTTATCTGTGATGTTTAGGTACTTAAATGATGGGACTTCATTAATATGATTAATGAAAGTAAAAAGAAACCTAAAGATGTTGTGGAATCGAATTTCAAAAATAAAACAGGTAGCTACAGTTCTTGCTTTGCACAGCGGTATATATGATATATCCTGCACCTTATTCGATAAGGAAAGGACCGAGATACCTAGACCGGGAGTGACTCCTTTAGCAATAACTGGCAGATGCTACAACTCTCGGTTTGTCTTTTGATTGCTTCTATAGTTTCTGCTTTGCACAGTAATATATATGATATATCCCGCACCTCATTCGACGAGGAAAGGACCGACGATCCCTTCACCGGGAGTGACTCCTTTAGCAAAACTAGAAAAGCCTAAAAAACACTCCATTTTAAAATCATTTGATTCTACAACGATATCAAGTTCATTACGCAATAGGTTTTCAGAAAAACCTGTCGTAGCCCTCCGTCATTTCAGATAAGTTGTATATAGTATTCGTGCTACATTTGTTGGCTTTCGTCAAGGTATAGTGTGCGGTAGCTATATGCTGCTTATCTGCTGCATACGATGCGATTGGATTAGGGTAGTCGTGCGGCTTTGTTGGCTTTCGTCAAGGGTCATGCGGGTGGGTTTAATTCAATCAAGAAATGTACGGGTTGAATTTGACTAGCGGGCTATGGTTTGTTAGCTTTCGTCAAGGTCATAGCACGTTAGGGGAAAAATATTATCGGGAATTTCAAGTGTTGAAATTTGCAATGAGATTGCATACCTTCTATGAGATAGTTGGATCCCGATACCCGCTGCGAGCAAGAGTTACTCCTGGGAGAGTTTTACACATTACAATTAGCCGATCAAGTAAGTGTCTGGAAAGGTGTTAACGAGGTTACGCCTCTGGGAAAACGAGGTTTACACTAATTAGGTTCGTGCGAAAGCACGGGGGACCTCCCTTAAAGTACCGACACTGGCCTGGCTGAAAGATTGGCGAAATTGTAGTGTGTGATTAATCACGGCTAGTCTTTCCTTTTAGGGTTTGAAGGAAGATTTGATTAAAACAGTGGGAGCCATCCTGATTAGATAAAATAATAACCAATCTATTCTTGCAAGAGAGCACGCAGAGTGTTTTCTTCTCTCTCTCTCCAGGTAGCGACCATATCACGCCTTAATTAAGATAATAATACGGATTATTGACCAAACCCGCTTTATACTGAGCTGGGGAACGTTGGTCCCGCTCCAACTTATAATTGTTATAAGACAGAGCAGGAAATTGGGGAATACCAGATTTCCCATGCCGCCCAAACGAAGAAAGTGCATGTTGATGCATCATCTTCGGGTGTGTTCATTACAGAGAACTGTTTCTCAGTATCCTTTACGTCCTGGGTATGTGATACCGGATCAGGATCCCAGATATGTAATATGATACATAGGGCTACAAAAAGGTAGAGAACTGAGAACGGGTGATAAGTTTCATGAGGCAGAAAACGGGGCAAGTGTTGCAGCCAAGTCTGTTGGTCACTGTCACCCTGTATGAACGGTACATTGATTCTGAACGAATGTTATTAGATACCGAACCTGATATACAAAATCATATCAGTCTCTTTATTAGTAAAGAAACGATAAAATTTTGTATTGTTGGATAATGTTTTGAACATTTCCTATATCAAAAGTTGATCAGATCAGGCACGTTATCTAAAAGAATTGATGTTCTAAATCAAACTACAGTTCTTAGTATACAAAACACACACAAGAGAAAGAGTTCAGAACTGAACGAATCCTTCTTGAGGTATTGTAGACTAGGTCATATCAATGCGACCAGACAAGCTGAAGTTACATATAGATGTATATTTAAATCCTGTTTGAATTTACATCTTGTGAAACTTGCCAGTCATGTCACAGAGATAAGATGACCATAGCTCTGTTTATTGAAAACAGAGAAAGAGTTAGTAAACTCTTGGGACTGATACATGATGATGTAAGGTCCCCTGTCTACACATACCAGGACCGGTTCTTTATACTTCATTACATTCTCTGATAATCTCTTAAGATTCAGACATATGTTCCTGTTGAGACACAAGTCCGAACCTTTTGAGATATTCACAGAATATAAGTTAGAAGTAGAGAACCAATACGGGTATAAGTATTATGTCCTTTAATGTGATCAAGGAGGAGAATACTTGTGCATAGAATTCCTGAACTATTCTAAAGGAGAATGAGATTCTCTCTCAGCATTACTCCTCCGTATACACCATAGCACGATGGTATATCGGGGCGGAGCAATCACACGCTATATGATAAGGTGTGCTCTATGATGAGTACTACTGAGTTACCTATTTCCTTATGGGAGTTATGCACATGAGAAGCTGCATACCTATTAAAAAGGGTTCAAATCAAATCACTTGCGTACCACTTCATATGTGATATGGAAAGGGAAGAGCTCATATCTTAAGTTAGTTAAGATTTGGGGTTGTCCAGCCTATGTCTGAAAAGCAAAATCCGGACAAGCTCGAGGCAAGGTCTGTAATGTAGAACTGGAAAGGTTCCAGCTATACAAACTACAACAGATGATTTGATAAAACCAAAGGATTCAATAGTTACCAACGAACCTCAGCCTCTCCGCCGATCTTGTAGGGTTTTCTCACCCACCTGAGAGATACTTCTGTTTCTCTATAACAGTGGGAGTGAGGATTGCATCATGAGATGATGACCCAACTAGTTACGAGCTGGCCATCAGGAGTGGGACTCTGTAAGAATGGCTGGATGCTTAGTGATCTGAGATGGAATCCTTATACACCAACAAAGTATGGACTTTGGTTGCTATATCTGAAGGGTTAAATCCCCATCAGGAGCAAGTATATCTTGAGAAGATTACTTGGTGTAGATGGAAAGGTTGAGACTTTCAAAGCTAGACTTGTTAAAGGTTTTCGTCATCGACCAGGCGTGGATAATGATGAAACCTTTTCCAGTGGCTATGCTTAAGTCCATCCGGATCCTACTTGCCACGGCTACATACCATGACTACGATATCTGGCGGTTGGGTGTTATGACTGCTTTTCTAAAACGATGTTTTAGAAGAGGGCGTCTACAAGTACACAGCCAGAGGGCTTCGTAAACAGTGGGAGCAGCGGAAACGTGTACAGGATGCTTTATAGGATAAAGCAGGCATCGCGGAGTTGGAACATCTATTTTGATGTGGTAGTCAAATAGTTTGACTTCATCAAAAGGGTAGATGAACCTTGTATATACAAAAGGGTAGTAGGGAGTATGGTGGTGATCCTCGTAGAGTACGTGGATGACATACTCTTGATAGGGAAGGAGTTTCCTATGCTACGCTCGATCAATCTCCGCTTATCACAATGATTCTCCATATAGGATCAAAGTGATACCTCCTAAATCCTGGATTTTGGATCCATGAGATGGATCTAATTGGATGTTAGGAGACTCACTAGTTGTAGTGAGATGGTATCAATTGATCCTGGGGAGAATCACTAGAAAGGTTCCAGGGTGATAAGGACGACTGAATGTCAGTTACAGGCATTGTCTTTACCCTTAGTGGAGGGACGGTATGTTGGAAGAGTTTCAAGCTAAATACCGTGGCTTACTAAACAATAAAGGCTGGATACATCGCTACTTAAGATGCTACCAAAGAGGCAGTCTGGATGTATATTTGTTCATGAGATGAACTTAGTTCCACCCATTATGTGACAATGGAGTTGTGGCTTATGCCAAGGAACGTCCGTCCCATCAGTGATCCAGACATATTCTGAGGCAGCATCACCTGATCATGGGGATGGTTGATCTCAAAAGAGATCGAGGTTAGGAGAGTAGACTCAGAGGACAACACGGCGGATCCACTCACAAAGGCCTTTTCCCAGAGAGAGACTTTTATGGGATGGTTGAGTATGAGATACTACAACCACTGCTATCAAATGGCCATAGTGCAAGTGGGAGATTGTTAGTTACATGTATGCCCTAGAGGCCATTGCTATACATAGGATGTATATTATAGTGGATGCTGGGACATATATAAGGAGGACTTTCTTGCTCGACATGATAGTATACTATCTGGTTACTCTTTACCTTAACGTGTATACTGATTGTCTCTCTGTTACATGTTGGTAAAGCCCTTAGGATGTGTACTTGACTACCTGAACTATGATACGGATCAAAATAGTGGGGACATGGTAGTCCATAAGTACATCCTTCAAAGTCCCTAGTCGTGGGTATATCGAGACGGGGAATCGATATACCAGAGTAGACTAGCGTATACCTTCTTGACCCATACATATGGGCGATGGATGATCCCATATCCATTGGTGTTTGACATCGGAGATGATATACGGGTGCTCAGTGGAGACTGGGTATACTGGACGGACTCCCCGAGAACTCCCAGATGGTATTATACCTTACGTCAGATGGCAGTTCTCTGGTGACACTTGTACAGAGTAGTTTGTTGACCTGAGATCGTCATAGAGTCTTGTGTGGTTCCCATTGTGCTTTGATTTCCACCTTACCACGTCCAAGAGGGCGTGCAAAACGGTGGTTTTTGGGTACAGTCCCGAATCACATGGAGGCAATGAGCGATAGGAGGGGATTCGTCTCTCCCGGTATAGGGAGTTGATGTTGCGCTGTGTTCGATTGGCTATAACCGGAAATCCCTGGCCAGGGTTGCTGAGATTTACTGGTAAGTGTTACCAGTTGTTTCTCGAACTGTTATAGACCTCATATCGACACGACTTATCAAGCTATTGGGGTCTGACGTTTACCACCCCTAGGCGAGATATGCGACATATCAGACGACGAGACCGGACTGTACGGTAAGTGTTACTGGTTGGATTCATAGGAGTATGAGCGGGCTTGCTCGTCGATCTTCTGATCGCTCAATACCCTGGTGGCCGTTATGTTTAGCACACCGCTTGCGGCTTGTGGGTGTTTGATATGATCATCATCTGCTGCCGGCGTATTGACGAGTCTTTAGAGTCCTACACAGAGGTTTCCTGGCTCAAGCGAAACGAAATAGGAGCGCATATGAGATATGTGCGGGACCGAGAATAATGAGTGTATGTGATACCGTATTCTATTCTCGCGATGAATGTATCGAATGGTTGTATGTGATATAACCTAGTTATCGAATCAAGGATTGATTCGATAAGCCGATACATTGGATATTAGTCGGTTATATGCGATATGACTGGATCGTTAAATCAAGTGTTGATTTAATGATTTAATGTATAATTATATATTTGATATATTACTTTACATTAACTAGTATTGGTTCACTTAAGATGGATTTTCTCACTTGATGTACACAAGTTGTATATGTGATATACTTTTGTGCACTTGTTTGTATCATGTTTGATGATATATGCAAACTTGGGTTTGTGTAAAGAATTAAACCATGGTTATGTTAATGGTTAGGGTTTTGATTTACTTACTTATTCATTTATTTATTTATTCATTAATTCATTTTGGGCAAAAATGAAATGGTGGCTTAGTTTGTTTTGTTGTTGAAGCTTCATGAAGCTTTGACTAAGTGACCATTTTGTCTTCATGTCCTAACCCTAACCATTCAACTAAACCCTGGTTAATTCTTTACACTAAACCATGGTTGAGATTATGATAAGTATCATTTTTTGTTTTCTATTTTAAAAAGAATACTCATCATATTCTTTCTTCTTCTTCTTCTTCAACAAAGAAGAAACCTTGCCTCCATCAATGGCAACATGAGAAAAAGAGTGAGAAATCCAATTCTAAAGTGAACCCACTTCCTATTTCTTCATCCTCTACCACTTGCCAAGTAGTATAGGGTGTTTTCTTCACAAGTTTCATGACTTGGTGAAGTTGGAGCTTGATCTTGTGTTGCCTCGACGTAGATCATCTTCGGCATCGAAGTCGACGACCTAGCCCGCCCATTTCTCCGATGAAGCCGACGCTAGAGCCCGGGATCCAATGATCGCAGTGAGGGGACTTCATCACAGAGCTATGGAGGTGGAGGACCGGATCTACAAAGGTTGTATTTTCCGTTTACTCTTAGTTAAGTTGTTAACTAGTTATCGTTTTCGCCTAAAATCTAGTTAACGATCCGTATTAGGTTTTCTCGGCACTTGTAAAATTTGAAATTGGCCTGGTTGATGCCTTGTGAGACCTCATTAGTGTGCCTAGGAACCCTACACGTTAAGTGCGAATAACCCGCAACACCCGCCTGTTGAAGCGCCCCAATGAATCGCGCTCCAGGATCTTTTCTACCCGATCCGCACCGCCTTACCTACTTGTCTTTCACTCCCACCGGCAAATGGGGACAATTTTGAGATCAAACCCCACTTCATCAATATGTTGCCAAAATTTCACGGACCGAAATCCGAAGATGCTTATATCTTCATAAACAAATTCCAAAATGTTTGCGTAATGAGGAAAACAACCCAATTATCAGATGATGCTATAAGGCTAAGGGTCATTCCTTTCACCTTATGTGACTTAGCCGAGAAGTGGTTATACAGCACAGCATCACGTTCAATTAAGAATTGGAAAGAGTTTGTTAAAGCTTTTCTTAAAAAGTTTTATCCGCATCACAAGACTGCGAGAATTCGCAATGAGATTATATAATTTTCCCAGCTTCCTTCCGTACCCTTTTGAAAGTGTTTTGAAAGATTCAAAGACCTACTTGTTCAATGCCCTCACCATGGGATCGAAAATTAGAAACTTTTCCAGACTTTATACGAGGAATTGAACCCAGCAAGGAAGCAGTTGCTAGAAACCATCTGTCAAGGTCACTTTCTAACCAAATCTAGTGAGGAAGCATGGCAGTTTCTCGAGGATGTCGCTGAACAGACACTCCAGTGGGAAAGCACCAAGACCACCTCATTTTCTTCAATTGGTCAGTCTAGGACAGGCATACATCAATTAGATATGTCGATTGCTATGAAGGTCGAGATGGCCGCACTTACGAAAATGCTAGAAGCAATTGAGACCAAAATCTCATCGTCTTCTCCTGCTCCTGCTTTGCCCCCACGAACTGTTTGTGCTTGTTGTTCGGATCCATCACATCTCACCGAAGAGTGTCCATACAATCCACCTGTTCAAGGAAAAGATCAAGTCAATGCTGCCTTTCAGCAATGACAAAGAAATGATCCATACTCTTCGACTTATAATCCGGGTTGGAGGAGTCACCCAAATTTTGCTTGGAATCAAAACCAGCAATTCCAAGGAAACAACAACTTTCAAAGGCCTCCTCCTCCACAACAACAAGCACCTCCACAAACTCAATACCAGCAACCTTTCCACCCACAACCTTACCAAAACCAAATGAACAATTTTGTGCCCAACAAATCTTACCCTCAAAACAATTTTGTGCCCAACAAATCTTACCCTCAAAACAATTTTGTTCAACCAAATAATGATAAGGTTACCTCGCTAGAAAGAAGTCTAGATGCGTTCCTAAAACAATCTACACAATCCGCAGTAAGGTTGGAGACTTCCATTCAATCTTTGGTGCAAAACAGTGTTTCACACGATCAAAGCATCAAATCTATTGAGGCACAAATTGCACAACTCAATGCTGCGTTGAGCGAGCGAGAAAAGGGAAAGCTTCCATCTCAACCACTGCCAAATCTCGGTCACGCACATGTTGCATATGAACAGCAAAATCATAACGTAAATGCTGTGACCACGTTGAGATCCGGAAAAGTATTGCACAATAACGTGGGTATTAATAATGACACCCCTGCCGGTGGTTCTTCTTCATCTTCTTCTTCTTCACCTTCATCTTCTTCGTTAGAGCCTATTCTTCATTCTTCACAAGGCTCTACTTCTTCTACTTTGAACGGACCCACTTCTCACATCACGAACACATCTATACGGGGATCCGTTCCAACTTTATAATCTGATCCACAAAAATTGGACTCAACAAATTTTCAAAATATTCCTTTTCCAAACAGGATGAGATCCAATAAACAAATGCCACAAATGGAGAAGATTGTAGAGTTGTTCAAACAGATTAGCATAAATATACCTCTCTTGGATGCAATCCAACAAGTTCCTTCTTACGCAAAAATCTTAAAGGACTTATGCACCAAGAAGAGGAAGTCACAAGTACCAAAGAAAGTTTTCATGGCTAGTACTGTTTGTGATGCTCTTGTCCAATCTTTACCCTAAAAGCACAAGGACCCCGGCTGTCCTACTATTTCGATAACAATTGGGGACAAGAACATCAATAGAGCACTTTTAGATGTTGGTGCTAGTGTCAATTTGCTAACCTATTCAATTTACGAGCAATTAGGCATTGGAGAGCTTAAACCCACTCATTGTACTCTCCAAATGGCCGACCGATCCATCACCCATCCTAGGGGTGAGTTAGAGGATGTGTTAATTAGAGTAGGGGACTTCATTTTCCCCGTTGACTTCATTGTGATGGATACACAACCTGTAGCTAACCCCCGGAGTCAAATTCCGGTGATACTTGGTCGACCATTCCTTGCGACCTCCAATGCGGTGATCAATTGTCGTAATGGTTCCATGAACCTCTCTTTTGGAAATATGACGATTGAACTCAACATCTTTAAGTTGGGGAATCAGCCTTCCGAACCTAATGCTAGTATACTTGATGTTTGCTCGATCCATGAGATCACGGAGGAGGACTGTGAGCTCGAAAACTTTCTGTTCGATCACAGCAGTGTTGACGCCTCTAGTGCGTTCCTCCTAGAATCCGACACAGCTTTCACGACGGACAACGATTATGAGTGTTTCTCCTTTTTGGACGATTTTGAAGACTCACCATCCGAGTTTGAGACTTTTGATTTTTCGGATGAGTTAGTTGAACCATCCGACTCGGTTGCGTACACTCGATTTGAACCGTTGATGGAATCCTTCGAGTTTGAAACAGTTTCACCAATGCTACCTTCAATTGTTTCACCTCCTAAACTTGAACTAAAGCTTTTGCCGTCGCACCTTAAATATGCTTACCTTGGCGAAAATGAGACCCTTCCTGTTATCTTATCGGCCTCTCTAGCCTTCGAGTAAGAGAAAGCCCTTTTGACGGTCTTACAAAATAACCGGCAAGCTTTTGGCTGGTCTATGGCGGACATCAAGGGGATTAGTCCCCTCATAGTTGAACATCATATACACTTGATGGATGATGCCAAGCCAGTGAGGGATCCACAAAGACGCCTCAACCCCATAATGAAATAGGCTGTCAAGAAGGAGATTGTTAAATGTCTTGATAGTGATATCATTTACCCTATCTCGGATAGCCAGTGGGTTAGCCCCATTCATGTTGTCCCAAAGAAATCGGGCATTACGGTCATAACCAATGAGAAAAATGAGTTAATACCTACTCGCACCCAAAACTGGGTGGCGAGTTTGCATCGACTATAGAAAACTCAATGCCGCGACAAGGAAAGACCACTTTCCTTTACCTTTCATTGACCAAATGCTAGAACGATTGGCTGGGCACGAGTTTTACTGCTTTTTGGATGGCTATTCCGGCTATAACCAAGTCCCCATCGCCGAAAAGGATCAAGACAAGACCACATTTACTTATCCTTTTGGTACTTTCGCTTACCGTCGTATGCCCTTTAGGCTATGCAATGCACCGGCTACATTTCAGCGGTGTATGATGGGGATCTTTTCAGACATGGTTGAAAAGTTTTTGGAGATCTTTATGGATGATTTCTCCATTTTTGGTGACTCCTTCGATGAGTGTTTGCTACACCTTGACGCAGTTCTTACCCGCTGTAGGGATAAGAACCTCACTCGAAATTAGGAGAAGTGCCATTTTATGGTACGAGAAGGTATTGTCTTAGGATATGTCATCTCGCAAAATGGCATAGAGGTTGATAAAGCCAAGCTTGAGGTCATTTCTAATCTCCCTCCTCCTAAATACGTCAAAGACATACGAGCCTTTCTTGGCCATGCCAGTTTCTATAGACGGTTCATCAAGGATTTTAGCAAGATTGCTAGACCTTTGACTCTCTTATTGGCTAAGGACACAACATTTGATTTTGAAACAACTTGCATGGAAGCGTTCGAGTCATTGAAACACTCTCTCATTTCTGCGCCCATTCTTTCATCTCCAGACTGGACGCATCCTTTCGAAATTATGTGCGATATATCAGATTTCGCCATTGGTGCTGTCCTTGGACAGCACATTAATAAGATGCCGCATGTAATTTATTACACTAGCCGAACATTAAATGAGGCCCAACTAAACTACACAACAACAGAAAAGGAATTTTTAGCCGTTGTGTTTGCACTTGAAAAATTCCGGCCTTATTTAATCGGCTCTCCAGTGATTGTGTATACGGACCATTCAGCTCTTCACCACCTTTTTGCGAAGAAGGATGCTAAATCGAGGTTAATACGTTGGATCCTCTTGCTACAAGAGTTTGACCTTGTCATAAGGGACAAAAGAGGATGTGAAAACGTAGTTGCCGATCACCTTTCACGACTTTCTTCTTCGCCTACACTTGAAATTCCAATAAAAGATATTTTTCCCGATGAGCAACTCTTAACCGTGTCTTGCGAACCTTGGTTCGCTGATATGATAAACTACTTGGCCACCAGCTTGATACCTAAAGATTGGTAGAAACAGGATAAACTCCGATTCTTGTCCCAAGTAAAACATTTTTACTGGGATGAACCGTATCTTTTTAAATACTGTTCCGACCAAATCATTCGTCGGTGTGTACCTAAAAATGAGTTTAAGAGTGTGTTGTCTTTTTGTCACGATCAAGCGTGTGGCGGGCATTTTGGCCCAAAGAAGACAGCCGAGAAAATCTTGCAGTGTGGTTTCTATTGGCCACGACTCTTTAAGGATGCATATGAATACTGCAAGACATGCTCCCGGTGCCAACACTTGGGCCGGATATCTCGGAGAAACGAAATACCGCTCCAACCATTTTTGGTTGTGGATATTTTTGATGTTTGGGGAATAGACTTTATAGGACCATTTCCCAATTCTTTTAGGAATGTGTATATTCTTTTGGCTGTTGACTATATGTCAAAATGGGTCGAGGCTGTGCCTAGCCGAACGAATGATAACAAGGTTGTCATTCGATTTCTTAAAGAACATATCTTTTCTCGGTTTGGGCACCCTCGAGCAATTATAAGTGATAATGGATATCACTTCTGCAATAGGACTTTTGAGTCCTTAATGCGCAAATATTCCATTACTCACAAACTGTCAACGTCATACCATCCCCAAACATGTGGGCAAGCTAAGGTTTCGAATCGGCAAATTAAGCAAATCTTGGAGAAAACGGTTTCTAAAAACCGTAAAGATTGGTCACACAAACTTCTTGATGCACTATGGGCATTCCGTACTGCGTACAAGACCGATCTTAGCATGTCTCCATACCGGCTTGTTTATGGGAAGGCTTGCCACCTCCCAGTTGAGATTGAGCACAAGGCATTTTGGGCAATCAAAGAGTTGAATTTATCAATGGGAGATGCGGGCAGCAATCGAAAGCAGTAACTAAATGAACTAGAAGAGCTGCGGGATGAGGCATATGATAATGCTGTCATTGTTAAAAACTGAACTAAGGTGTTCCATGACAAACACCTTATGCGCAAAACGTTTAAACATGGTCAACAGGTTTTACTCTATGACACTCGGTTAAACTTTCTCCCCGGCAAGTTCAGATCTAGGTGAAAGGGCCGTTTTTAATGTGCACCGTATATCTGCACGGTGCGGTAGATCTTGAAAATCCGGAGGACGGTACTTTATTTAAAGTAAACGGACATCGATTGAAATCGTTCCTCACTGCGGACCTGTCGGAGGAGCTCCTGTTTTTGCAGGAGCCGATTTACACTGATTGATCTTCCTCCATTTGACCCCCTAATTTTTGATCTTCTTGCCAACACTTTATTTCAAACAAGTTTGGGGGTGTGTATCATTTGTAAATATATAAAAATTCAAAATAACATAAAAAATAAAAACATAAAAAAAACATGAAAGTGCCGACATTTTCGACCCTCTTGGTGTAGCCTGACAGTGAGGACACTGTCAAGTTTAAGTTTGGGGGCGTGCTCGGTAAGTTTTCTTCCTTCGCATTCATATGTATATTTTTGCATTTGCATACTTATTTTAAAACCATAAAAACTGAAGAAAAAAAATTAAAATTATAAAAATTAAAACATTCAATTTTGTCCATAATTAACTTGAGTTTGACGAAAAGGTTAACTAGATAGGAACAACTAGATCTTAGACTTAGTAAATTAAAACCCCTAAAAATAACCTTTCTTAAAATTTAACGGTAGAAAGTATATGTCTTGTAGTTTATTTAGAAATAGGCAAATTTCAAGTTGACTTCTTGGGCTAAGTTAAAACAAGGGAAAAGTATTGATATTTTTATTAAAGTATAAGTTTGATAAATAATTCCTAAGCTTAAGTCTAAATTCTGAAAATATATACCCTACAAATTACACAAACATGAACCTTGAAACTTGGAATAGTAGAAGAGACCTTGAAATGCTCTTGTCTAAAGTCCTTAGTATAAAGGAAAATAAAATAAAAATACAAGTGTGAATAAAGAAAAAAATGAACACTGGTTTTTGTAATTACTTAAGGCTGCATAAATAGAAAAAAAATATTTAGCGAGGGTGCTTTATCACCTAGTGCCTTAGACCAACTGGTTTGGAAGTCACTGCTAAAAGCCTTAGGTGTTACAAGACGAGGAATTACGCTTTAATGTGCAAACACATTTTGTAATCGGTCGTTGGTACCTCAAGAAGTATTAACAGTCGCATGAAGAATGTGTGAGCGATTTCATATAAAAATTCACCAACTAAAAGTACTTTGGAGGATGGACAAGAGTATAATAGCATGATTTGAATTTTCAAGTGTAGGGGTGATATATACACACACATGGGGGTATGTGATTGGGGTTTAGATAAGAGATAGGAATGAAGAATAAAACTTATATTTTTAATAGAGATGATAAAAATTCCTAAGTTGAGATGGAACCCTAGAAGGAAAACTTAAAAGATGCCAAAAGCTAAGTAAATTTACAGAATATATAATCTTAAGTTAAATGATAAGGAAGCGTGAAAAATACGGGTGATAATTTATGAGTCGAAGATAATAGAATTCCTTGTTAGAAAACCTAATTGGAGAATAAAATTCGATAGGCCGAATTGATAGAATTTTGTGGGTTGTATCTGCTGAAAACCTTCAGGAGACAACACTTCTCTTACTAGGGACACCTAGAGGTTTAACGGCTTGTTGCACGAGCTCAGTGCAATCGCGTTTCCCTACGAAAGTGTGGCTAGGTCTTTTTCAAGAACAAAACTAGGTTTACTCGAGGACGAGCAAAAGATAACTTTGGGGGTATTTACTCATATCATAATTTTGCATTATTATATTCCCCATTCTTAGTCATTTTACAAGTAAACAGGTGCTTTTGACCCATGTCTGCTATATAGTTGCAGGTTACAGGTTCTCGGAACAAAAACAGTGAAATTGACGAAAAGATGATACAAAGTGAGACTAGTACCGATAAATGGTGGAATCTTGATCGTGCCTAAATTTTGAGGGACAATGAAAATCAATGAACAAGTTCACAAAAGTACAAAGGCAGCGCAAGGTTCAAGACTTCGACACGAAGCAACGGTAAAAGTCCACTACAATTATTCACTGTGGAGATCTGGAAGAGAAATAGAAGACATTCTGAAGAACCAACTGAAGAAAAAGGAAGACAAACACAACCAGAAGCAGCACAGAAGATAACAGGCCACAATCTCTCCACTTGGCCGCTGAACCGCGGCCAAACCTTGCTTTTGGCCGCGGATCCGCGGCCATGGTGTGTCCGTATCGATGCAGAAAAATTATGGAAATTGGCGGCGCATTGACTAGTCTTCCTAGGGGTATTTATATAAAAGCAGATGTGCGTCGATTGTAACCCTAGGCTTTTCTATGCTCTATAAATAGAAGCCCTAAAACTTGTTTTAGGTCATGCCTCTTTTCATTGAATAAAATTCAGAATTCCTTCATCTTTTGAGAGCATCAATTTTGTAAGTAGTTTTCTTTTATTTTTCCCTAGTTCTTAGTTTTTATTTCTGCCCTAGTTTAATTTATTCTCTGCCCTAATTTAATTTAGAATAGAACTTTTTATTAATCTGCAGTTGTTAGATAATTAATCTCTTAAATCGAAAACACATAAAAATCATGTTTTTCATAGATCTATTAATGAGCGATTAGTTCTTCGCTTGTTAGGGTTAGGAATAGGGAAATTTGAGGGATGCAAATCTCTCACCCATTTCTTGCCCATCACATATTAATTATTAGGACTCCATGCATACATACACATACCGCTCCCTACGGCACCTTACCCACGAGGTAACGGTGATACCGTAGTATAAAAGACCGGATGTGCATGCTTTCCATGGAGGTTAGGGTAAGGATTAAGAAAGGACGGACAAGGACCTAGAGGAAGAAACATCGTTTCTTCCCGATCGTCCCAATCCTCTTTATTAATAATTTCCATAACTCCTAAAGAGATCTAAATTAGGGCAATGAAAGCGGTAGGAAATCTTAATTTTCCAAACTTAACCTAAACCTAACCTTAGCAAGATTTCTAATCCTAGTCTAAGTCAATTTAGTTTTTTAGTGATAAAGATCCAACACCATTTGGAATTAACTCGTTAGAACAATTAGGAAATACACAACATCCCTATGGATCGACTCGTATTCACCGGCTAGCTACCAAGCGACGCCGTTCTTGATTGCGGTTAACAAATTCTTTGATAAATCAGTGACCAAGGGTCACGTGCTAGCACGTGACAGACTTTGAAAGCCTTACAGTTTAATAGAATTAAAATTCTAAATTTCTCTAAAATCTTTCCAAATGGGAAAGGATCAGGGAGAACCGCTTGATTAAAAATCCAGGGGTGATGGAAAAATCTTAGACAAGGAAAGATTTCCCTAAATCTCACCGAAAATAACAAACAGAATATCTTTGGATTGAAAATCAAACGGTGAGTAAAATTCACTGAATGATCTAAAGGCTCATATTAATTATGAAAACAAACAAAATCTTTCAACGAAAGATTCATTAAACAAATTGATTCTCTTCCTTCTCCTATAAATAGGAGCCAAGAGAAAAGAAAGAGAGAACGGAGGGATCTTGAAATTTCCTAAAGGCAAAAAAGCAGAGAGAAAAGAAAGGAGAATTCAATTCTCAATAAAGAAAACCCTAGGTGAGCAAAGAAAGGAAATCAAAACTTCAAACAGAGAATTTAATTCTCAAAATCTAAGAGTTTAACTCTTATGCAAAAGAACTTAGTTCTTCCTCTAGTTGAAGATCTGCAGAAACACATCTCCCCATAGATTGAGAATTTAATTCTCATCGGGTTGAGATCCTGCCATGCAGATCCAAAACTTGGAGGGGGAATTGAGTTTAGAGAATTTAATTCTCTCAAAACAAAACTAGGGTTTAACCCTATATGAGAATTCAATTCTCCTAAAATTACAAGAATTTAATTCTTTCAAGATGGACAGAACTAGGGTTTAACCCTAATTGTGAATTTAATTCTCTCAAATTCACAGGAATTTAATTCCTCTTAAAATGAAATTAGGATTTCACACTATACAAGAATTTAATTCTTTTACATATATGGGAATTTAATTCCTCTAAAAGAAATTAGGGTTTAACCCTACATAAGAATTTAATTCTTTCATAATAGGAATTTAATTCCACCAAAATCATGATTAGGGTTTAACCCTAAGAGAATTTAATTCTCAAAATAAAATAAGGATACTTAAAAGATCTCTGTGCATGAAAAGAACTAAGGTCACGTGTCCCCACGTGACCTCTGAAGAGATCCTCAGAAATGAGAAGTAGGAAGCTTTGAGGCAACGCCTCACGTGCTCCCTCGTGAGTTACAAAGCACAGAAAGAAAAAGCGAAGGAAAGTAAAGCTTTGGACGCTCTCACGTGTCCTCACGTGACCCTTTAGTAAATGCTTTAATGATCTGTGCATAAATCCCCATCACGTGCCAACACGTGATGCTAAAAATAAAATATAAAAAAAAGTGTTAAACACTTATTTACAAAGCAAAGTAAAAAGGAACCGGTCCCACCTCTGGGCGCCCTCACGTGGCCCCGACCCATTCCTATTTAGTATTTAAACACTAATTTAAAGGACTAATTTTTAATGTTCAACACTGTCATTTTCTAGTGTTTAACAATAATTCAAGAGCCTTATTTCCAGTGTTTAACACTGTTGTTTCCTAGTGTTTAAACACTAATTTGAGAGCTTTATTTCTAGTGTTTAACACTACTGTTCTCTAGTGTTTAACACTACTTTTAACCAAATTGGCTAATTTTCCAGAGGTAAAAGACTCCCCTTCAACTGAATCTCAAAATTGAGTAAAATTCAGAGCTATAATGTTCCATGCTCAGTCAAAGATAAAAATGTTATCAAAGCCCTTAAACTCTTGTTTAGCATTGCTAAATAATGTGGGCTGAAACCAGACAAATGTCTAATGGTCCAAGAGAGGGCCAACACTTCAAATCTAATTGGACTTAGCCCAAGTTGGCCATAAGTTCTCAATTCAGACTTAACTGAGCCACTGTGCTGATAACATAATTTAATTGATCTTGGTTCCAAGTTGGGCTACAGATCACTTAATGCATCCCGGTTCAAGGGTACATCTCTTCACTCCTTTGATATTCGTCGTTGTAATTCCTCAACGTCTTCAAAGAGGTGACGGGTCCCGACAACCACACATTTCACAGACTATGACGTCTCTAAACATCGGACTGTGAGGTCCTTAAACTCACGGACTATGATGTCCTTAATCCTGACCGTGATGTCTTAAAACTAACATCAGACTGTGAGGTCCTTAAACTCATAGATTATGATGTCCTTAACCTCGACCGTGATGTCGTTAAACTAACATTGGACTGTGGAGTCATTAAACCCGCGGACTATGATGTCCTTAACCTCGACCGTGATATCTTAAAACTAACAATGGACTATAGGGTCCCTAAACCCATGGACTATGATGTCCTTAACCTCGACCGTGATGTCTTAAAACTAACAATGGACTGTAGGGTCCCTAAACCCATGGACTATGATGTCCTTAACCTCGACCGTGATGTCTTTAAACTAACATTGGACCGAGATGTCCTTAAACTACCAATGGACCGTAATGTTCTTAAACTAATTATCGACCGCAATGTCACTAAACTAAACAATAGAGCCCAATTGCTCTTTTGTCGGATCTAAACGATCCCGTTAAGTCGATCTTAGTCTAAAATTAGACTAACGCATCCTTAACAAACGTTTAAGATGATCTTAGTCTCAAATGAGACAACGTATCCTTCAACCCAAACCCCAAAACCCAAATCTAAGAAAGATACAGATTTGGATTAGTCCACGCCCTACGGGAGACAATATAACTTAGTCTCCGTATACAATCCACAGGCAACCAAACACAAAACAAACACCCACGACACGAAGTGACCATCTAGAGAAGGAGAAAATTGTTATCGCGATGCAGTAGCGTAATTAACTGCAGGGGATTCGCCTACAGGGAAGGGCGTCCCCACAATCAAAAATCCCTCAGAGGAGGGGGAATCTGACGAAGTCTGCTATATCGGCCGCATCCGTTTAAACCTTCAATACATGGTGCAATAAATCAACTTGGCATCTTCGGAGAGGTGGACGGATAGCACCAATTAGCAATCTGCCCCGAATTTCAGGCAAGACGGACCTACGCGGTCGCGTCTCTGTGTTCGGAGGGGAACACTAGGCTCTTTCGTCATCGAATGAGGTGCAGGATATTCTTAACTGATTACCTCGACGCAAAGTAAAAGGATACGCCTATAGTTTTCGAAAATTGTTTCCAACAACATCATTTAGGTTTATTTTCCTTACATTAATCAGAATTAATGCAGTCATATCAATTAATCATATCATGCCAAAAGAAATCAAAATAGACACGTATATATATGCCATCCGCATTCGCCACAAGGTCCCGGGCCTTCACTATAAGGTTCCTTAACTTACGGTAGGGTAGGGACAGGACTAGCGCGGATGCAAAACATATATAGCGTCTATTAAATATATATATATATAATCGTCTCACGCATAATATCAAGCAACATCACAGAAGCAATCACGGTATGGAAATGCGGATAAACTAAGAAAAGTACATTTTGTAGGGTTCTTAGGCACAACCACAAAGTTTTACAAGGCATCAAACATGCTATATTTAAAAATTTAATGTGCCAAACAACCCTAACCAAGGATCTAACTAGAGTTTTAAGAGCTAAACTAGAAAGTAAACTGCTTTACTTCTAAGTGATAACGGAATACAACTTTTGTAGACCGGTCCTTCACTTCAATAGCTCCTTGTAGTAGCCCCTTCGCTGTGATCATGAAACCCCTGAACTCTTGCATGGCTTCTCAAGGTGAAAGGAACGAACTTGCTTGAAGTCTTCGAGGCCGAAGATGATCTACGTCGAGGAGATACTAACTCAAGCTACTACTTCACTAATGAGTGATTAGTGAAGATAACTCCCTATACTAAAGTTCTAATCTCGTAGAGGATGATGAAGTATGAAATGAGCTCACTTTAGTTTTATTTTTATCACAATATTTTCTCACTTGAACAAAACCTAGAGAGCTCTTGAGATTTTAGGAAGAAGATGAAGTCAAGAGATGAGAATGAACTAATGAGATGAAATAATCAACCAATGGATTGTATCTCGGGACCATGCTCCCGCCAACGAGCTTCAGCGCTCCTATGCCAGCACCGGAAGCTCCCAAGAAGTCGTTCTTCGATCGACTTGCTACTACCACGGCCCCTCTCAACGGGTCGTCTAGCTCCAACTCCTCGGTCTTCGCCAGACTGAGCCTGAACTCCGATGGGCCTGCCAAGAAGCCTATGATACCTAAAGTGGCCACCCCAAAGAAGATAGCTACCCCTGCTCCTGAAGTCGTCAAGGCGGCTTCTCCTGCCAAAGAGTCGGTCTTTACAAGACTGACTATTCCGGCTCCCGTTCCTGCTCGAAGGTCTATCTTTGACAGATTGGATACCGCTACTCAAAAGACGACATTCTTCAAGAGGCTGGCACCAGCGGCGCCTCATCAGGATAGGGGGCAAGACAAAGCTATCCTCATCACTGAACTGACCCCAACTGCTCAACACGCTCGACGTCGCCACTGGCACCGAGTGAGGAAGGCTGGGGGCAACTCCCCCTCTGGGCTAACTCTACCAGCTCCAACGGTGGAAGTCAATGCTGCTGTTCCGACCGGAAACTACTTTGAACTGCTAAACAAGGTGCGTAGGAACCCGCCTACCGCCATACTGAAAAGATCTCCTCCACCAATAGAGACTGTCGTAGGAGTGAAACCGGAACAGTCCCCTCAACGACTGTCTTCTAAAGTTTACAAAATCTGGCGACAAGTCCGAGAGTCGGTGATCGATCAAGACTACCTCCGCCGACAGAAGAAGCCGAAGGTTCAGCCGGAAGGGAACCGTCCCTGTAAGCCGCAAAAGACAACAATCACTTCGGTGCCCGCTACAACGGCCCCCTCCACATCGACTACTCAAAAGAAAAGGAGGCCAGAGAAAGCCCCTATAAACGTGGCAGACCACAAAACACCGAGCCCAAACGCCCTAAGTCTGGGGGCATGGTGATACATTTTGTTTACATGGCTTCCGGAAAAGAGGAAAGCCGCACTTCGACGGGCCACCGACCGCTCACCCGATCAATAACAAGGGCTCAGGAACAACAACAACAACAACAACAACAACAGAAGCTTCAAGAGATGCTGACTGCGATGGCCGCACTTACCAGGCCAAAAGAAAGCCCGGAGGCGTCATCGGAACAACGTCACGAACACGAGACTGATGCTGAATTCCTTCGGAGAATGCTCGAGAAGAAGGGCAAGGAGGCTGCGAAACAAGCGGCCAATATAAAGCAAATGGCCCTCCTATTCCAGGATATGGTGGGCATGATGATCCAGCCGGACCCTCCAGCCGAAGATCCTCCAGTAATAATTGAAGATGACAGACGAGAAACATCAAATCCTCTGCCGGCTCTGTCAATAGCCAAGGAGGAGACAATCTCCAAAGCTGCCCTGGATGACTATATTGCTCAGCAAATACGAGTCCACCAGGCGAATGAAGCGGCTGGGCAAATTGTTAAAAATGGACGGCCGTATCCAGGCTGGTATGACCAAATAAAATACCTGCCGAGCTACTCGATCCCCAAATTCCATGTATATAAGGGGACGGGCAATCCCCATCAACATGTTTCTCAGTTCAGGGCCCTCTGTGGCAATACTGGTGGCGATGATAAGATCTTGCTTCGCCAATTCATCAGCAGCTTATCGGAGACGGCGTTCGAGTGGTACTCCGAACTTCCAAATGACTCTGTCAAAACTTTCACAAAAATGGAGTTGTTGTTCACCCAGCGATTCGCAAGTGCTAGTGAACGAACCCCAATAACAGCATTGATCAACGCCAGGGTGAAGCCAGGCGAGATGTGGGTTCAATACGCGATCCGATGGTGGAATCTGTGGTCGAAGTGCGAACAGCGCATCGAAGAAGTATCAGCGGTGGGCATGTTCGTGGGCACCCTAGACCCTCATGCAACTATTTCACAGTTCATCATGATCTTCAAACCAACCACGTTTCGGGCTCTAATCGACATGCTAGCCCAAATGGACCAGATGGGGCATAGACCGTCTCCTCCGAAGCCGGAGTTGCGAAACGAAAAAGGTAAAGGGAAGGCGACCTTCGTTGCGAATACCCAACAGCAACCCAGTGCCCCAAAACTGACGGATCAACTGGAAGAGAGATGGTGCTATTATAATAAGAAAATGAAGCGTCCTTACTCGTTCCCACGGGACAAAACGAAGAGACTCTTTGTGCTGGCGATGCGTAACCGGCTTATCAATCTGCCGAATCCAAAGCGACCATTGCAACCCGGCAAAGCGAATAATCCAAATTATTGTCCTTACCACCAGACGGTAAGCCAACCAATCGAAAATTGTTTCGTCTTTAAGGGATGGATCGAGGATCGGTACCAACAAGGCAAGTTTGCGTTGTCTGAGAAGTGGAAAGTAAGCCTACCACAACCGCACACTCCTAAGAAGATGGACACACCGGGGGCAACGTGCTCTTTTATTGAAGAAGCTCCATGGGAGGTCGTTCTTTCAGCCAAAACCAAAAAAATGCTGAATAATCTCCAGACATGCCCGGCGATCAGGTGGAAGAATCCGCTAGAACCCCAGATCATCGAAGGAATGCTGAAGCCGCGCCCAGCTCTAAAAATTGGTGGTGATAGCCAAAGCGTTCACACCCAGCCATCAAAATCTTCAAAAAAGAAGAAGAAATCCAAGAGGCCCGTGAAGCCTAGCGACAAGCGCACGGACCTGCAAAAGCAAATTGACGTGCTGGAAGTATATAATCAGAAGGCGCGAACTCCAATCACGCTCCAAGAGTTCCTCGGCCATGTCCTTGAAGACGGAGATGATGGAGAAGACTCGTTAGATGAATCTAAGGATTACGTAGCAAGTTGCCATGTGATCTCTCACTCGTCGATAGACGATGAAGAAACTCCTTGCACCGAGAGACTGGGGGCAGGTCCTGAACCAGAACTTCTAGGGCCATCAGATGAAATGATCGACGCATTCCTGAACGAAGCTCTTCTGAAAAGTAAAGCTGATCGGGAGCGTGAGATGACCATATTTGAAAAGGCCAAACGCCGACGACTGGACGAAAGAGTCGAGACCCTCCCGCTGAGTCAAAGGACATCTGTCGCGAAAAAACAAGTTCAAGACGAGGAAAAGGTTTGCTAAAGCCATATCAATGGGAATGAAGCTACCACCCTCCGAAGGAAACACGCTCGGTGAGGCGGAAATGCATCCTAGCTACTGCTTATATCATCGAAAGATTGCACACCCCATCGAAGAGTGCAATGCTTTTAAAAGATGGTGTCAGGGGTATGTTGCTCACCGGCAACATCTTAAGCGGCTGAAACGTAAAACTCGTCGGGAGCGAAGAAATGCGATTGAGGAGCATAAAAGAACCACCGGCGACTGTCGCATGGTCAACGCCGGAGGATCGCAGGATCTAACCTTCGGGAGCGACTCTGACAAGGAGATGGCTCTTGGCCCTCTCTTTAAAGAATCCACCTTAGGGAAAGAGGAAGAGCTGAAGGCCTGTGAAAACATTCAACTACGCAATCGTACACTACCCGAAAAGAATCTTGGGCCCTCGAATAGTGGGTCAAACAGGAAAGATAAGGGAAAAGAAAAGGTCTCCGAGGATATCGCCCAAGATGACCAAGTCATGAAAGAGCTGACCGCCAAGAACCCGCCGAAGAAAAGTAAGGTGGACTACAACGTTCTGGCACACTTAAGGAAGTTACCCTGGCAGCTCAGCATTCTCGACGTCCTTTTACTATCAAAAGAAGCATGAGATTCATTGATCAAGGCGCTACAAGAGCCAGAGCAATTCCAAGCTTTCCTCGCCGAAGAAAGGATGAAGGACGGGCTAGAAGAAGTGCACACAGCCGATGTCACCTTCGGCGATGAAGATCTCCTCCTTAGGACGTGCGAGCACAACCGTCCCCTATATGTCTCAGGATACTGTCACGATATAAAGATAGGAAAAATCCTGGTCGGCAGTGGGTCCTCCGTCAATCTCCTCAACGTGCGAGTATTGAAGGAAATCTGCATGAGCGTTCAGCACCTCGCTCGCGATAAAATTACCATCTCCGGTTTTGACTCCCAGTCATCACGGACTCTCGGGTCTGTAATATTGACACTGTGCTTCGGACTGCTTATCACGGACATTAAATTTCACGTCATTGACGCCAAGACATGCTACAATGCTTTGCTCGGCCGGCCCTGCTTACACGAGTACAACATTATTCCTTCTACACAGCACCATTGTATGAAGTATTTCAGGGATGGCCTCGAGTACACTGTGACGGGAGAATTGAACCCATTCTCCGTGAATGAAGTCCGGAAGTACGAAAATGCAAAATACTTCTTACCAGATTTTGAGGATATGGAAAGATGCCACAAACCGAAGAACAAAGCTATCACCTCTATTCCAGTATTCGGGAGTGATACCGAAGAGGAAGAAGAGATAGTTTATTCGGGGCTGCCTCAACGCAACAACCCGGGACCGTCCGTCCCCATGTTGACCTTCGGCAGCGACTCGGAAGACGAGGTTAATGCTGTATTCTCCGCTCGGCCACCAATACAAGCATTCATTGGTGATAATCAAAGTTTGCAAATCACCATGATTCCGCGGAAGCACTACAAAGATCTCGACGCACTTGAAGCTTATAGCGTGCAAGAGCTACAAACATTTTACATCCTTCCTAGATGAAAAGGTGAACAGGCGATCCTATTCTACCGATCGGGGGAAACCAAACTGGAGAAAGAAATCTGGCACGGCGCCGATCCCCTGCTCGACAGACTCCAGCCCATCTGTCTACCTAGATATTACTCGGAAGGCTTGAAAAGGCTATTGAAGCGCCAAGGGGTACCCTTCAGACAGACTGCTCGACAGGCTCGGTTCTACAACAGGATTTAGGATGTCCCAGGAACTCAGCACAAACTGCCTAAAGGGAGAATGGAAACGGTCGGGCTCGGATATGTTCGATCCAAAAAACCGGAATGAGTCCATGGTAGCTACGTCATATATGACTTCAATGAAGAAGAGGACGCCCTGTCAGAAAACGCTGACCCTGAACCAAAACGAGATCCTACCATCAAAATGCCGAGTCCGTCGTTCGAAGAACGAATGGATAAGCTTATCAGGAAGCGGGTCAAAAGATCCGGGATGACCATAACCGCGAGATGGCCATTTATGAAAAGGCCAAGATACAGCGCCTCCTTCAACAGGCCGCGGAGAATGGCAATATTCTTCCTTATCAACCCGTCATACAAAAGGCCCGACGCAGAGGCAAAAATAAGTTAAAAAACGGGAAAAGTGTTCGAGAGCGATAAAGCGGGACCAAGAAGTCACGCAATCAGGAATCGAGCAATCCAGATTCGTCTCTTATGAAGAAGATGAGCCGAGCATACTCTTTTCCTCAGAACAAAACACGGAAGATACTTGATCTCGCCATAAAACATCAGATGATTACACTCCTGGAGTCGAAACACCCCGAGCAAGCTAACGAGGTCTCTCATCCAGACTATTGCTCTTATCACCGAGCGATAGGACATCCTCTCGAAGACTGCTTCACCTTCAAGGACTGAGTCGAAGAGCAATATCATCTTGGCAAGTTCTCTCTATCCAGCAGTTGGAGGATAAATCCGCCACAGAAGCACGAACCAAAAGCCATGCATACAGCGAGAATAGAACCAGATCAACATCAGTCTTGGAAGCGAGCTCATACCTGTCATATGATAACACTATCAAAAGAGGAGCCTAAGGATATGGATGACCTCCCCTGGTGCTTCGAAAGCAATGATGACGAGGTGATCTCGGAGTTTCCACCGGCGCCGAAAGAGCTGGAAGTTGGAATATATACCACTGCAGATGAGCTCAAGAAAATTGACTTGGGAACGGCAAGTGATCCACGACCGACGTTTGTTAGTGAGTTGCTGTCTGAAGAACGGGTGGCCATATTAAAAGACGTGCTTATGCAGCATAAAGATTGCTTTGCATGGAACTATTCTGAGATACCAGGACTAGACCCAGAGATTGCGGTTCACAAACTGGCCATATCCCCGGACGTCAAGCCAATCAAACAAGCGCCGAGAAGAATGCGGCTCGAGCTTAAGATGAGCATCAACGCCGAGGTCAAGAAGCTAATCGACTCTGGTTTCATCTAAGAGGTTCAGTATCCTGATTGGATCGCCAACATTTTCCCAGTGATGAAGAAAAACGGGACAGTACGCATATGTGTGGATTTTCGGGATCTCAATAAAGCCTGCCCGAAAGATGACTTCCCAGTACCGGTCACCGAGCTAATGATTGGCAATACGTCCACCCATGAAGTATTCTCCTTCATGGACGGCTCATCAGGATATAATCAGATAAAGATGCACCACGAGGACCAGAAGCACACCGCTTTCCGGACCCCTTTGGGTATATTTTGCTACAAAGTGATGCCCTTCGGTCTGAAGAACGCCGGTGCCACCTATCAGAGGGCCATGACGAAGATTTTCGATAACCTCATACATGAAATCGTCGAATGCTATATCAACGATCTCGTGGTTAAAAGAAAATCATACGAGGAACATCTAGAGCATCTGAAGATCGTATTTCAACGCCTTCGGCAATACAACTTAAAGATGAACCCTTTCAAATGCGCGTTCGGAGTGTCTTCAGGCAAATTCCTAGGATTCATCGTCCGACACCGAGGCATCGAGATAGACCCGTTGAAGATCAAGGCGACTATAGAGATGCCCCCGCCAAGGACTCTCAAGCAATTGCGGTCTGTCCAAGGGAAGCTCGCCTATATCCGGCGATTTATAACCAATCTCTTCGGCAAGTGCCGTCCTTACAGTCACCTGATGAAGAAGGGAACCCCTTTTGTCTGGGATCGCAAATGCCAAAATGCACCGGACGAAATCAAGCAATACCTGCAGAACCCGCCAGTGCTGGCTGCTCCGGTCAAGGGAAAGCCTCTCATTCTGTATACAACCGCCCTTGAAGGTTTCTTAGGCGCATTATGAGCACAAGAGAACGACCATGGGAAAGAGAGAGCCCTCTACTATTTGAGTCGAGTCCTCCTGGGGGCAGAAAGCAATTACTCCCCTATCGAAAAACATTGCTTGGCTTTGATCTTCGCGATAACGAAGCTCAGACACTATACGTTGGCACATGAGGTCCATCTCATATCGAAGGTGGATCCTCTCACATATTTGATGTCGAGGGCCATACTAACAGGATGGCTCGCTAAATGGGCCCTGCTCTTGATGGAATTCTCAATAACGTATTAGCCTTTTAAGGCAGTAAAGGGACAGGCCATTGCCGACTTCCTCGCTGAGCATCCGACACCTGCCAATTCTCCCTTGAACTGCGAATTGCCAGACGAACATGCGTTTAACACGATCGACGGAAGTGATACTCGATGGGAACTTTACTTCGATGGAGCGTCTTCCATGAAGAAGCGCAAGCAAAGTACCCCCATAATCAAATTAGGGGTAGGCCTCATTTTCGTAACTCCACAAGGAGAGATAATGCGCTTTGCCTTCTCCTTAACAGAGCCAAGGACAAACAATGATGCCGAATACGAAGCTTTGACAGCAGATCTCAAGATCGCCATTGACATGGGGATTGAAAACCTCTTCATATATGGAGATTCCCAACTGGTCGTTAGTCAAGTAAACGGTGACTATCAAACGTGCAAACCAGAACTGGTGAAGTACGGCGAGAGGGTACAGCAACTGCTGACCCAAATACCTTCCTACACCTTGGAACGCATACCACGTGCGGAAAATAGCAAGGCGGATGTATTAGCCAAGCTCGCTAAAGAACTGGCTGACGAAAACCTCGATGACGTGAGGATCATTGTTCAAAGCCGTCGAGTCTTCGCACGGGCAGAAATATTTCCAGAGACGTCCGTGGAAAAAGGAACGACCGAGCAAATAGCTCTACAAGTAAAAGACCAGAAAAAGGCTGAGAATTGGAGAGAAGTCTTTATAGACTACTTCAAATCCCGTCGGACGCCTGAAGATGCGTCCTCAAAACATCAGCTCATGAAGTGAGCCCTATCTTTCGCCTTCGTCAATAATACTCTGTACAAGAGGTCATTTGATTCTCTGTGGTTAAGATGCCTAGGACCTGAAGAAGCAAAAAGAGTCGTCCAAGAAACTCACGACGGACTCTGTGGTTCTCACTAAGCCGGGCCAAAGATGAAGCTGAAGATCAAACGGATGGGTTATTATTTGCCCACGATGATCCAAGACTGCCTCGAATACGCGAAGCAGTGCCACTCATGCCAGATTCACGGGGACTTCATCCATCAGCATCCGAATCCGCTACATCCAACAGTGGCTAGCTGGCCGTTTGAAATGTGGGGGACTGACATAATCGGCCCCATCGAACCAGCATCGTCCAGAGGACATCGGTTCATTTTGGCGACAACTGATTACTTCTCCAAATGGGCAGAAGCAGTACCGCTGAGAGAAGTGAAGAAGGAGAATATCCTACATTTCTTTAAGACACACGTCATTTATCGGTTTGTCACTCCGCGATGGATTATCTCCGATAACGGACCAGCCTACAGAAGCCACAAGATCAGCCGCTTCGCACAACAGCATAACATAGACTGGAGATACTCCTCAGTCTATAATTTTCGAGCTAACGGTCTAGCTGAGGCTTTTAACAAGACCTTGACAAAGATCGTGAAAAAGATAGTGTCTCGAAATAAAAAGGACTGGCATGAGAGACTGCATGAAGCTCTCTGGGCGTATCGAACTACGTTCAAAACGGCCACAAACACAATGCCGTACACATTGGTATTCGGTACGGAAGCAGTACTCCCCCTCGAGATAGAGCTACCCTCTTTACGAGTGGCAGTTCATTACGAACTAACGGATGAAGAGAATGCTCACCTTCGGCTTGAGGAGCTCGATGCCCTTGATGAAACCCGGCTCATAGCGCAACAAAACCTGGAGGCTTATAAAGCAAAGATGACACGTTCATATGAGAGATTGACTAGGCCGAGAACGTTCCGCCAAGGCGAACTCGTGCTAGTGGTCAAAAGACCTATGATCCCCAATGGTGCTAACCGAGGGAAATTCAAGCCTAATTATGAAGGCCCGTATATCATACACAAGGTCTACCAGGGTGGAGCCTATCTACTCATGGACATGCTTGGTGAAAGACCTTTTAGGCCAATAAACGGTCGCTTCCTGAAGAAATACTACGCATGACGAGTCATGACCTAGGTCAATGATAGATGACGATGACTATGTCCGCTCGCTATCTTCCTAAGCCTAAACTCTATAAGCAGCAGCCGGCTTATCGGACCGAAACGTCCTTAAACTAACGGCGGACCGAAACGTCCTTAAACTAACAGCGGACCGAAACGTTCTTAAACTAATAGCGGACCCAAACGTCCTAAAACTAACAGCGGACCGAAACGTCCTTAAACTAACAACGGACCGAAACGTCCTTAAACGAACAACGGACCGAAACGTTTTTAAACTAACAATGGACCACTATGTCCTAAAACTAGCCGTTCACCGAGATGTCGATAAACCACGGTGGATTGCAGCATCCCAAAGATGATACAAAAAAAAAGAATAAAAAAAGGATAGAAAAAAGAAAACGGTATGTCCATAAGCAAAATGGGCACGGATAAAAACCCGAAAAGGCTTTGTGAGTAAAAACAGCAGGGCTAACGGCGAGTCTTATGAAAACTCGAAAGGGCGCAACCTCGTTAGAATAAAAAAAAGAAGGAAAAAAACGGTATGTCCACAAGCAAAAGGGCACGGATGAAAACCCGAAAGGGCTCCGTGAGTAAAAACAGCAGGGCTGCCGGGGAGTTTTGTGAAAACCCGAAAGGGCGCAATCTCGTTAAAAAACACTTGCAAGGTCCTCTCGACTTTGTAAAGAGAAACCACCTGCGTGAGATCCTTACGACTCAAAAGGGAGCAACACACTTGGGGATCCTCATGATTCCTGAGGAGAAATTACACTTGCGAGATCCTCATGACTCGTAAGGAGAACCCTCTTATGAGACCCTCACGGCTCATAAGATTTGAAAGTCTTAAGCTGCAGGGATCTGAACCTGTTCTTAAGCAGCCCTCACAACCTCCAATACTGCCCTACAAGAGGCTCAATGCTGACCCTTATATACAATCCACGGGCGCGAATAAACATTTCCCTAACAAAGTCCCATCCGTGACTAGGGATATGTCTACATGGTGAACAACCCTTGTAAGTCCTCTCGACTTATAAGGAGAAAACACTCTTGTAAGATCCTTACGACTTATAAGAGATCATACACTTAGGAGTCCTCACGATTCCTAAGGAGAAAACGCACCTACGAGATCCTCACGACTCGCGGGGAGAAATACCTTTATGAGACCCTTACGGCTCATAAAGTCAAAAGCCTTAGTCGACAGGATCTTAACCCAGATCGCTAAGTCACCTTTGTCCGACATCGACAGAGGCAAATGATGATTCGCTCCTGCCCATATCCCAGTTGTAGCGGTGCTGATGCCGAAACCGGTGTCTAATTCCAAGCTTGCAGTAAGAAGCTGACAAGCCACACATGCTTACAAAATAGCCGAAATGATATGGCAACTTTCAAACAAAATCAGCAAGTAAAAAATGTATGCATGCAAAATAGCTGAAATGATTGAGCAACTCGCAATAAAAGCAGCGGGTAAAAATAAAACAAATAGCCGAAATGATTGGGCACCGTGAAAAATAGCCGAAATGATTGGGCAATCGCGATTTTCGCGATGTAAAAAGCTGAAATGATAAAGCATCGTGGAAAGAAATAAAAAAATGAAAGAATGAAACTTTTTGCCCTACAGGTGATATCACATCAATCCCTGTATACAATCTAGGGGCACAAACAAAAAAGGAATCATACCTTTCCTCCCCAAGCTTCATCAGAAGAAGAAGCCAAATCTCAACGGTTCGCGGATAGCGTGGAGATCATCTCAACATTCGTCTCATTACAACGGACACAACATCAAGCAAAGTGGAACAGCGGCAACTCTAAATTCCATGACTCAACGGTGCACAGATGACCGAGAATAAAACCCCAACTCCGTGAAATGCGGATAAAGTCAAAAATTCCTGGTTACGTGGAACGCGGTTTATGTCACTCCTGACCCCGTGGAAAACGTCCAGAGCGGATCCTGGTCCTCGCAGAGCACAGTAGTGAACCCGTGTGAAGCATCCAGAGCGGAGCCTGGTCCTCGCCGAACACGGCAGTGAACCCGTGGGAAGCATCCAGAGCAAATTCCTGGCTATGTAGAACGCGGATTATGTCATTCCTGACCCCGTGGAAATGTCCAGAGCGGATCCTGGTCCTCGCAGAGCACGACAGTGAACCCGTGTGAAGCATCCAGAGCGGAGTCTGGTCCTCGCCGAACACGGCAGTGAACCCGTGGGAAGCATCCAGAGCAAATTCCTGGCTACGTGGAACGCGGATTATGTCATTCCTGGCCCCGTGGGAAACGTCCAGAGCGGATCCCGGTCCTCGCAGAGCATGGCAGTAAACCCGTGTGAAGCATCCATAGCGGAGCCTGGTCCTTTCCGAACACGGCAGTGAACCCGTGGGAAGCATCCAGAACAAATTCCTGGCTACGTGGAACACGGATTATGTCATTCCTGACCCCGTGAGAAATGTCCAGAGCGGATCCTGGTCCTCACAGAGCACGGCAGTGAACCCGTGTGAAGCATCCAGAGCGGAGCCTGGTCCTCGACGAACAAGGCAGTGAACCCCTGGGAAGCATCCAGAGAAAAATTCCAGGCTGCGTGGAACGCGGATTATGTCACTCCTGACCCCGTGGGAAACGTCCAGAGCAGATCCTGGTCCTCGCAGAGCACGGCAATGACCCCGTGTGAAGCATCCAGAGCGGAGCCTGGTCCTCTCCGAACACAGCGGTGAACCCGTGGGAAGCATCCAGAGCAAAATTCCTGGCTATGTGGAACACGGAATATGTCACTCCTGACCCCGTGGAAAACATCCGGAGCGGATCTTGGTCCTCGCAGAGCACGGCAATGACCCCGTGTGAAGCATCCAGAGCAGAGCCTGGTCCTCGCCGAACACGGCAGTGAACCCGTGGAAAGTATCCAGAACAAAAATTGGACTGTGAGGTCCTTAAACTCACGGACTATGATGTCCTTAACCTCGACCGCGATGTCTTAAAACTAACGTTGGACTGTGAGGTCCTTAAACTCATAGACTATGATGTCCTTAACCTCGACCGTAATGTTTTTAAACTAATATCGGACTGTGGAGTCCTTAAACCCATGGACTATGATGTCCTTAATCTCGACCGTGATATCTTAAAACTAAGATTGGACTGTGAGGTCGTTAAACTCATGGACTATGATGTCCTTAACCTCGACCATGACGTCTTAAAACTAACAACGGACTGTGGAATCTTTAAATCCACGGACTATGATGTCCTTAACCTCGATCGCGATGTCTTTAAACTACGGTATCCTGGAAAACGTCCAGAGCAGAGCCTGGTCCTCGCAGAACACGGCAGTGAACCCGTGGGAAGCATCCAGAGCAACCCCTGACTCCGTGAAATGCGGATAAGGGCAATTTCACCCATCACTTGCGGGTCCTCGCGACTCGTAAGGGAGTAAATTCTCTTGTGAGATCCTTACGACTTTCAAGGGAAAAAACACACTTAGGAATCCTCACGATTCTTAAGGAGAAATTACACCTACGGGAACCTTTCGACCGGTAGGGAGAAAATTCTTTATGAGACCCTCACGGCTCATAAAGTTGAAAAGACTTAGGAAGAAGATCTTAACCCTGAATCCTAAGCCATCATTGTCCTGCAAAGGAACCGAGATAGACTACCCACAGAAATACATTCAACAACAAGGGACACATCATTGAGAAGGAAACTATGTCTTTTATTCATGAACCAAAATGAATACAAAGTACAATTCGTGAGAGAAGCAAAAGAAAAAAACAAATACTCTTATTTAGGAGTATGTACAAAGAACAAAAATGTACATCCACAAGTCTTCAAGCCGGCGGGCGATTTAGCAGATTGGCCAGCTCATCCCTCTTTCACTGGGCTTCGCCTTCATGGTTCAATATCGCCAAAAGGCGGGCCTCCGCCTGAGCCTGCTGGGCCTGATATGAGCAAGCCGACCTTCGAGCTCCTTCTCGGTAGCCTTGTGGGCCTCAACCCTTTCACGAGTGAACACGGCGGCTTTGTCGATGGCCACCACCTCCTTGATGGCCTCTTGAAGTACTCGCCAGAGTTCATACGCTTTGTTGGCTTTGACTATAAGGTTGGCTTGGAGCTCGTTCAGCGCCTTAGAAGCCAGCTCCCTCTCCGAGAATTTGCGGCCGAGCCTCTTCTCGCACGACACCATGTTCGCCGCGCACTGCTCTATCATACCCCACAAGCTCGCCTTCGCAGCCACAGCCTCCGAAGAAAGGCGGGTACACTCGAGCACATGCAAGCAAGCCTCCACCTGCCGTCAGAACTCAACCCAGATTTACACCACCGCTTCGCTATGATAGGTGGTGAGAAAGGGAAGGGAGCCGTTTGCTTCGGCAGCAAATGCTTCGGCCGTAATTACGCTGCCAGCACGAAGCTCCTAGATCAAAGATGACAGAGAGGCGAGGCGTAGCTTGGCCATCCGTTCCGAGGCTCTCAGAGCGTAGGGGCCAGGTGGCATGGTGACGTGCGACTCCAACGCAGTAGGGACTGGCAGAGCTGTTCAGATTTATAAACAGTTAGCGAAACTTGTAAATCAAGAACAAAAGGAACAATGTTGGGACTTTACTTACCCACAGTCATGCAAGAAGGAGCAGAAGAATCCCCTGGTCCTTCAAGAACCTCAATCTCATCATCGGCATCCATGACAGTAAAGGACATCAATGTCATTTTGTGAAATAATAGCAATGCTGTGAAAAAAATGGTAAACAACACTGACCTTGCCCAGACGAGAAGACGATGCGCTGAGGAAGTATTGCTTGCGGAGCAGCCATTTCCAACAGGCGCTGAAAAGACTGCCTGGGAGACAAGTCGGCGATAGAAGCCGCCAACCCGCGCAATTCTGAAAAGACAAAAGATTTCAGATAACGGAAAGATTATTAATTTAAAATGTAGAAAGTTACCTTCGACGCTCCTCCCATTCTGAGCTGGAGGGATATCAGCTTCAACGGCCTCCGCCGCAACCTCTGAGCCGCCCTCAGGGAGAGCCATTGGAACGGAGACCACCAAAGGTGCCTCCCCTGAGGGAGCAAGTGCTTCGGGAGCAAGAACCACCGCAGGAAGCTCTATCGCAGGAGGGACAGTTTCATCAGCCTCCTCCACACTGAGCAGTGTTTCACTAGGGGTATCAGCAGGCTCTACGGTCAGTAAACCCGTGGGAACCTCCCCCATCGTCGAAGTCTCTGCATAGTTCACACAAGGATAAGAATACATATATACAAGTGCAGACGATATGAAGTATTACAAAGAAATACCGGAACATACCGATGCACAAAGAAGCTTTCAATATAGCTTGCTCAAGCCGACGCTCCTTCCCAAGAAGGTGTGCTCGCCGAGGTCCGAGGGTAGACTCGTGGCCGCCGGTCCACAGTGAAAGCGCGTCCGCGGCATCCTCCGGAGCAGCCTGTTTAAGGGCCCGTTCACCCCATTCCTCCAGAGGGCCGATGAATCGTCACTGGATCCACGGAGGGTCTTCATAAAAGATGACGATGGGATAAGGCTTCTTCGGAATCCTTACGTTCTCCGACTTGTCTTGAGAACGTCTTATAGCCTCAGCCAATTGTGCGGCTTCCTCGTCAGTTGAATTTGGGAAAAGCAGGCCAGCATCCGACTCCTGCAGGGCCAATGGTTCGTCCAGAAAAATGGGCTCAGACTCTACTAAAGAATCGAGCAAGTTGGTAGCCACTTTCCTCCGCCGCTTGGATCCAGAGCCGACCGCCGAGGACGACCGTTTCCTCCCCTGTGGAGCCTTGGCGCGATGCCGACCCACTTTGCCTTCAACACCTCACTCCCGACGCCCTCGCTTGGCACTGCGACTGAGGACGACACGGCCATTGTCGATGCCGCGGGCGGTGGTACTGCTACTGGCGCCCTTTTACCCCTCGACTGAGGCCGGGTATCCAATGGCATACCAATTGTGGGAGTGAGGTCCACCTCCGACTCCCCCAGAATGAGCGTGACACCGGTATCCCTCAGGGGAAAGTGGACCGGTGCATGCGGTCGTGGCGGAACTCCCGTGGCCTGAACCTGAGCAGGAGTACTATATCCAAGGAGCACCCTCTTCTCCTCAGCAATAATCGGGCTGGCCCGATGAAGGTACCAGCCCGTAAAGGACCCTACGCATCGGGGAATATCATCAGCTTCAGGGATCATGAAGCAGGAACCAGTGTTCAGCCTCGCAAAGTGGTGAGCAACATCGCGAACAGCTTCAGGTGAAGGAACCGGTGCAACTGTAAATGCCTCAAAGGAAATGCCCTGATCATATCCAAGCTGCCGGACAAAGCGATGCGGATTGTACCGCATAAAGAGGGCCGCACTGTTCTGACGGAATACTAGATAACCTGGTCTAATCGTGTACAAGTGTGTGGCCTCCCGGGGCTTCAGAGAAGGTGCCCCCTCTTTCAACATGTCGTGGAGTTGTTAGATTGGACCTGAAGGAGAGGATAGAACCCGATCAACGAATACCAATCCGCCTGTGGTAGCGTAAGGAGCAATCAACACGCAAATGGCCCCAAATTGAGTCAGGTCAGGGGCAGAAGCATCCACTAACCGCATGAGTCGCGGGAAAGTATAGGCGTCGTAAAATGAGGTTCACTGGTGCGCAGCAAAGGCCCCCAACACATGCATTTCGATCCAAGACGTGAAGTAATGGAGAGAAAAGTTTACTACGTCCACACCGGGAGTCGAAGTATTAACCGGGGCACCCAACCCATGATAGAGATGCGCTAGCACCGGGATGCATACGGCTAGCCGTGTCCCCTCAGTGATCCGATGAGCCGGATAGATTACCGAGACTCTCATGAAGCGGCGATGCATGGGAATGACGAACCAGCTGAGCCAGACACTGATAAAACCCACAAAGAATGTCTCCTCATCCATGCTGGGAGCTGCAATCGATTCGAAAGATACCGGCGACGTAATAGGAATGTAGTACCGCGGTAAATCCGATTCCTTAGTCGGCCGCCTGTTCAAACCAAACCCAAAGGGGTCATTGATGTTTGCAAACTTCGGAGCCATCTTCGACAGGACATCCTCGTGAAGGAAGCAAGCGATGAAGCTCTTAAAAGTGACGCCCTGCTCCTCCGACTCTGTGAACAGTTTGTCAAAGATGCCTAGGGCCTTGATCAAACTCGGGCGCTTATGGCGGACGGCATTCTCAGTAGACAAGCCGTCGAGCATTGCGGGCTCAGTCTCAAAGACGTACTCGTCAGAAGGCAACAATTCCTCATAAAGTGTCCCCCTGATTAGCAGCCCCGAGATCTCACGAAATTCTTCCAAAGAAATCGAAACTTCGCGGTCCCCTAGGAGAAAAGTGTTGGTGGGGAGATTCCACTGGTTCAAGAATGCCATAACCCACCAGACATGAGGGGATTGGTAGTGGAAGAGCGAGGCATATATTGCCTGATAAAGTCCGACCCTCTGCAGTCGCGCGTGATGGGAGGACAGGATGTAGCGAGCCCAAAGAAGATAGCCCGTGGGGTGTCGAGGGGTGAGCCCTATTATGTAGATCTGCCCCCATGGTTGGGCCTCGCCCTGGCAAATGCGGCGTCCCAGAATATCTATGGCTGGGATAGGATGATTCGGGATGCCAGTCGTCGAAGGTTCAAGCCGTCCCATCGGGGTCCAATTCGGTATCTCCACAGCGAAGACAATCCTTGGAGGATCCATCGGCAGGAATGGATAAGTAGGCTCCGTCGGTATCTCGCAAAGGAAACTTCGGCGACCACGGATGATGTGACCGTACCAGGTCCCCCACAGAAGTAAGTTGGTACGGTTTGGGTCGTGAGCCCTGATCATTGCCATCACTTCCTCGTCAGATGGCGACTGGGGAAAAGCGGCTTCCGAGCGAGTAAAAGGAAAGTACGGGACATACGTCATTGTACCTGAAATAAAATAAGGGGAAGCTGTTAAAGCAAAGTCAACAGTGCATATATATATATATATGTGTGTGTGTGTGTGTGTGTGTGTGTGTGTGTGTAAAGACCATGGATGAAAACGACAGCGGCCTCATTTTATGGGACCATTGGTTACAAAACACATGGGTCCCACAAAATCAAGATGGCGGCTGGCTAATGATGAGGCAAAACAATTATAATGAGACAAAAGGAAGATTCTCATTAAATAAACAGTGGATTTCAAATGACCCTACACATTCCCCTAAAAGAAATCCACCTTGGACTCTGTGACAAATCAAACAAAATCATGGGAATTAAATTCCTAGAAAGCAACATTGCAAACGTTTTCTTCTTGGTTGTGAAGAAGACAACTCAGGGCAAGAAAACCCAAAGAGTTCTAGGGGAAGAACTGAGTACTTCATAGGAATTAAATTCCTTTTGAAAAAAGGAATTAAATTCCCAGAAACTTCTTTTTCCAGAGCCAAAGATCTTTGAGAATGAAATTAAATTCCAGGGGAAAGACAAACATCACCATTGACCCGTGAAGATCAGAAAAACCCTAAGAGATCTATGATTTGAAGATTAAATGGTTTTCTGTTTTTTTAGAGAGTTTCAAAAAGATGGGTTCTTGATTAAAAGGAAAATCCTTGGTGTCGATTTAAAATCCAGTGAAGGTTTCTGTGAAGGTTCTGTAAGTGCACGGCGGCGCCCCGGCCGTCAATCCGACGCCGGAATGCGGAAGCGGTGAATAACTAAAATTTTGCGGACTTTGCAAACCGGCACCACCGCGCACTAAACTCCGGATCGAACCATTAACTAGTCTAAGCTACTAAACAAGATGGGTTAGAGATATACCGACGATCCAAGTCCTCCGGTCTTCATCTCCACTCCGATCTCCTCGCGGGATCTCCGTCCGTCTCCTCCTCGTCGCCGGAAGTGCACCACATCGCCTACTATGTATACGGGCTCCCACCTCAATGCCGAGGCAACTCGGGCACGAAGCCGGCTACTCGACGTGCCCAAGGTTCGTTGTAGAATATGTAGTGAGCTATTGTCTCATCTTGGGGTTGTAGGAGTTTGCCATTGGTGAAGGAAAAGAGGGCTTGGAGAGAGATGGGGAAAATGTAGCACACTCAAAGAAAAATGAGAGTAACATTTTCCACCCAAAATGAATTCCTTGCCATGGAATGGCCGGCCCCCCCTTGTACAAATGTGATTGGAGAGAGAAAGACCAAAGGGGGGGGGTAATCAACATGCTAGAAAGAAAGTGTGGAGTTATCATGTGAAGAAATGATAGCAACAAATCCAACACTCCACACAACCATCAACTACAACCATGATGCTAACAAAGTCAAGCCATCATGATATGGAAAGTCAAGCAAGTCAATGGATGGTGCACCATCATGAAGACTATCATGATGCTACAAGATGCAAAGAACCCCCTCCACTAATGTCTATTTGCAACAATGCAAATAAACCCTCCTCCACCAATCTTCAGCCAATGAACGGAACAATGGGAATTGGCCGAAACGGAAAGCAAACTGGCAACTCCAGAAAACTGGTCCCGTAATAAATTACGGGAAAAACCCCGATACTGTGCATACACACCCGCATTTGTATTCCGACCGAAATACAAATGCAATGAGACAAAGTCTACAGTGTACTATACTAGGATCCGGCTTATACCAAAACCGGCTAGTAATATCTGTTCGATCCTGATCCGTGCAATACCGCACGTATCTGATCGAACCCTGCCATACACCAATACGGCCTATAGTACAAACTGTCCGATCCTGATCCGTGCAATACCGCACGTATCTGATCCGACCTTGCCATATCTCCATACGGCCTCTACAACCTTTCGCCCGAAAGCTGAGTAACTGAATGTGGGGGACTCTAAAGACTCGTCAATACCTTGGTTGTGGATTTAACCACTAGCACGTCAGAGGTATAAGCCAATACGTGACGGGCTACCAGGTACTGACCAAATGGGACGTCGATGAGGAAGCTCACCCCGACACCCAACTGAGCCAGTCAGTGACAATATCCGTGCAGTCCGGTCCGTTCGTCTATGAGCATCGCATGGCGGGCCTAGGGGGTTGGTAAAAGTCAGACCCCCAAAAGCGGTACAAGTCGTGTCGGAGTGTAGCCCAGAACACCCTGAGATACTACTGGAATACCTACCAGTAAATCTCCTTGCCTTGGCCAAGGACTTTGTGTAATGGCTCTCCTAGACACAGCACGACCTCACCCCCAATACCGGGAGAGACGAACCCCTGAAGATACGCTCACTGCCTCCATGTGGCTCGGGACTGTACCCAACTAAAACCTGTTTGCACGACTCCTTTGAGCCGTGGTAGGGTAGTAATCAAAGTACAGTGGGAACTCACACGAGACAAATGACGATCCCCAGGTCGATGAACTAACCTGCACACATGTCACCAGGGAACTGCCATCTGACGTCTGGTATATGACCAACTAGCATGTTCCCGGCGAGTCCTGTCCGGTGTACTCATAACCCAATGAGCACCTGTATACATCTTAGGTGATCCAACTGACACCAGTGGCTTGTGAGACCGGCCACCGCCCCTCGTCGGGGTCTCGACTGTATACACTAGTCTACTAATGGAGTATCGATGCCCAGTCTCGAAACTCCCACGACTAGGGACCTTTTAAGGATAAGCTTATAGACCCCCCAGCTCCCACTTATATGATCGCCCTCATACTGCTGGTGGTCAAGCAAGAATCCTAGGGGCTCTATCAACGTGTAATAGCGACGTGTCAGGTCACCTAAAACAGTACACGATGATAAAGGTAAACCAGATAGCATACTATCATCTCGAGTAAGACTGTCCTACCGGGATAGGTCCTCCCTCAATCATTGCAATCACGTACCTGTGATCCAATAATTGACTCTGAGGGCACTATCTCCAACAATCTCCCACTTGCACTCAAGGCTAATTATTGCGATGTCGCATACTCACAGCCCGTGTGATACCGAACACCCAACTCCTCTACTAGTCAGTTTCACAAAGCTCGTTTGCGAAACTATTGCGTTCGAGGAATAGCCTCAGTGAGTGGATCCGCCTTGTTGTCTCTTTCTATGTCTCTCTATATCTCAAGTTCGCGGAGAAACCCATCTCCCGAAAAGAGCAATACCTGTCTTAGAATGTGTCTGGATGTCTGATGGGACATAGCTCATAAATGAACTCCAAATCCAAACTTCTTAGACTGTATCGTCAACTGAACTTAATCAGTATCCTGCGCGCCATGCCTCCCTCAGTATTGCCTTGGACCACCTGCCCAAAATACTGCCCCTCATCAGAAGGAAAAACTATAACTCTGACAACCTTCTTGTCGTCCATGTCACCTTGGAAGCCTGGAATGATAACTGTCTCCCGAATGAGGCTGTCGTTATCATATCCCTAGAACATCCACTTATGTTCTAAAACTGCTTCCTACCGTTTCTCCAGGATTGGATTAATGTCAACTTATTGCATCTAGTGCAAGAACAACATCTGGTGTGGTACTTGACATCTCACGATTGACTCAATTGCCTGAGCAAGTGATCTGCCAATCATGCCCACCCCTCTCCCACTTAGTCTGTAAGACACCTTTGGAGAGGGTGACTCCGTTACCTGCAGGTACACTACCGTGCCAGGAGTCGTCCATCCTAAATACTCTTAGAATGCTGTCAAGTACCCTGATTGGGAAACCACCCAAATCTAGATCTAAGACCATAGATCTAGTAACCAGTATGTCAGATATAATATCCAAGTCCATGTGGAGAAACCACTGTGTGACGACCAAAGTATAACCGATCGTAGTATAGGAGTTTCCTTTCCTACTTTGTGTATGTCATCCAAATACCAGGATATCACACCTTACTACCTTCTCAACAGATCCATCCCCTATTCTGATGAAGTCAAACCCATGACTGTCACGTCAGAAATAGATGATCCATCTCCGCTACTGGTGCTTCAGTCTGTAAATAGACATAAGCTACCTGTCCACCAATGCTTCCGCTGCTCCCACTGACTACGACAACCCTCTGCCAGAGTCATATAGACGTGCACTTCTAAAACTAGTTTAGAACGACGCTATACTCATCCTCCTGCCGGGTTTCGCAGCCTGGAACAACAATGGCAAGTGTGGGTAAACAAGAACTTCCCTGTCACCGTCCTTGAGGCTACCTGAGTACCTCTCGGGTGCCTGAAGTTACCCACTTTATCTGCGGAGTGGCCAATGGAATGTCAATCCAGATTGAATCTTTAGGTTCCTTATCAAATCTTCAGTAATCGTTTGTGGTTCTGGAATCACTTCCAGTTCTACCATACTCCCACTACTGTTTTCTGAAAAAATCCATTTTTATTAAAACTGTGGCGAGTCTAGAACAATATCGCTATTGTTCATCCAGATGGTAGAAAGTCAACCCGCGTCATAGCCTGGGTCAACCCACAAACAGCCATTACAGAAACGTGCCTTGAGTTGTCCAGTGTCTGGTTTTAATCATAAGCCGGACAACTCCCCGTACCTTAACAACGTTAAGATATGAACTGTTCTATATCCAATATAGAAACAGAGGCACTGATTTAATTGAACCAGATTCAAATCATGCAGCTATCCCCAGCGCATGTTAACTAAATGGAAAGAGGCCGATCAGCGTTACTCAACTTAGGAATACTTCCAATTATGAGTAACCTGAAAGAGAAGCAAGATCTCTTTATCATTACTATCAACTGAATACCATACACAAGTATCTACATCTTCGATCTCTTTGAAGAATCCCGATACTTGCTATACCTGGTTCTCTACTCTATTCAAATACCTATAACTTCTCAAAATTTGGACCCTGTGTTTCCGCGAAAACACCTGTCTAAAAACTAGAGAAGTCATAAGTAAACCGAATACAGTACGAGGACCAACCCCTCTGTCCTGATGGACCCTGGACAACATACAATCCTTTGTATAAGTCCCTTGAGTCTGATAACTCATTCACTGTGTGTCGTAGGTTGAAAACTGTACTTATGGTTAAGAAGAATTACACCGCTGTTTAATGCTCCTTACCTAACCATCCACTGATATAGGTAAATGTCGTAGACATAATTTCATAAAGGTATATCTCACTCTATGAAAATAGACGTACAGATATATCAATTTGAAATTGGTGCACAACAGCGGATATTCAAAACCAAATATTTGCCGACCGGCAAACAGCCCAGGTGATTTCCTCAAATATCACCGATTACAACGAATCCCGATATAATGAGGATGATCACCCAATTCCCAATAACTTACTCCCACTCATCATCTGTAAAACCATACAGATGTGAGAATCGTACCTGGTAAATACATACCCTGGAGTAAGTATCTAATCGGGAAATCAGTTTTCCTTTAACATTACACAGTGAAACTGAAACATTAAAATGTTCCGATGGGGTATCCCGGTATTCATAGTAATGCCCTTTCCATTATCCAGATTCACAACTGTAACCGTATAATTCTTTGCCACCTCTCCAAATCCCTTCATATGTCTTTAGTCTTTACCTTCTGCACACCCTTTTAGGCCAAATGGTTTTCTTCCTTCCCTACCGTTCGGCACCAGCCTATGGTTTGGAAGAAGACTATCCAAAAAGCATAAAGGGTGTACTGTCCTAATCCTAGGAGCACTCGCAACGCGAGAGAAGGTGAAGATAAAAGACACCTGAATGTACTTTATTCCTATTTCTCCTGGACCAGAATCCATCCCCGAACTGGAACAAGTTCCATTCGAGTTCGTATATAACCATACGATGGTGTATCCAAATAAACTGTGGATCTTCGTAGTGATACGGAGTGTCCTGGAGAAATACAAAGGTGATGTGGGAGTGGTAACGAAAAATTTGGTTTGGTCGTGAATATCTGTTGCAATTTACTTTGCCCTCTAACTAATCCCTTGCTTTGTCTGAACTTAATACCTTCTGTACACCATCGTTAGGCTAATTGGTTTTCTTCATTCCCTACCGGTCGGCACCAGCCTAAGGTTTGGAAGAAGACAATCCAATTTGCGTAATAGGTGTACTACCCCTAAACCAAGGAGTACTCGTAACCTGAGAGAGGGTAAAAGGAAAAGACAACTGAATAATCCTATCCGTTTTCTCCAGAACCTGAAACCATCCTCGAATAAATTCCTTCGAGTTCGTATCTAACCATACGATGGTTTTGTCCAATGGAAGTGGACGTTCGTAGTAAAACGGGGTGTCCTGGAGAAAAGGGTAAAAGTAGGAGTGGCAATGAGGTTTGCAACTCTGACAATCCAAAAGCCGGTGTTAAGTAAGTTCGGTCAACTTGGTCACGGAGTCATAGTCTAGGGTCGGGTCAATGGTCGCTGCCAAAGAGAGAGAGAAAAGAAACACTCAGCGTGCACTCTAACCTAGATCAGAATGGTCACCAATTTATCTAATCTGGAATCCTCCCACTGTACCTCAAATTCTCCTCCAAACCTGAAAGAAGAATTAGTCGGGGTCACCCGAGGAGTATACCAACTCATCAGTGGGAATCGGGATCCAACTCTCATCGCATGATAACGTGACGGAATCCGCTCACGGTATCACACTCCAGAAGGTATGCGCATATCTGGCAAGTTTCAGTTCTTTTGAAACTCCCGATGTGATTTCTGCCCCATGCTCTTATGACCTTGACTTTGGCCAACATATCATAAGTCACATGTCAAGTTCTACCCGTCATTCTCCAGGTTAATTTGAATCCACCCGTACATACCCTTGACTTTGGCCAAAATGGCAGCACGACTGTCCCAAACCAACGCATCTATCTATGCTGCATATGAATACCCCAATAGCTACCAATCACTGTGCCTTGACTTTGGCCAACATACACAGCTTGAATACTATTGACCACCCATATGAAACGACGGAGGGCTACGAATGGTTTCTGGCGAAAACCTTTAACGTAAAGAACTTGATATCGTCGAAGGAACGGATAGCTTTTAAAAATATAGTGACGAAAACCGTTGCTAAAGAGGTCACTCCCGGTGAAGGGATCTCGGCTCTTTCCCCGTAGAATGGGGTGCAGGATATTCCAAATGAATACCGCGATGCAAAGCAAAAGTGATCGGCTATAGTGAAGTTATTGCTCTGACGCAAACTTTTGTCCAAGGGGTCACTCCCGGTGAAGGGATCTCGGCCCTTGCCTCGTCGACTGAGGAGCAGGATATTCCAACTGAATATCACGATGCAAAACAAAAGTGAACGTCCTTGCAATAACAGCTTTTTGAAAAGTGTTCCAACAACATCAGATTAGGTTTGTTTTTAACTTGCATTGATCCGAATCAACGCAGTCCCATCAATTGATCACACCAAAAAGAACGAAAATATACTGATGTATGTATATGCCATCCGCATTCGCCACTGGGTCCCGTCATTACCCGTTAGGTTAGCTTACTAACGACAGAGCGGGGACTGGACTAGCGCGGATGCAAAACATATACAACATCTACTAATATATATACCAATATATTATATTTCGCTCAAGGCGTGAAAGAAATGCAACATCACAGAGAATGAACAGCATCACAGAAACAATACAGATATCTGGGATCCCCGGGTTTCACAGAGCCACTACTGAAACCCGACGTTCCCCTGGTCGTGTGGATAGCCTGTGCAATGAAATCCTAGACCCCTACGGGCGCGGCAAGTCACCCGCCAAAACCTGAAGCGAGGCAGCCCCCTTCAGCGCCGTGAATGGACCACCCAGCACTTCACGGAATCCGGCAACTTGGGCACCCCTCCTGGGTCAAACCTGTACCCCCTACGAGTGCGGCGAATAGCCCGCCAATCCTAGAGTGAAGCCCCCACCGTCCCAATGCCATGAGATGCGGGCTTGCTGCCCTCTAGAACCCGGCTATCCGTGCACCCCTCCGCGGGGCAATCCTAGTACAGAAAGTAAAATATACATGCACCGGGTACATCGACCGCAACCAGGTCGTGCCCCAAAATAATAATACAAACAGGCAGTGACGGCAGTCCACATGTCGGACGCTCGCCCCGCAATAACAAATGTACATAATACAACCACAACTGTACTAGCATTGCATCCAGGCTATCCCCCACGACCGATCCGCAACATTACAGCAAAAACAAAACATCAACGTGAAAGTCACGTTCGCAAATCCGTCTAACCGGGCTATAGCAGTTAGACCGGATTTACCGATCAAGTGACATTCACGGTCGCAGATATAATGTAAATACTGTGAAAAATGTGTTTAAAATATCCGATCGATTAAAATATAACAAGTGGGCCCCAAAACAAAACTGCAGCATTTACAGAAAATATGGGCCCAATTTAAATGTTCCAGAAACCCAAATTTATCCCCAGAAGCCCACTGAAAAAATCCGGCCCAATGATAATTCCATACTGCGGCGGAAGCGCGGCCAGAAGTGGGTTTTGGCCGCGCTTCCGCGCTCTGGTTGGAATATCATTGCCTCGAATTTGAACAGTGCTCTTAGTTCATCTAGCACAGTACTTTTATGCAACCTGAAAAATTTTTGGAGACTGGAAAAATTCAACAGAAACTGTCGTGGGTGTATTTGGGTTTTCGGACATTTCGATCGATCGGAACTGAAAAACACATTACACAAAGCTAGACTAAGTTAATGGGGAGGCTCTGATACCACTGTAAGTGCACGGCGGCGCCCCGGCCGTCAATCCGACGCCGGAATGCGGAAGCGGTGAATAACTAAAATTTTGCGGACTTTGCAAACCGGCACCACCGCGCACTAAACTCCGGATCGAACCATTAACTAGTCTAAGCTACTAAACAAGATGGGTTAGAGATATACCGACGATCCAAGTCCTCCGGTCTTCATCTCCACTCCGATCTCCTCGCGGGATCTCCGTCCGTCTCCTCCTCGTCGCCGGAAGTGCACCACATCGCCTACTATGTATACGGGCTCCCACCTCAATGCCGAGGCAACTCGGGCACGAAGCCGGCTACTCGACGTGCCCAAGGTTCGTTGTAGAATATGTAGTGAGCTATTGTCTCATCTTGGGGTTGTAGGAGTTTGCCATTGGTGAAGGAAAAGAGGGCTTGGAGAGAGATGGGGAAAATGTAGCACACTCAAAGAAAAATGAGAGTAACATTTTCCACCCAAAATGAATTCCTTGCCATGGAATGGCCGGCCCCCCCTTGTACAAATGTGATTGGAGAGAGAAAGACCAAAGGGGGGGGGGGGGGTAATCAACATGCTAGAAAGAAAGTGTGGAGTTATCATGTGAAGAAATGATAGCAACAAATCCAACACTCCACACAACCATCAACTACAACCATGATGCTAACAAAGTCAAGCCATCATGATATGGAAAGTCAAGCAAGTCAATGGATGGTGCACCATCATGAAGACTATCATGATGCTACAAGATGCAAAGAACCCCCTCCACTAATGTCTATTTGCAACAATGCAAATAAACCCTCCTCCACCAATCTTCAGCCAATGAACGGAACAATGGGAATTGGCCGAAACGGAAAGCAAACTGGCAACTCCAGAAAACTGGTCCCGTAATAAATTACGGGAAAAACCCCGATACTGTGCATACACACCCGCATTTGTATTCCGACCGAAATACAAATGCAATGAGACAAAGTCTACAGTGTACTATACTAGGATCCGGCTTATACCAAAACCGGCTAGTAATATCTGTTCGATCCTGATCCGTGCAATACCGCACGTATCTGATCGAACCCTGCCATACACCAATACGGCCTATAGTACAAACTGTCCGATCCTGATCCGTGCAATACCGCACGTATCTGATCCGACCTTGCCATATCTCCATACGGCCTCTACAACCTTTCGCCCGAAAGCTGAGTAACTGAATGTGGGGGACTCTAAAGACTCGTCAATACCTTGGTTGTGGATTTAACCACTAGCACGTCAGAGGTATAAGCCAATACGTGACGGGCTACCAGGTACTGACCAAATGGGACGTCGATGAGGAAGCTCACCCCGACACCCAACTGAGCCTGTCAGTGACAATATCCGTGCAGTCCGGTCCGTTCGTCTATGAGCATCGCATGGCGGGCCTAGGGGGTTGGTAAAAGTCAGACCCCCAAAAGCGGTACAAGTCGTGTCGGAGTGTAGCCCAGAACACCCTGAGATACTACTGGAATACCTACCAGTAAATCTCCTTGCCTTGGCCAAGGACTTTGTGTAATGGCTCTCCTAGACACAGCACGACCTCACCCCCAATACCGGGAGAGACGAACCCCTGAAGATACGCTCACTGCCTCCATGTGGCTCGGGACTGTACCCAACTAAAACCTGTTTGCACGACTCCTTTGAGCCGTGGTAGGGTAGTAATCAAAGTACAGTGGGAACTCACACGAGACAAATGACGATCCCCAGGTCGATGAACTAACCTGCACACATGTCACCAGGGAACTGCCATCTGACGTCTGGTATATGACCAACTAGCATGTTCCCGGCGAGTCCTGTCCGGTGTACTCATAACCCAATGAGCACCTGTATACATCTTAGGTGATCCAACTGACACCAGTGGCTTGTGAGACCGGCCACCGCCCCTCGTCGGGGTCTCGACTGTATACACTAGTCTACTAATGGAGTATCGATGCCCAGTCTCGAAACTCCCACGACTAGGGACCTTTTAAGGATAAGCTTATAGACCCCCCAGCTCCCACTTATATGATCGCCCTCATACTGCTGGTGGTCAAGCAAGAATCCTAGGGGCTCTATCAACGTGTAATAGCGACGTGTCAGGTCACCTAAAACAGTACACGATGATAAAGGTAAACCAGATAGCATACTATCATCTCGAGTAAGACTGTCCTACCGGGATAGGTCCTCCCTCAATCATTGCAATCACGTACCTGTGATCCAATAATTGACTCTGAGGGCACTATCTCCAACAGGTTCTTCGATCGTTCAAAGATCATTACCTGAAGAAAGGGTCTTTCTGAACAGGGTTAAACTCTGAAAATATTCAAGGCAGAGAACTAAGCTCTGGAAAGGAGAATAGAATTCTCAAAATGAAAAAGTTTGCAGGGAAGAAAATGAGCAAAGAGTGGAGGCGCTTCTGAAGAGACCCCTGCATTTATAGGATGTGATGGAAACGTTTCATCTCCCCTATTTCCTAGATGGATCCAACGGTCATAAAAGTGACAGCGTTGTACTCACGTGCAGACACGTGAGAGCAACGCTGTGGGGGCATTTGTTCCCAGGTTAAAAATCAGGGTTTTCCTCAAAGTGGCATCACGTGTTCACACATGACCAAGGGTCACGTGTTGACACGTGATCTATTTACAAGGTTAAAATCTAAGTAAACAGAATCATAAACAAACGGCAGAAGGAGGACCCAATTCGGGGTCACATGCTCACACGTGACCAATGGTCATGTGTTGACACGTGATAGTTAAAACAGAAATAAAAACAAACGGCTGAAGGAATTACCTCAATCAGGTATCACGTGCTCACACGTGACCAATGGTCACGTGTTAACACGTGAGGGTTAAAACAGAAGCATAAACAAGCGACTGAGAAAAGGACTCAATTGGGGGGTCACATGCACACATGTGACCAAGGGTCACGTGCCAGCACGTGACACACTTTGAAAGCCTTACAGTTTAATAGAATTAAAATTCTAAATTTCTCTAAAATCTTTCCAAATGGGAAAGGATTAGGGAGAACCGCTGGATTAAAAATCCAGGGGTGATGGAAAAATCTTAGACAAGGAAAGATTTCCCTAAATCTCACCGAAAATAACAAACAGAATATCTTTGGATTGAAAATCCAACGGTAAGTAAAATTCACTGAATGATCTAAAGGCTCATATTAATTATGAAACAAACAAAATCTTTCAACGAAAGATTCTTTAAACAAATTGATTCTCTTCCTTCTCCTATAAATAGGAGCCAAGAAGAAAGAAAGAGAGAACGGAGGGATCTTAAAATTTCCTAAAGGCAAAAAAGCTGAGAGAAAAGAATGGAGAATTCAATTTTTAACAAAGAAAACTCTAGGTGAGAAAAGAAAGAGAATCAAAACTTCAAACAGAGAATTTAATTCTCAAAATCTAAGAGTTTAACTCTTCTGCAAAAGAACTTAGTTCTTCCTCTAGTTGAAGATCTGCAGAAGCACATCTCCCCATAGGTTGAGAATTTAATTCTCATCGGGTTGAGATCCTGCCACGTAGATCCAAAACTTGGAGGGGGAATTGAGTTTAGAGAATTTAATTCTCTCAAAACAAAACTAGGGTTTAACCCTATATGAGAATTCAATTCTCCTAAAATTACAGGAATTTAATTCCTTCGAGATGGACAGAACTAAGGTTTAACCCTAATTGAGAATTTAATTCTCTCAAATTCACAGGAATTTAATTCCTCTTAAATTGAAATTAGCGTTTCACCCTATACAAGAATTTAATTCTTTTACATATATGGGAATTTAATTCCTCTAAAAGAAATTAGGGTTTAACCCTACATAAGAATTTAATTCTTTCATAATAGGAATTTAATTCCTCCAAAATCATGATTAGGGTTTAACCCTACAGAGAATTTAATTCTCAAAATAAAATAAGGAGACTTAAAAGATCTCTGTGCATGAAAAGAACTAAGGTCACGTGTCCCCACGTGACCCCTGAAGAGATCCCCAGAAATGAGAAGTAGGAAGCTTTGAGGCAACGCCTCACATGCTCCCACGTAACTTACAAAGCACAAAAAGAAAAAGCGAAGGAAATCAAAGCTTTGGGCGCTCTCACGTGTCCTCACGTGACCCCTTAGTAAATGCTTTAATGATCTGTGTATAAATCCCCATCACGTGCCAACACGTGATGCTAAAAATAAGATATAAAGAAAAAGTGTTAAACACTTATTTACAAAGCAAAATAAAAAGGACCTGGTCCCACCTCTTGGCGCCCTCACGTGGCCCCATGTGACCCATTCCTATTTAGTGTTTAAACACTAATTTAAAGGACTTATTTCCAGTGTTCAACACTGTCATTTTCTAGTGTTTAACACTAATTCAAGAGCCTTATTTCCAGTGTTTAACACTGTTGTTTCCTAGTGTTTAAGCACAAATTTGAGAGCTTTATTTCTAGTGTTTAACACTACTGTTCTCTAGTGTTTAACGCTACTTTTAGCCAAATTGGCTAATTTTCCAGAGGCAAAAGACTCCCCTTCAACTGAATCTCAAAATTGAGTAAAATTCAGAGCTATAATTTTCCATGCTCAGTCAAAGATAAAAATGTTATCAAAGCCCTTAAACTCTTGTTTAGCATTGCTAAATAATGTAGGCTGAAACCAGACAAATATCTAATGGTCCAAGAGAGGGCCAACACTTCAAATCTAATTGGACTTAGCCCAAGTTGGCCATAAGTCCTCAATTCAGACTTAACTGAGCCATTGTGCTCATAACATAATTTAATTGATCTTGGTTCCAAGTTGGGTTACCGATCACTTAATGCACCCCGGTTCAAGGGTACATCTCTTCACTCCTTTGATATTCATTGTTGTAATTCCTCAACATCTTCAAAGAGGTGACGGGTCCTGACAACCACACATTTCATAAACTATGACGTCTCTAAATATCGGACTGTGAGGTCCTTAAACTCATGGACCATGATGTCCTTAACCTTGACCGTGATGTCTTAAAACTAACATCGGACTGTGAGGTCCTTAAACTCATGGACTATGATGTCCTTAATCTCGACCGTGATATTTTTAAACTAACATTGGACTGTGGAGTCCTTAAACCCATGGTCTATGATGTCTTTAACCTCGACCGTGATGTCTTAAAACTAACAATAGACTGTAGGGTCCCTAAACCCATGGACTATGATGTCCTTAACCTCGACCGTGATGTCTTTAAACTAACATTGGACCGAGATGTCCTTAAACTACCAATGGACCGTAATGTCCTTAAACTAATTATCGATCGCAATGTCACTAAACTAAACAATAGTGCCCAATCGCTCTTTTGTCGGATCTAAACGATCCCGTTAAGTCGATCTTAGTCTAAAATTAGACTAACGTATTCTTAACAAACGTTTAAGTTGATCTTAGTCTCAAATGAGGCTAACGTATCCTTAAACCCAAACCCCAAAACCCAAATCTAAGAAAGATACAAATTAGGATTAGTCCACGCCCTACGGGCGACAACATAACTTAGTCTCCGTATACAATCCACGGGCAACCAAACACAAAACAAACACCCACGACACGAAGTGACCATCTGTAAAAGGAGAAAGTTGTTATCGCGATGCGGTAGCGTAATTAACTGCAGGGGCTTGCGCCTGTAGGGAAGAGCGTCCCCACAATCAAAAACCCCTCAGAGGAGGGGGAATCTGACGAAGTCTGCTATATCGGCCGCATCCGTTTAAACCTTTGATACATGGTGCAATAAATCAACTTGGCATCTTCGGAGAGGTGGACGGATAGCACCAATTAGCAATCTGCCCCGAATTTCAAGCAAGACAGACCTACGCGGTCGCGTCTTTGTGTTCAGAGGGGAACACTAGGCTCTTTCATCATCGAATGAGGTGCAGGATATTCTTAACTGAATACCTCGACGCAATGTAAAAGGATACGCCTATAGTTTTCGAAAATTGTTTCCAACAACATCATTTAGGTTTATTTTCCTTACATTAATCAGAATTAATGCAGTCATATCAATTAATCATATCATGCCAAAAGAAATGAAAATAGACACGCATATATATACCATCCGCATTCGCCACAAGGTCCCGGGCCTTCACTTTAAGGTTACTTAACTTACGGCAGGGTAGGGACAGGACTAGCACGGATGCAAAACATATATAGCGTCTACTATATATATATATATATATATATAAAATCGTCTCACGCATAATATCAAGCAACATCACAAAAGCAATCACGGTATGGAAATGCGGATAAACTAAGAAAAGTACATTTTGTAGGGTTCTTAGGCACAACCACAAAGTTTTACAAGGCATCAAACATGCTATATTTAAAAATTTAGTGTTCCAAACAAATCTTACCAAGGATCTAACTAGAGTTTTAAGAGCTAAACTAGAAAGTAAACTGCTTTACTTCTAAGTGATAACGAAATACAACTTTTGTAGACCGGTCCTTCACTTCAATAGCTCCTTGTAGTAGTCCTTTCGCTGTGATCATGAAACCCCCGGACTCTTGCATGGCTTCTCAAGGTGAAAGGAACGAACTTGCTTGAAGTCTTCGAAGCCGAAGATGATCTACGTCGAGGAGACACTAACTCAAGCTACTACTTCACTAATGAGAGATTAATGAAGATAACACCCTATACTAAAGTTCTAATCTCGTAGAGGATGATGAAGTAGGAAATAGGCTCACTTTAGTTTTATTTTTCTCACAATATTTTCTCACTTGAACAAAACCTAGAGAGCTCTTGAGATTTTAGGAAGAAGATGAAGTCAAGAGATGAGAATGAACAAATGAGGTGAAAGAATCAACCATGGGTGAGTTTGTATCATATATCTAACTCATGCAGAGACATAACCATGGCTAAATTATAATGGTTAGCTTAATAAATATCTTAAGTAAAACAAAATGAGTGGACTAAGTCAATGCATCCACAAGCTTCTATAAGCTTCATGCATGTGACTAATTATCCACTAATTTGGATTTACTTTAAATATTTAAATCCCACGTTATAATTAGTATGGTGTAAGTCTCATACACCCATGCAGTGTGTATCAACAACCATGACACAAAAGAAAACACAATTAATATATATCACACATATATATTAAGTATGCACATGTAAAAAAATAAATGCTTAAGTGAGCTAATATTAGTTAATATAAACTAGTATATCCAATATACAATTATACACTAAATTATCAAATCAACACTTGATTTAATAATCCGGTTATATCATATATAACCGACTAATATTATATATATAACCCGGCTATATCACATATAACCGACCGATACAAAAATCGCGAGAATAGAATACGGTATCACATACTCATATTATTCTCGGTCCCGCACATATCATATATGTGCTCCTACTTCGTTTTGCCTGAGCCAGTAAAACCTCTATGAAGGACTCTAAAGACTCGTCAATACGCCGGCAGTAGGTGATGACCATATCAAACACCCACAAGCCGTCAGCGGTACTAGCTGGACGTAACGGCTACCCGGATATTGAGCGATCAGAAGATCAACAAGCAAGCCCGCTCTAGCTCATGTAAAGCCTGTCAGTAACACTACCGTACAGTCCAGTCTCTTCGTCTAAGATGTCGCATATCAAGTCTAGGGGTGGTAAACGTCAGACCCCGATAACTCGATAAATCATGCCGATATAAGGCTCATAACGGGTCGAGAAACTACTGATAACACTTATCAGTAAATCTCTAAATCAGCCCTGGCTAGGGACTTCCAGTTATAGCCAATTGAGCACTGCACGACATCTACTCCCAATACCGGGAGAGTCGAAATCCCCTCCTATCACTCATTGCCTCCATGCGACTCGGGACTGTACCCAAAAATCACCGTTTTGCACGTCTTCTTGAACGTGGTAAGGTAGAAATCAAAGCACAGTAGGAATCACACAAGACTCTATGACAATCTCGGGTCTACAGACTAACATGTACCGGTGTCACCAGAGAACTGCTATCTGACGTCAGGTATAAAACCATCTAGGAGTTCTCGGCGAGTCCATCCAGTGTACCCAGTCTCCACTGAGCACCCTTTATACCATCTCTAATGTTAAACACCAATGGATATGGGATCATCCATTTCCCATCACATGGCTCGAAAAGCGTATACGCTAGTCTACTCTGGTATATCGATGCCCCGTCTCGATACACCCACGACTAGGAAAATTAAAGGATGAACTTATAGACTACCATGGCCCCACTAGTATGATCTGCACCATAATCCTGGTAGTCAAGTACACATCCTAAGTGCTTTACCAACATGTAACCATAAGACAATATCAAGAGACAAGTATACATGTTAAGATAAAGAGCAACCAGATAGCATACTATGTCGAGCAAGAAAGTCCTCTCTATATATGTCCAAGCATCCACTATAATATATATCATATGAACAATAATGGCCACTAGGGCATACATACAACTAACACATTTCAATTGAGCTAAATATGAAATACAATTTTTCTGATCGTATGGATAACCTGTAGTATCATATCCTAGACCCCTACATGTGAGGAAAGCCATCCACTAATCCCAAAAGCAGGGCAACCCCAATCAACGAAGAGATTGGGCCACCCGGCTGTCACGCCCCGCTTCCCAGAGTACGGGCAGAGGACGCGACGAGGCCGCTACGTATTTACTATGAAGTAAATACGCTAAGCGTATCTAAGCAATATATGAGTAAATACACAAGAGACAAGATATAATAAAACAGCAACTTTATTTATTCACATTATTTTTTACAATACATGGAAAAGTAAATACATCTGAATGAAAGCAATACCTAAACAATGGCATAACAGAAAAGGAAAGTACTGAAATGAAATGTGTACAATGAAGCTAGAGCTCTGGGTCGTAATCAAGCTGATCCAAGTCCTCGCTGGTAGGCTCAATCTCCAGAGTGTCCAGATCACCTGACAACATTCCAAAGAAGAAAGAGAAGGAATGTCATCAGTGAACAATCGCTCGGTATGTCCTAAGGATAAGAGAGAAATAGAATAGACAGAGAGTAAGAGAGAGAGAGAGAGTAGCTTTTACAGTTGTACTATATTGTTATATTGTTGTATTGAGTGTTAACGCTGTTGTTTGTAGCTTGGTACAGAAGGATGCCAGTGTATACGAAAGGAGTCTCACTTGCCCCGGAGACTAAGGTATCAGGAACTCAAATAACCGTTTATGCCACGGTACAACAGCAACTGAATATAGGTTAGGTGTCTTATGGTTGCAGTCTCGTACCACTTCTAACACCTTCCGTACCAATCTACCCCTTAAACCCCACGGTTTCTTGATTGTATTGTTTGTATTGTAACTTGTAATTGAATTGTAATATATAGATTGTATAATTGGATGACTTGCCGAAACCATGATATCAGTAAATGGATGTAACTGGAGAATCATGTAAATGGAAGTATATCCATGGTTCGGTTCGGTCAATACAGATTGAATAGATTGAATATATAGATTCATGGATTCATGTTGGATTGTAGATTGTACTTGAATCATATTCAAGTCAGATTATTTATAATGAGACTCAGTCTGAGTCAGACAATTAGAAAAGAAATTGAAGTCCTGAATTATGTTTTGATGTTATCGGTAACCGCTGCGTATGGGCGGCAGGATTTGTGTCTTTTTCAAAAACGATTACCGTGTTGATAACACCGTTTGTTAAGTTGTCTACCTTAAATAGACAAGCACCCACTTCTCCGGCTCCCTGAGGCTCAAGAGATTGGTCCCGCTTAAACCTATATTTAGTAAGGTCCTTATTGTAATTTATAGAACTTGAGGGGGTTTTATGTAAAAATAATTTTGTATCATTTCAAAATACAGCTCAAGTATTTAATAATCGTCTTTATGTACATACAACAATTTAATGATCATGATAAAATTTATGTACATACAATAATTTTGTATCATGTTCGATCAAAATAAATATGTATACAACACTTAATTTTCTAAACCGTTAAGCGATTAATTTAGATCGAACATGTATACATATTTATCTTGATCATTAAATTGTTGTATGTACATAAAGACGATAATTAAATACTTGAGGTGTATTTTGAAATGATACAAAATTATTTTTACATAAAACCCCCTCAAGTTCTATAAATTACAATAAGGACCTTAGTAAATATAGGTTTAAGCGGGACCAATCTCTTGAGCCTCAGGGAGCCGGAGAAGTGGGTGCTTGTCTATTTAAGGTAGACAACTTAACAAACGGTGTTATCAACACGGTAATCGTATTTGAAAAAGACACAAATTCTGCCGCCCATGTGCAGCGGTTACCGATAACATCAAAACCTAATTCAGGACTTCAATTTCTTTTCTAATTGTCTGACTCAGACTGAGTCTCATTATAAATAACCTGACTTGAATATGATTCAAGTACAATCTACAATCCAACATGAATCTATGAATCCATATATTCAATCTATTCAATCTGTATTGACTGAACCAAACCATAGATATACATCCATTTACATGATTCTCCAGTTACATCCATTTACTGATATCATGGTTTCGGCAAGTCATCCAATTATACAATCTATATATTACAATTCAATTACAAGTTACAATACAAACAATACAATCAAGAAACCGCGGGGTTTAAGGGGTAGATTGGTACGGAAGGTGTTAGAAGTGGTACGAGACTGCAACCATAAGACACCTAACCTATATTCAGTTGCTGTTGTACCATGGCATAAAAAGTTTCTTGAGTTCCTGATACCTTAGTCTCCGGGGCAAGTGAGACTCCTTTCGTATATACTGGTATCTTTCTGTACCATGCTACAAACAACAGCGTTAACACTCAATACAATAATATAACAATATATTACAACTGTAAAAGCTACTCTCTCTCTCTCTTACTCTCTGTCTATTCTATTTCTCCCTTATCCTTGGGACTTACCGAGCGAATGTTCGCTGACGACATTCCTTCTCTTTCATCTTTGGAATATTATCAGGTGATCTGGACACTCCGGAGATCGAGCCTACCAGCGAGGACTTGGATCAGCTTGCTTACGACCCAGAGCTCTAGCTTCATTGTACACATTTCATTTCAGTACTTTCCTTTTCTGTTATGCCATTGTTTAGGTATTTCTTTCATTCAGATGTATTTATTTTTCCACGCATTATAAAAAAGAATGTGAATAAATAAAGTTGTTGTTTTATTATATCTTGCCTCTTATGTATTTACTCTTATATTACTTAGATACGCTTAGCGTATTTACTTCATAGTAAATACGTAGCGGTCTCGTCGCGTCCTCTGCCCGTACTCTGGAAAACGGGGCGTGACAGGTTTTGTTGGTGGCCCATGCAGGTTTTGTTGGTGGCCCATGCACTTCTAAAATACGAAGACTTGGGCACCCCTCCGTGGGGCAATCCTATACCCCCTACGACTGCGGCGAGTAGCCCGCAAATTCTAAAGTAAGGCATCCCGGTCTCAATTCCATGAGATGGTGGCCCGTTGCCCTTTAGAACCCGGCTACTCGAGCACTCCGCCGCAGGGTAAACCTAGCACCAGTAAAGAAGACTTGAATATACAACGGTGACTACGTCCATAATCAGGACGCGCCCTAAAGAATAATACAGGCCGCAATGACAGTAGTCCACATGTCGGACGCTCGCCACGCAATATAAATATACATTACATCACAGATCTATCAAATACTATGTACACCGGGCAATCCATCGCGACAATCCAACAAAACCATAATCACAGAGTAACACAGAACATCAATGCGAGTATCAATTTCATAACCCCATCTAATTAATACCTATAGCAATTACGATGTTTTACCAAACGTTATGATACTAACAGATGCAGAACAAGCACGCATCGAATCCGTAACCAAACTATCACTTACCCGCAAAGTTATACGTTAGAAATTCCAAACAATTTGAACTTCAATCACAAACTGACGTATCAAAAACCTCACATTTTTCATGAAAACGAAACCCGTTAAACCCCCAACCCCCCCCCCCCCCACACACACACGCACATGATTTTAGCCTTGATTCGGCCCCAAAACGGGGCTGGAACAGCCCCGATTCGGGGCTAATCTGGGATGATTCCATCCCCCGATTCAGGGCTGTTTCGGCGATGGTTCGGCCCTGTTTCGGGGAAGAACTGAGCACAAATCAGATGGGTATTTAGCTATTATGTTCCTACATGAAATTCATGGTCCGAACCAAGAATTCAGTGGCTCTGACAAAATAAAAAAGAGATCTTTTCATGCAAGTTTTCTGTCACGCCCCGCTTCTCAAAGTGCACAAACTACGGCACGTGACAGAGCCAACCATACTACTTGTAGTTAGAAAACATCCCTCCACAGTCACATTACGGCTGTCTATAGGATATCAAGAATATAAAATATATAAAACTAGCTAGTACATGTCCATTTGCCATAGTAAACAGAGTCATGAAAATGTATAAGCGGAAACGAATTAGATCCAATAAACAACATCTGAAACTTATTCTAATATGGGCTCACATCAAGGAAATAAAACTGCGGAAATAAACTAAACTTACATCTCTAAATACACGATCACTTCTTCATCGCTCGGCTTGACGGCTAAAGTACTCTCGATCTGCCTGCGATAAAGGTAAAGGAACCGGGCCATGAAAAACCCAGACGCCGGTACGTTATAATACCAAATAACAGTGATAATCAGGATATAACGATATAACTGAACATGAATATAAATAAATAATACAGATATGAAACGGTAGGGTATGTGTATGTATGTGATGTGTGATGTATAACCTAAAAACTGTGCATCTTGGTTATCTATTCTAAAAGTCTTCGAAATCAATTAATGTAATCCTCATCGTAACCTAAAAGAATATATCCCGTTCATTCCCCATGGGATCACGGTAACAGGTTTAATTCCGTAATGCCCAGAAAAACGGCAAACAGGTAATTATTCCGTAATGCCCGGAAAAACGGCAAACAGGTAATTATTCCGTAACGCCCGGAAAAACGGCAAACAGGTAATTATTCCGTAACGCCCGGAAAAACGGCAAACATGTAATTATTTCGTAACGCCCAGAAAAACGGAAAACATGTAATAATATCCTCTCGAGTTACGTTTCGATTACATTCTTGATTTCCCCTTTGCCCCCAGGTTATGTATTCAAGTCAGGTATTGCCAATAGAGATCTGATGCCAACATAGGATCCCGTATGTACAGTTCTTGTCTATGCAGATAACAAGTCACGTCCGTCAAAACAACATGTCAATATTGTTGGCATTAATAACAAGATCCAAGTAATAAGTCAAGTAATGTGTCGTGAACATGTCATGTGATGTATATGCATCAAATAGATATCTAAATGTGAACTGTAATCAATATCGGAACACGGTTAATGCACGAATGCACATGTATCTATCTATAATAACCAGTGTATATATATATATATATATATATATATATATATATATATATATCCATGCCTGTGTATGATGCAACTAGATAGCACTTTGTACTAATGTAATAGAATCGTGATGTTCTGGCATGCAATTAGATATGCGATTATCGGTACGGATACGAACGGAACTGTAAAACGGTAAAACTATAATATTTGCTGCATAATAAAACACATGTACTATTTTTTTATATATAAATAGATACATTAACATAGCATGTTGCAAGTCAAATTTGTCTGATCGGATCTCACGTCAGAGTACGTACGTCACGTTCGACGTCGGATAAACATCGTGATGCAACTACGCGCGTGCAGGACTAGACCTGGATGATCAACGATATGACTACGTGGACGACGACGATGACTGGGTCGTCCGGATCGTCGGCGACGTGAAAGACTCCGGCGAGACGGCCAGAAAATTCAAGAAAGCAAGAATGGAAGAAAGGAAGAAGATGAGAAGAAGAAAGAATGGGCGTGTGGCTCCTGGTTGGGTTTCTGGGACAGGGGACAGAGGATAGAAGAGGAAACGATGGCGAAGATGGGCAGTCGTCGACGGCGAAGGGAAGAGGGGGTTTTCTTAGGTTGCAGTGGAGTTCGTCAGGATTTAGGTTATGAAGATGGGTGTGCAGGGCTCGGGAAGAGGAGAGGGAGGTGAAGAAGTGACGGTGACGAGGCAGTGGGTGATTGGCGGTGAGGTTTCTGGGGTTAAGTCGGGGCTGTGCAGGGATCGTGGTCGAGGTTGTAGGTTCTCGGGGAGAAGGAGGAGAGGGATGAGAAGGTGAAGGCAGGGTTAGGGTAATGGCGACAGTGAGTCGCCGGCAATGAGGGTAGAAGTTGTCGGGTCCGGGGGTCTGTCATGGGTGCAGGTGGCGTCGTCGAGTGCAGGGTTTGGGTTCATCGCGGGTGAAGGAACATAGAGGTGGTGGTGGTGTCGAGAGGTTGCGATGAGGGTGATGATGAGGGTGGTGAGAAGATGAGGGGAGGTCGGCGGCAAAGGCGAGGCGAAGGGCTAGGGTTCGAGTTCTCATCGCAGGGACGAAGAAGAAAGAAAAGAGAGAGGCTAAGGTTTTGTATAATAATAATAATAATATAGGATTATATAATTTATAGGGGAGAGAGAGGCAGAGGGATAGAGAGAGTGTGTGTGCTTGAGGAGAGAGTGAGTGCGAGAAGAGAGAGAGATATAGGAAAATATATTTAGTTTAAATATTAATATATATATATATTTGATTATATAAACTGTTAGTACTAGTTGAGGTTTAAAAATATTATAATATATTTTCTAGGTATAAACAGCTAATACAAATATACTCCGAAAAATTACCGGGTCTCTTTTAAAAATCTAGTTTTAAAATAAGGATAATATACGTATCAGTTAAAACCATAATGCGATGTCCGGTTAATAAAAATGCATACCCCCAAAAACGAATACACGTAAATACACGTAGCGATCCAAACGAGTCTGTTTTGTCAATCTGGACATGAACACAATGTGTGGATCCACTCATAAGATATAGGGCATGATAACATGTTATGCTAGATATTAAAATATATTATCCGACTATTATTTATATTATTTAAAAGATATGCAGATACTAAATATATCATACATGTCTATAGAATCTAGATGTGCACGGATCCTCTGTACTAGTAAAATATGACGTAATCTAGAACCATGATGGGTTTCAAGCATGCGGGTCGGGTCGGATATTAATCACAGATACCAAATGCACTATCCGCACCCAAAAACGATAATAAACAAGAAACTGTCGTAAGATTAGGAAAATAACCAAATAAAATATCATATAAATGCATTAGGGTGTTACATTATACCCAACTACAAAAGAATTTCTTCCTCGAAATTCCCGGAACAAGAAAAGACAAGAAAACACGGATCTAAGAAATGAGGTGTGGAAATTTCTGTCGAATCTCGTCTTTACGTTCCCAAGTAGATTCTCCAACCGAACGATTCCCCAATGAAATAAGTACTAGAGGGATAACCTTGTTCTTGAGGATTTTGTCCCGTCGATCCTCTATCGCCATTAGTCGTTCTTCATATGATAATTCCTCCCTTACTGTCAGCTCCGAGTGATCTAGGACGTGCGACTCATTTCGAACATACTTGCGGAGTTGAGATACATAAAACACGTCATGAACACTCGCCAAGGATGGTAGTAAAGACAATCGATAAGCTACTTCTACAACGCGCTCGATAATACCAAAAGGCCCTACGAATCGAGAACTAATCTTTCCTCGACTACTAAAACGGATCACTCCTTTGGTCGGGATATCTTCAAGAATACAAGATCACCAACTGTGAACTCCAGAGGTCTTCTTCCTATATCAGCCTAACTTTTCTGTATCTTGTGCCTCCTTTATATGATTTCGGATCACATTGACTTTCTCCACGGTTTGCACAATAATATTTGGTCCCAACAATCTTCTTTCTCCAACATCATCCTAACAACGGGCGAGCGACACTTACGACCGTGCAATACTTCGAATGGAGCCATCTATATAGTCGCCTGAAAACTATTATTATACGAAAACTCCACCAAGTGGAAATGATCCTCCCATGAACTCTTGAAGTCTAACATGCATGCTCTCGACATATCTTCAAGAGTTTGGATCACTCTTTCAGACTGGCCATCTATCTGAGGATGATAGGCGGTGCTAAAATTCAATCGAATCCCCAAACTTTCCTGTAGACTCCTCCAAATGTGCAATAAAAATCGGGTATCATGATCGGAAATGATGCTTATAGGTACTCCATGGAATCTCACAATCTCCTGCTTGTATTGCTCTACTAAAGATTCTGTTAACTAACCAACTCGAAACGATATGAAATAAGTTGCCTTGGTCAATCGATCAACAATCACCCAAACTGCATTATTACCCTTTAGACTCCGTGGTAATGCTGTCACGAAATCCATGGTTATATGTTCCCACTTCCATTGAGAAATCGGAAGTGGTTGCAATAAACCAGCTACCCTTTGATGTTCAGCCTTGACCTGCTGACACACCAAGTATTTCGATACATAGCGAGCAATCTCTCTTTTCATGCCTTCCCACTAGAAATGTTGTCGCAAATCTCTATACATCTTTGTGCCTTCCGGGTGTACTGAATATGCGGAACTATGAGCCTCCTTCATAACTTCTTTACGAACATCTCCTTTCGGCACACATAAATGGCTCTCATATCGTAACGAACCATCTTCATGAATTAAAAAGTCCGCTCGAAGTCCCACTTCTACCTGTTCTTGAAACTTCTGCAATCTCGGATCGTGTGATTGCGCTGCTTTAACGTTATCGATCAAGGACGACTGTACTTGCAACTGCATCAACTGTCCCGAAGAATGTGGTAGTATGATCTCCAACTCGAATCTCTGAAAATCAGCTATAATCTTTTTTTGTGCAGTCAACATCCGTATTGCCGGCAACCGACTTAGAGCGTCCAACACTACATTAACTTTCCCCAGATGGTATTTCAGATCAAGATCATAGTCAGCCATCAGCTCTAACCATCTACGCTACCTTATGTTAAGATCTTTCTGTTTGAACATATACTTTAGGCTCTTGTGATCGGTAAATATTTCTACCTTTTCGCCCAATAAGTAGTGTCTCCAAATTGTTGAAACAAAAATCACTGCTGCTAGCTTCAAATCATGAGTTGGGTAGTGCTTCTCATGGGTTTTCAATTGTCTCGACGCATAGGCTATAACTTTCCTATGTTGTATTAGAACACATCCCAAGCCTTTCCCAGATGCGTTGCTGTGAATAACCAACCCTCCGGAACCATCTGGCACTGTCAAGATAGGTGCGGTTGTCAATCTTTGCTTCAATGCTTCAAAAGCTGACACAAATTTCTCCGTCCATACGAACGGTACCTCCTTTCGTGTTAGCTTGGACAATGGTTCAACTATTCAAGCGAAATTCTTCACAAACCTTCTATAATATCCGCAAGCCCAAGAAAACTTCTGATCTCCCATACGATCTTTAGAATCGGCCAATCATGAACTGCTGCAATATTTTTAGGGTCAACGGTAATTCCATCTCCGGATACAACACGACCTAAAAATTCATTTCTTCGAGCCAAAACTCGCACTTGCTCATCTTAGCATATAACCTTTCTTGTCTCAACATTTGCAGTGCGATTCTCAAGTGTTCTGCATGCTCTACTTTGCTTCTCGAATAGACCAGAACATCATCGATAAACACCACTACGAACTGGTCCAAATACGGTGAAAATATTCGGTTCATCAAGCCCATAAATATTGCTGGTGCATTCGTGACTCCGAATGGCATCACTAAGTACTCGTAATGCCCATATTGAGTTCGGAACGCTGTCTTGCAAATATCTTCTGATTTCATCCGGACTTGATGATATCCGGATCGCAAATCCAACTTCGAGAATACCCTCGCGCCACTGAGTTGATCAAATAATTCGCCAATACGAGAGATTGGGTACTTGTTCTTAATAGTTACCCAATTTAATTCTCGATAATCGATGCACATCCTCCACGTGTGATTGATCGTTTGCGAAGAAGTGTTTTTGTAAATAACCGCAATCAAGATGGTGTCGCTAGTAGCTAGCCGCGATGAGTACAGGTCGTCTGCAGGGAAACGTGAACTATTTTCTTGCTTTAGATGAGTTGATAAGAGATGGGTGATTGTTTGTCGTTATATTTTAGAACGGATATAAGATTTATGATAAAAAGGCTTATAGGGTTCATAGGACTTGGTTGTTAATGGATGAATATTTAAAATGACTCTTTTATCTTTTAATAGTTTAAAACTAGAGCGATAGTGATTATGTAGATTAGGGTTCTTGGAGAGAATAGGGTTTCCCACTACTAACCTTTGTCCTTTCATTGATCTCTATTCATGTCTAGCTTTTAACAAAATAAGTGTTTAACTGATCTCAAATTGGTAGTGCGCCCGATAAGGAGGTTAACATTTATTTTGCTAAAGTTTATAAAGTTTAAAATGTATAAAAAAAAGTTAAGAGATCTTTTCATCCATTATCCTCCTCTATCATATAAACCCTAGCAAGCGAGGAATTACTCGCTCATTGTTAACTTAGAAGAGAGGTTGAATGAAAACATGATTAAGATGCAGAAAAGTAATGCGTAAAAATTATTGCAGAAATTAAATGCGGAAAATAAATGCAAAAAGAATTAAAAATAAAAACTACCTTTATTGATTAACTATTGCATTTACAATTCTACTTAGAAAGTCGATTACAAGAACTCTAGTTTGCTCTAGATCTCTCTCTTATTGGTGGTAGATGAATAGATGATGATCATTCGAATACGTGGATCTCTTGGATCTTTTGATCTCTTCGATAATGATTTTGAATGTACAGCTCTCGGTCCTTTATATAGTATTTGAAGCCAGAAATCCTAGATTCCATATGTGAGGATATACAGTTACGATCCAAACTACAAAATCTCACATCCTATGACTCTGATTGCGCCATGGTTCCACCGCATATTGGCATGTTTGGCCGCCCTTCTTCGCAACTTGGTAGAATCAGGATTTGATATTTCTTCCGGTCTCTTATGTTGACATGTAGAGATCCTTTTAATGTCTAGATCCTGAAAATAATACTCTGAGTCTCTGCCGTTGCTAGATCTCTCGATTTGCTTCTAAATTTTAGCAGATTCGGTTCCGATATCCCGATTTGACTCGGATCTCTTACTTGGATTCCAGACCTGAGCTAAAATCTGCACAATATCTCAAATCAAAGTATTAGTAGCATTTGGTATTTTTGAGATATTATTCTAACCATTTTATATGATATTAAATTTTAAGAATATAGATTAGAAATATTTGATATGATATGCATATTTTAATTACTAATATTTCATTTAAATATTATATGCATATATTTTCCCTAATTATATTAATTATAATACAGAAACATATGATAATAAACTTTTTATAAATAAACCCACATATGTTTCTATATTACAATTAATACCTTTTAGCACTTAACAAAAGTAGGAAAAATGTTCATTCAAATGTGCAATATTTTAGACTAATCAAATACCCCCAAACTTATCTTTGATCGTCCCGAGCAAACTAGTTAATAAAGAGAAAAAGAAAAACCTAGCTAGTATACTTTCGTAGGCAACACGATTGCACTGAGCACTTGCAACAAGCCTTTAAACCTCTAGGTGTCCCTAGTAGGAGGAGTGTTGTCTCCTGAGAGTTTTCAGCGGATTACACCTACAAAGTCCTATAATAAAAGAAAGAAGATCAAAAATACATACAAAGATAAAGAACTTATAAAAGAAAGAACATGAAAATAAGAATTTCAAACTACACTAGCTTTTTAGTTGCCAGAAATCACATCATCACTCAATAAAATATCGTCTTTAGACTTCCTTCATACCTTTCTTCCAAATATCGATCATATACCCCTACGTGTGTGTAAAAGACATAGCTACACTTAAAGAATTCAATTCAAGCTATTATACTCTTGTCCATCATCCATAGTACTTTTTAGTCGGTGAATATTTTAGATGGAATTGCTCACACATTCTTCATGTGACCGTTAATACTTTTTGAGGTACTAACCAACCGATTACCAAATGTGCTCACTCATTAAAGCCTAATTAGCAATATCCTAGGCCCGTATCAATCACCAAGAAATCTGCAAAAAGCTCCCGTCCGCAAACAACAACTGTACAATCTTTACATTCCTTACTAGATATGATTTTCCCATTCCCAGTGTGTATGTCCCAGAAACTAGACAGGGTCGTGCAAGTAATCGAGTGTGTAGTTATAAACTTGGACGACATAAAACAATGAGATGCACCAAAATCAAATAACGCTAATGCGGGAAAACCATGAACGAGTAGAATATCTGAAACAACTTCCCCTGAAGCCTTAGCTTCCTCAGCCGTCAAGGTAAAAGCTCGAGCCTGATTAGGTCCTTGAGTCAGCTGCTTCTGTCCCTGAAATGGTTTCTGCGGTGGCTTCTGAATATCATCCCTCATGCGAAGCTTCGACGGACAAGAGTTAACAGTGTGATCCGCCGATCCACAAACCAGATAAAGTCCCTGCCTCCTTCGACAATCCTTTTGCACATGTCTGGGCAAATGACAGTAGTCACAAATCACGCTCCTTCTTCGATCAACGACAATAGGCTTCTTCATCGGTGTTACGCCACGACGGTTCACTGGAATACCCATGTGTCCATGTGCTCGGTTCGATGCAAAAGTCGGCTTCCGTACTGTAATTGCTGTCTGCTGTGAACTCCCAGTCTTCCCAGATAAGCCCTGCTGTTCTCGGGCTGCCGTAAGTACCTGTGAGAAAGTGGTCAAACCCAGGGAGACAATCTGCCTCTGGATGTCCACATCCAATCTGCGCATGAACCTCCTTGCCCTATCCGCATCGTTGGCAACTAAAGATCCAGCGAACCTACTGTGCCGTGTCCACTCAGCTGCATGTACATCTATGGCCGCACCATTCTGCTTTAGACTCATGAACATCTATTCCATTTCCTCCCGTGCAGTTCGCGGGAAGAACTTCTCCAGGAAACTCTTCGAAAAATCCGCCCACTTGATCGGCTTGGGCAAGCGGGTCTCCTCCACAAGCCACCATTCACGGGCGTAGTCCACTAATTGAATGCGCACCACATCCACTCTTTTATCATCTAGAATCTGGGCTGCAATAAGTAAGTTCTCCGTGTCAACTAGCCACTGCTCCGCTGGCAATGGCTCCTCCAAACCGGTAAATACAGATGGACCCAAACGCCTGAAATCTGCTACAGTCCCCACACGCTCAACTGGCTTAGCTCCAACATTGTTCACGGACTGCTGAACGGTCCGCAAACCTGAAATGATTCAGCTTGCTGCTGGATCAGCTCGGTCTGCCTCTTTTGATTCTCCAGCATTCCCCGTATCACTCCAAGTATGGCGGCTTCATCAATACGCCTTTGGTACGTCTTCAGATTCTTGTCTGCCATACTCCTGAAATCAAAACACCCAAAGATTAGCATGATAACAGATTCAGAATATAGATCAAGGCTAGAACTCCAAGTTACTTAAATAAAGTACCGCATTGTAACCATGCCGCAGTATCATAGCTACAATTAGATAACTCCACCCAAGTCGCCTAAGTTCTAGAGATACCAAGGAATCAGGTATTGAGTCGATATGCAAAGGAAGTTTGCACACCGTAAAAGATATAATCAGGAAGAACTTAGATTCAAGAATGGTAAAACGGCAAGGTGGCAGGACATGTTTCCTAAACACGGGTTTTCTGATTCGTGTATTGGGTACAATACCCAACTACAAAAGAATCAACCCGACTAACCTATGGCACTGACACCAAAAGAACCATGTCACGCCCCGCTTCCCAGAGTACGCTAAATTGGGCACGCGACATAGCCAACCATGCTACCTGTGGGTAGGAAGTATCCATCCACAGTCACATTACGGCTGTAGAGATATCAAGAACAAAATGTAACTATCTAATACATGTCCATAAGCCAAGATAACATGAGTCAAGAATAATAAAAGTGCAGAAGCAAAAGATCCAATACAAATAACTGGAATGTACGTCCCATAATGCAGGCTCACATCAGGAATAAACTGCGGAAAATAAAAGAACTAACTACTACTGAAAACTCACTGCTCAGCCTGCTGACTGAAGTACTCCTACTCGGACTGCAGCAAAGGTACGGAATCTGGGCCATGCAAAACCTAGACGTCAGCGCGTCATGTCATCAAGTAATAAAATATGAACAGAGTAACATGTAATGCAAATATAATCATGAATGAAAAGCATGGATGACAGTAATATAAATCAGGGTAGTGAAGGGTAGTATGCAGTGAGTAAACTAAACTGTTCTATTGGATTTTCTACTCTCAAGTCCTTGAAATCAATTTGATGAATCATCTATGTAACTCAATAGTATCCCGTGTATGCCCGGGACCACGGTCAAGATTCTCGGGCTGAATCCGAGACGTACCGCTAGGCAGTAGAAGGTAGCAGGTACAGATGAGTGATGTCAGCATCATCATTCCGGGGCTGGCCCAGCCCGTAATACTGATCAGAACAGGTATCGAACTGTTGAGTTATAAGTCAGGTTTCATCATTGATTTCCACAAACCCCCAAATTATAAGTGTTCAAGTCAGGTATTCAGTAATCAAGAACTAATGCCAACACAGGATCAGGTAAGAGCAGGTTTGTCTGGATAGACAACAGAAACGGTCCGTGAGGACTACATGTCAGGTTTGTTGGCATTAGACACAAGATCAGGTAACGGGTCAAGCCATGGAACATCAGGTCAAGTCAAGTAGTGTACGGTACCATGTCGGGTCAATCAATATGTGTGTAGCAAGTCATGCCGGGGTGTAAAAGATAACATGTGGGTACTCAATAAACAACTAGCATAATCATGGTTATAAATAATCAAGCATGGCTATCAACAACACAATACAAGCAATAAGTTAAGCAATAAATGCAGATCTAACTAATTAGTCGTACAGTTATCAGTTGTGTTTATCAGATAGTGTCAGTATTATATGAATACCGTATAACAGATATGAATGCTAAAAACCAGGTTAATTAGTATTGAGTAATCTATGGATGCGACGACATGTAAATCTGTTCAATGGATGCAGTTGTAGTTAAACCGGTTAATATTGCGCATGGATGTCCGATAGGTTAAAACTGGATAAAAGGGGCACCATGGCTATAAACAAAAGTGATCATGTGGTCTATCTTTTACAGGTGATTACTAGGTAAAATAATTAGATGCAACAATTAAGTTCCAAGTTTTAGAGATTAGGAAATATGTACCGGAACTTTATACGGTTAACTAGAAATCCAATACTTTCTATTCTACTAGAGATTTAATAGGAAAATAAATACATTAGTATAAGATTAGTTTGAATAGCATGTAGTAAGTTTCACTTGCCTCGACGGGTCGCGATACGAAAAACGGAACGTTACGTGTCGGCGGGAAAAAGTCGTGACGCGTGCACGGTACACAGAAAGAACCCAAACGACGAACAGTGGAGTCACACGGATCAGAGGTTCTTACTGAGTCGTCGGGAAACGTCGCCGGCACGGTCGGATTCCGGCAAGATAGAAAACAGTAATTATTGTAATCGACAAGAGATGCATGGAAACAAAGCAAGAAGAAGGCAAGAGAATGGAGGGGATTAATGCAGGAGGTGACAGCATCGTCGGCGCGTCGTTAATGGAGTTCTGGCGATCTACAGAGGATCCAAATATTTAACAAAGAAGAAAAACCTAAGATGAAAAGAAGAGAAAGAAGAAGAAGCGGAAGGTTGCTTACGGGGTTTGGGAGACGGCTGTGCTTGCCAAGGTGGGTAGTCGTCGGCAAGGATCGCCGGTGAGATCACGGCAAGGCGACAAATTCCAAGTTGCAGGGAATAGCTCGGCTAGGGTTTCTGCAAGGGTTGCCGGGATAGATGCTCGGGGAAATAGCAGAGGGGAAAAAACAGAGGGAGAGGGAGACGATGACGATGAGAAGAGGGAGTCGGCGGCGATGAAACGATGGGTTCTGGGTTCGCTAGAGGGTGAGTGCACAGGGAACGAGACTCAGAAAGGAAGAAGGAGAAGGAGAAGATGAGAACGGGGAGAAGAGGAGATGATGGGTTAGGGTTTGAGTTGATGCAGCTAGGGTTAGGGTTACACGAGGCGATGGGTTTTGCTTTAAAAGGAGAAGAAGCGCTGCGGGGGGTTTTAAACGAGAGAGAAAGGGAAGCATGAAGGGAGGTGACGGGATCTCCTCGCGGTGACGGGACTCGAGAAGTAAATAGTGATCGCGAGAGGAGAGAGAGTGGGTGCGAGAGGGGAGAGAAAGAGAAGGGAGAGAGAGAGAGAGCCGCGGAGGAGAGAGAAGGAGAAAGAGAAAGAAAGAAAGAGAGGATTCTGCGCTCGCGCGGCCCAGGGAAGAAAGCAATGGTTTTGATTGGTTGTGAATAAAATTTGGTTTAGGGATTAAAGATTTTCTGGTGTTTGATTTGTTAGGAAAAACTTTGTGAAAGATTTATGGGGGTGTTAATGGGTTGGTAAAATATGAAAGGATATTTTAAAGAAAATGTTAAAAGGATTACCCTAAGATGAAAGATTTCCAACTTCAGGATTTCTTTTCTGATGAAACCCATTAAGAAAATTTAAATATTTAAATAAACAGAATTGGCGGGATACAAAGTAATTCAGAATTGCGCCCGGGCCGGGTTCAAAAATTTGGATTTGAAATATGAAAATTATTAGCAAGTCCCAAAAATTAAAATGAAGGACTTTGTAACCGAAAAGCATACCCCCAAGAACGATCCCACATACGTGCGCGTAGCCATCCAAACGCATCCGTTTCACTGAACTGGACGAGAACACGATGCGAGGACGCTACCACAGGATTAGGGGTATCGAGCAGGCCATGACAAGTATTTTTAATTTAATTTTAGATGACTTAAATTGTTTTATGCAGAATATGACATGTCGGTGTAAACTATAACTGGTAACAGTCAAAGCAGCATAAATGAAATAAATACTATGCACCACACATACGGTAACAGAAATTTGTAGAACTAGACTCAGTTGTTACATTATACCCAACTACAAAATGAATTTCGTCCTCGAAATTCCAAGAATACAATGATAGACGACAAACAACTACAAGAAAAGATGAGGGAACTTCTGCCGGATTTCATCTTCTCGTTCCCAAGTGGACTCTCCATGCGAGCGATTACCCCAAGAAACAAGTACAAGAGGGATAACCTTGTTCTTAAGAACCTTTTCCCTTCGTTCCACAATTTCAACCGGTCGCTCCTCAAAAGTCAAATCTTCTCGTACCGTCAGCCCCGAATGATCCAACACATGTGTTTCATCTCGAATATACTTACGGAGTTGTGATACGTGAAACACTTCATGAACATTTGCCAAGGATTGCGGCAACGCCAAACGGTACGCTACCTCACCAACACGCTCCAAGATCTCAAAGGGTCCAACGAATCGAGGACTGAGCTTTCCTCGACTTCCAAAACGAATCACCCCTCTAGTCGGTGATATCTTCAAAAATACCAAATCACCCACGGTGAACTCTAGAGGTCTTCTCGACGTATCTGCCCAACTCTTCTGTCGGTCTTGTGCTGCTTTTATATGGTTCCGGATAGCATTAACCTTCTCAACAGTCTGTACAACCAAGTCTGGTCCCAACAATCTTCGTTCACCGACATCGTCCCAACAAACAGGTGAACGACACTTGCGACCATACAAAGCTTCAAATGGAGCCATCTGAATAGTTTCCTGGAAACTGTTGTTGTAAGAAAACTCCACCAAATGTAGATGATCCTCTCAAGAACCCTTGAAGTCCAACATGCACGCTCTCAACATATCTTCAAGAGTTTGGATTGTTCTCTCCGACTGACCATCAGTTTGAGGATGATAAGCTGTGCTAAACTTCAATCGAGTACCAAAACTTTCCTGTAAACTTCTCCAAAAGTGTGATAAGAACCGAGTGTCCCGATCGGACACGATGCTCACCGGTACTCTATGAAATCTTACAATCTCCTGCATGTACCGCTCCGCCAAAGTCTCTGTTGATTGACCAACCCGGAAGGGAATGAAATGAGCTGCCTTGGTCAATCGATCAACAATCACCCATACAGCATTGTTGCCTTTTGGACTCCGTGGTAGAGCTGTCACGAAATCCATGGCTATATGTTCCCACTTCCACTGAGGGATCGGAAGTGATTGCAATAAACCAGCAACCCTTTAATGTTCAGCCTTGACTTGCTGACACACCAAGCACTTTGCCACAAAGCGAGCGATCTCCCGTTTCATGCCTTCCCACCAGAAATGCTGTCGTAAGCCTCGGTACATCTTCGTGCCTCCTGGATGTATAAGCTGAGCTATGCGCCTCCTTCATAAGTTCTTCACGAATATCCCCTTTTGGCACACACAAATGGCTACCATACCTCAACGAACCATCTTCGTGGATCAATAAATCTGTTCGCAGTCCAGCTTCAACCTGTTCTCGAAACTTTCACAATCTAGGATCCTGCGGTTGCGCTGCCTTAATATTCTTGATCAACGACGATTGTACTTGCAGCTGCAACAACTGCCTCGAAGAATGCGGTAGCACAACCTCCAAATCAAATCTTCGAAAGTCTTCAATGAGTTCCTTCTGCGTAGTCAACATCTGAATTGCTGGTAACCGACTGAGCGCATCCGGTACGACATTAACCCTTCTCGGATGGTACTTAAGATCAAGATCGTAATCAGCCATCAGCTCTAACCATCTACGCTGCCTCATATTAAGCTCCTTCTGCATGAACACATACTTCAAACTCTTATGATCCGTGAAAACTTCGACCCTTTCGCCTAAAAGGTAGTGTCTCCAAATCTTCAAAGCGAAAATCACAGCCGCAAGCTCCGTGAGTTGGGTAATTCTTCTCATGGGTCTTCAACTGTCATGATGCGTACGCTACAACCTTTCCATGCTGCATCAAAACACATCCCTATCATTTCCCAGATGCGTCGCTGTGAATCACTAATCTTCCAGAACTGTCTGGCACGGTCAGAATAGGAGCGGTTATCAATCTCTGTTTCAACGTCTCGAAAGCTGACGCACACCTATCCGTCCACACAAAAGGTACCTCCTTGCGCGCAAGCTTAGTCAACGGCTCCGCCAGACGAGCAAAGTTCTCCACAAATCTTCTGTAATACCCGGCGAGTCCAAGAAAACTTCTTATCTCCGCAATATTCTTTGGAATCGGCCAATCTCGAACTGCTGCAATCCTTTCTGGATCGACGGTGATTCCATCGCCAGACACGACATGCCCCAAAAACTATACTTCTTCCAGCCAAAACTCGCACTTGCTCATATTTGCATAACTTCTCCTGTCTCAACGTCTGTAGTGCGATCTTCAAATGTTCTGCATGCTCTTCAAAACTCTTCGAATAGACCAGAATATCGTCAATGAACACCATAATAAACTGGTCCAAGAATGGTGAAAAGATTCGGTTCATCAAGTCCATGAATATCGCCGGTGCATTCGTTACTCCGAAGGGCATCACTAAGTACTCGTAATGTCCATACCTAGTTTGGAACGCCGTCTTGTAAATATCTTCTGCTTTCACTCGGACCTGATGATATCCGGATCGCAAATCCAGTTTTGAGAATACCCTCGCGCCACTAAGCTGCTCAAAAAGTTCGCCAATGCGAGGGATCGGGTACTTGTTCTTAATAGTCACCCGGTTTAATTCTCGATAGTCGATGCACATCCTTCTCGTGCCATATTTCTTCTTAACTAGAAGAACTGGAGCTCCCCAAGGCGAGTTACTGCTTCGAATCCAACCCTTCTCAAGCAGTTCAGCAACATGTCTCTTGACTTCTTCCAATTCTACTGGTGCCATTGGATAATACGCTTTAGATACTGGCGCTGCACCAGGAATAAGATCAATTGCGAACTCCACGTCCCGCTTCGGCGGTAATCCCGATATATCTTCAAACACGTTCATAAAATCGCGAACAACCGCTGGCTCTTCACTTTCATCAACCTCCATTGATGCAAGAATATTAGTTGTCAGCCTAGCCCTAAACTCGACTGGCCCGACAGAACTGCTTCCTCCCGTGAAGGTAAACTCGGGATGTCCGAGAATCTGAAAAATTACTTTCTTTGCCCTACAATCAATGTGAGCGTGGAAAGTGCCAAGAAAATCAATTCCCAAGACGACTTCGTAGCTGCCCGTATCAATCACCAAGAAATCTGCAAAAAGCTCCCGTCCGCAAACAACAACTGTACAAACTTTACATTCCCTAGTAGATATGATTTTCCCATTCCCAGTGTGTATCTCCCAGAAACTAGACAGGGTCGTGCAAGTAATCGAGTGTGTAGTTATAAACTTGGACGACATAAAACAATGAGATGCACCAGAATCAAATAACGCTAATGCGGGAAAACCATGAACGAGTAGAATACCTGAAACAACTTCCTCTGAAGCCTTAGCTTCCTCAGCCGTCAAGGTAAAAGCTCGAGCCTGATTAGGTCCTTGAGTCAGCTGCTTCTGTCCCTGAAATGGTTTCTGCGGTGGCTTCTGAATATCATCCCTCGTGTGAAGCTTCGACGGACAAGAGTTAACAGTGTGATCCGCCGATCCACAAACCAGACAAAGTCCCTGCCTCCTTCGACAATCCTTTTGCACGTGTCCGGGCAAATGACAGTAGTCACAAATCACGCTCCTTCTTCGATCAACGACAACAGGCTTCTTCATCTGTGTTACGCCACAACGGTTCACTGGAATACCCATGTGTCCATGTGCTCGGTTCGATGCAAAAGTCAGCTTCCGTACTGTAATTGCTGTCTGCTGTGAACTCCCAGTCTTCCCAGATAAGCCCTGCTGTTCTCGGGCTGCCGTAAGTACCTGTGAGAAAGTGGTCAAACCCAAGGAGACAATCTGCCTCTGGATGTCCACATCCAAACTGCGCATGAACCTCCTTGCCCTATCCGCATCGTTGGCAACTAAATGTCCAGCGAACCTACTGAGCCGTGTCCACTCAGCTGCATGTACATTTACGGCCGCACCATTTTGCTTTAGACTGATGAACTTCTCTTCTATTTCCTCCCGTGCAGTTCGCGGGAAGAACTTCTCCAGGAAACTCTTCGAAAAATCCGCCCACTTGATCGGCTTGGGCAAGCGGGTCTCCTCCACAAGCCACCATTCACAGACGTAGTCCACTAATTGAATGCGCACCACATCCACTCTTTTATCATCTGGAATCTGGGCTGCAATAAGTAAGTTCTCCGTGTCAACTAGCCACTGCTCCGCTGGCAACGGCTCCTCTAAACCGGTAAATACAGACGAACCCAAACACCTGAAATCTGCTACAGTCCCCACACGCTCAACTGGCTTAGCTCCAACATTGTTCACGGACTGCTGAACGGTCCGCAAACCTTCCTGAAACGATTCAGCTTACTGCTGGATCAGCTCGGTCTGCCTCTTTTGATTCTCCAGCATTCCCTGTATCACTCCAAGCATGGCGGCTTCGTCAACACGCCTTTGGTGCGTCTTCAGATTCTTGTCTGCCATACTCCTGAAATCAAAACACCCAAAGATTAGCAAGATAACAGATTCAGAATATAGATCAAGGCTAGAACTCCAAGTTACTTAAATAGAGTACCGCATTATAACCATACCGCGGTATCATAGCTACAATTGCATAACTCCACCCAAGTCGCCTAAGTTCTAGAGATACCAAGGAATCGGGTTTCGAGTCGATATGCAAAGGAAGTTTGCACACCGTAAAAGATATAATCAGGAAGAACTTAGATTCAAGAATGGTAAAATGGCAAGGTGGCAGGAAATGTTTCCTAAACACGGGTTTTCTGATTCGTGTATTGGGTACAATACCTAACTACAAAAGAATCAACCCGACTAACCTATGGCTCTGATACCAAAAGAACCATGTCACGTCCCGCTTTCCAGAGTACGCTAAATTGGGCACGTGACATAGCCAACCATGCTACCTGTGGGTAGGAAGTATCCATCCACAGTCACATTACGGCTGTAGAGATATCAAGAACAAAATGTAATTATCTAATACATGTCTATAAGCCAAGATAACATGAGTCAAGAATAATAAAAGTGCGGAAGCAAAAGATCCAATACAAATAACTGGAAAGTACGTCCCATAATGCGGGCTCACATCAGGAATAAACTGCGGAAAATAAAAGAACTAACTACTACTGAAACCTCACTGCTCAGCCTGCTGACTGAAGTACTCCTGCTCGGACTGCAGCAAAGGTACGGAATCTGGGCCATGCAAAACCCAGACGTCAGCGCGTCATGTCATCAAGTAAAAAAATATGAACAGAGTAACATGTAATGCAAATATAATCATGAATGAAAAGCATGGATGGCAGTAATATAAATCAGGGTAGTGAAGGGTAGTGTGCAGTAAGTAAACTAAACTGTTCTATTGGGTTTTCTACTCTCAAGTCCTTGAAATCAATTTGATGAATCATCTATGTAACTCAGTAGTATCCCGTGCGTGCCCGGGACCACGGTCAAGATTCTCGGGCTGAATCTGAGACGTGCCGCTAGGCTGTATAAGGTAGCAGGTACAGATGAGTGATGTCAGCATCATCACTCCGGGGCTGGCCTAGCCCGTAAGACTGATCAGAACAGGTATCGAACTGTTGAGTTACAAGTCAGCTTTCATCATTGATTTCCCCATACCCCAAAGTTATAAGTGTTCAAGTCAGATATTCAGTAATCAAGAACTAATGCCAACACAGGATCAGGTAAGAGCAGGTTTGTCCGGATAGACAACAGAAACGGTCCGTGAGGACTACATGTCAGATTGTTGGCATTAGACACAAGAACAGGTAACGGGTCAAGCCATGGAACATCAGGTCAAGTCAAGTAGTGTACGGTACAATGTCGGGTCAATCAATATGTGTGTATCAAGTCATGCCGGGGTGTAAAAGATAACATGTGGGTACTCAATAAACAACTAGAATAATCATGGTTATAAATAATCAAGCATGGCTATCAACAATACAATACAAGCAATAGGTTAAGCAATAAATGCAGATCTAACAAATTAGCCGTACAGTTATCAGTTGTGTTTATCAGATGGTGTCAGCATTATATGAATACCGTATAACAGATGTGAATGCTAAAAACCAGGTTAATTAGTATTGAGTAATCTATGGATGCGACGACATGTAAATCTGTTCAATGGATGCAATTGTAGTTAAACCGTTTAAAATTGCGCATGGATGTCGGATAGGTTAAAACTGGATAAAAGGGGCACCATGGCTATAAACAAAAGTGATCATGTGGTCTATCTTTTACAGGTGATTACTACGTAAAATAATTAGATGCAACAATTAAGTTCCAAGTTTTAGAGATTAGGAAATGTGTACCGTAACTTTATACGGTTAACTAGAAATCCAATACTTTCTATTCTACTAGAGATTTAATAGGAAAATAAATACATTAGTATAAGAATAGTTTGAATAGCATGTAGCAAGTTTCACTTGCCTCGACGGGTCGCGATACGGAAAACGGAATGTTACGCGTCGGTGGGGAAAAGTCGCGACGCGCGCACGGTACACGGAAAGAACCTAAACAACGAACAGTGGAGTCACACGGATCAGAGGTTCTTGCTGAGTCGTCGGGAAACGTCGCCGGCACGGTCGGATTCCGGCAAGACAGAAAACAGTAAATATTGTAATCGACAAGAGATGCATGGAAACAAAGCAAGAAGAAGGCAAGAGCATGGAGGGGATTAATGAAGGAGACTTACTCACTGGATTGCAGGAGGTGACAGCATCGTCGGCGCGTCGTCGACAGAGTTCCGGCGATCTACAGAGGATCCAAATATTTAACAGAGAAGAAAAACCTAAGATGAAAAGAAGAGAAAGAAGAAGAAGAGGAAGGTTGCTTATGGGGTTTGGGAGAAGGCTGTGCTTGCCAAGGTGGGTAGTCGTCGGCAAGGATCGCCTGCGAGATCATGGCAAGGCGACAAATTCCAAGTTGCAGGGAATGGCTAGGCTAGGGTTTCTGCTAGGGTTGCCGGGATAGATGCTTGGGGAAAGAGCAGAGGGGACAGAACAGAGGGAGAGGGAGATGATGACGACGAGAAGAGGGAGTCGGCGGCGATGAAACGATGGGTTCTGGGTTCGTTGGAGGGTGAGTGCACAGGGAACGAGACTCAGAAAGGAAGAAGGAGAAGGAGAAGATGAGAACGAGGAGAAGAGGAGATGCTGGGTTAGGGTTTGAGTTGATGCAGCTAGGGTTAGGGTTATACGAGGCGATGGGTTTTGCTTTAAAAGGAGAAGAAGCGCTGCGGGGGGTTTTAAACGAGAGAGAAAGGGAAGCATGAAGGGAGGTGACGGGATCTCCTCGCGGTGACGGGACTCGAGAAGTAAATAGTGATCGTGAGAGGAGAGAGAGTGGGTGCGAGAGGAGAGAGAAAGAGAAGGGAGAGAGAGAGAGCTGCGGAGGAGAGAGAAGGAGAAAGAGAAAGAAAGAGAGAGAGGATTCTGCGCTCGCGGGGCCCAGGGAAGAAAGCAATGGTTTTGATTGGTTGTGAATAAAATTTGGTTTAGGGATTAAAGATTTTCTGGTGTTTGATTGGTTAGGAAAAACTTTGTGAAAGATTTATGGGGGTGTTAATTGGTTGGTAAAATATGAAAGGTTATTTTAAAGAAAATGTTAAAAGGATTACCCTAAGCTGAAAGATTTCCAACTTCAGGATTTCTATTCTGATGAAACCCATTAAGAAAATTTAAATATTTAAATAAACAGAATTGGAGGGATACAAAGTAATTCAGAATTACGCCCGGGCCGGGTTCAAAAATTTTGATTTGAAATATGAAAATTATTAGCAAATTCTAAAAATTAAAATGAAGGACTTTGTAACCGAAAAGCATACCCCTAAGAACAATCACACGTACGTGCGCGTAGCCATCCAAACGCGTCTGTTTCACTGAACTGGACGAGAACACGATGCGAGGACGCTACCACAGGGTTACGGGTATCGAGCAGGCCATGACAAGTATTTTTAATTTAATTTTAGATGACTTAAATTGTTATATGCAGAATATGACATGTCGATGTAAACTATAACTGGTAACAGTCAAAGCAGTATAAATGAAATAAATACTACGCACCACACATACGGTAACAGAAATTTGTAGAACTGGACTCGGTTGTTACAGTTTTCTTTGGACCAAAGTAACCGCCACATGCATGATCATGGCAGAAAGACAATACACTCTTGAATTCATCATTAGGAACACATCGGTGAATCATTTGATCGAGACAATACTTAAATAGATAAGGTTCATCCAAGTAAAAATATTTTACTTGGGATAGAAATCGGTTTTTGTCTTGTTTTGACCATTCACTGGGTTGAAGTCATGTTGCTAAATAATTCACAATATCCATGAACCAAGATTCGCAGGATATGGTCAAGAGCTGTTCGTCAGGAAAGGAATCGTTTATTGGCACGGTCAACGTTGGCGAAGAAGAAAGGCGTGAAAGATGGTCGGCTACTACATTTTCACATCCACTCTTGTCTCGTATTACAAGATCAAACTCTTGTAACAGAAGGATCCAATGTATTATCCTAGATTTAGTATCCTTCTACGATAAGAGATGTCTTAGGGCGGAATGATCGGTGTAAACTACAATTGGAGAGCCAATTAAGTAGGGCCTAAATTTTTCTAATGCAAATACAACTGTCGTGAGTTCTTTCTCGGTAGTTGTATAATTCATTTGAGCATTGTTCAAGGTCCTACTTGCATTGTAAATTACATATGGCATCTTATCAATGTGTTGTTCTAAGACTGCACCAATAGCAAAATCGGATGTATCACACATAAGCTCAAAAGGGTGACTCATGTCCGAAGATGACAGAACATGGGTTGTAGTGAGGGAACCTTTAAGTGATTCAAAAGCAGCCACGCAATCCGGGTCGAGGTGAAATGGTATATCCTTGGCCAAGAGAAGAGTTAAGGGTCTAGCGATTTTACTAAAGTCCTTAATGAATCGCCTACAAAATCCTGCATGACCAAAAAAGGATCGTACATCTTTGACGCATTTTGAAAGAGAAAGTCTGACATCTATTTTAGCTTTGTCTACCCAATACCTTTTCATGAAATGATATGCTCTAAGACAATATCTTCTTGAACCATGAAATGACATTTTTCCCAATTCAAAGTTAAATTCTTATCCTTACAACGGGTAAGAACATCGTCAAGATGACACAGGCATTTCTTAAAGGAGTCCCTAAATATGGTGAAATCGTCCATAAATATCTCCAGAAAATTCTCGACCATGTCCGAGAATATCCCCATCATACACCGTTGAGATGAGGCGAGAGCATTACATAACCCAAAGGGTATGCGTCTATAAGCAAAAGTACCGAAAGGACAAGTAAAAGTTGTCTTATCTTGATCATTTTCGGCGATGGGAATCTGGTTATAGCCGGAGTATCCGTCCAAGAAAGCAGTATTCCTGCCCGGCTAATCGTTCCAACATCTGGTCATTGAAAAATAGAGGAATGTGATCTTTGCTCATTGCAGCATTGAGTTTCCTATAATCAATACATACCCGCCACCCAGTTTGGATACGTGATTGGATCAACTCATTAGCCTCATTAGTTATGACCGTGATGCCAGACTTTTTAGGGACCATATGAATAGGAATTATCCATTGGCTATCAGATATTGGGTAAATTATACTATTATTTAGGCATTTGATGATTTCTTTCTTTACTGCCTCCTTCATGACGGGATTCAACCGTCATTGTAGGTCTCAGGCTGGTTTGGCTTCATCCATCAAATGTATACGATGTTCAACAATCAAGGGACTAATTCCTTTGATGTCTGCCATTGTCCAACCAAAAACTTGCCGATTCGATCTCAATACCGACAAAAAGAGCTTGCTCTTGCTCTAAAACTAAAGAAGCTGATATGATAACGGGTAAGGACTCATTCTCACCTAAATATACATATTTAAGATGAGACGGTAGTGGATTGAGATCTAGTGTCAGGGGAGATACGATAGAATGCAGGGTAAGAAAATGATACTCGGACTCATTAAGAGGTTCGTAACCGGCGTAAGAGATTGACTCGGAAAGCTCGACTAACTTTTGCGACAAGTCAAAGGATTTGGACTCGGGGATAGACTTGTCGACGGAAGTGTCCTCACTCGTATAAATAGCTGGATCAAACACTAACGTTCTAGTAGCATCAAGATCATTATCGCAAAGTTTCTTAACTTCGCAACTATCGGAAACTATCTCGTTGACAGAACATATATCAATTAGATGAGCAGAAGGTTCGGAGGGTTGACTTCCTATCCCATAAATGTTAAGCTCAATTGTTATCTTCCCAAAGGACAGGTTCATAGAACCGCTACGACAATTTATTATGGCATTGGAAGTTGCTAGAAAAGGCCGACCAAGAATCACCGGGATGTGGTTCCGTGGGTTCGCCACAGGCTGTGTATCTAAAACTATAAATTCTCCGACTTTGATTAACACATCCTCTAGCTCATCCCTAGGGTGGATGATAGATCGATCGGCTGGAGAGTGCAGTACGCAGGTTTCCACTCTCCTATACCTAATTGCTCATAGACAGAATACGGGAGCAAGTTAACACTATCACCTAAATCGAGCAGAGCGCGATTAATATTTTTACCCCCAATAGTTATAGATATTGTAGGACAACCGGGGTCCTTACGGTTCTTTGGCAATTGTTGGATAAAAGCAGTGCTCACATTGCTCGTTAAGAAAAAAATTTTAGGCACTTGAGTTTTACTCTTCCTAGTGCACAAGTCCTTAAGGATTTTTGCATAAGACGGAATTTGTTGAATATCATCTAGGAGAGGAATATTTATGTTAATTTGCTTAAACATTTCCACAATCTTCTCCATTTGTGCATTTGGTTTGTTGGCCCTCAACATGTTTGGAAAATATGCTTTATCAATAAGGGTTGGGTCCAACATTTGAGGAGAAGATTATGGGGATGGAATGGATCCCAAAATTGGATTTGGGATAGTTGTGGATGGTAATTCCTTCAAGGAAGTGGGCTGAGAGTTCGAGCCTAGTGGAAAACGGAGAATAGGCTTAGAAGAAGATGGTGGACTAGACGAAGTAGGATTAGAAGTAGTAGCCGGGGTTTCATCTAATTCATCATCATCAACTTGTTTACCAACATTATTGTTCAGCACTCTTCCCGATCTCAACGTAGTTACGGCACTCACGTTATGATTTTGTTGGTTAAAGGCGATGTTTGCGTTTTGTGAATGGCTGGGATTTGGTAGAGGTTGAGATGGAAGTCTTCCTTTCTCTCTTTCACTCATTGCGGCATTTATTTATGCAATTTGTGCTTCAATCGATTTTATGGTTTCACCATGGAAAGCAATGTGTTACACTAACTTTTGGATAGAAGGTGTTAAATTGGCCGTCGTTTTTGTGGGGTGTTTAATAAACATTTCTAAGCTTCTTTCGAGTGCAGAGGTTTTTTCGGTACCGGCCGTTGGAAGATTAGTCTGTGATTGAAAAGAATTATTATAAGGAGCAACGTTGTTGGCTGGATTTTGAAAAGATTGCGGTCGAAAGGGGGTGCTGAATTTGGTGTGATGGATGTTGTGGGGGAAGCCTTTGAACATTATTGTGGCTTGGGGACTGCTTTTGAGTTTGAGTTTGGTTTTGGTTCCAAGCAAAATTAGGATGATTCCTCCATCCCTGATTGTATGTGGAGGATTAAGGATCGTTTTTAGGTCATTGCTGAAAAGCAGCATTGGTTTGTTCTAGATCTTGAGACGGAGGATTCAAATGATATTCTTCCATTAAATGTGATGGGTCAAAACAGCAACCACACACGGTTTTGGGGAGCGTAACCTGGTTTAGGGAGGCTGATGAGAATTTTTTTTCCATAACTTCGAGTTTCTTTTGCATCACAGCCATTTCGACTATCACTGCGATGGAAGTATCGAGCTGATGGATACCTACCCTAGATGAAGATGAAGTTGGTTTAGTGCTCTCCCATTATAATTTTTGTTCGGCGAGATCTTTCAGAAATTGCCATGCTTCGCTATCGTCTTTTGACATGAAATGACATTGACAAATGGTTTCAAGCATTTGTTTTGTTGCTGGATTAACACCCTCATATATAATTCGGCAAAGTTGCCATCTATCGATTCTGTGATGAGGGCATTGGACAAGAAGATCTTTGAACCATTCAAAACATTTCCAAAAAGGTTCGCTGGGAAGTTGGGCAAACTGGTTAATCTCGCTCCGAATACGGGCAATCTTATGATGAGGATAGACTTTCTTAAGGAATGCTATAACGAATACATCCCATTTACCGATAGAATGTGCGGCGGTGCTGTAAAGCCATTTTTCTGCGAGATCGCACAAGGTAAAAGGGAGAAGACGTAATTGCAGGGCATCCTCTGAAATTTGGGTTGTGCTTATCACAACACATACGTTTTTGAACTTGGTTATAAAAACGTATGCGTCTTCAGATTCAAGCCCGTGAAATTTGGGCAACAGGTTGATAAAATAGGGTTTAATTTCGAAATTATCCTCATTGGCTGGTGGAAAAGACAGACAAGTAGGAAGGGGTCCATGCACGGGGTAGCATCTTTCTTGGAGTGAGATGCGCGGTGGATTCTGCGCACCTGTGGGTGGTGGCAAGGTGGTATCGTTAAATCCTGATGGAGATCTATCCATCTCAGGAGATGTAGTGGGTGGAGGAGAAATAGAAAATGCAGAAGCACCGACTTCGGAGTCGATAGCAAAAACGCGGACTAGACAGGCATTAGAATCTTATGTCCAGTCGATCATGCACTAAGCGGGTTTAGTGCATGTGGTAGCATGTGTGAGAATGATTTTTAGAAGGTTTGTTTTGAAAAGATAGTCGGACTTGAGGCTTGACTCAACAAATCACAAAATGCACAATCAAACCCTAGAACTAGGGTCACCTAGGTCAACTCACTAGACCACTCCTAAACTTCTAAAATACAAATCACAGGATCAATCCTCTACCATCTCCTTATCACTCTTATGGCCAGGTAAGTGGGAGGTATCCGTTATACGAATCACCGAAATAGCGGGCCAAATTAAGTAACCACTTTCCTTAGTCACACTTACCTAGACACCACAAGAGAAATGTGGATAAGCGATAGATTACCCACTACCTTCCTCTGTCATAATTGAGCACGACGGTTCTCAGAGATTTAGTCTAGATATTTTTTAATTAATGTAGGGTGATAGTATGCTCGTTTTGTGATGTTGGGGCCTAGAAAGGGTGATGAAATCCCCATCTAATCTGAATTTGGGTTTATTGCCCCTTAATGTCCGGTTTAAATATGCAAAAACAAACCGAAATCAAAACAGGCAAAAAGATTTTTGAGCGGCAATATTTGCAAAGAATCCTGCAGGTAAAATCAGATTATTGGAGTTTTAGAGGAGAGAGAAAGATATTAGAAAAATACCAGAGGATTTTGGGGTCTTAAATCCACCAATGTGCCGCGGTTCCGCCGCCAAACCAACCAATGTGCCGCGGTTCCGCCGCAACGTGGAGTGTTCTTTTGCTAAATTTTCTTCAGGGCCCTCCTATACTCCTCTAGTCCAAGTTGAAATTTCTGAATCTCTATTTCTTTACTCCAGTTACTTCAGATTCCCTTGCAAAACTTGCACAATAGTTGTTAAAATCGTAAGATGCGGTTTTGGTTCTCGTTTATTTTATGTTCGCTGGATTTTATATGAAATCAACCAGAATAACAAGAAAAAAATTACGACCGTCTCCCCGGCAACGGCGCCATCTGATTGATCCTTTGCGAAGAAGTGTTTTTGTAAATAACTGCAATCAAGACGGTGTCGATAGTAGCTAGCCGCGATGATTACGGGTCGTCCGTAGGGAAACGTGAACTCTTTTCTTATTTTAGACGATTTGATAAAAGATGGGTGATTGTTTGTCGTTATATTTTAGAAAGGATATAAGATTTAAGATAGAAAGGATTGTAAGGTTCATAGGACTTGGTAGTTAATGGATGAATAATTAAAAATGACTCTTTTATCTTTTAATAGTTTAAAACTAAAGCAATAGTGGTGAATGTAAATTAGGGTTCTTGGAGGGAATAGGGTTTCCCACTACTAACCATTGTTTTTTCAATGATCTCTATTCATGTCTAGCCTTTAACAAAACAAATGTTTAACCGATCTCAAATCGCGGTAGCGCGCCCAATAAGGAGGTTAACATTTATTTTACTAAAGTTTATAAACTTTAAAATGTATAAAAGATGTTAAGAGATTTTTTCATCCATTATCCTATCCTATCCTACAAACCCTAACAAGATAGGAATTACTCGCTCATGGTTAACTTAGAAGAGAGGTTGAAGAAAAATGAAAGCATAATTAAGATGCAGAAAAGTAATGCGTAAAAGTTAGTGCAGAAATCAAAAGCGGAAAATAAATACAAAAAGAATTAAAACTAAAAACTAACTTTATTAATTAACTATTGCATTTATAATTCTCCTTAGAAAGTCGATTACAAGAACCCTTGTTTGCTCTAAATCTCTCTCTTATTGGAGGTAGATGAATAGATGATGATCACTCGGATACGCGGATCTCTTGATCTCTTCGATGATTATTTTGAATGTACAGCTCTCGGTTATTTATATAGTATTTGAAGCCAGAAACCTTAAATTCCATATGTGAGGATATATAGTTACGATCCAAGCCACAAAATCTCACATCCTACGGCTCTGATAGTGCCGCAGTTCCGCCGCATATTGGCATGTTTGGCCGTCCTTCCGCTGCAACTTGGTGGAATCAGGATTTGATATTTCTTTTGGTCTCTTATGTTGACATGTGGAGATCCTTTTGATCTCTAGATCCTGAAAATAATACTCTGAGTCTCTGCCGTTGCTAGATCTCTCGATTTGCTTCTAAATTTTGGCAGATTTAGTTCCGATATCCCTATTTCACTCGGATCTCTTACTTGGATTGCAGACCTGAGCTAATATTTGCACAATATCTCAAATCAAAGTATTAGTAGCATTTGGTATTTTTGAGATATTATTCTAACCATTTTATATGATATTAAATCTTAAGAATATAGATTAGAAATATTTGATATGATATGCATATTTTAATTACTAATATTTCATTTAAATATTATATGCATATATTTTCCCTAATTATATTAATTATAATATAGAAACATATGATAATAAACTTTTTACAAATAAACCCACATATGTTATATATATACAATTAACAAATTTTAGCAGTTAACAAAAGTAGGGAAAATGTTCATTCAAATGTGCAATATTTTAGACTAATCAGCGTGCCATCTTTCTTCTTGACTAGAAGAACTGGGGTTTCTTAGGGTGAATTGCTGCTGCGAATCTAACCCTTTTCTAGTAATTCGGCAACCAGTTTCTTTACTTTTTTTAGTTCCACCGGTGCCATTGGATAATAGGCCTTTGAAATCGGCGCTGCTCCAGAACTAAGATCAATCGCGAACTCAACATCTCATTTTGGTTGTAAACCCGAGATGTCTTCGAACACATCTATGAACTCTCGAACTATTGCTAGCGCTTCCTATCTACTTCCATCGACGAAAGAACGGCACTAGTCGGCCTAACCCTAAATTCGACTAGCCCGATGTTCACACTAGAATATTGCATTTAATATTGCATATTCTTCTACTCGCTTATAGGCATGTGCTTTTGATCCGTATTTGCTACATAATTACAGGTTACAGGTTTCTAGTCCAAAATAATGCAAATCATACAAAATCTCCACAGTTATGCCAAAATCCAGAACATCTATCAAAAACAGATAAAATTTGGGTTTTGATTGTTAGGGATTCTGCGTGTTCAAGTTTAGTTAATTACCGCAATCAAAACGGTTTCGCTTGTAGCTAGCCGGTTGAGTACGGGTCGTCCGCAGGGAGATGGGAATCTTTTTCTATGTGCTTTAACGAGTTAAGTCCAAAAGTCCAGATTTGTTTATGATTAACTAAGTGTTAAAATGATATATAAAGAGAGCTTGTTAGGGTTAGGATTAGGTTAGTTTGAGTTAGGAGTCGCTCACTTCTTTCGTTGCCACTCTTAATATCGGTGTTACGGTAATCGGTAACAACGGGGATTAGCACGACTAGGAAGGAACTTGCGAGTATAAGCTAGGCTTTCCAACGCTTAAGTTCTTCCTTTTGGTGCTTGTCCGTCCGTTCTTGGCTCTTAGCCATAACCTCCAGTTAATTCAACCACAACCGGTCTCACTACGGAATCACCGCTATCATGTAGGATAGGGTGCTGTAGGGAGCGGATTGTGGTTCAATTAACGGGAGTCGATTTAAGATGTTGGATAAGGAAAGAGTGAGAGAGATTTCCTTCTCTCAAACTTCCCTTATCCTACCCTAACAAGTATGAAACTACTCACCCATTATACGGAAAAGAAAAATAAAACAAAAGAGGAAGATAGAAAGAAGGAGATTAGAAGATAACAACTAGCTATTTGCGAGCTCACCTCGGCAAGGATCAAGCGTAAGCGTCATGGTTGTTTAAGGATAAAGGAAAAGAGAAAAGAAAGAAACAAATACAAATAACAACAACTAAGTTAACAAATGAAAATTACAAGCAATAATCATTTAACTAAAGAACAAGACAAGCATGATAAGTATAATAACTCCTTTATTCATTCTTCACTCACAAAAGCTCACTACAAGTTTTTTAATGGAGAAGAGATGAGAGGAGGAAGAAGAACAACAACTAAAACCTAAAATATAAATACAAGATTAAGCACCCTTGGCTTCACAAGGTTCTGGGCTATTTATAGGCAGTGAACTGGAAATCTAGGGCAAAATTCTGTCTCTACATGAAAAGACCAAAATACCCCTGAAGTTTCATCATGTGAGGAGTCAGTACGGCCGCGGAACCGCGGCCTAGACCCCCTATTGGTCGCGGTTCCGCCGCCCTATAGGGGAGTTGGGCTGTCGTCTTTTGTGTGCTGCCCTGATCTTCTGTTCCCTTTAGTCTGGTACATGTTTTTTCTGATAATATTTCTACATTTCTTCCAGAATCAAGGGTGATTGGATGTGGATCTTTTTGTCATGATTTTCTTGAGCTCCGCGTAGATTTCTTGGTTTTGGTGTTGCCATTGTGCTTTGTGCATGAAAGTGACAATCGATTTGCCATTTTGTCTCTCAAACTGGTGTGTGGCAACATACGGATAGAGAGCGGAGACCCGTGTTTTATCTGTGGTTGGCAGGAACCCGGATTTTGTCGTGCTTTTCCATGAATTTCATCGTTTAAAGCCGAGAACCTGCATCCTGCAATTGACTAGCAAACACGGCTCAAGAGTACCTACCGATAAGCAATATGATAAAAATTGGGCGGTATAAAAATGCAAAAATCTGATATGAACAAATACCTCCAAACTTATCATTTGCTCGTCCCGAGCAAAGCCAATTTATTCACAAAAAATTTCCTAACCTCACTTTCGCAGGGAACGCGATTGCACTGAGCATGTGCAACAAGCCGTTAAACCTCTAGGTGTCCCTAGTAGGAGGAGTGTTGTCTCTTGAGGGTTTTCAGTGGATACTACCCACAAAATCCGGTCAAGCTAGTTTTGCAAAATAACTATGATTCAAACCCTAAAGTTTTGTTTCAGAAAATAACAATTCTATTATCCTAAGTCTAGACTATCGAACCTTTATTTTTCACACCTTACTTCTTATTTAACTATAGATTTTATATGTCTTTACGTGCAGTGCAAATAGTGTCGTTAAGTTCCAGAAGGATCGAATAAAATCATCATGTCATATAATAAAGCCCAGATAAAAATTTTAAAAGGATCACATAAGTTTTATAAAGAGTTAAGTATTTTTCAGGTTTCGTTTTCCGGTAAGGTTTCAATTTCAGAATTTCTATCTTCCTTAACAGGAAACTAGGTCTTTTTTTCACTCTACATTTTTCTAGTTTTCATTTCATACACACCTCTGTGAACGTGCAATAGTCTTTATCATAGAATAAAACCTTCATATCTCAGCTAAATTTTTTTATTAAAGCCTGTCTTTTATCAAGATTATTCTCACACAAAGAACCGTTAGGAATTTTAACTCGGAGAGAACACTTGCTTGACTTTGTTTTAATCTGGACTTTCTAGGCTTCTTAGCGAGCTTTGGGCCAATGCACCCAAACCAGTTGGCTTTAGGGCATTAGGTGTAGAAACACCCCAGCGGACTTAATTACTCAAGTTACCTAGGTCCAAAAACAAAAGACAGTTTGGCGTGAAAATCATGATGATTCAATACGAACGGAGACATAACCGGCAGTTCAATTATTTTTTTTTTTGGATAAAAGACGTGTTTAGTGGGTTCGGTGTGTAATCATTCCAATCAAGTTTCAGATAGGTTATTTCTCAGACTTAGTTCCAATTAAGGCATCAATAACATTCCTTCATATTCACTTCACTTCATAAACTATTCTTGATATTACTTATTTCAGAACAAACCTATTTGATCCTCAGAAAATTATTTATCCATTTAAAAGTTTTTAGACATAAAAGACTTGTCATCTAATTTCCAAAACTCACGACACGTGTAGTGTGATGTAAAGACGTATATCAGCTATAGTTAACTTCAAAGGAGAGTTATCTTTCAGGTTTTCAAAATCTAAAAATAAGATTTAGTTATTTTTATTTTATCAAACAAAACCGTCGAAATGTTGAATCAGAGTCCTCCCACTAGCTAACTTGACAAAAAAGTTTTTATGGTTTTAGAAAATTTTCTGATTTTTATGGATTTTATGGATTTTAATATGCAGATGCAAAATATACATATGAATGCGAAGGTAAGAAATGCGTACCGAGCGTACCCCCAAACTTAAACTGGACAGTGTCCTCACTGTCAGTGCATGAAGAGATCATTTGAAGGGTCAAAATTGTCGGTTAGATATACACGTTTTTTTTATTTTTTATTTTTAAAGAAAAGAAAAAGAGCAAAAAATGGAAAAGAATATCCATAAATATATACAAAATGGTATATACATACCCCCAAACTTATTTGGAATAGTGTCCACTGTTCTTGGCTGGATAACCGAAGTTTAGAGGTAGGCATAGGAAGATTATGCAGGGTAAACCGGCTCCTGTAAGAACAGGAGCTCCTCTATTGGTTCGGCGCTAAGGTACGGTTTTAGTCGGTGTCCGTTCACTTTGAAAAATGAACCGTCCTTTGGATTCTCCAAATCCACAGCGCCATGCGGATACACATTCCGCACAAAATACGGCCCTTTCCAGCGAGATCTGAGCTTTCCTGGATGGAAGTGTAGTCGGGTGTCGTAAAGCAGTACCTGCTGACCAAGTACGAAGGTTTTGCGCAAAAGGTGTTTATCGTGAAACAACTTCGTTCGATTCTTAACGACAACCGCGTTATCATAAGCCTCATCCCTAAGCTCGCTTAATTCGTTCAACTGCAGCTTCCGATGGCTGCCCGCATCTTCGAGAGACAGATTCAGCTCCTTTATCGCCCAAAATACGCGATACTCTATTTCGACAGGTAGGTGGCAAGCCTTTCCGTACACAAGCCGATAGGGAGACATGCCAAGATCGGTCTTATAAGCGGTTCGAAATACCCAAAGGGCATCAGTGAGTTTCAGCGACCAATCCTTACGGTTCTTGGAAACCGACTTCTCCAGTATCTGCTTGATTTGCCGATTTGAAACTTCGGCCTGCCCACAGGTTTAGGGGTGGTAGGGTGTAGATAGCTTATGATTAATGGAATATTTCCGCATCAAGGCCTCGAAAGTCTTGTTGCAGAAATGAGTTCCATTGTCGCTAATGATCGCTCGGGGGTGCCCAAACCGAGAGAAAATGTTTTCTTTAAGAAACCTGACGACAACCTTGTTGTCGTTAGTCCAGCTGGGCACAGCCTCGACCCACTTAGAGACGTAATCAACAGCGAGAAGGATGTACAAGTTCCCGAAAGAGCTGGGAAACGGCCCCATGAAATCTATCCCCCAAACATCAAAAATCTCCACAACCAAGATTGGTTGGAGCGGCATCTCGTTCCTCCGGGATATCCGGCCCATGTGTTGGCACCGGGAGCAAGTCTTGCAATAGTCATGAGCGTCTTTGAAGAGTTGTGGCCAGTAGAAACCACATTGCAAGATCTTCTCAGCTGTCTTTCTGGGGTCAAAATGCCCGCCACACGCTTGATCATGGCAAAATGACAGCACACTCTTGAATTCCTTGTCAGGGACACACCGACGAATAATCTGGTCGGGACAGTATTTAAACAGATAGGGTTCGTCCCAGTAAAATTGTTTTACTTAAGATAAGAAGCGAAGTCTGTCCTGACTTGACCATTCAGTCGGTAGTAATCCTGTGGCCAAATAGTTCACAATATCTGCGAACCAGGGTTCGCAAGATACTGTCAAGAGCTGTTCATCCGGGAAAACGTCGTTGATCGGAATTGGAAGCGAAGGCGAAGAAGGAAGTCGTGAGAGATGGTCGGCAACTACGTTTTCACATCCTCGTTTGTCCTTAATGACAAGGTCAAACTCTTGAAGCAAGAGGATCCAACGTATTAGCCGAGATTTTGCATCTTTCTTCGCAAAAAGATGGCGCAGAGCAGAATGGTCTGTGTAGACAATGACTGGAGAGCCGATGAGGTAGGGCCTGAACTTTTCTAAAGCAAATACAACAGCCAAGAATTCCTTCTCAGTTGTTGTATAATTGAGTTGGGCGTCATTCAGGGTTCGGCTAGCATAATAGATTACGTGCGGCATTTTGTTAATGTGTTGTCCAAGGACAGCACCGATGGCATAGTCGGATGCATCGCACATAATCTCAAATGGGTGCGTCCAGTCAGGAGAAGAGAGAACGGAAGCAGAAGTGAGTGAGCTTTTTAATGACTCGAACGCAGTCACACAGCTTGAGTTGAAGTCAAATGGCGTGTCTTTAGCCAGCAAAAGAGTCAAGGGTCTAGCAATCTTGCTAAAGTCCTTGATGAACCGTCTATAGAAACCGGCATGGCCAAGGAAGGCTCGGATGTCTCTGACGCATCTGGGAGGAGGTAGATTGGAAATGACCTCAATTTTTGCTTTGTCAACCTCTATACCATTTTGCGAGATGATATGTTCTAAGACAATACCTTCGCGCACCATGAAGTGGCATTTCTCCCAATTCAAAGTGAGGTTCTTTTCCTTACATCGGGTAAGGACAGCGTCAAGATGCAGCAAACACTCGTTGAAGGAATCGCCGAAGATGGAGAAATCGTCCATGAAGATCTCCAGAAATTTTTCCACCATGTCTGAAAAGATTCCCATCATACACCGCTGGAAGGTAGCGGGCGCATTGCATAACCCAAAGGGCATGCGACGATATGCAAACGTGCCAAAAGGACAAGTGAATGTGGTCTTGTCCTGGTCTTTTTCGGCGATGGGAATTTGATTATAGCCGGAGTAGCCATCAAGAAAGCAGTAGTACTCGTGTCTGGCCAATTGTTCAAGCATTTGGTCAATGAAAGGTAGCGGAAAGTGGTCCTTCCGCGTTGCGGCGTTGAGTTTTCTGTAATCGATGCATACTCGCCACCCAGTTTGGGTGCGAGTAGGGATTAACTCGTTCGCCTCGTTAGTGATGATCGTTATACCTGATTTCTTGGGGACAACGTGAATGGGGCTAACCCACTGGCTATCAGAGATAGGGTAAATGATACCACTATCCAGACATTTAACGATCTCCTTCTTCACAGCCTCTTTCATGACTAGGTTGAGACGTCTTTGTGGATCCCTGGCTGGTTTGGCATCATCCATCAGATGAATGTGATGTTCAACGATCAGGGGACTAATCCCCTTGATATCCGCCATGGACCAGCCAAAAGCTTGCCTATTGCTGTGCAAGACCGCAAAAAGGGCTTTCTCTTGCTCGGGAGCTAGAGAAGCCGAGATGATAACCGGGAGGGTCTCGTTCTCACCCAAGTAAGCGTACTTAAGGTGAGACGGCAAAGGCTTGAGTTCGAGCGTTGGAGGTGAAACGATTGACGGCAAGATTGGTGCAAAGGTCTCGAACTCAAAAGATTCTAGTAAAGGTTCAAAACGAGTGTAAGCGACCGAGTTGGATGGTTCAGGTAACTCATCCGGAAATTCGAAGGATTCAATCTCGGGTTGTGAGCGGCTAAGATCGTTCGAGAACGTGAAACACTCGTAGTCGTTGTCGGGCGCAGAAACAGCAGCAGGTTCGAGGAGGAACGCACTAGTGGCGTTAAGGTTATCATGATCGAACAAAAACTCCTCGAATTCACACTCTTCAGGGGTGATCTCCTGGATTGAGCAAACGTCCAGTATATGAGCATTAGGTTCGGAGGGCTGATTCCCCAACCTAAAAATGTTGAGTTCAATTGTCATATTTCCAAAAGATAGGTTCATCGAACCATTGCGACAATTGATCACAGCATTTGAGGTTGCAAGGAATGGGCGACCGAGTATCACCGGAATTTGATTCCGGGGGTTAGCTACAGGCTATGTGTCTAATATAATGAAGTCAACGGGGAATATGAAGTCCCCGACTTTGATTAACACATCCTCTAGCTCACCCCTAGGATGGGTGATCGATCGGTCGGCCATTTGGAGAGTACAGTGTGTGGGTTTCAGCTCTCCTACGCCTAATTGCTCGTATACTGAGTACGGAAGCAGGTTAACACTGGCACCAAGATCTAATAGTGCGCGGTTGATGTTCTTATCCCTAATGGTAATAGAAATCGTAGGACAGCCAGGGTCCTTCCGTTTTTGTGGTAAAGATTGGGTAAGAGCATCACTCACAGCACTAGCCAAGAAAACTTTCTTGGGTACCTGAGACTTCCTCTTTTTTGTGCACAAGTCCTTTAAGATTTTCGCGTAGGACGGGACTTGTTGGACAGCATCTAAAAGAGGAATGTTAATGTTAACCTTCTTAAATAACTCCAGAATCTTCTCCATTTGTGGATTTTGTTTATTAGACCTCAACCGGTTTGGAAATGGGACGTTTTTAAAATTGGTTGAGTCTAATGCTTGTGGAGGAGATTGTGGAGTTGGAATGGATCCCAGAGCTGGTGTTTTCGTGGAGTGAGAAGTGGGTCCATTCAGAGCAGAAGAAGAAGAAGAAGAGGAGCCTTTGAACGAATGGAGAATAGGCTCAGAAGACGAAGAAGAAGAAGAAGAAGAAGCGGCCGGGGTGTCATCGTCGATTCGTGTGCCAATGTTGTTTTGCAGCATCCTTCCCGATCTTAATGTGGTCACGGCACTCACATTATGATTCTGTTGTTCAAGAGCAACATGTACATTATATGAGTGACCGGGATTTGGGAGTGGCTCGGATGGGAGCTTCCCCTTCTCTCGCTCGCTTAAGGCCGCATTCAGCTGTGCAATCTAGGCCTCGATGGTCTTGATGCTTTGCCCGTGAGCTGCAGTGTGTTGCACTAAGGACTGAATGGAAGACTGGATGTTGGTGGTGGACTGAGTCGATTGTTTAACGAACGCCTCCAGACTTCGTTCGAGCGAGGAAACCTTATCGTTGTTTGACGAAACAAAATTGTTTTAGGGAAAAGAATTGTTGGGTGCAAAGTTGTTCGTCTGATTTTGAAAAGGTTGGGGTTGGAAGGGCTGCTGAAACTGATGTTGAGTTTGTTGTTGCGCTTGTTGTTGCGGCGGAGGGGGCCTTTGGAAATTGTTGCCTTGGAATTGATGCTGATTCTGATTCCAGGCGAAATTGGGGTGGTTCCTCCAACCGGGATTGTAGGTGGAAGAGTATGGATCATTCCTCAGTCTTTGCTGAAATGCAGCATTAACCTGATCCTGTCCTTGCGATGGTGGATTGTAAGGACACTCTTCGGTTAAGTGAGAAGGATCTGAACAACAAGCGCAAATGGTACGAAGGGGAAGAACAGGGGTAGGAGCAGGAGAAGAAAATTTGCTCTCTATCGCTTCAAGCTTTCTCGTTATTGCAGCCATTTCAGCTTTCATCGCAATAGAGACATCAAGCTGGTGAATTCCTACCCTAGACTGACCGGTAGAATTGGAGGTAGAAGAAGAATAAGTCGGTCTGGTGCTCTCCCATTGTAGCGTTTGCTCCGCAAGGTCGTCGAAGAATTGCCATGCTTCCTCGTCAAATTTCGATAGGAAGTGGCCCTGACAAATGGTTTCCAACAACTGCTTGGTTGCTGGGTTCAGGCCCTCGTATAAGGTTTGGCAAAGTTGCCATTTCTCGATACCATGGTGAGGACACTGAACAAGAAGGTCTTTATACCGGTCAAAGCACTTCCAGAAGGGTTCAGAAGGAAGCTGGGAGAATTGTTTGATTTCGTTACGGATCCTTACGGTTTTATGATTCGGATAGAATTTTTTGAGAAACGCTTTAACAAACTCGTCCCAACTGGTTATGGAGTAGGAAGCGGTGCTATACAGCCATTTTTCAGTAAGATCGCATAAAGTGAAGGGAATGACCCATAGCCGTATAGCATCGTCCGACAGTTGGGTAGTTTTTATCATGGCATAAACGTTTTGAAATTTGTTGATGAAGATATAGGCATCTTCAGATTCAAGCCCATGAAATCGCGGAAGCATGTTGATGAAGTGGGGCTTAATTTCAAAGTTATCCCCATTGGCCGGTGGAAGAGAAAGACAGGTGGGAAGTGCAGAACGGGTGGGATAGAAACGATCCTGGAGCGCGATTCGCTGCGGCGCTACAACAGGCGGTGGTGGTGGGTTATTTGCCTCCATAGGAGGTGGATTCAATCCTGGGGTAGTCAAAGAGATGTTTGGATTAAATCCTGACATCGCGGAAGAAGAGCTTGGTGATGGCGAAGGTGAAGATGTATGAACAGAATTCCGGTCAACGTTGGTGTTGGCCGGCAAAGGTAAGGGTGAAAGAGGAGTGGACGGAGTTTCGACGTCTGAGTCGATCGCGTAGTCGGTAGCGACTAACGTAACGCGGACTAGGCGGGCACTAGTGTCCCGAGTCCAAGCGGACATACACTAAACGAGTTTAGTATAGTCAAAGCGGAGAAGGTGAGGGTAAGAAAACGTCAATGGAGAAATACGATGGGTGGTGGGTGAAAAATGGATTCTAGCGACAAAGGGCAAGTTTTTATAAAAGTTTTTAATTTTTTCCTTTTTTTTCTTTTTTTTAGAAAGAGCTTTACAGAAATATGTACGGATTTACGGCTTCAAGCAATCACAAACAAGATATGCACAATCACACCTAGATCTAAGGTCATCTAGGTCAGCTAGACAGCTCCTAACTGTTCCAAAGGGCTAGAAACAGGACCTCAAACCGCCTCTTCTCCAACAATCACGGCCAGGTAAGTGCCAGGTAAGTGGGAGGCTCCCCACTACGTAAGTAGTGGTCCTAATTAAGTAACCACTTGCCTTCGACACACTTGCCTAGGCACCGCAAAAGTCAGGATAGGATAAACGGCCGATGCCTGTAACTAGTCCTCTGTCCTATTGAGCGCGAAGTCCTTAGGGCTGAGTCTAGTATTTTTTAATTAACAATGGTTAATGCATATGCTTTTTGTGATTTCTGGGGTCCTGGGAAGGGTGATGAAATCCCCACCCAATCTGGATTGGTTTCAAGCCCCTTAAAGTCCGTATTAATGAATGCAAAGCGGTAACAAATCAACTGCAAACAATTTTTTATTTTTTAGCGCAGCGCAAAGAATCCTGCACAAGAACGGTTTATTGGAAGGGGGAAGAGAATTTGCGTAAAGAATGCTGCAAAAAATACAGTTCAGTGGAGTTCAGAGGAGTGGGGGAGAGATCAGGAGGACTTACAAAAATTTTGGCACACTGAATCCACTAAACGGCCGCGGTTCCGCGGCCTAAGCTTGCTTATGCCACGGTTTCGCGGCAGTAATGGGGAATTGGGGCTTCAGTTTTCTGGTCTGGGCTTCCTTGGGTGTCCTCTGCTTTTCTAGATTTGCTGAATCTTGATATGCTCACTGTATCTGCTCCAGATTTTTATAGTAGACTGTTTGCTTCGTTTTGATCCGTCGCGGTGTAGCTGCGAAATATGGGTCTATCTTCCCACGTCTTTGGCACTGAACTCGAACTTCGTATATCCCACGTCTTTGGCACTGAACTCGAACTTTGTATTATCCTGCACACTTGCACAAAAACTAATCAAAAATAACAAGATGGTTTTTTACAATGTATATTTTTTTGTTTTGTTTTTCGGTTATATTTATATTCACAAATTAACCCGAAATTACATAAAGAAATAAACTACCGTCTCCCCGGCAACGGCGCCATTTGATTGTTAGGGATTCTGCGTGTTCAAGTTTAGTTAATTACCGCAATCAAAACGGTTTCGCTTGTAGCTAGCCGGTTGAGTACGGGTCGTCCGCAGGGAGATGGGAATCTTTTTCTATGTGCTTTAACGAGTTAAGTCCAAAAGTCCAGATTTGTTTGTGATTAACTAAGTGTTAAAATGATATGTAAAGAGAGCTTGTTAGGGTTAGGATTAGGTTAGTTTGAGTTAGGAGTCGCTCACTTCTTTCGTTGCCACTCTTAATATCGGTGTTACGGTAATCGGCAACAACGGGGATTAGCACGACTAGGAAGGAACTTGCGAGTATAAGCTAGGCTTTCCAACGCTTAAGTTCTTCCTTTTGGTGCTTGTCCGTCCGTTCTTGGCTCTTAGCCATAACCTCCAGTTAATTCAACCACAACCGGTCTCACTACGGAATCACCGCTATCATGTAGGATAGGGTGCCGTAGGGAGCGGATTGTGGTTCAATTAACGGGAGTCGATTTAAGATGTTGGGCAAGGAAAGAATGAGAGATTTCCTTCTCTCAAACTTCCTTTATCCTACCCTAACAAGTATGAAACTACTTATCCATTATACGGAAAAGAAAAATAAAACAAAAGAGGAAGATAGAAAGAAGGAGATTAGAAGATAACAACTAGCTATTTACGACCTCACCTCGGCAAGGATCAAGCGTAAGCATCATGGTTGTTTAAGGATAAAGGAAAAGAGAAAAGAAAGAAACAAACACAAATAACAACAACTAAGTTAACAAATGAAAATTACAAGCAATAATCATTTAACTAAAGAACAAGACAAGCATGATAAGTATAATAACTCCTTTATTCATTCTTCACTCACAAAAACTCACTACAAGTTTTTTAATGGAGAAGAGATGAGAGGAGGAAGAAGAACAACAACTAAAACCTAAAATCTAAATACAAGATTAAGCACCCTTGGCTTCACAAGGTTCTGGGCTATTTATAGGCAGTGAACTGGAAATCTAGGGCAAAATTCTGTCTCTACATGAAAAGACCAAAATACCCCTAAAGTTTCATCATGTGAGGAGTCAGTACGGCCGCGGAACCGCGGCCTAGACCCCCTATTGGCCGCGGTTCCGCCGCCCTATAGGGGAGTTAGGCTGTCGTCTTTTGTGTGCTGCCCTGATCTTCTGTTCCCTTTAGTCTGGTACATGTTTTTTCTGATAATATTTCCACATTTCTTCCAGAATCAAGGGTGATTGGATGTGGATCTTTTTGTCATGATTTTCTTGAGCTCCGCGTAGATTTCTTGGTCTTGGTGTTGCCATTGTGCTTTGTGCATGAAGGTGACAATCGATTTGTCATTTTGTCTCTCAAACTGGTATGTGGCAACATACGGATAGAGAGCGGAGACCCGTGTTTTATCTGTGGTTGGCAGGAACCCGGATTTTGTCGTGCTTTTCCATGAATTTCATCGTTTAGAGTCGAGAACCTGCATCCTGCAATTGACTAGCAAACACGGCTCAAGAGTACCTACCGATAAGCAATATGATAAAAATTGGGCGGTATAAAAATGCAAAAATCTGATATGAACAGGTTTCGATCATCCGCATCCGTTCAGTGCAGCTTACCAGTTCAAGAGATAAGAAAAATAACAGTAGTTATTCATGTCTCGGTCAAGCACAAAGCACGAGAGGGCAACACAAAGATCAAGAGGTGCACGGAGCTCGAGGGAGATAAAAGTCAAAAAGTTTAAAAGTGAAGCCATTTGGAAATCATCTTGCAATTTTGGACCTGTCAAACAGAAGATCAAAGCATCAAGAGGAAGCACAAAAAAACGAGACCCTAATTCCACAAAACGGCGGCGGAACCACCGCCAAATGTGTGTTTTCGCGGCGGTTCCGCGACCATGTAGTGTCATCTCTTGACTGTCTTTTGGGGGCAGTTTAGTAATTGTATTGTGGCTCAGAATATAAGCCTAGGGTTTCAGTTCTCTGCCTATAAATACTCCAGAGCCCAACTAAGATGTTTTTTCTTTAGTAGAATTTAGTGTAGTTTAGTTTGTATCTCTTCTTCTTCATCATCTTTCCTCCATGAAATTGTAGTGAGAGCTCTTGAGTGGAAGTTCAATGAAGATTAGGGTTGTTTTTCTTAACTTGTAATTTTATTTCCTTGTCTTATAATTTTAATTCCTATTGTAATTTTATTTACTGTTGTTAAGTAGTTGTTGTTATTTTTTATTTTATTTTCCTTCTTTTCTAAACCGTATTTTCAAGCCATGATACTCTATGGAGTCCTTTACTTATGTGAAGGCCTAAGTAGTTAGCTTGCTACCATTTTTTAAAACCGTATTTTCCTTTCTTGCTTTTCTTCTTTCTTCTTTTGTTTTTCTTTTAAATGTGTGAATAATTTCCACACTTGTAGGGCTAAGGAAGGTTGGTATGAGAGACAGAAAACTCCCTTGTGTTTCTCTTCGCCAAGCACCTTAAAACGAAACTAGACCAAACAAACAGAACCCCCTCCCTTAGGCGCGCTATACGTGATATATAGCCGCGACCTAAGTCGAGAAGTCCTTTGGGCGCACTACAACGTGATATGTAGTTGTGACCCAGTTGGATACATGGTTGCGTATGTTTGGCCGAGGGATGAAAATAAGCGCACGTAGCAGAAAGACAAGGGGCAGTAGGAATGGATTTAGTATTGGAAAGCTTGCTTAAACTCACATATCCCATTCCTAAGTCCTCCAAATCTCCGCTACTTTCGATTATCCCAACATCATTTCAAAAATGGAAAAAGACAAGTATAAGACTAATCCTAACTCTACTAACCAAGGTTAACCCTAACAAGTTTACTTGAACATAAAATACGAACACTTTGGATAGATTCGAACATACACATATACATTCTTTAATTGACTCGTCTAAGATAAAAACGGATATACAACCATCTCCCTGCGGACGACCTGTACTCAACTGGCTAGCTACAAGCGAAACCGACTTGATTGCAGTAAGTAGAGAACAAAGTAGAATGCATATCATAACATATATCGCGGTTTTTCGGCTTCAATCAAATGGCGCCGTTGTCGGGAGATAGTAACGTATTTCTTTCTTGTCATTCGGGTTAATATTTTTTTTGTATATATATAAAAAAATAAATAAATAAATATAATAAAAAACATTTTGTTATTTTTAATATTTTTTGTGCAAGTGTGCAGGAAAATCTGGAGCAACTACAGTAATCAAATCAAGAAATAGAGGCTTTTATACTGAAGTACAGAAGAAGGGGAGTAGATAGAGAAAAATTGAAGCCCCAACTCAACATTTCAACCGTGGAACCGCGGTCAAAGCTAGGGTATAGCGGCGGTTTCGCGGTCTTCCTGTGGCTTCTAAGCCTGAATTTTTTTTCACCCCTTCTACTTCTCCATTCATCTCTGTAAACTCTACTGAATTGTATTTTCTATTGGTTTCTTTGCACAAAATTGTGCCGCCGCCAAATAAATTTTTTGTTGTTTTAGATTTTGTTTGTTTATCGCTTTGCATATAATAATACGGACATTAAGGGGCTATAACACCAATTAAGAATGGGTGGGGATTTCATTACCCTTCCAAAGACCCCACAAATCACAAAAAGCATACACATTATTTTGATTTAATAAAAAATATCTAGACCAAACCTATAAGTACTTGTCACGCTCATTTAGGATAAGTGAAGGTTGCAGAGAATCGGTCATTTATCTAAACTTGACTTTATGGTGTCTAGGCTAGACAGGTGGGGAGGTAATTTTAAAAGGCCCGTCTCACGATGATTCGTGAGCGGAACCCGCCTTACCTCACTTGTGCTTACCTGCCCATAATTAGCAGTGAAGAAGCGATTCGAGGGTTATCCTGCAATTTGTCGCTAGGAAGTTTAGGAGTGGTCTAGTTATACTTTGAAGACTCTAGCTCTAGGTATTGTTTGTGCATATTATGATTGTGATTGTGCTTGTGTAAAGTTTACTCCCATAATTCCGTATTTTTTTTCTAAAACCAAACAAACAATTTCAAAAACTCCAAAAACAAAAGAATTATATAAAAAATAGAAAAATTCAAAAAATTCAAAAATTTATAAAAATTCATCCACATCCCTACTTTTCACTCTTTTCATAACATGAGAACTCTAAAACGACCAACTCTTGCTGAACTTTGGTACCCACAATCAGACATCTTTTTCTTATGGTTCTTTCTTTTGGTCGAACTTCGAACGATCCATCCATGCCCCAAATTTCTTTTAGAGATTGGATAGACACGTCTAGGACCAACAATTGGACACCGCGCTCCACATTATATCAACCATATCAAACTTTCACACCTTCTCACATTGATACCCCTTTTGAGAGTCATATTGCGACTCCAAAACCAATGTCCATTGCTGACAGAATTGAACAATCCCATAGCCAATCTTTCTCTCCTTTCACCACTCCAAATTCATTAAGACAACAATTCCAATCACCTTCTTATCATAATGTTGATCCTAATCCTGTCCATTTTTCACAATCCTATCTGACTTTTACGCCTTCCCTAGACATTGCTTCTAAACAGCCATTTGGGAGTTTCATATATCCACACGAATTTGAATCTTTTACTGAAACTCCTTCATAACCCATGTCTAGTCTTGAACATTCATTAGAAAAATTTCGGGTAGCGTCGTGCCAACAGATGGTGGATTTGAATGCGTCCATGGCCGCCCTCATACAGCCTAACAAACCGGCATATAGTTTTCAACTAGCTCCAAATTTTCCAATGTATGATAAGGCGATAGGACAATTTGAGAATTTGAGTCGTGTGAGTTAGCAGTATATCCTTCAAAATCAAATCTACCCATTCCAAATTGAATTCCACAATTTCGGTTTAGAAAGTCTATCATGTGTCCTAAATGAATCACTAATTGAAGATAGAACGTTTGATGAGTTGTGCAACTTTATAATGTTTGATTTATCCGATTGTGAAAGGTCTATTTCAAGTGAAACCACACCCAATCCTGTTGATCTCTACACCTCTACTTTAGAACCAGAATTGATTGAAATCCATGCTTTTGATGAGGTGTCTGAGAAATATGACTTTCACTTGATTGAGAATATTGATGCTGGGAATATGTTGGATGATGGACCCACAATTTTGGATGAGTTTTTCTCACCAATTCATCATGTCCTTTTACTTCCGTGTGGCCATTATCCCGAACCATTAACTGTTTTTCCCGAACCCCATATGCGTCTGGAAATTGATGATGAATGCATGGATGAGCTGGCTTTTGAGGAGAATTTTGAGGATATCATTGAGGATGAACTAGTTTTACTAGATGAGTCGGATTTTCCAATTCATCTTGTCATTTTCAATGACTGTGCACATCCTCCTAAACGTTTAACCGATACCATTCCTAAATCACTTCCCTCCATCCTTGCCAGCATTCCTACTTTACAAGACACCGTATCACCTTCATTTCCTGCATATGGTTCACCAAATAGGGTCGACCCATGTTTTCTTATGAATCTTGAGGAGTTTTACCCTATTTCTCAACGTGTTGATAGATTAGTACAATCCATTTTTTCACTTCAATCATTACAAATTGTACTATCACTCCATTTCCACCCTCAAGTTCATATTCCATTTCTTTTTTCCCTCTGCCATTCATCTCCTCTACCGAGACCGTATCCCATTTCCATCAACACACGGTCTTATGTATTTTCAATTTCTTTTCTCTACGCGTTCTTTCTCCAACCACTGTATTATCATGATAAAAATTTTGAATGGTTGGTGTTAACTTTTGGCTTATGTTAGGCCTTGTATAGATTGAAATTGTTCTCTCCCCCTAACTCTGACCTTAACACTTAAACAGTGGCAACAGGGTTTCACTTAAGTTTGGGGGGATTTTTTTGTGTACATATATTTTTTGTTTGCTTTTCCTTTTATGGAAAAAAACAAAAAAAGGGAGCACCAACAATTTTGACCCTCTTGGTGTAGCATGACAATGAGGGCACTGTCAAGTTTAAATTTGGGGGTGTGCTCAGTAAGCTTTCTATGTTCGCATTCATGTGTATATTTTGCATTTGAATACTTATTTAAAAACCCACAAAAATCGAAAAATTTTACGAAAATATAAAAACTTTGTCGTCAAGTTAGCTAGTAGGATAACTTAGATTTTTAATCCAAAAAGTTAGTTTGATAGGTTAGAAATAACTAAATCCTAGGCTTAGAAATTGAAAACCCTAAAAATTACCCTCGTTCTGTTTAATCTCGGTAAATATACGTCCTTGCAGTTTTTTTTAGAAGTAGGTAATCTTGAGTTCAGTTCTTAAGTTAAGTCAAGATAAAGGAAAAGTATTGAAAGCTTTATTGAAAGATAAGTTTGAAAAACAGTTTCTATTCTAGAGTCCAAAATCAGAAAGTATATACCCTACAAATCGCACTTACACGCATCTTGAAACTTAGGATAATAGTGGATACCTAGAAATACTCTTGCCTGAAAGCCTGGTATGAAAGAAAAAACTGTATTTAAAGCTAACCACCAAAAGAGCATTATTGAAAAATATTTCCGGTCTTGAAAGGAAAAGAAAAATAAAAAAATGAGAAAAAGAAAAAAAATAAATTTACGCTTTAAACTCACACATTCAGTAATCGGCTGTTAGAGGCTCGGGAAGAAGTAATAGTCGCATGAAAGGTATGTGAGCGAGCAAATCCGTCCATCATTAATGAAAAGAATTAGTATCAGGTATTAGGGAAAGGATATTATAGCTTGAATTGAATTCTTGAGTATAGGGGTGAAAATTTACACACACGTAGGGGTATACGATCGATATTTGGAGGAAAGATAGGAATAAATAATAAGACTTATGTTTTCCGTAAAGACGATAAAAATTCCGGATTGGATTCTGCGCTTTGGAAGAAAAACTCAAAAGAAATCGAGATCTTTCTAAACTGTAAAACGTATAGGATCTTAGGTTGAATAAATAGGAGGTGTGAAAATTAAGGGATAGATATTTCTAACTTAGAATAATAGAGTTTCTAACTTAGATAATAAATTGTAGGATTAGAATCGACGTTAACTTATGAAACTAGCTTAACGGGATTTTGTAGGTAGTACTGCTGAAAACCCTCAAGAGACAACACTCCTTATACTAGGGACACCTAGAGATTTAACGACTTGTTGCACACGCTAAGTGCAACCGTGATGTCTACAAAAGTGAGCTTAGGACTTTTTGAAAATAAATGGTTTTGCTCAGGACGAGCAAAAGATAAATTTGGAGGTATTTGTTTACACCAAAATATTGCATTTAATACCGCTAATTGTTCTGCTGTTTGTTTATAGACAGGTTTTTTTATCCGTCTTTGCTACATAATTACAGGTTACAGATTTCTAGTCCAAAATAATGCAAATCATACAAAATCTCCATAGTTATTCCAAAATCCAGAACATCTGTCAAAAACAGATAAAATCTGTGTTCCGGTCATCCGCATCCGTCCAGTGCTGCTTACCAGTTCAAGAGACAAGATAAATAACAGTGGTCATTCATGTCTCAGTCAAGCACAAAACACGAAAGAGCAACACAAATATCAAGAGGTGTGCGGAGCTCAAGAGAGATAAAAGTCAAAAAGATTAAAAGTGAAGCCATTTTGGACTGTTGAAAATCTGAACATATTTTGAAATCATTTTGCAATTTTGGACCTGTTAAACAGAAAATCAAATCAACATGAGGAAGCACAAAAAAACGAGACCCCAATTCCACAAAACGGTGGCGGAACCGCCGCCAAATGTGTGTTTTCGCGGCGGTTCCGCGACCATGTCGTGTCATTTCTTGACCGTCTTTTGGAGGCAATTTGGTAATTGTATTGTGGCTCAGAATATGAGCCTAGGGTTTCAGTTCTCTGCCTATAAATACTTCAGTTTTGAGCCCAACCAAGATGCTTTTTCTTTTGTAGAATTCAGTATAGTTTATTTTGTATCTCTTCTTCTTCATCATCTTTCCTCTATGAAATTGTAGTGAGAGCTCTTGAGTGGAAGTTCAATGAAGATGAGGGTTGTTTTTCTTAACTTGTATTTTCATTTTCTTGTCTTGTAATTTTAATTCCTATTGTAATTTTATTTATTATTGTTAAGTAGTTGTTGTTATTTCTTGTTTTATTTTCCTTATTTTCTAAACCGTATTTTCAAGCCCCTTACTTAAGTGAGGGCCCAAGTAGTTACCTTGCTACCATTTTGTAAAATCGTATTTTCCTTTCTTGCTTTTCTTCTTTCTTGTTTTTTTTCTTTTAAATGTGTGAATAATTTCCACACTTGTTAGGGCTAAAGAAAGTTGGTATGAGGGACGGAAAACTCCCTTGTGCTTCTCTTCGCCAAACACCTTAAAACGAATGTAGACCAAACAAACACAACACCTTCTTTTAGACGTGCTATACGTGACATATAGCCATAACCTAAGTCGAGAAGTCTTTTGGGTGCACTACAACGTGACATATAGTTGTGAAGCAATTGGATATATGGTTGCGTATGTTTGGCCAAGAGTTGGAAATAAACGCACGTAGCGGAAGGACAAGGGGCACTAGGAATGGATTTAGCGTTGGAAAGCTTGCTTAAACTCGCAAATCTCATTGCTATGTCCTCCTAATCCATGTTATTTTCGATTATCCCAACATCATTTCAAGAATAGCGAAAGACAAGCACAAACTAATCCTAACTCTACTAACCAACCTTAACCCTAATAAGTTTACTTGAATATAAAATACGAACACTTAGGATAGATTCGAACATACATATATACATTCTTTAATTGACTCGTCTAAGATAAGAACGGACATACAACCATCTCCCTGCGAACGACTCGTACTCAACCGGCTAGCTACAAGCGAAACTGACTTGATTGCGGTAAGTAGAGAACAGAGTAGAACGCATATCATGACACATATCGCGGTTTTTCTGCTTCATTCACCCGACAGATCTGCTACCTCCTGAAAATATAAACTCCAGATGTCCGGGAATCTGGAAAATCACTTTCTTTGCCATAAAATCGATGTGAGCGTGGAAAGTGTCAAGAAAGTCCATTATCAAAACAACATCATAGCTGCCAGTATCAATCACCAAGAAATCCGTGAATAACTCTCGTCTGCAAATAACAATCGGACAATCCTTGCACTCATTACTAGATATAATTTTCCCATTCCTAGTGTGTATGCCCCAGTAACTAGACAGGGCCGCGTATGGAATGGAGTGTGTACTAATAAACTTGGACGATATAAAGCAATGGGATGCATCTGAATCGAATAATGCCAATACGGAAAAATTATAAACGAGTAGGATACCTGAAACAACTTCGTCTGAAGCCTTGGCCATCAAAGTGAAGGCCCGTGCCTGATTAGGCCCCTGAGTAATCTACTTATGTCTATGAATCTTCTTCTGCGGTGGCTTCTGAATATCGCCCCTCAATCGTAGCTTTGAAGGGCAGGTATCGATGGTATGGTCAACTGATTCGCAAACAAGACAGAGTCCTGGCCTCCTTTGACATTCTCTCCGGAAATGACCCGGTCATTGGCAGTAGTCACAAAACACACTTCCTTTTTGATCGGATACCGCGGACTTCTTCATAGGTACAATTCCTCGCTTGTTCACCGGAATGCCTCTACGTATAGGAGCTCGGTTTGGCGTAAAAGCCGGCTTTCGCACTATGACGGCTTACTGTTGCGTACTCTTCGCTTTCACTTATAAACTCCGCTGCTCACTGGCTGCTTTGAGAACTTGGGAGAAGGTAGTCAATCCAAAGATATAATATGTCTCTGAATCTCCACATCCAAGCTACGCATAAACCTTCGTGCCCTATCTGCATTGTTGGCAACCAAAGGCTCCGCAAATCGACTGAGCCGGGTCCACTCAGCCGCATGCGCATCAACGGATCCGCCATTCTACTTCAGGCTAATAAATTTTTCGTCTATTTCTTCCTGAGCAGATTGAGGAAAGAACTTCTCTAAGAAACTTCGCGAAAACGCAGCCTAACTGATCGGCTTGGGCAGACGGGTCTCCTCTACGAGCCACCACTCGCGAGCGTAATCTACCAGTTGGATGCGTACTATATCCACCCTTTTCTCATCTGGAATCTGCGTGGCGACGAGTAGATTCTCTGTGTCAACTAGTCACTGCTTCACTGACAATGGCTCCTCCAATCCAGTAAATATGGATGGACCGAGCCTTCTGAAGTCTGCCACGGTGCCCTCACGCTGTGCTGGCCCGGGTGATACAGCGACTACGGACTGCTGGACTGTCCACAGACCCTCCTGGAAAGCCTCAGCCTGCCGCTGATTAAGCTCGGTTTGCCGCTTCTGGTTTTCCAGCATACCACGTATAACTCCAAGCAGTGCGGCATCATCAACACGCCTCTCGTACGATCTCAAATCTCTATCCGCCATAATTCTGAAGCCAAAACACTAAAGAGAATTAGCAACGGTAAACAGGATTCAATAAATAAGATAGCTATAAATTCAAAACTGGCAAGATAGTAATATGGCAGGATATGTTCCTAATTCCGGGTTTTCTGGTTAGTGTATTGGGTTCAATACCCAACTACAAAAGAACCAAACCCGATAAATCCTAAATCCTATGACTCTGATACCAAAAAAACCCTGTCACACCCCGCTTCCCAGAGTGCGCAAACTACAGCACGTGACAAAGCCAACCATGCTACCTATGGCTAAGAAGCATCCCTCCACAGGCACATTACAGCTGTCTATAGGATATCAAGAACGGAAAATATATAAAACTAGCTAGTACATGTCCATTTTCCACAGTAAACAGAGTCAAGAAAATGTATAAGCAGAAACGAATTAGATCCAATAAACAACATCTGAAACTTGTCCCGATATGGGCTCACATCAAGGAAATAAAATTGCGGAAATAAACTAAACTAAACATATCTAAATACATGATCACTTCTTCATCGCTCGGCTTGATGGCTAAAGTACTCTCGATCTGCCTGCGATAAAGGTAAAGGAACTGGGCTATACAAAACCCAGACGTCGGTACATCATAATACCAAATAACAGTGATAACCAGGATATAACGATATAATTAAACATGAATATAAATAAATAATACAGATATGAAACAGTGGGGTATGTGTATGTATGTGATGTGTGATGTGTAACCTAAAACTGTGCTTCTAGGTTATCTATTCTAAAAGTCTTCGAAATCAATTAATGTAATCATTATCGTAATCCAAAAGAATATATCCCGTTCATTCCCCATGGGATCACAGTAATAGGATTTATTCCGTAACGCCCGGAAAACGGCAAACAAGTAATTATTCCGTAACGCCTGGAAAAACGACAAATAGGTAATTATTCCGTAAAGCTCGGAAAAACGGCAAACATGGAATTATTCCGTAATGTCCGAAAAAACGGAAAATATGTAATAATATCCTCTAGAGTTACATTTCGGTTACATTCTTGATTTCCCCTTTACCCCCAGGTTATGTGTTCAAGTCAAGTATTACCAATAGAGATCTAATACCAACATAGGATCCAGTATATACAGTTCTTGTCTATACAGACAACAAGTCACGTCCGTCGGGACAACACGTCAATATTGATGGCATTAGTAACAAGATCCAAGTAATAAATCAAGTAATGTGTCGTGAACATGTCATGTGATGCTTATGCATAAAATAGATATCCAAATATGAACTGAAATCAATATCGGAACACGGTTAATACACGGATACACATGTATCTATCTATAATAACCAGTGTAAATATATATATCCATGCCTGTGTATGATGCAACTAGATAGCACGTTGTACTAATGTAATAGTATCATGACGTTCCGGCATGCAATTAGATATGCGATTATCGGTACGGATACGAACGGATACTGTAAAACGGTAAAACTACAATATTTGCTGCATAATGAAACACATGTACTATTTTTATTCATATATAAATAGATACATTAACATAACATGTTGCAAGTTAAACTTGCCTGATCGGATCTTACGTCAGGGTACGTACGTCAGGTTCGACGTCGGATAAACGTCGCGATACAACTATGCCCGTGCAGGGCTGGACCTGGCTGATCAACGATGTGACTATGCTGGACGATGATGATGATTGGGTAGTCCAAATCGTCGGCGACGTGTGTGAATCCGGCTAGACGGCCGAAAAATTCAAGAAAGCAAGAATGGAAGAAAGAAAGAAGAGGAAGAAGAAGAAGAAAGAATGGGGGTGTGGCTGCTGGTTGGGTTTCTGGGAAAAGGGACAGAGGAGAAGACGATAGCGACGATAGGCAGCTATAACATTTTAGAAAAAATTATAAATATTAGTTTATAATTTTAAATTTGAATATAATAAGTTTACAAAAAAATAATATCTCTTATGAAATTGGGTATCGGAATTATATCCGTAAAAATGTAATTATTTTGGTAAATGTGAAGAAAAGTGTGTGATATCATAGAACGATAATTTTAATTATTTTAACATAACATGATATTTTACATTAAGATAATGATATATAAGTGTTAGAATAAGTATTTCATTTCTTTTTACAAAGGAATTTAGATTTGTAACATAAAAGGTTTTTCTTTTTGTTGTAATTCTTTTATAGTTGAGTTTATGATAACCTAAGTCTAAACCCTCACCTCTAGCACACCATCATCCATGCTCACATCCTTCCACCTCCTTCTTCTCACTTTACACCTCTTCCTTCTCAATTGACACCACCACCATACAATCCTCCACCTCATGCTTTCTCTACATGAAATACAACACTTCCATCTTATCCTATCACAACAAATAGAAATTCTTTTAGCTTCCCAAACTGAACCAACATAATTCCTTCAGCTCAAAAACTAAAGTTCCTAAGTGTTCATCACATCCAAAGAGTAAAACCATGAATTCATTCAACAATTTTGCTCACACCATCAACCTAGAAGCCACTACAACCCTTAAGAGCATCCATCATACAAACTTGAGCTCAATTTCTTTGTGCGGTATCATAAACTAGGATATTTGTGATATTTGTGGTACAAATATTGAATCTGGAACCACTAGAAAAACTAACAAGACTATAGTATTATGAGACCACTAGGAGACTATACCTAAAGCCCGAGCTCCAAACTCTCTACCTAATCCGGCGACAATCCATATTTTGCCGGCGCCGCCGGGCCCCCTAGGGTTTTTGGTATTGGTTTTTATGTTGTAGCTTAATTTTGGTATTTTATACCCTACAGTATTGTTTGATTTGTCTCAGTATTCATACAGAGAAATCTGGGAGTATTCTAGTAAGGGTTTGCTAAAGTTTCCGACATTTCGATACGGTTTTTCGTATTTCTGTGCCATCACTGAATTGTTGATGTTCGTACATTAAAAACAAGGATATTTCATCGTTTTTGAGGTAAGTGGGCTGTAGGTTCTAACCTACGGGTGCTTAGCTCGTTGCTTAGGTTTCTGATATGATATTTACATCGATGTGATTTAAGTATGATTATAGGTACGATCGTGAAGGTTTCCGAGATGGAGTTGACGGACATTGCATTTGTGGATTCAACGAGCTCGACAAGTTGGTGAGTAGATTTACATCTATGGGGGAATTCGGGTGGATAACGTATAACACCCCCGCAACCATATAACTAGGGTAGTTATGTTATCTAATTAGTTCTTAGTGTTAATTCAAGTTAATGGTATTAGTGTAATGTTGCATCTAGTATATTATTCATGTGCATATAGTTTTATTCATGGTTTGGTGGATTTGTACGAGAGATCATGCCGTACTTGAGATAATTTGGATATTGTCATAATGTGGATATTGTATGAGAAATCATACCGTATTTGTGATGACGAGATTATCATGCCGAATACGGCCAAGTTTCCTTTAGACTCGTAGAGTCATGTTTCATTTTGTTTTAAAACGTAATATTTGAGTGAGCTATACTCTTTTAAAAACTAACGATTCGTTTCCCTTTTAAATGATAAATGACAAGAAAGCGGTGCTAATTTGCAAAACGAATATCTATTTTAACCTAAAGCAGCTTCCTTATTTCAAAATCAATGTTTCATTCCATTTTCAAAGATAATGGTATAGCTCATAACAAGTAGTTATATTTAATAGTTACACTTAGGGTTACTTTACATGCTCACGATATAATTATCGATATTATATGTTTCCGTGATACGAACACTCTGATAGAATATTGCACAACTACCAATGAGTACTATGTTGCACAAGCACATATGCACATGTTACACTACACCTTATTGGTACTGCCATGTCACTGTAAGACCGCTATACTACCTAATGCGTATGTAGATATCGATATAAGTATACTTTATACACTTATAGAACACTAGCACAAATACTAATGATTGCCATGCTGCACGAGCACAGACGCGTATGCTACACTACACATCATTAGTATTGCCATGACACAGTAGAACTGTTACGTTTATTACTTGTATGATGTTATTTACGTACTTTACCTGTATTACCTGTTAAGCATTACGAATACCAGTACCATGGGTATTCGTATTTGATTCTTATGAGTTTTCAGGATGTTTTACTTTGATGATATATATCGGTGGTATAGAACGTTGTTATATATGTATATATATAATATATCATCGGAATGATCTATACAAGTATTCTTATTCTTTACTTGATATATCTGGATATGATGAGTTGACGTCCACCATGAGCTTGATGTTTTCTGATTATTTTATTCCGAACCGAGTGGAAGAGATATATGGTTACAGACTTTCTACTTATCCGGGATGAGTGGGGGAGTAGACAGTCGGATACATGGTAGACCCGGTCGAGACCGAGTTACAGGATAGCCGCAGTAGAGACGGGGAACCTAGCGAGGATAATCGATACCGGAGATAGAGATGAGCACGGCAGATATTCAGGGGATACTGACTGGGGCTAGATTTGAGCATGGCGGATATCCAGGGGATAATGACTGGGGCCAGGGATATCGGGTGGCGATCATCTGTTGAGATGGTGTCGACGATATCTGCATTTGCGTCTCGGTGATGGACACGAGAGATTTGAGGATTTGCGTGTCGGTGATGGACACGAGGGATTTCTGATTTTGGGTGTTGATGCCGGACATCCATATATTGATATGTTGCTATCATACGAGATATACAGTTAGAGTGGAGCGTTATTGTAGCCGACCAGGACTGATCCGGGGGACAGTACCTGAATACCCTTTTTACCAATTATTGCATATAAAAAGGATTTCTAAAGACGAGCTATAGTCTCATTATTTTGACATGTTTAGAATAACACTGGGATCTTTTAAACCGTAAACCTCTTATCACTTTTTACTAAAACAGCAAAACGTATATCTTAAATAAGATACTTATTATATCTCCTACTATCACGTCTGCTTATACACCGTGACATATATATCCCACAGCTATTTAAAAGAAGAGGTTTTACATATATAATTTAGCTACCTTTTGTAAGTGCACGGCAGCGCCCCGGCCTCTATCCCGAGACCAAATGCGGAAGCGATGGTTAACTTTAAATTTTCTTGAACCGGCACCACCGCGCACTAAAACCCGGATCGAACCATTAACTAGTCCTAGCTAACTACAAGATGGGGAAGAGAGATATACCGACTGATCCGTGTCCTCCGGTCTTCTCGTCGTCGTCCCGATCTCCCGCGGAAGCTCCGGTCTCCACCTCGTCGCCGGAAGGGCACCACGTCGCTGGCTTCTTTTACGGGCTCCCACCTCTATACCGAGGCAACTCGGGCACGAAGCTGGCGAGTCGACGTGCCCAAGGTTTGCTGCAGAATGGTGTAGAACCATGTCTCATTTGGGGTTATGGAGTTTGCCATTTGGTGGAGGAATGAACTATACTTTGGAGGTGGAACTATGGGATTTTTGCGAAGCTAAAAGACCAAAAATCCCCTTGCACAAAATTGGGACAGCCCCCTTGGAGCTTGGCCGGCCATGGCTATAGGAGAGGAGAGAATGAGAGAGAGTGAGTGAGTGAAAAAGGATAGCCACAAGAATAAGCAAGTCAAAGGAAATGGTTATCATATTCAACCATCATCAAAAGCATGATGACTCCAAAGTCAAGCAATGATCACTAACAAATCCACACTCCACCAACTAATCAACAACCATGATTGCTACAAAAAGTCAAGCAATCATGAACCATGGAAGGTCAAAGGATGGGGCTCCATCATAAAACCATCATGACACAAAAGTATGCAAAGAACACCCTCCACAAATTCTTATTTGCCCAATTGCAAATAAGCCCTCCTCCACCAAACTTCGGCCATTGAAAGATACAAAGAAATATGGCCGAAACGGAAAGCAAACTGGCAACTCCAGAAAACCGGTCCCGTAATAAATTACAGGAAAACCCCGATACTGTGTATACACACCCGCATTTGTATTCCGACCGAAATACAAATGCAATGAGACAAAATCTACATGGTACTATACTAGGATCCGGCTTAAACCAAAACCGGCTAGTAATATCCGTTCGATCCTGATCCGTGCAATACCGCACGTATCTGATCGAACCCTGCCATATATCCATACGGCCTGTAGTACAAACCGTACGATCCTGATCCGTGCAATACCGCACGTATCTGATCGAACCCTGCCATATCTCCATACGGCATCTACAGCGTTTCACCCGAAAACTTGAGCAACTGAATGTGGGGGACTCTAAAAGACTCATCAACACCTTGGTTGTGGATTTAACCACTAGCACGTCAGAGGTATAAGCCAATACGTGACGGGCCACCAGCTATTGACCAAAAGGGACGTCGATGAGCGAACTCATCCTGACACCCTACTGAGCCTGTCAATGACAATATCCGTACAGTCCGGTCCGTTTGTCTATAAGCATCGCATGGCGGGCCTAGGGGGTTGGTAAAAGTCAGACCCCCAAAAGCGGTACAAGTCGTGTCGGAGTGTAGCCCAGAACACCCTGAGATACTACTGGAATACCTACCAGTAAATCTCCTGCCTCGGCCGAGGGCTTCGTGTAATGGCTCTCCTAGACACAGCGCGACCTCACCCCCAATACCGGGAGAGACGAACCCTTGAAGATCCGCTCACTGCCTCCATGTGGCTCGGGACTGTACCCAACTAAAACCTGTTTGCACGTCTCCTTTGAGCGTGGTAGGGTAGTAATCAAAGTACAGTGGGAGCTCACACGAGACAAATGACGATCCCTAGGTCGATGAACTAACCTGTACACATGTCACCAGGGAACTACTATCTGACGTCAGGTATAAGACCAACTAGCATGTTCCCGGCGAGTCCTGTCCGGTGTACTCATAACCCAATGAGCACCTGTATACATCTTAGGTGAACCAACTGACACCAGTGGCTTGTGAGACCGGCCACCGCCCCTCATCGGGGTCTCGACTGTATACACTAGTCTACTCTGGAGTATCGATGCCCTGTCTCGAAACTCCCACGACTAGAGACCTTTTAAGGATGTGCTTAAAGACCCCAGCTCCCACTTATATGATCGCCCTCATACTGCTGGTGGTCAAGCAAGAATCCTAGGGGCTCTATCAACGTGTAATAGCGACATGTCAGGTTACCCAAAGCAGTACACGATGATAAAGATAAACCAGATAGCATACTATCATCTCGAGTAAGACTGTCCTACTGGGACAGGTCCTCCCTCAATCATTGCAATCACGTGCATATGATCCAATAATTGACTCTGAGGGCACTGTCTCCAACACCTTTGGGCTTATACCTAGATACAGGTTATTTACATATGATATGTTCTATTTGGGATCGCATGATAGATAGTGTTGCATTATGATACTTATGCATATTGTATTTATTTTGGAACGAGATATAATAGTATTATACTTACAACCTAGGTATCGTTGTGCATTTCGATTTACACCTTGTGACGTACTTTAATTTACTGAGTTGGCAACTCACCCCCGTTGTTCGACAATTTCTTGCAGGTTACCGCTCGGATTATCGGCGGATTGCGGCACACCCTTCTTCTCGGTGATTGCTCTGGTAGGCGAGCTACTGTTGTTTGTTCCCACACTTGTATATTTATATATTCTCGTATCTAGTGAAATTCTATCGAATTAGAATTTGTATCTTATGGACTTAGAAGCGAGAGTTAGAGTTTGTGTGTTGTGGGCGCCGCACTCATTGGGGTCGACCTTTTTATAATGTTGATTTTGTGTCGCTTTTCTTTTCTTCGCCATTGTGCGTCGTATATTGTTTGCTTAGTTGCTCCGCCGTTTGGGCATGGAAGCTAGCTCCCGTTGGGATGTTGTTTATATTATTATGTTGTATTGGGTTTTATTCAAAATTTACAAGGGGGTGCTGTCGAATTTCAAAACGTCATAGATGCTTTCTCAAACATACTTAGTTAAACTTATATGTTTATGTTAAACCGATTCCATCTGATGACTTTTTTAAATCTCACCTCCAATTTTTTCAAAAAAAAAGGTTTAGATTCCGGATTTCGGCTTACTTGGACCACATAAATCTTTTTAGATGTCACGTGATTTAAGTGCCGGTCACGTGCTACATTCGGGTCATGACAAAGTTGGTATCAGAACGTTTGGTTTAACCTTTTTTTGAGTCTAGGTTTGACTAAATGGATTCTAGGCATACACTTTTGTTAGCTAGGCTTGACCTTATAGAACTTAGACTTGATTTTGGGGGTCTTATACCCGAACTTTCGTTATATTGGATGACCTTGGTTGCTGGAGTAGGTACAAAGTAGAGTGACGTACCATACATATGTTCTAAGGCATATTTACGATATGATACTCCGCCTAAGTTATCTTAGGATGTATATCTTGATATCTTCCTTCTATTCGTTCTGTTGATCTATCCTTATCAACACATGTTGATTGTTCCGGTCGCAATGTCTATGCGAGCTGAGAGGGCTGCGATTAGAGACACGATCAAGGCAGACTTGTCTGGGACGAGGGCTGACCAGGGTGACATTCCGGTGACACAGGGACATGTTGTTTATCCTTAGATAATCGGGTTTCTAATGTTGAAGCAAGTTTCTTCAGGATCCGCACCAGAGGTTCGGGTCATTTCTGAAGACCAGCCGAACTTGGAGGCTTGATGTTTACACTACTCCGAAGATCATGGTGTTGCCTACTGTTTAGACAGTGGTACCAATCGTTGCTGAGATTGTTGAGGTGTTGCTTCCAAAATTCGTGAAGTTAAAAGGTGGCCGGAGTTTACGAGTATAGATGGATCATAGGATTCGTAGTCATTCAGATGAGTGGTGGCTAGGATATTTAATCCGTTGTGGCGCTCAATGCGAGATTGATGAAGTTGATTAGCTTCTTTTGATGGGTTCTGCTTAGACCTGATGTAAGTCGCTCGAGAGAGATCGCATTGTCCGACGAATTGGGAAGAGTTCGCAAAGGTGAGCCTAGCCAGATTCTTCCACAGAGTGTTAGAAATGCCAGATTCGTATTTCGAGTTTTGTAAGACTCCAGGCTTGATCATGACAAAGATTTGCAATTTGCATGACTATTGCGATACGCTCCTTATTTGACCGATATTGGAGAATAATGGAACAGGAGATTGGTGCGAAGCTACAAAGCGCAGTGGTTCTTCCCCTTCGATATTGGAGATTGATGTATACAGAGGCGTGTACAACCACACTTTCAGAGGAAAAGTCTTGAGGAAATTGCAGTTGTTTCGAAATGGAAGTGGATTCAATAATAAGTGCTAGTTCTGAACAGATTTGATAGATGAAATCGGCAGGAGACATGACGGGTTCATTCCTGGATACAATAAAAAGTAAGATTGGACCCAGGATCAGTTGTTTGGCGTGCACACAGAGGTTAGAGATCGCCATCGTCGACATGTTGCGTTGCGAGAGACTGGACTACTTGTCAAGAAGATGTTATGAGAGGTATCAACAGTAGACTGATTGCGTCGTTTTTCCTCACCGGACGATTGTATAAAGAGGTCGTGGAATTAGGAATCCACAGGGAGGAAAAGAATTCAGAGTCAGAGAACGCTAGACCGTGGCAGAAGGCAAGTGGTAATCCTTGCTATGCCAATTCCGGGTGTATAAACACCTTTCGACATTGAAGGAGATATAGTTCGATGTCATTTGTTTTCGATTTGCGTTTTTATGATCCGAATATTTCATTTTCAACTTTAAAGAAAGGACAATTCAATGTCTGTTATTTTGACATATGTATTCTGAGGGTTTGAAGGTCATACAAATGTTTTGTGCACACCAGGCGCACTTGTTTGAGATTTCCATGCGAGATGACTGCACTCGATTGGAGTGTTGTGCACACCAGATACACTAAACTGATATTTTCGTGCATATCAGTTGCACGTGATTAAGAGATTATATATATATATATATATATATATATATATATATATGCTTTAGGTATACTCGTTATGATTTTGTGCATCCTGATACACTTGATTTTGATTTTTGTGCACCCCGATGCACTGGGTATTGATTTTTGTGCACTTTAGATATACTTGATATTTGCTCCATGCACAATTGATGCATTGGATATTGTTTCGTGCACACCTGTTACACTTAGCGTTGTTTTTCTGCACAACCGTGGCATGTGATTTGGATTTTCATGCAAAACCGTTATGGTCGATTTCATTTTCGGGCACTATACTTGATGTGGTATATTATGGATTTGAACTTATTTTTGCTTGGTCGTATACTATAGATATTGCACTATAGCTATGGAAACAAGCGTGTACTTGATGTGCACAGTTGATTTAGTATTTGAAATTTTACATCATAACTGGTGTAATTCTCATACCAACCGCTGGAGTTACAGTTATGTGAGTTTTATATCTTTTTGGGTTACATTTTAGCTCGTGTGGGACTTTGGAGTTCCGTTATACTGAGCAAACCATATGTTTTAAAATTTGGACCCTGGCAAATTATTTTGAAATAAGTTGATTGGATTGAGAAAAATGTTTTAAGATGAGAGTTTAATTTAAATTCGGGGACCGAATTTCTTTAAGGCGGAGATATTGTAACATTTTGGAAAAATTATAAATATTAATTTATAATTTTAAATATGAATATAATAAGTTTACAAAAAAATAATATCGCTTCTGAAATTGGTTATCGGAATTATATCCGTAAAAATGTAATTAGTTTGGTAAATGTGAAGAAAATTATGTGATATTACAGAATTGATAATTTTAATTATTTTAACATAACATGATATTTTACATTAAGATAATGATATATAAGTGCTAGAATAAGTATTTCATTTCTTTTTACATAGGAATTTAGATTTATAACATGAAAGGTTTTTCTTTTGGTAGTAATTCTTTTATGGTTGAGTTTATGATAACCTAAGTCTAAACCCTCACCTCTAGCACACCCTCATCCATGCTCAGATCCCTCCACCTCCTTCTTCTCACTTTACACCTCCTCCTTCTCAATTGATACCACCACCATACAATCCTCCACCTAATGCTTTCTATACATGAAACACAACACTTCCATCTTATCTTATCACAACAAATAGAAATTCTTTTAGCTTTCTAAACATAAGCAACAAAATTCCTTCAGCTCAAAAACTAAAGTTCCTAAGTGTTCATCACATCCAAAGAGTAAAGACATAAATTCCTTCACCAATTTTGTTCACACCATCAACCTAGAAGCCACTACAACCCCTAAGAGCCTCCATCATACAAAACTTGAGCTGAATTTCTTTGTGCACCCTCTTTATAAGTATATCTCACTCTCTTTATAAAAGTTATTCCGTTTTACATCTGTTTACTAGGTGCGGTATCATAAACTAGGATATTTGTGATTTTGTGGTACAAATATTAAATCTGGAACCACTAGATATAACCACTAGAAAAACTAACAAGACTATAATATTATGAGACCACTAAGAGACTATACCTAAAACCCGAGCTTTAAACTCCCTACCTAATCCGGCGACAATCCCTATTTTGCCGGTGCCGCCGGGCCCCCTAGGGTTTTTTGTATTGGTTTTTATGTTGTAGCTTAATTTGGGTATTTTATAACTTACAATATTATTTGATTTGTCCCGATATTCATACAGAGAAATTTGAGAGTATTCTAGTAAGGGTTTGCTAAAGTTTCCGACATTTCGATACGGTTTTTCGTATTTCTGTGCCATCACTAAATTGTTGATGTTCGTACATTAACAACAAAGATATTTCATCGTTTTTGAGGTAAGTGGGCTGTAGGTTCTAACCTATGGGCGCTTAGCTCGTTGCTTGGGTTTCTGATATGATATTTATATCGATGTGATTTAATTACGATTATAGGTACGATCGCGAAGGTTTCCGAGACGGAGTTGACGGACATTGCAATCGTGGATTCAACGAGCTTGACAAGTTGGTGAGTAGATTTACATCTACGGGGGAAGTCGGGTGAATGGCATATAGCACCCCCGCAACCATATAACTAAGGTAGTTATGCTATCTAGTTAGTTCTTAGTGTTAATTCAAGTTAATGGTATTAGTGTTATGTTGAATCTAGTATGTTATTCATGTGCATATAGTTTTATTCATGGTTTGGTGGATTTGTACGAAAGATCATGCCATACTTGAGATAATTTGGATATTGTGATAATGTGGATATTGTACGAGAAATCATACCGTACTTGTGATGACGAGATTATCGTGCCGAATACGGCCAAGTTTACTTTAGACTCGTGGAGTCATGTTTCATTTCGTTTTAGAACGTAATACTTGAGTGAGCTATACTCTTTTAAAAACCAACGATTCGTTTCCCTTTTAAATGATAAATGAAAAGGATGCGATACTAATTTCCAAAACGAATATCTATTTTAACCTAAGGCAGCTTCTTTATTTCAAAACCAACGTTTCGTTTTATTTTCAAAGATAATGGCATAGCTCATAACAAGTAGTTACATTTAATAGTTACGCTTAGGGTTACTTTACATGCTCACGATATAATTATCGATGTTAGACGTTTCCGTGATACGAGCACTCTGATAGAGCACTGCACAACTACCAATGAGTACTATGTTACACAAGCACATACGCACATGTTACACTACACCTCATTGGTACTGCCATGTCACAGTAGGACTGCTATACTACCTAATGCGTATGTAGATATCGATACAAGTATACTTTATACACTTATAGAATACTAGCACAAATACTAATGATTGCCATGCTGTACGAGCACAGACGCGTATGCTACACTACACATCATTAGTATTGCCATGACACAGTAGAACTGTTACGTTTATTACTTGTATGACGTTATTTACGTACTTTACCTGTATTACCTGTTAAGCATGGCGAATACCAGTACCATGGGTATTCGTATTTGATTCTTATGAGTTTTCAGGATGTTTTACTTTGATGATATATATCGGTGGTATGGGACGCTGTTATATATGTATAAATATAATATATCATCGGAATGATCTATGCAAGTATTCTTATTCTTTACTTGATATATCTGGATATGATGAGTTGACGTCCAGCATGAACTTGATGTTTTCTGATTATTTTATTCCAAACCGAGTAGGGGAGATATACGGTTACAGACTTGCTACTTATTCGGGCTGAGTGGGAGAGTATACAGTCGGATATATGGTAGACCCAGTCGAGACCGAGGGGCAGGATAGCCGCAGTAGAGGCGGGGAGTCTAGCGAGGATACTCAATACCGGAGATAGAGATGAGCACGGCAGATATCCAGGGAATACTAACTGGGGCTAGATTTGAGCACAGCGGATATCCAGGGGATACTGACCGGGGCTAGGGATATCGGGTGGCGATCATCTGTTGAGATGGTGTCGACGATATCTGCATTTGTGTCTCGGTGATGGACACGAGAGATTTGAGGATTTTGCATGTCGGTGATGGACACGAGAGATTTCTGATTTCGGGTGTTGATGCTGGACATCCGTATATTGATATGTTGCTATCATACGAGATATACAGTTAGAGTTTGTGTGTTGTGGGCGCCGCACTCATTGGGGTCGACCTTTTTATATTTTTGATTTTGTTTCGCTTTTCTTTTCTTCGCCATTGTACGTCGTATATTGTTTGCTTGGTTGCTCCGCCATTAGGGCATGGAAGCTAGCTCCCATTGGGATGCTATTTATATTATTATGTTGTGTCGGGTTTTATTCAAAATTTACAAGGGGGTGTTATCGAATTTCAAAACGTCATAGATGCTTTCTCAAACATATTTAGTTAAACTTAAATGTTTATTTTAAACTGATTCCATCTGATGACTATTTAAATCTCACCTCCAATTTTTTCAAAAAAAAGGTTTAGATTCCGGATTTCGGCTTACTTGGACCGCGTAGACGTCTTTGGATGTCACGTGATTTAAGTGTCGGCCACGTGCCACATTCGGGTCATGACAGAAGCCGTCGACGGAGAAAAGTAGAAGGTTTTTCTTGGGTTGCTGTAGAGGTCATCGGGATTTGGGTTGTGGAGATGGGTGTGCAGGGCTCGAGAAGAGGAGAGGGAGGTGAAGAGGTGACGGTGACGACGGTGACGAGGTAGTGGGTGACCGGCAGTGAGGTTGCCGAGGTCGCGTCGGGGCTGTGCAGGGATCATAGTCGGGGTTGTAGGTTCTCAGAGAGAAGGTGGAGAGGGATGATAAGGTGAAGGCGGGGTAAGGGTGATGGCGACGGCGATTCGCCGGCGATGAGGGTGGAGGTTGTCGGGTCCGGGGGTTTGTCGTGGGTGCAGGTGGCGTTGTCAGGTGCAGGGTTTGGGTTCATCACACGTGAAGGAACAGAGAGGTGGTGGTGGTGTCGGGAGGTTGTGATGAGGGTGATGATGAGAGTGGTGAGATGATGAGGGGAGGTCAGTGGCGAAGGTGAGGTGATGGGGTAGGGTTCGAGTTCTCGTCGCAGGGACGAAGAAGAAAAAGAGGAGAGAGGCTGAGTTTTTGTATAATAATAATAATAATAATATAGGATTATATAATATATAAGGGGGGGAGAGAGGCAGAGTGATTGAGGGGGAGAGAGAGGCAGAGGGATTGAGGGAGAGTACAAGAAGAGAGAGAGATAGGAAAATATATTTAGTTTAAATATTAATATATATTATATATATTTGATTACATAAACTGTTAGTATTAGTTTAGGTTTAAAAATATTATAATATATTTTCTGGATTTAAACAGCTAATATAAATATACTCCGAAAATTATCCGGGTCTCTTCTAAAAATCTAGTTTTAAAATATGGATAATATACGTATCAGTTAAAACCATAATGCGGTGTCCAGTTAATAAAAATGCATACCCCCAAGTACGGATACACGTGAATATACGTAGCGATCCAAACGAGTCTGTTTTATCAATCTGGACATGAACACGATATATGGATGCACTCATAAGATATGGGTTATGATAACATGTCATGCTAGATATTAAAATATATTATCCGGCTATTGTTTGTATTATTTAAAAGATATGCAGATACTAAATATATTATACATGTTTATAGAATCTAGATGTGCACGGATTCTCTGTACTAGTAAAATATGACGTAATCTAGAACTATGATGGGTTTGAAGCATGCGGGTCGGGTTGGATATTAACCACAGATACCAAATGTACTATCCGCACCAAAAAATAATAAAAAAGAAACTATCGCAAGATTAGGAAAATACCCAAATAAAATACCGTATAAATGCACTAAGGTGTTACATTTTGTTACATTTTCAAAACAAAGTTTTTCTAAAATGGGTTAATGAATTCTTTTCGCTACAAGATATCAAGTTTAATTCTTTAGTTTGGCTCTGATACCATGTTAGAAGACCTTAAGCTCGCTACTAGGATTTTAGAATATGCAAAACTAGGTTTTAAAAATTTCTAGTAAGCTCAAGTCTACATAAACTAGGATGTAGGCTAAAGAATTAAACATGCAAACATAAAAACCATATAAGGTTGAAATTACAATCTTTGTAGTATTTTCATTTGCTCCAATTAGTTTGGACTCCATTGTAGGCCTCTTGAAAGTCCATGGAACATGCTTGCAAGCCCACCTCCTCTATCAAAGATGATCCGCCTTGAAGGCTCAAGAACTTTAGCTCCAATCTCAAATAAAGATAACTTAAATAGTTATGTTGCTAAACTAACTAGTTAGGAGTAGTAGTTTCTTCTTCACTATAATTTTCTCTCATTTTCTTTTTGTTTTTCTAATTTTTTTTCTCATAAAAGAGGAGGGGAGAGATGAGAGCTTCATGGCTAAAAAGAGGAAGAAGAAGAGAAAGAATTAATTAACCATTCACTTCAAAAAGAAAATGGTTATTAATATGATTCTCTACAAAATCCTAGCCATAAGATTTAATTAAGCTACCAAATGTCCACCCTCTCCTCTTCCCTTCACATGTCACCCTATAGAGTGAGGCAAAGGTTATGTTATTCCCTTAGAATAATATAAGATAAAGAAAACAAAAGAAAAAGAATAAATAAAAACAATGTGTGTGTGTGTGTGTGTGTGTGTTTATATGTAATACAACATACTAAATACATATACTTGTAATTGTTATCCAAGATATTTAAAGTACATAAAAGAGAGATAAATTAATAGTGATATAATACTAGTAAATACATATACAATATATATGTATTAAATATTAAATCGACACTCGATTTAATATCCGTCTTTCCAAAAAGACCGGTTAGTATAATAACCGTCCAATTACCATCAGTGTATAAAATACACTAGTTTTAATCGAACCCTGGCACGCACAAATTTACCGCAACTACAATATTTCATCAAAGCCGGAAACCCTCTGTGTGGGACTCTAAAACCTCGATAATACGCTAGTAGTGGGTTTAACTACAAGCATGTCGGCGGCACTAGCTGTACGTAATGGCTACCCAAGTATTGTCGAAAAGGAGATCGACAAGCAAGCAGATCCGAAACCCTACTGAGCCTATCGACGACATATACAATACAATCTGGTCTGTTCGTACTGTCGCATATAGGGTTTAGGAGGGTGGTGATCGTCAGACTCCTAATAACACAATAAGTCGTGCCGATATCAGGCCCATCACCATCCGAGAAACTATTGATTCAAATTCGTAAATCACATTTGCCTGACGAAGTCTTATGGTGATGGCCAACTGGCACAGCGCGACATCAACCCCCAATATCGAGATAGACGGATCCCCACAATCCGCTAACTGGCTCCATGTGCTCGAGACTGTACCCAACTAAAATATGTTTGCACGACTCCTTTGAGTCATGGTAGGGTAGTAATCAAAGTACAGTGGAAACTCACACAAGAAAAATGACGATCTTGGGTCAACAGACTAACCTGTACTAATGTCACCAGAGACCTGCTACCTGACGATAGGTATAATACCATCTAGTATGATCTCGATGAGTCCGTCCAGTGTAACTCATAACCCAATGAGCACCTGTATGCAATTCTAGTGGCTGACTGACACCAATTGCTATGAGACCGGCCATTGCCCCTCGTCGGAATCAAGAAACGTATACATTTATCTACTCTGGAATATCGATACTCAGTCTCGATATTCGCATGACTAAGGACATTTAGGGACATGCTTATAGACTATCCAGTTCTCACAAGTGTGATCGCCATAATAATCCTGGTAGTCAAACATGAATCTTATGAGATCTATCAATATGTAATAATGTTATGCTATACTATACAAGATATGTACATAATGATTGTTGGGCTCAAAAATTGCACCCCGGTTGACCAAGTCAAAGTCCAGGTCAACCCCAAGCCAGGTGGGCCCAAGCCCAGATCAAGTAGGCTTATGCCCGAGTCGAGCCCAAACATGAAGCGACCAGCCTCCCCCATGCCAAAATAAAAATCATGTAATAAATAAATTTGATGTAATTTTTTATTCATGTAATAAATAAATTTGATATAACTTTTTATGCATGAATGTAAGCAAAATGGGCATAAAACCAAATTTTTGTAAAGCTTATGGCTCATGTGCAAAAGAAATGAGCATATGAGATATGGGATGGGCAAAATGCCATTTTATAAAGCCCAAGGGGCTATATGTAAATGTGTAAGCCTATATAAGGCAACATGATGATAAATAAAGCATACAATTCATTCTCCCCAAAATTTTAGGGTTTGTGCCTCCTTCCCCTTTCTCAAGGGTTTAAAACCTTCTTCCTCTTTTTGAATTAAATTAAAAGTTTAACTCTTTCTTTCTCAAAAAGAAGTAGTTTTTCACCACAAAACCCATAAAGGGGAGCTCGGATCTCCCATCAAATCTTTGAAAGGGGAGATTTTGAATCTCACTCCCCTTTCCCCCAAGAGCCGACCAACCGAGAGGAAGAAGAAGGAGACCCATCTCCAAAAATCTCACGTTGGGAGATCCAAGACTCAAAAGAAGAGCCAAACATTCCAAGGAGTTTAACTCCTTTCTAGATCTATTGGAGTTTAACTCCATAAATTAAATTTCTGTTAGAAGTTCAACTCCAAAACCCCTTGGGAGTTCAACTCCCCAACCTAGGGGCTAAGCCCCTTCCCGCTGGTGTTTTTCGTGGTCGCGTGCCGCGCACGTGACCTGCGGGCGTCCAGAGGTCGCGTGCCGCGCACGTGGCCCTTGGGTGCCCAGCGATCACGTGTCGAGCACGTAACCTAAGGGCGCACCGCGGTCGCGTGTAGTGCACGTGACCCCGGGCACTAAACCGCCCATGTGCGCGCACGTGACCAGCGGACAGTAAAGCACCCACGTGCACGCACGCCCCGCGATCGCGTGCAGCGCACGTGACTCGCGGTCACATGCAAGACCCATGACCCGCGGGCACTATAGCACCCACGTGCGCCCTACGCAACACGCTCAGCGCCTAGTGGTCGTGTGCAGCACATGTGACCCGCGGACGATCACAGTCGCATGCTGTGCACGTGACCCACTGGCACCCAGCGCCCACGTGCTGCGCACGTGACCAGCGAGCACCAAGCGTTCACACGCCAGGCACGTGACCCATAGGCACCATGCGTTCACGTGCCATGCACGCGTCTTTAAGACGCTCCTCCCCCCATTTTTTTATGCACTCCACATCAAAACACGTCCCCCGTAAGGAAAATTTTTCTAACGGGGCGCTGCCCCGCACCCTGCAAGGGGGCTGCTGGCCCCCTTGACCCCCAACCCGCAATCCGGGCAGCGGGACCCCTGTAAAAACTCTGCGGGGCCCCCGATAGATCCAAAACCCCTTCAAAACACAACACTACACGTTGAGTTCGCATGTTCAGTTTGACCCGTTAATCAGAGGTTCTCTCGCTTCAAAGGCGAGGGGTAATTAACGGCAGCTTAGTCCGCGGCTGCCGGAGATTCGAATCTCCACAATCAATAAAACCCCGTCTACTCTAGGCAGGGGGAATCTGTAGTACGCCTGACAAGCACGCGCATATTCCCATCTCAATGTGGTGACGAAAAAACACCCTACAGATTCTGGCATGCTCGGTGGGACATTTCTCTCCTCCCATATTTCGGGTTAAATATCCATGTGAACTCAATTAACATATACATTGATTGCCTGTACTGAAATCATGCTTCTTTGTGCAGGTTGACAAATTTCAAATTGCAATCTTCGGACGCAACAAAATGTCTCTAAGCATCAGATCAGCTCTTGACACAGCTCCCATCTCTTACACGATAAAGATGGACGCCAGGACGGTCCTCCCGGCCAGTCTTGGGTGACAATGTGAGGAGCCGTCGTTACTATTTGGCTCTATTTTGTTTGTGCCAGCTAACGCCGTTCCTGCTCTTCAAGCTCCAGTAACCGACAAACCGGTCTCGAAAGGCAAGAGGCCAAATGTTGTGGTCTCGAGGGCGCCCCAACCTAGACGTGAGTCGGTGTTCAAACGGCTCACTATGGCCCCAACTGGGGGCAAAGCCGTCAGAACAAAAGATGTTGCCAGACGTCGCGGGCAAGCCCAGGCGATACCTTCAACGGACACGCAGGCGGATGTCTTCTCAAGACTCCCCATCACTCGGCCTATGGCGGATTCCCGAAGAGCAGAAGCCTGCCAAGCGCTCAAGGCAGAGAAGCTGAGGCAGAAGCGGCTCAGATACAAAGCCAACAAAAGGGCTAGGGCACCGGCCATGTTAAAATTTATGAATTTCCAAAGCCCGGACCGCTTCGTGAAACCAGCTGCCAGTGATGAAAGGATGGCTGAATGTGTTATCCACACAGTCTACATGGTGGGCATGCGTCCTAGCGACAACCTTCGCAGCAAGGATAGGGCCACCACATCTCAAATCCAATCTGGTGTGAATATGGCTACCACATTCTAAGACCAGCCTCCTCTGGAAGGTAATGATGACCCTTCCAGTGAGGCTGATAAGCAGAGAGAGCCCTCAGTTCATGAGGAGTCGGGCTCGGAAAGCGAAGATGAACCAACTTTCCATCCTAAGACCGCAGAGCAGCAACTTCTCCAAGAGCTCCGAAAGTAGCTCGGAAACAAAGATAAGGAGATGGCCAAGCTCTACTCAAAAATTGACGACTTGATAAACGTCGTCTTACAGCTCACGGCCCAATTTGCCTCTCAGCCGCCCAATCAAGCGCAGGGCTCTGCTCATGAACCGGGAAATGGTGTCCCAAGACAGCCGATGCCTATTCCCTTAAATCCAAAGGTGGGCGGACCACATGAAAGTCAGTCGCATCCTATCTCAGGAAATATCTTGGTTATCGATGACAGTAGCCCGTAACTCAAGATCAAATCATGGATTTGGTTGCCAACAAAGTCAAAACATTAGTAGCCGAAGCGCAAAAAGATGTTAGCAGTAGCGAGAGACCATATCCTGCTCAGTATAATCTGGTAGAATTTCCTAGCGGCTATGTCATCCCTAAATTCGGAAGATTCGATAGGACGGGAAATGCGAATTAGCACATTGCCCACTTTAAAGCCTCATGCTGGAATACTGGGGGCAATGATGCGCTTCTCCTCCGCCAGTTCGTTAATAGCTTGACCGATGTTTCTTTCGACTAGTACGCGAGCATACCGGATGGCTCCGTCACAATTTTCGTCCAAATGGAGTCTCTGTTTCGGCAGAGGTTCATGAGCGTCAGCGATAAGATCACCATTGCCGATCTCGTAAGGACTAAGCCAAAGAACAACGAAAGCAGCACGGATTTTATAAGCAGATGGCTCAATCTCTCCGTCAAATGTGAACCGCCGATAGAGCAGGACCAATCTGTCAGTCTCCTTGTCGAAAATCTCAACAATTAGATGACCTCGTTTCTATGCACCGTGGGTCTCAAAACATTCCAAGAGCTGACCAGGAAAGTTCAGATGTTGGAAAGCTCGAAGCAGAAGTCCTCCTCGGATTCCCAAAATAACAATAGGTTCTGGAGAAATCGAAAGGACGATAATCTCAAAGGCGTAAATTCCGACGATACTGAATCTTTCAACACTTCGGCTAACCGAAATAAGTGAGGGATGAGCGGGCCTAATACCAACCAGCCTCAGAAGCCAGTGTTCGGAGAGGGCGGAGAAGGTCCACTGAAAGAGAAGCTGGATAAGCTCTATTCCTTCAGAAGGTATAAAATCCGTAAAATATTCAAAGACGCCATGAGGAACGGTCTACAATTGCCAGAATCAAAAAAACTGCAAGAAGCGAATATGACTGACGACCTCAAATACTGCCCCTATCACAGAGTGATAAGTCATGCTATTGAAAACTGTTTCGTCTTCAAAGTTGGGTCGAAAAACAATATAAGACAGGAGAGATATAACTGTCTAAAGGCATGTTGGCAAACAGTCAAGCAGCGACCGCCAACTTCATACAAAACAGCTGACCACCATGTTATTAAACTGGAAATAATCGACCTCTAAGTCGTTAAACTGGGGATGTAAAATGGGTAAATAAAACAAAAAAAACAATCCCCTAATCCTCTCATTGCAAATGACGATTTGCTTCTGGTACCATATTCCAGTGCAGCGATGGTGATGTCAACCCAAATCACCTCAAATCAGCAAGTCAAATCCAGCGCCGACCGTCCAAGTCGTAAAAAGGGCAGCAACGACCTTCCTTGTCGGAATTATGCTTCGGCTCGGAATCAACCAGTGACCTCCCCATCGGAATTAAGCTCCGCCTCGGAATCAAGTCGACAAACAAGCTCTGCGTCGAAATCATGCTTCGTCTCAAAGTGTACATCGTGTCGAAATCGTGCTTCGCCTCGGTGTATATACCTTCCTTGTCGGAATTATTCTGCGGCTCGGAATCAACCAGTGACCTCCCCGTCGGAATTAAGCTCCGCCTCGGAATCAAGTCACCGAACAAGCTCTGCGTCGAAATCATGCTTCGTCTCAGAGTGTACCCCGTGTCAAAATCAAGCTTCGCCTCGGTGTATCTGCCTTCCCTGTCGGAGTTATGCTTCGGGTCGGAATCAACCAACGACCTCCCTGTCGGATTTAAGCACCGTCTCGGAATTAAGTCGACTAACAAGCTCTGCGTCAAAATCATGCTTCGACTCAGAATGTACCCCGTATCGAAATCATTCTTCGCCTCGGAGTATCTACTTTCCCTGTCGGAATTATGCTTCTCCTGGGAATCAACCTCTGCATCGAAACTATGTTTCGGTCAGAATGTCTGCCGCTCGTCGGAATTATGCTTCGACCCCTTGGAATCAAGCTTCGCTCTTCGGAATTATGCTCCCACCCTCGAAATTATGCTCCGATCCCCGGAATTATGCTCCCGGGATGATGCTCCGCCCCTGGAATGATGTTCTACCTCGAAGTCCAACTTTAAGATCCATCAATTTCATGCACACAACTCATGCATGCGGTGTGCATTCATTGATGTGGGGCACTTTGTTGGGGTCAAAAATTGCACCCCAGTTGACCAAGTCAAAGTCAAGGTCAACCCCAAGCCAGGTGGGCCCCAGCCCAGATCAAGTGGGCTCATGCCCAAGTCGAGCCCGAACATGAAGCGGCCAGCCTCCCCCATGCCAAAATAAAAATCATGTAATAAATAAATTTGATGTAATTTTTTTTGCATGAATGTAAGCAAAATGGGCATAAAGCCAAATTTTTGTAAAGCCCATGGCTCATGTGCAAAAGAAACGAGCACATGAGACATGAGATGGGCAAAATGCCATTTTGTAAAGCCCAAGGGGCTATATGTAAATGTGTAAGCCTATATAAAGCAACATGATGATGAATAAAGCATACAATTCATTCTCCCTAAAATTCTAGGGTTTGTGCCTCCTTCCCCTTTCTCAAAGGTTTAAAACCTTCTTCCTCTTTTTGAATTAAATCAAGAGTTTAATTCTTCCTTTCTCAAAAAGAAGTAATTTTTCACCACATAACCCATAAAGGGGAGCTCGGATCTCCCATCAAATCTTTGAAAGGGGAGATTTTGAATCTCACTCCCCTTTCCCCCAAGAGCCGACCAACCGAGAGGAAGAAGAAAGAGACCCATCTCCAAAAATCCCAAGTTGGGAGGATCAAAGGCTCAAAAGAAGAGCCAAAGATTCCTAGGAGTTTAACTCCTTTCTAGATCTATTCGAGTTTAACTTCATAAATTAATTTTTTGTTAGGAGTTCAACTCCAAAGCCCCTTGGGAGTTCAACTCCCCAACCTGGGGGCTAAGCCTCTTCCCGCTGGTGTTCCTCGGAGTCGCGTGCCCCGCACGTGAACGCGAGTGCCCAGCAGTCGCGTGCCGTGCACGTGACCCGCGGGCGCCCAGCGGTCGCGTGCCGCGCACGTAGCCCTTGGGTGCCCAGCAATCACGTGTCGAGCACATGACCCACAAGCGCCCCACGGTCGCGTGCATGGCATGTGACCCGCGGGCACTAAAACGCCCAATGGTCGCATGCAGCGCACGTGACCTGTTCAGTTGATAAAACTGCACATTTAATATGACATTTTTCCTACTATTTCTATATAATAAAAGATGTTTATTATAATATATGACACATATGAGGTTTTATCTATAAAAATACTATTTTCATGTGTTTATATATTATATTTAACATTTGGTAGGAAAATAAGCATAAATACCATTAACCAAAACTTAATGGTTAAGTTAAATATCTCAATAAAACAAACTCTACTAAATATTATTTGTTGAGTTATTGTACAGAATTTGCAGGGCTGAAATCAAGGAAATCAAAGTTGTTAAAACAAACCTGCCTAATTAAGAAAGTAAATTAAAGAAACCAATTCTGGCAGTGATGTAGAAAAGATTTTCAGTTTCTACATATTCAAAAGATCACCATATATCACCAGAAGAGCCCACAAGAAGATTGAGCCCATGATGTCACAATTTGGCCGCGGATCCGCGTCCAAACCCACCTTTTGGCCACGGATCCGCCGCGGTTTTGACGAGTTAGGAGTTGGGATTTTTCAGTTTGGATCTTAACTACTAATTTCCAATTTTGGCATCTACGATTCTGGCTTTGGGACTATAAATAAAGACCGAGAGCCTCTTGGAAAAATCATCAAGCCGACGAGATCACGAAGTCCAAGACGGCTCACGCATCCAGGCTGATCATCAACGGTTCATCTACCTCCTTAGAAGAGATCGAGAAGCAAACTAGGTTTTTTGGTAATCCATTTCTAAGGAATCAAAGTGTACTTGATCTTGTTGATTAATAAAGGTAGTTTATTTTATTGCATTTTATTTTCTTCATGATTGCTATCTCTTCTTATCCCAACATGCGCGAGTAATTCTTCGCTTGTTAGGGTTCATAGGATTAGGGTAGGTTAATGAATGATGAAGATCTTTAAACTCTTTTTAAGTCCTATAAAGTTTATAAACTCTATAAAAAGAATAGTTAACATCCTAATCGAGCGCACCACCAATTCATTGATAGTCTCGACCGAGATTAAAGATTAGATTAACAATTGTTTTGGTAGAGGCTAGATATGAACAGAGTTCCATGTCGAGATAGGGGTTAAGAGTGGGAACCCTTTTCCCTCCAGAAACCCTAATCTACATGCATCACTGTCGTTCTAATTTTAAATCTATTAAAGGATAAAAAGAGTATTTTTTAATTAATCATCCATAACTACTAAATCCTAATGAACCCTACAAGCCCCCTTTTAATACTAACTTACCTCCGTAGTTAATTTAGATCTATATTTTGTATCCTTATTTAACGTAGACCTAGATCCTACAACCATTCTTCACCATTCTTTATTCTTCCTCTCCCTTCCTAATCAACACTCCTAAAGTAAGAATAAAAGGTTCCACGTTTCCCAGAGGACGACCCGTACTCACCTCGGTCTAGCTACGCGCGACACCGTTCTGATTGCGGTTAACAACTATACACAAAAATACACATCAATCAAATGGCGCCGTTGCCGGGGATACATGCGTAATTTTTTATTTTTACTATTTATGTTGAATTCTTATTCGATCTACATCATAATTAATACAAAACTGTAAATCGTATATTTAATGAAGTGTGTGAATTTTTGCAAGGAGATCTGGAGTCACAGACTTGAGGAAACAGAAAGATAGAGACATTCATCGAGATCCAGAGGAGTATAGGAGGCCACGTAGCAAATTTCATCAATTGATCCTTCCTTCTTGCGGCGGATCTGTGGCAGATACACCATATTCGCGGCGGAAGCACGGCGGGTTAGAGGATCTAGGGTTCCAAACTTCTCTGGTAAGATTCTCAACTCTTTCTCTCTCCTCTCAAATCCAATAAAGTATCTTTCTGCAGGATTCTTTGCAAAATATCGCCGCTCAAAAATCTTTTTGCAAGGTTTTGTGATTGGTTTGTTTTGCATATTTTAATACGGACTTTAAGGGGCAAAGACTAAATCCAGATTAGGTAGGGATTTCATCACCCTTCCTAAGCCCCATAAATCACAAACCGAGCATCTGCATCAACCCTACATTAATTTAAAAAATATCTAGACAAGACTCTAAGAACTGTCACGCTCAATAAGGACAGAGAAAGGTCGTGGGTAATCTATCGCTTATCCGCATTACTTTTGTGGTGTCTAGGCAAGTGTGTCTAAGGCAAGTGGTTACTTAATTAGGCCCACTACTTACGTAGTAGATACCTCCCACTAACCTGGCACTTACCTGACCACAAGAGTAGTAAAGAGGCAGTAGAGGATTGATCCTGTAGCTTGTCCTTTGGAAGTCTAGTAGTGGTCTAGAGACTTGACCTAGGCAACCTTAGTTTTAGGGTTGTTTGTGCATTTTGTGTGATTTGTCTAAGTCCGACACACTTTTCAAAACATACCAATTTTAAATCACACACACGCTGCCACTTGCGCTAAACCAGCTTAGTGCATGCTTGGCCGGACACGGGATTCTAGTGCCCGTCTTGTCCGCGTTCCTGCTATCGACTCCGAAGTCGGTACTTCTTCATCTTCTTTTCCCCCACCACCCACCACATTAACCGAGATGGACGGTACTCTATCAAATTATAACACCACGCTGCCACCGCCCGTAGGTGAGCAGAATCCACCGCGCATCTCTCTCCAAGAGAGATGCTATCCTATCCGTGGTCCACTTCCCACTTGCTTATCTATTCCACCAGCCAACGGGGATAATTTTGAAATTAAACCCCACTACATCAATCTGTTGCCCAAATTTCACGGGCTTGAGTCTGAAGACGCATACGTTTTCATCACTAAATTCGAAAATGTATGCACAATGATGGGTACTTCAAAACTGACTGTGGATGCTATGCGCTTGCGCCTTCTCCCATTCACTCTGTGCGACTTGGCAGAAAAATGGCTTTATAATACTGCCGCACACTCTATCACTAATTGGGATGAATTCGTAATTGCATTTCTTAAGAAGTTTTACCCAAATCATAAGACCGCCCATATTAGGAGCGAGATCAACCAGTTCACCCAGCTTCCCAATGAACCATTTTGGAAGTGCTTTGAACGTTTCAAGGATCTTCTTGTCCAATGTCCTCATCATGGAATACAAAGATGGGATTTGTGCCGAATAATATATGAGGGCATTAATCCAGCGACAAAGCAGATGCTTGAAACAATGTGTCAATGCAATTTCATGTCCAAGGACGATGGCGAACCTTGGAAATATCTGGAAGATCTCGCTGAAAACACTTTGCAGTGGGAAAGCGTAAGACAACCTTCATCTAAGGGAGGTATTCACCAGCTCGATGTTTCAATCGCAGTAAAAGCCGAAATGGCAGCGATGCAGAACAAACTCGACGCTATTGAGAACAAATTTTCATTAGCCTCCCTAAATCAGGTCACGCTTCCCAAGACCGTCTGTGGTTGCTGTTCGGATCCTTCACACTTAACGGAAGAATGTCCTATGAATGCATCATTTCAAGGTCACGAGCAAACTAATACTGCTTTTCAGCAGCGACCTAGAAACGATCCTTATTCTTCTACGTACAATCAAGGATGGAGGAATCATCCTAAGTTTGCTTGGAACCAAAACCAACCACAAAATCAAAATCAGTTCCAAAGCAATTATCAAAGATCTCCTCCACAGCAACCACAACCACAAAGTCAGTACCCCTTTCAGTCACAAAATTTTCAAAATCCGGCCAATACTTCTGCACCACAATTGGCCGGTACTGATAACTCTTCACTCGCACAAACTTTGGATTTGTTCATGAAACATTCCATTCAAATGTCGGCTGATATGAAGTCTTCTATTGATTCCATAAAGAAAGACTCCGCCTCCCACGGTGAGAGTATTAAATCAATAGAAAACCAAATTGCACAGTTGAACGCCGCTATGAGTGCGAGAGAGAAAGGGAAACTCCCATCTCAACCCCTACCGAATCCTGGCCACTCACAAAGTTATAACGTGAGTGCCGTTACTACGTTGATATCGAGAAAAGTGCTGAATAACCGAGTGGGTGAGCAATTTGATGATGTTAGTGACATCAATGATACCCCAGCTTCTACTTCTTCCCCTAATTCGTCTAATCTCCCACCTTCTTCCGAGCCTATTCTCCGTTTTCCCCAAGGCTCAAACCCTCAGCCCACTTCCACAAATCTATCTAAAACGATCCCCACTCCAATTCTGGGATCCATTCCATCCCCACAATCCTCTCCAATTTTGGACCCAAACCTTATTGATAAAGCACCTTATCCAAACAGGTTAAGGGGCAACAGACCAAGTCCACAAATGGAGAAGATTATGGAAACTTTTAAGCAAGTTAATATAAACATTCCTCTCCTAGATGCTATTCAACAAGTTCCGTCTTATGCGAAAGTCCTAAAGGACTTGTGCACTAGAAAGAAAAAAGTTCAAGTACCTAAAAAAGTTTTCCTTGCGAGTAATGTGAGCACCGCTTTTACACAACAACTACCTAAGAAACGAAAGGACCCCGGAAGTCCTACAATTTCTATTTCTATTGAGGGTAAAAATATCAATCGTGCTCTACTCGATTTAGGTGCTAGTGTTAACTTGCTTCCGTATTCTGTTTATGAGCAATTAGGGATCGGAGAGTTAAAACCGGCGCATTGCACTCTTCAGATGGCCGATCGATCTATCACCCAACCTAGGGATGAGCTAGAGGATGTGTTAATTAAAATCGGGGAATTTATATTCCCTGTGGACTTTATAGTTATAGATACACAAGCTGTAGCGAACCTACGAAATCAAATCCCGGTGATACTCGGTCGACCCTTCGTAGCAACTTCCAACGCAGTAATCAATTGTTGAAATGGCACTATGACCCTATCTTTTGGAAAGAAGTCAATTGAGCTTAACATTTACAAGTTGGGAAGTGAACCCTCCGAACCCTATGCTCATGTGTGTTCTGTCGAATTAATGGATGTCGACAGCAGCGAATTTGATCAACCTCATGATACCGACTCTTTTCATATGTTGTTGCTTGACCCAACCATGTATTATACATACTCGGACTCTTCCACCGAGTTGTCCGGGTCAACATCTAACGCTGATGAGGAATTTTTTATAGAGTCTGACGATCACCCCATTTTTTCTGATGAGATTATTCTTTAGGGGTATCGATGAAAGCTTTGAGGAAATTTTTGCTGATGAACTCACATTTTTAAAAGACACGGGTGTTGAGATGAATCAATTCCAAGACGAAGAAATTGAACCTCCACCCCTTCTTCTGGACAATCATGATAATGCGAGTAATCCATCATCAATATCACTGTGTCGTCTCTCCAAAACAAGACGCAAACACATTCTATCCCACCTCTTATCTCCTCCCCACTTCTTCACGTCAATAGGTGATATATTCTTCCACCAACCTTGGTGCTTCATCGATAAAATTTTTGAATGGTTGGTGTTGACTTTTGGTCTTTGTAAGGCTTTACTTTGACTTATAACTTTAACCCCCCAATAATTTTAAAAGCTTAATATTGTTTAACTCAAGTTTGGGGGTGGGATATTTTGGCTCTTGAAAGAAATTTTTTTTACAAGATTGTGAGCCAAAAATAAGTTTGGGGGAGGATTTCACTTTCATTATTTCTTGTCCCCTTTTTCCTCCCAAGTCTACAGGTTTTTGAGCTTAACGGATGACATCAGTAAGGACACTGCTGTAAACAGGTTTGGGGGAGGTTTGTGCTTATTTACGCGATACTTTGCATTATACTATATACAAGCACAAAAAAATTTTGATAATAAAAGAGTAGAAAGTGAAAAATTATATATGAAAGATAGGAATAGTTTAAGAAAAACAAGAAAATTAGAAGTTTTCTTAAACGAACTAGTAATAAGTAGTTATGAGCCGTTGTCCAAAGGGTTGGTAAGATGAAAGAAGTCACTAATTTGAGGATAAAAATAAGTCTGAAAAATAGTTCCTATTCTGGAAACCAAACATTTGAATGCTGATACTCTACTATACGCACTTACACACGTCTTGAAACTCGGGATAGTAGAGGATAACTTGAAATGCTCTTGTCTAAAAGCCAAAGTATGAAGGAAGTAAAAAAAATGAATAAAAGATAAAATGGTGGAGAAAAATGAACACTGGTTTTGTTATCACCAAGGCAGCAATAAAAAAATATAACGGGGGTGCTTCATCACCTAGTGCCTTAGACCAACTGGTCTTGGAGTCACTGCTAAGCCTTAGGTGGTGCAAGACGAGGAAAATACTAATCAGCAAGCACATAAGTAATCGGTCGGTTAGTACCTCAAGAAGTATTAACGGTCGCATGAAAAATGTGCGAGCAAATCCAACCAAATATTCATCAAATTAAAAAGTACTGAGATAGATGGACAAGAGTATGATAGCTTGAATTGAATTCTCCGAGTGTAGAGATGTTCTATTCACACACGTAGAGGTATATGATCGATGTTTGGATAAAAGGTAGGAATGAAGAATAAAGACGATGTTTTATTGAGGGATGATGTGATTTCTAATATCTTTTCATGACTATTAAGATAGGGCTCATGACAACTGAAAAGCTAGTGTAGTTGGAAACTCTAAATTTTCAAAGTATTTCTTTTATAGTTCTTATCTTTATATGTAACTTTCACCATCTCTCTTTTATTATAGGATTTTGTAGGTGTAATCCGCTGAAAACCCTCAGGAGACAACACTCCTCCTATTAGGGACACCTAGAGGTTTAACGGCTTGTTGCACGTACTCAGTGCAATCGTGCTGCCTACGAAAGTGTGCTTAGTTTTCTCCTTTCTTTTTCTCCTTCTCTTGAATAAACCAGTTTTCTCGGGACGATCAAAAATAAATTTGGGGATATTTGTTCAGTTGATAAAATTGCACATTTAATATGACATTTTTCCTACTATTTCTATATAATAAAAGATGTTTATTATAATATATGACACATATGAGCTTTTATCTGTAAAAATACTAGTTTCATGTGTTTATATATTATAATTAATATTTGGTAGGAAAATAAGCATAAATACCATTAACCAAAACTTAATGGTTAAGTTAAATATCTCAATAAAACAAACTCTACTAAATATTATTTGTTGAGTTATTGTGCAGAATTTGCAGGGCTGAAATCAAGGAAATCAAAGTTGTTAAAACAAACCTACCTAATTAAGAAAGTAAATTAAAGAAATCAATTCTGGCAGTGATGTAGAAAAGATTTTCAGTTTTCAGATATTCAAAAGATCACCATATATCACCAGAAGAGCCCACAAGAAGTTTGAGCCCATGATGTCAATATTTGGCCGCGGATCCGCGTCCAAATCCACCTTTTGGCCGCGTATCCGCCGCGGTTTTGATGAGTTAGGAGTTGGGATTTTTCAGTTTGGATCTTAACTACTAGTTTCCAATTTTGGCATCTACGATTCTGGCTTTGGGACTATAAATAAGGACCGAGTGCCTCTTGGAAAAATCATCAAGCCGACGAGATCACGAAGTCCAAGACGGCTCACGCATCCAGGCTGATCATCAACGGTTCATCTACCTCCTTAGAAGAGATCGAGAAGCAAACTATGTTTTTTGTAATCATTTTCTAAGGAATCAAACTGTACTTGATCTTGTTGATTAATAAAGCTAGTTTATTTCATTGCATTTTATTTTCTTCATGATTTCTATCTCTTCTTATCCCAACATGCACGAGTAATTCTTCGCTTGTTAGGGTTCATAGGATTAGTGTAGGTTAATGGATGATGAAGATTCTTAAACTCTTTTTAAGTCCTATAAAGTTTATAAACTCTATCAAAAGAATGTTAACATCATAATCGGGCGCACTACCAATTCATTGATAGTCTCGACCGCGATTAGAGATTGGATTAACAATTGTTTTGGTAGAGGCTAGATATGAACGGAGTTCCATATCGAGATAGGGGTTAATAGTGGGAGCCCTTTTCCCTCTAGAAACCCTAATCTACATGCATCACTGTCGTTCTAATTTTAAATCTTTTAAAGGATAAAAAGAGTAATCTTTAATTAATCATCCATAACTACTAAATCCTAATGAACCCTACAAGCCCCTTTTAATACTAACTTACCTCCGTAGTTAATTTAGATCTATATTTTGCATCCTTGTTTAACGTAGACCTAGATCCTACAACCATTCTTCATCATTCTTTATTCTTCCACTCCCTTCCTAATTAACATGCCTAAAGTAAGAATAAAAGGTTCCACGTTTCCCAGAGGACGACCCGTACTCATCTCGGTCTAGCTACGCGCGACACCATTCTGATTGCGGTTAACAACTATACACAAAAATACACATCAATCATGACCCCGGACACTAAAGCGCCCACGTGCGCGCACGTGGCCCGTGTGCACTAAAGCGCGCACTTGCGCGCACGCCCCGCGATCGCGAGCAGCTCACGTGACCCACGGTCGAGTGCAAGGCACGTGACCTATGAGCACTATAGCACCCACGTGCGCCCCATGCGACCCGCTCAGCGTCTAGTGGTCGCGTGCAGCGCATGTGACCCGCAGACGCTCGCGGTCGCGTGCAGCGCATGTGACCCGCGGGCACTCGTGGTCGCGTGCTGCGCACGTGACCCGCTGGCACCCAGCGCCCACGTGACCAGCGGGCGCCAAGCGTACACGCGCCAGGCACGTGACCCGTGGGCACCATATGCCCACGTGCCATACACGTGTCTTTAAGACGCTCCTCCCCCCATTTTTCTATGCACTCCACATCAAAACACGTCCCCCGTAAGGAAATTTTTTCTAACGGGGTGCTGCCCCGCACCCCGTAAGGGGGCTGCTAGCCTGCTTGACCCCCATCCCGCTATCCGGATAGCGGAACCCCCGTAAAAATTCTGCGGGACCCTCGATATATCCAAAACCCCTTCAAAACACAACATTGCATGTTGAGTTCGCATGTCCAGTTTGACCCGTCAATCAGAGGTTCTCTCGCTTCAAAGGCGAGGGGTAATTAACGGCAGCTTAGTCCGCGGCTGCTGGAGATTCGGATCCCCACAATCAATAAACCCCCGCGTACTTTAGGCAGGGGGAATCTGTAGTACGCCTGACAAGAGCGCGCGTATTCCCATCTCAATGGGGGTGACGAGAAAACACCCTACAATGATAAAGTCAATTCATATAGTATACTATCATCTCGAGTAAGAATATTCTATCCATATAGGTCCGCCCACAATCACCATCGCATGCCTGCGATTACAATAATGGCCTTGAGGGCACTATATCCAACAAATACAAAAGAATCAAACTTGCTAACAACTATGAAAATCTAATCAATGAAAATCTAATTGCTCTGTTGGATACTGATTCGGTATATTCAGAAGCTTCGAAATATGAAACTATATAGCTTACAAGGATGTATGTGAAAATACGATCAAGCCCATGAAAATTGAGATTGAACAGCCACTAAGTAGCCGTGTTTCCGCCACTGCCGCGCCTATATTAGCCACGCTTCTGCGGTCCCATGGTGCCTTTATGGCTTCGATTTTTTCCTTGTTTTCCTTGTCAATTTAAATGATTTCTGAGCACATAAAATCTTGAATATCTCGCTATATTTCTGCAGTTGCATGGATCCTCAGAATTGATCCAATTGAGCATATAATTAAGCAAGTTGATTTGTTACTTTTGTTTTGATTTGATTTCTCCAACTGATTTGTTTTGTGATAATTGATTCACCTCTAATTGTTGCAACCTTTGCTGATTTGCAACGATATTCTCAAATTTGTTTCAAATTTACAAATTTTCTTTTGATTTTCTGAATAACTCCATTAAATCTCAATTTTACGCACGTAATTCTCATTTTAGCACAATTTTCCGTTTTTTTCTTTGCATCTAAGCTCTGTTGTCTATAATAATTCATAAAACATACCCGGAACAGCATAATGTATGACAGTAAAATGATAAATGGGTTAGAAAATTATGCGGTAAATTACACCTATCACAATGTCGGGATATCGAAGCTCGTCCGTGTTCGGATCTGTCGATGTGGCGTGGACGGATAGATAATTCTTCAACACGCTCAGTGTACCACCCAAAGCCAGGGTCTAAGCTCTCTGCAATTCACCAAAAATATACATATATAATAACATAAATTTTCATATTGCATTATATCAAAATAGATATATTGTAATTTACCGCTGCCTCCAGGCACGAGTAATGTTTCTCGATCCACCCAAGTAGGTAAGTCGACCCCTTTTCGCAGACATCCGATTCTCCTTATTTTGAGCGGCTTGTTTTTTCACAACACAATCAGATTTAGTTTTCTAATTAAGAAAAAAATTATATTCTAAACACTGAATTACATTTAAATTACAAACTTACTTGCGCTCAGACGCAAAAAACTGGCACAAGAGAGGTTATGTATCTACATAGACCCTGCTAAAGGCCGAAGACCGCAGGAGAGCTGCTTTATTTGCCTCGAGGGTCGCCATCATAACTTGTAGCAATCATTTTTCAGCTCATTACTATTATACCAAACCTTAGTCTGCATGCTGGTCATGAAGCCCCGGTAAAGAGCATGAAGATCGAGCGCTCTGTCAGGGTGATCCGGATCGGGTACGGGCTGAATATCATAATCTAACTGCAAATATAAGAAATTAATGTTTTCAAATTATAAGTGTCAAAAGATAGTTGATAAATCAAATTAAAATATATAATAATACCTGGGCCTGCCCCGGAACAGGGTAAAGGAGCAGGTGTGTTGTTCGCCCCAGTCAACGTGAAAAGGATACATCTTTTGGATGCGGCTCCCATCCCCCATATACCACCGAACCTCTCGGTATTATCACCAGTGTAGCGATGATCGGAGGTAAAGAAGAGGGGGAATGGTCCATGCCCCTCAGCGGTATCGGGGCTCAGCTTGTGGGACTGATTGGGCCCTCGATTCCTCCTCTCGAGCCGTGGCTGCCCTGCATTTACAAAATATATAGATTTACAAGTAATATCAAGACAAAACAATATTTAGAATATAAGAATTAACGAAAAGTGAAGTACAATATATACCTCCGGCGACATCACCACGAGCCTGAGCCCGGGTACTTATATCGTCATTGTTTATTATCTAGTTGGAGGCGACGCATCTACGTCTGGGGCACCGATTGTTCCTCACCGAAGAAACTATCGTCCCGCTCATGTTGCTACATAATCAATTTGACGCATTAAAATAATACTAACCTGTAGACCGTACGGAAGGTACGAATCGTGCGGGAACGGCCTCTGTCCAGGATGAATATGTGTGTATATCTATAATAAATAACTTCAAAATGAATATGCGTGTATACTTATAATATAACATTCAAAATGAATATGCGTGCAATATACAATATGTAAACGTACCTACTGCAGGTGTAGGAATGGCATGTGCCCCGGATGTTGGAATGGCCTGTGCTCCTGATGTGGAGGCACCCCTCCAAATAGACAATAAAAAATAACTATATAAGTAACTTCAAAATGAATATGCATATATATCTATAATATAAAATTCAAAATTAATTAATATGAGTGCAATATATATGGAGGTGTGGGAAAGTCCACAGGTAATGGGTGATTTGGAGGGGGTACGGACGTGGGTGCAATAGAATTCCTCTGCCGTAGGATCTGACACCTACGCAGATCCTCGGGAAGCAGAATCCCTCTACCGGTGCCGCTGCCTCTGCCTCTGTTGGTGCCTCTAGTGCCCACCGCTGCTCCTGACGTCGCCATCAATCCTAAATAGAAGTACAATCATTACATATGCATGCAATACATGTATGTAAGAGAAATAGGAACAACATAGACTACATGACGGTTGTTAGCACCGAACGATACCATCCGATATTTAACAACCTTCATGTAGTTTTATGTCACTACGAATATCGAACGTCTGCTAACCGATAGACGAAAATTAAGACGCGCTTTGATTTTCACATATGATTATCGATGAGAATATCATCGAGTATTATATATACACTGAGTGTATGACTTAACTTAAATTGATTTTACGTTTACGTTTTAATTTCACGATTTTGAAGTTTTTAGTTTAAAGTTTTACGTTTACGTTATCATCGAGTATTATACACTTGGCTATTATTGTTTTTCACTAAACTGCCTTAAAAATTTTCTTAAGGAATCTATTTTTTCAATTTTACTAAATTACACTAAAATTCCCTTAAATATTGTTGGTTTTTCACTAAATTATCTTAACAAATTTAACAAAACAATTCATTTTCTTAAATTACATATAAAGTACTATAAATTTCCCTTAAATACCCTTAACTATTGTTGTTTTTCACTAAACTATCATTAAAAAATTTAGTAAAAAACCCCATGTTCAATTTTATTTTTTTACACTAAAATACCCTTAACTATTGTAGATTTTTTTTACTAAAATACCCTAAATTATAGTTGTTTTTCACTAAACTTTCTATAACAATTCACTATATAACCCGAACCATAACACTTAAACCTAAAAATAAGTTTAACCCTAACCTTAATCCTAAACCTAACTCTAACCCAAACCCTAACCCTAATTCATAACCCTAACCTTAACCAAACCCTAACCCTAATCATAACCCTATCTCTAATCATAACCCTAACCCTAGCCACCTAATTAACCCCTAACTTGGCCCTAACCCTAAGAGCAACAACAATAACATCACCACCAACAAAATTATTAAATAAATTCCTAAAATTGAAGAAATCAAAAAAAAATTTAAGAAAATTAAAATTAAAATGGAAGAAACTAAACTCTAACGGCAGCAAATCGAGGGTGGCGACGAGGTGGCTACATTTGGAGGCGACGAGGTGGCAAATTGAGGCTGGCGGTGAGGAGGAGCTGGGGCTCGACGAGCTAGAGAAGGCCGGGAAGGAGGAGGGGGTAGCGACGAGAAGCTCGAGTTTGATCGGCGGCGATTGATCACCTTGACGGCGGTGATGGAGGAGGAAAGAGAGGAGCACTAGTAAAATAGGGGTTTGCCCCTACGGATGAAAATATCCGTTGGGGCAGATTTTACTTGGCCCTACGGATTAATCCGTAGGGCTAAAAGGTTGCCCCTACGGGCACAGACGTCCAAGAATAAAAATATTAATTCTTAATTTGGTGTTTGCCCCTACGGAGCCGCAAACAAAGGACCTACGGGTATATCCGTAGGGGCAAGTAAATATCTATTTAACAAAATCCCAGATCGATCGCCTACGCTCACTTTCTCTCTCTCTCTCAATCGCGCGCGAGAAAAAACCCCAAATCGCCTCCGTCGTCGCCGTCGTCGCCTCCGTCGTCGCCACCGTAGTCGCCAGCGCCTGTTTCGTCGCCACCGTCGTCGCCACCGCCGGTTTCGTCGCCAAGTCGCCACCGTCGTCGCTCCAGCCCACCAGCAGCCGTTCAGGTATAAATCTCGAGGTAAATTAAAGCATTTTTGGATTATTTTGGGCTTAGGGTTCATGGCTGGGTCTGGGTTGCGCGCGCGAGAGTTGGGGTTGGGCAGGGGTCGCGGTGGCGGTCGGGGTCGAGGTCGGGGTAGGGTTAGGGTTGGGGTTCGGCTGCTGCTGGGGTGGGGCTGGGGTTAGGGTTACGGTGGGGCTGGGGTTAGGGTTACGGTAGTGGGGCTGGGGTTAGGGTTACGGTGGGGCTGGTTGAATGGCTATTCTGATTAGTTGACAAATACAATGTTAATCATAATTTACTCGACACAGATGGTAGAAAATCAGAAAAAGATCAAGAAAAAAATAATCGATTTTGATTTTAACATGCAGGGTGTTGATGCAAGATGTAATATCTAGTAGCAGATGCTAGGTATATAGACTAAAGAATACTTGTAAATGAACCGCTAGCAAGAAAATCCTATAATTATACGTACACATCGCTTGACTCATGAAGCCTGAAGCTCTTTCTTTTGGGGGATAAAACTAGTTATATTCCTGCATTGCCTAGAAATAGCAGTGAGTTGGTTAAAACTTTTCAAACACAACCCCCCACCCCCCAAAAAAAAGAAAGAAAGAAAGGACAAGGAAAAAAAAAGAATAGCAACAAGCAATACAAGCTAGCAACCGTAAATAACTGCTGAGATTATGTCTACCTTGGCAATTTGAACAATGATGGTCTTGTCTGGATTGTTAAGATCCACTTTATGGGGGTGAGGAACACATTTTGCAACTGTATTTATGATTTTCATTCTGTCAAGTGTTGAAATAAAAATCAACACTTGACAATCAATCCAAAATGCTCAATAACTTGCTTCAAAACCATAATCTAATCTTGATGATGCTCAATATTAGCGATTTCCATGATCACGACACGTGGCAGATGACGTGTCTCATAACGCTTTATGATATCAGTATCCTATATTTGTAGTTTTAATTGTTGATTGTTATAGATGTATACCATTGCAATAATAGTTTTTGGTTGATGAATGCTATTGCAATGTAGGATGATCAGTTCTATCAATCTTGATCTCAATGGTTTAAAATCATGTTACACATACAACACGAATGCACAACAAACGCATAATTAGAGAGCGACTCGAGATATTCAGGTTAAAACCAATATATGATACTCGATGATAATATGAAACCTTCATATTCCCATCGATACCCATATATGAAACTAAAAGCGCCACTTAGTCCCCGTCTATCGGTTAACATACGTGCGATGCTCGTCGTGGCCTAGAACTATACGAAGGTTGTTAAATATCGGACAGTATAGCTCGATACTAACAACCGTCGTATAGTCTACGCGACGAGAAAATTCAATCCTATGGTAACCCATAGATTTGTCCCGTGTGGACAAGTTAAGAATGTATAAAGCAAACGCCTTCATTCACTTGTGTTTTCATCTGTTTCGAGATATTTCGTCGGTATCTTTCCGCTGGTTCTACGTGTACAAAGATAGATTAGATGTTCATTTCAACGTTGTTTCACAGCTTTGAAATGATTATCTATTCTATTACAGTGTACTCAGAGAACAGCGGGGAGGTGCTGCCGAAATTTACTCGAAACGGTTGAAAGCACAAGTGATGGGCGTTCGCTCTATACATTCTTAATGGGATAGAAGCCTACCCCCGACAGCCGGAACACATACATACAAACACATAATTAGAGAGCGATTCGAGATGTTCGGGTTAAAACCAATATATGATACTCGATGATAATATGAAACCTTCATATTCCCATCGATACCCATATATGAAACTAAAAGCGCCACTTAGTCCCCGTCTATCGGTTAACATACGTGCGATGCTCGTCGTGACCTAGAACTATATGAAGGTTGTTAAATATCGGACAGTATAGCTCGATACTAACAACCGTCGTATAGTCTACGCGACGAGAAAATTCAATCGTATGATAACCCATAGATTTGTCCCGTGTGGACAAATTAAGAATGTATAAAGCAAACGCCTTCATTCACTTGTGTTTTCATCCGTTTCGAGATATTTCGTCGGTATCTTTCCGCTGGTTCTCCGTGTACAAAGATAGATTAGATGTTCATTTCAACTTTGTTTCACAGCTTTGAAATGATTATCTATTCTATTACAGTGTACTCGGAGAACAGCGGGGAGGTGCTGCCGAAATTTACTCGAAACGGTTGAAAGCACAAGTGATGGGCGTTCGCTCTATACATTCTTAATGGGATAGAAGCCTACCCCCGACAGCCGGAACACATACATACAAACGCATAATCAGAGAGCGATTCGCGATGTTCGGGTTAAAACCAATATATGATAATATGAAACCTTCATATTCCCATCGATACCCATATATGAAACTAAAAGCGCCACTTAGTCCCCGTCTATCGGTCAACATAACGTGCGATAATTTATTCTTTTCAACGACAAACGCACACACAAAGCATATACACGGATTTTCTCCTTTGTCAGTAACTATCCCGTTCTTATATTTCTCAATATAGTCAGCATAACCTACAATTTATATGTTATTCAGTCTAACATGGCCCATGAGTACGTCAGAGTTAAGGACTGGATGTATGTGGATTGGAAACAACGTATGCAACCTAAGTTTGTCGCAGGAGTTGCTGCTTTCCTTGAATTTGCACGAGCACATAATAAAATCATAATAGAGAAGATTCTCTGTCCGTGCGATAGATGTGGCAATAAGTACTGGCAGAAGGTAGAATTGGCAGAGCTTCATATTGTAAAACATGGGTTTACTAGACTTTATTCAACTTGGAAATATCACGGGGAAGGAGAAGAATGCAGTACTGCGGTAGAAGAAGAAGGAGAACACGATAATGCGGCAGGAGAAGAAGAAGAATTCGGTAATACGGCAGGATACGGAAATTTATTTCCATCAGAAGAAATGGAGGATATGGTAGAGGCTGCCCTAGGTGAATCTATTCGTACCGAAGATGACATTCCTTCCGGTCAAGGACCGCGTGCGGATAAATATGAAAATTTCATGAATGATGCTAGGAAACCAATTTATGAGAATGCGAAGTATTCCACCCTCTCATGGTTCGTCCAACTTTTCCAAATTAAGTGCCTAAATGGATGGAGCAACAAGTCATTCACAATGCTTCTTTCGTTCTTGAAAGATTCTATGCCTCCGGGAAATAATGTGCCCGAAAGATGGTACGAAGCCCAGAAAATGATGTCTGATTTGGGTCTAAAGTGCGAGAAGATTCAAGCATGTCCTAAAAATTGCGTGTTGTACCGGAAAGAGAATTCAGATTTGAAAGAGTGTCCAACATGCGGAGAGGCCAGGTATAAGCCAAAAGATTCTGATAAGAAGCCTGATATACCTGTGAAGATAACACGATATTTTCCCATAACACAGAGGCTACAGAGGCTATTCAGGTGCAAGAAAACAGCCGAGGCAATGATTTAGCATCACCGTGCTCCTCCAAGCGAAAATGGAAAAATGAGCCATCCAAGAGATTCACCGGCATGGAAGGATTTCGATAGGAGGCACGCAATATTCAGTAGCGATCCTCGCAATGTCCGGCTCGGACTGGCTGCCGATGGCTTCTGCCCATTCAACTATATGGCTGGAAGTCACAGTACATGGCCCGTTGTAATGATAATTTATAATCTGTCGCCTTGGTTGGCTATGGACCAATCATACTTTATGATGCCTCTTCTTATCGACGGACCAAACTCACCGGGGAACAATATCGACGTCTATCTCCGACCTCTGATCGAGGAGCTGAAAACTTTGTTCATTGATGGTGTAGAGACATATGATTCAAACACAAATACAACCTTCATACTGCGTGCGGCTTTAATGTGGACAATTAATGACTTTCCTGCGTATGGAATGCTATCAGGTTGGTCCGTACATGGTCACAAAGCATGTCCTCATTGCCATGAACACACAACATCAAAATTTTTGAATTTTAGCAGGAAGGTTTGTTATTGCGGCCATCGACGTTTTCTGCCTCCAGACCACCCCTATAGGTTAGACACGGTTCACTTTGATGGTCATCAGGAGCTTCTTGGGCCTCCATCCCCATTGTCCGGAGAGGACGTGACTGCTAAATGGGATGGTTACAATAACGTGACATTCGGGATGGATCCGACGAGACAGGTCAAACCACAATATTGGAACAAGTTAAGCATTTTCTTCGAGCTTCCGTACTGGTCTACAAATTCAGTGCGTCATTGTCTGGACGTCATGCATATAGAGAAGGGAGTATCAGAGCACATACTTAACTTGCTTCTGTGTAAAGACGGGAAATCGAAAGACAACATGAATGCCCGGATGGATCTACAAGAGTGGGGAATAAGAAGTGAACTGCACCCTAAACCGGTAGCGGGTAAACCGGGCAAGTTTGTACTTTCCAATGCCGCTTATCATATGTCACAACCGGAGAAGAAAAAAGATTCCTGCAGGTGTTGCATGATTTGAAAGTCCCCACGGGTTTCTCAGGATCATTCAGCAAGAAAATAAAAATTGTGAAGGGCAAGATCGATGGGCTGAAAAGTCATGATCACCATGTTATCGTGGAGCACCTTCTTCCATTAGCCCTCAGGACTTCTCTCCCCGACTCGGTTGGTCTAGTAATCAACGACCTATGTTGTTTTTTCAGGGAGTTGTGTGCTAAAACACTGGAGGTTGCGACGCTGGATAAACTAGAAAATTCTATTGCGTTGATACTTTGTAAGTTTGAGCGTATTTTCCCACCGTCATTCTTCGATATCATAATACACTTGACGGTTCATCTTGCAACTGAGGCGAAGTTAGCCGGACCGGTACAATATCGATGGATGTATCCCGTCGAGAGGTACGTGTAATTTTTCGTTTCGGGTAATTTATAATTTTATTTTTGTCCTGTATGCCCATGTTTATTTATTCAACATATTCTCATTAGGTACCTTTACACTCTTAAGAAGTATATACGCAATAAAAATCGACCAGAGGGTTCTATCATGCAAGGTTATCTTCTTGATGAAGCAACCACATTTTGTTCCCGCTATCTGGACGAGAACATTGAGACAAGGCTTAACCGACCACGAAGAATTCAAGACGGGCCATATGGTAAAGCCGAGTATAAGAGGGTAGACACTATGTTTATCAACAAGATATACCGGTTTATCTTGCTTAATTGCGCATGTCTTGAACAAATTAGAGAGTAAGTTCTTTTGGATTAATTGTTATATCTGTGTTTGTGTGTGTATGAAATGACATAATATTAATGTCACAATTATTTGTCGAAAACAGAACTCATTTTAACGAGGTACGTGAGGGGCATCCTGATTGGAACGAAGAGCGTTTGGAAAAATACCATCAGAATAATTTTTGTGATTGGGTCACAGAGCATGTAAGTTATTCGAATTACATTTTATTGCTATCAGTTTTAATCTAAACTTGTATCGTTATGTATTTATCGTAAAATTTGTTTTGTTAGATCCACGATCCGAACTTGTCTGCATCATTTGAGAGTGATTCAAGATGTTTAGCTCAATTTCCTAGTATGGAGGTTGCATATTACAAAGGATTTGGTGTCCTTGGATACAAATTCGAAGTTAAGGACATAGAAACATCTAGAATCACTCAGAATAGTGGGATTGCGACGGTAGGATCGGACGGTGTGATTTACTATGGGTACTTAAATTGTATACTCGGCATCCACTATCCCGGACGATCAGAACCCTTTTATATATTCCACTGTACTTGGTACGATCCGCGAACCGATACAGACAGGTGGAGAAGCAGTCTTGGGACTTGGAAAGATGAATATGGATTGACCAGTGTGAACACACTTCGATTTTACGGTCAGGACGATCCGTTTATCTTTTCGAACCAAGCGTTCCAAGTATACTACTCACAGTGTTTGAACCATCCGGGGTGGAGTGTTGTATGCCGATGGAAACCTAGAGATGTCTACGATGTCCCAGAATACGAGGACAGCGATGAGGACGAAGAAGAGAGAAGGCTTAAAGTGCTCCGACCGTCTGTTTCGAAGGACGGGTTGTCTTCGACCGATCATGAAGTTACGTGGGTTAGAAATGACATCGACGATGAAATCCAAGTAGATATGTATGATGCGCCCACGAAACGAAAAAGGTTATCAGTAATGTTATATTATTACTTCACATTTTACGCTCTAGATCATATATAGTCAATACTTTTAATGATTGTCTAATGCGTCCACGAACCGTTTATCTAGATTTGATGACGATGTCGGGAGCAGCGAGGGGCGGCAGGAGCTCCAGCCGCGGCAGAGGCAGAGGCAGAGGCAGAGCGGTTCTGCCGCCCGGAGAGCTCCGTAGGGAGCTTCAGAGGGCCGGTCTTGCACCCAGATCGGAGACCCCTTCGGATGCCTCCTTCCGTGTGGATTTTGCCACACCTCCAGGTATACTGCACGCATATCCATTTTCAATGTAATATTACAGATATTCATGCATGTTTATGTCAAAATTACTTATATTGTCAATGTTTGATTGTCTAGTTGTTGGTCCTGCGTCCACATCTGGGACAGAGGCCACCCCCGCTCCTCCAGGTATGTTTATATATCATATAGTGTATGTATATTGATTTAGAATGCTATATCATAAATATACACATTCCTTTTGCTCTTACTTAGCAATTTTTATTATTGTCTAGCTGTAGGTGGTGACACCACCGCACCTGCGGGTATGTTTATATGTCCTATAGTGCATGCATATTGATTTAGAACGTTATATTATTGATCTACACATTCTTTTTGCAATTACTTATAAAATCTATTTTTAATTGTCTAATTATAGGTGGTGCGTCCACACCTTCCACAGGGGCCACTCCTGCCGCTTCCATACCCTCCGCATCGTCTGCAGGTTAGTATGAATAAATTTAAAATATTTATTTATTTTACATATGCTCTATAGAATAAATATGAACTTCATGGAGATTTAGCGTCGATGTTTATTTTATAGTTGGAGGGGATGCGTCCGGGTCCGGGACCCCGGTTGTTCCTCACCGGAGGAACTATCGTCCCGCTCGTGCTGCTGCTCGGGCCCAGGCTCGTGCGCTATTCACCGGAGGTATATATCACACTTGAATTTTTGTTTAACCTTGATTTCTTAATACAACTTTGTCTTATTATTGATTGTCTTGATATTTCGTGCAGACGCAGGGCCTCTCCATTCCCAGAGGGGGACTCGAGGCCCGAATCAGTCCCATAGGCTGAGGCCTGATAGAGCTAGGGGGGAGGCAGCATTCCCCCTATTTTTTACCCTTGACTATCGCTATACCGGTCCTCATGCCGAGAGGTTCGGCCGGTATTTGGGGGACGAGAGCCGGATCGTGAAGAACTATCCACTTCACGTTGAGTGGGGCGAGCAGCACCAGCGCTCATTCGCCCTCTTCTTTGATCAGGCTCGGGTATGTATTAATATATATTTTCATTTGATCTATCCAATATATTTATTATTAACACTTGCAATCTAATAACAATGTTTTTTTTTGTATTTTCAGTTGGATTACGATTTTCAGCCTGTAGCCGACCCTGATCACCCGGGGAGGGTGCTCGACCTTCATGCTCTGTACAATGGCCTGATGAAGAACATGCAGGCCAAGGTCCGATACAACAGGAATGAGCTGAAGGCCGACTGCTACTCCCTGTGGATAGCGACCCCCGAGGCAGAGAGAGCGGCCCTCCTATCTACTCCGGCGTTTGCGAGAGTCGACGTAGAGACATGGCCTCTATTGTGCGCTTATTTCGACTCCGAACGCAAACAAGTATGTATTTTAAATTTAATTCATTATTTATGATATAATTTATTTCTTTGTGTTTCTTAATTAGAAAACTAAATGTTAATGCGTTGTGCAGAAACAGGCCGCTCAGAATACGGAGAACAGGAAGTCGGGGAAGAGGGGTCGCCCCACTTACACAGGTGGCTCGAGGAACATTACTCGAGCCATGGAGTTATCGGTAAATTAAGAGTTATTCTCTAATATTCTGCAATATTAAGAGTTATTCTCTAATATTTCTAATATTAAGAGTTACTTTCTAATATTGCAGACATCTCGGACCGTGGCGTCAGGTGGTATACCGAGCGTGCTGTCCGCATATCTTGCCGTCCACGGCACCTCGACAGATCCCGCCACGGGCGAGCTTCGATGTCCCGACGTCGCTACCCAGGAGTACTGCGTAAGTGTTAATATTTTTTCTACCCAAATTTGAAATTTTAGTTTTGGAAGGTTCAAGTTTAAATTTTATACTTATACTTTACTGCTTAATGTGGGTGTAGGAGCAGGTGGTTGAGCAGGCCCAGGCCTCGGGGATCGATTTTACCGGACAGAACGATCCGAGGCTGCTGACCCCAGTTCTGGACGCCGCACACGGAGGGCACCACGGAGGTTGGGAGAGAGGCCGGGGATTGGGCCCTAGCAGGGCCCATATGAGGTTGGACTCCACCCCGGCGGTTACTTCCTCCGTCTCCAGTGACCGGCATGTCCATCAGGAACTGGATAGCTTGAGGGCCACCGTTCAGGAGTTGAAGGAGATGCTGGTATGTATACTACTTTATAGTAAAATATCATTTCATATTATATACATATCAACATATCCATAATTAGTACGTAGCTTGAGCTTATTTGGTTTTAGACTTAAGTTTGATTAATCATACATACATATGTAATTAAAATAAACAACGCTTTTCCAAACTAGATATCCAAACAGGGTTTCGAAATAACTTAATAATGAAACGAATTCGAATAATACACAGTTCTTACACGCTTCTTACACACGTTATGTCCAGACGCGACAGGGTAGATCGGCCGAGCCTCCACATGCATCTCCTTCGGCTGCGGCTCCGCAAGCCACTACATCGGCTGCGGTTCCGCAGACAGCTCCTGTAGCTCCACCGCCCACTCAGACTCCCGCAGCCGCGGCTCCGCAAGCGACTACCTCGACGGCGGCTGCGCAGACCACATCGCCAGCTCCACATGCCGCTCAGACTCCCTTATATGTAGCATTGCAGAGTGTATTGACCGAGGAGCAGGCGCGCGTTATTCTAACGTTATTCGGAGGTGGAGCTGGACCGAACTAGGGTAGCTTTTTGGTTCTTATTTTTTGAAACATGTATTTATATCACGTTGTACTACATTTTGAAACGATATTGATATTGGTTTGTATTTATATTATATTCAGTTTTTGGGTTTCTTTTGTATATTATATATATGCGTGAGATGTGATTATGAATACTGCAATATATGATTTGATTGATGTATATAGTATTGTGCACAGGGCGGGACAAAATCTAGCAGCCTATTTTTAAAAAAAAAATACAGACAATATGTACCTACGGATTAAGCCGTAGGTATATATGTTGCCCCTACGGGCATATCCGTAGGGGCAAACTATCAGGAAACCTGATATTTTCCCACCTGATATCAGTGTAGGGTGTTAGGAGTGCCCCTACGGATATGTCCGTAGGGGCCAATGTTTATCCCCTACGAATTTATCCGTAGGGGCAAAATATCAGGTTTCCTGATATTTTCCCCTCTGATCTCAGTGCAGGGTGTTGGAGTGCCCCTACGGACTTATCCGTAGGGGCCACTTTCTATCCCCTACGGAGTTATCCGTAGGGGTAGAATAAGGACCTACGGATTTATCCGTAGGTATATACAATATATTCAAAAAAAAAAATACATATATGATTTGATTACCCCTACGGAGTACTCCAAAGGGGCTATAACACCTACAGAGATATCCGTAGGGGCTCTAATTTGCCCGTAGGGGCAAGTTCAGGGCCTCAACTTGCACCTGCGGCCTTTGCACCTACGGGGTCTTTTTTCGTCCCTACGTACATATCCGTAGGGGCAGTGGGTTGCCCCTACTGATAAATCCGTAGGGGCAACCCTTATTTGTAGTAGTGGAGAAAGAGGCTTAGAGACGGAAAGGATAACGGGGAGGAAGAGGTTAGGGGTTTTTTGGGCGTCGGCGGGGTGGAAGAGGAGGCTGCGATAGGGAGGAGGAGGTGGACGATGCTTCGATATGGAGACAGCAGTGAATGTGACGGTCAATTAGGGGCTAGGAGACGGCGGTGGAGGGACAGGATGGTCGATTGGGGCGGTGGAGGAGCTTGGGGTGATTTTTTGGGCGGTGGAGATTGGTGGACGAGGGCGATCGAAAAGGGGATTTTTTTGTGGAAAAGATATCAGGCATGAGAGTGAAGATAAGGATAATTTTCTGTTTTATTTTTTTTAAAATACCCTTACTTTGCTCTTACGGTGCCACCGGTAAGGGTTTCTCTTGTGGCACCGTAGGGCAATTACAAATATGATTTTTTAATAATTTTTTAAATGTATTAGTCTCTATGGTTGTAACCATAGAGGAAAACTAAAATTGGTCCTGCGGATTTTTACATGCACAGGTACAACTCATATTTGTACTTGTGGGTTAGTTTTACTATCATGGCACACAGAGCCAGTCAATTGCTCTATTCAAGCAGAGAAGGTTTGGAACGAAAAAATTGATTAAATGTATATTGAGTTACTAAAATACCCATATTTGTACTGGATTGCTTTATTCAAATATATAGAGAGAGAGAGAGAGAGAGTAATGGAGGAAAGAGGCCCCTCCTATGGCGTCGAAAAAATAACCCCTCCTTAGATTTTTCCGACGATCGGCACCCACCATCTTCATCGTCATCATCTAAGATGTAAGTACACCAAATTTCATGTAATTCTACAACTTTTTCACCGTTAATTTAGCAATGTAAAAGGTTCTATTGTCGGTAAAACGTTAATTATTTTGAACCCACTAAATCAACGGTGAAAAAGTTGTAGAATCACATGAAATTTGGTGTACCCATATCTTAGATGATGACGATGAAAATGATTGGTGCCGATCGTCGGAAAAAATTAAGGAGGGGGTATTTTTTCGATGCCATAGGAGAGAATTCCCTCCTATGGCCTCTTTCTTCCATTATTCTCATATATATATATATATATATATATATATATATATATATATATATATATATATATATATATATATATATAATGGAGGAAAGATGCCATGGGATGGAATTTCCTTCCATGGCGTCGAAAAAGTACGCCCTCCATCGTGTTTTCCGACGATCGGCACCCATCATCTTCATCGTTATCATCTAAGATATAGATACACCAAATTTCATGTGATTCTACAACATTTTCACCGTTGAATTAGTGGGTTCAAAATTAACGGTTTACCGACAATGGAACTTTTTACATTGCTAAATCAAAGGTGAAAAAGTTGTAGAATCACATGAAATTTGGCGTACCCACATCTTAGATGATAACGATGAAGATGATGGATTCCAATCGTCGGAAAATACGACGGAGAGCGTATTTTTTCGACGCCATAGAAAGAAATTCCCTCCTATAGCTTCTTTCCTCCATTATTCCCATTCTCTCTGTCTCTCTCTGTCTGTGTATCCATTTCACTTTAGGTGAATAAGCAAAATTCTATAATAAATATCCAGTCAAAATTGCCATGTCCCAATTGCGTCATTCGAATTCGCCTCCAACAAAAGCAAGCATGCACAATCTTTCTTTTCTCGACATTTTCTGGCACATAATCTTCTTTCAGCATCTCCATAGAAAGCGACTTCTAGGCACTAATTTTCCTAACTCACACAAAAGGAGTTAACTGTAGGTTAATGGTCCACTTAATTAGCTTGCTCACGCTCATATGTTGAGCCTAGAGGCACAAGTTCAACTTGTTGCTTAATGCATTGATATGTGTTCCGTTGCTGCTTTGCAGATTGCATATTTTGAGTCAAGATGCTATACAAACTTTTCGGCTATCTACCAGGGGTAAAGTTTAAAGAAAAACACTTATTTATCTCTAATTATAAATGCCATGAATAAAATTGATTTTTGCCAGCCTCTCATAGTAGTTAGTAGTGAGTACTGCGCTTATGGTTAATGAATAAGATCATAATAAGCCGGTTCATACAAACATTCATATATACTAGAAAGGCCCCCACACAATGCACGCGAACGAATCCGAAGCCAAGAAAAATCAGATTAATTTAAAAGTTTATGGTTATATAATTTGTAAGTTGTAATTTGTTGTATTTATAAACTTTATGTATAAAATATATAAATGGTTAAGTTGGAAATACTTCGATATTTTCTTGATAAATTATGAGAATTGCAAGAATTTTAAAAAGACCAAATTTTTCTTCGGTTTTCAATATTTTGTTTGTTATAGCATACAAGAATCAGAAATATACAAAAATCTCAAAAAATATTTAATTAAATTCTCAATATGTGCACGCCATAGCACATGAATATGGCGAGGTTTTAAGAATCTCAAAATTTTTGTTTTCTTCTATTTTCTAGTATTTTGTTTGCTATTACATAAGAAAATCATAAAATTTCCAAAAATAATTTTATTATTTTCTTTGAATTTTCAAAAAATTTCATGAAATTGCAATTTTTTTGTTTTCTTAATTTTTTTTAATATTATGCATATCATATCACACAAAAACCATGAAAATTTCAAAATCTCAAATTTTTCTGTTTTTCGGTTCTTTAATATTTTGCATGTTATAGCACATAAAAATCTCGAAAATTATAAAATTTCCAAAATTATCCGTTTTCTTCAAATTTACAATATTTTGCATACTATCACATGAAAATGTAGTTTTCAAATATCTCAAAAAAAAATTGGTTTTCCAATATTTTGTTTATTATATATAGCTCACAAAAATTGAGAAAGTATAAAAATCTTAATTTTTTTTCGATTCTTCAATATTTTGCATTCTATGCCACACGAAAATCCCAAAAATATCAAAAATCTTAAAATTTTCACTCTTTTTCGGTTTTCAAAATCTTGCTTGCCATAGTACACATACGCTAATCATAAATTTTCTTTAAAATCCTAAAATTCTCTTTTTCTGCTTTTCATTATGTTGCTTGCTATAATAAATGAAAATCGAAAAAAAATGTCTACTTCAACCTTTCAATATTGTGCACGATATATAGTGAATGAAAATCGCAGAATTTTTTTTTTAAATCTCAAATAAGTTATATTCTCTTCCTTTGTTCATTATTTTGCATGCTATATATAGCACATGAAATCATAAAATTTCAAAAAACTTGGAATTTTCTGTTTTCTTCTGTTTTACAATATTTGTATTTGCTCATACCTTTGAAGAATTAGTAGGTATTAAGAAGACAAAAAAATAGAAAAGAAAGAAAAGATATGTGATTGCTGATAACCTAACAGAACAAAGAAATTCAGTCTGAGTGAGTGAAATTCTGGATGATTGGGACTTCTGGCAACAAACGAAAATAACGATTTTTTTTTAAAAGCTCAACTTTTTTTGTTTTATTCAAACTTCCAATATTATGCATGTTGAGCTTAAGAAACGTGAAATTTTCAAAAATCTCAAAATTTACCATTTTATTTGATTTTCAATATTTTACTTGTTATAGCATGCTCTGCAAAATCTTCAAAAATATCAAGAATTTATCTTTTCTTATGTTTTTCAATATTTTTTTGTCTGATAAAATTGCGAAATTTTCAAAATTCTTAATATATTATATTTTCTTCCTTTTTTACATATAACACACGAAAATCATGAAACTTTTCAAAATCTCAAAAGTTCTAGAATATTTAATTTCTGAAAAATTGAGAGAGTAAGAATAAATTTGTAGTCACATATGTCAAAGCTAAATGAGAAAATATTATATATAGATAGCAAGGTGCAATTTGTAATTTTTGAAAATTTGAGAGGCGAATACAAGTTTGTATCTACATATGTCCAAGCTAAACATGTGAATATTACTCGGAAAATATTCTCTCGTATAGCTTTCTTAAATATATACAATATGGATTGAACCGGTATCATATTACACATAAAATCAATGATACATAATAACAATCAAACTATAGAATCAATGCATACTTCCTAGTTAATTTATCTCAAAAACAATCAACCTTGTATGTATGTTAATTCTAGATCCTTTCAAAATAGCACTTGTCCAAATTTCATTGTCTATTTCATTTGAGTCCTTATAAAGAGGTACAATTACAAGCTGTATGTGATGTGGAAGACTCACATAAGTAGCTAGCTATAGGGCTATAGATAGCTAACAACTCTAACCTCCGTAGATGTTAGTGAGTTGTGAGGGAATCACTTTGGAGTTTTGATGCATATTATATGGTCCCCGCCAAGCGAGCTAGCTTATATATATCTATATATCACTTGCTTCAATGATAAGTGATGGTGGGTAGTGGTAGTAATAAACCCTTGCAATATTAATGGACCACCTTGATAACATGTGCAATGTACTATGCATGGCTCACAAAATTTGGGAAACTAGGCCATATCTATTCTCACTTGTCACTCTCCCTCATAAGGGTCCCCTACACACAACTCACTTTCATTGAGAGGGTAGTGGGGGTAGCCCCAATAACAAGAGAGAAGATAGAAGAGAGACTTTTTATCCTAAAGCCAAGGGCACACATCACCATGATACATGCATGTGAAGGAGAGTTTTTTTAAATTTTGTTAATTAATTTGCATAATCAGATGCCTTAGATTTTTGTCATTGTAAGAAGGGGGGGGGGGGGGGGGGGGGGTCGAGGAGGGGGGTGGATATGGGAAGCAAAGGGAAGGGATGGGTTTGGCTTTGCTTTTGGGCTAGGAATTTGATAGATGATAGGAGACTATATATTAATTAAAGGGCTTCCATCCTTTTGTGCTGCATGAAAAAGGAAACGTCCTTATTGTCGTCTGTTTTAGGGGAAAAAACAGCCTTCTTAGTTTGTTGTTTCATGGGAAAAGTCTGATCCTTCCATGTAAAAGAGCATCTCACATTGTACCTTTTTTTTTGTTTAACCTCTCTCTCTCTGTCACACACACACACACATCTAGAATTTTCACTTAAAATGTAAACATATAAACATGCAAAAAGAAAAAAGAAGAAGATATGATTAATTCATACTGATAAATGACAACCAAGTTCAATATTTTTTACTACCAGATTATTTCGCAATATGCATGACAATTTGACTATCATAGACAGAAAAATAATTGCACGTCGACCAACACATTATATCAAACACATTTAAATTAAATGGTTTAATTCGGATTGTATTATCAGCCACACATGACATTAAGATTTTATGTTACGTTGGCACAATAAGCTATATTTTTGCAGGAATATATCTTTTTCTGCTGTTTATTTTCTATTAAAAAAATTAGAATTTTCTATGGAAAATATTCATGTGGATATTGGACATTATATATATCTTGTGGATTCAAGATCTAAGGCTTGGTGGATTTTGAGCGCACTATACAGAGTGATAAAATAATCATATATAGCGAAACAAAAAGGGTAAGTTGAAAATTAACTGAAAGATTAATTTTCAGTAGTCAAAAAGGAATTGACTCAAGAGTATTTTAGGAAGGAAAAATCTTAGCTGCCAGAGTTGGAAAATTATTGGATGAATTGCCGCTAGCCTCTTGATTCTATAGAGGGTGATTTCTTGCTAAACAAGATAAAAGAAATGAAGTTTCTACTTTTTGGTCTAACATTATTTAAAAACTTGTCAATTGGTTATGCTAATCAAGAGGGAAATAACAAAACCTAAATATATAGGTTGGTGCATCTTAAACCAAGTTGTATATATAGTTAATATATTTTTGTGTATTTTATTGGTATACAATATCTTAAAACAAAAATGCTTATTTGAATTCTCTAACGTTCAACATAGATGGCACTTAAATTTTCTTTTGAAAAGTAAAATTAAGTTTTCTTCTCTTCATTATTTATATCAAACCACACATGTAGATAGATATACAAACATGTTGCAGATATACCGAACAAGTTGCAACACGATTCATTTTTTGACTCAACCAACTATTAATTAACATGATTAATTGCGTTGAAGAGAGAAGCTAGAAGCTTTACAAATTAATATACATGCATGTATTGGGATGTGGAGCTAGAAAGAACAAGATCTTTTGATTAGCACTAAGAGGGAAAGAGCCAAATTAAGATGCATGTGGGAGATTCAGCTCTTTTTTGGGGCACGAGAGCATCCTCAAAGTGGGAGTGGTTGTACATATGAAAGTCCAATTAATCTTTGCTTATTGCTTAATTTAAGAGATAACTAGTATACTTTTGTACTACTCCATATGTAAGCTTTAGTTGTCTTCTTTTGAATTTTAATTATAGTTACAGGAGGGAGAGAACTTTTTCCCCAAAATCCCATCTATATATATTATTATTAATTCCCTTTTATATCCAAATAATTTACTGCGCAAATTGCATAACTAACAATGAATATAACTTCTTGGCGCATTGTCCCCTTATACCGACGAGACTCCCATTAGTCTACCTCTTTTAACAGAGGGCGGTTCGTCAGTTTTGTCCTTTAATTTATACCGGTAGAGAGGTCTATCGGTAATATAAATCACCCGTTCTTTTACATTAAAAAATAGACTTATTTCTTTATACCAACTCTTTTGCATTTCGTTAGTTTCGGTATAAGCCCTATCTCTACCAATGTGTTTTGCACATAGCATTTCATAGAATATACATATTATAAAGAATTTGTGTCATTGACACTGATGATGCTCAAAAGTGGTATTTCCTCAAATTACGACGCGTGGCAGATGACGTGTCCGATAGGCTACTGAGGAGAAATTAATGAGATGCATTAGAGGCGTTTCTCGGGACCTCGTCTTCAAGGATGTATCCGACCTTCCAGGAGACCTTCCTGAGTACTTCCATATTCACCTAGTGAACAGCCTTCAGCTCGTCTCCGAGCCCTTGACGTGCCGAGCATCCTTGGCCTCCCGGCTCATCTTTGAGCCCCTGACATGCCGAGCCTTCTCGGCACTCCCGATCAACCGAGAACGCGGAGCCCAAGCGCCTCCACAACGGCTCCACGCATCTCACCAGAGCGAGATATTTGCCGCCTCACGCTCTGCATCCCACGCAGGCTCGTTCCCCTATTAATGAGCGAATCCCGCCATTAACACGGACGTAACGTAAGGGCGTAACTGACGGCGAGGATCTCGCACCGGCTTGCTCCATACGACCCCTATAAAACCCCCTCTTCCAGACGACTCAGGGAAGGGGAATTTTATCTCAATATGCCGCTACTCTGCACCTATTTTTCGTCTCTAACTTGATCGTCGGAGGGTCCTACGTGAACACCCATCCGAGGACTTCTTTGCAGGTAGCTCGGCGTCCAACACCAACCTACTGAGATCCACACTCAACAACTCCAAAACCAAATCTCAGCCGTCCAAGACCGCCATCGGAGGATAGACGGAGGACAGCATCTGAAGGAGATCACGACCTTCATTAGTTGGCGCCGTCTGCAGGAATGCTTCACAAGCTTCTCCACCCATAAAGTTGATCTTCCGCTCTCGACCCAATGGCGAGCGACAACCGCGACGGTCCAATTACGAGCCGCCACAACGGAGGCAGGAGCGGCTCGTCTCCCCCTCCAAACGTCATCAACGTCTTATCCGCTCGGATAGACAGGCTCACATCACTGGTGCATGCCCCCGTCTACGTTCAAGCGATGGGCCCTACCCACCAGACCGCGGTTACGCTTCCCCGGGATAACGACGTCTGCAGAAGGACGGATGAGCACGCTCAAGCCCTCGATCTCAGTCATGCTCATCTCAGCGTCACCGAGCGCCGGCGTGCCGACTTTAGCCACCGTGACCTGGATGCAGCGAATGATTCTATGACCCGCTATACGCCGGACAGCTCCACACCCCGATCCCAGGGGAGAATAGGTCGTCGCTCCAACAACCGCCGTGCGCTCACACTCCCTAAGGAGATGTCGGTCAGTTCGCCTGCTTCCGGGCACAACCGACACCCCCACTCCCGTCAAGGCTACGCACGTGGAGAACGTTAGGACTACCCAAGACGACCCTCGCCCGAGAATTTAAGAAATCTGATAGAACGGAATCGAAGCCGCACTGCCGCGAAGACCAGGAGCGGGGATAGCTACCACTCTGACTGTGCAGAATTCTCGGGGCACCACCACCATCTCGCAACCCTCGAAAAGAAAATTGAAGGCATACAACGAGATGGCCAAAAGTCCGGCGAAGGGGCCAGGTATTCCGCCGATTCACTCACAAAGCCCTTTAAAAAAGAGCTACTGGCCAAACACGTCTCATCCAGGAACAAGCCGTCCAAAGTGGCCCTCTTTGACGGAAAATCTGACCCAAAAGACCACTTAAACGCATTTACAGCGAGCATGAGCTTCCAAGATAACTCGGACGTCGCTCAATACCGAGCTTTCCCCACTACGCTAATCCGGGCTGGTCGGGACTGGTTTCGGGAGCTTGCGCCGCGCTCCATCTCCACCTTTGACGAGCTGGCTATCCAATTCCTCGGCCATTTCGTTAGCAACCGACGGCAGAAGAAGACAGTCGACTACTTATTCATAGTCAAAAACCGAGAAATGGAATCCTTCAAAGGGTATGTCACCCGCTTCTACTATGCCCTCTTGGGGGTACCCGAGCACCGCGACGAAACGGTCATCACTGCACTGAGGTCGGGTCTTAAGCACAAAGAGTGGCTCTGCTCTTTTGCATTGGCGCAACCAAGACCATGACTAAAGTGAAAGTATAGACCGAGCGAAAGATCCAACTCGAGTTTGAGATGAACTCCAACATGCCCGGGGGAGACCAAGCAGATCAGAAGAAGAGGGACAGGGAAAAATAAAGGAAAGAAGATAGTCCGAAACCTTACTCCCCGAGGTTCCAGGATTACACTCCTCTAAACATTTCCCAGACCGAGCTGCTGGAGGAAGCTAATGGCGAAGAATTCTTCAGGCTCCCGCCAGCTACCCGATGGATGGGTAAACGGCTCCAAGGCCCGTATTGCACCTATCATCGGGCGCAAGTACATCCGACCGAGGATAGTAAACAGCTGCACGATTATATCGAGGAGATGATCCGCTCCGGTCACTTGGCAAAGTACCTGAGAGATAGACGTCAAAAAGATAGAGGGCGAGCCGGTCAAATTAAAGACGCAGAGCTGATGATCGGACAGATCATGGTCATCACCGACTGACCCAAGTCCGAGCAACAAGGACACCTGCCGAATCCGGTCACTCAATATAGGAGAATCTAAACAGAATCACATAATCTGTATTTTGTTTAATAATAAAGATTCTTTCTTCCCTGTGATCTGAACTGCTTCTCTTTGTTTCCATGCTAAAACTCCATGCAGGGCCAACGAATGTCTTCCTGCTCATCCACAGAGGGTAGATTCTTGCCCGATAAACGCTCTGGATCAAAAGCCCTCATCACGAAGCGACCGGGTAGCTTCCTGCTTAGTTCATCTACGTCGGGTAGATTCCTGCACAACAACGCTATGGATCAAAAGCCCTCATCACCAGGCCACCAAGCAATTTCCTGCTGGCCAATCCTTAGCGGGTAGCTTCCTATCCAATTATGCTAAAAATCGAAAGCCCTCATCATAAGGCCGCTGAGCAATTTTCTGCTGGCCCATCTGCAGCAGGTAGATTCCTGCCCAACAACGCTGTGGATCGAAAGCCCTCCTCACGAGGTGACCGAGTAGCTTCCTGCTCGGTCCATCTGTAGTGGTGGCTTCCTGCCCAACAAAACGCAGTGGATCAAAAGCCCTCATCGCGAGGAGACCGGGCAGCCTCCTGCTCGGTTCATCCACTATGGGCAGCTTCTTTCCCTACAAAGAGATGGATCCAAAGCCCTCATCATGAGGCCGCCGAACAATTTTCTGCTGGCCCATCTGCAGCGGGTAGATTCCTGCCCAACAACGCTGTGGATCGAAAGCCCTCCTCACGAGACGACCAAGTAGCTTCCTGCTCGGTTCATCCGCGATGGGTGGCTTTCTGCCCAACAAAACGCTGGCAGCCTCCTGCTCGGTTCATCTACTATGGGTAGATTCCTACCCTACAAAGAGATGGATCCAAAGCCTTCATCATGAGTCCGCTGAGCAGATTCCTTCTAGGCCCATCCACAGTAGGTAGCTCCCTACCAAACAGCATGGTGGACCCAAAAGCCCTCATCACGAGGCTGCCAGATATCTTCCTGTTCGGTCTTAACGGTGGATGCTTGAGCCTCACATTAAACCAGCTGGCAAGCCTCTACCCGGTGCATGTACCGGAAGAAGGCAAACTCCTAACATGGCCATGTAAAAAAAGCTCGAGTTCGACCGATAGCTGGCCCGAACAGACGAAGCAACGTCTTTATTATAGTGCCGCCCTTTCGGTGATCCACTGACATCATCAAGGATACGGGTAAAAATTAAGGTGGATGGTAAGACACCACGTAGGTGTTCCCTTATAAAAAAGGGATGTATGAAAATTTCTCACTAAATCAGCCCCACGTGTTTAACACGTGAGTGCCTATATGCAACGCATATAGACACAGCAATTAAAAACAATTGCAAGGGCAAAGATCCCCACATGTTTAACATGTGAGTGCCTATATGCAACGCATATAGGCACAGCAATTAAAAACAATTGCAAAGCAAAAAAGCCCCCACGTGTTCAACACATGAGTGCCTATATGCAAAGTATATAAGCACAACAATTAAAACAATTGCTAGGCTAAAATAGCCCTATGTATTTAACACGTGAATGCCTATATGCAACACATATACGCACAACAATTGAAACAATTGCCGAGCTAATAAGCCCCACGTGTTTAACACGTGATGTCACTTCCCTACTTAACAAGAAACTGTTGGATCAAATATCCAATGATGATAGAATTAAATTCGATTGAACTTTTAAATGGGAAATAATATTTTTGTTAAACAGAAAGTTGACGGATCAAAAATCCCATGAGTTGGAAAATATTTTTCATCTCTCCAAGCACCCTTGGATGAAAAATCCAACGGTGATTAAAAATCACCAATCTACAGAATGAATTCTGTATAGAAAAATATTTTCCTAATCTTGTTTAAGAAACAAGAAAATATGTTCTGTGAGACAGAACCCTTGGATCAAATATCCAACAGCGGGTAAAGCCCCCAAATCAATTGAACTCTCTCAATAAGAGATTTTCTAAAACTAATTAACAAACTTTTCTCCACTATATAAAAAAACTAAGACTTCAAGTCTAAAAAAGGAGAGACCTCCCCCTCCATAAGCTTTGAAAAAAAAAAGAAAAAGAGAATTCAATTCTCTTGAAGAAAAAGATCCCCTTCTTAAGCAAAAATCCTTGGTAAGAAGAAAGTACAGAGATTATCTTATCTCTTCTTTAAGGGTTTAACCCTTTATACAAGAACTTAGTTTTTTCTTTGGTTGAGGTCTGCAGAAGCAGATTTCCTCACAAGTTAAGAATTTAATTCTCATCGGGAGATTTTGTTATGCAGATTCAAAAGTTAGGGGAAAGAACTAAGTTCAAAGAATTTAATTCTTACAAAAATATATAGGAATTTAATTCATCTGATGAAACTAGGGTTTAACCCTGTAAAAAAATTTAATTCTTATAAAATAAAGGACTTAAAATTCTCTAAACTCAAATCCCAACATCATTGATATAAGATCAAGATCTTCATGCACATAAAGGGAAAGAATGATGATTCACACGGAAGCGTCTAAAAAGAAAAACAAGAAGTGCTTCCTAGGGCAGTCAAGTGTTCCCACGTGACCCCCAAGCATTTATACAGAAAAGGGAATAAACCCAAAGGCAGCGCTCATATTTTGAAAGCACTTCACGTGTTTCCACGTGAGCATTAATGAATTAAGTGCTTAGCACTTATAAGAGAAGAGAAATAAAATTCAGAGAACAATTCCCATTTCGGGCGCCTCACGTGCTCGCACGTGAGCCAAGTGCTCATAAAAGAAGAGGGAAATAAAACCAAAAAAGGCAGTACCCAACTTTAGGGCGCCTCACGTGCTCTCACGTGAGTGCCACAAGAATTCTGTGTTTAACACTACTTTAAAGCCTTACGTGGGAACACTGTTCGCCGTCGAAAACCGGGAAGACAAACGTCTTGCCTAAATTTGGGGACAGATGCTATTTGATTTTATCTGTCCATCTCTTCAAAGATACCAAGTTGATTTATGACACCGTATATCGGAGGTTTAGACAGATGCGGCCGTTGTAGCAGACTTTGTCAGATTCTTCCTCGCATACGAGGGGTTTTTGATTGTGGTGACGCTCTTCCCTACAGGCGCAAACCCCTGCAGTTAATTATGCTACAGCATAGCGGTAACTACTTTCTCCTTCTCCAGATGGTCACTTTGTATCGTGCGTGTTTGTTTTATTTTTGGTTGCCCGTGGATTGTATACCGAGACTAATTTATGTTCTCGACCGTAGGGCATGGATTGGTCCAAATCCGTATTTTCTTAGATTTGGGTTTGGATTGGTTTAAGGATCGTTAATCTTGATTTAAATTAAAATCCACTCAAATGTTTGTTAAGGATACTGTTTCCCCCAATCAGAGAGTAAAGCTCTATTTAAAATTTCAAAATTTGAAATTTGAAATGAGATAGTGCCTCATAAGAGTGCTAGCGCCAAGAGTGCCAGCGCTAGGAGTCGAAGACTCTGAGGCAGGGCCCATGTGCAAAGCATGAGAGTGCTGGCGCTCTTGAAACTATGAGGCAGCGCCTCACGTTCAAAGCACGAGAGCACTAGCGCTAAGTGCGCCAGCACCAAGAGTCAAAAACTCTGAGGCAGCACCTCACGTGCAAAGCACGAAAGTGCCAGCGCTAGAACTAAATGTTCTCCACCCTTAGATCAAAGATCCAACGAAGATGATCAAAAAATCATCAAATTACCAGAATAAGATTCTGTTGAGGAAATACTCCTTAAATCTTTCCAAACAGGAAAGATTGTGCTCTGTAAATCGGAGCACTGTTGGATCAATGATCCAATGGTGATTAAAAATCACCAAGATACAGAATAAGTTCTGTATGGGAAAATATTTTCCCAATCTTGTTAAAAACAAGAAAATTGTCTTCTGTAAAACAGAAGCCCTAGGATCAAAGATCCAATAGTGGGGAAACATCCTCAAATCAATCAGAGAAAGATTTTCTTAACTGATTCAACAAATTAGCCTCTCCTATATAAAGGACCCAAGAGTTCAAGTCTAGGACAGAGGAGAACTCCCCCATAAGTTTGAAGTTCTCAGAGAGAAAAAAGAGAAGAGCAAGCTCTAAGAAGAAGAAGAACCTTCTTCAAGGTAAGTAAAAAAGAAGAGAGATCATAACATCTCCCCCATATTTGAGAGTTCGACTCTCACATCAGAAGAACTTAGTTCTTTTTTTTAAATCACAGATCTATAAGACCAATTCTTTCACAGAAAACAGAAGAGATCAAAGCATCTCTTCATAAAAAAAAGGAAGAACTTAGTTCTTCGATCCATGAGACAAAGTCTCCCATAAAAAAACAAAAGAGATCATAGTACCTCTTCGTAAAGAAGAACTTAGATCTGTGAGACAAAGTCTCTTATAAATGAGAATTTAATTCTCAGAGCACAGAACTGACCAGAACTGCCAAAAAAATGCTTCAGCACTCCAAGTCTGGCGCTCAGCGCCAAGCGCACCACGTGCTCCTCACGTGTGTGCTATTTCAAAAGAAATGCTTCAGCGCTCCAAGTTTGGCGCTCAGCACCATGTGCTCCTCACGTGTGCGCTATTTCAAAAGAAGCGCTTCAGCGCTCCAAGTCTGGCGCTCAGCGCCAAGCGCACCACGTGCTCCTCACGTGTGCGTTGAGGGAACACAAAATGTTTCTTAAATAAAGCCTAGCGCCATAAAAAAATGTTCAACATTCAGTGAAAGACAAAAGAAAAAGGGGTGTCGGAACCCAAATTAATGCTCAGCATTATTGAACCAAAAGGGACTGAGCCCAAATAAATGTTCAACATTCTATTCAAATCTGAGTGGACCGAGCCCAAGTTGGCCATAAGTCCTCAATTCTGATCAACTGAGCCCATAAGCTCATAATCTTTTTAATTGGTCTTGGTCCCAAACCTGACTATAGAAGAGTTCAACCAATATTGGTTCAAGGGTATATCTCTCTATACCTCTGATACATGTCGTTGTAATTCTTCAACGTCTTCAGAGAGATAGAGGGTCCCAATAACTAAAAAACTTTTGGCGCATCCTTAAATTGTGAAACCAAAATACCAGATTATGATGTATTTAAACAGGACTATGAGCTGCTTAAACTCATGGACTAGATGTCCTTAAACTTTACAGACTATGAGGTCCTTAAACTCATGGACTATGATATCTTTAAACTTTACGGACTATGATGTCCTTAAACCCAATGGACCATGACGTCCCTAAACTCATGGACTATGACGTACTTAAACTTTACGGACTATAAGGTTCTTAAACTCATGGACTATGATATTCTTAAACGGTAGACCGCAATGTCCCTAAACTAAAATGATAGAGTCCAAATACGCTTTCGTTGGATCTAAATAATCGTAAAATCCTGTTGAGTAGATCTTTGTCTAAAATTAGACTAACGTATCCTCAACAAACGTTTAAGTTGATCTTAATCTCAATGAGATTAACGATCCTTAAACCCAAATCAAACCCAAATCTAAGAAAATACGGATTTGGACTAATCCACGCCCTACGGGAGACAACATAAATTAGTCTCCGTATACAATTCACGGGCAACCAAAAACAAAACAAACACACACAACAGGAAGCGACCATCTGGAGAAGGAGAAACTAGTTACCGCTACGCGGTAGTGTAATTAACTGAAAGGGCTTGTGCCTGTAAGGAAGAACGTCCCCATAATCAAAAACCCCTCGGAAACGAGGGGGAATCTGATGAAGTCGGCTACAACGGCCGTATCTGTCTAAACCTCCGATATACGGTGCCATAAATCAACTTGTCATCTTCGGAGAGATAGATGGATAAAACCAAATAGTATCTGCCCCCAAATTCAGGAAAGACGACCTACGCGGTTTCGTCTCTATTTTCGGCGGCAAACGGATACGTTAGTCTAATTTTAAACTAAGATCTACTCAACAGGATTTTAGGATCATTTAGATCCAACGAAAGAGTAATTGAACTCTATCGTTTTAGTTCAGGGATATTGCGGTCCATTGGGTTTAAGGACATCATAGTCCATGAGTTTAAAGACTCCATAGTCCGTAAGGTTTAGAGACATCGTAGTCTGTATGGTTTAAAGACATCATAGTCTGGTTTAAAGACATCATAGTCTGTACGGTTTAAAGACGTCATAATCTGGTTTAAAGACATCATAGTTTGGGAGGTTTAAAGACATCATAGTCTGATTTAAAGATATCATAGTTTGTAGAATTTATGGTTGTCGGGACCCGCCACCTCTCTGAAAATGTTGAAGAATTACAACGACACATATCAGAGGTGTAAAGAGATATACCCTTGAACCAATATTGGTTGGGAGATATGTAGTCAGGTTTGGGACTAAGACCAATTAAAAAGATTGTGAGCACATGGGCTTGGTTGATCTGAATTAGGGACTTGTGGCCAACTTGGGCTCAGTCCACTCAGTTTTGAATAAAGTGTTGGACACTTGTTTAGGTTCAGTCCCTTTTTATTCAATAATGCTGAGCATTGATTTGGGTTCTGACATCCCTTTTCTTTTTTGTCTTTTATTGAGTGTTGAACACTTTTCATGGCGCTGGGGTCTTATTTACAGAGCACTTTGTAATTCCTTAGCGCCCACGTGAGGAGCACGTGGAGCGCTTGACGCTGAGCGCCAGACTGGGAGCGCTACAGCGCTTCTTATAAAATAGCGCCCATGTGAGAAGCACGTGGAGCGCTTGGCGTTGAGCGCCAGACTGGGAGCGCTACGACGCTTCTTATAAAAGAGCGCCGATGTGAGGAGCGCGTGGAGCGCCTGGAGCTGAGCGCCAGACTTGGAGCACTAAAGCGCTTCTTATAAAATAGTGCCCACGTGAGGAGCACGTAGAGCGCTTGGCGCTGAGCGCCAGACTTGGAACGCTAATACGTTTCTTTGGTAATTCTGATCAATTCTGTGCTCTGAGAATAAAGTTTTCGTTTATAAGAGATTTTGTCTTATGGATCTAAAAACTAAGTTTTTCTTTTATGAGGAGATACCATGATCTCTTCTGTTTTTTGTGAAAGACTTTGTCTTGTAGATCTGTGATCTAGAAAAAGAACTAAGTTCTTATGATATGAGAATTAAACTCTCAAAAGTGGAGATGTTATGATCTCTCTTCTTTTATTTACCTTGAAGAAATTGCTCTCGTCTTTGAAGTTTCTTGACGTTTATGGGGGGGTCCCTCTGTTCTTCTTCTTTTGATTTGAGAACTTATGGGAAGGGTTCTGTGTCCAAGACTTGAAGTCTTGGGTCTTTTATATAGGGGAAGCTGATTTGTTTAATCAGTTAAGGAAATCTCTCATTGAGAGATTTCTTGTTGATTTGGGAAATGTTTTCCACCGTTAGATCTTTAATCCAAGGGCTTCTGTTTTACAGAAGATAGTTTTCTTATTATTAACAAGATTGGGAAAATATTTTTCCCATACAGAATTTATTCTATATTTGGGTGATTTTTTAATCACCATTGGATCTTTGATCTAACGGTGCTCTGATTTACAGAGCACAATCTTTCCTATTTGGAAAGATTTTGAGGAGTATTTCCTCAACAGAATTTTATTCTGGTAACTTGATAATTTATCATCTTCGTTGGATCTTTAATCCAAGGGTGGAGAACATTTAGTTCTAGCGCTGGCGCTCTCGTGCTTTGCACGTGAGCGCTGCCTCAGAGTCTTTTGACTCTTAGCGCTAGCGCTCTCATGCTTTGCACGTGAGGCGCTGCCTCAGAGTCTTTAGCGCTGGCGTTCTTGGCGCTTGCGCTCTCGTGTTTTGCACATGAGCGCTGCCTCGGAGTCTTTGACTCTTAGCGCTGGCGCTCTCGTGCTTTGTACGTGAGCGTTGCCTCAGAGTTTTTGACTCTTAACGCTAGCGCTCTTGGCGCTAGCGCTCTTATGAGGCGCTGCCTTATTTCAAATTTCAAATTTTGAATAGAGCTTTGCTCTCTGATTGGGGGAAACAAATGCCCCCCAACGTTGCGCTCACGTGGCTTACACGTGAGTGCAGCGGTGGCAGCTTTTCCACCGCTGGATCAACTTGGAAGTTGAATCGACTTCCAGTGCCTATAAATAGGGCCTTTGGCCCTTTAAGATGACCGTTGTTCATCTTCTTATTTTCTTATTTTTCTGAGAATTGAATTCTTTCTTCAGAGCATAGATCTCTGCCCCAAAAACATTCTTTAAGTTAGAACCTTGTTCAAATCTTTGGTAAGAATCATGTTTGTCCCCATTAAACAGAGCTTTGCTCTTACTAGATCATAGATCTTCAAACCGTTAATTAAAACAGAGCTTTGCTCTTTCTAGATCGTAGATCTAAATAAATCTTTTTTAGGGTTTCTTAACCCATAAATGAAGAACTCTTAGAGTTTCTAAAATTTGTGTTTCAAATCTTTTAAGATCTTAGGGTTTTATCTCTATGAAAGCTTTGCTTTTTAAGGGTTCTGATGGATGATTCCATCATCTTCACAAAGCATAGCTCTTGAAATTTTTAGGGAATTTTATTCCTCTCATGATTAGAGTTGACAGATGTCATTCCTGTCTGCAAAGCGTTGCTCTCGAGGGAGTTTAACTCCTTGGCCCGAGAGGCCTCTCATTAAATGAGAATCTTTTTAGGATTTCCTATTTAATGAGTGACTGTTTCATCAATGATGAGCCGTCATCTTGATTTTGTGGGTCCCCTCTGGTCCCTTTCCACTGCATCGCAGTACGGTACAGAATTTAAAGTACAAAGTGTTAGAATTTGAACTGTAGCCTTGACAGCTAACTCTTGTTCTTTTTCGTGCAGGTACTATATCTTTTGACACTTCTTTCCCATTTGTTCGTCCGGAAAGCGCATTCCCTGACGCCCCCGTAGACCGGGAAGTTTTCGCACTGATCAAAGATCATGACCCGGAGCAAAAGTCTCTTCATTTATGGGGGTCGTGGTACAATCAAATCATCCGGGTTCGACGCAGCTTCTCTTGTGCGGTGCCTTCAGATCCATTTCGGCGATCCACTACGCCGACTCTCCAGTGAACTATTCCGTAGAGGAGGTCAACTGGAGCTCAGAGGGTTACCTTCAGCCTTTTATGGCTTCGATACCCGTACAGCCACCAATGGCTTTAGATATTCTGGGGCGGCGTATATGTCAAGGCGAATCGCGCCCCTGGGGACAACCGTATATGATTAGCTTGACTCCTCGCCATTCAGCTGGGTATCTGCATTGGGCTCGGTACATCTTATCAGTGAAGAAATCACTCCTGCTGAAGCTCGGGTTGTACCCCGCCGTTTATGTATCTCTTTTCCAGTATTCTACGCCCCCTGTATGGTGGGTCAAAGCTTTTTTGGAGCAATAGAATATTCCAACTCACACCTTCATTCTGTCAGATCGGGAAGTTTCCATCTCTTTGGAGGAATTCACGGAGCTCTCCAGCTTACCCGTCAGGGGAGAACATTACGAGGAGCTACTTCCTCCTGACGAGTACATCTTTTCCACCAAATCATTGGTAATGGGCCTTACCCGGAGAACGCCATTCAACACCGATTCCCGATTCTGATCAAGGTGCTGAATATCTACGAAGGTTTATTTATAGAGTCTGGAAGTCATGGAGTCAGCTTCGCAGATTTCATCGCTCGCATTCTTCGTCCGAAGGTCTTATCAAAGCAAGCTCCGATGTTCACCAAGCTTGACGAACCGTTTGGTTTTGGTTTGGATAACCAGCCGACGGCGGAAGCAGATTTGAAAAGCTTCTTTATTCCGGATACCCCGGCCGTTCCCTTCGCAGAGCTTGCTGCTTCAGACGTTGATGAAGAGACGTTCTTGCTGGGGTTTATTGGCTTGTGGTTGAACTGGTTCGTGCTTCCGATGCACTCTCGTTATATGAGGCCGTCAGTCTTCTACCCAACCAATCGCATGGTTGCAGGAACACGAGTGGCCATCGGGATTGCTGGGCTGGCTCACTTATATCATGCTCTCAGCTTAGCAGCAGACACTACTCAGCCAAGGGAACAGCTCGTAACTCTCCCGTTGCACTATTTCACATCCTGGATCGAGTTGCATGTGCTCAGTGCTTTTGGAGTTCACAAAAGGCCCCGCTTCATCGACGGTTATAATTTCCCTCGAATTATGCACTTAGTCGACGCTTCTTCTTTAAATCTGTCGCAGCGGGAGGCTCGGGGGCTGGTCCTTCACCCGCATACAGTTAGAGATAGCATGACCTTCGTCGATAAAGTTTTAACTATCGGCAAGGAGTCTACTAAAACGGTGAAAACGCTGTGCGACACCTTCAAAGACGGGGCTCTTACCTTGACGGCTCGGGAGATTCTGCATCTATACTCGATCAGGCCAGGCTTTTAGTCATCAGACAGAACGACTCGGCTCTATTCATGAGGTACAAGCCGCACCGTTTCGCTCAACAATATAGCTACAATCAAGGTGTCCCGTTAGAAGCTTTTTTAGCCGAGACCGTCGCTATGGAGGAGGGTATCCGCAACGCGATATACCATTTCATGTGGCTGAACACCGGGTCCAACTTCTTTATCAACGAGCCGAGCTGCATTCTAAGAATCTCGAACGCATATGTGGCATGGTACTCGCATGCGACGAGTGCTGTCATTAAGGGAAAAAAGGCGATTACTGCTTGATCGTAAGGGTGCAGCCCCTGCTGGTAATCCCACTATTCCCTTGAAGGAACAGACCGTTGTTCGTCCTTCCATAAGAGAAGCTAGTACGGTCGTGGTCCCGCACACCTTCCATGATAAGTCTCTACCTCATGTGCCTATAGAAGCGGTAGCTGTAGCGTCTCGTGAGTCTGACGTGGGTATGGAGATTGGGACCCGTCGCCCAAAGTTGTCCGCCAAGCACAAGCTCCTGTCGTCGGCTGCCGGCACTCGCTCACATAAAAAGAAAAAATCACTCTTTTCTGTTGACGTTGTACTCGGCCAGGAACCCCATGCTCCTTATAGTGAAGGCTTGTGCGAGTACGGAACAAATGAGGGCCTATTTATCGTGCCCGCAGACGATACTGATCTTCAAGCTGCCCTTGAGGCTTCCGAGCGATTGGCTCGCGATGAAGCAGCACTGATCACTATAGCGAAGTCAGGTATATTTCAATCGCATCTTTCCGCGGTTATTATCTTTTATTAGGCTTTTACTGACGCATCTTCTTCAACAGATATCTCTGCCGAAGAGGCTCTCGCGGCTTCCCTCAAAACATTTGAGGAGCAAGAGAGGCTCCGCGCTTCTTTGGGCCTTGGTATACTTCAGCTCATTGTGTCTTTATTCCCTTTTCTTTATTCGCGGTTTGACCCTCTTTTTTATTTCATTGCAGGGACTTCCTTAACTCGGATTATTCCGAGTGCGGTACCAATCCCGAGCGGTGATGTAGCGACGTTGCCAGAGCCGGCTATTGTGGCCCCAGCTCCCTCGACAGTACTGCGGGAGGCTTCACTTAAGCAGTCGATGATGGACGCCGTAATGGCTCCAGAGGCAGCTCTTGGTTTGGACGATGACGTGCCTTTGACAGAGGTCTTGAAGAGATCGCTTCTCACTGCTCAGATAGAAAAGAAACGCAGGAAGCGTGCAGTGAAGGAGCGTGATGCTGCTCTGTAGGTGTAAGCTCAAGCACCACTCCCTCTGTCGCTATCCCCTTACAGGGTGCTCCAGCTGTCCTGTCTACCATCCATAGACAGGTTGCGCGCGCGGTTCGGGAAGCGGCCAAGAATCTTTCGCAAGGTAATGTAATTCCTGGTCTTTTTATTAGAAGTCGATCTGCAAATTCTCATACATCATATTCCGCAGGGCCAAGTCCTGGCGATGAAATGGCAGGCGAGATGACGGCGACCAGAGAGCCCGAAGTGCCTGCTCGCTCTTGGGAGTCTGGGACTGGCTAGACCGCCGCTCTTTCCCCTTGTGATCCTTTGCCATCGGTGGGCATCATGAGTATTACGACGGTCCTCGTCAAATCAGGGGACGAAGCCATGGGCGCAGAGACTACTCCTCTGAAAAGGAGCGAAGAAGCTGCAATGCCCGGTGATGCTTCCGTTGCGGTTTTGGTTGGCGACCCTTCAGGTAATTCCTGAATCACTGTTATTTTTTATTTCACAACCTCGGTCAGCTTATTCTGACGATGTTTTGTTTGTAGGTGCAGCGAATGCTGAGATCGTGCCATCTGAAGCACCTCCGGTCACCGCCATGACGGTTGTTGTTCCCTTGCCTTCTCTTATATTTTCTCAAATGCTGGAAGGTATAGATTCGCGATTTACTTAGTTGAACTATGAACACCGTCTTCCTTGTACTGAACATGTATCATCGCTACTCTGCAGGAGTCCTCTTTGATCATCTGTATCAGGTGCTGAACCCGCATTTTTCCTTCCAGTCGGAAGTCACTCCGCCCGCTGGTGTTGGTTAGTATATCCTTCATCTATTGTTTCTTTCTTTCTTTTACGAATAGCCGTGATGTTACTAAGCCTTCCATGTACTGATCGCAGTGCCACGAATCGGAGGAGGGAACAAGAGAATAGCCTCGCTTCCGGTACTCCCAAATTTGCCGCCTGCCGCAGCCGGTATAGTAGACTCCATCGCTCGTGCCTCTTCTTTATCTCTTGAGCCGACATTTGACCATAACTTGTTTTGTAGCAATCGCACCAGCTCCAGCTCCCTTTGAGTCTCGCATCTTAATGCCGGCAGGGCCCTTTTCTGGACGTCCATCTTCCAAGGGCACTGCGACGAGCCTGCGAATGTTGAGCGAGTTCGTCGAGGGTCTTAACGCCGAGGCCCTCGCATCTGCCACAGACTTTGCTGCTGAGGTTAATCCCATGCTGGCGACGCTCGTAAACTTTCATGATGAAGGTGTCGTCGAGTCTTGGGTCAATTACTGCAGGAAGATCGAGGTCTGCCGGCATGATATTGAGCTCAAGCATCCCGCTCGGGAAGTATCAGCTCTGAACTCCCAGTGAGCTGCATGGGTTGAGCAGAGTGCTCCTTTCCTTCGCAATTTTGAACAAGAGGCAACCCTAAAGAGAAAGGAACGTGAGGCGACTTCCACTGAGTCTGCCCAATTGCGTGCTCAGGTCGAAGCAAACGCTGCACAGCTGAAGTATATTTTTGAAAACCTCCGACGATGTATTTCTGACGGGCTGGTGCTGAGGAAAAAAATTTGACTTCACTGAGCAGGTTACGCAGAGTCAGGAAGCCGCTCAGCAGGAAATCGACGAGAAGCTTTCATCCAGTTTGCAGCAGCGGGCTCGAATTGAAGCGGAGTTCACCGCGGTGGCTGATCGTGCAAAGGAATTGAGTGAAGTGCGAGAGCGGCTTGCTGATTTGCTAAAAACGCTTCCTTCTGAGTAGCCATCTTTGTATGTATCAAAATTTTGTAATTTATGAATAACATGCATTTTTTCATTTTTTATTCTATATATGATGTATCTTTTACTCAATTGAATTCCTGAATAAAAAACACACATTTTTTTATCTCCTATTATCACTTTCTTTTCTCTGCTGTGTTGTTGGCATGCTACTTTAGCAAGTGTAGCCTGTAGATGATAGATAACAGTTCATCTTGAACCCTTTGTAGGGAACGCTGGCTTAGCAAACAGGTTCAGGTCTACCGCCTAAGACTTTTCAACTTTATGAGCCGTGAGGGTCTCATAAAGACTTCTCCCTACGAGTCGAGAGGATCTCGTAGGTGTATTTTCCCTTTAGGAATCGTGAGGATTCCTAAGGGTGTATTTTCTCTTGAGAGTCGTAAGGATCTCATAAGAAAATTTTCTCCCTTACGAGTCGAGAGGACTCGTAAGTGGTTTGGTGGGTTGACTTGTTTCCGAGTCGAAGCATTGCTCCGACGGGGAGGTCGTTGGCTGACTTGTTTCCGCGACGGGGTCATTTGCTGACGTATTTCCGCGACGGGGTCATTTGCTGACGTATTTCCGAGACGTGGTCATTGAATGATGTGTTTCCGCGACGGGGGCATTGGATGATGTGTTTCCGTGACGGGGTCATTTGCTGACGTGTTTCCACGATGGGGTCATTGGATGACGTGATTCCGCGACAGGGTCATTTGCTGACGCGTTTCCGCGACGGGGTCATTGGATGACGTGTTTCCGCGACGGGGTCTGATTGGTGTGAATTTTATGTTGTATGTAGTTAACCGCAATCAATAACGGTGTCGCGTGTAGCTAGACCGAGATGGGTACGGATCGTCCTCTGGAAAATGTTGAACCTTTTATTCTTACTTTAGATGTATTGAGAAAGAGAGGAGGGATAAAGAATATTGTAGAATGGTTGTAGGATCTAGATCTATGTTAAACACGGATGCAAAATATAGATCTAGATTAACTACGGATGTAAGTTTATATAAGAAGGGGGCTTGTAGGGTTCATTAGGATTTAGTAGTTATGGATGATTAATTAAAGATTACTCTTTCTATCTTTTAATAGATTTAAAACTAGAACGACAGTGATGCATGTAGATTAGGGTTTCTGGAGGGAAAAGGAATCCCACTCTTAACCCCTATCTCGACAAGGAGCTCCGTTCATATCTAGCCTTTACCAAATCAATCATTAATCTAATCTCTAATCGCGGTCGAGACTAACAATGAATTGGTAGCGCGCCCGATTAGGATGTTGATGATTCTTTTGATAAAGTTTATAAATTTTATAGGACGTAAAAAGAGTCTAAGGATTTTCATCATCCATTAACCTACCCTAATCCTACAAACCCTAACAAGCGGAGAATTACTCGTGCATGTTGGGAGAAGAAGAGATGGAGAGAGAATTCATAATGAAACTACAAAGAAATAGAATAAGAAAAAGAACTACCTTTATTAATCAACAAAACGCATTTACACATTGTTTCCTTAGAAAATGATTACAAATACTAGTTTGCTTCTCGATCTCTTCTAAGGAGGTAAATGAACCGTTGATGATTAGCCTGGATGCGTGAGCCTGTCTTAGACTTCATGATCTCGTCGGCTTGATAATTTTTCCAAGAGGCTCTCGGCCCTTATTTATAATCCCAAAGCCAGAATCCTAGATGCCTAAATTGGAAACTAGTAGTTAAGATCCAAACTGAAAAATCCCAACTCCTAACTCGTCAAAACTGCAGCGGATCCGCGGCCAAAAGGTAGGTTTGGCCGCGGATCCGCGGCCAAATAGTGACATCTTGGGCTCAATCGTCTTGTGGGCTCTTCTGGTTATATATGGTGATCTTTTGAATATCAGGAAACTGAAAATCTTCTTATAGTTACTGCCAAACTTGATTTCTTAGTTTGCTTTCTTAATTAAGCAGGTTTGCACTAACAACTTTGATTCCCTTAATTTTAGCCCTGAAAATTCTGCACAACAACTCAACAAATAATATTAGTAGAGTTTGTTTTATTAATTAAGATTTCGTCAATGGTATTTATGCTTATTTTCCTACCAAATGTTAATTATAATATATAAACACATGAAAATAGTATTTTTACAAATAAACCCTCATATGTATTATATATTATAATAAACACATTTTCTAATATAGAAATAGTAGGAAAAATGTCATATTAAATGTGCAGTTTTATCAACTGAACATGGTCATTGGATGACGTAGTTCCGTGACGGGGTCATTTGCTGACGTGTTCCGCGACGGGGTCATTGGATGACGTGTTTCCGCGATGGAGTCATTGGATGACGTATTTCCGCGATAGGGTCATTGAATGACGTATTTCCGTGACGGGGTCATTTAATGACGTATTCCGCTTTCTACGGTGTTGGGTTGACTTTAGTTGTCTGTGAACCGTAGAGTCTTGGAACTGGGGATTTTGCCGTGGCTCCGATTGATGGTGTCATGTCCGTGCCCTGCTGGCATGAGGAGGAACGCCGTTGTTGGTCATCTGGGATGCAGATATTGCTGTCAAGATCTGACTTTCCCTCTGACAGAGTTTGTTGGGACATGTGGTTCCCTTTTGTTTATGCCCATGGATTGTATACTGGGGTCAGTATGGACTTACCTGCAGGGAAAAAGTTTCACTCTTTCATTTTTTTAATTTTTTTCCGCGATGCTCTATCATTTCAGCTTTTTATGTCGCGAAAGCCGCGATTGCCTAATCATTTCGGCTATTTTTCGCGGTGCCCAATCATTTCGGCTATTTTTCATATGCATATATTTTTCTCGCTGATTTTTATTGCGAGATGCCCAAACACTTCGGCTATTTCATATGCATCATCATCATTTTTTTTGCGAGTATGGAACTCAAGATCTGATACCAATCTTAGTATCGGCATCGCTGCAACTGGAATATTGCCAGGAGCGAATCATCGTTTGTCGTGAAAGGACTTGGAATTTGATACCGATTTAGGCATCAACATCGCTACAACTGGGATATTACTAGGAGCGAATCATCATTTGCCTTTGTCGATTTAAACAAAGATGGCTTAGAAAACAGGGTTAGAATCCTTTCGACTAAGCCTTTTGACATCATGAGCCATAAGGGTCTCATAAAGACGTTTCTCCTTACGAGTCATGAGGATCTCGTAGGTGCGTTTTCTCCTTAAGAATCGTGAGGATTCTTAAGTGTGTGTTCTCTTATAAGTCGTAAGGATCTTACAAGAGCGTTTTCTTCTTATAAGTCAAGAGGACTTACAAGTGTCATTCACCACATAAGGAAATTTCGCGCCATTGGTGGAACCGGGTGGGGGAAACGTTTATTTGTGCCCGTGGATTGTATACAAGGGTCAATATTGAACCGCTTGTAGCGCAGTCTGGGAAAGGTGATGGCTTAAGAACAGGTTTAGATCCCTGTATCTTAAGACTTTTAAATCTTATGAGCCGTGAGGGTCTCATAATAAGCTTCTCCTTACGAGTCGTGAGGATCTCGTAAGTGTAATTTCTCCTAAGGAATTGTGAGGATCCCTAAGTGTGTTGCTCCCTTGTGAGTCGTAAGGATCTCACGCAGGTATTTTCTCCTTACAAGGTCGAGAGGACCTTTCTAGTGTGCAAGATTTTTTTACAAGTCTATGTCCTTTCGGATTTTCACAAACATCGCCGGTAGCCTTGCTGTTTTTACTCACGGAGTCCTTTCGGGTTTTCATCCGTGCCTATCTTGCTTATAGACATACCGTTTTTTTTGTCAGCCCTAGGATGCTGTGGTTTGTAGTAGTTTTAGAGACGTCTCAGTCCGTCGTTAGTTTTAGAACATTGCGGTCCATAGCTGGTTTTAGGACATTACGGTCCTTTGTCAGTTTAGGGACGTTTCGGTCCGTTTTAGTTTAAGTACGTTTCGGTCCATTGTTACCATTTTGGAGACAATGGTTTCGCTGGATACTACTGTAACGTTTTAAAAATAAATAATTAAATAAATAAAATCCTTTAGGTGAATTTTCTGAGAGTCGGTAAAATAAACTGTATTTTCCGTAAAACTCAGCTACAATTATTTTTCAATATAGATTTAAAAATGCCTATTTTAACTATATAATTGCTAGTATTTGGTAGTTATTTAGTCACTTATAAACTATTAGTTTACTTAAATATTTTTCCTTAATTAATTAATTCAAATATTAATATAAGCTTTTAATTAAACATTTAATTAGTGCAAATTATAAATTGGAATGGGTTAATTTTACAAAAGTGAGCCATGATATACTAGAATTTAGTTTGTGGCATGCTCTTCTCTTCTTTAATTGTCTTCAAATTTCTAGACATTTCTAGGTCAAATAAGGTTAGAAAATAAATAAAGTTTATTTAATTTATGAAAAAACTTAAAAGAGGTAATTATTTGGGAAGTTTCTACACAAAATCACACCCACCCACACCTCTCTCTCTCCCTCTTCCAAACTGGACGAGCCTCCTCTTTGATGACCAAAAAAATTTCCCACTTCAATTCTTCTCAAAAACTCTTCAAAAATTCATGATAAATCCAAAATAAAACCTCAAAATCCAAATCTAACCTCTACCCATTATTCTTTGATCAATTTTGCTTGAATCCTTGGAGCAAGAGACCACTTTGGAGACAAGTTTGCATGCTTGATCTCATGGTTTGAAGGTATAATCTTAAACCAATTGTTACTTGATATTTAATTACTTCAATTTAATTAATCATGATGCTTAATTAGGTTTTAATTTCAAATATTGAAAATTCAAGAAAGGGGTTTGAGTTTAAGTTAGGGTTTTCATAAATTGGTTATGGTTTGAAGTGTGGTCTAACATCTTAGAGTATGCAAAATGTAATTTAGTTGTCAAATTACTAATTGTTACATTTTAATTGTTCAAATTAAGCTAATTGTAAACTAGATTTTTATAAATCATATAAATAGGTGAGATAAAATTCAGGTGAGGATTTTTATCAATTATTCATGGTTTTAATGAGAAGATTAATATGTTAATGGAATGCAAAACCTAATCTAGTTACTAGTTTCAAATTGTTAGTTTGAAATTATGCTAATTATGCTAATTTTTGCTAACTAGGATTTTAGAAATTGATTAAATAATTGGGATTAAAATCTAATTAGGGTTTCATGACATTATTAAAATTATAAATTGTAGTTTAATATTTTAGTTCATGCAAAACCAAGTTTAGTTGTAGAATTGTGAATTTTGTTTTAAAAAGTGTTAAAATTTGATATTTTTGCCAACTAGAAATTTGGATTTAATACAAATTGATGAGAATAAATTATAGAAATGGTTTATATGACCTAGTTATGATATTTAGTGGATATTATGGCCATTAGTATTGTTAAAATATTAAGTTCGAATTAAAACGGTAATTAAGTGCTTTATAGATTTTGCGAAATAAAACGATTCAATTACTTTTAAGGTTTTGATGATTTAAACCCTATTTTATATTATAAGTAGTGAGTTTTGGAACTATGATTTGTACATTTGTATTTTATCTCGATCAATTGACGTTTGTACACCGATATCGAGGGTTACTTGGTTCTTTTGCATGAGCAGGTCATAGGTTTTAACCTATGCGCGTTTCGTGCGCCGTTTTGGTTTTGTCCGCGATTTTGATTTATGATATTATGTATGTTTGCGTATAGGTACCCCTCACGTGGATTTCGGACGATGAAGAAGAGGATGGCGACATCGACTTCGGCAGATAAAGACCAGGTGAGTAAATGTATATCTACGGGGGAAGTCGGGTGGATGGCGTATAGCACCCCCGCAAACGTAGAATAAGGATATTATGTACTATTATTAGAAAGTCAGACGTGACCTTAGATTCTTGACGAGTAGAGTATTATTGAAGACTTTAAGTTGGATTAGACTGATTTAGAAAGACTTAACCAGAGGATGATTACCCTGGAGGGAATTCGTAGGTTTCATGTAGACACACACACGCACATATACTAGACTTGGTGTGTGTGTGTGTGTGTGTGTGTGTGTAGGTTTCTATATGTATGTGTGTATGTATATATATATATATGTATGTATGTATGTATGTGTGTGTGTGTGTGTGTGTGTAACATATACACATGATATGAGGATGTTATATGATATCTGGGGATGAGTCGGTATGACTGGGCATGATACCGTGAGATGTTGGATATACGATCGAGTTATGATATAAGATGTATTATGATATTAGCGGATGGTTGGAAATGAGAAAATGCATATTTATACATAAACGATAATAGGTGATGATGACATTGAAATGTACGAGACTCTAGAATAGAACCCGGATTGTAATATATGACTTAATCACGATATGATATATGACATGATATTTTAGTGGATCATTTGACGTGTATATTTACACAGACGATGATATATGTTTGATGATATTGGGATCTTTGCAATTATAGTACAGTACCCTTGATCATGATATTGTTTGACGATGATACTATACGAAAGCTGATGTATATATGTGATAGTTGACCCGTACCCCGATTTTGGGATGCCGTACGATAGATTTTACCGTATGAGGCATAGATATGATGATTGATCCGTATTCTTGACTCGAGGAAGTCGTACTATGTACGTGACGTTATTGAGGCTGGATCGCCGACAACTAGAGATATCGACTCAGACTTTAGGAGGATTCTTCTTACCTTTCGACTAATATCTTTAGTTAGTTCCTTAGTTGGTTAGCTGGATCTTAGTTTAGGCTCGAGTCATACTTATTTTCAAAACTAACGAATCGTGCACATTTTTAGGGCAGCCTGAGGGATACTACGGATTTTTCAAAGGACATATCTTTCTTAAAAACCCCGTAGCTCCTAATTTTCTAAAAACCACGATTCGTGCTCTTTTAGAAACAACAAACTGTAAGACTCGTAATTAGTATGTATTCTCTAGTTGTGCGTTTACTACACATTCACCGTTATATTCATGTTGTATTCATCGCATTGCATGTTCATACCTATGTTTCTTTAGCTAATATGAAACTCTTCCTGATAGAACACCAGCACCATTACCGATGATGCGCATGTTTCACATACACTTATTTTCCAGCTCACACACATCATCATCGGTAATTGCTATGTCACGTACACTTTAGAACGTATTATCTTTTATTGATATAATCAGCTAAATGCTAGTCTAATATAATATTATGTGATTACTCTCATGTGCTAGTTTAGACATTCAATTTATTACTTAGACACTTCATGCATTCACATATTCATATTATCATGCAGTATTGTGGGGCTTATGCCGGCACTCATTATTTACTTACTCATGATTTTAGGATTTTGGATTTCTATAAGATTTCTGGATTTTGGGGAAAACCGCAAGAATATATATAAAAACTTCTCTCTCTCTCCCCCTCTCATTTTAAAATACAAGTTGCGGTTTTCTCGTGATGTATGGGTCGTCCACCATGAGTTTTCATGTTTTCTGTTGGATTTCAAGACCCGATTCGAGGAGTGGAGGAACTGTCTTCGGTACATGGTGGGCCCGGTACGGTATCCCGGGGCGTGAGTGTTTTTGTGGGGATGATGATGAGCCTGGCTGGGGAAGACTACCTACCAGTGATGTCTAGCGCGGCGGATATTCGGAGGATACCGACCGTTGTCATGAGATTTGATGATATGGGCCGATCCGGCCTGACAGAGCCCGAGATATTGAGGCTATGAGATATTGAGACTATGAGGTATTGAGACTTTGAGATTTACATGTTTTGTGTCGATGCTTGACACAGATTTCCATGGATTTCATTGATGATGTTTCAGATTATCATACAAATTTTAGTATGATAAAAGTAAAGATCTCTTATACAGATATATCCAGATTTCATAGTTGATTGTTTTACATTCATGATGCATGCATACTCATAAATTTGACATGTTACTACTTGAAGTACTGACACGAGCACTGAGCATTGCACTTACCCATAGATTATTACCCTGCCACTACTAGATGACTAGTGTTATATTAAGTATATTATTATGACCTAAGAGAGCGTCGTGCATGCGATTTCTACTCGCAAATGTCTTCTACTCACGAGTTGGCAACTCACCCCCGTTGTGCCAAATTTTTCTTACAGGTTTAGATGTACAGGTTTCCTTGGCAGCTTGCTGGCACATCATTTCAATCAGGGTGATTTGCTTGGTAGGTTAGTTCACTTGTATCAAGACCGCCGTTGTACTTGTATCGTTTCATTTGTATCGAGTAAGCACCATCAACCAGACTTGTATTACTTGATAGATTTAGAAGGCTAGTTGTTTATTCTTTCGACCTTAGAATCGCGCTTGTACTATTATGGTTTTTGGTGGATTTGGTTTTCTTTTGAGTTTTGAGTCTCGCCCTTCGGCGTTGTATATTTTAGTGCATTGTGTGGTTGTTTCCGCCTTTTGGCGTAGGGCTAGCTCCCGCTTGGGGATGCCTTTTTATTGCTTGTATATATTATTCTTGTTTGTACGCGTTTGGGGCCAGTTTTAACAAAAGAGACTCTGCCGAAATTTTTGAGAAAATTTGATATTGCTTTTAAAACTTGTTTTCCAACACTTCTTCTTTTAAAGGGTTTAGATATCTGGGCTTCGGCTTGCTTAGATTACGTTACGCCTCTGGACGTTTCGTAATTTATGTACCGGTCACGTTCCGTACCTTCGGGTCGTGACAACTACTTATAGAGTTTGGGCTTGGGAAGAGAGCGAGCGGACATAGGCGTCGTCATCTATCGTTGACCTAGGCCGTGACTCGTCAGGCGTAGTATTTTTTCAGGAACCGGCCGTTTATTGGCCTGAAGGGTCTTTCGCCATGCATATTGTTCATATCAGAATATTGCATTATTATATCGCCCATTCTTAATCATATTACAAATAAATAGGTGCTTTTGATCCATGTCTGCTAAATAGTTGCAGGTTACAGGTTCTCAGAACAATACAGTGAAATTCATGAAAAGACGCTATAAATGTGAGACTACGACCAACAATAGATGAATCTGTATGAAGCCGCCTACCAGTTTAAGGAACAAACGAAGATCAGTAGACAGTTCAATACACAAAGTACAAGGGCAGCACAGGATTAAAGACTTCAACGCGAAGCTCACAGCAAAAAGTCCACAACATTCTGCACTGTGGAAATCTGGAAGAAAGTAGAAAGGATTCTGAGGAATCAAGTGAAGAAAACAGAAGAAAATAGCAACATGAAGCAGCCCTGAGAAGTTGGACTCAAGACCCCACTATATGGCCGCGGAACCGTGCCCAAACATGGCATTCTGCCGCGGTTCCGCGGCCGTGCAGTGCACGTGTCGGTACACGTGTCGGTGGGTGTCGGTGGTTTGACCCGGCTTTCTTAGGGTAGTTTTGTAAATTCAAATATGGATCAGATGTAAAACCTAGGCTTTCTCCTATATATAAATAGGAGAGCCGAAAGCCTAATTACGTATGCCTTTTTTTATTTTCTAGATTAAAATTTTAATTCAGTTGTAATCGTTGAGAGGTCATCAATAAAAGTAACCTTTTCTTTTATCTTGCATTGTTTTTTTTATCTGCAATTTATTACCTGTAATTTCTTATCTGCTTTTTTATTATTTGCAAATTATTTTATCATTCAAAAAGAAAATATAAAAATGATTTTTATCGTCACTTTCCTAATGAGTGAGTAATTCCTCACTTGTTAGGGTTAGGATAGGGAAGGTTTGAGAGAAGGAAATTTCTCTCACTCCTATCTTTGCCCATTTGATCTTTAAAATACGGACTCTTTTTAATTTAACCACACACCGCTCACTACGGCACCTTATCCTACATGATAGTGGTGATTCCCTAGTTCGACCGGTTGTGGTTAAATTAACTGGAGGTTAGGGCTAAGAGTTAAGAACGAACGGACAAGGACCAAAAGAAAGAAACTAAGTCTCTTCCTAGTCGTGCTAATCCCCGTTGTTGACTATTACCCTAACACCAATATTCTTAATTAGGGCTTTGTTAGCGGTGAGAAGATTCCATATTTCAAACTAACCTAATCCTAACCCTAGCAAGACTTTAAATCAATTTAATCTCATTCTTAGATCTTAAAACAAAACATACCAAAAATAGGACTTAATCGTTAGAACTTAAAAGAAAGAACACCATTTCCCTGTGGACCGACCCGCACTCAACCGGCTAGCTACCAAGCGACACCGTTTTGATTTCGGTATATTCTTAAATTTAAAAATGCACGCACAGAAAAATCCCATCAATCAAATGGCGCTGTTGCCGGGGAAACGGTAGTTGTTTTCTTTTTGTAATTTCGGGTTAATTGAAATTGAAAAAATTATAAAAATTGAAAAAATAAAAAATACATAAAAAATTCATCTTGTTCTTTTTGATCGGTTTTTGTGCGAATTGTGCAGGAACGGAAGACGGACAGATTCAGATCTGGAAAAAGCCCAGTGAACAAATCAAGAAACAGAGGATCTGAACAAACAAAGGAGAACCACAACAGAAAACAGAAAAGTTTTGACGGCCTGATCCAACTAAACCACCGTGGAACCGCGGCTAAATCCGGGGTTTGACCGCGGAACCGCGGTCAACTGCTGACGTCAGCACTCCAAATTCCTCTGTGAGTATTTCTGTCTTCTCTTCTACCCTCTGCCCTCCACTGAAAAATTTTCCTGCAGGGTTCTTTGCTCAAAACTTCTTCTCCCTCTCCAATAAATCATTTTGTGCAGGATTCTTTGCGCCACAAATAAAAAGAAAATTTTTTTGGCAAGTTTTAGATTTTGTGTGTTAATTGCTTTGCATATTTAAAACGGAATTTAATGGGCTATAACACCAATCCAAATTGGGTGGGGATTTCATTACCCTTCCTAAGACCTTAGAAATCACAAAAAGCATATGCATCACCTCTCGAGTTAATTAAAAAATATTTAGACTCGGCTAATTAAGGACTGTCGCGCTCATTAGGACAGAGGAAGGTTGTGGGCATTCAGTCGTTTATCTAAACCTGACTTTATGGTGCCTAGGCTAGGCAAGTGAGAAAGGTAATTTTAAAAGGCCCGTTTCACGGTGATTTGTGAGTGGAACCCTCCTTTCTTCACTTGTGCTTACATGGCCACAATTGGCGGTGAAGAGGCGATTTGAGAGATATCTCATAACTTGTCGCTTGGGACCAGTTAGGAGCAGTCTAGTTGACTTAGGAGACCCTAGCTCTAGGCTTGATTGTGCATGCTTAAATTGTGACCGTTTGAAAGTGTGTCGTAGTCCGTAAAAAAAATCTTTTGCAAAACTTTTATAAAAAAAATAAATAAAACACAAAACAAAATTTTTACAAAAACCTGCCATTTTTCGCTAGAACTCCATTGCACCCAACCTTCACCCACATTTCCCCATTGACGTTTTCTTACCCTCACATTCTGCTTTTTGACTACACTACAACTCGTTTAGTGTACGTCCGGTTGGACTAGGGACACTAGTGCCCATTTAGTCCATGTCTCGTTAGTCGTTACTGACGACACGTTCGACTCCGAAATCGAAATTTCCTCCACTTTTTTACCTTCATCTTCACCTTCATCATCTTCTGAGGAGATGTCAGGATTCAATCCTAACAACCCCTTACCTATCTCGGGACTGATTCCACCTCAGCTGGGTGCGAATAACCCACAACACCCTCCTGTTGAAGCGCCCCAGCAAATCGTGCCCCAAGATCTTTTCTACCCCACCCGCACTGCACTTCCTACTTGTCTTTCACTTCCACCGGCAAATGGGGACAATTTCGAAATTATGCCCCACTTCATCAATATGTTGCCCAAATTTCACGGGCTGGAATCCGAAGATGCCTATATGTTCATTAACAAATTCCAGAATGTTTGTGCAATGATGAAGACCACCCAACTTTCCGATGATGCTATAAGGCTACGAGTTATTCCTTTCACTTTATGTGACCTAACTGAAAAGTGGCTATATAGTACAGCACCGCATTCCATAAAAAGTTGGGAAGAGTTTGTTAAGGCATTTCTTAAAAAGTTTTACCCACATCACAAGACCATAAGAATTCGTAATGAAATTAATCAATTTTTCCAGCTTCCTTTCGAACCTTTTTGGAAGTGTTTCGAATGATTTAAGAACCTTCTTGTTCAGTGACCTCTTCACGGTATCGAGAGATGGCAACTTTGCCAAACTTTATATGAAGGACTGAACCCAGCAACTAAGCAGTTGCTGGAAACCATTTGTCAAGGTCACTTCCTAACCAAATCTGACGAGGAAGCTTAGCAATTTCTCGACGATCTTGCTGAACAAACGCTTCAGTGGGAAAGCACTAGACAGACCTCTTCGTCCACTTCATCTACTTCATCCGGTCCATCTAGGGCAGGTGTTCATCAACTTGACATGTCAATTGCAATGAAAGCCGAAATGGCAGCAATTACACGAAAACTAGAAGTAATTGAGAGCAAATTCTCATCGCCTTCTCCTGCTCAAGCTTTACCCCCTCGCACTTTATGCGCTTGTTGTTCGGATCCATCCCATTTGACCGAAGAGTGTCCTTACAACCCACCTACTCAAGGACAGGATCAAGTCAATGCTGCCTTTCAGTAAAGACAAAGAAATGATCCATACTCTTCAAGTTACAATCCTGGTTGGAGGAACCACCCCAATTTTGCTTGGAATCAAAATCAACAACAATTCTAAGGAAACAACAATTTCCAGAGGCCTCCTCCACAACAACAAGCTCCTCAACAAACTCAATGTCAGCAACCTTTCTAACCACAACCTTACCAAAATCAAATGAACAATTTTGCACCGAACGACTCTTTTTCTCAAAATAATTTTGTTCAACTAAATAACGATAAGGTTTCTTCGCTAGAACGAAATCTGGATGCATTTTAAAAACAATCTACTCAATTCTCAGCCAACATCCAGTCTTCCATTCATTCTTTAATGCAACACACTGCATCACATGGGTAAAGCATCAAAACCATTGAAGCCCAAATTGCACAACTGAATGCTACTTTAAACGAGCGAGAGAAGGGAAAGCTCCATCTCAACCACTGGCCAATCCCAATCACCCACAAAATGCACATGTTGCTCATGAACAACAAAATCATAATGTGAGTGCCGTGACTACATTGAGATCTGGAAGGACGTTGCACAACAATGTTGGCATTGATGATAACACCCCAGCCGCCGCTTCATCTTCTTCTTCTTCATCTTCATCTTCTTCGTCTTCAGAGACTGTTCTCCATTCTTCACAAGGCTCTACTTCTTCTACTATTCCGAACGGACCCACATCTCACTCCACGAAAACACCAACACTGGGATCCGTTCCAACTCTGCAATCTCCTCCACAAACATTGGACTCAACCAATTTTCAAAATATTCCATTTCCAAGTAGGTTGAGATCCAATAAACAAACTCCACAAATGGAGAAGATTGTGGAGTTATTTAAACAGGTTAGCATTAACATCTCTCTCTTGGATACAATCCAACAGGTCCCTTCTTACGCTAAAATCTTGAAGGACTTATGCACCAACAAGAGAAAATCACAGGTACCTAAGAAAGTTTTCTTGGTTAGTGCAGTAAGTGATGCTCTTACCCAACCTTTACCTCAAAAACGAAAGGACCCTAGCTGTCTTACTATTTCAATAACTATTGGGGATAAGAACATCAACCGCGCACTTTTAAATCTTGGTGCCAGTGTTAACCTGCTTCCCTATTCAGTATATGAGCAACTAGGTGTTGGAGAGCTGAAACCCATACATTGTACTCTCCAAATGGCTGACCGATCCATCACCCATCCTAGGGGTGAGTTAGAAGATGTGTTGATTAAAGTAGGGGACTTCATATTCCCCGTTGATTTCATTGTTATGGACACACAGCCTGTAGCTAACCCCCGGAGTCAAATTCCGGTGATACTCGGTCGACCATTCCTTGCAACTTCTAATGCGGTGATCAATTGTCGAAATGGTTCAATGAACCTATCTTTTGGAAACATGACAATTGAACTCAATATTTTTAAGTTAGGGAATCAGCCCTCTGAACCTAATGCTAATATACTTGATGTTTACTCGATCTAAGAGATCACCCAGGAGGACTGTGAGCTCAAAAAATTTCTGTTCGATCACAGCAACTTTGACGCCACTAGTGCGTTCCTGCTTGAATCTGATACTGCTTTCACGCCCGATAATGATTACGACTGTTTCACTTTCTCAACGATTTTGAAGAATCACCACCCGAGTTTGAATCCTTTGAATTTTCGGATGAATTAATTGAACCATCTGACTCGGTTGCTTACACTAGGTTTGAACCTCTGTTAGAATCCTTCGAGTTTGAGACAATTTCACCAATTCTACCTTCAATTGTTTCGCCTCCAACACTCGAACACAAGCTATTGCCGTCTCACCTTAAATACGCTTACTTAGGTGAGAATGAGACCCTTCCTATTATCATCTCGGCTTCTCTAGCCCCCGAGCAAGAGAAAGCCCTTTTAATGGTCTTACAAAGTAATCGGCAAGCTTTTGGCTGGATTATGGCGGACATCAAGGGGATTAGTCCCCTAATAGTTGAACATCATATTCATATGATGGATGATGCCAAGCCAGCAAGGGATCCACAGAGACGACTCAACCCAATCATGAAGGAGGCTGTTAAAAAGGAGATCGTAAAATGTCTTGATAGTAGTATCATTTACCCTATCTCTGATAGCCGGTGGGTTAGCCCCATTCGCATTGTCCCAAAGAAATCGGGCATAACGGTCATAACTAATGGGTCAAATGAGTTAATACCTACCCGTACCCAAACTGGGTGGCGAGTATGCATCGATTATAGAAAACTCAACGCCGCAACACGGAAAGACCACTTTCCATTACCTTTTATTGACCAAATGCTAGAACGATTGGCTGGGCATGAATTTTATTGCTTTTTGGATGGCTACTCCGGCTATAATCAAATTCCCATCGCCGAAAAGGATCAAGACAAGAGCACATTCACTTGTCCTTTCGGTACGTTTGCTTACCGCCGCATGCCCTTTGGGTTATGCAATGCACCCGCTACCTTCCAGCGTTGTATGATGGGTATTTTTTCTGACATGGTGGAAAAATTCTTGGAGATCTTCATGGATGATTTCTCCATTTTCGGCGACTCCTTAGATGAATGTTTGCAACATTTAGACGCAGTCCTTACCCGGTGTAAGGATAAGAACCTTACTTTAAATTGGGAGAAGTGCCACTTTATGGTACGAGAACGTATTGTCTTAGGACATATCATCTCGCAAAATAGCATTGAGGTAGATAAAGCTAAGATTGAAGTCATTTCCAATCTCCCTCCTCCCAAATGCGTCCGAGACATTCGAGCCTTCCTTGGCCATGCCGATTTCTATAGACGGTTCATCAAGAATTTTAGCAAGATTGCTAGACCCTTGACTCTTTTGTTGGCCAAGGACACCACTATTGATTTCGACTCAAGCTGTATGAAGGCATTCGAGTCATTGAAAAACTCACTTACTTCTGCTCCCATTCTTTCGTCTCCTGAATGAAAGCATCCATTTGAAATTATGTGCAATGCATCTGATTTTGCCATTGGTGCTGTCCTTGGACAGCATGTTAAAAAGATGCCGCATGTAATTTATTACGCTAGCTGAACCTTGAACGAGGCCCAATTAAATTACACAACAACCGAGAAGGAATTCTTAGCTGTTGTGTTTGCATTAGAAAAGTTCAGGCCCTATTTAATCGGCTCTCCAGTCATCGTTTACACTGACCATTCAGCTCTTTGCCATCTTTTTGCGAAGAAGGATGCTAAATCTCGGTTAATACGTTGGATCCTCTTACTGCAAGAATTTGACCTTGTCATCAGAGACAAGAGAGGATGCGAAAATGTAGTCGCCGACCATCTCTCACGCCTTCCTTCTTCGCCGACGCTTCAAATTCCTATAAAAGACGTTTTTCCAGATGAGCAGCTCTTGACTGTGTCATGCGAACCTTGGTTCACAGATATTGTGAATTGTTTGGCCATCGGACTTATACCAAATCAGGACAGACTCCGATTCCTATCCCAGGTAAAACATTTTTACTGGGATGAACCTTATCTATTCAAATACTATCCTGACCAAATTATTCGTCGGTGTTGTAAGTCTACGGTAGTGCCCCGGCCGTCTATCCGAGGCCAAAATGCGGAAACGAAAACTTTTTCAAAACTTAAAACTGGCACTATCGTATACTATAAATCCGGATCGAACCATTAACCTATAACTAGCAGTTAGAGAAAGGGTTGGAAAAGCTATACCGATCGATCCGTGTCCTTCGGTCTTTGGCCACCATTCCAAGCTCCTCGCGGCATCTCCGATCTCGATCTCCTCGTCGGAAAGGGCACCACATCTTTGAGTCTTTTTATGGGCTCCCGCTTCGTCCGAAGCAACTCGGACACGAAGTTTGCTAGCCGACGTGTCCAAGGCGATGTAGAGAATGTGTGTGACAACTTTGTCTCTTGCATCCATTGTATGGATGGAGGTTGAAGGTGAAGCCATCAATAGAAATGGTGAGCTAGAGGAAGAAGAAGAAGAGGCATTTTCTTTTCTTGTGTTGTATGTTGAAAAATGAGAGAGTGAGAGGTGAAAATAATACAAGAGCTAACCTTATCATGGCTGCCCTTCTCTCTCTTCCTCTCATTTCAACTTACAAATCCATCACAAAATATGACATATGCATAATAAAAGAGACCATGAGTCAGTAGGTTGCATGTGTCACATTAAATGCACCTCATGATGATTTCTAGCTCATAATTTCCATTTGTAAATATTAATCCAAATGTTTACAACAATAAAAAGATACGGCAACATCTAAACTAAACTCGTGACGGATCACAAGGATACCCCTCACCTGTATATACATACCTGCATGCACATTCCGACTGAATGCGAATGCGATGAGACGAAAATAATCCAACAAATCTAATACTAGGATCCGGCTTAAACCAAAGTCCACTAGTATGATCCGTCCGATCATGATCCGTACACTACTGCACGTATATGATCGAATCCTTCCATATATCATACGGCCTCTACAACGTTTCGCCTGAAACTTGAGAAACTGTCTGTGGGGGACTCTAAATACTCGTCAATATACTGGCTGTGGATTTAACCACTAGCACGTCAGTGGTACTAGCTGTACGTAACGGGCTACCAGGTAATGACCAAAAGGAAGGTCGATGAGCGAACTCATCCTGACACTCTACTGAGCCTGTCAGTGACAATATCCGTATAGTCCGGTCCGTTCGTCTATGAGCATCGCATGTCGGGCCTAGGGGGTTGGTAAAAGTCAGACCCCCAAAAGCGGTACAAGTCGTGTCGGAGTGTAGCCCAGAACACCCTGAGATACTACTGCAATACCTACCGGTAAATCTCCTGTCTTGGCCAAGAACTTCGTGTAATGGCTCTCCTAGACATAGCGCGATCTCACCCCCAATACCGAGAGAGACGAAACCCCTGTCGATCCGCTCACTGCTTCCATGTGGCTCGGGACTGTACCCAACTAAAACCTGTTTGCACGACTCCTTTGATCCGTGGTAGGCTAGTAATCAAAGCACAGTGGGAACTCATACGAGACAAATGAAGATCTCAAGTCGATGAACTAACCTGTACACATGTCACCAGGGAACTGCTATCTGACGTCAGGTATAATACCAACTAGCATGTTCCCGGTGAGTCATGTCTGGTGTACTCATAACCCAATGAGCACCTGTATACATCTTAGGTGAACCAACTGACACCAATGGCTTGTGAGACCGGCCACCGCCCCTCGTCGGGATCTCGACTGTATACACTAGTCTACTAATGGAGTGTCGATGCCCAGTCTCGAAACTATTACGACTAGGGACCACTTTAAGGATGTGCTTATGGACCCCAGCTCCCACGTATATGATTACCATCATACTGATGGCAGTCAACCAAGAATCCTAAGGGCTCTATCAACGGGTAATAGCGACCTGTAAGGTCACCTAAAGCAGTACACGATGATAAAGATAAACCAGATAGCATACTATCATCTTGAGTAAGACTGTCCTACCGGCATAGGTCCTCCCTCAATCATTGCAATCACGTGCCTGTGATCCAATAATTGACTCTGAGGGCACTATATCCAACAATCTCCCACTTGCACTCAAGGCTAATTATTGCGATGTCGCATACTCACAACCCGTGTGATACTGAACACCCAACTCCTCTACTAATCAGTCTCACAAAGCCCGTTTGCAAAACTATTGCGTTCGAGAAATAGCCTCAGTGAGTGGATCCGCCCTGATGTTTCTTTCTATTGTCTCTCTTTATCTCAAGTTCGCGGAGAAAGCCACCTCCCGAAATAAGCAATACCTGTCTTAGAATATGTCTGGATATCTGATGGGACCTAGTTCATAAATGAACTCCAAATCCAAACTTCTTAGACTGTATCGTCAACTGAACTTAATCAGTATCCTACGCCATGCCTCCCTCAGTATCCGCTTGGACCATCTGTCCAAACTACTGCCCCTTGTCAGAGGGAAAAACTATAACTCTGACAGCCACTCTGTCATCTAGGTGACCTTGGAAGCCTGGAATGATAACCGTCTCCTAAAAGTGGAGGTTGTTATCATATCCCTAAAACATCCACTTATGTTCTAAAACTACTTCCGAACGTTTCTCCAAGATAGAATTAATATCAACTTATTTTATCTAGTGCAAAAACAATATCTGGTGTTGTACTTGACATCTCATGATTGACTAAATTGCTAAGCAAGTGATCTGCCAATCATGCACATCCCTCTCCCCTTTAGTCTGTAAGACACCTTTAGAGAGGGTGACTCCTTCACCTGCAGGTATACTACCATGCCAGGAGTCATCCATTCTAAAACATCTTTAGAATGCTGTCTAAGTACCCTGATTGGGAAACCACCCAAATCCATATCTAAAACCATATATCTAGTAACCAGAATGTCTGATATTATATCTATATCCTATGTGGAGAAACCACTGTGTGACAACCAAAGTATAACCGATCGTAGTATAGGAATTTCACTTCCTACTCTGAGTATGTCATCCAAATGCCAGGACATCACACCCTACTACCTTCTTAACAGATCCATCCCCTATTCTGATGAAGTCAAACCTATAACTGTCACATCAGAAACAGATGATCTATCTCCGCTATATCTGCTTTAGTCCATAAATAGACATAAGCTACTTGTCCATTATGCTTCCGCTGCTCCCACTGACTACGACAACCCTCTGGCAGAGTCATATATACGTACACTTCTAAAGCTAGTTTAGAACGACCTTATACTCATCCTCCTGCCGGGTCTCACAGTCTGGAACAACAGCAATGGCAAGTCTGGATAAACAAGAACCTCCCTGTCACCGTCCTTGAGGCTACCGGAGTACCTCTCAGGTGCCTGAGGTTACCCACCATATCTGCGGAGTGCCCAATGGAATGTCAAACCAGATTGAATCTTTAGGTCCTATTAAATTTTCGGTAATCGTTTGCGGTTCTAGAATCACTTCCAGTTCTACCATATTCCCACTACTGTTTTCTGAAAAAGTCCATTTTACTAAAACTGTGGCGAGTCAAGAACAATATCACTATTGATCTTCCAGATGGTAGATAGTCAACCCTCGTCGTAGCCCGGGTCAACCCACAAACAGCCATTACAGAAACGTGCCTTGAGTTAACCAGAGTCTGGTTTTAAGCATAAGCCGGAAAACTCCCCGTACCTTAACTTCGTTAAGATATGAACCGTTCTATATCCAATATAGAAAGAGAGGCACTGATTTAATTGGAATCAGATTCAAATTATGCAGCTGTCTCCAGTGCATGTCAACTAAATGGAGAGAGGCCGATCAACATTACTCAACTTAGGAGTGCTTCCAATTATGAGTAACCTGAAAGAGAAGCAAGTTCTCTTAATCATTACTATTAACTGAATACCATACACAAGTATCTACATCTTCGATCACCTTGAAGAATCCTGATACTTGCAATGCCAGGTCCTCTACTTTATTCTTCTACCTATAACTTCTCAAAACTTAGACCTTGCATTTCTACGAAACACATGTCTAAGAACCAGAGAAGTCACAAGTAAACAGAATACAGTACGAGTACCAACCCCTCTGTCCTCATGGATACTGGACAAAATACAATACTCTGTATAAGTCCCCTGAGTCTAATAACTCATTCCCCGTGTGTCGTAGGTTGAAAACTGTACATATGGTTAAGAAGAATTACACCGCTGTTTAATGCTCCTTACCTAACCATCCACTGATATAGATAAATGTCATGGACATAATTTCAAAAAGTTATATCTCACTTTATAAAAATAAACGTACAGATATATCAATTTGAAACTGGTGCATAACAACGGATATTCAAAACCAAATATTTGCCGTCCAGCAAACAACCCAGGTGATTTCCTCAAATATCACCAATTACAACGAATCCCGATATAATGAGGATGATCACCCAATTCCCAATAACTTACTCCCACTCATCATCTGTAAAACAATACAGATGTGAGAATCAAACCTAATAAATACATACCTTGGAGCAAGGGCTAATTAGGAAATCAGTTTTCTTTTAACAATACACAGTGAAACTGAAACATATAAATGTTTCGAAAGGGTATCCGGGTATTCTTAGTAATGCCTCTTCCATTATCAGATTCATAACTGCAACCGTATATTTCTTTGCCATCTCTCCAAATCCCTTTATATGTCTTCAGTCATTACCTTCTGTACATCCCTTTAGGCTAAATGGTTTTCTTCCTTCCCTACCGTTCGGCACCAACCTATGGTTTGGAAGAAAACTATCCAATAAGCATAATGTTTGTACTCCCCTAATCCTAGGAGCACTCGCAACGCGAGAAAAGGTAAAGATAAAAGACAACCGAATAAATCTTATTCATATTTCTCCTGAACCAGAATCCATCCCCGAATTGGAACAGGTCCCTTCGAGTTCGTATATAACCATACGATGGAGTATCCAAATAACTGTGGATTTTCGTAGTGATACGGAGTGTCCTGGAGAAATACAAAGGTGAAGTAGGAGTGGAGATGAAATACTTGGTTTGGTCGTGAATAGTAGTCGCAGTTTACTTTGCCCTCTTTCTAATCCGTTTATATTTCTTAACTTATTACCTTCTGTACACTATCATTAGGCTAATTGGTTTTCTTCATTCCCTACCGTTCGGCACCTGCCTATGGTTTGGAAGAAGACTATCCAATTAGCGTAATAGGTATACTGTCCTAATCCAAGGAGCACTTGCAACCTGAGAGAAGGTAAAAGGAAAAGACAACTGAATAGTCCTATTCATTTTCTCCAGAACCAGAAACCATCCTCGAATCTGGAACAAGTTCCTTCGAGTTCGTATATAACCATACGATGGTTTTATCCAATGGAAGTGGATGTTTATAGTAATACGGGGTGTTCTGGAGAAAAGGGTAAAAGTAGGAGTGGCAATGAGGTATGCAACTCTGACAATTCAAAAGCCAGTGTTTTAAGATAGTTTGGTTAATCTTGGTCACTGAGTCATAGTCAAGAGTCGGGTCATGGTCGCTGCCAAAGAGAGAAAGAAAAGATACACTCAGCGTGCACTCTAACCTAGATCAGAATGGTTATCAATTTATCTAATCAGGATACCTCCTACTGTAATCTCAAATTCTCCTCGAAACCTGAAAGAAGAATTAGTCGGGATCAACCGAGGAGTAAACCAACTCATCAGTGGAAATCGGGATCCAACTATCACCGCATGATAACGTGATGGAATCCACTCACGTTATCACACTCCAGAAGGTATGCACATATCTGGCAAGTTTCAGTTTCTTTAGAAACTCCCGATGTGATTTTTACCCCAAGCGGCTTATGACCTTGACTAGGTCAACAAACCATAAACCGCTAGTCAAGTTCAACCCGTCATTATTCTGGATTGCATTAAACCCACCCGAACGTGCTCTTGGCTAGCTCAACAAGGCCGCACGACTATCCTAACCAATCCCATTTATGCAACAAATAAGCACCACTTAGCTACCAAACACTACGTCTTGACTAGGTCAACAAACGCAGAACGAATACTAAGTAATACCCGTAATAAATGACAGAGGGCTATGGCTGGTTTTTGGCGAAAAACGTTTAACGTAATGAACTTGATATCATTGAAGGAACTGCATAGCTTTTTACAAAAATATAGTGGCGAAAACCTTTTGCTAAAGAGGTCACTCCCGGTGAAGGGATCTCGGCTCTTTCCCCGTAGAATGAGGTGCAGGATATTCCAACTGAATACCACGATGCAAAGCAAGAAATAATCGACTATAGTAAAGTTATTACCCTGACGCAAACTTCTGTCCAAGGGGTCACTCCCGGTGAAAGGATCTCGGCCCTTGCCTCGTCGACTGAGGTGCTGGATATTCATAACCGAATACCACTGTGCAAAACAAAAGAGAACGTCCTTGTAATAACAGCTTTTTTTTTAAAATGTTCTAACAACATCAAACTGCTTTATTTAGCTTGCATTGATCTGAATCAATGCAGTCCCATCAATCAATCACACCACAAAAGAACGAAAATACGATGTACGTATATACCATCCGCATTCGCCACTGGGTCCCGTCATCACTCGTTAGGTTACTTAACTAACGACAGAGCGGGGACTGGACTAGCGCGGGTGTAAAACATATACAACATCTACTAGTAGATATATAGCAATATATAATAATCGCCCAAGGCGTGATAAAATGCAACATCACAAAAATGTAATAAGCATCACAGAACAATATAGATAATCTGGGATCCCCGAGTTTCATAGAGCCGCTACTGAAACCCGACGTTCCCCTGGTCGTGTGGATAGCCTGTGCAATGAAATCCTAGACCCTTATGGGCGCGGCAAGTTACCCGCCAAAACCTGAAGCGAGACAGCCCCCTTCAGCAAAGTGAATGGACCACCCAGCACTTCACGAAATCCGGTAACTTGTGCACCCCTCCTTGGGTCAACCTATACCCCCTACGAGTGCGGCGAACAGCCCGCCAATTCTAGAGTTAAGCCCCCTCCGTCTCAAAGCCATGAGATGCGGGCTCGTTGCCCTCTAGAACCCGGCTATCCGTGCACCTCACCATCGCGGGGTAATCCTAGTACAGAAAGTAAAATATATACAACGGGTATATCGACCTCAGCCCGGTCGTGCCCCAAAAGAATAATATACAAAAAGGCAGTGACGGTAGTCCACATGTCGGATGCTCGCCCCGCAATATCAAATGTAAAAATACAACCAAACTGTACTACCATTGCATCCAAGCTATCCACCACGACAAATCCGCAACATCACAGCACAACACAGAACATCAACGTGAATTTCACATTCACAAATCCGTCTTAAAGGGCTATAGCAATTAGACAAGATTTACCGATCAAATGACATTCACGGTCGCAGATATAATGTAAGTACTGTAAACTAACATATTTAAATTTTTCGATCGACAAAATTTCCCCGAAGTGGGCCCCAAGCACAATTCCCAGTACTCAAACAAATCTGGGCCCAAACAAAAAATACCAGAAACCCCGTTTCCAAGTCAGAGACCACTGCAGGAAAAATGGTGGACTGATGCTACAGTGGTGCGGCGGAACCGCGGCCAAAACAAGGGTAATGCCGCGGTTCCACGGCGCCACAGTTAGATTAGTGTACCAAATTTCAACAGTGTTCTTAAAAAAGCCTGCCTGATTTTCTGCAATACTCAAAATAATTTTTCGACGACAAAAAAAATTCGACAGAAACTTCGTGAATTGGAATTGCGGTTTCGGAAATTTCATTCGATCGATATTTTAAACACGTTAGAGCAAGCTAGTAAAGGTTAATGGCGTGGCTCTGATACCATGTAAGACTACGGTAGCGCCCCGGCCGTCTGTCCGAGGCCAGAATGCGGAAACGAAAACTTTTTCAAAACTTGAAACTGGCGCTATTGTATACTATAAATCCGGATCGAACCATTAACCTATAACTAGCAACTAGAGAAAGGGTTGGAAAAGCTATACCGATCGATCCGTGTCCTTCGGTCTTTGGCCACCATCCCAAGCTTCTCGCAGCATCTCCGATCTCGATCTCCTCGTCGGAAAGGGCACCACATCTTCGAGTCTTTTTACGGGCTCCCGCTTCGTCCGAAGCAACTCGGGCACGAAGTTCGCTAGCCGACATGTCCAAGATGATGTAGAGAATGTGTGTGATAACTTTGTCTCTTGCATCCATTGTATGGCTGGAGGTTGAAGGTGAAGCCATCAATGGAAATGGTGAGCTAGAGGAAGAAGAAGAAGAGGCATTTTCTTTTCTTGTGTTGTATGTTGAAAAATGAGAGAGTGAAAGGTGAAAATAATACAAGAGCTAAACTTATCATGGCTGCCCTTCTCTTTCTTCCTCTCATTTCAACTTACAAATCCAACACAAAGTGTGACATATGCACAATAAAAGAGACCATGAGTCACTAGGTTGCATGTGTCGCATTAAATGCACCTCATGATGATTTATAGCTCATAATTTCCATTTGTAAACATTAATCCAAATGTTTACGACAATAATAAGATACGGCAACATCTAAACTAAACTCGTGACGGATCACAAGGATACCCCTCACCTGTATATACATACCTGCATCCGCATTCCGACTGAATGTGAATGCGATGAGACAAAAATAATCCAACAAATCTAATACTAGGATCCGGCTCAAACCAAAGCCCACTAGTATGATCCGTCCGATCATGATCCGTACACTACTGCACGTATATGATCGAATCCTTCCATATATCATACGGCCTCTACAACGTTTCGCCTGAAACTTGAGAAACTGTCTGTGGGGGACTCTAAATACTCGTCAATACACTGGCTGTGGATTTAACCACTAGCACGTCAGTGGTACTAGCTGTACGTAACGGGCTACCAGGTAATGACCAAAAGGGAGGTCGATGAGCGAACTCATCCTGACACCTTACTGAGCCTGTCAGTGACAATATCCATACAGTCCGGTCCGTTCGTCTATGAGCATCGCATGTCGGGCCTAGGGGGTTGGTAAAATTCAGACCTCCAAAAGCGGTACAAGTCGTGTCGGAGTGTAGCTCAGAACACCCGGAGATACTATTGGAATAGCTACCAGTAAATCTTCTGCCTTGGCCTAGGACTTCGTGTAATGGCTCTCCTAGACACAGGACGATCTCACCCCCAATACCAGGAGAGATGAAACCCCTGCCGATCCGCTTACTGCCTCCATGTGGCTCGGGACTGTACCCAACTAAAACCTGTTTGCACGGCTCCTATGAGCCGTGGTAGGGTAGTAATCAAAGCACAGTAGGAACTCACACGAGACAAATAACGATCTCAGGTCGATGAACTAACCTGTACACATGTCACCAGGGAACTGCTATCTGACGTCAGGTATAATACCAACTAGCATGTTCCCGGCGAGTCCTGTCCGGTGTACTCATAACCCAATGAGCACCTGTATACATCTTAGGTGAACCAACTGACACCAATGGCTTTTGAGACTGGCCACCGCCCCTCGTCGGGGTCTCGACTGTATACACTAGTCTACTAATGGAGTGTCGATACCCGGTCTCGAAACTCCCACGACTAGGGACCACTTTAAGGATGTGCTTATGGACCCCAGCTCCCACGTATATGATCGCCATCATACTGCTGGCAGTCAAGCAAGAATCCTAAGGGCTCTATCAACGAGTAATAGCGACCTGTAAAGTCACCTAAAGCAGTACACGATGATAAAGATAAACCGGATAGCATACTATCATCTTGAGTAAGACTGTCCTACCAGCATTGGTCCTCCCTCAACCATTGTAATCACATGCCTGTGATCCAATAATTGACTCTGAAGGCACTATATCTAACAGGTGTGTCCCCGACAGTGAGTTTAAGAGCGTGCTGTCATTCTGCCACAATCAAGCGTGTGGCGGGCATTTTGGCCCTAAAAAGACATCCGAAAAGATCTTGTAGTGTGGCTTCTATTGGCCACAACTTTTTAAAAATGCACATGATTACTGCAAGACATGCTCTCGGTGCCAACACTTGGGCCGGATTTCTAGGAGAAATGAAATTCCGCTCCAACCAATATTGGTTGTATAAATTTTTGATGTTTGGGGGATAGATTTTATGGGACCATTTCCCAATTCTTTTGGGAATGTGTATATTCTCCTCGCTGTTGACTATGTTTCTAAGTGGGTCGAGGCTGTGCCCAGCCGGACTAATGATAACAAGGTTGTCGTTAAATTCCTTAAAGAAAACATTTTTTCTCGGTTTGGGCACCCCCGCGCAATCATCAGTGATAATGGAACTCATTTCTATAATAAGACTTTCGAGTCCTTAATGTGGAAATATTCCATTAATCACAAACTTTCAACGCCCTATCATCCCCAAACTTGTGGGCAAGCTGAGATTTCAAATCGGCAAATTAAACAGATATTGGAGAAAACGGTTTCCAAAAACCGTAAAGATTGGTCGTCAAAACTTATTGATGCCCTTTAGACGTTTCGAACTGCCTATAAGACCGATCTTGTCATGTCTCCTTATAGACTTGTTTATGGAAAGGCTTGCCACCTTCTAGTTGAAATTGAGCATAGAGCATTTTAGGTGATAAAAGAGTTGAATCTATCTCTAGGAGATGCGGGCAGCCATAAAAAGCGGCAATTGAATGAATTAAGCGAGTTTCGGGATGAAGCTTACGAGAACGCTGTAGTCGTCAAAAACCGAACGAAGGTGTTTCACGATAAACATCTTATGCGCAAAACTTTCAAACCTGGTCAACAGGTTTTACTTTACGACACCCGGCTACATTTCCATCCCGGCAAGCTCAGATCTCGATGGAAATGGCCATTTTTAGTACGCACCGTATATCCGCACGGTGCGGTCGATTTAGAAAATCCTGAGGACGGTTCACTGTTTAAAGTGAACGAACATAGACTTAAACCGTTGCTCACCGCGGATCCTTCGGAGGAGCTCCTGCTGTTGCAGGAGCCGATATACATTGACTAATTTTCCTCCATCTACCCGTAAATTTCGGTTAACCAGCCGTAAACAGTGGAAACACTGTTTCAAATAAGTTTGGGGGTATTTATCACTTGTAATTATATAAAAACAACATAAAAATATAAAAATATAAAAAAAATTCAAATTTTTGGGGGTATTTTTTTGTAAATTTTCAGTTTTAATAAATAATAAAAAAATAATAAAAATTTTATTTACAAATAAATTCCCCTTTTTAAGAGGACCTTTTTGCAAATAACCAAAACACCACCCTCTATAAATATAACCCGACTCCTCTTCTGATTTTACAGAACCCTAATCTCAATTCTCTCAAAACCCTAGCCGCTGCAGCTGAATGATCAGGGAGATCTCTCCAGGGAGCCGCGTTTCCGCCGCCGAACCCTGCTCTGTGCCGCTCATCCACCGCCTGTTGGTGTCTTTACCCTCTGAAAACTTCATAGGAGGTTTGCACTTCCTTTCCCTCTCTGTTAAAATTAAATTGTTTCAATTTACTCTCTGTGATGGCACGAACCCTGCAATTTGAAAGGGATTTTTTCCAAATCTTTGCACACACGATCTACGGAAGTTATTTCGGTGAAGAGATCCGAAGGCGCGGATGGATTTTTTTACTGTTTAATCATCCGAATGCCTTCGCGCTTCCGGATCTCGTCACCCGATTTTACCAGTGCATAGAAGACGGTTGCCTCTCACAACACGGATATATTTGGCTAAATTGGGGGGATAGGGAAATCATAATCGATAGGGACTTCATCCATGAAGTCACCTTAATACCCAGACTACCTACCCATGACCAACCCCTCCCATTCGAGGATTATCTACCCTTGATAGGTAATGACTGTTTGAGGGAGCCACGTAAGGGCATCCAGGCTAGAACCCTCTTCGCGAATGTACTCACTGTGTGTCGTTGGGCACAAAATAACATTTTTGGTAGTTCGCACAATACTATATTTTTCATACCATCCTTTGATATCGTGCACACCTTGATGACTAGGAACCCAAGCTATGATATGTGCACGGTATTACTTTATTCGATCGGTGCGGGAAAAAGGGCAGCCAACTACCCATGCCCTATGTTGGTGACACAATTGTGTCGCCATTTCCTCCCTGTGGAGGAATTAGAGTTTTATATGCATGGAGGTATCCCCATTAGACCTCTTCTCGAGGGCGTATCATCGTCCAATACCCGCCTAAATGATGTATGGTCGCGCACTGAGCCGGCCGAGGACATACCCGCCAAGACACCCAGCTCCAGCTCGACCGCGAGCAAGGAAGAGCTTACCCCCGCAGCACATGCACGTTTACTTAGGAAAGCCACTAAGGGGATAGATAGATTGATAGGGATAGTGACCAATCTGGATCACCGTGTGACAGAAATAGAGCACGGCATGACTACCCTGCTGGCAAGAGAGGAACGTTCCCATTTACGTTCGAGGGGACGGCGAGGCCATGAGCAGTGATGGCACTGCTTTTGATAAGTTTGGGGGTAGAGGTGGTTTGTAAATAGTTATCATTGCATTGCATATTTTTATTTTTGTACATATTTGTTTTTTTTCTTTCTTTGCATATTTAATTCCGCATTGCATCTTTATTAAAAAACTTAAAAAAAATTTTAAAAATTATAAAATTATAAAATTTTAAAAATTATAAAATTCAATTTTGGCCATAATTGACTTAAGTTCGACAAGACGGTTGACTAGCTAGGAAAAACTAGATCCTAAACTTAGTAAATAAAAAACCCTAAAAATAACCTTTCTTAAAGTTTAACTGTAGAAAATATATGTCTTTGTAGATTATTTAGAAATAGGCTAATTTTGAGTTCAGTTCTTAGGCTAAGTCAATATAAGGGAAGAGTATTGAAATTTTTATTTGAAATGTAAGTCTGAAAAATAATTCTGAACCTTAAGTCTAAATTCTAAAAATATATACCCTACAGCTGGCACATACACGTACCTTAAAACTTGGGATAGTAGAGGATACCTTGAAATGCTCTTGTCTAAAATCCTTAGTATGAAAGAAAATAAAATAAAAGTACAAGAGTGAATAAAGAGATATAAAAAAATGAACACTGGTTTTGTAATTACTTAAGCCCGCATAAATAAAAAAATTATAGCGAGGGTGTTTTATCACCTAGTGCCTTAGACCAACTGGTTTGAGTGTCACTGCTAAAGCCTTAGGTATTACAAGACGAGAAATTACGCCTTAATGCACGAACACATTTTATAATCGTTCGTTAGTACCTCAAGAAGTATTAATGGTCGCATGAAAGATGTGTGAGCAATTTCATTTAAAATTCACCAACTAAAAGTACTTTGGACGATAGACAAGGGAATGATAGCTTGAATTGAATTTCCAAGTATAGGGGTGATATATACACGCACGCAAGGGTATATGATTGGGGTTTGGATGAGAGATAGGAATGAAAGATAGGGCTTATATTTTTAGTAGAGATGATAGAAATTCCTAAAGTTAAGATGGAACCTTAGAAGGAAAATTCAAAAGATGATGAAAACTTAATAAATTTGCAGAACATATACGATCTTCAGTTAAATGATAAGTGAGTGTGAAAAATACGGGTTGATGATTTCTAAGTTGAAGATAATAGAATCTCTTACTAGAATACTTAATTGCAGAATGAAAGTCAACAGGTCAAATTGATCGGATTTTATGGGTAGTATCCGCTGAAAACCCTCAGGATACAACACTCCTCTTACTAGGGACACCTAGAGCTTTAACGGCTTGTTGCACGAGCTCAGTGCAATCGCGATTCCCTGCAAAAGTGAGGTTAGGATTTTTCGAGAAAAAAATTGGTTTTACTCGGGACGAGCAAAAGATAAGTTTGGGGTATTTGTTCATATCAGAATATTGCATTATTATATCGTCCATTTTTAATCATATTACAAATAATTAGGTGCTTTTGATCTATGTCTGCTAAATAGCTGCAGGTTACAGGTTCTCAGAACGATACAGTGAAATTCATGAAAAGACGCTACAAATGTGAGACTACGACCAACAATAGATGAGTCCGTATGATGCCGCCTACCAGTTTAAGGAACAAACGAAAATCAGTAGACAGTTCAATGCACAAAGTACAAGGGTGGCACAAGATTAAAGACTTCAACGCGAAGCTCACGGCAAAAAGTCCACAACATTCTGCACTATGGAAATCTGGAAGAAAGTAGAAAGGATTCTGAGGAACCAAGTGAAGAAAACAGAAGGAAATAGCAACATAAAGCAGCCCTGAGAATTTGGACTCAAGACCCCACTATATGGCCACGGAACCGCGGCCAAACATAGCATTCTGCCGCGGTTCCGCCGCCGTGCAGTGCACGTGTCGGTGCTTTGACCCGGCTTTCTTAGGGTAGTTTTGTAAATTCAAATATGGATCAGATGTAAAACCTAGGGTTTCTCCTATCTATAAATAGGAGAGCCGAAAGCCTAATTAGTCATGCCTCTTTTTATTTTCTAGATTAAAATTTTAATTCAGTTGTAATAGTTGAGAGGTCATCAATAAAAATAACCTTTTCTTTTATCTTGCATTGTTTTTTTTTTTATCTGCAATTTATCACCTGCAATTTCTTATCTGCTCTTTTATTATTTGCAAATTAGTTTATCATTCAAAAAGAAAATATAAAAATGATTTTTATCGTCACTTTCCTAATTAGTGAGTAATTCCTCACTTGTTAGGGTTAGGATATGGAAGGTTTGAGAGAATGAAATTTCTCTCACTCCTATCTTTGCCCATTTAATCTTTAAAATACGGACTCTTTTTAATTTAACCACACACCGCTTACTACGGCACCTTATCCTACATGATAGTGGTGATTCCCTAGTTCGACCGGTTGTGGTTAAATTAACTGGAGGTTAGGGCTAAGAGTTGAGAACGAACGGATAAGGACCAAAAGAAAGAAACTAAGTCTCTTCCTAGTCATGCTAATCCCCGTTGTTGACTATTATCCTAACACCTATATTCTTAATTAGGGCATTGTTAGCGGTGAGAAGATTCCATATTTCAAACTAACCTAATCCTAACCCTAGTAAGACTTTAAATCAATTTAATCTCATTCTTAGATCTTAAAACAAAACCTACCAAAAATAAGACTTAACTCGTTAGAACTTAAAGAAAGAACACCATTTCCCTGTGGACCGACCCGTACTCAACCGGCTAGCTACCGACACCGTCTTGATTGCGATATATTCTTAAATTTAAAAACGCACGCATAGAAAAATCTTATCAATCACATATACATGAGCAAGTAAGCCCCACCTTGGTAGACTTTGTCTATTATGTACGGGCCCTCATAGTTCGGCTCGGATTTCCCCCGTTTGGCATGATTGGGGATCATGGGTTTCTTGACCACTAGCATGAGTTCGCTTTGGCGAAATGTTCTCGGCCCGGCCAGTCTCTCGTATGAGCGCGTCATCCTTGCTTTGTAATCAACTAGGGTTTGCTGCGCCATGAAACGAGTTTCATCGAGCGCGTCGAGCTCCTCAAGCCGAAGATGAGCATTCTCTTCGTCTGTTAGCTCGTAATGAACTGCCACTCGTAGAGAGGGCAGCTCTATCTCCAAGAGAAGTACTGCTTCAGCGCCGTATACTAATGCATATGGCGTTGTGTTTGTGGCCATTTCGAACGTGGTCCGATATGCCCAGAGAGCTTCATGCAGTCTCTTGTGCCAGTCCTTCTTATTTTTGGACACCGTCTTCTTTATGATTTTCGTCAAGGTCTTGTTGAAAGCCTCAGCTAGACCGTTAGCTCGGGGATTATAGACTGAAGAGTATGTCCGGTTTATATTATGCTGTTGTGCGAAGCGGCTGATTTTGTGATTTCTGTAAGCCGGCCCATTATCGAAGATAATCCGTCGCGGAGTTTCGAACCGGTAGATAACATAAGTCTTGAAGAAATGGACGATATTCTCTATCTTCACATCCCTTAGCGGCACTGCTTCTGCCCACTTAGAAAAGTAATCGGTTGTCGCCAAAATAAACCGATGTCCTCTGGATGATGCTGGTTCGATGGGCCCAATTATGTCGGTCCCCCACATTTTGAACGGACAGCTAGCCACTGTTGGGTGTAGCGGATTTGGATGCTGGTGTATGAAGTCTCCATGGATTTGGCACGAGTGGCACTGCTTCGCGTATTCGAGGCAGTCCTGAATCATCGTGGGCCAGTGGTAACCCATTCTTTTGATCTTCAGCTTCATCTTTGGCCCAGCTTGATGAGAACCGTAGAGTCCGTCATGAGTTTCTTGGATGACTCTCCTTGCTTCTTCCGGTCCCAGGCATCTCAGTCACAGAGAGTCGAACGATCTCTTATACAGACTATCATTGACGAAGGCGAAAGACAGAGCTCGTTTCATGAGCTGATGTCTTGAGGATGCATCTTCGGGTATTCGACGGGATTCGAAGTAGTATATGAAGACTTCTCTCCAATTCTTAACCTTTTCTTGGTCCTCTATTTGTAGGGTCGTTTGCTTGGTCGCTTCCATTTCTTTAGATGATTCCGTAGACATTGCTGCTGGCGCAAGAACCCGACAGCTTTGTACAACGATCCTCACGTCATCGAGGTTTTCGTCAGCCAGTTCTTTGGCAAGTTTGACTAATGCATCCGCCTTGCTATTTTCTGTTCGCGGTATGCTTTCCAGGGTGTAAGAAGGGATTTGAGTCAGCAATTGTTGCACTCTCTCGCCGTACTTCACCAACTCTGGTTTGCATGTTTGATAGTCACCGTTTACTTGACTAACGACCAACTGGGAGTCTCCGTATATGAGGAGGTCTTCGATTCCCATGTCGACAGCAATCTTAAGACCTGCTATCAAAGCTTCATGTTCTGCTTCATTATTTATTCTCGGCTCTGTTAAGGAAAAGTCAAAGCGCATTATCCCTCCTTATGGAGTCACGAAGATAAGGCCTACCCCCGATTTGATTATAGGGGTGGTGTGCTTTCTCTTCTTCATTGAAGATGCCCCATCAAAGTAGAGTTCCCATCGGGTATCATTCCCTTCTTTCTCCCTGTCAATCGTTTCAAATGCGTGCTCGTCCGGAAATTCACAATTTATGGGTGAATCGGCAGGTATCGGATGCTCAACATGGAAGTCGGCGATGGCCTGGCCTTTCATTGTCTTGAGAGGTCGGTATGTTATCGAGAATTCCATTAAGAGTAGGGCCCATTTAGCGATCTTCCCCATTAGTATGGCTCCCGACATCAAATACTTGAGAGGATCCACTTTTGATATGAGATGGACGTCATGCGCCAAAGCATAATGTCGAATCTTCGTTATCGTGAAGATAAACGCCAGGCAGTGTTTCTCGATGGGGAAGTAGTTGTTTTCTGCCCCCAGGAGAACTCGACTCAAATAGTAGAGGTCTCTCTCTTTCCCTTAATCATTCTCCTGTGCCCATAATGCGCCCAAAGAACTTTCAAGGGCGGCTGTATATAGGATGAGGGGCTTTCCCTTGACTGGAGCGGTCAGTACCGGCAGATTCTGCAGGTATAGCTTAATTTCGTCGAGTGCACCCTGGCATTTACGATCCCAAACGAACGGGGTGCTCTTCTTCATCAGGTGACTGTAGGGGCGACAGTTGCCGAAGAGGTTAGTTATGAACCGTCGGATATGCACGAGCTTTCCCTGGAGAGACCGCAGTTGTTTGGGAGTTCTTGGCGGAGGCATTTCCATAATCGTCTTGATCTTTGACGGGTCTATTTCGATGCCCTTATATTCTACAATTAATCCTAGGAGTTTGCCCGAGGAAACTCTGAACGCGCATTTGAGAGGGTTCATTTTCAGGTTGTATTTCCGAAGACGTTGGAATACTATCTTCAGATGCTCCCAATGCTCCTCATGCGATTTGCTTTTCACCACGAGGTCGTCAATATAGCACTCGACGATTTCATGTATGAGGTCATCGAAAATATTCGTCATGGCCATTTAATAGGTAGCGCCGGCGTTCTTCAGACAGAAGGGCATCATTTTGTAGCAGAATATACCCATAGCAGTCCGGAAAGCGGTATGCTTCTGGTCTTCGGGATGCATCTTTATTTGATTGTACCCTGATGAGCCGTCCATGAAGAAGAAGACTTCGTGAGTGGAAGTGTTATCTATCATCAACTCGGTAACCAGTACGACAAAATCATCCTTCGGACAGGCTTTGTTGAGCTCCCGAAAGTCCACGCAGATGCGCACCGTCCTATTCTTCTTCATCACTGAGATAATGTTGGCGATCCATTCGGGGTATTGAACTTCTTAGATGAAGCCGGAGTTGATTAGCTTCTTGAATTCGACGTTGATACTTATTTCAAATTCGAGCCGCATCCTTCTTGGTGCTTGTTTAACTGGCTTGACGTTCGGGGATATCGCCAATTTATGCACAGCTATTTCCGGATCTAGCCCCGGCATCTCAGAATAGTTCCATACAAAGCAGTCTTTATACTCCATGAGCATGTATTTTAGCGTAGCTACCTATTTCTTAGACAACAGGTCGCTGACAAACGTAGGCCGCGGGTCGTTTGCCATCCCCAAGTCGATTTTCCTTAGCTTGTCCGCCGTAGTATGTATTCCATCTTCCAACTCTTTTTGCACTGGTGGAAATTCCGAGATCAATTCCTCTTTATCCTCGTTTTCGAAGCACCAGGAGAGGACATCCATATTCTCGCACTCTCCTTCTTCTGACAGTGTTATCACGTGACAGGTACGAGATCGTTTTCAAGACCGATTTTGATCTGGTTCTACTCTCACCATATACGTTTCTTTTAGTACATGCTTTTGCGGTGGGGCTACCCTCCAACTGTTGGATAAAGCGAATCTGCAGAGTTGATATTGGTTTTTAACCCAGTTTTTGAAGGTGAAACTATCTTCAAGAGGATATCCTATCGCTCGGAGATAGGAACAATAATCCGGATGATGAACTTCGCTTGCTTGATCGGGGTGCTTGGACTCTGTAAGTGTCATCATCTGATGTTTCATGGCGAGATCAAATATCTTCCTTGTCTTGTCTTGAGGGAAAGAATATGCTCGACCCATCTTTTTCGTTAAAGACGGATTCCGGCTGACCTTTTCTTGATCATGTGGCCTTCTGGATCCGTTTTGCCGCTGTCGAACATTTTTTCCGCTCTTTGATTTGTTTTTGCCTCTGCGTCGAGCCTTTTTCTTGTTTTGGGAATGCACGGCGGGCTGACGGTGGAGGGCATCGTCATCCTCTATAGCCTGCTGAAGGAGGCGTTGCATCTTGGCTTTCTCGTAAATGGTCATTTCATGGCTGTAATTGTTCCGAACCTTTTGGCTTGCTTCCCTTATTAGCTTGTCCATCTGTTCTTCAAATGACGGACTCGGCACTTTTATGGTAGGACCTCGTTCTGGTTCAACGTCAGCGTCTTTTAAAAGAGCATCCTCTTCTTCATCAAGGTCCTTTATGACATGGCAGTCATCGAATTGCTCCCGTTTCTTAGACTGGACATATCCAAGCCCAATCATTTCTATTTTTCCGTTGGGCAATTTTTGCCGCGTTCCGGGGACGTTCCAAATCCTTGTAGAACTGAGCTTGTCGAGGAGTTTTTTTGAATGGTAAGCCTTAGCATCTTAATAACCTTTTCAATCCCTCGGTGTAATACCTGGGCAGACGAATGGGTTGGAGTCTATCGAGCGCAGGATCGGCACCATGCCAGACTTCTCTTTCGATTTTGGTCTCCGTGGATCGGTAGAATAGGATCGCCTTTTCACCTTTTCACCTGGGAGGTACATAGAATGTCCTTAGCTCTTGCACACTATATGTCTCAAGCACATCAAGCTCTCTGTAGTGCTGCCGCGGAATCATGGCGATCTTCAAACTCTGATCATCTCCAGTGAGGGCCTGCACCGATGGACGGACCGAGAACACCACGTTGACTTCTCCTTCAGAGTCGCTGCCAAACACCAGAATAGGGGTAGATGGTCCCGGCCTGTTGCATTGGGGCGGCCCCGAATAAACTATCTCTTCTTCCTCCTCGGTATCGCTCCCGAAGACCGGAATAGTGGTGATAGATTTTTGTTTATTCTCCGGTTTATGGAATCTTTCCGTGTCTTCAAAGTCTGGTAGGAAGTACTTAGCATCTTTATATTTGCGGACTTTGTTCATGGAGAATGGGTTTAGTTCCCCCGTCACAGTGTACTCGAGACCATCTTTGAAGTACTTCATACACTGATATTGTATAGAAGAGATGATATTGTACTCATGTAACCATGGCCAGCCGAGAAAAGCAATTTAGCAAGTCTTGGTATCAATAACATGAACTTGATGTCCGTGACGAGCGACCCGAAGCGTAACGTCAGTATTACGGACCCGAGCGTCCGTGATGACTGGGAGTCAAAACCGGAGATGGTAATTTTATCCTAAGCTAGGTGCTTAACACTCATGCAAATTTCTTTTAGCACTCTGATATTAGGAGGTTGACAGAAGACCCGTTGTCAACTAGAATCTTCCCTATCTTAATGTCGTGGCAATACCCGGTGACATATAGGGGGCGGTTGTGCTCGCACGTCCCGATGAGGAGATCTTCATCGCCGAAGGTAATGTTGGCCGTGTACACTTCTTCCAGCTCGTCCTTCATCTTTTCTTTGGTAAGGAAAGCTTGAAATTGGTTGGGCTCTTGTAGTGCTTTGATCAGAGAATCTCGCACCTCTTTAGACAACAGAAGGGCATCGAGAATGCTTAGCTGCGAGGGTATCTTTCTCAGGTGCGCCAGAACATTGTAATCCGCCTTGTTTTTCTTGGACGGGTCCTTGACTACGAGCTCTACGACGACTCGGTCATCGAGGATGATATCCTCAGGGACTTTTTCCTTTCCTTTATATTTTTTGTTTGATCCCTTGTTTGTAGGTCCGAGATTTTTTTCGGGCAACGTACGATTGAGCAGCTGAATATTCTCACAATTCTTCGTCTCTTCTTCTTTTCCTGAGGTGGATTCTTTAAAGAGAGGGCCGAGGGCTATTTCTTCATCAGAATCACTCCCGAAGGTGAGAAGTTGCGATCCCCTAGTATCAACCATGTGACAGTTGCCGGCAATTCTTTTACGCTTATCTGTCGTGCTTCTCTGCTCTCGACGAGTTTTGTGCTTCATCCGCTTGAACTGTTGTCGGTGGGAAACATACCCTTGCCACCACTTTTTAAAGGCCATGCACTCTTCAGTAGGGTATGCAATCCTCTGGTGGTATAAGCAATAGTTAGGATGTACATCTGCTTCGTCAAGGTGCGTATCCTCAGGGATATTTTCTTTGGGCGGCGGCAGCTTCATTCCCATGGATAAGGCTTTAGCAAACCGTTTCCTCGTCTTAAGCTTGCTTTTGTTTGCCGCGGGTACACTTTGATCTGGTTGGAGTGTTTCGTCACCCATTTCTACCACGACTTCTTCAAATTGACGCCGACGCCTGGCCCTTTCGAATATGGCCATTTCACGTTGCTGATCAGCCTTGCTTTTCTGACGGGTTTCGTTCGACAACATGTTGATTATCTCGTCAGATGGTTCGAAGGATTTTGGTACCGCTCCTGCCCCCAGCTCCTCTATGTGAGCTTCTTCGTCATTTACAGGCGAATGAGAGACCATGTGACAACTTACCACATAATTCTCAAATTCTTCTGACGAGTCGTCTCCGTCGTCATTGTTGTTTTCTCCACTCTCAAGGATGTTGTTGAGAAATTCTTAGAGCATAACTGGGGTTCGCGCCTTCTGATTATATTCTTTCAGTGCGTCAATCTGCTTTTGCAGGTCCGTGCGCTTGTCATCAAGCTTCACGGGCTTTTTGGTATTCTTCTTCCTTATCGAAGATATTGACGGCTGGGCCTGGGCGTTTTGCCCATCGCTACAAATTCTTGGCATCGGGCGTGGTTTCAGCATTCCCTCAATGACCTCGGGTTCCAGCGGGCTTTTCTACCTAATCGTCGGGCATTTTTGAAGATCCTTCAGCATTCTTTTTATTTTGGCTGAAAGAGCGACCTCCCATGGAGCTTCTTCAATAAATGAGCATGATGCCCCTGGCGTGTCTACCCTTTTCGGAGCGTGCGGCTGCGGCGGGCTTACCTTCCAGTTCTCGGGCAGTGCAAATTTGCCATGTTGGTATTGGTCCTCGATCCAGCTTTTGAAGATGAAGCAATCTTCAATTGGGTGGCCTACTACTCGGTGGTAGGGGCAGTAATTGGGATTGTTGACGCCACCTGGCTGTAGTGGACGTCTGGAATATGGCAGAGTGATGAGCCTGTTGCGCACCACTAGTTCGAACGGTCTTCTTATTTTATCTCGAGGGAACGAGTAAGGACGTTTTAACATTTCGTTGATAAATCGTTGTCTGTCGTTTTGGCGATCAGCTGGTTTTGGACCACTCGGCTGTTGCTGAGCTTTGGCGACGAAGGTCGCTTTCCCTTTCCCTTTTTCATTCCGAGGCTCCGTCTTTGAAGAGGAAGGCCTATGGCCCATCTGGTTCATTTGAGCCAGCTTGTCAATCAAGGCCTGGAAGGTGGTTGGCTTGAAAAATATCATGAATTGGGATATGGTCGCCTGCGGATCGAGGGTTCCCACAAACATGCCTACTGCAAGAGCCTCTTCTATACGTTGTTCGCACTTCGACCATAGGTTGCGCCACCAAATTGAATACTGAACCCATGTCTCCCCTGGCTTCACTCGGGCATTGATCAACACCGTGATTGGGGTGCGTTCGCTAGCGCTTGCGAAACGCTGAGTGAATAGAAACTCCATCTCCGTAAATGTTTTTACGGAGTCCTTGGGAAGCTCTGAATACCATTCAAAGGCCGTCTCCGCTAAGCTGCCGATGAATTGGCGAAGCAGTAGCTTATCGTCACCTCTAGTATTACCGCAGAGAGCCCTGAACTGGGCGACATGCTGGTGGGGATTGCCTATCCCCTTTTACACATGGAACTTAGGAATTGTGTATCCTGACGGGTACTTGATTTGATCATACCAGCTGGGATATGGTCGCCCCGTTTCGGTGACTTGGCCAGTAGCTTTGTTCACTTGATGAGCTCGTATCTGTTGAGCTATATAATCGTCAAGGGCGGCTTTGGAGATGGTCTCTTCATTGGCTGCTAATAGAGCCGGAAGAGGGTTTGATGTCTCCCCTCTGTCGTCTTCAAGGATTATCAGAGGGTCTTCAGCTGGAGGATCTGGCTGTATCATCATGTCCATCATGTCCTGGAATAATAGCGCCATTTGTTTTATGTTGGCCGCTTTTTCCGCGGCTTCTTTATCTTTCTTCTCGAGCATTCTGCGGAGGAACTCGACACTGGTTTCTTGCTCCTAGCGTTGCTCCGACGATATCTCCGGGCTTTCTTTTGACCCGGTAAGTGCGGCCATCTTTGTTAACATTTCCTGGAGGTTCTGTTGTTGCTCCTGGGCCTTTGTTATGGATCAGGTGAGTGGTCGATGACCCCCAGAAGCGCGGCTCTCCTCCTTCCCGGAAGCCATATAAACAGTATACACCACCATGCCCCGAGACTTTGAGCGTCTGGGTTCAGTGCCCTTGAGATTCATCCCAGGCATAGGGATCTTCTTCGCCCTCCTCTTTTTATGGGCGGTCGAAGTTGAGAGGGCTATTGCAGGAGATACTTTCTGCGGTACGGTGGCAGGATGGTCCTCCTCTTACCGAACTTTCATTTTGTTCTGTCGGCGGGAGTAGCCCTTATCTACCACAGAGTCTTGAACTCTTTGCCAGACCCAGTGGATTTTGGAAGACAGCTGCTGAGTAGGCTGCTCCAGCTCCGCCTTTGTAACATTTTCAACAGGTGAAGGAGTCCTTTTTAATATGGCAGTTGGGGAGTTCTTGTGCACCCTCCCGAGTGGCTCAAAGCTGTTCTCAGTTGGAACAGCAGCATCAACTTCCACCATCGGAGCTAGTGGAGTCAATCCAGAAAGGGAACTGCCCCCAGCTTTCCTAACTCGGAGCCAGTGGCGACGTCGAGCATGTCTTGCAGATGGTATTGGCTCAGTTACAGGGGTGGCTTCATCATGCCCCCTGTTTTGGTGAAGGGTTTCTGTTAGTGCCAGCCTATCAAAGACTGACATCCGCTGAGAAGAAACGTCCAACCTGTCGAAGACTGACCTTTGGGCAGGGGAAGTAGTCTAGACGACCTCACCCGAAGCAGGAATTGGGGTGGTCAGTCTCGCAAAAACCGATCCCTTAGGAGGAGAAGCCCCTTTGACAACTTCGTCCGTCGGAGTTGGAATGGCTATCCGCTTCGGGATGACTCGTTCAGGTATTACAGGCTTCTTCATAGGCCCACTGGAGCTTATGCTCAGCCTGTCGAAGACTGAGGCAATAGACTTGGAATTGGACGGCCCGTTGAGAGGGGCCGTGGTAGTTGTAAGCCGATCGAAGACCGACTTCTTCGGATCTTTCTGTGACGGCATTGGAATGCTGAAGCTTGCCGGTAGGATCATGGTCCTAAAGAATAGTCCAGTGGTGGCCTGAGTCACCTGTTCCACTGGCATGGCGAAGATGGAGGCCGCTTGGGGCCCATAGGTCACTCCTTCAGCGAGGACGGAGTGGGAGTTGCTGTTACAGTTGGTGCAGTTGGAAGCCATTTTCACTGCACGGGAGCAAGACACCAAATCTTAGTACCTCGAATTCAGGGGCAACCATATTAAACCGCGGCTCGTTCGCGAACACGACACATAAAGTGTGGAGTGGAAAGAGAAAAATGGTTTTACCGGGCGTGCCAGAATCTGTTCGCCGCCGAAAACCGGGAAGACAAACGTCTTGCCTGAATATGGGGGCAGATGCTATTTGGTTTTATCTGTCCACCTCTCCGTAGATGCCAAGTTGATTTATGTCACCGTATATCGGAGGTTTAGACAGATGCGGCCATTGTAGCAGACTTCGTCAGATTCCCCCTCGCGTACGAGGGGTTTTTGATTGTGGTGACGCTCTTCCCTACAGGCGCATGCCCCTACAGTTAATTACGCTACCGTATAGCGGTAACCACTTTCTCCTTCTCCTAATGGTCACTTCATGTCGTGTGTGTTTGTTTTATTTTTGGTTGCCCGTGAATTGTATACGGAGACTAATTTATGTTGTCACCCGTAGGGCGTGGATTAGTCCAAATCCGTATTTTCTTAGATTTGGGTTTGGATTGGTTTAAAGATCATTAATCTTGTTTTAAATGAAAATCAACTTAAACGTTTGTTGAGGATACGTTAGTCTAATTTTAGACTAAGATCTACTCAACAGGATTTTAGGATCATTTAGATCCAACGAAAGAGTATTTGAACTCTATCATTTTAGTTTAGGGACATTGCGGTCCATTGGGTTTAAGGACTTCATAGTCTATGAGTTTAAGGACTCTATAGTCCGTAAAGTTTAGAGACATCATAGTCTGTATGGTTTAAAGACATCATAGTCTGGTTTAAAGACATCATAGTCTGTACGGTTTAAAGACATCATAATCTGGTTTAAAGACATCATAGTCTGAAGAATTTCTGGTTGTCGGTACCCGCCACCTCTCTGAATACGTTGAAGAATTACAACGACACATATCAGAAGTGTGAAAAGATGTACCCTTGAACCAATGTTGGTTGAGAGATATGTAGTCAGGTTTGGGACTAAGACCAATTAAAGAGATTGTGAGCACATGGGCTTGGTTGATCTGCATTAGGGACTTGTGGCCAACTTGAGCTCAGTCCACTCAGTTTTGAATAAAGTGTTGGACACTTGTTTGGGTTCAGTCCCTTTTTATTCAACAATGCTAAGCATTGATTTGGGTTCTGACACCCTTTTTCTTTTTTGTCTTTTATTGAGTGTTGAACTCTTTTCATGGCGCTGAGGCCTTATTTACAGAGCGCTTTGTAATTGCTTAACACCCACGTGAGGAGCATGTGGAGCGCTTGGCGCTGAGCGCCAGACTGAGAGTGCTACAGCGCTTCTTATAAAATAGCGCCCACATGAGGAGCACGTGGAGTGCTTGACGCTGAGCGCCAGACTGGGAATGCTACGACGCTTCTTATAAAAGAGCGCCCATGTGAGGAGTGCGTGAAGCGCCTGGAGCGAAGCGCCTGGAGCAGAGCGCCAGACTTGGAGCGCTAAAGTGCTTCTTATAAAATAACGCCTACGTGAGGAGCACGTAGAGCGCTTGGCGCTGAGCGCCAGACATGCAGCGCTAAAGCGCTTCTTTGGCAGTTCTGATCAACTCTGTGCTCTGAGAATAAAGTTCTCATTTATAAAAGACTTTGTCTCATGGATCTAAGAACTAAGTTCTTCTTTTATGAGGAGATGCTGTAATCTCTTCTGTTTTTTATGAAAGACTTTATCTTGTAGATCTGTGATCTAGAAAAAGAACTAAGTTCTTATGATATGAGAATTAAACTCTCAAAAGTAAAGATGTTATGATCTCTCTTCTTTTATTTACCTTGAGGAAATTGCTCTCGTGTTTGAAGTTTCTTGAAGTTTATGGGGGGGGGGGGGTTCCTCTGTTCTTCTTCTTTCAATTTGAGAACTTATGGGGAGGTTTCTGTTTCCAAGACTTGAAGTCTTGTGTCCTTTATATAGGCGAAGCTGATTTGTTGAATCAGTTAAGGAAATCTCTCATTAAGAGATTTCTTGTTGATTTGGGGAATGTTTCCCACCGTTGGATCTTTAATCCAAGAGCTTCTGTTTTACAGAAGATAGTTTTCTTGTTATTAACAAGATTGGGAAAATATTTTTCCATACAGAATTTATTCTGTATTTGGGTGATTTTTTATTCACCATTGGATCTTTGATCCAACGGTGCTCTGATTTACAGAGCACAATCTTTCCTGTTTGGAAAGATTTTGAGGAGTATTTCCTTAACAGAATTTTATTTTGGTAACTTGATGATTTATTATCTTCGTTGGATCTTTGATCCAAGGGTAGAGAACATTTAGTACTAGCGCTGGCGTTCTTGTGCGTTGTACGTGAGCGCTGCCTCAGAGTCTTTTGACTCTTAGCGCTAGCGCTCTCATGTTTTGCACGTGAGGCGCTGCCTCAAAGTCTTTAGCGCTGGCGCTCTTGGCGCTAACGCTCTCGTGTTTTGCACGTGAGCGCTGCCTCAGAGTTTTTGACTCTTAGCGCCGGCGCTCTCGTGCTTTGCACGTGAGCGCTGTCTCAGAGTCTTTGACTCTTAGCTCTTGCGCTCTTGGCGCAAGCGCTCTTATAAGGCGCTGCCTCATTTCTAATTTTAAATTTTGAATAGAGCTTTGCTCTCTGATTGGGGGAAACAAACACGTGAGTGCTGAACTTATACTGGTGTTTAACACTATGGGAAATCAATTCCAGCCTCAAGTTGGTTAAATCTTCTTCAGTTTAAAACATCTTCGATGAGATTAAAACAACTTCGATCTCTAAATGGACTGAGCCTCTATGCTCATGACTTCCCAAACTAATGAAGAAATCTTAGTCTCAAAATATGACTAATGATGGAATTGGTTCAAGGGTACATTTCTCTACACCTCTGATACATGTCGTTGTAATTCCTCAACGTCTTCAGTGAGGTGGCGGGTCCTAACAACCAACTGCTTTTGGATGCACTTCCCAAAATGGCGACAACGGACCGCAACGTTCTTAAACTAGCTATGGACCGAAACGTTTTTAAACCACTAACGGACCGAAACATCCTTAAACTAAAGCAATGGAGCCCAAATGCTCTTTTGTTGGGTCTGAACGATCCCAAAATCCTGTTGAGTAGATCTTAGTCTCAAATTATACTAATATATCCTCAACAAATATTAAATTGATCTTAATCTCAAACGAGATTAACGATCCTTAAATCAACCCAAACCCAAATCTAAGAATATACGGATTTGGACTAATCCATGCCCTACGGGCGACAATATAAATTAGTCTCCATATACAATCCACGGGCAACCAAAAATAAAACAAACACACACGACATGAAGTGACCTTATGGAGTAAGAGAAAGTGGTTATCGCTACGTGGTAACGTAATTAACTGCAGGGGCTTGCGCCTGCAGGGAAGAGCGCCCCCATAATCAAAAACCCTCACAAACGAAGGGGAATCTGACGAAGTCTGCTACAACGGCCGCATCCGCCCAAACCTCCGATACACGGTGTCATAAATCAACTTGGCATCTTCAGAGAGGTGGATGGATAAATCCAAATAGCATTTGCCCCCAAATTCAGGCAAGACGATCCATCCCGGTTCGTCTCTGTTTTCGGTGGTAAATAGATTCTGGCACGCCCGGTGGGACCTTTTCCTCTTTCCACTCCATACTTGTGTGTCGTGTTTGCAAACAAATCGCGGTTTGTTATGCTTGCCCCTGGATTCAAGGTACTAAGATTTGGTGTCTTGCTCCTATGCAGAGAAGAGAAATCGATTACTTCCAAATGCGCCTGCAATAGCAACTCTTGCTCCACCGTGACTGGAGGAGTGACTTACGGGCCCCAAGCGGCCTCCATCTTTGCAATTCCAGTGAAATAGGTGACCCAGGACACCACTGGACTATTCTTTGGGACCATAATCCCGCCAGCAAGCTTCAGTGCCCCAGTGCCACCACAAGATGCTCCCAAGAAGTCGGTCTTCGATCGACTTGCAATCTCCACGGCCCCTCTCAGCGGATCGTCCAATTATAATACCTCAGTCTTCAACAGGTTGAGCCACAACTCCAGTGGGCCCGCAAAGAGGCTTGCAATATCTGAAGGGGTTGTCCCGAAATGGATAGCCATTCCAGCTCCGGTAGGAGAAGTCGTCAAAGGGGATCCTCCTACTAAAGGATCGGTCTTCGCAAGATTGGCCGTTCCAATTCCTGCTATGGGTAAAGTCGTCAAAAATGCTCCCCCTACCAGAAAGTCAGCCTTCGAAAGATTGGTCGATCCATTTCAACAGATGTCAGACTTCAACAGGCTGGCACCAGCAGTAGCCCCTAATCAAAACAGGGAGCACGACGGAGCCGCTTTCACAACTGAGGTGGTCCCATCGGCAAGACATGCTCGACGTCACCACTAGCGCTGGGTGAGAAGAGCTAGGGGAAACTCCCCCTCTGTACTTACTCCACCAGCTCCAATGGTGGAAGTTGACGCTGCTGTTCCAACCGGGAATAGCTTTGAACCGCTAAGGAGGGTGCGAAAGAACTCTCCAACCGTTGTGCTGAAGAAATCACCCCAACAAGTTGAAAACATGGTACAGGCAAAGCCGGAGCAGCCCCCTCAGCGGCTGTCCTCCCGAATCCACAGAGTCTGGCATAAAGTTCAGGATTTTGTGATCAACAAGAACTACTCTCGTCGACCGGAGAAAATGAAGGTTCGACGAGAGGACAATCATCCCTCTAGCATGCAACGAAGGGCTTCTCAAGCGCCTGTCACAATAGCTCTTTCAACTTCGACTTCTCTCGAAAAGAGAAGGCCGGAGAATCTCCTTCCGCCGGCGGCAAATCCCAAGGGTGATGGATCCAAACGCCCCAAGTCTGGGGGCATGATCGTGCACACAGTGTATATGGCTTCTGGGAAAGAGGAAAGTCTTGCTTCTTTAGGTCATCGACCACTCACTCGGTCGTTGACAAACTCTCAGGAGCAGCAATAAAAGCTCCAAGAAATGCTGATGAAAATGTCAACACTCACCGGGCAGAAAGAAAGCTGGGAATCAACGTTTGAGCAGCGTCAGGAACAAGAGACCGACACCGAGTTCTTGCGAAGGGTGCTAGAAAAGAAGGATGAGGCCGCGGAACAGGCCGCTAATATAAAGAAGATGGCGCTTCTGTTCCAAGACATAGTTGGGATGATGATCCAGCCAGAACCTCCAGCCGAAGACCCTCCGATAATCATCGAAGACGACGGAAGGGAAACGTCAAACCCTCCTCCGGCCGTCCCAGCAGCCCCGGAAGAGACAATCTCCAAGGCTACCCTTGATGACTACATAGCCCAATAAATACGAGCTCATCAAGCAAGTGAACCGGCTGGCCAAGTCGTCAGAACTGGGCGACCTTATCCAGGCTGGTACGATCAAATCAAGTACCCGCCAGGATATACGATCCCTAAATTCCATGTGTACAAGGGGATGGGCAATCCACACCAGTACGTTGCTCAATTCAGAGCTCTGTACGGTAATACTGAAGGTGACGACAAACTGCTGCTTCGCCAGTTTGTTGGAAGCTTATCGGAAATGGCATTTGAGTGGTACTCCGAGCTCCCAAATGACTTTGTCAAAACATTCACGGAGATGGAATTATTATTCATACAGCGGTTAGCAAGCGCAAGCGAGCACACCTTGATCACGACATTAATCAATGCCAGGGTGAAGCCAGGAGAGACCTGGGTTCAATACGCAATTCGGTGGCAGAACCTATGGTCAAGATGCGAGCAACGCATAAAAAAAGCTCCTGCCGTGGGCATGTTCTTAGGGACCCTTGACCCTCAGGCGACTATATCCCAATTTATGATGTTCTTCAAGCCGACCACCTTCCAGGCCTTGATCAACAAGCTAGCTCAAATGGATCAGATGGGCCATAGGTCGTCATTTTCAAAAACGGATCCCCGGAATGAAAAGGACAAAGGGAAAACGACCTTCGTTGCCAACACTCAACAGCAACCAATTGACCCGAAACCGGTTGCTCGCCAAAGCGATACACGCCCATGCCGATCCTTCGAAGAGAAGCTAGGACGTCCTTACTCATTTTCCCGGGATAAAACGAGGAGACTGTTCGAACTGGCAGTGCGCAACAGACTTATCACTTTGCCGGATTCAAGACGTCAACTGCAGCCTGGTGACGTCAACAGTCCCAACTACTGCTCCTACCACAGAGTATTGGGCCACTCAATTAAGGATTGCTACGTCTTCAAAAATTGGGTCAAGAACCAGTACCAACAAGGCAAGTTTGCGCTGTTCGAAAACTGGATGGTGAACCCGCCACAGAAGTACGCTCCTAAAAAGGTGGACACGCCAGGGACATCATACTCGCTTGTAGAAGAAGCTCTATGGGATGTTGTACTTTCAGGTAAAACTAAAAGAATGCTGAAGGACCTTCAAACATGTCCGGCGATCAGGTGGAAAAGCCCGCTGGAGCCCGAGATCTTTGAGGGGATGCTTAAACCGCGCCCAACACCGAAAGCTGGTAACGATAGGCAAAACACCCAGGTCAGGCCTTCAAACTCTTCGAAGAAAAAGAAGAAGACCAAGAAGCCCGTACAGCCTGATAACCAGCGCACGGACCTGCAAAAGTACATCGATGCGTTGGAGGAATACAACCAAAAGGTGCGGACCCCAGTCAATCTCGAAGAGTTTCTCAATCATATCCTTGAGAACGGAGACAATGACAATGATGAGGGGAATGACTCGTCAGAAGAACCTGAGGATTATATAGCGATTTTCCACATGGTCTCTCACTTGTCGTTAAAAGACAAAGAAGCTCCCCCAGAGTCAGAAAACGGCACAGAAAAGTTAGGGGCAAGACCGGTGCAAAAATCCCTGGAGCCGTCAGACGACTTGATTGACAGGTTGCTAAGCGAAGCCCTTCAAAAGAGCAAAGCTAACCAAGAGCATGAAACGGACATATACAAAAAGGTCAAGCGTCGGCGTCATGATGAAGAAGCTGCGACGAGGAAGAATCACAAAGTACTCCAACCAGATCAAAGTACACCCGCGGCAGACAAAAGCAGGTTTTAGACGGGAAAATGGTTCTCCAATGCCCTGTCAATGAGAATAAAGCTTCCACTTTCAAAGGAAATACTCCCAGGAGTACGTACCTCGATAGAGCGGATGTACATCCAAACTACTGCTTATACCATCGGAGGGTTACACACCCCACCGAAGAGTGCAGTGCTTTTAAATAGTGGTGGCAAGGATACGTTGTCCATCGACAACACTTCAAGAGGATGAAGCGTGAAGCTCGTCGACAGCGAAAAAATGCGACAGATGAGCGCGGAAAAATGGATGGCAACTGTCATATGATTAATACCATTTCGACAAAAGGAAAATCTCAAGTTCTTATATTCGGGAGCGATTCTGAGGAAGAAATAACTCTTGGCCCTCTCTTCAAAGAATCCACCTCTGGAAAAGAAGAAGGGGAGAAGAACTGCGAGAACATTTAGCTGCGTAACCGCATGCTGCCTGAGAAGAACCTCGAGCCAACAAACAAAGGTTCGAGTAAAAAAGACAAGGGGAAGGAAAAAGTCCCTGAGGAAATTGCCTTCAATGATGGAGACGTCGAAGAGCTTGCGGCCAAGGACTCGCCTAAGAAAATCAATATGGATTACAATGTCCTAGCATACCTGAGGAAGATACCCTCACAACTGAGCATACCGAATGCTCTCCTCCTGTCCAAAGAGGCACGAGATTCTCTGATCAAGGCACTGCAAGAGCCTAATCAGTTCCAAGCTTTCTTTACGGAAGAAAAGATGAAGGACGAGCTGGCAGAGGTTCATACAGCCGATATCACATTCAGCGATGAAGATCTCCTACTCAGAACGTGCGAACACAATCGTCCTCTGTATGTCACCAGGTATTGCCATGATATCAGGATATGGAAGATCCTGGTCAACAACGGGTCCTCCGTCAACCTCCTCAATGTAAAGGTGCTGAAGAAGATTTGCATGAACGTTCAGCACCTGGCTCGAGAAAAAATTACCATCTCCGGGTTTGACTCGCAGTCATCACGGACGCTTGGGTTCGTGATATTGACATTACGCTTTGGGATGCTCATCACTGAAATCAAATTTCATGTCATTGACGCCAAGACTTGCTATAATGCCCTGCTCGGCCGACCTTGGTTACATGAGTACAACATTATCGCTTCTACACAACATCAGTATATGAAGTACTTCAAAGACGACCTTGAGTATACAATTACGGGGGAGCTAAACCCATTCTCCGTAAATGAAGTCTGCAAATATGAAGACGCCAAGTACTTCCTGCCAGATTTCGAAGACATGGAAAGATGTCATAAACTGGAGGATAAACAAAAAGCCATAGCCACTATCCCGGTCTTTGGGAGCGATACCGAGGAAGATGAAGAAATAGTCTACTTGGGGCAACCCCAAGGCAATAGGCTACGGCCAGCTACTTCTATTTTGGTCTTTGGCAGTGACTCTGAGGACGAGATCAACGCTGTGTTCTCCACTCACCCAACAGCACAAACCTTCGTTGGAACTGATCAGAGTTTACAAATTACCATGGTTCCGCAGCGGCATTATAGGGAACTTGATGCGCTCGATACATACGGCGTGCAAGAGCTGCAGACGTTCTACATCCCTCCCAGGCGAAGAGGTAAAAAGGCGATCCTCTTCTATCAGTCTACGGAGACCAGAGTGGAAAAGAAAGTCTGGCATGGTGTCGAACTTACGCTTGACAGGCTTCAACCGATCCGTCTGCCCAGATATTATGCAGAGGGATTAAAGAGACTATTAAAATTCCAAGGCGTACCCTTCAAACAAACCGCTCGACAAGCTAAGTTCTACAACAAGATTTGGGACGTTCCCAGAACTCAGTGAAAGATGCCCAACATGAGGATGGAGATTACTGAGCTTGGATACGTTTGGTCTAAGAAACGGAAGAGATTCTATGGTTGCCATGTCATAAATAACTCTAGTGGAGAAGCGAATGTTTTTCCAGATATCGCTGATATCGAACTAGAGCGAGATCACACCGTAAGAATGCCAAGTCCATCATTCGAAGAACAAATTGACAAGCTAAAGAGAGAAGCCGGTCAAAAGGTTCGGAATGACCACAGCCGTGAAATGGCTATTTACGCGAAAGGCAGGACGCAGCGTCTCGCTCAGCAGTCTGCGAAGAGAAAAGACTACAATGCCCTTCACCCTCAGCCCGCTGTGTACTCTCGTAGCAATGGAAAAGTCCGACGCAGAGGCAAAAACATGATGGAGAACGAGAATGATGTTCTAGAACAGCAAAGCGGATCCAAGAGGCCACGCAATCGAGAACGAGTCAGCTGAAATCCATCCTTTATGAAGAAAATGGGTCGGGAATACTCTTTCCCCCAAGACAAGACAAAGAAAATATTTGACCTTGTCATCAAGCGTCAAATGATGATGCTCTTGGAGCCTCGGCACCCCGAACAAATAAACGAGATCCATCATCCGGCTTATTGCTCCTACCACCGAATAGTAGGACATCCTCTTGAGGACTGGTTCACCTTCAAAGACTAGGTCGAAGACCAGTATCAGCAAGACAGGTTTGCTCTATCCGACAGTTGGAGGGTAGCCCCACTACGAAAGCATGAGCCAAAAGCAACCTACACTGCGAGGGTAAGTCTAGATCAGCATCGAGCTTGGAAACGAGCTCATACCTGCCACATGGTAATACTAACAAAGGAAGGAGAGCACGAGAATAAGGACCACCTCTCCCGGTGCTTCGCAAATAAGGATGAGGACGAAGTGGATTTAGAATTTCCACCGGCGCCAAAAGAGCTAGAAGATGGGATACACACCACAACAGACAACCTGAGAAGAATCGACTTAGGGACGGAAAATGAGCCGAGGCCAACGTTCGTCAGTGAGTTGCTGTCTGAAAAGCAGGTGGCCATGCTAAAGGACGTGCTTATGCAGTATAAAGACTGCTTCGCATGGAACTATTCCGAGATTCCGAGACTAGATCCGGAAATAGCTGTGCATAAATTGGCGATATCACAGAATGTCAAACCAGTCAAACAGGCGCCAAGAAGAATGCGGTTCGAACTCGAGATGAGCATCAATACCGAAGTCAAAAAACTAATCGACTACGGCTTCATCCAAGAAATTCAATATCCTGACTGGATCGCCAATATTGTCCCAGTGTTGAAGAAAAATGGGATGGTGCACATCTGCGTGGACTTTCGAGATCTCAACAAAACTTGTTCGAAGGATGACTTCTCAGTGCCTGTTACTGAGCTGATGATCGATAACACGTCCACTCATGAGGTTTTCTCCTTCATGGATGGATCTTCAGAGTATAATCAAATAAAGATGCATCCCGAAGACAAAAAGCATACTGCCTTCCAGACTCCACTAAGCATATTCTGCTATAAAGTGATGCCCTTCAGTCTGAAGAACGCTGGCGCAGCCTACCAGAGGGACATGACGAAGATCTTCGATGACCTCATACATGAGATCGTCGAATGTTATATCGACGACCTCGTGGTGAAAAGCAAATCGTACGAGGAACACTGAGAGCATTTGAAAATAGTGTTCCAGTATCTTCGGAAATATAATCTGAAAAAGAACCCTCAGAAATGCGCATTTGGAGTCTTGTTCAGTCGAAAATAATGCAATCTATAACACATCAATTTCCTCATTATTCTAATCATATAAGGATAGTTGATATAAATATAACACATATTACCAGTTTGTCTGGAAAATACTAATTAAACAGTGTTATATATATATATTCAACATTCTTTAAAGGAGATTTTGTGTTTATTATTTCATGCATGATATTATATATCTTGACAATCTTCAGTGAGATTTTGGGCAGAAAATCATTCAGGTCAAAGAACTGGAATCGCAAAATTTGCCGATAAAACGCAGCAAGTCAAAGAAATAAAATCTGGCAGAGATTCAGAAAGGATAATAAGATTCCATATGTCACATGAAGACCCAAATACAACACAAGAAGACCCTATAAAAATGATACAAAGATCTCCTCAAATGGCCACGGAATCGCGGCCGATCCAGACCGATCCGCCGTGGATCCGCGGCCTAGTTGGCTCGTCGGCAAACGTAACTTTTTCCAGAGGCTCCCTTGTAACCTCCTAGCTTCTTCAAGATTCTTCGAACTCCCTAGCTTTCTCTAAAATCTTCCCTACAACAGCCAAGCTTCTCATGCAAGCTTCATAACAACCTAGCTTCTATTGGAAGATAAACCTAGCTTCTAGTGGAAGATTATGGGAACAATAAAAGGAGACTTAAGCTTACATTTCAAAGGTAGTTCAATAATTTCACATTTTTACACCCAAGTTGAGTGACACAACTTGTGATCCAAATCCAAATCCAATCAAAATCAAGATCCATTGAGAGCAAAATCAAGCGACAATCGAAGAGCCTTTATCGCAAAGCCGATCGTCATCAAAAGCAAGAGATCCGCATCCGATCCGCGACTCACGGCGATCGAGCCACGTAAATATCGACGACAAATTCCCTTTCAAAGGAGCGATCGAGAGCTAGTCTTGTAAACTCGAATTGAGAGGTGTAATATGAAAGAGATTTAATAAAGGCGATAATTGTAATTTTCGCTTTCTTTACATTCTTGCATTATGAAATTTCTAGTTCTTGGTTCTTTTATTTTCATGATGTGTGAGTGAAATCTCCGCTTGTAAAGGAATCGAGAGATTTGGTAGATCTAATGATAATGAAATCCTAAACTAATCTTAAGTTTTATGAGGATTGTGTACTTTAGGAAAAAAAATCATCGATGACCTAATTTGGAGTAATATCACGTTCTTGATAATCTCGTTGCAAATTAGGGATCAAATGATTAATGATTTTCTTTGCTAGAGGCTAAAATTGAATGATGATCAATGAAAAGACAAGGGATAGTGAAGGAGAAACCCTAGTTTCTACAATAGATCCCTAATCTTCATTAATCGTCATCGATCTAGCTACAATTCATTAATAGATAAGATTCGTAATTATTAGTATTCATCATTTCTACTAATTCGATCGATTCTTACAAGCTATTCTACAAATTCTTGATAACTAAATTGATATTGGATACTTTCTTGAATTCTTGATTCTTGATATTTTTCTTGATGTTTCTTGATATTAAATCTCATAAATCTTGAATCATCTTCTTGAATTTTCTTTTATATTTCATTTCGACTCAACTAAAGCATGAACGAATAAGTACCCGCATCTCAGTGGACGATCCGTTCTCATTAACGAAACTACATCGACACCGTTATTGATTGCGGTATAAATTCTTTGATTGTGATAAACTTTTCATTCCATACAACTTCACAATTTAAACGATCAAAAATGGCGCCGTTGCCGGGGATTGCGTGCTAATTTGTTCGTTATTGCTATTTGAGTTGAAATATTATTATTCCATCAGAATTTTAAATCAAAATCGCATTGTGTGCTTAACGATTAGTTGTGAATTTTGCAAGGGAATCTGGAATTATTGGAGTATTGAGATCAAGATTCTGGAGCATTAAAGAAGGCCAGTGAAGCAACAGTAGCACAAGGAAAAATTTTAGTGCAGAGATCTTGTGAACCGACCGCGGAACCGCGGCCATTCGCAAGGATCCGCCGCGGAACCGCTGCTGTTTAGTCGAATTGGAGCTCGGATTTCCTCTGGTATATTCTTCACTTTCTTATCTTCTCTCTGCTCTTGTCCAATAACCATTTTCTGCAGGATTCTTTGCAAAAATTCACAGCACCGCTAAAAGAAATTTATTCCGTGTTTTGATATTGGTTGTTTTGCATATTTTAATACGGAAATTAAGGGGCAAAGACTAAATTCAAATTAGATATGGATTTCATTACCTTTCCTAAGCCCCGCAAATCACAAAACGAGCATCCGCATTACCCCTCATTAACTAAAAAATATCTAGATAAGACTCTAAGGACCATCGCGCTCAATTAGGACAGAAGAAGGTCGTGGGTAATCTATTGCTTATCCGCATTTCTTTTGTGGTGTCTAAGACAAGTGTGTTTAAAGCAAGTGGTTACTTAATTTGGCCCGTTACTTACGTATCGGAGAACCTCCTACTTACCTGACACTTGCCTGGCCACAGAAGGGATAAAGAGACAGTAGAGCATTTATCCTGCGATTTATCTTCTGGAAGTCTAGGAGCGGTCTAGTGACTTGACCTAGGTGACCATTAGATCTAGGGTTGCTTGTGCATTTTTTGTGTGATTTTTCAAAATCCGTCTTTTTCAAACCAAACACCAAATCCACTTTTCTTTAATTATCACTAACGCTGCCACTTGTGCTAACCATTTAGTGCATGCTCGGCTGGACACGGAATTCTAGTGCCCGTCTTGTCCGCGTTTCCCCTATCGACTCCGAAGTCGATAATTCTGCATCTTCTTTTTCATCACCTACCACATCCCCCGCGATGGACGGCTTTCCATCAAATTTTAACAACACCACTATGCCACCGTCCGCAGGTGCGCAGAATCCACCCCGCATCTCTCTCTAAGAAAGATGCTACCCTATTCGAGCTCCTCTTTCTACCTGTCTTTCCATTCCACCAGCCAATGGGGACAATTTCGAAATCAAACCTCAATACATCAATCTTTTACCCAAATTTCACGGTATCGAGTCTAAAGACGCATACGTTTTTATTACCAAATTTGAAAACGTATGTGCTATGATGGGTACTTCACAGGTTTCTGTGGATGCTATGCGTCTACGTCTTCTCCCGTTCACTTTGTGCGATTTAGCCGAGAAGTGGCTTTATAACACAGCTGCACATTCTATTTCAAACTGGGATGAACTCGTCATAGCTTTCCTTAAGAAACTCTACCACAATCATAAGACAGCCCGAGTCCGTAGTGAAATAAATCAATTTACCCAGCTTCCCAATGAACAATTTTCGAAGTGTTTTTAACGCTTCAAGGATATGTTAGTTCAATGTCCTCGTCACGGAATCCATCGATGGGATCTGTGCAGAATCATATATAAGGGCATTAATCCTACAACAAAACAGGTGCTTGAATCCATGTGTCAAGGCAACTTCATGTCTAAAGACGATGGTGAAGCTTGGAATTTTTTAGAAGATTTCTCTGAAAAAACTTTACAATGGGACAGTGTAAGTCAATCATCGTCTAGGGGTGGTATTCATCAACTGGATGTTTCCATAGCAGTCAAAGCTGAAATGGCAGCAATGCAAAAGAAACTTGATGCTATGGAACACAAATTTTTATTAACCTCCCTAAATCAAACGACATTCCCCAAAACTGTCTGTGGATACTGTTCTGATCTATCACATCTGACGGAAGAATGTTCATTGAATTCTCCGTTTCAAGGTCAAGAGCACACTAATGCTGCTTTTCAGCAAAAACCTAAAAACTATCCGTATTCTTCCACGTATAATCAGGGTTGGAGGAATCACCCTAATTTTGCTTGGAACCAACACCAAACTCAAAACACGGTTCCAAACAAAACAACTTCCAAAGGGTACCTCCACAACAACAACAGCCACTACAACTGACTCAGCACCCCTATCAATCACAAAATTTTCAAAATCCGGTCTACACTTCTGCACCATATAATAATTCTTTGCAATTGGCCGGTACTGATAACTCTTCTTCACTCGAACGAACCTTGGAAATGTTTATGAAACAATCCATCCTAGTGTCGGCTGATATAAGGACTTCTATCTATGATATAAAGAAAAATTCCGCCTCCCAAGGTGAGAGTATTAAATCGATGGAAGCACAAATTGCACGATTGAATGCCGAAATGAGCGCTAGAGAGAAAGGAAAACTTCTGTCTCAACCCCTACCGAATCCTGGGCATTCACAACACTATAATGTGATTACCATTACAACGTTGAGATCTGGAAGAGTGCTGAATAATCAAGTCGGTGAAGAGATTGATACTAATGATGAATCTATTAATAACACCCCGGCTTTCACTTCCACTTTTCCTTCCACTTCTACTTCCACTTCTGACTTTTGTTCGTATACCCCGCCACCTTCTTGCGAGCCTATTCTTGGTTTTCCTCAAGGCTCGAACCCTCAGCACACTTCTTCTAGTCCACCAAAGACGATCCCCACTCCTATTCTGGGATCTGTTCCACACACACCACCTTCTCCAATGTCGGACCCAGCAATAATTGCTAAAGCACCTTATCCGAATCGGTTAAGGGGAAACAAATCGAGTCCACATATGGAGAAGATTATGGAAATGTGATCAGTCGAAAATATTGCATATTCTAACCGGCAATTTCCTTATCATTTGCATCCATATAGAAGTGTACGGTATTCATAATTCACATATTAGCAAATCGGTCGCAAAATATCAGATTACATGTATTCGACCTTAAAACCGGCATTTCTAGGGAAATTGACTGCATTGCATCACATGGCATATTTTCTATATCTTGCAACCCGTGTTTCGAAGTCTATGCAGGAAAAGAGAAGCTTGCTCGATCATTAGCTTGCTCGACCATTACACCGCTCGTAAACTCACTAAATTCAAATCTGGTACTAATCCAAAGGAGCAATCACAATTCAGCATATCAGACAAAGCCCTAAACAGCAGTCTAAGTACTCAGCAGAAAGCCCAAGGTCCAAGCTCACCAACAGGGCGCGGAAGCGCGGCATATATGGGGTACATGCGGCTGATCCGCGGTGGCTACAGGGGATCATTTCCTCAATTTTGGTGCACAACTCCTGTTCCAGTGGCTATATTCCAAAAATGCACTCCAACTTCCAGAAGACTCCAGATATTTCTACCAGATCAGCAAACACTTTGAATTTCATTAAACTAGCCTAATCATTCTAGAACTTTCCCTAAACCCTAGCTTAAACCCTAAGCTAGCTCCTAACAAACTCCTTCTAGAAATTCTTCAACAAACTTTGGGAGGGAAAGTTCCAATTCAAACCTAAGCCTAGGGTTTGGGAGTTCTATAAATAAGACCCTAGGCTCATTGTAAGAGAATTATTCAACCTTGGGAAAGCTTAGAAAAATCAATCTCTTTCTTCATCCCCTCTTCCTCAAGTTTAGTGAGAGAGCTTGTAGGAAACCCTAACCCTAAATCCAACCACAATTCAAGATCTTGAGTGCAAGCCAAGCAAGATGCCTTCAACCCTTTTATGAGCCGAGCCGATCTTCAATCGGGCAAGAGATCAAAGTAGATCCACGATCCACGGAGACGAGCGAAGCCGAGTCAACGATCGATTTCTTCTTCTTGTAGATCTTGAAAGAATGTATTGAAATTGTTGATTAAATAAAAGGTGATATTCTTTTATCTTGTTTTCTTTAAATTCCGCATCATGTTATCTTTACAATTCTTGAATATTATCTGTGTGGTGATGTGTGAATAAAACTCCGCTCGTCGAGGAGTCGAGACGATCTTTAGTATGATGATGTAACAAATTTGCAATCGATTCTTGAATCCCACGAGTTTGTAAACCCTAGCAAGTTCAAGAATCGACGACCCAATTCGTTGCGATGCTTTCTTGATCGACATCGCTCGAGATTGGGGAGTTCCGATCGTTTCTTGAAATTGCTAGAGGCTAGAATATAAATGGTATCCTCGAAAGAACAAGGGTTAAGAGATGAAACCCTAATTTCATCAAGAAAGCCCTAACTCTCGTCGATCACCATTGATCTAGTATCAATTCTTCGAAGGACAAGAACACGAAACCTTTTAGATTACATCACATCTAAAGATCCGATCGATTCCTACGAGCATTTCTTATATTCTTGATTGTTGATTGGAAATATTATCAAAACACCGATTCTTGATTGTTTATAGTTTCTTGATTCTTGCATAAAGAATAGTGACACTCGAATACAAATCATTCTTGAATCATGTTTTCTTTTATTGTTGCTTAACATTTCATTTCAAACGTATCGAAATACAAGTGAATCGTGCAATCCCTGTGGACGATCCGCACTCACTACAAACTACATCCGACACCGTAGTTTGATTGCGGTCAAAATAGTTTTTGGTTGTGAAGTTCTTTACAAATTTCTCTATATACTACACAACGGGAAAAACGATCAATCAAAATGGCGCCGTTGCCGGGGATCGCGCTAATTCATTTGCATTTATAGTTTGAAGTGAAAGAATTATTACGTTTTACTTCTTGAAATCAAAATTCGTACAAACTCTTATACGTGTGTTGTGAATTGATTGCAAGGTGATCTGGAGCTTACTGGGAGTCTGGAAAATTATTTGGGATATACCAGAGAGCTGAGGGAGTTCACAGAAGCTCCCTGAAGAATTTTGATCCAGTGTTCCCACAGTTGAAGCGCGGAAGCGCGGCATAGTGGTGGCTTTTGCGGCGGAACCGCCGCAGTCTTGAGGGATCTCTGGAAAATTTTCCAGTAGGTAACTTCCTGCTCTCTCCCCTCTCCTGTTTTAGCTCCAACTAACACTTTTCTGCAGGATTCTTTGCAAATAAATCGCAGCGCGCAAAAGCAAAATAAAAAAATTGTGTGTGATTTTTGATTTCCTGGTTGTTTGCATTCTAATACGGAAATTTAAGGGGCACGGCCAAATCCAAATTAGGTGGGGATTTCATTACCCTTCCTAGGCCCCGAAAATCGCAAAACTTGCATCCGCATTACCCTCATTAATTAAAAGAAATCTAGAGAAGACTCTAAGGACTGTCGCGCTCAATAGGACAAGAGAAGGCCGTGGGTAATTCATTGCTTATCCGCGTTTTCTTGTGGTGCCTAAGGCGAGTGTGTCTAAGGCTAGTGGTTATTAATTAGGCCCACTGTAGTGGTGGTTCCTTCCCACTTACCTGGCACTTATCAGGCCACAGGGGGACAAAGAGGCAGTGGAGGATTCTATCCTGCGACTTGTCTTTTGGCAGTTAGGAGCGGTCTAGAGCCGGACCTAGGTGACCATTAGATTCTAGGGTTTGTGTGCTGCATTTGTTTTGTCGCATCATTTTTTTAAAATCCGACCCTTTTTCAAAAGCAAACACCGCATTCATTTTACCCCTAATTATAAGTCAACGCTGCCACTTGTACTAACCCTTTTTAGTGCAAGATAGGCTGGACACGGGATTCTAGTGCCCGTTTAGTCCGCGTACCTTTTATCGACTCCGAAGTCGATAATTCTCCATTTACCTTTTCTTTACCCACTACCACACCCACACCGATGGATCCGAATCCATCAAACTTCTTTAACCCTAATCTGCCACCGTCCGTTGGTGCGCAGAATCCACCCCACATTTCTCTCCAGGAAAGATGCTATCCACATAGAGGTCCTCTTTCGACCTGCTTATCCACACCACCAGCCAATAGGGATAACTTTGAGATTAAGCCCCAGTATATCAATCTTTTACCCAAATACCACGGACTCGAGACCGAGGACGCTTACGTTTTCATTACCAAATTTGAAAACGTATGCGCAATGATGGGTACGTCTCAACTTTCAGTGGATGCGATGCGTCTACGACTTCTTCCATTTACTTTGTGCGATATAGCCGAGAAGTGGCTATATAACACCACCGCACATTCTATTACGAATTGGGAAGAATTCGTCGCTGCATTCCTTAAGAAATTTTACCCAATCCAAAAGATGGCTCGAATCCGTAGCGAACTGAACCAATTTGCCCAGCTCCCTGCCGAACCATTTTCAAAATACTTTGAACGTTTCAAGGATCTATTGGTTCAATGTCCTCATCATGGCATCCCGAGATGGGAGCTTTGCCGAATCATATATGAGGGCAGTAACCCTAGCACTAAACAGAGCCTTGAAAACATGTGTCAAGGTACTTTTATGACCAAAGATGATGGGGAAGCTTGGCGATACTTAGAAGAGTTCGCTGAAAAATCACTAATTTGGGAGAGTGGAACCCAACCATTGAATAGGGGTGGCGTACACCAAATAGATGTGTCCATAGGTGTCCGAGCTGAAATGGCAGCAATGCAAAAGAAGCTCGACGCTATGGAACACAAATTTGCAGCAGCCTCCCTAAACCCAATGTCACTCCCCAAAACTGTTTGTGGGTGCTGTTCTGATCCGTCACATTTAACGGAAGAATGTCCATTAAACTCTGCGTTTCAAGGTCACGAGCATTCTAATGCCGCATTTCAAAGACCTCGAAACGATCCATATTCTTCCACGTACAATCAGGGTTGGAGGAACCACCCGAATTTTGCTTGGAACCAAAACCAATCTCAAAACACGGTTCCAAACACGAATCAATTTCAAAGGGCTCTTCCTCCACCACAACAGCAACCCCTTCAACTCACTCAGCATCCCTATCAGTCACAAAATTTCCAAAATCAGGGCAACACTCCTGCACAGTCTAATCCTATGCAGTCCTGTTCTGACGAGTTCTCTCAATTCACTCAAACCATGAAATCACTTGTATCAAATCTCATAGAGGTTTCGGCTGAGGTTAGATCTTCCGTCGGTGAAATAAAGAAAAACTCAGCGTCCCAAGCTGAGAGTATTCGCACGATGGAAGCTGAAATCGCACGCTTAAAAGCCGAAATGAGTGCGAGAGAAAAAGGGAAACTTCCCTCTCAACCCCTACAGAATCCTGGGCATTACAATGTAAATGCCATTACAACGTTGAGATCGGGAAGAGTGCTGAACAATCATGTCGGGGAAGAGATTGATAATACTGAAAATCATATCAACACCCCGGCTGAGTCTTTTCCACACACTTCACCTTCTGATCCTTCTTCTTCTACCAAACCACCTTCGCACGAGCCTATTCTCCATTTCCCTCTAGGCTCAACACCTTCACCCAACCCTTATAGTTCTCCACAGACGGTCCCCACACCTCCTTTGGGACCTCGTCTACCCCCCTTTCCTTCTCCTGTGATGGACCCTGCGCTTATTGCGAAAGCACCTTACCCGAACCGGCTGAGGGCTAACAGAACGAGTCCTCATATGGAGAAAATTTTAGAGATGTTCAAACAGGTTAACATCAATATCCCTCTCCTAGATGCGATTCAGCAAGTCCCCGCTTATGCGAAAATTCTTAAGGACTTGTGCACTAGGAAGAGGAAGACTCAAGTGCCGAAGAAGGTCTTTATGTCTAACAATATCAGCACTGCTTTTATACCCCAGCTTCCAAAGAAAAGAAAGGACCCAGGTTGTCCTACAATATCGATTTCGATTGGGGGTAAAAACATAAATCGTGCTCTTTTAGACCTTGGCGCGAGTGTTAACCTGCTCCCTTATTCTGTCTATGAGCAATTAGGGATTGGAGAGCTGAAACCTGCTCATTGCACTCTCCAGATGGCAGACCGATCTATCACCAAACCAAGGGGTGAATTAGAGGATGTGTTAATAAAGGTCGGGGAATTTGTTTTCCCTGTAGACTTCATTGTGCTCGACACACATCCTGTAGCAAACCCCCGGGGCCAAATTCCGGTGATTCTAGGTCGTCCTTTCCTTGCCACTTCCAACGCTGTTATAAACTGTAGAAATGGTTCAATGAACTTATCATTTGGAAATATGACCATTGAACTAAATATCTATAAAGTTGGAAGTCAGCCATCAGAACCCTCGGCTCATATTTTAGATGTGTGCTCTGTCCATGAGATCGCTCCCGATAGTTGTGGAGCTGAGGATCTTTGCTTTACTGATCTCGATGACATTAGCACATCTCTGTTTGACTTTGCACAAGATCTTAGTGAGGACACTTTAGCTACACATGAGTCTTGCACTTCTGACTTTTCTCCACCCGAGTCTGTATCTTTCACAGGCTCTGAGCTTCTTTGTAGATCCAAAAATCAATCTATGACCCTTCCTTCTATCATTTCTCCGCCTGAGTTAGATCTCAAAATTTTACCTTCTCATCTGAAATATGCATATCTTGGTGAGAACGAGTCATTACCGGTTATCATTTCCGCTTCTCTTGCAGCAGAGCAAGAGAATGCCCTTTTATCGGTATTGAGATCTAACAAAGAGGCGTTTGGTTGGAGTATGGCGGACATCAAATGGATTAGTCCCTTGATAGTTGAACATCATATACATGTGATGGATGATGCCAGACCGACCCGAGAACCACAGAGACGGTTGAATCCCGTCATGAAGGAAGCTGTCATGAAAGAGATCGTCAAATGCTTAGATAGTGGTATTATATACCCCATCTCCGATAGCCAGTGGGTGAGTCCTATACATGTCGTTCCTAAGAAATCCGGCATCACAGTTATCACAAATGAGGCGAATGAGTTGATTCAGACACGCGCCCAAACTGGGTGGCGTGTATGCATTGATTATAGAAAACTCAACGCTGCCACGAGGAAAGAGCATTTTCCTCTACCATTTATTGATCAAATGCTGGAACGCTTAGCGGGACGAGAGTTTTATTGTTTTATGGACGGATACTCAGGCTACAATCAGGTCCCCATCGCCAAAAAGGATCAAGATAAAACCACTTTTACTTGTCCTTTTGGTACCTTTGCTTACAGTCGCATGCCCTTTGGGCTATGCAATGCTCCCGCTACCTTTCAGCGGTGTATGATGGGGATATTCTCTGATATGGTAGAGAATTTTTTGGAGATCTTTATGGACGACTTCTCGATTTTTGGAGACTCTTTTTCTGATTGCCTTGCGAATCTGGACGCTGTTCTTACTCGTTGCAAAGAGAAGAACTTGACTTTAAACTGGGAAAAATGCCATTTTATGGTCCAAGAAGGAATAGTCCTTGGACATGTCATTTCACAGAAAGGCATTGAGGTTGACAGAGCTAAAGTAGATGTCATTCAAAACCTGCCTCATCCCAAAAGCGTCAAAGATATTCGCTCTTTCCTTGGCCATGCGGGCTTTTATAGGAGATTCATTAAGGATTTTAGCAAAATTGCTAGACCTTTAACACTACTCCTGGCCAAGGATACGACCTTCCACTTCGACTCGGATTGCGAGACAGCTTTCGACTCACTTAAACACTCACTCACTTCAGCCCCCGTGCTATCATCACCAAACTGGGACTACCCCTTTGAGCTGATGTGTGACGCATCTGATTTTGCAGTAGGTGCAGTCTTAGGACAGCACATTGATAAGATGCCACACGTGATTTACTATGCTAGTAAGACCCTGAATGATGCGCAAATCAATTATACAACCACCGAGAAAGAGCTTTTAGCGGTTGTATTTGCTTTAGAAAAATTCAGGCCTTACTTAATCGGCTCACCTATAGTTGTGTATACTGATCATTCCGCTTTAAAACATCTTCTGGCGAAGAAAGATGCAAAAGGTCGACTAATACGTTGGATCCTACTTTTACAAGAATTCGATCTTGTTATCAAAGATAAGAAAGGATGTGAAAACGTAGTAGCTGACCACCTTTCACGCATCGTTTCTTCCCCTGTGACCCTGCCGATTGATGACTCATTCCCTGATGAACAACTCTTGAGCATATCCGCTGAACCATGGTTCAGGGATATTGTGAACTATCATGCCACGGGACTTATACCGAGCGATTGGTCAAAACAGGACAAATATCGTTTTCTTTCCCAAGTAAAACACTTTTACTGGGACGAACCCTATTTGTTTAAATATTGTCCTGATCAGATCATTCGCCGATGTGTCCCAAATGAAGAGTTCAAGAGTGTTCTTTCATTTTGTCATGATCAGGCCTGTGGGGGTCACTTTGGTCCTAGAAAGACAGCGGAAAAGGTTTTGCAATGTGGATTTTATTGGCCGACCTTATTCAAGGACGCATTTGAGTATTGCAAAACCTGTACACAATGTCAGTATACGGGTAGAATATCCCAGAGGAATGAAATGCCTCAGCAACCCATCTTGGTTGTTGAAATGTTTGATGTTTGGGGCATAGATTTTATGGGTCCTTTTCCCAACTCCTTTGGGAATTTGTACATATTGCTGGCGGTTGATTATGTCTCAAAGTGGGTAGAAGCCATTCCATGTCGCACTAATGACAGGAAAGTTGTCATTAAGTTCTTAAAAGAGAATATCTTTTCGCGATTTGGACACCCACGCGCTATCATTAGCGATAATGGGACACACTTCTGCAACAGGTCTTTCGAGACTCTGATGCGAAAATACTCAATCAACCACCGTCTTTCTACACCCTATCACCCCCAAACAAGCGGGCAGGCTGAGATCTCAAACAGACAAATCAAACTTATCCTGGAGAAAACTGTTGCTAAAAATAGAAAAGACTGGTCGACCAAATTGACGGATGCTCTTTGGGCATTCAGGACTGCATATAAGACCGACCTAGGAATGTCTCCATATAGGATAGTGTTTGGAAAAGCATGTCATTTACCTGTTGAGATAGAGCATAAAGCATTGTGGGCTATAAAGGAAATAAATTTTGATCTAAACCTTGCTTGCAACTTTCGGAAGCTGCAACTTAACGAGCTAAGCGAACTCCGCGATGAAGCTTATGATAATGCTGTAATCACAAAGAATAGGACTAAGGTTTTTCACGATAAAAGCATTTTAAGGAAAACATTTTTACCTGGTCAACAAGTCCTTCTTTATGATTCACGATTACACCTTCACGCGGGTAAGCTCCGATCTCGATGGAAGGGACCTTTTGTTGTGCGGTCTGTATACCCGCACGGGGCAGTAGAAGTTGAAAATGTTAAAAATGGCACCTTTTTCAAAGTAAATGGACATAGATTAAAGCCGTATTTTTCCACTGACCCCACGGAGGAGCTCTTGTTCTTACAAGAGCCAGTTTATTTGGATTAAAATTCCTCCGTCTCACCTTCATATCATTGCATTATCTTTTGAATGAAGGTGAGTGAAAGATAAGTTTGGGGGAAGTTCTTCACTTATATATTTTGCCCCCACTAATAATTCCCCCCAGATTTACAGGTTTTATAGATATAGCTGTCGGCAACAGTGAGGACACTGTTGAAAACAAGTTTGGGGGAGGTTTGTGCTTATTTTTACATCATTTGCATATCATCTGCATAAGCACAAAACATTTCTTTAAAAATCTATAAAAATTGAAAAAATTTCAAAACCCATAAAAATTTAAAAATTTTCAAATATAAAAATAATTTTAATATTTACACTTTTTGTATATAAATAAGATAATGAAAGTTTAGAAAGTGAAAAGTTACATCCATGAGATTGGAAAAATTTAAGAAAACTAAGAAAATTAGAAGTTTTCTTATACGAACTAGTAATAAGTAGTTATGAGCCGTTGTCCCAAGGGTTAGTAAGATGAAGGACGTCACTAATCTGAGGATAAAACTAAGTCTGAAAAATAGTTTCTATTCTGGAAGCCAAACATTTTGAACGTTGCTACCCTGCTATTCGCACTTACACACGTCTTGAAGCCTGGGATAGTAGAGGATACCTTGAAATGCTCTTGTCTTAAAGCCAAAAGTATGAAAAAAAAAATATGGTGAGAAAAATGGACACTGGTTTTGTTATCACCAAGGGAATAAAAAATATATAGCGAGGGTGCCTCTTCATCTAGTGCCCTAAGGCCAACTGGTCTGGGAGTCACTGCTATACCTAAGGTGGTGCAAGACTAGAAAAATACACCAAATAAGCAAGCACATGAGTAATCGGTCGGTTAGTACCTCAAGAAGTATTAACGGTCGCATGAAAATGTGTGAGCTCATCGAAAAAAAGAAAAATATATATATATATATAATACTGAGGTTGATGGGCAAGAGTATGATAGCTTGAATTGAATTCTCCGGGTGTAGGGATGTCTTTACACACACGCAGGGTTATATGATCGATGTTTGGAAGAAAGATAGGAATGAAGAATAAGATGATGTTTTATTGAGGGAGGACGTGATTTCTGACATCTTTTCATGACCATTAAGATAGGGCTCATGACAACCGAAAAGCTAGCTTAGTTGGAAACCCTAATTTTCAAGGCTTTTCTTTTACGATTCTTTTCTTTAAATGTAATATTCATGATCTTGCTTTTATTATTGGATTTTGTGGGTGCAATCCGCTGAAAACCCTCAGGAGACAACACTCCTCCTACTAGGGACACCTAGAGGTTTAAAGGCTTGTTGCACGTGCTCAGTGCAATCGTGTTGCCTACGAAAGTGTGCTAGTTAGTTTTTCTCATTCTTTATTTTCTCCTTCTCTTTTTAATAAAACATTCGCTCGAGACGATCGAAATTAAGTTTGGGGGTATTTGATCAGTCGAAAATATTGCATATTCTAACCGGCAATTTCCTTATCATTTGCATCCATATAGAAGTGTACGGTATTCATAATTCACATATTAGCAAATCGGTCGCAAAATATCAGATTACATGTATTCGACCTTAAAACCGGCATTTCTAGGGAAATTGACTGCATTGCATCACATGGCATATTTTCTATATCTTGCAACCCGTGTTTCGAAGTCTATGCAGGAAAAGAGAAGCTTGCTCGATCATTAGCTTGCTCGACCATTACACCGCTCGTAAACTCACTAAATTCAAATCTGGTACTAATCCAAAGGAGCAATCACAATTCAGCATATCAGACAAAGCCCTAAACAGCAGTCTAAGTACTCAGCAGAAAGCCCAAGGTCCAAGCTCACCAACAGGGCGCGGAAGCGCGGCATATATGGGGTACATGCGGCTGATCCGCGGCGGCTACAGGGGATCATTTCCTCAATTTTGGTGCACAACTCCTGTTCCAGTGGCTATATTCCAAAAATGCACTCCAACTTCCAGAAGACTCCAGATATTTCTACCAGATCAGCAAACACTTTGAGTTTCATTAAACTAGCCTAATCATTCTAGAACTTTCCCTAAACCCTAGGTTAAACCCTAAGCTAGCTCTTAACAAACTCCTTCTAGAAATTCTTCAACAAACTTTGGGAGGCAAAGTTCCAATTCAAACCTAAGCCTAGGGTTTGGGAGTTCTATAAATAAGACCCTAGGCTCATTGTAAGAGAATTATTCAACCTTGGAAAAACTTAGAAAAATCAATCTCTTTCTTCATCCCCTCTTCCTCAAGTTTAGTGAGAGAGCTTGTAGGAAACCCTAACCCTAAATCCAACCACAATTCAAGATCTTGAGTGCAAGCCAAGCAAAATGCCTTCAACCCTTTTATGAGCCGAGCCGATCTTCAATCGGGCAAGAGATCAAAGTAGATCCACGATCCACGGAGACGAGCGAAGCCGAGTCAACGATCGATTTCTTCTTCTTGTAGATCTTGAAAGAATGTATTGAAATTGTTGATTAAATAAAAGGTGATATTCTTTTATCTTGTTTTCTTTAAATTCCGCATCATGTTATCTTTACAATTCTTGAATATTATCTGTGTGGTGACGTGTGAATAAAACTCCGCTCGTCGAGGAGTCGAGACGATCTTTAGTATGATGATGTAACAAATTTGCAATCGATTCTTGAATCCCACGAGTTTGTAAACCCTAGCAAGTTCAAGAATCGACGACCCAATTCGTTGCGATGCTTTCTTGATCGACATCGCTCGAGATTGGGGAGTTCCGATCGTTTCTTGAAATTGCTAGAGGCTAGAATATAAATGGTATCCTCGAAAGAACAAGGGTTAAGAGATGAAACCCTAATTTCATCAAGAAAGCCCTAACTCTCGTCGATCACCATTGATCTAGTATCAATTCTTCGAAGGACAAGAACACGAAACCTTTTAGATTACATCACATCTAAAGATCCGATCGATTCCTACGAGCCTTTCTTATATTCTTGATTGTTGATTGGAAATATTATCAAAACACCGATTCTTGATTCTTTATAGTTTCTTGATTCTTGCATAAAGAATAGTGACACTTGAATACAAATCATTCTTGAATCATGTTTTCTTTTATTGTTGCTTAACATTTCATTTCAAACGTATCGAAATACAAGTGAATCGTGCAATCCCTGTGGACGATCTGCACTCACTACAAACTACATCCGACACCGTAGTTTGATTGCGGTCAAAATAGTTTTTGGTTGTGAAGTTCTTTACAAATTTCTCTATATACTACACAACGGGAAAAACGATCAATCAAAATGGCGCCGTTGCCGGGGATCGCGCTAATTCATTTGCATTTATAGTTTGAAGTGAAAGAATTATTACGTTTTACTTCTTGAAATCAAAATTCGTACAAACTCTTATACGTGTGTTGTGAATTGATTGCAAGGTGATCTGGAGCTTACTGGGAGTCTGGAAAATTATTTGGGATATACCAGAGAGCTGAGGGAGTTCACAGAAGCTCCCTGAAGAATTTTGATCCAGTGTTCCCACAGTTGAAGCGCGGAAGCGCGGCATAGTGGTGGCTTTTGCGGCGGAACCGCCGCAGTCTTGAGGGATCTCTGGAAAATTTTCCAGTAGGTAACTTCCTGCTCTCTCCCCTCTCCTGTTTTAGCTCCAACTAACACTTTTCTGCAGGATTCTTTGCAAATAAATCGCAGCGCGCAAAAGCAAAATAAAAAAATTGTGTGTGATTTTTGATTTCCTGGTTGTTTGCATTCTAATACGGAAATTTAAGGGGCACGGCCAAATCCAAATTAGGTGGGGATTTCATTACCCTTCCTAGGCCCCGAAAATCGCAAAACTTGCATCCGCATTATCCTCATTAATTAAAAGAAATCTAGAGAAGACTCTAAGGACTGTCGCGCTCAATAGGACAAGAGAAGGCCGTGGGTAATTCATTGCTTATCCGCGTTTTCTTGTGGTGCCTAAGGCGAGTGTGTCTAAGGCTAGTGGTTATTAATTAGGCCCACTGTAGTGGTGGTTCCTTCCCACTTACCTGGCACTTATCAGGCCACAGGGGGACAAAGAGGCAGTGGTGGATTCTATCCTGCGACTTGTCTTTTGGCAGTTAGGAGCGGTCTAGAGCCGGACCTAGGTGACCATTAGATTCTAGGGTTTGTGTGCTGCATTTGTTTTGTCGCATCATTTTTTTAAAATCCGACCCTTTTTCAAAAGCAAACACCGCATTCATTTTACCCCTAATTATAAGTCAACGCTGCCACTTGTACTAACCCTTTTTAGTGCAAGATAGGCTGGACACGGGATTCTAGTGCCCGTTTAGTCCGCGTACCTTTTATCGACTCCGAAGTCGATAATTCTCCATTTACCTTTTCTTTACCCACTACCACACCCACACCGATGGATCCGAATCCATCAAACTTCTTTAACCCTAATCTGCCACCGTCCGTTGGTGCGCAGAATCCACCCCACATTTCTCTCCAGGAAAGATGCTATCCACATAGAGGTCCTCTTTCGACCTGCTTATCCACACCACCAGCCAATAGGGATAACTTTGAGATTAAGCCCCAGTATATCAATCTTTTACCCAAATACCACGGACTCGAGACCGAGGACGCTTACGTTTTCATTACCAAATTTGAAAACGTATGCGCAATGATGGGTACGTCTCAACTTTCAGTGGATGCGATGCGTCTACGACTTCTTCCATTTACTTTGTGCGATATAGCCGAGAAGTGGCTATATAACACCACCGCACATTCTATTACGAATTGGGAAGAATTCGTCGCTGCATTCCTTAAGAAATTTTACCCAATCCAAAAGACGGCTCGAATCCGTAGCGAACTGAACCAATTTGCCCAGCTCCCTGCCGAACCATTTTCAAAATACTTTGAACGTTTCAAGGATCTATTGGTTCAATGTCCTCATCATGGCATCCCGAGATGGGAGCTTTGCCGAATCATATATGAGGGCAGTAACCCTAGCACTAAACAGAGCCTTGAAAACATGTGTCAAGGTACTTTTATGACCAAAGATGATGGGGAAGCTTGGCGATACTTAGAAGAGTTCGCTGAAAAATCACTAATTTGGGAGAGTGGAACCCAACCATTGAATAGGGGTGGCGTACACCAAATAGATGTGTCCATAGGTGTCCGAGCTGAAATGGCAGCAATGCAAAAGAAGCTCGACGCTATGGAACACAAATTTGCAGCAGCCTCCCTAAACCCAATGTCACTCCCCAAAACTGTTTGTGGGTGCTGTTCTGATCCGTCACATTTAACGGAAGAATGTCCATTAAACTCTGCGTTTCAAGGTCACGAGCATTCTAATGCCGCATTTCAAAGACCTCGAAACGATCCATATTCTTCCACGTACAATCAGGGTTGGAGGAACCACCCGAATTTTGCTTGGAACCAAAACCAATCTCAAAACACGGTTCCAAACACGAATCAATTTCAAAGGGCTCTTCCTCCACCACAACAGCAACCCCTTCAACTCACTCAGCATCCCTATCAGTCACAAAATTTCCAAAATCAGGGCAACACTCCTGCACAGTCTAATCCTATGCAGTCCTGTTCTGACGAGTTCTCTCAATTCACTCAAACCATGAAATCACTTGTATCAAATCTCATAGAGGTTTCGGCTGAGGTTAGATCTTCCGTCGGTGAAATAAAGAAAAACTCAGCGTCCCAAGCTGAGAGTATTCGCACGATGGAAGCTGAAATCGCACGCTTAAAAGCCGAAATGAGTGCGAGAGAAAAAGGGAAACTTCCCTCTCAACCCCTACAGAATCCTGGGCATTACAATGTAAATGCCATTACAACGTTGAGATCGGGAAGAGTGCTGAACAATCATGTCGGGGAAGAGATTGATAATACTGAAAATCATATCAACACCCCGGCTGAGTCTTTTCCACACACTTCACCTTCTGATCCTTCTTCTTCTACCAAACCACCTTCGCACGAGCCTATTCTCCATTTCCCTCTAGGCTCAACACCTTCACCCAACCCTTATAGTTCTCCACAGACGGTCCCCACACCTCCTTTGGGACCTCGTCTACCCCCCTTTCCTTCTCCTGTGATGGACCCTGCGCTTATTGCGAAAGCACCTTACCCGAACCGGCTGAGGGCTAACAGAACGAGTCCTCATATGGAGAAAATTTTAGAGATGTTCAAACAGGTTAACATCAATATCCCTCTCCTAGATGCGATTCAGCAAGTCCCCGCTTATGCGAAAATTCTTAAGGACTTGTGCACTAGGAAGAGGAAGACTCAAGTGCCGAAGAAGGTCTTTATGTCTAACAATATCAGCACTGCTTTTATACCCCAGCTTCCAAAGAAAAGAAAGGACCCAGGTTGTCCTACAATATCGATTTCGATTGGGGGTAAAAACATAAATCGTGCTCTTTTAGACCTTGGCGCGAGTGTTAACCTGCTCCCTTATTCTGTCTATGAGCAATTAGGGATTGGAGAGCTGAAACCTGCTCATTGCACTCTCCAGATGGCAGACCGATCTATCACCAAACCAAGGGGTGAATTAGAGGATGTGTTAATAAAGGTCGGGGAATTTGTTTTCCCTGTAGACTTCATTGTGCTCGACACACATCCTGTAGCAAACCCCCGGGGCCAAATTCCGGTGATTCTAGGTCGTCCTTTCCTTGCCACTTCCAACGCTGTTATAAACTGTAGAAATGGTTCAATGAACTTATCATTTGGAAATATGACCATTGAACTAAATATCTATAAAGTTGGAAGTCAGCCATCAGAACCCTCGGCTCATATTTTAGATGTGTGCTCTGTCCATGAGATCGCTCCCGATAGTTGTGGAGCTGAGGATCTTTGCTTTACTGATCTCGATGACATTAGCACATCTCTGTTTGACTTTGCACAAGATCTTAGTGAGGACACTTTAGCTACACATGAGTCTTGCACTTCTGACTTTTCTCCACCCGAGTCTGTATCTTTCACAGGCTCTGAGCTTCTTTGTAGATCCAAAAATCAATCTATGACCCTTCCTTCTATCATTTCTCCGCCTGAGTTAGATCTCAAAATTTTACCTTCTCATCTGAAATATGCATATCTTGGTGAGAACGAGTCATTACCGGTTATCATTTCCGCTTCTCTTGCAGCAGAGCAAGAGAATGCCCTTTTATCGGTATTGAGATCTAACAAAGAGGCGTTTGGTTGGAGTATGGCGGACATCAAATGGATTAGTCCCTTGATAGTTGAACATCATATACATGTGATGGATGATGCCAGACCGACCCGAGAACCACAGAGACGGTTGAATCCCGTCATGAAGGAAGCTGTCATGAAAGAGATCGTCAAATGCTTAGATAGTGGTATTATATACCCCATCTCCGATAGCCAGTGGGTGAGTCCTATACATGTCGTTCCTAAGAAATCCGGCATCACAGTTATCACAAATGAGGCGAATGAGTTGATTCAGACACGCGCCCAAACTGGGTGGCGTGTATGCATTGATTATAGAAAACTCAACGCTGCCACGAGGAAAGAGCATTTTCCTCTACCATTTATTGATCAAATGCTGGAACGCTTAGCGGGACGAGAGTTTTATTGTTTTATGGACGGATACTCAGGCTACAATCAGGTCCCCATCGCCAAAAAGGATCAAGATAAAACCACTTTTACTTGTCCTTTTGGTACCTTTGCTTACAGTCGCATGCCCTTTGGGCTATGCAATGCTCCCGCTACCTTTCAGCGGTGTATGATGGGGATATTCTCTGATATGGTAGAGAATTTTTTGGAGATCTTTATGGACGACTTCTCGATTTTTGGAGACTCTTTTTCTGATTGCCTTGCGAATCTGGACGCTGTTCTTACTCGTTGCAAAGAGAAGAACTTGACTTTAAACTGGGAAAAATGCCATTTTATGGTCCAAGAAGGAATAGTCCTTGGACATGTCATTTCACAGAAAGGCATTGAGGTTGACAGAGCTAAAGTAGATGTCATTCAAAACCTGCCTCATCCCAAAAGCGTCAAAGATATTCGCTCTTTCCTTGGCCATGCGGGCTTTTATAGGAGATTCATTAAGGATTTTAGCAAAATTGCTAGACCTTTAACACTACTCCTGGCCAAGGATACGACCTTCCACTTCGACTCGGATTGCGAGACAGCTTTCGACTCACTTAAACACTCACTCACTTCAGCCCCCGTGCTATCATCACCAAACTGGGACTACCCCTTTGAGCTGATGTGTGACGCATCTGATTTTGCAGTAGGTGCAGTCTTAGGACAGCACATTGATAAGATGCCACACGTGATTTACTATGCTAGTAAGACCCTGAATGATGCGCAAATCAATTATACAACCACCGAGAAAGAGCTTTTAGCGGTTGTATTTGCTTTAGAAAAATTCAGGCCTTACTTAATCGGCTCACCTATAGTTGTGTATACTGATCATTCCGCTTTAAAACATCTTCTGGCGAAGAAAGATGCAAAAGGTCGACTAATACGTTGGATCCTACTTTTACAAGAATTCGATCTTGTTATCAAAGATAAGAAAGGATGTGAAAACGTAGTAGCTGACCACCTTTCACGCATCGTTTCTTCCCCTGTGACCCTGCCGATTGATGACTCATTCCCTGATGAACAACTCTTGAGCATATCCGCTGAACCATGGTTCAGGGATATTGTGAACTATCATGCCACGGGACTTATACCGAGCGATTGGTCAAAACAGGACAAATATCGTTTTCTTTCCCAAGTAAAACACTTTTACTGGGACGAACCCTATTTGTTTAAATATTGTCCTGATCAGATCATTCGCCGATGTGTCCCAAATGAAGAGTTCAAGAGTGTTCTTTCATTTTGTCATGATCAGGCCTGTGGGGGTCACTTTGGTCCTAGAAAGACAGCGGAAAAGGTTTTGCAATGTGGATTTTATTGGCCGACCTTATTCAAGGACGCATTTGAGTATTGCAAAACCTGTACACAATGTCAGTATACGGGTAGAATATCCCAGAGGAATGAAATGCCTCAGCAACCCATCTTGGTTGTTGAAATGTTTGATGTTTGGGGCATAGATTTTATGGGTCCTTTTCCCAACTCCTTTGGGAATTTGTACATATTGCTGGCGGTTGATTATGTCTCAAAGTGGGTAGAAGCCATTCCATGTCGCACTAATGACAGGAAAGTTGTCATTAAGTTCTTAAAAGAGAATATCTTTTCGCGATTTGGACACCCACGCGCTATCATTAGCGATAATGGGACACACTTCTGCAACAGGTCTTTCGAGACTCTGATGCGAAAATACTCAATCAACCACCGTCTTTCTACACCCTATCACCCCCAAACAAGCGGGCAGGCTGAGATCTCAAACAGACAAATCAAACTTATCCTGGAGAAAACTGTTGCTAAAAATAGAAAAGACTGGTCGACCAAATTGACGGATGCTCTTTGGGCATTCAGGACTGCATATAAGACCGACCTAGGAATGTCTCCATATAGGATAGTGTTTGGAAAAGCATGTCATTTACCTGTTGAGATAGAGCATAAAGCATTGTGGGCTATAAAGGAAATAAATTTTGATCTAAACCTTGCTTGCAACTTTCGGAAGCTGCAACTTAACGAGCTAAGCGAACTCCGCGATGAAGCTTATGATAATGCTGTAATCACAAAGAATAGGACTAAGGTTTTTCACGATAAAAGCATTTTAAGGAAAACATTTTTACCTGGTCAACAAGTCCTTCTTTATGATTCACGATTACACCTTCACGCGGGTAAGCTCCGATCTCGATGGAAGGGACCTTTTGTTGTGCGGTCTGTATACCCGCACGGGGCAGTAGAAGTTGAAAATGTTAAAAACGGCACCTTTTTCAAAGTAAATGGACATAGATTAAAGCCGTATTTTTCCACTGACCCCACGGAGGAGCTCTTGTTCTTACAAGAGCCAGTTTATTTGGATTAAAATTCCTCCGTCTCACCTTCATATCATTGCATTATCTTTTGAATGAAGGTGAGTGAAAGATAAGTTTGGGGGAAGTTCTTCACTTATATATTTTGCCCCCACTAATAATTCCCCCCAGATTTACAGGTTTTATAGATATAGCTGTCGGCAACAGTGAGGACACTGTTGAAAACAAGTTTGGGGGAGGTTTGTGCTTATTTTTACATCATTTGCATATCATCTGCATAAGCACAAAACATTTCTTTAAAAATCTATAAAAATTGAAAAATTTTCAAAACCCATAAAAATTTAAAAATTTTCAAATATAAAAATAATTTTAATATTTACACTTTTTGTATATAAATAAGATAATGAAAGTTTAGAAAGTGAAAAGTTACATCCATGAGATTGGAAAAATTTAAGAAAACTAAGAAAATTAGAAGTTTTCTTATACGAACTAGTAATAAGTAGTTATGAGCCGTTGTCCCAAGGGTTAGTAAGATGAAGGACGTCACTAATCTGAGGATAAAACTAAGTCTGAAAAATAGTTTCTATTCTGGAAGCCAAACATTTTGAACGTTGCTACCCTGCTATTCGCACTTACACACGTCTTGAAGCCTGGGATAGTAGAGGATACCTTGAAATGCTCTTGTCTTAAAGCCAAAAGTATGGAAAAAAAAATATGGTGAGAAAAATGGACACTGGTTTTGTTATCACCAAGGGAATAAAAAATATATAGCGAGGGTGCCTCTTCATCTAGTGCCCTAAGGCCAACTGGTCTGGGAGTCACTGCTATACCTAAGGTGGTGCAAGACTAGAAAAATACACCAAATAAGCAAGCACATGAGTAATCGGTCGGTTAGTACCTCAAGAAGTATTAACGGTCGCATGAAAATGTGTGAGCTCATCGAAAAAAAGAAAAATATATATATATATAATACTGAGGTTGATGGGCAAGAGTATGATAGCTTGAATTGAATTCTCCGGGTGTAGGGATGTCTTTACACACACGCAGGGTTATATGATCGATGTTTGGAAGAAAGATAGGAATGAAGAATAAGATGATGTTTTATTGAGGGAGGACGTGATTTCTGACATCTTTTCATGACCATTAAGATAGGGCTCATGACAACCGAAAAGCTAGCTTAGTTGGAAACCCTAATTTTCAAGGCTTTTCTTTTACGATTCTTTTCTTTAAATGTAATATTCATGATCTTGCTTTTATTATTGGATTTTGTGGGTGCAATCCGCTGAAAACCCTCAGGAGACAACACTCCTCCTACTAGGGACACCTAGAGGTTTAAAGGCTTGTTGCACGTGCTCAGTGCAATCGTGTTGCCTACGAAAGTGTGCTAGTTAGTTTTTCTCATTCTTTATTTTCTCCTTCTCTTTTTAATAAAACATTCGCTCGAGACGATCGAAATTAAGTTTGGGGGTATTTGATCAGTCGAAAATATTGCATATTCTAACCGGCAATTTCCTTATCATTTGCATCCATATAGAAGTGTACGGTATTCATAATTCACATATTAGTAAATCGGTCGCAAAATATCAGATTACATGTATTCGACCTTAAAACCGGCATTTCTAGGGAAATTGACTGCATTGCATCACATGGCATATTTTCTATATCTTGCAACCCGTGTTTCGAAGTCTATGCAGGAAAAGAGAAGCTTGCTCGATCATTAGCTTGCTCGACCATTACACCGCTCGTAAACTCACTAAATTCAAATCTGGTACTAATCCAAAGGAGCAATCACAATTCAGCATATCAGACAAAGCCCTAAACAGCAGTCTAAGTACTCAGCAGAAAGCCCAAGGTCCAAGCTCACCAACAGGGCGCGGAAGCGCGGCATATATGGGGTACATGCGGCTGATCCGCGGCGGCTACAGGGGATCATTTCCTCAATTTTGGTGCACAACTCCTGTTCCAGTGGCTATATTCCAAAAATGCACTCCAACTTCCAGAAGACTCCAGATATTTCTACCAGATCAGCAAACACTTTGAGTTTCATTAAACTAGCCTAATCATTCTAGAACTTTCCCTAAACCCTAGGTTAAACCCTAAGCTAGCTCTTAACAAACTCCTTCTAGAAATTCTTCAACAAACTTTGGGAGGCAAAGTTCCAATTCAAACCTAAGCCTAGGGTTTGGGAGTTCTATAAATAAGACCCTAGGCTCATTGTAAGAGAATTATTCAACCTTGGAAAAACTTAGAAAAATCAATCTCTTTCTTCATCCCCTCTTCCTCAAGTTTAGTGAGAGAGCTTGTAGGAAACCCTAACCCTAAATCCAACCACAATTCAAGATCTTGAGTGCAAGCCAAGCAAAATGCCTTCAACCCTTTTATGAGCCGAGCCGATCTTCAATCGGGCAAGAGATCAAAGTAGATCCACGATCCACGGAGACGAGCGAAGCCGAGTCAACGATCGATTTCTTCTTCTTGTAGATCTTGAAAGAATGTATTGAAATTGTTGATTAAATAAAAGGTGATATTCTTTTATCTTGTTTTCTTTAAATTCCGCATCATGTTATCTTTACAATTCTTGAATATTATCTGTGTGGTGACGTGTGAATAAAACTCCGCTCGTCGAGGAGTCGAGACGATCTTTAGTATGATGATGTAACAAATTTGCAATCGATTCTTGAATCCCACGAGTTTGTAAACCCTAGCAAGTTCAAGAATCGACGACCCAATTCGTTGCGATGCTTTCTTGATCGACATCGCTCGAGATTGGGGAGTTCCGATCGTTTCTTGAAATTGCTAGAGGCTAGAATATAAATGGTATCCTCGAAAGAACAAGGGTTAAGAGATGAAACCCTAATTTCATCAAGAAAGCCCTAACTCTCGTCGATCACCATTGATCTAGTATCAATTCTTCGAAGGACAAGAACACGAAACCTTTTAGATTACATCACATCTAAAGATCCGATCGATTCCTACGAGCCTTTCTTATATTCTTGATTGTTGATTGGAAATATTATCAAAACACCGATTCTTGATTCTTTATAGTTTCTTGATTCTTGCATAAAGAATAGTGACACTTGAATACAAATCATTCTTGAATCATGTTTTCTTTTATTGTTGCTTAACATTTCATTTCAAACGTATCGAAATACAAGTGAATCGTGCAATCCCTGTGGACGATCCGCACTCACTACAAACTACATCCGACACCGTAGTTTGATTGCGGTCAAAATAGTTTTTGGTTGTGAAGTTCTTTACAAATTTCTCTATATACTACACAACGGGAAAAACGATCAACCAAAATGTTTAAACGGGTCAACATCAATATCCCTCTCCTAAATGCTATACAACAAGTCCCGTCTTATGCGAAAATTTTAAAGGACTTGTGCACTAAGAAGAGGAAGACTCAAGTGCCAAAAAAGATATTCATGACAAATAATGTTAGCACTGCTTTTACTCCACAATTATCAAAGAAACGTAAGGACCCTGGCTGTCCTACAATCTCGATTTCTATTGGGGGTAAAAACATTAACCGTGCTTTACTTGACCTTGGTGCAAGTGTTAACCTGCTTCCATATTCTGTTTATGAGCAGCTAGGGATTGGAGAGTTGAAACCAGCTCATTGCACTCTCTAAATGGCAGACTGATCAATCACCAAACCTAGGGGTGAGCTTGAGAATATGTTGATAAAAGTCGGGGAATTTATATTCCCTGTGGACTTTATTATTCTTGATACACAGCCTGTAGCGAACCCACGGAACCAAATTCAGGTGATTCTTGGTCGACCTTTCCTAGCCACTTCCAATGCTATCATTAATTGTCGAAACGGATCTATGACCCTATCTTTCGGGAAGATGACAATTGAGCTTAACATTTACAAGATTGGAAGTCAGCCATCTGAACCCTCTGCTCACATTCTTGATGTCTGTTCTGTCCACGAGATAGCTTCTGAAAGCTGCAAGGTTGATGAACTTTGCTTTGATAATCTCGATGACATTAGCACATCACTGTTTGATCTTGCACATCTTAGTGAGGACAATTTTAACGAGTCCACTCCCGAGTCTGAACATTTTGACTCATCGCTTTCCGAGTCTATATCCTTTACAGGCTATGAACTTATTCGAGAATCCGAATGTCATTCACTTACCCCACCTTCTATTGTTTCTCCACCGACATTAGATCTCAAACTCCTACCTTCCCATCTTAAATATGCATATTTATGTGTTTGCCCGTGATCATATCTGCTTCTGTTGCCTTAGAGTAAGAGAACGCTCTTTTAACGGTCTTGAGATCTAATAGACAAGCTTTTGGTCGGACAATGCCTGACATCAAAGGGATTAGTCCCTTGATTGTTGAACATCATATATATCTGATGGATGAAACCAAGCCAACCCGAAAACCACAGAGACGGTTGAATCTCATCATGAAGGAGGTGGTAAAGAAAGAAATTGTCAAATGCCTTGACAGTGGTATCATTTACCCAATTTCTGATAGCCAATGGGTAAGTCCAATTCATGTAGTCCCTAAGAAATCTGGCATCACGGTCATAACAAATGAGGCAAATGAGTTAATCCAGACACGCGCTCAAACTGGGTGGCGTGTATATATTGATTATAGAAAACTAATGCTGCAACGAGGAAAGACCACTTTCCTCTACCTTTCATTAACCAGATGTTAGAACGCTTAGCTAGACGTGAATATTACTGTTTCATGGACGGATACTCTGGCTATAACCAGGTCCCTATTACCGAAAAGGATCAAGATAAAACCATATTTACTTGTCCTTTTGGTACTTTTGCTTATAGACGCATGCCCTTTGGGTTATGCAATGCTCCCGCTACATTTCAACGGTGTATGGTGGGGATATTCTCGGACATGGTCGAGAATTTTCTGGAGATTTTCATGGACGATTTCTCGATATTCGGAGATTCTTTTGATGACTGCCTATCTCATCTTGACGCAGTTCTTACTCGTTGTAAAGATAAGAACTTAACCTTGAATTGGGAAAAATGTCATTTCATGGTCCAAGAGGGAATTGTGCTTGAACATGTCATTTCATGGAAAGGCATTGAGGTTGACAGTGCTAAAATAGATGTCATTCATAACCTTCCTCATCCCAAATGCGTCAAAGATATACGATCTTTTCTTGGCCATGCAGGCTTTTATCGGAGATTCATTAAGGATTTTAGCAAAATTTCTAAACCCTTAACTCTTCTCTTGGCCAACGACACAGCCTTTCACTTTAACTTGAATTGTAAAGCTGCATTTTACTCACTTAAGAATTCCCTCACTACAGCCCATGTTCTATCATCTCCTGATTAGAACCACCCGTTTGAGCTTATGTGTGATGCATCAGATTTTGCTGTTGGTGCGGTCTTAGGACAGCACATTGATATGATGCCACATGTGATTTATTATGCAAGTAAGACCCTGAATGATGCTCAAATTAATTATACAACCACCAAAAAAGAACTTTTGGCAGTTGTATTTGCATTAGAAAAATTCAGGCCTTACTTGATTGGCTCACCAATTGTTGTGTACACTGACAACTCCACCTTAAAACATCTTTTATCGAAGAAAGATGCTAAAGGTAGGTTAATACGTTGGATTCTTCTATTACAAGAGTTTGATCTCGTCATTCGAGATAAGAAAGTATGCGAAAACGTAGTAGCCGACCATCTTTCACGCATCTCTTCTTCACCTGTGACCCTGCCAATTGATGACTCTTTTCCGGACGAACAACTCTTGAATGTATCCACCGAACCTTGGTTCGGGGATATTGTGAATTATCTTGCAATAGGACTTATTCCCCGCGAATGGTCGAGACAGGACACACATCGATTTCTATCCCAAGTAAAACACTTTTACTGAGATGAACCCTATTTGTTTAAATATTGTTCTGACCAGACCATTCGCAGATGTATCCCCAATGATGAATTCAAGAGCGTTTTATCTTTCTGTCATGATCAGGCATGTGGAGGTCACTTTGGTCCTCGAAAGACGGCGGAGAAGGTTTTGCAATGCGGTTTTTACTAGCCGAAATTATTCAAAGATTCATTTGATCATTGCAAAAGCTGTCCACGGTGTCAATACACAGGTCGGATTTCTCGGAGAAATGAGATGCCTCTTCATCCGATCTTGGTAGTTGAAATTTTCGACGTTTGGGGTATGGAGTGTTCTTTTCCCAACTCTTTTGGGAATTTATACATATTGCTTGCGGTTAATTACGTATCGAAATGGGTGGAAGTTATTGCTTGTCGCACTAATGACAACAAGGTTGTCATTAAGTTCTTTAAAGAAAATATCTTTTCGCGATTTGGACACTCTCGCGCTATCATTAGCGATAACAGGACGCATTTCTCTAATCGGTCTTTCGAGACTTTAATGCGGAAATATGCAATCAACCACAAACTTTCGACACCCTATTATCCCCAAATGAGCGGGCAAGCTGAGATTTCCAACAGGCAAATCAAACTAATTTTGGAGAAAACAGTTTCTAAAAACCGGAAAGATTGGTCAACCAAATTGATGGATGCTCTTTGGGCATTTCGTACTGCATGTAAAACTGATCTAGGTATGTCTCCTTATCGTATAGTGTTTGGTAAGGCTTGCCACCTTCCGGTCGAGATTGAACACAAAGCAATGTGGGCCATTAAAGAACTGAATTTTTACTTAAATCAAGCCTGCAACTTTCGAAAGCTGCAATTAAACGAACTAAGTGAACTCCGCAATGAAGCTTACGATAATGCTGTGATAGTAAAGAATCGGACTAAGGTATTTCACGATAAAAATATTTTGAGAAAAACTTTTACAACAGGTCAACAAGTCCTTCTTTACGATTCACGTCTCCATCTTCACGCGGGTAAGTTATGATCTCGTCGGAAATGGCCATTTGTTGTACGGTATGTATACCGCACGGGATAGTTGAGGTTGAAAATGTTAAAAACGGTTCAATTTTCAAAGTGAATGGGCATAGACTTAAACCGTATTTTTCCACTAACCCCTCGGAGGAGCTCTTGTTTTTACAGGAGCCGCTTTATAATGACTGATTTTCCTCCACCTCACCTCCATGTCTTGGTAATATTGTCTCATCTTTTAGAATGGAGGTGAGTCAACTTGTACATACATATAAAAAAATATATAAAAATAATAAAAATAAATAAATAAATAAAATTGTACATAAATAAAGAATAAGTTTGGGGGAGATTTTCACGATCATATCCATGTCCCCCGTTAATAAATTTTTCCTCCCAAGCCTACAGGTTTTTGAGATTTAACGGATGGCAACAGTGAGGACACTGTTATAAACAAGTTTGGGGGAGACTTGTGCTTATTTACGCATCACTTTACATCATATTTTGCATAAGCACAAAACATATAAAAAAAATTTAATATTTAATCTTTTATAATAAAAGATTAGAAAGTGAAAAATTACATCTAAAAGATTGGAAAAATTTAAGAAAACCATGAAAATTAGAAGTTTTTTTAAACGGAACTAGTAATAAGTAGTTATGAGTCGTTGTCCCAAGAGTTAGTAAGATGAAAAAAGTCACTAATCTGAGAATAAAAATAAGTCTGAAAAATAGTTTCTATTTTTAAAGCCAAACATTTGAATGTTGATATCCTACTATACGCACTTACACACGTCTTGAAACTCGGGATAGTAGAGGATACCTTGAAATGCTCTTGTCTAAAAGCCAAAATATGAAGAAAATAATAAATGAAGCATAAAATATAAAATGGTGTAGAAAAATAATCACTAGTTTTGTAATCACCAAGGCAGCAATAAAAAATATATAGCGATGGTGGTTCATCACCTAGTGCCTTAGACCAACTGGTTTGGGAGTCACTGCTAAGCCTTTAGGTGTTGCAAGACGAGAATAATACTATTTACGCCTAATAAGCAAGCACATGAGTAATCGGTCAGTTAGTACCTCAAGAAATATTAACGGTCGCATGAAAAATGTGTGAGCGAATCCATCTAAATATTCACCGATTAAAAAGTACTGGGATAGATGTACAAGAGTATGATAGCTTGAATTGAATTCTCCGAGTGTAGGGATGTCTTTCACAAACACGTAGGGGTTTATGATCGGTGTTTGGAAGAAAGGTAGGAATGAAAAATAAAGACAATATTTTATTAAGGGATAATGTGATTTCTAATATTTTTTCATGACTATTAAGATAGGGCTCATGACAACCGAAAAGCTAGTGTAGCCGGGAACTCTAATTTTCAAAGTTTTTCTTTTACAATTCTTATCTTTACATATAACTTTCACGGTTTTCCTTTTATTATAGGATTTTGTGGGTGCAATCCGCTGAAAACCTTCAGGAGACAACACTCCTCCTAGTAGGGACACCTAGAGGTTTAAAGGCTTGTTACACGTGCTCAGTGCAATCGTGTTTGCCTACGAAAGTATGCTAGATAGTTTTTCTTTTTCTGAATAAAATTTTCTCCTTCTCTTGAATAAAAGATATTTGCTCGAGACGATCAAAATTAAGTTTGGGGAAATTTGTTCAGTCGAAAATAATGCAATCTGTAACACATCAATTTCCTCATTATTCTAATCACATAAGGATAGTTGATATAAATATAACACATATTACCAATTTGTCTGGAAAATACTAATTAAACAGTGTTATATATATATTCAACATTATTTAAAGGAAATTGTGTGTTTATTATTTCATGCATGATATTATATATCTCGACAATTTTCAGTGAGATTTTGTACAGAAAATTATTCAGGTCAAAGAACTGGAATCGCAAAATTTGTCGATAAAACGCAGCAAGTCAAAGAAATAAAATCTGGCAGAGATTCAGAAAGGATAATAAGATTCCAGATGTCGCATGAAGACCCAAATACCAACACAAGAAGACCCTATAAAAATGATACAGAGATCTCCTCAAACGGCCGCGGAACCGCGGCCGATCCAGCCCGATTTGCCGCGGATCCGCGACCGAGTTAGCTCGTCGGTGAACGTAATTTTTCCAGAGGCTCCCTTGTAACCTCCTAGCTTCTTCAAGACGCTTGGAACTCCTTATCTTTCTCCAGAAGCTTTCCTACAACAGCCAAGCTTCTCATGCAAGCTTCATAACAACCTAGCTTCTATTGGAAGATAAACTTAGCTTCTAGTGGAAGATTAAGGGAACAATAAAAGGCGACTTAGGCTTACATTTCAAAGGTAGTTCAATAATTTCACATTTTTACACACAAGTTGAGTGACACAACTTGTGATCCAAATCCAAATTCAATCAAAATCAAGATCCATTGTGAGCAAAATCAAGCGACAATCGAAGAGCCTTTATCGCAATACCGATCGTCATAAAAAGCAAGAGATCCGCATCCGATCCGCGACTCACGGCGATCGAGCCACGTAAAGATCGACGACAAATTCCCTTTCAAAGGAGCGATTGAGAGCTAGTCTTGTAAACTCGAATTGAGAGGTGTAATATGAAGGAGATTTAATAAAGGTGATAATTGTAATTCTCGCTTTCTTTACATTCTTGCATTATGAAATTTCTAGTTCTTGGTTCTTTTATTTTCATGACGCGTGAGTGAAATCTCCGCTTGTAAAGGAATCGAGAGATTTGGTAAATCTAATGATGATGAAATCCTAAACTAATTTTAAGTCTTATGAGGATTGTGAACTTTAGGAAAAACAATCATTGATGGCCTAATTTGGAGCAATATCACGTTCTTGATAATCTCGTTGCAAATTAGGGATCAAATGATTGATGATTTTCTTTGCTATAGCCTAGAATTGAATGATGATCAATGAAAAGTCAAGGGATAGTAAAGGAGAAACCCTAGTTTCTTCGATAAATCCCTAATATTCATTGATCGTCATCGATCTAGCTACAATTAATCAATAGATAAGATTCGTAATTATTAGTATTCATCATTGCTACTAATTCGATCGATTCCTACAAGCTATTCTACAAATTCTTGATAACTAAATTGATATTGGATACTTTCTTGAATTCTTGATTCTTGATATTTTTCTTGATGTTTCTTGAAATTAAATCTCATAAATTTTGAATCATCTTCTAGAATTTTCTTTTATATTTCATTTCGACTCAACTAAAGCATGAACGAATAAGTACTTCCATCTCAGTGGACGATCTGTTCTCATTAACGAAACTACATCGACACCGTTATTGATTGCGGTATAAATTCTTTAATTGTGATAAACTTTTCATTCCATACAACTTCATAATTTAAACGATCAATCAAGTATCCTCAGGCAAATTCCTAGGATTCATCGTACGACATCGAGACATCGAAATAGACCCATCAAAGATCAAAGCGATTATGGAAATGCCCACGCTAAGAACTCTCAAACAATTGCGGTCTCTCCAAGAAAAGCTCACGTATATCCAACGGTTCATAGCCAACTTCTCCGAAAAATGCCGCCCCTACAGTCATCTAATGAAGAAGGGGACCCCATTCGTTTAGGATCGTAAATGCCAAAGTGCATTGGACGAAATCAAGCAATACCTGCAGAACTCGCCGGTACTGACCACTCCGGTCAAGGGAAAGCCCCTCATCCTGTACACAACAGCCCTTGAAGGTTCTCTAGGCGCGCTATGGGCACAGGAGAACGATCAGGGATAGGAGAAAGATCTCTACTATTTGAGTCGAGTTCTCCTGGGGGCAGAAAACAACTACTCCCCCATCGAAAAGCATTGCCTAGCACTGATCTTCATGATAACGAAGCTTTGACATTATGCCTTGGCACATTAGGTCCATCTTATATCAAAAGTGGATCCTCTCAAATATTTGATGTCAAGAGCCATACTAACGGGAAGGCTTGCCAAATAGGCTCTCCTCTTGATGGATTTCTCTATAATCTATCGACCCCTCAGGGCAGTGAAGGGCCAGGCCATCGCTGACTTCCTCGCTGAACATCCAATACCAGCCGACTCTCTCTTAAACTGCGAATTACCGGACGAACATGCATTTGACACAAAGGACAAAGAAAATGACTCTCGATGGGAACTTTACTTTGATGGGGCATCTTCCATGAAGAAGCGAAAGCACAACACCCCCATAATCAAAGCCGGGGTGGGCCTTATCTTCGTGACTCCGCAAGGAGGGATAATGCGTTTCGCCCTTTCATTAACAGAGCCAAGAACAAACAACGAGGTTAGGTACGAATCTTTGATATCAGGTCTTGAGATTGCTGTCGACATGGGAATCAAAAACCTCGTCATATATGGAGATTCCCAGCTAGTCGTTAACCAAGTAAATAGCGACTATCAGATATGCAAACCAGAGTTGGTAAAATATGGTGAGAGAGTGCAGCAATTGCTGATACAAATCCCCTCTTACATTCTGGAAAGCATTTCGCGTGCAGAGAAAAGCAAGGCGGATGCATTAGCCAACTCGCTAAAGAACTGGCGGACGAAAATCTCGATGACGTAAGGATAATTGTGCCAAGTCGCCGGATTCTCGCGCCAGCAGAAATATCTCTGGAGTCGTCTGAAGGAAAGGAAGCGACCAAACAAGCATCCTGCCAAATAGAAAATGAAGAAAAGGCTAAGGATTGGAAAGAAGTCTTCATAGATTACTTCAAATCCCATCAAATACCCGAAGAATCGTCCTCAAGACATCAGCTCATGAAATGAGCTCTATCCTTCTCCTTCGTCAATGATACCCTATATAAGATATCGTTTGACAGTTTGTGGCTAAGATGCCTGGGACCGGAGGAAGCAAGGAGGGTTGTCCAAGAAACTCACGACGGACTCTGCGGTTCTCACCAAGCTGGGCCAAAGATGAAGTTGAAGATCAAGAGAATGGGTTACTATTGGCCCAGGATGATTCAGGACTGTCTCGAATATGCGAAGCAGTGTCACTCGTGCCAAATTCACGGAGACTTCATCCACCAGCATCCAAATCCGCTACACCCAACATTGGCTAGTTGGCCGTTCGAAATGTGGGGAACCGATATAATCGGGCTTATCAAACCAGCATCATCCAAAGGACATCGGTTCATATTGGCAATGACCGATTACTTCTCTAAGTGGGCAGAGGCAGTACCGCTAAAGGAAGTGAAGACGGAGAACATCCTCCATTTCTTAAGGACACACGTCATCTACCGGTTCGGCACTCCGCGACGAATCATCTCGGATAATGGGTCGGCCTACAGAAGTCATAAGATCAGCCGCTTCGCACAGCAGCATAATATAGATTAGAGATACTCTTCAGTCTATAATCCCCGAGCTAATGGTCTAGATGAGGCTTTTAACAAGACCTTGACGAAGATCATAAAGAAAATGGTGTCCAGAAATAAAAGGGACTGGCACTAGAGACTGCATGAAACTCTCTAGACGTATCGAGCCACGTTCAAAACGGCCACGAATACAACGCCATTCGCGTTGGTATTCGGCACGGAAGCGGTACTTCCCCTAAAGATAGAGCTACCCTCTCTACAAGTAGCAGTTCGAAATGAGCTAACGGATGATCAAAATGCCCATCTTCGGCTTGAGGAGCTCGATGCCCTTGATGAAACTCGTCTCATAGCACAGCAAAAGCTGGAAGCTTACAAAGAAAGGATGATACGCTCATACGAAAGACTAGCTAGGCCAAGAACATTCCGCCAAGGCGAACTCGTGCTAGTTGTCAAAAGACCTATGATCCCCAATCATGTAAAACGGGGGAAGTTCGAGGCAAACTATGAAGGCCCGTACATCATAGAAAAGGTCTACCAAGGTGGGGCCTACTTGCTCATGGATATGCATGGAAAAAGACCCTTTCGGCCAATAAATTGCTGGTTCCTTAAGAAATACTACGCTTGACATGTCATGGCTCAGGTTAATGATAGATGACGACGCTCGTGTCCACTCGCTGTTTTCCTGAGTCTAAACTCTATAAGTAGTATCCGGCAAAACTTCACCCCGAAGCTGGCAATGGACCGAGATGTCCCTAAACTAACAATGGACCGAGATGTCCCTAAACTAACGATGGACCATAATGTCCTTAAACTAATACTTCGCCTCAAACACGGCGATAGTGGAATTCAAGTCCACAAGTCCCAACACCGAGAACTACAACTCGGGTCCCACTGGCTACATAGCTACCCCGGTGGCGAAGTCCTCCCAAGTACCATTGGCAAACAGAGGGGTAAAGAAAACGATATGCCCACAAGCGAAATGGGCACGGATGAAAACCCGAAAGGGCACCGTGAGTAAAAACAGCAGGGCTACCGGCGAACTTGTGAAAACCTGAAAGGGCGCATCTTCGTTGAAAAAAATGGTACGTCCTTAAGCGAAATGGGCACGGATGAAAACCCGAAAGGGCTCCGTGAGTAAAAACAGTAAGGCTACCGGTGAGTTTGTGAAAACCCGAAAGGGCACAATCTCATAAAAATAAAAACACCTGCAAGGTCCTCTCGACCTTGTGAGGAGAAAACACCTGCATAAGATCCTTACAACTCATAAGGGAGCAACACACTTAGGGATCCCCACGATTCCTAAGGAGAAATTACACATACGAGATCCACACAACCCGTAAGGAGAATTTCCCCCTATGAGACCCTCACGGCTCATGGGATTTAAAAACCTTAAGATACAGGGACCTGAACCTGTTCTTAAGCTATCACACTCCCCAAGTTGCCCTACAGGTGGTCAATATTGGCTCTTGTATACAATCCACGGGCACATTTCCCTACCAAGTTCCACTAATGGCGAGGAATGTCCTCATATGGTGAACGATACTTATAAGTCCTCTCAACTTGTAAGGAGAAAACACTCTTATAAGATCGTTACGACTAGCAAGAGAAAATATCACTCAGGAGTCCTCACGACTCCTAAGATGAAAATACACCTACGAGATCCTCACGACTCGTAGGGAGAAATACCTTTATGAGACCCTTACGGCTCATAAGTCAAAAAGCCTTAGTCGGCGGAATCCTAACCCTGTTTGCTAAGCCACCTTTGTTCAAATCAGCAAAGACAAATGATGATTCGCTCCTGGAAACATTCCAGTCGTAGCAATGCTGATGCCTAGATTGGTATCAAATTCTCAAGTCCTTTCGCGGCAAATGATGATTCGCTCCTGGCAATATTCCAGTCGCAGCGATGCTGATGCCAAAATTGTTATGAAATCTTAAGTTTCATACTCACAATAAAAATCAGCGAGCTTTTATGCATATAAAAATAGCCGAAATGATGGGGCAACTGGCAATAAAAATCAGCGAGCAAAAAATATGCATATGAAAATAGCCGAAACGATGGGGCAACTGGCAATAAAAATCAACGAGCAAAAAATATGCATATAAAAATAGCAAAAATGATGGGGCAACTTGTAATAAAAAGCAGCGAGTAAAAAGAAAAAATAGCTGAAATGATTGGGCACCGCGATAAAAAGCCGAAATGATTGGGCAATCGCGACTTTCGTGATATAGAAAAGCTGAAATGATAGAGCATCACGGAAAGAAATATAAAAAATGAATGAAAATGAAACCTTTGCCCTGCAGGTGAGTCCACATCGACCCCTGTATACAATCCATGGGCACAAATGAAAAGGAAACCACATTCTGTCAAAGGGAGAGCCAGATTTCGGCGGCAACATCTACATCTTAGAGATCACCCCGGCATTCCTTCTCCACTCTAACAGGATGCAAACGCGACGTCAGTAAAACGGAGCCATGGAAAAGTCCCTAGAGCCAAATCTTGATGATTTACAGACAGCGTAGAGATCACCCCGGCGTTCCTTCTCCACTCTAAGAGGATGCAGACGCAACATCAGTAAAATAGAGCCATGGCAAAGTCCCTAGAGCCAAATCTTGACGGTTCACAGACAGCCTAGAGATCACCCGGCGTTCCTTCTCCACTTCAACAGGATGCAGACGCGACGTCAGCAAAACGAAGCTATGGCAAAGTCCCTAGTTCCAGATCTTGATGGTTCACAGACAGCCTAGAGATCAACAACGACGTTTCTCCCCATTCCAGCAGAATGCAGATGCAACGTCAACAACCGACCCCCGAGTCAAAACAATGGAGCCACGGCAAAGTCCCTAGTTCCAAGCCTCGACGGTTCACCAACAATCTAGAGATTATCTTGGCGCCATGGCAAAGTCCCTAGTTCCAAGCCTCGACAGTTCATAGACAGCCTAGAGATCACCCCGGCGTTCCTTCTCCACTTCAACAGGATGCAGACGTGACGTCAGCAAAACGGAGCCATGGCAAAGTCCCCAGATCCAGATCTTGATGGTTCACAGATAGCCTAGAGATCAACAACGGCGTTTCTCCTCATTCTAGCAGGATGCAGATGCAACGTCAACAACCGACCCCCGGGTCAAAACAACAGAGCCACGGAAAAGTCCCTAGTTTCAAGCCTCGACGGTTCACCAACAACCTAGAGACTACCTCGGAGCCATGGCAAAGTCCCTAGTTCCAAAACTCGACAGTTCACAGACAACCTAGAGACAACCTCGACATTCGTCTCGTTACAGCAGACGCAATGCCAGCGAACGAAGCAAAGGAAAATTCCTGGCTTCAGGGTTTTGACGGCAACTCAAATAAAACTTGAAAGACTATCGGAGATCATTCCACACCAGCGCGGAGTGGTTATGACTCATCGGGGCTCCCAAATTGAGCCTAACCTCAAGAAAAAAGCGGCATGGAAAATCCCTAACGCTTGTTCTTCCGACGATAGTATGACCTGGGAGATTGCTTGAATACGTCTTGTCCAGACCCTGAAAGGATCAGAGACACGACAGTCGTGGGGCTACTCAAACAGTAAGATTGCATATCGAGGAATATATCAGCCAACGCGATGGTACAACAGATAAAAAAACCTAGTACCACAGACCCTAACGGACCTCTGTCGTAAAGAGCAGAGGTTAACTGTGACGTTAGGACCAGTTTGCCTACAAGCCCAAGTGAGGTAAACTAAACAAGCTCCGAAATGAGTTCATAAACTAGAAACTCCGGGATGAGTGAATAAACTACAAATTCCGAAATGAGTATATAAACTACTTTGTGCTAAGCCAAAATAGCAAAAGAAAGAAAAGCGTTAGTATGAAGAAAAATATGTCTTTTATTCATGAATCAAAATAGATACAAGATACTCTTATTCATGAATAAGTACAAAAGAAAAGAAGAAGGAAAATATACAGCGACAAAAAATGTTTAAGCTGGCGGATGGTGCAATAAGCTAATAAGTTCATCATTCTTCTGCTGGACCTCGGCTTCAAGCTCCGTTAGTGCGGCAAGACGGGTACCCGCCTGAGTCTGCTGAGTCTGATATGAAGCAAACCGACTCTCAAGTTCCCTTTCGGCGACTTTATGGGCTTCAACCATCTCGCGGGTAAAGATAACGGCTTTATCAAGAGCCACTACCTCTGTAATAGCTTCTTGAATCACCCGCCAAATTTCGTATCTGCGGGAAGTCTTGGCGATAAGTTGAGCCTGAAGTTCCCTCAGAGCGTTTGAAGCTGGCTCCCTCTCCAAAAACTTCTGGTTGAGCCTCTTCTCGCATGACTGTAGATTGGCTGTGCACGTTCGATCCATCCTCGCAGACTCGATTTTACGGTTAAGATGTCGGAAGGAAAGCGGATGCACTCAAGCCCGTGTAGGCAGACCTCAACTCGGCGACAATACTCAACCCAGACACGCACCAATGCTTCGTCATGATAAGTGGCGAGAACGGATAAGGAAGCGTTGGCTTCGACAGCAAATTCTTCGGCCGTGACAGAGGTACCAGCGTGAAGGTCTTCAATGAGAGCCGTCAGGAGTAAATGCTATGTTTCACCATCCTTTCAGACGCACGCCGGGCATAGGGGCCTGGTAGCATAGGGATCCGAGATTCTAGCGGGGTTAGGGTTGGCAGAGCTGTCAAGATTTATGAACAGTCAATGAGATTTACGAACACAGGATAGACAAAATAATGCCAAAGGTAAAGCCTTACTTACCCACAGTCATGCAAAAGGGGTTTGAGAGATCCCAGGCCCATCAAGGATCTCGACTTCGTCATCGGCTTTCAGAACTGTGGAATGCATATTAGCATCATTATAAGAAATAATAGTAAAACAAAAGGGATTAAAGAACACCAATCTTGCCCAGAAGAAAGGCTATACTCTGCGGGGGTATCGCCTGTGGGGTAACCATATCAAGCAAACGCTGGAAGGTTTTCCTAGGAGATAGATCCATGATGGAAGCCGCCAATTCCCGCAATTCTGAAGGAAAGAAGGGTTCAGATAACAGAGTGATCGTTAAAACGAAATGTAGAAGTTTACCTTCGATATTTCACCCTCCTTGAACTGAAGGGATGGCAACTTTGACAGGCTCCTCCACACGCTCAGGTACATCACTAGGGATATGTGCCGGCGCAGCAGCTTCCAATTGAGAAACAACGGCGGCCACTTCAGGCTCCAAGGATAGGACAACGGTCTCGACAATCCTTTCCAGACCCTCCACGGTGCCACTAGAGAGATCCATTGGATCTATGACCGGTGAGGTCGCCTCTGCTGAAAGTGTAGATACTGAAGGGATGGAAGTCGCCACCGGGAGCTCCAAAATAGGATTAATGGCTTCAGCAATCTCTTCTATACATTTCGGTGCGTCACTAGAGATGTCCATGGGATCTGTGGCCGGTGAAGTCACCTCTGATGGAGGAATAAACACTGAAGGAACAAAAGTTACCACCGAAAGATCCACAGCAAGAGTAGCAGCTTTAATAATCTCCTCTACACCTGCCGGTGTATCACGGGAGATATTTGTAGAGTCCACAGTTATGGCCCGACCTGGACTCAAATCCTCTTTCGCCGCCGAAATCCCTGCAAAGTTTTCACAAAATTGAGAAGACATAAAGGTAATACAGACTATTCGCTAAAAGAAGGACATGAGAAAGACGCATACCGATACGCCAAAGTGCTTGAAGTATGGCTTTTTCGAGACGTTTTTCCTTTCTAGCTAGGTACGCTTGCCGAGGTTCAAGCACAGATGAATGACTACCTGTCTTTAATACAAGCTCGTCTTCGGAAGCAACCGTTATGGGCCGTTTGAGGGCCCGTTCTTCCTCCATTAACAAAGAACCCATATGTATCCTCCGTAATGATGAATTGATGAATAGAATATAACAGGAGGGTAAGGCTTTTTCGGGACGCACACGTTCTCAGACTCATCTTACGAGCGCCTTAAAGCCTCAACCAATTACGTGTCCTCCTCAGCAGACGAGCCAGAATAGATAAGACCGGCATCCGACTCCTCCATAGCGATCGGTTCGTCCTGAATAAATGGCTCGGACTAAAGCAGGGTGTCGAGTAAGCCGTCAACCGATTTCTTCCTCCTCTTAGAATTCGTGCTAGAACTAGCAGAAGAACGCTTCCTCCCCCTCGGCGCTTTGGCGCGATGTTGACCGACCTCGCCTCCGGTATCCCCATTTGGTGACACCGCTACTAGTGACACTACCGCTGGAGCTTCATTAGAAGCCTTTGCTTCGGCTCTAGTACGCACCGGCATACCAGCAGTACGAGGAGTCGATTCTATTTCGGCGGCTTTGGAGATAAGTACCGGACCGCTATCTCTTAATGGAGGGCGAACCACTGACCGCGGCCGCAACGGAGCACTGGTGACTTAGGTCGGAGCTGGAACTCTACATTTGTGTAAGTCTACGGTAGCGCCCCGGCCGTCTGTCCAAGACCAAAATGCAGAAACGAAAACTTTTTCAAAACTTGAAACCGGCGCTATCGCAGACTTTAATTCCGGATCGAACCATTAACCTACAACTAGCTAACTAGAGAAGGGTTAGAAAAGCTATACCGATCGATCCGTGTCCTTCGGTCTTTGGCCACCAACCCAAGCTCCTCGCGGCATCTCTGATCTCCGGTCTCCTCGTCGGAAAGGGCACCACATCTTCGAATCCTTTTACGGGCTCCCGCTTCGTCCGAAGTAACTCGGATACGAAATTTGCTAGCCGACGTGTCCAAGGTGATGTAGAGAATGCGTATGACTACTTTGTCTATGACTACTTTGTCTCTTGCATCCATTGATTCTCAACGCATGAGAGTGTATGGATGGAGGTTGAAAATGAAGCCATTAATGGAAATGGTGAGCTAGAGGAAGAAGAAGAAGAGGAGCATTTTCTTTCTTATGTTGTATGATAAAAATGAGAGTGAGAGCAAGAATAATACAAGAGCAAAACTCCACCCCTTGGCTGCCCTCTCTCTCTCTTCTTATCATATCAACACTTAAATCAATAAATAATGTGACACATGCACAAAGAAAGAGACCATGAGTCACCACTTGTGCATGTGTCACAATTAATGCTCATAATCATCACTTTTAGCTCATTATTTCCATTTGTAAACATTAACCCAAATGTTTACAACAACAAATAGATACGGCAACATCTAAAGTAAATTCATGACGGATCACAAGGATACCCCTCACCTGTATATACATACCTGCATCTGCATTCTGACCGAATGCGAATGCGATGAGACTAAAGTAATCCAACAAATCTAATACTAGGATCCAGCTTAAACCAAAGCCCACTAGTATGATCTGTCCGATCATGATCCGTGCACTACTGCACGTATATGATCGGACCCTGCCATATATCATACGGGCTCTACAACGTTTCGCCCGAAACTTGAGAAACTGTCTGTGGGGGACTCTAAAGACTCGTCAATATTTTGGCTGTGGATTTAACCACTAGCACGTCAGAGGTACTAGCCGTACATAACGGGATACCAGGTATTGATCAAAAGAGAGGTCGATGAGAGAACTCATCTTGACACCCTACTGAGCCTGTCAGTAACAATATCCGTAAAGTCCGGTCCGTTCGTCTATGAGCATCACATGTCGGGCCTAGGGGGTTGGTAAAAGTCTGAACCCCAAAAGCGGTACAAGTCGTGTCAGAGTGTAGCCCAGAACACCCTGAGATACTACTGGAATACCTACCAGTAAATCTCCTGCCTTGGCCAAGGACTTCGTGTAATGGCACTCCTAGACACAGCGCGATCTCACCCCCAATACCGGGAGAGATGAAACCCCTGCCGATCAGCTCACGCCTCTATGTGGCTCGGGACTGTACCCAACTAAAACCTGCTTGCATGCCTCATTTGAGCTGTGGTAGGGTAGTAATTAAAGTACAGTGGGAACTCAGACGAGACAAATGACGATCTCAGGTCGATGAACTAACATGTACACATGTCACCAGGGAACTGCTATTTGACGTCAGCTATAATACCAACTAGCATGTTCCCGGCGAGTCCTGTCCGGTGTACTCATAACCCAATGAGCACCTGTATACATTTTAGGTGAACCAACTGACACCAATGGCTTGTGAGACCGGCCACCGCCCCTCGTCGGGATCTCTACTGTATACACTAGTCTACTAATGGAGTATCGATGCCCAGTCTCGAAACTCCCACGACTAGGGACCACTTTAAGGATGTGCTTATAGACCCTAGCTCCCACGTATATAATTGCCATCATACTACTGGCTGTCAAGAAAGAATCCTATGGGCTCTATCAACGTGCAATAGTGACTTGTAATATCACCTAAAGCATGTACACGATGATAAAGATAAACCAGATAGCATACTATCATCTCGAGTAAGACTGTCCTACCGGCATAAGTCCTCCCTCAATCATTGCAATCACGTGCCTGTGATCCAATAATTGACTCTGAGGGCACTATATCCAACAATCTCCCACTTGCACTCAAGGCTAATTATTGCGATGTCGCATACTTACAGCCCGTGTGATACCGAACATCCAACTCCTCTACTAATCAGTTTCACAAATCCCGTTTGCGAAACTATTGCATTCAAGGAATAGCCTCAGTGAGTGGATCCGCCCTAATGTTTCTTTCTATGTCTCTCTTTATCTCAAGTTCGCGGAGAAAGCCATCTCCCGAAATGAGAAATACCTGTCTTAGAATATGTCTGGATATCTGATGGGACCTGGTTCATAAATGAACTCCAAATCCAAACTTCTTAGACTGTATCGTCAACTGAACTTAATCAGTATCCTGCGCCATGCCTCCCTCAGTATCCGCTTGGACCACCTGTCCAATATACTGCCCCTCCTCAAAAGGAAAACTACAATTCTGACAGTCACTCTGTCATCCAGGTCACCTTAGAAGCCTGGAATGATAACTGTCTCCTAAAAGAGGCTGTTGTTATCATATTCCTAAAACATCCACTTATATTCTAAAACTGCTTCCGAACGTTTCTCCAGGATAGGATTAATATCACAACTTATTGCATCTAGTGCAAAAACAACATCTGGTGTGGTACTTGATATCTCACGATTGACTCATTTGCCTAAGCAAGTGATGTGCCAATCATGCGCATCCCTCTCCCCTTTAGTCCATAAGACACCTTTAGAGCGGGTGACTCCATCACCTGCAGGTACACTACCGTGCCAGGAGTCGTCCATTCTAAAACAGCTTTAGAATGCTGTCTGAGTACCCAGATTGGGAAACTACCCAAATCTAGATCTAAAACCATAGATCTAGTAACCAGAATGTCTGATATAAAATCCATGTCCTTTGTGGAGAAACCACTGTGTGACAACCAAAGTATAACCGATCGTAGTATAAGAATTTCACTTCCTACTCTGTGTATGTCATCCAAATACCAGGACATCACACTCTACTACCTTCTTAACAGATCCAACCCCTATTCTGATGAAGTCAAACCTATGACTGTCATATCAGAAATAGATGATCTATCTCCGCTATATCTGCTTTAGTCTATAAATAGACATAAGCTACTTGTCCACTATGCTTCCGCTGCTCCCACTGACTACGACAACCCTCTGGCAGAGTCATATACATGTATACTTCTAAAGCTAGTTTAGAACGACGCTATACTCATCTTCCTGCCGGGTCTCACAGTCTGGAACAACAGCAATGGCAAGTCTAGGTAAACAAGAACCTCCCTGTCACTATCCTTGAGGCTACCGGAGTACCTCTCGGGTGCCTGGAGTTACCCACCATATCTGCGGAATGGCCAATGGAATGTCAATCCAGATTGAATCTTTAGGTCCTATTAAATTTTCAGTAATCGTTTGCGGTTCTGGAATCACTTCCAGTTCTACCATACTCCCACTACTGTTTTCTGAAAAAATCCATTTTACTAAAACTGTGGCGAGTCAAGAACAATATCACTATTGATCTTCCAGATGGTAGAAAGTCAACCCTCATCATAGCCCGGGTCAACCCACAAACAGCCATTACAGAAACGTGCCTTGAGTTATCCAAAGTCTGGTTTTAAGCATAAGCCGGACAACTCCCCGTACCTTAACATTGTTAAGATATGAACTATTCTATATCCAATATAGAAACAGAGACACTGATTTAATTGGAACCAGATTCAAATCATGCAGCTGTCTCCAGTGCATGTCAACTAAATGGAGAGAGGCTGATCAGCATTACTCAACTTAGGAGTGCATCCAATTATGAGTAATCTGAAAGAGAAGCAAGTTCTCATAATCATTATTATCAACTGAATACCATACACAACTATCTACATCTTCGATCACCTTGAAGAATCCTGATACTTGCAATACCTGGTTCTCTACTTTATTCATATACCTATAACTTCTCAAAACTTAGACCTTGCATTTCTACGAAACACATGTCTAAGAACTAGAGAAGTCATAAGTAAACAGAATATAGTACGAGTACCAACCCCTCTGTCCAAATGGACACAGGACAACATACAATATACTTTGTATAAGTCCGCTGAGTTGAATTACTCAAACCCTGTGCGTCGTAGGTTGAAAACTGTACTTATGGTTAAGAAGAATTACACCGCTGTTTAATGCTCCTTACCTAACCATCCACTGATATAGGTAAATGTCATAGACATAATTTCAAAAAGTTATATCTCACTTTATAAAAATAAACGTACAGATATATCAATTTGAAATTGGTGCATAACAACGGATATTGAAAACCAAATATTTGCCGTCCGGCAAACAACTCAGGCGATTTCCTCAAATATCACCAATTACAACGAATCCCGATATAATGAGGATGATCACCCAATTCCCAATAACTTACTCCCACTCATCATCTGTAAAACCATACAGATGTGAGAATCAAACCTGGTAAATACATACCCTAGAGCAAGGACTAATTGGGAAATCAGTTTTCTTTTAACAATACACAGTAAAACTGAAACATGTAAATGTTTCGAAGGGGTATCCGGGTATTCCTAGTAATCCCTCTTCCATTATCAGATTCACAACTGTAACCGTATATTTCTTTGCCTTCTCTCCAAATCCCTTTAGTCAAGAAAGAATCCTATGGGCTCTATCAACGTGCAATAGTGACCTGTAATGTCACCTAAAGCATGTACACGATGATAAAGATAAACCAGATAGCATACTATCATCTCGAGTAAGACTGTCCTACCGGCATAGGTCCTCCCTCAATCATTGCAATCATGTTCCTGTGATCCAATAATTGACTCTGAGGGCACTATATCCACAATTTGAAGATGACCCGCCTCTCCTCGGCAATGACAGGACCGAATCGATGGTGATACCAACCTTTGAAAGAACCCACAAACCTTGGAAGATAGTCGGGCTCTGGGATCATGAAACGAGAGCTAGTGTTCAGCCGCATAAAATGATGGATGACGTCATGAGTGACTTCCGAAAACAAAGTGGGCTCAACTAAAAACGCCTCGAGAGGGATGCCCTGGTTATAGCCCAATTGCTGGGCAAAGCGGTATGGATTATACTGTATAAAAAGAACTGTGTCATTCTGAAGAAACACCAAATAACCCGGCCTAATCGAGTACAGGTGCATAATCTCTTTAAGCGTTAGGGATGGTGCTTCACCCTTTGACAGGTCAAATACCTGTTGAATAGGTCCCGCGGGAGCAGATAGGACCCGGTCATTAAAAACCATCCCGCCCTCGTTTGAGTATGGGTTAAGCAACACGCGGAGGGCCCCTAGCTGAGTCGGAATGGGAGCAGAAGCATCCAACCATCTCATAACCCGTGGGAAGGTATAAGAGTCATAAAAGTCTGGCCACCGGTGAGTAGCGAATGCTCCCAATACATGCATCTCGATCCACGACGTGAAATAGTGGAGAGAGAGATTCATAACATCCGCGCCAGGGGTCGAAGTGTTAGACGTGGCACTTAATCCAAGATATAGGTGCGACAATCCTGCAACTCCAACGGCCAACCTTGCCCCTCCAGCTATGCGATGAGCAGGGTAGAAGATGGAGGCTCTCATAAAGCGTCGATACGTCGGTATAGCGAACCAACTGAGCCAGAGACTGATGAAGCCAATGAAGAAGGTTTCTTCGTCCATACTGGGAGCTGTAATTGTATCGTAGGAAACGGCCGACGAGGGCGGAATATAGAACTGTGGTAAATCTTCCTCTTTGGCCGGCAGTTTATTCAACCCGAACCCAAAAGGGTCGTCGATGCTTGCAAACTTCGGAGCTTCTTTGGATAAAGCATCTCCACGGAGAAAGCATGCAATGAATGTCTCAAAGGTGACGCCTTACCCTTCTGACGTCACGAACAGTTTCTCAAAAATACACTGAGCTTTGATTAGACTTGGGTACTTATGGCGGACGACATTTTCAGTCGTCAGGCCGTCAAGCATAGCAGGCACGGTCGCGAACACATACTCATCGGGAGGCACCAACTCATCATAATACTCTCCCCTGATTGGCAATCCAGAGATCTCACGGAACTCTTCCATTGAAATCGAGACCTCGCGATCTCCTAGCAAGAAGGTGTTGGTGGGAAGATTCCATTGGTTTAGAAAAGCTTTAACCCACCAAACGTGAGGGGCCTGGTAATGAAATAGAGACGCATACACCGCTTGATACAGCCCAACCTTCTGTAACCTTGCACGGTGGACGGAAAGAACTTATCGAGCCCATGGAAGGTAGCCTACTGGGTGACGGGGGGTGACGCCTACCTTATAAACTTGTCCCCAAGGTCGGGCTTCGCTCTGACATATGCGGCGCCCCAGAATATCTATAGCCGACAGGGGCTGGTTGGGTATCCCAGTTGTTGATGGCTCAAGCCAACCTATAGGTGTCCAGTTAGTCGTCTCCACCTCATAAGCGGTATGCGGGCGTTCCATCAGCGATATTGGGCGGAGGGGCTCTGTTGGCACTTCACAAGTAAAGCTACGGACTGCCCCAGATAATGTGACCATACCAAACTCCCCATAAAAGTAGACTCGTACAGTCCCTGTCATGTGCCCTGACCATTGTCATAGCTTTCTCGTCCGACGGCGATTGCGGAAAAACGGCGTCTGAGCGAGTATAAGGAAAGTAGGGAAGTGAAGCCATTGTTCCTGAAAAAAGGGAAAGAAAAACCATTAATAAAACATATATGTATATAACAACAGAAGAAAACGACATGATGTTTGTTCCATGGGACCACTGCTGCAAAACCAATGGACCCCACAAAATCAATATGGCGTCTCACCAATGATGATGCAAGATAATCATTGCAAGAATCAAAAAGGATTTTCATTAAATGGACATTGGAATTTAAACAAATCTTATCATCCTCAAAGAAAAATGAGGTATGTCAAAATACCCAACGAATTAAAAATTTGCAAAAAAAAAATGAAAATATGCCCAAGAACGCCATGGAATAAATTTTCCAAAGGGTCTCTAGATCTTTCAGAGCTAAGCTCTGTAATGAGGAATCATATTCCTTTTAAACAATGGAATTAAATTCCAAGGATCTTAAAAGATCGGTAACAGGGTAAAACCCTAAGAGGAGAATCAACAATCCCCATTGATTCAAGATCTTAGAATCTACAAAACATGTGTGATTTGGATCTTTAAGAAACCAATCTAAGAAAAGAGCAACGCACTGTCCCCGGATTTAAAATCCACGATGAAAAGAACAAAAGAGGGAGGGGTTCCATTCATGATCCTTACCAGGGAAAAAGTTTAACAGAGTTTAACTCTGAGATTCTAGTGAGCAGAGAACTAAGTTTTGAAGAGGAGAATTAAACTCTCAAGGAAAACAAGTAAGGAAGAAGATGAAAGAACAGTGGCTTCCCAAAGGCAAAAGCCATGCATTTATAAGAAATAATGGGGAGCGGTTCATCTTCCCATTCCTCTAGGCAATCTAACGGCTGTGAGGACAGACAGCGTTGCACTCACGTGCAAGCCACGTGAGAGCAATGCTGGGGGGCATTTGTTCCCTTATAAAAAAGGGATGGGGGAAAATTCCTCACTGAAACAGCCCCATGTGTTTAACACGTGGGTGCCTATATGCAACGCATATAGGCACATCAATTAAAAACAATTGCAAAGACAAAAAGCCCCACGTGTTTAACACGTGAGTGCCTATATGCAACGCATATAGGCACAACAAATAAAAACAATTGCAAGGCCAAAGAGCCCTACGTGTTTAACACATGAGTGCCTATATGCAACAGCAATTAAAAACAATTGCAAGGCCAAAGAGCCCTACGTGTTTAACACGTGTGTGCCTATATGCAATGCATATAGGCACAGCAATTAAAAACAATTGCAAAGCCAAAGAGCCCCACGTGTTTAACACGTGAGTGCGTATATGCAAAGCATATAGGCATAGCAATTAAAACAATTGCAGGACCAAAGAGCCCTACGTGTTTAACACGTGAGTGCCTATATGCAACGCATATAGGCACTGCAATTAAAAAAATTCTAGGCTAAAACAGCCCTACGTGTTTAACACGTGAGTGCCTATATGCAACACATATAGCCACAGCAATTGAAACAATTGCCAAGCTAATAAGCCCCATGTGTTTAACACGTGAGGGCACTTCCCTACTTAACAAGGAACCGTTGGATCAAAGATCCAATGATGATATTATTAAATTCTATTAAACTTTTAAATGGGAAATGATATTTTCTGTTAAACAGAAAGTTGACGGATCAAAAATCCCATGAGTTGGAAAATATTTTTCATCTCTCCAAACACCGTTGGATAAAAAATCCAACGATGATTAAAAATCACCAATCTACAGAATAAATTCTGTATAGGAAAATATTTTCCTAATCTTGTTTAAAAAACAAGAAAATATGTTCTGTGAGACAAAACTCTTGGATCAAATATCCAACAACGGGTAAAACCCCCAAATCAATTGAAGTCTCTCAATAAGAGATTTCCTAAAACTAATTAACAAACTTTTCTCCACTATATAAAGAAACCAAGACTTCAAGTCTCAAAAAGGAGAGACCCCCCTCCCCCCCCCATAAGCTTTAAGAAACAAAAGAAAAAGAGAATTCAATTCTCTAAAAAAAGAAGATTCCCTTCTTAAACAAAAATCCTAGGTAAAGAAGAAAATACAAAGATTATCTTATCTCTTCTTTAAGGGTTTAACCCTTCATACAAGAACTTAGTTCTTCCTCTGGTTGAGGTCTGCAGAAGCAGATCTTCCCACAAGCTGAGAATTTAATTCTAATCGGGGAGATTCTGTTATGCAGATTCAAAATTGCGGGGAAAAACTAAGTTCAAAGAATTTAATTCTTACAAAAGTATATAGAAATTTAATTCCTCTGATGAAACTAAGGTTTAACCCTGTAAAAGAATTTAATTCTTATAAAATAAAAGACGTGAAATTCTCTAAACTCAAATCCCAACATCATTGATATAAGATCAAGATCTTCATGCACATAGAGGAAAAAACTGATGATTTGCATGCAAGCGTCAAAAAAGAAGAACAAGAAGTGCATCCTAGGACAATCACGTGTTCCCACGTGACCCCCAAGCATTTATATAGAAAAGGGAATAACCCCAAAGGCAACGCTCACATTTTGAAAGCACTTCACGTGTTTGCACGTGAGCATTAATGAATTAAGTGCTTAGCACTTATAAGAGAAAAGAAATAAAATTCAGAGAACAGTTCTCATTTCGGGTGCCTCACGTGCTCGCACGTAAGCCAAGTGCTCATAAAAGAAGAGGGAAATAAAACCCAAGAAGGCAGTACCTAACTTTAGGGCGCCTCACGTGCTCTTACGTGAGTGCCACAAGAATTCAGTGTTTAACACTGTTTTAGAGCCTCACGTAGGAACATATGAGTGCTGCATGTAAACTAGTGTTTAACACTACGGGAAATCAATTCCAGCCTCAAATTGGCCAAGTCTTCTTGAAATTAAAATATCTTCGATGAGATTAAAATATCTTCGATCTCCAAATGGACCAAGTCTCTATGCTCATGACTTCCCAAACTAATGAAGAAATCTTAGTCTCAAAATACGACTAATGATAGAATTGGTTCAAGGGTACATTTCTCTACACCTCTGATACATGTCGTTATAATTCCTCAACGTCTTAAGAGAGGTGGCGGGTCCCGACAACTAACTGCTTTTGGATGCACTTCCTAAAATGGCGACAACGGACCGCAACGTTCTTAAACTAGCTATGGACCGAAACGTCCTTAAACTACCAACGGACCGAAACGTCCTTAAACTAAAGCAATGGAGCCCAAATGCTCTTTTGTTGGGTCTGAACGATCCCAAAATCCTGTTGAATAGATCTTAGTCTCAAATTAGACTAACGTATTCTCAACAAAAATTAAAGTTGATCTTAATCTCAAACGAGATTAACAATCCTTAAATCAACACAAACCCAATCCTAAGAATATACGGATTTGGACTAATCCACGCCCTATGGGCGATAACATAAATTAGTCTCCGTATACAATCCACGGGCAACCAAAAATAAAACAAACACACACGACATGAAGTGATATTCTGGAGTAGGAGAAACTGATTATCAGTACACGGTAATGTAATTAACTACAGAAGTTTGCGCCTGCAGGGAAGAGCGTTCCCACAATCAAAAATTCCTCACAAACGAAGGGGAATCTGACGAAATCTGCTACAACGGCCGCATCCCTCCAAACCTCCTATATATGGTGCCATAAATCAACTTGGAATCTTCGGAGAGGTGGACAGGTAAATCCAAATAGTATCTGCCCCCAAATTTAGGCAAGATGATCCATCCCGGTTCTTCTCTGTTTTCGGCGGTAAACAGTGGGCCTAAAGATCGAAATGATGCAACCGCCAAACGTCATGTCGTTCCCAGGCGATCCCCATTATGATTCTCGGTGCCAAACTGAGCAGAAGAAAAACCGAGTAGGCCACTCTCGATCCGACCCCATGAATAGGTCAGAACGAGAGTGGGAGGTTAATGATGGTGCTCAAAAGTGGTATTTCCTCAGATTACGACGCGTAGCAGATGACGTGTCCCATAGGCTACTGAGAAGGAATAAATGAGATGCATCATAGGCGTTCCTCGGGACTTTGTCTCCAAGGATGTATCCGACCTTTCAGGAGACCTTCCTGAGTGCTTCTATATTCACCTAGCGAACAGCCTCCAGCTAGTCTCTGAGCCCTTGACGTGCTGAGCTTTCTCGGCCTCCCGGATCATCTTCGAGCCCCTGACATGCCGAGCCTCCTCGGCTCTCCCGATCAACTGAGTACGCAGAGCCCAAGCGCCTCCGCGCATCTTGCCAGAGCGAGATATCCGCCGTCCCACGCTCCACGTCCCACGCAGGCTTGTTCCCAAATTAATGAGCGGATCCCGCCATTAACGCGGGCGTAACGTAAGGGCATAACTGACGGTGAGAATCTTACACCGGCTCACTCCATACGACCACTATAAAAACCGATCTTCCAGACGACTCAGGGAAGGAGAATTTTATCTCAATACGCCGCTACTCTGCACTTATTGCTCGGCTCTAATTTGATCGTCGGAGAGGCCCCCGGAACTTCTTTTCAGGTAGCTTGGCGTCCAACACCAACCCATTGAGATCCATACTCAACAACTCCAAAACCAAATCTCAGCCGTGCAAGGCCGCCATCACAGGGTAGACGGAGGACAGCATCTGAAGGAGATCACGACCTCCATCAGACATGTACTCTGATTTTTATATACGATATCAAATTAAAAGGTTGTTTTTCATATGCTTTCTACACCCCTCCTTAATTTGTCATTATAATAGTAGAGATGAGTATTTGGTGTATGCAGACTAATCATTTAGGACAATAACAGATCCCTCTTACTTTTTCGTAGTTTCTTGAACCAGAAAGTTGGCACTTATTTGGACATAGTTGACGTAGGGTCTATAGCTGGTTGTAAAATTTTGTCAGATATATATACTTACTGGGGCTCTGCTTCATATGTATTGGTTTTATAAAATAAATTGTATTGGCACGTGTGATTTTAAAGTAGAATTATTTCTTAAGCTGTATCAAGATTAAAAAGTTTATGTTTGCGAATCATGGGTGATGTCATGACTGTTGGGTCCCCGGACGTAGTCATGTTAGGGTTAAGTTAATCTACAGCTACAAGTTACACACTTGATTAGAATTATATGACTAATTAATTATATATAGGAGGCATGCTTACCGAGATTTTCAAACAAATCGACATTTAAATAGTAGTTAATTATGTGGCCATACTTTATGAATGAATTGAAGAGAGTGTGCTTGCGTACGTGGACACAGCTCATCTAAATTCAAAAAGGAAGAATGGGATATTCAATTAATACTACCTAACAATAAAAAAGAAGGAAAGTTGATGTGGACTATTAATGGGATATTGGTATGCACACGTATCATACGGCAAAAATTTATGGCATGTCTTGAATTCTTTTGTTTTTCTTAATAGTTATAGTTATAGGTTAAAAGTTTTTCTGACCAAATTTATTCACATCTCAAAATATAGATATTTTGTATTTAAAATTTTGAAGGGCATGAAAGTAATTTCATGCATATGAGAGAATGGCCTGGCATGTACTTACTTAAAACTCTCACATAGATTTTTCATCCTTTTTTGCATTTTTTAAATGAAAAATGATATACTTTTTGGCATGTCCGCATAAGTTCTAGTTATAATAGTAAAGATATATGAGTTTATGTTTTGGTATAGATGGATGACTGTAGTCGACCGACCGCATCCTAAAAGTGTGGATCTCTTGGTTCAAGTTGGAGCGGGACTCACTCATGCGGACAACCATAGGACCACTCCAGCCCCATTATACTTATTGTAAATAAAGAAAATGACTCGAAATATTTAAAAAAAAACTATAAACAACTAAGATATATATTAATTTATGTCAAAATTTTATTTTCCAAGGTAAAGATCATTGGAATTATCGGCTCTAAAATATAAAAACCAAACCAAGTTATACAAATCCCTAATTCAAATCATACTAAATGAATATTATTGGATATGAATAGAATTTCATATCCAATTCCATACAAGTAGGGGCCGATAGAGTGAAAGTGTCCCTTCTGAAATTTAAAAAAAACACAACTAATATTGGTTGCATTTGTTTTTTGAATATGTTCTGGGCTTAATTTCAAGAAACTACCAAAAGATTTGACTGTTTAGAAAGAAACCATCGAAAGGTCTCTACATTAAGAAAACCTTCCATGATTAACGGTTAACACGAGTCAACTGCAATAACCGTAGATATTAAATGATTGTTTTTTTCCCTTATAATAGATTCAATTTACTAAATTAAATAAATACCGATTTATTTTTATAAAGCTTTTTTGAAAAAATTATTAGAGAACCGCGGTGGCGGCCAGAGGTGTAGGAAATGGCTGATGGGGGCTAAGGGGCTTAATTAGGTGACTAATTAAGCTAGGATTTGGTTAAGATTTGGGTGGAGGGATGAGGAGGAGGGCGGCGGTGCAAGAGACGGCGGCGAGTATGGTCTAACGAGGGAACACAATAGCAACTTAGGAGGACAACACAGTAGCAACTTAGGAGGACAAGAACGGCGGCTAGGTTAAGGTTAAAATGACATGATGAAGCGAAAAGGGCGGTATTTTTTTGTTTTTCGATATTTTTATGATCACATCGTTGTTTCGGAGACGACACTAATATGGTGTGGACATGATACCATTATTATGCTGACATATTTCCTTTAGTAATAGTAGGTTTTGTAATTTAATTTGAGACATTTTGATAACTTTTGGATATAGTTCTAAACTTGTAATGTATATGCAATTATTAGTTACATATATTGTAAATCCCGGTTTCCGTATAGAAATATTTCATATTTTTTCAGACTTTTCCTATATTTTTTCATTTATATATATATTTTATTTTTTATTTTTTTTATTAATTTATTCCTACTCTAACTCTAAACCTAAATAATTCCTAATCTACCCGACCCGACTCCCCATAACCCCTCCTCTTCTTCCTCCCTCGTTCTCTTTTCCCGCCTTTTTCCCGAAAAGCTCCCTCGTTCGCCCGCGAGATTCGCGCCCGTCCACGACGACCGCGCCCGCCCACGACGACCCCAACGGCTCCTTCCCCCGATGGCTCTCCCCCACGACTTCTCTCTTCTCGCCCCATCATCGCAAGACCCACCCACGTCCTCTCTTCCCCAACGGTCCCGACTCCACTCGCCCAAAACCCCCGACGATCGTTCGTACCCTCTCTACTTCACTCTCTCTGCTACTCTCTCCCTCTCCCTCTTCCTCTCTCACTCTCTCATTCTCCCTCTCTCCAACTCAACTCTCCGTCTCTGAGCTCCAACCCCCATCACCGGCGACCCCGTTCCCCATAACCGCGACCACCGGAGCACTACCACACCTCCACCAACTCCTCCACCGTCCGCACCCATCTCCCCAACCTCGACCGAGCAACCTCGCCTCGTCCAATCGCCGACGACCCCAGTTCCACCTCCTGCACCGAGCGCGACCCCATCGACCAACACCCGCAAGAACCAACTCCAGCACCACCCTCTGCGTGCCAAGCTTCCTCTACGCGAGTCGATCACTTTTGCTCCGCCATCGTCGGAGCCACCCAGTCTTCACCTCCACGATGTCAAACCCAATCCCCAGTGCCAACTCCAGCTCCTAGCCCCAGAGCTTCCTAAGCTCACCACCGACAGACCCTCTGCACCCGACACTTCGTGCCACAGCACCCGCGCCACCACTACCGGCCACTGCCGTGCCGTCGTCGATGAGCCGGCCGCACTCGAGCTCGTCACTATCGTCGTGACCGTTACCACAGCCATCGTCGCCGTCGCAGTGTCGCCGCCGTCTCCAGGCAAACGAAAACCTTTCTCTTGTTGTTCATGCTACGTTAATACCTAGGCTCGATAAACTTGTTAGATTAATTTGTTATATAGTAGGGTAGATATATGTGTTCGGCCGATCACCCAACGCTACTCTAATATTTGGTACGCTAGAATCTAAAACATATCTCGTTGTGGCGGAACCTGTGATAGTTAGGCCTCTTTATTGATTACGAATACTGTGTAGGAATGTGGGTACAAAATATTGCGTTTCAATCATGTAAAGTTATCCCAAAAAGGTGACACAAGATCTGAACCCTACCGCGCATGCTGACGTGTTAAAATCATTGTAAATTAAATACTATTTGGAACGTGACATTCTACGGCCCATAGCGAAGTCGACTCGATAACCTCTAATTACCCATAGTTTGTTTCCCAACAATTTTAGACCACTATAACAATACGTGGTTGCGAACGCGGCACTGGACTGCAGTCCGGGATAGCGTTTCATTTGGATACTAGACTTTGAACACCTGTGCATCCCCGCTTTAGGCTGAAAATGCGCGGAGCCCCATATGAATACGTAAATAATTTAATTAGCTAACACCTGAATCTAGTTCCTTGCCGTTTCACCATCGTTTGATATTTAATATGTATTTTAGCGTAACAATGTGTTCCACAGTTTCTGCAGTGACCCCTCTTACACCGCTACACTAAAAAAGACATAACATTTAATAAAGAAATGATATCGATAATCCGGTTGATGCGTCGGAAACCTAACAGATAGGACTAGATTTTATTCAACTGAAATAACACCTGAATCTGAACTTAATCACTGGTAAAACGCGCGTGAATTTGGATTTCCAGTTCTGAAACTGGAATTCCAGCAATCGATTGCTACCTAAAAGTGATGATATTTCCCTAACCAGAATTCCGTTTGACATGAAATTAATTTTACTGCTTATATGATCAAGTGTGCTTCATACGCCTTTTATATTATTTGGTCGATTCTATGCGAGCGATTTATCGTAAATTTTGCAAGTTATATGGCATTGGTCATCATAAAATAGTGAGTATCTGTTCAGTGCATTTCTGCCTATTTTTGTGTTTGCTTTATACCTGCTGCATAGTGATCATTCACATTAAAACCTAGCAACTGTTTTGAAATGTCGATATATTAGTGTTAGTGATTGGGTTGTGGCAAATACGACAATAATATTGATAAGTGAAAAAGTAATTGAAAGTGGCAGCGATACGTATTTGTTCACAACCTATCTAATACCTGAATGCATACCATAATCTGGGGAATGAGGAAATCAAGGTGGAATTGAACTCGTATTTAGCGAAGTACAGTGATTTAGAGGATGATCATTCGCTATTAGTGGTATATATATATATATATATATATATATATAGAGAGAGAGAGAGAGAGAGAGACCTTAGGTCGTGGGCAACAGGGTTATGTCCCGGACACAGCGGATCGTAGTCTCGGGCATGCACGAGACCCTTGTTAAAAACGAACATCCTTTCCACCATTTGATTTCATTGACTTAGTGACCGATAAGTAGTGACATGCACATTGCCTAGTTTATTGACATGATACATATATTGCACTATTCATATTCAGTGATGTTTATTATACTCACGCTCTGCATTTTGTTGCACTTCTCATGTTTAATAATATTGCATACCCGTCATATATATATTTATTGCTATATGTGTTGTCCTGACGACATGAGTGTGCATGCTCAGAGGACGAAGTGGACCCAGCCCCGGAGCAGGACCTATCATTCGAGATCGCGGAGGTCTAGACTGCAGCATCGGCGCTATTTCTTTTGCTCCCAGCACTTTGTTTTGTTGGTTAGTTATTTTATTCTGCAAAAATAAATGTATCTCGAACTCTTTTATTTGCAATATAATAAAGTTGTGAACTGTAATTTTTCTTTACTCAAATATTGTTTACTGACTACCATGTAATGCTAGAAGTCGAAGTGTGACTACGGCAGGATTATTCCCTGACCGTAGGAGCATGACTGGTCTATTCACCCCCCGTATTCCGTATTTTAGGAAGCGGGGCGTGACATGGTTTTGTTGGTATCAGAGCGCCAGGTTTTTGGACGAAATTACAGTTCTGTCGAGAGACTTCTAGATTGAGTTACACCCTTAGCAGATACGGACTCCTCGAGCAACTCCTCCGATGCCGGGCCCCACGATTGTACCGAGAAGATCTTTAGCACGCTGGCGACCCTGGCCCAAGCTCAAGAGAGGAAGACCGTCTCCTGGCCGAGGGACTGAAGGCAGTACAGGAGACCGCAATTTCCGCCATAAAGAGATCTACGACCGTTCCCGCCGCCCCCGAGGGCGTGCTCGTACCGACTACACAGGCTAGAGTTGGTACCGTTGCAGACTTCAGGAGGTTTCATCCAGCAGTGTTCACGGGATCAGCAAGTCTACTTGAGGCCGAGCAATGGCTCATCAACTAGAGAACCTCTTGACAGCCGTTCGAATTCCTGGCGACGACAACGTGAATGTGGTAAAGATTCAGCTAGAAGACGAGGCCCTCACGTGGTGGTCCATAGAGGAGAGCCGGCTAGAGAAACCTATTGGATGGAACATGTTCTCCATATGCTTCCTAGATCACTATTTTCCGGCTACTGCCAAGGCCGAGATGGAGGAGGATAATTCATTATGTTGAAGCAGAATGGACGCTCAGTGGATGTCTACGCCGCAGAATTTAACCGGCTGAGTCGCTTCGCACCATACACGGTAGCCACCGAAGCAGCCAGGGCAAGACGGTCCTAGTAAGGGCTCAATATTGAACTGCAACAACTTATCGCGTCTCTCGACCTACCAACCTTTGCCTAAGTTTCGAACGCTACCCAAATATAGGAAAGATTGGCAGAAAAGGCCAAGGGCTAACGATCGATGGACAGGAGACCCCATGTAATACCCAGCCCTTTTGTACGTCTACACCCGTATTTTCTTTTCATCTATAAAATTTTATAACTTTTCATTATTTTTAAATGTTCCAATCTATTTTTTTGTTCTCTACTCCCCCATTTCATTTCCCCAGCCGGTCTCTTCATTTTGCTGTACTTACTATTTTCTTTTCGGCTTAACCCACCTTTCCTCAGCCCATTTATCCTAGTGAGCCGTTTTCCCTATTTATTAAATTTAAGTCTTCCTATTATTCATATAACCCAACTCCTCTAATTCTTCTATTTGAAAGCTAAACCCTACAACCCAGCACCATTTTTCCCTTACCATTAAATCCCCCTCAGCCCAATGTCCCTATAAAATTAAATCCAATTTCTTTACTGGCCGTACACTTCTCTTTAATTATTTTCTATTTCCACCCAAGCCCAGCAGCCCTCACCCTAATAATTTTCCCCTGGTCCGCTCAATTGCCAGCCCACACACCATTTTTCAAATTCCCCAATTATATTTCTGCGGCCCATCCTTTTCCCCTTTTAATTAATTTTAATCGCGGCCCGGCCCTTTGTTTTTACTCCAATTAATTTTCCCTTTCTATTTTGTTGCCTTGGCCCGGCCCACTCTCCAAGCCGCCTCACTCAGCTCGCGCCCGCTTCACCCGACCCGATCCCTGTGCATCTTCCCCACAACGGCTACTTCCTTACCTCGCGCGCGCGATCCACGATCTCCGCCGTTTGCCACGCCCTCGCCCTCGCTCTGCCGTTACCCCACGACGCGCACTTCCCCTCTAACTCCCATCGCCTCATTTCCCTCACGTCACTCGTTCTCTTTCCTCCTTCTTTTTCCCTCACCCCCGCACCATCGACGTCGTCATCATCTTCGTCGACGTCCCAACCCAACTTCATCACCCTCACCATCGCACCCATCTCGATCCTCACCTACTGCACGCCGACGAGCTCCTCTGTTGTTCCGCTGCTACTCGTCGACCCCACCAGCGTCGTCGTCGTCGTCATCCCTTTCACCTGAACCCGTAGCCTCACCGCCGTTCAACCACGCCGTCACCCCGTCATCATTGTCGTCATCGTCTCTACCTCTCTCACCCTGATCTCTCTCTCTCTTCCTCTGCCCCTCTTTCTCCCCCTCCATCTGTGCACTCCCTCTCTCTGCGTGTGTGTTTTTCCCTCTCTCTCCTACCTCTGTTCTCTCTCACACTCTCTCTCTGTCTCTCACTCTCTAACTTCTCTCTCTCTGTCTCTCACCCCTCTTTTTCCCCCTCTCTCTTCAAACCTAACTCTCTCTCCCTCTCTATATCCTCTCTGTGTCCCTCTCTCTCTCTCTCTATACCCCTCTCTCTCTACACTGCCCCTCTCTCTCTCCTTAACCCACACCCATTAATCTCTAAAAAAAAAAAAAAAGTTTCGACCCCGGTGCTGTCAATTGCCGAAACACAAGACGACTCCGGACAAAACGACGCGATATCCGCTTCTCGACCCAAGCTCGCACAAATCGGTTCCACGGCGTATATCACGCGTTCGTGACGACGTTGCTGCCTAGCGACCCCGAGATTTCTTCCAGGCAAGTTCTTACTTGCTACATGCTATTTATTACTAGTTTACAAATTAAAATCGTAGATGTATCACATGTTTTGCCTCATGTAAATATTGCCACAAACTGTTCGATGCTTGTTCTCATAGAAAATCATTATCAATTTTGACGGAACTGGATTAATTACTGTGGCCCTTGATATGATGAACACCTTGTGCATGTTTCGTTAGAAAATACGACCGTTAAAGATTAAAACGGCTACCCCCAAATTTAACCGTAAAATTGGAATTCTACTGTACCTGAAAGTCGTTAATTTCACCATAAATCATATACATATTAGAATGGTGCGTTCGAGGGCTCAAAACGAAGCCAACTCGATGAACTTTAACCCTATACTGGTTTTCAGACATTTCTGTATTTAAACTATGGTGATATTCGGATCGGAGTGCGACTCTGGACTGCAGTCCAGAGTGACTCCAGTCTTTGTTTGCTGTTTCGTATTGAATACCATAGAATTCCCTTAACTCGTAAGTTGCGGAACTCTGCTGCTTATTGTAGGTAACTCTGTTAGCTAGACAACACAATTAGTTTCATCCTGTTTCGTTATCATTTACTATTTAATCTGTAATTTAGATGATCGGGACACATAACAGTCCCAGCAGGATCAGAATTGGCATGTTGATATTAAACAGATTATAACTCCTAACGTACAGACGCGATTGAAGATCCGTTTGTTGCGTTGAAAACTTTACTGAAAACCCTAGAATTCATACAACTGTAGCGTCGCTAAATTATGATCCCAACTGGGGTTAAAATGCGTTGCGAAATGGATTCCTGATTCTGAAACCAGATTTCCAGCCGCGAGCGCTTAAAATGAAATGATCATAACTTTTGATTCTGGAACCCGATTGGCTTGAAACAAAATTCTATGGATGGATAACTGAACATATTAATTACTACCTGTTTATCATTTCGCTAAATTATGTCCATATGTCTCATGATAAATCGTGCAAGTGAAAGAATGCGGTTTTATAACATCCTCACCATGTTTATATACTTGTTCACGCATCATACCATACCCATGTCCTTGCATTGATAACCTAGTGACATCGTGCATTTACCCAGTGTTAGATTTTAGTGTTGATTGTGGCAAGTACGTCATGTTCGTGTATTCGTGATTAAGTGAAAGTGATACGTACTTGTGCACAATCAGTGTCCCTTTTATTCTATTGCATTGTCGACGTCTGTGGGATGCGTGTACGTGTGACTATAAGTGGTATGGGACACTTATGGAAGCGCTTGCACGGATGTCACAGATAAGGCATCCGACACTGCCATTTATCTTAGGTATTAGTCGGGACGTGCTTGATGGAGGTCCTGCCTCCAGTTCTTGCGCAGACTTGTCACGGATCGATTAGTATTTAGGGTTATGGTTAGCGTTTGATGTAGACCACGGGGTGTGGGGTAGTTCAAGTGTGAATTCGACAGAATCTCGGGAGTCCCATGCCGGCTTATATATTTAGGGAGTTATATGGAGATTTACAGGGTATGTGCTATATACACCGTGATACATTCGTTACATGTTGGGCCCGTGGTCCCTTGCCCTTGGGTTCTACCCTTGGGTGGAGGACACTCACGAGTGGTTGACTCTCACACTTGGACTGACGATAGGCTTATTGACCTGTGTAGTGAGACTTAGAGACTGATAGGGTTACTGTCGTTTACATTCCTATATACTGTGTTGACATACATGACATATTGTTATACTGCTTTACTGCTCCGCTGCATTTATCTCTGCTTATTTATATTCATGCTGTTATTGATTTACTGTTATTCATATCCTTCACCACTGTTAGAACTGTTACTTGATTATATACATTATATTGCTATTGTGTCGCTCTGACGACCTGAGTATGCATGCTCAGTGAGAGGAGAAGATTTAGCCTGGATCAGAACTAGACGAGCATCACAGATTTCTTGACTTGCTACTCCGAGTTACTTTCATTTGTTCCACTTCAGGTCAGTATGTACATTGTTCCTTTCAGTTACTGCATTTTCCCATTACCTGCGCATCATTTACTGTTTACCACGAAAAGCTAGAAGCCGAAGTGTGACTACGGCAGGACTTTTCCTTGACCGTAGGAGCATGGCTGGCCTTGTCTACCCCTCGTATTCCGTATTTTGGGAAGCGGGGCGTGACATGGTTTAGTTGGTATCAGAGCCAGGTTTTGCATCAATTGGGATTGCAGTTTTCCGTGTACAGTTTGGCAATCTAAGACATCCTTCGGTCTAGATTATAAACTGTCACTCTTGATCCATATTTACATCGTGCGTTCAGCTATCCATTCACTATGGTTTCGGGTGACTTGACAAGGGTACGTGGTGGAAATTGCACTACCGTACTCTAATCAAGTGACTTATAGTCGTACAGTTGATTTTCCCCACTTATAATAAATTCAGCACCTTTAGTATTTTTGAATCTTTGTCCTATCCATATTATATTTTGATTCGTTCAGCTTGTGGCTTATACCATTCTCAAAAATCATTGTTTCAGGATCATGTCTTCCAACGACTCTTCATCTTTATTCGCTCCCCAGAATCAGACTGTTGAGATTCTGGGTGTACTGCAAGGTTTAAGGGAAGCCCAGGAGCGGACAAACGATTTGTTAGCTGAAGGATTGAGAAGACAGGTGAATCAGGCCCCGGCGGGAGTCTCCTATCATAAAGGGATCCCTATTGGACGAAGGAAGGAGAAGAAGATGAAGCGTCAACAGAAGCATCAGAAGAACCTTTGCTGTGGATATTGTAAGAGGCCAGGACATCTTCAGAGGGATTGCCGCCGCGCCCAAGGAAAATGTCTAATTTGTGGATCCAGCGAACACATCATCAACGGTTGCCCAGAAAGGAAAGAACTGCAAGGAAGAAACTTGTCCACTCTCCCCACTTCCGCCAAGTGAGGATTGCCGCGTAGTTCGGACTTCGACGATAAGGCGGATCAAACGCAGGATTCAACTCACACGACGAGAATGCAATGTTGTAGTAGTCGAAGAGTAATTTTCATGTTATCTACTTCAGTAATAATAATGTGTCATCCTTTATGAATATTTCTTTCTGTTTGAAATCTTGTATCCTTTGAACTTTTAATTGAATGCAATGATATTTGAATCATATATATATGTATTATTCTCATGCTTCCTTTATGTCAAATTCTATTCATTATCACAGTATTTTCATTCTGATCTTTCAACCCCTGCAACCGCATATTTTCCTATATTTCGTACCTTAAGCTTTCCTTGATATCCCACTGTCTAATCATGACTTTTCTTTCAGGCCATGGCCCATCCTGGAGCAGCGCCGCATCTAGATGAGGATACACAGTCATGCGTATCCTTAGACCACCCGATAACGGGTTCTGACGATGAGATCAACGGTCCCCAGGTCGACTTTGGAAACAACGATTCCGAGGACGAAGAAGCAGCCGCCCCAGAGTTTAACGTAATAGCTGATTCCGACGAAGAAGAAGAAGATCCTGAAGAGAACCCTATAGAAGAAGACCCGATAGAGGAAGATCCCGAGGGAGATCCAATAGAAGAAAATCCAGTGGAAGAAGACCCCATGGAAGAAAACCCAGAAGTAGAGGATCACTTGGAATCGGATCTCGATGAGGAAGCTCCATCCGAAGAAGAAGGACCAGAAGATCAAGACCCTGCCATGGAAGAACTTCCAGTGGCAATGCCTGCGAGACGATATGGAAATGGACGCCCCTACCTGAGTGCGCGAGCCTACCGCAACTTACTGAATCTCCACAATCGCGGCTGACGGAATTTATTTTGATGTTGTCTTCCGGCCAAATAAAATGTGTATAGTTAGGGCCACTTTTCGCCTTGGGGATGCCTTGTTTCAAATTTTCTTGAATGAAATAAAATCTTCTGAGTTTGTAAACCTTTTGATTATTGGATCGCTTAATACTTGGTTATTACCCATATCCATTTATTTTTCTGCTGAGTTCCCTGACTGTCCACCCCTACTCATTGTATAGTTTTCACCCCCATTTCGATTAGAAAGTACCACACCCCGATCCTTGGAATGAGTCACCCTTCATCCCTCGTCGGTGCCGTTTGAGATCCTTCTGGGAGGAAAACAATTCTTGTGAAACGTCTGAGTTCATTAACTCTTCAAATTTTTGATTCGTATGGTGTACCGACTGTTGTCTTCTCCTATACTTTCTCTTGGTATTCCCTTGTTGCTCGTCCTTACTTCCTGTGCAGACCCGATCACAATCTCCTTAATCTTCAGTCTAAAGCCGCCATACTCCGACCATTTGAATGATCCACATTTTCTTGTAATCATTACCCTTGCTAGCCCTATACCTCCTTGTGTTCTCCTTATTACCCTAAATACATATAGGGACTCTCTTATTCAAAAATTTAGTTTTCAGTATTTTGTATTTATCAAAGAGTACGTGTCATTGATTACTCCGTTTTTAGGTTTGAAGTACATTATTGTTATTTTCATTTCAGTAGCACAACCTTACACCGCACATATTTTATTCCATGCTCTTTATTTTCACTATAAGAGTTTTCTACGCTATCTGATCGATACTTCGTCCTAAAAGTATTTTAACCTACCGAATAAGCTTTCACTACCTCATTATGGTTACTTTATCTTCGAGTGTTGTGTTGTTACTATTATAAGTGGTTATACTTGATACTTATTATTTCTGCTATGCTACTTGATTATGAATATACGTGCACATAGTTAAATTTCGATTTGTATCGAGTACGCCTCGAATAATATTGTTCGTTATTGATGTTATTTATATTTTCGTATATGAAGTTACCCTTGTAGTTATTACTGCATTATAGCTTTTTAGATCTAGCTTTCCGTACATTGTTCTTACATTCACCTATTTTAAAACTTCTTCGTCCCAGTACTGATAATAAATCTTTGGTGTTAATGTGCAATCTAGATAGCTTTCACTTATATTTATATAACTTATCGTTTATTTTAAATTTCGAGGACGAAATTTTTGTAAGGGTGGTATGATGTAATACCCAGCCCTTTTGTACGTCTACACCCGTATTTTCTTTTCATCTATAAAATTTTATAACTTTTCATTATTTTTAAATGTTCCAATCTATTTTTTTGTTCTCTACTCCCCCATTTCATTTCCCCAGCCGGTCTCTTCATTTTGCTGTACTTACTATTTTCTTTTCGGCTTAACCCACCTTTCCTCAGCCCATTTATCCTAGTGAGCCGTTTTCCCTATTTATTAAATTTAAGTCTTCCTATTATTCATATAACCCAACTCCTCTAATTCTTCTATTTGAAAGCTAAACCCTACAACCCAGCACCATTTTTCCCTTACCATTAAATCCCCCTCAGCCCAATGTCCCTATAAAATTAAATCCAATTTCTTTACTGGCCGTACACTTCTCTTTAATTATTTTCTATTTCCACCCAAGCCCAGCATCCCTCACCCTAATAATTTTCCCCTGGTCCGCTCAATTGCCAGCCCACACACCATTTTTCAAATTCCCCAATTATATTTCTGCGGCCCATCCTTTTCCCCTTTTAATTAATTTTAATCGCGGCCCGGCCCTTTGTTTTTACTCCAATTAATTTTCCCTTTCTATTTTGTTGCCTTGGCCCGGCCCACTCTCCAAGCCGCCTCACTCAGCTCGCGCCCGCTTCACCCGACCCGATCCCTGTGCATCTTCCCCACAACGGCTACTTCCTTACCTCGCGCGCGCGATCCACGATCTCCGCCGTTTGCCACGCCCTCGCCCTCGCTCTGCCGTTACCCCACGACGCGCACTTCCCCTCTAACTCCCATCGCCTCATTTCCCTCACGTCACTCGTTCTCTTTCCTCCTTCTTTTTCCCTCACCCCCGCACCATCGACGTCGTCATCATCTTCGTCGACGTCCCAACCCAACTTCATCACCCTCACCATCGCACCCATCTCGATCCTCACCTACTGCACGCCGACGAGCTCCTCTGTTGTTCCGCTGCTACTCGTCGACCCCACCAGCGTCGTCGTCGTCGTCATCCCTTTCACCTGAACCCGTAGCCTCACCGCCGTTCAACCACGCCGTCACCCCGTCATCATTGTCGTCATCGTCTCTACCTCTCTCACCCTGATCTCTCTCTCTCTTCCTCTGCCCCTCTTTCTCCCCCTCCATCTGTGCACTCCCTCTCTCTGCGTGTGTGTTTTTCCCTCTCTCTCCTACCTCTGTTCTCTCTCACACTCTCTCTCTGTCTCTCACTCTCTAACTTCTCTCTCTCTGTCTCTCACCCCTCTTTTTCCCCCTCTCTCTTCAAACCTAACTCTCTCTCCCTCTCTATATCCTCTCTGTGTCCCTCTCTCTCTCTCTCTATACCCCTCTCTCTCTACACTGCCCCTCTCTCTCTCCTTAACCCACACCCATTAATCTCTATAAAAAAAAAAAAGTTTCGACCCCGGTGCTGTCAATTGCCGAAACACAAGACGACTCCGGACAAAACGATGCGATATCCGCTTCTCGACCCAAGCTCGCACAAATCGGTTCCACGGCGTATATCACGCGTTCGTGACGACGTTGCTGCCTAGCGACCCCGAGATTTCTTCCAGGCAAGTTCTTACTTGCTACATGCTATTTATTACTAGTTTACAAATTAAAATCGTAGATGTATCACATGTTTTGCCTCATGTAAATATTGCCACAAACTGTTCGATACTTGTTCTCATAGAAAATCATTATCAATTTTGACGGAACTGGATTAATTACTGTGGCCCTTGATATGATGAACACCTTGTGCATGTTTCGTTAGAAAATACGACCGTTAAAGATTAAAACGGCTACCCCCAAATTTAACCGTAAAATTGGAATTCTACTGTACCTGAAAGTCGTTAATTTCACCATAAATCATATACATATTAGAATGGTGCGTTCGAGGGCTCAAAACGAAGCCAACTCGATGAACTTTAACCCTATACTGGTTTTCAGACATTTCTGTATTTAAACTATGGTGATATTCGGATCGGAGTGCGACTCTGGACTGCAGTCCAGAGTGACTCCAGTCTTTGTTTGCTGTTTCGTATTGAATACCATAGAATTCCCTTAACTCGTAAGTTGCGGAACTCTGCTGCTTATTGTAGGTAACTCTGTTAGCTAGACAACACAATTAGTTTCATCCTGTTTCGTTATCATTTACTATTTAATCTGTAATTTAGATGATCGGGACACATAACAGTCCCAGCAGAATCAGAATTGGCATGTTGATATTAAACAGATTATAACTCCTAACGTACAGACGCGATTGAAGATCCGTTTGTTGCGTTGAAAACTTTACTGAAAACCCTAGAATTCATACAACTGTAGCGTCGCTAAATTATGATCCCAACTGGGGTTAAAATGCGTTGCGAAATGGATTCCTGATTCTGAAACCAGATTTCCAGCCGCGAGCGCTTAAAATGAAATGATCATAACTTTTGATTCTGGAACCCGATTGGCTTGAAACAAAATTCTATGGATGGATAACTGAACATATTAATTACTACCTGTTTATCATTTCGCTAAATTATGTCCATATGTCTCATGATAAATCGTGCAAGTGAAAGAATGCGGTTTTATAACATCCTCACCATGTTTATATACTTGTTCACGCATCATACCATACCCATGTCCTTGCATTGATAACCTAGTGACATCGTGCATTTACCCAGTGTTAGATTTTAGTGTTGATTGTGGCAAGTACGTCATGTTCGTGTATTCGTGATTAAGTGAAAGTGATACGTACTTGTGCACAATCAGTGTCCCTTTTATTCTATTGCATTGTCGACGTCTGTGGGATGCGTGTACGTGTGACTATAAGTGGTATGGGACACTTATGGAAGCGCTTGCACGGATGTCACAGATAAGGCATCCGACACTGCCATTTATCTTAGGTATTAGTCGGGACGTGCTTGATGGAGGTCCTGCCTCCAGTTCTTGCGCAGACTTGTCACGGATCGATTAGTATTTAGGGTTATGGTTAGCGTTTGATGTAGACCACGGGGTGTGGGGTAGTTCAAGTGTGAATTCGACAGAATCTCGGGAGTCCCATGCCGGCTTATATATTTAGGGAGTTATATGGAGATTTACAGGGTATGTGCTATATACACCGTGATACATTCGTTACATGTTGGGCCCGTGGTCCCTTGCCCTTGGGTTCTACCCTTGGGTGGAGGACACTCACGAGTGGTTGACTCTCACACTTGGACTGACGATAGGCTTATTGACCTGTGTAGTGAGACTTAGAGACTGATAGGGTTACTGTCGTTTACATTCCTATATACTGTGTTGACATACATGACATATTGTTATACTGCTTTACTGCTCCGCTGCATTTATCTCTGCTTATTTATATTCATGCTGTTATTGATTTACTGTTATTCATATCCTTCACCACTGTTAGAACTGTTACTTGATTATATACATTATATTGCTATTGTGTCGCTCTGACGACCTGAGTATGCATGCTCAGTGAGAGGAGAAGATTTAGCCTGGATCAGAACTAGACGAGCATCACAGATTTCTTGACTTGCTACTCCGAGTTACTTTCATTTGTTCCACTTCAGGTCAGTATGTACATTGTTCCTTTCAGTTACTGCATTTTCCCATTACCTGTGCATCATTTACTGTTTACCACGAAAAGCTAGAAGCCGAAGTGTGACTACGGCAGGACTTTTCCTTGACCGTAGGAGCATGGCTGGCCTTGTCTACCCCTCGTATTCCGTATTTTGGGAAGCGGGGCGTGACATGGTTTAGTTGGTATCAGAGCCAGGTTTTGCATCAATTGGGATTGCAGTTTTCCGTGTACAGTTTGGCAATCTAAGACATCCTTCGGTCTAGATTATAAACTGTCACTCTTGATCCATATTTACATCGTGCGTTCAGCTATCCATTCACTATGGTTTCGGGTGACTTGACAAGGGTACGTGGTGGAAATTGCACTACCGTACTCTAATCAAGTGACTTATAGTCGTACAGTTGATTTTCCCCACTTATAATAAATTCAGCACCTTTAGTATTTTTGTAAGGGTGGTATGATGTAATACCCAGCCCTTTTGTACGTCTACACCCGTATTTTCTTTTCATTTATAAAATTTTATAGATGAAAAGAAAATACGGGTGTAGACGTACAAAAGGGCTGGGTATTACATCCCATATGGTTCCAGCACGGCTTACCATCTCTCCCCGTGGAGCGATCCCAGTTCACAGGCCAGGTGTCACACAGATGAAGCACACCTTCTCACCTTAGCAGCCGCAGCGGAGGGCCCTGTTTTGCGATTATTGCCAGAGATCAGGACACACGCAGAGAGATTGTCGCAGAGCTGAGGGGCAATGTCTAATTTGCGGATTCAGTGAGCATAGGGTCAGCGAGTGTCCCCAGAGATCTGAGCTACAGGGAGGGTTCAAGCAACAACAACTGTCGTACGACACTTCAGCTCAGAGGGGTCCACCTCGGGTATCCCAGCAGCGGTCTTTCGATCAGAGGCAGACTGGTACAGGTCGGAATCAGGGACGGGCTTTCACCCTGTACGCCGAGCAGGCAGAAGCTTCTGGAGATGTGGTTACAGGTACCATCCTTATTTATTCTATACCAGCTAGAGTTCTTTTTGATTCGGGTGCTTCGCATTGCTTTATTTCTACGCGGTTTGTTGACACACACTCTATGCCTCACGAGCCGTTGACCAAGGGTTAGGAGATACATACGGGTAACGGTGTTATTGTGTCCAATCAAGAGTGTAGATTATATCCGGTGGTAGTATGTGGCAAGGAATTCTATGCGAATTTCCTTTTAATCGGGACGGACAACTATGACGCAATTCTCGGGATGGATTGGATAAGCACCTTCCATGCGATCATCGATTGCCGAGCTAGGAAAATGACCTTCCGCATTTCCAATCACCCCGAATTTGTTTTCGAAGGCGGAAACGAGTCCTTGGAGCCCGCCAAGTTTAGAGCCAAATTGAAAGTGTTGACGGCCATGCAGATTGATGAGAGTCCAACCCCATAGATCGTTTGGGATTTTCTCGATGTGTTCCTTGAAAATTTACCAGGTCTACCACCTCCCCTCGTCTTGGGATTCTCTATTGACCTGATTTCAGAGACGATGCCAGTTTCCAAAGCTCCTTACAGGATAGCGCCAGTTGAATCAGCAGAACTAAAGAAGCAGATAGAAGATCTGTTGAACAAGGGATTTATCCATCCAAGTGTTTCCTCTTGGAGTGCTCCTGTGCTACTGGTGAAGAAGAAAGACGGTTCCTTGCGCATGTACATTGACTACCGGAAGTTGAACCGAGTGACCATGAAGAATAAGTATCCCATTCCCCGCATCGACGACTTGTTTGACCAGCTTGGTGGTGCTCAAGTATTCTCCGAATTAGACCTTCGGTCAGGGTACCACCAAATCAGGGTCAAGGCAGAGGACGTATGCAAGACGGCTTTCCGAACCTAATGTTCTCCTCCGAAACACAGAGACGCAATCGCTTAGGTTCGTCTTGCCTGAATTTGGGGGCAGATACTAATTGGTGCTATCCGTCCACCTCTCCGAAGATGCCAAGTTGATTTATGGCACCGTATATCGAAGATTTAAACGGATGCGGCCGATGTAGCAGATTTCGTCAGATTCCCCCTCATTTGAGGGTTTTTGATTGTGGAGACGCTCTTCCCTGCAGGAGCAAGCCCCTGCAGTTAATTACGCTACCGCATCGCGGTAACAACTTTCTCCTTCTCCAGATGGTCATTTCGTGTCGTGGGTGTTTATTTTGTTTTTGGTTGCCCGTGAATTGTATACGGAGACTAATTTATGTTGTCGCCCGTAGGGCGTGATTTAGTCCAAATCCGTATCTTCTTAGATTTGGGTTTGGGGTTGGGTTTAAGGATACGTTAGTCTCATTTGAGACTAAGATCAACTTAAATGTTTGTTAAGGATACGTTAGTCTAATTTTAGACTAAAATTAACTTAACAGTTTGTTAAGGACACGTTAGTCTAATTTTAGACTAAGGTCAACTTAACCATTTGTTAAGAATACGTTAGTCTAATTTTAGACTAAGATCTACTTAACGAGATCACTTAGATCCAACAAAAGGGCATTTGGGCTCTATTGTTTTAATTTAGGGACTTTGCGGTCAATTTCCAGTTTAAGGACATGGTGGTCCAAGGTTAAGGACATCATTGTCCGTGGGTTTAAAGGGACCCCACAGTCCGAGGTTAAGGACATCATAGTCCGTGGGTTTAAAGGGACCCCACAGTCCGATGTTAAAGACATCATAATCCATGGGTTTAAAGGGACCCCACAGTCCGAGATTAAGGACATCATAGTCCATGGGTTTAAGGACCCCACAGTCCAGGTAATGATTGGTTATCGGGACCCGTCACCTCTCTAAAGACGTTGAAGGATTACAACGACAAATATCAAAGGAGTGAAGAGATGTACCCTTGAACCAAAGTTGATTGGGAGATCTGTAGTCTAATTTGGAACTAAGATCAATTAATTAGATTATGAGCACATTGGCTCAGTTAAATCTGAATTGATGACTTATGGCCAATTTGGGCTAAGTCCAATTAAGTTTGAAATGTTGGCCCTTTGTTGGCCTGTTAAGCATTTGTCTGGGTTCAGCCCATCATTATTTAGCAATGCTAAACAAGAGTCTGAAGGCTCTGATAATATTTTGTCTTTGACTGAACATTAATCATTATAGCTTTGGATTTTAAGGCTCATTTGAAGGGGTTATTGCCTCTGGAAAACTTAGCCAATTTGGGCTAAGCTGGTTTTAGAATAATGTTAAACATTAGAGGACATCTGGCGGTCACGTGTCCTCACGCGATGTATTTGAAACAGTGTTAAACACAAGAGACAAAATACTCGAAATAGTGTTAAACACTAGAAAGAAAGGGGTCACGTGGGGTCACGTGAGGCGCTTGAGGATGGGGCCAGACCTCCTTTATTTTAATATCAGAATATTCAAAATAAGTGTTAAACACTTTTAGTCTTCAGACCATCACGTGTTGGCACGTGATTGGTAACCACGTATTACTTATTAAAGTGTTTATTAAGGGGTCACGTGAGGACACGTGAGGGCGCCCAAAAATAGTTCTGCCTTTGGCTTTGTTCCCTTTATTTTGAGGGTCACGTGGGAGCACGTGAGGCATTGCCTCCAAGTTTTTCTTTCTCATTTTAAGGGATCTTTCTTAGGGGTCACGTGGGGGCACGTAACCTAATTTTTTTCTTTCTTTTCTGATCATGGAGGATAGGGGTCACGTGTCACCACGTGACTAAGTTCTGTTTTTTCTTCTCTGCTCATTGAGAATGGGGGTCACGTGTTACCACGTGATCAAGCTCTTTACGTGTATGGAGAACTTTCAAGTTTCTTTATTTTAAGAATTAAGTTCTCTGTAGGGTTAAACCCTAATTATCTTTTAGAGGAATTAAATTCCTGTGTATGTGGAAGAATTAAATTCTCATATAGGGTTAAACCCTAGTTCTATCTTGGAGGAATTAAATTCTTATGAATTTGGGGAGAACTGAATTCTCATGCAGGGTTGAACCCTAATTTTATTTGGAGCAATTAAATTCCTATGAAATTGGGAGAATTAAATTCTCATATAGGGTTAAACCCTAGTTTTATTTAGGAGGAATTAAATTCCTATGAAATTGGGAGAATTAAATTCTCTAAACTCAATTCTCGCTCTAAGTTTTAGATCTGCATGGCAGAATCTCCCTGATGAGAATTAAATTCTCAACTTGTGAGGAGATTTGCATCTGCAGATCTGCAACCAGAAAGGGAACTAAGTTCTTTTGCAGAAGAGTTAAACTCTTAGATTGAGAATTAAATTATCTTTTTGTTTTATGGAGCTTAGATCTCTTTCCCCTTTCTCACCTAGGGTTTTTTTTTTTTTTCAAGAGACCTTCTTTTCTCTCTGGAGAATTAAATTCTCTTCTTTTCTCTCTCTCTTCTTCTTCCCCCTTTTTCCTTCTCTCTTGGCTTTTAATTATAGGAGAAAGAAAAGAATCAGTTTGTTTAATAAATCTTTCATTGAAAAATTTTAATTAATTTTGTAAGCAACATGATCTTTTAGATTACTCAGTGAATTTTATTCACCATTGGATTTTTAATCCAAAAGATATTTTATCTGTTATTCCTGGCAAATTTCAGGGAAATCTTTCCTTGTATAGAATCTTTTTATAAATTGGTGATTTTTAATCACCATTGGATTTTTAATCCAACGGTGTTCCATTTTACAAAGCACCATCTTTTTTGTTTGGAAAGATTTAGAGAAATATTTTTCTAGTTAAGGTTTTTGATTCCCTCTTAATTAGAATTTAATTCTATTAATTCATAGATCTTTAAGAACCCATCACGTGTTGGCACGTGATCCCCTGATTAATTATTTGACCAGAATTTAATTATGTTGTTTTAAAGAACTCAGGAATTATCACGTGTCAGCACGTGACCTTTGGTCACGTGTTGGCACGTGATACCCCATTGGGATTTTTCCTTGTTATTTTATTACACCTTTAATTCTTTTCAGTGGGTTTAAGGGCCCATCACGTGTTGGCACGTAACCCCACTGATTAATTATTTCCAATTATTTATTTTATTCAGTGCCTACAGGCTTTGCCTGTAAATGGTCACGTGTCTACACGTGATGCCCGGTCACGTGTGAGCACGTGATGCCTCATAACTTTTGATCCCGGATGAATTATGAGGCCCATAATATATCAAATCGAAGGATTTTTTGAGACATTTTCGATTCTGTCAGAATTTAGCTGTTTGTCATTCGAGAGTTTGTCAAAATGCAGCCCGAAAAATACTGGTTCGCATTTTCTTAAACGTATCGCTGCCATTAGATACCTTGGGCTCTTTTGCGCAGAAATTTTTTTGGCGGGAACAAATGCCCCCCACTACTTTGCCCACGTAAGTATATACGTGGGTAAAGTACTGCAGAGTAATTCATGGCGTATGACCAGTTTTGGGTTGGTATATAATTTTCAGAATCTTGATCTGAGAAGATAACGAGCGGACACAAGCGTCGTCATTTATCATTGACTCAAATCTCGGCTCATAAGGGATATAGTTCCAAACCCTTAGCTTCATGAGCCGCACCCTTCTATTTCTTTATGTTTTACTCTGGCGTGAAGTAGTTTATATGCTCATGAGTAACTTCTCCATTTCAGTGGCATGTAGTTTTGGCAAGTGTAACCCATAGATGGTAGATAACAGTTCATCTTGAAATCTTTATAAGGTAGCGATGGCTTAGGAAATAGGGTTAGGATCTGTTGCCTAAGACTTTTCAACTTTATAAGCCGTGAGGGTCTCATAAAGATTTTTTTCTCCCTACGAGTCGAGAGGATCTCGTAGGTGTGTTTTCTCCTTAGGAATCATGAGGATTCCTAAGTGTGCTTTCTCTTGAGAGTCGTAAGGATCTCACAAGAGAATTTTCCCACTTATAAGTCAAGAGGACTCATAAATGGTTGTTTCCCTCCTCGTCGATGTTCGACTTCGGAGAGTGTGGCCCGTGGATAGTCCAAGTTAACCTCTTTGCAGGGCTGTGATGGCTTGGGGGACAGGGTTAGGATCTGCCGTCCAAGACTTTTCAACTTTATGAGCCGTGAGAGTCTCACAAAGACTTTTCTCCCAACGGGTCAAGAGGATCTCGTAGGTGTATTTTCTCCTTAGGAATCGTGAAGGTTGCTAAGTGTGCTTTCTCTTGAGAGTCGTAAGGATCTCACAAGAAAATTTTCCCGCTTATAAGTCGAGAGGACTCATAAGTGGTTGTTTCCCTCCTCGTTGATGTTCGACTTCGGAGAGTGTGGCCGTGGATAGTCCATGTTGACCTCTTTGCAGAGCTGTGATAGCTTGGGGGACAGGGTTAGGATCTTCCACCCAAGACTTTTCAACTTTATGAGCCGTGAGGGTCTCACAAAGACTTTTCTCCCTATGAGTCGAGAGGATCTCGTAGGTGTATTTTCTCCTTAGGAGTCCTGAGGATTCCTAAGTGTGTTTTCTCTTGAGAGTCGTAAGGATCTCACAAGAGAATTTTCTTCCTTACATATCGAGAGGACTCGTAAGTGATTGATGAGTTGACCTACTCCCGAATCAAAGCATTGCTTCAACAGGGAGGTCGAGGGTTGACTTTGGTTTGTCTGTGTACCGCTGAGTCATGGAACTGAGAACTTTGCCGCGGCTCCGCTTTGCTGACATTGTATATTCCTGCAGAGACACTGATTTCGCTGCGGGTCAGCGCGAATCGAGATGTTCTCGTCAAGGACGCTGATTTCCCTTAATCGAGATATTTGCCAAGGACACTGATTTCCTCGGAGTTGAGACGGATCAAGGTTTTGCTGCAAAGACACCGATTTCCTTGCGGGTCGATGTTCATATCATAATATTGCATTATTATATTCCCCATTCTTATTCTTTTTATAAATAAACAGGTGCTTTTGACCCATGTCTGCTACATAGTACAAGTTACAGGTTCTTGGATCTAAAACAGTGAAAAGATAAAAGACGATGCAAAAGTGGGACTACAACCAACAAATAGAAGGATCTTGATCAAGCCTATATGAAGATCAGTTCACAAAGTACCAGGCAATGCAAGGTCCAAGATCGCGAAGCCACGGTTAAAGTCCACCACAATTATTCACTGGAAAATCTGGAAGAGAACCAGAAGCTATTTTAAAGAAACAACCAAAGAATAAGGAAGCCCAAAAAGCGTAGAGCAAGACCAGAAAAATTCAGCAGACGAGTCCATTATTAGGCCGCGGAACCGCGGCCCAACCCCTGCTGCGACCGTGGTTCCGCGGCCATCCAGAGCCCACAGAAGAAAGAAATTTTACCATAATTTAATGCGGCGCTGAAAAGTCTTCCTAGGGGTATTTTGGTAAATGTAGACGTGCGGCAATTGTAAATCTAGGGTTTTCTATGTCCTATAAATAGATACCCAAACTCTTGTATTAGGTCATGCCTCTTTTCATTTCATAAATTCAGATCTGTACTGGGTTGATATTTGGAGAGAGCCATCAATAAAAATTAGTGAGTTCTTTTATTTCTTTGTCTTACTTTACTTTTAATTTAGAATGTCTTTTAATTCCCTAATGAGCGAGTAGTTTTCTCGCTTGTTAGGGTTAGGTTTAGGGAAAGGTTTGAGAGATGAGATCTCTCTCCCCTTTCTTGCCCCATCGTACATAAGAATTAGAACTCCATGCAAACACGCACATACCACTCCCTGAGGCACCTTACCCCTCGAGGTAACGGTGATACCGTAGTATAAAGGACTGGTTGTCTATGTATTCCATAGAGATTTGGGTAAGGATCGATAAAGGAAGGACAAGAACCTAGAGGAAGAAATATCTTCCCAAATGATTCTAATCCACTTTATTGATAATTACCATAACACCTAATAAATCTAAAATAGGGCATTGAAAGCGGTGAGGAAACCTTTAATCTCTTAACTTACTCTAGGCCTAACGCTAGCAAGACTTAGATCTAGATAATCTTAGTTTCCTAATCCTAGTATAACTCAACTTAGTTTTTAGATTTAATTAAAAGACCCAACACCCTTTGGAATTAGCTCGTAAGAATATTTAGGAAATTTAAAACATCCCTGTGGACCGACCCGTATTCACCGGCTAGCTACCAAGCGATGCCGTTCTTGATTGCGGTAATATATTTTTGATCTATAAAATCCATCTAAATCAAATGGCGCCGTTGCCGGAGATGGCGTAAAATTTTCCTTTTTGTAATTTCGGGTTAATATAAAATATAAAAATCATAAAAATCTAAAAAATCAAAAATATAAAAATTTTATCATCTTTTATTGTTTGAAGGGTTTCTTGTGTGAATCTTTGCAGGATCGATGGATCTGGAAAAATCCAGAGTGCGAAACAGAAAACGGGATATCAGAACAGAGGGGTATTGGAACAACAGAACAGCACAATTTTTCTCAGGATCTGAAGCCCCCACTGCACCGCCTTTCCGCCGCTATAAGCCTATCAGAGCCGCGGATCCGCGGTCCCCATTGCTCCTCATCTCGCAAAATTTTCTCTGTTTGTTTCCTAGTTCTCCCCTCTGCAACCTAAAATATATCTTTTGCCAAATCTTCTGCAGGATTCTTTGCGCTTAAAAATCTTCCCCCTTCCAATAATTGATTTTCTGCAGGATTCTTTGCGCCGCGCTTAAAAGAAAATTGATTGCAAGTGATTTACCGTTTTGCATATTTTAATCGGACTTTAAGGGGCTTTTGACCAATTCAGATTGGATGGGGGTTTCATCACCCTTCCCAGGACCCCAGAAATCACATAATGCATTCGCATTGACCATCTTTAATTAAAAAATACTAGACTCAGCCCTAAGGATTTCGAGCTCAATAGGACAGAGGACTAGTTATAGGCATCGGCCGTTAATCCTAACCTGATTTTGCGGTGTCTAGGCAAGTGTGTCTAAGGCAAGTGGTTACTTAATTAGGACCGCTACTTGTAGCTGGGAGAAAGGCACTTACCTGGCCGCAATTGGCGGTGAAGAGGCGGTTTGAGGTCCTATTTCTAGCCCTTTGGAACAGTTAGGAGCTGTCTAGCTGACCTAGGTGACCCTAGATCTAGGCCTGATTGTGCATTTTTGGTTGATCGAAAGTGTGTCTTAGCCCTTTATCGTAAATTTTTGCAAAAATTTCCAAATAAAAAAAAAGAAAAAGGAAAAATCTTTTCAAAAACTTGCAACTTGTCGCTAAAGAAATCTTTGCACTTCACTTACACCACTTCCTCTCAGTGACATTTTCTTACCTCCACATTCTGTCTTTCACCTTTTTGACTACACTACCCCTTTAGTGTATCTCCGGTTGGACTAGGGACACTAGCGTCCGATTAGTCCGTGTTTCGTTGGTACCGACCGACGAACCTTTCGACTCCGAAGTCGAAATTCCTTCCACTTCCTTACCTCCACCTTCAAATTCTTCTTCCGAAGGTATGTCGGGATATAATCCCAACAATATCTTACCCACGGGACTGATTCCACCTCCGTTAGGTGCGAATAACCCGAATCTCCCGCCTGTTGTAGCGTCCCAACGAATCGCGCTCTAGGATCTCTTCTACCCTGTCCGCACCTCCTTACCTACCTTTCTTTCACCCCCACCAGCAAATGGGGACAATTTTGAGATAAAACCCCACTTCATCAATATGCTGCCAAAATTTCATGGATTGGAATCCGAAGATGCTTATATCTTTATTAATAAATTCCAAAACGTTTGCGCCATGATGAAAACAACCCAATTATCCGACGATGCTATAAGGCTAAGGGTCATTCCTTTCACCTTATGTGACTTAGCCGAGAAGTGGCTATACAGCACAACGTTACATTCAATCCGAAATTGGGACCGGTTTGTTAAAGCTTTTCTTAAAAAGTTTTATCCTCATCACAAGACCGCGAGAATTCACAATGAGATTATACAATTTGCCCATCTTCCTTCCAAACCATTTTGGAAGTGTTTTGAAAGATTCAAAGACTTACTCGTTCAATGCCCTCACCATGGGATCGAAAATTGGCAACTTTGCCAAACATTATACAAGGGGTTGAACCCGGCAACGAAGCAGTTGTTAGAAACCATTTGTCAAGGTCACTTTCTAACCAAATCTAGTGAGGAAGCATGGCAGTTTCTCGAGGATCTTAGTGAACAAACAATTCAGTGGGAGAGCATAAAGACCACCTCATCTTCTTCTATTAGTCAATCTAGGGCAGGCATACATCAAGTAGATATGTCGATTGCTATGAAGGCCGAGATGGCCGCACTAATGAAAAAGATAGAAGCCATTGAGACCAAAATCTCATCGTCTTCTCCTGCCCCTGCTTTACTCCCACGAACTGTTTGTGCTTGTTGTTCGGATCCAGCACACCTTACCGAAGAGTGTCCTTACAATCCACCTATTCAAGGACAAGATCAAGTCAATGCTACCTTTCAGCAACGACAAAGAAATGATCCTTACTCTTCGACCTACAATCCGGTTGGAGTCACCTAAATTTTGCTTGGAATCAAAATCAGCAATTCCAAGAAAACAACAACTTTCAAAGGCCTCCTCCTCCACAACAACAAGCACCCTAACAAACTCAATACCAGCAACCTTTCCAACCACAACCTTATCCAAATCAAACGAATAATTTGGTTCAACCAAATGATGATAAGGTTATCTCGCTAGAAAAAAGTCTAGATGCGTTTCTCAAGCAATCTACAGAATCCGCAGCAAGATTGGAAAATTGCGTCCAGTCTTTGGTGCACAACAATGCTTCACACGATCAAAGCATCAAATCTATTGAGGCACAAATTGCACAATTAACTGCTGCGTTGAGCGAAAGAGAAAAGGGAAAGCTTCCATCTCAACCATTGCCAAATCCCGGTCACACACACAACGCACATGAATATCACAATGTAAATGCGGTGACCACGTTGAGATCTGGAAAAGTGTTGCAAAATAACGTGGGTACTAGTGATGACACCCCCGCCGGTGGTTCTTCTCTTTCTTCTTCTTCTTATCCATCCTCTTCTTCACCTTCATCTTCTCCGCTAGAGCCTATTCTTCATTCTTCAAAAGGCTCTTCTTCTTATAATTCGAACGGACCCACTTCTCACTTCACGAACACACCCACACTAGGATCCGTTCCAACTCCACAGACATTGGACTCAACAAATTTTCAGAATGCTCCATTTCCAAACAGGTTGAGTCCCAATAAACCAACTGCACAAATGGAGAAGATTGTGGAGTTATTTAAACATGTTAGCATAAATATACCTCTCTTGAATGCAATCCAACAAGTCCCTTCATACGCGAAAATCTTAAAGGGCTTATGCACCTCAAAGAGAAAGTCGTCTCAAATACCCAAGAAAGTGCTAGTGGCTAGTGCAGTGAGCAATGCTATTAACCAACCTCAACCCTTACCCCAAAAACGAAAGGACCCCGGCTGTCCTACGATTTCAATAACAATTGGGGATAAGAAAATCAATCGAGCACTTTTAGATCTTGGGTCTAGTGTTAACCTGCTTCCCTACTCCGTGTACAAACAATTAGGGGTTGGAGAGTTGAAACCCACTCGTTGTACTCTCCAAATGGCTGATCGATCAATCACCCATCCTAGGGGTGAGCTAGAGGATGTGTTGATCAAAGTTGGAGATTTCATATTCCCCATTGATTTTATTGTTGTGGACACACAACCTGTTGCTAACCCACGGAACCAAATTCCGGTGATCCTCGGTCGACCATTTTTGGCCACTTCCAAGCCATAATAAATTGTCGCAATGGCTCCATGACTCTATCCTTCGAGAAGATGTCTAGTGAGTTCAATATTAACAAATTAGAAAGTCTGCCCCCCGTGCCTAAAACTAGTACACGAGAAGTTTGCTCTATTCACGAAATCACGCAGGAGGACTGCGAGCTTGAAAGATTTTTGTTTGATGAAAACAGTTTTGACGCCACTAGTGCGTCCCTCCTTGAATCTACTACAGTTGACACAACCGATATTGATTATGAAAGTTTTACTTTCTCGGATGATTTTAACGACTCACAGCCCGAATATGAGTCTTTTGAATTTTTGGATGAGTTAGTTGAACCATCCGAATCGGTTGTTTGCAGTGATTTCGAGCCTGTGTTGGAGTCTTTTGAGTTCGAGGTAGATTTCCCAATTTTGCCTATGATTGTTTCGCCTCCGAAACTCGAACTCGCGCCCTTGCCGTCTCATCTTAAATATGCTTACATAGATGAGAATGAGATCTTTCCCGTTATCATATCGGCCTCTCTAGCTCTCGAGCAAGAGAACGCCCTTTTAATGGTCTTACAAGATAGGCGGCAAACTTTCGGCTGGACTATGGCGAACATCGAGGAGATTAGTTCCCTTATAATTGAATATCATATGCATATGATGGATGATGCTAAGTCGATAAAGGATCCACTGAAATATCTTGGGGATAGTGTAGTTAGTCAACCTCCTTCTTTAGAAGTTGAACCACCCCCTTTTCTTCTAATAAGCTACGAGAATGCCAATATTCCACTGATTGCTGATCATTCACATTCTCGTTTTGATTCATCACCACATCATATCTATTCACTTCCACACTTTCCATCCCACCACTTCTATCTTCCCCAATTCTTTTTGGATCGGTACAACATGTTCTTCCACCAACCGATACTCTATACAGATAAATTTTTCGATTGGTTGGTGTTGACGTTTGGTCTTTGCAAAGTTTGGCAATGACGTTTAACATTGTTTCAATGAAGTTTGGGGGGGCCTTTCTGTATATATTTTTGTTTCTCATTTTACAATAAAATAAAATAAAATTATAAATAAATAAACAGGGGAGTGCCAACATTTTGACCCTCTTGGTGTAGCATGACAGTGAGGACACTGTCAAGTTTAAGTTTGGGAGTATGCTCGGTAAGAGTTCTTTCTCCGCATTCATATGTACATATTTTTGCATTTGCATACTTATTTTAAAACCCATAAAAAATTGAAAAATTTCAAAAATTATGAAAAATTTCAAAAATTATAAAAAATTAATGTATTCAATTTTGGCCTAATTGACTTGAGTTTGACAAAAAGGAACAACTAGATCTTAGACTTAGTAAATTAAAAACCCTAAAAATAACCTTCCTTAAAGTTTAACGGTAGAAAGTATATGTCTTTGTAGTTTATTTAGAAATAGGCAAATTTTGAGTTCACTTCTTGGACTAAGTTAAAACAAAAGAAAAGTATTGATATTTTTATTAAAGTATAAGTTTGAAAAATAATTCCTAACTTAAGTCTAGATTCTGAAAATGTATACCCTACAAATCGCACAAACACGCACCTTGAAACTTGGAATAGTAGAGGAGACCTTGAAATGCTCTTGTCTAAAGTCCTTAGTATGATGAAAAATAAAAAAAAATATACAAGTGTGAATAAAAAAAAATGAACACTGGTTTTTATGATTACATAAGGCTAAAAAATAATTTAAAAAATATTTAGCGAGGGTGCTTCATCACCTAGTGCCTTAGACCAACTGGTTTGGGAGTCACTGCTAAAAGCCTTAGGTGTTACAAGACTAGGAAGTACGCTTTAAAGTGCAAACGCATTTTGTAATCGGTCGTTGGTATCTCAAGAAGTATTAACGGTCGCATGTAGGATGTGTAAGCAAAATTCATTTAAAAATTCACCAATTAAGAAGTGCTTTGGACAACGGACAAGAGTATGATTACTTGATTTGAATTTCTAAGTGTAGGGGTGATATATACACACACGTAGGGGTATGTGATTAGGGTTTAGATGAGAGAAAGGAGTGAAGATTAGAACTTGTATCTTTAGTAGAGTTGATAAAAATTCCTAAGTGGAGATGGAACCCTAGAAGGAAAACTTAAGAGATGCCAAAAGCTAAGTAAATTCATAAGGATATATATAATCTTAAGTTAAATGATGGGGAAGTGTGAAGAATATGGGTGGATAATTTACGAGTCGACGATAATAGAATTCCTTGTTAGAAAACTTAATTGGAGAATAAAAATCAATGGGCCGAATTGATAGGATTTTGTGGGTAGTATCCGCTGAAAACCCTCAGGAGACAACAGTCCTCCTACTAGGGACACCTAGAGATTTAACGGCTTGTTGCACGAGCTCGGTGCAATCGTGATTCCCTGCGAAAGTGAGGTTAGGTTTTTGTCGAGAATAAAACTAAGTTTGCTCGAGAACGAACAAAAGATAAGTTTGGGGGTATTTGTTCATATCATAATATTGCATTATTATATTCCCCATTCTTATTCTTTTTACAAATAAACAGGTGCTTTTGACCCATGTCTGCTACATAGTACAGGTTACAAGTTCTTGGATCTAAAACAGTGAAAAAAATAAAAGATGATGCAAAAGTGGGACTACAACCAACAAATAGAAGGATCTTGATCAAGCCTATATGAAGATCAGTTCATAAAGTACCAGGCAATGCAAGGTCCAAGATCACGAAGCCACGGTTAAAGTCAACCACAATTATTCACTGGAAAATCTGGAAGAGAACCAGAAGCTATTTTAAAGAAACAACCAAAGAATAAGGAAGCCCAAAAAGCCCAGAGCAAGACCAGAAAAATTCAGCAGACGAGTCCACCATTGGGCCTCTTAACCACGGCCCAACCCTTGCTGCGGCCGCGGTTCCGCAGCCATCCAGAGCCCACAGAAGAAAGAAATTTTACCATAATTTAATGCGGCGCTGAAAAGTCTTCCTAGAGGTATTTTGGTAAATGCAGACGTGCGGCAATTGTAAACCTAGGGTTTTCTATGTCCTATAAATAGATACCCAAACTCTTGTATTAGGTCATGCCTCTTTTCATTTCATAAATTCATATCTGTACTGGGTTGATGTTTGGAAAGAGCCATCAATAAAAATTAGTAAGTTCTTTTATTTCTTTGCCTTAGTTTACTTTTAATTTAGAATGTCTTTTAATTTCCTAATGAGCGAGTAGTCTCCTCGCTTGTTAGGGTTAGCTTTAGGGAAATGTTTGAGAGATGAGATCTCTCTCCCCTTTCTTGCCCCATCGCACATAAGAATTAGAACTCCATACATACACGCACACACCACTCCCTGCGGCACCTTACCCCTCTAGGTAACGGTGATACCGTAGTATAAAAGACCGGTTGTGTATGTTTTCCATGGAGATTAGGGTAAGGATCGATAAAGGAAGGACAAGAACCTAGAGGAAGAAATATCTTCCCAAATGATTCTAATCCACTTTATTGATAATTACTATAACACCTAATAAATCTAAAATAGGGTATTGAAAGCGGCGAGGAAACCTTTAATCTCTCAACTTATCCTAGACCTAACCCTAGCAAGACTTAGATCTAGATAATCTTAGTTTCCTAATCCTAGTATAACTCAACTTAGTTTTTAGATTTAATTAAAAGACCCAACACCCTTTGGAATTAGCTCGTAAGAACATTTAGGAAATTTACAACATCTCTGTGGACCGACCCGTATTCACCGGCTAGCTACCAAGCGACGCCGTTCTTGATTGCGGTAATATATTTTTGATCTATAAAATCTTTCTAAATTAGTCGACGCGAATCGAGATGCTCTTGCCAAGGACGCTGATTTCCCTGAATCGAGATTTTGCCAAGGACACTGATTTCCCTAGAGTCGAAACGAATCGAGGTATTCCTACAAAGACACTGATTTCTCTGCGGGTCGACGCGAATCGAGATGCTCTCGCCTAGGACACTGATTTTCCTGAATCGAGGTTTTGCCGTGGACACTGATTTCCTTGGGGTTGAGACAAGTCGAGGTATTCCTGCAAAGATGCTGATTTCTCTGTGAGTTGACGCGAATCGAGATGCTCTCGTCAAGGACGCTGATTTTCTTTAATCGAGGTATTTTCTAAGGACACTGATTTCCTCGGAGTTGAGACGAGTCAAGGTTCCTGCAAAGACGCTGATTTCTCTGCGGGTCGACGCGAATCGAGATGCTCTCGTCAAGGACGCTAATTTCCCTGAATCGAGATATTACCAAGGACACTGATTTCCGTGGAATCGAAACGAATCGAGGTATTCCTGCAAAGACACTGATTTCTCTGCGGGTCGACGCGAATCGAGATACTCTCGTCAAGGACGCTGATTTCCCTGAATCGAGAAGGTTGCCAAGGACACTGATTTCCCTGGAGGTCGAAACGAATCGAGGTATTCCTGCAAAGACGTTGATTTCTCTGCTGGTCGACGCGAATCGAGATGCTCTCGTCAAGGACGCTGATTTTCCTGAATCGAGGAGGTTGCTAAGGACACTGATTTCCTGGGGTTGAGACGAATCAAGGCATTCCTGCAAAGACGCTGATTTCTCTGCGGGTCGACGCGAATCGAGATGCTCTCGTCAAGGACGCTGATTTCCCTGAATCGAGATATTGCCAAGGACACTGATTTCCGTGGAATCGAAACGAATCGAGGTATTCCTGCAAAGACACTGATTTCTCTGCGGGTCGACGCGAATCGAGATGCTCTCGTCAAGGACACTGATTTCCCTGAATCGAGGAGGTTGCCAAGGACACTGATTTCCCTGGGGTTGAGACGAATCGAGGTATTCCTGCAAAGACGCTGATTTCTCTGCGGGTCGACGCAAATCGAGATGCTCTCGTCATGGACGCTGATTTCCCTGAATCGAGGAGGTTGCCAAGGACACTGATTTCCCTGGGGTTGAGACGAATCGAGAGATTCCTGCAAAGACGCTGATTTCTCTGCGGGTCGATGCGAATCGAGATGCTCTCGTCAAGGACGCTGATTTCCCTGAATCGAGAAGGTTGCCAAGGACACTGATTTCCCTGGGGTTGAGACGAATTGAGGGATTCCTGCAAAGACGTTGATTTCTCTGTGGGTCGACACGAATCGAGATGCTCTCGTCAAGGACGCTGATTTCCCTGAATCGAGTTTTGGCTAAGGATACTAATTTCCCTGGAGGTCGGTTGATTTGTTTCCGAGACGGAGCGTTGATCCGGCGGGGAAGTCATCGGTTGACTCTAGGTTTTCTGTGGACCGTAGAGTCTTGGAACTAGGACTTTGTTGTGGTTCCGATTGATGGTTTAACATCTGTGTCCTGCATGGCTCCATTTCGTTGCGACTCTGAGGTCGGTTGTTGACATCATGTCTGCATCTGGTTGGAGTGAGGAGAAACACCATTGGTGATCTTTAGGCTATCTGTGAACCATCGAGATTTGGAACTAGGGGACTTTGCCATGGTTCCGTTGTTTTGACCCTGGGGTCGTTTGTTGACGTCGCATCTGCATCCTGCTGGAGTAAGAAGAAATGCCGTTAGTAATCTCTAGGCTGTCTGTGAACCGTCGAGATTTGGAACTAAGGGACTTTGCCATGGTTCCGGGGTAGTCTCTAGGTTTTCTGTGAACCGTCGAGATTTAGAACTAGGGGACTTTGCCATGGCTCCGTTTGTTGATGTTATGTCTGCATCCGATTGGAGGGAGGGAGAATGCCGGTGTTGATCTCTAAGTTGTCGATGTTGACGTCGAGTCCTTGAAGCTAGGGATCTTCTTTCGCTTCGTTTGTTGACATTATGTCTGCAATATTGCGACGAATGTCGAGATTGTCTTTAGGTTATCTATGAACTGTCGAGATTTGGCTTCTCTTCGATGAAGCCTGGTGGGATGATATGGTTCCCCTCTTGTTTGTGCCCATGAATTGTATACAGGGGTCAATGTGACCTCTCCTGCAGGGCAAAAAGTTTTATTCTTTCATTTTTTTAATTCTTTCCACGATGCTCTATCATTTCAGCTTTTCATATCGCAAAAATCGCGATTTCCCAATCATTTCGGCTATTTTTCGCGGTGCCCAATCATTTTGGCTATTTTTCTTTTTACTCGCTGCTTTTTATTGCGAGTTGCCCAATTATTTCGGTTGTTTTTTTATGCATACATTTTTACTTGCTGATTTCGTTGCAAGTTGCTCCATCATTTTGGCTATTTCATATGCATTTTTGGCTCGCTGATTTTTTATCGCGAGTGTGGAACTTGGAATCTGGTGCCAATCTCAGCATCAGCATCGCTGCGATTAGAATATTGTCAAGAGCGAATCATCATTTGCCATGAAAGGACTTGGAATTTGTACCGATTTAGGCATCAGCATTGCTACAACTGGGATATTGCCAGGAGCGAATCATCATTTGCCTCTGTCGATGTCGAACAAAGGTAGCAAACAGGGTTAGGATCCCGTCGACTAAGGCTTTTGACTTCATGAGCCGTAAGGGTCTCATAAAGGTGTTTCTCCCTACGAGTCGTGAGGATCTCGTAGGTGCATTTTCTCCTTAGGAATCGTGAGGATTCCTAAGTGTGTGTTCTCTTATAAGTCATAAGAATCTTACAAGAGTGTTTTCTCCTTATAAGTCAAGAGGACTTACAAGTGTTTGTTCACCGTGTGAGCATATCCCTAGTCGCTGGTGGGACTCTGTTAGGGAAATGTTTATTCGTGCCCGTGGATTGTATACAAGGGTCAGCATTGAACCGCTTGTAGGGCAAACTGAGAAATGTGATGGTTTAAGAACAGGTTAAGATCCCTGTAGCTTAAGGCTTTTGAATCTTATGAGCTGTAAGGGTCTCATAAGAGGGTTCTCCTTACGAGTCGTGAGGATCTCATAAGTGTAATTTCTCCTTAGGAATCGTGGGGATCCCTAAGTGTGTCACTCCTTTGTGAGTCCTAAGGATCTCATGCGGGTATTTTCTCTTCACAGAGTCGAGAAGACCTTGAAAGTTTCTTTTAACGAAATTGCGCCCTTTCGGGTTTTCACAAACTCGCCGGTAGTCCTGCTTTTTTTACTCAAGGAGCCCTTTCGGGTTTTCATCCGTGCCCATTTTGCTTGTGGACGTATCCCCCTTTTTTTAACGAGTCTGCGCCCTTTCGGGTTTTCACAAACATCGCCGGTAGTCCTGCTGTTTTTACTCACGGAGCCCTTTCAGGTTTTCATCTGTGCCCATTTTGCTTATGGACGTACCCTTTTTTTTACCACGTCAGCCTGAATATGCCGCGGGTTGGTAGTAGTTTAACGACGTTTCAGTCATAGGTCCGAGATTTTTCGGGCAACATACGATTACGCAGCTAGATTTTCTCGCGAATCTTCGCATCTTTTGTGTCGAAGGTGGATTGCTTGAAGAAAAGGCTGAAGGCGATTTCTTTGTCAGAGTCGCTTCCAAAGGTGATAACTTGCGATCACTTAGCGTCGATTATGTGACAGTTGCCAGCGGCTCTTTTGCGCTCATCTGTCGTACTTTCCTGTTCCTGATGAGCCTTACGCTTCACTCGTTGAACGTGTTGTCGGTGGGAACCATATCCCTGCCACTAGTTTTTAAAGGCTATGCACTCCTCTATAGGGTGTGTAATCCTCTGATGGTATAAGCAGAAATTAGGATGTATGTCCGCTTCATCAAGATATATACTGCCAGGAGAATTTTCTCTGAAATAGGGCCCTAGCGAATCGTTTCCTTACTTCAAGCTTACTTTTTGATGGCGATAGGGATGCTTTGATCCGGTTGGGGTGCCTCGACCTTTTCATCCAGTCGTCGGCGTTTGGCTTTTTCGAATATAGCCAGTCCGCGCTCTTGATTGGCTTTGCTTTTCTGATAGGCTTCGTTCAGTAGCAAGTTGATCATCTCGTCAAACGGTTCCAAGGGTTTTGGCTTCGATCCTGCCCCCAGCTCTTTTATGCTGTCTTCTATCGCCGAGTGAACTTCTTCGTTAGTTAACGTTGAATGAGAGATCACGTGGCAACTTGCCACATAGTCCTCAGATTCTTCTGACGAGTCATCCCTGTCGTTATTGTCGTTATCTCCGCTCTCAATGATATTGTTGAGAAATTCTTGGAGTGTGACCGGGGTTCGCGCCTTCTGGTTATATTCCTCCCGTGCGTCAATAAGGTTTTGCAGATCCGTGCTTGTCATCAAACTGCGTGGGCTTTTTGGTCTTCTTCTTTTTCTTCGAAAACTTTGACGGCTGGGCCTGAATGTTTTGTCCACCGTCACTATTAACTCCCAATGTTGGGCGTGGTTTCAGCATTCCCTCAATGATCTCAGGCTCTAGCGGGCTTTTCCATCTAATTGCCGGGCATGTGTGAAGATGCTTCAGCATTCTTTTCGTTTTGGCTGAAAGAGTGACCTTCCATAGAGCTTCTTTTATAAAAGAGCACGATGCCCCCGGTGTGTCCATCCTTTTAGGAGTGTGCTGTTGTGGCGGATTCACCTTCCAGTTTTCAGACAACACGAATTTTCCTTGCTGGTATTGGTCTTCAACCCAATTTTTGAAGACGTAGTAATCTTCGAGTGGATGGCCCAATACTCGATGGTAGGGGCAGTAATTGGGATCGTTGACGTCGTTCGGTTGCGGTGGGTGTCTCGACTCCGGTAGAGTGATTAGCCCGTTGCGCACTGCTAGTTTGAACAGTCTCCTTGTTTTATCTCGGAGAAACGAGTAAAGACGTCTCAACTTCTCATCAAGGGATTGCCGCTTGTTGTTTTGGCGAACAACCGGTCTCGGGCCACTCGGCTGTTGTTGAGCGTTGGCGACGAAGATTGCTTTCCCTTTGCCCTTCTCGTTTCGAGGCTCCATCTTCGAGGAAGACGGTCTATGGCCCATCTGATCCATTTGGGCCAGTTTATCAATCAAAGCCTGCAAAGTAGTCGACTTGAAAAACATCATGAATTGGGATATGGACTCCTGGGGATCGAGGGTTCCCACAAACATGCCCACTGCAGGAGCTTTCTCTATGCGTTGTTCGCATTTCGACCATAGGTTCCGCCATCTTATTGCGTATTGCACCCATGTTTCTCCAGGCTTCACCCTGGCATTGATCAATGCCGTGATTGGGGTGTGTTCGCTAGCGTTTGCGAAATGCTAGGTGAATAACAACTCCATTTCTGAAAACGTCTCGATAGAGTCATTCGGGAGTTCCGAATACCACTCGAATGCCGTCTCCGACAAGCTGCCAATGAATTGGCGAAGCAGTAGCTTATCGTCACTTCCGGTGTTGCCGCACAAGGCTCTGAATTGAGTGACGTGCTGATGTGGATTTCCCGTCCCCTTATATACGTGGAATTTGGGAATCGTGTATCCCGGCGGGTAACTTATTTGGTCGTACCAACCAGGATAGGGTCTTCCAGTTTTAACAATTTGCCCAGCCGCTTCATTCGCCTGATGAACTCGTATCTGCTGAGCGGTATAATCATCCAGGGAGGCTTTTGAGATGGTCTCCTCCTTGGCTGTTGAACAGGCCGGAAGAGGGTTTGACGTCTCCGCTCGGTTGTCTTCAAGAATAATTGGAGGACCTTCAGCTGGAGGATCCGAATGTAATATCATCCCAACCATGTCTTGGAATAGAAGGGCCATTTGTTTTATATTGGCCGCTTGTTCCGCGACCTCTTTGTCCTTCTTCTCAAGCATTTTCTGAAGGAATTCGGCATCAGTTTCTTACTCACGGCGCTGCTCCGAGGATGTCTCCGGGCTTGCTTTCGTTCCCGTGAGTGTGGCCATAGCTGTCAACATTTCTTGGAGCTTTTGTTGTCGTTGCTCCTGAGCCTTGGCCACTGATCGTGTAAGCGGTCGATGACCTGTGGAGATACGGCTATCCTCTTTCCCGGATGCCATATAGATAGTATGTACCACCATGCCCCCAGCCTTGGGGCGTTTGGGTTCAGTGGTCTTACGATTCGTCGCAGACTCGGGGATTTTCTTCGGCCTTTTCTTTTTGTGGACTGGTGACGTTGAAGGGGCCGTTGCAGTGGGCACCCAAGTAGCTGTCGCTTTCAGTGGCTTGATAGGGTGGTCCTCTTCTCGCTGAACTTTCACCTTTTTCTGTCGGCGAGAAATCTTGATCAATTATCGAGTCTTGGACTTGACGCCAGACCTTGTAAACTTTGGAGGACAGCCGCTGAGGGGGATGCTCCGGCTTCTCCTTTGTGATCTTTTCAATGGGCGGAGGAGACCTCTTCAGCACGGCAGTCGGAGAATTTTTGCGCACGCTCCTTAACGGTTCAAAGCTGTTCCCAATTGGAACAACAGCATCAATTTCCACCGTTGGAGCCGACGGAGTCAGTCCAGAAGGAGAGTTTCGCCCAGCCTTCCTTACTCAGCGCCAGTGGCGACGTCGAGCATGTCGTGCGGAAGGGATTACCTCCGCTGTTGGATGAGCTTTATCATGCCCCCTGCTTTGAGGAGAGGCTATTATTAGCGCTAGCCGGTCGAAGACTGACGTCCGTTGAGAGGGGATAGTCAGTCTTGCGAAGGCTGACTTTCGAACAGGGAAAGCAGCCTTCGTGACTTCGCGTGGAGTAGTAGCTGAAATGGCCAGTCTTATGAAGACCGACCTTTTAGCAGGAGAAGCTGCCTTGACGACTTCAGGAGCTGGAATGGTTATCCGCTTCGGGATGGCCGCTTTAGGTATTGCGGGCTTTTTCACGGGCCCACTTGAGCTTTGGCCAAGTCTATTGAAAACTGAGGTACTGGATTTAGGCGACCCATTGAGAGGGGCCGCGGTAGTTGTAAGCCGATCAAAGACCGACTTCTTCGGAGCTTCTTGCGACGGTAATGGGGCGTTGAAGCTCATTGGTGGGATCATGGTCCCGAAGAATAGCCCAGTGGTGGCCTGAGTCACCTGTTCCACCGGCATAGCGAAGATGGAGGCCGCTTGGGGCCCGTAAGTCACTCCTCCGGACGGATCGGAGCGAGAGTTGCAGTTGCAGTTAGTGCAGTTTGAAGCCTTTGATCTTCTGTTTTCTGCACGGAGCAAGACACCAAATCTTAGTATCTCGAATCCACAAGAAACCATAGCAAACCACGATTCGTTCGCGAACACGACACATGAAGTGTGGAATGGAAAGAGGAAGAGGTCCCACCGGGCATGCCAGAATCTGTTCTCCTCCGAAATACAGAGACGCAACCGCGTAGGTTCGTCTTGCCTGAATTTGGGGGCAGATGCTAATTAGTGCTATCCGTGCACCTTTCCGAAGATGCCAAGTTGATTTATGGCACCGTATATCAAAGGTTTAAACGGATGCGGCCGATATAGCAGACTTAGTCAGATTCCCCCTCATTTGAGGGGTTTTTGATTGTGGGGACGCTCTTTCCTGCAGGCGCAAGCCCCTGCAGTTAATTACGCTACCGCATCGCGGTAACAACTTTCTCCTTCTCCAGATGGTCACTTCGTGTCGTGGGTGTTTATTTGGTTTTTGGTTGCCCGTGGATTGTATACGGAGACTAATTTATGTTGTTGCCCGTAGGGCATGGATTAGTCCAAATCCGTACCTTCTTAGATTTGGGTTTAGGGTTGGGTTTAAGAATACGTTAGTCTCATTTGAGTCTAAGATCAACTTAAACGTTTGTTAAGAATATGTTAGTCTAATTTTAGACTAAGATCAACTTAACAGTTTATTAAGGAGACGTTAATCTAATTTTAGACTAAGATCTACTTAACGAGATCATTTAGATTGAACAAAAGAGCATTTGGGCTATATTGTTCTACTTTAGGGACTTTGCGGTCAATTACCAGTTTAAGGACATGGTGGTCCAAGGTTAAGGACGTCATAGTCCGTGGGTTTAAAGGGACCCCACAGTCCGAGGTTAAGGATATCATAGTCCATGGGTTTAAAGGGACCCCACAGTCCAAGGTTAAGAACATCATAGTCTATGGGTTTAAGAACCCCACAGTCCAGGTAATGATTGGTTATCAGGACCCGTCACCTCTCTAAAGACGTTGAAAGATTACAACGACAAATATCAAATGAGTGAAGAGATGTACCCTTGAACCAAAGTTGATTGGGAGATCTGTAGTCCAATTTGGAACTAAGATCAATTAATTAGATTATAAGCACATTGACTCAGTTAAATCTGAATTGAGGACTTATGGCCAATTTGGGCTAAGTCCAATTAAGTTTGAAGTGTTGGCCCTTTGTTGGCCTGTTGAGCATTTGTCTGGGTTCAGCCCATCATTATTTAGCAATGCTAAACAAGAGTCTGAATGCTCTGATAACATTTTGTCTTTGACTGAGCATTAATCATTATAGCTCTGGATTTTAAGGCTCATTTGAAGGGGATATTTGCCTTTGGAAAACTTAGCCAATTTGGGTTAAGCTGGTTTTAGAATAATGTTAAACACTAGAGGACATCTGGCAGTCACGTGTCCTCACGTGATATATTTGAAACAGTGTTAAACACTGGAGACAAAATACTCGAAATAGTGTTAAACACTAGAAAGGAAGGGGTCACGTGAGGCGCTTGAAGATGGGGCCAGACCCCCTTTATTTTATTATCAGAATATTCAAAATAAGTGTTAAACACTTTTAGTCTTCAGGCCATCACATGTTGGCACGTGATGGGTAACCATGTATTACTTATTAAAGTGTTTATTAAGGGGTCACGTGAGGACACGTGAGGGCGCCCAAAAATAGTTCTGTCTTTGGCTTTGTTCCCTTTATTTTGAGGGTCACGTGGGAGCACGTGAGGCATTGCCTCCAAGTTTTTCTTTCTCATTTTAAGGGATCTTTCTTAGGGGGCACGTGGGGGCACGTGACCTAATTTTTTTCTTTCTTTTCTGATCATGGAGGATAGGGGGTCACGTGTCACCACGTGACCAAGTTCTGTTTTTTCTTCTCTGCTCATTGAGAATAGGGGTCACGTGTTACCACGTGATTGTTCCCCGCCGAACACGGAGACGTGACCACGTGGGTCCGTCTTGCCTGAAGTTCGGGGCAGATGCTAATTGGTGCTATCCGTCCACCTTTCCGAAATTGCCAAGTTGATTTATGGCACCATATATCGAAGGTTTAAACGGATGCAGCCGATGTAGCAGATTTCGTCAGATTCCCCCTTGTTTGAGGGGTTTTTGATTGTGGGGACGCTCTTCCCTGCAGGCGCAAGCCCCTGCAGTTAATTACGCTACTGCATCGCGATAACAACTTTCTCCTTCTCCAGATGGTCACTTCGTGTCGTGTGTATTTGTTTTATTTTTGGTTGCCCATGGATTGTATACGGAGACTAATTTATGTTGTCGCCCGTAGGGCGTGGATTAGTCCAAATCCGTATTCTCTTAGATTTGGGTTTGGGGGTTAGATTTAAGGATACGTTAATCTCATTTGAGACTAAGATCAACTTAAACGTTAGTTAAGGATACGTTAGTCTAATTTTAGACTAAGATCAACTTAACGCTTGTTAAGGATACGTCGGTCTAATTTTAGATTGAGATCAACTTAACGGGATCGTTTAGATCCAACAAAAGAGCATTTGGACTCTATTGTTTAGTTTAGGGACACTGCGGTCGATTACCAGTTTAAGAACATGGTGGTTCAAGGTTAAGGATATGGTGGTCTAAGGTTAAGGACATCGTAGTCCATGGGCTTAAGGACCCCACAGTCCAGGTTAAGGACATCGTAGTCTGTGGGTTTAAAGGGACCCTACAGTCCAGGTTAAGGACATCGTAGTCCATGGGCTTAAGGACCCCACAGTCTAATCTAAAGACGTCATAGTCTGTGGAATATATGGTTGTCGGGACCCGTCACCTCTCTGATGACATTGAAGGATTACAACGACATATATCAAAGGGGTTCAGAGATGTACCCTTGAACCAATGTTGGTTGGGAGATTTATAGTCCAATTTGGGACTAAAATCTGTTAAAAGGTTTATGAGCATATGGGCTCAGTTGATATGAGTTGAGGACTTACGGCCAATCTTGGGCTAAATCCAATAAGATTAAAATGTTTAACATTTTATTGTTCTGGGCTGTTGAGCCTCTATTTGAGCTTGGCCCTTATAATAATGTTGAGCATTAGATCCTGACATTTTTTGTCTTGTATTGAATGCATAGCATTCATTAGAACAATGTGTGTTCTGACAGCGCGCCACGTAGCTCGCCGGGCACTTTGCGCCAATTAAAAAGCGCATTGCGCTTCTGCCAAGTAGCGCACACGAAGAGGACATATGTCACGCTATGCACCGGTTTATAAGCACATTGTGCTTTCAATTTGTGAGCGCATTGCGCTAGTTTAGTGGCGCACCAGTGAGTGACACGTAGCGCGTTTGGCGCTGAGCGCCAGCCCATGAGCGCAGTGCGCTGTTTCAGAAGCGCAAAGCGTAAGTTGCATATGTGGTTGACACGTGGCACGTTTTGGCGCTGAGCGCCAGTCCAAAGAGCACAAAAGCGCAGTTCAAGAGTGCAAGGCACTTTTCAATAGCGCAAAGCGCATTTGATCAAATTTATGATCAGAGAACAAGTTTATGTTCTTTTTAAAGGAGGTTTTGCCTCAAGATTCAAGAACAACAGTTCTTATTTTCTTTGAACGGGCTTTGCCTTTATAGATCAATGATCTATGAATGAAGTAAATACTTCTTTTGTTTTTTATGATGAGATCTTTTAATCTCTTTTTATAAAAGACCTTGGTCTTTTGCAGATCTATGATATTTTAAGAAGATAATTCTTCTGTTTTAATGAGATGATTTCATCTCTTTGTTCAAGAATTATTCTTTTTACCTTGAAGAAATGATTTTCTTTCAAGAATTTGCTCACTTTCTTTTGAGTTTTCTCAAAATTTGTAGGGGTTTTTTCTCTATCAGACTTGAAGCCTTAGGGCCTTTATATAGAGCAAATTGATTTGTTAAATCAGTTAAAAAGATATTTCTCTGATTGATTTGGGGATGTTTCTTGTTTTTAACAAGATTGGAAAGATCTTTCCATAACAGAATTTTAATTCTGATTAATTAATGATTTATTATTATTAGATCTTTTGATCTAACGGTGGGGAATTTCATAATTCCAGCGCTGGCACACCCGTGCTTTGCACGTGTTGCGCTGCTCAGAGCATAGCGCACTTTGCGCTAGCGCACCTACGTTTGACACGTGGCTTGCAGCGCATCTGGCGCTAGCGCATCCATATTTGACACGTAGCGCGCAGCACGCCTAGCGCTGGATCTGAAGCGTTGCTTCAACTTTTAAATTTTGAATTTTGAAAAAGAGCTATGCTCTGATTGGGGGAAACAAATGCCCCCCCACCGTTGCGCTCACGTGGCCCACATGTGAGTGCAACGGTGGCGACATCTGCGCCCTTTGGATCAACTCAGAAGTTGAAGAGGCGTTTCAATGTCTATAAATATGAACTTTGGCCCCTTAGATGATTATCATCTTCTTTCTTTGAGAATTTTTGTTCAGAGCACAGCTCTTCTGTTTAAAAACTTTTCAAGAGTAAAAACTCTTTCCAAACTTAGGTAAAGTTTTAAAAATTTTAATAAATTAGGGTTTTACCCATTAACAGAGCCTTGCTCTTCATAGATCTTTGATCTAAAGAAAACCCATTTAGGGTTTCATTAACAGAGCTTTGCTCTCCTGAACATGTAGATTTCTTTTTTAATCTCTTGTGAAAAACTCTTAAGAGTCTGTTCATGAATCTTGAAGATCAAAAATGAAATTTTATTTTTGATGGATCATCTTCTCAGAGCAAGGCTCTTCTTAAGGAATTTTATTCCTTCATCATTAGACTTTGACAGATGTCTGTCTAGTGAAGAGCGCTGCTCTCAATGGGAGTTTTACTCCTCTGCCCGAGGGATTTCTCTCATTTAATGAGAATCTCTTGAGGATTTCCTCTTTTAATGACAGCCTCATCCAATGATGAGGCTGTTTTATTAATGATGAACTGTCACCTAGATTTTGTGGGTCCCCTCTGGTCCCTTTTAACTGCATTGCAGTGTGGTACAAATTTAAAGTACCGAGTGCCAGAAATTTAAAATTAAATTATAGCACTGACAGTTGATTTCTATCCCTCTTTTTTTTGCAGGCAACATGTCTTTCGATACTTTGTTTTCGTTCGTTCGTTCAGAGGGAGGGTTCCCTGAAGCACCCGTTGACCGTGAGGTTTTTGCGTTGATAAAAGACCATGACCCGGAGCACAAGAGCCTTCATTTATGGGGTAAATGGTATGACCAAATTATTAAGAGTCGACAAAGCTTTTCGTGCGCGGTACCCTCGGAGCCTATCATGGCGATTCATTACGCCGACCCACTCCCGGTGAACTATGCCGTGGAGATGGTTAATTGGACTTTAGAAGGTCATCTTCAGCCCGCTATTGCTGCGATACCCGTTCAGCCTCCCATGGCTTTAGATATGTTAGGACGACGTATTTGTCAAGGCGAGGCGAGGCCGTGGGGACAGCCGTACAATGTAGGAATAACTCCCCGTAACCCAGCTGGATATTTGCAGTGGGCCTGGCATACCTTATCGAGAAGGAAATCACAGTTGATGAAGCTCGGATTGTATTCCGCCGTTTATGCTTCTTTGTTTCAATATTCCACACACCCTACATGGTGGGTCAGGGCATTTCTGGAACAGTGGAACATTCCAACCCACACCTTCCTCCTGTCAGATCGAGAAGTCTCCATTTCTTTGGAGGAGTTTGCAGAGGTTTCAGGTTTACCCGTTAGGGGGGAACATTATGAGGAATTGCTTCTCCCGGATGAGTATGTTTTTGCTACCAAATCCATGGTAATGGGTTTTACTCCCAAGAATGCTATTCAACATCAATTTCTGAGCTTGATAAAGGTGTTGAATATGTATAAAAACCTCTCTCTCGCATCCGAAGGTCGTGGAGTTAATTTTACGGCTTTTATTGCTGATTTTCTTCGCCCGGAAATGTTGAAGGAAGAAGTCGATAAATTTGCCAGTCTTGACGACCCCTTCGGCTTAGGTTTAGGCAATCTACCGGAGGCAGAGGTAGATCAGAAAAACTTCTTTCTACCCGATACCCCGGTCATCCCTTTTACAGAGCTGGCGGCTCCTAGGATTGATGAAGAAACGTTCTTTTTAGGGTTCCTTGGATTGTGGCTGAGTTGGTTCGCGCTTCCCATGCACCCTCGCCGCATGAGGCCGTCCGTCTTCTATCCTGTGCATTGAATGGTTGCCGGAATACCAGTAGCTGTGGGGATTGCTGGGTTAGCCCATATGTATCACGGCCTTAGCTTGGCAGCTGATACCACTGAGCCAGGGGTGCAGTCGGTAAATTTCCCGATGCACTATTTCACGTCATGGCTCGAGTTACACGTGCTAGGCGTCTTTGGCATCCACAAGAGGCCGAGTTTTTATGACAGGTGAAGGTTCCCTCGGATCATGCAACTGGTTGGCGCTTCTATCGTGACTCCGACGCAACGGGAAGCTAGAGGCTTGCTTCTTCACCCGCGTACAGTTGGGGCTGGCATGTCTTTTACTGATAAAGTTTTGACTGTCGGCCAGGAGTCGGGGAAGACGGTGCTGTCCTTGCAGGACATATTTAAAGATGGGGTCTCCGTCTTGAAGGCTCGGGAGATTCTCCATCTGTACTCCATCCGGCCGGGCTTTCTTGTATTCAAAATGAATGACTCGGCTTTATTCATGAGGTATAAACCACATCGCTTCGCCCAACAATTAGGTTACAATCAGGGCGTCCCACTTGAGGGTTTTTTGGTCGAACCTGCTGCTTTCGAAGAGGGAATGCGGAGCGCACTGCATCATTTCATGCGCTTGAACACAGGGTCCAACTTCTTTATCAGCGAACCGAGCTGCGTCCCAAAGGTCCTTAATGTGTATACGGCGTGGTATCAGCATTCAATGGGCGCCGTCATTAGGGAAGAGAAGCGATTGTTGCTCGATCGCAAGTGTGCAGTGCCGGCTGGCGATCGAAATGTTCCTTTGAAGCGACGGAACATTGTTCATCTTCCCCTGAGAGAGGTCACTGTAGTTGAGCCTCCACACGTGCTAAGCCCTATGCGCGGGTTGCCCCCATCCAGCACGCCTGAAAAAGAGGTGGCTGCCTGGTCCCCCGAGTCGAACGTAGGAAAAGAAATTGGGACTCGTCGTCCAAAGGCGTCTACCAAACGCAAACTCGTATCATTGGCCATCGGCGCCCGTCCTCAGAAGAAAAAGAAGCAAGTACTTTCTTTGGAGACTATATTAGGCTCGACGCCCCCTGCTCCGTCTAGAGAAGGCTTGAGTGAATATGGGACCAACGAGGGTTTATTTGGGATGCTTGATGATACCGATTTGGAGGTTGCCAATGAAGCTTCCAAACAGTCGACCACCCTTGAAAAAGAACTGGCCGCCCTTGCGCAGTCAGGTATACTTTACCCTTATCTCTCTGCTGTTTATTTCACTCTTCTTTTATTATACTTTGATTGACGCTTGCTGTTTCAATAAGTGCCTCTACAGAAGAAGCCATTGCTGCTTCGCTTAAAACCTTTGAAGAGGAGGAAAGGCTTTGCGCCTCATTGCCAATAGAGGCTTCACTTGAACGGCCGATGATGGATACCGTAACAGTTCTGGAGGTAAGACCCGGCTCTGATGATAATGTTCCTGAAGAAGTCTTCCCTCTCTGTCAAAACCGAGAAGCAGCTTAGAAAGCGGGCGGAGAGGGGACAGAAACGAGCTTCTACAGTCACTGGCTCTGGGCCAAAGCGGGGGAAGAAGACTGCTACTAATCCGCCGGAAGACAGTCTTCTTTTTCCGGATTCATCTGCCGAGGAAGCCGCATAATTGGCTAAGGCTATAAGACGCTCACAAGACGAATCCGAGAATGTAAGGATCCCGAAGAGGCCTTACCCTTCCGTCATCTTCTATGAAGACCATCCGTGGATACGGCGGCTATTCATAGGCCCTTTAGAAGAATGGGGCGAAAGGGCTCTTAAGCAGGCCGTCTCAGCCGACGCCGAGGACGCACTTTCACTGTGGATCGGTGGCCACGATTCTACTCTCGAACCTCAGCGAGCATACCTCCTCAGGAAGGAGCGTCGGCTTGAACAAGCCATACTGGAAGCTCCCTTGCGCATCGATATGTTCATGTATCTCGTTGTAATATTTTGTATTGCTTGCATACATATATATATATATATATATATATATATATATATATATATATCCTTATCCTCGTACAAACTTTGCAGGGACTTCGGCAATGGCAGAGGAGCTGAGTCCAAGTCGCGCCCTGACTATGGACTTCGCAGACATCCCCGATGAGGCACTAATCAGCGTGGAGGGAGTTGACGCAATTGTTGCTCCTGTGATGGAGCTTCCCTTGGTAATTCCTTCTCCCCAGGTGATTGCTCCTTCGGAAGAGACATCTTCATTAACCGCGGGTTCAACGGGTCTTTCTGGGGATGGCCCGGAGACTACGGGACAGGTAGTCAAGGCCATCGTCCTTCCATTGGAGCTTGTAGCGATGGTTACTGCTTTTCTACCGAAAGTTATTATACCGGCCCACATCCCTGATGATGTGCTCGGGAGCACGGAGGAGGGTGAGGCAGTCGCTGCATCCTGTGATACCCTTGTTGTAGTCTCGATCGGTGACTTACCAGGTAAATTTCAGGTTGTTGCTTTCTATTTTATTTTGCAATCCCTTTTCCACCTTTTCTGACAGTGCTTTTGTTTTTTAATGCAGCTGCGGTGGGCATTGAGGTTGTGCCACCCGAGGAAGCGCCACCAGTTACCGCTTTGACGGTGACCGCCCCTCCATCTTCTTTTATATCTTCTCAAATGCTGGAAGGTATGGGTTTGTGATAAATTTAAATCTGGGACAGCATCTTTCGTGTACTGACCATGTATCATCGTGATCTCGCAGGAGTTCTTCTTGATCATTTGTATCAGGCGTTGAACCCGCATTTCTCTTTCCCATCAAAGATTAGCCCGCCCGCTGGTGTCGGTGAGTATTTTTTCTAACCGACGTCTTTTCTTTTCTTTAATGGGCAGTCACGTTATTGCTAATTCTTCTTTGCATTGCTCGTAGCCTTACAAAATGAAGGAGGGATCAAGGGTATCACCGCGCCACCGGAACTCCCAGCTTTGCCCCCTGTTTCAGCCGGTATAATAGACTCTTTTGTTCATATATATTTTATTTCTTAAGATGACATCTGATTGTGATTTGTTTTGTAGCGGTCATATCGATTCCGGCCCCGTTCGAGTCTCGAGTCACAATGCCAGTGGGCCCCTTTTCTCGACGTGCATCCTCGAAAGGCTCCGCGAATAGTCTGCGCATGTTGAGCGCCTACATCGAGGAGCTTGACATGGAGACTCCCACATTCGCTGCGGATTTTGCCTCGGAAGTTAATCCCATGCTAGCGACGCTCGTGAACTTTCATAGTGAGGGCGTCGTTGAGTCCTGGGTTAACTACTGCAGGAAGATTGAGGCTTGCCTGCATGAGCTTGATCTTATGCGTCCTGCCCCTGAGATTCAGGCTTTGAACATCCAGCGGGCCACCTGGGTCGAGCAGAGTGTGTCCTTCCTCCGCCATTTCGAATAAGAAGTGACCTTGAAGCGGAAGGAAGATAAGGAGGCTTCGGGTGAATCTGCCCGGCTGCACGCCCAAGTTAAAGCGAACGCTACGCAACTGAGAGTTGTTTTTGACACCTTGCAGCAATGTATCTCGGACGGCCTTGTATTAAGGCGGAAGCTCGACTCTATCGAGCGGGTTACGCAGAGTCGCGAAGATGCCCAACGGGAAATCGATGAGAAGATTTCATCATGCTTGCAACAAAGGGCTCGAATTGAAGCGGAGCTAGCCGCGGCGGCTGATCACGAGAAGGCACTGAAAGGAGTGCGAGAGCAGCTAGCGGACTTGTTGAAAACGCTTCCTACACAGTAGCTATTTTTGTATCAATTAAACACTTGTAATTTTTGAATAGCATGTATCCATTTTTTATTCTTTTATATGATGTATCTTGTATTCAAATAAGTTCATGAATAAAGACACATTTTTCTTTCGCAGTGTCTTGTGTCATCTCTCTGCTTTCTTCTTTCTTTTGTTATCAGCATGTCACCTTAGCAAGCATAGCCGGCAGATGATAGGGTGAGCATCTTGTTTTGATTTCTTCGAAGGGTATTGATGACTTAGGAAGCAGGTTCAGATCTGTTGCCTAAGACTTTTCAACTTCATGAGCCGTGAGGGTCTCATGAAGACTTTTCTCCCTACGAGTCGAGAGGATCCCGTAGGTGTATTTTCTCCTTAGGAATCGTGAGGATTCCTAAGTGCGTTTTCCCTTATAAGTCGTAAGGATCTTATAAGAGAATTTTCCCTCCTACAAGTCGAGAGGACCCGTAAGCGGTTGTTTCCCTCCTTGTCGAGATTTGACTTTGGAGAGTGTGGCCCGTGAATAGTATGCAAGAGTCTATTGTGGACCGACTTGCAGGGCCTCAGTGCTTAGGAAACCGATTCTTATCCCCATTTCCTAAGGCTTTTCCCTACGAGTCGAGACGAATCGAGAAGTTCCCCCAAAGACACTAATTTTTTCATGAGTCGAGACGAATTGAGTAGTTCTCGCAAGAATGGCCTAACGTCACAGTTAACCTCTGCTCTTTATGACAGAGGTCCGTTAGGGTCTGTGGTACTAGGGTTTTGTCCGTCGTACTATCGCGTTAGCTGATGTATTTCTCGATAGGCAATCTTGCTGTTCGAGTAGCCTTGCGATTGTCGTGCCTCTGATCCCTTCGGGGGCTGAACAAGACGTCTTCAAGCAATCCTCCTAGGCAGTTTGACCGTCGGAAGAGCAAGCGTTAGGGATTTTGCCATGCCGCTTTTTACTTGAGGTTAGGCTCATTTCGAAGAGCCCCGATGAGTCATAACCACTCCGCGCTGGTGTGGGATGATCTCCGATAGTCTTTCAGATTTTATATGAGTTGCCGTCAAAACCGTGAAGCTAGGAATTTGGCCTTTCGCTTCATTTGCTGGCATTACGTCTGTTGTATCGGGACGAATGTCGCGGTTGTCTTTAGGTTGCTGGTGAATCATCGAGGTTTGGAACTAGGGATTTTGCCGTGGCTCCGTTGTTTGATTATCGCGTCTGAATCCTGCTAGAGGAAGAACGCTGTGGTGACATCTCGTCTGCTGTGTCGAGACGAACGTCGAGGTGGTGACCACTCCGCGCTGGTGTGGGATGATCTCCGGTGGTCTTTCAGGTTTTATATGAGTTACCGTCAAGACCCTGAAGTTAGGAATTTGGCATTCTCTTCGTTTGCTTTGGTGTGTCCGAATCCTGTTGGAGGAAGGACGCTGTAGTGACATTTCGTTTGCTGTATCGAGACAAATGTCTCGGTTGTCTCTAAGTTGTTGGTGAACCGTCGAGATTTGGAACTAGGGATTTTGCCGTGGCTCCGTTGTTTGATTGTCACGTCTGAATCCTGTTGGAGGAAGAACGCTGTAGTGACATCTCGTCTGCTGTATCGAGACGAACGTCGAGGTGGTGATCACTCCGCGCTGGTGTAGGGTGATCTCTGGTGGTCTTTCAGGTTTTATATGAGTTACCGTCAAGACCCTGAAGCTAGGAATTTGGCCTTCGCTTCGTTTGCTTTGGCGTGTCCGCATCCAGTTGGAGGAAGGACGCTGTAGTGACATTTCGTCTGCTGTATCGATACGAACGTCGAGGTGGTGACCACTCTGTGTGGGATGATCTCCGATATTCTTTCAGGTTTTATATGAGTTACCGTCAAGATCCTGAAGCTAGGAATTTTGCCTTCGCTTCGTTTGCTGGCATTGCGTCTGCTGTATCAAGACGAATGTCGCGGTTGTCTCTAGGTTGTTGGTGAACCGTCGAGGTTTGGAACTAGGGATTTTGCCGTGGCTCCGTTTGGTGATATTGCGTCGGAGTCCTGCTGGAATGAGGAGGAACGCTGTTGTGGGTCTCCAGGCTGTAGATGTGGCCGTCGAGACTTGGAACTAGGGATCATGTTGTGGTTCCGTGATTGATTTACGCGTCCGAACCCTGCTGGAATGAGGAGGAACGCAGTTGTGGGTCTCCAGGCTGTAGACATGGCCGTCGAAACTTGGCTTTGTTTTCTGATGGAGCCTGGGGAGGGCAGGTGTGATTCCTTCTTTGTTTGCGCCCCCTGGATTGTATACAGGGATTGATGTGATAGCACCTGTAGGGCATAAATTTTATTTATAAATTTTTTTTATTTCTTTCCGCGATGCTCTATCATTTCAGCTTTTATATCGTGAAGGTCGCGATTGCCCAATCATTTCGGCTATTTTTTCACGGTGCCCAATCATTTCGGCTATTTATTTTATTTTTACTCGCTGCTTTTTATTGTGAGCTGCCCAATCATTTCGGCTATTTTGTATGCATACATTTTTTTTACTTGCTGATTTTGTTACAAGTTGCCCCATCATTTCAGCTATTTCGTATGCATGTGTGGCTTGCTAGCTTCTCACTGCAAGCCTGGGATTAGACACCGATTTCGGCATCAGCACCGCTACAACTGGAATATTGCCAGGAGCGAACATCATTTGCCTCTGTCGATGTCGAACAAAGGTGGCTTAGCAACAGGGTTAGGATCCTGTCGACTAAGGATTTTGACTTCATGAGCCGTAAGGGTCTCATAAAGGTATTTCTCCCTGCGAGTCGTGAGGATCTCGTAGGTGCGTTTTCTCCTTAGGAATCATGAGGACTCCTAAGTGTATATTCTCTTATAAGTCGTAAGGATCTTACAGGAGTGTTTTCTCCTTATAAGTCGAGAGGACTCACAAAGGTTGTTCACCGTGTAGACATACCCCTAGCCACGGATGGGACTTTGTTAGGGAAATGTTTATTCGCCCTCGTGGATTGTATACAAGGGTCAATATTGAGCCGCTTGTAGGGCAATGTTGGAGGTTGTAGTGGCCGCTTAAGAACAGGTTCAGATCCCTGTAGCTTAAGACTTTTGAATCTTATGAGCCGTGAGGGTCTCATAAGAGGGTTCTCCTTACGAGTCGTGAGGATCTCGCAAGTGTAATTTCTCCCTAGGGATCGTGGGGATCCCTAAGTGTGTTGCTCCCTCGTGAGTCGTAAGGATCTCACGCATGTGGTTTCTCCTCACAAGATCGAGAGGACCTTGCAAGTGTCTTTTAACAAGATTACGCCCTTTCGGGTTTTCACAAAACTCGCCAGTAGCCCTACTATTTTTACTCACGGAGTTCTTTCAGGTTTTCATCCGTGCCCATCTCGCTTGGGGACGTACCATTTTTTTTACCATGTCAGCCTGAGGGTGCCGCGGGTTGGTAGTAGTTTAACGATGTTTCAGTCATAAGTCAACGTACGATTACGCAGCTAGATTTTGCCGCAAATATTTGCATGTTTTGTGCCGGAGGTGGATTCCTTGAAGAGAGGGCTAAGGGCAATTTTTTCGTCAGAGTCGCTTCCAAAGGTGATAACTTGCGATCCCTTGGTGTCGGCTATATGACAGTTGCCAGCAGCTCTTTCGCGCTCATCTGTCGTACTTTTCCGTTCCCGACGAGCCTTGCGCTTCACTCGTTGAACATGTCGTCGATGGGCAACATATCCCTGCCACCAATTTTTAAAGGCTATGCACTCCTCAGTAGGGTGTGCAATCCTCTGATGGTATAGGCAGATATTAGGATGTATGTCCGCTTCATCAAGACGTATATTGCCAGGGGAATTTTTTTTGAGAAAGGGAAACTTCATTCCAATTGCCAAGGCCCTAGCGAATCGTTTTCTTACTTTAAACCTGCTTTTGCTGGCGGTAGGGATGCTTTGCTCCAGTTGGGGTGTCTCGACCTTTTCATCCAGTCATCAGCGTTTGGCTTTTTCGAATATAGCCAGTTCACGCTCTCGATTGGGTTTGCTTTTCTGACGGGCTTCGTTCAGTAGCAAGTCGATCATCTCGTCAGACGCTTCCAAGGGTTTCGGCTTCGATCCTGCCCCCAGCTCTTTTGTGCTGTGTTCTATCGTCGAGTACGTTTCTTCATTAGTTAATGCCGAATGAGAGATCATGTGGCAACTTACCATATAATCCTCAGATTCTTTTGACGAGTCATCCCTATCGTTATTGTCGCCATCTCCATTTTCAAGGATATTGTTGAGAAATTCTTGGAGTGTGACCGGGGTCCGCGCCTTCTGGTTATATTCTTCCAGAGCGTCGATCTGTTTTTGCAGGTCTGTGCGCTTGTTATCAAACTTCACGAGCTTTTGGGTCTTCTTCTTTTTCTTCAAAGACTTTGACGGCCAGGAGCAAACGCTTTAACTATCACCACCAATTTTTGTAGTTGGGCGCGGTTTCGGCATTCCCTCGACGATCTCGGGTTCTAGTGGATTTTTCCACCTGATTGCCGGGCATGTTTGGAGATACTTCAGCATTCTTTTCGTCTTTGCCGAAAGAACAACTTCCCATGGGGCTTCCTTTATGAATGAGCACGATGCCCCCGGCACGTCCACTTTTTTAGGGGCGTGAGGTTGCGGCGGGTTCACCTTCCAGTTTTTCGATAATGCGAATTTGCCTTGTTGGTATTGGTCCTCAACCCAGTTTTTGAAGACATAGCAGTCTTCGATCCGATGGCCCAATACTCGGTGGTAGGGGCAGTAATTAGGATCGTTGACGTCGTTGGGCTGCAACGGACGTTTTGGATCTGGCAGATTGATGGGTCTGTTGCGCACTGCCAGCTCGAACAGTCTCCTCGTTTTATCTTGGGGAAATGAGTAAGGACGTCCTAGCCACTCCTCGAGAGATGAGCGTGGACGCATATTGTTTTGGCGAACAACCGGCTTTAAATTGCTCGGCTGTTGTTGAGTATTGGCGACGAAAGTTGCTTTTCCTTTTCCCTTTTCATTCCGAAGATCCGTCTTTGAAGGAGATGGTCTATGACCCATCTGATCCATCTGGGCCAGCTTGTCAATCAAGGCCTGGAAAGTAGTTGTCTTGAAGAACATCATGAATTGCGAGATGGTCGCTTGAAGGTCGAGGGTACCCACAAACATTCCTACCGCCGGCGCTTCCTCGATGCGCTGCTCGTATTTCGACCACAAATTTCGCCATCGTATTGCATATTGGACCCATGTTTCTCCAGGCTTCACCCTGGCATTGATCAATGCTGTTATTGGGGTGCGTTCACTAGCACTTGCGAAACGTTGGGTGAATAGTAGCTCCATCTCTGCAAATGTTTTTGACAGAGTCGTTAGGCAGCTCCGAATACCATTCAAAGGCTGTTTCTGCTAAGCTGCCGACGAACTGACGAAGTAAAAACTTATCATCGCCCCCGGTGTTGCCACAAAAAGTCCTGAACTGAGCGACATGTTGATGGGGATTGCATGTCCCCTTGTACACATGGAATTTGGGGATCGTATATCCCGGCGGGTAACTTATTTGGTCATACCAGCCTAGATATGGTCGCCCAGTTTTAACAATTTGGTCGGCTGTTTCGTTCGCTCGGTGAGCTCGTATTTGCTGAGCAATGTAATTATCCAGAGCAGCCTTGGAAATGGTTTCCTCCTTGGCTGCTGACAGAGCCGGCAGAGGATTTGACGCTTCTCCTTTATCATCTTCAATAATGATCGGAGGATCTTTCGCTGGAGGTTCTGGCTGTAACATCATCCCGACCATATCTTGGAAGAGAAGCGACATTCCTTTTATGTTGGCAGCTTGTTCTGCTGCCTCTTTGTCCTTCTTTTCGAGGACTCTGCGTAGGAAGTCAGCATCGGTTTCTTGTTCGTGACGCTGCTCTGATGACGTCTCCGGGCTTTCTTTTGGCCCAGTGAGTGCGGCCATTTGCGTCAGCATTTTCTGAAGCTTCTGCTACTGCTCCTGGGCTTTTGTCACGGATCGGGTGAGCGGTCGGTGACCCATCGAAGTGCGGCTTTCCTCTTTTCCGAAAGCCATGTAAACAGTATGCACCTTTATGCCCCCAGACTTGGGGCGTTTGGGCTCAGCGTTCCTGTGGTCTGCCGTAGTTACAGGGGCTTTCTTTGGCCTCCTTCTCTTTTGAGCAGTTGACGTTGAGGGGGCCGTTGCAGTGGGCACCCAGGTGGTTGTCGTCCTTTGTGGCTTACCAGGACGGTTCTCTTCCTTCTGAACCTTCAGCTTTTTCTGACGGCGAGGGTAGTCTTGATCAATCACCGATTCCTGGACCCGTCGCCAGACTTTGTAAACTTTGGAGGACAGCCGCTGAGGGGGCTGCTCCGGCGTTGTTTCTGTAACATTCTCCATGGGTGGAGGAGATCTTTTCAGTACGGCGGTAGGAGAGTTCCTGCGCACCTTGTTCAGCAATTCAAAGCTGTTCCCGGTTGGAACAGCAGCATTGATTTCCACTGTTGGGGTTGGTGGAGTTAGCCCAGAGGGGGAGTTTCCCCCAGCCTTCCTTACACGACGCCAATGGTGACGTCGAGTGTGTCAAGCCGTTGGGATCATTTCAGCTTTAGGGGTGACTTCCTCATGCCCCCTGTTTTGGAGAAGGGCTGTTGCTGGCGTCAGCCTCTTAAAGACTGATGTCCGTTGAGAAGCAATGTCCAATCGGTCAAAGACGGACTTTTGAAAAGGGACGGGAGCCGGAGTGGGAGCCGGAACAGTCAGTCTTGTAAAGACCGACCCTTTGGCTAGAGAAGCCGTCTTGATGACTTCGGGAGCAGGGATGGCTACCCTCTTCGGAATAACCTTTTCTGGAATTGCAGGCTTCATCATGGGCCCACATGAATTTTGGCCCTGTTTGCTGAAAATTGAGGCCCTGGACTTGGGCGACCCGTTGAGAGGGACCGCGGTAGTTGTAAGATGATCAAAGACCGACTTCTTTGGAGCTTCTTGCGACGACATTGGGGCATTGAAGCTCATCGGTGGTGTTTCCCCAATCAGAGCAAAGCTCTGTTTGAATTTCAAAATTCAAAATTTTAAGCAACGCTTTAGATTCTTTGCGCTGCGCGCAACGCGCCACGTGTCAAAAACTGATATATCAGCGCAGCGCCCAAGGCAGCGCGCCCAATCAGAGCAAAGCTCTATTTAAAACAAAATTAAAAGAAGCAACGCTTCAGTTGCGTAAGCGCTGCGCTGCGCGACACGTGTCAGCGCAGATACGCTAGCGCAGTGCGCTACGCGACACGTGTCGGAGCAGTTGCGCAAGCGCAGTTGCGCTGCGCGACACGTGTCGGCGCAGTTGCGCAAGCACAGTTGCGCTGCGCTGTGCGCTGCGCGACACGTGTCAGCGCAGTTGCGCTGCGCGCTGCGTGACACGTGTCGCGCGCTGGGGCATTTGCGCCAAACAGAATTAAAATTTTAAAGAAATCTTTCTGTTCTTGTTAAAACAAGAAAATTTTCTTCTGTAAAACAGGAGCTTTTGGATCAAAGATCTAACGGTGGGGAAAATTCCCCAAATCACTCAGATAAAGATCTCTCTAACAAATTTTAGCAAATTTATGGGCACTATATAAAGGCCCCTAGACCCCAAATCAAAGAAATGAACATTGGGAGAGATCAAGATCTTCAAACAGAGAGAACTCCGAAGAAATTTCAAGAAAAAAAAAGGTAAAAACCTTTAGAAAAAAGTGAAAATTCTCTCATGAACAGATCATTGATCTGAGAACAAGATCAATGATCTTCAATAAAAAGAAAGAAAAATAATAATAAGTGTTTTGCACTTTCTTATGAACCATTGGATCTTTAAAAAACAAGAGAAACTTGTTTTCTTTAATCTAAATTAGATCAAGAAAACAAATAGTGCTTTGCACTTGTGAACCATTGGTTCTGGAATCTTAAAGATTCTCAAGATTATTGAAATAGTGCCTTGCACTTGCAAAAAATTGCACTGCTGCACTCCTAGGTTAGCGCAAGCCACCAGAGCGCGCCACGTGTCAGCACCAGAACCACTTGCGCTCTGCGCTTTTAATATAGAGTATTGCTCTCTGAGATTGGCGCAACTCACCAGAGCGCACCACGTGTCAGCAGCGCAGCGCACTAGCGCAGCGCACTGCGCTGTTGCGCTTGCGCTCAACAGAGCATGACACGTGTCACCTCCACATGCGCTTGCACTCAATGATTGACGCAAAGCGCCTGATAAATGCATTGCATTATTTACTGAAGGGCCAAGCCCAATTAAAAAAGGCTCAACAGGCCAAATAAAATGCTATGCATTAAAAGGGCAGAGCCCAAACAAAGCAGATGCTGTGCATCATTTAAAAGGGGCAGAGCCCAAACAAAGGTCCAACAGAGACCAAGATTAATGCTATGCATTATTTAAAAGGGGCCAAGCCCTAGCACAGGCCTAATAGGCCAAAAACAAATAAAAGTGTTGAACATTTTTCAACTGGACTTAGCCCAATCATGGCCGTAAGTCCTCAAATTAAATTGACTGAGCACAGCTGCTTTCTTAAATCAATTTACATCCGGTTCGAGGGTACATCTCCGAACTCCTTTGACTCCTATCGTTGTAATCCTTCAACGACGTCAGAGAGGTGACGGGTTCCGACAACCACACATCAATACGGACTGTGGGGTCCTTAAACCCACGGACTTAAGCATCCTTAAACTAAGATACGGACTGTGGAGTCCTTAAACCAGCGGACTTTTGCGTCCTTAAACTAACGGACTAATGCGTCCTTAAACACACGCATATGGACCGCAATGTCCTTAAACTAACAATGGACCGCAATGTCCTTAAACTACAAATGGACCGCAATGTCCCTAAACTACCAATGGACCGCAACGTCCCTAAACTGGAACAATAGAGCCCCTAAACTCTCTTTTTGGATCTAAACGATCCCGTTTAAGTTGATCTTAGCCTCAAATATGTCTAACGTATCCTTAAACATTCAAACAGACTTTAGTCCCAAATTGGACTATAAGACCCCCAATCAATTTTGGTTCAAGGGTACATCTCTGAACTCCTCTGACACCTATCGTTGTAATCCTTCAACGACGTCAGAGAGGTGACGAGTCCCGACGGCTATATATTAAATGGATCAACACGTTAAGTTGATCTTAGTCTCAAATAGGACTAAAGTATCCTTAACGAACGTTTAAGTTGATCTTAGCCTCAACACGGCTAACGTATCCTTAAACTAAAACACCCAACCCAAATCTAAGTAAATACGGATTTGGACTAATCCACGTCCTACGGGCGACGGCATAACTTAGTCTCCGTATACAATCCACGGGCATCCACAAACAAACAAACACACACACGACACGAAGTGAAATTCTGGAGAAGGAGAAAATTGTTACCGCGACGCGGTAGCGTAATTAACTGCAGGGGCTTGCGTCTGCAGGGAAGAGCGTCCCCACAATCAAAAACCCCTCAAGCGAGGGGGAATCTGACGAAGTCTGCTACATCGGCCGCATCCGTCTAAACCTCCGATACACGGTGCCATAAATCAACTTGGCATCTTCGGAGAGGTGGATGGATAAAACCAAATAGCATCTGCCCCGAATCTCAGGCAAGGCGTCCTCACGTACCGGCCGCCATTTGGAGGGGAACAGATTCTGGCACGCCCGGTGGGACCTTTTCCTCTTTCCACTCCACACTTCGTGTGTCGTATTCGCGAATGAATCGCGGTTTGTTAATGCTTGCCTTCGGATTTTAAGTTACTAAGATTTGGTCTTTTGCCTGGCGCAAGAAATCAAGCATTGATGGCCTCTATCATTTCAAAGTGCTCCAACTGTAGCTGCACCTCGCGTCCGGCCTCAACTGGGAGCATAACTTACGGGCCCCAAGCGGCCTCTTTGTTCACCATGCCCGTGGAGCAGATTACTCAAGCCACCACGGGGTTGTTTTTCGGAACTATGCTTCCACCAACAAGCTTCAGCACCCCCGTGCCCGTACAAGAAGATCCTAAGAAGTCGGTCTTCGATCGACTTTCAGTTACTGCGGCCCCTCTTAACAGGTCGCCCAACACCAGCGCCTCGGTCTTCTCCAGACTCGGCCAAAACTCCTGCGGGCTCATAATGAAGCTTGCGATCCCAGAAAAGGTTATTCCAAAAAGAGTAACCAAACCTGCTCCTAAGGTCGTCGAGGCGGCTTCTCCTGCTAAGAGATCAGTCTTTACAAGACTGACCATCCTAACTCCCACTCCTGCTCCTGCTGCTCAAAAGACATCAGTCTTCAATAGGCTGACGCCGGCAACAGCCCCACACCTGAACATGGCGCAAGAAGAAGCTGTTTCTGTCTCTGAGCCAATACCGACAACTCGTCGCGCCCGACGACGCCACTGGCGTCGGGTAAGGAAGACCGGGGGCAACTCCCCTTCTGGGATGACTCCGCCAGCTCCAACAGTGGAAGTTAACGCTGCTGTTCCCACTGGGAACAGCTTCGAGTTACTGAACAGAGTACGCAGAAACTCGCCAACTGCGGTGCTCAAAAGATCTCCTCCACCAGTACAGACTACCGTGGAAGTAGAAAAGCTGGAGCAACCTCCTCAATCGCTGTCCTCCAGGATTTACAAGACATGGCGACGAGTCCGAGAATTTGTGATTAATCCTAATTTCTCTCGCCAACACAAAAAGTCGAAAGGTCGGCAAGAAGAAAATCCCCCGGTCAAGCAACGATAGGCGACGACCGCTTGGGTGCCCAAAGCAACGGCCCCCTCAACTTCTACGACCCATAAGAGAAGAAGGCCAGAAAAAGTCCCTACGCCGATGGCGAATGTCAAAGGTGGTGAACCCAAACGCCCTAAGTCTGGGGGTATAGTAGTTCATACCGTCTATATGGCGTCTGGTAAAGAGGACAGCCGCATATCAACAGGCCATAGACCGCTCACGCGATCTGTGACCAAAGTACAGGAGCGGCAGCAGAAGCTCCAAGAGATGATGAACGCGATAGCCGCACTTACTGGGCCAAAAGAAAGCCCTGAGACTTCTTCAGATGAACGCCGGGAGCAAGAAACCGACGCCGAATTCCTTCGACGAATATTGGAGAAGAAGGATAAAGTGGCTGCTGAACAAGCAGCCAACATAAAGCGTATGGGCCTCCTGTTCCAAGACATGGTAGGGATGATGATCCAGCAAGATCCTCCGGCCGAAGATCCCCCGATCGTCTTTGAAGACAATAGGGGAGAAACGTCGAATCCTACACCAGTTCTATCGACAGCTAAGGAAGATACAATCTCCAAAGCTGATTTGGACGAGTACATAACCCAACAAATACGGGTTCATTATGCGACTGAAGCAGCTGGCCAGGTCGTAAAAATAGGACGGCCGTATCCGAGTTGGTACGACCAGATCAAGTACCCGCCGAGCTACACAATTCCCAAGTTCCATGTCTACAAGGGGACGGGCAATCCTCACCAGCATGTTGCCCAGTTCAGGGCACTCTGCGGCAACACCGGCGGTGATGACAAGCTGTTGCTTCGCCAGTTTGTTGGAAGCTTATCAGATACAGCGTTCGAGTGGTACTCTGAGCTCCCGAACGACTCTATCAAGACATTCGCGGAGATGGAGCTGCTGTTTACCCAGCGTTTTGCAAGCGCCAGTGAACGCACCCCGATGACGGCACTGATTAACGCCAGGGTGAAGCCAGGCGAGACATGGGTTCAATATGCTATACGGTGGAGGAACTTATGGTCAAAGTGCGAGCAGCGCATTGAAGAAGCTCCCGCAGTGGGTATGTTTGTGGGAACCCTTGATCCGCAAGCAACCATCTCACAATTTATAATGTTTTTCAAGCCGACTACCTTCCAGGCCTTGATTGACAAGCTAGCGCAAATGGATCAGATAGGCCATAAACCCCCTCTTCTAAAGCCGGACTCCCGAAATGACAAGGGGAAGGGAAAAGCGATCGTTGTCACTAATGCTCAACAACAACCGAGCAATTCGAAGCTGGTTGTTCTTCAAAATAATATGCGCTCGTACGTAGCCCTTGAGGAGAGGCTAGGACGTCCTTACTCATTTCCCCGAGATAAAACGAGAAGGTTATTTGAGCTGGCGTTGCGCAACCGACTCAAAAATTTGCCGGATCCAAAACGTCCGTCGCAACCAAATGATGTCAATGAGTCCAACTACCGTCCTTATCATCGAGTACTGGGTCATCCAATCGAAGATTGCTTCGTCTTCAAAAATTGGCTTGAAGACCAGTACCAACAAGGCAAGTTCGCGTTATCTGACAAATGGAAGGTGAATCCCCCGCAGCACCACACCTCTAAAAGGATGAATACGCCGGGGGCAACATGCTCTGTCGTTGAAGAAGCTCCTTGGGAGGTTGTATTATCAGCCAGGACAAAGAGGATGCTAAATGATCTTCAAACATGCCCAGCGATTAGGTGGAAGAACCCGTTGGAACCTCAAATCATTGAAGGAATGTTGAAGCCGTGTCCAACTCAAATGATCAATGGAGGTGGCCCAAGCATTCACAACCAGCCGTCGAAATTTTCAAAGAAGAAGAAAAAGAAATCAAAGAAGCCCGTGAAGCCTGGCGACAAGCGCACGGACTTGCAAAAACAAATTGACGCGCTGGAGGAATACAACCAGAAGGCACGGACTCTCATTACATTCCAAGAGTTCCTCAATCACATCTTTCAAGAGGAAGATGAGGGAGAAAGTTCATCCGATGAATCTGAAGAATACATGGCGAACTGTCATGTGATTTCCCATTCGTTCATGGACGATGAGGAGACTCCTTGTACTGAAACGCTGGGGGCAGATCCTGAACCAAAAATTCTGGGGCCATCGGATGAAGTAATTGACGCATTCCTCAATGGAGCTCTCTTAAAAAGTAAAGCTGATCGGGAACGCGAGGCGGTCATATTCGAAAGAGCCAAGCGCCAGCGACTTGATGAAAGAGCTGAGACGCTCCCGCTGGAGCAAAATACATCCACTACCGACAAAAGAAAATTCAAAATGAGGAAAAGGTTTGCTAAGGCCATATCAATGGGCATGAAGCTACCATCCTCCGAAGGAAACATTACTGGTGAAATGGAAATGTACCCCTCCTATTGCTTATATCATCAGAAGGTTTCGCACCCCACTCAAGAGTGCAAAGCTTTCGATAAATGGTGGCAAGGATATGTTGCTCATCGACAACATTTTAAGCGGGAGAAACGTAAAACTCGTCGGGAGCGGAAAAATATGACCGAAGGGTTTAATAGAACTACCGGTGATTGTCGCATGGTTAACGCCGGGGGATCACCGGTGCCTACATTCGGGAGCGATTCTGATGAAGAGCTAGAGCTTGCCCCTCTCTTTAAAGAGTCCACCTCGGGAAAAGAAGAAGAGCCGAAGGTCTGCGAAAATATCCGGCTACGTAATCGCACGCTCCCCGAAAAGAATCTCGGACCCTCAAATAAAAAAGATAAGGGAAAAGAGAAGGTCCCTGAAGATATCGTCTTAGATGACCAAGTTGTGGAGGAGCTAAGTGCCAAGGACGCTCCGAAGAGAAATAAGGTGGATTACAACGTCTTAGCGCATCTGAGGAAACTACCCTCATAGCTCAGCATTCTTGACGCCCTTTTGTTATCAAAGGAGGTGAGAGATTCGTTAATCAAGGCGCTACAGGATCCAGAGCAATTCCAAGCTTTCCTGGCCGAGGAAAAGATGAAGGATGAGTTGTAGGAAGTGCACACGGCCGATGTCGCTTTTGGTGATGAAAACCTTCTCCTTGGGACGTACGAACACAATCGCCCCCTTTATATCTCAGGATACTGTCACGATATAAAAATAGGCAAAATCCTGATCGACAATGGATCCTCCGTTAACCTCCTCAATATGCGGGTGTTAAAAGAAATCTGCATGAGCGTCCAGCACCTTGCTCGGGACAAGATCACTATCTCCGGGTTCGACTCCCAGTCATCAAGAACTCTTGGGTCTGTGATACTGACGCTACGTTTCGGGCTACTCGTCACGGACATTAAGTTCCACGTCATAGACGCCAAGACATGCTACAACGCTCTGCTCAGACGACCGTGGCTACACGAGTACAACATCATCCCTTCTACACAACATCAGTGTATGAAGTATTCTAAGGATGGTCTCGAGTATACCGTGGCAGGAGAACTGAACCCGTTCTCCGTGAACGAAGTCCGTAAATATGAAGATGCCAAATACTTCTTACCGGATTTCAAAGATACGGAGAGGTATCACAAACCGGAGAATAAAGCTAATGCCACTATCCCTGTCTTCGGCAGTGATACCGAGGAGGAAGAGGAGATAGTTTATTCGGGTCCGTCCCGACACAGCAAGCCAGGACCATCCGCTCCTACATTGATCTTTGGTAGCGACTCAGAAGATGAGGTCCATGTTGTATTCTCTGCTCGGCCTTCAATACGAACGTCCGCTGACGAAGAACAAAGTCTACAAGTCGCCATGGTGCCGCTTAAACACCATAAGGAACTGGATGCACTTGATGTTTACAATGTAGAAGAGCTGCAAACGTTCTATATCCCTCCCAGGAGAGAAAACGAAAAAGCAATTCTATTCTACCGCTCTGAAGAAACCAAAGTGGAGAAAGAAATCTGGCATGGCGCGGATCCTACGCTTGATAGGTTTCAGCCCATCCGTCTCCCCAGATATTATACAGTAGGCTTGAAAAGGTTGCTGAAACGACAAGGGATATCCTTCAAGCAGACCGTTCGAAAAGCCAAGTTCTATGAAAAAGTCTGGAACGTCCCCGAGACTCAACGCAAACTGCCTAATGGGAGAATGGAAACAAAAGGGCTTGGATACATCCGGTCAAAGAAACGAGAGCCACTACACGGTTGCTACGTCGTGTATGACTTCGATGAAGAAGCGGATGCTCAATGGGAGGACGCTGATCCTGAACCAGTAAAAGTTCCAGATGCAAAAGTGCCCAGTCCGTCGTTCGAAGAAAAAATGGACAAGCTTATAAGGGAAGCTGGTCAAAAAGTCCGAGACGACCATAACCGCGAAATGGCCATCTATGAGAAAGCCAAAACGCGATGCCTCCTTCAACAGGCTGTGAAAAATGAAGATGCCGCTCCTTGTCAACCCGTTATAAAGAAGGCTCGACGCAGAGGCAGAAACAAGTCGAAACGCGAAAAAGACGCTCCACAACAAAGAAGCGGGGCTAAGAGGCCACGCAAGCGGGAACCGAGCGGTTCCGATCTATCCCTTATGAGAAAAATGGGTCGAGCATACTCTTTTCTTCGGGACAAGACCAAGAAAATACTTGACCTCGCTCTAAAACATCAGATGCTTACACTGCCGGAGTCCAAACACCCCGAACAAGCAGGCGAAGTCTCACACCCAGACTATTGATTTTATCACCGAGTGGTAGGGCATCCTCTCGAAGACTGCTTCACCTTCAAGAATTGGGTCGAAGATCAGTATCAGCTTGGCAAGTTTGCTCTGTCCGACAACTGGAGGGTAGCGCCGCTATAGAAGCACGAACCCAAGGCTATGGAAGAAGAACCAGTCCCACATTGGGATTGGAAACGAATTCATACTTGTTACATGATAACAATATCAAAAGAAAAGCCCGAGAACATTGATGACCTTCCCTGGTGCTTCGAAAACAGCAACGACGAGGTAATCTCAGAATTCCCACCAGCGCCACAAGAGCTGGAAGATGGAATTCATACCACCGTAGATAACCTCAAGAAAATTGAGTTGGGAACGGCGAACGATCCGCGACCGACATTCATTAGTGAGCTGCTGTCTGAAGAGAAGGTGGCTTCATTAAAAGACCTACTTATGCAGCACAAAGATTGCTTCGCATGGAACTATTCCGAAATGCCGGGACTAGATCCAGAAATTGCTGTGCACAAATTGGCAATATCCCCGGACGTCAAGCCGGTCAAGCAGGCACCGAGAAGAATGCGGCTCAAGCTTGAGATGAGCATCAACACCGAGGTCAAGAAGCTGATCGACTCCGGCTTTATCCAGGAGGTTCAATATCCTGAATGGATCGCCAACATCATCCCGGAGATGAAGAAAAATGGGACAGTGTGCATATGCGTAGACTTCCGGGATCTCAATAAAGCCTGCCCGAAGGACGATTTCCCAGTGCCAGTCACCGGACTGATGATAGATAACACGTCCACGCACGAGGTTTTCTCCTTCATGGACGACTCGTCAGGGTATAATCAGATCAAGATGCATCCCGAAGACCAGAAGCACACCGCCTTCAGGACTCCTTTAGGTATATTCTGCTACAAGATGATGCCCTTCGGTCTAAAGAACGCCGGTGCCACCTATCAAAGGGCCATGACGAAGATCTTTGATGACCTCATACATGAAATCGTCGAGTGCTATATCGACGACCTCGTAGTGAAAAGCAAATTATACGAGGAGCATCTCGAGCATCTGAAGACCGTATTTCAATGCCTTCGACGATACAACTTGAAGATGAACCCTCTCAAGTGTGCATTCGGAGTTTCCTCGGGCAAATTCCTAGGATTCATCGTCCGACACCGAGGTATCAAAATAGATCCGTCAAAGATCAAGACGATCATGGAAATGCCTCAGCCAAGGACTCTCAAACAGCTGCGGTCTCTCCAAAGGAAGCTTGCATATATAAGGCGATTTATAGCCAACCTTTCAGGCAAGTGTCGTCCTTACAGCCATCTGATGAAGAAGGGAACCCCGTTCGTCTGGGACCAAAAATGCCAAAGCGCGCTAAACGAGATCAAGCAATACCTGCAGAACCCGCCGGTATTGGCTGCTCCGGTCAAGAGAAAACCTCTCATTCTCTATACAACCGCCCTCGAAGGTTCCTTAGGCGCATTATGGGCATAAGAGAACGATCAAGGGAAGGAGAGAGCTCTCTATTACTTAAGTCGAGTTCTACTGGGGGCAGAAAGCAACTACTCCCCCATTGAAAAACACTGCTTGGAGTTGATCTTTGCGATAACAAAGCTTAGACACTATGCGTTGGCGCATGAGGTCCGTCTCATTTCTAAGGTGGACCTTCTTAAACATTTAATGTCAAAGGCCATATTGACAGGACGGCTTGCTAAATGGGCCCTGCTCTTGATGGAGTTCTCGATAACATATCAACCTCTCAAGGCAGTGAAAGGTCAGGCCATCGCCGATTTCCTCGCTGAGCATCCGATATCCACCGATTCTCCTTTGAATTGCGATCTTCCAGACGAACATGCGTTTGATGCGATCGACAGGGGTGATACCCAATGGGAGCTTTATTTCGACAGAGCATCCTCCGTGAAGAAGCGCAAACAAAGTACCCCTATAATCAAATTGGGGGTAGGACTCATCTTTGTAACTCCACAAGGAGGGATAATGCGTTTTGCTTTCTCCCTAACAGAGCCGAGGACAAACAATGAAGCCGAATACGAGGCTCTGACAGCAGGTCTCGAGATCGCCATCGACATGGGAATTGAAAACCTCCTCATATACGGAGACTCCCAGCTGGTCGTTAATCAAGTAAATGGCGGCTATCAAACGTGCAAACCAGAGCTGGTGAAGTACGGAGAGAAGGTGCAGGAACTGTTGACCCAAATTCCCTCCTATACCGCGCGCGGAAAACAGCAAAGTGGACGCATTGGCCAAACTCGCTAAGGAACTGGCTGATGAAAACCTCGATGACGTAAGAATCGTGGTACAAAGCCATCGCGTGCTTGCCCCAGCAGAAATATCTCCGGAATCATCCGAAGAAAAAGGAGCGAGTGAGCAAACGACCCTGCAAATAAAAGATCGGGAAAATACTGAGGATTGGAGAGAAGTCTTTATAGACTATTTCAAATACCGTCGAACGCCCGAAGATGTGTCCTCAAGACATCAGCTTATGAAACGAGCTCTGTCTTTCGCCTTCGTCAATGATACTCTGTACAAGAGGTCATTTGATTCTCTGTGGTTGAGATGTTTGGGACCTGACGAAGCGAAGAGAGTCGTTCAGGAAGTTCATGACGGAATCTGCGGTTCTCACCAAGCAGGCCCGAAGATGAAGTTGAAGATCAAGCGGATGGGCTACTATTAGCCCACGATGATTCAAGACTGCCTTGAGTATGCGAAGCAGTGCCACTCATGCTAAATTCATGGGGACTTCATCCACCAACTTCCAAATCCACTCCATCCAACGGTGGCTAGCTGGCCATTCGAAATGTGGGGAACTGACATATTCGGCCCCGTCGAACCAGTATCGTCCAGGGGACATCGTTTCATCCTGGTGACGACTAACTACTTCTCCAAGTGGGCAGAGGCAGTACCGTTGAGGGAAGTGAAGACGGAGAATATCCTCCATTTCTTCAAGACGCACGTCATATATCGGTTTGGAACTCCGCGATGGATCATCTCCGATAATGGGCCAGCTTATAAAAGCCACAAGATCAGTCGCTTCGCGCAACAACACAATATAGACTGGAGATATTCCTCGGTTTATAATCCGCGAGCTAACGGTCTAGCTGAAGCCTTCAACAAAACCTTGACAAAGATCATGAAGAAAACGGTGTCCCGAAATAAAAAGGACTGGCACAAGAGACTGCAAGAAGCTCTCTGGGCGTATCGGACTACGTTCAAGACGGCCACGAACACAACGCCATATGCGTTGGTATTCGGTACAGAAGCAGTACTCCCCCTCGAGATAGAATTACCCTCTCTACGAGTGGCAGTCCACTACGAGCTGACAGACGAGGAGAATGCTCACCTTCGGCTTGAGGAGCTTGATGCCCTCGATGAGACTCGGCTCATAGCGCAACAAAATCTGGAAGTCTATAAGGCAAAGATGACGCGCTCATATGAGAGATTGACCCGACCAAGGACATTCCGCCAAGGCGAACTTATGCTGGTGGTCAAAAGACCTATGATCCCCAATCGAGCCAAGCGAGGAAAATTTAAGCCGAACTATGAAGGCCCGTACATCATAGACAAGGTCTACCAAGGTGGAGCCTATCTACTTATGGATATGCACGGTGAAAGGCCTTTCAGGCCAATAAATGGTCACTTCCTAAAGAAATACCACGCTTAATGAGTTACTGCCTAGATCAATGATAGATGACGACGACTATGTCCGCTCGCTATCTTCCTAAGCTCAAAATTTATAAGCAGTGGCCAGCCTTCTCCTGACCTGACCGAAACGTCCTTAAACTAATGGAGGACCGAAACGTCCTTAAACTAATGAAGGACCGAAACGTCTTTAAACTACTACCACAGCATCCTTAAGCTGACGAGATGAATAAAAAAAAGAAAAAAAAGAAAATAATAAAAAAATGAATGATAAAAATGGTATATCCATAAGCAAAAAGGGCATGGATGAAAACCCGAAAGGGCTCCGTGAGTAAAAACAGCAGGGCTACCGGCGAGTGTTCATGAAAACCCGAAAGGGCGCGACCTCGTAAAAAAAAAGTAAATAAAAATAAAAAGAATCAAAAAAGGAGGTATGTCCATAAGCAAAAAGGGCACGGATGAAAACCCGAAAGGGCTCCGTGAGTAAAAACAGCAGGACTACCGGCGAGTGTTTGTGAAAACCCGAAAGGGCGCAACCTCGTTAAAGGACACTTACAGGGTCCTCTCGACCTTGTAAAGAGAAACCACCCGCGTGAGATCCTTACGACTCACAAGGGAGCAATACACTTAGGGATCCCCACGATTCCTAAGAAGAAAATACACTTACGAGATCCTTACGACTCGTAAGGAGAACTCTCTTATGGGACCCTCACGGCTCATAAGATTTGAAAGACTTAAGTTATAGAGATCTAAACCTGTGCTTAAGCAAACCCCCCACAACCTGCGATACTGTCTTACAAGTGGCTCAATACTGACCCTTGTATACAATCCACGGGCGCGAATAAACATTTCCCTAACCAAATTTCATCCGTGACTGGGGATATGTACGCATGATGGACAACCCTTGTAAGTCCTCTCGACTTACAAGGAGAAAACCCTCTTGAAGGATCCTTACGAATTACAGAGGAACATACACTTAAGAATCCTCACGATTCTTAAAAAGAAAATACACTTACAAGATCCTCACGACTTGTAGGGAGAAATACCTTTGTGAGACCCTTACGGCTCATGAAGTTAAAAGCCTTAGTCGGCTGGACCTTAACCCTGTTCGCTAAGCCACCTTTGTTCGACATCGACATAGGCAAATGATGATTCGCTCCTGGCAATATCCCAGTTGCAGCGGTGCTGATGCCGAAATCGGTGTCTAATTTCAGGTTTACGGTAAAAAGCCGGTAGGCCGCACATGCATACGAAATAGCCGAAATGATGGGGCAACTTGCAATAAAAAGCAGCAAGTAGAAACGTATGCATACGAAATAGCCGAAATGATTGGGCAACTCGCAATAAAAAGCAGCGAGTAAAAATAAAATAAAATAGCTAAAATGATTGGGCAACTCGCAATAAAAAGCAGCGAGTGAAAATAAAATAAATAGCCGAAATGATTGGGCACCGCGAAAAATAGCCGAAATGGTCGGGCAATCGCGACCTTCGCGATATAAAAGCTGAAATGATAGAGCATCGCGGAAATAAAACAAAAAAAAGAAATGATAAAACTTTGGCCCTACAGTTGAGATCACATCGATCCCTGTATACAATCCAAGGGCGCAAACAAGGAGGGAACCATACTTCCCCAACAGGCTCCGCCAGAAAACGAAGCCAAATCTCGACGGTTCATCCCAACTCCGAAGAAACCAATGTCTTCGGCAAATCCTTCGACTTGAGGAAACAAGTGTCTTTGACGAAGAAAATCCTGATTCGTGTCGACTCGCAGAGAAGCCAGTGTCTCCGTGGGAAATTCTCGATTCGTTTCAACACCAGGGAAACAAATATCCTTGGCAAATACCTCAATTCAGGAAAACAAGCGTCCTTGATGAGAGCCTCCTGATTCGCGTCGACTCGCAGAGAAACCAGTGTCTCCGTGGGAAATTCTCGATTCGTTTCAACACCAGGGAAACAAATATTCTTGGCAAACACCTCAATTCAGGGAAACAAGCATCCTTGATGAGAGCCTCTTGATTCGCGTCGACTCGCAGAGAAACCAGTGTCTCCGCGGAAAATTCTCGATTCGTTTCAACACCAGGGAAACAAATATCCTTGGCAAATACCTCAATTCAGGAAAACAAGCGTCCTTGATGAGAGCCTCCTGATTCGCGTCGACTCGCAGAGAAACCAGTGTCTCTGCGGGAAATTCTCGATTCGTTTCAACACCAAGGAAACAAATATCCTTGGCAAATACCTCAACTCAGGGAAACTAGCGTCCTTGATGAGAGCCTCCTGATTCGCGTCGGCTCGCAGAGAAACCAGTGTCTTCGCGGGAAATTCCCGATCCATCTCAACCCCGAAGAAACCAGTGTCTTCGGCAAATCCTTCGACTCGAGGAAACAAGTGTCCTTGACGAAGAAAATCCTGATTCGCATCGACTCGCAGAGAAACCAGTGTCTCCGCGGGAAATTCTCGATTCGTTTCAACACCAGGGAAATAAATATCCTTGGCAAATACCTCAATTCAGGGAAACAAGCGTCCTTGATGAGAGCCTCCTGATTCGCATCGGCTTGCAGAGAAACCAGTGTCTCCGTGGGAAATTCCCGATCCGTCTCAACCCCGAAGAAACCAGTGTCTTCGGCAAATCCTTCAACTCGAGGAAACAAGTGTCCTTGACGAAGAAAATCCTGATTCGCATCGACTCGCAGAGAAACCAGTGTCTCCGCGGGAAATTCTCGATTCGTTTCAACACCAAGGAAACAAATATCCTTGGCAAATACCTCAATTCAGGGAAACAAGCGTCCTTGATGAGAGCCTCCTGATTCGTGTCGGCTCGCAGAGAAACCATTGTCTCCACGGGAAATTCTCGATCCGTCTCAACCCCGAAGAAACCGGTGTCTTCGGAAAATCCTTCGACTCGAGGAAACAAGTGTCCTTGACGAAGAAAATCCTGATTCGCATCGACTCGCAGAGAAACCAGTGTCTCCGCGGGAAATTCTCGATTCATTTCAACACCAAGGAAACAAATATCCTTGGCAAGTACCTCAATTCAGGGAAATAAGCGTCCTTGATGAGTGCCTCCTGATCGTGTCGGCTCGCAGAGAAACCAGTGTCTCCGCGGGAAATTCCCGATTCGTCTCAACTTGCAAGATGAAACCTCAGGCAGCAGGGATTAAAAACTTGTTTCCTGAACAATGGGACCCTGCAAGTCGGTCTAAAACGGTCTCTTGCATACTATTCACGGGTCTCACTCTCCAAAGTCGAATTTCGACAAGGAAGGAAACAACCGCTTACGGGTCCTCTCGACTCGTAAGAGAGAAAAATTCTCTTATTACGACTTATAAGAGAAAACGCGCTTAGGAATCCTCACGATTCCTAAGGAGAAAATACACCTACGAGATCCTCTCGATCCGTAGGGAGAAAAGTCTCTATAAGACCCTCACGGCTCATAGAGTTGAAAAGTCTTAGGCGGCAGATCTGAACCTGCGGCCTAAGCCATCGCTATCTCTTGAAAAATCTAGACGCTTACTCTATTATCGGTCAAATGTGTTTATCAAGACAGCATGCTGATAATAAGATAAAGGAAAAAGCAAAGAAATAGTACAAGACATTGCGAAGAAAAGTGTGTATCTTTATTGAATGTAATCAAGTATAAGGTGAAGCGTACAAAAGAATGAAGAATGGATACATATTATTTAAAAAGAAAAATTTTACAAGTATCTAGATACAAGGGGAATTATTGGGGAGGAAGTGCCTTGCATAGCTCTGTTAATTGTTCGTGCACTTCCTTCCACGCATTTTCTTGATCTGGCACCACCGCCAGTTCTGCCTCCACCTGAGCCCTTTGCTGCAAGACAGATGCAAGCTGCTCCTTGACGGCCTGATGAGCAGCTTCGCGGCCTGGGGTGTCACGCTCAGCGACATCAAGCTTTCGCTTCACGTTTAGCCCATGAGAGATGCGCTCCAGGAGACCCTCAAAGATAGCCTTCACTTAAGCAGCATTCGCCTTAACCTCAGCATGCGGACGAGCCGTCTCGCCCAAGGTCTCTTGGCATTCCCTCAGCCTCAAAGCTGCTTCTTGTTCCAAGTGGTGGACGTAAGAAGCGCTTTCCTCGATCCATGCTGCTCTCTCATTGCTAGCGGCTAAAGTCTCGGGGGCGGGACGCATCGACTCCAGCTGATACAGGCGAGCCTCGATCTCCCTACAATGGTTAACCCAAGATGCGATGATGCCCTCGTCATGGAAATTCATGAGTATCACCAGCATCGGGTTAACTGCCGTGGCGAAATCCGCCGCAGACGTAGGAGTCTCAACGTCGAGCTCCTCGATGTAGTCACTAAGCATACGCAAACTATTCGCGGCGCCTTTCGAGGACGAACGTCTCAGGAAAGGACCTGCCGGCATTGTGATGCGAGGCTCGAAGGGTACCGAGACAGGAACAACAGCTGAAAAGAAACAAGATATGATCAGATAACAGTTCAGGAAATAAAAAAAAGGGAGAGTTATCAATGTGATAGTCGCTATACCAGCTGAGGCAGGTGGCAAGGTCGGAAGGATCGGTGGCGCAACCAATCTTTCATCCCCTCCTTCAATTTGTAGCACTGCAGTCAGGACGAGAAAAAAGTTAGAAGTAATTCCATCAATGGAAAAGAAAGATATCAAGGGGAAACCATACTAACCAGCGCCACCAGAGGAAGAAGCGAATTCAGATGGGAAGGAGAAGTGTGGGAGCAACACTTGATAGAGATGATCAAAAAGCACTCCTGAAAAGACACATCAGTACGACTTTAGTACATAAATCAGGCGACTGAAAGACGAAACTAATAGGTCGCAAATCCATACCTTCCAGCATCTTTGATGGTATAAGAGAGGGCTGAGAAGTGACCACCGCCAAGGCAGTAGTTGACGGCGCTCCCTCGAGCAGTGGAGCATCGGCGCTAGCCGCACCTGCGTTAAGAAACAAGGGTAAACCTGTCAGAAGCGATGGCAAGATAAAAAGGGAGACGGTAATCCGAAGTTTACCTGATGAGCCTCCAGCCGAGACGGAGGCGTCTCCTTCCTCCATCGACATAAGACCACCACCCGTGGCCTCATCCCCAGACTCCACGGGGGCTGTCGTCGTGCTCACAAGGCCAGGAGACGCCGGAGGGCCATAGGCAGGGAGAGCTATGACTGGAGCATTGCCGGACTCTTGAGAAAGAACGGCTGGCTTTTCCCCAAGAGCCGTACCCGTCTCACCCGCTACTTCTTTAGGCTCGGCGGTCGCTATTGCCTCATCCGCCGTCACCATAGGGTCACCGGTCTTAGGCGCCTCGTCCGCCGCTGCCGCGGGCTCAATTATAGCGGTCGTCTCATTTACCTCCGTCTCAGGTTCGGCATCGACAACCTTCTCAGGTACAGCTCCCTCTGCCCCCAGCTCAGGTGCGGCAACCTCAGCGACGTCGTCCGTCATCGGCTCGGGCTCGTCCAATGCCTCTCCCTCTGGCTCCTCAGGTTCGACAGTCTCCCCCTCGGTTGGACTTAGCCCTGCAGGATAGAATATATAAGAACCAGCAGCTTTATGATTCTTACAACAAAATTCTATAAAAAAAATACTACCTGAGGTGGACTTATTGTTAGCCTCCCTATTGGCGCGAATCGGTTGTCTATGAGCTGTAGACAGGGTGACCAGGGGCTCTTCTGACGGGGTATCGGCATGAGGAATGGTGCTTGGGCCCGCTCCAATGGCCAAGGTAGCTCTGCGTGCCTTTGCTTCGCGCCTCGACCGCTTTCTTTCCTTCCGGGCTGTCACGATGGACCTCTTCGACACTTCCTTCATTAAGGCATCGTCGTCCTCGTTCAGAGATGCCTCCAGAGCCTTTAAGGCATCTCTCATCAGCTCTTCAAGATGGACCTCCCGCGGTAGCCCTGAGGAAGCAGGAACATCAGCAGCTGGCAGAATATCTGCGTCACTTGGCGGGAACGGCATTGAGGTTCCTGCAATAAAAAGGGAGAGGTTAGATCAACCATAACACAAGGAAAATGAAAACTTGATGAATTGAAACTTACTAAGGCCTAAAGACGCTCTAAAGCGTTCCTCCTCTTGGAAGGTCTTGAAGGAAGCGGCAATGGCTTCTTCAGTTGTGATGCCTGTTGGAAGAAAAGAAGGAAAAATGTTAGTCAAAGGCAATAATAAAGATATGATGCAATAGAAAATGCGACTAGTGATTACCTGAAGCCGCAAGCTTAGCCAGCTATGCGTCACGCCTCGCTAACCGCTCCGAAGCTTCGAGGGCGGCCTCCAAATCCGTGTCATCCGGCATGACTAATCCCTCGTTAGTCCAATATTCACTCAGGCCCTCACCATAGGGAGCGTGGGGTTCCTGACCGAACGCGACGTCAGCGGCGAAGAGCAACTTCTTTTTCTTCTTCTGCCCACCAACCCTAGGTTCCCCCGGGATCGACTTACGCTTGGCAGCCACCTTGAGGCGGCGGGTCCCAATGTCCGCACCCACGCCAGACTCCGGCGAGGCTACAACCACTATCTCCACTGGAGCACAGGGTGCTGGTGGTGCATCCGTAATATCAGGGAGCGGCGATCCGCGTGGAGGACTCTGCGCACGCGAGGGTCCGGCTCTGGCATCTTTTAAAGGGGGATTACCGGAGTCCTTAGCACCAAAGGAAAGTTGCGGTCGCTACCTGGAGGTGCACCCTTACGGTCGACCAGCAACTGCCTTTCCTCCTTTATGACGGCTCTTGTCGAATGACTGTACCATTCTGTATATACTTTGAGGAGTCGTGGGGTGCAGGCCGGTTCACTGATAAAGAAGTAGGAGCCCGTGTTTAGACGCATGAAATGATGCAGCGCGCTCTCCATCCCTTCTTCAGTTGCAGTAGGTTCCGAAAGGAAGGCCTCCAATGGTACCCCTTGATTGTAGCTCAGTTGTTGGGCGAAGCGATGCGGGTTGTACCTCATGAAAATCGCCGCGCTGTTCTTCCTGAACACCAGGAAGCCCGGTCTGATAGAATATAAGTGGAGGGTCTCCCTGGCCGTCAAAACTGAGGCTCCATCTTTGAAGGTGTCTTGCAATGGCCGCACTGCAGTGGTAGACACCTTTCCAATAGTCAACACCTTGTCAACAAAAGACACCCCGTCTCCAACGGTGTGGGGGCGAAGGAGTAAACCCCTGGCGTTTCGTGGCGATGGATTCACAATTAATGCGCCAATCAACTGTATGATGCGAGGGAAGCTGCACCTGTCGTAGAACGAAGGCCTTTTGTGCATGCCAAATACACCCGATGTGTGTAGCTCGAGCCACGATATGAAGTAGTGCATCAGGAAGATCACGTGCAGTACCCCAGGCTCATTAGCATCCGCCGCTCGACTGAGGCCGTGGTACAAATGTGCCAAACCGGCTATCCCAACGGCTACCTTTACCCCGATGGTCATCCGGTGAGCCAGGTAAAAGACAGAGGGCCGCATATGGCGAGAGTGCATCGGGAGCGCAAACCAACTCAGCCATAGCCCAAGAAATCCTAAAAAGAAGGCCTCCTCGTCCATCTCAGGGGCTGCAACTTCCGCAAAAGACATGGTCGGGGAGTTAGGAAGGAAAAAACCTTTTTGGTCTATTTCCTTCGCCGGTAGGTTATCCAAACCTAAACCGAAAGGGTCCTCGAGGGTGGCAAACTTGGCAGCTTCTGCCGAGAGGACACTTGGGTGAAGGAACCGGGTGATGAAATCCTCGAAACTGACTCCGCGACTCCCACGTTCGATGAAAAGGGCCTCGTAGATGTTCAACACCTTGATTAAACTTGGGAATTGGTGTTGAACAGCATTCTCCGGCGTGAGGCCCCTTACCGCCGGCTTGGCACCGAAAACATATTCGTCTGTCGGGAGCAACTCCTCATAGTGCTCCCCTATAACCGGTAAACCGGAGACTTCTGTGAACTCCTCCAGAGAAATCGACACTTCCCGATCCATTGCGAGAAAAGTGTGAGTAGGAATGTTCCACTACTCCAAGAAAGCCTTGAACCACCAGGTGGGAAGCGTACGATACTGGAAGAGGGAGACGTAGACCGCGGTGTACAACCCTAATCTTATCAACTGCGACTTCTTCATCGACAGGATATACCGAGCCCACGGCAGATAGCCGATCGGGTGGCGGGGGATCAGACCTATGTTATATGATTGCCCTCAAGGGCGTGCCTCGCCTTGACAGATTCGGCGTCCCAGGATATCCAAAACCATGGGACGCTAGACCGGGATTGCATCTATGGCCGGATGAAGAGAGCCCTTCGATGTCCAATCAACCATCTCCACGGCATACTGCACCGGGGATAGGCTGGCGTAGTGGATTGCCATGATGGGTTCTGACGGTACTGCGCATGTGAAGCTGCGTCGACCCATAATAATCTGATTGTACCACGACCCCCAAAGATGGAGACTCTTATATTCCGGGTCGTGGTCCCTGATCATAGCCAGGACTTCGCGGTCCAAGGGCGCTTTAGGAAATCCCTCCTCCAAACGAGCGAACGGGAACGAAGTGTCGAAAGACATAGTCACTGCAAGAGAAAAGAAATTAGCCGTTAGTGTAGTAATTCCAACGCTTGGCATTTGAAAAAATTAATTAATTAATTAATTAAATTAAAGATTAATTAAATTAAAATTAATTAATTACACCACACAACAGTGCAGTGGGTAGGAGACCGAAGGGGGACCCACAAAATCTGGATAACAATACGTTAATAAGACAACCCCATCATTGGATGAGATTGTCAGTTGGTCCCCGAGAGAATATTCCCATTAATAAAAAATATCTCTAGAGACAAGGAGAAAATCTTCTCTTTCAGAGCAAAACTCTGTCGCAGAGTGACACTTGTCAAACTCTGGTCTCAGGGGAATAAGATTCCTTAAAAGAGCCTAGCTCTGTGATGATGATGAGAAAATCTATTTAAACTCCTAAAGAAATTAAAATTTTTGAAGACTCTTAGGAGTTCTTCACTTTTAGATCAAAAAGATCTATTTTGGATCCATGAGCAAAGCTCTGCTCATGGGTTAAAACCCATGAACAAGATCTCTGTAGATCTATGGATTCGTGAGAGCAAAGCTGTGTTGATAAAACCCCAAAGGGAATTTCTTTAGATCGAAAGATCTATGAGAGCAAAACTCTGTTGGTTAAAATTGATTTAAATTAATTTAACTTAGTTTTAAATTAATTATTACCTAAAGCTTTCTAACTTTGGGAAATGAGAGCAAAGCTCTAGAGTTCTGAAAGCAAGAGCAAAGCTCTGAAATTCTTAAGCAAGAGTAAAGCTCTGGAAATCGAAATCTAGAAAATGGTGAAGATTTTTCTAAGGGCCAGGGGTCCTATTTATAAGGCGCTTACGCCCCTTCAGCTCACCCATTGATCTAACGGTCAGGATCTTGCCACCGCTGCACTCACGTGTGCGCCACGTGAGCGCAACGGTGGGGGGGCATTTGTTTCCCCAATCAGAGCAAAGCTCTGTTTGAATTTCAAAATTCAAAATTCGAAGCAACACTTCAGATTCTTTGCGCTGCGCGCAACGCGCCACGTATCAAAAGCTGATATATCAGCGCAGCGCCCAAGGCAGCGCGCCCAATCAGAGCAAAACTCTATTTAAAACAAAATTAAAGGAAGCAACGCTTCAGTTGCGCAAGCACTGCGCTGCGCGACACGTGTCAGCGCAGTTGCGCAAGCGCTGCGTGACACGTGTCGCGCGCTGGGGCATTCGCAGATGCGCTGCGCCGTGCGCTGCGCGACACGTGTCAGCGCAGATGCGCTAGCGCAGTTGCGCTGCGCCGTGCGTGACACGTGTCGCGCGCTGGGGCATTTGCGCCAAACAGAATTAAAATTTTAAAGAAATCTTTCTGTTCTTGTTAAAACAAGAAAATTTTCTTCTGTAAAACAGGAGCCCCTGGATCAAAGATCCAACGGTGGGGAAAATTCCCCAAATCACTCAGAGAAAAATATCTCTAACAAATTTTAACAAATTTATGGGCACTATATAAAGGCCCCTAGACTCCAAATCAAATAAATGAACATTGGGAGAGATCAAGAACTTCAAACAGAGAGAACTCTGAAGAAATTTCAAGAAGAAAAAAAGATAAAAACCTTTAGAAAAAAGAGAAAATTCTCTCATGAACACATCATTGATCTGAGAACAAGATCAATGATCTTCAATAAAAAGAAAGATAAATAATAATAAGTGCTTTGCACTTTCTTATGAACCATTGGTTCTTTAAAAAACAAGAGAAACTTGTTTTCTTTGATCTAAATTAGATCAAGAAAACAAATAGTGCTTTGCACTTGTGAACCATTGGTTCTAGAATCTTAAAAATTCTCAAGATTATTGAAATAGTGCCTTACACTTGTAAAAAATTGCACTGCTGCGCTCCCAGGTTGGCGCAAGCCACCATAGCGCGCCACGTGTCAGCACCAGAACCACTTGCGCTCTACACTTTTAAGATAGAGCATTGCTCTCTGAGATTGGCGCAACTCACCAGAGCGCGCCACGTGTCAGCAGCGCAACAGCGCAGCGCACTAGCGCAGCGCTTGCGCTCACCAGAGCATGACACGTGTCACCTCCACATGCCCTTGCACTCAATGATTGGCGCAAAGTGCCTGACAAATAAATTGCATTATTTACTGAAAGGCCAAGCCCAATTAAAAAAGGCTCAACAGGCCAAATAAAATGCTATGCATTAAAGGGCAGAGCCTAAACAAAGCAGATGTTGTGCATCATTAAAAAGGGACAGAGCCCAAACAAAGGTCCAACAGAGACCAAGATTAATGCTATGCATTATTTAAAAGGGGCCAAGCCCTAGCACATGCCTAATAGGCCAAAAACAAATAAAAGTGTTGAACATTTTTCAACTGGACTTAGTCCAATCATGGCCGTAAGTTCTCAAATTAAATTGACTGAGCACAGCTGCTCTCTTAAATCAATTTACATCCGGTTCGAGGGTACATCTCCGAACTCCTTTGACTCCTATCGTTGTAATCCTTCAACGACGTCAGAGAAGTAACGGGTCCCGACAACCACACATCAATACGGACTGTGGGGTCCTTAAACCCACGGACTTAAGCGTCCTTAAACTAAGATACGGACTGTGGAGTCCTTAAACCCGCGGACTTATACGTCCTTAAACTAACAGACTAATGCGTCCTTAAACACACCCATATGGACCGCAATGTCCTTAAACTACCAATGGAATGCAATGTCCTTAAACTACCAATGGACCGCAATGTCCCTAAACTAACTATGGACCACTACGTCCCCAAACTGGAATAATAGAGCCCCTAAATGCTCTTTTTGGATCTAAACGATCCCGTTTAAGTTGATCTTAGCCTCAAATATGGTTAACGTATCCTTAAACATTTAAACAGACTTTAGTCCCAAATTGGACTATAAGACCCCCAATCAACTTTGGTTCAAGGGTACATCTCTGAACTCCTCTGACACCTATCGTTGTAATCCTTCAACGACGTCAGAGAGGTGACGAATCCCGACGGCCATATATTAAATGGATCACCACGTTAAGTTGATCTTAGTCTCAAATAGGACTAAAGTATCCTTAACGAACGTTTAAGTTGATCTTAGCCTCAACACGGCTAACGTATCCTTAAACTAAAACACCCAACCCAAATCTAAGTAAATACGGATTTGGACTAATCCACGTCCTACGGGCGACGGCATAACTTAGTCTCCGTATACAATCCACGGGCATCCACAAACAAACAAACACACACACGATACAAAGTGAAATTCTGGAGAAGGAGAAAGTTGTTACCGCTACGCAGTAGCGTAATTAACTGCAGGGGCTTACGCCTGCAGGGAAGAGCGTCCCCACAATCAAAAACCCCTCAAGCGAGGGGGAATCTGACGAAGTCTGCTACATCGGCCGCATCCGTCTAAACCTCCGATACACGGTGCCATAAATCAACTTGGCATTTTCGGAGAGGTGGACGGATAAAACCAAATAGCATCTGTCCCGAATCTCAGGCAAGGCGTCCTCACGTCCCGGCCGCCATTCGGAGGGGAACATGTGAGAGCATAGTCCCGAAGAATAGCCCAGTGGTGGCCTGAGTCACCTGTTCCACCGGCATAGCGAAGATGGAGGCCAATTGTGGCCCATAAGTCACTCCTCCGGACGGGACGGAGCGAGAGTTGCAGTTGCAGTTAGTGCAGTTTGAAGCCATTGATCTTATGTTTTCTGCACGGAGCAAGACACCAAATCTAAGTATCTCGAATCCACAGGCAACCATAGCAAACCATGATTTGTTCGCGAACACGACACACGAAGTGTAGAGTGAAAAGAGGAAAAGGTTCCACCGGGCGTGCCAGAATCTGTTCCCCGCCAAACAAAGAGACGCGACCGCGTGGGTCCGTCTTTCCTGAAGTTCGAGGAAGATACTAATTGGTGCTATCCGTCCACCTCTCCGAAAATGCCAAGTTGATTTATGGCACCATGTATCGAAGGTTTAAACGGATGCAGCCGATATAGCAGATTTCGTTAGATTCCCCCTCGTTTGAGGGGTTTTTGATTGTGGAGACGCTCTTCCCTGCAGGCGCAAGCCCCTGCAGTTAATTATGCTACAGCATCGCGGTAACAACTTTCTCCTTCTCCAGATGGTCACTTCGTGTCGTGTGTGTTTGTTTTATTTTTGGTTGCCCGTGGATTGTATACGGAGACTAATTTATGTTGTCGCCCGTAGGGCGTGGATTAGTCCAAATCCGTATTCTCTTAGATTCGGGTTTGGGGGTTGGGTTTAAGGATACGTTAATCTCATTTAAGAATAAGATCAACTTAAACATTAGTTAAGGATACGTTAGTCTAATTTTAAACTAAGATCAACTTAACGCTTGTTAAGGATACGACAGTTTAATTTTAGACCGAGATCAACTTAACGGGATCGTTTAGATCCAACAAAAGAGCATTTGGACTCTATTGTTTAGTTTAGGGATACTGCGGTCGATTACCAGTTTAAGGACATGGTGGTCTAAGGTTAAGGACATTATAGTCCATGGGCTTAAGGACCCCACAGTCCAGGTTAAGGACATCGTAGTCCATGGGTTTAAAGGGACCCCACAGTCCAGGTTAAGGACATCGTAGTCCATGGGCTTAAGGACCCCACAGTCCAGTTTAAAGACGTCATTGTCTGTAGAATATATGGTTGTCAACACCCGTCACCTCTCTGAAGACGTTGAAGGATTACAACGGCATATATCAGAGGGGTTCAGAGATGTACCCTTGAACCAATATTGGTTGGGAGATTTATAGTCCAATTTGGGACTAAGATCTGTTAAAAGGTTTATGAGCATATGGGCTTAGTTGATATGAGTTGAGGACTTACGGCCAATCTTGGGCTAAGTCCAATAAGATTAAAATGTTTAACATTTTATTGTTCTGGGTTGTTGAGCCTCTATTTGGGCTTGGCCCTTATAATAATGCTGAGCATTAGATCCTGACATTTTTTGTCTTGTGTTGAATGCATAGCATTCATCAGAACAATGTGTGTTCTGATAGAGTGCTACATGGCGCGCCAGGCGCTTTGCGCCAATTAAAGAGCGCATTGCGCTTCTGCCAAGTAGCGCACACGAAGAGGACACGTGTCACGCTCTGCGCTATGTGCCAGTTTATAAGCGCATTGCGCTTTCAATTTGTGAGCGCGTTGCGCTAGTTTAGTGGCGCACCAGTGAGTGACACGTGGCGCATTTGGCGCTGAGCGTCAGCTCATGAGTGCAATGCGCTGTTTCAGAAATGCAAAGCGCAAGTTGCATACGTGGTTGGCACGTGGCACGTTTTGGCGCTGAGCGCCAGTCTAAGAAGCGCAAAAGCGCAGTTCAAGAGTGCAAGGCACTTTTTAATAGCGCAAAGCGCATTTGATCAAATTTATGATCAGAGAACAAGTTTATGTTCTTTTTAAAGGAGGCCTTGCCTCAAGATTCAAGAACAACTGTTCTTATTTTCTTTGAAAGGGCTTTGCCTTTGTAGATCAATGATCTGTGAATAAAGTAAATACTTCTTTTGTTTTTTATGATGAGATCTTTTAATCTCTTTTTATAAAAGATCTTGGTCTTTTGCAGATCTATGATCTTTTAAGAAGATAATTCTTCTGTTATAATGAGATAATTTCATCTCTTTGTTCAAGAATTATTCTTTTTACCTTGAAGAAATGATCTTCTTTCAAGAGCCTGCTCTCTTTCTTTTGAGTTTTCTCAAAATTTGTAGGGGGTTTTTCTCTATCAGACTTGAAGTCTTGGGGCCTTTATATAGGGCAAATTGATTTGTTAAATCAGTTAAAGAGATCTTTCTCTGATTGATTTGGGGATGTTTTTCCACCGTTGGATCTTTGATCCTAAGGCTTCTGTTTTACAGAAGGCAATCTTCTTGTTTTTAACAAGATTGAAAAGATCTTTCCATAACAGAATTTTAATTCTGATTAATTAATGATTTATCATTATTATTAGATCTTTTGATCTAACGGTGGGGAATTTCATAATTCCAGCGCTGGCGCACCCGTGCTTTGCACGTGGTGTGCTGCTCAGAGCGCAGCGCATTTTGCGCTAGCGCACCTACGTTTGACACGTGGAGCGCAGCGCATCTGGCGCTAGCACATCCGTGTTTGACACGTGGCGCACAGTGCGCCTAGCGCTTGATCTGAAGCGTTGCTTCAACTTTTAAATTTTGAATTTTAAAACAGAGCTATGCTCTGATTGGGGGAAACAATGATCAAGCTCTTTACGTGTATGGAGAACTTTCAAGTTTCTTTATTTTAAAAATTAAGTTCTCTGTAGGGTTAAACCCTAATTATGTTTTAGAGGAATTAAATTCCTATGTATGTGGAAGAATTAAATTCTCATATAGGCTTAAACCCTAGTTCTGTCTTGGAGGAATTAAATTTCTATGAATTTGGGGAGAATTGAATTCTTATGCAGGGTTGAACCCTAATTTTATTTGGAGGAATTAAATTCCTATGAAATTGGGAGAATTAAATTCTCATATAGGGTTAAACCCTAGTTTTATTTGGGAGGAATTAAATTCCTGTGAGTTTGGGAGAATTAAATTCTCTAAACTCAATTCTCCCTCTAAGTTTTGGGTCTGCATGGCAGAATCTCCCTGATGAGAATTAAATTCTCAACTTGTGTGGAGATTTGCTTCTGCAGATCTTCAACCAGAAGAAGAACTAAGTTCTTTTGCAGAAGAGTTAAACTCTTAGATTGAGAATTAAATTCTCTTTTTGTTTTATAGAGCTTAGATCTCTTTCCCCTTTCTCATCTAGGGTTTCTTTCTTTTTTCAAGAGACCTTCTTTTCTCTCTGGAGAATTAAATTCTCTTCTTCTTTCTCTCTCTTCTTCTTCCCCCTTTTTACTTCTCTCTTGGCTTTTATTTATAGGAGAAAGAAAAGAATCAATTTTTTAATAAATCTTTCATTGAAAGATTTTAATTGATTTTGTAACCAACATGATCTTTTAGATCACTCAGTGAATTTTATTCACCGTTGGATTTTTAATCCAAAAGATATTTTATCTGTTATTCCTGGCAAATTTCAAGGAAATCTTTCCTTGTATAGAATCTTTCTATAAATTGGTGATTTTTAATCACCATTGAATTTTTAATCCAACGGTGCTCCATTTTACAGAGCACCGTCTTTTTCGTTTGGAAAGATTTAGAGAAATATTTTTCCAGTTAGGGTTTTTGATTCCCTCTTAATTAGAATTTAATTCTATTAATTCATAGATCTTTAGGAACCCATCACATGTTGGCACGTGACCCCATGATTAAGTATTTGACCAGAATTTAATTCTGTTGTTTTAAAGAACTCAAGAATTATCACGTGTCAACACGTGACCCTTGGTCACGTGTTGGCACGTGATGCCCCATTAGGATTTTTCCTTGTTATTTTATTATACCTTTAATTTTTTTCAGTGGGTTTAAGGGCCCATCACGTGTTGGCACGTGACCCCACTAATTAATTATTTCCAATTATTTATTTTATTCAGTACCTACAGGCTTTGCCTGTAAATGGTCACGTGTCTGCACGTGATGCCCGGTCACGTGTGAGCACGTGATGCCTCATAACTTTTGATCCCGGATGAATTATGAGGCCCATAATATATCAAATCGAAGGATTTTTCGAGACATTTTCGATTCCTTCAGAATTTAGCTGTTTGTTATTTGGGAGTTTGTCAAAATGCAGCCCGAAAAATACTGGTTCGTATTTTCTTAAACGTATCGCTACCATTAGATATCGTGGGCTATTTTGCGCAGAAATTTTTTTGGCGGGAACACCCGATATGGCCACTATGAGTTTCTTGTGATACCGTTCGGTGTTACCAATGCACCGGCCATATTTATAGATCTGATGAACAGGGTCTTCTCCAAGTACTTGGATCAGTTTGTCGTCGTATTCATTGATGCCATTCTAGTCTATTCCAAAAGTCGAAAGAAGCATGCCGAGCATCTACAATTGTATTGCAGGTTCTGCAGGAGGAGAAGCTCTATGCAAAGCTAAGCAAGTGCGAGTTTTGGCTCGACAAGGTGCAATTTCTGAGGCATGTCGTTTCGAGTGACGGCAATTCAGTGGATCCGATGAAGATCGAATCTATCAAGGACTGGCCGACACCGAAGTCAGTGGCCGAGATCAGAATCTTCCTGGGATTGGCAGGATATTATCGGCGGTTTGTTCAAGACTTTGCACGAGTCGCTGAACCTTTGACAAAGCTGATACGGAAGGAAGTACCGTACGTATGGATGGAGGAATGTACTCGGGCTTTTGAGGTACTGAAGCAGAAATTGACCACGGTACGTATTATTACAATGCCAGATAATTCAGGTGGGTTGGTGATACACAGCGATGCTTCAGGAAAAAGCTTAGGCTGCGTCCTGATGTAGCACGGTCGGGTAGTTTCTTATGCCTCATGGTAGCTGAAGAATCACGAGAGGAACTACCCAACACACGACTTGAAGTTAGTCGCAGTGGTTTTCGCATTGAAGATCTGGAGACATTACTTGTTAGGCGAAAAAGTGGAAGTGTACACGGATCACAAGAGTCCGAAATACGTGTTCACTCAGAGAAAACTATATATGAGGCAATGCCGATGGCTAGAATTAATGGAGGACTACGACTTGGACTTACAGTATCATCCGGGAAAGGCAAATGTCGTACCCGACGCTCTCAGTCGCAAGCCAGCGGTCATGATATTGACCAGTCAGAGGTGCATCATTGAGAATTTTCAGAAGCTCGAACTAGAGGTTGTTACACCGAGTGCAATCAGGAAGTTTTGGCAGTTACAGGTACAGTCTTCTCTTGTAGATCGCATTAAGGCTGCGCAAGCTAATGATCCTCGACTGCAGAAATTCAGAGAGTGGGTGGAAGCCGGAATGAGGATAGACTTACTCGTACATCGAGACGGTTCTCTGAGATTCAGTAGCAGACTCTGAGTTCCCAAGGGGGATGTTTGAGAAGAAGTACTAGCTGAGACTCATAGTTCGGTTTATTCTGTGCATCCAGGAGGCACGAAAATGTATCAAGATCTGAAGCAACACTATTGGTGGAACGGGATGAAGCGAGAGATTGCACGGTTTGTATCCAAGTGCTTGGTATGCCAGCAAGTTAAAGCAGAACACCAGAGAACAGCGGGACTATTGCAACCGCTTCCGACACCCAAGTGGAAGTGGGGGCACATTACTATGGATTTGTGACTGCCTTACTATAGAGCCCAAGGGGCAACAACGCCGTTTAGGTTATCGTCGACCGTCTTACGAAAGATGCACACTTTATACCCTTCCGGGTGGGACAGTCGACAGAGTCACTTGCGGAAAAGTACATGCAATAGGTAGTGCGACTTCATGAAGTTCCGGTCAGTATGGTGCCAGATCGAGACACCAGATTTGTTTCACACTTTGTAAGAGCTTATAGGTGAGTTTGGGTACACGTCTCAAGTTCAGCACGGCTTACCATCCACAGACGGACGGACGGTCCAAGCGTACTATTCAGACGCTCGAGGACATGTTAAGGGCTTGCATGCTAGACTTCCAGGGTTCTTGGGAGGATCACCTTCATCTGGTGGAGTTTTCTTATAACAACAGTTTCCAAACTAGCATCCAGATAGCTCCATTCAAAGCAACGGAAATGTCAATCTCCTGTTTGTTGGAATGACGTGGGTTAGCGAAGATTACTGGCCCCCGAACTTATTGTTCAGGCGGTAGACAAGGTCCAGATGATCAGACAGCGCATTAAGACGGCTCAGGACCGACAGAAGAGTTGGGCGGATGCCAGCAGGAGAGCGCTAGAATTCGAGATCGAAGATCATGTGTTTCTGAAGATTTCTCCTATCCGCGGTATTATCAGGTTTAGAGATTACGGGAAACTCAGTCCCTAATTCATCGGGCCATTCTAGATATTGGAGCGAGTAGGGGAAGTGGCTTATCGTCTTGCCTTACTCCCATCGTTAGCGGGCGTACACAACACATTTCATGTGTCACAGTTGCGGCGCTATATTCGAGACGACAATCATGTTCTCGATCATTCGGAGTTGACTTTGGGTGCCGATTTAACCTTTGTGGAGCGGCCTAATACCATACTCGACCGTAGAGAAAAGGTGCTAAAGAACAAAGTCATTCCCTTGGTTTGAGTTTCTTGGGGTGGTTGTTCGTCAGGAGAGTCTACCTGGGAACGCGAAGAGGACATCCATTCGCGTTTTCCGCACCTGTTCGAGTAGTGTTGTTGTTCCTTCTCTTTCGTTCAATAATTTCTAGGGCGAAATTTTTGTAAGAAGGGTATGATGTAAATCCCCAGTTTCCGTATACAAATATTTTGTATTTTTCAGACTTTTCCTATATTTTTTCATTTATATATATATATTATTTTTTATTAATTTATTCCTACTCTAACTCTAAACCCAAATTATTCCTAATCAACCCGATCCGCGCTCACCTACCCAACCCGACTCCCCATGACCCCTCCTTTTCTTCCTCCCTCGTTCTCTTTTCTCGTCTTTTTCTCGCAACGGCTCCCTCGCTCGCCCATGAGACTCGCTCTTGCCCACGACGACCGCTCCCGCTCGCGTCACCTCAACGGCTCCTTCCCCCAACAACTCTCCCCCACGACTTCTCTTTTCTCGCGCCATCATCGCGAGACCCACCCACGTCCTCGCTTCCCCAACGGCCCCAACTCCACTCGCCCAAAACCCCAGACGATCGCTCGTAGCCTCTCTACTTCACTCTCTCTGCTACTCTCTCCCTCTCACTCTCTCTCTCTTCCTCTTTCGCTCTCTCATTCTCCCTCTCCCCGACTTAACTCCCTGTCTCCGAGCTCCAACCCCCATCACCGTCGACCCTATCCCCCCTAACTGCGACCACCTGAGCACTACCACACCTCCTCCAACTCCTCCACCGCCCGCACCCATCTCCCCAACCTTGACCGAGCAGCTTCACCTCGTCCAATCGCCGACGACCCCAGTTCCTCCTCCTGCTTCGAGCGCGACCCCGTCGACCAACACCCGCAAGACCCAACTCCAGCACCACCCTCTTCATGCCAAGCTTCCACCACACGAGCCGATCACTTCTGCTCCGCCATTGTCGGAGCCACCCAGTCCTCGCCTCCACGACGTCGAACCCAATCCCCAGCGCCAACTCCAGCTCCTAGCCCCAGAGCTGCCTAAGCTCACCGCCAGCGGACCCTCTGCACCTAACGCTCCATGCCACAGCACCCGTGCCACCACTATCGGCCACTGCTGTGCCGTCGCCGACGAGCCGGCCGCACTCGAGCTCGTCATTGTCATCGTGACCGTTACCACCGCAATCGTCGCCGTCGCAGTGCCGCTGCCATCTCCAGGAAAGAGAAAACCTTTCTCTTGTTGTTCATGCTACGTTAATACCTAGGCTCGATACACTTGTTGGATTAATATGTTATATAGTAGGGTAGATATATGTTTTCAGCCGATCACCTAACGCTACTCTAATATTTTATACCCTAGAATCTAAAACATATCTCGTTGTGGCGGAACCTATGATAGTTAGGCCCCTTTATTAATTACGAATACTGGGCAGGAATGTGGGTACAAAATATTGCGTTTCAATCATGTAAAGTTATCCTAAAAAGGTGACACAAGATCTGAACCCTACCGTGCATGCTGACGTGTTAAAATCATTGTAAATTAAATACTATTTGGAACGTGACATTCTATGGACCATAGCGAAGCCGACTCGATAACTGATAATTACCCATAGTTTGTTTCCCAACAATTTTAGACAACTATAACGATACGTGGTTGCGAACACGGCACTGGACTGCAGTCCGGGGCAACGTTTCATTTGGATACCAGATTTTGAACACCTGTGCATCCCCTCTTTAGGCTGAAAATGTGCGGAGCCCCATAAGAATACGTAAATAATTTAATTAGATAACACCTGAATCCAGTCCCTTGCCATTTCACCATCGTTTGATATTTAATTTGCATTTTAGCGTACCAATGTGTTCTGCAATTTCTGCAGTGACCCCTCTTACACCGCTATACTAAATAGTACATAACTTTTAATACATAAATGCTATCGATAATCCGGTTGATGCGTAGGAAACCTAACAGATAGGACTAGATTTTATTCGACTGGGACAAAACCTGTATCTGAACTTAATCACTGGTAAAACCCACGTGAAGTTGGGTTTCCAGTTCTGAAACTGGAATTCCAGCAATCGATCGCTACCTTAAAATAATGATATTTCCCTAACCGGAATCCCGTTTGACATGAAATTAATTTTACTGCTTAGAGATCAAGTGTGCTTCGTACGCCTTTTATATTTATTCGGTCGATTCTGTGCGAGCGATTTATCGTAAATTTTGCAAGTTATATGGTATCGGTCGTCATAAAATAGTGAGTATTTGTTCAGTGCATTTCTGCCTATTTTCATGTTTGCTTTATACCTGCTGCATAGTGATCATTCACATTGAGACCTAGCAACTGTTTTGTATTGTCGATATATTAGTGTTAGTGATTGGGTTGTGGAAAATACGACAGTGATATTGATAAGCAGAAAAGTGATTGAAAGTGACAGCGATACGTATTTATTCATAACCTATCTAATACCTGAATGCATACCATAACCTGGGGAATGGGGAAATTAAGGTGGAACTGAACTCGTATTTAGCGAGGTACAGTGATTTAAAGGATGATCATTCACTATATATATATATAGTTTAGGTCGTGGGCCTAGCGGTGTGGCTGACAGGGTTATGTCCTGGGCATAACGGACCGTAGTTTCGGGCATGCACGAGACCCTTGTTAAACACGAGCACATAACGGACCGTAGTCTCGGGCATGCACGGGACCCTTGTTAAACAAGAGCATCCTTTCCACCATTGATTTCATTGACTTACTGACCGATAAGTTGTGACATGCACATTGCCTAGTTTATTGACATGATACCTATATTGCACTATTCATATTCGGTGATGTTTATTATACTCATGTTCTGCATTTTGTTGCACTTCTCATATTTAATAATATTGCATACCCTTCATATATATATTTATTGCAATATGTGTCGCCCTGACGACCTGAGTGGGCATGCTCAGAGAACGAAGTGGACCCAGCTCAGGAACATGACCTGTCATTTGAGATCGCGGAGGTCTAGATTGCAGCATCGGCGCTGTTTCTTTTGCTCCCAGCACTTTGTTTTGTTAGTTAGTTATTTTATTCTGCAAAAATAAATGTATCTCGAACTCTTTTATTTGCAATATAATAAAGTTGTGAACTGTAATTTTCTTTTACTCAAGTACTGTTTACTGACTACTATGTAATGTTAGAAACCGAAGTGTGATTACGGCGGAATTATTCTCTGACTGTAGGAGCATGAATGATCTAGTTATCTCTCGTATTTCGTATTTTGGGAAGCGGGACGTGACATAGATCATTGTGATACATGCCTTGTTTTCTTTGAATAATAGGCCTTAGCCTTTGTGGTAAAGCTTTATTCCTGCTCAAAAGGTTTGGAGGTCAATTCCACCACCTATATGCAAGTCTGATGTATGAGTATGTTCGTGTGTGTTGACATTCTGAACAAAATTTTTGAGAAGATTTGTAAATTTATTTAAGATTAATGTAAAGTTTATTAAAGAATAAGTAGAGATTTTGAAGGGTTGATATGATTTTAAAAGCTGGTTATGGATTTTTTAAATACCTCTTTCTTAAAATTATGAGAATTTTTCTTATCATGTGATGTGTCATGTCCTAATAATCAAATTAGCAATTTTCATTTGAAGATCTCTCCAATTTGCATCATAAAAGGAAAGCTAATCAATATTTTGGGTTTATTTGAGTGGGTTTTGATCTATTGTGCTTTTTTCTTTATAAACCGACCTTTTTTTTCTCTCTAACCAACTAATTTATGTTCTTAAGTTTGCATATTACATGGCAATTTTTTGTGTTTTATTTAGTTCGACTTCTTAATAAAGCATTGTAATCTAGTAGCTAGTGTGTTCCTCCTAACAAATGAATACAAGAATGTTGAAAGAGATACGAATACACACACACACATATATATATATATAATTTCTTATTAGTTGATCTATTGTCACTCCGTCCGTGACCAATTAATTGGTTGGATTGAATACGAGAAGATGAGTGCTGGAAAATCGTGGGTTTCATAAAAGATGCTATTTGCGGATGAAATGCGGAAGTATAGCTTCAAGAAAAATGACTTTGGTGGATTCTTCACTCATCATTTTGGTCCTTTTGGCCTTATCTCCAAGGGGTCCCCTCGGTGCGACACATGTCTCAAACTTCGTCCAATCGGTCTATCTTTGATAACACTCTTCTTCAGTGAAAATTTTATTGGCGATTCCATTGTAGTGATCTTTTTGGGTGTCATATGGCAAGTCATCTTCAAAACGCTTTCATGTATCTTATTTCTTGCATATCAACTAAGTAAAATTTGATTATGCAGTCGAAAAAATTCTCTTTTTGACATGTGCAAAACTGATGATGCTCAATATTGACGATCTCCAAGATCAGGACACGTGGCAGATGACGTGTCCCAGAACTCATAAGAAAGGGCCCACGGGGGCCGACCAGGCCACCTCCATACCTGACCTGCAAGCACAAGCCGGCTCACCTCAAAGCCTCCTGAAATTTGGCCTCCTCGGCCTCTCAGCTCGTCCTAAGCTGCCATAGGACCAAGACTTCTCGGCCCTCTCGCTCGTCCCCGAGCTCCCCAGCCGAGGCCATCTTCCTCGGTCCTCCGACCGACCAGCTCCACCACTCACAGGCATAACCGCCGCTCCGCAAATCTCGCCAGGCGCTGATTCTCCGCCAGCAACTTCCCACGTTCCACGCCATCACGATCCCCATTAATGGGCGATCCGCTCTTTACGCGGGCGTGACATCGGGAGCGTAACTGTCGGCGAGATCCTCGCGCCTGCTACTACGTGCTGCCTCCACTATATAAACCCCCATCACAGAGAGGTCAAGTAAGCATTTTTCATTCCACTTAGCCGTTACTCTGCTCGGATCTCGTGCTAACTTGATTGTCGGAGGGTCCTCGGTGGTACCAAACCATCCCGGGACTTCTTTGCAGGTACTTGGCGCTAAACTACTCAAAACCACCAATCTCCTCAAAAACCCATTGAGACCCACACGCAACAGGAGATCACCTCCAAGATTCACCGGGAGAATGACGGAAGACAACATCTGACGGAGACCCGAAAAGGACCTCCATCAGTTGGCGCCGTTTGTGGGAAAGTAAACTCCACAGAAAACAAAGTTGGCATTCTGATCTCCATCCACATGGCAAGCGACCACCCTGAAGATCCAGGTACCAACCGCCGCCTTTCCCTCACTGGAGGCGCGGATGAGCCTCCCCCAGCGACCATCATCAACGCCCTCGCCAGCTAAATAGATCGGCTACAGCCCCTCATGGAGGTGCTCGTCCGCGTTCAAGCGGCTGGGCCAGGGCCCCAGATTGCCGCTCCTCCGCATCCAGAAGTCTCTGCCCTTGTCAGCATGGCTGACCACCGACAGGCTATGACCCCTGGCCACAGATCTCATGGGCCGATACTCCTTGAGGCCCGTTGGGCGCCCTACAGCTCCACACCAAGATCCGCCGCTAGAGCGCCTCGCCTCGAGCCTCCTCGTGACCCTTACCTCCCTGAAGAGATGTCCGTCACCTCGCCTGTCCACAGGCATGATCGACACCCCCTCCCTCGACGGGGTCGCACAGAAGGGACTCGCCACGACGGTCTCGCCCAGGGATCTGAGGAAGCTCATCAAGAGGAACCGGTGCCGCGCCCAGACGCAGCTTCCCCACTCGCAACGCCAGGGATCAAAGCCCTTGCCAAGAGGCAACCACGCAGCTTCACTGCCCAGTTATCCTTAGCAGGCTTCCTAAGGCCCCTCCAACGCTAAAGATCAAAGTCCTCCATAGAGGCAGCCGAGCGGCTTCCCTGCTCGGCTATCCCTGGCCGGTAGCTTCCCTACTCGCAATGCCAAGGATCAAAGCCCTCGCCAAGAGGCAACCGCGCAGCTTTACTTCCCGGTTATCCTTAGCAGGCCTCATACGGCCCCTTCAACGCTAAGGATCCAAGTTCTCCTTAGAGGCAGCTCAGCAGCTACCCTGCTCGGCTATCCCCGGCTGGTAGCTTCCTACCACGACCGACAGGGCTCAAAGCCCTCCCAGAGGCAGTCGAGCCCGAGGGTCCCTCGCTCAGCTATCCTTCAGAACAAAAGCGCTCGCCAAAAGTTACCGGGCAGTAATCCTGCCCGGCCAAGGGTCCCTGGTAGGCTTGTTACAGCCCCTCCCGCGCTAAGGACCAAAGTCCTCCCAGAGGGAGTCGAGCCCTTGCTCGGCTATCCCCGGCTGGTAGCTTCCTACCACAACCGACATGGATCAAAGTCCTCGCCAAGAGGCACTGGGCAGTAACCCTGCTCGGTCCTCATCCTGACAGATCAAAACCCTCGCAAGAGACAGCCGAGCTGCTACCCTTCTCGGTCATCTCCAACTGGTAGCTCCCTACCCATGACGCCAAGGATCAAAGCCCTCGCAAGAGGCATCCGAGCGGCTACCCCGCTCGGTCATCCCAGGCTGGTAGTTGCTGTTAGTGTATATTCCCTAGAGGCCATTACTGTATCATACTAGTTTGTATATTACTTAATGGAAGCTTGGGATATTCACAGTTGTATAAACAATCTTGCTCAAAATGGTAGTATGCTACTTGGTTTGTTTCTACTTTAATGTGTACATGGGTTTCTTTTAGTATATCACTTATACACATTAGTGGATCCCTTAGGATCTTTGCTTGATTACCAACGTTGTGATGGCAGTCACACTCGTGGGGGCTGGGTAATCCACAAGCACATCCTTATACAGGTCCCTAGTCATAGGACTATCGAGACAGGGTATCGATACTCCGGAGTAGACTAGCGTATGCGCTTCTCATCCCAGCAGGGGAGACGGTCTGTCCCACAGCCGTCAGTACGTCATACTTGAGATAGTATGCGGGTGCTCGTTAGGTTACGAGTACATTGGACAGGACTCGTCGGGAACTGATTGGTTGGTACTATACCTATCGTCAGTTATCAGTTCCCAGGTGACATGAGTACAGCTTAGTCCGCTGACTTGACACTGTTACTTCGTCTCGAGTGTGTTCCCACTGTACTTTGATTACTACCCTACCACGGCTCAAAGGAGTCGTGCAAACAGGTAGTAGTTGGGTGCAGTCCCGAAGCAATTGGAGGCGGTGACGGTTAGACAGGATTCTTCTCTCCCGGTCTTGGGAGTTGATATCGCGCTGTGTCAAGGAGAGCCATTACACACAGTCGTCCCTGGTCAGGGCAAGCGAGATACACTGGTAGGTTTCCAGTGTTATCTTAGGGTGTTCTGGGCTACACTCCGACACGACTTGTACCGCTATTAGGGGCTGACGTTTACCGCCCCCTAGGCCCACCATGCGATATTCTCAGATGAACAGACCGGACTGTACGGAGACTGTCACATTCAGGCTCAGTAGGAGTTCAGATGGGTTTCACCTCGTCAGTCTTCTTATCGGCATCTACCTGGGGGCGTTACGCACAGCTAGTGCCGCTTGCGGTCTGTGGTTAAACCCACTGCCAGCGTAGTGTCGAGTCTTTAGAGTCCCACACAGAGAGCTATTCGCCTTTAGGCAAAAGAGTAGAGGTCGTATGGTTTTGCGACAGGATTCGGTCACATCCGCGCGCTTGTGCACGTTTAGTGTCTGGACAGTTATTACTAGCAGGCTTTGGTTTAAGCCAGATCCTAGTATACATTTTGGGATTGGTTTTATCTCGTTTGTATTCGTGTTCCACAGAACACGGATGCGGGTGTGTATGCACAGTTGACAGAGATAAAGGCAGAGGATTCTCATTAGGGTTGTTGACTGTTGACTTTTGCTAAACCCTAATGAGAATTAGAAATATGATTAATAATAATATTAATTAAGTATTATTGTGCCATGGTTGGGTTTAAAGGTTGACTTTGTTGACTTGTTGACTTTGTTGACCGGTTGACTAGGTTGGACTTATTGACCATCATCATGACAATGGCTATCATTTCATGGCATTGACCTTTACTTGCTTGTTTGTTCACAAAATGCATTAAATGCATGAAATGATAAAGCCATTGACATGAACCATCACAAGATGCTTAATTATTGTTATTGTTATGATTATTTTGTGTTATGAGAGCATGGGTGGAAAAGGTCTTGCTCATTCTATCATATTGATTCTCTCTCATCCTCAAGCTCTCCCTCTTCCTCTTGCTCTCTCTTTAGCTCATGGTTCTATTGTCTCATGTGTTGAGAAACAAGAACCATAGAGATAAAACCCTAAAACACTTCTCTACTCATCTTAAAGTCCAAGGTCTAGCAAGCCAAGGATTTTAGTTTCCTCTAGATTGAGGTTGGAGTCAAAGGTAGAAGCTTTCGGGTGGATCCATCTTCGGCGCAAGGAGACGACGAGGTGAGGCCGATCCGACCACCACAAAGAGTTGAAGAGAAGGAGTTCAAATTTAGGTATAACCCCTAACATAGTAGCTAAACTCTTAGTTAGGTTGTTAGATAGTTTGTTTAACAAAGATCCTTTTCTAGAGTCCATGTTACCCCCACCGTAAAAATCGTTTTTCACCATTTCCGCAACCCCAAAGAACCGGGGACGGGTAACGTGGACTTACAGTGGTATCAGAGCCTAGTTAAACACTATCTAACATGTTAGCAAAGTAACTAGAAGTTCGATCGGTGAAAAAATCACAAAACACGCCCGAGATTCAAACTTTCTGTCGATTTTTAAACTGCTGTAAAAATTATTTGACATATACCAAAAATCGGCTCAGGGTTTTTAGTGAACAGTGCAGAAAAACGATCCACTGAACCGACCAACTCACCGTGGAAACGCGGCAAGAAGAGCTTCTTGCCGCGGATCCGCGGCCGAGTTGACTCGGCCGTGGATCGGTTTTGCTGTAGTGTATTTATTGGGGTGTTTTGGGATTTTTGGAATATGATTTTTCTGCCCAGATTTTCCAGAAAGCAAAATTTGTTTTTGGGGTGGTTAAAAATCCGTATTTTGATCGAACTTCTAAAGAGTTTAGCTAACGGGTTATATCTGTGATGTGATATATGTATTGAACGTCTGCTAATCGCTATACGTCAATTAGTGGGGGTTATGCATATCTGTGATTTGTAATGTTGATGGTATGTGTATTTGAATTCATTGGATTGTCGCGGATGAATAGCCGGGGGGTTGTGAGATGAGAGTTTTCTTTATCTTTCAATTCATATAATATGTAAATTGATGTAACATTATTTGTATGGCCGCACATCCGGGATGAGATTGTATCTGCCATTGTATAATTTCTTTTTACTGTTTTTGCTCTTAGGATAGACCCAAGGAGGGGGTGCACAAACTACCGGGTACCTCGAAGTGCCGAGTGGCCTACTCACGTTGTTGAGGGAGGTTGCTTCACTTCGGGTATTTGGCGGGTAGTTTGCCGCACCCGTAGGGGTCTAGGGTAAGGTATTAGCTATTCATCGCGACCGTGTAATCCGCTTTTCGTTACAGGCTCGTACGAAATGCGGATTCCTAGTATATCCAATGTGTTCATCTGTGATCTGGAATGGCTATCATTGCATCTGACGAATGTATATATCTATATATGATATCTATTTAGGCGTTGCTTATGTTTTGCATCCGCGCTAGTCCAGCCCCCGCTCTGTCGTTAGTTAAGTAACCTAACGGGTAATGACGGGGCCCGTGGCGAATGCGGATGGCATAAGCGTACGTCATATTTTCGTTGTTTTCTGCAATTGTAGGATTAAATGATGGGACGCATTAAAATTAATGCAAGAAAATAAACCAAATTAAAGTCATTGGAACACTTTCAAAACTACTCGGTTCTTTTCAAAAACCAACTTTTAAACGCGGAGCTTGAACCACTCCCTTTAAAAGCTATCTCGTTCCATCGATTATATCAAATTCACTACGTTCACGGTTTCGCCAAAAACCATTCGTAGCCATCCGTCGTTTCATATGGATAGTCAATAGTATTCAAGCTGTGTTTGTTGGCCAAAGTCAAGGCACAGTGTTTGGTAGCTATTGGGTATTCATATGCAGCATAGATAGATGCGTTGGTTTGGAATAGTCATACTGCCTTGTTGGCCAAAGTCAACAGTAGGTACGGGTGGGTTCAAATTAACCTGGAGAATGACGGGTAGAACTTGACATGTGACTAATGATTTGTTGGCCAAAATCAAGGTCATAAGAGCATGGGGCAAAAATCCACATCGGGAGTTTCTAAAGAACCAGAAACTTGCTAGCGCTGCATACCATTTGGAGTGTGATGATTCTGGTAGGATTCCTTTAGTTTTATCACACGATCATATTTGGATCCCGATCCTACTGTGAGTATATGCTACTCCTCGGGAAATTTCTCACTTAACGATCAATGCTATAAACCAAGTAGGTGTCGAGAAAGGTGTTAGCGGGACTACGCCTCCAGGGAAAAGAGGTTATTTAATTAAGGAACTTCGCGAAACCATTGGAAAACCTCCCTCGAAGTACCGACACTGGCCTGGCTGAACGGTTAAGCAAGTATTGTACGGTAAGATTGATCCCGACTAATTCTTCCTTTTTGGTTTGAGGAGGGATTCGAGAAACAGTGGGAGCCATCATGTTTAGACAAATTAAAAACCACTCTAAACTTGCAAGAGTATCATACTGAGTGTTTCTTCTCTCTCTCCTAATTGCAGCGACCAATCGTCATAACCGGACTTAAGTTACTTCTAGATAAAAATATACTTACAGGTTCAAACTACAAAGATTGGCTCAGGAATATCAAAATGGCAATCACTTACGACAAGCTGGGGTATCTCCTTACCACCAAAGCTCCCCCTGTCCCAGGTCCCACCTCCAGCGTCGCGGATAAGGAAATCCGTAAGACTTGGGAGATCGATTGCGCGAAGGCCAAATGTCTCGTGCTTGCCTCTATGGACAATGAACATCAGAGGAGGTACGAGCATATGGACCTAGAATCTATATTTCTTCATACAAAAGAACTGTATGGAGAGCAATCCCGTATCGCCAGATACGAAGTCTCGAAAAAGCTGTTTTCGGCAAGATTAGTCGTCGGATCATCGGTAGCGGAACACGTGCTTAAGATGATTGGCTATATTGAAGAGCTCGCGGACCTTGGGACCACGTTAGAGAACGAGCTCTATACTGACTTGATTCTCCAGTCCCTTCCTTCCACTTACGCCCAGTTTATCCTGAACTTCAAATTGCAAGAAAAAGAAGTTGAACTTTCAGAACTCCTCAACCTGCTGAGGAGTGCAGAAAGCACCCTACAGAAAGGTAGGGAAACATCCACTTTGTTTGTTGGAGGACCTTCCTCTTCTAATTCCAGAGCGAAAGTCATGGGAAAGAAGAAGAAAACCCCCACCAAACCAAGGGACGGTGTTAGTAAAGTGGAAACGAAGGGAAAAGTAAAGGCAACGAAGATAATGGGGCAGCTTGTGGGAAAGGAAGAGTGCTTCTATTGTCATAAGAAAGGACACTGGAAAAAGGATTGCAGGGCTTGGAAAGCCAATAACCAGGATCCAAAGCAAGTTGCGGCTTCGGCTTCAGGTGTGTATGTTATTGAAAACTGTCTATCAATAAACTCTACTTCCTAGGTATTGGATACCGGATCAGGATCTCATATCTGTAATTCTTTGCAGGCACTGAGAAAGCGTAGGGTTTTGAAGGCAGGTGATATGACCCTCAGAGTTGCAAACGGAGCTAGCATGGATGCTGAGTCCGTAGGGGACTATCACTTGGGAATGTCAGATGGACATGTTTTGGTTTTGTATGATTGTTATTTTGTACCCAATACAACTTGTAATAGCATATCTGTATCTTTATTATCTAAAGAAGGTTATGAATTTGCATTTGTAAGCAATGTTGTAAACATTCACCTTAATCAAGTTTTGATTGGGTCAGGTACATTAAGCAATGGTATATACGTATTAAACCAACCACAGATTTTCAATGTCCAGAATACACACAAAAGAAAGTCTCCGGAAACAAATCAGGCTTTCTTATGGCATTGTAGACTGGGTCACATCAATGAGAGAAGGTTGACTAAGTTACATACAGAAAGATATTTGGATCCGTTCGAATATCATTCATATGCAACTTGTCAATCCTGTCTCAAAGGAAAGATGACAAAGACTCGGTTCATTGGACACGGAGTAAGAGCGAGCGAGCTCTTGGGACTCGTACACAGCGACGTGTGCGGTCCTATGTCTACACATGCGCGAAACGGTTATTCTTACTTCATTACTTTTACGGATGACTTTTCAAGGTACGAATATGTCTTCTTAATGAAACATAAATCCGAAGCCTTTGGAAAATTTCAGGAATATAAGAATGAAGTAGAAAAATAAACCGGCAAAAGTATCAAGACACTGAGATCTGATCGAGGTGGTGAATACTTGAGTGCCGAGTTCCTAGATTACCTAAAAGAGAATGGAATTCTCTCTCAGTTTACTCCTCCATACACTCCACAACATAACGGTGTATCGGAGAGACGGAACCGGACCCTATTGGATATGGTACGTTCCATGATGAGTAACGCTGAGTTACCGTGATCATTCTGGGGATATGCACTAGAATCAGCTGCATATCTTTCGAATCGAGTTCCAACTAAGACTGTGCCTACCACACCATATCAGATGTGGTGTAGGAAGAAACCCTATCTTAAGCACATTAAGACATGGGGATGTCCAACTTTTGTCAAAAAGCAGTGCGGACAAACTCGAGGCACGCTCAGTACAGTGCAAGTTTGTAGGATATCCAAAGAACTCCAAGGGATATTTCTTCTATTGCGAAGAGGAACAAAAGATTTTTGTTTCTCGTCATGCCTGCTTCTTGGAAACTGAGTTTTTGGAAAATCAGATAAGTGGGAGCGCAATAGAATTGGAAGAAATTCCAGAACCACGAGCTATTACTGAAATCTTAGAAGAACCAGAGGGTTCAAAAGAACATGACATTCCTACGCCGCACCGCAGGAGTAGTAGGAAGTCTCATCCGCCCGAGAGATACTACGGTTTTCTCATAGACGGGGATAGAGAGGATTGCATCATTGATAGTGATGAGCCTACTAGCTTCCAGCAGGCCATTCAGAGCGTTGACTCAGTAAAATGGCTGGATGCAATGCGGACCGAAATAGAGTCCATGTACACCAACAAAGTATGGACTTTGGACATTGCTCCAGATGGGGTAAAACCCGTAGGATGCAAGTGGATCTTTAAGAAGAAGATTGGTGTAGATGGACAGGTCGAGACCTATAAGGCTAGACTTGTTGTAAAGGGTTTTCGTCAAAGACCTGGTTTGGACTATGACGAAACCTTTTCTCCAGTGGCTATGCTGAAATCCATTCGGATCCTTCTTGCCATTGCTGCCTTCCACGATTATGAGATTTAGCAGATGGACGTAAAGACCGCTTTTCTAAATGGAAATTTAGAGGAGTATGTCTATATGGACCAGCCAGAAAGTTTCATTCAGAGTGGGAGCAGCGGAAAGGTGTGCAAGTTGCTTAAGTCCATCTATGGACTAAAGTAGGCATCGCGGAGTTGGAACATCTGTTTTGATGAGACGGTCAAAGATTTTGGCTTTATCAAAAATCCAGATGAACCATGCATCTATAGTAGATTTGTAGCAAGAACTGTCGTGTTCCTCGTTTTATACGTGGATGACATTCTCTTGATAGGAAATGACATTCCTATGCTACAATCTGTCAAAGGGTTCTTGTCACACAGGTTCTCCATGAAAGACCTGGATGATGCCTCTTACATTCTGGGGATCCGGATCTATCGTGATAGATCCAAGAGAATATTAGGACTTTTACAGTCCAGGTACATCGACACCATACTGAAAAGATTCAGTATGGAAGATTCCAAGCGCGGTAATCTACCGGCTTGTCACGAGATCACCCTCTCCAAAGAGATATCTCCCAAGACTGATTTGGAAAGGGATCGCACGTCTATTATACCCTACGCTTCTGCGGTAGGCTCTATAATGTATGCGATATTGTGTACCAGACCAGATGTAGTTTATGCACTGAGTGTGGTAAGCCGGTATCAATCAAACCCTGGGGAGAAGCACTGGATAGCGGTAAAGAATATTCTCAAATACCTGAGAAAGACTATGGAGATGTTCTTGGTGTATGGCGGAAAAGACCTCCAGATTGAGGCCTTTGCTGACTCCAGCTTCCAGAGTGACAAGGATGATTCCAAGTCCATGTCGGGTTATGTCTTTACCCTCAATGGAGGGGTGGTGTGTTGGAAGAGTTCCAAGCAGAAAACCGTTGCTGACTCGACGATGGAAGCGGAATATATTGCTGCTGCTGATGCCGCAAAAGAAGCCGTCTGGATAAGGAAGTTCTTGACAGAACTTCAGGTGGTTCCGTCCATTGTTGATCCAATACCTCTGTATTGCGACAACAACGGGGCTATAGCTTTAGCGAAGGAACCCAGGTCCCATCAGAAGTCCAGACACATCTTGAGGCGGTATCACCTGATCAGGGAGATCATGGGTCGCCAGGAGATCGAGGTTCAGAAGGTTGCTACGGAAGATAACACTGCTGATCCACTCACGAAGGCCTTACCCCAGACTCAGTTCGAGCAGCTGATCGAGATGATAGGTCTTCGATATGCCAGTACATGGCCTTAGTGCAAGTGGGAGATTGTTAGTGTATATGCCTTAGAGGCCATTACTGTATCATACTAGTTTGTATATTACTTAATGGAAGCTTGGGATATTCACAGTTGTATAGACAATCTTGCTCAAAATGGTAGTATTCTACTTGGTTTGTTTCTACTTTAATGTGTACATGTGTTTCTTTTAGTATATCACCTATACACATTAGTGGAGCCCTTAGGATCTTTTCTTGATTACCAGCGTTGTGATGGCAGTCACACTCGTGGGGGCTGGGTAATCCACAAGCACATCCTTATACAGGTCCCTAGTCATAGGACTATCGAGATAGGGCATCGATACTCCGGAGTAGACTAGCGTATGCGCTTCTCATCCCAGCAGGGGAGACGGTCTGTCCCACAGCCATCAGTACGTCGTACTTGAGATAGTATGCGGGTGCTCGTTAGGGTACGAGTACACTGGACAGGACTCGTCGGGAACTGATTGGTTGGTACTATACCTATCGTCAGTTTTCAGTTCCCAGGTGACATGAGTACAGCTTAGTCCGCTGACTTGACACTGTTACTTCGCCTCGAGTGTGTTCCCACTGTACTTTGATTACTACCCTACCACGGCTCAAAGGAGTCGTGCAAACAGGTAGTAGTTGGGTGCAGTCCCGAAGCACTTGGAGGCAGTGACGGTTAGACAGGATTCGTCTCTCCCGGTATTGGGAGTTGATATCGCGATGTGTCAAGGAGAACCATTACACACATTCGTCCCTGGCCAGGGCAAGCGAGATACACTGGTAGGTTTCCAGTGTTATCTCAGGGTGTTCTGGGCTACACTCTGACACGACTTGTACCGCTATTTGGGGACTGACGTTTACCGCCCCCCTAGGCCTGCCATGCGATATTCTCAGACGAACAGGCCGAACTGTACGGAGATTGTCACATTCAGGCTCAGTAGGAGTTCAGATGGGTTTCACCTCGTCAGTCTTCTTATCGGCATCTATCTGGGGGGCGTTACGCACAGCTAGTGCCGCTTGCGGTCTATGGTTAAACCCACTGCCAGCGTAGTGTCGAGTCTTTAAAGTCCAACACATAGAGCTATTCGCTTTTAGGCAAAAGAGAAGAGGTCGCATGGTTTTGCGACAGGGTTCGGTCACATCCGCGCACTTGTGCACGTTTAGTATCCGGACAGTTATTACTAGCGGGCTTTGGTTTAAGCCAGATCCTAGTATATATTTTGGGATTGGTTTTATCTCGTTTGTATTCGTGTTCCACGGAACACGGATGCGGGTGTGTATGCACAGTTGACAGAGACAGAGGCAGAGGATTCTCATTAGGGTTGTTGACTGTTGACTTTTGCTAAACCCTAATGAGAATTAGAAATATAATTAATAATAATATTAATTAAGTATTATTGTGCTATGGTTGGGTTGAAAGGTTGACTTTGTTGACCGGTTGACTAGGTTGTACTTGTTGACCATCATCATGACAATGGCTATCATTTCATGGCATTGACCTTTGCTTGCTTGTTTGTTCACAAAATGCATTAAATGCATGAAATGATAAAGCCATTGACATGAACCATCACAAGATGCTTAATTATTGTTATTGTTATGATTATTTTGTGTTATGAGAGCATGGGTGGAAAATGTCTTGCTCATTCTATCATATTGATTTTCTCTCATCCTCAAGCTCTCCCTCTTCCTCTTGCTCTCTCTTTAGCTCATGGTTCTATTGTCTCATGTGTTGAGAAACAAGAACCATAGAGATAAAACCCTAAAACACTTATCTACTCATCCTAAATTCCAAGGTCTAGCAAGCCAAGGATTTTAGTTTCCTCTAGATTGAGGTTGGAGCCAAAGATAGAAGCTTTCGGGTGGATCCATCTTTGGCGCAAGGAGACGACGAGCTGAGGCCGATCCGACCACCACAAGGAGTCGAAGAGAAGGAGTTCAAGTTTAGGTATAACCCCTAACATAGTAGCTAAACTCTTAGTTAGGTTGTTAGATAGTTTTTTTTAACAAAGATCCTTTTCTAGAGTCCATGTTACCCTCACCGTAAAAATCGTTTTTCACCATTTCCGCAACCCCAAAGAACCGGGGACGGGTAACGTGGACTTACAGTTGCCTACCCACAACGCCAGAGATCAAAGCCCTCGCAAGAGGCAACCGAGCAGCTACCCTGCTCGGTCATCTCCAGATGGTAGCTCCCTACCCATGACGCTAGGGATCAAAGCCCTCGCAAGAGGCATCCAAGGGGCTACCCCGCTCGGTCATCCCAGGCTAGTAGTTGCCTACCCACGACGCCAGAGATCAAAACCATCGCCAAGAGGCAGCCGCGCAGCTTCACTGCCCGGTCATCCTTAGTAGGCTTCCTACAGCCCCTCCAACGCTAAGAATCAAAGTCCTCCGTAGAAGTAGCCGAGCGGCTTCTATGCTCGGCTATCCCTGGCCGGTAGCTTCCCTACTCGCAACGCCAGGGATCAAAGCCCTCGCCAAGAGGCAGCCACGCAACTTCACTGTCCGGATATCCTTAGCAGGCCTCTTACGGCCCTTCCAACGCTAAGGATCAAAGTCCTCCTTACAGGCAGCTCAGCAACTACCCTGCCCGGCTATCTCCGGCTGGTAACTCCCTACCCTTGACTCCAGGAATCGAAGCCCTCGCAAGAGGCGTCCGAGCGGCTACCCCGCTCAGTCATCCCAGGCTGGTAGTTGCCTACCCACAACGCCCGAGATCAAAGCCCTCGCCAAGAGGCAACTGCGCAGCTTCACTGCCCGATCATCTTTAGTGGGCTTCCTACAGCCCCTCCAACGCCGAAGATCAAAAGTCCTCCTAGAGGCAGTCGAGCCCGACCCTCGCTCGACCATCCCCAGCTAGTGGTCGTTGCTCGCAACGCCAGAAGTCAAAGGCCCTCGCCAAGGGGCAACCGAGCAGCTTCCCATTCATGCTCATTCACGCTCATTCATCCTCTGAGCCCGTTCATGCTAGGCACAAATACGGCGGACATCTCTCTGCCCACCACATGCAGAGGATCCGAGGCCCCAACAAGGGGCATCAGGTCTATCCAAGTCTGGGCGATCCCCCCTCTACTTCGGGTCCATGGAGATGCCTCCTTCTCAGCAGCGCTTGGCACACTTGGCAAGTAATCGAAATCAACTCGACGAACGATCGCTGGACAGATAGCCGACCTGACATGTAAGCCCAACAGTGCAAGCAGAGATATTTTATGAGCATTCTTCACAAACAGAAGATAAAGTGCAAACCGATGAAACCAAAGAAAAAAGTTTTATTACCAAAGGCAAAGTCTTTACAAAAGGTATTTTGGGCTCCCCAGCCTTATAAACTGCCCGGAGGCTTACAAAAATTTCAAAAACAACAAAATAAAAGAAGGAGGAAGACGGGGCTTTAGGCCTCGGGGCCGGGCGCGACCTCGGGGTCCTCGACATCCACCACGGGACGAGCAGGGTCCTCGGCGACTTCCTCGTCAGGAATATCTTCCCCTGCTCCTCGGCGTCCGCGTGGGGGTATTCAGCCCAGAGCTCTTCATCAGCGGACTCCGGCATCCGGGCCTTAACTACGTCGAGGGCCTCGTGCCAGATGAGGGTTGTGGCCATGGCCAGGTCATCATAGAAGTCCTTTGACTACTTGTATCCCTCCACCGCCTTCGCCGCCGAGAGGTCGGCCAACTTCGCCGCTCTCAAGTCGGCCGCCTTCACCGACTCGGCCGCCGCCCCCAGCTCATTCCGGAGGGTCTTCACCGTCTTCTTCAGGTTGCCGGCGAGCACCTGAGCATCTTCGAGCTTGGCCTCGGCAGCACGGCGGTCTTGCGGTACCGGGCAACCTCCCATTTCCCGGCCTCCACCTCGCCCTCCAGGGCAGCAACCCTCGCCATCACCGCCTCCAGCTCCCGCTTGGAGCTCTCCTCCAGCGAGGCGAGCTGGCCCGCAGCCTTCATCGCCGGGGCTATCACCTCGGCCTCCATGCGTAAGGCGAGGACAACGTGCTGGAGAATCTAAAAGCTAGGAAAGAGATCAGAAAGATGAAGGAGGCACCGAATCTCACAAAAAACCAAACACTTACCTGCACGAACTCCTGGGCGATGGACGTCATCTGGGCCCTGAAGGTCCCCCCGGGGACCCTACCCCCCGCCGATTTCTCTATCTCATGAAGCAGGCTATCCGCGACGGACAGCCCCGAGGGCACTACGAACTGGAGGCCTCCTTCCTCCATCATGATCGGCGAGAGCGAGCCCCAGGAAGACTTCCGGAAACCCCTCTTAAGCGGCTCTGATGGAGAGCCGATCTCCTCCTCCGAGGCCGGGTCTTACAGAATCCGAACCTGCTTCCAACCCGACGCTCTACTAGGACCCGGGGCGGGATCCGCCCCCGAACGCTCACGGGACGCGACCACCGGAGGAAAGGGGGCCGGGGCAGGCTTCGCACGAGAAGAGCTGGCGCCTCCAGCCTTCGTAACCTTCCTCGGCTGGCGCATGGAGGCTTGGAGCTCGTCCAGATCCATGGGTCTTGCATAAAACCAAATGCAAAGAAGTCAACGACACAAGTAATATACAAGCCAAAATGCAAGCCTAAACTTACCGACGAACTCAACGGGGCTGAGCCCGGCCCAACTCAGGACCCTCTCAGACAGCAGCATGTCGAATCGGGGGATGGGCTCCCACGACGCCACTCTCACCGCTACGGGGTCATTGGACCGGTTTCCCGGCAAGCATTTTTCCCTCGACCACTTGGTAGGCACGGGACAGTCCTCGCCCTCGAGAGGGGAAACGAAGAAGAACTTCTTTTTCTAGTCGTGAATGGAAGAAGGCAGAGCCACAACCCCTGTTCCGGCGGCGCCCCCCCTGTCGCTTTCTAAAGGAGAGGTAGACCCACCTCGAGTCACCCGCTCGACCCCCGGGATGATTTTTGAAAATGAGGGAAGAATCAAGAAGGGAGAGGCTGAAAGGAACCGCCTGTAACTTCAAGCGGATCAGGAACCCGAGGAGAATCCTCCATGAGTTCGGCACTAACTAGCCAGGGGCTAATCCGAAAAAGTTCAACACTGCGACGACCTTGGGAGAGAAGGGCATGCGCATTCCACCCCAAAAAGCTTCCAAGTACAGGGCGATCTCCCTACCCCGTACTTGGTCTGCCCTCTCTCCCTCCTTGGCCAGATGAAGCGTATAACGTGAAGGGATGTGGAAGCGTGCTCGAGTATTAGCGAGTTCATCCTCATGCCTTACCCAACACGAGGTGTCAGGGGCAGCATCTACCGTCTCCTCCCTATGGGCTGCCCCCGCCGCACGATCCCGAGAAGAGGGTCCGATCCCTACTCCCCAAGAAGACTCAGGCTTAACTAAAGGGTCCCTAGAACCTACTTCTACGACATCTACAGATTCCCTGAAAGAAGACATCTAACCTGAAGAAGATGAATCCTCGGGAAACGAAAGCAGAAGAAAGGAGAAGAGCGCCGAGCAGCCAAGACTTAGAAGAAAGGAAATATGAAAGAGTAGGGGCCCTGAAATGGGCCCCACCTCTACTTATCACCGCGAACAACCTCATCCAACGGCGTCCTCATCTCCCGCCAAAAACGCCTCCTCGCGTCCAATGGCTCCAATTGCTCCACTTGTCGTTCCCACACTGGACCGCACCCCATCAGGCGTCGCAGGTCTGCACATGTCGCGTCGGCCAACCGACGCTTGACACATAGACCGTCGCTTCAGTGGCAGGATGAACGAACCGGTGCACCTTCCTTAAATGCAGAGATCTCACCCTGATTCGTTGGCAGAAAAGACAACTGACAGCCCGGGGACGCGTCCCGACAAAAGGAGCTCACTCCGGACGGCCCGGCAGTCCACTCCTGACCCGACCCGCTAGCTGGTAGGGACAAGAGTAAGAGGCTAATGATGATGCTCAATATTGGCGATCTCCAAGATCAGGACACGTGGCAGATGGCATGTCCCAGAACTCAGAAGAAAGGGCCCACGGGGGCCGACTAGGCCACCCCCATACCCGACCTGCAAGCACAAGCTGGCTCACCTCAGAGCCCCCTGAAATTTGGCCTCCTCGGCCTCTCAGCTCGCCCCAAGCTGCCACAGGACCAAGACGCCTCGGCCCCCTCGCTCGTCCCCGAGCTCCTCAGCCGAAGCCATCTTCCTCGGTCCTCCGACCGACCAGCTCCACCACTCACAGGCGTAACCGCCGCTCCGCAAATCTCGTCAGGCGCTGATTCTCCGCCAGCAACTTCCCACGTTTCACGCCATCACGATCCCCATTAATGGGCGATCCGCTCTTTACGCGGGTGTGACGTCGGGAGCGTAACTGCCGGCGAGATTCTCGCGCCTGCTACTGCGTGCTGCCGCCACTATATAAACCCCCATCACAGAGGGGTCAAGTAAGCCATTTTTCATTCCACTTAGCCGTTACTCTGCTCGGATCTCATGCTAACTTGATCGTCGGAGGGTCCTCGGTGGTACCAAACCACCCCAGGACTTCTTTGCAGGTACTCGGCGCTAAACTCCTCAAAACCACCAATCTCCTCAAAAACCCATTGAGACCCACACGCAACAGGAGATCACCTCCAAAATTCACCGGGAGAACGACGGAAGACAACATCTGACACAGACTCGAAAAGGACCTCCATCAAAAACACTTGCTGAATGATAGTCATCCAAGAAAAAAGAAAATGTGTGCTGGCCATATATATGTGCATGTTCGTGCGAGCGAAAGAAATAGAATATGAGTGCTACTATGCTGCCAAGTTCCATCTCTTTTCTCTTGTCCGGATACAGTGCATCTGATATACCAATTAATTTCTTCACAAGGGCTCGTTATCCCATCCTTACCATTATTTAAGTCCTAATTTGTTGTAGTGGGCTTCTCAACTAGCATGTTTTATATTACATCACAGCTTTACACAAGCCATGGTGCTCTCTCCTCAGGAATCTTTCATGAGTCCTGGAAAAGAGAACTCAACTCCCATGAGTTTTTAAAGAGAGAAAAAGTAATGGTAGAGAGATCATCTCAAGGTTAGGATACTTCATACTTGTATATTGGGGAAAGAGAATAATATTTATGATCTACCAATTATTTGAAGGGCCAATGTGGGTCCCTTTCAAATAAAAAAAAACCTCATGCCTCTCAAAAGTCAAATCATCCACCTCAAACCAAACATGGCCAATTTCTCTGCCTAACACCAGTGCTGCTGCTTGTGTGTGACCATAAATTAACACCACAGCTTAACACATACATATCCTTGTTTTACTATTTTTTTATTCAAAAAAACACAGCACGCAAAGAGGCCCAAGAACAATTAAAATATCAAATCAGATGCTTCATAGTACAACATGAGGGCTGTTTTACATTTTCTCCCAAAAAAATTTTTTTTTAAGAAAAATCCACAAATCAGGAGCTCATGTTTTTGTCAAAAGACCAACTGGCTTTTTGGGGCTTATCAAGAACCATATATAAATCCCCTCAAATGATGAAAAGGACAACCTCACATGACCCCTACCAGATAATTCATGGGCCCCACTTCCCCCTCCATCTCCCTCTCTCTTTCTCTCTCCTCTTATAGAAAATCACTTCCCTCTTATTATTTGTTCCTTGCCTCTTTCTCTTTCCTCCATTAACAAAATATCTTTCTTTTGTTTCAAGCTAAATGCTCCCCCCCTTCTCTCTCTCTCATAGCTTGTTCTTGGAAGCTTCTTAGGGCAGAAACCATCCCTCCACCCAACTTCCATCCTCTCTCTCTCTCTCTCTCTCTCTCTCTCTCTCTCTAGGAAATGGAGTTTGCTAATCATGGCAGCAGCAGAGGAACAGATGAGGAAGCATCGTCATCCACCGCTTCTACCCTCCAATGGGCCCCGCCGCAAGCTCAATCAGCCCCGTCTTCGTCGACGACTACTACTGTGGAGAAGGAACACATGTTCGACAAGGTCGTGACCCCGAGCGACGTCGGAAAGCTCAACCGCCTCGTCATCCCCAAACAGCACGCCGAGAAGTACTTCCCCCTCGACACGACGACGCACGAGAAGGGACTCCTCTTGAACTTCGAGGACCGGACCGGGAAGCCCTGGCGGTTCCGCTACTCCTACTGGAACAGCAGCCAGAGCTACGTCATGACCAAAGGATGGAGCAGGTTTGTGAAAGAGAGGAGGCTTGATGCCGGAGACACCGTCTCCTTCGGCCGCGGGGTCGAGGATAAGGATAGGTTTTTCATTGATTGGAAACGGAGGCCGGAAATCCACGGCGGGCTGGGACGGGTGCCTAGGATCCCGCTGCCGCTCAATTATCATCCCATGGTTTCGTTCGGTACCGCAGTGGGGCCGTGGGGCTCGGTGTACAATACTGGCGGATGCGGTGGCGGGAGGGGTGGGCAGTTTGTTGTTTTTAGATCGGCGGTAGGCCCGCCGCCGCCACAGTCTGTGGGGCAGCTAGACGGTGGCGGCGGCGATAGGATTTATCAGCATCCAGTGGTACTTGATTCGGTACCTGTGGTGCAGAGCGGGCAGGCCGCTGCGGCAAAGAGAGTGAGGCTTTTTGGGGTGAATCTGGATTTTCCAGATTCGGATGCTTCCGCTTCGTTTTCTTTGTCGGCTTCGCCTTCGCCTAAGGGGAAGGAGAGGGAGGAGCCATCCTTGGATCTTGAAATGTGAAAAATATAACAAAATTAAGGGAAGGTTTCATGATTAACTCTCTCTCTCTCTCTCTCTCTCTCTCTCTGGTGTTTTATCTACTGTGTTAAGAGTATTAATTAGTAGAGATTCTTAATTTTTCGAGGATTTGGCATGGGTTTGTTAATTGGGCAGGGAATCAAAGGATAGTAGAATGTATAACCAAATTATATGTATCTCTTTGTTTAACGAATCTTTGTTCCAATTGTAAATAAACTTATAGATAATTTATAGCTAATATATATGCATGTACATACTCTACATATGATGATAGGGTTCTTTTCCATATCTGCTGCCCTTTGTTCATTGCAGTAAATTTATAAAGTTTGAATATTAATTCCATCTAGTTCCTCCAACTCTCTTGCATTTTGTTCACTTGATCTATTTAACTTGTTGCTAAAGCTCGAACCACGATTTAAAGTTGTATTTATCAGCGGAGCAGACGCAACATTGGAAAAATCACAAAGAACTTAATCAGGTCAGTTCTTGATTCCCTCAAATCATCTCTAAATCTCTAAGCTTTGATCTTGAACTACACACTAAAATTAATTTCAGAAATTTTTATGTTAAACTTCCTAACTCTGCACAAGGCTTAATGTTTGTATCCAACAGTATTATTATTATTTCTTTTTTTTGTTAAAAAATGTAAATACCTTTGCATTTCATTAAAAGAAACTTTAAGCGAAACTTCATAAGAATCCAACAGCATTAATTCCCTTGTATCTTTTGCAGCAGCAACATCAAAATTAAGGGAGGTTAAATGTGGTGCAGAGATTGGAGAAGGATAACCATTTGTTCATCTCTCATTTATAGGAGAAGAGAAAGAGAGGTATTTATTCTCTGGTATCAATTTATATAACAGTATTAATTCTCTGGCATTTGTTAGTTCATCTTTATTGCATTGTAGCTTCTTTTTTAACTGTCTACTGAGCTATATATGACATAGAGCTAGCTGCCAATTATGTTAGCCTAATAAGAAGGAGCATTGAATTCCTGCTGTAAGATTGATCAGCATGCCTTCTTTAGTACTTTTCTATAAAGATACAAAAGGAAAAAGGAAGAACTAATAAAGAAAAAGGATGCAGAATGCTTAACAGGAGAAAAAAGATAAGCATCAAAAGAAAACATAAAAGAGAAAGATAAAAAAAAATCTAGATGTTATGTGCAAAATTAGTTTATTTCATCAAGCTGTCTTTTCTGCACTCTTTTTCTTATGCTGCTTCAATACTAATCAGTTGTACTAAGTTATATAAGCGAAGATGTTGGTTTATTCAGAAATCATATATGTTTTCTGAATTAAAGAAAAGGTTTTATGTGCATTAATATAATGCAGAGTGGAAATTATATACTAAACCCATTTAGGATATTGATTTTGTGATGAAAAATATTGTGATCATTTTGAATGTTTAAAGACACTCAAGAACATTGCAGATGCTCCAGCATATGGTGCACAACCCTGATTTGGAATGCTGCATTTTTAGGCTGCATTTAGAGGAGTTTGAAAGAATCAAACGATAACAATGGAAATTTGCCAAACTAAGGTTTTATTAATCGAAATCTGCCTTACAATTTCAGATGAGTCCTTTAATAGACATACAATCGAAATAAAATCTAATTTGCTAACAAAATAAAAACTGTTAAAAATGAAAACTGCTAAAATAGAAAGTTGCTAAAATTCGAAATTAATTATTGGATTGCATCCAAAATTGATTCTCGATACCGCCTGTCAAATCTTAATTGATTCTGGAGCTGATTTTATCTCTTAATTCGAAAGTCAAAATTCGTAACGAATCTTTGACTACGGTTTTCGGGGCTCTAAATGATGGATTTTCGCGATTCCGAGATACGTCAATACAATGCTTATGATATATCCATTGACCCAGACTATTTTGCGAGATCTTCGATTTGGCTGGTCAAACGTGAGAATCGGACAAGATTTGGCAGTTTGGGTTCTCGAGTTGAACTAGACGCGACTTGTTTTGGAACGGTCGAGCCGCTCCATATAAGCTAGAGCTGCATTATCCACCCAGTCGTAAAAAGAGCTCGACCTCGAGCTCGGTCCGTCTTTCTCGGAAGAGCTTCGGTCCCCCGCAAATGGAATCAAGTGCTTGACGTTGAGATCTTCAAATGAGTTGGCAACTTCAATTGATATGCATTGTCGCTTATTTTCTTGAGGATCTCATTAGGACCCATCTTCCTATTGCTCAATTTATTATACTCACCTAACAGGTAGCGGTCGTTGGTGAGAATGGCCCAATCAAAGTCACATTCTTTGAACACCACACGACGACGATGCTTGTTCTCGACTGCTTCGTATTTAGAATTGGAAGCATCGATCTGCTGTCGAACTTGATCATGAATGCTTTTCAGATGCTCGGTCTTGTCTTCAGCTTTAACATTAGGACACCCCATATGGGGAATTGGCGCCAAGTCGAGAACACCAGTGAGTTTACTTCCATACACGATCTCAAATGGACTCATCTTTGTCGTGCGGTTAATAGAACGGTTGTAAGCGAACACAGCTGGTGTGAGGACGAGGTCCCACTTCCTTGAGTTGTCTCCAACTAGGCTATAGAAGAGGTTGCCGAGATTTCTGTTAACCACCTCAGATTGGCCATCTGTTTGTAAGTGGTAAGCGCCAGTAAAATACAGTTTAGTGCTCAGGTTCCTTCATAAGGTCTTCCAAAAATGGCTCATGAATTTGGTGTCCCTATCCGATGTGATGGATTAGGGTACCCCATGAAGTCGCAAGATTTCTTTAAAAGTACAGTTCACCGATCTGAGATGCGTCCATAGTTTTCTTGCAGGTCAGAAAATGCGCTATCATGGAGAACCGATCAACCACGACACAGACTGAGTCCATGCTCCTTTAAGTTCAAGGTAGGAGTAGGACAAAGTCCATGCTGACATCTTCCCATGGTGCTGCTGGAACTGCGAGCGGGATGTACAAACCTGCATTCGTGGCTATCCCCTTGGACACTTGGCAAATATGGCAGCGCTTTCTGAAACGTATCACATCTCGTTTCATATTAGGCCAGTAGTAGTCATGAGAGATAAGGGCCAGGAGTTTGTCGCGCCCAAAATGGCCCTCGTTATGAAGTTCCTCCACGATCTTTTCTCGCAGTGAACACTCAGGATGAAAAGTTGCATTCCCCGAAAAAGATAGCCTCCCATCAGCAGATAGCCTGTCTTACGTTGCTCAGGTCCATGTTGAGTTTTCTTCAATGCTCTGTGAATAGGACCGAAGAACGAGTCCGCAGGGTATAGTTCGTGAAAGGTATCAAACCCCACAACCCGAGCTTGCATTATGGAGAGTAAGGTCGCTCTTCTGCTCAAAGCATCGGCCAATCGATTATCGACCCCCGTGATGTGCTTCAAGGAGAAGGTGAACGGTTGGATATATTCAACCCATCGACCATGTCGATGATTCAGCTTATGCGATCCATTAATGTATTTGACCGCTTCATGATCAGAATGAAGGAAGAACTCATGCTACAATAAATAGTGCTCCTAATATCACAAGGCTTGGACGATGGCATAGAACTCAACGTCGTATGTGTTGTACTTGACCCTAGCGCTAATTAGTTTCTCGCTGAAAAAGGCTACTGGTCGTTTTTCTTGACTAAGTACGCCACCGATACCCACCCCCGATGCATCACATGCTACCTTAAATATTTTGTTAAAATCTAGCAAAACCAGCATAGGAACAGTAGTTAGTTTCTTTGATGGTGTCGAATGCTTGTTGTGCTTCGTTGCTCCAATGGAAAGTTACCCGTGAATTGAGACAGTCTGTGATTGGGCCCATTACCTCGCTAAAATTTGGTACAAAACGACGGTAGAAGGAAGTGAGGCCGTGGAAACTCCGAGGTTCATGAATGTTCCTCGGCGCAGGACAATCTCGAACTGCTTGTACTTTGGATGAGTCTGAGCGCACTATGTCACTAGAGACGATGAAACCCAAAAACATAACTTGATCTGCTATGAAGTGGCACTTCTTCGGATGAGCATAGATCTGTTGCTGCCTTAACAACTCGAGGACATTTCTCAGATCCTGCAAGTGAGTTTCACGAGAAGGACTCTAAATAAGGATGTCGTCAAAGTATACAACCACGCACCTTCCAAAGAATGGTTGTAGAAGGTGGTTCATGACTGTCATGAATGTGATTGGGATATTGGAGAGACCAAATGGCATCACCAACCATTCGTAAAGCCTATCCTGCGTCTTGAACGTGGTCTTCTATTCGTCTCCTATTCGGATGCGGATTTGGTGATACCTGCTCTTTAAGTCTATCTTCGAAAAGGTCTTAGCACCCGCAAGTTGATCGAGCATGTCGTCGAGCCGCAGTATCAAGAAGCGATACTTCATAATGATTTTCTTAATGCTACGACTATCGATGCACATGCACCATGACCTGTCCTTCTTAGGAGTCAAAAGGGCTGGTACGGTGCAAGAGCTCATGCTGGGTCGCACAAATCCTTTCTCCAATAGTTCCTCCACCTGCCTTCTCGGTTCCTGATGTTCTCTCAGATTCATACGGTATGCTGGTCTGTTGGGGAGGCTTGCGCCAGGAACAAGGTCAATGCGGTGGTGTATGTCTCTCATCGGTGAGAGATTGTTGGGAAGATCTTCTGGGAATACGTCTGCATTATCCCGCAACAATGGCTTGACCATATCCGGAACTTCTAAGGGTTCAGATTCCGCACGGGCTTCTGCGCTCACCAGGGCATAGATAACCCCAGTTTCTTGTGCCTCCTCCTCGAACGGACGAGTTTAATTGGTAAGCGTTACCTTGGTAAAAAGACTGCTTCCTTTCCCCGATGCAGTTTTAGGTCCAGCCTCTTCTCTCATAGGCCGGAGCACAAATTTCTGGTCGTCTTTCACAAAAGTATAGGTGTTCCATTGCCCATCATGCATTATCTTCTGATCATATTGCCACGGCCGCTCGAGTAGTAGATGGCATGCGTCTATGGTCATGATGTCATACCAGGCTTCATTAAAGTACTTGTTCCTCATAGAGAAGGAAACCAAGCAACGAGAATCTTCAATCATTTCACTACCTTTCTTGAGCCAGTGAAGTTTGTATGGGTAAGGATGTTTCTGGGGGACTAGGCTGAGCCTCTTGATCACCTTCTTAGAGATGAGGTTCTCGCAACTTCCTCCTTCGATGATGACCTTGAAGAGTTTCTCTTTGATGGTATATGTGGTGTGGAAGACGTTGGTCCGCAGCCAATCCTCTTTCTCCTCTTATCTAGGTATGAGAAAGGTCCTCTGGACGACAAATACGGTGTAGGTCCCATCACCGTCCAACGAGAACTCCTTTTGGCCTTCGTCTTCGTTCTTGCCAACTTGATCTTGATCGGGTTCTTCCTCATCTTCAGCACCGATCATCAATTGCTTGCCTTTGTTCAAGCATTTGGGGCAGTTTGTGGCGCGATGTTCTAGTTCCCTGCAATCAAAACAACGAAAGTTGGACTTGGTGACTGTAGAGCTCGTGTTCAGACCTGCTGTTGTTGGCATGACTGCTGTTGGGGTTGTAGAGCGGTTGCTCATATCTCTTTGGGAAATAGGTTCTTACCCCGTCTTGAGACTGTTTCTTTTTGGCAGGTAAGGCATGCTGACACGTCTCAGAGAGCTTGAATAGTGGATGAAGGATAATTTCGTCCTGGATCGATTGACGGAGTCCCCTAAGGTTGCGGGCTACTCATTGCTCCCCGGTCTTTACCAGATCGTTGCGAGCGATCGACAGATGGAACTATTCTGTCTAGGCGTCAACATATAGAGTCCCTTGCCGCAATTGTTGTAGTCGCTGGTACGTAGTTTGGATGAAGTTGAACGGTAGAAACACTTTTTTCAATTTCTCCTTCATATTTTCCTAACTCGTGATCTTAGGCTTGCTTCACCTCTCTGGGACGTGACATTCTTTCTCCCACTATGCCGAAATCTGACCTTTAAGTTTGATAGAGACCAACTTCACCTTCTTCGCCCGGGGAACGTCTTTATATTCAAAGACACGTTCTACCTTATTGAGCCAATCAAGGAACTCTTCGGGTTGGGAGCCGCCTGCATAATCAAGGAGATCCACTTTCATGCTATCTCAGGGTCGTTCATAGCCTCCTCGGAAGTCACGTCCTGCCTGATAACCCGTTTTGGACCCTGAATCGTCATCATGATCCGAATTGGTAGCCCGTCACCTCTGGAGACGTGCTTATTCTATCCTTAATGCCTCCATGTGCCTCAGCAATTCTGCGTTCTGCCTTCATAGGTCATCTACCATGACATCCAACAGTTCTCATTCACGAAAGATACCTTCATATTCTGACATCGCATCTTTCCGACCCCCCATGACAACTACGTCCTCCACGACCCCCATGATTTCCATACACGACCATTGGATGTTGTCGACGAGTATCGAACGTTGCGCTCTGATACTACATGGTGCAGCCCTGATTTGGGATGCTGCACCTTTAGGCTGCATTTAGCATAGTCACATAATTCACGAATTATTCGGCGAATTCGCGAATAATTCGCGAATTATGTGACTGCCGATTAAATCTGCGAATTATTCGCCATCACCGAACGCGTCGAATTATTGCCGAATTATTCGCGAATAATTCCCAAATTATTCGCGAATTATTTAAAAAAAAGCGAATTATTCAAAAAACAGCAAATAATTCACGAAATCAAAATCTAGCGTCTCATATATTAATTTTATATTAATTTTTTGCTCGAAATCCTTCCCGAACACTTACCAAATCTTTCCCGAATACCTGCCGATTTTTTCCGAATAGTTCTCCGAATTCGAATTTTCGACCTCGCCAAATTATTGCCGAATCATGAATTTGTGACTATGGCATTTAGAGGAACTTAAGGAATCAAACAATAACAATGGCAATTTGCCAAATTAGAGTTTTATTAATCGAAATCTGCCTTACAATTTCATACGAGTCCTTTAATAGACTTACAATCGAAATCAAATATAATTTGCTAACAAAATAAAAACTGCTAAAAATAGAAAGTTGCTAAAATTCGAAACTAATTATTGTACTGCTTCCCAAATTGATTCCTGATGCTGCCTGTCAATTCTTAACTGATTCCGGAGCCGATTTTATCTCTTAATTCAAAAGTCAAAGTTCGTAACGAATCTTTGACCGTGATTTTCGGGGCCCTAAACGATGGATTTTCGCGATTCCGAGATACGTTAATGCAATGGTTAAGACATATCCATTGACCCAGACGATTATGTGAGATCTTCTATTTGGATGGTCAAACACGCGAATTGGACAAGATTTGGCAGTTTGAGTTCTCGGGTTGAACTAGACATGACTTGTTTTGGAGCGGTCGAGCCGCTCCATGTAGCATGTAGGCTAGGGTTGCATGAGCATACTAACTGATACCATTGTTCTGTAACATTTGTTGTTTGTTCTAATGTCATTTTGTTGGCTTTAAATTTGTATAATAATGCTCAAGGGCTAATTTTTTTTTTTGAATTTGTTGGACAATGCTTTCATACCATTTTCATGTGGTAGCTAAACGTTTTGTGGAAAAGAGAGAAATTAAAGATACTACAAGTTTGAAATTGACTATAAATTAGCCGAGCAGAAGACTACTCTGGTAGGTTTCATTAATAAGAGTTTATCAAATCCTAGAAATTAATTATTTATCTGCATAAAGTATTAGATATATATTGTACGTTTGATAGAACTGCAAGATAAAACGATAAATCTTTAATTTTATTGAAATCAAAGTTTGCTTACAGCTCTACAAGAAAATCAAGATATTGTGACCCCTTTTGAAACAGATAAAAATCGATCTTAAATTTGAGACCGATTTCGGTCTCGAACAATGGGTCAGGCCACAAAATAAAACATAAAATTACCCACCCCACGTCCCCACGTCCCCAGTCCCCAAAATCGAATTCCCCCCATTTCCCCTCTTCCCTAAAAAAAATTTCTCCTCTCCAAACCCTAAATCTCGCCGCCACCGCCGACGTTGCCTCCTCGCCGCCGCCACTCTGAACCCCGCCTCCTCGACGCCACCCCCGACCTCGTGTTGCAGTGGTCGAGAGAGCCTACCGCCTTTACGTCGATGTAAGATTCTTTTATTTTTCTCTATTTTTTTGGGGATTTTGTGCTTTATGTTTTATTATTTTTACTTTTTGGTGGTGGATTAGGTAAAAAGGACATTGCTTTCGAATGATGATCGGATTCTTGAAAAGAACGATCAAACGCCAGTCACCATAGCTGATTTCAGCGTGCAGGCTCTCGTTAGCCTAGATACGTGATTTAATGTTATGATCTCATGGTAGGAAAATTGTTTGTTTTTGCGTGTTCAGTGCGAATTTGTGATGGACTTGAGGCTTATTAGGGTCTGTGATGGGTTTTTTTTATTGTTCAGTTTTGAACATTACAGTAAACTATTTTTAAGGTATATATCATCATATGAAGAATTGAAGTGTTAGGATTGTAGTTAATTGAGCAACTTGGATAAGGTGAATGAATTTACACTCTAGCAATAAAAAACCTACTTTAAGATATAACCCTCAACAAAGCATAATGGAGAGAAAGGATTTATAGAGGTTTTTTGCTAGAATATATGTTGAATTTATGGGGGTTGCTTGTATCACCATTAGATTTGAAATATATAAAAGACATGGAATGAGAACAACAATGGAATGAGAGAAGTGGAAGTGCATTAGTGAGTACCCTTAGAAAGAGAAAATAGAGTGGAGAAGTGAAATGGAAGAGTTGAGTTCTTATATAATATAATATGGAGCCTAGTTTGTAAATAGTACGGTTAAATGAAATTAAAGATGAGAGACATTAATTTTCTTTGGTTAACAACTAAAGCTGAGGGTATTTATGTTGCAACATATGCTTCAAGCGCATAAACCATCAACGACCTTAATTAGAAATCTAATAGAAGTAGAATCTAAGAAATGCATATAAGTAAGTTGTAAAAAAATTTGCCGATGAGAAGCATATGTTGCTAATATATAATATAAGAAATGTGTGAGCATGTGATTTGTCACAAGTCATGTGATGAATTTAGCTTGTTAGAATCTTTCATGTGAATTTTGATGCCATTTGATATCATAGCATAGTTAATTGTTTTGTTACATAAATTGAGAAATCTACATAGTTTTTTTTTTATAAAATACTAATTTGTCACTAATGTTCCCACCTTAGGAGCATATATTTGCTTCATCAAGTCATAACCTTTGGATATGAGAATGTACATTAAACTTTAAAATTTTCTTATTGGGATGTTAATTATTGTATTTAATTATCTCAGAATGGATGATCTTTCATGGATGTATCGGAGGCTAGTAAATCGGTTTGTTACACGAGAATTCATTGATGGTGTTAAAATATTTTTGGATTTCATATTTTCACAAGTCGAGTCCGATGCTAAAATCAGATGTCCATGTGTTAATTGCCAAAACGTGAAATTCAAAATAAGGGCAGAAGTTTCTGAACACTTGTTAACGAAGAGTTTTGTTCCGTTTTATTCCAAATGCACTCTACACGGGGAGACGGAGATCGAGGAATCGGAGATTGAGGAACCGGTTATGGACGGATCTCCAATCGGTGATTCGAATGATGAAAACCCGTATTAGGATATGATTATAGATGCAATGAGTGCAAATTATCCTAGTGCAATGGGAGATGGTGTTTTTGTTCCATTTTCGAACGAGTAACCTCCACATGCTGATACTCAGAGATTCTTAGACATGTTGAAAGCTACAGATGAGCCTTTATGGTATGGATGTGTTACCGAAACAAAATAATCCCTCCGTGCTAAGTTAATAGCAGTGAAGTCTCGACATACTGCGACAGATGCATTTTTTAATGACATGATTTCTTTGTTCCGTAATGCCATGTCCGATGGACATAAAGTAGTTGAAACTATCTATGAAGCAAAGAAATTGTTGAAGCCTCTAGGAATGGGTTATGAAAAAATTGACGTTTGTTCGAATTTTTGCATGTCGTATTATAAAGAAGATGAAGTGAAGACCGTGTGTGATTTTTTTGACACTTCTCGGTATAGGTCCGCATATCCCGGAAGCAGTAAAAAGGCTGAATAACAACTTCGTTATTTTCCAATTATACTGAAAGGTTTTTCATGTCACAATACCATATTAAGGACATGACTTGGTACTTTTACAATTGTTCCACTAATGGTTCAATGGCTCACCCAGTTGTTGGTGAGGCATGGAAGGAGTTTGATTGTAAGTATCCGGATTTTGCTGATGAGCCTCGTAATGTTCTTCTTAGGACGTCAAATCCGATGACCGCACAAAAAAGAGAAAGCTTGAGTGGAAGGACGGGGAGTAAGATTCACCACTTTCAAAATTTTCATTAATTTCAATAGTTTTGAGATAATCAGTAATTTTATAAATAATAATGTATTTTCGTTTAAGCTTCTAGAATGTTTCCGCTAGTCGTACTATCATGGTTCATTTATTTTAAAGAACCATGGTATAAGTTTAGTTTAGTTTCTGTGGCGAAGAAGCGCATGCTTTATGATGAGTTTAATGTGTGTTAATTTTTATGTTCAAATTTATTAAATATGATATCATACATGTAATTTAATTGAAATGCATTTTTATGCAGAAACACTACACCTTTGATGAGAGGAGGGACGATGAAGTGTACGCGATATGGACGTCGAAGGCTGGCGACATCCTCAAAAATGCATTATGGAGGGAATGAAAAAATTCGAAAAAAGGAGGAAATCCACTACAACGTGTGATTGTCTTAACGACGTCCTTCTGTGGATTGCTAATGAGAAGTGGAATGCGATGATTGCTGCAAGATGAGGAAGTGAGATGTACGAGGGGTTTTCTACCACGTATAAAAGTAATCATTTAAAGGAGGAGGGGACTAGATCGAGGCATACGGGTGGTTCTTCGTCATTTGTTTCTCACGACATGCAAATAGTAAGTCAATTTCATAATTGTTATTATTCTTATTATTGTATTGTGTTTTTCTATTTTGATGTTTAGATTTGATTTTAGGGTTCAATAAATTGATATTAAGCCGGATTATATATGTCCAAGTTTGAATCCATGATTTCTATAATTTGCACGATATTATTTTTTGCCTAAACTAGTAACATTTTGATTGCAATTGTCACATTGTTGAAATTTGTTATGTTTTATGCCCTTGTTTCATGTGAATTGAATATAATTTTCAAATTTAAAGCTTTATTTTTTTTATATATACTATATAAATCACTGAATAAATTATATGGATCATGCAGGACGCAGTACCAGGTAGACTACCCACTTTTGAGGAACGTTTCGCACTTTATCACACCCGAAGAGATGCGAAAGAGAAGAAAACGCCGACAACGAGGGCGAAAGATCTACGACAATCCCCGTATTCATAGACAAAAAGTCTGAGAAAGTATATGTAAATTTTAAATTCATGTTATTCGGAAATTTTAATTTTTATAACTTATCATTTTATATTGTAGTAATTTATTTCATATTTATTACATTAGGGGGATTATGTTTCGAAAAGAAAGGATTCGGCTGTATTCGAAAACGATACTTGGATTCAATCGTCCGGAGGTCTTACGAAAGGAAAAGTTAATGGAGCGTCTTCTTTCAACGCGAAGATGATCTTACATTCTCAGAGCCGACGGTCTTATTCTGTCGAGTCGAAGTTCAGCACCACATAACTTTCTGTTGCTGTCAAGACTCGGAAACTGCACGTGACCGGCATTTGAATCACAGGAAGTCTATAGGACCCTACTGTAACCCAAGTAAGCTGAAAACCAGGAATCTAGACCTTTAAAGTAAATAGTGGAGGTGAAGTTTTGGAAAATGATTATTAATGAAATCAAGTTCTGCTTTTTAAATTATAAGTAAAGTTTAATGAAAATGCAAGTAGGCTGTAGACTAAAGTTTGAAAATATTTTCGTCGTTTAAAATTTTAGCAGCACCTCCTTTGTAAATTTTGATAAAAACCAATAGATATACATAAATATAATCCGTATCCCCAATCGGGAGCTATCTCATCGCCCAAACGGAGGAATCATAAATACGCAATACATATACGACATCCAAGACGAAAATCAACACAAGAAAGAAAGTAAAAAGAAATACTGAAAACATCATCAAACTCAACTACATTCAAACTCGACATATAAATGAATATATACAAGTCTCGTCTCTAAGTCCAAAAGAATATACAAGTCTGATTGATAGAGTTTTTTTAACTAGATTACAAATGAATATAATATATAAATGGTGGTTACGATTTGTAATGTAACCCACCTATTAAGAAAATCATCCAAAAGAAGAAACATGCCAGCAAGCCGCTATTAATCCGAGCGGTCGGTCCTGCAAGAAAACTATGACACAACGGGGGTGGGGTGCCAACTCATGAGTAGAAATATAATTAGGTAGAAGTTGAATGCATAATGATCTACCTAGGTCATACTGTAATAATAATATCATACAATGGGATAACGAATGTGTACGTGTTTGTATGTGTGTATATATAATATCGTGTCTATATCAATATATAGCAACATGTCATCCATAGCATGTTTATATATATCATCCAATGAGTGTCCATCATCGACATTCGAAATCATCATAAAATACTGAGTGTCCAGCATCGACATTTGAAATCCTCATAAATACCGTGTCTAACATCGACACGTAAAATTCCCATATCTCAGGCGCCGTCTCATCAGATCGGTCCTCATATCTTAGGCGCCGTCTCATCAGATCGGTCCTCATATCTATCTGTATCATATCACTACGGTCAGTATCCTCTGGATATCCGCGGAGTCTCATACTGTCACCGGTAGGTAGTGTTCCCAGCTAGGCTCAAACGCCTTTTTATACGATTTTCTTGCCCCTAGGTACCGTACCGGGTCCACCATATATCCACAATCGGTTTTTTTCGCTCCCTCAATTCGGATAATACTCATAGCTCAGAACCGAGAAAACTCATGGTGGACGCCGAAATATCATATCAAGAGAAAACCGCGTTTTTAAAACATTCACAAGTTTTATAAAATCATATCTGCAGTTTCTCAATTCTCAGAAATCCTATGAAAACATAACCTTATAAAAACATGGTAATAATGGAACAGAACAATAATATAATGCATGGCAAGTGTGTTCGTATAAGCAATGTAAAGAAAGTACGATATCCGGAACAGTACGTGGTGCTAGGTACTAAATAGTAATCTATAATGCTAACGGGGTATGGCACGATACGGGTGACATAGCGAGTTCTATATGTGTACGTGGCATGACAATTACTGATGAGGTGCAGGTGTAACATGCGAGTATGCGCAAGTGCAACATGAATCATCGGTAATGGTGCGCGTGTCGTAGCATGTGAAATTAAGTAGAGTTAAAAATATGTACATGGTAGTATAAATCGTAAATAATCGAGACGCGAGTGTATGCAAAAATAAGGAAATCAAAATATGAATGTATGCAGAATAATAAAATCGTAATGTGAACAAGTAGTAAAATATCTAACTACGTTTGAGTCATACAGTTATAGTTTAAAATAGCACAAAACATTGTTTTGGAAATAAAAGACTACAATGTTTTAAAAATAAATATAATTTGAAAAGTTGTAGCGTACCCTTGACGTTGTCATAAAAAGTGCGTAACGAATCGTTAGTTTTGAAAGTAAGTATGGCTATAAATATCTCATGAATTTACCTTTTGTGATTTAAAACAAAACTGCTCGAGTCGAAATAAATATCGGCCGTAATCGGCAATCAATCCTCATCATATCACGTACAGAATATCTCTCGTACGGTATCATCCAATCAATATGCTACGAATCTATAGTCGCGCACGTCAATTCATCTCATATCATCCAATATCATATCATATCGTCTCATATCATATCATGTATACTTATATCGTAGGTTTACTAATATCATATATATACTTATATCTTGTAAAGTGTGTATGTGTGTAGCTCAATAGTGAAGAAATAGATACTAAGTATGAAACTTCTACTAAGTATACAAGCATACGTATAAGGTTATGCTAAGTATATAATATCCTAACTACTATGGTTGCAGGGGTGCTATACGTCATCCATCCGACTTCCTCCGTATATATACATCTACTCACCTCTTCGTCTCGCCCTAGTCGAAACCGACAAACGCCTTGCCCTTCTTTGTCGTCTCGGAAGTCCACGCAATTGTAGCTACAATCGAAACCATATCAAATCGCATAAAAATCCACATCGATCATGCTTCTGTGGTGGTCTCCTAATAGTCTAATTAGGTCAATATAATTGTTTGTTTATCTTATAAAGACACCAAGTTGTTCCAACATCAATTTGAATATCAAAACTCAAGGAAAACCGACATTTAAAAATCTTAACTCTTGTTTCAAAACTTTAAAACTCCATAGATCAAAATACCTGTACTAAAACACCCTCTTCTATCACTAATCAGGCGGTAAATTCTAACCAGCCCTCTACTACATCACCACTATAAGTTGTATTCATAAAAGTTCACTTTTGAAATCTCAAAACTAATAAAACACGGACATAAGCTCTAAACTAGTTTATGAAGGCAAGTATTATAACAACTTGATTAAAAAGTGGGATTTTACCTTTAGATTGAAATTGAAGAGGGTTCCAAGCTTGGGAGAAGGCCTCAAGATGAAGACTTGATCACATCTTCTTGATTAGGATGAGGGTATGAACATTTTTAGTGAAGCCTTTAAATTGTTTAGAAGAGGTTTGCATGGTTTTTATGGTTGATGGTGGGGGAGGTGGAGAAGGAGAAGAGGAAGAAGGAGATGAAGAAAATGAGACGAAGAAATGAGATAGTGAGGCAACCATAACCCCCCCTCTCTCTCTTGCCCATTCTTTATTTTAAAATACCCACCATACCTTCATGTCTCCCATTTTCTTTTCTTTTGAAAAAAAATAAAACCATCACTTTAAACAGAAATAAAATGTTAACCCCTCATATAAATATGCCATGGCGCTTTAAAGCATGTTTAATAAAAATCAAGTTTGGTTTAATGCACAAATAGGAAAACACTAATTAAGTTTATCATTAAACTATATTAAACTATTATATGTATATAATTATATACTAATTTATGAAAAGCCCAATTAAATAAATACTTTCATAAATAATAATTCATTTTAATTTCCAATTATTTTCCAAAATAGAGCTTTATAATTTTACCAATTTACGAAAATCCAAATCCATAGTTGGTATATATCCGTAAAACTCATTATATTATTATTTAATTTTAAAATAATATTTACTGTTTTTCTGAAATGTTACAATCTTCCTCTTTTAAATAAATTCGGTCTCCGAATTTAAATTTAAACCCCTAACTTTTAAAACATTTCAGCAATTCAAATCAACGGGGCTCCGAAATCACGAACAAGTTAGAAATATCATAGCGCAACGTGGGCGCATGAAAACAAAATGTAAAACTCAAATAATCGAAACTTTGACAAGTGTCCTGCGAATCATACAAACTACGATGAAATATGCAATCTGCAAAATCAATCATTTAAATTAAGCACAATATAATTAAGGCTACTATACGTATATAGTACGCATCTATGTAAAATCATCTAAGTAACTGAAAATGTATGTATGAAAAATCCTTTCAAAATTGTCGTATGATGGGTATATTACGGCTCAAGTAGCGGACGCTCATTCATGAAGAAATACACACACGTTTTGCTTAAGATATACGTCCCGCCTTTTTTTTGAAAATGATTTAGAAGGGTTTTCTTTTGAAAAATCTTGCGTCGCTCACTAACATGTAGGAAAATAATGAAACTATAACTCTTTTGAAAACCTCTTCAGTAAATATCGATATATGAAAAAATGTTCAGGCACCGTTTCACAAACCAGTCATTCTCTGCTACTATATAACATAATATGTCATAAAAACGCGATACTCGAAAAGAAATCCACATCATCCGGTGTGCACGAAAACCAACCTACGTGCGACTGGTGCGCGTGAAAATCGAAGTCAAAACTAAGTGCTATGAATGTGCACAAAAACGAAAACCGAGTGCAACGGGCACGCATGAAAGCATCTGTCAAGTGCAATGGGTGTGCACGATAACATCAAGTGCATCCAAAGTGCACGAAAATCTCAACCAAGTGCAACTGATGTGCACAAAAATCCTCAAGTGCATCAAATGTGCATAAAACTACATCAAGTGTGCCAAGTGTGTGAAAATCTAAATCAAGTGTATCAGGTCTGCACAAAAGTATTTAGTGCAATATGGTGCATGAAAACGTCTATAGGTGCAACTGGTGTGCACAAAAACCACATCAAGTGCATCTAAAGTGCACGAATAAAAATCAGGTGCATACAATGTGAACGAAATCAAAATCAAGAGTAATAGATGTATAAAAACATAAATCAGGTGCAACTGCTGTGCACAAGGAAAACATCCACCAAGTGCAACTACAGTGCACAAAAATATCAATCATGAAACTCAATCATCAAAATGTAAGAATCAAAACGACGAAAACATGATACCCGGATCACCAAAACATAAATAAAAACAAATGACATTGAGGTACATCTCCTTTAATGTAGAAAGGTGTCCGTGCGAAGAGCGTATTATTGTAAGGGATAGCATCACAGCACATTCTTCCTAACCCGGAGCTGACAGAGCAAGAATTTCCATTTTCCTTCTGCCCCCGGTCTGGCGTACTCTGCCTCTAGGTTCGTGCTCTCTCTGTGGATCATTAAATCCACGGCCTCACAGTTAAACAACCTGGTAAGGAGTAGCGACAGAAACAGTCCCGCTCTGACGCCTTTCTGAACATCTCCTGGCCAAGTAACCTTTCCATTCGCAACGTAGCATGTCAACGACGGCGGCCTTTGGCCCTCTAAGTACGTGCCATACAACCAATCCTGGGTCCCAAATCTTTATCGCTGTAGTATCCCAGAAAGAACCTGTCACGACTTCTGCCGATCTCATTTTTGCTGAACTGCCAGGAAGTTGGCACTTTTTAATTAATCCAGTTCTGTTTCGGAACAGTTGCAATCTCGTCAAGACTTTCCTCTGAAAGTGTGGCCATTTTCGACGCCTCAGCATACGTATCAAATCTCTGGCACCAACGGAGAGACACAACGACTCATTGATATCTTGCACGAAACTCTTTATCCACTTCTCTTCGGTAACAAATAAGTCGGAATCATATATCGATAACTGTGTAAACTGCAATTCATATTCGGTTACGGTCATATCTGGAGTCTCACGCAAAGACTTGAAACTACGAACTCTGCATCTCCAACACTCTTGCGGATGAAATCTGGCTAAAAACGTCCTCGAGAACTCGTCCTAGTTATCGGAGAAATACGCATTGCTCGTCCTTTATTGATCGATTCACACAAGGTCTGAGCAAGACCCTTCAAACTGAAACTAGCCAACTCAACTGATCTCGCATTGGAGCATCCAAACGAACGAAATGACCTAGTCACTCTATCCAGAAATGACTAAGGATCCTCTGTCACATCCCTGCCTGTAACTCATATGGCTTCAGTTTTGTGAGCTTTGGAAGCGACATCTCGTCAATCTCAGTAACGGTTGGTATATCGGTCTGCACGGTATATAACACCACGATCTCCGAAATAGGCTGTACGTTAACAATCCTCTCAATCCGACTGGCTTCAAACAATGACCTGACCATCTAGTATGGATCCAGAACACTCGCCTCAATGAGAAATCCTAACATAAAAGAATAATCTACCTGTTCCCATGTCATTGGAATAACACCCTGGTCAGTTCTCGTCCCTGACGAGCTCTCCCTGATCGCATATCTAGCCGCAACCTTTTTGGCTCACGTAGCCATGGTGATAGGAACCACAAATAAGTATCGATGAGGATAGATCACAAGAAGGAATAGAAGAAAAGATCTCAAGATATATATATATCCTAAGGATACTTAAGCGGAGTATCGTATCGTAAGTATGCCGTGGAACATACGCACGGTACGTTACTCTACTTGAGGTACCTACTCCATCAACCAAGATCAATCTATATAACGAAAGTTCGGGTCTAATACCCCAAAGTTAAGTCTATGTTTCGTAAGGTCAAGCTTAGGTTCTGAAACATACGTCCTAAACTCCTTATAGTCAAACCTAGACTTAACAAAGGTTAAATCTAATGCTCTGATACCAATTTTGTCACGACCCGGAAACTGCACGTGACCAGCACTTGAATCACGTGAAATCTATAGGACCCCACTGTAATCCAAATAAACCGAAAACCAGGAATCTAAACCTTTTAAATGGTGGAGGTGAAGGAAAATGGTTATTAATGAAATCAAGTTCCGCTTTTTAAAGTATAAGTAAAGTTTATTGAAAATGCAAGTGGGCTGTAGACTAAAGTTTGAAAAGATTTTCGTCGTTTAAAATTTTGACAGCACCTCCTTTGTAAATTTTGATAAAAACCAATACATATACATAAATATAATTCGCATCTCCAATCAGGAGTTATCTCATCGTCCAAACGGGAATCAAAACCATACAACACACACACACACACACACACACACATACGACGTCTAAGGCGAAAATCAACATAAGAAAGAAAGTAAAAAGAAATATTAAAAACATCATCAGACTCGACTACATCCAAACTTGACATATAAAAGAATATATACAAATCTCGTCTCTAAGTCTAAAAGAATATATAAATCTGCTTGATGGAGTTTTTTTTAACTAGATTACAAATGAATATAATATACATATGGTGTTTATGATCTGTAATGTAACCCACCTACCAAGCAAATCACCTAAAAGAAGAAACATGCCAACAAACTGCTATTGATTCGAGCGATCGGTCCTGCAAGAAAACTATGGAACAACGGGGGTGAGTTGACAACTCGTGAGTAGAAGACATCATCATGTAGAAATTGAATGCATAACGATCTACCTAAGCCATACTGTAATAATTTCATACAATGTGATAACGAATGTGTACGTGTGTGTGTATAATATCGTGTCTGTATCAATATGTAGTAACATGTCATCCACAACATGTTTATATATATATATCTTCTAATGAGTGTTTATCAACGACACTCGAAATCATCATAAAATACCGAGTGTCCAACATCAACACTCGAAATACTCATAAATATCGTGTCTAACATTGACACGTAAAATCCTCATATCTCAGGCGATGTCTCTCGGATTGGCCCTTATATCTCAGGCGCCGTCTCATCAGATCGGCCCTTATATCCATCTATATCATATCGCTCCGGTCAGTATCCTCCGGATATCTGCCGAGTCACATACCGTCACCGGTAGGTAGTGTTTCTAGCCAGGCTCAACGTCCTTTTATACGATCTTCTTGCCTTTGGTTACCATACTGGGTCCACCATATATCTGCAATCGGTTTCTCCCGCTTCCTCAATTCGGATAATACCTATAGCTCAGAACTGAGAAAACTCATGGTGGACGCCGAAATATCATATCAAGAGAAAACCGCGTTTTTAAAATATTCACAGGTTCTATAAAATCATATTTGCGGTTTCTCAAATCTCAGAAATCCCATGAAAATATAACGCCATAAGAACATGGAAATAATGGAACAGAACAGTAATATAATACTTGGTAAGTGTGTTCGTATAAGCAATGTAAAGAAAGTACGATATCCGGAATAGTACGTGGTGCTGGATACTAAACAGTAATCTATAATACTAACAGGGTATGGCATGATACAGGTGATATAGCGAGGTCAATATATGTATGTGGCATAGCAATTACCAATGAGGTGTAGGTGTAACATGCGAGTATGTGCAAGTGCAATATGAATCATCGATAATGGTGCGTGTGTCCTAGCACATGAAATTAAGTAGAGTTAAAGGTATGTACGTAGTATAAATCGTAAATAATCGAAGCGCGAGCGTATGCAAAAATAAAGAAATCTAAATGCGAGTGTATGCAGAATAATGAAATCATAACGTGAACAAATAGTAAAATATCCAACCACGCATGAATTATATAGCTATAGTTTAAAGTAGCACGAAATGTTGTTTTGGAAATAAGAGACTGCGATATTTTTGAAATAAATATCATTTGAAAAGTCGTAGCGCACCCTTGATGTTATCATAAAAAGTACGTAACGAATCGTTTGTTTTGAAAGTTAAGTATGGCTCTAAACATCTCATGAATTTCCCTTTTGTGATTTAAAACAAGACTCCACGAGTCAAAATAAATATCGGTCGTAATTGACAATCAATCTTCATCATATCACGTACGGAATATCCCTCGTACGGTATCATCCAATCAATATGGTACGGATCTACAGTCGCATACATCAACTCATCTCATATCATCTAATATCATCTCATATCATATCGTTTCATATCATATCATATCATGTATACCTATATCGTAGGTATACTAATATCATATATAAACTTATATCTTGTAAAGTACTCATATATATATATATATATATATATCAATAGCTAAGAAATAGATACAAGTATGAAACTTCTACTGAGTATACTAGCATACGTATAAGGTTATACTAAGTATATAATATCTTAACTATTACGGTTGCGGGGGTGCTATACGCCATCCACCCGACTTTCCTCGTAAATATACTTCCACTCACTTATACGTCTCGCCCTAGCCGAAACCGACGAATGCCTTACCCTTCTTCGTTTTCTCGGAAGTCCATGCGATTGAATCTACAATTGAAACTATATCGAATCGCATAAAAATCCACATCGAAAACGAAATCACGAGCGAAATGCACATAGATTAGAACTTATGGTCAACGCGTGCTAAAACGACAAAATACCTCCCGACGTTGACGTACAAACGTCGAACGACTGAGTCAAGACATAAAAATCCGAAATCCAAGTTTCAAATATCGCAAAACATCGCCAAAATCAAGTCAAAATGCTCATAGATTTTGGCATAGGTAGTCTGGAACGAAACTAAGAATACAGTGGCTAAGTTATCAAGTGTGTGAGATGCTGACCAAACCCGACATCCAATTCAAAAATTGGACCGACGGAATTGCTATAGTAACTGCCACTGGCGGTCCAATTTTGGAATTAGGGTCTCGTGTTTCTGTGGTGGTCTCCTAGTGGACTAACTAGGTCAATATAATTGTTTGTTTATCTTATAAAGACACAAAGTTGCTCTAGAATCAATTTGAACATCAAAACTTAAAGAAAACAGAAATTTGAAAATCTTAACTCATGTTTCAAAACTTTAAAACTGCATAGATCAAAATACTAATACTAAAACACCCTTTTCTATCACTAATAAGGCGGTAAATTCTAACTAACCTTCTACTACACCACCGCTATAAGTTGTATCCGTAAAAACTCTCAAAACTAATAAAGCATGCACATGAACTCCAAACTAGTTTGTGAAGGCAAGTATTATAACAACTTGATTAAAAAGTGAGATTTTACCTCTAGATTGAAATTGAAGAGGATTCTGAGCCTGGGAAAATGCCTCAAGATGAAGACTTGATCACATCTTCTTAATTAGGATGAGAGTATGAACATTTTTAGTGAAGACTTTAAAGTATTTTGAGGAGATTTGCATGGTGTTTGTGGTTGATGGTGTACCCTCCCTCTTTCTTGCCCATCCTTTATTTTAAAATACCCACTATTCCTCCATGCCTTCCATTTTCTTTTCTTTTCTTTTGAAAAAAATAAAACCATCACTTTAAAACATAAATAAAATGTTAACCCCTCATATAAATATATCATGGCACTTTAAAGCATGTTTAACAAAAATCAAGCTTAGTTTAATGCACAAATAGTTTAATGTGCAAATAGGAAAACACTAATTAAGTTTAATATTAAAATCTTATATGGATATAATTATATACTAATTTATGAAAATCCCAATTAAATAAATACTTTCATAAATAATAATTCATTTTAATTTTCAATTATTTTCCCAAATAGAGATATATAATTATACCAATTTACGAAAACCCAAATCCATAGTTGGTATAATATCCGTAAAACTCATTATATTATTATTTAAATTTTAAAATAATATTTATTATTTTTCTGAAATCTTACAGTTGGCCAACCCTACTCATCAAAGTATGTTCGAATAGATCAAGTGGACGGCTTATTCTATAGTTGGATGGGCCGATACGGCTACACTCCCTCTGCACAGCCACCTACACCTACACAGCCTCTTGGAACCTTCCAGCCCCTGGTACGTACTCCTAACCCCCCGGTATATATTCTTAGCTCCCTATGATGTACCCCCAGCCGCCATATGGGGTTTTTGCACACTCCCAGCCCCCTTACACACACACTCCCGGGACATTCATGCAAGTCCCGCAGACACCAGGGCAATTTGCACACCAGCAGACATTCATGCAAGTCCCGCCAGGGCCATTCACTTTGTTACTTGAGCCCTTCGCGCACCCGTATAACTAGTACTTCCCGTCGGTACCTGGGCAGCAACGGTATTATAGTCAAAACCCTTCCCAAGACGATGAAAACGACAATTGATTTGTGTATTTCTATGGGGATTGTGTGTTATTTTGTGTTTGTACTATACTTAGTTGTGTACATGTGGATTTGAATATTATTTTGTTGTGTTTGTATGGATTTGGATATTACTTTTTGTGTGTATGTGAATTATTTGGATTATCGTTGATATGTGTATTGTTGGATTATCGTTGATATTATTTTTGTATGTGTGTTGTGTTGGATATAGTGCCCTCAAGGCAATTATTGTAATTGCAGGTAGACGATTATGATAATTGAGGTAGGACCTATACAGGTAGAACGATATTGCTTGAGATGATAATTTGCTGTTTGGTTTGTTTTTATCATTAATGTGTATACGTTTTATTGGTTATTATGTGTCATTAATACATAATGATAAAACCCGTAGGATTCTTACTTGACTACCGGTATTATGATGACGATCATATACGTGGGAGCTGGGTAGTCCATAAGCACATCCTTAAATGTCTCAAAGTCGAGAGAGTATCGAGACTAGGCATCGATATTCCTGAGTAGACTGGTGTATATGTTTTTAGACCCCGACGAGGGGCGGTGGCCGGTCTCACAAGCCATTGATGTTTTGGCACCTAAGATAGTATAAAGGTACTCACTGGATGTGAGTACACCGGACGGACTCGCCGAGAACTTCTAGATGGTTTTATACCTATTGTCAGATATCAATTCTCTGATGACATGAGTACAAGTTAGTCTTTAGACCTGAAATCGTCATTTGTCTCATGTGAGTTTGTCACGACCCTAGAAGGGTACATGACCAGCACAAGGACTACGTGAAGTCAAGTGGACCCCATCGTAATCTAAGTAAGCCAATACCAGGAATCTAAACCATATATATAAGAAAATAGATAATAATAGGTAGAGATGAAGTTTTAGAAAAGTTTAATGAAAAATTAAAGCTTGTTCGAAAGATTGTTTGAAAAACAGATGACACTTTCTTTGTAAATTTTGAATAAAACAGGTACAATGATAAGTATATATCAAGCATCCCCACATACGGGAGCTAAATCAACACCTAAACGGCGGAATCACAACCACACAGTAATATACGACGCCAAAAGGCGAAGGATCAACAAGCGGAATGTAAATAACGTAATATACATCATGTCGACTCCACACGAGTCCGATTACCACAAAATATACAACTCTAAGGTCTCGACAATATACTAGACTTGGTTTTTGATAAAGTACTTCTATATACAAGTAAGATACAAGGCAAATGTCGATACAAAAATCTAACCCACCAACTCAAAATATGCGCAACCACGTCCAAAAGATAGCAAAAGTGCCAAATAAACCGCTACGGATCCAAGCGGTCAAATCTGCAAAGAACTACGGCAAAACGAGGGTGAGTTGCCAACTCATGAGTAGAATTTATACAACAAGCTAGGAATCACATGGATGATTGGTTAAACAACTATAGCTTGACAAATGTGTACATCTAGGAGGGTAAATAGCACACGTCGAAACTAGAGTTCGAGCGATAAAATATAAAGATAAAATGCTCTCATGTACAATTCGTGCATCGCTATCCTAGCATGTGAAATATGAATCTGTGTGTGGTTATCAAGTCAATATCAAGTAATCAATATCTGGCCCGGTACGGGCACAACAAAGCCACAAGCATCTGAAAGCATGTGAGTCACGGAAGTAAATGCAATACTATGCAATGTAACGATAATCAATCAACATTCGTCAATAACTCACTGCATACATATACAACGGTGTTAAATCACGATCACCGTAGCCGTAGTGCAATACCTATAGCACACGACCAAACATAACACAATCAAGGCTATAATACATATATAGCACCCATCCATATACAATCATATAAATGTAGCCGGAAGGTATATGTATATGAAATCTTCTCAAAATTGTCGTATGATATATATATATATATATATATATATATATTTATATATATATATATATATATATATATATATATATTGCGGCACATGAAGCGGACGTTGTTTTGTGAAGAAAAGTATCCATTTGTTTAAAATATACATCCTGTCTTTTGAAGATGATTTATTTAAAAATGGTTTTCTTTTGTAAAAATATGTGTCGATCACGTGAAAAATAGTGAGACTATAACTCTTTTGAAAACTTTTTTAATATACATCTAAATGTGAAAATATTATTCATTTACTGTCTTGTGGACCAGTCTTGTCCGGATACTATATATAGTATAAATATATCTCATCAGTGCAGGGCATCTATATCGATCCCTCACATATATATAATATATCCGTATCCGTGAAAGGTATCTATATCGATCTCTCATATATATATAATATATCTATATCCATGCAGGGTATCTATATTGACCCCTCACATATCCGTAGAGATATCATGTATCAATTACCCTCAATTACTCATGTATTGATTACACATATATCTCTGGGAGACATCTTGTCTCTCCCTGCCTCAATCTTTCATAGATTGATCACAATAAATATATTTCCTGGAACTCTGGCTTTATCCATCGTGTCCGAATCATCTTTCCCTTTCATATATTCTATTATATATATTCAACCTCTTAGAATTGATATCACATCAAATCATATCTCCAGTAATATAAATCTCGTCAAACTCGTATCCTTTTAATCTGTGTGAACTAGGTATAGCATATACGGGTAACATATCATAGCATAAGCCAGTAATATATATATATATATATATATATATATATATAAATATATATAGATATAGATATAGATATAGATATAGATATAGATATTTATATTGGTGTCCCATACCACTGAGATATATCATCATCAATATATGATGCGTGGCGGAATCATAATGCATAGCACAACTAAGATAAACAAAACGCGAGCGAATAAAATAAACGTAAGTGTAGCGTAAACAAACAATAAATAGGTAATTATTTTGAATATTCTCACTTACATGTTTTTAAAGCGCGCAGAACGAAACGTTGTTTGAAAAAAGGAGGCTACGATATTTTTATAAAATATATATTTACTCCTTTGAAATCCAAGTAGCACATCCTTTTATTATCACTTTTAAAACATGAAATGAATCGTTGTTTTTAGAAAGTGGGTAATATCATATGCCTGTAAAATCTCCCAATCGAGGTAATACTAAGACTCCGCGAGTCAAAATAAAATAAGGCCATATTCAGCTAATCATCATCATCTATCCTCATCATATCATCCCATATGGAATCTCAACTTGTACGATAACTATCAAATATTCCATTATATTATATCATAATAAAGATCGGTACGGATATCTAATTTACGTACCAAAACACATAGCAATAATAGTACGAACATTAAGTCTACGTACATACATAGCAACTCATACGGATATCAAGTTTACGTACGCACACAACGAATGGTGCAGACATCTCGTCAACACACTCACTCAATGATCGGTACAGACACCTCGTGTCACGTACACGCACGACGAGGTACCTGCCTAACATTCAGTACGAACATCTAGTTACGTACGCGCACATAACGTCAATCGTACTATAACATCATTTCTACTATAATGCAGATATTTCTTTAACGTAAATCCTACTTTAATATGTAAGAATGGAAAGTCCTACGTGGCATGGCAGTACTAATGATGTGTAGTGTACATGTAATTCTGTGATCGTGCAACATGACAATCATTAGTATTTGTGCTAGTGTTCTGCCAAGTGTATTTTCGATAAGCCTACTAAGCGATACTAACAAAGTTTGCTAAATAACAAACAAGTCTAAACATAAGTGTCATGCATCCTAAACACATTCAATGATATAATAAGCAATATGTTTCACAGGTGTGTTATCGCCATCCACCCGATTCCCCATTCGTAAATATAATGTACTCATAGTTTATGATCGAGCTAGTCGTATCCTACGATCGCCTTGCTCTTCGCTGCCGCCTCAGAGGTCTCCGCAATCGAACCTAGCATAAAAGTAATCACACAAACACACATAAGAATCCGTATCGCTATCGAAGTAATGAGGGAACGTCCGTAGGTTAGAGCCTAGGACTAACGTGAGCCATTTGTGTGCTAACTACCAATAATTACCCCCGGACTTGCTGTTTTAACATAAAAGACCGCATCAAGAATTAGATTACAAATTCTCAAGTTAAAAAACCTTAAAACATTATCAAAAACCAACCAAAACACTTTCAGAATTTTCCTCGGGGAATCTGAGAAATTTAGGTGTATGAAAGTGGCTTAATCTCCTCTTAAACAAAACCTTGACTAAGAACCAAACCCTAAATCACTACTGGGGCCGAACAAACATCACTTTTGGTCGACTTAGACGGCCTGGCTTATGAATTGAGGGTTCATGCTTCTGGTGTGGTCTCCTAGTTGTCTAACTAGCTCAATTTGACACATCTTTTATTTTTCAAAGATCAAAAAATATCCCAACAAAAACTTGAACATGAATATCATAAAAGCACGATCTTTAAAACTAAAATTATAGTTTTTCATGGCATAAACTTTAAAACTTATGGAAGGTTGGATCTTATACCTATAGAATGAAGTTCAAGAAGGAGATCAAAGCATGTAGGATGCCACTTGAAGAGCTTAGGAGGGCTTCTACTTGGATCTTGAAATGGTTTCAAGTTCAGGAGGTGAAGACTTGTAGTTTATAGAGATTTTGGTATTTGTGATGAGCTTGGTTTGAAGTTAGGAGTTTGGATGAGGGTATGATAGAGTGTGAGAGTTCTAAGAGAGATGAAGAAATTAGGTGAGGGAGGAAATGAGGAGAGAATGAAAGAGAATGGGAATGAAATAGGGAGGAATGGAGCATGGGCTCACCCATGCCTCTCTCCCTCTCTCCTTTTTATTCAAATAAAAACATAGCCATAACCTTAAATTTATTTATTTTAAAAGATAAACCCCTATTTCATTTATAAATGAAATGAGGATATTAACTTACGGAATGCTTGTTTTGCCAAAATACTTATTAGTTTTATCATGACCAAATTATGATAATCCAATTCGATAATTGGTATTATTTTAATAAAATATATTATATTATTTTTTAAATTACAAAATAATATGTACCATTTTCTGAAATGTTACAGAGTTCCCACTGTACTTAGATTACTATACTACCACGGCTCAAAAGAGTTGTGTAAATAGATTTTAGTTGGGTAAAGACCCAAGCACATGGAGGCAGTGAGCGATCGGAAGGGATTCGTCTCTCCCGGTATAGGGAGTTGATGTCGCGCTATGTTCGGTTGCACATCACCGTAAGTCCCTGACCAGGACGGATGAGATTTACTTATAGGAGATTAGTAGTTTCTCGGTTGATGATGGGTTTTACATCGGCACGACTTATCGGGTTATTAGGGGTTTAACGTTTACCACCCCTATAAGCCAGGTATGCGACACTCTTAGACGAAAAGACTGGACTATATGAAGATTGTCACACACAGGCTCAGTAGGGTACGGACGGACTTGATTATAGACCTCCCTTTCGGCATATACCTGGGTAGCCGTTACGTACAGTTAGTGTCGCTGACGTGCTTGTGGTTTTGGATTTATCCAGTAACTCTCTGCCAGCGTATTGTCGAGTTTTAAAAGTCCCATACAGAGGGTTTTCTCGGCTCAGGTGAAATGATGTTGTGGCCGTACATTGGTACGTGCAGGGTTTCGATTAAATACGTGTACTAGCTATATGGAATTTAATCGGACGGATTATAAGAATAGAGGGTTTAAGATTAAGCCGGATTATTAAATCAAGTATTGCTTTAATAATTTATATATATATTTCGATATGTATATACTTGTAGTACGTTCATTATATTTTTCCTATCTCTTTGGTATCTGTATTTATACGAAAACGAGTATGTATATATAAGATTGTATTCTTGTATTTATATAAGGATATTTCTAGAAGGAGGACACCTCATTTTAGGATTTTCCATTTATTGAAAAATAGAAATGAGGTGGAGGGTTATGCGGCATAGAGAATGGTGGAGAGTATAGGCAAATGAATTTTTTATTCATTTGCCTACACTATTCAAGTATGACTAGTGTTTTATTTTATTGAAAATTCTTTTAACAAAACAAATAAAAGCACGCCTCATTCTTTATGCTAGCTCATATCATTCTTAGCTTTCTCTTTCTTCAAGAGCTCCTCATTCTTCTTGATTTTCCTTACATTCTCATAAGTTGAGAATCAAAGAAAATAGAGATAGAAAAATACTAGAACGCCTATCTACATTTCTAAGCATCACAAACTAGAAACATGTGATGTTTAGTTGCTTCACTAGGTGAAGCTGGAGCTTGGATCGGTTTTCCTCAGGTGGATCATCTTCGGTAAAGGCGGTCGCCTCTCAAGCACGTTCCTGACGGCTACCGGAGTTTGGAGGGGTCTTCCAGTATTAGGTGGGCACGTGACAAAAGTTGTAATCCTTAAACCTTGTATGTTATACTTGCTAGTTTAATATTTGGATCGATCGTTAAGGATTAGTTTCTAGTGCTCCCTCTTGAAATTTTTTATTTGATTCCGCATCAATCGCTGTTGTAGCGACAAAGGCACTAGGAACTTCATCATGGTATCGGAGACAACCAAACACTAGAACTAAAGTAGACGATGCTCGAGTTTTGAAACCGAATTTTTCTCGTATTCTTTTTCTAAGAACAAAGTTTCTGTTCTTTCTCAAAACGAGTTATGGATTTTTTTAAAAGTATTCCAGTGGACTCCATATGGTGTTAGAATGATACTAGAGAAGCTCGAGCACCGAAGCTTGAGATCTGGCCGACCAAAATGGCTCCTGGCCACCTGGGTCAGCCAGATTGAAGGCTCTAGTCTCCAGCTTCTCCCAATTGCTTAAATTCTTGGAAATTGGATTTTTTGGATACTTCCTTTTGCCCCAGATTTCAGTATGTGATATCTTTGTTTTCGAGCAACTCGGGAAACTTTTCGGTCGAAACTGTTGCATCGTTTATGATCCGTAGCTTTGTATATGTGTTGTTAAATGTCGTCTAATTGCTATATGTTCGATTAAACAGGGTTGCACGCACACATACACACACATATCTCGCCGGATTGTCGTGACGGATAGCCTCTTGTGTGATTTGCTTGTACAGTTTTGTTATATGTATTCATTTGTTCTGGACGAGCAGCCGGATTGTGGCTTTCGTTGCCGCTTGATGTATATTTTTTTATTGGGACATGTCAAGGATGCAGGCATTGTTGCCATTGTATATATTTCATTACATGTACTAGGATAAACCCGCGGAGAAGTGCTTGGGCAACCGGATTCTAGTGTCCGGCAGGTGGCCATCTCATGGAGTTGAGACCGGACGCCTCGCTCTAGAATTTACGGGTTGTTCACCGCATTTGTAGGGATTATAGGATTGACCCGCGTAGGGGTCCTCAAGTTACCAGATCATAGAAAGCACTGGATGGCCCACTCATTACATTAAGGCCGATTTGCCTAATTTCTAGGATTGACAGGTAACTTGCCGCGCTCATAAGGGTTTTGGTTCGATATTGTACGGGCTATCCACACGACCGGAGAACGCCGCGTTTCATTTGTGGCTCAAATGAAACGCGGAGCTCCTAGTTTATCCGCTATTCCATATAGTTTATCGCATGCATGTGATGATAGTATATATATTATATATTACATGCTACTATATGTTTCGAATCCGCTCTAGCCCTGCCTCTGTCCCGCCATAAATTAAGTAACCTTACGGTGAAGACCCGAGGCTCCGTAACGAATGCGGATGGCATATAAAAACATACTACTTTGGTTGTTTCTGTTGTGCCTAGAAACTTAAAATGATGGGACTGCATTATATGTTTAATGCAAGGAAAATAAACCTAAATGATGTTGTGGGAACCAAATTTCCGAAAAGAATTTATAATCATATTCTTTTGCTTTGCATAAAGGTATTCGGTTAGGAATATCCTGCGCCTCATTTGATGAGGAAAAAGCCTTGATCCTTTCACGGGGAGTTCACTCTTAAACAAAAGTTTATGTTACTATAAACCATTCAGTTTTCTTCAAAACCACTTGTTTTAAAAACGGAGCTTAAACCACTCCTTTTCAAAGCCACTCAAGTTCCTTCAACGATTTCAAGTTCATTACATTAAAGGTTTTTTTCCAAAAAACCAGCCGTAGCCCTCCTTTATTTCAGATTAGTATTACTTAGTATTCGTGCTGCGTTTGTTGACCTAGTCAAAGCGTAATGTTCGGTAGTGCTGTAGTGCTTTTCTATTGCATGGTGATGCGATTAGCTATGACAGTTGTGCGGCCTTCTTGACTTAGTTAAGGGCTCATGCGGGTGGGTTTAGATTAATTCAGAATAATGACGGGTTGAACTTGACTTGCGAATTATTATTTATTGACCTAGTCAAGGTCATAAGCCGCTTAGAGCAAAAACCATATCAGGAGTTTCAAATATAAGGGAAACTTTCCAAGTTTACTCACACCTTCTAGAGTGTGATGACTTTGGTTGCCTTCCATCAAGGTTATCACACAATGATAGTTGGGTCCCGATTCCCACTGATGAGTAGGTATTACTCCCGGGAGATTTTCACTTTGCAACTAGCTAACACATTAGGTGTCTACAAAGTGTTAACGGGGTTATGCCTCTACGGAAACATGGTTATTAAATTGAGTCCATGTGAAAGTACGGAGGACCTCTCTCGGAGTACCAACACTGGCCTGGATGAACGGTTAGCAAACTTGTAAGGTGTACATGATCCCGACTAGTTCTCCTTTTAGGGTTTAAAGAGAATTCGAGAAAACAGTGAGAGCCATCCTGATTAGATGTATTGATAAACCAATCTAATCTTGTTAGAGTGCATGCTGGGTATTTCTTTTCTCTATCTAGTTTGCGACCATGACTGACCTTAAACTAAAATTCGTAAACCGAGTTAACCGAATCTTTTTACCATCCGCCTTTACAATGTCATGATTCATGACAAAATCGCATATATCCCTGCTACTTCTATCTTCCCTTTGCCTTCTCTAGAACACTTCGTATCACTACGAAAATCCATATTGCTTGGAAAGTCCATCTCGTATAGTTATATATGAACTTTAAGAAATTTATTTCAGTCCGAGGATGGTCACATGTTCTGGAGAAATTGAATTGTATAATTCTGTTGTCTCTTACTTTTACCTTCTCTCAAGTTGAGAGCTCCTTGTATTAGGAGAGTACACTGGTTACACTTTTTGGATAGTCTTTTTCCAAACCTTAGGTTGGTGCTGAAAGATAGGGAAAGAAGAAACCAACTAGCTTAAGTTGGTGTACAGAAGGTAAGATGCAGAGACATATAAAGGGGTTGTAGTGAGGGCAAAGGAAATTGCAACTAGTGTAATGAATCTAGACAATGGAAGAGCCATTACTAGGAATACCCGACCACCCCTTGAAACATTTTATGTTTCAGTTTTTCTGTATGATTGTAATTGAAAACTGTTTTGTCAATTAATTCTGACTTCAGGTTATGTGTATATCAGATTAGAATCCCACATCTGTATGATGTTATAGATGATGAGAAGAAGTAGAATATTGGAAAATGGGTGATTTGATCCTCAATATCGGAATTCATAGCAATTGATGATATGGGATTAAATCACCTGGTTTTGTCTAACAGAAAATATGTGGTTTTGAATAACCGTTGTTATGCACCAATTTTTAAAACTAATATATCTGTCTCTTTATTTTATAAAATGGGATATAATTTTTGAATTTTTTTACCTTTATCAGTTGAGGATAAGGTAAGGTGTATTGATTAATGGTGTTCTTAACTAAAATACAGTTTTCAACCTACAACACACGGAGTTCGAGTTATTGAACTCTTGGGACTTATACATGATAATGTATTTTGTCAGGTATCCTTTAGGATATGGGTTGGTACTCTCTTCATTCAGTTTACCTATGAGTTCTCTAATTTTAGACACGCATTCGTTGAAATGTAAGGTTCAAAGATTTTGAGAAGTCCAAAGGGTATTAGAATAAAGTACAGCACCAAACGTTGAAAGTATTAAGATTTTTCGAAGTGATCGAAGAAGTAGATACTTATGCTAGGTATTCCATCGTAGTAATATTGAGAACTTGATTCTCTCTCAGGTTACTCATCCGTGGATGCGCTCCGTAATAAGTAATGATGTATAGCCCTTTTCCATTCAGGAGATATGCACTGGATATAGCTGCATAACATTTGAATCTGATTCCATCTAAATTAGTGCCTTTGATTCTATATGGACATAGAATGGTAGTTTATCTGGGTTGTTAAGATATGGAATTGTCTGGTTTTGCTGATAGCAGAATCCGAAAATACTCAAGGCGCGTTTCAGTAATGTTAGGCGCATTTCTGTAATGTCTTTTTATTTTATCTAAATTAGTATCTTTAACTACTACCATTTTTAATATCAAAAGTTGATTTGTTCTTGACTCGACACAATTTTTGAAAAAATGAACTTCTTGTTGGCTATAGTACCCTCAAGGCAATTATTGTAATCGCAGGCAGACAGTTATGATGATTGAGGGAGGTCCTATACGGGTAGAATAGTCTTACTCAAGATATTAGTATGCTATCTTGTTTGTCTCTATCATCATATACATGTATTATGTGGTATTACAGATCACTATCACATATTGATAGAGCCCATAGGATTCTTGCTTGACTACCAGTATTATGATGGCGATCATATACGTGGGAGCTGGATGGTCCATAAGCACATCCTTAAATGTCCCTGGTCGAGGGAGTATCAAGACCGGACATCGATACTCCGGAGTAGACTAGTGTATACTTTTCGAGACCCCAACAAGGGACAGTGGCCAGCCTTACAAGCCATTGGTGTCAGTTAGTCACCTAAGATAGTATACAGGTGCTCATTGGGTTATGAGTTACATTGGACGGACTCGCCGGGAACATGCTATATGGTATTATACTTATTGTCATATAGCAGTTCTCAGGTGAGATGAGTACAGGTTAGTCTGTTGACCTGAGATCATTATTTGTCTCATATAAGTTCCTACTGTGCTTTGATTACTACCCTACCACAGCTCAAAGGAGTCATGCAGATAGGTTTTAGTTGGGTATAGTCCCGAGTCACATGGAGGCAGTGAATGGACTGTCGGGGATTCGTCTCTCCCAGTATTGGGGGTAGATGTCGCACTGTGCACAGGTGACCATCACCAGAAATCCTTGGCCAAGATGGACGAGATTTACTGATTTGGATCAGTAGTTTCTCAGTGGGTGATGGGCTTTACACCAACACAAAATATCGCGTTATTAGGGGCCTGACTTTATCTACCCCCTAGACTCGATATATGATACTCTTAGACGAACAGACCGGACTGTACGGAGATTGTCATAGACAGGCTTAGTAGGGATACGGATGAGTTTGCTCGTCGGCCTTTCTTTCGCTTAATACCTGGGTAGCTGTTACATACAGCTAGTGCCGCTGACGTGGTTGTGGTTAAAGCCACTGCCAGCATATTAACGAGTCTTTAGAGTCCCACACAGAGGGTTTTCTCGGTTCAGGCGATATGATATAGATGACATATGTTGGTACATACAGGTATCCGATTAAATATGTGTACAGGCTACACCGACTTTTATCGGACGGTTGATAATATTAGTGTTGGGTTACACTAACGCCCCGGCCATCAATCGTGGCCATTTGCAGAACAAAAATTTTATCGGAGTTTGAAACTGGCGCTAGAATAACCTAAGTCACCGGATCTGCCATAAATCCTAAACTAGCTAACACTAGAGGAGCTATTTACTATGATAGAAAAGCCTCACCAAAAGATCCGTGTCCTTCGGTGTTCTTTCCTCTTCGTTAGCTCCAAGTGGCCTCCATGATCGAGCTTGATCTTCTTGGCTTGCTCCTTCGATTCTTCGGGATCGATCTTGTTCGTCGGTCTTCCTCCATCGTAGATGATCCACCCGAGAGATGGGGTCCATGGCTCTAGCTACAAACTAAGTGTCAATGGAGCAATTAGAGAACTTAGTTTTCTAGTTTAAGGACTCTAGGATGTAGTGTAATGGTTCAAAGTGTGTTTCAATCTCACTATCTCACCTCCTCTCTTATTTCTCAACACATGAGAGTGTAGATAGGAGGTAGATGATGGAGGTGGAGGAGCTCAAGAGAAGGAGAGGAGAGTGAAGCAAATAGTGAGAGCTCAAGAAAAAAATAAGGCTAGCATGTGAGAGAAAAACCTTACAATGGTTTTGTAAAACAAATTTTACAATAAAAATTCAACCATGCTTCAATAGTGAGCACAAATGAATTGAAAATTCATTTGTCAACACTATTGAGGCATGGCTCTCACCATACTCTCCTTACGTCACTTTACACCTCATTTTCCATTTATGAATAAATGGAAAAATCAAGAATGAGGTGACCACCTTCTAGAATGTTTTCCGTATAAAATACGGATTACAGTCTACTGTATATACATACCTGCATTCGTATAAATATACGAATACCCGAAGAGATAGAATAACACAAAGAACATAATACTAGAATATACATATCGAAATATACATATGTAAATTATTAAATCAATACCTGATTTAATAATCCGGCTCAATCCTGAGCCGGCTAGTATTATCAACTGTCCGATCGAAAGTCCTGGTACATAGTACAATCAATCGATTGGAACCCTGCATGTATCCAATGCGCCTACTATATTATTTCGCCTGAACCAGAGAAATGCTCTGTGTGGGACTCTAAAGACTCGACAGTATGCCGGCAGTGGGTTACTAAATAAATCCATAACCACAAGCATGTCAGTGGCACTAGCTGTACGTAACGGCTACCCGTGTACCTGTCGAAAAGGAAGGCCGATGAGCAAACTCATCTGGATCCCTATTGAGCCTATCCGTGACAATTTCCATACAGCCCGGTCTCTTCGTCTGAGAGTATCGCATACCGGGTCTAGCGGGTGGTAAACGTCAGACCCTAATAACTTGATAATTGGTACTGATGCAGCTCTGGACCAATCCGGGAAACTACTGATCAACCTATCAGTAAATCCCAACTTCCTTGGCCAAGATCTTATGGTCCTAACCAATCGAACACAGTGCGATATCGACTCCCTATACCGGGAAAGATGAATCCCCAACAATCACTCACTGCCTCCATGTAGCTCAGGACTGCACCCAACCAAAACATGTTTGCATGACTTAGAAGAGCCGTGGTAGAGTAGTGATCAAAGAACAGTGGGAACTCACACGAGACAAATGATGATCTCAGGTCTAAAGACTACCCTGTACTCATGTCATCTGAGAACTGCTATCTGACGATAGGTATAGTACCATCTAGAAGTACTCTGCGAGTCTGTCCAGTGTACTCACCCCCAGTGAGCACCTGTATACAATCTTAGGTGCAAAAAGACTAATGGCTGCGGGACCAACCATCGCCCATCGTCGGGGTCTAGAAACGTATACACTGGTCTACTACAGAATATCGATGCCCGAGACAGACTTGATGTCATCCTTGTCACTCTAGAAGCTTGAATCAGTAAAGGACTCGACCTGTAGGTCTCCATTACCGTAAACCAAGAACATCTCTTTAGTCCTTCTCAGGTACTTGAGAATGTTCTTCACTGCTGTCCAGTAGTTCTCACCTGGGTCTGACTGATACCGGCTCACCACGCTAAGCGCGTAAGCTACATCTGGTCTGGTACATAGCATCACATATATTATAGATCCTACCGCCGAAGCGTAGGGTATAGTGCTCATGCGAACCCTCTCCTCATCAGTCTTGGGAGATATCTCTTTGGAGAGGCTGATTCCATGCAATGCGGGTATGTTACCGCGGTTAGAATCTTCCATACTAAATCTCTTTAGTATGGTTTCTATGTACCTGGACTGCGAAAGTCTTAATAATTTTTTGGATTTATCTCTATAGATCTTGAACCCCTGAATATACGAGGCATTACCCAGGTCCTTCATGGAAAACCTTTGTGATAAGAACAGCTTGACCGATTGTAGCATAGAAATATCATTTCCTATCAAAAGAATGTCGTCCACGTACAAAACTAAGAATACGACAGTTCTTCTTACAATCTTCTTATATATACACAGCTCATTCTCGTTCTTGATGAAGTCAAATTCCTTGACTGTTTCATCAAAACAGATGTTCCAGCTCCGCAATACCTGCTTTAATCCATAAATAGATTTAAGCAACTTGCACACCTTCCCGCTGCTCCCACTGTCTTCAAAACCCTCTGGCTGATCCATATAAACGCACTCTTCCAAACTTCCATTTAGAAAAGAAATTTTTACGTCCATCTGCCAGATTTCATAGTCATGAATGCAGCAATGGCAAGTAGGATCCGAATGGATTTGAGTATAGCCACTGGAGAAAAAGTTTCATCATAGTCCACACCCAGTCTTTGACGAAAACCTTTTGCAACAAGTCTAGCCTTGTAGCTTTCCACCTGCCCATCTACACCAATCTTCCTTTTGTAGATCCATTTGCATCCAACGGGTTTTACCTCAGGAGGAGCAATATCCAAGGTCCACACTTTATAGGCATACATGAACTCCATTTCGGATCGCATAGCATCCAGCCACTTATCAGAGTCTCTTTTAATAATAGTCTGCTTGAAACTAGTAGGATCATCTTCTTCCAAAATAAAATCCTCTCCATCCCCGTCTATGAGAAAACCGTAGTATCTCTTTAGGCAGATGAGAAATCTTACTAGATCGGCGGAGTGGTTGAGGTTCGTCTGGGACACTGAATCTAACGGTTCCACCAAATCTTCAGTTTCAGTTTGTGGTTCAAAAATTTCTTCCAGATCTACCGTACTCCTACTAATTTATTTTGCAAGAAATTCCCTTTCCAAAAAGGTGACGTGGCGGGATACAAACACCTTCTGTTCCTCAGTGTGGTAGAACAGATATCCATGCGAATACTTTGGATATCCCACAAACTTACATAGAAACGATCGTTCTTGAAGTTTTTCCGGATTTTGTATTTTAATATAGGCCAGACAACCCTATATCTTAATACGCTTAAGACATGGTTCCTTTCCACTTCATATTTCATACGGAGTTTTAGGCAAAGATTTAGAAGGAACCCGATTCAAAAGGAATGTCGCTGTTTGTAGCGCATGTCCCCAGAATGAAAAAGGCAACTCAGCATTACTCATCATGGAGCGAACCATATACAAAAGGGTACGATTCCTCCGCTCCGATACACCGTTGTGCTGTAGTGTATACGGAGGAGTAAGCTGAAAGAGAATTCCATTCTCTTTTAGGTATTCAAGGAATTTTGTGCTTAAGTACTCCCCTCCTCTATCAGATTGGAGGATCTTGATATTTTTGTCAGTCTGGTTCTTTACTTCGTTTCTTTATTCTTTGAATTTCTCAAAAGCTTCAGATTTATGTTTCATGAGATACACATATCCGAACCTAGAGAGATCGTTAGTGAATGTGATGAAGTACAAGAACCCACCCTTTGCAAGTATAGACATTGGACCACATACATTACTTTGTATGAGTCCCAAGAGCTCTGCTGCTCTTTCTCCATGTCCGGTGAACGGAGATTTGGTCATCTTTCCCTTGAGACAAGACTGACAAGTTTCATAAGATGAAAATTCGAACATATTCAAATATCCATTTTTATGCAACTTACTTAGTCTTTTCTATCCGATATGACCAAGTCTACAATATCATAAGTAGGTTTCGTTCACTTCTGAACTCTTTCTCTTGCGTGTGTTTTGTATATTGAAAACCGCGTTTTAATTTAGAACATAGATACCATTACACAGTGTACATTCTGCAACCAATACCTTATCGAGGTAAATGTTCATGATATTTCTATCAAGAATAAAATTATATCTATCTTTATCAAGTAAAGAAACTGATATGATGTTGCAAACCATGGAAGGTACATAGTAGCAATTGTTCAAAATCATAGTATTGCCTCTTGGCAATGCTAGGTGATATTCACCGACGGTAGCAGTATCAACTTGTGCTCCATTCCCTACTCCGAGGGACATATCACCAGGTCCAACTATGCTATTTTTTCTCAGTCCTTGCAATAAATTACGGATGTGAGATCCTGATCCGGTATCCAGTACCCAGGAGGTAGGAATAACCGAAAAGCAGTTCTCAATAACAAGAACACCTGAAGGAGATGCAATATTATGCTTCTTCTTCGATGGGGTCATCAAGAAATTCATGCAATTCTCTTTTCTCTGCTCATACTCATGACTGTTGTCATAAGTTAGAGCCAAACCGACGTTCCCCAGCCCTGAATAAGAATTCGGATCGGTCAAGCGATACATTTTATTATCTTGATTAAGGCGTGAAATGGTTGCTACCTGGAGAGAGAGAAAAGAAATACTCAGCGTGTGCTCTTGCAAGATTAGATTGGTTATTAGTTAATCTAATCAGGATGGCTCCCACTGTTTCCTTGAATTCTTCTTCAAACCCTAAAAGAAGAACCAGTCAGGATTAATCGCACGTCACAATACTTGCTTAACCTTTCGGCCAGGATAGTGTTGGTACTTCAAGGGAGGTTTTCCAACGCTTTCGTGAAGTTCCTTAATTACATAATCTCTTTTCCCTGGAGGCGTAGCCCCGCTAACACCGTTCTAGACACCTACTTAGTTTATAACATTGATTGTTATGTGAAAAAATCTCCCAAGAGTAATTCTACTCATCAGTGGGATCGGGATCCAGCTATCATTGTGTGATGATCTCGATGGAAGCCACTCTAGTCACCACATTCCAGAAGGTATGCAATGCTAGCAAGTTTCCTGTATATTTAAAACTCTCGATGTGGTTTTTGCCCCTAGCGGTTCATGACCTTGACAAAGGACAACAAATCATAAACCACTAGTCAAGTTCAACCCGTCATTATCCTAGTTTAATCTAGACCCACCCGTACAAACTCTTGACAAAGGCCAACAAGGCTATACGATTATCCTACATAATCACATCTCTATGCAACAGACAAGCAATATCCAGCTACCGTACACTACGCCTTGACAAAGTCCAACAAACGCAGCACAAATACTAAGTACTACTCATCCGAAATGACGGAGGGCTACGGCTGGGTTTTTGGCGAAAAACCCTTTAACGTAATGAACTTGATATCGTTGAAGGAACCGAGTAGTTTTGAAAAGGCGTGGTTTAAGCTCCGCTTTTTAAAACTTGTGGTTTTGAAGAAAACCGAGTAATCTATAGCATAAACTTTTGTTCAAGAGGTCACTCCCTGCGAAGAGATCTAGGCTCTTGTCTCGTAGAATGAGATGCTGGATGTTCATGACCGAACACCACTATGCAAAGCGGAAGAGTATAACTATAGTTTTTCGAAATTTGTTCCAACAACATCCTTTTAGGTTTCTTTTCTTGCATTAATCAAAATTAATGCGGTCCTATCAATTAACCTATCACACCAGAAAAGAACAAAAATACAATGTATGTATATGACATCTGCATTCACCATGGGGCCCCGTCATGCACCGTTAGGTTACTTAACTAACGGCAGAGCGGGGGCTGGACTAGCGCGGGTGCAAAACATATACAATATCTACCAGTATATATATAAATATATATAACATTCGTCCCAGGCATGACATAATCAACATCACAGATCAACAACAAGCAACACAGAATGGTGGATAATCTTGGATCCTCGGATTTCGTTTGAGCCGCAAATAAAACCCGACGTTCCTGGTCGTGTGGTTAGCCCGTGAATGAAAATCTAGACCCCTACGAGCGCGGCAAGTTACCCGCTAATTTCAGAAGTGAGGCAACCCCAATCAACAAAGTGATGGGCCACCCAGCACTTTACGGGATCCGGTAACTTAGCGCCCCTCCGTGGGTCATCCTATACCCCCTACGAGTGCGACGAATAGCCCCCCAATTCTAGAGTGAAGCCCCTTCCGTCTCAACTCCATAGGATGTGGGCTTGTTTCCCTCTAGAACCCGGCTATTCGAGCACTCCACCGTGGGGTAATCCCAGTAAAGAAAAGGAAAAATATATGTACAAAGGTGGCATTGATTGATCTTAGGCTGAGAAGTATGTTGTAAATAACCGCAATCAAGACGGTGTCGCTAGTAGCTAACCGTGATGAGTACGGGTCGTCCGCAGGAAAATGTAAACTCTTTTCTTGCTTTAGACGAGTTGATTGAAGAAGAGTGATTGTTTGTCGTTACGGATATAAGATATATAATGAAAAGGCTCGTAGGGTTCATTGGACCTAGTAGTAATGGATGAATAATTAAAAATGACTATTTTTATCTTTTAATAGTTTAAAACTAGATCGATAGTGATGAATGTAGATTAGGCTTCTTTTGGAAGAATCCAGGGTTTCCCCGCTACTAACCCTTGTCCTTGCATTGATCTTATTCATGTCCAGGCTTTAACAAAATTAGTGTTAAACCAATCTCAAATCGTGGTCGTGACTAGCAATAAATTGGTAGCATGCCCGATAAGGATATTAACATTTATTTTGCTAAAGTTTATAAACTTTAAAATGTATAAAAGAAATTAAATGATTTTACATCCATTGTTCTACCCTATCCTACGAACCCTAGCCCGCTAGGAATTACTCACTCATGGTTTGAGATTTAGAAGAAATGTTGAAGAATGAATATATGATTAAGATGCAGAAAGTAAGTGCAGAAAGTAAGTGCGGACATTAATTGCAAAAAAACGATAAAAACACTATCTTTATTAATCAACTATTGCATACAACTTTTGAATGTAGAGTACAAGAACCCTAGTTGCTCTAGATCTCTATCTTGTTGGAAATATATGACTAGTTGATGATCACTCGGATGCGTGGACCGCTTTGGACCTCTTGATCTCTTCGGTGATGATTTTTGATGTGAAGCTCTCGGTCCTATATGTAGTCACAGAAACTAGAAACCCTAGATACCATCTGTGGATATATGTTGTTACAATAAAATCACCAAAATATCACATCATATGGGCTTAGAACCGCCGTGGAATCGTCGCATAAAGGCCTGTTTAGCCGCGGTTCCGCCGCGATTTGGTGGCTTCAGTTTTTGGGATTTTTTGTGCTATTTTATCTTGATTTTTGGAGATCCTCTCGATGTCTAGATTCTAAAAATAATGCTCTGAGTCTCGACCGTTGCTAGATATCTCGTTTTCCTTCCATATTCTAGCAGATTTGATTCCGACATCCCGATTTAATTCGGATCTCCTGGATTTCAGACCTGAGCTAATATCTACACAATATCTCAAATCATAGTGTTAGTAGTATTTGGTATTTTTGAGATATTATTCTAACCATTTTATATAATATTAGAAATATTTGATATGATACGCATATTTTAATTACTAATATTTCATATAAATATTATATGCATATATTTTCCCTCATTATGTTAAATATAATGTAGAAACATATGATAATAAACTTTTTACACATAAACCCTCATATGTTCTATAATTACAATAAACATTTTTTACTATTTAACAATAATAGGGAAAATGTTCATTCAAATGTGCAATATTTTAGACTAATCAGACATCGACCTCAACCCGGTCGTGCCCCAATCAAATAATATACAACACGGTAGAGAAAACAGTCCATATGTCGGACGCTCGCCTCTCAATAACAAATATACAAATAAATCCGAACTGTACTGCTACCAATGTAACATCGGCTATCCACCACGACAATCCGACCACAATATCAACACATTACAGAACATCAACGTGAATGTCATGTTCGTAAACCCGTCTAAAAGAACATATAGCGGTTAGACGGGTTATACCGTTCAAATGATATTCACGGTCGCAGATACTAACATATGTATTGATAAACACACATTTAAAATTTCGATCGACCAAAAGCTTTTCCGTATTGGCCCCAAGTGTAATCCAATACTCAAACATATCTTGGTCAGAAACTAAACATCCCAAAAATCATATTTTCAAACAGTAAAGCTCCAGAAGAATTTTTGTGCACAGAGGCCCCACTTCGACCGTGGAACCGCCGCAAAAAACCTTGTTCTGTCGCGGTTCCGCGACCGTCTTATGGGCTTATGTGTCCAAATTTCTTCTAAAGTCCTAAAATACCCTGCACGAATTTTAAAGATACTGGAAATAATTTTTTGAACACTTTTGAAACTCGGCAGAAACTATAATTTTTGAAATTGTGATTTCGGAAATTTTTTTCGATCGATATTTTAAGCACGTCAAAACTAGCTAGTGAAGGTTTAATGGGATGACTCTGATACCATGTTGGGTTACACTAACGCCCTAACCATCAACAGTGGCCGTTTGCGGAACAAAATTTTTATCGGGGTTTGAAACTGGCGCTAGAATAACCCAAGTCACCGGATCTACCATAAATCCTAAACTGGCTAAACACTAGAGGAGCTATCTATTATGGTAGAAAATCCTCACCAAAAGATCAGTGTCTTTTGGTCTTCTTTCCTCTTCATTAGCTTCAAGTAGCCTCCATGATCGAGCTTGATCTTCTTGGCTTGCTCCTTCGGTTCTCCGAAATCGATCTTGTTTGTCGTAGATGATCCACCCGAGGGATGTGGTCCATGGCTCTGGCTCCAAAATAAGTGTCAATGGAGCAACTAAAGAACTTAGTTTGCTAGTCTAAGGACTTTAGGATGTAGTGTAATGGTTCAAAGTGTGTTTCTATCTCACTATCTCACCTCCTCTCTTATTTCTCAATACATAAGAGTGTAGAGAGGAGGTAGATGATGGAGGTGGAGGAGCTCAAGAGAAGGAGAGGAGAGTGAAGCAAATGATGAGAGCTCAAGAAAAAAATGAGGCTAGCATGTGAGAGAAAAACCTCACAATGGTTTTGTAAAACAATTTTTACAATAAAAATATCCAACCTTGGTTCAGCAGTGAGCACAAATGAATTGAAAATTCATTTGTCAACACTATTGAGGTATGGCTCTCACCATACTCTCCTCACCTCACTTTACATCTCATTTTCCATTTATGAATAAATGGAAAAATCAAGAATGAGGTGTCCACTTTCTAGAATGTTTTCCGTATAAAATACGGATTACAGTTTACTGTATATACATACTCGCATTCATATAAAAATACGAATACCCGAAGAGATAGAATAACACAAAGAACATAATACTAGAATATACATATCGAAATATATATATATATATATATATATATATGTAAATTATTAAATCAATACCTGATTTAATAATCCGGCTCAATCCTGAGACGGATAGTATTATCAACTGTCCGATCAAAAGTCCTGGTACATAGTACAACCAATCGATCGGAACCCTGCACGTATCCAATACAGCTACTACATCATTTCTCCTGAACCAGAAAAACCCTTTGTATGGGATTCTAAAGACTCGACAGTACACTGGCAGTGAGTTACTGGATAAATCTATAACCACAAGTACGTCAGCAGCACTAGCTGTACGTAATGGCTACCCGGGTACCTGTCGAAAAGGAAGGCCGACGAGCAAACTCATCCGGATCCCTACTAAGCCTATCCGTGACAATCTCCGTACAGTCCGGTCTCTTCTTCTGAGAGTATTGCATACCGGGTCTAGGGGGTGGTAAACGTCAGACCCTAATAACCCGATAATTCGTGCTGATGTAGCTCAGGACCAATCCGGGAAACTACTAATCAACCTATCAGTAAATCCCAACTGCCTTGGCCAAGGTCTTATGGTCCTGACCAATCGAACACAGTGCGATATCGGCCTCGTATACCGGGAGAGACGAATCCCCAACAATCACTCACTGCCTCCATGTGGCTCGAGACTGTACCCAACCAAAACCTGTTTGCACGACTCAGTAGAGCCGTGGTAGGGTAGTGATTAAAGCACAGTGGGAACTCATACGAGACAAATGATGATATCAGGTCTAAAGACTATCCTGTACTCATGTCACCTGAGAACTACTATCTGACGATAGGTATGGCACCATCTAGAAGTTCTCGGTGAGTCCGTCCAGTGTATTCATCCCCAGTGAGCACCTGTATATGCAAAAAGACCAATGGCCGCAGGACCAACCATCGCCCCTTGTCGGGGTCTAGAAACGTATACACCAGTCTACTCCGGAATATCAATGCCCAGTCTCGATACTCCCACGATTAGGGACCTTTTAAGGATGTGCTTATCGACTACCCAGCTCCCACAAGTATGATCGCCATCACAACGCAGGTAGTCAAGCAATGATCCTACGGGCTTTATCAACATGTATAGATAATACGTAATAACAAGTAGAATATATGCACATGTTAAGATAAGGACAAACCAGATAGCATACTATCATATCGAGCAAAATTGTCCTGTACATATATATGTCCAAGTATCCACATGTATACATATACAATAATAGCCTTTAGGGCATACATATCCAACAACTAGTAGCATAGAATTAAGCCGGATTATTAATGTAATATTTTGAAATATTTTAGATAATTAATTATTTTATTTATTTAATTAAATTATTTTATTTTAATTTTGTTTGTAATAAAAAAAAGCCTTTTAAAATGTGGTAGAATAGATTAGTAAAGAAATAGTTTGTTTTTACAATAAGAGGTGTCATGAGGGGTTTATGTGAAAAGGTTAGTTTCTTTATGCTAATTAGAGTTGTATGAGGGTGTTTATGCAAATAGGGTTGGATAATGGTTAAGGTTAAGATATACCTCCTAGACACCACACCCTAGATTAACCTAATGGCCGCACCTCCTCCTTGCATGAATAGCACGCCATCTATTATGTTGACACCACCTCCTAACCTTGTCACTCCATACCCTTATCTCTTCTTAGTTGTTCAGTTAATATATTGATATTTAAAAGAAATTTCTAGTTTAGAAAACAAAGTCCTAGACCCCACTTAAGAAAAAGGAAGAGAAATGGCATGAAAGGCTAAGTGTTGTGCTCTTATCTCAACCATCAAGCTAAGAAGTTGTGCTTGTATATCTTGAACGAAGCTTTCAGTTGATCTTCTAGATAGGTATAATTTCCAAACCTGTAGTTCTTTTAGTTCAGTACTGTTTTAGTGTAGATGTAAGAAATAAGAAAAATCGTATTTTGATTAGGTTCTTGCTCTGTTTCAGTCTGATATTGTATAGTTAATTTATAACAAAATCAAGTAGTACAGTAGCCTTATAAATTGGACCTAGAAAAACCACAAGAAACACGGACCCATGCCTCGGAAATTAGGCCGGCGACATTCACAAATATTCCGAGCTCGCCGGTTTTCTATCGGGTTTGGTTGTTGGGATTTTCAGGGTAGCTCTCTGTATGTATTACAGGGGGTATGGTATTGTTTGTTTATGTTAATTATTCAGTGTGTTAAATTTGGAAGTTAATATCAGTTTTGGAGTTAAATTCTTTATACGACATGGATATATCGTATCGTGAGTTCTGTTTTTACCTGTTACGACCAGAATAGGGTTAACTCAGATTAACTTAAGTTCAGTTAACTTACGATATTTTCACGTAGCATGTTTAGTATGAGCAGTATCATAAACTAGGATAATTGTGATATCTAGCTCACTGCAATTGAATCTAGAACCATTAGGTGCAATCATTAGAAAAACTAGCAAGACCAAAAATATAATGAGACCACTAGGAGACACCACTTAAAACCCGAGCCCCAAACTCCATATTCTATCCGGTGACATACACCAAATTTCCGGCGACGTCGGCCTCCTTGTGGCTTTTGGTGTTGGTTTTTCTTCTGTGGCCTATTTTTGGTAGTTTATGATCTATAGTATTGTTTGTTTTGTCTCTAGATGTATACAGAGAAATCTAGAAGTGGTTAGTTAAGGTACTATCAAGTTTTCCGATATTCCGATACGGATTTTTCGTATTTCTGTATTGCAACTGAACCGTCGACGTTTGTACGTAAATTTCAGTGGCATAGTATTGTTTTTGGGTTAAGTATACTGTAGGTTATAACCTATGGGTGCCTATCTCGTTGTTTTGGGTTTCAATATGATATTTACATCGATGTGGTTTTAAATACGATTATAGGTGTCGTCGCAAGGATTTCCGAGACGGAGTTGGCGGATATAGCAGCGTGGATTTCAGCAAGCTTATTAAGTTGGTGAGTAGATTTACATCTACGGGGGAAGTCGGGTGGATGGCGTATAGCACCCTCGCAACCTTATAAATAGTATTATGATATATAGTAGTTTTAGAAATTAATTAAGATATGGATATTGGAATTAAATTGTATCTAGTATGATACTCATTTGCATATAGTTTACGGATGGTTTGGTAAATTGGTACGAAAGATCACGTCGTACTAGAGAGGATTTGAGATATAGTGATATTGTGAGACATTATATGAGGAATTATACCGCATTGGTGATGAAGAGTTTCGTACGAATAACGGCCGAATTATATTTATTAGTTATGCTTAGAATTACTTTATTAGTTCGCGTTATAGTTAATGATATTACACGTTTCCGTAATACAAACACTCTGATAGGACACTGCACAACTACCAATGAGTACTATGCTGCAAAAGCACGTATACATATGTTACACTACACCTCATTGGTACTGCCATGTCACTGTAGGACCGTTATGATATATTGCATATGTAGATGTCGATATGAGTAGGCTATTACACTTTTAGAACACTTCTATAAATATTAATGATTGCCATGCTGCACGAGCACAGACACGTATGCTACACTACATATCATTAGTAATGCCATGACACAGTAGAATTGATATCATTATGCCTATATGATTTAATTAAGCAGTCTTTTTCTATTTCCTGTTGTAAATTACGAATATCAGTATTATAGATGTTGTATTTGATTCTTATGGATTTTCTGGATATTTTACTCCTGATGATATATATCGGTGGTATAGGACACTGTTATATATGTATATATATAATATATCATCAGAATGATCTATATAAATATTCTCATTCTTTACTTGATATCTTTGTATATGATGAGTTGGCGTCCAACATGAGCTTTATGTTTTCTGAGTATTTATTCCGAACCGAGTGGGGGGCTATATGGTTTCGGACTTGTTCTTATCCGGACTGAGTGGGGGGGGGGATATACAGTCGGATACATGGTGGACCCGGTTCGAGACCGAGGGGTAGGATAGCCGCATTGAGGCGGGGGAGCCTAGAAAGGATACTCGATACCGGAGATAGAGATGAGCACGGTAGATATCCCGGGGATACTGATCGGGGTTCGATTGGACACGCCTGATATCCAGGGAATACTGACCGGGACCAGGGATATCGGTTGGCGATCATCTATTGAGATGGTGTCAACGGTATCTGCATTTACGTGTCAGTGATGGACACGAGAGATTTCTGATTTCGGGTGTCGATGCTGGACATCCATATATATATATTGATATTTTGCTATCATGAGGTACACAGTTATATCATAGTCATAGTAGCCAACCATGACTGATCTATGGGACAGTACCCGCATACCTTTTTACGAGTAGTTGCATATAAAAAGGATTTCAAAATCGAGCTATAGCCTCATTATTTTGACGTGTCTGAAATGACACTGAAATCTTCTAATTGTAAATCTCTTAACACTATTCATTAAAATAGCAGGACGTATATCTTAAATAAAATATCTATTATATTTCATACTATCACGTCTGCTCGACATATCTATTCCGCGGCTATTTTAAAGAAGAGGTTTATATATATATTTTCGGTTACATTGGGCTTATACCCAAATATAGGTTATTTGCATTGGATATATTCTACTTGGGATTGTATGATCGTTAGTATTGCATTATGATACATATGCATATCATATAGTATATTAGCACAGATTATAATAGTACTATATTTATGACCTAGGTATCGTCGTGCATTTCGATTTTTACCTTTAGATGTACTTCTATTCACTGAGTTGGCAACTCATCTCCGTTGTGCCACAGTTTCTTGCAGGTTTTACCGCTTGGATTACCAGCGGCTTTGGGCACACATTCCTTCGGTGATTGCTCCGGTAAGTGAGTTACTATTGTATCGTATTCATACTTGATTATTCATATATTCTTGTATCTAGTGAAAACTCCATCAACTTAGAAAGGGTATATTGTGGACTTAGAAGCGAGACATAGAGTTTGTGTGTTGTGGTGTCGCACTCATTGGAGTCGACCATGTTAGATTGTTGCTTTTGTTTCGCTTTTCTTTTCTTCGCCATTGTGCGTCGTATATGTTTTGCTTGGTTGCTCCACTGTTTGGGCGTGCAAGTTAGTTTCCATTAGGATGCTATTTATATTATTATGTTGTATCGGGTTATACAAAAATGCAAAGGAGGTGTTGTCGAATTTCAAAACGTCATAGATGCTTTTCAAACATACTTAGTTAAATTTAAAATGTTATTTAAACTGATTCCATCTGATGACTATTTTAAACCCACCTCCAATATTTTTTCAAAAAGGGTTTAGATTCCGGATTTTCGGCTTACTTGAACCGCGTCGACTTCTTTAGATGTCACGTGATTTAAGTGCGGGTCACATGCCACATTTGGGTCGTGACAATTAAATCAAGTTTTGATTTAATAATTTATATATATATATATATAAATATATGTATTGTAGTATTATTGTTCATTATTCATTTTCTCTCTTGGCTATTCATAATTTATATATATATATATATATATATATATAAATATATAGACATCTCATTATATGATTTTCTTTTTAGAATATCATTTATAAATGTGGTGGAGGGTGAAGTGGCATGAGCATAGTTGGAGGTATGTAGAGAGGAATGTGCCTTTATTTATAAGATATTTTTTACATGGTTGTAAAAAATGATAAAGCCATTCTTACTACATACTTCATTTTCTCAATTCTTTCAACACTTTGCTCATTTTTGCTCATGGCCACTTCTTCTCCTCCTCCTTTGTCATGCCCCGCTTCCCAAATGTATGGAAACAGTGACGTGCCAAGGTCCGCAACCTAACCGTGTTGAGGGTGATTTTTCTCGAAACAGTTACGTTAAGCGTATAAATAAATTATGCAGGTAATGTATCAAAACTGATAATAAAAGCAGAAGTATTTATTTCTATTAACTAAAATTATTACATTCCAAAGTACTGAAAGCAACTAAATAGTTTGATTATATTGATGAAAAGAAAGCAAGCCCTAAACAGATAGGCAATAGAAGAGCTATCCTAATACTCTTGCATCGACTCCGCGTAGTCTTCATTAGTAGGCTCCATTCCATCGTCTCCTTCTTCGTCAATCTCGTCCTCATCTGATGGACATTCCGAAGATAGAGAAAGGGAAAGAAAGTCTATCAGCGAGTTACGCTCGGGTAGAATTTTCTCAACAGAAATTAATGGTAAAGAGAACAAGTGTGTGTAATGTATGATGTCATATGTGTGTAGAGGTATGATATACGTATTATAGACATTAGGTAAAGTACGGTGTATTTCGTAAGATAACTACAGGTAATATATTCGTTTAGTTTGTTAGATAAGGGTAACGGGTTCTCGAGATTATTCCGTTCTAACCATGGAACAACGATTGGAGAAAGTGAAATGTATTGTTCCACTTTCCCGGGTCTGATCGAGTAATAAGGGAATCCAAGTCTATATACTACCTTGTCTAATTAAACTATTCAGCCCCGTTTTATAGTGTAAAGGTTTTGCGAATTAGAGTTAGTGCGTATATCATCTAGGCATAGAATGTCATTTGTCTATGTTGGGACTGTTCATATCATTCATAGTAGTCGTCCATGTTGGGACTGTTCAATTCATTCGTAGTGGTCGTTTATGTTGGGATTGTTCACCCTAACTACATGGATCTTCATTTATAATAGTATTCCATATCTAGGTTCGCGCATTCTAACCCTAACCATATCGTAGGTTATGTTGTGTGATGTATCAAAAGTTGGATTTAAGTAGATGATATCTCAGTCGATATGCACTCCCAGAGTCGTGGGTTATATCTCGTTCCATTATAGTTATCAGGTAAACATAGTATTTTATAGAAACCTTAGTTTACAATGGACTATGGTATTTTATTATAATTATTGTTTATATAAAAACAATGGTATTTTTATGGCAAAATATTGTTTTATGAAATGCCATGATATTTTAGGGTAAAGATTGTAACGCTTTAATAAGAATAACCCTTTATAAAAGAGTATGGCATTTATATGGTATAATAACGTAAATTATCTTTTATTATAAAGGTTATGGTATTTTAATAAAAGAATCTTCTTTATAAAAAGGTAAGGGTATTTTAGTGAAATTCTAAAAACTTCACTTTCAAAATTAGCAGTATTTTTGGTAAGGATTCACTTCTTAAAGGTATTTAGTAAAAAATCTAATTTTAGGATTATTATTGATTTTCACAAGAAAACCCTAACTTTTAAAAGTTCAGGGTATTTTAATAAAACTAATTACTCTACCAAGTTCATGTTATTTTCGTAAAAATTATGATTTAGAAAAGTTCATGGTATTTTAATAAAAATATCACTTGGAAAGGTTTACGGTATTTTAAGGAAAATACCATTTTCCTAAAATTCATGGTATTATAATGAAAATATAAATTCTTAGGAGTTGATGGTATTTTTTTGAAATACCAATTTTAGTGAAAATATGATTTTACATGTTTACAATCAATTTTATTTTAAAATAACCAATATATAAAAATTTGCCATAATTTTTTCATGTTTTAATAATCAGGGAACTAATTATTGATAACCTTTATTTAATGTCGTCTAATAAGTACATTTATTCCTATAAATTTATCCCGGTCATGATAGTCACTTCACAACTTATTTTCATATGTCCAAACATGAAATGAAGGTTTTCCGTTACCCCGTGATTTTATCGTGAAGGATAACTGCTAAAAGTTTATTTTTTATTAAGGTTTAATATCGTTTTTAATCGTCATAATCTGTAAAATAGATAATCTAGTTAAAAGCACATAATTAAGTCATGGAATTTTTTTCACAAATAAATATTATCATAATGAAGATAACAGAGGGTCAAATGTTGAGAGATCCTACCAGAAATAAACTAGGAAAATGAAAGTTGGTGAGCGTCGGGTTGTACGAGAACAGGTATATCGTGAAGCTGAGAATATTTTTGCCTCTAAGGTTTAGTCCAGAGTATAAAAGACTCAAAGAGAAAACTCTGAAAATATTTTGAGATTTTTGTGTCAAACAGATATTTTTCGGGTGATTTTAGAAGCTCAGAGCTATTTATAGGAATTTTCCGGGATTAAAAATCCCTATTATTTTCTCCAGCCGCTACAGGAGCCGGCCCTACGAGCCGACCAGATCCGGATCATCGCTCGACTAGATCCAACAACAAACGTCCCATCACGCGTGAGCTGCGTGGGCCCCGGATTGGCCCTGGCGCTGCTGATCTGGGCCGTTGAATTTTTGATCCAACGGTCCAGATCAAAGGCGTTGATATATATATATATACTTTTTCTTTTTCTTTTAAAAAAACGTCGGTGGATCTGGGCCATTGTTTCCCAGATCCGACGGTCCAAATTTGTTCCAGCTCTAAAAATAAATAAAAATTTGTTTTTAATATTTAAAAATATTTTAAAAATTGTTTTTGGCTTCTAAAAATTATTTTAAAATAGTTAAAAATATTAGAAAAATCTGAGAAAATTATGCAAAAGATATTTTGATGTTTTATTCCATTTGAAACCAAATTTGGTCCAAAATAACTCTCTTTATCTATTTTAAAAACTTTTCCCTTCGATAAAAATTCCATTTAAATTCTTAAAAATTCCTAAAAATCCTTACAAATTCCTAAAAATAATATTAATTCATTTTAATCATGGAAAATATTTTTAAAGTGTTTTCTACCAATAGAAGCTCTAAAATAATTATTTTGGCCTCAAGAAAAATTATAAAACGTTTTTATTACGTATTTAGAGTATACGGTCGTTACATCTTTCTTTTTATTTAGTTGTTCACTTGAGTTTTAGAAATGAGAGAAAAAGATAGTTGAAAATTGCTACATCCCTACTCTCCATTCCTAACGATCTTGGAGCGTCAGTTGCCTCGCTAGGCGAAACTGGAGCTTGGATCGTGTTTCTCAAGTGGATCATCTTCGGCAAAGGTGGAGCGGCTTGCAAGCGCGATCCGAATCACTTGAAGAAATCTTAAGAATGTGAGTATTCTACACACAGTAAATTAGCTTGGCTCATTAGGTTTTGGTTAGCAAGTTCTAACTCTATAGTTCGATTCTTGGTTTGGGAACTTTAGCAAACTAGAAATTTTTGAAATCCATGTTGTTATCTTCTAAAATTAATTTGCTAGTGTGTCTAAGTTCCTAGCAATGTTATCAGAGCCAGGCTAAAGACTAGACTTGTTTGCACTAATTTAGAGTTTCGATCGACGGAATTTTCCGAATCACATTTCCAAAATCCTTACTTACTGTTCGAATTTCGAAGTTGTTCAAAAAAAATTTCCGGTTGCATTAAAATTATGTGCAGGAGAAATTAGAGCTAGAAAAAAATTTAGGCACCTAAGTCTAAAATTCGACCACTGATCCGCCGCCAAATGCGCCTTTTGGCCGCTGATCCGCGGTCCAATTTTGGCTACAGTGCCCTAAATTTTTTCTGGGGCTTTAGTTCAATAAAATGTGATTTTTGGAATATTTGGTTTTGGTCCAGATTTTTTTGTGTACTAGTTTGTACTTGGGGCCAATGCGGAAAGTTTTAATCGATCGAAATTTTAAATTCATGTTTTTCTATGCTTTTGTTTATGTGACCGTGAATATCATAGCGCGATATAATCCGACCGGTTGCTATATGTACAATTAGATGGGTTTACGAACATGATATTCGCGTTGATGTTCTGTGTTGCTCTGTTGATTATGGTTATGTTGGAGTTGTCGTGATGGATAGCCCAGTGTATGTAGTATTAGATCTAGTTCTCTGTGATGTAATGTATATTCATATTACATGGCGAGCATCCGATATGTGGAATGCCGTCATCGCGGCTTGTATTATTCTTTGCGGCACGTCTAGATTGCGGATGTAGTCACCGTTGTATATTCAGTTTTTCATTACATGCACTAGGATTACCCCGCGGCGGAGTGCTCGAGTAGTGGGTTCTAGAGGGCAACGGGCCTCCATCTCATGGCATTGAGACCGGAGTGCTTTAATCTAGAATTGGCGGGCTATTCGCCGCACTCGTACGGGGTATAGAATTGACCCACGGAAGGGTGCTCAAGTCACCGGATTTCAGAAGTGCGGGCAGGCCCACTTACTTTGTTGATTAGGGTTGCCTTGCTTCTGGGATTGGCGGGTGGTTTGCCGCACTCGTAGGTTTCTATGATCAGATACTATGAGCTATCCACACGACTGGAAAATTGTATTTCATATTTGGCTCCATTGAAATGAATTTTTACTAGTTTATCCACATTTCCATATTGTGTTTTCTTCCGCTGTGCTATTTCTGTGATGTTACTAGATATCATGCATGAGAAAAATGTTTTGCATTAGACACTATATATGTTTTTCATCCGCATATGTTTTGCATCCGCGCTGGTCCTATCCCCGCCCTGTCGTAAATTAAGTAACCTTACAGTGAAAACCTGGGACCCTGAGGTGAATGCGGATGGCATATATGTGCGTTCCTATTTTCGTTTCTTTCTGGCATGATATGATTAATTGATAGGACTGCATTAATTTTAATTAATGCAAGGAAAACAAACCTATATGATGTTGTTGGAACCAATTTTTGAAACTATAGGCGTTTCCTTTTTCTTTGCATTGAGTTATTCAGTTAGAAATATCATGCACCTCATTCGATGAGGAAAGAGCCTAGATCCTTTCATAGGGAGTGACTTCTTTAGAAAAAGTTTACGTGACTATAAACTACTTGGTTTTCTTCAAAACCATCGGTTTTCTACAAAACCACTCGTTTTAAAAATGCGGAGCCTAAACCACTCCTTTTCAAAACTGCTTAAGTTCCTACAATGATATCAAGTACATTACGCTAAAGGTTTTTCGCCAAAAACCAGCCGTAGCCCTCTGTCATTTCAGATTAGTATTGCTTAGTATTCATGTTACGTATTTCGATCTTTAGTCGACGCGTAGTGTACGGTAGCTAAGTAATGTTTTTTCTGATGCATGGTAATGAGATTGGTTAGGACAGTCGTACGATAGTTTTGATCTTTAATCAGGTGTCGTACGGATGAGTTTAATGCAATCAAGATAATGACGGGTAGAACTTGACTAGGACCTTTTGGCATTTTGATATTTAGTCAAGGTTACTTGGGTCTTAAGGGCAAAAACCATATCGGGAGTTTTAAATATAAAGGAAACTTTCCAAGCATGCACAAACCTTCTGGAGTGTGGTGACTTGAGTGGCTTCCGTCAGGTTATCACACGATGATAGTTGGATCCTGATTTCCACTGATGGGTAGGTGTTACTTCTCGGGTGATTTTCAGATGATCTCGACTAATTCTCCTTTTAGGGTTTGAAGGAGAATTCATGGAAACAGTGGGAGCCATCCTGATTAGATAAAATAATTAACCAATCTAATGTAGGTTAGAGTGCACGCTAAGTGGTTCTTCTCTCTCTCTCTCTCTCTGGTAAAGACTATGACCTGACCTCAAACTAAAACTCATGAACCAAATTAACTGAACCTTCTTACAAATTTTGGTTTTGGATTGTCATAATTCACGACAAAGCCGCATATATCCCTGCCACTCCTACTTCACTTTTGCATTTCTCTAGATCACTTCGCATCACTACGAAGATCCATATTACTTGGGTATGCCATTGTACAGTTACATAATAACTCGAAGAAACTTGTTTCTATTCGAGGATGGATTCCGGTTCTGGAGAAATTGAATAGGATTATTCGGTTACCTTTTCTCTTTACTTTCTCTCAGGCTGCGAGAACTCCTAGCATTAGGAGAGTACGCCTATTACGCTTATTGGATAGTCTTATTCCAAATCTTTGGCAGGTGTCGAAAGGTAGGGAAGAAGAAAACCAATTAGCCTAAGTATGGAGTACAGAAAGTAAGAAGTAAAGACATATAAAGAGATTAGAGTGGGGATGATTAGCACGTATTTTGCGTGTCGTTTTAAAGTTTAAATAACCATAATCAAAACAGTGTCGCGTGTAGCGAGCCGAGATGAATACAGGTTGTCCGCAGGGAGATGGTATGATTTTACGCTTGTTTTAACGAGTTAAGTTCGTAACTTGAGTTATTTTTATTCTAAGTGTCGTAAATATGATATGCTCAAGAAAATAACTTGTTAGGGGTAGTTTTAGGTTAGCTTGAGTTAGGATGATATTTGCCGTTTACTTATAGACCTAACTTGATATTGATGTTAAGGTAATCGGTAACAATGTGGATTAGGGAACTTGAAGTACGGTATTTGCGATTGTACGCAAAATCTGTATTTCTTGTCCATTGTCCTTCCGTTCTTGTCTCTTGGCCTTAGCCTCCTGAAAACCACTTGCAACCGGTCACGATTAGGATTCACCGCTATCGTAGCAGGATAGGGTGTCTAACGAAGCGGATTGCGAATCGTTTGGTCGGAGTTTCAATTACAAATTAAGGTTTTTAAAGGTTTTTAGCAAACACTTCTCCTAACACAAACGAACTATATTATACCCTTAACAAGTTAAATAATTACTTACACATATTCACAAAAACAAAATAAAACACAACAAGAGAAAGGCACATAGAAAATATGTAAAGAAAAGTAAAGCAAATGTTAAAGAACTAAGAACCGATATATCCGATATGCAATTTCTTCAAGTGTCCTTGAGTCAAAATCTCAATATGAAATCAAAATATCAAACTTTAAACTTGCAAACTCATTTAAGAGATTGCAAGATCAAAGAAAGGTAAAGGAGTTCACTAGATTATAATTGTAGCAAGCACATGACATGAAGTGAGAAAAAGAGAACTTTTATTAATTGATAATGAAGATACAAGCTAATTTGAGTTCAAGAACCAAAACCTTAAGCTTGTAAGTTCAGTTAAGAAGTTACAAGGTCAAGATAGAGGGTAAGAACTCAAGAGTATAAAAGGAAATACAAGTGAACATCTACAAAAATGAAAGACTTGTTCTAAACTAAAACAACATGGACCCTTAAGACTCTCTTTTGGTGTGTATTTATAGGCATTACCACAGAATAAACAAATAATAAAACAATGGTGATGTGACAATGTAGATTGACCAGAAGAAAAATCAAGAACTTCTGATCATGTAGGGCCGGCGGCGACGGGATATTTGAGGATTTCGCCGGTTCTTCTTGGTATGGTGGGGCCTATCTTCAAGTGGTAATCTTATGTACTCTCTATGATATCAGTAGCATTGTTTGATTTTTTAATATAAGCTCGGTTTGTAATCTGTATATTTGGAGGGAAAATATGACTTTACATCACATCACACCGTTTTGCATCACTCATCACACACCCACTTATTCATCCTATTTGCACAAGTCATGATTTGTATGCCCACTTGTGCAAGGCTGCCCCACTAAGGTTCATGCATCAAAAGAGGTTTGTGTTCACACTTATTTTGTTTCATTTGTCATGATAAAAAAAAGTGTACACATGTTGCAAAAAAAAAGAAACTCATTGAATTTTGATCGATTTTCTGTTCCGGTTGCAGTGTCGACTCACAAATTTCATATCCGTGTATTTGATTATGTTTCCAGTGTTTTGTCACGAATACCTGTAATCTGTATTTATTGAGCAGACATGGGTTAATAGTACCGATATATTACAAAATTGATAAAGAATGAGCGGTATTGAAATATAGTTTTTCGTGATGAACAAATACCCCCAAACTTATTATTTGCTCATCCCGTGCAAAACAAAATCCTAACCTCACTTTTGCAGGGAACGCGATTGCACTGAGCTCGTGCAACAAGCCGTTAAACCTTTAGGTGTCCCTAGTAGAAGAAATGTTGTCTCCTGAGGGTTTTCAGCGGATTACACCCACAAAATCCCGTTAAGCTAGATTTTGCAAAATAACTGTCAATTCTTAATCCTAGGATTTATTATTAAAGCTAGAAATTCTATTATCCTAAATTTAGAGATATCGAACCCTTCACACCTCACTTTTTATCCAACTTAAGATCTTATACGCCTTTTAATGTGTGGTGCAATAGCATCGTTATGTTTCGAAAAGTTCGATTTAGAGTCAACATGTCACAAAAATAAAGATCGGATTTAAAAATTTCAAAAGGATCATACCAGTTTTCAAAGAGTTAAGTTTTTCTCAAGTTTTGTTTTCTAGCTAGATTTCAAATTCAGAATTTCTATCAGAACAGAGAATTTGGTCTTATACTTTACTCCATCTTTTACTTGTTTTCGTATCATATACACCTTCGTGAATGTGCAATAGTCTTTATCATAGGACAAAACCTTCATATCTCCGTTAAAAATATTTTTATAAAAACTTGTCTTTTACCAAGATTATTCTCACACAAAGAACCGTTAGAAATTTTAACTCGGAGAGAACACTTGCTTGACTATGTTTTAAATTGGACTTTTTAGGCTTCTTAGTGAGTTTTGGGCCAATACTCCCAAACCAATTGGTTTTAGGGTATTAGGTGTAGAGACACCCCGGCGGACTTAATTGCCCAAGTTACCTAGGCCCTAAGACAAAAAGACTCATTTTGTCGTGAGAATTATGGAAATTCAATATGAACGGAGATATAGCCAGTTGTTCAATTCTTTTCAAGATATAAGACGTATTTTTGTGTAGGTAAGGTGTTCAATCATTCCAATCAAGTTTAAAATGGGTTTTTTTTCAGACTTAGTTTTTATTAAAGCATCAATAATATCCTTTCATATCCACTTTACTTTATAAACTCTTCTCGATATTACATATCTCAGAAAAACTAGTTTGATCCCGACGGAGTTCCCAAATTTTAAAGGTGTTTTAAGACTATCAAACATTTTATCTAATTTTTCAAAATTCATAACACGTATAGTGTGATGAAAAAGACGTATATTAGCTACTGTTAAATTTCAAGGAGGGTTATCGTTCCGGTTTTCAATATCTAGACATAAGATTTAGTTATTCCTATCTTATCATATTAAACCGTCGATATTTTGAATTTAAGTTTTTCAACATGCTAACTTAACGACAAAGTTTTTATATTTTTGGAAATTTTTCAATTTTTATGGTTTTTCAGTTTTTCTGATACAAACAGCAGAATGCAATACAAAAGCAAACGTGCAATGCAACTACATGCAAAGTAAAAAAAAATACATGATATGAAATGCTGAAATGCAGGAAATATGCAAATGCAATATTATATGCTTGATACAAGATAAAAACCCCATCCTAAATTCACCTCCAAACTTGAGTTGGATGATGTCCTCATCGTCGCTTGGATTTTCCCTTTCTTTTGCTTTTGTCGCTTCCACTAGCCTCATCTTGGTTTGCAAGGATCTAGCTCAACTACTGTTTGATTTCTTTGTTCTGCCTGATCAGTTTCTCGATACCGCAGACCTCCATCCTGTGTAAATCATACGGATCAGTCGGTACATCCTCATTCAGGTAGATCTCTGATGAAGTCTGCGGTGCCACATGCTCGCTAGGGGCAGAGGGTGACCATACCTGCTGCTCACATCTAGTGTCTGTATAACCCTATGAGATCCTCTCAACCTTGACTGGGACTGTGTCATACATGGTGACGCAGGCATTGAAGTCATCCTCCTCCATATAGTAATGGCAGATCTGATGATGAGGACTGGAAGTAGCAGTTTGTGCCCTGCGACACCCTCTATGATTGTTGTGAATAACATGCTCACAATGCAGAATTGATGGTTTTCGTCATAAGGAAATGGATGACATAATCCACAATTGCCGGAAAAGAAGAAACTCGGATGAGCCCTTTGACATTTCGGTATACCAAGCGGTAAGCAGTATTGACGTTTCGATACATCCGCTGGCCGTTTAGCCCAACATCTCGTAGTTCGCACCTCGATCCAACAATCGTTCTGTACTCGACGAGCTCTAATGGATATTGAAATCCTGGTCGGGTGCAGATGTTGGTGACTTTTGAAATTATTTCTGTAGAAAACACCCTCTTTCTTCCCTGAAAATGAAACGGACACGATCCGCAATTGCTCGCCTGCTCGCAATGCATCGTAGAACTCATCTACTAATTCTTCAATGGCACACAACCCCTCATCCCCATACAACAAAAATTCCCAACCCATTTGACAGATCGCATCATAGAAATAGCTCCCAAATACCTCATGGGTGAAAACATCGACATAATTTTTTTCGCAATCAAAAGGAGCCATTACAGTGGGTAATTGAATTTTTCAGGAATTTTAAACAACAGAGGAGATGCGAGGAGAGAGAATGTTACAGCGAGAAAGAAGAAAATTGTTTATTGGTGAGAGGAGGGCCGGCGGAGACGAGCGATTGGAGGATTTGTCCGGTCGAAGTGAGGAATTTGGAGCTAGGGTTTATATGGTGATTTGGGGGAGAGGAGAAAAGACAGAAATTATATTTTGAGTGTTTTAGAATGGGGCTCGGGTCAGTGGTTTGGTATTATAAGAAGTTGTTTTTTAAAAAAAACTTTTTTAAAAGAACCCCACTCTTTTCTCTTATATATATATATATATATATATTGTTGAGTAAAAACCGAGCATCACCAGACACGATTGCTCGTCATAGGAAAGAAAAATGGATATGCACCGGACAAGAATATCCATATATATATACAAATAGTATATATATACCCCCAAATTTATTTGAAACAGTGTCTCCACTGTTTATGAATGGATAACCGAAGTTTGGTGGTAAATAGAGGAAGATTAAGCAAGGTAAACCGGCTCTTGTAATATCAGGAGCTCCTCCGATGGTTCTGTAGTAAGGAACGGTTTCAATCTGTGTCCGTTTACTTTAAAAAACGAACCGTCCTTTGGATTTTCCAAATCCACCGCACCGTGCGATAATACACACCGTACAAAAAGGGTCCCGTCCAGCGAGATCTGAGCTTACCCGATGTAAGTGAAGTCTTGTGTTGTAAAGAAGTACCTGTTGACCGGGGATGAAAGTTCTGCATATAAGGTGTTTGTCATGAAACACCTTCGTTCGGTTCTTTATAACAACCGCGTTTTCGTAAGCCTCATCCCGAATCTCGTTTAGCTTATTAAGTTGCAGCTTCCGATAGCTGCCCGCATTTTCAAGGTTTAAATTCAGCTCTTTGATCGCTCAAAATGCACGATGTTCGATTTCCACAGGGAGGTGGCAAGCCTTTACGTACACAAGCCGATAGGGAGATATGCCAAGATCATTCTTGTATACAGTTAGAAATGCCCAAAGGGCATCGGTTAATTTCAAGGACCAATTCTTACGGTTCTTAGAAACCGTTTTCTCCAATATCTGCTTGATCTGCCGATTTGAAACTTTGGCTTGCCCACATGTTTAGGGGTGGTAGGGCATGCATAGCTTATGATTAATCGAGTATTTCCACATCAAGGTCTCAAAAGACTTATTGCAGAAATGTGTCCTATTATCGCTAATGATAGCGCGAGGGTGCCCGAACCGGGAAAAAATATTTTCTTTCAGGAATCTAATGACAACCTTGTTGTCGTTCGTCCGGCTCGGCATTGCCTCGACCCATTTGGAGACATAATCAGCAGCTAAAAGAATGTACAGGTTTCCAAAAGAGTTGGGAAACGGGTCCATGAAATCTATCCCCCATACATCGAACATCTCAACAATCAGGATTAGTTGGAGCGGGATATCGTTTCTCCAGGAAATCCGAACTAAATGTTGGTACCGGGAGCAAGTCTTGCAGTAATCAAGCGCATCTTTGAAAAGTTTTGGCAAGTAAAATCCACACTGCTAGACTTTCTCAGCTGTCTTTCTTGGCCCAAAATGCCTGCCACACACTTGATCGTGGCAAAAAGACAACACACTCTTGAACTCGTTTTTCGGAACACACCGGCGGATGATCTGGTCTGGACAATACTTGAACAAGTAGGGTTCGTCCCAGTAAAAGTGTTTTACTTGGGAGAAAAATCTAAGTTTGTCCTGACTTGACCATTCGCTTGGTACAAGTCCAGTCGCTAAATAATTCACAATATTTACGAACCAAGGTTCGCAAGATACCGTTAAGAGTTTTTCATCAGGGAAAGCATCATTAATTGGGAGAGGAAGCGTAGGCATAGTAGGAAGTCATGAAAGATGATCGGCAACTATGTTTTCACATCCTCTTTTGTCCTTAATGACAAGGTCAAACTCTTGAAGTAAGAGGATCCAACGTATTAGCCGAGATTTTGCATCATTTTTCGCAAAAAGATGTCTCGCAGTGGAATGATCAGTGTAGACAATGACTGGGGAGCCAATGAGATATGGACTGAATTTCTCTAAAGCGAATACAACAACCAAGAACTCTTTCTCGGTTGTTGTATAATTCAATTGAGCGTCATTCAAGATCCGGCTCGCATAGTAGATTACGTACGGTATCTTATCGATATGTTGTCCTAGGACCGAACAGATAGCAAAGTCTGATGCATCGTACATAATCTCGAAAGGATGCGTCCAGTCTGGAGAAAAAAGAATGGGAGCAGTGGTGAGTGAGCTTCTCAAAGATTCAAAAGAATTTAAGCAACCCGAGTTGAAATTGAATGGAGTTTTCTTTGCCAGCAGAAAGCAATCTTGCTAAAGTCCTTGATGAACCGTTTATAAAAACCGGTATGGCCAAGGAATGATCGGATATCTCTGATGCATTTGGGAGGAGGGAGGTTGGAAATGACATCAATCCTTGCTTTGTCAATCTCGATACCATTTTGCGAAATGATATGTCCTAAGAAAATACCTTCGCATACCATGAAGTGGCATTTTTCCCAGTTTAAAGTGAGATTTTTATCCTTACATCGGGTAAGGACAGTATCAAGATGTTGTAGACACTCATCGACGAAATCGCCAAAGATGGAGAAATCATCCATGAATATCTCCAGAAATTTCTCAACCATATCAGAGAATATTCCCATCATACACCGCTTAAAAGTAGCGGGAGCATTGCATAGCCTAAAGAGCATGCGGCGATATGCGAACGTGCCGAAAGGACAAGTAAAAGTGGTTTTGTCCTGGTCTTTCTTGACGATGGGAATCTGGTTGTAGCCTGAGTAACCGTCCAGAAAATAGTAGAACTCATGTCTAGCTAATCTTTCACGCATTTGGTCAATGAATGGTAGCGGAAAATGATCCCTCCGTGTTGCGGCGTTAAGTTTTCGATAATCAATGCATACTCGCCACCCGATCTGGGTGCGAGTAGGGATCAACTCATTTGCCTTGTTTGTGATGACCGTAATGCCCGACATTTTAGGGACAACGTGTATAGGACTGACCCATTAGCTGTCTGAAATAGGGTAAATAATACCACTATCCAGGCATTGGACGATCTCTTTTTTCACAGCCTCCTTCATGACTGGATTTAATCGCCCCTGTAGATCCCTAGCTGGTTTGGCATCATTCATTATATGAATGTGATATTCAACGATTAGGGGAGTAATCCCTTTGATGTCCGCCATAGTCCAGCCGAAAGCTTGCCGATTAGATTGTAAGACCGCGAGAAGGGTTTTCTCTTGCTTTAGAGCTAGAGAAGCAGAAATGATCACTAGAAGAGTTTCATTCTCACCTAAGTAAGCATACTTGAGGTGAGACGGCAGTGGCTTGAGTTCGAGCGTCGGAGGAGAAACAACTGAAGGCAAGATCGGCGAACGTGTCTCGAACTCAAAGGATTCTAAGAGGGGTTCAAAACAAGTGTATGCAACAGAGTCAGATGGTTCAACCAACTCATCCGTAAAGTCAAAGGATTCTAACTTAGGTGGTGAAAAGCCAAGATCATTTAAAAACGTGAAACACTCGTATTCGTTGTCAGAGTCGGAAACAGCAGGTTCAAAGAGGAACGCACTAGTGGCGTCAAGATCACTGTGATCAAATAGTATTTCTTCAAATTCACAGTCTTCGGGAGCGATCTCCTAAATGGAACAGACATCTAGTATATGAGCGTTCGGTTCGGATGGCTGATTTCCCAACCTAAAAATGTTGAGTTCAATTGTCATATTTCCAAAAGATAGGTTCATGGAACCATTTCGACAATTGATCACTGCATTTGAGATTGCAAGGAATGGGCGACCGAGTATCACTGGAATTTGATTCCGGAGGTTAGCTACAGGTTGTGTATTTAAAACAATGAACCGGGAATATGAAGTCCCCAACTTTAATTAACACATCCTTTAGTTCACCCCTAGGATGGATGATAGATCGGTCAACCATTTGAAGAATATAATGGGTAGGCTTCAATTCTCCTACACCGAGTTGCTCATAAACAGAATAAGGAAGAAGGTTAACACTGGCACCGAGATCCAAAAGAGCACGGTTGATGTTCTTATCCTCAATGGTAATTGAAATCGTAGGACAGCCAAGGTCCTTCCGTTTTTGTGGTAAATTTTGGGTAAGATCATCACTCACGTTACTTGCCAAGAAAACTTTCTTCGGTACCTGCGATTTTCTCTTCTTAGTACACAAGTCTTTCAAGATTTTTGCATAAGAGGAGACTTGTTGGATTACATCTAAGAGAGGGATGTTTATGTTAACCTGCTTGAATAACTCCACAACCTTCTCCATTTGTGGACTTTGCTTATTGGATCTCAACCGGTTTGGAAATGGAGCTTTGTTTAAATTGGTTGAGTCCAATGTTTGTGGTTGTTAAGTTGGAACGGAAACCAAAACGGGAGTTTGAGTGGAGTGAGAGGTGGATCCATTCGAAGCAGTGGCTTTTGAAGAAGAGCCCTACGAAGAATGGTGAATGGGCTCAGACGAAGAAGAAGAAGAAGAAGAACAAGAAGAAGAAACAGCAGCCAGAGTGTCATCATCCTTATTATTCTGTGCGCCTATGTTGTTGTTCAGCATTTTTCCTGATCTCAACGTAGTCATGACACTCACATTATGGTTTTGTTGTTCGAGAGCAACATGTGCATTATGTGGGTGACCAGGGTTGGGTAATGGTTGAGACAGAAGTTTTTCTTTTTCTCGCTCTCTTAATACCGCGTTCAGCTGTGCAATCTGGGTCTCAATGGTTTTGATGCTCTTCTCATGAGCAGCTGTGTGTTGCACAAGTGATTGAATGGAATATTGAATGTTCGTGGTGGATTGAGTTGATTGCTTCACAAAAGAATCAGGACTCCGTTCTAGCGAGGAAACCTTATTGTTATTTGACGGAACAAAGTTGTTGTTCTAAGGAAAAGAATTGTTGTACGGTGCAAAGTTGTTCATTAGGTTCTAAAAAGGTTGGGGTTGAGAAGGTTGCTGAAATTGTTGCTGAGCTTGTTGTGGAGGGGCCCTCTAAAAGTTGTTCTGTCCTTAGAACTGGTTCTCATTCTGGTTCCAGGTGAAGCTAGGGTGGTTCCTCCATCCAGGGTTATACGTGGAAGAGTATGGATCGTTTCTTGGTCTTTGCTGAAATGCAGCATTAACCTGATCCTGTCCTTGAGATGGTGGATTGTAAGGACACACTTCGGTCAGATGAGATGGATCTGAACAACACGCACAGATGGTGCGAAGGGGAGCCATAGGGCTAGGAAAAGGAGATGAAAATTTGCTTTCAATCGCCTCAAGTTTTCTCGTGATTGCATCCATTTTGGCTTTCATTGCAATAGAGACATCGAGCTGGTGAATGCCTTCCCTAGACTGACTGGAAGAAGAAGTAGAAGAAGATGAAGCGTTCGGTCTGGTGCTCTCCAATTGAAGTGCCTGCTCCGCAAGATCATCGAAGAATTGCTAAGCTTCTTTGTCGGATTTGGATATGAAGTAGCCTTGACAAATGATTTACATCAACTGTCTAGTTGCTGGATTCAGGCCCTCATACAAAGTTTGGCAAAGTTGCCATCTCTCAATACTGTGATGAGGATACTGAACAAGGAGGTCCTCGTACCGGCCAAAACACTTCCAAAAAGGTTCGGTTGGAAGCTAGGTGAATTGGTTTATTTCGTTTCGGATCCTGGCGGTTTTGTGATTCTGGTAGAATTTTTTCAGGAATGCTTTCACAAATTCGTCCCAACTGGTTATCGAATGAGATGCTATGCTATACAGCCACTTTTCAGTAAGGTTACAGAGAGTGAAAGGTATAACGCATAGCCGTATAGCATCGTCAGAGAGTTAGGTTGTTTTCATCATCGCACACACATTTTGAAATTTGTTTAAGAAGATATAGGCATCTTCAGATTCAAGCCCGTGAAATTTGGGCAGCATGTTGATGAAATAGGGCTTAATCTCAAAGTTGTCCCCATTGGCTGGTAGAAGAGAAAGACAAGTCGGAAGTGCAGCGCGTGTTGGGTAGAAACGATCTTGGAGCGCAATTCGCTGTGCACTGCAACAAGAGGTGGTCGCGGGTTACTCGCACCAAGTGGAGGTGGAATCATTCTTGTTGTAGGTAATGTGATGTTAGGAGAAAATCCTGACATCTTGGAAGAAGAGTTTGGTGAAAGTGAAGATGAAGAAGTATGGACAGAATCACGGTTAACGTCGGGGTTGACCGGCAAAGGTAAAGATGAAAAGGGCATGGAAGGAGTTTCGACTTCTGAGTCGATCGCGTAGTCCGTAACAACTAACAAAATGCGGACTAAACGGGCACTAGGGTCTCGAGTCCAAACGGACAAACACTAAACGAGTTTAGTGTAGTCAAAGCGTAGAATGTGAGGGTAAGAAAACGTAAATGGAGAAAAATTGGGTGAAGGTGATAAATGTGGTCAAAGTGACGAACTTGTGTTTTGTTTCGTAAGAATGTGAAAGTGAAATGACAGCTCAAACAAACACAATCACAAATGCACAGTCAAAAATGCACAATCAATACCTAGACTAAGGTCCTCGAAGTCCACTAGATATGCTCCTAACTGTTTCAAAGTGACAAATTGTGAGATAACCCTCAAATCGTCTCTTCACAGCCAATTGTGGCCAGGTAAGCACAAGTGAGGTAAGGTAGGTTCCACTCACGAATCACCATGAGACGGGTCTTTTAAAGTTACCTCCTCACTTGTCTAGCCTAGGCACCACAAAAGCCACGTTTGGATAAACGACCGAATGCCCACAATCTTCATTTGTCCTATTGAGCGCGACGGGTCCTTAATTGGCCAAGTCTAGATATTTTTAATTAAGCTCAAGGTGACGCTTATGCAATTAGTGATTTTCGGGGTCTTAGAAAGGGTGATGAAATCCCCACCTAATCTGAATTGGTGTTATAGCCCCTTAAGTCTGTATTAATAATGCAATGCGCAATTCAAATAAAAAAGGTTTTGTTATCAAACAATCGATTTTTTTTATTTAAGTGTGGTGCTGCAACTTATACGGTTAGTTTTCCTTTGACTTTTGCGGCGATATTGCAAAGAATCCTCTGAAGATAAGAATATTGGAGCGTCGGATTTGAGAAGGAGTTTAGAAAAAATACACACCAAAAAGAGTCAAGTTAAGAAACTCGTGTTGATATCGTCTCCGAGTGTATGAATGGTTTGCTTGAGCGGGTCAAACTATCCGGATCTTTGGTACTGTAGTGTTCTATCACCTTATATTTGAAAACGCCCCCTGCTCCGTACAATCGCTGCTGCCAATCCGTCAAATCTGCAAATGTCGGAAAAATATGGATATTTAAGCTAGAAGGCGATATAGATAGCCAAAGTTCTACACATAAGTAAATTTGAAAATCAAACAATAAAAATGGAGTAATAACAGAACAGTGGAGGTATCACAAAAAAAAATTCAAAAACCTACAAAGGGGCCGGCGGCGATGGGAATTTTCAAGAAACCGCCGGTCGAATTTAAAAATTGGGTTGTCAAGTTTTGTGTGGTTCCTCTATATTATACTAGTATTCCACTTTTATACTTTGATTTTCCAGTTAAAACACAGTGTGTTAGCAGATCAAAATCCAGAGAACAAAATGTCGGATTTTAGTTCTCGTGTCGGTTTTTTTTAACAAAAAAAATGTGTTTTACGTTGAATCTGTTAGAAAGTTAGTTTGTTTTATACAAAATATTCACAAATTAATCCGAGACTGCAAGTATAAAAGCGTTACCGTCTCTCCGGCAACGACGCCATTTGATCAGCACGTATTTTGCATGTCGTTTTAAAGTTGAAACAACCGCAATCAAAACGGTGTCGTGTGTAACGAGCCGAGATGAGTACGAATCGTCCGCATGGAAATTGTATGATTTTATGCTTATTTTAACGAGTTAAGTCCGTAACTTGAGTGTTTTTATTCTAAGTGTCATAAATATGATATGTTCAAGAAAATGACTTGTTAGGGGTAGTTTTAGGTTAGCTTGAGTTAGGATGATATTTGCCGTTTCCTTATAGACCTAACTTGATATTGATGTTAAGGCAATCGGCAATAACGTGGATTATGGAACTTGAAGTATGGTATTTGCGATTGTGCACAAAATCCGTATTTCTTGTCCCTTATCCTTCCGTTCTTGTCTCTTGGTCTTAGCCTCCGGCAAACCACTGGCAACCGGTCACGATTAGGATTCACCGCTATCGTGGTAGGATAGGGTGCTTAACGGAGCAGATTGCGAATTGTTTGGTCGGAGTTTCAATTATAAGTTAAGGTTTTCAAAGGTTTTTAGCAAACACTTCTCCTAACACAAACGAACCATGTTCTACCCTTAACAAGTTAATCAATTACTCGCACATATTCATAAAAACAAAATAAAACACAACAAGAGAAAGGCACATAAGAAATATGCAAAGAAAAGTAAAGCAAAGGTTAAAGAACTAAGAACCGATATATCCGATACGTAATTTCTTCAAGCGTCCTTAAGTACAAATCTTAATATGAAATCAAAATACCAAACTGTAAACTTGCAAACTTACTTAAGAAGTTGCAAGATTAAAGAAAGGCAAAGGAGTTCATTAGATTATAATTATAGCAAGCACATGACATGAAGTGAGCAAAAGAGAACTTTTATTGATTGATAATGAAGATATAAGCTAATTTGAGTTCAAGAACCTAAAGCTTAAGCTTATAAGTTCAGTTAAGAAGTTACAAGGTCAAGATAGAGGGCAAGAACTCAAGAGTACAAAAGGAAATATAAATGAACATCTACAAAAATGAAAGACTTGTTCTAAACTAAAACAATATGGACCCTTAAGCCTCTCTTCTGGTGTGTATTTATAGGTATTACCACAGAATAAACAAACAATAAAACAATGGTGATGTGACAATGTAGATTGACCAGAAGAAAAATCAAGAACTCCTGATCATGTAGGGCCGGCGGCGACGAGATATTTGAGGATTTCGCCGGTTCTTCTAGGTATGGTGGGGCCTATCTTCAAGTGGTAATCTTATGTCCTCTCCATGATATCAGTAGCATTGTTTGATTTTTTAATATAAGCTTGGTTTGTAATCTGTAGATTTGGAGGGAATATGTGACTTTTCATCACATCACATCTTTTTGCATCACTTATCACACACCCACTTATCCATCCTATTTGCACAAGTCATGATTTGTATGCCTACTTCTGCAAGGCTGCCCCACCAAGTTCGTGCATTAAAAAGGGTTTGTGTTCACACCTATTTTGTTTCATTTGTCATGATAAAAAAGTGTACACATGTTGTTGCCAAAAAAAAAAGAAACTCATTGAATTTTGATCGGTTTTCTGTTCCGGTTGCAGTGTCGACTCATAAATGTCGTATCCGTGTATTTAAGTGTGTTTCCAGTGTTTTGTCACAAATACCTGTAATCTATATTTATTGAGCAGACATGCGTTAATAGTACCGATATATCACAAAATTGATAAAGAATGAGCGGTATTGAAATTCAGTTTTTCGTGATGAACAGAGGGCAAGGAAAATTTTGACTACTGTCATGAATCAAGATAGTGGAAAAGAAATTACTAGGAATACCCGGCCACCCCCTCGAAATATTTTCATGTTTTAGTTTTACTATGCGGTGTTAATAGAAAACTGCTTTCCCAATTAAATTCTGACTCCAGGGTATGTATTTACCAGAGTTGATTCTCACATCTATATGGTGTTACAGAAGCTCAGTGGGAGTAAGATATTAGGAATTGGGTGATTATATTCTTAATATCAAAATTCTTTGTAATTGGTGATATTTGAGGAAGTTACCTGGGTTTTGCCTAACAGAAATTTTTTTGTTTTGAATATCCGTTGTTATGCACCAATTTCAAACTGATATATCTGTACATTTATTTTATAAAGTGAGATATAACTTTTTGAAATTATGTTTATGATATTTACCTTTATTAGTTGATAGTTAGGTAAGGTGAATTCAACAATGGTGTAATTCTTCTTAACCATAACATAGTTTTCAATCTACGACGCATAGGGTTTGAGTTATTAAACTCAGAAGATTTATAAAAAATATTGTATGTTGTCCGATGTCCATTAGGACAAGGGGGTTGGTACTCATACTATATTCCATTTACTTAGGACTTCTCTGGTTTTAGACACGTATTTCGTTGAAATACATAGTCCAAATTTGAGAAGTTATAGGTATAAGAATAAAGTAGAGAACCATACGTTGTAAGTATCAGTATTCTTCGAGGTGATTGATGGTGTACATACTTATGCTAGGCATTCCGTAGTAAGTAATATATTTAATAACTTGTGCTCATCCATGGGTACGCTCAAGATTCTCTCTCAGGTTACTCATCTGTGGGTGCGCTCCTTAATGAGTAATACTGCATGGCCTTCTTTCATTTAGTTAATATGCATTGGAAACAACTGCATGTATTTTGAATCCGGTTCTAATTAAATTAGTGCCTTTGTTTCTATATTGGATATAGAATGGAATCATATCTTAATGATTTTAAGGTATAAGGAGTTTTCCAGCTTATGCTTAAAACCAGAATCCGGATAAACTCAAGGCACGTTTCAGTAATGGCAGTTTGTGGGTTATCCCGGGCTTGGAACAGGGTTAATATTAGGATCAATAGTTATATTGTTCATGACTCGCCACATGTTTTAGTAAAATAGATTATTTTCATAAAAAATTAGTGGGAGTATAGTAGAACTGGAGGTGATTCCAGAACCATAAACGATTACTGAAAATTTAGTAGAACCTAAGAATTCAATTAGATTTGATAATCCATTAGCCACTCCGTAGATATGGTGTGTAATCTCAGCCACCCGAGAGCTTTTGATGGCCCTAGCTTGCCACTACTGTTGTCCTAGACTTTGAAATCTGGCAGGTGGATGAATATAATGTCGTTCTAAATTATCTTTAGAAGTGCATATGTATATGACTCTGCCAGAGGGTTGTTGTAGTCAGTGGGAGCAGCGGAAGCGTGGTAGGCCGGTAGCTTTGTCTATTTATAGACTAAAGCAAGTATAGCGGAGAAAAATCATCTATTTTTGATGTAACAGTCATAGAGTTTGATTTCATCAGAAAAATAGATGGATCTGGTAAGAAGGTAGTAGGGAGTGATGTCCTGGTATTTGGATGACGTGCTCCTTGATAGGAAGTGATGTTTCTATACTACGATCGATTATACTGTTATTGTCACAAGGTGTTTTCTCCGCATAGGATCTGGACAAAATATTAGGGATTTTGGTGACTAGATCTATGGTTTTAGATCTAGATTTGGGAAGTGTCCCAATTTGGGTACTTTGACACTATTCTAAAATGTTTTCGAATGAACGACTCTTAGTGTGATGGTGTACCTGTAGGTGATGGAGTCACCCTCTCTAAAGAGATGTCTTATACACTGATGAAAAGAGAGATTTGCATGATTGACATATCACTTGCTTAAGCAATTAAGTTAATCATGAGATGTCAAGTACCACACCAGATATTGCTTTTGCACTAGCTGCAATACGCATATATTAATCCAATTCTAGAGAAACATTGGGAAGCAGTTATGAACATAAGAGGATGTTCTTGGTATATGGTAATGTCGGCCTCCATAAGGATGCGGTTATCATTTCAGGCTTCCATGGTGACCTAGATGATAGAGTGACTGTCAAAGTTAAAGTTTACCCTCTTTTGAGGGGCAGTATGTTGGACAGGGGGTCCAAACAGATACTGAGGAAGGTATGGCGCAGGATACTGATTAAATTTGTTGGAAGATACAGTCTAAGACATTTGTTAGATTTGGAGTTCATTTATGAACTTGGTCCATCAGATATCCAGACAAATTATAAGACAAGTAACGCTCATTTCGGGAGATAGTCTTTCTCCATGAAATTGAGATATAGAGAGATAGAGATAGAAACATTGGAGTGGATCCACTCATTGAGGCTATTTCTCGAACGCGATAGTTTCGCAAACAAGATTTGCGAGACTGATTAGTAGAGAAGTTGGGTATTCGGTATCACATGGGCTGTGAGTATGCGACACCGTAATAATTAGCCTTAAGTGCAAGTGGAAGATTGTTGGCTATAGTGCCCTCAAGGCAGTTATTTCGCAGGGAGGATATTATGATGATTGAGGGAGGACCTATACGGGTAGAACAGTCTTATTCGAGATGATAGTATGCTATCTGGTTTGTCTCTATCATCATGTACATATATTATATGATATTACAGATCACTATTACACGTTGATAGAGCCCATAGGATTCTTGCTTGACTACCAGTATTATAATAGCAATCATATACATGGGAGCTGCGTTGTCTATAAGCACATTCTTAAATTTCCCTAATCGAGGGAGTATCGAGAATGGACGATACTCCGGAATAGACTGGTGTATACTTTTCGAGACCCCGACAAGGGGCGGTGGCCGGTCTCACAAGCCATTGGTGTCAGTTAGTCGCCTAAGATAGTATACAGGTGCTCATTGGGTTATGAGTTACACTGGACGGACTCGCCGGGAACATGCCAGATGGTATTATACCTATTGTCAGATAGTAGTTCTCAGGTGACATGAGTACAGGTTAGTCTGTCAACCTGAGATTGTCATTTATCTCGTGTAAGTTCCCACTGTGCTTTGATTACCACCCTACCATAGCTCAAATGAGTCGTGCAAACAGGTTTAGTTGGGTACAGTCCCGAGCCACATGGAGGCACTGAGTGGATCGTCGGGGATTCGCCTCTCCCGGTATTAGGGGTAGATGTCGCACTATGCACGGGTGGCCATCATTAGGAATCCTTGGCCAAGGTGGACGAGATTTACTGATTTGGATCAATAGTTTCTCAGTGGGTGATGGGCTTTACACCGACACGAAATATCACGTTATTAGAGGTCTGACTTTATCCACCCCTAGACCCGATATGCGACACTCTTAGAAGAACAGACCGGACTGTATGAAGATTGTCACAGACAGGCTCAGTAGGGGTATGGATGAGTTAGATCGTTGGCCATCCTTTCATTCAATACCTGGGTAGCCATTACGTACAGCTAGTGCCGCTGACGTGCTTGTGGTTAAACCTACTGCCAGCGTATTGAAGAGTCTTTAAAGTCCCATACAGAGGGTTTTCCCGGTTCATACGATATGATGTAGATGACGTATGTTGGTACATACAGGTGTTTGATTAAATATTTGTACGGGCTACACGGATTTTGATCGGACGGTTAATAATACTGGTGGCTTAGGATTAAGCCAGATTATTAAATCAAGTTTTGATTTAATAATTTATATATATATATATTTGTAATATATGTATTGTAGTATTATTGTTCACTATTCATTTTCTCTCTTGGCTATTCGTATTTTTATACGGATACGCGTATATATATATATATATATATATATATATATTTCGATACGTATACCGGGTTGTATTCCGTATTTATATGGAATATTTTCTAGAAGATGGACATCTCATTATATGATTTTCTTTTTAGAAAATCATTTGTAAATGAGGTGGAGGGTGAGATGGCATGAGCATGGAGGTATATAGGGAGGAATAGGCCTTTATTTATTTATTGTAAATTGTTATGAGATATTTTTTGCATGGTTGTAAAAAATTATAAAGCCATTCTTTCTACATACTTCATTTTCTCAATTCTTTCAACACTTTTCTCATTTTTGCTCATAACCACTTCTTCACCTCTTCCTCCTTCTTTAGTTGCTCACTTGAGCTTTAGAAACGAGAGAAAAAATAGTGGAAATTCCTACATCCCTACTCTCCATTCCTAGCGACCTTGGAGTATCGGTTGTTTCGCTAGGCGAAACTGGAGCTTGGATCATTTCCCTCAGGTGGATCATCTTCGGCAAAGGAGGACCGGCTTGCAAGCACGATCCGGAGCACTTTAAGAAAGCCTGAGGATGTGAGTATTCTACATATATTAGATTAGTTTAGCTCACTAGGTGACAAACCTTAGCCACTCCGCAGATTTATTCGGTGATTGCTAGTGTGCCTAAGTTCCCAGCACTTCTTTGCAAAAGAAATTGGTAGGAGTATGGTAGATCTGGAAGTGATTCCAGAATGACAAACAGTTACTGAAAATTTAGTAGAATCTGGAGATTCAATTGGAACCGACAAACCTTAGCCACTCCGCAGATTTATTCGGTGATCTCAGCCATCCGAGAGATACTTTGGTTTCCTCGTAGACGGTGACAGGAAGGTCAGTATCATAGTGATGATGGCCCTATTAGTTATCAGCATGTCTTAGAAAGGGGTGAATTCTGAATGGCCAGATGCAAGATATCTAAATTGGACTCCACACACTCCAGCAAATTATGGATTTTGGACTTTGTTGGATGCTCCTGAAGGGGTAAAACCCATTAGGAGCAAGTAGATCTTTCGAGATCAGTGCAGGTGGAAAGGTATTAACATAATAAGGCTAGATTTATAGTAAAAGGTTTTTCATCAAATATCCGGTGTGGATTGTGGTTAAGCTTTTACTTCAGTGTTTATGCTGAAGTCCATACGGATATGAGTTGCCACTGCTTCTATTCATGGCTATGAGATCTGGTGGGTGGATGACTATAACGTTTTTCTAAATAGGAATTTAGAAGTGCACGTATATATGAATTTTCCAGAGGGTTGTCGTAGTCAGTGGGAGTAGCGGAAGGTGTGCACGTGGCTTATGTCTATTTATAGACTAAAGCAAGTATTGCGGAGATGGATCATCTGTTTTGATATGACAGTCAAGGTGATTGACTTCATCCAAACAACAGGTGAACTAAGCAAGAAGAGTGTAGAGAGTACTATCCTGAGATTTGGATGACATACTCATAATAGAAAGTGACATTTCTATACTACAATCGGTCAAACTTCTGTTGTCACGGGTGTTTCTCCATATAGGATCTGGATATTGTATCAAGGATTCTGGTGACTAGATCTATGTCGGTAGATCTAGATTTGGGAAGTGTCCCAATCCGGGTACTTGAACATCATTCTAAAGTGGTTTAGAATGGGCGACTCCTGACGTGGTAGTCTACCCGCAGGTGATGGAATCACCCTTTCTAAAGAGATGTCTTCTAGAATGATAAGGAGATAGACTCACATGAATGACATATTACTTTCTTAGATAATTGAGTCAATCATGCGATGTCCTGTAACAGACCAGATATTGCTTTTGCACTTGCTGTAGTAAACGGATATTAATCCAATTCTGGAAAAATAAAGAGAAGCAGTGAAGAACATGAGAGCATGTTCTTGGTGTATGGTAAAGACAGCCTCCTACGGTAGGCGGTTACCGGTTCAGGCTTTCAAGGTGACCTGGATGATTGCTGTTAAAGTTATAGGTTTACCCACTTTTAAGGGGCAGTATGTTGGACAGGGTTCGAAGCGGATACTGAGGTAGATATGTCGCAGGATGCTGATTATAATCAGCGGAGGATACAGCTTAAGAAACTTGCTGGATAAAGGTGTTCATCTATGAACTTGGTCCCTTCAGGCATCCAGACAAATTCTGAGACATGTGTCGCTTATTTCGGGAGATAGTTCATCTTCGTGAAGTTGAGATATAGAGAGATACGATTAGAAACATTAAAGCGGATCCACTCATTGAGGCTATATCTCAAACAAGGATGTTTCTCGAACACGGTTTGTGAAACTGATTAGTAGAGAAGTTGGGTATTCAGTAGCACACAAGCTGTGATACCGCAATAATTGGTCTTAAGTGCAAGTGGGAGATTGTTGGATATAGTGTCCTCAAGGCAATTATTGTAATTGCAGGTAGGTGATTATGATAATTGAGGGAGGACCTATACATGTAGAACAGTTTTGCTCGAGATGATAGTATGCTATCTGGTTTGTCTTTATCATTGATGTATATGTGTTTTACCAGTTATTACGTCTCGCTAACACATAATGATAAAAAAAAGTTGGATTTTTGCTTGACTACCAGCATTATAATGGTGATATACGTAGGAGATGTGAAGTCCATAAGTACATCCTTAAATGTCCCTATTTGAGGGAGTATCGAGACTGCGCATCGATATTCCAGAGTAGACTAGTGTATACGTTTCTAGATCCTGACGAGGGGCGGTGGTTGATCTCATAAGCTATTGGTGTTTTGGCGCCTAAGATATTATACAGGTGCTCACTAGAAGTGAGTACACCAGACGAACTCGCCAAGAACTTCTAGATGGTATTATATTATCTTCAGATAGAAGTCCTCTGGTGACATGAGTAAATGTTAGTCTTTAGTCTTGAGATCGTCATTTTTCTTGTGTGAGTTCCCATTGTAATTAGATTACTACCCTACCACGGTTCAAGGAGTCATGCAAATAGGTTTTAGTTGGGTACAGTTCTGAGCCACATGAAGGTAATGAGAGATCAGAAGGGATTCATCTCTTCCGGTATATGGAGTCGATGTCACGCTGTGTTCGGTTGGACATCACCATAAGTTCCTGGCCAAGGAGAATGATATTTACTGATAGTAGATCAGTAGTTTCTCGGTTGGTGATGGGTTTGACACCGGCATGACTTATCGGGTTATTAGGGGTATGAAGTTTACCACCTCTATACCAGGTATGAGACACTCTCAGACGAAGAAACCGGACTGTACAGATATTGTCACACACAGGCTCAGTAGGGTACAGACGGACTTGATTGTTGAGCCCCCTTTCGTCATATACCTGGGTAGCCGTTACGTACAACTAGTATCGCGGTTCAGGGGAAATGATGTAGTGGTTGTACATTGGTACCTGCAGGGTTCCGATTAAATACGTGTACTAGCTACACTGAATTTAATCGGACGGATGATAATACTAGACGGCTTAGGATTAAGACGGATTATTAAATCAAGAACTGATTTAATATTTTACATATATATTTCGATATGTATATTCTAGTACTATGTTCATTGAATTTTCCTATCTCTTTGTTATTCGTATTTATACGAATACGGGTATGTATATATGGGATTGTATTCTTGTATTTATACAAGGATACTTCTAGAAGGAGTACACTTCATTTTAGGATTTTCCATTTATTGAAAAATAGAAATGAGGTGGAGGGTTATGTGGTATAGAAAATGATTGAGAGTATGGGCAAATGAATTCTTTATTCATTTACCTATACTATTCAAGTATGGCTAGTGTTTTCTTTTATTGAAAATTCTTTTAACAAAACAAATAAAAGTATGCCTCATTCTTTATGCTAGCTCATTCCATTCTTAGCTTTCTCTTTCCTCAAGAGCTCCTCCTCCTTGATTTTCCTTACACTTTCATGAGTTGAGAATCAAAGGAAATAGAGATAGAAAAATACTAGAACACCTCTCTACATCTCTAAGCATCACTAACTAGTAATTTGCGATCTTTAGTTGCTTCACTAGATGAAGCTGAAGTTTGGATCGGTTTCCCTCAGGTGGATCATTTTCCGTAAGGATGGTCGTCTTTTAAGCACGTTCCCGAAAACCTACAGAGCTTGGAGGGGTCTTCCACGATTAGTTGGACATGCGACTAAGGTTGTGATCCCTAAATCTTGTATGTTATGCTTGCTATTTTAGTGTTTGGATCGATCGCTAGAGATTACTTTCTAATGCTCCCTCTTGAAATTTTTATCATTCGATTCTGCATCAGCCACGGTTGGAGCAGCAAGGGCACTAGGAACTTCGTCATGTTATTTATAACATATTATTTGGATTTTTATTAGGTTTTGATAAAAAAAAATTGTTACCGAATATTGAGACCGAAATCGGTCTCAAACCCTGATCAATGCTGACTTGGAATAAAACTTTTATGACCGAATTTGTGACCGAAATCGGTCTCAAAAAATTTTGTGACTAAATTTCAGTCACAAAATCTGGACAAAGCTGACTGGATTTACAAGCTTTGTGATCGACTTTGTGATTGATTTTTGATCTCAAAACATTTTGTGGCTGAATTGTGGTCACAAAATCTATTTGTGACCTTGTGTTTTGCAACCGAATTTTCGGTCTCAAATCGGTCACAAACAACTATTTCGGTCACAAACGCCTTATTTTGAGACCAAATTTTCGGTCACAAAATCGTGTTAATTTTGTTGTGCAGATGTTAGGAGAAAACAATGCTTACGACTTAACAAATCACGTAATCACACCACGCAATTAACAACGAAAGACAAAACAATAATAAAATGCAAGAATAAGAAAATAGAATTAGCAAAGACATTGGATTTGTTAACGAAATTCACCCACCGTATGGCTAGTCCCCGGAAGAGCTGAATCTGCAAAGTCTACTATAATCTTGAATCAAGTACATCCACGAGTAACCCTTGAAGATTTCTCTCAAATCTCTCTAGATCTAAGCCGTTACCCTCTCAATACAATAGTCTCTCTTTTCCTTTTAATTAGACAGTACATAAATCATATGAAAGGTCCCTATTTATATGCAAACCCTAATCCCACCCAAAATAAGAGATAAACCCAAATTACCAAAATTCTGTTCGCGGCAGTTTTATCGCCGACAGACGTCTGAACCACACTTGGTTAGATGCATTCCTAGACTCTGTATCTCTTCAGCTTCTTGGGAAAACGTCTGCACCCTTGCCATCAGACGTCTGTCGTTGCTCTGGATTGTGCTTCATCATCTCCAGACGTCTGGCTGCGCTATGTTTTTTTGGCTTTGACTTGACTAGACGTCTGCATCCTCTCTATCAGATGTCTGGCATTGCTATGAATTTCTGACATAGCTCTCGTGTATGTCCATACGTCTGTACTCCTCACATCTGACGTCTGTGACTGATGTTTCTCCATAATTTAACAATCTCCCACTTAGAGATACTTCAGCCTTAATTCCCAAATTCTAGTAGACTTCATATGACTCCGTTCTACTCTCTCTTTATCATATTTTGATGGATAAGTTCACCAACCTGGAACAGAGATCCAGCTTATCACTGTCTACTACTTTGGTGAATATATCCGCCGGATTCTTTTCTCCCGCACTCTTCTGCGGTGTCAACTCGCCATTTTCTATCGCTATGCGTATGAAGTGATACCAAACCTTATTTTGCTTCGTCCGAGAGTGATATTCCACATGTATCGCTCTTGGGCTGTCGCTCCACAAGGTATTGAAGTCTTGTTTCTTTCCCAATTCTTCAAGTAACCCTTACAATCATATCATCTCCGTGCTAGATTCTGTGATGGCCACATACTCGGCCTCCGTAGTTGACAATGGCACAACTTTTTGCAATTGAGTGACCTAACTTACCGTTGTTCCCTCAACCATGAATACGTACCCTGTTGTGCTCTTCCCACTATCTCGATCACCCAAGTAGTCTGGATCAACGTAACCTTGCACCTTTAGAGAGTCATCCCGAAGCATAAACAATGACTGGACGTTCCCCTAAGATATCTTAATATCCACTTCACCGCATTCCAATGCTCCTTTTCCGGGTTTTGCATATATCTGCTGATAACTCCCATTGTATGTGCAATATCTGATCTCATACTCACCATCGCATATATCAAACTTTCCACCGCAGATGCATAGGGTACTTTTTCCATCTCATCTTTCTGCTCTTGAGTTTTCGAGCACCACTCCTTAATGAGTTTGAAGTATTTCGCTAAATGCGTACTCACCGGTTTTAGCTTGTCCATATTAAACCGCTTCAAAACTTTCTCGATGTAGTCTCTTTGCGATAACCATAGTTTTCGCTGCTTCCTATCTCTCACGATCTTCATGCCCAGAATTTTCTTGGTCGCTTCCAAAGACTTCATCGAGAATTTTCCAGCCATCATCTTCTTCAGATTTTGAATTTTCTTGAAATTCGGACCCGCTACTAACATGTCATCCACATAAAGTGACAAAATAATTTAGTCTCCGTCCTTGAAAGTCTGAACATACACGCAGTGATCTGATTCACAGCGCACAAATCATATTTCTAATATAAACTGATTGAACTTGAGATACCATTACCTAAGAGCTTGCTTGAGGTCATACAAGCTCTTTCGCAGTCAACACACCATACTTTCTTTCCCCTTCATCTCGTATCCTGGTGGCTACATCATATAGATCTCCTCTTCCAAATCTCCATGAAACAATACCGTTTTCACATCCAGCTGCTTTAAATGCAAATCCATCATCGCCGCTATACTGAGAATCACCAGAATTGATGTCATCTTCACCACTGGGGAAAAAATATCTTGATAGTCAATCCCATACTTTTGTGCGTATCCCTTGAATACAAAGCGAGTCTTGTACCGCTTCATACTATCAGCCTCATCTTTTATCCTGTACACTCATTTATTCAATAATGCTTTCCGGCCGTTGGGTTGCTTCACTAGATCCCATATATGATTCTTCTTCAAAGAATCTATCTTCTCGTTCATAGCATGCTCCTACTGCTTGCTAGCACCGTCGCTTATTGTTTCTACAAGCAATTCGGACTCTCCCGAATCTGTGTAAAAATGAATTCGGTAACAAGTCTATCAGGTATCCTCTTATCTCGTATAGATCTCCTCAGAACTGGTACATCTGGTTGCTGAACTTGGTCACCAACCTGTTATTGAACCTGATCCTGCACTGCAGACTCCTGTAAATTCTGAACTTCACCTGTGGGTACCTGATCACTCTCTTGAGTTCCATTTAACTCGAAAAACTCATGTACTGCACCATCTTTGGCTTACTTCTCTTCTTTGTACAAGTGTTGCTCATCAAAGATGGCGTTCCGGTTTCATATTACCTTCTTCTTTATATAATCCCACAGCCAATATCCGATCTTATCTCCACCATACCCGATGAAAGCACACTTTCTAGAGTTTGAGTCAAGCTTACTTCTTTCCGCCTTATTTATTAAATAATACGCAATACAACCAAATACTTTTATGTGTAAGTAATTAACCGGTTTACCTAACCAAATTTCTTCCAGAATGCCTCCATCATGCGCACTTGCCAGGCTTCTATTGATTAGATACACATCAGCATCAACAGCTGGTGCCCATATAAATTTTGGTATATCTGCATTCAAGGTCATGCTTCTTACCCGCTATAGAATTGTCTTGTTCATCCTTTCAGCGATTCTGTTCTGTTGCGGCGTCCCTGATAACGTCTTCAACCAACGAATATCCTTTTGTGAGCAAAATGCCTCAAAATCTTGCATGCAATATTCCCCTCCATTGTCGGACTTAAGACACTTAACCTTCAGCCTCGTTTGGTTCTCCACCTGCGCAATCCGGTGTTTGAAGATACCAAACACATCGGCATTCTTCTTTATTACATACACCCATATCTTCTGACTTGCATCATCGATGAACGTAACGAAGTACCGATTTCCTCTATAAGAATCCACTGAAGCCGAACCCCATACATCCGTAATAACCATCTCCAGCTTTCTGGTCTTTTTAGCTACGCCTCCAATCTAAAATCTGAGCGCGTTATAGTTTCCAAAAACGCAGCTCTCACAAAACCCCAACTCCACCTTTTTCAGCCTCGAAAGAAGCCCCTACCCTGAAGAATTTTCATGTTATTCTCGCCGAGATGCCCTGATTGTTTGTGCTACAACGAAGTCTCCGAATCTATCTCCGAACTCGTCGTTAATGCAACTGAATCTCCACTGCTCCCACTGAAAGAATACAATGAACCACTCAGCTTATCCCTTGCGACCACCAACGATCCTTTGGAAATATTCCACCGAGAGTTCCTAAATATTTGTCATGTAACTGTCGTTATCTAGCTGACTTGCGGAAATTAGGCTTTTCTTCAAATTTGGAATATGCCTAGCATTCTTCAACTTAATCTGACCTCCTCCTGACTATTGTTGTATGATCGTCCCTTTGTCAACGATCTTGCATTACTAACCGTTTCTTACCGTCACATATTTAAGATCGTCTTGAACATACTCGTTGAAGTGATTCTTTCCTGAAGTGCAATAAAAGAATGCCCCTGAATCTAGGAACCAGGAATTCGTGCTTGTACTCTCGTTCACCGATAAACAAAGTCCCTGTTCCCCTTATTCATGTGTAGATACCATATTGTCTTCCTTTTCATCTGCTTTCCCATCCGAGTCTTTCTTTAAGAGTCTACATTCTCTTTTTATGTTATCCTTCATCCGCAGTTCTAATAACCATCTTGGATCTTCCCTTTAGATTTTCCTTGAATCTTTAACTTTTTCATCTTCCCTGTTCTCCTTTCCATTGTCTTGCCGTGGTTCTCCACTAAAAGTGCAGAAGTTTCCAAACTCCTACCCACAACCTTTCTCCTCATCTCATCATTTAATATGCAACTTAAAGCATCATTAAACGTGAGAATTCCTGAGATAGAGTTGCTTACCGCCATCATGAGATTTTCCCAACTCTCTGGCAACGAACAAAAAAATTAAAGGGCTCGAATCTCATCTTCAAACACGATTGAAACGGATTCTAGTTGGCTCATCACGCTGTTGAACTCGTTCAGGTGCTCCGGCACTGAACTGTTCTCTTTCATCTTCATATTGAAAAGCTTCTTCATCAAGAATATCTTGTTTGATATTGAAGGTTTCTCATACAAATTCACTAACGTCATCATTAGTACGATTGGTGTCTTTTCCTTTGAGATGTTAAAGGCCACCTGTGGAGTCAATGATAGTCTTATCGTCGCCAAGGCTTTTCTATCCAAAAGATTCAACGCCTCATCGGTCATCTTCTCCGACTTTTCAATTAGCAACAGAAGATACATATCCTTTTAGTATAGGTAGTCCTCCATTTGCATGCGCCACCAACCATAATTGTGACCATTGAATTTTTTGATCCTTATTTTATTCTCTGCCGTCTTTCTTCTATGTTGTAGCAAATCTAACTTCTCCTTCGATCTGAACCAACGCCTTCAAAATTACGATTTAAATAGATGGGGAAGAGGACACAAGTGTCGTAACCCACCCTAAATTTAAATCGTAGAATTGAAAGATCCTTAGTTTGCCTAACCTCGCTCTCATACCAGTTGTTAGGAGAAATTCGATCCACGGAACAATGCTTACAACGCAACAAATCACGCAATCACACCATGCAATTAACAACGAAAGACAAAACGATAATAAAGTGTGAGAATAAGAAAATAGAATCAGAAAAGACGAGGGATTTGTTAATAAGATCCACCCACCGTATGGTTAGTCCCCAGCAGAGCGGAATCTGCAAAGTCTACTCTAATCTTGAATTAAGCACACCCACGAGCAACCCTAGAAGATTTCTCTCAAATCTATCTAGACTAAGTTGTCACCCTCTTAATACAATAGTCTCTCTCTTTTAATTAGGCGGTACATAAATCATATGAGATGTCCCTATTTATTGGCAAACCCTAATCCTACCTAAAATAAGAGATAAACTCGAATTACCAAAATTCTGGTCGCAGCAGTTTTATCGTCAACAGATGTCTGAACCACACTTGGTCAAAAGTCTGCCTAGAATCTGTATCTCTTCAACTCCTCGAGCAAACATCTGTCATTGCTCTGGATCGGGCTTCAGCATCTCCAGACGTCTGGCTGCGCTCTGTTCTTTTAGTTTTGACTTGACCATACTTCTGCATCCTCTCCATCAGACATTTGGCGTTACTCTGGATTTTTGACATAGCTCTCGTGCATGTCCTGACGTCTGTACTCCTCACATCAAACGTCTGTGCCTGAAGTTTCTCCATAATTTAACAACAGGAACAATATTTATAAGGTGACACAACCATAATGCAAGAGTACGAAAATTTCTCTAGCACGTAAATAACTAAACATGCCAAAATAAACAATCAAAAATCTGCCAACGTTTTCATATAAACTATCGAGCCTTTGTACACCCAGTAAAAGAACTTGGATCGACATTAAACTCGATTCAACTGTCGTAGAGAAAGTCCGAATAAACTACCATGATGCACAATCAAAATAGAATATCCATAAGTCCATCTTGAACTAGTTTTAAGATTGATTGTATAAAAAATCATGTGATTTGAACATTTATACACTATCACTCTAGTAGTGTTAAATGTTCTACTATATGTAAACGGGGAGTTCATTGATTTTACTATCTCCTTGTGTGTGTTCTTATTGAAGAAAAAGAAAATCAACATAATATTTAAGGTAGTTTGGCGCGTGCGCGCACACACACACGTTCACCTCGAAACTCGATTCAACCGTCGTAGAGAAAGTCCGAATAAACTACCCTCGAAACTCGATTCAACCGTCGTAGAGAAAGTCCGAATAAACTACCATGATGCACAGTCAAAATAGAGTATCCATAAGTCCATCTTGAACTAGTTTTAAGATTGATTGTATAAACAATCATGTGATTTGAACATTTATACACTATCAATCTAGTAGTGTTAAATGTTCTACTATATGTAAACCGGGCGTTTATTGATTTTACTATCTCCTTGTGTGTGTTCTTATTGAAGAAAAAGAAAATCAACATAATATTTAAGGTAGTTTGGCGCGTGCGCGTGCACACACACATATATATAGACACACACACACATACACACATGTTGACCTTGAAACTCGATTCAACTGTCGTAGAGAAAGTCCGAATAAACTACCATGATGCACAATCAAAATAGAGTATCCATAAGTCCATCATGAACTAGTTTTAAGATTGATTGTATAAAAAATCATGTGATTTGAACATTTATACACTATCAATCTAGTAGTGTTAAATGTTGTAAACCTGGCGTTCATTGATTTTACTATCTCCTGTGTGTGTTCTTATTGAAGAAAAAGAAAATCAACATAATATTTAAGGTAGTTTGGCGCATATATATATATATATATATATATATATATATATATATATTTGTCCACCTCGAGAAAAAGATCTTTATTACTTTTGAGATGCACGTTTACAAAGCCAATCTCAACTCTCTCTACACACCCTTTTATATTGATCTATTCTGTACACCCTTATATATTGATATAAATATGGAATATCCTCAAGTTACATAAATTCCAATGACTGCCACCCATGTTGGATGTAGCATGATGTCTCTAATTATTCTTGAATAACTATGTAGTGTCACTACTGCATATTCCCCTTCTGGTAACGGTTTTATCCGTTACCATAAACCATTTGGATCATGGTTAGGACCGTTACATACCATTATAAAAAATCCCATAACCATAGGTGCGGCAATGAATTAAACCGTTACCATAAATAAATATGGTAATGGTTTAATACGTTACCATAGAGAAGGCATTACCAATATTGGTTCAGATTATTGAACCAATCCTGGATGGAACCCACATATGTGGTAACGGTTACCATTTGAAGTGGTAACGGTTACCATTTGAAAAGGTAACCGTTTAAACCGTTATAAATAAAAAGATATGGTAACGGTTTTCACCGTTACCATATCTTATAAGCTAACTGATACCTGATATCTTTCAGGTATCAGTTAGCTGATGCTTCCTATGATAATGGTTATACCCGTTACCTTATACCCGTAATCATAGGGAAGTGGTCACGGTTATAACCGTTACCACTGAAGAACTAGTATTTTTAAAACAGAAAATTCCGTGCCCCACATGCGATACTTTCATAAACCGTTATAAATAGAAAGATATGGTAATGGTTTTCACCGTTACCATATCTTATAAGCTAACTGATACGTGATATCTTTCAGGTATTAGTTAGCTGATGCTTCTTATGGTAATGGTTATACCCGTGACCTTATACCCATGACCATAGGGAAGTGGTCACGGTTATAACCGTTACCACTGAAGAACTAGTATTTTTAAAACAGAAAATTCTGTGCCCCACACGTGATACTTTCAATTACAAACAGTAATAGATAATAATATTCAGAATATCAAATCTCACATAGTTATAATTAGCAACAAATAATATTAATCTAATTGCAAGCAATAACAAACAAAAAATATATACAATCCATAGAATCACCAAATCAGCCGACAAAAAATGCTTGTATCAATAAAAAAAATAAGTTTATGATCCACGGGATGATCCACATCCATTGTCCCGTGATCTGAAGAAACTCCCTAATTCCTCCCGTATGGTCTGGCGGATAGACTTGACGTGCAACTGCCTCAGATCCCGAACCTCTGCCGTAAGGTTCTACAGCTGCTCCCGCGTCTGTTGATGCTCGTGCTGTTGCAGTGCCACCTGGTTGCGGAGTCGACGGATCTCCTCCTATGACGCAGCTGCCACATCCGCTCCCGTCAGGATCACGGCTTACTCATGGACGAACGCACGCCTAGCAAAGTGTCGGTGGGCTCCGAGGCCAACCCCACACTCAAAACAATCGTGATGCCCGCCGGATAAAGAATCCAGGACAGGGACAATGGCGGTAATCGGATCGTCGGGACCAAGTCCTAAGGCGTCCGTCCTCTTCTGGAACTAGGTCTGTAAAGAATATATACCCGCGCGTGTGCGTGTTAACTTAAAATACATGATCGACTTAATTATATGAAACTTATCATATACTCGTTTGTGCCCCTGTGTAACGCGAACCATCTCTTGGTAGTATTGTAGTTGGTGGGGTCTTTTCGTTTCTGCGATAAAATTAGGATTTATTTTAATAAGTAATTTACGACAAAGAAAACATATATTCTTAAACGTCGAAATACTCATGAGCCAGTGTTGAGCGCTATCCTGCAAGCTCTTTTCTTGGATCGGGACAGCGCGGTTTCTGACGCCGTTGTTTCGGTTCTCCTTATTGCCAATCGACACCGCCTTGCAAATATAAAGAAGATTATATTATATAATTCAAAATATATTTTCATGTCGTTTTATTATAATCTTAAAAATTAAATTTATACCTGAACTTCCTCACGCTCATAATACGCGACCAACCGCGTCCAATACTTTCTCGGGACATCCAGCGCTATGGCATCCATCATCGCGCTCCGCTCTGCCTCAGTCGCCACGGCCCAGGGAATATAATGACGCGTCTTTACGTCACATAGGCGTCTCCTCTTGATAACCTGACACTCGGATATGACCCAGGTACTGGCGCGATGTGGATCGAACAGCACGTGCACGCCATTCGTGCCGGTGAAGCCGATGAATCTGTAATGTCCCTCGGACTGAAATTACAAAATTTTAAGTAAATAAATATATATATATATATAACGACGATTGAAATTTAAATGTATAAAAGGGCATGTGATACCATGGCGTTCGCAAATAACTGCCAAAAACTAACTCGGTCTCGCGCGGGGTCCACCTCTGATAGAGCGGGTACTTATAGTAAATATGGATCTCCGCTCCCATGTAGTCCCCCCACTTGTTCGAGTAATCACCAACAAGCACACCCTTCTTGTTCCACTCCAGCGTCCATGGACCAACGCCTGTGGCTGGCCTGGAGCAGGCGGGTGTAGTAGGACCCCTTTTCCTAACACTGGTGGAGTTTGCAAAATGATAGATATACTGTCACGCCCGCTTCCCAATGTACGGATAAGAAGACGCGATGAGTCCCGCTACGTATTTACTCAGAAGTAAACACGCTAAGCGTATCTAAGCAATATAAGTAAAATGCACAAGAGACGGTGACAATAGATATAATTGAACAACAACTTTATTTATTAACATTGTTTTTACAATAAATCTGAAAAGTATATACATGGAATGGAAAACAATGCCTAAACAGTGGCATAACAGAAATGGAAAATGCAGAATATAAATGTGTACAAGTAACTAGAGTTCCGGGTCGAAGGCTAGCTGATCCAAGTCCTCGAAGGTGGGCTCGATCTCTTTAAGGTCCGAATCACCTGACGACATTCCAAATAAAAGAAAGAGAATGTCTTCAGCGAACAAATCGCTCGGTAAGTCCCGTAAATAGAAAAGAATGGAATAGACAGAATAGAGAGTATATTGTTATAATGTTGTATTTAATGTTAACGCTGTTGTTTGTAGCTTGGTACAGAAGAATACCAGTGTATACTAGAGGAGCCCCACTATTCCGGAGACTAAGGTATACGGAGCACAAGGAACCATTCAACCATAGTACAACGACAATTGAATTCGGGTTAGGTGTATTATGGTTACAGTCTCGTGCCACTTCTAACACCTTCCGTACCAGTCTACCCCTTATAAACCCCACAATGTCTTGATTGTATTGATATATTGTTTGAATTGTATATTGTATATAGATGGATGACTTGCCGAAACCATGATATCAGTAAATGGATGTAACTGGAGAATCATATAGATGGATGTATATCCATGGTTTGGTTCAGTCAACATAAATTGAACAGATTGAATATATAAATTCATATTGAATTGTAGTTTATACTTGAATCATATTCAAGTCAGATTGATTATATCGAGACTCAGTTTGAGTCAGACAATTAGAAAAGAAATTGAATCCTGAATTATGTTTTAGTGCTATCGGTAACTGCTGCACATGGACGGCAGGATTTGTGTTTTTTTCAAAGACAATTACCGTGTCGATAACACTGTTTGTTAAGTTGTCTACCTTAAATAGGCAAGCACCCATATCTCCGGCTCCCTGAGGCTCAAGAGACTGGTCCCGCTTAAACCTATGTTTACTAGGGTCCTTATTGTAATTTAGTATAACTTGAGGGGATTTTATGTAAAAATAATTTTGTATGGTTTTCAAAATACACCTCAAGTATTTTATTATCATCTTTAGAGTTTTAATTGATGTATATTTTATCAATGTGACATTTCTAGTGAAATAAATCTAATTTCATAATATATGGTATTTATTTGTAATATTGGAATTGTATGGTATTTTCTTGTAAATGAGATGTTTTTCTTGAATTTTGGAAATGTGAAATATTAAAAATATTAGAAATAGGTATTTTGATACTAATTACATATATACTTATTTACTAAAAATATAAGTTTTATTTATAATAGAAATCGCATTTTCTAAAGAAAGTTCTATTTTAAATTTTTCGAGATCGTATGCTCCTTACGGAGGTCTGCATCTCACTCTACTAGGCCCGAAGATGTGCGATAATCTGCACCATCCTGAACGGGTTCCTTGAAATGGGTTGTAGAGATGCAATTGCAAAGATTTGTTAAAATACACATCTTGTAGAAAAAAGGTTTTTTATAAGTCGGGGGTAGTTATGTGTAAAGTCGTATTTTTACCAAATCTATATTCCAATTTCATCGTGCTATATTAGATATGTGTGTTGTGAGGAGGTAGGCCATTACTTCGTTAGTTTTCTAAGGTAATATGGTTTAAAAAGTTCAGGTATGTCGAAATGAAACATGAAGGTATTTTAATGTAAAAGCGGAATAAAACTTGCTACGATTATTATTTTGATGCCAAACTTGTTCTATTATCTTCGTTAATATTTAATGGTCAAGAAATAAGAGTTTGGTATTATTGTATTTAAAAAAAATAGAACTTTTTAAGGAAAAACCGAATCGGAAGTCGGATTAACTCCGCTTCCGTCGGGTTTTAGATTTGAATATTTTTAGAATAGGGAAAAAAGGAAGAAGTGGGAACTTATGGGTTATTTGACTAGAAGGGAGAAGGAGGAAGAGGTAGGAGGTGCCGGTGCGTCGTTTCGTCGTCGGAATCTTCTCGGATCGTCATCGAAAGTTCGTCGGAGCTTCGCCCTTTGCTAACTCCACTTGCACACAAAAAGTCTTGGGAATTTTCTTGAGAGTTTGGGCAGGGATTTGGGAGTGAGGAGGGGTTTTTTTAAGTGTGATATTTATAGGAAAATTTAGGGTTTAGGGAAATGAAAGGGTGTATTAAAATTTTGTATTAAAATGGATTAAATGTGTATTTTAATTTCCTCTGTAAATGTGCAGGGAATTTAAATAATACAGGGGTTATGGGGGGAGTTCAAGAGTCGCAACAGGTAAAGAAAGTTAGGGTTTTGACTGATTCGGACCGGCGGCGCTGGCCGAGTCGAGCGAGTCACCGGCCCGAGTCGGCTGAGTCGGGCCGCGTCTCCTTGCCACGTGTCCCCGTCGCTTCATCTTGACTCGTGGACCCGTTTGTTTACTCTGTAACTTACCCTATTACATGTAGTGCACTATACTCTTGGGCTTCTAAAACATTAAAAGAATTTAAATAAAAAAATAATGTGTGGCTGATGGGATTTGAACTCTGGTGCTTTGGTTCAGTAGTGCAAGGTCTTACCAATGAGCTACAAGCTCCTTCTTACTGTTCAAAAATAAATCAAATATTTATAGTACTCACAGGAAATATAAATACCCCAAATATACATTAACTTTTAATCAATTTTATGTACACAAGAATTGGAGTTGTTACATATACAGACACAATATTATAATATTCAGAATATGTATATAGCATTTGACAAATTTAAATTGCAATCGTTATTTAAAAGCTTTAAGCAATAACGATTCTACACGTCGTCCCTGGGGTAGCGCTAGAACCGGCAACAGACGTCATCTCACCAGTATTATACGGACCTGCAAACAATAAATTGTTTGATGATTCAATAGAATTATTTAATAGATAACTAAAAATCAATAGATAACTATATAACATGTGCATAATGAATGATTGGGGTTGGAGGATCGACTATCCTGTTAATAGGAGTAGGCAGCGGGTCCTGTGGTACTGCGGCTGCTGGGGGTGCTGGGGTCCTGTGGCGCTGGTAGGAAGGGTGCCGATCGGGCCTGCTGCAGCTTCTGTGGCTGCTGGGGCACTAGTACGGGGGGCGCAATTAGGGATTGGCGCTGCTGCTGCTGCTATTGAGCTCTCGCTAATCTGGTCTAGATGTTTTTCTTATGACGTTTGGAGTCTGAACCACAGCCTCCCATTAGACCCTACATATTTATCCAAACATTAAAAATTTACTTATAATCATTATACAATTTAAAACATTTAGTTTAATTTCATTACCTAGCATATTTGTTCGGTGCATTAGCTGAAAATTCATTAGGTGGATTATCGAAATCTTGATCTGTGATAATCAATCGGCCGATATCATGTCTTACTAACGTATTGGACGGCGCATAATAGTTTGGATCATTGGTATGTTCAATAAAACGACCGAGACATGTTATCGCCTCTTCTTCTTCACTCTCATCTTCAGAGTCAGTCAACATCGGCACATTATAATAATCTCTTGGTTTCCAACGACAAATAACACTCCAGTCAACCTTCTTCAAGTCCCGAGAATAATATATTTGTGTTGCCATTAAGGGAAAAATAAAGTAATCGTATTCGTAGGCTATCCGTTTGGTGTTTACCAAAGTGAGTTTGTATTCATCGACCTTCATACACTGTTCAGATTTGGTATCATACCATCTGCATTAGAATATAAAAAAGGGATAGCCTTATGTATGTATGAGACTTCTATAACTTGCTCAAGAACACCATAGTAGGGATTTCCTCTGTCGTTGAAGGTTGCAACGCCGCTATTTTGCGTAGCTCTAGTACGTTTCGCCTTTTGGATCTCAAATTTTTAGCCTAAAACCACGTACCCGTTGTAAAATGTAGCTGCAATCGATGGACCGATTAAAAGGTCCTGAACTATCAATATGCTCTCCACGATTTATTTTTTCGTCAACTTCTTCAGTCATGCCCCATTTCCCAAGATACTAAAAAATTTCGGAACGTAGCTCGGCCAGCCATGCTACCTTCGATAAGAAAATATCTTTCCATAGTCACATTACGGCTGTCAATTAGTAATCAAGAACTATAAACTAATAAATCTATCTATCACATGTCCAACAGCCACAAGAAACGATAACAGGAAATGATAGATAAAGCATTAAAGGTCTAAGGAAATAAAAGAATACCTAAACCATCAATAAGAACTAGATCAGTGGGATATTTCTCAGTGATCGGCAATTCTGTCCAAGTAATTACAATCCTTCTGTGCTAAGGTCAAGTATCTGGGCCATGCAAAACCCAGACGTCAGTGTGTCATAAATATCATAATAATAATAAAACCAGTATATAATATAGTATACCAGGTGCAAAAACTCTATGTTATGAGTACAAACAATAAGCAGTAACGGTAATATACAATGCAACAAGCGAGATATCAGTATCAACCATATCGTGTGCATCCTAAGGGTTTATGACGCTAGGTTATCTATGCTAAAGGTATTTGAAACCAATTAATGTACTTCTCCATGTAACTTAAAAGTATATGTCTCGTTACTCCCCGAGACCACGGATGCAAGATATATCCCGTTACCCCTCAGGACCACGGATGCAAGATATATGAATCAAGAATGAATTGTTCCGTTAACCCCCGGAACCACGGAAAAATGTAATATCTTTTTGAGTTACACTTTTGATTTCTCCATTTCCACAGATTTGATTTTCCAAGTCAGGTATGAAAATAATATCTACCTAATAATGCCAACACAGGGACAAGCAGATACAGGTTATGTCAATCAAGACAATAGGTTATATCCATCAGGACAACAAGTCAAGATTGTTGGTACCAGTAACTATTATAGACAAATAGGTACTAGCATGATAGCAAAACAATAACGGTGTAGCATGGTACAAGCATGTCAGGGATGATGTAATTAAGCAGGTAGGTTGTATATACCACAGTAAGGATTTATATATCACAAGCATATATCATAGTCAAGTCATTGGGATAGAACATGCAATATAGTTAAAAGTGAATTAATATAGATTAACCGGCGTTTAAATCAAATGGGTAACAAATACTGTTAACCAGATAATGTATATTTTCTATTAATAGGATTAACACATGAAATATTTTTTTCAAAATGGTTTTATAAAACCTATCTAGATACAATACATGAAATACCGACAATGATCAAAACAATACTATAGGTTCAATATATCAATTTGACCATAATAAAATAATCTTTTGTTATAATTATGAAATATTGTTAATTATATGTATTTAAGAAATATTATAAATTAAACTTATATTGATTAAATTTAATATATAGCATGAAATGATAATTATAATAGTGTTACGGCAATGTGTGTGTGTGTATTGCCGTAACTTTAGCATGTAGCAAGTAAAAGCTTGCCTCGACGACGATGATCACGGAAAACGATGACATGAAGATGTGACCCAACACACGCAAGACCTCAACTTAGATCTTAGCCCGGCTAGAAGATGCGGCCACGAGACGTCGTGACTTGGGCACTCGGCTTGGAATCTATTCCGGCCCAGATGGTGCTCTGGCGACAACGGCTACAGGGTTGATTGCTGGCGACAATGAGTGCTCATGTTGATTTGAAGGTGGAGTCAGTGATAGTGTAGGTTTGGTTACGGTGAGAGAGTCGGGTGATGAGTGCTAGGTTCGAGAGGAAGAGATGGAGACGATGATGATGAAGAGGAGGTGCTGGCCAGCGTTGGTTGCGCCGATGAGGTCTTGGGATCTCAAGCGGTTTATGGGAGTTGCTCGGTGAAGAAAGATGATGATGAGGGCGATGGGTTACGAGTTGGTGAGGGATCTCGATGTAGGTGTTCTGGGTTTTTGGTGAGATCGATGAAGGGATGCTCCGGCGATAGGTTCTCGGTTGAGGTGAGGAGCTAGAGATGGTGACGATGTTGTTGGATATAGATGCCCTCAAGAAAATTATTGTAATTGAAGGAGAAGCTATACGAGAGAACAATCTTACTCGAGATGATAGTATACTATCTGGTTTGTCTTTATCTTGCATGTGATGCGTTTTATTCACTATCACGTATCGTTTAGACATGAGATAAAACCCTAGGATTTTGCTTGACTACCAGAACGATGATGCGGATCATACTAGTGAGGCATGGGTAGTCGATAAGCACATCTTTAAATGTCCCTAGTCGTAGGAGTATCGATAATGGACATCGATACTCCAGTTTTGACTAGTGTGTACGTTTCCTGACCTGGTTGGAAGACGATAGCTGATCCTGCAGCTATTGGTGTTTGACATTGAGGATTGTATGCAAGTGCTCATTGAATGAGTTACACTGGACAGACTCGCCGAAAACTCTTAGTTGGTAATATACCAATGTCAGATAGATGTTCTCTGGTGACATGAGTATAGGGTAGTCCGTAAGACCTGAGAATGCCACAGTGCCTAATGTGTGTTTCCACTAACTTAGACTTCTACCCTACCACGGCTCAAAGAAGTCGTGAAAACAGGTTTTTGTTGGGTATTGTCCCGAAGCACGTGGAAGCAGTGAGTGGTCGAGAGGATTTGTCTTTCCCGGTATAGGGAGTTGATGTCGTGCTGTGCAGGACATGACCACAACCACAAGTCGGTGACCACCGCAGTGAAGATAAACTGATAAGTATTATCAGTTTTATCTCCGGTTGGTTATGAGTTCTCTGTCGCATGAATTATCGATTTATTAAGGTCTGACATATTCCAAATCTTAGACCCGATATGTGATACTCATAAACGAAGAGACCGGACTATACGGTGACTATCACTTATAGACTTTGTAGGGTCCAGATGAGATTGCTCGTCGACTTACTTTTATCTTGATCATCCTGGATAGCCGTTACGTACAGCTAGTGCCACTGACGTGCTTGTGGGTTATCCCGTCAGGGGATTGGATTCGAAAGGGTTTGGCTATGATCCTATATAAGCTATTGCCAGCGTATTGACAGGTCTTTAGAGTCTCGTAAAGAAGGTGCCTGTCCAGACAAAATGTTGATGTGACGTGCATAAGGATACATACGAGAGTTCGATTAAATGTATGATTTAATCGAATGTTCGAAAAATAGAGCTGGTTTAAAAGCCGGAATATTTAGTCAAGTGTTGACTTAATGACTGTATTTTGATATGGTTTCTAGTATTGTGTATTGGATACACACACTCTCTATATATTATATTAGTATGAGATGCTCCTATATTATTGCATATACGATACGATATGGAAATGTATTTGATATATATTTTCTTCTCTTTATATATATATATATATATATATATATATATATATATAAAGAGAAATGATTTATGTTAAAAAGAAGAGTGGACTTCTTTTTACATCTACTATTTTCTTTTGTGTGTGTGTGTGTCTCTCTCTCTCTATATAATAAAGAGAAATGATTTATGTAAAGAATAAACATAAAGTGAAATGTAATAAAATGAAATGAAAAGAAGAGTGGACTTCTTTTTACATCTTCTGTTTTCTTTTCTTTGTTTTATTCATTCTTCTCTTCTATCATCTCTTTTCTTTTTATGCTAATTCTTTAACATGTTTTCGTTGGCTCGTCTTCTTCTTCTTCCTTCTCTCTTGAAAAATGATGGAGGGGAGAGATGTACTTAGAATAGAAAATGAGAGTGTTTTTCTTGATCACATCCCCCACACATTGACCTACCTAATTCAATGTGTTAGCTTTTTCACTTGAGAAGTGAAGATGGAGTTTTGGGTTTGGGGCTTTCATGCGGATCATCTATGCCGAGGTGGTCGGCATTCTAGGCTCTTCAGGAGCTCGCTAGGTCTATCCAGAGTTCACGTTCTCCATCGAAGCATATGAAGATGCTACAAAAGTTGTAGTACCCCTTCTTTCCCCTCTTTTGTGTGCAATTAGTAGTGAATGAGATGATCTAGGTGTTTGGAATGGTAGCTATGTTACAAAAATCGTTATTTTCAAATTCCGCCGGGTCTGTGAATGGCATGGCCCTAGCGCCGTTCACTAACATGCATGGTTTCAGAGCCGATCATTTACTAATAGTTACATTTGTTGTTAATGATCCAATAAACAAGCACGTGTATCAAGCTAATTTGCATCATGGTTATATTTTTCTTTGCCGACCATGATTCCCTTTGTTACCCTTTGTTGCCATTTTTTTTTTCCTCCCTCTCCACTTTAATTAAATGGCAGCATGTTTATATTTGCAAATTAGTATGATGCATTATCTTTTTCCTTGCTGCCATTTTTTTTAATTCCATGATGCATGCTGCCAATTTCTTTCTGCATGATGCATTTTTTTAATTCTAACTTGGCTTTTTGGCTTTCAGCCTGGGGCACGTCGTGTATATTATTTACGGGTATGTCTCCGGCTTTAGAAATGTTTTTGTTTATTTGACCATCGATTTTGTAAACTAGTTAAATTAAATTATTTTATTTAATTGGTTTTCTCTCACATACTTGTTGATATGTGATGATCAATTCGACGGGATTGCATTAGTGCGTATGAAATATTCTATGACGTTGATATATGTTGATATATTACTTTGTTTGAATGTATTGGATTGTCGCGAAATGAATAGCCCGTGCGGAATTGTGATGTGATGTATTTCATTTTCATTTCATGTCAAGCCGATGTATATTCTTCTGTTCGGGACGAGCTCCAACTTGTTGCCGCCTTTTCTGTTTTATGTATATTCTTTGTTTCGGGATTTAGCGGTTCACATGTGGCCGTAGTCGCCGATTGATATATTATTATTTGTCGGGATACGATCAGATTGTGATCGTCGTTGTGGTTGTATTAATACATGTTTAGATTTACCCCGCGGAGAAGCACACAGACAACCAGATTTTATATTGCAGCGGGTGGCCATCTCAAGGAGTTGAGATCGGGTCATTCGAGTTTAGGATTAGCGGGTTGCTTGCCGTGCTTGTAGGGGTATAGGATAGACCCGCGGAGAGGTGCTCAAGTCACCAAATTTGAGAAAGCGTTGGGTGGCCCCCTTATGATGATGATGCTGGGTTGTCTCGTTTCTTGGGTTGCCTGGTAGCTTGCAGCATTCATAAGGGTTTGCCTTTGGCCGTGCACGGGCTATTCATGCGACCGGAGAATATCACAATTCGTTTGATGGCTCGAACAAAACGTAGGATTCCTAGATGATTTGACCATTCCTATTTTGTGATGTTCATTACTTGCTTGTATGTTTACCTGCCTGTGATGATATTTATCGCTTAGCTATAATGATAATTAACCGCCTGCGATGTTTAATATAATGATATATGTGTGTGTATGTGTTGTGTGTGTGTGTGTGTGTTTTTTTTGCACCCGCATTAGCTCTGCCCCCGTCCTGCCATAAATTAAGTAACCTTACGATGATGACCCGGGGCCCCGTGGTGAATGCGGATGGCATATATGTGCCTTCTATTTTCTTTTCATATTTTTCTGTGATTGTATGAGAAGATACTAGGTAATGTGATTATCTATTTGATGGGATTGTATTGATTCAGATTAATACAAAGATAATAAACCTAAAACACATGATATTGTGATGTTATGGTCGAATCATTTACTTTAAATCGAGATATTCGGTTAGGAATATCCTGCATCTTATTCTACGAGGAAAGAGCCTAGATCCCTTTACAGGGAGTGGGCTCTTTAGCAAAAAATTGTGTTACTATAAATTTGCAAATTGAATAGCCGTAGTTTTTTTGCTTTGTATCAAGATATTTAGTTAGGAATATCCTGCACCTCATTTAATGAGGTAAAAACCCTAATCCCTTCACGGGGAATCCGCACTTAAGCAATAGTTTACGTAATTATAAATATACAAAACCACCCGGTTCTTACTATGAGATCAAGTTCATTACGTTAAAGCTTTTCTTAAAAACTGGCCATAGCACTGGAGCATTTCAAGAAGTAGAATACTTAGTATTCATGTTGCGTTTATTGACTATAGTTAAGCCGTAGTGTATGGTATCTAAGTGATATCTTTCTTCTTTCATATGATGCGACTGGTTAGGATAGTCGTACGATCTTGTTGGCCATAGTTAAGGGTCGTGCGAGTGGGTCTAAAATAGTCACGAAATGACAAGTTGAACTTAACTAAAGAGTTATGATTTGTTGACCATAGTTAAGATCAAAAACCATTAGGGATAAAAACCAATATCGGGAGTTTCAAGTGTTGAAACTTATAATGAGATTACATACCTTCTATTGTGTAAGGTAACTTGTTGACCCCGTTAAGATTACCACTCCATAATAGTTTGGATCCTGATTCCCACTGTGAGTAATAGTTACTCTTGAAATATGATCCCGGCTAATTCTTCTTTTAGGTTTTGAAGGAGGACTCGATGGAATAGTGGGAGCCATTCTGATTAAATAAATATTCCAATCTAATTTTGATAGATTGCACGACGAATGTTTCTTTTCTCTCTCTCTGGCAACGACCTAAGTCTGACCTTAAACTAAAAACTCGTAAACCGAATTAACCGAACCATTTTACAATCAACGGTTTTGGAATGTCATGATTGCCCTATTTTCATGACATAGTCGCATATATCCTTACCCCTCCCACTTTCCCTTTTGCTTTCTCCAGAACACTCTTTATCTGATACAGAGATATATATTGTTTGAAAAACCATCGTATAGTTAGATACGAACTCGAAAAATTGTTTCAGTCAAGAATGGCCACAGATTCTGAAGAAAGTGAATTTTATATGATACAATTTATTTTTCTCTCCTCTTTACCTTATCTCAAGTTTGAGAGCTCGTTTAATAAGGAGAATATACCGGTTACGCTTTTTGGATAGTTTTCTTCCAATCTCGATACTGGAGCTGAAAGGAAGGGTAAGAAGAAAATCAACTAGCATAAGTTCGGTATAAATAAGGTAAGAAAGAAAGACAACAATAGGGTACGAAATAAGCAGAAAAGAAAATGCAACTACTGTTATGACCCTGGGCAATGAAAGAGATATTACTTGGAATACCCGGCCACCCCCTGAAACATTTTCATATTTCATGATTTTCTATGTGATTGTAATAAATAACCGTTTTTCAATTAATTCCGACTCCTAAGTATATAGATACCGGATTAACGTCCCACATCTGTAAGTTATTACAGATGCTGAGAAAAATTAGATTATTGGAAAGATAATTTGGACCTTAATATCGGAGCAATTGTTGATATTGGGGAAATCTCCTGGTTTTGCTTTTCGGCAAATTTTTGGTTTTGAATATCTGTTATTATGTACCAAATTTTAAAAACTGATTATATCCGTCTCTTTATTTGATAAGGTGGATATAAATTTTCAAAAATTATGTTATGAACATTTGCCTCTATCATTTGATGATTGGATAGGGTGCATTGAACAAAAGGATGTACATTCTTAACCAAAATACAATTTTCAAATTACAACACACAGAGTATGAGTTAATGAACTCATAGGGCTTAAACATGATGATGTATGTTGTCCGGTGTCCGTCCGGACAAGAGGTTGGTACTCATACTTCGTTCCCTTTTTCTATGAGTTCTCTAGTTTTAGACACGCATTCTTATTGAAATGCAAAGTCCAAAAATTTTGAGAAACTCATGAGATAAAGGAATAAAGTAGAGAACCAAATGTTGGAAGTATCAAGATTTTTCGAAGTGTTCGAAAATGTGAATACTTATGCTAGGTGTTCCGTAGTAATAAAATCGAGAATCTGATTCTCTCTCAGATTACTCATCCGTGGGTGCGCTCCATGATGAGTAATGCTAAATTGCTTTTTTCATTTAAAGGACGCACTTGAAATATATGCATATCAATTGATACCGGTTCCACCTAAATCAGTGTCTCAAATTCTATATGTGATATAGAATGGGTTATCCTCTTAAAAATTTTAAGATATTGAGTTATCCGGCCTATGCTTAAAACCAAAATCTGGATAAACTCTAGGCACGTTTCAGTAATGGCAGTTTATGGGTTATCCCAGGCATCGACGAGGGATTAACTTTATACCATTTTTGGGAACAAAAGTTGTTTTATTCTTGACATGCCACCTTTTTAGAAAAGGAATTTCTTGCAAAAGAAATTAGTCGGAGTATGGTAGAACTGGAAGTGATTCCAGAAGCACAAACGGTTACTGAAGATTTAAGTAGAACCTGGAGATTCAATTGACCCTGATAAACCTTTGCCTACTGCACAGATTTGGTAGGTGACCTGAGAGATACTACGGTTTCCTCGTTGATGATGACAAGGAGACTTGTATCATATGATGATGACCCTACTATATCAGAAGGTCATGGGAAGTGGTGACTTCCGATTGATAGCTGGATGCCGAATTACCCTAGTTGGACCCCATGCACCGCGACAAAGTGTAGACTTTGTTAGGTGCTCCTGAAGGGATAAAACCCATTAGGAGCAAATTGTGAATTGTGATTAAATTATTATTTCAGTGTCTGTGCTGAAATCCATACAATTAAAACTTACCAATGTTGTCAATCATGACTATGATATCTGGCGTGTGGATGACTATAATGTCTTTCTAAATTGAATTTAAAAGTTTACGTGTATATGACTCTGCCAGAAGATTATCTTAGTCAGTGGGAGCAGCAGTAAGAGTGCAGGTTGCTTAAGTTTATCTTTAGACTAAAGCAGGTATAACGGAGAAAGATCATCTATTTTGATGGTACATTCAAAACGTTTGATTTCATCAAAATGAGAGATGAGCCTGGTCTTTATAAGAAGCTAGTAGGAAGTGTTGTCAGATTCCTCATATGGAATGTGGATGACATACTCATGATAGGAAGTGATGTTTCTATGCTACAAATTGGTAAAACATTGGTGGTCACATGTGTTTCTCTATATAGGATATGGATATTAGTCCAATTCTGGAGAAACATAGGTAGTAGTGAAGAGCATTTGATGCTCTTGGTATATGGTAATGGCAGCCTCCTGATAAAGGTGGTTACCGATTCTTTCTTCTCAGGTAACATGGAAGACAGAGTGTCTGATGTGAGTTATAAATTTACTCTCTTTTGAGAAGCGGTATATTGGAAAGAGTTCCAACTGGTGTACTGAGGTAGTCGTGGCACTAGATATTGATTGTGAATAAGTAAAGGATACCGCCTGAGAATTCGCTGGATACTATGAACATGTTCCCATTGTATGTCCAAGCAAATACTAAGGCAGGTATCACTTAGTTTTGGAGATACTTGATCTCCGCAAAATTGAGATTCAGGAATAAACAGAGAGATACGCTATGCTGGGTCCACTCATTGAGGCTGGTTCTCGAACATAGTTTGCAAAACTGTTAGTACAGAAGTTAGGTATACGATGCCGCAATAATTGGCCTTAAGTGCAAATGAGAGATTGTTGGATATAGGTGCCCTTAAGGCAATTATTGTAATTGAAGAAGGACCTATATGAGAGAACAATCTTTCTCGAGATGATAGTATCCTATCTGGTTTGTCTTTATTTTTCGTATGATGCGTTTTATTCACTATCACGTATCGTTTAGACATGAGATAAAACCCTAAGATTTTGCTTGACTACCAAGACGATGATGCAGATCATATTACTGGGGCCTGGGTAGTCGATAAGCACATCCTTAAATGTCCCTAGTCGTAGGAGTATCGAGACTGGGCATCGGTACTCCAGTTTAGACTAGTGTGTACATTTTCTGACCGGGTTGGAGGGCGATAGCCGATCTTACAGCTATTGGTGTTTGACATCGATGATTGTATGCAGGTACTCATTGAACGAGTTACACAGGACGGACTCACCTAGAGCTTCTAGTTGCTAATATACCAATGTCAGATAGCAGTTCTCTGGTGACATGAGTATAGGGTAGTCCCTAGGATCTGAGATTGCCACAGTGTTTCATGTGTGTTCCCACTATATTAAAACTTCTATCCTACCACGATTCAAAGGAGTCGTGCAAACATGTTTTTGCTGGGTATAGTCCTGAAGCACGTATAGGCACTGAGCGGTCGAAGGGATTCGTCTATCTTGGTATAGGGAGTTGATGTCGCGCTGTGCAGGACATGACCACAACCACAAGTCGGTGGCCACCGCAGTGGAGATAAATTGATAAGTGTTATCAGTTGTATCTCCGATTGGTTATAAGTCCTCTGTCGCATGACTTATCGAGTTATTAGGGTCTGACAGATTCCAAAACCTAGACCCGATATGCGATACTCGTAGACGAAGAGACCGGACTATACGGTGACTGTCACTTATAGACTTTGTAGGTCCAGATGAGTTTGTTCGTCGATTTGCTTTTATCTTGATCATACCTGAGTAGCCGTTACGTACAGCTAGTGATACTGACATGCTTGTGGGTTACCCCGTCAGGGGATTAGATCCGAAAGGATTTTGGATTCAATCGGATATAATCCTATATAACCTACTGCTAGCATATTGACACGTCTTTAGAGTCCCGCAATGAAGGTGCATGTCCGGGCAAAATGTTGATGTGACGTGCAAGAGTTCAATTAAATGTATGGTTTAATAGAAAGTTCGAAAAATACTAGCTCGTTTAAAAGCCGGAATATTAAGTCAAGTGTTGACTTAATGACTGTATTTTGATATGGTTTTTAGTATTGTGTATTGGATACACACACACTCTCTGTATATTATATTAGTATAAGATACTGATATATTATTTCGTATGCGATACGTAATATGGAAATAATTTATATTAAGAATAAATATAAAGAGAAATGAAAATAAAATAAATGAAATGAAAAGATGAGTGGACTTCTTTTTACATCTTCTATCTTCTTCTTTTTTTTTGTTTTATTCATTCTTCTCTTCCATTCTTCTTTTTTCTTTTTATGTTAATTCTTTAACATATTTTCCATGGCTCGTCTTCTTCTTTTTCTTCCTTCTCTCTTGAAAATTGGTGGAGGGGACAGATGAGGTTAGAATAGTAAATGAAAGTGTTTTTATTGATCACATCCCTTTACGCATTAACCTAACTAGTTCCATATGTGGATTTCTTCACTTGAGAAGTGAAAATGGAGCTTTGGGTTTGGAACTGTCATGCGGATCATTTACGGCGAGACGGTCGGTGTTCTAGACTTTCCGGGAGCTCGTTAGGTCCAGCCAGAGTTCAAGTTCTTCATTGGAGTATATGAAAATACTACAAAGATTGTAGTATCCCTCTTTTCCTCTCTCTTTTGATGCAATTAGTAGTGAATGAGATGATCTTGGTGTTTGGAATGGTAGCTATGTTACAAAAATCGTTGTTTTCAAATTCTACCGGGTCCGTGAATGTCACGACCCTAGCGCCGTTCACTAACAGGTGTTAGGAGGCGCATTGGTGGAAACGAGGGTTGCTCGGGGTGAAGTCGATGAAGTTAAGAAGCGCCGGTGGTGAGGGAGTTGAGTTGAGTCGATGAATGAGGCGAGGATGAAGGTGAGGCTTGGTAGATGGAGAGGTCTCGAGGAAGAAGATCGGTCATTAAGTAAGGGAAGCAGGCGATGGAGAGGCGGCTATAGTCGAGTAGGTGTTCGGTGATGGGTTGCTTGGGTTGATGGCGGCGGCTGAGAACAAAGAAGGCGTGGGGTTTGATGGGGTTTGTGGTGGTCGGAAGAGGGTGATCGGTAGTTGAAAGAGATGGTGGCGGAGCTAATGGAGTCGCCCAGTTGGTGGTTGATGAAGGAGGCGCGGGAGCAGGGATCGGCGGTTGGGTGATCGAGTCGCTGGGGAAGAAGGTGGCGGGTAAGTATTTGAGTCGAAGAGAGAAGAAGGTGAGGGAGGGAGAGAAAGATAATATGTTGCAAAAATATATATATAGGGTATAATTAAAAAAAAGGAAGAGATATATGATGGGTTCAGGGAAGGGAGAAAAGAATTGTATATAAAGAATAGGTACTTTTACCCAAAGACCCTCATGAATTTAGCTTTCTCATAAAACACCCAAAGCAATATTTGTTTTAAAAGATTACGTGAAGATTTCAATATCTATCATAACCTTTGTTGTTAAAACTATCACACTAATATTTAAAATATATTGTATGAATATTAAAATAAAATATTACTAGATGAGAAAAAAATATTAAACTCTAAATTAACGATAGTTTTATTTGAGCAACAAGAAACAAATACTAATAAAATATTGTAGCCACTAACACAATCAATATGCTAACTAGAAATCTAATCTTACGATATTGATAGAATATCTAGTTTAAATAGTATATAGGTTAGTATGAAAGCGGGTCAGGTATAAGTATTATATCAATAGAAACTAGGGATCAAGGTAAGGTATAATACGATTATCATGAATAACCATCCAAATACCAATCATAACCCAATAACAGTAATAATTTAAATAATGTACGATCGTAATAGAGTGTTAAATTATACTCAACTACAAAAACAATTTCGTTCTCGAAATTCACGAGAACGAAAGAACCAGCACAAATAAAAAAACAAGAACAAACAATCCCATATTCATGGTAAACAAGAAACGGACAATAACAAGGAAAGGACAAGATTAAGAAACTCGGATTCACAGGAACAGGTTTGGGGAAAAAATCACGTACGTAAAGTAATGTGAAAAATGTGCCGTAGGTGGAAAAGAATACTAAAAGGTAATCGCGCGGATAGTAACGATGCATAAGATAAGGTGGTGTCAAGTCGAATATCAATAATCAAGTCAGGATAGAGGCAAATTGAAGGTCGATATGGAGGTCAAGTCATATCAGGTATCAATTTAGGAGTCAAAATCATTTTAATCAATATATGTGTGTGTAAGGAATTGACTGTTGAACGTTCTCGTATCCCCAGGATATTTCATAACTAGTTGGAAGCCATATAACATGAATCAGTTTAGCAGCGTGAATATCCTTGAAAGATGTCCCACGACTACGATGGAGATTTGTTTAGCGTGAATGTTACCCGAGCGTACATGTAAGATATCTCGTTACAATACAGACGAAGGACACCATAAGTCAGATACATGCAGATGGAATAATGTCATAAGTCAGATACATATAGATACATTTTTTAACAGAATACAGATGTCCATTCGACCATAATTTAAATGTCCACTCTTAGACCAGAATACAGATGTCACGCTTAGACCGGATACAAATGTTAGGATGTCCAAATAAGTCAAATAATTTATCAGGGAGATATCCATGCGCCACTATATACTAAAGTTATCATGATACGCTATATCGATTTAAACCATGCTAGTGAATGGAACAAAACCAAACTAATACGGTAAGAAGGAGAATCAAACTGTGCCAAGCCATCAATCCTCGGCAAGCAAGTACCACACAAACTCCCAATCTCCTGCAATACTTTTTTGTTAATGCCTACCAAATGTAACAAGCATGCCAAACTATGTGCCCCCTTCATAATCTCTTCACGAGTTTTCTATTTTGGCACACACATATGGTTCTCATACCATAAGGACTCAGCTCCTTGAATTAGAAAATCTGTCTCAAGCCTTGTGGGTCATGGGTCTACCACGTTTCCGCTGCGCTATTCTGATAAGTTTAGATAGGTCTTCATAATCTCCTCAATTGAGTATACTACGCTCGAGCAGCCTTAATGCGATCTATCAACGATGGCTATACTTATAGTCGCTTTAACTTTCCGAAGACCTTGGTAAGACTAATTCCAACTCAAGTCTCCAACAATCAGTTATCAGCTCCTCTTATAACGTCAATATCATTCTGGCTAGCACCTGACTTACAGCATTCGACACTATACTTTCTATCTGGATGATACTTCTAGATCCAGATTGTAGTCAGTCACTAGATCCAACTATCTATATTGCCTCATGTTAGACTCCTTCCACGTGAACATGTACTTTTAGGCTTTTACGATTGGTGGATGTCTCGACCTTCTCGTCTAAAAGGTAGGGTCTTCATTACTCCAATGCGAATGTCACTATAGCTAACTTCCGAGTAATGCGCTGGCCAATTCTTCTGCAATGTTTTCAGCTGTTCGACACATTGGCCATCACCAATCCTTAATGTCACAATACATTGCCTAAAACCTTTCCCGATGCGTCGCTATGAATCTACTATCTTTACGAAACTGTTCGACACAGTTAGAACAAGGGCGGTCGTTCACATATATTTCAACGAGTCGAAAACTTGTGCATACTTCTAAGACCAATCAACTGGTCATCCTTTCTAGTCAACTTGGTCAGTGGCACCGCTATCCATGCGAAACTCTGATCATAACCAGCAAGTCCAACTTATTCTTATTTCGAGTTTCCTCGGACTTGATCAACCTCAAGTTGACACAATCTTTCTGAGTCCACTGTGATCTTATCTCCCGATAGGTTATCACACAAGCACTTAATTTTATCGATTCAAAACCCGCATTTGCTCAATCTAGAATACAGTTCCTCTTGTCTCAAATTCTAAAGTATACTTCCTTAAATGCTTTCAATGTTCAGAAGGATTATACTTGAATTTTAGGGATTCCCAATGTCAAGAAGTGAACTTCAAGAGAATCGAAGAAAAGATTCAATTTCAGTTTTCAAATAAGATATAGGTTTGGAGATAATTGAATAGAGGGAACAACAAAGTAGTATAATAAAATCAATGAATGGATCAAGAGTAGAACTCTAAGTTACTTAAACAGAGTACCGTATTGTAATCATACCGCGGTACATAATTACAATTACCTAACTCCATCTAAGTCATCAATACCCTACCATCAGAGTCAATAGAATACAATTTAAGAGTACAGAATCAAGAAGATTACAGGATACGATCAACAATGATGAAAGGTTCGCAATTTCATTTTCCTTTCGTCGAGATACGATCATTAGGAAGATTAGGAAGGAATTCAAGGAATAAGATTAAAGGATGAACCATAGTGCAAACATTACAGTCTCACTCTCACATCAATTTAGGCGTGAAGGGTACCAAGACAATGTTGGGGTTCGTTCTCCATACCGTGGAAGCCGAGACTGAGACGGAAGCGATAACAAAAATTTTACACGAGCACCAAATACGCATAACCCAAGATACACCTAAACTAGCAAACTAAAACATGCAAAGGATATAAAATTACCACTTTCGACGCATGTTCACCTAATTGTGGAAGACCCCTCCAAGCTCGTAGCTGCCGGGATCACGCTTGAAAGTCGACCATCCTCGCCGAAGAAGATCCACCTGAAGGAAACCGAAAAAAAGCTCTGACCGACGATCCAAACTTGCTAAAGATGGATTGTGGGTGATGCAGGAATTTTGCACTAGAATTTTCTCTCTCAAAAATCCATACTCAAGAGAGCAAGAAAAAGAAGGAGAAGAGGAAAATGGCTAAGTGTTTAGCCATGAAGCATGCTCAAGTCTGGAATGAACAAATCCTTGTGTAGAATGAGAATGGCTTAGCCTTTTCAACCATGCATGAATAGTGCATCCAATAAATGATCACAATCTAAACTATTCCTCTCTACAAGCATGAGCATGCTTCATGCCACATCATTTCCCATTTGTTTTTCAAAAAAGAAAAAAAAATGTGATATATGTATCGCTGCATATATGCGTATCCGTATAAAAATACGGATAGCACCAATGAGAGAAATGAATAGTGAACAATAATATATATATATATATATATATTATTAAATCAAAACCTGATTTAATAATCCGGCTTAATCCTAAGCCGGCTAGTATTATCAACCGTCCGATTAAATTCCGTATTTAATCGGACCCCTGCACGTACCAACGTACGGCTCCTACATCTATCGCCTGAACCGGGAAAACCTTCTATGTGGGACTCTAAACGCTCGACAATACTCTGGCAGTGGGTTTAATCACAAGCACGTCAGCAGCATTAACTGTACGTAATAGCTACCCAGGTACTTGCCGAAAGGGGGGTCGACAATCAAATATGTCCTTACCCTACCGAGCCTGAATGTGACAATCTCCGTACAGTCTGGTCTTTTCGTCAAAGAGTATCGCATATCGAGTCTAGGGGTGGATAACGTCAGACTCCTACTAACCAGACAAGTTATCTCTGAGTCAAGCTCATCATCAATGAGATACTACTGATCAACTATCAGTAAATCTCATCTACCGTGGTCATGGATTTCTAGTGATAGTCAACTGAACACAGTGCAATATCGACTTCTAATATCAGGAGAGCCAAATTCCTGACAATCGACCACTGCCTCCATATGGCTCTGAACTGTACCTAACTAAAACCTATTTGCATGACTCCTTTGAGCCATGGTAAGGTGGTAATCAAAGTACAGTGGGAACTCACAAGAGACAAATGACGATCTCGGATCAAAAGACTAACCTGTACTCATGCCATCTGAGAACTTTCATCTGATGATAGATATAATACAATCTAGAAGTTTTCGACGAGTCCGTCCGATGTACTCACCTCCAGTGAGCACTTTTATACTATCTTAGATGACACAACACCAATGGTTTGTGAGACCGGCCACCACCCCTCATCATGGTCTAGAAACGTATACACTAGTCTACTCTGGAATATCGATACCCTGTCTCGATACTTCCACAACTAGGGATATTTAAGGATATGTTTATAGACAACCCAACTTCCACATATATGATCATCATCATAATACTGGTTATCAAACAACAATCATACGGGCTTCATCAATGATAAAGACAAACTAGATAACATACTATCATCTCGAATAAGACTGTTATATCTGTATGGGTCCTCCCTCAATTATCATAATCGCCTACTTACAATCATAATAATTACCTTGAGAGCACTATATCCAGCAATCTCCCACTTGCACTTAAGGCCAATTATTACAGTATCACATACCCACAGCTCATGTGCTACCGAATACTCAACTTCTCTACTAATCAGTTTCGCAAACAATGTTTATGAAACTTAACGTGTTCGAGAAATGCCTCAGTGAGTGGATCCGCTACAATGTTTCAACTTCATCTCTCTATATCTCAAATTTGCGGAGATAAAAAATCTTCTAAACTGAGCGATACCCCACCTCAAGAATTTGTCTGGATACTTGATTGGACACAATGAACAACTACATCCAATAAACTTCTTGGGATGTATCCTCAGTTGAGTCATAACCAGTATCCTGCACCATGGTTACTTCAGTATCCCTATTGGAACATTATCTAATATACTAATCCTCAGAAGAAGCTAAACTCAAAATTCTGACAGCATCTCTGTCATCCAGGTCACATTGGAAGCCTGAACCGATAACCGCCGCTCAGAGGAGGCTGCCATTATCTTATACTAAGAACATCCATTTATGTTCTTAATAGCTTCCCTTTGTTTCTTCAGGATTGGATTAATATATGCTTATTGCGGCTAGTGCAAAAGCAATATCTGGTGTTGTACAAGACATTGCATGATTGACTCAATTGCCTAAGTAAATGATATGCCATTCATGTCAATCCCTCTCCTTATCAGTCTAGAAGACATCCCTTTTAAAGAAGGTGACTCCATCATCTACGGGTACACCACCACGCCAGCAGTCGTCCATTCCAAAATACTTTTAGAATGCTGTCTAAGTACCCAATTGGGAAAGTTCCCAAATCTATATCTAAAACCAAAATCCCTGATACATTATCCATCTGGTTTTGTACAAGATATTGCATGATTGAGTCAATTGCCTAAACAAATGATATGTCATTCATGTCAGTCCTTCTCCTCATCAGTTTAGAAGACATCTCTTTGGAGAGGGTGACTCTATCGCCTGCGGGTACATCACCACGCCATGATTCGTCTATTCTAAAATACTTTTAGAATCCTGTCTAAATACCTGATTGTGGAACTTCCCAAATTTAGATCTACTCACCAGAATTCCTGATATATTATCCATATCCAACGTGGAGAAAACACTATGTGACAACCAAAATTTGACCGATTGTATTATAGGAACAGCACTTCCTATCTGGAGTATGTCATCATAATCCCAGAACAGTGCTCCCCACATCCTTCTTACTAGGTTCATCTATTATTTTGATAAAGTCAATCATTTTGACTGTCATATCAAAATAGATGCTCCGTCTCCGCTATCCATACTTCAGTCTACGAATAGACATAAACAACTTACACACCTTCCGGTACTCCCACTGACTACGATAACCCTCTGGCAGATTCATATACACGTGCACTTTCAAATTCCCATTTGGAAAGACGTTATACTCATCCACCTGCCAGATATCATAGCCATGAACTGTATCGGCGCCAAATCATGTCCATATAGACTTCAGCGTAGATACTGAAGTAAAAGTCACATCACAATCCACAACGGGTATTTGATGAAAACTCGTTACAACAAATCTAGTCTTATTAGGTTAGTACCTTTCCACCTACACAAATCCCGAAATATCTACTTGCTCCTAATATGCTTCACCCCTTTAGGAGCACCCAAAAAAGTCTAAAATTCATAATTTGCTGAGGTGCGTAGAGTCCAACTTGGATATGAAGTATCTGGTCACCTGAAAGCTACCACTTCCTATGAACTGCTGATAACAAGTAGGGGGAATAGAAGTGCCAAGTTATATCCATATGGGTTTCAGTATAGACACTGAAGTAAAAGTCTCATCACAATCCACAACGGGTATTTGATGAAAACTCTTTACAAGATGTCTAGCCTTATTAGGTTGGTACCTTTCCACCTGCACAGATCTCGAAAGATCTACTTACTCCTAATGGGTTTTACACCTTCAGAAGCACCTAGCAAAGTCTAAAATTCATGATTTGCTGAAGCGCGTAGAGTCCATCTTGAATATGAAGTATCTGATCACCTGGAAGTCACCACTTTTTATGACCTACTGATAACTAGTAAGGTCATTATCACTATGATGTTGACCTTCCTGTCACCGTCTACGAGAAAACTAAAGTACCTCTCAGACGGCTGAGGTCACCTACTTAATCTGTAGAGTGGCTAATGGTTTGTCAAGTCCAATTGAATTCTTAGGTTCTATTAAATTTTCAGTAACCGTTTGTGGTTCTGAAATCACTTCCAATTCTACCATACCCCCACTAGTTTCTTTTTTTAAAAAAAAAACCTTTTATAAAAAAGGTGGCGAATCAAGAACAATCTAACTATTGATCTTGAAAATGGTAGAAAACAAAATCATAGCAAATGCTTGGGATAATCCACAAACTGCCATTATCGAAGCGTGCCTTGAGTTTGTCTGAATTCTACTTTTAAACAGAAACCGGATAACTCCATATCTTAACAACATGAAGATATACAACCATTTTATGTTCAAATAGAATCAAGACACTAATTTAGATGGAATCAGATTCAAAATTTATGCAGCTGTTTCCTGTGCATATCTCCTAATGGATAAAGGCCGATACAGCATTACTCATCATGGAGTGCATCCACAGATGAGTAACCTGCGAGAGAATCAAGTTCTCAATACTATAATGGAATACCTAGCATAAATATCTACATTTTCGATCATCTCGAAGAATCCTGATATTTCCAACATATGGTTCTCTACTTTATTCTCATACCTATAAACTTCTCAAAATCTTTGGACCTTACATTACAACGAATACGTGTCAAAAACCAGAGAACTCATAGGTAAACCTGAATGATGTAAGAGTGCTAACCTCTTATTCCGAAGGACAGTGGACAACATACATTTTCATGTATAAGTCCCGAGAGTATACTAACTCAAATTCTGTATTTTGTAAATTGAAAACTGTATTTTAGTTAAGAATGTCTTACATTGTTATTCAATGCACCTTACCTTATCTTCAACTGATAAAGGTAAATGTTTATAACACAATTTTCAAAATGTATATCTCACTTTATAAAATAAAGGTACAGATATTTCATTTTAAAATTTGGTGTATAACAACGGTTATTCGAGACCAAACATTTGCCGCTAGGCAAAACCAGGCGATTTAATCCAATATCACCAATTTTGACGAATTCCAATATTAATGATCAAATCGCCTATTTCTCAATATTCTGCTCTTACTCATCATTTATAACACCGTACAGATGTGAGATCCAAACCTGGTAAATACATACTGTAGAGTTAGAATCAATTAGGAAAACAGTTCTCTTTTACAAGTACATAGAAATGCTGAAACATGAAACAAGGGGGTAGCAAGGTATTCTTAGTAATGCCTTCTCCATTATCTAGATTCATGACAGTAGCCGGAATTTCCTTTGCCCTCAGTTCAATCCCTTTATATGTCTCTACATCTTACCTTCTGCACACCACACTTCGGACAATTGATTTTCTTTCTTCCCTACCTTTCGGCACCAGCCTAAAATTTGGAAGAAGACTATCCAATAAGCGTAATAGGTGTACTCTCCTAATACAAGGAGCTCTTGCAACCTGGGAGAAGCTAAAGGGAAGAGACAACCGAATAATCCTATTAAATTTCTCCAGAATCTGTGGCCATCATCGACCGAAGTAACTTCTTCAAGCTCATATGTAACTATACGATGGCCGTTCCAAGTGATATGGATCATCGTAGTAATAAAAAGTGTTCTGAAGAAATGCAAAGGGTAAAGTAGGAGTGGCAGAGATATGTGCGACTTTATCGTGAATCATGACAATTCAAAAACCAAGTGTGTAAAAAGGTTCGGTTAACTTGGTTCAAGAATTTTAGTTTTAAGGTAATTCATGGGTCGTTGTACCAGAGAGAGAAAAGAAACACTCAGCATGCACTCTATCAAGATTAGATTGGTTATCACTTTATCTAATTAGGATGGCTTTCACTGTTTTTCTCGAATTCTCCTTCAAATCCTGAAAGAAGAACTAGTCGGGATCATATATACTTTACAAGCTCGCTAAACGTTCAGCGAGGCCAGTGTTGGTACTTGGAGGGAGATGCCCCATGATTTCGCACGGACCCAATTAATAACTCTGTTTCCGCAAAGGCATAATCTCGTTAACACTTTCTAGACACCTAATAGGTTAGTTAATTATAAAGTGAAAAATCTTCCGAGGAGTAATACATACTCATCAGTGGGAATCAAGACCCAACTATTATCATGTGATAACCTGACGGAATCCACTCAAGTTACCACACTCCAGAAATTATGTGCATGCCTGGCAGGTTTCCTTTATATTTGAACCCCCCGATATAGTTTTTGCCCCTAACGGCCAATGACCTTAACAAGATCAAAATGTCATAAGTCGCTAGTCCAGTTCAACCAGTCATTATCCTGGATTAATCTAAACCCACTCGCACGAGCCCTTGACAAGATCAAATTGACCGTGCGACTGTCCTAGATAATCGCATCACAATACAACAGAAAAATATTACATAACTACCGAACACTACGCCTTAATAAGGTCAAAACATGTAGCACGAATACTAAGCAATACTAATCTAAAATAACGGAGGGCTACGGCTGGTTTTTAGCGAAAAACCTTTAACGTAATGAACTTGATATCGTTGAAGGAACTCGAGTGGTTTTAAAATGGAGTGGGTTAACATCCACTTTTTAAAACTAGTAACATAAACTTTTGCTTAAGAGCGAACTCCCAGTGAAGGGATCAAAGCTCTTCCCTTATAGAATGAGGTGCAGGATATTCCTAACCGAATACCTCTATACAAAGCAAAAGAATACGACTATGAGTTTTGAAGAAAACTTAGTTTTAAAATTGGTTCCGACAACATTATTTAGGTTTATTTTTCTTGCATTATTCAGATAATGCATTCCCATCATTTTAAGTTTCCAAACCACAAAAGAAATAACCAAAAATAGCATGTTTTTATATGCCATCCGTATTCGTCACGGGGCCCTGTCATGCACCGTTAGGTTACTTAACTAAAGGCAGAGCGGGGACAAGACTAGCGCGGAAGCAAAACATATAGAATTATCTACTAAATATAATATTATATATATATATATATATATATCAACATCAGAGGCATGCGAACAATAATATGGAACAGCGGATAAACTTGGAACCCCGCGTTTCATAAGCTGTAAATGAGACGCGACGTTCCCCGGTAGTATAGATAGCCAGTGCAACGAAGAAGCTAGACTCCTACGAGTGTGACAAGTTACCTGCCAATCCCGGAGTGAGACAACCCTAATCAACAAAGTGAATGGGCCACCCAACACTTCACAGAATCCGGTAACTTGAGCACCCATTCGTGGGTAAACCTATACCCCATACAAGTGCAGCGAATAGCCCGCCAATTCTAGAGTAAGGCCCATCGGTCTCAACGCCATCAGATGCGGGCCCGTTGCCCTCTAGAACCCGGCTATTCGAGCACTCCTCAATGGGGTAATTCTAGTACAGAAAAGAAAATATATATACAACAGTGACATCGACCTCAATCTGGTCGTGTCTCAATAAAAGAATATACAAACTGAAAGAAACGGCAGTCCACAAATCGGACGCTCGCCTCGCAATAATGAATATACAAATGAATCTGAACTGTACATCTAACATTGCATACAATGCTATCCATCATGACAACTCATCCAAAAGATCAGCGCAACACAAAACATCAACGCGAATATCATGTTCATAAACCCATCTGATTATACATGCAGCAACCAGTCGGATTATACCGCGCTATGATATTCACGGTCGCAAAAACAAACAAATGCACTGAAAACCACGAATTTAAAATTTCGTTCGATTATAACTTTCTGTATTGGCCCTAAATACAAATAAGTACTCAAACAAATCTAGACCAAAACCAAATATTCCAAAACACATTTTTATGAATTAGAGCACCAGAAAAAATTGGGACACAATAGCCAAAATTGGACCGCGGATCCACGGCCAAATGGCACATTTGGCGGCAGTTTAGCGGTCGAATTTTGAACTTAGGTTCCTAAATTTCTTTCTGGTCTCTAGTTTTCCCTGCACATAATTTTAATGCAATCTGAACAATTTTTTGAATAACTTTGAAATTCAAATAGCAAGCAGTAGATTGGAAATGCGAATCAGAAAAATTCCATTGATCGAAACTCTAAATTAATGCTAACAAGCTAGTTAATATTTATGGAATGGCTCTGATACCATATTGGGGTTCGATGCCGCGGAAACCGCGGCCGAGACGGAAGCGATAACAAAAATTTTACGCAAGCACCAAACATGCATAATCCAGGATACGATCCATACACCTAAACTAGCAAACTAAATATGCAAAGGGTATGAAATTATAATTTTCGACGCGTGTCCACCCAATTGTAGAAAACCTCTCCAAACTCATAACCGCTGGGATCGCGCTTGAAAGTCAACCACTCTCGCCGAAGAAGATCTACCCGAAAGAAACCGGAAAAAGGCTCCGATCGACGATCCAAACTTGCTAAGGATAGATTATGGGTGATGTAGGAATTTTTCACTAGACGTTTATCTCTCAAAAATCCATGCTCAAGAGAGCAAGAAGAAGAAGAAGGAAAAGAGGAAAATGGCTAAGTGTTTAGCTATGAAGTATGCTCAAGTGCGGAATGAACAAATCTTAGTGTAGAATGAGAATGGCTTAGCTGAAAGGTTTGTTTGGCACCCTATGAAGAGTTTTGAAGCAACACATGTCCAAAAGTTTAAATTTTTATGGTGCTAAACGAACATGCAAAGGAATCGATCCTAGAAAATTAGGGTTTCGAAAAATAAAGCGAACTAATCTAGGGTTTCGAGACTACAACCTTTGTAGCTCCCTTTCGCTGGACTCCTTGGTCTCTAGGGTGTTGAATGGAAGTCCTCTTGAAGTCCTCTTGTGTCCACGACGATCCACCACGGAGTTCTCCATCCAAGCTCGCAACTTCGTAAAACCGAAGAGAACACTCTAAACAAGACGGCTAAGCTTGTGTAGAATGAAGTTGTGGTTAAGGTTCTCACTTAAAAAACCTTTCTTTAAGTGGTATTTACTCACTAGAAAAAACTAGTAAGCAAATGAGAAAGAGGAAGAAGATGGTGGCAATATTTTCACAAGAGGTAATGAGATAAAAGATAACTCACAAGAAGAAAAAGAAATATATCAATATATATTTTATTTCTTCTTACTATGAACCATGGTTAAAGTGATGGAGACATTATTTAACTTGAGTTTTAAATGATAAAGAGAAGGATAACTCAAGTTAAGAGGTAGGTGAGATAGGTTAGGTTAAAAGAAGAATGTAGAAACTAGTAAGAATTATCCTTTCTTTTTCAATTTGTTTTAAAACCAAAATTAAATAATAATCCATTATTTAATCCATGGTGTGAGTCTTATATTGCCACCATTTCCATATGTTAACAACCATGATAGATGGGTGTATGTATGTGTGTATGTATGCACATCCATATGTGCATGAAACTAGCATGAAAGAAAGAAAGAAAAGCACACATGCATGTACACATCCATCATCCAAGAAAATGTTTTAAGTGAGAAAACTAATGGTTAAATGATAAATCAACACTTGATTTATCAATCCGGTCATATCTCATATGACCCTACCAAAAGCAGTTCACCCGATCAATGTTCGGTATCATATACGCACATTTTAATCGGGTGCTTGCGCATATCGCATACGCGCACCACAACGTTTCGCCTGGACTGGGTAACTCCTTTGTGGGACTCTAAGACTCGTCAATACGCCAGCAGAGGGTGATGATCATATCAGGTACCCCCAAACCGCAAGCTGTCAGCTAAACGTAACGGCCACCCGGGTATTGAGCGATCAGAAGAAAACAAGCGAACCTGCTACAACTCCCGTCGAGCCATCCGGCAACACTACCGTATAGTCCGGTCTCTTCGTCAGATATGCTGCATATCGAGCCTAGGGATGGTCACGTCGACCCTAATAACTCAATAAGTCGTGCCGGTGAATGGTCTATAACAGATCGAGAAACTACCGATAACACTTATCAGCAAATCTCAGCAGCCCTGGCCAGGGACTTACTGATATAACCAGTCGGGCACAGCACAGCATCAACCCCCAATACCGGGAGAGACGAAACCCCTCCTATCACTCATTGCCTTCGTGTGTCTCGGGACTGTACCCAACGGCCATCTGTTTGCACGACTCAGTAGAGCCGTGGTAGGGTGGCAATCAAAGTACAGTGGGAGAGCACACAAGACTCCATGACGATCTCGGGTCTTCAGACTAACCTGTACCAGTGTTACCTGAGAACTGCTATCCGACGATAGATATAATTCCATATAGGAGTTCTCGGCGAGTCCGTCCAGTGTACCCAGTCACCACTGAGCACCCGTATATGATCTTGATGTCAAACACCAATGGATATGGGATCATCCATCGCCCATCACATGGGTCTAGTATCATATACGCTAGTCTACTCTGGTATATCAATGCCCTGTCTCGATATACCTACGACTAGGGACTTTCCAGGATATGCTTATAGACTACAGATGTCCCACTAGTATGATCTCCATCATAATCAGAGCAGTCAAGCCAATATCCTCAGGGCTTTATCAGCATGTATGAGTGAAATAACAAGCATGATCATAACAACATGTCAGATAAAGAAGAACCAGATAGCATACTATCATGTCGAGCAAGAATGCATACTGAATATATACATGTATAGATACATCCACTATCACATAATGGCCTCTAGGGCATACATATATCCAACAATCTCCCACTTGCACTAAGGCCAGTTATTGGCGTATCTCATACCCAACTTCTCAAAAAGTCGCTCATGCTGCGGCTGAGAGAGGGCCTTGGTGAATGGATCCGCGGCGTTATTCTTTGTGTCTACCCTCCTAATCTCGATCTCACGGCGATCTACAATCTCCCGGATCAAATGAAAACGCCTCAGGATGTGTCTGGACCGTTGATGGGATCTGGGCTCCTTGGCTAACGCCATAGCCCCATTATTGTCACAATACAAAGGTATTGGATCAATAATGGTTGGAACTACTCCTAGCTCCGAGACGAACTTCTTCATCCAGACGGCTTCCTTGGCGGCATCATTTGCAGTAATGTACTCAGCTTCCATCGTAGAGTCTGCAACGGTATCTTGTTTGGAACTCTTCCAACTCACCGCCCCTCCATTGAGGGTAAATACAAACCCAGAGATAGATTTGCTGTCGTCCTTATCACTCTGGAAGCTCGAATCGGTAAAGGCCTCCATTTGGAGATCTCCATTACCATACACCAAGAACAATTCTTTAGTCCTTTGCAAGTACTTAAGAATGTTCTTCACAGCCGTCCAGTGATTCTCCCCTGGGTTGGATTGATACCTGCTTACAACACTAAGTGCATAAGCTACATCTGGGCGTGTACATAACATCGCATACATTATAGATCCTACTGCCGAAGCATAGGGTATAATACTCATGCGAGCTCTCTCTTCATCGGTCTTTGGACAAGAATCCTTGGAGAGAGTGACCCCATGGCAAGCGGGTAAGGCACCCCGCTTGGAGTCTTCCATACTAAACCTTTTTAGGATGGTGTCAATGTACCTGGTTTGGGACAATCCCAATAACGTTTTGGATCTATCCCTATAGATCCTTATGCCCAGAATGTATGTGGCATCACCCAGGTCCTTCATAGAGAACCTTAGTGATAAGAAAGATTTGACCGACTGTAGCATAGGAATATCATTTCCTATCAGAAGAATGTCGTCCACGTACAATACGAGGAATGTGACAGCTCTCCCTACAGCCTTCTTATAAACACAAGGTTCATCTGGATTTTTGATGAAATCAAACTCTTTGATGACATCATCGAAACAGATGTTCCAACTCCGTGATGCCTGCTTTAACCCATATATGGATTTAAGCAATTTACATGCTTTCCCGCTGCTCCCACTATCAATGAAGCCCTCTGGCTGATCCATATAAACGCATTCTTCCAAATTTCCATTTAGAAACGCGGTTTTAACGTCCATCTGCCAGATTTCATAGTCGTAGTGAGCAGCAATAGCAAGTAGGATCCGAATGGATTTAAGCATGGCTACGGGAGAAAAAGTCTCGTCATAGTCCAAACCTGGTCTTTGACGAAAACCCTTCGCCACAAGTCTTGCCTTATAGGTCTCCACCTGCCCATCTACACCAATCTTTCTTTTAAAGATCCATTTGCACCCTACAGGTTTTACCCCAGGGGGTGCAACGTCCAAAGTCCACACTTTGTTGGTGTACATAGACTCCATTTCGGATCTCATGGCATCCAGCCACTTCACAGAGTCTTTACTCGTGATAGCTTGCTGAAAACTGGTAGGATCATCATCATCCATGATGCAATCTTCTCCGTTACCATCAATGAGGAAACCGTAGTACCTCTCCGGTTGGCGAGAAGTCCTACCAGACCTACGGAGTGGCCGAGGTTATTCAGTTTCTGCTGCAACAGCCGGTTCAACCAAATCGTCATTTGTAGTTTGTGTCTCTAGAACCTCTTCTAGATCCACCACCTTGCCATCATCTTTATCTATGAAAAACTCTTTTTCCAAGAATGTGGCATACTGAGAAACAAACATTTTTTGTTCCTCTTTGTGGTAGAATAGATATCCATAAGAATTCTTTGGATATCCCACAAAGTTACACATGACCGACCGTGTCTCGAGTTTGTCCGGATTCTGCTTTTTAACATAGGCCGGGCATCCCCAAATCTTAATTCTCTTAAGAGATGGTCTCTTCCCATTCCATAACTCATATGGCGTGGTGGACACGGCTTTGGTTGGAACCCTGTTCAGCAGAAACGCTGCAGTCTCCAATGCATGCCCCCAAAACGAGACTGGTAACTCAGCGTCACTCATCATGGACCGGACCATATCTAATAGGGTCCTATTCCGTCGTTCTGACACACCGTTGTGCTGTGGTGTGTAAGGAGGAGTGAGCTGAGAGAGAATCCCATTCTCTTTTAAGAAGTTTGCAAATTCTGTACTGAGATACTCACCACCTCGATCTGATCGAAGCATCTTAATACTCAAGCCGGTTTGTTTTTCTACTTCTTGTTTATATTCAATGAATTTCTCGAAAGCGTCGGACTTGTGCTTTAATAAAAATACATGACCGAATCTTGAGAAGTCGTCAGTGAATGTAATGAAGTATGAAAAACCGTCTCTAGCCTGTGTAGACATTGGCCCACATACATCACTATGTATGAGGCCAAGAAGCTGAGTAGCTCTTTCTCCGTGTCCGGTAAACGGAGTTTTGGTCATTTTACCCTTGATACAAGACTGGCAAGTCGCATAAGATTTATATTCAAAAGAGTTTAAATATCCATCTTTGTGTAACTTGTTTAGTCTTGTTTCGTTAATATGACCAAGTCTACAATGCCAAAGAAAAGCTTCGTTTAATTTTGAAAGTTTTCTTTTATTAGTGTGTTGTATACTGAAAACTGTGTGTTGATTTAGGACATATATTCCGTTATTAAGCGTACCATACCCAACCAACATTTGATTCAGGTGAATGTTCATAACATTGTTCTGCAACACAAAATCATATCCTTCATTGTCCAACAAAGAAACGGATATTATATTACATAGCATACTTGGTACAAAATAACATGGATTCAAAATCAAAATACATCCAGATGGCAACCCTAAGTGATACTCTCCCACTGCGACTGTATGTACATTGGAACCATTTCCAACGCGGAGAGTATGGTCACCTGTCTTCAAAACCTTGCTATTTCTCAGCCCCTGCATAGAATTGCAAATGTGAGAACCTGAACCGGTATCTAATACCCAGGAAGTAGAGTTTATAGAAAAACAGTTTTCAGTCACAAACGCACCTGAAGCAGAAGCATCACCATGCTTCTTCTTGAGACTTAAGTACTCCGTGCAATTGCGCTTCCAATGTCCTGTCTTGTGGCAATGAAAACATTCGCCTTTCCCCGAGTCTCCAGCCTTGGACTTTCCCTTTCCCTTCACCTTTTTAACTCCGCCCTTAGGATTAGTGGGTTTCTTCTTTTTCTTTCCCTTGGCCTTGGCTTTTGGGCGAGAAGAGGAAGACTGTCCAATAGTCATAACGGGAGTTTTTGCTAACTTCATAGTGCTCTCTGCACTCCTTAACATATTAAGGAGTTCAGGGAGGTCCTTCTCCATGCCATGCATGTTGAAGTTCACTATGAACTGAGCAAAGATGGAGGGGAGGGACTGCAGAATAATATCTATATATTGTTCATTGTCCATCGTCCATCCAAGGTCCTCAAGCTCTTCTATAAGAGCTATCATCTTCAGAACATGGTCTCCTACTGGTGTGCCAGGGGCCATTCGCATCTGAAACAATTTCTTTGATGTTTCGTATCGTAATACGCGGGATTGCTCCCCATACAACTCCTTTGTATGGAGCAATATACCGTGAATGTCCATGTCCTCGTGCTGCTTTTGATGTGTGTTATCCATCGATGCAAGCGCGAGGTATGTGGCCGTGGCACAGTCAGCGTCCCATGTCTTGCGGACTTCAATGTCCGCAACTGAGGATTTTGGACCAGGGACGGGCGGGGCTGAAGCCATGAGGACATATGATACTTTATCATAAGTCAAGGCGATTTTCAGATTCCTCAGCCAGTCTTTATAGTTGGTCCCATTCAGTTTGTTTTTATCTAGTAAAAGCTTGAGTCCAGTCATGGGTATCTGCCATTAAGAGAGAGAAAAGAATACACTCAGCGAAAGCTCTTGCATAGATTAGATTGGTTTATTATCTTGTCTAATCGATGTTTCCCACTGCTTTTATCGAGTTTTTCTTTCAAACCTTAAAAAGAAAAACTAGCCAGGATTAATTACAGTCTACAACTTCGCTAACCGTTCAGCCAGGCCAGTGTCGGTACTTTGAGGGAGGTTCCCCGTGCTTTCGCACGGACCTAATTAGAGTAAACCTCGTTTTCCCAGAGGCGGAGCCCCGTTAACACCTTTCTAGACACCTAATGAGTTAGCTAATTGTAAACTGTAAAACTCTCCTAGGAGCAACTATTGCCCACAGTGGGATCGGGATCCAACCATCACATGGAAGGTATGCAATCTCATTGCAAATTTCAACTATTGAAATTCCCGATGTGGTTTTTACCCCTAACACTTATGACCTTAACTATGGTCAACAAATCATAAGTACCAGTCAAGTTCTACCCGTCATTTCTTGATCAATTAGACCCACCCATATGACCCTTAACTATGGTCAACAAAGTCGTATGAATGTCCTAATTAATCTGCATCATATGCAGTGTAGGAAGACATCACTTAGCTACCGTACACTACGCCTTAATTAAAGTCAACAAACGTAGCATGAATACTAAGTACTCTACTTCCTAAAATGACGGAGGGTTGCGAATGATTTTTAAGAAAATCTTTAACGCTTTGAACTTGATATCGTTGTAGAATCAAATGGTTTTCAAAAAGGAGTGGCTTAAGCTCCGCAGTTTTGAAATATAGCTTTTTCATAAATAGCCGAGTGGTTTTCAAATCCGATTCTACAACATCTTTTTAGGTTTATTTTCTTTACATTAATCATATTAATGTAATCCCATCATTTAAGTCCTTAAGCCAATCACAGAAAAGAAACGAAAATAACACGTACGCTTATGCCATCCGCATTCGCCGCAATATTCCGTTATGCACCGTTAGGTTACTTAACTAACGGCATACCGGGACGAGACTAGCGCGGGTGTAAAACATAAGCAACGTCTACTATATATCATATATATAATATGTCATTCGTCTCAGATATCACAGAACACAGGCAGCAGAAATATAGATATAACGTGGGATATACTAGGACGTCCGTATTTAGTATTTAGCCAGAATAGAAAATACGGATTCCACAGTCGCGATGAATAGCCAAGCCCACACCCTGGACCCCTACGAGAGCAGCAAGTGACCCTACCAATCCTGGAGTTTAGGAGACCCGGTCTCGACTCCTCGAGATGGCCTCCCACTGAACCCCAGAACCCGGTCACCTGTGCTCCCCTCCTTGGGTCCATCCTAATGCGGAAAAGTAAATAATATACAACACTGGCGACACAACCTCAACCCGGAAGTGCCCCAAATAAAAGAATATTACATTACATTTGAATTTACATGAATGAAAATATAAAACTCTCATCTCACAAAAACCCCCCGGCTATTCGATCGCGACAATCCTGCACATCATATCTCAGCAACACATAATATCTCATATCATCAACGTAAGTAAGTATGCATACCCCAATTGTCGTTGACGTATAGCAACGAAACCGGCGATATCGGATATACTACACTTACGGTCACAGAAAAGAAAGTGTAAAACTACAATATTTGGAATCCACATTCTCTTTAGATATCATAAATGCGAAATATCACATATTTCGTATTTCATGCCTAAACTATATGAATTCCACATATTGTATCAAATTCCAGATAAACAGACAGTATTAAAGTTTTCGAACGAACGATCAAGTACCCAAGATTCACTAAAGCTCAACACTTGAGCAGGGTTCAAAAAATCCGGAGTGTGACACAGTAGTAGCGGTCCAGCCGTAGAAGGGTCAAGCCAACGCCTTACATGTGGCACGCCGTACTGCCCCAAACCCTAAGGTTCAAAGGGCAGTTCAAGACGGTCACATAATCGAGTTAAGGTTTGTTGTCTTCTAGAGGGCCCACCACAAAAAGACTTGCACGTATCTCCAAAGTATTTAAACCCCGTGAACAGTGAGCAAGTGATACTCGTTCAAACACTTCAATACTTTCTAATTTACCCGGAAAAACCACGAAAACAAAATTCCGATCGAATCGACGGGTCCAAAATCATCTCCAGAATTTTTCAAAACTAAATACAGATTGAAAATACCCAAAAAATTATACAAGCAGATTCCTGAATTACTGTAAAAAAATTATACATCAATTAATATATACGGCCGCGGAACCGCGGTCTAAGCAACCTTAGACCATGTTTCCGCGGCAACAATCACTGTTCATTGAATAATTTTTGTACCGTAATCCTTATTTTTTCCTGCTTTATTTTTTACATATTTTTAATTCTGAAAAATGTCAATTTTTAGAAAATTTCCAGAGAGCACCCTTAAAAACCGTATTTCGGTTCGATCGGAGTTTTGACTTCGTAAAAGGGTCGCCTAATGTTCTAGGTCGGCTCTGATACCAATGAAAGGTTTGTTTGGCACCCTATGAAGAGTTTTGAAGCAACACATGTCCAAAAGTTTAAATTTTTATGGTGCTAAACGAACATGCAAAGGAATCGATCCTAGAAAATTAGGGTTTCGAAAAATAAAGCGAACTAATCTAGGGTTTCGAGACTACAACCTTTGTAGCTCCCTTTCGCTGGACTCCTTGGTCTCTAGGGTGTTGAATGGAAGTCCTCTTGAAGTCCTCTTGTGTCCACGACGATCCACCACGGAGTTCTCCGTCCAAGCTCGCAACTTCGTAAAGCCGAAGAGAACACTCTAAACAAGACGGCTAAGCTTGTGTAGAATGAAGTTGTGGTTAAGGTTCTCACTTCAAAAACCTTTCTTTAAGTGGTATTTACTCACTAGAAAAAACTAGTAAGCAAATGAGAAAGAGGAAGAAGATGGTGGCAATATTTTCACAAGAGGTAATGAGATAAAAGATAACTCATAAGAAGAAAAAGAAATATATCAATATATATTTTATTTCTTCTTACTATGAACCATGGTTAAAGTGATGGAGACATTATTTAACTTGAGTTTTAAATGATAAAGAGAAGGATAACTCAAGTTAAGAGGTAGGTGAGATAGGTTAGGTTAAAAGAAGAATGTAGAAACTAGTAAGAATTATCCTTTCTTTTTCAATTTGTTTTAAAACCAAAATTAAATAATAATCCATTATTTAATCCATGGTGTGAGTCTTATATTGCCACCATTTCCATATGTTAACAACCATGATAGATGGGTGTATGTATGTGTGTATGTATGCACATCCATATGTGCATGAAACTAGCATGAAAGAAAGAAAGAAAAGCACACATGCATGCACACATCCATCATCCAAGAAAAGGTTTTAAGTGAGAAAACTAATGGTTAAATGATAAATCAACACTTGATTTATCAATCCGGTCATATCTCATATGACCCTACCAAAAGCAGTTCACCCGATCAATGTTCGGTATCATATACGCACATTTTAATCGGGTGCTTGCGCATATCGCATACGCGCACCACAACGTTTCGCCTGGACTGGGTAACTCCTTTGTGGGACTCTAAGACTCGTCAATACGCCGGCAGAGGGTGATGATCATATCAGGTACCCCCAAACCGCAAGCGGTCAGCTAAACGTAACGGCCACTCGGGTATTGAGCGATCAGAAGAAAACAAGCGAACCTGCTACAACTCCCGTCGAGCCATCCTGCAACACTACCGTACAGTCCGGTCTCTTCGTCAGATATGCTGCATATCGAGCCTAGGGATGGTCACGTCGATCCTAATAACTCAATAAGTCGTGCCGGTGAATGGTCTATAACAGATCGAGAAACTACCGATAACACTTATCAGCAAATCTCAGCAGCCCTGGCCAGGGACTTACTGATATAACCAGTCGGGCACAGCACAGCATCAACCCCCAATACCGGGAGAGACGAAACCCCTCCTATCGCTCATTGCCTTCGTGTGTCTCGGGACTGTACCCAACGGCCACCTGTTTGCACGACTCAATAGAGCCGTGGTAGGGTGGCAATCAAAGTACAGTAGGAGAGCACACAAGACTCCATGACGATCTCGGGTCTTCAGACTAACCTGTACCAGTGTTACCTGAGAACTGCTATCCGACGATAGATATAATTCCATATAGGAGTTCTCGGCGAGTCTGTCCAGTGTACCCAGTCACCACTGAGCACCCGTATATGATCTTGATGTCAAACACCAATGGATATGGGATCATCCATCGCCCATCATATGGGTCTAGTATCATATACGCTAGTCTACTCTGGTATATCAATGCCCCGTCTCGATATACCTACGACTAGGGACTTTCCAGGATATGCTTATAGACTACAGATGTCCCACTAGTATGATCTCCATCATAATCAGAGCAGTCAAGCCAATATCCTCAGGGCTTTATCAGCATGTATGAGTGAAATAACAAGCATGATCATAACAACATGTCAGATAAAGAAGAACCAGATAGCATACTATCATGTCGAGCAAGAATGCATACTGAATATATACATGTATAGATACATCCACTATCACATAATGGCCTCTAAGGCATACATATATCCAACATTAGCTTTTTCAACCATGCATGAATAGTGCATCCAATAAATGATCACAATCCAAGCCATTCCTCTCTACAAGTATGAGCATGCTTCATGCCACCTCATTTCCCATTTGTTTTTCTAAAAAGAAAAACAAATATGAGGTATCTTTCTTCTAGAAGCATTCTCGTATAAATACGGAATATTTCACCCGGTAAATGTATCGCTGCATATACGTGTATCCGTATAAAAATATGGATAGCACGAATGAGAGAAAATGAATAGTGAACAGTAATACTAATATATATATATATATATATATATATATATATATATTATTAAATCAAACCCTGATTTAATAATCCGGTTTAATCCTAAGCCGACTAGTATTATCAACCGTCCGATTAAAGTCCGTATATCTAATACACGTATTTAATCGGACCCCTGCACGTACCAACGTACGGCTCCTACATTTATCGCCTGAACCGGAAAATCCTCTGTGTGGGACTCTAAAGACTCAACAATACGCTGGCAGTGGATTTAACCACAAGTACGTCAACGGCACTAGCTGTACGTAACAACTATCTAGATACTTGCCGAAAAAGGGGTCGATAATCAAGTACGTTCGTATCCTACTGAGCCTGAATGTGACAATCTTCGTACAGTCCTTTCTCTTCGTCAAAACGTATCGCATATCGGGTCTAGAGAGTGGATAACGTCAGACCCTTACTAACCCTATAAGTCGTGTCTGAGTCAAGCTCATCACCAACAGAGATACTACTGATCAACTATCGGTAAATCTCATCCACCATGGCCACGGATTTCTAGTGATAGTCGACTAAACACAGCGTGACATCGACTCCTAATACCAGGAGAGACGAATCCCTGACAATTGACCACTGCTTCCATATGGCTCAGTACTGTACCCAACTAAAACATGTTTGCATGACTTCTTTGAGCCGTGGTAGGATAGTAATCAAAGTACAATGGGAACTCGTATGAGACAAATGACGTTCTCAGGTCAAAAGACTAAGCTATACTTATGCCACTTGAGAACTTCCATCTGACGATAGATATAATACCATCTAGAAGTTCTCGGTGAGTCCGTCCGGTGTACTCACCTCCGGTGAGCACCTGTATACTATCTTAGGTGACACAACACCAATGGCTTGTGAGACCGGCCACCGCCTCTCGTCGTGGTCTAGAAACATATACACTAGTCTATTCTGGAATATAGATACTCAGTCTCGATACTCTCATGACTAGAGACATTTAAGGATGTGCTTATGGACAACCCAGCTCCCACATATATGATCGCTTTCATAATGCTGGTTGTCAAGCAACAATCCTACAAGCTTCATCAATGATGAATACAAACTAGATAGTATACTATAATCTCAAGTAAAACTGTTTTACCTATATTGGTCCTCCCTCAATTATCATAATCGTCTACTTACAATCACAATAATTGCTTTGAGAGCACTATATCCAACAAACAATCCATACCTAAACCACTTTGCAACTTCCGGTATCAATCACTAGGCAAACCGCAAACAAATGCTGGCCACTAACTACGACAGGATACATCTTATGCTCCCTTCTATAAACAATCTTCCCATTCCCGTATGAGTCCTAGATCAGATCTAGAAATAGCGTGCTATAATCGATGTCGAGTTTATCTAGAGGGTAAACTAGCTAGTAGGAGAAATAAGTGACGGGATGACATAAAAACCATCTAACCATAATTATTGCGAAGGAGTTAAACGAGAAGAATACTTAATACCATCTCCATAGAAGTCTCTGCCTCTATGATACAAACGGTGCTCCCGGAACATCACTTCTCAACGAACAGGTGTTGATCTGATAATCAGTAGCTCCACAACCAAAATACTACCACCTTTCCTTTTGACAATACCACCAAGTATGGCAAGGTCGCGGCAGTAGTTACATATTACAATCTTCTTCTAAGATGAGATAAACGACCGCTGCATGGGGTTGTTCCTTTTCTCCACCGGAACACTCCTACATGCCAGTGTACTGGTTGTCGTCCGTACTACCATACTGTCACGATCTGGAAATCGCATGTGACCGGCACTTGAATTACGTGAAATCTATAGGACCCCACCATAACCCATGTAAGCTAAAAAAACAGAAATCTAAACCTTTTTAGGAAAATATTGTGGAGGTGAAGTTTTGAAGGTATAAATGAAATCAAGTTCTCCTTTTAAAGTATAAACAAGTTTATAGAAATACAAGTGTGTAGTATTCTAAAGTTTGAAAACGTTTTCGTCGTTTGAAATTTGGGCAGCACCTCCTTTGTAAATTTTGATCAAAACCAGTATATAAACATATAATATAAGCATCCCCAAGCAGAAGCCAGCTCTTCGCCAATCGGCGGAAACACAATCACACAAATAAGTATATGACACCCAAGGCGAAGATCAATCACAGAAAAGAGTAAAGAAAACCAAATATCAACAAACTCAAAATAAAAATAATACAAGCCTCGACACTAAGTCCAAAGAATATACAACTAGTCTCTAAGTCTACCAAATATATATAGTCTGGTTGATGGAGTTTTTAACTAGATACACTGAGTATAAGGTATACAATTGTGGTTACGCTCTATACTGTAACTCACCTACCAATGCAAATCATCCGAAAGAAGCAATGTGCCAGCAAGCCGTTACTGATCCAAGCGGTTGATCCTGCAAAAAAACTATGGCACAACGGGGGTGAGTTACCAACTCGTGAGTAGAAGACATCATCAAGTAAAAATCGAATGTATGACGATCTTCTAGATTATGCAGTAATATATTAATATCATACTATATGGTATCAAGGCGATCGTGTATACATAAGTATAATAATATAATACAGTGAATGTGTCAATATATGATACTAATTCATCCATATCGTGTGTATATACATATCATCTAAGGAGTGTCCATCAACGACACTCAAAATCATCATAAAATCCCGAGTGTTCAGTATCGACCCTCAAAATCATCATAAAACCCATGTCCAGTATCAACACGTAAATCCTCATATCTCAAGCGCCGTCTCATCAGATCGGCCCTCATATCTCAGGCACCATCTTATCAGATCGGTCCTCATATCCATGTCTCATATCATTCCGGTCGATATCTTTCGGGTATCCGCCGAGTCTAGTACTGTCACCGGTAGGTATTGTTCCCTTTCCAGGCTTAATGCCTTTCTATATGATCTTCTTCCCCCGGAGTATCGTACCGGGTTCACCATATATCCGCAATCGGTTTCTCCCCTTTCCTTGATTCGAATAATTATCATACCTCAGCACCGAGAAATCTCATGTTGGACGCCGAAATATCATATCAAAAGAAACCATGTTTTTAAAACAATCACAAGTTTTTAAATAATATCTGTTGTTTCTCAAATCGAGAAATCTCATAAAGCATGACAGTAATGAAATAATATGTACAAACACAGAACAATACTGTAATGCGCAGCAAGTGTGTTCATATGAGCGTGTAGTGTAGCAAGATAAAGAAAGTGCAATATCTACAATAATATGCGGTACTGTGTATTAATCAGTAACAAAATACTAACAGATTATAAGGTGATATGGTAACATAGAGAGTTCTAATGTATACATGGTATAGTAATTACCAATGATGTGTGTGTGAGCCAGCAAGTATGTGTACAAGCAACATGTGCATCATCGGTAATGGTGCGTATATCCTAGCAAACGAAGTCACGTAAAGATAAGGGTATGAAACGTAGTTTATATATTGTAAATGAAGAAAATGCGAGCGTATGTAGAAATAAGAAATTGTAACGCGAGTGTAAACAGAATAAAAAAATCGTAAATACGAACGGTATAAAAATAATACACAACTACGTATTAGCCATATAGTTATAGTTTAAAATAGTACGAATCGTTGTTTAGGAAAATAGGGACTACGATATTTTTTGAAAAAAGATATCATTTGAAAAATCGTAGCGTCCCTTGAAATTATCATTTAAAAGTGCATAACGATTCGTTAGTTTTGAAAATAGGTATGGTTTTAAACATATCATAGTATCTACTATGTGTATTTAAACAAGTTTTTCTCAAGTCGATATATAAGTCGGCGATCCATTCTCATCATATCACATACGGAATAATCCATCATACATTATCATCAAATCAATAGTATGGATCTATCGTCACGTACATCATCTCATCTCATCTCATCATATATTATCTCATGTCATCATATATCAGATCATATCATATCGCCTCATATTATCGTATCCAATCATATCGACTCGTATCATCAAATCAGATCATATCCTTATCTCATCATACATACACACACACATAAGTAGATATAGTTCATAGGTTAAGGAACATCACTAGGGGTATATCTTCTACTAAATCTACTACTATCGCATATAGTATTCTAATAACCCTATACGCTAGATATACATATATACATATACATACATACATACATATATATAGTATCTTAGTACTACGGTTGCGGAGTGCTATATGCCATCCACCCGATTTCCTCCGTAGATATACATCTACTCACCTACTATTCTCGCTCTAACCGATTCCGGCGGATGCCTTACTCTCCTTCGTCTTCCCGAAAATCAACGCGCTTGTACCTACAAATCAAAGTATATAGTATAACATAAAAATCTAAATAAAAAACCAATACGATGAGCGAAGCGCACATAAATTAGAACTTATGGTCAATGCATTCTGAAACAACAAAATACTCTATGACGTCGACATACGAACGTCGGACGATCTAGTCACATCAAAAAAATCGAAAAACCAAGTTTCAAATGTCGGAAAACATTGACAGAAATCAAGTAAAACGACTCCAGATTTTTCTTAAGGTAAAATTAGATTTTTTTAACGTATAGGATAGTTTTAGTTATCTAGTGAGTGAGATACATACCAAAATCCACACCCTAATTCCAACATGGACCCGCAATTTGCGGTAAAAATGAATATTTTGGTAGCCAGGGTAATGAGTTATGGGCTCGGGCTTCAATGGTGGTCTCCTAATGGTCTATACATCTCACAGTATCCTCTATTATATTTCAGAGAACTACAATTTCTCCATATTTCATTTGATCAACACAAGTTCAACAAAACCGATATCGGAAAATTCTAAACTCATTCTAATCGAGATTACATGCACTCACAGACCCTTATCTGTCACTTAAAGGGGTTTTAGTCACTAAATAAGTCTCTACTACACCACTACTACTCATATCATGCAACAAGGATCACCCTAAAATTTTCCAAGTTCACAAAACATGTATTTTTGAACTCTAAACTAGTAGTGAAGGAAAGAATACTTGAAAACTTAACTAAAAGTGGAATTATTACCTCAAAAAGCAACTTAAGAAAATTCCAAGACGGTAAGAGTTCCTCAAAACTTAAACTTGATCTCACCATATTGTCTAGGATAAGCTTAGGAGTATTTTTTGTGAAGGATTTCATGTGTTTTGAGGTGATTTGTAGGGTGTTTTGAGATGGTAGAAGACATTGGAGGAGGTGGAAAAAGATGAAGAATGAATAAGATAAAGAGATGAAGGGATGAAGAATCTCATGGTTGAGCAACCATCTCTCTTTCTCTCTCTCAAGCCCATACCTACATATTTTCTTATCCCCTTATTTCGTTTTCTTTTCTTTTCTTTTTCCTTCTCTTAAAAAAATGAAACCATCATAAAATCAAAACAAAATGTTGACCCTCGTGTAAATATGTGTCATGGCACTTAAACATGATTAACAAAATAAGTTTGGTTTAATACATAATTAGTAAAATACTAATCATGTTTAACATTAAACTTTTATGCAAATAATTATATATAAATTTTATAAAAGTCCAAATCAAATAAATGTCTTCATAATTAATAATTCATTTTAAATTCCAATTATTTTCCAAAAATATAGGTATATAACTATACCATTCTACGAAAACTCAAATCTTTATTCTTATAATATCCGTGAAATTTATTATTTTATTATTTAAATCCAAAAATATTATTTTCTATTTTTTTGAAATGTTACACATACACACCGGAAAATCCTGCTGATGACCATCCCTCCCAGTGTCCGTGGGTTTTTGTTGCCCACTCAAAGACAACAGTAGCAGTCTGTTAGACCGCCTTCTAACTCTCCTGAAACACTATAATGCTTAAGTTGAGGATGAAAGACGAGCTTAACAATGGAAAACAACATTCAATCGAAATAAGAGATTCAATGGAATCAAGATTTGATAAAGACAAGGAGTCAAGAATTTGAATGGCAAGACAATAGTATGGCAGAACATGTTCCTAAATTCCGGGATTTAAGGACAATGGATTGGGTCGAATACCAACTACAAATTGAACCAAACCCAGCTAACCTAAACTTAAGTTTTGATACAAACAAAACCTTGTCACGCCCCGCTTTCCAAGTTACCAAAAGATTTCGGAACGTAACTCGGCCAGCCATACTACCTACGGTAAATAAATATCCTTCCATAGTCACATTACGGCTATCAATCAGTTATCAAGAACTATAAACTAATAAATCTATCACATATCCAACAGCCAAAAAAAAAAACGATAACAGGAAACGATAACAGAAGCAATAGAGATCCAAGGAAATAAAAGAATATCCAAATCATCAATAAGAACTAGATCAGTGGGATGCTTCTTGCTGATCGGAAATCCTATCGAAATAATCGCAATTCTCCTATGCTAAGGTCAAGTATCTGGGTTATGCAAAACCCAGACGTCAGTGCGTCATAGATATCATAATAATAATAAAACCAGTATGTAATATAGTATACCAAGTGCAAGAACTCGATGTCATGAGTATAAACAATAAGCAGTAACAGTAACATGTAATGCAACAAGCGAGATATCAGTATCAACTATATCGTATGCATCCTAAGGGTTCATGACGCTAGGTTATCTATCCTAAAGGTATTTGAAACCAATTAATGTACTCCTCCATATAACTCAAAAGTATATATCCCGTTACCCCCAGAACCACAGACGCAAGATATATCCCGTTACCTCTCGGGACCACGGATGCAAGATATATGAATTAAGAATGATTTGTTCCGTTAACCCCCGGAACCACGGAAATATGTAATATTCTTTTGAGTTACATTTCAGTTACACTTTTGATTTTCCCATTTTCCCAAGTTTGATTTTCCAAGTCAGGTATGAAAATAATATCTATTTAATGCCAACACAGGAATAATCAGGTACAGGTTATGTCCATCAAGACAATAGGTTACGTCTATCAGGACAACACGTGAGAATTGTTGGAATCAGTATATTACAGGCAAATAGGTACTAGAATGATTGCAAAACAGTAACAGTATGGTACAAGCATGTCATGGATGGTGTAATTAAGCAAATAGGCCATATATACCACAGTTGGGATATATATATCACAGGCATATATCATAGTCAAGTCATTGGGATAGAACATGCAATATAGTTATAACAATATATCGGTAAAAGTGAATTGATATAAATTAACCGGCGTTTAGATCAAATGGGTAACAAATACTGTTAACCAGATAATGTATATTTTCTAATAATAGGATTAACACATGAAATATTGTTTTCAAAATGGTTTTATAAAACCTATCTAGATACGATACATGAAATACCGACAATGATCAAAACAATACTACAGGTTCAATATATCAATTTGACCATATTAAAATAATCTTTTGTCATAATTATGAAATATTATTAATTAGATGTATTTATGAAATATTATAAATTAAACTTAATATATGACATGAAATGATAATTATAATAGTGTTACGACAATGTGTGTGTGTATATGAAATGATAATTATAATAGTGTTACGACAATGTGCGCGCGCACGCGCGCGTGTATATATATATATATATAACTCGAGCATGTAGCAAGTAAAAACTTGCCTGGATGACGATGATCATGGCAAACGACGACATGAGGACGTGAACCTAACACACGCAAGATCTCAACTTGGACCTTGGCCCGGCTAGGAGATGCGGCCACGGGACGTCACGACTTGGGCGCTCAGCTTGGATTCTGTTCCGGCCCAGATGGTGCCCTGGAGACAACGGCTACAGGATTGATCGCCGGCGACGATGAGTGCTGGTGTTGGTTCGAAAGTGGAGTCGGTGATAGTGTGGGTTTATTCAACGGTGAGAGGGTCAGGTGATGGGTGCTGGGTTCGAGAGGAAGAGATGGGGACGATGGTGATGAAGACGAGGTGCTGGCCGGAGTAGGCTGCGCCGGTGAGGTCTTGGGATCTCGAGCAGTTGATGGGGGTTGATTGGTGAAAAAGGATGATGATGAGGGCGATGGGTTAGGAGGAATTGGCGATGGATCGTCGAAGCAGTGGTGGAAACCTTTGTTGAGGTGAGGAGTTGATGGTGAGATCGTCGAAGGGATACTCCGGCGATAGGTTCTCGGTTGAGGTGAGGAGCTGGAGATGGTGACGATGTTAGGAGGCGCAGTGGTGGAAACAAGAGTTGCTCGGGGTGAAGTCGATGAAGTTAAGAAGCGCCGGCAGTGAGGGAGTTCGGTTGAGTCGATGAAGGAGGCGAGGATGAAGATGAGTCTTGGTAGATGGAGAGGTCTCGAGGAAGAAGATCGGTGATCGAGTAAGGGAAGCAGGCGACTGAGAGGCGGCTGTTGTCGAGTAGATGTTCGGTGATGGGTTGCTTGGGTCGATGGAGGCGGCTGAGAACGAAGGAGGCGTGGGGTTCGATGGTGTTTGCGGTGGTCGGAAGAGGGTGATCGGTGGTTGAAAGAGATGGTGGCGGTGCTAATGGAGTCTTCCGGTTGGTGGTTGATGAAGGAGGCGCGGGAGCAGGGATCGGCGGTTGGGTGCTGGAGTCGCTGGGGAAGAAGGCGGCGGCTAAGTTTTTGAGTTGAAGAGAGAAGAACGTGAGGGAGAGAGAGAGAAAGATGGTATGTTGTAAAAATATAGGGTTTAATAAAAAAGGAAAGAGATATATGAATATATGATGGGTTCGGTGAAGGGAGAAAAGAATTGTATAAAAAGAATAGACACTTTTTCCCAAAGACCCTCATGAATTTAGCTTTCTCACAAAAGACCCCAAAAGCAATATTTGTTTTGAAAGATTGCGTAAAGATTTCAATATCTATCATAACCTTTATTGTTGAAACTACCACACAAATATTTAAAATATATTGTATGAATATTAAAATAAAATATTATTGGATTAGAAAAAAAATTATCAAACTCCAAATTCGATAGTTTTATTTGAGCAACAATAAACTGATACTAATAAAATATTGTAGCCACTAACACGATCGATATGCTAACTAGAAATCTAATCTTAAGATATCGATAGAATATCTAGTTTAAATAGTATATAGGTTAATATGCAAGAGGGTCGGGTACAAATATTATATCAATAGAAACTGGGGATCAAGATAAGGTATAATACGATTATCATGAATAACTATCCAAACACCAATCATAACCCAATAACAGTAATAATTTAAATAACATACGATCGTACTAGGGTGTTACATCTTCTCTACATCAAATGACGAAAGTGTGCATATGTTGTTCTTCGATTCTATCATCCGACCACATTTTAAGATTCGATCTCTTGAATATAGTTTTGCGCTCTTTGTTCATTAATTTACAGTTATATCAGTTAGATTATATTTAATTTCAAACGGTTTAAATAGATGAAATTAAAAAAAACTTACTCTGCATACTTAGCAAAACATTCACTGTTTAGCAAGATGAACGCATGTAAACCGCTAATGAGATCGTAAAACATGTCTTTTAGCCTTACTGCTCCAATTGAAGCGTCGGGAACACACGGTGGTTTGTTCAGTTTCGTCCTGACATTGTCATTCAGGAAACAAGCACAGAAATACATGACTTCTTCTAAGATATAACCTTATGCAATCAAACCTTCAGGACGATGCTTGTTGTGCATATAGTTTTTTTTTAAGTTAATAGATATCTGTTGAAAATAATAGATATTAATAATTCACGATAATATTTTGCAATTTAAATGATTAATAATAAACGTTTTCATACCTCTCGATTAGATACTGTCACGCCCTGCTTCTCAATAGACGGAAACGGTGACGTGGCAAGCCCGCACGTATTTACTATGAAATAAATACGTTAAGCGTAGTTAAACAATATATAAATGAACATGAATGACAAGAGTAATAAAATGAAACATCAATTTTATTTACATTCAATTTTACATACAATTGTTTGAAAATAAAAGATACAATGATATAGAGCAAATGCCTAATCAATGACATACAGAAAATAAGTGCAAGAAGAACAAATAGTCAGGCTGAGCAGTAAGCTGGTCTAAATCCTCCTGGCTCGGTTCTATCTTCTCAGAGTCCGATCCTCATGACGAACATTCCAAATAAAGAAACAGAAAGTAATGTCGTCAGCGAACCAGCGCTCGGTAAGTCTCAAAAGAAGAAAATAGAAGATAATATATAATGTGAAGTGAACAGGTAAAGTTGTATATGATCGTTCACAGGTATAGGATAGTAATCTAACGTGGTTATTTGTTGTTTGATAAAGAAGCTATTCTTGTATATGAGAGAAGTTCATCTTACCCCGTGGACTATGGTAACATGTAATACAAGGCCCCGTCATAACCCACGGAACAATGGCATGTGAATTCATGTAGGTATCTTTTAAGTGACCTCTCGTACCACAATATACGTTCCGTACCAATCTACCCCCTTATCCCCGCGTAATGTATTGTATAGATTATGTTTACAGGTCTTGGCCAAAACCATGGATATGAAATGTTCAGGTTCATGTTCAGGATGTAATCATGTGTTCAAGTAATCGTGTTGAGTTCATATCAAGTTATAACCATGGTTCGGTCAAGTCGAGTCAAGTTTGAGTTTGATGATTGAATTCGAGTATTCATGTTCATGATCAAGTATTCAAGTTCGTGTTTGAATTTGGATTTAGGTTTGAGTTTGGATTTAGATTGAGTCAGACACTTGTAAACTGATTTAACTCTTAAATTCTTAGGTTCGGGAGTAATCGGCAACTGCTGCACATGGACGGCAGGATTTATGTCTTTTTCCAAAACAATTGCCATTGATAACTCCGTTAAGTTTTCTAACCTAAATAAGCAAGTACTCACTTTCTCCGGCTCCCTGGGACTCAAGAGAATTGATCCCGCTTAAATCTATATTTATTAAAGTCCTTAAAATATTGTTTTGTATATATCGAGGGGGTTTTATGAAAATTATTTTAATATAGATTAAAAATAAAACTCGAGAGTGATTTGTATTACTTAAGGTTTTCATGAACATGTGTTTTAATTATTGGGGTATTTTAATGATAAATATCTAGCTTTAAAAATTTGTGGTATTTTATTGAAAACTAGTCCTTTTGATAACTTGATGGTATTTTATTAATATTTTTTTAATCTTTAATATTTAGAAAAAATATAGTTTCATAATATAAAGAAAATATGGATTTATAATTTTATTTAATTTTTTTAAAAAATTATTTAGAAAAGTCGCATTTCTTAAAAACCGTATTTTATTTTCTTTCGAGATTGAATACCCCGTGAGGAGTTCTGCATCCTGCTCTGCTATCCCAAGGATGTGCGATAATCCGCACCATCTATTAGCGGGTCTCCTAACGAGAGTTGTAAAGGCGTATTTGCCAAGGATTACCAAAATACCGTTTAAAAGGAAACCCGTTTTTAAAAAGATATGGTATTTTATTGTAAAGTTATTCTTTGAACCAAATATACATGTATTTAGGCATCGTGCTATGAAACCAAAGTGTACGTGTGGGGTAGGTCATTACCCCGTGAAGTTTTCCTAAACGTATTGTTTTAATAATTTATCGAAAAAGAGGTGCTAATAAAGTTCAAAGTATTTTAATGAAAAGTTCATTTTATGGTTGTTTCACATGAGAATTTTGGATAAACTTGAATCTAAACATTTGTAATTAAAGTTACAATAGTGTGATAAAATTAGATCGACCAATATATAAAGGAAAAGGGAGTTCTAGGTTTTAGAAAAAACGATATCGGTAATAACTCCACTTTACCGATATATGATTTGGAGATGAATTTCAATGAAAAAAGGAGAGTTGGGAGGGACATACGGTTTGAAAATCTCAAGGAAAGAGTAAGGAAGAAGAGATGGGCTTCGTGGCATCACGGGAGCTTCGGAATCGGCTTCGATCTTCGATGGAAAGAGCTTGGTTGCTAACTTCACTTTACTCCACTTGCACTTAGGAAATTTTTGAGAGAATTTTGCTAGAATTTTCAGAATGGTGAAGAGCTAAAACATGGGGTAGTATTTATAGTGAAGAATTAGGGTTTGAGAATTAAAATTTTGGATTAAAAATCATTAAAAAGATGTTTAATGGTGAAATGAAGGGTCTCTTTTTGATTGTAGGAAAATCAAACAGTGCAGAGGAGTTAAGGGGAGCTAAAAAGACAAGTGTGCAAAGAACGGAGCGAATTGGGTTCATCAGGACCGTCAGCGCAGGCCCTAGGGCAATTTTGGCCGGTCGGATCTCGAGCTCTGGCCTCGAGATTCATACCACGTGGGTTTTTCTGTTTATACACCTCATCGTGCCTGTTTGATTTTTTTGAACTTTTCATTTCCCCGTGTATTGCACGTGCAACTCTTGAGCTTCCAAAAATAAAATGAAAAAATCAGAAAAAATAATTGTGTCTGATGGGATTCAAACACACAGGCTACGTCATAGCAGTGCAGATGCTTTACCAGTGAGCTACAAGTTATTTCTTACTTTTATTTAACAAAAGAAACTTTTAATTCTTACACAGGCTGTAATACTCTTTTCTGTATATTAACAAGAAAATTTCTGTACAGTGATTTCAGAGTCGTTACCTTCTACCCTCCTTATAAAAATTTCGTTCTTGAAATTTACAATTACATAGAGACTAATTTCAAAAAGATAAGGGTATCTTATAGGCATATCTTCTTCTCGTTCCCATGTTGATTCTCCTGGCGAATCCTTTCTCCACATCACTCGGACCAAGTTCACCTCGTTCCGTAATATTTTCACCTTTCGGTCCAGAATCTCAACTGGTTATTGCTCGCAGGTTAAGTCAGTCTGTACTGTGAGATCTGAGTGATCAAGTATATGGCTGGGGTCGCTCACATATCGTCATAGCTGGGATATGTGGAACACGTTGTGCACTCCTTCCAATGAGGGTGGTAGTGCTAAACGGTATGCCACTTCTCCAACTCATTCGGGTTCGATCCTATGTATCTTGGACTGAGTTTATCCCTCTTCCCAAAATGGATCACTCCTCTATTTGGAGAGATCTTCAAGAATACATGGTCTCCAGATGTCGCCGCTTTGCATCTGCCCAATGCTTCTGTCGGTCTTGGGCTATGCGTATCCTTTCCCCGATCGTGCTACTAGGTCCACAGTTTCCACGATCATCTCTGGTCTAAAGAGTTCACGATCTCCAACGTCGTCACAACTTAGTGGTGAATGACACTTCCGTCCGTAGATTACTGCAAATGGTGACATTCCAATACTTTCCTGATGGCTGCTGTTGTATGAAAACTCCACAAGGTGTAGGTGATCTTCCCACGAACCTCCGAAGTCTAACATACAGGCTCCTAGCATATCTTCCAGAATCTGAATTGTTCGCTCATACTGTCCATCCTTTTGTGGATGATACACCGTGCTGAAGTTCAGACTCGTTCCCAGGCTAGACTACCAAAATTATGATCGAAATCTTGTATCATGATCGGAGACAATGCAAACAGGTACTCCATGTAATCTCACGATCTCCTGCATGAGTTTATGGGTATCAAATATGGTACATCCTGAAAGTTTAAATCTTACTTTAGATTTATGCTCATCTCCATGTACTTGTTTGCTCACGTTTCGGTTGACTGGCCAACTCGAAATGGAATAAAGTGAGCCGACTTGGTGAGTCGATCCACAATAACCAATATTGCGTCGTTACCCTTCGTGCTGCGAGGAAGGGCGGTCATGAAGTCCATGGTAATGTGCTGCTATTTCCATTCTAGGATTGGTAACGACAGAAGTAGACTAGCAGTTCTGTGATGTTCAGCCTTCCCTTGCTGACACACCAAACACTTTGCTACGCTTCTAGCTATTTCACGCTTCATTCCATTCCACCGGTAGTGTTGCCGTAAATCCTTGTATATCTTCATACCACCGGGGTGTACAAAATAAGGAGAGCTGTGAGCTTCTTTCATCAACTCTTCTCCAACAGAGCTGACTGGTATATATAAATGACTTCTATATCATAAGGATCCATCTTCGTGGATGATGAAGTCAGTTCGAAATCCGCTTTCTACTTGTTCTCAAATCTTTTGTAGCTTGGTATCATTTGCTTGAGCTGCCTTGATCTGATTTACAAGAGTGGACTGGACTTGTAAGTTTATCAAATATGAAGCGTTACCTATCATAACTATTTCGATCTTCAATCCAAGCAATTCTTGTTGTAGTCTCCACTGAGCGGTGAGGTTCATTGCTAATGGCTGGCGACTAAGGGCATCGGGAACTACATTTTCCTTCCCAGGATGATACTGTAGGTTGATGTCGAAGACTGCCATGAGTTCTAGTCATCTTCTCTACCGCATATTTAGGTCCTTCTGAGTAAATATATACTTCAAACTCTTATGGTTAGTATATATATCCCCCCGTTCTCTGAGAAGATAGTGGCGCCAAATCTTGAGTGCGAAGTTGACGGCTGCCAACTCCGGATCATGTGTTGGATAGTTGCGCCCATGAATCTTTAGTTGTCTTGATACAAAAAGCCACAACTTTTCCATGCTGGTGTAGAACACATCTTAATCTTTTACTAGACGCATCAAAATGTACCACGAATCATCCAAATTGATCCAGTATTATAAGGATATGTGCAGAGGTTAATCTCGACTTGAGTTCTATAAAAACCTTTTCACATGCTTCTGACCACACGAATTCTTCGTCTTTACGTGTGAGCTTGGTCAAGGGTGCTGCGATCTTTGAAAATCCTTCGATGAATCATCGGTAGTATCCTGCTAATCTTAAAAAACTTCGTATATCTTTCACCGTATTTAGTGTCGTCCATGTTAGGATATGTATGCCCCAGAGGCCATTATTGTATATTATAGTGGATGCTTAAACATATAGAGAGAGGACTTTCTTGCTCGACATGATAGTATGCTATCTGGTTGCACTTTATCTTAACATGTATATTTATATAATTATACTGTCTCTCTGATGCATATTGATAAAGCCCTTAGAATGTTAGCTTGACTAGCAGGACTATGATGTAGATCATACTAGTGGGGCTTGTGTAGTCCATAAGTACATCCTTTAACAGTTCCTAGTCACGGGAGTATCGAGACAAGGCATCGATATTCCAGAGTAGACTAGTGTGTATATTTTTTGACCCTGTATGGGGGCGATGGTTGATTCCACAATCATTGGTGTTTGACATCAAAGATTGTACACAGGTGCTCATTAGAGAATGGGTACACCGAACAGGACTCGCCGAGAACACCTAGATGGTACTATACCTATCGTCAGATAGCAGTTCTCTGGTGACACTTGTACAGGTTAGTCTGTAGACCAGAGATCGTCATAGTGTCTTGTGTAGTTCCTACTGTGTTTTGATTTCTTCCCTACCATGGCTCAAAGGAGTCGTGCAAACAGGTGGATTTTGGGTACAGTCCCGAGTCACATGGAGGCAGTGAGTGATAGGAGATGTTTCGTCTCTTCCGGTATAGAGAGTTGATATTGCGCTATGCTCGATTGGGTATAATAGCAAGTCCCTGGTCAAGGCTGATGAGATTTACTGGTAAGTGTTATCAGTAGTTTCTCGAACAGTTATAGACCACACATCGGCATGACTTATCAAGTTACTGGAGTCTGACGATTCCAACCCTAGACTCGATATGCGACATATCAGATGAAGAGATCAGACTGTACGGTAAGTATTGCTTATAGGCTTTGCGGGAGTTTGAATAAGCTTGCTTGTTGATCTTCTATTCGCTTAATACCTGGGTAGCCGTTATGTCCAGTTAGTACGGCTGACGGCTTGTGGATAACTAATGTGATCATTAGCTACTACTGACATATTGACGAGTTTTTAGAGTCCCACAAAGAGGTTTTCTAGCTCAAGCGAAACGAAGTAGGACACATATGATGATATGTGCGGAAGCTTGATTAAATACGAGTATATGATACCATATTCTAATATCGCGATATTTGATATCGGTTCGGTTGTATATGATATAACCCGATTATTGAATCAAGTGTTGATTCAATAATTTGTTATATGTATATATATTTGATATTGGCCGGTTATATATGATATAACCGGATTATTGAATCAAGTGTTGATTTAATATTAAGTATTGAATATTAATCGGTTATATGTAATATAACCGGGTTATTGAATCAAGTGTTGATTTGATAATATGATATACATATAAATGATATTAGTCGGATATATATGATATAACCGGATTATTGAATCAAGTGTTGATTTAATAATTTGATATATATTTATATTTGATATATTAATATATATTAGCTAATATTAGCTCACTAATGATTTTCTTCTCTTGTTGTATATAATGATATATATAACACTATTGTGTCATGGTAGATGATACAATAAACATGGGTGTATGTGACTCACACTATGACTTAATGATAATTGGGGTAATTATTTATTAAGATTAAAATAGAATGAGTGGATAAATGAGCATGGCTTAAAATGCTTGTAGAAACTTGTAGAAGGCATGAGTCATCTCTCCTTTTGTCTTACTCTAGATATTGTCTCAACCCAATAATATCACTAGCCCATGGTTCATTCTCTCTTAAGGACTTGAGATATTTTCTTCACCCAAGTTATTCTTCTTCCTCTTTAGTTTTTCTTGAGTTGGAAAATAAAAAGAGAAATATATTTCTAAAGTGAACAAAATTCCTATTTCATCAATCTATACTTTACTAGCCCTTTAGTCTAGGTTATTTGCTTCAATAATTCCTTAATTAGTGAAGTAGTAGCTTGAGTTAGTGAGACTTCAAGGTGGATCATTTTCGGCCTCGAAGACGACGAAGTAAGCTCGGACTTTTCACCAAGTGGAATCTAAGAAGAGTTCTAGGGACTACTACTTGGAGGTTAGAGACTACTACTTGGAGCTATAGAAGTAAAGGACTTGGTTTACAAAGGTTGTAATCTCTTTCACTTAGTGTAAAACTTGTTATATCATGCTTTAAACCCTAATTCTCTAGTCCGATTCTAAGTTAGTGTAGTTTAGACCTCTAAATTTTTTTAAATTGCATACTTGATGCATGTGGCAACCTTGTGGAGGTGCTAAGACACACTTTCATGATATCAGAGCCAAGCTAGAGTATTAGACGATGTATAGAAATTGTGAAACCGAAACAACTCCGAAAACTGGAATCCGAAACCCTAGTTTCTGTTGATTTTAAAACGTTCTTTAAAAATTTTTAAACAAGTGCAGAATATTACATGTGATATAACTAGAACACTGAAGTAAAACGAGACTAAGACTCAACTTTTTGGCCGGCAAAAAACCACAAATGCCCGGCCTGGCCGGTTTTGTGATGAGGTTTGGACTTTAATTTTCATTGGTGTTCCAGTCTCTTGTGTTTAGGGTTTCAGGTTATGTTTGTTTTGCCCAGATTGCATGTGATGTTATCTTTTGTGTTGGGGAAATTCGGAGCCTTTCGTAGTCGCAATTTTAATATCGTTTCGGGTTTAAGTTGATATGTGATACAATATTTGGGATCCACATTAATTAGTTTTGTGAAAACTAGTTTATTATTGTTAAATCTAGCATTTTAGTCTCTCTTGATTGATTGCCACGGAGTTTTGATTCGGATCAAAACTCTGTCGCAATCTCGTATAGTATGCGAACACTCGCCGGGTAACACTACTAGATAGCCACGCCCTATAGCCCCGACCAAGTGGCCATAGGAGAACCCCGTTACCAAAAGTATCCACTCGGTTGCTCGCGGCCACAGTGTTCCGCCTAAATGCACTTCATCGACGGCATCGGGGGTGCGGCCATCTACTAAAGTTCTTGACGAGCATTCGATCATTTTATCGGGAATTTTATTGAATTACCCGACTTGTTGTTGAATTACCCGACTTGTTCTTGAAAAGTTATTTCAATTTTGTTAGGCATGAAATTCGGAATATGTGATATTCCGGGTTTATGATGTCTAAGAAATATGCGGATTCTAATTATTGTGGTTTTTCATTTCTTTTCTGTGACCGTAAGTGTAATATGCAGGGTATCTCCGATCTCGTTGCTATACGTCAACGACATTCGGGATATGCATATTTACTTACGTTGATGACGTGAGATATTTATGTGTTGCTGTGATATGTTATATTGGATTATCGTGATTGAATAGCCGGGGTTTTTACGTGAGATGAGAGTTTTTATATTTTCATTCATGTAAATTTTGTATGTAATATTCTTTTATTGGGATACTTCCGGGTTGAGCATAATGTCACCATTGACGTATATTATTTACTTTTCCGCATTAGGATAGACTTAAGGCGGGGAGCATAAGTAACCGAGTTCTAGAGTCTAGTGGGAAACCATCTCGAGGAGTCGAGACCGGGTCTCCTAACTCTAGAATTGGAAAGGTTGCTTGCCGCTCTCGTAGGGGTCTAGGGATGTGGCTTTGGCTATTCATCACGACCGTGGAATCTGTATTTTTCATTACTGGCTAAATTTAAAATACGGACCTTCTAGCATATCCTATATTTCATATGTTTTCTTCTGCTGCTGCTTGAGTTCTGTGATGTGATCACATAACTACGTGAGACGAATACTATATATATATATATATATATGATATATATAATAAACATTGCTTATGTTTTGCACCCGCGCTAGTCCAGCCCCCGCTCTGCCGTTAGTTAAGTAACCTAACGGTGCATGACGGGGCCCCGTGGCGAATGCGGATGGCATAAGCGTCTATTCTATTTTCGTTTCTTCTGTGATGTTTAGGAAAAATAAATGATGGTACGTCATTAATGAGATTAATGAAAAGAAAAAAAACCTAAAAGATATTGTAGAATCAATTTTTTCAAAAAGGTAGCTCTAGTTCTTGCTTTGCATAGCGGGATTCCATTATGAATATCCAGCACCTCATTCGATCAGGAAAGTGCCTAGATTCCTTCACCGGGAGTGACCTCTTTAACAAAACTAGCATATGCTACAACTCATATGGTTTGTTTTGAAAACTACTCGATTTTAAAAGCAGACCTTAAACCACTTCTTTTCAAATCATTAGATTCTTCAACGATATCAAGTTCATTACGTTAAAAGGTTTTCTTCAAAACCAAACGTAGCCCTCCATCATTTCAGATAAGGACTATTTAGTATTCATACTGCGTTTGTTGACTTTATCAAGACGTAGTGTGCGGTAGCTAATTAGTGCTTATCTGCAGTTGTTCTCGCCAAAATCTTCGGCCAAGAGCTATTTGTTCCTGTTTACACCGGTTTAAGTTTCGTTTACAGATATGTGTGAAATCAGGCTCATTCATATATGCACATGCACACATCAGAGGAGGAATAGGAGTTAGAAAGGGAGCACTTGGTGTTCAATGACAAAAAGAAAGCATTTAATTGAACATTTTATTCTATAGGAATAGATCACCATACATGGATCAAAAGTACAGGGATTCACAAAACTATAGATAAAAGTCTCTAACTCCCTCTCTGCCTTCTCCACCATTGCAGAGCGACGATCTTCACGAGGAGTAGCTACCCATCGGTTAGCACCGTACCCACCAGCAAAGGCCGACATGACGACCCGCTGAGCCCGTATCTGGCTTAGCAGCCGAACAGAGTGATCCCTCAGAGCTGCGGTAATCAAAAGTGCCTCGTGAAAGCACTCGATCTTGTCCTCCACGGTGTCAAGCATTGCCGGGGTCATCTCCGCCGGATGAAGGAGAATATCATTGATCACGGACAAGAAGGCCATCCGGAGCCAAATGGAGCCGATGGGGAGAGGAGATCCTCTACGAGTCAAGAGCTCGTGCAGCACCGTGTCGCATTGGTCGTCTGTAAGAGTATGGTTCACCAAGCGTGCAGCAAAACGAGGAACAATTTCCTCAATAGGCACCTCCCATGGCTGCCGGCAAGCATGTGGACGATTACAAGCCATAGCTCTTCTCTGTTAAAATGATTCTCTGAAGATGAAAGAGAAGAGAAGTATTGCTTCATATTATGAAAGGAGACATTTAAGTCTAGGCACAGAAAATGCTGTGCATGATGGAACTGTTTCTAAGCTCTGGGAAAGAGAAGTTTGACTCAAAAAAAGCAGAGAAAGAAGGTGAAAAGACACCTTCAATAATGAGGCAACGCCTCACGTGCCTTGCACAAGGGCGCCAACGCCAAGAGTTAAAAACTCTGAGGCATCGCCTTACGTGCAAAGCACGAGAGCACCAATGCCAAGAGTTAAACACTCTGAGGCAGCGCCTCACGTGCAAAGCACGAGAGCGCCAGCGCCCAGAGTTAAAAACTTTAAAGCAGCGCCAAGAGTTAAAAAACTCTGAGGCAGCGCTGATTGGTACGATGTTTATGCGTATGCATTTTGAAATCAAAGAATTAACCGCAATCAAGATGGTGTCGCTTGGTAGCTAGCTGGTTGAGTACGGGTCGGTCCACAGTAAAAACTTGTTCTTTTCTAATTGTTCTAACGAGTCAATTCCTATTTATGGTAAGTTTTAATTTTCTATAAAAACTGAGGTTGAATTTGATTTGGATTAAAACCTTGCTAGGGTTAGGATTATATTAATTTGGAAAGTTAATTCTACTCACCGCTTTCTTTGCCCTAATTAAGAACTTACGTGTTAAGGTAATAATTAACAAAGGGGATTAGCATGATCAGGAAGAAACTTCGTTTCTTCCTTTTGGCCCTTGTCCATCATTTCTTAATTCTTAACCCTAATCTCTATGAAAATCAAACACAACCGGTCTAACTAGGGAATCACCGCTATCTTGTGGGATAGGGTGCCGTAGTGAGCGGTGTGTGTTTGATTTGCATAAAGTCCTAATTTAAAATATTGAACGGGCAAGAAAGAAGTGAGAGATTTCCATCTCTCAAACCTACCCAATCCTAACCCTAACAAGTGAGGAACTACTCACTCATTAGGGAATTAACAAAAGAATTCATTTTTTTTATTTTTCTTTTAATAACCTAATTAACGTGCGGAAAATAAATGACAGATAAAAATTGCAGAGAAATAAAATTGCAGATAAGAAATTCAAGATAAAAAACTTACTTTTTATTGATGCACTCTTTGACAATTACAATGGAATGAAAATTTAAAAATCTAGAAATTAAAAGAGGCATGCCCCAAAAAGAGCTTTAAGGTTTCCTATTTATAGATAGGAGAAACCCTAGGGTTTATATTTGATCCACATCTAAAATTACAAAACTACCCTAAGAGAATCGAGTCAATACACCGACTCCACCGACACGCGCCGACACGTGCACAGCATGGCCGCGGATCCGCGGCCATAAGCCTTGTTTGGCCACGGATCCGTGACCATATATTGGGCACTCTGTCTCATTTTTCCAGGGTTGTTTTGTGTTGCCTTTTTCTTCTGTTTTCTTCATTAGGTTCTTCAGAATCTTTTCTAGTTTCTTCCAGATTTCCATAGTGCAGAATGTTGTGGACTTTTACCGTTCGCTTCGTGTTGAAGTCTTGAATCTTGTGCTGCTTTCGTACTTTGTGCAATTGAACTGTTCAATGATCTTCATTTGTTCCTTAAACTGTAGGCGGCATCATAAAAATTCTTCTATTTGCTGGTCGTAATCTCACTTTTGTAGTGTCTTTTCACCATTACTGTATTGTTCCAAGAACCTGTAAGCTGCAACTATTTAACAGACATGGATCAAAATCACCTATTTATTTGCAATATGATTAAGAATGGGGAATATAATAATGCAAAATTCTGATATGAACAAATACCCCCAAACTTATCTTTTGCTTGTCCCGAGCAAAACTAATTTATTCTCGAAAAAACCTAACCTCACTTTCGCAGGGAAACGCCATTGCATTGAGCTCGTGAAACAAGCCGTTAAATCTCTAGGTGTCCCTAGTAGGAGGAGTGTTGTCTTCTGAGAGTTTTCAGCGGATACTACCCACAAAATCCGATCAATTTGGCCTATTGACTTTCATTCTTCAATTCGGTGTTCTAGCAAGAAATCTATTATCTTCAACTTAGAAATTATCAACCCATATGTTTCACACTCACTTATTATTTAACTTAAGATTATATATGTTCTGTAAATTTATTTAGTTTTCAGCATCTTTTGAATTTTCCTTCTATGGTTCCATCTCAACTTAGAAATTTTTATCATTTCTACTGAAGATAAAGTCCTATTTTTCATTCCTATCTCACATCCAAACCCCAATCATATACCCCTACGTGTGTGTATGTATCACCCCTACACTTGGAAATTCAATTCAAGCTATTATACTCTTGTCTATCGTCCAAAATATTTTTAGTTGGTGAATTTTAGATGAAATTGCTCATATATTCTTCATGCGACCGTTAATACTTTTTGAGATACTAACGACCGATTATAAAATGTGTTTGCGCATTAAGGCGTAATTCCTCGTCTTGTAATACCTAAGGCTTTAGCAGTGACTTCCAAACCAGTTGGTCTAAGGCACTAGGTGATAAAGCACCCTCGCTATATATTTTTTATTTTACGCAGCCTTAAGTAATTACAAAACCAGTGTTCATTTTTTTATATCTCTTTATTCACACTTATAATTTTATTTTCCTTTATACTAAGAATTTTAGACAAGAGTATTTCAAGGTATCCTCTACCATTCCAAGCTTTAAGGTGCGTGTTTGCGCAAGTTGTAGGGTATATATTTTCAGAATTTAGACTTAAGGTTCGGAATTATTTTTCAGACTTACACTTCAATAAAAATTTCAATACTCTTCCTTTATTTTGACTTAACCCAAGAAGTGAACTCAAAATTTGCCTATTTCTAAGTAAACTACAAGGACATATATTTTCTACCGTTAAATTTTAAGAAAGGTTATTTTTAGAGTTTTTAATTTACTAAGTTTAGGATCTAGTTTTTCCTAACTAGTTAACCGTCTTGTTAAACTTAAGTCAATTATGGCCAAAATTGAATTTTTCAATTTTTATAATTTTTTTAAAAAAAAATCAATTTTTTATTTGATTTTTTCTTTTATATTTTTTTTCTTCATTTTTTCAATTTTTATAATTTTTTATAAAGATGCAATGCAGAATTAAACATGCAAAAGAAAAAGAAAAAATATGTAAAAATAAAAATATGCAATGCAATGATAACTATTTACAACCACCTCCTCCCCCAAACTTACCAAAAGCAGTGCCCTCACTGCTCAGGCCCTCGGCGTCCCCTAGAACGTGAGCGGGAACGCTCCTCTCGCGCCAGCAGGGTTCCGATCCCCTGCTCTACTTGTGTTAGGCGCTGATCAGGCTGCCTCGTCATCCCCGTCAAATTGTCAATCCCCCTAATGGCTCTTCTCATTAAACGTGCATATTCTATGGTGGTGAGCTCTTCCTCGCTCGCGGTCGAGCTGGAGCTGGGTGTTCTGGCGGGCACGTGTTCAGCCGGTTCTGTTTGTGACCAAACATCAGTCAAACGAGTATTGGACGTGGATACGCCCTCAATAAGAGGCCTGATGGGTATACCTCCAAGCATGTATAATTCAAATTCCTCCACAGAGAGGAAATAGTGACACAGTTATGTCACTAACATGGGGCATGGGTAATTCGCGGCCCTTTTGCCAGCACCAATTGAATAAAGCAAAACCGTGCACATATCAAATCTAGGGTTCTTAGTCATTAGGGTGTGCACGATATGAAGTGACGGGGTGAAAAATGTTGAGTTATGAGAACCCCCAAAAATATCGTTTTGTGCCCACCGGCACACAGTTAAAATATTAGCGAAAAGGGTTCTACCTTGTATTCCCTTCCTCGATTCCCTCGAGCAGTCATTACCCATTAAGGGCATGTAATCTTCAAACTGAAGGGGTTGGTCGTGAATAGGTAATTTAGGGATTAAAGTGACTTCATGGATGAAATCTCTATCAATAATTATCTCCCTATCGCCCCAAAGTAGTTTGATAAAACCGTATTGTGCAAGGCAGCCTTCTTCCATGCACTCGTAAAAACGAGTGACTAGATCTGGAAGGGCGTAAGCATTGGGATGATTATAGATTAAAAAATTCCACCCCCTTCGTGTGATTTCATCAGCAAAATAACTCCCATATATCGTGTGTGAAAATATTTGTGAGAAATCACGTTCTAATTGCATATTTGGTGCCATCACAGAAAGTTCACAGATCTAAAAAATATTTAACAGAGAGGAGTTTAGAGATCGAACCACCTCTGAAATTTTCAGAGGGCGAGGACACAGGAGCGCAGCGGAAGCGCGGCACAGGAGCGCGGCGGAAGCGCGGCACAGGAGCGGGTTCGGCGGCGGATGCGCGGCGACTAAAGGCGATCGCACTGCAAAAACTTGCGCGGCGGCTAGGGTTTTCAGAGAAATGAAATTAGGGTTTGGTAAAAGACTGAGAGAGGTCGGGTGTTATTTATAGGGAGGAAGTGTGTTGGTTATTTATAAAAAGCCCCTCTTGAAGAGAGGAAATTATTTGCAAATAAAATTTTTATTTTTATTTTATCTGGAAATTTACAAAAATACCCAAAAAAAATTTATTTTCAAATTTTTTTTTATGTTATTTTGTTTTTATATAATTACAAATGATAAATACCCCCAAACTTGTTTGAAACAGTGTTTTGGCTAGATAATCGAAAATTTAGGGGTAGATAGATGAAGATCAGTCAATGTAGGCCGACTCCTGTAAAAACAGGAGCTCCTCCGAAGGATCCGCAGTGAAGAACGGTTTAAGTCGATGTCCGTTCACTTTAAACAGTGAACCGTCGTTCGGGTTTTCTAAATCGACCGCACCGTGCGGATATACGGTGCGTACCAAAAATAGCCCTTTCCATTGAGATTTAAGCTTGCCGGGATGAAAATGTAACCGAGTATCGTAAAGTAAAACCTGTTGACCAGGTTTGAAAGTCTTGCGCATAAGGTGTTTGTCGTGGAACACCTTCGTTCGGTTTTTAACAACTACTGCGTTCTCATAGGCCTCATCCCGCTGACCGCATCTCCCAAAGATAGGTTCAACTCTTTAATTGCCCAAAATGCCTTATGCTCTATTTCAACTGGAAGGTGGCAAGCCTTTCCATAAACAAGCCTATATGGAGACATGCCAAGATCGGTCTTATAGGCAGTTCGGAATGTCCAAAGGGCATCAATAAGTTTTGATGACCAATCTTTACGGTTTTTGGAAACCGTTTTTTCCAATATCTGTTTAATCTGCCGATTCGAAATCTCGGCTTGCCCACAAGTTTGGAGATGGTAGGGCGTTGACAGCTTGTGAGTAATGGAGTATTTCCGCATTAAGGACTCGAAAGTCATATTACAAAAGTGAGATCCATTATCACTGATAATCGCGCGGGGATGCCCAAATCGAGAAAAAATGTTTTCTTTGAGAAATCTAACGACAACCTTGTTATCATTAGTTCGGCTGGGCACAGCCTTGACCCATTTTGAAACATAGTCAACAGTAAATAGAATATACATGTTCCCAAAAGAGTTGGGAAATGGTCCCATAAAGTCTATCCCCCAAACATCAAAAATTTCAACAACTAAAATTGGTTGGAGCGGCATTTCATTTCTCCGAGCTATCCGGCCCAAGTGTTGGCACCGGGAGCATGTCTTGCGGTATTCGTATGCGTCTTTAAAAAGTCGTGGCCAATAGAAGCCACACTGCAAAATTTTTTCTGCTGTCTTCTTGGGGCCAAAATGCTCGCCACACGCTTGATCGTGGTAGAATGACAGTACGCTCTTAAACTCGTTGTCGGGGACACACCGATGAATGATTTGGTCGGAACAGTATTTGAAAAGATACGGTTCATCCCAGTAAAAATGTTTTACTTGGGACAGGAATCGGAGTCTGTCCTGATTCGACCAATCGTTTGGTATCAGTCTGGTGGCCAAATAATTTACGATATCAGCGAACCAAGGTTCGCTTGACACAGTTAAGAGCTGCTCATCTGGAAAAACATTTTTAATAGGAATTTGAAGTGTAGGCGAAGAAGGGAGTCGTGAAAGGTGGTCGGCGACTACGTTTTCGCATCCTCTCATGTCTCTTATGATAAGGTCAAACTCTTGTAGTAAGAGGATCCAATGTATAAGCCGAGATTTAACATCCTTTTTCGCGAAAAGATGGCAAAGAGCTGAGTGGTCCGTGTAAACGATGACTGGAGAGCCGATTAAATAGGGCCTGAATTTTTCTGGTGCAAACAAAACAGCTAAGAATTCTTTTTCAGTTGTTATGTAATTCAATTGGGCCTCGTTTAATGTTCGGCTAGCGTAATAAATTACGTGCGGTATCTTATTTATGTGCTGTCTAAGGACAGCACCAATGGCGAAATCAGATGCATCGCACATAATTTCAAGTGGATGCGTCCAGTCAGGAGATGAAAGAATGGGAGCGGAAATAAGTGAGTGTTTCAATGACTCGAACGCCTTCATGCAGGTTGAGTCAAAATCAAAAGTGGTTTTCTTGGCCAACAAAAGAGTCAAAGGTCTAGCTATCTTGCTAAAATCCTTGATGAACTGTCTATAGAAACCAGCATGGCCAAGGAAGGCTCGGATGTCTTTGACGCACTTGGGAGGAGGAAGATTGTAAATGACTTCAATCTCAGCTTTATCAACCTCAATGCCATTTTCCGAGATGATATGTCCTAAGACAATACCTTCTCGTACCATAAAGTGGCATTTCTCCTAATTTAAAGTGAGGTTCTTATCCCTACACCGGGTAAGAACTGCGTCTAAATGTAGCAAATACTCATCAAAGGAGTCACCGAAAATGGAGAAGTCATCCATAAAAATCTCCAAAAATTTTTCAACCATGTCTGAAAAAATTCCCATCATACACCGCTGGAAAGTAGCGGGTGCATTGTATAACCCAAAGGGCATGCGACGGTAAACAAATGTACCAAAAGGATAAGTAAATGTGGTCTTGTCTTGATCCTTTTCGGCGATAGGAACTTGATTATAGCCGGAGTAGCCATCCAAAAAGCGGTAAAATTCATGCCCAGCCAATCGTTCTAGCATTTGGTCAATAAAAGGTAATGGAAAGTGATCTTTCCGTGTCGCGGCGTTGAGTTTTCTATAATCAATGCAAACTCGCCACCCAGTTTGGGTGCGAGTAGATATTAACTCATTCGCCTCATTAGTTATGACCGTTATGCCCGATTTCATTGGGACAACGTGAATGGGACTAACCCACTGGCTATCAGAGATAGGGTAAATGATACCACTATCTAGACATTTTACAATCTCCTTTTTAACAGCCTCCTTCATTATAGGGTTGAGGCGTCTCTGTGGATCCCTTACTGGCTTGGCATCATCCATCATATGTATATGATGTTCAACTATTAGGGGACTAATCCCCTTGATGTCCGCCATAGTCCAGCCAAAAGCTTGCCGATTATTTTGTAAGACCATTAAAAGGGCTTTCTCTTGCTCGAGGGTTAGAGAGGCCGATATGATAACAGGAAGGGTCTCATTTTCACCTAAGTAAGCGTATTTAAGGTGAGACGGAAATAGCTTTAGTTCGAGTTTTGGAGGTGAAACAATTGAAGGTAAAGTTGGTGAAACTGTCTCGAACTCGAAAGATTCCAACAATGTTTCGAAGTGAGTGTAAGCAACTGAGTCGGATGGTCCAGTTAACTCATCTGAAAATTCAAAGGACTCAAACTCGGGTGGTGATTCTTCAAAATCTTTCGAAAAAGTGAAACACTCGTAATCGTTATCGGGTGTGAAAACTGTGTCCAATTTAAGGAGGAACGCACTGGTGGCGTCAAAACTGCTGTGATCGAACAGAAATTTGTCGAGCTCACAGTCCTCCTGAGTGATCTCTTGGATCAAGCAAACATCAAGTATATTAGCATTAGGCTCGGAGGGCTGATTCCCCAACTTAAAAATGTTGAGCTCAATTGTCATGTTCCCAAAACATAGGTTCATCGAACCATTTCGACAATTGATCACCGCATTAGAAGTTGCAAGGAATGGTCGACCAAGTATCACCGGAATTTGACTCCGGGAGTTAGCTACAGGTTGTGTGTCCATAACAATGAAATCAACGGGGAAAATGAAATCCCCTACTTTAATTAACACATCCTCTAACTCACCCCTAGGATGGGTGATGGATCGATCGGCCATTTAGAGAGTACAATGTGTGGGTTTCAGCTCTCCAACGCCTAATTATTCATATACTGAATAGGGAAGAAAATTAACACTAGCACCCAGATCTAAAAGTGCGCGATTGATGTTCTTATCCCCAATTGTTATTGAAATTGTAGGACAGCCAGGGTCCTTACGTTTTTGGGGTAAAGGTTAGGTAAGAGCATCACTTACTGCACTAGCCACGAAAACTTTCTTAGGTACCTGTGATTTCCTCTTCTTGGTGCATAAGTCCTTTAAGATTTTAGCGTAAGAAGGGACTTGTTGGATTGTATCCAAGAGAGGTATGTTAATGCTAAGCTGTTTGAATAACTCCATAATCTTCTCCATTTGTGGAGTAGGTTTATTGGATCTCAACCTGTTTGGAAATGGAATATTTTGAAAATTTGTTAAGTCCAATATTTGTGGAGTAGATTGCGGAGTTGGAGCGGATCCCAGTGTTGGTGTTTTCGTGGAGTGAGATGTGGGTCCGTTCGAATTAGAAGAAGTAGAGCCTTGTGAAGAATGAAGAACGGGCTCTGAAGAAGCCGAAGAAGATGAAGAAGAAGAAGAAGAAGAAGAATAAGCGGCAGCCGGGGTTTCATCATTATTGCCAACATTGTTGTGCAATACCTTTCCAGATCTCAATGTAGTCATGGCACTCACATTATGATTTTGTTGTTCATGAGCAACATATGTATTTTGTGTGTGACCGGGATTTGGCAGTGGTTGAGATGGAAGTTTCCCCTTCTCTCGCTCGCTTAACGCAACATTTAGTTGTGCAATTTAGGCTTCAATTGTTTTGATGCTCTGATCATGTGAAGCACTGTGTTGCACCAAAGACTGAATGGACGATTGGATGCTGGCTGAAGATTACGTAGATTGTTTTAAAAACGCATCCAGATTTCGTTCAAGCGAGAAAACCTTATCGTTATTCGGCTAAACAAAATTGTTTTGAGGATAAGAGTTGTTTGGTACAAAATTGTTCATTTGGTTTTGCTAAGGTTGGGGTTGGAAAGGTTGCTGATATTGAGTTTGTTGAGGGGCTTGTTGTTGTGGAGGAGGCCTCTGAAAGTTATTATCGCCTTGGAATTGTTGTTGATTTTGATTCCAAGCAAAATTTGAGCGGCTCCTCCAACCAGGATTGTAAGTTGAAGAGTATGGATTATTTCTTTGTTTTTGCTGAAAGACGGCATTGACTTGATCTTGTCCTTGAACAGACGGGTTGTAAGGACACTCTTCGGTTAGATGGGACGGATCCGAACAACAAGCACAAATAGTGCGTGGGGGTAAAGCTGGGGCAGGAGAAGGCGATGAGAATTTGCTCTCAATTGCTTCTAGTTTTTTCGTGAGTGCAGCCATTTCGGCCTTCATTGCAATAGACATATCAAGTTGATGTATACCTGCCCTAAACTGACCTGATGAAGTAGATGAAATGGTCTTAGTGCTTTCCTACTGAAATGTTTGTTCAGCAAGATCATCGAGAAATTGCCAAGCTTCCTCGCTCGATTTTGTAAGAAAGTGACCTTGACAAATGGTTTCCAACAACTGCTTAGTTGCTGGATTCAGTCCTTCGTATAAAGTTTGGCAAAGTTGCCAATTCTCGATACCGTGGTGAGGGCACTAAACAAGAAGATCCTTAAATTTTTCAAAACACTTCCAAAAAGGTTCGGAAGGAAGCTGGGAAAATTGAATAATTTCATTGCGAATTCTCGCGGTCTTGTGGTGTGGGTAAAACTTTTTTAGAAAAGTCTTAACAAACTCTTCCCAATTTTTTATGGAGTGCGATACTGTGCTATATAACCATTTTTCAGCTAGGTCACATAAAGTGAATGGAATGACACGTAGCCTTATAGCATCATCAGAAAGTTGTGTGGTTTTCATCATTGCGCAAACATTCTGGAATTTGTTAATGAATATGTAGGCATCTTCGGATTCCAGCCCATGAAATTTGGGCAACATATTGATGAAGTGGGGTTTAATTTCGAAGTTATCCCCATTATCCGGTGGAAGTGAAAGACAAGTAGGAAGTGCTGTGCGGATGTGATAGAAAGATCCTGGAGCGCGATTCGTTGGGGCGCTTCGACGGGAGGGTGTGGTGGGTTATTCGCATCCAGTTGAGGTGGAATCAGTCCTGTAGGTAAGGGGTTGTTAGAATTGAATCCCGACATCTTCTTAGAAGATGATGAATTTGAAGATAAAGGTAAAGAAGTGGAGGGAATTTCGACTTCGGAGTCGAACGCGTCGTCAGTAGGCACTAACGAGATACGGAATAAACGGGCGCTAGTGTCCCTAGTCCAACTGGACATACACTAACGAGGTGTGGTGTATTCAAAAGGTAAAAACAGAAGGTGGGGGTAAGAAAACGTCAATGAGAGAAGGTGGGGTGAAATGGATTTCTAGCGACAAAATGGCAAATTTTTGTAAAAATTTTATTTTGTGGTTTTTTTTTATTTTTTATAAGGAGTTTTTGCAAAAGATTTTTATAAGGAGTTTAGACACACTTTCAAGCAATCACAATATGCACAATCAAGTCCAGCGCTAGAGTCTCCTAAGTCAACTAGACTGCTCCTAACTGTTCCAAAGGGCAAGTTATGAGATCCTCGAATCACCTCTTCACCGCCAATTGTGGCCAGGTAAGCACAAGTAAAGAAAGGAGGGATCTGCTCACGAATCACTGTGAGACGACCCTTTTAAAATTACATTTCCCACTTGTCTAGCCTAGGCACCACAAAGTCAGATTTAGATAAACGACCGATACCTATAAGCTTTCCTTTGTCCTAATGAGCACGACAGTCCTTATTGGCTGAGTCTAATATTTTTTAATTAACTCAAGGGTTGATGCAAAACGCTTTTTGTGATTTTTAGGGTCTTAAGAAGGGTAATGAAATCCCCACCCAATCTGGATTGGTGTTATAGCCCCTTAAAAGTCCGTTTTAAAAAATGCAAAGCAGTAAACACACAAAAAAACACTTGCAAATTTTTTTTTATTTGGCAGCGCAAAGAATCCTGCACAAAAACAATTTATTGGAGAGGGAGAAGAATTTTGCGCAAAGAACCCTGCAGGAAAATTTTTCAGTGGAGTTCAGAGGGTAGAAGAGAGGACAAAAATACTTACAGAGAATTTTGGGATGCTGACGTCACTGGTTGACCGCGGTTCCCCAGTCAACTGCATATATCCGCCGCGGTTCCGCGGTGGTTCTGTTAGTTTGGATCTCCAAAAATTTTCTGTTTGTTGTTATGATTCTCCTCTGTCTGTTCAGATCTTCTGTTTATTGATTTGTTCACTGAGTTTTTTCCAGATCTGAATCTGTCCGTCTTCTTTTCCTGCACACTTGCACAAAAACCTTTCAAAAAGAACAAGATGATTTTTAATTTTATTTTATTTTATTTTTTTATTTTTTTATTTTTTTTGTTTTAAATTTTTTTTTTCAATTTTTATGATATTTTTTAAAAAAAAATTTAACCCGAAATTACACAAAGAAAGAGACTACCGGTTAAAATCAAAGAATTAACCGCGCCATTTGGTTGGAAGCTGTTTCGCGTATGCATTTTAAAATCAAAGAATTAACCGCAATCAAGACGGTGTCGTTTGGTAGCTAGCCGGTTGAGTACGGGTCGGTCCACAGGGAAAACGTGTTCTTTTCTAGTTGTTCTAACGGGTCAATTCCTATTTGTGGTAGGTTTTAATTTTCTATAAAAATTGAGGTTGAATTAGATTTGGATTAAAACCTTTCTAGGATTAGGATTAGGTTAATTTGGAAAGTTAATTCTACTCACCGCTTTCTTTGCCCTAATTAAGACTTAGGTGTTAAGGTAATAATTAACAAAAGGGATTAGCGCGATCAGGAAGGAACTTCGTTGCTTCCTTTTGGCCCTTGTCCGTCTTTTCTTAATTCTTAGCCCTAACCTCTATGGAAATCAAATACAACTGGTCTAACTAAGGAATCACCGCTATCTTGTGGGATAGGGTGCCGTAGTGAGCGGTGTGTGTTTGATTTGCATAAAGTCCTAATTTAAAATATTGAACGGGCAAGAAAGGAGTGAGAGATTTCCATCATTCAAACCTACCCAATCCTAACCCTAACAAGTAAGGAACTACTCACTCATTAGGGAATTAACAAAGGAATTCATTTTTTTTATTTTTCTTTTAATAACCTAATTAACGTGCGGAAAATAAATGAAAAATAAAAATTGCAGAGAAATAAAATTGCAGATAAGAAATTCAAGAAAAAAAACTTGCTTTTTATTGATGCACTCTTTGACAATTACAATGGAATGAAAATTTAAAAATCTAGAAATTAAAAAAGGCATGCCCCAAAACGAGTTTTAAGGTTTCCTATTTATAGATAGGAGAAAGCTTAGGGTTTACATCCGATCCACATCTAAAATTACAAAACTACCCTAAGAAAACCGGGCCAATGCACTGACTCCACCGATACGAACCGACACGCGCCGACACGTGCACAGCACAGCCGCGGATCCGCGGCCATAAGCCTTGTTTGGCCGTGGATCCGTGGCCATATATTGGGTACTCTGTCTCATTTTTCCAGGGTTGTTTTGTGTTGCCTTTTTCTTCTGTTTTCTTCACTTGGTTCTTCAGAATTTTTTCTAGTTTCTTCCAGATTTCCACAGTACAGAATGTTGTGGATTTTTATCGTTCGCTTCGTATTGAAGTCTTGAATCTTGTGCTGCCTTCGTACTTTGTGCAATCGAACTGTTCATTAATCTTCATTTGTTCCTTAAACTGTAGGCGGCATCATAAAGATTCTTCTATTTGTTGGTCGTAGTCTCAGTTTTGTAGCGTCTTTTCACTATTTTCACTGTATTGTTCCGAGAACCTGTAACCTGCAACTATTTAATAGACATGGATCAAAAGCACCTATTTATTTGCAATATGATTAAGAATGGGGAATATAATAATGCAAAATTCTGATATGAATAAGCGCCTCACGTGCAAAGCACGAGAGCGCCAGCGCCAAGAGTTAAAAACTCTGAGGCAACGCCTCACGTGCAAAGCACGAAAGCGCCAGGGCCAGAACTAAAAGTTCTCCACCTTTAGATCAAAGATTCAACGAAGATAATAAATCATCAAATTACAGAATTAAATTCTGTTGAGAAAATACTCCTCAAATCTTTCCAAACGAGAAAGATTGTGCTCTGTAAATCAAAGCACCGTTGGATCAAAAATCCAATGGTGATTAAAAATCACCAAGATACAGAATAAGTTTTGTATGAGAAAATATTTTCCCAATCTTATTAAAAACAAGAAAAATGTTTTCTGTAAAACAGAAGTCCTTGGATCAAAGATCCAACGGTGGATAAAATCGCCAAATCAATTAAGAAACCTCTCGATGAGAGATTTTCTCAACTGAATCAACCAATCAGCCTCCCCATATAAAGACCCCAAGACTTCAAGTCTTACACAGAAGAACCCCCCTCCATAAACTTCAAGTTCAAGAGAGAAAACAGAAAGAAAAACTCCCTGATAAGCTAAACAGAGAATTTAATTCTCTAGAGAAAAGAAGATCTTCTCAAAAAATAAAGAGAAACCCTAGGTAAGAGAAAAAAAGAAACACAGAGAACATCTTATCTCTTCTTCGCCTCCACAAGAATTTAACTCTTCCAAAAAAACTCAGTTCTTCCTCTGGTTGGGATCTGCAGAAGCAGATCTCCCCACAAGTTGAGAATTTAAATCTCATCGGGAAGATTCTGTTATGTATATTCAAATTTAGGGGAAAAACTAAATTCAAAGAATTTAATTCTTACCAAAAGATATAGGAATTTAATTCCTCTGATAAAACTAGGGTTTAACCCTATAAAAGAATTTAATTCATATAAAATAAGGGACTTGAAATTCACAAAACTCAGATCAAGAGCTCCATGCATATTAGTGTTCAATGCTACACAATAAAAGCTCGCGTGTTCCCACGTGAGCACCTTTGAGGAACAAAAAAGGAAAGACTGAGATCTAGCCACGTGACCCCACATGATCCCTGAGAAGTGCTCAACACTTATAAAAGAGAAAATGGAATAAACCCTATTTTTGGGGCGCCTCACGTGACCTCATGTGACCCCCTAACAGTGCTTAGCACTAGAATAAGAGAATAAAGGAGGCAGCACCCAACTCTAAGCGCCTCACGTACCACACGTGAGCGCCCCAACTTTCGGTGTTTAATACTGCAATGGCGCCTCACGTGCCACATGTGAGTATCTCAGATCCCAGTGTTTAACACTGCCTTAGAATATCACGTGAGAGCACGTGGGCACTGAGCATACACTAGTGTTTAACATTATAAGTGGCCAACTTCAACCCCAGATTGGCTAAGTTTTTCCTGAGATTAAATCTCTAAATAAACCGAGCCTCCATGCTCATGACTGATGATTCCTCAATCTGAAATTTGGTTCAAGGGTACATCTCTCCACACCTTTGATATATGTCATTGTAATTATTCAACATCTTCAGAGAGGTGGTGGGTCCCGACAACCAATAAGCTACGGACCGTAATGTCCTTAAAGTAAACCCTCACCTCAAAAATGGTGATCTGTGGACCGCAACGTCCCTAAACTAAACTCTATAGACTATGATGTCCTTAAACTCCATGGACTATGATGTCCTTAAACCTAATGGACCTCAACGTCCCTAAACTAAACTCTATGGGTTATGATGTCCTTAAACTATGGACCGCAACGTCCCTAAACTAAACTCCATGGACTATGATGTCCTTAAACTCTATGGACTATGATATCTTTAAACCAAATGGACCGCAACGTCCCTAAACTAAACTCTGTGGATGATGATGCCCTTAAACCCAATGGACCGCAACGTCCCTAAACTAAACTTTATAGACTATAATGTCCTTAAACCCAATGGACCGTGACGTCCTTAAACTAAAACGATAGAGCCCAAATGCTCTTTTGTTGGATCAAAAATTATCCTGAACCCCCGTTGAGTAGATCTTAGTCTAAAATTAGACTAGCGTATTCTCAACAACCATTTAAGTTGATCTTAATCTCAAACGAGATTAACGATCCTTAAACCAACCCAAACCCAAATCTAAGAGAATACGAATTTGGACTAATCCTCGCCCTACGGGCGACAATATAAATTAATCTCCGTATACAATCCACGGGCAACCTAAAACAAAACAAACATATACGACACGAAGTGAACATCTGGAGAAGAAGAAAGTGGTTATCGCTACGCGGTAACGTAATTAACTGCAGGGGCTTGCGTATGCAAGGAAGAGCGTCCCCACAATCAAAAATCCCTCGCAAACGAGGGGGAATCTGACGAAGTTTGCTACATCGGCCGCATTTGCCTAAACCTCCGATACACGGTGCCATAAATCAACTTGGCATCTTCGGAGAGGTGGATGGATAAAACCAAATAGCATCTGCCCCCAAAATTCAGGCCAGACGTCCTCAACGTCCAGGTCGCTCTTTCGGCGGTAAACAGCAGCATGCGATGCGATTGAAGTAGGGTAGTCGTACGGCCTTATTGACCTTGTTAAGCGTCGTGCGAGTGGGTTTAATTCAATCACTAAATAAAGGGTTGAACTTTACTTGCTGTTTATAGTTTGTTGGCCTTGTCAAGGTCATAAACCGCATGGGGTAAAAACAAATATTGGGAATTTCAAGTGTTGAAATTTTGCAATGAGATTGCATACCTTCTATATGATAGTTGGATCCCGATACCCACTGCGAGTAAGTGTTACTCCTGAGAGAGTTTTCCACTTTACAATTAGCTGATCGAGTAGGTGTCTAAGAAAGGTGTTAACGGGGTTATGCCCCTACGGAAATGAGATTATTTAATTAGTTCCATGCGAAAGTATCGAGAGACTCTCTCGGAGTATCAATACCTGCATGGCTGACCGATTGGCGAACTTGTAGGGTGTAATTAATCCCAGCTAATCTTACCTTTTAGGGTTTGAGCGAAGATTTGATAAAAAAACTATGGGAGCCATCCTGATTAAATAAGATAATAACCAATCTAATCTTGCAAGAGCGCACGCTAAAGTGTTTTCTTCTTTCTCTCTCTCCAGGTAGAGACCATGACACGTCTTAATCAAGATAATAATATGGATGTATTGACCGAACCCGCTTATTATACTGAGCTGGGGAACGTTGGTTCCGCTCTATTTTATGATTTTCATAAGTTTGAGCAAAGAATAGGGGAATGCACGGATTCCTACGCAACCCGAACGAAGAAAGAGCATGATAATGCATCTTCTTCGAGTGTGTTAGTTATTGAAAACTGTTTCTCAGTCTGCTCTACATCCTGAGTATTAGATACCGGATCAGAATATCATATTTGTAATCAGTTACAAGGGTTAAGAAGAAGTAGAGAACTGGGAAAGAGTGATATGTCCCTCAGAGTAGAGAATGGAGCAATTGTTGCTGCCGAAGCTGTCGGCGAATATCACATAGTATTACAAAATGGTAATACATTGATTTTGAACGATTGTTATTACGTATCGTCGATGATATGCAACATCATATCCGTTTCTTTATTAGATAAAGATGGATATAATTTTACACCAGAGAAAAATGTTATGAACATTTTCCTGAATCAAGTGTTGATTGGGTTTGGTACGTTGTGTAACGGTATATGCGTTCTAAATCAAAACACATTTCTAAACATACAGAACACACACAAGAGGAAAAGTTCAGAAATGAACAAAGCCTTCTTGTGGTATTGTAGACTTGGTCATATCAATGCGACCAGACTAGCTAAATTGCATAGAGATGGATATTTAAATTCGTTCGAACTTGCATCTTATGAAACTCGTCAGTCATGTCTCAAAGGCAAGATGACCAAAACTCCGTTTACTGGACACAGAGAAAGAGCTACTGAACTATTGGGACTGATACATAGTGATGTATGTGGTCCTATGTCTATGCATGCCAGGAATGGTTCCTCATACTTTATTACATTCACCAATGATCTTTCAAGATTCGGACACGTGTTCTTGTTGAAACACAAATCTGAAACTTTTGAGAAATTCAAGGAATATAAGTGCGAAGTAGAGAACCAAACGGGTAAAAATATTAAAATCCTTCGATCTGATCAGGGAAGAGAATACTTGAGCATGGAATTCCGAGACTATTTAAAAGAGATTGGGATTCTCTCTCAGCTTACTTCTCCGTATACACCACAACACAATGGAGTATCGGAGCGGAGAAATCGCATCTTATTTGATATGGTGCACTCTATGATGAGTGTTACTGAGTTACCTATTTCCTTTTGGGGTTATGCATTTGAGACAGCTGCATACCTATTGAATTAAGTTCCATCAAAATCAGTGCCTAAAACACCATATGAGATATGGAGTGGAAAGAGACCATATCTTAAACGAGTTAAGATATGGGGTTGTCCGGCCTATGTTAAAAAACAGAATCCGGACAAACTCGAGGCACGATCAGTTCTTTGCAAATTTGTGGGATATGTAAAAAATTCACATGGATATCTATTCTACCATAGTGAGGAACAAAAGTGTTTGTTGCTCAACATGCCACCTTTTTAGAAAAGGAATTTCTTATAAAAGAAATTTGTGGTGATAAGGTAAAGCTGGAAGAAGTTCCTGCTACGCAAACTACAGCTGATGATTTAGTAGTACCGGAGGATTCGATGGTCCCCGACGAACCCCAGTCACTCCGCAGATCTAGTAGGATTACTCATCCACCTAAGAGATACTATGGTTTTCTCATAAACGGTGGGATTGAGGATTGCATCATGGAAGATGATGACCTAACTAGTTTCGAGCAGGCCATCACAAGTGGGGACTCTATGAAATGGCTGGATGCTATGCGATCTGAGATGGAATCTATGTACACCAACAAAGTATGGACTTTGGAAGTTGCTCTTGAAGGGGTAAAACCCATTGGGATCAAGTGGATCTTCAAGAAGAAAATTGGTGTAGATGGAAAGGTTGAGACCTTCAAAGCTAGACTTGTTGCTAAAGGTTTTCGTCAACGATCATGTGTCGATTATGATGAAACCTTTTCTCCAGTGGCTATTCTTAAGTCCATCAGGATCTTACTTTCCATTGCTACATACCATGACTACGAAATCTGGCAAATGGACGTCAAGACCGCTTTTCTAAATGGTGATTTAAAAGATAGCATGTACATGACACAGCCATAAGGCTTCGTAGATAGTGGGAGTAGCGGAAAGGTATGCAAGCTGCTTAAATCGATCTATGGTTTAAAGCAGGTGTCGCGGAGCTGGAACATCTATTTTGATGTAGCAGTCAAAGAGTTTGACTTCATCAAAAATGTGGATGAACCGTGTATATACAAAAAGGTTGTAGAGAGTAAGGTTGTCTTCCTCATATTGTACGTGGATGACATAAACTTGATAGGAAATGATGTTCCTATACTACACCCGGTCAAGCTCTTCTTATCACAAAAGTTCTCCATGAAAGATCTAGGTGATGTCTCCTACATCCTGCGGATAAAGATCTATAGAGATAGATCTAAGAGGATATTGGGATTGTCCCAATTCAGGTACATTGACACCATACTAAAGAGGCTTAGTATGGAAGATTCTAAGCATGGTAATTTACCCGCTTGCTTAGGAATTACTCTCTCCAAAGAGATGTCTCCCAAGACTGATTTGGAGAGGGCTCGCATGTAAGGGATACCCTATACTTCTGCAGTTGGGTCAATCATGTATGCGATGTTATGCACCAGACCGGATATAGCTTACGCACTTAGTGTGGTAAGAAGATATCAATCAGATCCTGGAGAGAAACACTCGACGGCTGTGAAGAATATTCTTAAGTACTTGATAAGGACTAAAGAAATATTCTTGGTGTATGGTAACGAAGAACTCCAGGTAGAGTCTTTTACCGATTCGAGCTTCCAGAGTGATAAGGACGACAGCAAGTCGGTCTCGGGTTTTGTCTTCACTCTCAATGGAGGGGCGGTATGTTGGAAGAGTTCTAAGTAAGATACCGTGGCAGACTCGACAATGGAGGTTGAATATATCGCTGCCAATGATGTTGCCAAAGAGGCTGTCTGGATGAAAAAGTTCATTGATGAACTTGGTGTGGTTCCATCCATTGAGGATCTAATACCCTTGTATTGTGATAACAATGGAGCGGTGGTTTTGGCCAAGAAACCCTGGTCCTATTAGCGATCTAGACATATTCTTAGGCGGTATCATCTGATCTGGGAGATAGTTGATCGCCGGGAGATCGAGATCAAAAGAGTTAACACGAATGACAACACATGATCCATGCATGAAGGCACTTCGATGTTGGGTATGCGATACTACAATAACTGGGCTTAGTGCAAGTGGGAGATTGTTAGGAATATGTATGCCCTAGAGGCTATTATTGTATATTATAGTGGATGCCTGGACATATATATAGAGGACATTCTTGCTCGATATGATAGTATGCTATCTGGCTGCACTTTATCTTGACATGTACACTTATATAATTATACTGTCTCTCTGATGCATGTTGATAAAGCTCTTAGGATGTTAGCTTGACTACCAGGACTATGATGCAAATCAACTAGTGGGGCTTGTATAGTCCGTAAGCACATCCTTTAACAGTTCCTAGTCGCGGAAGTATCGAGACAGGGCATCGATATTCCAGAGTAGACTGGTGTGTACGTTTCTTGACCCTGTATGGGGGCGTTGGTTGATCCCACAACCATTGGTGTTTGACATCAAAGATTGTATATAGGTGCTCATTAGAGAATGGGTACACCGAACAAGACTCGCCGAGAACTCCTAGATGGTACCATACCTATCGTCAGATAGCAGTTCTCCGGGGACACTTGTACAGGTTAGTATATAGACCCGAGATTGTCATAGTGTCTTGTGTGGTTCCCACTGTGCTTTGATTTCCTCCCTACCATGGCTCAAAGGAGTCATGCAAACAGATGGATTTTAGGTACAGTCCTGAGTCATATGGAGGCAGTGAGCGATAAGAGGGGTTTCGTCTCTCCTGGTATAAGGAGTTGATGTTGTGCTATGCTCGATTGGCTATAACAGCAAGTCCCTGGCCAGGGCTGATGAGATTTACTGGTAAATGTTATTAGTAGTTTCCCAAACAATTATAGGCCACAGATCAGCATGACTTATCAAATTACTGGGGTCTGACGATTCCACTCCTAGACTCGATATGCGACATATCAGACGAAAAGACCGGACTGTATGGTAAGTGTTGATTATAGGCTTTGCGGGAGTTTGGACAGGCTTGCTTGTTGATCTTCTATTCGCTCAATACATGGGTAGCCGTTACGTCCAGCTAATACCGCGGACGGCTTGTGGGTAACTGATGTGATTATTAGCTACTGCTGGCGTATTGACGAGTATTTAGAGTCCCACACAGAGGTTTCCTAGCTCAAGCGAAACGAAGTAGAGCACATATGATGATATGTGCGGAAGCTTGATTAAATACGAGTATGTGATACCGTATTCTAATCCCGCGATATTTGATATCGGTTAGGTTGTATATGATATAACCGGATTATTGAATCAAGTGTTGATTCAATGATTTGTTATATGTATATATATTTTATATTAGCCGGTTATATATGATATGACCGGATTATTGAATCAAGTGTTGATTTAATATTAAGTATTGAATATTAATCGGTTATATGTGATATAACCGGGTTATTGAATCAAGTGTTGATTTGATAATATGATAAATATATAAATGATATTGGTCGGGTATATATGATATAACCAGATTATTGAATCAAGTGTTGATTTAATAATTTGATATATATTTATATTTGATATATTAATATATATTAACTAATATTAGCTCACTAATGATTTTCTTCTCTTGTTTTGTGTGTGTGTGTGTATAACACTATTGTGTCATGGTAGATGATACACTGAACATGGGTGTATGAGACTCACACTATGACCTAATGATAATTGGGGTAGTTATTTATTAAGAGTAAAATAAAATGAGTGGATAAATGAGCATGGTTTAAGATACTTGTAGAAGCTTGTGGAAGCCATGCGTCATCTCTCCTTTTGTCTTACTCTAGATATTTTCTCACCCCAATAATATCACTAGCCCATGGTTCATTCTTTCTTGAGGACTTAAGATATTTTCTTCACCTAAGTTCTTCTTCTTCCTCTATAGTTTTTCTTGAGTTGGAAAATAAAAAGAGAAATATATTTCTAAAGTGAGCAAAATTTCTACTTCATCAACCTACACTTTACTAGCTCTTTAGTCTAGGTTGTTTGCTTCACTAATTTCTTGATTAGTGAAGAGGTAGCTTGAGTTAGTGAGACTTCAAGGTGGATCATTTTCGGCCTCGAAGACGACGAAGTAATCTCGTTCCTTTCACCAAGTGGAGCCTAAGAAGAGTTCAGGGGACTACTACTTGGAGCTTAGGGACTACTACTTGGAGCTATAAAAGTGAAGGACTTGATCTACAAAGGTTGTAATCTCTTTCACTTGGTGTAAAACTTGTTATATCATGCTTTAAACCCTAATTCTCTAGTTCGATTCTAGGTTAGTGTAGCATAGACCTCTAAATTTTTTAAAATTGCATACTTGATGCATGTGGAAACCTAGTGGAGGTGCTAAGACACACTTTCATCTCGCTGTCAGCTGACATCTTAGCTGGATCTTTAGAGATTCCTTCGCCTGAAACGATATGTCCGTGAAATCCGACTTGATCTAGCCAAAATTCACACTTGCTGTACTTGGCGTAGAGCTGATATTGTCGCAATATCTTCAGGACAATCCGTAAGCGTTCGGCATGTTCTTTCCGATTTTTTGAATACACCAGAATGTCGTCGATGAAGATAACAACGAATATGTTTAAGTACTCTCAGAAAACTTGGTTCATCAGGTTCATTAAGATGGAAGGTGCATTGGTCATTCCAAATGGCATTACGAGATATTCATAATGACTATAACGAGTCATAAACGCCGTCTACGGAATGTCAGACTCTTTGACCTTCACCTGATGATACCCCGAACGAAAATCTTGCATTGAAAAGACACAAGATCCACGTAGCTGATCGAAAAGGTCATCGATGCACGGTAGTGGATACTTATTCTTAATTATCACTTCGTTCAGAGCCCGGTAATGCACACACATCCTGTAGCAACCTTCTTTCTTCTTCACCAGTAATTCCGGAGATCCATAGCTCGAAGTACTGGGTCAGATCCAACTTTTCTTCAATAGTTCGTCCAACTGAATACGGATCTTCTTCAATCCCTCCGGATTTAATCGATATGGAGCTTTGATTACAGGTTGTGCACCAGGTTGTAAATCAATACAAAACTCAAGAGTTCGATCGGGAGGCAAACCTGATATGTCTTCATAGAACACATCCTCGAACTCTCGAACTAGTTCGAGCTTTTCTTCTTCCTCCGGTAGAGAAACACTTCTGCATTCTTCGGTTTAGCACGGTAGGTTCCTGGCTCCAACGTTCTATCACCACTTTTGAAATAAAAGACTGAGTGATCTGGTATCTCAAATACTAATCTCCTTTGACGGCAGTCAATAGTAGCATAGAATACTCCCAGCCAATCCATTCCCAACACAACATCGAAATTTGGTATGTCCAATATTTTGAAATTTATGTAGAATCCTCGACCGCAAACTACAACTGGACACTGATCAAACCCCAAAGTTGCCTTCAAGACTCCATTCCCGGAACTGACATTCCAACCTGAAATGTGTGGCTTCATAGAAATCGCATGCGTTCTCATGAATCGTTATGACATGAAGCAGTGTGATGCTCCAGTATCGAAAAGTATGAGTGCAGAAAGGGTGGCTACTAGTATAGTACCTAAGTTGTGCGAGGTTGGGTTTAGATATAGGAAAAATGATACACATGGATTCAAAGGTTGAAAGGATGGGGGAATTACCAGTGATGACTTGTCCTGTGGTTTCGGCCTCCTCGACTGTCATTGTAAAAGCCTGATGTCTCGGTGCATTCCTCCTTACCGAAGACCCATTTCTCTGTCCTTGGGGTATATTTCTCTGCCCTTGAGGCACGTTTCTCTGTTCCTGATGGAATTGAAGATGAGGCTGTGCAGGCGGTCCACGTGGAGCTGGTGCAGGAAGAGCTATGTGGGGTGCAGGTGCCTGGATATCTGGCCTCTGCGGGGCTGTGATTGCGGGTCTGGGTGCTAGTGCTGTGTTAAAACGATATGGCCATACTTCTATAGCGTGAGTGGATGCGCCACAAATCAAACACAGGCCATTTACACGCCTGCAGTCCTTCTCTAGGTGTCCAGTTCTCTTGCAGTAGAAACAGAAATCTGAACTGGACCGGTTAAATGATCATCCTGGTCTCCGGGATGCAAAAGTTAGCCTAGAAGAGGCTCCTCCTGTCATCTGGGTAGCAGGGCGTTTGATTCCGGCTGTTTGAGGCTTACCCTTCTTCTTAACCACAGCTTCATAACAACATGCCGCCTTCAAGGCGAGTTCATGAGTTGGATAGTCGCCTGTGGCTAATGTCGCCTGAATCTCAGGGTCTAAACCCTGTTGGAATCGTCTAGCCCGAATATCATCGGTTGGGATCAAGTGTGCCGCGAACCTAATAAGATGTTGATGTCAGGATAGTGATGTGTTTTACAGAACAGAATATGATACAAATTCTTTACCTGCTAAGCATGATGAATTTGGCATCATATTCATCTACCGATTTTACCCATATGGAACCTTGTTGCAGGTAGATGAACTGTTATTCTATCTCAAAACGTGCAGTCTCAGGGAAGAATTTCACAACGAACAGATCGTGGAATATCTTCCACTCTATAGGTTGTGTGAGACGGCTTTCCTCAGCCTTCCACCAGACTTTTGCATTGTCGGTGAGCTGGAGCTTGGCCACACGAACCCAAGCTATGTCTGGTACCTGTGCTGCGGCAAGACCGTCCTCTATACTTTGGGCCCATTCTTCAGCCTCTAGAGGACTCCCTTTCCCTGAAAAGTTCCTAAGATGCAATGCACGGAACTGCTTTACTCCAGATGCTTCGACTTCCGGGCGGTTCATAAGAATAGCAGTATGCTGCTGCTGGCACTTCAAAAGACTTTTGATAGCTTCTAGAAGCGCGGTCTGTTCGTTAATCGGAGCAGCAACCATAGGGAGATGTGGTAAACTAGGTGGAGGTGTGTTGCCATTGACATTGGTACTGGTGTAGTTGGGAAAGTCCATTATCTTGATAGAAAAAGAAGATTAGGATAGATTCAAGGAATTTAAAATGTAAGGAATATATAGTTACTGATTCTTATAATTCTTGTAATATATTGTTTAAGTCTTCTTACATAGGTGACCTGCATGGGCCGTCTACAAAACCTGTCATGCCCCACTTCCCAATAGACGGTAACGGTGACGTAGCAAGCCCGCACGTATTTACTATGAAATAAATACGCTAAGCGTAATTAAGCAATATATAAATGAACAAGAATGACAAGAGTAATAAAATGAAACAGCAATTTTATTTACATTCAAATTTACATACAACTGTTTGAAAATAAAAGTTACAATGATATAAAACAAATGCCTAAATAATGGCATACAGAAAATAAGTGCAAGAAAAAATAGTAGTCAGGCTGAGCTGTAAGCTGGTCCAAGTCCTCCTGGCTCGGCTCTATCTCCTCAAAGTCCGGTCCTCCTGACGAACATTCCAAAGAAAGAAAAAGAAAGGAATGTCGTCAGCGAACTAGCGCTTGGTAAGTCCCAAAAGAAGAAAATAGAAGATAATATATAATGTGAAGTGAACAGGTAAAGTTGTATATGATTGTTCATAAGTATAGAATAGTAATCTAACGTGGTTATTTATAGTTTGATAAAAAAATATATTCATGTATACGAGAGGAGTCTATCTTACCCCGTGGACTATGGTAACATATAGTACAAGGCCCCATCATAACCCACGAGATAACAGCACGTGAATTCATATAGGTATCTTTTAAGTGACCTCTTGTGTCACGATATATGCTCCGTAGCAATCTACCTTTTATCCCCGCGTAATATATTGTATAAATTATGTTCACAGGTCTTGGCCGAAATCATGAATATAAAATGTTCAGGTTCATTTTCAGGATATAATCATGTGTTCAAGTAATCATGTTGAGTTCAAATCAAGTTATAACCATGGTTCGGTCAAGTCGAGTCAAATTTGAGTTTGATGATTGAATTCGAGTATTCATGTTCATGATCGAGTATTCAAGTTTGAATTTGGATTCAAGTTTGAGTTTGGACTCAGATTGAGTCAGACACTTGTAAACTGATTTAACTCTTGAATTCTTAGGTTTGGGAGTAATCGACAACCGCTGCGTATGAACGGCAGGATTTGTATTTTTTTCCAAGACAATTGCCATTGATAACTCCGTTAAGTTGTCTAACCTAAATAGGCAAGCACTCACTTTCTTCGGCTTCCTGAGGCTCAAGAGAATTGATCCCGCTTAAACTTATATTTACTAAAGTTCTTAAAATATTGTTTTGTATATCTCGAGGCGGTTTTATGAAGAATATTTTAATATAGATTAAAAATAAAACTCGAGAGTGATTTGTATTACTTATGGTTTTCATGAACATGTATTTTAATTATTGGGGTGTTTTAATGATAAATGCATAGCTTTAAAAACTTTATGGTATTTTATTGAAAACTAGTTCTTTTTGGTAACTTGATGGTATTTTATTAACATTTTTTTAATCTTTCATATTTAGAAAAAATATAGTTTCATAATATAAATAAAATATGGATTTATAATTTTATTTAATTTTTAAAAAAATTATTTAGAAAAGTCGCATTTCTTAAAAACCGTATTTTATTTTCTTTCGAGATTGAATACCCCGTGAGGAGTTCTGCATCCCGCTCTACTATCCCAAGAATGTGCGATAATCCGTACCATCTATTAGCGGGTCCCTTAACGAGAGTTGTAGAGGCGTATTTGCCAAAGATTACCAAAATCCCGTATTAAAAGAAACCCGATTTTTTAAAAGATGTGGTATTTTATTGTAAAGTTATTCTTTGAACCAAATATACATGTATTTAGGTATCGTGCTATGAAACCAAAGTGTGCGTGTGGGGTAGGTCGTTACCCCGTGAAGTTTTCCTAAACATATTGTTTTAACAATTTATCGAAAAAGTGGTGATAATAAAGTTCAAGATATTTTAATGAAAAATTCGTTTTATGATTGTTTCATATGAGAATTTTGAATAAACTTGAATCTAAACATTTGTGATTAAAATTACAATAGTGTGGTAAAATTAGATTGACCAATATATAAAGAAAAAGAGAGTTCTAGGTTTTAGAAAGAACGGTATCGGTAATAACTCCACTTTACCGATATATGATTTAGAGATGAATTTCAATGAAAAGAATGAGAGCTGGGAGGGACTTACGGTTTGAAAATCTCAAGGAAAGAGTAAGGAAGAAGAGATGGGCTTCGTAGCGTCGCGAGAGCTCCGGAATCGGTTTCGATTTTTGACGGAAAGAGTTTGGTCGCTAACTCCACTTTACTCCACTTGCACTTAGAAACTTTTTGAGAGAGTTTTTGCTAGAATTTTCAGAATAGTGAAGAGCTAAAGCATGGAGTGGTATTTATAGTGAAGAATTAGGGTTTGAGAATTAAAATTTTAAATTAAAAAGCATTAAAATGATGTTTAATGGTGAAATGAAGGGTCTCTGTTTGATTGTAGGGAAATCAAACAGTGCAGAGGAGTTAAGGGGGGCTGAAGAGACAAGTGTGCAAAGCACGGAGCTAATTGGGTGTATCAGGACCGTCGGCGCCGACCTTTAGGCAATTTTGGCCGGTCGGATCTCGAGCTCCGGCCTCGAGATTCGTGCCATGTGGGTTTTCTGTGTGTACACCTCATTGTGCTTGTTTGATCTTTCTGAACTTTTCATTTTCCCGTGTATTGCATGTGCAACTCTTGGGCTTCCAAAAATAAAAAGAAAAAATCAGAAAAAATAATTGTGTCTGATGGGATTCGAACACACAGGCTACGTCACAGCAGTGCAGAGACTTTACCAGTGACCTACAAGTTGTTTCTTGCTTTTTTTTAACAAAAGTAAATTTTAACTCTTACACAGGCTGTAATACTCTTTTCTGTATATTAACAGGAAAATTTCTGTACAGTGATTTCAGAGTCGTTACAGATACATCCAACGGTAATGCACCGGACCGCCAATCTTGACATCGGTTGCCAAATGGACGGACATGTGAACAATAATGTCAAAAAAGAAAAGTGGAAAGATAATTTCGAGATTGCAGAGGATCAAAGAAATATTTTTTTTGAGCTCTGCTATCTCATTGATGTTCACGTTTTTGGAACACAATTGGTGAAAATACATGCAAAAGTCGTTAAGAACGAGATCAATTTCGGATTTTACCGATACTCTGAGGCATAAAAGAAGAAGATGTTGTATTAATATGTGGTAGTCGTGGCTCTTGAGCCCTACGATTTTTCCGTTTTCTATTTGTACCTATTTGGAAATGTTTGATGAGAAACCATCGGTGACTTTTAATTCTTTCAACACCCGCAGGAACCGCCACTTCTCCTCTTTGTCCAGATTGTAGATTGCCGGTGGAATCTTGTAATAATCCGGTTTAGCAGTCACAGACAGAGGATGCAATTCTTCTTTAATGAACAAACCATCCAAATCCGTCAAATCACGACGGATGTTGAGATTGTCTTTCGTTTTTCCATCCTTACACAGCAGAAAATTGATGACATATTTAGAGACACCCTTCTCGATATGCATGACATCTAAATTATGGCGCAGCGGTAGATCGGATAAATACGGAAATTAAAATAAACCACTTAGATTCTTCCAACGGCTGGGCATGGCATTGCATCTTTATTTTGTTTCTTTCCGAATGAGACATTCTGATAATCCCTCCATTGTTTCAATATGTCATTACCGAATAATAGTTTAGGAATCCTACCGGTTTTCGTCTTATCGTTGAACAATTTTTTATTCTTTCTGAATCTGTGAGTTATAGGCAAAAAAGTTGGTGATCCATAAGCGACTGTTTTCCGCTAAACTTTACACGTACGGCACTCGTATGAATATAAAAACAGGGGAATGCAAGATTAGCTTGAGTTTTCCACCCCAACAGCATGCCGTAGGCAGGAAAATTATTAATAGTCTACAATAAAACAGCCTGCATCTGAAAAAATTGTTTACCATCTACGTCATAGGTTCTCACATCAGGTTCCCACAGCAACTTTAACTCATCGATCAAGGGTTGAAGGTACATGTCAATATTTTTCCCATGAGACGAGGGATCGTTGATTAAAAGCGCCAACGTAAAATAAGCCTGCGGCAGAACCCTCCATGGCGGCAGTTTATATATGGTCATCACAACGGGCCAAGTACTATGAGTACACCAGACGCGAACCATCCCAAATAGACTGAAACCATCACTCGAAATTTCCAGCCTCACATTATGAGGGTCTATGCTGAATGAAAGATGTTTTTCATCTAAAACTTTCCATAATATCGAATTTCTAGGATGACTTATTTTCCCTCTTCATGAGACGCTTTATGGTGTCACTGCATTTAGGACGTCGTCTCTTCACATATAAATAACCGTTGCATTCTCGGTATTAATGGAAAATGACGAAAAATCTTCACAGGCACATCACTCGAACGAGAGTCTTTATTAGGCTTGAATCGGATGGTCCTATACATGGGGTCGTTTCTGAGTATGGCGTGTTCATTCCAGAACAAAACGAAATCATTCTCACATGTATGTATCTTATGACCCTTCAAACCGATATTTGTGATTATCTTTTGCGCCTTATACCAGCTCGGTGGCACTTCATTTCTGTTGGGAAAAGTTTCCATCAGCAATTCTAGGAGATCGGTGAAAGACTGATTACTCCATCTATTCTTGCACTTGTATGGAAGAGACGTAGAAAAAAGGACAGTTTTGAAAACCCTTTACAATTTGGATATAGAGGGATTTTAGAGCCATCCTTGTACTTCTCCAATAACGAGGTCCAGCACTTTTCGTATCAGAAGGAAGTCCAGCGACATTTATAAGCTCATCTGTATTATCGTTCGGCGTGAATACAGCATTATCATTTTCGACAGTTTCATCTTCTTCAAACTTCCATTTCTCTTCCTCCTCTTCTTCTACTATTCCATACCACTCTGCAGTTTCCGTTTCAATGAATTCTTGCACTTGTACTTCTCCAATAATGAGGTCCGGCACTTTTCATATCAGAAGGAAGTCCAGCGACATTTATAAGCTCATCTGTATTATCGATCGGCGTGAATACATCATTATCATTTTTGACAGTTTCATCTTCTTCAAACTTCCATTTCTCTTCCTCATCTTCTTCTACTATTCCATAACACTCTGCAGTTTCCGTTTCGATGAATTCATTTTTCGTTTCTTGCACTGGCCATGGCTCATCTTCCGTTAGAACGGCTTCTCTTTCTCCATGAAGTTCCCACTTAGTTTAATTTCGAACGAAACCGTTTTTCAAGATGTATAACTCAACATCCGACTTCTTGAGCAATCATATGTTCATACAATTAGAGTAAGGATAATAGATTTCATACTCTTTCGGTAACTTAAGACGTGTGTAGGCAAAATCGGTGAAAAAGTAAACACCTTTAATGAAAAATTCATTGGCTCTTGAGAGAACATCGACATACATTCAACTCTTGTCATGGAGGTACGGGAATGTCATATTGGAACAGTTCGGACAAAGCAAGGTTCGTATAGACAAGACTTATCGGATTTAGATTTCTTGACAGATGCGTGATAGAAGGGATACTAAGAAGCGTTAGTGCTAGGTTTAATTGACGATTTAGTTAATTTAAGTTTCAATTGACGATTTAGCTATAAAGATTATCAGGAACCAAGAGCAAATGCTCATAGCTTGGGAGTTGGATTTTCTTCCAAGAAGGATGATGATGATATTAAATGTTCTATATTGGATGTCGAGAGTAGCGGCTGTCAGTGGTAAGGCACTTATCCCATTAAAAATGTATAAAGCATACACTTATTCACTTGTGTTTTTGTCCGTTTCAAAAAAAAATTCGACAGCACCTTTCCGTTGTTCTCCGAGTACATTATAATAGAAAAGATAATCATTTTAATGCTGTCAAACAGTATTGAAACGAACATCTAAAGTATCGTTGTACACAGAGAATCAGCGGAAAGATACCGATTAAATATCTCGAAACGAATGAAATACACAAGTCAATGCATGTGTCTGCTTTATATATTCCTAACTTGTTCATACGAGACAAATCTATCGATTATCATACGATTGAATATTCTCGTCATATAAACTACACGACGGTTGTTAGAACCGAACGATACCGTCCGATATTTAACAACCATCGTGCAGTTTATGTCACAACGAATATCGAACATATGTTAACCGATAGACATGAACTAAATCGTGTTTTCATTTTCATATATGATTATCGATGAGAATATGAAAATTTTATATTATCATTGAGTATCATACACTTAATTTAAGATTTAATTGGAATTAGTTTTACGTTTACGTTTCAGTTTCAATTTCAAGGTTTCAAAGTTTTTGGTTTAGGGTAAAGTTAACGGTTATCTTAATCAAGTTTAATATTTTGGATATAGGGTTTTCTTAATGAAGTTTGATATTTTGGATTTAGGGTTGGTTTTACGGTGGGATTTGACAAGAGTTCAATGCAGAGGAGAATGATGATGAATTAAAGTTTGGCATTGTGTGTGTGTGTGAGAGAGAGAGACTGTGTGTGTGTGTGTGTTTGTGTGTGTGTGTGTGAGAGAGAGAATGTGTGTGTGCGTGCGCGCGTGCTTATCAATCAAATACCCTTAACTGTTGTTACTTTTCACTAAAATACCCTTAACTGTTGTTGGTTTTTCACTAAACTATCTAAACAAATTTAAATAAACAATTCAACTTCTTAAATTATCTAAATTTCTATAAATTTCACTAAAATACCCTTAGCTATTCTTGGTTCTCCACTAAACTATCTTAGAATTTTACTTAAACCCTCTTTTGCTAAATTTTACATTTTTTACACTAAAATACCCTTTACTATCGTTGCAATTTCACTAAAATACCCTTAACTACTATTGTTGTAATTTTATATTAAAATACTCTAACACTTATTCTTATCCCTAATCTTAACCCTAAACCCCAACCCAAACCCTAGCCCTAACCCTAACCCCAACCCTAACCCGAACTCAATCCCTAACCCAAAACCCTAACCCGTAACTACCTTAACCCCTGACCGTAACCGGCCCTCACCAAACCCTAGAAACAATAATAACAACAACAACAAATTAAACAAGTTAATTCCTAATTTTATACCAAATTAATCAACAACAACAACAACAAAATTTTTAAAAATCAAAATTAACAAAATTTACAAATTAAAACCCTAACCTCGAAAGAAAAGAGGCACGGCTACGAGACAAGCGCGAGGAGGGAGAGGGAAAATATGAGATCGGAGACGAGGCCTTCGGCGGTGAGAAGGCTCGAGGAGGGGACGAGAATATTCAATCTTAAGAGTACGAGGAGGGCACAACGGCTTTGGCGGTGACTTCGAGCAGCAGGAGCTAACTGCAAGCGCCGTAGGCGACGTTGACTCTGGTGTCACGGTGTGTGGAACCGAGTGAGGAGGCTCAAGGAGGCAAGGCATGGCTTCGGCGGGGCTTCGATCATCGAGGACGAGAGCAGCGGGAGAAAATTGGGGGAAAATATGGGGGAATTTTTTTGAGAGAGAGGGAAAAAGAGGAGATGGGAGGATTGGGGTTTTTGTGTTTTAATACTAGTGGGTTGTGAGTTCCGTCTCATGTTTGATTTGATAGCGGTTTAACCCGTTACCCAATCCCTTAAAACCGTTACTCAAATATGGTAACGGTTTTAACCATTAGCATTTCCCCATTATCGAAACTCATATTTGTAGTAGTGTGTATACCGAAATACAACACTTTATGTCAACACACAGTTGCATATAGAATCAATTTATTATTCATATACTTACCAATTCACATTAATGTCCATGGCAAAACTGTGGTAGACTTTTGGCTTTAAAATAGTTTATAAAATAGCGGGCAAGTTCGGTAAACTATCCTAAACTTTTAGTGTTTTGCAGTAAACTATGTTTAACCTGTTTTATTTTTCAAAACTACCCCGAACGTTTTCATATTTTTCCAAAAAACCCTAGACATTATTTGTTATAAGTTAAAGATAACTTAACACATACTTTTTTGACTAAAATACCATAATAATTGAATTTGTGTACGCTCATACCAATTTTGCTTCTCTCCATCTCTCTAGTTAGTTAATTTTTCCATGATTCTAAATGGTTGGTTTGATTATTTTTTCCTAATTATATATAATTTGATGATTTAATATTTTAATTTCTTCCTCAAATTTCTTGAAACTTTTTTGTGAAATTTTATTATGAAAATAGTTCTTTAAGGAATGATTTGTTTTGAAAAGGTATAATCGATAATTTACAACTATCACACCGTTAGGGAGTTAAGCAATGTTCAATAAGTTCAGGGTAGTTATTGATAATATTATAACCAGTTAAGGATAGTTTAGTGGAAAATACCAAAAGTTAGGGATACGTATATAGCTAAGTGAAATTTACCCTAAAATATATATTCAAATTATTTTAGTATGATTTAGGTACAGTCTGCATTTTTAAAGATTTTATTAGGTTTTTATTTATTGGATTGCTATTAATTTCGAGCTAGAATATATTCAATTTGATCATATGGACTCATGATGACTGTCCAAAAAGACCTTAATTATTATTCTTTTGAGATACATAATTTTATTGCTTAATAAAAATATTTAATTTTCTTTTTTATTTTCTTATTCAACCAAAGTTTCATGTTATTTTCTTTATCAAGATCTTCATTTGGTGGATTTTAAATAGCTACCTATATGTTTGGTTGAGACTTGAGAGCCTCAGCCTGATCGTTATAGTCTATCCCATAATCACGCGCGTGCGTCCCATGTCAACATGCTGTTGGGGCACACAGCGGAGGCAAGCACCAATCTTGATGGATCTAAACAGAGATCCCCTTTAACGGATAACAAATAGAACAAAATCAAAATCAAATAACGCACAAGAAATTCGGGAAAAAGGGGAAAACGCTTTATTATAATTTTAGAGAAAAAACCTTACAAAAGTTACAAACCCTTTCTTTATAGATCTCCAACGAGATCTCCTTATTTTTCTTTCTAAGTTCTTCTTAGTGGCGTCTTGATCCCTTATGGAGCTACCGTTTTGTCTCTATTAAACCTTATGATCAAGATTGCACTCTTTAAATTTTAACCCTAACATCCTATTTAAATACAAATATAATCTGAAATATAATAAGATCCACTTTATTACGAAACAGTCCTCCAGAAATTGAATTTCTGAAATAAAACTCAAAACTGGATTTGCGATTATCTCTACGACAGACGTCTGACCCTTTATAGGGTAGACGTCTGCACCTGCTCTGCTCATGAAGCAGAGCGTCGCTAGAAGCCTGACCTTCTATGGGTCGGACATCTGTGTACCCTTAGCGGGTCTGGTCAGAGCATTGCCAGACATCTTAAACACAATAGCTCAGATATCTGCGCTTCCTCTGGAAAATAGCCCAAGAGCCGACAGACGTCTCACCCTTTATGGATCAAACGTCTGAACCTGAAAACTGATGATTTGAAGTCTCGATATACAAGTCATCCTTCACAACAGATGCATGACTCTTCACCAGAGAAATATGACCCTTCATTTTTCTAATAAACAAGGCTCTTTACAAATCTTGATAAAGTCATAACAAAGCCTTAGATTTTCCCTCATTATCTATATATTGTGATTGCTATATTTGTTCCTTCAGGATGCTACTGAACCATGTAAAGATTCTAATTTTCCATAATTGCAAGTTTTGGGAGATATGAAATGCCATGTTGCATATATTATGCCATCAAAATTCATGTGCAGACAGAAGAGACCGATCTTTCTTTTCAGCATATGTGTGCGGGTATGTGTGTGTTAGTTATGGCATTCGGTCTGCAGCTATCAAAAGCACATATATCTTGATTCAGTGAGATTAATTTTAGCCGCTGATTAATCGATCAATGTAATTATATATTTAATTTGGCATTCGGTATTTGATTTGTCAAATGCATATGAAACAGTAATTCTGCAGATTGCAATGCAAGCACTGTTGATCTGTTGTGCCCTGGCACAGAAATATATGTGCTGAAGTTTTTAATATACTGCATGGCATACTTCATATTGGAAACACATGCATAATATAATTCCATACATATATAGTTACTTATACATCCCTCGATCACCCTTTTCAGTGATTTTACTCAATGAAAACAATTAACCTGTCTATTTCTGTGAGATTTTCTGCGAGAGAAAAGGGTGCACACAGCAAATTATATAGTTTATAATTAATCCATTTAAACTTCGCGTTTCTGTGAATGGATCTGGATGACTTTGATACCCTCTGAACGTTAAGATCATATTATCACTCAATACAAATTTTGAAGTCCAAGATTGAGAAATATAAGTTTATATTCTAAAAGCTTGGACTGCACCTTAGCTTTACAATCTACTATAGTATTCTGCATGTAAAATGCATGTGTACATATGTTAATATTCTTCGGACGATGATGCCAAAGATTTTCAAAGGAAATTTCGCTATAACAATATGGATTTCTAAAGACTTCAGGAAGTGTTTTTTTAAAGATCTAAGAAACGAAGTGGTTTTCTGAAATACTTGTTTATCAAAATTATAAGAATTTCCTTTTACCACGTATTATCCTACCTACAAATCAAACAGCCAATTTCAATTGGAATATCAACTTTTTTTTGCAAAAAAATAGTAGACATCCCCGTCTTTTGCATAGCTAGCCAATTATATTGTTTCATGACCCATCATAGATATCCTATTAGGCTATTATTTTTTCGAACTCACATGTCTGCTCCGAATATGAAACGGTGGAAAACAGTTCCGCGCTTCTTAATTCTTACCCTTAACCATCCTAAGAATATGAATATTAATTTCAAGGAGAATTGTGAATGGGGATGGTAATTGAACGAGCTAGCTCGATTTCGATTAGGGTTCAGCTCGGTATCAGTTCGTTCAAACTCGGTTCACTTATTAATGAGACGAACATAAGCCAGAAAGCTTGGCTCATTTATTAAATAAGCCAAACTCGAGCTCAGCAAGGCTCGTTCGGTATTGACTCGAGTTTGGCTCGGTTAAACAGTTTGAAAAAAACGATAATATGTAATATAGAGCAGATTCTATACAACCACTACTATAATAAGGAGTTGCGTCTATGAACTTATCCGTAGAAGCAAAACACTGTCCTTAGGGATATACTCGTAGGGACAAAAAAATACCCCGTAGATGCAAAGGCCGCAGATACAAGTTTTCGTCCTGAACATATCCCTACGGAGTAATAATTGCCTCTATGTCTTAATCCGTATGGACATTTATCCCTACGAAGTAATCCATAGGGCCTGATAAATATTTTAATTTATTGGTTTATAAAATAAAATATTTACCCTTATGAATATATTCGTAGGGCCTGATTGATGCCCCTACGGATATATCCGTAGGTCCAGATATATGCCTATGCGGATAAATTCGTAGGGGCAAGTTTTACTGAGTCCATAGGGACAAAATATCAGGTATTCTGATATTTTGTCCTTATGGCTAACTGTGTAGGGGCAAACATTGCACCTACGGATTAATCCGTAGCTGCAACAGATTGCCCTACGGATTAATCCGTAGGGACAAAATATCAGGGTTTTTTTTTTAAATGGCTTCCTGTTTTTTCCTCGTCCTGTGCACAATAATATATACATCATATAACCAAATACATAAATATTCATAATCAACATCTCACGCATAATATATATAAAAAAATAAACAAACAGAATACGATATCAAACTAAATCATCGTGAATAAGCAACCAACCACCAATATCATCCAAAATTTATACAATATGTATCAGATAAGTACATACATCCTTAAATATATAAATAAAGCTGCCCTAGCTCGGTCCAGCTCCTCCACCTCTGATAATCGTCGTAATCTGGTGCATCTGATCTTCGGTGCAGCCCTGAGTCGTCAAAAACTCGACCAATGAAGGAGCGGACTGTGGGGGAGTCTGAGCGACCTGTAGAGCTGCAGGAGTGGCTTGCGGAGCCGCAGCCGAGGTAGTAGCTTGCGGAGCCGCAGCCGAGGTAGTGGCTTGCAGAGCCGCAGCAGAAGGAGATGCATGTGGAGCCGCAGCCGAAGTAGCCTGTCGTATCTGTTAAATTTTGTGTGTAATAAACGAGTAAGAATGTTGTATTAAATTTTAGTCGAGTTCGTATCATCATCAGGTTATTGCGAAACCCCAATATAAGAATACTTAGGAACTTAGGTTTCGTTTGGGTATCAAGTTTGGAAAACCGTAGTTTATTTTAATTAGATAGTTTTATGTAAGTATGATTAATCAAAGCCAAGTTTACAACCAAATAAGCTCAGACTACTAATATTGCATATGTTACTATCTATAATGTGATATAATATTTTACTATTAGGTAGTATACGTACCATCTCCTTCAATTTCTCGACAGTGGTCTTCAAGGCGGCAACATCATGCTCTAGACGTCGTTCACGGGGAGTAGGGGAAGTAACCGCCGGAGTGGAGTCCAATCTCATATGGGCTCTGCTAGGACCCAGTCCCCGGCCTCTCTCCCAACCTCCGTGGTGCCCTCCGTGTGCGGTGTTTAGGACTGGAGTCAGCAACATCGGATCGGTCTGTCCAGTAAAATCGATCCCCGATGTCTCCGACTGCTCCACCACCCACTCCTACACCCAGATTAACCATTAAAATATAAGTATATCATTTAAATTTGAACTTTTCAAAACAAAAATTTCAAACATGTTAGAATAAATATTAACACTTACGCAATACTCCTAAGTAGCGGTGTCGGGGAATCGAAGCTCGCCCGTGGCGGGATCTGTCGAGATACCGTGGACGGCAAGATACGCGGTCAGCACGCTCGGTGTACCACCCTGCGTCAGGGTCTGAGCTCTCTCCAATTCGCAAAAAATTTACATATATTATAAAATAACTCTTAATATTACATTATATCAGAATAGATCTATTGTAATTTACCGATGCCTCCATGGCATGAGTAATGTTCTTCAAGCCACCTGTATAAATGGGACGGCCCCTCTTCGCCTACTTCCTATTCTCTTTATTTTGATCGACATGTTTCTGCACAACACATTCAAATTTAGTTTTCTAATTAAGCAACACAAAAAAATAAATTATATACTAAACAATGAATTACATTTAAATTACAAATCTCTTTGCGCTGAGAGTCGAAATATTGGCACAAGAGAGACCATGTATCTACGTCGACTTTCGCAAAGGCCGGAGTATGTAGGAGAGCCGCTCTCTCTGTCTCAGGGGTCGCCATCCACAGGGAATAGCAGTCGATCTTCAGCTCGTTCTTATTATATCGGACGTTTGATTACATGTTCTTCATCAGACCAAGATACAGAGCGTGAAGATCGAGCACTCTCTCAGGATGATCAGGGTCGAGTATAGACTGAAAGTCGTAATCCAACTGTAAATACAAAAAAACGATGTATTTAAATTGCAAGTGTTAAATAATAATAAAAATATTGGATAAGTCAAATGAAAATATGTATTAATACCTGAGTCTGATCTCAGAAGAGGGCGAATGAGCGTCGATGCTGATCGCCCCACTCAACGTGAAATGGATACTTCTTCACGAGGCGGCTCTCATCCCCCATATACCGGCCGAACCTCTCGGAATAATCGCCGGTATAGCAATAATCGGGGGTAAAGAAGAGGAGAATGCTGCCTCCCCCTAGCTCTGTCGGGCCTTAGCCTGTGGGACTGATTCGGCCCTCGAGTCCCCCTCTCGAGATGTGGCTGCCTTGCATCTACAAGAAATATCAAGACAATCAATATTAAGACAAAATGGTATTAAGAAATTAAGGTTTAACGAAAATTGAAGTGCGATATATGCCTCCGGCGACAGTAGCACGAGCCTGGGCCCGGGCAGCAGCACGAGCGGGACGATAGTTCCTCCGGTGAGGAACAGCCGGAGACCCGGACGTGGACGCATCCCCTTCAACTAGAAAATAAATATTGACGATAAAATTACATGAAGTTCATGTTTATTCTTAAAGAATATGTAAAATGAATAAATATTTTATATTTATTCATACTAACCTGCAGACTAAGCGGAGGGTACGGAAGTGGCGGGATTAGCCCCTGCGCCAGATGTGGACGCACCACCTATAAGTAGACAATTAAAAATAGATTATATAAATAATTGCAAAAATAATGTGTATATCAATAATATAACATTCTAAATCAATATGCATAAACTATACGATATATAAATATACCCGCGGGTACAGTGAAGGCACCACCAACAGCTAGATAGTAAAAAAATGATTATCTAAGTAAGAACAAAAAGAATGTGTGTATTTATGATATAACATTCTAAATCAATATGCATACACTATAGGATATATAAACATACTTGGAGATGCGGGAGTGGCATCTGCCTCTGATGTGGACACACCACCAACAGCTAGACAATCAAACATTGACTATATAAGTAATTTTGAAATAAATATGCATGTATATCTATAATATTATATTCAAAATGGATATTCATGCAATATACCTGGAGGTGTGGCAAAGTCCATACGGAAGGAGTCATCCGAAGGGGTCTCCGATTGGGGTGCAAGATCGGCCCTCTGAAACTCCTTACGCAGTTCTCCGGACGGCAGAACCGCTCTGCCTCCGCCTCCGCCGGTGCCGCGGCTGGTGCTCCGGCCGCCCCTCGCTGCTCCGGTCGTCGTCATCAAATCTAGACAAGAGTACAATCATTATATATGCATGCTATATATGTATAGATCGTAAAAATTTTAAAATAATAATATAACATTACTGAAAACCTTTTTCATTTCGTGAATGCATTAGACATATCTACTTGGATTTTATCATCGATATCATTTATAACCCACGTAACTTCACAATCAGCCGAAGACAACCCGTCTTTTGAAACAGACGGTCGGAGCACTCTAAGTCTTCTCTCTTCTTCATCCTCCATACGATCCTCGAATTCTGGGACATCGTAAACATCCCTGGGTTTCCAACGGCATACTGCACTCTATCCCGGATGCTTCAAGCACTATGAGTAGTATACTTGAAACGCTTGGTTCGGAAAGATAAATGGATCATCGTGGCCGTAAAATTGAAGTTTGTTCACACAAATCAATCCATATTCATATTTCCAAGTCCCGGGATTATTTCTCTACTTATCCATATCGGTTCGTGTATCGTACCAAGAACATTGAAATATATAAAACGGTTCTGATCGTCCGAAATATTGGATGCCAAGTATGCAATTTAAGTATCCATAATAAATCACACCATCCGATCCTACCGTCGCAATCCCACTATTCTGAGTGATTCGAGATGTTTCTATGTTCTTGTTCCCTTATAAAAAGGGGATGAGGGAAAGTTCCTCACTAAAACAACCCCACGTGTTTAACATGTGAGTGCCTATATGCAACGCATATAAGTACTGCAATTAAAACAAATTCTTGGCTAAAAGAGCCCCACGTGTTTAAACTGTGAGTGCCTATATGCAACGCCTATAGACACTGCAATTAAAACAATTGCTAGGCTAAAAGAGCCCCACGTGTTTAATACGTGAGTGCCTATATGCAGCGCATATATGCACTGCAATTAAAACAATTGCTAGGTCAAAACAGCCCCACGTGTTTAACACGTGAGTGCCTATATGCAACGCATATAGGCACATCAATTAAAACAATTGCCAAGCTAATAAGCCCCATGTGTTAAACACATGAGGGCACTTTCCTACTCAACAAGGAACCGTTGGATCGAAGATCCAATGATGATAGAATTAAATTCTATTGATCTATTAAATGGGAAATGATATTTTCTTTTAAACAGAAAGTTGGCGGATCAAAAATACCATGAGTTGGAAAATATTTTTCATCTCTCTTTAAAAAAAGGAAAATTGTGCTCCGTTAAACAAAGCACCCTTGAATTAAAAATCCAATGGTGGATAAAAATTGCCAAGCTACAGAATAAGCTCTGTATGGGAAAATATTTCCCCTTATTAAAAACAAGAAAAATATTTTCTGTAAAACAGAAGTTCTTGGATTAAAGATCCAGCGGGGGATAAAATCCCCAGATCAATTAAGATCTCTCAATAAGAGATTTGTTTAACTAAATCATCAAATTTACCTCTACTATATAAAGGACCCAAAACTTCAAGTCTTAAAAAAAAGGAGAAGAGAGGGAGAAAAGACCCCCCCCCCCCACATAAAATTTGAGAAACAAAAAGAAGAAGAAGAGGAGCTCTCTTTTAGAAAAAGAAACCCTAGGTAAGAAGAAAGACATAGAGATCATTTTATCTCTTCTTCGCCATTTCAAGAGTTTAACTCTTCTAAAAACAACTTAGTTCTTCCTCTGGTTGAGGTCTGCAGAAGCAGATCTCCCCACAAGTTGAGAATTTAATTCTTATCGGGGAGATTCTGTCATGCAGACTTAAAACATAGGTGAAAGAACTAAGTTTGAAAATTTTAATTCTTCCTAAGATATATGAATTTAATTTCTCTGATAAAACTAGGGTTTAACCCCGCAAAAGGATTTAATTCTTATAAAACAAGGGACCTAAAATTCTCAAAACTCAAATTAAAATCTCCATTCAGACTGGAGATTCAATAGCGCTCAACGCTATATAACAAAAGCTCACGTGTTCCCACGTGAGCATCTTCGATGGAAAAAAAAGGACTGAAATTTATTCACGTGTTCCCACATGACCCCCAATAGTGCTTAGCACTTATAAAAGGAAAAAGGCGCCTCACGTGCTCCCACGTGACCCCCAAGCAATTGCTTAACACTTACATGGAAAAGGGGAAAATTCCAAAGACAACGATCACATTTTGAGCACCTCACATGTTCGCACGTGAGTATTATATGAGCTAAGTGCTTAGCACTTATAAAAGGAAGAGAGAATAAATCCAAAGAGGCAGTGCCCAACTTTGGGGCGCCTTACGTGCTCACACGTGAGGGCCATTGGAATTAAGTTTTTAACACTTATATATATAGACAGGGATTTTGAACCCAAGGGAACAACACCAACTTTCAAGCGCCTTACGTGCCACACGTGAGCGCCCCAAATTTCAGTGTTTAACACTACTTTAGAGCCTCACATGGGAGCACGTGGGAGCCGAGCAGATATCAGTGTTTAACACTATGAGAGGCCAACCTTAGCCTAAACTAGACAAGTTTCCCAAGGCCAAAACTCTTTTGATCACCAATCAACCGAGCCCTCCTATGCTCAGGTCTCCCCAAATCGATCTTAGTTCTAAATATGACTAATGATCTCCTAACATATGGTATCTAAATTGATGTTCATTCCACCATGATCTCTCCTTTCAATCTGGAATTCGGTTCAAGGGTACATCTCTCCATACCTCTGATACATGTCGTTGTAATTCTTCAACGTCTTCAGAGAGGTGGAGGATACCGATAACCAACAACTCTTTGGTGTACTCCCAAACCCATGAGCACATCCCAATGGACTGCAATGTCCTTAAATTAGCTCTGGACCGCGATGATCTTAAACTAGCTCTAGACCGCAACGTCCTTAAACTAAACCCTCATACCAAAAATGGTGATCTATGGACCGTAACGTCCTTAAACTAAAGCAATAGAGCACAAATGCTCTTTTGTTGGGTCTAAATGATCCCAAAAATCCCCTGAGTAGATCTTAGTCTAAAATTAGACTAACGTATCCTCAACAAATAATTAAGTTGATTTTAATCCCAAACGAGATTAACGATCCTTAAATCAAACCAAACCCAAATCTAAGAAAATACGGATTTGGACTAATCCACGCCCTGCGGGCGACAACACAAATTAGTCTCCGTATACAATCCATGGGCAACCAAAAATAAAACAAATACACACGACACGAAGTGAATATCTAGAGCAAGAGAAAGTGGTTATCGCTACGCGGTAACGAATGCGCCTGCAGGGAAGAGCGTCCCCACAATAAAAAAACCACTCACAACGAGGGGGAATCTGATGAAGTCCGCTACAATGGCCGCATCCGTCCAAACCTCCGATACACGGTGCCATAAATCAACTTGGCATTTTCGGAGAGGTGGACGGACAAACCCAAATAGTATCTGCCCCTAAATTCAGGCAAGACGACCTACGCGGTCCGTCTCTATTTTCGGCGGTAAACAGATTCTAGCACGCCCGATGGGGATTTTTCCTCTTTCCACTCTACACTTCGTATGTCGTGTTCGCGAACAAATCACGGTTTATTATGCTTGCCCCTGAATTCGAGGGACTAAGATTTGGTGTCTTGCCCCTTGTTTCCCCCCAATAAGAAGAGCAGGGCTCTGTTCAAAATTTGAAATTTGAACTGAGGCAGCGCCAGCGCCATGAGTCAAAGACTCTGAAGCAGCGCCTCAAGTGCAAAGCATGAGAGTGCCAGCGCCAAGAGCGCCAGACTTTGAGGCAGCGCCTCACGTGCAAAGCACGAGAGCGCCAGCGCCAAGAGTCAAAGACTCTGAGGTAGCGCTTCACGTGCAAAGCACGAGAGCGCCAGCGCTAGAACTAAAAGTTCTCCACCCTTGGATCAAAGATCTAATGGTGATTAAAACTCACCAAGATACAAAATTAAATTCTGACAGAAGAAATACTTCTCAAATCTTTATAAACAAGAAAGATTGTGCTCTATAAATCATAGCACCGTTGGATCAAAGATCCAATGATGATTAAAAATCATCAAGATACAGAATAAATTCTGTATGGGAAAATGTTTTCCCAATCTTGTTAATAACAAGAAAAATGTCTTCTGTAAAATAGAAGTTCTTAGATCAAAGATCCAACGGTGGATAAAATCCCCAAATCAATTAGAGATCTCTCAATGAGAGATTTCCTTAATTGATTCAACAGATCAGCCTCCTTTATATAAAGGACCCAAGACTTCAAGTCTTAGAGAAAGGAACCTCCCCATATGTTTGAAATCGAAAGAAGAAGAACAGAAGAACCCCCCATAAACTTCGATCTCAAAGAGAAGAGCAAGCTTTAAGAAGAAGAATTTTCTTCAAGGTAAAAAAAATAGAGATCATCTCATCTGCGAGGGTTTAACTCTCATAAAAAATAACATAGTCCTTTCCTCGGATGTGAGATCCATGAGACAAGTCTCCCCCAAATGAGAATTTAATTCTTACGGGGATGAATTTGTTCTTAGGGATCGGAGAACTGAGGGAGAACAAAGAATTGAATTTTTGCAGAACATAACACAGAAAGAAAAAACCTAGCGCCAAGCGCTGCAAAATAAAGAGTGTTTAGCACTCAGTAGTCTAGCGCTCAGTGCCAAGCGCTCCACGTGCTCCTCACGTGGGCGCTACTTTATAAGAAGCGCTTAACTCAGTAGTCTGGCGCTCAGTGCCGAGCGCTCCATGTACTCCTCACGTGGGCGCTATTTTATAAGAAGCGCTTAACTCTCTAAATTTGGCGCTCAGCGCCGAGCGCTCCACGTGCTCCTCATGTGGGCGCTACTTTATAAGAAGAGCTTAGCACTCCGAGTTTGGCACTCAGCGCCAGGCGCTCCAAGTTTGGCGCTCAGCGCCAAGCGCTCCACATGCCCCTCAGGTGGGCATTGATGAAAAAAAGAACGCTCTGTAAATAGAGCCCAGCGCTACCAAGAGTGTTCAACACTCGATACAAAACAAAAGAAGGAGGGTGCGCATCAAGACCCAGGTCAATGCTCAACATTGTTGAACAAAAGGGGTTAAGTCCAAATAAATAATCAAGTGGGATGAGCCCAAGGGTGGCCAAACTCCAAATCGATCGAGCCCATAGTTCTTCTTTTAAATTGGCCTTAGTGCCAAATAGGAATACCGAGTCCCTGATGAACATTCTTTGGTTCAAGGGTACATCTCCCTACACCTCTGATATATGTCGTTGTAATTCTTCAACGTCTTCAGAGAGGTAGAGGGTCCCGATAACCAACAACAAAACTCCATGGACCGTAATGTCCCTAAACTAAATTCCATGACCGTAACGTCTTTAAAATAAATCTTATGACCGTAACGTCTTTAAACTAAACCTTATGACCGTAAAGTCTTTAAACTAAACCCTATGACCGTAATGTCTTTAAACTAAACCCTGTGGACTATGATTCATGGACTATGATGTCCTTAAACTATGGACCGTAACGTCCCTAAACTAATATGATAGAGCCTAAATACTCTTTCATTGGATAAAAAATGATCCCAAACCCCCGTTAAGTAGACCGTAGTCTAAAATTAGACTAACGTGTCCTTAACAAGCATTTAAGTTGATCTTAATCTCAAACGAGTTTAACGAATCTTAAATCAACCAAACTCAAATCTAAGAAAATACGGATTTGGACTAATCCCCGCCCTTCGGGCGACAACCTTAATTAGTCCCCGTATATAATCCACGGGCAACCTAAAACAAAACAAACACACAGGACACGAAGTGAACATCTGGAGAAGGAGAAAGTGATTATCGCTACTCGGTAATGTAATTAACTGCAGGGGGCTTGCGCCTGCAGGGAAGAGCGTCCCCACAATCAAAAAAACCCTCACCAACGAGGAAGAATCTGACGAAGTCTACTACAACGGCCGCATCTGTTTAAACCTTCGATACATGGTGCCATAAATTAACTTGGCATCTTCAGAGAGGTAGACAGATAAAACCAAATAGCATCTGCCCCCAAATTCAGGCAAGACGACCTACGCGGTTTCGTCTCTGTTTTCGGCGGTAAACAACTACTCCCCTATCGAAAAACACTGCCCGGCGTTAATCTTCGCGACAATGAAGTTTCGGCATTATGCTTTGGCGCATGAGGTCCACCTCATATCAAAGGTGGATCCTCTCAAGTATTTGATATCAAGAGCCATACTAACGGGACGGCTCGCTAAATGGGCCCTACTCTTAATGGAATTCTCGATAACATGCCGACCTCTCAAGGCAGTGAAAGGCCAGGCCATCGCTGACTTCCTCGCTGAGCATCCGATACCTGCCGACTCACCCTTAAATTGTGAATTGCCGGACGAGCACGCGTTTGACATGATCGACAGGGAGAGAGGGGGGAGTGATACCCGATGGGGACTCTACTTCGATGGGGCATCTTCCATGAAGAAGAGAAAGCACACCACCCCTATAATCAAATCGGGAGCAGGCCTTATCTTCGTGACTCTGCAAGGAGGGATAATGCGCTTTGCCTTTTCCTTAACAGAGCCAAGAAAAAATAATGAAGAGGAATATGAGGCTTTGATAGCAGGTCTCGAGATCGCTGTCGACATGGGAATCAAAAACCTCCTCATATACGGAGACTCCCAGCTGGTCGTTAGTCAAGTAAACGGCGACTATCAAACGTGCAAACCGGAGTTGGTGAAGTACGGCGAAAGAGTGCAACAATTGCTGACTCAGATCCCTTCCTATATTCTGGAAAGCATACCGCATACAGAAAATAGCAAGGCAGATGCATTAACCAAACTCGCCAAAGAACTGGCTGACGAAAATCTCGATGACGTAAGGATCGTTGTGCAAAGCCGTCGGGTTCTTACACCAGCAGAAATATCTCCGGAGTCGTCTAAAGAAAAGGAAGAGACCAAGCAAACGACCCTATAAATAGAGAACCAAGAAAAGGTTAAGGATTGGAGAGAAGTCTTTATAGACTACTTCAAATCCCGTCGAACACCTGAAGATGCATCCTCAAGACATCAGCTCATGAAACGAGCTCTGTCTTTCGCCTTCATCAATGATACTTTATATAAGAGATCGTTCGACTCTCTATGGCTGAGATGCCTGGGGCTAGAAGAAGCAAGAAGAGTCGTCCAAGACACTCATGACGGACTCTGCGGTTCTCATCAAGCCAGGCCAAAGATGAAGCTGAAGATCAAAAGGATGGGCTACTATTGGCCTACGATGATCCAGGACTGCCTCGAATACGTAAAGCAGTGCCACTTGTGCCAAATTCACGGAGACTTCATCCACTAGCATCCAAATCCGCTATACCCAACAGTGGCTAGCTGGCCGTTCGAAATGTGGGGAACCGACATAATTGGGCCCATCGAACCAGCGTCATCCAAAGGACATCGGTTTATATTGGCGACAACCGATTATTTCTCTAAGTGGGCAGAAGCAGTACCGCTAAGAGAAATGAAGATGGAGAATATTCTCTATTTCTTCAAGACGCACGTCATTTATCGGTTCGGCACTCTGCGACGGATTATCTCCGATAACGGGCCGGCCTACAGAAGTCATAAAATCAGCCGCTTCGCACAGTAGTATAATATAGACTGGAGATACTCTTCGGTCTACAATCCCCGAGCTAACGATCTAGCTGAGGCTTTCAACAAAATCTTGACAAAGATCATAAAGAAGATGGCGTCCAAAAATAAAAAGGACTGGCATGCGAGAATGCATGAAACTCTCTGGGCGTATCGAACTACGTTCAAAACGGCCATAAATACAACGCCATTCGCGTTGGTATTTGGCAACGAAGCGGTACTTTTATGTCGACGTTACACACCCCACTAGATGCGGGGAGGCGGAATAGGGAAAACAATCATTTTGTTCAAGGTAACATCGACTAACTTTACGGATCTTTGCTAAACCCTAACTAACAAACTATCTAGAAGTGCTAAACTACTATGATAGATGATTATACCTTAAGATACTAGTCCTTCTTGTTCTTGTTGTTCACCTCCTCGTTGGCCTCCTCGATGTAATAGAAGATCCACCCGAGAGTTCCTCCTTCAAGGTTTAACCTCTAACTTGAGGTAACTAAGTGGCTAGGATTTCTAATCCAAGTGACCTAGAAGATATAGAAGTGGATTAAGGATCTATTAGTCTTTCTAATCCTTGGGATCTCAACACATAAGAGGATTAGGGTTAGGTTGAAGAAGAGGAGAGCTTGAGGAGAGAGAGTGTGTTTGTTATTTATGAATTGAACTCTTCTCACTTTGAATAATATGAAGCATAAAAAATATCTTGCATAAAATATCTTGCACAAATATCATCCATGCTTCATTTAATTCTTGAGATGAATCATCTCATGAGTCATGGTACAATTAATGATAATAACACATAAGCTCTCCACCTCATTAAGTTTAATTCACAAATGAATTAAAACTAAATGAGTCACCTTTCTTCTAGAAGCTTCTCGACTAATTACGAGAACGCACCTCCCATCCGTATTTACGAAAAACACGGATATACTGAGACTGCATAAATCCAATAATCGAATACTAGAATCTGGATTAAACTAAAGCCCGCTAGTATAATCTGTCCGAACATCATACGTGCACAAGTACATGTATACGTCCGAACCCTGTCGTAAAACCATACGACCTCTATATCGTTTCGCCTGAAGCAGGGAAACTCTCTGTGTGGGACTCTAAAGACTCAACACTACGCTGGCAATGGGTTTAACCACAGGCCGCAAGCGGTACTAGCTGTACGTAACGGTCCCCAGGTAGATGTCGATAAGAAGGTCGATGAGGAAACCCATCCGAACTCCTACTGAGCCTGATGTGACAATCTTCATACAGTCCGGTCTGTTCGTCTAAGACTATCGCATATCGGGCCTAGGGGGCAGCAAGCGTCAGTCCCCTGAAAGCGGTATAAGTCGTGTTGGAGTGAGGCCTATTACACCTTGAGAAGTTACTGGAAAACCTACCAGTAAATCTCGCTTGCCCTGGTCAGGGACTTTGCGTAATGGCTCTCCAAACACAGTATGATATCAACCCTCAATACAGGGAGAGATGAATCCTATCTAACCGCCACTGCCTCCAAGTGCTTCGGGACTGCACCCAACTGCTACCTGTTTGCATGACTCAGTAGTCAAGCTGTGGTTGGGTAGCAATCTAAGAACAGTGGGAACACACTCGAGGCGAAGCAGTAGTGTCAATTCTACGGACTATGCTGTACTCATGTCACCTGGGAACTGTTAACTGACGACGGGTATAATACCAACCAACAGTTCCCTGCGGGTCCTGTCCGGTGTACCCGTAACCCAACGAGCACCTACATACTATCTCCAGTACAACGTACTAATGGCTGTGGGACAGACCATTTCCCTGCTGAGACGAAAAGCGTATACACTAGTCTACTCCGGAGTATCGATGCCCTGTCTCGATAATCCTACGACTAGGGACCTGAAAAAAGATGTGCTTGTAGACTACCCAGCCCCCACTAGTGTGACTGCCATCACAACGCTGGTAGTCAAGCAAGATCCTATGGGCTCTATCAATATGTATTTGCGATATGCTTAAAAGAAACATATACACATATTAAGATAGATATAAACCAAGTAGCATACTACTATGTTGAGCAAGACTGTTAATACAACTGTGAATATCCCAAGCTTCCATTAAGTAATATACAAACTAGTATGATACAATAATGGCCCCTAGGGAATATACACTAACAATCTCCCACTTGCACTGAGGCCATGTACTGGCGTATCGAAGACTTATCATCTCGAATAGCCTCTCGAACTGTGTCTGAGGTTTGGCCTTTATGAATGGATCTGCAGTGTTCTCCTCTGTAGCAACTCTCCGGACCTCGATCTCCCGGCGATCTATGATCTCCCTGATCAGGTGATACCGCCTTAAGATGTATCTGGACTTTTGATGGGACCTGGGTTCCTTCGCTAAAGCTATAGCCCCGTTGTTGTCATAATACAAAGGTATTGGATCAACAATGGATGCAACCACCTGAAGTTTTGTTAAAAACTTCTTTACCCAGACTGCTTCTTTTGCGGCATCATAAGCTGCGATATACTCCACTTCCATCGTCGAGTCAGCAACGGTGTCCTGCTTGGAACTCTTCCAGCACACCGCCCCTCCATTGAGGGTAAAGACATAACCTGACATGGACTTGGATTCATCCTTGTCACTCTGGAAGCTGGAGTCAACAAAAGTCTCGATCTGGAGGTCTTTTCCGCCGTAAACCAAGAACATATCCTTAGTCCTTCTCAGGTACTTGAGAATGTTCTTAACTTCTATCCAGTGCTTCTCCCCTGGATCTGACTGATACTGGCTTACCACGCTCAGTGCGTAAGCTACATCTGGTCTGTTACACAACATCGCATACATTATAGAGCCTACCGCAGAAACGTAGGGTATAATTGACATGCGATCTCTTTCCAAATCAGTCTTGGGAGACATCTCTTTGGATAGGGTGATTCCGTGACAAGCCGGTAAATTACCGCGCTTTGAATCTTCCATACTGAATCTTTTCAGTATAGTGTTGATATACCTGGACTGCGAAAGTCCCAACATCCTCTTTGATCTATCACGATAGATCTGGATCCCCAGAATGTAAGAGGCATCACCCAGGTCTTTCATGGAGAACCTGTGTGATAAGAATCCTTTGACAGATTGTTGCATAGGAATGTCATTTCCTATCAAGAGAATGACATCCACGTACAAGACGAGGAATACGACAGTTCGTGCTACAATTTTACTATATATACATGGTTCATCTGGATTTTTGATAAAATCATATTCTTTGACCGTTTCATCAAAACAGATATTCTAACTCCGTGATGCCTGCTTTAGTCCATAAATGAACTTAAGCAACTTGCACACTTTTCCGCTGCTCCCACTCTGATTGAAACCTTCTGGCTGATCCATATAGACGCACTCGTCCAAATTTTCATTTAGAAAAGCCGTCTTTACGTTCATCTGCCAGATCTCATAATCGTGGAAGGCAGTAATGGTAAGAAGGATCCGAATGGATTTGAGCATAGCCACTCGAGAAAAAGTTTTGTCATAGTCCAAGCCAGGCCTTTGACGAAAACCCTTTGCAACAAGTCTAGCCTTATAGGTTTCCACCTGTCCATCTACACCAATCTTCTTTCTGAAGATCCACTTGCATCCTATGGGTTTTACCCTATCTGAAGCAAAGTCCAAAGTCCATACTTTGTTGGTGTACATGGACTCCATCTCGGTCTGCATTGCATCTAGCCATCTTACTGAGTCGCCACTCTGGATGGCCTGCTGGAAGCTAGTAGGTTCATCATTATCAATGACGCAATCCTCTCTATCCCCGTCTATGAGAAAATCGTAGTATCTCTCAGGCGGATGAGACGGCCTACTCCTCCTGCGGAGGGGTGCGGAAATGTCCTGTTCTTCTGGAACTTCTGGTTCTACCAAACTTTCAGTAGTAGCTTGTGGTTCTGGAATTTCTTCCAGTTCTATAACGCTCCCACTTGTTTCCTTTTCTAAAAACTACCGTTCTAAAAAATGGGCATTACGAGAAACAAAAACCTTTTGTTCCTCTGCGTAATAGAAAAAATACCCCTTAGAGTTCTTTGGATATCCCACAAACTTACACTGCACTGAGCGTGCCTCAAGTTTGTCCGCATGCTGCTTCTTAACAAAAGCTGGACATCCCCATATTTTCAGATACTGAAGATAGGGTTTCTTCCCACTCCACATCTGATATGGTGTGGTACGCACAGTCTTGGTAGGAACCCTGTTCAAAAGATATGCAGCTGATTCTAGTGCATAACCCCAGAAAGATCGCGGTAACTCAGCATTACTCATCATGGAACGTACCATATCCAATAGGGTTCGGTTTTGTCTTTCCGATACACCGTTATGTTGTGGAGTGTATGGAGGAGTAAGCTGAGAGAGAATTCCATTCTCTTTTAGGCAACCCAAGAACTCGGCACTTAAGTATTCACCACCTCGATCAGATCTCAGTGTCTGATACTTTTGCCAGTTTGGTTTTCTACTTCATTCTTATATTCTCGGAATTTCTCAAAGACCTCGGATTTATACTTCATCAAGAAAATGAATCCATACCTAGAGTAATCATCCGTAAAAGTAATGAAATATGAAAAACCGTCTCTTGCATGTGTAGACATTGGACCACATACATCGCTGTGTATGAGTCCTAAGAGCTCACTCGCTCTTACTCCATGTCCAGTGAATGGAGTCTTTGTCATCTTTCCTTTGAGACATGATTGACAAGTGGCATAAGATTGATATTCGAACGGATCCAAATATCCTTCTCTATGTAACTTAGTTAACCTTTTCTCATTGATGTGACGCAGTCTACAATACCATAAGAAAGCCTGATTTATATCTGGAGACTTTCTTTTTAGTGTGTTCTGGACATTGAAAATCTGTAATTGGTTTAACACGTATATACCGTTATCTAGTGTACTGGACCCAATCAAACTATGATTAAGGTGGATGTTAACAATATCGCTTACAAACGTGAAATCATAACCTTCTTTTGATAACAACGATACTGATATGATATTACACGTTAAACTAGGTACACAAAAACAGTTGCGCAAAATCAAAATATGTCCACTCGTCAATCCAAGGTGATAATCCCCTACGGTCACAGCATTCACGCTAGCTCCGTTAGCAACCTGGAGGGTCATATCACCAACCTTCAGCACTCTACGGTTTCTCAGTGCCTGCAATGAATTGCATATATGAGATCCTGATCCGGTATCCAATACCCAGGAAGTAGAGTTGATTGACAGACAATTTTCAATTACAAACACACCTGAAGCCGAAGCCACAACTTGCCTCGGGTCCTGGTTCTTAGCAATCCAAGCTTTGCAATGCTTCTTCCAATGGCATTTCCTACGACAGTGGAAGCACTCGTCCTTTGCCACTACCGGCACCGCAACCTTTGCCTTTCCCTTGGCTTCCACCTTACCAACAACACCTCTTGGTTTGGTAGCGGCCTTCTTCTTCCTTCCTTTGGCCCTTGTCTTGGACCTGGAAGAGAAAGCACCACGAACAAACATAGCGGGTGTTTCCCTTACCTTCTGCAAGGTGCCCTCTGCACTCCTCAACATGTTAAGGAGTTCCGGAAGTTCAACTTCTTTACCTTGAATGTTGAAATTCAAGATAAACTGGGCGTAGGTAGAAGTAAGGGACTGGAGAATCAAGTCTGTATACAGCTCGTTCTCTAATGTTGTCCCGAGGTCTGCGAGCTATTCAATATAGCCAATTATCTTAAGGACATGTTCCCCTACAGATGATCCGACGGTCATCCTCGACTGAAACAAGTTCTTCGAGGTCTCGTATCTAGCTATACGAGATTGCTCTCCATACAGTTCCTTGGTGTGGAGAAATATGGATTCTGGATCCATATTCTCGTGCCTCCTCTGATGTTCATTATTCATAGAGGCAAGCACGATACATTTGGCCTTCACGCAGTCTAACTCCCAGGTCTTGCGGATTTCCTTATCCGCGACACTGGATTCAGGACCTGGGATGGCATGGGCCTTAGTAGTAAGGACATACCCCAATTTGTCATAGGTAATTTCCATCTTGACATTCCGGAACCAATCTTTATAGTATGGCCCTGTCAAAATATTTTTATCTAATAATAACTTAAGGCCTGTCATGTTCTGGGTCGCTGCAATTAGGAGAGAGAGAGGAAACACTTTATCATGATGCTCTTGCAAGTTTAGAGTGGTTTTTAGTTTATCTAAACAGGATGGCTCCCACTGTTTCTCGAATCCTTTCTCAAACCAAAAAAGAAGAACTAGTCAGGACTATTCTCACCGTACAATACTTGCTTAACCGTTCAGCCAGGCCGGTGTCGGTATTTCGAGAGAGGTTTTACGACGCTTTCGTGAAGTTCCTTAATTAAATAACCTCTTTTCCCTGCGGGCTAGTCCTGCTGATACCTTTCTTGACACCTACTTGGTTTATAGCATTGATCGTTGAGTGAAAGAATCTCCCGATGAGTAGCATATACTCACAGTAGGATCGGGATCCAAATATCATCGTGTGATAAAGCTGAAGGAATCCTACCAAAATTATCACACTCCAAATGGTATTCAACTCTAGTAAGTTTCAGTTTCTTTAGAAACTCCCGATGTGGATTTTTCCCCCATGCTCTTATGACCTTGGCGTTGGTCAAAATATCATAAGTCACATGTCAAGTTCTACCCATCATTATCTTATTAATTTGAACCCACCCGTACATACCCCTGACATTGGCCAAATGGCAGTACGACTGTCCCAAACCAACTCATCTATCTATGCAACAGATGAATACCCAGCAGTTACCAAACACTATGCCTTAGCGTTAGTCAAAATACATAGCTTGAATACTACTGAATAACCAAATGAAATGACGGAGGGCTACGAATGGTTTTGGCGAAACCGTGAACGTAGTGAACTTGATATGATCGAATGAACCTGATAGCTTTTAAAAGGAGTGTTTTAAGCTCCGCAATTAAAAAATCTTCTGTTTTAAAATAACCGAGTGGTTTCTTTTAAACTATTCCAACGATTCAACTTTGGTTTATTTTCTTTGCATTAAAATAATGCGTCACATCAATTAACCTATCATTGCAGAAAACAATGAAAATACAACGTCCGCTTATACCATCCGCATTCGCCACTGGGCCCCGCCATTCACCCGTTAGGTTACTTAACTAACGACAGAGCGGGGGCTGGGCTAGCGTGGATATAAAACACAAGCAACACCTACTAGATATCATATATAGATATTGTACATTCGTCAGACGCAATAATAGGCATTCCAGATCACAGATGAACATATTGGATATACAAGCAATCCGCATTTCTTTTGAGCCTGTAATGAAAGACGGATTACACAGTCGCGATGAATATCCAAACCCCACCCTCGACCCCTACGGGTATGGCAAACTACCCGCCAAGTATCTGAAGTGAAGCGGTCTCCCTCAACGACGTGAGTAGGCCACTAAGCACTTCAAAGTACCCGGTAGTTTGTGCACCCCTCCTTGGGTCTATCCTAGGAGCAGAAAACAGTAAATGAAATAATACAACGGTGGCTACAACCTCAACCCGGATGTGCCCCGCAAAAGAATATTACAACAAATTACAATTTACATTTGAATGAAAGAAATACTCGTCTCACATCCCCGGCTATCCATTCACAATAATCCAACAAGTTCATATCCACAAACATAAAGTAACCACTACAGAAATGTGCAACCCCCTGCTAACCGACATACTAGCAATTAGGGGAGGTTTATGAACACATTAAACACAACACAGATATAATCCAGTTAGCCAAAGTTCTTAGAATTTTGATCAAGCAACACATATGAATCTACTCCAAACAATTCTCTGTGCACATAAAACTTGAGCAGAAACAAAACATCCCCAGAAAACACAACATCAACACAGAAGAATAACTGAGCAAATTTGGGTTGACTCGGTGTCAACTCGGCCGCGGATCCGCGGCGGATCGCATGGATCAGCCGCGGTTCCGCGGTGGTTTGGACGAGTCACGATCCCAAATTTCTTCATAATTCTTAAAAAACCCTGCTTGTATTTTTAAAGGTCCCTGAAAAATTTTTAGACCCCAATTTAAAATCGGCAGAAACTAGGTGAAAACGTCGTTTTTTCGGAATTATTTTGCGATCGAATTTCTAAAGAGTTTGCTAACATATTAGTTATGGTTTAGCTAGGCTCTGATACCACTTTAAGTCGACGTTACACACCCTACTAGATACGGGGAGGCGGAATAAGTAAAACAATCATTTTGTTCAAGATAACATCGACTAACTTTACGGATCTTTGCTAAAGCCTAACTAACGAACTATCTAGAAGTGCTAAACTACTATGATAGATGATTATACCTCAAGATACTAGTTGTTTCCCCCAATCAGAGCAAAGCTCTGTTTAAATTTCAAAATTCAAAATCAGATGCAATGCTTCAAATTCCTTGCGCTGCGCGCAACGTGCCTCGTGTCAAAAGCTGATACGTCAGCGCAGCGTCCAAGACAGCGCGCCCAATCAGAGCAAAGATCTATTTAAAACAAAAAATTAAAGGAAGCAACGCTTCAGCTGCGCAAGCGCTGCACTACGCGACACGTGTCAGCGCAGTGGCGCAAGCGCTGCGCTGCGCGACACGTGTCAGCGCAAGCGCAGTTGCGCTGCGCTGCACGACAAGTGTCGGCGCAGTGGCGCAAGCGCAGTTGCGCAAGCGCAGTGGCGTAAGAGCTGCGCAAGCGCAGTGGCGCCGCGCTCTGCGATGCGCGACACGTGTCAGCGCAGTTGCGCTGCGCTCTGCGCTGCGTGACACGTGTCAGCGCAGTTGCGCTGCGCTCTGCGCTGCGTGACACGTGTCATGCGCTGGGGCGCATGCGCCAAACAGAATTAAAATTCTAAAAAGATATTTCTGTTCTTGTTAAAATAAGAAGATTGCCTTCTGTAAAAAAGAAGCCCTTGGATCAAAGATCCAACGGTGGGGAAAATTCCCCAAATCACTCAGAGAATGATCTCGGTAACAAATTTAACAAACTTATGGGCACTATATAAAGACCCCTAGACCCCAACTCAGAGGATCATCAAGATCGAGAAGAAAAGAACTCTGAAGAATTTGAGAGAAACTCTTCAAAAAACAAAAAGAAAAGGTAAAAACCTTCAGAAAAAGAGAAGATTCTCCTATGAACAGATCATTGATCTAAGAACAAGATCAATGATCTTCAATAAAAAAGAAAAAGAAATAAGAACAGTGCCTTGCACTTTTTATTAACCACTGGTTCTTTGAAAACAAGAAAAACTTGTTTTCTTTGATCTAAAATTGATCTAAAGATAAAACAGTGCCCTGCACTTGCCAAAACTGTACCGTTGCGCTCCTGCGTTGGCGCAAGCCACTAGAGAGCGCCACGTGTCATCAGCGCAATAGCGCAGCGCACTGACACAGCGCTGCCGGGTGAGGCGGACATGATTCCTGAGAACAAGCCGACCGCTCTTTCTCAAGAGTTTGGAAATGCTCCGATCATTGCTCTCCCCACTTACGGCCCTCCGCCGTCTCCTGGCCTTGCGAGCACGACGACGGCCCCCGTGGAGTCTGGGGATGAGGTCACGGGTGGTGGACTTATATCGATAGAGGAGGGAGACGCCTCCGTCTCGGCTGGAGGCTCATCAGGTAAATTTTGGATTACCGTCCCTTTTTTATCTTGCAACCGTTTCTGATAAGTTTATCCTTGTTTTTAACGCAGGTGCGGCTAGTGCCGACGCTCCATTGCTCGAGAGAGCGCCGCCAACTACTACCTTGGCGGTGGTCACCTCTCAGCCCTTTCTTCTACCATCGAAGATGTTGGAAGGTATGGGTTTGCAACTTATTAGTTTCATCCTTCAGACGCATAATTTATGTACTAAAGTCATATTGTTGTGTCTTTTCAGGAGTGCTTTTTGATCATCTTTATCAGGTGTGGCTCCCACCCTTCTCCTTCCCATCTGAACTCGCTTCTTCCTCCAGTGGCGCTGGTAAGTATAGTTTCCAACTGACGCCTTTCTTTTTTAGTGATGGAATTATCTCTAACTTCTTCTCGTCCTGACTGCAGTGCTACAAATCGAAGGAGGGGATGAAAGATCGGCCGCGCCACCGGCCCTTCCGGCCTTGCCACCCACTGCAGCTGGTATAGCAAACTATCGCATTGATGACCCCCCCTTTTTTTCTTTCTTAAAGTGTCATCTAATCATATCTTGTTTCTTTTTAGCTGTTGTTCCGATCTCGGCGCCCTTTGAGCCTCGCGTCACAATGCCGGCAGGCCCTTTCTTGAGACGTCCGTCTTCGAAAGGTGCCGTGAATAGTCTGTGCATAGTGAGCGACTACATCGAGGAGCTCGACGTCGAAACTCCCACGTCTGCAGCAGATTTCGCTACGACGGTTAACCCAATGCTGGTGATACTCGTGAACTTTCATAGCGAGGACATCGTCACGTCTTGGGTTAACCACTGCAGGGAGATTGAGGCCCGCCTGCATCAGCTGGAGTTTATGCGCCCCGCTCCCGAGACCTTAGCCGCAAGCAATCAAAGAGCAGCGTGGATTGAGCAAAGCGCCTCTTACGTCCACCACTTGGAACAAGAAGCGGCTTTAAGGCTGAGGGAATACCAAGAGACCTCGAGCGAGACGGCTCGTCTGCGTGCTGAGGTTGAGGCGAATGCTGCCCAAGTGAAGGCTATGTTCGAGGGCCTCCTGGAACGCATCTCTCATGGGCTAAACTTGAAGCGAAAACTTGATGTCTCCGAGCGTGACACCCCAGGCCGGGAAGCTGCTCATCAGGCCGTTGGGGAACAACTTGCATCTTTCTTGCAGCAGCGGGCTCGAGTGGAGGCAGAGCTGGCGGTGGTGGCCGATCAGGAGAAAGCTTGGAAGGAGGTGCGCGAACAATTGCTAGAGCTATGCAAGACGCTTCCTTCCCAGTAGTTCTCCTTGTATCCATATACTTGTAAAAAAGTTTTCTTTTTCGAATAAGATGTATCCATTCTTTATTCTTTTGTACGCTTCACCTTGTACTTGATTGAATTAATAAATAAAGATATACATTTTTTCTCTGCAATGTCTTTTATGCTCTTTTGCTCTTTCTCTTTCTCTTATTATCAATATGTTGTCTTGATGAACATAATTGACAGATAATAGAGTAAGCATCTTAACTCCCTTCACGAGATAGCGATGGTTTAGGCCACAGGTTCAGATCTGCTGCCTAAGACTTTTCAACTCTATGAGCCGTGAGGGTCTCATAGAGACTTTTCTCCCTACGGATCGAGAGGATCTCGTAGGTGGATTTTCTCCTTAGGAATCGTGAGGATTCCTAAGTGCATCTTCTCTTATAAGTCATAAGAATCCTATAAGAGAATTTTCCCTCTTACGAGTCGAGAGGACCCGTAAGCCGTTGTTTCCCTCCTTGTCGAGATTCGACTTTGGAGAGTGAGACCCATGAATCGTATGCAAGAGACCATTTTGGGTTAACTTGCAGGGTCCCAGTGCTTAGGGAACAAGTTTTTTAATCCTTACTGCCTAAGGCTTTTTCTTACGAGTCGAGCCGCATCAAGAAGTTCTCGCAAAGACATCAATTTCTTCACAAGTCGAGACAAATCGAGCATTTCTCGCAAGAATATCCTAACGTCACAGTTAACCTCTGCTCTTTACGACAGAAGTCCGTTAGGGTCTGTGGTACTTAGGGTTTTGGCCGTCGTACCGTCACATAAGCTGATATGTTCCTCGATAGGCAATCGTGCTGTTCAAGTAGCCTTGCGACTGCCATGTCTCTGATCCCTTCGGGGGCTGGACAAGACGTCTTCAAGCAATCCTCCTTGGCAGTTTGACCTTCGGAAGAGCAAGCGTTAGGTATTTTGCCATGCCGCTTTTTACTTGAGATTAGGCTCATTTTGGAGAGCCCCGATGAGTCATAACCACTCCGCGCTGGTGTGGGATGATCTCCGATAGTCTTTCAGGTTTTATGTGACTTTCCGTCAAGACCCTGAAGCTAGAAATTTGGCCTTTTCTTCGTTTGCTGGCATCGCGTCTGCTGTATCGAGACGAATGTCGCGGTTGTGTCTAGGTTGCTGGTGAACCGTCGAGGTTTGGAACTAGGGATTTTGCCGTGGCTCCGTTAGTTTGATTGTCGCGTCTGATCCCTGCTGGAGGAAGAACGCTAGGGTGACATCTCGTCTGCTGTATCGAGACGAATGTTGAGGTGGAGCCGGGATTTTGCCGTGGCTCCGTTTGTTTGATTGTCGCATCTGATCCCGGCTGGAGGAAAAACGCTGAGGTGACGACTCGTCTGCTGTATCGAGACGAATGTTGAGGTGGAGCCGGGATTTTGCCGTGGCTCCGTTTGTTTGATTGTCGCGTCTGATCCCTGCTGGAGGAAGAATGCTGAGGTGACAACTCATCTGCTGTAATGAGACGAATGCTGAGATGGTCTCTAGGTCGTCTATGAATCGTCGAGATTTGGCTTCGCTTTCTGATGAAGCCTGTTGGGAAGGTATAGTTCCCCTTTAATTTGTGCCCCTGGATTGTATACAGGGATCGATGTGATCTCACCTGTAGGGCATAAATTTCATTTTTATTTTTATTTTATTTCTTTCCGCGATGCTCTATCATTTCAGTTTTTTATATCGCAAAGGTTGCGATTGCCCCATCATTTCGGCTATTTTTCGCGGTGCCCAATCATTTCCGCTATTTGTTTTATTTTTACTCGCTACTTTTTATTGCGAGTTGCCCAATCATTTCGGCTGTTTATTTTATATTTACTCGCTGTTTTTTTTATTGCGAGTTGCCCCATCATTTCGGCTATCTTGCATGCATACATTTTTACTTGCTGATTTTGTTGCAAGTTGCCCCATCATTTCGGCTATTTCATATGCATTTTTAGCTCGCTGATTTTTTATCACGAGCGTGGAACTTGGAACTTGGTGCCAATCTCAGCATCAGCATCGCTACAACTGGAATATTACCTGGAGCGAATCATCATTTGCCATGGAAGGACTCGAAATTTGATACCGTTTTAGGCATCAGCATCGCTACAGCTGGGATGTTGCCAGGAGCGAATCATCATTTGCCTCTGTCGATGTCGAACAAAGGTGGCTTAGCGGACAGGGTTAGGATCCTATCGACTAAGGCTTTTGACTTCATGAGCCATAAGAGCTCACAAAGGTATTTCTCCCTACAAGTCGTGAGAATCTCGTAGGTGTGTTTTCTCCTTAGGGATCGTGAGGATTCCTAAGTGCATGTCCCTCTGTAAGTCGTAAGGATCTTACAAAAGGGTTTTCTCCTTATAAGTCGAGAGGACTTACAAGTGACGTTCGCCATATGGACATATCCCTAGTCACGGGTGTGACTTGGTTAGGGAAATGTTTGTTCGCGCCCGTAGATTGTATACAAGGGTCAGTATTGAGCCACTTGTAGGGCAATAGTGGAAGGTTGTGGGAGTTGCTTAAGAACCGGTTCAGGTCTCTGTAACTTAAGACTTTCAGATCTTATGAGCCGTGAGGGTCTCATAAGAGAGTTCTCCTTACGAGTCGTGAGGATCCCGCAAGTGTATTTTCTCCTTAGGAATCGTGAGGATACCTAAGTGTGTTGCTCCCTTGTGAGTCGTAAGGATCTCACGCGGGTGATTTCTCCTTACAGGGTCGAGAGTATCCTGTAGGTGTCCTTTAACGAGGTTGCGCCCTTTTGGGTTTTCACAAACACTCGCCGGTAGCCCTGCTGTTTTTACTCACGGAGCCATTTCGGGTTTTCATCCGTGCCCATTTCGCTTATGGACATACCGTCTTTTTTTTTTTAACGAGGCCGCGCCCTTTCGGGTTTTCACGAACACTCGCCAGTAGCCCTGCTGTTTTTACTCACGGAGCCCTTTCGGGTTTTCACCCGTGCCCATTTTGCTTATAGACATACCGTTTTTTTTTTGGTTTTTTTTAATATATTTTTTAATATATTTTTTAATATTTTTTTATCACGCCAGCCTGAGGATGCCGCGGTAGTAGTTTAAAAATGTTTTGGTCATTTGCAAGTTTTAGGACATTGCGGTCCATCATTAGTTTAAGGTCGTTTCGGTCCGCCATTAGTTTAAGGACGTTTCGGTTCTTCATTAGTTTAAGGACGTTTCGGTCCGCCATTAGTTTAAGGACGTTTCGGTCCACTGTCGCCGTATTCGAGACGAATCTCTAGTTTACTGACTTTTCAGTCTATGGGGTTTTCTCTATGACTGAGCATGATGACCCCGGCGTATCCATCTTTCTCGGAGCGTGCGGTTGTGGCGGGTTCACCCTCCAGTTTTTGGAGATGACGAACTTTCCCTGTTGCTATTGGTCTTCAACCCAGTTTTTGAAGACGTAGCAATCCTCAATCAGGTGACCTACCGTTTGGTGGTAAGGGCAATAATTGAGATCGTTAACATCGCCTGGACGCAACGGACGTTTTGGACTCGGCAGATTGATGAGTCTGTCGCGCACTGCCAGCTCGAACAGTCTCCTTGTTTTATCTTGAGGAAACGAGTAAGGACGTTTCAACTTTTCATGGAGGGGTTGCCGCTTGTTGTTTCGGCAAACAACCGGTCTAAGGTCACTCGATTGCTGTTGAGTATTGGCTACAAGGGCTGTTTTTCCCTTTCCTTTATCCTTTTTGCTCGATCCTATGTTTACGGGGCCGAGATTTTTTCCCAGTAGCGTGCGATTGCACGGCTGAACGTCCTCGCAACTCCTCAATTCTTTCATTTTTGAAATGGATTCCTTGAGGAGAGGGTTGAGGGCAGCTTCTTCGTCAGAGTCGCTTCCAAAGGTAATAATTTTCGATCCCCTGGAGTCGGCTATATGACAGTCGGCAGCGGCTCTTTTGCGCTCATCTATCGCATCTTTTTGATGTCAAGGAGCTTCACGCTTCGTCCTGTTGAAGTGTTGCTTTTGAGCGACATATCCTTGCCACCAACACTTAAAGGAGTCGCAGTCTTCGGTAGGATGTATGATCTTCTGATGATATAAGCAGAAGCAGGCATGCATCTCTACTCCATCGAGAGTATTTTCTTCAGAGGGTGGTAGCTTCATTCCCACTGATAGGGCTTTAGCAAACATTTTCCTCGTCTTGAATTTATTTTTATCCGCAGCGGATGACTTTTGATTTGACGAAAGTGCCTCGACTCTTTGGTCTAGTTGGCGGTGTTTGGCTCCTTCCAGTATAGCCATCTCACGCTTTTGATTGGCTTTAACTTTCAGACGGATCTCATTCAGGAAGGCATCGATCAACTCGTCTGACGGCCGCGGAATTTCTGGTTCAGGGTTCGTCCTTGGTTCCTCGGCGCAAGGAGCATCTTTATCATCCACCAATGAGTGAGAGATCACATGACAAGTCATTATGCAGTCTTCGGATTCATCTGATGAGTCTTCTCCATCGTTTTCGTTCTCAACAAAAGATCCGTCTTCTTTGGAGAGTGCGGCTGTGGTGGGTTCACCTTCCAGTTTTCAGACAGCGCGAACTTGCCCTGTAGGTACTGATCCTCGATCCATCCCTTAAAGACGAAACAGTTCTCGATCGGTTGACTTACCGTTTGGTGGTAAGGGCAATAATTGGGATTATTGAGATCGCCTGGCTGCAACAGACATTTTGGACTCGGCAGATTGATGAGTCTGTTGCGCACTGCCAGCTCGAACAGTCTTCTCGTTTTATTCTGAGGAAACGAGTAAGGACGTCCCAGTCTCTCCTCGAGGGATGGGCGTGGACGCACGTTATTTTGGCGAACGACCAGCTTTGAGTTGCTCGGCTGTCGTTGAGCATTGGCGACTACGATCGCTTTCCTTTTTCCTTTCTCATTTTGAGAATCTGGTTTTGGAGTAGAAGGTCCATGGCCCATCTGGTACATTTGGGCTAACTTGTCGATCAAGGCCTGGAAGGTGGTCGGCCTGAAGAACATCATGAATTGCGAGATGGTCGCTTGCGGATCAAGAGTGCCCACAAACATTCCTACCGCAGGTGCCTCTTCTATGCGTTGTTCGCATTTTGACCAAAGGTTTCGCCATCGTATTGCGTATTGGACCCACGTTTCGCCGGGCCTTATCCTGGCATTTATCAGTGCTGTTATCGGGGTGCGTTCACTAGCACTCGCGAATCTTTGTGTAAATAGTAGCTCCATCTCCGCAAATGTTTTGACAGAGTCGTCAGGTAGCTCCGAATACCATTCAAAGGCTGTTTCTGCTAAGCTGCCGACGAATTGGCGAAGCAACAATTTGTCATCGCCTCCAGTATTTCCGCATAAGGCCCCGAATTGAGCGACATACTGATGTGGATTCCCTGTCCCTTTATATACGTGGAACTTAGGTATTGTATAGCCCGGCGGGTAACTGATTTGGTCATACCAGCCCGGGTACGGTCGCCCCGTTTTTATGACCTGACCGGCTGCTTCAGTCGCCTGATGAACCCGTATTTGTTGGGCTATGTACTCGTCCAAGTCAGCTTTGGAGATTGCCTCCTCCCTGGCTGTTGACAGAGCAGGTGGAGGATTTGACGTTTCTCCCCCATCGTCTTCAAGAACGATCGGGGGATCTTCAGCTGGAGGATCTTGTTGGATCATCATAGCCACCATGTCCTGGAACAGGAGGGCCATTTTCTTTATGCTGGCTGCTTGTTCCGCAGCCTCTTTATCCTTCTTCTCCAATATCCGGTGAAGGAATTCAGCGTCAGTTTCCTGTTCCTGACGTTCATCCGCGGACGTTTCAGGGCTTTCTTTTGGCCCAGTGAGTGCGGCCATCGCGTTCATCATCTCCTGGAGCTTTTGTTGTTGCTCCTGAGCTTTGGTCACTGACCGTGTAAGCGGCCTATGACCTGTGGATGCTCGGCTGTCCACCTTTCCCGACGCTATGTATACTGTATGAACTATTATGCCCCCGGACTTAGGGCGTTTAGGTTCACCACCTTTGGCATTTGCCGCGGGCGTGGGGATTTTCTCCGGCCTTCTTCTTTTGTGGGCCGTTGAAGTTGAAGGGGCCGTTGTAGTGGGCACCCTGGCGGTTGCTGTCCTTTATTGTTTAATAGGACGGCCCTTTTCTTCTTGCACCTTCGCCTTTTTCTGTTGACGAGAGTGATCTGGGTCAATTACGGAGTCTTGAACTCTCCGCCAAACCTTGTATATTTTTTAGGACAGCCGTTGAGGGGGCTGCTCCCGCTTCGTTTCCGGAACTCTCTCCGTAGGTGGAGGAGATCTTTTCAATATAGCAGTTGGAGAGTTCTTACGTACCCTCCTAAGTGGCTCAAACCTGTTCCCAGTTGGAACAGCAGCATTGACTTCCACCACTGGAGCAGGTGGAGTTAGCCCTGAGGGGGAGTTGCCCCCTGCCTTCCTTACTCGTCGCCAATGGCGACGTCGAGCATGACGAGCCGTTGGGACTGGCTCGGCGATAGAGACAACTTCTTTTTGCCCCCTGTCCAGATGAGGCGCCGCTGGTGTCAGCCTTTTAAAGACTGATGTTGTCCTTTGAGTGGCGATGTTCAATCTGTCAAACACAGATCCTCGAGCAGGAGCAGGAGCCGGAATAGTCAGCCTTGAAAAAACTGACTCTTTGACAGGAGAAGCCGCCTGGACGACTTCTGGAGCAGCGGTTGTTGCCTTCTCGGGACAGCCACTTTAGAGTTCATGGGCTTCCCGGCGGGCCCATCAGAGTTCTGATCCAGCCTGGCAAAGACAGAGGCTGTTGATTTGATATTGGACGACCCGTTGGCAGGGGCCGTTATAGCAGTGAACCGATCGAAAACCGACTTCTTGTTCGCTTCTGGTGCGGGCATTGGCATGGTGAAGCTTGCCGGCGGGATCATGGTCCCGAAAAACAGGCCAGTGGTGGCCTGGGTCACCTGTTCTACCGGCATGGCCAGGATGGAGGCCGCTTGAGGCCCATATGCTACACCTCCAGGTGAGGTGGAGCGTCGGTTGCATTGGCACTTCGAGCAATTCGAGCAGTTAGAGGCCATTGATGCTTGATTTCTGCGCTAGGCAAAAGACCAAATCTTAGTAACTTGAAACCCAAAGGCAACCATTAACAAACCGCGTTTCGTTCGCGAAGACGACACACGAAGTGTGGAGTGGAAAGAGGAAAAGGTCCCACCGGGCGTGCCAGAATCTGTTCCCCTCCGATAGACGGCGACGACGTGAGGACGTCTTGCCTGAGATTCAGGGCAGATGCTATTTGGTTTTATCCGTCCACCTCTCTGAAGATGCCAAGTTGATTTATGGCACCGTATATCGAAGGTTTAGACGGATGCGGCCGATGTAGCAGACTTCGTCAGATTCCCCCTCGCTTGAGGGGTTTTTGATTGTGGGGACGCTCTTCCCTGCAGGCGCAAGCCCCTGCAGTTAATTACGCTACCGCATCGCGGTAACAACTTTCTCCTTCTCCAGAATTTCACTTCGTGTCATGTGTGTTTGTTTTGTTTGTGGTTGCCCGTGGATTGTATACGGAGACTAGGTTATGCCGTCGCCCGTAGGACGTGGATTAGTCCAAATCCGTATTTACTTAGATTTGGGTTTGGTGTTTTAGTTTAAGGATACGTTAGCCTATTGAGGCTAAGATCAACTTAAACGTTCGTTAAGGATACGTTAGTCCTGTTTGAGACTAAGATCAACTTAACGTGGTGATCCATTTAATATATGGCCGTCAGGACCCGTCACCTCTCTGACGTCATTGAAGGATTACAACGATAGGTGTCAGAGGAGTTCAGAGATGTACCCTCGAACTAAAGTTGATTAGGGGATATGTAATCTGATTGAATGTTTAAGGATGCGTTAGCCAGATTTGAGGCTAAGATCAACTTAAACGGGACCGTTTAGATCTAGCAAAAGAGCATTTGAAGGCTCTACTGTTCTAGTTTATGGACGTAGTGGTCCATAGGTAGTTTAGGGACATTGCGGTCCATTGGTAATTTAAGAACGCATAAGCCCACGAGTTTAAGGACCCCGCAGCCCATAAGGGTGTGTGGTCATCATGACTCGTCACCTCTCTGACGTCGTTGAAGGATTACAACGATAGGGGTCAGAGGAGTTCGGAGATGTACCCTCGAACTTGATGTAAATTGATTTAGGAGAGCAGCCGTGCTCAATCAATTTAGTTTGAGGACTTACGGCCATGATTGGGCTAAGTCCAGTTGAAGAATGTTCAACATTTTTATTTGCACTTAGCCTATTAGGCCTTTACTAGGACTTTGCCCCTTTTTTAATAATGCACTGCATTTTTTGTTTTGTTTGGGCTCAGCCTTTTTATAAATGATGCAGGGCATCTATTTTGTTTGGGCTCTGCCTTTTTAATGCATTGCATTTTGTTTTGGTCTGCTAGGCTTTTTTGATTTGGGCTTGGCCCTTCAGTAAACAATGTAGTGCATTTGTCAGGCGCTTTACGCCAATCATTGAGCGCAAGCGCTTGTGGTGGGGACACGTGTCACCAAGCACAGTGCGCTGCTGACACGTGTCGCGCTCTGATGAGCGCAAGCGCAGCAGTGCAGTGCGCTGTGTCAGTGCGCTGCACTGTTACGCTGATGACACGTGGCGCTCTCTGGTGGCTTGCGCCAACGCAGGAGCACAACGGTGCAGTTTTTGCAAGTGCAGGGCACTGTTTTATCTTTGGATCAATTTTAGATCAAAGAAAACAAGTTTTTCTTATTTTCAAAGAACCAGTGGTTCATAAAAAGTGCAAGGCGCTGTTCTTATTTCTTTTTCTTTTTTATTGAAGATCATTGATCTTGTTCTTAGATCAATGATCTGTTCATAGGAGAATCTTCTCTTTTTCTGAAGGTTTTTACCTTTTCTTTTTGTTTTTTGAAGAGTTTCTCTCAAATTCTTCAGAGTTCTTTTCTTCTTGATCTTGATGATCCTCTGAGTTGGGGTCTAGGGGTCTTTTTATAGTGCCCATAAGTTTGTTAAATTTGTTAACGAGATCATTCTCTGAGTGATTTGGGGAATTTTCCCCACCGTTGGATCTTTGATCCAAGGGCTTCTGTTTTACAGAAGGCAATCTTCTTGTTTTAACAAGAACAGAAAGATCTTTTTAGAATTTTAATTCTGTTTGGCGCTCGCCGTCTTTCGGAGGGGAACACTAGTCCTTCTTGTTCTTGTTGTTCACCTCCTCGTTGGCCTCCTCAATGTAATAGAAGATCCACCCGAGAGTTCCTCCTTCAAGCTTTAACCTCTAACTTGAGATAACTAAGTGGTTAGGATTGTTAATCCAAGTGACCTAGAAGATATAGAATGGATTAAGGATATATTAGTCTTTCTAACCCTTGGGATCTCAACACATGAGAGGATTAGGGTTAGGTTGAAGAAGATGAGAGCTTGAGGAGAGAGTGTGTGTTTGTTATTTATGAATTGAACCCTTCTCACTTTGAATAATATGAAGCATAAAAAATATCTTGCACAAAATATCTTGCACAAATATCATCCATGCTTCATTTAATTCTTGAGATGAATCATCTCATGAGTCATGGTGCAATTAATGATAATAACACATAAGCTCTCCACCTCATTAAGTTTAATTCACAAATGAATTAAAACTAAATGGGTCACTTTTCTTCTAGAAACTTCTCGACTAATTACGAGAACGCCCCTCCCATCCGTATTTACGAAAAACACGAATATACTGAGACTGCATAAATCCAATAATCGAATACTAGAATCTGGCTTAAACTAAAGCCCGCTAGTATAATCTGTCCGAACATCATACGTGCACAAGTACACGTATATGTCCGAACCCTGTCATAAAACCATACGACCTCTATATCATTTTGCCTGAAGCAGGGAAACTCTCTGTGTGAGACTCTAAAGACTCGAGACTACGCTGGTAGTGGGTTTAACCACAGGCCGCAAGCGGTACTAGCTGTACGTAACGGTCCCCAGGTAGATGTCAATAAGAAGGTCGATGAGGAAACCCATCCGAACTCCTACTGAGCCTGATGTGACAATTTTCGTACAGTCCGGTCTGTTCGTCTAAGACTATCGCATATCGGGCCTAGGGGCAGCAAGCGTCAGTCCCCTAAAAGCGGTATAAGTCGTGTTGGAGTGAAGCCCATTACACCTTGAGAAGCTACTGGAAAACCTACTTGTAAATCTCGCTTGCCCTGGCCAGGGACTTTGCATAATGGCTCTCCAAACACAGTGCGATATCAACCCCCAATACCGGGAGAGACGAATCCTATCTAACCGCCACTGCCTCCAAGTGCTTCGTGACTGCACCCAACTGCTACCTGTTTACACGACTCAGTCGAGCCGTGGTAGGGTAGCAATCTAAGAACAGTGGGAACACACTCGAGGTGAAGCAGTAGTGTCAAGTCTACGGACTATGCTGTACTCATGTCACCTGGGAACTGTTAACTGACGATGGGTATAATACCAACCAACAGTTCCCTACGAGTCCTGTCCGGTATACCCGTAACCCAACGAGCACCTGCATACTATCTCCAGTACAACGTACTAATGGCTGTAGGACAAACCATTTCCCCTGCTGGGACGAGAAGCGTATACACTAGTCTACTCCGGAGTATCGATGCCCTGTCTCGATAATCCTATGACTAGGGACCTGAAAAAGGATGTGCTTGTAGATTACCCAGCCCCCACTAGTGTGACTGCCATCACAACGCCGGTAGTCAAGCAAGATCCTATGGGCTCTATCAATATGTATTTGCGATATGCTTAAAAGAAACATATACACATATTAAGATAGATATAAACCAAGTAGCATACTACTATGTTGAGCAAGACTGTTAATACAACTGTGAATATCCCAAGCTTCCATTAAGTAATATACAAACTAGTATGATACAATAATGGCCCCTAGGGCATATACACTAACAGTACTCCCCTCGAGATAGAGCTACCCTCTCTACGAGTGGCGGTTCATTACGGGCTAACAGATGAAGAGAATGCTCATCTTCGGCTTGAGGAGCTCGACGCCCTCGATGAAACCCGTTTCATGGCGCAGCAAAACCTAGAAACTTATAAAGCAAGGACGGCGCATTCATACGAAAGACTAATTAGGCCGAGAACATTCCGCCAAGGCGAACTCGTGCTAGTTGTCAACAGAGCTATGATCCCCAATCGTGCCAAACGGGAGAAATTCGAGCCGAACTATGAAGGCCTATACATCATAGACAAGGTCTACCAAGGTGGGGCCTACCTACTCATGGATATGCATGATGAAAGACCCTTCCAGCCAATAAACGGCCGATTCCTTAAGAAATACTATGCCTGACGAGTCAAAGCTCAGGTTAATGATAGATGACGACGCCTATGTCCGCTCGCTATCTTCTTGAGTCAAGAATTTAAAAGTAGTATCCAACGATACCCCTTCCCAAACATGGAAAACAACGGACCGAAATGTCCTGAAACTATCTACGGACCGAAACGTCTTTAAAACTACTACGAACCGCAGCATCCTTAGGCTAACGCGGCAAAATATAAAAAATAATAATAAAAGAAAAGAAAAGCGGCACGTCCACAAGAAAAATGGGCATGGATGAAAACCCGAAAGGGCTCCGTGAGTAAAAACAGCAGGGCTACCGGCGAGTTGGTGAAAACCCGAAAGGGCGCAAGCTCGTTAAAAAAATTCATGCACAGTTGCGAGGTCTTCTCGACCTTGTAAGGAGAAAACACCAGCGTGAGATCCTTACGACTCACAAGGGAGCAACACACTTAGGGATCCCCATGATTCCTAAGGAGAAATTACACTTACGAGATCATCACAACTCGTAAGGAGAACCCTCTTATGATACCCTCATGTTTTATAAGATTCAATAGCCTTAAACTACAGGGATCTGAACCTGTTCTTAAGCCATCACATCCCCCAGACTGCCGTACAGGTGAGTCCATATTAACCCCTATATACAATCCATGGGCACAAATAAACGTCGTCCCCACCAAGTTCCACCAATGGCACGAGATGTCCTCATGTGGTGAACGACACTTGTAAGACCTCTCGACTTATAAGGAGAAAACACTCTTGCAAGATCCTTACGACTTATAAGAGAACACACACTTAGGAATCCTCACGATTCCTAAGGAGAAAACGCACCTACGAGATCCTCACGACTCGTAGGGAGAAACACCTTCATGAGACCCTTACGGCTCATGAAGTCAAAAACCTTAGTCGACAAGATCCTAACCTTGTTTTCTAAGCAACCTTTGTTCAAATCGATATAGGCAAATGATGATTCGCTCCTGGCAATATCCCAGTGGCAGCGATGCTGATGCCTAAATCGGTAACCAATTCCAAGTCCTTTTGCGGCAAGTGATGATTCGCTCCTGGCAATACTCCAGTCGTAACGATACCGATACTAAGATTGGTATCAGGTCTTGAGTGTCATACTCGCAACAAAATCGGCGAGCCAAAAATACATATGAAATAGCTGAAATGATGGGGCAACTCGCAATAAAAATCAGCGAGTAAAATAAATGCATATGAAATAGCCGAAATGATGGGGCAACTCGTAATAAAAATCAGCGAGTAAAATATATGCATACAAAAATAGCCGAAATGATTGAGCAACTCACAATAAAAAGCAGCGAGTAAAGAAAAAGAAAAATAACCGAAATAATTGGGCACCACGAAAAATAGCCGAAATGATTGGGCAATCGCGATTTTCGCGATATAAAAAGCTGAAAAGATATAGCATCGTAGAAAGAAATAAAAAAATGAAAGAATGAAACTTTTGCCCTACAAGCGAGTCCATACTGACCCCTGTATACAATCCATGGGCATAAACGAAAAGGGAACCACATTTCCCGACAGACTCTGTCAAAGGGAAGCCAGATCTCAACGGCAACATCTACAGCCTAGAGATCAGCAACGCCGTTCCTCCTCATTTCAGCAGAATACAGACGTGACACCACCAGTCAGAGCCACGGCAAAGTCCCCGGTTCCAAGACTTTACGGTTCATAGACAACCTAAAGTCAAACTTGACACCGCCGAAAATGAAGAAAGTCAACCCTGACACCGTAGAAAGTAGAGAAAGTCAACACGGACACCGCAGAAATGGAGAAAGTCAACCTCGACACTGCATAAAGTGGAGAAAGTCAACCCTGACCGCAGAAAGCGGAGAAAGTCAACCAAACACCGCCGAAAGCAGAGAAAGTCAAACCCTGACACCGCAGAAAGTGGAGAAAGTCAACCCTGACACCGCAAAAGGAGGAGAAAGTCAACCCTGACGCCACCGAAAACGAAGAAAGTCAAACCCTAACACCGCAGAAAGCGGAGAAAGTCAAACCCTGACGCTGCAGAAAATGGAGAAAGTCAACCCCGACACCGCAGAAAACGGAGATAGTCAACCCCGACACCGCAGAAAACGGAGATAGTCAACCCCGACACCGAAGAAAACGAAGATAGTCAACCCCGACACCGTAGAAAACGGAGAAAGTCAACCTTGACACCGCAAAAAGCGGAGAAAGTCAACCCGACACCGTGGAAAGCGGAGAAAGTCAAACCCTGACAGCGACGAAAGTGGAGAAAGTCAACCCTGACACCGTAGAAAACGGAGAAAGTCAACCCCGACACCGTAGAAAACGGAGAAAGTCAACCCTGACACCGTAGAAAATAGAGAAAGTCAACCCCGACACCGTAGAAAACAGAGAAAGTTAAGCCTGACACCGCAGGAAGCAGAGCAAGTCAACCAATAATCTCTCGATTCGTCTTGACTCGTAGGGGAGAGCCTTAGGCAATGGAGATAAGGACTTGTTTCTTAAGCACTGGGGCCCTACAAGCAGGAAACTGACTCTTGTATACTATTCACGGGCCACACTCTCCAAACTCGAATATCGACAAGAAAAAAAATACTTGCAAGTCCTCTCGACTTGTAAGGGGGAAAATTCCCCAGTGAGATCATTACGACTCTCAGGAGAAAATGCACTTAGCAGTCCTCACGATTCCTAAGGAGAAAATACACATACGAGATCCTCTCGACTCGTAGGGAGAAAGGTCTTTATGAGACCCTCACGGCTCATATAGTTGAAAAGTTTTAGGCGGTAGATCTGAACCTGTTTCCTAAGCCATCATTGCCCTGCAAGGAGGTCAAGATGGACCATCTACAGGCCACACTCACCAAAGTTACATGCCACTAAAATGGAGGTGCTATTCAAGTGTACATAAACTACTTCGCGCCAAGTCAAAACAAAAAGGCATAACCCATGGACATCAGCCACATACTATGCAAGGCAACAAAGAGAATATTCGACTCGCATCCAATTAAGTTTTCGAAGCATACCCACTCATGTATACGCGGAAAGGATTAATACGTGAAATAAATGCATCGAAAGGGAAAATTTGTCATTCATACTGCAGAAAATTCTTACATTGATGAAGACAGTAAAACCAAAAAACATCATTAAAATGTTTACAATGGTAAAACATTAAAACCTGGACATAGATTGAGGAATTCAAAAGTAAGGCCGTCTAAAATGCTTCTGGCCTTTCTGACCATTCTCATGTGCATCTTCTTACGAATACAAGCGTCAGGATTTTCACTGATATCATCCGCCCTTTGATAGGCAGAGATTATCGTTGTCTTTTGGAAAACTTGATGCAAGATATCAACAAGACTATCTCACCGCCTCTTCGAGATCAAGCCCATCAGATACACTGAGTGTTCTTCGGCGTTATCAAGCGCCTCCAGTGGCATGGCTTCGTAAAATTCAGGAAGGGCTTCCCAAATCGCTCCCATGATGATCTTCAACAAAGAAGAACGACGGGGGAGTAGTCGACCGTTGTGTTCATCGAGGCAACGCATAATCTCAGCGCATTGAGCGTCCGTAAACTCCTAGTTTTGATAACGGACTTGGACGTGAATGTCTTCATAGGAGATAATTTCGTCAAAATCATACAAATAAACGGCCATAGTACCTGCGCGAAAAAGAATAAGGGTTAAATGTCAATGCTACAGTCCAAATTCTGATACTTGGTATTTTAAATTTGTACCACACTGCAATGCAGTGGAAAGGGACCAAGGGGGACCCAAAAAATCAAGGTGACGGCTCATCATTGATGAGACGGCTACTCATTAAAAAAATAAATCCCAAAAAGGATCCTCATTTAATGAGAGACCCCTCGGGCCAAGCAGATAAACTCCCCCGAGAGCAGCACTCTGCAAATAAGAGTAACATCTGTCAACTCTAATCATGAGAGGAATAAAATTCCCAAAAAATTTTAAGAGCTACGCTCTGTGAAAACGATGGAACCATCCATCAAAACCCTAAAAAGCAAAGCTTTTACTCTGAGATCTTTAAGATCTGCAAGATGAACTCTAAGAGTTCTTCATTAATGGGTTAAGAAACCCTAAAAGAATATTTTTTTGATCTATAACCTAAGAAGAGCAAAGCTCTATTTTCATTTAACGGGTTAAGAAATCCTAAAATCCACTTTAAGATCTATGATCTAAGTAGAGTAAGGCTCTATTAATGGGTAAAACCCTAGAATATAAAATGATTCCTACAAAGATTTAATCCTTACCAAAAATTTTGGTAAGGTTCTGACGCTAGAAGAGTTTCTTAAGGCATAGAGCTTAGCTCTGAAGGAGAATTAAATTCTCAGAAAAAAACAATAAGCAAAAAAGATGAACAGCGGTCATCTTAAAGGGCCAAAGGCCCTATTTATAGGAAGGGAAAGTCGATCCAACTTCTAAGAAGATCCAACGGTGGAAAAACTGTCACCGCTGCACTCATATGTGAGCCACGTGAGCACAACGGTGGGGGGCATTCGTTTCCCCCCAATAAGAAGAGTAGGGCTCTGTTCAAAATTTGAAATTTGAACTGAGGCAGCGCCAGCGCTATAAGTCAAAATCTCTGAGGCAGTGCCTCACGTGCAAAGCACGAGAGCGCCAGCGCCAAGAGCGTCAAACTCTGAGGCAGCGCTTCACGTGCAAAGCACGAGAGCGCTCGCGTCCAAAGCGCCAGCGCCAAGAGTCAAAGACTCTGAGACAGCGTCTCACGAGCAAAGCACGAGAGCGCCAGCGCCAGAACAAAGTTCTCCACCCTTAGATCAAAGATCCAATGGTGATTAAAAATCACCAAGATACAGAATTAAATTCTGACAGAGGAAATACTCCTCAAATCTTTCTAAATAAGAAAGATTGTGCTCTATAAATCAGAGCACCATTGCATCAAAGATCCAATGATGATTAAAAATCATCAAGATAAAGAATAAATTCTGTATGGGAAAATATTTTCCCAATCTTGTTAATAACAAGAAAAATGTCTTCTGTAATATATAAGTTCTTGGATCAAAGATCCAACGGTAGATAAAATCCCCAAATCAATTAGAGATCTCTCAATGAGAGATTTCCTTAACTGATTCAACAGATTAGCCTCCCCTATATAAAGGACCCAAGACTTCAAGTCTTAGAGAGAGGAATCTCCCCATAAGTTTGAAATCGAAAGAAGAAGAACAGAAGAACCCCCCCCCCCCCAATAAAATTCGATCTCAAAGAGAAGAGCAAGGTTTAAGAAGAAGAATTTTCTTCAAGATAAAAAAATAGAGATCATCTCATCTGCGAGGGTTTAACCCTCATATAAAAGAACATAGTTCTTTTCTCGGATCTGAGATCCATGAGACAAGCCTCCCCCAAATAAGAATTTAATTCTTGCAGGGACGAATTTGTTCTTCAGGATCGGAGATCCGAGGGAGAACAAAGAATTGAACTTTGCAGAACATAACACAGAAAGAAAAAACCTAGCGCCAAGTGCTGCAAAATAAAGAGTGCTTGGCACTCAATAGTCTGGCGCTCAGCGCTAAGCGCTCCACGTGCTCCTCACGTGGGCACTACTTTATAAGAAGCGCTTAACTCAGTAGTCTGGCGCTCAGAGCCGAGCGCTCCACGTGCTCCTCACGTGGGCGCTATTTTATAAGAAGCGCTTAACTCTCTAAGTCTGTCGCTCAGCGCCGAGCGCTCCACGTGCTCCTCACGTGGGCGCTACCTTATATGAAGAGCTTAGCACTCCAAGTTTGGCGCTTGTAAATCCCCGTTTCCAATTCAATAAAAGTTTCCTTTTCTGAATTCTAGTGATTTTCTTTTCCTTTCCTTCATATTTGAATTGGTTGTTAGACTAAATAATTGTATATTTTTCCCAAAACCTAAAAAGTTAAAACCCAAGAGTCAAAACCAAGCCAATTAAACTAAAACCTAAACTAAAACCTAGTATAAAATAAATCTCTACACACTATTTTCCCTGCAGCCCAAAACCTTTTTTTTATCAATTAAAATTCCCCGGCCCATATCTCCTCAGCCCACTGTCTCTTTTAAGGGAATTAATTGTTTTTGGTTGCCGGCCCATTCACCCTACAGCCCACGACCAATTTCTTTTACCCGACCCGGCCCCCTATTCATCTTCCCCACTCCCCAACGGCTCCTTTTTCCTGCTCAACTTCTGTCCTTCCTACGTCGCCGACTCACGCTCCCCACGTTGCCCTCGCCGTCGCCATCGACCCCGACCACGACTCCCTCTCTCGCTCTCCAACTCCTCATCTCCCTCTCACTTTCCAACTCCTCAAAACCCTCCAGCCCTTGAGTTTTTCCCCCACGAACCTACTGCGACCACTGCAACCTCCCCCTCGTCGACGACGACGAACCTTCCTCCAACCTCCTTCTTCATCACCGAGCACCCTAGCCTCCTCTCTCCCCACCATTTCCAGCCTCAACCGAGCCCACACCCCCTCAACTGCATACCCTCAGCCACCTCACTCGATCTCAAACACCCTCTCGGCCACCCTCTGGTTCTCAACGCCGGCGAGCCCCACTTCACCTGAACCACCTCCGCGACCCTCTACATCCTCAGCACCACCCTTATCACTCCAAACCCGACCCCCACTGCACTCTCTCTCTCTCCCTCTCTCTCTCCAAAAGGAACCCACTCTCTGCACGTGCACGGTGCACATCGTCGGAGCCACCGTCGCCGACCGTTGTCGATCCCAACACCTCCCAAGAGATCCACAGAGCGCACTCTATACCTCCAACGAACACTTGGCAACTCCGACGCAAAGACCCGTGTTTCGATCGAAGCTCGCGCGAACTCGTTCCGTGGCGTACAACGCGCGTTCACGACATCGTTGCTGCCTTGAGACCTCGAGACGTCACCAGGCAAGTGTTTACTTGCTTCATGCTAAATTATTAGTGATATGAACCTAAAATAACTAGTTTACGGATTTGTCAAATACTAATGCATAATACGATCAAGGTGTTCGATGCTATTCTTCCATGAAAATGATTGTTTATTTTGACGGAACCCGATGTTTTATGTTGGCCCATATAGTTATAAACATAGTGTATGAATCTCGCTGGAAGATATGATTGTTTGTAACAAAAATTGATACCCCCAAATATGCCGTTAAAACTAGAATTTTCTCGTGCCTGAAAACGGATAAAATCACCATAAATCATATGCATAATGGATTGATGTGTTCTATGGCTTAAATCGAAGCCGACATGACGAACTTTAACCCTATGGAAAATCCTAATGATTTCTGTTCTGTAATCATGATGATATCTGGGTCGGAACACGACTCTGGACTGCAGTCCAGAACGTTTCTAATTATTGTGCTCTGTTCAAAGATCTGCACCATTGTGTTTCTTGAAGTCGTATGTTACGGAATCCTACTGTAGATTAAAGATATTTCTGTAATTTAAACAAACCAAGTGGTTCCATTCCACTTCATCGCCGTTTGCTATTTTTAAATGTATTTAAAAGGGCAGAACGTATATCTGCCCAGAACAGATTCAGAAATGACATATTGAAGTTAAACTGTGTATAACTTTCAACGTACAGATGCGATTGAGGATCCGTCTGTTGCGTTGGATACTCCATTGAAAACCCTAGATTTCATGTAACTGCAACGTCGCTAAATTCTGAGCCCAACTGGGTACAATTCGTGTCGCGAAACGGATGTTCAGTTCTGAAACTGAATTTCCAGCCGCGAGCACTTAAACTGAAATAGCTATATCTGGAGAACCGGAATCCCGATTGAACTGAAACAACTTCTGATGAATTACTGACTGAGTGTTCTATATATCTTACTTACATCATTTCGCTGAATTCTTAACATAATAATTTGTGCAATTTATTTCAGTTGATGACATGCATGTTGATTCATGATATACAGAACTCATTGGTAGCATACATACATATATCATACCCTTGCCATATACTCAGTGTTAGTACGTGTGAACATTGCATTATCGTACGTGATAGATGTTGGTTTAGTTGTGACAAGTACATCAATGGAAAGTGAATATTCGTGACAGTGATTGATACAGTGAACAGTGATAAAAATCGTGCCATTGATATACTTGTACATAACTAGATCAAGATCATAACTAGTGAGAACCTGGGGAAAAAGGGGTGAAATCAAAGTGGAAAGAGTATCGTATTTAGCGGGACCGTGTTTAGAGGATGATCATTCGAACAAAGATATTGATACATGTAGGATAGGATCTAGCGATCCGGCTGACAGGGTTATGTCCCGAGCATGTGGGCCGTTGTCTCGGGTATGTACGAGACTCCTGTTAAACATGATCCTCCTTCCACTATGTGATTTCAAACTTGACCTAGAGACCTATAGGGACACATAACATATTCTGCATCATATAACGACATAGTGATTACTTGTATTGTTCCTACATCAGTATTACCTCATATACCTGCTTCGTCTCATTATAATAGTATTGTTGTTGTGTCGCTCTGACGACCTGAGTATGCATGTTCAGATCCCACGGGAGGACCAGCACAGGAGACGGACCTACCCTTCGAGTTCACGGAGATTTAGACTGGTGTATTTTCCATTTTCCCGCTTTCCATAAAAGTGATCGTAAGTTTGACTTGGGTTAATATTTGTTCTTGTTATCTGTAAATTGTGAACAATGGAATATTAATGTAATAAATTAGTGATGTGATTCCTTTACCACTGTGCTTTATTTACTGATTACCATGTAGTGCTAGAAGCCGAAGTGTGACTACGGCGGGATGCTTCCTTGACCGTAGGAGCATGGCTGGCCTAGTCATCCCTCGTTTTCCGTATTCTGGGAAGCGGGGCGTGACAGCGCTCAGCGCCAGGCACTCCAAGTTTGGCGCTAAGCACCAAGAGCTCCACGTGCCCCTCACGTGGGCGCTGATGAAATAAAGAGCGCTCTGTAAATAGATCCTAGCGCTACAAAGAGTGTTCAACACTCGATACAAAACAAAGGAAGGAGGGTGAGCATCAAGACCCAGGTCAATGCTCAGCATTGTTGAACAAAAGGGATTAAGTCCAAATAAATAATCAAGTGGGCTGAGCCCAAGGGTGGCCAAACCCCAAATCGACCGAGCCCATAGGTCTTCTTTTAAATTGGCCTTAGTGCCAAGCAGGAATACCGTGTCCCTGATGAACATTCTTTAGTTCAAGGGTACATCTCCCCACACCTCTGATATATGTCGTTGTAATTCTTCAACGTCTTCAGAGAGGTGGCGGGTCCCGATAACCAACAACAAAACTCCACGGACCGTAATGTCCCTAAACTAAATTCTATGACCGTAGCGTCTTTAAACTAAATCTTATGACCGTAACTTCTTTAAACTAAACCCTATGATCGCATTGTCTTTAAACTAAACCCTGTGGACTATGATTCATGGACTATGATGTCCTTAAACTATGGACCGTAATGTCCCTAAACTAAAATGATAGAGCCTAAATGCTCTTTCATTAGATCAAAAATAATCCCAAACCCCCGTTAAGTAAACCTTAGTCTAAAATTAGACTAACATGTCCTTAACAAGCATTTAAGTTGATCTTAGTCTCAAACGAGGTTAACGAAACTTAAATCAACCAAACCCAAATCTAAGAAAATACGGATTTGGACTAATCCCCGCCCTATGGGTGACAACCTAAATTAGTCCCCGTATGCAATCCATGGGCAACCTAAAACAAAACAAACACACACGGTACGAAGTGAATATCTGGAGAAGGAGAAAGTGGTTATCGCTATGCGGTAACGTAATTAACTGCAGGGGCTTGCGCCTGTAGGGAAGAGCGTCCCCACAATCAAAAAACCCCTCACCAACGAGGGGGAATCTGACGAAATCTGCTACAACGGCCGCATCTGTTTAAACCTTCGATACAAGGTACCATAAATTAACTTGGCATTTTCGGAGAGGTAAACAGATAAAACCAAATAGTATCTGCCCCCAAATTCAGGCAAGACGACCTACGCGGTTTTGTCTCTATTTTCGGTGGTAAACACTCCTGTGCAGAGAAAAGAAGATCAATGGTTTCTAACTGCACCTACAAGGGCAACTCCCACTCTGTCCCCACTGGAGGAGTGACTTACGGGCCCCAAGCGTCCTCCATCTTTGCAATCCTGGTGGAACAGATGACTCAGGCCACCACTGGACTGTTTCTTGAGACCATTCTCCCGCCAATAAACTTCAATGCTTCAGTGCCATCACAAGAGGCCCCGAAGAAGTCAGTCTTCGATCGGCTTGCAACCACTGCGGCCCCTCTCAACAAGTCATCCAATTCCAGCGCCTCAGTCTTCGACAGGCTAAGCCTAAGCTCAAGTGGGCCCATAAAGAGGCTCGCGATACCTGAGAAGGTTATCCCAAAAAGAATAGTCCTCCCAACTCCTGCTGTGGGTGAGGTCGTTACAAGTGCTTCCCCTACTCGAAAGTCAGTTTTCGACAGGTTAGAAGTTCTCTCTCAACGGACGTCAGTCTTCGACAAGCTGGCACCAACAGTAGCCTCTCATCAAAGCAAGGGGCATAACAAGGTCGCTTCTATAACTAAGGTGATCCCATCCGCAAGACATGCTCGACGTCGCCACTGATGCCGAGTGAGGAAAGCTGGGGGCAACTCTCCTTCTGGACTTACCCCACCAGCTCCAATGGTGGAAATTGACGCTGATGTTCTAATTAGGAACAGCTTCGAGCCACTCAGGAGAGTGCGCAAGAACTCTCCAACCGCCATATTAAAGAGGTATCCTCCGCCTTTTGAAAGCATGACACAGATGAAGCCGGAATAGCCTCCTCAGCGGTTGTCCTCCAAGATCCACAGAGTCTGGCAGAAAGTCCAAGACTCTGTAATTGACAAAGATTACTCTCGCCGGCTGAAGAAGACGAAGACTCGGCAAGATGAGGACCATCCCTCCATCGTACTACGGAAGGTGTCATCTACGTGGGTGTCTGCTGCAACGACCCCCTCAACTTTGGCCTCCCACAAAAAGAGAAGGCCTGAGAATCTCTCGCCACCGGCGGCAAATATCAAAGGCATTGGACCCAAACGCCCTATGTCTGGGGGCATGGTTGTGCATACCGTCTACATGGCATCCGGAAAAGAGGATGGTCGTACTTCCACGGGCCATTGACCACTTACACAGTCTGTGACAAAGGCTCAGGAGCAACAACAAAAGTTCCAGGACATGCTAACAAAGATGGACGCACTCACTGGGCAGAAACATCGTCGGAACAACGTTATGAGCAAGAGGCCGACACCGAATTCCTACGGAGGGTGCTTGAAAAGAAAGAAAAAGAGGCCGCAGAATAAGCGGCTAATATAAAATAAATGGCGCTTCTGTTCCAAAACATGGTGGGGATGATGATCCAGCCGGAACCTCCAGCCGAAGACCCTCCGATAATTATTGAAGACGACATAGGGGAAAGGTCAAACCCTCCTCCAGCTGTATCAGTATCCCAAGAAGAGACAATTTCCAAGGCTACCTTTGATAACTACATAGCTCAAAAAATACGAGCTCATTAAGCGAGTAAAGCGGCCGGCCAAGTCGCCAGAACTGGGCGACCTTATCCAGGCTAGTACGATCAAATTAAGTACCCGCCGGGATATACGATCCCTAAGCTCCATGTGTATAAGGGGAGGGGAAATCCACACCAGCACGTTGCTCAATTTAGAGCTTTGTGCGGTAATACCAGGGGGTGATGACAAACTATTGCTCCGCCAATTTGTCGACAGCTTAGCGGAGATAGCATTTGAATGGTACTCGAAGCTTCCAAATGACTCCATCAAAACATTTACAGAAATGGAGCTACTGTTTATGCAACCGTTCGCAAGCGCTATTGAGCGCACCCCGATCACGGCATTAATCAATGCCAGAGTGAAGCCAGGAGAGACCTGGGTTCAGTACGCAATTCGATGGCGGAACCTCTGATCGAAATGCGAAAAACGCATAGAATAAGCTCTTGCCGTGGGTATGTTCGTCAGGACCCTTGATCCTCAGGCAACTATATCTCAATTTATGATGTTCTTCAAGCCGACCACCTTCCAGGCCTTGATTGACAAGCTGGCCCAAATGGACCAGATGGGCCATAGGCCATCCTCCTCAAAAATGGATCTCCGGAATAAAAAAAGCAAAAGGAAAGCGACCTTCGTTACCAACGCTCAACAACAACCGGGTGATCCGAAACCGGTTGCTCGCCAAAGCAACAAACCGCGAGCCCTCGAAGAGAAGTTGAGACGTCCTTACTCGTTTCCCCGGGATAAAACGAGAATATTGTTCAAGCTGGTAGTGCGCAACAGACTCATCACTCTGTCGGATCCGAGATGCCCGCTGCAACTGGGCGACGTCAACAATCCCAATTACTGCCCCTACCACAGAATAGTGGGCCACCCAATCAAAGATTTCTACGTCTTCAAAAGTTAGGTTGAAGACCAGTACCAACAGGGTAAGTTCACACTGTCCGAAAACTGGAAGGTAAACCCACCACAACAGCACGCTCCTAAAAAGGTGGATACGCCGGGGGCATCATGCTCATTTGTAGAGAAAGCTCCGTGGGAAGTTGTCCTTTCGGCTAAAACTAAAAGAATGCTGAAAGATCTTCAAGCATGTCTGACGATTAGGTGGAAAAGACCACTGGAGCCTGAGATTATTGACAGGATGCTGAAACTGCGCCCAACGCCGAAAGTTGGTAACGATGAGCAAAACCTCAAGGCAAAGCCTCCAACGTCTTCAAAGAAAAAGAAGAAGGCCAAGAAGCCTGTGCAGCTCAACGGAAATCATACGGATCTGCAAAAATATATCGACGCACTGGAGGAATACAACCAAAAGGCACGGACCCCAGTCACACTTTCTTCAAGCATATTCTTAAGAACGGACACAGTGACATTGATGAAGGAGACGATTATTCAAAAGAACTCGAGGATTATGTGGCGAGCTGCCACATGATCTTTCACGCGTCGATAAATGGCAAAGAAGCTCCAGACGTAGAGAAACTGGGGGTAGATCCAGAACCAAAATCCATGGAACCGTCAGATGAATTGATCGACAAGCTGCTGAATGAAGCCCTCCAAAAGAGCAAAGCTGACCGAGGACGTGAAACAGCCATATACGAAAAGGCCAAGCGTCGGCGTCAAGCTGAAGAAGCCCCGATAATGAGAAGTCATAAAGTATCCCAACTGGATCGAAGCGCACATGCCACCAGGAAGAGCAGAATCAAGGTAGGGAAGCAGTTCGCCAAAGCTCTGTCAATAGGAATGAAGCTTCCACCTTTCAAAGGAAATACTCCCGGGAGTACGTGCCTCAACGAAGCGAATGTACATCCGAACTACTACTTGTACCATTGGATGGTCACGCACCTTACCGAAGAGTACAATGTCTTCAAGAAGTGGTAGTAGGGATACGTTGCCCATCGACAACACTTCAAGCGAATGAAGCGCAAAGCCCGTCGGGAACAGAGAAGCGCGACAGACGAGTGTGAAGGAACGGCTGGCAACTGTCATATGGTTGATACCAGTTCGACAAGAGAAAAATCTCAAGTTCTTACCTTCGGGAGCGATTCTGACGAAAAATAGCTCTCGGCCCTCTCTTCAAGGAATCCACCTCTTAAAAAGAAGAAGAGATGAAGAACTGTGAGAACATTCAGCTGCGTAACCGTACGTTACCTGAAAAGAATCTCGGACCCTCAAACAATGGTTCGGGCAAAAGACACAAAGGGAAGGAAAAAATCTCTGAGGAGATTGCCCTCGATGATAGAGTCGTCGAAGAGCTCACAGCCAAGGACCCGCCCAAGAAAAAAAGGTGGATTACAATGTCCTGACACATCTGAGGAAGATACCTTCACAATTGAGTATTTTGGATGCCCTTATCCTATCTAAAGAGGCACGAGATTTCCTGATCAAGGCGTTATAAGAGCTCGACCAGTTTCAAGCCTTCCTTGAAGAAGAAAAGATGAAGGACGGGCTGGAAGAAGTCCACAGGCTGACATCACCTTCAGCGATGAAGAACTCCTTCTCGGAACGTGCGAGCATAACCGTCCGCTGTATATAACCGGGTATTGTCACGACATCAAGATAGGGAAGATCCTGGTCGACAACGGGTCATCCGTCAACCTTCTCAATGTGAGAGTGTTGAGGGAGATTTGCATGAATGTGCAACACTTGGCTCGGGATAAAATTACCATCTCGGGTTTTGACTCCCAATCATCACAAACACTCGGGTCTGTAATACTGACATTACTCTTCGGGCTGCTCGTCACTGACATCAAGTTCCATGTTATTGACGCCAAGACTTAGTACAACGCATTGCTCGGCAGGCCTTGATTACTTGAGTACAACATCATCCCTTCTACACAACATCAGTGTATGAAGTACTTCAAGGACGGCCTCGAGTACACAGTTACAGGGGAGCTAAACCCATTCTCCATAAATTAAGTCCGCAAATATGAAGACGCCAAGTACTTCTTACCAGACTTCGAAGACATGGAAAGATGTCGCTGTTCCCCTCCGAATGGCGGCCAAGACATGGACGTCTTGCCTGTGATTCGGGGCAGATGCTATTTGGTTTTATCCGTCCACCTCTCCGAAGATGCCAAGTTGATTTATGGCACCGTGTATCGGAGGTTTAAACGGATGCGGCCGATGTAGCAGACTTCGTCAGATTCCCCCTCACTTGAGGGGTTTTTTTGATTGTGGGGACGCTCTTTCCTGCAGGCGCAAGCCCTGCAGTTAATTACGCTACCGTATCGCGGTAACAACTTTCTCCTTCTCCAGAATTTCACTTCGTGTCGCGGGTGTTTGTTTTGTTTGTGGTTGCCCGTGGATTGTATATGGAGACTAGGTTATGTTGTCGCCCGTAGGTCGTGGATTAGTTCAAATCCGTATTTTCTTAGATTTGGGTTTGGGGTTTTAGTTTAAGGATACGTTAGCCATATTGAGGCTAAGATCAACTTAAACGTTTGTTAAGAATACGTTAGTCTAATTTCCAGACTAAGATCAACTTAACGGGATCGTTTAGATCCGACAAAAGAGCAATTGGCTCTATTGTTCCAGTTTAGGGACATAGTGGTCCATTTAATGTATGGCCATCAGGACCCGTCACCTCTCTGACGTCGTTGAAGGATTTCAACGATAGGTGTCAGAGGAGTTCGGAGATATACCCTTGAACTAAAGTTGATTAAGGGATCTATAGTCCGATTTGGGGCTAAAGTCTGTTTGAAGATTTTGGTTTAAGGATACGTTAGCCATATTTAAAGCTAAGATCAACTTAAACGTTTGTTAAGAATACGTTAGTCTAATTTCCAGACTAAGAACAACTTAACGGGATCGTTTAGATCCGACAGGAGAGCAATTGGCTCTATTGTTCCAGTTTAGGGACATAGCGGTCCATATTCCAGTTTAGGGACATGGGGGTCCATTGTTCCAGTTTAGGGATGTAGTGGTCCATATTCCAGTTTAGGGACATGGGGGTCCATTGTTCTAGTTTAGGAACGTAGTGGTCCATTGTTCCAGTTTAGGGACGTAGTGGTCCACTGAATGTATGGGCATCGGGACCCGTCACCTCTCTGACGACGTTGAAGGATTATAACGACAGATGTCAAAGGAGTTCAGAGATGTACTCTTGAACCGGATGTAAATTGATTTAAGAGAGCAGTCTTGCTCAGTCAATTTAATTTGAGGACTTACGGCCATGATTGGGCTAAGTCTAGTTGAGAATATTCAGCGTTTTTATCTTTGGCCTGTTAGGCATGTGCTAGGGCTTTGCCCCTGTTTAATAATGCACTGCATTTTCTTTTGGCCTGCTAGGCCTTTTTGATTTGGGCTCTGTCCCTTTTAAATGATGTACAGCATCTTTTTTTGTTTGGGCTCTGCCCTTTTTTAAAATAATGCATTGCATTTTATTAGGCCTGTTAGGCCCTTTTTAATTGGGCTTGGCCCTTCTGTAAATAATGCAGTGCATTAATCAATCTGACAGTGGCCATGTGGCCTGTCAGGCGCTTTGCGCCAATTATTGAGCGCAAGCGCATGTGGAGGTGACACGTGTCATGCTCTGGTGAGTTGCGCCAATTTCAGAGAGCAATGTTTTATCTTAAAAGCGCATAGCGCAAGTTGTTATGGTGCTGACACGTGGCGCTCTCTGATGGCTTGCGCCAATTCAGAGAGTACAACAGTGCAGATTTGCAAGTGCAAGGCACTATTTTAATTTCTTGATCCAATTTTGGATCCAAGAAAAGAATCTTTAAGATTCCAGAACCAATGGTTCATAAAAAAAAGGCAATGCCTTTGTTATTATTATTTTTTTATTTGAAGATCCTTGATCTTGTTCTTAGATTAATGATCTATTCAGAAGAAATTCTTCTTTTTTATAAAGGTTTTTACCTTTTTTCTCTTCTTGAGTTCTTCTCAAAATTCTTTAGAGTTCTCTCTCTGTTTCTGAGTTTTTTGTCTCTCTGAGTTGTGTTGTTCTTCATGTCCTTTTGAATTGGGGTCTAGGGGCCTTTATATAGTGCCCATTAATTTGTTAAATTTGTTAAAGAGATCCTTCTCTGAGTGATTTGGGGAATTTTCCCCACCGTTGGATCTTTGATCCAAGGGCTTCTGTTTTACAAAAGACAATCTTATTGTTTTAATAAGAACAGAAAGATCTTACTGGAATTTTAATTCTGTTTGGCGCAAACGCTCCTGCGCTTGACACGTGTCGCGCAGCGCACAGCGCGGCGCAACTGCGCTGACACGTGTCGCGCAGCGCACAGCGCAGCGCAACTGCGCTAGCGCAACTGCGCTGCCACGTGGCGCGCAGCGCACAGCGCAAGTCAGCTGAAGCGTTGCTTCTTTATTTTTTTTTAATTTTTATTTTTATTTTAATTTTCAGAACAGAGCCTTGCTCTTGATTGGGGGAAACAAAAGCGTTGCTTCATTTCCCGTCTTAGAATTTGAACAGAGCTTTGCTCTGATTGGGATAAACAAATGCCCCCCCACCGTTGCGCTTACGTGCCCCCAAACGTGAGTGCAACGGTGGCAGAATTCCAACCGTTGCGGCAACTTTTGGAAGTTGGAAGGGCTCTTCAATGCCTATAAATAGGACCTTTGGTCCCTTAGATGATTTTCATCTTCAGAATTTCTGCTTTCAGAATCTCAGAGCCCTGCTCTTTATTTTCAAGAACTCCGAGAGTTAAACTCTTAAAACTTTTAGGTAAAAATTTTAAGTTAAATTAAATTAAATTAATTTTCATTGACAGAGCCTTGCTCTCAATAGATCCCTGATCTAAAGAAAACTCATTTAAAGTTTCACTTAGCAGAGCTTTGCTCTATAGGTCCAAAGGGATTTAAAGAGAACTAAAAAAAACCCTGTTAGGACTCCATCAATAGAGTTCTGCTCTCTGAAAGATTTAATTTATAATTTCTTGATTTATTAATGGAGCTTTGCTCCTTTTAAATCATATAGCAGAACTCTTAAGAGTTGCTGATTTTTGTCGATCTTCTTTTATAGGAGTGATGGACACCCACATGTACGATCTCGACGAGATTATCTCTTACGGGGATATTCGCCGACTTGGCCATTCTCAAAATAGAGAATTTACCAACGCTGAGTGTGCCGAGATCATGAGTCGCTTCGACGCGTACAACGGTCAACTGCTTCCTCGGCGCTCCCCTCTGCTGAAGCTTATAGTGGGAGCCATCTGGGAAGCGCTTCCCCTATTCTTTACCGGCGTGCCGCTTAGAGCATTGGACGCCACCGAGGACAAGGTGCACTCAGTGTACCTGATGAACTTAATCTCGAAGAGACGGAGAAACAATCTTATCGATCTCTTGCACGAAGCCTTTCAACAGTCCGCCATTCTTGCTGCCTATCGGAAGGTGGAAGACATCAGTGGGGATCCCGACGCCCGTGCTCGCGAAAGGAAGCACACCAGGATGGTTCGCCAAGCTTGGAAAGTCTTGGACAAGGTCACTTTCGAGTTCCTCAATCCCTGTCCCGGATCTGAGGTTTTGCTATTGTAATGATCCGGACAATGTCTTTGTTTATTTCTTTATGATTGTAAGAACCCTTTGCCATATGAATGAATTTTTTTTTATTTCAGCTTGTTTTATTTCTCGTTCTGAGTCTTTTGCATATGCATGAATGAATGTGTCTCGAACGCTTAATCAAATGCAAATCGGATGTTCTTTCTGTCACTTTCTTCTTTCTTCTATTATCAATACGCTGCCTTAGTAAACACGGTTGACCAATGATAAAGCGAGCATCTTGTCTTGGCTTCTTCAAGAGGTAACGATGGTTTAGGCCGCAGGTTCAGGTCTGTTGTCTAAGGTTTTCAACTTTATGAGCCGTGAGGGTCTCATAAAGACTTTTCTCCCTACGGATCGAGAGGATCTCGTAGGTGTATTTTCTCCTTAGGAATCATGAGGATTCGTAAGTGTGTTTTCTCTTATAAGTCGTAAGGATCCTATAAGAGAATTTTCCCTCTTACGAGTCGAGAGGACGCATAAGCGGTTGTTTCCCTCCTTATTGAGATTCGAATTTGGAGAGTGAGACCCGTGAATAGTATGCAAGAGACCGTTTTAGGCCAATTTGCAGGGTCCCAGTGCTTAGGAAACAAGTTTTTTAATCCCTGCTGCCTAAGGCTTTTCTTGCAAGTTGAGACGAATCGGGAATTCCTCGCGAAGACACTAATTTCCTCACAAGTCGAGACGAATCGAGCAGCTCTCATCAAGGACACTGATTTCCCTGAGTTGAAGTATTTTGCCGAGGACGCTGGTTTCCTCGGGGTTGAAGCGAATCGGAGTATTCCTGAGGAGACATTGGTTTCTCTGCGGGTCGACGCGAATCAGGAAGCTCTCATCAAGGACGCTAGTTTCCCTGAATTGAGGTATTTGCCAAGGACACTGGTTTCCCTGGGGTTGAAACGAATCGATGTATTCCTGCAAAGACGCTAGTTTCTCTGCGGGTCGACGCGAATCAAGATGTTCTCGTCAAGGATACTGGTTTCCCTGAGTCGAAGTATTTTGCCGAAGACACTGGTTTCCTCGGGGTTGAAACGAATCGGAGTATTCCTGCGGAGACACTGGTTTCTCTGCGGGCCGACGCGAATCAGGAAGCTCTCATCAAGGACGCTAGTTTCCCTGAATTGAGGTATTTGCCAAGGACACTGGTTTCCCTGGGGTTGAAACGAATCGATGTATTCCTGCAAAAACGCTAGTTTCTCTGCGGGTCGACGCGAATCAAGATGTTCTCGTCAAGGACACTGGTTTCCCTGAGTCGAAGTATTTTACCGAAGACACTGGTTTCCTCGGGGTTGAAACGAATCGGAGTATTCCTGCGGAGACACTGGTTTCTCTGCGGGCCGACGCGAATCAGGAAGCTCTCATCAAGGATGCTAGTTTCCCTGAATTGAGGTATTTGCCAAGGACACTGGTTTCCCTGGGGTTGAAACTAATCGATGTATCCCTGCAAAGACGCTAGTTTCTCTGCGGGTCGACGCGAATCAAGATGTTCTCATCAAGGACACTAGTTTCCCTGAGTCGAAGTATTTTGCCGAGGATGCTGGTTTCCTCAAAGTTGAAACGAATCGGAATATTCCTGCGGAGATACTGGTTTCTCTGCGGGCCGACGCGAATCAGGAATCTCTCATCAAGGACGCTAGTTTCCCTGAATTGAGGTATTTGCCAAGGACACCGGTTTCCCTGGGGTTGAAACGAATCGATGTATTCCTGCAAAGACGCTAGTTTCTCTGCGGGTCGACGCGAATCAAGATGTTCTCGTCAAGGACACTGGTTTCCCTGAGTCGAAGTATTTTTCCGAGGACGCTGGTTTCCTCGAAGTTGAAACGAATCGGAATATTCCTGCGGAGACACTGGTTTCTCTGCGGGCCGACGCGAATCAGGAAGCTCTCATCAAGGACGCTAGTTTCCCTGAATTGAGGTATTTTGTCGAGGACACTGGTTTCCTTGGGGTTGAAATGATCTGTGGTGGTCTTTCAGGTTTTATATAAGTTACCGTCAAAACCGTGAAGCTAGGACTTTGATCTTCGCTTCGTTTGCTGACACTGCGTCTGCTGTATCGAGACGAATGTCACGGTTGTTTCTAGGTCGTTGGTGAACCGTCGAGATTTAGCTTCGCTTTCTGGCGGAGCTTGTTGGGAAGGTATGGTGCCCTCTTTGTTTGTGCCCTTGGATTGTATACAGGGATCAATGTGATCTCACCTGTAGGGCAAAAGTTTCATCATATTTTTTATTATTGTTTTATTTCCGCGATGCTCTATCATTTCAGCTTTTTATATCGCGAAGGTCGTGATTGCCCAATCATTTCGGCTATATTTCACGGTGCCCAATCATTTTGGTTGTTTATTTTATTTTTATTCGCTTCTTTTTATTGCGAGTTGCCCAATCATTTCGGCTATTTTGTGTGCATACGTTTTTACTTGCTGCTTTTTATTGCAAGTTGCCCCATCATTTCGGCTATTTCGTATGCCTGTGCGGCCTACTGGCTTTTCGCCGTAAACCTGAAATTAGACACCGATTTCGGCATCAGCACCGCTACAACTGGGATATTGCCAGGAGCGAATCATCATTTGCCTCTGTCGATGTCGAACAAAGGTGGCTTAGCGAATAGGGTTAAGGTCCTGTCGATTAAGGCTTTTGACTTCATGAGCCGTAAGGGTCTCACAAAGGTATTTCTCCCTACAAGTCGTGAGGATCTTGTAGGTGTATTTTCTCCTTAGGAATCGTGAGAATTCCTAAGTGTATGTTCCTCTGTAAGTCGTAAGGATCCTACAAAAGGGTTTTCTCCTTGTAAGTCGAGAGGACTTACAAGGGTTGTTCATCAGGCGAACATATCCCTAGTCACGGATGGGACTTGGTTAGGAAAATGTTTATTCGCGCCCGTGGATTGTATACAAGGGCCAGTATTGGACCACTTGTAGGGCAATATCCAAGGTTGTGGGGGGGGGGGTTTGCTTAAGCACAGGTTTAGGTCTCTATAACTTAAGACTTTCAAATCTTATGAGCCGTGAGGGTCCCATAAGAGAGTTCTCCTTACGAGTCGTGAGGATCTCGCAAGTGTATTTTCTCCTTAGGAATCGTGAGGATCCCTAAGTGTGTTGCTCCCTTGTGAGTCGTAAGGATCTTACGCTGGTGGTTTCTCCTTACAAGATCGAGAGGACCCTGCAAGTGTCTTTTAACGAGGTTGCGCCCTTTCGGGTTTTCATAAACACTCGCTGGTAGCCCTGCTGTTTTTACTCACGGATCCCTTTCGGGTTTTCATCCGTGCTCATTTTGCTTATGGACATACCGTTTTTTTTTCTTTTCTTCTTTTTTTTTATCCTTCTTCTTCCCCTTTTTTTAACGAGGTCGCGCCCTTTCGGGTTTTCACGAACACTCGCCGGTAGCCCTGCTGTTTTTACTCACGGAGCCCTTTCGAGTTTTCATCCGTGCCCATTTTGCTTATGGACATACCGTTTTTATTATTATTTTTTATATTTTTTTTTATTCTTTTTCTTTTTATCTCGTCAGCCTGAGGATACTGCGGTAGTAGTTTAAAGACGTTTCGGTCATTAGCTAGTTTTAAGACGTAGTGGTCCGTCGTTAGTTTAAGGACGTTTCGGTCCGTCATTAGTTTAAGGACGTTTCGGTCTGTCATTGAAGAAGGCCAGCTACTACTTATAGAGTTTTGAGCTTAGGAAGATAGCGAGCGGATATAGTCGTCGTCATCTATCATTGACCAAGGCTGTGACTCGTTAGGCGTAGCATTTCTTCAGGAAGCGACCATTTATTGGCCTGAAAGGCCTTTCACCATGCATATCCATGAGCAGATAGGCTCCACCCTGGTAGACCTTTTCTATGATCTACGGGCCTTCATAGTTCGGCTCGAATTTTTCCCGCTTGGCTCGATTGGGGATCACGGGTCTTTTGACCACTAGCACGAGTTCGCCTTGGCGAAATGTCCTCGGCCGGGTTAATCTTTCATATGAGCGCGTCATCTTTACTTTATAAGCCTCCAGATTTTTTTGCACTATGAGCCGGGTTTCATCAAGGGCATCAAGCTTCTTGAGCCGAAGGTGAGCATTTTCTTCGTCCGTCAGCTCGTAGTGGACTGCCACTCGTAGAGAGGGTAATTCTATTTCGATGGGGAGTACTGCTTCTGTACCGAATACCAACGCGTATGGCGTTGTGTTTGTGGTCGTCTTGAACGTAGTTCGATACGCCCAGAGAGCTTCTTGCAGTCTCTCGTGCCAGTCCTTCTTATTTCGGGACACCGTCTTCTTCACGATCTTTGTCAAGGTCTTGTTGAAAGCCTCAGCTAGACCGTTAGCTCGGGGATTATAAACTGAGGAATATCTCCAGTCTATGTTGTGTTGTTGTGCGAAGCGGCTGATCTTGTGGCTTCTGTAGGCTGGCCCATTATCGGAGATGATCCATCGCGGAGTCCCAAACCGATAAATGACGTGCGTCTTGAAGAAGTGAAGGATATTCTCCGTCTTCACTTCCCTCAGCGGTACTGCTTCTGCCCATTTGGAGAAGTAGTCAGTCGTCGCCAAAATGAATCGATGTCCCCTGGACGACGCTGGTTCGATGGGGCCAATTATGTCTGTCCCCCACATCTCGAACGGCCAGCTAGCCACCGTTGGATGTAGTGGATTTGGATGCTGATGGATGAAGTCCCTATGGATCTGGCATGAATGGCATTGCTTCGCATACTCGAGGCAGTCCTGAATCATCGTGGGCCAATAATAACCCATCCTTTTAATCTTTAACTTCATCTTCGGGCCTGCTTGGTGAGAACCGCAAAGTCTGTCATGAACTTCTTGGACAACTCTCTTCGCCTCTTCGGTTCCCAGGCATCTCATCCACAGCGAATCAAATGACCTCTTGTACAGAGTATCATTGACGAAGGCGAAAGATAGGGCTCGTTTCATGAGCTGATGTTTTTAGGATGCATATTCAGGCGTTCGACGGGATTTGAAGTAGTCTATGAAGACTTCTCTCCAATCCTCAGCCTTTTCTTGGTCTTTTATTTGCATAGTCATTTACTCAGTCGCTCCCTTTTCTTCGGATGATTCCGGAGATATCTCTGCCGGTGCAAGAACCCGACGGCTTTGTACCATGATTCTTACGTCATCGAGGTTCTCGTCGGCCAATTCTTTAGCGAGCTTGGCTAACGCATCCGCTTTGCTGTTTTCCGCACGCGGTATGTTTTCCAAAGTGTAGGAAGGAATTTGGGTTAACAGTTGCTGTACTCTCTCGCCGTACTTCACCAACTCTGGTTTGCAAGTTTGGTAGTCGCCATTTACTTGACTGACGACCAGTTGGGAGTCTCCATATATGAGGAGGCTTTCGATTCCCATGTCGATGGCGATCTCAAGACCTGCTATCAAAGCTTCATATTCGGCTTCATCGTTTGTCCTTGGCTCTGTTAAAAAGAAGGCAAAGCGCATTATCCCTCCTTATGGAGTCACGAAGATGAGGCCTACCCCTGATTTGATTATAGGGGTGCTTTGTTTGCACTTCTTTATGGAAGACGCTCCATCAAAATAAAGTTCCCACCGGCTACCACCACCGTCGATCGCATCAAACGCGTGTTCGTCTGGCAGTTCGCAATTCAAGGGAGAATCGGCCGGTATCGGATGTTCAGCGAGGAAATCGGCAATGGCCTGGCCTTTCATTGCCTTAAGAGGTTGATAGGTTATTGAGAACTCCATCAAGAGCAGAGCCCACTTAGCGAGTCGCCCCGTCAATATAGCCTTTGACATCAAATATTTGAGAGGGTCCATCTTCGATATGAGAAGGACTTCATGTGCCAATGCATAGTGCCTGAGTTTTGTTATCGCGAAGATCAACGCCAGACAGTGTTTTTCAATGGGGGAATAGTTGCTTTCTACCCCCAGGAGAACTCGACTTAAGTAATAGAGAGCTCTTTCTTTCCCTTAGTCATTCCCTTGTGCCCATAACGCACCTAAGGAACCTTCGGGGGCGGTTGTAGTCGGCGGAGTTAGTCCAGAAGGAGAGTTGCCCCCAGCCTTCCTTACTCGGCGCCAGTGGCATATCCCTAGTAGGAGGAGTGTTGTCTCCTGAGGGTTTTCAGTGGATTACACCCACAAAATCCTATAATAAAAGAGAGATGGTGAAAGTTATATAAAGATAAGAACTATAAAAGAAAGAACTTGAAAATAAGAGTTTTCAACTATACCAGCTTTTCAGTTGCTATGAGCCCTATCTTAATGGTCATGAAAAAATGTTAGAAATCACATTATCCCTCAATAAAACATCGCCTTTAGTTTTCATTCCTACCTTTCTTCCAAATATTGATCATATACCCCTACGTGTGTGAACTGGACATCCCTACACTCAGAGAATTCAATTCAAGCAATCATACTCTTGTCCATCTACCTTAGTACTTTTTAATAGATATTTAGATGGAATTTGCTCACACGTTCTTCATGCGACCGTTAATACTTCTTGAGGTACTAACCAAACGATTACTCATGTGCTTGCTAATTAGGTGTTTTTCCTCGTCTTGCAACACCTAAGGCTTAGCAGTGGCTCCCAAACCAGTTGGTCTAAGGCATTAGGTGATAAAGCACCCTCGCTATATTTTTTTATTGCTGCCTCGGTGATAACAAAACCGGTGTTCATTTTTCTTTTCACCATTTTATCTTTTATTCTCCACTTTTATTTTCTTCATACTTTGGCTTTTAAACAAGAGCATTTCAAGGTATCCTCTACTATCCCGAATTTCAAGATGTGTGTAAGTGCGTATAGTAGGGTATCAACGTTCAAATGTTTGGATTCCAGAATAGGAACTATTTTTCAGGCTTATTTTTATCCTCAGACTGGTAATTTCCTTCATCTTACTAACCCTTGGGACAACAGCTCATAACTACTTATTACTAGTTTCATTTAAGAAAACATCTAACTTTCTTGTTTTTCTTAAACTATTCCTATCTTTTAAATATAATTTTTCACTTTCTACTCTTTTATTATCACAATTTTTGTGTGTGCTTATATATAGTATAATGCAAAGTAAGGCGTAAATAAGCACAGGAGCGCTGAAAAACGACTTCTTGGGAGCTTCTTGCGATGGTACAGGAGCGCTGAAGCTCGTTGGCAGGAGCATGATCCCAAAAAATAGCCCAGTGGTGGCTTGAGTTACCTGCTCCACTGGCATAGTGAAAAGGGAGGCCGCTTGGGGCCCGTAGGTTACTCCTCAAGATGGGACAGAGCGAGAGTTGCTGTTGCAGTTAGTGAAGTTTGAAGCCATTGATTTCTTGAAGAGCTTGAATATTCTGCCCCCTGCATCGACCTTGTTCTTTGGCATGTGCCAGTTGTTTGAGGACCGATTCCGCCGGCAAGGCTGTGTTCATATCAGATTTTTGCATTTTTATACCGCCATATTTTTATCACATTGCATATCGGTAGGTACTCTTGAGCCGTGTTTGCTAGTCAATTGCAGGATACAGGTTCTTGGCTCTAAACGATGAAATTCATGGAAAAACACGACAAAATCCGGGTTCCTGCCAACCACAGATAAAACACGGATCTCCGCTCTTTATCCGTCTGTTGCCACACACCAGTTTAAGAGACAAAATGGCAAATCAATGTCGTTTTCATGCACAAGGCTCAATGGCAACACAAGATCCAAGAAATCTACGCGGAGCTCGAGGAAATCATGACAAAAAGATCCACATCAAATCACCTTTTGACATGCTGCAAATCTGGAAGAAATGTGGAGAGATTCTGAGAAACAAAGTGTACCAAAATGATCCAAACATCAACACTAAGAACCACAGAAAATCCGAGCATCCAATCCCTCTAAAGCGCCGCGGTTCCGCGGCATTAGCATGCTTAGGCCGCAGAACCGCGGCCGTATGGCCTCCTCAGTTGACGAAGTTTCAGGGGTATTTTGGTCTTTTCATGTAGAGGCAGAATTTTGCCCTTGATTTCCAGTTCCCTGCCTACAAATAGCCCAGAACCTTGTGAAGCCAAAGGGTGCTTAATCTTGTATTTTTTTTAGGGTTTAGAATACTTGTTCTTCTTCCTCTTCTCATCTCTTCTCCATTGAAAAACTTGTAGTGAGCTTTTGTGAGTGAAGAATGATGAATAAAGAAGTTCATTTTATTATCATACTTGTCTTGCTCTTATGTTAAATGCTTGTAATTTTCATTTGTTAACTTATTTGTTGTTATTTCTTGTTGTTTCTTTCTTTTCTCTTTTCCTTTATCCTTAAACAACCATGATGCTTACGCTTGATCCTTGCCAAGGTGAGGTCGCAAATAGCTAGTTGTTATCTTCTAATCTCTTTCTTTCTATCTTCCTCTTTTGTTTTCTTTTCTTTCCGTTATGATGTGTGAGTAGTTTCCATACTTGTTAGGGTAGGATAAGGGAAGTTTGAGAGAAGGAAATCTCTCTCACTCTTTCCTTGCCCAACATCTTAAATCGACTCCCGTTAATTGAACCACAATCCGCTCCCTTCGGCACCCTATCCTACATGATAGCGGTGGTTCCGTAGTGAGACCGGTTGTGGTTGAATTAACCGGAGGTTATAGCTAAGAGCCAAGAACGGACGGACAATCACCAAAAGGAAGAACTTAAGCGTTGGAAAGCCTAGCTTATACTCGCAAGTTCCTTCCTAGTCGTGCTAATCCCCGTTGTTGCCGATTACCGTAACACCGATATTAAGAGTGGCAATGAAAGAAGTGAGCGACTCCTAACTCAAACTAACCTAATCCTAACCCTAACAAGCTTTCTTTACATATCATTTTAACACTTAGTTAATCACAAACAAATCTGGACTTTCGGACTTAACTCGTTAAAGCACATAGAAAAAGATTCCCATCTCCCTGCGGACGACCCGTACTCAACCGGCTAGCTACAAGCGAAACCGTTTTGATTGCGGTAATTAACTAAACTTGAACACGCAGAATCTCTACTACCAATCAAATGGCGCCGTTGCCGGGGAGACGGTAGTTTATTTCTTTGTGTAATTTCGGGTTAACTTGTGAATATAAATCTAACCGAAAAACAAAACAAAAAATATACATGGTAAAAAAAAACCATTTTGTTATTTTTGATTAGTTTTTTGTGCAAGTGTGCAGGATAATACGGAATTCGAGTTCAGTGCCAAAGACGTGGGATATTCGAAGTTCAAGTTCAGTGCCAAAGACGTGGGAAGATAGACCCATATTTCGCGGCTACACCGCGACGGATCAAAACGAAGCAAACAGTCTACTGTAAAAATCTGGAGCAGATACAGTGATCAAATCAAGATTCAGCAAATCCAGACAAGCAGAGGACTCCCAGGCCAGCACACAGAACAAAATTGGAAGCCCAATCTCTCTGTTCAGCCGCGGAACCGCGGCCTAAGCACGCGTTTGGCCGCGGAACCGCGGCCATTTGGAGCCTTCTGGCTGCCATTTTTTCTGTGAGTCTTTCTTTCCCTCTCCCCACTCCTCTGGACTCCAATAAACTGTGTTTTCTGCAGCATTCTTTACGCAAATTCTCTTCCCCCTTCCAATAAACTATTCTTGTGCAGGATTCTTTACGCCGCGCTAAAAATAAAAATTGTTTGCAGTTGATTTGTTACCGCTTTGCATTCATTAATACGGACTTAAGGGGCTTGAAACCAATTCAGATTGGGTGGGGATTTCATCACCCTTCCCAAGACCCCAGAAATCACAAAAAGCATATGCATTGACCATTGTTAAATTAAAAAATACTAGACTCAGCCCTAAGGACTTCGCGCTCAATAGGACAGAGGACTAGTTACAGGCATCGGCCGTTTATCCTATCTGACTTTTGCGGTGTCTAGGCAAGTGTGTCGAAGGCAAGTGGTTATTTAATTAAGGAACTTCGCGAAAGCGTTGGACAACCTCCCACTTACCTGGCACTTACCTGGTCGCAATTGACAGAGAAGAGGCGGTTTGAGGTCCTATTTCTAGCCCTCTGGAACAGTTAGGAGCTGTCTAGCAGACCTAGGTGACCCTAGATCTAGGTGTGATTGTGCATATCTTGTTTGTGATTGCTTAAAGCCGTAAGTCCGTACATATTTCTGTAAAGCTCTTTCTAAAAATAAAATTAAAAAAAAGAAAAAAAAATCAAAAAATTTTATAAAAACTTGCCCTTTGTCGCCAAAATCCATTTTTCACCCACCACCCATCGCCTTTCTCCATTGACGTTTTCTTACCCTCACCTTCTCCGCTTTGACTATACTAAACTCGTTTAGTGTATGTCCGCTTGGACTTGGGACACTAGCGCCCGCCTAGTCCGCGTTACGTTAGTCGCTACCGACTACACGATCGACTCAGACGTCGAAACTCCGTCCACTCCTCTTTCACCCTTACCTTTGCCGGCCAACTCCGACGTTGACCGGAATTCTGTTCATACATCTTCACCTTCACCATCACCAACCTCTTCTTCCGCGATGTCAGGATTTAATCCGAACATCTCTTTGACTACCCCTGGATTGGCTCCACCTCCTACGGAGACCAATAACCCACCACCACCACCTGTTGTAGCGCCGCAGCGAATCGCGCTCCAGGATCGTTTCTATCCCACCCGTTCCGCACTTCCCACCTGTCTCTCTCTTCCACCGGCCAATGGGGATAATTTTGAAATTAAGCCCCACTTCATCAACATGCTTCCACGATTTCATGGGCTTGAATCTGAAGATAACTATATCTTCATCAATAAATTTCAAAACGTTTGTGCCATGATGAAAACTACCCAACTGTCGGACGATGCTATACGTCTACGGGTCATTCCGTTCACTTTATACGATCTTGCTGAAAAATGGCTGTATAGCACCGCTTCCCACTCCATAACCAGTTGGGATGAGTTTGTTAAAGCGTTTCTCAAAAAGTTCTATCCGAATCATAAAACCGCAAGGATTCGCAGTGAAATCAACCAATTCTCTCAGCTTCCTTCTGAACCCTTCTGAAAGTGCTTTGACCGGTACAAAGACCTTCTTGTTCAGTGTCCTCACCACGGTATAGAGAAATGGCAACTTTGCCAAACCTTATACGAGGGCCTGAACCCAGCAACGAAGCAGTTGTTGGAAACCATCTGTCAGGGCCACTTCCTATCAAAATCTGACGAGGAAGCATGGCAATTCTTTGACGACCTTGCAGAGCAAACGCTACAATGGGAGAGCACCAGACCGACTTCTTCTTCTTCTACCTCCACGTCTACCGGTCAGTCTAGGGTAGGAATTCACCAACTTGATGTCTCTATTGCGATGAAACTTGAAATGGCTGCAATAACGAGAAAGCTTGAAGCCATAGAGAGCAAATTTTCTTCTCCTGCTCCTACCCCTGTTCTTCCCCTTCGTACCATCTGCGCTTGTTGTTCCGATCCTTCTCACTTAACCGAAGAGTGTCCTTACAATCCACCATCGCAAGGACAGGATCAGGTTAATGCTGCATTCCAGCAAAGACCGAGGAATGATCCATACTCTTCCACCTACAATCCCGGTTGGAGGAACCACCCCAATTTCGCCTGGAATCAGAATCAGAATCAATTCCAAGGCAACAATTTCCAAAGGCCCCCTCCGCCGCAACAACAAGCGCAACAACAAACTCAACATCAATTTCAGCAGCCCTTCCAACCCCAACCTTTTCAAAATCAGACGAACAACTTTGCACCCAACAATTCTTTTCCACCAAACAACTTTGTTCCGTCAAACAACGATAAGGTTTCCTCGCTCGAACGAAGTCTGGAGGCATTCGTTAAACAATCGACACAATCCACTGCCAACATCCAGTCTTCCATTCAGTCCTTAGTGCAACACACTGCCGCTCACGGGCAAAGCATCAAGACCATCGAGGCCTAGATTGCACAACTGAATGCGGCCTTAAGCGAGCGAGAGAAGGGGAAGCTCCCGTCCCAGCCACTCCCAAATCCCGGTCACCCACAGAATGTACATGTTGCTCTTGAACAACAGAACCATAATGTGAGTGTCGTGACCACATTGAGATCGGGAAGGATGCTGCAAAACAACATTGGCACACGGATCAACAATGACACCCCGGCCGCTTCTTCTTCTTCTTCTTCTTCTCCTGCTTCTTCGTCTTCTGAGCCTATTCTCCATTCTTCAAAAGGCTCTCCTTCTTCTTCTTCTTCTTCTACTCTGAACGGACACACTTCTCACTCCACGAAAACACCTGTTCTAGGATCCGTTCCAACTCCACAATCTCCTCCACAAGCATTAGACTCAACCAATTTTAAAAACGTCCCATTTCCAAACCGGTTGAGGTCTAATAAACAAAATCCTCAAATGGAGAAGATTCTGGAGTTATTTAAGCAGGTTAACATTAGCATTCCTCTTTTAGATGCCATCCAACAAGTCCCATCCTACGCGAAAATCTTAAAGGACTTGTGCACGAAAAAGAGGAAGTCTCAGGTACCAAAGAAAGTTTTCTTGGCTAGTGCTGTGAGTGATGCTCTTACCCAATCTTTACCACAAAAACGGAAGGACCCTGGCTGTCCTACGATTTCTATTACCATTGGGGATAAGAACATCAACCGCGCACTATTAGATCTTGGTGCCAGTGTTAACCTGCTTCCGTACTCAGTATACGAGCAATTAGGCGTAGGAGAGCTGAAACCCACGCACAGCACTCTCCAAATGGCCGACCGATCGATCACCCATCCTAGGGGTGAGCTAGAGGATGTGTTAATCAAAGTCGGGGACTTCATATTCCCCGTTGACTTCATTGTATTAGACACACAGCCTGTAGCTAACCCCCGGAATCAAATTCCGGTGATACTCGGTCGCCCATTCCTTGCAACCTCAAATGCTGTGATCAATTGTCGCAATGGTTCGATGAACTTCTCTTTTGGAAACATGACAATTGAACTCAACATTTTTAGGTTGGGGAATCAGCCCTCCGAACCTAATGCTCATATACTGGACGTCTGCTCGATCCAGGAGATCACCCCTGAAGAGTGTGAATTCGAGGAGTTTCTGTTCAATCATGCTAACCTTAACGCCACTAGTGCGTTCCTCCTCGAACCTGCTGCTGTTTCTGCGCCCGACAACGACTACGAGTGTTTCACGTTCTTGAACGATCTTAGCCGCTCGCAACCCGAGTTTGAATCCTTCGAATTTCCGGATGAGTTACCTGAACCATCCGACTCGGTCGCTTACACTCGTTTTGAACCTTTGCTGGAGTCCTTTGAGTTCGAGACCTCTGCACCAATCTTGCCTTCAATCGTTTCACCTCCGACGCTCGAACTCAATCCTTTGCCGTCTCACCTTAAGTACGCTTACTTAGGTGAGAACGAGACCCTCCCTGTCATCATCTCGGCTTCTCTAGCTCCAGAGCAAGAGAAAGCCCTTCTCGCGGTCTTGCACAGCAACAGGCAAGCTTTTGGCTGGTCTATGGCGGACATCAAGGGGATTAGTCCCCTGATCGTTGAACATCACATTCATCTGATGGATGATGCCAAACCAGCCCGGGATCCACAAAGACGTCTCAATCCAGTCATGAAAGAGGCTGTGAAGAAGGAGATCGTAAAATGTCTGGATAGTGGTATCATTTACCCTATCTCTGATAGCCAGTGGGTTAGCCCCATTCACGTTGTCCCCAAGAAATCAGGTATAACGGTCATCACTAACGAGGCGAACGAGTTAATCCCTACTCGCACCCAAACTAGGTGGCGAGTATGCATCGATTACAGAAAACTCAACGCCGCAACGCGGAAGAACCACTTTCCGCTACCTTTCATTGACCAAATGCTTGAACAATTGGCCGGACACGAGTACTACTGCTTTCTTGATGGCTACTCTGGCTATAATCAAATTCCCATCGCCGAAAAAGACCAGGACAAGACCACTTTCACTTGTCCTTTCGGTACGTTTGCATATCGTCGCATGCCCTTTGGGTTATGCAATGCGCCCGCTACCTTCCAGCGGTGTATGATGGGAATCTTCTCAGACATGGTAGAAAAATTTCTGGAGATCTTCATGGATGATTTCTCCATCTTCGGCGATTCCTTCAACGAGTGTTTGCTGCATCTTGACGCTGTCCTTACCCGATGTAAGGACAAGAATCTCACTTTGAATTGGGAGAAGTGCCACTTCATGGTGCGCGAAGGTATTGTCTTAGGACATATCATCTCGCAAAATGGCATAGAGGTTAACAAAGCAAAGATTGAGGTGATTTCCAATCTCCCTCCTCCCCGATGCGTCAGAGATATCCGAGCCTTTCTTGGCCATGCCGGTTTCTATAGACGGTTCATCAAGGACTTTAGCAAGATTGCTAGTCCCTTGACTCTTTTGCTGGCCAAGGATACGCCATTCGACTTCAACTCGAGATGTGTGACTGCATTCGAGTCATTGAAAAGCTCACTCACTTCTGCTCCCGTTCTTTCTTCCCCTGACTGGACGCACCCATTTGAGATTATGTGCGATGCATCCGACTTTGCCATTGGTGCTGTCCTTGGACAACACATCAACAAGATGCCGCACGTAATCTATTATGCGAGCCGAACCCTGAATGACGCCTGTTCCCCTCCGAAAGACGGCGCACAGGACCGCGATGTCCTGGCGCTGAGATTCGGGGCAGATGCTATTTGGTTTTATCCGTCTACCTCTCTAAAGATGCCAAGTTGATTTATGGCACCGTGTATCGGAGGTTTAGACGGATGCGGCCGATGTAGCAGACTTTGCCAGATTCCTCCTCGCTTGAGGGGTTTTTGATTGTGGGGACGCTCTTCCCTGCAGGCGCAAACCCCTGCAGTTAATTACGCTACCGCATCGCGGTAGCCACTTTCTCCTTCTCCAGAATTTCACTTCGTGTCGTGTGTGTTTGTTTTGTTTGTGGTTGTCCGTGGATTGTATACGGAGACTGAGTAATGCTGTCGCCTGTAAGACGTGGACTAGTCCAAATCCGTATTTAATTAGATTTGGGTTTGGTGTTTTTAGTTTAAGGATGCATTAGTCGCGTTGCGGCTAAGATCAACTTAAACGTTTGTCAAGGATACTTTAGTCCTGTTTGAGACTAAGATCAACTTGACGGGGTGATCCATTTAATATATGGCCGTCGGGACTCGTCGCCTTTCTGACGTCGTTGAAGGATTACAACGACAGATGTCAGAGGAGTTCGGAGATGTACCCTTGAACCAAGGTCGATTTGGAATTTTATCGTTCATTTGAGTGTATAAGGATACGTTAGCCGTATTTGGGGCTAAGATCAACTTAAACGGGACCGTTTAGATCCGGCAAAAGAGCATTTGAAGGCTCTATTGCTCCAGTTTAAGGACGTGGTGGTCCATGTTCCAGTTTAGGGACGTGGTGGTCCATTATTAGTTTAAGGACGTTTCGGTCCATCGCCAGTTTAAGGACGTAGTGGTCCATCATTAGTTTAGGGACGTCTCGGTCCGATATTAGTTTAGGGACGTCTCGGTCCAATATTAGTTTAGGGACGTCTCGGTCCACGAGTTTAAGGACCCCGCAGTCCATATGGGTGTGTGCTCGTCGGGACCCGTCACCTCTTTGACGTCGTTGAGGAATTACAACGATGGATGTCAAAGGAGTTCGGAGATGTACCCTCGAACCGGATGTAGATTGATTTAGGAGAGCCAATTTGCTCAGTCAGTTTAATTTAAGGACTTATGGCCACTATTGGGCTAAGTCCAGTTGAAAATGTCCAACATTTATTTGCTTTTGCATTGCACTTCTCTTTATTTTTATTTAGGCAATTTGTTTTGGGCTCTGCCCTTTATAAATGATGCAAAGCATCAATTTCATTTGGGCTCTGCCCTTTTTATTGCTTTACAACTTATTTTGGCCTGCTAGGTCTTTTTGATTTGGGCCTGGCCCTTCAAGTAATGCATTGTATTTGTGCAAAGCACCAAGAATCTTTTAGATTCAAAGCACTTTTTATCCCTTGATCTAAATTTGGATCAAAGAAAAACAAGTTTTTTTTTCTTGTTTCAGAGAACCAAAGGTTCATAGCAAGTGCAAGGCACTATTTTTATTATTTTTATTTCTTTATTTATTTGTTGAAGATCACTGATCTTGTTCTTAGATCCATGATCTATTCCTAAGAGAATTTTCCCTTGTTTTAAAGGTTTTTACCTTCTTTTTTGTGTTCTCAAGGAGTTCTCAAGAGTTCTCTTCTCTTTTCTTTTTTTAAAAAAAAAACCAGATGTGTGTATTTGAAATGAGGTCTGGGGTCCTTTTTATAGTGCTCAAAAATTAGTTAAATTTGTTAAAAAGATCTTTTTCTGAATGATTTGGGGAATTTTCCCCACCGTTGGATCTTTGATCCAAAGGCCCCTGTTTTACAGAAGAAATCTTCTTGTTTTAACAAGAACAGAAAAAAAAATTTCTTTAAATCTTCATTCTGTTTTCTGCGCAACTCTCCAGCGCGTGACACGTGTCGCGCAGTGAAGCGCTTGCGCAATTGCGCTTGCGCGACTGTGCAGACACGTGTCGGGCAGTGAAGCGCTTGCGCAGTGAAGCGCTTGCGCAACTGCGCGGACACGTGTCGCGCTGTGAAGCGCTTGCGCAACTGCGCGGACACGTGTCGCGCAGCGGCGCCCTTGCGCAACAGTGTTTGCGCAACTGCGCGGACACGTGTCGAACAGTGAAGCGCTTGCGCAACTCCGCTTGCGCAACTGCGCAGACACGTGTCCAGCAGTGAAGCGCTTGCGCAACTCCACTTGCGCAACTGCGCGGACACGTGTCGCGCAGCTGTGCACTTGCGCGACAGTGGTTGCGCAACTGCGCGGACACGTGTCGCGCAGCGATGCGCTTGCGCAGTTGTGTTTGTGCAACTGCGCAGATACGTGTCACGCAGCGCAGCGCTTGCGCAACTGAGTGTTGCTTATGTTTTTTAAAGAGCCTTGCTCTGATTGGACGCACTGCCTTGGGCGTTGTGCTGCCGTGTCAACTTCTGACACGTGGCGCGTTGCGCGCAGCGCACGGGATCTGAAGCGTTGCTTCAAAATTTGAATTTTTGAAATTCAAACAGAGCCTTGCTCTGATTGGGGGAACAAATGCCCCCCCACCGTTGCGCTCACGTAGCGCGCACGTGAGTGCAGCGGTGGCAAGATCCCGACCGTTGGATCATGGAGGTCAGGTGAAGAGGCGCAGGCGCCTATAAATGGGACCCTTGGTCCTTTAATTTCTTTACCGTTTCAAAAACTTTGATTCAGAGCCTTGCTCTTGCTTAAGAACTCTCAGAGCCTTGCTCTTGCTTCTTCCCAAGAACTTTAAAGTTCATAACTTAGAATCACTCTAGGTAAAAATTAATTTAAATTAAATTTAATTAACAGAGCCTTGCTCTTATAGATCTCTGATCTAAAGAAAACCCCTTTGGGGTTTCATCCACAGAGCCTTGCTCTCAAAAATTTACAGAGATCTTGTTTCTGGGTTTTAACCCATGAACAGAGCCTTGCTCATAGATCAAATGGAGAACTCCTAAAAGTTTTCATGGATCTTTAAGATCCTAAAATTTTTCTTTTAATCCTTAGGAGTTATAGTTTTTCATTACTATTACAGAGCTAGGCCCTTTTTTTTAGGAAGTTTTATTCCCTTGGGACCAGAGTTTGACAAATGTCACTCTGTGACAGAGCTTTGCTCTAAAAGAGGAGATTTTCTCCTTGTCTCTAGGGATTTCCCCCAATGAGGATATTCTCTTGGGGGTCTTTTTCATTAACTGACAGTCTCATCCAATGATAGGACTGTCTTATTAAGTGATGTACTATCATTTAGATTTTGTGGGTCCTCCTTTGGTCCCTTACCCATTACATCACAATGTGGAATAAGATTTACAATGCCAAGCGTTAGAACACTAATGGTTATTTTTTGTCTTTCCACAGGAAACATGTCTGACGACTTGTCTTTCCCTTTCGTTCGCTCGGAAGGAGGGTTCCCCCATTCGCCAGTGGACCGGGTGGCGTTCGCTCTCATTAAAGATCATGACCCTGAGTGCAAAAAGCTCCACCTGTGGGGAAGGTGGTACAGCCAGATCATCCAAGGCCGTCGCAGCTTCAGTTCCGCCTCGCCGTCTGAGCCTACAGTCACGATCCCCTATGCAGACGAACCCCCGGTGAAGTATGCCGTGGAGGTTAAAAACTGGAATTCTGATGACCTCCACCAGCCTGCGATTGGTGCCATTCCCGTGCAGCCGCCGCCGGCAATAGACATTCTGGGGAGGCGCATCTGTCAGGGTGAAGCACGCCCTTGGGGACAGGCTTACAATATTGGACTGATCCCGCGACCCCCCGCCGGATATTTGCAGTGGGCCCGGTACATCTTATCGGCGAAGAGGACTCATCTAACGAGGATTGTTTTATATCCAGCCATCTACGTTTCGCTTTTCGAGTATCCCTCTCCTCCAACGTGGTGGGTCAAGGCCTTTATTGAACAATGGAATATCCCCACTCATACCTTCCTGATGACGGATAGGGAAGTCTCTATCTCCTTGGAGGAATTCGCTGAGATTTCGGGTCTACCAATGAGGGGAGAGCACTACGAGGAGCTGCTTCCTCCTGACGAGTACGTCTTTGCCACCAAGCAGCTGGTGTTTGACTTGACTCCGGAGAACGCCATTCAGCATCAGTATCCGGGCTTAGTGAAGGTATTGGAGATCTATGAGGAACTCCATCTGGAATCGGGCGACCGGGGCGTCAGTTTCGCAGATTTTATTGCTCGCTTCATTCGCCCAGAGTTCCTATCAGAGGAGGGCGAGAAGTTCGCTCAGCTTGGTGACCCTTTTGGTTTCGGCTTGGACCGCCGACCCATATCGGACAATGACCAGAAGGATTTCTATCTCCCCAACGCTGCCATTGCTTCTTTCTCGGAAATTGCCGTCCCAGGCATGGATGAGGAAACCTTTTTTATTGGATTCTTGGGCTTGTGGCTATGCAACTTTGCACTCCCCATGCACCCCCGCCTCATGCGGCCCTCTGTCTTTTACCCAGCGCATCGGATGGTGGCTAGTTTGCAGTTATCGGTAGGAATCGCCGGGCTGGCTTACCTTTATCATGGACTTAGCGTAGCGGCGGACGCCAGTGAGCCCGGGGTACAGCCTGCTAACTTCCCGATGCACTACTTCACTTCTTGGATGGAGATGCATGTGCGAGGGGTGTTTGGTGCCCACAAGACTCCTCCGTTCTTCGAGAAGTACAGACTCCCGAGAGTCATGCGGTTGGTTGGGGCTTCAATTGTGGTTCCAGCCCCGCGGGAGTCTAGAGGGCTGCTCCTTCGTCCACATCTGGTTGGAGCGACGGTTTCTTTTGTGGACAAGGTCATAACCATAGGCTCAGAGACCACCAAGTCAGTGGTGCCCCTGCGTGATGACTTCAAAGATGGGGCTTCTGTATTGAAAGCTCGGGAAATCCTCCATCTCTACTCCATCCGGCCGGGCTATCTAGTGTTCAGGCAGAATAAGACAGCCTTGTTTATGAGATATAACCCACACCGATTTGCCCGGCAGTCAAGCTACAACCAAGGGATCCCGCTGGAAGCTTTCTTGGAAACGCCCGTGGTCGGCCCAGAGGGGATAAAGAATGCGATGCATCATTTTACACGGCTTAACACAGGTTCCTATTTCTTCATTAGTGAACCCAGCCGTGCCCCTAAGATGCTTAATTCATATGTGGCCTGGTATGCGCACGCGATGGGCCCAATTATTTTAACGGAGAAGCGTATGCTGGTTGACCGTAGGGGTGCGCCTCCCGACGGCGATCGCAAGGCCCCTTTGCAACCAAGGTTCCCGGTCGTCCCTCCGCTAACAGATGCTGGAGTCGATCGACCACGCGTGTTGAGCCCCCCGCGGGGATTGCCGCTGCCCGCTACGGTGGATGCACCATCGGCGCCCCGTGCTCCCATGAAGGTGGCTAATGTAGTATCGCCAGAGCCAGGCGTAGGAGCAGATATTGGGACCCGCCGCCCTAAAGTGACTGCCAAGCGCAAATCTACTCCGGGTGGGTCTAAAGCTGGTGAACAGAAGAAGAAGAAGAAGTCCACCCTTTCTCTCGATGCGATCCTCGGCTTAAAGCCTACGGATCCTCCCACCGAAGCCATATGTGAATATGGCAGTAATGAGGGCTTCTTGGTAGACCCTGCGGACACCAATTTGGCTGCCGCCATTGCAGCTTCTGAGCGATCGGCGAGGCTCGAAGCGATGTTAAGCAAACTCGCTGAGTCCGGTAATCATCAGCCGCTTTATTTGTCATTTTATTGCGTTTTTTATTATTATCTTTAACTAATATTTGCTCCATTTTCAACAGGTGTCTCTACTGAAGAGGTTATTGCTGCCTCCCTGAAAACCTTCCAGGAGGAGGAGGAGAAGCGTGCCCTAGCAGGCGTCGGTATGTTTCACCCCTTTCTCTTTATAAGAAAAGTTTGTCGTCTTTTTCTGATGGTTGACCTAACCCTCTTTTGTTTCTTTGCAGGGGTTGTATCAATTGATGCGGGGATCCTTCCTGGGCCTGTTGCTGAAGTCCCGGCTTCGTCGAAATTGCGGCAAGAGCCTCGGCTTGACAAAATGACGAGGGACGCCCTGAAAGATCTGGAGGCATCCCTATTCACGGACGAAGAAGCCTCGCTCAAAGAAGCCCTAGTAGCATCCGCCTCAACGGCCCGGGAGGAGTGAAAGCGGTTAAGACGCGAAGCGGAGGCCCGCAGAGCTGCTTTGGCCACGGGAGCAGGCCCTAGCACTATTCCTCGTGCCGACACTCCTTCTGAAGAGGCCCCTGCCGCCCTGTCTACTGCTCATAGGCGAGTGGCGCGCGCGGCCCGGAGTGCAAACGATAAATCCTCTTCAGGTAACATTTCTTTCCGAACCTCGTTGTAAGAATTATAAAGCCATTGGCTCATATGCATTCCATCTTGCAGGGCCAAGTCCGACTGAGGGGGAGGCGGAGACCGTCGAACCCCGGGGAGCGGAGGAAGCGGTACTTGCCGAGCCCGAGCCGACAGTGAGCAACGTCATCGGGGCCACGGGGCCTGAAACAGAGGTTGAGGGGTCCGCCGCCGAGAGGGTCATTGATGCCGCACCTGAAGTGGCGGCAGATGAGATGATTGTCTTAACCGAGCCGAAGGCAGTAGAGGGCGAGGCGCTTGAGGCTGGAGACGTCACGGTGCCGATGGATGAGACAACCGCGACCGCAGGACCCGAGGGAGTATCGGGTGAGGCGGCCACGATTCCTGAGGAGGAGCCGACCGCTCTTTCCCAGGAATCTGGTAATACTCCAATCATAGCCCTCCCCGCGTATGGTTCCTTGCCATCTCCAGGGCTCGCGAGCACAACAACGGTTCCCATCGAGTCGGGTGATGAGGCTACGGGCGGTGGTCTCATGTCAATGGAGGAGGGGATTGCTTCAGTTTCGGCTGGCAGCTCGTCGGGTAAATTTTGAGTCACCAGCGTTCCCCTCTTTTTTATATATCTTGCGATCTCTTCTAACAAGCTTGTCTTTGCAGGTGCGGCTAGTGCCGACGCTCCATTGCTCGAGGGAGCACCGTCGACTACTGCTTTGGCGGTGGTCACCTCCTCGCCTTCCCTTGTACCATCGCGGATGTTGGAAGGTATGGATTTACGACTCATGCCTTAATCTTTCAAAAATGTAGCTTTTGTACTAACGTTATACCATTGTGCCCTTGCAGGAGTGCTCTTTGATCATTTATATCAGGTGTTGCTCCCACACTTCTCTTTCCCATCCGAACTCGCTTCTCCCTCTAGTGGCGCCGGTGAGTATACTTTCACTATAATGTCTTTATTTGCCCCTTTTTTCTGGCAATGGGATAATTTCTGACTTTTCCTTTTCTTTATTGCAGTGCCACAAATCGAAGGAGGGGATGCAAGACCCGCCGCGCTACCGGCCCTTCCGGCTTTGCCATCCGTCGCAGCTGGTATAGTAAATTTCCTTTTTGGTAACCCTTCAACATCTCTTGAACCATCGTTTGACCATGTTTTGTTTTGCAGCTATTGTTCCGGCTCCGGTCCCTTTTGAGTCTCGCGTCCTTTCACCGGCAGGCCCTTTCTTGAAACGTCCATCTTCAAAGGGTGCTGTGATGAGTTTGGGCATGCTGAGTGGGTACATCGAAGAGCTCAACATGGACGCTCTCCCTTCTGCCGTAGATTTCGCTGTGGAGGTTAACCCGATGTTGGCGGCGCTCGTAAATTTTCATAACGAAGGCGTCGTCGAATCTTGGGTTAGTCACTGCAGGGGGATTAAGGCATGTCTATATCGGCTGGAGTCGACACGCCCTTCTCCCGAAGTTTTAGCCCTGAGCACCCAACGAACAACTTGGCTCGAGCAAAGCACTTCTCACTTCCGGCATTTGGAGCAAGAAGCAGCTTTAAAGCTAAGGGAATGCCAAAAGACCTCGAACGAAACGGCCCAACTGCGCGCTGAGGTTGAAGCAAATGCTGCCCAAGTGAAGACTATCTTTGAGGGTCTCTTGGAGCGCATCTCCCATGGGCTAAACTTGAAGCGGAAGCTCGACGTAGCTGAGCGCAATACCCCAGGTCGGGAAGCTGCTTATCAGATCGTCAGGGAGCAGCTTGCGTCTGTCTTGCAGCAACGAGCCCAAGTGGAGGCAGAGCTGGCGGTGGTAGCCGATCAAGAGAAGGCGTGGAAGGAAGTATGCGAGCAATTGCTAAATCTATGCAAGACGCTTCCTTCCCAGTAATTCTCCTTGTATCATTTGTACTTGTAAAATATATGTATATTTTTTCTTTATTCTTTAGTACAATGTATCCTGTACCCGATCAATACTTATGAATAAAAGATACACATTTTGTAATGTCCTGTGTCATTTCTTCGCCTTTTTCATTCTTTTCAGCATGATATCTTTAATGCACCTTATTGGCAGACAACTTTATTTTTCCCAGAGATAACGATGGCTTAGACTGCGGTTTTAGATCCGCTGCCTAAGACTTTTCAACTCTATGAGCCGTGAGGGTCTCATAGAGACTTTTCTCCCTGCGGATCGCAAGGATCTCGTAGGCGGATTTTCTCCTTAGGAATCGTGAGGATTCCTAAGTGTGGTTTTCTCTTACCAGTCGTAAGGATCCTGCAAGAGAATTTTTCCCTCTCACGAGTCGAGAGGATTCGTAAGCGGTTGTTTCCCTCCTCGTCGAAATTCGACTTCGGAGAGCGAGACCCGTGAATAATATGCAAGAGACCATTTTGGATTGACTTGCAGGGCCCCATTGCTCAAGAAGCAAGTTTTTCAATTCTTACTGCCTGAGACCTCATCTTGCAAATTAAGAAGTAAGTTCAATTTGTTGAAGAAATCCCTTTTCTGAAAGATTTGGCGGGATTTCCCCCACCTTCGGATCTTTGATCCAAGGGCTTCTGTTTTACAGAAGATAATCTTCTTATTTTAACAATAACAGAAAGATTTCTTCAGAACCTTAATTTTTGTTTAGCGCAAATGCTCCAGGGTATGACACGTGTCGCACAGCGCACAGTGCAGCGCAACTGCGCTAGCGCATCTGCGCCGACACGTGTCACGCAGCGCACGGCGCATACGCCGCTGAAGCGTTGCTTCCTTTAGTTTTGCCTGAAATAGAGCTTTGCTTTGATTGGGTGCGCTGTTTTGGGCGTTGCGCTGATGCGTCTGCGTCAGACACGTGGCGTATTGCGCAGCGCAAATAATCTGGAGCGTCGCTTCATTAAATTAATTTTCAAGACAGAGCTTTGCTCTGATTGGGGGAAGACGAAGCGTTGCTTCATCTCCCGCCTCGGAATTTGAACAGAAGTTCGCTCCGATTAGGGTAAACTGCCGTGACAACTCTTGGAAGTCGAAGAGGCACTTGATGCCTATAAATAGGACCTTTGGTCCCCCCTAGATACTTATCATCTTTCCGATTTCTATTTTCGAAGACTTCAGAGCTTTGTTCTTGCCTTCAAGAACTCCGGTGCCTTGCTCCTCCTTTTTTTTTTCAAAGTTTTTAGGAAAACTTTAGGTAAAATCGATTCTTAGATTCATCTTAACCAGCAGAGCTTTCATCCAGGGGAATTTATCCTTGAACATAGTTTCGCTCTCTAGGAATTTAGTCCTCTATGTGTATTATTGCTTTTCTATTGCTGATCTTCCTGTAATATTTCCTCCAGGCATAATGGCGGCGGTGCATCTATACAGTTTGCACGAGTTTATTACCTACGACGATATCCGCGCTCAGGGTCGTCAACAAAACCAGGAGTTTACAGACGCTGAATGTGCAGAAGTCATGGGTCGTCTGAACGCAAGCGGTGGTTGGCTGTTGCCTCGTCGTTCGGCCCTTTTGAAAGTCGTGTTGGGAGCCATATGGAGAGCACTTCCGGGTCTTCATGAGGCCTTACCGCTCAACGCGCTGGATGATGCCGAAGACAAGGTGCATTCAGTGTACCTGACAAGGCTGATTTCAAAGAAACGACGGAACAGCCTTATTGACATCCTACACCAAGTCTTCCAGCAGACGACGATAGTTGCTGCTTATCAAAGGCCAGGAGGGCTCGCCGATGATCTCGATACAGAGGAGCGAGAAAGACTGCGCATAAGAATAATTAGAAAGGCCAGAAGAACTCTGGATGGCCTTACTTTTGATTTCCTCAATCCGTGCCCCGGATCTGAGGTTATACCGTTGTAATAATTTGAATAATGTTTCTTATGCTTGTAAAAGAATTTTTTTTTTTTAGCAGTATGAATGGAAACCCTTCCCTTTTCTATTTCAGCTTGTCTTATTTCTCGTCCTGAGTCTTCTGCCCATGCATAAATGAATGCGTCACGCACGCCAGATCAAATGTAGACCGGATATTCTTTCTGTCATCTTTCTTTTTTTTTTATTGTCAGCAGGCTGTCTTAATAACCATGGTTGATGGATGTCCAAAACGAGTATTCCGACTTCCTTAGGAAATAGCGATGGCTTAGGCCGCAGGTTCTGGTCTGCTGCCTAAGATTTTTCAACTCTATGAGCCGTGAGGGTCTCATAGAGGCTTTTCTCCCTACGGATCGAGAGGATCTCATAGGCAGACTTTCTCCTTAGGAATCGTGAGGATTCCTAAGTGTGGTTTTCTCTTATAAGTCGTAAGGATCCTATAAGAGAATTTTCCCTCTTACGAGTCGAGAGGATTCGTAAGCGGTTGTTTCCCTCCTCGTCGAAATTCGACTTCGGAGAGTGAGACCCGTGAATAGTATGCAAGAGACCAGTTTGGATTGACTTGCAGGGCCCCATTGCTTAAAAAGCAAGCTTTTCAATCCTTGCTGTCTGAGACTTCTTCTTACAAATTGAGACGAATCGGGGATTTGTTTGCAGTTGTAGCGGAACAGTTGACATGAGTTAAGAAGCTCTCGTCACGGAGTGTTTGTATCCGTGAGTCGAGGAATTTGCTAGGGATTATTTGTTTCCGAAGCGCCAAGGATTATTTGTTTCCTTGGGGTTTGAAACGAGTCGAGGGTTCCCACGGGGGCTCTGGTGGCTCTGCGGGTCGACGCGGATCAGGAGGCTCTCGTCAAGGAGTGTTTGTATCCGTGAGTCGAGGAATTTGCTAGGGATTATTTGTTTCCCAAGCGCCAAGGATCATTTGTTTCCATGGGGTTTGAAACGAGTCGAGGGTTCCCACGGGGGCTCTGGTGGCTCTGCGGGTCGACGCGGATCAGGAGGCTCTCGTCAAGGAGTGTTTGTATCCGTGAGTCAAGGAATTTGCTAGGGATTATTTGTTTCCCAAGCGCCAAGAATTATTTGTTTCCTTGGGGTTTGAAACGAGTCGAGGGTTCCCACGGGGGCTCTGGTGGCTCTGCGGGTCGACGCGGATCAGGAAGCTCTCGTCAAGGAGTGTTTGTATCCGTGAGTCGAGGAATTTGCTAGGGATTATTTGTTTCCCAAGCGCCAAGGATCATTTGTTTCCTTGGGGTTTGAAACGAGTCGAGGGTTCCCACGGGGGCTCTGATGGCTCTGCGGGTCGACGCGGATCAGGAGGCTCTCGTCAAGGAGTGTTTGTATCCGTGAGTCGAGGAATTTTCTAGGGATTATTTGTTTCCTTGGGGTTTGAAACGAGTCGAGGGTTCCCACGGGGGCTCTGGTGGCTCTGCGGGTCGACGCGGATCAGGAGGCTCTCGTCAAGGAGTGTTTGTATCCGTGAGTCGAGGAATTTGCTAGGGATTATTTGTTTCCCAAGCGCCAAGGATCATTTGTTTCCTTGGGGTTTGAAACGAGTCGAGGGTTCCCACGGGGGCTCTGGTGGCTCTGCGGGTCGACGCGGATCAGGAGGCTCTCGTCAAGGAGTGTTTGTATCCGTGAGTCGAGGAATTTGCTAGGGATTATTTGTTTCCCAAGCGCCAAGGATTATTTGTTTCCTTGGGGTTTGAAACAAGTCGAGGGTTCCCACGGGGGCTCTGGTGGCTCTGCGGGTCGACGCGGATCAGGAGGCTCTCGTCAAGGAGTATTTGTATCCGTGAGTCGAGGAATTTGCTGGGAGGGTATGGTTCCCTCTTTGTTTATGCCCTTGGATTTTATACAGGGATCGACGTGATCTTAACTGTAGGGTAAAAAGTTTCATTCTTTCATTTTTTTTATTCTTTCCGCGATGCTCTATCATTTCAGCTTTTATATCGCGAAGGTCGCGATTGCCCAATCATTTCGGCTATTTTTCGCGGTGCCCAATCATTTCGGCTGTTTATTTTATTTCCACTCGCTGCTTTTTATTGCGAGTTGCCCAATCATTTCGGCTATTTCGCATGCATACATTTTACTTGCTGCTTTTTATTGCAAGTTGCCCTATCATTTCGGCTATTTCGTATGCATGTGCGGCTTACTGGCTTTTCGCCGTAAACTTGAACTTGGACACTGATTTTGGCATCAGCACCGCTACAACTGGGATATCGCCAGGAGCGAATCATCATTTGCTTCTGTCATTGTCGAACAAAGGAGGCTTAGCGACCAGGGTTAGGGTCTTGTCGACTAAGGCTTTTGACTTTATGAGCCGTAAGGGTCTCACAAAACTATTTCTCCCTACAAGTCGTGAGGATCTTATAGGTGTATTTTCTCCTTAGGAATCGTGAGGGTTCCTAAGTGTTTTGTTCCTCTATAAGTCGTAAGGATCCTACAGGAGGGTTTTCTCTTTGTAAATCGAGAGGATTTACAAGGGTTATGCGAACATATCCCCAGTCACGGATGGACCTTGGTTAGGGAAATGTTTATTCGCGCCTGTGGATTGTATACAAGGGTCAGTATTGAGCCACTTGTAGGGCAATATCGAAGGTTGTGGGGGTTGCTTAAGCACAGGTTTAGATCTCTGTAACTTAAGACTTTCAAATCTTACGAGCCGTGAGGGTCCCATAAGAGCGTTCTCCTTACGAGTCGTGAGGATCTCGCAAGTGTATTTTCTCCTTAGGAATCGTGGGGACTCCTAAGTGTGTTGTTCCCTTGTGAATCGTAAGGATCTCACGCGGGTGGTTTCTCCTTATAGGGTCGAGAGGACCCTACAAGTGTTTCTTAACGAGGTTGCGCCCTTTCGGGTTTTCATAAACACTCGCCGGTAGTCCTGCTGTTTTTACTCACGGAGCCCTTTCGGGTTTTCATCCGTGCCCATTTTGCTTATGGACGTACCGCTTTTATTTTATTTTTTTTTTATTTTCTTTTTCCCTCTTTTTTTACGAGGTCGCGCCCTTTCGGGTTTTCACGAACACTCGCCGGTAGCCCTGCTGTTTTTACTCACGGAGCCCTTTCGGGTTTTCATCCGTGCCCCTTTTTGCTTATGGACATACCGTTTTTATTTTATTTTATTTTTATATATATTTTTTTATCTCGTCAGCCTAAAGATGCTGCGGTAGTAGTTTAAAGACGTTTCGGTCTGCTATTATTTTAAGGACATTTCGGTCCGCTGTTAGTTTAAGGACATTTCGGTCCGACATTGGGAAGTTGGCTACTGCTTATAAAACTTGAGCTTAGGACGATAGCGAGCGGACATGGTCGTCGTCATCTATCATTGACCTAGGCTGTGGCTCATTAAGCGTAGTATTTCTTCAGGAAGCGACCGTTTATCGGCCTGAAAGGCCTTTCACCGTGCATGTCCATGAGTAGATAGGCCCCACCCTGGTAAACTTTATCTATGATGTACGGGCCTTCATAATTTGGCTCGAATTTTCCCCGCTTGGCGCGATTGGGAATCATAGGCCTTTTGACCACTAGCACGAGTTCGCCTTGGTGGAATGTCCTCGGTCGGGTCAATCTTTCGTATGAGCGCGTCATCTTTGCTTTATAAGCTTCCAGATTTTGTTGCGCTATGAGCCTAGTTTCATCAAGGGCGTCAAGCTCCTCAAGCCGAAGGTGAGCATTTTCTTCGTCCGTTAGCTCGTGGTGAACTGCCACTCATAGAGAGGGTAACTCTATCTCAAGAGGGAGTACTGCTTCCGTACCGAACACCAACGCGTACGGCGTTGTGTTCGTGGCCGTCTTGAATGTAGTTCGATATGCCCAAAGAGCTTCTTGCAGTCTTTCGTGCCAATCTTTCTTATTACGGGACACCGTTTTCTTTATGATTTTTGTCAAGGTCTTGTTGAAGGCCTCGGCGAGACCGTTAGCTCGTGGATTATAGACTGAGGAATATCTCCAGTCTATGTTATGCTGCTGTGCGAAGCGGCTGATTTTATGACTTCGGTAGGCTGGCCCGTTATCGGAGATGATCCGCCTCGGAGTTCCAAACCGATATATGACATGCGTTTTGAAGAAATAGAGGATATTCTCCGTCTTCACTTCTCTCAATGGTACTGCTTCTGCCCACTTAGAGAAGTAGTCAGTCGTCGCTAGGATGAAACGATGTCCTTTAGACGATGCTGGTTCGATGGGGCCGACTATATCAGTCCCCCACATTTCGAATGGCCAGCTAGCTACCGTTGGATGCAATGGATTTGGGTGCTGGTGGATAAAGTCCCCATGAATCTGGCATGAGTGACATTGCTTCGCATATTCGATGCAGTCTTGAATCATCGTGGGCCAGTAATAACCCATCCGTTTGATCTTCAACTTCATCTTTGGACCTGCTTGGTGAGAACCGCAGATTCCATCATGAACCTCCTGAACGACTCTTTCCGATTCGTCCGGTCCTAAGCATCTCAGCCACAGAGAATCGAATGACCTCTTGTATAGAGTATCATTGACGAAGGCGAAAGACAAAGCTCGTTTTATGAGTTGATGTCTTGCGGACGCATCTTCGGGCATTTGGTGGGACTTGAAGTAGTCTATAAAGACTTCCCTCCAATCCTCAACCTTCTCATGATCTTTTATTTGCAAGGTCGCTTGTTCAGTCACTCCCTTTTCTTCGGGCGATCCCGGAGGTATTTCTGCGGGGGCGAGCACCCGACGACTTTGTACCATGATTCTGACGTCATCGAGGTTCTCGTCAGCCATTTCTTTAGCAAGTTTGGCCAACGCGTCCGCTTTGCTGTTATCCGCGCGTGGTATGCTCTCCAAAGTATATGAGGGAATTTGGGTTAGCAGTTGTTGCACCTTTTCACCGTATTTTACCAATTCCGGTTTGCATGTTTGGTAATCGCCGTTTACTTGACTAACGACCAGTTGCGAATCTCCGTATATGAGGAGGTTTTCAATTCCCATGTCAATGGCGATCTCGAGGCCTGCTATCAGAGCTTCGTATTCGGCTTCGTTGTTTGTCCTCGGTTCCGTCAGGGAGAACGCGTAGCGCATTATCCCCCTTGTGGAGTTATAAAGATGAGTCCTACCCCCGATTTGATTATAGGGGTACTTTGTTTGCGCTTCTTCACGGAAGATGCTCCGTCAAAATAAAGCTCCCATCGGGTATTATCACCATCGATCGCATCAAACGCATGTTCGTCTGGAAGATCGCAGTTTAAAGGAGAGTCGGCCGGTATCGGGTGCTCAGCAAGGAAGTCGGCGATGGCCTGGCCTTTTACTGCTTTGAGTGGTCGATATGCTATCGAGAACTCCATTAAGAGCAGGGCCCATTTAGCGAGTCGTCCTGTCAATATGGCCTTTGACATTAGATATTTGAGAGGGTCCACCTTTGAAATGAGATGGACTTCATGCGCTAATGCGTAATGTCTTAGCTTTGTTATTGCGAAGATCAACGCCAGGCAGTGTTTTTCAATGGGGGAGTAATTGCTTTCTGCCCCCAGCAGCACTCGACTTAAGTGGTAAAGTGCTCTTTCTTTCCCCTGGTCATTTTCTTGTGCCCATAATGCGCCCAAAGAACCTTCAAGGGCGGCCGTGTAAAGAATGAGAGGCTTTCCCTTCACTGGGGCAGCCAATAGAGATAAGATTTTTGAATGGTTGGTGTTAACTTTTGGCCTGTGTAAGGCCTTGTATAGCTTAATATTGTTCTTCCCCCCTAATCCTGAATTTCAACGCTTAACAGTGGAAACACTGTTTTACTTAAGTTTGGGGGGGACACTTTTTTTTGTATATATTTTTTTGTTTTCCTGTTTTGTTTTGTATATAATTTGTTTTTGGGGGAGCGCCGACAATTTTGACCCTCTTGGTATAGCCTGACAGTGAGGGCACTGTCAAGTTTAAGTTTGGGGGTGTGCTCGGTAAGATTTCTTCCTTCGCATTCATATTTATATTTTGCATCTGCATATTAAATCCATAAAATCCATAAAAATCTGAAAATTTTCTAAAAATATAAAAAAATTTTGTCAAGTTAGCTTGTGGAAGAACTCTGATTCAACATTCGACGGTTTTTGTTTGAAAAAATAGGAATAACTAGATCTTATGTTTGGATTTTGAAAACCTGAAAGATAACTCTCCTTTGAAGTTAACTATAGCTGATATACGTCTTTACATCACACTACACGTGTCGTGAATTTTTGGAATTAGATGACAAGTCTTTCATGTTTAAACTTTTAAACAGATAAATGATTTTCTGAGGATCAAATAGGTTTGTTCTGAAATAAGTAATGTCAAGAATAGTGTATGAAGTAAAGCGAATATGAAGGAATGTTATTGATGCCGTAATTGGAGCTAAGTCTGAAAAATAACCCATCGGAAACTTGATTGGAATGATTACACACCAAACCCACTAAACACGTCTTTTATCCCAAAAAATAATTGAACTACCGGTTATATCTCCGTTCGTATTGAATCATCTGATTTTCACGTCAAACTGTCTTTTGTTTTTGGACCTAGGTAACTTGAGTAATTAAGTCCGCTGGGGTGTTTCTACACCTAATGCCTTAAAACCAACTGGTTTGGGTGCATTGGCCCAAAGCTCGCTAAGAAGCCTAGAAAGTCCAATTTAAAACAAAGTCAAGCAAGTGTTCTCTCCGAGTTAAAATTCCTAACGGTTCTTTGTGTGAGAATAATCTTGATAAAAGACAGGCTTTTATAAAAAAAAAAAATTTTAACGGAGATATGAAGGTTTTATTCTATGATAAAGACTATTGCACGATCACAGAGGTGTATATGAAATGAAAACAAGAAAAAGGTGGAGTGAAAAATACGACTTAGTTTCCTGTTAAGGAAGATAGAAATTCTGAAGTTGAAACCTTACTGGAAAACGAAACTTGAAAAATGCTTAACTCTTTATAAAACTTATGTGATCCTTTTAAAATTGTTATCTGGGCTTTATTGTGCGACATGATGACTTTAATCGATCCTTCTGGAACATAACGACACTATTTGCACTACACGTAAAGACATATAAAATCTGTAGTTAAATAAGAAGCGAGGTGTGAAAAATAAAGGTTCGATGGTCTAGACTTAGGATTATAGAATTGTTATTTTCTAAAACAAAACTTTAGGGTCTGAATCTTAGTCATTTTACAAACTAGCTTGACGGGATTTTGTTGGTGTAATCCGCTGAAAACCCTCAGGAGACAACACTCCTCCTACTAGGGACACCTAGAGGTTTAACGGCTTGTTGCACGCGCTCAGTGCAATCGCGTTCCCTGCGAAAGTGCGGTTATCATTTTATTTTTGTGAATAATTGGTTTTGCTCGGGACGAGCAAAAGTTAAGTTTGGGGGTATTTGTTCATCACAGAATACTGCATTTTATACCGCCCATTCTTACGCTCGGTTGTTTATAGGTAGGTGCTTTTAATCCGTGTTTGTTATATATTTGCAGGATACAGGTTCTCGGTTCTAAAACGGTGAAATTCATGGAAAACACGACAAAATCCGGGTTCCTGCCAACCACTGAGAAAACACGGTCTCCGCTCGTCATCCGTATGTTGCCAGATACCAGTTTAGGAAGACAAAATGTCAAATCAATGTCACCTTCATGCACAAGGCTCAATGGCAACAACAAGTTCCAAGAAATCTACACGGAGCTCGAGGCAATCATGACAAAAACATCCATAAAAAGTCCACCTTTCCTCAACAGAAATTCTGGAAGAATTGTGAAAGTATTTTCAGAAAATAGGTGTACCAGACAACAGGGGACTGCAGATCAGGGCCGTACAAGAAAACGCAGCCCCTAATCCCACTATAGGGCCGCGGATCCGCGGCCAATAGGGGGTATTGGCCGCGGATCCGCGGCCATGTGGAGTCCTCACCTTGTCGTCTTTTGGGGGTATTTTGGGTACTTCCCATGTGCTCTGGTGGTTGCCCTAGATCTTCAACTCCCTGCCTATAAATACAGCAGAACTTGCCAAAGCCAAGGGTCATTCTTTTTGTTCCTCTTTCTTTTGTAGTTTTAGTTCTTTTTCTTCTTCTTCTTCATTCCTCTTCCATGAATTGTAGTGAGAGCTTTTTGTGGATGTGAATAAAGATGAAGGTTTTTGTATTATTCTTTTTGTTTAGCTTCCCCCTTGAGCTCTCTACCTTAACTTGATCTTGCAACCTCTTAAGTGAGCTTGCAAGTTTAAGTTTTGGTCATTGGTCTCAAGGGGTTGTGTCATTTCGTTCTCGCCTTAGCGCTTCAATTCACATGCGTTCTCTACCCTTCCCTTGATCTTGCAACCTCTTGATTGAGCTTGCAAGTTTAAGGGTTGGCTATTGATCCCATGCTTGTTTTGAGTTCTATGGTTCTTATAATTTATTACTTGCATTTTTCATTCTTGTCTTTACTTTCTTGCAATTTAATTCATGCACTTAATTTCTTGTAATCTTTTCTTTTCTCTTTTCTTTTCTCTTGCTCTCTTTTGTCCATTTTGTGAATGTTGTAATAATTATTATTGTTAAGAAGAAATACGATATTATAAGTTAAAGATTTTCTTTGCCCATTTCCTTTTCCCGTATCTTCCATTGAACTCCGCCCAAACCATACGCAAGCGCTCCGTTAGGCACCGTACCCTGACAAGGTAACGGTGATTCCTAACCGCGACCGGTTGCGTTCGGTTTGGCCGGAGGCGAAAGCAAGAGACTAGAACGGAGGGACAAGGGTAAATAAGCCGTATTCCACGAATACCGCGCTTAAATCCCCTAATCCACGTTGTTGCCGATTGCTTAGCTTCAATTGGTCAAGATTCGGCTCAAAGGTTTTGAGTACGGATTTCTGTAGCTTATAATCTCGTATCTTTTTCTTAACAACTTTATACTTGCAAATATTACACATAGGATAGTCTCGAACATACACAAATTCTTTATTGACTCGTCTAAAAAAAGAGAGGAAACACAACCATCTCCCTGTGGATCGACCCGTGCTCAACCGGCTAGCTGCATAGTGACACCGTCTTGATTGCGGTTAACTTTAATTCTTCCAATCAGCCGTCTCACGGTTGTGATCATCTCGGACTTTTTGACCAGCTTTCTTTATAAGTCTGTCCATTTGTTCTTCGAACGACGGACTGGGCTCTCTTGCATCTGGAACCTTCACTGGCTTAGGATTAGCGTCCTCCCATTGAGCATCTGCTTCTTCATCAAGGTCATACACGACGTAGCAGCCGGGTAGTAACTCTCGTTTCTTTGACCGGATGTGTCCAAGCCCTCTCGTTTCCATTCTCCCATTAGGCAGTTTGCGTTGAGTCCCGGGAACGTTCCAGACCCTGTCATAGAATTTGGCCTCTCTAACGGTCTGTTTGAAGGATATCCCCTGGCGTTTCAGCAGCTTCTTCAAACCCTCTGTATAATATCTGGGAAGACGGATAGGCTGAGGCCTGTCGAGCGCAGGATCTGCGCCATGCCAGATTTCTTTTTTCACCTTGGTTTCTTCAGAGCGGTAAAACAGAATTGCTTTCTCGTTTTCTCGCCTGGGAGGGATGTAGAATGTCCGCAGCTCTTCTATACTGTAGATATTAAGTGCGTCCAGTTCTTTATGATGTTTAGGCGGCACCATGGCGACTTGCAGACTTTGCTCTTCATCAGCGGAAGCTTGTATTGAAGGTCGAGCAGAGAATACGACATGGACCTCATCCTCCGAGTCACTACCAAAGACCAATGTAGGAGTGGACGGTCCTGGCTTGTTATGTTGGGGCGGACCCGAATAAACGATCTCCTCTTCTTCCTCGGTATCACTGCCGAAGACAGGGATGGTGGCATTAGTTTTATTTTCCGGCTTGTGACACTTTTCCGTGTCTTTGAAATCCGGCAAGAAGTATTTGGCATCTTCGTATTTGCGGACCTCGTTCACAGAGAACGGGTTCAGTTCTCCCGTCACGGTATACTCGAAACCATCCTTAAAATACTTCATACACTGATGTTGTGTAGAAGGGATGATGTTGTACTCGTGTAACCATGGTCGGCCGAGCAAAGCGTTGTAGCATGTCTTGGCATCTATGACGTGGAACTTAATGTCCGTGACGAGTAGTCCGAAGCGTAGCGTCAGTATCACAGATCCAAGAGTCTTTGACGATTGGGAGTCGAACCCGGATATGGTAATCTTGTCCCGAGCAAGGTGCTGGACGCTCATGCAGATTTCCTTCAACACCCGCACGTTGAGTAGGTTAACAGACGACCCGTTATCGATCAGGATTTTGCCTATCTTTATATCATGGCAGTATCCCGAAACATAGAGAGGGCGATTGTGTTCGCAAGTCCCAAGTAGAAGGTCTTCATCGCCAAAAGTAACATCAGCCGTGTGCACTTCCTCTAATTCATCCTTCATCTTTTCCTCGGCCAGGCATGCTTGGAATTGTTCCGGGTCTTGGAGCGCCTTAATCAACGAATCTCTCACCTCTTTTGATAGCAAAAGGGCGTCAAGAATGCTGAGCTGTGAGGGCAGCTTCCTCAGATGTGCTAAGACGTTGTAATCCACCTTATTCTTCTTTGGTGGGTTCTTAGCGGTTAACTCTTCCGCAACTTGGTCATCGAGAGTAATATCCTCAGAGACCTTTTCTTTCCCTTTATCTTTTCTGTTCGAGGGTCCGAGATTCTTTTCAGGCAGCGTCCGATTCCGCAGCCGGATATTTTCGCAGACCTTCGGTTCTTCTTCTTTTCCTGAAGCGGACTCTTTAAAGAGAGGGGCAAGTTCTAGCTCTTCATCAGAATCACTCCCGAATGTAGGCACTTGTGATCCACCGGTGTTAACCATGCGACAATCGCCAGCAGTTCTTTTAAGCCCTTCGGTCGTATTTCTCTGCTCCCGACGAGTTTTACGTTTTTCCCGCTTAAAGCGTTGTCGATGAGCAACGTATCCTTGCCACCATCTATCGAAAGCTTTGCACTCTTGAGTGGGGTGCGAAATCCTCTGATGATATAAGCAATACGAGGGGTGCGTTTCAACTTCACCGGCGATGTTTCCTTCAGAGGATGGTAGCTTCATGCCCATTGATATGGCTTTAGCGAACTTTTTCCTCATCCTGAGTTGGCTTTTGTCGGTAGTGGAGTTGTTTTGCTCCAGCGGGATCGTCTCAGCTCCTTCATCAAGTCGCTGGCGCTTGGCCCTTTCAAGTATAGCCGCCTCGCGCTCCCGATCAGCTTTACTTTTCAACCGAGCTTCATTAAGGAGTGCGTCAATTACTTCATCTGATGGCCCCAGAACTTTTGGTTCAGGATCTGCCCCCAGCTTTTTGGTGCAAGGAATCTCCTCATCATTCGTGATCGAATGGGAAATCATATGACAGCTCGCCACATATTCCTCGGATTCATCTGATGAACTTTCTCCCTCATCCTCCTCTTGAAAGACATGGCTGATGAACTCTTGGAATGTAATGGGGGTTCGTGCCTTCTGATTGTATTCCTCCAGCGCGTCAATTTGCTTTTGTAAGTCCGTGCGCTTGTCGCCAGGCTTCACGAGCTTCTTAGATTTCTTCTTCTTCTTTTTCGAAGATTTTGATGGCTGGTTATGAGTGTTTGGGCCACTTCCACCAATCTTTTGAATCGGACGAGGTTTTAGCATTCCCTCCATAATTTGTGGCTCCAATGGGTTCTTCCACTTGACCGCTGGACATGTCTGAAGATCATTTAGCATCCTCTTTGTCTTGGCTGATAATACGACCTCCCAAGGAGCTTCTTCGATGACGGAGCATGTTGCCCCTGACGTATTCGTCCCCTTAGAGGTGTGGGGTTGCGGGGGATTCACCTTCCATTTGTCAGATAACGCGAACTTGCCCTGTCGGTATTGGTTTTCAAGCCAATTCTTGAAAACGTAGCAATCTTCGATCGGGTGGCCTAGTACTCGATGATAAGGACAGTAGTTGGGCTCGTTGACGTCACTTGGTTGCAACGGACGTTTTGGATCCGGCAGATTTATGAGTCTGTTGCACAACGCCAGCTCGAATAACCTTCTCGTTTTATCGCGGGGGAAGGAATAAGGACGTCCCATCCTATCCTCAAGGGGTACGTACGGGCGCGTATTGTTTGGACGAGCAACCGGCTTCGAGTCGTTCGGTTGTTGTTGAGCATTAGCGACAACGATCGCTTTTCCCTTTCCTTTGTCATTTCGGGAATCCGGCTTTGGGAGAGGGGGTTTATGGCCCATCTGGTCCATCTGCGCTAGTTTGTCAATCAAAGCCTGGAAGGTAGTCGGCTTGAAGAACATCATAAACTGTGAGATGGTTGCTTGTGGATCAAGGGTTCCAACAAACATTCCCACCGCAGGGGCTTCTTCTATGCGCTGCTCACACTTCGACCATAGATTACGCCACCGTATAGCGTACTGAACCCATGTCTCGCCGGGTTTTACCCTAGCGTTAATCAGTGCCGTCATCGGGGTACGTTCACTGGCACTTGCAAAGCGTTGGGTAAACAGCAGCTCCATTTCCGCGAAGGTTTTAATAGAATCATTAGGGAGTTCAGAGTACCACTCGAACGCCATATCTGATAGACTTCCAACGAATTGGCGGAGTAAAAGCTTGTCATCGCCGCCGGTGTTACCGCAAAGCGCCCTGAACTGGGCAACATGCTGATGGGGATTGCCGGTCCCCTTGTAGACATGGAACTTGGGAATTGTGTAACCCGGCGGGTACTTGATTTGGTCATACCAGCCTGGATATGGCCGCCCCGTTTTTACGACGTGGCCGGCTGCTTCGGCCGCATGATGAACCCTTATTTGCTGGGCTATGTATTCGTCCAGATCAGTTTTAGAGATTGTATCCTCTTTAGCCGTTGATAGAATGGGCTGAGGATTTGATGTCTCTCCCCTATCGTCTCCAAGGACGATCGGAGGTTCTTCATTCGGGGGATCTTGTTGTATCATCATCCCTATCGTATCCTGGAAGAGGAGGCCCATACGCTGTATGTTGGCCGCTTGTTCAGCAGCCTCTTTGTCCTTCTTTTCCAATATTCGGCGAAGGAACTCGGCGTCGGTCTCTTCATCTCGGCGCTCATCTAAGGATGCTTCAGGGTTTTCTTTTGGCTCTGTAAGCACGGCCATAGCATTCATCATCTCCTGGAGCTTTTGTTGCTGCTCCTGAGCCTTGGTCACTGATCGGGTGAGTGGTCGGTGACCCGTAGAAGTGCGGCTTTCCTCCTTTCCAGAAGCCATATAAACCGTATGAACTGTTATGCCCCTTGACTTGGGGCGTTTAGGTTCACCGCTTTTAGACTTTGCCATTGACGCGGGGGTTTTCTCTGGCCTCCTCCTTTTATGGGCCGTTGAGGTTGAAGGAACCATTGTAGGGGGCACCCTAGCAGCTGCTGTCCCCTGCCGTTTAATGGGACAATCCTTGCCTTTTTCCACCTTTGCCTTTTTCTGGCGACGAAAGTGGTCCGGGTCAATCACGGAGTCTTGAACCCTACGCCAAACCTTGTATATTTTTGACGACAGCCGTTGAGGGGGCTATTCCAGCTTTGTCTCTGGAGCTTTGTCTATAGGCGGAGGAGATCTTTTCAATGTAGCGGTTGGAGAGTTCTTCCGTACCCTTCTCAACAGCTCAAAGTTGTTCCCAGTTGGAACAGCAGCGTTGACTTCCACCACTGGAGCCGGTGGAGTTAGCCCTGAAGGAGAGTTGCCCCCTGCCTTCCTCACTCGTTGCCAATGGCGACGTCGTGCACGACGAGCCATCGGGATTGGTTCGGAATTTGAGATAGTTTCTTTTTGCCCCCTGTTCGAGTGTGGGGTGACTGCTGATGTCAGCCTATCGAAGACTGATGCCTTTTGACCATCAAGGGCAGGAATGGGAATCTTCAATCTTGCGAAGACCGACTCTCTGATGGGAGAAGCCGCTTTCAAAACTTCCTGAGCAGCGGCCGTTGCCCTCTTTGGGACGACCACTCTATGATTCTGATCCAGCCTGGCGAAAACGGAGGCTGTTGGTTTGGTAACGGGCGACCCGTTGACAGGGGCCGTCGTAGCAGTGAGCCGGTCGAAGACCGACTTCTTGTTCGCCTCTGGTGCAGGTATCGGCATAGAGAAGTTTGTCGGTGGGATCATGGTCCCGAAAAACAGGCCGGTGGTGGCCTGAGTCACCTGGTCTACCGGCAAAGCGAGGAAGGAAGCCGCTTGGGGCCCATATGCTACACCTCCGGGGGAGGTGGAGCGTCCATTGCAGTGGCACTTCGAGCAGTTGGTACAGTTAGAGGCCATTGAATCTTGAGTTCTCTGCCAGGCAAGAGACCAAATCTTAGTAACTTGAACTCCGAAGGCAACCATTTAACAAACCGCGATTGGTTCGCGAGGACGACACACGAAGTGTGGAGTGGAAAGAGGAAGAGGTCCCACCGGGCGTGCCAGAATCTGTTCCCCTCCGAAGACGGCGCACAGGACCGCGATGTCCTGGCGCTGAGATTCGGGGCAGATGCTATTTGGTTTTATCCGTCTACCTCTCCGAAGATGCCAAGTTGATTTATGGCACCGTGTATCGGAGGTTTAGACGGATGCGGCCGATGTAGCAGACTTTGCCAGATTCCCCCTCGCTTGAGGGGTTTTTGATTGTGGGGACGCTCTTCCCTGCAGGCGCAAGCCACTGCAGTTAATTACGCTACCGCATCGCGGTAGCCACTTTCTCCTTCTCCAGAATTTCACTTCGTGTCGTGTGTGTTTGTTTTGTTTATGGTTGTCCGTGGATTCTATACGGAGACTGAGTAATGCTGTCGCCCGTAGGACGTGGACTAGTCCAAATCCGTATTTAATTAGATTTGGGTTTGGTGTTTTTAGTTTAAGGATGCATTAGTCGCGTTGCGGCTAAGATCAACTTAAACGTTTGTCAAGGATACGTTAGTCCTGTTTGAGACTAAGATCAACTTGACGGGGTGATCCATTTAATATATGGCCGTCGGGACTCGTCGCCTTTCTGACGTCGTTGAAGGATTACAACGACAGATGTTAGAGGAGTTCGGAGATGTTCCCTTGAACCAAGGTCGATTTGGAATTTTATCGTTCATTTGAGTGTTTAAGGATACGTTAGCCGTATTTGGGGCTAAGATCAACTTAAACGGGACCGTTTAGATCCGGCAAAAGAGCATTTGAAGGCTCTATTGCTCCAGTTTAAGGACGTGGTGGTCCATGTTCCGGTTTAGGGACGTGGTGGTCCATTATTAGTTTAAGGACGTTTCGGTCCATCGCCAGTTTAAGGACGTAGTGGTCCATCATTAGTTTAGGGACGTCTCGGTCCACGAGTTTAAGGACCCCGCAGTCCATATGGGTGTGTGGTCGTCGGGACCCGTCACCTCTTTGACGTCGTTGAGGAATTACAACGATGGATGTCAAAGGAGTTCGGAGATGTACCCTCGAACCGGATTTAGATTGATTTAGGAGAGCCAATTTGCTCAGTCAGTTTAATTTAAGGACTTATGGCCACTATTGGGCTAAGTCCAGTTGAAAATGTCCAACATTTATTTGCTTTTGCATTGCACTTCTCTTTATTTTTATTTGGGCAATTTGTTTTGGGCTCTGCCCTTTATAAATGATGCAAAGCATCAATTTCATTTGGGCTCTGCCCTTTTTATTGCTTTACAACTTATTTTGGCCTGCTAGGTCTTTTTGATTTGGGCCTGGCCCTTCAAGTAATGCATTGCATTTGTGCAAAGCACCAAGAATCTTTTAGATTCAAAGCACTTTTTATCCCTTGATCTAAATTTGGATCAAAGAAAAACAAGTTTTTTTTTCTTGTTTCAGAGAACCAAAGGTTCATAGCAAGTGCAAGGCACTATTTTATTATTTTTATTTCTTTATTTATTTGTTGAAGATCACTGATCTTGTTCTTAGATCCATGATCTATTCCTAAGAGAATTTTCTCTTGTTTTAAAGGTTTTTACCTTCTTTTTTGTGTTCTCAAGGAGTTCTCAAGAGTTCTCTTCTCTTTTCTTTTTTTTTTTAAAAAAAAACCAGATGTGTGTATTTGAAATGAGGTCTGGGGTCCTTTTTATAGTGCTCAAAAATTAGTTAAATTTGTTAAAAAGATCTTTTTCTGAGTGATTTGGGGAATTTTCCCCACCGTTGGATCTTTGATCCAAAGGCCCCTGTTTTACAGAAGAAATCTTCTTGTTTTAATAAGAACAGGAAAAAAAAATTCTTTAAATCTTCATTCTGTTTTTTGCGCAACTCTCCAGCGCGTGACACGTGTCGGGCAGTGAAGCGCTTGCGCAACTGCGCTTGCGCGACTGCACAGACACGTGTCGCGCAGTGAAGCGCTTGCGCAACTGCGCGGACACGTGTCGCGCAGCGGTGCCCTTGCGCAACAGTGTTTGCGCAACTGCGCGGACACGTGTCCAGTAGTGAAGCGCTTGCGCGACAGTGGTTGCGCAACTGCGCGGACACGTGTCGTGCAGCTGTGTACTTGCGCGACAGTGGTTGCGCAACTGCGCGAACACGTGTCGCGCAGCTGTGCACTTGCGCGACAGTGGTTGCGCAACTGCGCGGACACGTGTCGTGCAGCGGTGCGCTTGCGCGGTTGTGCTTGCGCAACTGCGCAGACACGTGTCACGCAGCGCAGCGCTTGCGCAACTGAGTGTTGCTTATGTTTTTTAAAGAGCCTTGCTCTGATTGGACGCACTGCCTTGGGCGTTGTGCTGCCGTGTCAACTTCTGACACATGGCGCGTTGCGCGCAGTGCACGAGATCTGAAGCGTTGCTTCAAAATTTGAATTTTTGAAATTCAAACAGAGCCTTGCTCTGATTGGGGGAACAACGCCCAACTCAATTATACAACAACTAAGAAGGAATTATTGGCTGTTGTATTTGCTTTAGAAAAGTTCAGGCCCTACCTCATCGGCTCTCCAGTCATTGTCTACACAGACCATTCTGCTCTGCGCCATCTTTTTGCGAAGAAAGATGCAAAATCTCGGTTAATACGTTGGATCCTCTTGCTTCAAGAGTTTGACCTTGTCATTAAGGATAAACGAGGATGTGAAAATGTAGTTGCCGACCATCTCTCACGACTTCCTTCTTCGCCTTCGCTTCCAATTCCGATCAACGATGTTTTCCCGGATGAACAGCTCTTGACAGTGTCTTGCGAACCCTAGTTCGCAGATATTATGAACTATTTGGCCACAGGATTACTACCGACTGAATGGTCAAGTCAGGACAGACTTCGCTTCTTATCCCAAGTAAAACACTTTTACTGGGACGAACCCTATCTGTTCAAGTACTGTCCTGACCAGATTATTCGTCGGTGTGTCCCTGACGAGGAATTCAAGAGTGTGCTGTCATTTTGCCACGATCAAGCATGTGGCGGGCATTTTGGCCCCAGAAAGACAGCTGAGAAGATCTTGCAATGTGGTTTCTACTGGCCACAACTCTTCAAAGACGCTCATGACTATTGCAAGACTTGCTCCCGGTGCCAACACTTGGGCCGGATATCCCGGAGGAACGAGATGCCGCTCCAACCGATCTTGGTTGTGGAGATTTTCGATGTTTAGGGGATAGATTTCATGGGGCCGTTTCCCAGCTCTTTCGGGAACTTGTACATCCTTCTCGCTGTTGATTACGTCTCTAAATGGGTCGAGGCTGTGCCCAGCCGGACTAGTTGTCGTTAGGTTTCTTAAAGAAAACATTTTCTCCCGTTTTGGGCACCCCCAAGCGATCATTAGCGACAATGGAAGTCATTTCTGCAACAAAACTTTCGATGCCTTGATGCGGAAATATTCCATTAATCATAAGCTCTCTACGCCCTACCACCCCCAAACCTGCGGGCAGGCCGAAGTTTCAAATCGGCAAATCAAGCAGATACTGGAGAAGACGGTTTCCAAGAACCAAAAAGATTGGTCGCTGAAACTCACTGATGCCCTTTGGGCATTTCGAACCGCTTATAAGACCGACCTTGGCATGTCTCCCTATCGGCTTGTGTACGGAAAATCTTGCCACCTACCTGTCGAAATAGAGCATCGCGCATTTTGGGCGATAAAGGAGCTGAATCTGTCTCTCGAAGATGCGGGCAGCCATCGGAAGCTGCAGTTGAACGAATTGAGCGAGCTTAGGGATGAGGCTTACGATAACGCGGTTGTCGTTAAGAACCGAACGAAGGTGTTTCACGATAAACACCTTTTGCGCAAAACCTTCGTACCTGGTCAGCAGGTACTGCTTTACGACACCCGACTACACTTCCATCCAGGAAAGCTCAGATCTCGCTGGAAAGGGCCGTATTTTGTGCGGAATGTGTATCCGCATGGCGCTGTGGATTTGGAGAATCCAAAGGACGGTTCATTTTTCAAAGTGAACGGACACCGACTAAAACCGTACCTTAGCGCCGAACCAACAGAGGAGCTCCTGTTCTTACAGGAGCCGGTTTACCCTGCATAATCTTTCTCTGCCTACCTCTAAACTTCGGTTATCCAACCAAGAACAAGTGGACACTGTTCCAAATAAGTTTGGGGGGTATGTATATACCATTTTGTACATTTTTGTGGATATTCTTTTTCTTTTTTTTTCTTTTTCTTAAAAAAAAAATTGTGTATATCTAACCGACAATTTTGACTCTTCAATTGATCCCTTCATGCAATGACAGTGAGGACACTGTCCAGTTTAAGTTTGGGGGTACGCTCGGTACGCATTTCTAACCTTCGCATTCATATGTATATTTTGCATCTGCATACTAAATCCATAAAATCCATAAAAATCTGAAAATTTTCTAAAAACATAAAAACTTTTCTGTCAAGTTAGCTAGTGGGAGGACTCTGATTCAACATTTCGACAGTTTTGTTTGATAAAATAAAAATAACTAAATCTTATTTTTAGATTTTGAAAACCTGAAAGATAACTCTCCTTTGAAGTTAACTATAGCTGATATACGTCTTTACATCACACTACACCTGTCGTGAGTTTTTGGGAATTAGATGACAAGTCTTTTATGTCGAAAAACTTTTAAATGGATAAATGATTTTCTGAGGATCAAATAGGTTTGTTCTGAAATAAGTAATATCAAGAATAGTTTATGAAGTAAGTGAATATGAAGGAATGTTATTGATGCCTTAATTGGAACTAAGTCTGAAAAATAACCCATCTGAAACTTGATTGGAATGATTACACACCGAACCCACTAAACACGTCTTTTATCCAAAAAATAATTGAACTGCCGGTTATGTCTCCGTTCGTATTGAATTATCATGATTTTCACGCCAAATTGTCTTTTGTTTTTGGACCTAGGTAACTTGAGTAATTAAGTCTACTGGGGTGTTTCTACACCTAATGCCCTAAAACCAACTGGTTTGGGTGCATTGGCCCAAAGCTCGCTAAGAAGCCTAGAAAGTCCAGTTTAAAACAAAGTCAAGCAAGTGTTCTCTCCGAGTTAAAATTCCTAACGGTTCTTTGTGTGAGAATAATCTTGATAAAAGACAGGCTTTTATAAAAAAAAAAATTAACGGAGATATGAAGGTTTTATTCTATGATAAAGACTATTGCACGTTCACGGAGGTGTGTATGAAATGAAAACAAGAAAAAGGTGGAGTGAAAAATAAGACCTAGTTTCCTGTTAGCGAAGATTGAAATTCTGAAGTTGAAACTTTACTGGAAAATGAAACTTGAAAAATGCTTAACTCTTTATAAAACTTATGTGATCATTTTTAAAAAAAATTATCTGGACTTATTGCATGATATGATGACTAAATCGATCCTTCTGGAAACTTAACGACCCTATTTGCACTGCACGTAAAGACATATAAAATCTGTAGTTAAAAAAGAAGCGAGGTGTGAAAAATAAAGGTTCGATAGTCTAGACTTAGGATAATAGAATTGTTATTTTCTGAAACAAAACTTTAGGGTTTGAATCATAGTTATTTTGCAAAACTAGCTTGACCGGATTTTGTGGGTAGTATCCGCTGAAAACCCTCAGGAGACAACACTCCTCCTACTAGGGACACCTAAAGGTTTAACGGCTTGTTGCACATGCTCAGTGCAATCGCGTTCCCTGCAAAAGTGAGGTTAGGAAATTTTTTTATGAATAAATTGGCTTTGCTCGGGACGAGCAAATGATAAGTTTGGGGGCATTTGTTCATATCAGATTTTTGCATTTTTATACCGCCCAATTTTTATCACATTGCATATCGGTAGGTACTCTTGAGCCGTGTTTGCTAGTCAATTGCAGGATACAGGTTCTCGGCTCTAAACGATGAAATTCATGGAAAAACACGACAAAATCCGGGTTCCTGCCAACCACAGATAAAACACGGATCTCCGCTCTTTATCCGTCTGTTGCCACACACCAGTTTAAGAGACAAAATGGCAAATCAATGTCGTTTTCATGCACAAGGCTCAATGGCAACACAAGATCCAAGAAATCTACGCAGAGCTCAAGGAAATCATGACAAAAAGATCCACATCAAATCACCTTTTGACATGCTGCAAATCTGAAAGAAATGTGGAGAGATTCTGAGAAACAAAGTGTACCAAAATGATCCAAACATCAACACTAAGAACCACAGAAAATCCGAGCATCCAATCCCTCTAAAGCGCCGCGGTTCCGCGGCATTAGCATGCTTAGGGCGCGGAACCGCGGCCGTACGGCCTCCTCAGTTGATGAAGTTTCAGGGGTATTTTGGTCTTTTCATGTAGAGACAGAATTTTGCCCTAGATTTCCAGTTCCCTGCCTATAAATAGCCCAGAACCTTGTGAAGCCAAAGGGTGCTTAATCTTGTATTTTTTTTAGGGTTTAGAATACTTGTTCTTCTTCCTCTTCTCATCTCTTCTCCATTGAAAAACTTGTAGTGAGCTTTTGTGAGTGAAGAATGATGAATAAAGAAGTTCATTTTATTATCATACTTGTCTTGCTTTATGTTAAATGCTTGTAATTTTCATTTGTTAACTTAGTTGTTGTTATTTCTTGTTGTTTCTTTCTTTTCTCTTTTCCTTTATCCTTAAACAACCATAATGCTTACGCTTGATCCTTGCCAAGGTGAGGTCGCAAATAGCTAGTTGTTATCTTCTAATCTCTTTCTTTCTATCTTCCTCTTTTGTTTTCTTTTCTTTCCGTTATGATGTGTGAATAGTTTCCATACTTGTTAGGGTAGGATAAGGGAAGTTTGAGAGAAGGAAATCTCTCTCACTCTTTCCTTGCCCAACATCTTAAATCGACTCCCGTTAATTGAACCACAATCCGCTCCCTTCGGCACCCTATCCTACATGATAGCGGTGGTTCCGTAGTGAGACCGGTTGTGGTTGAATTAACCGGAGGTTATAGCTAAGAGCCAAGAACGGACGGACAAGCACCAAAAGGAAGAACTTAAGCGTTGGAAAGCCTAGCTTATACTCGCAAGTTCCTTCCTAGTCGTGTTAATCCCCGTTGTTGCCGATTACCGTAACACCGATATTAAGAGTGGCAATGAAAGAAGTGAGCAACTCCTAACTCAAACTAACCTAATCCTAACCCTAACAAGCTCTCTTTACATATCATTTTAACACTTAGTTAATCACAAACAAATCTGGACTTTCGGACTTAACTCGTTAAAACACATAGAAAAATATTCCCATCTCCCTGCGGACGACCCGTACTCAACCGGCTAGCTACAAACGAAACCGTTTTGATTGCGGTAATTAACTAAACTTGAACACGCAGAATCTCTACTACCAATCAGGCTGCTGCTTGGGGAGCCTGCCAGTGGACGACAGATATCCTCTGGGCTTCCTCCATCGGCGTTGAGGCACCGAGGGTGGGAGGTGGGAGCATCGACCAAAAAAAAGAAGCCCGTTGATTTCTTGATGAGTCGGATTGCAGAGATTTAAGGCTGCAAGTGACCCATACTTGATTCCGCCGGATATGACAGAGCCTGAGTTGCTAGGGTGGGAGTAAATGCCATTCTTCATAGAGACGAAATGCCGGTTTCAATATCCACTCCCCTAAAGGCAACCAAAAACATACACACAGCGATTATTTGATCGCGGGAAAAACACGACACACGAAGTGTGGAGTGGAAAGAGGAAAAGGTCCCACCGGGCTTGCCAGAATCTGTTCCCCTCCGAACGGCGGCCAAGACATGGACGTCTTGCCTGAAATTCGGGGCAGATGCTAATTGGTTTTATCCGTCTACCTCTCCGAAGATGCCAAGTTGATTTATGGCACCGTGTATCGGAGGTTTAGACGGATGCGACCGATGTAGCAGACTTCGTCAGATTCCCCCTCGCTTGAGGGGTTTTTGATTGTGGGGACGCTCTTCCCTGCAGGCGCAAGCCCCTGCAGTTAATTACGCTACCGCATCGCGGTAACAACTTTCTCTTTCTCCAGAAATTTCACTTCGTGTCGTGTGTGTTTGCTTGTTTGTGGATGCCCGTGGATTGTATACGGAGACTAAGTTATGCCGTCGCCCGTAGGACGTGGATTAGTCCAAATCCGTATTTACTTAGATTTGGGTTTGGTGTTTTAGTTTAAGGATACGTTAGCCATATTGAGGCTAAGATCAACTTAAACGTTCATTAAGGATACGTTAGTCTGATTTGAGACTAAGATCAACTTAACGGAAAGAGTATTTAGGGGCTCTATTGTTCCAGTTTAGGGACGTAGTGGTCCATTTAATATATGGCCGTCGGGACCCGTCACCTCTCTGACGACGTTGAAGGATTACAACGACAGATATCAGAGGAGTTCGGAGATGTACCCTTGAACCAAAGTTGATTGGGGGTCTTATAGTCCAATTTAGGACTAAAATCTATTTGAATGTTTAAGAATACGTTAGCCATATTTGAGGCTAAGATCAACTTAAACGGGATCGTTTAGATCCGACAAAAGAGCGTTTGGAGGCTCTATTGTTCCAGTTTAGGGACGTAGTGGTCTATAGGTAGTTTAAGGACATTGTGGTCCATTGTTCCAGTTTAGGGACGTAGTGGTCCATATTCCAGTTTAGGAACAATGGGCCACTACATCCCTAAACTGGAACAATGGACCCCCATGTCCCTAAACTGGAATATGGACCACTACGTCCCTAAACTGGAACAATGGACCACAATGTCCTTAAACTACCTATGGACCACTACGTCCCTAAACTGGAACAATAGAGCCCCCAAACGCTCTTTTGTCGGATCTAAACAATCCCGTTTCAGTTGATCTTAGCCACAAATATGGCTAATGTATCCTTAAACATTCAAACAGATTTTAGTCTCAAATTGGACTATAAGACCCCTAATCAACTTTGGTTCAAGGGTACATCTCCGAACTCCTCTGATATCTATCGTTGTAATCCTTCAACGTCATCAGAGAGGTGACGGGTCCCGATGGCCATATATTAAATGGACCACTACGTCCCTAAACTGGAACAATAGAGCCCCTAAATGCTCTTTCCGTTAAGTTGATCTTAGTCTCAAATCAAACTAACGTATCCTTAACGAACGTTTAAGTTGATCTTAGCCTCAATATGGCTAACGTATCCTTAAACTAAAACACCAAACACAAATATAAGTAAATACGGATTTGGACTAATCCACGTCCTACGGGTGACGGCATAACTTAGTCTCCATATATAATCCACGGGCATCCACAAACAAGCAAACACACACGACACGAAGTGAAATTTCTGGAGAAGGAGAAAGTTGTTACCGCGATGCGGTAGCGTAATTAACTGCAGGGGCTTGCGCCTGCAGGGAAGAGCGTCCCCACAATCAAAAACCCCTCAAGTGAGGGGGAATCTGACGAAGTCTGCTACATCGGCCGCATCCGTCTAAACCTCCGATACACGGTGCCATAAATCAACTTGGCATCTTCGGAGAGGTAGACGGATAAAACCAATTAGCATCTGCCCCGAATTTCAGGCAAGACGTCCATGTCTTGGCCGCCGTTCGGAGGGGAACAGTCCCAAACCGGAGAATAAACAAAAAGCCATCACCACTATCCCGATATTTGTGAGCGATACCGAGGGAAATGAAGAGATCGTCTACTCGGGACAACCCCAAGGCAACAGGCCAGGACCATCTATTCCTATTTTGGTCTTTACCAGTGACTCTGAGGACGAGGCCAACGCGGTGTTCTCCGTCCACCCGCCAATGCAGACCTTTGCTCGAGCTGACTATAGTTTACAAATTACCATCGTTCCGGAGCGGCATTACAAAGAACTTGATGCACTTGATACGTACAGCGTGCAAGAGTTGTAGACCTTCTACGTCCCTCCTAAGCAAAGATGTGAAAAGGCAATCATTTTCCACGGAGACTAAAGTGGAGAAAGAAGTCTGGCATGGTACCGATTTTGCGCTTGATAGTCTCCAACCAATCCGTCTGCCTAGATATTACGCAGAGGGATTAAAAATGGTGTTAAGATGCCAGGGTGTACCCATCAAACAGATCGCTTGGCAGGCCCAGTTCTACAACAAGATTTGGGACATTCCCATGACTCAGCGAATGATGCCCAACGGGAGGATGGATACGACTGGGCTTGGATACGTCTGGTCCAGGAAACGGGAACGATTCCATGGTTGCCATGTCATAAATAACTCCGGTGGAGAAGCGAATGCATTTCCAGATAGCGTTGATGTCGAACCAGAGTGAGATCCCGCCGTGAGAATACCAAGCCTATCATTCGAAGAACAGATTGACAAGCTAATAAGGGAAGTGGGTCAAAAGGTTCGGGATGACCATAGCTACGAAATGGCCATTTAGGAGAAAGCCAGGACGCAGCGTATCATTCACCAGGCTACGGAAAGAGAATACGACGATGCCCTTCACCCTCAGCCTTCTGTGCACTCTCGTGGCAAGGAAAAAGTCCGACGCAGAAGCAATAACAAGATCAAGAACGGGGACGGCGTTCAAAGACAGCGAAGCGGATCCATGAAGCCACACGAGCGAGAAAAAGTCAGCTGGAACACGTCTTTTATGAAGAAGATGGGTCGGGAGTACTCTTTCCCTCAAGACAAGACAAGGAAAATATTCAACCTTGTCATGAAGTATCAAATGATGACACTTCCGGAGTCTCGATACCCCGAACAAATAAACGAGGTCCATCACTCGGATTATTGCTCCTACCACCGAGTAGTAGGACATCCTCTTGATGACTGCTTCACCTTCAAAGACTGGATTAAAGATCAGTATCAGCAAGGCAGGTTTGCTCTATCCGACAGTTGGAAGATAGCCCCGCCACGAAAGAATGAGCCGAGAGCAACCGACACTGTAAGGGAAAGTCTAGATCAGCATCGAGCTTGGAAACGAGCTCGTACCTGCCATATGATAACATTCTCAAAGGAGGGAGAGCACGAGAATATGAACGACCTCTCCCTGTGCTTCGCAAATGAAGATGAGAACGAAGTGATCTCAGAATTTCCATCGGCGCCAAAAGAGCTGAAAGATGGGATACACACCACAGCAGACAATCTTAGGAAAATGGACATGGGGACGACAAACGATCCAAGGCAAACGTTCGTCAATGAGCTGCTGTCTAAAGAGCAGCTGGCTATATTAAAAGACGTGCTTATGCAGTATAAAGACTATTTTGCATGGAACTATTCCGAGATGCCGGGATTAGATCCAAAAATAGCCGTGCATAAACTGGTAATATCACCGGACGTCAAGCCAATCAAAGAAGCTCCAAGAAGAATGCGAATCGAGCTTTACATGAATATCAATGCCGAAGTCAAGAAGCTAATTGACTCCGTCTTCATCCAAGAAGTTCAATACCCTGACTGGATCGCCAATATCGTTTCGGTAATGAAGGAAAATGGGACAATACGCATCTGCGTATATTTTCGGGATCTCAACAAAGCTTGTCTGAAAGATGACTTCCCAGTGCCTGTTACCGAGTTGATGATCGATAACACATCCATCCATGAAGTCTTCTCCTTCATGGATGGATCTTCGGGATATAATCAAATAAAGATGTATCCTGAAGACCAAAAGCATACTGCTTTCCGGACTCCGCTGAGCATATTCTGCTACAAAGTGATGCCCTTTGGTCTGAAGAATGCTGGCGCCACCTACCAGAGGGCCATGACAAAGATCTTCGATGACCTCAAACACGAGATTGTCGAATGTTATATCGACGACCTCATGGTTAAAAGCAAATCGTATGAGGAGCACTGAGAGCATCTGAAGATAGTGTTCCAGCGTCTTCGGAAATATAATCTGAAGATGAACCCTCTGAAATGCACGTTTGGAGTATCCTTAGGCAAATTCATAGGATTCATCATCCGACACCGAGGCATCGAAATAGACCCATTGAAGATCAAGGCGATCATGGAAATGCCCACGCCAAGAACTTTCAAACAACTGTGGTCTCTCCAAGGAAAGCTCGCGTATATCCGACGGTTCATAGCTAATCTTTCCGGAAAATGCCGCCCCTACAGCCATCTAATAAAAAAGGGGACCCCATTCATTTGGGATCGTAAATGCCAAAATGCGCTAGACGAAATCAAACAATACCTGCAGAACCCGGGGGTATTGACCACTCCAGTCAAGGGAAAACCCCTCATCCTGTACACAACAGCCCTTGAAAGTTCTTTAGGCGCGCTATGGGCACAGGAGAACGACTAGGGGAAGGAGAGAGCTCTCTACTATTTGAGTCGAGTCCTTCTGGGGCATAAAACAACTATTCCTTTATTGAAAAGCATTGGCTAGCACTGATCTTCGCGATAACGAAGTTTCGACATTATGCCTTGGCATATGAGGTCCATATCATATCAAAGGCGGATCCTCTCAAGTATTTAATATCAAGAGCCATACTAACTGGAAGGCTTGCCAAATGGACCATCCTCTTGATGGAATTCTCGATAATCTATCGACCTCTTAAGGCAGTAAAAGGCCAGACCATCGCCGACTTTCTCGCAGAGCATCTGATACCCGCCGACTCTCCCTTGAACTGCGAATTGCCGAACGAACACGCGTTTGACGCAATCGATGGGGAGAAAGAAGGGAGTGATACCCGATAGGAACTCTACTTCGATGGAGCATCCTCCTTGAAGAAGCGAAAGAAAAACACCCCCATGATTAAAGCCGGGATGGGCCTTATCTTCGTGACTCCGCAAGGAGGGATAATGCATTTCTCCCTTTCATTAACAAAGCCAAGAACAAATAATGAGGCTGAGTATGAAGTTTTGATAGCAGGTCTTGAGATTGCTGTCGACATGGGAATCGAAAACCTCCTCATATATAGAGACTCCCAGCTGGTCGTTAGCCAAGTAAATGGCGACTACCAGACGTGCAAGCCAGAACTGATCAGATATGGTGTAAGAGTGCAGCAACTGCTGATTCAAATTCCATCCTACATCTTGGAAAGCATACCGCGTGCTGAAAATAGCAAGGCGGATGCGTTAGCCAAGCTCGCTAAAGAATTGGCCGACGAAAATCTCGATGACGTAAGGATCATTGTGCAAAGCCGCCGGATTCTCGCGCCAGCAGAAATATCTCCGAAGTCGTCTAAAAGAAAGGGAGCGACTGAACAAGCGGTCTTCCAAATAAAGGAAGAAAAGGCTGAGGATTGGAGAGAAGTCTTTATAGACTACTTCAAATCTCATCGAACTCCCGAAAACGCATCATCAAGACATCAGCTCATAAAGCGAGCTCTGTTTTTCGCCTTCGTCAATGATACTCTATATAAGAGATCGTCCGATTATTTGTGGCTAAGATGTCTGGGACCAGAAGAAGTAAGGAGAGTCGTCCAAGAAACTTATAACGGACTCTGCGGTTCTCATCAAGCCGGGCCAAAGATGAAGCTGAAAATCAAAAGAATGGGTTACTAATTGCCCACGATGATTCAAGACTGTCTCGAATATGCGAAGCAGTGTCACTCGTGCCAAATTCACGGGGACTTCATCCACCAGCATCTAAATCCGCTACACCCAACACTGGTTAGCTGACCATTCGAAATGTAGGGAACCGATATAATTAGGCCCATCGAACCGGCATCATCCAAGGGACATCGGTTCATATTGACAACGACTGATTACTTCTCTAAGTGAGCAGAAGCAATACTGCTAAAGAGGTGAAGACGGAGAACATCCTCCATTTCTTCAGGACACATGTCATCTACCTGTTCGGCATTCCGCAATGGATCATCTCGGATAATAGGCCGGCCTACAGAAGCCATAAAATCAGCCGCTTCACACAGCAGTATAAAATAGATTGGAGATACTCTTCGGTCTATAATCCCCGAGCTAACGGTCTAGCTGAGGCTTTCAACAAGACCTTGACAAAGATCATAAAGAAAACGGTGTCCAGAAATAAAATGGACTGGCATGAAAGATTGCATGAAGCTCTCTGGGCTTATTGGACCACGTTAAAGACGTCCACGAATACAACGCCATTCGCGTTGGTATTCAGCATGGAAGTAGTACTTCCTTTAGAGATAGAGCTACCCTCTCTACGAGTAGCAGTTCGATATGAGCTGACGGATGAAGAAAATGCCCATCTTCGGCTTGAGGAGCTCTATGCCCTCGATGAAACTCGTCTCATGGCGCAGCAAAACCTAGAAGCTTACAAAGCAAGGATGACGCGCTCATACGAAAGACTGACTAGGCCGAGAACATTCCGCCAAGGCGAACTTGTACTAGTTGTCAAAAGACCTATGATCCCCAATCGTGCCAAACGGGGAAAATTCGAGCCGAATTATGAGGGCCCGTACATCATAGACAACGTCTACCAAGGTGGGGCCTACTTGATCATGGATATGCATGGCGAAAGACCCTTCCAGCCAATAAATGACCGATTCCTTAAGAAATACTACGCTTGACGAGTCATGGCCCAGGTTAATGATAGATGACGACGCTCGTGTCCGCTCGCTGTCTTCCTAAGTTCAAACCCTATAAGTAGTATCCGGCAAAACCTCTCCTGAAAATCCCAACAGACCGCGACGTCTTAAAACTAGCTATGGACCGAAATGTCCCTAAACTAACAATGGACTGAGATGTCCTTAAACTAACAATAGACCGAAATGTCCCTAAACTAATAGTGGACTGAGATGTCCTTAAACTAACATTAGACTGAAATGTCCCTAAACTAGTACTCTTCGCCCAAAACATGGCGATATCTTTTTCTGGGATCTGTGTTGCAATCAAAGCTCCCACAAAAAAAACGGTACGTCCACAAGCGAAATGGGCACGGATGAAAACCCGAAAGAGCGTCGTGAGTAAAAACAGCAAGGCTACCGGCGAGTTTGTGAAAACCCGAAAGGGCGCACTCTCGTTAAAATAAGACACATGTGAGGTACTCTCGACCTTGTGAGGAGAAGACACCTGCGTGAGATCCTTACGACTCACGAGAGAGCAACACACTTAGGGATCCCCACGATTCCTAAGGAGAAATTACACTTACGAGATCCTCACGACTCGTAAGGAGGATTCCCCCTGTGAGACCCTCACGACTCGTAAGGAGGATTCCCCCTGTGAGACCCTCACGGCTCATTGGATTCAAAATCTTTAAGTTACAGGGATCTGAACCTGTTTTTAAGCCATCACACTCCCCAAGTTGCCCTACAAGTGGTCCAATAGTAACCCTTGTATACAATCCACGGGCAAAAATAAACGTTCCCTCACCTAGTTCCACCAATGACGTGAAATTTCCTCATTTGATGAACAACACTTGTAGGTCCTCTCAGCTTGCAAGGAGAAAATACTCTTGTAAGATCCTTACGACTTACGAGAGAAAATATCACTTAGGAATTCTCACAACTCCTAAGGAGAAAATACACCTACGAGATTCTCATGACTCGTAGGGAGAAATACTTTTATGAGACCCTTACGGCCCGTAAAGTCAAAAAGCCTTAGTTAATGGGATCCTAACCTTGTTTTCTAAGACACCTCTGTTCAAATCGACAAAGGAAAATGATGATTCGCTCCTGGCAACAATCCCAATGGTAGCGATGCTGATGCCTAGATTAGTATCAAATTCCAAGTCCTTTCATAGCAAATGATGATTCGCCCCCGGCCATATTCCAGTCGCAGCGATGCTGATACTAAGATTGGTATCAGATCTCAAATTCCATACTTGCAACAAAAATCAGCGAGCCAAAAATGCATATGAAATAGCCGAAATGATGGGGCAACTCGCAATAAAAATCAGCGAGTAAAATATATCCAAATAAAAGCCTAAATGTTTGGGCAACTTGCAATAAAAAGCAGCGAGTAAAAAAGAAAAATAGCCGAAATGATTGGGCACCGCGACGAAAAGCCGAAATGATTGGGCAATCGCGAAATATAAAAAGCTGAAATGATAGAGTATCGCGGAAAGAAATAAAAAATGAAATGAAACTTTTGCCCTACAGGTGAGATCACATTGACCCCTGTATACTATCTATGGGCACAAACGGAAAGGGAACCATATTACCCCACTGGGCTTCATCAAAGGGAAGCCAGATCTTGATGGCTACATTTACAGCCTAGAAATCAACAACGGCGTTCCCTTTCGTTCCAACCAGAAGCAGATACGATGTCAGTAAAATGGAGCCACGACGAAGTCCCCTAGTTCCAAATCTCGACGGTTCACAGACAGCCTAGAGACTACCTCGGAGCCACGGTAAAGTCCCCTAGTTCCAAATCACGACGGTTCACAGACAACCTAAAGACTACCTCGGAGCCACGGCAAAGTTCCCTAGTTCCAAATCTCGACGGTTCACAGACAACCTAGAGACTACCTTGGAGCCATGGCAGAGTCCCTAGTTCCAGGTCTTGACGGCTACATTTACAGCCTAGAAATCAACAACGGCGTTCCTTCTCGTTCCAACCAGAAGCAGATACGACATCAGCAAAATGGAGCCACGGCAAAGTCCCCTAGTTCCAAATCTCGACGGTTCACAGACAACCCAGAGACAACCTCGACATTCGTCGCAATATTGCAGACGCAATGTTAACAAACGAAGCAAAGGAACATCCCTAGCTTCAGGGTCTTGACGGCAACTCAAATGAGACCTGAAAGACTATCGAAGATCATCCCACACCAGCACGGAGTGGTCATGACTCATCGGGGCTCCCAAACTGAGCCTAACCTCAAGTAAAAAACGACATGGAATATCCCTAACGCTTGCTCTTTCGACGGTAATATCACCTGGAATATTACTTGAAGATATCTTGTCCATCCCCCGAAAGGATCAGAGACACGACAGTCGCGGGGCTACTCAAATAGCAAGATTGCATATCGAGGAATACATCGGCCAACGCGAGGGTACGACGGGTAAAAAACCCTAGTACTACAGACCCTAACGGACTTCTATTAGCAGGAGTTACCTATGACGTTAGGACATCCTTGCAAGAACTTCTCAATTCGTCTCGACTCGTGGGGAAAATAATGTTCCTGCGAGAACTTCTCGACTCGTCTCAACTCGTAGGGAAAAGCCTTAGGTAACGGGGATAAGGACCTATTTCCTAAGCACTGGGGCCCTGTAAGTCGGTCTAAGATGGACTATTGCATACTATTCACGGGCCACACTCTCCAAAGTCGAATATAGACAAGGAAGGAAACAACCATCTACGAGTCCTCCCGACTTGTAAAGGGGAAAACTCTCTTATGAGATCCTTACGACTCTCAAGAAAAAATGCATTTAGGAGTCTTCACGACTCCTAAGAAGAAAACACACCTGTGGGATCCTCTCGACTCGTAGGGAGAAAAGTCTTTATGAAACCCTCACGGCTCACAAAGTTGAAAAGTCTTAGGCGGCAGATTTGAACCTGTTTTCTAAGCCATCGCCGCCCTACAAGGAGGTCAAGATAGACTATCTATAAGACGCATTTGCTAAAGAGACACGACAGTACGACTGCGTATGTACTTAAATGGACCTAGTGTTCAAAGCATGCTGATTTATGTATGTGTAAGAAGGATTAGCGTGCAATACAACAATATTGCTCGCACCTAGCAAAAAAAAATTCTAAGGGTAAAATATGCAGCTCATGCACAGAGGCGAGATACACGTACGAATATATAATGAAGAGGAAACATTCAGCGGAATACATTCAGCAGTTAATAATAAGATAAATACATTGATATAAATATACTACTCTACAGGGAAGAGATCACTAAATATAAGATCAGAGATGCAGGGGTAAATAAAAGAAAACACAAAGTTCTCCAATTCCCTTTCTGCTCTCTTTACCATGTTGAAACGGCGGTCTTCGTGAGAAGTTGCTCCCCATTGATTAGCACTATGCTCATCAGCAAAGGCGGACATGATAGCCCGCTGAGCCCGTATCTGGCTGAGCAGCTGAACTGATCGGTCCCTCAAAGACTGGGTAATCAAACATGCCTCGTGAAAGCACTCGATCTTGTCCTCCACTGTATCGAGAATCGTCGGAGTCATCTCTGCCGGATGAGGAGGGATGTCGGCAAACACGGATGAAAGATCATCCGGAGCCAAATGGAGCCCATAGGAAGAGGAGAGCCCCTACGAGTCAGGAGCTCATACATCACCGCGTCTCACTGAGCGTCAGTGAGAAGAGAGTCTACCAGCCGCGCAGCAAAGCAAGGAATCGTTTCCTCAATGAGCACCTCCTATGGTTGCCAACAAGCGTGGGGACGATTGCAAGCCATAGCTCTTATTTTGCTTCTTTGGAAAATGACTTGCCTTGAGTTCTGTTAGTAGAAATGGGTTTTTCTTTGAAGAGAAGAAGGAAGACATAGTTTCGGGTTATAAAGAGAAACGTTCGAAGCTACGCACAGAAAACGTCATACATAGTGGAGCAATTTCCCAGGCCTAAAAAAGAGGCATGGGAAAAGAAGAGGTTGACTCATGAGAATCAGAGCGAGGAGGTGAAACGACCCCATCTGCAGAGCCTCACGTGCATGACACGTGAGCACCCGCATTGATCCTTTTAGGGACTAAAGCGGTGTCGCACATGCATAACACGTGAGCGCCGGCGCTAGTTCAGGATTAAAATCCTCAACAGCGCCTCATGCGCAAAACACGTGAATGCCAACAATAGTATAATGACACTTCATGTAAGACACGTGTGAGCATTGGTAAAAAAAGGGGGGAAAGAGGAAGTTTTGTCATTCATGCTCCAGGAACTTATACATGGTAAAAAAAATAATAAAATAATAATAATAAAATAAAATAAAAATGTTTACAATGGTTAAACACTAAATCCCGGACATGGATTGAGGAATTCAGAAGCAAGGCCGACTAAAATGCTTCTGGCTTCTCTGACCATTTTCGTGTCCATTTTCTCACGAATGCAAGCGTCGGGATTCTCGCTGATATCGTCCGCCCTCTGATAGGCAAAGATTATCGTCATATGTTGGAAGACTTGATGCAAGATATCAACAAGATCATCTCGCCGCCTCTTTGAGATCAAGCCTATCAGATATACTGGGTGCACCTTGTCTTTGGCATCATCAAGTGTCTCAAGCGGCATGGCTTCGTTAAATTCAGGAAGTGCTTCCTAAATCGCCCCCACGATGATCTTCAAAAGAGCGGAACGACGGGGGAGTAGTCGACCATTGTATTCATCGAAGCGACGCATAACCTCAGCGCATTGGGCATCCGTAAACTCCTGATTTTGACAACGGCCTTGGACGCGAATGTCTTCATAGGAGATAATTTCGTCAAGATCATACAGATAAGCGGCCATAATATCTGAAAGAAAGAATCAGTAAGAGTTTAGTGAGCAAAATGATCAAGAAAATGCTTATTATGAGAATCTAAAAGGATTCTCGAGTTTAAACAACTCCTAAGAAACTCTTAAAGTAAGTTTTATTAGAGAATGCAATAGACTCAAATCTGCTTTAAAGGTATTAAAACCCTAAAATATTCGAGGAAAGTAGGGGATAAAATTTCTCCAGAACCAAGCTCTATGGGAATACGGAATTAAATTCCTTTGATAAAGGGATTAAATCCCAGAAGACTCCCAAGGCAAGAAGGCAATGAAAACGGAATTAAATTCCAAGATTCTTAAAGATTGATGATAGGGTAAAACCCTAAAAGGAGGATTGACAATCCCCACTAATCCAAAATTTCAAAATCTACAAAAAAGAATTTATATCTATATATGTTTTGGGATCTTTAAAAAACCGATCCGAGAAAAGAGCTGTGCTCTGATAATGGATTTAAAATCCAGGGCAGAAAGCAAGAGGGGGTCGTGCAAGGTCCTCACCCAAAGAGAAGTTTTGCAGAGTTTAACTCTGAAATATTTTAAGGCAGGGAACTAAGCTCTGATGATGAGAATTAAATTCTCAAGAAAATGACCAAAGAAGAAGATGAAGGAACAGGAGGCTTCACAGAGGTGAAAAGCCTTGCATTTATAAGACATGATGAGAGCGATTCATCTTCTCATTCCCCTAGACAATCCAACGGCTGTGAGGACAGACAGCGTTGCACTCACGTACAAACCACGTGAGAGTAACACTGGGGGGCATTTGTTCCCTTATAAAAAAGGGATGAGAGAAAGTTCCTCACTAAAACAACCCCACGTGTTTAACACGTGAGTGCCTATATGCAACGCATATAGGTACTGCAATTAAAACAATTGCTAGGCTAAAAGAGCCCCACGTGTTTAACACGTGAGTGCCTATATGCAACGCATATAGGCACTGCAATTAAAACAATTGCTAGGCTAAAAGAGCCCCACGTGTTTAACACGTGAGTGCCTATATGCAGCGCATATAGACACTGCAATTAAAACAATTGCTAGGCCAAAACAGCCCCATGTGTTTAACATATGAGTGCATATATGCAACGCATATAGGCACATCAATTAAAATAATTGCCAAGCTAATAATCCCCACGTGTTAAACACGTGAGGGCACTTCCCTACTCAACAAGAAACCGTTGGATCGAAAATCCAATGATGATAGAATTAAATTCTATTGAACTTTTAAATGGGAAATGATATTTTCTGTTAAACAGAAAGTTGGCGGATCAAAAATCTCATGAGTTGGAAAATATTTTTCATCTCTCTTTAAAACAAAGGAAAATTGTGCTCCGTTAAACCAAGCACCATTGGATTTTTAATCCAATGGTGGATAAAAATTGCCAAGCTACAGAATAAGTTCTGTATGGGAAAATATTTTCCTAATCTTGTTAAAAATAGGAAAAATATCTTCTGTAAAACAGAAGTCCTTGTATCAAAGATCCAGCGGGAGATAAAATCCCCAAGTCAATTAAGATTCTCAATGAGAGATTTCCTTAACTAAATCAACAAATTTACCTCTACTATATAAAGGACCTAAGAGTTCAAGTCTTAAAAAAAAGAAGATGAAAAGGAGAAGAGACCCCCCATAAGATTTGAGAAACAAAAAAAAAAAAGAAGAGCTCTCTTTTAGAAAAAGAAACCCTAGGTAAGAAGAAAGACATATAAATCATGTTATCTTTTCTTCTCCATTTCAAGAGTTTAACTCTTCTAAAACGAACTTAGTTTTTTCCTCTGGTTGAGATCTGCAGAAGCAGATCTCCCCACAAGTTGAGAATTTAATTCTTATCGGGGAGATTCTGTCATGCAGACTTAAAACTTAGGAGAAAGAACTATGTTTGAAGAATTTAATTCTTCCTAAGATATAGGAATTTAATTTCTCTGATAAAACTAGGGTTTAATCCCGCAAAAGAATTTAATTCTTATAAAACAAGGGACCTAAAATTCTCAAAACTCAGATTAAAATCTCCATGCAGACTGGTGATTCATTAGCGTTCAATGCTATATAACAAAAGCTCACGTGTTCCCACGTGAGCACTTTCGATGAACAAAAAAGGACTGAAATTAAATCACGTGTTCCCACGTGACCCCCAATAGTGCTTAGCACTTATAAAAGGAAAAGGGCACCTCACGTGTTCCCACGTGACCCCCAAGCAATTGCTTAACACTTACATGGAAAAGGGAAAAATTCCAAAGACAGCGATCACATTTTGAGCACCTCACGTGTTCGCACGTGAGTATTATATGAGCTAAGTGCTTAGCACTTATAAAACGAAGATGGAATAAATCTAAAGAGGCAGTGCCCAACTTTGGGGCGCCTCACGTGCTCACACGTGAGGGCCACAGGAATTAATTGTTTAACACTTGTATATATAGACAGGGATTTTGAACCCTAAGGGCACAGCACCAACTTTCAGGCGCCTCATGTGCCACACGTGAGCGCCCCAAATTTCAGCGTTTAACACTACTTTAGAGCCTCACATGGGAGTACGTAAGCGCCGAGCAGATATTAGTGTTTAACACTATGAGAGGCCAACCTTAGCCTAAACTAGACAAGTCTTCCGAGGCCAAAACTCTTTTGATCACCAATCAACCGAGCCCTCCTATGCTCAGGTCTCCCCAAATCGATCTTAGTTCCAAAGATGACTAATGATCTCCTAACAGTTGGTATCTAAAATGATGTTCATTCCACCATGATCTCTCCCTTCAATCTAAAATTCGGTTCAAGGGTACATCTCTCCATACTTCTGATACATGTCGTTGTAATTCTTCAACGTCTTCAGAGAGGTGGAGGGTCCCGATAACCAACAGCTCTTTGGTGCACTCCCAAACCCATGAGCACATCCCAATAGACCGCAATGTCCTTAAACTAGCTCTGGACGGCAATGTCCTTAAACTAGCTATGGACCGCAACGTCCATAAACTAAACCCTCATACCAAAAATGGTGATATATGGACCGTTACGTCTTTAAACCAAAGCAATAGAGCCCAAATTCTCTTTTGTTGGGTCTGAATGATCCCAAAAATCCTGCTGAGTAGATGTTAGTCTAAAATTAGACTAACGTATTCTCAAAAAACATTTAAGTTGATCTTAATCCCAAACGAGATTAACGATTCTTAAATCAAATCAAACCCAAATCTAAGAAAATACGGATTTGGACTAATCCATGCCCTGCGGACGACAACACAAATTAGTCTCCATATACAATCCACAGGCAACCAAAAATAAAACAAATACATACGACACGAAGTGAACATCTGGAGCAGGAGAAAGTGGTTATCGCTACGCGGTAACGTAATTAACCGCAGGGGATTGCGCTTGCAGGGAAGAGCGTCCACACAATCAAAAACCCCTCACAACGAGGGGGAATCTGATGAAATCTGCTACAACGGTCACATCCGTCCAAACCTCCGATACACGGTGCCATAAATCAACTTGGTATTTTCGGAGAGGTGGACGGATAAACCCAAAAAGCATCTATCCCCAAATTCAGGCAAGACGACCTACGCAGTCCGTCTCCGTTTTCGGCGGTAAACAGTCCTTAACTTCAAATTTGTATCCAAGAACACCAAATCCTTTATAATATGCAACCTCCATAATAGGAAACTGAGCTAAACATCTTAAATCGCTCTCTACCGTCGCAATCCCACTATTCTGAGTGGTTCGAGAAACTTTCATATTATTATCGAGTATCATATATTGGTTTTAACTTGAACATTTAACATGAATAGGTTTTACGTTAACGTTTCGTTATTAAGGGTATGAAGTTTTTAGTTTAGGGTAAGTTTTTCTTGCATTTACGGTAAAATTGTATGTTTACGTTATCATCGAGTATCCTACTGAAGGAACTATTGCACCGTAAACCCTAACCCTAATTAACTCAAATTAACCTAATTAACCCAAATTAACCCTAATCATCATCCTAACTCAAATTATCCCTAATTAACCCAAATTAACCTAATTAACCCTAATAAACACCCTAACGCTTCAAATTATCACTAATTAACCCAATTAACCCAAATTAATCTTAATCAACACCCTAACACAAATACACTCTATTTTACTTAATTAACCCAAATTAACCCTAACCCAAACCCTAATCCAAATTAACCTAAACCTAATCATCATCCAAACCCCAACACAAATTAACTCTAGCACTAACCAAAATTAACTCTAATTAATCTAATTAACCCAAACCCTGGCCATAATCATCACCAACCCTATTTTACATAATTAACCCAAACTAGTCCTAACCCTACCTAATTATCCCAAACTAACCCTAACCCTACCTAATTAACCTTAACCCTAACCCTAAAACTAACCCTAACCTTAAACCGAACCCTAACCCTAACCTTAGCCCAAACCCTAGACCGAACCCTAACTTTAAACCCTAGTAGTAACCATAAAATCAACAATAACACAAATAAAAGCCCTAGCAGTAACCCTAACTCTAAGCCCTAATAGTAACCCTAAAAACCCATCTCTGGATCACGAACTGGGACAAATGTTGTGCTACCAAGCTCCATACCATACCTCCAGAATATTATCATAACTCAAATTGAAATTCGTTCAGCTCTGAAAGCAAAATTTATTGTCAACATGTTACCTACTTGAAGTATGATTGGTTAAAAGAGTCATTTTGCTCTATGGTGGGTACAGACACAACCACATAGAGATGCCCAAACTGCCTTATTAGTTTTTCAACTCTGCATTATGTGAGAATGTTAATTAACTAGATAATAAGCAAGCCTTAATTATCGCAGGTGTCAGCTACCTGCTGAAGAGCAGATGTATTGTCACGGTTCCAATTCTTCACAAAAACAAATGCTACTGATAAACCCTTGTTGTTGAATATGAGATCCTGCACTCCAGCAACCAGTCTACGAAATTGGAGCATCATAGAATATCTAATATCTATGTGAAAGAAATGATAATTACAGGAGATATAAGGAGAAAGTTAAGACGATATGAGTTTGCACTCAAGAATGATGAAATGAAATGAATTAATGATAGATGTTGTTCGTCTCTCCATGTGGTATTCATTATACAGACACTGTTGCCTGCATATTGAATAGAATCCAAGGTGAAGAAAAATCCACAGCTTAAAATATGAACTGATGTTCAGGTGAAAAAGTAAAAATTTCCGACTAATGATAAGTTAATTATAGAAAATAGATAAAGCAACAAGCATAAGCATATAAACTATCATGTATGCTGCGGTAAACTCCTACTCCGAGACCCAATAAATATCTTATGAAATTTAAACCACTTAAAGTTCTATGAAAGCATATAAATATTTAATGAAATTTCTCTTGAAGAATGGCGGTATGTAACTCCTGGTGAACATGATAAATGATTTAGGTTTTGATATTTATATATAATCAATACAGCATTTCTTTTGAATGGAAACCCTACCTAATTAACCCTAACCCTAAAACTAACTCTAACCCTAACCCTAACCCTAACAATAACACAAAAAATAAGAATAATCAATAGTTCAAAATGGATTTAACTCACCCCACTTGTAGTTTTGCCGGTGGATGGAGCTCAACGAGGTGGAAAAGACCGGGGATGGAGCTCGACGAGATCCTCTGGTGTGGCGGCAAGATGGCGACGAGCTGACAGGATAGAGGTGGAGGTGGATGCAGTGGCTGACGGAATAGAGGTGGAGGCGGCGGCTGACGGGAAATTTTGGCGACGAGAGGTTCCGGAGGCGGCTGACGAGAGGTGGAGGAGGCACGGGTGATCGATCGCGCGCGCGGGTGAGGAAAAAATTGGGGGAGATGAGAAAATTTTAGAGGCTTTTTTTATAAGTTACCCTTTTTTGCCTCTACGGATTAATCCGTAGGGGTTTCTTTTACGGTTCCGTAGGACCAAATAAAAGATTAAATTTTAATATTTTTTAATTAATCCGTAGGGGCAATAAAAAGTTGCCCCTACGGATTCCTATCTCCGTAGGAATAAGCCCTTATTGTAGTAGTGAACTCTCAAAACACTTAATTCAATTAATGGACATTATATAAAGTGCAACCAAGATAAATATAAAACCCAGCACATAGACACATTCCATATGCTCTTGATGTTAATTTTTTTATAATCTTAATTTCCATCTCAAAGCACCGAGTCTTGGGCCCAATGATTGTTGTTTCCGGCCTAACCTTTTAAAAAACACTTTCATGTATAATGGCCATTGACCTATTTTCAGTCTCTACTAAACGCCTTCTTGTCGTTTTCTTTTCAGAGACCGCCTATTAGAATCCGAGCTCAATTTTGGCTTGTTTAAGGCTCGGTATAATAAGCCGAACATGAACCAGACATGCTTAGCTCGAGACGAACTCAAACCGAGCTTATGCTAACATAAACTAAGCTGAGCCGAGTTTGGACAAGGGTCGTTCAAGCTCGGCTCGTTACAGCCATAGTGTCCTGCTTGGAACAAATCATTAAAAGGAACACAAAATAATGATCATATATCCCATCATGCAACTAGTTAGAAAAGATCACTAATTCCACAGGACACAAGTGGTACAAACGATTAAAATATTTAAATATTAGTATTTAATTTAAGTGAATTAAAGATGATAGAATAGACTAACCCTTTGCGTGCTGTTGGTACATCAAATCACGTAGCTGGCTTTCATCCTCAAAATTGTTTTCACTTGCAAGATTTTGGATCCAAGCAACAAGTCTTTATTCAACCTCCAAGCATATAATATAGCATTGTACCCTTGAGAATTTAATATAACCCAAATATATATATATATATATATATATATATATATATAAAAGTAACACAATTCCAGATTAATTGGCGCATCTAATCAATAAATTGGTGTTTATCAGAGCATGTATAATTTTCGTGCCAGATTGTAGGAGATCCTATTAGATATGAACTATGAATTTTTTTTAATTCAGACACTGATGTGTCAACAATCAATTACACATTGCTAAGAATCCAAATCAAATAATCCATCCAACAAGCTTGTTGTACCATGCTGCCTCTTTGCTACTTGGTTCAACTTGGAAATCGGAATATTAATACTAAAGTGCTACCCTAACTTTCATCTTCAAAAGAAATCAGCTCGATTTCCAGGTGGCATTCCAAATAAAACAAATACATTGTTAATAGTAGAAAAAAACCTCGGGAGATGAGAAATCTGGCTCGGTTGAAAATAAAAGTTGTTGCGCACAACATTTTAAACAGCACAAGAAAAAATACGAGGCTACCAAATTATTTAGGCTTTCATTTCATATAAATAATCTACTATCAAGCTTGACAGCATTCATTTCATATATGAATACCAGGAACAAATTTAAGCATTCATGCTAATACTGATTATTCGCACATTAAAACTTCAAGCATACATGCATCAGAAGATTAATATATACATTCCAAAGGTCATATTTTCTCACAACAAATGACCTGCAGCGAAACATTGTTTTCAAGATATTTGTACAATGAGGAACTAATTATCCAAACATAAACCTCATTGGATTTCTTTGACTGCTCATCGAAGAAATGAACGGTCGAGAGAATGGAGAATCAACGGCACCTCCCAAATATGACGTATAATCTGAACGCAATGAAATATTTTCCTCAGATGGCTCAGTCTCAATATGCCAGAGATCAGCAAGCCTTGAGTTTAGATCTTTGAGTACCGTGTTTTCAGTATCGGAAGATTTCTGTTCATCTTCTATGTTAGTAATATTTGATCTAGCATAACGATCCTTGAGGACTTCTAATCGAGACATAACAGAGGATTCAACTTTATCATCCTCTGTTGATTTCTTCTCTTTTGGTTTTATCTTGCAGCTTTTGACCGCATCGTTCTCCACGGGGTTCATAAGCACTGGTGTTTCAAACGGCATAAAATTCAATTGGGGTAATTTTGTTGCTCGTAGAGGCTCCTCTGCTGCAATAAAAAATAGATTCTAATTATTCACGCCAAAAAGTTCAAGACTAAATTCTACAAAACTCCCCTCTTCTGCCCTCAAAGCAGAAAATCGTTCTCTGATCAGTACTGCAACTTTCTTATGCCAAAATACTCCTTACTTTTTGCATTATTATGTCACATATTAATAGTCTTAAGGCTAAATTGCAAGAAATAAACATCAATTTTGCAAGTATACCAGGAAATGAACCACTTTTGAAAACCTGTACTTTTGCCCTGCTATTCTGATTGCCGTTCCAATTTTTTTTATTCCCAAAATGCCCCTCGGTAAGAATATAGAGTATGAACCGTTATTCCAACAATTGCAGAAAAACAATGTAGGTTTAGGGGTATTTTTAGGAATAAAATTTTGATTTAACATAAATGAACACACCATTCAACCAAGAGGGTCCAGTGTACAGGTTTTGAAAAGAAGGGGTATTTCCTCATATACAATCAAAAGTGGGGGATTTCCTGAAATTTGGCCTGCTTTTAAGTTTAAGGGTAAATTTTACTAAACCCCATCCACCTTTTGAGGTTTTTGAGATAACATCATTGAACTTTAAAAATTATTGAAGGGTATTTTCGTTAAAAAAAATTGAAAGGTATTTTTGTCAAAAATATCATATTCCGTCCATTTGAGTCTATTCAATCTATCTATAAGACATTTTGGGATTATTCAGTCCAATTATGGCTTGTGCAAATTAATCAAACTAACGATTTCATACAATCATAGTTAAGTGGGGTTTTATAGCATTTTTAAAGTTCAATGGAGTTATCTCAAAACCCCCAAAAGGTGGATGGGATTTAGTAAAATTTACTCTAAGTTTAATGATCGAACGTCATTTCCAAATAAAATAGTTGCAGGAAAAAAAATATTAAGGGCTGTTTATTTTTGAATGCTGAGGGCTGTTAAAGTAGCGACAAAGTGAAGTTGAAAAAAAAAAGATTGGTATGTTGTAATACGGACAAAAGCGAGCTTTTATACAGGCAAAAGCAATCCAGAAGCTTATCTCAATATTCACCTTTTTTCTGGCCATCGTAATTCTCCATCTCAAGCTTCATGCGAGCAAGCTGAAGCTCATACTTCATCGAACACAATGAAGCTTCTGCCTCCATCCACAATTTTTTATATACTAGCGCCTCAGGGTTCTCTTCCTTCTTCTCAAAGACTTCACGGTCCAAATCCTTCACTGACACCTGCTTTATAAAGGCAAACAACTTACAAAAGCATTATCTAGCCAGCAGGAAGATATCATGGACTTTCCAAATTATACCTGAGTGCTTGTTTTGCTTTGGTTTTTGAAGATCTCCTTTGATTTTGAAACTGAAACCTGAGGACGGCTAGGCTCTTTGCCAGGAGAACTGGAAGTGCTAGTAGTACCCTAAAGAGAAAAGCAAGCAAATGTTACCTCACAATTGTGATATTTCATCCTTTCAAAAAATGGAGATGAACATTATGGAGACAAGGAAAACTATTTTGGCGGCAACTTTTCCAGCAAGAAAATATGCAAAATATACATAAATATTTTCTAAGCCATAGGATTGACAACAGGAGTGATAGAAAAATGTGGAAAGTTACAAGTCAATACAGTGAGAAGTTGGCAGATCATGTGATACAGGACAAAACGCAAATGGCTAATATATATGACCATGCACACAAGAGATCCAAAAGTCGTTAATTGTGATTAATAAATTGTATAAAAATGACATGCCGATTATTTGCAATTGTACTAAAGAGTCGACCTTGTGTCATAAAAGATAATCAATGAGCACAATTCGACTAAACACTTTCAGCTAAGAAATGTAACCGTCAAATATACGTAAATCTAATATTCAAAGTGTCCATAGTGAGCAAAATTTTTAATAAGATTTTATAGAAATTTTGATAATCTAGTGAGATATTTTTGTTTAAGGATATGGTAGACATTTCTTATTTAGTTAGTTTTTATTTAGTTTAAGAATAAGTGGCATAATTCTAAATTGTTTAGATCTTCTAAGAATTAATCTTTTAGGTTTTATTTTATTTAGAAAATTATGATCGACCTCTCCTATTTAAGAAGATGAATTTTGTACAATTATTTTCAGAGAGAAGATAAATGAGAATTTGATTGCTACAAAATTTGCAATTTTGGTTTTTTTTTTGTTTCATGTGATTTGAACCAACTGCTGACCCATATTTCGGCTGCGATCAATCAATTCAATAAAGGTCGTCGATTCAACATCATCATCAGCTAGACTTAGTATTGCTCAATCACTTCTCTCTCAACTCGTTGTCAACAACCCGTCGTCAACATCTCATCTCATATCTGAACCGCTGCTGCCACTTCACCACCAACCAGAAGCCGTCACCATCAGCAAAGAAGCCTGTCTTCCTCAGATCTTGATATTTTGCCTGTCTCATATCAGACCCAAGAACGCAGCAAGATCTCATCTTTATATGTGTTCAATGTTCATGTCCAGATTCAAAGCCTTTGATCTTCTACTAATCGACTTGGCCAAGCTTGATTTATTCTCTTTGACATGAGAAGAGATAGTTCAACAAACAAAGTGCTCACTCATCTGGATTCCTAACTTGAAGCCAACTAGCAAGCAACATCTAATGATGCGAGCAAGCAGGAATATCTTCAAGCCTATCTGAGGTATAAAGGACGGCGACGAAATGTTGCCGACGACCGGCGACGACATGTTTGACAAGTGGAGATAAAAAAAAAAAAAAGATGGATCGATACCGAACCTAGCCAATGATGATGTTGAACCAACGACCTCTAGCGAATTAATGAGTCGGAAGTTGGTCCAGATCAAATCAAACTAAAATACCAAAACTACAAATTTGGTAGCAATCAAACTCTTATTCATCTTCTTTTCCCAAAATCATTGTACAAAGTTCATCTCCTTAAATAGGAAAGGTTGATTATAATTTTCCAAATAACATAAAATCTAAAAAATTAATTAAATCCTAGAAAATCTAAACAGTTTAGGATTGTGCCACTAATTTTTAAATCAAATAAAAACTAACTATATAAGAAATATCTCTAAGCCATCCCCGATCAAGAACATCTCACTAGAGTATCAAAATATCTATAAAATCTTATTATAAATTTGCTCCGCATCAACATGATTGATTCCCAAATATTTACGGAATTCAATCTAGATAACATGGTTACATCTAGGTTACTTAATTCCTATTTAAAAAGAGATGAAAACAGAACTACATCAAACTTATAAATGCCATTTTATAAACCCGATTTCATAGCTATAGGAATTGTTTCATAATCCAGTCATGCTTAAGATTTGAACAAATGGGGTTCTGGATGTTCCAGGCTAAAGAACACGAAGGGTATTCCTCAATCCTCATAGTTTAAGCCACTAAAAAACGAGTACAATGAGAGAAAAACATAATGCGAAAGACACCAAGTAAATTTTTGAGCACCATTAAAGAAGGATACCTCCATGCGAAAGGATGCATCTACAAGGTTCAATTTATGAAGGTTTCAAATCAAGTTCGCATTTAATAATTCCCTCATGCAATCAAATGACAAGACTGTCCCTGAAGGAAATTAAAGAGAAAGGAGTCACCTTCAGAACGTGTAGAACCTTTTCAGATGCATAAAAAGGTAGACTCTCTATTTTATATCTAAGAATTAATTTTTTTAATATCCCACTTAACAGTAGAATCCATTATAAATGTTTATAACAGCACATCAAAACCTTATGCTGCTACTCAGATTATATGGGGGCAATGTATATACTTAACCTTTGTTTATATGGTGTAAATGGGGGTAATAGTTGTAAGCTTATAATAAAGGAAAGGTACACCAAATAGTTTCATGGAAAAGGAAAGGCATGCTTGATGCCTCTTTGCCAGATCGTCGATGTAGCTATAAATGTTGCTAAAATAAAAAGACCCCACGAGCATAGAAAAGGCTTAACTATACATGCATGTCTATATGCTCAGTGTGTTCTTATATCTACCATGAACCAAAAAGAGAGTCCACAATATATGTTTTATCGGCAAGAATTGTTGCCCAAGTTTTCTTTCACGAAACCAAACAGGCCCTAAAGACTTAAAAGTTTTAGACGAGGAAGCATGTGACATCACAATGACTTATGTGCATAAATAATGCATGGTACACATGATTGATGTCCCTTGTTGCCATCTAAAACCCACTTGAGTAAGAAAAGGCCTTTCAGTATTTTAAGTAATTCCGCATATCAGAGTTTGGGCAAAGAGACGTTAAAGCACAAGGTCTTATATCGTCTTAAGAGCAAGAGGCGCCTGGAAAAAAAGACCATTTGAGCAAAAGGGGAGGGTGTCTTCAGATTGAAATTTCCAATTTGATTCTCTCAAGGACACTTGGCAAATAAAAAATTTCATAATGTTGAGAATTTATTTCAAGAATCATAACTAACTACTCAAACTTATGACATAATAAATTATTAACAAATTAAAGCAATAAAACATAGATATTTAAATGACAAGTTAACAAATCTATTTTGCTTGAGATCTTATCTAATTAAATCAATCACATGCATCGCACAGCCAAAACGCTAGTGTGTGGGCGCTTGCATGTGTGTGTATAACAATAATATGCATATCATTTCAGTAACCATCCACCAATCTCAATATTACCACATTTCATCCTGGTATTAGATGAATGCCGTTAAAAAAAAAGTGTACAGTAATTAAATTAACAAGAAGTAGAGAATCAAATTCTCAGTCTATCTTGCAAGCCATTGAAATATTGCATCATCAACCAACGTATCAGGAAATAATATACTAACAAACCAGTGAATCATTTGAATCGGTAGAAAGCCCAGATGGAAAATTGAAATGCTAAAATCACTATGAATGTGAGTTAATAAAAGAAACCTTATATTTGTAAATAAGATAAGTATAAGAAGATCAAAAGATAAGCAAGTAACCCAAAAACTCACCAACAGTTGTGGCTGTTGATCACACAAAGAGAGGACAAAGAAAAGGCATAACGCGGAGGGAGTGGGAGTGAGAGAGATGAGATGAGATTGCTAATCCAATGGCCCAACCCTTACATTTCCCTAAGCGGCTTGTTATTCTCAACCCCGCCATTTTTTTTGTTTATTGTTTACTCTTAGGGTATAAAAAAAAGAAATCAAGGGATAAAAGAGAGATTGAAATGTGCCAAGGAATATATATATATATATATATATATATATATATATATATTGTTTACTCTTAGAATTTCAAGCTGTCATTCGTCATATATATATATATATATATATATATATATATATATATATATAATGGAGGAAAGGTGCCATAATAGGGAATTTCCTCCTATGGCATCAAAAAAATACAGCCTCCACGATTTTATCCGATAATCGGCACCCATCATCTTCATGCTATCATCTAAGATGTGGATACACCAAATTTCATGTGATTCTACCACTGTTTCACCATTGAATTAGCAATGTAAAAAGTTCTATTGTCGGTAAACCGTTAATTTTGCACCCACTTAATCAATGATGAAAAAGCGGTAAGATCACATGAAATTTGGTGTATCCACATGAAATTTGGTGTATCCACATGAAGATGATGGGTGCCGATCGTCGGAAAAAATGGAGGGTGTATTTTTTCGACGTCACAGGAGAAAATTCCCTTTCATGGCCTCCTTCCTACATTATTCTCTCTCTCTCTCTCTAGACACCCTTCATGATTTTTTTCGACAATCGGCACCCATCATCATATTTATCATCTAAGATGTGGATATACCAAATTTTTTATGATTTTACCACTTTTTCACTGTTGATTTAGTAGGTGCAAAATCAACAGTTTATCGACGATAGAACTTTTTACATTGCTAATTCAACGGTGAAAAGTGGTAGAATAACATGAAATTTGGTGAAAAAATGGTAAAATCACATGAAATTTGTACTCACGTCTCAGATGATAAAGAAGAAGATATGTGCCGATCGTCAAATAAAATAATGGAGCATTGATTTTCATTGCCGCCATAAGAGGAAATTACCTCATATGGCCTATTTCCTCCATTATTCTCATTCATATATATATATATATATATATATATATATATATTGTTCTCGCCAAAAAAATTGTCTCAAATACAAAATTATGTACACCCCATACAGATGTGCACTTGGCAAAAATGCCAGCAAATGCCATGCGCCACGTGCAATACATGTGCACATGCACAAAGTAAATCGGCCCAAATATTGCGCACCACTTAAGTGCGCACTTGGCAAAATGCCACTTTAGTGGCGTGCAACACGTGCAATGCACATGCGCATGTTTCAATTCCTCATAATTCAACAGTGTGCAAGCACACCCCGTGAAACAAGCGTTTCTAACAAGAATATATCTTATTAATAAAGATTTAAATCTTTATTTAGAAGAAAAATCTTCTGTTGGTTAAAATACCTTAACAAACAGATTGGTGGATCTTAATCCAACGGTGCGCATGTCACTTTTAATTGATATGAATCAATTAAATAAATTTAAAATCAAATTGAGATCAAAACAGATCTAATAATTAGGAACAAACCCTTTCTCCTATAAATAGGAGCCTCATATACAGAAATTAAGAAGAACGGACACCCCATAAGTTGGAAGAAAGAATTCTCTCAAACTCATCGCCTCCTCCTTCCTCAAAGAAAGATAAAGAAAAATACAAAAAAGAGAAATGTTTCTTTCATCATAGAAGCATTTGCTTCTTTTTTTAAAAGCTTTTGCTTTTTCCTGAATCTATCGATCCATTATAAAAGAGATCAAAAGATTTTATATTCGATCTCTCTTATATAAAAGTTCATGCTTTTATGAGAGATCGATCTTAAGATCCGAAATCTATATCAAAATATGACACGGTCATGTGCATAAAAATGGTCTTTTGATTATATCACTAAATATCAAAAAACAGAAACCATTGTTTCTTTTTAAAAGTCATTGCTTTCTGATGAACAGTGCGCACCTGGTCCTAATGCGTACTTGATAAATCTATGCAAACTTTCGCATCACGTGATACTCACGTGTACACATGGAGAAAATAATGCCCCTGGAAATGTGTGCATCACGTGATATGCACGTGTGCGCAAATGAAAATGTTGACTTCTCAATACGTGCGCACGTATACAAGTGCAGATGTGAATTTGACCTGATAACAAGTGTGCAACCACGTGATATGCACGTCCGCAGCCCCTCGACTACAAGCAAGTGCGCAACCACGTGATATGTATGTGCGCCTCTTTAAAGAAGTTACATAAACATGCACACCTCAAATATACATGTGCACTTGACCAGCAAGTTTTTGCTTTGATTACTTGGTTAAAAATAAATTAAGTATTGAAGCTTTTGTTTCTCATATGACCAAATAAAACATATTTTCTAGGTAGATCTTAATCTAAAACAAGATTCGATCCTTAAACCATATCTTCTAAAGTTGATCGTAGTCTCAAATACGACTAATGATCTCTCATCGATACCATCTAAGTTGATCTTAATCACATACACGACTGATGATCCTCATATTATAAATTCTAAGTTGATCTTCGTCTCATATAAGACTAATGATCCTTAGATAAAATATAGAAGCCATTTCCAGCTAGTTTCAACAAGTTCTCTTCCCTCATATTTGGGATTTGGTTCAAGGATACATCTTTCCACGCCTCTGATATACAACGTTGTAATTCCTCAATATCTTCAGAGAGGTGGCGAGTCCCAATAACCAATAAACGCTCCTTACTCGTCCCAACTTGATGAAAGATATAGAATTTCATCAAGACAGGGAATGTATTAACCTCATATTGATACACTTCATATTGAGGCGCATCCTATATAGATGCGCACCATCTCAACAACAACCACCATCCCAGGCATACATATATGTATATGTATATGTTTGAAGGAAATATAAATGCTTTCAAGTTGAATCACCCCAATATTGGACGAAATCCGATGTTACCATCATTCACTTCGACACATAATATATACACATGCGCGCAAGCTGGAGGATGGACCGCTATGTCCTTAAACTGATATTCTGCCCTGCGAACCGTCTCCATATTGATTACCGTATATTATCTATGGGCTATCCATATATGATCAGATGATCAATTATGCCTATATGTTCACTGCTTCTAAGTTGATATTAGTCTCATATACGACTAATGATCATATTATCTAAGTTGATTTCAGTCCCATATACGACCAACGACCCTTAATCCATATCACCTAAATTGATATTAGTCGCATACACAACTAATGATCCTTGGCCCATATCATCTAAGTTGATCTTAGTCTTATATACGACTAACGATTCTTATATCAGACCTAAGTATCCAGTGAACTGATAGACCTCATTTATATGAGATATGTAATCTAAATTCACCCCAAATTTAAAATGTACGGATTTGGACTAATCCGCGCCCTACGGGTGACGACATATATTAGTCTCCGTATATAATTCAAGGGCAAACCTAATATGTATAACACGACACACGATGATTCATGGAGTAGAGAAAGTTATTATCGATTTGTGATAACGTAATTAACTCCAGAGGCTTGCGTCTGCAATCAAAAACATCCCCACAATCAAAAACCTCTCGTCATTGAGAAGGAATATGAAAAAGTCAGATACAACGGTCGGATCCATCCAAACCTCCGATAAACGGTGTCATAAATCAACTTGGTATCTTCGAAGAGGTGGACGAATATGTTCCATATAGCATTTGTCTCGTACTCAGGCTGGACACACTCCCTGCACCTCAGTCCGATTTCCGGCGATAAACAGATTATGGCACGCCTGGTGGGATATTTTTCTCTTTCCACTCAACACTTCGTGTGTCGTGTTTTTCGCGAACAATATCGCAGTATATATGTTTATAGTTGCACTTGGATGGTAGGATACTGAAGCCGGCGTCTCGTCTCTATGCAGAGATCAATGGCTTCCAACTGCACTCACTGTAACTCAAGCTCTGCCCCATCTAGGGGAATCAAGTACGGGCCACTCGCAGCCCCGATGTTTTGCATCCTTGCGGTGCATATGATTGAAGACATGAATGGGCTATTCTTTGGCTCGATACTGCATCCTCCTACCTTTGGTGCTTGAACGACAAAAGATGAAACTCAAAGGAAGTCTGTCTTCCATAGGCTAACTCCTCAAGCTTCAGCTCTACCAAAACTATCGGTCTCCCATCGACCGACTCTTACCGAAGGTCCTAAGATATGCAGGGGCATGATGAAGAAACCCCACAAGAAAAAGAGGTGCCTGTCTCGAGAAATGACCGAAGTCGCCACTTACATCGAATAAGACGAGCTGAGGGCAGTTCCTCACCAGGGTTAACTCCCCCCGCTCCAACTCCAATGGCAAATGCTGCTATTCCAACTGAGAACGGTTTCAAACTGCTGCGAAGGGTCAGACAAAATTCCCAACCACAGTATTGAAGAAGTCCCTGCGGCCCTTGGAGATCTAAGAAGCGCAGAAGCCACTTCGCTCTCTAAAAAGGCTTTCCTCATATATATATATATATATATATATATATATATATATATATAAGGCGTGGAAGGGAGGTGAAAAACTCCAAAGTTGTCCGCAGCTCTTCTCCTAAGTTCAAACAAATGAAGCATCAGCAAAACACTGACAACTCCCCTTCCGAAAACAAGGGGACTTATCCAAACAGGGTTCCTGCTATAATGGTTCCTCCCAAAACAGCTTCTCACAAAAGACAGAAGTCAGATAAAGTCCGAGCGCCCGAGGCATTCAAAAGGCCGAGATTCCAAACGCCCCAGGCCTGGAAGCAAGGTAATTCATACGGTATACATGATGAACTCCAAAGATGAAAGTAAAGCTTCCGTTAGTCATCGACCAATTACTCGGTCTCTAACGAAAGACTAGTAGCAACAAGAAAAACAACAGGAGATACTTGCTCAAGCGGCGGAACTAGTTAGTCCGCTGTCTAATGCAAACCCGAAGGATGCACCCGAAAAAAGAACAGGACAAGAGTCTGATATTGACTGCCTGAAGCACGCTCTCAAGAAAAAAGATAAGGAGGCGGCAGAGATTGCCGCTAATATGAACAAAATAACCCTCTTGATTCAGAATATGGCTGGAATGATGACTCAATCAAAACCCCAGGTAGATGAACCGCCGGTGGCCATTCTTGATGACAAGGGTGACACTTCAAATTCTCTGCAAACCCCATCAACGACTAAAGAGTAAATGATTTCCAAAGCAAAACTGGACGAATATATCGCTCAGCAGATCAAAACTCACTATGCCAGTGAAGAGACAAATAAACTGTTCAAGACCGGTCGACCATATCCGTCATGCTACAACTAGAGGCAGTACCCGCCAGGATACACATTTCCGACGTTCCACATGTATAAAGGGACCGGGAATCCTCGCCGGCACATAGTGCAGATTAAATCCATATGCGGCAACACGGGAGAAGATATGTTGCTTCTCTGTCAGTTCATCAGCAGTCTATCAGGCACTGCTTTCGAATGGTATTCGGAGCTTCCTAATGACTCCGTGAAGACTTTTGCCGAGATGGAACTGCTCTTCTGCCAAACATTCGCCAGTGCAAATGAACGCACTACCATGATGGCGTTGATCAATGAAAGAGTCAAACCGAACGAAACATGGATTCAATATGTTATCCGATGGCGAAACCTTTAGTCTAAATGTGAGCAGCGTATCAACGAAACTCCAGCCGTTGGAATGTTTATAGCTACCATAGACCGACATTCACGGGTGTACCCATTCATGGACTTTTTCAAGCCTACTACCTTCCAAGAGCTTATAGATAAATTGGCTCAATTGGATCAGATGGATCAAAGTCTTTTCTCTTCTGATGAAGATTTATGAAATGACAAAAGCAAAGACAAGACGGCATTTGTCGCCAACACTTAACAAAAACGAGCGACTCTAAAGCACCTGGTAGCCAAAATAACGACCACGCGGATCCCACTTGAAAAGATTAGGGCGCAGAAACTCACTCCCTCGAAACATACTTGCTCGCTGGCGAAGAAATCTCCATGAGATATGGTCCTTTCATAAAAAACAGAAAGAATGTAAAGGACCTACAAGCGTGTCCTGAAATCAAATGGAATATATCGCTTGAACCAGAAACTATAGAAAGGATGCAGATGCCATGTCTCGCTCCGAAGACGGATGATAAGGGGAAAAGCCCCCAAGTCAAGATTAGAAGACAAAAATTGAGAAACCCATGCAACCACCCGAATATATAGACAGCTGGACGAATCTACAAAAATATACCGACGTGTTGGAGGAATATAACCAAACGGCGCGTTCGTCAATTTCTTCGGCATCCTTTCAAAAAAATAAAGATTCTATAAAGAATGGAAGAGCGGGTGGAATGATGCCGCATGATCTCTCGTTCTATCGTATATGAAGAAGATGCTCCGTTAGCATTAGAAAGCGACACTGATGAGCAGGGCAGGTACCGTGCAAAGTGCTCTGTATTTCCCACAAGACAACCCGATTGACGCGATGATAAAAAAAGTAGTCCAAGAGGATGAAGATAGTCTAAGGTGTGAAGTGGTCATTTATGAAAAGACCAAACAGCAACGCCTGAGCAAGCAAGCAATGTAAAAGACGAATTATGTAACCCCCTAACCAGAATAAACATGTTGGATCACTATGTCTCTAAAATGGAAAGATGGACCGCTATGTCCCTAAACTGACTTCTCGCCCTACGGCTGATTTCCATATTAATCATCGTATACAGTCCATGAGCACGAGCAATATGTATCGCCACCATGTTCCTCCAAATATATAGTGCCCTACAAGCTCCTTGAGATCCATATCGTCTCTAAGTCCCACCGGCAAAGATTGCAACTCAAGTTCCACCTGTGAGGCTGCATCTGAAGTCCTACCGGCTATGAAGCTCCACTGATGATGCAATCCTCCGAAAGATGTTGTGCCCTACAGTAGATCTCCATATTGATCACTGTATATAATCCAAGGGCACAAACGATCCATATCTCTTCCAAGTCCTACAGGCAAACGATATTGGATCACCTACGGCGAAGCTACATTCAAGGGTCGGCAAAAAAAACGATATATTCACAAGCAAAATGGGCACGGATGAAAACCCGAAAAGGCTCCATGAGTAAACACCAAACTGCCGACGAGCTTTTGAAAACCCGAAAGAACGCAAACTCGTAAAAAATGTACACTTGCAAAGTTTTCTCGACTTTATAAGGAGAAAACACCTGCGTGAGATTCTTACGACTCACAAGGGAGAAGCACACTTAGGAATCCATACGATCCCTAAGGAGAAAATGCACTTACGAGATTCTCTCGACTTGTAAAGAGAATATATCATCTATGAGACCCTCACGGCTCAGAGAATTCAAAAGCTTTAGGTTATAGGGATCTAAAACTGTTTCTTAAGCCATCATATCCCTCAAATTGCCCTATAAGTAGTTCGATATCGACTCTTGTATACAATCCACGAACACAAACAAATATGTTTCAACGAAATCCCAGCAATGGCGAGAAATATCCCTATATGGTGAACGACACTTGTAAATCCTCTCCACTTATAATAAAATACCCTCGCGAGATCTTTACGACTCACAAGGTAAACCCACTTAGAGGTCCTCACGACTCTTAAGGAGAAAATGTACCTACGAGATCCTCTCGACTCGTAGGAAGATATACTTTCATGAGACCCTTACGGCTTATAAAGATAAAAAAAAACCTTAGTTGTCAGGGATCTAAACCCGTCTTTTAAGCCACCATTGTCCTACAAGCAACGACAAATGATAAGTCGCTCCTGACAATATTCCAGTTGTGGCAATGTTGATGCCTAATCGGGTATCAAACTTCAAGTCCTCCCACGGCAGAGGATAAGTCGCTCCTGACGATATTCCAATCGTAGCGATACTGATGCCAAAGCTGATATCAGACTCCCCAACTCGCAATAAAACTCAACGAGCAGAAAATGGAAAAAAAAATATAGCGAAATGATGGGCAACTCGCAATAAAAATCAGCGAGTAAATAAAATGAAATAGCCGAAATAATAGGGGCACTGCAATAAAATAGCCGAAATGATTGGACAATCGCGACTTTTGCGATAAGAAAAACTGAAATAATGGAGTATCACGGATATATATAAAAAAATTCTGTCATGCAAGTAGGTCAATACTGACTCTTGTATACAATCCACAGGCACAAATGAAAAAAAGGAACCATATTTTCCACCATACTTCGCCAAACGAAGAACCAAGTCTTTACGGCAAAATATGCAGCCTAAAGACTATATGGACGCCTCCTTATTCCAACAGAATACGGACGTGACGTCGACAAAGACCAAAGAGTCAAATCAAAGACGGAGTGATGACAACTTCCTAACTCCATATCTCAATGGCTATATATATGGCTTAAAGACCATATGGGTGTTTCCTTATTTCAGCAGAATACGGACGCGGCGTCAGCAAGGACCATAGGATCAAAATGAAGGCGGAGTAACAACATATTCCTAACTCCAGGTCTCAATGGCAATATATCCAGCCTAAAGACCAATTTGACGCCCCATCATACTCTAATAGGGTACAGACATAGCATCAACAAGGATCAAAAAGTCAAACCAAAAAATGGTGTGACGGTATATTCCTAACCCCAGATCTCGATGGCAACATCTACAGCCTAGAGATTATCTCGACGTTCTTTCTTACTCCAGCAGGGTGCAGACGCAACGTCAATAAGAACCTAAAGGTTAAAGCAAAGGTCGAGTGATGGCAAAATCCCAACTCCGGATCTTAATGGCGATATATACAGCCTAGAGACCATATGAATGTCTACCCTACTTCAGAGAAGAATCGGCACGACATCATCAAAGCAAAAGTGAACGGCATATTCCTAACTTCAGGTCTATATGGCAAGATATGCAAGCCTAGAGACCACTGTCATCCCACCTCAGAAGGGTAAGGTCATGACTCCCCGGGCTCTAAATAAAGCCTAACCTTAAGATAAAGCGTCATGACGATGCTTAACGCTGAATCTTTCGATGGTAATGTGGATACTCCTACTTAAGAAGATTACTTGAAAACGTCGTGTCTAGCCTCAGAAGGGATCAGAGACACGACAAACATGTGGCTACTCGAGCCGCAACCTAAGAGACTGCACGTCGAGATGATATCAGCCAACGCGACGGTATGATGGACTTAACCCAGTACCACAAACCTAACGGACCCTTATGGTAAAAAAGGTTATGTATGTTTAACGTTAGGATGAATCTATCTATAAGTCTAAGCGAAAGGTAAACTGAACGCTCCGAGATGAGTAAATAAACAAAGCCGGGTCATTTCGGCACAAATGATGAAGTGAATAAGCCACTTACGGGTCCTCTCGACTCATAAAAAGCAAGCACTCTTGTGAGATCCTTACGACTCTCAAGAGAAAAGACACCTAAAAGTCCTAACAATTTTTAAGGAGAAAATACACTTACGGGATCCTTTCAACTCGCAGGGAGAAATACCTTTATGAGACCCTCATGGCTCATAAAATTAAAAAGCCTTAGATGACAGGGATCTAAACCAGTTTCCTAAGCCATCGTTGCCTTACGGACTATCTCCATACTGACTACCGTATACTATCCAAGGGCCACATACGACAAAGTTGCATTAAAGACATCCTCTATTCACCAACCAAGATACCAATGAGGAGAGGAAACCACTTGCATGTTCTCTCGACTCGTAAAAAGAAAACTCTCTTATAGGATCCTTACGACTTACAAGGGGAAGGGATACTTGGGAATCCATATGATTCCTAAGGAGAAAATACACCTACAAGATTCTCTCGACTCATAGGAAGAAATATCTTCATAACTCTTACGGTTGATGAAAATTGAAAAAGCCTGAGATAACAGGAATCTAAACATGTTTCCTAAGCCATCAAATCTATGGTGATGCATTACTTTGCAATACTTAACCCACATACATACTTACGTGGGCAAAGTAGTAAGGGCATTTGTTCCCGCCAAAAAAATTTGGATCAAAGCTTACAAAATTGTGTGCACCCCATACAGATACGCACTTGGTAAAAATGCAATCAAAGGCCATGCGCCATGTGCAATGTACAAAATAAATCGGCCTAAATAGAGCGCACCACTTAGGTGCGCACTCGGCAAAAATGCCACTTTGATGGCGTGCGGCACATGCAATGCACGTGCGCATGTTCCAATTCCTCATAATTCAACGGTGTGCAAACGCACCTCATGAAACAAACGTTTCTAAGAAGAAATAAATCTTGTTAATAAAGATTTAAATCTTTATTTAAAAGAAAAAAATTTCGTTGGTTAAAATACCTTAACAAACAGATTGGTGGATCTTAATATAAGTGTGCATGTCACTTTTAATTGAGATCAAATCAAATCTAATAATTAGAAACAAACGTTAATTTTTCCTCTTCCATAAATAGGAGCCTCACATAAAGAAATTAAGAAGAACTGACCCTCCAATAAGTTTGAAAGAATTCTCTCAAACTCATCACTTCTTTCTCAAAGAAAGGTAAAGAAAATACCAAAAAATAAAGAGAAATACTTCTCTTTCATAATAGAAGCCATAGGTTCTTTTTTTAAAAGCTTTTGCTTTTTCCTGAATCTATCGATTCATTATAAAAAAGATCAAAAGATTTTATATCCGATCTCTCTTATATAAAAGTTCATACTTTTACAAGAGATCGATATTTAATTCATATCAAAATATGACCTGGCCATATACATTAAAATGATCTTTTGATTATATCTTCACTAAAAATCAAAGAACAAAAGCCATTGCTTTTTTTTTAAAAGTCATTGCTTTCTAATGAACAACGTGCATCTGATCCTAATGCACACTTGACAAAAAATGTCTATGCAGACTTGCGTATCACGTGATACTCACGTGCGTGTGGGGAAAATATTCCTGGAGATGTGTGCATCACGTGATATGCACATGTGCGCAAATGAAAATGTTGAGTTCTCAATACGTGCGCACGTATACAAGCGCAGATGTAAATTTGACATGTTAACAAGTACGCAATCATATGATATGCACATGCACAACCCCTCGACTACAAGCAAGTACGCAACCATGTGATATGTACGTGCGCACCCTCTTTAAAGAAATTACATGTACATGCACACCTCAAATATACATGCGCACTTGACCAGCAAGCTTTTACTTGATTACTTAGTTAAAAATAAAGTAAGTATTGAAGCTTTTGCTTCTCATATGTGATCTTATAATCAAATAAAATATATTTTCTAAGTACATCTTAATCTAAAACAAGATTAACGATACTTAAACCATATCTTCTAAAGTTGATCGTAGTCCCATACACGACTAATGATATTTCATCGATGTCATCTAAGTTGATCTTAGTCACATAAACGACTATTGATCCTCATCACATACCTTCTAGTTGATCTTAGTCTCATAAAAAACTAATGATTCTTAGATAAAATATAAAAGCCCCCTTTTCAGCAAGTTCCAACATGTTCCCTTCCCTCATATACGGGATTTAGTTTAAGGGTACATCTTTCCACACTTCTGATATACGGCGTTGTAATTCCTTAATGTCTTCAGAGAGGTGGTGGATCCCAATAACCAATAAGCTCTCCTCGTCCCAACTTGATGAAAAATATGAAATTTCATCTAGACAGGGAATGTCTTAAGCTCATATTGATATACCTCATATTGAGACGCATCATCCCAACAACCACCATCTCAAGCATACATATATGTATATGTATATCTTTGAAGGAATATAAATGCCTTCAAATTGGATCGCACCCCAATATTGGGCGCATTCCCATGTTACGGTCATTCACTTCGCCGCGTAATATATACACGTGTGAGCAAGCAGGAGGATGAACCATTATGTTTTTAAACCGGTATTCTGTCATGCGGAATGTCCATATTCGCTACCGTATATTATCCATGGGCTATCCATATATGATCAGATGATCAATTGAGCATATATACTTACTGTTTCTAAGTTGATTTTAGTCTCATATACAACTAATGATCCATATTATCCAAGTTGATCTTAGTCCCATATACGACTAACGACCCTTGATCCATATCACCCAAGTTAATTTTAGTCGCATATACGACTAACGAACCTTAGCCCATATCATCTAAATTGATCTTACTCTCATATACGACTAACGATCCTTAGATCAAACCCAAGTATCTCGTGAACTGAAATACCACATTTATATGAGATATGCGACCTAAGTTCACCCCAAATCTAATATGTACGGATTTGGATTAATCTACGCCCTACGGGAGACGACATATATTAGTCTCCTAATACAATCTAAGGGCAACCCCAAAATAAACAAACCATAACACAACATGAAATGATATATATGGAGTGGAGAAAGTAGTTATCGCTTAGCGGCAACGTAATTAACCGTAGGGGCTTGCGCCTGCAGGAAAAAGCGTTCTCATATGTGAGGAGGAATCTGATGTCTGTTACAGCGGTCGCATCCATCCAAACTTCCGATATACGGTGTCATAAATCAACTTGGTATTTTCGGAGAGGTGGATGGATATGTTCCATATAGCATCTGCCCCAGTATTCAGGCTGGACGCGCTCCCCACATCTCAGTTCCTCGTTTCCGGCAGTAAACATATATATATATATATATATATATATATATATATATATATAGTTTGGAATTTTCAAGCACAATTTTGTCTTTATGCATTCTTTTGTCCTCTAGCCCTATATTATATATATATATATATATATATATATATATATATATATATATATAGCTTGGGATTTTCATACTCATTTATGCGAAAAAAATGTAGGATGAATTTTCAAGCTCACTATTTAGGCATCTAACGGAAAATTTTGAGGACCCTCGTTTCCACAATTTTGTTACGATTGTAAAATTTCGTAAATAAACTCCAATAACATACTTTAACTTCGTCGTGCAAAATTTTTAGCTTGCGACAACCATCTTACTGCTGTTATATTGGGAAACCGTCGCTTAATGCACTGTTCATTTTGCTTTCAAATATACAGATTCAGTGATCTTTTTTAACATCCAGCAGAAAATTATATGGAAGACCATCATTTTCAAAATACCATCACGGTTGCAGAATTTCGTAAACAAAATCCAATAATACACTTTAACTTCCTCATGGAAAATTTTTAACTTGCGAGAACCTTTTTACTGCACCTATATTGGGAAATCGTCGCTTAATGCTCTGGTCATTTTGTTTTCAGTATACGGATGGAAACTTCGTTGCCCCTGCGCAGGGTTCTTTCTAGTCTGGTATAAAATTGGATAAATGCATGGGGGCTTTGCATTTAGCACCAGAGGTGGGAAAGGAGGTTGCATGAGTTAAGCTTAGCACATGGCTAAGCCAGGCACCATAGCAAAATTTCTTCTGGAGCCAGAGGCGCCCAGTCAAGATGCCTATATCATCAACGAATTAGCCTACCAATAGCATGTGAGAACTTCTTCCTTAGAGATTCTCACATCTTTATCTATTCCAAACCGATTTGCTTGGACCTGAGCAGACAAGTTGTGTTTCAAGTTATCAGGAAATACACGTTGCTTTGCAGATGAAAATTCATATCATGTAGCTTAAATCTTTTAGATAATATACCTTTTTGCTCCTGCTGGTAATAGATTCAAGATTATGAATTACTAGCTGGACAAGTTCATGATCACATTCCTTCCAATCCACGATACCATTATAGGACGATGACAAGAGCACTTCAGATAAACCATGCATTGCCTTAACAAGAAGTCTAACATCTTTTCCTGATGCCAGACATTTGCCCATAGGATCTGTTGAATCTATTGATTTGGGAACCTCACCAAGAACATTTCTAGGAAGTGAGAAATACCTCACATGAGTGTCATCGTCAAGATTTAGATTGGATGATTTATTTTGAGTCCCATCAGCAACACATGCCTCACGGTGAGCGCCTTCACCATCCAGTATAGGATCAGATGCTAACAAAACATTCCTTTCTTGACCCGATTGCTTCGCATTTCTATTCAATCGTTCAGAATCAATTTCTAAGTTTTTTGCTTCATTACTTTTCTCATTAATAACACATGAAAAGCTGGTCCGCTTTTCCTCTCCCACCTCTGCATACTGTAATTCTTTTGCATTGAGATCATGAAAGCTCTTGTCAGTTTCATACAAATTAGTATTTGGAGAGAAATCCCCTTGGATGGATAAAGAGCATCCCGTGTTGCCATGTCCAGCTAGGCTTTCATCTTTTTCCTGACAAGGTGAAGCTCTCGAATATTGACCATTAATTTTAAGACATTTTTGCCCTTTATTCAAATCATCAAAACCTTTTGATTGCTGCACTTCATGCTCGTCTATCATTTTACCACCAGTGAACGAATATTTTCTCGATATTGAGGCTCCTTTCCAACACGGTGAATCCACAGCAAGGTTAGGCAGATCAAGTATTTCTAAAGAAGTTTGCTCTGAACTGGTAGGCCTGGATGAAGTGGCAATATTATCTGTAAAGTTCAACTGCCTAGCTCTGAACCCATATTTCGCACCTGGTGAATAGTCCATGGAATTCCAAATTGTCACTTCACTTCCTAAGGTTGAGCATGCTAAAGGCGCCGAGTAATTCCCAGTCCCGCTGTTTCCTTCCATTTTGTTTTCGGATATATTCTCCTTTACATAACTCCTGTTGCTATCAGAATATAGATCAAGGCCAGTATCCTTTTTGTTCTGCAGCATATAGTCTACATAATTGTCATCAACATTGTACAACAGATTACCATCTTGAGCAGTCGGAAAAAAATTTCTTGATGCAAAATTCACAGAAGAACTAATTTCATTAGCTGGTGTGAATACTTGGGAATAGGATGCACAAGTTGTAGCAGGATAATCAACAATGGGATCTGGTGAACAAGCAACAAGCTGTGACATGTATCTATCATAACAAGAGTTTGATTTTGAGGTAGCGCGTTTCTCCATCACAAGATTTGGGTCTGGTAACTGAAAATTGGGTAACCCATTGTTGCATGAGTTCCTTGCCTTTTCCTCATAAATTGGTTGGTTTTCATCTTGCCATACTGAGGAATCTGCTCCAATGAAAACTTGTCTTCCTGAGGAATCCACCTGCTTTCCATGCCAGGAACCATAAGAATCTTCATATGCCATAAAACATTCAGCAGCACCTCCTGCAACAAAAAACAAGGAACAATGACTTCTTGATTTTCAGGGTGTAAGAGCAACATGAAATCGTTCATATATACAATAGATTTCACTACTTACAAAGACATACCCAGTGATCTAACTGTAGCCTACTTAAAATCAGTTTTGATGCCGTTGCTTAATTATTTCTTAAGATACTACGAGATAGAGATAAGTTTGTAATTAATACATTAATGCTGAAGTTTATTGCAAGTTTAAGGAATCATCATAGTATAGAGGTAATGAGAATAGTTTGACGAGGCTTCATCAATGATCATATAGCAAAATCTAAAATATATATAGGCATCAAAAACATCTTAAACCAAAATTACTCTAAGTAAATAAATCCAAATATACAGACACCTGAATACATGAACTGAGGCACAATGTGTGGTATAACATCAATAACAAATGCTAGACACCCAAAGTTTGAGAACTCGGTTTCGGCAACGGTTTCGGTCTTTTCAAATTTTGCGAGTATCGGTGGGTTTCGGTTAGTTTCGTTGGTCTCGGATCGAGTTTCGGTTTTGGTCCCAAATATATACATACAAAAATATTATATCTATATACATATTATATCACATGCATGTGATGTACTAATGCATATTTACCTATGTTGTGTGTGGGTTTATATCTACATGCATATATACACGCACACACATATATTTACATTTACGTGCATATATAAACAATAAGTTAATATCAACATATTAGATGCCTGCCAAATATTTAATACTCCCTCCGTCACAAATTATAGGTCCTAATTTTCTTTTTAGCTTGTCCTAAAATTATGTCCTCTTTTTACTAATAGTATTTGTTAATTTCTTATAGTGTCCTTAGTCTTAAATACTTTGGTGGGTACTCCTAAACGCCGGAACAAGTTGAAAGAAGAGTTAGTGTAATCAATACTCTATTCATTAAAGAAAGAGAACTCGTTTTACCACATATAGTCTTTGGTTCCAACAATACCAACCTCCACATGCATTTAATATGGGTTTCCCTCTCTTTCCTTGGGACTATGAAGTATTTGGTTAAATATCACATAAACATTTATTGATTGCTTAAATGTTGCACCAAAAGTTATCAAAAGTCAAAAATGGAAAGATAACATAGGAATATGATTAGTTAGTAGATTTAATACATTTTCTTAAAATTTGTGTTATTTCTAATTAGGACTTATAATTTGGAACAGAGGGAGTACATTGTTTTGCTTAAAATGAGAAAGAGTAAAAAAAAAGAATGAAAGGATTTATTTGGATTATTCTAACTAGCATTTTGCACGTGCAATGCACGTTTGTAGCTTTATCCCATTTAGAGTACGAAAAAATTTCTTTAGCCCATGGATAAATATAAAATGGGGGCCTTTTGGTGTAAAATTATTTAGAATGTTAATAACTGAATAAAATAATCATTTTAGTAACTTGGGTCAAAAGTATTCTTGAAGATATTATAATATATTATTTACCATATTTAAGTAAAAGAAGGTGGTTATAAGTAAATGAAAATAGAATTTGAAAAATGATAAGATTAAAATAACTTCTAGAAAGTTCTTTTTTGTCAAAAATTTGAGTATGATATAGATTAAATTTAGAATTCAAACTAATTTCTATAAAGTTTTTTTTTGTCTCAAGTTCTAGAAAGTTTCTTTTTTCTTTGTTTTTCAAAAATGGAGAAGTTTAATTATTTTCGTTCTTTTCTTTGATGATGTGGAGGTTCTAAGATTTATTTTTTTAACATAACAATTAATTATTTTTGTCCCTTTGTATGATGATGTGGAGAGCCTAAGAATGGAAGATTTTTCTCCTTTTTTCCTTGTTTTTTTAAAAAAAGAAGCGGCTTCTAACCAAGCACATTTGCATTATATAGCAGTATAGTTATTCTATTTAATTTGTAATCTAATGATGAAGGTTTTCTTGCATGTTTCTAAAAATATTATTGATATTTTGACTTGGGAATAGTATAGTTAATAATAATTCTATTAATTTTGCTTCTTTCCAAAATTATTAAAAATCATATTAATTTAGCTGCTATCCAAGTAATTGAAAATACCATTAATATAGTTACTTTCCAATGAATTGTCATTAGTTGCCATTGGGAATAATAATTATTACTTGAGAAAATGAAATGTTTAATAACTTCTATTAATATGTATCTTTTTTCTTCTCTCCCCCTCCTTTTACAAGAGAAACTTCTCGTGAAAAATACCATTGATCATATATTTGGCAACATTCCAAGTTATTGAAGGCTGGCTCTAAGTTTATTCCCGGTAAGTATTGTTCTATATTTTATTTAGTTAGCATTTTAAAGTAAATTCTTCCTTCTTTTCTCTTCTTGTTCTATTTTTTACTCAAATTTCGGTTTAAAAAAGATGAGATTTAGTTAAAATTGAATGTAATAGTAAAGAAAGAGAGCTTGAATGTGTCAGTCAAGTTTCAGCCAAAATTTTATTGTATCGGTCATGTTTCGGCGGAAACATGACCGTTACTATCCGATTTTGGCCGAAACTTGACCGATACAGTCAAGTTTTGGCCGAAACCGGATTATACCAACGATTTAGGATCGGTCTCCTCCGCGACCGATCCGAAACGGCCGAAACCAGTAGGTTTCGGCCGATTTCTCGATCCTCACAGACACTACATTTATTTCCATAAGCTCAACTCAATGAACAATGGAAGAACTCATATTACTATACTAAAAGTTCCTTTCTATAACAATCATGGTACATTGTGCACCAAAGTTCTCTCTCCATCACGAAAACTAAACTTTTTTTTGTTCTATGCGTTAGAAAGACGGTGTCTTTAAATTTAAATTTTAAATATCTAGGTGTCAAACTTTAATTATAATTGTTTTTTAAGGATCTAACATATATTCATGCACATAAAACTATATCTACGCCTTTTTTAAACATACATGCTTGGGTTCAGGGTAACAACGGGCAAAAAAAAGTCTATTTTTATTTATAGTGTACGTTATAAGAAAGAGCAAAAAGAAAATTTACATTAAGAGTCATAAAAGAAAAACAATGTTTTCCAAATGTCGTAAATACTGCATAAACTTTTGGCCCCTGTAGGAGATTACAGCTGGAAGAAGCTTGCTTGATGATTTTGGCTTCAGTTTGATCCTATCTAGATGCAATGGCTTCTTATTTAACGTGGCGTGGGGAACTGATCAAAAAGTTGGTTACATTTAGTTACCTCCAGCCTTAGCTCAAACTAAGTAGTCCTATAAAGCAAGTCCTATAAAAGTGAAATCATGATATCATGGCTTCACTCTTAAAGTTATCGACAAATCCATCATTCAGGACTTGGGCCTTGTTTGGTTACACACTAAATGGAATAAAACCAGGAATCCAGACATTCCCAGGAATGTGATTATATAATTCCGAGAAACGTTGCATTATAATGCTTGGAAGAAGTTGATCGCTTCCGAATATATATGTGCAACATAGGTGGACGGTATTGGTTGTGATGACGATGAGTGGAGGTGGCTGATAGTGGAGGTGGCTGATAGTAGAGGAGGGACAACAAGGTAGCAAAGGAAATGGCATTGGCAATGATGGCTGCGATGGTGGAGGCAGCATTGACAAAGGCAACAAAGAAAATGGCAGCGGTGATGCAAATGAGAGGGTAGGAGAAACTGGTAGGGGAGAGGTAATGTGGGGAACACGGCAATGGCCGGGTTAGGGGGCAGTCAATGGTGGGGCAATGATGGCGACAATACCGATACCGCTATCCAGTAGTGAGGGCAACGGGTGACAATGGTGGTGCGGCCAGCAACGATGGTCGACATGCCGGTGGACGACGGAATGCGGAAGCAGGCGGCAATCATGATAGTAATTGTGATGGGCTGGGAAATTTGGTATTCTCACAACTTATACCTTAAGAAATCCTAAATTTCTGGAAATACATATTGTATCACAACAAGTATAGACAGGTTCAGTGGGAATTTAAGATTCCCTTTGTAAATTATTAGGTACCAAGAAAGCCCTAGGGGAAAAGCATTATCACAACGATGCTCTCTTCATCCTTTCATATCATCCTTTTTCTCTGAAATCACATTGCAGCTGGCCAAGTTTCCATCAACCAAAATCTTTTCCTCCACCTACATTACAAGGAAAATAATGCTGCTCCCATGCTAGCAACCAAGCCAAAAAATGACTCAAAAGTTCCAAATGAACACTCAAATCTATCACTAAAGCAAACTTTACAACCCAACAGAAATTTCATAGCCACCTAATACATGACATTTCTACAGATCACATTACTTCAGCAACTCTCACCGCTACTTCCTCCCCTCAAAATTCATAACAGAAAACAAATAAACAAACTAACTCTGCTCAATTCATCATCAAGAACTATCAAATTATCGATCAACATACCTATTAGATCGCAATTTAAAGTAAAGATACTTAATTAACGACATATTCTCGCCAAATTATTCATCTAAAACATAAAAAGGAAGCAATCAGCAAATCTTAGATCCGAATACCTCTACGAAACGGTGAGGGATCGTAGCGAAAAGAGGGATCGATCCAAGACGCTGAGCTCTCGTCGATGGATCTAAGCGGCGCGGAGTCCTCGCCGTCGAAAGAGCCGTTGCCGTTCAGTTCAGGAACCGACGGAGGAGGGCGATAGCGATAGGGTTGACGGCGATCGACGGTGAACGGCGGCGCTAACGGTGATAGAGTTGAAGACGACGACGAAGTGCGAATCATCATCGCTGTGGTGGTTGTGAGAGAGAGAGAGAGAGAGAGAGAGCGTTGATGGAATCTCAGCGAGGATAGCAATTGGGGAAACGTCACAAGAAATGGTATGGGGCTTGATGTGATGGTGAAAAAAGATTGACAACTTTTGGGTCATCGATGAGTCAAATGGCCCATAAGATTGTTGTAGTAGGCAGTGGCCCAATGACAATTTTTTGAACCCAATTGCAGTTTTTGTTTGGGTAAATTGCCAAAAGCCCCTGCCCGCTCAAGAGTTGTCTAAACCCATGTAATATTCGAAAGTGTTAGGAAGGGCCTACAGTTCAAAATATTTTGAAAAAAACTCATGGGTCGTATTTCACTTAGACCTTGTATTCCCTTAACTTCTTAGATATTACAAGCACCTGCAATTGCAGCTGCTTAGATATCACATGCAACTGCTTAAATATCACAAGCAACCGGTATACATATGGTTTTGATTGGGCCCAGGATTTGTTTAACAAGAGCAAAATGCCTAGGGATTTTTACACAAGTTTGAAGCGGGCCGGGGGCTTTTTGACAATTTACCCTTGTCAAAAAGCCCCACGCTCGGGAGTTGTCTACAAACCTCTAATTTTCAAAATTTTTGGAAAGGGCCTACTATTTAAAAACTTTATGAAAAACCCTTGAGTTATACTTCATTTAGGGCTTATATTCTCTCAACCATTTGGATATTACAAGCAGATGCTTAGATATTACATGTAACCGCAAGTTCTTAGTTATTACAAGCAATTGTTTAGATATTATAGGAAACTGGTATATGGGGATTTTGATTAGGCCCAAAGTTTTTTAACAAGAGCAAAAGGCCGGGGATTTTACACAGGTTTGAAGCAGGTCGGGAGCTTTTTGACAACTTACTCTTTTTGTTTTTATCCCTTAGAAAGACGCCTTGCCAAGGGCTGCGAGCAGGAATAGGAACAGATGGGAGGGTCCCACCAGCATTAGCAGGATCCGGCCCTCTATTTCCCCTCGTTCCATAAGAACCTTTGTAGGGTTGATTTACGACCCCCTTAACTCTTTTATCTCTGTCTTTAAAAAGCAAAGTTTAGCCGTGTAGATTATGCCATCAATTAATTTACGGTCTTCTTTTGTAGCTAAAAGAAAGTATTTATTAAATTTTGATATTAGTTTCTATTATCGAAGGAACAAAGAAATGAAATAAGTTGTAGAACCAGCTATATCTCTGCGAACATAATGCGAACTCCTCATATGTATGTTTTGCTACTCAATTTTGAATTGAAGCATAGCCTTAGGTGAGAGAGAAAATAAGAGCTTCATCATGCTGAACAGAGAAATTATGCGAATTAATATTTTTATTTTAAAAAGCTGGGAAGATTTATAAATAAATGGAATAAAGAGAACCTAATATAAGTTATAAGAATATTCTCTTCCATTTTTTGGACCAAAATCTCTCAATAATTGATCTTATATAACAAGAGAAAACATAAAAACTAGAGTTTGATAAAGAATTAATGAATAAACAAATAACATAACAGAAGAAGAAACATTCGAAAGATCTTAAGAATCAATAAAACTAACAAATACATTCAGAAAAATATAAAAATTGTTCCATTCCTCTTTTCTTGGGATAATATATTCTATTCCTTTTTTTCATTTTGCAAAAATCTATGAACGAAGAACATATTTCATCCACGGTGCTTCGGACTTGCATGCTCCGAGCATCGGCATGTTTTTTCTTGCTCATTTCTTTTTCTCATTTCAGAGGAAGGTTAGGCAATGCCTTTATGGATCAGCTCATGAATTGGACAAAAATTGCATCCATACTTTTCTCGATCTAAACTAAGATATCATCAAATTTATGAGTATATTCATTTTGCAACAGGTTGAAGCTTTTGGTTTAGGCTCACAAAATTCATCAACGCTCTGAAACATGAACCTAGAGGGATGGGTTAAAAATAAAGTTGAGAGATAGATAGACTAATTAAAGTTGCTATTGATAATTTTGCGGATTCTATCTCAGGATTCGTTCCACTTCATTGACAACTAAAAGGGATCTAAATAGAGCGGAAGGGGACGACTCAGCAGAAGCTGGACTTGAGAATTAATTGGAAACTTACCAAGCAAACAAGTTTTTCCCCCGATTTCTTCTGCTAATCTATAATAAATGAGCGTAATTATCGAATTTAGCCTAATCATCAATCTAGATCACTGGTGATGTTGATGAATGCTTGATTTCGAAGACATTGTAGTGCCGTGTAATATTTAACTCAAGAGCATTGAAGTCTCAAATTGAAATTAATTTGATTATCAGCCGAACACGTGGCAAGAAAAATGCTTATGATGTTAAGAAAACAAATAACATTTAAAATTTTAATATGAAGCTCTAAACAAAGCTTTGAAGATCTTGACCATTTCAACCAATTTTTTGTTTAGATAGTTATTAAATCTTTATCTTCATGTTTTGACACGTGTGATGCACGTGATTTAAACTAATAAGACATCAAAAATAAAGAGATATATTAAAATGCTATATAAAATCCTATCTTATGTTACTTCAATATGGTTTTGATAAGATGGTTATAAATTTTTAATATATTTTCCCTAAAATTATAAGAATTTTTCATAGAAAGATTTTTTATGATTCGAGTACATCAAGTTGGATTTTCACAACAAAGCTAGCTGGAAGAGGTTTTGATAAATTACTAGTATGAAAAATTCCCATTTTTCAAAAGATTATATATATTGTTCACTAAATTAACATAGCGACAATAAATTTATGAAACATTGGTTTAGTATTTAGTTAAAAATCAGAATTGTTAATGAGAAAGTTTTGATAATAATATAAAATTTATAAATTTTTTAGTAGCCAGGAGAAAAAAGATTTATGGCTTTTGGGATGAAGGCTTGCCGTAAGCCGCAGCCGTGGTGAAAAAGATGTAAGTTTTTGGTGGTTTAGTGAAATTAATTTATTAAAATAATAAAAGGTAATGGAATTATGTTTTCAAAATAATCGCAGTAAATCACCCAATAATTACCTCAATTAGCATCCACAGCATTAAATACCTGTTTTAAGTTTCCGTCTTTTTAATGCCTATTTTTAAACCACCACGTGTAATTACAAAAATCAAACCAGCTGCAATTTTATTTACTAATATGATGAAAACCTAAACTCTAATCCATTATCCATCAAACCTTTCTCTTATGATTATAAACCAATTGCTACTCGAACTCAAAAGGCAAATTAATGTATATAAATTCTTACTTCTTTAATCCCTTCCCCATCCCCACAACAACCCTCTATTCTCGCTTTCCCATTATTTCTGAAGTTCTCTCGGTACCAAAATCGCCGCCGTCAGGATGGCATTTATATAGGGACGAACAGGGGCAATTGCTTCCAATTTAGTTTTGCATAAAACCATAAGATTAGCAAATATGTTTTATGTTTTACAATATTATTTATATATATATATATATATATATATGCTATAAAATATCAATAATGGATTGTTCCTTTAGACGGTGAGCAAGTCATTTCTCAAGAAGATCATGGGCTCAATTCCTAATTTCCTTGTACTTAAAAAATTTAATTATGCACTCCTATTGCCACTGCCTTATAAATGAGATCAAGCTTTTATTTCTTGTTTTATCCATATTCTCTATTTAATCTAGGTATCACTGGACCCGGTTATTGTGTACATTTTCTCTCTCCACGTCTATTCATTAGTTTCTACATGAATCTACAATTTTTACTCCATATTTTTCTAAGAGGTGTCGACACGGCCGGACGGGCCATCCACGAGCGGATCACTGCCAGTAGCCATAGTCACAAATTCGTCGTTCGGGTTTAATTCGGCGAGGTCGAAAATTCGGATTCGGAGAACTATTCGGAAAAAATCGGCAGATATTCGGGAAAGATTCGGTAAGTGTTCGGGAAATGTTCGGGAAGGATTTCGAGCAATAAATTAATATATGAGACGCTAGGTTTTGATTTTGTGAATTATTTACTGTTTTTTGAATTATTCGCTGTTTTTTCACATAATTCGGGAATAATTTGCGAATTATTCGGCCAGTTCGGCAACGGCGATTAATTCGGAGATTAATTCATCTGATCAAAAATTCGCGAATTATTCACGAATTCGGCGAATAATTCGCGAATTATGTGACTATGCCAGTAGCGGGTCAAATGGACAGGTAAAAATTCCGGATTTAAACGGGTCAAAAAAATTTTGCCGGGCAGCGGAGGGATGTGTGGGTAACCCGTATATGGATAAACGAGTTATCTATGAACGGCTTAACGGGTTAATAGATAATTTATATTATTTTTTATGTTCATTTTCAAGACTAATTGCGATTTAATATAAAAGATTTGATTTTAGGCTTTGTGGGGTTTAAATAAATTAACTATCATAACTAAAGATAATAATTGCATTTAAATATCACAAGCGAGAGAAAGGTACAAATTGATCTATTTTAGTTGCCGGTCTACTCCGGATGGCAAATCGAGAAGTAGCTTCATAATTCTAAGAAGGATTTAATATTCATGATATAATTTTAACATGAAAAGTTTATCAAACATGATAAGTTGCTTGATTTTTTGTTTTCGATGCGGGCCGATTAAAACCCATGAACCCGTGGATCGGGTAAATAAATGGGTAAACCCACGAACACGTAGGCCGGGTCGGCCGGATGATACTTTTAAATGGGAGGGCCGAGTACGGGTAATTTTTAAATGGGTTGTAAAATTTTGATCCATGACCGGTGTTGTACGGGTCGACCCACAGATTAAACGGGTTATGGGTTATTTGTATGATATGCTTTTGTGTAAGGTATAAATTGTGCATTGAGAGGAAAAAGAAGCGAAGTTGTAAGTTGTTAAAGAAGCATTGTGAAGAGGAAGGGGAGAAAATGTACATAATAATCATTTACAATTGATTTCTAGATTTTTTAAGAAAATAAGGGTAAAACAGAAAATAATATATTTAACTCATTTATGAAGCTGTGGTCACAGCCAAGATGGCTGTTGCAATGCAAGCCACCTGCAAGCCCTTGGATGGATTTGGGATTTGTGCAGGTAAAGCCATCTAAGGGCTTGCAAGTGGCTTGCACCATGCAAGCCCTTACATAGAAGTTTTTTCCCAATAGTAGAGGCCCTTTAAATTTATTCATATTTTATTTAAACCGTATAGGTTTTAATATGCCTTTACAGTTTACTATGTTTAAAACTTCCAAGTGTATAAATTAATTTACAAGTTATTATATATTTCAAATTGTGTAATGGTTTTCTACATTATTTAATTGATCTTTCAGTGGAACAATGTTGTCTTTATTTGACCAAAATTCCTACATCCATCCTGGCCGCCATTGCAGTTACCTACACCCAAATGAGGTGCTACTAAAAAACGAAGTCCTTGCTGCAAAGTGCCTAATAAAAGAATATTACCCGCGTTTAATAATACCAAGAATGGGACGAATGAGTTTGCCGAGAAAGAACACGATGCAATCAGGAACAAGACCCTTTGCCTTCGACCGTTCAATTAATCAAAATGCCGAGTGAAGAAGATTGCATTGTACAGTTCCTCATGAGAACAGGAAGAGAAAGAAGGTAATCAATATGAGTTTAGGTCTCACCAACAAAGAATTCGAATAGGATTTTGTCGCCATGACCGGCTGCAAGCCCCGTCTTCGCCAAAAACATGTGTCCGCGCTGTGAGCAAATAGTTAATTTTATTGTGTTTGCTTTGATTTCTACTTTATTTTTTGTGTTGCTAATGTTTAATGTGGTTAGGATTTGGGGGGTTGTGTCCTGGCTCGTTTCTACCGCGTATTATTACCACGGATCGTTACAAAATTCATAAGTCTCGTTGGTTTCATAGGTACGCTTCCTTTGGCAACTTTAAATACCTAATCACATTTTGGTGATCTATTCTAAATTAATTATATATTATACTAACATTTCCTTTTGCATATTGTTTATGACACAGGGGACAATATACAGGAGTAGAGCTGAGGAAGAAATGACAATTATGAAAATTTTGAATCTACGCTTCTTGAGCTTCTTGTTTGTTGGCCGGTGAAAACTAGAATTATTTCGGTCTAAAAACAAAATAAAAGAACATGTAAAATTATATGTTTGTGTGTGTAATAATTTTTTCCCTTAATTGCTTGTTGACCTTGAAGATGGTGTCTCTTCATTATTCATAATTTCGTTTTCTTGAATGTGTTTTCGTATATTTGCTCGGTTAATTTATACATGAAATATGGAATAAGCAAAACAGTTTTCGAATTTCCAATTAATACATGTATTGTTAAGTATTCTTTTGGCTTATAATTAATATGTTTATTTACTGAAAACTCCCAATAAATTTGGATCAGAATAAAAAAACTATTAATTCATTTGAAACTATCAAAACTATCAACAAAGTATGTTGCATATGAAAAGTTGATAAATTTTTATTGTTTGATAAATCTAATGTGTCATGTTTAAACATCTTACATATGACCAAGAGACCGTGTCTTCAAAGAAAATTATATGATGATTGCGAGAACTCGTTGTTTTGATTCTTGCCAATTTCAACTTAAGAAAACATAAGATTGAAAACTTAAACACACCCACATGCATTATATGTAGGTGCGTTTAAATTGTGCAAGTTTGATAAGAATTCGTAATCATTAATTTTTTGCATTAAATTTACACAAGCACAAACCTTGCGTAAATATTGCAAAATAAGGAACCTCCCCGCCTCCTTATTTTCTTTTGTGCTAAAATTTTGTAAGCCTCCGGGCGTTTTTGTAAGGCTGGCGAGCCCATAATATCTCTGTAAAGACTTCCGATTTTGTGAATGAAAATCATTTTGTAGGAATCTTTGCGTACGTATTTTCCCTTTGTTTGTGGTAAAATCTCTATTTGCACGGTACTGCTTTTATGACGCATTAGGTCGGAAATCGGTTTTTCATCTAGCGATCGCACGTCGAGTTGAATTCAACCATTTGCCAAGTGTGCAAAAACCGGTGCAAGGTCGGTATCTCCATGGTCCCGAAGTCGAGGTGGGGATCTCTTAGTAAAGACGTGTAGGAAGTCACCCTCTAAGGATGGATTGAGCAGGGGAGCTGCTTGATAGCCTTTTGATGAGGGCTTTGATCCTTGGCGTCGTTGGGTAGGAGATTACCAGCCAAGGATGGACCGAGTAGGGTTGCCGCTCGGTTGCTTCTTGATGAGGGCTTTGATCCTTGGTGTCGTTGGGTAAGAGATTACCAGCCAAGGATGGACCGAGCAGGGAAGCTGCTCGGTGGCCTCTTGATGAGGGCTTCGATCCTTAGCGCGGAAGGGCAAGGAGTTTTCTGCTAAGAATGGACCGAGCAGGGTTGCTGCTTGGTTTCCTCTTGATGAGAGCTTTGATTCGTGGCGATGTTGGGTAAGAGATTACCAGCCAAGGATGGACTGAGCAGGGAAGCTGCTCGGTGGCCTCTTGATGAGGGCTTTGATCATTGGCGTCGTTGGGTAAGAGATTATCAGCCAAGGATGGACCGAGCAGGGAAGCTGCTCGGTGGCCTCATGATGAGGGCTTCGATCCTTAGCGTGGGAAGGCAAGAAGTTGCCTGCTAAGGATGGACCGAGCAGGGTTGTTACTCGGTTGCCTCTTGATGATGGCTTTGATCCTTGGCGTCGTTGGGTAAGAAGTCGCCTGCCAAGGATGGATCAAGTAGGTAAGCTGCTCGGTGGCCTCTTGATGAGGGCTTCGATCCTTAGCGAGGGAGGGCAAGGAGTTGCCTGCTAAGGATGGACCAAGCAGGGTTGCTGCTCGGTTGCCTCTTGATGAGGGCTTTGATCCTTGGCGTCGTTGGGTAAGAGATTACTAGCCAAGGATGGACCGAGCAGGGAAGCTGCTCGATAGCCTCTTGATGAGGGCTTCGATCCTTAGCACGGGAGGGCAAGGAGTTGTCTGCTAAGGATGGACCGAGCAGGGTTGCTGCTTGGTTGCCTCTTGATGAGGGCTTTGATCATTGGCATCGCTGGGTAAGAGATTACCAGCCAAGGATGGACCGAGCAGGGAAGCTGCTCGGCTTTGCGAGGTTCGGTCTAACCTTCCTTGGTGTGTGAACATCGGGAAGAGTGACCGTCGCGGACGACACATGTCAGGAAAGCATGGGGGAGGCGAAGCGTTTTGAAGAGCCGCGTTAGTTCTGCCACGTGGCGGTGCGGTATTGGAGTAATTTGGGTGGATCTCAGGACTCGCGCCCATGCTCGCGCGAATTTGGGTCCTTAGGGATGCTGTTTGGAGTTATAAACAGAGAAGGGTGTGTCGCCCATACTTAGGTTTGCACCCCGAAACATAATAATGGACGGATTCCCTTTCTCTATTTCCGAGATCATTTCTTTCGAAGATGTATATTTGTATGATCAGCAGAGCTCCGAGGAGACGTTGTGGACGGTGGTTCGTCGTGTGGAGGATCATGTCGACCGCTTGCTTCCACGGCGATCACCTCTGCTCCAACTGCTGATGTATTCGATTTGGAGGGCGTCACCGGGGCTGCACAACCCGTTGTCCGAACAATTGAAGGATGAGGCGGTTGGCAAGCTGAGATCGCTATGCCGTCTTGGCCTGATTTCGATGATTTGGCGGGATTGCTCGGTGGCACTCGTCCTCGAGTGTTACCGACTGAGGTATCTCGCCGATGGGTGCCCGCCCGTAGAGCCTTCCGGCTCGTCCGTGGCCTCGAGGGTTCGCGAACAGCATCAGAGGCAGAGGTCCGAGGTGGTCATGGCTCGGCTGATGGCTGTTTCTTCGGAGTACTACGAGCAATGTTTCTTGCACCCTCTTCCCCCGCTGTTGTAAGAATTTTTCTTTTTCTTTTTGATGTAAGGCTGAGAATCCTACAATACCTTTCGAATAAATAAAATTCTCCTTTTTACGATACTCTATTGTTTCCTTCTTATTATTAAATAAAAAGAACTTTGGAAAGATTTATATCGCTTTTGTGAAAGAAGAAATATACATTCATAGATATTCTTTTCAGAGGTACAGCTTGAGTTTTTCGGCGTTGTAAGGCCGTAGAAATTTGCGACTATTCGTATTTTGTAAACGATAGGCTCCACCGGGCAGGACCTCGGAGACGAGGAAGGGACCGTCCCATTTCAGGGAAAACTTATGTAGCTTGTCTTGATCGACAAACTCATTCCGCCTTAGGACTAAATCTCCGGTTTTGAAGAAGCGACACTTGACTCGCACGTTGTAGTAGCGGGAGGTTTGCTGTTGATAGGCGGCAGCTCTGATCTGAGCCCGGTCCCGTTTTTCTAACAACACGTCCAGATTAGTCTGTAGGGCCGAGGTGTTGGCTTCATCCTCGAAGTGCTTGACCCTGTGGCTGGGAAGCCCGATCTCCGCCGGGACCATTTCCTCGATACCGTAGCAGAGGCTGAAAGGGGTCTCTCCGGTGGGGGTTTTCTTCGACGTGCGCAAGGCCCATAAGACCCGGGATAGCTCTTCGACCCAACTGCCCTGTCGTTCTTCCAGGCGCGTCCGAAGACCTCGGATGACGTCTCGGTTAGCGACCTCGGCCTGCCCGTTGCACTGGGGATGCGCGACCGTGGCAAACTTCATAAGGATATGGTATTCGCTGCATAATTCCTTAACTTTTTCGTTCTCGAAATTTGTCCCGTGGTCAGTGATGATACACCTCGGGATACTGAACCGGAGTATCACATTGTTCTGCAGGAACTTGATAGTCGTGGTAGCATCCGGTTTCCTGATGAGGACGGCCTCGATCCACTTCATGAAGTAGTCCACTACGACGAGGACGTACTTGTGCCCGCCCATACCGGTAGGAAATTGGCCTATCATGTCCATTCCCTACCGGGCAAACGGTCAGGGGGAGGTTAGGGATGTTAGCTCGGTAGCCGGAAGGCGAGATATGCTACCATGGAGTTGGTAGCTTTTGCACCTCCTGACGAGCTTCTGGGCGTCTTGATGAATTGTCGACCAATAGTACCCTTGGAGCAGTGCCTTCTGGATTAAGGTACGGGCCCCTTGATGTGCGCCGCTGACCCCTTTGTTAATCTCACGGAGGACGTAGTCGGCCTCGTGTGGTTCGACGCACCGGAGCAGGGGTTGAGTGAAGGATTTCTTATAGAGGTTCCCATTGCTCCAGACGAAGTGGCGAGCTTTGGCTCGGAGACGGCGGGCTTCCCCTTGATCTTTTGGGAGTGTACCTTCCCTCAGGAATTCCACCAGGGGCTTCCTCCAATCCCGGTCTTCTTCTCGGGCTGTGTACACTTGAAGTGGCGTCGCCCCGTCTTCCACGCTGGGTCGTGGCAAGACCTCGAAAAGGATGTTCCTCTTGTTGTTAGCCGTATAAGATGAAGCTAGCTTACTCAAGGCGTCGGCCTGGGTGTTTAGCTGTCTGGGGAACTTCTCCACCTGGACTTCGTCGAAGTCTTTTCGTAATCTTCTCACCTCGGCCAGATACTTCACCATCAGAGGCTCCCGTTCCTCGAATCGGCCGGTCACTTGGCCAACGACTAGGGCGGAGTCGCTGCGGATCCGGATCGTTTTCATCCCCACTCCGGAGGCTATCCGTAGTCCGGCCAGCAAGGCCTCGTATTCCGCTGCATTGTTTGAGGCTTTGAACCCGAGCTTTAGAGATTACGCCATCTCTGCCTCGTTCGAGCCCCGAATGATGAGGTCAGCACCACAGCCTTCCTCGGTTGAGGTCCCGTCGACGTAAAGGATCCAATCTGGGACGAAGTCGGGCTTCTCATCGACTGAGGGTTGAGCTCCAAGGGCCAGTGTGGATTCTGGCTCTTTACTGGGGATGGTGCACTCAACGATAAAATCGACCAGGGCTTGTTCCTTGATTGCCTACCTCGGGCGGTATTTTATGTCGAGCTGGGACAGCTCCCACCTCCATTTCTCCAAACGACCAGAGGACTCGGGGGAGGCGGGGATAGACCCTAAAGGCCGCTCGGTAAGAACGAGGATGTTGTGCACCTGGAAATAGTTCTGTAGTTTACTTGAGGCCACGATGAGTGCCAAGACGATCTTCTCTATGGCTGGGTACTTCGTTTCCGCGTCCTTGAAGACGTGGCTCATATAGTATACCGACTTCTGGACTCCCTTGACCTCTCGGACGAGCACCGAACCTGCAACTTGGTCGGACACCGCTAGGTAAAGCGATAGCTCGTCCCCTTCAACTGGCCGGGTGAGCAGCAGGGGAGTCGCAAGGTGCCTCTTTAATTGCTTAAAGGCGGTCTGGCACTCCTTTGACCATTCGAACCTTGGTATCTTTCTTAGAGCTTTGAAGAACGGGAGGCATTTCTCCCCTGACCTTGACATGAAACGACTCAGAGCGGCTACCCGCCTTGTTAGCCGCATGATTTCGACGTTAGTCTTGGGCACGACCATGTTGAGGATGGCGCTGATTTTCTCCGGGTTAGCCTCGATTCCACGGTGGGTGACCATGAAGCCGAGGAACTTTCTACTGGTGATCCCGAATGCGCACTTGGCAGGGTTCAGTTTCATCTTGTATCCGCGGAGGACTTCGAAGGCCTCGCCCAGATTCTTGGCGTGTTCATCTGACGAGGTTGATTTGACGAGCATGTCGTCGACGTAAACCTCTATATTCCTGCCGATATATGGCTTGAACATCCGATTAACTAAGCGTTGATACGTAGCCCTAGCGTTTTTGAGGCCGAAAGGCATCACCTTATAGCAGTATACCCCCCCGGTCCGTTGTGAATGCGGTGAGATCCTCATCCGCCGGATTCATATGGATCTGGTTGTAGCCGGAGAACGCATCCATAAAGCTAAGTAGCTCGTGGCCTGCCGAACCATCGACGAGCTGATCTATCCGAGGGAGGGGATAGTTGTCTTTCGGGCAGGCCTTGCTGAGGTCAGTGAAGTCGACGCACATGTGCCACTTCCCGCTAGACTTTTTAACCATGACTACATTCGTCAACCATTCCGAGTAAGGCACGTTCCGAATGAAGTTGGTGGCGAGGAGCCTGTCTATCTCGTCCTCGATTGCTTTTTGTTTGATCGGGGCGAAGCTTCGCTTTTTCTGCTTGACGGGTCGGACCTTAGGGTCCACTCCGAGCCTATGTGATATGATTTTGGGGTCAATCCCCGGCATGTCGACAGGCGCCTAGGCGAATACGTTCGAGTTATTCCTGAGGAAGTGGATCAGGTCGTCTTGACGGTTCCCCATCAAGAGTGACCCGATCAGGACGGTTCGCTCATTGTCCCCTTCCGCAAGGGGGACTTCAGTCAGTGGTTCCACTGGGGTTCCTTGGACCTCTTTCTGCTCGTCTCGAGTATCCAGGGTGTAGGGATTCTCTAGCACCATCCTAGGTTTTGGCTTGCATCACACATGCTATATTAAAATTTTAGGGGGTGCTAAACAATACCAATCATGAATCGAACTAGAAAAATAGAGTAACATCTACTAGTATCTCATACAAACAAGTGTCTAACACTAAGAGGTACGCAATACAACCTTTGTAGACCTCCTCTTGTGACTTCTTGGATCTAGTGGGGTTTGAACCGGTTCGCTTGAATCCTTCCGAGTTCACGATGATCCACCACGAAGTCCCTTTGCTCAAGCTCCTAGCTTCACTTGATCTATGAAGAAGTGGAGAAAACAACCTACACTGATGGGCTAGACTAGTATAGATTGGTGATGTGGGTTTGGATCTCACTTTAAAAACTTTTCTTTTTATGTTCTTCTCTCACTTTTGAAACCCTAGAGAGCTTGAAGGAAGAAGAAGAAGGAGATGGCTAAACTCGGCTCAAGTGAGAATAATAATCAACATAATCCCAAGTGAATAAGAATTATGCCATGCTTAACTATGGTTACAAAATATCTAGATATTTTGAGACTTGAGGTTAAGCAAAACCATGGGCTACAAAACCATGGGCAATGAAACCATGGTATTGACTTTGGTTAACTCAAGAGAAAAGAGTTGAATAGTCAACCATGATTTTATTCTCATTTTGCTTTTCTCAAATAATCAAAATACATAAATATGTTACCATGTGAGTCTTGCATTGCCACCACCAATGTATCATCAACCATGACACATGTATGCTTGCATGTGTGCATCCATATCAACATATACATACACTCATGCATGCATCATAAAGAAACGGGTTTTAATAAATGAGCTAATGGACTTAATATTAAATCAACACTTGATTTAATAACCCGGTCATATCACATACGACCCGTCTAATAGTAAACGCCCGATTAAAATACGGTATCCAATATACGCGTTTAATCGAGTTCCCGCACATATCCCATATGCACCCTGCATCTTTTCGTCTGAGCTAGGAGACCCCTTTGTGGGACTCTAAGACCCATCAATACGCTAGCAATAGGCAGTGATCATATCACATACCCACAAACCGTCAGTGGCACAAGCTGTACGTAACGGCTCTCAGGTATTGAGCGATCAGAAGAAACACAAGCAAACCTGTCAAAACTCTCGTCGAGCCAACTGGCAACACTTACCGTATAGTCCAGTCTCTTCGTCAAATGTGCTGCATATCAAGTCCAGGGATGGTATCGTCGACCCCATTAACCCAATAAGTCATGCCGGTATATGGCTCATAACAGATCGAGAAACTACTGATAATACTTATCAGTAAATCTCATCAGCCCTGGCCAGAGACTTCCTGTTCAAGTGGTTTGGTTGTTGTGCGTGCCGAAGGCTTACGGAGTAGCCGAATTGTACATAGCGTAACATCAACCCCCAATACCGGAAAAGACGAAACCCCCTATCGCTTATTGCCTCCATGTGACTCGGTACTGTTCCCAAAATCCACCTGTTTGCACGACTCAGTAGAGCCGTGGTAGGGTGGAGATCAAAGTACAATGGGAGGACACACAAGACTCTATGACGATCTCGGGTCTACAAACTAACCTGTACCAGTGTCACCTGAGAACTGCTATCCGACGATAGATATAATACCACATAGGAGTTCTTGACGAGTTTGTTCAGTGTACCCAGTCCCAATGAGCACCCGTATACGGTCTTTGGTGTCACCACACCAATGGATATGGGATCATCCATAGCCCATCATATGGGACAAGAAACGTATACGCTAGTCTACTCTGGAAATATCGATGCCCCGTCTCGATACACCCACGACTAGGAACATTTTAAGGATATGCTTATAAACTACACATGTCCCACTAGTATGATCCGCATTATAATCTCAGTAGTCAAGCAAATATCCTAAGGGCTTTATCAACATGTACCAAATGAATAAGAAGCATGATCAAATGAACATGTCAAGATAAAGTATAACTAGATAACATACTATCATGTCGAGCAAGAATGTCCCCTGAATACACACACACACATACATACCGGTACATACACTATCATATAATGGCTTCTAAGGCATACATATATCCATCAATCTCCCACTTGGACTAAGGCCAATTATTGGCGTATCTCATACCCAACATCTCAAAAAGTCGCTCATGCTGCGGCAGAGGGAGGGCCTTGGTGAGTGGATCCGCGATGTTATTGTTTGTATCTACTCTCCGAATCTCGATTTCGCGGCGATCAACTATCTCCCAGATCAGATGATATCGCCTGAGGATGTGTTTAGATCGCTGATGGGACCTGGGCTCTTTGTCCAACGCCATAACCCCATTATTATTACAATACAATGGTATTGGATCAATAATGGTTGGAACTACTCCTAACTCCGAGATGAACTTCCTCATCCAGACAACTTCCTTGGCAGCATCATTTGCAGCAATATACTCAGCTTCCATCGTGGAGTCTACAACAGTATCCTGTTTAGAACTCTTCCAACATACCGCCCCTCCATTGAGGGTAAACACAAACCCTGAGATAGATTTGCTATCATCCTTATCACTCTGGAAACACGAATCGGTAAAGGCTTCCATTTGGAGATCCTCGTTACCCTACACCAAGAACATTTCTTTAGTCCTTCATAAGTACTTAAGAATGTTCTTCACATCTGTCCAGTGATTCTCCCCTGGGTTAGATTGATACCTTCTTACTACACCTAGTGCATAAGCTACATCAGGGCGTGTACATAATATCGCATGCATTATAGATTCTACAGCTGAAGCGTAGGGTATAATGCTCATGCGAGCTCTCTCTTCATCAGTTTTTGGGCAAAAGTCTTTGGAGAGAGTGACTCCATGACTAGCGGGTAAGCCACCCCGCTTGGAGTCTTCCATACTAAATCTCTTTAGGATGGTGTTAATGTATCTGGTTTGGGACAATCCCAGCAACCTTAGATCTATCCCTATAGATCTTCATGCCTAATATGTACGAGGCATCTGTTCAGTTGATAAAACTGCACATTTGTTATTACATTTTTCCTACTATTTCTATACTAGAAAATGTGTTTATTATAATATATGATACATATGAGGGTTTATCTGTAAAAATACTATTTTTCATGTGTTGATATATTATAATTAACATTTGGTAGGAAAATGTATGCAAAGATACCATTGACCAAATCTTAATGGTGAAATTAATATCTCAATAAAACAAAACAATACTAATATTATTTGTTGAGATTGTGCAGAATTTTTCAGGGCTAAAAATCGAGAGAATCAAAGTTGTTAAGAGCAAACCTGCCTAATTAAGAAAGCAAACTAAGAAATCAAGTCTGGCAGAAACAAAGAAAAGATTTCCAATTTCCAAAGGTTCCAGAGATCGCCACATATCATATGGAAGAAGCCCCAAAAGAATCATAAAATGATTCTCCTACTTGGCCGCGGATCCGCGGCCAAACCCACCTGTTGGCCGCGGATCCGCCGCGGTTTTGAAGACTTGGAAGCTGTGATTTCTTCTGTAGAATCTTAACAGAAGGCTTCTAAATTTGGAAGCTAGGTTTCTGGCTTTTAGAGTATAAATAAGGACCGAGAGCCTCTTGGAAAAATGATCAAGTCGACGCGATCACGAAGTCCAAGACGGCTCATGCATCCAGGCTGATCATCAACGGTTCATCTACCTCCTTAGAAGAGATCGAGAAGCAAGCTAGTATTTGTAATCATTTTCTAAGGGAACAAAGTGTAAATGAGTTTTGTTGATTAATAAAGGTAGTTCTTTTTCATATTCTATTTTTTCGTAGTTTAATTATGCATTTTCTCTCCGTCTCTTTTTCTCCCAACATGCGCGAGTAATTCTCCGCTTGTTAGGGTTCATAGGATTAGGGTAAGCTAATGGATGATGAAGATCCTTAAACTCTTTTTAAATCCTATAAAGTTTATAAACTTTATCAAAAGAATCATTAACATCCTAATCGGGCTCGCTACCAATTCATTGTTAGTCTCGACCGCGATTAGAGATTAGATTAATGATTGTTTTGGTAAAGGCTAGATATGAACGGAGTTCCGTGTCGAGATAGGGGTTAAGAGTGGGATTCCTTTTCCCTCCAGAAACCCTAATCTGCATGCATCTCTGTCGTTCTAGTTTTAAATCTATTAAAGGATAAAAAGGGTAATCTTTAATTAGTCATCCATAACTACTAAATCCTAATGAACCCTACAAGCCCCTTCTTATATAAACTTACATCTGTAGTTAATCTAGATCTATATTTTGCATCAGTGTTTAACGTAGATCTAGATCCTACAACCATTCTACAATATTCTTTATCCTTCCTCCTCCCCTTTCTCAACACATCTAAAGTAAGAGTAAAATATTCAACGTTTCCCTGAGGACGACCCGTACTCATCTCGGTCTAGCTACACGCGACAGCGTTATTGATTGCGGTTAACAACTTCTACAAACACTTTTTCACATCAATCAAATGGCGCCGTTGCCGGGGATACGTGCATAATTTTTATTCTTACTATTTGTGTTGAATTCTTATTCGATTCATATCATAATTAAAACAAAACTGCAAATTGCATATTTAACGATTTGTGTGTGAATTTTTGCAAGGAGATCTGGAGTCACAGACTTGAGGAAACAGGAGACAGATACATTCATTGAGATCCAGAGAAGCACAGAAGGCCACAGAAAAAAATTTCATCAAGTGATCTCTCTTCCCTGCGGCGGATCCGCGGCCGAAACTGCACATCGGCGGCGGAAGCGCGGCCGGTTAGGTGATCTAGGGCTTCAGTCTTCTCTGGTAAGATTCTAACCTCTTCCTCTCTCCTCTCAAATCCAATAAAATCTATTTTCTGCAGGATTCTTTGCAAAATATCGCCGCTCAAAAAATATTTTTGCAAAGTTTTGTGATTGGTTTTGTTTTGCATATTTTAATACGAATTTTAAGGGGCAAAGAACAAATCCAGATTAGGTGGGGATTTCATCACTCTTCCTAAGCCCCATAAATCACAAACCGAGCATCTGCATCAACCCTACATTAATTTAAAAAATATCTAGACCAGACTCTAAGGACTGTCACGCTCAATAAGGACAGAGGAGGGTCGTGGGTAATCTATCGTTTATCCGCATTACTTTTGTGGTGTCTAGGCAAGTGTGTCTAAGGCGAGTGGTTACTTAATTAGGGCCACTACTTGTAGTGGAGAGCCTCCCACTCACCTAGCACTTACCTGGCTACAAGAGTAGTAACGAGACGGTAGAGGATTGATCCTACGGCTTTTCCTTTGGAAGTCTAGGAGCGGTCTAGAGACTGACCTAGATAACCTTAGTTCTAGGATTGTTTGTGCATTTTTGTGTGATTTGTCTTGAGTCCCACTTTTTTCAAAACAAACCAATTTTAAAGCACACACACGCTGCCACTTGCACTAAACCCGCTTAGTGCATGCTTGGCTGGACACGGGATTCTAGTGCCCGTCTTGTCCGCTTTCCTGCTATCGACTCCAAAGTCGATACTTCTTCATCTTCTTTTCCCCCACCACCCACTACGACCGATATGGACGGCGCTCTATCAAATTATAACACCACGCTGCCACCGCCCGTAGGTGAGCAAAATCCACCGCGTATCTCTCTCCAAGAGAGATGCTATCCTATCCGTGGTCCTCTTCCCACCTGTCTATCTATTCCACCAGCTAACGGGGATAATTTCGAAATTAAACCCCACTACATCAATCTGCTGCCCAAATTTCACGGGCTTGAGTCGGAAGACGAGTACGTTTTCATCACCAAATTCGAAAACGTATGCGCAATGATGGGTACTTCACAATTGACTGTGGATGCTATGCGCTTGCGTCTTCTCCCATTCACTCTGTGCGACTTGGCAGAAAAATGGCTTTATAATACTGCCGCACACTCTATCACTAACTGGGATGAATTCGTAATTGCATTTCTTAAGAAGTTTTACCCAAACCATAAGACTGCCCATATTAGGAGCGAGATCAACCAGTTCACCCAGCTTCCCAATGAACCATTTTGGAAGTGCTTTGAACGTTTCAAGGATCTGCTTGTCCAATGTCCTCATCATGGAATACAAAGATGGGATTTATGCCGAATTATATATGAGGGCATTAATCCAGCGACAAAGCAGATGCTTGAAACAATGTGTCAATGCAATTTCATGTCTAAAGATGACGGTGAAGCGTGGAAATATCTGGAAGATCTCGCTGAAAACACTTTGCAGTGGGAAAGCGTAAGACCACCTTCATCTAGGGGAGGTATTCACTAGCTCGATGTTTCCATCGCAGTGAAAGCCGAAATGGCAGCGATGCAGAAGAAACTCGACGCTATTGAGAACAAATTTTCATCAGTCTCCCTAAATCAGGTCACGCTTCCCAAGACCGTCTGTGGTTGATGTTCAGATCCTTCACACTTAACGGAAGAATGTCCTATGAATGCATCGTTTCAAACTAATGCTGCTTTTCAGCAGCGACCTAGAAACGATCCTTATTCTTCCACGTACAATCAAGGATGGAGGAATCATCCTAACTTTTCTTGGAACCAAAACCAACCCTAAAATCAAAATCAGTTCCAAAGAAATTATCAAAGACCTCCTCCACAGCAACCACAACCACAAAGTCAGCTCCCCTTTCAGTCACAAAATTTTCAAAATCCGGCCAACACTTCTACACCACAAATGGCCGGTACTGACAACTCTTCACCCGCACAAACTTTGGATATGTTTATGAAATATACCATTCAAATGTCGGCTGATATGAAGTCTTCTATTGATACCCTAACGAAATACTCCGCCTCCTACGGTGAGAGTATTAAATTAATAGAAAACCAAATTGCACAGTTGAACGCCGCAATGAGTGCGAGAGAGAAATGGAAACTCCCATCTCAACCCATACCTAATCCTGGCCACCCACAAAGTTATAATGTGAGTGCCGTTACTACGTTGAGGTCGGGAAAAGTGCTGAATAACCGAGTGGGTGAGCAATGTGATGATGTTAGTGACATCAATGATACCCCAGCTTCTTCTTCTTCCCCTAATTCGTATAGTCTCCCACCTTCATCCGAGCCTATTCTCCGTTTTCCACAAGGCTCGAACCCTTCGCCCATTTCCTCGAATCTACCTAAAACGATCCCTACTCCAATTCTGGGATCCACTCCATCCCAACAATCCTCTCCAATGTTGGACCAAATCCTTATTGATAAAGCACCTTATCCAAACAGGTTAAGGGGCAACAGACCAAGTCCACAAATGGAGAAAATTATGGAAATTTTTAAGCAAGTTAATATAAACATTCCTCTCCTAGATGCTATTCAACAAGTTCCGTCATATGCGAAAATCCTAAAGGACTTGTGCACTAGGAAGAGAAAAGTTCAAGTACCTAAAAAAGTTTTCCTTGCGAGTAATGTGAGCACAGCTTTTACACAACAACTACCCAAGAAACGAAAGGACCCCGGAAGTCCTACAATTTCTATTTCTATTGGGGGTAAAAATATCAATCGTGCTCTACTCGATTTAGGTGCTAGTGTTAACTTGCTTCCGTATTCTGTTTATAAGCAATTAGGGATCGGAGAGTTAAAATCTGCGCATTGCACTCTTCAGATGGCCGATCAATCTATCACCCAACCTAGGGGTGAGCTAGAGGATGTGTTAATCAAAGTCGGGGAATTCATATTCTCTGTGGACTTTATCGTTATAGATACACAACTTGTAGAGAACCTACGAAATCAAATCCCGGTGATACTTGGTCGTCCCTTCCTAGCTACTTCCAACGCAGTAATCAATTGTAGAAACGGCTCTATGACCCTATCCTTTGGAAAGAAGTTAATTGAGCTTAATATTTACAAGTTGGGAAGTGAACCCTCCGAACCCTATGCTCATGTGTGTTCTGTCGAATTAATGGATGTCGACAGCAGCGAATTTGATCAGCCTCATGATACTGACTCTTTTCATATGTTGTTGCTTGACCCAACCATGTATTATACATACACGGACTCTTCCACCGAGTTGTCCGGGTCAACATCTAACGCTGATGAGGAACTTTTTATAGAGTCTGACGATCACCCTGTTTTTCCTGATGACATTATTCTTTGGGGTATCAATGAAAGCTTTGAGGAAATTTTCGCTGATGAACTCACATTTTTAAAAGATACGGGTGTTGAGATGAATCAACTCCAAGATAAAGAAATTGAACCTCCACCCCTTCTTCTGGACAATCATGATAATGCGAGTAATCCATCATTACTATCACTGTGTCGTCTCTCCAAATTGAGACGCAATCCATTATACCTCTTATCACCTCCCCACTTCTTCACGTCGAAAGGTGACGTGTTCTTCCACCAACCTTGGTGCTTCATCGATAAATTTTTTGAATGGTTAGTGTTGACCTTCGGTCTTTACAAAGTTTGGCATTGACCAATAACCTTGACCTGCTCGTGTGATTTTAAAAGATTGACATTGTTTAACTCAAGTTTGGGGGGGGGGGTTATATTTTGGCTCTTGAAAAAAAAAGAATTTTTATAAGATTGTGAGCCAAAAATAAGTTTGGGGGAGGTTTTCACTTGCATTATTTCTCGTCCCCTTTCTCCTCCTAAGTCTACAGGTTTTTGAGCTTAACGGATGACATCAGTGAGGACACTGCTGTAAACAGGTTTGGGGGAAGTTTGTGCTTATTTACGCATCAATTTGCATCATACTTTGCATAAGCACAACATTTTCAAAAATTTTAAATTTTTTTCTTTTATAACAAAAGAGTAGAAAGTGAAAATTTACATCCAAAAGATAGGAATAGTTTAAGAAAACCAAGAAAATTAGAAGTTTTCTTAAACGAACTGGTAATAAGTAGTTATGAGCCGTTGTCCCAAGGGTTAGTAAGATGAAGGAAGTCACTAATCTGAGAATAAAAATAAGTCTGAAAATTAGTTTCTATTCTGGAAGTCAAACATTTGAATGTTGATACCCTACTATATGCACTTACACACGTCTTGAAACTCAGGATAGTAGAGCATACCTTGAAATGCTCTTGTCTAAAAGCCAAAATATGAAGGAAATAAAAATGAATAAAAGATAAAAATGGTGAAGAAAAAAATGAACATTGGTTTTGTTATCGCCAAGGCAGCAATAAAAAAATATAGCGAGGGTGCTTCATCACCTAGTGCTTTAGACCAACTGGTTTGGGAGTCACTGCTAAGCCTTAGGTGGTGCAAGACGAGAAAAATACTACTCAGCAAGCACATGAGTAATCGGTCGGTTAGTACCTCAAGAAGTATTAACGGTCGCATGAAAAATGTGCGAGCAATTCCAACCAAATTAAAAAGTACTGAGGCAGATGGACAAGAGTATGATAGCTTGAATTGAATTCTCCGAGTGTAGGGATGTCTATTACACACACGTAGGATTATTTGATCGATGTTTGGATGAAAGGTAGGAATGAAGAATAAATACGATGTTTTATTGAGGGATAATGTGATTTCTAACATCTTTTCATGACTATTAAGATAGGGCTCATGACAACTGAAAAGCTAGTGTAGTTGGAAACTCTAAATTTTCAAAGTATTTCTTTTATGGTTCTTATCTTTATATGTAAATTTCACCATTTCTCTTTTATTATAGGATTTTGTGGGTGTAATCCACTGAAAACCCTCAGGAGACAACACTCCTCCTACTAGGGACATCTAGAGGTTTAACGGCTTGTTGCACGTGCTCAGTGCAATCGTGTTTGCCTACGAAAGTGTGCTTAGTTTTCTCCTTTCTTTTTCTCCTTCTCTTGAATAAAGTAGTTTGCTCGGGACGATCAAAGATAAGTTTGGGGGTATTTGTTCAGTTGATAAAACTGCATATTTGTTATTACATTTTTCCTACTATTTCTATACTAGAAAATGTGTTTATTATAATATATGATACATATGAGGGTTTATCTGTAAAAATACTATTTTTCATGTGTTGATATATTATAATTAACATTTGGTACGAAAATGTATGCAAAGATACCATTGACCAAATCTTAATGGTGAAATTAATATCTCAATAAAACAAAACAATACTAATATTATTTGTTGAGATTGTGCAGAATTTTTCAGGGCTAAAAATCAAGGGAATCAAAGTTGTTAAGAGCAAACCTGCCTAATTAAGAAAGCAAACTAAGAAATCAAGTCTGGCAGAAACAAAGAAAAGATTTCCAATTTCCAAAGATTCCAGAGATCGCCACATGTCATATGGAAGAAGCCCCAGAAGCATCATAAAATGATCCTCCTACTTGGCCGCGGATCCACGGCCAAACCCACCTGTTGGCCGCGGATCCGCCGCGGTTTTGAAGACTTGGAAGCTGTGATTTCTTCTGTAGAATCTTAACAGAAGGCTTCCAAATTTGGAAGCTAGGTTTCTGGCTTTTGGAGTATAAATAAGGACCGAGAGACTCTTGGAAAAATTATCAAGTCGACGAGATCACGAAGTCCAATACGGCTCACGCATCCAGGCTGATCATCAACGGATCATCTACCTCCTTAGAAGAGATCGAGAAGCAAACTAGGTTTTTGTAATCATTTTCTAAGGAATCAAAGTGTACTTGATCTTGTTGATTAATAAAGGTAGTTTATTTTATTGCATTTTTATTTTTTTCATGATTTCTATCTCTTCTTATACCAACATGCGCGAGTAATTCTCCACTTGTTAGGGTTCGTAGGATTAGGGTAGGTTAATGGATGATAATAATCCTTAAACTCTTTTTACGTCCTATAAAGTTTATAAACTTTATCAAAAGAATCATTAACATCCTAATCGGGCGCGCTACCAATTCATTGTTAGTCTCGACCGCGATTAGAGATTAGATTAATGATTGTTTTGGTAAAGGCTAGATATGAACGGAGTTCCATGTCGAGATAGAGGTTAAGAGTGGGAACCCTTTTTTCTCCAGAAACCCTAATCTGCATGCATCATCGTCGTTCTAGTTTTAAATCTATTAAAAGATAGAAAGAGTAATCTTTAATTAATCATCCATAACTACTAAATCCTAATAAACCCTACAAGCCCTCTTCTTATATAAACTTACATCCGTAGTTAATCTAGATCTATATTTTGCATCAGTGTTTAACGTAGATCTAGATCCTACAACCATTCTTCAATATTCTTTATCCCTCCTCTCTTTTTCAACACATCTAAAGTAAGAATAAAAGATTCAACGTTTCCCAGAGGACGACCCGTACTCATCTCGGTCTAGCTACACACGACACCGTTATTGATTGCGGTTAACAACTTCTACAAACACTTTTTCACATCAATCAGCATCACCCAGGTCCTTCATAGAGAACCTTTGTGATAAGAATAGTTTGACCGATTATAGCATAGGAACATCGTATCCTATCAAAAGAATGCCATCCACGTACAATACGAGGAATGTGACAGCACTTCCTACAATTTTCTTATAAACACAAGGTTCATCTGGATTTTTGACGAAATCAAATTCTTTGATAACATCATCAAAACAGATGTTCCAACTCTGTGATGCCTATTTTAATCTATAAATGAACTTAAGCAACCTATATGCTTTCCCTCTACTCCCACTATCAATGAAGCCCTTTGGCTGATCCATATAAACGCATTCTTCTAAATCACCATTTAGAAAAGCAGTTTTAACGTCCATCTGCCATATTTCATAGTCGTAGTAAGCAACAATAGCAAGTAGGATCCGAATGGATTTAAGCATGGCTACAGGAGAAAAGGTTTCGTCATAGTCCAGTGCTGGTCTTTGTCGAAAACCTTTCGCCACATGTCTTGCCTTATAGGTCTCCACCAGCCCATCTGCACCGATCTTTCTCTTAAAGATCCATTTACACCGTACGAGTTTTACCCCAGAGGGTGCAACATCCAAAGTCCATACTTTGTTGGTGTACATAGACTCCATTTCGGATCTCATGGTATCCAGCCACTTCACAGAGTCACCACTCGTGATAGCTTGGTAAAAACTGGTGGGACATCATCCATGATGCAATCTTCTCCATCACCATCAACGAGAAAACCGTAGTATCTCTCCGGTGGGCGAGAAGTCCTACTAGATCTACGAAGTGGCTAAGGTTCATAAGATTCTGTTGCAACATAGGTTCAACCAAGTCGTCATTTGTAACTTGTGTCTCTAGAACATCTTCTAGATCTACCATATTGCCATCAATATCATTTGGAAAAATCTCATTTTCTAAAAATGTGGCATACTGAGAAACAAACACCTTTTGTTCCTCCTTGTGTTAGAAAAGATACCTAAACGAATGTTTAGGATATCCCACAAATATACACTTGACTGATCGTGTCTCAAGTTTGTCTGGATTCTGCTTTTTAACAAAAACCGGACAACCCCAAATCTTAACTCGTTTAAGAGATGGTCTCTTCCCATACCATATCTCATATGGAGTGGTAGACACGGTCTTGGTTGGAATTTTGTTCAATAGAAAAGCGGCAGTTTCCAATGCATGCCCCTAAAAGGAGAGAGGCAACTCAGCATCACTCAGTATGGATCGTACTATATCTAATAGGGTATGATTCTGCCGCTCTGACACACTGTTGTGCTGTGCTGTGTAAAGGGGAGTGAGCTGAGAGAGAATACCATTCTCTTTTAGGATGTTCGAAAACTCTGTACTAAGACACTCTCCACTTTGATCTGATCGAAGTATTTTGATGCTCATTCCTGTTTGTTTTTCTACTTCAAATTTGTACTCCTTGAATTTCTCGAAAGCTTCAGACTTATGCTTCAATAAAAACACATGACCGAATCTCGAGAAATCATCAGTAAAAGTTATGAAGTAAGAAAAACCGTCTCTCGCATGTGTAGACATTGGCCCACATACATCACTATATATGAGGCCCAAGAGCTCTGTAGCTCTTTCTCCGTGTCCAGCAAATGGAGTTTTGATCATTTTCCCTTTGATATAAGACTGACAAACCGCATAAGATTTATACTCAAAAGAATTTAAATATCCATCTTTATGAAACTTATTTAGTCTTATTTCGTTAATATGACCAAGTCTACAATGCCAAAGAAAAGTTCATTTATATCTGAAAATTTTCTTTTATTTGTGTGTTGTATGTTGAAAACTATGTGTTGATTTAGGACGTATATCCCGTTATTAAGTATACCAGAACCAATCAACTCTTGATTTAGTTTAATGTTCATAAAATTATGCTACAGTACAAAATGATATCCTTCATTGTCTGACAAAGAAACGGATATTATATTACAAAGCATGCTAGGTATAAAATAACATGGGTTCAAAACCAATATATAGCCCAACGGCAAGCCTAAATGATACTCTCCCACTGAAACTGCATGTACATTGGAACCATTTCCAACTCGGAGAGTGTGATTACCGGTCTTCAAAACTCTACTATTTCTCAAGCCCTGCACAGAATTGCAGATATGAGAAGCCGAACCGGTATCCAATACCCAGAAAGCAGAGTTTATAGAAAAACAGTTTTTAGTCACAAACGCACCTGAAGCAGAAGGATCACCATGCTTCTTTTTGTTGAGATCAGCAATATACACGGTACAATTCCGCTTTCAATGCCCCATCTTCTTGCAATAGAAACATTCTCCTTTTCCCGACTTGTCAACCTTGGATTTGTCTCTCCCATGTGCCTTCTTGATTCCACCTCTCGGATTGGTGGATTTCTTCTTATTCTTTCTCTTGGCCTTGGCTTTTGGGACGGAAGAGTAAGATTATCCAACAAGCAGAGATGGAGACTTCGCCTTAAGCGTGCTCTCCGCATTTCTCAACATATTGAGAAGTTCGGGTAGTGACTTCTCCATGTTATGCATGTTGAAGTTCACTATGAAAAGAGCAAAGGCAGAGTGAAGAGACTGGAGAACGATATCAGTATATTGCCCGTTGTCCATTGTCCATCTGAAGCCATCAAGTTCTTCAATAAGAGCTATTATCTTCAAAACGTGATCGCCTACAGGTATGCCAGGAGCTATCCGCATCTTGAACAGCTTTCGAGACGCTTCGTATCATAAGATACGAGATTGCTCCCCATACAACTCTTTTGTATGGAGAAAGATGGATTGAACATCCATCTCCTCGTGCTGCTTTTGATGTGTATTGTCCATCGATGCAAGCGCGAGACATTTGGAAATAGCACAGTCAATATCCCACGTTTTGCGGATCTCTTTATCCACAACAGAAGATTCAGGGCCTGGGGTGGGCGGGGCTGAGGCAGTGAGGACATATGATACTTTATCATATGTGAGAGTAATATTAATATTCCTCAACCAGTCTTTATAGTTCAGTCCGGTAAGCTTATTTTTCTCTAATAGTAGCTTAAGTCCAGTCATGGTTATCTGCCATTAGGAGAGAGAAAAGAATACACTCAGCGAAACCTCTTGCAAAGATCAGATTGGTTATTTATCTTATCTAATCGATGTCTCCCACTGCTATTATCAAATTTTCCTTCAAACCTTAAAAAGAAAATTTAGCCAGGATTAATTACATTCTACAACTTCTCTAACCGTTCAGCTAGACCAGTATCGGTACTTCTGAGGGAGGTTCCCCGTGCTTTCGCACGGACCTAATTAAAATAAATCTCATTTTCCCAGAGGTATAACCCCGTTGACACGTTTCTAGACACCTAATGAGTTAGCTAATTGTAAAGTGAAAAATTCTCCCGGGAGCAACTTTTGCTCACAGTGGGATCAGGATCCTACTATCACATAGAAGGTATGCAATCTCATTGCAAATTTCAACTCTTGAAACTCCCGATATGGTTTTTACCCCTAGCACTCATGACCTAAACTATAGTCAACATATCATAAGTACTAGTCAAGTTCTTCCCGTCATTTCATGATTAACTAGACCCACCCATATGACTCTTAACTATAGTCAACATAATCATATGAATGTCCTAACTAATCGCATCATATGCAGTGTAAGAAGACATCACTTAGCTACCGTACACAGTGCCTTAACTATAGTCAAAATACGTAGCACGAATACCAAGTACTCTACTTCCTAAAATGATGGAGGGCTGGGGATAGTTTTTAAGAAAACCTTTAACGCTTTGAACTTGATACGTTCTAGAATCCAATGGTTTTTTTAAAAGGAGTGGCTTAATCTCCGCAATTTGAAAACTTGCTTTTTCATAAAAAGCCGAGTACGTTTAAAATCTGATTCTACAACATCTTTTTAGGTTTCTTTTTGTTTACATTAATCTCATTAATGTATTCCCATCATTTAAGTCCTTAAGCTATTGCAGAAAAGAAACGAAAAATAGAACGTATCCTTATGCCATCCGCATTCGCCACAATGTCGCGTTATGTACCGTTAGGTTACTTAACTAACGGCATAGCGGGGCGGGACTAACGCGGATGCAAAACATAAGCAACGTTTATTATATATCATATATATAATACATCATTCGTCTCAACATATAAAGTGATCATATCACAGAATATCAACAGCAGAAGCACATATATGAAAATACATGATATACTAAGAGGTTCGTATTTTGTATTTAGCCAACAATAGAAAATGAGGATTCCACGGTCGTGATGAATAGCCAAGTCCACACCCCTAGACCCCTACGAGAGTGGCAAGTGACCCTACCAATTCTAGAATTTACGAGACCCGGTCTCGACTCCTCGAGACGGCCTCCTACTAAACCTTAGAACCCGATCACTTGTGCTCCCCTCCTTGGATGTATCCTAATGCGGAAAAGTAAATAATATAAAACAATGGTGACATTATCCTCAACCCGGAAGTGCCCCAATAAAAGAATATTACATACAATTAATTTTACATGAATGTAAAGAAAAACTCTCATCTCACATAAAACCCCCGGCCATTCATTCACGACGATCCTGTACATCATATCTCAGTAACACATAATATCACATATTATCAACGTAAGTAAGTATGCGTACCCCAATTGTCGTTGATGTATAGCAACGAAACCGGCGATACACTACATACTACACTTACGGTCGCAGAAAAGAAAGTGAAAAACTATAATAATTGGAATCAACACTGCCTTTAGACATCATAAACCCGAAATATCACATATTCCGGATTTCATGCCTAACGATGCAAATCTTACATTTGGGTCTCATCTATGAAAACACATTTTCAAAAGAAGTCGGGTAATTCAACAAGATTCCTGATTCTACCGAGGCCAAAATATTAGATTTACACGCAATTAATTACTTTTCACAAAATTAATTAGTTTAGATTTCAATTATTGTATCACATTCACAAAAACTATGCGATGTTAAACCATTCGATTGATTTATCGATTACCCAAAAATTCACAGAGAAGCTCAACACTTGAGCTGTATTAAAAATACCCAGAAGTATGAACCAGTACCTATGAACCAACCGTAGAAGGGCCGACCAGTGCCTCACTAATGGCGCCGCGGAACCGCCGCCAAAAGCGCGCGTTTTGGCCGCGGTTTCGCGGTCATTTGATCGAGTTAGGGTACCGTTCTTTTAGAGGGTCTATAGAATTACTTGCATGATTTTTTGAATATTTTTAATGTGAAAAATTCCAACATTTTGAAAATTTTCCAGAGAACAATTTTTCGGAGCAATCGATGTTCGTTCGAAGTTTCTAACGTTGTCTAGATTACTCTAAAGTTCTAGTTTGGCTCTGATACCACTATAGGGATTTTCTAGCGCCATCCTAGGTTTTGGGTTGCACCACACTGTTGAGGTCAAAATTTGCACCCCAGTTGACCGGGTCAAAGTCAAGGTCAACCCCAAGTAAGCGGGTACAAGCCCAAGCAAGTGGGCCCATGCCTAAGTCGAGCCCCACGGCCGGCCTCCACCATGCCAAAATAAAAATCATGTAATAAATAATTTTGATGTAATTTTTAATGGGCATAAAGCCAAATTTTTGTAAAGCCCGTGGCTCATGTATAAAAGAAGTGAGCACATGAGGCATGGGATGGGCAAATACCATTTTGTAAAGCCCAAGGGGCTATATGTAAATTTGTAAGCCTATAAAAGGCAACATGATAATGAAATAAAGGATAACAATTTCATTCTCACCAAAAACTAGGATTTGTGTGCCTCCTTCCCTTCTCTCAAGGGTCTAAAACTTTCTTCCTCTTTTTGAATTAAATCAAGAGTTTAACTCTTCCTTTCTAAAAAAGAAGTATTTTTTCACCACAAAACCCACAAAGGGTAGATTGGATCTCCCATCAAATCTCTGAAAGGGGAGATTTTGAATCCCACTCCCCTTTCCCCCAAGATCCGGCAAATTAAGAGGAAGAAGAAGGAGACCCATCTCCAAAAACCCCACATTGGGAGGATCCAAGGCTCAAAAGAAGAGCCAAACATTTCTAGGAGTTTAACTCCTTTCTAGATCTGTTGGAGTTTAACTCCATAAATTAAATTTCTGTTAGGAGTTCAACTCCAAAACCCTTTGGGAGTTCAACTTCCCAACCTAGGGGCTAAGCCCCTATCCGCTGGTGTTTCCCGTAATCGCGTGCCGTGTACGTGACCCGCGGGTGCCCAGCGGTCGCGTGCATGGCACGTGACCCGCTGGCGCTAAAGTGCCCAATGGTCGCGTGCAGCGCACGCGACCCCGGGCACTAAAGTGCCCACGTGCGCGCATGTGACCCGCGGGCACTAAAGCGTCCATGTGCGCGCGCCCCGCGGTCGCGTGCAAGGCACGTGACCCGCGGACACTATAGCACCTACGTGCGCCCCACGCGACCCGCTCAGCGCCCAATGGTCGCGTACAGCGCACGTGACCTACGGGCGCCTCGCGGTTGCGTGCGCACGTGACTCGGTGGCGCCCAGCGCCCACGTGCTGCGCACGTGACCAGTGGGCGCCAAGCGCTAACGCGCTAGGCACGTGCCCGTGGGCAGCATGCGCCCACGTACCATGCACACGTCTTTAAGATGCTCCTCCCCCTATTTTTTATGCACTCCACAGTAAACACCATCCCCCGCTAGAAAAAATTTCTAACGGGGCGCTGCCATACACCCCGCAAGGGGGTTGCTAGCTCCCTTGACCCCCAGCCCGCTATCCGGGTAGCAGGACCCCCATAAAAACTCTGCGGAGCCTCGATATATCCAAAACCCCTTCAAAACACAACACTGCACATTGAGTTCGCATGACCCGTCAATCGGAGGTTCCCTCGCTCCAAAAGCGAAGGGTAATTAACGGCAACTTAGTTCGCGGCTGCCGGAGATTCGGATCCCCACAATCAATAAAAACCCCGCCTACCCTAGGCAGGGAGAATCTATAGTACGCCTGATAAGTGCGCACGTATTCCCATCTCAATGGGGTGACGAAAAACACCCTACACACATGCTATATTAAAATTTTAGGGGGTGCTAAACAATACCAACCATGAATCGAACTAGAAAAATAGAGTAACATCTACTAGTATCTCATACAAACAAGTGTCTAACACTAAGAGGTAGGTAATACAACCTTTGTAGAGCTCCTCTTGTGACTCCTTGGATCTAGTGGAGTTTGAACCGGTTCGCTTGAATCTTTCTGAGTCCACGATGATCCACCACGAAGTCCCTTTACTCAAGCTCCTAGCTTCACTTGATCTATGAAGAAGTGGAGCAAAGAACCAACACTAATGGGCTAAACTAGTATAGATTGGTGATGTGGTTTGGATCTCACTTTAAAAACTTTTCTTTTTATGTTCTTCTATCACTTTTGAAACCCTAGAGAGCTTGAAGGAGGAAGAAGAAGGAGATGGCTAAACTTGACTCAAGTGAGAATAATAATCAACATAATCCCAAGTGAATGAGAATTATGCCATGTTTAACTATGGTTACAAAATATCTAGATATTTTGAGACTTGTGGTTAAGCAAAACCATGGGCTACAAAACCATGAGCAATGAAACCATGGTATTGACTTTGGTCAACTCAAGAGAAAAGAGTTGAATAGTCAACCCTGATTTTATTCCCATTTTGCTTTTCTCAAATAATCAAAATATATAAATATGTTACCATGTGAGTCTTGCATTTCCACCACCAATGTATCATCAACCATGACACATGTATACTTGCATGTGTGCAGCCATATCAACATATACATATACTCATGCATGCATCATAAAGAAACGGGTTTTAATAAATGAGCTAATGGACTTAATATTAAATCAACACTTGATTTAATAACCCGGTCATATCACATACGACCCGTCCAATAGTAAACGCCCGATTAAAATACGGTATCCAATACACGCGTTTAATCGAGCTCCCACACATATCCCATATGCACCCCACATCTTTTCGCCTGAGCTAGGAGACCCGTTTGTGGGACTCTAAGACCCGTCAATACGCTAGAAGTAGGCAATGATCATATCACATACCCACAAATCGTCAGTGGCACAAGCTGTACGTAACAGCTCCCAGATATTGAGCGATCAGAAGAAACACAAGCAAACCTGTCAAAACTCCCGTCGAGCCAACTGGCAACACTTACCGTACAGTTTGGTCTCTTCATCAAATATGCTGCATATCAAGTCTAGGGATGGTATCGTCGACCCCATTAACCCAATAAGTCATGCCGGTATATGGATCACAACAGATCGAGAAACTACTGATAACACTTATCAGTAAATCTCATCAGCCTTGACCAGGGACTTCCTGTTATAGCCAATAGTACATAGCGCAACATCAACCCCCAATACCAGAAGAGACGAAACCCCTCCTATCGCTCATTGCCTCTATGTTCCTCGAGACTGTTCCCAAAATCCACCTGTTTGCACGACTCAGTAGAGCCGTGGTAGGGTGGAGATCAAAGTACAGTGGGAGGATACACAAGACTCTATGACGATCTCGGGTCTACAGACTAACCTGTACCAGTGTCACCTGAGAACTGCTATCCGACGATAGATATAATACCACATAGGAGTTCTCGGCGAGTCTGTTCAATGTACCCAGTCTTACTGAGCACCCGTATACGGTCTTTGGTGTCACCATACCAATGGATATGGGATCATCCATCGCCCATCATATAGGACAAGTAACGTATACGCTAGTCTACTATGGAAATATCGATGCCCTGTCTCGATACACCCAATGTTAGTTGTATGTATGCTCTAGAGGCCCTTATTGTAATGAGATGTATATTATAGTGGATGCTGGGACTTATATAGGGAGGACTTTCTTGCTCGACATGATAGTACGCTATCTGGTTGCTCTTTATTTTAACATATACACTTATTGTCTCTATGTTACATGTTGATAAAGCCCTTAGGATGTGTACTTGACTACCAGGATTATGATGCAGATCATACTAGTGGGGCCTGGGCAGTCCATGAGTTCATCCTTCAGTTGTTCCTAGCCGAGGGAATATCGAGAAAGGGCATCGATATTTCAGAGTAGACTAGCGTATATCTTCTCGACCCATGTGATGGGCGATGGATGATCCCATATCCATTGGTGTTTGACATCAGAGATAGTATACGGGTACTCGGTGGAGACTGGGTACACTGAACGGACCTGCCGAGAACTCCTAGATGGTATTATACCTCACGTCAGATAGCAGTTCTCTGGTGACACTGGTACAGCTTAGTCTGTCGACCCGAGATCGTCATAGAGTCTTGTGTGTCTCCCACCGTGCTTTGATTTCCACCCTACCACGGCTCTACTGAGTCGTACAAACAGGTGGTTTTTGGGTACAGTCCCGAGTCACATGGAGGTAATAAGCGATAGGAGGGGATTCGTCTCTCCCGGTATTGGGGGTTGATGTTGCGCTATGCCCGACTGGCCATAACTGAAATCCCTGGCCAGGATAGATGAAATTTACTGGTAAGTGTTATCAGTAGTTTCTCGACCCGTTATGGACCTTGCATTGGTATGACTTATCAAGCTATTGGGGTCTGACATTTACCATCCCTAGGTGAGATATGCGATATATCAGACGAAGAGACCGGACTGTACGGTAGTGTTACTGATTGGATTCGCAGGAGTATGAGCATGCTTGCTTGTTGATCTTCTAATCGCTCAATACCCAGGTGGCCGTTACATTTATCAGACCGCTTGCTTCTTGTGGGTGTTTAATATGATCATCACCTACTGCCGGCGTATTGACGAGTCTTTAGAGTCCTACATAGAGGTTTCCTGGCTCAAGCGAAACGGAGTAGGAGCACATATGTGATATGTGCGGGACCGAGATTAATAGGTGTATGTGATACCGTATTCTATTCTCGCGATTTATGTCATCGGTCGGTTATATGTGATATAGCCGGATTATCGAATCAAGTGTTGATTCGATAAAATGATACATATTATATTAGTCGGTTATATGTGATATAGACGGATTATTAAATCAAATATTGATTTAATAATTTAATGTATAATTATATATTTATATATTAAATTACATTAACTAATATATGCTTACTTAAGTATTTATTTTTTCTCACTTATTATACATTTAACATATATGTGATATATGTTTATTGTATAGTTTTCTTTTGTTCACAAATTATATATGTGATATACAATATTTTGACATGCTAGGTTATACATGCAACTTGGGTGTATGAGAATCATACCATGCTATATGATAATGGTTAATTTTTATTTATCTTATTAATTCAAAATTAGTGGAAATTAGTCATGCTTGGAAGCTTGGAGAAGCTTGAAGCATCTTTGACCAAGTCCACTTGTTTTGTTTTATCTAAGATATTTATTAACCTAACCCCAATCAATTAGCCGTGGTTTATTCTCTACAAGGGTTAGCCATGACATATACTAACCCGTGGTTGCATTTCTAACCTCACACTCATTCTCTTCATCACTTGATCATCTTCTTCTTCATTTGATTCTAGCTCTCTTGACCTTGAGAAAGTGATGAAATATTATGAGAAAAATAAAATCTAAAGTGAGCCCATTTCCTACTTCATCATCCTCTACTATTAGCCATTTAGTTTAGGGTGTTCTCTTCATAAACTTCATTACCTAGTGAAGAGGTAGCTTGGATTTGAGTCTCCTCGACGTAGATCATCTTCGCCTCGAAGACTTTGAGCAAGCTTGTTCATTTCTCCAAGAGAACCCATAGTAGAGTTCGGAAGATCAATACTCGCAGCGAAGAGACTACTACACGGAGGTTTAGAAGTAAATGACCGGTCTACAAAGGTTGTATTCCTCATTCATTTAGTGTAATGGTAGATTACATGTTTAGTTTGTCTAGTTACTCTAGCTTGATCCTTGTTAAGGGTTCTTTAGCATCTTAGAATTTTTGAAATTGGAATGCTTGATGTCTTAAAAACCCAGTAAGGTGCTGAAGAACCCCAACAGTGGTATCAGTGCCGGGCTAGAGTATTAGACGATGTTTGTTAGATTACGAAACCGAAACTACTCCGAAACTTGAAGTAATATGACCTAGTTTCTGTCGAATTTTTAAATGACCTCTTAAAATTATTTAAGCAACTGCAGAATGTTGTATGAGATATAACATGAACACCATGTAAATTTCAGGAAGATTGCTCGGATTTTGGACGAGCACAATTGTCATGCCCCGCTTCCCAAAATACGGAATACGAGGGATTGACAAGGCCAGCCATGCTCCTACGGTCGAGGAAATATCCTGCCGTAGTCACACTTCGGGTTCTAGCTTTACGTGGTAATCAGTAATCAATACACAGGTAATGAGAAATGCAATCACTAAATCAAAACAGATATAAAACTAACCAGATGGAGTCAAAGGAAAGATAGCTCTGAGTCTCTGATCAAGATGTCCGCAATATCCTCGAGGTACGTCAGGTCCTAGTTTGAGCTAATTCCACTTCTCACTCTGAGCATGCATACTCAGGTCGTCAGAGCGACACAATAGCAATAAATATAAATACAAATATAAACACGTGCAATGATGATGAACATGAAACAGTAAATATATAATGATGACGCTCATGAAATAATCGGTATAGGTAAACAGTAAAGTAGGTATACCAAATCAGTAAGCAATGCACGTCAATGTCACTAACCCTATCAGTCTCTAAGTCTCACTGTTCAGGTCGCTAAATCTATCATCAGCCCAAGTGTGAGAGTCAACCACGCAGGAGTATCCCCGACCCAAGGGTAGGGCCCCAGGGGTAAGAGAACACGGGCCCGAAACACGCACGATAATAATCAGTAACTCCATCTATACAACTCCAAAAATCATGATATAAGCCGGCAATGGGACTCCCGAGATTCTGTTGAACTCACACTCAAACTACCCCACACCCATGGTCTACATCAAACCCTGACCATAAACCCAAATACTAGTTGGTCCATGACAAGTCTACGCGAGAACTGGAGACAGGATCTCCATCAATCATGTATCGACTGGTACCCAAGACAAATGGACAGTGTTTGGTGCCTTACCTATGACACTAATATAAGTGCTCCATAACCGTCCCATTCCAGTTATAGTTATACTTATATATGTCCCATAGACGTCGACAATACAATAAATCATCCGGATCCGCTGATTGTGTACAAGTACGTGTCACTTTCACTTGTTCATTCACACTTTATCACTACGTACTTGCCAGAATCAAAACACTAATATCTAACACTGGATAATGCACACGATCACTAGGTTATCAATGCAATGACATCTACATGATATGATGAGAATACAGTAATTACGATATGAATAGAATATCATCAGTCAGTGTCCTACCACTTGCATAATTTACTATAAATCATACATGCAGAATTGAGCAAAACAATGAAAAAGGGGTAAGCAGTATGTTTAATTATATATCTGTCAAAATTTGTTTTACGCCAATCGGGTTTCATGTTTGCTAGATACGGCCATTTCAATTTAAGTGTTCACTGCTGGAAATCCGATTTCAGAATTGGAAGTCCGTTTCGTAACACATTTTAATCCCAGTTGGGATCGAAAATTAGGCGGTGTTACAGTTGAATAATATTTATATTTAACAGTTAGGTTTCCAACGTATCAGACGGATCGATGATATCCGCTGTATACGAGAAGATATGTTCAGTTTAATATCAATGTATACAAACTGTCACTGCAGAAAACTGCAGGATACAACAGTATTCTAAAATACGAATTAAATGTCAAACAAAGGTGAAACGACACGGGAACAAATTCAGGTGTTAGCTAACTAAATTATCTACGCTAACATATGGGGATCCGTGCATTTTCATATGTATATAGGGATGTATAGGTGTCTCAAATCAGGTATCGATAGAAATTACTGCTTTGGACTGCAGTCTAGAGCCGTATTTCTATCCCATAATCATTAGCGTAACTTGTTAATATACAGAAAATAATTACATAAGGATGTAGATTATTCCGTTGGCTTCGATTTGAGCCCTAGAACGCCACGATACGCTTTATAGGCAATTCATTATGAATTTAATACGACGATAAATTCAGTAAATTCCAGTTTTGACGTTGCCTCTAGGGGACATCACTTCTTATGCGAAACTACATTATCTTGAAATTTCTACACGACCTTAGTTAAAAATAAATGAATCCATTATTCATAAATTTCGACAATTTTAGGTAGGTTTCAATCTAGAGTTTCATATTGAATACTTTACATACTAAACCGGTGTCTCATTTTATCAGAATAATTTCACGAGATTTCAATCTATATATCTATACAAATATCCTCCGGTTCTAGACTCAAAACCTATCAATCTCGTATTAGTTTAAAACGATGACGGCACCAGTATGAATCGCATGATTACAACTACTCGTATACAACACATACATGTATACAGTTAATTAGCATTGGGTTATCCCGTATATTAATAGCATGATTTAGCAAGGGGAGGATTCCACTTGCCTGAAGGAGATCGTTAGATTCACGACAATGACGGGAACAATACGACACGACGATGGCGGCGCAGCACACGGCAACAACGACAAGTGTCTAGTAATGTGCAGGGGTTTGAGAGGCTCGGGCTTGGCTGGAGATTTGTGATGGCAGAGTTATAGGAGGCATCAGCGGCGTTCAAGTCGACGAGGTAGTTATAGTAGCATCGGCAGAACAAGGACGGTGGCCGGCGTTGGTGGTTGGCCTGGTCGGGGTTCGGGTAGCAGTTGGCAGCTCGGTGGAGTTGGGGAAGGAGAGGGAAGCTTGTCGGTGACTTCAGGGAGGTCGGAGATCGGCGTCGGATTGCAGGTGACGTGGCAGGCAAGGAGGAGGTGAGGGCTGAGCTGGGTGAGAGAAGAAGAGAGCGGTGGTGTTCACTAGAGCTTTGAGGGGCGGTGGGGTCTGTTGGTGGCAACGGGATGGTTGTTGGGGTGTTATGGGTTGGTGGTCGGGGTTTGCCGTCGATAGTGTTGATGGCTCGGGCGTCGGTGGTGAGGCATGGTGGCTCATCGGCGATGGGGCAGGAGCTCAGGGGAGGCGATGGTGATGGGTTTTCTCGGTGCAGGTTGCAGGGAAATGGAGGGGGAAAAGGGAGATTGTAAGAGAGAGAGAGAGAGAAAAGAGAGAGGTATGTGGTCGGGGAGAGAGGAGGAGGGTGGCTGCGTGGGTCGTGATGCAGTTGCGTGGGATCTCGAGGAAGCGCGAGGGGGAGACGTTGGGGGCGAAGACGGGGTCGCGAGGCGTGGGTCGTGGGGGAAGTGGGCACGCGGTTCGGGGGAGAAGCGGGGGTGTTGAGGAAGTGGGCGCGAGTCTTTGGCGCGCGCGAGACGCGGGTGAACGGGCGCGGGTCATAGGGAAGTGGCCGTTGCGAAGGGGAGAGAGGCGGGAACAGCAGGCAAAAGGAAGAAGAAAGGGGGAAACTGGTGCGGTTGTGCTCGGGTTCGGGTCGGGTTCAGGGAGTAGTGTGAGGGAAAGGGTTTGGGCCGGGAGTTCTTGGGCCAGGCCTAGAAGGAAAAGAAAGAAATAATTTGGAAAAAATAGAATTTGGGGTTTTGAAGGAATTAAGAGAAATTAGAATAAATAATTTTAAAGGTTAGGGTTTATAAACAGAATATAGAAATACTTAAATTTAGGAAAATTTGAGGAAACACAATTTACAAATACGGAAAAATATTCACCAGGGATCTGGGTATTACAACAATAGGCAAAAAACCGAGGAGGCCGGCCCATTTGTGTTATTTTGGCTTGAAAATTTCATGGTGTTCCAGTCTCTTGGTTTTGGTGTTTCAGGTGTTGCTTATTTTTTCTAAGATTGCATGTGATGTAGTCTTACTGTATAGGCAACTCGGAGTGTTTTGTATTCGTATTTTAATATGGTTTCGGGTTTTCACATGTTATCTAAGCGAAGTTAAAAAGTTCGAACGAATGTCAAAAACCCATTTTTCCAAATTTAAGGTATTCGGAAAATCATGCAAGTAATTCTGTGGACTCTCTAGAAAAATGAAATCCTAACTTTGTTGGGGTCGAAAATTGCACCCCGGTTGACCAAGTCAAAGTCAAGGTCAACCTCAAGCCAAGTGAGCCCAAGCCCGGATAAGTGGGCCCATGCCCAGGTCGAGTCCGAACATGAAGCGGCCGGCCATCCTCCATGCCCAAAATGAAATCATGTAATAAATAATTTTTATGTAATTTTTTTATGCATGAATGGGCATAGAGCCAAATTTTTGTAAAGCCCATGGCTTATGTGCAAAAAGAAATGGCACATGAGCCATGGGATGACTAAAATGCCATTTTTGTAAAGCCCAAGGGGATATATGTAAAGTGTATAGCCTATAAAGGCAAAGATAATGAAAATATCCCAATAACTTTTTTCTCTCTCCAAAAAAAAATCCAGATCTGTGATCTTCTTCTTCCTCAAGGTTCTAAAACCTTTTTTTTTCTTTTGAATTAAATCAAGAGTTTTACTCTTCTTCTTTCAAAACTAAATAGTTTTTCACCACAAAACCCATAAAGGGGAACTTGGATCTACCATTAGATCTCAAAAATAAGAGATTTTTAAAATCTCACATCTCTTGATCTTCAAGATCCTGCCAACAGAGGAGGAAGAAGGAGACCCATCTCCAGAGACCCTACTTTGGGGAAGAACTAGGGCTCAAGGGGAGAAGCCCTTCATCAGCTTCAAAACATCCTAAGAGTTTAACTCCTCATATATATATATATATATATATATATATAAATACAGAGAATAATAAGTGCTCATTTCTGAGAGTACAACTCCCATTGCAGGGACCAAGTCCCTTTTGCTGCTCGAGCGCCTACGTGCTGACATGTGGGGCGCTAGCGCTCTTGCGCTCAGAGCGATAGAGTCCAAAGCGCTAGCGCCTGAGTGCCCACGTGCTGACACGTGGTGCGCTAGCGCTCTCGCGCTCAGAGCACTAGCGCCCGAGTGCCCACGTGGTGCGCTAGCGCTCTCGCGCTCAGAGCGCTAGCGCCCGAGCGCCCACGTGCTGACACGTGGGGCGCTAGCGCCCAAACCACTAGCGTCCTTGCGCCCAAAGCGCTTGCGACCAAAAGCGCTAGCGCTCGAGCGCCTACGTGCTGACACGTGGTGCGCTAGCGCTCAAAGCGCTAGCACCCAAAAGCGCTGGCGCTTTTCCCACGCATCCTTTGGATGCCCTTTCCCTCTTTTTTTATTATATATATATATATATGTATACACACACACACATACTCTACAAAACTATCCCTCTCAAAAAAATTTGGGCCGGGGTGCTGCCCCGCACCCCGCAAGGGGGCTGCTAGCCCCCTTGACCCCCAGCCCGCTATCCGGGTAGCGGAACCCTCGTAAAAACTCTGCGTGGCTCCCGATATATCCAAGCCCCCTCCAAAACAAAACACACGTACACTGCACATTGAGTTCGCTCCAGTTTAACTCGTCAATCGGAGGTTTCTTCGCTCCAAAGGCGAGGGGTAATTAACGACAGCTTAGTCCGCGGCTGCCGGAGATTCGGATCCACATAATCAATAAACCCTGGCCTACCCTAGGCAGGGGAAATCTGTAGTATGCCTGACAAGCGCACGCGTATTCCCATCTCAATGGGGTGATGAAAAACACCCTACAGATTCTAGCACGCCCGGTGGGACCTATCTCTCCTCCCATATTTCGGGTTAAACGTTCATGCGAACTTAATCAATATACATATCTATATTTATACTAAAATAGTGCTCTTTCATGCAGGTTTTCGAGCAATCACTTCTCAACAATGTCTCCAAAGATGAACTCAGCTCCCGTCTCCTACACAATGAAGATAGACTCCAGGACGGTCCTTCCGGCCAGTCTCAGGCGACAATGGGAGGAGCCGCTGCTACAGTTCGGCTCTATTTTGTTCGTGCCAGCTAACGCCATTCCAGCTCCTCAAGCTCCTGCAACAGACAGACCGGTCTCGAAAGGCAGGAGACCAAATGTGGTGATCTCGAGGGTGCCCCAACCCAAACCTGAGTCAGTGTCTGAACAACTTTCCTTGGCCCCAGCTGGGGGCAAGACCATCAACACCAACAAAGCAACAAGGCCTCTCGAGCAAGCTCCGGCGGTGCCCCTGGCAACTGCTCGATCGGGTGTCTTCTCTTAGCTCCCCGTTAATCGACTCATGGTGGCTTCCCAGGAAATGGATGCCCGCCAGGCCCTTAAAATTGAGAAGCTAAGGCAGAAAAAGCTCAGATATAGAGCCAACAAAAGGGCTAGGGCTCCTGCTAGGCTGAACTGTTAGTTATATGTATGCCCTAGAGGCCATTACTGTACATAGGATGTATATTGTAGTGGATGCTGGGACATATATAGGGAGGACTTTCTTGCTCGACATGATAGTATGCTATCTGGTTACCCTTTACCTTAACGTGTATGCTGATTGTCTCTCTGTTACATGTTGGTAAAGCCCTTAGGATCTGTACTTGACTACCTGGACTATGATGCGGATCATACTAGTGGGGACATGGCAGTCCATAAGTACATCCTTCAAAGTCCCTAGTCGTGGGTATATCGAGACGGGGCATCGATATACCAGAGTAGACTAGCGTATACCTTCTCGACCCATACAGATGGGCGATGGATGATCCCATATCCATTGGTGTTTGACATCAGAGATGATATACGGGTGCTCAGTAGAGACTGGGTACACTGGACGGACTCGCCGAGAACTCCCAGATGGTATTATACCTCACGTCAGATGGCAGTTCTCTGGTGATACTGGTACAGAGTAGTCTGTTGACTCGAGATCGTCATAGAGTCTTGTGTGGTTCCCACTGTGCTTTGATTTCCATCTTACCACGTCCAAGAGGGCGTGCAAAACGGTGGTTTTTGGGTACAGTCCCGAGTCACATGGAGGCAATGAGCGATAGGAGGGGATTCGTCTCTCCCGGTATAGGGGGTTGATGTTGCGCTGTGTTCGATTGGCTATAACAGGAAATCCCTGGCCAGGGTTGCTGAGATTTACTGGTAAGTGTTACCAGTAGTTTCTCGAATTGTTATAGACCTCATATCGACACGACTTATCGAGCTATTGGGGTCTGACGTTTACTACCCCTAGGCGAGATATGCGACATATCAGACGATCAGACCGGACTGTACGGTAGTGTTACTGGTCGGATTCATTGGAGTGTGAGCGGGCTTGCTCGTCGATCTTCAGATCGCTTAATACCCGGGTGGCCGTTACGTTTAGCAGACCGCTTGCGGCTTGTGGGTGTTTGATATGATCATCACCGCCTGCCGGCGTATTGACGAGTCTTTAGAGTCCTACACAGAGGTTTCCTGGCTCAAGCGAAACGAAATATGAGCGCATATGAGATATGTGCGGGACCGAGAATAATATGAGTATGTGATACTGTATTCGATTCTCGCGATGTGACATTGATCGGTTATATGTGATATAGCCGGGTTATCGGATCAAGTGTTGATTCGATAAGTTGTTACTAATGATACTAGCCGGTTATATGCGATATGACCGGATCGTTAAATCAAGTGTTGATTTAATGATTTAATGCATAATTATATATTTGATATATTACTTTGCATTAACTAGTATCGGTTCACTTTATAATGGATTTTCTCACTCGGATGTGCGCATTACATATGCGATATGATTTTTGTGCACTAGATTGTATCATGTTTGATGATACATGCATTTTGGTTAAATGTAAAGAATTAAACCATGTTTTAAGTGGATAATTAGGGTTTTGATTTCCTTATTCATTTATTAATCTTTTTCTTTTTGGAAAAAGGAAAAAGGAAATGAGAAAATGGTTGCTATTTTGTTTGTATTCTTTGAAGCTTCATGAACTTTGACCATAGCAACCATTTTGTCTTCTTATACAAACCCTAACCATTCATCTAACTTGAGTTAACTCTCTACAATTAACCATGGTCTTGTTATGATAAGGTTTGATTATTCATTTCATTTTTGAATTAACTTATCATAACTATTATCTTCTTCTTCCTCATTTTTCTTCAAGTGAAGAAAGCAAGGTCATCAATGGTGATTGATGATAAAGAGTGAGAAATCCAATTCTAAAGTCTACCCACTTCCTATTTCTTCATCCTCTACCTCTTGCCAAGTAGTAGAGTGTGTTTCCTTCACAAGTTTTTAGGGCTTGGTGAAGGTGGAGCTTGATTTAGCGATGCCTCGATGTAGATCATCTTCGGCATGGACATCGACGACCTAGCTCGCTTTTTCTCCGACGAAGCCGACTCTAGAGCCCGGATTCCTTTTGGACAGCGGAGATGACTTCGTTGCGGAGCTATGGAGGTGGAGCACCGGATCTACAAAGGTTGTATTTCCGATATCCCATTAGTTAAGTTGTTAACTAGATTGTTTTTCGCCTAGATTTCTAGCCAACGGTCCGTAGTCGGGTTTCTCGGCACCTAGATTTTTGAAATTGGCATGGTTGATGCCTTGTGAGACCTCATTAGGATGCCTAAGAACCCTACAGTGGTATCAGAGCCTAGTTAGAGCCTTAGGCGAAGTCTAGACGGAATTTGAAGTCCGATCGACCCGAAACCCTATCTCAAAAATGCTCTCTGTCCTTTTTTCAAAAACGTGGATTTTTCCAGATTAAAAATATGCAGAGAAATAAGCAGGAAAATATAAGGATTACTGTAAAATTCGTGTTGCTAATTCCTTCATTGAGCCGCGGTTCCGCGGCACGAGCAAGGCTCGTGCGGCGGATCCGCGGCCATTTTGTCTTATGTGGCATCTTATTTTACACAGTAATTCATTGTTTTCAGTGCTGACTTCTCTGGGTATTTTTAAAATTTATTCAAGAGTTGAATTTTCTGGAGTTGTTTTGGGGATTCTGTGTTTCGATCGGAATATCAAATTTTGTCTGTGTGGCTTTCCGGATAATTTTTAGAATATGTTAAAAAGTTCGACCGGATATAAATACCCAAATTTTCCTTGTCGGGAAATTTCCAAGTGTTGGATTTTTCCGTAGTTTAACGACGTTCTAAGTAGTGCAAGTAACGCGATGGACCCTCTAGAAGACAACAAACCTTAACTCGATTATGTGACCGTCTTGAACTGCCCTTTGAACCTTCGGGTTTGGGGCAGTACGGCGTGCCACATGTGAGGCGTTGGCTTGACCCTTCTACGGCTGGACCGTTGGTACTGAGGCACGAACGGGATGTTGTTAGACTGATTTCATGTGTTGAGCTGTATCGGGAAAACTTGGGTGTTTGACTGTTCGATCGAAAAGTTTAACATTTTCTGTTTATTTAGAATGGGATACAATAATTGGAATTCACAAGTAGTTATGAGATAACTGAATGAATGTTATAAACATAGCAGTTTAGTCTCACTTGATCGGTTGCCACGGAATTTTGATGTGATCAAAAGTCCGTCGCAATCACGTAGCGTACGCGGATACTCTCCGGGTAAACTTAATAGACAGCCTCACTCCATAGCCCCGACCAAGTGACTGTAGGAGAACCCCGTCGCCGAAAGCATCCGTTCGGGTGCTCGCGGCAGCGGTGTTTCGCCTTGGTGCACTTCGTCGATGGTATCGGGGGTGCGGCCGCCTATCAAAGTTTGCGACGAGTATTCGATCAGACTGTCGGGAATCTTGTTGAATTACCCGACTTGATATTGAAAAGTGTTTTCGATAATGAGACTAAAATGCGGGGTTTATAATTGTTAGGCATGCGATGTCTAAGTAATTCATTTGGTCAGGCATGCGATGTCTGAGGTGATTGCGGATTCCAACTGTTGTAGTTTTACACTTTCTTTTCTGTGACCGTAAGTGTAATATGTGATATCGCCGGTTTCGTTGCTATATGTCAACGACAATTGGGATGGACATATTTACTTACGTTGATGACATGTGATGTTATGTGTTGCTGGATATGTTATATTGGATCGTCGTGTTTGAATAGCCGGGGGTTTTTATGTGAGATGAGTGTTTTTCATTTTCACTTATGTAAAAACTTGTATGTAATATTCTTTTATTGGGGCGCTTCCAGGTTGCGGAAGTTGTCACCGTTTGTATATTATTTACTTTTCCGCACTAGGATAGACCCAAGGAGGGGAGCACAAGTAACCGGGTTCTGGAGTCCAGTGGGAGACCAAATCGAGGAGTCAAGTCCGGGTCTCCTAACTCCAGAATTGGTAGGGTTGCTTGCCGCTCTCGTAGGGGTCTAGGGGTGTGGGTTTGGCTATTCATCACGACCGTGGAATCCGTGTTTTATACTGGCTCGTATTGAAAACACGGACGTCCTAGTATATCCAATATTTTATATGATTCTTCTGCTGCGATATCTGTGATGTGATCATGTGATGTTCTGTGATAGATACAGTATATAGTATATATGATATATTTTATAGACGTTACTTATGTTTTACACCCGCGCTAGCCCTGCCCCGCTCTGCCGTTAGTTACCTAACCTAACGGTGCACGAGGGGACATCGAGGCGAATGCGGATGGCATAAGTGTACGTCGTATTTATCTGTGATGTTTAGGTACTTAAATGATGGGACTTCATTAATGAGATTAATGAAATAAAAGAAACCTAAGATGTTGTAGAATCGAATTTCAAAATAAAACAAGTAGCTACAGTTCTTGCTTTGCACAACGGTATATGCGATATATCCTGCACCTTATTCGATGAGGAAAGGACCGAGATCCCTTCACCGGGAGTGACTCCTTTAGCAATAACTGGCAGATGCTACAACCTTCGGTTTGTCTTTTGATTGCTTTTAAGTGTTTTTGCTTTGCACAGTGATATATATGATATATCCCGCACCTCATTCGACGAGGAAAGGACCGACGATCCCTTCACTGGGAGTGACTCCTTTAGCAAAACTAGAAAAGCCTCAAAAGCACTCCATTTTTTAAAATCATTTGATCCTACAACGATATCAAGTTCATTACGCAATAGGTTTTCAGAAAAACCTGTCGTAGCCCTCCGTCATTTCAGATAAGTTGTATATAGTATTCGTGCTGCATTTGTTGGCTTTCGTCAAGGTGCAGTGTGCGGTAGCTATATGCTGCTTATCTGTTAGCATACGATGCGATTGGATTAGGGTAGTCGTGCGGCTTTGTTGGCTTTCGTCAAGGGTCGTGCGGGTGGGTTTAATTCAATCAAGAAATGTACGGGTTGAACTTGACTAGCGGGCTATGGTTTGTTGGCTTTCGTCAAGGTCATAGCACGTTAGGGGCAAAATATTATCGGGAATTTCAAGTGTTGAAATTTGCAATGAGATTGCATACCTTCTATGAGATAGTTGGATCCCGATACCCGCTGTGAGTAAGAGTTACTCCTGGGAGAGTTTTATACATTACAATTAGCCGATCAAGTAGGTGTCTAGAAAGGTGTCAACGAGGTTACGCCTCTGGGAAAACGAGGTTTACATTAATTAGGTTCGTGCGAAAGCACGGGGGACCTCCCTCAAAGTACCGACACTGGCCTGGCTGAAAGATTGGCGAACTTGTAGTGTGTAATTAATCCCGGCTGGTCTTTCCTTTTAGGGTTTGAAGGAAGATTTGATAAAAAGCAGTGGGAGCCATCCTGATTAGATAAAATAATAACCAATCTATTCTTGACAGAGCGCACGCTGAGTGTTTTCTTCTCTCTCTCTCCAGGTAGCGACCATATCACGCCTTAATCAAGATAATAATACGGAATATTGACCGAACCCGCTTGTTATACTGAGCTGGGGAACGTTGGTCCCGCTCCAACTTATAAATATTATAAGACAGAGCAGGAAATTGGGGAATACCAGATTTCCCGTGCCGCCCAAACGAAGAGAGTGCATGCTGATGCATCATCTTCGGGTGTGTTCATTACAGAGAACTGTTTCTCAGTATCCTTTACGTCCTGGGTATGTGATACCAGATCAGGATCCCAGATATGTAATCTGTTACATAGGGCTGCAGAAGGGTAGAAAAATTGAGAACGGGTGATAAGTTTCATGAGACAGAAAACGGGGCAAGAGTTGCAGCCAAGTCTGTCGGTCACTGTCACCCTGTATTACCAATACATTGATTCTGAACGAATGTTATTAGATACCGAACCTGTTATGCAAAATCATATCTGTCTCTTTATTAGTAAAGAAACGATAAAATTTTGTATTGTTGGATAATGTTTTGAACATTTCCTATATCAAAAGTTGATTGGTTCAGGCACGTTATCTAAAAGCATTGATGTTCTAAATCAAATTACAGTTCTTAGTATACGGATCACACACAAGAGGAAGAGTTCAGAAATGAACGAATTCTTCTTGAAGCATTGTAGACTAGGTCAGATCAATGTGACCCGACTAGCTAGACTTACATATAGATGCATATTTAAATCAGTTTGAATTTACATCTTGTGAAACTCGCCAGTCATGTCACAAAGATAAGATGACCATAGCTCCGTTTACTGGAAACAGAGAAAGAGTTAATGAACTCTTGGGACTGATATATGATGATGTATGTAAGGTCTCCTGTCTACACATGCTAGGACTGGTTCTTTATACTTCATTACATTCTCTGATGATCTTTCGAGATTCAGACCTATGTTCCTGTTGAAACACAAGTCCGAACCTTTTGAGATATTCACAGAATATAAGTTAGAAGTAGAGAACCAAAATACGGGTATAAGTATTATGTCCCTTGATGTGATCAAGGAGGAGAATACTTGAGCACGGAAATCCTGGACTGTTCTAAAGGAGAATGAGATTCTCTCTCAGCATTACTCCTCCGTATACACCATTGCACGATGGTATGTCGGGGCGGAGCAGATACACCCTATTTGATATGGTGTGCTCTATGATGAGTACTACTGAGTTACCTTTTTCCTTAGGGGGTTATGCACTTGAGAAGCTACATACCTATTGAATAGGGTTCGAATCAAATCAGTTGCCTACCACTTCATATATGATATGGAAAGGGAAGAGCCCATGTCTTAAGTTAGTTAAGATTTGGGGTTGTCCGGCCTATGTCTAAAAGCAAAATCCGGACAAGCTCGAGGTAAGGTCAGTTATGTAAAACTGGAAATGTTCCAGCCATACAAACTACAGCAGATGATTTGATAGAGCCAAAGGATTCAGTAGATTCCAATGAACCTCAGCCTCTCCGCCGATCTAGTAGGGTTCCTCACCCACCTGAGAGATACTTCGGTTTCTCTATGACAGTGGGAGCGAGGACTGCATCATGAGATGATGACCCAACTAGTTTCGAGCTGGCCATCAGGAGTGTGACTCTGTAAGAATGGCTGGATGCTTAGCGATCTGAGATGGAATCTTTATACACCAACAAAGTATGGACTTTGGTTGCTATATCTGAAGGGTTAAATCCCCATCAGAAGCAAGTATATCTTGAGAAGATTACTTGGTGTACATCGAAAAGTTGAGACTTTCAAAGCTAGACTTGTTAAAAGTTTGCATCATTTACCAGGCGTGGATTATGATGAAACCTTTTTCAAGTAACCAAGCTTAAGTCCATCCAGATCCTACTTGCCACGGCTTCATACCATGACTACGATATCTGGCGGTTGGGTGCCATGACTGCTTTTCTAAATGATGTTTTAGAAGAGAGCGTCTATAAGTACACAGCCAGAGGGCTTCGTAGACAGTGGGAGCAGCGGAACCGTGTGCAAGATGCTTTATAGGATAAAGCAGGCATCGCGGAGTTGGAACATCTGTTTTGATGGATTAGTCAAAGAAGTTGACATCATCAAAATAGTAGATGAACCTTGTATAAACAAAAAGGTAGTAGGGAGTATGGTGACGATCCTCGTAGAGTACGTGGATGACATACTCTTGATAGGGAAGGAGTTTCCTATGTTACGCTCGATCAATCTCCGCTTATCACTATGATTCTCCATATAGGATCAAAGTGATACCTACTAAATCCTGGACTTTGGATCTATGAGATAGATCTAAATGGATGTTAGGATACTCACTAGCTGTAGTGAGATGGTATCAATCGACCCTGGGGAGAATCAATGGAAGGGTTCCAAGGTGATAAAGACGACTGAATATCAGTCGCAGACATTGTCTTTACCCTCAGTAAAGGGACGGTATGTTGGAAGAGTTCCAAGCTAGATACCGTGACATACTAGACGATAAAGGCAGGATACATCGCTACTTAAGATGCTACCAAAGTGGCTGTCTGGGTGTATATTGGTTCATGAGATGAACTTAGTTTCTCCCATTGTGTGACAATGGAGTTGTGGCTTATGCCAAGGAACGTCCGTCCCATCAGTGATCCAGACATATTCTAAGGCAGTATCACCTGATCATGGAGATGGTTAATCTCCAGGGGATCGAGGTTAGGAGAGTAGACTCAGAGGACAACACAGCGGATCCACTCACAAAGGCCTGTTCCCAGAGAGAGACTTTTATGGGATGGTTGAGTATGAGATACTGCAACCACTGCTACAGATGGCCCTAGTGCAAGTGGGAGATTGTTAGTTATATGTATGCCCTAGAGGCCATTACTGTACATAGGATGTATATTGTAGTGGATGCTGGGACATATATAGGGAGGACTTTCTTGCTCGACATGATAGTATGCTATCTGGTTACCCTTTACCTTAACGTGTATGCTGATTGTCTCTCTGTTACATGTTGGTAAAGCCCTTAGGATCTGTACTTGACTACCTGGACTATGATGCGGATCATACTAGTGGGGACATGGCAGTCCATAAGTACATCCTTCAAAGTCCCTAGTCGTGGGTATATCGAGACGGGGCATCGATATACCAGAGTAGACTAGCGTATACCTTCTCGACCCATACAGATGGGCGATGGATGATCCCATATCCATTGGTGTTTGCCATCAGAGATGATATACGGGTGCTCAGTAGAGACTGGGTACACTGGACGGACTCGTCGAGAACTCCCAGATGGTATTATACCTCACGTCAGATGGCAGTTCTCTGGTGACACTGGTACAGAGTAGTCTGTTGACCCGAGATCGTCATAGAGTCTTGTGTGGTTCCCACTGTGCTTTGATTTCTATCTTACCACGTCCAAGAGGGCGTGCAAAACGGTGGTTTTTGGGTACAGTCCCGAGTCACATGGAGGCAATGAGCGATAGGAGGGGATTCGTCTCTCCCGGTATAGGGGGTTGATGTTGCGCTGTGTTCGATTGGCTATAACAGGAAATCCCTGGCTAGGGTTGCTGAGATTTACTGGTAAGTGTTACCAGTAGTTTCTCGAATTGTTATAGACCTCATATCGACACGACTTATCGAGCTATTGGGGTCTGACGTTTACCACCCCTAGGCGAGATATGCGACATATCAGACGATCAAACCGGACTGTACGGTAGTGTTACTGGTCGGATTCACTGGAGTGTGAGCGGGCTTGCTCGTCGATCTTCAGATCGCTCAATACCCGGGTGGCCGTTACGTTTAGCAGACCGCTTGCGGCTTGTGGGTGTTTGATATGATCATCACCTGCTGCCGGCGTATTGACGAGTCTTTAGAGTCCTACACAGAGGTTTCCTGGCTCAAGCGAAACGAAATAGGAGCGCATATGAGATATGTGCGGGACCGAGAATAATACGAGTATGTGATACTGTATTCGATTCTCGCGATGTGACATTAATCGGTTATATGTGATATAGCCGGGTTATCGGATCAAGTGTTGATTCGATAAGTTGTTACTAATGATACTAGCCGGTTATATGCGATATGACCGGATCGTTAAATCAAGTGTTGATTTAATGATTTAATGCATAATTATATATTTGATATATTACTTTGCATTAACTAGTATCGGTTCACTTTATAATGGATTTTCTCACTCGGATGTGCGCATTACATATGCGATATGATTTTTGTGCACTAGATTGTATCATGTTTGATGATACATGCATTTTGGTTAAATGTAAAGAATTAAACCATGTTTTAAGTGGATAATTAGGGTTTTGATTTCCTTATTCATTTATTAATCTTTTTCTTTTTGGAAAAAGGAAAAAGGAAATGAGAAAATGGTTGCTATTTTGTTTGTATTCTTTGAAGCTTCATGAACTTTGACCATAGCAACCATTTTGTCTTCTTATACAAACCCTAACCATTCATCTAACTTGAGTTAACTCTCTACAATTAACCATGGTCTTGTTATGATAAGGTTTGATTATTCATTTCATTTTTGAATTAACTTATCATAACTATTATCTTCTTCTTCCTCATTTTTCTTCAAGTGAAGAAAGCAAGGTCATCAATGGTGATTGATGATAAAGAGTGAGAAATCCAATTTTAAAGTCTACCCACTTCCTATTTCTTCATCCTCTACCTCTTGCCAAGTAGTAGAGTGTGTTTCCTTCACAAGTTTTTAGGGCTTGGTGAAGGTGGAGCTTGATTTAGCGATGCCTCGACGTAGATCATCTTCGGCATGGACATCGACGACCTAGCTTGCTTTTTCTCCGACGAAGCCGACTCTAGAGCCCGGATTCCTTTTGGACAGCGGAGACGACTTCGTTGCGGAGCTATGGAGGTGGAGCACTGGATCTACAAAGGTTGTATTTCCGATATCCCATTAGTTAAGTTGTTAACTAGATTGTTTTTCGCCTAGATTTCTAGCCAACGGTCCGTAGTCGGGTTTCTCGGCACCTAGATTTTTGAAATTGGCATGGTTGATGCCTTGTGAGACCTCATTAGGATGCCTAGGAACCCTACATGAACCTCATAAGGTTCGAAGAACAGGGTTACCCCGCCGAAGATGAGGAAATGGCTGGGTATGTGGTCCACACTGTCTATATGGTGGGCACGCACAACAAAAGCAAGGACGGGGCCGCTACATCTCAAATCCAATCTGGCTTGAATATAGCTGTCACTTCTCAAGACCAGCATCCTCCGGAGGGTGATGAAAATCCTCCCAGTGAGGCTTATAGACAGAGAGAGCCCTCAGTTCATGAGGAGTCGGGCTCGGAAAGCGAAGATGAGCCAACTTTCCATCCTAAGACCGCAGAGCAACAACTTCTCCAAGAGCTCCGAGAACAGCTCTGAAGCAAAGACAAGGAGATGGCCAAGCTCTACTAAAAAATCGACGACTTGACAAATGTCATCTTAAGGCTTACGACCCAACTTGCCTCTCAGCCGCCCAACCAAGCACGGGGCTCTGCTCATGAATCGGGAGATGGTGTCCCACGACAGTCGACGCCCATTCCCTCAAATCCAAAGGTGGGCGGGCCGCATGAAAGCTAGTCGCATCCTATCTCGGGAAATGTCTTGGCGGCCGATGACAGCAACCCGCTAACTCAAGATCAAATCATGGATTTGGTTGCCAACAAAGTCAAAACATTGGTAGCCAAAGCCGGAGAGCAAAAAGATGCCAGCAGTAGCGGGAGACCATATCCTGCTCGGTACGATCTTGTGGAGTTTCCCACTGGCTATGTCGTCCCCAAATTTGAAAGGTTCGATTGGACGGGAAATGCGAACCGGCACATTGCCCAATTTAAAGTATCATGCGCAAATACTGGGGGCAATGATGCGCTCCTTCTCCGTCAGTTTGTTAATAGCTTGACTGATGTTGCTTTCGATTGGTATGCAAGCATACCAGATGACTCGATCACGACGTTTGCTCAAATAGAATCCATGTTCAAGCAAAGGTTCATGAGTGTCAGCGATAAAATCACCATTGCCAACCTCGTAAGGATAGAGCCAAAGAAAAATGAAAGCAACATGGATTTTATAGTCCGATGGCGCAATCTTTCTGTCAAATGTAAACCGCCGTTGGAGCAAGACCAATCCGTCAGTCTTCTTATAGAAAATCTGAAGGACTGGAAACCTTTCCTGTGCACCGCAGGCCTTTAAACATTCCAAGAGCTGACCAAAAAGGTCCAAACGTTGGAACGCTCAAAGCCCGAGTCCACTCAGGATCTTCAGTTCATAAACAGACCGAAACCTTGGAGGGACGACAACCGAAAAGGCGGAAGTTCTAACAACACCGATTCTCTAAATAAGCAGAGAGCGGGCGGAGCAAAAACTAAAAAATCTCGAGAACCAACTTTGGAGGAAAGAAGAAATAAGGTCTACTCATTTCGAAGGGACAAGGTCCACAAAATTTTTAAAGATGCTCTGAAGAATGGCCTGCGGCTACCAGAACCAAAAAGGCTAAGTGAAGCGAACAGAACTGATCATCCCAACTTTTGCCCATACCACCGAGTGCTGGGACATACTATTGAGGACTGTTGCATCTTCAAGGATTGGGTCGAGGAACAATACAAGGCGGGAGAAATATCATTGTCCCTTGGCGTGTTAACAAACAATCAAGCTGCGACCGCCAATTTCATACAAACGGAGACCGAAGTCCTTCAGGGACCTGATTCTCTCAGACATCTGCCTTTCTCTAAAAAGAGCAGACCAAGGCAACAAGCTAAGAGCCAAGCGAGCCATATTGACAATGAAGAAGCAATAGACGGGTACACAACCCATACGGTCTATATGATGGAGCTCAGAAGGGCAAGTCCTCCTACGCCTTATAACCATGACAATGACGCGGTTGTTGCCATCCAACATCGGCCCGATCCAAATGATGAAGAGCTCGCTTAGGCCATTGAGCCAAAGGAACCCGTGGTTCATGTTGAATCAAGTTCAGGCGGTAGGGATGACCCCGTTGTCATACCTGAAACTGTAGAACAATCATTATTCCAATGGCTTCAAAGGCAACTTCAGGACAGGGATGAGAAGATGACTAAGGTCCATTCTAAAGTCGACGAGCTGCTAAATGTCGTGGCAGATCTCACGACCCAAGTCGCCCGATTGCAATTACAGCAAAATTAAATTTTTGTTCGTGAGCTGGGGATTGATATCCGGAAGCAGCTGACCGATGCTCCCTCCAGCCCGAGAGCGGAACACCTTTGTGAAAAACGGACGCGATCAGCCTCCAGTCCCTCCGATACGTACACTGAACGTGGTAAGCGGACATTAGGCGAACCAAAGACTTATCGTCCTCAGGGTCCAGCATCAGTAAGGGCACCTATTCCAATGGACAGAAAGAAGAAAGTATACTCCTTCAGGAGGGATAAAGTCCGTGAAATATTCATGGATGCCTTGAACAAAGGTCTTCAACTACCTATTCCAAAGAGGCCACATGAGATGGGCATGACCGGCAATCCCATATACTGCCCATATCACAGAATGGTGAGTCATACCATTGAAGACTGCTATGTTTTTAAAGATTGGGTGGAGAACCAATACAAACTCGGGAAAGCCTCACAGTCGTCAGATGTACCGACAAGCCACAGAGCTACGGTCATCAACATAGCCCCACCAAGATCAAAGTTCGAGGAGCTGGGATAAGCAAACCACTGATCACCACGTCGTTAAACTAGGAACAATCGACCGCCACGTCGTTAAACTGGGAATGATAGACCTCTAAGTCTTTAAACTGGGAACCGCTGACCACCATGTCATTAAACTGGGAATAATCGACCTCTAAGTCGTTAAACTGGGAATGTAAAAAAAAAGTGTGTAAATAAAAAAAAATGTGTGTAAATAAAAAGAAAAAAAAAGCCGAAATGATGGGGCAACTCGCAATAAAAATTAGCGAGTAAAATAAAGATGAAAAATAAACCCGAAATGATAGGGCAACCGCGAATAAATAGCCGAAATGATAGGGCAATCGCGACCTTCGCGATAAGAAAAGCTGAAATGATAGAGCAATTGCGGAAAATCTAAAGAAAAATATATGCAAAAAAAAAAAAAAAAAAAAAACAAAACAACGGCGAATGATGAGTCGCTCATGGTACCATATTCCAGTGCAGCGATGCAGACGCCAACCAAAATCCAATTTCTCAAAATTCTCCCAGCCCTACGGCCAGTCCCCAAATTGACTACCGTATACAATCCACGGGCTCAAATAATTTTCGTCATACCCATGCCCCACCACAATCACCAGTTACGTGGCTGGTCTCCGCCTTTGGAATTATGCTCCATTGAGAAGACCCACTCATGTGCCTTCACGATACATGAGGAGAACAAACCTTTGTGGGATCCTTACGATTCATAAAGGAAAAACACACTTAGGAGTCCTCACGACTCCTAAGGAGAAAATACACCTGCGGGATCCTTACGACTCGTAGGGAGAAAATGCTTTTATGGGACCCTCACGGCCCATAAAATTGAAAAGCCTTAGGCGATAGGGATCTAAACCTGTCTCCTAAGCCATCGCTCCCCAATCCCCAAGTGGTGAATGATGAGTCGCTCCTGGTACCATATTCCAGTGCAGCGATGCAGACGCCAACCAAATTCCAAATTCCAATCCCTAAATGGCGAATGATGAGTCGCTCCTGGTACCATATTCCAGTGCAGCGATGCAAACGCCAACCAAATTCCAAATCCCATACCCCAATGGCGAATGATGAGTCGCTCCTGGTACCATATTCCAGTGCAGCGATGCAGACGCCAACAAAATCTCAAAATTTTTCCGGCCCTACGGTCTGGATCATACATCCTGCAAAACCGTATACAATCCACGGGCGTAAAACGATCCCAATCTCTCCCAAGTTCTACCGGTGAGACCACGTTCAAAGCCCCACCAAAAATAAAAAAATAATAATAAAATAAAAAAATGGTATGTCCACAAGCGAAATGGGCACGGATGAAAACTCAAAAGGGCGCCGTGAGTAAGAACAGCAGGACTGCCGGCGAGTTTGTGAAAACCCGTAAGGGCGCAAACTCGTAAAAAAAAAGAGATGAAATGCACTCGCAAAGTCCTCTAGAATTTGTGAGAAGGAAATTCCCGCGTGAGATCCTTACGACTCACAAAGGAGCAACACACTTAGGAGTCCCCACGACTCCTAAGAAGAAAATACACCTACGAGATCCTTTCGACTCATAGGGAGAAAATGCTTTTATGGGACCCTTACGGCCCATAAAATTGAAAAGCCTTAGGTGATAGGGATCCAAACCTGTCTCCTAAGCCATCAATTCCCAAATCCTCTCAGGGCAAATGATGAGTTGCTCCTAGTATTATTCCAGTGCAGCAATGCAGATGCCGACTAAAACCAAAATCCCTAAATCCTCTCAAAGACAGATGATGATTCGCTCATGGTACCATATTCCAGTGTAACGATGCTGATGTCAACTCAAATCAAACAAATCAAACCAACCAATTCCAACACAGACACTCTGTCTCGGGGAAACGTCCAACAGCGACACTCTGTAACGGGGAAACGTCAAGCAGACACTCCATCTCGGGGACACGCCAACCAGCGACACTCCATCTTGGGGAAACGTCCAACAACGACACTCCATAACGAGGAAACATCAAGCAGACACTCCGTCTCGGGGAAACGTCCAACAGCGACACTCCGTAACAGGGACATGTCTAACAGCGACACTCCGTAACGGGGAAACGTCAAGCAGACACTCCATCTCGGGGAAACGTCCAACATCGACACTCCGTAACGGGGAAACGTCAAGCAGACACTCCGTCTCGGGGAAACGTCCAACAGCGACACTCCGTAACGGGGAAACGTCCAATAGTGACACTCCGTAATGGGGAAACGTCAAGCAGACACTCCTTCTCGGGGAAACGTCCAACAGCGACACTCCGTAACGGGGAAACGTCCAACAGCGACACTCCGTAATGGGGAAACGTCAAGCAGACACTCCGCCTCGGGGAAACGTCAAGCAGACACTCCGTGCCGGGGACACGTCGACTACAGACACTCCGCCTCGGGGAAACGTCGACCAGCGACACTCCGTCTCAGGGAAATGTTCAACACAGACACTCCATGCCGGGGAAATGTCCAACACAGACACTCCGCATCGGGGAAACGTCCAACAACGACACTCCATAACGGGGAAACGTCAAGCAGACACTCCATCTCGGGGATACGTCAACCAGCCGATACTCCGCTTCGTGGAAACGTCAGGCAGACACTCTGTGCGGGGGGCACGTCGACTACAGACACTCCGCCTCGGGGAAACGTCGACCAGCGACACTCCGCCTCGGGGATATGTCAACCAGCCGATACTCTGCCTTGGGGAAACGTCGACTAGTGACACTCCGTCTTGGGGAAACGTCCAATACAGACATTCCGTATCGGGGACACGTCAACCAGCCGACACTCCGCCTCGGGGAAACGTCGACCAACGACTCTCCGCGTCGGGGGAACGTCTACCAAATCACTCCGGGCCAGAGAAACGTCTACCACAGACAATTCGTCTCGGAGACGCGTCAAACGTCGACCGTCCATGTCGTAAAAAGGGCAGTGCATCCCCAAAAGTGGGAACCAAAACAAGTCGCCTCCATGCGAAAGAAGATCCATCAATTTTATGCACACGACCCACATATGTGGTGTGCATTTATTGATGGGGGGCACTTTGTTGGGGTCGAAAATTGCACCCCGGTTGACCAAGTCAAATTCAAGGTCAACCCCAAGCCAAGTGGGCCCAAGCCCGGATCAAGTGGGCCCATGCCCAGGTCGAGTCCGAATATGAAGCGGCCGACCCTTCTCCATGCCCAAAATGAAATCATGTAATAAATAATTTTTATGTAATTTTTTTTTGCATGAATGGGCATAGAGCCAAATTTTTGTAAAGCCCATGGCTTATGTGCAAAAAGAAATGGCACATGAGCTATGGGATGGCCAAAATGCCATTTTTGTAAAGCCCAAGGGGCTATATGTAAAGTGTATAGCCTATAAATGCAAAGATAATGAAAATATCCCAACAATTTTTTTCTCTCTCCAAAAAAAAAAATCCAGATCTGTGATCTTCTTCTTCCTCAAGGTTCTAAAACCTTCTTTTTTTTCTTTTGAATTAAATTAAGAGTTTTACTCTTCTTTTTTCAAAACTAAAGAGTTTTTCACCATAAAACCCACGAAGGGGAACTTGGATCTACCATTAGATCTCAAAAAGAAGAGATTTTTAAAATCTCACATCTCTTGATCTTCAAGATCCTGCCAACAGAGGAGGAAGAAGGAGACCCATCTCCAGAGACCCCACTTTGGGGAAGAACTAGGGCTCAAGGGGAAAGCCCTTCATCAGCTTCAAAATATTCTAGGAGTTTAACTCCTCATATATATATATATATATACAGAGAATAATAAGTGCTCCTTTCTGGGAGTACAACACCTATTGCAGGGACCAAGCCCCTTTTGCTGCTCGAGCGCCCACGTGCAGACACGTGGGGCGCTAGTGCTCTTGCGTTCAGAGCGTTAGCGCCCAGAGCGCTAGCGTCCGAGCGCCCACGTGCTGACACGTGGTGCGTTAGCGCTCTCGCGCTAGCGCCCAAAGCGCTAGCGTCCGAGCGCCCACGTGCTGACACGTAGTGCGCTAGCACTCAAAGCGCTAGCGCTCTTACGCTCAGAGTGCTAGCGCCCAAAGCGCTAGTGCCCGAGTGCCCACGTGCTGACACGTGGGGCGCTAGCGCCCAAAGCACTAGCGCCCTTATGCTCAAACTGCTAGCGCCCAAAAGCGCTAGCGCTCGAGCGTCCACGTGCTGACACGTGGTGCACTAGCGCTCAAAGCGCTAGCGTTCTTACGCTCAAAGTGCTAGCACCCAAAAGCGCTGGCGCTTTTCCCATGCATCCTTTGGATGCCCTTTCCCTCTTTTTTTATTATATATACATATATATGTACACACACACACACATACTCTACAACACTATCCCTCTCAAAAAAATTTGGGCCGGGGCGCTGCCCCGCACCCCGTAAGGGGGCTGCTAGCCTCCTTAACCCCCATCCCGCTATCCGGATAGCGGGACCCCATAAAAACTCTGCGTGGCTCCCGATATATCCAAGCCCCCCTAAAAAAAAACACACGTACACTGTACATTGAGTTCGCATGACCAGTTTAACCCGTCAATCGGAGGTTCTCTCGCTCCAAAGGCGAGGGGTAATTAACGGCAGCTTAGTCCGCGGCTGCCGGAGATTCGGATCCCCACAATCAATAAACTCCGGCCTACCCTAGACAGGAGGAATCTGTAGTACGCCTGATAAGCGCGCGCGTATTCCCATCTCAACGGGGTGACAAAAAACACCCTACAAACTCGACATAATGACCATGTAACCGCCTTTGAACCTTAGGGTTTGCAGCAGTTCCGCGGTGCCGTTAATAAGGCTTGGGTTTGCCCTTCTACGGTTGGTCTATAGGTGCTGTGGTATATTCTGGGTATTTTTAAACTATGCTTAAGTGTTGAGCTCTCGGAGAATTATGGGATTTTGATTAATCGATCAAAAAGTTTAACGTCGTCCGGATATTTGTGATGGGATACAATACATGGAATCCACAATATTTGAATTTTATGAATCTAGCAATTTAGTCTAATTTGATCGGCTGCCACGGAATTTTGATATGGATCAAAAGTCCGTCGCAATCACGTAGCGTACGCGGATACTTGTCGGGTAACCTTACTAGATAGCCACGCCCTATAGCCCCAACCAAGTGCCTGTAGGAGAACTCCGTTGCCAAAAGCATCCGTCCGGGTGCTCGCGGCCGCGGTGTTCCGCCTAAGTGCACTTCATCGACGGCATCGGGGGTATGGCCGTTTACTAAAGTTTCCGACGAGTATTCGATCAGGATGTCGGGAATCTTGTTGAATTGCCCGACTTGATATTGAAAAGTGTTTTCGATATCGAGACTAAAATGCGGGGTTTATAATTGTTAGGCATGCGATATCTAAGGAATTCATATTGTTGGGCATGAAATCCGCAATATGAGATATTACGGGTTTATGATGTCTAAGGTTGTTGCGGATTCCAACTGTTGTAGTTTTCACTTTCTTTTCTGCGACCGTAAGTGTAATATGTGGTGTATCGTCGGTTTCGTTGCTATACGTCAACGACAATTGGGATACGCATATTTACTTACGTTGATGACATGTGATGTTATGTGTTGCTGTGATATGTTATATTGGATCGTCGTGTTTGAATAGCCGGGTTTTTTTTATGTGAGATTAGAGTTTTTCTTTATCATTCATGTAAAAACTTGTATGTAATATTCTTTTATTGGGGGACTTCCGGGTTGAGGAAGATGTCACCGTTGATGTATATTATTTACTTTTCCGCATTAGGATAGACCCAAGGAGGGGAGCACAAGTAACCGGGTTCTAGAGTCCAGTGGGAGACCATCTCGAGGCATCGAGTCCGGGTCTCCTAACTCTAGAATTGGTAGGGTTGCTTGCCACTCTCGTAGGGGTCTTGGGATGTGGGATTGACTATTCATCACGACCGTGGAATCCGTGTTTTATACAGGCTTAAATTAAAACCTGAAAATCCTAGTATATCCAATATTTCATATGTTGTCTTCTGCTGCTGATATTCTGTGATGTGATCACTTTATATTTTGAGATGGATACATTATATAATATATATGATATATTATAGACGTTGCTTATGTTTTTCACCCGCGCTAGCCCTGCCGTTAGTTACCTAACCTAACGGTGCATGACGGGACTTCGTGGAGAATGCGGATGGCATAAGCGTACATTGTATTTATCTGTGATGCTTATATAACTTAAATGATTGGACATTCATTAATGGGATTAATGAAAGAAAATAAACCTAATGATGTTGTAGAATCGAATTTAAAATCCACTCGGCTTTTTACGAAAAAGCAAAGTTTCAAAATGCGGAGCTTAAGCCATTCTGTTTAAAACCATTTGATTCTATAACGATATCAAGTTCAAAGCGTTAAAGGTTTTCTTAAAAACCATCTGCAACCCTCTGTCATTTTAGGAAGTAGAGTACTTAGTATTCGTGCTGTGTATGTTGATTATAGTCAAGGCATAGTGTACGGTAGCTAAGTGATGTCTTCCTACACAGCATATGATGCGATTAATTAGGACAATCATGTGATTATGTTGATTATAGTCAAGGGTCATATGGGTAGATCTAATTAATTAAGAAATGACGGGTAGAACTTGACTAGTGCTTATGATATGTTGATCATAGTCAAGGTCATAAGTGCTAGGGGTAAAAACCATTATCGGGAGTTTCAAGTGTTGAAATTTGCAATGAGATTGCATACCTTCTATGAGATAGTTGGATCCTGATAGCCACTGCGAGTAATTGTTACTTCTGAGAGAGTTTTGCACTTTACAATTAGCCGATCAAGTAGGTGTCTAGAAAGGTGTCAACGGGGTTACGCCCGTGGGAAAACGATGTTTATTTTAATTAGATCCGTGCGAAAGCACGGAGAACTTCCCTCAAAGTACCGGCACTGGCCTGGCTGAAAGATTGGCGAACTTGTAGGGTGTAATTAATCCCGGCTAGTCTTTCCTTTTAATGTTTGAAGGAAGATTTGATAAAAACAGTGGGAGCCATCCTGATTAGATAAAAAAATATATAACCAATCTAATCTTGCAGGAGCACACGCAGAGTGTTTTCTTCTCTCTCTCTCCAAGTAGCGACCATGTCACGTCTTAATCAAGATAATAATATGGATGTATTGACCGAACCCGCTTGTTATACTGAGCTAGGGAATGTTGGTCCCGCTCCAACTTATAATTGTTCTAAGACCGAGCAGGTAATAGGGGAATACCAGGATTCCCATTCCGCCCAAACGAAGAAAGTGCACGATTGATGCATCTTCTTCGGGTGTGTTCGTTACAGAGAACTATTTCTTAATATCCTCTACGTCTTGGGTATATGATACCGGATCAGGATCCCGTATATGTAATCTGTTACATGGGCTACAGAAAGGTGGAGAACTGGGAATGGGTGATATGTCTCTAAATATAGAGAACGCTGTAATTGTTGCAGCTAAGCTGTTGGCAGTTATCACCCTGTATTACCAAATAGTAATACATTGATTCTGAACGAATGTTATTAGATACCGAACCTGATATGCAACATTATATCAGTCTTTTTATTTAATAAAGAAAGATATAATTTTGTATTATTGGATAATATTTTGAACATTTCCTATATCAAGAGTTGATCAGTTCTGGCACGTTATCTAATAGCATATACGTTATAAATCAAACCACAGTTCTTAACGTACAGAACACACATAAGAGAAAGAGTTCAGAAATGAATAAATCCTACTTATGACATTGTAGACTAGGTCATATCAATGTGACTCGACTAGCTAAGTTAAATTAAGATGCATATTTAAATCAGTTTGAATTTACATCTTGTGAAACTTGCCAGTCATGTCACAAAGATAAGATGATCATAGCTCCGTTTACTTGAAACAGAGAAAGGGTTAGTAAACTCTTGGGACTGATACATGATGATGTATGTGGTCCCCTGTCTACACATACTAGGACTGGTTCTTTGTACTTCATTATATTCACTGATGATCTCTCATGATTCGGAAATGTATTCCTGTTGAAACACAAGACTGAAACTTTTGAGAAATTCAATGAATATAAATCCGAAGCAGAGAACCAAAACGGGTATAAGTATCATATCTTTTGATGGGATCATGGAGGAGTATACTTGTGCATGGAATTCTTGGACTATTCTAAAGGAGAATGAGATTCTCTTTTAACACTACTCCTCCATATACACCATATCACAACGATGTATCGGGGTGGAGCAATCGCACCCTATTAGATATGGCGCGCTCTATGATGAGTACTGCTGAGTTGCCTGTTTCCCTTTGGGGTTATGCGCTTGAAGAAGCATCATACCTATTGAATTGGGTTCCAATCTAATAAGTGCCTACCACTCCATATGAGATATGGTATGGGAAGAGCCCATCTCTTAAGCATGTTAAGATTTGGGTTGTCCGGCCTATATCAAAAAGCAAAATCCGGACAAGCTCGAGGCAAGGTCAGTTCTGTGGAAATTTGTTAGATATCCGAAGCATTCGCAAGGGAATATCTTCTACCACACTGAGAAACAAAAGGTGTTTTATTTCTCGGCATGCCACCTTTTTTAGAAAAAGGAATTTTTAAGGAAGAAATTTGTGGTCATGAGGTAGAACTAGAATTAGTTCCAGCTATACAAACTACAGCTGATAATTTAGTAGAACCAGAGGATTAAATAGTTCCTAACGAACCCCAGCCTCTCCGCCGATCTAGTAGGGTTCCTCATTCGCCTGAGAGATACTTCGGTTTTCTCGATGATAGTAGGAGCGAGGATTGCATCATGGAGATGATGACCCAACTAGTTTCGAGCAGGCCATCATGAGTGGGGGCTCAGTAAGCATGGCTGGATGCTAAGCGATCTGAGATGGAATTCATGTACACCAACAAAGTATGGACTTTGGTTGCTATATCTGAAGGGTTCAATCCCATCAGAAGTAAGTATATCTTGAGAAGATTACTTGGTATAGATGGAAAAGTTGATACTTTCAAAGCTAGACTTGTTACAAAAGGTTTTCGGCATTAACCAGGCGTGGATAATGATGAGTCCTTTTCTCCAGTGCCTATGCTTAAGTCCATTTGGATCCTACTTGCCATTGCTACATACCATGACTACGATATCTGGTGGTTGGGTATCATGACTGCTTTTCTAAATACCGATTTAGAAGAGAGCGTCTATAAGTACACAGCCAGAGGGCTTCGTAGACAGTGGGAGCATCGGAAACGTGTGCAAGTTTCTTTATGCGTTAAAGCAGGTATCACGGAGTTGGAACATCTGTTTTGATGTGATAGTTAAAGCGTTTGACTTCATCAAAATAGTAGATGAATCTTGTATATACAAAAGGGTAGTTGAGAGTAAGGTGGTCTTCCTCGTATTGTACGTAGACGACATACTCTTGATAAGAAAGGAGTTTCCTATGATACACTCGGTCAATCTTCTCTTATCACACTGATTCTCCATGAAGGATCTAAGTGATACCTCCTAAATCCTGGGTTTTGGATTTATGGGATAGATTTAAGTGGATATTAGCATTCGCACTAAGTGTAGTGAGATGGTATCAAATGATCCTGGGGAGAATCACTGGACAACTTTGGAAAACCTTCTTAAATACTTGAGAAGTACTAAAGAAATGTTCTTAGAGTTTGGTAACGGTGAACTCCAGTGGGATTCCTTTACCGACTCGAGCTTCCAAAGTGATAAGGTCGACTGTTAGACAGTCAGAGGCTTTGTCTTTACCCCAGAAGTGGGGCGGTATGTTGGAAGAGTTCCAAGCTAGATACCGGGGCAAATTAGACGATAAAGGCTCGATACATCGCTATCAATGATGCTACCAAAGAGGCAGTCTGGGTGTATATATGTTCATGAGATGAACTTGGTTCCTACCATTGTGAGACAATGGAGTTGTGGGTTTGGTCTAGGAACCTCGTCCCATCAGTGATCCAGACAGATTCTAAGGCAGTATCACCTGATCATGGAGATGGTTGATCTCTAGGGGATCGACGTCAGGAGAGTTGAGCGAAGGATAACACGGAGGATCCACTCACAAAGGCCTTTCCTGTGAGAGACTTTTATAAGACATTGGGTATGAAATATTACAAAAACTGGCCTTAGTGCAAGTGGGAGATTGTTAGTTGTATGTATGCCCTAGATGCCATTATTGTACATGAGATGTATATTATAGTGGATGCTGGGACATATATAGGGAGGACTTTCTTGCTCGACATGATAGTATGCTATCTGGTTGCTCTTTATCTTAACATGTACACTTATTGTCTCTCTGTTACATGTTGATAAAGCCCTTAGGATATGTACTTGACTACCAGGATTATGATGCAGATCATACTAGTGGAGCCTGGGCAGTCCATGAGTTCATCCTTCAATTGTTCTTAGTCGAGGGAATATCGAGACATGGCATCGATATTCCAGAGTAGACTAGCGTATATCTTCTCGACCCATGTGATGGGCGATGGATGATCCCATACCTATTGGTGTTTGATATCAGAGATGGTATACGGGTGCTCAATGGAGACTGGGTACACTGAACGGACTCGCTGAAAACTCCTAGATGGTATTATACCTCACGTCAGATAGCAGTTCTCTGGTGACACTGGTACAGGTTAGTCTGTCGACCCGAGATCGTCATAGAGCCTTGTGTGTCTCCCACTATGCTTTGATTTCCAGCATACCATGGCTCTACTGAGTCGTGCAAACAGGTGGTTTTTGGGTACAGTCCCGAGTCACATGGAGGCAATGAGCGATAGGAGGGGATTCGTCTCTCTCGGTATTGGGGGTTGATGTTGCGCTATGCCCGACTGGCCATAACTGAAATCCCTAGCCAGGGTAGATGAGATTTACTAGTAAGTGTTATCAGTAGTTTCTCGATCCGTTATGGACCTTGCATCGGCATGCCTTATCAAGCTATTGGGGTCTGACGTTTACCACCCCTAGGCGAGATATGCGATATATCAGACGAAGAGACCGGACTGTACGGTAGTGTTACTGATTGGATTCGCAGGAGTATGAGCAGGCTTGCTTGTTGATCTTCTGATCGCTCAATACCCGGGTGGCCGTTACGTTTAGCAGACCGCTTGCAGCTTGTGGGTGTTTGATATGATCATCACTTACTGCCGGCGTATTGACGAGTCTTTAGAGTCCTACACAGAGGTTTCCTGGCTCAAGCAAAACGGAGTAGGAGCACATATGCGATATGTGTGGGATCGAGATTAATAGGTGTATGTGATACCGTATTCTATTCTCGCAATTTGTGTCATCGGTCGGTTATATGCGATATAGCCGGGTTATCGAATCAAGTGTTGATTCGATAAAATGATACATATTATATTAGTCGGTTATATGTGATATAGCCGGATTATTAAATCAAGTATTGATTTAATAATTTAATGTATAATTATATATTTATATATTAAATTATATTAATTAATATATGCTCACTTAAGTATTTATTTTTTCTCACTTATTATACATTTAACATATATGTGATATATATTTATTGTATAGTTTTCTTTTGTTCACAAATTATATATGTGATATATAATATTGTGACATGCTAGATTATACATGCTACTTGGGTGTATGAGAATCATACCATGCTATATGATAATGGTTAGGTTAGATTTATCTTATTAATTCAAAATTAGTAGAAATTAGTCATGCTTGGAAGTTTGGAGAAGCTTGAAACATCTTTGACCAGGTCCACTTGTTTTGTTTTATCTAAGATATTTATTAACCTAACCCCAATCAATTAGCCATGGTTTATTCTCTACAAGGGTTAGCCATGACATATACTAACCCATGGTTGCATTTCTAACCTCACACTCATTCTCTTCATCACTTGATCATCTTCTTCTTCATTTGATTTTAGCTCTCTTGACCTTGAGAAAGTGATGAAATATTGTGAGAAAAATAAAATCTAAAGTGAGCCCATTTCCTACTTCATCATCCTCTAATATTAGCTATTTAGTTTAGGGTGTTCTCTTCATAAAGTTCATGACGTAGTGAAGAGGTAGCTTAGGTTTGAGTCTCCTCGACGTAGATCATCTTCGGCCTCGAAGACTTCGAGCAAGCTTGTTCATTTCTCCAAGGGAACCTATAGTAGAGTTCGGGAGATCAATACTCGCAGCGAAGGGACTACTACACGGAGCTTTAGAAGTGAAGGACCGGTCTACAAAGGTTGTATTCCTCATTCACTTAGTGTAATGGTAGATTACATGTTTAGTTTTTCTAGTTACTCTAGCTTGATCCTTGTTAAGGGTTCTTTAGCATCTTAGAATTTTTTAAATTGGCATGCTTGATGTCTTGAAAACCCAGTAGGGTGCTGAGGAATCCCAACACCCACGACTAGAAACATTTTAAGGACATGCTTATAAACTATACATGTCCTACTAGTATGATCCGCATCATAATCTCAGTAGTCAAGCAAATATCCTAAGGGCTTTATCAACATGTACCCAATGAATAAGAAGCATGATCAAATGAACATGTCAAGATAAAGTACAACCAGATAGTATACTATCATGTTGAGCAAGAATATCCCCTGAATACACACACACACACACACACACACACATACCGGTACATACACTATCATATAATGGCCTCTAAGGCATACATGTATCCAACATAGGGAACCCTTGATATCATCCTCGCACTCAAGGTCATTGTTTGGCCGCTCAGACGTACATACTGCGGTGAAGCAAACCTTTGCGGTTTGTTGGTCCCCGTAGGCCCGACCTATCCCGCCTTGGTCGAGCGGGAACTTTATCGCTAGGTGATAGGTCGATATCTGGACACGGAAGGAGTTCAGTGTCGAACGACTTAGGAGGACGTTGTAGGCCGATGGAATTCTCGCGACGATAAACTCCACAGGCACGGTGCGCATACGGCCCGCCTCTCCGATGTTAAATTGGAGGATGATTACCCCTTCAGCCGGGATGGAGTGGTTAGTGAACCCCGACAGGATATGGGCGGTCGTTCTTAGGTCGGACGGTGTAATGTTTTGAAAATCGTTTAGGTAAATTTTTTGATAATCGATAAAATAACTGGTGTTTTCTGTAAAAACCAAGATATAATTATTTTTCAACTCAGACTTAAATATACCTATTCTAGCTATGTAATTGCTAGTATTTGGTATTTAATTGGTCACTTATAAATTGCGTGTTTAATTAAAAATTTTTCTTAATTAATTATTTTAAATATTATTTTTAAGTTTTCACTTATACATTTAATTAGTGATAATTAGAAATGAAAATGGGTTAATATAAGTTTTGTGCACCATGACACATTAAACCAAAATGTAACATGTTGTTTTTGAAATGAAAAGAATTATCAAGATGGTTCTTGAAATTTAAAGAAAAACTTAATGGAAAAGAAAATTTAAAAGATGTATGGGCATGGTTAATTGATGTATGGGTGAACTTTGACTACACACCCTCATTTTTCTCTCCCTCCCTCTCTTGGCCGAGCCTGTATAGCCCCCCTCTCCATTCAACTTCACTTCTTATCTCATCAAAGAAAAGAAAAAAAGAAAAATCAAAGAAAGCATGGGGGTAATAAATGAGGTATGGGGTATTTTGTTCACTTGAGAAATTCAACACACAAACACAACACACTCACCTCACTCTCTCTCTTTCTCTCCCCACCTAGATCTGGCCGAGCCTTGTAGTGGCAGCCTCCCCCATTTCTTCACCTCAATTCTCTTCAAAAAATTCTTCATTTTTGCATCAAAATCAATACTAAGTCTCACTAATTCATAACTTAACCTTTACCCAATTTTCCTTGGCCCAAACTAGCTTGAATCTTGGAGCAAGAAACCATTTTGGGAGACTAAGTTTGCATGCTAGATCTCAAAATTTGTTGAGGTAAAATCTTAACTCAAGGGTTACTTGTTAATTAATTACTTCAATTTAATTTATTTGGTGTTTAAATATGACTCTATTTGCAAATTTGAAATTTCAAGAAAAGGGTTGAGATCAAGTTAGGGTTTTTATCATTTGATTATGGTTGTGATGGTTAGTTTAACATGTTAAGACATGTAAAATCTAGTCTAGTTGTTAATTTGTAAATTGTTATTTTCTAAATTGTCCTAATTAAACTTTCTTGCAAACTAAATTTTTAGGATTAATGTAAATAGGTGAGATTAAAATCTAGTTAATATTTATGTGACCTAATTAAGATATTATGTGATTATTGTGGCCACTAGAATTGTTAAAATATCAAGATTTGAACTAAAATGGTAAATTGATGCTTACTAGGTTTTTGGGATAAATCGATTTTAATTAAGTTTGAGGTTTTGATGGGTTAATACCTATTTTATATAATATTTAGTGTGTTGTGAATGCGCGTGATTTGTACGATTGGGTTCTAGGCTTGGTAGTTGCCACATATAGCGACCCTAGTTGTGGTTTGTGGCGTTGTCGCGAGCGCGCTTTGTGCACCAAGTGCGTGCGCGTTTAGTTAGTGCGCGTGGTTGACTTGTATTGTTTGTGTTCGCGACTAATTATATATCTATTCTCTTACTTATGTGCGTTTCTAGGATCGAGTGCAGAGGCATTGGATGTGGCGCGGAAAAGGGAAAGGCTGAGATCGGATCAGATTAGCCAAGGCGTCCCGGTGAGTAGATGTACAAATCTACGGGAGGATCGTCTTGATGGCGCAAGGCGCCCGATAGTTGGGACTGCTAGTAGTACTTGCATTTATATGCGTAGTTTCTACTTATTCATCTCGTTGCATCGCATCATCTTTTATATATACGTGATATCATCTCATAGGACACCTGCACCATTACCATTGGTTTATGCCGCACGTGTACTATTAATGCGAACACACATGCCATTGGTAGTTGCTATGTCACGAACACTATAGAACTTGCTTAGAATCGATACCCGTGCATTTGCATCATATTTGATATGTAGACTTGTAGTTATATATTCATCTCATCAGGATTGGATACGTTGGATTGCTAGTCATATGTATATACTTCATTGCACCATCGTTCATGCATAGTCTTCTAGCCACACACCGTATTTCATATTATTGATACCATAGGCATTCATCATCGCCGACATGTTCACATATTGTGATTTTCTTGGAGATTTCCGTATTTATGAGATTTATGGATTTTGGGGAAAACCGCAAGAATTTAATAAACCTATTATCATTTTTAAAAATGCATTTTGCGGTTTTCTCGTGATATGATATATGTCGTCCACCATGAGTTTTCCTGATTTCTGTTGGTTTTTGAGACCCGATTCGAGGAGAAGGATGAACCATCTCGGGTACATGGTGGACCTGGTATGGTATCCTGGGGCGAGAGTGTTTTTGTGGGGATGACGATGAGCTTGGCAGGGGTGGACTACCTGCCGGTGATGTCTGACGCGGCGGATATCCGGAGGATACCGACGTAGTCGTGAGATTTGATGATATGGGCCGATCCGGACTGACGGAGCCCGAGATATCGAAATATCGAGATATTAAGGTATTGAGATATTAAGGTATTGAGATTTTGGGATATGTATATTATTGTGTCGATATTTGACACTAATTTTCTGTTGATTTCACTAGTGATGCTTCAGTTTATTGCACAGAGGTTTTTGTAAGATATGAATAAAGATTTTCTCATACCAGACATGTTCAGGTTTAGTGTTTGATTATGCATTAATGTGGCATTCATATTTGTACATCGTATCATATTAGTACATGTAGGCTGTGACGCATTTGCGTGCATGCTTACGATAGCCTCATTAGATGTTACTTACTACTCACGAGTTGGCAACTCACCCCCGTTGTGCCACAGCATCTTGCAGGTTTGACCCATCAGCGCAGTAGCGGCGGACGTTCTTCTTCTTTTTGGCTTCATTTGCTTAACTTACGGCATTACTCGTAGGTGGGCTGCGAGGATATTTTATTCCATCATGTACATTATTTTGTATCTAGTAACTCCATCTACCATTGTATATTTGACTAGACAGTGAGACTCATGAGACTTGTATTTGTGTTTTGGTCGATGCTCACTTAAGCCGACGTGGTGTTTCTCATTTCTTGCTTTCAGGTGCTTATTTCGTACTTTTGATATACATATTGCATGCGGTTGTGATTCCACCATTGATGAAGAGCTAGCAACCGCTTGGGGATGCCTTTATTCATTATTTATATGTTTTTCATGTGTTGTACCCGTTTGGAGGCCAGTATTTACAAAGGAGACTCTGCCGAAATTTTTAGAAAATCATGATGTTGCTTTTAAATGTTTAATGCCACTTATTCTTTTAAAACCACTTGCTTTAAAACAAGTTTTTCTTCACTCAAATTATTTAAACGGTTTAGTTTTCCGGGCTTTGGCTTACTTAGATTACGTTACGCGTTTAGACGTTTCGTAATTTAAGTGTCAGTCATGTTCCGTACCTTCGGATCGTGACAGACGGGATGAGTCCCATACGCAGAAAGCAGTCATAAAAGAGAATGTCCGCCGATCTTTCTGAGTCGACCAATATCCTCTGCACTTCATAGCGGTGGACCCGGGCTGTGATCACCAGTGGGTCGTTGTGAGGCAGGGATATCCCGTGGAGGTCCTCGTCGGTAAATATGATCGGCTCGGATGCTTTAGCTCTCTTCCTTGGGTGGCTGCCAGTCTCTTCGACCGGTAGGGGGCGCCGCGTTTCGTTGGTCCCGTCGTACACCCCACTGACATAACCATGATTTGGCCGATTGTCAACTCGCCGGGAGGGGGATGATGCTCTTGTTCACGGTCGGCTTGCCGCTTGTCTCCCAAGTACCTCGCTAGGTGCCTCGAGTGGATCAACTCCTTGATGTTGTCTCGGAGCTGCTTGCAGTTCTCGGTGGGTAGCCCTGCGGCTTGTGGAAAGCGCAGTAGGGGTTCCGGGTATGATTTGCCGCCCTATTCGAGACCGGGGGGAGTTTGAAGAACCTCTCGCCCTTAGCCTCCTCCAACAGTACCGTCTGGGAGACGTTGAGCGGGGTGTACTCCTGAAACTTCGGGGAGTAGGGCTTTGGCCGCTCAATCTTCTTTTTCTCCTCCCTGGCCCTTTTCTTCTGATCAGCTTGCTCTGTCCGAGGCAGGTTGGCATTCACCTTGGACTCAAGTTGGATCTCACGTTCGGTCCAGGCCTTTACCTCAGCTATGGTCTTAGGTTGCGCTAATGCAAATGAGCGTAGCCACTCCTTGTGCCTAAGACCCGACCTAAGGGCCGTAATGACCGTCTCCTCCTGGTGCTCTGGGACCTCAAGAAGGACGTTGTAGAAGCGGGTGACGTATCTTTTGAAGGATTCTTTATCCCCGCTCTTTATGGTGAAGAGATGATCACCGGTCCGTTTCTGCTGTCTGTTCCCGACGAAATGACCGAGAAACTTGGTAGCCGGCTCATCGAAGGTAGATATTGAGCATGGCGCGAGTCCTCAGAACCTGTCTCGTCCAGAGCGAATGAGAGTGGCGGGGAAAGCGTGGCATTGCGCGGTGTCGGAATTGTCCTGGAAACTCATCCCGGCTGAATGCGTCCAAATGGTCTTTCGGGTCGAACTTCCCGTCGAAGAGGGAGACCTTCGGGGGCTTGTTCCGGGAGAAGACGTGGACGGCGAGTAGCTCTTTGGTGAAGGGCTTCGTGAGCGAGTCGGCGGCATATTTAGCCCTGTCGCTTGAAGGGCGATTTTCTCGATGCATGCCTTTGATCTTCTTTTCGAGGGTGTCGAGTCGGCCGTGGTATCCCGACGATTTAGCATACTCTGATTTATGGCCTTTGCTGCTCGCGACCTGCGCCTGACCGTGGCTCCAGTTCCTTCCGATGAGGTTTCTTAGGTCCCCTGGCGAGGTTGTTTTCGAGCTACCGTGGTGAGTCCCGTCCGTGCGACCCTGTCGAGGGAGGGGGCGTCGGTCACGCCTGGGAGCAGGCAAGCTGACCGACACCTCTTTGGGAGGGACAGGAGCTCGATAGGCCTCAGGACGGGGTGCTCTTTCATAAGACCTCAGCGTCGAGCTGTGAGGTACCCATCGGGTCATTGAATTGGTTGGCCCGGGGGATCTATGGCCGCCGGAGACAGCGAGGGTGGCGCCCAGATGTGCCAGCATGGGCGGTGTCTTCTCTCCCTATGTGTCTCTCCCGAGGTGGGGAGCGACAACTTGGGGAACTTATCCCGCCGTTTGGACACGGACTAGGGCATTCACGATGGACACGAGCCGATCTATTCGAGCCGACAGTGCGTGAATGGTGTTCGGGGGAGTAGGGGATCCATCCGTGCCTCCATTGTGGGGAAGGCGTCGGCTAGTGCTTGGATCGTCGCGATGATCACTCGCCATGAGTTCGAGATCGGAAGATCAACTTTCGTTGAGTGGAATTTTCGATGTTTCCTACAGACGGCGCCAACTGATGGAGGTCTGGATCTCCTTCAGATGTTGTCTTCCGTTGATCTGCAGCGCGTGGAGACGAGCGGCTGAGATTGAGTTGGGAGGTTGCCTCCTGAAGCGTGTGGATCTCAATAGGCATGAAGTGGTTGGAGCCGAGCTACCTGCAAAGAAGTCCTGGGGTGGTTGTGCCACCGAGGACCCTCCGACGATCAAGTTAGACGGGCTAAATGGGCAGAATAACGGCCTATTGGGGTAAAATTGCCTTACCTGAGTCGTCTGAGAGAGGGGTTTATATAGTGGCAGCCATGGGCTGGTGGGCATGAGATTCATGCCGGCCATTACGCCCCTGGCGTTATGCCTGCGTGAAAGACGGGATCTCCCATTAATGACGAGATATGCTCGTTAATGGGGGATCGTGATGGCGTGGAATGCGGGATCATGGGCGGTGGATATCTCGCGTCTGGCGAGATTCGCGGAGCTGTGGCGGAAACGCCTGTGATTGGTGCTCGGGGTCGGTCGATGAGACCGAGGAAGCTGAGCTCGGCGAGAGGCTCGGAGACGAGCGGGAGGCCCAGCAGGCTTGGTTCATGCGATAGCTCGGGGGCGAGCTAGGAGGGCTGAGCAAGCTCAGCTTGTAGGAGGGCCCAGAGGAGAACCAATGGCTATCTGTAAGATGAGCAGAGGAGTGGTCTGGAAGGCCACCGATGGTCAGGAACATCCTCGGGAGGGAGGCCCGGGGTGCGCCTTCAATGTACCGTTCTTACTCCTTTCTCGCAAGCCCTAGGACACGTCATCCGCCACATGTCATGTCTGGGGAGTGCTCAATATTGAGCATCATCAGTTACGTATCAAAATCAACTGTTTCATTAGCAATAGGATAGCCGCCCAGTCCGGACTTTGTCCATTCATGGACCTCCTTTGTTTAGGCCTTCAATTAATTAAAATAAAAGCAAATTTCAACATATTAATTGAAAAATGTCAAACAAGTAGGAATACAAGTCGGGGTGTCTATCGGACCGGGCCAGGTCTGCCCGGTCCGGAGCCCGCCGAGCCAAGGGGTCTTCGGGCCCGGCCCGGTCCGAGTTGATCGGGTTTCGGGGCTCGACACAAAGCCCCCAAACCCGAACCCAGCCCGGCCTATGGCCTGGGATGACCTGTTTAAAAAAATTGATATTTTATAAAAAAAAATTAAAAAATTTTTTAAAGTAAATTTTTACTTTTATGAAAACAAATTTGGAAATTTTTTTAACCCGAACTTCGTGTAGATCCCGGGACAAACCTAGATATTTTATTAATTAAAAAAAATTTTGAAGGGGGACATAAGTTGGCAAATCTTACCCCTCATACAATTATAAAAAAATCAAAAATACAATTCAATAAAAAAAAACTAACTGGTGTTCTTTTATCGGACTTTACTCCTCATCGGTGCCGGAGTCTTCAATACTCTTAACGTGTTGTTGTCTAGTTTCTGTATCGAACTAATCTTTTTGGCACACTACGGTCTCCAATGCGTCATCCGATAGCTTTGCTCTTTTATTGCTCAGAACCCTATTATCTGCACTAAAACCAGTCTCCGAAGCTACTGTGTGCATCGGAGTAGTTAGTAAATCTCAAGCCATGGCAGAAGGCACATGATACTTGTGTCCATATGTTTTCTACCAATCCAAAATATCAATGTAACAACCCTAAACTTTCTGTACAAAATTTTTCCAAAATACAGAAAGGAACACCTGAGCTTGAGCATAAGTTATAAATTTAATTTGCTTTTGAACAGCAAGAAATAGCTTGTAGCTCATTGGTAAAGCCTTGCACTGCTGTGACGTAGCCCCTGTAATCGAATCCCCCCAGCCACATTATCTTTTTGTTGATTTTTCTTTTAATCTTTTAGAAGCCTAAAGGTTTGCACGTGCATAACACGTAAAATGAAAAATCACAGAGTAATCAAACACGTGCACTGGGGTATACCAAGCGACAGAGACACGTGGCGAAAATCTCACCATCTCTCACTGGTAATGGACCGGCGAGATTTTCACCAAAACCGGCACCGCCGGGCCCCCCGTAGGAGATAGTCTCCAAATTCTTCCCCTGGCACCCCTTGGACTATCCCACTTCCCTCATATTGTTTGATTTTTCTGCACATTCACAGAGGGATTAAAATCACCTCTTTAATCCATTTTAATGCACATTTTAATTCTCAAAATTCATACCCTAAAACCTAATTTTCCCTATAAATACCACATTCCATTTCACACCTCCTCACTCAGAATTTCATTACAAAAACTCAATAAAATTTCCAAGTCCTAAGTTGTGCAAGTGAAGTTAGCAAAGGGCAAGTTTCCGACGACGTTCCAAGAAGAATCCGGCGATGAAACGACGTTCCGATGGTTCTGAGAGCTTCCTCCTTCACCTCTCTTTCTTTATAGCCAGTAAGTCCCCTCTTCCCATCTCAATCTCTAGTCTAACACTTTCACTTTTCAAAACTCGTCGGAAGCGGAGTTATTCCGACTTTCGATTCTCTTCTTTTTTAAAAATATAATTTTTCATAATAACAAACCTATAAATTTTTAATAGATTGTTTAGTAATCATTAACAAACATATTAGAATAAGTTTTATCTCAAAATAATATATTATGCAACTTTTATTGCATTTTACGGTAAAATACCATATACTTTACTTTCGACATAATTCCAAATATTTCCCTGTATTACCTTTAGATAACTCATGAGATAATGACCTACCTCATCACAACACTCATCCTTGACATAGCATGATGGTTTGTAAAACATTCTTTTGGGACAAATGCGACATTGCATTTAAATACCTTAAACTTACAAAACCGTTTTCTTTAAAAAGTGTGTTATTTAATTCCTTACAATTGTGCTTCTACAACCCATTTTGGGAAACCCTGATCTGGATAGTGCGGGTTATCGCACATCCTAGGGCCTACTAGAGCGAGATGCAGACCTCAGTAAGGAGCATTCGATCTCGATGGAATTTTAATGCAATTTTTAAGAAAAATGTGATTTCTTTTAAATAATTAAATTCTATTTTTATAAATATTAGATATATATAAATATTATCAAAATATCTACTTTAAATATATTATATATATTCCATGTTTTTCTAAATCAAAGGAATCACAAGTTCATGAAACTACCATTACAATTCATGCAAATTCCAATATTTCATTAAAATACCATATACAATGAAAACTAGGTTCTACTCACTAGAAAGTTTCACTTTTATAAAATATACATCTATGAAAACCATAAAGACGATAATTAAATACTTGAGGTATATTTTGAAATTATATCAAAACTATTTTTACATAAAACCCCCTCAAGTTATACTAAATTATAATAAGGACCCTAGTAAATATAGGTTTAAGCGGGACCAGTTCTCTTAAGCCTCAGGAAGCCGGAGAATATGGGTGCTTACCTATCTAAGGTAGACAATCTAACAATGGTGTAATCAATACGGTAATTTTGTTGGAAAAAGACAAATCCTGCCGTCCATGTGTAACAGTTACCGATAACATCCAAAAAGTAATTCTGGACATCAATTCTGTTTAAAAGTCTGACTCAGTTCGAGTTATGGTCAAATATGAATACAATCTGACTTGAATTCAATTCAAGTATAACTGCAATACAACATGAATCCATGAATACCAGAATGCAATCCATGAACTTGACTGAACCGAACCATGGATATACTCTGTTTACATGTCTATCCATTTATATCCATTCCATTTACTGATATCATTATTTCAGCAAGTCTTCCATTTACTGCAAGACAATACAATACAACCAGTACAATCAATATAATCAATACAATAAACATTATAGGGTTTATAAAGGGGTAGACTGGTACAGAACATGTAAAAGATGGCACAAGGTGGTCACTAAAAGACGTTATACATCCATGCCGTTGTTCCGTGGTATTTTTGACGGAGCCTTGTAATACGGGTTACCAAAGTCCACGGTGTAAGTTGGACTCCTCTCGTATACACTGGTATATTATGTACCAAGCAACAACAACTACATTAGTATAACAAATATAACATTATCTACTTCGCATGTTTTATTCTCTGTCTATTTTTCTCCTTCTTTCTTTGGGACTTACTGAGCGATTGTTCGCTGACGACATTCGTATTTCTCTTCTTCATTGGAATGTTGTCAGGAGGACCCTATTCCCGCCAAAGTCTTCGGCCAAGAGATATTTGTTCCTGTTTACACCGGTTTAAATTTCGTTTACAGATATGTATGAAATCGGGCTCATTCATATACGCACATGCACACATCAGAGGAAAAATAGGAGTTAGAAAGGGAGCACTTGGCGGTTAGAGACAAAAAAAAGCATTTAATTGAACATTTTATTCTACAGGAAATGGATCACCAAACATGGGATCGAAAGTATAGGGATTCACGAAACTATGGATAAAATTCTCTAACTCCCTCTCTGTCTTCTCCACCATGTCAAAGCGGCGATTTTCACAAGGAGTCGCTTCCCATTGGTCAACACCGTGCCCATCAGCGAAGGCAGACATGATAGCCCGCTGAGATCGTATCTGGCTTAGCAGCTGAACAGAGCGATCCCTCAGAGTCGTGGTAATCAAAAGCGCCTCATGAAAGCACTCGACTTGTTTTCCGCTGCGTCGAGTATCGCCAGAGTCATCTCCGCTGGATGAGGGGGAATGCCATCGAGCACAGAAAAGAAGACCATCCGGAGCCAAATGGAGCCGATGGGGAGATGAGATCCTCTATGAGTCAAGAGCTTGTACAACACCATATCGCATTGGTCATTCGTAAGAGCAGGGTTCACCAAGCGTGCAGCTAAATAAGGAACAATTTCCTCTAAGCATCTCCCATGGCTGCCGGCGAGCATGTGGACGCTTACAAGTCATAGCACTTCTCTGTTAAAATGATTCTCTGTAAGTGAGAGAGAAGAGAAGCATTGCTTCAGATTATGAAGGGAGGCATTTAAGTCTAGGCACAGGAAATATTGTGCATGATGGAACTATTTCCAAGCATTGGAAAAGAAAAGTTTGACTCAGGAAAAGCAAAGAAAGAAGGCGAAAAGACACCTTTAGTAAAGAGACAGCGCCTCACGTGCCTTGCACGAGGGCGCCGGCGCCAGAACTAAAAGTTCAATGGCGTTGGATCAAAAATCCAACGGAGATGATAAATCATCAAAATTTAGAATTAGATTCTGTTGAGAAAATATTCCTCAAATCTTTCTGAATGAGAAAGATTACTCTCTGTAAAACAGAGCGCCGTTGGATTAAAAATCCAAGGATGATTAAAAATCACCAAGCAATAGAATAAGCTCTGTATGAGAAAATATTTCCCCAATCTTTCTAAACAAGAAAGATTACGCTCTGTAAAACAGAGCACCGTTGGATTAAAGATCCAATGGTGATTAAAAATCACGAAGCTATAGAATAAGCTCTGTATGGAAAATATTTTTCCAAACTTGTTAAAAACAAGAAAAATATCTTCTGTAAAATAGAAGTGCTTGGATCAAAGATCCAACGGTGGATAAAATCTCCAAATCAATTAAAGATCTCTCAATAAGAGATTTCTTTAACTAAATCAACAAACTTGCATCCACTATATAAAGGTCCCAAGACTTCAAGTCTTGTACAGAGGAACCCCCCATAAACTTCAAGTTCAAAAAGAAGAGCAAGCAAAAAAAAGAGTTTTAAGAGAGAAGAAGGAAGAAGAACTATCTTCAAGGTAAATAAAGATAATAGAGATCAGAGCATCTCATCTGCATATCTAAGGGTTTAACCCTCATAAAAGAACATAGTTTTTTCACTGGATCTGAGATCCATGAGACAAGTCTCCCACAAATGAGAATTTAATTCTTGTGGGGATGAATTTATTCTTGGGGATTGAAGATCCAGGGGAGAACAAAGAATCAAACCCTTTAGAAAAATGCACAAAGAAAGAAACAGCGCTGAGCGCCTCACGTGCCCCTCACGTGGGCGCTGTGCTTAGCACTCAGTGGTTGGCGTCTAGCGCCCCACATGCCCCTCACGTGGGCGCTGCTTAAAGAGTGCTTAGCACTCAGTGGTTGGCGCCCAGCGCCAAGCACCCCATGTGCCCCTCACATGGGCGCTGCTTAAAAAGAAGTGCTTAGCACTCAGTGGTTGGCGCCCAGTGCCAAGCGCCCCATGTGCCTCTCACGTGGGCGCTGCTCAACAAGTAGTGCCTAGCACTCAGTGGTTGGCGCTTAGTGCCAAGAGCCTCACGTGTCCCTCACGTGGGCGCCATAAAGAGTGTTTAACACTCCATAAAAAAACAAAAAAGGAGGGTGAGCTCCAGAGCCCATATCAATGCTCAGTACTGTTTGCACAGAAAAGGGACTGAGCCCAAACAAGTGTTTAACACTTTATTCAAAGACTGAGTGGACTGAATCCAAGTTGACCAAAAGTCCCTAGTTCAGATCAACTGTGCCCATGTGCTCACAATTTTTCCAAATTGGTCTTAGTCCCAAACACGACTATTGATCTTCCAACGGACATCGGTTCAATGGTACATCTCCTCACACCTCTGATAAATGTCGTTGTAATTCTTCAGCGTCTTCAGAGAGGTGGTGGGTTCCGATAACCAACAACTCTTTAATGTACTCTCAAATGGACAGACACATCCCAATATAGACCGTACTGTCCTTAAATTAGCCATGGACCGTAATGTCTTTAAACTAGTTATGGACCTCAACGTCCTTAAACTAAAACGATAGAGCCCAAATGCTCTTTCTTTAGATCAAAAACGATCCTGAACCCCCATTAAGTAGATCTTAGTCCAACATCGGATTAACGTATCCTTAACAAATATTTAAGTCGATCTTAATCTCAAACAAGGTTAACGATCCTTAAATCAAACCAAATTCAAATCTAAGAAAATACGGATTTGGACTAATCCACCCCCTACGGGCGACAACAAAAATTAGTCTCCGTATACAATCCACGGGCAACCAAAAATAAAAAAACACACATGACGTGAAGTGACCTTCTGGAGCAGGAGAAAGTGGTTATCGCTACGCGGTTACGTAATTAACTCCAGGGGCTTGTGCCTGCAGGGAAGAGCATCCCCACAATCAAAAACCCCTCATAACGAGGAGGAATCTGACGAAGTCTACTACAATGGCCGCATCTATCCAAACCTTCGATACACGGTGCCATAAATCATCTTGGCATCTTCGGAGAGGTGGACGGATAAAACCAAATAGCGTCTGCCCCCAAATTCAGGCAAAACGATCCATCGCGGTTTTGTTTCTGTTTTCGGCGGTAAACAGATTCTGGCATGCCAGGTAGGACCTTTTTCTCTTTCCACTCCACACTTCGTGTGTCGTGTTCACAAACAAATTGCGGTTTAATATGGTTGCCCTTGGATTCGAAGTACTAAGATTTGGTGTCTTGCTCCGTGTAGAAGAGAAGATGACAACGATGGCTTCCAACTGTACCAATTGCAACAGCAACTCCCACTCCGTCCCTGCTAGAGGAGTGACTTATGGGCCCCAAGCGGCCTCCATCTTTGCAATGCCAATAAAACAGGTGACTCAGGCCACCACTGGACTGTTCTTTGGAACTATGCTCCCGCCAATGATCTTCAATGCTATCACAATAAGCCCCAAAGAAGTCGGTCTTTGATTGGCTCACAACCACCATGGCCCCTCTCAACGGGTCATCCAAGTCTGCTACCTCAGTCTTCGATAGGCTGAGCCAAAACTCCACTGGGCCCGTAAAGAGACCCGTAATACCTGAAGGGGTTGTCCTGAAACGGATAGCCATTCCAGCCCCGGTAAACGAAGTCATCAAAGGGTCTTCTCCTGATAAGGGATCGGTCTTCGCAAGACTGGCCGTTCTAACTCCTGCTATGGGTGAGATCGTTACAAGTGCTTCCCTGTTCGAAAGTTAGTCTTTGACAGGCTAGACGTTCCCTCTCAACGGACGTCAGTCTTCGACAGGTTGGCATCAAAAGAAGCCACTCATCAAAGCAAGTGGCATGACAAGGTCGCTTCTACAACTGAGGTGATCCCATCCGCAAGACATGCTCAACGTCGCCACTGGCGCCGATTGTGGAAAGCTGGGGGCAGTTCCCCCGCTAGACTTACCCCACCAGCTCCAATGGTGGAAATTGACACTGCTGTTCCAACCGGGAACAGTTTCGAGATACTCAGGAGGGTGAGCAAGAACTCTCCAACCGCCATCTTGAAGAAGTCTCCTCCGCCTGTTGAAAACACAGGTAAAGCCGGAACAGCTTCCTCAGTGGTTGTCCTCCAAGATCCACAGAGTTTGGCGGAAAGTTCTGTTGGGATACCTACAACGGCAGCAAGGTTTTGGGAGGCATCTTCTATGCCAAGTTAAAATTTTTGCCGTTCTAAGTAACCCTAGCCATGAATCGATAACTAGAGAATCGAACAAAACCTATATGTTAACAACTTAACATCTAGGAGTTAGGGACTACAACCTTTGTAGTCCATTCCTTCGCTTCATAAGCTCCGGATTGAAGTCCCTTCACCGCGGTCATCATGCTCCCGAACTCTAGAGAGGCTCCACGAAGAGAATGATGCATCCTTGCTAGTAATTTTCAAGATCCAAGATGATCTACCTTGAGAAAACTCTAACCCAAGCTCACACTTCTCTAATGAAGTATTAGTGAAGTAAACACCCAAATCTAAGTGGCTAGAATAGATGAGGATGATGAAGTAGAAATTTTGCTCTCTTTTGTTTTCAATTTCTCATTTTATTTCATCATAAAAATAAAATCAAGCAAGCTCCTTTTGTGAAGCAAGAAGAAGATGAAGAAAAGAGAGATGAAAATGAATTATTGTTGAGGTTAAAAATGCAACTAAGGTTTAAGCATGTCATGCTTAACCCTTGTAGAGACTTAACCATGGACTAGGGTTAGGGTTTGGGTTAACAAATATCTAGCAAAATATCAAGGAGGGTTGACAAAGTCAACATGGATAAATATCTACACAATTTAGAATTTACCCAAAGCAAAACATTAACCCTAATCCAAATCCTAGCATGGTTTAATCTCAAAACCATAGTTGCATTTGTAACCCTAACATGTTACAATAATATATATCACATATATAATATATAATGTAACAAAAGAAAATAATACAATTAACATATATCACACATATATCAATGTATCATCAAGTGAGAAAAAGAATCATTTAAGTGAGCTTATATTAGTTAATGTAATGTAATATATCACATATATAATTATACATTAAATTATCGAATCAACACTTGATCCGATAATCCGGCTATATTACATATAACCGACTAATATAACATGTATCAGTTCATCGAATCAACACTTGATCTGATGACCCGGCTATATCACATATACCCGGCCGATATCACATATCGCGAGAATGGAATACGGTATCACATACATGTATTATTCTCGGTCCCGTACATATCACATATGTGTGTTTCCCCAATCAGAGCAAAGCTCTGTTCAAAAATTCAAATTTTGAAATGAAGCAACGCTTTAGATGCAGCGCCAAGTGCGCTGCGCCCTAAGCAGCGCACCATGTGTGCGCTAGTGCTAGGTGCGCTGCGCTCTAAGCAGCGCACCACGTGTCAAACACGGGTGCGCTGCGCTCCGAGCAACACACCACGTGTCAAATACGGGAGCGCTAGCGCAATGTGCGCTGCTTTTTAAGCAACGCACCACGTGCAAAGCACGGGCACGCTAGCGCTGGAGCTAAAAGCTTCCCATCATTAGATCAAAGATCTAATAATAATGATAAATCATTAATAAATCAGAATTAAATTCTGTTAAGGAAAGATTTCTCGAAATCTTTCCAAATAATAAGATTGTGCTCTGAAAATCAGAGCACCGTTGGATCAACGATCCAATGTTAAATAAAAATTACCAAAAGACAGAATAAATTCTGTATGGAAATATTTTCCAATCTTGTTAAAAACAAGAAGATTACCTTCTGTAAAACAGAAGCTCTAGGATCAAAGATCCAATAGTGGGTAAACATCCCCAAATCAATCGGAGAAAGATCTCTTTAACTGATTCAACAAATCAGCCTACCCTATAAAAAGGCCCCTAGACTTCAAGTCCCATATATAGAGATAAAAAAAGAGAGCGGAGCCTCCCCAAAAACTTTGAGAAAATTCAAAGAGCAAGCTCTTGCAAGAAGATCTTTCTTCAAGGTAAAAATGATGATGATGAACATAGAGATGAAATCAGAAGAATTCATTTCTTTAAAAAGATCATAGATCTACAAAGACAAAAAGTCTTTCACAAAAAAAGAAGATCAAAAGATCTCATCATAAAATAGAAGAAGAACATAATTCTTCTCATAGATCATGGATCTATAAAGGCAAAGCCTTTCATCAACATAAGAGATTGGAAATATCTCCTGCAAAAATAAGAACTGTTGTTCTTAGATCTTGAGACAAAGTCTCTTTTAAAAAGAATATAAATTTATTTCCCAGATCATAAAACTAATCAGATGCGCTTTGCGCTCTTGAACTGCGCTTCTGCGCTCTCTGGACTGGTGCTTAGCGCCAAATGCGCCACGTGTCAATCACGAATGCGCCAATTAACCACTGGCGCTTTGCGCTTCTGAAATAGCGCACTGCGCTCATGGGCTGGCGCTCAGCGCCAAGCGCACCACATGTCACTCATGTGTGTGCCACTAAACTAAAAGCGCAATGCGCTCATGAATTAGCGCTCAGCGCTCATAAACTGGCATCATGCGCTCTTCATCTGGCGCCTAGCGCCAAGCGCGACACGCGTCCCTTACATGAGCGCCACGTGGCAGAAGCGCACTGCACTCTTTGACTGGCGCAAACCGCCTAGCGCACCACGTGTTGCACTGACAGAACATAAATTGTTCTTTAATAAGCCCAGAGCTCGGATGAATGCTCAGCATTCAAGATAAAAACATTGTCAAAAGGGCCAAACCCAAATAAAGGCTCAACAGCCCAAAATAAAATGTTAAAAATTTATTGGACTTAGCCCAAGATTGGCCATAAGTCCTCAACTCATATTAATTGAGCTCATCTGCTCATAAATATGTTAACAGATCTTAGCCCCAAATTGGACTACAGATCTTTCAACCAACTCACATCGGTTTGAGAGTACATATCTTTACTCCTCTGATATTTGTCGTTGTAATCCTTCAACGTCTTCAGAGAGGTGACGGGTCCTGACAACCAAATATTCCACGGACTGTGGGGTCCTTTAAAACCCACGGACTATGATGTCCTTAAACTTGACTGTGAGGTCTTTAAACCCACGGACTATGATGTCCTTAACCTTGACTGTGAGTTCTTTAAACTCACGGACTATGATGTCCTTAACCTTGGACCATAATGTCCCTAAACTAATCGACTGCAATGTCCCTAAACTAAACAATAGAGTTCAATTGCTCTTTTGTTGGATCTAAATGATCCTGTTAAGTTGATCTTAGTCTAAAAATTAGACTAACGTATCCTTAACATACGTTTAAGTTGATCTTAGTCCTAAATGAGGCTAACGTATCCTTAAACCCAACCCCCAAACCTAAATCTAAGAAGATATGGATTTGGACTAATCCACGCCCTACGGGCGACAACATAAATTAGTCTCCGTATACAATCCACGGGCAACCAAAAACAAAATAAACACCCACGACACGAAGTGACCATCTGGAGAAGGAGAAAATGGTTACCGCGATGCGGTAGAGTAATTAACTGCAGGGGCTTGCGCCTGCAGGGAAGAGCATCCCCATAATCAAAAACCCCTCAACGAGGGGGAATCTGACGAAGTTTGCTACATCGGCCGCATCCGTTTAAACCTTCGATACATGGTGTCATAAATCAACTTGACATCTTCAAAGAGGTGGACGGATAGCATCAATTAGCATCTGCCCCGAAATTCAGGAAAGACGGACCTGCGAGGTCGTGTCTCCGTGTTTCGGCGGGGAACAGATTCTGGCACGCCCGGTGGGACCTTTTCCTCTTTCCACTCCACACTTCATGTGTCGTGTTCGCGAACGAATCGCGGTTTGCTATGGCTGCCCTTGGGTTCGAGGTACTAAGATTTGGTGTCTTACTCCGTGCAGAAAACGAAAGATCAATGGCGTCTACCTGCACAAAATGTTCCAGCTGCAACTGCAACTCCCGTTCCGCCTCATCTGGAGGTGTAACCTACGGGCCCCAGGCGGCCTTCCTGTTCACGATACTGGTGGACCAAGTAACTCAGGCCACCACCGGGCTGTTCTTTGGGACTATGATCCCACCCATGAGCTTCAATGCCCTGATGCTGCCGCAAGAAGCCCCAAAGAAGTCGGTCTTTGATCGACTTACCACTGCCGCGGCCCTTCTCAACGGATCGCCCAACTCTAAAGCCTCAGTTTTCAACAGACTGGGCCAGAATGCCAACAAGCCCGCAATACCTGAAGCAACCATCCCAAAGCGGATAGCCATCCCGGCTCAGGTGGACGAAATCATTGGAAAGGCTTCTTCTGACAAGAAGTCAGTCTTCACAAAGCTGGCCACTTCGGCTCCCACTCCAGGCGAAGTCACCTCTCCCCAGAGGTCCGTATTCAATAGGTTGGACATTATTGCTCGGCGAACGTCAGTCTTCAAAAGGCTGACACCGGCGATAACCCCCCGTCAAGACAGGGGGTATGATGAAGCCATCTCCATAGCTGAACCAACTCCATCCGCACGACATGCTCGCCGTCGTCACTGGCGCCAAGGAAGGAAGGCTGGGGGCAGCTCCCCTTCTGGACTAATTCTGCCAGCTCCCATGGTGGAAATCAACGCTGCTCTTCCGACCGGGAACAACTTTGAACCGCTTAGGAGGGTTCACAAGAACTCTCCGACCGCCGTGCTGAAGAGATCTCCTCCACCTATGGAGATTACTATAGAAAAGAAGCCGGAGCAGCCCCCTCAGCGGCTGTCCTCCAAAATTTATAAAGTCTGGCGACAGGTCCAGGAATCGGTGATTAACCAGGACTACTCTTGCCGGCCAAAGAAGCTCAGAGCTCAGCAAGAAAAGAGCCATCTCGTGGTACCACAGAAGACGTCATCCGTCTGGGTGCCCGCTGCAACGGCTCTCTCAATGTCAACCGCTCAAAAGAGAAGGAGGCCAGAGAAAGCCCCCGTGAATGCAGCAAACCGAAAGGACGTCGAATCTAAATGCCCCAAGTCCGGGGGCATGGTAATACATACGGTTTATATGGCTTCCGGAAAAGAAGAAAGCCGTGCTTCTACGGGTCATCGACCGCTTACCCGATCGATAACGAAGGCTCAGGAACAACAGCAGCAGAAACTTCAGGAGATGCTGACCGCAATGGCTGCACTCACTGGGCCAAAAGAAAGTCCAGAAACCTCGGAGCAGCGTCGGGAACAAGAAACTGATACCGAGTTCTTCCGAAGAATGCTTGAGAGGAAAGAAAATGAGGCCGCGGAACAGGCGGCCAACATAAAATGAATGGCTCTCTTGTTCCAAGACATGGCTGGGATGATGTTACAGCCGGAACCTCCAGCTGAAAACCCCCCGATCATCATTGAAGACGACAGAGGGGAGATATTGAACCCTCCTCCGGCTCTTTCAGCAGCCAAAGAAGAGATAATCTCTAAGGCCGCCTTGGACGACTACATCGCTCAGCAAATACGAGCTCACCAGGCGAATGAAGCGGCTGGTCAAATTGTTAAAACTGGGCGACCATATTCAGGATGGTACAATCAGATCAAGTATCCACCAGGATACACGATCCCCAAATTCCATGTATATAAAGGGACGGGAAATCCGCATCAGCATGTTGCCCAGTTCAGGGCTCTATGTGGCAACACCGGAGGCGACGATAAACTGCTACTTCGCCAGTTCGTCGGCAGCTTGTCAGAGACAGCATTTGAATGGTACTCTGAACTCCCGAACGACTACGTCAAAACTTTTGCAGAGATGGAGCTACTGTTCACCCAGCGTTTCGCGAGTGCTAGTGAACGCACCCCAATAACGGCATTGATCAATGCCAGGGTGAAACCTGGCGAGACATGGGTTCAATATGCAATACGATGGTGGAATTTATGGTCGAAATGTGAGCAGCGCATAGAGGAAGCTCCAGCCGTAGGCATGTTCGTAGGAACCCTCGACCCTCAGGTGACCATTTCTCAATTCATGATGTTCTTCAAGCCAACTACTTTCCAGGCCTTGATTGACAAGCTAGCCCAAATGGATAGATGGGTCATAGACCATCACGTCCAAAGACGGACTCTCAAAATGAAAAAGGGAAAGGAAAAGCAACTTTCTTCGCCAATATTCAACAACAGCCGAGCAACATAAAGCTGGTTGTTAGCCAAAACAATATGCGTCCACGCCCATCCCTCGAGGAGAGACTGGGACGTCCTTACTCGTTTCCCCAAGATAAAACGAGGAGACTGTTCGAGATGGCAGTGCGCAACAGACTCATCAATCTGCTGCATCCAAAACGTCCGTTGCACCCAGGCGATGTCAACAATCCTAATTACTACCCTTACCACCAAGCAGTAAGCCATCCAATCGAAGATTGCTTCGTCTTCAAAGGCTAGATTGAGGACCAATACCAACAAGGAAAGTTCGCATTATCTGAAAACTAGAAGGTGAACCCGCCACAACCTCACGCCCTTAAAAAAGTGGACATGCCGGGGGCATCGTGCCCATTCATAAGGGAAGCCCCACGGGAAGTTGTTCTTTCAGCAAAAAAAAAAAGAATGCTGAAGGATCTCCAAACATGCCCGACAATCAGGTGGAAAAATCCACCAGAACCAGAGATCGTCGAGGGAATGCTGAAACCGCGCCCAATTAAAAAAATTGGTGGTGATAGTCAAAGCGCTCGCACCCAGCCGTTAAAGTCTTCAAAGAAGAAGAAGAAGACCAAAAAGTCCGTGAAGCTTGATGACAAGCGCACGGAACTGCAAAAACAGATTGACGCGCTGGAAGAATATAACCAGAAGGCGCGGACCCCAATCACACTCCAAGAATTTCTCAGCCACGTCCTTGAGGACAGAGATGACGACAATGGAGAAGATTCGTTGGATGAACCAGAGGATTATGTGGCAAGCTACCATGTGATCTCTCATTCGTTGATAAACGGTGAAGAAGCTCCTGACACAAAGAAATTGGGGGCAGATCCTGAGCCGAAACTTCTAGGGCCATCAGACGAAATGATTGATGCATTCCTAAACGAAGCTCTTCTGAAAAGCAAAGCTGATCGAGAGTGCGAAATGGCCACATTTGAAAAAAGCCAAACGCCGGCGACTGGACGAAAAGGTTAAAACACCCCAACCAGACTGAGGTATGCCCGCGACAGATAAAAGCAGGTTTAAGACAAGGAAGAGGTTCGCCAAAGCCATATCGATGGGAATGAACTTGCCCTCTTTCAGAGGAAATTCTCCTGGCGGTATACATCTTGATGAAGCGGACATACATCCTAACTTCTGCTTATACCATCAGAGGATTGCACACCCTACCGAGGAGTGCATAGCCTTTAAAAACTGGTGGCAGGGATATGTTGCCCACCGACGACACGTTCAACGAGTGAAGCGTAAGGCTCGTCAGAAACAGAAAAGTACGACAGATGAGCGCAAAAGAGCCACTGACAACTATCACATAATCGACACTAAGGGATCACAAGTTATCACCTTTGGAAGCGACTCTGACGAAGAAATCGCCCTCAGCCTTCTCTTCAAGGAATCCACCTCTGAAACAAAAGATGCAAAGATTTATGAGAAAATCTAGTTGCATAATCGTACGCTGCCCGAAAAATCTCGGACCTATGACCGAAACGTCGTTAAACTACTACCAACCCGCGGCATCGCCGGGCTGACATGGTGTTAAAAAATAAAAAAAAACGGTATGTCCATAAGCAAAATGGGCACGGATGAAAACATGAAAGGGCTCCATGAGTAAAAACAGCAGGGCTACCGGCGAGTGTTGTGAAAACCCGAAAGGGCACAATCTCATTAAAAGACACTTGCAAGGTCCTCTCGACTTTGTGAGGAGAAAATACCTGCGTGTGATCCTTACGACTCATTAGGGAGCAACACACTTAGGGATCCCCACGATTCCTATGGAGAAATTACACTTGCGAGATCCTCATGACTCGTAAGGAGAACCCTCTTATGATACCCTCATGGCTCATAAGATTCAAAAGCCTTAAGCTATAAGGATCTGAACCTATTCTTAAGCCATCACAACCTCCAGCTCTGCCCTACAAGCGGTTCAATGCTAACCCTTGTATACAATCCACGGGCGCAAATAAACATTTCCCTAAGAAAGTCCCATCCGTGACTAGGGATATGTTTGTACAGTGAACAACCCTTGTAAGTCCTCTCGACTTATAAGGAGAAAGCACTCTTGTAAGATCCTTACGACTTATAAGAGACCACACACTTAGGAATCCTCACGATTTCTAAGGAAAAAACGCACATACGAGTTCCTCACGATTTGTAGGGAGAAATGCCTTTATGAGACCCTTATGGCTCATGAAGTCAGAAGCCTTAGTCGACAGGATCTTAACCCTGTTTGCTAAGCCACCTTTGTTCGACATCGACAGAGGCAAATGATGATTCGCTCCTGACAATATCCCAGTTGTAGCGATATTGATTCCTCAATCGGTGTCAAATCCCAAACTCGCAGCGGAAAGCCAACGAGCCACAAATGTATATGAAATAGCCGAAATGATGGGGCAACTTGCAACAAAATTAGCAAGTAAAAATATATGCATGAAAATAGCCGATATGATTGGGCAACTCGCAATAAAAAGCAGCGAGTAAAAATAAAAAAAATAGCCGAAATGATTGGGCACCGCGAAAAATAGCTGAAATGATTGGGCAATCACGACTTTCGCGATATAAAAGCTGAAATGATAGAGCATTGATTTAGAGAGGTTTTATCGATCAAAAAATATTTACCGCAATCAAGAACGGCGTCGCATGAAGCTAGCCAGTGAATACGGGTCGGTCCACAGGGATGTTGTAAATTTCCTTTAAGTTCTTACGAGTTAATTACAAATGGTGTTTGGTCTTATAATTAAACCTAAAAATTGAAGTTGTGTGATACTAGGATTAGAAACTTGCTAGGATTAGGTTTAGGGAAAATTTGGTAAATAAAGATCTACACCTCTTTCCAATGCCTTTAATTAAAGATATCATATTAGTGTTATGGTAAATCTTAATAAAGGGGATTAGGATGATTGGGAAGATGATTCTTCCTCTAGATTCTTGTCCTTCCTTTCTTAATCTTTACCCTAACCTCCATGGAAAACCTTAAAATCCGGGCCTTTAGACTACGGAATCACCGTTACCTCGAGGGTAGAGTGCCGTAGGGAGCGGAATAAGAAAGTATGCATGGAGTTCTAATGTTCATAAAAGATTGGCAAAGAAAAAAGATGAGAGATCTTCATCTCTCAAATCCTTCCCTATTCCTAACCCTAACAAGCGAGGAAACTACTCGTTCATTGAGGGGATAAAGAAAGACATGAATTTTGTTTTGTTTTTGTTAAAGAGAAGAAACATCTATTGCAAGTTAATAAAATTCTAAATTAAATTAAACTAGGACAAGAAAATAATTTACCTAGGGCAGATATAAAAAACTAGAACTAGGGCAAGAAAAATAACCTACTTACGATTGATGCGCTCTAACTTCAAGAAAACAGAATTTTATTCATGAATAGAGGCATAAGAAAATACAAGGGTTTGGGTTCTATTTATAGGACATAGAAACCCTAGGTTTACAATTGCTCCGCATGTCTATAATTACAAATATAGCCCCAGGAAATCTTTTCAGAGCCGCCAATGCATTACGGTAAAATTTTCACCGAGTCCGGGCTTCATATGGCTGCGGAACCGCGGCAATAGAGGGCTTGGGCCGCGGTTCCGCGGCCCTTTAGTGAGGTCTCCTGACAATTTTTTCTGGGATTCTTTAGGTTTCTCTGGGCTTTTTATTTCTTTAGTCCTTTCTCCTTTTGGGCTTGTACAGTGATTCCAGATCTTCAGTGAACACTTTGCAATGGATTTTTAACCGTCTGCTTTGTATTCTTGGACCTTGCGTTGCCTTATTGATGGTGAACTGTTCTTCTTCTAGGCTTTACTAAGATCTTCCTATTTGTTGGTCAAAAGTCCTTCTTTTGTGTCATCTTTTGTGTTTTTCACTGTTTTCGCTCCAAGAACCTGTAACCTGTAACATGTAGCAGACATGGGTCAAAAGCACCTGTTTTTATTATAAAATGCATAAGAATGGGGAATACAAAATGCAATATTATGTTATGAACAAATACCCCCAAACTTATCTTTTGCTCGTCCTCGAGCAACCTTATTTTTTTTATTCTCGATAAAAATCTAACCTAACCGCACTTTCGCAGGGAAACGCGATTGCACTGAGCACGTGCAACAAGCCGTTAAACCTTTAGGTGTCCCTAGTAGGAGGAGTGTTGTCTCCTGAGGGTTTTCAGCGGATTACACCCACAAAATCCTATCAATTTGGCTTTTCGACTTTTGTTTTCCAATTAGGTTTTCTAACAAGGAATTCTATTATCGTCGACCCGCAAATTATCCACCCATATTCTTCACACTTTCTCATCATTTAACTTAAGATTATACATGTTCTATAGAATTACTTAGCTTTCGGCATCTCTTAAGTTTTCCTTATAGGGTTCCATCTCTACTTAGGAATTTCTATCAACTCTACTAAAGATACAAGTTCTATTCTTCATTCCGTTCTCTTATCTAAACTCTAATCACATATCCCCACGTGTGTGTAAATATCACCCCTACACTTGGAAATTCAAATCAAGCAATCATACTCTCGTCCATTGTCCAAAGCACTTATTAATTTGTGAATTTTTAATTGAATTTCGCTTACACATTCTTCATGCGACCGTTAATACTTCTTGAGATACCAACAACCGATTACGAGATGCGTTAGCACTTTAAAGCGTACTTCCTAGTTTTGCAACACCCAAGGCTTTAACAGTGACTCCCAAACCAGTTGGTCTAAGGCACTAGGTGATGAAGCACCCTCGCTAAATATTTTTTTATTTTCACAGCCTTAAGTAATCACAAAAACCAGTGTCCATTTTTTTCTTTTATTTTCATTGTACTAAGGACTTTAGACAAGAGCATTTCAAGGTCTCCTCTACTATTCCAAGTTTCAAGGTGCGTGATTGTGCATTTTGTAGGGTATATGTTTTCAGAATTTAGACTTAAGCTAAGAATTATTTTTCGAACTTATACTCTAATAAAAGTTTTAATACTTTTCCTTCGTTTCGAGTTAGCCCAAGAAGTGAACCCAAAATTTGCTTATTTCTAAATAATCTACAAAGACATATACTTTCTACCGTTAAACTCTAAGGAAGGTTATTTTTAGGGTTTTTAATTTGCTAAGTCTGAGATCTAGCTTTTCCTAGCCAGTTAACCTATTTATCAAACTCAAGTCAATTAACCAGAATTGAATACATTAATTTTTATAATTTTTTTATGATTTTTCAATTTTTATGGGTTTTTCTTTTTCTAATTTTTTTTTCTTCAAATTTTTATGATTTTTTATATAAAGATGCAATGCAGAAATTAAATATGCAAAAATTAGAAAAATATATAAAAAATGAAAATATGCAATGCAAAAGATAACTATATACACTACCATCTCCTCCAAACTTGAGCAAAGCAGTGCCCTCACTGCCCGGCCCCACGTCGCGCCCGTGAGCGTGAACGTGATCGTTCCCCTCTAGCCAAAAGGGTTTAAATACCCCTCTCAATCTCCGTCAACCGACGGTCGTGATCTCGTGCGGTCGCCCGAAACTCGTCCCTCAAAGAATCAATTCTCCTTACTGTTCTTCGCATCAATCGTGCATGCTCTTGAGGGCTTAGCTCTTCCCCGCTCGATGTCGAGCTAGAGCTAGGGGTGCGTGCGGGAATATTCTCTGCCGGTTCGGTTCGTGACCAAATATCAGTAAGTCGAGAGTAGGACGAAGTAACGCCCTCAACAAGTGGTCGAACCGGAACTCCTCCCATCATGTATGAATCAAATTCCTCGACGGGGAGGAAATAACGGCAGAGTTGGGTGACTAGCATGGGACATGAGTAGATGGCACCCCTTTTCCCCGCACCTATAGAATGGAGCAGTACAGTGCAAATGTCGAACTGTGAATTTTTCGTCATTAGTGTGTGTACGACATGTAAGGAGGGGGTGAAAAAAGTCGTGTTGTGCGAGCTGCCAAAGATGTTTTTTTGTGCCCACCGGCACACAGTAAAAACGTTTGCGAAAAGGGTCCGTACTTGGATACCCTTACGCGGCTCTCTCACGCAGTCATTGCCCATCAATGGTATGTAATCCTCAAAGTGTAGGGGCAGGTCATGTGCGGGCACACAAGGTATGAGTGTGACCTCGTGGATAATATCCCTATCAATGTGAATTACGCGATCTCCCCAATTTAGTTTAATGTAGCCTAAGTCGTCCAGACTGGTATCCTCCATAGATTCATAAAAAAGGGTAACTAGTTCAGGTAGAGCAAAAGCAGAGGGATGATTGTAGGTCAGGAAATTCCAGCCCCTCTGCTCTATTTCATATGCAAAATAGCTACCGTACAATTCGTGCGTGAAAACTGGGGAAAAATCCCTCTCAAATTGCATTTTATGTGCCATATAGATTTTTCAGAAAAAGTATGCTAAAAATAGAGAGTAATATGACAGATTTACCTCCCCTGAAAATTTCAGGGGGCGACGACACAAGACGGCGGCGGAATGGAGGCAGGATGCGGCTATCGCGGCGGAGTCGCGGCGGATTGGAGGCGGCGCTGCTAGATTTTTCTGGAGATGGTAGGGGGCGGCTGCTAGGGATTTATGGAGAGAAAATATTAGGGTTATGAGGACAGGAGGTCTCGGGTCTTTTTAAATAGAGGGGAAGAGAATGGTTATTTGTATAATAAAATGAGGGTTTTATTTGTAAATAAAAAATTACTTATTAATTAATTCTGAAAATTTTCAATTAGGTCAAAAAAAAATATTTTTTTTTTCTTTTTCAAATTTTTTTATTTTTTATGGTTTTTTAGAATTATGTATTTACAAATTGTATACACCCCCCCAAACTTATTTGAAATAATGTTTTGGAAAAAAGGAAATTTGGGGGTGAAAGTGGAGGAAAATTAATCAGTGTAGATCGGCTCCTGCAAAAGCAGGAGCTCCTCCGATGGGTCCGCTGTGAGGAACGGTTTCAATCGATGCCCGTTTACTTTGAATTGCGTACCGTCCTCCGGATTTTCAAGATCAACCGCACCGTGCGGATAAACGGTGCGGACGACAAAAGGTCCCTTCCACTTAGAACGGAGCTTGCCGGGATGATAATGTAACCGAGTATCATAGAGTAAAACCTGTTGACCAGGTTTAAATGTCTTTCGCAAAAGGTGTTTATCGTGGAACACCTTAGCTCGGTTCTTAGCAATTACGGCATTTTCATATGCCTCATCCCGCAGCTCTTCTAGTTCATTTAACTGCAGTTTCCGGTTGCTGCCCGCATCTTCTAAAGATAGATTCAGCTCTTTAATAGCCTAAAATGCCTTGTGCTCAATTTCTATTGGGAGGTGGCAAGCCTTCCCGTAAATAAGCCGGTATGGAGACATGCCAAGATCGGTCTTGTATGCAGTACGGAAAGCCCATAGTGCATCGATTAATTTTAGTGATCAATCTTTACGGTTTTTAGAAACCGTTTTCTCCAAGATTTGCTTAATTTGCCGATTCGAGACCTCGGCTTGCCCATATGTTTGGGGATGGTATGGCGTTGACAGCTTATGGGTGATAGAATATTTGCGCATTAAGGACTCAAAAGTCCTATTACAAAAGTGAGAACCATTGTCACTTATTATCGCGCGAGGGTGCCTAAATCGAGAAAAGATGTGTTCTTTAAGAAATCGAACGACAACCTTGTTGTCATTCGTTCGTCTAGGCACAGCCTCGACCCATTTTGAAACATAGTCAACAGCCAAAAGAATATACACATTTCCAAAAGGGTTAGGAAATGGTCCCATGAAGTCTATACCCCAAACATAAAAAATATCTACAACCAAAATTGGTTGGAGCGGCATTTCGTTTCTCCGCGATATCCGGCCCAAGTGTTGGCACCGGGAGCAAGTCTTGCAGTATTCGTATGCATCCTTGAAGAGTCGTGGCCAATAGAAACCACACTGCAAAACTTTCTCGGTTGTCTTCTTTGGGCCAAAGTGCCCGCCACATACTTGGTCGTGGCAAAAAGACAACACACTCTTAACCTCATTTTCCGGTACACACCTTCGAATGATTTGGTGGGAACAGTATTTAAAAAGATAAGGTTCATCCCAGTAAAAATGCTTTACTTGGGACAAGAAGCGAAGTTTATCTTGTTTCGACCAATCTTTAGGTATCAAGCCGGTGGCTAAGTAGTTTACAATATCGGCGAACCATGGTTCGCAAGAAACGGTTAAGAGTTGCTCATCGGGAAAAACATCAGTGATTGGAAGCTCAAGTGTAGGCGAAGAAGGAAGTCGTGAAAGGTGATCGGCCACTACGTTTTCACATCCTTTTTTGTCCCTTATGACAAGGCCAAACTCTTGTAGCAAAAGGATCCAACGCATTAGCCTCGATTTAGCATCCTTCTTCGCAAAAAGGCGGCGAAGAGCTGAATGATCAGTGTACACTATAACTGGAGAGCCGATTAAATAAGGCCGAAATTTTTCAAGTGCAAACACAACCGCTAAAAACTCTTTTTCTGTTGTTGTGTAGTTTAGTTGGGCCTCATTTAATGTTCGGCTAGCGTAGTAAATTACGTGCGGCATCTTGTTAATGTGCTGTCCAAGGACAGCACCAATGGCAAAATCTGATGCGTCGCACATAATTTCGAAAGGGTGCGTCCAGTCTAGAGATGAAAGAATGGGCGCAGAAATGAGAGAGTGTTTCAAAGACTCGAACGCTTCCATGCAAGTTGAGTCGAAAACAAATGTAATGTCCTTGGCCAATAAGAGAGTCAAGGGTCTAGCAATCTTTTTAAAATCCTTGATGATCCGTCTATAAAAACCGGCATGGCAAAGGAAAGCTCGGATATCTTTGATGCATTTAGGAGGAGGAAGATTAGAAATGACTTCAATTTTTGCTCTATCAACCTCTATGCCATTTTGCGAGATGACATGTCTTAAGACAATGCCTTCTAGTACCATAAAGTGGCATTTCTCCCAATTCAAAGTTAGGTTCTTTTCCCTACAGCGGGTAAGAACTGCGTCAAGATGTCGTAAACACTCGTCGAAGGAATTACCGAAAATGGAGAAATCATCCATAAAGATTTCCAAAAACTTCTCCACCATGTCCGAAAAGATCCCTATCATACACCACTGAAATGTAGCGGGTGCATTGCATAACCCAAAGGGCATGCGACGATAAGCAAAAGTGCCAATGTGACAAGTAAATATGGTCTTGTCTTGATCCTCTTTGGCTATGGGGACTTGGTTATAACTGGAATAGCCATCTAAAAAGCAGTAGAACTCGTGCCCCGCCAATCGTTCTAGCATTTGGTCAATGAAAGGCAAATGAAAGTGGTCTTTCCTTGTCGCGGCATTGAGTTTTCGGTAGTCGATGCAAACTCGCCACCCAGTTTGGGTGCGAGTAGGAATTAACTCATTTGCCTCATTGGTAATGACCGTGATGCCCGATTTCTTTGGCACGACATGAATTGGGCTAACCCATTGGCTATCCGAGATAGGGTAAATGATACCGCTATCAAGACACTTAACAATCTCCTTCTTGACCGCCTCTTTCATAATGGGGTTGAGGCGTCTTTGTGGATCCCTTACCGGCTTGGCATCATTCAAGTGTATATGATGTTCGACTATGAGGGGACTAATCCCCTTGATGTCTGCCATAGACCAGCCGAAAACTTGCCGATTGTTGTGTAAGACCGTTAAAAGAGCCTTCTCTTGCTCAAGAGCTAGAGAGGCCGATATGATAACGGGTAAGGTCTCATTCTCACCTAGATAAGCATATTTTAGGTGCGACGGCAAAAGCTTTAGTTCGAGTTTAGGTGGTGAAACAATAGATGGTAACAATGGAGTAACTGTTTCAAACTCGAAGGATTCCATCAAAGGTTCAAATCGAGTGTACGCTACCGAGTCGGATGGTTCAACTAACTCATCCGAAAAATCAAAAGACTCAAACTCGGGTGGAGAGTCTTCAAGATCGTCTACAAAGGTGAAACACTCATAATCTTTATCCGTCGTGAAAGCTGTGTCGGATTCTAGGAGGAACACATTAGTGGCGTCAACATTGCTGTGACCAAACATAAAATTTTCGAACTCACAGTCCTCCTCCACGATCTCATTGATCGAGCAAACATCAAGTACGTTAGAATTAGGCTCGCAAGGCTGACTTCTTAACTTGAAAATGTTGAGTTCAACTGTCATATTGCCAAAAGATAGATTCATTGAACCGTTACGACAGTTGATTACCGCGTTAGAAGTCGCGAGGAATGGTCGATCAAGTATCACCGGAATTTGACTCCGGGGGTTAGCGACAGGTTGTGTATCCATAACAATAAAGTCAACGGGGAAAATGAAATCTCCTACTCTAATTAACACATCCTCCAACTCTCCCCTAGGATGGGTGATTAATCGGTCGGCCATTTGGAGAGTGCAATGAGTGGGCTTAAGCTCTCCAACGCCTAATTGTTCGTACACCGAATAAGGTAGCAAATTGACACTAGCACCAAGATCTAATAGTGCTTTATTGATGTTCTTGTCCCCAATTGTGATCGAAATAGTAGGACAGCCGGGGTCCTTATGCTTTGGGGGTAAAGAATTAACAAGAGCATCACTAACAGCACTAACCACAAAAACTTTCTTTGGTACTTGTGACTTCCTCTTTTTGGTGCATAAGTCCTTTAAGATTTTTGCATATGAAGGAATTTGTTGGATTGCATCCAAAAGAGAGATATTTATGCTAACCTGTTTGAACAACTCTACAATCTTCTCCATCTGTGGAGTTGGTTTATTGGATCTCAACCGATTTGGAAAAGGAACATTTTGAAAATACGTTGAGTCCAATTTTTGCGGATCAGATTGTTGAGTTGGAACGGAACCCCGTGTAGATGTGTTCGTGTTGTGAGAAGAGGGTCCGTTCGAGCTAGAAGAAGTAGAGCCGTGTGAAGGGTGGAGAATAGGCTCTAACGATGAAGAAGAAGAAGAAGAAGAAGAAGAAGAAGAAGGTGAAGAAGATGAAGAAGGACCACCGGCAGGGGTGTCATGGTTAATACCCACATTATTTTGTAACACTTTTCCGGATCTCAACGTGGTCACAGCATTTACGTTATGATTCTGCTGTTCATATGCAACATGTGCGTGACCGGGATTTGGAAGTGGTTGAGACGGAAGCTTTCCTTTCTCTCGCTCTTTCAACGCAGCATTGAGTTGTGCAATTTGTGCCTCAATAGATTTGATGTTTTGATCGTGTGAGACACTGTTTTGCACCAAAGATTGAATAGAAGTCTCTAATCTTGCTGTAGATTGTGTAGATTGCTTTAGGAAAGCCTCTAGACTTCTTTCGAGCGAGCTAACCTTGTCATTATTAGATTGATCAAAATTGTTTGGTGGGTAAGAAGTGTTAGGCACAAAATTGTTCACTTGATTATAGTAAGGTTGCTGTTGGAAAGGTTGTTGAAATTGAGTATGTGGAGGTGTTTGTTGTTGTGGAGAAGGAGGCCGTTGAAAATTGTTATTTCCTTGGAATTGTTGATTTTGGTTCCAAGCGAAATTTGGGTGGCTCTTCCATCCCGGATTGTATGTTGAAGAATATGGATCGTTTCTTTGTCGTTGCTGAAAGGCAGCATTGACTTGATCCTGTCCTTGAGTAGATGCAGTGTAAGGACATTCTTCTGTGAGATGTGATGGATCCGAACAACAAGCACAAACAGTTCATGGGGGCACAACGGGGGCAGGAGAAGGCGATGAGATTTTGGTCTCAATCGCTTCTAGCTTTTTCGTAAGAGCGGCCATCTCGGCCTTCATAGCAATCGACATCTCTACTTGATGTATGCCTGCCCTAGGTTGACCAATAGAAGAAGATGATGATGTGGTCTTGGTGCTTTCCCACTGAATTGTCTGTTCACTAAGGTCATCAAGAAACTGCCACACTTCGTCACTAGATTTGGTTAGAAAGTGACTTTGACAAATGGTTTCTAGCAACTGCTTCGTTGCCGGGTTCAATTCCTCGTATAATGTTTGGCAAAGTTTCCAACTTTCGATCCCATGGTGAGGGCATTGAATGAGTAGGTCTTTAAATCTTTCAAAACACTTCCAAAATGGTTCAGAAGGAAGCTGTGAGAATTGTATAATCTCATTACGGATTCTAGCAGTTTTGTGATGAGGATAGAACTTTTTAAGAAAAGCTTTCACAAACTCGTCCCAATTTCTAATTGAATGTGATGCGGTGCTGTATAGCCACTTCTCGGCTAGGTCACATAAGGTGAAAGGAATGACCCTTAGTTTTATAGCGTCATCACTTAGTTGGGTCGTTTTCATCATCGCGCAAACGTTTTGGAATTTATTGATAAAGATATATGCATCTTCGGATTCCAAACCATGAAACTTAGGAAGCATATTGATGAAGTAGGGTTTGATCTCAAAATTGTCCCCATTTGCCGGTGGGAGGGAAAGACAAGTAGGAAGGGCGGTGCGGACGGGGTAGAAGAGATCCTGGAGCGCGACTCATGCGGGCGCTTCAACAGGAGGGTGATTCGGGTTATTCGCACCTAACGGAGGTGGAATCATTCCCGTCGGTAAGGTATTGTTAGGATTGTATCCCGACATACCTTCGGAAGAAGAATGTGATGGTGAAAGTGAAGAAGTGGACAGGATTTCGATTTCGGAGTCGAAAGGTTCGTCGGTCGGTACCAACGAAACACGGACTAATCGGGCGCTAGGGTCCCTAGTCCAACCGGACATACACTAAAAGGGTTAGTGTAGTTGAAAGATGAAAAACAGAATGTGGAGGTAAGAAAACATCAATAGGAAGAAGTGGTGTAAGTGAGTGCAAAGATTTCTTTAGCGACAAGTTGCAAGTTTTGAAAAGATTTTTCCTTTTTCTTTTTAAGTGAGCTTTTGCAAAAAGATTTTTTTTTGAAAAGAGACTTGTGACACAAATGCAATTAACCACACATGCACAATTAGGCCTAGATCTAGGGTCACCTAGGTCAGCTAGACAGCTCCTAACTGTTCCAAAGGGCTAGAGATAGGACCTCAAACCGCCTCTTCACCGCTAATTGCGGCCAGGTAAGTGCTAGGTAAGTGGGAAGGAACCACGCTGTGGGCCTAATTAAAAACCACTAGCCTTGACACACTTGCCTAGGCACCGCAAAGTCAGGTTAGGATAAACGGCCGATGCCTATACTAGTCCTCTGTCCTATTGAGCGCGACGTCCTTAGGGCTCAGTCTAATATTTTTTTAATTAAGAGTGGTCAATGCAAATGCTTTAAGTGATTTCTGGGGTCCTGGGAAGGGTGATGAAATCCCCACCCAATCTGAGTTGGTCAATAGCCCCTTAAAGTCAGATTAAAATATGCAAAGCAGTAAATCACTTGCAATCAATTTGCTATTTAGCGCGGCGCAAAGAATCCTGCAGAAAATCAATTATTGGAAGGGGGAAGAAGATTTTTAGCGCAAAGAATCCTGCAGAAAATTTGGCAAAAGATATATGGGGATTTGCAGAGGAGAAGGAAAGAAATCAAACCATGCAAATTTTACGCAGAGAAGAGATCAATACACCGCGGAACCGCGGTTTGGAGCGCGTCAAGGCCGCGGTTTCGCGGTCGTTCTGAGGGATCAGGGCTCCAAATTTTGTCTGCAGTTCTTCTGTTCCAAAGTCCTCCTGTTTTGATGTACCTTTTTCTCTTTTGCCTTCTGTGTTGTTTCAGATCCGTCAAACCTGCAAAGATTCACAAAGAAAACCCTTCAAACAATAAAAGATGATAGAATTTTTATATTTTTGATTTTTTAGATTTTTATGGTTTTTTATATTTTATATTAACATGAAATTACAAAAAGAAAATTTTACGCCATCCCCAGCAACGGCGCCATTTGATTTAGAGAGGTTTTATCGATCAAAAAATATTTACCGCAATCAAGAACGGCGTCGCATGAAGCTAGCCGGTGAATACGGGTCGGTCCACAGGGATGTTGTAAATCTCCTTTAAGTTCTTACGAGTTAATTCCAAATGGTGTTTGGTCTTATAATTAAACCTAAAAATTGAAGTTGTGTGATACTAAGATTAGAAACTTGCTAGGATTAGGTTTAGGGAAAATTTGGTAAATAAAGATCTACACCTCTTTCCAATGCCTTTAATTAAAGATATCATATTAGTGTTATGGTAAATCTTAATAAAGGGGATTAGGATGATTGGAAAGATGATTCTTCCTCTAGATCATTTTCCTTCCTTTCTTAATCTTTACCCTAACCTTCATGGAAAACTTTAAAATCCGGGCCTTTAGACTACGGAATCACCGTTACCTCGAGGGTAGAGTGCCGTAGGGAGCGGAATAAGAAGGTATGCATGGAGTTCTAATGTTCATAAAAGATTGGCAAAGAAAAGAGATGAGAGATCTTCATCTCTCAAATCCTTCCCTATTCCTCATCCTAACAAGCGAGGAAACTACTCGCTCATTGAGGGGATAAAGAAAGACATGAATTTTGTTTTGTTTTTTTATTAAAGAGAAGAAACATCTATTGCAAGTTAATAAAATTCTAAACTAAATTAAACGAGGGTAAGAAAAATAATTTACCTAGGGCAGATATAAAAAACTAGAACTAGGGCAAGAAAAATAACCTACTTACGATTGATGCGCTCTAAGTTCAAGAAAACAGAATTTTATTCACGAATAGAGGCATAAGAAAATACAAGGGTTTGGGTTCTATTTATAGGACATAGAAACCCTAGATTTACAATTGCTCCGCATGTCTACAATTACAAATATACCCCCAGGAAATCTTTTCAGAGCCGCCAATGCATTATGGTAAAATTTTCACCGAGTCCGGGCTTCATATGGCCGCGGAACCGCGGCAATAGAGGGCTTGGGCCGTGGTTCCGCGGCCCTTTAGTGAGGTCTCCTGACAATTTTTTCTGGGATTCTTTAGGTTTCTCTGGGCTTTTTATTTCTTTAGTCCTTTCTCCTTTTGGGCTTCTACAGTGATTCCAGATCTTCAGTGAACACTTTGCAATGGATTTTTAACCGTCTGCTTTGTATCTTGGACCTTGCGTTGCCTTGTTGGTGGTGAACTGTTCTTCTTCTAGGCTTTACTAAGATCTTCTTATTTGTTAGTCAAAAGTCCTTCTTTTGTGTCGTCTTTTGTGTTTTTCACTGTTTTCGCTCGAAGAACCTGTAACCTGTAACATGCAGCAGATATGGGTCAAAAGCACCTGTTTTTATTCTAAAATGCATAAGAATGGGGAATAAAAATGCAATATTATGTTATGAACAAGCATCGCAGAAAGAAAACAAAATATATATATATAATAAAGCTTTTTGCCCTACATGTGAGATCACATCAATCCCTATATACAATCCAGGGGCGCAAACAAAGAGGGAACCATATCATCCCGCCAGGCTCCATCAGAAAAAGAGCCAAGTCTCGACGGCCGCATCTACAGCTTGGAGACCCACAATAGCGTTCCTCCTCATTCCAGCAGGACTCAGACGCAACATCACTAAACGGAGCCACGACATAGTCCCTAGTTCCAAATCTTGACGGTTCACAGACAACCTAGAGACTACCTCAGCATTCGTCTTGTTACAGCAGACGCAATGTCAACAATGGCGTTCCTTCGCAGTCCAGCAGGATGCAGATGCAACGTCAACGAAAGACCTCACGGTTGAAACAAAGCGGAGTGACAGCAAAATCCCAGCTCCACTGCGGCATTCGTCTCGATACAGCAGACGCAATGTCAGCAAACGAAGCAAAGGCCAAATTCCTAGCTTCAGGGTCTTGACGGCAACTCATATAAAACTTGAAAGACTATCGAAGATCATCCCTCACCAGCGCGGAGTGGTTACCACCTCGACGTTCGTCTCGATACAGCAGACGAGATGTCATCACAGCGTTCTTCCTCCAACAGGATTCGGACACGCCAAAGCAAACGAAGCGAAGGCCAAATTCCTAGCTTCAAGGTCTTGAGGGAAACTCATATAAAACCTGAAAGACTATCAGAGATCATCCCACACCAGTGCGGAGTGGTCACCATCTCGATGTTCATCTCGATACAGCAGACGAGATGTCATTATAGCGTCCTTCCTCCAACAGGATTCGGACACGCCAAAGCAAACGAAGCGAAGGCCAAATTCCTAACTTCAGGGTCTTGACGGTAACTCATATAAAACCTGAAAGACTACCGAAGATCATCCCATATGGAGTGGTCACCACCTTGACGTTCGTTTTGATACAGCAGACGAGATGTCACTACAGCGTCCTTCCTCCAACAGGATTCGGACATGCCAAAGCAAATGAAGCGAAGGCCAAATTCCTAGCTTCAGGGTCTTGACGGTAACTCATATAAAACCTGAAAGACTACCGGAGATCATCCCACATAGAGTGGTCACCACCTCAACGTTCGTCTTGATACAGCAGACGAGATGTCACTACAGCGTCCTTCCTCCAACAGGATTCGGACACGCCAAAGCAAACGAAGCGAAGGCCAAATTCCTAACTTCAGGGTCTTGACGGTAGCTCATATAAAACCTGAAAGACTACCGGAGATCATCCCACATGGAGTGGTCACTACTTCGACGTTCATCTCAATACAGTAGACGGGATGTCACTACAGCGTCCTTCCTCCAACAGGATTTGGACATGCCAAAGAAAACGAAGCGAAGGCCAAATTCCTAGCTTCAGGATCTTGACGGTAACTCATATAAAACCTGAAAGACTACCGGAGATCATCCCGCATGGAGTGGTCACTACCTCGACGTTCGTCTCGTTACAGCAGACGAGATGTCACTACAGCATTCTTCCTCCAGCAGGATTCAGACGCGACAATCAAACAACGGAGCCACGATAAAATTCCTAGTTCCAAATCTCGACGGTTCACTAACAACCTAGAGACAACCGCGACATTCGTCTCGATACAGCAGACGCAATGCCAGCAAACGAAGCAAAGGCTAAATTCCTAGCTTCAGGGTCTTGACGGCAACTCAAATAAAACCTGAAAGACTATCAAAGATCATCCCACACCAGCGCGGAGTGGTTATGACTCATCGGGGCTCCCCAAAATGAGCCTAACCTTAAGTAAAAAGCGGCATGGCAAAATTCCTAACGCTTGCTCTTCCGACGGTCAAACTGCCTAGGAGGATTGCTTGAAGACGTCTTGTCCAGCCCCCGAAGGGATCAGAGACACGACAGTCGCAAGGTTACTCGAACAACAAGATTGCCTATCGAGGAATACATCAGCCAACGCGACGGTACGACGGATAAAACCCTAGTACCACAGACCCTAACGGACCTCTGTCGTAAAGAGCAGTGGTTAACTGTGACGTTAGGACATTCTTGCGAAAACTGCTCGATTTGTCTCGACTCGTGAGGAAATTAGTGTCTTTGCGAGGACTTCTCGGATCGTCTCGACTCATAAGGAAAAGCCTTAGGCAGCAGGGGTTAAAAAACCTGTTTCCTAAGCACTGGGGCCCTGCAAGTCAGTCCAAAATGGACTCTTGCATACTATTCATGGGCCACACTCTCCAAAGTCGAATCTCGACAAGGAGGGAAACAAGCACTTACGAGTCCTCTCGACTTGTAAGAGGGAAAATTCTCTTGTGAGATCCTTACGACTTATAAAAGAAAAACACACTTAGGAATCCTCACTATTCCTAAGGAGAAAATACACCTACAAGATCCCCTCGACTCATAGGGAGAAAAGTCTTTATGAGACCCTCACGGCTCATGAAATTGAAAAGCCTTAGGCAACAGATCTGAACCTGCTTCCTAAGCCATCGCTACCTCTCGAAGAATTCAAAACGGAATGCTCTCTCTATCATCTGCAGGCTACGCTTACTAAAGTGATATGCCGATAACAAAGAAAAGAAGAAAGCAAGAAATGACGCAAGATAGTACGAAAGAAGTGTATCTTTTATTCATAAATTCAATTGAGTACAATTTACATCATATGAAAGGATAAAAAAAGGGGGAGGATACATTTTATTCAAAAGTTACAAGTGGTGCAAAAACAACTATTGGGAGGGAAGCATTTTCAATAGACCAATCAGCCGCTCGCGCACCCCCTCAGTCTCTTCTCACAGTCAGCTGCTGCGACCAACTCTGCTTCAACTTGAGCTCGTTGCTGCAAATAGGATGAACATTGCTCTTCGACGACCCACTGAGCTACCCTACGATTCTGTGCATCTCACTCGATGAGGTCGAGCTTCCGCCTCAGTGTCAACCCGTCAGAAATACATCGTACAAGGCTTTCGAAGATAACTTTCAGCTGTGCAGCGTTTGCGTCAACTTGAGCATGCAATCGAGCAGATTCGCTTGAAGCTTCTTCGCACTCCTTACGCTTTAAGGCCGCTTCCTATTCAAGATGGCGGAAGTAGGGAGTGCTCTTCTCGACCCACGCAGCCTGTTGAGAGTTCATAGCCAGGACCTCGGGAGCAGGACGTCCGACCTCGAGCTCATGCAGACAAGCCTCAATTTCCCTATAGTGATTAACCCAAGACTCAACGATGTCCTCGCTGTGAAAGTGCACGAGCATCGCCAGTATGGGATTAACCTCAGCAGCGAAATCTGCAGCAAGGGTAGGAGTCTCCGCGTCAAGCTCCTCGAGATGATCACTTAGCATACGCAGACTATTCACAGCGCGTTTTGAAGATAGACGTTTGGAAAAGGGGTCCGCTGGCATTAAGATTTTAGACTCGAATGAAGCTGAAGTCGGTGTTACAGCTGCAAAGCAAATCACAGTCAAATAACAGTTCAGGAAATAAAGGAGGTTCATGAACAACAGAGTTTACTATACCGGCTGCAGCAGGTGGCAAGGCCGGGAGTACCGGTGGTGCAACTGTTCTTTCGTCTCCTCCTTCGATCTGTAGGACTGCAATTAAAACAAAGAAGAATTAGAAACTATTTGACTACCCGTAAAAGAAAAGAAGAGACGTTAGCTAAAGGCTGTACTCACCAGCTCCGCTAGAAGAGGCAATTTCTGACTGAAAGGAGAAGTGTGGGTGTAGCACCTGATAGAGGTAATCAAAAAGGACTCCTGCAAGGATGTAGTAATGCGATGTCAGTGCATAAAGTATATTGCCTACAATGAAACCGATGGGTCACAAGTCCGTACCTTCCAGCATTTGAGAGGATACGGGAGAAGGCAAAGGGGCGGCCACCGTCAAAATAGCAACTAGCGATACTTCCTCGGGTGGCACAATCTCAACGCTCGCCACGCCTGCATTAGAAGCGAAAGAAATACTGTCAGGAGAGATCGAAAGGGATTGCAAAACAAAAAGGAATGCAATAACCCAAAATCTACCTGGTAGGTCGCCGGTTGAGACCGCAACAAAGGCGTCACTGGATGCAGCGACTGTCTCACCCTCCTCCAACGGAATGGTCTCGCCTCCCATCGCCTCATCCCCTGACTCTACGAGAGCCATCGTAACGCTCGCGATGCCAGGAGATGGCAGAGAACTGCAGGCGGAAAGAATGGCGATTAGGGTAGTGCCAGACTCCTGAGAAAGAGTGGCTACCTTAGGCTCGACGATTGCAGCCATCTCGCCTACCGCTACCTCAGGCTCGACGATTGCAGCCATCTCGCCTACCGCTACCTCAGGCTCGACGATTGCAGCCACCTCACCTACCGCTACCTCAGGCTCAGCGATTGCAGCCACCTCACCTATCGCTACCTCGGGCTCGGCGATTGTAGCCACCTCACCAATCGCTACCTCATCAAGACTCGGCCCTGCAGGATAGGATATATGAAAATCTGAAAATTAAAACTTTGACAAAAAGAACCCAATGTCACGTTACCTTGGGTCAGTTTTTCAACTGCTTCCCGAGCTGCACGTGCTTCCTGTCTATGGGCGGTAGACAAGGTAACCGAAACATCCTCTGAAGGAGTAGGGGCAGGGGTAGCAGCACTTGAACCTGCACCCGCGGCCAAGGCAGCGTAACGCTCCCTTGCCGCACGCATTCTACGCTTCCTTTCTGCCCGGGCCGTGAGGGCAGATCTTCTCAAGACCTCCGTCAACAGGACGTCATCTTCTACGCCAATAGTTACCTCTAGAGCCGTTATGGAATCCGTCATCGGTCGTTTGAGTAAAGCCTCTTTCGGCAGAGCTGAGGAGGCCAAGACTTCGATAGTTAGCCCTGGAAGCATCTCCGCATCACCCTGCGGGATTGGCATTGTAGTCCCTGCGATAAGATAAGAAGGGGTCAGATTGTCCATAAGAAAGGCGAATGAAGGCGCAATGAGCCGAAATATACCAACGCCCAGCGAGGCGTGAATCCTCTCCTCCTCCTCGAAAGTCTTGAGGGAAGCCGCTAGATCCTGTTCAGTGGAAATGCCTGTTGAAGATGAGGTGTTAGTCAAGGCATGATAATAGAAAAATATATAACAGCAAAAAAGCTGCAACTAAAGATTACCTGACTCAGCAAGGATGATCATTCCTGCTTTGTGGCTTGCTGTTCGTACAGAAGCTGCAATAGCAGCCTCCAAATCCGTATCATCCAGCGCTACGAATAGGCCATCGTTGGTCCCATATTCGCCCAAGCCCTCACTATAAGGAGTATGGGGCTCCTGACCAAATACAACGTTGGCAGAGAGAATCGACTTCTTCTTCATCTTCTGCAAGCGAGCGCCGGTCGCCGCTAGCACAAGCTTACGCTTGGTGGGCAACTTGGGACGACGAGTCCCGATATCTGAACCCATGCCAGACTCGGGAGACGCTACGGTCACCGCTTTCACTGGAGCATGGGGTATCGGCGGCTCAGGCCTGTCATGCGGGACTTCGATCGCGGCAGCTTCTCTTAAGGGAGGTTGGACAATGGTCCGTCGCTTCAGAGGGACGTTTGGATCACCGGCAGGGGGTACACCCTTGCGATCGAGCAACAATCTCTTTTCCTCCATGATGACGGCACCCATTGCGTGTTGATACCACGCCACATATACGTTTAAGGCCCTAGGAACACAGCTTGGTTCGCCAATAAAGAAATTGGATCCTGTGTTTAGGCGCATGAAGTGGTGCAAAGCGCTCTGGATACCCTTCTCGGTATAAACTGGTTCCACCAGGAATGCCTCGAGCGAGACGCCCTGATCATAACTTGATTGCTGAGCAAAACGGTGTGGATTGTATCTTATGAACAGAGTTGAATCGTTCTTCCTGAACACCAAATACCCCGGCCTGATAGAATATAGATGGAGAATTTCCCGAGCTTTCAGGGTAGAAGCTCCATCCTTAAAAGTGTCCCGCAACAGCTGCACCGTCTTAGCAGACTCCTTAACAATGGTCATGACCTTATCAACAAAGGTCATGCCGTCCCCGATGGTACGTAGGCGAAGGATTACATCTCGAGCCTCTTGTTGACTTGGCTCCACAATGGAAGCGTTGACCAGCCGCATGATCCGGGAAAAATTGCAAGTTTCATAGAAATGAGGCCGCTTGTGCATTCCAAATGCACCGAGCACATGCAATTCAAGCCATGAGGTAAAATAATGCATCGGGAAGTTCACGGGCTGCACCCCCGACTGAGCGGTATCGGTCTCCAAACTAAGGCCATGATACAAATGAGCCAGCCCGGCAATACCAACGGCAACTTGTCTCCCTTCAACCATCCGATGAGCTGGGTAGAAGACCGACGGCCTCATGTAGCGAGGGTGGATGGGAAGCGCGAACCAGCTTAACCACAAACCAAGGAACCCTAAAAAGAATGCTTCCTCATCAATGCCCGGAGCAGAAATTTCTGAAAAAGGGATGATCGCGACTTTTGGAAGAAAGAATCCCTTTTGGTCAGCTTCCAGTATTGGTCGGTGATCCAATCCAAAGCCGAAGGGATCATTGAGTGTGGCAAACTTTTCTCCTTGTCTCGATAGAACTTCTAACGAAGAAAACGGGCGATGAAATCCGCAAAGCTAACTCCATGGCTTCCAGATTCAAGAAATAGGCCTTCGTAAATGTTTAGCATCTTGATTAAGTTAGGGAATCGGTGCTGAATGGCATTATCTGGTTTTAAACCCGTCATCATCAGTCGGGTAGCGAAAATATATTCATCAGGGGGAAAGATCTCTTCATAATGCTCCCCTCTGACAGGCAAGCTGGAGATGTCCGCAAACTCTTCCAGAGAGATGGAAACTTTCCGATCTAGCATAAGGAAAGTATGAGTTGGAACGTTCCATTGTTCTAAGAAGGCTTTAACCCACCATGCGGGAGGTATGGAGTACTGGAACAGAGAAGCATAAATCACAAGATACAACCCAAGCTTCAGAAGTTCTGACTTCTTTACCAATAGGATATATCGGGCCCACTGCAGGTACCCAGCCGAGTGACGGGGAGTCAGACCTATATTGTAGGGCTGTCCCCAAGGGAGCGACTCACCTTGGCATATATGCCGCCCTAGAATGTCCAAAACCATCGGCGGTTGTACAGGTATTGCAGCCATAGAGGGCTGAAGACAACCCTCTGAAGTCCAATTAACCACCTCCACAGCATACTTCACCGGGGGTGCGTCAGCATAGTAGATCGCCGCGATAGCCTTTGAAGGTGTTGCGCAAGAGAAGCTGCGTCGACCCATGATGATCTGGTTATACCATGTTCCCCACAAATGAAGATTCTTGTGTTCTGGATCATGGTCTTTGATCAGCGCAATAACCTCCCAGTCTACGGGCACCTCAGGAAATCCGCCTTCTGAGCGGACGAACGGAAAAGAAGTGTCGAAAGACATGTCACCTGCACGAAAAAGAATAAAAGCCAACCCTCAGTGCTATAATTTAAATGCTGATACTTGGTACTTTAAAATTCGTACCGCATTGCAATGCAGTAGAGAGGGACCAAAGGGGGCCCACAAAATCTAGATGACAGTTCATCATTAATAAAACAGCCTCATCATTTGATGAGGCTGTCATTAAGTGAGGAAATCCTCAAAAGAAATTCTCATTAAATGAGAGATCTCTTGGGCAGAGGAGTGAATCTCCCTTTGAGAGCAATGCTCTGTGACAGAGTGACATTTGTGTTAGTTATATGTATGCCCCAGAGGCCATTACTGTACATACGATATATATTGTAATGGATGCTTGGACATATATAGGGAGGACTTTCTTGCTCGACATGATAGTATGCTATCTGGTTGTACTTTATCTTAACATGTACTCTGATTGTCTCTATGTTACATGTTGATAAAGCCCTTAGGATATGTACTCGACTACTGGGACTATGATGAGATCATACTAGTGGGGCCACGGTAGTCGACGAGTACATCCTATAACTGTTCCTAGTCAAGGGTGTATCGAGACAGGGCATCGATACACCAGAGTAGACTAGCGTATACGCATCTTGACCCATATGATGGGCAATGGATGATCCCATATCCATCGGTGTTTGACATCAAGGATGGTGTACGGGTGCTCAGTAGAGACTGGGTACACTGGACGGACTCGCCGAGAACTCCCAGATGGTATTATACCTCACGTCAGATGGCAGTTCTCCGATGATACTGGTACAGAGTAGTCTGTTGACCCGAGATCGTCATAGAGTCTTGTGTGATTCCCACTGTGCTTTGATTTCCATCATACCACGTCCAAGAGGGTGTGCAAAAAGGTGGCTTTTGGGTACAATCCCGAATCACATAGAGGCAATGAGCGATAGGAGGGGACTCGTCTCTCCCAGTATAGGGAGTTGATGTTGTGCTGTGTTCGATTGGCTATAACTGGAAATCCCTAGCCAGGGTTGCTGAGATTTACTGGTAAGTGTTATCAGTAGTTTCTCGAACTGTTATAGACCTCATATCGACACGACTTATCGAGCTACTGGGGTCTGACATTTACTACCCCTAGGCGAGATATGCAACATATCAGACGACGAGACCGGACTGCACGGGAGTGTTACTGATTGGATTCGCAAAAGAATGTACAAGCTTGCTTGTTGATCTTCTGATCGCTCAATACCTGGGTGGCTGTTACGTTTAGCTGACCGCTTGCAGCTTGTGGGTGTTTGATATGATCATCACCTACTGTCGGCGTATTGACGATTCTTTAGAGTCTTACATAGAGGTTTCTTGACTCAGGCAAAACGGAGTAGGGGCACATATGTGATATGTGCAGGACCGAGGATAATGCGATATGAGATACCGTATTCTATTCTCGTGATATTTGATATCAGCCGGGTCATCGGATCAAGTGTTAATTCGATGAATCGGTAAATGATATATTAGTCGGTTATATGCGATATAGCCGGATTGTCGGATCAAGTGTTGATTTGGTGATTTAATGTATAATAATATATATGATATATTAAATTACATTAACTGATATAACCTCACTAAAAGATTCTTTTTCTCACTCGGGTAATACATTGATATATATGCGATATATGTTAATTGTATTATTTTTTTTTGTTACAATAAATATTATATATGTGATATATAATATTGTAACATGATATGGTTATTAATGCAACATGATTAGTGGAGATTAAACATGGTTAGGGTTTGATTTGGGTTAAGCTTTTCTAGAAGTTTCTAGAAGGTTTTGTTTTGTTTTGTGCAAAGATATTTGTGTTGATATTTTGCATAGATATTTATTAACCCAACCCAACCCATAACCTTAGTTAAATCTCTATAATGGTTACTTGAACCATGGTTGCATTTCTAACCTCATCACAAACATTTCATTATTCATCACAAAAGGGTTTTAATTGATTCTTCTTCTTCTTCTTCTTCCTTGATGCAAAGCTTTCTTGGTTTGCTTTTTGTGATGAAAGTGAGTGAGAATAAGAAAACAAATGAGAGCAAAAATCCTACTTCATCATCCTCATCTATCCTTGCCATTTAGATGAGGGTGTTCACTTCATTTAGTGAGTGAGAGCTTGTGTTAATAAAACTTCAAGGTAGATCATCTTTGTTACCGAAGATCGGAAGCAAGCTTGCATCTTTCTCTTCGTGGAGCCTCTCGAGAGTCCGGAACTTGATGATCGCAGCGAAGGGACCACAACATGGAGCTTATGAAGCGAAGGACCGAACTACAAAGGTTGTAATCCCTCTCACTTAGTGTTAAAGTGTTTAACATGCTTGTTTTCGCCTAATCTCTAGTTTAAAGATCCGGCTTTGGGTTGTTCGGCACGGCTAAATTTTAAATCGGGTATGGTTGATGCCTCGTAGACCCTTGTGCGTGTGCCTAACATCCCTACAACTTGTCAAACTCTGATCATGAAGGAATAAAAATTCCTCAAGAGTCTTGCTCTGAAAAAATGATGAAATAATCCATCAGAAAAATTGAAATCAATTTTTTATGAATTAAAAATTCTGGGATCTTCAAGATCCATGAACAAACTCTTAAAAGTTCTTCATAAGAGATTAACAAATCTACAGGTTATCAAAAGAGCAAAGCTCTATTAATGAGTTAAAAAACCCTGAAAAAGATCTCTTTAAGATCTATGATTCCAAGATAGCAAGGCTCTGTTAATGAAGCCTTAAAAGGGTTTTTCTTTAGATCAAAGATCTATGAAAAGCAAGGCTCCGTTAATGGGTAAAACCCTAGAACTTTAAAATATTTAATCTTTACCTAAAATTTTGGCAGAGTTTTGACTCTTGAAATTTCTTAAGATGAAGAGCTATGCTCTGCGGGAGAATAAGAATTCTTAGAAAACAAGGAAGAAGATGAACAGTGATCATCCTAAGGACCAAAGGTCCTATTTATAGGCATTGGGTGCCGTTTCAACTTCTCAGTTGATCCGAGGGCGCAGATGCTGCCACCGCTGCACTCACGTGTGGGCCACGTGAGCGCGGTGGGGGGGCATTTGTTTTCCCCAATCAGAGCAAAGCTTTGTTCAAAAATTCAAATTTTGAAATGAAGCAACGCTTCAGATGCAGCGCCAAGTGCGCTGCGCCCTAAGCAGCGCACCATGTGTGCGCTAGCGCTAGGTGCGCTGCGCTCTAAGCAGCGCACCACTTGTCAAACACGGGTGCGCTAGCGTAAGGTGCGCTGCGCTCCGAGCAGCGCACCACGTGTTAAACACGGGTACGCTAGCACAATGTATGCTGCCTTTTAAGCAGCGCACCACGTGTAAAGCACGGGCGCGCTAGCGCTGGAGCTAAAAGCTCCCCACCGTTAGATCAAAGATCTAATAAAAATGATAAATCATTAATAAATCAGAATTAAATTCTGTTAAGGAAAGATTTCTCGAAATCTTTCCAAATAACAAGATTGTGCTCTGAAAATCAGAGTACCGTTGGATCAACGATCCAATGGTAAATAAAAATTACCAAAAGACAGAATAAATTCTGTATGGAAAGATTTTCTAATCTTATTAAAAATAAGAAGATTGCCTTCTGTAAAACAGAAGCCTTAGGATCAAAGATCCAATGGTGGGGAAACATCCCCAAATCAATCGGAGAAAGATCTCTTTAACTGATTCAATAAATCAGCCTACCCTATAAAAAGGCCCCTAGACTTCAAGTCTCATATATAGTGATAAAAAAAAGAGAGAGGAACCTCACTAAAAATTTTAAGAAAATTCAAAGAGCAAGCTCTGTAAGTCCATGTCACGTACCCCATGAACTTGCGGGGAGGCGGAATATATGAAAAACGATTATCAAAGCTTTGTAACACGGACTTGAGCGCATGAATCGTTATCTAAACCATTGCTAACTATCTACTAGAGGTTTAACTACTCGGATACGAAGTTATATCTCACGTTACTTGTCCTTCGGGTCTTCATCGCTGTCCTCCACTCCTCGTAGGCTCCTTGGAACATCGGCACCTCAACGGCCTCCTCAAATCAAAGACGATCCACCCAAGAGCTCCTACGCCAAGCTTAATCTCAAACTTGAGATAACTAGGTTGCTTAAAGTGATAATCTAAGCTACCTAGGGGATATAGAGTAAGGTTATGGATGTATTAGTCTAGCTAACCCTTGATCTCAACTCATGAGAGGTTAGGGTTAGGGTTTGAAGAATGAGAGAGCTTGAGGAGAGAGAAGGTGAAGATGAGAATGAGAAGAAAAATGAACTCACTAGAATATAACAACCATAACAATTAATCAAATAAATAATATAAATGATTAATCATCATGGTTGATGCATTCACCTTGTGTGATTCATCAAATGACTCATTAACTCATTAATGAATCATTTAATGCAAAGGATGAATCACACAAATGAGTCATTAAGCAATTAATGTTCATGCCACCTTAACCCCTTAGTCACCACTCTTCTAGAAGCTTCCCGGAAAATTACGAGAACGCCCCTCCAATCCGTGAAAACACGGAAAAACTTTAGACTGTATAAATCCAATAACCCGATACTAGAATCTGGCTTAAACCAAAGCCGGCTAGTAAAAACTGTCCGAAAAGTCGTACGTGCGTAAACACACGTACGCGTTCGAACCCTTGTCGTAAAACCATACGACCTCTATATCGTTTCGCCTGGAGCAGGGAAACTCTCTGTGTGGGACTCTAAAGCCTCGACACTACGTTGGCAGTGGGTTTAACCACAGACCGCAAGCGGCACTAGCTGTACGTAACGGTCCCTAGGTAGATGTCGATAAGAAGGTCGATGAGGAAAACCATCCGAACTCCTACTGAGCCTGATGTGACAATCTCCGTACAGTCCAGTCTGTTCGTCTAAGACTATCGCATATCAAGCCTAGGGGGCGGCAAGCGTCAGTCCCCTAATAGCTGTATAAGTCGTGTCGGAGCGAAGCCCATTACACCCTGAGAAGCTACTGGAACCTACCAGTATATCTCGCTTGCCCTGGCCAGGGACTTTGCGTAATGGCTCTCTGACACAGCGCGATATCAACTCCCAATACCGGGAGAGACGAATCCTATCTAACCGCCACTGCCTCCAAGTGCTCGGGACTGCACCCAACTGCTACCTGTTTGCATGACTCCTTTGAGCCGTGGTAGGGTAGCAATCTAAGAACAGTGGGACACACTCGAGGCGAAGTAGCAGTGTCAAGTCTGCGGACTATGCTGTACTCATGTCACCTAGGAACTGTTAACCGACGATGGGTATAATACCAACCAATCAGTTCCCCTGCGAGTCCTGTCCGGTGTACCTATAACATAACGAGCACCTGTATAATATCTCCAGTACGACGTACTGATGGCTGTGGGACAGACCATCTCCCCAACTGGGATGAGAAGCGTACACACTTAGTCTACTCCGGAATATCGATGCCCTATCTCGATAATCCAACGACCTGTATAGGATGTTGCTTACAGACTACCCAGCCCCCACTAGCGTGACTGCCATCACAACGCTGGTAATCAAGCAAAGAACCTATGGGCTCTACCAATATGTATAAGTGATACGTTACAAGAAACATATGCACATATTAAAGTAGACAAAAACCAAGTAGCATACTACCATTTTCAGCAAGACTGTATATACAACTGTGAATATCCCAAGCTTCCATTAAGTAATATACATACAAGTATGATACAATAATGGCCCCTAGGGCATATACACTAACAATCTCCCACTTGCACTAGGGCCATGAGCTGGCTTATCGTAGACCTATCATCTCGAATAGCCTCTCGAACTGCGTCTGAGGAATGGCCTTCGTGAATGGATTAGCAATGTTATTCTCCGTCTCTACTCTCTTCACCTCGATCTCCCGGCGATCTACGATCTCCCTGATCAGGTGATACCGCGTTAAGATGTGTCTGGACTTCTGATGGGACCTGGGTTCCTTCGCTAAAGCTATAGCACCGTTGTTGTCACAATACAGAGGTATTGGACCAACAGTGGAAGGAACCACCTGAAGTTCTGTGAGGAACTTCTTCATCCAGACAGCTTCTTTTGCGGCATCGCAAGCAGCTATGTACTCCGCTTCCATTGTTGAGTCAGCAACGGTCTCCTGTTTGGAACTCTTCCAACAGACCGCCCCTCCATTGAGGGTAAAGACATAACCCGACATGGACTTGGAGTCATCTTTATCACTTTGGAAGCCGGAGTCGGCAAAGGCCTCCATCTGGAGGGCTTTTCCGCCATACACCAAGAACATCTCCTTAGTCCTCCTCAGGTACTTGAGAATGTTCTTTACTGCTATCCAGTGATTCTCCACTGGGTTTGCTTGATACCGGCTTACTACGCTCAATGCGTATGCTACATCTGGTCTGGTACATAACATCGCATACATTATAGAGCCTACCGCTGAAGCGTAGGGTATAATCGACATGCGATCCCTTTACAAATTAGTCTTGGGAGACATATCTTTGGAGAGGGTGATTCCGTGACAAGCCGGTAGGTTACCGCGCTTAGAATGTTCCATACTGAATCTTTTCAATATGGTGTCTATGTACCTGGACTGCGAAAGTCCCAACATCCTTTTTGATCTATCACGATAGATCTGGATCCCCAGAATGTAGGTGGCATCACCTAGGTCTTTCATAGAGAATTTTTGTGACAAGAATCTTTTGACTGACTGTAACATAGGAATATCATTTCCTATTAGGAGAATGTCATTCACGTATAATACGAGAAATACTACAGCTCTCCCTACAATCTTACTGTATATGCATGGTTCATCTGGATTTTTGATAAAGTCAAATTCCTTGACAGTATCATCAAAACAGATGTTCCAACTCCGCGATGCCTGCTTTAGTCCATAAATGGACTTAAGCAGCTTGCATACTTTACCGCTGCTCCCACTCTGAATGAATCCCTATGGCTGATCCATATAGACGCTCTCTTCCAAATTTCCATTTAGAAAAGCCGTCTTTACGTCCAACTGCCAGATCTCATAATCGTGGAAGGCAGCAATAGCAAGAAGGACCCGAATGGATTTCAGCATAGCCACTGGAGAAAAGGTTTCGTCATAGTCCAAACCAGGTCTTTGACGGAAACCCTTTGCAACAAATCTAGCTTTATAGGTTTCAACCTGTCTATCTACACCAATCTTCTTTTTGAAGATCCATTTGCATCCTACGGGTTTTACCCCTTCTGGAGTAGTGTCCAAAGTCCATACTTTGTTAGTGTACATGGACTCCATTTCGGTCCGCATTGCATCCAGCCATTTTACTGAGTCACTGCTCTGAATGGCTTGCTGGAAGCTAGTAGGCTCATTATAGTCAATAGTGCAATCCTCTCTATCCCCGTCTATGAGAAAACCGTAGTATCTCTCGGGCGGATGAGACTGCCTACTACTCATACGGAGTGGTGTCGGGATGTCCTGTTCTCCTAAACCTTCTTGTTCTACCAAGGTTTCAGTAATAGCTTGTGGTTCTGGAATTTCTTCCAGTTCTATTGCGCTCCCACTTATCTGATTTTCTAAAAACTCAGTTTCCAAGAATCGAGCATTATGAGAAACAAAAATCTTTTGTTCCTCTGCGTAATAGAAATAATATCCTTTGGAGTTCTTTGGATATCCCACAAACTTACACTGTACTGATCGTACCTCGAGCTTGTCCGCATGCTGCTTCTTTACAAAAGCTGGACATCCCCATATCTTAATATGCTTAAGATAGGGTTTCTTTCCACACCACATCTGATATGGTGAAGCAGGCACAGTTTTAGTTGGAACTTGGTTCAAAAGGTATGCAGCTGATTCTAGTGCATATCCCCAGAATGATCATGGTAACTCAGCTTTACTTATCATGGAACGAACCATATCCAATAGGGTTCGATTCCTTCTTTCGGATACACCGTTGTGTTGTGGTGTGTATGGAGGAGTAAGCTGAGAGAGAATTCCATTCTCTTTTAAGTAACCTAGAAACTCGGCACTTAAGTATTCACCACCTCGATCAGATCTCAGTGTCTTGATACTTTTGCCGGTTTGTTTTTCCACTTCATTCTTGTATTCTTGGAATTTCTCAAAGGCTTCGGATTTATGTTTCATTAAGAAAACATATCCATACCTAGAGAAATCATCCGTAAAAGTAATAAAGTAGGAATAACCACCTCGCGCAAGTGTAGACATTGGACCGCATACGTCACTGTGTACGAGTCCCAAGAGCTCGCTTGCTCTTACTCCGTGTCCAGTAAACGGAGTCTTTGTCATCTTTCCCATGAGACAAGATTCACAAGTAGCATAAGATTGATATTCGAACGAATTCAAATATCCTTCTCTATGTAACTTAGTTAATCGTGTTTCATTGATGTGACCTAGTCTACAATGCCATAAGAAAGCCTGATTCATGTCTGGAGACTTTCTTTTAAGTGTATTCTGGACATTGAAAACCTGAGCTTGACTTAATACGTATATACCATTATCTAATGTACCTGACCCAATCAGAACTTGATTTAGGTGGATGTATACTACATCGCTTTCGAATGTAAAATTATATCCCTCTCTCGAAAGTGAGGACACTGATATGATATTACAAGTCATACCAGGTACATACAGACAGTTACGTAAAATCAATATTTGCCCACTTGTCAAACCTAGGCGATATTCTCCTACGGATTCAGCATTCACTGTCATTCCGTTAGCAACTTTGAGAGACCAATCACCCACCTTTATAACTTTACGGTTTCTCAAAGCATGTAATGAATTACAGATATGAGATCCTGCTCCGGTATCTAATACCCAGGAAGTAGAGTTAATTGACAAACAATTCTCAATAACAAACACACTTGAGGCTGAAGCCACAACATGCTTTGTATCTTAGCTACTGGCTTCCAAATCCTTACAATCATTCTACCTATACCCAATCCCATAATAATAGGACCTACTCTCTTTTACTGCATTAAGTTCTGAAACTTTTGCCCTTCTCTTTCCTTCTACTCCCCTGGTTTCCTTCAGGGTAGAAGGTAGAGACTGTAGAATCAAGTCAGTATCTGACCTGTTTCCCAACGTGGTCTCCAGGTCCTGGAGCTCATTAATATAGCTAGTCATTGTAAGGACGTTGTCCCCTATAAATGACCCGTCAGCCAACCTCGCTTGAATTAATTCATTCGAGGTTTCATATATAGTGATATGAGATTGCTCTCTATATAAATCCTTATTATGGAGAAAGATGGAAACCAAGTCTATCTTCTCGTGCTGCTTCTGGTATACACCATCAACTGAAGCTAACACGAGGCACTTAGCTTTCGCTTTATCTTTTTCCCTTGTCTGACGGATATCCATATCCGCGACAGTGGAAACTGGACCTGGGACGGCGGGATCTTGAGTAGTAATAGGGTGGTCCAGCTTGTCATAGCCAATGGACATCTGGACAGACCTTTGCCAGTCATATAAGTGAGATTCAGTCAATTTGTTATCTAGATGTAACCTGTGTGTGGTCACAAGGTCGCTGCAATTTAGAGAGAGAGAAAAAAACATTTTAGCATGATGCTGTTGCAAGTTTAGATTGGTTTTAAGTTTATCTAAACATGATGGCTCCCACTGTTTCTCGAATCCTTCCTCAAACCATAAGAGAAGAATTAGCCAGGACAATTCTCACCGTACAATACTTGCTTAACCGTTCAGCCAGGCCAGTGTCGATACTTCGAGGGAGGTTTTCCAACGCTTTCGCGAAGTTCCTTAATTAAATAACCTCTTTTCAGCGTGCAGACGAGAATCAAAACTCAAAAGGAAACTCAAAACCATAAGAAATCTGCAGAAATATAACGCGCGACTCTAAGGTCGAAAGAATAACATCACTGGTCTCTATCTCAAAAATAACACATGTTTGGTTGATGGAACTTCTAGATACAACAGAATAATAATATACAAGTTATATAATGGGGGTATGATACAAGTAAACCCACCTACTAGCAAATCACCCGAAGGAAACTATGCCCGCAAAGCCGTGATGAAACCTGTACGGCAACCTGCAAGAAACTGGGGCACAACGGGGGTGAGTTGCCAACTCGTGAATAGAAAAACATCTACGCACAGAAATCGTATAAATAACGCAACCTAGGTCAATGATCATAATATATCCTCAAATATATGAATAACACGTAGCCTATAACAAGGCTAGGGTAAATATCTAACCCGAGTGTAATCTCATGTGCCCGTGTCAGTGCCTCAAGTAGCAATATATCATATGAATGGGGTATGAATGCATGAAAACAGAATACATGTAAATGAAGAACCGTTTTCATAATTTAGTGAGATTTCCTTTGTATTTTTAAAATGAGGTATCATAATAAAATCAGCATAAAACAGTGCCTAGCATCGGCACAAAACGTAATCCCAATATCTCGATATCTCTGTATCACAGTCTCTGTACCTCAATATCTCGAAATCTCAATGTCTCAATCACAATATCTAGGGCGCAGTCAGTCCAGACTGGCCCCTACCATCCATCTCAAGACCACGACGGTATCCTCCGGATATCCGACGCGTCGGGTAAAATCACCGGTAGGTAGTGCTCCCCTGCCAGGCTCACATCGTCATCATCACGCGCTTCTTGCCCCGGGGTACCTTACCGGGTCCACCATGTACCCGAAACGGTTCATCCGTCTCCTCGAATCGGGTCTCGAAATCCATCAGCAAACTCATGGTGGACGACTCATATATCATGGGAAAAAACCGCACTTTTTATTTAAAAAAAGAAAGAAGAAGTTTGTATATATTTTGCGGTTTTCCCCAAATCCAGAAAATCTCATGGAATCCGAATCCAAAACCTCAATAGCACGTAAAAGGTGAATATATGCATGAGAATCCATGAATGCGGCATAACAATGAATATCAGTATGCATGAAGTAGCAGGTAATAACTACAATTTCTAAACTAACATATAAGGCAAGTACACTAATATCATGTCTAAACTATTAGCTAACAGGCTATGTCAAGCAATAATATTTCTAAGGTGTACGTGACATGGCAATTACCGATGAAGATGTGTGTGAGCCGGCAAGTAAGTATACGTGGAACATACGCATCATCGGTAATGGTGCTGGTGTCCTAACCGCAAGATAGCAACAGTAGAATATAAAGCATAATATAAGCATGTGATGCGGAGCGAACAACAATAATGAGCGGGAGCTGAATACTAGACGTAACTATAACTAATCTGCATTAATCTAATATAAGTCCTACAAATGTGCCTTTTGAAATAACACGAATCATGGGGTTTTGAAAATAGGGGCTACGGTGTTTTTATGAAAAGATACGTCTTTTGAAATATCCGTAGGATCCCTTGGGCTGTCTTTTAAAATACCCACGATTCGTTAGTTTTGAAATAGGTAAGAATCGAATCTAATCTAACAACTAAACTAAACTAAGGGCTAAGCTGACCAGCTGGGCTACAGGTAAGGAAACCGCCTAACATCTGAGTCGATACATATACATACATGTATATATATTAGTCGGTGATCCCACCTCAATAATATCATATCCGATACCATATCTATAATCAGACATCCCAAGTCAAGAGTGCGGATCAATCATCAAAATATAGCTCGTACATAAATCCGTCGTACGGCATCCCCAAATCTGGGTACGGGTTCATATCGCATTCATCATACTATCCACCTGGTATCCTCTTTATCAAATATCATGATCGGGGTACTGATCTACGTCTAGTACAATACTGATACCGCCTAAGTATGCATGCACGTGTGTGAAACACTACGTTAAGGACCCGCTACAACGTCATGTCGTATCTCAAATACGAACCCTGCTATATCACCGATCTCACGGCCTCAAATCAAATCTCATCGACTCATCATAAATCCCAAGTATCACCCTCAAATCCGTATGTGAACACATAGTCCCATACCCATGTGAACACAAAACTATAAAGAATCCCATGAGCACATATAAATAGGAATGTATGCAAGTATGTATGTGTGTATGTGTAGTGCAACACTACCCTAGGGTTCGCGACACTAAAATAATCCAATACACCAATATCCATCCTAAACATCGTTATTAATCCCAATTAACATATAATAATTGTTGGTGTGTATACGCATCCGTATACACCACCACGGACTGCGGGGGTGCTATACGCCATCCACCCGACTTCTCCCCGTAGATATAAATCTACTCACCTGATCCTCGCTCGCCGGTACCAATGTCGCCACGTGCCTGCTTGTCGTCTCGAAGTCCTCGCGAGGGTACCTACGTATCATAACATATCGTATCGCATTAAAATCCGACCCAAAAACCCTCGATGTCGGCGTACAAACGCCAAACCATCGAGAAAAACCCAAATACACTCATTTGCACATTCACGAACACTAATTTTAATATAAAATAGGTTAAAACTCACAAAAACCCCAATTTCACTTAAAAAGTCATTTTTCCGAAAATCTAGCAAGCACAATTCGCCGTTTTAGTACAAAACTCGATGTATAAACGAATCTAGCGGCCACAATATTCACTAAATATCTTAATTAAGTCATAAAAACAATTCCCATAATTTAATCTCATTAATTTCCATAAACGTTAAAATTCTAGTTTACAAAATACCTAAATTTTAACAATTTTATAGCAAAAATGCACAAACTACAATCTAGCTTGGATTTTCATGAACTAAAAGCATTAAACCACTCAATATAATCTTTATAATGACATGAAACCTAAATTTGAATTTTTATCTCATAAGAATATAATTATTTAAAAAACCTAGTTTACCAATTATATAATTATCACTTTTAAATCAACGAATATGCAAACTAGCAACTTAAATTGGATTTAGTATAACATTAATATGTAAATTATATCACATAAACTAAATCTCACAACACAAAATACCAATTTGAAATCAAACCCCTCTCTTGAATTTTAAATCATGCACCTAGAACTAACTAAAAACCTAATTAAACAATTAATTAAGCTAAGCTAAGCAATTAACAACACATTAAGCAAAAAGATTAGAATTTATACCCAACTAATTTGAAGATCCCACAAGCACACTTAGCCTCCCAAATTGAAATCTAAATCCCTAGATCCATGCTATGGTAGCCAAGCGGAAATGGGTAGGAGGTGGGTTTTGATTTGGATTTTTGCTTGATTTTTTGTGGATTTTTCAAGCATTTTTGATGAACTTTTTAAAGAGAAGGAGATGAAGAATGAAGGGGCTGTTGTGGGTTCAGATTTTGGCCAGAATTGGTGGGGATTGGGTGAGGGAGGAGAGAGAGTGAGGTGGGGAAAGTCCACTCTAGTCAAAGTCCACTCTAATTCTATCATTTTCTACTCTTTTCTTTTTCTTTTCTTTTGAAAAAGAAGTGATTGGAGAGAGGGAGAGGGGGAGGGCTGTCATGGTGGGGCCGGCCATATGGGGAGGGGGGAGAGAGGGTGAGGTGTGGGTGTGTGGGTTAGGAAAAAGATAAATGCTAAACCCCAATTCCCATTAACACTAATTTCACCGAAAAAAGCATTTTTCTTCGATATTTTCTAAACCGTTTTAGCAAACGATTTCATTTCAAAAATCACATGATAAAATTTTATTTAATGTTTTATGATGCACAAAATTTGTTTCAACTCATTCCAATTTGTAATTTTCCCTAATTAAATGTATTAGTGACGGCTTAAAATAATAATAAAATAAATTTTTTTTTTCAGAAAATTTGAAATTTCACCAGTGGCTCAATAAACACCAAATACTAGCCATTACATAGCTAGAATATGAATATTTAATTTTTTATAATAAAGATATTTGTATTTTGACTTTTTACGGAAAACCCCCTTATTTTACCGATTTTTCCGAAATTTCACCGAAACGATTTTCAAAACGTTACAATCTTCCCCTCTTAAAGAAATTCGGTCCCCGAATTTAAATTAAAACTTCCCCCAAATACTAAAATATTTCAGCCAAAACCATCGAATCGCCGGGGCTCCGAAATCATAAATACATAAAACAAATCGTAGCGCAACGCATGCGCATGAAAAATGAGCATATAACTCAAATCAGAACTCCGTCAAGCATCCCGCAATCATCGGAGTCATGGGGAAGACATCAATACCAAATCCAAAGCAAAACCAATATGATATAACTCGAAACTATACATGTAAAATATATTCAGGTACTGTCCTCTGACTAGTCCTGCTCAGTACGAAAACACATAGCAATATCATAAAGACGTACTGCTCTATAAGAAAAATCAATCCCAAAATATGCGTATGAATACTACGTGCATCTTGTGCGCACGGAAATCAAAATCCAAATATGTGCCATACATATGCACAGAAACAACATCTAAGTGCATCGGGTGTGCACGAAACATCTGTCGTAGGCAACATGTGTGCCTGACAGCAAAATCAGGTGCATCTGACATGCACAAAAAATCTCGATTTAGTGCATCTGGTGTGCACCAAAATCACACTTCAAAACATGCGCCCAACATGCGTGAAAATCCAAATCAGGTGCATCCATCGTGCACGAAATCATGAAATCCAATATCAAGTGCCGAACATGCGCAAAATCAAATCAGGTGCACAAGGTGCACAAAACAAATATCGAACATCACCATCGAAATCAAAGTCCAGTGCATCTAAGTGCACAAAAGGCGTATCACTGTACTGCAAGCATATATAAACTATACAGAGTGCAGGAACCAAATCGTGTGCGTGCATACGCACAAAATCAACTCAAATGTCTAAAACCGTAAAATCACAAACATGTGAAACCCAAGCACGAAAACGATATCAAGTGCAACACTGTGCAATGATCGTAAATCCTCAATCATCAAAATCAAATCATGCGAATAAATCACCCAAAACATCGAAATCAATAATGGCGGAATAGTACCGCTCAAGCGTATCCTCTAAGAATCTCGGGCCAATTGTTGCGGTCACTAGTGGGACGTCTCGTCGATGATCATGAACTCTGGCCTGCTGGTGTGCGTAACAATGACCACTTCTAGGTCAAGGTCTTCACCGTGAATTACCAATCTCTCGGTCCATCGGCTCATCGGCCCTGTCAGGTGTGCTAACGGGGATGATCCCGTTCTGGCACTTCTCTGGTCACCTCTCGGTCAATCATCGCGACCACTCGTAAAACAGCATATCACTGGCGTCGGCCTCTGGCTCTCTGAATGTACGTGACACATCTGATCCTGGGTGCAAGTGTCATTGCAGCAGTGTCCTGGAAGGAATCCTGCTCACGGTCTCTTCCATGTCTCGTCTCTGCCAACTGTCCGGAAGTCATCGTCCTTTCCTATATCTGCATCTTGCTCTGTAACGACTGCATACTCATCGCAACTCCTTCTGGAAGGTAAATCCAAGTACCATGCCTCGGCATGCGCATCGCATCTCTGATGTCGGCGGAGTGGAACGTCATCTCATCTAGATCTGGTACGAACCTCTTACTTCATTTTTCTCTAATGTCGTCTACTTTGGACTCGTCTCGTCGCGGCTGCATGGACTGAGCTCCAACGGCTATCCTCGTATCGGGAGTCTCCCAAGAAATGCATCTCACCACCTAGCATCCGAATTAAGTCGAACCATCCAATCGATTGTCAAAACCTCATAATCCCCCAAGGGCTCAACATCTTGGGCACAGTTTAATAGTATCGAGTACATACCACAGCATCGGTGGTCCAGCCGTAGAAGGGCAAACCCAAGCCTCACTAATGGCGCCGCGGAACTGCCGCAAACCCTAAGGTTCAAAGGCTTTCACACGGTCATTAAGTCAAGTTAGGGTTTCATTCTTCTAGAGGGACCATATAATTGCCTGCATGTCTTTCCGACTACTTTAAACTTGGAATAATAGGTTTCTGACATTCGATCGTCTCTGTCGACTCCCAACGTCTCCGCGTGAAGTCGTCTCTAGCTGGAATCAATCTATCTGATGACCTCTCATCGGGTAGGCGAACGAACCACATGTCCTAGTCATTCATCGTCGGGTGACTAGCGACCTTCTATCATCTATTAGTACAACTCATACTGCATTAGCTCCAGCGTCTGGGGCAATATCCCATCGCTCACAACAACAACTGGCTCACTCGTCTGCACGCTGAACAGGGCCTCAATCATCATGAGTGAGCAATACACCAACGGTCATCAAAATCTGGCTGGCCTCTATCATTGGCTCAATCCTCTAGTGTCGATCAGCACATCCGAGTAACCTCATAAAGGCGATCCGCCAAACGCTCTTGGCGCAGAAACACAATAAAAAGACACATCTCCGCAATCGTGTGTCGCCGGAATTTCGCCCTGGTCAGTCCTTGTTCGTGACGAGCTCGTGCTGACCACAACTCTAGCTGTAGCTCTCCCTGCCCGTAATCGTGGCAGCAAAACCATAACTGGTACTGATGAGGCTAGATCGGAATGAATATAATACTGAGCAAAGAAATGTACATCCTAAGGCTTCTTAAGTGGAGTAGCGTATCGTAAATATGCCGCGGAACATACCTACGGTACGTCACTCTACTTTAGTCACCTATTCTATCAACCAAGGGTCATCCTACGCTCCGAAGGTAAAACCTAACGCTCTGATACCAACTTTGTCAAGTCCCGAAAGTACGGAAAATGACCGGCACTTAAACTACGAAACGTCTCGAGGCGTACGTAATCTAAGTAAGCCGAAAACCCAAAAATCTAAACCAAGAAAAGTAATAGAGTGAAGGAAAACCAATTTAAAATCAAGTAGTTTTAATAGCATAAGCCGAATTATGCGGTTTTAAAAAAAACATCAAGTAGTTCCTGAAAATTTCGGCAGAGTCTCCTTTGTAAATACTGGCTCCCAAACGGGATACAACATGAATAGTATACGAAATCAATAAAAAGGCATCCCCAAGCGGGAGCTAGCTCTTCGTTAATCGACGGTCACAACCACACAAGCAATATAATATACAACGCCGACGGCGAGGATCAAAACTCAAAAGGAAACTCAAAACCACAAGAAATCTGCAGAAATATAACGCGCGACTCTAAGGTCGAAAGAATAACATCACTGGTCTCTATCTCAAAAATAACACATGTTTGGTTGATGGAACTTCTAGATACAACAGAATAATAATATACAAGTTATATAATGGGGGTATGATACAAGTAAACCCACCTACTAGCAAATCACCCGAAGGAAACTATGCCCGCAAAGCCGTGATGAAACCTATACGGCAACCTGCAAGAAACTGGGGCACAACGGGGGTGAGTTGCCAACTCGTGAATAGAAAAACATCTACGCACAGAAATCGTATAAATAACGCAATCTAGGTCAATGATCATAATATATCCTCAAATATATGAATAACACGTAGCCTATAACAAGGCTAGGGTAAATATCTAACCCGAGTGTAATCTCATGTGCCCGTGTCAGTGCCTCAAGTAGCAATATATCATATGAATGAGGTATGAATGCATGAAAACAGAATACATGTAAATGAAGAACCGTTTTCATAATTTAGTGAGATTTCCTTTGTATTTTTAAAATGAGGTATCATAATAAAATCAGCATAAAACAGTGCCTAGCATCGGCACAAAACGTAATCCCAATATCTCGATATCTCTGTATCACAGTCTCTGTACCTCAATATCTCGAAATCTCAATGTCTCAATCACAATATCTAGGGCGCCGTCAGTCCAGACCGGCCCCTACCATCCATCTCAAGACCACGACGGTATCCTCCGGATATCCGACGCGTCGGGTAAAATCACCGGTAGGTATGCTCCCCTGCCAGGCTCACATCGTCATCATCACGCGCTTCTTGCCCCGGGGTACCTTACCGGGTCCACCATGTACCCGAAACGGTTCATCCGTCTCCTCGAATCGGGTCTCGAAATCCATCAGCAAACTCATGGTGGACGACTCATATATCATGGGAAAAAACCGCACTTTTTATTTAAAAAAAGAAAGAAGAAGTTTGTATATATTTTGCGGTTTTCCCCAAATCCAGAAAATCTCATGGAATCCGAATCCAAAACCTCAATAGCACGTAAAAAGTGAATATATGCATGAGAATCCATGAATGCGGCATAACAATGAATATCAGTATGCATGAAGTAGCAGGTAATAACTATAATTTCTAAACTAACATATAAGGCAAGTACACTAATATCATGTCTAAACTATTAGCTAACAGGCTATGTCAAGCAATAATATTTCTAAGGTGTACGTGACATGGCAATTACCGATGAAGATGTGTGTGAGCCGGCAAGTAAGTGTACGTGGAACATACGCATCATCGGTAATGGTGCTGGTGTCCTAACCGCAAGATAGCAACAGTAGAATATAAAGCATAATATAAGCATGTGATGCGGAGCGAACAACAATAATGAGCGGGAGCTGAATACTAGACGTAACTATAACTAATCTGCATTAATCTAATATAAGTCCTACAAATATGCCTTTTGAAATAACACGAATCATGGGGTTTTGAAAATAGGGGCTACGGTGTTTTTATGAAAAGATACGTCTTTTGAAATATCCGTAGGATCCCTTGGGCTGTCTTTTAAAATACCCACGATTCGTTAGTTTTGAAATAGGTAAGAATCGAATCTAATCTAACAACTAAACTAAACTAAGGGCTAAGCTGACCAGCTGGGCTACAGGTAAGGAAACCGCCTAACATCTGAGTCGATACATATACATACATGTATATATATTAGTCGGTGATCCCACCTCAATAATATCATATCTGATACCATATCTATAATCAGACATCCCAAGTCAAGAGTGCGGATCAATCATCAAAATATAGCTCGTACATAAATCCGTCGTACGGCATCCCCAAATCTGGGTACGGGTTCATATCGCATTCATCATACTATCCACCTGGTATCCTCTTTATCAAATATCATGATCGGGGTACTGATCTACGTCTAGTACAATACTGATACCGCCTAAGTATGCATGCACGTGTGTGAAACACTACGTTAAGGACCCGCTACAACGTCATGTCGTATCTCAAATACGAACCCTGCTATATCACCGATCTCACGGCCTCAAATCAAATCTCATCGACTCATCATAAATCCCAAGTATCACCCTCAAATCCGTATGTGAACACATAGTCCCATACCCATGTGAACACAAAACTATAAAGAATCCCATGAGCACATATAAATAGGAATGTATGCAAGTATGTATGTGTGTATGTGTAGTGCAACACTATCCTAGGGTTCGCGACACTAAAATAATCCAACACACCAATATCCATCCTAAACATCGTTATTAATCCCAATTAACATATAATAATTGTTGGTGTGTATACGCATCCGTATACACCACCACGGACTGCGGGGGTGCTATACGCCATCCACCCGACTTCTCCCCGTAGATATAAATCTACTCACCTGATCCTCGCTCGCCGGTGCCAATGTCACCACGTGCCTGCCTGTCGTCTCGAAGTCCTCGCGAGGGTACCTACGTATCATAACATATCGTATCGCATTAAAATCCGACCCAAAAACCCTCGATGTCGGCGTACAAACGCCAAACCATCGAGAAAATCCCAAATACACTCATTTGCACATTCACGAACACTAATTTTAATATAAAATAGGTTAAAACTCACAAAAACCCCAATTTCACTTAAAAAGTCATTTTTCCGAAAATCTAGCAAGCACAATTCGCCGTTTTAGTACAAAACTCGATGTATAAACGAATCTAGCGGCCACAATATTCACTAAATATCTTAATTAAGTCATAAAAACAATTCCCATAATTTAATCTCATTAATTTCCATAAACGTTAAAATTCTAGTTTACAAAATACCTAAATTTTAACAATTTTATAGCAAAAATGCACAAACTACAATCTAGCTTGGATTTTCATGAACTAAAAGCATTAAACCACTCAATATAATCTTTATAATGACATGAAACCTAAATTTGAATTTTTATCTCATAAGAATATAATTATTTAAAAAACCTAGTTTACCAATTATATAATTATCACTTTTAAATCAACGAATATGCAAACTAGCAACTTAAATTGGATTTAGTATAACATTAATATGTCAATTATATCACATAAACTAAATCTCACAAAACAAAATACCAATTTGAAATCAAACCCCTCTCTTGAATTTTAAATCATGCACCTAGAACTAACTAAAAACCTAATTAAACAATTAATTAAGCTAAGCTAAGCAATTAACAACACATTAAGCAAAAAGATTAGAATTTATACCCAACTAATTTGAAGATCCCACAAGCACACTTAGCCTCCCAAATTGAAATCTAAATCCCTAGATCCATGCTATGGTAGCCAAGGGAAAATGGGTAGGAGGTGGGTTTTGATTTGGATTTTTGCTTGATTTTTTGTGGATTTTTCAAGCATTTTTGATGAACTTTTTTAAAGAGAAGGAGATGAAGAATGAAGGGGCTGTTGTGGGTTCAGATTTTGGCCAGAATTGGTGGGGATTGGGTGAGGGAGGAGAGAGAGTGAGGTGGGGAAAGTCCACTCTAGTCATAGTCCACTCTAATTCTATCATTTTCTACTCTTTTCTTTTTCTTTTCTTTTGAAAAAGAAGTGATTGGAGAGAGGGAGAGGGGGAGGGCTGTCATGGTGGGGCCGGCCATATGGGGAGGGGGGAGAGAGGGTGAGGTGTGGGTGTGTGGGTTAGGAAAAAGATAAATGCTAAACCCCAATTCCCATTAACACTAATTTCACCGAAAAAAGCATTTTTCTTCGATATTTTCTAAACCGTTTTAGCAAACGATTTCATTTCAAAAACCACATGATAAAATTTTATTTAATGTTTTATGATGCACAAAATTTGTTTCAACTCATTCCAATTTATAATTTTCCCTAATTAAATGTATTAGTGACGGCTTAAAATAATAATAAAATAATTTTTTTTTCCAGAAAATTTGAAATTTCACCAGTGGCTCAATAAACACCAAATACTAGCCATTACATAGCTAGAATATGAATATTTAATTTTTTATAATAAAGATATTTGTATTTTGACTTTTTACGGAAAACCCCCTTATTTTACCGATTTTTCCGAAATTTCACCGAAACGATTTTCAAAACGTTACAATATGTAATTAATAATTATATTAATTAAGTATTATGGTGACATGGTTGTTGAGGGGTTGACTTTGTTGACTTGTTGACTTTGTTGACCGGTTGACTAGGCATGACTAGTTGACCATCATGATAACAATAGCTATCATTTTATGGCAAAGACTTTTGCTTGCTTGCTCTCTTGTGCAAAATGAGTGCATGAAATGATATGGCTATTGTTGCTTAAACCATCACACAATACTTGATTGCTATGATGTGTTATGATGGTTTTGGATTATTAGAGCCAAGAGAGAAAAGTCTTCTCTCATTCTATCATTCTCATTCTCTCTCTTGTTCTTGAGCTCTCATCTCCTCCTCTTGCTCTCCCTCTCTTTACTCTATGGTTCACTTGTCTCATGTGTTGAGAACCAAGAACTATAGATAAAATCCCAAACAAACTCTTCTCTACTCACTCTAGTTCACAAGGTTTAGCAAACCGAGTGAACTAGTTTCTTCAAAGTTCGAAGAATGAGCCAAAGGTAGAAGCTTTCAGGTGGATCGATCTTCGGCGCAAGGAGACGACGGGGAGAAGCCGATTCGGACAACCATCGAGGCTTGAAGACGAAGGAGTTCAAGAAAGAAAGGTATAACCCCCTAACCGAGTAGTTAACAACTCCTAGTTAGCTTGTTAGTTAGATGTTTAACAAAGATCCGGTTTTGAGTCCATGTTACCACTTCTAGAAAATTGTTTTTCACCAAATTCCGCATGCCCGAAAGTACCGGGAGAGGTAGCATGGACTTACAGTGGTATCAGAGCCTAGTTAAACTTTACCTAACATGTTAGTATAGTAACTAGAAATTCGATCGGAGAAAAAGTCGCGAAATACACCCATTTTCAAACTTTCTGTCGATTTTCAAAGTGCTGGAAAAATTATTTGAGATACTCCAAAAATCGACTCAGGGTTTTTAGAGTATACTGTAGAAAGACGGTCCCCTGATCTCATCAAAGCGCCGCGGAAACGCGGCAATAGCTTGCTATTGCCGCGGTTCTGCGGCCGTCTTGGCTCCTCTCTGGGTCTTCTTTGCTACAGTATGCTTATAGGGGTATTTTGGGATTTTTGGAATATGTATTTTCTGCCTAGATTTTCCAGAACGAAAATTTTGTGTTTGGGGCCTGAAAAACCGTATTTTGATCGAATTTCTTATGACTTAAGCTGACGGGTTTATCTGTGATGTGATATTTGTATTGAACGTCTGCTAATCGCTATATGTCGATTAGTGGGGGTTATACAAATCTGTGATCTGTAATGTTATTGGAATGTGTATATGAATTCATTGGATTGTCGCGGGTGAATAGCCGGGGGTTGTGAGACGAGAGTTTTCTTTTCTTTCAATTCATGTAAATTTGTAAATTGTTGTAATAATTATTTGTATGGCCGCACAACCGGGTCGGGGTTGTAGCCGTCATTGTATAATTTCTTTTTACTGTTTTTGCTCTTAGGATAGACCCATGGAAGGGGTGCACAAACTACCGGGTATGCCGAAGTGCCGAGTGGCCTACTCACGGAGTTGAGGGAGGTTGCTTCGCTTCGGGTACTTGGCGGGTAGTTTGCCGCACCCGTAGGGGTCTTGGGTGGGGTATTGGCTATTCACCGCGACCGTGTAATCTGCTTTTCGTTACAGGCTCGTACGAATTGCGGGTTCCTAGTATATCCAATGTGTTCATCTGTGATCTGAAATGGCTATCATTGCAATATATCTATATATGATATTATTTAAGCGTTGCTTATGTTTTACAGCCGCGCTAGCCCAGCCCCCGCTCTGTCGTTAGTTAAGTAACCTAACGGGTAATGACGGGGCCCTGTGGCGAATGCGAATGGCATAAGCGTACGTCATATTTTGGTTGTTTTCTGCAATGGTAGGATTAAATGATGGGACACATTAAAAGAACTAATGCAAGAATATCACGCATTAAAAGAACTAATGCAAGAAAATAAACCAAGTTAAAGTCGTTGGAACACTTTCAAAAAACCACTTGGTTCTTTTCAAAACTAACTTTTAAATGCGGAGCTTGAGCCACTCCTTTTAAAAGCTATCTCGTTCCATCGATTATATCAAGTTCACTACGTTCACGGTTTAGCCAAAACCATTCGTAGCCCTCCGTCGTTTCACATGAATGGTCAATAGTATTCAACCTATGTTTGTTGGCCAAAGTCAAGGCATAGTGATTGGTAGCTATTGGATATTCATGTGCAGCATAGATAGATGCGTTAGTTTGGAACAGTCGTACTTCCTTGTTGGCCAAAGTCAAGGGTAGGTGCGGGTGGATTCAAATTAACCTGGAGAACGACGGGTAGAACTTGACATATGACTTATGATTTGTTGGCCAAAATCAAGGTCATAAGAGCATGGGGCAAAAATCCACATCGGGAGTTTCAAAAGAACTGAAACTTGCTAGCGTTGCATACCATTTGGAGTGTGATGATTCTGGTAGGATTCCTTCAGTTTTGTCACGCAATGATATTTGGATCCTGATCCTACTGTGAGTATATGCTACTCCTCGGGAAATTTCTCACTTAACGATCAATGCTATAAACCAAGTAGGTGTCTAGAAAGGTGTTAGCGGGGCTACGCCCCTAGGGAAAAGAGGTTATTTAATTAAGGAACTTCGCGAAAGCGTTGGAAAACCTCCCTCGAAGTACCGACACTGGCCTGGCTGAACGGTTAAGCAAGTATTGTACGGTGAGATTGATCTCGACTAATTCTTCCTTTTTGGTTTAAGGAGGGATTCGAGAAACAGTGGGAGCCATCCTGTTTAGACAAATTAAAAACCATTCTAAACTTGCAAGAGCATCATGCTGAGTGTTTCTTCTCTCTCCTAATTGCAGCGACCAATCGACATGACTGGACTTAAGTTACTCCTAGATAAAAACATACTGACAGGGCCAAACTACAAAGATTGGCTCAGGAATGTCAAGATGGCAATCACTTACGACAAGCTGGGGTATCTTCTTACCACCAAAGCTCCCCCTGTCCCAGGTCCCAAAACCAGCGTCGCGGATAAGGAAATCCGTAAGACCTGGGAACTAGACTGTGCGAAGGCCAAGTGCCTCGTGCTTGCCTCTTTGGACAATGAACATCAGAGGAGGCACGAGAATATGGACCTGGAATCCATATTTCTTCATACAAAAGAACTGTATGGAGAGCAATCTCGTATCGTAAGATACGAAGTGTCGAAGAAGTTATTTTCGGCAAGATTGGCCGTCGGATCATCGGTAGCGGAACACGTGCTTAAGATGATTGGCTACATTGAGGAGCTCGCGGACCTTGGGACCACGTTGGAGAATGAGCTCTATACGGACTTGATTCTCCAGTCCCTTCCTTCCACTTACGCCCAGTTCATACTGAACTTCAACTTACAAGAAAAGGAAGTTGAACTATCAGAACTCCTTAACATGCTGAGGAGCGCAGAGGGCACCCTACAGAAAGGTAGGGAAACATCCACTTTGTTTGTAGGAGGATCTTCTTCTTCTAGGTCCAAGGCGAAAGCCAAGGGAAAGAAGAAGAAAGCCCCCGCCAAACCAAGGGGCGGTGTTAGTAAAGTGGATACGAAGGAAAAGGCAAAAGCAACAAAGAAAGTGGGAAAGCTTGTGGATAAGGAAGAATGCTTCTATTGTCATAAGAAGGGACACTGGAAGAATGATTGCAGGGCTTGGAAAGCCAGAACACAGGATCTGAAGCAGGTTGCGGCTTCAGCTTCAGGTGTGTATGTTATTGAAAACTGTCTTTCAATAAACTCTACTTCCTGGGTATTCGATACCGGATCAGGATCTCATATCTGTAATTCTTTGCAAGCGTTGAGAAACCGTAGGGTTTTGAAGGCAGGTGACATGACCCTCAAAGTTGCAAACGGAGCTAGCATGGATACTACGGCCGTGGGGGACTATCACCTGGGAATGTCAGATGGACATGTTTTGGTTTTGCGTAATTGCTTTTTTGTACCCAACGCAACTTGTAATATCATTTCTGTATCTTTGGTTTCTAAAGAAGGTTAAGAATTTGCGTTTGTAAGCAATGTTGTAAACATTCACCTTAATCAAGTTCTGATTGGGTCAGGTACATTAAGCAATGGTATATACGTATTAAACCAACCACAGATTTTCAATGTCCAGAATACATACAAAAGAAAGTCTCCGGAAATAAATCAGACTTTCTTGTGGCATTGTAGACTGGGTCACATCAATGAGAGAAGGTTGACGAAGTTACATACAGAAGGATATTTGAATGCGTTCGAATATCAATCGTATGCCACTTGTCAATCCTGTCTCAAAGGAAAGATGATAAAGACCCCGTTCACTGGACACGGGGAAAGAGCGAGCGAGCTCTTGGGACTCATACACAGCGACGTGTGCGGTCCAATGTCTACACATGCGCGAAGCGGTTATTCTTACTTCATTACTTTTACGGATGACTTTTCAAGGTACGGTTATGTCTTCTTAATGAAACATAAGTCCGAAGCCTTTGGAAAATTCCAGGAATATAAGAATGAAGTAGAAAAACAAACCGGCAAAAGTATCAAGATCCTAAGATCGGATCGAGGTGGAGAATACTTAAGTGCCGAGTTCCTGGACTATTTAAAAGAGAACGGAATTCTCTCTCAGCTTACTCCTCCATACACTCCGCAACATAATGGTGTATCGGAGAGACGGAACCGAACCCTATTGGATATGGTACGGTCCATGATGAGTAACGCTGAGTTACCGCGATCATTCTGGGGGTATGCGCTAGAATCAGCTGCATACCTTTTGAACCGAGTTCCCACTAAGACTGTGCCTACTACACCATATGAGATGTGGTGTGGGAAGAGACCCTATCTTAATCACATTAAGACATGGGGAAGTCCAGCTTTTGTCAAAAAGCAGCATGCGGACAAGCTCGAGGCACGCTCAGTACAGTGCAAGTTCGTGGGATATCCAAAGAACTCCAAGGGATATTTCTTCTACTGCGAAGAGGAACAAAAGGTTTTTGTTTCTCGTCATGCCTACTTCTTGGAAACTGAGTTTTTGGAAAACCAGATAAGTGGGAGCACAGTAGAACTGGAAGAAATTCCAGAACCACGAGCTATTACTGAAAGCTTAGTGGAACCAGAGGGTTCAAAAGAACAAGACATTCCTACGCCGCTCCGCAGGAGTAGTAGGCAGTCTCATTCGCCCGAGAGATACTACGGTTTTCTCATAGACGGGGATAGAGAGGATTGCATCATAGATTATGATGAGCCTACTAGCTTCCAGCAGGCCGTTCAGAGCGTTGACTCGGTAAAATGGCTGGATACAATGCGGACCGAAATGGAGTCCATGTACACCAACAAGGTATAGACGTTGGACATTGCTCCAGACGGGGTAAAACCCGTAGGATGCAAGTGGATCTTCAAAAGGAAGATTGGTGTAGATGGACATGTTGAGACCTATAAAGCTAGACTGGTTGCAAAGGGTTTTCGTCAAAGACCTGGTTTGGACTATGACGAAACCTTTTCTCCAGTAGCTATGCTGAAATCCATTCGGATCCTTCTTGCCATTGCTGCCTTCCACGATTATAAGATCTGGCAAATGGACGTAAAGACCGCTTTTCTAAATGGAAATTTAGAGGAGTGTGTCTATATGGACCAACCAGAGGGTTTCATTCAGAGTGAGAGCAGCGAAAAGGTGTGCAAGTTGCTTAAGTCCATCTATGGACTAAAGCAGGCATCGCGGAGTTGGAACATCTGTTTTGATGAGACGGTCAAGGATTTTGGCTTTATCAAAAATCCAGATGAACCATGCATCTATAGTAGATTTGTAGCGAGAACTGTAGTATTCCTCGTTTTATACGTGGATGACATTCTCTTAATAGGAAATGACATTCCTATGCTACAATCTGTCAAGGGGTTCTTGTCACACAGGTTCTCCATGAAAGACCTGGGTGATGCCTCTTACATCCTGGGGATCCGGATCCATCGTGATAGATCCAAGAGGATATTAGGACTTTCACAGTCCAGGTACATCGACACCATACTGAAGAGATTCAGTATGGAAGATTCCAAGCACGGTAACCTACCGGCTTGTCACGGGATCACCCTCTCTAAAGAGATGTCTCCCAAGACTGATTTGGAGAGGGATCGCATGTCTATTATACCCTACGCTTCTGCGGTAGGCTCTATAATGTATGCGATGTTATGTACCAGACCGGATGTAGCTTATGCACTGAGTGTGGTAAGCCGGTATCAGTCAAACCCTGGGGAGAAACACTGGATAGCAGTAAAGAACATTCTCAAGTACCTGAGAAGGACTAAGGAGATGTTCTTGGTGTATGGCGGAAAAGACCTCCAGATCGAGGCCTTTGCTGACTCCAGCTTCCAGAGTGACAAGGATGATTCCAAGTCCATGTCGGGTTTTGTCTTGACCCTCAATGAAGGGGCGGTGTGTTGGAAGAGTTCCAAACAGGAAACCGTTGCAGACTCGACGATGGAAGCGGAATACATCGCTGCATCTGATGCCGCAAAAGAAGCTGTCTGGATGAGGAAGTTCTTGAAAGAACTTCAGGTGGTTCCGTCCATTGTTGATCCAATACCTCTGTATTGCGACAACAACGGAGCTATAGCTTTAGCGAAGAAACCCAGGTCCCATCAGAGATCCAGACACATCTTGAGGCGGTATCACCTGATCAGGGAGATCGTGGATCGGCAGGAGATCGAGGTTTGGAGGGTTGCTTTAGAAGATAACACTGCAGATCCATTCACCAAGGCCTTGCCCCAGACTCAGTTCGAGCGGCTGATCGAGATGATAGGTCTTCGATACGCCAGTACATGGCCTTAGTGCAAGTGGGAGATTGTTAGTGTATATGCCCTAGAGGCCATTACTGTATCATACTAGTTTGTATATTACTTAATGGAAGCTTGGGATATTCACCTTGTATATACAATCTTGCTCAAAATAGTAGTATGCTACTTGGTTTGTTTCTACTTCAATGTGTACATGTGTTTATTTTATTATATCACCTATACGCATTAGTGGAGCCCTTAGGATCTTTGCTTGATTACCAGCGTTGTGATGGCAGTCACACTAGTGGGGGCTGGGTAATCTATAAGCACATCCTTATGCAGGTCCTTAGTCGCAGGACTATCGAGACAGGGCATCGATACTCCGGAGTAGACTGGCGCATGCGCTTCTCATCCCAGTGTGGGAGACGGTCTGTCCTACAGCCGTCAGTATATCGTACTGGAGATAGTATGCGGGTGCTCGTTGGGTTACGAGTACACTGGACAAGACTCGTCGGGAACTGACCGGTTGGTATTATACCTATCGTTAGTTATCAGTTCCCAGGTGACATGAGTACAGTTTAGTCCGCTGACTTGACACTGTCACTTCGCCTCGAGTGTGTTCCCACTGTACTTTGATTACTACCCTACCACGGCTCAAAGGAGTCGTGCAAACAGGTAGTAGTTGGGTGCAGTCCCGAAACACTTGGAGGCAGTGACGGTTAGACAGGATTCGTCTCTCCCGGTATTGGGGTTGACATCGCGCTGTGTCTAGGAGAGCCATTACACGAGTAGTCCCTGGCCAGGGCAAACGAGATATACTGGTAGGCTTCCAGTGTTATCTCAGGGTGTTTTGGGCTTCACTCTGACACGACTTGTACCGCTATTAGGGGACTGACGTTTACCGCCCCCAGGCCTTCCATGCGATGTATCAGACGAACAGACCGGACTGTACGGAGAATGTCACATTCAGGCTCAGTAGGAGTTCAGATAGGTTTCGCCTCGTCAGTCTTCTTGTCGGCATCTACCTGGGGACCGTTACGCACAGCTAGTGCCGCTTGCGGTCTGTGGTTAAACCCACTGCCAGCGTAGTGTCGAGTCTTTAGAGTCCCACACAGAAAGCTATTCGCCTTTAGGCAAAAGAGTAGAGGTCGCATGGTTTTGCGACAGGTCGCATGGTTTTGCGACAGCGTTCGGTCACATCCGTGTACTTATGCACGTACAGTGTCCGGACAGTTAACACTAGCGGGCTTTGGTTTAAGCCAGATCCTAGTGTACCTTTTGGGATTAGTTTTATCCAGTTTGCATCCGTGTTCCTCGGAACGCGGATGCAGGTGTGTATGCACAGTTGACGGAGAGACAGAGGCAGAGGATTCTCATTAGGGTTGTTGACCGTTGACCGTTGACTATTGACTTTTTGCTCAACCCTAATGAGAATATGATATGTAATTAACAATTATATTAATTAAGTATTATGGTGACATGGTTGTTGAGGGGTTGACTTTGTTGACTTGTTGACTTTGTTGACCGGTTGACTAGGCTTGACTAGTTGACCATCATGATAACAATAGCTATCATTTCATGGCAAAGACTTTTGCTTGCTTGCTCTCTTGTGCAAAATGAGTGCATGAAATGATATGGCTATTGTTGCTTAAACCATCACATAATACTTGATTTCTATGATGTGTTATGATGGTTTTGGATTATGAGAGCCAAGAGAGAAAAGTCTTCTCTCATTCTATCATTCTTATTCTCTCTCTTGTTCTTGAGCTCTCATCTTCCTCCTCTTGCTCTCCCTCTCTTTACTCTATGGTTCACTTGTCTCATGTGTTGAGAACCAAGAACCATAGATAAAATCCCAAACAAACTCTTCTCTACTCACTCTAGTTCACAAGGTTTAGCAAACCGAGTGAACTAGTTTCTTCAAAGTTCGAAGAAGGAGCCAAAGGTAGAAGCTTTCAGGTGGATCGATCTTCGGCGCAAGGAGATGACGGGGAGAAGCCGATTCGGACAACTATCGAGGCTTGAAGACGAAGGAGTTCAAGAAATAAAGGTATAATCCCCTAACCGAGTAGTTAACAACTCCTAGTTAGGTTGTTAGTTAGATGTTTAACAAAGATCCGGTTTTGAGTCCATGTTACCACCTCTAGAAAATTATTTTTCACCAAATTCCGCATGCCCGAAAGTACCGGGAGAGGTAGCATGGACTTACAGTAGTATATACTTACAGTAGGATCGGGATCCAAAATATCATCGTATGATTATGTTGAAGGAATCCTACCAATATTCATCCTACTCCAAAATGGTATGCATCTCTCTACAAATTTCAGTTTCTTTAGAAATTCCTGATATTGATTTTTGCCCCATGCTCATATGATCTTGACTTTGGCCAAACAAATCATAAGTCACATGTCAAGTTCTACCCGTCATTGTCTAGGTTAATTTGAACCCATCCGTACATACCCTTGACTTTGGCCAAACAAGGTAGTACGACTGTCCCAAACCAACGCATCTATCTATACTACATATGAATATCCAACAGCTACCAAACACTGTGCCTTGGCTTTGGCCAAACAAACACAGCTTGAATACTATTGAATACCCAAATGAAATGACGGAGGGCTACGAATGGTTTTGGCAAAACCGTGAACGTAGTGAACTTGATATAATCGAAGGAACCTGATACTTTTTAAAAGGAGTGGTTAAAGCTCCGCAATTTAAAAAATTCTGATCTTTTAAAAATAACCGAATGTTTCTTTTAAATTTGTTCCAACGATTCAACTTTGGTTTATTTTCTTTGCATTATAATAATGTGTCCCATCATTTATCCTATCATTGCAGAAAACAACGAAAATACCACGTCCTTTTATGCCATCCGCATTCGCCACTGGGTCCCGTCATCACCCGTTAGGTTACTTAACTAACGACAGAGCGGGGGCTGGGCTAGCGCGGGTGTAAAACATAAGTGACGTCTAATAGCTATCATATATAGATATTGTACATTCGTCAGACGCAATAATAAGCATTCCAGATCACAGATGAACTTTATTGGATTTACTAGCAATCCGCATTTGCTTTGAGTCTGCAATAAAAGACGGATTACACAGTTGTGATGAATAGCCATTACCCCACCCTAGATCCCTACGGGTACGGCAAACTACCCGCCAAGTGCCCAAAGTGAAGCGGTCTCCCTCAACAAAGTGAGTAGGCCACTAAACACTTCAAAGTACCCGGTAGTTTGTGTACCCCACCTTGGGTCTATCCTAGGAGCAAAAACAGTAAAAAGAAATAATACAACGGTGGCTACAACCGCAACCTGGATGTGCCCCGCAAAAGAATATTACATCAAATTACATTTACATTGAATGAATGAATATTAAATACATCTCAAACCCCGGCTAATCATCACAACAGTCCAACACAGTTCATATACACAAACAGTAAACATTACAGAAATGTGCAACCCCCTGCCAACCGACATACTAGCAGTTAGGGGAGGTTTACGAACACATTAAACATTACAGATAATAACCCGATTAGCAAATATCTTAGAACATCGATCGATTACCATATTCCGTGTTTACCCCAAAAGCAAAGCAGCACTGAAATAACCTGGGTATAAACAGAACAAACAGAGAACCAAAACACCAAAAAATAAGAATTACAGAGCAAATCCGAGTCAATTCGGAGTTGACTCGGCGGCGGATCCGCGGCACAAGCACTCTATTGCCGCGGATTCGCGGCCATACAACCGAGTTGGAACATCGTATTTTCCTAGTATTCTTATATTTCCCTGCTGTGAATTTTAAGGCATATCAAATATTTTTTTAGACACTTTTAAAATTAACAGAAACTTAGGGTACGGGGTGTTTTGTTTTCGTGTTTTTCGTCGATCGAACTTCTAACTAGTTGCTAATAAGCTAGTAATAGTTTAGTTGGCTCTGATACCACTTTAAGTCCATGTCACGCACCCCACGAACTTGCGGGGAGGCGGAATATATGAAAAACGATTATCAAAGCTTCGTAACACGGACTTGAGCGCATGAATCGTTATCTAAACCATTGCTAACTATCTACTAGAGGTTTAACTACTCGGATACGAAGTTATGCCTCACGTTACTTGTCTTTCGGGTCTTCATCGCTGTCCTCCACTCCTCGTAGGCTCCTTGGAATATCGGCACTCCAACGGCCTCCTCAAATCAAAGATGATCCACCCGAGAGCTCCTACGCCAAGCTTAATCTCAAACTTGAGATAACTAGGTTGTTTAAAGTGCTAATCTAAGCTACCTAGGGGATATAGAGTAAGGTTATGGATGTATTAGTCTAGCTAACCCTTGATCTCAACTCATGAGAGGTTAGGGTTAGGGTTTGAAGAATGAGAGAGCTTGAGAAGAGAGCAGGTGAAGATGAGAATGAGAAGAAAAATGAACTCACTAGAATATAACAACCATAACAATTAATCAAATAAATAATATAAATGATTAATCATCATGGTTGATGCATTCACCTTGTGTGATTCATCATATGACTCATTAACTCATTAATGAATCATTTAATGCAAAGGATGAATCACACAAATGAGTCATTAAGCAATTAATGCTCATGCCACCTTAATGTAAGTGCACGGCGGCGCCCCGGCCGTTAATCTGACGCCGTAATGCGGAAACGAAAAACTTTACAAAACTGTAAACCGGCACCACCGCGCACTCAAAACCCGGATCGGGACATTAACCTAACTACTAGCAAACTAAAAGATGGGTAGAGAGATATACCGAGCGATCCGTGTCCTTCGGTCTTCTCGTCGTCGTCCCGATCTCCCGCGGAATCTCCGTTCGTCACCTCCTTGTCGGAAAGGGCACCACGTAGCCGTTTTCTTTTACGGGCTCCCACCTCTGGACCGAGGCAACTCGGGCACGAAGTTGGCAAGCCGACGCGTCCAAGGGTACTGTAGGTGTAGTGTAGAATGCACTTTGTCTCAATGGGGTTTGTGTAGTTGCCTTTGGTGATGGAGGAATGAAGAACTTTGAAATGGAGCTTGGGAATTTTTGTGTAAGCAAAATGAGAATCATAATTTTCCACCACCAAATGAATCCTCTCCGATTTCCTCAAGTGGCCGGCCCCTATGATAAAAATGGTGGAGAAAAACAAAAACATGAAGGGAGGTGAGAGTAGGAAAAGCAAAGGGGTGACCACATCCAAAAGCAAGCCTCACATCAACTACTAATCCATTCTAATCTCATTTAATGCAAAGAGTTGATTCAAAAAGAATCTCATGATGAAAGAACTATCATGAAGCCACAAAATGCAAGAAAACCCCTCCACAAAATGTAATTTGCATAACTGCAAATAAGCCCCTCCATCAGAAAGTCTGGCCGGGAAGGAACAAAGGAAAACTGACCGGAACAAAATGCAAACTGGCAACCTCAGAAAACTGATCCCGTAATAAATTACAGAAAAACCCCGCGACTGCATATATATGCCCGCATTTGTATTCCTACTGAATATAAATGCAAAGACATAAAATCTACACTGTCTAATATTAGGATCCAGTATAAACTAAAGCCCGCTAGTAAAATCCGTCCGATCACGATTCGTGCAATACCGCATGTATCTGATCGAACCCTGCCATATCTCCATACGGCCTCTACAGCGTTTCGCCCGAAACTTGAGTAACCGTCTGTGTGGGGGACTCTAAAGACTCGTCAATACTATGGATGTGGATTTAACCACTAGCACGTCAGAGGTATTAACCATACGTAACGGGCCACCAGCTATTGACCAAAAGGGACGTCTGTGAGCGAACTCATACTGACACCCTACTGAGCCTGTCAGTGACAATATCCGTACAGTCCGGTCCGTTCGTCTATGAGTATCGCATGGTGGGCCTAGGGGGTTGGTAAAAGTCAGACCCCCAAAAGCGGTACAAGTCATGTCGGAGTGAAGCCCAGAACACCATGAGATACTACTGGAATACCTACCAGTAAATCTCCTGCCTCGGCCGAGGGCTTTGTGTAATGGCTCTCTTAGACACAGCGCGACCTCACCCCCAATACCGGGAGAGACGAACCCCTGCAGATCCGCTCACTGCCTCCATGTGCTCGGGACTGTACCCAACTAAAACCTGTTTGCACGTCTCCTTTGAGCGTGGTAGGGTAGCAATCAAAGCACAGTGGGAACTCACACGAGACAAATGACGATCTCAGGTCGATAAACTAACCTGTACACATGTCACCTGGGAACTGCTATCTGACGTCTGGTATAATCCTAACTAGCAGGTTCCCGGCGAGTCCTGTCCGGTGTACTCATAACCCAATGAGCACCTGTATACATCTTAGGTGAACCAACTGACACCAGTGGCTTGTGAGACCGGCCACCGCCCCTCGTCAGGGTCTGGACTGTATACACTAGTCTACTCTGGAGTATCGATGCCCTGTCTCGAAACTCCCACGACTAGGGACCTTTTAAGGATGTGCTTATAGACCCCAGCTCCCACATATATGATCGCCCTCATACTGCTGGTAGTCAAGCAAGAATCCTAGAGGCTCTATCAACGTGCAATAGTGATCAGTAAAGTCACCTAAAGCAGTATACGATGATAAAGATAAACCAGATAGCATACTATCATCTTGAGTAAGACTGTCCTACTGGGACAGCTCCTCCCTCAATCATTGCAATCACGTGCCTGCGATCCAATAATTGACTCTGAGGGCACTATCTCCAACAATCTCCCACTTGCACTTAAGGCTAATTATTGCGATGTCGCATACTCACAGCCCGTGTGATACCGAACACCCAACTCCTCTACTAGTCAGTCTCACAAAGCTCGTTTGCAAAACTATTGCGTTCGAGGAATAGCCTCAGTGAGTGGATCCGCTGTGATATTTATTCCTATGTCTCTCTTTATCTCAAGTTCGCGGAGAAACCCATCTCACGAAATGAGCAATACCTGTCTTAGAATATGTCTGGATATCTGATGGGACCTAGCTCATAAATGAACTCCAAATCCAAACTTCTTAGACTGTATCGTCAACTGAACTTAATCAGTATCCTGCGCCATGCCTCCCTCAGTATCTGCTTGGATCACCTGTCCAAAATACTGCCCCTCGTCAGAGGGAAAACTATAACTCTGACGGCCACCATGTCGTCCAGGTCACCTTGGAAGCCTGAAATGATAACTGTCTCCTGAATGGGGCTGTCGTTATCATATCCTTAGAACATCCACTTATGTTCTAAAACTGCTTCCGATCGTTTCTCCAGGATTGAATCAATATCAACTTATTGCACCTACTGCAAAAACAACATCTGGTGTGGTACTTGACATCTCATGATTGACTCAATTGCCTAAGCAAGTGATCTGCCAATCATGCACATCCCACTCTACTTTAGTCTATAAGACACCTTTAGAGAGGGTGACTCCATCACCTGCAGGTACACTACCGTGCCAGGAGTCGTCCATTCTAAAACACCTTTAGAATGCTGTCTAAGCACCCAGATTGGGAAACTACCCAAATCTAGATCTAAAACCATAGATCTAGTAACCAGAATGTCTGATATAATATCCAAGCCTTATGTGGAGAAACTACTGTGTGACAACCAAAGTATAACCGATCGTAGTATAGGAATATCTCTTCCTACTCTGTGTATGTCATCCAAATACCAGGACATTACACCCTACTGCCTTCTTAACAGATCCATCCCCTATTCTGATGAAGTCAAACCTATGACTGTCACATCAGAAATAGATGATCTATCTCCGCTATATCTGCTTTAGTCTATAAATAGACATAAGCCACCTGTCCACCAATGCTTCCGCTGCTCCCACTGACTACGACAACCCTCTGGCAGAGCCATATAGACGTGCACTTCTAAAGCTTCTTTAGAACGACGCTATACTCATCTTCCTGCCGGGTCTCACAGCCTGGAACAACAGCAACGGCAAGTCTGGGTAAACAAGAACCTCCCTGTCACCGTCCTTGAGGCTACCGGAGTACCTCTCGGGTGCCTGAGGTTACCCACCATATCTGCGGAGTGGCCAATAGAACGTCAAACCAGATTGAATCTTCAGGTTCTTTACCAAATCTTCAGTAATCGTTTGCGGTTCTGGAATCACTTCCAGTTCTACCATACTCCCACTACTGTTTTCTGAAAAAAAATCCATTTTTATTAAAACTGTGGCGAGTCAAGAATAATATCACTATTGATCTTTCAGATGGTAGAAAATCAACCTTCGTCATAGCCCGGGTCAACCCACAAACAGCCATTACAGAAACGTGCCTTGAGTTATCCGGAGTCTGGTTTTAAGCATAAGCCGGACAACTCCCCGTACCTTAACAATGTCAAGATATGAACTGTTCTATATCCAATATAGAAACAGAGGCCCTGATTTAATTGAACCAGATTCAAATCATGCAGCTGTCTCCAGTGCATGTCAAGTAAATGGAGAGAGGCCGATCAGCGTTACTCAACTTAGGAGTACTTCCAATTATGAGTAACCTGAAAGAGAAGCAAGGTCTCTTAATCATTACTATCAACTGAATACCATACACAAGCATCTGCATCTTCGATCACCTTGAAGAATCCTGATACTTGCAACACCTGTTTCTCTACTTTATTCTTATACCTATAACTTCTCAAAATTTGGACCTTGTGTTTCTACGAAACACATGTCTAAGAACTAGAGAAGTCACAAGTAAACAGAATATAGTACGAGTACCAACCCCTCTGTCCTAATGGACACTGGACAATATACAATACTCTGTATAAGTCCCCCGAGTCTAGTGACTCATTCACTGTGTGTCGTAGGTTGAAAACTGTACTTATGGTTAAGAAGAATTACACCGCTGTTTAATACTCCTTACCTAATCATCCACTGATATAGGTAAATGTCATAGACATAATTTCAAAAAGGTGTATCTCACTCTATAAAAATAGACGTACAGATATATCAATTTCAAATTGGTGCATAACAACGGATATTCAAAACCAAATATATGCCGTCGGGCAAACAGCCCAGTTGATTTCCTCAAATATCACCAATTACAACGAATTCTGATATAATGAGGATGATCACTGATCAGTCGAAAATACTGTATCTTTTAACCGGCAATTTCCCTATCAATTGCATTCATTTAGAAGTGTATGGTATTCATATTTCACATATTAGCAAATCAGTCGTTAAATATCAGATTGCATGTGTTAGACCCTAAAACCGGCACTATAAAGGAAATTGACCGCATTTCATGGCATCGCATCATCCCTGTATTGCGCAACACTTGTGTCGAGATTTGTGCAGGAAATTGCAGGAGCAAAGTCAAAAGAAGCTGATAAAAAATACACCAACTTCATGTTTTCAGATCTGGTAGCAATTCAGAAGGAAATATACAAATCAACATATCAAAGAAAGGCCCACAACTCAGGCCCAACAAGCACCAGAGAGCCCAAGCCCCAACTCTCCAAAAGAGCCGCGGAACTGCGGCGGGATCTGGCTTGCGCCGCGGTTCCGCGGCGGTTTGGTCAGATCATCATTCCATTTTCAGTTCATAATCTCAATCTCAAGGCCTACAGCTCAGAAAGACATGTCAAATTCTATAATTCTCTCGAAGTTTCTGCCAGATCAGCAAAAGATGATTAATTAAGCTAATCCTAATTAAGCTCCTAATTAACCTCTTCTAGAAGCTCCCTCCTAACTAATCACATCTAGAAGCTTCTCCTCTAACTAACTTTTGGAGGGAAATTCAAATCTCCTCAACAAGCTTTTGGAGAGAAACTTAAAATTCAAATCCTAGATCTAGGGTTTTGATGGCTATAAATAGGAAGCTAGATCTAAGGGTTGAAGTTGTTCATTAATTCTTCATCTCTCCCTCCTCCATCCACAAGTCTAGTGACAAGGCTTGTGTCAAAACCCTAACCCTAATCCAATCAATCAAGATTCCAAATTCAAGATCCATGGAGTTCAAGCAAAGCAAGTCTTCAACCATCCTTTAGAAGCGAAGCCGACATTCATCGGAGCACGAGATCCAAGCCGATCCACGACTCAAGGAGCCGATGCAACGCTAGATTCGACAATTTTGTTCCTTCTCAAATTCTTGTAGTCTCTTGAGCAATATGTAACAATTTGTGGAATAAATAAAGGTGAAGATTCTTTAAACTTGCTTTTATTTCAATTCAAGCATTATGATTCATATTCAAATCTTGAATGTATTCTTTGTGATGATGCGCGAATAAACTCCGCTCGTGGAGGAATCGAAATGATTGTAGTATGATGATGTTGATGAATTGTTAAACGTTTTCTTAAGTCTTAAAACAATTGTAAATTCTTGAAAATTGATTGATCGATGATCTAGATCGATGCGAATGCGTTCTTGATTCCTTTCGCACGATCTAGAGATCGACAATTGATCATTCAACTTTCAAGAAGCTATCCAGTGAATGTTATTCATCGAAAGGACAAAAGATAGGATGAGGAACCCTAATTCCTTACAAGATCCTTGATCCTCGATGAATTCGACATCGATTTAGCATCAATTTGTTACTAGATAAGAAATCGTAATCTTGATTCTTCATCACATCTACAATTTACTCGATTCCTACGAGTTTTACTTCAAATCTTGAAACCCTAAAGTGATTGGAATTCTATCGAAACTCGATTCTCGATGTTTATCATTTTCTTGATTCTTGATTAGAATAGTGACACTTGAAACCATCGATAAAAATCTTGAATCATGTTTTCTTTTCTTTTCTATTAACTTTTCGATTCAAACAAATCAAAATACAAACGAATCGCACAATCCCTGTGGACGATCCGCACTTGCTAACGAAATCTTTACACGGCACCGTTATTGATTGCGGTCAAATAATTCTTTGATTGTGATTCTATACATTTTCTTAAACACACAACAAGAATTTTCAACCAATCAAATGGCGCCGTTGCCGGGGATAGTGCGCTAATTGTTCGTATTTTGAAATTTGAAGTTGAAAAGTTTATTCCATCTATATTGTTCGATCTAAACTCGCACAAACCCTAATACGTGTGTTGTGATTTAATTGCGAGGAAATCTGGAATCATTGGAGCTTGGATAAAATTTTTCTGAGATTTCCAGAGAGCTGAGGAGTTGAAGTGAAACATTGTCAAGAAATTTTTTTGCAGCAATCTCTCCAAAGTACCGCGGTTCCGCGGCATTCTGGCGCTATTGCGGCGGATCCGCCGCAGTTTAACTTGATCACTGCTCCAAATTTTCAGGTATACTTCCATACTTTCTTATCTCTTCCCTCATCTGCTCCAATTAACATTTTGTGCAGGTTTCTTTGCAAAAAAATCGCAGCGCCGCGCAAAAAGAAAAATTAAATTGTGTGTGTTTTGATTTTGTGGTTGTTTGCATAATTAATACGGAAAATTAAGGGGCACGGCCAAATCCAGATTAGGTGGGGAGTTCATTACCCTTCCTAGGCCCCGAAAATCGCAAAACTTGCATCCGCATTGACCCACATTAACTAAAAAATATCTAGAGATGACTCTAAGGACCGTCGCGCTCACTTAGGACAGAAGAAGGCCGTGGGTAATTCATTGCTTATCCGCGTTTTCTTGTGGTATCTAAGGCAAGTGTGTCAAAGGCTAGTGGTTATTAATTAGGCCCACTACTTACGTAGTGGAGTACCTTCCCACTTACCTGGCACTTATCTGGCCACACGGGGACAAAGAGGCAGTGGAGGATTCTATCCCGCGACTTGTCTTTTGGCAGTTAGGAGCGGTCTAGAGCCGGACCTAGGTGACCACTAGAATTAGGGTTTTGTGTGTTGCATTTGTTGTGTTGCATCATTTTTTCAAAAATCCATCCAATTTTCAAAACAAACACCGCATTCATATCATTTCCCCTAATTATAAATTCACGCTGCCACTTGTACTAACCTTTAGTGCAAGATAGGCTGGACAACAGGATTCTAGTGCCTGTTTTGTCCGCGTTCCTTGATCGACCCTAAAGTCGGTATTTCTCCATTTACCTTTCTGTACCCACCACCACACCCACATCGATGGATCCATCTCCATCGAACTTTTTTCCACTACCCTGCCGCCGTCTGTTGGTGCGCAGAATCCACCTCGCATCTCTCTCGAAGAGAGGTGCTATCCTATACGAGGTCCACTTTCCACCTGTCTATCCATTCCACCAGCCAACGGGGAAAACTTTCAAATAAAACCCCAATACATCAACCTTCTACCAAAATTTCACGGTCTCGAGTCTGAAGATGCATACGCCTTTATTAACAAATTTGAAAATGTATGCGCAATGATGGGTATCTCACAGTTGTCTGTGGATGCTATGCGTCTTCGTCTTCTCCCATTCACTTTGTGTGATTTAGCCGAGAAGTGGCTATATAACACTACCGCACATTCCATTTCAAATTGGGACGAATTCGTCAAAGCATTCCTTAAGAAATTTTACCCACATCAAAAGACAGCTCGAGTCCGTAGCGAAATCTATAAATTCACCCAGCTTCCGAATGAAACATTTTCAAAGTGTCTTGAACGTTTCAAGGATCTGTTAGTCCAATGTCCACATCACGGCATCCCGAGATGGGAACTGTGCCGAATCATTTATGAGGGCATTAATCTTAACACAAGACAGACTCTTGAATCCATGTGTCAAGGAAATTTTATGACCAACGATGATGGGGAAGCATGGAAATTCCTAGAAGATTTCGCTGAAAAATCTTTACAGTGGGAGGGTATGAGTCAATCGTCTAAGGATGACAATGATATTTCCATAGGAGTTAGAGCTGACATTTCAGCTTTACACAAGAAATTTGACACTATGGAAAACAAATTTTTAGCCGCCTCCCTAAATCAAATGTCACTCTCCAAAACTGTATGTGACTGCTGTTCTGATCCGTCTCACTTGACGGAAGAATGTCCGTTTCAAGGTCATGAGCATACCAATGCCGCATTTCAAAGACCTAGAAACGATCCATTTTCCTCCACATATGATCAGGGTTGGAGGAATCACCCTAATTTTGCTTGGAACCAATCACAATATCAAAACACGGTTCCAACCTAATACAATTTCCAAAGGGTCCTTCCTCCACAACAGCAACCACCACTTCAATTGAGTCAGCACCCCTTCCAAAATCCGGCCAACACTTTTGCACCACATGAAAACTCTTTGCAATTGACCGGTACAGATAACACCTCTGCACTAGCACAAACCTTGGATACTTTCATGAAACAATCCATCCAAAGAACGGCAAGTTTGCAATCTTCCATCGAGAATGTAATGAAGATCATTGTCTCTCAAAATGAGAACATCAAATCGATGGAAGAACAAATTGCACAACTAAAAGCCGAAATGAGTGCAAGAGAGAGAGGGAAACTTCCAGCTCAACCTTTACCCAATCCTGGCTATTCACATCTTGTGAATGCAACCACGTTGAGATCTGGAAGAGTGCTTGACAATCATGTTGGAGAAGAGTTTGATGACACTGATAGATCAATCAATAACACCCCGGCTGAGACTTTTTCTCACACACACACTTCTAATTCTGACCCCAGTTCTTCTACCCCACTACCTTCTCACGAGCCTATTCTCCGTTTTCCCAAAGGATCGCCACTTCAGCCCACCTCTTCTACTCCTCCACAGACGATCCCCACTTCTATTTTGGGATCGGGTCCACACACACTTCCTTCTCCTATGATGGACCCAGCACTTATTGCTAAAGCACCTTATCCTAATCGGTTAAGGGCTAACACACCGAGTCCACATATGGAGAAGATTATGGACATTTTAAAGCAAGTTAACATCAACATCCCTCTCCTAGATGCCATCCAACAAGTTCCGTCCTATGCGAAAACTCTTAAGAACTTGTGCACTAGGAAGAGGAAGACTCAAGTGCCCAAGAAGATATTCATGGCAAAGACTGTAGACACGGCTTTCCCCCAACAATTACCGAGGAAACGTAAGGATCCTGGATATCCTACGATTTCCATTTCTATCGGGGAAAAACACATCAATCGTGCTCTACTAGATCTGGGCGCTAGTGTTAACTTGCTTCCATACTCAGTCTATGAGCAACTAGGTATCGGAGAGTTAAAGCCAATCCATTGCACTCTCCAGATGGCTGACCGATCAATCACCAAACCTAGGGGTGAACTGGAGGATGTGTTAATAAAAATCGGGGAATTTATATTCCCTGTGGACTTTATTGTAATTGATACACAGCCTGTAGCGAACCCACGGAATCAAATTCCGGTGATTTTAGGTCGCCTCTTTTTAGCCACTTCCAATGCAATAATCAACTGTCGTAATGGTTCTATGACCCTATCCTTCGGGAATAGGTCAATAGAACTGAACATTTACAAGTTGGGAAGTGTACCCTCTGAACCTACTGCTCAGGTCTGTTCTGTCGACTTAATAGATGTCGACAGCAGCGAATTTGATGATCCTCTTGATACTGATCTTGACTCTTTTCATATGTTATTGTTTGACCCAACTATGTATCATACACATACGGACTCTTCCACCGAGATGTCCGGGTCAACAATTAACACGGATTATGAACTGTTCTTAGAGTCTGAAGATCACCCCGTACTTTGTGATGACATTATTCATCGGGGTATTGATGGAATTTTTGAGGAAATCTTCGCTGAAGAACTCGCATTTTTGAATGACACGGGTGTTGAGATGAATCATCTCTCAATCACTGAAATTGAACCTCCACCCCTTCTTCTGAATTGTAAAAAGAATGCGAGTAATCCATCACATTCACTGCATCGTCTCTCCAAAATGAGACGCACACACATTCTATTCCACCACTTACCCTTTCCCCACTTCTTCTTGTAAGTCCATGCTACCTCTCCCGGTACTTTCGGGAATGCGGAATTTGGTAAAAAACAATTTTCTTAAGGATGGTAACATGGACCTATAACCCGGATCTTGGTTAAACATCTATCTAACACCTAACTATGAGTTTCTAGCTACTCGGTTAGGGGGTTATACCTTGCTTGTCTTGAACTCCTTCGTCTTCAAGCTCCGATGGTGGTCCGATGGCTTCTTCTCGTCGTCTCCGTACGCCGAAGATAGATCCACCTGAAAGCTCCAACCTTTAGCTCCTTCTTCGTTCTTTGAAGAAACTAGTTCACTTGGTTTGCTAAACCTAGTGAACTAGAATGAGTAGAGTAGAATTAGAATGGGATTTTATCTATGGTTCTTGATTCTCAACTCATGAGACAAGAGAACCATAGATCAAGAGAGGGAGCAAGAGGTTGAGGGTGAGAGCAAAAGGAGAGCTCAAGAACAAGAGAGAGAATGAGCAAGAAAGAATGAGGCTTTCTTTTGTCTTTCACCCTCTCATAATCCAAAGTGATCATAACTCATCATATCAAAAAAAGTCTTATGTGATGGTTGAAGCAACTATAACCATATCATTTCATGCACTTATTTTACACAAATGAGCAAGTAAACAAAAGTCTTTGCCATGAAATGATGGCTATGGTTATCATGATGGTCAACTAGTCAAGCCTAATCAACCGGTCAACAAAGTCAACAAGTCAACAACCATGTCACCATAATACTTAATTAATATAATAGTTAATCACATATCATATTCTCATTAGGGTTGAGTAAAAAGTCAAATAGTCAACGGTCAACTGTCAACAACCCTAATGAGAATCCGCTGCCTCTGCGTCCCTGTCAACTGTGCATACACACCCGCATCCGCGTTCCGAGGAACACGAATGCAAACTGGATAAATCCAATCCCATCAGGTACACTAGGATCTGGCTTAAACCAAAGCCCGCTAGTGTAAACTGTCCGGACACTGTACGTGCACAAGTGCACGGATGTGACCGAACCCTGTCGCAAAACCATGCGACCTGTCGCAATACTATGCGACCTCTACTCTTTTGCCTAAAGGCGAAAAGCTTTCTGTGTGGGACTCTAAAGACTCGACACTACGCTGGCAGTGGGTTTAACCACAGACCGCAAGCGGCACTAGCTGTGTGTAACGGTCCCCAGGTAATGCCGACAAGAAGACCGACGAGGCGAAACCCATCTGAACTCCTACTGAGCCTGAGTGTGACATTCTCCGTACAGTCCGGTCTGTTCGTCTGATACATCGCATGGCGGGCCTAGGGGGCGGTAAACGTCAGTCCCCCAATAGCGGTACAAGTCGTGCCGGAGCGAAGCCCAAAACACCCTGAGATAACACTGGAAACCTACCAGCATATCTCGTTTGCCCTGGCCAGGGACTACTCGTGTAATGGCTCTCCTAGACACAGCGCGATGTCAACCCCCAATACCGGAAGAGACGAATCCTGTCTAACCATCACTGCCTCCAAGTGCTTCGGGACTGCACCCAACCACTGCCTGTTTGCACGACTCCTTTGAGCCGTGGTAGGGTAGTGATCAAAGTACAGTGGGAACACACTCGAGGCGAAGTGACAGTGTCAAGTCAGCGGACTAAGCTGTACTCATGTCACCTGGGAACTGATAACTGACGATAGGTATAATACCAACTAGTCAGTTCCCGACGAGTCCTGTCCAGTGTACCCGTAACCTAACGAGCACCCGCATACTATCTCAAGTACGACGTACTGACGGCTGTGGGACAGACCGTCTCCCACACTGGGATGAGAAGCGCATGCGCTGGTCTACTCCGGAGTATCGATGCCCTGTCTCGATAGTCCTGCGACCAGGGACTTGCATAAGGATGTGCTTATAGATTACCCAGCCCCACTAGTGTGACGGCCATCACATCGCTGGTAATCAAGCAAAGATCCTAAGGGCTCTACTAATGTGTATAGGCGATATACAAAAATAAACACATGTACACATTGAAGTAGAAACAAACCAAGTAGCATACTACTATTTTGAGCAAGATTGTATATACAAGGTGAATATCCCAAGCATCCATTAAGTAATATACAAACCAGTATGATACAGTAATGGCCTCTAGGGCATATACACTAACAATCTCCCACTTGCACTAAGGCCATGTACTGGCGTATCGAAGACCTATCATCTCGATCAGCCGCTCGAACTGAGTCTGGGGCAGGGCCTTGGTGAATGGATCTGCAGTGTTATCTTCTGAAGCGACTCTCCGAACCTCGATCTCCTGGCGATCCACGATCTCCCTGATCAGGTGATACCGCCTCAAGATGTGCCTGGATCTCTGATGGGACCTGGGTTCCTTCGCTAAAGCTATAGCCCCGTTGTTGTCGCAATACAGAGGTATTGGATCAACAATGGACGGAACCACCTGAAGTTCTTTCAAGAACTTCCTCATCCAGACAGCTTCTTTTGCGGCATCAGATGCAGCGATGTATTCCACTTCCATCGTCGAGTCTGCAACGGTTTCCTGTTTGGAACTCTTCCAACACACCGCCCCTCCATTGAGGGTAAAGACAAAACCTGACATGGACTTGGAATCATCCTTGTCACTCTGGAAGCTGGAGTCAGCAAAGGCCTCGATCTGGAGGTCTTTTCCGCCATACACCAAGAACATCTCCTTAGTCCTTCTCAGGTACTTGAGAATGTTCTTTACCGCTATCCAGTGTTTCTCCCCAGGGTTTGACTGATACCGGCTTACCACACTCAGTGCATAAGCTACATCCGGTCTGGTACACAACATCGCATACATTATAGAGCCTACCGCAGAAGCGTAGGGTATAATAGACATGCGATCCCTCTCTGAATCAGTCTTGGGAGACATCTCTTTAGAGAGGGTGATCCCGTGACAAGCCGGTAGGTTACCGCGCTTGGAATCTTCCATACTGAATCTCTTCAGTATGGTGTCGATGTACCTGGACTGTGAAAGTCCTAATATCCTCTTGGATCTGTCACGGTAGATCCGGATACCCAGAATGTACGAGGCATCACCCAGGTCTTTCATGGAGAACCTGTGTGACAAGAACCCCTTGACAGATTGTAGCATAGGAATGTCATTTCCTATTAAGAGAATGTCATCCACGTATAAAACGAGGAATACTACAGTTCTCGCTACAAATCTACTATAGATGCATGGTTCATCTGGATTTTTGATAAAGCCAAATTCTTTGACCGTCTCATCAAAGCAGATGTTCCAACTCCGCGATGCCTGCTTTAGTCCATAGATGGACTTAAGCAACTTGCACACCTTTCCGCTGCTCCCACTCTGAATGAAACCCTCTGGTTGGTCCATATAGACACACTCCTCTAAATTTCCATTTAGAAAAGCGGTCTTTACGTCCATTTTCCAGATCTCATAATCGTGGAAGGCAGCAATGGCAAGAAGGATCCGAATGGATTTCAGCATGGCTACTGGAGAAAAGGTTTCGTCATAGTCCAAGCCAGGTCTTTGACGGAAACCCTTTGCTACCAGCCTAGCTTTATAGGTCTCAACCTGTCCATCTACACTAATCTTCCTTTTGAAGATCCACTTGCATCCTACGGGTTTTACCCCGTCTGGAGCAATGTCCAACGTCCATACCTTGTTGGTGTACATGGACTCCATTTCGGTCCGCATTGCATCCAGCCATTTCACTGAGTCAACGCTCTGAACGGCCTGCTGGAAGCTAGTAGGCTCATCATAATCTATGATGCAATCCTCTCTATCCCCGTCTATGAGAAAACCGCAGTATCTCTCGGGCGGATGAGACTGCCTACTACTCCTGCGGAGCGGCGTAGGAATGTCCTGTTCTGTTGAACCCTCTGGTTCCACTAACCTTTCAGTAATAGTCTGTGGTTCTGGAATTTCTTCCAGTTCTACTGCGCTCCCACTATTTTCTTTTTCCAAGAACTGGTGTTCTAGAAAGTGGGCATTACGAGAAACAAGGACTTTTTGTTCCTCTGCGTAGTAGAAAAGATACCCCCTGGTGTTCTTTGGGTATCCCACAAACTTGCACAGTACTGAGCGTGCCTCGAGTTTGTCCGCATGCTGCTTTTTGACAAAAGCTGGACATCCCCAGATCTTCAGATATTGAAGATAGGGTTTCTTCCCACTCCACATTTCATATGGGGTGGTAGGCACAGTCTTAGTCGGAACTCGGTTCAAAAGGTATGCAGCTGATTCTAGCGCATACCCCCAGAATGATCGCGGTAACTCAGCGTTACTCATCATGGACCGCACCATATCCAATAGGGTGCGGTTCCGTCTCTCCGATACACCGTTATGTTGCGGGGTGTATGGAGGAGTAAGCTGAGAGAGAATTCCGTTCTCTTTTAAATAGTCCAGGAACTCGGCACTTAAGTATTCTCCACCTCGATCCGATCTTAGAATCTTAATACTTTTGCCGGTCTGTTTCTCTACTTCATTCTTATACTCCTGGAATTTTCCAAAGGCCTCGGACTTATGTTTCATTAAGAAGACATAACCGTACCTTGAGAAGTCATCCGTAAAAGTAATGAAGTAAGAATGTCCGCTTCGGGCATGTGTAGACATTGGACCACACACGTCACTGTGTACGAGTCCCAAGAGCTCGCTCGCTCTTACTCCATGTCCAGTAAACGGAGTCTTTGTCATCTTTCCTTTGAGACAGGATTGACAAGTGGCATACGACTGATATTCGAACGCATTCAAATACCCTTCTGTATGTAACTTCGTCAACCTTCTCTCATTGATGTGACCCAGTCTACAATGCCACAAGAAAGTCTGATTTATTTCTGGAGACTTCCTTTTGTGTGTATTCTGGACATTAAAAATCTGTGGTTGGTTTAACACGTATATACCATTACTCAATGCACCTGACCCAATCAAAACTTGATTAAGGTGAATGTTTACAACATTACTTACAAACGCAAATTCATAACCTTCTTTAGAAACTAAAGATACAGAAATGATATTACAAGTTGCGTTGGGTACAAAAAAGCAATTACGCAAAACCAAAACATGTCCATCTGACATTCCCAGGTGATAGTCCCCCACGGCTTTAGCATCCATGCTAGCTCCGTTCGCAACTCTGAGGGTCATGTCACCTGCCTTCAAAACCCTACGGTTTCTTAACGCCTGCAAAGAATTACAGATATGAGATCCTGATCCGGTATCCAATACCCAGGAAGTAGAGTTTATTGAAAGACAGTTTTCAATAACATACACACCTGAAGCTGAAGCTGCAACCTGCTTCAATTCCTGTGTTCTGGCCTTCCAGGCCCTGCAATCATTCTTCCAGTGTCCTTTCTTATGACAATAGAAGCATTCTTCCTTATCCACAAGCTTCCCCGCTATCTTTGTTGCTTTTGCTTTTCCCTTCGTATCCACTTTACTAACACCGCCCCTTGGTTTGGCGGGGGCCTTCTTCTTCTTTCCCTTGGCTTTCGCCTTGGACCTAGAAGAAGATGATCCTCCTACAAACAAAGTGGATGTTTCCCTACCTTTCTGTAGGGTGCCCTCTGCGCTCCTCAGCATGTTGAGGAGCTCTGAAAGTTCAACCTCCTTTTCTTGTAAGTTGAAGTTCAGTATAAACTGGGCGTAAGTGGAAGGAAGGGACTGGAGAACTATATCCATATATAGCTCACTCTCCAATGTGATCCCTAGGTCAGCGAGCTCCTCAATGTAGCCGATCATCTTTAGCACGTGCTCGGCTACTGATGATCCGACGGCCATTCTTGTCGAAAATAACTTTTTCGACGCTTCGTATCTTGCGATACGAGATTGCTCTTCATACAGTTCTTTTGTATGAAGCAATATGGACTCCATGTCCATATTCTCGTGCCTCCTCTGATGTTCGTTGTCCATCGAGGCAAGCAGGAGGCATTTGGCCTTCGCGCTATCAATCTCCCAAGTCTTGCGGATTTCCTTATCCGCGACGCTGGAAGTTGGACCAGGGACAGGGGGAGCTTTGGTGGTAAGAAGATACCCCAGCTTGTCGTAAGTGATTGCTATCTTGACATTCCTGAGCCAATCTTTGTAGTTTGGCCCTGTCAGTTTGTTTTTATCTAGGAGTAACTTAAGTCCAGTCATGTTGATTGGTCGCTGCAATTAGGAGAGAGAAGAAGAAACACTCAGCATGATGCTCTTGCAAGTTTAGAGTGGTTTTTAGTTTGTCTAAACAGGATGGCTCCCACTGTTTCTCGAATCCCTCCTCAAACCATAAAGGAAGAATTAGTCAGGATCAATCCCACCGTACAATACTTGCTTAACCGTTCAGCCAGGCCGGTGTCGGTACTTCGAGGGAGGTTTTCCAACGCTTTCGCGAAGTTCCTTAATTAAAGAACCTCTTTTCCCTGGGGGCGTAGCCCCGCTAACACCTTTCTAGGCACCTACTAGGTTTATAGCATTGATCGTTAAGTGAGAAATTTCCCGAGGAGTAGCATATACTCACAGTAGGATCGGGATCCAAATATCATTGCGTGACGAAACTGAAGGAATCCTACCAGAATCATCACACTCCAAATGGTATGCAAATCTAGCAAGTTTCAGTACTTATGAAACTCCCGATGTGGATTTTTGCCCCATGCTCTTATGACCTTGGCGTGAGGTCAAAATGTCATAAGTCACATGTCAAGTTCGTCCCATCATTATCCAGGTTAATTTGAACCCACCCGTACATACCCTTGACGTAGGCCAAAATGGCAGTACGACTGTCTCAAACCAACGCATTCTATCTATGCAACAGATAAATATCCGGCAGCTACCAATCACTATGCCTTGGCGTGAGGTCAAAATACATAGCTTGAATACTACTGAATATTTAACTGAAATGATGGAGGGCTACGGATGGTTTTGGCAAAACCGTGAACGTAGTGAACTTGATTTGGTCGATGGAACGAGATAGCTTTTAAAAGGAGTGGCTCAAGCTCCGCATTTAAAAGTTGTTTTGAAAAGAACCGAGTGGTTTTTCGAAAGTGTTCCAACGACTTTAACTTGGTTTATTATCTTGCATTAGTTCTTTTAATGCGTGATATTCTTGCATTAGTTCTTTTAATGCGTCCCATCAATTAATCCTACCATTGCAGAAAACAACCAAAATATTACGTACGCTTATGCCATTCGCATTCGCCACGGGGCCCCGTCATTACCCGTTAGGTTACTTAACTAACGACAGAGCGGGGGCTGGGCTAGCGCGTCTGTAAAACATAAGCAACGCCTAAATAATATCATATATAGATATACTGCAATGATAAACATTTCAGATCACAGATGAATACATTGGATATACTAGGAATCTGTAATTCGTACGAGCCTGTAACGAAAGACAAATTACACGGTCGCGGTGAATAGCCAAATACCCCACCCAAGACCCCTACGGGTGCGGCAAACTACCCGCCAAGTACCCGAAGCGTAGTAACCTCCCTCATCTCCATGAGTAGGCCACTCGACACTTCGGCATATCCGGTAGTTTGTGCACCCCCTCCATGGGTCTATCCTAGGAGCAAAAACAGTAAAAAGAAATTATACAATGACGGCTACAACCCCGACCCGGTTGTGCGGCCATACAAATAATTATTACATCAATTTACAAATTTACATGAATTGAAAGAAAAGAAAACTCTCGTCTCACAACCCCCGGCTATTCACCCGCGACAATCCAACATATTCATATACACATTCCAGCACATTACAGATCACAGATTTGTATAACCCCCACTAATCGACATATAGCGATTAGTAGACGTTCAATACAAATATCACATTACAGAAAAAAAAACCGTTAGCTAAAGTCTTTTAGAAGTTCGATCAAAAATACGGATTTTCGGGACCCCAAAATAAAATTTTCGTTCTGGAAAATCTGGGTTGAAAATATATATACTAAAAATCCCAAAATACCCCCAGAATAACACTGCACCAAAGATTGACCTCGGCCGAGTCAACTCGGCCGCGGATCCGCGGCGGGAGCGTGCTCCCGCCGCGCTTCCGCGGCTCTTTGACTCGATCGTGGGTCCATCTTTGGTGGTTATTCATAAAAAAGCCTGAGTCGATTTTAGGTGTTAAAATAATCAACTTTTGAACAGTAAAAAAATCGACAGAAACTTGAAAATCTCGGGGTTCGTTTTCGGGACTTTTCTTTGATCGATCTTCTAGTTACTTGCTAACATGTTAGATAGAGTTTAACCTGGCTCTGATACCACTGTAAGTCCATGCTACCTCTCCCGGTACTTTCGGGAATGCGGAATTTGGTAAAAAACAATTTTCTTAAGGATGGTAACATGGACCTATAACCCGGATCTTGGTTAAACATCTATCTAACACCTAACTATGAGTTTCTAGCTACTCGGTTAGGGGGTTATACCTTGCTTGTCTTGAACTCCTTCGTCTTCAAGCTCCGATGGTGGTCCGATGGCTTCTTCTCGTCGTCTCCGTACGCCGAAGATAGATCCACCTGAAAGCTCCAACCTTTAGCTCCTTCTTCGTTCTTTGAAGAAACTAGTTCACTTGGTTTGCTAAACCTAGTGAACTAGAATGAGTAGAGTAGAATTAGAATGGGATTTTATCTATGGTTCTTGATTCTCAACTCATGAGACAAGAGAACCATAGATCAAGAGAGGGAGCAAGAGGTTGAGGGTGAGAGCAAAAGGAGAGCTCAAGAACAAGAGAGAGAATGAGCAAGAAAGAATGAGGCTTTCTTTTGTCTTTCACCCTCTCATAATCCAAAGTGATCATAACTCATCATATCAAAAAAAGTCTTATGTGATGGTTGAAGCAACTATAACCATATCATTTCATGCACTTATTTTACACAAATGAGCAAGTAAACAAAAGTCTTTGCCATGAAATGATGGCTATGGTTATCATGATGGTCAACTAGTCAAGCTTAGTCAACCGGTCAACAAAGTCAACAAGTCAACAACCATGTCACCATAATACTTAATTAATATAATAGTTAATCACATATCATATTCTCATTAGGGTTGAGTAAAAAGTCAAATAGTCAACGGTCAACTGTCAACAACCCTAATGAGAATCCGCTGCCTCTGCGTCCCTGTCAACTGTGCATACACACCCGCATCCGCGTTCCGAGGAACACGAATGCAAACTGGATAAATCCAATCCCATCAGGTACACTAGGATCTGGCTTAAACCAAAGCCCGCTAGTGTAAACTGTCCGGACACTGTACGTGCACAAGTGCACGGATGTGACCGAACCCTGTCGCAAAACCATGCGACCTGTCGCAATACTATGCGACCTCTACTCTTTTGCCTAAAGGCGAAAAGCTTTCTGTGTGGGACTCTAAAGACTCGACACTACGCTGGCAGTGGGTTTAACCACAGACCGCAAGCGGCACTAGCTGTGCGTAACGGTCCCCAGGTAATGCCGACAAGAAGACCGATGAGACGAAACCCATCTGAACTCCTACTGAGCCTGAGTGTGACATTCTCCGTACAGTCCGGTCTGTTCGTCTGATACATCGCATGGCGGGCCTAGGGGGCGGTAAATGTCAGTCCCCCAATAGCGGTACAAGTCGTGCCGGAGCGAAGCCCAAAACACCCTGAGATAACACTGGAAACCTACCAGCATATCTCGTTTGCCCTGGCCAGGGACTACTCGTGTAATGGCTCTCCTAGACACAGCGCGATGTCAACCCCCAATACCGGGAGAGACGAATCCTGTCTAACCGTCACTGCCTCCAAGTGCTTCGGGACTGCACCCAACCACTGCCTGTTTGCACGACTCCTTTGAGCCGTGGTAGGGTAGTGATCAAAGTACAGTGGGAACACACTCGAGGCGAAGTGACAGTGTCAAGTCAGCGGACTAAGCTGTACTCATGTCACCTGGGAACTGATAACTGACGATAGGTATAATACCAACTAGTCAGTTCCCGACGAGTCCTGTCCAGTGTACCCGTAACCTAACGAGCACCCGCATACTATCTCAAGTACGACGTACTGACGGCTGTGGGACAGACCGTCTCCCACACTGGGATGAGAAGCGCATGCGCTGGTCTACTCCGGAGTATCGATGCCCTGTCTCGATAGTCCTGCGACCAGGGACCTGCATAAGGATGTGCTTATAGATTACCCAGCCCCACTAGTGTGACGGCCATCACATCGCTGGTAATCAAGCAAAGATCCTAAGGGCTCTACTAATGTGTATAGGCGATATACAAAAATAAACACATGTACACATTGAAGTAGAAACAAACCAAGTAGCATACTACTATTTTGAGCAAGATTGTATATACAAGGTGAATATCCCAAGCATCCATTAAGTAATATACAAACCAGTATGATACAGTAATGGCCTCTAGGGCATATACACTAACACTTCTTCCACCAACCAGAGGACTGCATTGATAAAATTTTTGAATGGTTGATGTTGACATTCGGTCTTTGCAAAGCTTGGCATCGACCACTGATTTTTTACCCCCTCATATGATTTTCAAAAGATTAACATGGCTTAATTCAAGTTGGGGGGGGCATGTTTTCTGGCTCCTAAAAAGAAAATTTTTACAAAATTTTGAGCCAAAAATAAGTTTGGGGGAGGATCTTCACTTAAATATTTTGCCCCCACTAATAAATTCCTCCCAAGTTTACAGGTTTTTCGAGATTTAGTAGAAGGCAACAGTGAGGACACTGTTGAAAACAAGTTTGGGGGAGGTTTGTGCTTATTTTCGCATCATTTGCATCATACTTTGCATAAGCACAAAATAATTTTGAAAACCTATAAAAATTTAAAAAATTTCAAAAGATAAAAAATATTTTTGTACATAAATAAGATAATAAAAGTTTAGATTGTGAACAATTACATCCATGAGATTAGAAAAATTTAAGAAAACTAAGAAAATTAGAAGTTTTCTTATACGAACTAGTAATAAGTAGTTATGAGCCGTTGTCCCAAGGGTTAGTAAGATGAAGGACGTCACTAATCTGAGAATAAAAATAAGTCTGAAAAATAGTTTCTATTCTGGAAGCCAAACATTTTGAACGTTGCTACCCTGCTATTTGCACTTACACACGTCTTGAAGCCTGGGATAGTAGAGGATACCTTGAAATACTCTTGTCTTAAAGCCGATGTATGAAGGAAATAAAAAAAAAGGTGAATAAAAAAATATATATATAAAGTGGTGAGAAAAATGAACACTGGTTTTGTTATCACCAAGGGCAATAAAAATGTATAGCGAGGGTGCCTCTTCACCTAGTGCCCTAAGGCCAACTGGTCTGGGAGTCACTGCTATGCCTGAGGTGGTGCAAGACGAGGAAAATACACCAAATAAGCAAACACATGAGTAATCGGTCGGTTAGTACCTCAAGAAGTATTAACGGTCGCATGAAAGTGTGTGAGCAAATTCGTCTAAATATTCATTAATTAAAAAGTACTGAGGCTGATGGACAAGAGTATGATAGCTTGAATTGAATTCTCCGGGTGTAGGGATGTCCTTTACACACACGCAGGGTGATATGATCGATGTTTGGAAGAAAGATAGGAATGAAGAATGAGACGATGTTTTATTGAGGGAGGACGTGATTTCTGACATCTTTTCATGACCATTAAGATAGGGCTCATGACAACCGAAAAGCTAACTTAGTTGGAAACCATAATTTTCAAGGATTTTCTTTTACAATTCTTTTCTTTAAATGTAATATTCATGATCTTTCTTTTATTATCGGATTTTGTGGGTGCAATCCACTGAAAACCCTCAGGAGACAACACTCCTCCTACTAGGGACACCTAGAGGTTTAAAGGCTTGTTGCACATGCTCAGTGCAATCGTGTTGCCTACGAAAGTGTGCTAGTTAGTTTTTCTCTTTCTTTATTTTCTCCTTCTTTTTAATAAACAGTTCGCTCGAGACGATCGAAATTAAGTTTAGGAGAATTTGATCAGTCGAAAATACTGTATCTTTTAACCGGCAATTTCCCTATCATTTGCATTCATTTAGAAGTGTACGGTATTCATATTTCACATATTAGCAAATCAGTCGTTAAATATCAGATTGCATGTGTTAGACCCTAAAACCGGCATTATAAAGGAAATTGACCGCATTTCATGGCATCGCATCATCCCTGTATTGCGTAACACTTGTGTCGAGATTTGTGCAGGAAATTGCAGGAGCAAATTCAAAAGAAGCTGATAAAAAATACACCAACTCCATGTTTTCAGATCTGGTAGCAATTCAGAAGGAAATATACAAATCAACATATTAAAGAAAGGCCCAAAACTCAGGCCCAACAAGCACCAGAGAGCCCAAGCCCCAACTCTCCAAAAGAGCCGCGGAACCGCGGCGGGATCCGGCTTGCGCCGCGGTTCCGCGGCGGTTTGGTCAGATCATCATTCCATTTTCATTTCATAATCTCAATCTCAAGGCCTACAGCTCAGAAAGACATGTCAAATTCTATAATTCTCTCGAAGTTTCTGCCAGATCAGCAAAAGATGATTAATTAAGCTAATCCTAATTAAGCTCCTAATTAACCTCTCTAGAAGCTCCCTCCTAACTAATCACATCTAGAAGCTTCTCCTCTAACTAACTTTTGGAGGGAAATTCAAATCTCCTCAACAAGCTTTTGGAGGGAAACTTAAAATTCAAATCCTAGATCTAGGGTTTTGATGGCTATAAATAGGAACCTAGATCTAAGGGTTGAAGTTGTTCATTAATTCTTCATCTCTCCCTCCTCCATCCACAAGTCTAGTGACAAGGCTTGTGTCAAAACCCTAACCCTAATCTAATCAATCAAGATTCCAAATTCAAGATCCATGGAGTTCAAGCAAAGCAAGTCTTCAACCATCCTTTAGAAGCGAAGCCGACTTTCATCGGAGCACGAGATCCAAGCCGATCCACGACTCAAGGAGCCGATGCAACGCTAGATTCGACAATTTTGTTCCTTCTCAAATTCTTGTAGTCTCTTGAGCAATATGTAACAATTTGTGGAATAAATAAAGGTGAAGATTCTTTAAACTTGCTTTTATTTCAATTCGAGCATTATGATTCATATTCAAATCTTGAATGTATTCTTTGTGATGATGCGCGAATAAACTCCGCTCGTGGAGGAATCGAAATGATTGTAGTATGATGATGTTGATGAATTGTTAAACGTTTTCTTAAGTCTTAAAACAATTGTAAATTCTTGAAAATCGATTGATCGATGATCTAGATCGATGCGAATGCGTTCTTGATTCCTTTCGCACGATCTAGAGATCGACAATTGATCATTCAACTTTCAAGAAGCTATCTAGTGAATGTTATTCATCGAAAGGAGAAAGGATAGGATGAGGAACCCTAATTCCTCGCAAGATCCTTGATCCTCGATGAATTCAATATCGATTTAGCATCAATTTGTTACTAGATAAGAAATCGTAATCTTGAATCTTCATCACATCTACAATTTACTCGATTCCTACGAGTTTTACTTCAAATCTTGAAACCCTAAAGTGATTGGAATTCTATCGAAACTCGATTCTCGATATTTATCATTTTCTTGATTCTTGATTAGAATAGTGACACTTGAAACCATCGATAAAAATCTTGAATCATGTTTTCTTTTCTTTTCTATTAACTTTTCGATTCAAACAAATCAAAATACAAACGAATCGCACAATCCCTGTGGACGATCCGCACTTGCTAACGAAATCTATACACGACACCGTTATTGATTGCGGTCAAATAATTCTTTGATTGTGATTCTATACATTTTCTTAAACACACAACAAGAATTTTGAACCAATCAATCACCTAATTCCCAATAACTTACTCCTACATCATCTGTAAAACCATACAGATGTTAGAATCATACCTGGTAAATACATACCTTGGAGCAAGGACTAATTGAGAAATCAGTTTTCTTTTAACAATACACAGTGAAACTGAAACATTGAACTGTTTCGTAGGGGTATCCGGGTATTCCTAGTAATCCCTCTTCCATTATCCAGATTCACAACTGTAACCGTATATTTCTTTGCCACCTCTCCAAATCCCTTTATATGTCTTTAGCCATTACCTTCTGCACACCCCCTTAGGCTAAATGGTTTTCTTCCTTCCCTACCTTTCGGCACCAGCCTATGGTTTGGAAGAAGACTATCCAATAAGCATAATGGGTGTACTGTCCTAATCCTAGGAGCACTCGCAATGCGAGAGAAGGTGAAGATAAAAGACAACCGAATAAACCTTATTCCTATTTCTCCTGAACCAGAATCCATCCCCGAACTGGAACAAGTTCCTTTCGAGTTCGTATATAACCATACGATGGAGTATCCAAATAAACTGTGGATCTTCGTAGTGATACGGAGTGTTCTGGAGAAATACAAAGGTGAAGTGGGAGTGGTAATGAAATACTTGGTTTGGTCGTGAATAGCAGTCGCAATTTACTTTGCCCTCCTTCTAATCCCTTTCTTTGTCTTAACTTAATACCTTCTGTACATCGTTTAGGCTAATTGGTTTTCTTCATTCCCTACCGGTCAGCACCTGTCTATGGTTTGGAAGAAGACTATCCAATTTGCGTAATAGGTGTACTGTCCTAATCCTAGGAGCACTCGCAACCTGAGAGAAGGTAAAAGGAAAAGACAACCGAATAATCCTATTCGTTTTCTCCAGAACTGGAAACCATCCTCGAATAAATTCCTTCGAGTTCGTATATAACCATACGATGGTTTTATCCAATGGAAGTGGACGTTCGTAATAATACGGGGTGTCCTGGAGAAAAGGGTAAAAGTAGGAGTGGCAATGAGGTTTGCAACTCTGACAATCCAAAAGTCAGTGTTTAAGAAGGTTCGGTTAATTCTGGTCACTGAGTCATAGTCTAGGATCGGGTCATGGTCCCTGCCAACGAGAGAGAGAAAAGAAACACTCAGCGTGCACTCTAACCTAGATCAGAATGGTTATCACTTTATCTAATCAGGAAACCTCCCACTGTAACCTCAAATTCTTCTCCAAACCTGAAAGAAGAATTAATCGGGATCACCCGAGGAGTAAACCAACTCATCAGTGGGAATCGGGATCCAACAATCATCGCATGATAACGTGATAGAATCCGCTCACGTTATCATACTCCAGAAGATATGCGCATATCTGGCAAGTTTCAGTTTCTTTAGAAACTCCCGATGTGATTTTTACTCCATGCTCTTATGACCTTGACTTTAGCCAACATATCATAAGTCACATGTCAAGTTCTACCCGTCATTCTCCAGGTTAATTTGAACCGTACATACCCTTGACTTTGGCCAAAATAGTAGTACGACTGTCCCAAACCAACGCATCTATCTGTGCAGCATATGAATACCCAATAGCTACCAATCACTGTGCCTTGACTTTGGCCAACATACACAGCTTGAATACTTATTGACTATTCATATGAAACGATGGAGGGGCTACGAATGGTTTCTGGCGAAAACCTTTAACGTAATAAACTTGATATCGCTGAAGGAACCGGATAGCTTTTAAAAATATAGTGGCGAAAACCTTTGCTAAAGAGGTCACTCCCGGTGAAGGGATCTCGGCTCTTTCCCCGTAGGATAAGGTGTAGGATATTCCAACTGAATACCATGATGCAAAGCAAAAGTAAACGACTATAGTGAAGTTATTGCCCTGACGCAAACTTTTGTCCAAGGGGTCACTCCCGGTGAAGGGATCTCGGCCCTTGCCTCGTCGACTGAGGAGCTGGATATTCATAACCGAATACCACTGTGCAAAACAAAAGAAAACGTCCTTGCAATAACAACTTTTTGAAAAAATGTTCCAACAACATTAGAATAGGTTTGTTTAGCTTGCATTGATCCGAATCAACGCAGTTCCATCAATTGATCACACCAATAAAGAACGAAAATAATGATGTACGTATATGCCATCCGCATTTGCCACTGGGTCCCGTCATCACCCGTTAGGTTACTTAACTAACGACAGAGCGGGGACTGGACTAGCGCGGATGCAAAATATATACAACATCTACTAGTATATATATATTAATATATAATATTCGCTCAAGGCGTGATAAAAATGCAACATCACAGAAATGTAATCAGCATCACAGAACAATACAGATATCTGGGATCCCCGGGTTTCATAGAGCCGCTACTGAAACCCGACATTCCCCTGATCGTGTGGATAGCCTATGCAATGAAATCCTAGACCCCTACGGGCGCGACAAGTTACCCACCAAAACCTGAAGCGAGGCAGCCCCCTTCAGCAACGTGAATGGACCACCCAGCACTTCACGAAATCCGGTAACTTGGGCACCCCTCCTGGGTCAACCTGTACCCCCTACGAGTGCGGCGAATAGCCCGCCAATTCTAGAGTAAAGCCCCCTCCGTCTCAACGCCATGAGATGCGGGCCCGTTGCCCTCTAGAATCCGGCTATCCGTGTACCCCTCCGCGGGGTAATTCTAGTACAGAAAGTAAAAATATACATACAACGGGTACATCGACCTCGACCCGGTCGTGCCCCAAAAGAATAATATACAAACAGGCAGTGACGGCAGTCCACAAGTCGGACGCTCGCCCCGCAATATCAAATGTACATATAAAAACAAAACTGTACTACCATTGCATCCAGGCTATCCCCCATGACCAATCCGCAACATCACAGCATAACACAGAACATCAACGTGAATGTCACGTTCGCAAATCCGTCTAAAAGGGCTATAGCAGTTAGACAGGATTTACCGATCAAATGACATTCACGGTCGCAGATATAATGTAAATACTGTGAACTAACATGTTTAAAATTTCCGATCGAACAAATTTACCGAAGTGGGCCGCAAGCACTACTGTAGCACTCTGTGAAAATCTGGGCCCAAACAGAATATCCCAAAACCCCTATTTCCAAACCAGAAGCCAACTGAAAAAATTCCGTACGGCGTTGACTCACTTTCACCGCGGAACCGCGGCCAACCAGGGGTTTGGCCGCGTTTCCGCGGTTGTATTGAGGCATCACCTTACGAAATTTTTGCAGAATAGCTTACAATCCTCTGCACATGTTTCTGCAATGTACTGAAAAAAATTTCGAGCTAAAAAAATTTCGACAGAAACCTAATGCACTGAAAATACGGTTTTTGGGATTTTTGTTTGATCGAGTTCTAAACACACTAGACCAAGCTAGACTAGGTTAATGGCGTGGCTTTGATACCAATGTAAGTGCACGGCGGCGCCCCGGCCGTCAATCTGACGCCGGAATGCGGAAACGAAAAACTGTACAAAACTGTAAACCGGCACCACCGCACACTAAAAACCCGGATCGGGCCATTAACCTAACTACTAGCAAACGAAAATATGGTAGAGAGATATACCGAGCGATCCGTATCCTTCGGTCTTCTCGTCGTCGTCGTCCCGATCTCCCGCGGAATCTCTGTTCGTCACCTCCTCGTCGGAAAGGGCACCACGTAGCCGTTTTCTTTTATGGGCTCCCACCTCTGGACCGAGGCAACTCGGGCGCGAAGTTGGCAAGCCGACGCGTCCAAGGGTACTGTAGGAGTAGTGTAGAATGCACTTTGTCTCAATGGGGGTTTTTGTAGTTGCCTTTGGTGATGGAGGAATGAAGAACTTTGAAATGGAGCTTGGGAATTTTTGTGTAAGAAAAATGAGAATCATAATTTTCCACCACCAAATGAATCCTCTCCCATTTCCTCAAGTGGCCGGCCCCTATGATAAAAATGGTGGATAAAAACAAAAACATGAAGGGAGGTGAGAGTAGGAAAAGCAAAGGGGTGACCACATCCAAAAGCAAGTCTCACATCAACTACTAATCCATTCTAATCTCATTTAATGCAAAGAGTTAATTCAAAAAGAATCTCATGATGAAAGAACTATCATGAAGCCACAAAATGCAAGAAAACCCCTCCACAAAATGTAATTTGCACAACTGCAAATAAGGCCCTCCATCAGAAAGTCCGGCCGGGGAGGAACAAAGAAAAACTGGCCGGAACAAAATGCAAACTGGCAACCTCAGAAAACTGATCCCGTAATAAATGTTGGATATAGTGCCCTCAGAGTCAATTATTGGATCACAGGCACGTGATTGCAATGATTGAGGAGGACCTATGCCGGTAGGACAGTCTTACTCGAGATGATAGTATGCTATCTGGTTTATCTTTATCATCGTGTACTGCTTTAGGTGACCTTACGAGTCGCTATTACACGTTGATAGAGCCCCTAGGATTCTTGCTTGACTACCAGCAGTATGAGGGCGATCATATACGTGAGAGCTAGAGTCTATAAGCACATCCTTAAAAGGTCCCTAGTCGTGGGAGTTTCGAGATAGGGCATCGATACTCCGGAGTAGACTAGTGTATACAGTCGAGACCCCGACGAGGGGCGGTGGCCGGTCTCACAAGCCACTGGTGTCAGTTGGTTCACCTAAGATGTATACAGGTGCTCATTGGGTTATGAGTACACCGGACATGACTCGCCGGGAACCTGCTAGTTGGGATTATACCTGATGTCAGATAGCAGTTCCCTGGTGACATGTGTACATGTTTGTTCATCGACCTGAGATCGTCATTTGTCTCGTGTGAGTTCCCACTGTGCTTTGATTACTACCCTACCACGCTCAAAGGAGAGTGCAAACAGGTTTTAGTTGGGTACAGTCCCGAGCCACATGGAGGCAGTGAGCGGATCTGCAAGGGTTCGTCTCTCCCGGTATTGGGGGTGAGGTCGCGCTGTGTCTAGGAGAGCCAGAACATGAAAAGTCCTTGGCCAAGGCAGGAGATTTGCTGGTAGGTATTCCAGTAGTATCTCAGGGTGTTCTGGGCTACACTCCGACATGACTTGTACCGCTATTGGGGGTTTGACTTTTACCAACCCCCTAGGCCCGCCATGCGATGCTCATAGACGAACGGACCGGACTGTACGGATATTGTTACTGACAGGCTTAGTAGGGTGTCAGGATGAGTTCGCTCATCGACGTCCCTTTTGGTCAATAGCTGGTGGCCCGTTATGTATTGGCTGATACCTCTGACGTGCTAGTGGTTAAATCCACAGCCATAGTATTGACGAGTCTTTAGAGTCCACCACACACTCAGTTACTCAAGTTTCGGGCGAAACGCTGTAGAGGCCGTATGGAGATATGGCAGGGTTCGATCAGATACGTGCGGTATTGCACGGATCGTGATCGGACGGATTTTACTAGCCGGCTTTGGCTTAAGCCGGATCCTAGTATTAGACAATGTAGTTTTGTCTCTTTGCATTTGTGTTCAGTGGGAATAAAAATGCGGGCAAGTATATGCAGTAGTGGGGTTTTCCTGTAATTTATTACGGGATCAGTTTTCTGAAGTTGCCAGTTTGCATTCCGTTCCGGCCGGTTTTCCTTTGTTCCTTCGCGGCCGGAGTTTCGATGGAGAGGGTGTTATTTGCAGTTTGCAAATAACATTTTGTGGATGGGTTTTCTTGCATATGATGGCTTCATGATTTGACTAGTATCATGAGATCCTTTTTCTTTCTTATCCTTTGCTTTTTAAGATTAGAAATGGATGTGAAGCTTGCTTTTGATGTGGTCACCACCCTTGATCTCCTACACTCACCTCCCTTGATGTTTTTGTTCTTTCCTCCACCATTTTGATATAGAGGGGCCGGCCACTTCATTGAGAGGAAGAGAGAGGTTTCATTTTGTATGAGGGAAATTTGATTATTTCATTTGGCTTGCTCACAAAATCCTTCTCACCTCTCCAAAGTTCTTGATTTCTACTTCCATCCAAAGGCAACTTCGAACCCTCAAAGAGACAATGGCTACTACACTATTCTACAGCAAATCTTGGACTCGTCGGTTAGCCAACTTCGCGCCCGAGTTACCTCGGTCCAGAGGTGGGAGCCCGTAAAAGAGATCGGCTACGTAGTGCCCTTTCCGACGAGGACATGACGGATGGAGATTCCGCGGGAGATCGGAGTGGAGACGAAGACCGAAAGACACGGATCGCTTGGTATAGCTTCTCTACTCTTTTCTAGTTTGCTAGTAGTTAGGTTAATGGCCTGATCCAGGTGAAAAGTGCGCGGTGGTGCCGGTTTGCTAGTTTGCAAAGTTTTTCGTTTCCGCATTTCGGCGTCGGATCGACGGCCGGGGCGCCCCCGCGGACTTACATTGGTATCAGAGCCACGCCATTAACTTAGCCTTGCTTGCTCTAGTATGTTTAGAACTCGATCGAACAAAAATCCCCAAAAACCGTATTTCGTGTGCACATGTGTTCTCTGTCGAAATTTTTTCAGCTCTAAAAATTTTTCAGGTTGCTGCAGAAAGACATGCACGAAATTTTAAGAATTCTGGTAAAATTTGATGCAGTGATCCTTTAGTACGACCGCGGAAACGCGGCCAAACCACTGGTTTGGCCGCGGTTCCACGGTGGGAAAGTGTCTTCATTGCACAAGATTTTTCCAGTAGGCTTTTGAATTGGAAATAGGGGTTTTGGGATATTCTTTTTAGGCCCAGACTTTCTGTAAGTGCTACAGTAGTGCTTGGGGCCCACTTGGGTAAATTTGTTCGATCGGATATTTTAAATATGTTAGTTCACAGTATTTACATTATATCTGCGACCGTGAATGTCATTCGATCGGTAAATCCTGTCTAACTGCTATAGCCCTTTTAGACGGATTTGCGAACGTGACATTCACGTTGATGTTCTGTGTTGTGATGTGATGTTGCGGATCGGTCGTGGGGGATAGCCTGGATGCAATGCTAGTACAGTTTTGTTTTATATGTACATTTGATATTGCGGGGCGAGCGTCCGACATGTGGACTGCCGTCACTGCCTGTTTGTATTATTCTTTTGGGGCATGACCAGGTTGCGGTCGATGTACCCGTAGTATGTATATTTTACTTTCTGTACTAGGATTACCCCACGGAGGGGTGCACGGATAGCCGGGTTCTAGAGGGCAACGGGCCCGCATCTCATGGCTTTGAGACGGAAGGGGCTTTACTCTAGAATTGGCAGGCTAATCGCCGCACTCGTAGGGGGTATAGGATTGACCCAGGAGGGGTGCCCAAGTTACCGGATTCCGTGAAGTGCTGGGTGGTCCATTCACGTTGCTGAAGGAGGCTGCCTCGCTTCAGGTTTTGGCGGGTAACTTGCCGCGCCCGTAGGGGTCTAGGATTTCATTGCACAGGCTATCCACACGACCAGGGGAACGTCGGGTTTCAGTAGCGGCTCTATGAAACCCGGGGATCCCAGATATCTGTATTGTTCTGTGATGCTGATTACATTTCTGTGATGTTTCTTTTTATCACGCCTTGAGCGAAAGTTATATATTATATATATACTAGTAGATGTTGTATATGTTTTGCATCCGCGCTAGTCCAGTCCCCGCTCTGTCGTTAGTTAGCTAACCTAACGGGTGATGACGGGACCCAGTGGCGAATGCGGATGGCATATACGTACGTCATTATTTTCGTTCTTTGTGGTGTGATCAATTGATGGGACTGTGTTGATTCGGATCAATACAAGATAAACAAACCTATTCTGATGTTGTTGGAACATTTTTCAAAAAGCTGTTATTGCAAGGGCGTTCTCTTTTGTTTTGCACAGTGGTTTTCAGTTGGAATATCCTGCTCCTCAGTCGACGAGGCAAGGGCCGAGATCCCTTCACCGGGAGTGACCCCTTGGACAGAAGTTTGCGTCAGGGCAATAACTTCACTATAGCCGATTACTTTTGCTTTGCATCGTGGTATTCAGTTGGAATATCCTGCACCTCATTCTACGGGGAAAGAGCCGAGATCTTTTCACCGGGAGTGACCTCTTTAGCAAAAGTTTTTGTTACTATATTTTTCTAAAAAGCTATCCGTTCCTTCAACGATATCAAGTTCATTACGTTAAAGGTTTTCGCCAGAAACCATTCGTAGCCCTCCGTCGTTTCATATGGATAGTTAATAGTATTCAAGCTGTGTTTGTTGGCCAAAGTCAAGGCACAGTGTTTGGTAGCTGTTGGTTATTCATAAGCAGCATAGATGGATGCATTGGTTTGGGACAGTCGTATAGCCTTGTTGGCCAAAGTCAAGGGCTTGTGCGGGTGGGTTCAAATCAACCTGGAGAACGACGGGTAGAACTTGACATGTGACTTATGATTTGTTGGCCAAAGTCAAGGTCATAAGAGCATGGGGCAAAAATCACATCAGGAGTTTCTAAAGAAACTGAAACTTGCCAGATATGCGCATACCTTCTGGAGTATGATAACGTGAGCAGATTCCGTCACGTTATCATGCGATGAGAGTTGGATCCCGATTCCCACTGATGAGTTGGTTTACTCCTCGGGTGATCCCGGCTAATTCTTCTTTCAGGTTTGGGGAAGAATTTGACGTTACAGTGGGAGGTTTCCAGATTAGATAAAGTGATAACCATTTTGATCTAGGTTAGAGTGCACGCTGAGTGTTTCTTTTCTCTCTCTCTTTGGCAGCGACCATTGACCCGACCCTAGACTATGACTCAGTGACCAAGCTGACCGAACTTTCTTAACACCGGCTTTTGGATTGTCAGAGTTGCAGACCTCATTGCCACTCCTACTTTTACCCTTTTCTCCATTACACCCCGTATTACTACGAACGTCCACTTCTATTGGACAAAACCATCGTATGGTTATATACGAACTCGAAAGAATTCGAGGATGGTTTCCGGTTCTGGAGAAAACGAATAGGACTATTCAGTTGTCTTTTCTTTTTGCCTTCTCTCAGGTTGCGAGTACTCCTTGGTTTAGGAGTAGTACACCTATTATGCAAATTGGATAGTCTTCTTCCAAACCTTAGGCTGGTGCCGAACGGTAGGGAATGAAGAAAACCAATTAGCATAACGATGGTGTGCAGAAGGTATTAAGTTAAGACAAAGAAAGGGATTAGTAAGAGGGCAAAGTAAATTGCGACTGCTGTTCACGACCAAACCAAGTATTTCTTCGCCAATTCTAAATCTCCTTTGTATTTCTCCAGGACACTCCGTATCACTACGAAGATCCCATGTTTATTGGATAATCCATCGTATGGTTATATACGAACTCGAAAGGAACTTGTTCCAGTTCGGGGATGGATTCTGGTTCAGGAGAAATAGGAATTAAGTTCATTCGGTTGTCTTTTATCTTCACCTTCTCTCGCATTGCGAGTGCTCCTAGGATTAGGACAGTACACCCATTATGCTTATTGGATAGTCTTCTTCCAAACCATAGGCTGGTGCCGAACGGTAGGGAAGGAAGAAAACCATTTGGCCTAAAGGGGTGTACAGAAGGTAATGACTAAAGACATATAAAGGGATTTGGTGAAATGGCAAAGAGATATACGGTTACAGTTGTGAATCTGGATAATGGAAGAGGCATTACTAGGAATACCAGGATACCCCATCGAAACATTTCAATGTTTCAGTTTCACCGTGTATTGTTAAAAGAAAACTGATTTCCCAATTAGACACTTGCTTGAGGGTATGCATTTACCAGGTTTGATTCTCTCGTCTGTATGGTTTTACAGATGATGAGTGGGAGTAAGTTATTGGGAATTAGGTGATCATCCTCATTATATCGGAATTCGTTGTAATTGGTGATATTTGAGGAAGTCACCTAGGTTGTTTGCCGGACGGCAAATATTTGGTTTTGAATATCCGTTGTTATGCACCAATTTCAAATTGATATATCTGTACGTCTATTTTTATAGAGTGAGATATACCTTTTTGAAATTATGTCTATGACATTTACCTATACCAGTGGATGGTTAGGTGAGGAGCATTGAACAGCGGTGTAATTCTTCATAACCATAGTACAGTTTTCAACCTACAACACACAGGGAATATGTTGTCCAGTATCCATTAGGACAGAGGGGTAGGTACTCGTACTATATTCTGTTTACTTGTGACTTCTCTAGTTCTTAGACAGGTGTTTCGTAGAAACGCAGGGTCCAAGTTTTGAGAAGTTATAGGTATAAGAGTAAAGTAGAGAACCAGGTGTTGCAAGTATCGGGATTCTTCAAGGTGATCGAAGATGTAGATACTTGTGTATGGTATTCAGTTGATAGTAATGAGTAAGAGAACATGCTTCTCTTTCAGGTTACTCATAATTGGAAGCATTCCTAAGTTGAGTAACGCTGATCGGCCTCCTTCCATTTAGTTGACATGCACTGGAGACAGCTGCATGATTTGAATCTGGTTCAATTAAATCAGTGCCTCTGTTCCTGTATTGGATATAGAACAGTTCATATCTTGACATTGTTAAGATACGGGGAGTTGTCCAGCTTATGCTTAAAACCAGATTCTGGATGACTCAAGGCACGTTTCTGTAATGGCTGTTTGTGGGTTGACCCGGGCTATGACGAGGGTTGACTTTCTACCATCTGGAAGATCAATAGTGATATTGTTCTTGACTCGCCACAGTTTTAATAAAAATGGATTTTTTTTTTCAGAAAACAGTAGTGGGAGTATGGTAGAACTGGAAGTGATTCCAGAACCGCAAACGATTACTGAAGATTTGATAAGAACCTAAAGATTCAATCTGGTTTGACAATCCATTGGCCACTCCGCAGATATGGTGGGTAACCTCAGGAACTCGAGAGGTACTTCGGTATGCTCAAGGACGGTGGCAGGGAGGTTCTTGTTTACCCAGACTTGCCATTGTTGTTGTTCCAGACTGTGAGACGGCAGGAGGATGAGTATAGCGTCATTCTAAACTTACTTTAGAAGTGTACGCGTATATGACTCTGCCAGAGGGTTGTCATGGTCAGTGGGAGCAGCAGAAGTATGGTGGACAAGTGGCTTATGTCTATTTATAGACTAAAGCAGATATAGCGGAGATAGATCATCTATTTCTGACGTGACAGTCATAGGTTTGACTTCATCAGAATAGGGGATGGATCTGTTAAGAAGGTAGTATGGTGTGATGTCCTGGTAATTAGATGACATACACGGAGTAGGAAGTGATTTTCCTATACTACGATCGGTTATACTTTACAGTGGTTTCTCCACATAGGACATGAATATTATATCTGACATTCTGGTTACTGGATCTATGGTATTAGATCTTGATTTGGGTAGTTTCCCAATCTGGGTACTTAGACAACATTCTATGAGTATTTAGAATGGACGACTCCTGCCATGGTTGTGTACCTGCAGGTGATGGAGTCACCCTCTCTAAAGGTGTTTTACAGATTAAAGAGGAGAGGGATGCGCATGATTGGCAGATCACTTGCTTAGGCAATTGAGTTAATCATGAGATGTCAAGTACTACACCAAATGTTGTTCTTGCAGTAGATGCAATAAGTTGAAATTAATCCAATCCTGGAGAAACAGTCGGAAGCAGTTTTAGAACATAAGTTGATGTTCTAGGGATTTGATAACGGCAGCCTCTTTTAGGAGACGGTTATCATTCCAGGCTTCCAAGGTGACCTGGATGGCAGAGTGGCTGTCAGAGTTATAGTTTTCCCTCTAACGAGGGACAACATTTTGGACAGGTGGTCTAGGTGGATACTGAGGGAAGGTATGGCGCTGGATACTGATTAAGTTCAGTAGACGATACAGTCTAAGAAGTTTGGATTTGGAGTTCACTTATGAGCTAGGTCCCATCAGACATCTAGACATTCTAAGACAGGTATTGCTCATTTCGGGAGATGGCTTTCTCCGCGAACTTGAGATAGAGAGAGACATAGAAAGAAACACCAGAGCGGATCCACTCACTGAGGCTATTCCTCGAATACAATGGTTTCGCAAACGAGCTTTGTGAGACTGACTAGTAGAGGAGTTGGGTGTTTGGTATCACACGGGCTGTGAGTATGCGACATCGCAATAATTAGCCTTGAGTGCAAGTGGGAGATTGTTGGATATAGTGCCCTCAGAGTCAATTATTGGATCACAGGCACGTGATTGCAATGATTGAGGAGGACCTATGCCGGTAGGACAGTCTTACTCGAGATGATAGTTTGCTATCTGGTTTATCTTTATCATCGTGTACTGCTTTAGGTGACCTTACGAGTCGCTATTACACGTTGATAGAGCCCCTAGGATTCTTGCTTGACTACCAGCAGTATGAGAGCGATCATATACGTGAGAGCGTCTATAAGCACATCCTTAAAAGGTCCCTAGTCGTGAGAGTTTCGAGACAGGGCATCGATACTCCGGAGTAGACTAGTGTATACAGTCGAGACCCCGATGAGAGGCGGTGGCCGGTCTCACAAGTCACTGGTGTCAGTTGGTTCACCTAAGATGTATACAGGTGCTCATTGGGTTATGAGTACACCGGACAGGACTCGCCGGGAACCTGCTAGTTGGGATTATACCTGATGTCAGATAGCAGTTCCCTGATGACATGTGTACATGTTAGTTCATCGACCTGAGATCGTCATTTGTCTCGTGTGAGTTCCCACTGTGCTTTGATTACTACCCTACCACGCTCAAAGGAGACGTGCAAACATGTTTTAGTTGGGTACAGTCCCGAGCCATATGGAGGCAGTGAGCGGATCTGCAAGGGTTCGTCTCTCCCGATATTGCAGGTGAGGTCGCGCTGTGTCTAGGAGAGCCAGAACATGAAAAGTCCTTGGCCAAGGCAGGAGATTTGCTGGTAGGTATTCCAGTAGTATCTCAGGGTGTTCTGGGCTACACTCCAACACGACTTGTATCGCTATTGGGGGTCTGACTTTTACCAACCCCCTAGGCCCGCCATGCGATGCTCATAGACGAACGGACCGGACTGTACGGATATTGTCACTGACAAGCTCAGTAGGGTGTCAGGATGAGTTCGCTCATCGACGTCCCTTTGGTAAATAGCTGGTGGCCCGTTATGTATTGGCTGATACCTCTGACGTGCTAGTGGTTAAATCCATAGCCATAGTATTGACGAGTCTTTAGAGTCCACCACACACTCAGTTACTCAAGTTTCGGGCGAAATGCTGTAGAGGCCGTATGGAGATATGGCAGGGTTCGATCAGATACGTGCGGTATTGCACGGATCGTGATTGGACGGATTTTACTAGCCGGCTTTGGCTTAAGCCGGATCCTAGTATTAGACAGTGTAGTTTTGTCTCTTTGCATTTGTGTTCAGTGGGAATACAAATGCGGGCATGTATATGCAGTAGTGGGGTTTTCCTGTAATTTATTACGGGATCAGTTTTCTGAAGTTGCCAGTTTGCATTCCGTTCCGGCCGGTTTTCCTTTGTTCCTTCGCGGCCGGAGTTTCGATGGAGAGGGTGTTATTTGCAGGTTGCAAATAACATTTTGTGGAGGGGTTTTCTTGCATATGATGGCTTCATGATTTGACTAGTATCATGAGATCCTTTTTCTTTCTTATCCTTTGCTTTTTGAGATTAGAAATGGATGTGAAGCTTTCTTTTGATGTGGTCACCACCCTTGATCTCCTACACTCACCTCCCTTGATGTTTTTGTTCTTTCCTCCACCATTTTGATATAGAGGGGCCGGCCACTTCATTGAGAGGGAGAGAGAGGTTTCATTTTGTATGAAGGAAATTTGATTATTTCATTTGGCTTGCTCACAAAATCCTTCTCACCTCTCCAAAGTTCTTGATTTCTACTTCCATCCAAAGGCAACTTCAAACCCTCAAAGAGACAATGGCTACTACACTATTCTACAGCAAATCTTGGACGCGTCGGGTAGCCAATTTCGTGCCCGAGTTGCCTCGGTCCAGAGGTGGGGGCCCGTAAAAGAGATCGGCTACGTGGTGCCCTTTCCGACTAGGACGTGACGGACGGAGATTCCGCGGGAGATCGGAGTGGAGACGAAGACCGAAAGACACGGATCGCTTGGTATAGCTTCTCTACTCTTTTCTAGTTTGCGAGTAGTTAGGTTAATGGCCCGATCTGGGTGAAAAGTGCGCGGTGGTGCCGGTTTGCTAGTTTGCAAAGTTTTTCGTTTCCGCATTCCGGCGTCGGATCGACGGCCGGGGCGCCCCCACGGACTTACAATAAATTACAGGAAAACCCCGCGACTGCATATACATGCCCGCATTTGTATTCCCACTGAATATAAATGCAAAGACACAAAATCTACACTGTCTAATACTAGGTTCCTGCTTAAACCAAAGCCCGCTAGTAAAATCCGTCCGATCATGATTCGTGCAATACCGCACGTATCTGATCGAACCCTGCCATATCTCCATACCGCCTCTACAGCGTTTCGCCCAAAACTTGAGTAACTGTCTGTGTGGGGGATTCTAAAGACTCGTCAATACTATGGCTGTGGATTTAACCACTAGCACGTCAGAGGTATTAGCCATACGTGACGGGCCACCAGCTATTGACCAAAAGGGACGTCTGTGAGCGAACTCATACTGACACCCTACTGAGCCTGTCAGTGACAATATCCGTACAGTCCGGTCATTTCGTCTATGAGAATCGTATGGCGGGCCTAGGGCGTTGGTAAAAGTCAGACCCCCAAAAGCGGTACAAGTCGTGTCGGAGTGAAGCCCAGAACACCCTGAAATACTACTGGAATACCTACCAGTAAATCTCCTGCCTCGGCTGAGGGCTTTGTGTAATGGCTCTCCTAGACACAGCGCGACCTCACCCCCAATACCGGGAGAGACGAACCCCTGCAGATCCGCTCACTGCCTCCATGTGGCTCGGGACTGTACCCAACTAAAACCTGTTTGCACATCTCCTTTGAGCGTGGTAGGGTAGTAATCAAAGCACAGTGGGAACTCACACGAGACAAATGATGATCTCAGGTCGATGAACTAACCTGTACACATGTCACCTGGGAACTTCTATCTGACGTCTGGTATAATCCCAACTAGCAGGTTCCCGGCGAGTCCTGTCCGGTGTACTCATAACCCAATGAGCACCTGTATACATCTTAGGTGAACCAACTGACACCAGTGGCTTGTGAGACCGGCCACCGCCCCTCGTCGGGATCTCGACTGTATACACTAGTCTACTCCGGAGTATCGATGCCCTGTCTCGAAACTCCCATGACTAGGGACCTTTTAAGGATGTGCTTATAGACCCCAGCTCCCACATATATGATCGCCCTCATACTGCTGGTAGTCAAGCAAGAATCCTAGAGGCTCTATCAACGTGCAATAGTGATCAGTAAAGTCACCTAAAGCAGTACACGATGATAAAGATAAACCAGATAGCATATTATCATCTTGAGTAAGACTGTCCTACTGGGACAGGTCCTCCCTCAATCATTGCAATCACGTGCCTGTGATCCAATAATTGATTCTGAAGGCACTATCTCCAACACTTAACCCCTTAGTCACCACTCTTCTAGAAGCTTCCCGGAAAATTACGAGAACGCCCCTCCAATCCGTGAAAACACGGAAAAACTTTAGACTGTATAAATCCAATAACCCGATACTAGAATCTGGCTTAAACCAAAGCCGGCTAGTAAAAACTGTTCGAAAAGTCGTACGTGCGTAAACACACGTACGCGTCCGAACCCTTGTCGTAAAACCATACAACCTCTATATCGTTTCGCCTGGAGCAGGGAAACTCTCTGTGTGGGACTCTAAAGACTCGACACTACGCTGGTAGTGGGTTTAACCACAGACCGCAAGCGGCACTAGCTGTACGTAACGGTCCCCAGGTAGATGTCGATAAGAAGGCCGACGAGGAAAACCATCCGAACTCCTACTGAGCCTGATGTGACAATCTCCGTACAGTCCGGTCTGTTCGTTTAAGACTATCGCATATCAAGCCTAGGGGGCGGCAAGCGTCAGTCCCCTTATAGCTGTATAAGTCGTGTCGGAGCGAAGCCCATTACACCCTGAGAAGCTACTGGAACCTACCAGTATATCTCGCTTGCCCTGGCCAGGGACTTTGCGTAATGGCTCTCTGACACAGCGCGATATCAACTCCCAATACCGGGAGAGACGAATCCTATCTAACCGCCACTGCCTCCAAGTGCTCGGGACTGCACCCAACTGCTACCTGTTTCCACGACTCCATTGAGCCGTGGTAGGGTAGCAATCTAAGAACAGTGGGACACACTCGAGGCGAAGTAGTAGTGTCAAGTCTGTGGACTATGCTGTACTCATGTCACTTGGGAACTGTTAACTGACGATGGGTATAATACCAACCAATCAGTTCCCCTGCAAGTCCTGTACGGTGTACCCGTAACCTAACGAGCACCTGTATACTTTCTCCAGTACGAGGTACTGATGGCTGTGGGACAGACTATCTCCCCAACTGGGATGAGAAGCGTACACACTTAGTCTAATCCGGAATATCGATGCCCTATCTCGATAATCCAACGACCTGTATAGGATGTTGCTTACAGACTACCCAGCCCCCACTAGTGTGACTGCCATCACAACGCTGGTAATCAAGCAAAGAACCTATGGGCTCTACCAATATGTATAAGTGATACGTTACAAGAAACATATGCACATATTAAAGTAGACACAAACCAAGTAGCATACTACCATTTTTAGCAAGACTGTATATACAACTGTGAATATCCCAAGCTTCCATTAAGTAATATACATACAAGTATGATACAATAATGGCCCCTAGGGCATATACACTAACAAGCTCTTGCAAGATCTTTCTTCAAGGTAAAAATGATGATGATGAACATAGAGATGAAATTAGAAGAATTCATTTCTTTAAAAAGATCATAAATCTACAAAGACATAAAGTCTTTCACAAAAAAAAAGAAGATCGAAAGATCTTATCATAAAATAGAAGAAGAACATAATTTTTCTCACAGATCATGGATCTATGAAGGCAAAGCCTTTCATCAACATGAGAGATTGGAAATATCTTTTGAAAAAATAAGAACTGTTGTTCTTAGATCTTGAGACAAATTCTCTTTTAAAAAGAACATAAATTTGTTTCCCAGATCATAAAACTGATCAGATGCGCTTTGCGCTCTTGAACTGCGCTTTGCGCTCTTGAACTGCGCTTCTGCGCTCTCTGGACTGGCGCTTAGCGCCAAATGTGCCACGTGTCAATCACGAATGCGCCAATTAACCACTAGCGCTTTGCGCTTCTGAAATAACGCACTGCGCTCATGGGCTGGCGTTCAGCGTCAAACGCACCACGTGTCACTCACGTGTGCACCACTAAACTGAAAGCACAATGCGCTCATGGATTAGCGCTCCGCGCTCATAAACTGGCATCATGCGTTCATCATCTGGCGCCCAGCGCCAAGCGCGACACGCGTCCCTTACATGAGCGCCACGTGGCAGAAACGCACTGCGTTCTTTGACTGGCGCAAAGCGCCTAGCGCACCACGTGTTGCGCTGACAGAACATAAATTGTTCTTTAATAAGCCCAGAGCTCGGATGAATGCTCAGCATTCAATAAAAGACAAAAACATTGTCAAAAGGGCCAAGCCCAAATAAAGGCTCAACAGCCCAAAATAAAATGTTAAAAATTTATTGGACTTAGCCCAAGATTGGCCATAAGTCCTCAACTCATATTAATTGAGCTCATCTGCTCATAAATATGTTAACAGATCTTAGACCCAAATTGGACTACAGATCTTTCAACCAACTCATATCGGTTCGAGGGTACATCTCTTTACTCCTCTGATATTTGTCGTTGTAATCCTTCAACGTCTTCAGAGAGGTGACAGGTCCCGAAAACCAAACATTCCATGGACTGTGGGGTCCTTTAAAACCCACGGACTATGATGTCCTTAACCTTGACTGTGAGGTCTTTAAACTCATGGACTATGATGTCCTTAACCTTGGATCATAATGCCCCTAAACTAATCGACCGCAATGTCCCTAAACTAAACAATAGAGTTCAAATGCTTTTTTGTTGGATCTAAATGATCCTGTTAAGTTGATCTTAGTCTAAAAATTAGACTAACGTATACTTAACATACGTTTAAGTTGATCTTAGTCCCAAATGAGGCTAACGCATCTTTAAACCCAACCCCCAAACCCAAATCTAAGAAGATACGGATTTAGACTAATCCACGCCCTATGGGCGACAACGTAAATTAGTCTCCATATACAATCCATGGGCAACCAAAAACAAAACAAACACCCACGACACGAAGTGACCATCTGGAGAAGGAGAAAGTGGTTACCACTACGCGGTAGCATAATTAACTGCAGGGGCTTGCGCCTGCAGGGAAGAGCGTCCCCACAATCAAAAACCCCTCAACGAGGGGGAATCTGATGAAGTCTGCTACATCAGCCGCATCCGTTTAAACCTTCGATACATGGTGTCATAAATCAACTTGACATCTTCGGAGAGGTGGACGGATAGCACCGATTAGCATCTGCCCCGAAATTCAGGCAAGACGGACTCGCGAGGTCGCGTCTCCGTGTTTCGGCGGGGAACAATATGCTCCTACTCTGTTTTGTCTGAGCCAGGAAACCTCTGTGTAGGACTCTAAAGAATCGTCAATATGCCGGCAGTAGGTGATGATCATATCAAACACCCACAAGCTGCAAGCGGTCAGCTAAACGTAACAGCCACCCGGGTATTAAGCGATCAGAAGATCAACAAGCAAGCCTGTACACGCTCCTGTGAATCCAATCAGTAGCACTACCGTACAGTCCGGTCTCTTCGTCTGATATGTCGCATATCCAGTCTAGGGGTGGTAAATGTCAGACCTCAGTAACCAATAATTCGTGTCGATGTGAGGCTCATAACGGGTCGAGAAACTACTGATAACACTTACCATTAGGTCTCCATACCAGCCTTGGCCAGGGACTTCCAGTTATAGCCAATCGAACACAGCGCAACATCAACTCCCAATACCGGGAGAGACGAAACCCCTCCTATCGCTCATTGCCTCCATGTGATTCGGGACTGTACCCAAAAGCCACCGTTTTGCACGTTCTCGTGAATGTGGTAAGGTGGAAATAAAAGCACAGTGGGAATCACACAAGACTCTATGACGATCTCGGGTCTACAGACTAACCTGTATCAGTGTCACCAGAGAACTGCTATCTGACGTTAGGTATAATACCATCTAAGGGTTCTCAGCGAGTCCGTTCAGTGTATCCAGTCTCCACCGAGCACCCGTATACCTTCTCTGATGTCAAACACCAATGGATATGAGATCATCCATCGCCCATCATATGGGTCGAGAAGCGTATACGCTAGTCTACTCTGGAGTATCGATGCCCTGTCTTGATACTCCCTCGACTTGGAATAGTTATAGGATGTACTCTTGGACTACCCTAGCCCCACTAGTATGATCTACATCATAGTCCTAGTAGTCGAGTACATATTCTAAGGGCTTTATCAACATGTGAGAGCAAGACAGTAAACCAATACAAGTCAACATGTTAAGAAAAAGTAAAACCAGATAGCATACTATCATATCGAGCAAGAAAGTCCTCACTATATATATCCAAGCATCCACTATAATATATATCATATGTACAACAATGGCCTCTAGGGCATATATACAACTAACAATCTCCCACTTGCACTAAGGCCAGCTGTTGTAGTACTCATACCCAACAACCCGAAGAGTCTCTCAAAGTGTATCTGGGGTATGGCCTTCGTAAGTGGATCCGCAGTGTTGTCCTTCGTGTCAACTCTCCTGACCTCGATCTCTCGGCGATCAACTATCTCCTGGATCAGGTGATACCGCTTCAGAATATGTCTGGATCTCTGATGGGACCTGGGTTCCTTGGCTAAAGCCACAGCTCCATTGTTATCACAATACATAGGTATTGGATGCTCAATGGATGGAACCACACCAAGTCAGTGATGAACTTCTTCATCCAAACAGTCTCTTTGGCAGCATCGTTGGCAGCAATGTATTCAGCCTCCATCGTTGAGTCTGCTACGGTTTCTTGCTTGGAACTCTTCCAACAAACCGCCCCTCCATTTAGGGTAAAGACAAATCCTGAGTGCGACTTAGAGTCATCCTTATCACTTTGGAAGCTCGAATTGGTGAAGGACTCCACCTGGAGTTCTCCATTGCCATACACTAAGAACATCTCCTAAGTCTTTCTCAAGTACTTGAGAATGTTCTTCACAGCTGTCCAGTGATTCTTTCCAAGATTTGCTTGATACCCACTCATTACACTTAGTGAGTATGCTACACCGGGTCTGGTACATAGCATCGCGTACATGATAGAGCCTACTGCCGAAGTATAGGGTATCCCTTGCATGCGAGCTCTCTCTAAATCAATCTTAGGAGACATCTCTTTGGAGAGAGTGAGTCTAGAGATCGTGGGTAAATACCTACGCTTGGATTCTTCCATACTAAAGCTCTTTAGTATGGTGTCAATGTACCTGGATTGGGACAATCCCAGTATCCTTTTAGATCTATCTCTATAAATCTTAATCCCCAAAATGCAGGAGGCATCACCAAGATCTTTCATTAAGAATTTATGTGATAAGAAGAGCTTGACCGAGTGCAGCATAGGAACATCATTTCCTATCAAGAGTATGTCATCCACGTACAATACGAGGAAGACAACCTTACTCTCTGCAACTTTCTTGTAAATACAAGGTTCATCTACGTTTTTGATGAAGTCAAACTCTTTGACTACTACATCAAAACAGATGTTCCAACTCCGCGATGCCTGCTTTAACCCGTATATGAATTTAAGCAGCTTGCACACCTTTCCGCTGCTCCCACTATCTATGAAGCTCTCTGGCTGAGTCATGTACACGCACTCCTCTAAATCACCATTTAGAAAGGCGGTCTTAACATCCATCTGCCAGATTTCGTAGTCATGGTATGCAGCAATGGCAAGCAGGATCCGGATGGACTTAAGCATAGCCACTGGAGAAAAGGTTTCGTCATAATCCACACCTGGTCGTTAAGGAAAACCCTTTGCAACAAGTCTAGCTTTGAAAGTCTCAACTTTTCCATCTACACCAAATTTTTTCTTAAAGATCCATTTACTCCCAATGGGTTTTACCCATTCAGGATCAACTTCCAAAGTCCACACTTTGTTGGTGTACATGGATTCCATCTCAGATCGCATTGCATCCAACCATTTCACAGAGTCCCCACTCGTGATGGCCTGCTCGAAGCTAGTCGGGTCATCATCTTCCATGATGCAATCCTCGCTCCCACTATTGATGAGAAAACCGTAGTATCTCTTAGGTGGATGAGGAACCCTACTAGATCGGCGGAGATGCTGGGTTCGTCGGGAACTATCGAATCCTCCGGTTCCACCAAATCTTCTGTTGCAGTTTGTGTAGCTGGAACTTCTTCCAGTTCTACCTCATTGCCACTAATTTCTTTCATGTGAAAACCCTTTTCTAAAAAGGTGGCATGTCGAGAAACAAACACCTTTTGTTCCTCGGAGTGGTAGAAGATATAGCCTCGCGAATGTTTGGGATATCTAATAAACTTGCACAGAACAGACCTTGCCTCGAGCTTGTCCGATTTTTTGTTTTCACATAGGCCGGACAACATCATATCTGAATAAAATTAAGACATGGCCTCTTCCCATTCCATGTCTCATATGGAGTGGTAGGCACTGATTTGGTGGGAACTCTATTCAATAGATATGCTACTGTTTCCAGTGTATATCCCCAAAAAGAAATAGGCAACTCAGCAGTGCTCATCATAGAGCGCACCATATCTAATAGGGTGCGATTCCTCCGCTCCGATACATCGTTTTGCTGTGGTGTATAGGGAGTAGTAAGCTGAGAGAGAATCCCATTCTCTTTTAGATAGTCCAGAAACTCATTGCTCAAGTATTCTCCTCCTCGATCAGATCGAAGGATCTTAATAATTTTACCTGTTTGGTTGTCTACTTCATGTTTATATTCTCTAAATTTCTCAAAAGTTTCAAACTTGTGTTTCTACAGGAATACATGTCCGTATCTTGAGAGATCGTCAGTGAACGTAATGAAGTACGAAGAACCATTCCTAGTAAGTGTAGACATGGGACCGTATACATCACTATGTATCAGTCCTAAGAGTTCTGTAACTCTTTCTCCATGTCCACTAAATGGAGTTTTGGTCATCTTGCCTTTGAGGCATGACTGGTAAGTGTTATAAAATGAAAATTCAAACGGATTCAAATATCCATCTTTATGTAACTTAGCTAGTCTTGTCGCATTGATATGACCTAGTCTACAATACCACAAGAAGTATTCGTTCATTTCTGAACTCTTCCTCTTGTGTGTGTTTTGCACATTAAGTACTGTAGTTTGATTGAGAACGTATATGCCATTATTTAATGAGCCTGATCCAATCAACTTTTGATTCAGGAAGATATTCATAACATTATCCTGTACTATAAAATTATATCCTTCTTTACTTAATAAAGAAACTGATATAAGGTTGCATATCAGGATCGGAATGTAATAGCATTCGTTCAGAATCAGTGTATTACCATTTGATAATACAAGGTGATATTCGCCAACAGCCTTAGCTGCAACATTTGCACCATTCCCTACTCTTATGGAATGATCACCCTTTCCCAGTTCTCTACCTATACGTAGCCTATGTAACATGTTACATATATAGGATCCCGATCCGGTATCTAATACCCAGGACGTAGAGTGAACTGAGAAACAGTTCTCGATAACTAACACACCCGAAGAAGATGCATCAGCATGCTTATTCTTCGTTTGGGCGGCGTGAGAATCTGGATATTCTCCTATTCCCTGCTCGGACTTATAACAATTATAAGTTGGAGCGGGACCAACGTTCCCCTGCTCAATATAATAAGCGGGTTCGGTCAATACATCCATATTATTATATTGATTAAGGCCTGACATGGTCGCTACCTGGAGAGAGAGAGAGAAGAAAACACTTTAGCGTATGCTCTTGCAAGATTAGATTGGTTATTATCTTATCTAATCAGGATGTCTCCTACTGGTTTTATCCAATCTTCCTTAAAACCCTAAAAGGTAAGACTAGCCGGGATTAATTACACCTTACAAGTTCGCCAATCTTTTAGCCAGGTCAGTGTTGGTACTTTGAGGGAGGTTCCCCGTGCTTCCGCACGGACCTAATTAAAATAAACCTCGTTTTCCCAGAGACATAATCCCGTTAACACCTTTCTAGACACCTACTTGATCGGCTAATTGTCATCTGTAAAACTCTCCCAGGAGTAACTCTTACTCGCAGTGGGTATCAGGATCCAACTATCTTATAGAAGGTATGCAATCTCATTGCAAATTTCAACACTTGAAATTCCCGATAATGCTTTTACCCCTAGCGTCCTATGACCTTGACGGAGACCAAACTACCCATAAGGCGCTAGTCAAGTTCAACCCGTTCATTTCTTGATTGAATTAGACCCACCCGCACGACCCTTGACGAAGGCCAAACTACACCGTACGAATACCCTAATCCAATCACATCTCATGCTATAGATAAGTACTAATCAGCTACCATACACTGCGCCTTGACGGAGGCCAAACTACCATAGCACGAATACTAAATAATACTTATCTGAAATGATGGAGGGCTACGCAGGTTTTTCAGAAAACCATGAGCGTAATGAACTTGATATCATTGTAGAAACAAGTGATTTTGAAAAAGGAGTGTTTTTGAGGCTTTTACTAGTTTCGCTAAAGAGGTCACTCCCGGTAAAGGAATCTCGGCTCTTTCTTTATCGAATAAGGTGCAGGATATTCTACAAGAAATACCGCCATGCAAAGCAAAAACTAGAGCTACCCTTTTTATAAATTTGATTCTACAGCATCTTTTAGGTTTCTTTATCTTTCATTAATCTCATTAATGAATCCCATCATTTAAGCTTCCTAAGCATCACAGAAGAAACGAAAATACAACGTACGCTTATGCCATCCGCACTCGCCACAGTGTCCCGTTATGCACCGTTAGGTTACTTATCTAACGGCATACCGGGGCGGGACTAGCGCGGGTGCAAAACATAAGCAACATTTATTATATATCATCTATACAATAATAAAGCATTCATCTCACGCATATAATATGATCACATCACAGTATATCAGCAGCAGAAGAAATATATGAAATATTGGATATACCAGGAGGTCCGTGTTTTATTTTGAGCCTGTATAAAACACAGATTCCACGGTCGTGATGAATAGCCAAACCCACATCCCTAGACCCCTACGAGAGCGGCAAGTAACCCTACCAATTCTAGGGTTAGGAGACCCGGTCTCGACTCCTTGAGAAGGCCTGCCACTGGATCTTAGAACCCGGTTACTTGTGCTCCCCTCCTTGGGTCATCCTAATGCGGAAAATTAAATAATATACAATGGTGACATCATCCTCAACCCGGAAGTGCCCCAATAAAAGAATATTACATACAAATGAATTTTACATGAATGAAAATAAAAACCATCATCTCACATAAAACCCCCGACTATTCAAAACACGATAATCCAATATAACATATCACAGCAACACATAACATCACATGTCATCAACGTAAGTAAATATGCCTATCACAATTGTCGTTGACATATAGCAACGAAAATGACGAAATACCACATATTACACTTACGGTCGTAGAAAAGAAAGTGAAAATCTACAACATTTGGAATCCATAATCATCTTAGACATTGTAAACCCGAAATATCACATATTACAGATTTCATGCCTAATTATATGAATTCCACATATTGTATCACATTACAGAAGAAGTTAAACGATGTTAAACATTCCGATCGAATCAACAAACACCTAAAATTTCCAAAAATGATCAACACTTGAACGTAGTTTAGAAGTATCCATCACATGCCACAGTAGCAATGAACCAGCCGTAGAAGGGTCAACCAATGCCTCACTTGTGGCACCGTTAAACTACCACACACCTTAGGGTTTAGTGGCGGTTTTGACGGTCACAAAATCGAGTTAAGGTTTTGTTCTTCTAGAGGGTTCACCGCATCACTTGCACGCTATTTGAATGTTCTTTAACTTTGAAAAAGATCCAACTCTTGAAAAAATTTCAGCAAGGGAAAAAGTGGGTATTTGATATCCGTTCGAACTTTTTAACACCGTATAAAATAACCGAAACAAAAACTAGAATTATGAATACTAAACACTCTGAATTGCCTTTGCTAAAAGATAACATCACATGCAAAATTAGCAAACACAAACAACACCAAAAGTATCAAAACTCAGAGCTTTAAACACTATGCAAATTTCAGCCTACAGGGATCCGATCTGGTCGGTTTTGGGGGGGGTGATCTCGACCATTTTCTGAGGGGTTGGGCTAAAATTTGTACGGTGTTCATATTGTATCACATACATCACTCTACAACTGTTTGGAAAGTTTTTTGACACTCTGAAAAATTTACAGAAACTAGAGTTTTACGTCGGGTGTTTCGGAGTTATTTCGGTTTCGTAATTCTACACTTATCCGTTCAATTCCCTAACTAGGCTCTGATACCACTGTTGGGATACCTACAACGGTAGCAAGATTTTGGGAGGTATCGTCCATGCCAAGTTAAAAATTTTGCCGTTCTAAGTAACCCTAGCCATGAATCGATAACTAGAGAATCGAACAAAACCTATATGTTAACAACTTAACATCTAAGAGTTAGAGATTACAACCTTTGTAGTCCGTTCCTTCGCTTCATAAGCTCCGGGTTGAAGTCCCTTCGCTGCGATCATCATGCTCCCAAACTCTAGAGAGGCTCTACAAAGAGAATGATGCATCCTTGCTAGTAATTTTCAAGATCCAAGATGATCTACCTTGAGAAAACTCTAATCCAAGCTCACACTTCTCTAATGATGTATTAGTGAAGTAAACACCCTAATCTAAGTGGCTAGAATAGATGAGGATGACGAGGTAGGAATTTTGCTCTCTTTTGTTTTCAATTTCTCACTTTATTTCATCACAAAAATAAAATCAAGCAAGCTCCTTTTGTGAAGCAAGAAGAAGATGAAGAACAGATAGTGATGAAAATGAATTATTGTTGAGATTAAAAATGCAACCAAGGGTTAAGCATGTCATGCTTAACCCTTGTAGAGACTTAACCATGGACTAAGGTTAGGGTTTGGGTTAACAAATATCTAGCAAAATATCAAGGAGGGTTAACAAAGTCAACATGGATAAATATCTACACAATTTAGAATTTACCCAAAGCAAAACATTAACCCTAATCCAAACCCTAGCATGGTTTAATCACAAAACCCTAGTTGCATTTGTAACTCTAACATGTTACAATAATATATATCACATATATAATATATAATGTAATAAAAGAAAATAATACAATTAACATATATCACATATATATCAATGTATCATCAAGTGAGAAAAAGAATCATTTAAGTAAGCTTATATTAGTTAATGTAATGTAATATATCACATATATAATTATACATTAAATTATCGAATCAACACTTGATCCGATAATCCGGCTATATTACATATAACCGACTAATATGACATGTATCAGTTCATCGAATCAACACTTGATCCGATGACCTGGCTATATCACATATACCCGGCCGATATCACATATCACGAGAATGGAATACGGTTTCATATACACGTATTATTCTTGGTCCCGCACATATCACATATGTGCTCCTACACCGTTTTGCCTGAGCCAGGAAACCTCTTTGTAGGACTCTAAAGAATCGTCAATACGCCGGCAGTGGGTGATGATCATATCAAACACCCACAAGCTTCAAGCGGTCAGCTAAACGTAACAGCCACCCGGGTATTGAGCGATCAGAAGATCAACAAGCAAGCCTGTACACACTCCTGTGAATCCAATTAGTAACACTATCGTACAGTCTGGTCTCTTCGTCTGATATGTCGCATATCCAGTCTAGGGATGGTAAACGTCAGACCCTAGTAACCGATAATTCGTGTCGATATGAGGCTCAAAATGGGTCGAGAAACTACTGATAATACTTACCAGTAGGTCTCCATATTAGCCCTGGCCAGGGACTTCCAGTTATAGCCAATCGAACACAGCGCAACATCAACTCCCAATACCGGGAGAGACGAAACCCCTCCTATCGCTCATTGCCTCCATGTGATTCGGGATTGTACCCAAAAGCCACCGTTTTGCACGTTCTCGTGAACGTAGTAAGGTGGAAATCAAAGCACAGTGGGAATCACAAAAGACTCTATGACGATCTCGGGTCTACAGACTAACCTGTACCAAGTCCAAGACTCTGTAATTGACAAAGATTACTCTCACCGGTTGAAGAAAACGAAGGCTCGGTAAGAGGATGCCCATCCCTCTACCATGCCATGAAAGGTATCGTCTGCATGGGTGCCTGTCGTAACGGCCCCCTCAACTTTGACCTCCTATAAGAGGAAAAGGCCGGAGAAGATCCCCCTGCCCGCGGCAAATTTTAAAGGCAGTGGACCCAAACGCCGCAAGTCTGGGGGCATGGTTGTGCTTACCGTCTATATGGCATCCGAGAAAGAGGATAGTCATGCTTCCTTGAGTCATCGACCACTCACACGGTCTGTGACGAAAGCTCAGGAGCAACAACAAAAGCTCTAGGAGATGTTGACATGGATGTTGTTAGTTATGTATATGCCCTAGAGGCTATTGTTGTACATATGATGTATATTATGATGGATGCTTGGATATATATAGAGAGGACTTTCTTGCTCGTCATGATAGTATGCTATTTGGTTATCCTTTATCTTAACATGTTGACTTGTATTGGTTTACTGTCTTTCTCTCACATGTTGATAAAGACCTTAGGATCTGTACTCGACTACCGGGATTATGATGAGATCATACTAGTGGGGCCATGGTAGTCGATGAGTACATCCTATAACTGTTCCTAGTCGAGGGTATATCGAGACAGGGGCATCGATACACCAGAGTAGACTAGCGTATACGCATCTTGACCCATATGATGGGCGATGGATGATCCCATATCCATCGGTGTTTGACATCAGAGATGGTGTACGGGTGCTCAGTGGAGACTGGGTACACTGGACGGACTCGCCGAGAACTCCTAGATGGTGATATACCACACGTCAGATAGCAGTTCTCCGGTGACACTGGTACAGGGTAGTCTGTAGACCCGAGCTCGTCATAGAGTCTTGTGTGATTCCCACTGTGCTTTGATTTCCACCTTACCACGTCCAAGAGGGCGTGCAAAATGGTGGCTTTTGGGTGCAGTCCCGAATCACATGGAGGCAATGAGCGATAGGAGGGGATTCATCTCTTCCGGTATAGGGAGTTGATGTTGTGCTGTGTTCGATTGGCTATAACTGGAAGTCTCTGACCAGGGCTGATATAGAGATTTACTGGTAAGTGTTACTAGTAGTTTCTCGACCTGTTATGAGCCTCACATCGACACGACTTATCGGTTACCGGGGTCTGACGTATACCACCCCTAGACTTGATATGCGACATATCAGACGAAGAGACCGGACTGTACGGGAGTGTTACTGATTGGATTCACAGGAGAACGTACAGGCTAGCTTGTTGATCTTATGATCGCTCATTACCTGGGTGGCTGTTACGTTTAGCTGACCGCTTGCAGCTTGTGGGTGTTTGATATGATCATCACCTGCTACTGGCGTATTGACGATTCTTTAAAGTCCTACACAGAGGTTTCTTGGCTCAGGCAAAACGGAGTAGATGCACATATGTGATATGTGCAGGACCGAGGATAATACGATATGAGATACCGTATTGTATTCTCGTGATATTTAGATATGAACCGGGTCATCGGATCAAGTGTTGATTTGATGAATCGGTACATGATATATTAGTCGGTTATATTCGATATAGCCGGATCGTCGGATCAAGTGTTGATTCGATGATTTAATATATAATAATATATATGATATATTATATTACATTATCTAATATTGGCTCACTTTATTATTTCATTTTCTCACAAGATAATACATTGATATATATGCGATATATGTTAATTGTATTATTTTCTTTTGTTGCAAATATATAATATATATGTGATATATATTATAGTAACATGATATGATTAATAATGGAACATGATTAGTAGAGATTAAACAAGGTTAGGGGTTGATTAGGGTTAGCTCCTTCTTGCACCATCTAGAAGCTTTCCTTTTGTCATGAGTTAGATATTATGCTTGATATTTATCTATGACTTATTCTTTAACCTAACCAAACCCTAGCCCTAGTTTATTCTCTACAAAGGTTATCCTAGTCATTCTTGACCATGGTTCCATGATTAATCATATACTCTTTTTATTACTCATCACAAAAGGATTATTCTCATTATTCATCATCTTCTTCTCTCTTGAGCTTTGAGAAAGCTTGCTTGATTTTCTTTTTGTGATGATTTCTTGTGAGAATATGATATAAAAAGAAAGCATAAATACTACTCCATCATCCTCATCTAATCTAGCCCATTAGATTAGGGTGTTCACCTCATTAGAGTGAGAGAGTTTGAGTTATAGCAATTTCGACGTAGATCATCGGAGAAACAGAACACTACAAGCTAGCATGGATCGTTCGAGTCATGGAGCCTCTCTTGAGTCCGGGAGATCGTTGATCGCGGCGAAGGGACTTCTACATGGAGCTTATGAAGCGAAGGAGCGGACTACAAAGGTTGTAATCCCTCACACTTAGTAGTAAAGATGTTTACTTGCATGTTAAACCCTAATAATCTAGCAAAGATCCCGGCTTTGGGTTGTTCGACACGTCTAAAATTTTATTCAGGCATGGTTGATACCTTATGAACCCTCACAAGAGTGCCTAGGAACCTTACAGTGGTATCAGAGCCTAGCTAGAGCATTAGGTGACGTGTATACGAAGTTAAAACTCCGATCGAACCCGATACGACGAAATAGAACCCCTCTCTGGAAATTTTGTAAAAATGTGATTTTTTCTGCATTAAAAATACTCATAAAAATCAGCAGGGAATTCTAAGAATTACCATGAAATACGGGCCCACAATTCCATGATGTTGCCGCGGAACCGCGGCAAGAAGCTGCTTCCCGTGGCGGTTCCGCGGCCGATCTTTGGCATTGGGACACGTGTTTTCAGGGTAATATCCGTAGGTGCTTGTTGCTGCTTCTGGGTATTTTTAATCTGTCTCAAGTGTTGAGTGTTCTAGGGTTTATTTTGTAATCGTTGATTCGATCGGAAAATTTAATTTTATTATGATTTCCGGATATTTAGAAACTGTTAAAATGTTCGAACGGATATCATTAACTCACTTTTTCTCGGCACGAAAAACTTTCAAGTGTTGAATTTTTATCGGATTTAAATCTTTCGAAAAAATGTGCAAGTAACGCGGTGGACCCTCTAGAAGAATACAAACCTTAACTCGATTATGTGACCGTCTTGAACTGCCTCTAAACCTTAGGGTTTGGGGCAGTACGGCGTGCCACATGTGAGGCGTTGGCTTGACCCTTGTACGGCTGGATCATCGGTACTGTGACATATTCTGGGATTATTTGAACTCCGCTCAAGTGTTGAGCTATTTAGGAAATTTTGGGTATTTGATTATCTGTTCGGAAAGTTTAATACTGTCTATTTATCTGGAATGTGATACAATATGTGGAATTCATATAGTTAGGTATGAAATGCGAAATATGTGATATTTCAGATTTACGATGTCTAAAGTGATTGTGGATTCCAAATATTGTAGTTTTACAATTTCTTTTCTGTGACCGTAAGTGTAGTATGTAGTTGTATTGCCGGTCTTCGTTGCTATACATCAATGACGATCGGTGTATGCATACTTACTTACGTTGATGATATGAGATATTATGTGTTGCTGTGATATATTATATTAGATCGTCGTGTTCTGAATAGCCGGGGGTTTTATGTGAGATGAGGGTTTTTATTTTCATTCATGTAAAATTCATGTGTATGTAATATTCTTTTATTGGGGCACTTCCGGGATGAGGTTGATGTCACCAGTGTATATTATTTACTTTTCCGCATTAGGTAGACCCAAGGAGGGGAGCACAAGTAACCGGGTTCTAGGGTCCAGTGGGAGGCCATCTCGAGGAGTCGAGACCGGGTCTCCTAACCCTAGAATTGGCAGTGTTACTTTCCGCTCTCGTAGGGGTCTTGAGATGTGGGTTTGGCTATTCGTCGCGACCGTGGAATCCGTGTTTTATACAGGCTCATATTGAAAACACGGACGTCCTAGTATATCCAATATTTCATATATGTTCTTCTGCTGCAATGTTCTGTGATGAGATCATATTACTGCCTAAGACGAATGCTTATACTATATATATATGCTGATATATAAATATTACTTCTTTCATTTCTTCTGTGATGCTTAGGAAGCATAAGCTGATGGGATTTTATTAATGAGATTAATAAAAAGAAAAGAAACCTAAAAGATGTTATAGAATCAAAACTTTATAAAAAGGGTAGCTACAGATTTGCTTTGCACAGCGGTATATATGATATATCCTGCACCTTATTCGATGGGGAAAGAGCCGAGATCCCTTCACCGGGAGTGACCTCTTTAGCGAAACTAGAAAAGCCTCAAAAACACTCATTTTAAAAAACACTCGATTCTACGACGATATCAAGTTCATTACGCTCATGGTTTTCTGAAAAACCTGCGTAGCCCTCCGACATTTCAGATAGATATTACTTAGTATTCGTCCTACGGTAGTTTGGCATTCGTCAAGGCGTAGTGTACAGTAGCTATTTACTATTTATCTGTAGCATATGATGTGATTGGATTAGGGTATTCGTACGGCGTTGTTTGGCATTCGTCAAGGGTCGTGCGGGTGGGTTTAATTCTATCAAGAAATGTACGGGTTGAACTTGACTAGCGGACTATGGGTTGTTTGGCATTCGTCAAGGTCATAGCACGTTAAGGGCAAAAGCATTATCGGGAATTTAAAGTGTTGAAATTTGCAATGAGATTGCATACCTCCTATGAGATAGTTGGATCCCGATACCCACTGCGAGTAAGTGTTGCTCCTGGATGAGTTTTACACAGGACAATTAGCCAATCAAGTAGGTGTCTAGAAAAGTGTTAACGGGGTTACGCCTCTGGGAAAACGAGGTTTACTTTAATTAGGTTCGTGCGAAAGCACGGGGAACCTCCCTCAAGTACCGACACTGATCTGGCTGAAAGATTGACGAAATTGTAGGGTGTAATTAATCCCGGCTAATCTTACCTTTTAGGGTTTGAAGGAAGATTTGATAAAAACAGTGGGAGACATCCTGATTAGATAAGATAATAACCAATCTAATCTTGCAAGAGCATACGCTAAAGTGTTTTCTTCTCTCTCTCTCCAGGTAGCGACCATGTCAGGCCATAATCAAGATAATAATATGGATATATTGACTGAACCGGCTTATTATACTGAACAAGGGAACGTTGGTCCCGTTTTTTCTTATAAAAGTTATAAGATTGAACAGGAAACAGGAGAATATCTGGATTCTTAAGCCGCCCAAAAGAACATGCATGTTGATGCATCTTCTTCGGGTGTGTTAGTTATTGAGAACTGTTTCTCAGTTCACCCTACGTCCTGGGTATTAGATACCGGATCAGGATCCCACATATGTAAATTGTTACATGGGCTACGTAAAGGTAGAGAACTAGGAAAAGGTGATCATTCCGTTCAAAGAGGGAATGGGGCAAATATTGCAGCCGAAGCAGTTGGCGAATATCACCTGGTATTACCAAGTGGTAATACACTGATTCTGAATGAGTGCTATTATATACCGAACATGATGTGCAACATTATATCAATTTCTTTATTAAGTAAAGAAGGATATAATTTTGTAGTACAGGATAATGTTATGAATATCTTCCTAAATCAAAAGTTGATTGCATCAGGCTTGTTACATAATGGTATATTCATTCTCAATCAAAATACAGTCCTCAATATACAAAACACACACAAGAGGAAAGGTTCAGAAATGAACGAATCCTTCTTGTGGTATTGTAGACTTGGTCACATCAATGCGACACGACTAGCTAAGTTATATAAGGATGGATATTTGAACCCATTCGAAATATCATCTTATGATACTTGCCATTCATGTCTCAAAGGTAAAATGACTAAAGCTCCGTTTAGTGGACACGGAGAAAGAGTTACAGAACTCTTAGGACTGGTACATAGTGATGTATGCGGTCCCATGTCTACGCATGCCAGGAACGGTTCTTCCTACTTCATTACATTCACTGACGATCTCTCTAGATACGGATATGTGTTCCTGATGAAACACAAGTCAGAAGCTTTTGAGAAATTCAGAGAATATAAACACGAAGTAGAGAACCAAACAGGCAAAAGTATTAAGATCCTTTGATCTGATCGAGGAGGAGAATACTTAAGCAATGAGTTCCAAGAATATCTAAAAGAGAATGAGATTCTCTCTCAGCTTACTCCTCCTTATACACCAAAGCACAACGGTGTATCGGAACAGAGGAATCGCACCCTATTAGATATGGTGCGCTCGATGATGAGCACTGCTGAGTTGCCTATTTCCTTCTGGGGGTATGCGCTTGAGACAGCCATACACCTATTGAATATGGTTCCTACCAAATCAGTGCCTACCACTCCATATGAGATATGGAAAGGGAAGAGACCATCTCTTAAGTATGTTAAGATATGGGGTTGTCCAGCCTATGTCAAAAGACAAAATCCGGACAAACTCGAGGCAAGATCTGTCTTATGTAAGTTTGTAGGATATCCCAAAAATTCACAAGGGTATATCTTCTACCACCCCGAGGAACAAAAGGTGTTTGTTTCTCGACATGCCACTTTCTTAGAAAAAGGTTTTCTTATGAAACAAATTAGTGGCATTGAGATAGAACTGGAAGAAGTTCCAGCGACACAAACTATAACAGAAGACTTGGTAGAACCAGAGGATTCAGTAGTACACGACGAACCCCAGCCTCTCCGCCGATCTAGTAGGGTTTCTCGTCCACCTGAGAGATACTACGGTTTTCTCATTGATGGTGGAGGCAAGGATTGCATCATGGAAGATGATGACCCAACTAGTTTTGAGCAGGCCATCACGAGTGGTGACTCTGTGAAATGGCTGGATGCAATGCGATCTGAGATGGAATCCATGTACAACAACAAAGTATGGACTTTGGAAAATGCTCCTGAAGGGGTAAAACCCATTGGGAGCAAGTGGATCTTTAAAAAGAAATTTGGTGTAGATGGAAAAGTTGAGACTTTCAAAGCTAGACTTGTTGCAAAGGGTTTTCGTTAAAGACCAAGTGTGGATTATGACGAAACTTTTTCACCAGTGGCTATGCTTAAGTCCATCCGGATCTTACTTGCCATTGCTGCATACCATGACTACGAAATCTGGCAAATGGATGTTAAGACCGCCTTTCTAAACGGTGATTTAGAAGAGTGCGTGTACATGACTCAGCCAGAGAGCTTCGTAGATAGTGGGAGCAGCGGAAAGGTGTGCAAGCTGCTTAAATCTATTTATGGATTAAAGCAAGTATCGCGGAGTTGGAACATCTGTTTTGATGTTGTAGTCAAAGAGTTTGACTTCATCAAAAATATAGATGAACCTTGTATCTATAAGAAGGTAGCAGAGAGTAAGGTTGTCTTCCTCGTATTGTACGTGGATGACATACTCTTGATAGGAAATGATATTCCTATGCTGCAATCAGTCAAGCTCTTCTTATCACAAAGATTCACAATGAAAGATCTAGGTGATGCCTCCTGCATATTGGGAATCATGATCTATAGAGATAGATCTAAACGGATACTGGGATTGTCCCAATCCAGGTACATTGACACCATACTAAATAGGTTTAGTGTGGAAGAATCCAAGCGTGGGAACCAACCCATGATCTCTGGACTCACTCTCTCCAAAGAGATGTCTCCCAAGACTGATTTGGAGAGAGCTCGCATGCAAGGGATACCCTATGCTTCGGCAGTAGGCTCTATCATGTATGCGATGCTATGTACCAGACCCGATGTAGCATACTCACTAAGTGTAGTGAGTCGGTATCAAGCAGATACTGGAGAGAGTCACTGGACAGCTGTGAAGAACATTCTCAAGTACTTACGAAGGACTAAAGAGATGTTCTTGGTGTATGGTAACGGAGAACTCCGGGTGGAGTCCTTTAACGATTCAAGCTTCCAAAGTGATAAGGACGACTCTAAGTCGCACTCGGGATTTGTCTTTACCCTCAATGGAGGGGCGGTATGTTGGAAGAGTTCCAAACAGGATACCGTTGCAGACTCGACGATGGAGGCTGAATACATCGCTGCCAACGATGCTGTCAAAGAGGCAGTCTGGATAAAGAAGTTCATTAGTGAACTTGGTGTGGTTCCATCCATTGAGCATCCAATACCTCTGTATTGCGATAACAATGGAGCTGTGGCTTTGGCCAAGGAACCCAGGTCCCATCAGAAGTCCAGACATATTCTGAGGCGGTATCACCTGATCAGCGAGATAGTTGATCGCCGGGAGATCGAGGTCAGGAGAGTAGATACGAAGGACAACACTGCGGATCCACTCACGAAGGCCGTTCCCCAGATACAGTTTGAGAGATTATTCGGGATGTTAGGTATGAGATACTACAGCAGCTGGCCTTAGTGCAAGTGGGAGATTGTTAGTTATGTATATGCCCTAAAGGCCATTGTTGTACATATGATGTATATTATGATGGATGCTTGGATATATATAGAGAAGACTTTCTTGCTCGTCGTGATAGTATGCTATTTGGTTATCCTTTATCTTAACATGTTGACTTGTATTGGATTACTGTCTTTCTCTCACATGTTGATAAAGCCCTTAGGATCTATACTCGACTACCGGGACTATGATGAGATCATACTAGTAGGGCCATGGTAGTCGATGAGTACATCCTATAACTGTGATTTCTGGGCTTTTCCTAGTCGAGGGTATATCGAGACAGGGGCATCGATACACCAGAGTAGACTAGCGTATACGCATCTTGACCCATATGATGGGCGATGGATGATCCCATATCCATCGGTGTTTGACATCAGAGATGGTGTATGGGTGCTCAGTGGAGACTGGGTACACTGGACGGACTCGCCGAGAACTCCTAGATGGTGATATACCACACGTCAGATAGCAGTTCTCCGGTGACACTGGTACAGGGTAGTCTGTAGACCCGAGCTCGTCATAGAGTCTTGTGTGATTCCCACTGTGCTTTGATTTTCACCTTACCACGTCCAAGAAGGCATGCAAAACGGTGGCTTTTGGGTGCAGTCCCGAATCACATGGAGGCAATGAGCGATAGGAGGGGATTCGTCTCTCCCGGTATAGGGAGTTGATGTTGTGCTGTGTTCGATTGGCTATAACTGGAAGTCCCTGGCCAGGGCTGATATAGAGATTTACTGGTAAGTGTTACCAGTAGTTTTTTGACCTTTTATGAGCCTCACATCGACATGACTTATCGGTTACTGGGGTCTGACGTATACCACCCCTAGACTTGATATGCGACATATCAGACGAAGGACTGGACTGTACGGGAGTGTTACTGATTGGATTCACAGGAGAACGTACAGGCTAGCTTGTTGATCTTCTGATCGCTCAATACCTGGGTGGCTATTACGTTTAGCTGTCCGCTTGCAGCTTGTGGGTGTTTGATATGATCATCACTTGCTACCGGCGTATTGACGATTCTTTAGAGTCCTACACAGAGGTTTCTTGGCTCAGGCAAAATGGAGTAGAGACACATATGTGATATGTGCAGGACCGAGGATAATACGATATGAGATACCGTATTGTATTCTCGCGATATTTAGATATGAACTGGGTCATCGGATCAAGAGTTGATTCGATGAATCGGTACATGAGATATTAGTCGGTTATATTCGATATAGCCGGATCGTCGGATCAAGTGTTGATTCGATAATTTAATGTATAATAATATATATAATATATTGTATTACATTATCTAATATTGGCTCACTTTATTATTTCATTTTCTCACCAGATAATACATTGATATATATGCGATATATGTTAATTGTATTATTTTCTTTTGTTGCAAATATATAATATATATGTGATATATATTATAGTAACATGATATGATTAATAATGGAACATGATTAGTGGAGATTAAATAAGGTTAGGGGTTGATTAGGGTTAGCTCCTTCTTGCACCATCTAGAAGCTTTCCTTTTGTCATGAGTTAGATATTATGCTTGATATTTATCTATGACTTATTCCTTAACCTAACCAAACCCTAGCCCTAGTTTATTCTCTACAAAGGTTATCCTAGTCATTCTTGACCATGGTTCCATGATTAATCATATACTCTTTTCATTACTCATCACAAAAGGATTATTCTCATTATTCATCATCTTTTTCTCTCTTGAGCTTTGAGAAAGCTTGCTTGATTTTCTTTTTGTGATGATTTCTTGTGAGAATATGATATAAAAAGAAAGCATAAATACTACTCCATCATCCTCATCTAATCTAGCCCATTAGATTAGGGTGTTCACCTCATTAGAGTGAGAGAGCTTGAGTTATAGCATTTTCGACGTAGATAATCGGAGAAACGGAACACTACAAGCTAGCATGGATCGTTCGAGTCGTGGAGCCTCTCTTGAGTCCGGGAGATCGTTGATCGTGGCGAAGGGACTTCTACTCGGAGCTTATGAAGCGAAGTAGCGGACTACAAAGGTTGTAATCCCTCACACTTAGTAGTAAAGATGTTTACTTGCATGTTAAACCCTAATATTCTAGCAAAGATCCCGGCTTTGGGTTGTTCGGCATGTCTAAAATTTTATTCGGACATGGTTGATGCCTTATGAACCCTCACAAGAGTGCCTAGGAACCCTACAGTCCGCACTCACTAGGCAGAAAGAAAGACCAGAAGTATCGTCGGAGCAACGCCATGAGCAAGAGACCGACACCGAATTTCTACGAAGGGTGCTTGACAAGAAAGATAAAGAGGCCGCGGAACAAGCGGCTAATATAAAACAGATGGCGCTTCTGTTCCAAGACATGGTTGGGATGATGATCCAGCCAGATCCTCCTGCCGGATCCTCCAGCCGAATAATCATTGAAGACGATAGAGGGGAGACATCAAACCTTCCTCCGGCTTTATCATCAGCCAGGGAGGAGACGATCTCCAAAACTATCCTTGATGACTACATAGCTCAACAAATACAGGCTCATCAAGCGAACGAAGCGGCTGGTGCGACCATATTCAGGCTGGTGCGACCAAATTAAATACCCGCCAGGATATACAATCCCTAAATTCCATGTGTATAAGGGGACGGGCAATCCGCATCAACACGTTGCTCAATTCAGAGCTTTGTGCGGTAATACCAGGGGCGATGACAAACTGTTGTTTCGCCAGTTTGTTGGCAGCTTGTCGGAGACGGCATTTGAATGGTACTTCGAGCTCCCAAATAACTCTGTCAAGACATTTACGGAGATGGAACTACCGTTCACACAGCGATTCGCAAGCGCAAGCGAGCGCACCCCAATCACTACATTAATCAACGCTAGAGTGAAACCGGGAGAGACCTGGGTTCAATACGCAATTCGGTAGCGTAACTGTTCACACCATAATATTGCATTATTATATTCCCTATTCTTATTCGTTTTATAACTAAACAGGTGCTTTTGACGTATGTCTGCTACATATTACAGGTTACAGGTTCTGGGACTTAAAACAGTGAAATGATGAAAAGACAATGCAAAAGTGGGACTTTAACCAATAAACAGAAGACTCTTGATCAAGCCCACCTAAGGAACAGTTCACAAAGCAAGATTCAAGACGTCGACTCAAAGCGAAGGGTTAAAGTTCACTACATGTGTTCACTGGAAATCTGGAAGAAACCTAGAAGCCAACCTGAGAAAAGAACCATAGAAAAAAGAAGACAAAGTCAAGAAGGAACAGCACAGGAAAACCTAAGTTTCAAAGCCTTACTTTGGCCGCGGAACCACGGCCAAAGCATGCCTTTGGCCGCGGAACCGCGGCCGGGTAGAGCCCGTATCGGCGCGGAGTTTTTTGGTTGTGCGCGTATTGTTGACTAGGTCTTTTCTTAGGGGTATTTTTGTAATAGCAGATGTGCGAGTCAAATGTAACCTAGGGTTTCCTATTCTCTATAAATAGGAACTCTAAAGCTTGTAATTTGGCCATGCCTCCTTTTAATAATAAATTCAGAATTCTTTATGGAGAGCATCGGTGCCTCTTTTCAATTCATGAATTCAGATCTGACAACCCTGCGTTGATGTTTGGAGAGAACCATCTGTAAGTAGTTTTATTTAATCGCTCTAGTTTAGATTCAATTGTTGCCCTAGGTAGATTTAATTCCTTGCCATAGGAAATTGTCTAAAGTTAGCTTTGGGGAAGGCTTTTGAGAGATGAGATCTCTCATCCCTTTCTTACCCATAATATATTTTCAATAGGACTCCATGCATACACGCACACACCGCGCCCTACGGCACCCTATCCCTCGAGATAGCGGTGATACCGTAGTATAAAGGCCCGGTTGCGCGCGTTTTCCATGGAGGTTAGGGTAAGGATCTCTAAAGGAAGGACAAGAACCTAGAGGAAGGAACACTTTCCCGAATGGATCTAATACCCTTTATTGATAATTACCATAACTCCTCATAGATCTTCATTCGGGTATAGAAAGAGTTGAGATTTACTTGCATTTCCAAACCATCCCTAAACCTAACCCTAACAAGACTAGATCTAGATAATCGTATAGAATAATTATGATTTTAGATTTAATAATCTGTCCGAACACCCTTCGGAATTAACTCGTTAACGCGATTAGGAGATTCACAACATCCCTGTAGACCGACCCGTACTCACCGGCTAGCTGCAAAGCGACGCCGTTCTTGATTGCGGTAAATATTTTTGATGATCGTAAAATCTCTATCAATCAAATGACGCCGTTGCCGGGGATGGCGTGGAACTTTTCTTTTTGCGATTTCGGGTTAATCTTAAATTAAAAAATCATAAAAATCTAAAAAAACCCAAAAATTATAAAAATATATCAATTGTTATTTTGGAAAGGGTACTTTGTTGTGTGAATCTTGCAGGAACAATCGAGACGGATTTGGAAATTTCCAGAAGGTGAAACAGAAATCAGGAGATCAGAACAGAGAAGGATTTCAAAAACAAAACAGTAGACTTTTTCTGGAGATTTGAACCCCCCAAAGTGCCGCGCTTCCGCAGCCGTAACCAGACTTAGACTGCGGAAACGCGGCTGTCTTGCTGACTCGGCACCGTAAAAAAATTTTTGGGGACTCGTGCTGACTAGACTGCCGCGAAAACACGGCACGAACGCGTTTATACCGTGGAAAGGCGGCGCCAATGTGACATCATCTCGTGGAATTTCCTCTGTAAGATCCCATGTTTATTCTCTGGAAATCTAGATATATTTTTTCTGAAAAATCCCTGCAGAATTTTGTGCGCCTTAAAAATATTCTCCCTTCCAAATAACAATCTTGTGCAGGATTTTTACGCCTCGCTTAAATTAGAAATTGATTGCAAGTAATATTTTTCTGTTGCATATCTTTTCTCGAAAATCTTTTTGCAACAAATCAAATAAAGAAAAAAAAGGAAAAGGAAAATTTTATTAGAAAACTTGCCAACTTTTGCCGCAAATAAATCCTTGCATCACAACAAACATTCTTTCTTTTCCTCTTTTCTTCTAACATGGGTACCCCACATAATAAATCACTTGCCGAACTTTGGTATCCCGAACCTAATTTTGCGTCGTACGTCAATTTGTTCGGTCAATTAAAAGACGATCCCTCCTTGCCAAGAATTTCTTTGAAAGATCGAATAGAAACGTCTAAGAGAAAAAGTTTGACTTTGCAACCCACTTTGTGTCAACCAAGTCAACCTTTACCACCTCCATATGTTGATACCACTTTTTCAAGTCCTTCTGTCACTCCTAAGCCGATGTCCATTGCTGAGCATATTACTCAATCTCGCAGCCGATCTTTCACCCCTCTCCACACATCTAGTTCTAGGGATCCACAAGACTATTCATCTTTTTATCCATATGTTGACCCTACCCCTGTCCAATCACCCACTTCCTACCAGTCATACCCGACTTTCCCACCTTCACTAGAAACTTTTTCTACACAGCCATTAGGGAGTTTCACATATCCAACCAATTTCGAATCTTTTACCGAAACCCTCTCACCACATAAGTCTAGTTTGGAAGAGTCGTTGGAAGCTTATATTGCTGCAACAAACAAAATGACTAGGAATGTGGAAGCGTCCGTGGCCGCCTTTATGCAACCTAGTGAACCGGTAGCTAGTTTCCCACTAGCTTCAAATTTTTCAATGTATAAGGAGGCGGTTGGACAGAGTGAGAATGTGAGAGGATTTCCAAATCAAACCTACCCATACCCAATTGAATCCAACAACTCCAGTTTTCAAACATGTGTCTAAAATGATGAGTTGTGCGACTTTGTAGTGTTTGATTTGCCAAATTGTGAAGAACCCCTTTCGAGTGAAACCACACATAATCCGTTTGACCCTTACACCTCCACTCTAGAACCTAAATCGATACACATCCATGCTTTTGATGAGGTGTCAGAAAAAATTGATTTTCACTTGATTGAGGATATAGATGCCGGGAATATTTCGGATGATGAACCTGTCGATTTGATTGAAATTTTATGTCCAATTCATCATCCCGAGTCACTAAATGTTTCTCCCGAACCTTATATGCGTCTTGATTTTGATGATAATGGCATGGATGAGTTAAATATTGAGGATAGTATTAAGGAGAGTCTTGAGGATAATATTGAGGTTGAACCATTTTTTTTTGATGTGTCGGATTTTCCAATTCATCCTTCCGATCCTCTAACTGTTATATCACCCTCCCTCCTTTCCATCGTTCCGACCACGCTTGAAGACTGTGAACTTGAAAATTTTTCTTTTGAATCCGACACAGTTTTCACAGACGTTAACACTTACGAGTGTTTCATTTTTTCGGACGATGTTGATGACTCACCGCCCGAGTTTGAGTCATCTACATTTTCAGATGAGTTAGTTGAACCATCAGACTCGGTTGCTTACAGTAGTTTCGAACCATTAATGGAATCTTTTATGTTCGAAACAGTTTACTACGGTGAGAATGAGACTATCCCTAATTCACTTCCTTTCGTCCATCCTATCGTTCCGACCGTGCAAGAGACCGTTACGCTTTCATCTCCTATACCAAGTTCGGCGTACCCATGTTTTCTGCGAATCTTGAGAGATTTGACCCCATTTCTCGACGGGTTGGTAGGTTAGCGCAATCGCTTTTAACACATCGGTCATCACAAATTGCGCTAATTTATTCACTCGATTTACACCCTCAAGATCGCGCGCTCCTTCTTTCTCCTTTTTGTCATTCTTCTCCTCCACCGAGACCATATTCTACCTTTCTTCCCACATGGTCTCGTGTGCTTCTCATTTCCCTTCTTTACACCCCATTATTTCACCAACTTGGCCATTACCACGATAAGATTTTTGAATGGTTGGTGCTAACCTTTGGCTTGTGTAAGGCCAAGCTTAAGTTTAGGGGGAACCTTGTTGTATATATGTATATATATTTTTGTTTTCTTTTTCTATAAAAAAAATAATAAAAAAAATTCAAAAATAAAAAATAAAAAAATTATAAATAAATAAACAGGGGAGTGCCGACATTTTGACCCTCTTGGTGTAGCATGACAGTGAGGACACTGTCAAGTTCAAGTTTGGGGGTATGCTCGGTACGTCTTCTTCCTTCGCATTCATTTGTACATATTTTTGCATTTGCATAATTATTTTAAAACCCATAAAAATTGAAAATTTTTGAAAAATTATAAAAATTATTGTATTCAATTTTGGCTTATTTGACTAGAGTTTGATAAATAGGTTAACTAGTTAGGAACAACTAGATCTTAGACTTAGTAAATTAAAAACCCTAAAAATAACCTTCCTTAAAGTTTAACGGTAGGAAGTATATGCCTTTGTAGTTTATTTAGAAATAAGCAAATTTTGGGTTCACTTCTTGGGCTAAGTCAAAACAAAGGAAAAGTATTGATGTTCTTATTAGAGTATAAGTTTGAAAAATAGTTCCTAACTTAAGTCTAGATTCTGAAAATGTATACTCTACAAATTGCACAAACATGCACCTTGAAACTTGGAATAATAGAGGAGACCTTGAAATGCTCTTGTCTAAAGTCCTTAGTACAATGAAAAAAAAAGAAAAAAAAGTGAAAAGAAAAAAAATGAACACTGGTTTTTGTGATTACTTAAGGCTGCAAAAATAGAAAAATATTTAGCGAGGGTGCTTCATCACCTAGTGCCTTAGACCAACTGGTTTGGGAGTCACTGGTAAAGCCTTGGGTGTTGCAAGACTAGGAAGTACGCTTTAAAGTGCAAACGCATTTTGTAATCGGTCTTTGGTACATCAAGAAGTATTAACGGTCGCATGAAGGATGTGTAAGCAAAATTCATTTAAATTCACCAACTAAAAAGTGCTTTGGACAACGGACGAGCGTATGATTGCTTGATTTGAATTTCCAAGTGTAGGGGTGATCTATACACACACGTAGGGATATGTGATTGGAGTTTAGATGAGAGAAAAGAATGAAGTATAGAACTTGTATCTTTAGTAGAGTTGATAAAAATTCCTAAGTGGAGATGGAACCCTAGAAGGAAAACTTAGGAAATGCCGAAAGCTAAGTAAGTCTATATAACATATATAATCTTAAGTTAAATGATGAGGAAGTGTGAAGAATATGGGTGGATAATTTACGAGTCGAAAATAATAGAATTCCTTGTTAGAAAACCTAATTGGAGAATAACAGTCAATAGGCCTAATTGATAGGATTTTGTGGGTAGTATCCGCTGAAAACCCTCAGGAGACAACACTCCTCCTACTAGGGACACCTAGAGGTTTAACGGCTTGTTGCACGTGCTCAGTGCAATCGCGTTTCCCTGCGAAAGTGTGGTTAGGTTTTTGTAGAGAATAAAAAAATAAGTTTGCTCGAGGACGAGCAAAAGATAAGTTTGGGGGTATTTGTTCACACCATAATATTGCATTATTATATTCCCCATTCTTATTCGTTTTATAAATAAACAGGTGCTTTTGACGCATGTCTGCTACATATTACAGGTTACAGGTTCTGCGATCTAAAACAGTGAAATGATGAAAAGACAATGCAAAAGTGGGACTTTAACCAATAAACAGAAGACTCTTGATCAAGCCCACATAAGGAACAGTTCACAAAGCAAGATTCAAGACGTCGACTCAAAACGAAGGGTTAAACTTCACTACAAGTGTTCACTGGAAATCTGGAAGAAACCTAGAAGCCAACCTGAGAAAAGAACCATAGAAACAAGAAGACAAAGTCAAGAAGGAACAGCACAGGAAAACCTAAGCTTCAAAGCCTTACTTTGGCCGCAGAACCGCGGCCAAAGCATGCCTTTGGCCGCGGAACCGCGGCCGGGTAGAGCCCGTGTCGGCGCGGAGTTTTTTGGTTGTGCGTGTATTGTTGACTAGGTCTTTTCTTAGGGGTATTTTTGTAATAGCAGATGTGCGAGTCAAATGTAACCTAGGGTTTCCTATTCTCTATAAATAGGAACTCTAAAGCTTGTAATTTGGCCATGCCTCCTTTTAATAATAAATTCAGAATTCTTTATGGAGAGCATCGGTGCCTCTTTTCAATTCATGAATTCAGATCTGACAACCTTACGTTGATGTTTGGAGAGAGCCATCTGTAAGTAGTTTTATTTAATCGCTCTAGTTTAGATTCAATTCTTGCCCTAGGTAGATTTAATTCCTTGCCATAGGAAATTGTCTAGAGTTAGCTTTGGGGAAGGCTTTTGAGAGATGAGATCTCTCATCCCTTTTTTACCCATAATATATTTTCAATAGGACTCCATGCATACACGCACACACCGCGCCCTACGGCACCCTATCCCTCGAGGTAGCGGTGATACCGTAGTATAAAGGCCCGGTTGCGCATGTTTTCCATGGAGGTTAGGGTAAGGATCTCTAAAGGAAGGACAAGAACCTAGAGGAAGGAACACTTTCCCGAATTGATCTAATCCCCTTTATTGATAATTACCATAACTCCTCATAGATCTTCATTCGGGTATAGAAAGCGTTGAGATTTACTTGCATTTCCAAACCATCCCTAAACCTAACCCTAACAAGACAAGATCTAGATAATCGTAGTATAGAATAATTAGGTTTTTAGATTTAATAATCTGTCCGAACACCCTTCGGAATTAACTCGTTAGTGCGATTAGGAGATTCACAACATCCCTGTGGACCGACCCGTACTCACCGGCTAGCTGCAAAGCGACGCCGTTCATGATTGCGGTTATAGATAGTTTTTGAGATCAATCAGTAACCTATGGTCAAAGTGTGAACGGCGGATAGAAGAAGCTCCTGCTGTGGGCATGTTCATGGGGACCCTTGATCCTCAGGCAACTATATCCCAGTTTATGATGTTCTTCAAGCCGACCACCTTCCAGGCTCTGATTGACAAACTGGCCCAAATGGACTAGATGGGCCATAAGCCGTCCTCTTCAAAAACAGATCTTCGGAATGAAAAAGGCAAAGGGAAAGCGACCTTCGTCGCCAACGCTCAACAACAACCGAGTGATCCGAAACCGGTTATTCGCCAAAACAACAGACCGTGAGCCCTCGAAGAGAAGTTGAGGCGTCTTTATTCGTTTCCCCAGGATAAAATAAGGAGACTATTCGAGCTAGCGGTGCGCAACAGGCTCATCACTCTGCCAGATCCGAGATGCCTACTGCAATCGGGTGACGTCAACAATCCCAATTACTGCCCATACCACCGAATAGTGGGCTACCCAATGGAAAATTGCTACATCTTTAAAAACTGGGTCGAAGAACAGTACCAACAAGGCAAGTTCGCGTTGTCCGAAAACTGGAAAGTAAACCTGCCGCAGCAGCACACTCATAAAAAGGTGGATACGCCGGGGGCATCGTGCTCATTTTTGGAAGAAGCTCCGTAGGAAGTAGTCCTTTCAGCTAAAACTAAAAGAATGCTGAAGGACCTTCAAGCATGTCCGGCGATTAGGTGGAAAAGCCCGCTAGAGCCTGAAATTATTGACGGAATGCTGAAACCGCGCCCAACGCCAAAAGTTGGTAACGATGGACAAAACCTCCAGGCCAAGTCTCCGAAGTCTTCAAAGAAAAAGAAGAGGTCGAAGAAGCCCATCCAGCTCGACGGCAATCGTATGGGTCTGCAGAAATACATCGATGTACTAGAGGAATACAACCAAGAGGCACGGACCCCGGTCACATTGGAAAAGTTCTTCAAGCATGTCCTTAAGAACGGAAACAATGATATTGATGAAGGAGACGATTCTTCGGAAGAAACCGACAATCATGTAGCGAGTTGCCACATGATCTCTCACTCGTCGATAAATAGCAAAGAAGCTCCTGACGTAGAGAAACCGCGGGCAGGTCTAGAGCCAGAATCCATGGAATCGTCAGATGACCTCATCGATAAGCTGCTAAACGAAGCTCTTCAAAAGAGCAAAGCTGATCGAGAACGTGAAGCGGCCATTTACGAAAAGGCCAAGCGTCGGTGTCAGGCCGAAAAAGCTCCGGTGATGAGAAGCCATAAAGTACCTTTACCGGATCAAAGTGCCCTTGCCACCAGCAAGAGCAGAATCAAGATAAGGAAGCAGTTCACCCAAGATCTGTCAATGGAAATGAAGCTGCCACCTTTCAAAGAAAATACTTCTGAGAGTATGTACCTCGACGAACCGGATGTACATCCGAACTACTGCTTATACCATCGGAAGGTCACGCACCCTACCGAAAAGTGTAATGCCTTCAAGAAGTGGTGGCAGGGATACATTACCCACCGACAACAATTTAAGCGAATGAAACGCAAAGCCCGTCGGGAACAGAGAAGCGCGATAGACGAGCGTGAAGGAACAGCCGGTAACTGTCATATGGTTGATACCATCCCGACAAGAGCAAAACCTCAAGTTCTTACCTTCGGGAGCAATTCTGACGAAGAAATAGCCCTCGGCCCTCTCTTCAAGGAATCCACCTCTGAAAAAGAAGAGGAGATGAAGAATTGTGAGAACATTCAGCTGCGTAACCGTACGTTGCCTGAAAAGAATCTCGTACCTTCAAACAAAGGTTTGGGCAAAAGAGACAAAGGGAAGGAAAAAGTCCCTTAGGAGTTTGCTCTCGATGATAGAGTTGTCGAAAAGCTCACAGCCAAGGACCCGCTCAAGAAGAACAAGGTGGATTACAATGTCCTGGCACATCTGAGGAAGATATCCTCACAATTAAGTACCTTGGATACCTTTCTCCTGTCTAAAGAGGCACGAGATTCCCTAATCAAAGCGTTATAAGAGCCCGACTAGTTTTAAGCCTTCCCAGCGGATGAAAAAATGAAGGATGAGCTGGAAGAAGCCTACACGATTGATATAAGCTTCAGCGATGAAAACCTCCTTCTCGAAACGTGCGAGCACAACTGTCCACTATATGTAACAGGGTATCGTCATGATATCAAAATAGGGAAGATCCTGGTCGACAATGGGTCCTCCATCAACCTTCTCAATATAAGAGTGTTGAAGAAGATTTGCATGAATGTGCAGCACTTGGCTCGTGACAAAATTATCATCTCCGGTTTTGACTCCCAATCATCACAAACGCTCGGGTCCGTAATACTGACATTACGCTTCGAACTGCTCGTCACTGACATCAAATTCCATGTTATTGACACCAAGACTTGCTACAACGCTTTGCTTGGCAGGCTTTGGTTACATGAGTACAATATCATCCCTTCTCCACAACATCAGTGTATGAAGTACTTCAAGGACGGCCTCGAGTATACAGTCATAGGGGAGCTGAACACATTCTCTGTAAATGAAGTTCGCAAATATGAAGATGCCAAGTACTTCTTACCATACTTCGAAGACACGAAAAGATGTTGCAAACCGGAGAATAAACAAAAAGCCATCACCACTATCCCGATATTCGGGAGCGATGCTGAAGAAGATGAAGAGATGGTCTACTCGGGACAACCCCAAGGCAATAGGCCAGGACCATCTACTCCTATGCTGGTCTTTGGCAGTGACTCTGAGGACGAGGCCAACGCAGTGTTCTCCGTCCGCCCATCAATACAGACCTTTGCTGGAGCAGACCAGAGTTTACAGATTACCCTGGTCCTGCAGCGGCATTATAAAGAACTTGATGCACTTGGTATGTACAGCATGCAAGAGCTGCATACCTTCTACGTCCCTCCTAAGCAAAGAGGTGAGAAGGCGATCATTTTCTACCAATCCACGGAGACTAAAGTGGAGAAAGAAGTATCGCACGGTGCGGAACCTGCGCTCGACAGGCTTCAACCAATCCGTCTGCCCAGATACTATACAGAGGGACTGAAAAGGCTATTAAGACACTAAGGCGTACCCTTTAAGCTCGATAAGCCCAGTTCTATAACAAGATTTGGAACGTTCCTGGGACTCAGTGGAAGGTGCCCAATGGGAGAATGAAGACGACCGGACTTAGATACGTTTGGTCCAAGAAACGGGAGCGAGTCCATGATTGCTATGTTATAAATGGTTCCGGTGGAAAAGAGAATGCCCTTCCGGATAGCGCTGATATTGAAGCAAAGCGAAATCCCGCCGTACGAATATTAAGTCCATCATTTCAAGAGCAGATTGACAAGCTAATAAGAGAAGCAGGCCAAAGGGTTCGGGATGACCACAGCCACGAAATGGCCATTTACGAAAAAGCCAGGACACAACGTATTATTCAGCAGGCTACGGAGGATGACGATCCCTTTCACCCCTAACCCGCTGTGCGTTCTCGTGGCAAAAAGAAAGCCCAACATAGAAACAACAGCAAGGTCAAGAAAGGAGACGGCATTCAAAGACAGCGAAGCGGATCCAAGAAGCCATGCGAGCAAGGAAAAGTCAGCTAGAACCTGCCTTTTATGAAGAAGATGAGCCGATAGTACTTTTTCCCTCAAGATAAGACAAGAAAAATATTCAACCTTGTCATGAAGTATCAATGATGATGCTCCCAGAGTCTCGATACCCCCAAACAGATAAACGAGGTCCATCACCCGGATTATTGCTCCTACCACCGAATAATGGGACATCTTCTTGAAGATTGCTTCACCTACAAAGACTGGATTGAGAATCAGTATCAGCAAGGTAGGTTTGCTCTATCCGATACTTGGAGAGTAGTCCCGCCATGAAAGCATGAGCCGAGAGCAACCTACACTGCGAGGGAAAGTCTAGATCAACATCGAGCTTGGAAACGAGCTCGTACCTGCCATATAATAACATTCTCAAAGGAAGGTGAGCACGAGAATACGAACGACTTCTCCCAGTGCTTCGCAAATGAAGATAAGAATGAGGTGATCTCAGAATTTCCACCAACGCCAAAAGAGTTGGAAGATGGGATACACACACATCAGACAACTTGAGAAAAATCGACTTGGGGATGGAAAACGACCCAAGGCCAACGTTCGTCAGTGAGCTGCTGTCTGAGAAACAGGTAGCCACGTTAAAGGACGTGCTTATGTAATATAAAGACTGTTTCGCATGGAACTATTCCGAGATGCTGGGATTAGATCCTGAGATAGCTGTGAATAAACTGGCGATATCGCCGGACGTCAAGCCAGTCAAACAGGCGCCAAGAAGAATGCGGCTCGAGCTTGAGATGAGTATCAATGCCGAAGTCAAGAAGCTAATCGGCTCCAGCTTCATCCAAGAAGTTCAATATCCTGACTGGATCACCAATATCGTTCTGGTAATGAAGAAAAATGGGACAGTACGCATCTGCGTAGATTTTCAGGATCTTAACAAAACTTATCCGAAAGATGACTTCCCAGTGCATGTTACCGAATTGATGATCGATAACACATGCACCCATGAAGTCTTCTCCTTCATGGACGGATCCTCAGGGTACAACCAAATCAAGATGCATCCTGAAGACCAAAAGCACACTGCTTTCCGGACCCCGCTAGCCATATTCTGCTACAAAGTGATGCCCTTCGGCCTGAAGAACGTTGGCGCCACATACCAGAGGGCCATGACAAAGATCTTTGATGACCTTATACACGCGATTGTCGAATGTTATATTTACGACCTCATGGTGAAAAGAAAATCGTACGAAGAGCACTGGGAGCATCTGAAGATAGTGTTCCAGCGCCTTCGGAAGTACAACCTGAAGATCAACCCTCTGAAATGCGCATTTGGAGTTTCCTCAGGCAAATTCCTGGGATTCATTATACGACATCGGGGCATCGAAATAAACCCGTCAAAGATCAAGGCGATTATGGAAATGCCTGCGCCAAGAACTCTCAAACATTTGCGGTCTCTTCAAGGAAAGCTCGCGTATATCCGGCGGTTCATAGCTAACCTCTCCAGAAAATGCCGCCCCTACAGCCATCTAATGAAGAAAGGGACCCCGTTCGATTGGGATCGCAAATGCCAAAGCGCACTGGGCGAAATCAAGCAATATCTACAGAACCCGCCGGTACTGACCGCTCCGGTCAAGAGAAATCCTCTCATCCTGTACACAACAGCCCTTGAAGGTTCTTTAGGCGCGTTATGGGCATAGGAGAACGACCAAGGGAAGGAGAGATCTCTCTACTATTTGAGTTGAGTTCTCCTGGGGGTAGAAAACAACTACTCCCCAATCGAAAAGTATTGCCTGTCATTGATCTTCGCGGTAACGAAGCTCCGACATTACGCCTTGGCACATGAGGTTCATCTCATATCAAAGGTGGATTCTCTCAAATACTTGATATCGAGAGCCATATTAACAGGAAGGCTTGCTAATTAGGCCCTCCTCTTGATAGAGTTTTCGATAGTATATCGATCCTTCAAGGCAATAAAAGGGCAGGCCATCGCCGACTTTCTCGCTGAGCATCCGACACCTGCCGACTCTCCCTTGAACTGCGAGTTGGCGGACGAACACACGTTTGACGCAATTGATAGGGAGAAAGAAAGGAATGATACCCGATGGGAACTTTACTTCGATGGAGCGTTCTCCTTGAAGAAGCAAAAGCAAAACACCCCCATGATTAAAGCCGGGGTGGGCCTTATCTTCGTGACTCCATAAAGAGGGATTATGCATTTTGCCCTTTCCTTAACTGAGCCAACAACAAGAAATGAAGCTGAGTCTGATGCTTTGATAGCAGGTCTCGAGATTGCTGTCAATATGGGGATCGAAAACCTCCTCATATATGGAGACTCCCAGCTGGTCGTTAGCCAAGTAAATGGCGACTACCAGACGTGCAAGCCCGAACTGATCAGGTATGGTGAATGAGTGCAGCAATTGCTGACGCAAATCCCCTCCTACACCCTGGAAAGCATACCGCGTGCGGAAAATAGCAAGGCGGATGCGTTAGCCAAGCTTTCTAAAGAACCGGCCGACGAAAACCTCGATGACATAAAGATCATTGTGTAAACTCGTCGGATTCTCGCACCAGCAGAAATATCTCTGAAGACGTCTAAAGGAGAGGAAGCAACCAAACAAGAGGCCTTCCAATTGGAGGATGAAGAAAGGGTGAAGGATTGGGGAGAAGTCTTCATAGACTACTTCAAATCCTATCGAACGCCCGAAGACGCGTCGTTAAGACATCAGCTCATGAAGTGAGCCCTGTCTTTCGCCTTCGTCAATGGTACTCTTTATAAGAGATCGTTCGATTGTCTATGGCTGAGATGCCTAGGACTAGAAGAAGCAAGAAAAGTCATTCAAGAAGCTCATGACGGACTCTACGGTTCCCATCAAGCTGGGTCAAATATGAAGCTGAAGATCAAAAGAATGGGTTACTATTGGCCCACGATGATTCGGGACTGCCTTGAATATGAGAAGTAGTGTCACTCATGCCAAATTCATGGGGACTTCATCCCCCAGCATCCGAATCCGCTACACCCAACATTGGCTAGCTGGCCGTTCGAAATGTGGGGAACCGATATAATCGGGCCCATCGAGCCAGTATCATCCAAGGGACATCAGTTTATACTAGAAACAACCGATTACTTCTCTAAGTGGGCAGAAGCAATACCGTTAAGGGAAGTGAAGACGGAGAACATCCTCCATTTCTTTAGGACGCATGTCATCTACCGGTTCGGCACTCCTCGGCGGATCATCTCGGATAACGGGCCAGCCTACAGAAGCCATAAGATTAGCTACTTCGCACAACAACATAAAATAGATTGGAGATATTTTTCAGTTTATAATCCCTGAGCTAACAGTCTAGCTGAGGCTTTCAACAAGACCTTGACAAAGATCATAAAGAAAACGGTATTCGGAAATAAACAGGACTGGCATGAGAGATTGCATGAAGCTCTCTGGGCTTATCGGACCACGTTCAAGACAGCCATGAATACAACGCCATTCGCGTTGGTATTTGGCATAGAAGCAATACTTCTCGTGGAGATAGAGCTGCCCTCTTTACGAGTACCAGTTCGATATGAGCTGATGGATGAAGAAAATGCCCATCTTCGGCTCAAGGAACCTGATGCTCTCAATGAAACTCGTCTCATGGCGCAGCAAAACCTAGAAGCTTACAAAGCGAGGATGACGCGCTCATACGAAAGTCTAACTAGACCGAGAACATTCCGCCAAGGCAAACACGTGCTAGTTGTAAAAAGACATATGATCCGTAACCGTGCCAAAAGAGTAAAATTCGAGCCAAACTATGAGGGCCCGTACATCATAGACAAGGTCTACCAAGGTGGGGCCTACTTGCTCATGGATATGCTTGGCGAATGACCTTTCCGGCCAATTAATGGCCGGTTTCTTAAGAAATACTACGCTTGACAAGTCACGGCTCATGTTAATGATGGATGATGATGCTCGTGTCTGCTCGCTATCTCCCTAAGTCCAAATTCTATAAGTAGTATTTAGCGAAACCTCGCCTCAAAAGTACCATGGACCGCAACGTCCTTAAACTAGCTGTGGACCGAGGTGTCCTTAAACTAACATTGGACCGAGATGTCTTTAAACTAACAACGGACCGAGAAGTCCCTAAACTAACAACGTTGCCTCAAACATAGCGATTGTGGTGTGCAAGTCCACAAGTCCCAGCGGTGAGGACTGCGACTCAAATCCCACCGGCGAACAAATAGGCCACATGCGGTGGAACATTCTCGAGAGTTTTCTCTCCAAAAAAAAAAGAAAAGAAAAAAGAAAAAAGGTACGTCCACAAGCGAAATGGGCACAGATGAAAACCCGAAAGGGCGCCGGGAGTAAAAACAGCAGGACTACCGGCGAGTTTGTGAAAACCTGAAAGGGAGAAATCTCGTTAAAATAAAGACACCTGCAAGGTCCTCTCGACCTTGTGAGGAGAAAACACCTGCGTGAGATTCTTACGACTCATAAGGGAGCAACACATTTAGGGATCCCCACAATTCCTAAGGAGAAATTGCACTTACGAGATCCTCACGACTCATAAGGAGAATCCCCCTATGAGACTCTCACGGCGCATAGGATTCAAAAGCCTTAAGCTACAGGGATCTGAACCTGTTCTTAAGCCATCACACTTCCCAAGTTGCCTTACAAATAGTTCAATATCGGCCCTTGTATACAATCCACGGGCACAAATAAACGTTCCCTCTCCTAGTCCCACCAATGACGAGGAGTGTCCTCATATGGTGAACGACACTTGTAAATCCTCTCGACTTAGAAGGAGAAAACATACTTGTAAGATCCTTACGACTTATAAGAGAACATACACTTAGGAATCCTCATGACTCCTAAGGAGAAAACACACCTACAAGATCCTCACGACTCGTTGGGAGAAACATCTTTATGAGACCCTTACGGCTCATGAAGTCAAAAGCCTTAGTCGACAGGATCCTAACCCTGTTTGCTAAGCCACCTTTGTTCGAACCGACAAAGGCAAATGATGATTCGCTCCTGGCAATGTCCCAGTGGTAGCGATACTGATGCCTAAATCGGTATCAAATTCCAAGTCCTTTCACAGCAAATGATGATTCGCTCCTGGCAATATTCCAGTTGCAGCGATGCTAATGCTAAGATTGGTATCAGGTCTTGAGTTCCATACTCGCAGCAAAAAATCAGTGAGCCAAAAATGCATATGAAATAGCCGAAATGATAGGGCAACTTGCAACAAAAATCAGCAAGTAAAATATATGCATACAAAAATAGCCGAAATGATTGGGCAACTCGCAATAAAAAGCAGTGAGTAAAGAAAAAGAAAAATAGCCGAAATGATTGGACACCACGAAAAAATAGCCGAAATGATTGGGCAATCGCGACTTTCATGATATAAAAAGCTGAATGATAGAGTATCGCGGAAAGAAATAAAAAATGGAATGAAATTTCTGCCTTGCAGGTGAGATCATATTGACCCCTGTATACAATCCATAGGCACAAACGAAAAGGGAACCATATTGTCCCACCAGGCTCCGTCAAAAGGAAGCTAGATCTCAATGGCTACATCTACAGCCTAAAAATCAACAACAGCGTTCTTCTTCTCGTTCCAACCAGAAGCAGGTATGACGTCAGCAAAATGGAGCCATGGCAAAGTCCCCTAGTTTCAAATCTCGATGCTTCACAGATAACCTAGAGACTACCTCAGAGCCACGACAAAGTCCCCTAGTTCCAAATCTCGACGGTTCACAGAAAACCTAGAGACTACCTCGGAACCATGGCGAAGTTCCTCATTTCATGTCTTGACAGTGGCATCCACAGGCTAGAGATCAACCAACAGCGTTCTTCCTCCCTCTAGCAGGATATAGGCGCGACATCAACAAACGGAGCCATAACAAAGTCCCCTAGTTCCAAATCTCGATAGTTCATAGAAAACCCAGAGACAACCTCTACATTCATCGCAATATTGCAGACACAATGTCAACCAACGAAGCAAAGGAAGATCCCTAGCTTTAGGGTCTTGACGGCAACTCAAATGAGACTTGAAAGACTATCGGAGATCATCCTACTCCAGCGCGGAGTGGTCATGACTCATCGGGGCTCCCAAACTGAGCCTAACCTCAAGTAAAAAGCGACATGGAATATCCCTAACGCTTGCTCTTTCGACGGTAATATTAACTGGAAGATTACTTGATGACGTCTTGTCCAGCCCCTAAAGGGATCAGAGACACGACAGTCGCGGGGCTACCCGAACAACAAGATTGCATATCGGGGAATATATTGGCCAACGCGATGGTGCGACAGGTAAAAGACCCTAGTACCACAGACCCTAATGGACTTCTATTAGAAGGAGTTAACTGTGACGTTAGGACACCCTTGCGAGAACTTTTCGTTTCGTCTCAACTCATGAGGAAATTAGAGTCCTTGCGAGAACTTCTCGATTCATCTCGACTCGTAAGGAAAAGCCTTAGGCAATAGGGATAAGGACCTATTTCCTAAGCACCGGGGCCCTACAAGTCAGTCCAAGATAGACTATTGCATACTATTCACGGGCCACACTCTCCAAAGTCGAATATCGATAAGGAGGGAAACAACCACTTATGAGTCCTCTCGACTTGTAAGGGGAAAAATTCCCTTGTGAGATCCTTACGACTCTCAAAAGAAAACACACACTTAGAAGTCCTCACGACTCCTAAGAAGAAAATACACCTACGGGATCCTTTCGACTCGTAGGGAGAAAAGTCTTTATGAGACCCTCACGACTTATAAAGTTGAAAAGTCTTAGGCGGCAGATCCTAACCCTATTTCCTAAGCCATCGCTGCCCTACAAGGAGGTCAAGATGGACTATCCACCGGCCACATTCTCCAAATTTGAATATCGACAAGAAGAAAAAACCACTTATGAGTCCTCTCGACTTGTAAGGGAGAAAATTCTCTTGTGAGATCCTTACGACTCTCAAGAGGAAAAGCACTTAGGAGTCCTCACGACTCCTAAGGAGAAAATACACCTACGGGTAGGGAGAAATAACCTTCTTGAGACCCTTACAGCTTATGAAGATGAAAAAAGTCTTAAGCAACAAGGACCCTAAACTTGTCTCCTAAGACCTAAATTCTATGGCCATGCATAACTCTGCACTACTTCACCCACGTACATACTTACGTGGGCAAAGTAGTAGGGGGCATTTGTTCCCGCCAAAGTCTTCGGCCAAGAGCTATTTGTTCCTATTTACACCAGTTTAAGTTTCATTTACAGATATGTATGAAATCGGGCTCATTCATATAGGCACATGTACACATCAGAGGAAGAACAGGAGTTAGAAAGGGAGCACATGGCTGTCAATGACAAAATGAAAGCATTTAATCGAACATTTTATTCTACAGAAAATAGATCACCAAACATGGGATCGAAAGTATAGGGATTCACAAAACTATGGATAAAATTCTCTAACTCCATATCTTCCTTCTCCACCATATCAAAGCGGCGATCTTCACGAGGAGTCGCTTCCTATCGGTCAACACCGTGTCCATCAGCGAAGGCAGACATGATGGCCCGATGAGCCCGTATCTGGCTTAGCAGCTGAACAGGGCTATCCCTCAGAGCCGTGGTAATCAAAAGCGCCTCATGAAAGCACTCGATCTTGTCTTCCACTGCGTCGAGTATCACCGGAGTCATCTCCGCTAGATGAGGGGGAATGTCATCGAGCACGGACAAGAAGACCATCCGGAGCCAAATGGAGCCGATGGGGAGAGGAGATCCTCTACGAGTCAAGACGTCATACAACACCATATCGCATTGGTCATCCGTAAGAGCAGGGTTCACCAAGCGTGCAGCAAAACGAGGAATAATTTCCTCAATAGGCACCTCCCATGGCTGCCGGCGAGCATGTGGACGATTACAAGCCATAACTCTTCTCTGTTAAAATGATTCTCTGCAAGTGATAGAGAAGAGAAGCATTGCTTCAGATTATGAAGGGAGACATTTAAGTCTAGGCACAGAAAATATTGTGCATAATGAAACTATTTCCAAACATCAGAAAAGAAAAATTTGACTCAGGAAAAGCAAAGAAAGAAGCCGAAAAGACACCTTCAGTAAAGAGGCAGCGCCTCACGTGCCTTGCACGAGGGCGCCAGCGCCAAGAGCTAAAAACTCTAGGGTAGAGCCTCACGTGTCTTGCATGAGGGCGCCAGCGCCCGGAGTTAAAAACTCTGGGGCAGCGCCTCACGTGCCTCGCATGAGGGCGCCGGCGTCAGAACTAAAAGTTCTCTGCCATTGGATGAAAGATCCAACGGAGATGATAAATCATCAAAATACAGAATTAAATTCTGTTGAGGAAATATTACTCAAATCTTTCTGAACGAGAAAGATTACTCTTAGTAAAACAGAGTACCGTTGGATTAAAAATTCAAGGATGATTAAAAATCACCAAGCTACAGAATAAGCTCTGTATGGAAAAATATTTCCCTAATCTTTCTAAACAAGAAAGATTACGCTCTGTAAAACAAAACACCATTGGATTAAAGATCCAATGGTGATTAAAAATCACGAAGCTATAAAATATGCTCTATATGGAAAATATTTTCCCAATCTTGTTAAAAACAAGAAAAATATTTTCTGTAAAACAGAAGTCCTTGGATCAAAGATCCAACGGTGGATAAAATCTCCAAATCAATTAAGGATCTCTCAAAGAGAGATTTCTTTAACTAAATCAACAAACTTGCCTCCACTATATAAAGGCCCCAAGATTTCAAGTTTTGTACAGAGAAACCCCCCATAAACTTCAAGTTCAAAAAGAAGAGCAAGCAAAAAAAAAAGGTGCTTTAAGAGAGAAGAAGGAAGAAGAACTTTCTTCAAGGTAAATAAAGATAATAGAGATTAGAGCATCTCATCTGCATATCTAAGGGTTTAACACTCATAAAATAACATAGTTCTTTCCCTGGATCTGAGATCCATGAGACAAGTCTCCCACAAATGAGAATTTAATTCTCGTGGGGATGAATTTGTTCTTGGAGATTGAAGATCCAGGGGAGAACAAAGAATCGAACTCTTTAGAAAAATACACAAAGAAAGAAACAGCGCCGAGCGTCTCGCGTGCCCCTCACGTGGGCGCTGCTTAAAAAAAGTGCTTAGCACTCAGTGGTTGGCGCTCAGTGCCAAGCGCCCTACGTGCCTCTCACGTGGGCGTTGCTTAGAGTGTGCTTAGCACTCAGTGGTTGGCGCCCAGCGCCAAGCACCCCACGTGCCCCTCACGTGGACGCTGCTTAAAAAGGAGTGCTTAACACTCAGTGATTGGCGCCCAGCGCCAAGCGCCCCATGTGTCTCTCACATGGGCGTTGCTCAACAAGTAGTGCCTAGCACTCAATGGTTGGCGCTCAGCGCCAACCGCCTCACGTGTCCCTCACATGGGCGCCATAAAGAGTGTTTAACACTCCACAAAAATACTAAAAAAAGGGTGAGCGTCAGTGCCCATATCAATGCTCAGCACTGTTTGCACAGAAAAGGGACCGAGCCCAAACAAGCGTTTAACACTTTATAGAAAGACTGAGTGGGTTGAGTGCAAGTTGACCAAAAGTCCCTAATTCAGATCAACCGAACCTATGTGCTCACAATTTTTCAAAATTGGTCTTAGTCCCAAACACGACTATTGATCTTCCAATGGACATCGGTTGATGGGTATATCTCCTCACACTTCTGATAAATGTCGTTGTAATTCTTCAGCGTCTTCAGAGAGGTGGTGGGTCCCGATAACCAACAACTCTTTAGTGTATTTTCAAATGGACGGAAACATCCCAATACAGACCGTTATGTCCTTAAACTAGCTGTAGACCGTAATGTCTTTAAACTAGCTATGGACCGCAACGTCGTTAAACTAAAATGATAGAGCCCAAATGCACTTTCTTTGGATCAAAAACGATCCTGAACCCCCGTTAAGTAGATCTTAGTCCAACATCGAATTAATGTATTCTTAATAAATATTGAAGTCGATCTTAATCTCAAATAAGGTTAACGATCCTTAAATCAAACCAAACTCAAATCTAAGAAAATACGAATTTGGACTAATCCACGCCCTACGGGCGACAACACAAATTAGTCCCCGTATACAATCCACGGGCAACTAAAAATAAAATAAACACACATGACATGAAGTGACCTTCTGGAGCAGGAGAAAGTGGTTATCGCTACGCGGTAACGTAATTAACTATAGGAGCTTGCGCCTACAGGGAAGAGCGTCCCCATAATAAAAAACCCTCACAACGAGAGGGAATCTGACTAAGTCTGCTACTACGACCGCATCTATCCAAACCTTCGATACATGGTGCTATAAATCAGCTTGGCATCTTCGGAGAGGTGGACGGATAAAACCAAATAGCGTTGCCCCCAAATTCAGGCAAGATGATCCATCGCGGTTTCGTCTCTGTTTTCGGCGGCAAATAGACCCAACTCTGAAGAGTTCGAGACCATCCAGGAACACTTAGAGCAGACCCCTGAGCAGTACACTAAAGACCCCGAGCTATAGTCACTTGTACATATTTTCTTTTCAGTTCATGCCATTGTTTAGGCATTGCTTTCCATCCTTGTATTTATATTTCCAGTTGTACCTGTAAAAAAATGTTTAATAAATAAAGTTGCTGTTTATTTATATTCCAGTCTCTTATGTATATTTTTCTTTATATTGCTTAGATATTGTTAGCGTGTTTAATTCTGAGTAAATACGTAGCGGCTTCGTCGCGTCCTCTTGCCCGCACACCGGGAAGCAGGGCGTGACAATCAAGATCATCTATTTGATCCTGCTGGCTATAGTGCCCTCAAGTCAATTATTGGATTGCAGACACCTGATTGCAAAAACTGAGGGAGGACCTATACCGGTAGGACGGTCTTACTCGAGATGATAGTATGCTCTCTGGTTTGTCTTTATCATCGTGTACATATTTCAGGTGACATTACAGATCACTATTACATGTTGATAGAGCCTATAGGATTCTTGCTTGACTACCAGCAGTATGACGACGATCATATACATGAGAGTTGGGTGGTCTATAAGCACATCCTTAAAGTGTCTCTAGTCGTGAGAGTTTCGAGACTAGGCATCGATACTCCGAGGGTAGACTAGTGTATACGGATCGAGACCCCGAAGAGGGGCGGTGGCCGGTCTCACAAGCCATTGATGTCAGTTGGTTCACTTAAGATGTATACAGGTGCTCATTGGGTTATGAGTACACCGGACGGACTCGCTGGGAACATGCTAGTTGGTATTATACCTATTGTCAGATAGCAGTTCCCTGGTGACATGTGTACAGGTTAGTCTATCGACCAGAGATCATCATTTGTCTCATGTGAGTTCCTACTTTGCTTTGATTACTACCCTACAATGGCTCAAAGGAGTCGTGCAAACAGGTTTTAGTTGGGTACAGTCCCGAACCACATGGAGGCAGTGAGCGGATCATCAGGGGATTCGTCTCTCCCGGTATTGGGGGTTGATATCGCGGTGTGCACGGATGGCCATCACCAGAAATCCTTGGCTAAGGTAGTCGAGAATTACTGATTTAGGATCGGTAGTTTCTCAGGTGGTGATGGGTTTCATACCGACACTAAATGTCGCGTTATTAGGGATCTAAATTTATCCCCCTAGACTCGATGTACGATACCCATAGACGAATGGACCGGACTGTACGGATATTGTCACTGTCAGGCTCAGTAGGGTTTCAGGATGAGTTTGCTCGTCGGCCTCCCTTTCGCTCAATACCTTGATAGCCGTTACGTACAGCTAGTGCCACTGACGTGCTTATGGTTAAACCCACTGCCGGCATATTGAAGAGTCTTTAGAGTCCCACACAGAGGGTTTCCCTAGTTCGGGCGAAACGTTGTAGAGGCCGTATGGTTTTATGGCAGGATTCGATCATATTCATGCACTTGTGCACGGATCATGATCGGACGAATAATACTAGTGGGCTTTGGTTTAAGCCGGATCCTAGTATTATATTGTTGGATTATTTTTGTCTAATTGTATTCGTATTCAGTCGGAATACGGATGCAGGTATGTATATACAGATGAGGGGTATTCTTGTAATTCGTTACAAGATTACTTTATTGTTGACATTCTCTTTTTGATTAAATATTAAGTTTTAATGTTTATTGTGTGAAATTTATGAGGTTAAGTTTTGGCATTTGGCATTCATAGTGGCATGTGCTCACTTGGTGACTCATAGTGTTGGGTCTTGTGTGCATTGATGTTTCTTGTGGTGGGTGGAGATATTTTGTGCTGTAGATTTTCTTTAGTTGCTACACACAATATCACACAACACTTACAACCAAAAAACAACAGAGATTTTTTCTAGCCTTGGCCAAAACTTGAGCTCACAACTTTCATCAATGGCAACTCTTTCACCTCCACCCTAACATGTCTCTGTTCCCCTCCGAATGACGGCGCGACTGGACGTCTTGCCTGAGATTCGGGGGCAGATGCTAATTGGTGCTATCCGTCCACCTCTCCGAAGATGCCAAGTTGATTTATGGCACCGTGTATCGAAGGTTTAAACGGATGCGTCCGATGTAGCAGACTTCGTCAGATTCCGCCTCGCTTAAGGGGTTTTTGATTGTGGGGACACTCTTCCCTGCAGGTGCAAGCCCCTGCAGTTAATTACGCTATCGCATCGCGGTAACCACTTTCTCCTTCTCCAGATGGTCACTTCGTGTCGCATGTGTTTATTTTGTGTTTAGTTGCCCGTGGATTGTATACGGAGACTGAGTTATGTCGTCGCCCGTAGGGCGTGGACTAGTCCAAATCCGTATTATCTTAGATTTGGGTTTGGGGGTTTTGGGTTTAAGGATACATTAGCCTCATTCGAGAGTAAGATCGACTTAAACGTTTGTTAAGGATACGTTAGTATAGTTTTCAGACTAAGATCAACTTAACGAGATCGTTTAGATCCAACAATAGAGCAATTAAGAGAGCCTTGTTGTTTAGTTTAGTGACATTGCGGTCAATAAGTAGTTTAAGGACATTGCGGTCCAGTGTTAGTTTTAAGACGTTGCGGTCAAGGTTAAGGACGTCGTAGTCCGTGGATTTAAGGACTCCACAGTCCGATGTTAGTTTTAAGACATCACGGTCAAGGTTAAGGACCTCATAGTCCATGAGTTTAAGGACCCCACAGTCCGTCGTTAGTTTTAAGACATCCCGGTCAAGGTTAAGGACCTCATAGTCCATGAGTTTAAGGACCCCACAGTCCGTCGTTAGTTTTAAGACATCCCGGTCAAGGTTAAGGACCTCATAGTCCATGAGTTTAAGGACCCCACAGTCCGTATTAATATGTGGTCATCAGGACCCGTCACCTCTTTGAAGACGTTGAGGAATTACAACGCCAAGTATCAAAGGAGTGAAGAGATGTACCCTTAAACCGAGGTAGATTAAATAATCTTTGGCCCAATTTGGAACCAAGACCAATTGATTATATTATGAGCCCATTGGCTCAGTTGAATTTGAATTGAGGACTTATGGCCAGCTTGGGCTAAGTCCAATCATGTTTAGGATATTGGCCCTCTGTTGGTCCATTAGAGGAGAGGCTTTGCCTCTAGACACTTAGCCAATGGGGCTAAAATTAGTGTTAAATACTAAAGATCAATCAGTGTTGAACACTGAGAATGAGATTGATAAGTTAGTGTTTAATACTAAAAGATAGTTAGTGTTAAACACCAGCAACAGGGCTTTCAAATTAGTGTTTATACATTAGAACAAATCAGTGTTAAACACTGGCAATGGAGATTTCAAATTAGTGTTTAACACTAAGGCAGATCAATGTTAAATACTGGAAACAGGGTTTTCCAGGTTGGTGTTCAACACTAAGAAAGTCAGTGTTAAACACTGTAAATAGATGTTTTCCAAATTAGTGTTTAAACATTAAGAAAATCAGTGTTGAACACTGGATATAGAGGTTTCAATTTTAGTGTTAAACACTAAGGTAAGAGGGGTCACGTGGTAGCACGTGAGAGCGTCCTCAATTCATTTTATTCTGCCAAAAGTATTGAATACTTTGGAGCATCACGTTCTGTCATGTGATGGGAATTCTGGTGTTTGTCCGTTAAAGCTTCAGCCAAGGGGTCACGTGGTAGCACGTGATAGCGCCCTGTTTCCCTTTATTTTGTTCTACAGATAAGTGTTTAACACTTTTAATTCTGAAAGCCATCACGTGTGGGCACGTGATGGGGGCCTGCGCTTTGATCTGTTAGAATGTTCATTAGGGGTCACGTGTCAACACGTGAGGACGCCCTAAAGCTCTTTTCTGTTTCTTTTCAGGGGTCACGTATTAGCACGTGACCCTATTCCTTTGCCTGTTTGAAGATGTGTTTATCTTTTTAAGAATTGAATTCTTCATGGGGTTAAACCCTAGCAATAACTTTAGAGGAATTAAATTCCTACTTTCTTTTGAAAAATTATATTCTTAAATAGGGTTAAACCCTCATTTCTTCTTTCTTGAAAGAATTAAATTCCTGTTATTTTAACAGAACTAAGTTCTTAACTGGGGTTAAACCCTGATTCTGTTCATTCTGAAGGAATTAAATTCCCATAACATAGGGTCAAACCCTAATTTTATTTTAAAGGAATTAAATTCCTATAGTTCTGTGAGAATTAAATTCTCAAGCTTCCATTCCCTCTCTATGCTTTGGATCTGCGTGGCAGGATCTCAACCCATTGAGAATTAAATTCTCAACTCAAGGGGAGATGTGCACTTTACAGATCCTCCACCAAAGAGAGAACTATGTTCTTCTATTTTATATCAGAGTTAAACTCTGTTGAGAATTGAATTTTCTTTTTCTTTCAAAAAGCCTTCCCTTTCTTACCTAGGGTTTTCTTTTGCAGAAGATCCAAATTCCTCCAAAGTATCAAGGCTCTCCTCTTTTTTTATGTATCGATTCCTTTCTGCATGTATTCCTCTCTGTGTGTCTCTTGGCTCCTATTTATAGGAGAAGCAGCCGAATCAATTAGTTTTGGTGAATCTTTCATTGAGAGATTTAATTTGTATTCACCATTCGTTTTGGACCTTTAGATTATTAGGTGAATTTTATTCACCATTGGATTTTAACTCCAGAGATTCTCCTTTGTTATTTCGGTTAGATTTTAAGGGGAAATCTTTCCAAGTTCAGGCTTTTTCCATAGATAGGTGATATTTAAGAATCTTTAAATTTTTAATTCAATCGGTTCCTTTGGAAAGATTTGAGAGGCCTTTTCTCAGAATTTAATTCTGTTAACAGATAGGCTTTGAAAGCCGGTTACATGTGGCCACGTGACCCTTGGTCACGTGTGGGCACGTGACCCCCTTGGAACGAGACCTCTTCTTCCTTTTTGCGCTCTGCCTTCTGGCTGCCGCTTAGCCGTCACGTGACCCCTGGTCACGTGTGAGCACGTAACCCTCGCCTGGAGCCTTTTTCTTGATTTGATCAGGGAATTGAGTCTGCTGCTTTTGAGTGTCACGTGCCAACACGTGACCTTGGTCACGTGGGAGCACGTGACCTCTTCTGAAGCTTTTTTCCTTGATTTGATCAGGGAACCGATGTGCCTTTGAAGCCGCTTTTAAATGTTACGTGCCAACACGTGACCCTGGTCACGTGGGAGCACGTGACCCTTTCTGAACCCCTTTTGTTTGATGTAGTCGGGAAGCTGAATCTGCCTTGCCGATGCTTTTAGGTGTCACGTGCCAACACGTGACTGCTGGTCACGTGCTAGCACGTGATGCCTCCTTCGTAACTTTTCCTGATTTTAAATCAGGAAACAAATGCCCCCACAGCGTTGTTCTCACGTGTTTGCACGTGAGTGCAACGCTGTCACTTTTTGTGACCGTTGGATTCCTCTAGGGATTTAGGGAGATGAAGCGTCTCCATCACATCCTATAAATACCCATGTCTCTTCAGAAGAGCCTTCACTTTGCTCATCTTCTTCCTTTGAGAACTTTTTCCCTTGAGAATTTAATTCTCGTTTCCAGAGCTTAGTTCTCTGTCTCAAACATTTTCCAGAGTTTAACTCTGTTGAAGGATCTTTTTTCCTCAGGTAATGATGTTGAACGGTCGAAGCACCTTTATTTTAAAAGAACTCTCTGGATTTTAAATCCACATTAGAGGTTTTACCTCTTTTAATACGAACCCATTTTTTTTTGAATTTATCCGCGAAAATAGAGAACCATTTAATCTTCGAACAATGGATCTCCTAGGGTTCACTTGATGCTTTTAGGGAGATGATGAGATCCGTTACCTCTTTTTTAAGGAATTTAATTCCGTTTGAAGAAAATGTTTCTGGGAATTTAATTCCCTTCTCTTAATAAGGAGTTTAATTCCGATGAAGAACTCAGTTTCTTCACATGGAGGCTTCTTGGGGTCTCTTGACCCGAGGTTGTCCTTCTGCAATTAATGAAACAGGAGCTTTGTAATGATGTCTTCTGTTGGAATTTGATCCTGTTGGATCTGTTGTAGAGCCCGAGACAGATTTGTCCTCTAGGGGAATGTGTAGGGTTACTTGAATCTCATTCTTTATTTAATGAGGATATTCCCTCTGTTTTATTATAACTGCTTGGTCTCATTATTAATGAGCCGTCATCTTGATTCTGTGGGGCCCATGTATTTTGTAGCCAATGGTCTCAGAAAAATCTACTGTTGTTTTCTTTAACTAGTCTTCATGTTCATGCATGGATATATATCGCTGACTTTGCTTTTAACGGTCTTCTTTTATTGGATTTCAGGTGCGATGGCTTCTGTTCCATGCTTTCCCTTTTCTTGCTCGGAGGCTGCTTTTCCTCAGTCACCATCTGATGAGGAAGCGATGGCGATGATCCGGACCCATGACCCGAATTGCACCAACCTACTTCAATGGGGATCTTGGTATAGTCATATTATTCAGGATCGCCGGAGTTTCCTTTGCGCGGTACCGACAGAGCCCACTTTCCCATTCTTACCGATGGACCCTCCGAGAACGGTTTTTGCTGTGGAAATGCCCAATTGGACTCCAACGGGGAGGCTCGAGCCTTCGACGACCGGTATTCCGAACCATCCGATCCCGGCCATAGATATCTTGGGGCAGCGTATTTGCCAAGGTGAGGCCCACCCGTGGGGGCAAATTTATAAGATAGGGCTCACTCCTCGACACCCTACGGGCTACTTTCTCTGGGCTCGCTACATCCTTTCTGCCCATTGTGCGCGGCTGCAGAAAGTCGGGCTTTATCAGGCAATATACGCATCACTGTTCCATTATAAGTCCCCGCATGTCTGGTGGGTCAAGGCGTTTTTGAACCAATGGAATCTTCCCACCAACACTTTCATTCTAGGAGATCGTGAGGTCTCGATCTCTCTGGCAGAATTTTATGACATTTCGGGGTTGCCAATCAGGGGTAGTCTGTATGAGGAGTTGCTGCCTTCTGACGAGTACATTTTTGAACCCGAGCCCGCCCCGGTTGACGGCCTGTCTGCTGAGAATGCCGTCCGCCACAAGCGTCCCAGTTTAATCAAGGCGCTAGGTATCTTCGACCGATTATTCACCGAATCCGAAGATCAGGGTGTTACTTTCAAGAGCTTCATTGCTCGTTTCCTTCGCGAGGACGCCTTATCAAAGACAGCCCCAAAGTTTGCAAACATGAAAGACCCCTTTGGGTTTGGCCCGAAGAAACTGCCAACTAATGAATCGGATCTGCCGCAATACTACATTCCCATAATGTCGCCGATGTCTTTCGAATCCATCGCAGCTCCCGGCATGGATGAGGAGACATTCTTCGTGGGGTTTGTTAGCATCTGGCTCAGTTGGTTTGTCATCCCCATGCATCGTCGCTTTATGAGAGCTTCGGTTATCTATCCAGCTTATCGTATTGCTGAGGGGACGCGGTTGGCCATCGGCATCCCAGCCTTGGCGCACCTTTATCATGGGTTGGGCACCGCAGCTAATACCTCTACTCCTGGCGTGGATGTGGTAAACTTTTCGCTTCATTATTTCACGTCCTGGATCGAAATGCATGTGTTGGGGGCTTTCGCTATGCATCAGAGGCCTGTGTTCTATGACGCCTACACTTTCCCTCGGCTTATGCGATTGGTGGATGCTTCTGCCGTTGACCCAACTTAATTCGGGGCTATTCGGGCGTTGATTTCTTCTTACGCTACTGCCGGCGGATTAATGTTTAATGATCGGGTCTATCTTCTTCCACGGGTTCGGCCCAGCCGCTTTGGGACCGGTCGAAAGATGACGCGCCCACTTTGAAGCCCTGGGAAGCCACGCGCTTATATGCAATCAGACCGGGTTACCTGGTGTTTCGTCAGGACAGTGCAGCTCTCTTTATGCGGTACAATCTGCATCGCTTTGCCCGGCAGTTTGGCTATGATCAGGGCGTCCCGTTTGAAGCTTTCATAATCGCGCCAGTTCCTTCGCTCGAGGCCGTTCAAGATGCCGCCCACCACTTTGTGAGGCTGAACACCGGTTCTCAGTTCATGATCCCCGATGGTGACTATATTCCCCGATGCGTGGGGTCATTTACGGGCTGGTATCTCCATCGGGTGAACCCGGTTATTATTGAGGAGAGAAGGGTGCTTCTCGGCCATGGCGCCCTTATTCAGGTTCCGGCCCCGGGAGCCATGCTGCGACCACGTGCCCCAGTCTGCTTTCCTCTGAGGGATATCGGCACTGCGATTAGTCCTGGAGAGTCAGGAGTAGATCTTACTCCAATAGTTGGTATGCCCCTGGGTACTCGGTCGCGGGGTAAACGGGCTCCGGTAACAGTACCCCCACCCGAGGCAGCACCACCCTCCGTGTCATCGATGATGGCAGTGTCATCTCCAGTCATGGCCCGGGGAGAGGGTGTTGAGGGCGACGTGGGCCAACGCCGCACTAAGGCTTCGAAGGGAAAGAGACGGTCGTCCTCGGCGACTGGTTCTGGGTCCAAGCGTCGAAGGAAGGTGGCTACTAATTTGCTCGACTCTTTAACGGAGTCTGAGCCCATCCTTGAAGATGAGCCGTTGGCCTTACCGGAATCAAACGCTGAACTACTTTTTCCTAGTTCAGCCGCCGAGGAAGCTGCACAGTTGGCTGAGGCTATAAGGCGTTCCAAAGACGCGTCTCAGAATGCCAGGGTTCCGAAGAAGCCCTATCCTGCTGTAATCTTTTACGAGGACCCCTCGTGGATTCGGCGGCGATTTATAGGCCCTTTGGAGGAATGGGGGGAAAGGGCCTTGAAGCAGGCTATTTCAGAGGACGCGGCGGACGCGCTTTCTTTATGGACCGGCGGCCATGAGTCCACTCTCGAACCCCGGCGAGCACGCCTCCTTGAGAAGGAGCAGCGGCTTGAAGAAGCCATATTGAAGGCTTCGTTATGCATTGGTATGCCTTTATACTTCTTTATAGCATTTCGGATTGTTTACGCCTGCATGCCTGCATCTTTATTCTTGTGTGAATTGTGCAGAATCTTTGACGCTGGGGGAGCTCCCTACGGGCTCGTTGAAGCCAAAGCCTGTCGAAATTCCCGATGAAGCATTGCTCAATATGGAGGGGGCTGATGAGGCTGCTCCTCTTGCAATAGAGCCTCCAGTGGCAGTTCCTGATCATGAAGCGCTTGCTCCTTTGGGGGAGGCTCCTTTGGAGATTGCTGCCCCAACGGCTCTTCCCGAAGGCGGCTCGGAGGCTGAGATGGAGGTAGTGGGGACTACCCTCCCTCTGTTGGAGCCCGAGGTTCCGGCAGAGGCTGTCGAAGCTGCTATCCCCCCGACTCAGAACGGGAGAAGTGTTGAAGGTAACCTTCTGAATTTTAAATTAGCAGCCTTTCCGTTGTCTGAACTCTTTTGTTTTCTCAGAATTACACGAGTTGGCGGCCTCTATTGTCGATCTGTCTCCCCGGCAATCCTTTCAGCGTCTGCTGGAGATGGCAGCTCCACAAGCGATATCCCCCCAACGCATTGTCCTCTCATCCGGGCAAGGTTGGTGTCGTCCATCACTTCTCATAGCATCGTCGTTATTTTGCGTATTGACATTGATGTTTTCTACAGTTTTGGAGGCCGATGATGAGGTCGAGGTTCTCGAAGGGCCAGGGGAACCTTCAGCTCCTACTTGCACGACTGTCGGTAAGCGACATTTCATCATACTCTCATTCGTTCTTTGCTTAAGAATTTTACTGACATCTTCCAAATTTGAACAGCTCTACCAGTCTCCACGGCGTTGGAGTCGCGCATCGTGATGCCGCCCGGCCATTATGCCTTGCGGGCTTCAGAACGCTTGGCCCAATTAAGCCTTGTCTCCTTACCATCTTTGATTGAGGAGCTCCGTGCTGGCAGCGCGACCACCGCTGAAGCGTTTGCCGCCGAAGCTAACGGTTCTCTTCCTTTTCTCGCCACCTACCATAGCGAAGAAGTGGTGCGAGTCTGGGTGGAGTTCTGTCGGCAGGTGGAGGCTCGCTTGCATGCCCTTGAATGTTCTCGCCTTTCCTCGGAAGTCGTGGCTGCAAAAGCGGAGTTGCGGGGTCTGATAGCACGATGCGCGGCCAACATGACGTCATGCGAGAAGAGGCTTGGCCGCAAATTCTCGGAGAGGGAGCTAGCTTCCAAGGCGCTGAGCGAGCTTCGCGCCACTATTACCGCCAAGGCCAACAAAGCGTATGAACTCTGGCGGGTGCTTCAGGAGTCCATCAAAGAGGTGGTGGCTCTCGACAAAGCTGCCGCGTTCACTCGTGAAAGGGTCGAGGCTCATAAAGCCACCGAGAAAGAGCTCGAAGCTCGGCTTGCTTCGTATCAGGCCCAGCAGGCGCAGGCGCAGGCCCGTCTTTTGGCGATCTTAAATCATGAGGCCGTGGCCCAACAAAAGCAGGATGAGCTGACCAAGCTGCTAAATCGTCCGCCGGCTTGAGGACTTGTATCTTTCCCCCCTTTTTTTTGTACATACTCATGAATGAGAGTATCTTCTTTTTGTTTCTTTCATGAATTGTACGTTGTATCCATTTTGGTTTAAGGAATAAAAGATACATTTTTCTTCTCAACGGTGTGTCTCTTTTCATTGACTGCGTTTGCGGACAATTCATCTTGGCCTACTTGCAGGGCAGCGATGGCTTAGGATTCAGGGTTAAGATCTGCTTCCTAAGAGTTTCGCATTTTATGAGCCACGAGGGTCTCATAAAGAGTTTTTCTCCCCATGGGTCGAGAGGATCCCATAAGTGTAAGTTCTTCTTAAGAATCATAAGGATTCTTAAGCGGGTTTTCCCTTGAGAGTCGTAAGGATCTCACAAGAGAGTTTTCTTCCTTACAGGTCGTGAGGGCCTACAAGTGCTGGATGTGGTCGCCCTTGTCCGTGTTTCACGGAGTCAGGGGTTTCTCAAGGCATCGTAGTTTAAAGACGTCGCGGTCAAGGTTAAGGATCTCATAGTCCGTGGATTTAAGGACTCCACAGTCCGATGTTAGTTTAAAGACATCACGGTCAAGGTTAAGGACCTCATAGTCCGATGTTAGTTTTAAGACATCACGGTCAAGGTTAAGGACCTCATAGTCCATGGATTTAGGGACTCCACAGTCCGATGTTAGTTTTAAGACATCACGGTCAAGGTTAAGGACCTCATAGTCCGTGGATTTAGGGACTCCACAGTCCGTTGTTAGTTTTAAGACATCACGGTCAAGGTTAAGGACCTCATAGTCCGTGGATTTAGGGACTCCACAGTCCGATGTTTGGTTGCAGGGACCCGTCACCTCTTTGAAAATGTTGAGGAATTACAACGTCAGGCATCAAAGGAGTGAAGAGATGTACCCTTAAACCAAAGTAGAATCAGTACAGAATCATGGTGGTTGATTGTTAGTTTTAAGACATTACGGTCGAGGTTAAGGACATCATAGTCCGTGGATTTTAAGGACTCCACAGTCCGGTATTTGCTCTGGATGCTTCACACGGGTTCACTGCCGTGCTTGGCGAGGACCAGGCTCCGCTCTGGGCGTTTTCCGCGGGGTCAAAGAGTGACATTATCCGCGTTCCACGTGACCAGGAATTTTGCACTAGATGCTTCATACGGGTTCACTGCCGTGCTCGGCGGGGACTAGGCTCCGCTCTGGATGCTTCACACGGGTACACTGCCGTGCTCTGCGAGGACCAGGATCCGCTCTGGACGTTTTCCACGGGGTCAAAGAGTGACGTTATCCGCGTTCCACGTAACCAGGAATTTTGCACTAGATGCTTCACACGGGTTCACTGCCGTGCTCGGCGAGGATTAGGCTCCGCTCTGGATGCTTCACACGGGTTCACTGCCGTGCTCTGCGAGGACCAGGATCCGCTCTGGACGTTTTCCACGGGGTCAAAGAGTGACGTTATCCGCGTTCCACGTAACCAGGAATTTTGCACTAGATGCTTCACACGGGTTCACTGCCGTGTTCGGCGAGGACTAGGCTCCGCTCTGGATGCTTCACATGGGTTCACTGCCGTGCTCTGCGAGGACCAGGATCCACTCTGGACATTTTCTACGGGGTCAAAGAATGACGTTATCCGCGTTCCACGTAACCAGGAATTTTGCACTAGATGCTTCACACGGGTTCACTGCCGTGTTCGGCAAGGACTAGGCTCCGCTCTGGATGCTTCACACTGGTTCACTGCCGTGCTCCGCGAGGACCAGGATCCGCTCTGGATGTTTTCCACGGGGTCAAAGAGTGACGTTATCCGCGTTCCACGTAACCAGGAATTTTGCTGATTGTATCCGCATTTCACGGGATGGAGGTTTGACTGTTGGCGATATGTATACCACTGAGCCAGGGAACTGGGAGTTGCCGCTGTTCCGCTTAGCTTAGCGTTGTGTCCGTTGTTACGAGACGAGTGTTGAAACGATCACCAGGTCTCCTTTGGCCCGTCGAGACTTGGCTTCCTCTTCTGTTGAAACCTGGGGGAGAAGTATGATCCCTTTTTTGTTTACGCCCTTGGATTGTGTACAGGGTGTGATGGAACATCACCTGTAGGGCATAAATTGAAACCCTTTTTTTTATATTTTATTTCTTTTTCCGCGATGCTATATCATTTCAGCTTTTATATCGCGGAGGTCGCGATTGCCCTATCATTTCGGCGATTTTTCGCGGTGCCCAATCATTTCGGCTATTTTTTTCATTTTCACTCGCTGTTTTTTTATTCCGAGTTGCCCCATCATTTCGGCTATTTTTCATGCATACATTTTTACTTGTTGCTTTTTATTGCAAGTTGCCCCATCATTTCGGCTATTTCGTATGCATGTGTGGCTTGCTAGCTTTTTCGCCGCAAGCTTAGATTTTAGACACCGATTTCGGCATCAGCACCGCTGCAACTGGGATGTTGCCAGGAGCGAATCATCATTTGCCTCTGTCGATGTCGAACAAAGGTGGCTTAGTAAATAGGGTTAAGGGTCCTGCCGACCAAGGCTTTTGACTTCATGAGCCGTAAGGGTCTACAAAGGTATTTCTCCCTACAAGTCGTGAGGATCTTGCAGGTGTATTTTCTCCTTAGGGATCATGAGGATTCCTAAGTGTATGTTCCTTTGTAAGTCGTAAGGATCCTACAAGAGGGTTTTCTCCTTATAAGTCGAGAGGAATTATAAGGGTTGTTCACCATATGGACATGTCCCTAGTCACGGGTGTGACTTTGCTGGGGAAATGTTTATTCGCGCCCGTGGATTGTATACAAGGGTCAGTATTGAGCCGCTTGTAGGGCAATATCGAAGGTTGTGGGGGATCTGCTTAAGAACAGGTTTAGGTTTCTGTAACTTAAGACTTTCAAATTTCATGAGCCGTGAGGGTCCCATAAGAGAATTCTCCTTACGAGTCGTGAGGATCTCGCAAGTGTATTTTCTCCTTAGGAATCGTGGGGATCCCTAAGTGTGTTGCTCCTTTGTGAGTCGTAAGGATCTCACGCGGGTGGTTTCTCCTTACAAGGTCAAGAGGACCCTATAAGTGTCTTTTAACGAGGTTGAGCCCTTTCGGGTTTTCACAAACACTCGCCGGTAGTCCTGCTGTTTTTACTCACGGAGCCCTTTCGGGTTTTCATCCGTGTCGATTTTGCTTATGGACATACCGTTTTTTTTTATTTTCATTTTCTTTTTCTCCCTTTTTTTTACGAGGCCGCGCCCTTTCGGGTTTTCACGAACACTCGCCGGTAGTCCTGCTGTTTTTACTCACGGAGCCCTTTCGGGTTTTCATCCGTGCCCTTTTTGCTTATGGACATACCGTTTTTATTTATTATATTTTTTTTATCTCGTCAGCCTAAGGATGTTGCGGTAGTAGTTTTAAGGACATTTCGGTCCGTCGTTAGTTTAAGGACGTTTAGGTCCGTCGTTAGTTTAAGGACGTTTCGGTCCGTCATTGAGAGGGCCGGCTACTACTTATAGAGCTTGAGCTTAGGAAGATAGCGAGCGGATATAGTCGTCGTCATCTATCATTGACTTAGGCTGTGGCTCATTAAGCGTAGTATTTCTTTAGGAAGCGGCCGTTTATCGGCCTGAAATGCCTTTCACCGTGCATATCCATGAGTAGATAGGCTCCACCCTGGTAGACCTTGTCTATGATGTACGGGCCTTCATAGTTCGGCTTTTATTTTTCTCGCTTGGCGCGATTGGGGATCATAGGCCTTTTGACCACTAACATGAGTTCGCCTTGGCGGAATGTCCTCGGCCTGGTCAATCTTTCATACGAGCGTGTCATTTTTGCTTTGTAAGCCTCCAAGTTTTGTTGTGCTACAAGCCGTGTTTCATTAAGGGCATCAAGCTCTTCTAGCCGAAGGTGAGCATTTTCTTCGCTCGTCAACTCGTAGTGGACTGCCACTCGTAGAGAAGGTAGCTCTATCTCGAGGGGGAGTACTGCTTCCGTACCGAATACCAATGCGTATGGCGTCGTGTTTGTGGCCATCTCGAACGTAGTTCGATATGCCCAGAGAGCTTCTTGCAGTCTCTTGTGCCAGTCCTTCTTATTTCGGGACACCGTCTTTTTTATGATCTTTGTCAAGGTCTTATTGAAGGCCTCGGCCAGACCGTTAGCTCGTGGATTATAAACTGAGGAGTATCTCCAGTCTATATTATGCTGCTGCGCGAAGCGGCTAATCTTATGGCTTCTGTAGGCTGGCCCGTTATCGGAGATAATCCGTCGTGGAGTTCCAAACCGATAGATGACGTGCGTCTTGAAGAAGTAGAGGATATTCTCTGTCTTCACTTCCCTCAGCGGTACTGCTTCTGCCCATTTGGAGAAGTAATCAGTTGTCGCCAGGATGAAACGATGTCCCCGGGACGATGCTGGTTCGATGGGGCCAACTATGTCAGTCCCCCATATTTCCAATGGCCAGCTAGCCACCGTTGGATGTAGTGGATTCGGATGCTGGTGGATGAAATCCCCGTGGATTTGGCACGAGTGACATTGCTTCGCATACTCGAGGCAGTCTTGGATCATCGTGGGCCAGTAGTAACCCATCCGTTTAATTTTTAACTTCATCTTCGGGCCTGCTTGATGAGAACCACAGATTCCGTCATGAACCTCTTGAACGACTCTTTCTGCTTCGTCCGGTCCTAAGCATCTCAGCCACAGAGAATCAAACGACCTCTTATACAGAGTATCATTGACGAAAGCGAAAGATAGAGCTTGTTTCATGAGCTGATGTCTTGAGGACGCTTCTTCGGGGATTCGGTGGGACTTAAAGTAGTCTATGAAGACCTCCCTCCAGTCCTCAGCCTTCTCACGGTCTTTTATTTGTAGGGTTGTTTGCTCAGTCGCGCCCTTTTCTTCGTATGACTCGGGAGATATTTTTGCTGGGGCGAGCACTCGACGGCTTTGTACCATGATTTTGACGTCATCGAGGTTCTCGTCAGCTAGTTCTTTAGCGAGCTTGGCTAGCGCGTCTGCTTTGCTATTTTCCGCACGTGGTATGCTTTCCAAAGTGTAGGAGGGAATTTGGGTCAATAGTTGTTGCACCTTTTCGCCGTACTTCACCAACTCCGGTTTGCACGTTTGGTAGTCACCATTTACTTGACTAACGACCAGTTGAGAATCCCCGTATATAAGGAGGTCTTCAATTCCCATGTCGATGACGATCTCGAGGCCCGCTATTAAAGCTTCGTATTCGGCTTCATTGTTCGTCCTCGATTCCGTTAAGGAGAAAGCAAAGCGCATTATCCCTCCTTGTGGGGTTACGAAGATAAGGCCTACTCCCGACTTGACTATAGGGGTACTTTGTTTGCGCTTTTTTATGGAGGACGCTCCATCAAAATAGAGTTCCCATCGGGTACCACCGCTGTCGATCGCGTCAAACGCATGTTCGTCTGGAAAATCGCAATTCAGAGGAGAATCAGCCAGTATCGGATGTTCAGCGAGAAAATCGGCGATGGCCTGGCCTTTCACTGCCTTGAGAGGTCGATACGTTATCGAGAACTCCATCAGGAGTAGAGCCTATTTAGCGAGTCGACCCGTCAATATAGCCTTTGACATCAAATATTTAAGAGGGTCCACCTTCGAGATGAGACGGACTTCGTGCGCCAACGCATAGTGCCTGAGCTTTGTTATCGCGAAGATCAATGCCAAGCAGTGTTTTTCAATGGGAGAGTAGTTGCTTTCTGCCCCCAGTAGAACTCGACTTAAGTAGTAGAGTGCTCTCTCTTTTTCTTGATCGTTCTCTTGTACCCATAATGCGCCTAAGGAACCTTCGAGGGCGGTTGTATAAAGAATGAGGGGTTTTCCCTTGACCGGCGCAGCCAACACCGGAGGGTTTTGCAGGTACTGCTTGATCTCGTCTAGTGCACCTTGGCATTTGTGATCCCAAACGAATGGAGTTCCCTTCTTCATTAGGTGGCTGTAAGGGCGGCACTTGCCTGAAAGATTGGCAATAAATCGCCGGATGTATGCGAGCTTCCCTTGGAGAGACCGCAACTGTTTGAGGGTTCTTGGCGGAGGCATTTCCATGATTGCCTTGATCTTAGATGGATCTACTTCCATACCTCGGTGTCGGATGATGAATCCCAGGAATTTACCCGAGGAGACTCCGAATGCGCATTTTAGGGGATTCATCTTCAAATTATATTGCCGAAGGCGTTGAAATACAGTCTCAAGATGCTTTAAATGCTCTTCGTATGACATGCTCTTCACTACGAGGTCATCGATATAGTACTCGACGATGTCATGTATGAGATCGTCGAAGATCTTTGTCATGGCCCTTTGATAGGTAGCGCCGGCGTTCTTTAGACCAAAGGGCATAACCCTGTAGCAAAATATACCCAAAGGGGTCCGGAAAGCGGTGTGCTTCTGGTCTTCGGGATGCATCTTTATCTGATTGTACCCTGATGAACCGTCCATAAAGGAGAAAACCTCGTGAGTGGACGTGTTATCTATCATTAGCTCGGTTACCGGTACTGGGAAATCATCCTTCGGGCAAGCTTTATTGAGATCCCTGAAATCCACGCATATGCGTACCGTCCCATTTTTCTTCATTACCGGGACGATATTGGCGATCCATTCGGGATATTGGACTTCTTGGATAAATCCAGAATCGATCAGCTTCTTGACTTCGGCGTTGATGCTCATCTCAAGCTCGAGTCGCATCCTTCTCGGCGCCTGCTTGACTGGCTTGATATTCGGAGATATCGCTAATTTATGTACAGCAATCTCCGGATCTAATCTTGGCATCTCGGAATAGTTCCACGCGAAGCAGTCTTTATGCTGTAGGAGCACGTTCTTTAACGCAGCCACCCTTTCTTCAGATAGCAGCTCGCTGACAAATGTCGGTCGCGGATCATCTGCCGATCCCAACTAAATCTTCTTGAGGTTATCTGCAGTAGTATGTATGCCATCTTCCAGTTCTTTCGGAGCTGGCGGAAATTCTGAGATCACCTCTTCATTGCTGTTCTCAAAGCACCAGGGAAGGTCATCCATGTTCTTGGGCTCTTCTTTTAATATCGTAATCATGTAACAGGTGCGAATCCGCTTCCAAGACTGAGGTGGATCCAGTTCTGCTCTTGCGGCTTTGGGTTCATGCTTTTGTGGCGGCGTTACCCTCCAGCCGTTGGATAAAGCAAATCTGCCCTGTTGGTACTGATCCTCGACCCAGTTCTTGAAGGTGAAGCAGTCTTCGGTAGGATGTCCTATGGCTCGGTGATAAGAGCAATAGCTCAGATGAGAAGCCTTGTTAGCTTGCTCAGGGTGTCTAGACTCTGGAAGCGCGATCATTTGATGTTTTATAGCGAGCTCGAGTAACCTCTCCGTCTTGTCTCGAGGGAAGGAATACGCTCGACTCATCTTCTTCATGAGGGACAAATCCGGACCACGCAACGCCCGATCACACGACTCTCTAATCCTGCATCGTTGTTGTCGGCTCCTCTTTCTGCTTCTTGATTTATTTCTGACTCTGCGTCGGGCCTTTCGTACAACGGGTTGACAGGGATGAGCATCTTCGTCTTTTGCAGCCTGTTGAAACAGACGTTGCGTCCTGGCTTTCTCGTAGATGGCCATCTCGCGGTTGTGGTCTTCCCGAGCTTTTGACCCGCTTTCCTGATAAGCTTGTCCATTCGTTCTTCAAATGACGGACTCGGCTCTTCAATCGCGGGATCTAGTTTTGATGAGGGGTTGGCATTTCCTGACAGGGCGTCCTCTTCTTCATCAAAGGTATATATGGCGTAGCTACTGTGGGCCCGTTCCCGTTTTCCGGCTCTCACATATCCAAGCCCAAGTGTTTCCATTTTCCCGTTGGGCAATTTGCGTTGAGTCCCAGGGACATCCCAAATCCTGTTATAGAACCGAGCTTGTCGAACAGTCTGTTTTAAGGGTACTCCTTGGCGCTTCAATAGCCTCTTTAGTTCATTTGTATAGTATATGGGCAAACGGATGGGTTGGAGCCTGTCGAGTGTAGCATCCGCCTCCATGCCAGATCTCCTTCTCTACTTTCGTCTCTGAGGATCGGTAGAATAGGATTGTCTTCTCACCCCTTTGCCTGGGAGGGACGTAAAACGTTTGCAGGTCCTGCACATTGTAAGCTTGAAGTGTGTCGAGATCCTTGTAGTGTTCTCGCGGCGCCATGGTGATTTGCAAACTCTGATCATCGCTAGGGGGTGCTTGTATTGACGGCCGATTGGAGAAAACGGCATTAACCTCATCTTCCGAGTCACTTCCGAAGACCAACATGGGGGCGGGTGTCCCCGGGTTGTTGCATTGAGATGGCCCAGCATAAACTATCTCTTCTTCTTCTTCGGTATCGCTCCCGAAAACAGGGATGGTGGCGGCGGCTTTGTTCTCCGGCTTGCGACACCTTTCTGTATCCTCGAAATCTGACAAAAAGTACTTCACATCTTCGTATTTGCGGATTTCGTTTACGGAAAATGGGTTCAGCTCACCTGTTACGGTATACTCGAAACCATCCTTAAAGTACTTCATACACTGATGTTGTGTAGAAGGGATGATGTTGTACTCGTATAACCAAGGGCGACCGAGTAAGGCGTTGTAGCAGGTCTTGGCGTCAATGACATGGAATTTGATGTCTGTGACGAGTAGTCTGAAGCGTAATGTTAGTATTACAGATCCGAGAGTCCGTGACGATTGTGAATCGAAACCGGAGATGGTAATTTTGTCACGAGCGAGGTGTTGCACACTCATGCAGATTTCCTTTAACACCCGAACGTTAAGGAGATTGACGGAGGATCCATTATCCACTACGATCTTGCCTATCTTGATATCATGGCAGTATCCAGAGACATATAGGGGACGGTTGTGGTCGCACGTCCCGAGAAGGAGGTCTTCGTCCCCGAAAGTGATGTCGGCCGTATACACTTCCTCCAGTTCATCCTTCATCCTTTCCGTGGCGAGGAAGGCTTGGAATTGTTCGGGTTCTTGTAACGCCTTAATTAGTGAATCTCGCGCTTCTTTTGATAACAGGAGGGCATCGAGAATGCTAAGTTGAGAAGGTAGCTTCCTTAGGTGCGCCAGGATATTGTAGTCCACCTTACCCTTCCTGGGAGGGTATTTGGTAGTCAGCTCTTTCATGACTTGGTCATCTAAAGTGATATCCTCAGTGACCTTTTCCTTTCCCTTATCTTTTCTATTTGCGGGCCCGAGATTCTTTTCCGGGAGCGTGCGATTGCGCAGCTGAATGTTTCAATTTCCCTAAAACGGATTCTTTAAAGAGAGAGCCCAGAGCCATTTCTTCATCAGAGTCGCTCCCAAAGGAGAGAACTTGTGACCCTCCGGCGTTAACCATGTAACAGTTGCCAGTGGTTTTGTTGTGCCCGTCGGCAGTACTTCTTCGTTCCCGACGGGTCTTGCGTTTCATGCGCTTAAAATGTTGTCGATGAGCAACATATCCCTGCCACCATATCCTAAAGGCGTCGCACTCCTCCGTGGGGTGTGAAATTTTCCGATGATATGCACAATAATCAGGGTGCCTCTCCGTCCCATTGAGCGTGTTTTCTTCCGAGGGTGGTAGCTTCATTCCCATTGACATGGCTTTGGCAAACCTTTTCCTCGTCTTGAATATCTTCTTGTCTGCCTCGGGTGCCTTTCGATCTGGCGGGAGTACTTCAACTCTTTCGTTCAGTCGTCTGCATTTGGCTCCTTCCGATGCGGCCATCTCACGCTCCCGATCCGCTTTACTCTTTAGACGAATCTCGTTTAGAAAGGCGTCGATCATTTCATCTGTTGGCCACACAAGCTCTGGTTCAGGCTTTGTCCCCAGTTTCTTAGTGCCAGGAGTTTTTTCATCGTCGGTAAACGAGTGGGAGATTACGTTACAACTCGCCACATATCCCTCGGATTCATCCGACGAGCTTTTTCCATCATCTTCCACCTGAAAGATGTGGTTGAGGAACTCTTGCAGTGTGACAGGAGTTCGCGCCTTTTGATTGTACTCTTCCAGCGCGTCGATTTGCTTCTGCAAGTTCGTGCGCTTGTCTCCAGGCTTCACGGGCTTCTTAGATTTCTTCTTCTTTTTCTTCGAAGATTTTGACGGTAGGGCATGAGTACTTGGGCCATCACCACCGCTCTTTGTAGTTGGGCACGGCCTCAGCATTCCTTCAATGATCTGGGGTCCCAGCGGGTCCTTCCATTCGACCGCCGGGCACGCATGAAGGTCCTTCAACATTCTTTTGGTTTTAGTTGACAGCACGATCTCCCATGGAGCTTCCTCAATAAAGAAATAGGTTGCCCCCGGTGTATCTGCTTTCTTGGGAGTATGCGGCTATGGCGGGTTCACCTTCCACTTTTCAGACAGCGCAAACTTCTCCTGGAGGTATTGATTTTCAATCCATCCTTTGAAGACGAAGCAATCCTCAATCGGATGAGTTACCGTTTGATGGTAAGGGCAATAGTTAGGGTTATTCACCTCAGTGGGTTGTGGCGGTCGCCTTGGATTTGGCAAGTTTATAAGTCTGTTGCGTACTGTCAACTCGAATAACCGTTTCGTCTTGTCCCGTGGGAACGAGTAGGGACGCTTCATTTTCTCATTATAATACCGGCGTCTTTCTTCCAGTTGATCCGTCAGCTTTGGGGCATTGGGTTGCTGCTGGGCATTCGTGACGAAGGTTGCTTTTCCTTTACCCTTGTCACTCCGAGGCTCGGGTTTCGGGGGAGACGGTCTATGACCCATTTGGTCCATCTGGGCCAGCTTGTCGATTAGAGCCTGGAATGTGGTTGGCTTAAAGAACATCATGAACTGGGAGATAGTTGCGTGAGGGTCTAGGGTTCCTACGAACATGCCCACCGCGGGCGCTTCCTCAATGCGCTGCTCGCATTTCGACCACAAATTCCGCCAGCGTATAGCATACTGGACCCAAGTTTCGCCTAGTTTTACCCTGGCGTTAATCAATGCCGTTATTGGAGTGCGTTCGCTGGCGCTCATGAATCGCTGAGTGAATAGCAACTTCATTTCAGCGAACGTCTTGATAGAATCGTTCGGGAGTTCTGAATACCATTCGAACGCTGTTTCTGATAAGCTACCTATGAATTGTCGAAGCAACAGTTTATCATCACCGCCGGTGTTACCGCAAAGGGCCCTGAACTGAGCGACATGTTGGTGGGGGTTGCCGGTCCTCTTATACACGTGAAATTTTGGTATTGTATAACCCGACGGATATTTGATTTGGTCGTACCAGCTTGGATACGGCCGCCCCGTTTTTACGACTTGACCAGCTGCCTCAGTCGCATGATGAACCCGGATTTGCTGGGCTATATAGTCGACCAAATCAGCCTTAGAGATTGTCTCCTCCTTGGCCGTTGAGAGGGCCGGCGGTGGATTTGACATTTCTCCCTGGTCGTCTTCAAGAACGATTGGGGGATCCTCAGCGGGTGGGTCCTGTTGGATCATCATTCCTATCATATCTTGGAAGAGAAGGCCCATACGCTGTATGTTGGCTGCTTGTTCAGCAGCCTCTTTGTCCTTCTTCTCCAATATTCGGCGAAGGAACTCATCGTCGGTTTCTTCCTCCTGGCGTTCGTCCAAGGACGTTTCTGGGTTTTCTTTTGTCCCGGTAAGTGTGGCCATAGCATTCATCATTTCCTGGAGCTTTTTCTGTTGCTCCTGAGCTTTGGTCACCGACCGTGTAAGCGGTCTATGACCTGTAGACGCACGGCCGTCTTCCTTTCCTGATGCCATGTATACGGTATGGACCATCTTGCCCCCAGACTTAGGGCATCTGGGCTTAGTGCCTTTAGCTGTTGTTGCAGGCTGGGGGATCTTCTTTGGCTTCCTCCTTTTATGAGCAGTGGAAGTTGAGGGGGTCGTTGAAGTGGGCATCCAAACAGCCTTTCGTGGTTTAGCCTGGTGACTGGCTTCCTGTTGGATTTTCAGCTTCTTGTGCTGGCGGGAGAAGCTTGGATCGATCATCGAGTCTCGGGCCTGCCGCCAAACCTTATAGATCTTAGAAGACAGCCGTTGAGGGGATCAGGGCTGTTCTGGCTTTATTTCCGCATCTTTTTTTAGTGGAGGAGGGGGCCTCTTTAGCACCGCAGTAGGAGAATTCCTTCGCACCTTATTTAGCATCTCGAAGCTGTTCCCAATTGGAACGGCAGCATTAACTTCTACCGTTGAGGCTGATGGAGTTAGCCCGGAGGGGGAGTTGCCCCCAGCCTTCCTTACTCGGCGCCAGTGGCGACGTCGAGCGTGTCGAGCGGGCGGCGCTGGTTCAGCGGTGAGGATGGCTTCGTCTTGCCCCCTATGTAGGTGGGGGGTCGTTGCTGGTGTTAGCCTGTTAAAGACCGATGTCCTTTGGGTAGCAGGAGCGGGAGCTGAGGCCGTCAATCTTGTAAAGACCGACTTTTTGGCCGGGGAAGCCGCCTTGGCGACTTCAGGAGCAGGACCGGTCACTTTCTTAGAAGCAGCCTTCTCTGGGATTGTAGGACCCATTGTGGGTCCACAGGAGTCTTGGCCCAATCTAAAGAAGACCGAGGCGTTGGTGTTGGGCGACCCGTTGAGAGGGGCCACGACAGCGGTAAGACGATCAAAGACCGACTTCTTGGGAGCTTCCTTTGTCAGCACCGGAGCGGTGAAGCTTGTCGGAGGGAGCATGGTCCCAAAAAACAATCCCGTGGTGGCTCGAGTGACCTGTTCCACGGGCATTGTGAATAACGAAGCAGCTTGGGGTCCGTAGGCTATACCTCCTGGCGAGGCAGAGCGTTGGTTGCAATCGCAGTCCGAGCAGTTGGAGCATTTCGCAGAAGTAGAAGCCATCGATTCTTTGCTTTCTGCAATAAGCAAGACGCCAAATCTTAGTATCTTTAAACCCAAGGGCAACCACTAGCGAACCGCGATTGGTTCGCGAATCACGACACACGAAGTGTGGAGTGGAAAGAGGAAAAGGTCCCACCGGGCGTGCCAGAATCTGTTCCCCTCCGAATGACGGCGCGACTGGACGTCTTGCCTGAGATTCGGGGGCAGATGCTAATTGGTGCTATCCGTCCACCTCTCCGAAGATGCCAAGTTGATTTATGGCACCGTATATCGAAGGTTTAAACGGATGCGTCCGATGTAGCAGACTTCGTCAGATTCCCCCTCGCTTAAGGGGTTTTTGATTGTGGGGACACTCTTCCCTGCAGGCGCAAGCCCCTGCAGTTAATTACGCTACCGCATCGCGGTAACCACTTTCTCCTTCTCCAGATGGTCACTTCGTGTCGCATGTGTTTATTTTGTGTTTAGTTGCCCGTGGATTGTATACGGAGACTGAGTTATGTCGTCGCCCGTAGGGCGTGGACTAGTCCAAATCCGTATTATCTTAGATTTGGGTTTGGGGGTTTTGGGTTTAAGGATACGTTAGCCTCATTCGAGACTAAGATCGACTTAAACGTTTGTTAAGGATACGTTAGTCTAGTTTTCAGACTAAGATCAACTTAACGAGATCGTTTAGATCCAACAATAGAGCAATTAAGGGAGCCATGTTGTTTAGTTTAGTGACATTGCGGTCAATAAGTAGTTTAAGGACATTGCAGTCCATTGTTAGTTTTAAGACGTTGCGGTCAAGGTTAAGGACGTCGTAGTCCGTGGATTTAAGGACTCCACAGTCCGATGTTAGTTTTAAGACATCACGGTCAAGGTTAAGGACCTCATAGTCCATGAGTTTAAGGACCCCACAGTCCGTCGTTAGTTTTAAGACATCCCGGTCAAGATTAAGGACCTCATAGTCCATGAGTTTAAGGACCCCACAGTCCGTCGTTAGTTTTAAGACATCCCGGTCAAGGTTAAGGACCTCATAGTCCATGAGTTTAAGGACCCCACAGTCCGTATTAATATGTGGTCATCGGGACCCGTCACCTCTTTGAAGACGTTGAGGAATTACAACGCCAAGTATCAAAGGAGTAAAGAGATGTACCCTTAAACCGAGGTAGATTAAATAATCTTTGGCCTAATTTGGAACCAAGACCAATTGATTATATTATGAGCCCATTGGCTCAGTTGAATTTGAATTGAGGACTTATGGCCAGCTTGGGCTAAGTCCAATCATGTTTAGGATATTGGCCCTCTGTTGGTCCATTAGAGGAGAGGCTTTGCCTCTAGATACTTAGCCAATGGGGCTAAAGTTAGTGTTAAATACTAAAGATCAATCAGTGTTGAACACTGAGAATGAGATTGACAAGTTAGTGTTTAACATTAAAAGATAGTTAGTGTTAAACACTAGCAACAGGGCTTCCAAATTAGTGTTTATACATTAAAACAAATCAGTGTTAAACACTGGCAATGGAGATTTCAAATTAGTGTTTAACACTAAGGCAGATCAATGTTAAATACTGGAAACATGGTTTTCCAGGTTGGTGTTCAACACTAAGAAAGTCAGTGTTAAACATTGTAAATAGATGTTTTCCAAATTAGTATTTAAACACTAAGAAAATCAGTGTTGAACACTGGATATAGAGGTTTCAATTTTAGTGTTAAACACTAAGGCAAGAGGGGTCACGTGGTAGCACGTGAGAGCGCCCTCAATTCATTTTATTCTGCCAAAAGTATTGAATACTTTGGAGCATCACGTTCTGTCATGTGATGGGAATTCTGGTGTTTGTCCGTTAAAGCTTCAGCCAAGGGGTCACGTGGTAGCACGTGATAGCGCCTTGTTTCCCTTTATTTTGTTCTACAGATAAGTGTTTAACACTTTTAATTCTGAAAGCCATCACGTGTGGGCACGTGATGGGGGCCTGCGCTTTGATCTGTTAGAATGTTCATTAGGGGTCACGTGTCGACACGTGACGGTGCCCTAAAGCTCTTTTCTGTTTCTTTTCAGGGGTCACATGGTAGCACGTGACCCTATTCCTTTGCCTGTTTGAAGATGTGTTTATCTTTTTAAAAATTGAATTCTTCATGGGGTTAAACCCTAGCAATAACTTTAGTTTCTTTTGAAGAATTATATTCTTAAATAGGGTTAAACCCTCATTTCTTCTTTCTTGAGGGAATTAAATTCCTGTTATTTTAACAGAACTAAGTTCTTAACTAGGGTTAAACCCTGATTCTGTTCATTCTAAAGGAATTAAATTCCCATAATATAGGGTCAAACCCTAATTTTATTTTAAAGGAATTAAATTCCTATAGTTCTGTGAGAATTAAATTCTCAAGCTTCCATTCCCTCTCTATGCTTTGGATCTGCGTGGCAGGATCTCAACCCATTGAGAATTAAATTCTCAATTCAAGGGGAGATGTGCACTTTACAGATCCTCCACCAAAGAGAGAACTATGTTCTTCTATTTTATATCAGAGTTAAACTCTGTTGAGAATTGAATTCTCTTTTCCTTTCAAAAAGCCTTCCCTTTCTTACCTAGGGTTTTCTTTTGCAGAAGATCCAAATTCCTCCTAAGTATCAAGCCTCTCCTCTTTTTTTATGTATCGATTCCTTTCTGCATGTATTCCTCTCTGTGTGTCTCTTGGCTCCTATTTATAGGAGAAGCAGCCGAATCAATTAGTTTTGGTGAATCTTTTATTGAGAGATTCAATTTGTATTCACCATTCGTTTTGTACCTTTGGATTATTAGGTGAATTTTATTCACCATTGGATTTTAACTCCAGAGATTCTCCTTTGTTATTTCGGTTAGATTTTAAGGGGAAATCTTTCCAAGTTCAGGCTTTTTCCATAGATAGGTGATATTTAAGAATCTTTAAATCTTTAATTCAATCGGTTCCTTTGGAAAGATTTGAGAGGCCTTTTCTCAGAATTTAATTCTGTTAACAGATAGGCTTTGAAAGCCGGTCACGTGTGGCCACGTGACCCTTGGTCACGTATGGGCACGTGACCCCCTTGGAACGAGACCTCTTCTTCCTTTTTGCGCTCTGCCTTCTGGCTGCCGCTTAGCCGTCACGTGCCACCACGTGACCCCTGGTCACGTGTGAGCATGTGACCCTCGCCTGGAGCCTTTTTCTTGATTTGATCAGGGAATTGAGTCTGCTGCTTTTGAGTGTCACGTGCCAACACGTGACCCTGGTCACGTGGGAGCACGTGACCTCTTCTGAAGCCTTTTTCCTTGATTTGATCAGGGAACCGATGTGCCTTTGAAGCCGCTTTTAAATGTCACGTGCCAACACGTGACTCTGGTCACATGGGAGCACGTGACCCTTTCTGAACCCATTTTCTTTGATGTAGTCGGGAAGCTGAATCTGCCTTGCCGATGCTTTTAGGTGTCACGTGCCAACACGTGACTGCTGGTCACGTGCTAGCACGTGATGCCTCCTTTGTAACTTTTCCTGATTTTAAATCAGGAAACAGTCTCATGTGTTGAGCAACCTAGGATGTATTGAGACAAAGTATTCACACCACTCTCTACTTCATTTTGGGTAGCTAGGCTAGAAAACTGGATGCCCGAGTTGCTTCGGTTTTAAAGTGGGAGCCCGTATTACTAATCCTCAACATGGATTGTCTTCGACGAGGGAGACCGGAGAACAAACTTAATCGAGGAAGCTGCGAGGAGCTTGGGACTGAGGTTGAAGACCGAAGGACACGGATCGATCGGTATAACCTCTTTAAACTCCTTTTACGGTTAACTAGTATAGGGTTAATGGTTTGATCCGGGAATCGGGTTCCGTTATCGCCGGGTTTTAAAAAGTTTTTGTTCTACGTTTGGCCACAAATTGATGGCCGGAGCGCTAGCGTAGCCTTACACGGTATCAAAGCCAACCTATTAACCGCATACTAGTTGATTTAGACGATGTTAAACTATCGAAACCGAAACAACTCCAATTCAATACCATGCACATTCCAGTTTCTGTCGAATTTTATTTGGTCTTCAAAAATTTTTTTAGCAACTGCAGAAGACTATTAAGGTGACCCATAGACTGCACCCCAAATACGAGCCAATTCCAACTGTTTTTGGCCAAGCACATTACCTTTAAAACCGAGCCGGCCGGCCCTGTATGGGATTTTGGGTTTCGTATTTTGGGTCTGGTCTGGTGTCTAGAATGTTGGTTCAGTGGTATTGCTAAGTTAGCCCAGTTTTAATATGGTTTTATCTAGTAGTTTGGGGCTATTCGGGGTTATTTCGAAGTCGATATTTTTAACATTGTTTAAAGTTTTCAGTACATACATTTCTATCTGCGACCGTGAATGTCATTTGAGCCGTATAACGTGTCTAATTGCTATAGTTCCTTTAGACGGGTTTATGAACGTGACATTCACGTTGATGTTCTGTGTTGTGCTGTATTGTTGCGGATTTGTCGTGGTGGATAGCTTGGGTGCAATGTTAGTACAGTTTAGTTTTATTTGTACATTTGATATCGCGGGACGAGCGTCCGACATGTGGACTGCCATCACTGCCTGTTTGTATATTATTCTTTTTGGGCATGACCGGGTTGAGGTCGATGTCACCGTTGTACATATTTTCTTTTTTGTATTAGGATTACCCCGCGATGGAGTGCACGGATATCCAGGTTCTGGAGGGCAACGGGTCCGCATCTCATGGCGTTGAGAAGGAGAGGGCTTCACTTTAGAATTGGCGGGCTATTCGCTGCCCTCGTAGGGGGTACAGGTTGACCCAAGGAGGGGTGCTCAATTTACCGGATTCCGTGAAGTGTCGGGTGGCCCATTCACTTTGATAAAGGGGGCTTCCTCGCCTCTGATTTTGGTGGGTAACTTGCCGCACTCGTAGGGGTCTAGGTTTTCATTGCACAGGTTATCCACACGACCCGGGGAACGTCGGGTTTCACTTGCGGCTCAAAGGAAACCCAGGGCTCCCAGATTATTTGTATTGATCTGTAATGCTTATTACTTATCTGTGATGTTGCATTTATCATGCCTGGAGCGATCATTATATATTGTTATATATATACTAGTAGATGTCGTATATATTTTACACCCGCGCTAGTCCAGTCCTCGCTCTGTCATTAGTTAAGTAACCTAACGGGTAATGACGGGACCCAGTGGCGGATGCGGATGGCATATACATACATCATATTTTCGTTCTTTTATGGTATGATTAATTGATGGGACTGCGTTGATTCAGATCAATGCAAGAAAAACAGACCTATTCGATATTGTTGGAACAATTTTTAAAAAGATGTTATTACAAGGATGTTTTCTTTTGTTTTGCGCAGTGGTATTCGGTTATGAATATCTAGCACCTCATTCGACGAGGCAAGGGCCGAGATCCCTTCATCGGGAGTGACCCCTTGGGCAGAGGTTTGCGTCAGGGTAATAACTTCACTATAATCGATTATTTTTTACTTTGCATCGCGGTATTCAGTAGGAATATCCTGCACCTCATTCTATGAAGAAAGAGCCGAGATCCCTTCATCGAATGACCTCTTTAGCAAAAGTTTTCGCCACTATATATTTGTAAAAAGCTATCCAGTTTCATCAATGATAGCAAGTTCATTACGTTAAAGGTTTTTCGCCAAAAACCACTCGTAGCCTTCCGTCATTTCAGACGGGTAACACTTAGTATTCATGCTATGTTTGTTGGCCTTCGTCATGGCATAGTGTATGGTAGCTATTTGTTACTTTTCTGTTGCATAGATAGATGCGTTGGTTTGGGACAATCGTACTACTATTTTGGTCTTCGTCAAGGGTATGTACGGGTGATATCAAATTAACCTGGACAATGACGGGTAGAACTTGACATGTGACTTATGATATGTTGGCCTTCGTTAAGGTCATAAGAGCATGTGGTAGAAATCACATTTGGAGTTTCAAAAATACAGGAAACTTGCCAGGCATGCGCATACCTTCTGGAGTGTGATAACTTGAGTGGATTCCATCAGGTTATCATGTGATGATAGTTGGATCCCGATACACACTGATGAGTTGGTTTACTCCTCGGGTGATTTTAGATGATTTCGACTAATTCTTCTTTCAGGTTTGGAGGAGAATTTGAGGATACAGTGGGAGACATCCTGATTAGATAAAGTGATTGACTATTCTGATCTAGGTTAGAGTGCACGCTGAGTGTTTCTTTTCTCTCTCTTTGGTAGCGACCATGGCCCGACCCTAAACTATAACTCAGTGACCAAGTTAACCGAACTTTCTTAAAACACTGGCTTTTGGATTGTCAGAGTTGCATACTTCATTGCCACTCCTACTTTTACCCTTTGCTTTTCTCTAGAACATTCCGTATCACTACGAAGATTGACATATTTATTGGATATGACCATCGTATAGTTACATACAAACTCGAAGAAACTTGTTTCAGATTCGAGAATGGTTTTCGGTTCTGGAGAAATTGAATAGGACTATTCAGTTGTCTTTTCCTTTTACCTTCTCTCAGATTGCGATGACTCCTAGGATTATGAGAGAGTACACCTATTGCGCTTATTGGATAGTCTTCTTCCAAACCATAGGCAGGTGCCGAAAGGTGGGAAGGAAGAAAACCAGTTAGCCTAAGTGTGGTGTACAGAAGGTAACAAGTAAAAACAAATAAAGGGATTAGAAAGAAGGTAAAGTAAAATGCGACTGCTATCATTCACGACTAAACCGCGTAGTTCATCGCCACTCAAACTTCACCTTTGCATTTATCCGGTTTAGGAGAAATAGAATAAGGTTTATTCGGTTGTCTTTTATCTTTACTTTTTCTCAGGTTGTGAGTGCTCGTAGGATTAGGAGAGTACACCTATTACGCTTATTGTATATTCTTCTTCCAAACCATAGGTTAGTGCCAAACGGTTGGGAAGGAAGAAAACCATTTAGCCTAAAGATGGTGTACAGAAGGTAATGAGTAAAGACAAATAAAGGGATTTGGAGAGATGGCAAAGAAATATACAGTTACAGTCATGAATCTGGTTATTGGAAGATGCATTATTAGAAATACCCGGATACTCCTTCGAAACATTTTCATGTTTCAGTTTCACTATGCGTTGTTAATAGAAAACTGATTTCCCAATTAGATCCTTACTCTAGGGTATGTTTTACCTGGTTTGATTCTCACATCTATATGGTTTTATAGATAATGAGTGGGAGTAAGTTATTGGGAATTAGGTGATCATCCTCATTATATCGGGATTCGTTGTAATTGGTGATATTTGAGGAAATCGCCTGGGTTTTTTGCCGGACGGCAAATATTTGGTTTTGAATATCCATTGTTATGCACCAATTTCAAACTGATATATCTGTACGTTTATTTCATAAAGTGAGATATAACTTTTTGAAATTATGTCCATAACATTTACCTATATCAGTTGATGGTTAGGTAAGGAGTATTAAACAGCGGTGTAATTCTTCTTAATCATAGTACAGTTTTCAACATACGACGCACAGGGTTTGAGTTATTCAACTCAGGAGACTTATACAAAGTATTATATGTTGTCCAATGTCCATTAGGACAAAGCGGTTGGTACTCGTACTATATTTTGTTTACTTGTGACTTCTCTAGTTTTTAGACAAGTATTTCGTTGAAATAAAAGGTCCAAGTTTTGAGAAGTTATAGATACAAGATTAAAGTAGAGAACCAGTTGTTGCAAGTATCAAGATTCTTCGAGGTGATCGAAAATGTAGATACTTGGGTTTGGTAATCAGTTGATAGTAATGGTTTTGAGAACTTGCTTCTCTTTCAGGTTACTCATATCTGGATGCACTCCTAAGTTGAGTAATGCTGATTGGTCTCTCTCCATTCAGTTGACATGCACTGGAGACAGCTGCATGATTTGAATCTGGTTCCAATTAAATCAGTGCCTCTGTTTCTATATTGTATATAGAATGGTTCATATCTTAACGATATTAAGGTATATGGAGTTGTCCGGCTTATGCTTAAAACCAAACTCTGGATAACTCAAGGCACGTTTCAGTAATGGCAGTTTGTGGGTTAACCCGGGCTATGACGTGGGTTAACTTTCTACCATCTAGAAGATCAATAGTGATATTGTTCTTTACTCGTCACAGTTTTAGCAAAATGGATTTTTTCAGAAAACAGTAGTGGGAGTATGGTAGAACTAGAAGTAATTCCAGAACCACAAACGATTACTGAAATCTAATAGAAACTAAAAATTCAATCAGGGTTTGACATTCCATTAGCCACTCCGCAGAAATGGTGGGTAACCTCAGGCACCTGAAAGGTACTTCAGTATACTCAAAGACGGTGACATGGAGGTTCTTATTTATCCAGACTTGCCATTACTGCTGTTCTAGACTATAAGACCCGGCATGAGGATGAGTATAGCGTCGTTCTAAACTAGCTTTAGAAGTGTACGCGTATATGGCTCTGCCAGAGGGTTGTTGTAGTCAGTGGGAGCAGCGGAAGCATAGTGGACAAGTAGCTTATGTCTATTTATAAACTAAAGCAGGTGTAGCGGAGATAGATCATCTATTTTTGATGTGAGAGTCATAGGTTTTGACTTCATCAGAATAGAAGATGGATCTGTTAAGAAGGTAGTAGGGTGGTATGTCCTGGTATTTAGATGACATACACTTTGTAGGAAGTGAAATTCCTATACTACAATCGGTTATACTATGGTTGTGACACAGTGGTTTCTCCACATAGGATTTGGATATTATATCTGACATTTTGGTTACTAGATCTATGGTTTTAGATCTGGATTTGGGTAGTTTCCCAATCTGGATACTTAGACAGTATTCTAAAGGTATTTTAGAATAGACGACTCCTGGCATGGTGGTGTACCTGCAAGTGATGGAGTCACCCTCTCTAAAAGTGTCTTACAGACTAAAGGGGAGAGAGATGTGCATGATTAGCAAATTACTTGCTTAAGCAATTAAGTCAATCATGAGATGTCAAGTACCACACCAGATGTTGTTTTTGCACGAGATACAATAAGTTGATATGTTAATCTAATCCTGGAGAAACGTTCGGAAGCGGTTTATGAACATAAGTAGATGTTCTAGGGATATGATAACGACAGCCTCCTTCGGGAGACAGTTATCATTCTAGGCTTCCAAGTTGACCTAGATGACAGAGTGATTGTCAGAGTTATAGTTTTCCCTCTGACGAGAGGCAGTAGTTTGGACAGGTGGTCCAAGCGGATACTGAGGGAGGCATGGTACAGGATACTGATTAAATTTAGTTGACGATACAGTCTAAGAAGTTTACTGGATTTGGAGTTCATTTGTGAACCGGGTCCCAACAGATATCCAGACATATTCTAAGACAGGTATTGCTCATTTCGGGAGATGGCTTTCTCTGCGAACTTGAGATAAAGAGAGACATAGAAAGAAACATTAGAGTGAATCCACTCACTGAGGCTATTTCTCGAATGCAATAGTTTCGCAAACGAGTTTTGTGAAACTGATTAGTGGAGAAGTTGGGTATTCGGTATCACACGGGCTGCGAGTATGCGTCACCGCAATAATTAGCCTTAAGTGCAAGTGGGAGATTGTTGGCTATAGTGCCCTCAAGTCAATTATTGGGTCGCAGACACGTGATTGCAATGATTGAGGGAGGACCTATACCGGTAGGATAGTCTTATTCGAGATGATAGTATGATATTTGGTTTGTCTTTATCATCGTGTACATGCTTCAGGTGACATTACAGATCACTATTACATATTGATAGAGCCCATAGGATTCTTGCTTGACTACCAGCAGTATGATGGCGATCATATACGTGAGAGTTGGGTGGTCTATAAGCACATCCTTAAAGTGTCCCTAGTCGTGGGAGTTTCGAGGCTGGGCATCGATACTCCGAGAGTAGACTAGTGTATACGGATCGAGACCCAGACGAGGGGTGGTGGCCGGTCTCACAATCCATTGGTGTCAGTTGGTTCACCTAAGATGTATACATGTGCTCATTAGGTTATGAGTACACTGGACGGACTCGCCGGGAACATGCTAGTTGGTATTATACCTATTATCAGATAGCAGTTCCCTGGTGACATGTGTACAGGTTAGTCTATCGACCTGAGATTGTCATTTGTCTCGTATGAGTTCCCACTGTACTTTGATTACTACCCTACCATGGCTCAATGGAGTCATGCAAACATGTTTTAGTTGGGTACAGTCCCGAGCCTCATAGAGGCAGAGAGCGGATCGTCAGGGGATTCGTCTCTCCCGGTATTGGGGGTTGATGTCACGGTGTGCACGTATGGCCATCACCAGAAATCCTTGGCCAAGGTAGTCGAGAATTACTGATCTAGGATCGGTAGTTTCTCAGGTGGTGATCGGTTTCATACCGATACTAAATGTCGCGTTATTAGGGGTCTAACTTTATCCACCCCTCTAGACTCGATGTGCGATACTCATAGATGAACGGACTGGATTGTACGGATATTGTCACTGTCAGACTCAGTAGGGTTTCAGGATGAGTTTGCTCGTCGGCCTCCCTTCGTTCAATACCTGGGTAGTGTTACGTACAGCTAGTGCCACTGACGTGCTTGTGGTTAAACCCACTGCCAGCGTATTAAAGAGTCTTTAGAGTCCTACACAGAGGGTTTCCATAGTTCGGGCGAAACGTTGTAGAGGCCGTATGGTTTTATGGCAGGGTTCGATCATATTCGTGCACTTGTGCACGGATCATGATCGGAAGGATAATACTAGTGGGTTTTGGTTTAAGCCGGATCCTAGTATTATATTGTTGGATTATTTTCATCTCGTTGTATTCGTATTCAGTCGGAATACGGATGCAGGTATGTATATACAGATGAGAGGTATTCTTGTAGTTCGTTAAAAGATTACTTTATTGTTGCCATTCTCTTTTTGATTAAACATTAAGTTTTAATGTTTGTTGTGTGAAATTTGTGAGGTTAAGTTTTGGCATTTGGCATTCATGGTGGCATGTGCTCACTTGGTGACTCATGGTGTTAGGTCTTGTGTGCATTGATGTTTCTTGTGGTGGGTGGAGATATTTTGTGCTGTAGATTTTCTTTAGTTGCTACACACAATATCACACAACACTTACAACCAAAAAACAACAGAGAGTTTTTCTAGCCTTGGCTAAAACTTGAGCTCACAACTTTCATCAATGGCAACACTTTCACCTCCACCCTAACATATCTCATGTGTTAAGCAATCTAGGGTGTATTGAGACAAAGTATTCACACACACACTCTACTTCATCTTGGGTAGTTAGGCTAGCAAACTGGATGCCCGAATTGCTTTGGTTTTGAAGTGAGAGCCAGTATTACTAATCCTTAATGTGGACCGTCTTCGACGAGGGAGACCGGAGAACAAACATGATCGAGAAAGCCACGAGGAGCTTGGGAGAGAGGTTGAATACCGAAGGACACGGATCGATCGGTATAACCTCTCTAAACTCCTTTTACAGTTAACTAGTATAGGGTTAATGGTTCGATCCGGAAATCGGGTTCCGTTAGCGCCGGGTTTTAAAAAGTATTTGTTCTGCGTTTGGCCACAGATTGATGGCCGGGGCGCCGGCGTAGCCTTACAGATCCGTGGTGAGAAAATTACTGAAATCAGTTTGCAAATATATTGTAAGCTCATTATAAGTAGAAGAAGTAGAAACGGTTGTTCTTTGTTCTTTCTACTACAAAAACTGAAATATTCTTATTTTGGAAATTTGCTGTGAAGAGGAAGATAAAGAAGAAGTTATGTTTTGACTGTATTGTGCATCATATATGACATATAATTAATGCAAAAAAGAATCTAAAATATTTTTATAATCTCCTATATCAGTACCTATGTTTTCATGGTATCCATCCAATAAAAAAATAAATTACCTTTTTTAAGTTTAGGATTAAAAACATAAGCTAAACAAAACAATGTAGGAACTTTTCGCTAATATTTATTCAATTTCATAAATATGGTATGTAACATTCTAGCAAATGCATTTTCAGGATTAATTACATGCTCATTAATAATTTTACTAATATAAAATAACTACTACAAATAGAGGTTTCCTCTACGGATTTATCCGTAGGAGCAAACCACTGCCCCTACAGATTTATCCGTAGTAGCAAGAAATTACCCTGTAGGTGCAAAGGCCGTAGGTGCAAGTCTTAGCCTTGAACATGCCCCTACGGTCAAAAACTTGCTCCTACGGAGTAATCTGTAGGTTCATATGTCCCTACGGATTAGACTGTAGGGACAAAATAGTTATTTAATTTATCGGATTATAAAATAAAATAGTTGTCCCTACGAAGTTATCCGTAGGGCCAACTGTCTGCCCCTACGGATACATGCGTAGGTCCCGATGTGTAGGGGAAAAATATCAGGTATCCTGATATTTTGTCCCTACGGATACCTCTGTAGGGGCATGTTTAAGCCCCTACGGAGACATTCGTAGGGACAACTATAACCCCCTCTTACTGAGATCATAGTGACAAAATATCAGGTATCCTGATATTTTTCCCCTACGGATAAATCTGTAAGGGAAATTAGGACCCTACAGATTAATCCGTAGGGGCAAGGTTGGGCCCTACGGATTAATCCGTAGGGACATCTTATCAGTTTTTTTTAAAAAAAGGGCTGCCTGTTTTTTTCTCGCCCTATGCACAATAATATATACATCATATATAAAATTAATCAACACGCAGAATATATACCGCAGTATTCATAATCACATCTCATGCATAATATACAAAAGAAATCAACAAGCAGAATACGATATCAATATAAACACGCAAACACCACCAATATCAATATCGTCCAAAATATATACAGTATGTATCATATAAATAAATACATGTTTAAAATATAAGAATCAAAAAGCTACCCTAGCTGGATCCATCTCCACCTCTGATAAACGCCGTAATCTGGCGCGCCTGTTCCTCGGATATACCCTGAGTCAATATCTCGAGCAATGCGGAGTGTGCGGGAGTCTGAGCGGGCTGTGGAGCTGTAGGAGTAGCCTGCGCAACCGCCGCTGAGGTAGTGGCTTGTGGAGCCACAGCTGCGGGTGTCTGAGCGGGCAGTGGAGCTATAGGATTTGTCTGCGAAATCGCAGCCGAGGTAGTGGCTTGCGGAGCCGCAGCCGAAGGAGATGCATGTGGAGGCTCGGCCGATGTACTCTGTCGCGTCTGTTGAATTTTGTGTGTAATAAATGAGTAAGAACTGTGTATTAGTCGAATTCGTATCATTATCAACTTATTGCGAAACCCCAATCTATGTATACTTAGGGACTTAGGGCTCGTTTGGATATCAAGTTTGGAAAACCGTAGTTTATTTTAATTAAATATGTATGTATGATTAATAGCTAAGTCTACAATCAAATAAGCTCAGACTACGTACTAATATTGGATATGTTGCTATCTATAATATGACATAATATTTTACTATTAAGTAGTATACATACCAACATCTCCTTCAACTCCTGAACGGTAGCCTTCAAGGTGTCCAGTTCTTGCTGGAAACGTCGCTCACTAGAGACGGAGGAAGTAACTGCCGGAGTGGAGTCCAACCTCATATGGGCCCTGCTAGGACCCAGTCCCCGGCCTCTCTCCCAACCTCCGTGGAGCCCTCCGTGTGCGGCGTCCAAGACTGCGGTCAGCAGCATCGGATCGTTCTGTTCAGTAAAATCGATCCCCGATGCCTCCACCTGCTCAACCACCCGCTCCTACACCCACATTAACCAGTAAAATATAAGTATATCATTTAAATTTGAACCTTTCAAAACAAAATTTTTAAATATTAACACTTACGCAATACTCCTGGGTAGCGGTGTCGGGGTATCGAAGCTCGCCCATGGCGGGATCTGTCGAGATGCCGTGGACGGCAAGATACGCGGACAGCACACGCGGTGTACCACCCTGCGCCAGGGTCTGAGCTCTCTGCAATATTAGAAAATAACTCTTAATATTAGATATATTAGAAAATAACTCTTAATATTACATTATATCACAAAGGTCGGTCTATTGTAATTTGCCGATAACTCCATGGCACGAGTAATATTCCTCGAGCCACCTGTATAAGTGGGGCGACCCCTCTTCGCCGACTTCCTATTCTCTTTATTTTGATCGGCCTGTTTCTGCACAACACATTCAGATTTAGTTTTCTAATTAAGCAACAAAAAAAATAAATTATATACTAAACAATGAATTACATTTAAAATACATACCTATTTACGATGAGAGTCGAAATATTGGCACAATAAAGGCCATGTATCTACGTCGACTCTCGCAAAGGCCGGAGTAGATAGGAGGGCCGCTCTCTCTGCCTTGGGGGTCGCCATCCATAGGGAATAGTAGTCGATCTTCAGCTCATTCCTGTTGTATCGGACCTCCGTCTGCATGTTCTTCATCAGGCCATTGTACAGAGCATGAAGATCGAGCACCCTCCCAGAGCGATCAGGGTCGGGTACAGGCTGAAAATTGTAATCCAACTGAAAATAAAAAAAAACATTGTTTTTAGATTGCAATTGTTAATAATAAATTTATTGGATAAATCAAATGAAAATATATATTAATACCTGAGCCTGATCCCAGAAGAGGGCGAATGAGCGCCGGTGCTGGTCGCCCCACTCAACGTGCAGTGGATAATTCTTCACGAGGCGGCTCTCATCCCCCATATACCGGCCGAACCTCTCGGCATGATCCCCGGTATAGCGATAATCAGGGGTAAAAGAGAGGGGGAATGCTGCCTCCCCCCTAGCTCTTTCGGGCCTCAGCCTGTGGGACTGATTCGGGCCTCGAGTCCCCCTCTCGGGATGGGGAGGCCCTGCGTCTACAAGAAATATCAAGACAATCAATATTAAGACAAAGTGGTATTAAGAAATCAAGTTTTAACGAAAATTGAAGTGTGATATATACCTCTGGCGACTAAAGCACGAGCCTGGGCTCGGACAACAGCACAAGCGGGACGATAGTTCCTCCGGTGAGGAACAGCCAGTGACCCGGACGTGGACGCATCTCCAACTAGAAAATAAACATCGATAAAATTACATGAAGTTCATGTTTATTCTTAAAGGATATGTAAAATGAATAAATATTTTATATTTATTCATACAAACCTGCAGACTGAGCGGAGGGTATGGAAGTGACGGGAGTGGCCCCTGCACCAGACGAGGACGCACCACCTATAATTAGACAATCAAGTATCAGCTATATAAGTAATTACAAAAAGAATGTGTATATCAATAATATAACGTTCAAAATCAACATGTATACACTATAGGATATATAAACATACCCGCAGGTATATGATATATAAACATACCTGGAGGTGCGGGAGTGGCCTCTGTCCCTGATGTAAGTACGTAAGAGCAAAAAAAATGTATGTATATTTATGATATAGCATTCTAAAACAATATACATGCACTATATGATATATAAACATACCTGGAGGTGCGGGAGTGGTCTCTGTCCCTGATGTGGACGCATCACCAACAGCTAGACAATATAAGTAATTTTGACATGAACATGCATGTATATCTATAATATTACATTCAAAATGAATATGCGTGCAATATACCTGGAGGTGTGGCAAAGTCCACACGGAAGGAGGTATCCGAAGGGGTCTCCGATCGGGGTGCAAGACCGGCCCTCTGAAGCTCTCTACGCAGCTTTCCGGGCGGCAAAACCACTCTGCCTCTGCCTCTTCCTCTACCGGTGCCACGGCTGGAGCTCCTGCCGCCCCTCGCTGCTCCCGTCATCGTCATCAAATCTAGATAAAACGGTTCGTGGACGCATTAGACAATCATTATAAGTATTGACTATATATGTATAGATCGTAAAATGTGAAGTAATAATATAACATTACTGATAACCTTTTTCGTTTCATGGGCGCATTAGACATATCTACTTGGATTTCATTATCGATATCATTTCTAACCCACGTAACTTCATGATCAGCCGAAGACAACCCGTCTTTCGAAACAGACGGTCGGAGCACTCTAAGTCTTCTCTCTTCTTCATCCTCATCGCTGTCCTCGAATTCTGGGATATCGTAGACATCCCTGAGTTTCTAACGGCATACGACACTCCATCCCGGATGCTTCAAACACTGTGAGTAGTATACTTAGAATGCTTGGTTCGGAAATATAAACGGATCTTTCTGACCGTAAAATCGAAGTTTGTTCACACTGGTCAATCCATATTCATCTTTCCAGGTCCCAAGATTGCTTCTCCACTTATCCGTATCAGTTCGCGTATCGTACCAAGTACACTGAAATATATAAAAGGGTTCTGATCGTTCGGGATAGTGGATGCCGAGTATACAATTTAAGTATCCATAATAAATCACACCATCCGATCCAAAAGTCGCAATCGCACTATTCTGAGTGGTTCTAGATGTTTATATGTTCTTAACTTCGAATTTGTATCCAAGGACATCGAATCCTTTATAATATGCAACCTCCATACTAGGAAATTGAGCTAAATATCTTGAATCACTCTCTAATGATGCAGATAAGTTCGGATCGTAGATCTAACAAAACAAATTTTACGACAAATACATAACGATATAATTTTAGATTAAAACTGATATCAATAACATATTATTCAAATAACTTACATAATCTGCAATCCAATCGCAAAAATTATCCTGATGATATTTTTTCAATCGTTCATCGTTCCAATCAGGATGCCCCTCACGTACCTCGTTAAAATGAATTCTGTTTTCGACAATAAATTATGACATTAATATTATATCATTTCATACACACACAAACACAAATATAACAATTAATCCAAAAAAACTTACTCTCTAATTTTTTCAAGACATGCGCAATTAAGCAAGATAAACCGTATATCTTGTTGATAAACATAGTGTCTACCCTCTTATAATTGGCTTTACCATATGGCCCGTCTTGAATTCTTCGAGGCCGGTTAAGTCTCGTCTCAATGTTCTCATCCAGATAGCGGGAACAAAATGTAGTTGCTTCATCAAGAAAATAACTTTGCATGATAGAACGCTCTGGTCGATTTCTATTGCGTATATACTTTTTAAGAGTGTAGAGCTACCTAAAGAAAATATGTTGAATAAATAAATACGGGCATACAGGACAACAATAATTTTAAAAATTGCGCGAAACGAAAAATTCCGCGTACCTCTCGACGGGATACATTCATCGATATTGTACCGGTCCGGCTAACTTAGCCTCAGTTGCAAGATGAACCGTCAGGTGTATTATGATATCGAAGAATGACAGTGGGAAAATACGCTCAAACTTGCAAAGTATCAATGCAATAGAATTTTCTAGTTATCCAGCGTCACAACATCCAGTGTTTTAGCGCATAACTCACTGGAAAAACAACATAGGTCGTTGATTATTAGACCAACCGATTCGGGGAGAGAAGTCCTGAGGGATAATGGGAGAAGGTGCTCCACGATAACATGGTGATCATGACTTTTCAGCCCATCGATCTTGCCTTTCACAATTTTTATCTTCTTGCTGAATGATCCTGAGAAACCTGTGGGAACTTTCAAATCATGCAACACCTACAGGAATCTTTTCTTCTCCGGTTGTGACATATGATAAGCAGTATTGGAAAGTACAAACTTGCCTGGTTTACCCGCTACTGGTTTAGGATGCAATTCACTTCTTATTTCCCAGTCCTGTAGATCCATCCGAGCATTGCGGTTGTCTTTCGATTTCCCGTCTTTACAAAGAAGCAAGTTGAGTATGTGCTCGGATACTCCCTTCTCTATATGCATGACGTCCAGACAATGACGCAATAAATTTGTTGACCAGTACGGAAGCTCGAAGAAAATGCTTAACTTGTTCCAAAATGGTGGTTTGACCTGTTTTGTCGGATCCATCCCGAAGGTCACATTATTGTAACCATCCCACTGAGCAGTCACGTCCTCTCTGGACAATGGGGCTGAGGTCCAAGAAGCTCTTGATGACCATCAAAGTGAACAGAGTCTAACCTGTAGGGGTGGTCTAGAGGCAGAAAACGTCGATTGCCGCAATAACAAATCTTCCAGCTAAAATTCAAGAATTTCGATGTTGTATGTTGATGGAAATGAGGACATACTTTGTGATCATGTACGGACCAACCTGATAGCATTCCATATGCGGGAAAGTCATTAATTATCCATATTAAAGCCGCACGCAGTATGAAGGTTGTATTTGTGTTTGCATCGTAAGTCTCTACACCATCAATGAACAAAGATTTTAACTCCTCGATCAGAGGTCGGAGATAGACGTCGATATTGTTTCCCGGTGAGTTTGGTCTGTCGATAAGAAGAGGTATCATAAAGTATGATTGGTCCATAGCCAACCAAGGCGACAGATTATAAATTATCATTACAACGGGCCATGTGCTGTGGCTTCCAGCCATATAGTTGAATGGGTAGAAGCCATCACTAGCCTGTCCGAGCCTGACATTGCGAGGATCGCTACTGAATATTGCGTGCCTCCTATCGAAATCCTTCCATGCCGGTGAATCTCTTGGATGGCTTATTTTTCCATCTTCACTTGGAGGAGCACGGTGATGCCAAATCATTGCCTCGGCTATTTTCTTGCACCTGAATAGCCTCTGCAGCCTCTGTGTTATGGGAAAGTATCGTGCTATCATGACAGGTATATTGGGCTTCTTATCAGAATCTTTCGGCTTATACCTGGTCTCTCCGCATGTTGAACGCTCTTTCAAATCTGAATTCTCTTTCCGGTACAACACGCAATTTTTAGGACATACTTGAATCTTCTCACACTTCAAACCCAAATCAGATATCATCTTCTAGGCTCCGTGCCAGCTGTCGGGCACGTTATTTCCCGGGGGCATAGAATCTTTCAAGAACGAAAGAAGTATTGTGAATGACTTGTTGCTCCATCCATTTAGGCACTTAATCTGGAAAAGTTGGACGAACCATGAGAGGATGGAATGTTCCCCTCCGAATGGCGGCCGAGACTGAACGTCTTGCCTGAGATTCGGGGCAGATGCTATATGGTTTTATCCGTCTACCTCTCAGAAGATGCCAAGTTGATTTATAGCACCGTGTATCGAAGGTTTAAACGGATGCGGCCGCTGTAGCAGACTTTTTCAGATTCCCCCTCGTTTGAGGGGTTTTTGATTGTAGGGACGCTCTTCCCTGCAGGCGCAAGCCCCTGCAGTTAATTACGCTACCACATCGCGGTAACAACTTTCTCCTTCTCCAGAATTTCACTTCGTGTCGTGTGCGTTTGTTTTGTTTGTGGTTGCCCGTGGATTGTATACGGAGACTGAGTAATGCCGTCGCCCGTAGGACGTGGATTAGTCCAAATCCGTATTTACTTAGATTTGGGTTTGGTGTTTTTTGGTTTAAGGATGCATTAGTCGCGTTGCGGCTAAGATCAACTTAAACGTTCGTTAAGAATACGTTAGTCCTGTTTTAGACTAAGATCGACTTTACGTAGTGATTAATTTAATGTATGGCCATCAGGACTCGTCACCTCTCTGACGTCGTTGAAGGATTACAACGACATGTATCAGAGGAGCTCGGAGATGTACCCTCGTACCAGAGTTGATTGGGAGTTTTATAATCCATTTGAATGTTTAAGGATACGTTAGCCGTGTTTGGGGCTAAGATCAACTTAAACGGGACCGTTTAGATCCGGCAAAAGAGCGTTTGGAGGCTCTATTGTTTCAGTTTGGGGACGTAGTGGTCCGTTTTCCAGTTTAGGGACGTGATGGTCCATCGCCAATTTAGGGACGTGATGGTCCATCGCCAGTTTAGGGATGTGGTGGTCCGATATTAGTTTAGGGACGTTTCGGTCCAATATTAGTTTAAGGACGTTTCGGTCCCTTATTAGTTTAGGGACGTTTCGGTCCAATATTAGTTTAAGGACGTTTCGGTCCCTCTGGGTATCTGGTCGTTGGGACTCGTCACCTCTTTGACGTCGTTGAGGAATTACAACGATGGATGTCAAAGGAGTTCGGAGATGTACCCTCGTACCGGATGTAGATTGATTTAGTAGAGCCATTTTGCTCAGCCAATTTAATTTAAGGACTCACGGCCACGATTGGGCTAAGTCCAGTTGAGAATATTCAACATTGCTTTTGCTTTTCTCTTTATTTTTATTTGGGCTTTGCCCAGAAAGGATGCAGAACATAAATTTGTTTTGGGGCTCTGTTCTTTATAAATGATGCAGAGCATCAATTTTATTTGGGCTTAGCCCTTTTATTGCTTTGCAATTTATTTTGGCCTGCTAGGTCTTTTTTATTTGGGCCTGGCCTTTCATGTGATGCATTGCATTTGTGCAAAGCACCAAGAATCTTTTAGATTCAAGGAAAGGAGTGCAGAGCACTTTTTAATTTCTTGATCTAAATTTAGATCAAAGAAAAGAAGAAAAATCTTTTCTTTCTTTCTATCTCAGGGAACCAGAGGTTCTCTAGCAAGTGCAAGACACTATTTTTTTATTATTTTTATTTATTTATTTATTTATTGAAGATCACTGATCTTGTCTTTTAGATCAATGATCTATTCCTAAGAGAATTTTCTCTTATTTCAAAGGTTTTTACCTTCTTCTTTTTTTGTGTTCTCAAGAAGTTCTCAAGAGCTCTTTTCTTTCTTTTTTTTTTTTATCCAATTGTCTATCTCTTTGAAATGGGGTCTGGGGTTCTTTTTATAGTGCTCAAAAATCAGTTAAATTTGTTAAAAAAAATCTTTTCTGAGTGATATGGGGAATTTTCCCCACCGTTGGATCTTTGATCCAAAGGCCCCTGTTTTACAGAAGAAATCTTCTTGTTTTAACAAAATTTATTCTGTCTTGCGCAACTCTCCCAGTGAGTGACACGTGTCGCGCAGTGAAGCGCTTGCGCAACTGCGCGGACACGTGTCGCGCAGCGGTGCGCTTGCGCAGCAGCGCTTGCGCAACTGCGCGGACACGTGTCGCGGAGCCGTGCGCTTGCGCAGTTGTGCTTGCGCAGCAGCGCTTGCGCATTGTGCTTGCGCAACTGCGCGGACACGTGTCGCGGAGCCGTGCGCTTGCGCAGTTGTGCTTGCGCAACTGCGCGGACACGTGTCGCGCTGCGGTGCGCTTGCGCAGTTGAGTGTTGCTTATGTTTTTTAAAGAGCCTTGCTCTGATTGGACGTACTGCCTTGGGCGTTGTGCTGCCGTGTCAACTTCTGACACGTGGCGCGTTGCGCGCAGCGCACGGGAACCGAAGCGTTGCTTCAAAATTTGAGTTTTCAAAATTCAAACAGAGCCTTGCTCTGATTGGGGGAACAAATGCCCCCCCTACCGTTGCGCTCACGTGGCGCGCACGTGAGTGCAGCGGTGGCAAGATCCCAACCATTGGATCATAGAGGTCAGGTGAAGAGACGCAGGCGTCTATAAATGGGACCCTTGGTCCTTAAAATTTTTTTTACCGTTTCAAGAACTTTGATTCAGAGCCTTGCTCTTGCTTAAAAACTCTTAGAGCCTTGCTCTTGCTTCTTCCCAAGAACTTTGAAGTTCAGAACTTAGAATCATTCTAAGTAAAAATTTAAATTAATTTAAATTAAATTTAATTAACAGAGCCTTGCTCTTATAGATCTTTGATCTAAAGAAAACCCCTTTGGGGTTTCTTCAACAGAGCCTTGCTCTCATATGTCTTTGATCTAAAAAAGACCCCTTTGGGGTTTCATCCACAGAGTCTTGCTCTCAAAAATTTACAGAGATCTTGTTCCTGGGTTTTAACCCATGAACAGAGCCCTGCTCATAGATCAAATAGAGAACTCCTAAAAGTTTTCATGGATCTTTAAGATCCCAAAAATTTTAATCCTTAGGAGTTATAATTTTTCATTACTACTACAGAGCTAGGCTCTTTTTTTTAGGAAGTTTTATTCCCTTGAGACCAGAGTTTGACAAATGTCACTCTGTGACAGAGCTTTGCTCTAAAAGAGGAGATTTCCTCCTTGTCTCTAGGGATTTCCCTCCCAATGAGGATATTCTCTTGTGGGTCTTTTTCATTAACTGACAGTCTCATCCAATGATGAGACTGTCTTATCAAATGATGCGCCGTCATCTAGATTTTGTGGGTCCCCGTATGGTCCCCTACCCACTGCATTGTAGTGTGATGTAGGACTTTGAAAGGTGAAGCATTGGAACGCTAACGGTTATATTTTTTTCTTTTTCTACAGGAAACATGTCTGAAGATTTTTCTTTCCCTTTCGTTCGCTCAGAAGGAGGGTTCCCACATTCGCCAGTAGACCGGGTGGTGTTTGCTCTGATTAAAGATCACGATCCCGAGTGCAAGAAACTTCACCTATGGGGAAGGTGGTATAGCCAGATCATCCAAGGCCGTCGCAGCTTTAGCTCCGCCTTGCCCTCTGAGCCTATAGTGGCGATCCCTTATGCGGACAAGCCTCCGGTGAAGTATGCCGTGGAGGTTAAAAATTGGAATTCCGACGACCTCCTCCAGCCTGCAATCGATGCCATCCCGGTGCAACCGCCGCCGGCGATAGACATCTTGGGGAGGCGAATCTGTCAGGGTGAAGCACGCCCTTGGGGACAGGCTTATAATATTGGACTGATCCCCCGACCGCTTGCTGGATATTTGCCCTGGGCCCGCTACATCTTAGCGACGAAAAGGACTCATCTGACGACGATTGGTTTATACTCGGCCGTCTACGTTTCACTTTTCGAATATCCCTCTCCTCCAACATGGTGGATAAAGGCCTTCATTGAACAATGGAATATCCCCACCCACACCTTCTTGACAGCGGATAGGGAAGTCTCCATCTCTTTGGAAGAATTTGCTGAGATTTCAGGTCTACCAGTGAGGGGGGAGCACTACGAGGAGCTGCTTCCTCCTGACGAGTACGTCTTTGCCACCAAGCAGCTGGTATTTGACTTAACTCCGGAGAATGCCATCCAGCATCAGCATCCGGGCTTGGTGAAGGTGCTGGAGATTTATGAGGAACTGCATTTGGAATCGGGCGACCGGGAAGTCAGTTTCGCGGATTTCATTGCTCGCTTTATACGCCTGGAGTTCCTATCAGAGCAGAGCGAGAAGTTCGCTCAGCTTGTTGACCCTTTTGGTTTCGGCTTGGACCGCCGACCTACATCGGAAAATGACCAGCGGGATTTTTATTTCCCCGGCACTGCCAGCGTCCCTTTCTCAGAGATCGCCGTTCCTGGCATGGACGAGGAGACTTTTTTCATAGGGTTCTTAGGTTTATGGCTATGCAGCTTCGCGCTCCCCATGCATCCACGCCTCATGCGGCCCTCCGTCTTTTACCCGGCGCATCGAATGGCGGCTGGTTTGTAGCTATCGGTAGGGATTGCCGGGCTGGCTTACCTTTATAATGGACTTAGCGTAGCGGCGGACGCTAATGAGCCTGGGGTACAGCCTGCTAACTTCCCGATGCACTACTTCACTTCTTGGATGGAGCTGCATGTGCGAGGGGTGTTTGGTGCCCATAAGACTCCTCCGTTCTTTAAGAAGTACAGACTCCCAAGAATCATACGGTTGGTCGGGGCTTCAATTGTGGTTGCACCTCCGCGGGAGTCTAGGGGACTGCTCCTGCGTTCACATCTAGTCGGAGCGAAGATCTCTTTCGTGGATAAGGTCATCACCATAGGCTCAGAGACCGCTAAGTCAGTGGTGCCGTTGCGCGATGACTTTAAGGGCGGGGCTTCAGTACTGAAGGCTCGGGAAATCCTTCACCTTTACTCCATTCGGCCGGGATACCTAGTATTTAGGCAGAATGAGACGGCTCTCTTTATGAGGTATAACCCACATCGATTTGCCCGACAATCGAGCTACAATCAAGGGATCCCGATGGAAGCCTTTCTGGAAACACCCGCGGCCAACCAAGGGGGAATAAGGAATGCGATGCATCATTTCACCCGGCTCAATACAGGCTCCTATTTTTTTATCAGTGAGCCTAGCTGTGCCCCTAAAATAATCCATCCGTATGTAGCCTGGTATGCGCATGCTATGTGCCTAATCATTTTAATGGAGAAACGTCTGCTGGTTGACCGTAGGGCTGCGCCTCCTGGCGGTGATCGCAAGGCTCCCTTGCAGCCAAGGATCCAGGTCCTCCCCCCGATAAAAGATGCCGGAGCTGACCGACCGCGCGTGTTGAGCCCCCCGCGTGGATTGCCACTGCCTACTACGGTGGATGCACCCTCGGTGCCCCGTGCTCCCACAAAGACGGTTAAAGTGGTATCGCCAGGGTCTGGCGCAGGAGCGGATATCGGGACTCGCCGCCCTAAAGTGACTGCCAAGCGCAAGGCTATTCCGAGTGGATCTAAAGCTGGCGGACAGAAGAAGAAGAAGTCCACCCTATCCCTCGACGCGATCCTTAGCTTACAGCCTGCAGCTCCTCCGGCCGAGGCCATATGTGAGTATGGCAGCAATGAGGGCTTTGTGGTAGACCCTGAGGACACCAATTTAGCTGCCACCATTGCAGCTTCGGAGCGATCGGCGAGGCTTGAAGCGATGTTAAGCAAACTCGCTGAATCCGGTAATCATCAGACGCTTTATTTGTCGTTTTATTGCACTTTGTATTGTTATATTTAACTAACATTTGCTCCATTTTCAACAGGTGTCTCTACTGAAGAGGCTATTGCTGCCTCCCTGAAAACCTTCCAGGAGGAGGAGAAGCGTGCCCTAGCAGGCGCTGGTATGTTTCACCCCTTTCTCTTTTATAAGGAAAGTTTGTTGTCTTTTTATGATAGTCAACCTGAACTTCTTTTGTTTCTTTGCAGGGGTTGTATCAATTGACGCAGGGATCCTTCCCGAGTCTGTCCTCGAAGTCCCGGCTTCGTCGAAGTTGCCATAAGAGCCTCGGCTTGACAAGACGACGAGGGATGCCTTGAAGAATCTAGAGGCATCCCTATATACGGACGAGGAAGCCTCACTCAAGGAAGCCCTAGTGGCATCCGTCTCAACGGCTCGAGAGGAGCGGAAGCGGTTGAGACGCGAAGCAAGGGCGCGCAGAGCTGCTTTGGCCGCGGGAGCGGGCCCTAGTACTATTCCTCGTGCCGACACTCCTTCCGAAGCAAAGGCGAGCAGAGCTGCTTTGGCCACGGGAGCGGGCCCTAGCACTATTCCTCATGCTGACACTCCTTCTGAAGAGGCCCCTGCCGCCCTGTCTACTGCTCATAGGCAAGTGGCGCGCGCGGCTCGGAGTGCAAACGATAAGTCCTCTTCAGGTAACATTTCTTTCAGAACCTTGTTGTAAGAATTATCAAGCCATTGGCTCATACGCATTCCATCTTGCAGGGCCAAGTCCGACTGAGGGGGAGGCGGAGACCGTCGAACCCAGGGGAATGGAGGAAGCAATACCTGCCGAACCCGAGCCAACAGCGAGCACCGTCGTCGGGGCCACGGCGCCTGAAACAGAAGTTGAAGGATCCGCCGCCGAGAAGGTCATTGATGCCGCGTCTGAAGTGGCGGCAGATGAGATGATTGTCGAGCCAATGGCAGTAGAAGTCGGGGCGCTTGAGGCTGGAGACGTCATGGTGCCGATGGACGAGACAACCGTGACCGCAGAAACCGAGGGAGTATCGGGTGAGGCGGCCACGATTCCTGAGGAGGAGCGAACCGCTCTTTCTCAGGAATCTGGTAATACTCCGATCATAGCCCTCCCCGCGTATGGTTCCTTGCCGTCTCCCGGGCTCGCGAGCACAACAACGGTTCCCATCGAGTCGGGTGATGAGGCTACGGGCGGTGGTCTCATGTCGATGGATGAGGGGATTGCTTCAGTTTCTGCTGGTAGCTCGTCGGGTAAATTTTTTTGAGTCACCAGCGTTCTCCCTTTTTTCTATATATCTTGCGATCTCTTCTAACAAGCTTGTCTTCGCAGGTGCGGCCAGTGCCGATGCTCCGTTGCTCGAGGGGGCACCGTCGACTACTGCTTTGGCGGTGGTCACCTCCCCGCCTTCCCTTGTACCATCACGGATGTTGGAAGGTATGGATTCACGACTCATGCATTAATCTTTCAAAAATGTAGCTTTGTACTAACGTTATACCATTGTGCCTTTGCAGGAGTGCTCTTCGATCATTTATATCAATTGTTGCTCCCACACTTCTCTTTCCCATCCGAACTCGCTTCTCCCTCTTGTGGCGCCGGTGATTATACTTTCACTATAATATCTTTATTTACCTCCTTTTTTCTAGCAATGGGATAATTTCTGACTTTTCCTTTTCTTTATTGCAGTGCCACAAATCGAAGGAGGGGATGCAAGACCTGCCGTGCTACCTGCCCTTCCGGCTTTGCCGTCCGTTACAGCTGGTATAGTAAATTTCCTTTTTTGGTAACCCTTCAACATCTTCTGAACCATCGTTTAACCATGTTTTGTTTTGCAGCTATTGTTCCGGCTCCGGTCCCCTTTGAGGCTCGCGTCCTTTCACCGGCAGGCCCTTTCTTGAGACGTCCATCTTCAAAAGGTGCTGTGATGAGTTTGGGCATGCTGAGCGGGTACATTGAAGAGCTCAATATGGACGCTCTCCCTTCTGCCGTAGATTTTGCCGCGGAGGTTAACCCGATGTTGGCGGCGCTCGTAAATTTTCATAACGAAGGCGTCGTCGAATCTTGGGTTAACCACTGCAGGGGGATCGAGGCTTGTCTATATCGGCTGGAGTCGACGCGGCCTTCTCCCGAAGTTTTAGCCCTGAGCATCCAACGCACAACTTGGCTCGAGCAAAGCACTTCGCACTTCCGCCACTTGGAACAAGAAGCAGCTTCAAGACTAAGGGAATGCCAAAAGACCTCGAACGAAACGGCCCATCTGCGCGCTGAGGTTGAGGCAAATGCTGCCCAAGTGAAGACTATCTTCGAGGGTCTCTTGGAGCGTATCTCCCATGGGCTAAACTTGAAGCGGAAGCTTGACGTAGCTGAGCGCAATATCCCAAGTCGGGAAGCTGCCTATCAGGCCGTCAGGGAGCAGCTTGCGTCGGTCTTGCAGCAGCGAGCCCAAGTGGAGGCAGAGCTGGCGGTGGTAGCCGATCGAGAGAAGACGTGGAAGGAAATATGCGAGCAATTGCTAAATCTATGCAAGACGCTTCCTTCCCAGTAATTTCTCCTTGTATCATTTGTACTTGTAAAATATATGTATATTTTTTTATTCTTTAGTACAATGTATCCTGTGCTCAGTCAATATTCATGAATAAAAGATACACATTTTGGTAACGTCCTGTGTCATTTCTTCGCCTTTTTCATTCTCTTTAGCATGACATATTTAATGCACCTTATTGACAGATAACTTCATTTCTCCCAGAGATAACGATGGCCTAGACTGCAGGTTCAGGTTTACCGCCTAGGACTTTTCAACTCTATGAGCCATGAGGGTCTCATAGAGACTTTTCTTCCTACGGATCGAGAGGATCTCGTAGACGGGCTTTTATCCTTAGGAATCGCGAGGATTCCTAAGTGTGGTTTTCTCTTACAAGTCGTAAGGCTCCTGCGAGAGAGTTTTTCCTTCTCACGAGTCGAGAGGACCCGTAAGCCGTTGTTTCCCTCCTTATCGAAACTCGATTTTAGAGAGTGAGTCCCGCGTATAGTGTGCAAGAGACCAATTTAGATCGACTTGTAGGGTCCCATTGTTCAGGAAGCAAGTTCTCCTACCTCTGATGCCTGAGGCTTCATCTTGCAGATTAAGGAGCAAATTCAATTTGTTGAAGAAATCCCTTTTCTGAAAGATTGGCAGGATTTCCCCCACCATCGGATCTTTGATCTAGGGGCTTCTGTTTTACAGAAGATAATAACCGAAAAGATTTCTTCAGATCCTTTTTGTTTAGCGCGAATGCTCCAGGGTATGACGCGTGTCGCACAGCACACAGTGCAGCGCAACTGCGCTAGCACATCTACGCCGACACGTGTCATGCAGCGCACGACGCATCCGCCGCTGAAGCGTTGCTTCCCTTGGTTTTGCTTGAACTAGAGCTTTGCTTTGGCTGGGTGCGCTGCTTTGGGGTGCTGCGCTGATGCGTTTGCGCCGGACACGTGGTGTGTAGCGCGCAGCGCAACGCAAATGCGCTAGCGCTTCCGTGCTGAAGCGTCGCTTCTTCAAGACAGAGCTTTGCTCTGATCGGGGAAGGACGAAGCGTTGCTTCATCTCCTGTCTCGGAATTCGAACGGAAATTCGCTCCAATTAGGGTAAACTGCCGTGACAACTCTTGGAAGTCGAAGAGGCACTTGAGGCCTATAAATAGGACCTTTGGTCCCCTCCAGATACTTATCATCTTCCAGATTTCCATTTTCGAAGACTTCAGAGCTTTGTTCTTGCCTTTAAGAACTCTGGTGCCTTGCTCCTTTTTTTTAAAAGTTTTTTAGAAGAACTTTAGGTAAAATCGATTCTTAGATCAATCTTAAATAGCAGAGCTCTCGTCTAGTGGGTTTCATCTTTGAACATAGTTTTGCTCTCTAGGAATTTAGTCATTCATGTATATTATTGCTTTTCTATTGTTGATCTTCCTGTAATATTTTCTCCAGGCATAATGGCGGCGGTGCATCTATACAGTCTGCACGAGTTCATTACCTACGATGATATCCGCGCTCAGGGTCGTCAACAAAACCAGGAGTTACAGACGCTGAATGTGCAGAAGTTATGGGTCGTCTGAACGCAAGCGGTGGTTGGCTGTTGCCTCGGCGTTCGGCTCTTTTGAAAGTCGTGCTGGGAGCAATATGGAGGGCACTTCCGGGTCTTCACGAGGCCCTACCACTCAATGCGCTGGATGATACCGAGGACAAGGTGCATTCAGTGCACCTGACAGGGCTGATTTCAAAGAAACGACGGAACGACCTCGTTGACATCCTGCATCAAGTGTTTCAGCAGACGACGATCGTTGCTGCTTATCAAAGGCCGGAAGGGCTTGCCGATGATATCGACACCGAGGAGCGCGAAAGACTGCGCATAAGAATAATTAGAAAGGCCAGAAGAACTCTGGATGGCCTTACTTTTGATTTCCTCAATCCGTGCCCTGGATCCGAGGTTATACCGTTGTAATATTTTGAACAATGTTTCTTATGCTTGTAAAAACTTTTAGCGGTATGAATGAAAACCCTCCCCTTTTCTATTTCAGCTTGTCTTATTTCTCGTCCTGAGTCTTCTGTCCATGCATAAATGAATGCGTCACGCATGCCAGATCAAATGTAGAACGGATATTCTTTCTGTCATCTTCTTTCTTTTAATGTCAGTAGGCTGTCTTAATAACCATGGTTGATGGATGTCTAAAACGAGTATTCCGACTTCCTCAGGAAATAGCGATGGCTTAGGCCGCAGGTTCGGGTTTACCGCCTAAGACTTTTCAATTCTATGAGCCGTGAGGGTCTCATAGAGGCTTTTCTCCCTACGGATCGAGAGGATCTCATAGGTGGATTTTCTCCTTAAGAATCGTGAGGATTCCTAAGTGTGGTTTTCTCTTATAAGTCGCAGGGATCTTATCAGAGAATTTTCCCTCTTACGAGTCGAGAGAATTCGTAAGCGGTTGTTTCCCTCCTCGTCGAAATTCGACTTCAGAGAGTGAGACCCGTGAATAGTATGCAAGAGACCATTTTGGATTGACTTGCAGGGCCCCATTGCTCAAGAAGCAAGCTTCTCAATCCTTGCTGTCTGAGACTTCTTCTTACAAATTGAGACGAATCGGGAATTTCCTCGCGGAGAGGGTGATGGCTCTGCGAGTTGACATGAGTTAAGAGGCTCTCATCACGGAGTGTTTGTATCCGTGAGTCGAGGAGTTTGCTATGGATTATTTGTTTCCCGAGCACCAAGGATTATTTGTTTCCTTGGGGTTTGAAACGAGTCGAGGATTCCCACGGAAGCGCTGGTGGCTCGGCGGGTCGACGCGAATCAGGAGTCTCTCGTCAAGGAGTGTTTGTATCCGTGAGTCGAGGGATTTGCTAGGGATTATTTGTTTCCCGAGTGCCAAGGATTATTTGTTTCCTTGGGGTTTGAAACGAGTCGAGGATTTCCACGGAGGTGCTGGTGGCTCGGCGGGTCGACGCGAATCAGGAGTCTCTCGTCAAGGAGTGTTTGTATCCGTGAGTCGAGGGATTTGCTAGGGATTATTTGTTTCCCGAGCGCTAAGGATTATTTATTTCCTTGGGGTTTGAAACGAGTCGAGGATTCTCATGGAGGCGCTGGTGGCTCTGCAGGTCAACGCGGATCAGGAGGCTCTCGTCAAGGAGTGTTTGTATCCGTAAGTCGAGGAGTTTGCTAGGGATTATTTGTTTCCCGAGCGCCAAGGATTATTTGTTTCCTTGGGGTTTGAAATGAGTCGAGGATTCCCACGGAGGCGCTGGTGGCTCGGCGGGTCGACGCGAATCAGGAGTCTCTCGTCAAGGAGTGTTTGTATCCGTGAGTCGAGGGATTTGCTAGGGATTATTTGTTTCCCGAGCGCCAAGGATTATTTGTTTCCTTGGGGTTTGAAATGAGTCGAGGATTCCCATGGAGGCGCTGGTGGCTCTGCAGGTCGACGCGGATCAGGAGGCTCTCGTCAAGGAGTGTTTGTCTCCGTGAGTCGAGGAGTTTGCTAGGGATTATTTGTTTCCCGAGCGCCAAGGATTATTTGTTTCCTTGGGGTTTGAAATGAGTCGAGGATTCCCACGGAGGCACTGGTGGCTCTGCAGGTCGACGCGGATCAGGAGGCTCTCGTCAAGGAGTGTTTGTATCCGTGAGTCGAGGAGTTTGTTGGGAGAGTATGGCTCCCTCTTTGTTTACGCCCTTGGATTGTATACAGGGATCGATGTGATCTTAACTGTAGGGCCAAAACTTTATCATCATTATTATTTTTTTTTGTTTTATTTCCGCGATGCTCTATCATTTCAGCTTTTATATCGCGAAGGTCGCGATCGCCCAATCATTTCGGCTATTTTTCGCGGTGCCCAATCATTTCGGCTGTTTATTTTATTTCCACTCGCTGCTTTTTATTGCGAGTTGCCCATTCATTTCGTCTATTTCGCATGCATACATTTTACTTGCTGCTTTTTATTGCAAGTTGCCCAATCATTTCGGCTGTTTCGTATGCATGTGCGGCTTACTGGCTTTTCGCCGTAAACCTGAACTTGGATACTGATTTTGGCATCAGCACCGCTACAACTGGGATGTTGCCAGGAGCGAATCATCATTTGCTTCTGTCATTGTCGAACAAAGGAGGCTTAGCGACCAGGGTTAGGGTCCTGTCGACTAAGGCTTTTGACTTTATGAGCCGTAAGGGTCTCACAAAGCTATTTCTCCCTACAAGTCGTGAGGATCTTATAGGTGTATTTTCTCCCTAGGAATCGTGAGGGTTCCTAAGTGTTTTGTTCCTCTGTAAGTCGTAAGGATCCTACAGGAGGGTTTTCTCTTTGCAAATCGAGAGGATTTACAAGGGTTATGCGAACATATCCCCAGTCACGGATGGACCTTGGTTAGGGAAATGTTTATTCGCGCCCGTGGATTGTAAACAAGGGTCAGTAGTGAGCCACTTGTAGGGCAATATCGAAAGTTGTGGGGGTTTCTTAAGCACAGGTTTAGATCTCTGTAACTTAAGACTTTCAAACCTTACGAGCCGTGAGGGTCCCATAAGAGCGTTCTCCTTACGAGTCGTGAGGATCTCGCAAGTGTATTTTCTCCTTAGGAATCATGGGGATCTCTAAGTGTGTTGCTCCCTTGTGAGTCGTAAGGATCTCACGCGGGTGGTTTCTCCTTACAAGGTCGAGAGGATCTTGTAAGTGTTCTTTAACGAGGTTGCGCCCTTTCAGGTTTTCACAAACACTCACCGGTAGTCCTGCTGTTTTTACTCACGGAGCCCTTTCGGGTTTTCATCCGTGCCCATTTTGCTTATGGACATACCATCTTTTTTTATTCTTTTTGTTTCCTTTTTCTCTTTTTTTTTACGAGGTCGCGCCCTTTCGGGTTTTCACGAACACTCGCCGGTAGCCCTGCTGTTTTTACTCACGGAGCCCTTTCGGGTTTTCATCCGTGCCCCTTTTTGCTTATGGACATACCGTTTTTATTTTATTTTATTCTTATATATTTTTTTTATATCTCGTCAGTCTAAAGATGCTGCGGTAGTAGTTTAAAGACGTTTCGGTCTGCTATTAGTTTAAGGACATTTCGGTCCGCTGTTAGTTTAAGGACATTTCGGTCCGCTATTGAGAAGCTGGCTACTGCTTATAAAGTTTGAGTTTAGGAAGATAGCGAGCGGACATAGTCGTCGTCATCTATCGTTGACCTAGGCTGTGGCTCATTAAGCGTAGTATTTCTTTAGGAAGCGACCGTTTATTGGTCTGAAAGGCCTTTCACCGTGCATGTCCATGAGTAGATAGGCCCCACCCTGGTAAACTTTATCTATGATGTACGGGCCTTCATAGTTCGGCTCGAATTTTCCCCGCTTGGCGCGATTGGGGATCATAGGCCTTTTGACCACTAGCACGAGTTCGCCTTGGTGGAATGTCCTCGGTCGGGTCAATCTTTCGTATGAGCGCATCATCTTTGCTTTATAAGCTTCCAGATTTTGTTGCGCTATGAGCCTAGTTTCATCAAGGGCGTCAAGCTCCTCAAGCCGAAGGTGAGGATTTTCTTCATCTGTCAGCTCGTAGTGAACTGCCACTCGCAGAGAGGGTAGCTCTATTTCAAGGGGTAGCACTGCTTCCGTGCCGAATACTAACGCGTAGGACGTTGCGTTCGTGGCTGTCTTGAACGTAGTTCGATACGCCCAGAGAGCCTCTTGCAGTCTCTCGTGCCAATCCTTCTTGTTTCGGGACACCGTTTTCTTTATAATCTTTGTTAAGGTCTTGTTGAAGGCTTCGGCGAGACCGTTACTCGTGGATTATAGACTGAGGAATATCTCCAGTCTATATTGTGCTGCTGTGCGAAGCGGCTGATTTTATGACTTCGGTAGGCTGGCCCATTATCCGAGATGATCCTTCTCGGGGTCCCAAACCGGTATATGACATGCGTTTTGAAGAAATGGAGGATATTCTCCGTCTTCACTTCTCTCAATGGTACTGTTTCTGCCCACTTAGAGAAGTAGTCAGTCGTCGCTAGGATGAAACGATGTCCTTTAGACGATGCTGGTTCGATGGGGCCGATTATATCAGTCCCCCACATTTCGAATGGCCAGCTAGCTACCGTTGGATGCAACGGATTTGGGTGCTGGTGGATGAAGTCCCCATGAATCTGGCATGAGTGACATTGCTTCGCATATTCGATGCAGTCTTGAATCATCGTGGGCCAGTAATAGCCCATCCGTTTGATCTTCAACTTCATTTTTAGACCTGCTTGGTGAGAACCGCAGATTCCGTCATGAACTTCTTGAACGACTCTTTCCGATTCTTCCGGTCCTAAGCATCTCAGCCACAGAGAATCGAATGACCTCTTGTATAGAGTATCATTGACGAAGGCGAAAGACAGAGCTCGTTTTATGAGTTGATGTCTTGCGGACGCATCTTCGGGCATTTGGTGGGACTTGAAGTAGTCTATAAAGACTTCCCTCCAATCCTCAACCTTCTCATGTTCTTTTATTTGCAAGGTCGCTTGTTCAGTCACTCCCTTCTCTTCGGGTGATTTCGAAGGTATTTCTGCGGGGGCGAGCACCTGACGACTTTGTACCATGATTCTAACGTCGTCGAGGTTCTCGTCAGCCATTTCTTTAGCAAGTTTGGCCAACGCATCCGCTTTGCTGTTATCCATGCGTGGTATGCTCTCCAAAGTATAGGAGGGAATTTGGGTTAGCAGTTGTTGCACCTTTTCACCGTATTTTACCAATTCCAGTTTGCATGTTTGGTAATCGCCGTTTACTTGACTAACGACCAGTTGCGAATCTCCGTATATGAGGAGGTTTTCAATTCCCATGTCAATGGCGATCTCGAGGCCTGCTATCAGAGCTTCGTATTCGGCTTCGTTGTTTGTCCTCGGTTCCGTCAGGGAGAACACGTAGCGCATTATCCCTCCTTGTGGAGTTATAAAGATGAGTCCTACCCCCGATTTGATTATAGGGGTACTTTGTTTGCGCTTCTTCACGGAAGATGCTCCGTCAAAATAAAGCTCCCATCGGGTATTATCACCATCGATCGCATCAAACGCATGTTCGTCTGGAAGATCGCAGTTTAAAGGAGAGTCGGCTGGTATCGGGTGCTCAGCAAGGAAATCGGCGATGGCCTGGCCTTTTACTGCCTTGAGTGGTCGATATGCTATCGAGAACTCCATTAAGAGCAGGGCCCATTTAGCGAGTCGTCCTGTCAATATGGCCTTTGACATTAGATATTTGAGAGGGTCCACCTTTGAAATGAGATAGACTTCATGCGCTAATGCGTAATTTCTAAGCTTTGTTATTGCGAAGATCAACGCCAGGCAGTGTTTTTAATGGGGGAGTAATTGCTTTCTGCCCCCAGCTGCACTCGACTTAAATAGTAAAGTGCTCTTTCTTTCCCCTGGTCATTCTCTTGTGCCCATAATGTGCCCAAAGAACCTTCAAGGGCGGCCGTGTAAAGAATGAGAGGCTTTCCCTTCACTGGAGCAGCCAACACTGGAGGGTTTTGCAGGTACTGTTTGATCTCGTCTAGTGCGCTTTGGCATTTTTGATCCCAGATGAACGGGGTTCCCTTCTTTATCAGGTGGCTGTAAGGGCGGCACTTTCCTGAGAGGTTGGCTATAAATCGCCGTATGTACGCGAGCTTCCCTTGGAGAGACCGCAGCTGTTTGAGAGTTCTCGGCGGAGGCATTCCCATGATTGCCTTGATCTTGGACGGATCTATCTCGATACCTCGGTGTCGAACGACGAATCCCAGGAATTTGCCCGAGGAAACCCCGAATGCACACTTCAGAGGGTTCATCTTCAAGTTGTATTGTCGAAGACGTTGAAATACGGTCTTCAGATGCTCGAGATGTTCCTCATATGATTTGCTTTTAACAACGAGGTCGTCGATATAGCACCCAACAATTTCGTGTATAAGGTTATCGAAAATCTTCGTCATGGCCCTTTGGTAGGTTGCACCGGCGTTCTTTAAACCGAAGGGCATCACCTCGTAACAGAATATTCCCAAAGGAGTCCGGAAAGCCGTACGTTTCTGGTCTTCAGGGTGCATTTTTATTTGATTATATCCTGATGAGCCTTCCATGAATATGAAAATCTCATGCGTGGACGTATTGTCTATCATTAGTTCGGTGACTGGTACTGGGAAATCATCTTTCGGGCAGGCTTTGTTGAGATCCCGAAAGTCCACGCATATGCGCACCGTACCATTTTTCTTCATCACTGGGACGATATTAGCAATCCATTCAGGGTATTGAACCTCTTGGATAAAGCCGGAGTCTATCAGCTTTTTGACTTCCGCGTTGATGCTCATTTCGAGCTCAAGCCGCATTCTTCTCGGCGCTTGTTTGACCGGCTTGACACTCGGGGATATTGCCAGTCTATGTACAGCAACTTCTGGATCAAGTCCCGGCATCTCGGAATAGTTCCATGCGAAGCAATCTTTATGCTGTATAAGGACGTCCTTTAACGCAGCCACCTTTTCTTCAGACAGCAGCTCGCTGACGAATGTCGGTCGCGGATCGTTTATCGTCCCCAACTCAATTTTCTTGAGGTTATCTGCAGTGGTATGTATACCATCCTCCAGTTCTTTCGGAGCTGGGGGAAATTCTAAGATCACCTCATCATTGCTGTTTTTGAGGCACCAGGGAAGGCTGTCTATGTTCTCGGACTCTTCTTTTAATATCGTTATCATATAACAGGTGCGAATTTTCTTCCAATCCCAATGCGGAGTTGGTTCTGTTCTTGTGTTTTCGGGTTCGTGCTTTTGTGGCGGCGCTACCCTCCAGTTGTCAGACAACGCGAATTTGCCAAGCTGATACTGGTCCTCAACCCCATTCTTAAAGGTGAAGCAATCTTCAAGCGGATGCCCTACTACTCGATGGTAAAAGCAATAATTTGGGTTGAATACCTCGCCTGCGTGCTCGGGGTGCTTGGACTCTGGCAGCGTAAGCATTTGATGTTTTAGAGTAAGATCAAATATCTTCCTTGTTTTGTTCCGAGGAAATGAGTATGCTCGACCCATTTTCTTTATGAGGGCTAAGTCAGTAACGCTCGACTCTCGGATACGTGGTTTCATAGCTCTGCCTTGTGGTTGTTGAGCGTCTTTTCTGCCCTCTGACTTGTTTTTGCTTTCGCATCGAACCTTTTTTGTAGCAGGTTGACAAGGAGCGGCATTTTCATCCTTTACGGCATGTCGGAGAAGGCGTTGCGTTTTGGCTTTCTCATAGATGGCCGTCTCGCGGTTGTGGTCATCTCGGACTTTTTGACCAGATTCCCTTATAAGCCTGTCCATTTGTTCTTCAAATGATGGACCGGGCAATTTTTCATCAGGAACTTTTACTGGCTTAGGATTAGCGTCCTCCCATTGAGCGTCCGCATCTTCATCGCAGTCATACATCACGTAACAGCTATTTACTAGCTCTCGTTTCTTTAGCCGGATGTACCCAAGCCCTTTTGTTTCCATTCTCCCGTTAGGCAGTTTGCGTTGGGTCCCGGGAACATTCCAGACCCTGTCATAGAATTTGGCCTCTCTAACGGTCTGTCTGAAGGATATCCCCTTGCGTTTCAGCAGTTTCTTCAAACCTTCGGTATAATATCTGGGAAGACGGATAGGCTGAAGCCTGTCGAGCGTGGGATCCACGCTATGCCAAACTTCCTTTTCCACCTTGTTTTCTTCAGAACGGTAGAATAGGATTGCCTTCTCGCCTTCCCGTCCGGGAGGGATATAAAATGTCTGCAATTCTTCTACGCTGTTGGTGTTGAGTGCATCTAGTTCCTTGTAATGTTCAAGCGGCACCATGGTTATCTGCAGACTTCGCTCTTCATCAGCGGAAGCCCGTATTGAAGGACGAGCAGAGAATACGACATGGACCTCATCCTCCGAGTCACTATCAAAGACCAATGTAGGAGTGGACGGTCCTGGCTTGTTATGTTGGGGCGGACCCGAATAAACGATCTCCTCTTCTTCCTCGGTATCACTGCCGAAGACAGGGATGGTGGCGTTAGTTTTGTTTTCCGGCTTGTGACACTTCTCCGTGTCTTCGAAATCCGGCAAGAAGTATTTGGCATCTTCGTATTTGCGGACCTCGTTCACAGAGAACGGGTTCAGTTCTCCCGTCACGGTATACTCGAAACCATCCTTAAAATACTTCATACACTGATGTTGTGTAGAAGGGATGATGTTGTACTCGTGTAACCATGGTCGGCCGAGCAAAGCGTTGTAGCATGTCTTGGCATCTATGACGTGGAACTTAATGTCCGTGACGAGTAATCCGAAGCGTAGCATCAGTATCACAGATCCAAGAGTCTTTGACGATTGGGAGTCGAACCCGGATATGGTGATCTTGTCCCGAGCAAGGTGCTGGACGCTCATGCAGATTTCCTTCAACACCCGCACGTTGAGTAGGTTAACAGACGACCCGTTATCGATCAGAATTTTGCCTATCTTTATATCATGGCAGTATCCCGAAACATAGAGAGGGCGATTGTGTTCGCAAGTCCCAAGTAGAAGGTCCTCATCGCCAAAAGTAACATCAGCCGTGTGTACTTCCTCCAACTCATCCTTCATCTTTTCCTCGGCCAGGCATGCTTGGAATTGTTCCGGCTCTTGTAAGGCTTTAATCAAAGAATCCCTCGCCTCTTTTGATAGTAACAGGGCATCGAGAATGCTGAGTTGTGAGGGTAGCTTCCTCAGATGCGCCAAGAAATTATAATCCACTTTATTCCTCTTTGGCGGGTTCTTGGAGGTTAACTCTTCCGCAACTCGATCATCCAAGGCGATGTCTTCAGAGGCCTTCTCTTTCCCTTTGTCTTTCTTGTTTAAGGGTCCGAGATTCTTTTCAGGTAACGTCCGGTTGCGTAGCTGTATATTCTCGCAAGCCTTTGGTCCTTCTTCTTTTCCCGAAGTGGATTCTTTAAAGAGGGGGCCAAGCTCTAGCTCCTAATCAGAATCGCTCCCAAATACAGGTACTTGTGATCCCCCGGCGTCAATCATGCAACAACCACTGCTAGTTTTATCAAGCACTTCGTTTATTCCGTTCTGCTCTCGGCGGGCTTTGCGCTTTTCCCGCTTAAACTGTTGCCGGTGAGTAACATATCCTTGCCACCACTTACCGAAAGCTTTGCACTCTTCGGTGGGATGCGACACCTTCCGATGGTACAAGCAATAGGAGGGGTGGTTTTCCATTTCACCCGTAATGTTTTTCTCGGAGGGTGGTAGCTTCATACCCATCGACACAGCCTTAGCGAATCTCTTCTTTATCTTGAACTTGATTTTATCTGTGGTGGGTGTATTTTGTTCTAGCGGGAGTACCGCAATTCTTTCGCCAAGGCGCTGGCGTTTGGCCTTTTCGAATATAACCGCTTCGTTATCCCGATCAGCTTTGCCCTTTAAGAACGCCTGATTTAGAAATGCATCAATCGCTTCATCCGACGGCTCCAGAATTTTTAGTGCAGGCTCTGCCCCCAGCTTTTCAGCGCGAGGAGTCTCCTCATCGCTTGTGGACAAATGGGAAATCACATGGCAACTTGCCACATGTTCTTCAGATTCATTTGACGAACTACCTCCCTCATCTTCTGCTTGGAAGACGTGGTTGAGGAACTCTTGCAATGTAATGGGAGTCCGCGCCTTCTGGTTGTACTCTTCCAGCGCGTCAATTTGCTTTTGCAAGTCCGTGCGCCTATCGCTAGGCTTCACCGGTTTCTTGGCCTTCTTCTTTTTCTTCGAAGACTTTGACGACTGGCTACTAGTGCTTGAACCCCCATCATTGGTCTTTGGAGTTGGACGTGGCCTTAACATCCCCTCAACGACCTGCGGTTCCAATGGGCTTTTCCACTTGATCGCCGGACATGTCCGAAGATCATTTAGCATTCTCTTCGTTTTTGATGATAATACAACCTCCCACGGATTTTCTTCAATGACAGAGCATGTTGCCCCCGGCGTATTCGTCCCTTTAGAGGTGTGGGGTTGCGGGGGGTTCACCTTCCATTTGTCAGATAACGCAAATTTTCCCTGTCTATACTGGTTTTCAAGCCAATTTTTGAAAACGTAGCAGTCCTCAATCGGATGGCCTAGCACTCGATGATAGGGGCAGTAATTAGGTTCGTTGACGTCACTTGGTTGCAACGGACGTTTTGGATCTGGCAGATTTATGAGTCTGTTGCGTAATGCCAGCTCGAATAACCTCTTCGTTTTATCGCGGGGAAAGGAATAAGGACGTCCCATCCTATCCTCAAGGGGTACGTAAGGGCGCGTATTGTTTGGACGAGCAACCGGCTTCAAGTCGTTCGGTTGTTGTTGAGCATTAGCGACAATGATCGCTTTACCCTTTCCTTTGTCAGTTCGGGAATCTGGCTTTGGGAGAGGGGGTTTATGACCCATCTGGTCCATTTGCGCTAGTTTGTCAATCAAAGCCTGGAAGGAAGTCGGCTTGAAAAACATCATAAACTGTGAGATGGTTGCCTGTGGATCAAGGGTTCCAACAAACATTCCCACCGCAGGGGCTTCTTCTATGTGTTGCTCACACTTTGACCATAGATTACGCCACCGTATAGCGTACTGAACCCATGTCTCGCCGGGTTTTACCCTAGCGTTAATCAGTGCCGTCATCGGGATACGTTCACTGGCACTTGCAAAGCGTTGGGTAAACAGCAGCTCCATCTCCGCGAAGGTTTTAATAGAATCATTAGGGAGTTCAGAGTACCACTCGAACGCCGTATCTGATAGACTTCCAACAAACTGGCGGAGCAAAAGCTTGTCATCACCGCCGGTGTTACCGCAAAGCGCCCTGAACTGGGCGACATGCTGATGGGGATTGCCAGTCCCTTTGTAGACATGAAACTTGGGAATTGTGTAACCCGGCGGGTACTTGATTTGGTCATACCAGCCTGGATATGGCCGCCCCGTTTTTACGACGTGGCCGGCTGCTTCGGCCGTATGATGAACCTTTATTTGCTGGGCTATGTATTTGTCCAGATCAGTCTTAGAGATTGTATCCTCTTTAGCTGTCAATAGAGCGGGCTGCGAATTTAATGTATCTCCCTTATCATCTCCAAGGACGGTTAGGGGTTCTTCAGCGGGGGGATCTTGTTGTATCATCATCCCTATCATGTCCTGGAAGAGGAGGCCCATCCGCTGTATGTTGGCCGCTTGTTCAGCAGCCTCTTTGTCCCTCTTCTCCAGTACTCGGCGAAGGAACGTCGGCGTCGGTCTCTTCCTCCTGGCGCTCATCTAAGGACGTCTCAGGGTTCTCTTTTGGCCCAGTGAGTGCAGCCATTGTGGTCATCATCTCCTGGAGCTTTTGTTGCTGCTCCTGAGCCTTGGTCACTGATCGGGTGAGCGGTCGGTGACCCGTAGAAGTACGGCTTTCTTCCTTTCCAGAAGCCATATAAACCGTATGAACAATTATGCCCCCTGACTTGGGGCGTTTAGGTTCACCGCTTTTAAACTTTGCCGCTGACGCGGGAGCTTTCTCTGGCTTCCTTCTTTTGTGGGCCATCGAGGTTAAAGGAGCCGTTGGAGTGGGTATCCTAGCAATTGTTGCCCCCTGTTGTTTAATGGGGCGGTTTTTGTCTTTTTCCACCTTCGCCCTTTTCTGGCGATGAAAGTGGTCCGGGTCAATCACGGAGTCTTGAACTCTACGCTAAACCTTGTAAACTTTTGAGGATAGCCGTTGAGGGGGCTGTTCTTGTTTTGTTTCTGGAACTCTCTCCGCAGGTGGAGGAGATCTTTTCAAGGTAGCGGTTGGAGAGTTCTTACGCACTCTCCTCAGTAGTTCAAAGCTGTTCCCAGTTGGAACAGTAGCGTTGAGTTCCACCATTGGAGCGGGTAGAGTTATCCCTGAGGGGGAGTTGCCCCCTGCTTTCCTCATTCGTCGCCAATGGCGACGTCGCGCACGACGAGCCGTTGGGACTGGCTCGGAAATCGAGATGGTTTCTTGTTGCCCCCTGTTTGAGTGTGGGGTAACTGCCGATGTCAGCCTCTCGAAGACTGATGCCTTTTGACCAGCCGGGGGAGGAGTAGGAACCGTCAATCTTGTGAAGACCGACTCTCTGATGGGAGAAGCCGCTTTAACGACTTCCGAAGCAGCGGCCGTTGCCCCTTTTGGGACGGCCACTTTATAGTTCTGACCTAGCCTGGTGAAAACGGAGGCCGTCGGTTTAGTAGCGGGCGACCGTTGACAGGGGCTGTCGGGACAGTGAGCCGGTTGAAGACCGACTTTTTACCCACTTTCGGTGCAGGTATTGGTGCAGAAAAGCTTGCAGGTGGGATCATAGTCCCGAAGAACAAGCCGGTGGTGGCTTGGGTCACCTGGTCTACCGGCAGAGTAAGGAAGGAAGCCGCTTGGGGCCCATATGCTACACCTCCTGGTGAGGTGGAGCGTCCGTTGCAGCGGCATTTCGAGCAGTTGGTACAGCTAGAGGCCATTGAATCTTGAATTCTGCGCCAGGTAAAAGACCAAATCTTAGTAACTTGAAATCCGAAGACAACCATTTAACGAACCGCGATTGGTTCGCGAAGACGATACACGAAGTGTGGAGTGGAAAGGGGAAGAGGTCCCACCGGGCGTGCCAGAATCTGTTCCCCTCCGAATGGCGGCCGAGACTGAACGTCTTGCCTGAGATTCGGGGCAGATGCTATATGGTTTTATCCGTCTACCTCTCAGAAGATGCCAAGTTGATTTATGGAACCGTGTATCGAAGGTTTAAACGGATGCGGCCGATGTAGCAGGCTTTTTCAGATTCCCCCTCGTTTGAGGGGTTTTTGATTGTGGGGACGCTCTTCCCTGCAGGCGCAAGCCCCTGCAGTTAATTACGCTACCGTATCGCGGTAACAACTTTCTCCTTCTCCAGAATTTCACTTCGTGTCGTGTGCGTTTGTTTTGTTTGTGGTTGCCCGTGGATTGTATACGGAGACTGAGTAATGCCGTCGCCCGTAGGACGTGGATTAGTCCAAATCCGTATTTACTTAGATTTGGGTTTGGTGTTTTTTGGTTTAAGGATGCATTAGTCGCGTTGCGGCTAAGATCAACTTAAACGTTCGTTAAGAATACGTTAGTCCTGTTTTAGACTAAGATCGACTTTACGTAGTGATTAATTTAATGTATGGCCATCAGGACTCGTCACCTCTCTGACGTCGTTGAAGGATTACAACGACATGTATCAGAGGAGCTCGGAGATGTACCCTCGTACCAGAGTTGATTGGGAGTTTTATAATCCATTTGAATGTTTAAGGATACGTTAGCCGTGTTTGGGGCTAAGATCAACTTATACGGGACCGTTTAGATCCGGCAAAAGAGCGTTTGGAGGCTCTATTGTTTCAGTTTGGGGACGTAGTGGTCCGTTTTCCAGTTTAGGGACGTGATGGTCCATCGCCAGTTTAGGGACGTGATGGTCCATCGCCAGTTTAGGGATGTGGTGGTCCGATATTAGTTTAGGGACGTTTCGGTCCAATATTAGTTTAGGGACGTTTCGGTCCAATATTAGTTTAAGGACGTTTCGGTCCCTTATTAGTTTAGGGACGTTTCGGTCCAATATTAGTTTAAGGACGTTTCGGTCCCTCTGGGTATCTGGTCGTTGGGACTCGTCACCTCTTTGACGTCGTTGAGGAATTACAACGATGGATGTCAAAGGAGTTCGGAGATGTACCCTCGTACCGGATGTAGATTGATTTAGTAGAGCCATTTTGCTCAGCCAATTTAATTTAAGGACTCACGGCCACGATTGGGCTAAGTCCAGTTGAGAATATTCAACATTGCTTTTGCTTTTCTCTTTATTTTTATTTGGGCTTTACCCAGAAAGGATGCAGAACATAAATTTGTTTTGGGGCTCTGTTCTTTATAAATGATGCAGAGCATCAATTTTATTTGGGCTTAGCCCTTTTATTGCTTTGCAATTTATTTTGGCATGCTAGGTCTTTTTGATTTGGGCCTGGCCTTTCAAGTAATGCATTGCATTTGTGCAAAGCACCAAGAATCTTTTAGATTCAAGGAAAGGAGTGCAGAGCACTTTTTAATTTCTTGATCTAAATTTAGATCAAAGAAAAGAAGAAAAATCTTTTCTTTCTTTCTATCTCAGGGAACCAGAGGTTCTCTAGCAAGTGCAAGGCACTATTTTTTTTATTATTTTTATTTATTTATTTATTTATTGAAGATCACTGATCTTGTCTTTTAGATCAATGATCTATTCCTAAGAGAATTTTCTCTTATTTCAAAGGTTTTTACCTTCTTCTTTTTTTGTGTTCTCAAGAAGTTCTCAAGAGCTCTTTTCTCTCTTTTTTTTATCTAATTGTCTATCTCTTTGAAATGGGATCTGGGGTCCTTTTTATAGTGCTAAAAAATCAGTTAAATTTGTTAAAAAAATCTTTTCTGAGTGATTTGGGGAATTTTCCCCACCGTTGGATCTTTGATCCAAAGGCCCCTGTTTTACAGAAGAAATCTTCTTGTTTTAACAAAATTTATTCTGTTTTGCGCAATTCTCCCAGTGAGTGACACGTGTCGCGCAGTGAAGCGCTTGCGCAACTGCGCGGACACGTGTCGCGCAGTGAAGCGCTTGCGCAGCAGCGCTTGCACAACTGCGCCGACACGTGTCGCGCAGCCGTGCGCTTGCGCAGCAGCGCTTGCGCAACTGCGCGGACACGTGTCGCGCTGCCATGCGCTTGCGCAGTTGAGTGTTGCTTATTTTTTTTAAAGAGCCTTGCTCTGATTGGACGTACTGTCTTCGGCGTTGTGCTGCCGTGTCAACTTCTGACACGTGGCGCGTTGCGCGCAGCGCACGGGAACCGAAGCGTTGCTTCAAAATTTGAATTTTCAAAATTGAAACAGAGCCTTGCTCTGATTGGGGGAACATGGAATACTTTGCATTCTCATAAATTGGTTTTCTAGCATCATTCATGAAATTTTCATATTTATCCGCACGCGGTCCTTGCCTGGAAGGAATGTCATTTTCGGTACGAATAGATTCACCTAGGGCAGTCTCTACCATATCCTCCATTTCTTCTGATGGAAAGAAATTACCATCTTCTTCTTCTGCCGCATTAACGTCTTCTCCTTCTTCTCCTGCCGCATTATCGTCTTCTCCTTCTTCTTCTGCCGCATTACTGCGTTCTTCTCCTTCCCCATGATATAGCCAAGTTGTATAAAGTCTAGTAAAACCATATTTTACGATATGAAGCTCTGCCAATTCTACCTTCTGCCAGTACTTATTCCCACATCTATCGCACGGGCAGAGAATCTTCTCTATCACGATCTTATTATGTGCGCGTGCAAATTCAATAAAAGCAGCAACTCCTGCGACAAATTTAAGTTGCATACGTTGTTGCCAATCCACATACATCCAGTCCTTAACTCTAACGTACTCATGGGCCATGTTAGACTGTATAACATATAAATTGTAGGTTATGATGACTATATTGAGAAATCTAAGAACGGGACGGTTACCGACAAAGGAGAAAATCCGTTTATATGCTTTGTGTATGCGTTTGTCGTTGAAAAGAACAAATTATCGATAATCAATGTTAGATTTGAGGATACTCATGTATGAGAATATGAAATTTTCATATTATCATCGAGTATCATATATTGGTTTTAACTTGAACATCTTGAATCACTCTCTGATGATGCGTTTGTTGTGTATTCTTATTGTATGTGTGTGTTTAGGCTGTCGGGGGTAAGGCTTCTATCCCATTAAGAATGTATAGAGCGAACACCCATTCGCTTGTGGTTTCAACCGTTTCGAGTAAATTTCGGCAGCACCTCCTCGCTGTTCTCCGAGTACACTGTAATAGAATAGATAATCATTTCAAAGCTATGAAACAACGTTGAAATGAACATCTAATCTATCTTTGTACACGGAGAACCAGCGGAAAAGTACCGACGAAATATCTCGAAATAGATGAAAACACAGGTGAATGAAGGTGTTTGCTTTATACATTCCTAACTTGTCCATACGGGACAAATCTATCGATTATCATACGATTGAATCTTCTCGTCACAGACTACACGACGGTTGTTAGTATCGAGCTATACCGTCCGATATTTAACAACTTTCGTATAGTTCTATGTCACGATGAATATCGAACGTATGTTAACCGATAGACGGAGACTAAGTGGCGCTTTGAGTTTCATGTATGGGTATCAATAAGAATATGAAAGTTTCATATTATCATCAAGTATCATATATTAGTTTTAACTTGAATATCTTGAATCACTCTCTGATGATGCGTTTGTTGTGTATTCTTGTTATATGTGTGTGTTTCGGCTGTCGGGGGTAAGGCTTCTATCCCATTAAGAATGTATAGAGCGAACACCCATTCGCTTGTGGTTTCAACCGTTTCGAGTAAATTTTGGCAGCACCTCCTCGCTGTTCTCTGAGTACACTGTAATAGAATAGATAATCATTTCAAAGCTATGAAACAACGTTGAAATGAACATCTAATCTATCTTTGTACACGGAGAACCAGCGGAAAAGTACCGACGAAATATCTCGAAATAGATGAAAACACAGGTGAATGAAGGTGTTTGCTTTATACATTCCTAACTTGTCCATACGGGACAAATCTATCAATTATCATACGATTGAATCTTCTCGTCACAGACTACACGACAGTTGTTAGTATCGAGCTATACCGTTCGATATTTAACAACCTTCGTATTGTTCTATATCACGATGAATATCGAACATATGTTAACCGATAGACGGAGACTAAGTGGCGCTTTGAGTTTCATGTATGGGTATCGATAAGAATATGAAAGTTTCATATTATCATCAAGTATCATATATTGGTTTTAACTTGAACATTTTGAATCACTCTCTAATGATGCGTTTGTTGTGTATTCTTGTTGTATGTGTGTGTTTTGGCTGTCGGGGGTAAGGCTTCTATCCCATTAAGAATGTATAGAGAGAACACCCATTCGCTTGGGCTTTCAACCGTTTCGAGTAAATTTCGGCAGCACCTCTCCGCTATTCTCCGAGTACACTGTAATAGAATAGATAATCATTTCAAAGCTGTGAAACATCGTTGAAATGAACATCTAATCTATCTTTGTACACAGAGAACCAGCGGAAAAGTACCGACCAAATATCTCAAAACAGACGAAAACACAAGTGAATGAAGGTGTTTGCTTTGTACATTCCTAACTTTTCCACATGGGACAAATCTATCGGTTATCATACGATTGAATCTTCTCGTCACATAGACTACACGACGGTTGTTAGTATCGAGCTATACTGTCCGATATTTAACAACCTTCGTATAGTTCTATGTCACGACGAACATCGAACGTATATTAACCGATAGACGGGGACTAGGTGGCGCTTTGAATTTCATATATGAGTATCGATGAGAATATGAAAGTTTCATATTATCATCGAGTATCATATATTGGTTTTAACTTAAATATCTTGAATCACTCCCTAATGATGCGTTTGTTGTGTATTCTTGTTGTATGTATGTGTTTTGGCTGTCGGGGGTAAGGCTTCTATCCCATTAAGAATGTATAGAGCGAACACCTATTCGCTTATGTTTTCAACCGTTTTGAGTAAATTTCGGCAGCACTTCCCCGCTGTTCTCCGAGTACACTGTAATAGAATAGATAATCATTTCAAAGCTGTGAAACAACGTTGAAATGAAAATCTAATCTATCTTTGTACACGGAGAACCAGCGGAAAAGTACCGACGAAATATCTCGAAACAGATGAAAACACAAGTGAATGAAGGTGTTTGCTTTATACATTCCTAATTTTTCCATATGGGACAAATCTACGGTTATCATACGATTGAATCTTCTCGTCACATAGACTACACGACGGTTGTTAGTATCGAGCTATACCGTCTGATATTTAACAAGCTTCGTATAGTTCTATGTCACGATGAATATCAAACGTATGTTAACCGATAGACGGGGACTAAGTGGCACTTTGAGTTTCATATATGAGTATCGATGAGAATATGAAAGTTTCATATTATCATCGAGTATCATATATTGGTTTTAATTTGAAAAACATGTCGTTGAAACAAATTATTGTTCTCCACCTTGCACTCTCTTAACAATGGTACATGCATTAAACAACATGTAAGAGCTATCTATAACAACTCTAAATTTTCACCTGTTAGGTTCAACAAAAAGGTTTTTGATATAACAAACAGAACCTTCCTCAATTTTTCCCTTGAATCGATGTGAAATTAATAGTGTCCATAGGACACAATGGATATATTTTCCACACAAAAGGAAAAAGGCAAACAATAGTAAAGCAATTGTAATTCTACCAAGTATCCAGACTGAAAAAGAATAAATAGAAAACTAAAAATTAATCACTAATGAAAAAAACAAAAGTGTATCATTACAACCAGCAAACTAAAAGGACCATGAACAAAACAACAAAGATTTAATTCTCATCTATGACAATTAAATCGGTGCTCAAGTATTTGCAATCTAAATTATACATGGACGGAGCTATTTAATATGTAAGTCATGAAAGTCAACGGTCTTCATGCAAGTACATGTATATGCTTGTAAAAACGAATTAATCCAACCCTATGTGGAAGATGCCTATGCAAACAATGTAAAAATCTATTGATCTAATGACCTTACATGGTTTTAACTTGGTAATCTAACTAGTATTAATATGATCCCACTTTTGATTACGGCTTCAAATTTTACATTCTTGCAAAGCTTTAAGCACCCACTATTGTTCACAAAGAATATGTTAAAGATGGAAATGCCTTGAGCTAATGAAACGCTAGAGCCTCAACCTCATAAAATAAATAATATAAGTGTCATGAAGTACTTGGGGTGTGAATTCCGTTTTGAACCTTATATATTGGCATTTACTTCAAATTTAGAGACATGTTATATGGAGGTTCAGAAACATACCGAGAAACATCTAAAATGAAAAATCATAAGTTGAAACAAAAACTTGATATTGCTTTTATTTCTAATCCTTTGTGTATCAAATAAAAGATATTTATGATCGTAACTTTTAACTATTAAGTTAGAGAGAAAATTATGTTTAATTACGTCATCCCAAACCCCAGCCGAACCCCAACCTCAGCCCCAGCCGAACCCGAACCCCAACACCAAACCTCAACCGAACCCTAACCCTAACCCTAACCCTAACCCCAACCCCAACCCCAACCCCAACCCCAGCCGAACCCCAACCCCAACACCAAACCCCAACCGAACCCTAACCCTAACCCTAACCTTAACCCCAACCGAACCCCAACCCCAACCCCAACACCAACTGAACCATAACACTAACCCTAATATAAACTGAACCCGATGCCTAACCCTAACTCTCTTCACTACCCGAATCCTGAACCCTAGCCCTAACATCATCAAAATTATGTTTAATTGGAGATTTACTTACCTTTAGGCGGTGGAGGAGATGACGGAGACGCTTGGCGGTTGACGACGCACACAATCGGCGACGAGGAACTCGACGAGGAAGAACGAGGGACGTGGCGGGACGCGAACGGAGGACGGTGGCGACGAAGAGAAAATTGGAGACGCGGGAACGAGAGAGATTTTTGGGAATTTTGGGAACGAGAGCGAAAGTGATCGAGGCGTTGGCATTTCTGTGCCTTTTTTAATTAAATTCCCATTTAAATGCCCTTACGGATATAACCGTAGGTCATTGGTTTGCGGCTCCGTAGGGCCAAACAACAAATTACGATTTAATATTTTTAAATTAAAACGTCGGGCACCGTAGGGCCAACCATTAGGCCCTATGGATTAGTCCGTAGAGGAAAGAAAAATCTGCCCCTACGGATTACATTATCCGTAGGGGCAACCCCATATTGTAGTAGTGATAACTGTTCTACTGCTAAACATATAATATGATAATAAACACCAGATAAATATTTAGCTGCATTGTAAAATATTTCTAAAAATTTCAAAACATATTCACAAACAAACCAATCATAATCCACTTAATTATTATTGGGAATTTGTTCCTTATAAAATAAAGTAATGGGCTCCCGATATTTTAAAACACATTTCAACATCTCTTAAGTGAAATTCCACCTAGTTGGAAAGTTAAATTTGAAAGATCTAAATTTTAAATTTAACCGGGTACAAGTTTGGTTAAAAATTTGTTTTCGGGGTTTAGAGATTTCAATAAATATCATCGCATCTTTAAGTTTCGCTCAATGAGGATCAATTATGCTAAGACCATCATGCACAATTAAATTTAAAACATGGCATGCACATTTTTGATGAAATAATTTTCCATTCAAAACAGAATTTAAATTATATTTTAAAATTGCTATAACAGAATTATTATTAGTAGCGTTATCAAAACTAACAGAAAATATTTTATTTTGAATATTATATTCACGTACAGTAGTCAAAATACAATTAGTTATATTATTTCAACTATGTGGATGTTCCATTTTTGAAAACCCAATAATTCTTTTATGTAAATACCAATTATTATCAATGAAATGTGAAATAACACAAATATAACTCATACCCCGTTTTATAGTCCAAAGATCAGAAGTTAATGCAATTTTACTCTTAAAATTTGCAAAAATATCAATCAAATTGGTTTTACGATCATGAAATTTTTTAAAACATCACTTCTAAGTGTTATTCTGGGTACTCTTTGAAATGCTGGATTATATGCATTTTTGATCAATCTATGAAATTTTTCGTTTTCTACAAAACCAAATGGTTGTTCAGCATGTATGATATATCTTGCAAATTCTCTTCTATTAGCATCTTGCGAATAAGAAAAACTAGTTAAAAAGTTAAACGACATATTTAGAGTCGTCTGCCGAGAATCTACTTTTTCGTGTTTGATTAAAGGTCTTTTTAGACGGATGGTTCCACCTGAAGCGACACTAGTAAAATCTGCTTGGCAATGAGTATAAATTGCCCGTTCGCCTTTACCTATAACTGTTTGTACTACAAAATATTTCCAAACATCAAAAGTTTTAGATTTTTTTATCTTTAGGGGCAGAAACTCTTGCTTCAGGAACGATAGGAGCAGATACTTCTTCAGGAACATTACTTTATGACGTAGCAGGATCTCATAATTAGAAGATTCATATTTAGAAGAATAAGAATCAAAATTAGTTCGCAGCATATTGGTTAATCTATGTCTCTTTTATGAATCCATATCGATTTGAAATGAACATCTCCATGAAGATGAAACACCTCTGTTACCTTGTGAAGATGAATATGGCATTATTAATTAAAAATATTAGTAACAGAGAAAGAGAGATGATTAAAAATATACAAGAAAAATATATAATCAATACAAAAAAACCCGTGATTCCAAATAGCAAAATCAAATTAGTGAAACCGAAATGAAGTTGAGACTGCGTACCACAACTATTATAACTAGGACACATACGGGTAAAGCAAAAGGCACAAACGAGGGGGGCCAATTATATATTTATTTATATAAGAACGCAAATGGGCTTTCCACATAGACGGGTTCCATCCAATAAGACTCAAGCCTTATTGGTGGGTTGTCCCATCTTATATCTTATACACATATGTCTCTTATGATTTTTCCAATATGGGACTATGTTATCCACATATATATCTACACTCTCCCACATATAAAGGCTAGTCTTCCATAGGTAAGTAGATGGCTATCTCAAAGGTATAGCATGATATAAGGAGGCTAATCTATCAAAGGCAAGTAGACGGCTTTCTCTCAATTTTTCCAATGTGGGATTATGTTATCCACATATATCTCATCACTCCCCTACATGTTAGTCTTTTTGAGCCAAGTAGACGGCTCTCTCAAAGGTGCAACACGGCACAAAGAGGCTAGTCTATGACAGTTTTCTCTTTCAGTTTTCTCAATGTGGGATTTTTTATCCACATATATTCAACGCTCCCCATATGTAGAGGCTGATCTCTCAGAGGCAAGTAGACAGCTCTCTCAAAGGTGCAGCACAACACAAGGAAGCCAGTTTATCAAAGGCATATAGACGGCTCTCTTTCAGAGACGTTATTAAGTACTCAAATACACTAATGCTCAACCTAACTTTGATACCATATTAAATTTTAAATACACGAATAAGGAACGGTTATATATTTATTTATATGAGGACACACATGGGTTTCAACTTAAATAGGTTCTATTAGAAAGACTCGAGGCTCATGGTGGGTTGTTCCAACTTATATATATCTGATACCCATATGCCTCATAGGTTTTTTAATGTGTGACAATTCTAATCCACATATCTTAAAAGCTCTATTCACAATCAAGGAGTTGAAAACAATTTTATTTGAAATGCTCTTTTCGTCATCAAGTTATCAAACCTATTTTATCCAAAAGCTTAAATTGTTTGGTTGTAGAATGATAGTGTATAACAAGACAACATAATATTTTAACACACTTTCTCACGCGAGTCTTTCAATTTTGGCCCACGTGTAAAGGGCACAGGGGAAACTCTTTCTATGAACGATGGAATAAATAGGGGAAGGTTTGAACCCAAGATCTCTTAAACCCGAAATGCTCTACTACCATGTTCAAAACCACTTTCCAAATACTTACCATGCTAGATAATAATGCATATCAAATCAATATATAATATTTGAACACAAGATCTTAAAGGTGCAACTCACATACTCTTCATTTGGTTGTCATTCCACTTCCTATAGTTGTTGAATGTCGACCAGGCTCGTAAATTACTCTACTTTCATGCTTGATTATAAAATTCTTGGCACAAGATCGGTTGCATTAGCTTTTATCACAAAAGAAGCAGAATTAAGTTTCATACACACTAACGAACGTTCTCTCGATTGATGTGAACACAACGATTATTCTATATTCATAGTCAACAAACTGAAAGCATGTCAGTCTCTCACTACAAGATTCACCTTTTTATTCCGTCGGGCATCACCCGACGGAATAAATAGGCACCCAAAGAAATAAGTTCATTCCGTCGGCAGACGTCTGACGGAATAAAAGATGACAAAATAAATATGTTCCGTTGGGTATTTTTTTCGTCGGGGGTTTATTTCGTTGGCAGGAAATCGACGGGATAAGGTGGAAAAACTGGGCAAATTGTCTGTACGCAGTTTATTCCGTCGGAATACACCCGATGGAATAAGTTATTCTGTGCATAGAGAGGAAAAAAACAGAGAAGATTTTGAGTGGGTTTCGAATATTCGATACAAATTCAATTCAATTACTAATATTATAGCCAACAAACAACCAATACACATCATAATACTCACGGTCATGCTGCATACAAAATCAACCCATTCCACGATTAATTCAAAACAAAGAGACTTCTTCTTGTGATATGCTCCTTTGTGAACCCGAAACCGATGAGGGTCTAAATGCAGGAGGAGACGAGAAGACGCGTGCTCGAGAACTCGCGGGAGTATGAGGAGATGAGCCTTTTCCACGGAATACTGGAGTGGGCAAAAATGTAGATGGAGGCGTAGGGGGCGCGGGCTCCTGAATAAATATCCCTGCGCGTATCTTAGGACGATACAACCCCGGACCCTGATAGACATGATATACTGTAGGAGAAATGCCCTTATCATCCAGATGAACTCTCCCATGCCGATCTGGATTGTATCGCTGAATGACATTCTCGTTAATTCCATGAACCTCAACGGGAGTAGGATCTCGGCCATGATCCTTGACAAACGCCGCCGCCGGATAATCAATCTCTCTGCTCATCTTTTGCTGCACAAAATTACAGTATAAACAACGTTAAGTCAATCATTGAAAAGGAAATTAAGTAATTTAAATAACTAAAAGAAACCCGTATAAGAGCATACTTACGTAATACTCAGTCGCCTCATGTGAGCTAAGGAAACTGGGCTGACACGCAAACCCCATAATATAAATGTCCAAACAGCTGGGCATTTCTCCCGTTTGTCTCTCCTGCCATTTAGACGAAAATTCGATTCAAATCAAGTTGAAAAAATAGACAAATTCAGAATATTTGATTTGATCTTACATGAACAACTCCATACTAGGAGCAGTTTATCTCTCCGCCCAACCAATGATCAGTGTTATGACTTTGCGCCACTGCTCCACATTCTCTCCTCTCCTTCCATTTAGATATGATATAAAATCTCATACTAATCGACAAATTAATATCTAATGTTTTTAAAGTTTAAGCAATATACGTGCCCTAAATTCATCCGAACAGAAGTGTTCTATCATGGCGACCCAGTACTTGTTTGTCTAAGTCACGAGCTTCGCCACCCATTTCGCCGCAACGATGGGAGCATCCCTCCATTTCTTGTGGAAAGAGTGTTTATGATCACGCCAACTCCTAAAAATGTATATAAGCAATCTCCTTCAGACAACGTGCAGAGGTATATGAACGCCTTCAATCCACCAAATTACGGTAAAGCGCGTCTGCAAAGAAATACCGAAAAGGTATTAGCATCATACACATATATGCAAAAGTAATAAACGAATGCTTAATTAAATAACTTTACCAAAATCTCATCTGAGGCTGTTTACTTCATGATCTTCAAAGTTTTCGCCGTCCAATCCACCGGGACATAACTGGAACCAAATTTTCTGCAACACGACATTCTTTTTTTTTGTTGTAGATTGAGGCACATAATTTTTTTAGTTGTTTTGCCCCGAGCTCAACGAAATCCCTAGTCAGTGACAAATGCACCTCGATTTTTGGGTCGTCTGGCCTGCGATCCCATATATCTTGTGCCTATGAGGGGCCCCTTTTCCCAAGATCCTGACTCGACGAACTGGATGCCACGTCCTCCTCAGACTGTCCATGTTTAAGACCATGTCGCAAACTCATATCCTGAAAAATATGCGAACTCATATCCTGAAAAATATCTAATACAACATACATATTGTAACAACCCCAAACTTTCTGTACAACTTTCTGTACAATTTGTTTTCAAAATTACATAAAGGGGTATTTTTGCCTGAGCACAAGATATAAGTTTGTTTTGCTTTTTAATAGCAAGCAAGAGCTTGTAGCTCATTGGTAAGACTTTGCACTGCTGAACCAAGCCACCAGAGTTCAAATCCCACACCCCACATTATTTTTAATATTTTTTTATTTTGGATTTTTAGAATACCAACAGTTTACACGTGCATATCTCACAAAAACCCCACTACACCCTGAAAAGTAACTGTGCCAGAAGGTTAATGGACCGTCGTGGGGGATTCCGGCCGCCTGACTCGGCCGGCGGACCGGCCGACTCGGGCCGCCGCCGCTGGCCGGACTTGGCCGGACCGCCGAATCACCAACAGGAAAAGTTTGGCTTTTGGTATTCCCTGCACACCTGTATGGTTTAAATCCCTAGACCAGTAACAGAGACACTTTAAAATCCCAATTATTTCACTTTTAATACATTTTATTACAATTTATCACATTTTTTCATTTTAACCTTTCACCTACCTTAACCCTAGCCTAACCCTATAAATACAACCCCTAAACACTACCCCCTCACTCCAAAATTCTAAACAAAACACCCAATAAATTTCCTAGAACCCTAGTGTACTTTGGAAGAAGCGAAAGGCGAAGCTCCGGCGATTTTTCCGGCGACAACCCTAGGAGATCCCGGTGACGAAACAACGCACCAAAAGTTACGTCCACTCCCTCTCCCTCTCCTATTTAAGCTAGACCCATAAGTCCTACCTCCCTCTCTCCTTTGCTACTCTAAAAACATCTTTTAATAAAACCCGACGGAATCGGTGTCAAACCGATTTCCGATTCAGTTTCTTTCTAAAAATCCCACTTTTCTTAAACACAACCCTATTAAACCATTACATGTTGAATATTAATCATTAACAAACATGTTGATCAAGTTTCACGATAATCTAATTCATTTTATAACTTTTACAGTACTTTTTCACTAAAATACTATATAGTTTCATTTCGACATTTAAACATCACAAACTTATTATATCTTTAAGTAGATCACGAAGTAATGACCTACCTCCTCACAACACTCATATGCAATATAGCACAATACTTTCGGGAACCTAAAATACGGGAAAACGAAACATTTCAAATAAATATCATTTAATAATAAAACCATTTTTTACAAGATTTAGTATTTTACACAAATCTTTGCAAAGCGCCGCTGCAACCCAATTTGGGGAACCCGATTGGGATGGTGCGGATTATCGCACGTCCTTGGGCTTAATAGTACGAGATACAGACCTCCGCAAGAAACATTCGGTCTCGAAAGATTTAAAATACGAACATCTTAAGAAAATGAGATTTCTAGAAATATAATATATATATTAAAATTTATTTTTAAATATATATATATATATATATGTAATATCAAAAATACCTATTTTTATTATAATATAAATACTTCAACTTTTCCAAAATCACAAGAATCACTTTACATTAAAATACCATGAAATCCATACAAGTTCAATATTACAATTAAATACCATGTATTATGAAAAATGAGTTATTCTCACTAGAAATGTCACAAAATATAAAATATACATTCATTACAACTCTAAAGACGATAATTAAATACTTGGGGTGTATTTTGAAAATTATACAAAAGTATTTTTACATAAAACTCCCTCAAGTTCTATAAATTACCCTAAGGACCCTGGTAAATATAGGTTTAAGCGGGACCAATCTCTTGAGCCTCGGGGAGCCGGAGAAGTGGGTGCTTTCCTATTTAAGGTAGACAACTTAACAACGGTGTTATCAACACGGTAATCGTCTTTGAAAAAGACACAAATCCTGTCGTCCATGTGCAGCGGTTACCGATAATATCAAAACAATCACGACTTCAATTTACTTTTCTAATTGTCTGACTCAGACTGAGTCTCATTATAATAATCTGACTTGAATATGATTAAAGTACAATCTACAATATAACAATTCAACATGAATCCATATATTCGATCTGTTCAATCTATCAATCTATACAGCTTGACTGAACCGAACCATGGATATACTTCCATTTACATGATTCTCCAGTTACATCCATGATTCTCCAGTTACATCCATTTACTGATATCATGGTTTCGGCAAGTCATCCAATTATACAATATATATATTACAATTCAATTAATGTTACAATACAAATAATACAATCAAGATACCGCGGGGTTTAAGGGATAGATTGGTACGGAAGGTGTTAGAAGTGGCACGAGACTGCAACCATAAGACACCTAACCTATATTCAGTGCTATTGTACCGTGGCATAAACGGTTCCTTGAGTTCCTGATACCTTAGTCTCCGGGGCAAGTGAGACTCCTCTCGTATACACTGGCATCCTTCTGTACCAAGCTACAAACAACAGCGTTAATGAATACAACAATATAATAAAATAATAAAACATTAAAAGATACGCTCTCTCTCTCTCTTACTCTCTGTCTTTTCTATTTCTCTCTTATCTTTGGGACTTACCGAGCGATTTGTTTGCTGTCGACATTCTCTTTCTTTCTTCTTGAATGTCGTCAGGTGATATGGATCTTCCAGATATCGAGCCTACCAGCGAGGACTTGGACCAGCTTGTAGAGCTCTAGCTACATTGTACACTTTTTATTTCAGTATTTTTCATTTCTGTTATGCCACTGTTTAGGCATCGCGTTTATCCCATGTATTTACTTTTCCATGTATTGTAAAAGGATTGTTAATAAATAAAGTTGCTATTCAATTATATCTTGTCTCTTGTGCATTTATTTTTATATTGCTTAGATACGCTTAGCGTATTTACTTCATAGTAAATACGTAGCGGCCTCGTCGCGTTCTCTGCCCGTACACCGGGAGACGGGGCGTGACACATATATAATAACAATTTCAAGAAACAGTTAAGCAAAATTACATAGTTGTAGAGGAAATTAAATTTATCACAGTCAAGATATTCAATACATAATTTAAATTCTGCATATCTAAAAGCTACATGTATATAAAGAAGACGAGAAAGAAAATTGCGATAAACTGAAGTGTTTAATTTTCTATAAAATTATGAATAGTACAGACATGTAAAATTTAGTAATCATCATCCTCTGTAGAACTACTTCCATTAGTTGAATTTTGCTCGGAGTCATCGATGGATTAGTCCGGTTCACGCGTTGTTTGTTTTCGTCTACGGGCAGTAGAGCTTGATGATCTGTCCTCTACAACAATCTCCAGAGTGATGTCTTTGCTTAATTGAAAAATATCGCAAAACCTTTGCCGGAATCCTTCAACGAGTATCGAGTGTCAATTCATCTGCACCGTATTCGAAGGACGATCCTCCTCGATAAGTTGTAAGCTGTACATTTCTTTAATTTCTTGTCATGCCCCGCTTCCCAGAGAACGCTAAGATCGGCACGTGACAGAGCCAACCATGCTACCTGTGGCTAGGAAACATCCCTCCACAGTCACATTACAGCTGTCCATAAGATATCAAGAACAGAAGAAATAAAATAAACTATCTAGTACATGTCCATATGCCAGAATAAATGAGTCAAGAAATAATATGCGGAAGCAATAGATCCAATAAACAGTAACAATCTGGAAAGTACGTCCCAAATACGGGCTCACATCAGGAAATGAAAATACGGAAATTAAACTAAACTAAACTAGATACTAACAGGATCCTCACTGCTCGGCCTGTCGGCTGAAGTACTTCTGGTCAGCCTGCGACAAAGGTAGAGGATCTGGGCAATGCAAAACCCAGACGTCGGTGCGTCATAATATCAAACAATAAAATATAATCAGGAGGTAACAAGATATGAAGGCATGAGCAAAAACAATAACATGAATGTAATAAGTAAACACGGATATAGAACAGTGAAGAGTATCAGTATTTGTGACGTGCAGTGATAAAACAAAACTGTGCTACTGGGTTATCTATTCTAAAGTTTGTTTGAAATAAATTAGTGTACTCTTCCATGTAACTCAAAAAATATGTCCCGTTATCCCCCGGGATCACGGATCAGATAGTGGGAGTCATGAATGACTCTGTCCCATTATCCCCCGGGACCACGGATCAAGTAAGAATCACGAATGATTCTGCCCCGTTATCCTCCGGGACCACGGATCAAGTAATACCTTTTTAAGCTACACTTCAGTTACACTTTTGATTTCCCCATACCCCTAAGGTTATGTGTTCAAGTCAGGTATTGATAAATCTGGAGCTAATGCCAACACAGGATCAAGCAGGTGCAGGTTTGTCTAAATAGATAACAGGATATGTCCGCTGGGACAACAGGTCAAGATTGTCGGCATTAGTAACAAGATCGGGTATCAAGTCAAGCAGTGGTGCATCAGGTCATGTCAGGTAGTGCACATGTATCAAATGGATGCCCAACAGTAAAATGTAGCAAGTATCGAATCAGGGTAAAAGTACGGATGTACGGCAAAAGTATGGATGCACAAATATCTATCAGGGGTTACATCATGACTATGTAGGATGCACATTATCAAGCATGGGGTACTAATGTAACAATAATATGAATTAATATAATATGGCATGCAACTAGATATGCAGAATTAAAGGTATGGATACACAATAAAATATGGATGCACAAATATCTATCAGGGGCTACAGCTACAGCTCCATGACTATATAGGATGCACACTATCAAGTATGGGGTACTAATGTAACAGTAATATGAATTAATGTGATTTGTAGATGCAGCTACATATATAATAAATGATATGGATGCATATGGGTATCTGAAAATAGTAAAACATTAGTATGGATGTATAATGCAATCAACATGTGATATTTTTATTCATATGGACGCAAAATAAGATACATAGCATGTAGCAAGATGGACTTTCATGCGACTAGATATGTAAATAATGGTATGGATGCATATGGGTATCGAAAAACTGTAAAATAGTAATATGGATGCAAAACTAAATAATATGTAATATTATTATTCGCATGAATGCAAAATATAGTAGTATAGCATGTAGCAAGATAAACTTGCCTGATCGGAACACGACGGGTGCGTACGGCACGTCCGACGTCGGGTAAACGTCGCAACGCACGCACGACATACGGAACGGGTCCAAGCAAGGCAAGAAGGTAACCACGCAGGTAGAGGACGTTCACTGGATCTCCCGGGTCGGCGGCGGCAAGCACGGCTGCCGCGACGGTCGGAAACAAGAAACCAAGAGAGAAAGAAGAAGAGGGAGAACCGAAGAAGAAGAGAGAGAGAGAGGGAGTGGGTTCTGGGTTGGTGCTCTGGGGTCAGGGGTCGACAAGAATAGAGGGGTGATGACGACGAGATCGTGGGTTCGTCGACGGTGAGGTTTCACGGTGAGGGTTTAGGCAGTGGGGATTCTTGGGTCGGGTTCTTATGCAGGGAGTGAGTCGGGGTTGCTCGGGAGAGGAGAATGGGGGTGAGGTTGGGGTGGTGATCGGCGGTGAGGTGCAAGCGTGGGTTAGGGTGTCGGGTGATGGGTTGTGTTGGGGTTGGAGAGAGGGGAAAGGAAAAGGGAGGTGATGGAGATGAGGATGACGAGGAGGTGGTGAGGGGATGCAGGCGAAGGTGGTGACTGCAAGGTCTGGGGTTGCGAGAAGATCGGTGGCGGAGTTAGGGTTTCTGGGGAACTCGTTCTCGTGGGCGGCAAAATAAAAAGAAGAAGAAAAGAAGAAGGGAGGTGAGCGTAGCAAGAGGGGAGGAGACGGGATCCTCGAGGAATAGTGATCGCGAGAGGAGTGAGAGAGGCAGAGAGAGAGAGAAAAAGAGAGAGAGAGAGAGTGATCTGTTATAAAAGATTTCTTAAAATTTAAAAATATTTTTCGTAACGAAAATTTAAGTGTAACAGTTTACAAAAAATATTATATTAATAAAATATTTGATCTTTTGGCTAATACAAAAATAGTCCAAAACACGCCCGGGTCGGGTCTAAAAATCCAGTTTTAAAATACGGAAAATATACGTGTCGACCAACACTAGAACAGGATATCCGGGTGACGAAAAGATATACCCCCAAGAACGGATGCACGCACGTGTACGAAGCCATCCAAACGAGTCCGTTTCACTGAACGGGACGCGGACAAGATGCGCAGATGCTACGACATGGTCAGGGGTATGATGTAGGCCATGCTATACATTATTAAAATATTTTTTGTGACATTATATGTTATATTGAAAAATATGCAGGTGCCAGATAAAATGTCAGTATGCAGTATGTAAAAAATGAAAGTGCACGGATCCACATAACAAGCCGGGATAAATCATAAACAGGAATTAAGACGGGTTTTCAGCAAGCGGGTCGGGTCGGATGCAAATACAGATGTCAAATACACTATCCGCACCCAAAACACAGTAAATCAAGAAAATACCATAAATAAAGAAATACTCGAAATAGAACTGATATAAATGAACTAAGGTGTTACATTATACCCAACTACGAAAGAATTTCGTCCTCGAAATTCCAGGAACAAGAAAAGATAAACAAACATGAATCTATAAGAATAGGTGTAGAAACTTCTGTCGAATCTCGTCTTCTCGTTCCCAAGTTGATTCTCCATGCGAGCGATTCCCCCAAGAAACAAGTACGGGAAGGATAATCTTGTTCTTAAGGACCTTTTCTCTTCGATCAACAATCGACTTCGGTCGTTCCTCAAAGGTCAAATCCTCCCTTACAGTCAGCTCCGAATAATCTAGTACGTGCGTCTCATCTTGAACATACTTACGGAGTTGAGATATATGAAATACGTCATGAACACTCACCAAAGATGGTAGTAAAGCCAATCGATAAGCCAGTTCTCCAACACGCTCAATAATCTCGAAAGGTCCCACGAATCGAGGACTAAGCTTGCCTCGACTCCCAAAACGAATCACTCCTCTAGTCGGTGATATCTTTAAGAATACCAGATCACCAACAGGGAACTATAGAGGTCTTCTCGAAGTATCAGCCCAACTTTTCTGTCGATCTTGGGCTGCCTTCATGTGATTTCGGATAGTACTAACTTTCTCTACCGTCAGCACGATCAAATTCGGTCCCAACAATCTTCGTTCTTCAACATCGTCCCAACAAACGGGTGAGCGACACTTGTGACCATACAATACTTCGAATGGAATATCTGAATAGTCGCCTGGAAGCTATTATTGTAAGAAAACTCCACCAAGTGTAGATGATCCTCCTACGAACCCTTGAAGTCTAACATGCAAGATCTCAACATGTCTTCAAGAGTTTGGATCGTTCTCTCCGACTGGCAATCTGTCTGAGGATGATAAGCGGTGCTAAACTTCAATCGCGTCCCCAAACTTTCCTATAAACTCCTCCAAAAGTGCGATAAGAATCGGGTATCACGATCAGAAACGATGCTTATAGGTACTCCATGCAGTCTCACAATCTCCTGCATGTACCGTTCTGCTAACATTTCCGTCGACTGACCAACTCGAAACAGAATGAAATTAGCTGCCTTGGTCAAACGATCAAGGATATCGCTTTAAGGTAAGTCTCCCTTTGCATATCAAGAACTCGATCAAAAGATTTGTCGGTCCAATTATTCTGGCATTTGATATGAAACATTTTGACAATCCTAACTTAGAGATGTTTGCTCTTTTTTGAAAAGGGGTACATTTGCATCATCCATATACTTCATATATTTCGTCGATTCTGTATCAGGGAGATTACAGATATCTTCCTTTCCGACATTAGGTTCAGAAACAATATCAGGATCAGGATGCATGCCAGTTTGGAGCTCGTCCAACATATTATTCAAACCTGTGTCTCTAAAACATGTATGAGGAGGATCATTTTTTCTAATCCAACGACTCGTAGAAAGTTCGACTCTCGGTGCAGCTTCTCCATGGTACTTCCATTTTGTATACCTAGGCAAAATCTTGTTATTCATTAGATATTCATACACTATATCTCGACGAAGTCGATGCCGTTCATGCACTTTTTACATGAACACTGTTTCCCCGATAAAAGAGCAAAGCTCTGTTCAAAACTCAAAAGACAACGCCTCACGTGTTTGCCATGAGGGCGCTAGTGCCAGGGTAAAAACTCTTAAAAGAGAAAAGCTCTGTTCAAATCTCAAGAGGCAGCGCCTCACGTGTTTGCCAGAGGGCGCCAGCGTCAGAGTCAAAAACTCTTATTGGCGCCGCACGTGCACAACACGTGAGCACCGGCACCTGGTAGAATTAAATTCTACTCTCTGTTAAACAGAGCCGTTGGATCAAAAATCCAAAGGAAATGATAAATCATCAGAATGCAGAATTAAATTCTGTTGAGAAAATATTCCCCAAATCTTTCTAAACAGGAAAGATTACTCTCTGTAAAATAGAGTACCGTTGGATTAAAAATCCAATGGTGATTAAAGAATCACTGAGCTACAGAATAAATTCTGTATGGGAAAATATTTACCTAATCTTGTTAAAAACAAGAAAAATATTTTCTATAAAACAGAAGTCCTTAGATCAAAAATCCAACGGTGGGTAAAATCCCAAAATCAATTAGGATCTCTCAATGAGAGATTTATTCAACTAATCAACAGACTCGCCTCTACTATATAAAGGACACAAGACTTCAAGTCTACAAAAGAAGAACCCCCCATAAGCTTTGAAAAAAAGGGAGAGCTTGGAAAGAACAGAGAATTAAATTCTCGAGGAAGAAGGGCTCTCTTCTTGGAAATTTTAGGTAAATAAAATTAGATAAAAATCTTGTGGATCATTCAAAAAGAAGAAGAAGAGAGAGAAATAAAGAGTCCTTAGCACTTAGTGGGCGGCGCTCAGCGCCCAACGCCTCACGTGCCCCTTACGTGGGCACCATAAAATAATGAATGCTTAGCACTCAGTGGGTGGCGCACAGCGTCCAGCGCCCCTTACGTAGGCGCCATAAAATAAAGAGTGCTTAGCACTCAGTGGCTGGCACCCAGCGTCTCATGTGACCCTCACGTGGGTGCTACAGAACATAAAAGTGCTTCACACTCATTATTCAGTGCCTAGCGCCTAGCGCCTCATGTGCTTCGCACGTGGGTGCCATAAAGGGTGCTCAACACTTCATATAGAGGCAAAAGAAAAGAGAGAGTAAAGTGTGAGCGTCAGAATTCACATGAGTGCTCAGCACTGTTTGCACGAAAAAGAGGGACTGAGCCCAAACCAGTGTTCAACACTTCTTTCAAATAAAAGAACATTGAGTGGGTTAAGCCCAAGTTAGCTAGGTCCCTAATTCAGATCAACTGAGCCCATGGGTTCATTGCTTCCGAAACATGACTCATGACATCCAAAATGATGTTCATCCCACATTTCCCAAGTTAATCTTAGTTCCCCCCAAAAGTGGCTAATGATTTTTAGATGGTCTACCATGATCTCTTCCCTCAGACACGGGAATTGGTTCAAGGGTGCATCTCTCCATACCTCTAACACATGTCATTGTAATTCCTCAACATCTTCAGAAGGTGGCGGGTCCAGACAACCCATTGCTTTTTGGTGCACTTCCTAAACTGACGTGCACATCCCAGACCAAACCACACCCCAAATAGGTGTATCCCACATCATCGCCGTACATCTCATCATGTAACAAATACACGGGCATAAAATGGTGATCTACTACGGACCGTAACGTGATCTACGAACCATATCGTCCTCAAACTACTACGGACCGAAACATCCTTAAACTAAACCCTCACCTCAAAAATGGTGATCTACGAACCATATCGTCCTCAAACTACTACGGACCGAAACGTCCTTAAACTAAACCTTCACCTCAAAAAGGGTAATCTACGGACCGTAACGTTCTCAAACTACTACGGACCGAAACGTCCTTAAACTAAACCCTCACCTTAAAAAAAGTGATCTACGGACCGAAACATTCTCAAACTAACAACGGACTGTAACGTTCTTAAACTAGAACAATAGAGCCCAAATACTCTTTTTTTGGATCTGAATGATCTTAAAACACTGTTAAGTAGATCTTAGTCTCAAATTGTACCAACGTATCCTTAACAAAAATTTAAGTTGATCTTAATCTCAAATGAGATTAATGATCCTTAAATCAACCCAAACCCAAATCTAAAATATACGGATCTGGACTAATCGCGCCCTACGGGCCACAACATAAATTAGTCTCCGTATACAATCCACGGGCAACCAAAAACAAAACAAAACACACACACGACATGAAGTGAACTTCTGGAGCAGGATAAAATGGTTATCGCTATACGATAACGTAATTAACTACATGGGCTTGCGCCTGCAGGGATGAGCGTCCCCATAATCAAAAACCCCTTGCAAACGAGGGGGAATCTGACGAAGTCTGCTACAACGGCCGTATCCGTTCAAACCTCCGAGACACGGTGCCATAAATCAACTTGGCATCTTCGAAGAGGTGGACGGATAATCCAAATATCATCTGCTTACAAATTCAGGAGAGACGATCCATCCCAGTTTCGTCTTTGTTTTCGGCGGTAAACATATTCTGACACGTCCGGTGGGACCTTTTCCTCTTTCCACTCCACACTTCGTGTGTCATGTTCGCGAACAAATCGCCGTTTACTATGGTTGCCCCTGGATTCAAGATATTAAGATTTGGTGTCTTGATCCTGTGCAGAGAAAAGAAGATCAATAGCTTCCAAGTGTACCTGCAACAGCAACTCCCGCTCCGTCCCTGCTAGAGGAGTGACATACGGGCCAAATGCAGCCTGCATCTTTTCAATGCCAGTGGAATAGGTGACTCAAGCCACCATTGGATTGTTTTTCGGGACCATGCTCCCGCCAGCAATCTTCAGCGCCCCAGTGCCATCACAGGAAGGTCCAAAGAAGTCGGTCTTCGATTGACTTGCAACTACCGTGGCCCCTCTCAACGGGTCGTCCAAGTCTGCTACCTCAGTCTTCAACAGGCTGAGCCAAAGCTTAAGTGGGCCTGCAATATCTGAAGGGGTTATCCCGAAGCGGATAGCTATTCCAGTTCCGGCAGGTGAAGTCGTCAAAGGGGCTTCTCCTACTAAAGGATCGGTCTTCGCAAGATTGGTTGTTCCAATTCATGCTATAAGCGAAGTCATCAAAAGAGCTTCCCCTGCCAGATAGTTGGTCTTCGAAAGATTAGCCGTTCCATCTCAACGGATGTCAGTCTTCAACAGGCTGGCATCAGCAGTAGCCCTTCACCAAGGCAGGGGCATGACGAAGTCACTTCCATAACCGATGAAATCCCATCTGCAAGGCATGCTCGACATCGCCACTGGCGCCGGGTGAGAAGAGCTGGGGGCAACTCCCCATCTGGACTTACTCCACCAACTCCAACGGTGGAAGTCGACACTGCTGTTCCAATCGGGAACAACTTGGAACCATTTAGGAGGGTGCAGAAGAACTCCCCAACTGCAGTGTTGAAGAAATCTCCACCACCTGTTGAAAACATGATACAGGCAAAGCCGGAGCAGCCCCCTCAGCGGCTGTCCTCCTATGTCCACATGGTCTGGCGGAAGATCCAAGATTCTGTGATCAACAAAGACCACTTTCGCCGACTAAAGAAAACAAAGGCTCGGCAAGAGGAGGATCATCCCTCTAGCATGCAGCGAGGGACTTATCAGGCGCCTGTTAAAATAGCTCCTTCGACTTCGACTTCTCACAAAAAGAGAAGGCTGGAGAATCTCCCACCGCCGGCAGCAAATCCTAAGGGTGAAGGATCCAAACGTCCTAAGTCTGGGGGCATGATCGTGTACACGGTGTACATGGCTTCCGGAAAAGAGGAGAGCCATGCTTCCGTGGCTCATCGGCCGCAAACTCGGTCGTTGACGAAAGCTTAGAAGCAACAACAAAAGTTCCAGGAGATGCTGACTAAAATGGCAGTACTTACCGAGCAAAAAGAAAGCACGGAAGCAGCGTCTGAGCAGCGCCAATAGCAGGAGACAGATACGGAGTTCTTGCGAAGGATGCTGGAGAGAAAGGATAAGGAGGCCGCAGAACAAGCGGCTAATATAAAACAGATGGCGCTCTTGTTCAAAGATATGGTCGGAATGATGATCCAACCAGAACCTCCCGCTGAAGACCCGCTGATAATCATCGAGGACGACAGAGGGGAAAAATCAAACCCTCTTTCGGCTTGATCAGCAGCCAGGGAGGAAACGATCTCCAAAGCTGCCCTCGATGACTATATAGCTCAGCAAATACGAGCTCATTAGGCCAGCGAAGCGGCTGGCCAAATCGTTAGAACTGGGCGACCTTACCCAGGCTGGTACGATCAAATCAAGTACCCGCCGAGATAAACGATCCCCAAGTTCTACGTATACAAAAGGACAGGCAACCCGCATCAGCATGTCGCCCAGTTCAGAGCATTATGTGGCAATACTAGAGGCGACGACAAATTACTTCTTCGCCAGTTCGTTGGCAGCTTGTCAGAGACGGCGTTTGAATGGTACTCGGAGCTCCCAAATGACTCCGTCAAATCATTCATGGAAATGGAGCTTCTATTCACACAATGGTTTGCGAATGCAAGCGAACGAACCCCGATCTCGGCATTAATCAATGCCACGGTGAAGCCAGGAGAGACCTGGGTTCAATATGCAATTCGGTGGCGGAACCTATGGTCGAAATGCGAACAACGCATTGAAGAAGCTCCTGCCGTGGGCATGTTCATAGGGACTCTCGATCCTTAGGCGATTGTATCCTAATTTATGATATTCTTCAAGCCGACCACCTTCCAGGCCTTGATTGACAAGCTGGCCCAAATGGACCAGATGGGCCACAGGCCGTCCTCCTCAAAAACGGATCCTCGGAATGAAAAGGGGAAGTGGAAAGCAGCCTTCATTGCCAACACTCAACAATAGCCGAGCAATTTGAAACCGGTTGTTCGCCAAAGTAACGTATGCCCGTGTCAATCCCTCAAGGAGAAGCTAGGACATCCTTACTCGTTTCCCTATGATAAAACGAGGAGACTGTTCGAATTGGCGATGCACAACAAACTCATTTCTCTGCCGGATCCGAGAAGGCCACTGCAGCCTGGTGACGCCAATAGCCCCAACTACTGCTCCTACCATGGATTAGTGGGCCACCCAATTGAGGATTGCTACATCTTCAAAAACTGGATCGAAGACCAATACCAATAAGGGAAGTTTGCGCTATCCGAAAACTGGAGGGTGAACCCATCGCAGAAGCACGCTCCTAAAAAAGTGGACACGCCGGGGGCATCATGCTCATTTATAGAAGAAGCTCCGTGGGAGGTTGTCCTTTTAGCTAAAACTAAAAAAGAATGCTGAAGGAACTTCAAGCATGTCCGGCGATCAGATGGAAAAGCCCGCTGGAGCCCGAAATCATTGAAAGAATGCTTAAACCGCGCCCAACACCAAAAACTACTAACGAGGGGCAAGACCTCCAGGCCAAGCCTTCGAAGTCTTCAAAGAAAAAGAAGAAGACCAAGAAACCCATGCAGCTCGACGACAATCATACGGACCTGCAAAAATACATCGACGCACTGGAGGAATACTGTTGCGCCACGGCAGCGCCCCGGCCGTCTATCCGAGGCCAAAATGCGGAATCAAAATTTTTTCTTAACTTTAAACTGGCGCTACCGCGGATAATATACCCGGATCGAAACCATTAACCTATACTAGCTTACTAGAGATGGGGTGAGAGATGTACCGAGTGATCCGAGTCCTCCGGTCTTCTCGTCGTCGTCCCGATCTCCCGCGGAAAATCCGGTCGTCGCATCCTTGCCGGAAGGGCACCACATCGTCTGTATCTTTTACGGGCTCCCACCTCAATACCGAGGCAACTCGGGCGTGAAGTTGGCTAGCCGACGCGCCCAAGATTTGCTGTAGAATTTAGTGTAGAATCATAGTCTCTTTGGAGTAGTGAAGTTGCCTTGATGGAGGAATAAGGTTAAGGAAAAATGGTGCTTTCATTTTTTCCAAAACTAGAAGAATGAGATGATGAAATATGTGCTACCACAAAATGGAAATTTCTCTCATCACATTCAAAGAAGTGGCCGGCCTCTCATGTAGGAAAATGGTGGGAGGAAACAACTAAGGGAGGTGAGTGTAGGATAAAGAGAATGGTGACCATATCCATAAAGCAAAGAAACATCAACCATACTTAAAACCCATACCCTTTCAAATCTCCATTAAAGCACCATTATGGATGAAAAACAAAAGATGCTTATCATAATGAATACAAATGCAAGAAACCCCCTCCTCAAAAGTTATTTGCACAATTGCAAATAACCCCCTCCATCGGAAAAGTCCGGCCGGGAAAGAACAAAGGAAAACCGGCCGGAACGGAATGCAAACTGGCAACTCCAGAAAACTGGTCCCGTAATAAATTACAGGAAAACCCCGATACTGTGCATACACACCCGCATCTGTATTCCGTCCGGATACAAATGCAATGAGACAAAATCTACACTGTACTATACTAGGATCCGGCTTAAACCAAAGCCGGCTAGTAATATCCGTCCGATCCTGATCCGTGCAATACCGCACGTATCCGATCGAACCCTGCCATATATCCATACGGCCACTAGTACAAACCGTCCGATCCTGATCCGTGCAATACCGCACGTATCTGATCGGACCCTGCCATATCTCCATACGGCCTCTACAGCGTTTCGCCCGAAAGCTTGAGTAACTGAAAGTGTGGTGGACTCTAAAGACTCGTCAATACTATGGCTGTGGATTTAACCACTAGCACGTCAGAGGTATTAGCCAATACGTGACGGGCCACCAGCTACTGACCAAAAGGGACGTCGATGAGCGAACTCATCCTGACACCCTACTGATCCTGTCAGTGACAATATCCGTACAGTCCGGTCCGTTCGTCTATGAGCATCGCATGGCGGGCCTAGGGGGTTGGTAAAAGTCAGACCCCCAAAGGCGGTACAAGTCGTGTCGGAGTGTAGCCCAGAACGCCCTGAGATACTACTGGAATACCTACCAGTAAATCTCCTGCCTCGGCCGAGGGCTTTGCGTAATGGCTCTCCTAGACACAGCGCGACCTCACCCCCAATACTGGGAGAGACGAACCCCTGCAGATCCGCTAACTGCCTCCATATGGCTCGGGACTGTACCCAACTAAAACCTGTTTGCACGACTCCTTTGAGCCGTGGTAGGGTAGTAATCAAAGCACAGTGGAAACTCACACGAGACAAATGACGATCTCAGGTCGATGAACTAACCTGTACACATGTCACCTGGGAACTGCTATCTGACGTCTGGTATAATCCCAACTAGCAGGTTCCCGGCGAGTCCTGTCCGGTGTACTCATAACCCAATGAGCACCTGTATACATCTTAGGTGAACCAACTGACACCAGTGGCTTGTGAGACCGGCCACCGCCCCTCGTCGGGGTCTCGACTGTATACACTAGTCTACTAATGGAGTATCGATGCCCAGTCTCGAAACTCCCACGACTAGGGACCTTTTAAGGATGTGCTTATAGACTACCAGCTCCCACGTATATGATCGCCATCATACTGCTGGTGATCAAGCAAGAATCCTAGGGGCTCTATCAACGTGTAATAGCGACCTGTCAGGTCACCTAAAGCAGTACACGATGATAAAGATAAACCAGATAGCATACTATCATCTCGAGTAAGACTGTTCTACCGGGATAGGTCCTCCCTCAATCATTGCAATCACGTGCCTGTGATCCAATAATTGACTCTGAGGGCACTATCTCCAACAAATACAACCAAAAGGCCCGGACCCCAGTCACACTCGAAGAGTTTCTCAACTACATACTTGAGAAAGGAGATAATGACATTAATGAGGGAAACGGCTCGTCAGAAGAACCCGAGAATTTTGTAGCGAGTTGCTACATGGTCTCTCGCTCGTCGTTAAAAGACGAAGAAACTCTCTCGGCGTCAGAAAGTAATGCAGAGGACCTAGGGGCAGGACCGGCGCCAGAATCCCTAGAACTATTGGAAGACCCAATTGACAGGCTGCTGAACGAAGCCCTTCAAAAGGGCAAAGCTGACTGAGAACGTGAAGCGGCCATATACGAAAAGGCCAAGCGTCGGCATCAGGATGAAGAAGCTGCGGTAAGGTTGAGTCGTAAAATACTCCACCCAAGCCAAAGCACACCTGCTACAAACAAGGGCAGGATCAAAGCAGAGAAGCAGTTCACCAAAGCCCTGTCAATGGGAATGAAGCTGCCTCCTCTCATGGAAAACACTCCCAGGAGTACGTGCCTCGACGAAGCGAATGTACATCCGAACTACTGCTTATACCATCAGAAGGTCACACACCCCACCGAAGAGTGCAATGCCTTCAAGAAGTGGTGGCAAGGATACATTGCTTACTGGCAACACTTCAAGCGGATGAAGCACAAAACTCGTAGACAACAAAGGATTGGCACGAGAGACTTCATGAAGCTTTCTGGGCGTATCGAACCACGTTCAAACCGGCCACAAATACAACACCATTCGCATTGGTATTCGGCACAGAAGCGATACTTCCCTTGGAGATAGAACTACCCTCTCTACGAATGGCAGTTCGATATGAGCTGACGGATGAAGAAAGTGCCCATCTTCGGCTTGAGAAGCTCGATGCCCTCGATGAAATTCGTCTCATGGCGCAGCAAAACTTGGAAGCTTACAATGCAAGGATGATGCGCTCATACGAAAGACTAACCAGACCGAGAACATTCTGCCAAGGCGAACTCGTGTTAGTCGTAAAAAGACCTATGTCCCCAACCGTGCAAAGTGGGGGAAATTCGAGCCGAACTACGAGGGTTCACATATCATAGAAAGGGTCTACCAAGGTGGGGCCTACTTGCTTATAGATATACATGACGAAAGACCCTTCCGGCCAATAAACAGCCTGTTCCTTAAGAAATACTACGCTTGAGAAGTCACAACTCAGGTTGATGATAGATGACGACGCTCGTGTCCGCTCGCTGTCTTCCTGAGTCAAAGCTCTATAAGTAGTATCCGGCAAAACTTCGCCTCGAAGCTAGCCCTGGACCGAGATGTCCCTAAGCTAACAACGGACCAAGATGCCCATAAACTAACAATAGACCGTAATGTCCTTAAACTAAATACGTTGCCTCAAACACGGCGATAGTGGAATTCAAGTCCATAAGTCCCAGCGGCGAGGACTGTAACTCAAGTCCTGCTAGCTGCACAGCTGCCCTGGTGGCGAAGTCCCCCATAAGTTCCATTGGCGAACTGAAGGGTAAAAAACGGTATGTCCACAAGCGAAATGGGCACGGATGAAAACCTGAAAGGGCGTCGTGAGTAAAAACAGCAGGGCTACCAGCGAGCTTGTGAAAACCTGAAAGAGCGCAATCTCGTTGTTAAAAAAATGGTACGTCCACAAGCGAAATGGGCACGGATGAAAACCCAAAAGGGCGCCGTGAGTAAAAACAACAGGGCTACCGGCGAGCATGTGAAAACCCGAAAGGGCACAATCTCGTAAAATTTTCACTTACGAAATCCTCACGACTCGTAAGGAGAACTCCCCCTATGAGACCCTCACGGCTCATAGCATTCAAGTGTTAAGTTACAGGGATCCAAACATGTCCTTAAGCCGTCATACTTCCTAAGTTGCCCTACAGGAGGTCCGATATTGGCCCTTATATACAATCCACGAGCACAAATAAACGTTTCCCCCAACAAGTTCCACCAAACACGAGAAATGTCCTCATATGGTGAACGACACTTGTAAGTCCTCTCGACTTATAAGAAGAAAATACTTTTGTGAGATCTTTACGACTTATAAGAGAGAACACCACTTAAGAATCCCCACGATTCCTAAGGAGAAAATATGCCTACGAGATTCTCACGACTCGTAGGGAGAAATACCTTTATGATACCCTTATGGCTCGTAAAGTCAAAAGGCCTTAGTCGACAGAATCCTAACCTTTTTCGCTAAGCCACCTTTGTTCAAACCGACAAGGGCAAATGATGATTCGCTCCTGGCAATATCTCAGTTATAGCGATGCTGATGCCTAAATCAATATCAAATTCCAAGGCTTTTCACGGCAAATGATGATTCGCTCCTGGCAATATTCCAGTCGCAGCGATGCTGATATCAAAATTGGTATCAAGTCTTTAGTTCCATACTCGCAATAAAAAATCAGCGAGCAAAAAAAACATGCATATAAAAATAGCCGAAATGATGGGGCAACTCGCAATAAAATCAGCAAGCAAAAAATATGCATATAAAAACAGCCGAAATATTTGGGCAACTCGCAATAAAAAGCAGCGAGTAAAAAGAAAAAATATCCGAAATGATTGGGCACCGCGATAAAAAATCCAAAATGATTTAGCAATCGCGAATTTCGTGATATAAAAAGTTGAAATGATAGAGCATCGCGGAAAGAAAAAAAATGAATGAAAATGAAACTTTTACCCTGCAGGTGAGTCTACACCAACCCCTGTATACAATCCATGTGCACAAATGAAAAGGGAGCCACATTTTCCCACCTGGCTCCGTCAAAGGGAGAGCCAAGTCTCGACGGATCACAAACAACCTAAAGACCACCTTGTCATTCATTTCGTTACAGCAGATACAGTGTCAACATGGCGTTTCTTCTCACTCCAGCAGGATGCAGACGCGACGTCAATAAAACAGAGCCATGGCAAAGTTCCTAATTCCAAATCTCGATGGTTCACAGACAGCCTAGAGATCAACAACGGCGTTTCTTCTCACTCCAACAGGATGCAGACGCAACGTCAACAAAACGGAGCCATGGCAAAGTCCCTAGTTCCAAATCTTGACGGTTCATAGACAGCCTAGAGATCAACAACGGCGTTTCTTCTCACTTCAACAGGATGCAGACGCAACGTCAACAAAACGGAGCCATGGCAAAGTCCCTAGTTCTAAATCTTGATGGTTCACAGACAGCCTAGAGATTAACAACGGCGTTTCTTTTCACTCCAACAGGATACAGACGCAACGTCAACAAGCGACACCAGGGTCAACAAGACGGAGCCATGGCAAAGTCCCTAGTTCCAAATCTCGACGGTTCACAGACAACCTAGAGATCACCTCGACATTCGTCTCGTTACAGCAGACGCAACGTCAACAAAGCGGAGCCACGGCAAAGTCCTAGTTCCAAGCCTCGACGGTTCACAAACAACCTAGAGATCACCTCGACATTCGTCTCATTACAGCAGACGCGGTGTCAACAAAGGAAGCGAAGGCCAAATTCTAAGCTTCAAGGTCTTGACGACAACTCAAATAAAACCTGAAAGACTATCGGAGATCATCCCACACCAGCGCGGAGTGGTTATGACTCATCGGGGCTCCCAAATTGAGCCTAATCTCAAGTAAAAAGTGTTATGGAAAATTCCTAACGTTTGCTCTTCTGACGGTAATATGACCTAAGGAGATTACTTGAAGATGTCTTGTCCAGCCCTGAAGGGATCAAAGACACTACAGTCGTGGGGCTACTCGAACAGCAGCGTAAAATCTGCATATTAGGGAATGCATCAGCCAATGCGACAGTACAATAGACAAAACCCTAGTACCATAGACCCTAACGGACCTCTGTCGTAAAGAGTAGTGGTTAACTATGCTGTTAGAATAGGTTTGCCTACAAGCCCAAGGAAGGTAAACTACAAACTCCGAAATGAGTTTATAAAGTAGAGACTCCGGGATGAATGAATAAACTACAAACTCTGAAATAAGTATATAAACTATTTCACACCAGATCGAGAAATCGAAGAAAAGAAAAATGCCAATATGAAATAAATGTCTTTTATTAATGAATTCAAGTGAATACAAGATACATTTCATAAAGGAATCAAAATGAATACATGTTATTCATGAATCATAAGTTTACAACCAATACAAGAAAAGAGGTACAATGACAGTTATTAAGGAGGAGGCGTCTTCAACAAATTGACAAGCCGCTCGCGCGCTCCTCTCAATTCTTTCTCATGGTCAGCTACAGCGGCCATCTCCGCTTCGATTTGAGTCCATTGCTACAAACAGGATGAAAGCTTTTCATCGATTTCTTGCTTAGCAGCTTCGCAGTCCTGCGTGACCCGCTCGGTGAAGTCAAGTTTCCGCCTTAGTGTCAACCCATCCGAAATATATCACTGGAGGTTGTCGAAAATAGCTTTTAGCTGCACAGCATTCGCCTCAACCAGGGCGCGCAATTGGACGGATTCACTGGAAGCCGGCTCATGTTCCTTGTTTCCCCAATCAGAGCAAAGCTCTGTTCAAATTCCAAGATTTGAAATGAAGCGGCACTTCCTTTTCCCAATAAGAGCAAAGCTCTATATTAAAAATCTAAAGTAAAAATTGAAGCAACGCTTCGGATTCTGCGCGCCGCGCGCCACTCGTCAAAAGTAGATGTTGGTGTATATGCCCTAGAGGCCATTACTGTATCATACTAGTATGTATATTACTTGATGGATGCTTGGGATATTCACAGTTGTATAGACAATCTTGCTCGATATAGTAGTATGCTACTTGGTTTGTCTCTGCTTTAATGTGTACATGTGTGTTTATTCATTATATCACCTATACGCATTAGTAGAGCCCTTAGGATCTTTGCTTGATTACCGGCGTCGTGATGGCGATCACACTCGTGGGGGCTGGGTAATCTACAAACACATCCTTATACGCGTCCCTAGTCGTGGGAGTATCGAGATAGGGCATCGATACTCCGGAGTAGACTAGCGTATGCGCTTCTCATCCCAGCACGGGAGACGGTCTGTCCCACAGCCGTCAGTACGCCGTACTTGAGATAGTATACGGGTGCTCGTTAGGTTACGAGTACACTGGACAGGACTCATCGGGAACTGATGGTTGGTATTATACCTATCGTCAGTTATCAGTTCCCAGGTGACATGAGTACAGCTTAGTCCGCTGACTTGACACTGTCACTTCGCCTCGAGTGTGTTCCCACTGTTCTTTGATTACTACCCTACCACGGCTCTACTGAGTTGTGCAAACAGGTAGTAGTTAGGAGCAGTCCCGAAGCATTTGGAGGCAGTGACGGTTAGACAGGATTCGTCTCTCCCAGTATTGGGGGTTGACATCGTGCTGTGTCTAGGAGAGCCATTACACGAGTAGTCCCTAGCCAGGGCAAGCGAGATATACTGGTAGGTTTCCAGCGTTATCTCAGGGTGTTCTGGGCTTCACTCCGACACGACTTGTACCGCTATTAGGGGACTGACATTTACCGCCCTCCTAGGCCCGCCATGCGATGTATCAGACGAACAGACCGGACTGTACGGAGATTGTCACATACAGACTCAGTAGGAGTTCGGATGAGTTTACCTCATCGGCCTTCTTATCGACATCTACCTGGAGACCGTTACGCACAGCTAGTGCCGCTTGCGGTCTGTGGTTAAACCCACTGTCAGCGTAGTGTCGAGTCTTTAGAGTCCCACACAGAGAGTTTCCCTGCACTGAGCGAAACGTGTAGAGGCCGTATGGTTTTACGGCAGGGCTACGATCACTTACGTATACTTGTATGCGTATGGTGTTCGGGCAGGCAATACTAGTGGGCTTTGGTTTAAGCCGGATCCTAGTATTGCACGGATGGATTTGTTTTGTCTTCTGTGCATCCGCATTCTACGGAATACGGATGCAGGTGTGTATACACAGTTTTCGGGAGCGATGAAGGAGGAGGTGCCTCATTAGGGTTTTAGCATTTGGTTCGGCCAAAACCGTTATGCGGCAGGCTCATTAGGGTTTTGATAGTTGATTCGGTCAAAACCATTTTGAGGCGGACTCATTAGGGTTTTGACAGTTCGTTTCGTCAAAACCATTATGAGCCGCGGACATCATTTACTAATCCTATTAGTGATAATTTTATGATGGCTAATTGCATTGACCATTTGACCCTGTTGACCTCTCTTGACTTTTTTAACCAGTTGACAATGTTGACCATTGACTTTCAAGAGGGATCTACACTCTTCATTCTTTTTCTTTTTCTTTTGGATTATGATAATGGTCATTTCAATGTAGCCATCAAACTCTATCTTGATGGGATTAGTAATGATGTTGTTTTTACATTATTGCAACCATGGTTACTTTTCCTTTGTATCATAATTTTCTTTCTCATTCTCTCTCTTGCTTTTTGAAGTGAGAAGAAAAGAAAAGCTCCATGGTTGCTAACCTTCCTCCTTCTTCTTCTTCCTCCTCTTGTTTTGATCTTTTGATCTCATGTGTTGAGAGATAAAGATTTCATAAAGACAAATCCATCCCTTCATCACTTCTACACAACCTAGGGCTTTTAGACTAGCAATCTCTTTGCCCTAGTTATCTCGGCTCGAGGTGGAGCTCGGTGCACATCTCTCGGGTGGATCGTCTACGACTCAAGGAGGCCGCGGAGGTGACCAAAGTCCGGATCAAGCCTCGGAACTAGCAAGGAGAAGAACAACCAAAGAGAAAGGTTTCAAGTTGAGGAGACCGCGGAGGTGACCAAAGTCCGGATCAAGCCTCGGAGCAAGCAAGGAGAAGAACAACAAGAAGAGAAGGAGTTCAAGTTGAGGTATAACCCCTAACCGAGTAGATAGATCTCTAGTTAGGATGCTAGTGTATTGTTTAGCAAAGATCCGGCTTTTACGGTCCATGTTACAAAGTTTAGAAAAAATTTTGTTTTACCGTTTTCGCAACCCCGAAAGTACCGGGAGAGGTAGCGTGGACCTAACAGTGGTATCAGAGCCTAACTAAACACACCCTAGCATGTTAGCAAAGTATTAAGAATATCGACCGGACGAAAACCCGCAAAATTACCCCGGAAAATTCAGTTTCTGCCGAATTTTAGAACTGTTCCAAAATTAAAAATTTATACACTAAAAATCGGCTCAGGCTTTTACTAGAACACTGGAAAAATTTCATCCCCCAACTCGTCCAAAGCGCCGCGTTTCCGCGGCATAATCTTGCTTATGCCGCGGAACCGCGACGGCGTTGGCTCTGTTTGGGAATATTTTTCTTGCAGTTTTCTTATTTGGGTATTTTGTGATTTTTGGTATATGACTTTTCTGCCCAGATTTTCCAGAAAGCAAAATTTGTTTTTGGGGCTTAAAAGTCCGTATTTTTGGTCGATGTTCTGTAGACTTTGGCTAATGGTTATATCTGTAATGTTATATGTGTATTGAACGTCTACTAATCGCTATACGCCGATTAGTGGGGGTTATACACATCTGTGATCTGTGTTGTTGATGGTATGTGTATATGAACTCGTTGGATTGTTGCAGATGAATAGCCGGGGTGGATGTGAGATGAGTGTTTCTTTTTCTTTCATTCATGTAATAAATTTGTAAATTGATGTAATATTATTTGTATGGCCGCACAACCGGGTCGGGGTTGTAGCCGTCATTGTATAATTCTTTTTACTGTTTTTGCTCCCAGGATAGACCCATGGAGGGGATGCACAAACTACCGGGTATCTCGAAGTGCCGAATGGCCTACTCACGGCGTTGAGGGAGGTTGCTTAGCTTCGAGTACTGGCAGGTAGTTTGCCGCACCCGTAGGGGTCTTGGGTGGGGTATTGGCTATTCATCGCGACCGTGTAATCCGCTTTTCGTTGCAGGCTCGAACGAATCACGGGTTCCTAGTATATCCAAAGTGTTCATCTGTGATCTGGATTGGCTATCATTGCTGTATATCTATATATAATAACTATTTAGGCGTTGCTTATGTTTTACAGCCGCGCTAGCCCAGCCCCCGCTCTGTCGTTAGTTAAGTAACCTAACGGGTGATGACGGGGCCCAGTGGCGAATGCGAATGGCATAAGCGTACGTCATATTTTGGTTGTTTTCTGCAATGGTAGGATTTAAATGATGGGATGCATTAAAAGAACTAATGCAAGAAAATAAACCTAAAAGACGTTGTTGGAATAAGTTTTTCAAAAAGCTGTTATTACAAGGACGTTCTTCTTTTTGTTTTGCATCGAGGTATTCGGTTATGAATGCCCAGCACCTCAATCGACGAGGCAAGGGCCGAGATCCCCTCATCGGGAGTGACCCCTTGGACAAAAATTTTGCGTCAGGGTAATAACTTCACCATAGTCGATTATTCTTGCTTTGCATCGAGGTATTCATATTACGAATGCCCAGCACCTCACTCGACGAGGAAAGAGCCGAGTTCCCTTCACAGGGTGTGACCTCTTTAGCAAAAGTTTTCGCCACTATGTTTTCAAAAGGTCTATCATGTTCCTCCAACCACATCAAGTTCATTACGTTAACGGGTTTTTCGCCAAAAACTCAGCCGTAGCCCTCCGTCGTTTCAGAAAATTAATACTTAGTATTCGTGCTGTGTTTGTTGATTATTCGTCAAGACACGGTGAACGGTAGCTGAGTAATAATTCTCTGTTGCACTGATAGATGCGATAGGTTAGGACGGTCACATGATTTTGTTGATTATTCATCAAGGATCATGCGGGCGGGTCTAATGCAATCCTGGATAACGACGGGTTGAACTTGACTAGGACCTTTTGATTTGTTGATTATTCGTCAAGGTCACTTGGGTCCTAGGGGCAAAAACCACATCGGGAGTTTCAAAAGAACTGAAACTTGCAGATTTAGCATACCTTCTGGAGTGTAGTGACTAGAGTGGATTCCATCTAGGTCATCACACAATGATAGTTGGATCCCGATCCCACTGATGAGTTGGATTACTCTCGGGAGATTACTTTCACTTAACAATCAATGCTATAAACCTAGTAGGTGTCTAGAAAGGTGTTAGCGGGGCTACGCCCCCAGGGAAAAGAGGTTCTTAAATTAAGGAACTTCGCGAAAGCGTTGGAAAACCTCCCTCGAATTACCGACACTAGCCTGGCTGAAAGGTTAAGCAAGTATTGTGACGTGAATTAAATCCCGACTAGTTCTTCTTTTAAAAAGGTTTTAAGAAGAATTTGAGGAAACAGTAGGAGACATCCTGGTTAGATAAACTAATAAACCAATCTAATCTTGCAAGAGCGCCCGCTGAGTGTTTCTTTTCTCTCTCTCCAGGTAGCAACCATTTCACGCCCTAATCAAGATAATAAAATGTATCGCTTGACCGATCCGAATTCTTATTCGGGGCTGGGGAACGTTGGTTCAGCTCTAACTTGTGACAACAGTCATAAGTATGAGAAAGGGAAAGGGGATTGTATGGATTTCCAGGATACCCAGTTGAAGAAGATGCATGGTTTTGCATCTACTTCAGGTGTTCTTGTTATTGAGAACTATTTTACGGTCAGCCCTACCTCCTGGGTACTTGATACCGGATCAGGATCTCATATCTGTAATTTATTGCAGGGACTGAGAAAAAGTAGGATAGTTGCACCGGGTGATATGTCGCTCAGAGTAGCGAACGGAGCACAAGTAAATGCGGCAGCCGTCGGTGAATATCACCTAGTATTGCCAAATGGCAAGACTATGATATTGAACGATTGCTACTATGTACCCTCCATGGTTTGCAACATCATATCAGTTTCTTTACTCGATAAAGATGGATATAACTTTGTTCTTGATAGAAATATCATGAACATTTACCTTCATAAGGTACTGGTTGCAGAGGGTACACTGTGTAATGGTATCTACGTTCTAAATCAGAATACAGTTCTCAATATACAAAACACACGCAAGAGGAAGAATTCAGATACGAATGAATCTTACTTGTGGCATTGTAGACTTGGTCATATTGGAGAGAAAAGACTGAGTAAGTTGCATAAAGATGGACTCTTGAATGCGTTCGAGTTTTCATCTTATGAAACTTGTCAGTCTCTTCTCAAAGGGAAGATGACCAAATCTCCGTTCACCGGACATGGAGAAAGAGCAGCAGAGCTCTTGGGACTCGTACATAGTGATGTATGTGGTCCGATGTCTATACATGCAAGGGGTGGGTTCTCCTACTTCATCACATTCACTGACGATCTCTCTAGGTTCGGATATGTGTATCTGATGAAACACAAATCTGAAGCTTTTGAGAAATTCAAGGAATTCAGAAAGGAAGTAGAGAACCAGATTGGCAAAAGTATCAAGATCCTCCGGTCTGATAGAGGAGGGGAGTACTTAAGCACGGAATTCCTAGATTACTTAAAAGAGAATGGTATTCTCTCTCAGCTTACTCCTCCTTATACACCACAGCACAACGGTGTATCGGAGAGGAGGAATCGTACCCTTCTGGATATGGTTCGCTTCATGATGAGTAGTGCTGAGTTACCTCTTTCATTCTGGGGACATGCGCTTCAGACAGCGGCATACCTTTTGAATCAAGTTCCGTCCAAATCAGTGCCTAAAACTCCGTATGAGATATGGAGCAGTAAGAAACCATGTCTTAAGTTTATTAAGATATGGGGTTGTCCAGCCTATGTGAAAACAAAGAAACCGGACAAGCTAGAGGCACGATCAGTTCTGTGTAAATTTGTGGGATATCCTAAAGACTCACTAGGATATCTGTTCTACCACACTGAGGAACAGAAGGTGTTTGTATCTCGCCATGCTACCTTCTTAGAAAGGGAGTTTCTTGCAAAAGAAACTAGTGGGAGTTCGGTAGAACTGGAAGAAATTCAGCGACCACAAAATGTAACTGAAAATTTGGAGGAACCGCTAGATTCAATAACCCCAAACGAACCTCAGCCACTCCGCAGATCTGGTAGTATTTCTTATCCGCCCGAGAGATACTACGGTTTTCTCATAGACGGGGATCGAGAGGATTGCATCTTGGAAGAAGATGACCCTACCAGTTTCAGGCAGGCCATTATCAGTAGGGACTCTGATAAGTGGCAGGAAGCAATGCAATCCGAAATGGAGTCCATGTACGCCAATAAAGTGTGGACCTTGGATATTGCTCCACCTGGGGTAAAACCCGTTGGATGCAAATGGATCTACAAAAGGAAACTTGGTGTAGATGGGCAGGTGGAAACCTATAAAGCTAGACTCGTTGCAAAAGGTTTTCGTCAAAGACCTGGTTTGGACTATGACGAAACTTTTTCTCCGGTGGCTATGCTCAAATCCATTCGGATCCTACTTGCCATTGCTGCCTTCCATGACTATGAAATCTGGAAGATGGATGTAAAAACGGCTTTCCTAAACGGTTGTTTGGAAGAGTGAGTTTATATGGATCAGCCAGAAGGTTTCGTAGACAGTAGGAGCAGCGGGAAAGTGTGCAAGTTGCTTAAATCCATTTATGGATTAAAGCAGGCATCGTGGAGCTGGAACATCTGTTTTGATGAGGCAATCAAGGAATTTGATTTCATCAAGAACGAGGATGAACCTTGTGTCTATAAGAAAATTGTAGGACGAACTGTCGTATTCCTAGTCTTGTACGTGGACGACATTCTTTTGATAGGAAATGACATTCCTATGCTACAATCGGTCAAGCTATTTTTGTCACAACGGTTCTCCATGAAGGACCTGGGTGATGCCTCGTACATTCTGGGGATCAAGATCTATAGAGATAGATCCAAGAGACTGCTGGGACTTTCGCAGTCCAGGTATATAGAGACCGTACTAAAGAGATTTAGTATGGAGGATTCCAAGCACGGTAACATACCCGCATTGCACGGAATTACCCTCTCCAAGAAGATGTCTCCTAAGACTGACGAGGAGAGGGTTCGCATGAGCACTATACCCTATGCTTCGGCGGTAGGATCTATAATGTATGTGATGCTATGTACAAGACCAGATGTAGCTTACGCGCTGGGCGCGGTAAGCCGGTATCAGTCAGACCCAGGTGAGGACCACTGGACAGCAGTGAAGAACATTCTCAAGTACCTGAGAAGGACTAAGGAGATGTTCCTGGTTTACGGTAATGGAGACCTCCGGGTCGAGTCCTTTACCGATTCAAGCTTCCAGAGTGACAAAGATGATAGCAAGTCTGTCTCGGGTTTTGTGTTTACCCTCAATGGAGGGGCGGTATGTTGGAGGAGTTCCAAACAGGATACCGTCGCAGACTCGACGATGGAGGCTGAATACTTTGCTGCTAGTGATGCCGCAAAAGTGGCGGTCTAGATAAAGAAGTTCATTAGTGAACTTCAGGTGGTTCCGTCCATTGTTGACCCAATACCTTTGTGTTGCGATAACAATGGGGCTATAGCTTTAGCGAAAGAACCAAGGTCCCATCAGAAATCCAGGCACATCTTAAGGCGGTATCACCTGATCAGGGAGATCATTGATCGCCAGGAGATCGAGGTGCGGAGAGTGGACACAAAGGACAACACAGCGGACCCATTCACGAAGGCCTTAACCCAGACTCAGTTCGAGCGGCTGATCGAGATGATAGGTCTTCGATACGCCAGTACATAGCCTTAGTGCAAGTGGGAGATTGTTGGTGTATATGCCCTAGAGGCCATTACTGTATCATACTAGTATGTATATTACTTGATGGATGCTTGGGATATTCACAGTTGTATAGACAATCTTGCTCGATATAGTAGTATGCTACTTGGTTTGTCTCTGCTTTAATGTGTACATGTGTGTTTATTCATTATATCACCTATACGCATTAGTAGAGCCCTTAGGATCTTTTGCTTGATTACCGGCGTTGTGATGGCGATCACACTCATGGGGGCTGGGTAATCTACAAGCACATCCTTATACACGTCCCTAGTCGTGGGAGTATCGAGATAGGGCATCGATACTCCGGAGTAGACTAGCGTATGCGCTTCTCATCCCAGCACGGGAGACGGTCTGTCCCACAGCCGTCAGTACGCCGTACTTGAGATAGTATACGGGTGTTCGTTAGGTTATGAGTACACTGGACAGGACTCGTCGGGAACTGATGGTTGGTATTATACCTATCGTCAGTTATCAGTTCCCAGGTGACATGAGTACAGCTTAGTCCGCTGACTTGACACTGTCACTTCGCCTCGAGTGTGTTCCCACTGTTCTTTGATTACTACCCTACCACGGCTCTACTGAGTCGTGCAAACAGGTAGTAGTTGAGAGCAGTCCCGAAGCACTTGGAGGCAGTGACGGTTAGACAGGATTCGTCTCTCTCGGTATTGGGGGTTGACATCGCGCTGTGTCTAGGAGAGCCATTACACGAGTCGTCCCTGGCCAGGGCAAGCGAGATATACTGGTAGGTTTCCAGCGTTATCTCAGGGTGTTCTGGGCTTCACTCCGACACGACTTGTACCGCTATTAGGGGACTGACGTTTACCGCCCCCCTAGGCCCGCCATGCGATGTATCAGATGAACAGACCGGACTGTACGGAGATTGTCACATACAGACTCAGTAGGAGTTCGGATGGGTTTACCTCATCGGCCTTCTTATCGACATCTACCTGGGGACCGTTACGCACAGCTAGTGCCGCTTGCGGTCTGTGGTTAAACCCACTGCCAGCGTAGTGTCGAGTCTTTAGAGTCCCACACAGAGAGTTTCCCTGCACTGAGCGAAACGTGTAGAGGCCGTATGGTTTTACGGCAGGGCTACGATCACTTACGTATACTTGTATGCGTATGGTGTTCGGGCAGGCAATACTAGTGGGCTTTGGTTTAAGCCGGATCCTAGTATTGCACAGATGGATTTGTTTTGTCTTCTGTGCATCCGCATTCTACGGAATACGGATGCAGGTGTGTATACACAGTTTTCGGGAGCGATGAAGGAGGAGGTGCCTCATTAGGGTTTTGGCAGTTGGTTCGGCCAAAACCGTTATGCGGCAGGCTCATTAGGGTTTTGACAGTTGATTCGGTCAAAACCATTTTGAGGCTGACTCATTAGGGTTTTGACAGTTAGTTTGGTCAAAACCATTATGAGCCGCGGTCATCATTTAATAATCCTATTAGTGATAATTTTATGATGGCTAATTGCATTGACCATTTGACCCTGTTGACCTCTCTTGACTTTGTTGACCGGTTGACCATGTTGACCATTGACTTTCAAGAGGGATCTACACTCTTCTTTTCTTTTTCTTTTTCTTTTGGATTATGATAATGGTCATTTCAATGTAGCCATCAAACTTTATCTTGATGGGATTAGTAATGATGTTGTTTTTACATTATTGCAACCATGTTTACTTTTCCTTTGTATCATAATTTTCTTTCTCATTCTCTCTCTTGCTTTTTGAAGTGAGAAGAAAAGAAAAGCTCCATGGTTGCTAAACTTCCTCCTTCTTCTTCTTCCTCCTCTTGTTTTGATCTTTTGATCTCATGTGTTGAGATATAAAGATTTCACAAAGACAAATCCATCCCTTCATCACTTCTACACAACCTAGGGCTTTTAGACTAGCAATCTCTTTGCCCTAGTTATCTCGGCTCGAGGTGGAGCTCGGTGCACATCTCTCGGCTGGATCGTCTACGACTCAAGGAGGCCGCGGAGGTCACCAAAGTCCGGATCAAGCCTCGGAACTAGCAAGAAGAAGAACAACCAAAGAGAAAGGTTTCAAGTTGAGGAGACCGCGGAGGTGACCAAAGTCCGGATCAAGCCTCGGAGCAAGCAAGGAGAAGAACAACAAGAAGAGAAGGAGTTCAAGTTGAGGTATAACCCCTAACCGAGTAGATAGATCTCTAGTTAGGATGCTAGTGTATTGTTTAGCAAAGATCCGGCTTTTACGGTCCATGTTACAAAGTTTAGAAAAAATTTTGTTTTACCGTTTCCGCAACCCCGAAATTACCGGGAGAGGTAACGTGGACCTAACAGTAGACATGCCAGCGCCAGGAGCGCTGCGCCCTAGGCAGTGCGTCACTAATCAGAGCAAAGCTCTGTTTTAAAAATTCAAAATTTAAATTGAAGAAACGCTTCAGATCCAGCGCTCTGCGCTGCGTGCCACGTGTCAAACACGGGTGCGCTAGTGCAGTTGCGCTGCGCTCTGCGCTGCGCGCCACGTGTCAAACAAAGACGCGCTAGCGCAGTTGCGCTGCGCTCTGCGCTGCGCGCCACATGTCGAACGAAGGCGCGCTAGCGCAGTTGCGCTGCGCTCTGCGCTGCGCGCCACATGTCGAACGAAGGCGCGCTCGCGCAAAGTGCGCCAGCGCTGGAATTAAAAGAATTCCCCACTGTTAGATCAAAAGATCTAATAATAATAAATTATTAATTAATCAGAATTAAAATTCTGTTATAGAAAGATTTTTCAATCTTATTAAAAGAAGAAGATTATCTTCTGTAAAACAGAAGCCTTAGGATCAAAGATCCAACGGTGGGAAATATTCCTAAATCAATCAGAGAAAAATCTCTTAAACTGATTTAACAAATCAATTGGCCCTATATAAAAAACCCCAAGACTTCAAGTCTAAAAAATAGAGAGACACATACAGAAAAAGAGAGAGAAAACCCTCTGCAAAAAGAGCAAACTCTTAAGAAAAAGTGGATTTTCTTCATCTTAAAGGTAAAGAACTATGTTCTTGAATAACAGAGATGAATCCATCTCATAAAAAAGAAGAACCATCTTCTAAAAAGATCTTAGATCTATAAAAAGACCAAGGTCTTTTGATTTAAAAGAAAAGATCAAAAAGATCTAATCATAAAAGACTAAAAGAAGTATTTTACTTCATTCACAGATCTTTTGATCTATAAAGGCAGAGCCTTTTACAAAAAACAAGAACTTTTGTTTTTGATCTTGAGGCAAAGCCTCCTTTGAAGAACATAAATTTGTTTTTTGATCTTAAAATTGATCAGAAACGCTTTGCGCTATTAAAAAGTGCCTTGCACTCATGAACTGCGCCCTTGCGCTCCTTGGACCAGCGCTCAGCGCCAAAACCTGCCACGTGTCAACCAGAGACACAATCTGCGCTTTGCACTTCTAAAAACAGAGCACTGCGCTCATGGGCTGGCGCTCAGCGCCAGGCGCGCCACGTGCCACTCACAGGTGCGCCAACAGACTAGCGCAACGTGCTCATACACTAAAAGCGCAATGCGCCAATAAACTAGCGCTCAGCGCTATGCGCGACACGTGTCCTCCTCGTGTGCGCTATCCAACAGAAGCGCAATGCGCTCTTTCCTTAGCGCAAAGCGCCTGACGCGCCACGTGGCGCACTGTCAGAACATACTTTGTTCTGATATATGATATGCATTATTAAAAGGGCCGAGCCCAGATAAAGGCTCAATAGCCAGAACAATAAATTGTTCAACTCATATCAACTGAGCCCATATGCTCATAAACCTGCAAACAGACTTTAGTCCCAAATTAGACTATAGATCTCCCAACCAACATTGGTTCAAGGGTACATCTCTGAACTCCTCTGATATTTGTCGTTGTAATCCTTCAACGTCTTCAGAGAGGTGACGTGTCTCGACAGCCATACATTCTACGGACTATGATGTCCTTAAACTGGACTGTGGGGTCTTTAAACTCTTGGACTATGATACCCTTAATCTTGACCGTGATGTCTTAAAACTAACATTTGACTGTGGGATCCTTAAACCCACGGACTATGATGTCCTTAACCTTGACTGTGAGGTCTTTAAACTCATGGACTATGATGTCCTTAACCTTGACCGTGATGTCTTAAAACTAACATTGGACTGTGGAGTCCTTAAACCCACGGAATATGATGTCCTTAACCTTGACTGTGAGGTCTTTAAACTCATGGATTATGATGTCCTTAATCTTGACCGTGATGTCTTAAAACTAACATTGGACTGTGGGGTCCTTAAACCCATAAACTATGATGTCCTTAACCTTGACTGTGAGGTCTTTAAACTCATGGACTATGATGTCCTTAACCTTGACCGTGATGTCTTAAAACTAACATTGGACTGTGGAGTCCTTAAACCCACGGACTATGATATCCTTAACCTTAACTGTGAGGTATTTAAACTCATGGACTATGATGTCCTTAACCTTGACCGTGATGTCTTAAAACTAACATTGGACTGTGGAGTCCTTAAACCTACGGACTATGATGTCCTTTACCTTGACTGTGAGGTCTTTAAACTCATGGACTATGATGTCCTTAACCTTGACCGTGATGTCTTAAAACTAACATTGGACTGTGGAGTCCTTAAACCCACGGACTATGATGTCCTTAACCTTGACCGTGAGGTCTTTAAACTCACGGACTATGATGTCCTTAACCTTGACTGTGAGGTCTTTAAACTCATGGACTATGATGTCCTTAATCTTGACCGGGATGTCTTTAAACTAACATTGGACCACCATGTCCTTAAACTGGTAATCGACCGCAATGTCACTAAACTAAACATTAGAGTCCAAATGCTCTTTTGTTGGATCTAAATGATCCTGTTAAGTTGATCTTAGTCTAGAAATTAGACTAACGTATCCTTAACAAACGTTTAAGTTGATCTTAGTCTCAAATGAGGCTAACGTATCCTTAAACCAAACCCCCAAACCCAAATCTAAGAAGATGCGGATTTGGACTAATCCACATTCTACGGGCGACAACACAAAATCATCTCCGTATACAATCCACGGGCAACCACAAACAAAACAAACACCCACAACACGAAGTGACCATCTGGAGACGGAGAAAGTTGTTATCGCGATGCGGTAGCGTAATTAACTGCACGGGCTTGCGCCTGCAGGGAAGAGCGTCCCCACAATCAAAAACCCCTCAGACGAGGGGGAATCTGACGAAGTCTGCTACATCGGCCGCATCCGTTTAAACCTTAGATACATGGTGCCATAAATCAAGTTGGTATCTTCGGAGAGGTGGACGGATAGCACCAATTAGCATCTGCCCCGAATTTCAGGCAAGACGTTTATCGCGTCTCTGTGTTTGGAGGGGAATAGATTCTGGCATGCCCGGTGGGACCTTTTCCTCTTTCCACTCCACACTTCGTGTGTCGTGTTCGTGAACCAATCGCGGTTTGCTAATAGTTGCCCTTGGGTTTCGGGATACTAAGATTTGGCGTTTTGCTTGGTGCAGAAAGCGAAGGATCGATGGCATCCACTTGTGCAAAATGTTCTAATTGCAATTGCAACCCATGCTCCGCTTCATCTGGAGGCATAGCCTACGGGCCCCAAGCAGCCTCTTTGTTCTTAATGCCGGTGGACCAGGTGACTCAGGCCACCACTGGATTGTTCTTTGGGACTATGCTCCCCCCGATGAGCTTCAACATCCCTGTACCAGCACCGGAAGCTCCCAAGAAGTCGGTCTTCGATCGGCTTGCTACTACCATAGCCCCCCTCAATGGGTCGTCCAGCTCCAGCGCCTCAGTCTTTGCCAGATTGGGCCAAAGTTCATGTGGGCCCATGATGAAGCCTGCAATTCCAGAAAAGGTTATTCCGAAGAGGACAGCCATCCCTGCCCCCAAAGTCACCAAGGCGGCTTCTCCTGCTACAGAGTCGGTCTTTACAAGACTGACTATTCCGGCTCCCGTTCCTGCTCGAAGGTTTGTCTTTGACAGATTGGATATCGCTACTCAAAAGACGTTAGTCTTCAAGAGGCTGGCACCAGCGGTGCCTCACCTGGACAGGGGGCAAGACAAAGCCATCCCCATCGCCGAACCAACCCCAACAGCTCGACATGCTCGACGTCATCACTGGCGCTGAGTAAGGAAGGTCGGGGGCAACTCCCCCTCTGGGCTAACTCCACCAGCTCTAACGGTGGAAATTAATGCTGCTGTTCCAACCGGGAACAGTTTTGAGCTGCTGAACAAGGTGCGCAGGAATTCGCCTACCGCCGTACTAAAAAGATCTCCGCCGCCGGTGGAGACCGTCATAGAAATAAAGCCGGAACAGCCCCCTCAACGGCTGTCTTCCAAAATTTATAAAGTCTGGTGACAGATCCAGAACTCAGTGATCGATCCGGACTATCTCCGCCGACAGAAGAAGCTGAAGGTCTAGCAGGAAGAAAACCGTCCTGTTAACCCACAAAAGACGACGACTACCTGGGTGCCCACTGCAATGGCTCCCTCAACGTCAATCACCCAAAAGAGAAGGAGGCCAGAGAAAGCCCCTGTAACTGCGGCAGGCCACAAAGACGCTGAGCCCAAACGCCCCAAGTCTGGGGGCATAATGGTGCATACTGTTTACATGGCTTCCGGAAAAGAGGAAAGCCGCACTTCGACGGGTCACCGACCGCTCACCCGATCAATAACAAAGGCTCAGGAACAGCAACAACAGAAGCTTCAAGAGATGCTGACTACAACGGCCGCACTTACCGGGCCAAAAGAAATCCCGGAGGCATCATCAGAACAGCGTCACGAACAAGAAACTGACGCTGACTTCCTACGTAGAGTCCTCGAAAAGAAGGACAGAGAAGAGGAAGAACAAGCTGCCAATATAAAACAAATGACGCTTCTCTTCCAAGACATGGTAGGGATGATGTTACAGCCGGATCCTCCAGCTGAAGACCCTCCGATCATTATTGAAGACGATAGAGGGGAGACATCTAATCCTCCTCCGGCTCTTTTAGAAGCCAAAGAGGAAACTATTTCCAAGGCCGCACTGGATGACTATATAGCTCAGCAAATACGAGCTCACAAGGCGAATGAAGCGGGTGGCCAAGTTGTCAAGACTGGACGACCCTATCCGGGCTGGTATGACCAAATAAGTTACCCGCCGGGATATACGATCCCTAAGTTCCATGTGTATAAAGGGACGGGGAATCCACATCAGCATGTCACCTAGTTTAGGGCTCTTTGTGTAACACCGGAGGCGATGATAAACTACTATTTCACCAGTTCGTCGGCAGCTTGTCGGACACAGCTTTTGAATGGTATTCAGAGCTTCCCAACGATTCTGTCAAAACTTTTGCAGAGATGGAGTTGTTATTCACTCAGTGTTTTGCGAGCGATAGCGGACGCACCCTGATTACGGCATTGATCAATGCCAGAGTAAAGCCGGGAGAGACGTGGGTGCAGTATGCAATCCGGTGGCGGAACCTATGGTCGAAATGCGAACAATGCATCGAAGAAGCGCCGACAGTGGGCATGTTCGTGGGCACTCTTGACCCTCATGCGACCATCTCGTAATTCATGATGTTTTTTAAGTCAACTACTTTCCAGGCCTTGATTGACAAGTTGGCCCAAATGGATCAGATGGGTCATAGACCATCTCCTTCAAAGACGGATCCTCGGAATGAAAAGGGGAAAGGAAAAGCAACTTTCATCGCCAATACTCAACGACAGCCGGGTAACTTAAAACCGGTTGTTCGCCAAAGCAATATGCGTCCACGCCCATCCCTCAAGGAAAGGCTAAGAAGTCCTTACTCGTTTCCTCAAGACAAAACGAGAAGACTGTTTGAGCTGGCAGTGTGCAACAGGCTCATAAATTTGCCGGATCCAAAACGTCCGTTGCAGCCAGGCGATCTCAACAATCCTAATTACTACCCTTACCATCAAGCAGTAAACCATCCAATCGAAGATTGCTATGTCTTAAAAAATTGGGTTGAAGACCAATACCAACAAGGCAAATTCGCATTATCGAAAAACTGGAAGGTGAACCCGCCACAACCTCATGCTCCCAAAAAAGTGGACATGCTGGGGGCATCATGCTCTTTTATAGAAAAAGCTCCATGGGAGGTAGCTCTTTCAGCCAAGACGAAAAGAGTACTGAAGGATCTTCACACATGCCCAGCCGTCAGGTGGAAAAGTCCGCCAGAGCCCGAGGTCATTGATGGGATGCTGAAACCACGCCCAACACTGAGAATTGATAGCAGTGGGCAAAACACCCAGGCACAGCCGTCAAAGTATTCAAAGAAAAAGAAAAAGACCAAAAAGCTGGCGCAGTTTGATGACAAGCGCACGGATCTGCGAAAATATATTGACGCACTGGAAGAATATAATTAGAAGGCGCGGACCCCAGTCACACTCCGAGAATTCCTCAGCCACGTCCTTGAGGACGGAGATGATGACAAAGACTTGTCGGATGAACTTGAGGATAATGTGGCAAGCTGCCATATGATCTCTCACTCGTTGATAGACAGTGAAAAAGCTCTTGACGCAGAGAATCCGGGGGCAGATCCCGAGCCGGAACTTCTAGGGCCATCAGACGAAACAATTGACGCATTCCTGAACGAAGCCCGTCTAAAAAGCAAAGCTGATCGGGAGCACGAGATGTCCATATTTGAAAAGGCCAAACGCCAGCGACTAGACAAAAGGGTCGAAACACTCCCACCAGATCAAAGTACATCCGCTGCAAATAAAAACAGGATCAAGACAAGGAAGTGATTCGCCAAAGCCATATCGATGGGGATGAAGCTGCCCTCTTTTAGAGAAAATTCTCCTGGTGGTATATATCTTAATGAAGCGGACGTACATCCTAACTTCTGCTTGTATCATCAAAAGATCGCACACCCTACTGAAGACTGCAACTCCTTTAAGTGTTGGTGGCAAGGGTATGTCGCTCACAGGCAACATTTCAAGAGGACAAAGCGTGAAGCTTGTGGACATCGGAAAAATGTGACAGATGAGAGTAAAAGAATTGCCGGCACTTATCATAGGGTTGATCCCGGGGGATCGCGAGTTCTCACCTTCGGGAGCGACTCCGACGAAGAAGTAGCCCTCGGCCCCCTCTTCAAGGAATCCATCTCTGAAGCGAAAGAACTGAGGAGTTGCGAGAACATTCAGCCGTGCAATCGCACGCTACCCGGAAAGAATCTCGGAACCGCAAACAAGAGATCGAACAAAAAGGATAAGGGGAAGGGAAAAATGGCCTTCGTCGTCTACGCTCAACAACAATCGAGTGGCCCTAGACTGGTTGTTCGCTAAAGCAACAAGCGGCAACCCCTCTATGAGAAGTTGAAACGTTCTTACTCATTTTCCCGGGATGAAACAAGAAGACTGTTTGAACTAGCGGTGCGCAACAGGCTTATCACTCTACCAGAGCCGAAACACCCACTACAACTGAACGATGTCAACAATCCTAATTACTTCCCTTACCACCGAGTATTGGGCCATCCGATCGAAAACTGCTACGTCTTCAAAAACTGGGTTGAAGACCAATACCAACAGGGCAAGTTCGTGCTGTCCAAAAACTGGAAGGTGAGCCCGCCACAACCACATGCTCCGAAAAAGATGGATATGCCGGGGGCATCGTGCTCATTCATAGAGAAAGCCCGATGGACCGAAAAGTCCGTAAACTAGAAATTCGCCTCAAATATGGCAGCGATGGACCGCTATGTCCTAAAACTGGCCATGGACCAAAAAGTCCGTAAACTAGAAATTCGCCTCAAATATGGCAGCGATGGACCGCTATGTCCTAAAACTGGCTATAGACCGAAAAGTCAGTAAACTAGAGATTCGCCTCAAATACGGTGATGGTGGACCACTATGTCCTAAAACTGGCTGTGGACCGAAACGTCCCTAAACTAACGATGGACCGCAATGTCCTAAAACTTGCAACGGACCGAAACGTCCCTAAACTAACGATGGACCGCAATGTCCTAAAACTTGCAACTGACCGAGACGTCTATAAACTACTACGGATGGCAGCATCCCAAGGCTGACGTGGTAAAAAAAAGAAAAAAAGGTATGTCCACAAGCAAAATGGGCACAGATGAAAACCCGAAAGGGCACCGTGAGTAAAAACGGCAGGACTACCGGCGATGTTTGTGAAAATCCAAAAGGGCGCAGACTCGTAAAAAAAACAAAAATAAAAAAAAACAAATAAACACGGTATGTCCATAAGCAAAATGGGCACGGATGAAAAGCCGAAAGGGCGCCGTGAGTAAAAACAGCAGGGCTACCGGCGAGTCATGTAAAAACCCGAAAGGGCGCAACCTCGTTAAAAAAAATAAAAAAATAAAATAAAAAAAAAAAAAATGGTATGTCCATAAGCGAAATGGGCACGGATGAAAACCCGAAAGGGCTCCGTGAGTAAAAACAGCAGGGCTACCGGCGAGTTTTGTGAAAACCCGAGAAGGCGCATTCTCGTTAAAAGACACTTGCAAGGTCCTCTTGACTTTGTAAGCAAAAACCGCCTGCGTGAGATCCTTACGACTCACAAGGGAGCAACACACTTAGGGATCCCCACGATCCCTAAGGAGAAATTATACTTGCGAGATCCTCACGACCCGTAAGGAGAACCCTCTTATGCGACCCTCACGGCTCATAAGATTCAAAAGCCTTAAGTTACAGAGATCTGAACCTGTTCTTAAGCAGTCATACCATCCGATTATGCCCCACAAGCGGCTCAATATTGACCCTTATATACAATCCATGGGCGCGAATAAACATTTCCCTAACAATGTCCCATCCGCGACTAGGGATGTGTTTGCACGATGAACAACCCTTGTGAGTACTCTCGACTTATAAGGAGAAAACTCTCGTGTAAGATCCTTACGACTTATAAGAGAACATACACTTAGGAGTCCTCACGATTCCTAAGGAGAAAACGCACCTACGAGATCCTCACGACTCGTAGGGAGAAATACCTTTATGAGACCCTTACGGCTCATGAAGTCAAAAGCCTTAGTCGACAGGATTCTAACCCGTTTGCTAAGCCACCTTTGTTCGACATCGGCAGAGACAAATGATGATTCGCTCCTGGCAATAATCCAGTTGTAGCGGTGCTGATGCCGAAATCAGTGTCTAATCCCAAGCTTGCAGTAAGAAGCTAGCGAGCCACACATGCATATGAAACAGCCGAAATGATGGGGCAACTTGCAAACAAAATCAGCAAGTAAAAATGTATGCATGCCAAATAGCCGAAATGATTGGGCAACTCGTAATAAAAAGCAGCGAGTAAAAATGAATTAAATAGCCGAAATGATTGGGCACCGCGAAAAATAGCCGAAATGATTGGGCAATCGCGACCTTCGCGATATAAAAGCTGAAATGATAGAGCATCACGGAAAGAAATAGAATAAAATGAAATTTATGCCCTACAGGCGATTCACATCAATCCCTGTATACAATCCAAGGGCACAAACAAAGAGGGAAGCACATCTTCCCTCCCCAGGCTCCATCAGAAAGAGAGCCAAGTTTCGACAGTCACATTTGCATCCCAGAAGACCAACAACAGCGTTTCTCCTTATGCCAGCAAGGCACGGAAGCGACACAACGAAACGGAGCCACGACATAGTCCCTAATTCCAAATCTTAACGGAAAAATCTGCAGGCTAAAAAAATCAGTAACGGCGTTCCTTTGCAGTCCAGTAGGAGGCAGATGCAACGTCAACGAAAGACCTCATGGTCGAAACAAAGCGGAGTGACGGCAAAATCCCAGCTCCACCTTAGCATTCGTCTCGTTACACCAGACGCAATGTCAATAATGGCGTTCCTTCACAGTCCAGCAAAAGGCAGATGCAACGTCAACGAAAGACCTCATGGTCGAAACAAAACGGAGTGACGGCAAAATTCCAGCTCCACCGCAGCATTCGTCTCGTTACACTAGACGCAGTGTCAACAACGGCGTTCCTTCGTAGTCCAGCAGGATGCAATGTCAACAAAAGACCCCTTGGTCTAAACAAAGCGGAGTGATGGCAAAATCCCAACTCCACCGCGACGTTCGTCTCGATACAACAGACGATATGTCACTACAGCGTTCTTCCTCCAGCAGGATTCAGACGCGATAATCAAACAACGGAGCCACGGCAAAATCCCTAGTTCCAAACCTTGACGGTTCACTAACAACTTAGAGACAACCGCGACATTCGTCTCGATACAGCAGATGCAATGCCAACAAACGAAGTAAAGGCCAAATCCGTAGCTTTAGGGTCTTGACGGCAACTTATATAAAACCGGAAAGACCATCGGAGATCATCTCACACCAGCACGGAGTGATCACCACCTCGACGTTCGTCTCGACACAACAGAAGAGATGTCACCACAGCGTTTTTCCTCCAATAGGATTCGGACACGCCAAAGCAAACGAAGTAAAGGCCAAATTCCTACCTTCAGGGTCTTGACGGCAACTCATATAAAACCGGAAAGACCATCGGAGATCATCTCACACCAGCGTGGAGTGATCACCACCTCGACGGTTCATCAGCAACCTAGAGACAACCGCGACATTGGTCTCGATACAGCAGACGCAATGCCAGCAAATGAAGCGAATGCCAAATTCCCAGCTTCAGGTCTTGACGTCAACTCATATAAAACCGGAAAGACCATCGGAGATCATCTGACACTAGCGTGGAGTGATCACCACCTCTACGTTCGTCTCGACACAACAGACGAGATGTCACCACAGCGTTCTTCCTCCAACAGGATTCGGACACGCCAAAGCAAACGAAGCAAAGGATAAATTCCTAGCTTCAGGGTCTTGACGGCAACTCATATAAAATCGGAAAGACCATCGGAGATCATCTCACACCAGCATGGAGTGATCACCACCTCGACGTTCGTCTCGATACAACAGACAATTTGTCACTACAGCATTGTTTCTCCAGCAGGATTCAGACGCGACAATCAAACAACGGAGCCACGGCAAAATCCCTAGTTCTAAACCTTGACGGTTCACCAGCAACCTAGAGACAACCGCGACATTCGTCTCGATACAGCAGACGCAATGCCAGCAAACGAAGCGAAAGCCAAATTCCTAGCTTCAGGTCTTCACGGCAACTCATATAAAACCGGAAAGACCATCGGAGATCATCCCAAACCAGCACGGAGTGATCACCACCTCCACGTTCGTCTCGACACAACAGACGAGATGTCACTACAGCGTTCTTCCTCCAGCAGGATTCAGATGCGACAATCAAACAACGGAGCCACGGCAAAATCCCTAGTTCCAAACCTCGACGGTTCACCAGCAGCCTAGAGATAACCGCGGCATTCGTCTCGATACAGCAGACGCAATGCCAGCAAACGAAACAAAGGCCAAATTCCTAGCTTCAGGATCTTGACTGCAACTCATATAAAACCTGAAAGACTATCGGAGATCATCCCACACCAGCGCGGAGTGGTTATGACTCATCGGGGCTCTCCAAAATGAGCCTAACCTCAAGTAAAAAACGGCATGACAAAATTCCTAACGCTTGCTCTTCCGACGGTCAAACTGCCTAGGAGGATTGCTTGAAGACGTCTTGTCCAGCCCCCGAAGGGATCAGGGACATGACAGTCGTAAGGCTACTCGAACAACGAGGTTGCCTATCGAGGAATACATCAGCCAACGCGACGGTACGACGGACAAAACCCTAGTACCACAGACCCTAACGGACCTTTGTCGTAAAGAGCAGAGGTTAACTGTGACGTTAGGATATTCTTGCGAGAAATCTTGATTCATCTCGACTCGTGAGGAAAAGCCTTAGGCAGCAGGGATTATAAAAAACTGTTTCCTAAGCACTGGGGCCCTGCAAGTCGGTCCAAAACGGACTCTTGCATACTATTCACGGACCACACTCTCCAAAGTCGAATCTCGACAAGAAGGGAAACAACCACTTACGAGTCCTCTCGACTTGTAAGAGGGAAAATTCTCTAGTGAGATCCTTACGACTCTCAAGAGAAAACGCACTTAGGAATCCTCACGACCCCTAAGGAGAAAATACACCTACGAGATCCTCTTGACTCGTAGGGAGAAAAGTCTTTATAAGACCCTCACGGCTCATAAATTTGAAAAGTCTTAGGTGGCAGATCCTAACCCTGTTTCCTAAGCCATCGGTGCCCTACAAGGAGGTCAAGATGGACTATCTGCAAGCCACACTCTCCGAAGTAGAACATCGACAAGGAGGGAAACAATCACTTATGAGTCCTCTCGACTTGTAAGGGAGAAAATTCTCTTATGAGATCCTTACAACTCTCAAGAGAAAACACACTTAGGAGTCCTTACGACCCCTAAGGAGAAAATACACCTACGATATCCTCTCGACTCATAGGGAGAAAAGTTTTTATGAGACCCCCACAGCTCATAAAGTTGAAAAGTCTTAGGTAGCAGATCTGAACCTGCTTCCTAAGCCATCACTACTCCTTGAAGTATTCAAGACGGAATGTTCTATATCACCTACAGGCTACGCTTACTTAAGGAATATGCCAATAACAAAGCAGAAAATAAAAGGAAGGAGGCAAAAGATTTGTCATTCCTACTCGGAAAATTTTTACATCAATAAAGAAAATAAACAAAAGCAGCATTATTGAAATGTTTACAAGGGTATAACCTCGGATCCAGGGTATGGATTGAGGAAGTCGAAAGTAAGGCCGTCTAAAATCTTTCTGGCCTTTCTGACCATTCTCGTGTGCATCCTCTCGCGCTCACGCGTGTCAAGATCTTCGGCAATGCCCTCCACCCTTTGATACGAAGCAATTATTGTCGTCCGTTGAAAAATTTGATGCAGAATATCAATGAGGCTATCTCGCCGTTTCTTCGAGATCAGCCCCGACAGATACACTGAATGCACCTTATCTTCGGCGTCATCCAGCACATTAAGCGGCATGGCCTCGTGAAACCCCGGAAGTGCTCTCCAAATTGCTCCCAGTACGACTTTCAAGAGAGCAGAACGATAAGGAAGCAACCAACCAACGCGTGCATACAGACGACCCATAATCTTCGCACACTGGGCATCTGTAAACTCTTGGTTTTGGTGACGGCCCTGTACGCGGATATCCTCATAAGTAATGAACTCATTCCGACTGTATAAATGAACAGCCATAGTGCCTGAAAGAAACATCATTGGAAGATTAGCAATGAAGAAAAACAGACACAGAGAGTTAAACTCCTCGAGAGCAATGCTCTGCAGACAGGAGTGACACCTGTCAAAGTCAATTATGAGGGAAATTTAAAGAAATATCCCGAGAATTCTAAAAGAGCCATGCTCTGTAAAGATAATGGAATAACCCATCAAAATGCTTAAAAGATCTCTTAGGATCTAAGATCTCACAAGGGCAAAGCCCTATTAAGAAACCCTAAAAAGGTTTTCTTGAAGATCTATGATCTAAGTAGAGCAAAAGGCTCTGATAATGAGTAAAACACCAAATTATTAATCCCTTTAAAGATTAAATCTTTACCTAGAAAAATCTGACACAGTTTTAACTCTTAACATTCTTAAAAGAGAGAGCAATGCTCTGAATAAAAGTTCTCAAAGAAGAAGATGAAAATCATCTAAAGGACCAAAGGACCTATTTAGAGGCATTGATAGCCGTTTCAACTTCCAAAAAGTTGATCCAACGGCAGAGATGCTGCCACCGTTGCACTCACGTGTGGGCCACGTAAGCGCAACGGTGGGGGGCATTTGTTTTCCCAATCAGAGCAAAGCTCTGTTCAAATTCAAAGATTTTAAATGAAGCGACGCTTCCTTTTCCCAATAAGAGCAAAGCTCTATATTAAAAATCTAAAGTAAAAATTGAAGCAATGCTTTGGATTCTGCGCGCTGCACGCTGCGCTCCATGTGTCAAAAGCGGACACGCCAGTGCTAGGAACGCTGCGCCCTAGGCAGCGCGTCACCAATCAGAGCAATGCTCTGTTTTAAAAATTCAAAATTTAAATTGAAGCAGCGCTTCAGATCCAGCGCTGTGCGCCATGTGTCAAACACAGGTGCGCTAGCGCAGTTGCGCTGCACGTGCCACGTGTCAAACACGGGCGCGCTAGCGCAGTTGCGCTGCGCTCTGCGCTGCGCGCCACGTGTCGAACGAAGGTGCACTCGCGCAAAGTGCGCCAGCGCTGGAATTAAAAGAATTCTTCACCGTTAGATCAAAAGATCTAATAATAATAAGTTATTAATTAATCAGAATTAAAATTCTGTTATAGAAAGATTTTTCAATCTTATTAAAACAAGAAAATTATCTTCTGTAAAACAGAAGGTTTAGGATCAAAGATCCAACGGTGGGAAATATTCCCAAATCAATCAGAGAAAGATCTCTTAAACTGATTTAATAAATCAATTGGCCCTATATAAAGACCCCAAGACTTCAAGTCTAAAAAATAGAGAGACACATACAGAAAAAGAGAGAAAAAACCCTCTGCAAAAAGAGCAAACTCTTAAGAAAAAGAGGATTTTCTTCATCTTAAAGATAAAAGAACTATGTTCTTGAATAACAGAGATGAATCCATCTCATAAAAAAGAAGAACCATCTTCTAAAAAGATCTTAGATCTATAAAAAGACCAAGGTCTTTTAATTTAAAAGAAAAGATCAAAAAGATCTAATCATAAAAGACTAAAAGAAGTATTTTAATTCACTCACAGATCTTTTGATCTATAAAGGCAGAGCCTTTTATAAAAAACAAGAACTTTTGTTCTTTGATCTTGAGGCAAAACCTCTTTTGAAGAACATAAATTTGTTCTTTGATCTTAAAATTGATCAGAAGCGCTTTGCGCTATTAAAAAGTGCCTTGCACTCATGAACTGCGCCCTTGCGCTCCTTGGACCGGCGCTCAGCGCCAAAACCTGCCACATGTCAATCAGAGACACAATCTACGCTTTACGCTTCTAAAAACAGAGTACTGCGCTCATGGGCTGGCGCTCATTGCCAAGCGCGCCACGTGTCACTCACTGGTGCGCCAACAGACTAGCGCAACGCACTCATACAATTAAAGCGCAATGCGCTAATAAACTAGCGCTAAGCGCTAAGCGCAACACGTGTCCTGCTCATGTGCGCTATCCAACAGAAGCGCAATGCGCTCTTTCCTAGGCGCAAAGCGCCTGACGCGCCACGTGGCGCACTGTCAGAAAATACTTTGTTCTATTAAACTCTATGCATTATTAAAAGGGTCGAGCCCAGATGAAGGCTCAATAGCCAGAACAATAAAATGTTCAACTCATATCAACTGAGCCCATATGCTCATAAACCTGCAAATAGACTTTAGTCCCAAATTGGATTATAGATCTTCCAACCAACATTGGTTCAAGGGTACATCTCTGAACTCCTTTGATATTTGTCGTTGTAATCCTTCAACGTCTTCAGAGAGGTGACGGGTCCCGACAGCCATACATTCCACGGACTGTGATGTCCTTAAACTGGACTGTGGGTCTTTAAACTCATGGACTATGATGTCCTTAACCTTGACCGTGATGTCTTAAAACTAACATTGGACTGTGAAGTCCTTAAACCCACGGACTATGATGTCCTTAACCTTGACTGTGAGGTCTTTAAACTCATAGACTATGATGTCCTTAACCTTGTCCATGATATCTTAAAACTAACATTGGACTGTGGAGTCCTTAAACCCACGGACTATGATGTCCTTAACCTTGACTGTGAGGTCTTTAAACTCATGGACTATGATGTCCTTAACCCTGACCGTGATGTCTTTAAACTAACATTGGACTGTGGAGTCCTTAAACCCACGGACTATGATGTCCTTAACCTTGATTGTGAGGTCTTTAAACTCATGGACTATGATGTCCTTAACCTTGACCGTGATGTTTTAAAACTAACATTGGACTGTGGAGTCTTTAAGCCCACGGACTATGATGTCCTTAACCTTGACGGTGAGGTCTTTAAACTCATGGACTATGATGTCCTTAACCTTGACCGTGATGTCTTAAAACTAATATTGGACTGTGGAGTCCTTCAACCCATGGACTATAATGTCCTTAACCTTGACTGTGAGGTTTTTAAACTCATGGACTATGATGTCCTTAACCTTGACCGTGATGTCTTAAAACTAACATTGGACTGTGGAGTCCTTAAACCCACGGACTATGATGTCCTTAACCTTGACCGTGAGGTCTTTAAACTCACTGACTATGATGTCCTTAACCTTGACTGTGAGGCCTTTAAACTCACGGAATATGATGTCCTTAACCTTGACCGGGATGTCTTTAAACTAACATTGGACCACCATGTCCTTAAACAGGTAATCGGCCGCAATGTCACTAAACTAAACATTAGAGTCCAAATGCTCTTTTGTTGGATCTAAATGATCCTGTTAAGTTGATCTTAGTCTAGAAATTAGAGTAATGTATCCTTAACAAACGTTTAAGTTGATCTTAGTCTCAAATGAGGCTAACGTATCCTTAAACCAAACCCCCAAACCCAAATCTAAGAAGATACGGATTTGGACTAATCCACGTCCTACGGGCGACAACACAAATTAGTCTCCGTATACAATCCACAGGCAACCACAAACAAAACAAACACCCACAACACGAATTGACCATCTGGAGAAGGAGAAAGTTGTTACCGTGATGCGGTAGCGTAATTAACTGCAGGGGCTTGCGCCTGCAGGGAAGAGTGTCCCCACAATCAAAAACCCCTCAGACAAAGGGGAATCTGACGAAGTCTGCTACATCGGCCGCATCCGTTTAAACCTTCGATACATGGTGCCATAAATCAACTTGGCATCTTCGGAGAGGTGGACGGATAGCACCAATTAGCATCTGCCCCGAATTTCAGGTAAGACGTTTATCACGTCTCTGTGTTCGAAGGGGAACATTCCTTTCACCTCAGGGCCACCTTTTGTTCAAAATGGTGAATTAAAAGAACACTCTGCTCGACCCTGTTCACACCAAAATTTTCGGCCAAGCATATGAGCGCTCATGTATTAAACATGTGAGCGCTCATATGCAAAGCATATGAGTGCTGAAAGAAAATAACTAATGGCCAAATAGGCCTCACGTGTAAAACACGTGAGCGCTCATATGCAAAGTATATAAGCGCTGAACATATATCACCAATGGACAAATAGGCCTCACGTGCAAAACACGTGAGCGCTCATATGTAAAGCATATGAGCACAGAAAATGAAAAGGCTAAAACCCACACTAGGGGTCACGTATTAAACACGTGAGTTCTCTTGCCGCTCATATGCAAAGCATGTGAGCGCCCCAATTCAAAATGGTCCTATCAAATTCTAGGATTAAAATTATATTAGAGAAATATTTTCTTAATCTTTCTCAAATTAGAAAGATCATCTCTGTTAAACAGAGGACTTTTGGATCAAAAATCCAACGGTGATCATCTGTTAGAATAAAATTCTATCATAGGAAAATATTTTCCTAATCTTATTAAACTAACAAGATATTCATATGATAAGAATAAAATTCTATGTTAAACTAACGAGATATCCATATGATAGAATTAAATTCAATATTAAGAAAATATATTTCTGATTTTGTTAAACTAAAAGATATAATAGAATAAAATTCTGGTCTTGTTAAAACTAACAAGATACTCACAATCTTGTTAAACAAACAAGAAATCTTCTCTATTAAACAGAGAGCCTTTGGATTAAAAATCCAACGGTGAAAAAAATTCACTGATTGATCTAAAAGATCATGGAATCAATCATGATCTCTCAATGAGAGATTTTCTTAACAAATTGGTTCTTTTTCTTTCATATAAATAGGAGTAAGGAGAGGAGAAAAAAAGGAAGGGGAGATACACATATACACAAAGAGGGGGAGAAAGAAAGAAAAATAGAGAGAGAATTTAATTCTCTATAAAGAAGAGGAACCCCTCCCAAAAACTCCCAAAAAACAAAAAGAGAATTTAATTCTCAAACCAAGAGTTTAACTCTTCTCAAAGAACTTAGTTCTTTCTCTGGTTAAGATCTGCAGAAGCAGATCTCACCACAAGTTGAGAATTTAATTCTCATCGGGGAGATTCTGTCATGCAGATTCAAAACCTAAGGGAAGAACTGAGTTCAAAAGAGTTTAACTCTTACAAAACATATGGGAATTTAATTCCTCTGAAACTAGGGTTTAACCCTTTAAAAAGAATTTAATCCCTGCAAAGAACAAAAGGAGAACTTGATTCCTCAGAACCATAGAAGAATAGCCTGGTGATTCTGTAGGGTTGCTAGGCACGCGCACAAGGGTCTACGAGGTATCAACCATACCCGATTAAAATTTTAGCCGTGCCGAACAACCCGAATACGGATCTTTAAACTAGAGTTTAGGCGAAAACTAACATGCTAAACACTTTAACACTAAGTGAGAGGGATTACAACCTTTGTATATCCGGTCCTTCACTTCTAAAGCTCCATGTTGAAGTCCCTTCGCTGCGATCATCGTGTTCCGGACTCTCGAGAGGTTCCACGAAGAGAAAGATGCAGTCTTGTTTCCGATCTTCGATACAAAGATGATCTACCTTGAAGTTTCGTTAACATAAGCTAACACTCATAATATGAAGTGAACACCCTCATCTAAATGGCAAGGATAGATGAGGATGATTAAGTAGGATTTTTGCTCTCTTTTATTTTCATTTACTCACTCATTTTTCATCACAAATAAAAAGCAAGAAAGCTTTGCAAAAGGAGGAGGAAGAAGAAGAATAGTGATCCATTTCATTTGTGATGAATAATGAAAGGATTAATATGATAAATAATGCAACCATGGTTGACTTAACCGTTGTAGAGAATTAACCAAGGGCTAGGGTTTGGGTTGAGTTAAGAGTGAGTCACACAAAAATATCAAGACAAATATCTTTATCATGACAAAAAGAAACCTTCTAGAATCTACTAGAAGTCTTAACCCTAATCCAAACCTTAATCATGTTTAAACTCCACTAAACATGTTGCATTAGTTATCATATCATGTTACAATATTATATATCACATATATAATATTTATCGTAACAAAATAAAATAATACATTTAACATATATTGCATATATATCAATGTATTACCCGAGTGAGAAAAAGAATCTTTTAGTGAGCTAATATTAGTTAATGTAATTTAATATATCATATATATTATTATACATTAAATTATCGAATCAACACTTGATCCGACAATCCGGCTATATCGCACATAACCGACTAATATTTATCCGTACCGATTCATCGAATCAACACTTGATCCGATGACTCGGGTGATATCAAATATCGCGAGAATAGAATACGGTATCTCATATCGCATTATCCTCGGTCCCGCACATATCACATACGTGCCCCTACTCCGTTTTGCCTGAGCCAAGAAACCTCTGTGTAGGACTCTAAAGAATCGTCAATACGCCGGCAGTAGGTGATGATCATATCAAACACCCACAAGCTGCAAGCGGTCAGCAAAACGTAACAGCCACCCAGGTATTGAACGCTCAGAAGATCAACAAGCAAGCCTGTACATTCTCCTGTGAATCCAAACAGTAACACTCCCGTACAGTCCGGTCTCGTCGTCTGATATGTCGCATATCTCGCCTAGGGGTGGTAAACGTCAAACCCCAGTAGCTTGATAAGTCGTGTCGATATGAGGTCTATAACAGTTCGAGAAACTACTGGTAACACTTACCAGTAAATCTCAGCAACTCTGGCCAGGGATTTCCGGTTATAGCCAATCGAACACAGCACAACATCAACTCCCTATACCGGGAGAGACGAATCCCCCCCTATCGCTCATTGCCTCCATGTGATTCGGGACTGTACCCAAAACCCACCTTTTTGCACGCCCTCTTGGACGTGGTATGATGGAAATCAAAGCACAGTGGGAATCACACAAGACTCTATGACGATCTCGGGTCAACAGACTACTCTGTACCAGTGTCACCGGAGAACTGCCATCTGACGTGAGGTATAATACCATCCGGGAGTTCTCGGCGAGTCCGTCCAGTATACCCAGTCTCTACTGAGCACCCGTACACCATCCTTGATGTCAAACACCGATGGATATGGGATCATCCATCGCCCATCATATGGGTCAAGATGCGTATACGCTAGTCTACTCTGGTGCATCGATGCCCTGTCTCGATACACCCTCGACTAGGAACAGTTATAGGATGTACTCGTCGACTACCATGGCCCCACTAGTATGATCTCATCATAGTCCCAGTAGTCGAGTACATATCCTAAGGGCTTTATCAACATGTAATATAGAGACAATCAAAGTACATGTTAAGATAAAGTACAACCAGATAGTATACTATCATGTCGAGCAAGAAAGTCCTCCTTATATATGTCCAAGCATCCATTACAATATACATCGTATGTACAGTAATGGCCTCTAGGGCATACATATAACTAACAATCTCCCACTTGCACTAGGGCCATCTGTTGTGGTATCGCATACCCAACAATTAGCTGCGGTTGAAGTATCTCATACTCAACCATCCCATAAAAGTCTCTACTGGGAAAAACGCCTTTGTGAGTGGATCCGCGCTGTCGTCCTCTGTGTCTACTCTCCTAACCTCGATCTCCCTGGAGATCAACCATCTCCATGATCAGGTGAAACTGCCTAAGAATTATATCTGGATTTCTGATGGGACGGGGGTTCCTTGGCATAAGCCACAACTCTATTGTCACACAATGGTTGGAACGAAGTTCATCTCATGAACTTATATATATCCAGACTGCCTCTTTGGTAGCATCCTTGGTAACGATGTATCTTGCCTTTAATCGTCTAGTATGTCACGGTATCTAACTTGGAACTCTTCCAACATACCGTCCCTCCACTGAGGGTAAAGACAATGCCTGCGACTGACATTCAGCCATCCTTATCACCCTGGAACCTTTCCAGTGATTCTCTCCAGGATCGATTGATACCATCTCACTACATCTAGTGAGAATCCTAACATCTAATTAGATCTATCTTATAGATACAAAACCCAGGATTAGGAGGTATCACTTTGATCCTATATGGAGAATCCTTGTGATAAGCGGAGATTGACTGAGCGTAGCATAGGAAACTCCTTCCCTATCAAGAGTATGCCATCCACGTACTCTACGAGGATCACCACCATACTCTCTACTACCTTTTTGTATATACAAGGTTCATCTACCATTTTGATGAAGTCAAACTCTTTGACTACCACATCAAAACAGATGTTCCAACTCTGCGATGCTTGTTTTATCTCATAAAACATCTTGCTCATGTTTCCGCTGCTCCCACTGTCTACGAAGCCCTCTGGCTGTGTACTTATAGACGCTCTCTACTAAAACATCATTTAGAAAAGCAGTCATGACACCCAACCACCAGATATCGTAGTCATGGTATGTAGCCGTGGCAAGTAGGATCTGGATGGACTTAAGCATAGCTTTGAAAGTCTCAATTTTTCCATGTACACCAAGTAATCTTCTCAAGATATACTTGCTCCTGATGGGGATTTAACCCTTCAGATAAAGCAATCAAAGTCCATACTTTGTTGGTGTATAAGGATTCCATCTCAGATCGCTAAGCATCCAGCCATTCTTACAGAGTCCCACTCTTGATGGCCAGCCCGAAACTAGTTGGGTCATCATCTCATGATGCAATCCTCGCTCCCACTGTCATAGAGAAACCGAAGTAACTCTCAGGTGGGTGAGGAACCCTACTAGATCGGCGGAGAGTCTGAGGTTCGTTGGTAACTATTGAATCCTTTGGTTCTACCAAATCATCTGCTGTAGTTTGTATAGCTGGAACTCCTTCCAGTTCTACCTCATGACCACTAATTTCTTCACAAGAAATTCCCTTTCACAAAGGTGGCATGTTGAGAAACAAAACATATTTTGTTCCTCGATTAGGTAGAAGATATTCCCTTGCGTATGCTTGGGATATCCAACAAACTTCCACAGATCTGTCTTTACCTCGAGCTTGTCCAGATTTTGCTTTTAGACATAGGCCGGACAACCCCGAATCTTAACAAACTTAAGATATTGGCTCTTCCCTTTCCATATCACATATGAAGTGGTAGGCAACTGATTTGATTTGAACCCTATTCAATAGGTATGCAACTTCTCAAGTGCATAACTCCCAAAAGGAAATAGGAAACTCAGTAGTACTCATCATAGAGCACACCATGTCACATAGGGTGCAATTGCTCCGCCCCGATACACCAAGGTGATGTGGTGTATTCGAAAGAGTAATGCTGAGAGAGAATCTCATTCTCCTTTAGAATATTCCAGGAATTCCGTGCTCAAGTATTCTCCTCCTTGATCTCATCTAAGGACATAATACTTATACCCGTATTTTGGTTCTCTACTTCTAACTTATATTCTGTGAATATCTCAAAAGGTTCGGACTTGTGTTTCAATAGGAACATATGTCTGAATCTTGAGAGATTATCGGAGAATGTAATGAAGTACAAAGAACCGGTCTTGGCATGTGTACAGGGGACCTTCATACATCAGCATGTATCAATCCCAAGAGTTCACTAACTCTTTCTCTGTTTCCAATAAACAGAGCTATGGTCATCTTATCTTTGTGACATGACCGGCAAGTTTCACAAGATGTAAATTCAAACAAATTTAAATATGCATCTAAATGTAACTTAGCTAGTCGGGTCGCATTGATATGACCTAGTCTACAATGCCTCAAGAAGGATTCGTTCATTTCTGAACTCTTCCACTTGTGTGTGTTCTGTATACTAAGAACTGTAGTTTGATTTAGAACGTCAATACTTTTAGATAACGTGCCTGAACCGATCAACTCTTGATATAGGAAATGTTCAAAACATTATCCAACAATACAAAATTATATCCTTTCTTTACTAATAAAGAGACTGATATGATGTTGTATATCAGGTTCGGTATCTAATAACATTCATTCAGAATCAATGTATTCTGGTAATACAGGGTGATAGTGACCAACAGACTTGGCTGCAACACTTGCACCGTTTTCTGTCTTATGAAACTTATCACCCGTTCTCAGTTCTCTACCTATCTGTAGCCCATGTAACAGATTACATATGCGGGATCCTGATCCGGTATCACATACCCAGGACGTAAAGGATACTGAGAAACAGTTCTCTATAATGAACACACCCGAAGAAGATGCATCAACATGCACTTTCTTCGTTTGGGCGGCACGGGAAATCTGGTATTCCCCAATTTCCTGCTCTGTCTTATAACAATTATAAGTTAGAGCGGGACCAACGTTCCCCAGCTTAGTATAACAAGCGGGTTCGGTCAATTCTTCCGTATTATTATCTTGATTAAGGCGTGATATGGTCGCTACCTAGAGAGAGAGAGAAGAAAACACTCAGCGTATGCTCTTGCAAGATTAGATTGGTTATCTAATATATCTAATCAGGATGTCTCCCACTGTTTTAATCAAATCTTCCTTTAAACCCTAAAAGGAAAGACTAGCTCGGATTAATTACACGCTACAAGTTCGCTAATCTTTCAGCCAGGCCAGTGTCGGTACTTAGATGGAGGTCCCCCGTGCTTTCGCACGAACCTAATTAAAGTAAACCTCATTTTCCCAGAGGCATAACCCCGTTAACACCTTTCTAGACACCTACTTGATCGGCTAATTGTAATGTGTAAAACTCTCTCAGGAGTAACTCTTACTCGCAGCGGGTATCGGGATCCAACTATCTCATAAAAGGTATGCAATCTCATTGCAAATTTCAACACTTGAAATTCCCAATAATATTTTGCCCCTAGCAGCTATATGACCTTAACATGGTCAACAAATCATAAGTGCTAGTCAAGTTCAACCCGTCATTTCCCGATTGAATTAAACCCACCCGCACGACCCTTAACATGGTCAACAAAGTCGCACGACTACCCTAATCCAATCGCATCATATGCTTATACAGATAAGCACTAATCAGCTACCGCACACTACGCCTTAACATGTTCAACAAACGTAGCACGAATACTAACTAGTACTTATCTGAAATGACGGCGGGCTACGACGGGTTTTTAAGAAAACCCTTTATGTAATGAATTTGATATCGTTGTAGAATCGAGTGATTTTAAATGGAGTGTTTTTTAGGCTTTTCTAGTTTTGCTAAAGAGGTCACTCCCGGTGAAGGGATCGTCGGCCCTTTCCTCATCGAATAAGGTGCAGGATATTTCACAAATACCACTATGCAAAGCAAGAACTATAGAAGCAATCAAAAGACAAACCGAGTTTGTAGCATCTGCTAGTTTCACTAAAGAGGTCACTCCCGGTGAAGGGATCTCGGCTCTTTCCTTATCGAATAAGGTGCTGGATGTTCTACAAGGAACACCGCTATGCAAAGTAAGAACTAGAGCTACCAGTTTTTAAACAAGTTTCTACAACATCTTAGATTTCTTTTATTTCATTAATCTCATTAATGAAGTCTCATTTTATTATGCTTCACAAGCATCACATTTGAAACGAAACCTGCAATATAACATATATCTCATATATATAATATAAACATTCGTCTCAGGCAGTAATATGATCTCATCACAGAACATTGCAGCAGAAGAAACATATATGAAATATTGGATATACTAGGACGTCCGTGTTTTCAATACGAGCCTGTATAAAACACGGATTCCACGGTCGCGATGAATAGCCAAACCCACATCCCGAGACCCCTACGAGAGCGGCAAGCAACACAGCCAATTCTACGGTTAGGAGACCCGGTCCCGACTCCTCGAGATGGTCTCCCACTGGACCCTAGAACCCGGTTACTTGTGCTCCCCTCCTTGGGTCTACCTAATACGGAAAAGTAAATAATATACAACGGTGACATCTTCCGCAACCTGGAAGTGCCCCAATAAAAGAATATTACATACAAATGAATTTTACATGAATGAAAAAGAAAAACTCTTATCTCACATAAAACCCCCGGCTATTCAGAACGCGACGATCCAATATAACATATCACAGCAACACATAATATCTCATATCATCAACGTAAGCAAGTATGCGTATCCCGATTGTCGTTGATGTATAGTAACGAAGCCGATGATACACCACATACTACGCTTACGGTCACAGAAAAGAAAGTGTAAAACTACAACAGTTGGAATCCGCAACGTCCTTAGACATCGCATGCCTAACCAAATGAATTCCTTAGACATCGCATGCCTAACAATTATAAACCCCGCATTTTAGTCTCATTATCGAAAACTCTTTTCAATATCAAGTCGGGCAATTCAACAAGATTCTCGACATTCTGATCGAATGCTCGTCGCAAACTTTAGTAGACAGCCGCACCCCCAGATGCCGTCGACGAAGTGCACTAAGGCGGAACACCGCTGCTGCGAGCACCCGAACGGATGCTTTCGGCGACGGGGTTCTCCTACAGTCACTTGGTTGGGGCTATGGGGCGTAGCTGTCTATTAAGTTTACCCGGCGAGTATCCGCGTACGCTACGTGATTGCGACGGACTTTTGATCACATCAAAATTCCGTGGCAACCGATCAATTTGAGACTGAAGTGCTAGATTTATAACATTCAAATTAGTTATCTCATAACTACTTGTGGATTCCAAATATTGTATCACATTCCAGATAAATAGACAATGTTAAACTTTCCGATCGAATAATCAAACACCCAAGATTTCTCCAATATATCTTAACACTTGAAATCAGTTTAAAAACATCCATCACATGCCACAGTACTAATGGTCCAGCCGTAGAAGGGTCAAGCCAACGCCTCACAGGTGGCACGCCGTACTGCCCCAAACCCTAAGGTTTAAAAGGCAGTTTATGTTGGAGATAGTGCCCTCAGAGTCAATTATTGGATCACAGGCACATGATTGCAATGATTGAGGGAGGACCTATCCCGGTACGACAGTCTTACTCGAGATGATAGTTTGCTATCTGGTTTACCTTTATCATCGTGTACTGCTTTAGGTGACCTGACAGGTCGCTATTGCACGTTGATAGAGCCCCTAGGATTCTTGCTTGACTGCCGGCAGTATGAGGGCGATCATATACGTGAGAGCTGGGGTCTACAAGCATATCCTTAAAAGGTCCTTAGTCGTGGGAGATTCGAGACAGGGCATCGTTTCTCCAGAGTAGACTAGTGTATACAGTCGAGACCCCGACGAGGGGCGGTGTCCGGTCTCACAAGCCACTGGTGTCAGTTGGTTCACCTAAGATGTATACAGGTGCTCATTGGGTTATGAGTACACCGGACAGGACTCGCCGGGAACATGCTAGTTGGTCTTATACCTGACGTCAGATAGCAGTTCCCAGGTGACATGTGTACAGGTTAGTTCATCGACCTGGGGATCGTCATTTGTCTCGTGTGAGTTCCCACTTTACTTTGATTACTACCCTACCACGGCTCAAAGGAGTCGTGCAAACAGGTTTTAGTTGGGTACAGTCCCGAGCCACATGGAGGCAGTGAGCGGATCTTCGGGGGTTCGTCTCTCCCGGTATTGGGGGTGAGGTCGCGCTGTGTCTAGGAGAGCCATTACACGAAGTCCTTGGCCAAGGCAGGAGATTTACTGGTAGGTATTCCAGTAGTATCTCAGGGTGTTCTGGGCTACACTCCGACACGACTTGTACCGCTTTTGGGGGTCTGACTTTTACCCACCCCCTAGGCCCGACATGCGATGCTCATAGACGAACGGACCGGACTGTACGGATATTGTCACTGACAGGCTCAGTAGGGTGTCAGGATGAGTTCGCTCATCGACGTCCCTTTTGGTCAATAGCTGGTGGCCCGTCACGTATTGGCTTATACCTCTGACGTGCTAGTGGTTGAATCCACAGCCATAGTATTGACGAGTCTTTGGAGTCCACCACACCTTCAGTTACTCAAGCTTTCGGGCAAAACGCTGTAGAGGCCGTATGGAGATATGGCAGGATTCGATCAGATACGTGCGGTATTGCACGGATCGTGATCGGACAGTTTTTACTAGCCGGCTTTGGTTTAAGCCGGATCCTAGTATAGTACAGTGTAGTTTTGTCTCTTTGCATTTGTATTTCGGTCGGAATACAAATGCAGGTGTGTATGCACAGTATCGGGGTTTTCCTGTAATTTATTACGGGACCAGTTTTCTGGAGTTGCCAGTTTGCATTCCGTTCCGGCCGGTTTTCCTTTGTTCTTTCCCGGCCGGACTTTTCCGATGGAGGGGGTTATTTGCAAGTTTGCAAATAACACTTTGTGGAGGGTTTTATTGCAAATGTATTGATTATGATATCTTGCACCATCACTTGCATTTAATGAGATTGTGATAGGTTATGGTGTTGATGTATGTTTGTTATCATGATGCTTTTGGTTATGGTGACCTCTTCTTTTCTCCTACACTCACCTCCCTTGGTATTAGTTTTGATTCCCACCACCATTTCCATATGGACATGGCCGGCCACTCATTTGTGAGAGGATGAGAGAAATTTCCATTCTTTGGTAGCACACATTTCATCATCTCATTCATCTAGTTTTTGGAAAAATGAAAGCACCATTTTTCCATAACCTTATTCCTCCATCAAGGCAACTACAAACCCCAAGTGAGACAAGCATCATCTACACTACATTCTACAGCATTTCTTGGGCACGTCGACTAGCCAGCTTCGTGCCCGAGTTGCCTCGGTATTGAGGTGGGAGCCCGTAAAAGATACAGACGATGTGGTGCACTTCCGGCGAGGAAGCGACGACCGGAGTTTCCGCGGGAGATCGGGACGATGACGAGAAGATCGGAGGACTCGGATCACTCGGTACATCTCTTCCCCATCTTGTATTTAGCTAGAACTAGTTTAATGGTCCGATCCGGGGTTTAGTGCGCGGTGGTGCCGGTTTGCAAAGTTCGCAAAATTAAAGTTTATCACTGTTTCCGCATTTGGTCGTCGGATTGACGACCGGGGCGCCGCCGTGCACTTACAGTGGTATCAGAGCCTCGCCATTAACTTCGTCTAGCTTCGTTTGATGTGTTTTGCATTTCCGATCGACCAAAATTCCAAAATCTACAATTTAGTTCACATCAGTTTTCTGTTGAAATTTTTTGGTCTCGAAAAAATTTTCAGGTTGTAAAATATTGATGTACTGGAGACTGTAAGACTACTGGAAAAATTCGATACATTCAGTCGACGATTGGAGCGCGGAACCGCGGCCAAACCCCCCCTGGGGCCGCGGTTCCGCCGCACATTGGAGTCGTCAATGCATCATTTTTTTCCAGTGGGCTTCTGGGCTATTTTTAGGGGTTTTGGAATATTAAAATTGGGCCCAGGTTTTCTGTGAGTGCTACAGTTTTGATTGGGGGCCCACTTGTTAATTTTTGATCGATCGGATATTTTAAACACATCTTTCACAGTATTTACATTATATCTGCGACCGTGAATGTCACTCGATCGGTAAATCCGGTCTAACTGCTATAGCCCGGTTAGACGGATTTGCGAACGTGACTTTCACGTTGATGTTCTGTGTTTTGCTGTGATATTGCGGATCGGTCGTGGGGGATAGCCTGGATGCAATGCTAGTACAGTTTTGTTGTATTATGTACATTTGATATTGCGGGGCGAGCGTCCGACATGTGGACTGCCGTCACTGCCTGTTTGTATTATTATTTTGGGGCACGACCAGGTTGCGGTCGATGTACCCGTTGTATGTATATTTTACTTTCTGTACTAGGATTGCCCCGCGGAGGGGTGCACGGATAGCCGGGTTCTAGAAGGCAACAAGCCCGCATCTCATGGCATTGGGACGGAGGGGGCTTCACTCCAGGATTGGCGGGCTATTCGCCGCACTCGTAGGGGGTACAGGTTGACCCAGGAGGGGTGCCCAAGTTACCGGATTCCGTGAAGTGCTGGGTGGTCCATTCACGGTGCTGAAGGGGGCTGCCTCACTTCAGGTTTTGGCGGGTGACTTGCCGCGCCCGTAGGGGTCTAGGATTTCATTGCACAGGCTATCCACACGACCAGGGGAACGTCGGGTTTCAGTAGTGGCTCTGTGAAACCCGGGGATCCCAGATATCTGTATTGTTCTGTGATGCTGTACATTTCTGTGATGTTGCATTTTATTCACGCCTTGAGCGAATATAATATATATTAGTAGATGTTGTATATGCTTTTCATCCGTGCTAGTCCAGTCCCCGCTCTGCCTTTAGTTAGCTAACCTAACGGGTGATGACGGGACCCAGTGGCGAATGCGGATGGCATATACGTACGTCAGTATATTTTCGTTCTTTGTGGTGTGATCAATTGATGGGACTGCGTTGTTTCGGATCAATGCAAGTTAAACAAACCTAATCTGATGTTGTTGGAACACTTTTCAAAAAGCTGTTATTGCAAGGACGTTCACTTTTGTTTTGCATCGTGGTATTCATTTGGAATATCCTGCTCCTCAGTCGACGAGGCAAGGGCCGAGATCCCTTCACCGGGAGTGACCCCTTGGACAGAAGTTTGCGTCAGGGCATTAACTTCACTATAGCCGATTACTTTTGCTTTGCATCGTGGTATTCAGTTGGAATATCCTGCACCTCATTCTATGGGGAAAGAGCTGAGATCCCTTCACCGGGAGTGACCTCTTTAGTAAAGGTTTTCGTCACTATATTTTCTAAAAAGCTATCCGTTCCTTCAACGATATCAAGTTCATTACGTTAAAGGTTTTCGCCAGAAACCATTCGTAGCCCTCCGTCGTTTCAGACGGGTAGCACGTAGTATTCATGCTATGTTTGTTGACCTTCGTCAAGGCATAGTGTATGGTAGCTGCTTGTTGCCTTTCTGCTGCATAGATAGATGTGTTGGTTTGGGACAGTCGTATAGCCTTGTTGACCTTCGTCAAGGGCTTGTACGGGTGGGTTCAAATTAACCTGGACAATGACGGGTGGAACTTGACATGTGACTTATGATTTGTTGACCTTCGTCAAGGTCATAAGAGCATGGGGCAGAAATCACATCGGGAGTTTCAAAAGAACTGAAACTTGCCAGATATGCGCATACCTTCTGGAGTGTGATAACGTGAGCGGATTCCGTCACTTTATCATACGATGAGAGTTGGATCCCGATTCCCACTGATGAGTTAGTTTACTCCTCGGGTGACCCCGACTAATTCTTCTTTAAGGTTTGGAGGAGAATTTGAGGTACAGTGGGAGGTTTCCAGATTAGATAAATTGGTAACCATTCTGATCTTGGTTAGAGTGCACGCTGAGTGTTTCTTTTCTCTCTCTCTTGGCAGCGACCATTGACCCGACCCTAAGACTATGACTCAGTGACCAAGTTGACCGAACCTTCTTTACACTGGCTTTTGGATTGTCAGAGTTGCAGACCTCATTGCCACTCCTACTTTTACCCTTTTCTCCAGGACACCCCGTATTACTGCGAACGTCCACTTCCATTGGACAAAGCCATCGTATGGTTAGATACGAACTCGAAGGAATTCGAGGATGGTTTCCGGTTTTAGAGAAAACGGATAGGATCATTCAGTTGTCATTTCCCTTTTACCTTCTCTCAAGTTACGAGTACTCCTTAGTTTAGGAGATAGTACACCTATTACGCAAATTGGATAGTCTTCTTCCAAACATTAGGCTGGTGCCGACCGGTAGGGAATGAAGAAAACCAATTAGCATAACGATGGTGTGAAGAAGGTATTAAGATTAAGACAAAGCAAGGGATTAGTAAAGGGCAAAGTAAATTGCGACTGATATTCACGACAAAACCAAGTATTTCATTACCACTCCCACATCACCTTTGTATTTCTCCAGGACACTCCGTATCACTACGAAGATCCACAGTTATTTGGATATTCCATCGTATGGTTATATACGAACTCGAAAGGAACTTGTTCCAGTTCGGGGATGGATTCTGGTCCAGGAGAAATAGGAATAAGGTTTATTCGGTTGTCTTTTATCTTCACCTTCTCTCGCATTGCGAGTGCTCCTAGGATTAGGACAGTACACCCATTATGCTTATTGGATAGTCTTCTTCCAAACCATAGGCTGGTGCCGAACGGTAGGGAAGGAAGAAAACCAATTGGCCTAAACGGGTGTGCAGAAGGTAATGACTAAAGACATATAAAGGGATTTGGAGAGGTGGCAAAGAATTATACGGTTATAGTTGTGAATCTGGATAATGAAAGAGGCATTACTAGGAATACCAGGATACCCCATCGAAACATTTCAATGTTTCAGTTTCACTGTGTACTGTTAAAAGAAAACTGATTTCCTGATTAGACACTTGCTCCAGGGTATGTATTTACCAGTTTTGATTCTCACATCTGTATGGCTTTACAGATGATGAGTGGGAGTAAGTTATTGGGAATAGGGTGATCATCCTCATTATATCGGGATTCGTTGTAATCGGTGATATTTGAGGAGATCACCTGGGCTGTTTGCCGGTCGGCAAATATTTGGTTTTGAATATCCGCTGTAGTGCACCAATTTCAAATTGATATATCTGTACGTCTATTTTCAATAGAGTGAGATATACCTTTTGATATTATGTCGATGACATTTACCTATATCAGTGGATGGTTAGGTAAGGAGCATTAAACAGCGGTGTAATTCTTCTTAACCATAAGTACAGTTTTCAACCTACAACACACAGTGAAAGAGTTGTTAGACTCAGCGGACTTATACAGAATATTGTATGTTGTCCAGTGTCCATTAGGACAGAGGGGTTGGTCCTCATACTGTATTCTGTTTACTTTTAACTTCTCTAGTTCTTAGACATGTGTTTCGTAGAAACACAGGGTCTAAGTTTTGAGGAGTTATAGGTATTTGAATAGAGTAGAGAACCAGGTGTAGCAAGTATCGGGATTCTTCAAGGTGATCGAAGATGTAGATAATTGTGTATGGTATTCAGTTGATAGTAATGATAAAGAGAAATTGCTTCTCTTTCAGGTTACTCATAATTGGAAGCATTCCTAAGTTGAGTAACGCTGATCGGCCTCCTTCCATTTAGTTGACATGCAGTGGAGATAGCTGCATGATTTGAATCTGGTTCAATTAATTCAGTGCCTCTGGTTCTATATTGGATATAGTACAGTTCATATCTTAACATTGTTAAGGTACGGGGAGTTGTCCGGCTTATGATTTAAACCAGACTCTGGATAACTCAAGGCACGTTTCTGTAATGGCTGTTTGTGAGTTGACCCAGGCTATGACGAGGGTTGATTTTCTACCATCTGGGAGATCAATAGTAATATTGTTCTAGACTCGCCACAGTTTTATTAAAAATGGATTTTTTCAAAAACAGAAGTGGGAGTATGGTAGAACTGGAAGTGATTCCAGAACCGCAAACGATTACTGAAGATTTGATAAGGAACCTAGAGATTCAATCTGATTTGACATTCCATTGGCCACTCCGCAGATACGGTGGGTAACTTCAGGCACCCGAGAGGTACTCCGGTAGCCTCAAGGACGGTGACAGGGAAGTTCTTGTTTACCCACACTTGCCATTGTTGTTGTTCCAGGCTGCGAGACCCGGCAGGAGGATGAGTATAGCGTCGTTCTAAACTAGCTTTAGAAGTGCACGTCTATATGACTCTGCCAGAGGGTTGTCGTAGTCAGTGGGAGCAGCGGAAGCATTGGTGGACATCAGGCTTATGTCTATTTATAGACTAAAGCAGAGATAGCGGAGTTAGATCATCTGTTTCTGATGTGACAGTCATAGTTTTGACGTCATCAGAATAGGGGATGGATCTGTTAAGAAGGTAGTAGGGTGTGATATCCTGGTATTTGGATGACATACACAGAGTAGGAAAAGAAACTCCTATACTACGATCGGTTATACTATGGTCGTCACACAGTGGTTTCTCCACATGGGACTTGGACATTATATCAGACATACTAGTTACTAGATCTATGGTTTTAGATCTAGATTTGGGTAGTTTCCCAATCAGGGTACTTTGACAGCATTCTAAGAGTATTTAGAATGGACGACTCCTGGCATGGTAGTGTACCTGCAGGTAAAGGAGTCACCCTCTCTAAAGGTGTCTTATAGACTAAAGTAGAGAGGGATGTGCATGATTGGCAGATCACTTGCTTAGGCAATTGAATCAATCATGAGATGTCAAGTACCACACCAGATGTTGTTCTTGCACTAGATGCAATAAGTTGACATTGATCCAATCCTGGAGAAACAGTCGGAAGCAGTTTTAGAACATAAGTGAATGTTCTAGGGATATGATAACGGCTGCCTCCTTTAGGAGACGGTTATCATTCCAGGCTTCCAAGGTGACATGGACGACAAGGAGGTTGTCAGAGTTATAGTTTTCCTTCTGACGAGGGGCAGTATTCTGGACAGGTGATCCAAGGAAATACTGAGGGTGGCATGGCGCAGGATACTGATTAAGTTCAGTTGACGATACAGTCTAAGAAGTTTGGATTTGGAGTTCATTTATGAGCTAGGTCCCATCAGACATCCAGACATTCTAAGACAGGTATTGCTCATTTCGGGAGATGGCATTCTCTGCGAACTTGAGATATAGAGAGACATAGAAAGAAACTTCAGAGCGGATCCACTCACTGAGGCTATTCCTCGAACGCAAGAGTTTCGCAAACAGGCTTTGTGAGACTGACTAGTAGAGGAGTTGGGTGTTCGGTATCACACGGGCTGTGAGTATGCGACATCGCAATAATTAGCCTTGAGTGCAAGTGGGAGATTGTTGGAGATAGTGCCCTCGGAGTCAATTATTGGATCACAGGCACGTGATTGCAATGATTGAGGGAGGACCTATCCCGGTACGACAGTCTTACTCGAGATGATAGTTTGCTATCTGGTTTGCCTTTATCATCGTGTACTGCTTTAGGTGACCTGACAGGTCGCTATTGCACGTTGATAGAGCCCCTAGGATTCTTGCTTGACTGTCGGCAGTATGAGGGCGATCATATACGTGAGAGCTGGGGTCTACAAGCATATCCTTAAAAGGTCCCTAGTCGTGGGAGATTCGAGACAGGGCATCGTTTCTCCAGAGTAGACTAGTGTATACAGTCGAGACCCCGACGAGGGGCGGTGTCCGGTCTCACAAGCCACTGGTGTCAGTTGGTTCACCTAAGATGTATACAGGTGCTCATTGGGTTATGAGTACACCGGACAGGACTCTCCGGGAACATGCTAGTTGGTCTTATACCTGACGTCAGATAGCAGTTCCCAGGTGACATGTGTACAGGTTAGTTCATCGACCTGGGGATCGTCATTTGTCTCGTGTGAGTTCCCACTTTACTTTGATTACTACCCTACCACGGCTCAAAGGAGTCGTGCAAACAGGTTTTAGTTGGGTACAGTCCCGAACCACATGGAGGCAGTGAGCGGATCTTCGGGGGTTCGTCTCTCCCGGTATTGGGGGTGAGGTCGCGCTGTGTCTAGGAGAGCCATTACACGAAGTCCTTGGCCAAGGCAGGAGATTTACTGGTAGGTATTCCAGTAGTATCTCAGGGTGTTCTGGGCTACACTCCGACACGACTTGTACCGCTTTTGGGGGTCTGACTTTTACCCACCCCCTAGGCCCGACATGCGATGCTCATAGACGAACGGACCGGACTGTACGGATATTGTCACTGACAGGCTCAGTAGGGTGTCAGGATGAGTTCGCTCATCGACGTCCCTTTTGGTCAATAGCTGGTGGCCCGTCACGTATTGGCTTATACCTCTGACGTGCTAGTGGTTGAATCCACAGCCATAGTATTGACGAGTCTTTGGAGTCCACCACACCTTCAGTTACTCAAGCTTTCGGGCAAAACGCTGTAGAGGCCGTATGGAGATATGGCAGGATTCGATCAGATACGTGCGGTATTGCACGGATCGTGATCGGACGGTTTTTACTAGCCGGCTTTGGTTTAAGCCGGATCCTAGTATAGTACAGTGTAGTTTTGTCTCTTTGCATTTGTATTTCGGTCGGAATACAAATGCAGGTGTGTATGCACAGTATCGGGGTTTTCCTGTAATTTATTACGGGACCAGTTTTCTGGAGTTGCCAGTTTGCATTCCGTTCCGGCCGGTTTTCCTTTGTTCTTTCCCGGCCGGACTTTTCCGATGGAGGGGGTTATTTGCAAGTTTGCAAATAACACTTTGTGGAGGGTTTTATTGCAAATGTATTGATTATGATATCTTGCACCATCACTTGCATTTAATGAGATTGTGATAGGTTATGGTGTTGATGTATGTTTGTTATCATGATGCTTTTGGTTATGGTGACCTCTTCTTTTCTCCTACACTCACCTCCCTTGGTATTAGTTTTGATTCCCACCACCATTTCCATATGGACATGGCCGGCCACTCATTTGTGAGAGGATGAGAGAAATTTCCATTCTTTGGTAGCACACATTTCATCATCTCATTCATCAAGTTTTTGGAAAAATGAAAGCACCATTTTTCCATAACCTTATTCCTCCATCAAGGCAACTACAAACCCCAAGTGAGACAAGCATCATCTACACTACATTCTACAGCATTTCTTGGGCACGTCGACTAGCCAGCTTCGTGCCCGAGTTACCTCGGGATTGAGGTGGGAGCCCGTAAAAGATACAGACGATGTGGTGCACTTCCGGCGAGGAAGCGACGACCGGAGTTTCCGCGGGAGATCGGGACGATGACGAGAAGATCGGAGGACTCGGATCACTCGGTACATCTCTTCCCCATCTTGTATTTAGCTAGAACTAGTTTAATGGTCCGATCCGGGGTTTAGTGCGCGGTGGTGCCGGTTTGCAAAGTTCGCAAAATTAAAGTTTATCACCGTTTCCGCATTTGGTCGTCGGATTGACGACCGGGGCGCCGCCGTGCACTTACAGTTTAAGACGGTCACATAATCGAGTTAAGGTTTGTTGTCTTCTAGAGGGTTCACCGCATTACATGCATGACTTAGAACGTTCTTAAACTCGAGAAAAAGTCCAACTTTTGAAAAAATTTCCGACAGGGGAAAAAGTGAGTTATTGATATCCGTTCGAACTCTTTAATAGTTTCTAAAAATTATCCGGACAAAACTAAACAAATTTAAATTATCTGATCGAATCAACGATTCCCCAATACAACCCTAGAAAACTCAACACTTGAGTGGAATTAAAATATTCCCAGAAAAAATTAACAAGAAAGGACCTAAGAATAATTAAGTGAAATTTCAGGGACTAAGTCAAAAGTTTGGCCGCGAAACCGCCGCCAAACCCATGGTTTCGACGCGGTTCCGCGATCAAATAGTTGACTTAGGGGACCGTACTTCACAGTAATTCTTAGTTTTTCCTGCTTGTTTTTCTGAGCATTTTTAATAAAGAAAAAATCACATTTTTGAAAAATGTACAGAGAAGGGTTCGTGTTGGGGTTTCGAGTTTCGATCGGACTTTAAACTTCGGTCAGACTTTTCCTAAAGCTCTAGCTTGGCTCTGATACCGCTGTAGGGTTGCTAGGCACGCGCACAAGGGTCTACGAGGAATCAACCATGCCCGATTAAAATTTTAGCCGTGCCGAACAACCCGAATACGGATCTTTAAACTAGAGTTTAGGCGAAAACTAACATGCTAAACACTTTAACACTAAGTGAGAGGGATTACAACCTTTGTAGATTCGGTCCTTCACTTCTAAAGCTCCGTGTTGAAGTCCCTTCGCTGCGATCATCGTGTTCCAGACTCTCGAGAGGTTCCACGAAGAGAAAGATGCAGTCTTGCTTCCGATCTTCGATACAAAGATGATCTACCTTGAAGTTTCGTTAACACAAGCTAACACTCATAATATGAAGTGAACACCCTCATCTAAATGGCAAGGATATATGAGGATGATGAAGTAGGATTTTTGCTCTCTTTTATTTTCATTTACTCACTCATTTTTCATCACAAATAAAAAGCAAGAAAGCTTTGCAAAAGGAGGAGGAAGAAGAAGAATAGTGATCCATTTCATTTGTGATGAATAATGAAAGGATTAATATGATAAATAATGCAACCATGGTTGACTTAACCATTGTAGAGAATTAACCAAGGGCTAGGGTTTGGGTTGAGTTAAGAGTGAGTCACACAAAAATATCAAGCCAAATATCTTTATCATGACAAAAAGAAACCTTCTAGAATCTACTAGAAGTCTTAACCCTATTCAAACCCTAATCATGTTTAATCTCCACTAAACATGTTGCATTAGTTATCATATCATGTTACAATATTATATATCACATATATAATATTTATCGTAACAAAATAAAATAATACATTTAACATATATCGCATATATATCAATGTATTACCCGAGTGAGAAAAAGAATCTTTTAGTGAACTAATATTAGTTAATGTAATTTAATATATCATATATATTATTATATATTAAATTATCGAATCAACACTTGATCCGACAATCCGGCTATATCGCACATAACCGACTAATATTTATCCGTACCGATTCATCGAATCAACACTTGATCCGATGACCCGGGTGATATCAAATATCGCGAGAATAGAATACGGTATCTCATATCGCATTATCCTCGGTCCCGCACATATCACATACGTGCCCCTACTCCATTTTGCCTGAGCCAAGAAACCTCTGTGTAGGACTCTAAAGAATCGTCAATACGCCGGCAGTAGGTGATGATCATATCAAACACACCCACAAGCTGCAAGCGGTCAGCTAAACGTAACAGCCACCCAGGTATTGAACGCTCAGAAGATCAACAAGCAAGCCTGTACATTCTCCTCTGAATCCAAACAGTAACACTCCCGTACAGTCCGGTCTCGTCTTCTGACATGTCGCATATCTCGCCTAGGGGTGGTAAACGTCAGACCCCAGTAGCTTAATAAGTCATGTCGATATGAGGTCTATAATAGTTCGAGAAACTATTGGTAACACTTACCAGTAAATCTCAGCAACCCTGGCCAGGGATTTCCGGTTATAGCCAATCGAACACAGCACAACATCAACTCCCTATACCGGGAGAGACGAATCCCCTCCTATCGCTCATTGCCTCCATGTGATTCGGGACTGTACCCAAAACCCACCTTTTTGCACGCCCTCTTGGACGTGGTATGATGGAAATCAAAGCACAGTGGGAATCACACAAGACTCTATGACGATCTCGGGTCAACAGACTACTCTGTACCAGTGTCACCGGAGAACTGCCATCTGACGTGAGGTATAATACCATCTGGGAGTTCTCGGCGAGTCCGTCCAGTGTACCCAGTCTCTACTGAGCACCCGTACACCATCCTTGATGTCAAACACCGATGGATATGAGATCATCCATCGCCCATCATATAGGTCAAGATTCGTATACGCTAGTCTACTCTGGTGCATCGATGCCCTGTCTCGATACACCCTCGACTAGGAACAGTTATAGGATGTACTCGTCGACTACCGTGGCCCCACTAGTATGATCTCATCATAGTCCCAGTAGTCGAGTACATATCCTAAGGGCTTTATCAACATGTAATATAGAGACAATCAAAGTACATGTTAAGATAAAGTCTATCATGTCGAGCAAGAAAGTCCTCCTTATATATGTCCAAGCATCCATTACAATATACATCGTATGTACAGTAATGGCCTCTAGGGCATACATATAACTACCAGATTCATTAACACTCAACGCTATGTAACAAAGATCACGTGTTCCCACGTGAGCATCTCTGAGGAACAAAAATGAAAAACTGGCACCGAGTCACGTGATCCCACGCGACCCCCTAATAGTGGTTAGCACTTTCAAAAGAAAAAGGGGAATAAATTAATAACAGTTCCTATTTTGGGGCGCCTCACGTGATCCCGCGTGACCTCCTAATAGTGCTTAGCACTTTCAAAAGGAGAAGGGGAATAAACCCAAGACAGTTCCTATTTTGGGGCGCATCGCGTGATCCCATGTGACCCCCTAATAGTGCTTAGCACTTTCAAAAGAAAAAGGGGAATAAATCAAAGACAATTCCCATTTTGGAGCGCCTCACGTAATCCCACGTGACCTCCTAAAAGTGCTTAGCACTTTCAAAAGAAAAAAGGGAATAAACCTAAGACAGTTCCCATTTTGGGTCGCCTCATGTGATCCCATATGACCCCCTAATAGTGCTTAGCACTTGCAAAAGAATAAGGGGAATAAATCAAAGACAATTCCCATTTTGGGGCGCCTCACGTTATCCCACGTGACCCCCAATAGGGCTTAGCATTTATAAATGGAAAAAGAGAATAAACCCAAAGAAGCAGTGCTCAATTCTCAGGCGCCTCATGTGCCACACGTGAGAGCTCCAAATTTCTGTGTTTAACACTGCTTTAGAGACTCACGTGGGAGCACGTGAACGCCGAGCAAATGTTAGTGTTTAACACTATGAGAGGCCAACCTTAGCACAAATTAGCCAAGTCTTCCGAGAACAAAACCCTTTTGATCACCAATCAACCAAGCCCTCCTATGCTTAGGTCTCCCCAAATCGATCTTAGTTCCAAAGATGACTAATGATCTCTTACAGATGGTATCTAAAATGATGTTCATTCCACCATGATCTCTCCCTTCAATTTGGAATTCGGTTCAAGGGTACATCTCTCCATACCTCCGATACATGTCGTTGTAATTCTTCAATGTTTTCAGAGGAGTGGAGGGTCCCGACAACCAACAGCTCTTTGGAGCACTCCTAAAACCATGAGCACACCCCTGTGGACCGCAACATCCTTAAACTGGCTGTGGACCGCAATGTCCTTAAACTAACTATGGACCGCAATGTTCTTAAACTACGACCTCACCGCCAAATGGCGATCCACAGACTGCAATGTCCTTAAACTAGCTATGGACCGCAATATCCTTAAACTAGCTATGGACAGTAGTGTCCTTAAACTACGACCTCACCGCCAAATGGTGATCTATGAACCGCAACATCCTTAAACTAGCTATGGACCGAAAACGTCCTTAAACTAAAACAATAGAGCCCAAATGCTCTTTTGTTGGAGCTGAAGGATCCCAAAATCCTGTTGAGTAGACCTTAGTCTAAAATTAGACTAACGTATCCTCAACAACCATTTAAGTTGATATTAATCTCGAACGAGATTAACGATTCTTAAATCAACCCAAACCCAAATCTAAGAATATACGGATTTGGACTAATCCACGCCCTACAGACGGCAACATAAATTAGTCTCCCTATACAATCCATGGGCAACCAAAAATGAAACAAACACACACGACATGAAGTGACCTTCTGGAGCAGGAGAAAGTGGTTATCGCTATGTGGTAAAATAATTAACCGCAGGGGCTTGCGCCTGCAAGGAAGAGCGTCCCCACAATCAAAAACCCCTCACAACGAGGGGGAATCTGACGAAGTCTGCTACAACGGCCGCATCCCTCCATACCTCCGATGCACGGTGCCATAAATCAACTTGGCATCTTCGAAGAGGGGGACGGATAAAACCAAATAGCATTTGCCCCTAAATTCAGGCAAGATGACCTACACAGTCTCGTCTCCCGTTTTCGGCGGTAAACTGATTCTGGCACGCCCGGTGGGACCTCTTCCTCTTTCCACTCAACAGTTCGTGTGTCGTGTTTTTCCCGCGATCAGATAACCGCGGTGTATATGTTTGTAGTTGCCCTAGGGTGATGGGATACTGAAGCCGGCATTTCGTCTTTATGAAGAATGACGTTTGCTTCCACCCTAGCAACTCAGGCTTTATCAATATGGTGGAGTCAAGTATGGGCCACTTGCAGCCTCAAATCTCTAAAATCCGGCTCTTCAAGAAATCAACGGGCTTCTCTTTGGGTCGATGCTCCCACCTCCTACCCTCGGTGCCTCAACGCCAATGGAGGAAGCCCAGAGGAAGTCTGTCTTCCACTAGCCGGTTCCCCAAGATGCAGCTTTGCCGACAGAATCAGTCCTCAAACAACTGAGACCTACCAAGGACCAAGGTCCACGCAGGGGGCAGAATATTAAGCTCTCAAAGGAAACAGGGGGCAGGCTCGGAAAAATCCTTAGGCTAATCAAATCACGGCCGCAAGAAACGGTCGACGTCGATATCGGCATCATACAAAACGAGCTGGGGGCAGTTCTCCGTATGGTCCTGTTTTAACTCCAGTGTTGAATGTTGTTGTTCTAACCGGGAACAGCTTCAAACTGTTGTGAAGGGTCAGACAAAATTCTCTCACCGCAATATTGAAGAAATCTCCGCAGCCCATGGAGATCCCACGAGAGTAGAAACCAGGTATGGAAGCAGGTGAAGGTCTCTGTCGTCAACCGCGGCTCTTCCCCTAGACGTCAGCCAAATTCTGATAAGTTCCCTTTAAAATACAAGGGAACTCATCCCAAGAAGGATCCTGATACAGCAGTTCCTCCCAAAACTAAAGCGCCTTTTTAAAAAAAAGAGAGACCTGATAAAGCTCAAGTGCTCAAAGCAAACTCCAAAGGCCAAAACTCCAAACACCTCAAGCCAGGGGGCATGGTAGTTCACATATTCTATATGGTGAATTCCGAAGATGAAGTTCGAGCTTCTATTAGTCACCGACCTCAAACTCAGTCCCTGGCAAAAGTTCAATTGCAACGTGAAAAGCTGCAGAAAATGCTCGCTCAGGCGGCAGTAAACGCTAATCCATCGCCTAAGGAAAATCCCGAGGACGCATCCGAAAAAAGAGTAGAGGAGTCAGATATTGATTTCCTAAAGCGCGCACTGAAAAAGAGAGATGAAGAAGCGGCAGAAATGTCCACTAAAATGAACCATATGGCCCTTTTGATTCAGAATATGGCTCGAATGATGGTTCAATCGGAACCACTGGCAGATGAACTGCCGGTAGTCGATCTTAAAGATAAGGATGAAATTTCAAATCCCCTACAAACCACATCAATGGCTGAGGAGGAAATGATTCCTAAAAGAAAAGCTGGACACATATATCGCTCAGCAAGTTAAAACTCACTATGCTAGTGAAGTATCAAATAGGACAATAAAGACTGGTCGACTATATCCGGCATGCTACAATCAAATACAGTACCCGCCAGAATACATACTTCCGAGTTCACATATACAAATGAACCGGAAATCGTCACCAGCACATCGCGCGATTTAAATCCATGTGCAGTAACACTTGAGAGAATGATATACTTCTCCTCTGACAGTTCGTCAGCTGTCTGGTAGGCATTGCTTTCGAATGGTATGTAGAACTCCTGAATGACTCCACGAATACCTTCAACGAGATGGAGATGCTCTTCTGTCAGAGATTCGCTAGTGTGAATAAACGCACTACCGTAACGACGTTGGTCAATGAAAGGGTTAGACCGAATAAAACCTGGGTTCAATATGTTACCCGATGGCGATATCTCTGGTCAAAATGCGAGCAACATATCGACGAAGCTGCAGCTGTGGGAATGTTCATAACCACACTTGAACCAAATTCAAAGGTGTTCCCAACTTTCCAAGAACTCATGGATAAAATGGCTCGATTGGATCAAATAGGTCAAGACTTTTTCTCATCCGATGATGATGAATGAAAAGCGGAGGTAAGGTGGCATTTGTCGCCAACGCTCAACAAAAAATGAGCAACTTTGAAGCAACCTATCGCCAAAATAGTAACGGCGTGGGTACTCGTTCCCCCCCAGATATACACAGGGGGCATATTTCTCACTGGCGGAAGAATCTCTATGTAGAATGGTCCTTTCTTCTCAAAGGACAGAAAGGATATTAAGGGGCCTACAAACATGTCCTACAATCTAGTGGAATACCCCACTCAAAGAAAAAAATGGTATGTCCACAGACAAAATGGGCACGGATGAAAACCCGAAAGGATGCCGTGAGTAAAAACAGCAGGACTGCCGGTGAGCTTGTGAAAAACCGGAAGGGCGCAATCTCGTTAAAAAAAATGGTACGTCCACAAGAAAGATGGGCACGGATGAAAACCCGAAAGGGCGCCGTAAGTAAAAACAGGAGGACTGTCAGCGAGCTTGTGAAAACCCGGAAGGGCGCAACTTCGTTAAAATAAATACACTTACGATATCCTCACGACTCGTAAGGAGAATCCCCCTGTGAGACCCTTACGGCTCATAGGATTCAAAAGCCTTAAGTTACAGGGATCTGGATCTGTTCTTAAGCCGTCATATCTCCCAAATTGCCCTATAGGAAGTCCATATTGACCCTTGTATACAATCCAGGGGCACGAATAAATATTTCTTTGCCAAGTTCTACAAATGGCAAGAAATGTCCCCATATGATGAATAACACTTGTAGGTCCTCTCGACTTATAAGGAGAAAATACTCTTGGAAGATCCTTACGACTTACAAGAGAAGGCATCACTTAGGAATCCCTGCGATTCTTTAGGAGAAAATACGCCTATGAGTTCCTCACGACTCGTAGGGAGAAAACCTTTTATGAGACCCTTACGGCTCATAAAGTCAAAAGTCTTAGTCGATAGAATCCTAACCCTGTCTACTAAACCACCTTTGTCCAAATCGACAGGGGAAAATGATGATTCGCTCCTGGTACTATTCCAGTTGTAGCGGTGCTGATGCCTAAATCGGTATCAAATTCCGAGTCTTCTCTCAAGGCAAATGATGAGTCGCTCCTGGCAATATACCAGTTGTAGCGATACAGATGCCTAAATAGGTGTCAAACTCTAAGTCAACATCTCCGGCAAATGTTGTCCCTACAACCATCTAATGAAGAAGGGGACCCTGTTCGTCTGGGATCAGAAATGCCAAAGTGCACGGGACGAAATTAAGCAATACCTGCAGAATCCGTAGGTACTGACCGCTCTGGTCAAGGGAAAGCCCTTCATTCTATATACAACAGCCCTTGAAGATTCTTTAGGCGCGCTATGGGCACAAGAGAACGATCAAGGGAAGGAGAGAGCTTTCCACTATTTGAGTCGAGTTCTTCTGGGAGCAGAAAACAACTACTCCCTTATCGAAAAGCATTGCCTGGCATTAATCTTCGCGGTAACGAAGCTCCGACATTATGCCTTGGCACATGAGGCCCATTTTATATCAAAGGTGGATCCTCTCAAATATTTGATGTCAAGAGCCATACTAACGGGAAGGCTTGCCAAATAGACCCTCCTCTTGATGGAGTTCTCGATAGTATATCAACCCCTCAATGCAATAAAAGGTCAGGCCATCGCCGACTTTCTCGATGAGCATCTGATAGCTGATTCTCCCTTAAATTTCGAATTGCCAGATGAATATGCTTTCGATACAATTGATGGAGAGAAAGAAGAGAGTGATACCCGATGGGAACTCTACTTCGATGGGGCATCGTCTATGAAGAGGCGGAAGCAAAGCACCCTTATAATCAAAGCCGGAGTGGGCCTTATCTTCATGACTCCGCAAGGAGGGATAATGTGTTTCGCCCTCTCCTTAACAGAGCCAAGAACAAACAACGAGGCTGAATATGAAGCTTTGATAGCGGGTCTTGAGATTGCTGTCGACATGGGAATCGAAGATCTCCTCATATATGGAGACTCCCAGCTAGTCGTTAGCCAAGTAAATGGCAACTATCAGACGTGTAAGCCAGAATTGGTGAAATATGGCGAAAGAGTGCAGCAACTACTATCTCAAATCCCCTCTTGCGTCCTGGAAAGCATACCAGGAGTGGAAAATAGCAAGGCGGATGCATTAACCAAACTCGCTAAAGAACTGGCTGACGAAAACCTCGATGATGTATGGATCATTGTGCAAAGCCGCCGGATTCTCGCACCAGCAGAAATATCTCCAGAGTTGTCTGAAGAAAAGGAAGCGAATGAACAAGCGGTCTTCCAAATAGAGGAAGAAAAGGCCGAGGATTAGAGAAAAGTCTTTATAGACTGCTTCAAATCCCATCGAACGCCCGAAAACGCATCATTAAGACATCAGCTCATGAAGAGAACTCTGTCTTTCGCCTTCGTCAATGATACTCTATATAAGAGATCATTCGATTGTTTATGGCTAAGATGTTTAGGACTAAAAGAAGCGAGGAGAGTCGTCCAAGAAACTCATGATGGACTCTGCGGTTCCAATCAAGCCGGGCCAAAGATGAAGCTGAAGATCAAAAGAATAGGTTACTATTGGCCCACGATGGTTTAAGACTGCCTCGAATATGCGAAGCAGTGTCACTCATGCCAAATTCACGGGGACTTCATCCACCAGCATCCGAATCTGCTACACCCAACACTGGCTAGTTGCCCATTCGAAATGTGGGGAACCGATATAATTGGGCCCATTGAACCGGCATCATCCAAGGGACATCGGTTCATATTGGCAACGACCGATTACTTCTCTAAGTGGGTAGAAGCAATACCACTAAGAGAAGTGAAGATGGAGAACATCCTCTATTTCTTCAAGACACACGTCCTCTACCGGTTCGGCACTCCGTGACAGATTATTCGGATAACGGGCCAGCCTACAGAAGCCATAAGATCAGCCGCTTCACACAGCTGCATAATATAGATTGGAGATACTCTTCAGTCTATAATCCCCGAACTAACGGTCTAGCAGAGGCTTTCAACAAGACCTTGACAAAGATCATAAAGAAAAACGGTGTCCAGAAACAGAAAAGACTGGCACGGGAGACTGCATGAAGCTCTCTGGGCTTATCGGACCACGTTCAAAATGGCCACGAATACAACGCCATTCACGTTGGTATTCGGCACAGAAGCGGTACTTCTCTTAGAGATAGAGCTACCCTCTCTACGAGTAGCAGTTCGATACGAGCTGACAGATGAAGAAAATGCCCTCTTCGGCTTGAGGAGCTCGATGCCCTCGATGAAACTCTTCTCGTGGCACAGCAAAACCTAGAAGCTTACAAAGTAAGGATGACGCGCTCATACGAAAGATTGACTAGGCCGAGAATATTCCACCAAGGCAAACTCGTACTAGTTATCAAAAGACCTATGATCCCCAATCGTGCTAAACGGAGGAAGTTCGAACCGAACTATGAAGGCCCGTACATTATAAACAAGGTCTACCAAGTTGGGGCCTACTTGCTCATGAATATGCATGGCGAAAAACCCTTCCGGCCAATAAACGGCCGGTTCCTTAAGAAATACTACGCTTAATAAGTCACGGCTCAGGTTAATGATGGATGAAGATTCTCGTGTTCGCTATCTGTCTTTCTGAGTCCAAATTTTATAAGTAGTATCCGGCAAAACTTCGCCTCAAAACCCCTATGGACCGCAACATCCTAAAACTAGCTATGGACCGAAATCTCCTTAAACTAACAATGGACCGAGATGTCCTTAAACTAAATACGCCGCCTCAAACATGGAGACAGTGGAATCCAGGTCTACAGATCCCTGCGGCGAGGATTACAACTTAAGTCCTGCAGGCTACACAACTACCCCGGTCGGCGAAGTCCTACCGTAACAAAAAAACGGTACGTCCACAAGAGAAATGGACACGGATAAAAACCCGAAAGGACTCCGTGAGTAAAAACAGTAGAACTGCCGGCGAGTTCGTGAAAACCCGGAAGGGCATAAACTCGTAAAAAAAATTATACGCACTTGCAAGGTCCTCTCTACCTTGTGAGGAGAAAACACCGGCATGAGATCCTTACGACTCACAAAAGGGAGCAACACACTTAGGGATCCCCACGATTCCTAAGGAGAAATTACACTGACGAGATCTTCACGACTCGCAAGGAGAATTCCCTCTATGAGACCCTCATGGCTCGTAGGATTCAAAAGCCTTAAGCTACAGGGATCTGAACGTGTTCTTAAGCCATCACACTCTCTAAGTTGCCCTGCAAGCGGTTCAATATTGACCCTTGTATACAATCCACAGGCACAAATAAACGTTTCCCCCACCAAGTCCCACCAACGACGAGGAATGTCCTAATGTGGTGAACAACACTTGTAAGTACTCTCGACTTATAAGAAGAAAACACTCTTGTAAGATCCTTACGACTTATAAGAGAACACGCACTAGGGAATCCTCACGACTCCTAAGGAGAGAACACACCTACGAGATCCTCACGACTCATAGGGAGAAACAGCTTTATGAGACCCTTACGGCTCATGAAGTCAAAAGCCTTAGTTGACGGGATCTTAACCCTGTTCACTAAGCCACTTTTGTTCAAATCGACAAAAGCACATGATGATTCGCTCTTGGAAATATTTCAGTCGCAGCGATGTTGATGCCTAAATTGGTAGCAAAACTCCAAATTTTCCCAAAGCAAATGATGATTCGCTCCTGGCTATATTCCAGTCGCAGCGATGCTGATACTAAGATTGGTGTCAGATTTCAAGCTCTATACTCGCAAAAGCCAGCGAGCAAAAAAATGCATATAAAATAGCCAAAATGATGGGGCAGCTCGCAATAAAAAAACAGCGAGCATAATATATGCATACAAAACAGCCGAAATGTTTGGGCAACTCACAGTAAAAAGCAGCGAGTAAAAAGAAAAATAGCCGAAATGATTGGGCACCGCAAAAAATAGCCGAAATGATTGGGTAATCGCAACTTTCACGATATAGAAAGCTGAAATGATAGAGCATCACGGAATAAAATAAAACTTTTGCCCTGCAGGTGAGATCACATTGACCCCTGTATACAATCCATGGGCACAAACGGAAAGGGAACCATATCATCCCACCAGGCTCCATCAGAAAGAGAGCCAAGTCTCGACGGAAACATGTACAGCCTATAGACCAACAATGGCGTTCCTTCCCGTTCTAACAAGAAGAAGATACGACGTCAATAAACGGAGCCACGGCAAAAGTCCCCTGATTCCAAATCTCGACGGTTCACAGACAGCCTAGAGACTACCTCGGAGCCACGGCAAAAGTCCCCTGATTCCAAATCTCGACGGTTCACAAACAGCCTAGAGACTACCTCGAAGCCACGGCAAAGTCCCCTAGTTCCAAATCTCGATGCTTCACAGACAACCTAGAGACTACCTCGGAGTCACGGCAAAGTCCCCTAGTTCCAAATCTCGACGGTTCACAGACAGCCTAGAGACTACCTCGGAGCCATGGCAAAGTCCCCTGGTTCCAAATCTCGACGGTTCACAGACAGCCTAGAGACTATCTTGGAGCCATGTCAAAGTCCTCTAGTTCCAAATCTCGACGGTTCACAGACAGCCTAGAAACAACCTCGGAGCCATGGCAAAGTCCCTAATTCCAAGTCTCGACGGCAGCATCCATAGCCTAGAGATCAACAACAGCGTTCTTCCTTCCTCCAGCAGGATACAGACGCGACATCAACAAACGGAGCCATAGCAAAGTCCCCTAGTTCCAAATCTCGACAACCCAGAGACAACCTCGACGTTCATCGCCATATTGCAGATACAATGCCAACAAACGAAGCAAAGGAAGATCCTTAACTTCAGGGTCTTGACGACAACTCAAATGAGACCTGAAAGACTATCGGAGATCATCTGACTCCAGCGCGGAGTGGTCATTACTCATCGGGGCTCCCAAACCGAGCCTAATCTCAAGTAAAAAGCGACATGGAATATCCCTAACGCTTGATCTTTTGGCGGTAATATTACCTGGAAGATTACTTGAAGACGTCTTTTCCAACCCCCGAAGGGATCAGAGACATGACAGCTGCGGGGATACTCGAATAGCAAGATTGCGTATCGAGAAATACACAGGCCAACGCAACGGTACGACGGGTACAAAACCTTAGCAACACAGACTCTAACGGACTTCTATTAGCAGGAGTTAATTATGACGTTAGGACACTGTTCCCGCCAAAAATTTCTGCGCAAAAGAGCCTAAGGTATTAAATGGCAGCAATACGCATAAGAAAATACAAACCAGTATTTTCCGGGCTGTATTTTGATAAACTCTCGAAGGATAAACAGGTAAATTCTGACTTTATCGAAAGCGTCTCGAAAAATCCTTCGATTTGATATATTATGGGCCTCATAATTCATCCGGGATCAAAAGTTATGAGCAAATGTGCTATGCACGTGTAATTTAAGGAAGAAAATGCAAACCAGTATTTTCCGGGCTGTATTTTGACAAACTCTCGAATGAGAATCAGATAAATTCTGATGGTATCAAAAGTTTCTCAAACAATCCTTCGATTTGATATATTATGGGCCTCATAATTCATCCGGGATCAAAAGTTATGAGCAAATGTGCTACGCACGTGTAATCTAAAGTAATGCTCTACTACACGGGGGATGCATTTTTAGTCTCACATCGGGAAAAAGAGAGATCACTTCTCTACCACTCCCATATAAATAAAAGGGGATATCTCTTAGAAAAGGAAGAGAATTCAATTCTCAAAGGAGATTAGTTCACCATAGGAGCTTAGTGCTCCAAATTAGAGCCATAGCTGCTCCCCATAATGCGCATATGCGCAAGCGCCATGTGCACCACGTGCAATGCACGTGCGCCCGCCACATGCACGCCACGTGCAACGCACGTATGCCAAACATGTGCAACGCACGTGGGAGAATTCAATTCTCAAAAGAGATTAGTTCTTCATAGGAGCTTAGTGCTCCAAGTTTGGGCCATAGCTGCCCCCCATAATGCGCATATGCGCAAGCGCCATATGCGCCACGTGCAATGCACGTGCACCGGCCAGATGCGCGCCACGTGCAACGCACGTGAACCAAACACGTGCAACGCACGTAGGAGAATTCAATTCTGAAAGGAGCTTAGTTCTCTAAGTTAGGGCCTTAGCCGCCCCTCCATAATGTGCATATGCACAACGCACGTGCGCACCACGTGCAATGCACGTGCGCACATCACGTGCAACGCACGTGGAAGAATTCAATTTTCAAAGGAGCTTAGTTCTCCATGTTAGGGCCTTAGCTGCCCCCCCCATGATGTGCAACCGCCACGTCCGACGCACGTGCGTCCAATACGTGCAACGCACGTGCACGAACGCAAAGATGCCTTTTTCAGCAGTTAGGAGTTTAAGCTTCAATATATTCTTCCTCCTGATGAGTGGGATATGGTTTAAAGGGTACATCCCTCCACACCTTCGATATATGGCGCTGTAATGCCTCAGTGTCGTCGGAGAGGTGGTGGGTCCCAACGACCAATGATCTCTCTATCCAAATAACACAGAGGAAACCCCCGCCCCCCCAAACTTTGAGAAAATTTCAAAAAGAAGAGCAAGCTCTGAAAAGAAGAACTTCAAGGTAAATATGCAGGGTTCCTAGGCACTCTAGTGAGGTCTCCCAAGCCATCAATCATGGCAAATTAAAATTTTACGGTGCCTACAAACCCTAAACTACGGATCGTTTGCTAGATTTCTAGGCGAACAAGAACTAGTTAACACTTAACTAATGAGAAAACGGAAATACAACCTTTGTAGATCCGGTGCTCCACCTCCATAGCTCCGCAACGAGGTCCTCTCCGCTGTCCAAGTCAAATACGGGCTCTAGGATCGGCTTCGTCGGAGAATGGGCAAGCTAGGTCGTCGATGTCCATGCCGAAGATGATCTACGTCGAAGCATCGCAAGATCAAGCTCTCACTTCACCAAGTCATGAAACTTGTGAAGAAAACACACTCTACTACTTGGCAAGAGGTAGAGGATGAAGAAATAGGAAGTGGGTAGACTTTAGTTTTGGATTTCTCACTCTTTTCCAACAATCACCATTGATGGACCTTGCTTTTCTTCACTTGAAGAATGAAGAAGAAGAAGGAAATTAGTTATGATAAGTTAATAGAAAATGAAAAGAAAATGAATTCTTATCATAATATTAACCATGGTCAAGTGTAGAGAATGAATCATGGTTAGTGGGAATGGTTAGGGTTAAGGATGAGATAAGTATGGTTGACTTTATCAAAGCTTCATGAAGCTTCAACTAAACTCCAAATCTAGCAACCATTCTTTTCTCTTCTTTTCCAAAATGAATAAATAAATAAATAAATGAATAAATAAAGGAAATGAAACCCTAGCCATTCTTTTAACCATGGTTTAATTCTTTGCACTTAACCAAGTAAACATGTATCATCAAACATGATACAATCAAGTGCACAAAATCATATCGCATATGTAATGCGCACACCCGAGTGAGAAAATCCATTTTAAAGTGAACCGATACTAGTCGATGCAAAGTAATATATCAAATATATAATTATACATTAAATCATTAAATCAACACTTGATTCAATGATCCGGTCATGCACACATAACCGACTGGTATCATTAGTAACATCTTATCGAATCAACACTTGATCCGATAACCCGGCTATATCGGATATAACCGATCAATGTCACATCGCGAGAATCGAATACAGTATCACATACTCGTATTATTCTCGGTCCCGCACATATCTCATATGCGCTCCTATTTCGTTTCGCTTGAACCAGGAAACCTCTGTGTAGGACTCTAAAGACTCGTCAATACGCCGGCAGCGGATGATGATCATATCAAACATCCACAAGCCGCAAGCGGTCTGCTAAACGTAACGGCCACCCGGGTATTGAGCGATCTGAAGATCGACGAGCAAGCCCGCTCACACTCCAGTGAATCCGACCAGTAACACTACCGTACAGTCCGGTCTGATCGTCTGATCTGTCGCATATCTCGCCTAGGGGTGGTATACGTCAGACCCCAATAGCTCAATAAGTCATGTCGATATGAGGTCTATAAATGTTCGAGAAACTACTGGTAACACTTACCAGTAAATCTCAGCAACCCTGGCCAGGGATTTTCTGTTATAGCCAATCGAACACAGCGCAACATCAACCCCCATATACCGGGAGAGACGAATCCCCTCCTATCGCTCATTGCCTCCATGTGACTCGGGACTGTACCCAAAAACCACCGTTTTGCACGCCCTCTTGGACGTGGTAAGATGGAAATCAAAGCACAGTGGGAACCACACAAGACTCTATGACGATCTCGGGTCAACAGACTACTCTGTACCAGTGTCACCAGAGAACTGCCATCTGACGTGAGGTATAATACCATCTGGGAGTTCTCGGCGAGTCCGTCCAGTGTACCCAGTCTCTACTGAGCACCCGTATATCATCTCTGATGTCAAACACCAATGGATATGGGATCATCCATCGCCCATCTGTATGGGTCGAGAAGGTATACGCTAGTCTACTCTGGTATATCGATGCCCCGTCTCGATACACCCACGACTAGGGACTTTGAAGGATGTACTTATGGACTACCATGTCCCCACTAGTATGATCCGCATCATAGTCCAGGTAGTCAAGTACAGATCCTAAGGGCTTTACCAACATGTAACAGAGAGACAGTCAGTATACACGTTAAGGTAAAGTTCAACCAGATAGCATACTATCATGTCGAGCAAGAAAGTCCTCCCTATATACGTCCTAGCATCCACTACAATATACATCATATGTACAGTAATGGCCTCTAGGGCATACATATAACTAACAATCTCCCACTTGCACTAGGGCCATCTGTAGCAGTGGTTGCAGTATCTCATACTCAACCATCTCATAAAAGTCTCTCTCTGGGAACAGGCCTTTGTGAGTGGATCCGCTGTGTTGTCCTCTGAGTCTACTCTCCTAACCTCGATCTCCCTGGAGATCAACCATCTCCATGATCAAGTGATACTGCCATAGAATATGTCTGGATCACTGATGGGACTGGCGTTCCTTGGCTTAAGCCACAACTCCATTGTCTCACAATGGTAGGAACATAGTTCTTCTCATGAACCATTTTACACCCAGACAGCCTCTTTGGTAGCATCTTAAGTAGCGATGTATCCTGCCTTTATCGTCTAGTATGCCACGGTATCTAGCTTGGAACTCTTCCAACATACCGTCCCTTTACTGAGGGTAAAGACTATGCCTGCGACTGACATTCAGTCGTCTTTATCACCCTGGAACCCTTCCAGTGATTCTCCCCAGGATGTGTTGATACCGTCTCACTACATCTAGTGAGAATTCTAACATCCATTTAGATCTATCTCATAGATCCAAAATCCAGGATTTAGTAGGTATCACTTTGATCCTATATGGAGAATTCTAGTGATAAGCGGAGATTGACCGAGCGTAGCATAAGAAACTCCTTTCTTATCAAGTGTATGTCATCCACGTACTCTACGAGGATCACCACCATACTCCCTACTACCTTTTTGTTTATACAAGGTTCATCTACCATTTTGATGATGTCAAACTCTTTGACTAATTCATCAAAACAGATGTTCCAACTCCGCGATGCCTGCTTTATCCTATAAAGCATCTTGCACACGTTTCCGCTGCTCCTACTGTTTACGAAGCCCTCTGGCTGTGTACTTACAGACGCACTCTTCTAAATCATCATTTAGAAAATCAGTCAAGACACCCAACCACCAGAGATCGTAGTCATGGTATGCAGCCGTGGTAAGTAGGATCTGGATGGACTTAAGCATAGCTACTGGAAAAGGTTTCATCATTATCCACGCCTGGTCAATGAAGAAAACCTTTGACAAGTCTAGCTTTGAAAGTCTCAACTTTTCCATCTACACCAAGTAATCTTCTCAAGATATACTTGCTCCTGATGGGGATTTAACCCTTCAGATGTTGCAACTAAAGTCCATACTTTGCTGGTGTATAAGGATTCCATCTCAGATCACTAAGCATCCAGCCATTCTTACAGAGTCTTACTCCTGATGGCCTGCTCGAAACTAGTTTGGTCACCATCTCATGATGCAATCCTTGCTCCCACTGTCATCGAGAAACCAAGGTATCTCTCAGGCGGATGAGGAACCCTACTAGATCGGCGGAGAGGCTGAGGTTCGTTGGAATCTACTGAATCCTTTGGTTCTATCAAATCATCTGCTGTAGTTCGTATAGCTGGAACCTTTCCAGTTCTACATTACAGATCTTGCCTCGAGCTTGTCCGGATTTTGCTTTTAGACATAGGCTGGACAACCCCAAATCTTAACTAGCTTAAGACATGGGCTCTTCCCTTTCCATATCTCATATGGAGTGGTAGGCAACTGATTTGATTCGAACCCTATTCAATAGGTATGCAGCTTCTTAAGTGCATAACTCCCAAAAAGGAAACAGGTAACTCAGTAGTACTCATTATAGAGCACACCTTATCATATAGGGTGTGATTGCTCCGCCCTGATATACCATCGTGCTATGGTGTATACAGAGGAGTAATGCTGAGAGAGAATCTCATTCTCCTTTAGAATAGTCCAGTATTTCCGTGCTCAAGTATTCTCCTCCTTGATCTCATCAAAGGACATAATACTTATACCCGTATTGGTTCTCTACTTCTAACTTATATTCTGTGAATATCTCAAAAGGTTCGGACTTGTGTTTCAACAGGAACATAGGTCTGAAACTTGAGAGATTATCAGAGAATGTAACGAAGTACAAAGAACCGGTCTTGGCATGTGTAGACAGGGGACCTTGCATACATCCTCATGTATCATCCCAAGAGTTTAGTAACTCTTTCTCTGTTTCCAGTAAACGGAGCTATGGTCATCTTATCTTTGTGACATGACTGGCGAGTTTCACAAGATGTAAATTCAAACTGATTTAAATATGCATCTAAATGTAACTCAGCCAGTCGGGTCGCATTGATATGACCTAGTCTACAATACCTCAAGAAGGATTCGTTCATTTCTGAACTCTTCCTCTTGTGTATGTTCTGTATACTAAAGAACTGTAGTTTGATTTAGAACATCAATGCTTTTAGATAACGTGCCTGAACCGATCAACTTTTGATATAGGAAATGTTCAAAACATTATCCAACAATACAAAATTTTATCATTTCTTTACTAATAAAGAGATAGATATGATTTTGTATATCAGGTTCGTTATCTAACAACATTCGTTCAGAATCAATGTATTGGTAATACAGGGTGACAGTGACCGACAGACTTGGAAGCAACATTTGCCCCGTTTTCTGCCTCATGAAACTTATCACCCGTTCTCAGTTCTCTACCTATCTGTAGCCCTATGTAACAGATTACATATCTGGGATCCTGATCTGGTATCACATACCCAGGACGTAAAGGATACTGAGAAACAGTTCTGTATAATGAACAAACCCGAAGATGATGCATCAGCATGCACTCTCTTCGTTTGGGCGGCACGGGAAATCTGGTATTCCCCAATTTCCTGCTCTGTCTTATAACAATTATAAGTTGGAGCGGGACCAACGTTCCCCAGCTCAGTATAACAAGCGGGTTCGGTCAATAATCCGTATTATTATCTTGATTAAGGCGTGATATGGTCGCTACCTGGAGAGAGAGAGAAGAAAACACTCAGCGTGCGCTCTGTCAAGAATAGATTGGTTATTATTTTATCTAATCAGGATGGCTCCCACTGCTTTTTATCAAATCTTCCTTCAAACCCTAAAAGGAAAGACTAGCCGGGATTAATTACACACTACAAGTTCGCCAATCTTTCAGCCAGGCCAGTGTCGGTACTTTGAGGGAGGTCCCCCGTGCTTTCGCACGAACCTAATTAATGTAAACCTCGTTTTCCCAGAGGCGTAACCCCGTTGACACCTTTCTAGACACCTACTTGATCGGCTAATTGTAATGTATAAAACTCTCCCAGGAGTAACACTTACTCCCAGCGGGTATCGGGATCCAACTATCTCATAGAAGGTATGCAATCTCATTGCAAATTTCAACACTTGAAATTCCCGATAATGGTTTTTACCCCTAACACCTATGACGTTGGCTAAGGTCAACAAATCATAGGTACTAGTCAAGTTCTACCCGTCATTTCGTGATTAATTAGACCCACCCACATGACCCTTGGCTAAGGTCAACAAAGCCACATGACTGTCCTAACTAATCGCATCATATGCTGTGTAGGAAGACATCACTTAGCTACCGCACACTACGCCTCGGCTATGGTCGACAAACGTAGCACGAATACTAAGTACTCTACTTCCTAAAATGACGGAGGGTTGCGAATGGTTTTTATGAAAACCTTTAACGCTTTGAACTTGATCTCGTTGCGGAATCAAATGGTTTTTAAATGGAACGTTTTCGAAGCTTTTCTAGTTTTGCTAAAGGGGTCACTCCCGGTGAAGGGATCGTCGGCCCTTTCCTCGTCGAATGAGGTGCGGGACATATCATATATATCACTGTGCAAAGCAGAAACTATAGAAGCGATCAAATACAAACCGAGTGTGTAGCATCTGCCAGTTATTGCTAAAGGAGTCACTCCCGGTGAAGGGATCTCGGTCCTTTCCTCATCGAATAAGGTGCAGGATGTTCTATAATGAACACCGCGATGCAAAGCAAGAACTGTAGCTACCTGTTTTATTTTGAAATTCGATTCCACAACATCAATTAGGTTTATTTTCTTTCATTAATCTCATTAATGAATATCCCATCATTTAAATCCACCTAAACATCACAGATAAATATAACGTACGCTTATGCCATCCGCATTCGCCTCGATGTCCCGTCTGCACCGTTAGGTTAGGTAACTAACGCCAGAGCGAGGCAGGGCTAGCACGGGTGTAAAACATAAGCAACGTCTATATAATATATCATATATACTATATATAATACCTGTCACAGAACACAGAACATCGCATGATCACAGATAAAACACAGCAGAAGAAACATATGAAATATTGGATATACTAGGACGTCCATGTTTTCAATACGAGCCAGTATAAAACACGGATTCCACGGTCGTGATGAATAGCCAAACCCACACCCCTAGACCCCTACGAGAGCGGCAAGCAACCCTACCAATTCTAGAGTTAGGAGACCCGGACTCGACTCCTCGAGTTGGTCTCCCACTGGACTCCAGAACCCGGTTACTTGTGCTCCCCTCCTTGGGTCTATCCTAGTGCGGAAAAGTAAATAATATACAACAGGTGACAACTCCCGCAACCTGGAAGCGCCCCAATAAAAGAATATTACATACAAGTTTTTACATGAATGAAAATGAAAAACACTCATCTCACATAAAAACCCCCGGCTATTCAAACACGACGATCCAATATAACATATCCAGCAACACATAACATCGCATGTCATCAACGTAAGTAAATATGTCCATCCCAATTGTCGTTGACATATAGCAACGAAACCGGCGATATCACATATTACACTTACGGTCACAAAAAAGAAAGTGTAAAACTACAACAGTTGGAATCCGCAACCTCCTCAGACATCGCATGCCTGACCAAATGAATTACTTAGACATCACATGCCTAACAATTATAAACCCCGCATTTTAGTCTCAATATCGAAAACACTTTTCAATACCAAGTCGGGCAATTCAACAAGATTCCCGACATCCTGATCGAATGCTCGTCGCAAACTTCAGTAGACGGCTGCACCCCCGATACCGTCGACGAAGTGCACCAAGGCGGAACACCGCTGCCGCGAGCACCCGAACGGATGCTTTCGGCGACGGGGTTCTCCTACAGTCACTTGGTCGGGGCTATGGGGTGAGGCTGTCTATTAAGTTTACCCGGCGAGTATCCGCGTACGCTACGTGATCGCGACGGACTTTTGATCACATCAAAATTCCGTGGCAACCGATCAAGTGAGACTAAACAGCTGTGTTTATAACATTCATTTAGTTATCACATAACTTATTGTGAATTCCAATTATTGTATCACATTCCAGATAAACAGAAAATGTTAAACTTTTCGATCGAACATTCGAACACCCAAGTTTTCCCGATACAGATCAACACATGAAACTAGTCTAACAACATTCAGTTCGTACCTCAGTACCAACGGTCCAGCCGTAGAAGGGTCAAGCCAACGCCTCACATGTGGCACGCCGTACTACCCCAAACCCGAAGGTTCAAAGGGCAGTTCAAGACGGTCACATAATCGAGTTAAGGTTTGTGTCTTCTAGAGGGACCATCGCGTTACTTGCACTACTTAGAACGTCGTTAAACTACGGAAAGATCCAACACTTGGAAATTTCCTGACAGGGGAAAAATTGGGTATTTATATCCGGTCGAACTTTTTAACATATCCTAAAATTTATCCGGAAAGCCACACAGACAAAATTTGATATCCCGATCGAAATACCGAATCCCCAAATCAACTCAGAAAAATTCAACTCTTGAAAATATATTAAAAATACCCAGGAATACCAGCACAGCACTATATGAATTACTGTAGAAATTAGGATGCCAGAAACGACAAATTGGCCGCGCTTGCGCCGCACGAGCCAAGCTCGTGCCGCGGAAGCGCGGCGCACTGTTGGAATTAGGCAGCCGAATTTTACAGTCTTTCTTAGAATTGCCTACTGATGTTTATGAATATTTTTAATGTTGAAAAATCCCAGATTTTAAAAATTGTACAGAGAGCATGTTTTGGGTTTCGGTTTTGTGTCGTTCGGACTTCAAATTCCGTCTGGACTTCGCCTAAGGCTCTAGCTAGGCTCTGATACCACTGCAGGGTTCCTAGGCACTCTAGTGAGGTCTCCCAAGCCATCAATCATGGCAAATTAAAATTTTACGGTGCCTACAAACCCTAAACTACGGATCGTTTGCTAGATTTCTAGGCGAACAAGAACTAGTTAACACTTAACTAATGAGAAAACGGAAATACAACCTTTGTAGATCCGGTGCTCCACCTCCATAGCTCCGCAACGAGGTCCTCTCCGCTGTCCAAGTCAAATCCGGGCTCTAGGATCGGCTTCGTCGGAGAATGGGCAAGCTAGGTCGTCGATGTCCATGCCGAAGATGATCTACGTCGAAGCATCGCAAGATCAAGCTCTCACTTCACCAAGTCATGAAACTTGTGAAGAAAACACACTCTACTACTTGGCAAGAGGTAGAGGATGAAGAAATAGGAAGTGGGTAGACTTTAGTTTTGGATTTCTCACTCTTTTCCAACAATCACCATTGATGGACCTTGCTTTTCTTCACTTGAAGAATGAAGAAGAAGAAGGAAATTAGTTATGATAAGTTAATAGAAAATGAAAAGAAAATGAATTCTTATCATAATATTAACCATGGTCAAGTGTAGAGAATGAATCATGGTTAGTGGGAATGGTTAGGGTTAAGGATGAGATAAGTATGGTTGACTTTATCAAAGCTTCATGAAGCTTCAACTAAACTCCAAATCTAGCAACCATTCTTTTCTCTTCTTTTCCAAAATGAATAAATAAATAAATAAATGAATAAATAAAGGAAATGAAACCCTAGCCATTCTTTTAACCATGGTTTAATTCTTTGCACTTAACCAAGTAAACATGTATCATCAAACATGATACAATCAAGTGCACAAAATCATATCGCATATGTAATGCGCACACCCGAGTGAGAAAATCCATTTTAAAGTGAACCGATACTAGTCGATGCAAAGTAATATATCAAATATATAATTATACATTAAATCATTAAATCAACACTTGATTCAATGATCCGGTCATGCGCACATAACCGACTGGTATCATTAGTAACATCTTATCGAATCAACACTTGATCCGATAACCCGGCTATATCGGATATAACCGATCAATGTCACATCGCGAGAATCGAATACAGTATCACATACTCGTATTATTCTCGGTCCCGCACATATCTCATATGCGCTCCTATTTCGTTTCGCTTGAACCAGGAAACCTCTGTGTAGGACTCTAAAGACTCGTCAATACGCCGGCAGCGGATGATGATCATATCAAACATCCACAAGCCGCAAGCGGTCTGCTAAACGTAACGGCCACCCGGGTATTGAGCGATCTGAAGATCGACGAGCAAGCCCGCTCACACTCCAGTGAATCCGACCAGTAACACTACCGTACAGTCCGGTCTGATCGTCTGATCTGTCGCATATCTCGCCTAGGGGTGGTATACGTCAGACCCCAATAGCTCAATAAGTCGTGTCGATATGAGGTCTATAACTGTTCGAGAAACTACTGGTAACACTTACCAGTAAATCTCAGCAACCCTGGCCAGGGATTTTCTGTTATAGCCAATCGAACACAGCGCAACATCAACCCCCATATACCGGGAGAGACGAATCCCCTCCTATCGCTCATTGCCTCCATGTGACTCGGGACTGTACCCAAAAACCACCGTTTTGCACGCCCTCTTGGACGTGGTAAGATGGAAATCAAAGCACAGTGGGAACCACACAAGACTCTATGACGATCTCGGGTCAACAGACTACTCTGTACCAGTGTCACCAGAGAACTGCCATCTGACGTGAGGTATAATACCATCTGGGAGTTCTCGGCGAGTCCGTCCAGTGTACCCAGTCTCTACTGAGCACCCGTATATCATCTCTGATGTCAAACACCAATGGATATGGGATCATCCATCGCCCATCTGTATGGGTCGAGAAGGTATACGCTAGTCTACTCTGGTATATCGATGCCCCGTCTCGATACACCCACGACTAGGGACTTTGAAGGATGTACTTATGGACTACCATGTCCCCACTAGTATGATCCGCATCATAGTCCAGGTAGTCAAGTACAGATCCTAAGGGCTTTACCAACATGTAACAGAGAGACAGTCAGTATACACGTTAAGGTAAAGTTCAACCAGATAGCATACTATCATGTCGAGCAAGAAAGTCCTCCCTATATACGTCCTAGCATCCACTACAATATACATCATATGTACAGTAATGGCCTCTAGGGCATACATATAACTAACAAAATAAAACAGAGAGATCAAAGTATCTCATCAAAGAAGAAGAATTCAGTTCTTTTTCTAGATCATAGATCTATAAGACAGAGATCTTTCACAAAAAGAGATCATAGCATCTCATCATAAAAAGGGGGGAGAAGAACTTAATTCTCTTCAGATCAAAGATCCACAAAGACAAAGTCTTTCACAAAAACAGAAGAGATTGTAACATCTCCTATAAAAATAAGAACCTTGTTCTTAGAGCCACGAGACAAAGTCTCTTATAAACGAGAACTTGATTCTCAGAGCATAAAATTGATCAAGAGCGCTCTGCACTCTTTGGCTGGCGCTCTGCGCCAAGAGCGCCACGTGCTTTTCACATGTGCACCATTTCACAAGGAGCGCTATGCGCTCATTGGCTGGCGCTCAGCGCTAAGCACGCCACGTGCTCCTCACGTAGGCGGTACTTAATAAAGAGCTCTCTGCACTCATTGACTGGCGCTCAGCGCCAAGCGTGTCACGTGCTCCTCATGTGTGCGCTATCTCACAGGAAGTGCCTTAGCGCTCTGAGTCTGGCGCTCAGCGCCAAGCGCGCCACGTGCTCCTCACGTGTGCGCTGAGGGAACATAAACTGTTCTTTAAATAAAGCCCCAGAGCCATAATGAGTGCTCAACACTCAATAAAAGACAAAAAAGTTTTCAGAACCCAAACCAATGCTCAGCATTGTTAAATAAAAAAGGACCGAGCCTAATTGGTTCAAGGGTACATCTCTTCATACCTCTAATACATGTCGTTGTAATTCCTCAACGTCTTCAAGGAGATAGAGGGTCCCAATAACCAATAACTTTTGGTGTATCTCAAAACGGTTGAACCAAAACCACACAGACTATGATGTCTTTAAACTGGACTATGATGTCCTTAAACTTTACGGACTGTGGGGTCCTTAAACACACGGACTATGATGTTCTTAAACTTTATGGACTGTGAGGTTTTTAAACTCATAGACTATGATGTCTTTAAACTTTACAGACTATGATGTCTCTAAACTGACATGGACTATGATGTCCTTAAACCCATTGGACCGCAACGTCCCTAAACTAAAACAATAGAGTCCAAATGCTCTTTTGTTGGATCTAAATGATTCTGTTAAGTAGATCTTAGTCTAAAATTAGACTAACGTATTCTTAACAAATGTTTAAGGTGATCTTAGTCTCAAATGAAATTAATGATCCTTAAACCCAAATCAAACCCAACTCTGAGAAAATACGGATTTGGACTAATCCACGCCCTACGGGCGATAACATAAATTAGTCTCCGTATACAATCCACGGGCAACCAAAAATAAAACAAACACACACGATACGAAGTGACCATCTGGAGAAGGAGAAAGTGGTTACCGCGATGCGGTAGCGTAATTAACTGCAGGGGCTTGCGCCTGCAGGGAAGAGCGTCCCCACAATCAAAAACCCCTCGTACATGGGGGGGAATCTGACGAAGTTTGCTACAATGGCCGCATCCGTCTAAACCTCCGATATACGGTGCCATAAATCAACTTGGCATCTTCGAAGAGGTGGACGGATAAAACCAAATAGCATCTGCCCCCAAAATTCAGGCTGGACGTCCCAACGTCCTGGTTGCGTCTTTCGGCAGCGAACAACATCCTTGCGAGAACTTTTTGATTCGTCTCGAATCGTGGGGAAAATAATGTTCCTGCGAGAACTTCTCGACTTGTCTCGACTCGTGGGGAAAAGCCTTAGACAATGGGGATAAGGACCTGTTTCCTAAGCACTGGGGCCCTGCAAGTCGGTCTAAGATGGACTATTGCATACTATCCATGGGCCACACTCTCCAAAGTCGAATATCGACAAGGAAGGAACAACCACTTACGAGTCCTCTCGACTTGTAAGGGGGGAAATTCTCTTGTGAGATCCATATGACTCTCAAGTGAAAACACACTTTGGAATCCTCACGACTCCTAAGGAGAAAATACACCTACGGGATCCTCTCGACTCGTAGGGAGAAAAGTCTCTATGAGATCCTCACGACTCGTAAGGAAATTAGTGTCCTTACGAGAACTTCTCGATTTGTTTCGACTCGTAAGGAAATTAGTGTCCTTGCGAGAACTTCTTGATTCGTTTCGACTTGTAAGGTAACTAGTGTCCTTACGAGAACTTCTCGATTCGTTTCGACTCGTAAGGAAATTAGTGTCCTTGCGAGAAATTCTAGATTCGTCTCGACTCGTAAGGAAATTAGTGTCCTTACGAGAAATTCTCGATTCTTCTCGACTCGTGAGAAAATTAGTGTCCTTGCGAGAACATCTCAATTCGTTTCGACTCGTAAGGAAATTAGTGTCCTTGCGAGAAATTCTCGATTCGTCTCGACTCATAAGGAAATTAGTGTCCTTGCAAGAAATTCTCGACCCGTCTCGACTCGTAAGGAAATTAATGTCCTTACGAGAACTTCTCGATTTGTTTCGACTCGTAAGGAAATTAGTGTCCTTGTGAGAAATTCTTAATTCCTCTTGACTCATAAGGAAACTACTATCCTTGCGAGAAATTCTCAATTCGTCTCGACTCGTAGGGAAAACAATGTCCTTGCGAGAACTTCTCGAACGACTCGACTCGTAGGGAAAACAATGTTCCTGCAAGAACTTCTCGATTCGTCTCGACTCGTAAGGAAAACAATATTCCTGCGAGAACTTACGGCTCATGAAGATAAAAAAAAAAGAAAGTCTTAGGCTACAAGGACCCTAAACTTGTCTCCTAAGCTATCAATTCTATAGCCATGAATGACTCTGCACTACTTCACCCATGTACATACTTACGTGGGAAAACCAGTGGGGGCATTTGTTCCCATCAAAATTTTCGGCCAAGAGTTACTTGTTCCTTTATAAAAAAGGGGAAATCCTCAAAATTTGGCCTCACGTGTTAAACACGTGGGCGCTCATATGTAAAGCATATGAGCGCTGAAAGAAAATAACTAAGGGCCAAACATGCCTCACGTGTAAAACACGTGACCACTTATATGCAAAGCAAATAAGCGCTGAACATAAATCACCAATGGCCAAACAGGCCTCACGTGCAAAACACGTGAGCGTTCATATGTGAAACATATGAGCGCTGAAAATGAACAGGCTACAACCCACACTAGGGGTCACGTATTAAACACGTGAGTTCTCTTGCCGCTCACATGCAAAGTATGTGAGCGCCCCAATTTCAAACGCTCTTATCAAATTCTAGGATTAAAATTATATTAGAGAAATACTTTCCTGATCTTCCTCAAACTAGAAAAATCTTCTCTGTTAAATAGAAGACCTTTGGATCAAAGATCCAACGGTGATCATTTGGTAGAATAAAATTCTATCACAGGAAAATATTTTCCTAATCTTATTAAACTAACAAGATATTCATATGATAAGAATAAAATTCTATGTTAAACCAACGAGATATCCATATGATAGAATTAAAATCTATATTAAGAAAATATATTTCTGATCTTGTTAAACTAAAAGATATGATAGAATAAAATTCTGATCTTGTTAAAACTAACAAGATACTCACAGTATTGCTAAACAAATAAGAAATCTTCTCTGATAAACAGAGAGCATTTGGATTAAAAATCCAACGGTGAATAAAACTCACCGATTGATCTAAAAGATCATGGAATCAATCATGATCTCTCAATTAAGATTTACTTAACAAATTGATTCTTTTTCTTCTCATATAAATAGGAGTTAGGAGAGGAGAAAAAAAGGAAGGAGAGATACACATATACACAGAGAGGGGGAGAAAGAAAGAAAATAGAGGGAGAATTTAATTCTCTATAAAGAAGAGGAAGCCCTCCCAAAAGCTCCCACAAAACAAAAAGAGAATTTAATTCTCAAACCAAGAGTTTAACTCTTCTCAAAAAACTTAGTTCTTCCTCTGGTTAAGATCTGTAGAAGTAGATCCCCCCATAAGTTGAGAATTTAATTCTCATCGGGAAGATTCTGTCATGAAGATTCAAAACCTAGGGGAAGAACTGAGTTCAAAAGAGTTTAACTCTTACAAAACATATAGGAATTTAATTCCTATGAAACTAGAGTTTAACCCTTTAAAAAGAATTTAATCCCTGGAAAGAACAAAAGGAGAACTTGATTCCTCAGAACCATAAAAGAAAAGCCTGGTGATTCATTAACGCTCAACGCTACGTAACAAAAATCACGTGTTCCCACGTGAGCAACTCTGAGGATCAAAAAGAAACAACTGATATCGAGTCACGTGACTCCCTAATAGTACTTAGCACTTTCAAAAGAAAAATGGGAATAAATCAAAGACAGTTCCTATTTTAGAGCGCCTCACGTGATCCCATGTGACCCCCTAATAGTACTTAGCACTTTCAAAAAGAAAAGGGGAATAAACCCAAGACAGTTTCCATTTTGGGGCGCCTCACGTGATCGCACGTGACCCCCTAATAGTGCTTAGCACTTTCAAAAGAAAAAGAGGAATAAATCAAAGACAGATCCCATTTTGGGGCGCCTCACGTGATCCCACGTGACCTCCTAATAGTGCTTAGCACTTTTAAAAGAAAAGGGGGAATAAACCCAAGACAGTTCCCATTTTAGGGCGCCTCACGTGATCCCAAGTGACCCCCTAATAGTGCTTAGCACTTGCAAAAGAAAAAGGGGAATAAATCAAAGACAATTCCCATTTTGGGGCACCTCACGTGATCTTACGTGACCCCTAATAGGGCTTAGCATTTATAAAAGGAACAAGAGAATAAATCCAAAGAAGCAGTGCTCAATTCTCAGGCGCCTCATGTGCCACACGTGAGAGCTCCAAATTTCAGTGTTTAACACTGCTTTAGAGCTTCACGTGGGAGCACGTGAACGCCGAGCAAATGTTAATGTTTAACACTATGAGAGACCAACCTTAGCACAAATTAGCCAAGTCTTCCGAGGACAAAACCCTTTTGATCACCAATCAACCGAGCCCTCCTATGCTCAGGTCTTCCTAAGTCGATCTTAGTTCTAAAGATGACTAATGATCTCCAACAGATGGTATCTAAAATGATATTCATTCCACCATGATCTCTCCCTTCAATCTGGAATTTGGTTCAAGGGTACATCTCTCCATACCTCTGATACATATCATTGTAATTCTTCAACGTTTTCAGAGAGGTAGAGGGTCCCGACAACCAACAGCTTTTTGGAGCACTCCTAAAACCATGAGCACACCCCTGTGGACCGCAACGTCCTTAAACTAGCCGTGGACCGCAATGTCCTTAAACTAACTATGGACCGCAATGTCCTTAAACTACGACCTCACCGCCAAATGTGATCTATGGACTGCAATGTTCTTAAACTAACTATAGACCGCAATGTACTTAAACTAGCTATAGACCGCAGTGTCCTTAAAGTATGACCTCACCGCCAAATGGCGATCTATGGACCGCAACGTCCTTAAACTAGCTATGGACCGAAAACATCCTTAAACTAAAACAATAGAGCCAAAATGCTCTTTTGTTAGAGCTGAATGATCCCAAAATTCTGTTGTGTAGATCTTAGTCTAAAATTAGACTAATGTATCCTCAACAACCATTTAAGTTGATCTTAATCTCGAACGAGATTAACGATTCTTAAATCAACCCAAACCCAAATCTAAGAATATACGGATTTGGACTAATTCACGCTCTACGGGCGACAATATAAATTGGTCTCCATATACAATCCATGGGCAACCAAAAATAAAACAAACACACACGACATGAAGTGGCCTTCGGACTAGGAGAAAGTAGTTATCGCTACGCAGTAACGTAATTAACTGCAGGGATTTGCGCCTGCAGGGAAGAGCGTCCCTACAATCAAAAACCCCTCACAACGAGGGGGAATCTGACGAAGTCTGCTACAACGGTCGTATCCGTCCAAACCTCCGATGCACGGTGCCATAAATCAACTTGGTATCTTCGGAGAGGTGGAAAGATAAAACCAAATAGATTCTGCCCCCAAATTCAGGAAAGACGACCTACGCGGTCTCGTCTCTCGTTTTCGGCGGTAAACAGACCCACGCATCCAGCTGAAAGTTCGAAGCCAACACCTCAGGAGCGAGACACCTAAGCTCAATCTCGTGCAGGCAAGCCTCGATCTTCCTGCAATAATCAACCCAAGAACCGAAGAGATCTTTATTATGGAAGTTCACGAGCGTCGCCAGTATTGGATTGACTTCAACGGCAAAATCCGTTGCAGAAGTGAGGGCCTCAGTATTGAGATCTTCGATAAACTTGCTTAACGTTCGTCGGCTATTCGCGGCGCCCCTGGAGGATGTACGTTTAGCAAAGGGCCCCACGGGGATTAGAATGCGAGACTCAAAAGGAGCCGGAGCTGGTGTAATCATTGCAAAATGAATTATGGTCAAATTTCGACTCGGGAGAAAAAGAAAACACCTGAGGAATGTGTTCTCCGCCGAAAGACCGGGAAGACCGACGTCTTACCTGAATTTGGGGGCAGATACTGTTTGGTTTTATCCATCCACCTCTTCGAAGATGCTAAGTTGATTTATGGCATCGTGTATCGGAGGTTTAGACGGATGCGGCCATTGTAGCAGACTTCGTCAGATTCCCCCTCATTTGAGGGGGTTTTGATTGTGGGGACGCTCTTCCGTGCAGGTGCAAGCCCCTGCACTTAATTACGTTACCGCATCGCGGTAACAATTTTCTCCTTCTCTAGATGGTCACTTCGTGTCGTGTGTGTTTGTTTTCTTTTTTGGTTGCCCGTGGATTTTATACGGAGACTAATTTATGTTGTCGCCCGTAGGGCGTGGATTAGTCCAAATCCGTATTTTCTTAGATTTGGGTTTTGGTTTGGGTTTAAGGATCATTAATCTCATTTGAGACTACGATCAACTTAAACGTTTGTTAAGGATACGTTAGTCTAATTTTAGACTAAGATCTACTTAACAGTTTGTTAAGGATACATTAGTCTAATTTTAGATTAAGATCTACTTAACAGTTTGTTAAGGATAAATTAGTCTAATTTTAGACTAAGATCTACTTAATAGGATCATTTAGATCCAACAATAGAACAAAAGAGCATTTGGGTTTTATTGTTTTAGTTTAGGGACTTTGCGGTCCAAAAGTTTAAGGACATTATAGTCCATGGAGTTTAAGGACATCATAGTCCATGGAGTTTAAGGATGTCATAGTTTGTAAAGTTTAAAGACATCATAGTCTATGAGTTTCATAGTCTATGAGTTTAAGGACCCCACAGTCCATGGTAGTTTAGAGACATCATAGTCTGTAAAGTTTAAGGACATCATAGTCCATGAGTTTAAGGACCCTACAGTCCGTGGAATGTCTGATTGTCGGGACCCGTCGCCTCTCTGAAGACGTTGAAGGATTACAACGACAAATATCAGAGGAATGAAGAGATGTACTCTTGAACCAATATTGGTTGGGAGATCTGTAGTCAAATTTTGGGACTAAGATCAAAGATTTGTGAGCATATTGGCTCAATTAATCTAAATCAGGGATCTGTGGCCAACTTGGGCTCGACCCATTCAGTTAAAATGTTGGACATTTAATTAGGCTCATTCCTTTTTTATTTAACAATGCTGAGCATTGGTCCTGACAACTTTTTGTCTTTTATTGAGTGCTGAGCACTCATTATGTCTCTGGGCTTTATTATTAAAGAACAATTTATGTTCTCTCAGCACACACGTGAGGAGCACGTGGCGCGCTTGGCGCTGAGCGCCAGTCAATCAGCGCAGAGCGCTTCTGTTAAGTAGCGCACACGTGAGGAGCCCGTGGCGCGCTTGACGCTGAGCGCCAATCCATGAGCGCAGAGTGCTTCTGTTAAGTAGCGCCGACGTGAGGAGCACGTGGCGCGCTTGGCGCTGAGCGCCAGTCAATGAGCGCAGGGCTCTTCTGTTAAGTAGTACACACGTGAGGAGCACGTGGCGCGCTTGGTGCTGTGCGCCAGTCAATGAGCGCAGGGCGCTTCTGTTAAGTAGCGCACACGTGAGGAGCACGTGGCGCGCTTGGCGCTGTGCGCCATTCAATGAGCGCAGGGCGTTTCTTTAAATTTGGGGGCTCTGCAGCGCTGTGCGCTAGATTTGGAGCACTGAAGCACTTCGTTTAGTTGGAGCGCTATGGCTCTTTTTAGGCAACTCTGCTCTCTGAGAATTAAATTCTCTCTTATAAGAGACTTTGTCTCATGGATCTAAGAATAAAGTTCTTATTCTATAGGAGATATTTCAATCTCTTATATTTTTGGTGAAAGCCTTTGTCTTTATGGATCTGTGATCTTAAGAGAATTGCATTATTCTTCCCCCCTTTTTATAATGAGATGTTATGATCTCTTTGTGAAAGACATTTTTCTTATAGATCTATGATCTAGTATAAGAACTAAGTTTTTTCTCTGATGAGATGCTTTGATCTCTTTATTTTATCTTGAAGAAATTCTTCTTCTGTCAAGAGCTTGCTCTTCTATCTGAACTTTCTCAAAGTTTGGGGGGGAGGGGGTTCCTCTCTATGAGACTTGAAGTCTTGAGGCCTTTATATAGGGTAGGATGATTTGTTGAATCGGTTGAAAAGATCTTTTCTCTAATTGATTTGGGGATTTCCCCACCGTTTGATCTTTGATCCTAGGGCTTCTATTTTACAGAAGGCAATTTTCTTGTTTTTAACAAGATTGGGAAATCTTTTCCCATACAGAATTTATTCTGTATTTTGGTGATTTTTAATCACCATTGGATCATTGATCCAATGGTGCTCTGATTTTCAGAGCATAATCTTTCCTGTTTGGAAAGATTCTGAGGAATGTTTCCTTAATAGAATTTTATTCGAGTCAATTGATGATTTTTAATCATGTTCGTTGGATCTTTGATCCAAGGGCCGAGAACATTTTGTTCTATCGCTAGCGCTCACGTGCTTTGCACATGGTGCGCTGCTTAGAATGCAGCACTCATAGCACTAGCGTTCATGTGTTTTGGACGTGGTGTGCTGCTTAGAGTGCAGCGCTCTTAGCGCTAGCGCTCACGTGCTTTGCACATGGTGCGCTGCTTAGAGTGCAATGCTCTTAGCACTAGTGCTCACGTGGCGCTGCCTCAGAGTCTTTGACTCTCAGCGCTGACGCTGCTATGAAGCGCTGCTTCATTTCAAATTTCAAATTTTGAACAGGGCTTTGCTCTAATTGGGGAAACAAATGCCCCCTCCACCGTTGCGCTCACGTGGCCTACACGTGAGTGCAGCGGTGGCAGCATCTATGCCATTGGATCAACTCAGAAGTTGAAACGGCTCTTAGTGCCTATAAATAAGGCCTTTGGCCCTTGAGATGACCTCGGTTCATCTCCTTTCTTGTTTTCTGAGAATTAATTCTCCTTAAGAGTATAGCTCTTTATCTTAAGAACTTTCTTAGGGACAGAACACTGTCAAAAATTTAGGTAAAGATTTAAATCTTTGAAGGGGTTAGTTAATAATCTAGGGTTTCACCGATTAACAGAGCCCTGCTCTTTTCAGATCATAGATCTAAGAAAACCTTTTTAGGGTTTTGTTAACAGAGCTTTGCTCTCATAGATCTAAAGAGATTTTTCTTAGGGTCTCTTAACCCATTTTTAAAGAACTATTAGAGTTCATCTTGCAGATCTTAAAGATCTCAGAGTTTTTTTAACTCAATAAAGCTTTACTTCTTAAAGTTTTTGATGGCTTATTCCATCTTCAGAGCGTAGCTGTTCAAAAATTTTTTGGGGGGAATTTTTATTCCTTCATCATTAATTATGACAGATGTCATATCTGTTAAAGAGCACTGCTCTCAAGAGAGATTTACTCCTTGGCCCGAGGGGCCCTCATTAAATCAGAATCCTTTTAGGATTTCCTCATTTAATGACTGTCCCATCAAATGATGAGGATGTTTTATTAATGATGAGCCATCATCTAGATTGTGTGGGTTCCCTTTGGTCCCTTTTCACTGCATTGCAGTGTGGTACGAAATTAAAGTACCAAGTGCCAGAACTTGAGCTGTAGCATTTGGCGGCTAATTTTTTGTTCCTTTTCGCGCAGGTACTATATCTTTCGACATTTCTTTCTCGTTCGTCCATTCAGAAAGCGGATTCCCTGAAGCGCCTGTTGATAGGGAAGTGTTTGCACTAATCAAAGATCATGATCCGGAATAAAAGAACCTTCATTTATAGGGAACGTGGTACAATCAGATCATCAGGGGTCGACGTAGCTTTTCTTGCGCAGCACCTTTAGAGCCTATTTCGGCGATCCACTACGCCGACCCACCCCCGGTGAACTATACCATGGAGGAGGTCAACTGGACTTCAGAGGGTCTCCTTCAGCCTTCTCTGGCTGCAATAACCGTACAGCCTCTAGTGGCTTTAGATACCTTGGGGCAACGTATCTGCCAAGGGGAGTTGCGCCCTTGGGGACAACCTTATATGATAGGCCTAACTCCTCGTCATCCAGTTGGGTATTTGCAATGGGCTCGCTATATTTTGTCAGCCAAGAAGCCGCTACTGCTGAAGCTCGAGTTGTATCCTGCCATTTACGCTTCTCTTTTTCAATATTCTACGCCTCCTGCCTGGTGGGTCAAGGCTTTTCTGGAGCAATGGAATATTCCGACCCACACCTTCCTTCTGTTGGATCGAGAAGTTTCAATCTCTTTAGAGGAGTTTGCAGAGGTTTCTGGCTTACCGGTTAGGAGAGAACACTATGAGGAGCTGCTTCCTCTGGACGAGTACGTCTTTGCTACAAAGTCAGTGATGACAGGCCTTATCCCTGAGAATGCTATTCAACATTAATTCCTCAGTTTGATTAAGGTGTTGAATATCTATGAGAGCCTTTTTCTCGAATCCGGAGGCCGTGTGGTTAATTTCACAGATTTCATCGCCCGTTTTCTCCGCTCAGAAGTCCTGTGGAAGGAAACCATGAAATTTGCCAAACTCGATGATCCTTTTGGTTTTGGTTTGGACAAACAGCCGGCAACGGAGGCGGATCAGAGGAGTTTCTTTCTCCCCCAACACCCTGATCGTCTCTTTCGCAGAGCTTGCAGCTCCTGGGATCGATGAAGAAGCATTCTTTTTGGGGTTCCTCGGGTTATGGCTAAGCTGGTTTGTGCTTCCAATGCACCCTCACCATATGAGGCCATCCGTTTTTTATCCAGCTCACCGAATAGTCATTGGGATGCAAGTGGCTGTTGGGGTCGCTGGGTTAGCCCATTTATATCACGGCCTCAGCTTGGTGGCAGACACCACTGAACTAGGGGTGCTGCACGTGAACTTCTCGATGCATTATTTTATGTCATGGATCGAGCTTCATGTGCTTGGCGTATTTCGGTGCCCACAAAAGGCCTTGCTTCTATGACAAGTATAACTTCTCTCGGATTTTGCGGCTAGTTGACGCATCCATTGTAAATCCGACACAGCGGGAAGCTAGGGGTTTACTCTTTCGTCCGCACACGGTTGGAGATAGCATAACCTTTACCGATAAGGTTCTAACCATCGGTAAAGAATCCACAAAAACGGTGCAGCCATTACGGGAAATTTTTAAAGACGGGGCCTCTATCTTGAAAGCTCGGGAGATTCTTCATTTATACTCCATCAGGCCGGGCTTTCTCGTGTTTAGGCAGAATGCTTCAGCATTGTTTATGAGGTATAACCCACATCGTTTTGCCTAGCAATTGAGCTATAATCAGGGCGTCCCACTCGAGGCCTTCTTGACAGAACCGGTTGCTACTGAAAAGAGTATCCAGAGTGCGTTGCACCATTTTATGCGGTTGAACACCGGCTCCAATTTCTTTATTAGTGAGCCGAGATGCATTCCAAAAGCCCTGAACGTATATGTGGCATGGTATTAGCATTCAATGGGCGTTGTTATTAGAGAAGAAAAGCGATTGCTGCTTGATCGCAAGGGCACCGCCCCAGCGGGTAATCCAAACGTTCCTCTGAAGCGACGGACCATCGTCCATCCTCCCTTGAGAGAAGCTGCTGTGGCTGTGGCACCATGTGTCATACGTGAGCTGCCCCTACCCCGTGTGCCTGAAAAAATGGTAGCTGCGGCGTCTTCCTAGTCCGGCGTGGGTGCGGAGATAGGGCCTCGTCGCCCCAAATTGCCCGCTAAGCGCAAGCTTGTGTTATCGGCTCCCGGTACTCGATCACAGAAGAAAAAGAAGTCAATGTTTTCTCTCGATGTCGTACTCGGCCAGAAGCCCCATGCTCCCTATAGCGAGGGTTTGAGTGAGTACGGGACAAATGAAGGTTTATTCATGGCACCGGATGATACCGATCTGGAGGCTACTATCGCGGTTTCAGCGCAATTGGCTCGCAATGAGGCATCGCTGATCACCATTGCCCAACCAGGTATACTCTGGTCATATCTTTCCATGGTCACTTTAATTATTATGCTTTGACTGACATTTTCTTCTTCAACAGGTATCTCCGCCGAAGAGGCTCTTGCAGCTTCCCTTAAGACTTTTGAAGAGGAGAAAAGGCTTCGTGCTTTCTTGGGCATTGGTACATTTCGGCTCACTGTGCCTTCATTCCTCTTTTTTATGGGTAAACTAACTCTTCTTTTTCATCTTATTGCAGGGACTACCTCGACTCAGGTTATCCCAAGTGCAGTGCCAATCGCGAGTGGTGACGCGGCGGCATCGTTAGCGCCGGCCACTGCAGTCATGGCTATCCCTAAGTCGCCACCAGGGGTCTCGCAGAAGCAGCCGATGATGGACGTCGTAACGGTGCCGGAGGCAGAACTTGGTTCATATGATGGTCTACCTTTATCGGAAGTCCTGAGGAGGTCAGCTCTCGTGGCTCAGGCTGAAAGGAAACGCAAGAGGCGCACAGCGAAAGAACGTGATGCCGCCTTGGTTGTCGGTGCAGGCTCGAGCACTGCTTCCCCTATCCTTATTTCTCCAGAGGGTGCTCCGGCTGCCCTGTCTACCGCTCATAGACAAGCGGTATGCGCGGCTCGGGAGGCAATTGAAAGGCCGTCCCAAGGTGATGTAACACTGGGTCCTTTTATTAGAGATTGATCTTCATATTCTCATATATCATACCCTGCAGGGCCAAGTCCTGATGAGGAGGTGGTAGGTGAGATGACGGCAATCATCGAGCCCGAAGTGGCCACTCTTTCTCAGGAGTCCAGGACTGTCCCAACTGCCACTCTTTCCCCTTGCGGTTCCCTGCCATCGCCTGGCATTGCGAGTGTCACGACGGCTCTCGTAGAATCGGAGGATGAAGCCACGGGCGGCGAAACCCTTCCAATGGAGGAGAGCGAAGCAGTCGCTGCGCCTAGTGATGCTCTTGTCGCGGTTTCGATTGGCGACTCATCAGGTAGATCTTGGGTCATTGTTTTCTTTTTCATTCTGCAATCCCTTTCAATCCCTTTTGGCGGAATTTCTTTTGTTTCTAATGCTGGTGTGGTGAGCGTTGAGGTCATGCCACCCGAAGAAGTGTCATCAGTTGCTGCTCTGACGGTCGCCGACCCTTCGCCTTCTCTCGTGTCCTCTCAAATGCTGGAAGGTATGGGTTTGCGATTTGTCTAATTTAAATTGTGGATGTCATCTCCCTTGTACCGACCATGCATCGTCGCAACCTTACAGGAGTTCTCTTCGATCATCTTTATCAGGTATTGAACCCACATTTCTCCTTCCAGTTGGAAGTTGCTTTGCCTACTGGTGCCGGTGAATATCTTTTCTAACCGACGAACTTTCTTTTCTTTAACGGGTGACCTTGCCGTTGTTAATTTTAAATTGATTATAGCGCTACAAATTGAAGGAAGGGACAGGAGAATTTCCGCGCCACCAGTACTCCTAGCTCTGCCACCTACCGTAGCCGGTATAGTAGCTTTCATCGCTCTTGCATCTTCTTTGTCTCTTAAGCCAATATCTGACTATGATTTGTTTTGCAGCAATCGCACCGACTACAGCTCCCTTCGAGTCTCGCATCTTAATGCCGGCAGGGCCTTTTTCCAGACGTCCATCTTCCAAGAGCGCTGTAACCAGCCTGTGCATGTTAAGTGAGTACATCGAGGAGCTTAACGCGGAGGTCCCTGCATTTGCTGCAGATTTTGTTGTCGAGGTTAATCCATGCTGGCGACGCTCGTGAACATCCATAGTGAAGGCGTCGTTGAGTCTTGGGTTAATCACTGCAGGAAGATTGAGACCTGCCTGCATAAGCTTGAGCTTAGGAGTCCTGCTCCGGAGGTTTTGGTTTCAAACTCCCAGTGAGCTGAATGGGTTGAGCAGAGCATTCCGTTCCTTCGCCATTTTGAACGAGAGGCGACCCTTAAACGAAAGGAACGTGAGGCGACTTCCGCTGAATTTGTCCAACTGCGTGCTGAGGTCACAGCGAATGCTGCCCAGCTGAACTCCATCTTTCAAAACCTTCAACGATGTATCTCTGACGGGTTGGTGCTGAGGAAGAAGCTTGATCTTAGTGAGCAGGTTGCGCAGAGTCAGGAGGCTGCTCAGCAGGAAATTGATGAGAAACTTTCATTCTGTCTGCAGCAACGGGCCCAAGTTGAAGCAGAGCTGGCCGCGGTGGCTGATCGCGAAAAGGAGCTGAGAGGAGTGTGCGAGCAGCTGGCTGATTTACTGAAAATGCCTCCTTCTCAGTAGTTGTCTTTGTATTGATTGTACATTTGTAACTCATGAATAACATGTATTCATTTCATTTTTTTTATTCCATTCATTTTCATATGATGTATCCTGTATCCAATTGAATTCATGAATAAAAGACATATTTCTTTTCTATCTTGTGCTATCGCCTTCTTTTCTTTGCTTTGTTGTCATGTGATTTTAGAAAATTTGGCCTATAGATAGTAGGTAGCTGTCCATCTTGGACTCTTTGTAGGATAGCGATGGCTTAGGAAACAGGTTCAGATCTGCCGCCTAAGACTTTTCAACTTTATGAGCCGTGAGGGTCTCATAAAGGTTTTCTCCCTACGAGTTGAGAGGATCTCGTAGGTGTATTTTCACCTTAGGAATAGTGAGGACTCCTAAGTGTGTTTTCTCTTGAGATTCGTAAGGATCTCATAAGAGGATTTTCTTCCTTACAAATCGAGACGACTCGTAAGTGATTGATGAGTTGACCTGCTCCCGAATCAAAGCATTGCTTTGACGGGGAGGTCGAGGGTTGACTTTGGCCATATGGGGTCAAGATTGACTTTAGCCATACGGGGTCAGGGTTGACTTTAGCCATATGGGTCGGGATTGACTTTAGCCATACGGGGTCGGGATTGACTTAAGCCATATGGGGTCAAGATTGACTTTAGCCACGGGGTCAGGATTGACTTTAGCCATACGGGGTCAGGATTGACTTTAGCGAGTCAGGATTGACTTTAGCCATATAGGGTCACGGGGTCAGGATTGACTTTAGCGGGTCAGGATTGACTTTAGCCATATGGGGTCAGAGGTTGACTCTCGGTTGTCTGTGCACCGCCGAGTCCTGGAACTGGGCCACGGCTCCGCTTTGCTGACGTTGCGTCTTTTGTAATGAGATGAATGTCGAGGTGGTCTCTAGATTGTCTGTGAACCGTTGAGATTTGAAACTAGGGACTTTGCCATGGCTCCGAGGTTGATTGTCGCGTATGAATCCAGCTGGAATGAGGAGGAACGCTGTTGTGGGTCTCCAGGCTATAAATGTGGCCATCGAGACTTAGAACTAGGGACTCTGCCGTGGCTCCGAGATTGATTGTTGCGTCCGAATCCTGCTGGAATGAGGAGGAACGCTGTTGTGGGTCTCCGGGTGTAGATGTGGCCGTCGAGACTTGGCTCTCTTTCTGATGGAGCCTGATGGGATGATATGGTTCCCTCTTTGTTTGTGTCCCTGGATTGTATACAGGGATCGATGTGATCTCACCTGTAGGGCAAAAGTTCCATTTTATATATATTATATTATTTTTTTTGTTTTCTTTCCGCAATTCTCTATCATTTCATCTTTTTGTATCGCGAAAGTCGGGATTGCCCAATCATTTCGGCTATTTTCACGGTGCCTAATCATTTTGGCTATTTTTTCTTTTTACTTGCTATTTTTCTTATTGCGAGTTACCCAACCATTTCGGCTATTTTTTATGCATATATTTTTAATTGCTGATTTTGTTGCAAGTTGCCCCATCATTTCGGCTATTTCATATGCACTTTTGGCTCGCTGATTTTTATCGCGAGTGTGGAACTTAGAATCTGGTGCCAATCTTAGCATCAGCATCGCTGCGACTGGAATATTGTCAGGAGCGAATCATCATTTGCCGTGAAAGGACTTGGGATTTGATACCGATTTAGGCATCAGCATCGCTACAACTGGGATATTGCCAGGAGAGAATCATTATCTGCCTTCGTCGGTTTGAACAAAGGTGGCTTAGCAAACAGTTTAAGATCCTGTCGACTAAAGCTTTTGATTTCATGAGCCGTAAGGGTCTCATAAAGGTGTTTCTCCCTACGAGTCGTGAGGATCTCGTAGGTGCATTTTCTCCTTTGGAATCGTGAGGATTCCTAAGTGTGTGTTCTCTTATAAGTCGTAAGGATCTTACAAAAGTGTTTTCTTCTTATAAGCCGAGAGGACTTACAAGGGTCGTTCACCGTGTGAGCATATCTCTAGTCGCTGGTGGGACTTTGTTAGGGAAATGTTTATTCGTGCCCGTGGATTGTATACAAGGGTCGATATTGAAATGCTTGTAGGGCAAAATCGGGGTGTATGACGGCTTAAGAACAGGTTCAGATCCCTGTAGCTTAAGGCTTTTGAATCCTATGAGCCGTGAGGGTCTCAAAGGGGAATTCTCCTTACGAGTCGTAAGGATCTCGTAAGTGTGTTTTCTCTTTAGGAATCGTGGGGATTCCTAAGTGTGTTTCTCCCTTGTGAGTCGTAAGGATCTCACGCAGGTATTTTCTCCTTACAGGGTTGAGAGGACCTTGCAAGTGTCTTTTAACGAGGTTATGCCCTTTCGGGTTTTCACAAACTCGCCGGTAGTCCTGCTGTTTTTTACCCACGGAGCCCTTTCGGGTTTTCATCCGTGCCCATCTTGCTTATGGACGTACCATTTTTTTTGCGTCAGCCTTGAGATGCTGCGGTCCGTAGTAGTTTATAGACGCCTTGGTCAGGCGTAGTATTTCTTCAAGAAACGGCCGTTTATTGGCCTGAAGGGTTTTTCGCCATGCATATCCATGAGCAAGTAAGCCCTACCCTGGTAGACTTTGTCTATGATGTACGGGCCTTTATAGTTCGGCTCGAATTTCCCCCGTTTGGCACGATTAGGGATTATAGGTCTCTTAACCACTAGCACGAGTTCGCCTTGGCGGAATGTTCTTGGCCTAGTCAATCTTTTGTATGAGCGCATCATCTTTGCTTTGTAAGCTTCCAAGTTTTGCTGCACCATGAGCCGGGTTTCGTCAAGGGCGTCGAGCTCCTCAAGCCGAAGATGAGCGTTCTCTTCATCTATTAGCTCGTAATAGACCGCCACTCGTAGAGAGGGTAGCTCTATCTCCAAGGAAAGTACTGCTTCAGCGCCGAATACCAATGCATACGGCGTTGTATTCGTGACCGTTTTGAAAGTAGTCTGATACGCACAAAGGGCTTCATGCAGTCTCTCGTGCCAGTCCTTCTTGTCTCGAGCCACCGTCTTTTTCATGATCTTCGTCAAGGTCTTGTTGAAAGCCTCAGCCAGACCATTAGCTCGGGGATTATAGACCGAAGAGTATCTCCAGTCTATATTATGTTACTGCGCGAAGCGGCTGATTCTATGACTTCTGTAGGCAGGCCCGTTATCGGAGATAATCCGTCGCGGAGTACCGAACTGATAGATGACGTGTGTCTTGAAGAAATGGAAAATATTCTCCGTCTTCACTTCTCTTAGCGGTACTGCTTCTGCCCACTTGAAGAAATAATCGGTTGTCGCCAGTATGAACCGATGTCCTCTGGACGATGCTGGTTCAATGAGCCCGATTATGTCAGTTCCCCACATTTCGAACTGCCAGCTAGCCACCGTTGGATGTAGCGGATTTGGATGCTGGTGGATAAAGTCCCCGTGAATCTTGCACGAGTGGCACTGCTTCGCGTATTCGAGACAGTCTTGGATCATTGTGGGCCAATAGTAGCCCATCCTTTTGATCTTCAGTTTCATCTTTGGCCCGGCTTGGTGAGAACCGCAGAGTCCGTCGTGAGTTTCTTGGACGACTCTCCTTGCTTCTTTTGGTCCCAGGCATCTTAGCCACAGAGAGTCGAACGATCTTTTATATAGAGTATCATTAACGAAGGAGAAAGACAGAGCTCATTTCATGAGCTGATGTCTTGAGGATGCATCTTCAGGTGTTTGACGGGATTTGAAGTAGTCTATAAAGACTTCTCTCCAATCCTTAGCCTTTTCCTGGTCTTTTATTTATAGGGTCATTTTCTCGGTCGCTCCTTTTTCTTCGAACGACTCCGGAGATATTTCTGCCGGTGTAAGAACCCGACGATTTGCACAACGATCCTTACGTCATCGAGATTTTCATCAGCCTATTCCTTAGCGAGCTTGGCCAATGCATCGGCTTTGCTATTTTCCGTGCATGGTATGCTCTCCATCATGTAGGAGTGGATTCGAGTCAGCAGTTGTTGCACTCTCTCACCGTACTTTACCAAATCTGGTTTGCACATTTGATAGTCACCCTTTACTTGACTAACGACCAGCTGGGAGTCTCCATATATGAGGATGTTCTTGATTCCCATGTCGACAGCGATCTCAAGACCTGCTATCAAAGCTTCATATTCGGCATCATTGTTTGCCCTCGGCTCTGTTAAGGAGAAGGCAAAGCGCATTATCCCTCCTTGTGGAGTCACGAAGATGAGGCCTACCCCAGATTTGATTATGGGGGAGTTATGATTTCGCTTCTTAATGAAAGATGCTCCATCGAAGTAGAGTTCCCATTGGGTATCACTCCTTTCTTTCTCCCTGTCGATCGTGTCAAACACGTGCTCGTCTGGCAGCTCATAATTTAAAGGTGAATCAGTAGATATCGGATGCTCAGCGAGGAAGTCGGCGATGGCCTGTCCTTTCATTGCCTTGAGAGATTGGTATGTTATCGAGAACTCCATCAAGAGGAGGGCCCATTTAGCGAGCCGTCCTGTTAGTATGGCTCTTGACATCAAATATTTGAGAGGATCCACTTTTGATATTAGGTGGACCTCATGCGCCAACACATAGTGTCTGAGCTTCATTATCGCGAAGATTAATGCCAGGCAGTGTTTTTCGATGGAGGAGTAGTTGTTTTCTGCCCCCAGGAGAACTCGACTCAAATAGTAGAGGGCTCTCTCTTTCCCTTAGTCGTTTTCTTGTGCCCATAGCGCGCCTAAAGAACCTTCAAGAGCTGTTGTGAACAGGATGAGAGGCTTTCCTTTGACTGGAGCGGTCAGTACCGGTGGATTCTGCAGGTATTGCTTGATTTCGTCCAGTGCACTTTGGCATTTTCGATCCCAGACGAACGGAGTCCCTTTCTTCATTAGATGACTGTAAGGACGGCACTTTCCGAAGAGGTTAGTTATGAACCGCCGGATATATGCGAGCTTTCCTTGGAGGGACCGCAGTTGTTTGAGAGTTCTTGGTTGAGGCATTTCCATGATCGTCTTGATCTTCGACGGGTCTATCTCGATGTCTCGGTGTCGTACAATGAATCCTATGACCTGAGGAGACTCCGAACGCGCATTTGAGAGGGTTCATCTTCAAGTTGTATTTCCGAAGGCGCTGAAACACGATCTTCAGATGCTCCCAATGCTCCTCATGTGATTTGCTTTTTACAACAAGGTCGTCAATATAGCATTCGACAATTTCATATATGAGGTCATCGAAAATCTTCATCATAGCCCTCTGATAGGTAGCGCCGGCGTTCTTCAGACCGAAAGACATTACTTTGTAGCAAAATATCACCAGCGGAGTCTGGAAAGCGGTATACATCTGGTCTTCGGGATGCATCTTTATTTGATTGTATCCTGATGAGCCGTCCATGAAGGAGAAAACTTCGTGAGTGGACGTGTTGTCTATCATCAGCTCAGTAACCGATACAGGAAAATCATCCTTTGGGCAAGCTTTATTGAGGTCTCGAAAGTCCACGCAGATGCGCACTCTCCCATTTTTCTTCATCACTGGGACGATGTTGGCAATCCAGTCAGGGTACTGAACCTCTTGGATGAAGCCGGAGTCGATTAGCTTCTTTACCTCGGCGTTGATGCTCATTTCAAGTTCGAACCGCATTCTTCTTGGTGCTTGCTTGACTGGCTTGACGTACGGAGATATCGCCAATTTATGCACCGCTATTTCCGGAGCTAGCCCCGGCATCTCAGAGTAGTTCCATGCGAAACAGTCTTTATACTACAATGAGCACGTCTTTGATCGTAGCCACCTTTTCTTTAGACAACAGCTCACTGACGAACGTCGGCCCTGGGTCGTTTGTCGTCCCCAGGTCGATTTTTCTGAGGTTATCTGCAGTAGTATATATCCCATCTTCCATCTTTTTTGGCGCCGGTAGAAACTCTGAGATCACCTTGTCATCATCATTTTCGAAGCACCAGGAGAGGTCATCCATATTTTCGGGCACTCCTTCTTCTGACAGCGTTATCGCGTGACAGGTACGAGATCGTTTCCAAGACCGATGTTGATCTAGTTCTACTCTCGCTGCATATGTGGCTTTCGGTTCATGCTTTTGTGGCGGGGTTACCCTCCAACTGCTGGATAAAGCGAACCTGCCTTGCTGATACTGATCTTCTACCCAGTCTTTGAATGTGAAGTAGTCTTCGAGAGGATGTCCTATCGCTCGGTGATAGGAGTAATAATCCGGGTGAGAGACCTCGTCTGCTGTTTGGGGTACTTAGACTCCGGGAGGGTAATCATTTGATATTTCATGACAAGATCGAATATCTTCCTTGTCTTGTCTTGGGGAAAAGAATATGCTCGACCCATCTTCTTTATAAGAGACAGATCCTGGCTGCTCAATTCTCGATCGCGTGGTTTTTTGGACCCGCTTTGTTGCTGTTGAACATTTTTTCCGTTCTTCAGTTTAATTTTTGCCTCTGCGTCGAGTCTTCCGTATGACGGGCTGGCGACGAAGGGCATCATCATTCTCCGTAGCCTGCTAAAGGAGGCGCTGCGTCCTGGCTTTCTCATAATGGCCATTTCGCGGCTATGGTCATCCCGGACCTTTTGACCCGCTTCCCTTATTAGGTTGTTCATTTGTTCTTCGAACGACGGACTTGGCACTTTCATGGCGGGACCTCGTTTTGGTTCAGGATTAACGTCTTCTAACAGAGCATCTCCTTCTTCATCGAAGTCATATATGACGCAGCAGCCATGGAATCGCTCCCGTTTCTTGGATTGTACATATCCAAGTACGATTGTTTCCATTCTCCCATTGGGCAACTTTCGTTGAGTTCCAGGGACGTTCCAGATCCTGTTGTAGAACTGAGCTTGTCGAGCAATCTGTTTGAAGGGTACGCCTTGGCGCCTCAACAGCCTTTTTAATCCTTCTGTGTAGTATCTGGGCAAACGGATGGGCTGGAGTCTGTCAAGTGTAGAATCGGCACCATGCCAGATTTCTTTCTCCACTTTAGTTTCCACGGATCAATAAATGAGGATCGCCTTTTCATCTTGTTACCTGGGAGGGATATAGAACATCTGCAGTTCTTGCATACTGTAGGTATCGAGTGCGTCAAGCTCTTTGTAATGCTCTTGCGGAACCATGGCGATCTGCAAACTCTGATCATCTCCAACGAAGGCTTGCACTGATAGACGAGCCGAGAATACTGCGTTGACCTCGTCTTCAGAGTCACTGCCAAAGACCAGAATAAGGGTGGACGGTCCCGGCTTGTTGTATCGGGGAGGTCCTAAATAGACTATCTCTTCCTTCTCCTCGGTATCGCTCCCGAAGACCGGAATAGTGGTGATAGCTTTTTGCTTATTCTCCGGTTTATGGCATCTTTCCGTGTCTTCAAAGTCTGGCAGGAAATACTTCGCATCCTCGTACTTTCGGACTTCATTCATGGAGAATGGGTTCAGCTCCCCTGTCACGGTATATTCAAGACCATCTTTGAAGTACTTCATGCACTGATGTTGTGTAGAAGGGATGATGTTGTAGTCGTATAACCAAGGCCGGCCGAGCAAAGCATTGTAGCAAGTCTTGGCGTCAATGACATGGAACTTGATATCAATGACAAGCAGCCCAAAGCGTAACGTCAGTATCACAGACCCGAGCGTCCGTGATGACTGGGAGTCGAACCCGGAGATAGTGATTTTATTTCGAGCGAGATGTTGAGTGCTCATGCAGATTTCTTTTAGCACCCTCACATTTAGGAGATTGACAGAGGACCCATTGTCAACTAGGATCTTCCCTATCTTAATGTCATAGCAATACCCGGAGACATATAGTGGACGGTTGTGCTCGCATGTTTCAAGGAGGAGATCTTCATCGCCGAAAGTGATGTCAGCTGTGTGCACTTCTTCCAGCTCGTCCTTCATCTTTTCTTCGGCGAGGAAAGCTTGAAACTGGTCAGGTGCTTGTAATACCTTGATCAAAGAATCTCTCGCCTCTTTGGATAGCAGAAGAGCGTCGAGAATGCTTAGCTGTGAGGGTATCTTCCTCAGGTGTGCCAGAACGTTGTAATCCACCTTGTTTTTCTTGGGCGGGTCCTTGGCTGCCAGCTCTTCGACAACTCGGTCATCGAGGATGATATCCTCAGGGACCTTTTCTTTCCCCTTATCCTTTTTGTTCGATCCATTGTTTGTGGGTCCGATATTTTTTTCAGGTAGCGTGTGATTGCGCAGCTGAATATTCTCGCAGGTCTTCATCTCTTCGGTTTCAGAGATGGATTCCTTGAAGAGAGGGCCGAGGGCTATTTCTCCAACAGAATCACTCCCGAAGGTGAGAACTTGCGATCCCCCAGAATTAACCATATGACATTCACCGGCTGTTCTTTTATGCTCATCTGTCGTGCTTCTCTGTTCTCGACGAGCCTTGCGCTTCTTTCGCTGAACGTGTTATCGGTGGGCAACATATCCCTACCACCCGTTTTTAAAGGCCATGCACTCTTCGGTAGGGTGTGCAATCCTCTGATGGTATAAGCAGAAGTTAGGATGTATGTCCGCTTCATTAAGATGTATACCGCCAGGAGAATTTCCTCTGAAAGAGGGCAACTTCATTCCCATTAACAGGGCTCTAGGGAATCGTTTCCTTGTCTTAAGTTTGCTTTTGTCTGCAGCGGACGTGCTTCGATCTGGTTAGAGTGCCTCAACCTTTTCATTCAGTTGCCGGCGTTTGGCTTTTTCAAATATAGCCAGTTCGCGCTCTCGATTGGCTTTGCTTTTCTGAAGCACCTCATTCAGGAATACGTCAATCATCTCGTCTGACGGGTCTAGGAGTTCCGGTTCGGGATCTGCCCCCAGTTTCTCTACATCAGGAGCTCTTCACCATCTACCGGCGAGTGAGAGATCACGTGGCAGCTTACCATATAATCCTCAGGTTTATCTGACGAGTCTTCTCCCTCATCTTTGTTGCTATCTCCGTATTCAAGGATGTGGTTGAGAAACTCTTGGAGTGTGACCGGGGTTCGCACCTTCTGGTTATATTCCTCCAGCGCATCAATATGCTTTTGTAGGTCCGTGCGCTTGTCACCATGCTTCACGGGCTTTTTGGTCTTCTTTTTCTTCTTCGAAGACTTTGACGGCTGGGCATGGGCGTTTTGGTTATCGCTACCAATTCTTGGCGTCGGGCATGACTTCAGCATTCCCTCGATGACCTCGGGTTCCAGCTGAATTTTCCACCTGATTGCCGGGCATGTTTGGAGATCTTTCAGCATTCTTTTCGTCTTGGCTGAAAGAGCGACATCCTATAGAGCTTCTTCTATAAAAGAGCATGATGCCCCCGGTGTGTCCCCCCTTTTAAGAGCGTGCGGCTAAGGCGGGCTTACTTTCCAATTCTCGGACAGTGCGAATTTGCCCTGTTGGTATTGGCCCTCAATCCAGCCTTTGAAGACGAAGCAATTTTCGATTGGATGGCCTACCACTTGGTGATAGGGGCAATAATTGGGATTATTGGCCTCACCGGGTTGTAATAGGCGTTTTGGATTCGGCAAGGTGATGAGCCTGTTGCGCACCGCCAGCTCGAACAGTCTCCTCGTTTTATCCCGGGGAAAAAAATAATGGCGCTTCAGTTTCTCATTGAAGAATCGCCGTCTATCATCTTGGCGATCAGTTGGTTTTGGACCACTGGGCTGCTGCTGAGCATTGGCGATGAATGTCGCTTTCTCTTTGTCTTTTTCGTTTTGAGATTCCAACTTCGAAGAAGATGGTCTATGACCCATCTGATCCATTTGGGCCAGCTTGTCAATCAAGGCCTGGAAAGTAGTTGGCTTGAAGAACATGATGAACTGGGATATGGTCGCCTGTCGATCAAGAGTACCCACGAACATTCCTACCGCAGGAGCTTCTTCGATGCGTTGTTCGCATTTCAACCATAAATTCCGCCACCGTATCGCGTACTGCGCCCATGTTTCGCCCGGCTTCACTCTGGCGTTAATTAATGTGGTGATCGGGGTGCGCTCGCTAGCGCTTGCGAATCTTTGTATAAACAGTAACTCTATTTCTGCAAATGTCTTAACGGAGTCGTTCGGGAGCTCGAAGTACCATTCGAACGCTGTTTTCGATAAGCTGCCAACAAACTGGCGAAACAGCAGTTTGTCGTCTCCCCCAGTATTACCGCACAGGGCACTGAATTGAGCAACGTGCTGGTGTGGATTCCCCTTCCCCTTATATACATGGAATTTAGGGATCGTATATCCCTGCGGGTACTTTATTTGATCGTACCAACCCGGATATGGTCATCCAGTCTTAACAATTTGGCCGGCCGCTTCATTCGCCTGATGAGCTCATATCTGTTGAGCGATATAGTCATCCAGGGCGGCTTTGGAAATGGTCTCTTCCTTGGCTGCTGAACAAGCCGGAAGAGGGTTCGATGTCTCTTCCTTATCGTCTTCATGGATAATCGGGGAGTCTTCAGCTGGAGGATCCGGCTGTAACATCATCCCGACCATTTCTTGGAATAAAAGCGCCATTCGTTTTATGTTGGCAGCTTGTTCCACTGCCTCTTTGTCCTTCTTCTCGAGAATTCCGCGAAGGAACTCAATATCGGTTTCTTGATCATGACGCTGCTCCGACGATGTTTCCGGGCTTTCTTTTGGCCCAGTAAGTACGGCCATCTGTGTTAACATTTCCTGAAGCTTCTGTTGTTGTTCCTGGGCCTTTGTTACGGATCTGGTGAGCGGTCGGTGACCCGTAGAAGAACGGCTTTCCTTTTTTCCGGAAGCAATATAAACAGTGTGCACCACCATACCCCTAGACTTAAGGCATTTAGGTTCAGCACCCTTCAGATTCGTCGCAGACGCGGGAATTTTTTCCGGCCTTCTCTTTTTGTGGGTGGTCAAAGTTGAGGGGGCCGTTGCAGCGGGCACCCAAACAGATGACATCCTCTGTGGCATGACAGGGTGATCCTTCTCTTGCCGAACTTTCATCTTCTTCGGTCAGCGGGAGTAATCTTGATTGATCACCAAGACTTGGACCCTTCGCCAAACCCTATGGATTTTGGAGGACAGTTGCTGAGGGGGCTGCTATGGCTTCACCTTTGTAGCGTTCTCCATGGGTAGAAGAGATCTTTTTAGCACGGCCTTCGGAGAGTTCTTGCATACTCTCCTAAGTGGTTCAAAGTTGTTCCCAGTTGGAACAACAGCATCAATTTCCACCATCGGAGCTGGCGGAGTCAGTCCAGAAGGAGAGCTGCCCCCAGCCTTCCTTACTCGGTACCAGTGACGACGGCGAGCATGTCGTGCTGACGGGACCGACTCAATTATGGGGGTGGCTTCGTCATGCCCCCTGTTCTGGCGGAGGGTTGCTGCCGGCGTTAGCCTCTTGAAAACCGACGTCCGTTGAGTGGGGATGGCCAATCTATCGCAGGCAGACTTTCACGCAGGTGGAGCAGTTTTGATGACTTCGCCTGGAACGGGAGCTGAAACAGTCAGTCTTGCAAAGACCGACTCCTTAGCAGGGGAAGTCACTTAGATGACTTCAGGAACAGGAATGACTATCCGCTTTGGGATGGCGGGCTTCTTCACGGGCCCACTTGAGCTTTGGCCCAGTCTGTTGAAAACCGAGGCACTAGACTTGGGTGACCCATTGAGAGGGGCCGCGGTTGTTGTAAGTCGATCAAAGACCGACTTCTTCGGAGCTTCTTGCAACGACAATGGGGCGTTGAAGCTCATTGGTGGAAGCATGGTCCTAAAGAATAGCCCAATGGTGGCTTGCGTCACCTTTTGCACTGGCATCTTAAAAAAGGGAGGCCGCTTGAGGCCCGTAGGTCACTCCTCCGGTGAGGACGGAGTGGGAGTTGTTGCAATTAGTGCAGTTTGAAGCCATTGATCTTCCGTTTTTCTGCACGGAGCAAGATACCAAATCTTAGTACTTCACATCCAAAGGCAACCATGTCAAACTGCGACTTGTTCGCGAAACATGACACAAGAAGTGTGGAGTGGAAAGAGGAAAAGGTCCTACCGGGCGTGCCAGAATCTGTTCTCCGACGCAAGACCGGGAAGACTGACGTCTTGCTTGAATTTGGGGGCAGATGCTATTTGGTTTTATCCGTCCACCTCTCCGAAGATACCAAGTTGATTTATGGCATCGTGTATCGGAGGTTTAGACGGATACGGCCACTGTAGTAGACTTCGTCAGATTCCCCCTCATTTGAGGGATTTTTGATTGTGGGGACGCTCTTCCCTGCAGGCGCAAGCCCTTGCAGTTAATTACGCTACCGCATCGCGGTAACAACTTTCTCCTTCTCCAGATGGTCACTTCGTGTCGTGTGTGTTTGTTTTCTTTTTTGGTTGCCCGTGGACTGTATACGGAGACTAATTTATGTTGTCGCCCGTAGGGCGTGGATTAGTCCAAATCCATATTTTCTTAGATTTGGGTTTTGGTTTGGGTTTAAGGATCGTTAATCTCATTTGAGACTAAGATCAACTTAAATGTTTGTTAAGGATACGTTAGTCTAATTTTAGACTAAGATCCACTTAACAGTTTGTTAAGGATACATTAGTCTAATTTTAGACTAAGATCTACTTAACAGGATCATTTAGATCCAACAAAAGAGCATTTGGGCTCTATTGTTTTAGTTTAGGGACTTTGCGGTCCAAAAGTTTAAGGACGTCATAGTCCATGGAGTTTAAGGACATCATAGTCCATAGTTTAAAAATGTCATAGTCTGTAAAGATTAAAGACATCATAGTCTATGAGTTTAAGGACCCCACAGTCCATGGTAGTTTAGAGACATCATAGTCTGTAAAGTTTAAGAACATCATAGTCCATGAGATTAAGGACCCCACAGTCCGTGGAATGTCTGATTGTCAGGACTCGTCACCTCTCCGAAGACGTTGAAGGATTAAAACGACAAATATCAGAGGAATGAAGAGATGTACACTTGAACCAATATTGGTTGGAAGATCTGTAGTCCAATTTTGGGACTAAGAGCAAAGATTTGTGAGGATATTGGCTCAATTAATCTGAATCAGGATCTGTGGCCAACTTGGGCTCGGCTCATTCAGTTAAAATGTTGGACATTTAATTAGGCTCAGTCCTTTTTCATTTAACAATGCTGAGCATTGGTCCTGACAACTTTTTGTCTTTTATTGAGTGCTGAGCATTCATTATGGCTGTGGGCTTTATTATTAAAGAACAATTTATGTTCTCTAAGCGCATACGTGAGGAGAACGTGGCGCGCTTGGCGCTGAGCGCCAGTCAATGAGCGCAGAGCGCTTCTGTTAAGTAGCGCACACGTGAGGAGCACATGGCGCGCTTAACGCTGAGCGCCAATCCATGAGCGCAGAGCGCTTCTGTTAAATAGCGCACACGTGAGGAGCACGTGGCGCGCTTGGCGCCGAGCTCCAGTCAATGAGCGCAGGGCGCTTCTGTTAAGTAGCGCACATGTGAGGAGCACGTGGCGCGCTTGGCGCTGTGCGCCAGTCAATGAGCGTGGGGCGCTTCTGTTAAGTAGCGCACATGTGAGGAGCACGTGGCGTCCTTGGCGCTGTGCGCCAGTCAATGAGCTCAGGGCGCTTCTTTAAATTTGGAGCGCTAAGGCTCTGCAGCGCTGTGCGCTAGATTTGGAGCGCTGAAGCACTTCGTTTAATTGGAGCGCTAGGGCTCTTTTTAGGCAACTCTTGTTAGTTATGTATATGCCCTAGAGGCCATTGTTGTACATATGATGTATATTATAATGGATGCTTGGTTATATATAGAGATGACTTTCTTGCTCGTCATGATAGTATGCTATTTGGTTTCACTTTATCTTAACATGTTGACTTGTATTGGTTTACTGTTTTACTCTCACATGTTGATAAAGCCCTTAGGATCTGTACTCGACTACTGGGACTATGACGAGATTATACTAGTGGGGCCGCGGTAGTCGATGAGTACATCCTATAACTGTTCCTAGTCGAGGGTATATCGAGACAGGGCATCGATACACCAGAGTAGACTAGCGTATACGCATCTTGACCCATATGATGGGCGATGGATGATCCCATATCCATCAGTGTTAGACATCAGAGATGGTGTACGGGTGCTCAGTGGAGACTGGGTACACTGGACGGACTCGCCGAGAACTCCCAGATGGTGATATACCACACGTCAGATGGCAGTTCTCCGGTGACACTGGTACAGGGTAGTCTGTAGACCCGAGATCGTCATAGAGTCTTGTGTGATTCCCACTGTGCTTTGATTTCCACCTTACCACGTCCAAGAGGGCGTGCAAAACGGTGGCTTTTGGGTACAGTCCCGAATCACATGGAGGCAATGAGCGATAGGAGGGGATTCGTCTCTCCCGGTATAGGGAGTTGATGTTGTGCTGTGTTCGATTGGCTATAACTGGAAGTCCCTGGCCAGGGCTGATATAGAGATTTACTGGTAAGTGTTACTAGTAGTTTCTCGACCCGTTATGAGCCATACATCGACACGACTTATCGGTTACTGGGGTCTGACGTATACCACCCCTAGACTTGATATGCGACATATCAGACGAACAGACCGGACTGTACGGGAGTGTTACTGGTTGGATTCACAGGAGAACGCACAGGCTAGCTTGTTGGTCTTCTGATCGCTCAATACCTGGGTGGCTGTTACGTTTAGCTGACCGCTTGCAGCTTGTGGGTGTTTGATATGATCATCACCTGCTACCGGCGTATTGACGATTCTTTAGAGTCCTACACAGAGGTTTCTTGGCTCAGGCGAAACGGAGTAGTGGCGCATATGTGATATGCACAGGAACGAGAATAATGCGATATGGGATACCGTATTATATTCTCGCGATATATGGATATGAACCGGGTCATCGAATCAAGTGTTGATTCGATGAATCGGTACATGATATATTAGTCGGTAATATTCGATATAGCCGGATCGTCGAATCAAGTGTTGATTCGATGATTTAATGTATAATAATATATATGATATATTGTATTACATTATCTAATATTGGCTCGCTTTATTATTTCATTTTCTCAGTGGATGATACATTGATATATATGCGATATATGTTAATTGTATTATTTTCTTTTGTTGCAAATATATAATATATATGTGATATATATTATTGTGACATGATATGATTAATTGTTAAACATGTTTAAGGATGATTAATTGAGGTTAAGGTTTGATTAGGGTTGGATGCTTCAAGTTCCTTCTAGAAGCTTTCTTCTTTTGTCATTCTTAAGATATTTAGAATGACACATTCTTTTAACCTAACCAAACCCTAACCCTAGTTGTTTCTCTACTCATTCTTATCCTATCATCCTTGACCATGGTTTACAAATCAATCATATATTACTTTCTATTCATCACAAAAGGTTTTGATTATTAGAATATATTTTCCATTATCATCTTCTTCCTTCTTGATAAGCTCTCTTGAAAATCCTAAAGTGATGATAAAATATGAGAAAATGATATAAAAAGAAAGCAAAATTACTACTCTCTCATCCTCATCTCATTTAGCCCTTGAGATTAGTGTGTTCATCTCATAAGAGTGAGAAAGCTTGAGTCGTAGCAACTTCAAGATAGATCATCGGAGATTTGGAATACTTCGAGCTAGCATGGATCGTTCGAGTCGTGGAGCCTCTCATGAGTCCGGGAGATCGTGGATCGCGGCAAAGGGACTTCTACTCGGAGCTTGTGAAGTGAAGGAGTGGACTGCAAAGGTTGTAATCCCTCACACTTAGATAAAAGTTATCTTAATGCATGTTAAACCCTAATAATCTAGCAAAGATCCCGGCTTTGGGTTGTTCGGCACGTCTAAAATTTAATCCGGGCATGTTTGATGCCTTATGAACCTTCACAAGAGTGCCTAGGAACCCTACAACTCTGCTCTCTGAGAATTAAATTCTCTCTTATAAGATACTTTGTCTCATGGATCTAAGAACAAAGTTCTTATTTTATAGGAGATATTTCAATCTCTTATGTTTTTGGTGAAAGGCTTTGCCTTTATGAATCTGTGATCTTAAAAGAATTAAATTATTTTCTTCTTTTTCATAATGAGATGTTATGATCTCTTTGTGAAAGACATTTTTCTTATAGATCTATGATCTAGCATAAGAACTAAGTTCTTTTTCTGATGAAATACTTTGATCTCTTTATTTTACCTTAAAGAAATTCTTCTTCTGTCAAGAGCTTGCTCATCTCTCTGAACATTCTCAAAATTTGGGGGGGGTTCCTCTCTATGAGACTTGAAGTCTTGAGGCCTTTATATAGGGTAGGATGATTTGTTGAATCGGTTGAAGATATCTTTTCTCTAATTGATTTGGGGATTTCCCCACCGTTTGATCTTTGATCCTAGGGCTTCTATTTTACAGAAGGCAATCTTCTTGTTTTTAACAAGATTGGGAAATCTTTTCCCATACAGAATTTATTCTGTATTTTGGTGATTTTTAATCACCATTGGATCATTGATCCAACGGTGCTCTGATTTTCAGAGCATAATCTTTCCTATTTGGAAAGATTCTGAGGAATGTTTCCTTAACAGAATTTTATTCGAGTCAATTGATGATTTATAATCATGTTCGTTGGATCTTTGATCCAAGGGCCGAGAATATTTTGTTCTATCGCTAGCGCTCATGTGCTTTGCACGTAGTGCTCTGCTTAGAGTGCAGCGCTCTTAGCGCTAGCGCTCACGTGCTTTGCACGAGGTGCGCTGCTCAGAGTGCAGCGCTCTTAGCGCTAGCGCTCACGTGCTTTTCACATGAGCGCTGCCTCAGAGTCTTTGACTCTCAGTGTTAGCGCTGCTATGAAGCGCTGCTTCATTTCAAATTTCAAAATTTGAACAGAGCTTTGCTCTGATTGGGGAAACAGGATGGAATCCATCGCACCGGCTGTGGCAGGCGGCAGAATAGAGAGTACCGGAGGCGCGGCTATTCTTTCACTTCCTCCTTTGACCCGTGATACTGTGGTCAATATTAGGAAGGCTTAGCAACAATAAGTCTACTCATAAAAAAGGGGGAGAAATATTAGATGAAGAATATACTAACCAATACCAGAAGGTGGAACAATTTCTGACTGAAAGGAAAAATGCGGGTTTAACACCTGGTACAGACGGTCGAAAAGTACTCCTGCAGAGTTGCGACAATATACAGTCAATAAAAGGAGGATAGTATCCACAGTGAAACAAATAAGTGTAAAACCCATACCTTCCAAGATTTGAGGAGGCGCAGAAGAAAGCAAAGGGATAGCGACCGTCAAAATAGCGGCCGGTGACACTTCTTTAACCGACACATCTTCAGGGTTTACTGCGCCTATACTCAAGACAAACGAAATATCATTAGAAGGGCTTAACAGGATTGAAAGACTCAAAAACAACAACCCAAGGACTACCTGATAGGTCAGGGACCGAAACCGCACCAGAAGTGTCACCAAGTGTAACGGCTTCCTCACTCTCTCTATCTCGGGGGAATAGATTCTGCATCCATAGCTTCATCTCCTGACTCAATAAGGGCCGTCGTAATACTTGCGACACCCTCCGATACCAAGGAGCCACAAGGAGAAAGAGCAGTAGTCTGGACAGTCCCAGATTCTCAAGAAAGAGTGGCCACTTCGGGCTCTGTAATCATCGGCGTTTCACCTGCCATACCATCGTCAGGACTCGGCCCTGCTTAAAAGAAAATATGTATTTCAGAATTCGAGGACCAAATTCGAATAAAGGACTAGGCGTTACGTTACCTTTAAGTAGCTTTTTAGTTTCTTCCCGAGCTGCACGTGCAATCTGTCTATAGGCGGTAGACAGGGAGGAAGGAACATCCGCTGAAGAATGTCAGCAGGCGGAATACTGCTTGAGCCTGTACCTACGGCCTAAACAGTATCGCGTTCCCTCGCCGCATTCTTCCTGTGCTTCCTTTCAGTCTGAGCAATGAGAACTGACTTCCTTAAGACTTCCGACAGGGGGACGTCGTCTTCCGAACCGAGCTCTGCCTCCGGAGCCGCTACGGCGTTCATCATCGGCTGCTTCAACAACGCCTCCTGTGGTGACTTTGGGATGGCCGTGGCCATAGTAGCTGCTCTAGAAGCTTTGCTGCATCGCCACTTGGGATTGGCATTGCACTTGGAATGACCTGAGTTGCGGTTGTTCCTGCAATAGGGCAAAGAGAAAGTTCGGATCATGAATAAAAAAGATTAAAGGCGTAATGAAACGAATTATACCAAGGCCCAAAGAAGCGCGGAGCCTCTCTTCCTCCTCGAATGTCCTGAGGGGTGCCGCGAGAGCCTCTTCGGCAGAAGTACCTATGGAAGAAGAAAGCGTTAATAGAAGCATAATGAAGAGAGAAGGGATAGGCGCAGAAGAATACAACTGAAGTATACCTGACTTCGCGATAGAGATCAATGTCGCTTCCTCGTGAGCCAGTTGCTCGGAAGCTGCGAGGGCAGCCGGTAGATCAGTATCGGTCGGAAGCGTGTCGAACAAACCCTCGTTAGTGCCGTATTCGCATAAGCCCTCACTGTAGGGAGCATGTGGCTCCTGGCCGAATACGACATCAGCAGAAAATAGAGACTTCTTCTTTTTCTGCGAATGGATATCAGCGGCCGATGACAAGAGCTTGCGCTTGATAGGCATTTTCGGGTGGCAGGTCTCGATTTCCGTACCAGCGCTAGATTCCGGGGACGCCACGGCTACCGCAGTTGCGGGAACACCCGATTGAAGCTTTTCAGAGAAAGCTCGTGGGACCACAGCCGTAATATCTTCTCATAAGGAGGGACGACCGACAGTCCGTCGCTTTAAGGGGATAGATGGATTACCAGCGGGGACTGCATCCTTGTGATCGAGCAATAATCTCCTTTCTTCCCTGATAACAGCACCCATCGCATACTGGTTCCACGCCACGTAAGCGTTCGACACTTTCGGCACATAGCTCGGGTCGCTAATGAGAAAATTATACCCCGTATTTAATCGCATAAAGTGGTGCATCGCGCCGCGAATACCCTCCTCCATAGCAGCCGGCTCGGCTAAGAATGCCTCGAGAGGAACACCCTGATTAGAACACGTCTGTTGGGCGAAGCGATGTGGGTTGTATCTCATGAACAGTGCCGAGGCATTCTGTCTGAATACTAAAAAGCCCGGCTTCATAGAATACAAGTGCAAGATTTCCCGAGCCTTCAACGTGGAAACCCCATCTTTGAAAGTGTCACGCAACGGTTGCACCACCTTAGTAGATTCTTTACCAATAGGCAAGACTCTATCGACAAAGGTCATGCTGTCCCCAACCATGCGCGGGCGGAGGACCAGTCGCCGAGCCTCTCGCTGCGACGGGTCTAACGCAAAAGCGTCAACCAGATACATGACCCGAGGAAAGTTGTAGCTGTCATAGAAGCGGGGTTTCTTGTGAACACCAAAAGCACCTAGCACGTGCATCTCGATCCATGATGTGAAGTTGTGCAATGGAAGATGTACGGGCTTTACCCCCGGTTGAGTAGTGTCCGTCGCTAAGCTCAAGCCGTGATATAGATGATCCAGCCCTGCGATCCCAATGGCTACACGCATCCCTGGAATCATGCGGTGGGCTGGATAAAAGATGGATGACCTCATATAGCGAGGATGCGTCGAAAGCACAAACCAATTCAACAACAGGCCAATGAACCCCAGAAAGAACGTCTTTTCGTCGACGTCTGAAGCAGTGAGCTCTGCGAAAGGGATGATCGGAACATCTAGAATGAAGAAATTCCTCAAATCCGCCTCTGCCGTCGGCAAGTTATCCAAACCAAAATCGAACGGGTCATCAAGCTTAGCGAATTTCGCAACTTGTTTTGACAAGACTTCTGGGCGAAGAAAGTGGGCGATGAAATCTGCGAAGCCAACTCCATGCCCTCCAGACTCTAGGAACAAACTCTCATAAATATTCAACACCTTGATTAGGCTTGGGAACCGGTGTTGAACAACATTCTCTGGAGTAAGGCCTATCGGCACTGATTTGGTGGCAAAGATGTACTCATCAGGGGGAAGTATCTCCTCGTAATGTTCTCCTCTGACGGGTAAGCCGGAAATTTCCGCAAACTCCTCCAAGAAAATTGAGACCTCCCGGTCCGATAGAAGAAATGTATGGGTTGGGATGTTCCACTGTTCCAGAAAAGCCTTAACCCACCATACATGAGGCATGGGATATTGGAAAAGGGACGCATATATTACAGGATACAACCCAAGCTTCAGCAGCAGCGACTTCTTGGCCGACAAGATATACCGAGCCCACTGCAGGAAGCCGGCTGAATAGCGAGGAGTCAATCCTATCATATAGACTTGCCCCCAAGGGCACGATTCTCCTTGGCATATGCGCCGCCCCAAAACATCCAAAGCCATCGATGGCTGTACCGGTATTGATGCCATGGAGGGCTGAAGGCGACCCTCCGAGGTCTAGTTGACCTCTTATATGACATAAGTCACTTGAGGCAAATCAGCATAATGAATCGCTGAAATTGACTCTGAGGGCGCTGCACAAGAAAAACTGCGCTGACCCCGAATGATCTGATTATACCACGACCCCCACAGGTGAAGAGATTTCTGCCCCGAGTCATGATCTTTAATAAGTGCGAAGACTTCTCGATCAACGGGCGCGTCGGCAAAGGCGCTCTCTGAACATACGAAAGGGAAGGAAGAGTCGAAGGCCATTGCACTTGCACAAAAGGAGAAGGTTCAGCTATTGACGTTATGTTCAGAACTTTAACGTTCTTTGATACTTAAAAAAAATTACTACATTGCAGTGCAAAAGAAAGGGACAAAGGGGGGCCCACACAATTAAGGTGGCGCCCCATCATTAATGGGGCAGTCACTCATTAAGAATAAAATCCTAAAAAGATTCTCATTTAATGAGAAATATTATTGGACTAAGGAGTTAAACTCTTTCGAGAGTTGTGCTCTGCAAATAGACATCACATCTGTCAGAAAATTAGGGAGGGAATAAAATTCCCCCAAAATTTCTTAGAGCCATGCTTTGTAAAATAATGGGGTAATCTACCAGAACCCTCAAAAGCAAAGCTTTTTAACAGGGTAAAACCTCAAGATCTTTAAGATCTGTAAGAAAAATCCTAAAAATCTCTTAGAGTTCTTCATGAAAGATGAGCAAAGCTCCGATTAACGGGTTAGGAAACCATAAAATATATTTTTAAGATCTACGATCTAAGAAGAGCAAAGCTCTGTTGATGGGTTCGATTGTAATCCTTACCAAGTTTTAGCAAAGTAACTCTAAAAGGGTTTCCTTGGGCAGAGATCGAAGCTCTAGAAAAAGAATTATATTCTCAGAAAGAAGAAATTTAGGGAAGATGAACAACGGTCATCTCAAGGGCCAAAGGCCCTACTTATAGGCACAAGGAGACGGTTCTATTTCTGAGAAGATCTAACGGTGGAAAAGATGTCACCGCTGCACTCACGTATAAGCCACTTGAGTGCGGCGGTGGGGGGGCATTTATTTCCCCAATAAAAGAGCAAAGCTATGTTCAAAACTCAAGAGGCAGCTCCTCACGAGTTTGCCACGAGGACGCCAGCGCCAGGGTAAAAACTCTTAAAAGTGCAAAGCTCTGTTCAAAACTCAAGAGGCAGCACCTCACGTGTTTGCCATGAGAGCGCCAGCACCAGAGTCAAAAACTCTTATTGGTGCCGCACGTGCACAGCACGTGAGCGCCGGCGTCTGGTAGAATTAAATTCTACTCTCTGTTAAATAGAGCCGTTGGATAAAAAATCCAACGAAAATGATAAATCATCAGAATGCAGAATTAAATTCTGTTAAGGAAATATTCCTCAAATCTTTCTAAATAAGAAAGATTACTCTCTGTAAAACAGAGTACCGTTGGATTAAAAATCCAATGGTGATTAAAGAATCACCGAGCTACAGAATAAATTCTGTATGAGAAAATATTTCCCTAATATTGTTAAAAACAAGAAAAATATTTTCTGTAAAATAGAATTGCTTGGATCAAAGATCCAACGGTAGGTAAAATCCCCAAATCAATTAGGATCTCTCAATGAGAGATTTCTTCAACTAATCAACAGACTTGCCTCTACTATATAAAGGACCCAAGACTTCAAGTCTAAAAAAGAAGAAACCCCCCCATAAGCTTTGAAAAAAAAAAGGGAGAAAGGTTTGAAAGAACAGAGAATTAAATTCTCAAGGAAGAAGGACTCTCTTCTTGGAAATTTTAAGTAAATAAAATTAGATAAAGATCTTGTGGATCATTCAAAAAAAAGAAAAAGAGAGGGAAATAAAGAGTGCTTAGCACTCAGTGGGCGGCGCTCAGCGCCCAGCGCCTCACGTGCCCCTCATGTGGGCGCCATAAAATAAAGAATGCTTAGCACTCAGTGGGCGTTGCTCGATGCTCGGCGCCCAGCGCCCCACGTGCCCCTCACGTGGGTGCCATAAAATAAAGAGTTCTAAGCACTCGGTGGCTAGCGCCCAGCGCCTCATGTGACCCTCACATAGGCGCCATAGAACATAAAAGTGCTTGATACTCATTATTCAGTGCCTAGCGTCTGGCGCCTCATGTGCTTCGCACGTGGACGCTATAAAGAGTGCTCGACACTTTATATAGAGACAAAAGAAAAGAGAGAGTAAAGTGTGAGCGTCAGAACTCACATGAGTGCTCAGCACTGTTTGCACGAAAAAGAGGGACTGAGCCCAAATCAGTGTTCAACACTTCTTTCAAATAAAAGAACATTGAGTGGGTCAAGCCCAAGTTGGATAGGTCTCTAATTCGGATCAACTGATCATATGGATTCATTGCTTCCCAAACATGACTCATGACATCCAAAATGATGTTCATCCCACATTTCTTAACTTAATCTTAGTTCCCCAAAAAAATGGCTAATGATTCTTAGATGGTCCACCATGAACTCTTCCCTCAAACACGGGAATTTGTTCAAGGGTACATCTTTCCATACCTCTAACGCATGTCGTTGTGATTCCTCAACGTCTTCAGAGAGGTGGTGGTTCCGGACAACCAATTGCTTTTTGGTGCACTTCTTAAACTGACATGCACATCCCAGACCAAGCCACACCCCAAATAGGTGTATCCCACATCATCGTCGTACATCCCGTCACGTAAAAAATACACGGGCATAAAATGGTGATCTACGGACCGTAACGTCCTTAAACTAAACTCTACGGACCGTAACGTCCTCAAACTGTTAGTGGATGTTGCACACCCTCACAACGCTTGTGAGGAGGCGGAACTGGCAAACAATAATTTTCTTGCATGCAACACCGACTTTGAAACTGGATCTTGTGCTAAACCATAACTAGAAACCCTATCTAGAGATCTGATCTACTGTGATAGGGGTTATACCTCAAGGAAATGGTCCTTTGGATCTTTTTTCCGCTGCGACTCCTTGACTCCTTCGATGGTTGAAAAAAACTCGGTCTCCGGCCATCTCTAGATCCAAGACCACCCGAGAGCTATAGAACAAGCTACAAACTCTTCACAAGAGTTAACTAAAAAATCAAGTATGCTAGAAATGATCATTTAGATGATGTAGAGATCAAGTAGTGGATTATTATGTCTCTTGACCTATGAATCACAACACATGTGAGTGTTTAGGTCAAGAGGAAGAAGAAGAAGATAATTAGGAGAGAGAAGATGAAAAATAGAATGAGGAAATATTAAGCATGTCTCAAGAGAAATGGCACATGAAAATAATTGAGTTGTGCATTATTTTATCTCTAAAATAATGCACCATACTTTAATAGTAATCCCAAATGAATAAATTATTCAAAGAGCCATTCTTTGACCCATACTTTGACAATTCTCCTAATTTCACCTCTTATATTTATTTTCATAACATAAATATCTTATTATGAGGTGTCTCCTTCTAGAAGGTGTTCCTTTACAATTACAAGAATACCCCTCACCGTATACCGTATAAGTATACCCGTATCCGTATTCCAAAAAAATACGAATACAAATAATACAATAATATAATACTGTTATCCGTCTTAAGCCAAAGCCTGCCAGTATTATCCTTCCGATCATTATTCCTGTAGCCAGTATATGAACATGATCAAAACCGTGTCGTAACAACTTACGACCTCTATATCTTTCGCCTGAACCAGGGAACCCTCTTTGTGGGACTCTAAAGACTCGATAGTTCACTGGCAGTGGGTTTAACCACAAGCACATCAGCGGCACTAGCTGTGCGTAATGGCTACCCAGGTACATTACGATAAAGTGGTCGACGAGCGAACTCATCACAACCTTAACGAGCTTGTAAGCAACACTTACCGTATAATCCGGTCTTTTCGTCTGATACGTTGCATATGAAGTCTAGGGATGGTAAATGTCAGACCCCAGCAACTTTATAAGTCATGTTGATTTATGGCCCATAACGGTTCGAGAAACTACTGATAACTCTTATCAGTAAATCTCGACAACCCTGGCCAGAGATTTGCTGTTATGGCCGACCAAGTATAGCGTGACATCAACTCCCTATACCGGGAGAGACGAAACCCCCCTATCGCTCACCGCCTCCATATGATTCAGGATTGTACCCAAAATCCACCTATTTGTACGACTCAATAGAGCCGTAGTAGGAAGGAAATCAAAGCACAGTGGGAATCACACAAGACTCTATGATGATCTCAGGTCTACAGACTAACCTGTACAAGTGTCACCAGAGAAATGCTATCTGACAATAGGTATATATACCATCTAGGAGTTCTCAGCGAGTCCTGTTCGGTGTACCTATTCTCCAATGAGCACATGTGTACAATCTTTGATGTCAAATACCAATGGTTGTGGGATCAACCATCATCCCCAGGGACAAGAAACGTACACACTAGTCTACTCTGGTAGTATCGATGCCCTGTCTCGATATACCCTCGACTAGGAACTATTAAAGGATATGCTTTTAGACTGCCCAAGCCCCACTAGTATGATCTACATCATAATCCTGGTAGTCAAGCATAATACTAAGGGCTTCATCAACATGTATATAAAGATATGAGATACAACACATCACGCGTTAAGATGAAGATAAACCAGATAGCTTACTATCATTTCAAGCAAAGATTGTTTCTGTACATATACAAGCCTAGCATCCTATACAATACAGGCCTCTAGGGCATACATATCTAACAATCTCCCACTTGTACTAAGGCCTGTAGTTGGTGCAATAAGTACCCACTGTCTACACTAGAACCAGTTTCCGGCGTACCGTATGCCCAACATCTCGAACAGTTTCTCGAACTGGACTTGAGGGATAGCCTTGGTGAATGGATCTGCTTTGTTGTCTTTCGTGTCTACTCTCCGTACCTCGATGTGCTGGTGATCCACTATCTCCTTGATGAGGTGATACCGCCTCAAGATATGTTTGGATTTCTGATGGGACCGCGGTTCACTTGCCAAAGCCATGGCTCCATTGTTATCGCAATACAAGGATATTGGATTAGCAATGGATGGAACCACCTGAAGTTCAGTAATGAACTTCCTCATCCAGACTGCCTCTTTTGCGGCATCATTAGCAACAAGATACTCAGCTTCTATCATGGAGTCAGTAACGGTATCTTGCTTGGAACTCTTCCAACATACCGCCCATCCATTTAGGGTAAATACAAACCCTGAGATGAACTTACTATCATCCTTATCGCTCTTGAAGCTGGAGTCGGTAAAGGCCTCCATTTGGAGATCTCCGTTACCATACACCAAGAACATTTCTTTAGTCCTTCTCAAGTACTTCAGAATGTTCTTCACAGTAGTCCAGTGTTTCTCCTCTGGATTGGATTGATACTTGCTTACTTCACTCAGTGCATAAGCTACATCTGGGCGAGTATACAACATCGCATACATTATAGATCCCACCGCCGAAGCATAGGGTATAATACTCATACGAGCCCTCTCCTCATCAGCCTTTGGAGACATCTCTTTAGAGAGGATGATCCCGTGACAAGCGGGTAAATTACCTCGTTTGGAATCTTCCATAATAAACCTCTTTAGTATGGTGTCTATGTATCTCGATTGGGACAGTCCCAATAATTTCTTAGATCTATCTCTATAGATCTTAATTCCCAAAACGTATGGGGCATCACCCAGGTCTTTTATGGAGAACCTCTGTGATAAGAATAGTTTGACCGATTGTAGTATAGAAACATCATTTCCTATCAAGAGAATGTCGTCCACGTACAATACAAGGAATGTAACAGTGCTCTCTACAATCCTTTTATAAATACATGGTTCATCTACATTTTTTATAAAACCAAACTCTTGATTGTATCATCAAAGTAGATATTCTAACTCCATGATGCCTGCTTTAATCCATAGATGGATTTAAGCAACATGCATGCTTTTCCACTGCTCCCACTGTCAATGAAGCCTTCTAGTTGATCCATAAAAACGCATTCTTCTAAAACACCATTTAGAAATGTCGTTTTAACATCCATCTGCCATATTTCATAGTCATAGTGAGCAGTTATAGCAAGCAGGATCCAAATGGATTTAAGCATTGCAACTGGTGAAAAGGTTTCTTTATTGTCCAAGCCTGTTCTTTGACGAAATCCTTTTGTAACCAGCCTAGCTTTATAGGTCTCCACCTGACCATTCACACCGATCTTTCTCTTAAAGATCTATTTGCACCCTATGGGTTTTACTCCAGAAGGTGCAACCTCCAAAATCCATACTTTGTTGGTGTGCATGGATTCCATTTCGGATCTTATGGCATCCAGCCACTTCACTGAGTCACCACTCGTGATGGCTTGCTGAAAACTAGTAGGATCATCATCATCCATGATGTAATCTTGTCTATCACCATCAATTAGAAAACCTTTGTATCCATCAGGTGGGCGAGAAGTCCTACTAGATCTACGGAGTGACTGAGATTCGTCAGGTTCTATTGAAAGCTCAGGTTCAACCAAACCATCGGTAATTGTTTGTGGATATGGAATTTCTTCCAGTTCTACTGCATTGCCAACAGTATCATTTGTAAAAAATTCATTTTCTAAAACTCTGGCATACTGAGAAACAAACACCATTTGTTCCTCCTTGTGGTATAAAAGATATCCATACAAATGTTTTGCATATCCCACAAATTTACACAAAACCGATCGTGTCTCGAATTTGTCCGGATTTTGCTTTTTCACATAAGCCGGCCAACCCCATATCCTAACTCTTTTAAGAGATGGTCTCTTCCCACACCATATCTCATATAGAGTGGTGGACACGGTTTTAGTCGGAACCCTATTCAATAGATATATCGCAGTCTCCAATGCGTGCCCCCATAATGAAAGTGGTAACTCAGTATCACTCATCATTGATCGTACCATATCTAATAGGGTATGATTCCTCCGTTCCGACACAGCGTTGTGCTATGGTGTGTACGGAGGAGTGAGCTGAGAGAGAATCCCATTCTCTTTTAGGAAATCTAGAAACTTTGAGCTTAAATACTCACCTCCTCGATCCGATCGAAGTTTCTTGATACTCAAGCCTGTTTGTTTTTCTACTTCAGATTTATACTCCTTGAACTTTTCGAAGGATTCGGACTTATGTTTCAACAAGAACACGTGTCCGGATCTCAAGAAATCATCAGTGAAGATTATGAAGTATGAAAAACCACCTCTCGCATGTGTAGACATTGGTCCACATACATCACTATGTATGAGGCCTAAGGGTTCAGTAACTCTCTCTCCGTGTCCAGTCACTACTAAAATAGGGGGCTGCCCCTACGGATAACAACATCCGTAGGGGCAATTTTAGTTTGGCCCTACGGATTAATCCGCAGGGCCAAAAGGTTGCCCTTACGGTCTTTACATATTTATTTAAAAATTATTAAATCTTAAATTGTTGTTTGCCCCTACGGAGCCGCAAACTAAGAACCTAGGGACTTATCCGTAGGGGCATCTAAATAGGGATTTAAGTTAAAAGCTCAGATCGATCCCTACGCTCATTATTCTTAATTCTCGCGCGAAGAAAAAATTCCCAAACGCTCGTTCCCGCCGATCGATCGTCGTTCTCGTCGTTGCCAGTGCCGCCGATTCGTCATAGCCACCGCCTGCTTTCGTCGTGGCCAGCGCCGGCTCATCTCCGTTCTCGTTGTCGCCTTTACACAGGTAAGGAAATTTTCAATTACTCAAATTTTTGATTAGGGCTGCGGCTGGGGCTGCGGGCTGGGGCTAGGGTTGTGGCTGGGGCTGGGGCTCGGGCTAGGGCTAGGGTTGGGGCTGGGGCTGCGGCTAGGGCTGTGGTTGGGGTTGAGGCTCGGGCTCGGGCTGCAGTTAGTGTTAGGGTTGGGGCTGGGGCTCGGGCTGGAGCTAGGGCTGGGGCTGCGGTTGGGGTTGGGGTTCGGCAGGGGGTTGCTGTTGGGGTTGGGGTTGGGGTTAGGGTTAGGATTGGGGTTGGGGTTTTGGATTTCAGGGTCTAAATTAATTTCCATTCTAATTAGCATTAAGCTCGTTAATTGAAATGTTGATGATGATCATAAGAGGAAAATGTGTCTAGTTTGAGAAGGTGTTGGAAACTGGACTAATAATGTAGGTAAAGCCTAGTTTAATTAATAATTTTATTTGTCATTCTCAAATTTTCTTGGGGTTCTGTTTTTGGAGTCATGGGACCTGGCATTTGGTAGGTATCCAAAGACCTCGTGTCTGATTTTGGATATTTTTGATTGATTTAAACTGTGGGTCTGAGTAGTCCCTTAATTTGATCTGGTTGGGGTTTGAGTATGCAAAGGATTTATAGTCTGGTGGAAATTTTGAGGGTGTTTTTGGTTGAATATGTTTGCTAATTGCATAAGATGCTCATAAGATTCTGGATTTTGAGGATGGGCCGTTGTAATTGGAAATGCTTAGAATTGTAGGATCTTCTTTGTTTTAGCTATATATAATTGCAAAAAAAAAAGACACATTTCTGATTTGAAGAAAAGGAAGGGCAAGATAGGGATTTAGTTATGGATTTTACTTGGGCGTCTCCTCTTTTAATACATGTCTATCTTTACAAGAATATCGTGTCACATATTCGGTTTTAGCATCTGTACGCAACTGCTTTGATTATCATCATGTTATTAACATCTTTAACTTCTATCCTTTTTCTAATATGTTTCATAGTTAATATAATAATCCTTTGTCTATATTTGTTGACAGTGGCCTTTCTTTTGGATGAACATGTTTTTTGATGCATGTTTCAGTCATGTGAATTCATATGTTGCGTATAACGCTTTATGATATCAGTATCCTACATTTGTAGTTTTACTTGTTGATTGTTATAGATGAATGCCATTGCAATAATAGTTTTTGGTAGATGAATGCCATTGCAATGTAGGATGATCAGCTCTATCAATCTTGATCTCAATGGTTTAAAATCATGTTACACATACAACACGAATGCACAACAAATGCATCATTAGAGAGTGGTTCGAGATGTTCAAGTTAAAACCAATATATGATACTCGATGATAATATGAAATCTTCATATTCTCATCGATACTCATATATGAAACTAAAAGCTCCACTTAGTCCCCGTCTATCCGTTAACATACGTGCGATGTTCGTCATGACATAGAACTATACGAAGATTGTTAAATATCGGACGGTATAGCTCAATACTAACAACCGTCGTATAATCTAAGCGACGAGAAAATTCAATCGTATGGTAACCCATAGATTTGTCCCGTGTGGACAAGTTAAGAATATATAAAGCAAACGCCTTCATTCACTTGTGTTTTCATCCGTTTTGAGATATTTCGTCGGTACCTTTCCGCTGGTTCTCCGTGTACAAAGATAGATTAGATGTTCATTTCAACGTTGTTTCACAGCTTTGAAATGATTATCTATTCTATTACAGTGTACTCGGAGAACAGCGGGGAGGTGCTGCCGAAATTTACTCGAAACGGTTGAAAGCACAAGTGATGGGTGTTCGCTCTATACATTCTTAATGTATAGAAGCCTACCCCCGACAGCCGGAACACACACATACAACAAGAATACACAACAAACGCATAATTAGAGAGTGATTCGAGATGTTCAAGTTAAAAGCAATATATGATACTCGATGATAATATGAAACCTTCATATTCTCATCGATACTCATATATGAAACTAAAAGTGCCACTTAGTCCCCGTCTATCGGTTAACATACGTGCGATATTCGTCGTGACATAGAACTATACGAAGGTTGTTAAATATCGGACAGTATAGCTCGATACTAACAACCGTCGTATAGTCTACGCGACGAGAAAATTCAATCGTATGGTAATCCATAGATTTGTCCCGTGTGGACAAGTTAAGAATGTATAAAGCAAACGCCTTTATTCACTTTTGTTTTCATCCGTTTCGAGATATTTCGTCGGTACCTTTCCGCTGGCTCTCCGTGTACAAAGATAGATTAGATGTTCATTTCAACGTTGTTTCACAGCTTTGAAATGATTATCTATTCTATTACAGTGTACTCGGAGAACAGCGGGGAGGTGCTGCCGAAATTTACTCGAAACGGTTGAAAGCACAAGTTATGGGTGTTCGCTCTATACATTCTTAATGGGATAGAAGCCTACCCACGACAGCCGGAACACACACATACAACAAGAATACACAACAAACGCATAATTAGAGAGTGATTCGAGATGTTCAAATTAAAACCAATATATGATTCTCGATGATAATATGAAACCTTCATATTCTCTTCGATACTCATATATGAAACTAAAAGCGCCACTTAGTCCCCGTCTATCGGTTAACATACGTGCGATAATTTATTCTTTTCAACGACAAACACACACACAAAGCATATACACGGATTTTCTCCTTTGTCAGTAACTATCCCGTTCTTATATTTCTTAATATATTCAGCATAACCTACAATTTATATGTTATACAGTCTAACATGGCCCATGAGTACGTTAGAGTTAAGGACTGGATGTATGTGGATTGGCAACAACGTATGCAACCTAAGTTTGTCGCAGGAGTTGCTGCTTTCCTTGAATTTGCACGCGCACATAATAAGATCATAATAGAGAAGATTCTCTGTCCGTGCGATAGATGTGGTAATAAGTACTGGCAGAAGGTAGAATTGGCAGAGCTTCATATTGTAAAATATGGGTTTACTAGACTTTATACAACTTGGAAATATCACGGGGAAGGAGAAGAATGCAGTACTGCGGTAGAAGAAGAAGGAGAACACGATAATGCGGCAGGAAAAGAAGAAGAATTCGGTAATGCGGCAGAAGGAGAAGACGGTAATTTATTTCCATCAGAAGAAATGGAGGATATGGTAGAGGCCGCCCTAGGTGAATCTATTCGTACCGAAGATGACATTCCTTTCAGTCAAGGACCGCGTGCGGATAAATATGAAAATTTCATGAATGATGCTAGGAAACCAATTTATGAGAATGCGAAGTATTCCACCCTCTCATGGTTCGTCCAGCTTTTCCAGATTAAGTGCCTAAATGGATGGAGCAACAAATCATTCACAATGCTTCTTTCGTTCTTGAAAGATTCTATACCTCCGGGAAATAACGTGCCCGACAGCTGGTACGGAGCCCAGAACATGATGTCTGATTTGGGTCTAAAGTGCGAGAAGATTCAAGCATATCCTAAAAATTGCGTGTTGTACCGGAAAGAGAATTCAGATTTGAAAGAGTGTCCAACATGTGGAGAGACCAGGTATAAGCCAAAAGATTCTGATAAGAAGCCTGATATACCTGTCAAGATAGCACGATACTTTCCCATAACACAGAGGCTACAGAGGCTATTCAGGTGCAAGAAAACAGCCGAGGCAATGATTTGGCATCACCGTGCTCCTCCAAGTGAAGATGGAAAAATGAGCCATCCAAGAGATTCACCGGCATGGAAGGATTTCGATAGGAGGCACGCAATATTCAGTAGAGATCCTCGCAATGTCCGGCTCGGACTAGCTACTGATGGCTTCTGCCCATTCAACTATATGGCTGGAAGTCACAGCACATGGCCCGTTGTAATGATAATTTATAATCTGTCGCCTTGGTTGGCTATGGACCAATCATACTTTATGATGCATCTTCTTATCGACGGACCAAAATCACCGGGGAACAATATTAACGTCTATCTCCGACCTCTGATCGAGGAGTTGATATCCTTGTTCATTGATGGTGTAGAGACATATGATGCAAACACAAATACAACATTCATATTGCGTGCGGCTCTAATGTGGACAATTAATGACTTTCCTACGTATGGAATGCTATCAGGTTGGTTCGTACATGGTCACAAAGCATGTCCTCATTACCATGAACACACAACATCGAAATTCTTGAATTTTAGCCGGAAGGTTTGTTATTGCGGCCATCGACGTTTCCTGCCTCCAGACCACCCCTATAGGTTAGACACGGTTCACTTTGATGGTCATCAAGAGCTCCTTGGACCTCCATCCCCATTGTCCGAAGAGGACGTGACTGCTAAATGGGATGGTTACAATAATATGACCTTCAGGATGGATCCGACGAAATAGGTCAAACCACCATTTTGGAACAAGTTAAGCATTTTCTTCGAGCTTCCGTACTGTTCTACAAATTTAGTGCATCATTGTCTGGACGTCATGCATATAGAGAAGGGAGTATCAGAGCACATACATAACTTTCTTCTTTATAAAGACGGGAAATCGAAAGACAACCTGAATGCTCGGATGGATCTACAAGAGTGGGGAATAAGAAGTGAATTGCACCCTAGACCGGTAGCGGGTAAACTGGGCAAGTTTGTACTTCCCAATGCCGCTTATCATATGTCACAACCGGAGAAGAAAAGATTCCTGCAGGTGTTGCATGATTTGAAAGTTCCCACAGGTTTCTCAGGATCATTCAGCAAGAAAATAAAAATTGTGAAGGGCAAGATCGATGGGCTGAAAAGTCATGATCACCATGTTATCATGGAGCACCTTCTTCCATTAGCCCTCAGGACTTCTCTCCCCGAATCGGTTGGTCTAGTAATCAACGACCTATGTTGTTTTTTCAGGGAGTTGTGTGCTAAAACACTAGAGGTTGTGACGCTGGATAAACTAGAAAATTCTATTGCGTTGATACTTTGCAAGTTTGAGCGTATTTTCCAACCGTCATTCTTCGATATCATAATACACTTGACGGTTCATCTTGCAACCGAGGCGAAGTTAGCCAGATGTATCCCGTCGAGAGGTACGTGTAATTTTTCGTTTCGTGCAATTTATAAATTTATTGTTGTCCTGTATGCCCGTATTTATTTATTCAACATATTTGCATTAGGTACCTCTACACTCTTAAGAAGTATATACGCAATAAAAATCGACCAGAGGGTTCTATCATGCAAGGTTATATTCTTGATGAAGCAACCACATTTTGTTCCCGCTATCTGGACGAGAACATTGAGACAAGACTTAACCGGCCACGAAGAATTCAAGACGGGCCATATGGTAAAGCCGAGTATAAGAGGGTAGACACTATGTTTATCAACAAGATATACCGGTTTATCTTGCTTAATTGCGCATGTCTTGAACAAATTAGAGAGTAAGTTTTTTTGGATTAATTGTTATATCTGTGTTTGTGTGTGTATGAAATGATATAATATTAATGTCACCATTTTTTGTCGAAAACAGAATTCATTTTAACAGGTACGTGAGGGGCATCCTGATTGGAACGAAGAACAATTGGAAAAATATCATCAGGATAATTTTTGTGATTGGGTCACAGATCATGTAAGTTATTCGAATAACATTTTATTGCTATCAGTTTTAATCTAAACTTGTATCGTTATGTATTTATCGTAAAATTTGTTTTGTTAGATCCACGATCCGAACTTGTCTGCATCATTTGAGATTGATTCAAGATGTTTAGCTCAATTTTCTAGTATGGAGGTTGCATATTACAAAGGATTTGGTGTCCTTGGATACAAATTCGAAGTTAAGGACATAGAAACATCTTGAACCACTCAGAATAGTGGGATTGCGACGGTAGGATCGGACGGTGTGATTTATTATGGGTACTTAAATTGTATACTCGGCATCCACTATCCCGGACGATCAGAACCCTTTTATATATTCCAGTGTACTTGGTACGATACGCGAACTGATACGGACAAGTGGAGAAGCAATGTTGGGACTTGGAAAGATGAATATGGATTGACCAGTGTGAACACACTTTGATTTTACGGTCAGGAAGATCCGTTTATCTTTCCGAACCAAGCGTTCCAAGTATACTACTCACAGTGTTTGAAGCATCCGGGATGGAGTGTTGTATGCCGATGGAAACCCAGAGATGTCTACGATGTCCCAGAATTCGAGGACAGCGATGAGGACGAAGAAGAGAGAAGGCTTAAAGTGCTCCGACCGTCTATTTCGAAGGACGGGTTGTCTTCGACCGATCATGAAATTACGTGGGTTAGAAATGACATCGACGATGAAATCCAAGTAGATATGTATATGCGCCCACGAAACGAAAAAGGTTATCAGTAATGTTATATTATTACTTCACATTTTACGCTCTATACATATATAGTCAATACTTTTAATGATTGTCTAATGCGTCCACGAACCGTTTATCTAGATTTGATGACGATGTCGGGAGCAGCGAGGGCTGGTAGGAGCTCCAGCCACGGCAGAGGCAGAGGCAGAGCGGTTCTGCCGCCCGAAGAGCTGCGTAGGGAGCTTCAGAGGGCACCCAGATCGGAGACCCCTTCGGATGCCTCCTTCCGTGTGGATTTTGCCACACCTCCAAGTATACTGCACGCATATCCATTTTGAATGTAATATTACAGATATCCATGCCTGTTTATATCAAAATTACTTATATTGTCAATGTTTGATTGTCTAGTTGTTGGTGATGCGTCCACATTTGGGACAGAGGCCACTCCCGCTCCTCCAGGTATGTTTATATATCATATAGTGCATGTATATTGATTTAGAATGCTATATCATAAATATATACACATTCCTTTTGCTCTTACTGAGCAATTTTTATTATTGTCTAGCTGTAGGTGGTGACACCACCGCACCTGCGGGTATATTTATATATCCTATAGTGCATGCATATTGATTTAGAACGTTATATTATTGATCTACACATTCTTTTTGAAATTACTTATATAATCTATTTTTAATTGTCTAATTATAGGTGGTGCGTCCACATCTTCCGCAGGGGCCACTCCTGCCGCTTCCATACCCTCCGCATCGTCTGCAGGTTAGTATGAATAAATATAAAATCTTTATTCATTTTACATATGCTCTATAGAATAAATATGAACTTCATGGAAATTTAGCGTCAATGTTTATTTTCTAGTTGGAGGGGATGCGTCCGCATCCGGGACCCCGGTTGTTCCTCACCGGAGGAACTATCATCTCGCTCGTGCAGCTGCCCGGGCCCAGGCTCGTGCGATAGTCACCGGAGGTATATATCACACTTCAATTTTCGTTTAAGCTTGATTTCTTAATACAACTTTGTCTTAATATTAATTGTCTTGATATTTCGTGCAGACGCAGGGCTTCCCCATCCCCAGAGGGGGACTCGAGGCCCGAATCAGTCCCATAGGCTGAGGCCTGACAGAGCTAGGGGAGGCAGCATGTAACACCCGAGCCCAATACTACTATTTTCTATTACTGGTTGAGCATTAGATAGTACTCATTTCATTTAGCTTGCCTGTTTGTCACTTACTGCAAAATTTTATCTGGAAAAGTCATTTCTGCATATAACAAATTTTAGCGTCTAAAATGAAATTAAAAATATCTATCTTGGCCTACTCGACACCCCTAACCGCGTGGTAGCGTCCGTGCATCGAGTTCTCGTCCCATTCGGTGTAACGGGCGAGTTTGGACGGCTACGCGCGCATACGGGTGTCCGTCTTGGGGGTATGCTTTTTAATCATAAAACACTCGATTTCAAAATATGGAACCCGCTTAAAATCCTATTATTTAAATTTCGAATTTTTGGACCCAACCCGGGCGCGATTTGGAAATGTTTCATTTAGCGCCAAAATCCCAAATTAATATAATATTTAAACCATATAATATTTCTTTAACCATATATTTTTTACTGTTAATTAAATTTCCTAAAATCTTTTAATTAATCTTTTAAACCTTTAAAATCCTTGCCCAGCCAATCACGAGGGATTTAAACCCCGTGGGCCCCTCATCCAATCTCTCTATTCCGTTCTCTCTCTCCCTCGTATCTTTTTCTCTCTCTCTCTATCTTTCCCTATCTCTCTCTCTCTCTCTAACTCTCTCTCTCTTCCCTATATATTTCTCTTCTCCCCTCATATATTTTTCCAGAACGCGAAAACAAAACCCACCGTGAACCCTAACCCTAGCCGCCTTCACCGTCGCTGCCGCAGCCCCGACGCCGGCGCCAGCGTCACCGTCGCCCTCGCCTCCGCCTCCTCCCCTCAACTTCAACCTTCTTCCTTTTCCCTCACACGCCCTACGCAGCCGCGGCCACCTGCAGAATTCCCTGCAGTCGCCAAGTCGCTGCCGGCAACCACCTGCGCCGCCGACCATCACCTCTCCGTGTTCCCCTCACCTGAGTTTCCTCTCCTCGCCATCTCCCCTCTCTTCCTTTGTTTACCCGAGTCTCCACCCTCGCAACCCGTCGCCGGCAGGACCTCGTCGTCGCCATCCGCGCCACCGCCGTCGCCCGCACCTCCTCACCTCACCATCATCTCCAGCACCGGCCGACCCCCTCTCCTTCCTCGAACCCAACTGCAGCCGAGACCTCTACAGAAACCCATCTCGTCGTCGTCACCATCGCGGCTTGAACCGCCGGTGATCTTGACGGCACCGATCGCCTCGCTGCCGGGTTGCCGTGAGTGCATCCATCTCTGTCCAGATCATCATCTCTATCCCGAGCCCTTGCTGTTATCGTGTCGCGTGGGTTCGCGCCTCCTTTCTCGTGACTGTTATTTCGTCGAGGCAAGTATTCGATACTTGCTACATGCTATTGCAACTTTAAAACTTGCCTTAATATTTATCCATGGTTTAATGATGTATTATTTAGTAAATCACCTTACATACATTGCTTCCTGTTTAACCCTAGTGGCATGTCAAATTAATTATTTTTCCTGATATTCAGAAGTGATAACAGTGGAGTTCTAATTAATCGTATCAGGCTCCGCTGTATCTTTATGTTTCCGAACCTAAGAATTAATCTCGCATCGAAATATTCATACCTAACGACCCCGTACATGATAGATTACATTTTAATTTACTGCTATGATGCTTTTATTCCAGTTTAGTTTATCAGATATTCATGTACAACTTAAACCGGTCAAATTACAATTGCATTCTTTAAACAGATTATACTTGTCGTGGCATTCTTGGAACACTCAATGTTTTCTTAACCTGATTACAGTAGTTACATTTACCATTCTGTATTCACGTTATATTGACACCATCTATTTAACACAATTGAAAACTGTACAGCTAGATAATAAATCCGCTTATTGCTTAACGCATTGATTAGATCATGATGTTTGCTTATATATCTAATTGTGAGCACACCCACGATGTGTTTGTACCTTGATCTGACATTGCTACACATATATATATCGATACACCTTACATGGTACCGTTTACTATTGACTTGACCTGATGTACCATGACCCGACATGTTACCTGATCTCGTGCCTAATGCCAACAAACCTGACATGTAGTCCTCATGGACCGTTCCTGTTGTCTATCCAGACAAACCTGCTTTTACCTGATCCTGTGTTGGCATTAGTTCTAGATTACTGAATACCTGACTCGACACATATAACTTGGGGGTATGGGAAAATCAAAGGTGAAACCTGACTTGTAACTCGACAGTTCACTACCTGTTCTGGGTGTACACATTCTTGTTTTGTGCCTAGCGGCATGTCTCGGTTTCGGCCGAGAATATTGTGGCCGTGGTCCCGGGTATGTACGGGATACTATCGAGTGTACACTTTCCTATTTTGTGCCTAGAGGCATGTCTCGGCTGCAGCCGAGAATATTGTGGCCGTGGTCCCGGGTATGTACGGGATACTATTGAGTTACATCGACGATTCATCAATTGATTTCAAAGACTTTAGACTAGAAAACTTGATAGAACAGTTTAGTTACCCACTGCACACTATCCTGCACTGCTTGTTTCACAGTATTACTTTATTCATGTTTTATTTTGCATTGCCTGTTACACTGTTCATATTATATTACTGGTTGACATGACGCGCTGACGTCTGGGTTTTGCATGGCCCAGATTCTGTACCACTGTCGCAGTCCGAGCAGGAGTACTTCAGCCAGCAGGCTGAGTTGTGAGTTCAGTAGTGGTTAGTTTTATTTCTTGCATTTATTTCCTGATGTGAGCCCGCATTATGGGATATACCTTTCAGCTATTTGTATTGGATCATTTGCTTCCGCATTTATTTATTTATTGACTCTTGTTATTCTGCATTATGGACATGTTTTAGATAGTTTTATCTTGTTCTTGATATCTCTACAGCCGTAATGTGACTGTGGATGGATACTTCCTACCCACAGGTAGCATGGTTGGCTATGTCACGTGCCCAATCTAGCGTACTCTAGAAAGCGGGGCGTGACATGGTTCTTTTGGTATCAGAGCCATAGGTTAGTTGGGTTGATTCTTTGTAGTTGGGTATTGTACCCAATACACGAATCAGAATACCCGTGTTAGGAAACATGTCCTGCCACTTTGCCGTTTACCATTCTTGAATCACATCCTTCCTGATTATATCTTTTACGACGTGCAAACTTACTTTGCAAGTCGACTCGAAAAACCTGATTTCTTGTTATCTCTAGGAATTAGGCGACTTGGGTGGAGTTAAGTAATTGTGGCTATGATACTGCGGTATAGTTACAATGCGGTACTCTATTTAAGTATCTTGGTGTTCTAGCCTTGATCTATATTAAATCTATCATCATGCTAATGTTGGGTGTTTTGATTTCAGGAAGATGGAAGATAAGAATTTCAAGACATACCAGAGGCGTGTGGACGAAGCCGCCATGCTGGGAGTAATAAGAGGAATGCTGGAGAATCAAAAGAGACAGACCGAGCTGATCCAGCAGTAAGCAGATTCGTTTCAGGAAGGTTTGCAGATCGTTCAGCAGTCTGTAAACAATGTTGGAGCTAAACCAGTTGACCGAGTAGGGACCGTGGCAGATTTCAGACGTTTGGGTCCGTCTACATTCACTGGTTTGGAGGAGCCGTTGGCAGCCGAGCAGTGGCTAGTTGACACGGAGAACTTGCTGATTGCGGCACAAATTCCAGATGACAAAAGAGTTGACGTGGTACGCATTCAGTTAGTGGACTACGCCCGAGAGTGGTGGCTTGTGGAAGAGACCCGCTTGCCCAAGCCGATCAAGTGGGCGGGTTTTTCTAAGAGTTTCCTGGAGAAGTTCTTCCCGCGGACTGCACGGGAGGAAATGGAAGAGAAGTTTATTGGGCTAAGGCAGAATGGAGCACCCGTGGACGTGCATGCAGCATAGTGGACGAGACTCAGCAGATTCGCTGGACCTTTAGTCGCCAACGAGACAGACAAGGCACGAAGGTTCATGCGCAGCTTGGATGTGGACATCCAGAGGCAGATTGTCTCCCTGGGTTTGACCACTTTCTCACAGGTTCTTACGGCAGCTCGGGAACAACAGAGTTTATCTGGGATGAAAAGGAGCTTGCAGCAGACAGCAGTTGCGGCCAGGAAGCCCGCATTTGTACCTAACCGAGCTCATGGTCGCAAGGGTATTCCAGTGGACCGTCGCGGTGTAGCACCAATGAAGAAGCCTGTGATTGTTGATCGAAGAAAGAGCATGAATTGTAACTACTGCAATTTACCTGGCCACATGCAAAAGGATTGTCGAAGGAGGCTGGGACTTTGTTTGGTTTATGGAGCGGCTGATCACGCAGTTGGTGCCTGTCCGTCGAAGCTTCGCACGAGAGATGATATACAGAAGCCTCCGCAAAGACCGTTCCAAGGGTAGAAACAGCTGACTCAAGGACCTAATCAGGTTCGAGCTTTTACCTTGACAGCTGAGGAGGCTAAGGCATCGAGAGAAGTTGTTTCTGGTACTTTACTCGTTCATGGTTTTCCCGCATTGGCATTATTTGATTCTGGTACATCCCACTGTTTTATGTCATCCAAATTTATAACTACACACTCGATTACCTGCACGACCCTGTCTAGTTTCTGGGACATACACACTGGGAATGGGAAAATCATATCTAGTAGGGAGTGTAGAAATTGTACAGTTGTTGTGTGCGGACGGGAACTCTTTGCAGATTTCTTGGTGATAGATACGGGCAGCTATGAAGTTGTCTTGGGAATGGATTTTCTTGGCACTTTCCACGCCCACATTGACTGTAGAGCAAAGAAAGTAATTTTCCAGATTCCCAGACATCATGAGTTTACCTTCAGTGGAGGAAGCAGTTCTGTCGGGCCAGTCGAGTTTAGGGCTAGGCCGACAAACAATGTTCTTGAAGCAATGGAAGTTGATAGTAGTGAAGAGCCGGCGGTGGTTCGCGATTTTATGGACGTATTTGAAGACATATCGGGTTTACCGCCGAAGCGAGACGTGGAGTTCGCAATTGACCTTATTCCTGGTGCAGCGCCAGTATCTAAAGCATATTATCCAATGGCGCCAGTGGAATTGGAAGAAGTTAAGAAACAAGTTGCTGAATTGCTTGAGAAGGGTTGGATTCGAAGCAGTAACTCACCTTGAGGAGCTCCAGTTCTTCTAGTAAAGAAGGAGGATGGCACGAGAAGAATGTGCATCGACTATCGAGAATTAAACCGGGTGACTATTAAGAACAAGTACCCGATCCCTCGCATTGGAGAACTTTTTGAGCAGCTTAGTGGCGCGAGGGTATTCTCGAAGCTGGATTTGCGATCCGGATATCACCAGGTCAGAGTGAAAGCAGAAGATATTTGCAAGACGGCATTTCGAACTCGGTATGGACATTACGAGTACCTAGTGATGCCCTTCGGTATGGATATCACCATCGCGGTTTGAACCGCCGGTGATCTTGACGGCACCGATCGCCTCGCTGCCGGGTTGCCGTGAGTACATCCATCTCTGTCCAGATCATCATCTCTATCCCGAGCCCTTGCTGTTATCGTGTCGCGTGGGTTCGCGCCTCCTTTCTCGTGACTGTTATTTCGTCGAGGCAAGTATTCGATACTTGCTACATGCTATTGCAACTTTAAAACTTGCCTTAATATTTATCCATGGTTTAATGATGTATTATTTAGTAAATCACCTTACATACATTGCTTCCTGTTTAACCCTAGTGGCATGTCAAATTAATTATTTTTCCTGATAAACCCTATTCAGAAGTGATAACAGTGGAGTTCTAATTAACCGTATCAGGCTCCGCTGTATCTTTATGTTTCCGAACCTAAGAATTAATCTCGCATCGAAATATTCATACCTAACGACCCCGTACATGATAGATTACATTTTAATTTACTGCTATGATGCTTTTATTCTAGTTTAGTTTATCGGATATTCATGTACAACTTAAACCGGTCAAATTACAATTGCATTCTTTAAACAGATTATACTTGTCGTGGCATTCTTGGAACACTCAATGTTTTCTTAACCTGATTACAGTAGTTACATTTACCATTCTGTATTCACGTTATATTGACACCATCTATTTAACACAATTGAAAACTGTACAGCTAGATAATAAATCCGCTTATTGCTTAACGCATTGATTAGATCATGATGTTTGCTTATATATCTGATTGTGAGCACACCCACGATGTGTTTGTACCTTGACCTGACATTGCTACACATATATATATCGATACACCTGACATGGTACCGTTTACTGTTGACTTGACCTGATGTACCATGACCCGACATGTTACCTGATCTCGTGCCTAATGCCAACAAACCTGACATGTAGTTCTCATAGACCGTTCCTGTTGTCTATCCAGACAAACCTGCTTTTACCTGATCCTGTGTTGGCATTAGTTCTAAATTACTGAATAACTGACTCGACACATATAACTTGAGGGTATGGGGAAATCAAAGGTGAAACCTGACTTGTAACTCGACAGTTCACTACCTGTTCTGGGTGTACACATTCTTGTTTTGTGCCTAGCGGCATGTCTCGGTTTCGGCCGAGAATATTGTGGCCGTGGTCCCGGGTATGTACGGGATACTATCGAGTGTACACTTTCCTGTTTTGTGCCTAGCGGCATGTCTCGGCTGCAGCCGAGAATATTGTGGCCGTGGTCCCGGGTATGTACGGGATACTATTGAGTTACATCGACGATTCATCAATTGATTTCAAAGACTTTAGACTAGAAAACCTGATAGAACAGTTTAGTTACCCACTGCACACTACCCTGCACTGCTTGTTTCACAGTATTACTTTATTCATGTTTTATTTTGCATTGTCTGTTATACTGTTCATATTATATTACTGGTTGACATGACGCGCTGACGTCTGGGTTTTGCATGGCCCAGATTCTGTACCACTGTCGCAGTCCGAGCGGGAGTACTTCAGCCAGCAGGCTGAGTTGTGAGTTCAGTAGTGGTTAGTTTTATTTCCTGCATTTATTTCCTGATGTGAGCCCGCATTATGGGACATACCTTTCAGCTATTTGTATTGGATCATTTGCTTCCGCATTTATTTATTTATTGACTCTTGTTATTCTGGATTATGGACATGTTTTAGATAGTTTTATCTTGTTCTTGATATCTCTATAGCCGTAATGTGACTGTGGATGGATACTTCCTACCCACAGGTAGCATGATTGGCTATATCACGTGCCCAATCTAGCGTACTCTGGGAAGCGGGGCGTGACACAGCATTCCCCCTCTTTTTTACCCTTGACTATCGATATACCGGTCCTCATGCCGTGAGGTTCGGCCGGTATATGGGGGACGAGAGCCGGCTCATGAAGAACTATCCACTTCACGTTGAGTGGGGCGAGCAGCACCGGCGCTCATTCGCCCTCTTCTTTGATCAGGCTCGAGTACGTATTAATATATATTTTCATTTGATTTATCCAATATATTTATTATTAACACTTGCAATCTAATAACAATGTTTTTTTGTATTTTCAGTCGGATTACGATTTTCAGCCTGTACCCGACCCTGATTACCCTGGGAGGGTGCTCGACCTTCATGCTCTGTACAATGGCCTGATGAAGAACATGCAGACCAAGGTCCGATACAACAGGAATGAGCTGAAGGCTGACTGCTACTCCCTGTGGATGGCGACCCCCGAGGCAGAGAGAGCGGCCCTCCTATCTACTCCGGCGTTTGCGAGAGTCGACGCAGAGACATGACCTCTATTGTGCGAATATTTCGACTCCCAACGCAAACAGGTATGTATTTTAAATGTAATTCATTGTTTAGAATATAATTTATTTTTTTGTGTTCCTTAATTAGAAAACTAAATGTTAATGCGTTGTGCAGAAACAGGCCGCTCAGAATACAGAGAACAGGAAGTCGGCGAAGAGGGGTCGCCCCACTTACACAGGTAGCTCGAGGAATATTACTCGAGCCATGGAGTTATCGGTAAATTACAATAGACCGACCTTTGTGATATTCTGCAATATTAAGAGTTATTTTCTAATATTTCTTATATTAAGAGTTATTTTCTAATATTGCAGACAGCTCAGACCGTGGCGCAAGGTGGTACACCGAGCGTGCTGTCCGCATATCTTGCCGTCCACGGCACCTCGACAGATCCCGCCACGGGCGAGCTTCGATATCCCGACGTCGCTACCCAGGAGTATTGCGCAAGTGTTAATATTTATTCTACCCATATTTGAAATTTTAGTTTTGGAAGGTTCAAATTTAAATTTTATACTTATACTTTGCTGCTTAATGTGGGTGTAGGAGTGGGTGGTTGAGCAGGCCGAGGCCTCGGGGATCGATTTTACCGGACAGAGCGATCCGATGCTGCTGACCCCAGTCCTGGACGCCGCACACGGAGGGCACCACGGAGGTTGGGAGAGAGGCCGGGGACTGGGCCCTAGCAGGGCCCATATGAGGTTGGACTCCACCCTGGCGGTTACTTCCTCCGTCTCCAGTGAGCAACGTGTCCAGCAGGAACTGGAGAGCTTGAGGGCCACCGTTCAGGAGTTGAAGGAGATGCTGGTATGTATACTACTTTATAGTAAAATATCATGTCATATTATAGATATCAACATATCCATAATTAGTACGTAGCCTGAGCTTATTTGGTTGTAGACTTAGGTTTGATTAATCATACATACATATTTAATTAAAATAAACAACGGTTTTCCAAACTAGATATCCAAATGAGGTTTCGAAATAACTTGATAATGGTACGAATTCGAATAATACACAGTTCTTACATGCTTATTACACAAGTTAGGTCCAGACGCGACAGGGTACATCGGCCGAGCCTCCACATGCATCTCCTTCGGCCGCGGCTCCGCAAGCCACTACATCGGCTGCGATTCCGCAGACAGCTCCTATAGCTCCACCGCCCGCTCAGACTCCCGCAGCCGCGGCTCCGCAAGCTACTACCTCGACGGCGGCTGCGCAGACCACATCGCCAGCTCCACTGGCCGCTCAGACTCCCGCACGCGCCGAATTGCATGGTTTATTGACCGAGGAGCAGGCACGCCAGATTCTAGCATTTATCAGAGGTGGAGCTGGACCGAGCTAGAGTAGCTTTTTGATTCTTATTTTTTGAAACATGTATTTATTATGATACATATTGTACTACATTTTGAAACGATATTGATATTGATATTGGTTTATATTTATATCATATTCAGTTTTTTTGTTTCTTTTGTATATTATATGCGTAAGATGTGATTATGAATACTGCAATATATGTTGTGTGATGATTAATTTTATATTTGATTGATGTATATATTATTGTGCACAGGGCGAGAAAAAATCAGGCAGCCCTTTTTTTAAAAAAACAAATAATATGTACCTACGGATTAATCCGTAGGTACATATGTTGCCCCTACGGATTCAACCGTAGAGGAAAAATATCAGCATTAACTGATATTTTCCCCCCTGATCTCAGTATCAGGGGGTTGGGAGTGCCCCTTTGGATATATTCGTAGGGGCAAACAAAAGCCCCTATGGAGTTATCCGTAGGGGCAAAATATCAGGATTTCTGATATTTTGCCCCTACGGATATGTACCTACACATGTATCCGTAGGGGCTATGACTTAGACCTACGGATTCATCCGTAGGTACAAGTAATATATTTAAAAAATTGTAAATAAAATAATGTTTTTGCCCCTACGGCCTACTCCGTAGGGGATAACGGACCTACAGTGAAATCCGTAGGGGCAGGTTTTTATCCGTAGGGGCAAGTTCAGGGCTTCAACTTGCACCTATGGCGTTTGCACCTACAGGTTATTTTTTTGCCCCTACGGACATATCCGTAGGGGCAGTGGTTTGCCCCTACGGGTTAATCCGTAGGGGCAACCCCTTTTTGTAGTAGTGAGTAAACGGAGTTTTGGTCATTTTACCTTTGATACAAGACGGGTGAGTCACATAAGATTTATATTCAAAAGGGTTTAAATATCCATTTTTATGTAGCTTGGTTAGTCTTGTTTCGTTAATATGACCAAGTCTACAATACCAAATGAAAGTTTCATTTATGTCTGAAATCTTCCTTTTGTTTGTGTGTTGTATATTGAAAACTGTGTATTGATTCAGGACGCATATCCCGTTATTTAATATACCAGATCCAATTAACTGTTGATTAAGGTTAATATTCATAACATTAGTGTCACGCCCCTCTTCCCAGTGTACGGGCAGAGGGCGCGACGGGGCCGCGACGTATTTACTCAGACGCAAATACGCTAAGCGTAACTAATCAATATAAAAGAATATACACAAGAGACAAATGTGATGAAACAGCAACTTTATTTATTAACATTCTTTTGTACAATACATGGAAAAGTAAATACATCTGAATGAAAGTAATGCCTAAACAGTGGCATAACAGAAATGAAAAATACAGAATGTAAAGGAAATGTACAAGTGTAACTACAACTCGGGGTCTTCAGTAAACTGGTCCAAGTCTTTGGAGCTAGGCTCGATCTCTGGAAGGTCCGAATCACCTGACAACATTCAAATAAGAAGAAAAAGAATGTCGTCAGCGAACAAATCGTTCGGTAAGTCCCAAAGATAAGGGAGAAATAGAATAGATAGAGAGAGAGAGTGTGTGTGTAGCTTTTAAAGTTGTATTATATTGTTATAATATTGTATTTAGTGTTAACGCTGTTGTTTGTATTTGGGTACAGAAGAGGCCAGTGTATACGAGAGGAGTCTCAGTATGCCAGAGACTAAGGCAATGGAATATAGAGTACAAGGCTCCGTTAGAATGCCCGGAACAACGGCGATTGAATTCAGGTTAGGTGTCTTAAATCTTGCAATCTTGTGCCACTTCTAACACCTTTCGTACCAATCTACCCCTTAAACCCCGCGATATCTTGATTGTATTGTTTGTATTATATTGAAATTGTAATGTCTTGTATTATAGATTGTACAGATGGATGAATTGCTGAAACCATGATATCATTAAATGGATGTAACTGGAGAATCATGTAGATGTATGAATCATGTAGATGGATGTATATCCATGGTTCGGTTCAGTCAAGTTGTATAAATTGAAAGATTGAACAAATTGAATGTATGGATTCATGGATTCATGTTGTATTGTAGTTTGTACTTGAATCATATTCAACTCAGATTATTTATAATTTCGAGACTCGGTCTGAGTAAGAAAAATTAGAAAAGAAATTGAAATCCTGAATTAAGTTTTGATGATATCGGTAACCGCTGCACATGGGCGGCAGGATTTGTGTCTTTTTCAAAAACGATTACCATGTTGATAACACCGTTTGTTAAGTTGTCTACCTTAAATAGGGAAGCACCCATATCTCCGGTTCCGTGAGGCTCAAGAGACTAGTCCCACTTAAATCTATATTTACTAGGGTTCTTAGGGTAATTTATAGAACTTGAAGGGGTTTTATGTAAAAATAATTTTGTATAGTTTTCAAAATACGCCCCAAGTATTTAATTATCGTCTTTAGAGTTTTCATAGATGTAGATTTTATATATGTGACATTTCTAATGAGATAGCATAATTTCATAATATAAGGTATTTAATTGTAAAGAATTGAACTTGTATAGAATTTTATGGTATTTTCATGTAAAGTGGTTATTTTGATATAGAAAAGTTGGAATATTTATATTATATCAAAAATAGATATTTTGATGATACATATATATATTTATTTATATAAAATAATTTTAATTTATTATTTTTCTAGAAATCTCATTTTTCTTAAGATATTTGTATTTTTAAATCTTTCAAGACCGAATGCTCCTTGCTGAGGTCTGCATCTCGCATTACTAGGCCCAGGGATATGCGATAATCCGCACCATCCCAGACGGGTTTCCCAAAATGGGTTGTACCGGCACTTTGCAACCATTTGTAAAAATACGTAATCTTGTAGAAAACGGCTTTACTAGTAAAAGGTATTTAATTGTAAATTCGTATTCCCGTATTCTATGTTCCCAAAAGGTACCGTGCTATATTGCATATGAGTGTTGTGAGGAGGTAGGTCATTAACTTGTGATTTATCTAAAGGTATAGTAAGATTAATGATGTTTTAAAGTCGAAACTAAACTACATGGTATTTTACTGAAAAGTGCGATAAAAATTGAAATATACATTCATTTGAAATGGAATTTGTTCTATATGTTTTATTACTGATTAATAGTCAAGATGTAAGTGTTTGGTATGGTTGTATTTAAGGAAAGTTGAACTTTTTAGAGAAAACCGAATCAGAAGTCGGATTAACTCCACTTTCATCGGGTTTTAGAAAAACAAGTTTTAAGAATAGAATAGAGAAGGGGAAGGTGGGACTTACTGGCTTTTAGTTTAGAGGAGAGTAAGAGGGAGTGGAAGTAGGTTCTGGTGCGTCGTTTCGTCGCCGGAAACTCCTAGGGTTGTCGTCGGAAATTCGCCGGAGTTTCGCCTTTCGCTAACTCCACTTGTACACAAAATTCTAGAGAGTTTTCTTGAAAGTTTTGGACAGATATTTGGGGTGAGGGGGTGTGTGAATTGGAGTGGTATTTATAGGAAAATGTTAGGATTAGGATAGGTGAAAGGTTGTATTGAAAAATGGTATGAAAATTGTATTAAAAATTATTTTAATTGGATTTTATTAGGCTCTGTTAAATTGCACATTAAATAAACATGTCAGGAGTTATAAGGAGGCCAAGAGACACAACTGTCAAGAAGGCCAACTCTGATTTTTCGATGAATCGGCCGGCGGCGCCGGCCGATTCAGGCCGAGTCGGGCTGGGTTTCTTCGTCACATGCCCCTTATCTCTTGGTCTACCCCCTGGTCCAGTTTGTTTTATATGAGACTTTTGGTTTTACGTGTTTAGCACGTGTAGACTCTTGGGCTTCCAAGTCGCTGTCGGCAACCACCTGCGCCGCCGACCATCACCTCTCCGTGTTCCCCTCACCTGAGTTTCCTCTCCTCGCCATCTCCCCTCTCTTCCTTTGTTTACCCGAGTCTCCACCCTCGCAACCCGTCGCCGGCAGGACCTCGTCGTCGCCATCCGCACCACCGCCGTCGCCCGCACCTCCTCACCTCACCATCATCTCCAGCACCGGCCGACCCCCTCTCCTTCCTCGAACCCAACTGCAGCCGAGACCTCTACAGAAACCCATCTCGTCGTCGTCACCATCGCGGCTTGAACCGCCGGTGATCTTGACGGCACCGATCGCCTCGCTGCCGGGTTGCCGTGAGTGCATCCATCTCTGTCCAGATCATCATCTCTATCCCGAGCCCTTGCTGTTATCGTGTCGCGTAGGTTCGCGCCTCCTTTCTCGTGACTGTTATTTCGTCGAGGCAAGTATTCGATACTTGCTACATGCTATTGCAACTTTAAAACTTGCCTTAATATTTATCCATGGTTTAATGATGTATTATTTAGTAAATCACCTTACATACATTGCTTCCTGTTTAACCCTAGTGGCATGTCAAATTAATTATTTTTCCTGATAAACCCTATTCAGAAGTGATAACAGTGGAGTTATAATTAACCGTATCAGGCTCCGCTGTATCTTTATGTTTCCGAACCTAAGAATTAATCTCGCATCGAAATATTCATACCTAACAACCCCGTACATGATAGATTACATTTTAATTTACTGCTATGATGCTTTTATTCCAGTTTAGTTTATCAGATATTCATGTACAACTTAAACCGGTCAAATTACAATTGCATTCTTTAAACAGATTATACTTTTCGTGGCATTCTTGGAACACTCAATGTTTTCTTAACCTGATTACAGTAGTTACATTTACCATTCTGTATTCACGTTATATTGACACCATCTATTTAACACAATTGAAAACTGTACAGCTAGATAATAAATCCGCTTATTGCTTAACGCATTGATTAGATCATGATGTTTGCTTATATATCTGATTGTGAGCACACCCACGATGTGTTTGTACCTTGATCTGACATTGCTACACATATATATATCGATACACCTTACATGGTACCGTTTACTGTTGACTTGACCTGATGTACCATGACCCGACATGTTACCTGATCTCGTGCCTAATGCCAACAAACCTGACATGTAGTCCTCATGGACCGTTCCTGTTGTCTATCCAGACAAACCTGCTTTTACCTGATCCTGTGTTGGCATTAGTTCTAGATTACTGAATACCTGACTCGACACATATAACTTGGGGGTATGGGGAAATCAAAGGTGAAACCTGACTTGTAACTCGACAGTTCACTACCTGTTCTGGGTGTACACATTCTTGTTTTGTGCCTAGCGGCATGTCTCGGTTTCGGCCGAGAATATTGTGGCCGTGGTCCCGGGTATGTACGGGATACTATCGAGTGTACACTTTCCTGTTTTGTGCCTAGCGGCATGTCTCGGCTGCAGCCGAGAATATTGTGGCCGTGGTCCCGGGTATGTACGGGATACTATTGAGTTACATCGACGATTCATCAATTGATTTCAAAGACTTTAGAGTAGAAAACTTGATAGAACAGTTTAGTTACCCACTGCACACTATCCTGCACTGCTTGTTTCACAGTATTACTTTATTCATATTTTATTTTGCATTGCCTGTTACACTGTTCATATTATATTACTGGTTGACATGACGCGCTGACGTCTGGGTTTTGCATGGCCCAGATTCTGTACCACTGTCGCAGTCCGAGCAGGAGTACTTCAGCCAGCAGGCTGAGTTGTGAGTTCAGTAGTGGTTAGTTTTATTTCCTGCATTTATTTCCTGATGTGAGCCCGCATTATGGGATATACCTTTCAGCTATTTGTATTGGATCATTTGCTTCCGCATTTATTTATTTATTGACTCTTGTTATTCTGCATTATGGACATGTTTTAGATAGTTTTATCTTGTTCTTGATATCTCTACAGCCGTAATGTGACTGTGGATGGATACTTCCTACCCACAGGTAGCATGGTTGGCTATGTCACGTGCCCAATCTAGCGTACTCTGGGAAGCGGGGCGTGACATGGTTCTTTTGGTATCAGAGCCATAGGTTAGTTGGGTTGATTCTTTGTAGTTGGGTATTGTACCCAATACACGAATCAGAATACCCGTGTTAGGAAACATGTCCTGCCACTTTGCCGTTTACCATTCTTGAATCACATCCTTCCTGATTATATCTTTTACGACGTGCAAACTTACTTTGCAAGTCGACTCGAAAAACCTGATTTCTTGTTATCTCTAGGACTTAGGCGACTTGGGTGGAGTTAAGTAATTGTGGCTATGATACCGCGGTATAGTTACAATGCGGTACTCTATTTAAGTATCTTGGTGTTCTTGCCTTGATCTATATTAAATCTATCATCATGCTAATGTTGGGTGTTTTGATTTCAGGAAGATGGAAGATAAGAATTTCAAGACATACCAGAGGCGTGTGGACGAAGCCGCCATGCTGGGAGTAATAAGAGGAATGCTGGAGAATCAAAAGAGACAGACCGAGCTGATCCAGCAGTAAGCAGATTCGTTTCAGGAAGGTTTGAAGATCGTTCAGCAGTCTGTAAACAACGTTGGAGCTAAACCAGTTGACCGAGTAGGGACCGTGGCAGATTTCAGACGTTTGGGTCCGTCTACATTCACTGGTTTGGAGGAGCCGTTGGCAGCCGAGCAGTGGCTAGTTGACACGGAGAACTTGCTGATTGCGGCACAAATTCCAGATGACAAAAGAGTTGACGTGGTACGCATTCAGTTAGTGGACTACGCCCGAGAGTGGTGGCTTGTGGAAGAGACCCGCTTGCCCAAGCCGATCAAGTGGGCGGATTTTTCTAAGAGTTTCCTGAAGAAGTTCTTCCCGCGGACTGCACGGGAGGAAATGGAAGAGAAGTTTATTGGGCTAAGGCAGAATGGAGCACCCGTGGACGTGCATGCAGCATAGTGGACGAGACTCAGCAGATTCGCTGGACCTTTAGTCGCCAACGAGACAGACAGGGCACGAAGGTTCATGCGCAGCTTGGATGTGGACATCCAGAGGCAGATTGTCTCCCTGGGTTTGACCACTTTCTCACAGGTTCTTACGGCAGCTCGGGAACAACAGAGTTTATCTGGGATGAAAAGGAGCTTGCAGCAGACAGCAGTTGCGGCCAGGAAGCCCGCATTTGTACCTAACCGAGCTCATGGTCGCAAGGGTATTCCAGTGGACCGTCGCGGTGTAGCACCAATGAAGAAGCCTGTGATTGTTGATCGAAGAAAGAGCATGAATTGTAACTACTGCAATTTACCTGGCCACATGCAAAAGGATTGTCGAAGGAGGCTGGGACTTTGTTTGGTTTATGGAGCGGCTGATCACGCAGTTGGTGCCTGTCCGTCGAAGCTTCGCACGAGAGATGATATACAGAAGCCTCCGCAAAGACCGTTCCAAGGGTAGAAACAGCTGACTCAAGGACCTAATCAGGCTCGAGCTTTTACCTTGACAGCTGAGGAGGCTAAGGCATCGAGAGAAGTTGTTTCTGGTACTTTACTCGTTCATGGTTTTCCCGCATTGGCATTATTTGATTCTGGTGCATCCCACTGTTTTATGTCATCCAAATTTATAACTACACACTCGATTACTTGCACGACCCTGTCTAGTTTCTGGGACATACACACTGGGAATGGGAAAATCATATCTAGTAGGGAGTGTAGAAATTGTACAGTTGTTGTGTGCGGACGGGAACTCTTTGCAGATTTCTTGGTGATAGATACGGGAAGCTATGAAGTTGTCTTGGGAATGGATTTTCTTGGCACTTTCCACGCCCACATTGACTGTAGAGCAAAGAAAGTAATTTTCCAGATTCCCAGACATCATGAGTTTACCTTCAGTGGAGGAAGCAGTTCTGTCGGGCCAGTCGAGTTTAGGGCTAGGCCGACAAACAATGTTCTTGCAGCAATGGAAGTTGATAGTAGTGAAGAGCCGGCGGTGGTTCGCGATTTTATGGACGTATTTGAAGACATATCGGGTTTACCGCCGAAGCGAGACGTGGAGTTCGCAATTGACCTTATTCCTGGTGCAGCGCCAGTATCTAAAGCATATTATCCAATGGCGCCAGTGGAATTGGAAGAAGTTAAGAAACAAGTTGCTGAATTGCTTGAGAAGGGTTGGATTCGAAGCAGTAACTCACCTTGGGGAGCTCCAGTTCTTCTAGTAAAGAAGGAGGATGGCACGAGAAGAATGTGCATCGACTATCGAGAATTAAACCGGGTGACTATTAAGAACAAGTACCCGATCCCTCGCATTGGAGAACTTTTTGAGCAGCTTAGTGGCGCGATGGTATTCTCGAAGCAGGATTTGCGATCCGGATATCACCAGGTCCGAGTGAAAGCAGAAGATATTTGCAAGACGGCGTTTCGAACTCGGTATGGACATTACGAGTACCTAGTGATGCCCTTCGGAGTAACGAATGCGCCGGCAATATTCATGGACTTGATGAACCGAATCTTTTCACCTTTCTTGGACCAGTTTATCGTGGTGTTCATTGACGATATTCTGGTTTACTCGAAGAGCTTTGAGGAGCATACGGAGCACTTGAAGATCGCATTGCAGACGTTGAGGCAAGAGAAATTGTTTGCGAAGATGAGTAAGTGCGAATTTTGGCTGGAGGAAGTGAAGTTTCTGGGGCATGTTGTGTCGGGCGATGGAATCGCCGTCGATCCCGAAAAGATTGCAGCAGTACGAGATTGGCCGATCCCAAAGAATGTTGCTGAGATAAGAAGTTTCCTTGGATTAGCCGGATACTATAGGAGATTTGTGGAGAACTTTGCTCGTCTGGCGGAATCGTTGACCAAGCTTACACGCAAGGAGGTACCTTTTGTATGGATGGATAAATGTGCGTTAGCTTTTGAGACGTTGAAGCAGAAGTTGATAACCGCCCCTATTCTGACCGTGCCAGACAATTCTGGAGGATTGGTGATTCACAGCGACGCATCTGGGAAAGGATTGGGATGTGTTTTGATGCAGCATGGGAAGGTTGTAGCATACGCATCGAGACAATTGAAGACCCATGAGAAGAATTACCCGACTCATGACTTGGAGCTTGCGGCTGTGATCTTCGCTTTGAAGATATGGAGACACTACCTTTTGGGCGAGAGAGTCAAAGTTTTTACAGATCACAAGAGCTTGAAGTATGTGTTCACTCAGAAGGAGTTGAATATAAGGCAGCGTAGATAGTTGGAGCTGATGGCCGACTACGATCTTGATCTTAAGTACCATCCGGGGAAGGTTAATGTTGTGTCGGATGCGCTTAGTCGGTTACCAGCAATTCAGGTGTTAACTACGCAGAAGGAGATCATTGCAGATTTTCGAAGATTTGACTTGGAGGTTGTGCTACCGCGTTCTACAGGACAGTTGATGCAGTTGCAAGTACAGTCGTCTTTAATTGAGAAAATTAAAGCAGCACAATCGCAAGATCCTAGACTGCAAAAGCTTCGAGAGTAAGTTGAAGCCGGACTACGAACAGATTTACTGGTCCACGAAAATGGTTCGTTGAGGTATGGTAGCCGTTTGTGTGTGCCAAAGGGTGATGTTCGTGAAGAGCTTATGAAGGAGGCACACAGTTCAGCTTACTCTGTACATCCAGGAGGCACAAAGATGTACCGAGATATTCGACAGCATTTCTGGTGGGAAGGCATGAAACGGGAGATTGCTCGCTTTGTGGCTAAGTGCTTGGTGTGTCAGCAAGTTAAGGCTGAACATCAACGGGTTGCTGGTTTGTTGCAACCACTTCTGATTCCTCAGTGGAAGTGGGAACATATAACCATGGATTTCGTGACGGCTTTACCGCGGAGTCCAAAGGGCAACAATGCAGTATGGGTGATTGTTGATCGGTTGACCAAGGCCGCTCACTTTATTCCTTTCCGGGTTGGTCAATCAATGGAGACTTTGGCAGAGCGGTACATGCAGGAGATTGTAAAATTGCATGGAGTACCGGTGAGCATCGTGTCCGATCGGGATACTCGGTTCTTATCACACTTCTGGAGGAGTTTACAGGAAAGTTTGGGGACTCGATTGAAGTTTAGCACAGCTTATCATCCTCAAACTGATGGTCAGTCGGAAAGAACGATCCAAACTCTTGAAGACATGTTGAGAGCATGCATGTTAGACTTCAAGGGTTCGTGGGAGGATCATCTACACTTGGTGGAGTTTTCTTACAACAACAGTTTTCAAGCAACGATCCAGATGGCTCCGTTTGAAGCATTGTATGGTCATAAGTGCCATTCACCTGTTTGTTGGGATGATGTCGGTGAACGAAGATTATTGGGACCGGATTTGGTTGTACAGACAGTTGAGAAGGTTAACACTATCAGAAAGCTTATGAAGGCTGCTCAAGACAGACAGAAAAGTAGGGCTGACACGTCAAGAAGACCTCTAGAGTTCGCCGTAGGTGATTTGGTATTCTTGAAGTTATCACCGACTAGAGGGGTGATTCGTTTTGGGAGTCGAGGGGAGCTTAGTCCTCGATTCGTTGGACCCTTTGAGATCTTGGAGCGTGTTGGAGAGGTAGCGTACCGTTTGGCGTTACCGCAGTCCTTGGCAGGTGTGCACGATGTGTTTCACGTATCTCAACTACGAAGGTATGTTCGAGATGAAACACACGTTTTGGATCATTCGGAGTTAACAGTACGGGACGACCTGACTTTTGAAGAGCGACCGGTTGAAATCGTGGATCGAAGGGAAAAGGTTCTCAAGAACAGGGTTATCCCCCTTGTGCTTGTTTCTTGGGGTAATCGATCGCATGGAGAGTCTACTTGGGAACGAGAAGATGAGATCCGGCAGAAGTTTCCTCACCTTTTTCTGTAGTTTTCTATCTTGTATTCTTTGAATTTCGAGGACGAAATTCTTTTGTAGTTGGGTATAATGTAACACCCGAGCCCAATACTACTATTTTCTGTTACTGGTTGAACATTAGATAGTACTCATTTCATTTAGCTTGCCTGTTTGTCATTTACTGCAAAATTTTATCTGGAAAAGTCATTTCTGCATATAACAAATTTTAGCGTCTAAAATGAAATTAAAAATATCTATCTTGGCCTACTCGACACCCCTAGCCGCGTGGTAGCGTCCGTGCATCGAGTTCTCGTCCCGTTCGGTGAAACGGGCGAGTTTGGACGGCTACGCGCGCGTACGGGTGTCCGTCTTGGGGGTATGCCTTTTAATCATAAAACACTCGATTTCAAAATATGGAACCCGCTTAAAATCCTATTATTTAAATTTCGAAATTTTGGACCCAACCCGGGCGCGATTTGGAAATGTTTCATTTAGCGCCAAAATCCCAAATTAATATAATATTTAAACCATATAATATTTCTTTAACCATACAATTTTTACTGTTAATTAAATTACCTAAAATCTTTTAATTAATCTTTTAAACCTTTACAATCGTTGCCCAGCCAATCACGAGGGATTTAAACCCCACGGGCCCCTCATCCAATTTCTCTCTCTCTCTCTCTCTCTCTCTCTCTATTCCGTTCTCTCTCTCCCTCGTATCTCTTTCTCTCTCTCTCTATCTTTCCCTATCTCTCTATCTCTCTCTAACTCTCTCTCTTTTCCCTATATATTTCTCTTCTCCCCTCATATATTTTTCCAGAACGCGAAAACAAAACCCACCGTGAACCCTAACCCTAGCCGCCTTCACCGTCGCCGCCGCAGCCCCGACGCCGGCGCCAGCGTCACCATCGCCCTCGCCTCCGCCTCCTCCCCTCAACCTCAACCTTCTTCCTTCTCCTCCGCACGCCTTGCGCAGCCGCGGCCACCTGCAGAATTCCCTGCAGTCGCCAAGTCGCCGCCGGCAACCACCTGCGCCGCCGACCATCACCTCTCCGTGTTCCCCTCACCTGAGTTTCCTCTCCTCGCCATCTCCCCTCTCTTCCTATGTTTACCCGAGTCTCCACCCTCGCAACCAGTCGCCGGCAGGACCTCGTCTTCGCCATCCGCGCCACCGCCGTCGCCCGCACCCCACACCTCACCATCATCTCCAGCACCGGCCGACCCCCTCTCCTTCCTCGAACCTAACTGCAGCCGAGACCTCTACAGAAACCCATCTCGTCGTCGTCACCATCGCGGTTTGAACCGCCGGTGATCTTGACGGCACCGATCGCCTCGCTGCCGGGTTGCCGTGAGTACATCCATCTCTGTCCAGATCATCATCTCTATCCCGAGCCTTTGCTGTTATCGTGTCGCGTGGGTTCACGCCTCCTTTCTCGTGACTGTTATTTCGTCGAGGCAAGTAATCGATACTTGCTACATGCTATTGCAACTTTAAAACTTGCCTTAATATTTATCCATGGTTTAATGATGTATTATTTAGTAAATCACCTTACATACATTGCTTCCTGTTTAACCCTAGTGGCATGTCAAATTAATTATTTTTCCTGATAAACCCTATTCAGAAGTGATAACAGTGGAGTTCTAATTAACCGTATCAGGCTCCGCTGTATCTTTATGTTTCCGAACCTAAGAATTAATCTCGCATCGAAATATTCATACCTAACGACCCCGTACATGATAGATTACATTTTAATTTACTGCTATGATGCTTTTATTCCAGTTTAGTTTATCAGATATTCATGTACAACTTAAACCGGTCAAATTACAATTGCATTCTTTAAACAGATTATACTTGTCGTGGCATTCTTGGAACACTCAATGTTTTCTTAACCTGATTACAGTAGTTACATTTACCATTCTGTATTCACGTTATATTGACACCATCTATTTAACACAATTGAAAACTGTACAGCTAGATAATAAATCCGCTTATTGCTTAACGCATTGATTAGATCATGATGTTTGCTTATATATCTGATTGTGAGCACACCCACGATGTGTTTGTACCTTGACCTGACATTGCTACACATATATATATCGATACACCTGACATGGTACCGTTTACTGTTGACTTGACCTGATGTACCATGACCCGACATGTTACCTGATCTCGTGCCTAATGCCAATAAACCTGACATGTAGTCCTCATGGACCGTTCCTGTTGTCTATCCAGACAAACCTGTTTTTACCTGATCCTGTGTTGGCATTAGTTCTAAATTACTGAATACCTGACTCGACACATATAACTTGAGGGTATGGGGAAATCAAAGGTGAAACCTGACTTGTAACTCGACAGTTCACTACCTGTTCTGGGTGTACACATTCTTGTTTTGTGCCTAGCGGCATGTCTCGGTTTCGGCCGAGAATATTGTGGCCGTGGTCCCGGGTATGTACGGGATACTATCGAGTGTACACTTTCCTGTTTTGTGCCTAGCGGCATGTCTCGGCTGCAGCCGAGAATATTGTGGCCGTGGTCCCGGGTATGTACGGGATACTATTGAGTTACATCGACGATTCATCAATTGATTTCAAAGACTTTAGACTAGAAAACCTGATAGAACAGTTTAGTTACCCACTGCACACTACCCTGCACTGCTTGTTTCACAGTATTACTTTATTCATGTTTTATTTTGCATTGCCTGTTATACTGTTCATATTATATTACTGGTTGACATGACGCGCTGACGTCTGGGACTTGCATGGCCCAGATTCTGTACCACTGTCGCAGTCCGAGCAGGAGTACTTCAGCCAGCAGGCTGAGTTGTGAGTTCAGTAGTGGTTAGTTTTATTTCCTGCATTTATTTCCTGATGTGAGCCCGCATTATGGGACATACCTTTCAGCTATTTGTATTGGATCATTTGCTTCCGCATTTATTTATTTATTGACTCTTGTTATTCTGGATTATGGACATGTTTTAGATAGTTTTATCTTGTTCTTGATATCTCTACAGCCGTAATGTGACTGTGGATGGATACTTCCTACCCACAGGTAGCATGATTGGCTATATCACGTGCCCAATCTAGCGTACTCTGGGAAGCGGGGCGTGACACAGCATTCCCCCTCTTTTTTACCCTTGACTATCGATATACCGGTCCTCATGCCGTGAGGTTCGGCCGGTATATGGGGGACGAGAGCCGGCTCGTGAAGAACTATCCACTTCACGTTGAGTGGGGCGAGCAGCACCGGCGCTCATTCGCCCTCTTCTTTGATCAGGCTCGAGTACGTATTAATATATATTTTCATTTGATTTATCCAATATATTTATTATTAACACTTGCAATCTAATAACAATGTTTTTTTGTATTTTCAGTCGGATTACGATTTTCAGCCTGTACCCGACCCTGATTACCCTGGGAGGGTGCTCGACCTTCATGCTCTGTACAATGGCCTGATGAAGAACATGCAGACCAAGGTCCGATACAACAGGAATGAGCTGAAGGCCGACTGCTACTCCCTGTGGATGGCGACCCCCGAGGCAGAGAGAGCGGCCCTCCTATCTACTCCGGCGTTTGCGAGAGTCGACGCAGAGACATGACCTCTATTGTGCGAATATTTCGACTCCCAACGCAAACAGGTATGTATTTTAAATGTAATTCATTGTTTAGAATATAATTTATTTTTTTGTGTTCCTTAATTAGAAAACTAAATGTTAATGCGTTGTGCAGAAACAGGCCGCTCAGAATACAGAGAACAGGAAGTCGGCGAAGAGGGGTCGCCCCACTTACACAGGTAGCTCGAGGAATATTACTCGAGCCATGGAGTTATCGGTAAATTACAATAGACCGACCTTTGTGATATTCTGCAATATTAAGAGTTATTTTCTAATATTTCTTATATCAAGAGTTATTTTCTAATATTGCAGACAGCTCAGACCGTGGCGCAAGGTGGTACACCGAGCGTGTTGTCCGCATATCTTGCCGTCCACGGCACCTCGACAGATCCCGCCACGGGCGAGCTTCGATATCCCGACGTCGCTACCCAGGAGTATTGCGCAAGTGTTAATATTTATTCTACCCATATTTGAAATTTTAGTTTTGGAAGGTTCAAATTTAAATTTTATACTTATACTTTGCTGCTTAATGTGGGTGTAGGAGTGGGTGGTTGAGCAGGCCGAGGCCTCGGGGATCGATTTTACCGGACAGAGCGATCCGATGCTGCTGACCCCAGTCCTGGACGCCGCACACGGAGGGCACCACGGAGGTTGGGAGAGAGGCCGGGGACTGGGCCCTAGCAGGGCCCATATGAGGTTGGACTCCATCCTGGCGGTTACTTCCTCCGTCTCCAGTGAGCAACGTGTCCAGCAGGAACTGGAGAGCTTGAGGGACACCGTTCAGGAGTTGAAGGAGATGCTGGTATGTATACTACTTTATAGTAAAATATCATGTCATATTATAGATATCAACATATCCATAATTAGTACGTAGCCTGAGCTTATTTGGTTGTAGACTTAGGTTTGATTAATCATACATACATATTTAATTAAAATAAACAACGGTTTTCCAAACTAGATATCCAAATGAGGTTTCGAAATAACTTGATAATGATACGAATTCGAATAATACACAGTTCTTACATGCTTATTACACAAGTTAGGTCCAGACGCGACAGGGTACATCGGCCGAGCCTCCACATGCATCTCCTTCGGCCGCGGCTCCGCAAGCCACTACATCGGCTGCGGTTCCGCAGACAGCTCCTATAGCTCCACCGCCCGCTCAGACTCCCGCAGCCGCGGCTCCGCAAGCTACTACCTCGACGGCGGCTGCGCAGACCACATCGCCAGCTCCACTGGCCGCTCAGACTCCCGCACGCGCCGAATTGCATGGTTTATTGACCGAGGAGCAGGCACGCCAGATTCTAGCATTTATCAGAGGTGGAGCTGGACCGAGCTAGAGTAGCTTTTTGATTCTTATTTTTTGAAACATGTATTTATTATGATACATATTGTACTACATTTTGAAACAATATTGATATTGATATTGGTTTATATTTATATCATATTCAGTTTTTTTGTTTCTTTTGTATATTATATGCGTAAGATGTGATTATGAATACTGCGATATATGTTGTGTGATGATTAATTTTATATTTGATTGATGTATATATTATTGTGCACAGGGCGAGAAAAAATCAGGCAGCCCTTTTTTAAAAAAAACAGATAATATGTACCTACAGATTAATCCGTAGGTACATATGTTGCCCCTACGGATTCAACAGTAGAGGCAAAATATCAGCATTAACTGATATTTCCCCCCCTGATCTCAGTATCAGGGGGTTGGGAGTGCCCCTTTGGATATATTCGTAGGGGCAAACAAAAGCCCCTATGGAGTTATCCGTAGGGGCAAAATATCAGGATTTCTGATATTTTGCCCCTACGGATATGTACCTACACATGTATCCGTAGGGGCTATGACTTAGACCTACGGATTCATCCGTAGGTACAAGTAATATATTTAAAAAATTGTAAATAAAATAATGTTTTTGCCCCTACGGCCTACTCCGTAGGGGATAACGGACCTACAGTGAAATCCGTAGGGGCAGGTTTTTATCCGTAGGGGCAAGTTCAGGGCTTCAACTTGCACCTATGGCGTTTGCACCTACAGGTTATTTTCTTGCCCATACGGACATATCCGTAGGGGCAGTGGTTTGCCCCTACGGGTTAATCCGTAGGGGCAACCCCTTTTTGTAGTAGTGAGTAAACGGAGTTTTGGTCATTTTACCTTTGATACAAGACGGGTGAGTCACATAAGATTTATATTCAAAAGGGTTTAAATATCCATTTTTATGTAGCTTGGTTAGTCTTATTTCGTTAATATGACCAAGTCTACAATACCAAATGAAAGTTTCATTTATGTCTGAAATCTTCCTTTTGTTTGTGTGTTGTATATTGAAAACTGTGTATTGATTCAGGACGCATATCCCGTTATTTAATATACCAGACCCAATCAACTGTTGATTAAGGTTAATATTCATAACATTAGTGTCACGCCCCTCTTCCCAGTGTACGGGCAGAGGGCGCGACGGGGCCGCGACGTATTTACTCAGACGCAAATACGCTAAGCGTAACTAATCAATATAAAAGAATATACACAAGAGACAAATGTGATGAAACAGCAACTTTATTTATTAACATTCTTTTGTACAATACATGGAAAAGTAAATACATCTGAATGAAAGTAATGCCTAAACAGTGGCATAACAGAAATGGAAAATACAGAATGTAAAGGAAATGTACAAGTGTAACTACAGCTCGGGGTCTTCAGTAAACTGGTCCAAGTCTTTGGAGCTAGGCTCGATCTCTGGAAGGTCCGAATCACCTGACAACATTCAAATAAGAAGAAAAAGAATGTCGTCAGCGAACAAATCGTTCGGTAAGTCCCAAAGATAAGGGAGAAATAGAATAGATAGAGAGAGAGAGTGTGTGTGTAGCTTTTAAAGTTGTATTATATTGTTATAATATTGTATTTAGTGTTAACGCTGTTGTTTGTATTTGGGTACAGAAGAGGCCAGTGTATACGAGAGGAGTCTCAGTATGCCAGAGACTAAGGCAATGGAATATAGAGTACAAGGCTCCGTTAGAATGCCCGGAACAACGGCGATTGAATTCAGGTTAGGTGACTTAAATCTTGCAATCTTGTGCCACTTCTAACACCTTTCGTACCAATCTACCCCTTAAACCCCGCGATATCTTGATTGTATTGTTTGTATTATATTGAAATTGTAATGTCTTGTATTATAGATTGTACAGATGTATGAATTGCTGAAACCATGATATCATTAAATGGATGTAACTGGAGAATCATGTAGATGTATGAATCATGTAGATGGATGTATATCCATGGTTCGGTTCAGTCAAGTTGTATAAATTGAAAGATTGAACAAATTGAATGTATGGATTCATGGATTCATGTTGTATTGTAGTTTGTACTTGAATCATATTCAACTCAGATTATTTATAATTTCGAGACTCGGTCTGAGTAAGAAAAATTAGAAAAGAAATTGAAATCCTGAATTAAGTTTTGATGATATCGGTAACCGCTGCACATGGGCGGCAGGATTTGTGTCTTTTTCAAAAACGATTACCATGTTGATAACACCGTTTGTTAAGTTGTCTACCTTAAATAGGGAAGCACCCATATCTCCGGTTCCGTGAGGCTCAAGAGACTAGTCCTACTTAAACCTATATTTACTAGGGTTCTTAGGGTAATTTATAGAACTTGAAGGGGTTTTATGTAAAAATAATTTTGTATAGTTTTCAAAATACGCCCCAAGTATTTAATTATCGTCTTTAGAGTTTTCATAGATGTAGATTTTATATATGTGACATTTCTAGTGAGATAGCATAATTTCATAATATAAGGTATTTAATTGTAAAGAATTGAACTTGTATAGAATTTCATGGTATTTTCATGTAAAGTGGTTATTTTGATATAGAAAAGTTGGAATATTTATATTATATCAAAAATAGATATTTTGATGATACATATATATATTTATTTATATAAAATAATTTTAATTTATTATTTTTGTAGAAATCTCATTTTTCTTAAGATATTTGTATTTTTAAATCTTTCAAGACCGAATGCTCCTTGCTGAGGTCTGCATCTCGCATTACTAGGCCCAGGGATATGCGATAATCCGCACCATCCCAGACGGGTTTCCCAAAATGGGTTGTACCGGCACTTTGCAACCATTTGTAAAAATACGTAATCTTGTAGAAAACGGTTTTACTAGTAAAAGGTATTTAATTGTAAATTCGTATTCCCGTATTCTATGTTCCCAAAAGGTACCGTGCTATATTGCATATGAGTGTTGTGAGGAGGTAGGTCATTAACTTGTGATTTATCTAAAGGTATAGTAAGATTAATGATGTTTTAAAGTCGAAACTAAACTACATGGTATTTTACTGAAAAGTGCGATAAAAATTGAAATATACATTCATTTGAAATGGAATTTGTTCTATATGTTTTATTACTGATTAATAGTCAAGATGTAAGTGTTTGGTATGGTTGTATTTAAGGAAAGTTAAACTTTTTAGAGAAAACCGAATCAGAAGTCGGATTAACTCCACTTTCATCGGGTTTTAGAAAAACAAGTTTCAAGAATAGAATAGAGAAGGGGAAGGTGGGACTTACTGGCTTTTAGTTTAGAGGAGAGTAAGAGGGAGTGGAAGTAGGTTCTGGTAGTCGTTTCGTCGCCGGGAACTCCTAGGGTTGTCGTCGGAAATTCGCCGGAGTTTCGCCTTTCGCTAACTCCACTTGTACACAAAATTCTAGAGAGTTTTCTTGAAAGTTTTGGACAGATATTTGGGGTGAGGGGGTGTGTGAATTGGAGTGGTATTTATAGGAAAATGTTAGGATTAGGATAGGTGAAAGGTTGTATTGAAAAATGGTATGAAAATTGTATTAAAAATTATTTTAATTGGATTTTATTAGGCTCTATTAAATTGCACGTTAAATAAACATGTCAGGAGTTATAAGGAGGCCAAGAGACACAACTGTCAAGAAGGCCAACTCTGATTTTTCGATGAATCGGCCGGCGGCGCCGGCCGATTCAGGCCGAGTCGGGCTGGGTTTCTTCGTCACATGCCCCTTATCTCTTGGTCTACCCCCTGGTCCAGTTTGTTTTATATGAGACTTTTGGTTTTACGTGTTTAGCACGTGTAGACTCTTGGGCTTCTAAAAAGATTAAAATAAAATAATATTAAAAATAATGTGGCTGATGGGATTTGAACTCTGGTGTTTTGGTTCAGCACTGCAAGGTCTTAGCAATGAGCTACAAGCTCCTTCTTGCTATTAAAAAGCAAAACAAACTTATAACTTGTGCTCGGGCAAAAGAACCCCTTTCTGTATTTTTGAAAAAGTTGTACAGAAAGTTTAGGGTTGTTACAATTAGATTGTAACACAAAATTATATCCTTTATTGTCCAACAACGATATTGATATAATATTACATAATATCGAAGGTACAAAATAATATGGGTTCAAAACCAATATACAACCCGACGGCAAACCAAGGTGATACTCTTCCACTGCTACAGCATGCACAGAGAAACCATTCCCAACTCAGAGAGTGTGATCACCTTTCTTCAACAAACCTGCTATTTCTCACCCCCTGCACACAATTGCAGATGTGAGATCCTGAACCGATATCTAATACCCAGGAAGCAGAGTTTATTGAAAAACAGTTTTCTATTACAAACACACCTGAAGTGGAAGCATCAGCATGCTTCTTCTTCTTGAGGTCGGCAAGGTATCCAATGCAGTTTCTCTTCCAGTGCCCAGTCTTGTGGCAGTGGAAGCATTCCCCTCTTCCTGACACAGCAGCCCATTTCTTTTCCTTCTCCGGTGCTTTTTTCACTCCACCTCTTGGCTTTATGGGATTCTTCTTCTTCTTTCCCTTGGCCTTAGCTTTCGGGATGGAAGAAGAAAATGGCCCAGCAATTAGAGCAAGAGTTATCTCTACTTTTAGCGTGCTCTCTGCACTCCTCGACATATTAAGGAGTTCAGGAAGTGACTTCTCCATGTTGTGCATATTGAAATTCACTATGAACTGAGCATAGGCAGGGGGGACTGAAGAACAATATCAACATACTGTTCATTCTCCATTGTCCATCCTAGGTCCTCTAGTTCTTCGATAAGTCCTATCATCTTCAATACATGGTTACCTACAGACGTGCCAGCAGCTATCCGCATCTGAAACAACTTTCGAGATGCCTCGTATCGGAGAGTGCGAGAATGCTCTCTATACAACTCCTTTGTATGGAGAAAGATGGATATTACATACATTTTCTTATGTTGCTTCTGATGTTCATTGTCCATAGAAGTAAGCTCGAGGCATTTGGATGTTGCACAATCTATATCCCATGTCTTGCGGATTTCCTTATCCGCAACTGAAGAATAAGGACCTCGGTTAGGAAGGGCTGAAGTAGTCAGGACATATCCAATCTTATCATAGGTCAGGGCAATATTTACGTTCCTCATCCATTCTTTTTAATGCGGTCCCGTGAGTTTATTCTTGTCTAATAAAAGCTTAAGTCCCGTCATAGGTATCTGCCATTAGGAGAGAGAAAAAAAGACACTCAGCGATTGCTCTTGCATGATTAGATTGGTTATTAATCTTATCTAATCGATATCTCCCACTGCTTTTATCAAATTTTCCTTCAAACCCTTTAAAAAGAAAATTAGCCAGGATTAATTGCAATCTACAAGTTCACTAACCGGTGGGCCAGGCCAGTGTCGGTACTCTGAGGGAGGTTCCCCATGCTTTCGCACGGACCTAATTAAAATAAATCTCGTTTTCCTAGAGGCATAACCCTGTTGACACCTTTCTATACACCTACTGGATTAGCTAATTGTAAAGTGCAAAACTCTCCCGGGAGTAATTTTTACTCACAGTGGGATCGGGATCCAACTATCAAATAGAAGATATGCAATCTCATTGCAAATTTCAACTCTGGAAATTCCCGATATGGTTTTTACCTTTAGTGTCTTATGACCTTAATTATGGTCAACAAATCATAAGCACTAGTCAAGTTCTACCCGTCATTTCGTGATTGATTTAGACCCACCCGTATGACTCTTAACTATGGTCAACAAAGTCATACGAATGTCCTAATCGATCGCATCATATGCTTTGTAGGAAGACATCACTTAGCTACCGTACATCACGCCTTAACTATAGTCAACAAACATGGTACGAATACTAAGTACTCTGCTTTCTAAAACGGCGGAGGGCAACATATGGTTTTGATGAAAACCTTTAACGTTTTGAACTTGATATCTTTGTAGAATCTAGCGATATGAGGGGTTTAAGCTTCAGTTTTAAAAGTTGAATGGTTTTGTAGTATCTTTCTAATTTTGCTAAAGTGGTCATTCCTGATGAAGGGATCTCGGCTCTTTCTTCATCAAATGAAGTGTTGGATATTCATCAAGGAATACTACGATTAAAAGCAAAAATTAGATCAACTATAAAAACAAATCGAGTGCTTTGTAATATTTGCTAGTTTCACAAAGGGGTCACTCCCGGTGAAGGGATCTCGGCCCTTTCCTCATCGAATGAGGTGTTGGATATTCAACAAGGAATACCTCTATGTAAAGCAAAAACTAGAGTTACCCATTTTAAAAAGTTTGATTCTATAATATCTTTAGGTTTCTTTTCTTAACATTAATCACATTAATGTTGTCCCATCATTTACGTTTCCTAAACATCACAGAAAAAAACGAAAATAGAATGTACGCTTATACCATCCGCATTCGCCACGGGGCCCCGTCATGCACCGTTAGGTTACTTAACTAACGGCAGAGCGGGGGCTGGACTAGCGCGGGTGCAAAACATAAGCAACGTTTATTATATATCTAATATATAAATAGCCATTCGTCGCACGCAATTATAAACATTCCAGATCACAGATGAATACATTGGATATACTAGGAATTCCATATTTCATTTAATCCCTTAATGAAAGACGGGTTACACGGTCGTGATGAATAGCCAAACCCCACTCGAGACCCTTACGGGTACGGCAAACTACCCGCCAAATTCCCGAAGTGAAGCAACCTCTCTCAATAAAATGATTAGGCCACTCGGCACTTCGAGAACCCCGGTAGTTTTTGCATCCCACCTTGGGTCTACCTTAGGAGAAAAAACAGTAAAATGAAATTATACAATGGTGGTTACAACCTCAACCCGAATGTGCCCCACAAAATAATATTATATCAATTTTACAAATTACATGAATGAAAAAAAAAGAAAAAACACTCTTCTCACATCCCCTGGCTATTAATCCACGACGATCCAACATATTCATATACACAGACCTTCACATGATATACATATGTGCAACCCCCACTAATCGTCGTATAGCAATTAGTGGATGTTTCAAACACATATCAAACTGAAAAGCAGATAAATGGCATTAAAAATTTCAATTTCGAAACAATCCGATTTCCCCTAACACTTAGGTTACATCACATGTAATCTGAAAATAATCAAACAATACCACAAAGCCAAAAACCCAGAGCACAGATAGCCCTAAAAAACCCAAGCCCAAACCCAAGCACAGAACCGGCGACGCCGGGGAATTCCTTGATCTCGCCGGGAAAAACGGATGGTTTGGGCTCGTTTTTCTAGGGTTGTCTAGTTATCTCATAACAAGTATTCTGCACATGCTTAAAAAAAATTTAGAACACCTTTTAAAAATTTCCAGAGAGAAGTTTTTGGGTTTGTGGTTTTGGAGTTGTTCCGTGTTTGAAGCCTTAAACGTTGTCTAAATAACTAGTTATAGTTTAGTTAGGCTCTGATACCATGTGAGTGGATGTTGCACACCCTCACAACGCTTGTGAGGAGGCGGAAGTAGTAAACAATAATTTTCTTGCATGCAACACCTACTTTGAAACTAGATCTTGTGCTAAATCATAACTAAAACCCCCATTTAGAGATCTTATCTACTGTGATAGGGGCTATACCTCAAGGAAACAGTCCTTTGGGTGTTTTTTCCGCTGCGACTCCTTGGCTCCTTCAATGGTTGAAAAGAACTCGGTCTCCGGTCACCTCTAAATCCAAGATGATCCACCCGAGAGCTATAGAACAAGCTACAAACTCTTTACAAGAGTTAACTAAGAAATCAAGTGTGCTAGAAATGATCACTTAGATAATGTAGAGATCAAGTAGTGGATTATTATGTCTCTTGGCCTATGAATCACAACACATGTGAGTGTTTAGGTCAAGAGAAAGAAGAAGGAGATAATTAAGAGAGAGAAGATGAAAAATAGAATGAAATATTAAGCATGTCTCAAGAGAAATGGCTCATGAAAATAATTGAGTTATGCATTATTTTATCTCTAAAATAATGCACCATACTTGAATAGTAATCCCAAATGAATAAAATATTCAAAGAGTCATTCTTTGACCCATGCTTTGACAATTCTCCTAATTCTATCTCATATATTTATTTTCATAAAATAAATATCCTATTATGAGGTGTCTCCTTCGAGAAGGTGTTCTTGTACAATTACAAGAATACCCCTCACCGTATACCGAATAAGTATACCCGTATCGGTATTCCGAAAAAAATACGAATACAAATAATCCAATAATATAATACTGGTATCCGGCTCAAACCAAAACCTGCCAATATTATCTTTCCGATCATCATTCCTGTAGCCAGTACACGACCATGATCGAAACTGTGTCGTAACAACTTATAGCCTCTACATCTTTCGCCTGAACAAGGGAACTCTCTGTGTGGGACTCTAAAAACTTGACAGTACGCTGGCAGTGGGTTTAACCACAAGCACGTCAGTGGCACTAGCTGTACGTAACGGCAACCCAGGTACATAACGATAAGGTGGCCGACGAGCGAACTCATCACAACCCTAACGAGCCTGTAAGCAACACTTACCGTACAGTTAGGTCTCTTTGTCTGATACGTCGCATATGAAGTCTAGGGGTGGTAAATGTCAGAGCCCAGTAACTTTATAAGTCATGCTGATTTATGGCCCATAACGGTTTGAGAAACTACTGATAACTCTTATCAATAAATCTCGACAACCCTGGCCAGCGATTTGCTGTTATGGCCGATCAAGCATAGCGCGACATCAACTCCCTATACCGGGAGAGAAGAAACCCCTCCTATCGCTCACTGCCTCCATATGATTCAGGACTGTATCCAAAATCCACCTGTTTGCACGACTCAATATAGCCGTGGTAGGGAGGAAATCAAAGCACAGTGAGAATCACACAAGACACTATGACGATCTCGGGTCTACAGACTAACCTGTACAAGTGTCACCAGAGAACTGCTATTTGACAATAGGTATATATACCATCTAGGAATTCTCGGCGAGTCCTGTTCGGTGTACCCATTCTCCAATGAGCACCTGTGTACAATCTTTGATGTCAAATACCAATGGTTGTGGGATCAACCATCGCCCCCAGGGACAAGAAACATACACACTAGTCTACTCTGGTAGTATTAATGCCCTGTCTCGATATACCATCGACTAGGAACTATTAAAGGATATGCTTTTAGACTGCCCAGGCCCCACTAGTATGATCTACATCATAATCCCGTTAGTCAAGCATAATCCTAAGGGCTTCATCAACATGTATATAAAGATATGAGATACAACACATCACATGTTAAGATGAAAATAAACCAGATAGCTTACTACCATTTCGAGCAAAAATTGTTTCTGTACATATACATGCCTAGCATCCTATACAATACAGGGATCTAGAGCATACATATCTAACACAAACTACTACGGACTGTAACGTCCTTAAACTAAACTCTACAGACCGTAACGTCCTCAAACTACTATGGACCGTAACATCCTTAAACTAAACTCTATGGACCGTAACGTCCTCAAACTACTATGTACCGTAACGTCCTCAAACTACTACGGACCGAAACGTCCTCAAACTAATCCCTCACCTTAAAAAGGGTGATCTAAGGACCGTAACATCCTCAAACTACTACGGACCTAAACGTCCTTAAACTAAACCCTCACTTTAAAAAGGGTGATCTACGGACCGTAACGTCCTCAAACTACTACGGACCGAAACGTCCTTAAACTAAACCCTCACCTCAAAAAGGATGATCTACGGATCGTAACGTTCTCAAACTACTATAGACCGAAACGTCCTTAAACTAAACCCTCACCTCAAAAAGGGTGATGTACGGACCATAACGTTCTCAAACTACTACGGACAGAAACGTCCTTTAACTAAACTCTCACCTCAAAAATGGTGATCTACGGACCAAAACGTTCTTAAACTAACAATGGACCGAAACATCCTTAAACTAAAACAATAGAGCCCAAATGCTCTTTTGTTGGATCTGAATGATCCTAAAACCCTGTTAAGTAGATCTTAGTCTCAAATTGGACTAACGTATCCTTAACAAAAATTTAAATTGATCTTAATCTCAAACGAGATTAATGATCCTTAAATCAAGCTAAACCCAAATCTAAAATATACGGATTTGGACTAATCGCGCCCTACGGGCGACAACATAAATTAGTCTCCGTATAGAATCCACGGGCAACCAAAAACAAAATAAAACACACACACGACACGAAGTGAACTTCTGGAGTGGAAGAAAGTGGTTATCGCTATGCGATAACATAATTAACTGCAGGGGTTGCGCCTGCAGGGAAGAGCGTCCCCACAATCAAAAACCCTCGCAAAAGAGGGGGAATCTGACGAAGTCTGCTACAACAGCCGCATCCGTCCAAACCTCCGAGACACGGTGCCATAAATCAACTTGGCATTTTCGGGGAGGTGGACGGATAAATCCAAATAGCATCTGCCCCCAAATTCAGGCGAGACGATCCATCCCGATTCGTCTCTGTTTTCGGCGGTAAACAAACACGAAATCGATTCTTCATGGGATCGGCCCTTCAATGCAAATTCCATAAACTCTTCGATGCCAGCCTTGTAATCATCACTAAATTTTGATAGTTTCATCCAACTATTATCCATTACTTTCCGATTTCTGACATCATGTATCACATAATTAGCATATCATTTTGACATTTAGTTTATGACTTGTAGGTTAGGTTTAATGTATCAGTTTGACCTATCAATATATCACATTGGCTGTTGGGGGCAAGGGTTCTATCCCATTAAGAATTTATAATGTATACATCTCTGCATTTGTGTTTCCATTCGTTTCGAGAAAATTTCGGTAGCATCTTCTCACTGTTTTCCGAGTACACTGTAATAAAAAGGATAATAATCATTTCAATGCTAAATATCAACATTGAAATGACCATCCCCTCTATATTTGTACACAGAGAACTAGCAAAAAGGTATTGACGAAACTAATCTCAAAACAAGTGAAAGCACAAATGCATGGGATGTTTGTGTTATAAATTCATAATTTGTCCATACTGAAAAAATCTATCAATTATAATACGTCTAGTTTTCTCGTCACATAAACTATATGACGGTTGTAAAAAAACGATTAATACTTGATGTTGACAACCATCAAGTAGTTTTATGTCACGATGAAAATAGTTACACATATAACTGATAAACGGTACTATGTTAATGCTTGGTTCTAAGGTAGCAACACTTACGGACCGCGGCGGAATAGCGAATAAAAATTTGTACAAACATATAACCAAACACAATTCCAAAATCATTCAAATACTACAAGTTGTCAAAATCTAGTAAGCATAGAATGGAGTTTAAGGGGATACAACCTTCATAGCGTGTCCACTCGTTTAGTGGAAGACCCAAGCTAGACTCATGATCAATCAATATATGGAAATATGTCATCCATAACATATATATATATCATCAAGTGAGTGTTCACTATCGATACTCGAAACAATCGTATCAATTGAGTATTCAGCATCGACACTCGAAATCATCATGAATCCTATGTCCAGTATCGACACATAAAACCCAGATAACGTAGGCACCATCTTGTCAGATCGGTCCTCTCCCCCGGTCGGTATCTCCCGGATATCCACCATGCTCTAGTCTATCTCCATTATCGAGTGTCCTCACTAGGCTTCCCGCTTCACATGCGGCTTTCCTGTCCCTCGGTCTCGACCGGGTCCACCATGTATCCGACTGTGTATTCCCCCACTCAGTTCAGATAACGTAGCACGTACGCAACCGTATAGCTCCACCACTCGGTTCGGAATAAAATCAAATCAGAAAACTTCAATCTCATGGTAGATGTCAAATCATCATATCAAGAAAAAACCGCATATTGAAAACATATTCAAATTCTATAAATCACATCACGGTTTCTCAAATCCATGGAAAATATCAAATTCCGAAGAAAAACATTTGCATAAATCATTTTGATGATATTATGTGTGTGTGTGTCAGTGTCCTACACTACTGAGATATATCATTATAAATAAAAACATCATAAAACCACGTCGATCATATACGAATACCCATAGCAATGGTATTCACATCTCAAATCAGCAAGTATCATAATGTGTCATATATATCTCTAACGAAGTCATAATGGGAACTACTAATATCAGCTCGAGTGTAATTTAGCATAGCAATCCTACTGTGGCATGACATACCAATGATATGTAGTGTAATATGCGCGTCTGTGATCGTGCAATATGGCAATCATTGGTAGTTGTGCAGTGTGCTACAAGTGTGTTCATATAAGCAATGGAAATAAGGTATAATATACAGAACAATACATGATGCTGGGTGATAAGCAGTAATCTACAATACTAACAGGGTATAGTGTGATACAAGTGACATAGAATTACCGATGAGGTGTAGGTGTAGTATACGGGTATGCGTAAGTGCAACATGAAATCATCGGTAATGGTGCGAGTGTCCTAGCAAATGATGCTAAGTAGAGTTAAAGGTATAAACGCACCATATATCATAAGTAATCGAGGCATGAGCATATACAGAATAAGATAATCGTAACGTGAACAAGCGTTGAAATATCTAACTACGTGTGAGCCATACAGTTATAGTTTAAAATAAAACGAAACGTTATTTTGGAAATAAGGGGCTATGATGTTTTTGAAATAGATACCATTTGAAAATTCGTAGCACACCCTTGATATTATCATTTAAAAGTACGTAACGAATCGTTAGTTTTTAAAATAAGTATAGCTCTAAACATCTTAAAGTCCCAATCAGAATTTAACAATATTCCCCGAGTCAAATGAATATCGGTCGTATTCGGTAATCTATCCTCATCACATCATGTATGGAACCTCGCTCGTATGATGTCATCCAACCGATATGGTACGGATCTATAGTCGCGTACGCCAACTCATATCATATAAAGTACGGACATCTAGTTGCATACAGCACATAACAATAATCATATATATATACCTATATACCTATATATATAGCGTAATAGCTATGAAATAAAGACTAATACGTAACTACCTACTAAGTATACGAGTATACGCACATAAGTGTTCTAACATGACTCTATAGGCTAGGCATATGGTTTAAAATATATAGTATTCTACTTACTACGGTTGCGGAAGTGCTATACACCATCCACCCGACTTTTCTCGTAGATATAAATCTACTCAAAGAAGTGGGCCTCGCTCTAGTCGAAACCGACGATCGCCTTGCCTTTCGTCATCGTCTCCAAAGTCCCAACGATCGTACCTACAATCGAAACTATAATAAAACTGCATAAAATTCCACATCGAAATCGAAACGAGCGAAGAACACATATGTTAGAGCCTATGGACAACGCCTGCTAAATACGACAAAATATCCCCGATGTCGACGTATGAACATCGAACGACCAAGTAAAGAAATAAAAATCCGAAAACCCAGTTTCAAAAAGCAATAAAATATCGTCAAAACTAACCAAAGTGCTCCCAGATTTTGATACAAGCAATCTGGGGTAAAAATGGGTATACCAAGGGCTAACTTATCAAATATACGAGCTACCAACCAAAATCCAGACCCTAACTAAAATTCATGGCCGCAAATTGCGGTAGAAATGGATAAAATTGCAGCCATAATTAGAAGTTAGAGGCTCGGGCTTCAAGGGTACTCTTCTACTGGTCCCAGCACCTCACAATAACCTTCTTTTATTTTCAGAGCCCCCAAGTTGCTCCAAATTTAAAATGAACACCAAGAACTCAAGAAGACCCAAGTTTTTAAAAAAACTTAACACTTTGAAATCAACAATACTTGCATCTAAACACCCCCAGCTACTCAAAATAGGTTGCAATTACCAAGTAAACAACTACTATTACCATTACAACTCTTATCTATATCAAGATCCCACTTCTACTATAAAAACTACACTTAACCATGGCTAAACACTTTAAAACATGTATAATATGGTAAAAGGAGGGATTTTTACCAATTAGTGTGAGAACAAGTGAAGATTTATGCTCTAGAGTGAAGCTTCAAGGATTTGAAAGGGTGAGGATGCTCCATTTGATGTCTTGGTGGTTCTAGTGGCAACTCTTGCTCCAAAAAGAATGTTTGGATGAGAAATGAAATATCTTTGATGAAGGCTTCATGGTTGTAGAGTAATTGTTTAAGTGTGGTGTGAGGTTTAGAGTTAAGGAAGAAGGATATGATAAAAAGAAAGAAGAAGAAGAGTAGAGGATTATGAGGAGGGGGAAAGACTAGACATATACTTTATTCAAACCCTATGAGGCATAGTTGTAACCATACCTCTCATGTCATCCCACACTCATGACTTTTATTTTACATTTTATTTTTAAAACAAAATAATTTAAAAATCTTAATAGTTCTAATCTTGCCATGTCACCCTAAGCATGGATGAACAAAGTAACTTGGTTTAGTGTAGTCACTAGTATAAATCAATAGTTTAAACCAATTTAATAAAACCCATTTAAATAATTGTCCTCATAATTAATAATACACTTTATTTCCAATTAATCCCAAAAATGAAGGTATATGTAATTATACCAATCTATGAAAACCCAAATCCACACTAGTTATCATATCCGTAAAACTCACTATAACCTTATTTAAATTAAAAATAATATTTATACCTTTTAAAATGTTACAACACTTTATAAATCCGTATTCTTTATTCAAAAGTCAATAATACTTATTTTCCACTCACTACCACCCACTACAAACAAAATAAAAAGGGTGAGTCGAAAATACAGAATCTTCGACCGTAAATGAAACATTTTTTTTCAATAAACAAATTTTTGGTGGCCACAGTAGGAGCACACTTTTTCCCCCATCTTTGAGAAACTTTAATAAAATATAAATAAATGTTGTTTTCACCGTTTTGTTATTTACTAATTTTTACTCATCTTTTCAAAAAGGTGATCATGGCAAACATTGTGAACTTCAACCAGAGCGACGTTCCGAGAGTTTTTATCACAATAGAGATCAGTTCTATCGCTATTCGTGTTCCAATTGATAGCATGATGGTGATCCTTAAAAGATAAGATATCACGAGTCCTACTCTGACCGTGACTCCCGTTGTTCCCGCGCAATCATCCAATCCAGATGTTGTGCACGACGACGATGGAATCACTTCAGTGGTTTCTAAGTATGCTTGGAAACGCACCAAGTATACACTTCACTCTGACGCCACCGCACCGACTGAAAGCAGTGCACGTCTCCTCACGGTTTATCTTTACTGAGATGCTACCATGGAAAAGGAAAGGAGGCGATGGAAGATTCATACTGACCTCGACAACCGGTACCACAAGAGGAGTGTTCCCGCTCATGAAGCCCTTCACATACGACAACAAGGATTTCCCTCCTCTTCACTCCGCAAAGATGGACTCTCCTCCATCCTCCATTTTGAAGGTCGAACCAATGACCAAAGAGACCACACCAGACTTTATCAAAGAAACGACGTTTCCAACCGTTGCTCCTACCCCTCCAACAAATTCCACCGGGAGTAGGAACGACGTCAAGCCAACCCTATCTACTGCTTAAAGGAAAGATAGGGCGCGCTCCTCATCACAACGTGCCTCTTTCAAGATATGTACCTATGGAACAGTGCTACGACTATCACGGAAGATCTCCATCACCCCCTCAACACATCAAAAGTAAATCTTCTCAATGTGGGTTTGAGCCTAAACCGACGCTGATTCATCAACTCACCTACTATTAATACCGCCTCTTAATGCAAGATATGGCGGGATATAACCTTTCCTTCAAATAACGAACAATCGTTCACCGAATCAAGGAGACAATTAAAGACACAACATCACATATCATACCAGCGCTACCCGTTGGCATTAAAGATCAGGACAACGCTCAAGTCAGGAAGGGGCATGCTAATGTTGTGCCAATTCATGATCCTGTAGCTAGGAGTCGGTCTAGATCATCATCTGCAACAAATGATGATGATGAATCTAGTTCTGAGTATTTTTCTTTGCCTTAGAATATAAACAATACAAGCAACATCCAATTTCTCAAAAATTACGGCAGAGTCTCCTTTGTAAAAACTGGCCCCAAACGGGTACAAACAAGAATGAATACATATAACATATAAAAAGCATCCCCAACGGGAGCTAGCTCAACGCCAATAGGCGGAAACAACCACAACAAGCACAATAATATACAGCGCCAAAGGGCGAGGCTCAAAGCTCAAAAGAAAACAAATCCACCAAACCAGAATAATACATGCGCGACTCTAAGGTCGAAATAAATAAATGGTCCAGTAAACTATCAAGTAATACAAGTTTGGTTGATGGAGCTTACTAGATACAAATGAAATAATAAAATACAATGGCGGTCCAGATACAAATGAACTAACCTACCGTGCAAATCACCCGGAATGAAACGATGTGCCAGCAAACTGCAAAGGAACCCTGTACATCAACCTGTAATAAAATTTGGTACAACGGGGGTGAGTTGCCAACTCGTGAGTAGAAGATATCTGCGAAAAGAAATCGAATGCACGACGCTGTCCTAGGTCATAATAATATACTAATATAATACTAATCATCTAGTAATGGCAAGGTAAATAACTACGTGTAGTGCAAAAGCTCCATGCCCGTGTCCATGCCTCAAATAGTAATATGTCATGTGGATAGGTATGCATGCACCATGAATATAAAACAATCAATCCTGAAATCTGGATATATCTGTATAAGAAATCTTTATCTTTTATCATGGTAAACTGTGTATAGAAATCTGAAATATCAACGATGAAATCCATGGAAATCCGTATCAAGTATCGATACAAAACATGTAAATCTCACGTCTCAATACCTCATAATCTCAATGTCTCATAGTCTCAATATCTCGGGCTCCATCAGTCCGGATCGGCCCATATCATCAAATCTCACGACAACGGTCGGTATCCTCCGGATATCCGCCGCGCCAGACATCACCGGTAGGTAGTCCTCCCCTGCCAGGCTCATCGTCTACAACTCGATCTTCTTGTCCCGGGGTACCATACCGGGCCCACCATGTACCCGAGACGGTTCATCCACTCCTCGAATCGGGTCTCGAAATCCAACAAAAACATGAAATCTCATGGTGGACGACACAAACATCACGAGAAAACCGCATCTTATGTTTTAAAAAGAGAGGAGGAAAGTGAGAGATGTTTTTATGTATTCTTGCGGTTTTCCCCAGAAATCCAGAAATCTCATATAAATCCAAAATCCCAAAAATCATGAGTAAGTATATGATAAGTGTCGGCATATGCCCCATAATACTGCATGATAACATGAAAATATGAATGCATGAATGTCTAAGTAATAAATGCCATGTCTAGACTAACATCCGAGAGTAATCACAATATTATATCGATCTATCTGTTTGCTGATTCTATCAATAAAAGATAATATGATCTAAAGTGTACGTGACATAGCAATTACCGATAATGATGTGTGTGAGCCGGCAAATAAGTGTGCGTGGAATATGCGCATCATCGGTAATGGTGCCGGTGTCCTAACAGGCAAAGTTTTATGCTGATTATAGAAACATATGTATGAACATGCACATTATGATTACGGTATGAATGTAAAGATGGATGTGTAATAACCACTCATCTGCGATATACAAGTACCACTACCACTATATGACTCGAACCTAAACTAGTGTCCATCTAACCTCCTAAGGAACTAAACCTAAGAAACTAGTCGATAAGAAATAGGAGTACACCTAAAGTCTGAGTCCATATCTCTAACAGTCGGCGATCCAGCCTCAATAGCGTCACGTACGTAGTACGATTTCCTTGAAACAAGAGTGCGGATCAATCATCACATCTCTGCCTCGTACGATAAAATCCATCGTACGGCATCTCAATATCGGGGTACGGGTCAAGTATCACCTACGTGTCTCATCATTCGTATAATATCATCATCAACACATGTCATGATCAAGGTACTATACTGTACTCGCGTACATCAATCATATATCATTGCCAGCATAAATATACATCGTTAATTTATCCTCAGAAATATCATGTCATATGTGTCATATTGTGATTAAGTCACACTTATATCATATCGTAATCAAATCACACCTATATGATATCGTAATCAAGTCACGCATATATGATATCGAAATCAAGTCACACCTGTATGATGTCGTAATCAAGTCACACATATATCATATCAGAATTTCAATCACATGTTACGGTCCGGGTGCTGTTTTAGAGTCCCATGTACCTCAATATCATCACCACCCTTTATTATCTATGTATACCTATTCATTAACTCATTTCCTAATGATCCGCCAACATCATAACACGACCGTAGCCAAGAATCACGGCATCAGCCCGGTTATATTGTTTCATCCCCGTGTATCATATCACATCCTTGTATCACATATACGTATTGTGTATATATATATACCTACACCTAGTCCTATATATATATACACATACATGTATACACCACATCGAGTCTCAGTGTGTGCGTGTGTGTGTATCTACCTGAAACCTACGATTCTCTTCCAAGGTATTCATCCTCTAGTATGGTCTTTCTAAATCAGTTTAGTCCAACCTAGGGTCATTAGTAGGGTCCTACTCATCAAGAATCTAAGGTCACGTCTGGCTTCCTAATGACAATAAGTACTATCCCTATTCTACGTTTGCGGGGGTGCTAAACGCCATCCACCCGACTTCCCCCCGTAGATATACATCTACTCACCTGGTCCTTTTCTGCCGAAAATGATGTCTTCATCCTCCTCTTTATCGCCCACAGTCCACGTGAGGGGTACCTATACGTAAACATATACAGTATCGTAAACTGAATCACGGACAAAAGTCAAAACGACGCACGGAACACGCATAGGTTAAAACCTATGTCCGGTTCACGCAAAAGAACCAAATATCGCTCGATATCGGCGTACAAACGCCGATTGATCGAGATAAAAACCAATAAACAACCCGTAGTTTCAAAACCCATTACTTATAATATAAAACTTGGTTTAAATCATCGGAACCCTAAAATCGATCAAATCATCCAATTCCAAAAACCTTGAAAATGTCAATTCACCGTTTTACTTCAAAACTTGACGTTTAATGAAACTAATGGTCATAATATTCATTAAATAACATAACTAAATTATAGAAACCGTTACCATATTTTTATTACACTAATTTGTATTAAAAATAAAATTCTAGTTTGCAATTTTCTCAATTTCAACACCTTGCAAGCAAAAAATTCCATAATTTCACGACTAAACTTGATTTTGCCTAAATTAACTTATCAAACTACAATTGATGATGATAATAGTATAATGAAACCATAAATTAGATTTTAACTCTCATTTATTTAAGAATTCCCAAAAACTAGTTAGCAAAAATAGCATTTTTTATTAGTATTTTTCAATTATCAAAAGAAACTAGTAACCAAATTAAGTTTTTCATTCCACTAACAAGTTAATATCCTCTTTAAAACTACAATCTAGTGTTTCAAACATTAATTGGAATTTTATCTCACCAATATATACAATTTATAGAAATCTAGTTTGCAAAAATGGTTTAATTTAAACAATTTTGGATAACAATTTACAATACATCATCCATACAAGATTTTCCACTTCTAAAAATGTTGAACTACAAAATATAACCCTACTTAATTAGTAAAAACCATAACTTGATTTTTCAAACCCTAACTTGAATTTTTAAAACTTGTAGATAGAAATTATTTATTAAATCTAATTATGCTTAAATGAAACATCTAATAACAATAAATCAAAAGAAGAAGATTTATATCTCCACAACATGAAATCCAAATATGAAAATAAGCCTCCAAACTGAATGCTTTCCATCTCCAAAATCCATGTAAAGATGAGCAAAGAATAGAGGGTCGGAATTTATTAGGATTTTGTGGATTTTTTATTGAATTTTTGATGAATTTTGATGATTTTTAATGCAAAAATGATGGGGGGAAATTTTGGGGCTGCCTATGGAGGTGAGGCCGGCCATGAGGTGAGGAAAAGAGAAAAGAGTGAGAAAAGGTGAAGAAAAGTGTAGAAGGTTTCACAAAAATATCATACAATTAAGTCTTTTCATGAATTTATTTAAAAATTCTTTATTTTCTTCACTACATTTGATCTAGAATGGTCTAGAACCATGGATAAATTTGAAAATAAATTTTGTATGAAACACACTAGATTCTAATATGCAATGGTTCATTTTTACAAATTAAACCCATTCAAATTTGTAATTTACACTAATTTAGTGTATAAATAAAGTTTATGTTAATATTTAAAATAATTAATTTAGGAAAAATATTTAATTAAACTAAAAATTTATAAGTGACTAAATAAACACCATTTACTAGTAATAACATAATTAAAATAGGTATTTTTAAATTTATAGTAAAAAATAATTACGGTTTAGTTTTATGAAAACTACGTTTTACTTTACCGAAAATTATAAAATTCACTTAAACGATTTTATTTATTTAATTAATTATTTAATTATTTTTAAAACGTTACAATCTTCCCCCTTTAAGAAATTCGGTCCCCGAATTTAAATTAAAACTCCCCCCAATTACTAAAACATTCAGCAAAACACTCAAATCGTCGGGGCTCCGAAATCATCAATACATGAAACACGTTTTTAGCACGATACAAGCGCATGAAAAACAAGTACGTAACTCAAAATCAAAACTCTGTCAAACATAACACAATCATCGGAGTTATGGTGAAAATAAAATATCAAAACCCAATACGAAAACCAACATAATATACATCAAAACTACAACTTATATATAGTGCGCATCATAGTAAAACCGTCCAAATATCTGGATAAAGAAGCATGCAAGAACCCCTTTTGAAAATCGCCGTGTGATGCACGTGTCACGGCATAAGTAGCGGACGTTTATTTTAAAAAAAATAGCTATATATATATATATATATATATATTTTATTTAACATACACGTCCCTCCTGGTTACCAAATCAATAGTGATGATTAATACAACATACTGCTCAAACTGAAATCAATCCCAATCACATCATAAAAATATCATGTGCGTCCGGTGCGCACTGAAATCGAAACCAAATACAGATACCACGAATACACACAAAAACAACTAAGTGCAACAGGTGTGCACCAAAAACATCTGTCAAGTGCAACGGGCGTGCACGACTCAATATCTGGTGCATCTAATCTTCACAAAACCCCGATTTAGTGCATCTGGTGTGCACAAAATCGCATCAAGTGCGCAAGAATCTCAATCAGGTGCACATGGTGCACGAAAACATACACCGAATATCAAAATCGAAATTACAGTACGAAAGTGCATGAAAACTAGGTCGAAGCATATATCAAAATCATGTGTAACCATATGCACGAAATCAAATCAAAATCTCAAAATGTATTAAAACCAAATCAAGTGCACTGGGTACGTACTAAACAACATCAATACCACTGATATATGAAACACAAATAGAATGTAATGAAGGTACACATAGGAAATACCGTAGAACAAAGTCCTCAAAATACCAAAATCCTATCAACGGAAATATGAAATTCAAATCACCAAATCACAATCGTAAACACTATCGTCAATGTGCGCCTATTTCCCCCCTTTCCTCTGGTGTCGACTGCTTCGAACTCGTCTCTTCCAGGGTGTGCTGACTGTGCTACCAACGGCAATACTCATATCTAGAGTCTCCCACGTAGTCGATCCCTTCACCTGATATCCGGACTACATTAAATTTTTCGATCGATCCATCAAAATCCCATAATTCCCCGAGAGCTCAACACTCAAGTACAGTTTAAAAATATCCGGTACATACCCCAGCATCAATGGTCCACCCGTAGAAGGGTAAACCCAAGCCTCACTAATGGCACCGCGGACCTACCGTCAACCCTAAGGTTCAAGAGCATTCTCGTGGTCATTATGTCGAGTTAGGGTTTCATTCTTCTAGAGGGTCCATCGAAATACCTGCATGTTCTTCCGAATACCTTAAACTTGGGAAAATGGTTTTTCTGATAATCGTTCGAACCCTTTAACTTCGCCTGGACACCATGTGAATACCCTTCGTCCGCACGCTAAACAATGCTTCACTCCTCAAGAATAACCAATACCCTAATGGTTATCGCATTCGAGCCGCAGCTCCCTCAGCCCGTGCGCCCGTGGTAACGGAAACCACCCTCCGATATCGACGAAGATAGATCAAAGGAACGAATGAAATGCGGTGCAAACAAATGTACATCCTAAAGCTCCTTAAGCAGAGTAGCGTATCGTAAGTATGCCGTGGATCATACCCACGGTACGTCACTCTATCTAAGTCACCTACTCCATCAACCAAGGGTCACCCTAGACTTAGACAAGCTTAAACCTAGCGTTCTGATACCAACTTTGTCACGACCCGAAAGTACGGAACGTGACCAGCACTTAGATTACGAAGCGTCTAGAGGCGCAACGTAATCTAATTAAGCCGAAACCCAGAAATCTAAACCATAAAAGAAGAAGTAAAGGAAATCATGAAGAAAACAAGTTTAAAAGCAACATCCAATTTCTCAAAAATTTCGGCAGAGTCTCCTTTGTAAAAACTGGCCCCAAACGGGTACAAACAAGAATGAATACATATAACATATAAAAAGCATCCCCAATGGGAGCTAGCTCAATGCCAATAGGCGGAAACAACCACAACAAGCACAATAATATACAGCGCCAAAGGGCGAGGCTCAAAACTCAAAAGAAAACAAATCCACCAAACCAGAATAATACATGCGCGACTCTAAGGTCGAAATAAATAAATGGTCCAGTAAACTATCAAGTAATACAAGTTTGGTTGATGGAGCTTACTAGATACAAATGAAATAATAAAATACAACGGCGGTCCAGATACAAATGAACCAACCTACCGTGCAAATCACCCGGAATGAAACGATGTGCCAGCAAACTGCCAAGGAACCCTATACATCAACCTGTAATAAAATTTGGCACAACGGGGGTGAGTTGCCAACTCGTGAATAGAAAATATCTGCGAAAAGAAATCAAATGCACGACGCTGTCCTAGGTCATAATAATATACTAATATAATACTAATCATCTAGTAATGGCAAGGTAAATAACTACGTGTAGTGCAAAAGCTCCGTGCCCGTGTCCATGCCTCAAATAGTAATATGTCATGTGAATGGGTATGCATGCACCATGAATGTAAAACAATCAATCCTGAAATCTGGATATATCTGTATAAGAAATCTTTAGCTTTTATCATGGTAAAATGTGTATAAAAATCTGAAATATCAACGATGAAATCCATAGAAATCCGTATCAAGTATCGACACAAAACATGTAAATCTCAAGTCTCAATACCTCATAATCTCAATGTCTCATAGTCTCAATATTTCGGGCTCCGTCAGTCCGGATCGGCCCATATCATCAAATCTCACGACAACGGCCGGTATCCTCCGGATATCCGCCGCGCCAGACATCACCGGTAGGTAGTCCTCCCCTGCCAGGCTCATCGTCTACAACTCGATCTTCTTGCCCCGGGGTACCATACCGGGCCCACCATGTACCCAAGACAGTTCATCCACTCCTCGAATCGGGTCTCGAAATCCAACAAAAACATGAAATCTCATGGTAGACGACACATACATCACGAGAAAACTGCATCTTATGTTTTAAAAAGAGAGGAGGAAAGAGAGAGAAGTTTTTATATATTCTTGCGGTTTTCCCCAGAAATCCAGAAATCTCATATAAATCCAAAATTCCAAAAATCATAAGTAAGTATATGATAAGTGTCGGCATATGTCCCATAATACTGCATGATAACATGAAAATATGAATGCATGAATGTCTAAGTAATAAATGCAATGTCTAGACTAACATCCGAGAGTAATCACAATATTATGTCGATCTAGCTGTTTGCTGATCTTATCAATAAAAGATAATATGATCTAAAGTGTACGTGACATAGCAATTACCGATATTGATGTGTGTGAGCCGGCAAATAAGTGTGCGTGGAATATGCGCATCATCGGTAATGGTACTGGTGTCCTGACAGGCAAAGTTTTATGCTGATTATAGAAACATATGTATGAACATGCACATTATGATTACGGTATGAATGTAAAGACGAATGTGTAATAACCACTCATCTGCGATATACAAGTACCACTACCACTATATGACTCGAACCTAAACTAGTGTCCATCTAACCTCCTAAGGAACTAAACCTAAGAAACTAGTCGATAAGAAATAGGAGTACACCTAAAGTCTAAGTCCATATCTCTAATAGTCGGCGATCCAGCCTCAATAGCGTCACGTACGTAGTACGATTTCCTTGAAACAAGAGTGCGGATCAATCATCACATCTCTGCCTCGTACGATAAAATCCATCGTACGGCATCTCAATATCGGGGTACGGGTCAAATATCACCTACGTGTCTCATCATTCGTATAATATCATCATCAACACATGTCATGATCAAGGTACTATACTGTACTCGCGTACATCAATCATATATCATTGCCAGCATAAATATACATCGTTAATTTATCCTCAGAAATATCATGTCATATGTGTCATATTGTGATTAAGTCACACTTATATCATATCGTAATCAAATCACACCTATATGATATCGTAATCAAGTCACGCATATACGATATCGAAATCAAGTCACACCTGTATGATGTCGTAATCAAGTCACACATATATCATATCAGAATTTCAATCACATGCTACGGTCCGGGTGCTGTTTTAGAGTCCCATATACCTCAATATCATCACCACCCTTTATTATCTATGTATACCTATTCATTAACTCATTTCCTAATGATCCGCCAACATCATAACACGACCGTAGCCAAGAATCACGGCATCAGCCCAGTTATATTGTTTCATCCCCGTGTATCATATCACATCCTTGTATCACATATACGTATTGTGTATATATATATACCTACACCTAGTCCTATATATATACACACATACACGTATACACCACATCGAGTCTCAGTGTGTGCGTGTGTGTGTATCTACCTGAAACCTACGATTCTCTTCCAAGGTATTCATCCTCTAGTATGGTCTTAAATCAGTCTAGTCCAACCTAGGGTCATTACTAGGGTCCTACTCATCAAGAATCTAAGGTCGCGTCTGGATTCCTAATGACAATAAGTACTATCCCTATTCTACGTTTGCGGGGGTGCTAAACGCCATCCACCCGACTTCCCCCCGTAGATATACATCTACTCACCTGGTCCTTTTCTGCCGAAAATGATGTCGTCATCCTCCTCTTTATCGCCCACAGTCCACGTGAAGGGTACCTATACGCAAACATATATAGTATCGTAAACTGAATCACGGACAAAAGTCAAAACAACGCACGGAACGCGCATAGGTTAAAACCTATGTCCCGTTCACGCAAAAGAACCAAATATCGCTCGATATCGGCGTACAAACGCCGATTGATCGAGATAAAAACCAATATACAACCCGTAGTTTCAAAACCCATTACTTATAATATAAAACTTGGTTCAAATCATCGGGACCCTAAAATCGATCAAATCATCCAATTCCGAAAACCTTGAAAATGTCAATTCACCGTTTTACTTCAAAACTTGACGTTTAATGAAACTAATGGTCATAATATTCATTAAATAACATAACTAAATTATAAAAACCATTACCATATTTTTATTACACTAATTTGTATTAAAAATAAAATTCTAGTTTGCAATTTTCTCAATTTCAACACCTTGCAAGCAAAAAATTCCGTAATTTCACGACTAAACTTGATTTTGCCTAAATTAACTTATCAAACTACAATTGATGATGATAATAGTATAATTAAACCATAAATTAGATTTTAACTCTCATTTATTTAAGAATTCCCAAAAACTAGTTAGCAAAAATAGCATTTTTTATTAGTATTTTTCAATTATCAAAAGAAACTAGTAACCATATTAAGTTTTTCATTCCACTAACAAGTTAATATCCTCTTTAAAACCACAATCTAGTGTTTCAAACATTAATTGGAATTTTATCTCACCAATATATACAACTTATAGAAATCTAGTTTGCAAAAATGGTTTAATTTAAACAATTTTGGATAACAATTTACATCCATATAAGATTTTCCACTTCTAAAAATGTTGAACAACAAAATATAACCCTACTTAATTAGTAAAAACCATAACTTGATTTTTCAAACCCTAAATTGAATTTTTAAAACTTGTAGATAGAAATTATTTATTAAATCTAATTATGCTTAAATGAAACATCTAATAACAATAAATCAAAAGAAGAAGATTTATACCTCCACAACATGAAATCCAAACATGAAAATAAGCCTCCAAAATGAATGCTTTCCATCTCCAAAATCCATGTAAAGATGAGCAAACAATAGAAGGTAGGAATTTATTAGGATTTTGTGGATTTTTATTGAATTTTTGATGAATTTTGATGATTTTTAATGCAAAAATGATGGGGGGAAAATTTTTGGGCTGCCCATGGAGGTGAGGCCGGCCATGAGGTGAGGAAAAGAGAGGAGAGTGAGAAAAGGTGAAGAAAAGTGTAGAAGGTTTCACAAAAATATCATACAATTAAGTCTTTTCATGAATTTATTTAAAAATTCTTTATTTTCTTCACTCCATTTGACCTAGAATGGTCTAGAACCATGGATAAATTTGAAAATAAATTTTGTATGAAACACACTAGATTCTAATATGCAATGGTTCATTTTTATAAATTATACCCATTCAAATTTGTAATTTACACTAATTTAGTGTATAAATAAAACTTATGTTAATATTTAAAATAATTAATTTAGGAAAAATATTTAATTAAACTAAAAATTTATAAGTGACTAAATAAACACCATTTACTAGTAATAACATAATTAAAATAGGTATTTTTAAATTTATAGTGAAAAATAATTACGGTTTAGTTTTATGAAAACTACGTTTTACTTTACCGAAAATTATAAAATTCACTTAAACGATTTTATTTATTTAATTAATTATTTAATTATTTTTAAAACGTTACAATTACGCACTACATTTTCGTTCCAATTACATTTGCTCAGTTTCAGACAAGCCCCGTATTACAATAGCCTCTACTCGGTTTGTATACGAGTACGCAATACATTTCCCCGATTCGGTTTCAGACGAACACATGGTTCAGCGATGACAAACAATCCTCAACAAGAAGCAGTGCATGTTTGGGCTCATCCCAAACATACATTCTGGACAACAAATATCCGCAGAAGGCTCTCAAAGTCCCGGATCAACAAAAGTGCACCTTAGGCCAGCCTATGTATGTGAGATGCGCTTCAAGCGAGCCCGTGCACATCCAAATATGTTAGAACACCCTCAAACGTACCCGAAGCAATAAAATCAAGTTCAGAAGCCTCAAAATGCCAGAATAGTCCAAACAGACGTTTGCACAGACGTCTGTAGGCAAGCACCAGGCATGCCCTGGCTCGGGTCAAGAATGTAGGTTTTTAGACTTGTTTTGTACAAATTTTGCAAATACCCCATTCCCATTTTTTTAGAGGGGGTAGTTATGAATAGTTTGGGTAGTTATGGGGATTTAAATCTTCCCTCCCATTTTGTTGGAATGGGTAGTTTGAATTCAAATCTCCATTCCATTTTTATTTACAATTATGCCATCCCTTTAGCCTATAAAAGTAAATGGATTCCTCCCATTCAAGGGGGACACTGAACACCGAGAAAATAAATAAAAAGAAAAGGTCATTCCATTTCGACAAAAGACCATACCCAAGTTCAATAGCTTTGCGTCCGCTATCCCGATCATGATTTTCTTACCCCCAGAGGGAAAGGTCCTTCTCTTTTGGGCCGGTTGTGGGCGAGGAGGGATTCGAACCCCCGACACAGTGGTTTGTAGCCACGTGCTCTAATCCTCTGAGCTACAGGCCTTACCCCATCTCCACTGGATATGTTCCCGGGAGTAACCTCAAAAAGGAAATGATTTTGAAAAGAGACACTTTTCAGTACTCATTTTCTCTACAATTCTCCCTCAATACACATACAATTGTATTGGTCCTTTCTATCCCTTAAAAAAGGTAAGGACGCCGGGCTACCCAAGGATCCAATGCCCACACTTATTGTAATTTTGTAATTTGGAGTATATGATCAATGGAACATAATTGATGATGAATTTGTCTCTTCATTAGTGATAAAAACTCTTCAATTGTTGTATTTATTTATATTTTATTTGTTTTTCTTAATCGGAGGTAATCTTTATAGATGTAATTAACAAAACAACACGTAAACACTAATTACATATTGTTTTGGAAGTGCGCAATCCAATCTTCATATTTCTTTCAAACTTAAAGAATACGGATTTATGTACTCTACTGAAAGCCCTACTCTATTATGGAGATTGATTAATTATCTTATAAAGACCTACTCTATTATAGAGATTGACTAATTATCTTATAAAGGCCTCACTTTATTATAGAGATTGGCTAATTATCTATCATAACCCTACTTTATTGGGTAATACCCTTAAAAATTGGCACTATGTTATATATCTACTATTATCGCTCTACTTTATTATGGAGATTGTAATACACAGTATCCATTACAGTAAATTATGAACTTTATGTATTCTAATTTACTTAAATATGTTTCCCATCCTATTTCTATTGTTTTCCTGAGCCCAAAAGCTCAAAGTCCCACACCATATTTTTCCCGCACTGTTTGAATCTTATTTAAATGTTTTGATGGTTATTTATTTTCTCTTGATGATCATTAATTATGATTAATTTATATTTAATATGTTTAATTGTGATGTTTTGAAAACCAATGCAAAACCCATTTTCTTATCAAACCAACCCAATCCCTCATGTTATTGATTTGGTGTTAGTGGTGATCACTTTCTAGTTATTTTGTATACATATGATTGTTGGATATTTTGATGAAAAATCCAAGCTATTTAAAATATTTTTTTTCTTATAATAAATTTCTTTTATTCCTCCTTAAATCCTTTTTAATTAAGTATAGATTTTGTATTTAACCTCTTTATTTCCCTTTTAATTATTACCCACATTAACCCTCCTTAATCACGCCTTATTCCTAATAATTTCCCTTTAATCCCCATTATTTTCCCCATTTAATTCTAATAATTTTCCCATTTAAATCTCACTTAATACCCAATTCAATTCCCAATTAATTCCTATATCCCAAATTAATCACCATATAATTCATTTTTATTCCTTTTAATTAACTTTTCTAAATAAAGAAACCCTCTCTCTCTCTCTCTCTCTCTCTCTCTCTCTCGCACGCGCGCGTTCATTCTCTCTCCCCCTCCTTCGTTCCCTCTCCCTCCCAAAATATTACCTTGACCCCGAAGCCACCGCCATCACCTCCGGCGTCCTACCATCGCTCTCGACCTCCATCAGCAACCCTCGAGCTCCTCCACTGTCCTCATCCCTTATCCCCATGAGCCACCTAACCTCCGACGAACCCCAACACCCCCAACGAGACTGCGCCGCCGCCGCCTCCTCTCCACACCGCTGCCACCTCCTCTTCCCGAGCACCCTCCAACTGCACCCTTCCTCCTCTTCCCCCAAGCTCCTCTCCCCCTCATCACCAACCCTAGCCGGAGCTAACTCCTCCGACCACCGACGACCCAGCACACCTCCTGATCCCCCCACAGCCGACTCTAACCCAGCTCCAGTCGCCTTGGCTACAGCTCCAAGACAATCTCTCCGTATCTAAAACCGACCCCTGTTAGTGTAATATGCCCTAGAGGCCATTACTGTATAATACTAGTTTGTATATTACATTTTTGAAGTTTGGGATATATACACAGATTTATGGCAGTCTTGCTCGATATAGTATTATGCTACTTGGTTTGTATCTATCTTAATATGTGTATATGTTTCTTTTAACGTATCGCTAATACATATTGATAGAGCCCTTAGGATCTTTGCTTAATTACCAGTGTTGTGATGGTAGTCATAATGGTGGGGGCTCGGTAGTCTACAAGCACATCCTTACACAGGTCCATAGTCGCAGGATTATCGAGACAGGGTATCGATACTCTAGAGTAGACTAGTGTATACGCTTCTCTTCCCAATAGGGGAGATGGTCTGTCCCACAGCCATAAGTACGTCGTACTGGAGATAGTATGCAGGTGCTCATTGGGTTATGAGTTACCCTGGACGGACTCATAGAAAACTGCTGGTTGGTAATATACCTATCATCAGGCAGCAGTTCCCAGGTAACATGAGTACAGCTTAGTCCGTCGACTTGACACTGCTACTTCGCCTCAAGTGTGTTCCCACTGTTCTTAGATTAATACCCTACAATGGCTCTGCCGAGTCATGCAAACAGGTAGTAGTTTGGTGCAGTCCCGAAGCGCTTGGAGGCAGTGGAGGTTAGATAGGATTCGTCTCTCCCGGTATTGGGGGTTGATGTTGCGCTATGTTCGGAAAGCCATTACACAAAGTCCCTGGCCAGGGCAAGCAAGATTTGCTGGTAGGGATTCCAGTAGTTTCTCACGGTGCTTTTGGCCGCACTCTGACACGAATTATTGCACTATTAGGGGTCTGACGCTTGCCGCCCCCTAAGACCGATATGCGACACTCTTAGACGAACAGAACGAACTGTACGGAGATTGCCATAGATAGGCTCGGTAGGGGTACAGATGAGTTTGCTCGTCGGCCTTCTTATCAACAGATACCTGGGTAGCCGTTACGTGCAGCTAGTGCCACTGACACGCTTGTGGTTAAACCCACTGCCGGAGTACTGTCGAGTCTTTAGAGTCCCATACAGAGCGTTTCCTGGCTTCGGGCGAAACGTGTAGAGGTCGTATGGTTTTACGACAGGATTCGATCACATACGTGTACTTGTGCGCATATGATGTTCGGGCGGATATTACTGGTGGGCTTTGATTTAAGCCGGATCCTAGTATATGACTATTTGATTAGTTTTGTCTCATTGTATTCGTGTTTCTTGGAATACGGATATGGGTATGTATATACGGATGAGAGGGGCATTCTTCTGATTTGATCAAGATTGCTTTTGGATAATAACACCTCAAATTAGGGTTTCTCTTTTATGATTAATTCTTTAGTGAGGTGGAGGATTTGAGAGGGGAAACTTTGTGGTATTTTGGTGAAATAAAATTAGGGTTTTGCATTGACCATCTTGGACTCATTTGGCATTTGTGGACTCATTTGGCATTTGTTGACTTAGATATTTGTTAGATATTTTCTCATGGTTTAAATGCAAAAACTCTAGCTCATTTCACTCAATTCTTTTCACAAAAGAAAATCTACATATACTTTCCTCTCTTCATTTTCCTCAAACTTTCTCCTTCTCATGAGTTGAAAATTCTAGGGTTTGTGAGACTACTAAACTCTTCATCACTCTCTACACATCCTAGGCTACTTAGTTTAGCATACCAAGTGACCTAGTTGCCTCAAGTTAGAGGTTAAAGCTCAAAGTCGAATCTCTCGGGTGGATCTTCTACGATTTGGAGAAGACGACGAGGAGGTGCATTCCGTTCTCAGTTCAAGGAGCTCACGACTTGGAGAAGGACAGCGAGGAGGTGAAGGGTAGTGAGAACTTGAGGTATAACATTCACACATAGTAGTTAAACCTCTTTGATAGATTGCTAGTAAGAGTTTAGTATCGATCCTAGAGTTTAGTCGATGTCACGAAGCTAATAAAAATCGTTTTTTGCAAACTCCGCCTCCCCGCGAACATGTGGGGTGCATGGTATCGACTTACAGTGATATCAGAGCCGACTAAACCATAACTAACAGATTAAACGACAGCTAAAACTACGAAAATGAAATAACCCCAAAACATCGAAATGTAGATCCTAGTTTCTGTTGAATTTTTTTGAGGCTCTAAAAATTATTTTAGTAACTGCAGAGTATTCCTTTAACTGTAAAATGAACACTTACCAAAAATGAGACAATCCCCTCGAAAAATGGCCGGCCACATTAAGGAAATTTCCGAGCTCACCGGTTCAAATGCAGGGGATTACTTCGTGTTTTGGTCTGCGGCTTTGTGACTTGGATCTAGTGTTTCAGAAGTTGTTTATTTTTGCCAATTTTGAATATATTGTCAATTCTTCACTGTGGCAATACGGGGTGTTTCGAAGTCGCAGTTTAACGTCGCTTAATATTTCATATTGTGATAAATGTGTTCATAAACTTCCGCTAATTACTATATGTCGGTTAGTTGGCGATTGCACATTTCTGTGATATTTGTTTGTGTATATGGACTTATTGGATTGTCGTGAATGAATAGACGGAGATGTGAGGTGTTATATTCTTTCATTCAAATGTAAATTGTAAATAGTTGTAATATTTTTTCGCGAGGCACATTCGGGTTGAGGTTGTAGCCACCGTTGTATTATTTTATTTACTGTTTATTGCTCCTAGGATAGACCTAAGGTGGGGTGCACAAACTACCGTGTACTTTGAAATGCTGAGTGGCCTACTCACGTTGTTGAGGAAGGTTGCTTCGCTTCGGGTATTTGGCGGGTAGTTTGCCGCACCCGTAGGGGTCTGGGGTGGGGTTTGGCTATTCATCGCGATCGTGGAATCCGTCTTTCGTTACAGGCTTAAACAAAATGTGGAATTCCTAATATATCCAATGTGTTCATTTGTGATCTGGAATGTCTATTATTGCGTCTAACGAATGGAGATATATATATATATATATATATATATATATATATATTATATAATAGACGTTGCTTATATTTTGCATCCGCGCTAGTCCAGCCCCCGGCTCTGGCGTTAGTTATCTAACCTAACGGTGTAAGACGGGGCCCCGTGGCGAATGCGGATGACATAAGTGTATGTTGTATTTTCGTCTTTTTCTGCAATGATAGGTTAATTGATGGGACTGCATTACATTAATGCAAAGCAAACAAACCAAAACTGAATCGTTGGAACAATTTTAAAACCGCTCGGTTTTTTCAAAGACAATAAAACTTTTAAAATGCGGAGCTTAAACCACTCATTTTAAAATCTATTAGGTTCCTTCGATTATATCAAGTTCGCTATGTTCACGGTTTCGCCAAAACCATTCGTAGCCCTCCGTCATTTCAGTTAGACATTCAGTAGTATTCAAGCTATGTATTTTGACCTTCACCAAAGCATAGTGATTGGTAGCTGCTAAATATTCATCTGTAGCATAAATAGATGTGTTGGTTTGGGACAGTCGTACTGCTATTTTGGCCTTCGTCAAGGGTATGTACGGGTGGGTTCAAATTAACCTGGACAATGACGGGTAGAACTTGGTATGTGACTTATGATATGTTGGCTTTCGTCAAGGTCATAAGAGCATGGGGCAAATATCCACATCGGGAATTTCTAAAAAAATTGAAACTTACTAGTGTTGCATACCATTTGGAGTGTGATAATTTTGGTAGGATTCCTTCGACTTTATTACACGATGATATTTGGATCCCGATCCTACTGTGAGTATATGCTACTCCTCAGGAGATTTTTTCACTTAACGATCAATACTATAAACCAAGTAGGTGTCTAGAACAGTGTTACCGGGGCTACGCCTCCAGGGAAAAGAGGTTATTTAATTAAGAAACTTCGCGAAAACATCGTAAAACCTCCCTCGAAGTACCGACACTTGCCTGGCTGAACGGTTAAGCAAGTATTGTATGGTAAGATTAATCCTGACTAATTCTTCTTTTCTGGTTTGAGGAAGGATTCGAGAAACAGTGGGAGCCATCCTGTTTAGATAAACTAAAAACCAATCTAAACTTGCAACAGCATCATGCTAAAGTGTTTCTTCTCTCTCTCCCAAATTGCAGCAACCAAAGATGACGGGCCTTAAGTTGTTATTAGATAAAAATATATTGACAGGGCCAAACTATAAAGATTGGTTCAGGAATGTCAAGATGGCAATAACTTATGACAAGTTGGGCTATGTCCTTACTACTAAAGCCCCCGCCGTCCCAGGTCCAGAATCCAGTGTCGCGGATAAGGAAATCCGTAAGACCTGGGAGATTGACTGCGCGAAGGCCAAGTGCCTCGTGCTGGCCTCTATGAACAACGAGCACTAGAGGCGGCACGAGAATATGGATCTTGAATCCATATTCCTCCATGCCAAATAATTATATGGAGAGCGATCTCGTATATACGAGACCTCGAAGTAGCTTTTTCAGGTGAGATTGGCCGTCGGATCATCTGTAAGGGAACACGTCCTTAAGATGATCGGCTATATTGAAAAGCTCGCGGACATCGGGACGACGTTACAGAATGAGCTGTATACATACTTAATTCTGCGGTCCCTCCCTCCCACCTACGCCTAGTTTATCTTGAATTTTAATATTCAAGATAAAAAAAAAGTTGAACTTCCGGCACTCCTCAACATGTTGAAAAGTGCTGAGGGAACCCTGCAGAAAGCCAGGAAAACACCCGCTTTATTGTTGGTGGAGCTTCCTCTTCTAGATCTAAGGCGAAAGCCAAAAGAAAGAAGAGGAAGGCCCCCTCCAAACCGAGAGGCAGTGTTAGTAAGGTGGAAGCAAAGGGCAAGGCAAGAGTAGAGGGGCCGACAGTAGGAAAGGAAGAATGCTTCTACTGTCATAAGAAGGGCCGCTGGAAGAAAAATTGCAGGGCTTGGAAGGCCAAAAACCAGGACCCGAAGCAAGTTGTGGCTTCGGCTTCAGGTATATTTGTAATTGAAAATTGTCTGTCAATTAACTCTACTTCCTGGGCATTAGATACCGGATCAGGATCTCATATCTGTAATTCTTTGCAGGCAATGAGAAGCTGTAGGGTTCTGAAGACCGGTGATATGACCCTCAGGGTTGCTAACGGAGCTGTTCCCCGCCGAAACACAGAGACACAACCGCGTAGGTCCATCTTGCCTGAATTTGGGGGCAGATGCTAATTGGTACTATCCGTCCACCTCTTCGAAAATGCCAAGTTGATTTATGACACCATGTATCGAAGGTTTAAACGGATGCGACCAATGTAGCAGACTTCGTCAGATTCCCTCTCGTTGAGGGGTTTTTTTTATTGTGGGGACGCTCTTCCCTGCAGGCGCAAGCCCCTGCAGTTAATTATGCTACCACATCGCGGTAACCACTTTCTCCTTCTCTAGATGGTCATTTCGCATTGTGGGTATTTGTTTTGTTTTTGGTTGCCCGTGGATTGTATACGGAGACTAATTTATGTTATCGCCCGTAGGGCGTGGATTAGTCCAAATCTGTATTTTCTTAGATTTCGGTTTGGGGGTTGGGTTTAAGGATACGTTAGTCTCATTTGAGACTAAGGTCAACTTAAACGTTTGTTAAGGATACGTTAGTCTAATTTTAGACTAAGATCTACTTAAAAGTTTGTTAAGGACACGTTAGTCTAATTTTAGACTAAGGTCGACTTAACCATTTGTTAAGGATACGTTAGTCTAATTTTAGACTAAGATCTACTTAACGGGATCATTTAGATCCAACAAAAGAGAATTTGGGCTCTATTGTTCTAGTTTAGGGAATTTCGGTCAATTGCTGGTTTAAGGACATGGTGGTCAAAGGTTAAGGACATCATAGTCTGTGAGTTTAAAGACCCCACAGTCAAGGTTAAGGACATCATAGTCCGTGAGTTTAAAGGGACCCCATAATCCAGTTTAAAGACGTCATAGTCTATGGGCTTAAGGACCCCACAGTCCGAGGTTAAGGACCTCATAGTCCATGGGCTTAAGGACCCTACAGTCCGTGGAATGATTGGTTATCGGGACCCGTCACCTCTCTGAAGACGTTGAAGGATTACAACGACAAATATCAGAGGAGTGAAGAGATGTATCCTTGAACCAAAGTTGATTGGGAAATCTGTAGTTCAATTTGGAACTAAGATCAATTAATTCGATTATGAGCACATTGGCTCAGTTAAATCTGAATTGAGGACTTATGGCCAACTTGGACTAAGTCCAATTAGGTTTGAAATGTTGGCCCTTTGTTGGACTATTGAACATTTGTCTGGGTTCAGCCCCCTATTATTTAGCAATACTAAACAGGGGTTTGGGGGCTCTGACAACATTTTGTTTTTGGCTGAGCACTAACCATTCATTATAGCTCTAGACTTTACTTTGCATATCATATGAACTGACCAATTTTGAGGTCCAGTTGAAGGGGAGATTTGCCTCTGGAAAACTTAACCAATTTGTGATAAGCTTAGCTTTAAAATAGTGTTGAACACTAGAGGATACTTGGCGATCACGTGCTCCCTCGTAGTATGCTGAAAATAGTGTTAAACACTAAGGACGAGGCGGTTAAAGCAGTGTAAAACACTAAATTTGAATTGGTCACGTGGGGTCACGTGAGGCATCTGAAGATGGGGCCAGACTTCCTTTATTTTGGTCCCAGAATATTCAGATAAGTGTTAAACACTTTTAGTCTTTGAAATTATCACGTGTGGACACGTGACAATGCCTCTGCGTTGGGCATCAATTCCTTTATCTTCCCCTATTTTATTCTTTTGAAAAGGGGTATTTGTCAGAAGTCACGTAGGGACACGTGAAGCGCCCTAGATCAGTACTGCTTTTGGCTTTGTTCTCTTTTATTTTGAAGGTCACGTGGGAGCACGTGAGGCATTGCCTCTAAGCTTTTTCTTTCTCATTTTGAGGAGTCTGTTTAGGGGTCACGTAGGGACACGTGAGGCATTGCCTCCAGACTTGTTCTTTCTCATTTTGAGGAGTCTATTTAAGGGTCACGTGGGGGCACATGACCTAGTCTTGTTCGTTCTCTTTTGATCATTGAGAGGGAGGGTCACGTGTTGCCACATGACCAGGTTGGGTACTGATTTCTTTACGTGCATGGAGAGTTTTAAGTCCCTTGTTATAAGAATTAAATTCTTTTATAGGGTTAAACCCTAGTTCTGTTTAAAGGAATTAAATTCCTATGTATTTGGAACAATTAAATTCTTATGTAGAGTTAAACCCTAGTTTCATTTGGAGAAATTAAATTCCTATGAATTTGGGAGAATTAAATTCTCATATAGGGTTAAACCCTAGTTTTATTTGGAGGAATTGAATTCCTATGAATTTGGGAGAATTAAATTCTCATATATGGTTAAACCCTAGTTCTGTTTGGAGGAATTAAATTCCTATGAATTTGGGGGAATTAAATTCCTTAAACTCAAATTCTCCATTTAAGTTTTGGATCTGCATGGCAGAATCTCCCCGATGAGAATTAAATTCTCAACTTGTGAGAAGATCTGTTTCTGCAGACCTTCAACCAAAGGAAGAACTAAGTTCTTATTCAGAAGAGTTAAACTCTTAAATTTGAGAATTAAATTCTCTTTTATTTTATGGAGCTTAGATCTCTTTTCCCTTTCTCACCTAGGGTTTTTCTTCTTCTGAAGAGATCTACTTTTTTTCTCTTGAGAATTAAATTCTTCTCTCTTTTTTTCTCTCTGTTGTTGTATATTTCCCAAGAAAAAATAGATCCCCTTCTCTTCTCTTCTTGGCTCCTATTTATAGGAGAAAGAAAAGAATCATTTTGTTTTATCAATCTTTTATTGAAAGATTTTAGTTGTTTTTGTAACCAACATGATCTTTTAGATCACTCAGTGAATTTTATTCACCATTGGATTTTTAATCCAAAAGATATTTTATCCGTTATTCCAGGAAAATTTCAGGAAAATCTTTCCTTGTATAAAATCTTTCCATAAATTGGTGATTTTTAATCACCATTGGATTTTTAATCCAACGGTGCTCCTTTTTACAGTGCACCATCTTTTTTGTTTGGAAAGATTTAGAGAAATATTTTTCCAGTTAGGGTTTTTGATTCCCTCTTAATTAGAATTTAATTCTATTAATTCATAGATCTTTAGGAACCCATCACGTGTTGGCACGTGACCCCCTGATTAAGCATTTGACCAGAATTTAATTCTGTTGTTTTAAAGAACTCAGGAATTATCACGTGTCAGCACATGACCCTTGGTCACGTGTTGGCACGTGATGCCCCATTGGGACTTTTCCTTATTATTTTATTATATCTTTAATTCTTTTCAGTGGGTTTAAAGGCGCATCACATGTTGGCACATGACCCCACTGATTAATTATTTCTAATTATTTATTTTATTCAGTGCCTACAGGCTTTGCCTGTAAATGGTCGCGTGTCTGCACGTGATGCCCGGTCACATGTGAGCACGTGATGCCTCATAACTTTTGATCCCGGATGAATTATGAGGCCCATAATATATCAAATCGAAGAATTTTTCGAGACACTTTCGATATCATCAGAATTTAGCTATTTCTCATTCGGGAGTTTGTCAAAATGCAGCCTAGAAAATACTGGTTCGCATTTTCTTAAACGTATCGCTGCCATTTGATACCTTAGGCTCTTTTACGCAGAAATTTTTTTGACGGGAACAAATGCCCCCACTACTTTTCCCCCGTAAGCATATACGTGGGTGAAGTAGTGCAGAGTAATTCATAGCGTATGGCCAGTTTTGGGTTGGTATATAATTTTCAGAATCTTGATCTGAGAAGATAACGAGCGGACACAAGCGTCGTCATTTATCATTGACTCAAATCTCGACTCTGAAGGGACATAGTTCCAAACCCTCAGCTCCATGAGCCACACCCTTCTATTTCTTTATGTTTTACTCTGACGTGAAGTAGTTTATATGCTCATGAGTAACTTCTCCATTTCAGTGGCATGTAGCTTTGGCAAGTGTGGCCCATAGATGGTAGATAACAGTTCATCTTGAACTCTTTATAAGGTAGCGATGGCTTAAAAAACAGGGTTAGGATCTGTTGCCTAAGACTTTTCAACTTTATGAGCCGTGAGGGTCTCACAAAGGCTTTTCTCCCTATGAGTCGTGAGGATCTCGTAGGTGTTTTTTCTCCTTAGGAGTCGTGAGGACTCCTAAGTGCGTTATCTCCTGAGAATCGTAAGGATCCCACAAGAGAATTTTCTTTATGCGTAGGGACACTAATTTCCCCGCAAGTTGAGACGAATCGAGAGATTCTCGCAAAGACACTGATTTCCTTGCGGGTCGAAACGAATCGAGAGGTTCTCACCAAGGACACTGATTTCCCTGAATCGAGATAAGAAGTGATGGTTTAGGAAACAAGTTTAGATCTGCTGCCTAAGACTTTTCAACTTCATGAGCCGTGAGGGTCTCATAAAGATTTTTTTCTCGCTACGAGTCGAGAGGATCTTGTAGGTGTATTTTCTCCTTAGGAATCGTGAGGATTCCTAAGTGTGTTTTCTCTTGAGAGTCGTAAGGATCTCACAAGAGAATTTTCTTCCTTACAAGTCGAGAGGACTCGTAAGTGATTGATGAGTTGACCTACTCCCAAGTCAATGCATTGCTTCAACAGGGAGGTCGAGGGTTGACTTTGGGTTGTCTGTGCACCGCTAAGTCATGGAACTGGAAACTTTGCCGTGGCTCCGCTTTGCTGATGTTGTATATTCCTGCAGAGACACTGATTTCTCTACGGGTCGGCGTGAATCGAGATGTTCTCGTCAAGGACGCTGATTTCCCTGAATCGAGGTATTTGCCAAGAACACTGATTTCCTCGGAGTTGAGATGAATCGAGCTATTCCTGCAAAGACACTGATTTCCTTGCGGGTCGACGTGAATCGAGATGCTCTCGCCAAGGATGCTGATTTCCCTGAATCGAGGTTTTTGCCAAGGACGCTGATTTCCTCGGAGTTGAAACAAATCGAGGTATTCTTGCAAAGACACTGATTTCTCTGCGGGTCAATGCGAATCGAGATACTCTCGTCAAGGACGATGATTTCCCTAAATCTAGGAAGTTGCCAAGGACACTGATTTCCCTGGGGTTGAGACGAATCGAGGTATTCCTGCAAAGACACTGATTTCTCTGCGGGTCGACGCGAATAGAGGTGCTCTCGTCAAGGACGCTGATTTCCCTGAATCGAGGTTTTTTCCAAGGACACTGATTTTCTCAGAGTTGAAATGAATCGAGGTATTCCTGCAAAGACGCTGATTTCTCTGCGGGTCGATGCGAATTGAGATGCTCTCATCAAGGACGCTGATTTCCCTGAATCGAGGAGGTTTCCAAGGACACTGATTTCCTCGGAGTTGAAACGAATCGAGGTATTCCTGCAAAGACGCTGATTTCTCTGTGGGTCGACGCGAATCGAGATGCTCTCGTCAAGGACACTGATTTCCCTGAATCGAGGTTTTTGCCAAGGATACTGATTTCCTCGGAGTTGAAACGAATCGAGGTATTCCTGCAAAGACGCTGATTTCTCTGCGGGTCGATTCGAATCGAGATGCTCTCGTCAAGGACGTTGATTTCCCTGAATCGAGGTTTTTGCCAAGGACGCTGATTTCCCTGGGGTTGATACGAATTGAGATATTCCAGCAAAGACACTGATTTCTCTGCGGGTCGACGCGAATCGAGATGCTCTCGTCAAGGACGCTGATTTCCCTGAATCGAGGAGGTTGCCAAGGACACTGATTTCTCTGGGGTTTAGACGAATCGAGATATTCCTGCAAAGACACTGATTTCTCTGCGGGTCGATGCGAATCGAGATGCTCTCGTCAAGGACGCTGATTTCCCTGAATCAAGGTTTTGCCAAGGACACTGATTTCCCTGGAGGTCGAAACGAATCGAGGTATTCCTACAAAGACGCTGATTTCTCTGCGGGTCGACACGAATCGAGATGCTCTCGTCAAGGATGCTGATTTCCCTGAATCGAGGTTTTTGCCAAGGACACTGATTTCCTCGGAGTTGAGACGAATCAAGCTATTCCTGCAAAGATGCTGATTTCTCTATGGGTCGCCACGAATCGAGGTTTTGCCAAGGACACTGATTTCCCTGGGGTTGAGACTAATCGAGGTATTCCTGCAAAGACGCTGATTTCTTTGCAGGTCGACGCGAATCGAAATGCTCTTGTCAAGGACGCTGATTTTCCTGAATCGAGGAGGTTGCCAAGAACACTGATTTCCCTGGGGTTGAGACGAATCGAGATATTCCTGTAAAGACGCTAATTTCTATGCGGGTCGACGTGAATCGAGGTTTTGCCAAGGACACTGATTTCCCTGAGGTTGAGACGAATCGAGGTATTCCTGCAAAGACACTGATTTCTCTGTGGGTCGACACGAATCGAGGTTTTGCCAAGGACACTGATTTCCCTGGGGTTGAGTCGAATCGAGGTATTCCTGCAAAGACGTTGATTTCTTTGCGGGTCGATGCGAATCGAGATGCTCTCGTCAAGGACGCTGATATCCCTGAATCGAGGTTTTTGCCAAGGACACTGATTTCCTCAGAGTTGAAACGAATTGAGATATTCCTGCAAAGACGCTGATTTCTCTGCGAGTCGATGCGAATCGAGATGCTCTCGTCAAGGACGCTGATTTCCCTGAATTGAGGAGGTTGCCAAGGACACTGATTTCCCTGGGGTTGAGACGAATCGAGATATTCCTGCAAAGACGCTGATTTATCTGCGGGTCGACGCGAATCGAGGTGCTCTCATCAAGAACGCTTATTTCCCTGAATCGAGGTATTTGGTTGACTTATTTCCGAGACAGAGCGTTGATCCGGCAGGGAGGTCATTGGTTGACTTGTTTCCGAGACGGAGCGTTGATCCGGCGTGGAAGTCATTGGTTGACTCTAGGTTGTCTGTGGACTATAGAGTCTTGGATCTGGGGACTTTGCCGTGGCTCCGATTGATGGTGTAGCATCTGTGTCCTGCTGGAATAAGGAGGCACACCGTTTTTGGTCTTCGAGCCGTAGATGTAGCCATTGAGATTTGGAACTAGGGACTTTGCCATGGCTCCGCTTCGTTGTGACTCTGAGCTCGGTTGTTGACATCATGTCTGTATCTGGTTGGAGTGAGGAAAAACACCGCTGGTAATCTCTAGGCTGTCTGTGAACCGTCGAGATTTGGAACTAGGGGACTTTGTCATGGTTCCGTTGTTTTGACCCTGGGGTCATTTGTTGACGTCGCATCCGCATCCTGCTGGGGTAAGGATAAACGCCGTTGGTGATCTCTAGGTTGTCTGTGAACCGTCGAGATTTGGAACTAGGGGACTTTGCCAAGGTTCCGGGGTTTTGACCCTAGGGTCATTTGTTGACGTCGCATCTGCATTCTGCTGGGGTAAGGAGAAACGCCGTTGGTGATCTCTAGGCTGTCTGTGAACCGTTGAGATTTGGAACCAGGGGACTTTGCCATGGTTCCGGGGTAGTCTCTGGGCTGTCTTTGAACCGTCAAGATTTGGATCTAGAGGACTTTGTCGTGGCTCCATTTTTTGATGTTGCGTCCGCATCCGATTGGAGGGAGGAAGAACGCCGGTGTTGATCTCTAAATTGTCGATGTTGACGTCGAGACCCTGAAGCTAGGGATCTTTCTTCGCTTCATTTGTTGACATTGTGTCTGCAATATTGCGACGCACGTCGAGGTTTGGAACTAGGGGACTTTGCCGTGGCTCCATTTTTTGATGTTGCGTCTGCATCCGATTGGAGGGAGGAAGAACGCCGGTGTTGATCTCTAAGTTGTCGATGTTGACGTCGAAACCATGAAGCTAGGGATCTTCCTTCACTTCGTTTGTTGACACTGTGTCTGCAATATTGCGACAAATGTCGAGATTGTCTTTAGGTTGTCTATGAACCGTCAAGATTTGGCTTCGCTTCCTGATGGAGCCTGGTGGGAAGGTATGGTTCCTTCTTGTATACAGGGATCGATGTGATCTCACCTGTAGGGCAAAAAGTTTCATTCTTTCATTCTTTTTATTTCTTTCCGTGATCCTCTATCATTTCAGCTTTTTATATCGGGAAAATCGCGATTGCCCAATCAATTCGGCTTTTTTTCATGGTGCCCAATCATTTCAGCTATTTTTCTTTTTTACTCGCTGCTTTTTATTGCGAGTTGCCTAATCATTTCGGCTGTTTTTGTATGCATACATTTTTGCTTGCTGATTTCGTTGCAAGTTGCCTCATTATTTCGGCTATTTCATATGCATTTTTGGCTCGCTGAGTTTTTATCGTGAGTGTGGAACTTGGAATCTGGTGCCAATCTCAGCATTAGCATCGCTGCGACTGGAATATTTCCAGGAGCGAATCATCATTTACCATGAAAGGACTTGGAATTTGATACCGATTTAGGCATCAGCATCGCTACAACTGGGATATTGCCAGGAGCGAATCATCATTTACCTCTGTCGATGTCGAACAAAGGTGGTTTAGCAAACAGGGTTAGGATACTGTTGACTAAGGCTTTTTGACTTTACAAGACGTAAGGATCTCATAAAGGTATTTCTCCCTACGAGTCGTGAGGATCTCGTAGGTGCGTTTTCTCCTTAAAAATCGTGAGGATTCTTAAGTGTATGTTCTCTTATAAGTCGTAAGGATTTTATAAGAGTGTTTTCTCTTTATAAGTCGAGAGGACTTACAAGGATCGTTCACCGTGTGAGCATATCCCTAGTCGCTGGTGGGAATTTATTAGGGAAATGTTTATTCGTACCCGTGGATTGTATACAAGGGTCAGCATTGAACCGCTTGTAGGGAAAAATCAGGGTGTATGACTGCTTAAGAACAGGTTCAGATCCCTGTAGCATAAGGCTTTTGAATCTTATGAGCCGTGAGGGTCTCATAAGAGGGTTCTCCTTATGAGTCGTGAGGATCTCGCAAGTGTAATTTCTCCTTAGGAATCGTGGGGATCCCTAAGTGTGTTTCTCCTTTGTGAGTCGTAAGGATCTCACGCGGGTGGTTTCTCCTTACAGGGTCGAGATGATCTTGCAAGTGTCTTTTAACGAGATTGCGCCTTTTGGGTTTTCACAAAACTCGCCGGTAGTCCCGCTGTTTTTACTCACGGAGCCCTTTCGGGTTTTCATCCGTGCCCATTTCGCTTATGGACGTACCGTTTTTTTACACCACGTCAGCCTGGGGATGCCGCGGGTTTTTAGTAGTTTAAAGACATTTCGGTCAAAGGTCCGAGATTTTTCGGGCAACGTACAATTACGCAGCTAGATTTTCTCGCAAATCTTCGCATCTTTTGTGTCGAAGGTGGATTCCTTGAAGAGAGGGATGAGGGCGATTTCTTCGTCAGAGTCGCTTCCAAAGGTGATAACTTGCAATCCCTTGGTGTCGACTATGCGACAGTTGCCAGAGGCTCTTTTACGCTCATCTGTCGTGCTTTTCTGTTCCCGACGAGCCTTGCGCTTCACTCGTTGAACGTGTTGTCGGTGGGCAACATATCCCTGCCACCAGTTTTTAAAGGCTATGTACTCCTCGATAGGGTGTGCAATCCTCCGATGGTATAAGCAGAAGTTAGGATGTATGCCCGCTTCATCAAGATGTATACTGCCAGGAGAATTTCCTCTGAAAGAAGACAACTTCATTCCTATTTACAGGGCTCTAGCGAATCGTTTCCTTACTTTAAACTTGCTTTTACTGACGATAAGGATGCTTCGATCCGGTTGGGGTGCCTCGACCTTTTCATTCAGTCATCAGCATTTGGCTTTTTCGAATATAGCCAATTCGCGCTCTCGATTGGCTTTGCTTTTCTGACGGGCTTCGTTCAGTAGCAAGTCGATCATCTCGTCAGACGGTTCTAAGGGTTTTGGCTTCGATCCTGCCTCCAGCTCTTTTATGCTGTCTTCTATCGCCGAGTGAGCTTCTTCGTTAGTTATTGCCGAATGAGAGACCATGTGGCAACTTGCCACATAGTCCTCAGATTCTTCTGACGAGTCATCCCCGTTGTTATCGTCGTTATCTCCGCTCTCAAGGATATTGTTGAGAAATTCTTGGAGTGTGACCGGGGTCCGCGCCTTCTGGTTATATTCCTCCAGTGCGTCAATATGCTTTTGCAGATCCGTGCGCTTGTCATCAGGCTTCACGGGCTTTTTCTTCTTCTTTAAAGACTTTGACGGCTGGGCCTGAGCATTTTGACCATCGCTACCAATTCTCGGCATCGTGTGCGGTTTTAGCATTCCCTCAATGATCTCAGGCTCTAGCGGGCTTTTCCACCTGATTGCCGGGCATGTATGAAGATCCTTCAGCATTCTTTTCGTCATGGCTGAAAGAGCGACCTCCTATGGAGCTTCTTCTATAAAAGAGTACGATGCCTCCGGTGTGTCCACCCTTTTAGGAGTGTGCTGTTGTGGCGGATTCACCTTTCAGTTTTCGGATAGCACGAACTTGCCCTATTAGTATTGGTCTTCAACCCAGTTTTTGAAGACGTAGCAGTCTTCGATCAGATGGCCCAATACTCGGTGGTAGGGGCAGTAATTAGGATCGTTGATTTCATTCGGTTGCATTGGGCATCTCGACTTCGGTAGAGTGATGAGCCCATTGCGCACTGCCAGTTCAAACAGTTTCCTTGTTTTATCCCGGGGAAACGAGTAAGGACGTCTCAACTTCTCATCAAGGGATTGCCTCTTGTTGCTTTGGCGAACAACCGGTCTCGGGCCACTCGGTTGTTGTTGAGCGTTGGCGACGAAGGATGCTTTCCCTTTCCCCTTCTCATTCCGAGGATCCGTCTTTGAGGAGGGTAGTCTATGGCCCATCTGATCCAATTGGGCCAGCTTGTCGATCAAGGCCTGGAAGGTGGCCGGCTTGAAGAACATCATGAATTGGGATATGGTCGCCTGCGGATCAAGGGTCCCCATGAACATGCCTACCGCAGGTGCTTCTTCAATGCGCTGCTCACACTTCGACCATAGATTCCGCCATCGTATTGCGTATTGAACCCATGTCTCGCCAGGTTTCACCCTGGTATTGATCAATGCTGTTATTGGGGTGCGTTCACTAGCACTCGCGAATCGCTGGGTGAATAATAGCTCCATCTCTGCAAAGGTTTTGACAAAATCATTTGGAAGCTCCGAATACCACTCAAACGCCATTTCCGACAATCTACCGACAAATTGACGGAGCAGAAGTTTATCATCACCTCCAGTGTTGCCACATAGAGCCCTGAACTGGGCGACATGCTGATGCGGATTTACCGTCCCCTTATATATATGGAATTTAGAGATCGTATATCCTGGCGGGTACCTTATTTGGTCATACCAGCCTGGATATGGTCGCCCAGTTTTAACAATTTGGCTGGCCGCTTCATTCGCCTGGTGAGCTCGTATTTGCTGAGCGATGTAGTCGTCCAAGGCGGCCTTAGAGATGTTTCCTCTTTGGCTGCTGAAAGAGCCGGAGGGGGGTTCGATGTCTCCCCTCTGTCGTCTTCAATGATGATTGGGGGGTCTTCAGCTGGAGGTTCCGGCTATAACATCATCTCAGCCATGTCTTGGAACAAAAGAGCCATTCGTTTGATGTTGGCTGCCTATTCCGCGGCCTCTTTTTCTTTCCTCTCGAGCATTCTTCGGAGGAATCCAGTATCAGTTTCTTATTCCCGACGCTGCTCCGAGGTTTCTGGATTTTCTTTTAGCCCAGTGAGTGCGGCCATTGCAGTCAGCATCTCCTGAAGTTTCTGCTACTGTTGTTCCTGAGCCTTCGTTATCGATCGGGTAAGCGGTCGATGACCCGTAGAAGCACGGCTTTCTTCTTTTCCGGAAGCCATATAAACGGTATGTATTACCATTCCCTCAGACTTGGGGCGTTTAGATTCAGCGCTTTTGCGGTTCGCCGCGGTCACAAGGGCTTTCTCCGGCCTCCTTCTTTTTTGAGCGGTTGATGTTGAGAGAGCCGTTGCAGCGGGCACCCAGACGGCTGTCGCCTTTGGTAGCTTGACAGGATGGTTTTCTCCTTGTCGAGCTTTAAGCTTCTTTGATCGGCGAGAGTAGTCCTGGTCAATCATCGATTCCTGGACCTGTCGCCAGACTTTATAAATTTTGGAGGACAGCCACTGAGGGGGCTGCTCCGGTTTCTTTTCTGTGGTGATCTCCATAGGTGGAAGAGATCTCTTCAGCACGGCAGTCGGAGAGTTCTTGCGAACCCTCCTAAGCAGTTCAAAGCTGTTCCCAGTGGGAACAGCAGCATTGATTTCCACCATGGGAGCTGGCGGAGTTAGTCCAGAAGGGGAGCTGCCCCCAGCCTTCCTTACTCGGCGCCAATGACGACGGCGAGCATGTCGTGCAGATGGAGTTGGTTCAGGTATGGGGATGGCTTTGTCATGCCCCCTGTCTTGGCGAAGGGTTGTCGTTGGTGTCAGCCTTTTAAAGACTGACGTTCGCCGAGAAGTAATGTCCAACCTATCGAAGGCAGACTTCCGAGTAGGGGAAGAAACCTTGACGATTTCGTCTGGAACAGGAGCTGAAATAGTCAGTCTTGTGAAGACCGACCCTTTGGCAGGAGGTGCCGCCTTGACGACTTTGGGAGCAGGAATGGCTATCCTTTTTGGCATAACCCTTTCTAGTATCATGGGCTTCTTCATGGGCCCAAATGAGTTTTGGCCCAGTCTGTCAAAGATTAAGGCACTGGATTTGGGCGACTCGTTGAGAGGGGCCGCTGTAGTTGCAAGACAATCAAAGACTGACTTCTTAGGAGCTTCTTGCGATGGTACAGGGGCGTTGAAGCTCATCGGTGGGAGCATGGTCCCGAAGAACAATCCAGTGGTGGCCTGAGTCACCTGTTCCACCGGCATAGCGAAGATGGAGGCCGCTTGGGGCCCGTAAGTCACTCCTCCGGACGGGACAGAGCGAGAGTTGCAGTTGCAGTTAGTGCAGTTTGAAGCCATTGATCTTCTGTTTTCTGCACGGAGCAAAAAAACAAATCTTAGTACCTCGAATCCATAAGCAACCATAGCAAACCGCGATTCGTTCATGAACACGACACACGAGTGGAAAGAAGAAAAGGTCCCACCGGGCGTGCCAGAATCTGTTTCCCGCCGAAACACAGAGACGCGACCGCGTAGGTCCGTCTTGCCTGAATTTGGGGGCAGATGCTAATTGGTGCTATCCGTCCACCTCTCCAAAGATGCCAAGTTGATTTATGACACCATGTATCGAAGATTTAAACGGATGCGGCCGATGTAGCAGACTTCGTCAGATTCCCTCTCGTTGAGGGGTTTTTGATTGTGGGGATACTCTTCCCTGCAGGCGCAAGCCCCTGCAGCTAATTATGCTACCGCATCGTGGTAACAATTTTCTCCTACTCCAAATGGTCACTTCGCGTCGTAGGTGTTTGTTTTGTTTTTGATTGCCCGTGGATTGTATACGGAGACTAAGTAATGTTATCGCCCATAGGGCGTGGATTAGTCCAAATCCGTATTTTCTTAGATTTGGGTTTGGGGGTTGTGTTTAAGGATACGTTAGTCTCATTTGAGATTAAAATCAACTTAAACGTTTGTTAAGGATACGTTAGTCTAATTTTAGACTAAGATCTACTTAACAGTTTGTTAAGAACACGTTAGTCTAATTTTAGACTAAGGTCAACTTAACCATTTGTTAAGGATACGTTAGTCTAATTTTAGACTAAGATCTACTTAACGGGATCATTTAGATCTAACAAAAGAGCATTTGGGCTCTATTGTTCTAGTTTAGGGACTTTGCGGTCAATTGCCAGTTTAAGGACATGGTGGTCCAAGGTTAAGGACATCATAGTCCGTAAGTTTAAAGTCCCCACAGTCAAGGTTAAGACATCATAGTCCGTGAGTTTAAAGGGACCCCACAATCCAGTTTAAAGACGTCATAGTCTATGGGCTTAAGGACCCCACAGTCCAAGGTTAAGGACCTCATATTCCATGGGCTTAAGGACCCTACAGTCCGTGGAATGATTGGTTATCGGGACCCGTCACCTCTCCGAAGACGTTGAAGGATTACAACGACAAATATCAGAGGATTGAAGAGATATACCCTTGAACCAAAGTTGATTGGGAAATCTATAGTCCAATTTGGAACTAAGATCAATTAATTATATTATGTGCACATTGGCTCAGTTAAATCTGGATTGAGAACTTATGGCCAACTTGGGCTAAGTTCAATTAGGTATGAAATATTGGCCCTTTGTTGGACTATTGAACATTTGTCTGGGTTCAGCCCCCTATTATTTAGCAATGCTAAACAGGAGTTTGGGGGCTCTAACAACATTTTGTCTTTGGCTGAGCACTAAGCATTCATTATAGCTCTGGACTTTACTTTGCATATCATATGAACTGACCAATTTTGAGGTCCAGTTGAAGGGGAGATTTGCCTCTGGAAAACTTAACCAATTTGGGATAAGCTTGGCTTTAAAATAGTGTTGAACACTAGAGGATACTTGGCAATTACGTGCTCCCTCGTGATATGCTGAAAATAGTGTTAAACACTAAGGACGGGGCGCTTAAAGTAGTGTTAAACACTAAAATTGAATTGGATACGTGGGGTCACGTGAGGCATCTGAAGATGGGGCCAGACTTTCTTTATTTTGTTCTCAGAATATTCAGATAAGTGTTAAACACTTTTAGTCTTTAAAATTATCACGTGTGGACACATGACAATGCCTCTGCGTTGGGCATCAATTCCTCTGTCTTCCCCTATTTTATTCTTTTGAAAAGGGGTATTTGTTAGGGGTCACATGGGGACACTTGAAGCGCCCTAGATCAGTACTGCCTTTGGCTTTGTTCTCTTTTATTTTGAGGGTCACGTGGGAGCACGTGAGGCATTGCCTCTAAGCTTTTTCTTTCTCATTTTGAGGAGTCTGTTTAGGGGTCATGTGGGGACCCGTGAGGCATTGCCTCCAGACTTGTTCTTTCTCATTTTGAGGATTCTGTTTAAGGGTCACGTGGGGGCACGTGACCTAGTCTTGTTCGTTCTCTTTTGATCATTGAAAGGGAGGGTCACGTGTTGCCACGTGACCAGATTGGGTACTGATTTCTTTACATGCATGGAGAGTTTTAAGTCCCTTGTTTTAAGAATTAAATTCTCTTATAGGGTTAAACCCTAGTTCTGTTTAGAGGAATTAAATTCCTATGTATTTGGAAGAATTAAATTCTTATGTAGGGTTAAACCCTAGTTTCATTTGGAGGAATTAAATTCCTATGAATTTGGGAGAATTAAATTCTCATATAGAGATAAACCCTAGTTTTATTTGGAGGAATTGAATTCCTATGAATTTGGGAGAATTAAATTCTCATATAGGGTTAAACCCTAGTTCTGTTTAGAGGAATTAAATTCCTATGAATTTGGGGGAATTAAATTCCTTAAACTCAAATTCTCCCTTTATGTTTTGGATCTGCATGGCTGAATCTCCCCGGTGAGAATTAAATTCTCAACTTGTGGGGAGATCTGCTTCTGCAGACCTTCAACCAAAAGAAGAACTAAGTTCTTATTCAGAAAAGTTAAACTCTTAAATTTGAGAATTAAATTCTCTTTTATTTTATGGAGCTTAGATCTCTTTCCCCTTTCTCACCTAGGGTTTTTTTTTTCTGAAGAGATCTTCTTTTTCTCTCTTGAGAATTAAATTCTCCTCTCTTTTTTCTCTCTGTTGTTGTATATTTCCCAAAAAAAGTAGATCCCCTTTTCTTCTCTTCTTGGCTCCTATTTATAGGTGAAAGAAGAATCATTTTATTTTATCAATCTTTCATTGAAAGATTTTAGTTGTTTTTGTAACCAACATGATCTTTTAGATCACTCAGTGAATTTTATTCACCATTGGATTTTTAATCCAAAAGATATTTTATCTGTTATTCCTGGCAAATTTCAGGGAAATCTTTCCTTGTATAAAATCTTTCCATAAATTGGTGATTTTTAATCACCATTGGATTTTTAATCCAACAGTGCTTCTTTTTACAGAGCACCAGCTTTTTTGTTTGGAAATATTTAGAGAAATATTTTTTCAGTTAGGGTTTTTGATTCCTTCTTAATTAGAATTTAATTATATTAATTCATAGATCTTTAGGAACTCATCACGTGTTGGCACGTGATCCCCTGATTAAGCATTTGACCAGAATTTAATTCTGTTGTTTTAAAGAACTCAGGAATTATCACGTGTCAGCACGTGACCCTTGGTCACGTGTTGGCACGTGATGCCCTATTGGGATTTTTCCTTGTTATTTTATTATACCTTTAATTCTTTTCAGTGGGTTTAAAGGCCCATTAAATGTTGGCACGTGACCCCACTGATTAATTATTTCCAATTATTTATTTTATTCAGTGCCTACAGGCTTTGCCTGTAAATGGTCACGTGCCTGCACGTGATGCCCGGTCACGTGTGAGCACATGATGCCTCATAACTTTTAATCCCGGATGAATTATAAGGCCCATAATATATCAAATCAAAGAATTTTTCGAGACACTTTCGATACCATCAGAATTAGTTGTTTATCATTTGTGAGTTTGTCAAAATACAGCCTGGAAAATACTGGTTCGTATTTTCATAAACGTATCGCTGCCATTTGATACCTTAGACTCTTTTGCGCAGAAATTTTTTTTGGCGGGAACAGGAGCTAGCGTGGATGCTGTGTCCGTAGGGGAATATCACTTTGGATTGACGAGTGGACATATTTTGGTTTTGCGCAACTGTTTTTGTATACCTAGTTTGACTTGTAATATCATTTTTGTATCTTTGTTATCAAAAGAAGTTTATGATTTTACATTTGTATGCAATGTCGTAAACATCCACCTTAATCATGGTTTGATTGGGTCAGGTACTCTAAACAATGGTATATACGTATTAAACCAACTACAAATTTTCAATGTCCAGAACACACATAAAAGAAAGACTCTAGAAATAAATTATACTTTCTTATGGCATTGTAGACTAGGTCACATCAACGAAACAAGGTTGACCAAGTTACATAAAGAAGGATATTTGAATCCGTTCGAATATCAATCTTATGCAACTTGTCAATCATGTCTCAAAGGAAAGATGACACAGACTCCGTTCATTAGACACGGAGTAAGAGCTTGGGACTCATACACAGCGATGTATGTGGCCCAATGTCTATACATGCAAGAAGTGGTTATTCCTATTTCATTACTTTTACGGATGTTTTCTCTAGATATGGACATGTTTTCTTGATGAAAAATAAATTCGAGACCCTTGAGAAATTCCGGGAATATAAGAATGAAGTGGAAAAACAAACCGGCAAAAGTATCAAGACACTGAGATCTGATCGAGGTGGTGAATACTTGAGTGCCAATTTCCTGGATTACATAAAAAAATGGAATTCTCTCCCAGCTTACTCCTCCATACACACCACAACACAACGGTGTATCAGAGAGACGGAACCGAACCCTATTGGATATGGTACGTTCCATGATGAGTAACGCTGAGTTACCGCGATTATTCCGGGGCTATGCACTAGAATCAGCTGCATATCTTTTGAACAAGCTTCCTACCAAGAATGTACCTACCACACCATATCAGATGTGGAGTGGGAAGAAACCCTATCTTCAATATCTGAAGATATGGGGATGTCCGGTTTTCGTTAAAAAGCAGCATGCAGACAAGCTCGAGGCATGCTCAGTACTGTGTAAGTTTGTGGGATACACAAAAAATTCCAGGAAGTATCTTTTCTATTACGCAGAGGAACAAAAGATTTTTGTTTCTCGTCATGCCCACTTTTTGGAACATCAATTTTTAGTAAAAGAGACTAGTGGGAGCGCAATAGAACTGGAAGAAATTCCAGAACCACAAGCTATTACTGAAAGCTTGGTGGAACCAGAAGTTTCAAAAGAATAGAACATTCCTGCGCCACTCCGCAGGAGTAGTAGGCTATCTCATCCGCCTGAGAGATACAACAGTTTTCTCGTAGATGGGGATAGAGAGGATTGCATCATTGATAATGATGAGCCAACTAACTTCCAGCAAGCCATTCAGAGCACTGACTCGATAAAATGGCTGGATGCAATGCGGACCGAGATGGAGTCCATGTACACCAACAAAGTATGAACTTTGGACATTGCTCCAGAAGGGGTAAAACCCGTAGGCTGCAAATGAATCTTCAGAAATAAGATTGGTATAGATGGATAGGTTAAAACCTATAAGGCTAGACTTGTTGCAAAAGGATTTCGTCAAAGACCTGGTTTGGACTATGATGAAACCTTTTCTCCAGTGGCTATGCTCAAATCCATTCGGATCCTTCTTGCCATTGCTGCCTTCTACGATTATGAGATTTGGCAGATGGATGTAAAAACCGCTTTTCTAAATAGAAATTTGGAAGAGTGTGTCTATATGGACCAGCCAGAGGGTTTCATTCAGAGTGGGAGCAGCGAGAAAGTGTGCAAATTGCTTAAATCTATCTATGGACTAAAGCAGGCACCGCGGAATTGGAACATCTGTTTTGATGAGACGGTCAAAGAATTTGACTTTATCAAAAATCCAGATGAGCCATGCATTTATAGGAAGATTGTAACACAAACTATTGTATTCCTCGTCTTGTACGTGAATGACATTCTCTTGATAAGAAATGATATTCTTATACTATAATCTGTCAAAGGTTTCTTGTCACAAAGTTTCTCCATGAAAGACCTGGATGATGCTTCTTACATTTTGGGGATCCAGATCTATCGTGATAGATCTAAGAGAATGTTGGGACTTTCACAGTCCAGGTACATCGACACCATACTGAAAAGATTCACTATAGAAGATTTAAAGTGCAGTAATTTACCGGCTAGTCACGGAATCACCTTTTCCGAAAAGATGTCTCCCAAGACTGATTTGGAAAGGGATCGCATGTCTATTATACCCTACGCTTCTGCGGTATGCTCTATAATGTATGCGATGTTGTGTATCAGACCAGATATAGCTTATGCACTAAGCGTAATAAGCCGGTATCAGTCAAACCCTGGGGAGAAGCACTGGATAGCAGTAAAGAACATTCTCAAGTACCTGAGAAGGACTAAGAAAATGTTCTTGGTTTACGGTGGAAAAAACCTCCAGATCGAGACCTTTGCTGACTCCAGCTTCCAGAGTGACAAGGATGACTCCAAATCCATGTCAGGTTATGTCTTTACCCTTAATGGAGGGGCGGTCTGTTGGAAGAGTTCCAAGCAGGACACCGTTGCTGACTCAACGATGGAAGCGGAGTATATCGCAGATTCTGATGCCGCAAAAGAAGCAGTCTGGATGAGAAATTTCTTAACAGAACTTCAGGTGGTTCAGTCCATTGTTGATCTAATACCTCTGTATTGTGACAACGGGGCTATAGCTTTAGCAAAGGAACCCAGGTCCTATCAGAAGTCCAGACACATCTTGAGGCGGTATCACCTGATCAGGGAGATCGTGGATCGCCAGGAGATCGAGGTTTGGAGAGTTTCTAAAGAAGACAACACTGCAGATCCATTCACAAAGGCCATCCCTCAGACGCAGTTCGAGAGGCTATTCAAGATGATAGGTCTGCGATATGCCAACACATGGCCTTAGTACAAGTGGAAGATTGTTAGTGTAATATGCCCTAGAGGCCTTTATTGTATAGTAATAATTTGTATATTACATTTTGGAAGCTTGGGATATATACACGGATTTATGACAGTTCTGCTCGATATAGTAGTATGCTACTTGGTTTGTATCTATCTTAATATGTGTATATATTTCTTTTAACGTATCGCTAATACATATTGATAGAGCCCTTAGGATCTTTGCTTGACTACCAGCGTTGTGATGGCAATCACACTAGTGGAGGCTAGGTACTCTACAATCACATCCTTACACAGGTCTCTAGTCGTAGGATTATCGAGACAGGGTATCGATACTCCAGAGAAGACTAGTGTATACGCTTCTCTTCCCAGCAGGGGAGATGGTCTGTCCCACAGCCATAAGTACGTCGTACTGGAGATAGTATGCAGATGCTCATTGGGTTATAAGTTACACTGGATGGACTAGTAAAGAACTTCTGGTTGGTAATATACCTATCGTCAAGTTGCAGTTCCCAGGTGATATGAGTATAGTTTAGTCTGTCGACTTGAAACTGCTACTTCGCCTCAAGTGTGTTCCCACTGTTCTTAGATTAATACCCTACCACGGCTCTGTTGAGTCGTGCAAACAGGTAGTAGTTGGATGCAGTCCCAAAGCACTTGGAGGCAGTGGCGGTTAGATAGGATTCGTCTCTCTCGGTATTGGGGGTTGATGTCGCGCTGTGTTCGGAAAGCCATTACACAAAGCCCCTGGCCAGGGCAAGCGAGATTTGCTGGTAGGGATTCCAGTAGTTTCTCAGGGTGTTTTTGGCCACACACCGACATGACTTATTGCACTATTAGGGGTCTGAAGATTGCCGCCCCCTAGGACCGATATACAACACTCTTAGACGAACAGACCGGACTATACGGAGATTACCACAAACAGGCTCAGTAGGGGTACGGATGAGTTTGCTCGGCGACCTTCTTATCGACAGATACCTGAGTAGCCGTTACGTACAGCTAGTGCCACTGACGCGCTTGTGGTTAAACCCACTGTCGAAGTACTGTCGAGTCTTTAGAGTCCCACACAGAGGATTTCCCGGCTTCAGGCGAAACGTGTAGAGGTCGTATGGTTTTACGACAGGGTTTGATCACATACGTGTACTTGTGTGCATATGATGTTCGGGCGGATATTACTAGTGAACTTTGGTTTAAGCCGGATCCTGGTATATGATTATTGGATTAGTTTTGTCTCATTGTATTCGTGTTTCTCAGAATACGGATATGGGTATGTATATACGGATGAGTGGGGAATTCTTTTGATTTGATCAAGATTGCTTTTGGATAATAACACCTCAAATTAGGGTTTCTCTTTTATGATTAATTCTTTAGTGAGGTGGATGATTTGACAGAGGAATCTTTGTGGTATTTTGGTGAAATGAAATTAGGGTTTTGCATTGACCATCTTGGATTCATTTGGCATTTGTTGACTTAGATATTTGTTAGATATTTGTTAGATATTTTCTCATGGTTTAAATACTAAAACTCTAGCTCATTTCACTCAATTCTTTTTAAAAAAGAAAATCTACAGATACTTTCCTCTCTTCATTTTCCTCAAGCTTTCTCCTTTTCATCTCAAACCCTAACCATCTCATGAGTTAAGAATCCTGGGGTTTATGAGACTACTAGACTCTTCATCACTCTCTACACATCCTAGGCTATTTAGTTTAGCACACCAAGTGACCTAGTTGCCTCAAGTTAGAGGTTAAAACTCAAAGTCGGATCTCTCGGGTAGATCTTCTATGATTTGGAGAAGACGATGAGGAGGTGAATTCCGTTCTCAGTTCAAGGAGCTCACAACTTGGAGAAGGACAGCGAGGAGGTGAAGTACAGCGAGAACTTGAGATATAACACTCACACATAGTAGTTAAACCTCTTTGATAGATTGCTAGTTACGGTTTAGTATCGATCCTGGAGTTTAGTCGATATTACGAAGCTAATAAAAATCATTTTTTGCAAACTCCGCCTCCCAGCGAACACGTGGGGTGCATGGCATCGACTTACAACCCCCTTACTAACGAGCTCCCCGACATCGTCGCTACCTTTACTCGCCGCCTAAACGCCAGCACTGCCACTGCCATCTCCCGCAACCCCTGAGCAGCCGCAACCCCGATCACCACCTGCAACTCACCGCCGACGAGCCCTGGACCCGGCCACCGTGCCCATCTTCCTGGACCACCGTGCTCCGCACCAGTGCCACTACGTGCAACGACTCGTGCCCAGTACCGTGTCGCACCGTTCCCTTTTCCATGCCATGAAAACACCCACTCCGTACCCAGCACCACTCCATCCACGGGCCCACTACCACGTTGCGCCGTGCCACACCCGCACCACGCACCGAACAACTACCGTGCTACACCCGTGTCACCACCACATCCAGTACCGGATCGCCACGCATCGCGCAGACGCCACGCATCGTGTCCATCATTGCGCCATCTCGTGTGTCGAAACGAACCCTGCACATCGCGTCGCTTCTATATCAGCGACCCAAGGCAAGTGGAATCCCCTTCATTTGAAAATCATGCTACTGTAGATTTTAATACTATTTGATATTGTTATATAATCGGATATGTGTGTGTGTGTGTGTGTGTGTGTGTGTGTGTGTGTGTGTGTGTGTGGTTATCGTGCGTAGATATAACGTTACTGTTACAGCGAAGAGTTTAATCGGACACATACACCTTGAGCCATCATGTTTGGTCCTATTGGATCAAACCCGTCTTAGGTTTATTGATGGTACAAATATCATTTGGGTTTTTCATGAAATAATCAGGTTACATCGTTACTCATGTACACCGGCTAACAACTAGATGCAAATCTAAATCAAATATGGTGGACCGTAGGTCTACTAGATTACTTTAGTGATAATAGATACCATGTAAAAACTTGGGTCGAAAATACGGGTCCTAACACCATGAAATGTCACCCTCTTTTAGATCCAACAAATCTAAAATTTCTCGTACACCTAACTTGTGAAAATCATAGTAATTTGGATATATATTGGAATGCAGTATTCGAGGGCTTGTATCGAATCCGACTCGACAACGTAGAACCTTCGATAATTTATATTTCTATTCTATTTTAAACGATGATGAAAACTGTTCGGGAATGCGGCTCTGGACTGCAATCCTAAGCTGTACTGCTTGTTGACACCTGAATTAAAATGTTCTTATAACTCCATGTGGAAATGATATTATGCGGAACCCTATACCATTGCGAAGATTATTCTTTCAGCTAACTATTGGTGGTGGTTTCATTAGTTTTTACTATCGTTTTCTATTTCAATTATATTTTAAATCGTCGTTATGTGCTGCTATCCCAAGCAGGGTCAGAATGTATACCCTGATCTTAAACAGTGCATATCATCCAGAACACAGCGGATATTGTCAATCCTTCTGATGGGTTGGAAACCTAATTAATAGATCTAAATATTACCCAACCATAGCATTGCCTAATTATGATCTCAACAGGGTGAAACTGTGTTACGAAACGGGCTTTCAGTTCAGGAACTGAATTTCCAGCAGAGAACATTTAAAAAGAAATGACCGTAATTCGCAAACCCGGAGCCCGATTGATTTGAAAACAATTTCGTTGAATCGATAATTAAGTGTACTTTTTATCCCTTTTGTATCATTTTGCTTAATTCTGATTGTACGATTTAATGGGAATTTTTCTAAATTCTTAAGATGCGTAATGACTTATTGCATATGACTTGCTTAGCGACATAATTCATATATTTACCCGATTGTGATACCTTTAGCGATAGTGAGCGCCCTTATTAATTCTTAGTGTATATTGTATTGTCGAACGTGAATGGTATCGAATTAGTTGTGTTGAGTACGCTAATGAAAAGTGAACGATTCGTGATAGTGAACAGTACAGTGAATAATAAATAAAGCAGTGTTATTGATGCATACTTGTACACAACTAGTCCATACTTATAGATAGTGAAACCTGGGAAAAGGGGGAAATCGTAGTGGAAAAGAACTTGTATTTAGAGAGGTTAGCAATTTAGATGATGATCATTCGAACAACGACCCTTATATATATTAGATTTGGACTTAGTGGTCCGGCTGATAAGGTTATGTCCCGGGCAACAGTGGGCTGTAATCTCAGGTACACATGAGACCCTCGTTAAACATGATCACTCCTTTCTGCAAACTCGATTTCAAAATTGACTTAGAGATCAGTAGGAACACAGGTCATACATTGCATTGATTATAGACATATCGATTACTTGCATTCACTGTCCCCACTGTTATCACTTTTATTTCATGCCTTATTATTGTTATCATATTATTGCTATTGCGTCGCTCTGACGACCTGAGTATGTATGCTAAGAGCTTGGAGAAGACCCAGTTCAAGAGTCAGACCTACCATTCGAGCTCGCAGAGATCTAGACGGTCGTACCTTCAGTACTTTTACCGCTTTCAATAAATCAATCTTGTATTCGCACTTGGTTAGTAATTTCCTTTTCTTTCGAACTATTGTAAACTGTGAACAATGAGATTGGATGTAATAAACTAGTGATAGGTTTCCTTTACTTCTGTGTTGTGTTTACTGATTACCATGTAATATTAGAAGCCGAAGTGTGACTACAGCGGGATTATTCCCTGACTGTAGGAGCATGGCTGGCCTAGTCGCCTCCTGTATCCCATATTTTGGGAGGCGGGGCATGACAGAGATTAGCGCTAACACTTTATAAATCTGTATTCTTTATTCAAAAGTCGGTAATATGTATTTTCCATTCACTACCACCCACTACAAAAAAAATAAAAAGGGTGAGTCGAAAATACAAAATTTTCGACCATAAACGAAACATTTGTTTTCATTAAACAAACATCTAAAATATGTATCATATACATAAAGTATATGTATCGTATACATATACACGTATTTGTATAATATACAAATAGCAAATGAGAGAGAAATAGAAAGTGAACATAATACTAGAATATATATATATATATATATATATATATATATATGAGATTAATGGAGGAAAGATGCCATAGGAGGGAATTTCCTCCTATGGAGTCGGAAAAATACACCCTCCACGATTTTTTTCGCCGATCGGCATATATCACGTCCATCTTTATCATTTAAGATGTGGATACACCAAATTTCATGTGATTATACCATTTTTTCACCGTTGATTTAGTTGGTGCAAAATTAATGGTTTACCGACAATAGAACTTTTTACATTGCCAATTCAATGGTGAATGTTCCCCTCCGAAAGACGGCGCGACATGACGTCTTGCCTGAGATTCGGGGCAGATGCTAATTGGTGCTATCCGTCTACCTCTCCGAAGATGCCAAATTGATTTATGGCACCATATATCGAAGGTTTAAACGGATGCGTCCGATATAGCAGACTTCGTCAGATTCCCTTTCGCTTGAGAGGTTTTTTGATTATGGGGATGCTCTTCCCTGCAGGCGCAAGCCCCTGCAGTTAATTACGCTACCGCATTGCGGTAACAACTTTCTCCTTCTCCAGATGATCACTTCGTGTCGTGGGTGTTTGTTTTGTATTCGGTTGCCCGTGGATTGTATACGGAGACTGAGTTATGTCGTCGCCCGTAGGACGTGGACTAGTCCAAATCCGTATTTTCTTAGATTTGGTTTTGGGGTTTTGGTTTGAGAATACGTTAGCCATATTTGAGGCTAAGATCAACTCAAACGTTTGTTAAGGATACGTTAGTCTAATTTGAGACTAAGATCAACTTAACGGGATCGTTTAGATCCGACAAAAGAGCATTTGGACTCTATTGTTCCAGTTTAGGGACATAGTGGTCCATTGAATGTATGACCGTCGGGACCCGTCACCTCTCTGACGACGTTGAAGGATTACAACGACAGATGTCAGAGGAGTTCAGAGATGTACCCTTGAATCAAAGTTGATTGGGGGATTTATAGTCCAATTTGGGACTAAAGTCTGTTTGAAGGTTTAAGGATACGTTAGCCATATTTGAGGCTAAGATCAACTTAAACGGTTGTTAAGGATACGTTAGTCCAGTTTTAGACTAAGATCGACTTAACGGGATCGTTTAGATCCGACAAAAGAGCATTTGGGGGCTCTATTGTTCCAGTTTAGGGACATGGTGGTCCATTACCAGTTTAGGGACATGGTGGTCCATTAGTAGTTTAAGGATGCATAAGTCCATAGGTTTAAGGACCCCACAGTCCATATGGGTGTGTTTAAGGACGCATTAGTCCGTTAGTTTAAGGACGCATAAGTTCGCGGGTTTAAGGACCCCACAGTCCGTATCTTGGTTTAGGGACGCATAAGTCCATGAGTTTAAGGACCCCACAGTCCGTGTTGATGTGTGGTTGTCGGGACCCATTACCTCTCTGAAGACGTTGAAGGATTACAACGACAAATATCAGAGGAGTTCCGAGATGTACCCTTGAACCAATGAGTTGGTTGAAAGAGCAGATATGCTCAGTTCAAGATGATTTAAGGACTTATGGCCAATTTGGGCTAAGTCCAATTGTGTTTGAAATATTGGCTCTCTGCTGGTCCATTGAAGGAGAGGCTTTGCCTCTAGAAACTTAGCCAATTGGGCTAAAGCTAGTGTTAAACACTAAAGGTCAACAGTGTTGAACACTGGGAATAAGATTAACAAGTTAGTGTTAAACACTAAAAGATAATCAGTGTTAAACACTAGCAACAGGGCTTTCAAATTAGTGTTAAACACTAAAGCAAATCAGTGTTAAACACTGGTAATCAGAGATTTCAAATTAGTGTTTAACACTAAAGCAAATCAGTGTTAAACACTGGGAACAAAGTCTTCAGATTAGTGTTAAATACTAATGAGAGTGGGGTCACGTGTGGACATGTGAGAGCGCCCAAAGCTTTCATTTCCTTTGCTTTTTCTTTCTGCGTTTTGGGAGTCACGTGGGAGCACGTGATGGCATCAAAAAGTGGGGCCAGATCCCCTTTATTTTGTTCTGCAAACAAGTGTTAAACACTTTTAATTTTCATAGCCATCACGTGTGGGTACGTGATGTATAATCATGCCCTGATTTATTAGAACATTTATTAGGGGTCACGTGGTAACACGTGAGAGCGCCCAGAATTGTTTCTGCCTTTGCTTTTGTTCCATATATAATGAGGGTCACGTGGGAACACGTGTAACGCTTTGAAAATCGTTTCGGTGAAATTTCGAAAAATCGGTAAAATAAGGGGGTTTTCTGTAAAAAGTCAAAATGCAAATATCTTATTATAAAAATTAAATATACATATTCTAGCTATGTAATTGCTATTATTTAGTGTTTATTAAGCCGCTGGTGAAATTTCAAATTTTCTGAAAAAAATATTATTTTATTATTATTTAAACCGTCACTAATACATTTAATTAGGGAAAATTACAAATTGGAATGAGTTGAAACAAATTTTGTGCATCATAAAACATTAAATAAAATTTTATCATGTGGTTTTTGGAACGAAATCATTTGCCAAAACGGTTTAGAAATTATTGAAGAAAAAAGGCTTTTTTTTAGCGTAAATGGATGCTTGGGGTATTGTATTTATCATTTTTCATCACCCCACACCCGTACCCACACCCACACACCCCCACTTACTCCTCCCCATGGCTGAATTCAGCAGCCACCATATTTTTCTCCACTTGATTTTCAAAGGAAAAGATATGAAAGAAAAGAAAAGAAAATGGGTGAATTAGGTGGACTTTTGACCTTACCTTGACTTTGACTTTCCCCCACTTTCTCTACCTCCCTCTCTCTCCTCCCCCCCCCCTCAATTTCTGGCCGACCCCTCCCTCCCCTACAGCAGCAACAGCCCCCCCTTTTCCCCTTCTCTTTTCTCTTCAAAACTTCTTCAAAAATTGCCCCAAAATCCATCAAAGAAATCCCAAAACCCAAATCCGACTCCTACCCATTTTTGCTTAGCCCTTATAGCATGGATTTTGGTGACAAGGGAGCATTTTGGAAGGCTATGTGTGCTTGTGGGATCTTCAATTTGTTTGGGTAAATTCTAACCCTTTTGCTTAAATCGTTGTTAATTGCTTGTAGTTAGCGTAATTAAGTGTTAATTTGGTTTTATGTGGGTTCAATTGTATGATTAAGAAATTCTAGATTAGGGTTGTGAATTTAAGTTGGGGTTCTTATAATTGATCATGGGAAAATTGTGTAGTTTAACATGTTGTTATTATGCTAAAACTAATCTAGTTGGTGGTTTATATTTTTGTTAAATTTAAATTTGTATTAATTATGTAATTTGCAAACTAGATTTTAGTGAAATACATATAAAATTGAGATTTAAAATGTAATTAAGGTTTTGATGACTTTATTAGCATTTTAATTTTTTGTTTAGCGACTTTGATCATGAAAAACCATGCTTAATTGATAAATTGTGAATTTTACCTTGAAAAGTGTTAAAATCGATATTTGTTGCAAACTTGAATTTTGAGTTAATGCTAATTCGTGAGATTAAAAATATGGAGGTGATTTGTATGACCTAATTATGATATTAAGTGAGCATTTTGGCCATTAGAATCGTCAAAATATTTAGTTTGGGTAAAACATCAAGTTTTGAACCGAAATGGGAATTTGTGCTAACTAGGTTTTTGGAAAATAAAACGAATTGTTTAATTTTATGGTTTTGATGAACTAAACCCTATTTCTTATATAATTAGTGAGTTTTGAAATCATGATTGGTGTGTTTGGGTTTTCTCGATGGTTGACGTTTGTACATCGACATCGGGGGTTGGTTTGACTATTCTTGCATGCGTAGGCGATAGGTTTGGATCTATGCGTGATACGCGTGCCGATTTGATTTTCGTATGCCGTTTCGATTTCGAATTTAGTTTTAATGCGATACGGTGCGTTATGATATGTAGGTACCCCATGCGAACTTCGGGACGACAAGCAAGCGCCTGGCGACGTCGGCACCGGCGAGCGAGGACCAGGTGAGTAGATTTATATCTACGGGGAGAAGTCGGGTGGATGGCGTATAGCACCCCCGCAGTCCGTGGTGGTGTATACGGATGCGTATACACACCAACATTTATTATATGTTATTTGGGATTAATAACGTTGCTTAGGATGGATATTGGTGTGTTGGATTACCTTAGTGTTGCGAACCCTAGGGCAGTGTTGCACTACACATACACATATACATACTTGCATACATTCCTATTGATATGTGCTCATGGGATTCTTTATAGTTATGTGTTCACATGGGTATGGGACTATGTGTTCACATACGGATTGAGGATGATACTTGGGATTGAGCTGAGTCGATGAGATTCGATTTGAGGCCGTGAGATCGGTGATATAGCAGGGTTCGTATCTTAGATACGACATGATGTTGTAGCGGGTCCTTGACGTAGTGTTTCACACACGTCCATGCATACGTAGGCGGTATCAGTATGGTACTATACGTAGATCAGTACCCCGATCATAATATTTGATAAAGAGGATACCAGGTGAATAGTATGATGAATGTGATATTGACCCGTACCCAGATTTGGGATACCGTACGACGGATTTACGTACGAGCTATATTGATGATTGATCCGCACTCTTGACTTGGGATGCCTGATTTTAGATATGGTATCGGATATGATATTATTGAGGCGGGATCACCGACTATACATATACAGGTATGTATATGTATCGACTCAGATGATAGGCGGTTTCCTTACCTGTAGTTCAGCTTGTTAGTTCAGCCGTATAGTTTAGTGTAGTTGTTAGATTAGATTAGACTTCTTACCTATTTCAAAAACTAACGAATCGTGGGCATTTTTAAGGACAGCCCAAGGGATCCTACGGATATTTCAAAAGACGTATCTTTTCATAAAAACACCGTAGCCCCTATTTCAAAACCCCATGATTCGTGTTATTTCAAAAGACACCATTTGTAGGACTTATATTAGTTTAATACTGATTAGTTATCGTTGTGTCTAGTATTCTGCTTCCGCACATTATTGCTGTTCGCTCTACCCCGCATACTTATTTTGCTGCATACTCCATTATTGATATCATGCTGTTAGGACACCAGCACCATTACCGATGATGCGTATGTACCACATACACTTACTTGCCGGCTCACACACATCTTCATCGGTAATTGCCATGTCACGTACACTTAGAAAATACTATTGCTTGGCTTAGCTTGTTAGTTAGTAGTTGATACGATATTAGTGTACCTGGGTTATATGCCAGTTTAGACATTGTAGTTATTACTTGTCACTTCATGCATACTGTTATTCCATTGTTCATGCCTAGTTATTAATCATACATTGCAACTTGGTTATTGATACCATATACATTCATTAGCATTGACATATGCACTTGTGATGACTTCTTGAGATTTATGATATTTCTGGATTTCGGGGGAAAGCCGCAAAATTTCTAAACTTATTAACCTTTTAAAATATGTAAATTGCGGTTTTCTAGTGATGTAAGTGTCGTCCACCATGAGTTTGCTGTGGTTTTCGAGATCCGTGTCGAGGAGTGGAGGAACCGTCACGGGTACATGGTGGGCCCGGTATGGTACCCCGGGGCAAGATGAATGTGGTGTTGACGTTGAGCCTGGCAGGGGACAGATTACCTACCGGTGATATTACCCGACGCGTCAGATATCCGGAGGATACCGTCATGGTCTTAAGATGGATGGTAGGGGCCGGTCTGGACTGACGGCGCCCTAGATATTGAGATTGAGACATTGATATTTCGAGACAGTGAGATTTATGTTTTGTGTCGATGCTAGACACTGTTGATACTGATTTCATTATGATACCTCAGTTTAAAAATACGAAGGAAATCTCACTAATTTATGAAAACAGTTTCTTCATTTACATGTATTCTGTTTTCATGCATTCATACCTCATTCATATGATATATTGCTACCTGAGGCACCGACACGGGCACATGAGATTTCACTCGGTTAGATATTACCCTAGCCATTGTTATAGGCTGCATGTTATTCATATATTTGAGGATATATTATGATCATTGACCTAGGTTGCGTTATTTATGCGATTTCTATGCGTAGATATTTTTCTATTCACGTGTTGGCAACTCACCCCCGTTGTGCCCCAGTTTCTTGCAGGTTTGCCGTACAGGTTTCATTACGGCTTTGCGGGCTCAGTTTCATTCGGGTGACTTACTAGTAGGTGGGTTTTTCTTGTATCGTACCCATCATATTACCTTGTATAATATTATTCCGTTGTATCTAGTAAATTCCATCAACCAAACATGTATTTATTTTGAGATAGAGACCAATGCTGTTTATTCTTTCGACCTTAGAGTCGCTCGTTATTTTTCTGGTGGTTTTGAGTTCCTTTTGAGTTTTGATCCTCGCCGTTGGCGTTGTATATTATATTGCTTGGGTGGTTGTGACCGTCGATTGACGAAGAGCTAGCTCCCGCTTGGAGATGCCTTTTTATTGATTTCGTATACTATTCATGTTGTATCCCGTTTGGGAGCCAGTTTTTACAAAGGAGACTCTGCCGAAATTTTCAGTAAATTTTGATGTTCTTAAAAACCGCATAATTCGGCTTATGCTATTAAAACTACTTGTTTTAAATTGGTTTTCCTTCACCCTACTTCTTTTCTTGGTTTGGATTTCTGGGTTTTCGGTTTACTTAGATTACGTACGCCTCGAGACGTTTCGTAGTTTAAGTGCCGGTCATGTTCCGTACTTTCGGGACGTGACAAAGTTGGTATCAGAGCGTTAGGTTTTAACCTTCGGAGCGTAGGATGACCCTTGGTTGATGGAATAGGTGACTAAAGTAGAGTGACGTACCGTTGGTATGTTCCGCGGCATATTTACGACACGCCACTCCACTTATGAAGCCTTAGGATGTACATTTCCTTGTTCAGTATTATATTCCTTCCTGATCTAGCCTCATCGGTACCAGTTTGGTTTTGCCGCTACGGTTACGGGCAGGGAGAGCTACGGCTAGAGTTGCGGTCAGCACAAGCTCGTCACGAATGAGGACTGACCAGGGCGAAATTCCGGCGACACACGATTGCAGAGATGTGTCTTTTTACTGTGTTTCCGCGCCACGAGCGTTTGGCGGATCGCCTTTATGAGGTTACTCGGAGGTGCTGATCGACACTAGAGAATTGAGCCAATGATGGAGGCCAGCCAGATTTTGATGACCGTTGGTGTGTTGCTTACTCCTGATGATTGAGGCACGGTTCAGCATGCAGACGAGTGAGCCAGTTATTGCTGCGAACGACGAGATATCGCCCCAGATGTTGGAGCTATTACAGTATAAGTTGTACTAAGAGATGATAGGAGGTCACTAGTCATCTAGGATGAATGACTAGGACATGTGGATCGTTCGCTTACCCCGATGCGAGGTCATCGGATAGATTGATTCCAGCTAGAGACGACTTCACGCAGAGACGTGAGGGTCGACAGAGACGATCGAATGTCGGAAACCTATTATTCCAAGTTTAAAGTAGTCGGAAAGACATGCAGGCAATTCTATGGTCCCTCTAGAAGAATGAAACCCTAACTCGACTTAATGACCGTATGAAAGCCTTTGAACCTTCGGGTTTGCGGCAGTTCTACGGCGCCATTAGTGAGGCTTGGGTTTGCCCTTCTACGGCTGGACCACCGATGCTGTGGTATGTACTCGATACTATTAAACTGTACCCAAGATGTTGAGCCCTTGGGGGATTATGAGGTTTTGACAATCGATTGGATGGTTCGACTTAATTCGGATGCTAGGTGGTGAGATGCATTTCTTGGGAGACTCCAGATTCGAGGATAGTCGTTGGAGCTCAGTCCATGCAGCCACGACGAGACGAGTCCAAAGCAGACGACATTAGAGAAAAGTGGAGTAAGAGGTTCGCACCAGATCTAGATGAGATGATGTTCCACTCCGCCGACATCAGAGAGGCGATGCGCATGCCGAGGCATGGTACTTGGACCTACCTTCCAGAAGGAGTCGCGATGAGTATGCAGTCGTTCCAGAGCAAGATGCAGATATAGGAAAGGATAATGACTTCCGGACAGTTGGCAGAGACGAGACATGGAAGAGACCGTGAGCAGGATTCCTTCCAGGACACTGCTGCAATGATACTTGCACTCAGGATCAGATGTGTCACGTACAATCAGAGAGCCAGAGGCCGACGCCAGTGATATGCTGTCTTACGAGTGGTCGCGATGATTGACCAAGAGATGACCAGAGAAGTGCCAGAACGGAATCGTCCCCGTTAGCATACCTGACAGGGCCGATGAGCCGATGGACCGAAAGATTGGTAATTCACAGTGAAGACCTTGAACCAGGAGTGGTCATGGTTACGCACACCAGCAGGCCAGAGTTCATGATCATCGACGAGACGTCCCATTAGTGACCGCGACAGTTGGCCCAAGATTCTTAGAGGATGCACTTGAGCGATACTATTCCGCCATTATTGATTTCGATGTTTTGGGTGATTTATTCGCATGATTTGATTTTGATGATTGAGGATTTACGATCTTTGCACAGTGTTGCACTTGATATCGTTTTCGTGCTTGGGTTTCACATGTTTGTGATTTTACGGTTTTAGACATTTGAGTTGATTTTGTGCGTATGCACGCACACGAATTGGTTCCTGCACTCTGTATAGTTATTATACGCTTGCAGTGTGCACTGGACTTCGATTTCGATTGTGATACTCGATATTTGTTTTGTGCACCTTGTGCACCTGATTGATTTTGCGCACGTTCGGCGCTTGATATTGGATTTCATGATTTCGTGCACGATGGATGCACCTGATTTGAATTTTCGCGCATGTTGAGCGCATGTCTTGAGATGCGATTTTGGTGCACACCAGATGCACTAAATCGAGATTTTTCGTGCATGTCAGATGCACCTGATTTTGCTGTCAGGCACACATGTTGCCTACGACAGATGTTTCGTGCACACCCGATGCACTTAGATGTTGTTTCTGTGCGGATGTATGGCATATTCATGGATTTTGATTTCCGTGCGCACCAGACGCACGTAGCATTCATGTGTATATTTTGGGGATTGATTTCGTATAGAGCTATACGTTTTTATGATATTGCTATGTGTTTTCGTACTGAGCAGGACTAGTCAGAGGACAGTACCTGAATATATTTTGCATGCATTGATAGTTATTGAAGGGATTTCCAAAAAACGAGCTATAGCCTCAGTATTTACCTACGTGTCTGATATGACACGAAATGTTTAAAACAAGAAGACCCTTCTAAATTGTTTCCAAAACGGCGGAACGTACATTTCAAACAAAGGTATATATGTATATAGTTATTTTCTTATGATAGACGTCCGCCACTGTGCAGTGTTATACGCGTTGCACAGCGACTTAAAGAGATTTGGCAAGCATTTCCTTCAGATACTTACAGATATAGATTCGATATTTACATGTATAGTTTCGAGTTATGTCATATTGGTTTTGATTTGGATTTGGCATTGATGTCTTCTCCATGACTCCGATGATTGCGGGATACTTGACGGAGTTTTGATTTGAGTTATATGCTCATTTTTCAAGCGCATGCGCTGCGCTACGATTTGTTTTATGTATTTACAATTTCGGAGCCCTGACGACTTGATGGGTTTTCTTAGATGTTTTAGTATTTGGGGGAGTTTGAATTTAAATTCGGGGACCGAATTTCTTTAAGGGGGGAAGATTGTAACGCTTTGAAAATCGTTTCGGTGAAATTTCGAAAAATCGGTAAAATAAGGGGGTTTTCTGTAAAAAGTCAAAATGCAAATATCTTATTATAAAAATTAAATATACATATTCTAGCTATGTAATTGCTATTATTTGGTGTTTATTGAGCCGCTGGTGAAATTTCAAATTTTCTGAAAAAAATATTATTTTATTATTATTTAAGCCGTCACTAATACATTTAATTAGGGAAAATTACAAATTGGAATGAGTTGAAACAAATTTTGTGCATCATAAAACATTAAATAAAATTTTATCATGTGGTTTTTGGAACGAAATCATTTGCCAAAACGGTTTAGAAATTATTGAAGAAAAAAGGCTTTTTTTAGCGTAAATGGATGCTTGGGGTATTGTATTTATCATTTTTCATCACCCCACACCCATACCCACACCCACACACCCCCACTTACTCCTCCCCATGGCTGAATTCAGCAGCCACCATATTTTTCCCTACTTGATTTTCAAAGGAAAAGATATGAAAGAAAAGAAAAGAAAATGGGTGAATTAGGTGGACTTTTGACCTTACATTGACTTTGACTTTCCCCCACTTTCTCTACCTCCCTCTCTCTCCTCCCCCCCCTCAATTTCTGGCCGACCCCTCCCTCCCCTACAGCAGCAACAGCCCCACCTTTTCCCCTTCTCTTTTCTCTTCAAAACTTCTTCAAAAATTGCCCCAAAATCCATCAAAGAAATCCCAAAACCCAAATCCGACTCCTACCCATTTTTGCTTAGCCCTTATAGCATGGATTTTGGTGACAAGGGAGCATTTTGGAGGGCTATGTGTGCTTGTGGGATCTTCAATTTGTTTGGGTAAATTCTAACCCTTTTGCTTAAATCGTTGTTAATTGCTTGTAGTTAGCGTAATTAAGTGTTAATTTGGTTTTATGTGGGTTCAATTGTATGATTAAGAAATTCTAGATTAGGGTTGTGAATTTAAGTTGGGGTTCTTATAATTGATCATGGGAAAATTGTGTAGTTTAACATGTTGTTATTATGCTAAAACTAATCTAGTTGGTAGTTTATATTTTTGTAAAATTTAAATTTGTATTAATTATGTAATTTGCAAACTAGGTTTTAGTGAAATACATATAAAATTGAGATTTAAAATGTAATTAAGGTTTTGATGACTTTATTAGCATTTTAATTTGTTGTTTAGCGACTTTGATCATGCAAAACCACGCTTAATTGATAAATTGTGAATTTTACCTTGAAAAGTGTTAAAATCGATATTTGTTGCAAACTTGAATTTTGAGTTAATACTAATTCGTGAGATTAAAAATATGGAGGTGATTTGTATGACCTAATTATGATATTAAGTGAGCATTTTGGCCATTAGAATCGTCAAAATATTTAGTTTGGGTAAAACATCAAGTTTTGAACCGAAATGGGAATTTGTGCTAACTAGGTTTTTGGAAAATAAAACGAATTGTTTAATTTTATGGTTTTGATGAACTAAACCCTATTTCTTATATAATTAGTGAGTTTTGAAATCATGATTGGTGTGTTTGGGTTTTCTCGATGGTTGACGTTTGTACATCGACATCGGGGGTTGGTTTGACTATTCTTGCATGCGTAGGCGATAGGTTTGGATCTATGCGTGATACGCGTGCCGATTTGATTTTCGTATGCCGTTTCGATTTCGAATTTAGTTTTAATGTGATACGGTGCGTTATGATATATAGGTACCCCATGCGAACTTCGGGACGACAAGCAAGCGCCTGGCGACGTCGGCACCGGCGAGCGAGGACCAGGTGAGTAGATTTATATCTACGGGGAGAAGTCGGGTGGATGGCGTATAGCACCCCCGCAGTCCGTGGTAGTGTATACGGATGCGTATACACACCAACATTTATTATATGTTATTTGGGATTAATAACGTTGCTTAGGATGGATATTGGTGTGGGATTACCTTAGTGTTGCGAACCCTAGGGCAGTGTTGCACTACACATACACATATACATACTTGCATACATTCCTATTGATATGTGCTCATGGGATTCTTTATAGTTATGTGTTCACATGGGTATGGGACTATGTGTTCACATACGGATTGAGGATGATACTTGGGATTGAGCTGAGTCGATGAGTTCGATTTGAGGCCGTGAGATCGGTGATATAGCAGGGTTCGTATCTTAGATACGACATGACGTTGTAGCGGGTCCTTGACGTAGTGTTTCACACACGTCCATGCATACGTAGGCGGTATCAGTATGGTACTATACGTAGATCAGTACCCCGATCATAATATTTGATAAAGAGGATACCAGGTGAATAGTATGATGAATGTGATATTGACCCGTACCCAGATTTGGGATACCGTACGACGGATTTACGTACGAGCTATATTGATGATTGATCCGCACTCTTGACTTGGGATGCCTGATTTTAGATATGGTATCGGATATGATATTATTGAGGCGGGATCACCGACTATACATATACAGGTATGTATATGTATCGACTCAGATGATAGGCGGTTTCCTTACCTGTAGTTCAGCTTGTTAGTTCAGCCGTATAGTTTAGTGTAGTTGTTAGATTAGATTAGACTTCTTACCTATTTCAAAAACTAACGAATCGTGGGCATTTTTAAGGACAGCCCAAGGGATCCTACGGATATTTCAAAAGACGTATCTTTTCATAAAAACACCGTAGCCCCTATTTTCAAAACCCCATGATTCGTGTTATTTCAAAAGACACCATTTGTAGGACTTATATTAGTTTAATACTGATTAGTTATCGTTGTGTCTAGTATTCTGCTTCCGCACATTATTGCTGTTCGCTCTACCCCGCATACTTATTTTGCTGCATACTCCATTATTGATATCATGCTGTTAGGACACCAGCACCATTACCGATGATGCGTATGTACCACATACACTTACTTGCCGGCTCACACACATCTTCATCGGTAATTGCCATGTCACGTACACTTAGAAAATACTATTGCTTGGCTTAGCTTGTTAGTTAGTAGTTGATACGATATTAGTGTACCTGGATTATATGCCAGTTTAGACATTGTAGTTATTACTTGTCACTTCATGCATACTGTTATTCCATTGTTCATGCCTAGTTATTAATCATACATTGCAACTTGGTTATTGATACCATATACATTCATTAGCATTGACATATGCACTTGTGATGACTTCTTGAGATTTATGATATTTCTGGATTTCGGGGGAAAGCCGCAAAATTTCTAAACTTATTAACCTTTTAAAATATGTAAATTGTGGTTTTCTAGTGATGTAAGTGTCGTCCACCATGAGTTTGCTGTGGTTTTCGAGATCCGTGTCGAGGAGTGGAGGAACCGTCACGGGTATATGGTGGGCCCGGTATGGTACCCCGGGGCAAGATGAATGTGGTGTTGACGTTGAGCCTGGCAGGGGACAGATTACCTACCGGTGATATTACCCGACGCGTCGGATATCCGGAGGATACTGTCGTGGTCTTGAGATGGATGGTAGGGGCCGGTCTGGACTGACGGCGCCCTAGATATTGAGATTGAGACATTGATATTTCGAGACAGTGAGATTTATGTTTTGTGTCGATGCTAGACACTGTTGATACTGATTTCATTATGATACCTCAGTTTAAAAATACGAAGGAAATCTCACTAATTTATGAAAACAGTTTCTTCATTTACATGTATTCTGTTTTCATGCATTCATACCTCATTCATATGATATATTGCTACCTGAGGCACCGACACGGGCACATGAGATTTCACTCGGTTAGATATTACCCTAGCCATTGTTATAGGCTGCATGTTATTCATATATTTGAGGATATATTATGATCATTGACCTAGGTTGCGTTATTTATGCGATTTCTGTGCGTAGATGTTTTTCTATTCACGAGTTGGCAACTCACCCCCGTTGTGCCCCAGTTTCTTGCAAGTTTGCCGTACAGGTTTCATTACGGCTTTGCGGGCTCAGTTTCATTCGGGTGACTTGCTAGTAGGTGGGTTTTTCTTGTATCGTACCCATCATATTACCTTGTATAATATTATTCCGTTGTATCTAGTAAATTCCATCAACCAAACATGTATTTATTTTGAGATAGAGACCAGTGCTATTTATTCTTTCGACCTTAGAGTCGCTCGTTATTTTTCTGGTGGTTTTGAGTTCCTTTTGAGTTTTGATCCTCGCCGTTGGCGTTGTATATTATATTGCTTGGGTGGTTGTGACCGTCGATTGACGAAGAGCTAGCTCCCGCTTGGGGATGCCTTTTTATTGATTTCGTATACTATTCATGTTGTATCCCATTTGGGAGCCAGTTTTTACAAAGGAGACTCTGCCGAAATTTTCAGTAAATTTTGATGTTCTTAAAAACCGCATAATTCGGCTTATGCTATTAAAACTACTTGTTTTAAATTGGTTTTCCTTCACTCTACTTCTTTTCTTGGTTTGGATTTCTGGGTTTTCGGTTTACTTAGATTACGTACGCCTTGAGACGTTTCGTAGTTTAAGTGCCGGTCATGTTCCGTACTTTCGGGATGTGACAACACGTGAGGCATTGCCTCAAAGCTTTCCTCTTCTCATTTTTGGGGGATCTGTTCAGGGGTCACGTAGGGCACGTGACCTTAGTCTTTTCATGCACAGAGATCTTTTAAGTCTCCTTATCTTTAAGAATTAAATTCTTATTTAGGGTAAAACCCTAATTTTTGTTTTGGAGGAATTAAATTCCTATTGTGAAAGAATTAAATTCTTATTTAGGGTAAAACCCTAATTTTATCCCAAAGGAATTAAATTCCTATAATTTTGTGACCATTGAATCCTCAAAAATTAATTCCTCCTCTATGTTTTGGATCTGCATGGCATGATCTCAACCCAATGAGAATTAAATTCTCAATTCATGGAGAGATGTGCACTTTGCAGATCCTCCACCAGAGAAAGAACTAAGTTCTTTTCTTTTTATAAGAGTTAAACTCTTTTGAGAATTAAATTCTCTTTTTAAGCCTCTCTTTTTTTACCTAGGGTTTTTCTTTTGCAGAGAATTAAATTCTCCTCTCTCTGTTTCTTCTCTCCCCAAAAAAGTAGATCCCTTCTCTTCTCTTCTTGGCTCCTATTTATAGGAGAAGGAAAAGAATCAATTTGTTTAGCAAATCTCTCATTGAAAGATTTGATTTGATTGTTGAGAGATTTGATTTATATTTATCATTAATTCTGGGCCTTTAGATCATTCAGTGAATTTTATTCACCGTGGATTTTAAATCCAAAAGATATTCTATTTGTTATCTTGGTTAGATTTAGGGGGAATCTTTCCTTATTTAAGATTTTTCCATAAATTGGTGATTTTTAATCACCCTTGGATCTTTAATCCAACGGTTCCCCATGACCCTTTTCCATTTAGAAAGATTCAGAACTTTTAGAATTTAATTCTATTAAATTATAAGGGTTTTAAAGCCAGTCACGTGCTGGCACATGACCTTTGGTCACGTGTGAGCACGTGACCCCCAATTGGGTTCCTTTCTCAGCCGCTTATTTATGTTTCAGTTTTAACCATCACGTGTCAACACGTGACCATTGGTCACGTGTAAGCACGTGATACCTCGTTGAGGTAATTTTGTGACTTTTAGAATTAAATTCTATTCATTATTTTAGAGGCTTTAAAAGCCCATCACGTGTCTGCACATGACCCATGGTCACGTGTGACCACGTGATGCCCCATTGGGGTCTTTTCCGAGTTTTTATTATATCTTTTAGCTCCTCCAGCGGGTTCTTAAAGGTCCATCACGTGCGGACACGTAATGCCTCATAACTTTTGATCCCGAATGAATTATGAGGCCCATTATATATCAAATCGAAGGGTTTTTCGAGACGCTTTCGATACCATCAGAATTTATCTGTTTCTCATTCGGGAATTTGTCAAAAAACAGCCAGGAAGATACTGGTTCCCATTTTCTCAGGCGTATCGTCGCCATTTGATACCTTGGGCTCTTTTGCGCAGAAATTTTGGCGGGAAAAAATGCCCCCCACTACTTTGACCACGTAAGTATTTACGTGGGTGAAGTAGTGCAAAATAATGCATAGCATATGACCAGTTTCGGGTTGGTATATTACTTTCAGAATCTTGATCTGAGAAGATAACGAGCGGACACAAGCGTCGTCATTTATCATTGACTCAGATCTCGACTCTTAAGAGATATAGTTCCAAACCCTTAACTCCATGAGCCGTACCCCTCTATCTCTTCATATCTTACTCTGGTGTGAAGTAGTTTATATGCTCATGAGTAGCTTTTCCGTTTCAGTGGCATGTAGCTTTGGCGAGTCTGGCTCATGGATGGTCCATCTTGACCTCTATGCAGGGCGGTGATGGCTTAGGAGACAGGGTTAGGATCTGCCACCTAAGACTTTTCAACTTTATGAGCCGTGAGGGTCTCATAAAGACTTTTCTCCCTACGAGTCGAAAGGATCCCGCAGGTGTATTTTCTCCTTAGGGTCGTGAGGACTCCTAAGTGTGTTTTCTCTTGAAAGTCGTAAGGATCTCACAAGAGAATTTTCCCGCTTATAAGTCGAGAGGACTCGTAAGTGGTTGTTTCCCTCCTAGTCGAGATTCGACTTTGGAGAGCGTGACCCGTGGATAGTATGCAAGAGACCGTTTTGGGCCGATTTGCAGGGTCCCAATGCTTAGGAAACAGGTTTTTTAATCCCTACTGCCTAAGGCTTTATCTCACGAGTCGAGACGAATCGAGAAGTTCTCGCAAAGACATCAATTTCCTCATGAGTCAAAACGAATCGAGCAGATCTCGCAAGAATAACCTAACGTCACAGTTAACCTCTGCTCTTTACGACAGAAGTCCGTTAGGGTCTGTGGTACTTAGGGTTTTGGCCGTCGTACCATCGCATGAGCTGATGTATCCCTCGATAGGCAATCGTGCTGTTCGAGTAGCCCTGCGACTGCCGTGTCTCTGATCCCTTCGGGGGCTGGACAAGACGTCTTCAAGCAATCCTCCTTGGTAGTTTGACCGTCGGAAGAGCAAGCGTTAGGAATTTGTCATGCCACTTTTTACTTGAGGTTAGGCTCGTTTTGGAGAGCCCCGATGAGTCATAACCACTCCGCGCTGGTGTGGGATGATCTCCGATAGTCTTTAAGGCTTTATATGACTTGCCGTCAAGACCCTGAAGCTAGGAATTTGGCCTTTGCTTCGTTTTGTTGGCATTGCGTCCTCTGTATCGAGACGAATGTCGCGGTTGTCTCTAGGTTGCTGGTGAACCGTCGAGATTAGGAACTAGGGATTTTGCCGTGGCTTCTTTTGGTGATGTTGCGTCTGCTGTATCGAGACGAACGTCGAGGTGGTGACCACTCCGCATTGGTTTGAGATGATCTCCGATTGTCTTTCAGGCTTTATATGACTTGTCGTTAAGACGTTGAAGCTAGGAATTTGGCCTTCGCTTCGTTTGCTTTGTCGCTTCCGAATCCTGCTAGGGGAAGAACGCTGGGGTGACATTTCATCTGCTGTATCGAGACGAACGTCGAGGTGGTGACCACTCCGCGCGGGTGTGGGATGATCTCCGATTGTCTTTCAGGCTTTATATGACTTGTCGTCAAGACCCTGAAGCTAGGAATTTGTCCTTCGCTTCGTCTGCTGGTATTGCGTCTACTGTATCGATACGAATGTCGTGGTGGTGATCACTCCATGTTGGTGTGAGGACCAGGATCCGCTCTGGACATTTCCCACGGGGTCGAAGAGTGACGTTATCCGCGTTCCACGTGACCAGGAATTTTGCTCTAGATGCTTCACACGGGTTCACTGCCGTGTTAGGCGAGGACTAGGCTCCGCTCTGGATGCTTTGCACGGGTTCACTGCCGTGCTCTGCGAGGACCGGGATCCGCTCTGGACGTTTTCCACGGGGTCAAAGAGTGACGTTATCCGTGTTCCACGTGACCAGGAATTTTGCACTAGATGCTTCACACGGGTTCACTGCCGCGTTGGGCGAGGACTAGGCTCCGCTCTGGATGCTTCACACGGGTTCACTGACGTGTTCTGCGAGGACCAGGATCCGCTCTGGACGTTTTCCATGGGGTCAAAGAGTGACGTTATCCGTGTTCCACGTGACCAGGAATTTTGCACTAGATGCTTCACACGGGTTCACTGTCGCGTTGGGCGAGGACTAGGCTCCGCTCTGGATGCTTCACACGGGTTCATTGACGTGTTCTGCGAGGACCAGGATCCGCTCTGAACGTTTTCCATGGGGTCGAAGAGTGGCGTTATCCGTGTTCCACATGACCAGGAATTTTGCTGATTATATCCGCATTTCACGGGATGGAGGTTTGACTGTTGGCGATACGTATACCACCGAGCCATGGAACTGGGAGTTGCCGCTGTTCCGCTTAGCTCGAAGTTGTGTCCGTCGTTACGAGACGAGTGTTGGGATGATCTCTAGGTCGCTTGTGACCCATCGAGATTTGGCTTCTTCTTCTGATGAAACTTGGAGGAGAGATGATCCCTTTTTGTTTACGTCCTTGGATTGTATACAGGGTGTGATGGGGCATCACATGCAGGGCAGAAATTTCATTTTTATTTTATTTCTTTTTCCGCGATGCTCTATCATTTCAGCTTTTATATCGCGAAGGTCGCGATTGCCCTATCATTTCGGCTATTTTTCGCGGTGCCCAATCATTTCGGCTATATTTTTTTTATTTTTACTCGTTGCTTTTTATTGCGAGTTGCCCAATCATTTCGGCTGTTTTTGTATGCATACATTTTTACTTGCTGATTTTGTTGCAAGTTGCCCCATCATTTCGGCTATTTCATATGCATTTTTTTTTGGCTCGCCGATTTTTTTCGCGAGTAGGGGATTTAGGATCTGATACCAATCTTGGCATCAGCATCGCTGCGACTAGAATATTGCCAGGAGCGAATCATCATTTGCCGTAAAAGGACTTGGAATTTGATACCGGTCTAGGCATCAACATCGCTGCAACTGGGATATTGCCAGGAGCGAATCATCATTTATCTTGAAAGGGCTTGGAATTTGATACCGGTTTAGGCATCAGTATCGCTGCAACTGAGATATTGCCAGGAGCGAATCATCATTTGCCTCTGTCGATGTTGAACAAAGATGGCTTAGTAAATAGGGTTAAGGGTCCTGTCGGCTAAGGCTTTTGACTTCATGAGCCGTAAGGGTCTCACAAAGGTATTTCTCCCTACAAGTCGTGAGGATCTTGTAGGTGTGTTTTCTCCTTGGGAATCGTGAGGATTCCTAAGTGCATGTTCTCTTGTAAGTCGTAAGGATCTTACAAAAGGGTTTTCTCCTTATAAGTCGAGAGGACTTACAAGTGTTGTTTGTTGTACAAGCATATCCCTAGTCACGGATGAGACTTTGTTAGGGAAATATTTATTCGCGCCCGTGGATTGTATACAAGGGCCAGTATTGAGCCGCTTGTAGGGCAATATCGAAGGTTGTGGGGGTTGCTTAAGAACAGGTTAAGGTCTCTGTAACTTAAGACTTTCAAATCTTATGAGCCGTGAGGGTCCCATAAGAGAGTTCTCCTTACGAGTCGTGAGGATCTCGCAAGTGTAATTTCTCCTTAGGAATCGTGAGAATCTCTAAGTGTGTTGCTCCATTGTGAGTCGTAAGGATCTCACGCGGGTGGTTTCTCCTTATAAGGTCGAGAGGACCCTATAAGTGTCTTTTAACGAGGTTGCGCCCTTTCGGGTTTTCACAAACACTCGCCGGTAGCCCTGCTGTTTTTACTCACGGAGCCCTTTCGGGTTTTCATCCGTGCCCATTTTGCTTATGGACATACCGTTTTTTTTTTTTAACGAGGTCGCGCCCTTTCGGGTTTTCACGAACACTCGCCGGTAGCCCTGCTGTTTTTACTCACGGAGCCCTTTCGGGTTTTCATCAATGCCCATTTTGCTTGTGGACGTACCGTTTTTTTTTTTTACCACGTCAGCCTGAAGATGCTGCGGGTTGGGAGTAGTTTAACGACGTTTCGGTCATTCGCAAGTTTTAGGACATTGCGGTCCGCCGTTAGTTTAAGGACGTTTCGGTCCGCCGTCGTCGTATTTGAGGCACATCTCTAGTTTACTAACTTTTCGGTCTATGGGGCTTTCCCTATGAATGAGCATGATGCCCCCGGCATATCCACCCTTTTCGGAGCATGTTGTTGTGGCGGGTTTACTTTCCACTTTTCGGGCAGCGCGAACTTGCCATGTTGGTATTGGTCTTCAACCCAGTTTTTGAAGACGTAGCAATTTTCGAGTGGGTGACCCATTACTCTGTGGTAGGGACAATAGTTAGGATTGTTAACGTCACCTGGTTGCAATGGACGTTTTGGATCTGGCAGAGTGATGAGCCTGCTGCGCACTGCTAGCTCGAACAATCTCTTTGTTTTATCTTTGGGAAACGAGTAAGGACGTTTCAACTTCTCATTGAGGTATCGCGGCTTGTTGTTTTGACGACAAAACGGCCTCGGGTTACTCGGCTGTTGTTGAGTGTTGGCAACAAAGGCCGTTTTTTCCTTTTCCTTTATCATTTCGTTTGCTCCGTCGTTTGCGGGTCCGAGATTCTTTCCGGGTAGCGTGAGATTGTACGGCTGAACGTTCTCGCAACTCTCCAATTCTTTTGTTTTAGAAATGAATTCCTTGAAGAGAGGGTTGAGGGCGGCTTCTTCGTCAGAATCGCTTCCAAAGGTGAGAACTCGTGATCCCCCGGGCTCGTCCCTATGACAATTGCCGGCAACTCTTTTGTGCTCATCTGTCGTATTTTTTCGTTGTCTACGAGCTTCACGCTTTGTCCTGTTGAAGTGTTGCCTGTGAGCGACATATCCTTGCCACCAACACTTAAAGGAGTTGCAGTCTTCAGTAGGATGTGCGATCCTCTGATGATATAAACAGAAGTTAGGGTGTACGTCCGTTTCATCAAAATGTATACCACCAGGAGAATTTTCTCTGAAAGAGGGCGGCCTCATCCCTATTGATATGGCTTTAGTGAATCGTTTCCTTATCTTGATCCTGTTTTCATTTGCGGCGGATGTACTTTGATCTGGTGGGAGTGTTTCGACCCTTTTGTCCAGTCGCCGGCGTTTGGCCTTTTCAAATATGGCCATCTCGCGCCCCCGATCAGCTTTACTTTTTAGACGAATCTCATCTAGAAAAGTGTCGATCATTTCGTCTGACGGCCACACGAATTCCGGCTCAGGCTCTGCCCCCAGTTTCTCAGTGCAAGGAGTTTTTTCATCGTCCGTAAATGAGTGGGAGATCACATGACAAGTTGCCCCCGGTGCGTCCGTCTTCTTTGGAGTGTGCGGTTGTGGTGGGTTTACTTTCCACTTTTCAGACAGCGCGAACTTTCCTTGTAGGTACTGATCCTCGATCCACCCCTTAAAGACGAAACAATCCTCGATTGGATGGCTTACCGTTTGGTGGTAAGGACAATAATTGGGATCGTTGACATCGCCTGGTTGCAACGGACGTTTTGGACTCGGCAGATTGATGAGTCTGTTGCGCACTGCCAGCTTGAACAGTCTTCTCGTTTTATCCTGAGGAAACGAGTAAGGACGTCCCAGTCTCTCCTCGAGGGATGGGCGTGGACGTACGTTGCTTTGGCGGACAACCGGTTTTAAGTTGCTCGGCTGTTGTTGAGTATCAGCGATGAAAGTTGTTTTTCCTTTCCCATTTTCATTCCGAGGATCCGTCTTTGAAGGAGATGATCTATGACCCATCTGATCCATTTGGGCTAACTTGTCAATCAAGGCCTGGAAAGTAGTTGGCTTGAAGAACATCATGAATTGCGAGATGGTCGCTTGCGGATCAAGAGTGCCCACGAACATGCCTACCGCAGGTGCTTCTTCGATCCGCTGTTCGCATTTCGACCACAGATTCCGCCACCGTGTTGCGTATTGAACCCACGTTTCGCCTGGCCTTATCCTGGCATTGATCAGTGCTGTTATCGGGGTGCGTTCGCTGGCGCTTGCAAATCTTTGTGTAAACAGTATCTCCATCTCCGCAAATGTTTTGACAGAGTCATTAGGTAGCTCCGAATACCATTCAAAGGCCGTTTCTGCTAAGCTGCCGACGAATTGGCGAAGCAACAGTTTGTCGTCGCCTCCAGTATTGCCGCATAAGGCCCTGAACTGGGCGACATGCTGATGTGGATTCCCTGTCCCTTTATATACGTGGAACTTAGGGATCGTATATCCCGGCGGGTAACTGATTTGGTCATACCAGCTTGGGTAGGGTCGTCCGGTTCTAACAATTTGCGCAGCCGCTTCATTCGCCTGATGAGCCCGTATTTGCTGAGCTATATAGTCATCCAGTGCGGCCTTGGAAAGGGTTTCTTCCTTGGCTGCTGAAAGAGCCAGAGGAGAATTAGATGTCTCCCTTCTATCGTTTTCAACAATGATTGGAGGGTCATCAGCTGGAGGGTCCGGCTGCAACATCATACCTACCATATCTTGGAAAAGAAGCGCCATTTGTTTTATATTAGCCGCTTGTTCTGCGGCTTCTTTGTCCTTCTTTTCGAGGACTCTGCGTAAGTAGTCAGTGTCAGTTTCTTGTTCATGACGCTGCTCTGATGATGCCTCCGGGCTTTCTTTTGGCCCGGTTAGTGCGGCCATAGCAGTCACCATCTCTTGAAGCTTCTGCTGCTGCTCCTGAGCTTTGGTCATGGATCGGGTGAGTGGTCGGTGACCCGTCGAAGCGCGGCTATCCTCCTTTTCGGAAGCCACATAAACGGTGTGTACCACTATGCCCCCAGACTTGTGGCGTTTGTGCTCAGCGCTTTTACGGTTCGCCATGTTCATATGGGCTTTTTGCGGCCTCCTTTTCTTTTGAGTGATTGACGTTGAGGGAGCCGTTGTAGTGGGCACCCAGCCAGCTGTCACTTTTTGTGCCTTTGAGTAGTCCTTCTCCTGCTGAACCTTCATCCTTTTCGGTCGGCGGAGATAGTCTTGATCGATCACTGACTCTTGGACATGTCGCCAAACTTTGTAAATTTCAGAGGATAGCCGTTGAGGAGGTTGCTCCGGCTTCTTCTCTGCAGCATTCTTCACAGGTGAAGGAGATCTCTTCAGCACAGCGGTCGGAGAATTCTTGCGTACCCTCCTAAGTGGTTCAAAACTGTTCCCAGTTGGAACAGCAGCATCGCTCCCCACCATTGGAGCTGGCGACGTTATCCCAGAGGGGGAGTTGCCCCCAGCCTTCCTCACTCGGTGCCAGTGGAGACGTCGAGCGTGTCTTGCGGATGGAGTTGTTTTAGCTATAAGGGTGACTTCGTCATGCCCCCTCTGGGCAGGGGAAGCAACCTTGAAGACCTCGCCAGGAGCAGCAACCGGAGTGGCCAGCCTTGTAAAAACTGACTTCTTGGAAGGAGGAGCCTTCCCAATGATTTCTTCCGCTTGAGCCGGGATGGCTATCCACTTTGGGATGGCAGCTTCGGGTATCACGGGCTCGTAGACGTTCTGGCCCAGTCTGTTAGAAACTGAGGTATTGAAGTTGGGCGACCCGTTGAGAGGGGCCGCGGCAGTAGCAAGCCGATCAAAGACCAACTTCTTTGGAGCTTCTTGCGCTGTCATTGAGGCATTGAAGCTCATCGGTGGGAGCAGGGTTCCGAAGAATAGTCCAGCGGTGGCTTGAGTTACCTGCTCCACTGGCATTTTGAAAAGGGAGGCCGCTTGGGGCCCATAAGTCACTCCTCCAGCAAGGACGAAGTGAGAGTTGCAGTCACAAGCAGTGCAGTTTGAAGCCATTGATCTTCTGTTTTCTGCACGGAGCAAGACACCAAATCTAAGTACCTTGAATCCACAAGCAACCACAGCAAACCGCGATTTGTTCGCGAACACGACACACGAAGTGTAGAGTGGAAAGAGGAAAAGGTCCCACCGGGCGTGCCAGAATATGTTCCCCTCCGAAAGACGGCGCGACATGACGTCTTGCCTGAGATTCGGGGCAGATGCTAATTGGTGCTATCCGTCTACCTCTACGAAGATGCCAAGTTGATTTATGGCACCATGTATCGAAGGTTTAAATGGATGCGTCCGATGTAGCAGACTTCGTCAGATTCCCCCTCGCTTGAGGGATTTTTTGATTGTGGGGACGCTCTTCCCTGCAGGCGCAAGCCCCTGCAGTTAATTACGCTACCGCATTGCGGTAACAACTTTCTCCTTCTCCAGATGATCACTTCGTGTCGTGGATGTTTGTTTTGTATTCGGTTGCCCGTGGATTGTATACGGAGACTGAGTTATGTCGTCGCCCGTAGGACGTGGACTAGTCCAAATCCGTATTTTCTTAGATTTGGTTTTGGGGTTTTGGTTTGAGGATACGTTAGCCATATTTGAGGCTAAGATCAACTCAAACGTTTGTTAAGGATACGTTAATCTAATTTGAGACTAAGATCAACTTAACGAGATCGTTTAGATCCGACAAAAGAGCATTTGGACTCTATTGTTCCAGTTTAGGGACATAGTGGTCCATTGAATGTATGACCGTCGGGACCCGTCACCTCTCTGACGACGTTGAAGGATTACAACGACAGATGTCAGAGGAGTTCAGAGATGTACCCTTGAACCAAAGTTGATTGGGGGATTTGTAGTCCAATTTGGGACTAAAGTCTGTTTGAAGGTTTAAGGATACGTTAGCCATATTTGAGGCTAAGATCAACTTAAACGGTTGTTAAGGATACGTTAGTCCAGTTTGGGACTAAGATCGACTTAACGGGATCGTTTAGATCCGACAAAAGAGTATTTGGGGGCTCTATTGTTCCAGTTTAGGACATGGTGGTCCAATACCAGTTTAGGGACATGGTGGTCCATTACCAGTTTAGGGACATGGTGGTCCATTAGTAGTTTAAGGACGCATAAGTCCATGGGTTTAAGGACCCCACAGTCCATATGGGTGTGTTTAAGGACGCATTAGTCCGTTAGTTTAAGGACGCATAAGTCCGCGGGTTTAAGGACCCCACAGTCCGTATCTTGGTTTAGGGACGCATAAGTCCATGAGTTTAAGGACCCCACGGTCCGTGTTGATGTGTGGTTGTCGGGACCCGTTACCTCTCTGAAGACGTTGAAGGATTACAACGACAAATATCAGAGGAGTTCCGAGATGTACCCTTGAACCAATGAGTTGGTTGAAAGAGCAGATGTGCTCAGTTCAAGATGATTTGAGGACTTATGGCCAATTTGGGCTAAGTCCAATTGTGTTTGAAATATTGGCTCTCTGCTGGTCCATTGAAGGAGAGGCTTTGCCTCTAGAAACTTAGCCAATTGGGCTAAAGCTAGTGTTAAACACTAAAGGTCAACAGTGTTGAACACTGGGAATAAGATTAACAAGTTAGTGTTAAACACTAAAAGATAATCAGTGTTAAACACTAGCAACAGGGATTTCAAATTAGTGTTAAACACTAAAGCAAATCAGTGTTAAACACTGGTAATCAGAGATTTCAAATTAGTGTTTAACACTAAAGCAAATCAGTGTTAAACACTGGGAACAAAGTCTTCAGATTAGTGTTAAATACTAATGAGAGGGGTCACGTGTGGACATGTGAGAGCGCCCAAAGCTTTCATTTCCTTTGCTTTTTCTTTCTGCGTTTTGGGAGTCACGTGGGAGCACGTGATGGTATCAAAAAGTGGGGCCAGATCCCCTTTATTTTGTTCTGCAAACAAGTGTTAAACACTTTTAATTTTCATAGCCATCACGTATGGGCACGTGATGTATAATCATGCCCTGATTTATTAGAACATTTATCAGGGGTCACGTGGTAACACGTGAGAGCGCCCAGAATTGTTTCTGCCTTTGCTTTTGTTCCATATATAATGAGGGTCACGTGGGAACACGTGAGGCATTGCCTCAAAGCTTTCCTCTTCTCATTTTTGGGGGATCTGTTCAGGGGTCACGTTGGGCACGTGACCTTAGTCTTTTCATGCACAGAGATCTTTTAAGTCTCCTTATCTTTAAGAATTAAATTCTTATTTAGGGTAAAACCCTAATTTTTGTTTTGGAGAAATTAAATTCCTATTGTGAAAGAATTAAATTCTTATTTAGGGTAAAACCCTAATTTTATCCCAAAGGAATTAAATTCCTATAATTTTGTGACCATTGAATCCTCAAAACTTAATTCCTCCTCTATGTTTTGGATCTGCATGGCAGGATCTCAACCCAATGAGAATTAAATTCTCAATTCATGGGGAAATGTGCACTTTGCAGATCCTCCACCAGAGAAAGAACTAAGTTCTTTTCATTTTATAAGAGTTAAACTCTTTTGAGAATTAAATTCTCTTTTTAAGCCTCTCTTTTCTTACCTAGGGTTTTTCTTTTGCAGAGAATTAAATTCTCCTCTCTCTGTTTCTTCTCTCCCCAAAAAAGTAGATCCCTTCTCTTCTCTTCTTGGCTCCTATTTATAGGAGAAGGAAAAGAATCAATTTATTTAGCAAATCTCTCATTGAAAGATTTGATTTGATTGTTGAGAGATTTGATTTATATTTATCATTAATTCTGGGCCTTTAGATCATTCAGTGAATTTTATTCACCGTGGATTTTAAATCCAAAAGATATTCTATTTGTTATCTCGGTTAGATTTAGGGGGAATCTTTCCTTATTTAAGATTTTCCATAAATTGGTGATTTTTAATCACCCTTGGATCTTTAATCCAACGGTTCCCCATGACCCTTTTCCATTTGGAAAGATTCAGAACTTTTAGAATTTAATTCTATTAAATTATAAGGCTTTTAAAGCCAGTCACGTGCTGGCACATGACCTTTGGTCACGTGTGAGCACGTGACCCCCAATTGGGTTCCTTTCTCAGCCGCTTATTTATGTTTCAGTTTTAACCATCACGTGTCAACACGTGACCATTGGTCACGTGTAAGCACGTGATACCTCGTTGAGGTAATTTCTGACTTTTAGAATTAAATTCTATTCATTATTTTAGAGGCTTTAAAAGCCCATCACGTGTCTGCACGTGACCCATGGTCACGTGTGAGCACGTGATGCCCCATTGGGGTCTTTTCCGAGTTTTTATTATATCTTTTAGCTCCTCCAGCGGGTTCTTAAAGGTCCATCACGTGCGGACACGTAATGCCTCATAACTTTTGATCCCGGATGAATTATGAGGTCCATTATATATCAAATCGAAGGGTTTTTCGAGACACTTTCGATACCATCAGAATTTATCTGTTTCTCATTCGGGAGTTTGTCAAAAAACAGTCCGGAAGATACTGGTTCCCATTTTCTCAGGCGTATCGCCGCCATTTGATACCTTGGGCTCTTTTGCGCAGAAATTTTGGCGGGAACAGTGAAATCACATGAAATTTAGTGTATGCACATCTTAGATGATAACGATGATGATGATGGATGCCGATCGTCGGAAAAAACGGCGGAGGTTGTATTTTTTTGACGCCATAGGAGGAAATCCCCTCCTATGGCCTCTTTCCTCCATTATTCTATATATATATATATATATATATATATATATATTAATTAGACGTTTGATAACACCAGCCGGTTTATGTTTAAGTCGAATTATTAAATTAACACTTGATTTAATATATATATATATATATATATATATATATATAAATTAACACTTGATTTAATAATTTAGCTTAAACATAAACCGGTTGGTGTTATCAAACGTCCGATTAATTTACATGTATTAAATATACGTATTTAATCGAACTCCCGCACGTATCACCATACGCATACTACATCGTTTCGCCTGAGCGGGGAAAACCTCTGTGTGGGATTCTAAAGACTCAATTAATAAGCTGGCAGTAGGTTAGGATCATATCCGATTAAATCTGAAATACTTTCAGATCAATACCCTCATGGGTTAACCCACAAGCACGTCGGCGGTATTAGCTGCACGTAACGACTACACGGGTATTGATCAAAAGAAAGGTCGACAAGTAAGCTCATCCGAATACAATCAGAGCCTATCAATGACAGCCACCGTATAGTCCGATCTCTTCGTTAGAGAGTGTCGCATATCGGGTCTTGGGGTGGAAGCTGTTAGACTCCTAATAACCTAATAAGTCATGCTGATATCAAACCAATAACCATCTGAGATACAATAGATAACACTTATTATTTTATCTCAATCGCCCTGTCCAGAGACTTATGGCTATAGCTAATCAAGCACATCACGACATCAACTTCCAATACCGAGAGAGACGAACCACTTCGACCACTTACTGCTCCAGGTGCTTCGGGACTATACCCAAATAAAACCTTTTTGCACGACTCTTTAAAGTCGTGGTAGGGTAGTAATCAAAGTACAGTAGGAACACACACAAGAAACTATGGCGATCTCAGGTCAAAAAACTGCCCTGTACTCATGTCACCAAAGAACTATGATTGATTGATCTATTCTATGTGTAGTAGTTAACCGCAATCAATAACGGTGTCGCGTGTAGCTAGACCGAGATGAGTACGGGTCGTCCTCAGGGAAACGTTGAATCTTTTAATCTTACTTTAGGCGTGTTAAGAAAGAAAGGAGGAAGAATAAAGAATGGTTGTAGGTTCTAGATCTACGTCAAACACGGATGCAAGATATAGATCTAGATTAACTACGGATGTAAGTTTTATGGTAGAAGGGGGCTTGTAGGGTTCATTAAGATTTAGTAGTCATGGATGATTAATTAAAGATTACTCTTTTTATTCTTTAATAGATTTAAAACTAGATCGACAGTGATGCATGTAGATTAGGGTTTCTGGAGGGAATAGGATTCCCATTCTTAACCCCTATCTTTCCATGGATCTCCGTTCATGTCTAACCTTTACCAAAACAATTGTTAATCTAATATCTAATCATGGTTGTGACCATCAATGAATTGATAGCACGCCCTAGTAGGATGTTAACTATTCTTTTGATAAAGTTTATAAACTTTATAGGATTTAAAAAGAGTTTAAGGATCTTCATCTTCCTTTAATCTACCCTAATCCTATGAACCCTAACAAGCGGAGAATTACTCGCGCATGTTGAGAAAAGAAAATATAGAGAGGGAAAACATAATGTAAAATGCAGAAAAATAAAATGATATAAGAAAACAACTAGCTTTATTAATCAACAAGATCAAGTACATTTTGTTTCCTTAGAAAATGATTACAAAACCCTAGTTTACTTCTCGATCTCTTCTAAGGAGGTAGACGAACCATTGATGATCAACCAGGATTCTTGAGCCGTCGTGGACTTCGTGATCGCGTCGGTGTAATGATTTTTCCAAGAGGCTCTCGGTCCTTATTTATAGTCATAAAACCAGAACCCTAGTTTTCTAATATGGAAACTAGTTGTTAGGATCCCAACCACCAAAATCCCGAGCCCTAAATCCTTAGAAGTGCGGCGGAACCGCAGCCATTGGATAAGTTTGGCCGCGGATCCGCCGCCTTTAGGTGAGATCATGGCATCTAATTTTTGTAGCTTCATATACGTAACACTTGGTGATGTTTTGAGTATCTAGACTTTGAAAATCTTCTCTACGTTTCTGCCAGAATTAGTTTCTTCAATTTACTTGAATATCTTCGGTAGATTTGATCTTGCCAACTCGGATTTCCTTGATTTCAGTCATGATATAATTCCTGCACAATTATCTCAATAAATGATGTTAGTAGAATTTGTTTTTATTGAGATATTATTTTTAACCATTTGTCATGATATTATAGTTTTAAGAATTGATCAAAGGTATTTAATAAGGTAAGCATATTTAAATGGGCCAAATATTACATGGATGTTATATGCTTACTTTTTCCTTCATAATATTAATTATAATATATAAACTCATGAAAATAGTATTTTTATAGATAAACCCTCATATGTGTCATATATTATAATAAACACCCTTTTTATATAGAAATAGTAGGAAAAATGTCATATGAAAAGTGCAGTTTTATAAACTGAACAAATACCCCCAAACTTAACTTTGATCATCCCGAGCAAACTAGTTATTCAAGAGAAGGAGAAAAAGAAGAAGAACTAAGTAGCACACTTTCGTAGGCAATATGATTACACTGAGCACGTGCAACAAGCCGTTAAACCTCCAGGTGTCTCTGATAGAAGGAGTGTTGTCTCCTGAGGGTTTTCAGCGGATTACACCCACAAATTCTATAATAAAAGAAAGATAGTGAAAGTTACATAAAAAGATAAGAATTATGAAAGAAAGAACTTGAAAATAAGAGTTTTCAACTACAACAGTTTTTCAGTTGTTATGAGCCCTATCTTAATGGTCGTGAAAAGATGTTAGAAATCACATCATCCCTTAATAAAACATAGCCTTTAGTTTTCCTCCCTATCTTTCATCCAAACATTGATCATATACCCCTACGTGTGTGTAAAAGACATCCCTACACTTAGAGAATTCAATTCAAGCTATCATACTCTTGTCCATCTTCCAAAATACTTTTTAGTTGGTGAATTTTTAATGAATTTGCTCATACATCCTTCATGTGACCGTTAATACTTCTCGAGGTACTAACCGACCGATTACAAAATGTGCTTGCGCATTTAGACATAATTTCTCGTTTCGCAATACCTAAACCTTAGCAGTGGCTCCAAAATCAGTTGGTCTAAGGCACTAGGTGATAAAGCACCCTCGCTATATTTTTTTATGCTGCCTTGGTAATTACAAAACCAGTGTTCATTTTTTTCTTCACCACTCATATTTTTTTATTTTCCTTCATACTAAGGCTTTTAGACAAGAGTATTTCAAGGTATTCTCTACTATCCCAAATTTCAAGATGTATGACAGTGCATATAGTAGGGTATCAACGTTCAAAAGTTTAGCCTCAAGAATAGGGATTATTTTTCAGACTTATTTTTATCCTCAGATTAGCAATTTTCTTCATCTTACTGACCCTTGGGACAACAGCTCATAACTACTTATTACTAGTTTCGTTTAAGAAACTCTCTACTTTCTTGTTTTTTTTCAAACTATTCATATCTTTCATATATAATTTCTCACTTTCTAATCTTTTATTATAAAAAAAATATTTTTATGCCCAGTGCCAAAGATAATTCAGTGAATACACACTCCCCCCCAAACCTGTTTCCAGCAGTGTCCTCACTGATGTTGTCTTTTGAGAGCAGAGACCTGCAGACTTGGAGAGATAATAAGAGGGGTAAAATAATAGATAAATGAAGACTACCCCCAAACTTGTTTTTTTGGCACGCACAGATATTCAGTTAAGTCCTGTTTTTCACTTACCTCCATTCTTTAAGATGATACAATGTTATCGAAACATGGAGGTAAGGCGAAGGAATTTAGTTATGATAAAGCGTCTCCTGTAAAAACAGGAGCTCCTCTGCTGGGTCAGCAGAGAAATACGGTTTTAATCTATGCCCATTTACTTTAAAAATTGAACTGTTTTTTATATTTTCAACTTCTACCGCCCCGTGCGGGTGTACATACCGCACCACAAAAGGTCCTTTCCAACGAGATTTAAGTTTACCCGGATGAAGATAGAGTCGTGAATCATAAAGAAGGACTTGTTGTCCCGGTGTGAAAGTTTTTCTAAAAAGGTTTTTATCGTGGAACACTTTAGTCTGGTTCTTTACTATCACCGCATTATCGTAAGCTTCATCGCGGAGTTCGCTTAGCTCATTCAATTGCAGCTTCCGGTAACTGCTAGCTTGATCAAAATCGAAGTTTAGCTCTTTAATAGCCCACATTGTCTTATGTTCGATCTCGACAGGAAGGTGGCATGCCTTCCCAAACATAAGGCGATATAGAGACATACTAAGATCGGTCTTATAAGCGGTGCAAAATGCCTAAAGAGTATCTGTCAATTTGGTTGACCAATCTTTACGGTTTTTAGAAACCATCTTCTCCAAAATTTGTTTGATTTGCCTATTTAAGATCTCAGCTTGCCCACTTGTTTGGGGATGATAGGGCGTAGAAAGTTTGTGAGTGATTGAATATTTCCGCATCAAAGCCTTGAAAGACCGATTACAGAAATGTGTCCCGTTGTCGCTAATTATAGCGCGAGGGTGTCCGAATCGCGAAAAGATATTTTCTTTAAGGAACTTAATGACAACTTTGTTGTCATTAGTGCGACACGGTATTGCTTCCACCCATTTCGAGACGTAATCAACCACTAACAAGATATATAAATTCCCAAAAGAGTTGGGAAAAGGGACCATAAAATCAATACTCCAAACGTCAAATATCTCCACAACCAAGATAGGTTGGAGCAGCATCTCATTTCTACGTGAAATCTGACCCAAGTGCTGACACCGCGGGCAAGTTTTGCAATGATCATAAGCATCTTTAAATAGTGTTGGCCAATAAAAGCCACATTGCAAAACTTTCTCCGCCGTTTTTCGAGGTCCAAAGTGACCGCCGCATGCCTGATCATGACAAAATGATAACACACTCTTGAATTCCTCGTTAGGGGGACATCTGCGAATGATTTGATCGGAAAAATACTTAAACAAATAAGGTTCATCCCAGTAAAAGTATTTTACTTGGGACAGAAATCGAAGTTTGTCTTGTTTCGACCAATCGCTAGGAATAAGTCCCGTAGCTAGGTAATTTACGATATCCACTTAGGATACAGTCAAGAGCTATTCGTCAGGAAATGAGTCATTTATCGGCATGGTCAATGTTGGTGAAGAAGAGATGCGTGAAAGATGGTCGGCTACTACATTTTCACATCCACTCTTGTCTCCTATGATAAGATCAAATTCTTGTAACAACAGGATCCAACGTATTAGCCTGGCCTTAGCATTCTTCTTCAATAAAAGGTGTCGTAGGGCGGAGTGATCAGTGTAAACCACTATTGGCGAGCCAATCAAGTAGGGCCTGAATTTTTCTAATGCAAATACAACTGCCAAGAGCCCTTTCTTGGTAGTTGTTTAATTAATTTGTGCATCGTTCAAGGTCCTACTTGGATAGTAAATCACATGTGGCATCTTATCAATGTGCTGTCCTAAGACCGCACCAATAGAAAAATCTGATGCATCACACATAAGCTCGAACGGGTGGTTCCAATCCGGAGATGATAGAACTGGGGCTGTAGTGAAAGATCTTTTAAGCGATTCAAAAGCAGACCCACAATCCGAATCGAAGTGAAATATTGTGTCCTTGGCCAAGAGAAGAGTTAAGGGTCTAGCAATTTTGCTAAAGTCCTTAATGAATCTCCTATAAAATCCTGCATGACCAAGAAAGGATCGTATATGTTTGACGCATTTGGGATGAGAGAGGCTGTGGATGACATCTATTTTAGCTCTGTCAACCTCAATGCCTTTTCATGAAATTATATGTACAAGGACAATACCTTCTTGGACCATAAAATGGCATTTTTCCCAATTCAAAGTTAAGTTCTTATCCTTACAGCGGGTAAAAACCGCGTCAAGATTATGAAAACGGTCTTCAAAGGAGTCCCCAAATATTGAGAAATCGTCCATAAAAATCTCTAGAAAATTCTCAACCATGTCTGAGAATATCCCCATCATACACCGCTGAAATGTAGCGAGAGCGTTGCATAACCCAAAGGGCATGCGTCTATAAGCAAAAATACCGAAAGGACAAGTAAATGTGGTTTTATCTTGATTATTTTTAGCGATGGGGACCTGGTTATAGCTAGAGTATCCGTCCAAGAAACAATAGTATTCGTGTCTAGCTAATCGTTCTAACTTCTGGTCAATAAAAGGTAGAGGGAAGTGATCTTTCCTCGTTACGGCATTGAGTTTTCTGTAATTAATGCATACGCGCCACCCCGTTTGGGTGCATGTTTGGATCAACTCATTAGCCTCATTAGTTATGACCGTGATGCCAGACTTTTTAGGGACCACGTGAATAGGACTTACCCATTGGCTATCAGATATAGGATAAATTATACCACTATCAAGGCACTTGACGATTTCTTTCTTTACCGCCTCCTTCATAACGGGATTTAACCGTCTTTGTGGGTCTTGATTGAAATGATTTAATGCGTATGCGTTTTCGAAAGATGAATCAAAAATATTTATAACCGCAATCAAGAACGGCGTCGCTTGGTAGCTAGCCGGTGAGTACGGGTCGGTCCACAGGGATGTTGTGTATTTCCTAATTTGGTCTAACGAGTTAATTCCAAACGGTGTGAATGAATTATCGCTAAAAACTAAACTGATCTAGACTAGACTAGAATCTTGCTAGGGTTAGGTTTAAGTTAAGTTTGGAAATTGAAGATTTCCTCACCACTTTCAATGCCCAAATTAAGATCTATGAGGTGTTATGGTAATAATTAATAAAGTGGATTAGTACCATCGGGAAGAAACGATATTTCTTCCTCTAGGTTCTTATCCTTCCTTTCTTAATTCTTACCCTAACCTTCATGGAAGACACGCTCAACCGGTTATTTATACTACGGTATCACCGCTACCTCGTGGGATAGGGTGCCGTAGGGAGCGGTGTGTGCATGTATGCATGGAGTCCTATGAAAACGTGTGATGGGCAAGAAAGGGGTGAGAGATCTTCATCTCTCAAGCCTTCCCCAAATCTAACCCTAACAAGCGAGGAGACTACTCGCTCTTTAGGGAATTGAAAAACATTTCTAAACTATCTATCTAGGGCAGAGAATTAAATCTAAACTAGGGCAAGAATAGAAAATTATACTAGGGCAGATAATAAAATTACCTAGGGCACAAGAAGAGGCATAACCTAAAAAAGGTTTTAGGGCTTCTATTTATAGATTCATAGAAACCCTAGGTTTACAATCGACGCATATCTGCAATTACAAATATACCCCCTAAGAAAAGACTGGTCAACGCACCGCCAGCGACCACAGGATTTTTGATCCGATACGGGCGACACATGGCCGCGGATCCGCGGCAAAGAGCATGGTTTGGCCGCGGTTCCGCGGCCAAGTAATGGGCTTGTGGGCTGAAATTTCCTGGGAATCTTCTGTTGCATTTTTTCTTCTATTTTCTTCAGTTTGTTCTTCAGAATATCTTCTGGTTCTCTTCCAGATCTCCACAGTGAATAAAGTCGTGGACTTTTACCGCTTGCTTCGTGTCGAAGTCTTGAACCTTGCTCTGCCTTTGTGCTTTGTGAAATTGTCCATTGATCTTCGTTTATTCTTCAAACTATAGGCGTGATAAAGATTCTCTATTTGTTGGTCGAAGTCTCACTTTTATATCGTCTTTTCATCATTTTCACTGTTTTGTTCAGAGAACCTATAACCTGCAACTATGTAGCAGACATGGGTCAAAAACACCTGTTTATTTGTAAACTGAATAAGAATGGGGAATAAAATAATGCAAAATTATGGTATGAATAAATACCCCCAAACTTATCTTTTGCTCGTCCTCGAGCAAACCTAGTTTTATTCTCAAGAAAATACCTAGCCTCACTTTCGCGGGGAAACGCGATTGCACTGAGCTCGTGCAACAAGCCGTTAAACCTCTAGGTGTCCCTACTAGGAGGAGTGTTGTCTCCTGAGAGTTTTCAGCGGATACTACCCACAAAATCCTATCAATTTGGCCTATTAACTTTTATTCTCCAATTAGGTTTTCTAACAAGAACTCTATTATCTTCGACTCATAAATTATCCACCCGTATTTTTCACGCTTCCTTATCATTTAACTTAAGATTATATATATTCTTGTGAATTTACTTAGCTTTTGGCATCTTTCAAGTTTTCCTTCTAAGGTTCCATCTCGACTTAGGAATTTTTATCATCTCTATTAAAAATATAAGTCCTATTCTTCATTCCTATCTCTTATCTAAACCGCAATCACATACCCCTACGTGTGTGTATATATCACCCCTACACTTGGAAATTCAAATCAAGCTATTATACTCTTGTCCATTATCCAAAGCACTTTTAGTTGGTGAATTTTTAAATGAAATTTGCTCACACATTTTTCATACGACCGTTAATACTTCTTGAGGTACCAACGACCGATTATAAAATATGTTTGCATATTAAGGTGTAATTCCTAATCTTGTAATACCTAAGGCTTTAGCAGTGACTCCCAAACCAGTTGGTCTAAGGCACTAGGTGATGAAGCACCCTCGCTAAATATTTTTTTCTATCTTTGCATCCTTAAGTAATTACAAAAACCAGTGTTCATTTTTTTTCTTTATTCACACTTGTATTTTATTATATTTTTCTTCGTACTAAGGACTTTAGACAAGAGCATTTCAAGGTCTCTTCTACTATTCCAAGTTTCAAGGTTCGTGTTTGTGCAATTTGTAGGGTATATATTTTCAGAATTTAGACTTAAGATAGGAATTATTTTTCAAACTTACACTTTAATAAAAATTCCAATACTCTTCCCTTGTTTTAACTTAGCCCAAGAAGTGAACTCGAAATTTGCCTATTTCTAAATAAACTATAAAGACATATACTTTGTACCGTTAAATTTTAAGAAAGATTATTTTTAGGGTTTTTAATTTACTAAGTTTAAGATCTAATTGTTCCTATCTAGTTAACCTTTTTGTCAAACTCAAGTCAATTATGGCCAAATTGAATGTTTTAATTTTTATAATTTTTCAAATTTTTCAATTTTTATGGGTTTTAAAATAAGTATGCAAAAGCAAAAATGTACATATGAATGCGAAGGAAGAAGGCTTACCGAGCATACCCCTAAACTTAAACTTGACAGTGTCCTCACTGTCAGGCTACACCAAGAGGGTCAAAATTGTCGGTGCTCCCCTGTTTATTTATTTTTATGTTTTATTGTTAAATGAAAAAACAAAAAATATATATACAACAAGGTTCCCCCCAAACTTAAGTGAAACAGTGTTTCCACTGTTTTTAAGCGTTAAAGTTCAGAGTTAGGGAGGAGAAAAATCAAGCTATAAAAGGCCTTACACAGGCCAAAGGTTAGCACCAACCATTCAAAAATTCTATCGTGATAATGGTAGGGTTGGTGGAAGAATGGAGTGTAGAGAAAGGAGTTGAGAAGCACACGAGACTGTATGGGAAGAAGGGTGGAATATGGTCTCGGTGGAGGAGAAGAATGGCGGAAGAGAGAAAGAAGTGTAGTACGAACTTAAAAGTGTAAATCGAGTGAATAAATTAGCACAATTTGTGATGACCGATGTGTTAAAAGCGATTGTGCTAATCTATCAACCCGTCGAGAAATGGGGTCAAATCCCTCAAGATTCGCAAGAAAACATGGGTACGTCGAACTTGGTAAACCATCCATTGAAAATGGAAACGCGACGGATTCTTGTGTGGTCGAAATGATAGGAAGGACGAAAGGGAGTGATTTAGGGATAGTCTTATTCTCACCTAAGTAATCTGTCTCGAACTTGAAGGATTCCATCAATGGTTCGAAATGACTGTAAGCAACCGAGTCTGATAGTTCAACTAACTCATCTGAAAATTCAAAGGACTCAAACTCGGGCGGTGGGTCTTCAAAATCGTCCGCAAAAGTGAAACACTCATAATCGTTATCGTCTGTGTGAACTGTGTCAGATTCAAAGAGGAACGCACTAGTGGCGTCCAAACTGCTGTGATCGAAGAGAAATCTTTCAAGCTCACAGTCCTCCTGCGTGATCTTTGGTGTGGTCAGAACGATGGAAAGGAGGGAGGGTGATTTAGGAAGTAAACCAGTTAAAGGTTCTGGAGGATGAATTGGAAAATCCGACTCATCAAACAAAACTGGTTCATCCTCAATACTATTCTCAATACTCTCCTCAATACTATCCTCATAATTCTCCTCAAAAGTTATCACATCCATGCAATTATCATAAAAATCAAGACGCATATGAAGTTCGGGAGAAACATTTAATGAATCGGGATGATGAATTGGAGGGAAAATTTCAGTTAAATCTGCGGGTTCATCATCCGAAATATTCCCGGCGTCAATATCCTTAATCAAGTGAAAATCAATTTTTTCGGACACCTCATCAAAAACATGGATATTTATCAATTCAGGGTCTAGATTGGAGGTGTAGAGATCAAAAGGATTGGTGACGGTTTCACTCGAATGGGGCTCTTCACAATCAGGTAAATCAAACACTACAAAGTCGCACAACTCATTACACATTTTATCTTTAACTGGTGAATCATTTGGGACACTTGTTTGAAAACCGGAGTTGTGGGATTCAATTGAGTATGGGTAGGTTTGATTTGGAAGTGTGTAGAACTCACTCTCACCACTCAAATTCTCACTCTGTCCAACCGCCTCATCATACATTGGAAGATTTGGAGCTAGCTGGAAACTAGCTACCGGTTCATTAGGTTGCATAAGGGCGGCAATGGACGCGTCCACATTCCTCATCATTTGGTTTGTCGCTACCATATAAGCTTCCAACGACTGTTCTAGACTAGACATGGGTTGTGAAGGGGTTTCAGTAAAAGATTCAAAGTTGTTTGAATACGTGAAACTCCCAAATGGTTGTGTAAAAGCAATGTCTAGGGAAGGTGTGAAAGTCGGGTAGGACTGGTAGGAATTGAATGGTTGGACAGGAGTAGGATCAACATTTGGATAAAAAGGTGAATGGACTTGTTGATCCCAAGAACTAGAAGTGTTGAAAGGAGTGAAAGATCGGTTACGAGATTGTTCAATGTGTTCAGCGATAAACATAGGACTCGAAAAATTAGTATCAACATAAGAAGGTGGTGAATGTTGAAATGGTTGATACAAAGTGGATTGCGGAGTCGAACTATTTCTCCTAGACGCTTCTATTCGATCTTTCAAAGAAATTTTGGGCATGGAGGGGTCGTCCGTAATTCGACCAACACAATTCGCGTAAGAAGCAAAGTTTGGTTGAGGGTACCAAAGTTCGGCAAGAGTTTTGGGAGGTGGGGTACCCATGATGTAAGAAAGGAGAAGAAAAAGAATGTGAGTGGAAGTGAGGTGCACGGATTTCTTAGCGACAAGTTGCAAGTTTTTTTTTTTGTAAAAAATTTTCCTTTTTTTTCTTTTTGTGTTTTTTTATGTGGAGCTTTTTTGCAAAAAGATTTTCGATAAAAGGCTTAGACACTGTTCAATCAACCACAAATGCACAATCAGGCCTAGATCTAGGATCACCTAGGTCAGCTAGACAGCTCATAACTGTTCCAAAAGGCAAGAAGTAGGACCTCAAACCGCCTCTTCACCGCCAATTGTGGCCAGGTAAGTGCCAGGTAAGTGGGAGGTTCTCCACCACGTAGGTAGTGGGCCTAATTAAGTAACCACTTGCCTTAGACACACTTGCCTAGACACCACAAAGTCAGATTAGGATCAACGGTCGATGCCTACAACTATTCCTCTGTCCTATTGAGCGTGAAGTCCTTAGGGCTGAGTTTAATCTTTTTTAATTAATTAAATGATGGACAATGCAATATACCTTATATGATTTTTGGGGTCCTGGGAAGAGTGATGAAATACCCACCCAATCTGGATTTGTTTCAAGCCCCTTAAAGTCTAATTAAATTATGCAAAGCAGTCAACACAATCAAACACTTGGAAACAATTTTTTTAAGCGCGGTGCAAAGAATCCTGCACAAAATCAATTATTGGAAGGGGGAGAGATTTTTTTAGCGCAAAGAATCCTGCAGGAAATTTTTACAGAGGAGATATTGGGATTTGCAGAGAAGGAGAGAGAAAGATCAAAGAGGTTTTTTCCTTTGCTGACGTCACCACCTCACCGCGGAAGCGCGGTCGGAGCAGGGCTCACGCGGCGGAAGCGCGGTTGGAAAGACGGTTCAGATCTCGAGAAATTTTTGGAGATGATGATGTCACCTCCTGACCACGGATGCGCGGTCAAAGCCTGGTCAACGCGGCGGAAACGCGGTACAAATGTCGATTCAAGTTTCCCAACTTCTTCTGTTGCTCTGTTATGATTTTCCTCTGTTGTTCAGATTTGTTGTTTTCTGTTTCGATCTATGGATTTTTCCAGATCTGAATTTGTTTTTCGGTCCTGCAAAATTCAAACAAAAATACCCTTCAAACAATAAAAGATGATAAAATTTTTATATTTTTTAATTTTTCAGTTTTTATGATTTTTCAATTTATATTAACCCGAAATTACAAAAAGAAAATAACACGCCATCCCCGGCAACGGCGCCATTTGATTGAAATGATTTAATGCGTATGCGTTTTCGAAAGATGAATCAAAAATATTTATAACCGCAATCAAGAACGGCGTAGTTTGGTAGCTAGCCGGTGAGTACGGGTCGGTCCACAGGGATGTTGTGTATTTCCTAATTTAGTCTAACGAGTTAATTCCAAATGGTGTGAATGGATTATCGCTAAAAACTAAACTGATCTAGACTAGGACTAGAATCTTGCTAGGGTTAGATTTAGCTTAAGTTTGGAAATTGAAGATTTCCTCACAGCTTTCAATGCCCAAATTAAGATCTATGACATGTTATGGTATTAATTAATAAAGTGGATTAGTACCATCGAGAAGAAACAGTGTTTCTTCCTCTAGGTTCTTGTCCTTCATTTCTTAATTCTTACCATAACCTCCATGGAAGACACGCTCAACCGGTCCTTTATATTACGGTATCACCATTACCTCGTGGGATAGGGTGCCGTAGGGAACGGTGTGTGCATGTATGCATGGAGTCCTATAAAAACGTGTGATTGGCAAGAAAGGGGTGAGAAATTTTTATCTCTCAAGCCTTCCCCAAATCTAACCCTAACAAGCGAGGAGACTACTCGCTCATTAGGGAATTGAAAAAAATTTATAAACTATCTATCTAGGGTAGAGAATTAAATCTAAACTAGGGCAAGAATAGAAAATTATACTAGGGAAGATAATAAAATTACCTAGGGCAAGAATTGAAAACTTACTCTAATTTGATGCACTCTTCATTCTTTACAGAAATTTACAGATCTGAATTTGAGATTTACAATGAGGCACAAGAAGAGGCATAACCTAAAAAAGGTTTTAGGGCTTCTATTTATAGATTCATAGAAACCCTAGATTTACAATCGACGCATATCTGCAATTACAAGTATACCCCCTAAGAAAAGACTAGTCAACGCACCGCCAGCGACCACAGGATTTTTGATCCGATACGGGCGACACGTGGCCGCGGATCCGCGGCCAAGAGCATGGTTTGGCCGCGGTTCCGCAGCCAAGTAATGGGCTTGTGGGCTGAAATTTCCTTGGAATCTTCTGTTGCATTTTTTCTTCTATTTTCTTCAGTTTGTTCTTCAGAATATCTTCTGGTTCTCTTCCAGATCTCCACAGTGAATAAAGTCGTGGACTTTTACCGCTTGCTTCGTGTCGAAGTCTTGAACCTTGCTCTGCCTTTGTGCTTTGTGAAATTGTCCATTGATCTTCGTTTATTCTTCAAACTGTAGGCGTGATAAAGATTCTCTATTTGTTGGTCGAAGTCTCACTTTTATATCGTCTTTTCATCATTTTCACTGTTTTGTTCAGAGAACCTGTAACCTGCAACTATGTAGCAGACATGGGTCAAAAGCACATGTTTATTTATAAAATGAATAAGAATGGAGAATAAAATAATGCAAAATTTTGGTATGAACAGGTCTCGGTTTGGCTTGGTTTCATCCATCAGATGTATATAATGTTCAACAATTAAGGGACTAATCCCTTTGATATCAGCCATTGTGCAACCAAATACTTGCCAATTTGATCTCAACACCACCAAAAGTGCGTTCTCTTACTCTAAGGCTAGAGAAGCGGATATGATCACGAGATAAGACTCATTCTCACCTAAATATGCATATTTAAGATGAGAAGGTAGCGGTTTGAGATCTAGTATTGGCGGAGAGACAATAGAAGGTGGGGTAAGGGAATGATGCTCGGACTCCCTAAGAGGTTCATAATTTGCATAGGATATTGACTCGGAAAGTGCTACTGACTTTTGCGACGAGTCAACGGATTCAAACTCGGAGATGGACTCATCAAAGATATCCTCACTATAAGAATTTTCCAAATCAAACAATGTCGCACTAGTGTTGTTGAGATCATCAAAGCAAAATTTCTCATCCATGCAGCTTTCGGGAGCTATCTCGTAGATGGAACAGACATCAAGAAAATGAGAAGAAGGTTCAGATGGTTGACTTCCTAGCTTGTAAATATTAAGCTCAATTGTCATTTTCCCGAAGGATAAGTTCATAGAACCGTTACAACAATTAATTACAGCGTTGGAAGTTGCTAGGAAAGGTCAACCGAGTATCACCGGGATTTGGTTGCGTGGGTTCGTTACAGGTTATATATCCAAACCAATAAAGTCCACAGGGAATATGAGTTCCCCGGCTTTAATTAACACATCCTCTAGTTCACTCCTAGGTTTGGTCATTGATCGGTCTGCCATCTAGAGAGTACAATGGACTGGTTTCAACTCTCCAATCCCCAACTGCTCGTATACGGAATAAGCAAGTAAGTTAACGCTAGCGCTAAGGTCGAGTAAAGCACGATTAATATTTTTACCCTCAATAGAAATAGAGATGGTAGGACAGCCAGGGTCCTTATGTTTCTTTGATATTTGCTGGGTAAAAGCTGTGCTAATATTACTCGTCATGAAAACTTTTTCGGCACTTGAGTTTTTCTCTTCCTAGTGCACAAGTCTTTAAGAATTCTTGCATAAGATGGGACTTGTTGAATAGCATCTAGAAGAGGAATATTGACGTTAACTTGCTTAAACATTTCCACAATCATCTCCATTTGTGGGGTAGCTTTGTTGGCCCTTAATCTATTTGGAAATGGGGCTTTATCAATAAGGGTTGGATCCAACATTGGAGAAGATTGTGGGGATGGAATGGATCCCAAACTTAGAGTGGGGATCTCTTTAGATAGATTCGAGAAAGTGGGCTGAGGGTTCGAGCCTTGTGGGATGCGTAGAATAGGCTCGGAAGTAGGTGGGAGACTAGACGAATTAGGGGAAGAAGTAGAAACCGGGATATCATTGGTATCACCAACTTCATCTACTTGTTCACCCATTCGGTTATCCAGCACTCTTCCCGATCTCAACGTAGTAACGACACTCACCTTATGATGTTGTGAGTGGTCAGGATTTGGTAGGGGTTGAGATGGGAGTTTCCCTTTTTCTCTCGCACTCATCGCGGCATTCAACTGTGCAATTTGGGCTTCTATTAATACTCTCACCGTGGGAGGCGGAGTCTTTCTTTATGGAATTAATAGAAGACCTCATATCAGCCGACATTTGGATCGAATGTTTCATAAGCAAATCCAAAGTTTGTGCGACTGAAGAAGAGTTATCGGTACCGGTCGTTTGGAAAGAATTATTGGCCGGGTTTTGAACAGGTTGCGATTGAAAGGGGTGCTGACTCTGTGGTGGTGGTTGTTGTTGCTGTTGCTGTGGAGGAGATCTTTGGTAATTGCTTTGGAACTGGTTTTGATTTTAGGGTTGGTTTTGGTTCCAAGCAAAATTAGGATAATTCCTCCATCCCTGATTGTATATGGAAGAATAAGGATCGTTTCTAGGTCGCTGCTGAAAAGTAGCATTAGTTTGCTCGTGACCTTGAAACGGTGCATTCATAGGACATTCTTCTGTCAAGTGTGATCGATCGGAACAGCAACCACACACGGTTTTGGGAAGCGTTACCTGGTTTAGGGAGACTAATGAGAATTTGTTCTCAATAGCGTCGAGTTTCTTTTGTATCGCTGCCATTTCGGGTTTTACTGCGATGGAAACATCGAGCTGATGAATACCTCCCCTAGATGAAGGTGGTCTAACGCTTTCCCATTGCAAAGTGTTTTCAGCAAAATCTTCCAGATATTTCCAAGCTTCACCATCGTCTTTGGACATGAAATTGCATTGACACATTGTTTCAACCATCTGCTTTGTCGCTGGATTAATACCCTCATATATAATTCAGCACAAATCCCATCTATGTATTTCATGATGAGGACATTGGACAAGCAGATCCTTAAACCGTTCAACGCACTTCCAAAATGGTTCATTGGGAAGCTGGGTAAACTGGTTGATTTCGCTCCTAACAAGGGCAGTCTTACGATTTGGGTAAAATTTCTTAAGGAATGCTGTCATGAATTCATCCCAATTGGCAATAGAGTGTGCGGCAGTATTATAAAGCCATTTTTCTGCCAAGTCGCACAAAGTGAATGGGAGAAGACGCAAGCGCATAGCATCCACGGACAGTTGTGAAGTACCCATCATTGCGCATACATTTTCGAATTTAGTGATGAAAACGTACGTGTCTTCAGACTCAAGCCCGTGAAATTTGGGCAACAGGTTGATGTAGTAGGGTTTAATTTCAAAATTATCCCCGTTGGCTGGTGGAATGGATAGACAAGTAGGAAGGGGACCACAGATAGGATAGCATCTCTCTTAGAGAGAGATGCGCAGTGGATTCTGCTCACCTACGGGCGGTGGCAGCGTGGTGTTATAATTTGATGGAGTACCGTCCATCTCGGTCAATGTGGTGGATGGTGGTGGAAAAGAAGATAAAGAAGCACCGACTTCGGAGTCGATAGCTGAAACGCGGACAAGACGAGCACTAGAATCCCGTGTCCAGCCGAGTATGCACTAAACGGTTTTAGCGCAAGTGGCAGCGTGTGTGTGATTTAAAATTGGTTTGTTTTTGAAAAAGTGGGATTCAAGACAAATCACACAAAAATGCACAAATAACACTAGAACTAAGGTTACCTAGGTCAAGTCTCTAGACCGCTCCTAAACTTCCAAAGGACAAGCTGCAGGATCAATCCTCTAACACCTCTTTACTACTCTTATGGCCAGGTAAGTGCCAGATAAGTGAGAGGTATCCGCTATACGAATCACCGAAAATAGCGGGCCTAATTAAATAACCACTTGCCTTAGACACACTTGCCTAGACACCACAAAACTAATGCGGATAAGTGATAGATTACCCACGACCTTGCTCTATCCTTATTGAGCGCGACAGTCCTTAAAGTCTTGTCTAGATATTTTTTTAAATTAATATAGGGTTGATGCGGATGCCCGTTTTATGATTTACGGGGCTTAGGAAGGGTGATAAAATCCCCACCTAATCTAAATTTTGGTCGTGCCCCTTAAAATCCGTATTAAAATATGAATAAACAAACCAAGTACAAAACTTTACAAAAAGATTTTTGAGCGGCAATATTTTGCAAAGAATCCTGCAGAAAACATATTTTATTGGATTTCAGAGGAGAGAGAAAGAGTTGAGAAATTTACCAGAGAAACTTGGAACCCTAATTCCTCTCTTGCGCCGTGCTTCCACCGCTATTTGGCCTATTTGTCGCGGATCCGCCGCGAGAAAGAGGTATGTCGTGATGAGTTTTGCTAAGTGGCCTCCTGTGCTCCTCTGGATCTTGATGAATTTTTCTGGCTCTCTGTGTCCGCAAGTCTGTGACTCTAGATCCCCTTGCAAAATTCACACAACAATCGTTAAATATACAATTTGCAGTTTTGTTTGTTTATGATATAAATCGAATAAGAATTCAACACGAATAGTAAGAAAAATAAATTACGAATGTATCCCCGGCAACGGCGCCATTTGATTGATTGATCTATTCTATATGCAGTAGTTAACCGCAATCAATAACGGTGTCGCGTGTAGCTAGACCGAGATGAGTATGGGTCGTACTCAGGGAAACGTTGAATTTTTTAATCTTACTTTAGGCGTATTGAGAAAGAAAGAAGGAAGAATAAAGAATGGTTGTAGGTTCTAAATCTACATCAAACACGGATGCAGGATATAGATCTAGATTAACTACGGATATAAGTTTTATAGTAGAAGGAGGCTTATAGGGTTCATTAAGATTTAGTAGTCATGAATGATTAATTAAAAATTACTCTTTTTATTCTTTAATAGATTTAAAACTAGATCGACAGTGATGCATGTAGATTAGGGTTTCTGGAGGGAATAGGGTTCCCACTCTTAATCCCTATCTTGCCATGGATCTCCGTTCATGTCTAGCCTTTACCAAAACAATTGTTAATCTAATCTCTAATTATGATTGTGACCATCAATGAATTGATAGCGCGCCCTAATAGAATGTTAACTATTCTTTTGATAAAATTTATAAACTTTATAGGATTTAAAAAGAGTTTAAGGATCTTCATCTTCCATTAATCTACGCTAATCCTATGAACCCTAACAAGCGGAGAATTACTCGCGCATATTAGGAAAAGAAAAGATAGAGAGGGAAAACATAATGTAAAATTCAGAAAATAAAATGATATAAGAAAACAAATAGCTTTATTAATCAACAAGATCAAGTACACTTTGTTTCCTTAGAAAATGATTACAAAACCCTAGTTTGCTTCTCGATCTCTTCTAAGGAGGTAGATGAACCGTTGATGATCAATCAGGATTCTTGAGCCGTCGTGGACTTCGTGATCGCATCGGTGTGATGATTTTTCCAAGAGACTCTCGGTCCTTATTTATAGTCACAAAACCAGAACCCTAGTTTTCTAATATGGAAACTAGTTGTTAGGATCCCAACCACAAAAATCCCGACCCCTAAATCCTTAGAAGTGCGGCGGAACCGCGGCCATTGGATAGGTTGGTCGTGGATCTGCCGCCTTTTGGTGAGATCATGGCCTCTAATTTTTGTAGCTTCATATCTGTAACACTTGGTGATCTTTTGAGTATCTAGATTTTGAAAATCTTCTCTACGTTTCTGCCAGAATTAGTTTCTTCAATTTACTTGAATATTTTCGGCAGATTTGATCTTGCCAATTCGGATTTCCTTGATTTCAGTCATGATATAATTCCTGCACAATTATCTCAATAAATGATGTTAGTAGAATTTGTTTTTATTGAGATATTATCTTTAACCATTTGTCATGATATTATAGTTTTAAGAATTGGTCAAAGGTATTTAATAAGGTAAGCATATTTAAATGGGCCAAATGTTATATGGATATTATATACTTACTTTTTCCTTTATAATGTTAATTATAATATATAAACTCATGAAAATAGTATTTTTACAAATAAACCCTCATATGTGTCATATATTATAATAAACACCCTTTTTATATAGAAATAGTAGGAAAAATGTCATATGAAAAGTGCATTTTTATCAACTGAACAAACTTCTATCTGACAATAGATACAATACCATCTAGAAGTTCTCAGTGAGTCCGTTCAGTGAAAATCATTCTTCAATGAGCACCTGTATATAATTCTCGATATCAAACGCCAATAACTTTAGGACCATCTATCGCCCTCTAACCGGGTTAGGAAACGTATACACTAGTCTAATCTGGAATACCGATTCCCGGTCTCAATACCCCTATGACTAGGAACATTTAAGGATGTGCTTATGAACTATCCATGCCCCACTATTATGTTCCTTATTATAATCTTGGTAGTCAAGCAAAGATCTTATGGGATTTATCATCATGTATTAGAAATACGTAGTAGCAAGTAAAATATATACACATAAATGATAAAGACAAACTAAATAGTAAATTATCATCTTAAGCAAGACCGTTTTATCCATATAGGTTCTTGTACAATTACAATAATTGCTTTTAGGGCATCTATATCCAACATACTAAGGCGCGCGGTGATTTGTTAAAATCCTCGATGATAACATTGATTTCCATGTTATCATCGAGTTATTTCATTACATTTGGATAAGAGTTTCGTTTCATTTTTGAAGTTCTTAAGTTTTTAGTTCAGACTTTCGTAGTCATTACTTAGGGTTTTCGTATCATAATTTCTTAGTTTATTATAATTCGATTTTGAGGTTTTCAACTTTTAAAGTTTTGGCTTTAGGATTTTCAAGTTATCAAGTTTTTACTTTAGGGTTTTCAAGTTTTCATTATTTTATTTTAGGGTTTTCAAGTTTTCGAGCTTTTGCTTTCGGGTTTTCGAGCTTTTATTTTCGGGTTTCACCGATATCATGAAATATTTACCACATAATTAACAATTTGTACCATATAATCAACATTTTTCCCCACATAATCACAAATTCTATAAACATAACATTCAACTTTTCCACAAAATCACGAAACCGTATCGGAATTTTTTTTCCACATTTTCAATTTTTCCATAAACGTAACATTCATTTAGTTCCACATTTTAAATTTATCATACCGACACAAATCAAGAGAGAGTATGAGATAGAGAGAGAGAGAGTGCGTGTGTGAGAGAGAAACAGTGAGTGAGTGAGTGAGAGAGAAGCAGTGAGTGAGAGAGGGACTAACCACAAGGAGGGCGATGGTGGCGGCGATGGTGGATGCTCGGGACAATTGGTGGACTGAGAGAGAGAGAGAGAGAGGCATTAAGTGATAGAGAGAGAGAGACACGGAGTGAGAAAGAGCGAGAGGTGCTTACCACGAGAGAGACACTGAGTGAGAAGGACAATGGTGGTGGCGAAGGTGGAGGTCGGCGACGCGGATAGCGACGACTGCATGAGAGATAGAGAGAGACAATGAGTTAGAGAGAGGGAGAGGGGGGCTAACCTCGAGAGAGGGGAGCCGATGGTTGTGGTGATGGTGGAGGGCAATGACGGCGATGGCCGCTAGGGTTTTGAGGAGGCGTGCGATGATGAAGGAGGTGACTGCGATGGTGAAGTGGACGGTGGAAACGATTGTGGTGACGACGTTGAATTCGCTGGTGGCGGCGGCGGTGGCGATGGTTCGGGTTAGGGAAGGAGGGAAAGGGGAGAAATGAATTCGATTTAGGGATCTAAAGGGGGAAAGAAGGGGCAAGCCTATTTCGTCGGGAAAATATCAATTTCTTGATTGGGGTCCCCTTTGTTTTAAATTAAAGATATTTCATTGGAGAACACCCGACGAAATAGCATATGTTTTCTTGTAGCGTCTGAATAGACGTTAAACAAATGGAGCTACAGGCACACTGAGAAGTCAAAAGCAATAAAAAGAAATAAAAAAAATAGTAAATTTTATTAATGAATTCAAGCAACATCCAGCCACAACCAACTCTCCGTTCTTTGCCACAATCTTCACTCACACACCCTACGTGTGACTACTGAATCACACACACACAGTGGCTCCTCTTCCCTTCAATTTCGTGTACACTTGAACCCAATAGCTGCAAGTAACCAACACCAACTTAAATTTTGACCCTATCCCTTTCAATACCTACCTATCACACCCCTCCTCCGCCCCCCGCACACCCCCACACACAACACACACCAATTTATCCAATTTAATAATATACGTTTACAGCCTAGAACCAGCAAACAACTGCTTCTCAAGTTCACAGGCCACCCAGTCTTTTTGCTTCCAGGGACCATCTACAACAGTAAAAAAAATTAATACAAATTTACTTCAGACAGTTGACACACTTAATTAACACTTCACAGGGTAGCAATCAATGCAATCCCCCCATGGGTTGCATCTCCCCTTCGCTGCGGCTATCGCCGGAATGTCCCTCATCGCACGCCACACCGCGCTGTTGCATTTGAAGCCCGAACCGAACCCGATCTGCCACACGCGGTCGGCGCGGCGGACCCTCCCTTTCGCCTCCGCGTAGGCGAGCTCGTACCATAATGAGCTGCTGCTCGTGTTCCCGAACCGATGCAAAACGCTTCTCGAAGCCTCCATGTCCGTCTCTTTTAGCCCGAGGTTCTTCTGCACTTCTTCTAGCACTGCCCGTCCTCCCGCGTGCACACAGAAGTGCTCGAACGCTTGCTTGAAATCCGGAATGTAAGGCCGCACATTCTTCAGCCTTAGCAGCCTTCTCGCCAGCAGAGTGGCTAAGAATTTCGCTTGTTCTGTAAGCGGCAACACTAACGGTCCCAGAGTTGTAATGTTTGTTTTCAACGCGTCGCCGGCTACCGCCATCAGCTCGCGGGCGAGCGAGACGCCGATCGCTCCATTGTTGTCCTCTCGCTGATACACGCAGTTGTAACAGCTGTCGTTCGCGCCTTTGTGGGTTCTGACGGTGTGTATCAGCTTGTACTTGGCTCGTCGTGCGTCCGATCTTTTGTTTGATAACAAGACCGCGGCGCCCCCCATTCGGAAAATGCAATTCGATAGCAGCATGGATCGGTCGTTGCCAAAGTACCAATTCAAAGTAATGTTCTCCGTGCTGAGCACGACGGCGTACGAATTAGGGTTTGCTTGCAGCATGTCTTTCGCCAGATCGATCGAGATCAGGCCGGCGCTGCATCCCATTCCGCCCAAATTGAAGCTCTTCACATCCTCTCTCATCTTGTACCGGTTCACGATCATCGCGGACAACGACGGCGTAGGATTGAATAAGCTACAGTTTACTATCAGGACGCCGACGTCGCGGCTGGGGTCGATGCCCGTCGACTCGAAAAGCGCGTCGAGGCACCCGAACATGACGTCCTCGGCCTCGAGCCGCGCCTCCGCCATGCAAAGCCTCGGCGGGCGAGCCTGAATCGCCGGAGGCAAGTACGTCTCGTCCCCCAACCCGGACCGCTTGGTGATTTTCGTCTGGAAATCGAGAGACTCGCCCGTAAACGCCCTCGTGCTGTCAGTCATCTCAAGGAAGGCGTCCTGGGAGATCTTGTGCCTGTCCTCAGGCTTGAAGCAAGCGAAGTCGACGAGATAGACGGGCCTCGGCCTCTTGAAGTAGTACACGGTCACCAGAAAGACAGTCACGGCGGCGATCATGACCGCGGTGAAGAAATCGACAGCGGGCACCGTAGGCGCCGGGTACTCCAGCCGCCGAAAGGCCAGAGCAGCAGCGACGACCAGAACAGGAAGGAAGAGATACGCGGCCGGGTTGGTGGTGTAACGGAACCCTAGCTTGACGTATTTAAGCTTGACAGACTGTAGAAAGTCCGGGAGCCTCCTCCGGATCTTGATGACTATAGAGGAGTCCCTGAAGGCCATCTCGGCCGTCAGCCGCTCCTTGTCCATCTGGGCGATCTCCATATCGATCGGAATGAACACAATGATTGCTTATAATAATGAACGATGTTGATGAATGAGAGGATAAGTGTGAAGTGCATGCATGAGATGTTTGGGGGGTTACTAATTTATAAAGGAGAGGGAAGAGAGGGGCCAGAGTCAATGGGTAGCTGGGCAGCGACAAGGAAGAGGTGGAAGGATTGATGAGGGGGAGAATAGGTGGGGCTGGTTGCCTATTAATGATGGTAGTTTTGAGAGGGTAAAGAGCGAACGCTCAACAACTTTGCTCCATTTTCTTTTTTTTCTTTTTTCTTTTTTGGAGGAAAGTTTATGATAATAAAATATGAAAATTTTGTTTGAAGGACGAACATTTGGGTTTCATACGGCATATGCTCATGAATCAACATTATATTGGTAGGCAAGAAATTTGTGGCTCCTATGCACTCACGGCAGGCATCATCATGTAAAAACGGAGAAGGTTTTCCCCACGTCAGAAATAGAAGTCTCAAAGTGAATATATGCTAAGGTTTTTTTCACGTGTGATGCACATACCGGATTTACGTATTTTGCAGGCAAAACATATATATATATATATATATATATATATATATATATATATAGAAAGAGAGAGAGAGAGAGAGAGAGGGCTATTGTAGGGAATTTCCTCCTATGGCGTCGAAAAAGTATGCTCTCCGTCGTATTTTTCGATGATCGGAATCCATCATCCTCCTATGGCGTCGAAAAAGCATGCTCTCCGTCGTATTTTTCGATGATCGGAATCCATCATCTTCATCGTTATTACCTAAGATATGGGTACGCCAAATTTCATGTGATCCTACAATTTTTTCATCGTTGATTTAGCAATGCAAAAAAGTTCGATTGTCGGTAAACCGTTAATTTTGAACCCACTAATTCAACGGTGAAAAAGTTGTAGAATCATATGAAATTTGTTGTACCTATATCTTAGATGATAACGATGAAGATGATGAGTGCTGATCGTCGGAAAAAACGATGGAGGGCATAATTTTTCGACGCCATAGAAGAAAATTCCCTCCTATGGCATCTTTCCTCCATTATTCTCATATATATAATATATATATTCAATCTAAAACATTTAAAACGGCCCATCTTTGTTGATGGGTATTCCGTCAACCTTTTCAGTTCTAGTGATAACAATGGAGATATGACAGGTTTTTAAATAAGAAGATAAAACCTCACTACTACAATAATACGTTGTCCCTACGGTTTTAGCCGTAGGGGCAAATCACTGTCCCTACGGATATATCCTGTCACGCCCCGCTTCCCAGAGTACGCTAAGATGGGCACGTGACATAGCCAACCATGCTACCTGTGGGTAGGAAGTATCCATCCACAGTCATATTACGGCTGTAGAGATATCAAGAACAAAAATAAAGCTATCTAATAAATGTCCATAAGCCAAAATAAAATGAGTCAAGAATAATAATAATGCGGAAGTAAAAGATCTAATACAAGAATAACTGGAATGTTTGTCCCATAATGCGGGCTCACATCAGGAAATAAATGCAGAAAAGTAAAAGAACTAACTACTATTGAATCCTCACTGCTCAGCCTGCTGGCTGAAGTACTCCTGCTCGGACTGCAGCAAAGGTACGGAATCTGGGCCATGCAAAACCCAGACGTCAGCGCGTCATGTCATCAGGCAATAAAGTATAAACAGGGTAACAAGACATGCAAGTATAATCATAAATGGTAAAGCAGGTGTAACAACAATATAAATCAGAGCAGTGAAAGGCAGTGTACAGTGAGTAATCTAAACTGGTCTATTGGGTTGAATAGTCTCAAGTCTTTGAAATCAATTTGATGAATCGTCGATGTAACTCAATAGTATCCCGTGCATGCCCGGGACCACGGTCTAAGACTCTCGGGCTGAAACCGAGACATGCCGCTAGGCACTAAAACAGTAAATATATGAAGACGAACGATGTCAGCAGCATCATCCCGAGGCTAGCCTAGCCTCTAAAACTGATCAGTAAAAGAAAGCAACTGTCGAGTTACAAGTCAGGTTTCATCATCGATTTCCCCATACCCCCAAGTTATATGTGGTCAAGTCATGTATTAAATAATTTAGAGCTAATACCAACACAGGATCAGGCAGATACAGGTTTGTCTGGTTAGACAACAGGAACGGTCCGTAAGGACAACAGGTCAGGTTTGTTGGCATTAGACACAAGATCAGGTAACAGGTAAGACTATGGTACATCAGGTCAAGCCAGGTAATATATAAAGATGTCACGTTATGTTAAGAGTTGTACGGTACCATGTCGGGTCAAGTAATATGTGTAGCAAGTCATGTCAGGGTGTACGAGATATCATGTGGGTGCTCATAATCAACTAGCATAATCATGGTTATAAATAAACAAGCATGAGTATCATCAGAACAATACACTGGCACATGTAATATGATATGCAAATAGGTACAGATTAAACTACTTGGATACACGGTTATCAGTTTGGGTTTAAGGGATAGTTTTAACATTACTTAAATACAGTATAACAAATATGGATGTTAAAATCATGGTAATATGTACCAAAACAATCTAGAGATGCAATTGAATATGAATTAGGCTAGATGTATGCAACCGGTCGTCCGATAGGGTATAAACTACAAAAAGGTATTATAGCTATGCAAACAATTGTGATTATGTGATCTAACATATAAATGTGGTTACTAGATTTAGTAAACTAAATGCAACAGTTAGGCTTCAAGTTCTAGATCTGAAATATGTAAACAGAATATCGTACTGTTAACTTGGAACTCATGGCTTTACATTCTATCTATAGCTTTAATAAGAAAATAGATAAATTAATATAGGAATGGTATAAATAGCATGTAGAAAGTTTCACTTATCTCGACGGATCGCGATACGGAAAACGGAACGTCTCGCGTCGGCGGGAAAAATCGCGACGTGCGCACGGTACACGGAATGAGTCCAAACGACGAATAGTGGAATCACACAGGTCAGAGGTCCTCGCTGGGTCGTCGGGGATCGTCGCCGGCACGGTCGGATTCTGGCGAACCAGAAAACAGTGAACGTCAATGAACATAAAAGAACTACAGAAGAGAAGAAAAGAAGAAGAGAAGGAGGATGGAGGAGAGGAGCCTTACATTGATCTGCAGAGGGGTCGTGAACGTCGACTGCGTTGACGGAGCTCCGGCGAACTGCCTGCAGGGGACCACCGGCGGTTAACAGAAAGGAATTAGATAGAAGGAAGAAGAAAGAAAGAAGAAGAAGGAAAGAAGGAAGAAAAGGGAGAGGTAATGCTCACTGGGGTGTGCACGAAGGCCAGGGACACGGGGACGAGGTCACCGGCGGCAGCTGGAAGTGGAGGTGGCGGAGACGAATGGGTGTGTAGGTTCTCGGCTGCTCGGGAGAGAAGAAAAAGGAGGAAGAAGAGAAGATGGAGGCGAAGGAGGCGAAGGCATGGAGATGACGAGGTCGGAAGCTTCGTCGTCGGCGGTGTGCGACGAGGAGGAGAGGCGACTAGGGTTCGCAGGCGATGGGTTCATGAAAAAGAAATATGAAGAAGATATAAAGAGGGGGGGAGAGAGAGAGAGAGAGAGAAAGAGAGATACGCGGTTAGAGAGAGAGAGAGAGAGAGAGAGAGAGGAGAGAGAAGGACGATCGAGAGGAGAGAGAGGATGGAACAGTGAGGAGAGAGACTTTTGTATTTTCTGTGGAGAGAGAGGGAGAGAGAGAATAGAGAGAAGAGAAAGAGAAAGAGAAAGAGAAAGGAAGAGGGAGAAAGAGAAAGAGGAGTGGGGTCCAGGGAAACGGGGCTGCGATTGGCTCAGAGTTTAGGGAAAAATGTTTAGGAAAAAAATATGAAAAGATTTTTAGAAGATCTCTCAGTTGAAAAAAATTTCAAAGCTAAAAAAAATATTTTCCTCACGCTGGTAAAATAGGTTATGTAAACTTAAAAATTATTAAATAATTAGAATTGGCGGGATACAAAATATTTCCGAATTGCATCCGGGTCAGATCCAAAAATTTGAATTTGAAATATGAAAAATATTAGCAAGTTCCAAAAATTGAAATGAAGGATTTTGTAATGAAAAAGCATACCCCCAAGAACGGACGCACGCACGTGCGCGTAGTCATCCAAACACGTCCGTTCCACTGAACGGGACGAGAACACGATGCAAGGACGCTACCACAGGATTAGGGGTATCAAGCAGGCCATGTCAAGCATTTTTAAATTATTTTAAGTAATTTAAATGGTTATATGCACGAATATGAAATGTTAGTGTAGTCTGTAACTAGGAAACAACAAGCTCATGTAAACGGGTCTAATAAAAATAAATTACCACTCGAAATCAAACATGGTAAATAAAATAAACACCACAACTAATACATACGGCAAAAGAAATTGGTATAATTGAACGCGGTTGTTACATTATACCCAACTACAAAAATAATTTCGTCCTCGAAATTCCAAGAACATAAAAAGGATAAACGACCAATAACTACAAGAAAAGATGGGGAAACTTCTGCCGGATCTCATCTTCCCGCTCCCAAGTTGACTCTCCATGTGAGCAACTACCCCAAGAAACAAGCACAAGAGGGATAATCTTGTTCTTAAGAACCTTTTCCCTTCGATCCACAATTGCAACCGGTCGCTCCTCAAAAGTCAAGTCTTCTCGTACCGTTAGCTCCGAATGATCCAACACATGCGTTTCATCTCGAACATATTTACGGAGTTAAGATACGTGGAACACGTCATGAACATTCGCCAAGGATTGCGGTAACGCCAAACGATATGCTACCTCACCAACACGCTCTAAGATCTCAAGGGGTCCGACGAAACGAGGACTGAGCTTTCCCCTACTTCCAAAACGAATCACCCCTCTAGTCGGTGATATCTTTAAGAATACCAAATCACCCACGGCGAACTCTAGAGGTCTTCTCGGCGTATCTGCCCAACTCTTCTGTCTGTCTTGTGCTGCTTTCATATGATTCCTGATAGTGTTAACATTCTCAACTGTCTGCAAAACCAAATCTGGTCCCAACAATCTTCGTTCACCGATATCGTCCCAACAAACCGGTGAACGGCACTTGCGACCATACAGAGCTTCGAATGGAGCCATCTGAATAGTTGCCTGGAAACTGTTGTTGTAAGAAAACTCCACCAAATGTAGATGATTCTCCCATGAACTCTTGAAGTCCAACATGCAAGCTCTCAACATATCTTCAAGAGTTTGGATCGTTCTCTCCGACTGGCCATCTGTTTGAGGATGATAAACGGTGCTAAACTTCAATCGAGTCCCCAAACTTTTCTGTAAGCTCCTCCAAAAGTGTGATAAGAACCGAGTGTCTCGATCGGACATAATGCTCATCGGTACTCCATGCAACCTTACAATCTCCTGCATGTACCGCTCTACCAAAGTTTCTGTTGATTGACCAACCCGAAAAGGAATGAAATGAGCTGCCTTGGTCAAACGATCAACAATCACCCAAACTGCATTGTTGCCTTTTGGACTCCGCGGTAGAGCTGTCACGAAATCCATGGTTATATATTCCCACTTCCACTGAGGAATCGGAAGTGGTTGCAATAAACCAGCAACCCTTTGATGTTCAGCCTTAACTTGCTGACACACCAAGCACTTGGCTACAAAGCGAGCAATCTCCCGTTTCATGCCTTCCTACCAGAAATGCTGTTGTATATCTCGGTACATCTTCGTGCCTCCTGGATGTACGGAATATGCTGAACTGTGTGCCTCCTTCATAAGTTCTTCGCAAATATCTCCCTTTGGCATACACAAACGGCTACCATATCTCAACGAACCATCTTCATGGATCAGTAAATCTGTTCAAAGTCCGGCTTCAACCTGTTCTCGAAACTTTTGCAATCTAGGGTCCTGCGATTGCGCTGCTTTAATATTCTCGATCAACGACGAATATACCTGCAGCTGCATCAACTGTCCAGAAGAACGCGGTAGCACAACCTCCAAATCAAATCTCCGAAAGTCTTCAATGAGTTCTTTCCGTGTAGTCAACGTCTGAATTGCTGGTAACTGACTAAGCGCATCCGGCACGACATTAACTTTCCCCGGATGGTACTTAAGATCAAGATCGTAGTCAGCCATCAGCTCCAACCATCTATGCTGCCTCATATTATGCTCCTTCTGCGTGAACACATACTTCAAGCTCTTATGATCAGTGAAAATCTCGACCCTTTCGCCCAAAAGGTAGTGTCTCCAAATCTTCAAAGCGAAGATCACAGCCGCAAGCTCCAAGTCATGAGTTGGGTAATTCTTCTCATGAGTCTTCAACTGCCTCGATGCATACGCTACAACCTTCCCATGCTGCATCAAAACACATCCCAATCCTTTCCCAGATGCGTCACTGTGAATCACCAATCCTCCGGAACTGTCTGGCACGGTCAGAATAAGAGCGGTTATCAATCTCTGCTTCAACGCTTCAAAAGCTGACGCACACCTATTCGTCCACACAAAAGGTACCTCCTTGCGCGTAAGCTTGGTCAACGGCTCCGCCAGACGAGCAAAGTTCTCCACAAATCTTCTGTAATACCCGGCGAGTCCAAGTAAGCTTCTTATCTCCGCAACATTCTTCGGAACCGGCCAATCTCGAACTGCTGTAATCTTTTCGGGATCGACGGCGATTCCATCTCCAGACACAACATGCCCCAAAAACTTTACTTCTTCCAGCCAAAACTCGCACTTGCTCATCTTTGCATATAATTTTTCTTGTCTCAACGTCTGCATTGCGATCTTCAAATGTTCAGCATGCTCTTCAATACTCTTTGAATAGACCAGAATATCATCAATGAACATCACTATAAAATGGTCCAAGAATGGTGAGAAGATTCGGTTCATCAACTCCATGAATATCGCCGGTGCATTCATTACTTCGAAGGGCATCACTAAGTACTCGTAATGTCCATACCGAGTTCGGAACGCCGTCTTGCAAATATCTTCTGTTTTCACTCGGACCTGATGATATCCGGATCGCAAATCCAGCTTCGAGAATACCCTCGTGCCGCTAAGCTGCTCAAATAGTTCGCCAATGCGAGGGATCGGGTACTTGTTCTTAATAGTCACCCGGTTTAATTCTCGATAATCGATGCACATCCTGTTAGTGTATATGCTCTAGGGGCCATTATTGTATCATACTAGATTGTATATTACTTAATGGAAGCTTGGGATATTCATAGTTGTATATACAGTCTTGCTAAAAATGGTAGTATGCTACTTAGTTTGTGTCTACTTTAATATGTGCATATGTTTCTTGTAACGTATCACTTATACATATTAGTAGAGCCCACAGGATCTTTGCTTGATTACCAGCGTTGTGATGGCAGTCACACTAGTGGGGGCTGGGTAGTCTGTAAGCAACATCCTATACAGGTCTCTGGTCGTTGGATTATCGAGATAGGGCATCGATATTCCGGAGTAGACTAAGTGTGTACGCTTCTCATCCCAGTTGGGGAGATGGTCTGTCCCACAACCATCAGTACATCGTACTGGAGATAGTATACAGGTGCTCGTTAGGTTACGGGTACACCGGACAGGACTCGCAGGGAAACTGATTGGTTGGTATTATACCCATCGTCAGTTAACAGTTCCCAGGTGACATGAGTACAGCATAGTCCGCAGACTTGACACTGCTACTTCGCCTCGAGTGTATCCCATTGTTCTTAGATTGCTACCCTACCACGGCTCAATGGAGTCGTGCAAACAGGTAGCAGTTGGGTGCAGTCCCGAGCACTTGGAGGCAGTAGTGGTTAGATAGGATTCGTCTCTCCCGGTATTGGGAGATGATATCGCGCTGTGTCAGAGAGCCATTACGCAAAGTCCCTGACCAGGGAAAGCGAGATATACTGGTAGGTTCCAGTAGCTTCTCAGGGTGTAATGGGCTTCGCTCCGACACGACTTATACAGCTATTAGGGGACTGACGCTTGCCGCCCCTAGGCTTGATATGCGATAGTCTTAGACGAACAGACCGGACTGTACGGAGATTGTCACATCAGGCTCAGTGGGAGTTCGGATGAGTTTCCTCATCGGCCTTCTTATCGACATCTACCTGGGGACCGTTACGTACAGCTAGTGCCGCTTGCGGTCTGTGGTTAAACCCACTGCCAGCGTAGTGTCGAGTCTTTAGAGTCCCACACAGAGAGTTTCCCTACTCCAGGCAAAACGATATAGAGGTCGTATGGTTTTACGACAAGAGTTCGGACGCATACGTGTGTTTACGCACGTACGACTTTTCGGACAGTTTTTACTAGCCGGCTTTGGTTTAAGCCAGATTCTAGTATGGGGTTATTGGATTTATACAGTCTAAAGTTTTTCCGTGTTTTCACGGATTGGAGGGGCGTTCTCGTAATTTGTCGGGAAGCTTCTAGAAGAGTGGTGACTAAGGGGTTAAGGTGGCATGAGCATTAAATGCTTAATGACTCATTTGTGTGATTCATCCTTTGTATTAAATGATGCATTAATTAGTTGGTGAGTCATTTGATGAATCACACTAGGTGAATGAATCTAACCATGATGATTAATCATTTATATTATTTATTTTGATAAATTGTTATGGTTGTTAAATTCACATGAGCTCATTATTCATTCTCATTCTTATCTTCACCTTCTCTCTCCTCAAGCTCTCTCATTATTCAAACCCTAACCCTAACCTCTCATGAGTTGAGATCAAGGGTTAGCTAGACTGATACATCCATAACCTCACTCTATATCCCCTAGGTAGCTTAGATTAGCACTTTAAGCAACCTAATTATCTCAAGTTTGAGATTAAGCTTAGCGTAGGAGCTCTCGGGTGGATCATCTTTGATTCGAGGAGGCCGTTGAGGTGCCGATGTTCCAAGGAGCCTACGAGGAGTGGAGGAAAGCGATGAAGACCCGAAGGACAAGTAACCTGAGGTATAACTTTGTATCCGAGTAGTTAAATCTCTAGTAGATAGTTAGCAATGGTTTAGATAACGATTCATGCGCTCAAGTCCGTATTACGAAGCTTTGATAATCGTTTTTCAAATATTCCGCCTCCCCGCAAGTTCGTGGGGTGCATGACATGGACTTACAGTGGTATCAGAGACAACTAAACCATTACTAGCTTGTTAGCAACTAATTAGAAGTTCGATCGACGGAAAACACGAAAACAAAACCCTAAAATTTTCAAGTTTCTGTTAATTTTAAACCTGTCTGAAAAATTATTTGATATGTCTTAAAAATCACAGCAGGGAATTTTAAGAATTCTGGGAAAAGACGAGAACTCAATTTGACTTGACGACCTCGGATCCGCGGCCAAATGATGCTTTTGGCCGCGGATCCGCCGCCGAGTCAACTCTGAGTTGACTCGGATTTGCTCTGTAATTCATGATTTCTGGTATTTTGTTTTCTAGTATATTCTGTTTCTACCCAGGTTACTTCAGTGCAGGCTTGCTTTTGGGGTAGACACGGAATATGGTAATCGATCGATATTCTAAGATATTTGCTAATTGGGTTTTTATCTGTAATGTTTAATGTGTTCGTAAACCTCCCCTAACTGCTAGTATGTCGGTTGGCAGGGGGTTGCACATTTCTGAAATGTTTACTGTTTGTGTATATGAACTGTATTGGACTGTTGTGATGATTAGCCGGGGTTTGAGATGTGTTTAATATTCATTCAATGTAAATGTAATTTGATATAATATTCTTTTGCGGGGCACATCTAGGTTGCGGTTGTAGCCACCGTTGTATTATTTTTTTTTACTGTTTTTGCTCCTAGGATAGACCCAAGGTGGGGTACACAAACTACCGGGTATGTCGAAGTGTTTAGTGGCCTACTCACGTTGTTGAGGGAGACCGCTTCACTTCGGGTACTTGGCGGGTAGTTTGCCGTACCCGTAGGGGTCTAGGGTGGGGTAATGGCTATTCATCATAACTGTGTAATCCGTCTTTTATTGCAGGCTCAAAGCAAATGCGGATTGCTAGTAAATCCAATAAAGTTTATCTGTGATCTGGAATGCTTATTATTGCGTCTGACGAATGTACAATATCTATATATGATAGCTATTAGACGTCACTTATGTTTTGCACCCGCGCTAGCCCAGCCCCCGCTCTGTCGTTAGTTAAGTAACCTAACGGGTGATGACGGGGCCCAGTGGCGAATGCGGATGGCATAAGAGGACGTGGTATTTTCGTTGTTTTCTGCAATGATAGGATAAATGATGGGACACATTTTTTAATGCAAAGAAAATAAACCAAAGTTGAATCGTTGGAACAAATTTAAAAGAAACCACTTGGTTATTTTAAAAGATCAGAATTTTTAATTGCGGAGCTTTAACCACTCCTTTTAAAAAAGTATTAGGTTCCTTCGATTATATCAAGTTCACTACGTTCACGGTTTTGCCAAAACCATTCGTAGCCCTCCGTCATTTCATTTGGATATTCAGTAGTATTCAAGCTATGCATTTGACCAACGCCAGGGCATGGTGTTTGGTAGCTGCTGGGGTATTTCATTTGTTTGCATAGATAGATGTGTTAGTTTGGAACAGTCGTATTATCATTTGGCCAACGTCAGGGATATGTACGGATGGGTTCAAATTAACTAGGATAATGATGGGTAGAACTTGACATGTGACTTATGACATTTTGACCAATGCCAAGGTCATAAGAGCATGGGGCAAAAATCTATATCGGGAATTTCTAAAGAAACTGAAATTTGCAGAGAGAGCATACCATTTTGGAGTTTGATGAATGTTGGTAGGATTTCTTCAACATTATCATACGATGATATTTTGGATCCCGATCCTACTGTGAGTATATACTAATTATCAGGAGATTCGTCACTTAACGATCAATGCTATAAACCAAGTAGGTGCCTGGAAAGGTGTCAGCGGGGTTACGCCCCCAGAGAAAAGATGTTATTTAATTAAGGAACTTCGCGAAAGCGTTGGAAAACCTCCCTCGAAGTATCGACACTGGCCTGGCTGAACAGTTAAGCAAGTATTGTACGGTGAGAATAGTTCTGGCTAGTTCTTCCATTTTGGTTTGAGGAGGGATTCGAGAAACAGTGTGAGCTATCCTGTTTAGATAAACTTAAAACCAATCTAAACTTGTAACAGTATCATGCTAAAATGTTTTCTTCTCTCTCTTTTAATTGCAGCGACCTTGTGACCACACATAGGTTACATCTAGATAACAAATTGACTGAATCTGACTTATATGAGTGGCAAAAGTCTGTCCATATGTCCATTGCCTATGACAAGCTGGACCACCCTATTACTACTCAAGATCCCGCCGTCCCAGGTCCAGTTTCCACTGTCGCGGATATGGATATCCGTCAGACAAAGGAAAAAGATAAAGCGAAAGCTAAGCGCCTCGTGTTAGCTTCAGTTGATGGTGTATACCAGAAGCAGCACGAGAAGATAGACTTATTTTTCATCTTTCTCCATAACAAAGATTTATATGGAGAGCAATCTCATATCGCAAGATATGAGAGCTCGAACGAATTAATTCAAGCAATGTTGGCTGACGGGTCATCTGTAGGGGACAACGTCCTTACAATGACTAGCTGTATTGATGAGCTCCAGGACCTGGAGACCGCGTTGGGAAACGAGTCAGATACTGACTTGATTCTACAGTCTCTGCCTCCTACCCTGAAGGAAACCAGGGAAGCAGAAGGAAAGAGAACAGCAAAAGTTTCGGGACTGGATATAGTAAAAGAGGGACGTTCCTATTGTTACAGGAATGAACATTGGCAGAATGATTGCAAGGCTAGCAAAGCCAGTAGCCAGGATTCGAAGCATGTTGTGGTTTCAGCCTCAAGTGTATTTGTTATTGAGAACTGTTTGTCAATTAACTCTACTTCCTGGGTACTAGATACCGGAGCAGGATCTCATATCTATAATTCAATACATGCTTTGAGAAACCGTAGAGTTATAAAGGTGGGTGATTGGTCTCTCAGAGTTGCAAACGGAATGAGCGTGGACGCTGAATCCGTGGGAGAATATCGCCTAGGTTTGACAAGTGGGCATATATTGATTCTACGTAACTGTTTGTATGTACCTAGTATGACATGTAATATCATATCAGTGTCCTCACTTTCGAGAGAGGGATATGATTTTACATTCGTAAGCGATGTAGTTCACATCCACCTAAATCAAGTTCTGATTGGGTCTGGTACATTAGATGACGGTATATACGTATTGAATCAATCTCAAGTTTTCAATATCCAGAACACACTTAAAAGAAAGTCTTCAGAAATAAACCAGGCTTTCTTATGGCATTGTAGACTAGGTCACATCAATGAGAGAAGGTTGACTAAGTTGCATAGAGAAGGATATTTGAATCCGTTCGAATATCAATCTTATGCTACTTGTGAATCTTGTCTCAAAGGAAAGATGACAAAGACTCCGTTCACTGGACACGGAGTAAGAGCAAGCGAACTCTTGGGACTTGTACACAGTGACGTGTGCGGTCCAATGTCTACACATGCGCGAGGTGGTTATTCCTACTTCATTACTTTTACGGATGATTTCTTTAGGTATGGATATGTCTTCTTAATGAAGCATAAATCCGAGGCTTTTGAGAAATTCCAAGAATACAAGAATGAAGTGGAAAAACAAACAGGCAAGAGTATAGAGACACTGAGATCTGATCGAGGTGGTGAATACTTAAGTGCCGAGTTCCTGGGTTACTTAAAAGAGAATGGAATTCTCTCTCAGCTTACTCCTCCATACACGCCACAACATAACGGTGTATCGGAAAGGAGGAATCGAACCCTATTGGATATGGTTCGTTCCATGATGAGTAACGCTGAGTTACCGTGATCATTCTGGGGATATGCGCTAGAATCAGCAGCATATCTTCTGAACAGGGTTCCTACCAAGACAATACCTACCACCCCATATCAGATGTGGAGTGGGAAAAAACCCTATCTTCAGTATCTGAAGATTTGGGGATGTCCGGTTTTTGTTAAAAAACAGCATGCGGACAAGCTCGAGGCACGATCAGTACAGTGTAAGTTTGTAGGATATCCAAAGAACTCCATGGGGTATCTATTCTATTACGCAGAGGAACAAAAGGTTTTTGTTTCTCGTAATGCCCATTTTTTAGAACAGCAAGTTTTAGAAAAGGATACAAGTGGGAGCGAAATAGAACTGGAAGAAATTCCAGAACCACAAACTACAACTGAAAGTTTGGTAGAACCAGTAGTTCAAGAAGAACTGGACATTCCCGCACCCCTCCGCAGGAGTAGTAGGCCGTCTCATCCGCCTGAAAGATACTACGGTTTTCTCATAGATGGGGATAGAGAGGATTGTGTCATTGATGAAGATGATCCTACTAGCTTCCAGCAAGCCATTCAGAGCGGTGACTCAGTAAAATGGCTGGATGCAATGCGGACCGAAATGGAGTCCATGTACACTAACAAAGTATGGACTTTGGACGTTACTCCAGATGGGGTTAAACCCGTAGGATGCAAATGGATCTTCAAAAAGAAGATTGGTGTAGATAGACAGGTTGAAACCTATAAGGCTAGACTTGTTGCAAAGGGTTTCCGTCAAAGACCTGGTTTGGACTATGACGAAACCTTTTCTCCAGTGGCTATGCTTAAATCTATTCGGGTCCTTCTTGCTATTGCTGCCTTCCACGATTATGAAATCTGGCAGATGGACGTAAAGACGGCCTTTCTAAATGGTAATTTGGAAGAGAGCGTCTATATGGATCAGCCAGAGGGATTCATTCAGAGTGGGAGTAGCGGTAAAGTATGCAAGCTGCTTAAGTCCATTTATGGACTAAAGCAGGCATCGCGGAGTTGGAACATCTGTTTTGATGATGCTGTCAAAGAATTCGACTTCATCAAAAATCCAGATGAACCTTGCATATACAGTAAGATTGTAGGGAGAGCTGTAGTACTCCTCGTCTTGTACGTGGATGACATTCTCCTAATAGGAAATGATATTCCTATGTTACAGTCAGTCAAAAGATTCTTGTCACATAAATTCTCCATGAAAGACCTGGGTGATGCCACCTACATTCTGGGGATCCGGATCTATCGTGATAGATCAAAGAGGATGTTGGGACTTTCACAGTCCAGGTACATAGACACCATAGTGAAGAGATTCAGTATGGATGATTCTAAGCGCGGTAACCTACCGGCTTGTCACGGAATCACCCTCTCCAAAGAGATGTCTCCCAAGACTGATTTGGAAAGGGATCGCATGTCGATTATACCCTACGCTTCTGTGGTAGGCTCTATAATGTATGCGATGTTATGTACCAGACCAGATATAGCATACGCATTGAGCGTTGTATGCCGGTATCAGGCAAACCCAGGGGAGAAGCACTGGATTGCAGTAAAGAACATTCTCAAGTACCTGAGGAGGACTAAGGAGATGTTCTTGGTATATGGCGGAAAAGACCTCCAGATGGAGGCCTTTGCCGACTCCGGCTTCCAGAGTGACAAGGATGACTCCAAATCCATGTCGGGTTATGTCTTTACCCTCAATGGAGGGACGGTCTGTTGGAAGAGTTCCAAACAGGAGACCGTTGCTGACTCAACGATGGAAGCGGAGTACATAGCTGCTTGCGATGCCGCAAAAGAAGCTGTCTGGAAGAAGTTCCTCACAGAACTTCAGGTGGTTCCTTCCAGTGTTGGTCCAATACCTCTGTATTGTGACAACAATGGCGCTATAGTTTTAGCGAAGGAACCCAGGTCCCATCAGAAATCCAGACACATCTTAAGGCGGTATCACCTGATCAGGGAGATCGTAGATCACCGGGAGATCGAGGTGAAAAGAGTAGAGACAGAGAATAACATTGCTGATCCATTCACAAAGGCCCTTCCTCAGACGCAGTTCGAGAGGCTATTCGAGATGATAGGTCTACGATATGCCAGCTCATGGCCCTAGTGCAAGTGGGAGATTGTTAGTGTATATGCCCTAGGGGCCATTATTGTATCATACTAGATTGTATATTACTTAATGGGAGCTTGGGATATTCACATTTGTATATACAGTCTTGCTAAAAATGGTAGTATGCTACTTAGTTTGTGTCTACTTTAATATGTGCATATGTTTCTTGTAACGTATCACTTATACATATTAATAGAGCCCATAGGATCTTTGCTTGATTACCAGCGTTGTGATGGCAGTCACACTAGTGGGGGCTGGGTAGTCTGTAAGCAACATCCTATACAGGTCCCTGGTCGTTGGATTATCGAGATAGGGCATCGATATTCCGGAGTAGACTAAGTGTGTACGCTTCTCATCCCAGTTGGGGAGATGGTCTGTCCCACAGCCATCAGTACGTCGTACTGGAGATAGTATACAGGTGCTCGTTAGGTTACGGGTACACTGGACAGGACTCGCAGGGGAACTGATTGGTTGGTATTACACCCATCGTCAGTTAACAGTTCCCAGGTGACATGAGTACAGCATAGTCCGCAGACTTAACACTGCTACTTCGCCTCGAGTGTGTCCCACTGTTCTTAGATTGCTACCCTACCACGGCTCAAAGGAATCGTACAAACAGGTAGCAGTTGGGTGCAGTTCCGAGCACTTGGAGGCAGTAGTGGTTAGATAGGATTCGTCTCTCCCGGTATTGGGAGATAATATCGCGCTGTGTTAAAGAGCCATTACGCAAAGTCCCTGGCCAGGGCAAGCGAGATATACTGGTAGGTTCCAGTAGCTTCTCAGGGTGTAATGGGCTTCGCTCCGACACGACTTATACAGCTATTAGGGGATTGACGCTTGCCGCCCCCTAGGCTTGATATGCAATAGTCTTAGACGAACAGACCGGACTGTACGGAGATTGTCACATCAGGCTCAGTGGGAGTTCGGATGAGTTTCCTCATCGGCCTTCTTATCGACATCTACCTGGGGACCGTTACGTACAGCTAGTGCCGCTTGCGGTCTGTGGTTAAACCCACTGCCAGCGTAGTGTCGAGTCTTTAAAGTCCCACACAGAGAGTTTCCCTACTCCAGGCAAAACGATATAGAGGTCGTATGGTTTTACGACAAAGGTTCGGACGCATACGTGTGTTTACGCACGTATGACTTTTCGGACAGTTTTTACTAGCCGGCTTTGGTTTAAGCCAGATTCTAGTATGGGGTTATTGGATTTATACAGTCTAAAGTTTTTCCGTGTTTTCACGGATTGGAGGGGCGTTCTCGTAATTTGTCGGGAAGCTTCTAGAAGAGTGGTGACTAAGGGGTTAAGGTGGCATGAGCATTAAATGCTTAATGACTCATTTGTGTGATTCATCCTTTGTATTAAATGATGCATTAATTAGTTGGTGAGTCATTTGATGAATCACACTAGGTGAATGAATCTAACCATGATGATTAATCATTTATATTATTTATTTTGATAAATTGTTATGGTTGTTAATTTCACATGAGCTCATTATTCATTCTCATTCTTATCTTCACCTTCTCTCTCCTCAAGCTCTCTCATTCTTCAAACCCTAACCCTAACCTCTCATGAGTTGAGATCAAGGGTTAGCTAGACTTATACATCCATAACCTCACTCTATATCCCCTAGGTAGCTTAGATTAGAACTTTAAGTAACCTAGTTATCTCAAGTTTAAGATTAAGCTTGGCGTAAGAGCTCTCGGATGGATCGTCTTTGATTCGAGGAGGCCGTTGAAGTGCCGATGTTCCAAGGAGCCTACGAGGAGTGGAGGACAGCGATGAAGACCCGAAGGACAAGTAACGTGAGGTATAACTTTGAATCCGAGTAGTTAAACCTCTAGTAGATAGTTAGTAATGGTTTAGATAACGATTCATGCGCTCAAGTCCGTGTTATGAAGCTTTGATAATCGTTTTTCAAATATTCCGCCTCCCCGTAAGTTCGTGGGGTGCGTGACAACTTACACATCCTCCTCGTGCCATCTTTCTTCTTAACCAGAAGAACTGGAGCTCCCCAAGGCGAGTTACTGCTGCGAATCCAGCCCTTCTCAAGTAATTCAGTAACCTGCTTCTGACTTCTTCCAACTCCACTGGTGCCATTGGATAATACGCTTTAGAAACTGGCGCTGCACCAGGAACAAGATCAATCGCGAACTCCACATCTCACCTCGGCGGTAAACCTGATATGTCTTCAAACACGTCCATGAAATCTCGAACAACAGCTGGCGTTTCATCTTGAGCAACCTCCATTGATGCAAGAATATTAGCCGTCGGCTTAGCCCTAAACTCGACTGGCCCGACAGAACTGCTTCCTCCGGTAAAGATAAACTCGGGATGTCTGGGAATCTGGAAAATTACTTTCTTTGCCCTACAATCAATGTGAGCATGGAAAGTGCCGAGAAAATCCATTCCCAAGACGACTTCATAGCTGCCTGTATCAATCACCAAGAAATCTGCAAAAAGCTCCCGTCCGCAAACAACAACTGCGCAATCTTTACACTCTCTACTAGATATGATTTTCCCATTCCCAGTGTGTATGTCCCAGAAACTAGACAGGGTCGTGCAGGTAATCGAGTGTGTAGCTATAAACTTGGACGACATAAAACAATGGGATGCACTAGAATCAAATAACGCTAATGCAGGAAAACCATGAACAAGTAGAATACCTGAAACAACTTCTCCTGAAGCCTTGGCTTCCTCAGCCGTCAGGGTAAAAGCTCGAGCTTGATTAGGTCCCTGAGTCAGCTGCTTCTGTCCCTGAAACGATTTCTGCGGTGGCTTCTGAACATCATCCTTTGTGCGAAGCTTCGACGGACAAGAGTTAATAGTATGATCCGCCGATCCACAAACCAAACAGAGTCCCCGCATCCTGCGGCATTCCCTTTGCAAATGTCCGGGTAAGTGTCAATAGCTACAAATCACGGGCTTCCTCTGATCAACGACAGCAAGCTTCTTCATCGGTGTTACACCACGACGGTCCACTGGAATACCTCTGCGTCCATGAGCTCGGTTTGGTACAAATGCCGGCTTCCTTACTGTAACTACTGTCTGCTGTGAACTCCCAGTCTTCCCAGATAAGCTCTGCTGTTCTCGGGCTGCCGTAAGTACCTGTGAGAAAGTGGTCAAACCCAGGGAGACAATCTGCCTCTGGATGTCCACATCCAAACTACGCATGAATCTCTTTGCCCTATCAGCATCATCGGCAATCAACGGTCCAGCGAATCTACTGAGCCGTGTCCACTCGGCTGCATGTACATCTACGGGTGCACCATTCTGCTTTAGACTGATGAACTTCTCTTCCATTTCCTCCCGTGCGGTCCGCGGGATGAACTTCTCCAAGAAACTCTTTGAAAAATCCGCCCACTTGATCGGCTTGGGCAAGCGGGTCTCCTCCATAAGCCACCATTCACGGGCGCAATCCACCAACTGGATGCGTACTACATCCACCCTCTTATCATCTGGGATCTGTGCCGCAATGAGTAGATTCTCCGTGTCAACCAGCCACTGCTCCGCTGGCAACGGCTCCTCCAGGCCAGTAAAGACAGACGGACCCAGTCTCCTGAAATCCGCTACGGTCCCCACACGATCTACTGGTCTGGCCCCAACATTGTTCACGTACTGCTGAACGGTCCGCAAACCTTCCTGAAAAGAGTCAGCTTGCTGATGGATCAGCTCGGTGTTCCGCTTTTGGTTCTCTAACATCCCACATATTACTCCAAGCATGGCGGCTTCGTCAACACGCCTTTGGTACGTCTTCAGATTCTTGTCTGCCATATTCCTGAAATCAAAACACCCAAGGATTAGCATGATAACAGATTCAAAATGTAGATCAAGGCTAGAACTCCGAGTTACTTAAATAGAGTACCGCATTGTAACCATGCCGCGGTATCATAGCTACAATTACATAACTCCACCCAAGTCGTCTAAGTTCTAGAGATAACAAGGAATCAGGTTTCGAGTCGATATGCAAAGGAAGTTTGCACACCGTAAAAGATATAATCAGGAGGAGGTTAGATTCAAGAACGGTAAAACGGCAAGGTGGCAGGATATGTTTCCTAAACACGAGTATTCTGATTCGTGTATTGGGTACAATACCCAACTACAAAAGAATCGAACCCGATTAACCTATGTCTCTGATACCAAAATAACCATGTCACGCCCCGCTTTCAAGAGTACGCTAAGATGGGCACGTGACATAGCCAACCATGCTACCTGTGGGTAGGAAGTATCCATCCACAGTCACATTACGGCTGTAGAGATATCAAGAACAAAAATAAAGCTATCTAATACATGTCCATAAGCCAAAATAAAATGAGTCAAGAATAATAATAATGCGGAAGCAAAAGATCCAATACAAGAATAACTGGAATGTATGTCCCATAATGCGGGCTCACATCAGGAAATAAATGCAGAAAAGTAAAAGAACTAACTACTATTGAATCCTCACAGCTCAGCCTGCTGGCTGAAGTACTCCTGCTCGGACTGCAGCAAAGGTACGGAATCTGGGCCATGCAAAATCCAGACGTCAGCGCGTCATGTCATCAGGCAATAAAGTATAAACAGGGTAACAAGACATGCAAGTATAATCATAAATGGTAAAGCAGATGTAACAGCAATATAAATCAGAGCAGTGAAAGGCAGTGTACAATGAGTAATCTAAACTAGTCTATTGGGTTGAATAGTCTCAAGTCTTTGAAATCAATTTGATGAATCGTCGATGTAACTCAATAGTATCCCGTGCATGCCCGGGACCACGGTCTAAGACTCTCGGGCTGAAACCGAGACATACCGCTAGGCACTAAAACAGGAAATATATGAAGACGAACGATGTCAGCAGCATCATCCCGAGGCTGGCCTAGCCTCTAAAACTGATCAGTAAAAGCAAGCAACTGTCGAGTTAAAAGTCAGGTTTCACCATTGATTTCCCCATACTCCCAAGTTATATGTGGTCAAGTCATGTATTAAATAATCTAGAGCTAATGCCAACACAGGATCAGGCAGGTACATGTTTGTCTGGATAGACAACAGGAACGGTCCGTAAGAACAACAGGTCAGGTTTGTTGGCATTAGACACAAGATCAGGTAACAGGTAAGACCATGGTACATCAGGTCAAGCCAGGTAATATAAAAAGGTGTCACGTTATGTCAAGAGTTATACGGTACCATGTCGGGTCAAGTAATATATGTAGCAAGTCATGTCAGGGTGTACGAGATATCATGTGGGTGCTCATAATCAACTAGCATAATCATGGTTATAAATAAACAAGCATGAGTATCATCAGAACAATACACTGGCATATGTAATATGATATGCAAATAGGTACAGATTAAACTATTTGGATGCACGGTTATCAGTTGAGGTTTAAGGGATAGTTTTAACATTACTTAAATACAGTATTACAAATATGGATGTTAAAATCATGTTAATATGTACCAAAACAATCTAGAGATGCAATTGAATATGAATTAGGCTAGATGTATGCAACCGGTCGTCCGATAGGGTATAAACTACAAAAGGGTATTATAGCTATCCAAACAATTGTGATTATGTGATCTAACATATAAATGTGGTTACTAGGTTTAGTAAACTAAATGCAACAGTTAGGCTTCAAGTTCTAGATCTGAAATATGTAAACGGAATATCGTACTGTTAACTTGGAACTCATGGCTTTAGATTCTATCTATAGCTTTAATAAGAAAATAGATAAATTAATATAGGAATAGTATGAATAGCATGTAGAAAGTTTCACTTGCCTCGACGGATCGCGATACGGAAAACGGAACGTCTCGCGTCGGCGGGAAAAATCGCGACGCGCGCACGGTACATGGAATGAGTCCAAATGACGAACAGTGGAATCACACGGGTCAGAGGACGTCGCTGGGTCGTCGGGGATCGTCGCTGGCACGGTCGGATTTCGGCGAACCAGAAAACAGTGAACGTCAATCAATATAAAAGAACTGCAGAAGAGAAGTAGAGAAGGAGGATGGAGGAGAGGAGGCTTACATTGATCTGCAGAGGGGTCGTGAACGTCGACTGCGTTGACGGAGCTCCGGCGAACTGCCTGCAGGGGACCACCGGCGGTTAACAGAAAGGAATTAGATAGAAGGAAGAAGAAAGAAAGAAGAAGAAGGAAAGAAGGAAGAAGAGGGAGAGGTAATGCTCACTGGGGTGTGCACGAAGGCCAGGGGCACAGGGACGAGGTCACCGGCGGCGGCTGGAAGTGGAGGTGGCGGAGACGAGTGGGTGTGCAGGTTCTCGGCTGCTCGGGAGAGAAGAAAAAGGAGGAAGAAGAGAAGATGGAGGCGAAGGAGGCGAAGGCGCGGAGATGACGAGGTCCGAAGCTTCATCATCGGCGGTGTGCGACGAGGAGGAGAGGCGGCTAAGGTTCGCAGGCGATGGGTTCGTGAAAATGAAATATGAAGAAGATATAAAGAGGGAGGGGGAAAGAGAGAGAGAGAGATACGCGGTTAGAGAGAGAGAGATTCGAGAGGAGAGAGAAGGACGATCGAGAGGAGAGGGAGAGAGGATGGAACAGTGAGGAGAGAGACTTTTGTATTTTCTGTGGAGAGAGAGAGAGAGAAAGAGAGAATAGAGAGAAGAGAAAGGGAAAGAGAAAGGAAGAGGGAGAGAGAGAAAGAGAAGTGGGGTCCAGGGAAACGGGGCTGCGATTGGCTCAGAGTTTAGGGAAAAATGTTTAGGAAAAAAATATGAAAAGATTTTTAGAAGATCTCTCAGCTGAAAAAAGATTTCAAAGCTAAAAAAAATATTTTCCTCACGCTGGTAAAATAGGTTATGTAAACTTAAAAAATATTAAATAATTAGAATTGGTGGGATACAAAATATTTCCGAATTGCGTCCGGGTCGGGTCCAAAAATTTGAATTTGAAATATGAAAAATATTAGCATGTTCCAAAAATTGATATGAAGGATTTTGTAATGAAAAGAATACTCCCAAGAACGGACGCACGCACGTGCGCGTAGCCATCCAAACACGTCCGTTCCACTGAACGGGACGAGAACACGATACAAGGACGCTACCACGGGATTAGGGGTATCAAGCAGGCCATGTCAAGTATTTTTAAATTATTTTAAGTAACTTAAATGGTTATATGCACGAATATGAAATGTTAGTGTAGTCTGTAACTAGGAAACAACAAGCTTATGCAAACAGGTCTAATAAAAGTAAATTACCACTTGAAATCAAACATGGTAAATAAAATAAACACCACAACTAACACATACGACAACAGAAATTGGTATAATTGAACGCGGTTGTTACAAATCCGTAGGGACATAAAACTTCGGAACATGCCTCTATGTTGTACCTATATCTTAGATGACAACGATGAAGATGATGAGTGCCGATCGTCGGAAAACACGATCGAGGACGTAATTTTTCGACACCATAGGATAAAATTCCTTCCTATGGCATCTTTCCTCCATTATTCTCATATATATAATATTTATATTCAATCTAAAACATTTAAAATGTCCCATCTTTGTTGATGTGGTATGCCGTCAACCTTTTCAGTTCTAGTTATAACAATGGAGATATGACAGGGTTTTAAATAAGAAGATAAAACCTCACTACTACAATAATACGTGGATCCACCATAGGTCCAAAGGCCGCATGTGTAAGTATTCATCCTGAACATGCCCTGTGGAGTAATAATTGCCCCTACGTCTTACTCCGTAGGGGCATTTATCCCTACGAATTACTCCGTATGGACATAATCTTTATTTAATTTATTAGTTTATAAAATAAAATACTTGCCCTTACGTAGTAATCCGTAGGGCCTGATAGATGCTCCTACGGATTAATCCGTAGGGACATTTTTTACCTTTGTTACTGAGTCCATAGGAACAAAATATCAGGTATCATGATATTTTGTCCCTACGGCTAACTGTGTAGGGCCATCTGTTGCACTCACGGATTAATCCGTAGGTGCAACAAATGGCCCTACGGATTTAAAATATGAGGTTTTTTTTTAGAAATGGGCTTCCTGTTTTTTCCCGTCCTGTGCACAATAATATATACATCATATAACCAAATACAGAAAAATTCATAATCAATATCTCACGCATAATATATAAAAGAAATAAACAAACAAAATGCTATATCAATCTAAATCATCGTGAACAAGCAAACAACCACCAATACATCCAAAATATATACAATATGTATCATATAAGTACATACATTCTCAAAAATATAAAAAAAAGCTAGCCTAACTCGGTCCAGCTCCTCCACCTCTAATAATCGCTATAATCTGGCGCATCTGCTCCTCAATGTAGCCCTGAGTCATCAAAAACTCGACTAATGAAGGAGCGGACTGTGCGGGCTGTGGAGCTGCAGGAGTGGTTTGCACAACTACAGCCGAGGTAGTGGCTTGCGGAGCCGCAGCCGAAGGAGATGCATATGGAGCCGCAGCCGAAATAATCTGTCGCATCTGTTAAATTTTGTGTGTAATAAACAAGTAAGAACGATGTATTAGATTATAGTCGAATTCGTATTATTATCAGGTTATTGCGAAACCCCAATCTAAGAATATTTAGAGACTTAGGTCTCGTTTGGATATCTAGTTTGAAAAACCGTAGTTTATTTTAATTAGATAGTTTTATATAAGTATGATTAATCAAAACTAAGTCTAAAACCAAATAAGCTAAGGCTACTAATATTGCATATGTTACTATCTATAATATGATATAATATTTTACTATTAAATAATATACGTAACAATATCTCCTTCAACTCATCGACGGTGGTCTTCAAGGCGGCTACATCATCCTCCAGACGTCGCTCATAGGGGGTAGGGGAAGTAACCGCCGGAGTGAAAACCAACCTCATATGGGCCCAGCTAGGACCCAGTCTCCGGCCTCTCTCCCAACCTCCGTGGTGCCTTCCGTGTACGGCGTCTAGAACCGAGGTCAGTAGCATCGGATCAATCTGTCCACTAAAATCGATCCTCGATACCTCCGTCTGCTCCACCACCCACTCCTACACCCACATTAACCATTAAAATATAAGTATACCATTTAAATTTGAACTTATCAAAACAAAAATTTCATTCGAATTAGAATAAATATTAACACTTACGCAATACTCCTGGGTAGCGGTGTCGGGGAATCGAAGCTCGTCCGTGACGGGATCTATCGAGATGCCATGGACGGTAAGATACGCGGTCGGCACGCTCAGTGTACCACCCTGTGCCAGTGTCTGAGCTCTCTGCAATTTGCCAAAAATTTACATATATTATAAAATAACTCTTAATATTACATTATATCAAAATAGATCTATTGTAATTTACCGATGCCTCCATGGCACGAGTAATGTTCCTTGAGCCACTTGTATAAGTGGGGCGACCCTTTTCCCCTCCGAACGACAGCCGAGACATTAGGACGTCTTGCCTGAAATTCGGGGCAGATGCTATTTGGTTTTATCCGTCTACCTCTCCGAAGATGCCAAGTTGATTTATGGTACCGTGTATCGGAGATTTAGACGGATGCGGCCGATGTAGCAGACTTTGTCAGATTCCCCCTCGCTTGAGGGGTTTTTGATTGTGGGGACGCTCTTCCCTGCAGGCGCAAGCCCCTGCAGTTAATTACGCTACCGCATCGCGGTAGCCACTTTCTCCTTCTCCAGAATTTCACTTCGTATCGTGTGTGTTTGTTTTGTTTATCGTTTCCCGTGGATTGTATACGGAGACTGAGTAATGCCGTCGTCCGTAGGACGTGGATTAGTCCAAATCCGTATTTACTTAGATTTGAGTTTGGTGTTTTTAGTTTAAGGATACGTTAGCCGTATTGAGGCTAAGATCGACTTAAACGTTCGTTAAGGATACGTTAGTTCTGTTTGAGACTAAGATCAACTTAACGTGGTGATCCATTTGATATATGGCTGTCGGGACTCATCATCTCTCTGACGTCGTTGAAGGATTACAACGATAGGTGTCAGAGGAGTTCAGAGATGTACCCTTGAACCAAAGTTGATTTGGAGTTTTATAGTCCATTTGAATGTTTAAGGATACGTTAGCCGTGTTTGGGGCTAAGATCAACTTAAATGGATCATTTAGATCCGGCAAAATAGCATTTGGAGGCTCTATTGTTCCAGTTTAGGGACGTGGTGTTCCATCATTAGTTTAAGGACGTTTCGGTCCAACATTAGTTTAAGGACGTTTCGGTCCATGAGTTTAAGGACCCCGCAGTCCGTATTGATGTGTGGTCGTCGGGACTCGTCACCTCTCTGACGTCGTTGAAGGATTACAACGATAGGTGTCAGAGGAGTTCAGAGATGTACCCTCGAACCGGAGGTAAATTGATTTAGGAGAGCAATTTTGCTCAGTCAATTTAATTTGAGGACTTACGGCCATGATTAGGCTAAGTCCAGTTGAGAATGTTCAACATTTTGTTTGCATTTGGCCTGTTAGGCCTTTGTTTGGGCTTTCCCCTTTTAAAACAATGCATAGCATTATTTTTGGTCTGTTTAGACTTTTTTAATTGGGCTCTGCCCTTTTTAATAGTGTGCAGTACTTTTATTTGGTCTATTAGACCTTTGATTGGGCTCTGCCCTTTGATAATGCATTGCATTTAATACTTTGACAGTGCCCCACGTGGCTTTTCAGGCGCTTTGCGCCAATTGAGGAGCGCAAGGCGCAAACTCATATGGTGATGACACGTGTCACGACCTGAAGAGCGCAGTGCGCTGTGTCAGTGCGCTGTGCTGTTACGCTGCTGACACGTGGCGCTCCCTGGTGCCTTGCGCCGACACAGGAGCGCAACAGTGCTATTTTTCAAGTGCAAAGCACTGTTATTACTTATTTTTCTTTTTATTGAAGATCATTGATTTTCTTCTCAGATCAATGATCTGTTTATAAGAGAATTTTCTCTTTTTTCTAAAGGTTTTTACCTTTTTTGTTCTTGAGGAATTCTCTCCAATTCTTCAGAGTTCTCAATGATAATGTTGATGATTTTGGGTTGAGGTCTAGGGTCCTTTATATAGTGCCCATAAATTAGTTAAATTTGTTAAAAAGATCTTTCTCTGAGTGATTTGGGGAATTTTCCCCACCATTGGATCTTTGATCCAAGGGTTTCTGTTTTACAGAAGAAAATCTTCTTGTTTTAAAAAGAACAAAAAGATTTCTTTAAAATTTTAATTCTGTTTGGCGCAAATACTCCATCGCGTGACACGTGTCACGCAGCGCACAGCGCAGCGCAACTGCGCTTGCGCAACTGCGTTGACACATGTCGCGCAGCGCACAGCGCAGCTGCGCTGACACGTGTCGCGCAGCGCAACTGCGCTGACATGTGTCGCGCAGCGCAGCGCTTGCGCAAAAGCGACTGCGCTGACACGTGTCGCGCAGCGCAGCGCTTACGCAACTGAAGTTTTGCTTCTATTTGTTTTTTAATAGAGCTTTGCTCTGATTGGGAGCGCTGCCTTGGGCGCTGCGCTGACGTATCAGCGCCTGACACGTAGCGTGTTGCGCCCGGGATTTGAAGCGTTGCTTCAAAATTTAAATTTTGAATTTCAACAGAGTTTTGCTCTGATTGGGGGAAACAAATGCCCCCCCACCGTTGCGCTTACGTGGCGCGGAGGTGAGTGCAGCGGTGGCAAGCTCCTGACCGTTGGATCAACGGGTGAGCTGAAGGGGCACAAGCGCCTTATAAATAGGACCTCTGGCCCTTAGAAAATCTTCACCATTTTTCAAGATTTTGATTTTCCAGAGCTTTGCTCTTGCTTAAGAACTTCAGAGTTTTACTCGTTTCCAAAGTTAGAAAACTTTAGGTAAAATTAATTTAAATTAAATTAATTCAAATCAATCTTAACCAAAAGAGCTTTGCTCTCACAGATCTTTTGATCTAAAGAAATCCCCTTTGGGGTTTCATTAACAGAGTTTTGCTCTCAAGAATTTGTTTTAGGGTTTCTTAACCCATGAACAGAGCTTTGCTTATTGACAGAATATTGATCTCTTGATCTTCTGATGATGAACTCTTAAGAGTTTTCTTGGATTTTCAAGATCCCAAAAATTTTTAATTTTTAATTTCTTTTTAAAATTAAAATTCTCTTTTTGATGGACTATTATAGAGCTAAGCTCTTTTTAAGGAATTTTATTCCTTTGAGACCAGAATTTAACAAGTGTCATTCTGTGACAGAGCTTTGCTCTGAAAGAGGAGATTTTCTCCTTGTCTTTAGGGATTTCCCACTAATGAGAATATTCTCTTGGGGATCTTTTCATTAATTGACAGTCTCACCCAATGATGGGGCTGTCTTATTACATGAGGCACTGTCATCCAGATTTTGTGGGTCCCTATTTGGTCCCCTACCCACTGCACTGCAGTGTGGTGTGATTAATTTTAATTTAATTAACTTTTTAAATTCAATTAATTAAAAATTTTAAACGCCAAACGTTGGAATTGCAACACTAACGGCTATATATTTTTTTGTTTCCTTGCAGCAATCATGTCTCTCGATACTTCATTCCCGTTTGCTCGTTCGGAGGAAGGGTTCCCCGAAGCGCCCTTGGACCGCGAAGTTCTAGCCATGATTAGGGACCATGACCCGGAATATAAGAGTCTCCACCTTTGGGGGTTGTGGTACAATCAGATTATCATGGGGCGACGGAGCTTCACATGCGCAATACCATCAGAACCCATCACGTCGATTCATTACGCCAGCCCACCCCCGGTGCAGTATGCCGTGGAGATGGTTGATTGGACTTCAAAGGGCTTTCTTCATCCTTCCATAGATGCAATCCCAGTCTAGCGTCCTATGGTTTTGGATATCCTAGGACGCCGTATCTGTCAAGGCGAGGCGCGACCTTAGGGCCAATCATATAACATAGGTCTGATCCCCCGCCACCCGATCGGCTATCTGCCGTGGGCTCGGTATATCCTGTCGATGAAGAAGTCGCAGTTGATAAGGTTAGGATTGTATACTGCGGTTTACGTCTCCCTCTTCCAGTATCCCACGCTTCCCACCTGGTGGTTCAAGGCTTTCCTGGAGCAGTAGAACATTCCTACCCACACTTTCCTTGCAATGGATCGGGAAGTGTCAATTTCTCTGGAGGAGTTTACAGAGGTCTCCGGTTTACCGGTTATTGGGGAGCACTATGAGGAATTGCTTCCGACAGACGAGTATGTCTTCGGTGCTAAGCCAGTGGTAAGAAGGCTCACGCCGGAGAATGCTGTTCAACACCAATTCCCAAGCTTGATCAAAGTGTTGAACATCTATGAGGCCCTTTTCATCGAACATGGGAGTCGCGGAGTTAGCTTTGAGGATTTCATCGCTCGGTTCCTTCGCCCAAGCGTCCTCTCGTCAGAATCTGCCAAGTTTGCTGCCCTTGATGATCCTTTCGGTCTAGGTTTGGATAACCTACCGGTGAAGGAAATAGACCAAAAGGGTTTTTTCCTTCCGGACTTCCTGACTATGTCTTTTGCAGAAATTGCAGCCCCTGGGATGGACGAGGAGGCCTTTTTCTTAGGATTTCTTGGGCTATGGCTGAGTTGGTTTGCGATCCCAATGCATTCTCGCCATATGTGGCCCTCTGTCTTTTACCCAGCCCACCGGATGACCATCGGGGTAAAAGTGGCCGTTGGGATCGCCGGCTTGGCACACTTGTATCATGGCCTCAGTCGATCAGCGGATGCTAATGAGCCTGGGGTACTGCACGTGGTCTTCCCGATGCACTACTTCGTATCGTGGCTCGAGCTACACACGTCAGGTGTCTTCGGCATGCACAAAAGGCCATCATTCTTCGACAAGTGCGGTTTCCCTCGCATCATACAGCTGATTGGCGCATCGATTGTGACTCCATCGCCACGGAACGCCAGGGGTTTACTCCTTCGCCCCCACACCGTTGGAGACAGGATGTCTTTCATCGACAAGGTATTGACTATTGGAAAGGCGTCTACTACTGCGGTGCGACCATTACAAGACTCCTTTAAGGATGGAGCCTCAGTTTTGATGGCCAGGGAGACCCTCCACTTATATTCTATTAGACCGGGCTTCCTAGTATTCAGGCAGAACGGTGCGGCGATTTCATGAGATACAACCCGCATCGTTTCGCCCAACAACTGGGCTACGATCAAGGGGTACCCTTGGAAGCTTTCCTACTGGAACCCGCTGCCACTGAAGAAGGGATGAAGAACACGCTGCATCACTTCATGCGCCTGAACACGGGTTCTCATTTTTTTATCAGTGCGCCGGCCTGCGCTCCACGACTCCTCAATGTATATAAAGAGTGGTACAATCATTCAACGGGAGCCGTTATAAAGGAAGAGAGGCGAGTGTTGGTCGACCGTAAAGGTACACCTCCCGGCAGTGACCGCAAAGCTCCTCTGGTGCCGAGGACCCCGGTAGTGCCTCCACTGAAAGATGACAGAGTCGGACCACCGCGTGCGCAGAGTCCTCTACCCGGATTGCCGCTTCCCGATATTGCGGATGCACCACCAGCTCCCAGTGCTCCAGTGGAGACAGTAGTTGTGGCTTCGCCAGAGCCTGGTGTGGGTGCGGACATCGGGACCCGCCGCCCCAAGGTGTCTGCCAAGCACAAGTCGATCCCGCGTGCACCTAGGGTTGGCGGGCAAAAGAAAAAGAAGTCACTCTTCGCCGCAGACGTCGCGTTCGGTCAGGAACCCCACGCTCCCTATGGTGAGGGTCTGAGTGAATATGGGACTAACGAGGGATTAGTCATGCCGCCGGATGACACGGACTTGGAGGCCGCCCTTGAAGCTTCAGAGCGGTTGGCGAGGCGCGATGCGTGGCTGGCTAAGCTTGCAGCATCAGGTAATCACTAGTCGCATTTTTTATTGCATCATATTTTTATTATTGCCTGTGACTAACATTTTTCCTTCTTTTCTTCCAACAGGCATCACCACTGAAGAAGCCATTGCCGCTTCCCTCAAGACTTTCCAAGAGGAGGAACGCCTTAGAGCGTTTTTAGGCCTTAGTAAGTTTCAATTCATCAAGTTTTCATTTCCCTTGTGTTATGGTCGATCTAACCTCTTCCTTTTTATCGCAGGAACCTCAATGCCGTTCCCGCTAAGCGACGCGGACATTCTGCCAGCTGCCGATGTTCCTGCTTCCTCGGGGCTACCGCGGGAGGTCCGTCTTGAAGAGACGATGAGAGATGCCTTAAAGGCTCTGGAGGCATCTCTGAACGAGGATGACGACGCCTTGATGAAGGAAGCGTCGAAGAGATCCATCACGACAGCTCGGGAGGAGAGGAAACGGTCAAGGCGCGAAGCGAAGGCATGCAGGGCTGCCTTGGCCATTGGAGCGGGCCCAAGCACCATCCCTCATGCCGATACTCCATCAGAAGAGCACCCGGTCGCCTTGTCTATGGCTCATAGACAGGCGGTGCGCACCAGTAGGAAGGCTAACAATAAGTCCACCTCAGGTAGTATCTCTTTTTTTTAGAATTTTGTTGTAAGAATCATAAAGCTGCTGGTTCTTATATATTCTATCCTGCAGGGCCAAGTCCGACCGAGGGGGAGGCGGAGACCGTCGATCCCAAGGAAACAGAGGAGGCGGCACCTGCCGAACCCGAGCTGACGGTGGGCAACGTCGCTGGGGCTGCAGAGCCTGAGATGGAGGTTGAGGGATCTGCAGCCGAGAAGGTCATTGATGCCGAGCCTGAAGTGGCTGCAGATGAAATGATCGTTATAACTGAGCCCGGGGTAGTGGCGGACGAGGCGCTTGAGGCCGGCAACCTCGTGGTGACGGCGGATGAGCCGATGGAGACCGTAGAGCCCGAAGAAGTAGCGGGTGAGATGGGCACGACTCTTGGGGAAGAGTCAGCCGCTCTCTCTCAAGAGTCCGGCAATGCTCCGATCATTGCCTTCCCCGCCTACGATCTTCCGCAGTCTCTTGACCGCGCGAGCACGACGACAGCCCCCATTGAGTTGGGTGATGAGGCCATGGGCGGTGGCCTCATGTCGATGGAGGAGGGAGTCGCCTCCGTTTCAGCCGGCAGCTTATCAGGTAAATCCCAAGTTGCTGTCTTTCTTTACCTTACAATCCTTTCTGACAAGTTCACATTTGTTCGTAACGCAGGTGCAGCCAGCGCCGATGCCCCACTGCTCGAGGGAGCGCCTTCAACGACTGCCTTGGCGGTGGTCACCTCTCAACCCTCTCTCATACCATCGAAGATGTTGGAAGGTATGGGTTTGTAACTTATTAATCTTATCTTTCAGACTTATAATTTGTGTACTAAAATCGTACTGTTATGTCTTTTTAGGAGTGCTCTTTGACCATCTTTATCAAGTGTTGCTCCCGCACTTCTCCTTCCCATCTGAATTCGCTTCTTCCTCTGGTGGCGCTGGTGAGTATGATTTCCATTGATATCTTTTCTTTTTCATTGATGGAATTACTTCTAACTTTTTTCCTCGTCCCGACTGCAGTGCTACAAATTGAAGGAGGGGATAAAAGATTGGCTGCGCCACCGGCCCTTCCGGCCCTGCCACCTGCCTCAGCTGGTACAGCGACTATCACATTGATAACTCCCCCCTTTTTTATTTCCTGAACTGTTATCTGATCACATCTTGTTTCTTTTCAGCTGTCGTTCCGGTCTCGGCGCCCTTCGAGCCTTGCATCACAATGCCGGTAGGTCCTTATTTGAGACGTCCATCTTCGAAAGGCGCCGTGAATGGTCAACGCATGTTGAGCAATTACGTTGAGGAACTCGACGTCGAGACTCCTACATCTGCTACAGACTTCGCTACGGCGGTTAACCCGATGCTGGTGATACTCGTGAACTTCCATGACGAGGGCATCATCACGTCTTGGGTTAACCATTGCAGGGAGATCGAGGCTCGCCCGCATCAGCTGGAGTTGATGCGCCCCGTTCCCGAGACCTTAGCCGCCAGCTATCAAAGAGCAGCGTGGATTGAGCAGAGTGCTTCTTACTTCCGCTATCTCGAACAAGAAGTTACTTCAAGGCGTAAGGAGCGTGGTGAGACTTCGAGCAAATCTACCCAACTGCATGCTCGGGTGGAGGCCAACGCTGCACGGCTGAAGGTTATCTTTGAGGGCCTTCTGCACTGCCTCTCCGAAGAGTTATCACTGAGGCAACAGCTTGACGTTGTTGAGCGGGATGCACCTAACCAAGAAGCAGCCCAGAAGGCGGCGGAGGAGCAACTTTCATCCTTTTTGCAGCAGCGGGCCTAGGTGGAAGCGGAAGTGGCCGCGGCAGCCATTCAGGAGGAGGCGCTGAAGGAAGTGCGAGAGCAGCTTGCGGATTTGTTAAAGACACTTCCTCCTCAGTAGCTATCCCTTTTTGTATCATTTGTACTTGTAAAAAAAAATGTATATATATTTTTTTATTCTTTAACACAATGTATCTTGTACCCAATTAAGTTTATGAATAAAAGATATACATTCTTTGTAATGTCTTGTGTCACTTCTTCACCTTTTCTTTCTTTTATTATCAGCATGCCACCTTAGTAAACATGGTTGACAAATAATAGAGCACGCATCTTGATTTCCTCAAGAAATAGCGATGGCTTAGGCCGCAGGTTCAGATCTGCCGCCTAAGACTTTTCAACTCTATGAGCCGTGAGGGTCTCATAGGTGGATTTTCTCCTTGGGAATCGTGAGGATTCCCAAGTGTGTTTCCTCTTATAAGTCGTAAGGATCCTATAAGAGAATTTTCCCTCTTACGAGTCGAGAGGACCCGTAAGCGGTTGTTTCTCTCCTTGTCGAAACTCGACTTTGGAGAGTGAGACCCGTGAATAGTATGCAAGAGACCGTTTTAGACCGACTTGCAGGGTCCCATTGTTCAGTAAGCAAGTTTTTTAATCCCTGCTGTCTGAGGCTTCATCTTGCAAGTTGAGACGAATCGGGGATTTCCCGTGGAGATACTGGTTTCTCTGCGAGTCGACGCGAATCAGGAGGCTCTCATCAAGGACGCTAGTATCCCTAAATTGAGGTATTTGCTAAGGATTATTTGTTTCCCTGGTGTTGAAACGAATCGAGAATTTCCCACGGAGACACTGGTTACTCTGCGAGTCGACGCGAATCAGGAGGCTCTCATCAAGGACGCTAGTTTCCTTGAATTGAGGTATTTGCCAAGGATTATTTGTTTCCCTGGTGTTGAAACGAATCGAGAATTTCCCACGGAGACACTGGTTGCTCTGCGAGTCGACGCGAATCAGTAGGCTCTCATCAAAGACGCTAGTTTCCTTGAATTGAGGTATTTGCCAAGGATTATTTGTTTCCCTGGTGTTGAAACGAATCGAGAATTTCCCACGGAGACACTGGTTGCTCTGCGAGTCTACGCGAATCAGGAGGCTCTCATCAAGGACGCTAGTTTCCTTGAATTGAGCTATTTGCCAAGGATTATTTGTTTCCCTGGTATTGAAACGAATCGAGAATTTCCCACGGAGACACTGGTTGCTCTGCGAGTCGACGCGAATCAGGAGGCTCTCATCAAGGACGCTAGTTTCCCTAAATTGAGGTATTTGCCAAGGATTATTTTTTTCCCTGGTGTTGAAACGAATCGAGAATTTCCCACGGAGACACTGGTTGCTCTGCGAGTCGACGCGAATCAGGAGGCTCTCATCAAGGACGCTAGTTTCCTTGAATTGAGGTATTTGTCAAGGATTATTTGTTTCCCTGGTGTTGAAACGAATCGAGAATTTCCTACGGAGACACTGGTTGCTCTGCGAGTCGACGCGAATCAGGAGGCTCTCATCAAGGACGCTAGTTTCCCTGAATTGAGGTATTTGCCAAGGATTATTTGTTTCCCTAGTGTTGAAACGAATCGAGAATTTCCCACGGAAACACTGGTTGCTCTGCGAGTCGACGCGAATCAGCAGGCTCTCGTCAAGGACGCTGGTTTCCCTGAGTTGAGATATTTTGCCGAAGACACTGATTTCTTCGGGGTTGGGATGAACCGTCGAGTTTTGGCTTCGTTTTCTGGCGGAGCCTGTTGGGAAAGTATGGTTCCCTCTTTGTTTGCGCCCTTGGATTGTATACAGGGATCGATGTGATCTCAACTGTAGGGCCAAAGTTTTACCATTTTTTTTTATTTTATTTCCGCGATGCTCTATCATTTCAGCTTTTATATCGCGAAGGTCGCGATTGCCCAACCATTTCAGCTATTTTTCGCGGTGCCCAATCATTTCGGCTTTTTATTTTATTTTTACTCGCTGCTTTTTTATTGCGAGTTGCCCAATCATTTCGGCTATTTTGCATGCATACATTTTTACTTGCTGCTTTTTATTGCAAGTTACCCCATCATTTCGGCTATTTCATATGCATGTGTGGCCTACTGGCTTTTCGCCATAAATCTTAAATTAGACACCGATTTCGGCATCAGCACCGCTACAACTGGGATATTGCCAGGAGCGAATCATCATCTGCCTCTGTCGATGTCGAACAAGGGTGGCTTAGCGAACAGGGTTAAGGTCCTGTCGACTAAGGCTTTTGACTTCATGAGCCGCAAGGGTCTCACAAAGGTATTTCTCCCTACAAGTCGTGAGGATCTTGTAGGTGTATTTTCTCCTTAGGAATCGTGAGGATTCCTAAGTGTTTGTTCCTCTGTAAGTCGTAAGGATCCTACAGGAGGGTTTTCTCCTCATAAATCGAGAGGATTTACAAGGGTTGTTCACCATGCGAACATATCCCCAGTCTCGGATGGGACTTGATTAGGGAAATGTTTATTCGCGCCCGTGGATTGTATACAAGAGCCAGTATTGGACCACTTGTAGGGCAGTATCGAAGGTTGTGGGGGTTGCTTAAGCACAGGTTTAGGTCTCTGTAACTTAAGACTTTCAAATCTTATGAGCCATGAGGGTCCCATAAGAGAGTTCTCCTTACGAGTCGTGAGGATCTCGCAAGTGTATTTTCTCCTTAGGAATCGTGGGGATCCCTAAGTGTGTTGCTCCCTTGTGAGTCGTAAGGATCTCACGCGGGTGGTTTCTCCTTAAAAGGTCGAGAGGACCTTATAAGTGTCTTTTAATGAGGTTGCGCCCTTTCGGGTTTTCACAAACACTCGCCGGTAGTCCTACTGTTTTTACTCACGGAGCCCTTTCGGGTTTTCATCCGTGCCCATTTTGCTTATGGACATACCGTTTTTTTATTCTTTTTATTTTCTTCTCTCTTTTTTTTTACGAGGTCGCGTCCTTTCGGGTTTTCATGAACACTCGCCGGTAGTCCTGCTGTTTTTACTCACGGAGCCCTTTCGGGTTTTCATCCATGCCCATTTTGCTTACGGACATACCGTTTTTATTTATTATATTTTTCTTCTCTCTCTTTTTTTTTATCTCGTCAGCTTACGGATGCTGCGGTATTAGTTTAAGGACGTTTCGGTCCGCTATTAGTTTAAGGACGTTTCGGTCCGTCATGAGAAGGCTGGCTACTGCTTATAAAGTTTGGGCTTAGGAAGATAGCGAGTGGACATAGTCGTCGTCATCTATCATTGACCTAGGCAGTAACTCGCTAAGCGTAGTATTTCTTTAGGAAGCGACCATTTATTGGCCTGAAAGGCCTTTCACCGTGCATATCCATAAGTAGATAGGCTCCACCTTGGTAGACCTTGTCTATGATGTACGGGCCTTCATAGTTCGGCTCAAATTTTCCTCGCTTGGCTCGATTGGGGATCATAGGTCTTTTGACCACTAGCACGAGTTCGCCTTGGCGGAATGTCCTTGGTCGGGTCAATCTCTCATATGAGCGCGTCATCTTTGCCATATAAGCTTCCAGATTTTGTTGTGCTAGAAGCCGAGTTTCTTCAAGGGCATCAAGCTCCTCAAGCCGAAGGTGAGCATTTTCTTCGTTCATCAGCTCGTAGTGGACTGCCACTCGTAGAGAGGGTAACTCTATCTCGAGGGGGAGTACTGCTTCTGTACCAAATACCAACGTATATGGCGTTGTGTTCGTGGCTGTCTTGAACGTAGTTCGATATGCCCAAAGAGCCTCTTGCAGTCTTTCATGCCAGTCCTTCTTATTTCGGGACACCGTCTTTTTCATGATCTTCGTCAGGGTCTTGTTGAAGGCCTCGGCTAAACCATTAGCTCTCGGATTATAAACCGAGGAATATCTCCAGTCTATATTATGCTGCTGTGCGAAGCGACTGATCTTGTGGCTTCTGTAGGCTGGCCCGTTATCGGAGATGATCCGTCGCGGAGTTCCAAACCGATATATGATGTGCGTTTTGAAGAAATGGAGGATATTCTCCGTCTTTACTCCCTCAGCGGTACCGCTTCTGCCCATTTGGAGAAGTAGTCAGTCGTCGCCAGGATGAAACGATGTCCCTTGGACGATGCTGGTTCGATAGGGCCGACTATGTCAGTTCCCCACATTTCGAACGGCCAGCTAGCAACCGTTGGGTGTAGTGGATTTGGATGCTGATGGATGAAGTCCCCATGAATTTGGCATGAGTGGCATTGCTTCGCATATTCGAGGCAGTCCTGAATCATCGTGGGCCAGTAGTACCCCATCCGTTTGATCTTCAACTTCATCTTTGGGCCTGCTTGGTGAGAACCAAAGATTCCATTATGGACTTCCTGAACAACTCTTTCCGCTTCGTCAGGTCCTAGGCATCTCAGCCACAGAGAGTCAAATGACCTCTTGTACAGAGTATCATTGACGAAGGCGAAAGACAGAGCTCGTTTTATGAGCTGATGTCTTGAGGACGCATCTTCGGGCGTTCGACGGTATTTGAAGTAGTCTATAAAGACTTCTCTCCAATCCTCAGCCTTTTCCCAGTCTTTTATTTGCAAGGTCGTCTGTTCAGTCGCTTCCTTCTCTTTGGGTGATTCCGGAGATATTTCTGCTGGGGCGAGCACCCGACGGCTTTGTACCATGATTCTTACATCATCGAGGTTCTCATCAGCCAGTTCCTTAGCGAGCTTGGCCAATGCGTCCGCTTTGCTGTTTTCCGCGCGCGGTATGCTTTCCAGGATATAGGAAGGAATTTGGGTCAACAGTTGTTGCACCTTTTCGCCGTACATCACCAACTTCGGTTTGCACGTTTGGTAGTCGCCGTTTACTTGACTAACAACCAGCTGGGAGTCTCCATATATGAGGAGGTTTTCAATTCCCATGTCGATGGCGATCTCGAGGCCTACTATCAAAGCTTCGTATTCGGATTCATTGTTCGTCCTCGGCTCTGTTAAGGAGAAGGCAAAGCGCATTATCCCTCCTTGTGGAGTTACGAAGATGAGGCCTACCCCCGACTTGATTATAGGGATGCTTTGTCTGCGCTTCTTCATGGAAGATACTCCATCGAAATAAAGCTCCCATTGGGTATCACCTCCGTCGATCATGTCAAACGCATGTTCGTCTGGCAGATCGCAATTCAGAGGAGAATCAGCAGGTATCTGATGCTCAGCGAGGAAGTCGGCAATGGCCTGGCCTTTCACTGCTTTGAGAGGTTGATAGGTTATCGAGAACTCCATCAAGAGCAGGGCCCATTTAGCGAGTCGTCCCGTCAATATGGCCTTCGACATCAAATATTTAAGGGGGTCCACCTTCGAAATGAGACGGACTTCATGTGCTAATGCGTAATGCCTGAGCTTTGTTATTGCAAAGATCAACGCCAGGCAGTGTTTTTCGATAGGAAAGTAGTTGCTTTCTGCCCCCAGAAGAACTCGACTTAAATAGTAGAGTGCTCTTTCTTTCCCTTGGTCATTCTCTTACGCTCATAATGCGCCTAAAGAACCTTCGAGGGCGGTTGTGTAAAGAATGAGAGGTTTTCCTTTGACCGGAGCAGCCAATACTGGCGGATTCTGCAGGTACTGCTTGATTTCGTCCAGCACGCCCTGGCATTTTTGATCCCAGGCGAATGGAGTTCCTTTCTTCATCAGGTGACTGTAAGGGCGGCACTTGCCTGAAAGGTTGGCTATAAATCGCCGTATATACGCAAGCTTTCCTTGGAGAGACCGCAACTGTTTAAGAGTCCTCGGCGGAGGCATTTCCATGATCGCCTTGATCTTTGACGGATCTATTTCGATACCTCGGTGTCGGACGATGAATCCCAGGAATTTGCCCGGAGAAACTCCGAATGCACACTTGAGAGGGTTCATCTTCAAGTTGTATTGTCGAAGGCATCGAAATACGGTCTTTAGATGCTCGAGATGCTCCTCGTATGATTTGCTCTTAACCACGAGATCGTCGATGTAGCATTCGACGATTTCGTGTATAAAGTCATCAAAGATTTTCGTCATGGCCCTCTGATAGGTGGCACCGGCGTTCTTTAGACCGAAGGGCATCACTTTGTAACAAAATATTCCCAAAGGGGTCCGAAAAGCGGTATGCTTCTGGTCTTCGGGATGCATTTTTATCTGATTATACCCTGATAAGCCGTCCATGAAAGAGAAAACCTCATGAGTGGACGTATTGTCTATCATTAGTTCGGTGACTGGCACTGGGAAATCATCCTTCGGGCAGGCTTTATTGAGATCCCGGAAGTCCACGCATATGCGCACTGTCCCATTTTTCTTCATCACCGGAATGATGTTAGCGATCCACTCAGGATATTGAACTTCCTGGATAAAGCCAGAGTCGATTAGCTTCTTGACCTCGGCGTTGATGCTCATCTCAAGCTCGAGCCGCATTCTTCTCGGTGCCTGTTTGACCGGCTTGACGTCCGGGGATATTGCCAATTTGTGCACAGCAATTTCTGGATCTAGTCCCGGCATTTCGGAATAGTTCCATGTGAAGCAATCTTTGTGCTGCATAAGCAGGTCTTTTAATGAAGCCACCTTCTCTTCAGACAGCAGCTCACTAATGAATGTCGGTCGCGGATTGTTCGCCGTTCCCAACTCAATTTTCTTGAGCTTATCTGCGGTGGTATGAATTCCATCTTCCAGCTCTTGTGGCGCTGGTGGGAATTCTGAGATTACCTCGTCGTTGCTGTTTTCGAAGCACCAGGGAAGGTCATCAATGTTCTCGGGCTTTTCTTTTGATATTATTATCATGTGACAAGTACGATTTCGCTTCCAATCCCAATATGGGACAGGTTCTTCTTTCGTGGCCTTGGGTTCGTGTTTCTGTGGCGGTGTTACCCTCCAGTTGTCAGACAGAGTGAACTTGCCAAGCTGATACTGATCTTCAACCCAATTCTTAAAGGTGAAGCAGTCTTCGAGAGGATGCCCTATTACTCGGTGATAAGAGCAATAGTTTGGGTGAGATACAACGCCTGCTTTTTCAGGGTGCTTGGACTCCGGCAATGTAAGCATCTGATGTCTTAGAGCAAGATCAAATATCTTCTTTGTCTTGTCCCGAGGAAACGAGTATGCTCGACCCATTTTCTTCATGAGGGATAGATCGGAACCGCTCATTTCCCGCTTGCGTGGCTTCTTAGTCCCGCTTTGTTGCTGTTGAGCGCTTTTTTGGCCTTTCGACTTGTTTCTGCCTCTACGTCGAGCCTTTTTTATAACAGGTTGACAGGGGGCGACACTTTCATCTTTGACGGCCTGTTGAAGGAGGCGTTGCATTCTGGCTTTCTCGTAGATGGCCATTTCGCGGTTGTGATCGTGTCGGACTTTTTGACCAGCTTCCCTTATAAACCTGTCCATTTGTTTCTCGAACGACGGACTGGGCACTTTTGCATCAAGAACTTTTACTGGTTCAGGATTAGCGTTCTCCCGTTGAGCATCCGCTTCTTCATTGAAGTCATGTACGATGTAACAATCGTGGAGTAGCTCTCGTTTCTTGGACCGAATGTATCCGAGTCCGATTGTTTCCATCCTCCCACTAGGCAGCTTGTGCCGAGTTCCGGGTACGTTCCAGACCCTGTCATAGAATTTGGCCTTTCTAATGGTCTGTTTGAAGGGTATCCCTTGGCGCTTCAACAGCCTTTTCAAGCCTTCTGTATAATATCTGGGTAAACGGATGGGTTGAAGCCTGTCCAGTGTAGGATCCGCACCGTGCCAGATTTCTTTCTCCACTTTGGTTTCCCCAGAGCGGTAGAATAGAATTGCCTTTTCGCCTTCTCGCCTGGGAGGGACATAGAACGTCTGCAGCTCCTCTACGCTGTAGGTGTCGAGCGCATCCAGTTCTTTATGATGTTTGAGCGGCACCATGGCGACTTGCAGACTTTGCTCTTCGTCAGCAGACGTTTGAATTGAGGGCCGAGCAGAGAATACAGCATGGACCTCATCTTTTGAGTCGCTACCAAAGATTAATGTAGGAACGGATGGTCCTGGCTTGTTGTATTGGGGCGGACCCGAATAAACTATCTTCTCTTCCTCTTCGGTATCGCTGCCAAAGACAGGGATGGTAGCGTTAGTTTTATTCTCCGGCTTGTGACGCCTTTCCGTGTCTTCGAAATTCGATAGGAAGTATTTGGCATCTTCATATTTGCGAACTTCATTCATGAAAAACGGATTCAGTTCTCCCGTCACGGTATACTCGAGACCATCCCTAAAATATTTCATACACTGATACTGTGTAGAAGGGATGATGTTATACTCGTGTAACCATGGTCGGCCGAGCAGAGCGTTGCAGCATGTCTTGGCATCTATGACGTGGAATTTAATGTCCGTGACGAGCAGCCCAAAGCGTAGCGTCAGTATCACAGATCCAAGAGTTCTTGATGATAGGGAGTCAAACCCGGAGATGGTGATCTTGTCTCGAGCGAGGTGTTGGACGCTCATGCAGATTTCCTTTAACACCCGCACATTGAGTAGATTGACAGACGATCCGTTATCGACCAGGATCTTGCTTATCTTTATATCATGGCAGTATCCTGAGACATAGAGGGGGCAATTGTGTTCCCACGTCCCAAGGAGAAGGTCTTCATCGCCAAAAGTGACATCTGCCGTGTGCACTTCCTCCAATTCATCCTTCATCCTTTCTTCGGCCAGGAAAGCTTGGTACTGTTTCGGCTCTTGTAGTGCCTTGATTAACGAATCTCTCGCCTCCTTTGATAGTAAAAGGGCGTCAAGAATGCTGAGCTGCGAGGGTAGCTTCCTCAAATGTGCCAGAACGTTGTAATCCACCTTATTTCTCTTCGGCGGGCCCTTGGCAGTTAGCTCCTCCATAACTTGGTCATCTAGGGTGATGCCCTCAGAGACCTTTTCTTTCCCTTTATCTTTTTTGTTCGAAGGTCCGAGATTCTTTTCGGGCAGCGTGCGATTACGCAGCCGGATATTTTCATAAATCTTCGGCTCTTCTTCTTTTCCCGAAGTGGACTTTTTAAAGAGGGGGCTAAGAGCCAGCTCCTCGTCAGAATCGCTCCCAAATGTGAGCACTTGCGATCCCTCAGCGTTGATCATGCGATAATTGCCGGTGGTTCTGTTAAGCCCTTCGGTCGCACTGTTCTGCTCCCGGCGAGTCTTGCGCTTTTCCCGCTTAAAATGCTGCCGGTGAGCAATATATCCTTGCCACCATCTATCGAAAGCTTTGCACTCTTCAGTGGGGTGTGAAACCTTCCGATGATATAAGCAGTAGGAGGGGTGTATTTCCGCTTCACTAGTAACACTTCCTTCAGAGGACGGTAGCTTCATACCCATTGACACGGCTCTAGCGAACTTTTTCCTCATCTTGAATTTGATTTTATCCGCAGTGAGTGTACTTTGCTCCAGTGGGAGTATCTCAATTCTTTCGTCAAGGCGCTGACGCTTGGCTCTTTCAAATATGACCACTTCGTGCTCCCGATCAGCTTTGCTTTTTAAGAGAGCTTCATTAAGGAATGCGTCAATTACTTCATCCGATGGTCCCAGACTTTTTGGTTTAGGATCTGCCCCCAGCTCTTCAGTGCAAGGAGTCTCCTCATTGTCCGTGAACGAATGAGAAATCACATGACAGCTTGCCATGTATTCTTCAGATTCATCCGACGAACTATCTCCCTCATCATCCTCTCGAAAGACGTGGTTGAGAAACTCTTGTAGTGTAATAGGAGTTCGTGCCTTCTGGTTGTATTCCTCCAGCGCGTCAATCTGTTTTTGTAAGTCCGTGCGCTTGTCGCCAGGCTTCACGGGCTTCTTGGATTTCTTTTTCGTCTTCTTTAAAGATTTTGACGACTGGTTATGAATGCTTGGGCCACCCTCATCGATCATTCGAGTTGGACGTGGTTTCAACATTCCTTCAATGATTTGAGGTTCTAACGGGTTCTTCCACCTAATCGCTGGGCATGTTTGAAGATCGTTTAGCATCCTCTTTGTTTTGGCTGATAATACAACCTTCTAAGGAGCTTCTTCAATGACAGAGCATGTTGCCCCCGGCGTATTCACCCTCTTAGAGGTGTGGGGCTGCGGGGGATTCACCTTCCATTTGTCAGATAACGTGAACTTGCCCTATCGGTACTGGTCTTCAAGCCAATTTTTGAAGACGTAGCAATCTTCGATTGGGTGACCCAGTACTCGATGATAAGGACAGTAGTTAGGCTCATTGACATCATTTGGTTGCGACGGACGTTTTGGATCCGGCAGATTTATGAGTCGGTTGTGCAATGCCAGCTCGAATAACCTTCTCGTTTTATCTCGGGGAAACGAGTAAGGACGTCCTAGCCTCTCCTCAAGGGCTACGTACGGGCGCATATTATTTTGACGAACGACTGGTTTTGAGTTGCTCGGCTGTTGTTGAGCATTAGCAACAACGATCGCTTTCCCCATCCCCTTTTCATTTCGGGAGTCCGGCTTTGGGAGGGAAGGTTTATGGCCCATCTGATCCATTTGTGCCAGCTTGTCGATCAGTGCCCGGAAGGTGGTCGGCTTGAAGAACATCATAAATTGCGAGATTGTTGCTTGTGGGTCAAGGGTTCCCACAAACATACCCACTGCAGGAGCTTCCTCAATGCGCTGCTCACATTTTGACCATAAGTTCCGCCATCGTGTAGCATATTGAACCCATGTCTCGCCCGGCTTCACCTTGGCATTAATCAACGTCGTTATCGGGGTACGCTCGCTGGCACTCACGAAACGTTGGGTGAACAGCAGCTCCATCTCCGCAAAGGTCTTGATAGAGTCGTTCGGGAGCTCGGAATACCACTCGAATGCTGTATCCGATAAGCTACCAATGAACTGGCGGAGCAACAATTTATCATTACCGCCGGTGTTGCCGCAAAGCGCCCTGAACTGGGCAATATGCTGGTGGGGATTGCCAGTCCCCTTATACACATGGAATTTTGGTATTGTATAGCCTGGTGGGTACTTGATCTGGTCGTACCAGCCCGGATACGGCCGCCCCGTTTTTATGACCTGACCAGCTGCTTCAGTTGCTTGATGAACCCGAATCTGCTGAGCTATATATTCGTCCAGGTCAGCTTTAGAGATTGCTTCCTCCTTGGCTGTTGACAGAGACGGTGGAGGATTTGACGTTTCTCCCCTATCGTCTTCAAGGACGATCGGGGGATCTTCGGCGGGGGGATCTTGTTGAATCATCATGCCCACCATGTCCTGGAACAGGAGGGCCATTTTCTTTATGCTGGCTGCTTGTTCCGCAGCCTCTTTATCCTTCTTCTCCAATATGCGACGAAGGAATTCAGCGTCAGTTTCCTGTTCCTGACATTCATCCGAGGACGTTTCAGGGGTTTCTTTTGGCCCAGTGAGTGCGTCCATCGCGTTCTTCATCTCCTGGAGCTTTTGCTGTTGCTCCTGAGCCTTGGTCACTGACCGTGTAAGCGGTCTGTGACCTGTGGATGCGCGGCTGTCCTCCTTTCCCGACGCCATGTATACTGTATGAACTATTATGCCCCCAGACTTAGGGCGTTTAGGTTCACCACCTTTGGCATTTTCCGCTAGCGCGGGGATTTTCTCCGGCCTCCTTCTTTTGTGGGCCGTTGAAGTGGAAAGGGCCATTGCAGTGGGCACCCTAGCGGTTGTTGTCCTTTGCTGTTTAATAGGACGATCTTTTTCTTCTTGCACCTTCGCCTTTTTCTGTTGACGAGAGCGATCTGGGTCAATTACGGAGTCTTGAACTCTCCGCCAAACTTTATAAATTTTTTAGGACAGCCGTTGAGGGGGCTGTTCCTGCTTTGTTTCCGGAACTCTCTCCGCAGGTGGAGGAGATCTTTTTAGTGTAGCGGTTGGAGAGTTCTTACGTACCCTCCTCAGCAGTTCAAAGCTGTTCCCAGTTGGAACAGCAGCGTTGACTTCCACCACTGGAGCAGGTGGAGTTAGCCCTGAGGGGGAGTTGCCCCCTGCCTTCCTTACTTGTCGCCAATGGCGTCGTCGAGCATGGCGAGCCGCTGGGATCGGCTCGGCGATAGAGACAGCTTCTTTTTGCCCCCTGTCTGAATGAGGCGCCGCTGGTATTAACCTCTTAAAGACTGAGGTTGTCTTTTGAGGGGTGATATTTAATCTGTTAAAGACAGATCCTCTAGTAGGGGCAGGATTTGTCAGCCTTGAAAAGACTGACTCTTTGACGGGAGAAGCCGCCTTAACGACTTCCGGAGCAGCGGCTGTTGCCTTCCTTGGGACAGCCATTTTGGAGTTCATGGGCTTCCTAGCGGGCCCCTCAAAGTTTTAATCCAACCTGGCGAAGATAGAGGCTGTTGGTTTGGTAGTGGACGATCCGTTGATAGGGGCCGTCGTAGCAGTAAGCCGGTCGAAGACCGACTTCTTGTTCACTTCTGGTGCAGGTATTGGCATAGAGAAGCTTGCAGGTGGGATCATGGTCCCGAAAAACAGGCCGGTGGTGGCCTGGGTCACCTGTTCTACCGGCAGAGCGAGGAAGGAGGCCGCTTGAGGCCCATATGCTATACCTCCAGATGAGGTGGAGCGTCGGTTGCACTGACACTTCGAGCAGTTCGACCAGCTAGAGGCCATTGATGCTTAAGTTCTGCGCCAGGCGAAAGACCAAATCTTAGTAACTTGAAATCCAAAGGCTACCATTAACAAACCATGATTCGTTCGCGAAGACGACACACGAAGTGTGGAGTGGAAAGAGGAAAAGGTCCCACCGGGCGTGCCAGAATCTGTTCCCCTCCGAACGACGGCCGAGACATTAGGACGTCTTGCCTGAAATTCGGGGCAGATGCTATTTGGTTTTATCCGTCTACCTCTCCGAAGATGCCAAGTTGATTTATGGTACCGTGTATCGGAGGTTTAGACGGATGCGGCCGATGTAGCAGACTTCGTCAGATTCCCCCTCGCTTGAGGGGTTTTTGATTGTGGGGACGCTCTTCCCTGCAGGCGCAAGCCCCTACAGTTAATTACGCTACCGCATCGCGGTAGCCACTTTCTCCTTCTCCAGAATTTCACTTCATGTCGTGTGTGTTTGTTTTGTTTGTGGTTGCCCGTGGATTGTATACGCAGACTGAGTAATGCCGTCGCCCGTAGGACGTGGATTAGTCCAAATCCGTATTTACTTAGATTTGGGTTTGGTGTTTTTAGTTTAAGGATACGTTAGCCGTATTGAGGCTAAGATTGACTTAAACGTTCGTTAAGGATACGTTAGTTCTGTTTGAGACTAAGATCAACTTAACGTGGTGATCCATTTGATATATGGCCGTCGGGACTCATCATCTCTCTGACGTCATTGAAGGATTACAACGATAGGTGTCAGAGGAGTTCAGAGATGTACCCTTGAACCAAAGTTGATTTGGAGTTTTATGGTCCATTTGAATGTTTAAGGATACGTTAGCCGTGTTTGGGGCTAAGATCAACTTAAACGGGATCGTTTAGATCCGGCAAAAGAGCATTTAGAGGCTCTATTGTTCCAGTTTAGGGACGTGGTGGTCCATCATTAGTTTAAGGACGTTTCGGTCCATCATTAGTTTAAGGACGTTTCGGTCCAACATTAGTTTAAGGACATTTTGGTCCACGAGTTTAAGGACCCCGCAGTCCGTATTGATGTGTGGTCGTTGGGACCCGTCACCTCTCTGATGTCGTTGAAGGATTACAACGATAGGTGTCAGAAGAGTTCAGAGATGTACCCTCGAACCGGAGGTAAATTGATTTAGGAGAGCAATTTTGCTCAGTCAATTTAATTTGAGGACTTACGGCCATGATTGGGCTAAGTCCAGTTGAGAATTTTCAACATTTTATTGGCATTTGGCCTGTTAGGCCTTTGTTTGGGCTTTCCCCTTTTAAAACAATGCATAGCATTATTTTTGGTCCGTTTAGACTTTTTTAATTGGGCTCTGCCATTTTTAATAGTGTGCAGTACTTTTATTTGGTCTATTAGACCTTTGATTGGGCTCTGCCCTTTGATAATGCATTGCATTTAATACTCTGACAGTGCCCCACGTGGCTTGTCAGGCGCTTTGCGCCAATTGAGGAGCGCAAGGCGCAAACTCATATGGTGATGACACGTGTCACGACCTGAAGAGCGCAAGCGTAACAGCGCAGTGCGCTGTGTCAGTGCGCTGCGCTGTTACGCTGCTGACACGTGGCGCTCCCTGGTGGCTTGCCCCGACACAGGAGCGCAACAGTGCTATTTTTCAAGTGCAAAGCACTGTTATTACTTATTTTTCTTTTTATTGAAGATCATTGATCTTCTTCTCAGATCAATGATCTGTTTATAAGAGAATTTTCTCTTTTTTCTAAAGGTTTTTACCTTTTTTGTTCTTGAGGATTTCTCTCCAATTCTTTAGAGTTCTCAATGATAATGTTGATGATTTTGCATTGAGGTCTAGGGTCCTTTATATAGTGCCCATAAATTAGTTAAATTTGTTAAAGAGATCTTTCTCTGAGTGATTTGGGGAATTTTCCCCACCGTTGGTTCTTTGATCCAAGGGTTTCTGTTTTACAGAAGAAAATCTTCTTGTTTTAACAAGAACAGAAAGATTTCTTTAAAATTTTAATTCTGTTTGGCGCAAATGCCCCAGCGCGTGACACGTGTCACGCAGCGCAACTGCGCTGACATGTGTCGCGCAGCACACAGCGCAGCGCAACTGCGCTGACACGTGTCGCGCAGCGCAGCGCTTGCGCAAAAGCGACTGCGCTGACACGTGTCGCGCAGCGCAGCGCTTGCGTAACTGAAGCTTTGCTTCTATATGTTTTTTAATAGAGCTTTGCTCTGATTGGGTGCGCTGCCTTGGGCGCTGCGCTGACGTATCAGCGCCTGACACGTAGCGCGTTGCGCCCGGGATTTGAAGCGTTGCTTCAAAATTTGAATTTTGAATTTCAACAGAGCTTTGCTCTGATTGGGGGAAACAGACCCCTCTTCACCGACTTCCTATTCATCTTATTTTGATCGGCCTGTTTCTACACAACACATTCAGATTTAGTTTTCTAATTAAGCAACACAAAATATAAATTATATATTAAATAATGAATTATATTTAAAGTACAATCCTATTTGCGTTGAGAGTCGTAATATTGGCACAAGAGAGGCTATGTATCTACGTCGACTCTCGCAAAGGACGGAGTATGTAGAAGAGCCGCTCTCTCTACCTCGGGGGTCTCCAACCATACCAAATAGCAGTCGATCTTCAGCTCGTTCCTATTGTATCAGACCTTTGATTGCATGTTCTTCATCAGGCCTAGGTACAGAGCGTGAAGATCGAACACTCTCACTGGGTGATCAAGGTTGGGTACAGGCTGAAAGTCGTTATCCAACTACAAATACAAAAAAATAATGTATTTAACCCGTAAATGTTAAATAATAATAAATATATTGGATAATTCAAATGAAAATATATATTAATACCCAAGCCTGATCTTAGAAGAGGGTAAATGAGCGCCGGTGCTGATCACCCCACTCAACGAGAAGTGGATACTTCTTTTGGATGCGGCTTTCATCTCCCATATACCGGCCGAATCTCTCGGCATAATCGCCAGTATAGTGATAATTGGGGTAAAGAAGAGGGGGAATGGTGCCTCCTCCCTACCTCTATCGAGCCTCGGCCTGTGGGATTGATTCGGCCATCGAGTCTCCTTCTCAGGATGAGGCTGTCCTGCATCTATAAGAAATATCAAGACAAGTAATATTAAGACAAAGTGGTATTAAGAAATCAAGAATTAACGAAAATTAAAGTGCGATATATACTTCCGGCGACAGTGGTACGAGCCTGGGCCCGGGCAGCAGCACGAGCGGGACGAAAGTTCCTCCGGTAAGAAACAGCCAGTGACCCGGACGTGGACGCATCCCCTCCAACTAGAAAAAAAAAACATTGACGATAAAATTACATGAAGTTCATATTTATTCTTAGAGGATATGTAAAACGAATAAATATTTTATATTTATTTATACTAACCTGCAGACTGAGCGAAAGGTACGGAAGTGGCGGAAGTGGCCTCTGCGCCAGATGTGGATGCACCACCTATATTTAGACAATTAAAAATGTATTATATAAGTAATTGCAAAAAGAATGTGTATATCAATAATATAATATTCTAAATCAATATGCATGCAATATAGAATATATAAACATACCTACAGATGCGGTGTTGGCCTATGCCCGAGATGTGGTGGCACCGCCTACAGCTAGACAATCAAAAAATGATTATCTAAGTAAGAGAAAAAAGAATGTGTGTATATTTATGATATAACATTCTAAATCAATATGCATGCACTATAGGATATATAAATATACCTGCATGTGCGGTAGTGGCCCCTGCCTCTGATGTGGACGCACCACCAATAGTTAGACGATTAAACATTGACTATATAAGTAATTTTGAAATAAATATGCGTGTATATCTATAATATTACATTCAAAATGAATATGCGTGCAATATATCTGGAGGTGTGGCAAACTCCACACGGAATGTCACGACCCACCCCCAATACAGAGAGTATTGTCCGCTCTGACCGAAGTCGCACGGTTTTGTCCTTCGGGGTGAACTGGACCCGACCGGGGGCCACATCCCAGGAGGTCACCCATCCTAGAACTTCCCTGGCTCGAGCACGCTTAACTATGGAGTTCTCAAGCTCCTGTAGTGCTGGTTCGCTTAAAAGGCCCTTCTGTATTGAAGAGTTGTATCATTCCATTTATAGTACAGATTTGTCCTCTTTCGGAATGTATTCCGAAAATTCCCCATTGTTTGAACCAGCTCTGATACCATTCTGTCACGACCCACCCCCAATACAGAGAGTATTGTCCGCTCTGACCGAAGTCGCACGGTTTTGTCCTTCGGGGCGAACCGGACCCGACCGGGGGCCACTTCCCAGGAGGTCACCCGTCCCAGAACTTTCCTGGCTCGAGCACGCTTAACTACGGAGTTTTCAAGCTCCTGTAGTGCCGGTTTACTTAAAAGGCGCATCTGTATTGAAGAGTGGTATCATTCCATTTATAGTACAGATCTGTCCTCTTTCGAATGTATTCCGAAAATTCCCCATTGTTTTACAGTGGGTCCCCATGCTTATCTGGTATATATGGGTATACCGGATAATACATGGGGCATTACACGGAAGGAGTCATCCTAAGGGGATACCGATTAGGGTGCAAGACCAGCCCTCTGAAGCTCCCTACGTAGCTCTCTGGGCGGCAGAACCGCTCTGCCTCTGCCGCCGCTGCTGCCGCGGCTGGTGCTCCTGCTGCCCCTCGCTGCTCCGGTCGTCGTCATCAAACCTAGATAAGAGTACAATCATTACATATGTATGCAATATATGTATAGATCATAGAAATGTGAAGTAATAATATAACATTACTGATAACCTTTTTCGTTTTGTGGATACATTAGACATGTCTACTTGAATTTCATCATCGATATCATTTCTAACCCACGTAATTTTACGATCAGCCGAAAACAACCCGTCTTTTGAAACAGACGGTCAGAGCACTCTAAGTCTTCTCTCCTCTTCATCTCCATCGCTGTCCTCTATACGATCCTCAAATTCTGGCACAACATGAGCATCCCTGGGTCTCCAACGGCATACGACACTCCATCCCGGATGCTTCAAGCACTGTCAGTAGTATACTTGGAACGCTTGGTTCGGAAAAATAAATGGATCGTCCTGACCGTAAAATCGAAGCGTGTTCATACTAGTCAATCCATATTCATATTTCCAAGTCCCGAGATTGTTTCTCCATTTATTTGTATCGGTTCGTTATCGTACCAAGTACACTGAAATATATAAAACGGTTCTGATCGTCCGGAATATTGGATACAAAGTATGCAATTTAAGTATTTATAATAAATCACACCATCCCATCCTACCATCGCAATCCAACTATTCTGAGTGGTTCGAGATGTTTTAATGTCCTTAACTTCAAATTTATATCTAAGAACACCGAATCCTTTATAATATGCAACCTCCATACTAGGAAACTGAGTTAAATATCTTGAATCTCTCTCTAATGAGGCAAATAAATTCGGACCGTGAATCTGACAAAACAAATTTTACGACAAATACATAACGATATAAGTTTAGATTAAGACTGATAGCAATAATATGTTATTCGAACAACTTACATGATCTGCAACCCAATCGTAAAAATTATCCTGATGATATTTTTCCAATCGTTCATCATTCCAATCAGGATGCCCCTCACGTACATCATTAATATGAATTATGTTCTCAGCAATAAATTATGACATTAATATTATATCATTTCATACACACACAAACGCAAATATAACAATTAATCCAAAAAACTTACTCTATAATTTCTTCAAGATATTCGTTATTGAGAAGGATAAACCGATATATCTTGTTGATAAACATTGTGTCTACTCTCTTATAAGACGCTTTACCATATGGTCCGTCCTGAATTCTCCGAGGCCGGTTAAACTTCATCTCAATGTTCTCGTCCAGATAGTGGGAATAAAATGTGATTACTTCATCCAGAAAATAAGCTTGCATGATAGAACCATCTGGTCGATTTCTATTGCGTATATACTTTTTTAGAGTGTAGAGCTACCTACAGAAAAATATGTTAGATAAATAAATACGGGCATATACGACAACAATAATTTTACAAATTGCGTGAAATGAAAAATTCTACGTACCTTTCGACGGGATACATCCATCGATATTGTACGGGTCCGGCTAACTTAGCCTCGGTTGTAAGATGAACCGTCGGGTGTATTATGATATCGAAGAATGATGATAGGAAAATACGCTCAAGCTTGCAAAATATTAATGAAATAGAATTTTCTAGATTCCCCAGCGTCATAACATCCAAGATTTTAGCGCACAATTCTCTAAAAAAAACAACAAAGGCCATTGATTATTAGTTCAACTGATTCGGGAAGAGAAGTTCTGAGGGCGAATGGGAGAAGGTCCTCTGTAATAACATGGTGTTCATGACTTTTCAGTCCATCGATCTTGCATTTCACAATTTTTATCTTCTTCCTAAATGATCCTGAGAAATCTGTGAGAACTTTCAAATCACTCAACACCTGCATGAACCTTTTCTTCTCTGGTTGTAACATATGATACGCGGCATTGGGAAGTACAAACTTGCCTGGTTTACCCGCTATCAGTTTAGGATGCAATTCACTTCTAATTTCCCAGTCCTAAAGATCCATCCAAGTACGGAGGTTGTCTTTCGATTTTCCGTCTTTACAAAGAAGCAAATTAAGTACGTGCTCGGATACTCCTTTCTCTATGTGCATGACGTCCAGACAATGACGCACTAAATTTGTTGATCGGTACGGAAGCTCGTAGAAAATGCTTAACTTGTTCCGGTATGGTGGTTTGACCTGTTTTGCCGGATCTATCCCGAAGGTCACATTATTGTAACCATCCCACTGAGCAGTCATGTACTCTCCGGACAATGAGGCTGGAGGCCCAAGAAGCTCCTAATAACCATTAAAGTGAGCAGCGTCTAACTTATAAGTATGGTCTATTGGCAAGAAATGCAGATGACCGCAATAACAAACCTTCTTGCTAAAATTCAACCATTTCGATATTGTATATTGATGGCAATAACGACATGCTTTGTAACCATGTACGGACCAACCTGATAGCATTCCATACGCAGGAAAGTCATTAATTTTCCACATTAAAACCGCATGCATTGTGAAGGTTGTGTCTATGTTTGCATCGTAAGTCTCTACACCATCAATGAATAAAGATTTTAACTCATCGATCAAAAGTCGGAGATAGACGTCGATATTGTTTCCCAGTGAGTTTGATCCGTCAATAAAAAAATGTATCATAAAGTAAGATTGATCCATATCCAACCAAGACGACAAAGTATAAACTATCGTTATATCGGGCCATGTGCTGTGGCTTCCATCCATATAGTTAAATGGACAGAAACCATCACTAGCGAGTCCAAGACTAACATTGCGAGAATCGCTATTGAATATTTCGTGTCTCCTATCGATATCCTTCCATACTAGTGAACCTCTTGAATGTCTCATTTTTCCGTCTTTGCTTAGAGCAGCACGGTGATGCCAAATCATTACCTCGGCTGTTTTTTTGCACCTGAATAGCCTCTGCAGTCTCTGTGTTATGGAAAAATGTCATGCTATCTTTACAGGTATATCGGGCTTCTTATCAGATTCTTTCGGCTTATACCCGGTCTCTCCACATGTTGGACACTCTTTCGAATCTGAATTCTCTTTCCGGTACAACAAGCAATCTTTGGGACATGTATGAATCTTCTCACACTTCAAACCCAAATCAGATATCATCTTCTGGGCTTCGTACCAACTATCGGGCACGTTATTTCCCGGGGGTATAGAATTTTTCAGGAACTTCAGAAGTATCATGAATGACTTGTTGCTCCATCCATTTAAGCACTTAATCTGGAAAAGTTGGACGAACTATGATAGGGTGGAATACTATGCATTCTCATAAATTGGTCTTCTAGCATCATTCATGAACTTTTCATATTTATCCTCACACGGTCCTTGACCGGAAGGAATGTCATTTTCGGTAGGAATACTATCACCAAGGGCAGCTTCTACCATATCCTCCATTTTTTCTCCTGAAAAGAAGTTATCGTCTTTTTCTTCTTCTACCGCATTACCGTCTTCTTCTTCTTCTTGTCCTTCCTCGTGATATAGCCAAGTTGTATATAGTCTAGTAAAACCATGTTTAACGATGTGAAGCTCTATGATTTCTATCTTCTGCCAGAACTTATTCCCACATGTATCGCACGGACAGAGAATTTTTTCTAACACGATCTTATTATGTGCGCGTGCAAATTCAATAAAAGCAGCAACTCCTGCGACGAACTTAGATTGCATGCATTGTTACCAATCCACGTACATCCAGTCCTTAACTCTGATGTACTTATGGGCCATGTTGGACTGTATAACATATAAATTGTAGGTTATGATGACTATATTAATAAATTTAAGAACGGGATGGTTACAAACAAAGAAGAAAATCCGTAGATATAAGTTTGTCATTGAAAAGAATAAATTATCGATTAACAAAATTAGATTTGAAGATACCCATGTATGAGTTGTATTCTGTGTATATGTGTTTCAATTTATGATTTCGCTTAGGTGTAGGGTTGTTAGTGTGTATCTGCTTTGTATGTGCGTTTGTTGTGTATTCGTGTTGTATGTGTGTATTTCGGCTGTCGGGGGTAAGGCTTTTATCCCATTAAGAATGTATAGAGCAGACACCCAATCGCTTGTGATTTTATCCGTTTCGAGTAAATTTCGGCAACACCTCCCCGCTATTTTCCGAGTACACTGTAATAGAATAGATAATCATTTCAATACTGTGAAATAATGTTGAAATGAATATCTAATTTATCTTTGTACAAGGAGAACCAACGGAAATGTACCGACGAAATAACTCGAAACGAATGAAAACACAAGTGAATGCAGGTGTTTGCTTTATACATTCCAAACTTGTCCACACTGGACAAATCTATCGGTTATCATACGATTGAATCTTTTCATCATATAGACCATGCGACGGTTGTTAGCACCGAACTATACCGTCCAATATTTAACAACCTTCGTATAGTTCTATATCTCGACAAATATCGAACGTATGTTAACCGATAGACGGAGACTAAGTCACGCTTTGATTTTCACATATGAGTATCGATGGGAATATGAAAGTTTCATATTATAATCGAGTATCATATATTGGTTTTAACTTGAACATTTAACTTGAATAGGTTTTACGTTTACGTTTCATTTCTAAGTGTTTGAAGTTTTTAGTTTAGGGTAAGGTTTTCTTACGTTTACAGTAAAATTTTACGTTTACGTTATCATCGAGTATCCTACTGAAAAAACCAGTGCACCTTCAACCCTAACCCTAATTAATCCAAATTAACCTAATTAACCCAAATTAACCCTAATCATCACCCTAACTCAAATTATCCCTAATTAACCCAAAATTAAGCTAATTAAACCAAATTAACCCTAATCAGCACCCTAACCTACATTAACCCTATTTTACCTAATTAACCCAAATTAACCATCACCCAAACCCAAATTAACCATATTTTACCTAATTAACCCAAATTAACTCTAACCCTAATCATCACCCAAAGCCTAACCTAAATTAATCCTAACCCATACCAAAATTAACCCTAATTAATCTAATTAAGCCTAACCCTAACCCTAATCATCACCAACTCTATTTAACCTAATTAACCCAAATTAATTCTAACCCTAACTCTAATCATCACCCAAACCCTAACCCTATTTAACCTAATCATCCCAAACCCTAATCTTAATCATCACCCAAACCCTAACCCTAACCCTAACCGTATTTTACCTAACTAACCCTAACCCTAATTTTAATCATCACCCAAAGCCTAATCCTAACCCAAATTAACCCCCAATTAACCCGGCCCTATAACCCTACCCCTATTTTACCTAATTAACCCTAACCCTAATTATCATCCAAAACCTAACCCTAACCCAAATTAACCCCCATTTATCCCAGCCTGGTAATTCTAACCTTAACCCTAACCCAAAAATCAACAACAATAACATCAATTTAAAACAACAAAATTATAAATTAAACTCAATGAGTACTCATCTCTGCCGACGTGTGAAGTTTCTCGAGGAGGTGGAGAGCAAAGCTTCGACGAAATGGAGGAGGCCGGGAGGACAGAGCTCGAAGTAGTGGAGGCGGCGACGATATCGATTGGCGGCGACGAGAAACTCCACGACGAGCTCGATCGACGGCGATGGAGGAGGAACTCGGTGATGAGGAAGGCGGCGACGAAAGTGGGTCGGCGACGATGGACAAGGGCGCGGATTGGAGGGAAATTTTGGGGACAGTGGGAAAATTCTTAGCTTTATTTTTTTTAAATAACTTGTTTTTGCCCCTATGGATTAATCCGTAAGGCTCTCTTTTACAGCACCGTAGGGCCAAATAAAGATATTGAATTTTAATATTTTTTAATTTATTTATGGCTCTACGGATTTAGCCGTAGGGGCAAACAGATGGCCCTACGGATTAATCCGTAGGGACAATAAAAAGTTGTCTATACGAATTCTTTTATCCGTAGAGACAACCCCTCATTGTAGTAATGCCTGCTAGTTCAATTAAATTAGGTCGAATAGATATAACTAAAAAGAATCAATCCAATCTCATCTACTCCTTTTCGTTATTGGGTTCTTTCTCCACAATTTCAACTAAAAGTTAATATTGAAGGGGCCACGAGTAAAATATGAGCTGCTGCTGCGATGCTTTGAAATCATACCAGAGATGTCCTAGATTTCGAGGCGGAAGTCTTAGAGACTATGTGATGGATCTCTGGATCTCCTTCAGATATTACCTTACGTTGATCTGCAGCGAGCGCTGATAGATGGCTGAGATTGAGTTGGAGGGTTGCCTCCTGAAACGTGTGGATCTCAGTGGGTTTTATGTGGTTGAGGCCGAGCCACCTACAAGAAAGTCCCGGGATGGTTGTGCCACCGAGGACCCTCCGACGATCAAGTTAGACAAGGTATTTTGGCAGAGTAACAGCTTATTGGGGTAAAATTGGCTTACCTGAGTCATTTGGGCGAGGGGTTTATATAGTGGCAGCAATGGGCAGGCGGGCGCGAGATTCACGTCGGCCGTTACGTCCCTGGCGTTACGCCCACGTGATAGACGGGATTCTCCAATAATGACGAGATATGCTCGTTTGGGGGGGGTCGTGATGGCGTGGAACGCGGGATCATGGGCGGTGGATATCTCGCGCCTGGCGAGATTCGCGGAGACGCCTGTGATCGGTGCTATGGGTCGGTCGGTGAGACCGAGGAAGATAAGCTCGGCGGGAGGCTTGAGAACGAGCGGGAGACCGAGGCATCTTAGTTCTGTAATAGCTCGGAGACGAGCCAGGGATGGCCTGGAAGGCCACCAAAGGTCGGTAACATTCTCGGGTCGCAGGCCCGCGATATGCTTCCAACCTACCGTTCTTGATCTTTTCTTGTAAGCTCTGGGACACGTCATCTGTCACGTGCCATGATCTGCGGAGTCACCGATATCGAGCATCATCACTATGGATCCTGAGGAAGCTGAATGCGAGACAATACTATTGGGTATTTCTATAGCATACTTCATGGACTCTGATACTATTGAGAGCGATTTCCTCAACATGGTACAATTGATTGTGAACGAAGATATCTTTGTTCCTTTGAAACTCAACACAAAATAATCTATGTCAATTGCTTCTCTTCTCGAAGCTGGCAAATTTATGCATCACCAAATTCTCTAAAAATTCGGTGACTCATTTCTTGGCTAAAGACACTGTTTAATTTCGCAAATTTCAGTTGATGTTGGGAAGCTCCAACTTTATATCTAATTGTATTGTCAATGTTGTTATATACGTTGGATTTGAATAATATTAAGAAAACATTATGAACTAGCTCTTTTCTACCGGGTATATATATATATATATATATATATATATATATATATATATATATATATATATATATATATAATGGAGGAAAGATCCTATGGCGTCGAATAAATACCCCCTTATTTTTTTCGACGATCGGCATCCACCATCTTCATCGTTATCATCTAAGATGTGCGTACACCAAATTTCATGTGATTTTACAACCTTTTCACCGTTAATTTAGCAATGTAAAAAGTTCTATTGTCGGTAAACCGTTAATTTTGAACCCCCTAAATCAACGGTGCAAAAGTTGTAAAATCACATGAAATTTGGTGTACCCACATCTTAGATGATAACGATGGAGATGATGAGTGCCGATCGTTGGAAAAAATGAGGGAGGAGGTATTTTTTCGACGTCATGGAAATTCCTCCCTGTGGCATCTTTACTCCATTATTCTCTCTCTCTCTATCTATATATCCAGATATAGATATATATATATAGAGAGAGAGTCCTCCATTATTCTCTCTCTCTATATATGTACACACAGAGAGAGAGGAGGGGGGGAGAGAGAGAGGCAGTAGGGGGGAATTTACTCCTATGACGTCGAAAAAATACGACGTGTTTTCCGACGATCGGAATCCGTCTTCTTCATCATTATCATCTAAGATTTGGTTATGCTAAATTTCATGTGATTCTACAATCTTTTCACCGTTGGTTTATTAATGGTAAAAGTTCCATTGTCGGTGAACCGTTAATTTTGAACCCACTAATTCAACGGTGAAAATGTTGTAGAATCATATGAAATTTGGTGTACCCATATTTTAGATGATAACGATGAAGATGATTGATGCTGATTGTCGGAAAACACGATGGAATTTTCGACGCCATAGAAGAAAATCCCCTCCTATGGAAGAAAATCCCCTCCTATGGCATCTTATATATATATATATATATATATATATATATATATAGAAACAAAAAGGACTTACTTTTTCACTTTCCTTTTATTCCTTCCTTCTCTTTTCTAAGACAAGGCTTTATATATAATCTGGCATTCATTATAATGAAACCAATTTTTTGGAAGTATTTGTGGCTTCTTGTCTTTTTCTTATTCTGAAGAACTTGTTCACTTCTTCGTCTATATATATCTATCACCATCATGGATCATCATGCATAGTTTAATTACAAGCATAAATGGATGTTAGTAGCGAACATTTAGTACAACGGGCTCATAGCAAACAGGATGTCAAATAGGAGAGGCACATGAGTTCCTTCCTTTCAACGGTAGATGTTCGGAAGTCGACTTTTTGGTTCGAAAAGATACAATTTTGTACGAAAGCCAATTAATTCCATCCGAGCCAACACGTACATGTAATTCTACTTATATGGTTGAGACCCATTGTCCCATCACCTTTTTTGCCGCATGAGTTGTTTATAAAAGTGTTGTGTAGGAACATTTTTTAACAAATACTTGAGAACATGGTTTATATATCATAAAGAAATCCTCTTCTATCCAACCTTTTTAATACTTTTCAATACGCAGGTCGATTCTGCAAGCCAAGAGAGTGTTATTTGTGAAAAACATATACACATGCAATCACTCGTTTCATATCCATATCGTTATGTTTACGTGTGTGTATTGTAAAAAATATAAAAATTGGTAGATTAGTTTTTACAAACATGTATAAGCATGTTAATCAAAAAAAGAGGAAAGTAAAGGAAAAAGGGAAAATAGTTCTGAAAATCATAAAGTAGACATTGTCAATAAAATCTCTAACGTTTGATGCTGGCCCATAATAAGTGCCAATGATTTGAAACGATTCTCTTAGATAAATTTATCAATATAGTTTTACCTTCAAAGTATACATCTGGCCAACATTTCTTTTTTCAGAAGTTTCCCTACATATTTGTAGAAGGAAAATTCAGCGAGGAACATATGACAGTTGGGAATCAATTTCGAAAATGAGTATAAACGAACATTTGGAGGATGCGAACCAGTTATCTTGATTAAAGATAATAGGTATGCTACTGTATTTAATACTCTTTGTCAAACTCACGGTGGATCAAGATCATTAAGTTTGTAAAGAAATAAAGAACTAGTTGCCGTCAAATTTTTTTAATGTCGTTGAAATGAGATGCGGAATTCGTTCTTTGAAAGAGACGTTAAAGCTTGACATCACTGAGAACGAAAGTCGTCGGAAGGAAACGCCAGGTCTTTTCGCCGTTAAAGACACAAAAACTTGACGATGGAATTATCGCCTGAGATACAACTAGCAAAGGAGACGGCTGAAGATCTTGACAGAGGAGACGACTGGAGAAGACGACAGGAGAGTTTAATGAAGTGATGATTGGAAATCGTCAAAATAAGACAGTAAAAAGAATCACAGAGAAAGAGAGGTATGATGAAGGTGATTCGATGACGAGAAGAAGGTCGGTGATGGAGCTCGATTGGAGGAGGCAATGGCTTTGTAGACGCTGGAAGAGGTCTGGGGTCGGCAATCACTAGTAGAAACTGTACGTATTAGAGACCGTTTATTATGGACCGTGTATATATATACGGTGCTTAATAAATTATTAGCGACCGTATATATTATACGGTCTCTAATGAACGATCGCCAATGTATTGACGATCGTTCATATAATATTAGCGACCATTCTAAAAGGTCGCTAATAAATCGATCAGATAAGAGCCGTGAAGCCCCCTCTTCCTCCTCATTCCCTAATTTCAACCCACTTGATTTAATAATCCGGCTTAATCCTAAACCGCTAGTATTATCAACTGTCCGATTAAAATCCGTATAGCCTGTACACATATTTAATCGGATACCTGTATGTTCCAACATACGTCATCTAAATCATATCGCCTGAACCGGAAAAACCCTTTGTGTGGGACTCTAAATACTCGTCAATACAATGGCAGTGGATTTAACCACAAGCACGTCAGCGGCACTAGCTGTATATAACGACTGCCCAGGTATTGAGTGAAAAGAAGGCCGACGAGCAAACTCATACGTACCCTTACTGAGTATGTCTGTGACAATCTCCGTACAGTCCGGTTTGTTCGTCTGAGAGTATCGCATATCGGGTCTAGGGGTGGATAAAGTCAGACCCCTAATAATGCGATATTTCGTGTCGTTGTGAAGCCAATCACCCACTGAGAAACTATTGATCCAAATCAGTAATTCTCATCCACATTGGCTAAGGATTTCTGGTAATGGCCATCAGTGCACAACGTGACATCAACTCCCAATACCGGGAGAGACGAGTCCCTGACGATTCGCTCACTGTTTCCATGTGGCTCGAGATTGTACCCAACTAAAATCTGTTTGCACGAGTCCTTTGAGCCGTGGTAGGGTAGTAATTAAATCACAGTAGGAACTCACACGAGACAAATGACGATCTCAGGTCGACAGACTAACCTGTACTTATGTTAACTGAGAACTGCTATCTGACAATAACTGTAATACCATCTAGCATGTTCCCGGTGAGTCCGTCCAGTATAGCTCATAACCCAATGAGCACCTGTATACTATCTTAGGTGATTAACTGACACCAATGGCTTGTGAGACCGGCCACCGCCCCTCGTCGGGGTCTCGAAAAGTACACAATAGTCTACTCCAGAGTATCGATACCCGGTCTCGATACTCTCTCGACTATGGACATTTAAGGATGTTCTTATGGACCACCCAGCTCCCACGTATATGATCGTCATCATAATACTGGTAGTCAAGCAAAAATCTTATAGGCTCTATCAATATGTAATAGTGATATGTAATACCATATGATGCATGTACATAATGATAGAGACAAACCAGACATCATACTATTATCTCAAGTAAGACTGTTCTACTCGTATAGGTCCTCCCTCAATCATCATAATCACCTGCCTGCGATTACAACAATTGCCTTGAGAGCAATATAGCCAACAATCTCCCATTTGCACTTAAAGTTAATTATTACAGTGTCGCATATTCACAGCCCGTATAATACCGAACACCTAACTTCTCTATTAATCAGTCTCACAAAGCTTATTTGCGAAACTGTCGCATTCGAGAAATACCCCCAGTGAATGGATCTGATCTAATGTTTCTATTTTTATCTCTCTATATCTCAATTTCATGGAGAAAGACTGTCTCCCAAAATGAGCGATACATGTTTTAGAATTTGTCTGGATATCTGATGGGACCAAGTTCATAAATGAACTCAAAATCTAACAAACTTCTTAGACCGTATTTTCCACTGAATTTAATCAATATCCTGCGCCATACCTTCCTTAATATCCACTTGGACCCCCTGTCCAACATACTGTCCCTCAGAAGAGGGTAAACTTTAATTTTGACAGTCACTCTGTCATCTAGGTCACTTTGGAAGCCTTAAATGATAACTGCCTCCTTAAAGAGGCTGCCGTTACCATATACCAAGAATATCCTCTTATGTTTATAATCGCTTCCCAATATTTCTCCAGAATTGGATTAATATATGCTTATTGTAGCTAGTGCAAAGACAACATCTGGTATGGTACTTGACACCTCATGATTGACTCAATTGCCTAAGCAAGTGATATATCAATCATGCAAATCGCTCTCCTCATCGGTCTAGAAGACATATCTGTAAAGAGGATGACTCCATCACCTGCGGGTACACTACCACATCAGGAGTCGTCTATTCTAAAATACTTTAGAATAGTGTTAAAGTATCCAAATTAGGACACTTCCCAAATCTTTATCTAACACCATAGATCTAGTCACCAAAATCCCTGATATTTTGTCCAGATCCTATGTGGAGAAATACCTTGTGACAACTACAGTATAACTGATCATAGTATGGAAGACCACTTCCTATTAGGAGTACGTCATCCAAATACCAGGATATCACTCCCTACTACCTTCTTTCCAGATCCATCTATTATTCTGATGAAGTCAAACTCTATGACTATCACATTAAAAATAGATGGTCTATCTTCGCTATATTTGTTTTAGTCTATAAATAGACATAAGCTATTGGTCCACCACACTTCCGCTGTTTCCATTGACTACAACAACCTTCTGGCAGAGTCATATACATGTGCACTTCTAAAACTAATTTAGAACGACGTTATAGTCATCCACCTGCCAGATCTCATACTCTAGGACAACAGTAGTGGTAAGCTTGGGTCATCAAAACCTCCCTGTCACCGTATTTGAGGAGACCGAAGTCCCTCTCGGGTGGCTGAGGTTACCCACCAAATCTGCGGAGTAGCTAATGGATTGTCGAATATAATTAAATCTTTAGGTTCTACTAAATTTTTAGTAACCGTTTGTGGTTATGGAATCACTTCCAGTTCTACCATACTCCAACTAATGTTTTCTGAAAAAAAAATCACTTTACTAAAACGGGCGGCGAGTCAAGAACAATATAACTATTAATCTTCCAAATGGTAGAATGTTAACTCTCGTCAATGCCAGGGATAACCCACAAACTGCCATTACTGAAACGTGCCTTGAGTTTATCCGGATTCTGATTTTAAGCATAAACCGGATTACTCCATATACCTTAATATCCTTAAGATATGAATCCATTCTATATCCAATATAGAAACAAAGGAACTAATTTAATTGGAATCAGATTCAAAATATATGCAGCTGTTTCCAGTGCATATCGACTAAATGGAAGAAGGTCATGCATCATTACTCATCAAGGAGCGCACCAACGGATGAGTAATCTAGAGAAACAAGTTCTCAAATATATTACTTACGACGGAATACCTAGCTTAAGTATCAACATCTTCGATCATCTTGAAGAATCCTGATACTTCCAACGTATAGTTCTCTACTTTTTTCTTATACCTATAACTTCTCAAAATTTGGACCTTATATTTCAATGAAATACTTGTCTAAAACTAGAGAAGTCATAAGTAAACAGAATATAATATGAGTACCAACCCCTTTGTCTTAATGAACATTGGACAACATACAATACTTTGTATAAGTTCTCTGAGTTTAAAAACTCAAACCTTGTGCGTCGTAGGTTGAAAACTGAGTTATAGTTAAGAAGAATTACACCATTATTGAATGCACCTTACCTAACCATCAACCAATATAGGCAAATATCATAAACATAATTTCAAAAAGTTATATCTCACTTTATAAAATAAACATACAGATATATCAGTTTGAAATTGGTGCATAACAACAGATATTCAAAACCAAATATTTGCCGTTAGACAAAAGCCAGATGATTTCCTCAAATATCACCAATTACAAAGAATTCTGACATTGAGGATCTAATCACCCAATTCCAAATATTCTACTCCCACTCAGTATCTGTAATGCCATACAGATGTGAGAATAAAATCTGGTAAATATATACTCTGGAGTCAGAATCTAATTGGGAAAACAGTTTTTAATTAACACCGCACAGTAAAAATGAAATATGAAAATGTTTCGAGGGAGTAGCCGGGTATTCCTAGTAATGCCTCTTCCACTATCCAGATTCATAACATAATCGCAATTTTCCTTTCCCCCACTTCAATCCCTTTATATATCTTTACTTCTTACCTTATGTATACTATAATTAGGTTAATTGGTTTTCTTTCTTCCCTACTTTTCAGCACCAGCCTAAGCTTTGGAAAAATACTATCTAATAAGTGTAATATGTATACTCTCCTAATATTAGGAGCTCTCGCAACTTGAGAGAATGGAATAAGAAAAGACAACCGAATAATTCTATTCAGTTTCTCCAGAACCGGAATCCATCATCAAACAGAAACAAGTTTCTTCGAGTTCGTATGTAACTATACGATGGCATACCCAAGCAATATGGATTTTCATAGTGATATGGAGTGTTCTGGATAAATGCAAAGGGGAAGTAGGGGTGGTAGGGATATATGCGGCTTTGTCATGAATCATGAAATTTCCTTTGCCCTCACACTAATCCCTTTATATGACTTTACTTCTTACCTTCTGTACACCACACTTAGACTAATTGGTTTTCTATTTTTCCTACCTTTCGGCACTTGCCTAAGATTTGGAAGAAGACTATCCAATAAGAGTAATAGGTATACTCTCCTAATACTAGGAGCTTTCGCAACCTGAGAGAAGGTAAAGAAAAAAGACAACCGAATAATCCTATTCAATTTCTCCAGAACCGAAATCCATTCTCGAACTGAAACAAGTTTTTTCGAGTTCGTATGTAACTATACGATGGCATACCTAAGAAATATGGATCTTTGTAGTGATACAGAGTGTTCTGGAGAAATGCAAAGGGGAAGTAGGAGTGGCAGGGATATATGCGACTTTATTGTGAATCATGACAATCCAAAACCAAAGTGTATAAGAAGATTCGGTTAACTTGGTTCAGGAGTTTTAGTTTAAGGTCAAGTCATGGTCGCTGCCAAAGAGAGAGAGAGAGAAAAAAAAACACTTAGTGTGCACTCTAACCTAAATTAGATTGGTTAACCATTTTATCTAATCAAGATGGCTCCTACTGTTTCCTCGAATTCTTCTTCAAATCCTGAAAGGAGAATTAGTCAGGATCATCTGAAAATCATCCAAGAAATAATACCTACTCATCAGTGGGAATTGGGACCCAACTATCATCACATGATAACTTGATAGAAGCCACTCAAGTAACCACACTACAGAAGGTATGCGTATGCCTGGCAAGTTTCCCTTATATTTGAAACTCTCGATATAGTTTTTACCCTTAGGACCCAAGTGATCTTGACACAGTCAACAAATCAAAAGGTCCTAGTCAAGTTCAACCCGTCATTATCTTGATTGTATTAAACCCACCCGCACGATTCTTTGACACAGTCAACAAGGCTGTACGACTGTCCTAACCAGTCGCATCTATATACTACAAACAAGTACCACCTAGCTACCGCATACTACGCCTTGACACAGTCAACAAATGCGGCACGAATACTAAGTACTACTCATAGGAAATGACGGAGGGCTACGGCTGGTTTTTGGAAAAAATCTTTAGCATAATGAGCTTGATATTGTTGAAGGAACCGAGTGGTTTTACAAATATACAGCGGCGCAAACTTTTGCCAAAGAGATCACTCCCTGTGAAGGGATCTAGGCCCTTTCCTCATCGAATGAGATACTGGATATTCTTAACAAAATACCGCTGTGCAAAGCAAAAGAATCGACTATAGTGAAATTATTACAATGACGCAAACTTTTACCCAAGAGGTCACTCCCCATGAAGGGATCTAGGCTCTTGCCTCGTCGAATGAGGTGTTGGATATTCATAACCGAATACCGCTGTGCAAAGCAAAAGAAAACGCCTATAATGACAGTTTTCAAAAATTGGTTCCAACAATATCATATAGGATTTTTTCCCTTGCATTAATCAGAATTAATGCATTCCCATCAATTAATCATATCATGCCAGAAAGAAACGAAAATAATCACGCACATATATACCATCTGCATTCGCCACAGGGGCCCGGGTCTTCACCGTAAGGTTACTTATCTTACGGCAGGGCAGGGACAGGACCAGCACGGATGCAAAATATATATAGCGTCTACTATATATATATATATATATAATATGAACATCTGTCTCACGCATGATATCAAGTAACATCATAGAAGCATCACATCAAAATCACAGCGGAAGCAAACACAATATGGAAATGCGGATAAAAAAGAAAAGTACATTTCAATGGAGCCAAATATGAAATGCAAGTTTCCAGGTCGTGTGGATAGCCCGTAGTATCAGACCCTAGACCCTTATGAGGGCGGCAAGCCACCCGCCAATCCCAGAAGCAAGGCAACCCCAATCAACGAAGTGAGTGGGCCACCCAGCACTTCCGAAATCCGGTGACTTGGGCACCCTTCTGCTGGTCAATTCTATACCCCCTATGAGTGCATCAAATAGCCCACCAATTCTAGAGTAAAGCACCCCGGTCTTAACGCCATGAGATGGAGGCCCGTTGCCCTCTAGAACCCGGCTACTCAACCACTCCGCCGCAGGGTAATTCTAGTGCATGTAATGAAAAACTAAATATACAACGGTGACTATGTCCGCAACCTGGACGTGCCCCAATGAATAATACAAGCCGCGATGACGGCAGTACACATGTCGAACGCTCGCCACGCAATATGACTATACATTACATCATAGAGAACTATATCTAATACAACGTACACCAGGCTATCAATCGCGACAAATCCAATATAACCATAATCATAGAGCAACACAGAACATTAACGCGAATATTATGTTCATAAACCCGTTTGATTGTGCATATAGCAACCAGTCGGATTATACCGTGCTATAATATTCACGGTCGCAGAAAAAAATGCTAAAAAACACAAATTTAAAATTTCCATCGATTAAAACTCTCCGTATTAGCCCCCAAAGTACAAACCAGTACACAAACAAATCTGGACCAAAACCAAATATTCTAAAAATTATATTTGCATGCAGTAGAGCCCCAGAAAAAGTTTGGAGCACTGTAGCCAAAATTGGACCGCAATTCAGCGGCCAAAAGGCGCATTTGGCTTCTACTCCGTGGTCGAATTTTGGACTTATGTGCCCAAATTTTTTTCTTAGATTTAATTTTGCCTGCACATAATTTTAATGCAACCAGAAATTTTTTTTGAACAACTTTGAATTTCCAACAGCAAGCAATGTTTTTGAAAATGCGATTCGGAAAATTCCGTCTATCGAAACTCTAAATTAGTACAAACAAATCTAGCTTTTAGCATGGCTCTGATACCATTGCTGGGAACTTAGGCACACCAGCAAACTAATTTTAGAAGATGGAAAAATGGATTTCAAAAATATCTAGTTTGCTAAAGTTCTGAAACTAAGAATCGAACTAAAGAGCTAGAACTTATATACAAAACCTAGTGCGCTAAACTGATCTACTATATGTATAATACTCACATCCTCAAGTTTTCTTCAAGTGCTCCGGATCGCGTTTGCAAGCCGGTCCTCCTTTTCTGAAGATGATCCACCTGAGAGAAATGATCCAGGCTCTAGTTTCGCCTAGCGAAGCAACCGACGCTCTAAAGTCGCTAGCAATGGAGAGTGGGGATGTAGGAATTTTCCACTATCTTTTTCTTTCAATTGCAAAGCTCAAGTGAGCAACTAAAGAAGAAGGAGATGAGGAAAATATAGGCTTGAGCAACTCAAGAAAGAATGAGCTAAGTGTTGAAAGAATGAAGAGTGCTAGTAGTATGTAGAATAGAATGGCATGCCATTTTACAACCATGCAAAATATGTCACATCATTTTACAATAAACAAATAATGGCCCATTCCTCTCTACATACCTCTAATCATGCTCATGCCACCTCACCCTCCACCTCATTTGCAAATGATTTTCTAAAAAGAAAATCATATAATAAGGTGTCCATCTTCTAGAAGATATTCCGTAAAAATACGGAATACAATCCGGTATACGTATCGAAATACATATACGCATACTCGTATAAAAATATGAATAGCCAAGAGAGAAAATGAATAGTGAACAATAATACTAGAATACATATTATATATATATATATATATATATATTCTTAAATCAAAACTTGATTTAATAATCCGGCTTAATCCTAAACCACCGGTATTATCAACCGTTCGATTAAAGCCCGTGTAGCCTGTACACATATTTAATCGAACACTTGCCAACCTATGTCATATACATCATATCGCCTGAACCGGAAAAACTCTCTGTATGGAACTTTAAAGACTCGTCAATACGCTGGCAGAAAGTTTAACCACAAGCACGTCAGCGGCATTAGCTATACGTAATGACTGCCCAGGTATTGAGCGAAAGGAAGGCCGACGAGCAAACTCATCTGTACCCTTACTGATCCTATCTGTGACAGTTTCCGTACAGTCCGGTCTGTTCTTCTAAGAGTATCGCATATCGAGTCTAGGGGGTGGATAAAGTCAGACCCTTAATAACGCGATATTTCGTGTTGGTGTGAAGCTCATCACTCACTGAGAAACTACTGATCCAAATCAGTAATTCTTGTCCACCATGGCCAAGAATTTATGGTGATGGCCACCTATGCACAGCACGACATCAACCCCCAATACCGGGAGAGACGAATCCCCGACGATCCGCTCATTGTCTCCATATGGCTCGAGACTGTACCCAATTAAAAGCTTGTTTGCACGACTTTTTTGAGCCTTGGTAGGGCAGTAATCAAAGCATAGTGGGAACTCAAATGAGACAAACGACAATCTCAGGTCAACAGACTAATCTGTGCTCATGTTACCTGAGAGCTGCTATCCGACAATAGGTATAATATATCTAGCATGTTCCCGGCGAGTCCGTCCAGTGTAGCTCATAACCCAATGAGCACCTGTATACTATCTTAGGTGACTAACTGACACCAATGGCTTGTGAGACCGGCCACCGCCCCTCTTCAGGGTCTCGAAAAGTACACAATAGTCTACTCCGGAGTATTGATGCCCAATCTCGATACTCCCTCGACTAGAGACATTTAAGGATGTGCTTATGGACCACCCAGCTCCCACATATATGATCGCCATCATAATACTGGTAGTCAAGAAAGAATCCTATGGACTTTATCAACATGTAATAGTGATCTGTAATACCACATAATCCATGTAGATGATGATAGAGACAAATTAGATAGTATACTATCATCTCGTGTAAGACAGTTCTACCCATATAGGTCCTCCCTCAATCATCATAATCGTCTGCCTACGATTACAATAATTGCTTTGAGGGCACTATAGCCAACAAGATATGCCTAAATAATTAATACTGTTATTCTTTTAGCCGACATATTGAAGAACTTACGAATGCGATTTCCGGAAAGGGTGCTACTTGAAAGATTGATCAAGAACATAAGAAACACTTTCCACGGTGGTTTCGTAAACACGTACGTATGTCTTGTATATTTCACGTTTCTCATGCATATATCACATATAGCTTATACATTTTACGTGTAAATGCATTGTAAATTGAAGATGACATAGCAAAAGGGATGCAATTCTCGGATGTGCGACTATCTAAAGGTCCTACTGCAAAAGTGAATCGATACGGTTCATATTGCATTAATAACCTAAAATTTCTTACAACCGAGAAATTAACTGCCCAAAACAAAAGGATCTATTGTCCGTTCGAACAAACGTACTTCTTAAGTTCCTGTGATCAAAGACCGCAGGAAGGAAAAAAGAATATTACGGTCAGCTGGAGGATATAATAGAACTATTTTACGGGAGTATTGAGTAAGAAAGATTTGTTATGTTCAAAATTCATTGGTGTGCTTCCATCCAGATAGATGAGTTCGGTTTTCAGCTTGCCAATCTCAATAAAGAAATTTATCGAGATGATAAGTTCATGATAGCTAAGTAGTATTTCTATATCAAAGATCTTAATCATGAAAAAACTTGGATTGCATTGCTGGCACCTCCTAAATCCTTGCTCGATAGTTCTACCGATGAGTTTGACCTTGATGAAGCAGATCTGGTTGACATATGAAAAACTTTGCGGTTGTAATAATTTACATGTGTGTGTGTTTGTTATATATAAATTTTGCAGTTGTAAACAATTGTAATCAATTGATATATGTTATAAACTTTGCAGTTGTAAAAACTTATAATTACTTGCACGTAAATGATATATGAAAAAATCTGCAGTTCTAATCACTTGTAATGTATTGATTTGCTAGTTTAATGATTTATGCATATTCTATATTTTGTATCGTTGTTACTCTTGAATGAAACAAATGGGACGTAAAGGTATATTCGAAAAATTTGCCAAAGCATTTTCTTCAAAGAAAAGAGATCGAGATACTTCCTCCTCGACACAGCCTGATCTTGAGAATAGAGGTATATAATACGAGTTTTAAATAATCATCAACCGCATTATTTTATTCAAATAACTATTGCATTGATTATAATAAATTAAAATGTGTAGGTATATCTGATCAGGAGGATGCAGGTCCATCAGTGCAGCATGATCCGTATGCACACCTAGACAGGCAGTGCATGGACTTGAGTAGAGAACCTGGGGCATTCTCGGATCCCTTCACTGATGAGTGGATTCATGCATTGTCACTTCCCCGCGATTTTAAAAATGAAAAATCATATCGAGATAGGGACAATGCGAAGGCACTGACGCGGTAGGCTTCTGCTCGACCTCAAATTGATATGATGATAGAGGCTGCAGACACGAGTATTGATGAGGCACGGGCTGCGGGGGATAATCTAGCCTGGTTTGAACACCACGGAAGATGTGTTGCAAACGAAATTATAAAATACGATATGCGTAGAAAAAAGGGAAATTCTGCAATGGGTAGGTGGGAAGCCCATAGGTCAGGATATGTGGGCTACACATTTCCACGGTTATATCGATATGCTCGTCCGCAACACCGACTTCTGGAACGTGGGCTTCACGTTTGCAGATAACCCCTGGGAAGTATATATATGGACTTGGCACTTACTCTTGGTAATACATAACTTAACCATATTTCAAAATTACATGCATACATGTTATATGTTATAAATTTATTAAATAATAAATTTATTAATCTGTATTACAGAAACATTTCGTCTTAGACGACAATATGGACGAACATTGGACGCATGTCCGGTATGAGATGTCACAAATAGTCAAGAGATGTCGTCAAAGATTGAAGAAAAAATTTAACAGTCGGAGAAATTTACGGATGATTAGAAATGTTTTGCCGCTCTTCCTTCTATCATCCCTAGAGACCAGTTTGTGTTTCTTCTATTGCATTGGGATACACCTGAAACAAAGGCAATTAAAAATATACTTAAATAATTCGAATACTGAATTTAGATTAAATTATATTTAAAGATATTATCTTCTGAATAAGCAGGAAGTATGAAAAAGGAATAAGAAGAACCAAGAGAAAGCTACAGATGACTATTATGGCGGATCGGTTCCTGCTGATCAGTTAGGGCTACTTTGGTTAGCTTATCTTTAATTATATAAATGTTCGATTTTTCAATTTCATCGTTACATATTTTCACATATAAATAAATCAAATATCCGTTACAGGAGAAGGTTGGGAAAAAGCCAAGCCTCCCTGAGACTTAGGAGGCACTGCATATGAGAGAGGGCATGTCAAAAAAAAGGATGCATATAGCCACTTAACATATGGTAAGCTTGCATTTTTCAATTTTTTAAAGTAAATTAATTAAACCTGTTAGCTTCGTAATGAAAATTAATTATTTTTTTATTTATCGAAGGAGAATTTCGAGAAGGCAGAGAGGAGGTATTGGGAATCAAATCCCGAATATCAGGTCGACGATCCTCTTCCTACGGAGGACGAAATATCTATTATAGAGCAATTTTTCTCTCAGTCGAGGGGATACGGTCGTATTCCCCTATACGGTGGTCCCATTAGCCTTTCGCGGTCTAGTTCCAGAAAAACTACTTCAAATTCGTCGACCGCTCACTCCAACCAACAATCTGTTAGGACACAACGGATCATTGAGCCGGAGGAGCGACTTAGGAGTGGGGATGAAGCATATAAGAAGAGGGCGGAAGATGAAGTGATTTGGAATGCTCAAATGGAGATGCGGTAGGAACAATTCTAGCAACAATACGTTCCTCCTTAGCAACTGTGGTCAGCATAAGGTTTATTGCCGCCGTAGCCGGTATATTACTCTCCTCCAACTCAGTGACCATATTACCCTCTCCCATCACAGGAAACGTCATACTATCCTTATCCTCCGTTTCCGCAATCACAAGGAGGGTACTACCCTCGGCTTTCGCCTCCGCCACAAGATCCTTATTACCCTCACCCTCCGCTACAGAAACTGTATAACCCTGATCAGCTGACCCCACAGGGAGGGTTATTAGGTAACTTTTTTTCGCAGAAGGATTTCGATGATACGAATCGATACTATTCAAAGTGAGCTTCTCATGGTGATGGTAGCGGTGGGAGTTAGTGAGGTACGCATAATTATTATTTACATAAATTTGAATATACAATTAAACGGTGTTGAGTTTTGATGTTTAAAATTCATGTTGTGTATTCGTAGGGTTCTTATAAGTTAACGGCAAAAGGATTATATTTTGATGATGGAAGTGGCGGAAGTTAATGAGGTACGCATATATATATGTGTTAGTATAGTTAACATTGTTTTGAAGATTATGATTTGAGTTCATATATTTATTTGTTTGTTTCGATTCACAGCGTTGAGTGAGCTGCGATTGCGCGTGATTTGAAGATTTTTTCGTATGGTTGGACATATATATAGTGTATGTATTGTGATGTTGTATTCAAAACAATTTAGTTTATATATACTTGTTTATTAAGAATTTAGTTCATATATGTTTGATTGAGTTGTTGATATTGATGGATATATCGTGGATAGTGTTTATATGTTAGTTTGTATGCATATGTGTTCGTATTAGTTGTTGATCTTGTTGGATATGTTGTGGATTGTGTATATATATTGATTTGTATGCGAAATGCTATTGTGGCGTAATATTTTGTGATTTTGTGTATTATTGTATTGAATATAGTATTTTTCTGTAATTTTTTAAAAGGAAAAATAGGTATTACCGACCGTATGAGCTGTAAGTCCATATTGCGACCCCCGGTGCTTACGGGGAGGCGGAAACGGTATAAAAGTCGAATTTTTATCGCAAGAGGCAACATGGACTAAACTAGGTCGGGATCGTTGTCTAAACTAAAACTAGTATACTTGCTAAAGAGAGTTAGCTACTATGGAAGATGGTTATACCTAAACTTGAACTCCTTCTTCTTCAAGCCTTGTAGAGGTTGATGGTTCTCTTTTCGTCGCCTTCTTCCGTCGAAGATGGATCCACCTCGAAGGTTCGACCTTTGGGCTCTTCCTCGATCTTTGAGTGAACTAGGGTTTCCGGCTTGCTAAACCTTCATCCTAGAATGAGTAGAGAGTGATTAGGGTTTGCTTTTCCTTTTAAAGAGAAGGATTCTCAACACATGAGAAGGTTTCTCTTTGCTAGAGGAAGAAGAAGATGAAATGAGGAGAGAGAGAGGTTATGATAGAATGAGCTCAATTATTTCTTTCTTGCAACCATATTGCAAAAGAAAAGAATTATCTAAATGATAATAATTGAAATAAGAATAGTTGATGGTAATTTTGGAATGACCACTATCATGCTTCTTTAAATGAAGTGTAAGCATGAATCAAGGAGGATCTTTCAAAGCATGATGGTGGTCAATGGTCAACAAGTCAACCAAGGTCAACAAGTCAACAAAAAAACAACCATAACATAATTCTCATTTAATTACTATTATTAATAGATAATACATAAATCCATTAGGGTTTGGAAAATGATAACTGTCAACTGTGCATACGCACCCGATCCGAAACCCTAATGAAAAACCTCATTCTCCGCCTCAAGCAACTGTGCATACACACCTGCATTCTCGTTCCGAGGAACAAGAATACCAAGATATAAAAGCAACCCCCAAAACATATACCAGTATCTGGCTCAAACCAGAGCCTGCCAGTATAATCCGTCCGGACTCCAAACGTGCACAAGTGCGCGGATGAGAACGAACCCTGTCGCAAAACCATGCGACCTCTACTCTGTTTTGCCCAGAGGCGAATACCCTCTGTGTAGGACTCTAAAGACTCGACACTACGCTGGCAGTGGGTTTAACCACAGACCGTAAGCGGCACTAGCTGTGCATAACGGTCCCCAGGTAGATGCCGACAAGAAGGCCGACGAGGTGAAACCCCATCTGAACTTCTACTGAGTCTGAATGTGACATTCTCCGTACAGTCCGGTCTGTTCGTCTGATACATCGCATGGCGGGCCTAGGGGGCGGTAAAACGTCAGTCCCCCAATAGCGGTACAAGTCGTGTCGGAGTGAAGCCTAAAACACCCTGAGATAACACTGGAAACCTACCAGTATATCTCGCTTGCCCTGGCCAGGGACTACTCGTGTAATGGCTCTCCTAGACACAGCGCGATGTCAACCCCCAATACCGGGAGAGACGAATCCTGTCTAACCGTCACTGCCTCCAAGTGCTTCGGGACTGCACCCAACCACCACCTGTTTGCACGACTCCTTTGAGCCGTGGTAGGGTAGTGATCAAAGTGCAGTGGGAACACACTCGAGGCGAAGTGTCAGTGTCAAGTCAGCGGACTAAGCTGTACTCATGTCACCTGGGAACTGATAACTGACGATAGGTATAATACCAACCTGTCAGTTCCCGACGAGTCCTGTCCAGTGTACTCGTAACCCAACGAGCACCCGTATACTATCTCCAGTACGACGTACTGATGGCTGTGGGACAGACCATCTCCCACACTGGGATGAGAAGCGCATACGCTAGTCTACTCCGGAGTATCGATGCCCTGTCTCGATAGTCCTACGACTAGGGACCTGTATAAGGATGTGCCTATAGATTACCCAGCCCCCACTAGTGTGACTGCCATCACAACGCTGGTAATCAAGCAAAGATCCTAAGGGCTCCACTAATGCGTATAAGTGATATACTGAAATAAACACAAGTACACATTGAAGTAGAAACAAACCAAGTAGCATACTACTATATTGAGCAAGATTGTTTATACAAGGTGAATATCCCAAGCTTCCATTAAGTAATATACAAACTAGTATGATACAGTAATGGCCTCTAGGGCATATACACTAACAATCTCCCACTTGCACTAAGGCCATGTACTGGCGTATCGAAGACCTATCATCTCGATCAGCCGCTCGAACTGAGTCTGGGGTAGGGCCTTGGTGAATGGATCTGCAGTGTTCTCTTCTGAAGCAACCCTCCGAACCTCGATCTCCTTGCGATCCACGATCTCCCTGATCAGGTGATACCGCCTCAAGATGTGCCTGGATCTCTGATGGGACCTGGGTTCCTTTGCTAAAGCTATAGCCCCGTTGTTGTCGCAATACAGAGGTACTGGGTCAACAATGGACGGAACCACCTGAAGTTCTTTTAAGAACTTCCTTATCCAGACAGCTTCTTTTGCGGCATCAGATGCAGCGATGTATTCCGCTTCCATAGTCGAGTCTGCAACGGTTTCCTGTTTGGAACTCTTCCAACACACCGCCCCTCCATTGAGGGTAAAGACAAAACCCGACATGGACTTGGAATCATCCTTGTCACTCTGGAAGCTGGAGTCAGCAAAGGCCTCAATCTGGAGGTCTTTTCCGCCATACACCAAGAACATCTCCTTAGTCCTCCTCAGGTACTTGAGAATGTTCTTTACCGCTATCCAATGTTTCTCCCCAGGGTTTGACTGATACCGGCTTACTACACTCAGTGCATAAGCTACATCCGGTCTGGTACACAACATCGCATACATTATAGAACCTACCGCAGAAGCGTAGGGTATAATAGACATGCGATCCCTCTCCAAATCAGTCTTGGGAGACATCTCTTTAGAGAGGGTGATCCCGTGACAAGCCGGTAGGTTACCGCGCTTGGAATCTTCCATACTGAATCTTTTCAGTACGGTGTCGATGTACCTGGACTGTGAAAGTCCTAATATCCTCTTGGATCTATCACGATGGATCCGGATCCCCAGGATGTAGGAGGCATCACCCAGGTCTTTCATGGAGAACCTGTGTGACAAGAAACCCTTGACAGATTGTAGCATAGGAATGTCATTTCCTATTAAGAGAATGTCATCCACGTATAAAACAAGGAATACTACAGTTCTCGCTACAAATCTACTATAGATGCATGGTTCATCTGGATTTTTGATAAAGTCAAATTCCTTGACCGTCTCATCAAAACAGATGTTCCAACTCCGCGATGCCTGCTTTAGTCCATAGATGGACTTAAGCAACTTGCACACCTTTCCGCTGCTCCCACTCTGAATGAAACCCTCTGGCTGATCCATATAGACACACTCCTCTAAACTTCCATTTAGAAAAGCGGTTTTTACGTCCATCTGCCAAATCTCATAATCGTGGAAGGCAGCAATGGCAAGAAGGATCCGAATGGATTTCAGCATAGCCACTGGAGAAAAGGTTTCGTCATAGTCCAAGCCAGGTCTTTGACGGAAACCCTTTGCTACAAGTCTAGCTTTATAGGTCTCAACCTGTCCATCTACACCAATCTTCCTTTTGAAGATCCACTTGCATCCTACGGGTTTTACCCCGTCTGGAGCAATGTCCAACGTCCATACTTTGTTGGTGTACATGGACTCCATTTCGGTCCGCATTGCATCCAGCCATTTTACCGAGTCAATGCTCTGAACGGCCTGCTGGAAGCTAGTAGGCTCATCATAGTCTATGATGCAATCCTCTCTATCCCCGTCTATGAGAAAACCGTAGTATCTCTCGGGCGGATGAGACTGCCTACTACTTCTGCGGAGCGGCGTAGGAATGTCCTGTTCATTTGAACCTTCTGGTTCCACTAAGCTTTCAGTAATAGTCCGTGGTTCTGGAATTTCCTCCAGTTCTACTGTGCTCCCACTTATCTGGTTTTCCAAAAACTCAGTTTCCAAGAAGTAGGCATGACGAGAAACAAGAACTTTTTGTTCCTCTTCACAGTAGAAAAAATATCCCTTAGAGTTCTTTGGATATCCCACGAACTTACACTGTACTGAGCGTGCCTCGAGCTTGTCCACATGCTGCTTTTTAACAAAAGCTGGACATCCCCAAGTCTTGATGTAACTGAGATGGGGTCTCTTCCCACACCACATCTCATATGGTGTAGTAGGCACAGTCTTAGTAGGAACTCGGTTCAAAAGGTACGCAGCTGATTCTAGCGCATACCCCCAGAATGATCGCGGTAACTCAGCATTACTCATCATGGACCGTACCATATCCAATAGGGTTCGGTTCCGTCTCTCCGATACACCGTTGTGTTGCGGAGTGTATGGAGGAGTAAGCTGAGAGAGAATCCCATTCTCTTTTAAATAATTCAGGAACTCGGCACTTAAGTATTCTCCACCTCGATCCGATCTTAGAATCTTGATACTTTTGCCGGTTTGTTTTTCTACTTCATTCTTAAATTCCTGGAATTTTTCAAAAGCTTCGGACTTATGTTTCATTAAGAAGACATAACCGTATCTTGAAAAATCATCCGTAAAAGTAATGAAGTATGAATAACCGCTTCGCGCATGTGTAGACATTGGACCGCACACGTCGCTGTGTACGAGTCCCAAGAGCTCGCTCGCTCTTACTCCGTGTCCTGTGAACGGAGTCTTTGTCATCTTTCCTTTGAGACAAGATTGACAAGTGGCATACGATTGATATTCGAACGGATCCAAATATCCTTCTGTATGTAACTTAGTCAACCTTCTCTCATTGATGTGACCCAGTCTACAATGCCATAAGAAAGTCTGATTGATATCTGGAGACTTTCTTTTGTGTGTATTCTGGACATTGAAAATCTGTGGTTGGTTTAATACGTATATACCATTGCTCAATGTACCTGACCCAATCAGAACTTGATTAAGGTGAATGTTAACAACATTACTTACAAACGCAAATTCATAACCTTCTTTAGAAACCAAAGATACAGAAATGATATTACAAGTTGCGTTGGGTACAAAAAAGCAATTACGCAAAACCAAAACATGCTCATCTGACATTCCCAGGTGATAGTCCCCCACGGCTTTAGCATCCATGCTAGCTCCGTTCGCAACTCTGAGGGTCATGTCACCTGCCTTCAAAACCCTACGGTTTCTCAACGCCTGCAAAGAATTACAGATATGAGATCCTGATCCGGTATCCAATACCCAGGAAGTAGAGTTTATAGAAAGACAGTTTTCAATAACATACACACCTGAAGCTGAAGCCGCAACCTGCTTCAGTTCCTGTGTCCTGGCTTTCCAAGCCCTGCAATCTTTCTTCCAGTGTCCACTCTTGTGACAATAGAAGCATTCCTCTTTACCAACAAGCTTCCCCGCTATCTTTGTTGCCTTTTCCTTTCCCTTCGTACCCACTTTACTAACACCGCCCCTTGGTTTGGCGGGGGTTTTCCTCTTCTTTCCCTTGGCTTTCGCCTTGGACCTAGAAGAAGAAGATCCTCCTACAAACAAAGTGGATGTATCCCTACCCTTCTGTAGGGTGCCCTCTGCGCTCCTCAGCAGGTTGAGGAGTTCTGAAAGTTCAACTTCCTTTTCTTGCAAGTTGAAATTCAGTATGAACTGGGCGTAAGTGGATGGAAGGGACTGGAGAATTATATCCGTATAAAGTTCACTGTCCAACGTGGTCCCAAGTTCCGCGAGCTCCTCAGTGTAGCCAATCATCTTAAGCACGTGGTCCGCTACCGATGATCCGACGGCCAACTTAGTCGAAAATAACTTCTTCGACACTTCGTATCTTGCGATACGAGACTGCTCTCCATACAGTTCTTTTGTATGAAGAAATATGGATTCCAAATCCATATTCTCGTGCCTCCTCTGATGGTCGTTGTCCATCGAGGCAAGTACGAGGCATCTGGCCTTCGCGCTGTCAATCTCCCAAGTCTTACGGATTTCCTTATCCGTGACGCTGGAGGTGGGACCTGGGACGGGGGGAGCTTTGGTGGTAAGAAGATACCCCAGCTTGTCGTAAGAGATTGCCAATTTGACATTCCTGAGCCAATCTTTGTAGTTTGGCCCTGTCAATATGTTTTTATCTAGAAGTAACTTAAGTCCAGTCATTTCGATTTGGTCGCTGCAGGGGGAGAGAAGAAACACTTAGCACGATGCTCTTGCAAGTTTAGAATGGTTTTTAATTTGTCTAAACAGGATGGCTCCCACTGTCTCTCGAATCCCTCCTCAAACCACAAAGGAAGAATTAGCCGGGATCAATCCCACCGTACAATACTTGCTTAACCGTTCAGCCAGGCCAGTGTCGGTACTTCGAGGGAGGTTTTCCAACGCTTTCGCGAAGTTCCTTAATTTAAGAACCTCTTTTCCCTGGGGGCGTAGCCCCGCTAACACCTTTCTAGGCACCTACTAGGTTTATAGCATTGATCGTTTAGTGAGAAATTTCCCGAGGAGTAGCATATACTCACAGTAGGATCGGGATCCAAATATCATCGCGTGACGAAAATGAAGGAATCCTACCATAATCATCACACTCCAAATGGTATGCAAATCTAGCAAGTTTCAGTACTTATGAAACTCCCGATGTGGATTTTTTTTTGCCCCATGCTCTATGACCTTGACTTTGGCCAACAAATCATAAGTCACATGTCAAGTTCTTCCCGTCGTTCTCCAGGTTAATTTGAATCCACCCGTACATACCCTTGACTTTGGCCAACAAGGCAGTACGACTGTTCCAAATCAACGCATCTATCTATGCTGCACATGAATATCCAATAGCTACCAATCACTATGCCTTGACTTTGGCCAACAAACACAGCTTGAATACTATTGACTATTTATGTGAAACGACGGAGGGCTACGAATGGTTTTGGTAAAACCGTGAACGTAGTGAACTTGATATAATCGATGGAACGAGATAGCTTTTAGAAGGAGTGGCTCAAGCTCCGCATTTAAAAGTTAGTTTTGAAAAGAACCGAGTGGTTTTTCGAAAGTGTTCCATCGACTTAAACTTGGTTTATAATCTTGCATTAGTTCTTTTAATGCGTGATATTCTTGCATTAGTTCTTTTAATGCGTCCCATCATTTAATCCTACCATTGCAGAAAACAACTAAAATATGACGTACGCTTATGCCATTCGCATTCGCCACGGGGTCCCGTCATCACTCGTTAGGTTACTTAACTAACGACAGAGCGGGGGCTGGGCTAGCGCGGCTGTAAAACATAAGCAACGCCTAAATAGAAAGCAATGATAGACATTACAGATCACAGATGAATACATTGGATATACTAGCAATCCGCAATCCTTTCGAGCCTGAAACGAAAAGCGGATAACACGGTCGCGGTGAATAGCCAAATACCCCACCCAAGACCCCTACGGGTGCTGCAAACTACCCGCCAAGTACTCGGTAGTTTGTGCACCCCTCCATGGGTCTATCCTAGGAGCAAAAACAGTAAAAAGAATTATACAATGACGGCTACAACCCCGACCCGGTTGTGCGGCCAAACAAATAATATTATTACATCAATTTACATTTACAATGAATGAAAGAAAAACAAAAGCTCATCTCACATCCACCCCGGCTATTCACCCGCGACAGTCCAACAGATTCATATACACATTCCAGCACATTACAGATCATGTATAACCCCGACTAATCGACTTATAGCGATTAGCCGACGTTCAATACATGCAAACAACACAGATATAACCAACATAGCCAAAGTGCAGTGAAGTTCGGAAAAAAATACGGAATTATAGGACCCCAAAAGTGAATTTCAGTTCTGGAAAATCTGGGTACATATAATATATCTTAAAAATCCCAAAACCAACACAGAAGAACACTGCACAAAAAACGATGCAGAGATGACACCAAACAGCGGCGGTTCCGCGGCCAGATGAAGAGGTGAGGCCGCGGAAGGGCGGCGCTTTGGAGGAATCATGCTATCGTTTTTGGTGGGTGTTCTTAGAAAACCCTGAGACGAATTTACAAGTATAAAGTTTTTCATTTTGAGCAGAAAAAATTTCAACAGAAACTTAGGGTTTTGTTTTTCCGGTTTTGCGATTTTTCGGTTCCGAACTTCGTTACACTTCACTACCAAGCTAGTTTAAGTTTAGTTAGGCTCTGATACCACTGTAAGTCCATATTGCGACCCCCGGTGCTTACGGGGAGGCGGAAACGGTATAAAAGTCGAATTTTTATCGCAAGAGGCAACATGGACTAAACTAGGTCGGGATCGTTGTCTAAACTAAAACTAGTATACTTGCTAAAGAGAGTTAGCTACTATGGAAGATGGTTATACCTAAACTTGAACTCCTTCTTCTTCAAGCCTTGTAGAGGTTGATGGTTCTCTTTTCGTCGCCTTCTTCCGTCGAAGATGGATCCACCTCGAAGGTTCGACCTTTGGGCTCTTCCTCGATCTTTGAGTGAACTAGGGTTTCCGGCTTGCTAAACCTTCATCCTAGAATGAGTAGAGAGTGATTAGGGTTTGCTTTTCCTTTTAAAGAGAAGGATTCTCAACACATGAGAAGGTTTCTCTTTGCTAGAGGAAGAAGAAGATGAAATGAGGAGAGAGAGAGGTTATGATAGAATGAGCTCAATTATTTCTTTCTTGCAACCATATTGCAAAAGAAAAGAATTATCTAAATGATAATAATTGAAATAAGAATAGTTGATGGTAATTTTGGAATGACCACTATCATGCTTCTTTAAATGAAGTGTAAGCATGAATCAAGGAGGATCTTTCAAAGCATGATGGTGGTCAATGGTCAACAAGTCAACCAAGGTCAACAAGTCAACAAAAAAACAACCATAACATAATTCTCATTTAATTACTATTATTAATAGATAATACATAAATCCATTAGGGTTTGGAAAATGATAACTGTCAACTGTGCATACGCACCCGATCCGAAACCCTAATGAAAAACCTCATTCTCCGCCTCAAGCAACTGTGCATACACACCTGCATTCTCGTTCCGAGGAACAAGAATACCAAGATATAAAAGCAACCCCCAAAACATATACCAGTATCTGGCTCAAACCAGAGCCTGCCAGTATAATCCGTCCGGACTCCAAACGTGCACAAGTGCGCGGATGAGAACGAACCCTGTCGCAAAACCATGCGACCTCTACTCTGTTTTGCCCAGAGGCGAATACCCTCTGTGTGGGACTCTAAAGACTCGACACTACGCTGGCAGTGGGTTTAACCACAGACCGCAAGCGGCACTAGCTGTGCATAACGGTCCCCAGGTAGATGCCGACAAGAAGGCCGACGAGGTGAAACCCCATCTGAACTCCTACTGAGTCTGAATGTGACATTCTCCGTACAGTCCGGTCTGTTCGTCTGATACATCGCATGGCGGGCCTAGGGGGCGGTAAAACGTCAGTCCCCCAATAGCGGTACAAGTCGTGTCGGAGTGAAGCCCAAAACACCCTGAGATAACACTGGAAACCTACCAGTATATCTCGCTTGCCCTGGCCAGGGACTACTCGTGTAATGGCTCTCCTAGACACAGCGCGATGTCAACCCCCAATACCGGGAGAGACGAATCCTGTCTAACCGTCACTGCCTCCAAGTGCTTCGGGACTGCACCCAACCACCACCTGTTTGCACGACTCCTTTGAGCCGTGGTAGGGTAGTGATCAAAGTGCAGTGGGAACACACTCGAGGCGAAGTGTCAGTGTCAAGTCAGCGGACTAAGCTGTACTCATGTCACCTGGGAACTGATAACTGACGATAGGTATAATACCAACCTGTCAGTTCCCGACGAGTCCTGTCCAGTGTACTCGTAACCCAACGAGCACCCGTATACTATCTCCAGTACGACGTACTGATGGCTGTGGGACAGACCATCTCCCACACTGGGATGAGAAGCGCATACGCTAGTCTACTCCGGAGTATCGATGCCCTGTCTCGATAGTCCTACGACTAGGGACCTGTATAAGGATGTGCCTATAGATTACCCAGCCCCCACTAGTGTGACTGCCATCACAACGCTGGTAATCAAGCAAAGATCCTAAGGGCTCCACTAATGCGTATAAGTGATATACTGAAATAAACACAAGTACACATTGAAGTAGAAACAAACCAAGTAGCATACTACTATATTGAGCAAGATTGTTTATACAAGGTGAATATCCCAAGCTTCCATTAAGTAATATACAAACTAGTATGATACAGTAATGGCCTCTAGGGCATATACACTAACATGAGCTACAGGAACGGTCGCTAATACCTTATCAGCGACAGTTTGCTGATATTAGAAAACGGTTAAATTCGTTGGGATGTCCACGTGTCTCCTTATTAGCGACCGGAGCAAACTGTCCCAGATATATATATTATCGACCATTCTTATTAGAGACAGTTCATGAACGGTCACTAATATATGTATCAGCGACCACTCAATCAGCGACCGTTTAGAATATGAACGGTCGCTAATAAATATTAGCGACCGTTTATGTTTTTTTGGGGACCGTTCCATACGGTCTCTAATAGTGATTGTATGTAGTAGTGAATGGTGGACCGACGATGGAAGGTCGGCACTGAAGAACCGGCTATGGAGGGCCGGTGCTTAGAGAATCGATGGTTAGGAGGGCCGATAGTGTAGTCACAGTTCCGGATCGAGGAGGTAGTGGTGATTGATGTCGACGATGGAGTACTATTGAGTAAGAGGGTCGATGGTGAGGAGCGTGAAGGTGCAATGAGGTTAGGAAAAAATTAGGGTTAGTTTTTCAGAGACGGCAATCAATTGATGATGTAAATGCAAGGCCTTGTAGGTTGTAGAAGATTTATGGATTGCAGTAAAAGATTTTTTAAAGATTTTTTAAATTTTATTAATTTATTTATTAACTTTGAGAAGGTGGAGAACAATTAGACGTAGCATTGCCCTGATACCATATTTGGGATGGAAGAGTTTGAGAGAATAGTTATTATTCATTATAGAAAAATGTACCTTACATATAATTATATACAAAAATAGAGAGCTTAATATGTAAAAGAATTCAGAATATGTTACAGTGTACTACTATATTTAATAATCTCTAATCATGACAACCTCCTTTCTTGTCATAAATTTTTGAATCATAAATTTGGTAATTGGAGAAGTTTGGCGTCCCGTTCATAGAACTTTGTTAGATTTTACCATATCTTTGCATTATAGCTGACCTCGCATAGATGATAAAAGGCTTAGATGATGATGATGAGCATCGACATAAACTCCTACGTCTTTCATTGTCACGCTCTGTTCCCCAAAAAAAAAACGGTAACGATACGTGACGAAACCCGCGACGTATTTATTCCGAGAAGGCCCTTTCTCGAATCAAATACGCTAAGCAGTTTCTAAGCAATATAAAATAGAATAAGAATGAACTTGATAATTAATGAAAAATCCAACTACGATATATATTACATTCCAAATTCTACAGAGTTTCAAACCGATACAAGAAACTACAATAATAAAAAAGCCTTAAACATGAGGCATATTGAAAGGAAAGCAGAAATAAACCAGTAGTTAGCTTGCAAAGACAGCTGATTGCACTCTTCTCCTATCGGTTCCACTTCCTTAATCCCTAAGTCACCTGACAAACATTCTAAGGAAAATAAAGAAATAAGGTAAAATGCCCGTCAGTAAAATTACGCTCGGTAAGCCCCCAAAAGGGATACGAATTATATAAATGAAGTGTTATGATGATATTTGATATAGCATGAGTAGAAATCATGAACATGTGAACAAGTATAGAATAATAATATGCAGGGCAACTAATATAAGTATGGTAGGATAATATGAACATGGTAATAAGGTATAACATGTGTTAGTCAAATAAGCATATGATAAATGTGTATTGGTGAATATGAAATGAATGTCAATGTGTCCTAAGATATCTCTATAAATGTAAGCTAACTAACGTCTATTCAAGATATGAGTGTCGATTAATCTCAAGAGTATTTTCAAACGCAAATGTAGGTTCCCAGAGGAAAGAAAACACGAGTCCGATTCGTGAGTTAGTAATTTACCTTTTTAGACTGGTACCACAGTAACAAGAATGTACCATTTTAGCCCGGTACCACAGCAACATGATTGTTAGTAATGGGACACCTAAGATTATATTGAACTCACGACTCAAACTATCCCAACACCCCATATATATTAGTCTATAATTAGTGTCATAAGACATGATCGAACCATGAATACGCTAGAGTGTATAATGTCAAGTTTTCAAGATTGAGTTCATATCAAGATCAATTATTCATGTCAAGTTATATTCATGATTTACGTCAAGTCAGGTCGAGCATGTAATAGTTTAGCATAAGTCATGTATAGATCAATATTCATGTAAATCAAGCGTGCGGTACATGGCATAAGATAGAACCAGTATAATAACGGAATCGATTCAGGTTACAAGTCAATTATTATGTCCATTTTCCTGACAGTTTGAGACGATACGAATTGACTCTGTTTTAAATAGGGAGATAGACAAGTGGTAATACTTATTGTCTCCGGTTTTCCGAGACTCAAGAAAGAATATGCCACTTAAACCTATCTGCTATCTAAAATACTTTAAAAATTCTAGCTTTATAGATCCACTTTCACTTTCAAGATTGCGCTCTGTGAGAACCTCTGTGTCTTACTCTACTAGACCCCAAAATATACTTTAACTAGCATCATCCACAACGGAGTTTCCTTAAAGAGGGTTGCAGAGGCAGAACATGCAAAGGAAAGATAATAGTTAGTTCTATTATTAAACCTTAAGGGTATTTTTGTGAAAACTTATCTTATATAAGTTAATATTATTTTTTAATGAAAAACTTAACTTTTAAAGTAGAGGGTGTTTAATAAAAACCTAACCTTTTGAAAGTCAAGGGTATTTTAGAAAAACACATAGTTTGTAAAGTTAAAGGTATTTTCATGAAAAGCTTAACTTTTGTGAATTAATGTATTTTATTGGAAACAATCTAATTGGAAAGAGTTGGTGGTAGTTTTATAAAAGTCTAATCTTGAAAACATCATGGTATTTATTTGTAATTAATCTTTAGAAATTACTAATTGATTTGAATGGCTTAAAATCTGCACGTATGTGGGGCAGGTCATTACCCCTTGCGTTATCTAAGAATAATGTGTAACAAAATTTCTATAATAAATAGTTCATGATATCGTGATATTTAATTGAAAGACCATGGTATTAATTTGAAACTTTGCTTCCTTTTAAACTACATATAGTAGAGTTTGAGTTTACTTTATGTATCATGTGTATAGTAGTTCATAGCATTTATTTTGGCACATGATTAAGTGTAACATATCGTAGCATGTAGAGGTCAGTGTTGTAATATTAGACAAATTGTATATACAACAAGCAATAGTCACAATGTGTATAGAATTGATATTATTCAATTAAGTTAGTTATTTTTACAGAATATGTATAATAAAGTCATAATAGTGTATTTAGTAATGTGGGTTTATGATTTATTCTATACTACAGTTTATTTTAGATATAGTAGGTATGGTGGAAATGAGGAAGTGAAAGAGAGAGAAGAAGAGGGAAAGAGATGGATCAAAGATGGGGCTTACGGTTTTTCGCTCGTATGAGTATGTGCAAGTGATGATGAAGAAGAAACCTTAGTTTGAAGAACTGATGTCACGCCCCGCTTCCCAATAGATGGTAATGGTGACGTGGCAAGCCTGCAACGTATTTATTACGAAAATGTCGTTTTCCTTAATAAATACATATAACAATGTGAAAGAATAACAAGAGTAATAAAATTAAGCAGAAACTTTATTTACGTTCAAATTTCAAATGCAATTTTCGGAAATAAAAAGATATAATGATTTATACAAATACCTAAATATTGGCATACAGAAAGTAAATGCAGAAAAGAGCTAGTAGTCAGGCTGGGTAGCGAACTGGTCCAAGTCCTCCTGGTTTGACTCTATCTACTCAGAGTCTGGTTCTCCTGACGAACATTCCAAGGAAAAGAAATAGAAAGAAATGTTATCAGCGAACTAGCGCTCGGTAAGTCCCCAAAGAAGTAAATAAAGATGACTGAAAGGTGTATGAAGTGAATAGGAACTAAGTAAAAGTGAACATGTAAAGTTGTATATGAGAGTATCTAAGTATGATCATTTACAGGTATAAGATAGCTATTCTAACGTGGTTGTTTATAGTTTGATAAAGAAGATATTCATGTATATGAGAAGAGTTCAACTTACCCCGTGGACTATGGTAACATGTAGTATAAAGCCCCGTCAAAACTCAAGGGACAACGTTACGTGAATTCATATAGGTATCTTTTAAAATGATTTCTCGTGCCACAATATACGTTTCGTACCAATCTACCCTTTATCCCCGCTAATTGTAGTGTATAGTTCAAGTTTACAGGTCTTAACCGAATCCATGAATATAAAGATGTACCAGTTTAGGTTCAAGATATAATCATGTATTCAGATATTCATGTCAAATTCATGTCAAGTTATATTCATAGTTCGGTCAGATCAAGTCAAGTATTCAAGTTCAAGTTCAACTTTGGATGTTCAAGTTCAACTTTGGATATTCAAGTTTGTATTCAGGCTTGGGTTTGAGTTTTGATTTAAGTTCAAGTGTTCAAGTTTGGATTTGAGTTTTGATTTAAGTTCGAGTTTGTATTCAGGCTATAGTCACTATCTTATGAATGAATTTAACTTTTGAAATTCTTAAGTTCGGGAATAATCGGACAACTGCCACACATGGATAGCAGGATTTGTGTCTTTTTCCAAGACGATTGCCATTGATAACTCCATTAATTTGCAGTGTTTTCTAGCCTGAATAGACAAACACTCATTTTCTCAGGCTCTCTGGGGCTCAAGAGAAATGATACCGCTTAAATCTATACTAAATGTAGGGTCATTAAAGATTTATTCTTATTATTTATATTGTTTGCATTTCTCGAGGTTTTTTTTGTAAAATGTTTTAATATTGTTTAAAAATAAATCTCGAGGATGATTTATAATATTAAGAGTTTTATGAAAAGGTATTTTAGTTTTAGTGGTATTTTAGTGATGAAACCTAGTTTTTAAAACTTTATATTGGTTTTTTTATGAAAACTATACTTTTGGAAACTTGGTGGTATTTTATTAAAATTTTAACCTTTCATATAAAAAAATATGTTTTTCACAATTTGTTTTCATTGAAAATACGGATTCATAATTTTATAAAATTTTCCAAAGTTTAATTTGTTCAAGAAAAATCGTATTTTTTTTTCTTTCGAGACTGAATTCTCTGTGAGAAGTTCTGCATCTCACTCTACTATTCCAAGGACATGCGATAATCTGCATCATCCACAAGTAGCACTACTACAAATAAGGGTTGCCCCTACGGATTTATCCGTAGGGGAAACCCACTGCCCTTACGGAGATATGCGTAGGGGCGAAAAAAGACCCCGTAGGTGCAAAGGCCGCAGGTGCAAATTGAAGCCCTGAACTTGCCCCTACGGGCAAAATCTTGCCCCTACGGATTTCTGTGTAGGTCCTGTTGCACCTACGGAGTAGGCCGTAGGGTAAAAAAAGTTATATTATTTAAGGTTTTTTTAATATATTAAATGTACCTACGGACATAGCCGTAGGGCCACGTACTACCCCCTACGGATATCTGCGTAGGTACCTATCCGTAGGGGCAAAATATCAGAAATCCTGATATTTTGCCCCTACGGATAACTCCGTAGGGGCGAAGCAATGGCCCCTACGGATATGTCCGTAGGGGCACTCCCAACCCCCTAGTACTGAGATCAGGGGGGAAATATCAGTTACTGCTGATATTTTGCCCCTACGGATATAGCCGTAGGGGCAACATGTGTACCTACGGATTAATCCGTAGGTACACATTATCTGTATTTTTTTTAAAAAAAGGGCTGCCTGATTTTTTCCCGTCCTGTGCACAATAATATATACATCAATCAAATATAAAATTAATCATCACACAACATATATCGCAGTATTCATAATCACATCTCACGCATATAATATATAAAAGAAACTCAAAAACTGAATATGATATAAATATAAACCAATATCAATATCGTTTCAAAATGTAGTACAATGTGTATGATATAAATAAATACATGTTTCAAAAAATAAGAACCAAAAAGCTACCCTAGCTCGGTCCATCTCCACCTCTGAATAACGATAGAATAACGCGCGCCTGCTCCTCGGTCAATAAACTCTGCAATTCGGCGCGAGCGGGAGTCTGAGCGGCCTGTGGAGCTGGCGATGTGGTCTGCGCAACCGCCGTCGAGGTAGTCGCTTGCGGAGCCGCGGCTGCGGGAGTCTGAGCGGGCGGTGGAGCTATAGGAGCTGCCTGCGGAACCGCAGCCGATGTGGTAGCTTGCGGAGCCGCAGCCGAAGGAGATGCATGTGGAGGCTCGGTCGATGTACCCTGTCGCGTCTGGACATAACGTGTGTAAGAAGCGTGTAAGAACTGTGTATTATTCGAATTCGTATCATTATTAAGTTATTTCAAAACCCCGTTTGGATATCTAGTTTGGAAAACCGTTGTTTATTTTAATTACATATGTATGTATGATTAATCAAACTTAAGTCTAAAACCAAATAAGCTCAAGCTACGTACTAATTATGGATATGTTGATATCTATATAATATGACATGATATTTTACTATAAAGTAGTATACATACCAGCATCTCCTTCAACTCCTGAACGGTGGCCCTCAAGCTCTCCAGTTCCTGATGGACACGTCGGTCACTGGAGACGGAGGAAGTAACCGCCGGGGTGGAGTCCAACCTCATATGGGCCCTGCTAGGGTCCAGTCCCCGGCCTCTCTCCCAACCTCCGTGGTGCCCTCCGTGTGCGGCGTCTAGAACTGGGGTCAGCAGCCTCGGATCGCTCTGTCCGGTAAAATCGATCCCCGAGGCCTGGGCCTTTTCAACCACCCGCTCCTACACCCACATTAAGCAGTAAAGTATAAGTATAAAATTTAAACTTGAACCTTCCAAAACTAAAATTTCAAATATGGGTAGAAAAAATATTAACACTTACGCAATACTCCTGGGTAGCGACGTTGGGATATCGAAGCTCGCCCGTGGCGAGATCTGTCGAGGTGCCGTGGATGGCAAGATATGCGGACAGCACGCTCGGTGTACCACCTGACGCCACGGTCCGAGATGTCTGCAATATTAGAAAGTAACTCTTAATATTAGAAATATTAGAAAATAACTCTTAATATTGCAGAATATCACAAAGGTCGGTCTATTGTAATTTACCGATAACTCCATGGCTCGAGTAATGTTCCTCGAGCCACTTGTGTAAGTGGGGCGACCCCTCTGCGCCGACTTCCTGTTCTCTGTATTCTGAGCGGCCTGTTTCTGCACAACGCATTAACATTTAGTTTTCTAATTAAGGAACACAAAGAAATAAATTATATCATAAATAATGAATTACATTTAAAATACATACCTGTTTGCGTTGGGAGTCGAAATAATCGCACAATAGAGGCCATGTCTCTACGTCGACTCTCGCAAACGTCTGAGTAGATAGGAGGGCCGCTCTCTCTGCCTCGGGGGTCGCCATCCACAGGGAGTAGCAGTCGGCCTTCATCTTATTCCTGTTGTATCGGACCTTGGTCTGCATGTTCTTCATCAGGCCATTGTACAGAGCATGAAGGTCGAGCACCCTCCCAGGGTGATCAGGGTCGGCTACAGGCTGAAAATCGTAATCCAACTGAAAATACAAAAAAAACATTGTTATTAGATTGCAAGTGTTAATAATAAATATATTGGATAAATCAAATGAAAATAGGCCGTTAATACGTACCCGAGCCTGATCAAAGAAGAGGGCGAATGAGCGCCGGTGCTGCTCGCCCCACTCAACGTGAAGTGGATAGTTCTTCACGAGCCGGCTCTCGTCCCCCATATACCGGCCGAACCTCTCGGCATGAGGACCGGTATAGCGATAGTCAAGGGTAAAAAAAAGGGGAAATGCTGCCTCCCCCTGGCTCTGTCAGTCCTCAGCCTATGGGATTGATTCGGGCCTCGAGTCCCCCTCTGGGGATGGGGAGGCCCTGCATCTGCACGAAATGTCAAGACAATCAATATTAAGACAAAGTTGTATTAAGAAATCAAGGTTAAATGAAAATTCAAGTGTGATATATACCTCCGGTGACTATCGCACGAGCCTGGGCCCGGGCAGCAGCACGAGCGGGACGATAGTTCCTCCGGTGAGGAACAACCAGGGTCCCGGATGCGGACGCATCCCCTCCAACTAGAAAATAAATATCGACGCTAAATTTCCATGAAGTTCATATTTATTCTATAGAGCATATGTAAAATGAATAAATATTTTAAATTTATTCATACTAACCTGCAGACGATGCGGAGGGTATGGAAGCGGCAGGAGTGGCCCCTGCGGAAGATGTGGACGCACCACCTATAATTAGACAATTAAAAATAGATTATATAAGTAATTGCAAAAAGAATGTGTAGATCAATAATATAACGTTCTAAATCAATATGCATGCACTATAGGATATATAAACATACCCGCTAGTGCGGTGGTGTCACCACCTACAGCTAGACAATAATAAAAATTGCTAAGTAAGAGAAAAAGGAATGTGTGTATTTATGATATAGCATTCTAAATCAATATACATGCACTATATGATATATAAGCATACCTGGAGGAGCGGGAGTGGCCTCTGTCCCAGATGTGGACGCATCACCAACAACTAGACAATCAAACCTTGACAATATAAGTAATTTTGACATAAATAGGCATGAATATCTGTAATATTACATTCAAAATAGATATGCGTACAGTATACCTGGAGATGTGGCAAAATCCACACGGAAGGAGGCATCCGAAGGGGTCTCCGATCGGGGTGCAAGACTGGCCCTCTGAAGCTCCCTATGGAGCTCTCCGGATGGCAGAACTGCTCTGCCTCTGCCTCTGCCTCTGCCACGGATGGAGCTTCTGCCGCCCCTCGCTGCTCCCGACATCGTCATCAAATCTAGATAAACGGTTCGTGGACACATTAGACAATCATTAAAAGTATTGACTATATATGTATAGAGCGTAAAATGTGAAGTAATAATATAACATTACTGATAACCTTTTTCGTTTCGTGGGCGCATTATACATATCTACTTGGATTTCATCGTTGATGTCATTTCTAAGCCACGTAACTTCATGATCGGTCGAAGACAACCCGTCCTTCGAAACAGACGGTCGGAGCACTTTAAGCCTTCTTTCTTCTTCGTCTTCATCGCTGTCCTCGAATTCTGGGATATCGTAGACATCTCTGGGTTTCCATCGGCATACAACACTCTATCCCGGATGCTTCAAACACTGTGAGTAGTATACTTGGAACGCTTGGTTCGGAAAGATAAACGGATCGTCCTGATCGTAAAATCGAAGTGTGTTCACACTGGTCAATCCATATTCATCTTTCCAAGTCCCAAGATTGCTTCCCCACCTGTCCGTATCGGTTCGCGGATCGTACCAAGTACACTGGAATATATAAAAGGGTTCTGATCGTCCGGGATAGTGGATGCCGAGTATACAATTTAAGTACCCATAGTAAATCACACCGTTCGATCCTATCGTCGCAATCCTACTATTCTGAGTGGTTCTAGATGTTTCTATGTCCTTAACTTCGAATTTGTATCCAAGGACACCAAATCCTTTGTAATATGCAACCTCCATACTAGGAAATTGAGCTAAACATCTTGAATCACTCTCAAATGATGCAGACAAGTTCGGATCGTGGATCTAACAAAACAAATTTTACGACAAATACATAACGATACAAGTTTAGATTAAAACTGATAGCAATAAAATGTTATTCGAATAACTTACATGATCTGTGACCCAATCACAAAAATTATCCTGATGGTATTTTTCCAAACGTTCTTCGTTCCAATCAGGATGCCCCTCACGTACCTCGTTAAAATGAATTCTGTTTTCGACAAATAATTGTGACATTAATATTATATCATTTCATACACACACAAACACAGATATAACAATTAATCCCAAAGAACTTACTCTCTAATTTGTTCAAGACATGCGCAATTAAGCAAGATAAACCGGTATATCTTGTTGATAAACATAGTGTCTACCCTCTTATACTCGGCTTTACCATATGGCCCGTCTTGAATTCTTCGTGGTCGGTTAAGCCTTGTCTCAATGTTCTCGTCCAGATAGCGGGAACAAAATGTGGTTGCTTCATCAAGAAAATAACCTTGCATGATAGAACCTTCTGGTTGATTTTTATTGCGTATATACTTCTTAAGAGTGTAGAGGTACCTAATGAGAATATGTTGAATAAATAAATACGGGCATACAGGACAACAAAAAATTTATAAATTGTGCGAAACGAAAAATTACATGTACCTCTCGACGGGATACATCCATCGATATTGTACCGGTCCGATTAACTTCGCCTCAGTTGCAAGATGAACCGTCAAGTGTATTATGATATCGAAGAATGACGGTGGGAAAATACGCTCAAACTTGCAAAGTATCAACGCAATAGAATTTTCTAGTTTATCCAGCGTCGCAACCTCCAGTGTTTTAGCACACAACTCCCTGAAAAAACAACATAGGTCGTTGATTACTAGACCAACTGAGTCGGGGAGAGAAGTACTGAGGGCTAATGGAAGAAGGTGCTCCACGATAACATGGTGATCATGACTTTTCAGCCCATCGATCTTGCCCTTCACAATTTTTATTTTCTTGCTGAATGATCCTGAGAAACCTGTGGGGACTTTCAAATTATGCAACACCTGCAGGAATCTTTTCTTCTCCGGTTGTGACATATGATAAGCGGCATTGGGAAGTACAAACTTGCCCGGTTTACTCGCTACCGGTCTAGGGTGCAATTCACTTCTTATTCCCCACTCTTGTAGATCCATCTGAGCATTCATGTTGTCTTTCGATTTCCCGTCTTTACAAAGAAGCAAGTTAAGTATGTGCTCTGATACTCCCTTCTCTATATGCATGATGTCCAGACAATGACGCACTGAATTTGTAGACCAGTATGGAAGCTCGAAGAAAATGCTTAACTTGTTCCAATATTGTGGTTTGACCTGTTTTGTCGGATCCATCCCGAAGGTCACGTTATTGTAACTATCCCATTTAGCAGTCACGTCCTCTCCGGACAATGGGGATGGAGGTCCAAGAAGCTCCTGATGACCATCAAAGTGAACCGTGTCTAACCTATAGGGGTGGTCTGGAGGCAGGAAACGTCGATGGCCGTAATAACAAACCTTCCTACTCAAATTCAAGAATTTTGATGTTGTGTGTTCATGGCAATGAGGACATGCTTTGTGACCACGTACGGACCAACCTGATAGCATTCCATACGCAGGAAAGTCATTAATTGTCCACATTAAAGCCGCACGCAGTATGAAGGTTGAATTTGTGTTTGAATCATATGTCTCTACACCATCAATGAACAAAGATTTCAACTCCTCGATCAGAGGTCGGAGATAGACGTCGATATTGTTCCCCGGTGAGTTTGGTCCGTCGATAAGAAGAGGCATCATAAAGTATGATTGGTCCATCGCCAACCAAGGCGACAGATTATAAATTATCATTACAACGGGCCATGTGCTGTGACTTCCAGCCATATAGTTGAATGGGTAGAAGCCATCAGTAGCCAGTCCGAGCCGGACATTGTGAGGATCGCTACTGAATATTGCGTGCCTTCTATCGAAATCCTTCCATGCCGGTGAATCTCTTGGATGGCTCATTTTTCCATTTTCGCTTGGAGGAGCACGGTGATGCCAAATCATTGCCTCGGCTGTTTTCTTGCACCTGAATAGCCTCTGTAGCCTCTGTGTTATGGGAAAGTATCATGCTATCTTCACAGGTATATCAGGCTTCTTATCAGAATCTTTTGGTTTATACCTGGCCTCTCCATATGTTGGACACTCTTTCAAATCTGAATTCTCTTTCCGGTACAACACGCAATTTTTAGGACATGCTTGAATCTTCTCGCACTTTAGACCCAAATCAGACATCATCTTCTGGGCTTCGTACCAGCTGTCGGGCACATTATTTCCCGGAGGCATAGAATCTTTCAAGAACGAAAGAAGCATTGTGAATGACTTGTTGCTCCATCCATTTAGGCACTTAATCTGGAAAAGTTGGACGAACCATGAGAGGGTGGAATACTTCGCATTCTCATAAATTGGTTTCCTAGCATCATTCATGAAATTTTCATATTTATCCGCACGCGGTCCTTGACCGGAAAGAATGTCATCTTCGGTACGAATAGATTCACCTAGGGCAGCCTCTACCATATCCTCCATTTCTTCTGATGGAAATAGATTTCCGTCTCCTGCCGCATTACCGAATTCTTCTTCTTCTCCTGCCGCATTATCGTGTTCTCCTTCTTCTTCTGCCGCAGTACTGCATTCTTCTCCTTCCCCGTGATATTTCCAAGTTGTATAAAGTCTAGTAAACCCATGTTTTACAATATGAAGCTCTGCCAATTCTACCTTCTGCCAGTACTTATTGCCACATCTATCGCACGGACAGAGAATCTTCTCTATTATGATCTTATTATGTGCGCGTGCAAATTCAAGGAAAGCAGCAACTCCTGCGACAAACTTAGGTTGCATACGTTGTTTCCAATCCATATACATCCAGTCCTTAACTCTGACGTACTCATGGGCCATGTTAGACTGTATAACATATAAATTATAGGTTATGCTGACTATATTAAGAAATATAAGAACGGGATAGTTACTGACAAAGGAGAAAATCCGTATATATGCTTTGTGTGTGCGTTTGTCGTTGAAAAGAATAAATTATCGCACGTATATTAACCGATAGACGGGAACTAAGTGGCGCTTTTAGTTTCATATATGAGTATCGATGAGAATATGAAGGTTTCATATTATTATATATTGGTTTTAACCCGAACATCTCGAATCGCTCTCTAATTATGCGTTTGTTGTGTATTCTTGTTGTATGTGTGTGTTCCGGCTGTCGGGGGTAGGCTTCTATCCCATTAAGAATGTATAGAGCGAACGCCCATCACTTGTGCTTTCAACCGTTTCGAGTAAATTTCGGCAGCACCTCCCCGCTGTTCTCCGAGTACACTGTAATAGAATAGATAATCATTTCAAAGCTGTGAAACAACATTGAAATGAACATCTAATCTATCTTTATACACGGAGAACCAGCGGAAAGGTACCGACAAAATATCTCGAAACGGATGAAAACACAAGTGAATGAAGGCGTTTGCTTTATACATTCTTAACTTGTCCACACGGGACAAATCTATGGGTTACCATACGATTGAATTTTCTCGTCGCGTAGACTATACGACGGTTGTTAGTATCGAGCTATACTGTCCGATATTTAACAACGTTTGTATAGTTCTAGGTCACGACGAGCATCGCACGTATGTTAACCGATAGACGGGGACTAAGTGGCGCTTTTAGTTTCATATATGAGTATCGATGAGAATATGAAGGTTTCATATTATCATATATTGGTTTTAATCCGAACATCTCGAATCGCTCTCTAATTATGCGTTTGTTGTGTATTCTTGTTGTATGTGTGTGTTCCGGCTGTCGGGGGTAGGCTTCTATCCCATTAAGAATGTATAGAACGAACTCCCATCACTTGTGCTTTCAACCGTTTCGAGTAAATTTCGGCAGCACCTCCCCGCTGTTCTCCGAGTACACTGTAATAGAATAGATAATCATTTCAAAGTTATGAAACAACGTTGAAATGAACATCTAATCTATCTTTGTACACGGAGAACCAGCGGAAAGGTACCGACGAAATATCTCGAAACGGATGAAAACACAAGTGAATGAAGGCGTTTGCTTTATACATTCTTAACTTGTCCACACGGGACAAATCTATGGGTTATCATACGATTGAATTTTCTCGTCGCGTAGACTATACGACGGTTGTTAGTATCGAGCTATACTGTCCGATATTTAACAACCTTCGTATAGTTCTAGGTCACGACGAGCATCGCACGTATGTTAACCGATAGACGGGGACTAAGTGGTGCTTTTAGTTTCATATATGAGTATCGATGAGAATATGAAGGTTTCATATTATCATATATTGGTTTAAACCCGAACATCTCGAATCGCTCTCTAATTATGCGTTTGTTGTGTATTCTTGTTGTATGTGTGTGTTCCGGCTGTCGGGGGTAGGCTTCTATCCCATTAAGAATGTATAGAGCGAACGCCTATCGCTCTCTAATTAGGCATTCATCTATAACAATCAACAATTGAAACTACAAATGTAGGATACTGATATCATAAAGCGTTATACGCAACATATGAATTCACATGACTGAAACATGCATCAAAATATTGAAGTAGGGGGCAGAAAAAAACCTTATTTGATTATCAAATGCATGGGTTTGTATGATTTATATGTATGTATTTGAGTGCTGCAATTCCGAAATTTGCTTTAACTTGTACGTTGCTTTATGTTGTTAATTTGATCATTTTTAAAATTGTAATTGGTTCTACACATAATTATTTCGTTATTGTAACAGAAAATTTTGTTTCTTTCGATATGAAACAGATACGATACACGATATGATAAATAAAAAAACGAAACAAAAACCATATCAAGATTTAACAACTTTGATTATGTCATATACGCTGGCCGATATTTTCATATTAGCCAATAGGCAAAAATAGATTGCGATCTGGATATGGCATATTGGCAGATGTTACCTATATGCATACATGCATGTTGTCTCCCCATTTTTTCATAAATTAAACCAACTTTTCTATACATGCTAGTAATTACTGGATACATTCAGGTTAAATGCATAGAGCTAGCCGTAATTTCCTCTACGGTAAAATTTCATCAATACAACACTTTGGTTCGCCTAACTAGATCGCCATTCACGAACACAATCTATTTATATGGCATGATTTTATACATTTAGTTTTACCACATTTAATGAAAATGAATCATTCATGATATGATACATGTATATACATCGATACCCAACCCCAACCTAACCCTAGCCCCAGCCCCAGTCCAGCCCCAGCCCAGCCCCGCCCCAACCTAACCCTAACCCCAGCCCCAGCTAAACCCCAACCCCAACCTAAACCTAGCCCCAGCCCCAGCCCAGCCCCAGCCCAGCCCCGCCCTAACCTAACCCTAACCCCAGCCCCAGCTAAACCCCAACCCCAACCTAACCCTAGCCCCAGCCCCAGCCCCAGCCCAGCCCCGCCCCAACCTAACCCTAACCCCAGCCCCAGCTAAACCCCAACCCCAACCCTAAGCCAAACCCTAACCCCAGCCCCAGCCCCAGTCGCAGCCGAACCCCAACCCTAACCCTAACCCCAACCCCAACCCCAACCCTGACCGCAACCCCTGCCGAACCCCAACTCCAACCGCAACCCCAGACCCAACCATGATGCCTAGCCCTAAATAATAAAAAATTTCTTTAATTTAGTTGAAGATTTACTAACCTGAACGGCGGTGGCGACGACCTGAACGGCGGTGGCGACGAGAACGGCGGTGGCGACGAGGAGAACGGCGGTGGCGATTTGGGGATTTTGTTTCGCGCGCGATCGAGAGAGGAAGAAAGAGATAACGGGCGTAGGCGATCGATCTGTGCCTTTATTAAATCGCTATTTAGTTGCCCCTACGGATTTGTCCGTAGGTCCTTGGTTTGCGGCTCCGTAGGGGCAAACACCAAATTAAGAATTAATATTTTTATTCTTGAACGTCTTGGCCCGTAGGGGCAACCTTTTAGCCCTACGGATTAATCCGTAGGGCCAACATAAATCCGCCCCTACGGATTTCAATATCCGTAGAGGCAACCCTCTATTTTAGTAGTGTAGGTCCCCTAACAAGAGTTGTAGAGGCGTAATTTCAAATGGGCTTGAAAATAACGATAAAAGCATTTTGTTAAAGTAATGGTATTTTAATATAAATTGTATTCTTCAAATTAAACATGTACCAAAAATGTCGTGCTATGAAACCTTAGTGTATGTGATGAGCTGGGTCGTTACCCCGTGAATTTTCTATAGGTATATATTTCTAGGTTTCGATAAAAATGTTAGTTTTAAATTTCATGGTATTTATATGAAAAAGTTCAATTATACGTTTTATTTAACATAGAATCTAAACACATTCAAAATTAATTGGATAAACATTAGCTTAAGGTTTTTGTTAAAGAATTAGTGTAATTTCTTTAGCATGATAATTGTAATAAAAATTATTTATAGGAAATTATAAAAAATGCTAACTCCACTTGTAAATATTCTTTTAGAAGGCAGTTTGAATCGAAATGAAAGAAGGAAAGAGGGACTTACGGGTTTTGGAGCGTTGTTAGAGGTAAGAGGATGCCTCGGTTGGTAGAATCGAGATTAAGACATGTGGAAAGAATCGATCGACGGCGCTTCGACTTCAGCAACTTCACTTGAGAAAGGCTTAACTCCTCTTGCTTGTACTTAAGAATTCAGGGAGTATTTTTGTGAATTTTCAGAAATGAGGAATAGGGTAGTAGAGCTAGGTATTTATAGGGAAACCTTTGAGAGCATGGGAATTAAAAATTGAATTAAAAATAATTAAAATAGTGTTAATGGGGTAGATGAAAGGATGGGCAGCTCTCTGGTTAAATTTAGAAAAATCAAACAATAAAATAGAGTAAAGGGGGGGGGGGGTAAAAGAGACAAACGGGCAAAGGATGGATGCATTAGGGGCTGATCAAACCGCCGGTAGCGGTTTTGGGGTTGGTTCTGAAGGCGTATCAACGCCATGTATCTCGAGACTCGTGCCAAGTGTTTTAATCAGTCTTAACTCCTCATTTATCCTATTTGATTTCTCTGAAACTTTTTGATTCTCCATGCATTGCACGTGAAACTCTTGGGCTTTCGAAAAGTTAAAAAAAAGAAGAATTATAAAAATAATTGGGACTGATAGGATTCGAACACGCAGGTTATGACACAGCAGTAGAGAGTCTTAACCAGTGAGCTACAAACTTATTCTTGTTTTATTGATCAATATTAACTTATAACTCCTAGTCAGGCTGAAATACCTCTTCTATATATTGAACAAGTTATATTTGTATAAGGATTTCAGAGTCGTTACATTTTACCCTCCTTATAAAAATTTCATCCTCGAAATTCACATAATGACAAATTTTCGAATAGTTTAGGGTATCGTGCACGCATATCGTCTTCTCGCTCCCAGATTAATTCTCCCAGCGAATCCTTTCTCTGCATCACTCGGATCAAGTTCACATCCTTGTTCCGTAAAGTCTTCACCTTATGATCCAAGATCTCAATCGGTTGCTGCTTGCAAGTTAGATTGGTCTGTATAGTAAGATCTGAGTGATCAAGTATGTGGCTGGAGTCGCTCGTATATCGTCGTAGTTAGGATATGTGGAACACGTTATACACTCCTTCCAATGAGAGTGGTAATGCCAAGCGGTGTACCACTTCTCCAACTCTTTCAAGTATGTCGAACGGTCCGATATACCTTAGACTAAGTTTACCCCATTTGCCAAAACGTATCACTCCTCTATTCGGATAGATCTTCAGAGACACATACTCTTCGGGTTAGAACTCCAGATGTCGACGCTTTGGATCTGCCTAATACTTTAGTAGGTCCTGGGCTATGCGCATCTTTTCCCTAATCATGCGAGCCACATCTACAGTTTCCATGATCATCTCTACCCCAAGGAGTTCACGATCTCCAACGTCATCCCAACTCAGCAGGGAACGACACTTACGCCCATAAAGTGCTGCGAAATGTGTCATCCCAATACTTGCCTGGTAGCTATTGTTATATGAAAATTCCACAAGGTGTAGGTGATCTTCCAACGAACCTCCAAAGTCTAGCATACAGGATCTTAACATATCTTCCAGGATCTGAATTGTTTGCTCAGATTTTCTGTCTGTTTGGGGATGATATGTCGTGCTGAAATTCAGACTCGTTCCCAGACTGGCTTAACGACTCTTCCAAAACTGGAATCCGAATCTAGTATCACGATCGGAGACGATGCAAACAGGTACTCCATGTAATCTTACAATCTCCTGCATGAGTTTATGGGTATCAAGACAAGTATTATACATCTTGAAAGTTTAAATCCTACTTTAGATTTTTACTCACCTCCATGTACTTCCTTACCAACATCTCGGTTAATTGGCCAACTCTAAATGGAATAAAGTGAGCCGACTTGGTGAGTCATCCACAATAACCCAAACTGCGTCGTTACCTTTTGTGCTGCGAGTGAGTGCAGTTACGAAGTCCATGATAATGTGCTGCCATTTCCATTCTGAGATAGATAACGGCTGAAGTAGACCAGCGGTTCTGTGATATTCAGTCTTCACCTGTTGACAGATTAAGCACTTTGCTACGCTCCTTGCTACTTCTTGTTTCATTCCATGCCATCAGTAGTGTTGTCGTAGATCCTTGTACATCTTCGTGCCGCCGGGGTGTATAGAATACGGAGAGTTGTGAGTTTCTTTTCATCAACTCTTGTCGAATAGGACCAACTGGCACGCATAGACGGTTCTCATACCGCAAAGATTCATCTTCGTGAATGATGAAAATAGTTTGAAGACCACTTTCTACTTGTTCTTGGATCTTTTGTAGCTTGGTATTATTTGCTTGAGCTGCCTTGATCAGATTGACAAAAGTGAACAAGACTTATAAGTTCATCAAGGATGATGCATTACCTGGCACAACTACTTCAATCTTCAATTTATGCAGTTCTTGCTGTAGTCTCTACTAAGAGGTGAGGTTCATTGATAAATGCCGGCGACTAAGTGCATCGGGAACTACGTTCACCTTTCCAGGATGATATTGTAGGTTGATGTCGAAGTCTGCCATGAGCTCTACCCTTCTTCTCTGCCGTACGTTGAGTTCTTTCTGAGTAAATACATATTTCAGATTCTTGTGGTCGGTGTATATATCCACTCACTCTCCCAAAAGATAGTGACGCCAAATTTTGAGTGCGAAGATGACGGCTGTCAATTCTAGATCATATGTTGGATAGTTGCGCTCATAGAATTTTAACTGCCTTGATACAAAAGACACAACATTTCCATGCTGATATAGAACACATCCTAATCCTTTACCGAATGCATCACAATGCACATTGAATCCTCCAGATCAATCCGGTATTACGAGAAAAGGTGCAAAGCTTAACATCAACTTGAGTTCTACGAAAACCTTCTCACATACTTCTGACTACATCAATATTTCGTTCTTATGTGTAAACTTGGTCAGGGATGCTGTGATCTTTAAGAATCCTTCTATAAAGCGTCTGAAGTATCCTGCTAAGCCCAGAAAACTTCTTATGTCATTGATGAACTTCAGTATAGGCTACTCGCTGACAGCTGACATCTTAACTGGATCCACAAAGATTCCTTCGCCTGAAACGATGTGTCCGAGAAATCCGACCTGGTCTAGCCAAATTTCACACTTGTTGTACTTGGCGTAGATTTGATGCTGCCGTAGTGTCTCCAGGACAATACATAAGTGCCCAGCGTGCTCTTTCTGATTCTTTGAATACATCAGGATGTCGTTGATGAAGATAACAACAAACTTGTCTAAATACTATCGGAAAACTTGGTTCATCAGGTTTATAAAAATGGCTGGTGCATTGGTCACTCCAAATGGCATTGCGAGATATTCATAATGGCCATAACGAGCCCTAAACGCCATTTTCGGAATGTCAGACTCCTTGACCTTCAGCTGATGATGGCCTGAGCGAAAATCTAACTTAGAGAAGACACAAGATCTACTTAGCTGGTCGAAAAGGTCATCGATGCGAGATAGCGGATACTTGTTCTTAATTGTTACTTCGTTCAGTGCTCGATAATCTACGCACATTCAGTACGTACCTTCCTTCTTCTTCACCAGTAACACTGGTGATCCCCAACTTAAGGTACCGGGTCTGATCCACCTTTCTTCAGTGGCTCGTCTAACTGGATACAAATTTCATTCAATCCTTCCGGACTTTGTCGATATGGAGCTTTTATTGCAGGTTGTACACCAGATTATAAATCAATACTGAATTCAAGAGCTCGATCGGGAAATAAACCTGATATGTCTTCAGGGAAAACATTTTCGAACTCTCGAACTATTTCGGGCTTTTCTCCTTCAGCTTGTAGGGAGGAAACTTCAGCGGTCTTCGACTTAGCACGGTGACTTCCTGGTTCTAAGGTTTTGTCTCCGCTTTTGAAATAGAAGAATGAATGATTTGATTTCTCAAAGACTACCCTCCTTTGACGGCAGTCAATGGTATGATAAAATACTCCTAGCCAATCCATTCCCAACACCACATTGAAGTTTGGTATGTTCAGCACTTTGAAATGTGCGTAGAATTCTCGACCGAAAATTACAACTAGGCACCGATCATACGCCAAAGTAGCCTTTAAAACACCATTCCTCGAACTGACGTTCCAGCTTGAAATGAATGGCTTGATGGGAATCGCGTGCGTTCCCACGAACCGTTGTGATATGAAGCAATGTGAAGCTCCAGTATCTAAAAGTGCAAGTGCAGGAAAGGTGGTTACTAGTATAGTATCTAAATTATGTAGGATTGCGTTTAGGTATAGCAAAAGATAACAGTGAACTAGTATCAAAAGGTTGAAAGGATGGGAAGAATTTACCGATGATGACTTGTCCTGTGGTTTTGGCCTCTTCGACCGTCATTATGAAAGTATGACGTCTCGGCACATTCCTCCTCGCCGGAGGTACATTCTTCTGCCCTTGAGGCACGTTTCTCTGTGCCTGATAAAACTGACGCTGAGGCTATGCTGGCAGTCCACAATAAGATGGTGCAGGAAGAGCCTGTCATGCCCCGCTTCCCAGTAGATGGTAACAGTGATGTGGCAAGCCCGCAATGTATTTATTATGAGAAGATCGTTTCCCTTAATAAATACATTAAGCGTAAGTAAGCAATATAACAATGTGCAAGAATAACAAGAGTAATAAAATTAAACAGCAACGTTATTTACAATCAAATTTCAAATACAACTGTCGGAAATAAAAAGATATAATGATTTAAAAAAATGCCTAAACATTAGCATATAGAAAGTAAATGCAGAAAGGAGCTAGTAGTCAGGCTGGGTAGCGAACTAGTTCAAGTCCTACTGCCTCGGCTCTATCTCTTCAGAGTCCTGTCCTCCTAACGAACATTCCAAGGAAAAGAAACAGAGAGAAATGTCGTCAGCGAACTAGTGCTTGGTATGTCTCCAAATAAGTAAATAAAAATAACTGAAAGGTGTATGAAGTGAATAGAAACCAAGTGAAAATGAACAGGTAAAGTTGTATATGAGAGTATCTAAGTATGATCATTTACAGGTATAAGATAACTATTCTAACGTGGTTATTTTTTAGTTTGATAAAGAAACTATTCATGTATACGAAAGAAGTCCAACTTACCCCATTAACTATTGTAACATGTAGTACATGGCCCGTCAAAACCCACGGGACAACGGCACATGAATTCATATAGATGTCATTTAAAATGACCTCTCGTGCCACGATATATATTCCGTACCAATATACTGTTTATCCCCACATATTGTAGTGTATAGTTCAAATTTACAGGTCTTGGCCGAATTCATGAATATAAAGATGTACCAGTTCATGTTCAAGATATAATCATATATTCAGGTATTCATGTCAAGTTCATATCAACTTATATTCATGGTTCGGTCAGGTCAGGTCAAGTGTTCAAGTTCAAGTTTGGATATTCAAGTTCAAGTGTTCAAATTTGGGTTTGAGTTTGGATTTGAGTTCGAGTTTGCATTCAGGTTATAGTCAATATCTTATGAATGAATTTAACTTTTGAAATTTTTAAGTTCGGAAGTAATCGGACAACCGCTGCACATGGACGGCAGAAATTGTGTCATTTTCCAAAACAATTGCCAATGATAACTCCGTTAATTTGCAGTGTTGTCTAATCTGAATAGCCAAGCACTCACTTTCTCCGGCTCTCTGGAGCTCAAGAGAAATAATACCGCTTAAACCTATACTAAATTTAGGGTCCTTAAAAATTTATTCTTATTGATTATATTGTTTGCATTTCTCGATGGGGTTATGTAAAATATTTTAGTATTGTTTAAAAATAAATCTCTATGGTGATTTATAATATTAAGAGTTTTGTATGAAAAGATATTTTAGTTTTAGTGGTATTTTAGTGAAGAAACCTAGATTTTAAAAGTTTATGGTATTTTTTTTCCTGAAAACTATACTTTTGAAAACTTGGTCGTATTTTATTAAAATTTTAATCCTACATTTAAAAAAAATATGTTTTTCACAATTTTTTTCATAGAAAATACGGATTCATAATTTTATTAAAGTTTAATTTGTTTAAGAAAAATCGTATTTTTTTTCCTTTTGAGACCGAATTCTCCGTGAGAAGTTCTGCATCTTGCTCTACTATTCTAAGAATGTGCAATAATCTGTACCATCCCCAAACGGGTCTCGTAACGAGAGTTGTAGAGGCGTAATTGCAAAAGAGCTTAAAAATAAGGATAAAAGTATTTGTAAAAGTAATTGTAAAAGTAATGGTATTTTAATGTAAATCGTATTCTTCAAATTAAACATGTACCAAAAATATCGTGCTATGAAACCATAGTGTATGTGATGGGGTAGGTCGTTACCCCGTGAATTTTCTATAGGTATATATTTCTAGGTTTCGATAAGAAGGTTTTTTTTAAAATTCATGATATTTATATGAAAAAGTTCAATTATACGTTTTATTTTACATGGAATCTAAACACATTCAAAATTAATTGGATGAACATTAGCTTAAGATTGTTATTAAAGGATTAGTGTAATTTCTTTAGCTTGATAATTGTAATAAAAATTATTTAAAATAAATTATAAAAAATGTTAACTCCACTTATGGATATTCTTTTAGAAGACGGTTTGAGTCGAAATGAAAGAAGGAAAGAGGGACTTACGTGCTTTGGAGCATTGAGAAGAGTTAAGAGAATGTCTTGGTTGGTAAAATCAAGACTAAGATGTGTGGAAAGAATCGATCGACTACGTTTCGTCTTCGGCAACTTCACTTGAGAAAGGCCTAACTCCTCTTGCTTAGACTTGAGAATTTAGAGAGCATTTTTGTGAATTTTCAAAAATGAGGAATAGGGTAGAAGGGCTAAATATTTATAGGGAAAAATTTGAGAGTTTGCGAATTAAAAATTGAATTAAAAAGAATTGAAATAGTGTTAATTGGGTAGATGAAAGGGTGGGCAGCTCTCTGGTTAAATTCAGAAAAATCAAACAATAAAATAGAGTAGAGAATAGTCAAAGGGACACACGGGCAAAGAATGTATGCATTTGGGGATGATCGAACCGTCGGTAGCGGTTTTGTGGTTGGTTCTGGCGATCGAATCAACGCCATATGTCTCGAGACTCATGCCAAATGTTTTAGTTGGTCTTAATTCTTCATTTATCTCATTTGATTTCTCTGAAACTTTTCGATTCTTCGTGCATTGTAAGTGAAACTCTTGGGCTTCCGAAAACTTTTAAAGATGAAGAATTATAAAATAGTTGGGACTGATGGGATTCAAACATGCAGGCTATAGCACAGCAGTAGAGAGTCTTAACAAGTAAGCTACAAAATTGTTTTTGCTTTTATTGAGCAATATTAACTTATAACTCCTACTCATGCCGAAATACCCATTTTATACATTGAATAAGTTACATTTGTACAGGAATTTCAGAGTCGTTACAACCAAGACCACTAATGTGAAGAGGAAGGCGAGCTTGGTCTTCCAACGTTCTCTTGGCGATTTGTTGAGCAGCAGAGAGGGCGGAAGAGCTTGGGAAGAATTTTCAAGGAATTTTAGAGGAGTTTTTCGGTATAAATTCAGAGAGAAAAAGTATTTTGGGCAGCTAAGTATTTTTAGGGAAGAAGGCAGGTTAAAATATAGCGTAGAAAAAAGAATTAAAGGGTATTAAAAAGGAATTTAATAGGGAAAATGAAGAGGTTAGGAGTTATCGGTGTAAAGGGGCGGTTTGGAGTGGAGAAATGAACAGACAGCAGCTAAAGAGATGCGTACCCACGGGCGAGGCACGGATGGAGTTGCTCGGCCGCCCGACTGGGTCCCTAGCCACTTGGGGCGATTTGGCTACGGTGGATGGGGTCGGGTCTCGAGTGGTAGGCTCGGGTCAATATGATTAGTCCAAAAACATGTGTCATTTCTCTATTAAGTTTTCGAAAATCCATGCAACGCTCATGAACTCTCTGGGGCTACAAAACAACAAAAAGAAAATATAATAAATTAATTGTGTTGCAAGGACAGATTATGGGACAGTAGTGTAAAGACTTAACCAATAAGCTACATGTTTTTTATATATAAATTAAGCAAGAATTGAATATATACCAATAAGGAAAAGATAAATAGAAATAAAGGTACTAGGATTTTGGGGCCTTTACATCCGTGGCACCATTTGGGACAAAATAATTCCGATAAAACCTCTAATTTTTAGTCAAAAAGGCATATAACCGATAAAATACAAGAAATATTTTTCCTTATTTTTTTTAATTGGCTTATAAACCTCATCCAAGCACACACCACATCTATACACATAACACACACACGCACCGAGGGGATCCCATGAATTTGCCCCGAAAACGTTTAATTGTGGCCACTGCGTCTTATGGTGATGATGCTCTATATTGGCGATCTCCCAGATTAGGACACGTGGCAGATGACTTGTCCCAGAACTCAGAAGAAAGGGCCCACAGGGGCCGACCAGGCCACTCCTGTACCCGACCTGCAAGCACAAGCTGTCTCTCTTCAGGACCCCATATGAATTGGCCTCCTCGGCTTCTCAGCTCGCCCCGAGCTGCCACAGGACCAAGACTCCTTGGCCTTCCCGCTCATTCCCGAGCTCCCCTGCCGAGGCTATCTTCCTCGGTCCCTCCGACCGACCAACTTCACCACTCACAGGCGTAACCGTCGCTCCGTAAATTTCGCCATGCGCAGATTCTCCGCCGGCAACATCCCACGTTCCACGCTATCACGATCCCCACTAACAGGCGATCCGCTCGTTACGCGGGCGTGACGTCGGGAGCGTAACTGCCAGCGAGATTCTCGCGCCTGCTGCTGCGTGCTGCCGCCACTATATAAACCCCTATCATAGAGTGGTCAAGTAAGCTTTTTTCACCCCACTTAGCCGTTACTCTGCTTGGATCTTGTGCTAACTTGATCGCCGGAGGGTCCTCGGTGGTACCAAACCACCCCGGGACTTCCTTGCAGGTATTCGGCGCGAACTCCTCAAACTACCAATCTCCTCAAAACCCATTGAGACCCACACGCAACAGAATATCACCTCCAAAATCCACCGGGAGATCGACGGAAGACAACATCTGAGTGAGACCCGAAAATGACCTCCATTAGTTGGCGCCGTCTGTGGGAAACTGAACTCCACAAAAAAAACAAAGTTGGCCTTCCGATCTCCATCCACATGGCAAGCGATCACCCTGAAGATCCAGGTACCAGGCGTCACCTCCCCCTCACTGGAGGCGCGGATGAACCTCCTCCGGTGACCGTCATCAACGCCCTCGCCGGCCGAATAGATCGGCTATAGTCCCTCTTGGAGGCGTTCGTCCGCGTCCAAACGGCCGGGCCAGGGCCCCAGATCGCCGCTCCTCCGCCTCCAGAAGGCTCTGCCCTCTACGGCACGGCTGACCACCGGCAGGATACGACCTATGGCCACAGATCTCACGGGCCGATACTCCCTGAGGCCCGCTGGGTGCCCCACAACTCCACACCAAGATCCGCCGCCAGAGCGCCTCACCTCGAGCCTCGTCACGGCCCTTACCCCCCTGAGGAGATGTCGGTCACCTCGCCTATCCCCAGGCATGATCGACACCCCCTCCCTCGACAGGGTCGCACAGAAGGGGCTCGCCATGACGGCTCGAGGGCTACCTCGTCCGGGGATCTGAGGAACCTCATCGAGAGGAACCGGGGCCACGCCCAGACACAGATCTCCCAGAGCAGAGGCCAGGGATCACAAGGCGCCGAATCTTCGGGGTACCATGGCCGACTCGACGCTCTCGAAAAGAAGATCGAGGGCATGTGCCGGGAAGGTCACCTCTCGGGCGACGGGGCTAAGTACGCCGCCGACTCGCTCACCAAGCCGTTTACCGAGGGACTGCTCGCTTTCCACATCTCCTCGCGCAACAAGCCTCCGAAGGTCTCTCTGTTCGACGGGAAAACCGACCCGAAAGACCATTTGGATGCTTTCACCACAGGGATGAGCTTCCAGGACCATTCGAACGCCGCCCAGTGTAGGGACTTCCCAGTCACCCTCATCCGCTCTGGTCGGGACTGGTTCCGAAGACTCGAGCCTCACTCAATCTCGACCTTTGACGAGCTGGCTACTCAGTTCCTCAGCCACTTCGTCGGGAACCGTCGGCAGAAGGGCACCGTCGACTACCTCTTCACAATTAAGAGCGGGGATAAGGAGACGCTCAAAGCTTACGTCACCCGCTTCTATAACGCCCTCCTCAAGGTCCCCAAGCACCGGGACGAGACCGTCATCACGGCGCTCAGATCTGGTCTTAGGCACAAGGAGTGGTTGCGCTCCTTTGCGTTGGCGCAGCCTAAGACCATGGCCGAGGTCAAGACGTGGACCGAGCGCGAGATCCAGCTCGAGTCCGAGGTGAACGCGAACCTCCCTCGAGTAGAACGTTCCGACCGGAAGAAGAAGGCTCGGGAAGAGAAGCCAGAGCGTCAGCATCCCTATCACCCGAAATTCCAGGAGTACACCCCGCTCAACGTCTCCTTCGCAGTGTTACTAGAGGAGGCCCAGGGCGAGGGGTTCTTCAAGTTCCCTCCAATCCCGCGTCAGGCCTTGAAGCGAACCCGGGGCCCCTACCGTGCCTTCCACCGGACGCTGGGCCACGCCATGTAGGATTGTAAGCAACTTCGGGACTACATCGAGGAGCTCATCCTATCGGGGCACCTCGCCGCCTACTTGAGGGATAAGCGGTAGGGCGATCATGAGCAGGAGTAGCGTCCTCCTCCCGCCGAGCTGACCATCGGCCAGATCATGCTCGTTTCGGTAGATGATCAGTCCGGAGCCCAGGGAGCCCTGTACCCAGTGCCGAGCAGGGAGACCAACAAGCCTCCGGGGAGCTCGGGCCATGCTAATAAGGTCATCTATTAGCATGTACTTTTTTAGGGCAATGTAAACTCTTACTAGGGTCTGTTGTAAATTTAATAAAGATCAATGGAATATTACGAAAAAGAAGGAAATGTCTCATTTATTCAAAAAGGTATTATGGGCTCCTCAGCCATACATACAAAAAGAAAAAGAAAATTACAGCAGCGGGGGAAGGGGTGCAAAGAGTATTGCTCATGGTACTCGGTAAAGATCTCTACCATCCGAGGCCTTGCGAGATCCAACCTCAGCCCTTGATTCCCCCCGCGCGCGTTGACCTCAAGCCTCAGTTCGTAGCACTCACGGACGAGCGCCACCGAGTGAGCCAGCCGACTCGAGGAAATCAGGCCGAAGCGCCTCAAAGACCGCAGCTTGCCCACGGCCACGTCGTAGAGCTGCTCGGACAAGGGGTTGTAAAGCCCCGGCGATGCTCTCCAGATGGAGTACATCAGCAGCTACAGCAGGGGGAGCGTCGGGGGAGCAGCCGGCCGAAGTGGTCTTCGATGCTCCCATAGAACAACTGCATCGTGTCCTCGGTACAGTTCTGATCATAAAGGTATACATTTTCGAAGTGGATGATATCGGGGATGGTAAAGGGGAAGTCTTCCATTCTCAACAATCTGTTTACGAAGAAAGGAAGGACCAGTACTCCCTCAGCCTTATATAGCCCACTGCGCCCCAACGGAACCCAACAGTGGTCCGTTTTCGCCCACAAAGTCGCTACCACGTGGCGATCATTGAGCCTTCTCTGGAAGAATCGAAACGACGCGACTCTGGCACTTCGCCTCCCCGCGCATTCAATGCGCATGCTACGCGCACGTTCCCCGCGACCGTTCTTGTTCCCCATACCTGCCACGGGATGGTCGGGCGAAACCTCATGAAGAATCGGCCAAGCATCTACAATGCTCGGCCATCCCTGGCCGGTAGCTTCTCTACACGCAACGCCGGGGATCAAAGCCCTCGCCGAGAGGCAACCGCGCAGTTTCACTACCTGATTATCCTTAGCAGGCCTACTACGGCCCTTTCAACGCTAAGGTTCAAAGTCCTTCATAGAGGCAGCCGAGCGGCTTCTTTGCTCGGCTATCCCCGGCCGATAGCTTCCCTACTCGCAACGCCAGGGATCAAAGCCCTCGCCGAGAGGCAACCGCGCAGCTTCACTGCCCGGTTATCCTTACCAGGTCTCCTATGGCCCCTCCAACGCTAAGGATCAAAGTCCTCCTTTGAGGCGGTCGAGCCCGACCCTTGCTCGGCTATCCCCGGCTGGTAGCTTCCTACCACAACCAACAGGGATCAAAGTCCTCGCCAAGAGGCACTGGGAAGTAACCCTGCTCGGTCCCCGTCTTGAAGGATCAAAGCCCTCCTTAGAGGCATCCGAGCGGCTTCCCTGCTCGGCTATCTCCGGCCGGTAGCTTCCCTACTCGATACGCTAGGGATCAAAGCCCCCGCCAAGGGGCAACCGAGCAGCTTCCCTGCTCAATCATACCTAGCAGGCATCCTCCTGCCCAACAGACGCTGCGGGTTTGTAGCCCTCATAACGAGACCACTGAGCCCATTTATGCTCGGCACAACTACGACGAACATCCCTATGCCTATCACATACAGCGGATCCGAAGCCCCAACAAGGGACATCAGGTCTATCCAAGTGTGAGCGATCCCCCCTCGACTTTAGGGCCATGGAGATGCCTCCTTCTCAGCAGCGCTTGGCATACTTGGCAAGTGATCGAAATCAACTCGACGAACGATCGCTAGACAGATAGCCGACCTGACATGGAAGCCCAACAGTGCAAGCAAAGATATTTTACGAGCATTCTTCACAAACAGAAGATAAAGTGAAAACTGATGAAACCAAAAAAGTTTTACTACCAAAAGCGAAGTCTTTACAAAGGGTATTTTGGGCTCCCCAGCCTTACAGACTTCCCGGAGGCTTACAAAAATTCCAGAAACGGCAAAATAAAAGGAGGAGGAAGACGGGGGCTTTAGGACTCGGGGCCAGGCATGACCTCGGGGTCCTCGATATCTACCACGAGTCGAGCAGGGTCCTCGACCAACTCCTCGTCAGGAATCTCTTCCCCCTGCTCATCGGCGTCCGCGAGGGGGTATTAGTCCCGGAGCTCTTCACCGGCGAACTCCGGCATATGGACCTTAATAGCGTCGAGGGCCTCGTGACAGATGCGGGTGGTGGCCACGGCTAAGTCATTGTAGAAGTCCTTCGACTTCTTGTAGCCCTCCACTGCCTTCGCCGCCGAGAGGTCGGCCTGCTCCGCCGCTTTGACCGCCGCTCCTAACTCCTTCCGGAGGGCCCTCACCGTCTTCTTCAGGTTGCCGGCGAGCGCCTGAGCGTCCTCAAGCTTGACTTCGGCAGCCACGGCGGCCTCGCGGTGCCGGGCAACCTTCCGTTTCCCAGCCTCCACCTCTCCATCCAGGGCGGCAACCCTCGCCATCGCCGCCTCCAGCTCCCGCTTGGAGCTCTCTTCCAGCGAGGCAAGCTGGTCCGCGGCCTTCATCGCCGGGGCTATCACCTCGGCCTTCATGCGTAAGGCAAGGGCGACGTGCTGGAGGACCTGAAAAAAATAAGAAAGAGGTCAGGAAGACGAAGGAAGCTCAAAATCTCACAAGCAACCGAGCACTTACCTGCACGGACTCCTGGGCGATGGACGCCATCTGGGCCCTGAAGGTCCCCCCGGGGACCCTGCCCCCTGCCGACCTCTCTATTTTGTGTAGCAGGCTGTCCGCGACAGATAGCCCCGAGGGCTTCGCGAACCGGAGGCCCCCCTCCTTCACCATGATCGGTGAGGACGGGCCCCAAGGAGACTTCCGGGAACCCCTCTTGAGTGGCTCCGATAGAGAGCCGGTCTCCTCCTCAGAGACCGGGTCCTCCAGAATTCGAGCCCGCTTCCGGCCCGGCGTTCTGCTGGCCCCGGGGCGGGATCCGCCCCCGAACGCTCAAGGGACGTGGCCACTGGAGGCACTAGGATGGAGGTCGAAGGAGACAAGGCAGGCTTCGAATGAAAAGAGCTGGTGCCTCCAGCCTTCGTGACCTTCCTCGGCTGGCGTATGGAGGCTCGGAGCTCGTCCATATCCATGGGTCCTGCACAAAACCAAATGCAAAGAAGTCAGTGACACATGCAATATACAAGCCAAAAAGCAAGCCTAACTAACCGAGAACTCGATGGGGCTGAGCCCGGGCCAACTCAGGACTCTCTCAGATAGCAACTTGTCAAATCGGGGGACGGGCTCCCACAACGCCACCCTCACCGTGGCGGGGTCATTGGACTGGTTCCCCGGCAAGCATTTTTCCCTCGACCACTTGGTGGGCATGGGCCAGTCCTCGCCCTCGGGCGGCGCGACGAAGAAAAACTTCTTCTTCCATCATGAATGGAAGAAGGTAGGGCTATAACTCCTGTCCTGGCGGCGCCCCCTGTTGCTTTCTAAAAGAGAGGTAGACCCACCTCGGGTCGCCCGTTCGGCCCCCAGGATGATTTTTGAAAACAAGGGTGGAATCAAGGATGAAGAGGCTGAAGGGAATCGCCTATAGGTTCATGCGGATCAGAAACCCGAGGAGAATCCTCTATGAGTTCGGCACTAGCTGGCCAGGGGCTAACCCGAAGAAGTTCAGCGCTTCGACGGCCTCGAAAGAGAAGGACATGCGCATTCCACCTCAAAAATCTTCCAAATACAGGGCGATCTCCCTACCCCGTACTTGGTCTGCCCTCTCTTCCTCCTTGGCCAGACAAAGCATATAACGTGAGGGGATGTGGAAGCGAGCCTGAGCATTGGCAAGCTCGTTCTCATGCCTCACCCAACACGACGCGCCGGGGATAGCGTCTACCACCTCCTCCCTGGGGGCTGCCCTCGCCGCGCGATCCCGGGAAGAGGATCTGACTCCTGCTCCCCGGGAAGACTCAGGCTCAACTAGAGGGTCCCTAGAACCTACTCCTACGGCATCTACAGATTCTACGAAAGAAGACATTTAACCTGAAGAAGAGAGATCCTCAGGAAACGAAAGCAGAAGTAAGAAGACGAGCGCCGAGCAACCAGAACTTAGAGCGAGGAAGTATGAAGGAGTAGGGGCCCTGGGGTAGGCCCTACCCCTATTTATCACCGCAATCGTCCTCATCCAACGGCGCCCTTCATCTCCCGCCAAAAAGCCTCCTCGTGTCCGACGGCCCCGATTGCTCCACTTGTCGTTCCCATACTAGGACGCACCCCATCAGACGCCGCAGATCTGCACATGTTGCATCGGCCAACCGACGCTTGACACGCGGACCGTCGCTTTAGTGACAGGATGCACGAACCGGCGCACCTTCCTTAAATGCAGAGATCTCTCCCTGATTCGCTGGCAGAAAAGACAGCTGACAGCCCGGGGACGCGTCCCGACAAAATCTTAAGAGGGAGCTCACCCCGGGTGGCCCGGCAGTCCGCTCTTGACCCGACCCGCCATTTGGTCGGGACAAGAGTGGGGGGCTAATGATGATGCTCTATATTGGCGATCTCCTAGATCAGGACACGTGGCAGATGACGTATCCCAGAACTCAGAAGAAAGGGCCAACCAGGCCACCCCTGTACCCGACCTGCAAGCACAAGCTGGCTCTCCTTAGGACCCCCTACGAATTGGCCTCCTCGGCCTCTCAGATCGCCTCGAGCTGCCACAGGACCAAGACTCCTCAGCCCTCCCGCTCGTTCCCAAGCTCCCCTGCCGAGGCCATCTATCTCGGTCGCTTCGACCGACCAACTCGACCACTCACAGGTGTAACCGCCGCTCCTCAAATCTTGCCATGCGCAGATTCTCCGCCGGCAACATCCCACGTTCTACGCCATCACGATCCCCATTAACGGACGATCCGCTCGTTACACGGGCGTGACGTCAGGAGCGTAACTGCCGGCGAGATTTTCGCGCCTGCTGCTGCGTGCTGCCGCCACTATATAAACCCCATCACAGAGGGGTCAAGTAAGCTTTTTTCACCCCACTTAGCCGTTACTCTTCTCGGATCTTGTGCTAACTTGATCGTCGGAGGGTCCTCAGTGGTACCAAATCAATCTGGAACTTCCTTGCAGGTACTCGGAGCGAATTCCTCAAACCACCAATCTCCTCAAAAATCATTGAGACCCACACGCAACAGGAGATCACCATCAAAATCCACCGGGAGATCGACGGCAAACAACATCTGATGGAGACCCGAAAAGGACCTCCATCACATGGAGTTGGAACCCTACTCATTAACTATAGCTTTATTATTATGATATGGGTAGGGGTATCCTTCAGTTTTGGTTAGGGGATATGAAATAGCAAGGGGGAATCATTACATGTGCGTCAAGTTGCAAAATTTCTATTCATGGAAGTTAGGAGTTAAACATCCCTGTAGTGCTTAATTGTTTGACTAGTTAACCAAGTCCAATGAATGAGCATGGGCCGGGTTCATTAAAACTTTTGAGTTGGTCCTTGATTCATTCACAAGGCGTCTTTGATTAATTAGTTGGTTGATAGAGTAAAAGGGATTAATTGTTATGGCTTGTTGACCCTTGAACAATCACAACAAATCAAGCAAAGGCAGCGTTTCTTGCTTCGTTGCAAGTCATTTTGTGTGAACAATGAGTCGTGTAATCAATTTTGATTTGGCATTATGTGAATTAGAGTGCCGCCTTGAGCATACTTTTGTATATTAATTAAAAATAGATTGATGGAGGCAACTTGGGCTTGTTTTACGCATGCACTCGAAATGTATGAATTTTGAAATAACTTATGAGACATCATAATATAACTAATTGGTAGCTAAAGTGCCGAGGTTGGGGTCGGATTGGACACAGATTGAATCAAGAACATGTACATCATATGAAAAGTAGATGCATGTGAGAAAATGATTTAAGTCCATAGTCTATCAGAAGTGTTTTGATGAAGCTTCTATACTCGAAACCAAAACATTTGGAGTCTTCTGGACACTGCAAGAAAAAGGCATTTATTTCGTTGGAGGGTTTATTTCGTCGGCTATCATCCAACGAAATAAACCCCAACTAAACCAAATCTGCCACCGAAATTCTTCCAAAATTTAATTGGGGTTTTTCGTCAGCTACGACCCGACAGAATAACCCAATTAAATATAAAGACTTAGGTTTGAGATCAGATCCCTTTTTCCCAAACCAAAAAAAAAACTATCCTCCAAAACCCCTTCTCCTTTGATCCCAAGAGTTCGACCTCCTCCTCCTCCCATTACAGGTGACGATCGGCCCCATTCTTCTCGAAGAATACCCCCTCTTCCTCCAAGCGCAGCCCCCTCCTCCCTTCCTCGTCCCCCACCAAGCCGCCGGCCCCCTCCTCCTTCAAGCTATCGCCGCCTTCACCTCCTCCTCCGAGCGCAGGCCTCCACCATCGCCACCACTATCGGCCTTCTGTAATTGTGGTAAGCTCTTTCTCTCTCTCTCACACACACACACACACACACACACTCTCTCTCACAGCCGCAGTTATCCACGTAGTGTCGTCGGCTTCCACAATCCCCGCCACCATCAGCCTCATCTACTCATGATATGCCTCGCTCTCTCTGTGTGTGGAAAAAATTGATTGTTAAGTTTATTGAATTTGTGATTATGTTGAAAAAATTTGTTGATTATGTGGAAAAAATTGAATGTTAGGTTTATAGAATTTCTGATCATGTTGAAAAAATGTTGATCGTGTGGTAATATTTCATGATAGAGATGAAATGAGAGAACCTCGATTTGATATCAAAACCCGAAAACCTAAAACCCAAACCCTAAAAATCTTGAAATTGAACCTTGAATTATGAATAAAAAACTTCAAATTATAGAAAATCCTAAAAACTCCAAAACCTTAAATTAAAAACTGTCAAAAACCTTGAAATTGAATCTTAAACCATTAAACAATACTAAAATCTTATACTAAGTGTATGAAACTCGACGATAACATGAAATTTACATGTTATCATTGAGAATCTTACATTCAAAAAACAAAACGCGCCTTAGACCCCGTCTATCAGTTATATACACAAAAGTTTCCATCGCAACATAAAACTACGTGATGGTTGTCAAAACTAAGCGTTTAATCGTTGTTTCTGACAACCGTCATGTGGTTTATGTGACAAGAAAAATGGTCGTATTATAACCGATAGATTTGTCTAGTGTGGACAAATTAAGAATTTATAACGCAAACACGCCCTGTATTTGTGTTTTCATTTGTTTCGAGATTAATTTCATCGGTACTTTTTTTGCTGGTTCTCTATGTACAAATATAGAGGAGATAATCATTTCAGTGTTGATATTTAGTATTGAAATGATTATTATCATTTCTATTGCAGTGTACTCGGAGAACAGCGAGAAGGTGTTGCCGAAATTTTCTCGAAACGAATGAAAACACAAATGCAGATATGTATACGTTATAAATTCTTAATGGGATAGAAGTCTTACCCGCCGACAGCCAATGTGATGTATTGATGGATAAAACTGAAACATTAAATCTTAACTACAAATCATAAACTAAATGTCAAAATGAAATGCTAAATATATAATACATGATGTCAGAAATCGGAGAGTAATGGATAAGAGTTGTATGAAACTGTTGAAATTTAGTAATGATTATAAGGCTGTCATTGAAGAGTTTATGGAATTTGCATTGAGGGACTGATCCCCTGAAGAATTGATTTCTTGTCTGTGTAAAAAGTGCATGAACGGCTTCGACCTTCGTCGAGATATGATGTATGAGCATCTACTAAAGAACATGATTTCACCTAGGTATACAAAGTGGAAGTTCCATGGAGAAGATGCACCGAGAGTTGATATTTCTACTAGCGTTGGATTAGAAAAAAATTGATCCTCTTCGTACGTGTTTTAGGACACGGGCTTGAATAATATGTTGGACGAGCTTCGAACTGGCATGCATCTGATCCTGACATTGTTCCTGATCTTAATGTCGGAGATGAAGATATCCATAGTCTCCCTGATGCAGAATCGGCGAAATATATGAAGTATATAGATGATGCGAATGTACCCCTTTTCGAAGGCGTAAACATCTATAATTTGGGTTGCATTGTCAAAATATTTTATATCAAATACCAGAATAATTGGACTAACAAGTCTTTTGATCGGTTTCTTGAAGTGCAAAGGGAGACTTACGCTAAAACGATATTGCTGGAAAATTTCACTGAGACGAAAAAGATCTTGAAGAAGATAGGTTTTGATTATGAGAAAATCGACTCGTGTCCAAACGATCGCATATTATACAGGACTGAGGAGGATAAGAAGCTGGACAAATGTAAAACTTGAAACTTATCTCGGTGGATCGTCCCTCGAAAGGATAACGGTGAAGATGAATCTAAACTCGATACTCCTAGACGGATTCCGGCAAACGTTTTGCGATATTTTTTAAATCAGGAAAAGACATCGACGATTATTTCTGTCATAAAAAACTGCTGAAAACATGATGTGGAACAAAAATGGTCGTACTAAGGACGAAGTATTGCGGCATCCAACCGATGGCGAAAAGTGGAAACGCTTTGATACCATGTATGATGGTTTTGTTGCGGATGCCCATAATGTAAGACTTGGTTTATCTGCAGATGACATGGAACCGTTCAACCACGGTGCAAATCACAGTATATGGCTAATTACTCTTGTTGTTTATAATCTTCCTCCATGGATGGGTATGAAGTATTCTTACATACAAATTCCTTTATTGATCCCTGAAAGTACATCTCATTCAAATAACATTGATATATACCTGAGGCCGTTGATTGAAGAGCTGAAGGAGTTGTGGGAGTCAGGGATACAGGTTTATAATGCCCACAAGAATGAGACATTTACACTTCATGTGGCACTCTTGTGGACAATCAACGATTTTCCATCATACTCCATGTTGTATGGATGGAGCACTAAAAGTTACAAAGCATGCCCGGTATGTCTAGAGAAAACCATATATGATCCTAAAGTAGGCGCACGGAAGATCAAGTATTACACAGGTCACTGTCGATGGTTAGATAGAAACCATCCATATCTTCGTAATTTTAGTAAGTTTAATGGTAAACAAAAGCATAGGCGTGCCCCGCCTGAGCCGACGGGTTTGAAGTTGTGGGAGGACACATAAGGTTTCAATACTGTTGTTTTTAGGAGGATGACAGAGAATACAATTTCACATGTTGCTGGCGGTTACTGGAGGAAGAATCACATTTTCAATGAGCTAGTATATTGCCATGATCTCAATTTGCGTAATAATTTAGATTTCATGCACATCGAGAAGAACGTATGCGAGCCACTCCTTAACACCTAATTGAATGTGAAATCCAAATCTAAGGATACACTTGCGGTGCGACAGTGGTTCTTATAAGAGAGGTTGCATCCTGAATTGTATCCATGAGAAGTGAGGAATGGTAAATGGTCAATTTCTATAGCGAAGTACACGATGTCTTATAGCGAGAAGGGTGCTTTCCTCGGAGTTTTTGAGCAAGTAAGGGTTCCTGACCATTACTCATCAAATCTCTCTAAGTGTGTGGATATAAAACATAAAAAAACTCTCACCTTAAAAGTCACAACTGCCACGTGATCATGCAACAGTTACTATCTATTGCAATTGGGGCGTTAAAGGATAAAAATGTTGTTTTAGTTGTGACGGATTTTTGTCATTACATCCAAGATTTAAGCTCCAAGGAATATAGAGTAGATAATTTTAGAAATCTGGAGAACAAATTTCCTATCATTCTCTATAAATTGGAAATGTTGTTTTCGCCTACGCTTTTCACAATCATATTGCATCTCACAGTTCATCTTGCAAAAAAGACGCATTTAGATGGACTCGTAAATTATCTGTGGATGTATCCATTCAAGAGCTAAGCAATAGTTACGTATTTAATAGTTGATTTTAACTTTTGAATAATATTTATTATATCATCAATTAAACTTACCCAAATAAAATCTACAGGTTTATTTTTAAGATAAAACGATATATCTGTAATAAAGCTAAACCCGAGGGGTCGATTGCCGAAGGGTTTCTCGTCGAGTAATGCATGACATTTTGTTTTATGTATGATTAGTCTAAAATATTTCACATTTGAATGAATATTTTACCCACTATTGTTAAGTTCTAAAAGGTGTTTATTGTAATTATATAACATATGGGGGTTTATGTGTAAAATTTTTATTATCATATGTTTTTACTTAATAATTAACATAATGAGGGAAAACATATGCATATAATATTCTTATGAAATATTGTAATATGCATATCATATCAAATATTTCTAATCAATATTCTTAACATATAATATTATATAAAATGGTTAGGATAATATCTTTAAAATACAAAATATTACTAATATTTTGATTTGAGATATTATGCAGATTAGCTCAGGTCTGGAATTCAGGAGATCCGAGACATCGGAATCAAATCTGCTGAAATATGGAAGCAAATTGTAAGAACGACAGAGACTCAGTGCATTATTTTCAGAATCCAGACGTCGAAAGGATCTCCAAATGTCAACAGAAGAAAGTAGAAAAAATCCCAGATGATGATCCCATCAATACGCTGCGGTTGGGCGGCCAAAGACCATGATATGCGGCGGATCCGCGGCATGATGATAGCCATCCGATTTGAAATTTGGTCACTAGGATTTTAACAGCGTATATTCACTCAAGGAATCTTGGATTTCTAGTTTCTGTGACTATATATAGAACCGAGAGTTTCACATCTAAAATCATCAAACCTAAGAGATCAAGAGGTCCAAAACGATCCACACATCCAGGTGATATGCTAGTCATTTACCTCCAACAAGAGAGAGAGCGAGAGCAAAAACTAGGGTTCATTGTAATCTACTTTCAAAAAGGAGAGTTGTATGAAATAGTTGATTAATAAAGGTAGATCTTAGTTTATTTATTTTCGCATTTACTTTCTGCACTTACTTTCTGCATCTTAATCATGTTTTCACTCTTTATCCTTTCTTCTAAATCTCAAACCATAAGCGAGTAATTCCTAACTTGTTAGGGTTCGTAGGATAGGGTAGATTAATAGATGATAAAATCTTTTAACATCTTTTATACATTTTAAAGTCTATAAACTTTAGCAAAATAAATGTTAACATCTTTATCGGGAGCTCTACCAGTTTATTGATAGTCACGACCATGATTCGAAATTGGTTTAACACTTGTTTTGTTAAGGGATAAACATGAATAGAGATCAATGTAACGACAAGGGTTAGTAGTGGGGAAAACCTAGTTTCTTCCAAAAGAACCTTAATCTACATTAATCACTATCGATCTAGTTTTAAACTATTAAAAGATAAAAGGAGTCATTTTTAATCAGTCATCCATTACTACTAAGTCCCATGAAACCTACAAGCTTTCTCTTCATAAATTCTATATCTGTAACGACAAACAATCACCCTTCTTCTATCAACTCGTCTAAAATAAGAAACTAGTTCACGTTTCCCTGCGGACAACCCATACTCATTGCGGCTAGCTACTAGCGACACCGTCTTGATTTTGGTTACTTTACAACACACTTTTCAGCATCACATCAATCAAATGGCGCTGTTGCCGGGGAAACGGCGGTAATTTTTTTTCGGCTATTCGGGTTGACTTCTTAAATCCATATCATAAAATAAACAAAACCGTATCTTGTGTATCTAACGATTATTGTGCGAGTTTTGCAAGTAAATCTGGAGTAACTGGAGCAAAGGAAAAGAGATTCAGATACTTTCATCGTAACCTAGAGGATCATAGGAGGGCACTGAAAAAAATTAGCAAAAAATCCTTCTCTCTTGCAGCAGAACCGCGGCATAAGCATAGATTTGGCGGCGGAACCACGGCGGCGTGGGGGAATTGGAGCTCCAAAATCCTGTGGTAATTTCCTGATATCTTTCTCTCTCCTCTAAGATCCAATATTCTGATTTTTCCTGTAGGATTCTTTGCAAATATCGGCACTCAAAAATCTTTTTGTGTGTTATGATATCGGTTTGTTTGTGCATATCTAAACCATAAATTAAAGGGTAATAACCTAAATCCAGATTATATGGGGATTTCATCACCCTTCCTAGGCCTTACAGTTGAGGGACCGGACGTGACCCCCGGTGCTTGAGGCGTTGCCTTTCTGTGAAGACACAAAACGAGTATACTTTCACCCTAGATTAATTAAAAAATATGTAGACCAAGCCTCTAAGGACTGTCGCGCTCAATTAGGATAGAGGAGGGTCGTGGATAATCTATCGCTTATCCGCATTTCTCTTGTGGTATCTAGGCAAGCGTGATTAAGAAAAGTGGTTACTTAATTAGGCCCGCTATTTTCAGTGATCCGTATAGCAGATACCTCCTATTTACCTGGCACTTACCTTGCCACAAGAGAGATAAAGAGGTGGTAGAGAATTGATTCTTGACTTGTCCTTTGGAAGTCTAGGAGCGGTCTAGTAACTTAGCTTAGGTGACCTTAGTTCCAGGGATTGATTGTGCATTTTTATGATTTGTTGAGTCAAGCTTCACGTCCGACACTTTTTAAAAACAAATATTTTTTTTTGTTCTCACACACGCTGCTCCGTGCACTAAACCCGCTTAGTACATGATCGGCTGGACACGGGATTCTAGTGCCCGTCTTGTCCGCGTCTTTGCTATCGACTCCGAAGTTGGCACTTCATCTTCTATTTCTCCTCCACCCACCACATCTCCCGAAATGGACGGATCACCATTGGGATTTCAACTCTGCCACCACCCGTAGATGCGCAGAATCCACCGTGCATCTCTCTCCAAGAAAGATGCTACCCCGTAAGCAGGCCACTTCCTACTTGTTTCTCTTCCACCGGCCAATGGCGATAATTTCAAAATTAAACCCCACTTCATCAAGCTGTTGTCCAAATTTCACGGGCTTGAATCCGAAGACGCATACGTTTTTATAACCAAATTCGAGAAAGTATGCGCAATGATGAACACAACCCAACTTTCAGGGGATGCTCTGAAATTACGTCTTCTCCCTTTTACCTTGTGCGACCTAGCAGAAAAATGGCTTTATGGCACTGCCGCACATTATATCGCCAAATGGGACGAGTTCGTTATAGCATTCCTTAAGAAATTCTATCATCATTACAAAACCGCCCGTGTTCGAAACGAGATTAACCAGTTTATCCAACTTCCCAACAAACCATTTTGGAAATGCTTTGAACGGTTTAAAAATCTTCTTGTCCAATACCTTCATCACGGAATCGATAAATGTCAACTTTGTTGAATTATATATGAGGCTATTAATCCAGCGACAAAACATATGCTAGAAACCATTTGTCAATGTTATTTCATGTCTAAAGACGATGGCGAAGCTTGGCAATTCCTGGAAGATCTCTCCGAACAAACATTACAGTGGGAAAGCATTAGACCAACATCGTCTTCATCTAGGGCACGTATCCATCAGCTCGATATTTCCATCGCAGTGAAAGCCGAAATGGCCGCGATACAAAATAAACTCGAACCTATAGAAAACAAATTCTCATCAGCCTCCATAAACCAAGTTACGCTCCCCAAAACCATGTGTGGTTGTTGTTCTGGCCCATCACATTTAACGGAAGAATGTCTTTTAAATCCTCCATTTTAAGGTCAAGAACAAACTAATGCTTCTTTTCAGCAATGATCTAGAAATGATTCTTATTCTTCCATATACAATCAGGGATGGAGGAATCATTCTAATTTTGCTTGGAATCAGAACCAAATTCAAAATCAAAACCAGTTCTCAAGCAACTATCAAAGGCCTCCCTACAGCAACAACAGCCACCACAACAAAGTCAGCACCCCTTTCAACCGCAATCTTTTCAAAACCCGGCCAACAACTTTGCACCTTATAATAATTTTTTCCCAATGGCCAGTACCGATAAAACCTCTACACTCGAATGTAACTTAGAAATGTTCATTAAACAATCTACACAAACGACGGCTAATTTAACATCTTCTATCTAAACGTTAGTGCAACACACGGCTTCTCACGGTGAAAGTATTAAATCGATAGATGCACAACTTGCACAGTTAAATTCCGCGATGAGTAAGAGAAAGAAAGGGAGACTTCTATCTAAAGCTCTACTAAATCCCGGCCACTCACAAAGCGCAAATCTCGTTTTTAACCAACAAAATCATAACGTGAGCGTCGTAACTACGTTGAGATTGGGAAGAGTGTTGCACAACCAAGTTGGGGAACAAGTTGAAGTTGATAACGATGAAACCCCAGCTACTACTTCTAACCCTAATTCATCTAGTCCCCCATCCTCTTCTAAGCATATTCTCCATTCTTCACTGGGCTCAAACCCTCATCCTACTTCCTTGGATAAACCTCAAACGACCAAAAATCCAATTTTGGGATCCATTCCATCGCCACAAACTTCGCCACAAACGTTGGACCCAACCCTTATTGATAAAGCTCTCTTTCCAAACAGGTTGAGGGCCAACAAACAAATGCACAAATGGAGAAGATTGTGGAAATGTTTAAGCAAGTTAAAATAAATATTCCTCTCCTAGATGCAATTCAGCAATTTCCGTCTTATGCTAAAATCCTCAAGGACCTGTACAGTAGGAAGAGGAAAAATCAAGTGCCTAAAAAGGTTTTCTTAATGAGTAATGTGAGCACCGCTTTTACCCAACAGTTGCCGAAGAAATGCAAGGACCCCGGTTGTCCTACAATATCTATAACTATTAGGGGCAAAAGTATTAATCGCACCCTACTCGATCTAGGTGCTAGTGTTAATTTGCTCATGTATTTTGTGTATGAGCATTTAGGCATAGAAGAGTTGAAACCTGCACACCGCACACTCCTGATGGCTGATTGATCTATCACCCACCCTAGGGGTGAGCTAGAGAAAGTGTTAATCATGTAAGTCGATATCGCGCACCCTACGGGTTCGCGGGGAGGAGAAATACGTAAAAAATGATTTTTACGGGTGTCGCAACACCGACTTGAACTCCAGGATCGATGCTAAACCCTAACTAACAAAACTGTAAGAAGTTAACTACTCAGATAGGAAGTTATACCTCACGTTACCATATCCTCCGGGTCTTCTTGTCGCTGTCCTCCTCCTCGTCATAAGCTTCAAGGATCGTATGGATCGATGCCTCTTCGTCGGCCTTCTCGAGTCAAAGACAATCCATCCAAGAGTCTATAGTCCGAGCTCCAACCTCAAATCCGAGGTAACTATGGCATCTAGTTCGTTAAACTAGATGTCCTAGATGATGTAGTCAGTGTAGATGGATTAGTATGTCTCTAAGTACCCTTGGATTCTCAACACATGAGAGATTTAGGGCTAGAGGAAGAAGAAGGAGCATGAGAAAAAGAAAATGAAGAGTGAGCTAAAAATAAAGATGGCTCATTTATGATGAATAATGAAGCATACAATAATTGATGAGATAAAATATCTCATAAAATATCAAGCATGCTTCAAAAAAATCTAAAGAGGGAGTCATGCCATGAGTCACCAAGTAGCCATGCCTCATTCAATGTAAACCTCCACCTCATTTCCTCTACCTCATTAATCTTTTAATCAAAAGATTAGAAACCCTAATGAGGTTTCTTCTTCTAGATGCAATCTTGAGTAAATTACTAGAATGCCCCTCATCCATATATACATACCCGTATCCGTATTCCAAAAAATACGAATACAAAGAGATGAAAATAATCCATCAATATAATACTAGGATCCGGCTTAAACCAAAACCCATTAGTATTATCCGTCCGAACATCATACGTGCACAAGTACACGTATGCGATCGAAACCATACCGTAACACCATACGGCCTCTACATGTTTTGCCCGATGCAGGGAAACCCTCTATGTGGGAATCTAAAGACTCGACACTACGCTGTCAGTGGGTTTAACCACAAGCACGTCAGCGGTACTAGCTGCACATAATGGCTACCCAGGTATCTGTCGATAAGAAGGCCGATGAGCAAACTCATCTGAACTCCTACTGAGCCTATCTATGACAATCTCCGTACAGTCCGGTCTGTTCATATAAGAGTATCGCATATTGTGCCTAGGGCGGCGGTAATCGTCAGACTCCTAATAGCGTAATAAGTCGTGTCGGAGTGTAGCCCAAAACTCCCTGAGAAACTACTGGAGTATCTACCAGTAAATCTCGCTTGCCTTGGCCAAAGACTTTGTGTAATGGCTTTCCGAACACAGCATGATATCAACCCCCTAATACCGGGAGAGACCTATCTAACCACCACTGCCTCCAAGTGCTTCGGGACTACACCCAACTACTACTTGTTTGCACGACTCCTTTAAGCCGTGGTAGGGTAGTAATCTAAGAATAGTGGGAACACACTCGAGGCGAAGTAGCAGTGTCAAGTCGACGGGCTAAACTGTACTCATGTCACCTGGGAACTGCCACCCGACGTTAGGTATAATACCCACCAGCAGTTCCCTATGAGTCCTATCCAGTGTACTTATAACCCAATGAGCACCTGAATACTATCTCCAGTACGACGTACTAATGGCTGTGGGACAGACCATCTCTCCTGCTGGGATGAGAAGCGTATACACTAGTCTACTATGGAGTATCGATGCTCCGTCTCGATAATTCTACGACTAGGGACCTGTATAAGATGTGCTTATAGACTACCCAGCCTCCACTAGTGTGACTGCCTTCACAATGCCGGTAATCAAGCAAAGATCCTAAGGGCTCTACCAATATATATAAGCGATATGCTAAAAGAAACACATGCACATATTGTGGTAGAAATAAACCAGGTAGCATACTACCATTTTGAGCAAGACTGTTATTATATCCGTGTATATCCCAAGCTTCCAATATGTAATATACAAACCAGTATGATACAATAATGGCCTCTAGGGCATATAACACTAACAATCTCCCACTTGCACTAAGGCCATGTATTGGCATATCGCAGACTATCATCTTGAATAGCCTCTTGAACTGTGTCTGAGGGATGGCCTTAGTGAGTGGATCTGTAGTGTTGTTTTCCATATCTACTCTCCTCACCTCGATCTCCCGACGATCAACGATCTCCCTGATCAGGTGGTACCACCTCAAGATATGTCTGGACTTCTGATGGGACCTGGATTCCTTTGCTAAAGCTATAGCGTCGTTGTTGTCGTAATACAGCGGTATTGGATTAACAATGGTTGGAACCACCTGAAGTTCTATTAGGAACTTCCTCATTCAGACTGCATCTTTTGCAGCTTCACAAGCAGCGATATACTCCACTTTCATCGTCGAGTCAGCAACGGTGTCCTGCTTGGAGCTCTTCTAACAGACCGCTCCTCCATTAAGGGTAAAGACATAACCTGACATAGACTTGGAGTCATCCTTATCACTCATGAAGTTGGAGTTAGTAAAGGCCTCGATCTGGAGGTCTTTTCCTCCATACACTAAGAACATCTCCTTAGTCCTTCTCAGGTACTTGAGAATGTTCTTTACTGCTTCCCAGTGCTTCTCCCCTGGGTTTGAATGATACCGGCTTACCACGCTTAGTGCGTAAGCAATATCTGGTCTGGTACACAACATCACATACATTATAAAGCCTACCACAGAAGCGTAGATTATAGATGTGATGCGAGCCCTTTCCAAATCAGTCTCGGGAGACATCTCTTTGGAGGGGGTGATTTCGTGACAAGCCGGTAGACTACCGCACTTTGAATTTTCCATACTAAATCTTTTCAGTATGGTGTCGATGTACCTTAACTATGAAAGTCTCACCATCCTCTTTGATTTATCACGATAGATCTGGATCCCCAGAATGTAGTTGGCATCACCCAGGTCTTTCATTGATAACCTCTATGACAAGAATCCTTTGACTGGTTGTAGCATAGGAATGTCATTTTCTATCAAGAGAATTTCATCCATGTACAAGAAGAGGAATACCACAGTTCTCGCTACAATCTTACTCTAGATGCATGATTCATCTGGATTTTTGATAAAGTCGAATTCTTTGACCGTCTCATCAAGACAGATGTTCCAACTCCGTGATGCCTGCTTTAGTCCATAAATGGATTTAAGCAACTTGCACACTTTCTCGCTGCTCCCACTCTGAATGAAACCCTCTGGCTGATCCATATAAACGCACTCTTCCAAATTACCATTTAGAAAAACGGTCTATACGTCCATCTGTCAAATCTCGTAATTATGGAAGGCAGCAATGGGAAGAAGGATCCGAATGGATTTGAGCATAACCACTGGAGAAAATGTTTCATCATAGTCCAAACCAGGTCTTTGGCGAAAACCTTTTGCAACAAGTCTAATCTTAGAGGTTTCAACCTGTCCATCTACACCAATCTTCTTTCTGAAGATCCATTTGCAGCCTACGGGTTGTACCCCTTATGGTGCAATGTTTAAAGTCCATATTTTGTTGGTGTACATGGACTCCATCTCGGTCCGCATTGCATCCGGCCATTTTACCGAATCGCCGCTCTGAATGGCTTGCTGGAAGCTAGTTGGCTCATCATTATCAATGATGCAATCCTCTCTATCCCCATTTATGAGAAAACCGTAATATCTCTCGGGCGGATGAGACCGCCTACTAGTTCTGTGAAGTGGTGCGGGGATGTCCTGTTCTTTCGAAACTTCTGGTTCTACCATACTTTCAGTATTAGCTTGTGGTTCTGGAATTTTTTCTAGTTCTATTGCGCTCCCACTAGTTCCTTTTTTCTAAAAATTGATTTTTCAAAAAAATAGGCATAACGAGAAATAAAAACCTTTTGTTCCTCTGCGTAATAGAAAAGATACCCCCTGTAGTTCTTTGGGTATCACATAAACTTACATAGTACTGAGCGTACCTCGAGCTTGTCCGCATGCTGCTTTTTTACAAAAGCTGAACATCCCCATATTTTCAGATACTGAAGATAAGGTTTCTTCCCACTCCACATCTGATATGGTGTGATAGGCACAGTCTTGGTAGGAACCTTGTTCAAAAGATATACAGCTGATTCTAGTGCATAACCCCAGAAGGATCGTGGCAACTCAGCGTTACTCATCATGGAACGTACCATATCCAATAGGGTTCTGTTCCGCCTTTCCGATATACCGCTGTGTTAAGGTGTGTATGGAGCAGTAAGCTAAGAGAGAACTCCATGTTAGTTATATGTATGCCCTAGAGGCCATTACTATACATAGGATGTATATTGTAGTGGATGTTGGGACATATATAGGGAGGACTTTCTTTCTCGACATGATAGTATGCTATCTGGTTGCTCTTTACCTTAACGTGTACACTGATTGTCTCTCTGTTACATGTTGGTAAAGCCCTTAGGATGTGTACTTGACTACCTGGACTATGATGTGGATCATACTAGTGGGGACATGGTAGTCCATAAGTACATCCTTCAAGGTCCCTAGTCGTGGGTGTATCGAGACGGGGCATCGATATACCAGAGTAGACTAGCGTATACCTTCTCGACCCATACAGATGGGCGATGGATGATCCCATATCCATTGGTGTTTGACATCAGAGATGATATACGAGTGCTCAGTGGAGACTGGGTACACTGGACGGACTTGCCGAGAACTCCCAGATGGTATTATACCTTACGTCAGATGGCAGTTCTCTGGTGACACTGGTACGGGTTAGTCTGTAGACCCGAGATCGTCATAGAGTCTTGTGTGATTCCCACTGTGCTTTGATTTCCACTTTACCACGTCCAAGAGGGCGTGCAAAACGGTGGTTTTTGGGTACAGTCCCGATTCACATGGAGGCAAAGAGCGATAGGAGGGGATTCGTCTCTCCCGGTATAGGGAGTTGATGTTGCGCTGTGTTCGATTGGCTATAACCGGAAATCCCTGGCCAGGGTTGCTGAGATTTACTGGTAAGTGTTATCAGTAGTATCTCGAACTGTTATAGACCACATATCGACACGACTTATCGAGCTACTGGGGTCTGACGGTTACCGCCCCTAGGCAAGATATGCGACATATCAGACGATTAGACCGGACTGTACGGTAAGTATTACTGGTTGGATTCACAGGAGTGTGAGCGGGCTTGCTCGTTGATATTCTGATCGCCCAATACCCAGGTGGCCGTTACGTTTAGCAGACCGCTTGCGGCTTGTGGGTGTTTGATATGATCATCACCTGCTGTCGGCGTATTGACGAGTCTTTAGAGTCCTACACAGATGTTTCCTGGCTCAAGCGAAACGAAATAGGAGCGCATATGAGATATGTGCGGGACCGAGAATAATACCAGCATGTGATACTGTATTCTATTCTCGCGATTTGTATCATTGGACGGTTATATGAGATATAGCCGGGTTACCGAATCAAATATTGATTCGATATATTGATATACTTAATATTAGTCGGTTATATACAGTATGACCGGATCATGAAATCAAGTGTTGATTTAATGATTTAATATATAATTATATATTGGATATATTACTTTACATTGACTAGTATTGTTCACTTAAGATTGATTTTCTCACTTGATATGCACAAGTTGTATATGTGATATATGTTTATGCACAAGTTTGTATCATGATTGATGATACATGCAAACTTAGGTATGTGTATGATTTACACCATGTTTAGTTAATGGTTAGGATTTTATTTTCTTTATTCATTTTGTAAAAACAAAATGGTGCTTTTCTTTATTTTTGGCTTAATGCTTCATGAAGCTTCATAGCATCTTTGAAAAGTTTAAACCATTTTGTTTTATCCTTAAACCTAACCATTACCTAAACTATGGTTTGCTCTCTACATGAGTTAACTTACCCATGGTTGCATTATGATAAGCTTCACTTGAATTTTCTTTTTGGAATTAATTCATTTTTCATTTTCCTTCTTCTTCTTCATGAAGAAGAAAACCTTGGTAGAAAATTTCAAGTGTTGAAATCAAGTGAGAAATCTAAATCCAAAGTGAACCCACTTCCTATTTCTTCATCCTCTATCACTTGCCATGTTGTATAGGATGTTTTCTTCACAAGGTTCATGACCAAGTGAAGATGGAGCTTGAGTTTGAGTTGCCTCGACGTAGATCATCTTCGGCACCGAAATCAACGACCTAGCCCGATCATTTCTCCGATGAAACCAACGCTAGAGTCCAGGAACCCGATGATCGCAGTGGAGGGACGTCATCACGGAGCTAAAGAAGTGGAGGACCGGATTTACAAAGGTTGTAATCCCTTTCACTTTGTAGTAAAGTAGTTTACTAGCTTTTGTTTCGTCTTACCTCTAGTTAACGATCTAGCATTAGAGTTATTTGGCATATGGAAAATTTGATTTTGGCATGGTTGATCAGTTGTGGAACCTCATGAGTGTGCCTAGGAACCCTACAGTGGTATCAGAGCCTAGCTAGAGCCTTAGGCGAAGTGTAGACGAAGTTAGAAGTCCGATCGAACCCGAAACCCTAATCGAATACCCCTCTCTGTACATTTTCTGAAACTGTGCATTTTTCCTAATTAAAAATGCTTAAAAAATTCAGCAGGCAATTATAAGAAATACTGTGCAAAACGACAAAAAGATGCACCCAAGGCGCCGCGGAACCGCGGCACAAGCTTGGCTTCTGCGGCGGTTCCGCGGCCAAATGATGACGTCATCCTTTACTTTTTGCACAGTAATTTCCCTATTATTGTTTCTGTTATTTATGAGTAGTTTTAATTTATACTCAACAGTTGAGTTTTCTGGGTTGTTTTGGGGACTCGATGTTTCGATCGGATTATTTAACTTTGTTTATGTATTTCCGGGTAATTTTAGAATATGTTAAAAAGTTCGACCGGATATAAATACCCATTTTTTCCCTGCCGGAAAATTTCCAAGTGTTGGATTTTTTCCGTAGTTTAAGAACGTTCTAAGTAGTGCAAGTAACGTGATGGACCCTCTAGAAGACAACAAACCTTAACTCGATTATATGACCGTCTTGAACTGCCCTTTGAACCTTAGGGTTTGGGGCAGTACGGCGTGCCACATGTAAGGCGTTGGCTTGACCCTTCTACGGCTGGACCGTTGCTACTGTGGTATGAAGTGGATATTTTTAAACTTATTTCATGTGTTGAGCTATTTCGGGAAAACTTGGGTGTTTGATTGTTCAATCGGAAAGTTTAACATTTTCTATTTATCTGGAATTTGATACAATATTTGGAATCCACAAATAGGTATGAGATAACTGATTTGAATGTTATAAATCTAGCAGTTTAGTCTCACTTGATCAGTTGCCACGGAATTTTGATGCGATCAAAAGTCCGTCGCAATCGCGTAGCGTACGCGGATACTCGCCGGTAAACTTAATAGATAGCCACGCCCCATAGCCCCGACCAAGTGACTGTAGGAGAACCCCGTCGCCGAAAGCATCCGTTCGGGTGCTCGCGGCAGTGGTGTTCCGCCTTAGTGCACTTCGTCGACGGTATCGGGGGTGCGGCCGTCTACTAAAGTTTGCGACGAGCATTCGGTCAGGATGCCGGGAATCTTGTTGAATTTCCTGACTTGATATTGAAAAAAGAGTTTTCGATAATGAGACTAAAATGCGGGGTTTATAATTGTTAGGCATGTGATGTCTAAGGAATTCATTTGGTTAGGCATGCGACGTCTAAAAAGGTTGCGGATTCCAACTGTTGTAGTTTTTCACTTTCTTTTCTGTGACCGTAAGTGTAATATGTGATATCGCCGGTTTCGTTGCTATATGTCAACGACAATTGGGATGGGCATATTTACTTACGTTGATGACATGTGATGTTATGTGTTGCTGGATATGTTATATTGGATTGTCGTGTTTGAATAGCCGGGGTTTTTTATGTGGGATGAGTGTTTTTCATTTTCATTCATGTAAAAAAACTTGTATGTAATATTCTTTTATTGGGGCACTTCCAGGTTGCGGAAGATGTCACCGTTGATGTATATTATTTACTTTTCCGCATTATGATAGACCCAATAAGGGGAGCACAAGTAACCGGGTTCTAGGGTCCAGAGGGAGACCATCTCGAGGAGTCGAGTCCGGGTCTCCTAACCCTAGAATTGGTAGGGTTGCTTGCCGCTCTCGTAGGGGTCTAGGGGTGTGGGATTGGCTATTCATAACGACCGTGGAATCCACGTTTTATTCAGGCTCAAAATAAAACACGGACGTCCTAGTATATCCAATATTTCATATGATATTTTATGCTGCGTTATCTGTGATATGATCATGTGATGTGCTGTGATAGATACTATATATAGTATATATGATATATTATATAGACGTTACTTATGTTTTACACCCGCGCTAGCCCTGCCCCGCTCTGCCGTTAGTTACCTAACCTAACGGTGCACGAGGGGACATCGAGGCGAATGCGGATGGCATAAGTGTACGTTGTATTTATCTGTGATGTGTAGGTGTTTAAATGATGGGACTTCATTAATTTGATTAATGAATGAAAAGAAACCTAAAAGATGTTGTGGAATCGAATTTTCAAAAACAGGTAGCTACAGTTCTTGCTTTGCATCGCGGTGTTCCTTGTAGAACATCCTGCAGCTTATTCGATGAGGAAAGGGCCGAGATCCCTTCACCGGGAGTGACCCCTTTAGCAATAACTGGCAGATGCTATAACCCTCGGTTTGTCTTTTGATTGATTTTGGAGTTTTTACTTTGCATAGTGGTATATATGATATATCCTGCACCTTATTCAATGAGGAAAGGGCCGACGATCCCTTCACCGGGAGTGACCCCTTAGCAAAACTAGAAAAACCTCAAAAACACTCCATTTCAAAATCATTTGATTCTACAACGATATCAAGTTCATTACGCAATAGGTTTTCAGAAAAACCTGTCGTAGCCCTCCGTCATTTCAGATAAGTCCTACTTAGTATTCGTGTTACGTTTGTTGGCCTGCGTCAAGGCGTAGTGTGCGATAGCTAACTAGTATTTATCTGTTTATGCATATGATGCAGATTGGATTAGGGTAGTCGTGCGACTTTGTTGGCCTGCGTCAAGGGTCGTGCGGGTGGGTTTAATTCAATCAAGAAATGACGGGTTGAACTTGACTAGCGCACTATGGTTTGTTGGCCTGCGTCAAGGTCATAGGACGCTAGGGGTAAAATATTATCGGGAATTTTAAGTGTTGAGATTTGCAATGAGATTGCATAACTTCTATGAGATAGTTGGATCCCGATACCCGCTGCGAGTAATTGTTACTCCTGAGAGTGTTTTACACATTACAATTAGCCGATCAAGTAGGTGTCTAGAAAGGTGTCAACGGGGTTACGCCTCTGGGAAAACGAGGTTTACTTTAATTAGGTCCGTGCGAAAGCACGTGGAACCTCCCTCAAAGTACCGACACTGGCCTGGCTGAAAAATTGGCGAACTTGTAGAGTGTAATTAATCCCGGCTAGTCTTTCCTTTTAAGGTTTGAAGGAAGATTTGATAAAAACAGTGGGAGCCATCCTGATTAGATAAAATATATAACCAATCTAATCTTGCAAGAGCATACGCTGAGTGTTTTCTTCTCTCTCTCTCTAGGTAGCGACCATATCATGCCTTAATCAAGATAATAATACGGATATATTGACCGAATCCGCTTGTTATACTGAGCTGGGAAACGTTGGTCCCGCTCTAACTTATAATTGTTATAAGACAGAGCAGGAATTTAGGGAATACCAGATTTCCCATGCCGCCCAAACGAAGAAAGTGCATGATGATGCATCATCTTCGGGTGTGTTCATTACAGAGAACTGTTTCTCAGTATCCTTTACGTCCTGGGTATGTGATACCGGATCAGGATCCCACATATGTAATTTGTTACATGGGCTACAGATAGGTAGAGAACTGAGAGCGGGCGATAAGTTTCATGAGACAGAAAACGGTGCAAGTGTTGCAGCCAAGTCTGTTGGTCACTATCACCCTGTATTACCAGAATACATTGATTCTGAACGAATGTTATTAGATACCGAACTGATATACAAAATCATATCAGTCTCTTTATTAGTAAAGAAAGGATATAATTTTGTATTGTTGGATAATGTTTTAAACATTTCCTATATCAAAAGTTGATCGGTTCAGGCACGTTATCTAAAAGCAGACGTTCTAAATCAAACTACAGTTCTTAGTATACAGAACACACACAAGAGGAAGAGTTCAGAAATGAACGGATCCTTCTTGAGGTATTGTAGACTAGGTCATATCAATGCGACCCGACTAGCTAAAGTTACATATAGATGCATATTTAAATTAGTTTGAATTTACATCTTGTGAAACTTGCCGGTCATGTCACAGAGATAAGATGACCACAGCTCTGTTTATTGGAAACAGAGAAAGAGTTAGTGAACTCTTGGGATGATACATGTTGATGTATGAAGGTCCCTTGTCTACACATGCCAAGACCGGTTCTTTGTACTTCATTACATTCTCTGATAATCTCTCAAGATTCAGACATATGTTCCTGTTGAAACACAAGTCCGAACCTTTTGAGATATTCACAGAATATAAGTTAGAAGTAGAGAATCAAAATACGGGTATAAGTATTATGTCCTTTGATGAGATCAAGGAGGAGAATACTTGAGCACGGAAATCCTGGACGATTCTAAAGGAGAATGGGATTCTCTCTCGGCATTACTCCTTCCATACACCATAGCACGTCGGTATATCAGGGGCGGAGCAATAACACCCTATGTGATATGGTGTGCTCTATAATGAGTAGTACTGAGTTTCCTATTTCCTTTTGGGAGTTATGCACTTGAGAAGCTGCATACCTATTGAATAGGGTTTCAATCAAATCAGATGCCTACCACTTCAAATGTGATATGGAAAGGGAACAGCCCATATCTTAAGTTGGTTAAGATTTGGGGTTGTCCGGGCTATGTCTAAAAGCAAAATCCGGACAAGCTCGAGGCAAGGTCTGTTATGTAGAACTGGAAAGGTTCCAGCTATACAAACTACAGCAGATGATTTGGTAGAACCAAAGGATTCAGTAGATTCCAACGAACCTCAGCTTCTCCGCCGATCTAGTAGGGTTCCTCACCCACCTGAGAGATACTTCGGTTTCTCTATGACAGTGGGAGCAAGGATTGCATCATGAGATGATGACCCAACTAGTTTCGAGCTGGCCATCAGGAGTGGGACTCTGTAAGAATGGATGGATGCTTAGCAATCTGAGATGGAATCCTTATACACCAACAAAGTATGGACTTTGATTGCTTTATCTGAAGGGTTAAATCCCTATCAGGAGCAAGTATATCTTGAGAAGATTACTTGGTGTACTTGGAAAAGTTGAGACTTTCAAAGCTAGACTTGTTAAAGGTTTGCATCATTGACCAGGTATGGATTTTGTTGAAACATTTTCTAAGTAGCTATGCTTAAGTCCATCCAGATCCTACTTGCCACGGCTACATACCATGACTACGATATCTGGTGGTTGGGTGTCATGACTGCTCTTCTAAATGATATTTTAGAAGAGAGAGTCTATAAGTACACAGTCAGAGGGCTTCGTAGACAGTGGGAGCAGCGGAAACGTGTGCAAGATGTTTTATGTGATAAAGCAGGCATCGCGGAGTTGGAACGTCTGTTTTGATGTGGTAGTCAAAGAGTTTGACTTCATCAAAATGGTAGATGAACCTTGTATATACAAAAAGGAAGTAGAGAGTATGGTTGTGATCCTCGTAGAGTACGTGGATGACATACTCTAGATAGGGAAGGAGTTTCCTATGCTACGCTCGGTCAATCTCCGCTTATCACAGAGATTCTCCATATAGGATTAAAGTGATACCTACTAAATCCTAGGTTTTGGATCTATGAGATAGATCTAATTGGATGTTAGGATACTCACTAGTTGCAGTGAGATGATATCAATTGATCCTGGGGAGAATCACTGGAAAGGTTCCAGGGTGATAAGGACGACTGAAAGTCAGTCACAGGCATTGTCTTTACCCTCAGTAAAGGGACGGTATGTTGGAAGAGTTCCAAGCTAGATACCGTGGCATACTAGACGATAAAGGCTGGATACATCGCTACCAAAGATGCTACCAAAGAGGAAGTCTGGGTGTATATTAGTTCATGAGATGAACTTCGTTCCTACCATTGTGAGACAATGGAGTTGTGGCTTATGCCAAGGAACGCCCGTCCCATCAGTGATCCAGACATATTCTAAGGCAGTGTCACCTGATCATGGAGATGGTTGATCTCCAGGGGATCAAGGTTAGGAGAGCAGACTCAGAGGACAACACGGCGGATCCACTCACAAAGGCCTTTTCCCAGAGAGAGACTATTATGGGATGGTTGAGTATGAGATACTACAACCACTGCTATCAGATGACCCTATTGCAAGTGGGAGATTGTTAGTTATATGTATGCCCTAGAGGCCATTACTATACATAGGATGTATATTGTAGTGGATGCTGGGACATATATAGGGAGGACTTTCTTGCTCGACATGATAGTATGCTATCTGGTTGCTCTTTACCTTAACGTGTACACTGATTGTCTCTCTGTTATATGTTGGTAAAGCCCTTAGGATGTGTACTTGACTACCTGGACTATGATGTGGATCATACTAGTGGGGACACGGTAGTCCATAAATACATCCTTCAAGGTCCCTAGTCGTGGGTGTATCGAGACGGGGCATCGATATACCAGAGTAGACTAGCGTATACCTTCTCGACCCATACAGATGGGCGATGGATGATTCCATATCTATTGGTGTTTGACATCAGAGATGATATACGAGTGCTCAGTGGAGACTGGGTACACTGGACGGACTCGCCGAGAACTCCCAGATGGTATTATACCTTACGTCAGATGGCAGTTCTCTGGTGACACTGGTACGGGTTAGTCTGTAGACCCGAGATCGTCATAGAGTCTTGTGTGACTCCCACTGTGCTTTGATTTCCACCTTACCACGTCCAAGAGGGCATGCAAAACGGTGGTTTTTGGGTACAGTCCCGATTCACATGGAGGCAATGAGCGATAGGAGGGGATTCGTCTCTCCCGGTATAGGGAGTTGATGTTGCACTGTGTTTGATTGGCTATAACCGGAAATCTCTGGCCAGGGTTGCTGAGATTTACTGGTAAGTGTTATCAGTAGTATCTCGAACTGTTATAGACCACATATCGACACGACTTATCGAGCTACTGGGGTCTGACGTTTACCACCCCTAGGCAAGATATGCGACATATCAGACGATCAGACCGGACTGTACGGTAAGTATTACTGGTTGGATTCACAGGAGTGTGAGCGGGCTTGCTCGTTGATCTACTGATCGCTCAATACCCAGGTGGTCGTTACGTTTAGCAGACCGCTTGCGGCTTGTGGGTGTTTGATATGATCATCACCTACTGCCGACGTATTGACGAGTCTTTAGAGTCCTACACAGAGGTTTCCTGGCTCAAGCGAAACGAAATAGGAGCGCATATGAGATATGTGCGGGACCGAGAATAATACCAGCATGTGATACTGTATTCTATTCTCGCGATTTGTATCATTGGACGGTTATATGAGATATAGCCGGGTTACCAAATCAAATGTTGATTCGATATATTGATACACTTAATATTAGTCGGTTATATGCAGTATGACCGGATCATGAAATCAAGTGTTGATTTAATGATTTAATGTATAATTATATATTGGATATATTACTTTACATTGACTAGTATTGTTCACTTAAGATTGATTTTCTCACTTGATATGCACAAGTTGTATATGTGATATATGTTTGTGCACTAGTTTGTATCATGATTGATGATACATGCAAACTTGGGTATGTGTATGATTTACACCATGTTTAGTTAATGGTTAGGGTTTTATTTTCTTTATTCATTTTGTAAAAACAAAATGGTGCTTTTCTTTATTTTTGGCTTAAAGCTTCATGAAACTTCATAGCATCTTTGAAAAGTCTAAACCATTTTGTTTTATCCTTAAACCTAACTATTACCTAAACTATGGTTTGCTCTCTACATGAGTTAACTTACCCATGGTTGTATTATGATAAGCTTCACTTGAATTTTCTTTTTGGAATTAATTCATTTTTCATTTTCCTTCTTCTTCTTCTTCTTCATGAAGAAGAAAACCTTGCTAGAAAATTTCAAGTGTTGAAATCAAGTGAGAAATCCAAATCCAAAGTGAACCCACTTCCTATTTCTTCATTCTCTATCACTTGCCATGTTGTATAGGGTGTTTTCTTCACAAGGTTCATGACCAAGTGAAGATGGAGCTTGAGTTTGAGTCGTCTCGACGTAGATCATCTTTGGCACCGAAGTCAACGACCTAGCCCGATCATTTCTCCAATGAAACCAACGCTAGAGTCCAGGTTCCCGATGATCGCAGCGGAGGGACGTCATCACGGAGCTAAAGAAGTGGAGGACCGGATCTACAAAGGTAGTAATCCCTTTCACTTTGTAGTAAAGTAGTTTACTAGCTTTTGTTTCGCCTTACCTCTAGTTAACGATCTAGCATTAGGATTCTTTGGCACATGAAAAATTTGATTTTGGTATGGTTGATCAGTTGTGGAACCTCATGAGTGTGCCTAGGAACCCTACACTCCATTCTCTTTTAAGTAACCCAGGAACTCGGCACTTAAATATTCACCACCTTGGTCAGATCTCACTGTCTTGATAATTTTGCCTGTTTGTTTTTCCTCTTCATTCTTATATTATCGGAATTTCTCAAAGGCCTCGGATTTATTTTTCATCAAGAAAACATGTCCATACCTAGAGAAATCATCCGTAAAAGTAATGAAATAGGAATAACAACTTCGTGCATGTGTAGACATTGGACCACACACGTCGCTGTATATGAGTCCCAAGAGCTCGCTCGCTCTTACTCCGTGTCCAGTGAACGGAGTCTTTGTCATCTTTCCTACGAGACAAAATTGACAAGTTGCATAAGACTGATATCCGAACGGATCCAAATATCCCTCTCTATGTAACTTCGTCAATCGTATTTCATTGATGTGACCCAGTCTACAATGCCATAAGAAAGCCTTATTTAATTCTGGAGACTTTCTTTTAAGTGTGTTCTAAACGTTGAAAATCTGAGCTTGATTTAACACGTATATACCGTTATCTAGTGTAGCTGACCCAATCAAACTTTGATTAAAGTGGATGTGGACTACATCGCTTACAAATGTAAAATCATATTCTTCTTTATAAAGTAAAGATACAGATATGATATTACAAGCTAGACTAGGTACACACAAACAGTCACGCAAAATCAATATATGCTCACTTGTCAATTCTAGGTGATATTCCCCTGCGGATACAGTGTCTACGCTCATTCCGTTAGCAACCCTGAGAGTCATATCACCTGCCCTAATAACTCTACGGTTTCTCAAAGCCTATAATGAATTACAGATATGAGATCTTGATCCGGTATCAAGTATCCAGGAAGTAGAGTTAATTGACAGACAGTTTTCAATCACAAATACACCCGAAGCCGAAGCCACAATATGCTTCGGATCCTGGATTCTGGCTTTCCAAGTCCTACATTCATTCTGCCATTTCCCTTTCCCGTGATTATAGGAATATCTCTCCTTCCCTACTGTTAGCCCCAAAAATTTTGCCCTTTCCTTCTACTTTAATGACACCGCCTATCGGCTTTGTGGAGATCTTCTTCTTCTCACCCTTGGCTTTCTCCTTAGATCCAGAAGAGGAAAATTCCCCAATAAGCAAAGCGGGTGTCTTCCTGGGTTCCTTCATGGTGCTTCCAACTTGAAGTATAAGTTTCGTCCCCTAGACGTAAGTAGAAGGTAGGGACTGTAGAATCAAGTCGGCATATGACTCGTTCTCCAACATGGTCCCCAGGTTCGTGAGCTGTTTAATACATCTGATCATTGTAAAGACGTGGTCCCCTATAGATGACCCGACAGCCAACCTCTCTTGAAGCAATTCCTTCATGGTCTCATACCTTGCGATACGAGATTGCTTTCTATATAAATCTTTGTTATGGAGGAAGATGGAAACTAAGTACATCTTCTCGTGCTCCCTCTGGTTTACACCATCTACTAAGGCCAATACGAGGCATTTGGCATTCGCACTATCTTTTTCCGATATCTTACGGATATCATGATCCGTGACGGTGGAATTTAGACCTGGGACGGTGGGGCTTGAGTAGTAATGAGATGGTCCATCTTGTCATAGGTAATGGACATCTGGACAAACCTTTGCCAGTCAATATAGTATAATTCAGTCATTTTATTATCTAGCTGTAGCCTAATCTTGGTCACCTAGTCGCTGTAATTAGGAGAGAGAGAAGAAAACACTCAGCATGATACTCTTACAAGTTTAGATAGGTTTTTAATTTATCTAAACAAGATGGCTCCCACTGTATCTCGAATCCTTCCTCAAACCATAAAAGAAGAATTAGTCAGGATTAATCTCACCATGCAATACTTGCTTAATCTTTTAGCCAGGCTGGTGTTGGTACATCGAGGGAGGTTTTACAATGCTTTCGCGAAGTTCCTTAATTACATAATCTCTTTTCCCTGGAGGCATAACCCCGCTAACACCGTTCTAGACACCTACTTGGTTTATAACATTGAATGTTTAGTGAAAAATCTGTTAGTTATATATATGCCCTAGAGGCCATTGTTGTACATATGATGTATATTATAGTGGATGCTTGGATATATATAGAGAGGAATTTCCTGCTCGACATGATAGTATGCTATTTGGTTTCACTTTGTCTTAACATGTTGACTTGTATTAGTTTACTGTCTTACTCTCATATGTTGATAAAGCCCTTAGGATATGTACTCGACTACTGGGACTATGATGAGATCATACTAGTGGGGCCACGGTAGTCTATAAGTACATCCTATAATTGTTCCTAGTCGAGGGTGTATCGAGACAGGGCATCGATACACCAGAGTAGACTAGCGTATACGCATCTTGACCCATATGATGGGCGATGGATGATCCCATATCCATCGGTGTTTGACATCAAAGATGGTGTACGGGTGCTCAGTTGTAACGTTTCCAAAATAATAAAATATTATTTTCGGGAATTTTTATAATTTAATATTATTTTAATGAATATTTTAATATTCGGGTGGAATTAAATACAAATAAATGGGGAAAAATTTTGGAAAATTTTAGAAAATTCTAAAATAAGGTATTTTATGGAATTATGCCATTTTAAAGTTTTTAAGATTAGTTATATGCTAATTTAGTGCTAATCGCGATTAAAAATCGCTAATTGGATTTTTTAGCATTTTTGTGCAAAAATATGCACATATCATTTTCCACACTTGTTACACTTGTGTTACATTTGGTTGCCATGGTTCATTTGGATGCACTATTAGGGTGAGAAGGTTAAGAAAAAGAAAAGAAAGGAAAAGGAAAAAGTAAGTAATGAGTGAGAGAGAGAGACCAAGTCAACCCCACCTTTTTGAACCATGCCTCCATCATTTCCCTTCTCATTTTCTCTCCCCTCTTCTTCTTGAGCTGCTGCTGCTCTCTCTTCCCTCACTCACCCTCTTCATGAAACCCTAGATCCACCATGAAATCCAAGCCAAAAACCTCATTCCCACTTCACAAAAAGCATTCCCGAGCTCACTAGCTTCCCATTGAGCCAAGCAAGATTGGATTTGGAGGACTTTGAGCAACTCAAGAATTTTCTTGAGTTGCCAAAGGAGGTAATTTCTGCACCTATTAGAGTAGCATTTCGATTACTTGTGCATCTAATCTAGTTTCATATCGATATTGTGTTGTTGTGGACTTTGGAGAACCCAAGTTAGGGTTTGGGGAAAAACTGAAATTTTAGATGAAATTGAGGATTTAGGTGACCTTAGAATCCCTTGTGTGATGCTAATTTGAACCAAAACCTGAACTTGAAAACAGAATACGGAATTTCGGAATCGATATCGGGGAAAACAGGAAATCTGGGACTGTTATATGGAATCTGCTATCACCCCGAGATCCCAAGAATGAAACTGAGTTGACAGTGAGATGTTCAGGCACCATAGAACCAACACCCCAAACCCTAGCCCCTAACTCCTTCACGAGGCCGCCAATTTCTCCATTCTGGCCGCAATTTGCGGCCAGAGCAGGGAGGAATTGCCTCGTTTTCTGTGCATGGCCCCATTCCCTCTATTCTTGACCCTGGGTATGTCTAGTTTTGACTGGTTCCATCTAGGGTGAAATCTGGGATGATTTTTCCTATGTTGGTGCATGATTTGAGACTTGTTTTAGCATGGATTTTGGTATTTGGTGTTTCGTTCCTGTCGGGTGGCGTTTGGACGTCAACGACGGGTGGATATTGATTGTGTTGACATGCGAAGCGATAGGTTTCTACCTATGTGAGTAGCGTGTACTGTTTTAGTTTCCGATGTGATTTTCATGTGCTTTAGCGTGTTTGATATCCTTGTAGGTACCCTACGAGAGGTTGAGGCAAAGAAGATGAAGATGGTGACATCGACACCGACACATGAGAAGCAAGGTGAGTAGATTTATATCTACGGGGAGAAGTCGGGTGGATGGCGTATAGCACCCCCGCAGTCCGTAGTGATGTATACGAATACGTATACACACGTATAATTATTATGTGTGGTTTAGGGTTATTGATAGTAAAAATGATATTATTGATGATAAGAATATTGGTTTAGTATAGTGCGAACCCTAGAGTAGTGGTTGCACTCACACATATACTTACACACATTCTTGCATACATTCTTTCATTGATGGTGCGTATATCTACACATGGGTATGGGACTATGTGTTTATATACGGGATTTGAGGATGATATTTGATGTGAGGCCGTGAGATCGGCGATGTGACATAGCTTGTCTTTGAGGTGCGATATGATAGTTTTAGCGGGCCTTTGAACATGTGCTTTACCCACATTCATATTTTATAGATGGTGTCGATTTGTACTAGACATACAGTAGTACCCCAGATTGTGCGATCTGATGATAAGTGATACCTGATATGTGATGAGATAGTGTGATATTGACCCCTACCCAGCTATTGGGATGTCGTACGACGATTTACCGTACGAGCCGATATTGATGATAGATCCGCACTCATGACTCGAGGATATCTTATGATATGTTATTGAGGCGAGATCACCGACTATCATATCTATATATATTGACTCAGATTAGGTGGTTTCATACCCCTCCTGTCTAGGTTACTTAGTAGATATTAGCCTAGACCGAGTCATACCTTTTTCAAACTAACGAATCGGGGATATTTTAAAGTTAGGCAGAAGGGTTTATACGGGTATTTTCAAATGATGTATCTTTTCTTAAAACACCGTAGCCCTTGTTTCACCAAAAGCCCTGATTCGTCTTATTTCAAAAGGCAAGGTTGCATGACATATCTATTGGGGCAGGTCCTGTACTTTTGCGTTGATTATTCGTTTCCGCATATTCCTGCTAATTGCATTGCATCGCTTGTACTGTGGTTATATTTCAGTCATGCTGTTAGGACACCAGCACCATTATCGATGATGCATATGTTCCACGTACACTTGTTGCCGGCTCACACACTCATCATCGATAATTGCCATGCCACTATACTGTAGTACTATTGCATTCAGTATATGATCCTTGTGTGACATGATGATATGCATACTTTCCTTTATATGTCGTATACTTCATGCTTTTGATTATACGCATTGAGATATGTTGTTTCTATGATATTTCTGGATTTGGGAACCGAGGGTGTTTCAAAAGAGAATATGTCATTTCTTTAAAAACCCGGTTACCCTTGATATGATATTTCAGTGCGTCCACCATGTGTTTTCTCGGTGCTGAGAGCGACATGTGTAACCCGAATCGAGGAGTGGACGAGCCGATTGCGGGTACATGGTGGACCCGGTATGGTTCCCCTCGGCAAGATGATCGATGAGCTTTGCCGATTGAGCCTGGAGGCGGGCGAGTACCTACCGGTGATTGGTTGGACCTGGCGGTTATCCGGAGGATACCGACCAGAGTCGATAGATGGTTTAGGCATACTGCCGGGGCCGAGGGCCGATACCGCAGACAGAGCCCGAGGGCCGATCCGGACTGACGGAGCCCGATATATGAGGATTTACGTGCTGATGCTGGGCACAGTTTTCATGATGTTTTCGAGTGCCGATGCTGGGCACTCTGGTTCCATGATTTTGACGTGTCACGAGGGACACAGATGGTTATATCCTCATATTATTCCCATGCACATGATTCATGATATTTACATGCATGGTGGTTATTGTCAGTGGGTGACGAGTGGACGGGATCCACGTGTGTGCAGTTTTGATTACATTGTTTATACCTCACATTCATGACATGCTATTACCTGAGGCACTAGCACGAGCACTTGGCACTACACTCATGTATAGAGATTACATTGCCAGTTTAGCATACTTCAGCTTTATTCATATTGAGGTTTACTTATATCTGATCGTATTGACCTAGGATGGGTCACGCATTCGATCTCTGCTTGTAGATATCTTTCTATTCACGAGTTGGCAACTCACCCCCGTTGTGCCCCAGTTCTTGCAGGTTTGCCGTACAGATTCCATAGCGGCATTTCTGGCACACTGCTTCCTTATGGGTGACTTGCTTGGATAGGTGGGTTCTTTTGTATCAGAACCGCCATTGTTCATGTATTATTTATTGTATCTAGAATTGTCCATCAACCAAAACTTGTATATTGTTTCAGACTTAGAAAACAGTGTTGTATTATTTCGACCTTAGAGTCGCGCTTGTAGTATTGCGGTTTTCTGGCTGTTTTTGAGTTTCTTTTCAGTTTAGGTCCTCGCCCTTTGGCATTGTATATTGTTATTGCTTATGTGGTTGTGACCGTCGATTGACGAAGAGCTAGCTCCCGCTTGGGGATGCCTTTTATCATGTCATATATATTATTCTTATTGTACCCCGTTCGGGGCCAGTCTTTACAAAGGAAACTCTGCCGAAATTTTCAGGAAAAATTACACAATTTTAAAAATTTATATTCGGCTTAGTTATTTAAAAACTTGATTTTCAAACATGTTTTCTTCACCTCTTAAAACTAGTTTTCCTTATTCACTCCTTAAATGGTTTTAGATTTCTGGGCTTTTGGCTTACTTGGATCAGATGGAGTCCTATAGACTTCATAGGATTCAAGGGCCAGTCACATGCTCTTTCGGGTCATGACATCAGTGGAGACTGGGTACACTGAACGGACTCGCCGATAACTCCTAGATGGGTTTATACCAATCGTCAGATAGCAGTTCTCCGGTGACACTGGTACATGGTAGTCTATAGACCCGAGATCGTCATAGAGTCTTGTGTGATTCCCACTGTGCTTTGATTTCTACCTTACCACGTCCAAGAGAGCGTGCAAAACGGTAGCTTTTGGGTACAGTCCCGAATCACATGGAGGCAATGAGCGATAGGACGGGTTTCGTCTCTCCCGGTATAGGGAGTTGATATTGTGCTGTGTTCGATTGGCTATAACTGGAAGTTCCTGGCCAGGGATGATATAGAGTGCTACTGGTAAGTGTTATCAGTAGTTTCTCGACCTATTATGATCCTCACATCGACACGACTTATCGGTTACTGGGGTCTGACGTTTACCACCCCTAGACTAGATATGCGACATATCAGACGAAGAGACCGGACTGTACGGTAGTGTTACTGATCGAATTCACAGGAGAATATACAGGCTTGCTTGTTGATCTTCTGATCGATCAATACCTGGGTGGCTGTTACGTTTATCTGACCACTTGCAACTTGTGGGTGTTTGATATGATCATCACCTACTACCGGCGTATTGACGATTCTTTAGAGTCCTACACAGATGTTTCTTGACTCAGGAAAAACGGAGTAGGAACACATATGTGATATGTGCGGGATCGAGAATATTACGATATGAGATACCGTATTTTATTCTCGCGGTATTAGATATCGGTCGGGTATATGTGATATAGCCGGGTCATCGGATTAAGTGTTGATTTGATGAACTGATACAGATTATATTAGTCGGTTATTTAAGAAATAGCCGGATTGTCGGATCAAGTGTTGATTCGATAATTTAATGTATAATTATATATGTGATATATTACATTACATTAACTGATATAAGCTCGCTTTATTGATTCATTTTCTCACCGGATAATACATTGATATATATGCGATATATGTTAATTGTATTATTTTCTTTTGTTACAAAAATATATTATATATGTGATATATAATATTGTAACAAGTTATGATTACAAATGCAACATGATTTGTAGAGATTAAACATAGTTAGGGTTTGATTTGGGTTAGCATTTTCATGATGCTTCTAGAAGCTTTACTTTTGTTTTATGCTTAGATATTTTGAGTTGATAATTCTTAATCCAACCCAAACCCTTTACCCTAGTCAATTCTCTACAAGGGTTAAGCCATCATACTTAACCCAAGGTTGGATTTGTAACCATGGACAATAATTCATTATTCATCATAAAAGAATTATTCTTCTTCCTCCTCCTTGAAAAGCTTGCTAGCTTTTTGAAAAGTGATGAATAAAAGTGAGAAATTGAAATAAAAAGAGAGCTAAATTCCTACTTCATCATCCTCATCTATTCTAACCACTTAGATTAGGGTGTTCAATTCACTAATACTTGATTAGAGAAGTGTGAGCTTGAGTTAAAAATTCTTCAAGGTAGATCATTTTCGAAAAGGAAGACTTCAAGTAAGCATGGATCATTCGGCTTTTGGAGCCTTTCTAGAGTCCAGAAGTTCATGGATCGCGGCGAAGAGACTACTACTCGGAGCTTATGAAGCGAAGGAGCGGACTACAAAGGTTGTAATCTCTTTCCTTTAGATGTAAAGTTGTTTACATGCTTAGTTAACCCTAATTATCTAGTAAAGATCCTCGCTTTAGGTTGTTCGGCACTTGTAAATTTTAAATTCGGCATGGTTGATACCTTATAGACCCTTGTGATAGTGCCTAGTTACCCTACAGTGGTATCAAAGCCTAGCTAGAGCATTAGGCGACGTGTAGATGAAGTTAAAAGTCCGATCGAACCCCGAAACATCGTATATGACCCCCTCTCTGGAAATTTTTTAAAAAGATGGTTTTTTCCGTATTAAAAATACTCAAAAATATAAGAAGGTGATTCTATGGATAACAGAGAAATACGAACCTCTAATTCCTTAAAGTCCCCATGGAACCGTGGCCATAACAGGCTTTTGGCGGCAGTTCCGCGACCGTACTTGGGTATTAGGGGTAGTTGTTTCTGGGTAACATCCGTAGGTATTACTACATGCTTCTGGGAATTTTTAATATTACTCAAGTGTTGAGTTTTCTGGAGATCTTTGGAATTCATTGATTCGATCGGAAAGTTTAACATCGTTTAGTTTTTCGGGTAATTTAGAACGTGTTAAAAGGTTCGAACGGATATCAATAACTCATTTTTTTCATAATGGAAAACTTTCAAGAGTTGGATTTTTTTCTCTGTTTAAAACTTTCGGGAAATCATGCTAGCATATCTGTGGACCCTCTAGAAGAACGTAATCTTAACTCGATTATGTGACCGTCAAAACTGCCACTGAACCCTAGGGTTTGTGGTAGTTTAGCGTTGCCACATGTGAGGCGTTGGTTTGACCTTCTACGGCTGGTTCATTGGCGCAGTGACATGTTCTGTGATTTTGAACACCGCTCAAGTGTTGAGCTATTTGGGAAATCTTAGGTATTTGATTATTCGATCGGAAAGTTTAACATTGTCTATTTATCTGGAATGTGATACAATATATGGAATTCATATAGTTAGGCATGAAATGCGAAGTATGTGATATTTCGGATTTAAGATGTCTAAAGTAATTGTGGATTCCAAATGTTGTAGTTTTACACTTTCTTTTCTGTGACCGTAAGCGTAGTATGTGGTGTATCGCCAGCTTAGTTGCTATACATCAACGACAATCGGGATACGCATACTTGCTTACATTGATGATATAAGATATTATGTGTTGCTGTGATATGTTATATTGGATCGTCGTATTCTGAATAGCCGGGGGTTTTATGTGAGATGAAGGTTTTTAGTTTTTATTCATGTAAAATTCATTTGTTTGTAATATTCTTTTATTGGGGCACTTCCGTGTTGAGGATGATGTCACCATTGTATATTATTTACTTTTCCGCATTAGGTAGACCCAAGGAGGAGAGCACAAGTAACCAGGTTTTAGGGTCCAGAGGGAAGCCATCTCGAGGAGTTGAGACCGGGTCTCTTAACCCTAGAATTGGGAGTGTTACTTGCCGTTCTTGTGGGGTCTTGGGATGTGGGTTTGGCTATTCATCGCGACCGTGGAATCCGTATTTTATACAGGCTCGAAATAAAACACGGACGTCCTAGTATATCCAATATTTCATATGTTATCTTCTGCTGCAATGTTCTGTGATGAGATCATATTACTGCCTGAGACGAATGCTTATACTATATATATATGATGATATATAAATATTACTGCTTTCGTTTCTTCTGTGATGCTTAGGAAGCATAACTGATGGGATTTATTAATGAGATTAATAAAAGAAAAGAAAGCTAAAAAGATGTTGTAGAATCAAAACTTTATAAAAAGGGTAGCTACAGTCTTGCTTTGCACAGCGGTATATATGATTTACTCTGCACCTTATTCGATGAGGAAAGAGCCGAGATCCCTTCACCGGGAGTGACCTCTTGAGCAAAATTGGCAGATGCTACAAACTCGTGGTTTTGTTTTTTGATTGCTTCTATAGTTCTTGCTTTGCACATCGGTATTTGTGAAATATCCTGCACCTTATTCGATAAGGAAAGAGCCAAGATCCCTTCACCGGGAGTAACCTCTTTAGCGAAACTGAAAAGGCCTAAAAAACACTCCTTTTCAAAATCACTTGTTTCTACAACGATATCAAGTTCATTACGTTTATGGTTTTCTGAAAAACCTGCGTAGCCCTCCGTCATTTCAGATAGAGACTAGTTAGTATTCTTGCTACGTTTGTTGACCTTAACCAAGGCGTAGTGTACGGTAACTAATTAGTATTTATCTGCTAAAACATGTGATGTGATTGAGTTAGGGTAGTTGTACGACTTTGTTGACCTTCGCCAAGGGTCGTACGGGTGGGTTTAATTCAATCGGGAAATGACGGGTTGAACTTGGCTAGCACTTATGATTTGTTGACCTTAGCCAAGGTCATGAGTTGCTAGGGGCAAAAGTATTATCGGGAATTTCAAGTGTTGAAATTTGCAATGAGATTACATACCTCCTATGAGATAGTTGGATCCCGATACCCACTGCGAGTAAGAGTTACTCCTGGGAGAATTTTACACAGGACAATTAGCCGATCAATTAGGTGTCTAGAAAGGTGTTTATGGGGTTATGCCTCTGGGAAAACGAGATTTACTTTAATTAGGTCCATGCGAAAGCATGGGGAACCTCTCTCAAAGTACCAACACTGGCCTGGCTGAAAGATTGGCGAACTTGTAAGGTGTAATTAATCCCGGCTAGTCTTTCCTTTTAGGGTTTGAAGGAAGATTTGATAAAAACAGTGGGAGACATCCTGGTTAAATAAGATAATAACCAATCTAATCTTGCAAGAGCATATGCTAAAGTGTTTCCTTCTCTCTCTCTCCAGGTAGCGACCATGTCGGGCCTTAATCAAGATAATAATATGGATGTATTGACTGAACCCGCTTATTATACTGAGCAGGAGAACGTTGGTCCCATTCTTTTTTATAAGTGTTATAAGACTGAGCAGCAAATAGGAGAATATCTGGATTCTCACACCGCCCAAACGAAGAACAAGCATGCTGATGCATCTTCTTCGGAAGTGTTAGTTATTGAGAACTGTTTCTCAGTTCACTCTACATCCTGGGTATTAGATACCGGATCAGGATCCCACATATGTAATACGTTACGTGGGCTACGTAAAGGTAGAGAACTGGGAATGGGTGATCATTCCGTAAGAGTAGGGAATGGTGCAGATGTTGCAGCCAAGGCTATTGGCGAATATCACCTTGTGTTACCAAAAGGTAATACATTGATTCTGAACGAGTGCTATTACATTCCGACCCTGATATGCAATATTATATCAGTTTCTTTATTGAATAAAGAAGGATATAAGTTTGTAATACAGGATAATGTTATGAACATATTCCTGAATCAAAAGTTGATAGGATCAGGATCGTTAAATAATGGCATGTACGTTATAAATCAAACTACAATTCTTAATTTACAGAACACAAACAAGAGGAAAAGTTCAGAAATGAACGAATCCTTCATTTGGCATTGTAGACTTGGTCACATCAATGCGACAAGACTAGCCAAATTACATAAGGATGGATATTTGAATCCATTCGAATTTTCATCTTATGACACTTGCTAGTCATGTCTCAAAGGCAAGATGACCAAAACTCCGTTTAGTGGACACGGAGTAAGAGTTACAAAACTCTTCGGGATGATACATAGTAATGTATATGGACCCATGTCTACACATGCCAGGAACGGTTCTTTCTACTTCATTACATTCACTGACGATCTCTCAAGATACGGACACGTGTTCCTGATGAAACACAAGTCTGAAGCTTTTGAGAAATTCAGGGAATATAAGAATGAAGTAGAGAACCAAATGGGCAAAAGTATTAAGATCCTTCGATCTGATCGAGGAGGAGAATACTTGAGCAATGAGTTCCTAGATTATCTAAAAGAGAATGGGATTCTCTCTCAGCTTACTCCTCCCTATACACCATAGCACAACGGTGTATCGGAGTGAAGGAATCGCACCCTATTAGATATGGTGCGCTCTATGATGAGCAATGCTGAGTTACCTATTTCCTTCTGGGGGTGTGCGCTTGAGACAGCCATATACCTATTGAATAGAGTTCCAACCAAATCGGTGCCTACCACTCCATATGAGATATGGAATGGGAAGAGACCATCTCTTAAACGAGTTAAGATGTGGGGTTTTCCGGCCTATGTTAAAAAATAAAATCCGGACAAGCTCGAGGCAAGATCAGCTCTTTGCAAGTTTGTGGGATATCCAAGCAATTCGTATGGATATCTATTCTATCACGGTGAACAACAAAAGGTGTTTGTTGCTCAACATGCCACCTTTTTTAGAAAAGGAATTTCTTGTTAAAGAAATTAGTGGCAAAGAAGTAGAGCTGGAAGAGGTTCAAGCACCACAAACTACAACTGATGATTTAGTGGAACCAGAGGATTCAGTAGTTCCCAACGAACCCCAGCCTCTCCGCCGATTTAGTAGGCTTTCTCGTCCACCTGAGAGATACTACGGTTTTCTCGTTGATGGTGGGAGCAAGAATTGCATCATGGAAGATGATGACCTGACTAGCTTCGAGCAGGCCATCACAAGTGGTGACTCTGTGAAATGGTTGGATGCAATGCGATCTGAGATGGAATCCGTGTACACCAACAAAGTATGGACTTTGGAAGTTGCTCCTGAAGGGGTAAAACCCATTGGGAGCAAATGGATCTTTAAGAAGAAACTTGGTGTAGATGGAAAAGTGGAGACTTTCAAAGCTAGACTTGTTGCAAAGGGTTTTCGTCAACGACCAGGTGTGGATTATAACGAAACCTTTTCTCCAGTGGCTATGCTTAAGTCCATCCGGATCTTACTTGCCATTGCTGTATACCATGACTATGAAATCTGGCAAATGGATGTTAAGACCGCCTTTTTAAATGGTGATTTAGAGGAGTGCGTGTATATGACTCAGCTAGAGGGCTTCGTAGACAGTGGGAGCAGCGGAAAGGTGTGCAAGCTGCTTAAATCCATCTACGGGTTAAAGCAGGCATCAAGAAGTTAGAACATCTACTTTGATGTTGTAGTCAAAGAGTTTGACTTCATCAAAAACGTAGATGAACCTTGTATATATAAAAAGGTTGCAGAGAGTAAGGTTGTCTTCCTATTATTGTACGTCGATGATATACTCTTGATAGGAAATGATGTTCCTATGCTGCAATCGGTCAAGCTCTTCTTATCACAAAAATTCTCAATGAAAGATCTACATGATGCCTCCTGCATACGGGGAATAATGATCTATAGAGATAGATCTAAATGGATACTGGGATTGTCCCAATCCAGGTACATTGACACCATACTAAAGAGGTTTAGTATGGAAGAATCCAAGCGTGGTAACCAACCCACGATCTCTGGACTCACTCTCTCCAAAGAGATGTCTCCCAAGACTGATTGGAAAGAGCTCGCATGCAAAGGATACTCTATGCTTCGGCAGTAGGCTCTATCATGTATGCGATGCTATGTACCAGACCCGATGTAGCATACTCACTAAGTAAAGTGAGTAGGTATCAAGCAGATCCTGGATAGAGTCACTGGATAGCTATGAAGAATATTCTCAAGTACTTGAGAAGGACTAAAAAGATGTTCTTGGTGTATGGTAACGGAGAACTCCAGGTGGAGTCTTTTACCGATTCGAGCTTCCAAACTGATAAGGACGACTCTAAGTCGCACTCGGGATTTGTCTTTACCCTCAATAGAGGGGCGGTGTGTTAGAAGAGTTCCAAACAAGAAACCGTTGAAGACTCGACGATGGAGGCTAAATACATCGCTGCCAACGATGCTGCAAAAGAGGCTGTCTGGATGAAGAAGTTCATTACTGAACTTGGTGTGGTTCCATCTATTGAGCATCCAATACCTTTGTATTGTGATAACAATGGAGCTATGGTTTTGGCCAAAGAACCCAGGTCCCATCAGAAGTTCAGACATATTCTGAGGCGGTATCACCTGATCCGGGAGATAGTTGATCGCCGGGAGATCGAGGTCAGGAGAGTTGATACGAAGGACAACACTGTGGATCTACTCATGAAGGCCATTCCCCAGACACAGTTTGAGAGACTCTTCGGGATGTTGGGTATGAGATACTACAACAACTGGTTTTAGTGCAAGTGGGAGATTGTTAGTTATATATATGCCCTAGAGGCCATTGTTGTACATATGATGTATATTATAGTGGATGCTTGGATATATATAGAAAGGACTTTCTTGCTCGACATGATAGTATGCTATTTGGTTTCACTCTGTCTTAACATGTTGACTTGTATTAGTTTACTGTCTTGCTCTCACATGTTGATAAAGCCCTTAGGATATGTACTCGACTACTGGGACTATGATGAGATCATACTAGTAGGGCCACGGTAGTCTATGAGTACATCCTATAATTGTTCCTAGTCGAGAGTGTATCGAGATAGGGCATCGGTACACCAGAGTAGACTAGCGTATACGCATCTTGACCCATATGATGGGCGATGGATGATCCCATATCCATCGGTGTTTGACATCAAAGATGGTGTACGGGTGCTCAGTGGAGACTGGGTACACTGAACGGACTCGTCGAGAACTCCTAGATGGGTTTATACCAATCGTCAGGTAGCAGTTCTCCGATGACACTGGTACAGGTTAGTATGTAGACCCGAGATCGTCATAGAGTCTTGTGTGATTCTCACTGTATTTTGATTTCCACCTTACCACGTCCAAGAGGGCTTGCAAAACGGTGGCTTTTGGGTACAGTCCCGAATCACATGGAGGCAATGAGCGATAGGAGGGGTTTCGTCTCTCCCGGTATAGGGAGTTGATGTTGTACTGTGTTCGATTAGCTATAACTGGAAGTCCCTGGCCAGGGCTGATATAGAGTGCTACTGGTAAGTGTTATCAGTAGTTTCTCCACCTATTATGAGCCTCACATCGACACGACTTATCGGTTATTGTGGTCTGACGTTTACCACCCCTAGACTAGATATGGGACATATCAGACGGAGAGACCGGACTGTACGGTAGTGTTACTGATCGGATTCACAGGAGAATGTACAGGATTGCTTGTTGATCTTCTGATCGATCAATACCTGGGTGGCTGTTACGTTTAGCTGACCGCTTGCAGCTAGTGGGTGTTTGATATGATCATCACCTACTGCCGGCGTATTGACGATTCTTTAGAGTCCTACACAGAGGTTTCTTGATTCAGGCAAAACGGAGTTGGAGCACATATGTGATATGTGCGGGATCGAGAATATTACGATATGAGATACCGTATTCTATTCTCGCGGTATTAGAAATCGGTCGGGTATATGTGATATAGCCGGGTCATCGGATCAAGTGTTGATTCGATGAACTGATACAGATTATATTAGTCGGTTATTTGAGAAATAGCCGGATTGTCGAATCAAAGGTTGATTCGATAATTTAATGTATAATTATATATGTGATATATTACATTGCATTAACTGATATAAGCGAGCTTTATTGATTCATTTTCTCACCGGATAATACATTGATATATATGCGATATATGTTAATTATATTATTTTCTTTTGTTACAAAAATATTTATATATATGATATATAATATTGTAACAAGTTATGATTACAAATGCAACATGATTTGTAGAGATTAAACATAGTTAGGGTTTGATTTGGGTTAGCATTTTCATGAAGCTTCTAGAAGTCCGTCTTTTGTTTTATGCTTAGATATTTTGAGTTGATATTTCTTAACCCAACCCAAACCCTTTACCCTAATCAATTCTCTACAAGGGTTAAGCCATCATACTTAACCCAAGGTTGGATTTGTAACCATGGACAATAATTCATTATTCATCACAAAAGACTTCTTCTTCTTCTTCCTCCTTGAAAAGCTTGCTAGCTTTTTGAAAAGTGATGAATAAAAGTGAGAAATTGAAATAAAAAGAGAGCTAAATTCCTACTTCATCATCCTCATCTATTCTAGCCACTTAGATTAGGGTGTTCACTTCACTAATACTTGATTAGAGAAGTGAGAGCTTGAGTTAAAGATTTTTCAAGGTAGATCATCTTCGAAAAGGAAGATTTCAAGCAAGCATGGATCATTCGGCTTGTGGAGCCTCTCTAGAGTCCGAAAGTTCATGGATCGCGGTGAAGAGACTACTACTCGGAGCTTATGAAGCGAAGGAGCGGATTACAAAGGTTGTAATCCCTTTCCTTTAGATTTAAAGTTGTTTACATGCTTAGTTAACCCTAATTATCTAGCAAAGATCCTCGCTTTAGGTTGTTCGGCACTTGTAAATTTTAAATTCGGCATGGTTAATACCTTATAAACCCTTGTGATAGTGCCTAATAACCCTACAAAATCTCCCGAGGAGTAGCAGATACTCACAGTAGGATTGGGATCCAAATATCATTGTGTGATAATCTTGAAGGAATCCTACCAACGCTATCACACTCTAAATAGTATGCAGCACTAGCAAGTTTCAGTTTCCTTAGAAACTCCCGATGTGGATTTTTGCCCAATGCTCTTATGACCTTGACGAAGGCCAACATATCATAAGTCACATGTCAAGTTCTACCCGTTATTGTCCAGGTTAATTTGAACCCACCCATACATACCCTTGACGAAGGCCAAAATAGTAGTACGACTGTCCCAAACCAACGTATCTATCTATGCTGCAGATGAATATCCAGCAGCTACCAATCACTATGCCTTGGTGAAGGTCAAAATATATAATTTGAATACTACTGAATATTCAACTGAAATGACGGAGGGCTATGGCTGGTTTTGTCGAAACCGTGAACGTAATAAACTTGATTTAATCGAAAGAACCTGATAGCTTTTAATGGAGCAGTTTAAGCTCCGCATTTAAAAGTCTATTGTTTTTTAAAAAAATAAGCGGTTTAAAAATTGTTCCAACGATTCAGTTTTGGTTTGTTTGCTTTGCATTAATCTAATGCAGTCCCATCATTTACACATATCATCACAGAGAGAAACGAAAATACCACGTCCGCTTTTGCCATCCGCATTCGCCACTAGGCCACATCTAACACCGTTAGGTTACTTAACTAACGCCAGAGCCGGGGCTAGACTAGCGCGGGTGCAAAACATAAGCAACGTCTACTATATATAGCATATATATACTAACCATTCATCTCACGCAATAATAGGCATTCCATATCACTGATGAACATATTGGATATACTAGGAATTCCGCATTTCGTTTAAGCCTGTAACGAAAGACGGATTATATGGTCGTGATGAATAGTCAAACCCTACCATAGACCCCTACGGGTGCGGCAAACTGCCCGCCAAATTTCCGAAGTGAAGCGACCTCTCTCAGTAAAATGAGTAGGCCACTCAGCACTTCAAAGAACCCGGTAGTTTGTGCACCCCACCTTGGGTCTATCCTAAGAGCAAAAAACAGTAAATGAAATAATACAACGGTGGCTACAAGCTCAACCCGGATGTGCCCCGCAAAATAATATTACATCACTTTACAAATACAATGAATGAAAGAAAACTCTCTTCTCACATCCCCGACTATTCATCCACGACGATCCAATGAAATTCATATACACAAACCAACATCACACATATGTGCAACCCCCAACTAACCGACATATAGCAATTAGCGTAAGTTTCCAAACACATATATCCAAACTGAACATGTTAAACTACGTTAAAACTGCGACTTCGAAATACTCTTTATTGCCATAACAGAAAGATAACAGTATAATCAAAATAGGCAAAATCAAACACCACCTGAAACCCTAAATCCAAGCAACTAGAATATAGAACAAAACTAGAGGCATTCCCACATAAGAAAACCGGTGGGGCTAGGAATTTTAAGGGTTTGGCCGGCCAAAAACCGGTGGAAATGTCTCATTTTTTTAGGTGTTCGTCTCACAACAAATAGAGCACTCTGCAATTGTTTTAAAAAAATTTAGAGCCTCTGAAAAATTTGACAGAAACTTGGATTCTTAGTTTCTTGTTTCGGAGTTTTTTCGATTTCGTAGTTTTACACGTTGTCTAAACTGTTAGCTAAAGTTTAGTAGGCTCTGATACCACTGTAAGTCGATGTCGCGCACCTCGCGGTTCGCAGGAAGGCGGAATAGGTAAAAAACAATTTTTACAGGTGTCACAACACCGACTTGAACTCCAGGATCGATGCTAAACCCTAACTAACAAAACTGTATGAGGTTAACTACTCGGATAGGAAGTTATACCTCACGTTACCATGTTCTTCGGGTTCTCTTGTCGCTGTCCTCCTCCTCGTCATAAGCTCCAAGGATCATATGGATCGATGCCTTCTCGTCGGCCTCCTCGAGTCAAAGAAGATCCACCCGAGAGTCTATAGTCCGAGTTTCAAACTCAAATCCGAGATAACTACGGCATCTAGTTCGCTAAACTAGATTTCTTAGATGATGTAGTGAGTGTAGATGGTTTAGTATGTCTTTAAGTACCCTTGGATTCTCAACACATGAGAGATTTAGGGTTAGAGGAAGAAGAAGGAGCTTGAGGAAAAAAAAGTGAAGAGTGAGCTAAAAATAAATATGGCTCATTTGTGATGAATAATGAAGCATACAATAATTGATGAGATAAAATATCTCACAAAATATCAAGCATGCTTCAAAAAATATCTAAAGAGCGAGTCATGCCATGAGTCACCACATGAGTCACCAAGTAGCCATGCCTCATTCAATGTAAACCTCCACCCCATTTCCTCCACCTCATTAATCTTTTAATCAAAAGATTAAAAACCCTAATGAGGTGTCTTCTTCTAGAAGCAATCTTGATTAAATTACAAGAATGCTCCTCATCTGTATATACATACCCGTATCCGTATTCCAAAAAATACGAATATAAAGAGACAAAAATAATCCATCAATATAATACTAAGATCCGGCTTAAACCAAAACCCATTAGTATTATCCGCCCGAACATCATACGTGCACAAGTACACGTATACGATCGAAGACCTGCCGTAAAACCATACGGCCTTTACATCTTTTGCCCGATGCAGGGAAACCCTCTGTGTGGGACTCTAAAGACTCGACACTACACTGGCAGTATGTTTAACCACAAGCACGTCAGCGGTACTAGCTGCACGTAACGGATACCCAGATATCTATCGATAAGTAGGCCGATGAGCAAACTCATTCGAACTCTTACTGAGCCTATTTGTGACAATCTCCGTACAGTTCGGTCTGTTCGTCTAAAAATATCGCATATCGGGCCTAGGGGGAGGTAATCGTCAGACCCCTAATAGTGCAATAAGTCGTATCGGAGTGTAGCCCAAAACACCATGAGAAACTACTGGAGTACCTACCAGTAAATCTCGCTTGCCTTGGCCAAGGAATTTGTGTAATGGCTTTCCGAACACAGCGCGATATCAACCCCCTAATACCGAGAGAGATGAATCCTATCTAACCACCAATGTCTCCAAGTGCTTCGGGACTGCACCCAACTACTACCTGTTTGCATGACTCCTTTGAGCCGTGGTAGGGTAGTAATCTAAGAACAGTGGGAACACATTCGAGGCGAAGTAGCAGTATCAAGTCGACGGACTAAACTGTACCCATGTCACCTGGGAACTTCCACTCGATGATAGGTATAATACCCACCAGCAGTTCCCTACGAGTCCTGTCCAGTGTACTCATAACCCAATGAGCACCTGCATACTATCTCCAATACGACGTACTAATGGCTGTGGGATAGATGATTGTTGTGAAAAAGTGCTTGTAGTAAATAAAGTTAACCGCAATCAATAACGGTGTTGCGTGTAGCTAGCCGAGATGAGTACGGGTCGTCCATAGGGAAACTTCAAACTTTTAATCTTGTTTTAGAAGAGTTGATTGAAAGAAGGGATGATTGGTTGTAGATCTACGTTAAACACGGTTGTAGAATCTATAAAAAAGAGGCTTGTAGGGTTCATAGAATTTATTAATGGATGATTAATTAAAGATGACTCCTTTTATCTTTTAATAGATTTAAAACTAGATCGATAGTGATAACCGTGTATTAGAGTTCTTTCGGAAGAAACTAGGGTTTCCCCAATCTTAGCCCTTTTCCTTGTATTGATCTCTATCATATCTAGCCTTTACCAAAACAATTGTTAATCTAATCTCTAATCGCGGTCGGAACTATCAATAAATTGGTAGCGCATCCGATAAGGATGTTAACATTTATTTTGCTAAAATTTATAAACTTTATAAGATGTAAAATGAGTTATAATATTTTTTTCATCCACTGATCTACCCTAATCCTACGAACCCTAACAAGCTAGAAATTACTCACGCATGGTTGAGATAGAAGAAGAAAAGATAGAGAAGGAAATTATAATGCAGAAAGTAAATACGAAATGATAAAGCAAATGATCTACCTTTATTAATCAACATTACAAGTATAAATTCTTCGAATTTATATTACAAGAATAAGTTGCTCTCGATCTCTGCCTCGTAGGAAGTAGATATTCCGTCGATATTCATGTCTCTCTATCACGTCGCATCGCGGACTTGTCGTGAATCTCTTGTTTTTTGACGATAATTTGCTTCATGTTAAAGGTGATGATTCTCTAAGTTGAGCTTTCGGTCCTTTATAAAGCCCTCAAAATAGAAACCCTAGATTTCATAGGTTAAGATATGCAATCATGATCCAACTCCTAAATTTTTAGATCCTACGACCAACAAATAGTCGTGGATCCCCGCATAAATGGGGGTTTGGCCCCTAAACCGCGGCGGATTGGGGAGATCGTGTGATGAAATTTCTTCTGCTATGTGGTGCAGACACATGGAGATCTTTGTGATGCCTAGAATCTTTATATCTTCTCTGAGTCTCTGCCATTCATGATTTTACGATTTGCTTTAGTATTTCGGCAGATTTGATTCCCTTCATCTCGGATCTCCTGATCTCCACATCTGAGCTCATATCTGCACAATATCTCAATTCATATTGTTAGTAGTATTTGTTATATTTGAGATATTATCTTAACCATTTTATATGATATGATATTTTAAGAATATTGATTAGGGTTATTTGATATGACATGCATATTTAAATTAAAAAAATAATATATAAATATTATATGCATATATTTTCCTTCATAATATTAAGTATAAAGAGTATTTTGCAGATAAACCCACATTTGTACCATAATTACCATAAACACCTTTAAGTACATAACAAAAGTAAGGAAAATGCTCCATCAAATGTGGAATATTTTCGACTGAACAAATACCCCCAAACTTAATTTTAATCGTCCCGAGAAAAATAGTTACTCAAGAGAGGGAGAAAAAAGAAAAAGAAAAACTTAGCACACTTTCGTAGGCAATCACGATTGCACTGAGCATGTGCAACAAGCCTTTAAATCTCTAAATGTCCCTAGTAGGAGGAGTGTTGTCTCCTGAGGGTTTTCAGCGGATTACACCCACGAAATCCCATAATAAAAGAAAGAAGATGAAAATTATATACAAACATAAGAAATATAAAAGAAAGAACTTGAAAAGAAGAGTTTCCAACTACATTAGTTTTTCGGTTGCCATGAGCCCTATCTTGATGGTCATGAAAAGATGTCAGAAATCACATCATCCCTTAATAAAACATCGCCTTTAGTTTTCCTCCCTACCTTTCATCCAAAAATCGATCATATACCCCTACGTATGTGTAAAAAACATCCCTACACTTAAAGAATTTAATTCAAGCTATCATATTCTTTTCCATCTTCCTTAGTACTTTTTAGTCGGTGAATATTTTAGATGGAATTGCTCATACATTTTTCATGCGACCGTTAATACTTCTTGGGGTACTAACCGACCGATTACTAAATGTGCTCACTCATTGATGTGTAATTAGCTATTTTCTCGTCTTGCAACACCTAAGGTTTAGCAGTGGTTCCCAAACCAGATGGTCTAGGGCACTAGGTGAAAAAGCACCCTCGCTATATTTTTTTTATGCTACCTTAAGCAATTACAAAACCAGTGTTCATTTTTCTTCACCCTATTTTTTTTATTTATATTTATATTTTTCTTCATACCAAGGCGTTTAGACAAGAGCATTTCAAGGTTTCCTCTACTATGCTAAGTTTCAAAATGTATGCAAGTATGTATAGTAGGTTATCAACATTCAAATATTTGGCCTCAAGAATAGGGACCGTTTTTCAGACTTATTTTTATCCTTAGATTAATAATTTCCTTCATCTTACTAACCCTTGGGACAACGGCTCATAACTACTTATTACTAATTTCGTTTAAAAAAACATCTATCTTTCTTGCTTTTCTCAAACTATTCATATCTTTCATATGTAATTTTTCACTTTCAAACTTTCATTATCAATAAAAAAATTTATTTTGTGCTTTTATTTATGATAATGCAAAATAATGCATGAATAAGCACAAACCTCTCACAAACCTGTTTGCAGCAGTGTCCTCACTGATGTCATCTTTTTAAGATTAAAAAAACTATAGACTTGGGAGGAAAAGTTAGTAACGGGGACATGAATAAATGACAGTGAAATCCTCTCCCAAATTTATTTTTGGCTCACAATTTTGTAAAAATTTATTTTCTTTCAAGAGACAAAATATTCTCTTCCCCCCCCCCCCTCCGCCAAAACTTGAGTGAAACTGCATTAAACATTTAAAATTATAAAAAGAGGGGGTAAAGTTATTGGTCAATATAAATCTTTACAAAGACCAAAAATCAACACCAACCTTTCAAAGATTTTATCAATTTAACAATATAGTTGGTGAAAGATCAGATATTTGAAGAAGTGGGGAGATAGGAGGCAGAATCAATCGGGTTTACGTCTCGGTTGGTAGAGACGGAACAGTGATGGTGAACGAAAACGAGAATGTGAATGATTAGGAATGGGTAGAATAGTCACATTCTCCTATGTGATAAGAAGAAATGGTGATAGTTTAACTTCTTCGGGTGGAGGTTGATTTATCACAACAGCCGTGTTGTTTAGGAATGCGAGTTCGTCGGCGAAAATATCTTCGAAAATTTCATCGATGGTCCGAGTGAACGGTTTAATGTCAATCTGTTTCGCGCCCGAATTCAACACACTTGATTTGTCAGAATTGATGGCGGTAGGAGTCTTGAAAAGCTCATCTACCGTAGTCTCAAAAGAATCTAAATCAAGTTGTCTTTCTAGAATTATCGAACTCGAAATATCGGAGTGTGATTCATCAAAACTCGATAGAATTAAAGGAAGATTAGAAGAAGAACCAAAGAAAGTGGGAGATGAAATGGGTAAACAAATTTTTGTGTCGAGCATTGTTGAACCAGATGTGGGAAATGAAATCCAGATATCATATTGCTTATCCGATAAGTCGGTGGTAGGATTCGGATCGGTTAATTGTACAAGAAGATATTCGTATTCAATAGAAGGGACATGATGGGTCGGAGAATTCAACTCATCTAACATAACGGGGTCATCTTCAAAAATATCCTCAACATTTTCCTCAAAATTCAACCCATCCATGCATTTATCATCAATTTCCAGACGCATATAGGGTTCGGGAAAAACAGTTAATGGTTTGGGATGATGTCCATACGGAAGTGAAAGGGCATGATGAATTGGTGAGAAAAACTCATCCAAAACTGTGGGTTCATCATCCAAAATATTCCCAGCATCAATATTCTCAATCAAGTGAAAGTTAAAATTCTCAGACACTTCATCAAAAGTATGGTTTTCAATCAATTTTGGTTTTAGAGTGGAGGTGTAGATATCACAAGGATAGGGTGTGGTTTCACTTGAAATGTACCTTTCACAATCGGGTAAATCAAACACTAAAAAGTCGAATGAGTCATTAAACATTCTATTTTTAATTGGTGAATCATTTGATGTACTCGATAGATTTATGAAACTGGAGTTGTGGATTTCAATTTGAGACGGGGAGGTTTGATTTAGAAGGGTGTTCTGCTCACTTTCACTAATCAAATTCTCAATTTGTCCTATTGCCGTATCATATATTGGAAAATTTTGAGCTAGTTGAAAACTGGATGCTCGTTCGTTAGGTTGTATGAGGGTGGCCATAGATGCATTTAATTCCTCTATCTGGTGGCACGATACTACCCAAAATTCTTCCAATGACTGTTCAAGACTAAACATGGGTTGTGAAGGGGTTTTAGTAGAAGATTGAAATTCCTGTGGGGAGGTGAAACTCCCAAATGGCTGTTTAGAAGAAATGTGTAGAAAAGGTTTAAAAGTCGGGTAGGATTGATAGGAATCGAATGGTTGTGAAAAATGGACTGGAGCAGGATCAACATTTTGATAAGAAGGTGATCGGAATTGTTATCCTAATGAATTTGGATTAGTGAAAGGATTGCAACTTTGGTTTTGAGCCTTCGTAATATCCTCAGCGATGGACATGCGTTTAGAAATTCCCTCACTTGCTTTAAATGGATTATCAACATAAGAAGATGTTGAATTTTGATGCGGTTGATAGGACCTGGAGTGAGGTGTCCAACTGTTTCTTTCCGCTTGCTCTATCCTATCTCTTAAAGACATGATAGAGTCGGATTTTGCACCGAAGCAATTATGAAAACAAGAAATATCTGGTTCTGGATAGCAAAGCTCGGCAAGAGTTCAACTGTTTGGGTTACCCATTATAAGAAGGTGAAAAAGAAAAGAGAGTGAAAGGGTAAGGATTTAAGCTCTATGTGGATTGTTTTGCTTTGAAAGAGCGACTTGAGGGTTGACTCAACAAATCACAGAATGCACAATCAAACCCTAGAACTAAGGTCACCTAGGTCAATCACTAGACCGCTCCTAGGCTTCCAAAGGACAAGCTGCAGGTTCAATCCTCTACCACCTCTTTATCACTTTTGTGGCCAGGTAAGTGCCAGGTAAGTGGGAGGTATCCGCTATACGAATCACCGAAAACAGCGGGCCTAATTAAGTAACCACTTTTCTCAGTCACACTTGCCAAGACACCACAAGATAAATGTGGATAAGCGATAGATTACCCACGGCCCTCCTCTGTCCTAATTGAGCACGACGGTCCTTAGAGGCTCGGTCTAGATATTTTTTAATTAATGTAGGGTTATGCGGATGCTTGTTTTGTGATTTGTGGGGCGTACGAAGGGTGGTGAAATCCCTACCTAATTTGAATTTGGGTTATTGCCCCTTAAAAGTACGATTAAAAATATGCAAAAATAACCCAAAACCAAAACAAGCAAAAAGATTTTTAAGCGGCGATATTTTGCAAAGAATCCTGCAAAAAATCAAATTATTGGATTTCTAGATGAGAGAAAATTTTGAAGAATATACCAGAAAATTTTAGAGACACAATTCCCCAGACCCGCCGCCGTTCCACGGCCAAATGCATGAAAATGCCGCGGTTTCACGGCGGCTTAGTGGGTTCTGTTGCTCTGTTTTTCGTCAGTGCACTCCCTTGCTCCTATGACCTTTGATGAATATCTCTGAATCTCTGTTTCCTCAATCCAGTGACTCCAGATTCCCTCGCAAAAATGGGACAAAATTGTTAAATACACAATATGCGGTTTTGTTTTATTTTTATAATATGGATCGAATAAGAATTCAACCCGAATAGCAAGAAAAAAAATTACGCACGTATTCCCCGGCAACGGCACTATTTGATTTCTGTGAAAAAGTGTTTGTAGTAAATAAAGTCAACCGCAATCAATAACGGTGTTGCGTGTAGATAGCCGAGATGAGTACCGGTCGTTCTCAGGGAAACGTCGAAGTTTTAATCTTTCTTTAGACGGGTTGATTGAAAGAAGGGGTGATTGATTGTAGATCTACGTTGAACATGGATATAAAATCTATAAAGAAGATGCTTGTAGGGTTCATAGAATTCAGTAGTAATGGATGATTAATTAAAAATGATTCATTTTATCTTTTAATAGATTTAAAACTAGATCGATAGTGATGAATGTGGATTAGGGTTCTTTCGGAAGAAATTAGGGTTTCCCCACTCTTAACCCTTATCCTTGCATTGATCTCTATTCATGTCTAACCTTTACCAAAACAATTGTTAATCTAATCTCAAATCGCGGTCGAGACTATTAATAAATTGGTAGTGCGTCCGATAAGAATGTTAACATTTATTTTTTCATCCATTGATCTATTCTAATCCTACGAACCCTAACAAGTTAGTAATTACTCACGCATGGTTAAGACAGAAGAAGAAAGGATAGAGAAGGAAATAATAATACAGAATTTAAATGCAGAAAATAAATGCGAAATGATTAATCAAATGATCTACCTTTATTAATCAACAATATAAGTACAAATCCTTCGAATTTAGATTACAAGAAAAATTTGCTCTCGATCTCTGCCTCGTAGGAAGTAGATGTTCCGTCGATATTCACGTTGCTTTATCACGTCGAATCGTGGACCTGTCGTGGATCTCTTGTTTTTTGACGATGATTTGCTTTGTGTTATAGGTGATGATTCTCTAAGTTGAGCCATCGGTCCTTTATATAGCCTTCAAAGCAGAAACCCTAGATCTCATAGGTTAAGATATGCAATCACGATCCAACTCCCAAATTTTCAGATCCTACGGCCATCAAATGGCCGCGGATCCGCCGCATAAATGGGGGTTTGGCCGCTAAACCGTGGCGGATTGGGGAGATCATGTGATGAAATTTCTTCTGCTATGTGGTGCTGACACATGGAGATCTTTGTGATGTCTAGAATGTTTATATTTTCTCTGAGTCTCTGCCATTCATGGTTTTACGATTTACTTTACTATTTTAGCAGATTTGATTCCCGTCATCTCGGATCTCCTAATCTCCACATCTGAGCTCATATCTGCACAATATCTCAATTCATATTATTAGTAGTATTTGTTATTTTTGAGATATTATCCTAACCATTTTATATGATATGATATTTTAAGAATATTGATTAGGGATATTTGATATGACATGCATATCTAAATTAAAAAAATAATATATAAATATTATATGCATATATTTTCCTTCATAATGTTAAGTATAGTGTATAAACATATGATAAAGTGTATTTTGCAGATAAACCCACTTATGTACCATAATTACCATAAACACTTTTAAATACTTAACAAATGTATGGAAAATGCTCCATCAAATATGCAATATTTTCGACTGAACAACAGACCATCTCCCTTGATAGGATGAAAAGCGTATACACTAGTCTACTCTGGAGTATCGATACCCCGTCTCGATAATCCAACGACTAGGGACCTGTATAGGATGTGCTTATAGACTACCCACCCCCCACTAGTGTGACTGCCATCACAACGCTGGTAATCAAGCAAACATCATAAGGGCTCTACTAATATGTGTAAGAGATATGCTAAAAGAAACACATGCACATATTGAGGTAGAAACAAACCAGGTAGCATACTACAATTTTGAGCAAGACTGTTACTATATCCGTGTATATCCCAAGTTTCCAATATATAATATACAAACCAGTATGATACAATAATGGCCCCTAGGGCATCTAACACTAACAAATCAAAGTGGGGGAATTTATATTCCATATGGAATTTATAGTTCTAGATACACAGCCTGCGGCGAACCCACAGAACCAAATCCTGGTGATTCTCGGTTGGCCTTTTCTAGCAACTTCCAATACTTTAATAAATTATCGTAACGGTTCCATGAACCCATCCTTCGGGAAGATGATAATTGAGCTTAACATTTACAGGTGAGGAAGTCAACCCTCTGAACCTTCTGCTCATCTAATCGATATATATTCTATCAACGAGATAGCTTCCGACAGCTGCAAAGTTGATGAACTTTGCGTTCATGATCTCGACGACACTAGTGCGTCATTATTTGATCCTGCAAATTACTATACTAGTGAGGACCCTTTTGACAAGTCCAACCACGAGTTCGAATCCTTTGGCTTGTCCCAAAAGTCAGTCGAGCCTCCCGAGTCTATATCTTACGCTAGCTAAAACCTGTTAACGAGTCTGAGTATAATTCCCTTAACTTACCTTCTATCGTCTCTCCACCGACACTAGATCTCAAGCCACTACCTTCTCATCTTAAATTTGCATATTTAGGTGAGAATGAGTCTTTGCCCATCATCATATCAGCTTCTCTAGCTTTAGAGCAAGAGAGCGCTCTTTAGTCGGTCTTGAGATCAAATCGGCAAGCTTTTGGTTAGACAATGGCAGACATCAAAGGGATTAGTCCATTGATTGTTGAATATCATATACATTTGATGGATGAAGCCAAACCAGCCCGAGACCCACAAAGACCGTTGAATCCCGTCATGAAAAAGACGGTAAAGAAAGAAATCGTCAAATGCCTAGATAATGGCATACTTTACCCAATATCTGATAGCTAATGGGTAAGTCATATTCATGTGGTCCCTAAAAAATCTGGCATCACGGTCATAACTAATGAGGCTAATGAGTTTATCCAAACACGCATCCAAATTGGGTGGCGAGTATGTATGGATTATAGAAAACTCAATACCGCCACGAGGAAAGATCACTTCCCTCCACCTTTCATTCACCAGATGTTAGAACGATTAGCCGAGCATGAATACTACTGTTTCTTGGACGGATACTCCGGCTATAACCAGATCCTCATCGCCGAAAAGGATCAAGTTAAGACAACATTTACTTGTCATTTCGGTACTTTTGCTTATAGACACATGCCCTTTGGGTTATGCAATACTCCCGTTACATTTCAGCGGTGTATGATGGGGATATTCTCGGACATAGTCAAGAATTTTCTGGAGATATTTATGGACGATTTCTTCATATCTGGGGACTCCTTTGAGGAATGCCTTCGTCATCTTAACGATATTCTTACCCGCTGTAAAAATAAGAATTTAACTTTGAATTGGGAAAAATGTCATTTCATGGTTCAAGAAGGTATTTTCCTTGGGCATATCATTTCACGAAAAGGCATGGAGGTAGACGAACTAAAATAGATGTCATCTATAACCTTTTTCCTCCCAAATACGTCAATGATGTATGATCATTTTTTGGTCATGCAGAATTTTATAGGAGATTCATTAAGGACTTTAGCAAAATTGCTAGACCTTTAACTCGTCTCTTGGCCAAGAATACAACATTTCACTTCGATTCGGATTGCGAAGCTGCTTTTGAATCACTTAAAAGCTCCCTCACTACAGCCTCTGTTCTGTCATCTCCAGACTGGAATCACCCGTTTGAGCTTATGTATGATGCATCCGATTTTGCTATTGGTGTAGTTTTAGGACAGCATATTGATAAGATTCCACATGTAATTTACTATGCAAGTAGGACCTTGAACGATTTCCAAATTAACTATACAACAACCGAGAAAGAACTCTTGGCAGTTGTATTCGCATTAGAAAAATTCAGGCCCCACTTGATTGGCTCTCCAGTTGTAGTTTACACCGATCACTCTGCCCTAAGACATCTTTTATCAAAGAAGGATACTAAAACCAGGCTAATACGTTGGATCCTGTTATTACAAGAATTTGATCTTGTCATACAAGACAATAGTGAATGTGAAAACGTAGTAGCCGACCATTTTTCATGCCTTTCTTCTTCGCCAACGTCGACCTTGCCAATAAACGATTCCTTTCCTGACGAACAGCTCTTGACCATATCATGCGAAGCTTGATTCGTGGATATTATGAATTATTTAGCAACGGGACTTCTACCCAGCGAATGGTCAAAACAAGACAATCACCGATTTCTATCCTAAGTAAAACACTTTTACTGGGATGAACCTTATTTTTTTAAGTATTGTCCCAATCAAATCATTCGCCGATGTGTTCCTAATGATGAATTCAAGAGTGTATTCTCTTTTTGCCATGATCAGGCATGTGGCGGTCACTTTGGTCCACGATAAACGGCGGAGAAAGTTTTGCAATGTGGTTTTTATTGGCCAACTTTATTCAAAAATGCATATGATCATTGCAAAACTTATTCACGGTGTCAACACATGGGTCGGATTTCACGTAGAAATGAGATACCACTCTAACCTATCTTGGTCGTGGAGATATTTGATGTTTGGGGAATTGATTTTATGGGCCCATTTTCCAACTCTTTTAGGAATTTATACATCTTATTAGCAGTTGATTATGTCTCGAAATGGGTAGAAGCGGTACCGTATCGCACTAATGACAACAAGATTATTATAAAGTTCTTGAAAGAAGATATATTTTCGTGATTCGGACACCCTCGCGCTATAATTAGCGACAATGGGACGCATATCTGCAATAAGTCTTCCGAGTCTTTGATGCGGAAATATTCGATCAACCACAAGCTTTCTACGCCCTATCATCCCCAAACGAGTGGGTAAGCGGAGATCTCCAATAGACAGATCAAACAAATTTTGGAGAAAACTTTTTTTAAAAACCCTAAAGAATAGTCCACCAAATTGACGGATACTCTTTGGGCATTTCATACCACTTATAAGACCGATTTTGGTATGTCTCCATACCGACTATTGTTTGAGAAGGCGTACCACCTTCATGTCAAGATCTAAAATAAAGAAATGTGGGTTATTAAAGAGCTTAATTGTGATTTTGATCAAATCGATAGTTATCGGAAGCTGTAATTAAATAAACTAAGCGAACTTCATAATGAAGCATATGATAATGCGGTTATAGTAAAGAACCGGACTAAAATATTTCACGATAAAAACCTTTTGAGGAAAACTTTCACATCGGGACAATAAGTCCTTCTTTACGATTCCCGTCTCCGCCTTCATCTGGGTAAGCTTAAATCTTATTGGAAATGACCTTTTATGGTACGGTATGTGTACCCGCACGGTGCAGTGGATATAGAAAATTTTTAAAACGGTTCTATTTTTAAAGTAAATAGGCATAGATTAAAACCGTACTTTTCCGCTGACCCTTCGGAGGAGCTCATGTTCCTACAGGAGCCGCTTTATCACAACTAACTTTTCTCTGCCACACCTCCATGTTTCGGTAACGGTGTTTCATCTGAGAATGGAGGTGAGTATCTGTGCATACCAAAGAACAAGTTTGGAGGTAGTTTTTCATTTAAATATTATTTTATCCCTAATATTTCCTCCCAAGTCTATAGGTCTATGCGCTCAAAGAACAACATCAGTATGAACACTGCTGCAAACAGGTTTGGAGGGGGGAGGTTTGTATTTACTGAAATATCATTTGGCACTAGGCACTATATAAAAAAAATTTAAAATTTTTCTTGGAAATGAAAGTTAGAAAGTGAAAAATACATATGATAGGAAGGAAAAATTTAAAAAAAGCAAGAAAATTAGATGTTTTATAACGAAGTTAATAATAGGTAGTCATGAGCTGTTGTCCCAAAGGTTAGTAAGATGAAGGGAATCATTAATCTGAGGATAGAAATAAGTCTGAAAAATAATCCATATTCTTAAGTCCAAACATCTGAACGTTGATACCCTACTATATGCACCGGCACACAGCTTGAAACTTGGGATAGTAAAGGATATCTTGAAATGCTCTTGTCTAAAAGCCTTAGTATGAAGAAAAAATATACAAACAAAAATATAAATGACATGGAAAAAATGGTGAAGAAAAATGAACACTGGTTTTGTAATTACTTAAGGCAGCATAAAAAAAATATAGCGAGAGTGTTTATCACCGGGTGCCTTAGACCAACTGGTTTGGGAGCCACTGCTAAGCCTTAGGTGTTGCAAGACTGGGATATTGCTAATTACACCTTAACGAGTGAGCACATTTGGTAATCGGTTGGTTAGTACCTCAAGAACTATTAACGGTCGCATGAAAAATGTGTGAGCAATTCCATCTGAAATATTCACCGACTAAAAAGTACTAAGGAAGATGGACAAGAGTATGATAGCTTGAATTGAATTCTCTGAGTGCGGGGATGTCTTTTACACACACGTAAGGGTATATGATTTATGTTTGGAAGAAAAGTAGGGAAGAAGACTAAAGGCGATGTTTTATTGAGAGATGATGTAATTTCTGAAAGCTTTTCATGACTATTAAGATAGGGCTCATGGCTACTAAAAATCTAGTGTAGTTTGAAACTCTTATTTTCAAGTTTTCTTTTATATGTTCTTTATCTTTGTATGTAACTTTCATTATCTTTCTTTTATTATGGGATTTATGGGTGTAATCTGCTGAAAACCCTCAGGAACCAACATTACTTCTATTAGGGACACCTAGAGGTTTAAAGTCTTGTTGCACGTGCTCAGTGCAATCGTGTTACCTACGAAAGTGTGATAGGTTTTTCTTTTTTCTTTTTCTTCTTCTTCCCTTCAATAACTAGTTTGCTCAGGACGATCTAAGTTAAGTTTGGGGATATTTGATTAGTCTAAAATATTGCACATTTGAATGAACATTTTCCCCACTATTATTAAGTTCTAAAATGTGTTTATTGTAATTATAGAACATATGAGAGTTTATGTGTAAAAGTTTATTATCATATGCTTCTACTTAATAATTAATATAATGAGGGAAAATGCATGCATATAATATTTATATGAAATATTGTAATGTGCATATCATATCAAATATTTCTAATCAATATTCTTAACATATAATATCATATAAAGTGGTTAGGATAATATCTCAAAAATACCAAATATTACTAACATTTTGATTTGAGATATTGTGAAGATTAGCTCAGGTCTGGAATCTAGGAGATCCAAGATGGTGGAATCAAATCTGCCGAAATATGGAAGCAAATCGTAAGATTTAGCAACGGCAGAGTCTCAGTGCATTATTTTCAGAATCCAGACATCGAAGGGATCTCCAAATGTCAACAGAAGAAAGTAGAAAAAAATCCCAGGTGATGATCCCACCAATGCACCACGGTTGGGCGGACAAAGGCCATAATATGCGACGGATCCGTGACTTGATGATAGCCGTACGATTTGAAATTTGGTGGCTAGGATTTTAACAGCGTATATTCACTCAGGGAATCTAGGTTTTCTAGTTTCTGTGACTATATATAGGACCGAGAGTTTCACATCTAAAATAATCAAACCGAAAAGATCCAGAGGTCCAAAGCAGTCCACGCATCCAAGTGATATGCTAGTCATCTACCTCCAACAAGAGAGAGAGCGAGAGCAAAAACTAAGCTTCTTTCTAATCTTAGTTTATTTCTTTTCGCATTTACTTTCTGCACTTGTATTTTGCATCTTAACCATGTTTTCACTCTTCATCCTTTCTTCTAAATCTCAAACCATGAGCGAGTAATTTCTAACTTGTGAGAGTTCGTAGGATAGGGTAGATCAATGGATGATAAAATCTTTTAACGCCTTTTATACATTTTAAAGTCTACAAATTTTAGCAAAATAAATGTTAACATTCTTATCGAGCGCGCTACCAATTTATTGATAGTCACGACCATGATTCGAGATTGCTTTAACACTTATTTTGTTAAGGGCTATACATGAATAGAGATCAATGCAAGGACAAGGGTTAATAGTGGGGAAACCCTAATTTCTTCCAAAAGAACCCTAATCTACATTCATCACTATCGATCTAATTTTAAACTATTAAAAGATAAAATGAGTTATTTTTAATTATTCATCTATTACTACAAAATCCTATGAACCTTACAAGCCTTCTCTTCATAAATTCTATATCCGTAACGACAAACAATCACCCTTCTTCTATCAACTTGTATAAAGAAAGAAAAGAGTTCATGTTTCCCTACGGACCCGTACTCATCGCGGTTAGCTACTAGCGATACCGTCTTGATTGCGGTTACTTTACAACACACTTTTTAGCGTCACATCAATCAATGTACCTTGAGAGGACTGAGACTGCATTCAACAGGCCGTCCCGTTGTTACGCCCTGCTTCCCAAGAGACGGAAACGGTGACGTGGCAAGCCCGCAATATATTTACTAGGAAAATACGTTAAGCGTAATTAAGAAATATAATAATGAACACGAATGACAAGAGTAATAAATTGAAACAACTTTATTTATATTCAACTTTACATACAACTGTCTGGAATAAAAATATATAATGATAAAAAGAAACAATGCCTAAACAATGGCATACTGAAAGTAAGTATAGGCAAGAGCTAGTAATCAGGCTGAGCGGCAAACTGGTCCAAGTCTTCTGGGCTCAGCTTTATCTCCTCATAATCCGATCTTCCTGACGAACATTCCAAAGAAAGAAACAGAGAGGAATGTCGTCAGCGAACTAGCGCTCGGTAAGTCCCCAAAAGAAGTAAAAGAAGATGATTGAATGATATATAAAATGAATAGAAACCAAGTAAAAGTGAACAGGTAAGATTGTATATGAGGGTATCTTAACATGATCATTTACAGTTATAAGATGTGTTATTATAATGTAGTTGTTTGTAATTTGATAAAAAAAAGTATTCATGTATACGAGAGGAGTCTATCTTACCCCGTGGACTATGGTAACATGTAGTATAAGGCCCCGTCATAACCCACAGGATAACGACACGTGAATTCATGTAGGTATCTTTTAAAGTGACCTATCGTGCCACGATATATGTTCCATACCAATCTACCCCTTTATCCCCACGGATTGTAGTGTATAGTTCAAGTTAACAGGTCTTGACCAAATCCATGAATATAAAGAGTACAAGTTCATGTTTAAGTTGTAATCACGTGTTCAGGTATTCATGTCAAGTTCATGTCAAGTTACATTCATAGTTCGATCAAGTCAAGTCAAGTATGCAAGTTCAAGTTTAGATATTCGAATTCAAGTGTTCAGTTTCAAGATCAAGTGTTCAAGTTTAGGTTTGGGTTGGATTCGAGTTTGAGTTTGTCTTCAGGTTATGGTCATTTTCTTGTGAATGGATTTAACTGTTAAAATTCTTAAGTTCGGGAGTAATCGGATAACTGCTGCACATGGACGGCATGATTTGTGTTTTTTTCCAAAAAAATTGTCATTGATAACTCTATTAAGTTACAGTGTTGTCCAGCCTAAGTAGGCAAGCACTCACTTTCTCCGGCTCCATAGGGCTCAAGAGAAATGATATTGCTTAAACCTATATTAATCTAGAGTCCTTAAAGATTTATTTTGTTTGTTTATATTGTTTTCATTTCTCGAGGGGGTTCTATGAAAAATACTCTATTATTGTTTAAAAATAAGCCTCAAGGGTGATTTATAATATTAAGAGTTTTTATGAAAATGTATTTTAGTTTTAGTGATATTTTAGTGATAAAACCTAGCATTTAAAAGTTTATTGTATTTTTATGAAAACTGCTACTTTTGAAAAATTGGTGGTATTTTATTAAAATTTTAATCTTTCATTTTAAAAGATAATTTTCACGATTTGTTTTTATTGAAAATACGGATTCATAATTTTACATTAGTTTTCCAAAGTTTTAATTTTTTTTGAAAAGTCGTATTTCATTAAACCGTATTTTTTTATTTCCTTTCGAGACCGAATTCTCCGTGAAAAGTTCTGTCTCTCACTCTACTATTCCAAGAACGTGCGATAATCCGCACTATCTGTAGATGGGTTTTCCTAAAAGGGTTGTAGAGGCGCAATTGCAATGGATAAAAAAATATTGATTAAAAACATTTATTTGTAAAAGCGATGGTATTTTCTTGTAAACTGTATTCTTTAAATTAAACATACACCTAAAAAGTTCGTGCTATTTAAGCATAGTGTATGTGATGTGGTAGGTCATTACCCCGTGAGTTTTCTAGAAGGATATATGCTAATTACCGATTAACGGATTGTATTTAAAGTTCATGGTATTAATATGAAAAAGTTCGTTATATGCTTATTTCACATGAAATTCTAATTACATGAAAAGGTAAAAGATGTGAATAATATGTTAAGGTGATATTAGAGATTTAGAGTGAAATATTAGACATAGCAAAGGTGAAAAAAGCTTGTTTAAAAGAAAAGACTACGGTTTAACTCCACTTTGTCGATATATCGTTTTAAAGATTGTTTTGATATGAAAAGAAGAAGAGAAGAAAGGGACTTATGGTTTTAGAGCATTAACAAGAGAGGAAAAGAGAGAGAGGAAGCATTCGGGGATCGTGGTATCGTCGGGAAAAGGCTCCGGTCTTCAACGGAAGGGACTTGATTGCTAACTCCACTTGACTATCCTTAATCCTTCTTAAACTTAGAGAATTTTTTGAGAAATTTTCAGAATAGGGGAGAGTTAGGGAATGGTGTAGTATTTATAGGGATGAAATGTGAGTGTGTGAATTAAAAAGAATTAAAATAATGTTAATGGGGAAATTGAAGAGTCTATAGTTAATTGCAGAGAAATCAAACAATAAAATGGAGTAGAGGAGAGTTGAAGGAGTGCACGAGTAAAGAATGAAGAGGTTTAAGGCAAGTTGGACCGTCGGTAGCGGCCGGTTGAGGAATTTGGGCAGTTTGATCTTGGCCATCTGCCCCGAGATTCATGCCATGTGTTTTAATCGGTCTTAATTCCTCATTTATCCCGTTTGATTTTTCTGAAACTTTTCGTTTCACCATGTATTGCACGTGCAACTCTTGGGCTTTCGAAAAGTTAAAGAAAATATTAAAAATAATTGGGACTGATGGAAATCAAAGACACAGGCTATGGCATAACAGTAGAGAGTACTAACCAATGAGCTACAAGTTGTTTCTTATTTTTATTGAACAAAAATAATTTATAACTCCTAATCAGGCTGAAATACCCTTTCTATACATTTAAATAAGATATATTTGTATAGGGATTTCAGAGTCGTGACACGCGTAATGAGGACGTCATGGGTAACGAGGGGCAAGAATTAATATCTATCTTCCGTAGAGGCGAGAACGTAATAAGTGCCATGAACTATGTCGCACTTCGTAGTGAGGAGATTGATACAATACATAGATATGTATTATTCAATTCTGACGAGTTCGACGTGTTTCAAGAGTACGTATATAATCTGGTTCATAGTATATAATATGATTTCAAGCTAATATTTTCTTAACACAAAAATCATAAACTAACTAACTACATTGTTTCATGCTTTGATTATGGAAATATCAGTACAGACCACCGAGAGATCAATCGTTACCGAAGCATATCGATAATGCTCGAAATCGAGAATTTGCGACATGGTTTAACCATTTTGGAAGTTTAACACTAAAATACATTCAACTATATAATTCATATCTCATCCATTAAACTAAATGCGATTTTGAAATCTTATCTTGTCTTATTAGGTTCATACAGACGTACTTGCCGACATAATAGAAGATATAAAAATGCTTGCCACTGAACCAGATCCAGTAGTTGAGCGTCTTACTAGTTATGTCGTTAATGTATATAGATTTTACACATAAGCTAAAGATGCATGCAGAAAATTCCAAAACTATGTTGTATTTTTGACATCAACCACAAGAGATTATGCATTGTCTAGAGATCTCAATTCAACCACGGGACAGCTTGACCACTACGGTGTGCTGCAAGTGTAACGATGCTAAATTTTATGTACCGTCCCTTTTGTTATTAAATAATAAAAAATGTTGTTTTTTGAACTTGGATTGAGTTATAAGAAATTCTTATGAAATAAGTGCAAGAAACAAGTTGTATCTCACTGGTTAAGCCTCTACACTGTTGTCCTATAACTTGCGTGTTCGGATCCTTACTGTCACAATTATTTTTATTACTCATTCTTTTGACGTTTTGGAGGCCCAAGAATTTACACGAGTATTACATGGAGTTACGAAACATTGCAGAAGAAAAGATATACGAAAATGGACCCAACAAAGCAAAACGAGACCAAGACCCGAACCCTGAACCCAGGGGCCAACCTAGGGCCGACCTAAGGAAAGTGTGGGCGATCTGGATGAGCCCATATGGGCCCCGCCCATGGGTGAATGACTTTTGGCCTCCCTACAGTTCACTTTTATACTTCAAAATTCTCCAAAGTAAACAAAGAGTCTATAACCCTTCAATTACTTTATTAACACTCTTTTAATCCCAATTTTAATTCACTTTTTAATAAACCATACCCCTTTTCTTCACCTATATATACTAGGCTATCCTAACTCCTCCTCTTCATAATATTCTGAAATTTCTCTCAAAATGTCTCAAAGTCCTAAAAGCCAAGAAGCCAAATCAAGCTCTCAAGTTCCTTAAAGCTCGCTCCCCGTCGGTTTACGGTCTCTTTTCTTCAAACCAAGGCTATTTCTTTCTCATCCCTTCGCATCGACAAATGAGTAAGTTTCCCTACCCTTCTTCTTCTCTTCCTTGAATCCATTCTTTTGCTATGTTGCCAAAATCCGTTCATGCATTGAACTTCATCCATGAAAATTTATGCTCAAAATAATATCCCTTGTACCAAATCTTTATATGCTTTGTTAAAAGAAAACGAATAACTTGTGATGAAATTAACATATCTTTAATTTAGCAAGTTCATGATAATCATTCCGTAATAAATATTATTACAACATTAGACCTACACTTCTTTCCATGAAAAGTTTTTGTGGTAGTTTCATGTAACTCTACTATTTCTTAAACTTTAATATGAATTTGTTAATATTGTTATACATATTTTTAGTAATAGCTCATGGAGTAATGAGCTACCCTACCCATGCACACATTGGAATCATATCACGTTTTTATAAAAGAATCAAATTTCACTAAAATGCCCTCAAGTTATAAAAATTGGAATGAATCTATAATTCTTTTTCCTTGGCAATTTCGTCCCTCACTGTCATGCCCCTCTTTCCAAAATATGTAAATACGACATGTGACAGAGCCAATCATGCTAGATAAGGCTAGGAAAGATCCCCCCATAGTCACATTATGGCTATCAATCGGATATCAGGAATAGTAATAAAATTTAACTAACACATGTCCATCCGCCAAAATAGATAAAAGTCAAGAAATGTATATAGCGGAAATGAATAAATATCCAATAACGAAATAATATCTTACTCACGTCTCTTATGGGATCACATCAATAAATTTAAAATACGGAAATAAAATAACTAAGTATCTCTAAAACTAATCATCAAGATCCTCACTACTCGTCTTTCTTGTTAAAATACGTCTGATCTTCCTATGACAAGGTCAAAGGAACTGGGCCATGCAAAACCCAGACGTCAGTGCGTCATAAATATCAATAACAATAATAATAACCAGAACAGGAAGTTATAAAGAAAACATGAGTGTAAATAATAAACACAGGTGTAAAACAGTGAGCTATAAATATGTTACGTGTATCCTAAAATCTGTGCTTCTGGATTATCTATGCTACAAGTCTTTGAAATCAATTAATGGAATTGTCGATGTAACTCAATAGTATCACGTGCGTGTCCGGGACCATGGTCAAGACCCTTGGGGCTGAATTCGAGATGTGCCTCTAAGCAGTAAAACATGGTATCATGTACAGACGAATGATGTCAACATCATCATTCCAGGGCCCGAAACCCGTATAGACTGATCAGTCTCTGGAAAGTATCAAACTGTTGAATTACAAGTCAGGTTTCATTATTGATTTCCCCTTTCCCCCCAGGTTTTGTGTTCAAATCAGGTATTGACGATATCTACCTAATGCCAACACAGGATCAAGCAGATACAGGTCTTGGCTGACTAGACAACAAGTCACGTCCATCAGGACAACAAGTCAGGATTGTCGGCATTAGTAAATGATCCAAGTAATAGGTCTAGTAACGTGTCGTGAACATGTCAGACAGTGTGTATTAAATAGGATAAATACTTAACAGAAAATAGTAACCAGTTTAATAAAACACTGTAGAAATAACTGATGAATATTATCTATTTTGTAAGGTGTAATTAATCTATTCATATTGTTACGCCCCGCTTCCCATTAGACGGAAACGGTGACGAGGCAGGCCGCAACGTATTTACTAAGAAATAAATACGTTAAGCGTAATTAAACAATATATAAAAATGAATAAGAATGACAAGAGTAATAAAATAAATAGCAACTTTATTTACATTCATCTTTACATACAACTGTTTGAAAATAAAAGATACAATGAGTAAAGCAGTGCCTAAACAATGGCATACAAAATGAAAGTGCAGGTGAACTAGTAGTCAGGCTGAGTGATGAGCTGGTCCAAGTCCTCCTGGCTAGGCTCGATCCCCTGAGAGTCTGGTCCTCCTGACGAACATTCCAAACAAATAGAAAGGAATGTCTTCAGTGAACTAACGCTCGGTAAATCCCAAAAGAAGAAAGAGAAGAAAATATATAAAGTGAAAAGAACATGTACAGTATATGACTGATTACTGGTATATGATAGTTATTATAACATGGTTGTTTGTACTTTAATAAAGAAGGTATTCATGTATACGAGAGGAGTCCAACTTACCCCATGGACTATGGTAACATGTAGTACAAGGCCCCATCATAACCCACAGGACAACGACACGTGAATTCATGTAGGTGTCTTTTAAGTGACCTCTCATACCATAATATACGTTCCGTACCAATCTATCCCTTTATCCCCGCGTATTATATTATATAGATTTGTTTACAAGTCTTGCCGAAACCAAGGATATAAAATGTTCAATTATTCATATTCAGGATGTAATCATGTATTCAAGTATTCATGTCAAGTTATAACCATGGTTCGGTCAAGTCATGTCAAGTATACATGTTTGATATTGATGTTTGGATTCGAGTATTCATGTTCATGATCAAGTATTCATTTTTGATTTTGGATTCAGGTTTGAGATTGACTCAGACCGAGTCAGACACTTTTAAACAGATTTAGCTCTTGAATTAGGTTCGGAAGTCATCGGTAACTGCTGCACTTGGACGGCAGGATTTGTGTCTTTTTTCCAAAACAATTACTATTGATAACTCCGTTAAGTTGTCTACCTTAAATAGGCAAGCACTCACTTTCTCTGGCTCCTTGGGGCTCAAGAGAATTGATCCCGCTTAAACCTATATTTACTAAGTCCTTAAAATATTATTTTATATATCTCGAGGGGGTTTTATGAAAAATATTTTTAATATAATTAAAAAGTACACCTCGTGGGTGATTAGTACTATTTAGGTTTTTCATGAGCAAGGATTTTAAGTATTGTGATATTTTAGTGATAATTACTTAGCTTGGAAAGTTCATGATATTTTATTGTAAAACTTGTCCTTTTTAGTACCTTGATGGTATTTTATTTTCATTTGTTAATCTTTCATTTTTAGAAAAATATAGGTTAATTATATTTTGAAAATATGGATTTATAATTTTATATAATTTTTCTAAAAATTAATTTATTTTATTTAGAAAAATTCGTATTTCTTAAAAACGTATTTAAATCCTTTCGAGGTCGAATGCTCTATGAGGAGGTCTGCATCTCGCTTTACTAACCTAAGAATATACGATAATCCACACCATCCATTAGTGGGTCCCCTAAAAAGGGTTATAGTTGCATAATCGCAAAGGAAATGAAATACCACTTTAAAAGTATTCCGGTTTTAGAGTAGGTGGTATTTTATTGTCAAGTTTTCTTCGTAACAAATATTCATACAAAAGAGGTATCGAGCTATGGAACCAAGTGTGCATGTGGGGTAGGTCGTAACCCCGTGAAGTTTTCCTAAAGGTAGCAATTTTGTCGAAAAGATGTGATAACAAAATTCAAAGTATTTTAATGTAAAAGTTCAAATATGGTTGTTGTACATGAGATTCTTGGTTAAAAATTTATTCTAAATATTGATATTAAAATTACAAGTGAAGTGGTAAAATCGGTTTGACCAGATGATAAAAGAAAATGGAGTTATAGGTTTTAGAAAAGATGATATCGGTAATAACTCCAATTTTACCGATTTTTTTTAAAAAAGAAATTCAATGAAGAGAAAGGGAGTTTAGGAGGGACTTACGATTTAGAAAGCTTAGGAAGAGAGTGAGGAAAAGGAAGAGGGTCTTCGTGGCGTCGCGGGAGCTCCGGAATTTGCATCGATTTTCGCCGGAACCAACTTGCTCGCTAACTGTACTTTTACTTCACTTGCACTAGAAACTTTTTAAAGAGTTTTGGGTAGAATTTTCAGAATGGTGTTGAGCCAAAATATGGGACGGTATTTATAATGGAGAATTAGGGTTTGGGAATTAAAAATGTGGATTAAAAGCATTAAAATTGTGTTTAATTGTGAAATGAAAGGTCTCTGTTTGATTGCAAGGAAATGAAACAGTGCAGAGGTGTTAGAGGAAGCTGAAGAGGTGTGTGTGTGGAAAGCTCGGGCTTCATTGGCCTCATCACAGCCGTCCTCGCCGGTCCAAACCCCCTTCCACCGGTCGATCTAGGGTTTTAAATCTCGAGATTCGTGCCACATGGATTATTCAGAGTTTACTCCTTTTTACACATGTTTGATTTTTCTGAACTTTTCATTTCCCCCTGTATTGCACGTGCAATCTTTTGGGCTTCCAAAAAGGTAAAAAAATCAGAAAAAAATAATTGTGTCTGATAGGAATCGAACACAGGGGCTAAGTCATAGCATTGTAAAGGTTTTACCAGTGAGCTACAAATTGTTTCTTGCTGTTATTTTACAAAAATGACTTATAACTCAAACTCAGGCTGTAAAACTCATTTCTATGCATTAATAGTAAAATTTTCTTTACAAATATTTTAGAGTCGTTACATTCTACCCTTCTTATAAAAATTTCGTCCTCGAAATTTACAATTTACATGGGGACTAATTTTTAAATAGATAAGGGTATCTTGCACGCATGTATTCTTCTCGTTCCCATATTGATTCTCCTGGCAAATCCTTTCTCCACATGACTCCGACCAAGTTTACTTTCTTGTTTCGTAATGTCTTCACTTTTCGGTTCGGGATCTCAACGGGTTATTGCTCGCATATCAGGTCAGTCTGTCTTGTGAGCTCTGAGTGATCAAGTATGTGGCTGGGGTCGCTCACATATCGTCATAGCTGGGATATTTGGAACACGTTGTGCACTCCTTCCAATGATGGTGGTATTGCTAACCGGTATGCCACTTCTCCAACTCGTTCGAGTATATCTAACGGTCCTATGTATCTGGGACTGAGCTTACCTCTCTTACCAAAACGGATCACTCCTCTGTTTGGAGAGATATTCAGGAATACATGGTCTCCAGGTTGGAACTCCAGATGTCGACGCTTTGCATCTGTCTAATACTTCTGTCGGTCTTAGGCTATGCGCATTCTTTCCCTGATCGTGTGAACTACGTCCACAGTTGCCACGATCATCTCTGGTCCAAGAAGTTCACGATCTCCAACGTCGTCCCAACTTAGCGGTGAACGACACTTCTGTCCGTAGAGTGCTGTGAATGGTGCCATTTCAATGCTTTCCTGATAGCTGTTGTTGTCGTTCCCGCCAAAAAATTTCTGCGCAAAAGAGCCCAAGGTGTCAAATGGCAGCGATACGTTTAAGAAAATGTGAATCAGTATTTTCCGGACTGTATTTTGACAAACTCCCGAATGTGAAACAGATAAATTCTGATCGTATTGAAAGCGTCTCGAAAAAGCTTTCGATTTGATATATTATGGGCTTCATAATTCATCCAGGATCAAAAGTTATGAGCAAATATGCTATGCACGTGTAATCTAAGGAAGAAAATGCGAACCAGTATTTTCCGGGCTTCATTTTGGCAAACTCCCAAATGAGAAACAGCTAAATTCTGATGGTATCGAAAGTGACTCAAAAAATACTTTGATTTGATATATTATAGGCCGCATAATTCATCCGGGATCAAAAGTTTGAGGCATCACGTGCTCACACGTGACCGGGCATCACGTGCCCACACGTGACCGGGCATCACGTGCAGACACGTGACCATTTACAGGCAAAGCCTGTAGGCACTGAATAAAATAAATAATTGGAAATAATTAATCAGTGGGGTCACGCGCCAACACGTCATGTGCCTTTAAACCCACTAAAAAAATTAAAGGTATAATAAAATACAAGGAAAAATCCCAATGGGACATCACGTGACCAAGGGTCACGTGCTGACACGTGATAATTCCTGAGTTCTTTAAAACAACAGAATTAAATTCTGGTCAAATACTTAATCAGGGGGTCATGTGCCAGTACGTGATGTGTTCCTAAACATCTATGAATTACTAGAATTAAATTCTAATTAAGAGGGAATCAAAAACCCTAACAGGAAAAATATTTCTCTAAATCTTTCCAAACAAAAAAGATGGTGCTCTATAAAATGGAGCACTGTTGGAATAAAATCCAATGGTGATTAAAAATCACCAATTTATGGAAAGATTTTATATAAGGAAAGATTTCCCTGAAATTTGCCAGGAATAACAGATAAAAGATCTTTTGGATTAAAAATCCAATGGTAAATAAAATTCACTGAGTGATCTAAAAGATCATGTTGGTTATAAAATCAATTAAAATTTTTCAATGAAAGATTGACAAAACAAATTGATTCTTTTCTTTCTCCTATAAATAGGAGCCAAGAAGAGAACAGAGTAGGATCTACATTTTTGGTAAATATACAACAACAGAGAGAACAAAAGAGAAGAGAATTTAATTCTCCAAAGAGAAAAAAGAAGAGAATTTAATTCACCAGAGAGAAAGAAGTTTATTTTTGAGAAGAGAAAGAAATACTAGGTGAGAGATCATCCTATAAGCTCTCGCAAAATAAAAAGAGAATTTAATTCTCAATCTAAGAGTTTAACTCTTTTGAATAAGAACTTAGTTCTTCCTTTGGTTGAAGGTCTGTAGAAGCAGATCTCCTCATAAGTTGAGAATTTAATTCTCATCGGGGAGATTCTGCCATGCAGATCCAAAACCAAGAGGGAGAATTGAGTTTAGCGAATTTAATTCCTCCAAATACTTAGGAATTTAATTCCTCCAAATAAAACTAGGGTTTAACCCTATATGAGAATTTAATTCTCCCAAACTCATAGGAATTCAATTCCTCCAAATAAAATTAGGGTTTAACCCTACATAAGAATTTAATTCTTCCATATACATAGGAATTAAATTCCTCAAAACAGAATTAGGGTTTAACCCTACCAAAGAATTTAATTCTCAAACAAAGGACTCAAATTATCCATGCATGTAAACGTGGTCACATGGCAACACGTGACCCTTCCTTTAATGATCAGAAAAGAATGAATGGGACATGGTCACGTGCCCCCACGTGACCCTCAAACAGATTTCTCAAAATGAGAAAGAAAAAGCTTAGAGGCAATGCCTCACGTGCTCACACGTGACCCTCAAAACAAAAGGGAACAAATCCAAGAGCAGAATCAATTTTGGGCGCCCTCACGTGTCCCCATGTGACCCCTAATAAACACTTTAATAATCAATGCATGGGTACCCATCACGTGCCCACACGTGATGGCCTAAAGACCAAAAGTGTTTAACACTTATCTGAATATTCTGAGAACAAAATAAAGGAGGTCTGGCCCCATCTTCAGGCGCCTCACGTGACCCCACGTGACCCCTTCCTTTCTAGTGTTTAACACTATTTTGAGTATCTTGTCTCCAGTGTTTAACACTGTTTTAAATACATCACGTGGGGACACATGACCGCCAGATGTCCTCTAGTGTTTAACACTATTTTAAAACCAGTCTTAGCCCAGATTGGCTAAGTCTTCCAGAGGCAAGACTCCCCTTTGACTGAGCTTCAAATATACCCTTGTCTTCCAAGATTGATCATCTCATATGACATATGAGTGCTTAGCACTCAATAAAAGATAAAGACATGGTCAGAGTCCAGACTCATGTTTAGCATTGCTAAATAATGGGGGGTTGAACCCAGACAAATGTTCAACAGTCCCAACAAAAGTCCAACACTTCAAACTTAATTAGACTTAGCCCAAGTTGGCCATAAGTCCTCAATTCAGATTTAACTGAGCCAATGTGCTCATAATCGAATTAATTGATCTTAGTCCTAAATTGGACTACAGATTTCCCAATCAAAATCGGTTCAAGGATACATCTCTTTACTCCTCTGATATTTGTTGTTGTAATCCTTCAACGTCTTCAGAGAGGTGACGGGTCCCGACAACCATACATTTCATAGACTATGATGTCTTTAAACTGGACTGTGGGGTCCTTAAGCCCACGGACTATGATGTCCTTAACCTCGGACTGTGGGATCCCTTTAAACCCACGGACTATGATGTCCTTAACCTCGGACTGTAGGGTCCCTTTAAACCCACGGACTATGATGTCCTTAAGCTCGGACTGTGGGGTCCTTAAACCCATGGACTATGATATCCTTAACCTCGGACTGTGGGGTCCTTTTAAACCCACGGACTATGATGTCCTTAACCTTAGACCACCATGTCCTTAAACTGGTAATTGACCGCAAAGTCCCTAAACGAGAACAATAGAGCCCAAATGCTCTTTTTTTGGATCTAAATGATCCCGTTAAGTAGATCTTAGTCTAAAATTAGACTAACGTATCCTTAACAAATGGTTAAGTCGACCTGAGTTTAAAATTAGACTAACGTGTCCTTAACAAACTGTTAAGTTGATCTTAGTCTAAAATTCGACTGATGTATCCTTAACAAACGTTTAAGTTGATCTTAGTCTCAAATGAGACTAACGTATCCTTAAACCCACCCCCCAAACCCAAATCTAAGAAAATACGGATTTGGACTAATCCACACCCTACGGGCGACAACATAAATTAGTCTCCGTATACAATCCACGGGCAACCAAAAACAAAACAAACACATACGATATGAAGTGACCATCTGGAGAAGGAGAAAGTGGTTACCGCGATGCGGTAGCGTAATTAACTGCAAGGGCTTGCGCATGCAGGGAAGAGCGTCCCCACAATCAAAACCCCCTCAAATGAGGGGGAATCTGACGAAGTCTGCTACATCGGCCGCATCCGTTTAAACCTTCGATACATGGTGTCATAAATCAACTTGGCATCTTCGGAGAGGTGGACGGATAGCACCAATTAGCATCTGCCCCCAAATTCAGGCAAGACGGACCCGCACGGTCGCGTCTCCGTGTTTCGGAGGAGAACAGATTCTGGCACGCCCGGTGAGACCTTTTCCTCTTTCCACTCCACACTTCGTATGTCGTGATCGCGAACGAATTGCGGTTTAATATGGTTGCCCTTGGGTTCGCGGTACTAAGATTTGGTTTTGCTCCCATGCAGAAAAAAGAACATCAATGGCCTCTAATTGTTCCAGCCACAACAACAACTCTCATTCCGTCCTATCCGAAGGAGTGACTTACGGGCCCCATGAGGCCTCCCTTTTTACAATGCCGGTGGAACAAGTGACCCAAGCCACCACTGGGCTATTCTTCGGGACCATGATCCTACCGATGAGCTTCAACGCCCCTATACAATTGCAAGAAGCTCAGAAGAATCCGGTCTTTGATCGGCTTACCACTACTGCGGCCCCTCTCAACGGGACGCCCAAACTAAGCGCCTCAGTTTTCAGCAGACCGGGCCAAAGCTCCAACGGGCCCGTGAAGAAGCCCGCAATACCAGAAGGCGTTATCCCGAAGCAGATAGCCATTCCTACTCCTGAAGTCACCAAGACGGCTTCTCCTGCTAAGGGGTCGGTCTTCATGAGACTGGTCATTTCAGCCCCTACTCCACGTGAAGTCATGAAGGCTGTTTCCCCTGCTCGAAAGTCTGCCTTCGACAGGCTGTCCATTCCCTCTCAACGGACATCAGTCTTCAATAGGCTGACAACGACAACTTCTGACCAACACAAGGGGCATGAGGAAGTCACTCCTACAGCTGAGATAATCCCAACGGCTCGACACGCTCGACGTCGCCACTGGCGCCGAGTAAGGAAGGCTGGAGGCAACTCTCCTTCTGGACTGACTCCGCCGGCTCCAACGGTGGAAGTTGATACTGCTGTTCTAACTGGGAACAGCTTTGAATTACTTGACAGGGTGCACCGGAACTCGCCAACTGCTGTGCTGAAAAGATCTCCTCCACATATGGAGAAAGACCCAAAGGCGAAGCTGGAGCAGCCTCCTCAGCGGATGTCCTCTAAAATTTACAAGGTATGGCGTCAAGTCCAAGACTCGGTGATTGATCCAACTTACTCTCGCCGACAGAAAAAGGTGAAAGTTCAGCGAGAAGAAGACCATCCTGTCAAGCCACGAAAAGTGACAGCTACTTGGGTGCCCACTGCAACGGCCCCCTCAACTTCGACCGCTCACAAGAGGGGAAGGCCGGAGAAAATCCCTGAGTCTGCGACGAATCTCAAGGATGCTGAATCTAAACGCCCCAAGTTTGGGGGCATGGTAACACATACCGTTTATATGGCTTTCGGAAAAGAGGAAAGCCGTGCTTCTACAGGTCATCAACCACTTACGCGATCAGTGACTAAGGCTCAAGAGCAACAACAACAAAAGCTCCAAGAGATGCTAACAGCTATGGCCGCACTCACGGGACCAAAAGCAAGCCCGGAGATATCATCGGAGCAGCGTCATGAACAAGAAACTGATGCTGAGTTCCTCCGCAGAATTCTCAAGAATTAGGACAAAGAGGTAGCGGAATAAGCTGCCAACATAAAAAGAATGGCTCTTTTGTTCCAAGACATGGCCGGGATGATATTACAGCCGGAACCTCCAGCTGAAGACCCCGCGATTATCATTGAAGATGATAGAGGAGAGACATCGAACCCTCCTCCGGCTCTTTCAGCAGCCAAGGAGAAGACCATCTCCAAGGCCGCTCTGGATGATTAAATCGCTCAGCAAATACGAGCTCATCATGCGAGCGAGACGGCCGGGCAGATCGTTAAGACTGGACGACCCTATCCAGGCTAGTATGACCAAATAAAGTACCCGCCGGGATAGACGATCCCTAAATTCCATGTATATAAAGGGACGGGCAATCCCCACCAGCATGTCGCCCAGTTCAGGGCTCTATGTGGCAACACTGGAGGTGACGATAAACTTTTGCTCTGCCGGTTTGTCGGTAGCTTGTCGGAAACGGCGTTTGAGTGGTATTCGGAGCTTCCCAACGACTCCGTCAAAACTTTTGCAGAGATGGAGTTGCTATTCACCCAGCGTTTCGCGAGTGCTAGTGAACGCACCCCAATAACGGTATTGATCAATGCCAGGGTGAAACCTGGAGAGACATGGGTTCAATACGCAATACGATGGCAAAATTTACGGTCGAAATGCGAGCAGCGCATCAAAGAAGTGCCTGCAGTAGGCATGTTCGTGGGGACCCTTGATCCGCAGGCGACCATTTCGCAGTTCATGATGTTTTTCAAGCCGATGTTCCCTGATTAAAAATCAGGAACTACCTCAATGAGGTATCACGTGCTCACACGTGACCAAGAGTCACGTGTTGACACGTGATAAGTTCCTATGACCTCCACTTTATAGAATTAAACTCTAAAATCAAACAAAAGTGTAAACAAAAGGCTAAGGAAATATCCCAATGGGGGGTCACATGCTCACACGTGACCAAGGGTCACGTGTTGGCACGTGATGGTCTTTAGCCCAGTTAAAAGACAGAATTAAAATTCTGAAGGAGGAGGGGTCACGTGCCAACACGTGATAGGCTTTGAAAGCCCTTATAATTTGATAGAATTAAATTCTAATTAAGGGAAATCAAAAACCCTAACTGGGAAAGTATTTCCCCAAATCTTTCCAAACGAAAAAGGATTATGGGGGACCGTTGGATTAAAAATCCAAGAGTGATTAAAAATCACCAATTTATGGAAAGATTTTAGACAAGGAAAGATTTCCCTAAATTTCACCAAAAAATAACAAACAGAATATCTTTTGGATTAAAAATCCAATGGTGAATAAAATTCACTGAGTGATCTAAAAGATCACATTAGTTACGAAAAACAAACAAAAATCTTTCAATGAGAAATTTACTAAACAAATTGATTATTTTCCTTCTCCTATAAATAGGAGCCAAGAAGAGAAAATATATAATTTTGGGATCTTGAAATTTTCAAAAGGGCAAATAACATAGAGAAAAGAAAGGAGAATTTAATTCTCAAAAAAGAAAACCCTAGGTGAGAAAGGGGAAGGGGATCAAAGCTTCATAAAATAAAAAAAAAGAGAATTTAATTCTCAATCTAAGAGTTTAACTCTTCTGCAAAAGAACTTCGTTCTTCTCCTGGTGAAAGATCTGCAGAAGCAAATCTCCCCACATGTTGAGAATTTAATTCTCATCGGGGAGATTCTGCCATGCAGATCCAAAACTCAGAGAGAGAATTGAGTTTAGAGAATTTAATTCTCCCAAATTCACAGGAATTTAATTCCTCCAAGATAAAACTAGGGTTTAACCCTATATGAGAATTCAATTCTCCCAAACTCATAGGAATTTAATTCCTTCAAGATAAAACTAGGGTTTAACCCTATATGAGAATTTAATTCTCCCAAAATTATAGGAATTTAATTCCTCCAAGACAGAACTAGGGTTTAACCCTATATAAGAATTTAATTCTTTCACATACATGGGAATTTAATTCCTCTAAAACATAATTAGGGTTTAACCCTACAGAGAATTTAATTCTTAAAAAATAAAGAGACTTGAAAGATCTCCATACATGTAAAGAACTAAGGTCACGTGACCCCTGAAAAGATCCTCCAAAATAGGAAGGAATTAACCCTGGGGCAATGCCTCACGTGCTCCCACGTGACATCCAAAACAAAGAGAATAAAAGCAAAGGCAACGCTGGCTTTGGACGCTCTCACATGTCCCCACGTGACCCTTAATAAGAGTTCTAATAAATCAGGGCATAAGTACCCATCACGTGTCCACACGTGATGGCTATGAAAATTGAAAGTGTTTAACACTTATTTGCCGTTCTGAGAACAAAGTAAAAGAGATCTGGCCCCACCTTTGGGTGCCCTCACATGTCCCCACGTGACTCCTTCCTCTCTAGTGTTTAAAACTAATTTGAACGTTTCATTTCCAGTGTTTAACACTGTTGTCTTCTAGTGTTCAACACTACTTTGAGCATTTCATTTCTAGTGTTTAACACTGATTATCCTTTAGTGTTTAACACTACTTTTTTTAGCCAAATTGGCTAAGTTTCCAGAGGCAAAAACCTTCCCTTTGACTAAATCTCAAAGTTGAGTAAAACTCATAGCCACAATGTTTAATGCTCGGTCAAACACAAAAATGTTATCAGAGCCTTCAAACTCTGGTTTAGCATTGCTAAATAATGTGGGTTTGAACCCAGACAAGTGTGTGATGGTCCAACAAAGAGCCAATATTTCTAATCTAATTGGACTTAGCCCGAATTGGCCATAAGTTCTCAATTCAGATTTAACTGAGCCAATATGCTAATAATCTAATTAATTGATCTTAGTTCCAAATTGGACTACAAATCCCCAAATCAACTTCGGTTCAAGGGTCCATCTCTTTACTCTTTTGATATTTGTCGTTATAATCCTTCAACGTCATCAGAGAGGTGACAGGTTCCGACAACCACACATTTCACAGACTATGACGTCTTTAAACTACGGACTGTGGGGTCCTTAAACTCATGAACTATGATGTCCTTAACCTTGACTGTGAGGTCTTTAAACTCATGGACTATGATGTCCTTAACCTCGACCGTGATGTCTTTAAACTAACATTGGACTGTGGGGTCCTTAAACTCATGGACTATGATGTCCTTAACCTCGACCGTGATGTCTTTAAACTAACATTTGACTCCGAGGTCTTTAAACTCACGGACTATGATGTCCTTAACCTCGACCGCGATGTCTTTAAACTAACAATGGACCGAGATGTCCTTAAACTAACATTGGACCGTAATGTCCTTAAACTAATCGACCGCAATGTCACTAAACTAAACAATAGAGCCCAATTACTCTTTTGTTGGATCTAAACGATCCCGTTATGTTGATTTCAGTCTAAAATGAGATTAACGTATCCTTAACAAACGTTTAAGTTGATCTTAGTCTCAAATGAGGCTAACGTATCCTTAAACCCAACCCCCCAAACCCAAATCTAAAAAAGATACGGATTTGGACTAGTCCACGTCCTACGGGCGACAACATAAATTAGTCTCCATATACAATCCACGGGCAACCAAACACAAAACAAACACCCACGACACGAAGTGACCATATGGAGAAGGAGAAAGTTGTTACCGCGATGCGGTAGCGTAATTAACTGCAGGGGCTTGCGCCTGCAGGGAAGAGCGTCCCCACAATCAAAAACCCCTCAAACGAGGGGGAATCTGACGAAGTCTGCTACATCGGCCGCATCCGTTTAAACCTTCTATACATAGTGCCATAAATCAACTTGGCATCTTCGGAGAGGTGGACGGATAGCACCAATATGCATCTTCCCCGAAATTCAGGCAAAACGTTTATCGCGTCTCCGCGTTTCGGAGGGGAACAGATTCCGGCACGCCCGGTGGGACCTTTTCCTCTTTCCACTCCACACTTTATGTGACGTGTTCACGAACGAATCACGGTTTGATATCGTTGCCCTTAGGTTCGAGCTACTAAGATTTGGCATTTTGCTTGGTGCAGAAAGCGAAGGATCAATGGCGTCCACTTGCGCGAAGTGTTCCAGTTGCAACTGCAACTCACGTTCCGCCTCATCTGGAGGCATAGCTTACGGGCCCCAAGCGGCTTCCTTGTTTACGATGCTGGTGGAACAGGTCATTCAGGCCACCACTGGATTGTTTTTCGGGACCATGCTCCCGCCAACGAGCTTCAGCGCTCCTATACCAACACAGGAAGCTCCCAAGAAGTCGGTCTTTGATCGGCTTACAACTACGGCGGCCCCTCTCAACGGGTCGTCCAGCTCCAGCGCCTCGGTCTTCGCTAGATTGGGCCAAAGTTCCAGTGGGCCCATGATGAAGCCTGCAATTCAAGAAAAGGTTATTCCGAAGAGAGTGGCCATCTCTGCTCCCGAATTCGTCAAGGCGGCTTCTCCTGCCAAAGGGTCGGTCTTTACAAGACTGACTGTTCCGGCTCTAACTCCGGCCCCTGTTCCTGCTCAAAAGTCTGTCTTTGATAGATTAGACATCGCTGCTCAACGAACGTCAGTCTTCAACCGGCTAGCGCCAATAACAGCCTCTCCTCAGAACAGGGGGCATGACGAAGTCACCCCTCAAGCTGAAACAATCCCAGTGGCTCGACACGCTTGACGTTGCTACTGGCGCCGGGTAAGGAAAGCTGGGGGCAACTCCCCCTCTGGGCTAACTCTACCAGCCCTGACGGTGGAAGTCAATACTGCTGTTCCAACCGGGAACAGCTTTGAATTGCTGAACAAGGTGCGCAGGAACTCTCCTACCGCCGTACTAAAAAGATCTCCTCCACCCATGGAGAATGCACCGAAGGCAAAGCCGGAACAGCCCCCTCAGCGGGTGTCCTCCAAAATCTACAAAGTCTGACGACAGGTCCAGGAGTAGGTGATTGATCAAGATTACTCTCGCCGACAGAAAAAGGTGAAGGGTCAACAGGAAGAGAACCGTCCTGTCAAGCTACAAAGGACGGCAACTACCTGGGTGCCCGCTGCAACGGTCCCCTCAACGTCAACTGCTCAAAAGAGAAGGGAGCCAGAGAAAGCCCCTGTGACTACGGCAGATCGCAAAGACGCTAAGCCCAAACGTCCTAAGTCTGGGGGCATAATGGTACATACTGTTTACATGGCTTCCGGAATAGAAGAAAGCCGCGCTTCGACGGGTCACCGACCGCTCACCCAATCCGTGACCAAAGCCCAAGAGCAACAACAGAAGCTTCAGGAAATGCTGACGCAAATGGCCGCACTCACCGGGCCAAAAGAAATCCCGGAGGCGTCATCAGAGCAGCGTCATGAACAAGAAACCGATGCTGACTTCCTCCGCAGAGTCCTCGAAAAGAAGGACAGAGAAGCTGCAGAACAAGCGGCTAATATAAAACGAATGGCTCTTCTCTTCCAAGACATGGTCGGGATGATGTTACAACCAGAACCTCCGGCTGAAAACCCTCCTATCATCATTGAAGACGACAGAAGGAAGACATCGAACCCTCCTCCGACTCTCTCAGCAGCCAAAGAAGAAACCATCTCCAAGGCCGCTCTGGATGACTATATTGCTCAGCAAATACGAGCTCACCAGGAGAATAAAGCGGCCGACCAAGTTGTTAAAACTGGGCGACTGTATCCAGGCTGGTATGACCAAATAAAGTACCCGCCGGGATACACAATCCCTAAATTCCATGTGTACAAGGGGACAGGCAATCCCCACCAATATGTCGCTTAGTTCAGGGCTCTTTGCGGCAACACCAGGGGTGATGATAAACTTTTGCTCCGTCAGTTTGTTGGCAGCTTGTCGGAAACAGCGTTTGAATGGTACTCTGAACTTCCAAATGACTTCTTCAAGACTTTCGCAGAAATGGAGCTATTATTCACGCAAAGATTTGCAAGCGCTAGAGAGCGCACCCCAATTACAGCATTGATTAACGCCGGGGTAAAGCCAGGCGGGTTCAATATGCAATACGATGACGGAATCTGTGGTCGAAATGCGAACAGCGCATCGAAGAAGCGCCGGCGGTGGGCTTGTTCGTAGGTACTCTGGACCTTCATGCAACCATTTTCCAATTCATGATGTTCTTCAAACCGACCACATTCCAAGCCTTAATCGACAAGCTGGCCCAGATGGACCAGATGGGTCATAGACTATCTCCTCCGAAGCTAGAGCCACGGAACGAAAAGGGTAAAGGGAAGGCGACATTCGTTGCGAATACTCAACAGCAGCCCAGTGCCCCAAAACTAACGAATCAACTGGAAGAGAGACGGCGATACTATAATGAGAAAATGAAGCGTCCTTATTCGTTCCCCCGGGACAAAACGAAGAGACTGTTCGAACTGGCGGTGCGCAACAGGCTCATCAATCTGCCAAATCCTAACTGACCACTACAACCCGGCGAGACTAATAATCCCAATTATTGCCCTTACCACCAAACGGTAAACCATCCGATTGAAAATTGCTTCGTCTTTAAGGGATGGATCGAGGACCAATACCAACAAGGCAAGTTTGCGCTGTCTGAGAAGTGGAAAGTAAGCCCACCACAACCGCACACTCCTAAGAAGACGGACACATCGGGGGCATCGTGCACTTTTGTTGAAGGAGCTCCATGAAAGATCGCTCTTTTAGCCAAAACTAAAAGAATGATGAACGATCTCCAGACATGTCCGGCGATCAGGTGGAAGAATCCGCTGGAACCTGAGATTATCAAGGGAATGCTGAAACCGCGCCCAACTCTAAAACTTGGAGGTGATATTCAAAACACTCACACCCAGCCGTCAAAGTCTTCGAAGAAGAAAAAGAAGACCAAAAAGCCCGTGAAGCCTGGTGACAAGCGCACGGACCTGCAAAAGCAGATTGACGCGCTGGAAGAGTATAACCAGAAGGCGCGGACTCCAATCACACTCCAAAAATTTATCAGTCATGTCCTTGAAGACGGAGATGATGGAGAAGACTCTTCGGATGAATCTGAAGATTACATTGCAAGTTGCCATATGATCTCTCACTCATCGATAAACGATGAAGAAGTTCCTTACACGGAGAAACTGGGGGCAGGTCCTGAGCCGGAACTTCTAGGGCCATCAGACGAAATGATTGATGCATTCCTAAATGAAGCGCTTCTTAAAAACAAAGCTACTCGAGAGCGTGAGATGGCCATATTTGAAAAAGCCAAGCGCCGGCAACTGGACGAAAGGGTTGAGACACTCCCGCCAAATCAAAGTACATCCGCCGCGAATAAAAGCAGGTTCAAGACGATGAAGAGGTTCTCCAAAGCCATATCAATGGGAATGAAGCTACCACCATCCGAAGGAAATATTCTTGGCGAAGCAGAAATGCATCCTAGCTACTGCTTATATCATTGAAAGATTACGCACCCCACCGAAGAGTGCAACGCCTTTAAAAGATGGTGGCAGGGATATGTTGCTCACCGGCAACATTTTAAGCGGATGAAACGCAAAACTCGTCGGGAGCGAAGAAGTACGACCAAGGGGCTTAGAAGAACTACCGGCAACTGTCGCATGGTTAACGCCGGAGGATCGCAAGTTCTCACCTTCGGGAGCGACTCTGATGAAGAAATGACTCTTGGCCCTCTCTTCAAAGAATCCACCTCGGGAAAAAAGGAAGAATCGAAGACCTGTGAAAATATTCAGCTGCGCAATCGTACGCTGCCCGAAAAGAATCTCGGACCCATGAATAGAAAAGATAAAGGAAAAGAAAAAGTCCCTGAGAATATCGCCTTAGATGACCAAGCCGTCGAAGAGCTGACAGCCAAGGACCCGCCGAAGAAGAGCAAGGTGGACTACAACGTTCTGGCACACTTGAAGAAGCTACCCTCGCAGCTCAGCATTCTCGACGACCTTATGCTATCCAAAGAGGAGAGAGATTCATTGATCAAAGCGCTACAAGAGCCAGGGCAATTCCAATCTTTCCTCGCCGAAGAAAAGATGAAAGACGAGCTGGAAGAAGTACACACGGCCGATATCACCTTCGGCGATGAAGATCTCCTCTTTGGGACGTGCGAGCAAAACCGCCCCCTTTATATCTCCGGATACTGTCATGATATCAAGATAGGCAAAATCCTGGTCGACAATGGGTCCTCCGTCAATCTCCTCAATGTGCGAGTGTTGAAAGAAATCTGCATGAGCGTTCAGCACCTCGCTCGTGATAAAATCACCATCTCCGGTTTCGACTCCCAGTCATCACGGACTCTCGGGTCTGTGATACTGACGCTGCGCTTTGGGCTACTCATCATGGATATTAAATTTCACGTCATTTACGCCAAGACTTGCTACAATGTTTTGCTCGGCAGTCCCTGGTTACACGAGTACAACATTATCCCTTCTACACAACATCAGCGTATGAAGTATTTCAAGGATGGTCTCGAGTACACTGTGACGGGGGAGTTGAACCCATTCTCCGTGAATGAAGTCCGAAAGTACGAAGACGCAAAATACTTCTTACCAGACTTTGAGGACACGGAAAGATGTCACAAACCGAAGAACAAAACCATCACTACTATTCCGGTCTTCGGGAGTGATACCGAGGAGGAAGAAGAGATAGTTTATTCAGGGCCGCCCCAATACAACAAGCTGGGACCGTCTATCCCTATGTTGATCTTCGGCAGCGACTCGGAAGATGAGGTCAATGCTGTATTCTCTGCTCGGCCGTCGATACAAATCTCCGCCGACAAAGATCAGAGTTTGCAAATCACCATGGTTCCACAAGAGTATTACAAAGATCTCGATGCACTTGAAGCTTATAGTGTGCAAGAACTGCAGACATTTTACGTCCCTCCCAGACGAAAAAGTGAAGAGGCGATCCTATTCTACCGATCTGGGGAAACCAAAGTGGAGAAGGAAGTTTGGCATGGCGCCGATTCTACGCTCGACAGACTCCAGCCCATCCGTCTGCCTAGATATTACACGGCTGGCTTGAAAAGGCTATTGAAGCGCCAAGGGGTACCCTTCAGACAGACTACTCGACAAGCTCGATTCTACAATAGGATTTAGGACGTCCCCAGAACTCAGTGCAAGTTGTCCAACGGGCGAATGGAAATGATCGGGCTTGGATATGTTCAATCCAGAAAACGGGAGCAAGTCCATGGCAGCTACGTTATACATGACTTCGATGAAGAAGGAGACGTTCTATTAAAAGATGCCGACCCTGAACCAAAACGAGATCCTACCATCAAAATGCCAAGTCCGTCGTTTGAAGAACGGATGGACAAGCTAGTAAGGGAAGCGGGTCAGAAGATCCGGGATGACCATAACCGCGAGATGGCCATTTACGAAAAAGCCAGGACGCAGCGCCTCCTTAAACAGGCCGCAGAGAATGACAATGCTCTTCCTTATCAACCCGTTATACAAAAGGCTCGACGCAGAGGCAAAAATAAATCAAGGGGCGTGAAAGGCGTTCGACAGCGACAAAGCGGGACCAACAAGCCACGCGATCAGGAATCGAGCAATCAGGATTCGTCTCTTATAAAGAAGATGGGTCGAGCATACTCTTTTCCCCATAACAAAACACAGAAGATACTTGATCTTGCCATAAAACATCAAATGATTACACTTCCGAAGTCCAAGCACCCCGAGCAAGCCAACGAGGTCTCTCACCCAGACTATTGCTCTTATCACCGAGCAATAGGACATCCTCTCGAAGACTGCTTCACCTTCAAGAACTGGGTCGAAGACCAATATCAACAGGGTTGGTTCGCTCTATCCAGCAGTTGGAAAATAACCCCGCCGCAGAAGCACGAACCAAAAACCGCGCATAGAGCGAGAGTAGAACCAGATCAACATCGGTCTTGGAAGCGAGCTCGTACTAGTCATATGATAACGCTATCAGAAGAAGAGCCCGAGAATATGGATGACCTTCCCTAGTGCTTCGAAAACAATGATGATGAGGTGATCTCAGAGTTTCCACCGGCACCGAAAGAGCTGAAAGATGGAATACATACTGCTGCAGATAATCTCAAGAAAATTGATTTGGGGACGGCAGGTGACCCGCGACCGACATTCGTCAGTGAGCTGCTGTCTGAAGAAAGGGTGGCTACACTAAAGGACGTGCTTATGCAGCATAAAGATTGCTTCGCATGGAACTATTCCAAGATGCCAGGACTAGATCCAGAGATTGCTGTCCATAAATTAGCAATATTCCCGGACGCTAAGCCAATCAAACAAGCACCTAGGAGAATGCGGCTCGAGCTTGAGATGAGCATCAATGCCGAGGTCAAGAAACTAATCGACTCCGGTTTTATCCAAGAGGTTCAATATCCTGATTGGATTGCCAATATCGTCCCAGTGATGAAGAAAAATGGGACGGTGCGCATATGTGTGGGCTTTCGGGATCTCAATAAAGCCTGCCCAAAGGACGACTTTCCAGTACCGGTCATCGAGCTGATGATAGATAACACGTCCACTTACAAAGTCTTCTCCTTCATGGACGGATCGTCAGGATATATCAAATAAAATTGCATCCCGAGGACCAGAAGCAAATTGCTTTTCGGACCCCTTTGGGCATATTCTGCTACAAGGTGATGCCCTTCGGTCTAAAGAACGCCGGTGCCACCTATCAGAGGGCCATGACGAAGATTTTCGACGACCTCATACATGAAATCATCGAATGTTATATCAATGACCTCGTGGTGAAAAGCAAATCATACGAGAAACATCTAGAGTATCTGAAGATCGTATTTCAACGCCTTCGGTAATACAACTTGAAGATGAACCCTCTCAAATGCGCGTTTGGAGTTTCCTCAGGCAAGTTCCTAGGATTCATCGTCCGACACCAAGGCATCGAGATAGATCCGTCAAAGATCAAAGCGATTATGGAAATGCCCCCGCCAAGGACTCTCAAGCAATTGCGGTCTCTCCAAGGGAAGCTCGCGTATATCCGGCGATTTATAGCCAATCTCTCAGGCAAGTGCCATCCTTACAGTCACCTGATGAAGAAGGGAACCCCTTTCGTCTGGGATCGCAAATGCCAAAGCGCGTTGGATGAAATCAAGCAGTACTTGCAGAATCCGCCGGTGCTAGCCGCTCCCGTTAAAGGAAAACCTCTCGTCCTGTACACAATAGCCCTCGAAGGTTCTCTAGGCGCGTTATGGGCACAAGAAAACGACCAAGGGAAGGAGAGAGCCTTTTATTATCTGAGTCGAGTTCTCCTGGGGGCAGAAAACAACTATTCTCCCATCGAAAAACACTGCCTAGCGTTGATCTTCACGATAACGAAGCTCGGGCGCTATGCGTTGGCGCATGAAGTCCGCCTCATATCGAAGGTGGATCCTTTCAAATATTTGATGTCAAAGGCCATACTAACAGGACGACTCGCTAAATGGGCCTTGCTCTTGATGGAATTCTCGATAACTTATCGGCCTCTCAAGGCAGTGAAGGGCTAGGCCATCTCCGACTTCCTCGCTGAGCATCCGATACCTGCCGATTCTCCTTTGAATTGCAAACTGCCAGACGAACATGCGTTTGATACGATCGACGGAGGTGATACCCGGTGGGAACTTTACTTCGATGGAGCATCCTCCATGAAGAAGCGCAAACAAAGCACCCCCATAATCAAATCAGGGGTAGGCCTCATCTTCGTAACTCCACAAAGAGGGATAATGCTCTTTGCCTTCTCCTTAACAGAGCCGAGGACAAACAATGAAGCCGAATACGAAGCTTTGATAGCAGGTCTCGAGATCGCCATCGACATGGGAATTGAAAACCTCCTCATATACGGAGACTCCCAACTGGTCGTTAGTCAAGTAAACGGCGACTATCAAACGTGCAAACCTGAGTTGGTGAAGTACGGCGAGAAGGTACAACAACTGCTGACTCAAATTCCTTCCTACACCTTGGAAAGCATACCGCATGCGGAAAATAGCAAAGCGGATGCATTAGCCAAGCTTGCTAAAGAATTGGCCGATGAGAACCTCGATGACGTAAGAATCGTGGTACAAAGCCATCGGGTTCTTGCACCGGCAGAAATATCTCCGGAGTCGTCTGAGGAAAAGGGAGCGACCGAGCAAATGGCTCTACAAGTAAAAGACTAAGAAAAGGTTGAAGATTGGAGAGAAGTCTTTATACACTACTTCAAATCCCGTCGAACGCCTGAAGATGCGTCCCCAAAACATCAGCTCATGAAGCGAGCCCTATCTTTCGCCTTCGTCAATGATGCTCTATACAAAAGGTTATTTAATTCTGTGTGGTTAAGATGCCTGGGACCTGAAGAAGCAAAAAGAGTCGTCCAAGAAACTCACGACGGACTCTGCGGTTCTCATCAAGCCGGCCCGAAGATGAAGCTGAATATCAAAAGGATGGGCAACTATTGGCCCACGATGATCCAGGACTGTCTCGAAGATGCGAAGCAATGCCACTCGTGCCAGATTCACGGGGACTTTATCCATCAACATCCAAATACGCTGTATCCAACGGTGGCTAGCTGGCCGTTCGAAATGTGGGGAACCGACATAATCGGCTCCATCGAACCAGCATCGTCCAGAGAACATCGATTCATTTTGGCGACAACTGATTACTTCTCCAAATGGGCAGAAGCAGTACCGCTGAGGGAGGTGAAGACGGAGAATATCCTCCATTTCTTCAAGACACACGTCATTTATCGGTTTGGAACTCCACGACGGATTATCTCCAATAACGGGCCAGCCTATAGAAGCCACAAGATCAGCTGCTTCGCACAACAGCATAACATAGACTGGAGATATTCATCAGTCTATAATCTCCGAGCTAACGTTCTAGTTTAGGCTTTTAACAAGACCTTGACGAAGATCGTAAAAAAGACGGTGTCGCGAAATAAGAAGGACTGGCACGAGAGACTGCATGAAGCTCTCTGGGCGTATCGAACTACGTTCAAAACGGCCATGAACACAACGCCGTATACATTGGTATTCGATACAGAAGCAGTACTCCCTCTCGAGATAGATTTGCCCTATCTACGAGTGGCGGTTCATTACGAGCTAACAGATGACGGGAATACTCACCTTCGGCTTGAGGAGCTCGATGCCCTTGATGAAACCCGGCTCATGGCGCAACAAAATCTAGAGGCTTATAAAACAAAGATGACGTGCTCATATGAAAGATTGACTAGGCCGAGAACATTCTGCCAAGGCAAACTCGTGTTAGTGGTCAAAAGAACTATAATCCCCAATCGCACCAAACGGGGGAAATTCGAGCTGAATTACGAAGGCCCGTATATCATGAACAAAGTCTACCAGGGTGGAGCCTATCTACTCATAGACATGCATGGTGAAAGACCTTTTAGGCCAATAAACGGCCGCTTCCTGAAGAAATACTACGCTTGACGAGTCACGGCCTAGGTCAATGATAGATGACGACGCCTATGTCCGCTCGCTGTCTTCCTAAGCCCAAACTCTATAAGTAGTAACCGGCCACGGCCCGAAACGTCCTTAAACAAATAACGGACCGAAACGTCCTTAAACTAACAACGGACCGAAACGTCCTTAAACTAACAATGGACCGAAACGTCCTTAAACTAACAATGGATCACTATGTCCTAAAACTAGCTGTTGACCGAGACGTTGATAAACTACTGTGGATTGCAGCACCACAAGGCTGACACAAAAAAAAAGAGAAGAATAAAAGAATAAAAAAAAAGAAAGAAAAAGAAAGAAAAACGTTATGTCCATAAGCAAAAGGGCATGGATGAAAACCCGAAAGGGCTCCGTGAGTAAAAACAGCAGGGCTACCGGCGAGTTTTGTGAAAACCCGAAAGGGCGCAATCTCGTTAAAAGACACTTGCAAGGTCCTCTCGACTTTGTAGGGAGAAACCACCTGCGTGAGATCCTTACGACTCACAAGGGAGCAACACACTTAGGGATCCCCACGATTCTTAAGGAGAAATTACACTTGCGAGATCCTCACGACTCGTAAGGAGAACTCTCTTATGAGACCCTCACGGCTCATAAGATTCAAAAGTCTGAAGATACAGGGATCTGAACCTGTTCTTAAGCAGCCCCCACAACCTCCAATACTACCCTACAAGCGGCTCAATACTGACCCTTGTATATAATCCACGGGCGCGAATAAACATTTCCCTAACGAAGTCCCATCCGTGACTAGGGATATGTCTATACGGTGAACAGCCCTTATAAGTCCTCTCGATTTAGAAGGAGAAAATACTCTTGTAAGATCCTTATGACTTATAAGAAACTATACACTTTGGAGTCCTCACAATTCCCAAGGAGAAATTGCACCTACGATATCCTCACGACTTGTAGGGAGAAATACCCTCATGAGACCCTTACGGCTTATAAAGTCAAAACCCGTAGTCGACAGAATCCTAACCCTGTCTGCTAAGCCCGCTTTGTTCGACATCGACGAAGGCAAATGATGATTCGCTCCTGGCAATATCCCAGTTGTAGCGGTGCTGACGCTGAAATCGGTGTCTAATTCCAAGCTTGCAGCAAAAATCCAGCGAGCCACACATGCATACGAAATAGCCGATATGATGGGGCAACTCGCAACAAAATCAGCAAGTAAAAATGTATGCATGATAAATAGCCGAAATGATTGGGCAACTCGCAATAAAAAGCAGCGAGTAAAAATATAAAAAACAACCGAAATGATTGGGCACCGCGAAAAATAGCCGAAATGATTAGGCAATTGCGACCTTCGCGATATAAAAGCTGAAATGATAAAGCATCGCGGAAAGAAATAAAAAAAATATTATAAATGAAATTTATGCCCTACAGGTGATATCACATTAATCCCTGTATACAATTCAGGGGCGCAAACAAAGAGGGAATCACATCTTTCCTCCCCAGACTTCATCAGAATAAGAAGCCAAATCTCAACGGTTCAAAGACAGCCTGGAGATCATCTCAACATTCGTCTCATTACAACAGACACAACATCAAGCAAAGCGGAACAATAGCAACTTCCAGTTTCATGACTCGGCGGTGCACAGATGACCGAGAGTCAAACCCCGACTCCGTGAAATGCGGATAAAGTCAACCCTTCTTGGTTATGTGGAACGCGGCTTATGTCAATCCTGACCCCGTGGGAAACGTCCAGAGCGGATCATGGTCCTCGCAGAGCACGGCATTTACCCCGTGTGAAGCATCCAGAGCAGAGCCTGGTCCTCGCAGAATACGGCAATGAACCCATAAGAAGCATCTAGAGCAAATTCCTAGTTACGTGGAACGCGACTTATGCCAATCCTGACCCCGTGGGATACGTCGAGAGCGGATCCTGGTCCTCACAGAGCACGGCAATGACCCCGTATGAAGCATCCAGAGCGGAGCCTGGTCCTCATAGAACATGACAGAGAACCCGTGGGAAGCATCCAGAGCAAATTCCTGGTTACGTGGAACGCGGCTTATGTCAATCCTGACCACGTGGGAAACGTCCAGAGCGGATCCTGGTCCTCGCAGAGCACGGCAATGACCCCGTGTAAAGTATCTAGAGGGGAGCCTGGTCCTCGCAGAGCACGGCAGTAAACCCGTGGGAAGCATCCAGAGCAAATTCCTGGTTACGTGGAACGCGGCTTATGTCAATCCTGACCCCGTGGGAAACGTCCAGAGCGAATCCTGGTCCTCGCAGAGCACGGCATTGACCCCGTGTGAAGCATCCAGAGCAGAGTCTGGTCCTCGCAGAATACGACAATGAACCCGTAGGAAGCATCCAGAGCAAATTCCTAGTTACGTGGAACGCGGCTTATGCCAATCCTGACCCCGTGGGATACGTCGAGAGCGGATCCTGGTCCTCGCAGAGCACGGCAATTACCCCGTATGAAGCATCCAGAGCGGAGCCTGGTCCTCATAGAACATGACAGAGAACCCGTGGGAAGCATCCAGAGCAAATTCCTGGTTACGTGGAACGCGGCTTATGTCAATCCTGACCACGTGGGAAACGTCCAGAGCGGATCCTGGTCGTCGCAGAGCACGGCAATGACCCCGTGTAAAGTATCCAGAGGGGAGCCTGGTCCTCGCAGAGCACGGCAGTAAACCCGTGGGAAGCATCCAGAGCAAATTCCTGGTTACGTGGAATGCGGCTTATGTCAATCCTGACCCCGTGGGAAACGTCCAGAACGGATCCTGGTCCTCGCAGAGCACGGCAACGACCCCATGTGAAGCATCCAGAGCGGAGCCTGGTTCTCGCAGAGCACGGCAATGACCCCGTGTGAAGCATCCAGAGCGGAGCCCGGTCCTCACAGAACACGGCAGTGAACCCATGGGAAGCATCCAGAGCAAATTCCTAGTTACGTGGAACGCTGCTTATGTCAATCCTGACCCCGTGTGAAGCATCCAGAGCAGAGCCTGGTCCTCGCAGAACACGGCAATGACCCCGTGGGAAGCATCCAGAGCAAATTCCTGGTTACGTGGTACACGGCTTATGTCAATCCTGACCCCATGGGAAATGTCCAGAGCAGATCCTGGTCCTCGCAGAGCACGGCAATGACCCCGTGTGAAGCATCCAGAGTGGAGCCTGGTCCTCGCAGAACACGGCAGTGAACCCGTGGGAAGCATCCAGAGCAAAATTCCTGGTTATGTGGAACGCGGCTTATGTTAATCCTGACCCCGAGGGAAACGTCCAGAGCGGATCCTGGTCCTCGCAGAGCACGGCAATGACCCCATGTGAAGCATCCAGAGCGGAGCCTGGTCCTCGCAGAATACGGCAGTGAACCCGTGGGAAGCATCCAGAGCAAATTCCTGGTTACGTGGAACGCGGCTTATGTCAATCCTGACCCCATGGGAACCGTCCAGAGCGGATCCTGGTCCTCGCAGAGCGCGGCAATGACCCCGCGTGAAGCATCCAGAGTGGAGCCTGGTCCTCGCAGAACACGGCAGTGAACCCGTGGGAAGCATCCAGAGCAAATTCCTAGTTACGTGGAACGCGGCTTATGTCAATCCTGACCTCGTGGGAAACGTCCAGAGTGGATCCTGGTCCTCGCAGAGCACGGCAATGACCCCGTGTGAAGCATCCAGAGCGGAGCCTGGTCCTCGCAGAACACGGCAGTGAACCAGTGAGAAGCATCCAGAGCAAATTCATGATTATGCGGAACGCGGCTTATGTCAATCCTGACCCCGTGGGAAACGTTCAGAGCGGATCCTGGTCCTCGCAGAGCACGGCAATGACCCCGTGTGAAGCATCCAGAGCAGAGCCTGGTCCTCGAAGAACACGGCAGTGAACCCGTGGGAAGCATCCAGAGCAAGTTCCTGGCTACGTGGAACGCGGCTTATGTCAATCCTGACCCCGTGGGAAATGTCCAGAGTGGATTCTGGTCCTCGCAGAGCACGACAATGACCCCGTGTGAAGCATCCAGAGCGAAGCCTGGTCCTCGCAGAACATGGCAGTGAACCCGTGGGAAGCATCCAGAGAAAGTTCCTGGTTACGTTAAACGCGGCTTATGTCAATCCTGACCCCGTGGGAAACGTCCAGAGCGGATCCTGGTCCTCGCAGAGCACGGCAATGACCCCGTGTGAAGCATCCAGAGCGGAGCCTGGTCCTCGCAGAACACGACAATGAACCCGTGGGAAGCATCCAGAGCAAATTCCTGGTCACGTGGAACGCGGATAATGTCAATCCTAACCCCGTGGAAAACGTCCAGAGCGGAGCCTGGTCCTCGCAGAACACGGCTATGACCCCTTGGGAAGCATCTAGAGCAACCCCTGACTCCGCGAAATGCGGATAATGGTAACCTCACCCATCACTTACGGGTCCTCATGACTCGTAAGGGAGCAAACTCTCTTGTCATATCCTTACGACTTTCAGGAAAAAACACACTTAGGAATCCTCACGATTCTTAAGGAGAAATTACACCTACGGGATCCTCTCGACCTGTAGGGAGAAAATTCTTTATGAGACCCTTACGGCTGATAAAGTTGAAAAGTCTTAAGAGGCAGATCTTAACCCTGAATCCTAAGCCATCATTGTACTGCAAAGAAATTGAGATAGACTATCCACAGAATACATTTAATAAAAGGGACACACCATCGTGAAGAAAAATATGTCTTTTATTCATGAATCAAATGAAGACAAAGTACAATTCGTGAAAGAACAAAAAAATATACTCTTATTCAGGAGTATGTACAAAAGAAGAATAGAAAATGTATATATACAATTCTTCAAGTCGGCGAGCGATTTAGTAGATTGGCCAGTTCATCTCTTTTTCGCTGAGCCTCGCCTTCATGATTCAGTATCGTCAAAAGACGGGCCTCCGCTTGAGCCTATTGGGCCTGGTACGAGGCAAGCCGGCCTTCAAGCTCTTTCTCAGTGGCTTTATAGGCTTCGACTATTTCACAAGTAAACACAGCGTCCTTATCAATGGCTACCACCTCCTTGATAACCTCTTGAAGCACTCGCCAAAGTTCATATGCTTTAGTGGCCTTGATTGAATGATTTAGCGTGCTTGCGCTTTCTAAAAGATAGATCAAAAATATTTGTAACCGGAATCAAGAACGGCGTCGCTTTGCAGCTAGCCGGTGAGTACGGGTCAGTCCACAGGGATTTTGTGAATTTCCTATTCGCGCTTACGAGTTAATTCCGAAGGGTGTTCGGAGTTGTTATTAAATCTAAAAACCTAATTAACCTAGGGCAATTATCTAGATCTATTCTTGCTAGGGTTAGGTTTAGGAATGGTTTGGAAATGCAAGTAAATCTCAACGCTTACTATACCCGAATGAAGATCTGTGAGGAGTTATGGTAATTATCAATAAAGGGGATTAGATCCGTTCGGGAAGGTGTTCCTTCCTCTAGGTTCTTGTCCTTCCTTTAGAGATCCTTACCCTAACCTCCATGGAAAACGCGCGCAACCGTGCTTTTACACTACGGTGTCATCGGTACCTCGAGGGGTAGGATGCCGTAGGGCGCGGTGTGTGCACGTATGCATGGAGTCCTGTTGTAAATGTTTGGTGGGTAAGAAAGGGATGAGAGATCTCATCTCTCAAAATCCTTCCCCAAAGCTAAACCCTAAACAAGTTCCTAGGGCATGAAATTAAATCTACCTAGGGCAAGGAATTGAAATCTACACTAGGGCGAGAATATAAATTTACTTACAGATGCATCCCTCCAATCATCCATGCAGGGTTGTCAGATCTGAATTTCTGAATGGAGAAGAAACACCGATGCTCTCCAAAAAGGATTTCTGAATTTTTATTAAAAGGAGGCATAAAGAAAATACAATGTTTTGGGTTCCTATTTATAGAGAATAGGAAACCCTAGGGTTACATTTGTTTCGCATGTCTGAATTTACAAAAATAGCCCTTAGGAAATCTTTTCAGAGCCGCCACGAAATTATGGTAAAAATAAATCTCTCTTTTTTCTTCTTATGGCCGCGGAACCGCGGCAATGGCGCGCTTGGGCCGCGGTTCCGCGGCCCTTTAGTATGGTCAGCTAACAATTTTTTCTGGGCTTCTTTAGGTTCTTCTGGGCTTTTCATTTATTAGTTATTTTTCCATTTGGGCTTCTACATTGATTCCAGATCTTCAGTGAACAATTATGGTGGACTTTAACCGTGGCTTCGTGATGGACTTTGCATTGCCTTGTACTTTGTGAACTCTATCTTTATGTAGGCTTGATCAAGGTCCTTCTATTTGTTGGTCAAAGTCCATTTTTTCATCGTCTTTACATTGCTTTCACTGTTTTCTATCCAAGAACCTGTAACCTGTAACATGTAGCAGACATGCGTCAAAAGCACCCGTTTATTTATAAAAAGAATAAGAATGGGGAATATAATAATGCAATATTATGGTATGAACAAATACCCCCAAACTTATCTTTTGCTCGTCCTCGAGCAAACTTATTTTTATTCACTAAAATCCTAACCACACTTTCGCAGGGAAACGCGATTGCACTGAGCACGTGCAACAAGCCGTTAAACCTCTAGGTGTCCCTAGTAGGAGGAGTGTTGTCTCCTGAGGGTTTTCAGCGGATTACACCCACAAAATCTTATCAATTCGGCCTTTCGAATTTTGTTCTCCAATTAGGTTTTCTAACAAGAAATTCTATTATCGTTGACTTTTAAATTATCCACCCATATTCTTCACACTTCCTCATTATTTAACTTAAGATTATATATGTTATGTAGACCAACTTAGCTTTCGGCATCTCTTTAGTCTTCCTTCTAGGGTTACATCTCCACTCAGGAATTTCTATCAACCCTACTAAAGATACAAGTTTTATTCTTCATCCCTTTCTCTCATCTAAATTCCAATCACATATCCCTACGTGTGTGTTTAAATCACCCATACACTTGGAAATTCAAATCAAGCAATCATACACTTGTCCGTTATCCAAAGTACTTATTAGTTGGTGAATTTTTAAATGAAATTTCGCTTACACATCCTTCATGCGACCGCTAATACTTCTTGAGGTATCAACAACCGATTACAAGATGCGTTAGCACTTTAAAGCGTACTTTCTAGTTTTGCAGCACCCAAGGCTTTAGCAGTGACTCCCAAACCAGTTGGTCTAAGGCACCAGGTGATGAAGCACCCTCGCTAAATATTTTTCTATTCTTTACAGCCTTAAGTAATCACAAAAACCAGTGTCCATTTTTTATTCTTTATTCACACTTTTTCTTTTATTTTCTTCGTACTAAGGACTTTAGACAAGAGCATTTCAAGGCCTCTTCTACTATTCCAAGTTTCAAGGTGCGTGATTGTGCAATTTGTAGGGTATACGTTTTCAGAATCTAGACTTAAACTAGGAACTATTTTTCAAACTTATACTCTAATAAGAACATCAATACTCTTCTCTTGTTTCGACTTAGCCCAAGAAGTGAACCCAATATTTGCCTATTTCTAAATAAACTACAAAGGCATATACTTTCTACCGTTAAACTTTAAGGAAGGTTATTTTTAGGGTTTTTAATTTACTAAGTCTAAGATCTAGTTGTTTCTAGCCAGTTAACCTATCTGTCAAACTCAAGTCAATTAGCCAAAATTGAATACATAAATTTTTATAATTTTTGAAATTTTTCAATTTTTATGGGTTTTCAAATAAGTATGCAAATGCAAAAATATGTACAAATGAATGCGAAGGAAAAAGACGTACCGAGCATGCCCCCAAACTTGAAATTGACAGTGTCCTCACTGTCATGCTAAACTAAGAGGGTCAAAAAATCGGCACTCCCCTGTTTATTTATTTACAATTTTTTTTTTAATGTTTTGAATTTTTTTTATATTTTTTATAAGAAAAGAAAACAAAAATATATATACATATATACAACAAGATTCCCCCCAAACTTAAGTTTGGCCTTACACAAGCCAAAGGTTAGCACCAACCATTCAAAGATCTTATCGTGGTAGTGGTATAGTTGGTGCAAGAATAGGGTGTGGATGAAAGAAATGAGAAACACGCGAGACCGTGTGGAAAGAAGAGTGGTAGAATATGGTCTCGGTGGGGGAGAAGAATGGCGGAAAAGAGAAAGAAGGGTCGCGCGATCTTGAGAGTGTAAATCAAGTGAATAAATTAGCGCAATATGTGATGACCGATATGTTATAAGCGATTGCGCTAACCTATCAACCTGTCGGGAAATGGGGTCAAATCCTTCAAGATTCGCAAGAAAACATGGGTACGCCGAACTTGGTATAGGAGATGAAAGCGTAACGGTCATTTGTTCGGTCGGAACAATGGGAAAGACGACAGGGAGTAAATTAGGGATAGTCTCATTCTCACCGTAATAAACTGTTTCGAACTTGAAAGATTCCATTAATGGTTCGAAACTACTATAATCAACCGAGTCTGATGGCTCATCTGAAAATGTAAAGGACTCAAACTCGGGCAGTGAGTCATCAACATCGTCCGAAAAAGTGAAACACTCGTAGGTGTTATCGTCTGTGAGAATTGTGTCAGATTCAAAGGAAAAGGTTTCAAGCTCACAGTCTTCAAGCGGGGTCGGAAGGATGGGAAGGAGGGAGGGTGATATAACAGTCAAAGGTTCAGGAGGATGAATTGGAAAATCAGACACATCAAACAAAAATGATTCAACCTCAATATTATCCTCAAGACTCTCCTCAATACTATCCTCAATATTTAACTCATCCATGCCATTATCATCAAAATCAAGACGCATATGAGATTCGGGAGAAACATTTAATAACTCAGGATGATAATTTGAACATAACATTTCAATTAAATCGACAGGTTCATCATCCGAAATATTCCCGGCGTCTATATCCTCAATTAAGTGAAAATCAATTTCTTTAGACACCTCTTCAAAAGCATGGATGTTTATCAATTTAGGTTCTAGAGTGGAGGTGTAAAGGTCAAACGGATTAGGTGCGGTTTCACTCGAAAGGGGTTCCTCATAATCTGGCAAATCAAACACTACAAATTCGCTCAACTCATCATTTTGGACACATGTTTGAAAATTGGAGTTGTTGGATTCAATTGGGTATGTGTAGATTTGATTTGGAAATCCTCTCTCCTTCTCACTCTGTCCAACCGCCTCCTTATACGTTGAAAAATTTTGAGCTAGCGGGAAACTAGCTACCGCTTCAGTAGGTTGCATAAGGGCGGCTAAGGACGCTTCCACATTCCTATTCATTTTATTTGTTGCTGTAATGTACGCCTCCAACGACTCTTCCAAACTAGACTTAGGTTGTGGAGGGGTTTCGGTAAAAGATTCAAAATGGTGTGGATATGCAAAACTCCCAACAGGCTGTGTAGAAACAATGTTTAGTGAAGGTGGGAAGGTCGGGTAGGACTGGTAGGAAGTGGCTGATTGGACAGGGGTAGGGTCAACATGTGGATAAAAAGGTGAATAGTCGTGTGGATCCCTAGAACTAGATGAGTGGAGAGGGGTGAAAGATCGACTGCGAGATTGAGCAATATGCTCAGCAATGGATATCGGCTTAGGAGTTACAGCTGAACTTGAAAAAGTGGTGTCAATAGACGAAGGTGGTGAAAGTTGACTTGGTTGACACAAAGTGGGTTGAAAAGTCAAACTGTTTCTCCTAGACGCCTCTATGTGATCTTTCAACGAAATTTTTGGCAAGGAAGGATCGTCTTTAAATTGACCGAACAAATTGACGTACGACGCAAAATTAGGTTCGGGATACCAAAGTTTGGCTAATGATTTATTATGTGGGGTACCCATGTTGGTAGAAAGGGGGAAAGAAGGAAAGTTTATTGTGGTGCAAAGATTTATTTGTGGCTAAAAAACTTTGCAAGTTTCTATCAAAATTTTCCTTAATCTTTTTTTTTATTCTTTTTCTCTTTATTAGGAAAATTTTGTTGCAAAAAGATTTTTAACACAAGATATGCATCCGAATAAGTTCCTGGTTACGTGGAACGTGGCTTATGTCAATCCTGACCCCGTGGGAAATGTCCAGAGCGGATCCTGGTCCTCACAGAGCACGAAAATGACCCCGTGTGAAGCATCCAGAGCGAAGCCTGGTCCTCCCAGAACACGGCAGTGAACCCGTGGGAATCATCCAGAGAAAGTTCCTGGTTACGTTAAACGCGGCTTATGTCAATCCTGACCCCGTGGGAAACGTCCAGAGCGGATCCTGGTCCTCCCAGAGCACGGCAATGACCCCGTGTGAAGCATCCAGAGCGGAGCCTGGTCCTCGCAGAACACGACAATGAACCCGTGGGAAGCATCCAGAGCAAATTCCTGGTCACGTGGAACGCGGATAATGTCAATCCTAACCCCGTGGAAAACGTCCAGAGCGGAGCCTGGTCCTCGCAGAACACGGCTATGACCCCTTGGGAAGCATCTAGAGCAACCCCTGACTCCGCGAAATGCGGATAATGGTAACCTCACCCATCACTTACGGGTCCTCATGACTCGTAAGGGAGCAAACTCTCTTGTCATATCCTTACGACTTTCAGGAAAAAACACACTTAGGAATCCTCACGATTCTTAAGGAGAAATTACACCTACGGGATCCTCTCGACCTGTAGAGAGAAAATTCTTTATGAGACCCTCACGGCTGATAAAGTTGAAAAGTCTTAAGAGGCAGATCTTAACCCTGAATCCTAAGCCATCATTGTACTGCAAAGAAATTGAGATAGACTATCCACAGAATACATTTAATAAAAGGGACACACCATCTTGAAGAAAAATATGTCTTTTATTCATGAATCAAATGAAGACAAAATACAATTCGTGAAAGAACAAAAAAATATACTCTTATTCAGGAGTATGTACAAAAGAAGAATAGAAAATGTATATATACAATTCTTCAAGTCGGCGAGCGATTTAGTAGATTGGCCAGTTCATCCCTTTTTCGCTGAGCCTCGCCTTCATGATTCAGTATCGTCAAAAGACGGGCCTCCGCTTGAGCCTATTGGGCCTGGTACGAGGCAAGCCGACCTTCAAGCTCTTTCTCAGTGGCTTTATGGGCTTCGACTATTTTACGAGTAAACACAGCGGCCTTATCAATGGCTACCACCTCCTTGATAACCTCTTGAAGCACTCGCCAAAGTTCATATGCTTTAGTGGCCTTGATTGAATGATTTAGCGTGCTTGCGCTTTCTAAAAGATAGATCAAAAATATTTGTAACCGGAATCAAGAACGGCGTCGCTTTGTAGCTAGCCGGTGAGTACGGGTCAGTCCACAGGGATTTTGTGAATTTCCTATTCGCGCTTACGAGTTAATTCCGAAGGGTGTTCGGAGTTGTTATTAAATCTAAAAACCTAATTAACCTAGGGCAATTATCTAGATCTATTCTTGCTAGGGTTAGGTTTAGGAATGGTTTGGAAATGCAAGTAAATCTCAACGCTTTCTATACCCGAATGAAGATCTGTGAGGAGTTATGGTAATTATCAATAAAGGGGATTAGATCCGTTCGGGAAGGTGTTCCTTCCTCTAGGTTCTTGTCCTTCCTTTAGAGATCCTTACCCTAACCTCCATGGAAAACGCGCGCAACCGGGCTTTTACACTACGGTGTCATCGGTACCTCGAGGGGTAGGATGTCGTAGGGCGCGGTGTGTGCGCGCATGCATGGAGTCCTATTGTAAATGTTTGGGGGTAAGAAAGGGATGAGAGATCTCATCTCTCAAAATCCTTCCCCAAAGCTAAACCCTAAACAAGTTCCTAGGGCATGAAATTAAATCTACCTAGGGCAAGGAATTGAAATCTACACTAGGGCGAGAATATAAATTTACTTACAGATGCATCCCTCCAATCATCCATGCAGGGTTGTCAGATCTGAATTTCTGAATGGAGAAGAAACACCGATGCTCTCCAAAAAGGATTTCTGAATTTTTATTAAAAGGAGGCATAAATAAAATACAATGTTTTGGGTTCCTATTTATAGAGAATAGGAAACCCTAGGGTTACATTTGTTTCGCATGTCTGAATTTACAAAAATAGCCTTTAGGAAATCTTTTCAGAGCCGCCACGAAATTATGGTAAAAATAAATCTCTCTCTCTTTTTTCTTCTTATGGCCGCCGAACCGCGGCAATGGCGCGCTTGGGCCGCGGTTCCGCGGCCCTTTAGTATGGTCAGCTAACAATTTTTTCTGGGCTTCTTTAGGTTCTTCCGGGCTTTTCATTTATTTAGTTATTTTTCCATTTGGGCTTCTACATTGATTCCAGATCTTCAGTGAACAATTATGGTGGACTTTAACCGTGGCTTCGTGATGGACTTTGCATTGCCTTGTACTTTGTGAACTCTATCTTTATGTAGGCTTGATCAAGGTCCTTCTATTTGTTGGTCAAAGTCCATTTTTTCATCGTCTTTACATTGCTTTCACTGTTTTCTGTCCAAGAACCTGTAACCTGTAACATGTAGCAGACATGCGTCAAAAGCACCCGTTTATTTATAAAAAGAATAAGAATGGGGAATATAATAATACAATATTATGGTATGAACAAATACCCCCAAACTTATCTTTTGCTCGTCCTCGAGCAAACTTATTTTTATTCACTAAAATCCTAACCACACTTTCGCAGGGAAACGCGATTGCACTGAGCACGTGCAACAAGCCGTTAAACCTCTAGGTGTCCCTAGTAGGAGGAGTGTTGTCTCCTGAGGGTTTTCAGCGGATTACACCCACAAAATCTTATCAATTCGGCCTTTCGAATTTTGTTCTCCAATTAGGTTTTCTAACAAGAAATTCTATTATCGTTGACTTGTAAATTATCCACCCATATTCTTCACACTTCCTCATTATTTAACTTAAGATTATATATGTTATGTAGACCTTAGACCTACTTAGCTTTCGGCATCTCTTTAGTCTTCCTTCTAGGGTTACATCTCCACTCAGGAATTTCTATCAACCCTACTAAAGATACAAGTTTAATTCTTCATCCCTTTCTCTCATCTAAATTCCAATCACATATCCCTACGTGTGTGTTTAAATCACCCATACACTTGGAAATTCAAATCAAGCAATCATACACTTGTCCGTTATCCAAAGTACTTATTAGTTGGTGAATTTTTAAATGAAATTTCGCTTACACATCCTTCATGCGACCGTTAATACTTCTTGAGGTATCAACAACCGATTACAAGATGCGTTAGCACTTTAAAGCGTACTTTCTAGTTTTGCAGCACCCAAGGCTTTAGCAGTGACTCCCAAACCAGTTGGTCTAAGACACTAGGTGATGAAGCACCCTCGCTAAATATTTTTCTATTCTTTACAGCCTTAAGTAATCACAAAAACCAGTGTCCATTTTTTATTCTTTATTCACACTTTTTCTTTTATTTTCTTCGTACTAAGGACTTTAGACAAGAGCATTTCAAGGTCTCTTCTACTATTCCAAGTTTCAAGGTGCGTGATTGTGCAATTTGTAGGGTATACGTTTTCAGAATCTAGACTTAAACTAGGAACTATTTTTCAAACTTATACTCTAATAAGAACATCAATACTCTTCCCTTGTTTCGACTTAGCCCAAGAAGTGAACCCAAAATTTGCCTATTTCTAAATAAACTACGAAGGCATATACTTTCTACCGTTAAACTTTAAGGAAGGTTATTTTTAGGGTTTTTAATTTACTAAGTCTAAGATCTAGTTGTTCCTAGCCAGTTAACCTATCTGTCAAACTCAAGTCAATTAGCCAAAATTGAATACATAAATTTTTATAATTTTTGAAAATTTTCAATTTTTATGGGTTTTCAAATAAGTATGCAAATGCAAAAATATGTACAAATGAATGCGAAGGAAAAAGACGTACCAAGCATGCCCCCAAACTTGAAATTGACAGTGTCCTCACTGTCATGCTAAACCAAGAGGGTCAAAAAATCGGCACTCCCCTGTTTATTTATTTACAATTTTTTTTTTAATGTTTTGAATTTTTTTAATATTTTTTATAAGAAAAGAAAACAAAAATATATATACATATATACAACAAGATTTCCCCCAAACTTAAGTTTGGCCTTACACAAGCCAAAGGTTAGCACCAACCATTCAAAGATCTTATCGTGGTAGTGGTATAGTTGGTGCAAGAATAGGGTGTGGATGAAAGAAATGAGAAACACGCGAGACCGTGTGGAACGAAGAGTGGTAGAATAGGTCTCGGTGGGGGAGAAGAATGGCGGAAAAGAGAAAGAAGGGTCGTGCGATCTTGAGAGTGTAAATCAAATGAATAAATTAGCGCAATATGTGATGACCGATATGTTATAAGCGATTGCGCTAACCTATCAACCTGTCGGGAAATGGGGTCAAATCCTTCAAGATTCGCAAGAAAACATGGGTACGCCGAACTTGGTATAGGAGATGAAAGCGTAACGGTCATTTGTTCGGTCGGAACAATGGGAAAGACGACAGGGAGTAAATTAGGGATAGTCTCATTCTCACCGTAATAAACTGTTTCGAACTTGAAAGATTCCATTAATGGTTCGAAACTACTATAATCAACCGAGTCTGATGGCTCATCTGAAAATGTAAAGGACTCAAACTCGGGCAGTGAGTCATCAACATCGTCCGAAAAAGTGAAACACTCGTAGGTGTTATCGTCTGTGAGAATTGTGTCAGATTCAAAGGAAAAGGTTTCAAGCTCACAGTCTTCAAGCGGGGTCGGAAGGATGGGAAGGAGGGAGGGTGATATAACAGTCAAAGGTTCAGGAGGATGAATTGGAAAATCAGACACATCAAACAAAAATGATTCAACCTCAATATTATCCTCAAGACTCTCCTCAATACTATCCTCAATATTTAACTCATCCATGCCATTATCATCAAAATCAAGACGCATATGAGATTCGGGAGAAACATTTAATAACTCAGGATGATAATTTGAACATAACATTTCAATTAAATCGACAGGTTCATCATCCGAAATATTCCCGGCGTCTATATCCTCAATTAAGTGAAAATCAATTTCTTTAGACACCTCTTCAAAAGCATGGATGTTTATCAATTTAGGTTCTAGAGTGGAGGTGTAAAGGTCAAACGGATTAGGTGCGGTTTCACTCGAAAGGGGTTCCTCATAATCTGGCAAATCAAACACTACAAATTCGCTCAACTCATCATTTTGGACACATGTTTGAAAATTGGAGTTGTTGGATTCAATTGGGTATGTGTAGGTTTGATTTGGAAATCCTCTTTCCTTCTCACTCTGCCCAACCGCCTCCTTATACGTTGAAAAATTTTGAGCTTGCGGGAAACTAGCTACCGCTTCAGTAGGTTGCATAAGGGCGGCTAAGGACGCTTCCACATTCCTATTCATTTTATTTGTTGCTGTAATGTACGTCTCCAACGACTCTTCCAAACTAGACTTAGGTTGTGGAGGGGTTTCGGTAAAAGATTCAAAATGGTGTGGATATGCAAAACTCCCAACAGGCTGTGTAGAAACAATGTCTAGTGAAGGTGGGAAGGTCGGGTAGGACTGGTAGGAAGTGGATGATTGGACAGGGGTAGGGTCAACATGTGGATAAAAAGGTGAATAGTCGTGTGGATCCCTAGAACTAGATGAGTGGAGAGGGGTGAAAGATCGACTGCGAGATTGAGCAATATGCTCAGCAATGGATATCGGCTTAGGAGTTACAACTGAACTTGAAAAAGTGGTGTCAATAGACGAAGGTGGTGAAAGTTGACTTGGTTGACAAAAAGTGGGTTGAAAAGTCAAACTGTTTCTCCTAGACGCCTCTATGTGATCTTTCAACGAAATATTTGGCAAGGAAGGATCGTCTTTAAATTGACCGAACAAATTGACGTACGACGCAAAATTAGGTTCGGGATACCAAAGTTCGGCTAATGATTTATTATGTGGGGTACCCATGTTGGTAGAAAGGAGGAAAGAAGGAAAGTTAATTGTGGTGCAAGGATTTATTTGTGGCTAAAAAACTTTGCAAGTTTCTATCAAAATTTTCCTTAATCTTTTTTTTTATTCTTTTTCTCTTTATTAGGAAAAATTTGTTGCAAAAAGATTTTTAACACAAGATATGCATCCGAATAAGTTCCTGGTTACATGGAACGAGGCTTATGTCAATCCTGACCCCGTGGGAAATGTCCAGAGCGGATCCTGATCCTCGCAGAGCACGACAATGACCCCGTGTGAAGCATCCAGAGCGAAGCCTGGTCCTCGCAGAACACGGCAGTGAACCCGTGGGAAGCATCCAGAGAAAGTTCCTGGTTACGTTAAACGCGGCTTATGTCAATCCTGACCCCGTGGGAAACGTCCAGAGCGGATCCTGGTCCTCGCAGAGCACGGCAATGACCCCGTGTGAAGCATCCAGAGTGGAGCCTGGTCCTCGCAGAACACGACAATGAACCCATGGGAAGCATCCAGAGCAAATTCCTGGTCACGTGGAACGCGGATAATGTCAATCCTAACCCCGTGGGAAACGTCCACAGCGGAGCCTGGTCCTCGCAGAACACGGCTATGACCCCTTGGGAAGCATCTAGAGCAACCCCTGACTCCGCGAAATGCGGATAATGGTAACCTCACCCATCACTTACGGGTCCTCATGACTCGTAAGGGAGCAAACTCTCTTGTCATATCCTTACGACTTTCAGGAAAAAACACACTTAGGAATCCTCACGATTCTTAAGGAGAAATTACACCTACGGGATCCTCTCGACCTGTAGGGAGAAAATTCTTTATGAGACCCTCACGGCTGATAAAGTTGAAAAGTCTTAAGAGGCAGATCTTAACCCTGAATCCTAAGCCATCATTGTACTGCAAAGAAATTGAGATAGACTATCCACAGAATACATTTAATAAAAGGGACACACCATCGTGAAGAAAAATATGTCTTTTATTCATGAATCAAATGAAGACAAAGTACAATTCGTGAAAGAACAAAAAAATATACTCTTATTCAGGAGTATGTACAAAAGAAGAATAGAAAATGTATATATACAATTCTTCAAGTCGGCGAGCGATTTAGTAGATTGGCCAGTTCATCCCTTTTTCGCTGAGCCTCGCCTTCATGATTCAGTATCGTCAAAAGACGGGCCTCCGCTTGAGCCTATTGGGCCTGGTACGAGGCAAGCCGGCCTTCAAGCTCTTTCTCAGTGGCTTTATGGGCTTCGACTATTTCACGAGTAAACACAGCGGCCTTATCAATGGCTACCACCTCCTTGATAACCTCTTGAAGCACTCGCCAAAGTTCATATGCTTTAGTGGCCTTGATTGAATGATTTAGCGTGCTTGCGCTTTCTAAAAGATAGATCAAAAATATTTGTAACCGGAATCAAGAACGGCGTCGCTTTGCAGCTAGCCGGTGAGTACGGGTCAGTCCACAGGGATTTTGTGAATTTCCTATTCGCGCTTACGAGTTAATTCCGAAGGGTGTTCGGAGTTGTTATTAAATCTAAAAACCTAATTAACCTAGGGCAATTATCTAGATCTATTCTTGCTAGGGTTAGGTTTAGGAATGGTTGGAAATGCAAGTAAATCTCAACGCTTTCTATATCCGAATGAAGATCTGTGAGGGGTTATGGTAATTATCAATAAAGAGGATTAGATCCATTCGGGAAGGTGTTCCTTCCTCTAGGTTCTTGTCCTTCCTTTAGAGATCCTTACCCTAACCTCCATGGAAAACACGCGCAACCGGGCTTTTACACTACGGTGTCATCGGTACCTCGAGGGGTAGGATGCCGTAGGGCGCGGTGTGCGCGCGTATGCATGGAGTCCTATTGTAAATGTTTGGTGGGTAAGAAAGGGATGAGAGATCTCATCTCTCAAAATCCTTCCCCAAAGCTAAACCCTAAACAAGTTCCTAGGGCATGAAATTAAATCTACCTAGGGCAAGGAATTGAAATCTACACTAGGGCGAGAATATAAATTTACTTACAGATGCATCCCTCCAATCATCCATGCAGGGTTGTCAGATCTGAATTTCTGAATGGAGAAGAAACACCGATGCTCTCCAAAAAGGATTTCTGAATTTTTATTAAAAGGAGGCATAAAGAAAATACAATGTTTTGTGTTCCTATTTATAGAGAATAGGAAACCCTAGGGTTACATTTGTTTCGCATGTCTAAATTTACAAAAATAGCCCTTAGGAAATCTTTTCAGAGCCGCCACGAAATTATGGTAAAAATAAATCTCTCTTTTGTCTTCTTATGGCCGCGGAACCGCGGCAATGGCGCGCTTGGGCCGTGGTTCCGCGGCCCTTTAGTGTGGTCAGCTAACAATTTTTTCTGGGCTTCTTTAGGTTCTTCTGGGCTTTTCATTTATTTAGTTATTTTTCCATTTGGGCTTCTACATTGATTCCAGATCTTCAGTGAACAATTATGGTGGACTTTAACCGTGGCTTCGCGATGGACTTTGCATTGCCTTGTACTTTGTGAACTCTATCTTTATGTAGGCTTGATCAAGGTCCTTCTATTTGTTGGTCAAAGTCCATTTTTTCATCGTCTTTACATCGATTTCACTGTTTTCTGTCCAAGAACCTGTAACCTGTAACATGTAGCAGACATGCGTCAAAAGCACCCGTTTATTTATAAAAAGAATAAGAATAGGGAATATAATAATGCAATATTATGGTATGAACAGGCCTCGGCCGTAAGGTTGGCTTGAAGCTTCCTCAGCACTTTGGAAGCCAGCTCCCTCTCCGAAAACTTTCGGCTGAGCCTCTTCTCGCATGACAGCATATTTGCGGCGCACCGTTTGATCATCTCCCGCAAGCTCATCTTTGCAGCCACAACCTCAGAGGGAAGGCGTGTGCACTCAAGATCATGTAAACAGACCTCCACTCGATGCCAATCCTTGATCCAAAACACGCACAAGCAATTTTCTCTTTCTAGCAACAAGGAAAGTTCTCACGTTCGTACTTAAAGAAAATTCCCAGGGAGTTAAGTATGAAGCTCGTGTACACGGTGGGATGCATGTACGAATACACATCAAGCAGAAAAAGCCAACAGAGGACATTTAACGATTAATGATAAGAGAAAAAACATTGATATTACTCTAAAGGAAAGAGATCACCAAAAAAGGGATCGGAAATACAAGGGTTAACAAAGCAAAGCACAAAATTTTCCAGCTCCCTCTCCGCCTTCTCCAGCATGTCAAAACGACAGTTTTCGCGAGGAGTCGCTCCCCATCGGTTGGCATCATGCTCATCAGTGAAAGCGGACATGACGGCCCGTCGGGCCCTTATCTGAGTCAGTATATGAACTGAATGATCCTTCAGAGCTTGAGTGATTAGACAAGCCTCGTGAAAGCACTCGAGCTTGTACTCCGCCGCGTCAAAGATCGCCGAAGTCATCTCCGCCGAATGAGGGGGTATATCGGCAAGCACAGATAGAAAGATCATCCGCAGCCAAATGGAGCCCATGGGAAGAGGAGAGCCCCGACGATTCAGAAGCTCATACATCACCGCGTCACATTGAGCGTCGGTGAGGTAGGGATCTTCCAGCCTCGCAGCGAAGCGAGGGATTATCTCCTCAATGGGCACCTCCCATGGTTGCCGACTGGCATGGGGACGATTGCAAGCCATAGCGATTGATCGGTTTCTCAAAGATGATCACCTTAAGGTATAAATGGGTTTCTCTGTGAGGAAAGGAAGAAAGGCATGGTTTCAGGTTATAAAGGGGAGCATTTAATGCTATGCACAAAAAATGTTGTGCATGGTGGGACTATTCTCAAAGCCCGGAAAAAAAGGGAGAGCGTTGGAAATGAAATCCAATGACGCATTGGAATCAGATCAGGGAAATGAAACGTCCCCATCCAGCAGAGCCCCGCATGCGCAACACGTGAGCACAAGCCTTGATTGGAAGATAAAGCGGCATTGCACATTCAAGACAGAGAACTAAGCTCGGAGAAAAGAAAACTAAGCTCGGAGAAAAGAGAATTAAATTTTCAAAGGGAAGAAGTAAGCAAGGAAGAAGATGAGCAAAGTGGATGCGCTTCTGAAGGGACGCTGGCATTTATAGGGTATGATGGGAAACGCTTCATCTCCCCTATTCCCTAGACAGATCCAACGGTCACAAAGGTGACAGCGTTGCACTCACGTGCAGACACGTGAGAGCAACGATGTGGGGGCATTTGTTCCCTGATTAAGAATCAGGAATTAACTCAATGAGGTATCACGTGCTCACACGTGACCAAGAGTCACGTGTTGACACTTGATAAGTTCCTATAACCTCCACTTTATAGAATTAAACTCTAAAATCAAACAAAAGTGTAAACAAACGGCTAAGGAAAGACCCCAATGGGGGGTTACGTGCTCACACGTGACCAAGGGTCACGTGTTGGCACCTGATGGTCTTAAGCCCAGTTAAAAGACAGAATTAAAATTCTGAAGGAGGAGGGGTCACGTGCCAACACGTGATAGGCTTTGAAAGCCCTTATAACTTGATAGAATTAAATTCTAATTAAGGAAAATCAAAGACCCTAATTGGGAAAGTATTTCCCCAAATCTTTCCAAACAAAAAAGAATTATAGGGGACCGTTGGATTAAAAATCCAAGGGTGATTAAAAATCACCAATTTATGGAAAGATTTCAGACAAGGAAAGATTTCCCTAAATTTCACCAAAAAATAACAAATAGAATATCTTTTGGATTAAAAATCCAATGGTGAATAAAATTCACTGAGTGATCTAAAAGATCACATTAGTTACAAAAAACAAACAAAAATCTTTCAATGAGAGATTTACTAAACAAATTGATTCTTTTCCTTCTCTTATAAATAGGAGCTAAGAAGAGAAAATATAGAATTTTGGGATCTTGAAATTTTCAAAAGGGCAAATAGCATAGAGAAAAGAAAGGAGAATTTAATTCTCAAGAAAGAAAACCCTAGGTGAGAAAGGGGAAGGGGGTCAAAGCTTCATAAAACAAAAAAAAGAATTTAATTCTCAATCTAAGAGTTTAACTCTTCTGCAAAAGAACTTAGTTCTTCCTCTGGTGAAAGATCTGCAGAAGCAAATCTCCCCACAGGTTGAGAATTTAATTCTCATCGGGGAGATTCTGCCATGCAGATCCAAAACTTAGAGGGAGAATTGAGTTTAGAGAATTTAATTCTCCCAAATTCACAGGAATTTAATTCCTCCAAGATAAAACTAGGGTTTAACCCTATATGAGAATTCAATTCTCCCAAACTCACAGGAATTTAATTCCTTCAACATAAAACTAGGGTTTAACCCTATATGAGAATTTAATTCTCCCAAAATTATAGGAATTTAATTCCTCCAAGATAGAACTAGGGTTTAACCCTATATAGGAATTTAATTCTTTCACATACATAGGAATTTAATTCCTCTAAAATATAATTACGGTTTAACCCTACAAAGAATTTAATTCTTAAAAAATAAAGAGACTTGAAAGATCTCCATGCATGTAAAGAACTAAGGTCACGTGTCCCCACGTGACCCCTGAAAAGATCCTCCAAAATAGGAAGGAATTAACCCTGAGACAATGCCTCACGTGCTCCCACGTGACATCCAAAATAAAGAGAATAAAAGCAAAGGCAACGCTGGCTTTGGGCGCTTTCACGTGTCCCCACGTGACCCTTAATAAGTGTTCTAATAAATCAGGGCATAAGTACCCATCACGTGTCCACACGTGATGGCTATGAAAATTGAAATTGTTTAATACTTATTTGCCGTTCTGAGAACAAAGTAAAAGAGATCTGGCCCCAATTTTGGGTGCCCTCACGTGTCCCCACGTGACTCCTTCCTCTCTAGTGTTTAACACTAATTTGAACGTTTCATTTCCAGTGTTTAACACTGTTGTCTTCTAGTGTTCAACACTATTTTGAGCATTTCATTTCCAGTGTTTAACACTGATTGTCCTTTAGTGTTTAACACTATTTTTTTAGCCAAATTGGCTAAGTTTCCAGAGGCAAAAACCTCCCCTTTGACTAAATCTCAAAGTTGAGTAAAACTCATAGCCACAATGTTTAATGCTCCGTCAAAGAAAAAATGTTATCAGAGCTTTCAAACTCTGGTTTAGCATTGCTAAATAATGTGGGTTTGAACCCAGACAAGTGTGTGATGGTCCAATACAGAGCCAATATTTCTAATCTAATTGGACTTAGCTTGAATTGGCCATAAGTTCTCAATTCAGATTTAACTGAGCCAATGTACTCATAATCTAATTAATTGATCTTAGTTCCAAATTGGACTACAGATCCCCAAATCAACTTCAGTTCAAGGGTACATCTCTTCACTCCTTTGATATTTGTCGTTATAATCCTTCAACGTCTTCAGAGAGGTGACGGGTCCCGACAACCACACATTTTACAGACTATGACGTCTCTAAACTACGGACTGTGGGGTCCTTAAACTCATGGACTATGATGTCCTTAACCTTGACTGTGAGGTCTTTAAACTCACGGACTATGATGTCCTTAACCTCGACCGTGATGTCTTTAAACTAACATTGGACTGTGGGGTCCTTAAACTCATGGACTATGATGTCCTTAACCTCGACCGTGATGTCTTTAAACTAACATTTGACTGTGGGGTCTTTAAACTCACGGACTATGATGTCCTTAACCTCGACCGCGATGTCTTTAAACTAAAAATGGACCGAGATGTCCTTAAACTAACATTGGACCGTAATGTCCTTAAACTAATCGACCGCAATGTTACTAAACTAAACATTAGAGCCCAATTAATCTTTTTTTGAATCTAAACGATCCCGTTAAGTTGATCTTAGTCTAAAATGATACTAACATATCCTTAACAAACGTTTAAGTTGATCTTAGTCTCAAATGAGGCTATCGTATCCTTAAACCCAACCACCCAAACCCAAATCTAAGAAAGATACGGATTTGGACTAGTCCACGCCCTACGGGCGACAACATAAATTAGTCTCCGTATACAATCCACGGGCAACCAAACACAAAACAAACACCCACGACACGAAGTGACCATATGGAGAAGGAGAAAATTGTTACCGCGATGCGGTAGCATAATTAACTGCGGGGGCTTGCACCTGCAGGGAAGAGCGTCCCCACAATCAAAAACCCCTCAAACGAGGGGGAATCTGACGAAGTCTGCTACATCGGCCGCATCCGTTTAAACCTTCGATACATGGTGCCATAAATCAACTTGGCATCTTCGGAGAGGCGGACGGATAGCACCAATTAGCATCTTCCTCGAAATTCAGGCAAGACGTTTATCGCGTCTCCGCGTTTCGGAGGCGAACAGCCGACTACTTTTTAGGCCTTGATTGACAAACTAGCCCAAATGAATCAGATGGGCCATAGACCGTCTTCCTCGAAGATGGAGCCTCGAAACGAGAAGGGCAAAGGAAAAGCATTCTTCGTCGCCAACGCTCAACAACAGCCGAGTGGCCCGAAACCGGTTGTTCGCCAAAGCAACAAGCGGAAATCCCTTGATGAGAAGTTGAGACGTCCTTACTCGTTTCCCCGAGATAAAACAAGGAGACTGTTCGAACTAGCAGTGCGCAACGGGCTCATCACTCTAACGGAGTCGAGACACCCACCGCAACCGAAAAACGTCAATGATCCCAATTACTGCCCCTACCATCGAGTATCGGGCCATCCACTCGAAGATTGCTACGTCTTCAAAAATTGGGTTGAAGACCAATACCAGCAAGGAAAATTCACGCTGCCCGAAAACTGGAAGGTAAATCCGCCACAACCACATGCTCCGAAAAAGAAGGACATGCCGGGGGCATCGTGCTCATTCATAAAGGAAGCTCTATGGGAAGTTGTTCTTTCGGCAAAAACTAAAAGAATGCTGAAAGATCTTCAAACATGTCCGACGATCAGGTGGAAAAGCCCGCAAGAGCCGGAGATCATCGATGGGATGCTGAAACCACGCCCAACATCGGGAATTAATAGCGATAATCAAAACGCTCAGGCACAGCCGTCTAAATCTTCAAAGAAGAAGAAGAAGACCCAAAAACCCGTGAAGCCTGATGACAAGCGCATGGATTTGCAAAAGCATATTGACGCGCTGGAGGAATATAACCAGAAGGCGTGAACCCCGGTCACACTCCAAGAATTTCTCAACATATCCTTGAGAGCGGAGATAACGACAATAACGATGGGGATGACTCGTCAGAAGAATCTGAGGACTATGTGGCAAGTTGCCACATGATTTCTCATTCGGCGTTAACTAACGAAGAAGCTCAATCGGCGATAGATTACAGCATAAAAGAGCTGGGGGCAGGATCGAAGCCAAAACCCTTGGAACCATCTGACGAGATGATCGACTTGCTACTGAACGAAGCCCTTCAGAAAATCAAAGCCAATCGAGAGCGCGAACTGGCTATATTCGAAAAAGCAAAACGCTGACGACTGGATGAAAATGTTGAGGCACCCCAACCGGATCGAAGCATCCGTATCGCCAGCAAAAGCAAGCTTAAAGTAAGGAGACGATTCACTGAGGCCCTGTCAATAGGAATGAAGTTGCCCTCTTTCAAAGGAAATTCTCCTGGCAGTATACACCTTTATGAAGCGGACATACATCCTAACTTCTACTTATACCATCAGATGATTGCACACCCTACCGAAGAGTGCATAGCCTTTAAAAACTGGTGGCAGGGATATGTTTCCCACTGACAACACGTTCCATGAGTGAAGCGTAAGGCTCGTCGGGAACAGAAAAGTACGACAGATGAGCGCAAAAGAGCCGCTGGCATCTGTCACATAGTCGACACCAAGGGATCGCAAGTTATCACCTTTGGAAGTGACTCTGATGAAGAAATCGCCCTCAGCCCTCTCATCAAGGAATCCACCTCCGACACAAAAGATGTGAAGATTTGTGAGAAAATCTAGCTGCGTAATCGTACGTTGCCCAAAAAATCTCGGACCTATGAACGTTTGACCGAAACGTCGTTAAACTAATACAAACCCGCGGCGTTCCCAGGCTGACATGGTTAAAAAAATGGTATGTTCATAAGCGAGATGGGCACGGATGAAAACCCGAAAGGGCTCCATGAGTAAAAACAGTAGGGCTACCGGCGAGTTTTGTGAAAACCTGAAAGGGCGCAATCTCATTACAAGACACTTACAAGGTCCTCTCGATATTGTGAGGAGAAAATACCTGCATGAGATCCTTACGACTCACAAAGGAGCAACACACTTAGGAATCCTCACGATTCCTAAGGAGAACTTACACTTATGAGATCCTCACGACTCGTAAGGAGAATTCTCCTTTGAGACTCTCACGGCTCATAGGATTCAAAAGCCTTAAGCTACAGGAATCTGAACATATTCTTAAGCCATCACATTTCCCAGACTGCCCAAGCGGTTCAATATTGACCCTTGTATACAATCCACGGGCACGAATAAACACTTTCCTAACAGAGTCCCTCCAGCGACTAGGGATATGCTCACACGGTGAACGACCCTTGAAAGTCCTCTCGACTTATAAGCAGAAAACACTCTTGTAAGATCCTTACGACTTATAAGAGAACACACACTTAGGAATCCTTACGATTCCGAAGGAGAAAATGCACCTACGAGATCCTTACGGCTCATAGGGAGAAACATCTTTATGAGACCCTTACGGCTCATGAAGTCAAAAGCCTTAGTCGACGGGATCCTAACCCTGTTTACTAAGCCACCTTTGTTCGACATCGACAGAGGCAAATGATGATTCGCTCCAGGCAATATCCCAGTTGTAGCGATACTGATGCCTAAATCGGTATCAAATTCCAAGTCCTTTCATGGAAAATGATGATTCGCTCCTGGCAATATTCCAGTCGCAGCGATGCTGATGCTGAGATTGGCACCAGATTCCAAGTTCCACACTCGCGATAAAAAATCAGCGAGCCAAAAATGCATATGAAATAGCCGAAATGATGGGGCAACTTGCAAAGAAATCAGCAAGTAAAAATGTATGCATACAAAAAGAGCCGAAATGATTGGGCAACTCGCAATAAAAAGCAGCGAGTAAAAAGAAAAATAGCCGAAATGATTGGGCAACTCGCAATAAAAAGCAGCGAGTAAAAAGAAAAATATCCGAAATGATTGGGCACCGTGAAAAATAGCTGAAATGATTGGTCAATCACGATTTTCGTGATATAAAAAGCTGAAATGATAGAGCATCGTGGAAAGAATTCTAAAAAAATGAAAGAATAAAACTTTTTGCCCTGCAGGTGAGGTCACATTGACCCCTGTATACAATCCATGGGCATAAACAAGAAGGGAACTATATCGTCCCACCAGGCTTCGTCGAAACGAAGCCAAATCTCGACGGTTCATAGACAACCTAGAGACAATCTCTACATTCATCGCAATATTGCAGACACAATGTCAACAAACGAAGCGAAGGAAGATCCCTAGTTTCAGGGTCTCGACGTCAACATCCACAACTTAGAGATCAACACCGGCGTTCTTTCTCCCTCCAATCAGATGCAAACGCAACATCAACAAATGGAGCCATGGCAAAGTCCCCTAGTCCCAAATCTCGATGGTTCACAAACAGCCTAGAGATCACCAACGGCGTTTCTCCTTACTCCAGCAAGACGCAGATGCGACGTCAACAAACGACCCCAGGGTCAAAACAATGGAACCATGGCAATGTCCCCTAGTTCCAAATCTCGGCGGTTCACAGACAGCCTAGAGATCACCAACGGCGTTTTTCTTCACTCCAACCAGATGCAGACGTAACGTCAACAACCAACCTCAGAGTCGCAATGAAGCAGAGCCATGGCAAAGTCCTTAGTTCCAAATCTCAATAGCCACATCTACGGCCTGAAGACCAACAATGGTGTGCCTCCTCATTCCAGCAGGACACAGATGCTATACCATCAATCGGAGCCACGACAAAGTCCCCAGTTCCAAGACTCTACGGTTCACAGACGACCTAGAGTCAAACAATGACCTCCCCGCCGGATCAACGCGCCGTCTCGGAAACAAGTTAACGGACCCCAGGGAAATCAGTTTCCTTGGAAAAATATCTCGATTCAGGGAAATCAGCGTCCTTGACGAGAGCATCTCGATTCGCGTCGACCAGCAGAGAAATCAGCGTCTTTGCGGGAATACGTTGATTCGTTTCGACTCCAGGGAAATCAGTGTCCTTGGCAAATACCTCGATTCTGGGAAATCAGCGTCCTTGATGAGAGCATCTCAATTCGTGTCGACCCGCAAGGAAATTAGTGTCTTTGCAGGATTATCTCGATTCGTCTCAACCCCCAGGAAAATCAGCGTCCTTGGCAAAACCTCGATTCAGGGAAATCAGCGTCCTTGACGAGAGCACCTCGATTCGCATCGACCCGCAGAGAAATCAGTGTCTTTGCAGGAATACCTCGATTCGTTTCGACTCCAGGGAAATCAGTGTCCTTGATAAAAACCTCGATTCAGGGAAATTAGCGTCCTTGATGAGAACATCTCGATTCGTGCCGACCCGCAGAGAAATCGGTGTCTCTGTAGGAATATACAACGTCAGCAAAACGGAGCCGCGGCAAAGTTCCCAGTTCCATGACTCGGCGGTGCACAGACAAACCAAAGTCAACCCTCGACCTCCCTGTTGAAACAATGCTTTGATTCGGGAGTAGCTCAATTCATCAATCACTTACGAGTCCTCTCGACTTGTAAGGAAGAAAATTCTCTTGTGAGATCCTTACGACTCTCAAGAGAAAACACACTTAGGAATCCTCACGATTCCTAAAGAGAAAATACACCTATGAGATCCTCTCGACTCGTAGGGTGAAAAAATATTTATGAGACCCTCACGGCTCATAAAGTTAAAAGTCTTAGGCGGCAGATTTGAAACTGTTTTTTAATCCATCGCTTCTTATCTCGATTCAGGGAAATCAGCGTCCTTGGCGAGAACCTCTCGATTCGTTTCGACCCGTAAGGAAATCAGTGTCTTTGCGAGAATCTCTCGATTCGTCTCAACTTTCGGGGAAATTAGTGTCCCTACGCATAAAGAAAATTCTCTTGTGGGATCCTTATGATTCTCAAGAGAAAACGCACTTAGGAGTCCTCATGACTCCTAAGGAGAAAAGACACCTACGAGATCCTCACGACTCGAAGGGAGAAAAGCCTTTATAAGACCCTCACGGCTCATAAAGTTGAAAAGTCTTACGCAGCAGATCTGAACCTGTTTCCTAAGCCATCGCTTCTTATCTCGATTTAGGAAAATCAGCGTTCTCGGCGAGAACCTCTCGATTCTTTTTGACCCACAAGGAAATCAATGTCTTTGCGAGAATATCTCGATTCGCCTCAACTTGGGGGGAAATTAGTGTCCCTACGCATAAAGCAAATTCTCTTGTGGGATCCTTATGATTCTCAAGAGAAAACGCACTTAGGAGTCCTCACGACTCTTAAAGAGAAAAGACACCTACGAGATCCTTACGACTCGTAGGGAGAAAAATCTTTGTCAGACCCTCACGGCTCATAAAATTGGAAAGTCTTAGGCAACAGATCCTAACCCTATTTTTTAAGCCATCGCTACCTTATAAAAAGTTCAAGATAAACTGTTATCTACCATCTATTGGCCACACTTGCCAAAGCTACATGCCACTGAAATGGAGAAGTTACTCATGAGCATATAAACCACTTCACGCCAGAGTAAAACATAAAGAAATAGAAGGGTGCGGCTCATGGAGCTGAGGGTTTGGAACTATGTCCCTTAAGAGTCGAGTTTTGAGTCGATGATAAATGATGACGCTTGTGTCCACTCGTTATCTTCTCAGATCAACATTCTGAAAATTATATACCAACCCGAAACTGGTCATACGCTATGAATTACTCTGCACTATTTCACCCACGTATATACTTACGTGGGCAAAGTAATGAGGGGCATTTTTTCCCGCCAAAAAATTTCTGCGCAAAAGAGCCCAAGGTGTCAAATGGCAGCGATACGTTTAAGAAAATGTGAACCAGTATTTTCCGGGCTGTATTTTGATAAACTCCCAAAAGTGAAATAGATAAATTCTGATGGTATCGAAGGCATCTCGAAAAATCCTTTGATTTGATATATTATGGGCTTCATAATTCATCCGGGATCAAAAGTTATGAGCAAATATGCTATGCACGTGTAATCTAAGGAAGAAAATGCGAACCAGTATTTTCCAGGATACATTTGACAAACTCGCGAATGAGAAATAGCTATATTCTGATGGTATCGAAAGTGTCTTGAAAAATCCTTCGATTTGATATATTATGGGCCTCATAATTCATCCGGGATCAAAAGTTATGAGGCATCACGTGTTCACACGTGACCGGGCATCACGTGCCCACACGTGACCGGGCATCACGTGCAGACACGTGACCATTTACAGGCAAAGCCTGTATGCACTGAATAAAATAAATAATTGGAAATAATTAATCAGTGGGGTCACGTGCCAACACTTGATGGGCCTTTAAACTCACTAAAAAAAATTAAAGGTATAATAAAATAACAAGGAAAAATCCTAATGGGGCATCACGTGCCAACACGTGACCAAGGGTCACGTGCTGACACGTGATAATTCCTGAGTTCTTTAAACAACAGAATTAAATTCTGGTCAAATGCTTAATCAGGGGGTCACGTGCCAACAAGAGATGGGTTCCTAAAAATCTATGAATTAATAGAATTAAATTCTAATTAAGAGGGAATCAAAAACCCTAACTGGAAAAATATTTCTCTAAATCTTTCCAAACAAAAAAGATGGTGCTCTATAAAATGGAACACCGTTGGATTAAAAATCCAATGGTGATTAAAAATCACCAATTTATGGAAATATTTTATATAAGGAAAGATTTCCCTAAAATTTGCCAGGAATAACAGATAAAAGATCTTTTGGATTAAAAATCCAATGGTGAATAAAATTCGCTGAGTGATCTAAAAGATCATGTTGGTTACAAAATCAATTAAAAAATTTCAATGAAAGATTGACAAAACAAATTGATTCTTTTCTTTCTCCTATAAATAGGAGCCAAGAAGAAAAGAGAGGAGGATCTACTTTTTTGGTAAATATACAACAACAGAGAGAACAAAAGAGAAGAGAATTTAATTCTCCAGAGAGGAAAAAGAAGAGAATTTAATTCTCCAGAGGGAAAGAAGGTTTTTTTTTTAAAAAAGAAAGAAATCCTAGGTGAGAGATCATCTTATAAGCTCTCACAAAATAAAAAGAGAATTTATTCTCAATCTAAGAGTTTAACTCTTCTGAATAAGAACTTAGTTCTTCTTTTGGTTGAAAGTCTGCAGAAGCAGATCTCCCCATAAGTTGAAAATTTAATTCTCATCAGGGAGATTCTGCCATGCAGATACAAAACCTAGAGGGAAAATTGAGTTTAGAGAATTTAATTCCTCCAAATAATTAGGAATTTAATTCCTCCAAATGAAACTAGGGTTTAACCCTATATGAGAATTTAATTCTCCCAAACTCATAGGAATTTAATTCCTCCAAATAAAACTAGGGTTTAACCCTATATAAGAATTTAATTCTTCCATATACATAGGAATTTAATTCCTCAAAAAAGAATTAGGGTTTAACCCTACCAAAGAATTTAATTCTCAAACAAAGAACTCAAATTATCCATGCATGTAAACGTGGTCACGTGGCAACACGTGACCCTTCCTTTAATGATCAGAAAAGAATGAATGAGACATGGTCACGTGCCTCCACGTGACCCTCAAACAGATTCCTCAAAATGAGAAAGAAAAAGCTTGGAGGCAATGCCTCACGTGCTCACACGTGACCCTCAAAACAAAAAGGAACAAATCTAAGAGCAGAATCAATTTTGGGTGCCCTCACGTGTCCCCACGTGTCCCCTAATAAACACTTTAATAATCAACGCATGGGTACCTATCACGTGCCCATACGTGATGGCCTAAAGACCAAAAGTGTTTAACACTTATCTGAATATTCTGAGAACAAAATAAAGGAGGTCTGGCCCCATCTTCAGGCGCCTCAAGTGACCCCACATGACCCCTTCCTTTCTAGCGTTTAACACTATTTTGAGCATTTTGTCCTCAGTATTTAACACTGTTTTAAATACATTACGTGGGGACATGTAACCACCAGATGTCCTCTAGTGTTTAACAATATTTTAAAACCAGCCTTAGCCCAAATTGGCTAAGTCTTCCAGAAGCAAGACTCCCCTTTGACTGAGCTTCAAATATACCCTTGTCTTCCAAGATTGATCATCTCATATGGCATATGAGTGCTCAGCACTCAATAAAAGATAAAGACCTGGTCAGAGTCCAGACTCATGTTTAGCATTGCTAAATAATGGGGGGTTGAACCCAAACAAATGTTCAACAGTCCCAACAAAAGTCCAACACTTCAAACTTAATTGGACTTAGCCCAAGTTGGCCATAAGTCCTCAATTCAGATTTAACTGAACCAATATGCTCATAATCGAATTAATTGATCTTAGTCCTAAATTGGACTACAGATTTCCTAATCAAAATCGGTTCAAGGATACATCTCTTTACTCCTCTGATATTTGTCGTTGTAATCCTTCAACGTCTTCAGAGAGGTGACGGGTCCCGACAACCATACATTTCATAGACTATGACGTCTTTAAACTGGACTGTGGGATCCTTATGCCCACGGACTATGATGTCCTTAACCTCGGACTGTGGGGTCCCTTTAAACCCACGGACTATGATGTCCTTAAGCTCAGACTGTGGGGTCCCTTTAAACCCACAGACTATGGTGTCCTTAACCTCAGACTACGGTGTCCTTAAACCCATGGACTATGATGTCCTTAACTTCGGACTGTGGGGTCCTTTTAAACCCACGGACTATGATGTCCTTAACCTTGGACCACCATGTCCTTAAACTGGTAATTGACTGCAAAGTCCCTAAACTAGAACAATAGAGCCCAAATGCTCTTTTGTTGGATTTAAATGATCCCGTTAAGTAGATCTTAATCTAAAATTAGACTAACGTATCCTTACCAAATGGTTAAGTCGACCTTAGTTTAAAATTAGACTAACGTGTCCTTAACAAACTGTTAAGTTGATCTTAGTCTAAAATTAGACTGACGTATCCTTAACAAACGTTTAAGTTGATCTTAGTCTCAAATGAGACTAACGTATCCTTAAACCCAACCCCAAACCCAAATCTAAGAAAATACGGATTTTGACTAATCCACGCCCTACGGGCGACAACATAAATTAGTCTCCGTATACAATCCACGGGCAACCAAAAACAAAACAAACACATACGATACGAAATGACAATTTGGAGAAGGAGAAAATGGTTACCGCGATGCGGTAGCGTAATTAACTGCAGGGGCTTGCGCCTGCAGGGAAGAGCATCCCCACAATCAAAAACCCCTCAAATGAGGGGGAATCTGACGAAGTCTGCTACATCGGCCGCATCTATTTAAACCTTCGATACATGGTGTCGTAAATCAACTTGGCATCTTCGGAGAGGTGGACGGATAGCACCAATTAGCATCTACCCCCAAATTCAGGCAAGACGGACCCGCGCAGTCGCGTCTCCGTGTTTCGGAGGAGATCAGTTGTATGAAAACTCCACAAGGTGTAAGTGATCTTTCCACGAACCTCCGAAGTCTAACATACAAGCTCTTAGCATGTCTTCCAGAATCTGAATTATTCGCTCGGACTGTCTGTCTATTTGTGGATGATAAGTCGTGCTAAAATTCAGACACGTTCCCAGGCTAGCTTGCAGACTCTGCCAGAATTGTGACCGGAATCTTGTATCACAATCGGAGACGATACAAACAGGTACTCCATATAATCTCATGATCTCCTGCATGAGTTCATGGGTATCAAAAATAGTACATCTTGAAGGTTTAAATCTTACTTTTAGATTTATGCTTACCTCCATGTACTTCTTTGCTAGCGTCTTAGTTGATTGGCCAACTCGAAATGGAATAAAGTGAGCTAACTTGGTAAGTCGATCTACAATAACCCATACTGCGTCGTTACCCTTCATGCTGCGAGAAAGGGCAGTCACGAAGTCCATGGTAATGTGCTGCCATTTCCATTCTGGAATTGGTAATGGCTGAATAGACCAGCAGTTCTGTGATATTCAGCCTTAACTTGCTGACACACCAAACACTTGGCTACGCTCCTTACTACTTCGCGCTTCATTCCATGCCACCAGTAGTGTTGCCGTAGATCCTTGTATAATTTTGTACCACCGGGGTGTACAGAATAAGGAGAGTTGTGAGATTCTTTCATCAACTCTTCTCGAACTGGGCCGTTTGGTACATATAATCGACTTCCATATCGCAAGGATCCATCTTCGTGGATGATGAAGTCAGTTCGAAGTCCACTTTCTACATGTTCTCGGATCTTTTGCAGCTTGGTATCATTTGCTTGAGCTGCCTTGATCTGATTGACAATAGTGGACTAGACTTGTAAGTTCATCAAATATGAAAAGTTACCTGGCATAACCACTTCGATCACCAATCCGTGCAATTCCTGCTGTAGTTTCCACTGAGCTGTGAGGTTCATTTCTAATGGTGGCCGCTAAGTGCATCTGAAACTATGTTTACCTTCCTAAGATGATACTGTAGGTTGGTGTCAAAGTCCGCCATGAGTTCTTGCCATCTTCTTTGCCGCATGTTTAGTTTTTCTGAGTAAATACATACTTCAGACTCTTGTGGTCAGTGTATATATCCACTCGTTCACCCAAAAGATAGTGAAGCCAAATCTTAAGCGCAAAGATAACGGCTGCCAACTCCAAATCATGTGTTGGATAGTTGCGCTTATGAACCTTTAGTTGTCTTGATGCAAAAACCATAACTTTTCCATGCTGGTGTAGAACACATCCTAATTCTTTACCGGACGCATCACAATGTACAACGAAATCTCCAGATTGATCCGGTATTACAAGAATAAGAGCAAAGATTAATCTTGACTTGAGTTCTACAAAAGCATTTTCTCATGCTTCTGACCACACGAATGCTTTATCTTTACGTGTGAGCTTGGTCAGGTGTGTTGTAATCTTTGAAAAGCCTTCAATGAATCGTCGGTAGTATTCTGCTAATCCTAAGAAACTTCGTATATCTTTCACCGTCTTCGGTGTCGGCCAGTCGCTGACAGCTGACACCTTAGCTGGATCTACTGAGATTCCTTCGCCTGAAACGATATGTCCGAGAAATCCGACTTGATCTAACCAAAATTCACATTTGTTGTACTTGGCGTAGAGCTGATATTGTCGCAATGTCTCCAGAACAATCCATAAGTGCTCGGCGTGTTCTTTCCGATTCTTTGAATACACCAGGATGTCGTCGATGAAGATCACAACGAACCTGTTAAGTACTCTCGGAAAACTTGGTTCATCGGGTTCATAAAGATGGCAGATGCGTTGGTCGCTCCAAATGGCATTACGAGATATTCATAATGACCATAGTGAGTCCTAAACGCCATCTTCGGAATGTCGGACTCTTTGACCTTCACCTGATGATAACCCGAACAAAAATCTAGCTTCGAAAATACACAATACCAACTTAACTGATTGAATAGATCATCGACGTGCGGTAGTGGATACTTGTTCTTGAATATTACTTCGTTCAGAGTTCGATAATCCACACACATCCTGTATGAACCTTCTTTATTCTTCACAAATAATACCGGAGATCCCCAACTTGAAATATTGGGATAAATCCAACATTTCTTCAGAAGTTCGTCCAACTGAATGCGGATCTCCTTCAATCCTTCTGGACTTAGCCGGTATGGAGCTTTAATTACAGGTTGCGCACCAGATAGTAAATCAATACTAAACTCAAAAGCTCGATTGGGAGACAAACCTGATATGTCTTTAGGGAACACATTCTCGAACTCTCGAACTACCTCAGGCTTTTATTCTTTTGCCGGGAGAGAAAACACTTCTGTATTCTTCGGTTTAGCACGGTATCTTCCTGGCTCCAAAGTCCTATCTCCACACTTGTAATAGAAGATCGGGTGATCTGGAATCTCAAATACTACCCTCCTTTCACGACAGTCAATAGTAGTATAGAATACTCCTAACCAATCCATTCCCAACACAATATCAAAATTCGGGATGTCCAACACTTTGAAATTTGCGTAAAATTTTCGTCCACAAACTACAGCTGGACACTGATCAAACCCTATAGTTTCTTTCAGAACTCCATTCCCGGAACTAACATTCCAGCTTGAAATGAGTGGCTTCATAGGAATCGCATGCGTTCTCACGAATCGTTGCGACATGAAACAGTGTGACACTCCAGTGTCGAAAAATGAGAGTGCAGGAAAGGTGGCTACTGGTATAGTACCAGTGATGACTTAGCCTGTGGCTTTGGCATCCTCTACCATTATTGTGAAAGCCTAACATCGTGGTACATTCCTCCTTGCTGGAGGCACATTCCTCTATCCTTAGGGCATGTTTTTCTGCCCTTGAAGCATGTTTCTCTTTTCCTGATGGAATTGACGTTGAGACTGTGTAGGAGGTCCATGTGGAGCTGGTGCAGGGAGAGCTAAGCGAGGTGCAAGAGCCTGAATAGCTGGCTGCTGCAGGACTGTGATTGCGGGTCTAGGTGCTGGTGCTGGGTTGAAACGATATGGACATGCTCCTATCGCATGAGTGGATGCGCCATAAATCAAACATAGGCCATTTGCACGCCTGCAGTCTTTCGCCATGTGTCCCGTCCTCTTGCAATAGAAACAAAAGTCTGTGCTGGACCGGTTAAATGATCCTCCCGGTCTTCTAGGTGTAAAGGTTGGTCTAGAAGAGGCTCTTCCTGTCATCTGTGTGGCAGGACGTTTCATTCCGACAATTTGCAGCATGCCCTTCTTCTTCACAACTAGCTCATAGCGTCGGGCAGCCTTCAAAGCAATTTCATAGGTTGGGAAATCCCCTGTAGCGAGTGCAGCTTGGATTTCCGGGTCCAACCCTTGCTGAAATCGTCGTGCCCGGATCTTAGCAGTAGGAATAAGGTGTGCAGCGAACCTGATACGACCTTGTGTTAGCAATGTAGTGAGTGAGATCAGAAATTTGAATTTGAGACAATATCTTACCTGCTAAGCATGGTAAACTCAGCATCGTATTCATCCACAGACTTGACCCATATTGAGCCTTGTTGTAGATGGATGAACTATTGCTCCATGTCAAAACGAGCAATCTTAGGGAAGTACTTCGCATCGAACAGATCATGAAACGTCTTCTATTCTATTGGTTGGGTGAGACGGCTTTCTTTAGCCTTCCACCAGACTCTGGCGTTGTCGATCAGCTGCAGCTTAGCAACTCTCACCCAAGCAATATCTGGCACTTGAGCTGCTGCCAGATCATCTTCGATCGATTGAGCCCATTTTTCTGTCTCCAGTGGGCTTTCTTTCCCAGAGAAATGTTTTGGGTGCAGTACCCGAAATTGCTTGACTCCAGGTTCCTCGGCTTCGGGGCGGTGCATGAGGATAGCAGTCTGTTGCTGCTGACCCTCCAACAGGCTCTTAATAGCCTCAAGCAGTACCGTTTGCTTATTGATAAGAGCTGCAATGGTAGATGGTGTTGGTAGAGTAGGCGGTGGAGCGTTTCCATTGACATTGGTACCGGTGTTGTTGGGAGAATCCATGACCTTGATAGAAAAAAGAATGGTGAGGATAGATTCAAGAAATTTAAAATGTAAGAAATGTATAGTTGCTGATTCTTATAATTCTTGTGAGATGTTGCTTAAGATTTCATACAGAGCTGACCTGCATGGACCGCCAACAAAACCTGTCCCGCCCCGCTTCCCAGTAGACGGAAATAGTGACATGGCAGGCCGCAACGTATTTACTAAGAAATAAATACGCTAAGCGTAATTAAGAAATACATAAAAATGAATAAGAATAAAAAGAGTAATAAAATAAACAGAAAATTTATTTACATTCATCATTACATACAACTGTTTAAAAATAAAAGATACAATGAGTAAAGCAGTGTCTAAACAATGACATACAAAATGAAAGTGCGGCTGAACTAGTAGTCATGCTCAGTGGTGGGCTGGTCCAAGTCCTCCTGGATAAGCTCGATCTCCTGAGAGTCTGTTCCTCATGACGAACATTCCAAAGAAATAGAAAGGAATGTCTTTAGCGAACTAACGCTCGGTAAGTCCCAAAAGAAGAAAGAGAAGATAATATATAAAGTGAAATGAACATGTACAGTATATGACTGATTACTAGTATATGATAGTTATTATAACGTGATTGTTTGTAGTTTGATAAAGAAGGTATTCATGTATACGAGAGGAGTCCATCTTACCCCATGGACTATGGTAACACGTAGTATAAGGCCCCGTCATAACCCATGGGACAATGGCACATGAATTCATGTAGCTGTCTTTTAAGTGACCTCTCATGCCATGATATACGTTCCGTACCAATCTACCCCTTTATCCCCGTGTATTGTATTGTATAGATTTTATTTACAAGTCTTGCCGAAACTATGGGTACAAAATGTTCAATTATTCATGTTCAGAATATAATCATGTATTCAAGTTGTCATGTCAAGTTATAACCATGGTTCGGTCAAGTCAAGTCAAGTATACATGTTTGATATTGAACTTTGGATTCGAGTATTCATGTTCATAATCGAGTATTCATGTTCATGATTAAGTATTCATGTTTATTTTGGATTCAGGTTTGAGATTGACTCAGACTGAGTCAGACACTTATAAACAGATTTAGCTCTTGAATTAGGTTTGGGAGTTATCGGTAACTGCTACACATGAACGACAGGATTTGTGTCTTTTTTCCAAGACAATTACCATTAATAACTCCGTTAAGTTGTCTATCTTAAATAGGCAAGCACTCACTTTCTTCGGCTCTTTGGGGCTCAAGAGAATTGACCACGCTTAAACCTATATTTACTAAGTCCTTAAAATATTGTTTTATATATCTCGAGGGGGTTTCATGAAAATATTTTTAATATAATTAAAAAGCAAACCTCACGGGTGATTAGTATTATTTAGGGTTTTCATGAGCACGGATTTTAAATATTGTGGTATTTTAGTGATAATTACTTAGCTTGGAAAGTTCATGATATTTTATTGTAAAACTTGTCCATTTTGGTATCTTGATGGTATTTATTGTCATTTGTTGATCTTTCATTTTTAGAAAAATATAGGTTTATTATGTTTTGAAAATATGGATTTATAATTTTATATAATTTTTCTAAAAATTAATTTTATTTTATTTAGAAAAATTCGTATTTCTTAAAAACGTATTTAAATCCTTTCGAGATCGAATGCTCCGTGAGAAGGTCTGTATCTTACTCTACTAGCCCAAGGATGAGTGATAATCCACATCATCCATTAGCGGGTCCCCTAAAGAGAGTTGTAGATGTATAATCGCAAAGAAAATGAAATACCGATTTAAAAGAAATTTGGTTTTAGAGTAGGTGGTATTTTATTATAAAGTTTTATTCGTAACAAATATTCATACAAAAAAGGCATCGTGCTATAGAGCCAAGTGTGCGTGTGAGGTAGGACGTTATCCCTTGAAGTTTTCCTAAAGGTATTGTTAAGCAATTTTGTCGAAAAGATATGATAACAAAGTTCAAGCTATTTTAATGTAAAAGTTCAAATATGGTTGTTGTACATGAGATTCTTGGTTAAAAATTTATTCTAAACATTGGTATTAAGATTACAATTGAAGTGGTAAAGTTGGTTTGACCAAATGATAAAAGGAAATGGAGTTATAGGTTTTAGAAAAGATGATATCGGTAACAACGCACTTTTACCGATTTTGTTTAAAAAAATTTCAATAAAGAGAAAGGGAGTTTGGGAGGGACTTACGGTTTAGAAAGCTTAGGAAGAGAGTGAGAAAAAGGAAGAGGGTCTTCATGGCATCGCGGGAGCTCCGGAATTTACTTCGATTTTCGCCGGAACCAACTTGCTCGCTAACTCCACCTTTACTTCACTTGCACCAGGAACTTTTTAGATAGTTTTGGCTAGAATTTTCAGAATGGTGCTGAGCCAAAGTATGGAGTGGTATTTATAGTGGAGAATTAGGGTCTAGGAATTAAAAATGTGGATTAAAAGTATTAATATTATGTTTAATTGTGAAATGAAGGGTCTCTGTTTGATAGCAGGGAAATCAAACAGTGCAGAGGGGGTTAGAGGTAGCTGAAGAATGTGTGTGCAAAGCCCGGGCTTCATTGGCTTCATCAGAGCCGTCCCCGCCGGTCCAATACCCCCTTCCGCCGGTCGATCTAGGTCTTCAGGTATCAAGATTCATGCCACGTGGATTATTCAGAGTTTACTCCATTTACCACTTGTTTGATTTTTCTGAACTTTTCATTTTCCCGTGTATTGCACGTGCAATCTTTTGGGCTTCCAAAAAGTTAAAAGAATCAGAAAAAAAATAATTGTGTCTGATGGGAATCGAACACAGGGGCTACGTCACAGCAGTGCAAAATTGTACCAGTGAGCTACAAGTTGTTTCTTGCTGTTTTTCACAAAAGTGACTTATAACTCAAACTCAGGCTGTAAAATTCAATTCTGTACATTAACAGTGAAATTTTCTATACAAAGATTTTAGTATCGTTACACATATATATGTATATCTATTTGTAATAACATTTTACGTTTGCTACTTGATATACTGTAGTCTAGGTAAAGTATAATGAAACGGCAGTGAAAATTATAATAAAATTATAATGAATTAGCATGCAACGGGATAAAGCTGTTATTGATATAAATACGGATTAATGCTGTAAAATTGTATATTGAAAATAACTTGCTAACTATTAACAAATGTATATTAATAAATAACTATATATTTGAATATGTAATGTAGCATGTCGCAAGTATAGAAACTTGCCTTGATGATATACTCACGATGAATACGGATATTCCGAACGACGGCGACGTCCGAAATCATGACGTAAATACGATCTTGGCCACCAACGACTGCTTAATGCTCTGTGTTTAATGAGATGATGACTAGAGATAGGGTCTGAATCGTGCTCGTCGGCGGGGAACTAAGGTGGCGACGGCGGTCGGCTTTGGCAACACAATGACAGAGGAAAAGAAGAAGGAAAAAAAAGAAAAGCAGAAGGTGTCGGTGATGGGTGCTAGGTTCTAGGGAGGAAAGGAGACGAGGTCGCTGAGTCGACGACGAGGCGATGGGATGTCGATGACGACGAGGTCGGGAAAACTAGGAGGTGAGGTGATCGGAGACGAAAAGAAATGAAGAAGAAGAAGATGATGATGCCGATGGTGATAGTGTGGGTGGTGCTCTGGTATTGACGCGAAGGAGGAGGAGAAGGTGACTAGAATGGTGGTGGTGGTGCTCGAGTTTAGGCGGCGATGTCGACGAGGAAGAGGAGATTTGGTTCTTTGTTGTGTAGTCGGGGCTCTGGGTTTAGTGACGACAAAAAGGAGAAGGTGATAAAGGTGATGGTGGTGATGTTGAGGATGTGAGGGTGAAGAGGTAGTGACGGCGACGAGATGGGGACAACGATGAGGTAGCGAGGGCGCGGGTTAGGGCTTGGGGCGAGATGAGAACGAGAGAAGAGAGAGAGTTGGAGACGGGGAAGAGTGAGAGAGTTATATTGAAAAAATTTATTAATTATATATATAACAGTTATATAAAAATATATATATAGTGTATATACATATATTAAAGAATATATTATTTATATTATGTAGGATTTTACAAATAACACCAGATCACTCCAAGTATTACCCGAATTTAGTCAAAAAATATAGCTTTAAAAATAAAATACATACGTAAAGATTTTGGCCATAATGCGATAATCTAGTATTAAATACATATACCACCAAATAAAATTTAAATAAATATACATAAAGATTCACTAAATATTTTGTTGTCTATATTTTAGGATTTGACCATAATAGATAAGAGCGAGAATGTGATATGAGGTGATATGCCATGCAAAATTAGGTTGCGAGATATTATTTTATTCATAACTTGTGATATTTCAATATATATATAAAGATCTAAATATATAATAATTTATTATGCTAGATTCACATGGATACACTTTACTGGCAAATCTAAAATATAATCTTGCACCATCTTGGGTTCTAAACATGCGGGTCGGGTCGGATAACGACTACTACTATTTGAATGATTCGCAACCCAATAGCTAAAATAAAAGAATTATAAAGAAAGATTTAAAATAACAAATTATATTGTATAAACGTATCAGGGTAATACACTCACAACTCTCGTTAGGGGAGCCATGTTGAAGATGGTGTAGATTATTGCACATTTTGGGTCGAGTGGATGAGATCGGAGCTCTTTACAGAGCGCGTTATCGAAAGAAAAGAAAATGCATTTTTAAAAAAAAAGTAAAACAAATTTAAAAATAACTTAAATATCTTATATTTGTAACTTCAAGAAAAAAAATTGTAAAATAAGATTTTTTTTTAAAATACCCTAAAACGAAAAGATTTAAGTTCTAATAAAATATCTCAAATTTTCCAAAGGATAGATTTTTCATTAAAATACCATAAAATTTTAAAGGTTAAGTTTTATTATTAAAATACCACAAAATGTAAAATATATTTTTATTAAAAACCCTCGATATTCTAAGCAATATATATTTCCGAAAACACCCTTGAGGTTTCAAAATAAAGTACATAAAAAACACTCGAGCTTTTAATGGACTAATTTGCATAAATACTTTAAAATTCCTAAATGATATATTTTCATATAAATACCAAGTTCTATAAAATTAGTAGCTAGCTTGTATTTAGTTAACAGATGGGTTTAAGTGATCTATTCTCTTTTGAGCCTCGGGGAGCCGAAGATAATCAGTGTTATCACTTGCTTATATCCCGATATAAAATTCATATATTCACAGAAATCATATTACTTTAATACTGAATCAAACATGACCCAACACATGAATACAACTACTGTTAGCCCCGAAAATAGGAACATTCCACCTTTCCTACTGTTAGCCCCGAAACTTTTGCCCTGCCTATTCTTTCTACCTTACTGACACCGCCTATCGGTTTTGTGGAGATCTTCTTCTTCTTACCCTTGGCTTTCGTCTTAGATCCAGAAGAGGAAGATTCCCTAATAAGCAGAGCGAGTGTCTCCCTGGTTTCCTTCATGGTGCCCTCAACTGGAAGTATAACTTTCTTCTTCTGGACATAAGTAGAAGATAGGGACTGTAGAATCAAGTCAGCATATGGCTCGTTCTCCAACGTGGCCCCCAGGCCCGTGAGCTGTTTAATACAGCTGATCATTGTAGGGACGTGGTCCCCTACAGATGACCCGACAGCCAACCTCACTTGAAGCAATTCCTTCGAGGTCTCATACCTTGTGATACGAGATTGTTCTCCATATAAATCTTTGTTATGGAGGAAGATGGAAACTAAGTTCATCTTCTCGTGCTGCCTCTGGTTTACACCATCTACTGAGGCCAACACGAGGCACTTGGCATTCGCACTGTCTTTTTCCGATGTCTTATGGATATTATTATCTGCGACGGTGGAATCTGGACCTGGGACGGCGGGACTTGAGTAGTAATGAGGTGGCCCAGCTTGTCATAGGTAATGGACATCTGGACAAACCTTTGCCGGTCAATATGGTATAATTCAGTCATTTTATTATCTAGCTGTAAGCTAATCTTGGTCACCTGGTCACTGCAATTAGGAGAGAGAGAAGAAAACACTCAGCATGATGCTCTTGTAAGTTTATATAGGTTTTTAATTTATCTAAACTGGATGACTCCCACTGTATCTCGAATCCTTCCTTAAACCATAAAAGAAGAACTAGTCAAGATTAATCTTACCCTACAATACTTGCTTAACCTTTCAGCCAGGCTAGTGTTGGTACTTCAAAAGAGGTTTTCTAATGCTTTCGCGAAGTTCCTTAATTACATAAGCTCTTTTCCCTAGAGGCGTAGCCCCGCTAACACCGTTCTAGACACCTACTTGGTTCATAGCATTGATTGTTTAGTGAAAAATCTCCCGAGGAGTAGCGGATACTCACAGTAGGATCGGGATCCAAATATCAATGTGTGATAATCTTGAAGGAATCCTTCCAACATTATCACACTCCAAATGGTATGCAGCACTAGCAAGTTTCAGTTTCTTTAGAAACTCCCGATATGGATTTTTGCCCAATGCTTTTATGACCTTGACGAAGGCCAACTTATCATAAGTCACATGTCAAGTTCTACCCGTTATTGTCCAGGTTAATTTGAACCCACCCATACATATCCTTGACGAAGGCCAAAATAGTAGTATGACTGTCCCAAACCAACACATCTATTTATGCTACAGATGAATATCCAGCAGCTACCAATCACTATGCCTTGGCGAAGATCAAAATACATAGCTTAAATACTACTAAATATTCAACTGAAATGACGGAGGGCTACGGCTGGTTTTGGCGAAATCGTGAACGTAATGAACTTGATTTAATTGAAGGAACCTGATAGTTTTTAAAGGAGTGGTTTAAGCTCCGCATTTAAATGTCTGATGTTTTTGAAAAAACCGAGTGGTTTTAAAATTGTTCCAACAATTCAGTTTTGGTTTTTTTGCTTTGCATTAATCTAATGCAGTCCCATCATTTACACCTATCATCACAGAGAGAAACGAAAATATCATGTCCGCTTATACCATCCTCATTCGCCACTGGGCCCGTCTAACACCATTAGGTTACTTAACTAACGCCAAAGCGGGGGCTGGAGTAGCGCGGGTGCAAAAAATAAGCAACGTCTACTATATAGCATATATATAATAACCATTCGTCTCACGCAATAATAGGCATTCCATATCACTGATGAACATATTGGATCTACTAGGAATTCTGTGTTTCGTTTAAGCCTGTAACGAAAGACGGATTCCACGGTCGTGATGAATAGCCAAACACCACCCTAGACCCCTACGGGTGCGGCAAACTACCCGCCAAATTCCTAAAGTGAAGCAACCTCCCTCAGTTAAATGAGTTGGCCACTCGGCACTTCAAAGAACCCGGTAGTTTGTGCACCTCACCTTGGGTCTATCCTAGAAGCAAAAAACAATAAATGAAATAATACAACGGTGGCTACAATCTTAACACGGATGTGCCCCGCAAAATAATATTACATCACTTTATAAATACATCGAATGAAAGAAAACTATCTTCTCACATCCCCGATTATTCATCCACAACGATCCAATGAAGTTCATATACACAAACCAACATCACAGATATGTGCAACCCCCAACTAACCGACGTATAGCAATTAGCGGAAGTTTACGAACACATATATCCAAACTAAACATGTTAAACTACGTTACAACTGCAGCTTCGAAATACTTTGTATTGCCATAACAGAAAGATAACAGCATAATCAAAATAGGCAAAATCAAACACCACCTGAAACCCTAAATCCAAGCAATTAGAACATAGAACAAAACTAGAGGCATTCCCACATAAGAAAACTGGTGGGGCAGGGAATTTTAAGGGTTTGGCTGGCCAAAAACCGGTGGAAATGTCTCGTTTTTGTTAGGTGTTCATCTCACAACAAATAGAGCACTCTGCAATTGTTTAAAAAAAATTTAGAGCCTCTGAAAAATTTGACAGAAACTTGAATTCTTAATTTCGTGTCTCGGAGTTATTTCGGTTTTGTAGTTTTACACGTTGTCTAAACTTTTAGCTAATGTTTAGTAGGCACTGATACCACTGTAAGTCGATGTCGCGCACCCCGCGGGTTTGCGGGGAGGCGGAATACATAAAAAACGATTTTTACAGGTGTCGCAACACCGACTTGAACTCCAGGATCGATGCTAAACCCTATCTAACAAAATTGTATGAGGTTAACTACTCAGATAGGAAGTTGTACCTCATGTTACCATGTCCTTCAGATCTTCTTGTCGCTGTCCTCCTCCTTGTCATAAACTCCAAGGATCGTATGGATCGATGCTTTCTCGTCGGCCTCCTCGAGTCAAAGACATCCACCCGAGAGTCTATAGTCTGAGCTCCAACTTCAAATCCAAGATTACTACGGTATCTAGTTCACTAAACTAGATGTCCTAAATGATGTAGAAAGTGTAGATGGATTAGTATGTCTCTAAGTACCGTAGGATTCTCAACACATGAGAGATTTAGGGTTAGAGGAAGAAGAAGGAGCTTGAAGAAAAGAGAGTGAAGAGTGAGCTAAAAATAAAGATGGCTCATTTATGACGAATAATGAAGCATACAATAACTGATGAGATAAAATATCTTACAAAATATCAAGCATGCATCAACAAATATTTAAAGGAGTCATGCCATGAGTCACCACATGAGTCACCAAGTAGCCATGCCTCATTCAATGTAAACCTCTACCTCATTTCCTCCACTTCATTAATCTTTTAATCAAAAGATTAAAAACCCTAATGAGGTGTCTTCTTCTAGAAGCAATCTTGAATAAATTACAAGAATGCCCCTCATCCGTATATACAAACCTGTATTCTTATTCCAAAAAATACGAATATAAAGAGACGAAAATAATCCATCAATATAATACTAGGACCCGGTTTAAACCAAAGCCCACTAGTATATCCGTCCGAATATCATACGTGCACAAGTACATGTATGCGATCGAAGCCCTGCCGTAAAACCATACGGCCTCTACATCTTTTGCCCGATCCAGGGAAACCCTTTGTGTGGGACTCTAAAGACTCGACATTACGCTGGCAGTGGGTTTAACCACAAGCACGCCAGCGGTACTAACTGCACGTAACGGCTACCCAGATATCTGTCGATAAGAAGGCCGATGAGCAAACTCATTCGAACTCCTACTGAGCCTATCTGTGACAATCTCCATACAGTTCGGTCTGTTTATCTAAGAGTATCGCATATCGGGCTTAGGGGCGGTAATCGTCGGACCCCTGATAGCGCAATAGGTCGTGTCGGAGTGTAGCCCAAAACACCCTGAGAAACTACTGGAGTACGTACGAGTAAATCTCACTTGCCTTGGCCAAGGACTTTGTGTAATGGCTTTCCGAACACAGCGTGATATCAACCCCTAATACCGGGAGAGACGAATCCTATCTAACCACCACCACCTTCAAGTGCTTCGGGACTGCACCCAACTACTACCTGTTTACACGACTCTTTTGAGCCATGGTAGGATAGTAATCTAAGAACATTGGGAACACACTCGAGGCGAAGTATCAGTGTCAAGTTAACAAACTAAGCTGTACTTATGTCACCTAGGAACTGCCACTCGAGGCAATAGGTATAATACACACCAGCAGTTCCCTAAGAGTCTTGTCCAGTGTACTTATAACCCAATGAGTACATGCATACTATCTCTTGTACGACGTACTAATGGCTGTGGGACAGATGGTTGCTGTGAAAAAGTTTTTGTAGTAAATAACGTTAACCGCAATCAATAACCGTGTCGCGTGTAGCTGCCGAGATGAGTACGAGTCGTACTCAGGAAAACATCGAACTTTTAATCTTGCTTTAGACGAGTTGATTGAAAGAAGGGGTGATTGGTTGTAAATCTATGTTGAACACGGATGTAGAATTTATAAAGAAGAGGCTTGTAGGGTTTATAGAATTTAGTAGTAATGGATAATTAATTAAATATGAGTCATTTTATCTTTTAATAGATTTAAAATTAGATCAATAGTGATGAATGTGGATTTGGGTTCTTTCGGAAGAAACTAGGATTTTCCCACTCTTAGCCCTTATCCTTGCATTGATCTCTATTCATGTCTAGCCTTTACAAAAACAATTGTTAATCTAATCTCAAATCGCGGTCGAGACTATCAATAAATTGGTACTGCGCCCGATAAGGATATTAACATTTATTTTGCTAAAGTTTATAAACTTTATAAGATGTAAAAAGAGTTATAATATTTTTCATCCATTGATCTACCATAATCCTACGAACGCTAACAAGCTAAAAATTACTCATGCATGGTTGAGATAGAAGAAGAAAGGATAGAGAAGAAAATCATAATACAGAATTTAAATGCGAAATGATTAAGCAAATGATCTACCTTTATTAATCAACATTACAAGTACAAATCCTTCGAATTTAGATTACAAGAATAAGTTGCTCTCAATCTCTACCTCGTAGGAAGTAGATGTTCCGTTAATATTCATATCGCTCTATCATGTCGAATTGCGGACCTGTCGTGGATTTCTTGTTCTTTGACGGCGATTTGCTTCATGTTAAAGGTGATGATTCTCTAAGTTGAGCCATCGGTCCTTTATATAGCCCTCAAAATAGAAATCCGAGATCTCATAGGTTAAGATATGCAATCACGATCCAACTCCCAAATTTTCAGATCCTACGGCCATCAAATGGCCGCGGATCCACCACATAAATGGGGGTTTGGCCGCTAAACCGCAGCGGATTGGGGAGATCATGTGATGAAATTTCTTCTGCTATGTGGTGCTGACACGTAGAGATCTTTATGACGTCTGTAATCTTTATATCTTCTCTGAGTCTCTACCATTCATGATTTTATGATTTGCTTTAGTATTTCGGCAGATTTGATTCCCGTCATCTCGGATCTCCTGATCTCCACATCTGAGCTTATATCTGCATAATATCTCAATTCATATTGTCAGTAGTATTAGTTATATTTGAGATATTATCCTAACCATTTTATATGATATGATATTTTAAGAATATTGATTAGCAATATTTGATATGACATGCATATTTAAATTAAAAAAATAATATATAAATATTATATGCATATATTTTCCTTCATAATGTTAAGTATAAAGATTATTTCACAGATAAACCCACATATGTACCATAATTATCACATACACCTTTAAGTACGTAACAAAAGTAAGGAAAATGCTATATCAAATGTGCAATATTTTTGACTGAACAAATACCCCCAATCTCTTGAGTAAACTAGTTATTCAAGAGAGGGGAAAAAAAGAAAAAGAAAAACTTAGCACACTTTCGTATGCAATCACGATTGCACTGAGCACGTGCATCAAGCCTTTAAACCTCTAGGTGTTCCTAATAAGGAGAAGTGTTGTCTCCTGAGGGTTTTCAGCGGATTACACCCACGAAATCCCATAATAAAATAAAGAATATGAAATTTACATACAAAGATAAGAAATATAAAAGAAAGAACTTGAAAAGAAGAGTTTCCAACTATATTAGCTTTTCGGTTGCCATGAGCCCTATCTTGATGGTCATGAAAAGATGTCGGAAATCACATTATCCATCAATAAAACATCGCCTTTAGTCTTCCTCTCTTCCTTTCTTCTAAACATCGATCATATACCCCTACGTGTGTGTAGAAAACATCCCTACACTTAGAGAATTTAATTCAAGCTATCATACTCTTGTCCATCTTTCTTAATACTTTTTAGTCGGTGAATATTTTAGATGGAATTGCTCATACATTCTTTATGCGACCGTTAATACTTCTTGAGTTACTAACCGACCGATTACTAAATGTGCTCACTCATTTAGGCGTAATTAGCAATTTCATCATCTTGCAACACCTAAGGCTTAGCAGTGGCTCCCAAACCAGTTGGTCTAAGGCACTAGGTGGTAAAGCACAATCACTATATTTTTTATACTGACTTAAGCAATTACAAAATCAGTGTTCATTTTTCCGCACCCTATTTTTTTATTTTTATTTTTATTTTTCTTCATACCAAGGCTTTTAGACAAGAGCATTTTAAGGTATTCTCTATTATCCCAAGTTTAAAGATGTGTGCAAGTGCGTATAGTAGGGTATCAACGTTCAAATATTTGACCTCAAGAATAGGAATCATTTTTCATACTTATTTTTATCCTTAGATTAGTAATTTCCTTCATCTTACTAACACTTGGGACAACAGCTCATAACTACTTATTACTAATTTCGTTTAAGAAAACATCTAATTTTCTTGTTTTTCTCAAACTATTCCTATCTTTCATATGTAATTTTTCACTTTCAAACCTTCATTATCAATAAAAAAAAATTATTTTGTTCTTTTATTTATGATAATGCAAAATAATGCGTGAATAAGCACAAACCTCCTCCAAACCTGTTTACAGCAGTGTCCTCACTGATATCATCTTGTTAAGCTTAAAAAACATGTAGAATTGAGAGGAAAAGTTAGTAACGGGGACATGAATAAATGATAGGGAAATCCTCCCCCAAACTTATTTTTGGATCACAATTTTGTAAAAATTTATTTTCTTTCAAAAGCTAAAATATCTTCTCCCTCCCCCCCTCTCAAAACTTGAGTGAAGCCGTATTAAGCATTTAAAATTATAAAGAAGGGGGTAAAGTTATTGGTCAATATAAAACTTTATAAAGACCAAAAATCAACACCAACCATTCAAAAATTTTATCAATGTAACAATATAGTTGGTGGAAGATCAGAAATTTGAAGAAGTGGGGAGATAGGAGGCGGAATCGATCGGTTTTACATCTCGATTGGTAGAGATAGAACAGTGATGGTGAATGAAAACGAGAATGTGAATGATTAGGAATGGGTAGAATAGTCACATTCTCGTATGGGATAAGAAGAAATGGTGGTGGTTCAACTTCTTCGGCTGGAGGTTGATTTATCACAACATCCGTGTCATTTAGGAATGCGAGTTCGTCGATGAAAATATCTTCAAAACTTTCATCGATGGTCCGAGTGAACGTTGCAATGTCAATCTGTTTCGCGCCCGAATTCAACACACTTGATTTGTCAAAATTTATGGCAGTAGGAGACTCGAAAAGCTCATCTACCTTAGTCTCAAAAAAATCTAAATCAAGTTGCCTTTCTAGAATTATCGAACTCGAAATATCGGAGTGTGATTCATCAAAACTCGATAGAATTAAAGGAAGATTAGAAGAAGAACCAGAGAAAGTAGGAGATGAAATGGGTAAACAATTTTTTGCGTTAAGCATTGTTGAACCAGATGTGGGAAATGAAATCCGAATATCGTATTGCTTATTCGATAAGTCGGTGGTAGGAATAGAATCGGTTAATTATACAGGAAGATGTTCGCATTCAATAGAAGGAACATGATGGGTCAGAGAATTCAACTCATCTAACATAACGGGGTCATCTTCAAAAATATCCTCAACATTTTCCTCAAAATTCAACCCATCCATGCATTTATCATCAATTTCCAGACGTATATAGGGTTCGGGAAAAACAGTTAATGGTTCAGGATGATGTCCACACGGAAGTGAAAAGGCATGATGAATTGGTGAGAAAAACTCATCCAAAACTTTGGGTTCATCATCCAAAATATTCCCAATGTCAATATCCTCAATCAAGTGAAAGTTAAAATTCTCAGACACCTCATTAAAATCATGGTTTTCAATCAATTTTGGTTCTAGAGTGGAGGTGTAGATATCACAAGGATAGGGTGTGGTTTCACTTGAAATGGACCCTTCATAATCAGGTAAATCAAACACTAAAATGTCGCACGACTCATTAAACATTCTATTTTTAATTGGTGAATCATTTGGTGTACTCGATAGATTTGTGAAACTGGAGTTGTGGATTTCAATTTGGGATGAGGAGGTTTGATTTGGAAGGGTGTGCTGCTCACTCTCACTACTCAAATTCTCAATTTTTCCTATTGCCGTATCATACATTGGAAAATTTTGAGCTAGTTGGAAACTGATTGCTCGTTCGTTAGGTTTTATGAGGGCGGCCATGGATACATTCAATTCCTCTATCTAGTGGCACGATGCTACCGAAAATTCTTCCAATGACCGTTCAAGACTAGACATGGGTTGTGAAGAGATTTTAGTAGAAGATTGAAATTCCTGTGGGGAGGTGAAACTCCCAAACGGCTGTTTAAAAGAAATGTCTAGAAAATGTGTAAAAGTCAGGTAGGATTGATAGGAATCGAATGGTTATGAAAAATGGACAGGAGTAGAATCAACATTTTGTTAAGAAAGTGCCTGGAATTTTTGTCCTAATGAATTTGGATTAATGAAAGGATTGAAACTTTGGCTTTCAAACTTCGCAATATGCTCAGCGTTGGACATGCATTTAGAAATTCCATCACTTTATTTAAATAGATTATCAACATAAGAAGATGTTGAATTTTGATGCGGTTGATAGGACCTGGAGTGAAGTGTCCAACTGTTTCTTTCCGCTTACTCTATCATATCTCTTAAAGACATGGTAGATTCGGATTTTACACCGAAGCAATTACGAAAACAAGAAATATCTGGTTCTGGATAGCAAAGCTCAGCAAGAGTTCGACTGTTTGGATTACCCATTATAAGAAGGTGAAAAAGAAAAGAGAGTGAAAGGGTAAGGATTTAAGCTCTATATGGATTTTTTTGGTTTGAAAGTGGGATTTGAGGGTTGACTCAACAAATCACAGAATGCACAATCAAACCCTAGAACTAAGGTCAACTAGGTCACGCACTAGACCGCTCCTAGATTTCCACAGGATAAGTCGCAGGATCAATTCTCTACCACCTCTTTATCTTGTGGCCTGGTAAATGCCAGGTGAGTGGGAGGTATCTGGTATACGGATCAATGAAAATAGCGAGCCTAATTAAGTAACTACTTTCCTTAATTACACTTGCCGAGACACCACAAGAGAAATGCGGATAAGCGATAGATTAGCTACGACCCTCCTCTGTCCTAATTGAGAACGACGTGTTAGTTATATGTATGCCCTAGAGGCCATTATTGTACATGGTTGTATATTATAGTGGATGCTTGGACATATATAGAGAGGACTTTCTTGCTCGACATGATAGTATGCTATCTGGTTGCTCTTTATCTTAACATGTATGCTTATGTATCTTTATACTGTCTTTCTGTTACATGTTGATAAAGCCCTTAGGATGTGGACTTGACTACCAGGACTATGATGTAGATCATACTAGTGGGGACAGGGTAGTCCACAAATACATCCTTTAATAGTTCCTAGTCGAGAGAGTATCGAGATGGGGCATCGATATTCCAGAACTAGTGTGTACGATTCTTGACCCTGTATGGGGCGATGGTTGATCCCATAACCATTGGTGTTTGACATCAGAGAATGTGCACAGGTGCTCATCAGAGAATGGGTACACCGAACAGGACTCTCCGAGAACTTCTAGATGGTATTATACCTAATGTCAGATAGCAGTTCTCTGGTGACACTGGTACAGGTTAGTCTGTAGACCCGAGATCGTCATAGAGTCTTGTGTGATTCCCACCGTGCTTTGATTTCCATCATACCACGTTCAAGAGAACTTGCAAACCGGTGGCTTTTGGGTACAGTCCCGAATCACATGGAAGCAAAGAGCGATAGGAGGGGTTTCGTCTCTCCCGGTATTGGGGGTTGATGTTGCGCTGTGCTCGATTGGCCACAACAAGAATTCCCTGGCCAGGGTTGCTGAGATTTACTGGTAAGTGTTATCAGTACTTTCTAGAACCGTTATGGACCTCACATCAGTATAACTTATCAAGTTACTGGAGTCTGATGTTTACCACCCCTAAACTCGATATGCGATATATCAGACGAAGATACCAGACTGTACGGTAGTGTTACTTATTGGATTCACGGGAGTATGAGCAAGCTTGCTCGTTGATCTTCTGATCATTCAATACCCGGGTAGCCGTTACGTCCAGCTAGTACCGCTGACGGCTTGTGGGTGACTGATATGATTATCACCTACTACTGGCGTATTGATGAGTCCTTAGAGTCCTATACAGAGGTTTCCTGGCTCAAGCGAAATGAAGTATGGCACATATGTGATATGTACGGGACTTAGATAAATGCGTGTATATGATACCGTATTATAATCTTGCGATATAGGTTATATGTGATATAACCAGATTATTGAATCAAGTGTTGATTCGATGATTTGATATTAGTCGGGTATATGTGATGTAGCCGGATTATTAAATCAAGTATTGTTTTAATAATTTAATATATATATATATATTTGATATATTAATATATATATTAACTAATATAATAGCTCACTTAAGAATTTTCTTTTCTTCATTTACATTATATATATATATATATTGATATATGTATCATGCTTGATGATACATGGAACTTGGGTGTAGAGACTCACATCTAAACTAAGATAATGTGAGGTTTAATTATTTAGAGAAAAACAAAAATAGGTGGAAATTAGCATGGTTGTGAAGTTTGGAGAAGCTTGTGGAAACCTTGACCTAATCTCCACTAACTTTTGTTTTACTCTAGATATTATTTAACCTAACCATTACCTTGGCTTTAGTTAAGTCTATACAAGAGTTTATATTAGATATTTTCTCACCCATGGTTCATATATTTTTTATGCTTCATCTTCTTCATCTTTTTTCTTTATTTGATTTTTCTTGAGGTGAAAAAGAAACTGAGGAAAAATATTCTAAAGTGAGCTAAATTCCTACTTCTTCAATCTATACCATATTAGCCATATGGTGTAGGTTGTTTGCTTCACTAATTCATCGATTAGTGAAGAGGTAGCATGAGTTAGAATCTCTTCGATGTAGATCATCTTCGGCCTCAAAGATCATTGAGCAAGCTCGTTCATTTTGACTAGTGGAGCTTACGGAAAGTCTGGAACACTACTACTTGGAGCGAAGAGACTTCTACACGGAGCATTTGAAGTGATGGACCGGTCTACAAAGGTTGTATTCTATATTCACTTAATATAATGCTTGCTTGCTTATTGTAAAACCCTAATTCTCTAGTTCGATTCTAAGTTTGAGTTCATTAGCACACTATATTTTTAAAATTGTATACTTGATATACCTTGTAACCCTAGTAGATGTTCTAAGAAACTCCAACATAGTATTAGAGCTAAGATAGAGCATTAGGCGTCGTCTAGGCGAAGTTAGAAGTCCGAACGAACACCGAAAACCCAAATTTCCCATGCTCTCTGGAAATTTTTCCAAACGTTGGAATTTTTTAGATTAAAAATATTCAAAAAATCATGCAGGTAATAATATGGACCCTCTTGAAGAACAAAACTCTAACTCGATCACTTGACCGCGGAATCGCGGCCAAATAGTGGTATTTGCGGCGGTTCCGCGGCGCCAAGTATAAGGCTTGGGTTGGCACTTCAACGGTTGGTCCATAGGTACTGTGGCATGTTCTTGGTATTTTTTAACTGTGCTCAAGTGTTGAGCTTTCTGAGAATTTTGAGAATTCGTTGATTCGATCAAAATGTTTAACGTCGCCTAGCTATATGTGATTTTTGATACAATATTTGGAATCCATAATAATAAGTTTTGTGAAAACTGGATTATATCTTATAAATCTAGCAATTTAGTCTCAAATCATCGGTTGCCACGAAGTTTCGATTTGGATCAAAACTTCGTAGCAATCACGCAGTGTACGTGAATACTCGCCCGGTAACATTACTAGATAGCCACGCGCTATAGCCCTGACCAAGTGACTGTAGGAGAACCCCGTTGCCAAAAGCATCCGCTCGGGTGCTCGCGGCCACGGTGTTCCACCTAAGTGCACTTTGTCGTCGGCATCGAGGGTGCGGCCGTCTACTAAAGTTTCCGACGCGTATTCGATATTGTTGTCGGGAATCCTGTTGAATTACCCGACTAATTATTGAAAAATGTTTTCAAATCGAGACTAAAATGCGTGGTTTATAAAGTTATGCATGAAATTAATAATATGTGATATTCCGGGTTTATGATGTCTAAGGGATTTATAGTGTTAGGCATGAAATCCGAAGTATGTGATAATTCGGGTTTATGATGTCTAAGGTTGATTGCGGATTCTAATTATTATAGTTCACATTTCTATTCTGTGACCATAAGTGTAATATGTGGTGTATCGCCGGTTTCGTTGCTATACGTCAACGGCAATTGGGATACCCATATTTACTTACGTTGATAACTTGTGATGTTATGTGTTGTTGTAATATGATATATTGGATCGTCGTGATAAGAATGGCCGGGGGTTTTATGTGAGATGTGAGATTTTCTTTTCATTCATGTAAAATTCATTGTATATAATATTCTTTTATTGGGGCACTTCCGGGTTGAGAATGATGTCACCATTGATGTATATTATTTACTTTTCCGCATTAGGATAGACCCAACGTGGGGAGCACAAGTAACCGGGTTCTAGGGTCCAGTGGGAGACCATCTCGAGGAGTCGAGACCGGGTCTCCTAACCCTAGAATTAGCAGGGTTACTTGCCTCTCTTGTAGGGGTCTAGGGATATGGGTTTGGCTATTCATCACAAACGTGGAATCCATGTTTTTTACTGGCTTAATTTAAAACACGGAAATCCTAGTATATCCAATATTTCATATGTTTACTTCTGCTGCAATATTTCGTGATGAGATCATAATACTACCTAAGACGAATGCTTTATTATTATATATATGATATATAATAGACGTTGCTTGTGTTTTGCATCCACACTAGTCCCGTCCCACTATGCCGTTAGTTAAGTAAGCCAACGGTGCATAACGGGACACAATGACGAATGCGGATGGCATAAACTTATGTTGTATTTTTGTTTCTTTATCTGTGATGCTTAGGAAGCATAAATGATGGGACTTCATTAATAAGATTAATGAAATGTAAAGAAACCTTAAGATGTTGTAGAATCAAATTTGAAACTCACTCGGCCTTTTTATGAAAAAACAAAAGTTTCAAAAGATACGGAGCTTAAGCCACTCCTTTTAAAACTACTAGATTCTGTAACGATATCAAGTTTATTACACGAAAGGTTTTCATAAAAACCTGTCGTAGCCCTCCGTCATTTCATTTAGGTGCTATTTAGTATTCGTGCTATGTTTGTTGGCCTTCGTCAAGATGTAGTGTGCGGTAGCTAATTAGAACTTATTTGCTAGCATGTGATGCGATTGGATTAGGGTAGTCGTGCAACTTTGTTGGCCTTGGTCAAGGGTCGTGCGGGTGGGTTTAATTCAGTTAAGAAATGTACGGGTTGAACTTGACTTGTGTCCTATGATTTGTTGGCCTCCGTCAAGATCATAGGATGCTAGGGGTAAAATATTATCGGGAATTTCAAGTGTTGAAATTTGCAATGAGATTTCATACCTTTTATGAGATAGTTGGATCCCGATACCCGCTGCGAGTAAGAGTTACTCCTGGGAGAGATTTGCACTTTACAATTAGCTAACCCATTAGGTGTCTAGAAAGGTGTCAATGGGGTTATGCCTCTGGGAAAACGAGATTTATTTTAATCAGGTCCATGCGAAAGCAAGAGAAACCTCCCTCAAAGTACCGACACTGGCCTGGCTGACCGGTTAGCAAACTTGTAGGGTGTAATTAATCTCGGCTAGTCTTACCTTTTAGGATTTGAAGGAAGATTTGATAAAAAGCACTGGGAACCATCCTGATTAGATAAGATAATAACCAATCTAATCTTGCAAGAACATACGCTAAGTGTTCTTCTTCTTTCTCTCTCCAGGTAGCGACCATGGCATGCCTTAATCAAGATAATAATATGGATGTATTAACCGAACCTGCTTATTATACTAAGCTGGGGGACATTGGTTCCGCTCTTCCTTATAACTGTTATAAGACTGAGCAGGAAATAGGGGAATACCAGGATTCCCATGCCACCCAAACGAGGAATGAGCATATTGATGCGTCTTCTTCGGGTGTGTTCGTTATCGAGAACAGTTTCACAGTACACTCTACGTCCTGGGTATTAGATACCGGATTAGGATCCCATATATGTAATGTACAAGGGCTTAGAAGAGGTAGAGAACTGGAAAAAGGTGAACATTCTCTAAAAGTAGGGAATGGTGCAACTGTTGCAGCCAAAGCAGTTGGCGAATATCACCTTGTGTTACCAAACGGTAATACACTGATCTTGAACGACTGTTACTACGTACCATCTATGATGTGCAATTTAATATCAATTTCTTTATTAGATAAAGAAGTATATAATTTTGTAATGGAGAAAAATGTTATGAACATTTTCCTAAATCAAGTGTTGATTGGGTTTAGTGCGTTATGTAACGGTTCTTACGTTCTAAATCAGAATACAGTTCTTAATGTACAGAACATGCACAAGAGGAAAAGTTTAGATATGAATGAATCCTTCTTATGGTATTGTAGACTAGGTCATATCAATGCGACACGGCTAGCTAAGTTACATAACGATAGATATTTAAATCCGTTTGAATTTTCATCTTATGAAACTTGCCAGTCATGTCTCAAAGGCAAAATGACCAAAACTCCATTTACTAGACACGAAGAAAGAGCTACTGAACTCTTGGGACTGATACATACTGATGTATGCGATCTTATATCTACACATGCCAGGAAAGGTTTCTCGTACTTCATTACATTCACCGACGATCTCTCAAGATTCGGACATGTGTTCCTGTTGAAACACAAGTCAGAAGCTTTTGAGAAATTCAAGGAATATAAGTGCGAAGTAGAGAACCAAATGGGTAAAAGTATTAAAATCCTTCGATCTGATCGGGGAGGAGAATACTTGAGCATAGAGTTCTTGGATTATTTAAAATAGAATGGGATTATCTCTCAGCTTACTCCTCCGTATACACCACAGCACAACGGTGTATCGGAGCGGAGGAATCGCACCCTATTAGATATGGTGCGCTCTATGATGAGTACTGCTGAGTTACCTATCTCTTTTTGTGGTTATGCACTTGAGATAGTAGCATACCTATTGACTAGGGTTCCGACTAAATCAGTGTCTACCACTCCATATGAGATATGGGAGGGGAAGAGACCATATCTTAATTTCATTAAGATGTGGGGTTGTCCGGCCTATGTTAAAAAGAAAAATCCAGATAAACTCGAGGCAAAGTCTGTTCTGTGCAAATTTGTTGGATATCCCAAACATTCACGAGGGTATATCTTCTACCACACCGAGGAACAAAAGGTGTTTGTTTCTCGGAGTGCCACTTTTTTAGAAAAGGAATTTCTTGAAAAAGAAATTAGTGGTAATGAGGTAGAACTGGAAGAAGTTCCAGCTACACAGACTGTGACTGATGATTTAGTGGAACCAGAGGATTCGATAGTCCCCAACGAACCTCAGCCTCTCCGTTGATCTAGTAGGGATTCTCATCTGTCTGAGAGATACTATGGTTTTCTCATAGACGGTGAGAGCGAGGATTGCATCATGGAAGATGATGACCCTGCTAGCTTCGAGCAGGCCATCACGAGGGGTGACTCTGTGAAATGGATGGATGCTATGCGATCTGAGATGGAACCTATGTACACCAACAAAGTATGGACTTTGGAAGATACTCTTGAAGGGGTAAAACCCATCAGGAGCAAGTGGATCTTCAAGAAGAAATTTGGTATAGATGGAAAAGTTGGGACTTTCAAAGCTAGACTTGTAGCAAAAGGTTTCCGTCAATGACCAGGTGTGGATTATGATGAAACTTTTTCTCCAGTGGCTATGCTTAAATCCATCCGGATCCTACTTTCCATCGTTGCATACCATGACTATGAAATCTGGCAGATGAACGTCAAGACCGCTTTTCTAAATGGTGATTTAGAAGAGAGCGTATACATGACTCAGCCAGAGGGCTTCCTAGATAGTGGGAGCAGCGGAAAGGCATGCAAGCTTCTTAAATCAATATACAGATTAAAGCAGGTATCACAGAGTTGGAACATCTGTTTTGATGTTGCAGTCAAAGAGTTTGACTTCGTCAAAAACGTAGATGAACCTTGTATATACAAGAAGGTTGCAGAGAGTAAGATTGTCTTCCTCGTATTTTATGTGGATGGCATACTCTTGATAGGAAATGATGTTCCTATAATGCACTCGGTCAAGCTCTTCTTATCACACAAATTCTCCATGAAAGATCTGGGTAATGCCTTCTGCATTCTGGGGATTAAGATCTATAGAGATAGATCTAAGCGGATATTAGAATTGTCCCAATCTAGGTACATTAACACCATACTAAAAAGGTTTAGTATGGAAGATTCCAAGCGTGGTGGTTTACCCACAATATCTGGAATCACTCTCTCCAAAGAGATGTCTCCCAAGACTGATTTGGAGAAGGCTCGCATGCAAGGGATAACCTATGCTTCGGCAGTAGGCTCTATCATGTATGCGATGCTATATACCAGACCAGATGTAGCTTATTCACTAGGTATAATGAGTAAGTATCAATCGGATCCTGGGGAGAATCACTGGACAGCTGTGAAGAACATTCTTAAGTATTTGAGAAGGACTAAAGAAATTTCTTGGTGTATGGTAACGGTGAACTCCAAGTGGAGTCCTTTACCGATTCGAGCATCCAGAGTGATAAGGACGACAGTAAGTCGGTCTCGGGCTTTGTCTTCACTCTCAATAGAGGGGTGGTATGTTGGAAGAGTTCCAAGCAAGATACCGTGGCATACTCAACGATGGAGGATGAATACATCGCTACCAACGATGCCGCCAAGGAGGCTGTCTAGATAAAGAAGTTCATAACTAAAGTTGGTGGGGTTCCGTCCATTGAGTATCCAATACCTTTGTATTGCGATAACAATGGAGCAGTGGTTTTGGCCAAGGAACCCAGGTCCCATCAGAAGTCCTGACAGATTCTTAGACGGTATCACCTGATCCGGGAGATAGTTGATCGCCGAAAGATCGAGATCAGGAGAGTTGACCCGAAGAATAACACAGCGGATCCACTCACGAAGGCCATACCCAGATACAGTTTGAGAGACTCTTCGGGATCTTGGGTATGAGATACTACAACAGCTGGCCTTAGTGCAAGTGGGAGATTGTTAGTTATATGTATGCCCTAGAGGCCATTATTGTACATGGTTGTATATTAAAATGGATGCTTGGACATATATAGAGAGGGCTTTCTTGCTCGACATGATAGTATGCTATCGGGTTGTTCTTTATCTTAACATGTACGCTTATGTATCTTTATACTGCCTTTCTGTTACATGTTGATAAAGCCCTTAGGATGTGGACTTGACTACCAGGACTATGATGTAGATCATACTAGTGGGGATAGGGTAGTCCACAAGTACATCCTTTAATAGTTCCTAGTCGAGTGAGTATCGAGACAGGGCATCGATATTCCAGAGTAGACTAGTGTGTACGATTCTTGACCCTGTATGGAATGATAGTTGATCCCATAACCATTAGTGTTTGACATTAGAGAATGTGCACAGGTGCTCATTAGAGAATGGGTACACCGAACAGGACTCGCCAAGAACTCTTAGATGGTATTATACCTAACGTCAGATAGCGGTTCTCTGGTGACACTGGTACACGTTAGTTTGTAGACCCGAGATCGTCACAGAGACTTGTGTGATTCCCACTATCTTTTGATTTCCATCATACCATGTTCAAGAGAACGTGCAAGCTGGTGTCTTTTGGGTACAATCCCGAATCACATGGAGGCAATGAGCGATAGGAGGGGTTTCGTCTCTCCCGGTATTGGGGGTTGATGTTGCGTTGTACTCGATTAGCCATAATAGGAAATCCCTGGCCAGGGTTGCTGAGATTTACTGATAAGTGTTATCAGTAGTTTCTCGAACCGTTATGGACCTCACATCGGCATGACTTATCAAGTTACTGGGGTCTGACGTTTACCACCCCTAGACTCAATATGCGACATATCAGACGAAGAGACCGGACTGTACGGTAGTGTTACTTATTGGATTCACGGGAGTATGAGAAATTTTGCTCGTTGATCTTCTGATCGTTCAATACCCGGGTAACCGTTACGTCCAACTAGTACCGCTAACGTCTTGTGGGTGACTGATATGATCATTACCTACTGCTGGCGTATTGACGAGTCTTTAGAGTCCTACATAGAGATTTCTTAGCTCAAGGGATACGAAGTAGGGTACATATGTGATATATGCGGGACCGAGATAAATACGTGTATATGATACCGTATTCTAATCTCGCGATATACGTTATATGTGATATAACCGGATTATTTAATCAAGTGTTGATTCGATGATTTGATACTAGTCGGGTATATATGAAATAGCCGGATTATTAAATCAAGTGTTGATTTAATAATTTAATATATATATTTGATATATTAACTAATATAATAACTCACTTAAGAATTTTCTTTTCTTCATTTACGTTTTATATATATACATATATATATACATATATATATATATAATGTATTTTGATATAAGTATCATGCTTGATGATTCATGGAACTTGGGTGTAGAGACTCACATCTAAACTAAGATAATGTGAGGTTTTAATTATTAAGAGAAAAACAAAAATAGGTGGAAATTAGCATGGTTGTGAAGCTTGGAGAAGCTTGTGGAAATCTTGACCCACTAACTTTTGTTTCACTCTAGATATTATTTAACATAACCATTGCATTGGCTTCAATTAAGTCACTACAAAAGTTTATATTAGATATTGTCTCATCCATGGTTCATATATTTTTGATGCTTCATCTTCTTCATCTTTTTTCTTTACTTGAGTTTTCTTGAGGTGAAAAAGAAAGTGAGGAAAAATGTTCTAAAGTGAGCTAAATTCCTACTTTATCAATCTATACCATATTAGCCATATAGTGTAGGTTGTTTGCTTCACTAATTCATCCATTAGTGAAGAGATAGCTTGAGTTAGAGTCTCCTCGAAGTAGATCATTTTCGGCCTCGAAGATCAATGAGCAAGCTTGTTCATTTCGATAAGTGGAGCTTATGAAGAGTCCGGAACACCACTACTTAGAGCGAAGGGACTTCTACATGGAGCATTTGAAGTGATGGACCGGTCTACAAAGGTTGTATTCCATATTCACTTAGTATAATGCTTGCTTACTTGTTGTAAAACCCTAATTCTCTAGTTCAATTCTAAGTTTGAGTTCATTACCACACTATATTTTTAAAATCGTATACTTGATTCACCTTATAACCCTAGTAGATGTGCTAAGAAACTCCAACACGACGGTCTTTAGTGGCTCGGTCTAGATATTTTTTAATTAATATAGAGTTATGCGGATGCTTGTTTTATGATTTGTGGGGCTTAGGAAAGGTGATGAAATCCCCACCTAATCTGAATTTGGGTTATTTCCCTTTAAAAGTCTGATTAAAAATATGCAAAAACAACCCGAAACCAAAACAAGCAAAAAGATTTTTGAGCGGCGATATTTTGCAAAGAATCCTGCAGAAAATCAAATTATTGGATTTCTAGAGGAGAGAGAAAGATTTGAAGAATATACCAGAAAATTTTGGAGACACGATTCCCCAGACCCGCCCCCGTTCTGCGGCCAAATGCATGAAAATGCCGCGGTTCCGCGGCGGCTTAGTGGGTACTGTTGCTCTTTTTTTCGTCAGTGCACTCCCTTGCTCCTATAGCCTTTGATAAATATCTCTGAATCTTTGTTTCCTCAATTCAGTGACTCCAGATTCTCTCGCAAAAGTCGCACAATAATCGTTAAATACACAATATGCGGTTTTGTTTTATTTTTATGATATAGAGCGAATAAGACTTCAACCTGAATAGCAAGAAAAAAAATTACACACGTATCCCCGACAATGGCGCCATTTGATTGCTGTGAAAAAGTGTTTGTAGTAAATAAAGTTAACCACAATCAATAATGGTGTCGAGTGTAGCTAGCCGAGATGAGTACCGGTCGTCCTAAAGGAAACGTCGAACTTTTAATCTTGCTTTAGACGAGTTGATTGAAAGAAGGGGTAATTGGTTGTAGATCTTCGTTGAACACGGATGTAGAATCTATAAAGAAGAGGCTTGTAGGGTTCACAGAATTTAGTAGTAATGGATGATTAATTAAAAATGACACCTTTTAACTTTTAATAGATTTAAAACTAGATCGATAGTGATGAATTTGGATTAGGGTTCTTTCGAAAGAAACTAGGGTTTCCCCACTCTTAACCATTATCCTTGCATTGATCTCTATTCATGTCTAACCTTTTACTAAAACAATTGTTAATCTAATCTCAAATCGCGGTCGAGACTATTAATAAATTTTTAGCGCGCCGGATAAGGATGTTAACATTTATTTTGCTAAAGTTTATAAAGTTTATAAGATGTAAAGGAGTTATAATATTTTTTCATCCATTGATCTATCCTAATCCTATGAACCCTAGCAAGCTAAGAATTACTCACGCATGGTTGAGATAGAAGAAGAAAGGATAGAGAAGGAAATCATAATACAGAATTTAAATGCAGAAAGTAAATGTGAAATGATTAAGCAAATGATCTACATTTATTAATCAACATTATAAGTACAAATCCTTCGAATTTAGATTACAATAAAATGTTGCTCTCGATCTCTGCCTCGTAGGAAGTAGATATTCCATCGATATTCACGTCGCTCTATCACATCGAATCGTGGACCTGTCGTGGATCTCTTGTTTTTTGACGGTGATTTGTTTCGTGTTAAAGGTGATGATTCTCTATGTTGGGCTTTCGGTCCTTTATATAGCCCTCAAAGTAGAAACCCTAGATCTCATAGGTTAAGATATGCAATCAAAATCCAACTCCCAAATTTTCAGATCCTACGGCCATCAAATGGTCGTGGATCCGCCGCATAAATGGGGGTTTGGCTGCTAAACCGAGGCGAATTGGGGAGATCATGTGATGAAATTTCTTCTGCTACGTGGTGCTGACACGTAGAGATCTTTGTGGTCTCTGGAATCTTTATATCTTCTCTGAGTCTCTGCCATTCATGATTTTACGATTTGCTTTAGTATTTCGGCAGATTTGAGTCCCGTCATCTCGGATCCCCTGATCTCTACATCTGAGCTCATATCTGCACAATATCTCAATTCATATTGTTAGTAGTATTTGTTATATTTGAGATATTATCATAACCATTTTATATGATATAATATTTTACGAATATTGATTAGGGATATTTGATATGACATGCATATTTAAATTACAAAAATAATATATAAATATTATATGCATATATTTTCCTTCATAATGTTAAGTATAATGTATAAACATATGATAAAGAGTATTTTGCAGATAAATCCACATATATACCATAATTACCATAAACACCTTTAAGTACTTAACAAAAATAAGGAAAATGCTCCATCAAATATGCAATATTTTCGACTTAACAACAGACATCTCTACTGCTGGGATGAGAAGCGTATACACTAGTCTACTCTGGAGTATCGATACCCCGTCTCGATAATCCTACGACTAGGGACCTGTATAGGATGTGCTTATAGACTACCCAGCCCCCACTAGTGTGACTGCCATCACAACGCTGGTAATCAACCAAAGATCCTAAGGGATTTACCAATATGTATAAGCGATATGCTAAAAGAAACACATGCACATATTGAGGTAGAAACAAACCAGGTAGCATACTACCATTTTGAGCAAGACTGTTACTATATCCGTGTATATCCCAAGTTTCCAATATGTAATATACAAACCAGTATGATACAATAATAGCCTCTAGGGCATATATCACTAACAAATCAAAGTCGGGAAATTTATATTCCCCATGGACTTTATAGTTCTAGATACACAGCCTGTGACAAAACCACGGAATCAAATCCCGGTGATTCTCGGTCGGCCTTTTCTAGCAACTTCCAATGCTGTAATAAATTGTTGTTACGGTTCCATGAACCTATCATTCGGGAAGATGACAATTGAGCTTAACATTTACAGGCTAGGAAGTCAACCCTCTGAACCATCTGCTCATCTAATCGATATATGTTCTGTCAACGAGATAGCTTCCGACAGCTGTGAAGTTGATGAACCTTGCATTCATGATTTCGACGACATTAGTGCATCATTGTTTGATCCAGCAAATTACTATACTAGTGAGGACCCTTTTGACAAGTCCAACCATGAGTTCGAATCCTTTGGCATGTCGCAAAAGTTAGTCGAGCCTCTCGAGTTTATATCCTACGCTAGCTACGAACCTCTTAACGAGTCTGAGTATAATTTCCCTACCATACCTTCTATCGTCTCTCCACCGACACTAGATCTCAAGCCACTACCTTCTCATCTTAAATTTTCATATTTATGTAAGAATGAGTTTTTGCCCGTCATCATATCAGCTTCTCTAGCTTTAGAGCAAGAGAGCGCTCTTTTGTCGATCTTGAGATCAAATCAGCAATCTTTTGGTTGGACAATGGCAGACATTAAAGGGATTAGTCGCTTGATTGTTGAAAATCATATACATTTGATGGATGAAGCCAAACCAGCCCGAGACCTACAAAGACGGTTTAATCCCTTCATGAAGAAGGCGGTAAAGAAAGAAATCATCAAATGCCTAGATAATGGCATAATTTACCTAATATCTAATAACCAATGGGTAAGTCCTATTCATGTGGTCCCTAAAAAGTCGGGCATCACGGTCATAACTAATGAGACTAATGAGTTGATCCAAACGCATACCCAAACTGTGTAGCAGGTATGTATTGATTATAGAAAACTCAATACCGCCACGAGGAAAGATCACTTCCCTCATCTTCTATTGACCAGATGTTAGAACGATTAGCCGGGTATGAATACTACTGTTTCTTGGGCGGATACTCTGGTTATAACCAGATCCTCATCACTGAAAAGGATCAAGATAAGACAACATTTACTTTTCCTTTCAGTACTTTTGCTTATAGACGAATGCCCTTTGAGTTATGTAATGCTCCCGCTACATTTCAGCGGTATATGATGAGGATATTCTCGGATATAGTTGAGAATTTTCTGGAGATATTTTTGGAAGATTTCTCTATATTTGAGGAATCCTTTGAGGAATGACTTCGTCATCTTGACGATGTTCTTACCCGCTGTAAGGATAAGAATTTAACTTTGAATTGGGAAAAATGTCATTTCATGGTTCAAGAAGCTATTGTCCTTGGGCATATCATTTCACGAAAAGGCATGGAGGTAGACGGTAGACGAACTAAAATAGATGTCATCCATAACTTTCATCCTCCCAAATGCAACAAAGTTGTACGATCATTTCTTGATCACGCAGAATTTTATAGGAGATTCATTAAGGAGTTTAGCAAAATTGCTAGACCTTTAACTCTTCTCTTGGCCAAGAATACAATATTTCACTTCGATTCAAATTGCGAGGCTGCTTTTGAATCACTTAAAAGCTCCCTCACTACAGCCCCCGTTCTGTCATCTCCGGAATGGAATCACCCGTTTGAGCTTATGTGTGATGCATCCGATTTTGCTATTGGTGCAGTCTTAGGACAACACATTGATAAGATACCACATGTAATTTATTATGCAAGTAGGACATTGAACGATTTCCAATGAATTATACAACTATCAAGAAAGAACTCTTGGCAGTTGTATTTGCATTAGAAAAATTCAGGCCCCACTTGATTGGTTCTCCAGTTGTAGTTTACACCGATCACTTCGCCCTAAGAAATCTTTTATCAAAGAAGGATACTAAAGCCAGGATAATACGTTGGATTCTGTTGTTACAAGAATTTGATCTTGTCATACGAGACAAGAGTGGATGTGAAAACGTAGTAGCCGACCATCTTTCACGCCTTTCTTCTTCGCCAACGTCGACCTTGCCAATAAACGATTCCTTTCCTGACAAACAACTCTTGACCATATCCTGCGAACCTTGGTTCGTGGATATTGTGAATTATTTAGCAATGGGACTTCTACCCAGCGAATGGTCAAACCAAGACAATCACCGATTTCTATCCCAAGTAAAATACTTTTACTGGGATGAACCTTATTTGTTTAAGTATTGTCCCGATCAAATCATTTGCCGATATGTCCCTAATGATGAATTCAAGAGTGTATTGTCTTTCTGCCATGATCAGATATGTGGCGGTCACTTTGGTCCACGAAAAACGGCGGAGAAAGTTTTGCAATATGGCTTTTATTAGCCAACTTTATTCAAAGATGCATATGATCATTGCAAAACTTGTTCACGGTGTCAACACATGGGTCGGATTTCATGTAGAAATGAGATGCCACTCCAACCTATCTTGGTTGTGGAGATATTTGATATTTGGGGAATTGATTTTATGGGCCCATTTTCCAACTCTTTTGGGAATTTATACATCTTATTAGCAGTTGATTATGTCTCGAAATGGGTAGAAGCGGTACCATGTCGTAATAATGACAACAAGATTGTTATTAAGTTCTTGAAAGAAAATATATTTTCGTGATTCGGACACCCTCGCGCTATAATTAGCGACAACGGGACGTATTTCTGCAATCGGTCTTTCGAGAATTTAATGCAGAAATATTCGATCAACCACAAGTTTTCTATGCCCTATCATCCCCAAATGAGCGGACAAGCGAAGATCTCCAATAGACAGATCAAACAAATTTTGGAAAAAATGGTTTTTAAGAACCGTAAAGATTGGTCCACCAAATTGACGGATACTCTTTGGGCATTTCGTACCGCTTATAAAACCGATCTTACTATGTCTCCATAATGACTAGTGTTTGGGAAGGCATGCCACTTTCCTGTCGAGATCTAACATAAAGCAATGTGGGCTATTAAAGAGCTTAATTGTGATTTTGATCAAATCGGCAGCTATCGGAAGCTGTAATTAAAAGAACAAAGCGAACTTCCCAATGAAGCTTACGATAATGCGGTTATAGTAAAGAACCGGACTAAAATATTCCACGATAAAAATCATTTGAGGAAAACTTTCACACCGGGACAACAAGTCCTTCTTTACGATTCTCGTCTCCACCTTCATCCGAGTAAGCTTAAATCTAATTGGAAAGGACTTTTTATGGTACGGTATGTGTACCCACACGGTACAGTGAATATAGAAAATTTTAAAAACGGTTCTATTTTTAAAGTAAATAGGAATAAATTAAAACCGTACTTTTTCGCTAACCTTTCGGAGGAGCTCTTGTTCCTACAGGAGCCGCTTTATCACAACTAACTTTCCTCCGCTTCACCTTCATGTTTCGTTAACAGTGTTTCATCTGAGAATGAAGGTGAGTATCTGTGTGTGCCAAAGAACAAGTTTTGGGGCAGTTTTTCATTTAACTATTATTTTATCCCTAATATTTTCCTCCCAAGTCTACAGGTCTATGCGCTCAAAGAACAACATCAGTGAGAACACTGCTGTAAACAGATTTGGAGGGAGGTTTGTATTTACTAAAATATCATTTGGCACTAGGCACTATATAAAAAAAATTTAAATTTTTTATTGGAAATGAAAATTAGAAAGTGAAAAATACATATGATAGGAAGGAAAACTTTAAGAAAATCAAGAAAATTAGATGATTTATAACGAAGTTTGTAATAGGTGGTCATGAGCTGTTGTCCTAAGGGTTAGTAAGATAAAGGGAATCACTAATCTGAGAATAGAAATAAGTCTGAAAATAGTCCCTATTCTTAAGTCCAAACATCTGAATATTGATACCCTACTATATGCACTGGCACACATCTTGAAACTTAGGATAGTAGAGGATACATTGAAATGCTCTTATTTAAAAGCCTTAGTATGAAAAAAAAATATACAAAAAAAAAATATAAATGACATGAAAAAAAATGGTGACGAAAAATGAACACCGGTTTCGTAATTACTTAAGGCAGTATAAAAAAAATATAGCGAGGGCGCTTTATCACCTAGTGCTTTAGACCAACTGGTTAGGGAGCCACTGCTAAGGCTTAAGTGTTGCAAAACTAGGACATTGCTAATTATGCCTTAACGAGTGAGCACATTTGTTAATCGGTTGGTTAGTACCTCAAGAAATATTGACGATCGTATGAAAAATGTGTGAGCGATTCCATCTGAAATATTCATCGACTAAAAAATACTAAGGAAAATGGACAAGAGTATGATAGCTTGAATTGAATTCTCTAAGTGTGAGGATGTCTTTTACATACACGTAGGGGTATATGATCTATGTTTGGAAGAAAGGTAGGGAGGAAGACTAAAGGAGATGTTTTATTTAGGGATGATGTGATTTCTGACATCTTTTCATGACCATTAAGATAAGGCTCGTGGCTACTAAAAAGCTAGTATAGTTTGAAACTCTTATTTTCAAGTTCTTTTTTTATATGTTCTTTATTTTTGTATGTAACTTTTATCATTTTTCTTTTATTATGGGATTTATGGGTGTAATCCGCTGAAAACCCTCAGGAGACAACACTCCTCCTATTAGGGACACCTAGAGATTTAAAGTCTTGTTGCACGTGCTCGGTGTAATCGTGTTACCTACGAAAGTGTGCTGAGTTTTTCTTTTTTCTTTTTCTTCTACTTCCCTTTAATAACTAGTTTGCTCGGGACGATCAAAATTATGTTTGGAGCTATTTGATTAGTCTAAAATATTGCACATTTGAATGAATATTTTCCCCACTGTTGTTAAGTTGTAAAAGGTGTTTATTGTAATTATAGAATATATGAGGGTTTATATGTAAAAAGTTTATTTTCATATGTTTCTACTTAATAATTAACATAATGAGGAAAAATGCATGCATATAATATTTGTATGAAATATTGTAATATGCATATCATATCAAATATTTCTGATCAATATTCTTAACATATAATATCATATAAAATGGTTAGGATAATATCTCAAAAATACCAAATATTACTAACACTTTGATTTGAGATATTGTGCAGATTAGCTCAGATCTGGAATCCAGGAGATCCGAGTTGTCGGAATCAAATCTGCTGAAATATGGAAGCAAATCGTAAGATTTAGCAACGGCAGAGACTCGGTGCATTATTTTCAGAATCCAGATATCGAAGGGATCTCCAAATGTCAACAGAAGAAAGTAAAAAAAAATCCCAGGTGATGATCCCACCAATGCACCGCGTTTGGGTGGCCAAAGACCGTGATATGCGGCGGATCCGCGGTATGATGATAGCCGTACGATTTGGAATTTGGTGGCTAGGATTTTAACAGCGTATATTCACTAAGGGAATCTAAGGTTTCTAGTTTCTGTGACAATATATAGGACCGAGAGTTTCACATCTAAAATCATTAAACCGAAGAGATTAAGAGGTCCAAAGCGATCCACGCATCTAGATGATATGCTAGTCATCTACCTCCAACAAGAGAGAGAGAGAGCGAGAGCAAAAACTAGGTTTCTTTGTAATCTACTTTCAAAAATGAGAGCTGTATGAAATAGTTGATTGATAAAGGTAGATCTTAGTTTATTTCTTTTCACATTTACTTTCTGCACTTACTTTCTGTATCTTAATCATGTTTTCACTCTTCATTCTTTCTTCTAAATCTCAAACCATGAGCGAGTAATTCCTAACTTGCTAGGGTTCGTAAGATAGGATAGATCGATGATAAAATATTTTAACATCTTTTACACATTTTAAAGTCTATAACTTTTGCAAAATAAATGTCAACATCCTTATCGGACGCGCTACCAATTTATTGATAGTCACAACCATGATTCGAGATTGATTTAACACTTGTTTTGTTAAAGGCTAGACATGAAAAGAGATCAATGCAAGGACAAGAATTAGTAGTGGGGAAACCCTAATTTCTTCCAAAAGAACCCGAATCTACATTCATCACTATCGATCTAGATTTAAGTTATTAAAAGATAAAAGGAGCCATTTTTAATTATTCATCCATTACTACTAAATCCTATGAACCCTACAAGCCTTCTCTTCATAAATTCTATATCCGTAATGACAAACAATCACCCTTCTTCTATCAACTCGTCTAAAGCAAGAAAAGTGTTCACGTTTCTCTGCGGACGACCCGTACTCATCGCGGCTAGATACTAGCGACACCGTCTTGATTGCGATTACTTTACAACTCACTTTTTAGCATCACATCAATCAATGTACCTTGAGAGGACTGAGACTGCATTCAACAGGCCGCCCCATTGTCACACCCTGTTTCCCAAAATACGGAAACGGTGACGTGGCAAGCCCGCAACGTATTTACTAGGAATATACGTTAACCGTAATTAAGCAATATAATAATGAACAAGAATGACAAGAGTAATAAAATGAAATATCAACTTTATTTACATTCAACTTTACATACAACTGTCTGGAATAAAAAGATACAATGATAAAAAGAAACAAATGCCTAAACAATGGCATACTGAAAGTAAGTATAGGCAGGAGCTAGTAGTCAGGCTGAGCGGCAAACTAGTCCAAGTCCTCCGAGCTCAGCTTTATCTCCTCATAATCCGGTTCTCCTGACGAACATTACAAAGAAAGAAACAGAGAGGAATGTCGTCAGTGAACTAGCGTTCGGTAAGTCCCCAAAAGAAGTAAAAGAAGATGACTAAATGATATATAAAATAAATAGAAACCAAGTAAAAGTGAACAGGTAAGATTGTATATGAGGGTATCTAAGCATGATCATATATAGGTATAAGATGTGTTATTCTAACGAAGTTGTTTGTAATTTGATTATAAAAAAATTTCATGTATACGAGAGGAGTCCATCTTATCCCGTGGACTATGAAAACATGTAGTATAAGGCCCCGTCATAACCCACGGGATAACAGCACATGAATTCATGTAGATATCTTTTAAAGTGACCTCTCGTGTCATGATATATGTTCCATACCAATCTACCTTTTTATTCCCGCGTATTGTAGTGTATAGTTCAAGTTAACAGGTCTTGACTAAATCCATGAATATAAAGAGTACAATTTCATATTTAAGATGTAATCACGTGTTTAGGTATTCATGTTAAGTTATATCCATTGTTCAGTCAAGTCAAGTCAAGTATGCAAGTTCAAGTTTAGATATTCGAATTCAAATGTTCAGTTTCAAGATCAAGTGTTCAAGTTTAGGTTTGAGTTGGATTCGAGTTTGAGTTTGCCTTCAGGTTATGGTCATTTTCTTGTGAATGGATTTAACTGTTAAAATTCTTAAGTTCGGGAGTAATTGGACAACTGCCGCACATGGACGGCAGGATTTGTGTTTTTTTCCAAGACAATTGACATTGATAACTCTATTAAGTTGCAGGGTTGTCCAACCTAATTAGGCAAGCACTCACTTTCTCCGGCTCCCTACGGCTCAAGAGAAATGATATTGCTTAAACCTATATTAATCTAGAGTCCTTACAGATTTATTTTTGTTTGTTTACATTGTTTTCATTTCTCGAGAGGGTTCTATGAAAAATACTCTATTATTGTTTAAAAATAAGCCTCAAGGGTGATTTATAATATTAAGAGTTTTTATGAAAATGTATTTTAGTTTTTGTGGTATTTTAGTGATAAAACCTAGCTTTTAAAAACTTATTGTATATTTATGAAAACTACTACTTTTGAAAAATTGGTGGTATTTTATTAAAATTTTATGAAAACTACTACTTTTGTTTTGAAAAGTCGTATTTCATTAAACCGTATTTTTTTATTTCCTTTCGAGACCAAATTCTCCGTGAGAAGTTCTGTATCTCACTCTAATATTCCAAGAACATGTGATAACCCGCACCATCTGTAGATGGGTTTCTCTAAAAGGGTTGTAGAGACGCAATTGCAATGGATAAAATAATATCGATTAAAAACATTTATTTGTAAAAGCAATGGTATTTTCTTGTAAACCGTCTTATTTAAATTAAACATACACCTAAAAAGTTCGTGCTATGTAAGCATAGTGTATGTGATGGGTTAGGTCATTACCCCGTGAGTTTTCTAGAGGGATATATGCTAATTACCGATTAAAGGGTTGTATTTAAAATTCATGGTATTTATATGAAAAAGTTCGTTATATACGTATTTCACATGAAATTCTAATTACATGAAAAGGTAAAAGATGTGAATAATATGTTAAGGTGATATTAGAGATTTAGAGTGAAATATTAGATATAGAAAAGGTGACAAAAGCTTGTTTAAAAGAAAAGACTACGGTTTAACTCCACTTTGTCGATATCGTTTTAAAGATTGTTTTGAAATGAAAGGAAGAAGAGAAGAAAGGGACTTACGGTTTTAGAGCGTTAAATAGAGAGGAAAAGATAGAGAGGAAGCCTTCGGGGATCGTGGTATCGTCGGGAAAAGGCTCCGGTCTTCAACGGAAGGGACTTGATTGCTAACTCCACTTGATTAGCCTTAACCCGTCTTAAACTTAGAGAATTTTTTGAGAAATTTTCAGAATAGGGGAGAGTTAGAGGATGGTGTTGTATTTATAGGAATGAAATGTGAGTGTATGAATCAAAAAGAATTAAAATAATGTTAATAGGGGAATTGAAGAGTCTCTGGTTAATTGCAGAGAAATCAAACAATAAAGTGGAGTAGATGAGAGCTGAAGGGGTGCACGAGTAAAGAATGAAGAGGTTTAAGGCAAGTTGGACCGCCGGTAGCGACCAGATGAGGCATTTGGGCAGTCGGATCTTGGCCATCTGTCTCGAGATTCATGCCATGTGTTTTAATCGGTCTTAATTCCTCATTTATCCAGTTTGATTTTTCTGAAACTTTTCGTTTCACCATGTATTACACGTGCAACTCTTGGGCTTCCGAAAAGTTAAAGAAAATATTAAAAATAATTGGGACTGATGGGAATCAAACACACAGGCTATGACATAACAGTAGAGAGTACTAAAAAATGAGCTACAAGTTGTTTCTTGTTTTTATTGAACAAAAATAATTTATAACTCCTAATCAGACTGAAATACCCTTTCTATACATTTAAATAAGATATATTTGTATAAGGATTTCAGAGTCGTGACACGCGTAATGAGGACGTCATGGGTAACGAGGGGCAAGAATTAATATCTGTCTTCCATAGAGGCGAGAACATAATAAGTGCCATGAACTATGTCGCACTTCATAGTGAGGAGATTGACACAATACATAGATATGTATTATTCAACTCTGACGAGTTCGACGTATTTCAAGAATATGTATATAATCTGGTTCATAATATATAATATGATTTCAAGCTAATATTTTCTTAACACAAAAATCATACACTAACTAGCTGCATCGTTTCATGCTTTGATTATGGAAATCTCAGTACAGACCACCGAGGGATCAATCGTTACCGAGGCATATCGATAATGCTCGAAATCAAGAATTTGCGACATGGTTTAACCATTTTGGAAGTTTAACACTGAAATATATTCAACTATATAATTCATATCTCATCCATTAAACTAAATGCAATTTTGAAATCTTATCTTGTCTTATTAGGTTCATACAAACGTACATGCTAACATAATAGAAGATATAAAAATGCTTGCCACTGAACCAGATCTAGTAATTGTAACAACTCCATTTTTAATGTACAAAAAATTGATTTAAATTCAATGTATACTTGGAGTATTTATTGCGACTGATATCTCTTTAAGTATTTATTTCACTCCATAATTACAAGAAGGAGCTTGTAGCTCATTGGTAATACCTTGCACTGCTGAACCAAGCCACCGGAGTTCAAATCCCATGCCACACATTATTTTTGTATTTATTTTATTTTAATTTCTTTTGGAAGTCAACAGTAAAACGGCCATAACTCCCAAAATATGTACTGGACAACAAAAAGTAAATATACCACATTGTATCCCTGAAGAATCCCCGGCCATTGGATCCTTGACTCGGCCCGACTCGGCGCCGCCGGCCGGCGACTCGGCCGACTCGGTCCGGCGCCGCCGGCCGGACATGGCCGGACGGCCGAGTCACCAACAGAGAAAAGTTGGGTCTTGACCTGGTCTACCCTCCTGCATACTCTAAATGCTTGGATCGGTTATCATTTGGCCAATAAATCCCTTTTAATCCTAGGTTTAATGAGTTTTAATGAATTTTTATATATTTTTATATTTTTTTTAACTAAATCCCTAACCCAAGCCTAACCCTATATAAACCCCCATACCCTCTACCCTCTCACCCTACATTCCTAAGTCCACTCTCTAAAAATTTCAAAAGAACTCGGTACGTTAGAAAACGAGCGAAAGGCGAAGCGCTGCCGAAATCGACGGCGAATCCCGGCGATCGTACTAGGACTCTTCACGACGTTTCGACGCACCGACAAACCCACTACCTTCCTAGCACTCTCTAGCTTGTCCAAACCCGTAAGTCCCTCTTTTCTACCTTTCTATTCTGTCATAAAATACGACTTTTTAAAACCCGACGGAAATCGGAACAAACCGATTTCCGATTCGGTTTTTCTATCAAAACTCACTTGTCACTAATTCCATAATGCTTGAACATATTCATGTTGACTACTAATCACTTAAAAATCAATTTGGATAAAGTTTCTCACATGAAATGATAACTTTTGCAAATACCGTATTATCGCACTTAAATACCACCATATTTAGTTTATCTCATTTAACCCTTTAACATTGCTATACCTTAAAATAGATCACGAGGTAATGACCTACCTCCACACACACGCAAATACAACCCTAATTGATATCATCAAAACTTAGAATACGATAATACAAGATTTTACATTAAAATACCATTTTCTTTATAAGCCTTTTTTTTTAAAAGTTCTAAGTTGTATACAATTTTAATGCAATATCTTTTAATAGGAAATACGATAAGTTATGGACATCGATCGTTTATCTAAACCTGACTTTGTGGTGTCTAGGCTAGGCAAGTGAGCTTAGGTAACTTTAAAAGGCCCGTCTCACAATTCATAAGCGGATCCCTCCTTCCTCACTTGTACTTACCTGGTCGCAATTGGCGGTGAAGAGGCGATTTGAGGCTTCTAATGACTTATCGTTTAGATCATTTAGAAATAGATTAGTTGGCTTAGGAAACCCTAGAATCTAAAATACGGAAATTTACACCCTTTTTTCTAATAAATGCCTTATCTTTATAAAACCGTTTTCTAAATGACTAGTATTTATTAAATCTTTGCAAAGCGCCACTACAACCCACCTTTGGGGAACTCGTTAGGGATAGTATGGTTTATCGTGCACCCTCGGACTTAGTAGTGCGAAATCCAGACCTCCGCAAGGAGCATTCGGTCTCGAAAGGTTTAAAATACGACATTTAAGAAAAATAAGATTTTTGGAAAATAAAATATTTATTAAAAATTATCCTTATATAAACATATGTATATTTATCATTTAAACACCTATTTTATTATAAAATAAAGTTTCCACCTTTTCCTAAAAATTACAAGATCAAAAGTTACATTAAAATATCATGAATTTCAATTAAATCCATATTATAAATTAATACCTTTATTTATGTAATTAGGATATTTTCACTAGAAACATCACAAAATAAAATCATACTCATTATAACAATAAAGACGAATAATAATTACTTGGGGTGTGTCTTGAAAACTATACAAAAGTATTTTTACATAAAACCCCCTCAAGTTTTATAAATTACAATAATGACCCTAACAAATATAGAACTTCGACTTACATTTCTTTTAGTCTGACTCGGGTTTGAGTCTGATTATTTCTGACTTGAATATGATTCAAGTCAATCTATATTCTTTAATATTCCAACTCAATATGAACACATGAATCCCAGAATCCAGTTAATAATCCATACAACTTGACTGAATCAAACCATGGATATACATCCATTGTTCCGTTATTCCATTTACCTGATTATGCAGTTACAACATGTTTACTGATATCATGGTTTTGGTCGGCCATCCAACTTACACAATACAATACAGCAATACTATCAAAACACTACGGGATTTAAGGGGTAGATTGGTACGGAAGGTGTTAAAGGTGGCACGAGGTGGTCAGATTAAGACACCTAACCTATATTCCATTGTTGTTGTACCGTGGCTTAACGGTTCCTTGTACATTCCGTTTACCCTAGTCTCTAGCATATAGAGACCCCTCTCGTATACACTGGCATTCTTCTGTACCAAGCTACAAACAACAGCGTTAACACAATATTCCATAATATTCTACAACATAATACTTTAGAAAATACTCTTATTCTGTCTTTCTAGTTCTTCCTTATCTTTGGGACTTACCGAGTGACCTGTTCGCTGACAACATTCTATTTCTTTCTTCTTTGAATGTCGTCAGGTGCTTTGGACCCAGCAGAGATCGAGCCCACCGGTGAAGACTTGGAGCACTTTCACGAAGACCCCGAGCTCTAGATATTGTACCTTGTTTTATTCAGTATTTTAATTTCCTGTTATGCCATTGTTTAGGCATCGCTTTTCATTTCAGTTGTATTTACTTTTCATGCATTGTACAAAAGAATATTATTAATAAAGTTGCTGTTATTTCTTTTTCTCTTGTCTCTTGTGATTTACTTTTATATTGCTTAGATACGCTTAGCGTATGTGCTTCTGAGTATATACGTAGCGGACCTCGTTGCGTCCCCTTCGCCGTACACCGGGAAGCGGGGCGTGACAGGTTTTTGTTGGTGGCCCATGCAGGTCAAAGCTGTATGAATCCCTATCATGCAGTTCTGGTCTGCGTGAACAACCTAAGCAATATAACACAAGAACCAGCAACCAAAACATTCGTTACAATTCATGTTTCTTGAATCTTACAAATTTCTATTCCTTGAATCTTATCATTTCATGTATTTGAATCTGTCCTAACCCAAATTTTTCTTCAAGGTTATGGATTCCCCGAACAACACCAGCACCAATGTCAACAACATACCTCCAGCACTACCTCTCGCACCAGCTGTTCCTGCACCACCCACTGAGCAAACAGTGCTACTTGAGGCGATTCGCAGCCTTCTCGAGGGACAACAACAACTCCTGAACTGTCCTGAGACCGATGCACCAGGGGTAAAGTAATTCAGGGCTTTACACCCCAAGTTGTTCTCTGGTAAAGGAAGCCCTCTTGAAGCGGAAGAATGGGCACAAAGCATCGAAGACGATCTGGCAGCAGCTCAAGTGCCAGACATCGCTTGGATCCGTGTAGCAAAACTACAGCTCACGGATAATGCTCGCAACTGGTGGAAGGCGGAAGAAAGCCGTCTTGTACAGCCGATTGAATGGAAGACCTTTCGCTAGAAGTTCGACGCGAAATACTTCCCTGTGACTGCCAGGTTTGCAATGGAGCAGCAGTTCATTCATCTACAACAGGGTTCAATGTGGGACAAATCAGTAGATGAATACGACGCTGAATGCACAATGTTAAGCCGGTAAGATATGTCACAATAGTTCAATTTTTAAATATCACATACTACACAGCTAACACAATCTTTAAACAGATTCGCGGCACACTTGATACCGACGGACGAGATCAGAGCCCGTCGCTTTCAATAAGGACTGGACACAGAGATTTAGGCTGCTCTAGCCACGGAAAATTTTTTGACTCATGAGGATGCACTGGAAGCTGCCCGCAGTTATGAGGCAGTGATAAAAGCAAGGGGCAGACCTCAGTCTGCAGGAGTCAAACGCCCTGCCAACCAGATGGCAGGTGGAGCCTCGTCCAGGCCACTTTTCGTGCCAAGGCGACCCGGAGTAGCAACCCATCGTCCCAGCCCAGCCTTTTCCACCTACTGCAAGAGAACTGGACATATGATGAAGGACTGCCGTCGAGCCAACCGCCTTTGGTTAGTCTGCGGCTCAGCTACTCACGATATTGTGTCTTGTCCCCAAAGACAGAACACAGTTACTGTACCCAGGCCAGCAATTACTTATCCGCAGCGACCAGCTCTTCAGGCACCTGCTCCCAGACCTGCACTCCCTGCACCACCCAGAGGACCACAAGCTGCACCACCTCCTCGTCAGTTCCATCAAGCTCAAAGGAATGTTCCGAGGAATGCTCCTCAGGCCAGGAGGAATGTACCAAGGCGCCAGGCTTTCATGATGTCCGTGGAAGAAGCTGAGGCCACTGGCCAAGTCATCACTGGTAAACTTTTCTTTTCAAACTTTGCTTTTCTATCCTGCTACTTAGTTACATATTTTCTATACCTAAAACAAATCCCACATACCTTAGGTACAATCTTAGTATCCTCAATCACTGCACTTGCACTGTTTGATACTGGAGTATCACACTGCTTTATATCGCAACGGTTTGTCCGAACCCATGCGATTCCAGTCTCGCCGCTTATATCCAGCTGGAATGTCAGTTCAGGAAATGGCATTCTAAAGTCAACTATGGGATACAGCTTGTGTCCATTCGTCGTCTGCAGTCGAGAGTTTTATGCTGACTTCAAAGTGCTGGACATACCGAACTACGATGTGGTTCTAGGAATGGATTGGCTTGGAACTTTTTATGCTACCATAGACTGTCGTCAAAGGAGGGTAGTATTCGAGATTCCAGACCATCCGGTCTTCTATTTCAAAAGCGGAGACCGTACACTGGAGCCAAGTACCTACAAAGCGAAGCCAAGAGAAGCAGTAGTTGCAGCAGCTCAAGCAGAGGAAGAATCAAGACCGGATGTGGTTCGAGAGTTCGACGATGTATTTCCTGACGATATATCAGGTTTGCCTCCCGATCGAGCTCTTGAATTCAGTATTGACTTAGTACCAGGAGCACAACCGGTGATCAAAGCACCCGATCGTTTAAGTCCGGAAGGTTTGAAGGAAGTCCGAAAACAGTTGGACGAATTACTGGCGAAAGGATAGATTCGTCCCAGCACTTCAAGTTAGGGATCACCTGTATTACTTGTGAAGAAGAAGGAAAGTTCATACAGAATGTGCATCGATTACAGAGCCTTGAACGAAGTACTATAAAGAACAAGTATCCACTCCTGCGCATCGATGATCTATTCGATCAGCTAAGTGGATCTTGTGTTTTCTCTAAATTAGATCTTCGTTCAGGTTATCATCAAGTGAAGGTCAAGGAAGCTGATATTCACAAAACAGCTTTCAGAACTCGCTATGGACATTACGAATTTCTGGTGATGCCATTTGGAGTGACCAACGCACCCGCAATATTCATGAACCTTATGAATCAAGTTTTCCGGGAGTACTTAGACAGGTTTGTTGTCATCTTCATCGACGACATCCTGGTGTATTCTAAGAGTCGGAAAGAACATGCAGAACATCTACGAATTGTCCTGAAAACTCTTCGACAACATCAGCTTTATGCCAAGTACAGCAAGTGCGAATTTTGGCTAAATCAAGTTGGTTTTCTTGGACATATCGTATCAGGAGAAGGAATCTCTGTAGATCCAGCGAAAGTTTCGGCAGTTAGCGAATGGCCTACACCAAAGTCAGTGAAGGATATTCGAAGTTTTTTGGGTTTAGCTGGATATTACAGAAGGTTTATTGAAGGCTTTTCGAAGATAGCAACGCCCCTGACCAAGCTCACACGTAAAGATGAAGAATTTGTGTGGTCAGAAGTATGCGAACAAGCTTTCGTAGAACTCAAGTCAAGGTTGACATCAGCACCTATTCTCGTCATACCGGATCAATCTGGAGGATTCGAAGTGCATTGCGATGCATCCGGTAAAGGATTAGGATGTGTTCTACATCAGCACGGTAAGGTTGTGGCTTATGCTTCAAGCCAGCTGAAGATCCATGAGCGCAATTATCCGATGCATGATTTGGAGTTGGCAGCCGTCATCTTTGCTCTCAAGATTTGGCGTCATTATCTACTTGGTGAACGAGTGAACATCTACACAGATCATAAGAGCCTGAAGTACGTGTTTACTCAGAAGGAGTTGAATATGCGGCAGAGAAGATGGTTAGAACTCATGGCGGACTTTGACATTAACTTGCAATATCACCCAGGGAAGGTGAATGTAGTACCTGATGCTCTTAGTCGCCAACCATTAGCAATGAATCTCACCGCTCAGAGGAAGCTTCAACAAGACTTGCATCAGATGGAGATTGAAGTAGTCATGCCAGGTAATGCTTCAAGTTTGATGAATTTACAAGTTCAATCAACCATTGTCAATCAGATCAAAGCAGCTCAAGCAAGCGATGCTAAGTTGCAAAAGATCAGAGAACAAGTGGAGAATGGACTCAGAACAGACTTCATCATCCATGAAGACGGATCTTTGAGATACGGCAGCAGATTGTGTGTACCAAAATGTCCTGATCGGGAAGAGTTAATGAAAGAAGCTCACAGCTCTCCCTACTCAGTACATCCTGGAGGTACCAAAATGTACAAAGATCTACGTCAGAATTATTTATGGCATGGAATGAAGCGTGAAGTAGCTAGAACCGTCGCAAAATGCTTGGTGTGTCAGCAAGAAAAGGCTGAACATCACAGGACTGCTGGATTACTTCAACCGTTACCAATCCCAGAATGGAAGTGGCAACACATCACGATGGACTTTGTGACTGCTCTTCCTCGCAGCACAAAGGGTAACGATGCCATATGGGTCATTGTGGATCAACTCACAAAGTCGGCTCACTTCATCCCATTTCGAGTTGGCCAATCAACTAAGACACCAGCAAAGAAGTACATGGAGGTAATATTCTAATTTAGATTTAAAACTCTTCATAATGTACTATCTCTGATACCCATGAACTCATACAGGAAATTGTGAGACTCCATGGAGTACCGGTCTGCATTGTCTCCGATCGTGACACCAGGTTTCGATCGCAATTTTGGAAGAGTCTGCAAGCAAGCTTGGGAACAAGTCTGAACTTCAGCACGGCTTATCATCCACAAACAGATGGTCAGTCGGAACGAACTATTCAGATCTTGGAGGATATGCTCAGAGCATGTATGCTAGACTTCAAAGGATCGTGGGAAGATCACCTACATCTCGTGGAGTTTTCGTACAACAACAGCTACCAAGCAAGCATAGGAATGACACCTTTTGCAGCACTGTATGGAAGGAAGTGTCGATCGCCATTAAGTTGGGACGACATCGGAGATAGGGAACTTCTTGGACCGGAGATGATAGCAGCAACTATTGATGTGGTTCGTACTATCAGGGAAAGGATGCGCATAGCCCAAGATCGAAAGAAGCACTGGGCTGATGCAAAGAGACGACACTTGGAGTTCCAGCCAGGAGATCATGTATTCCTGAAGATATCTCCGAACCGTGGAGTGATCCGATTTGGAAGACGGGGTAAGTTGAGTCCGAGATATATTGGACCGTTCGACATACTCGAACGAGTCGGTGAAGTGGCATACCGCTTAGCGCTTCCACCTTCATTGGAAGGAGTGCATAATGTGTTCCATATATCCCAACTCAGAAGATATGTAAGTGACTCCAGCCATGTTCTCGATCATTCCGAGCTCCCTATACAGCCCGACTTGTCTTGTGAGCAACAGCATGTGGAAATTCTAGACAGAAAAGTGAAGACACTTCGGAACAAGGAAGTTAACTTGGTTCGAGTGATGTGGAGGAAAGACACTCCAGGAGAGTCCACTTGGGAAAGGGAGGATGAAATGCATACTAGATATCCACACCTCTTTGTAAACTAGTTCTCAAAAAGAAGTTGTAAATTTCGAAGACGAAATTTTTGTAAGGAGGGTAGACTGTAACAACTCCATTTTTAATGTACAAAGAATTGATTTAAATTCAATGTATACTTGGAGTATTTATTGCGACTGATATCTCTTTAAATATTTATTTCACTCCATAATTACAAGAAGGAGCTTGTAGCTCATTGGTAATACCTTGCACTGCTGAACCAAGCCACCGGAGTTCAAATCCATACCACACATTATTTTTGTATTTATTTTATTTTAATTTCTTTTGGAAGTCAACAGTAAAACGGCCATAACTCCCAAAATATGTACTGGACAACAAAAAGTAAATATACCACATTGTACCCCCGAAGAATCCCCGGCCATTGGATCCTTGACTCGGCCCGACTCGGCGCCGCCGGCCGGCGACTCGGCCGACTCGGTCCGGCGCCGCCGGCCGGACTTGGCCGGACGGCCGAGTCACCAACAGAGAAAAGTTGGGTCTTGACCTGGTCCACCCTCCTGCATACTCTAAATGCTTGGATCGGTTATCATTTGGCCAATAAATCCCTTTTAATCCTAGGTTTAATGAGTTTTAATGAATTTTTATATATTTATATATTTTTTTAATTAAAACCCTAACCCTAGCCTAACCCTATATAAACCCACATACCCTCTACCCTCTCACCCTACATTCCTAAGTCCACTCTCTAAAAATTTCAAGAGAACTCAGTACGTTAAAAAAGAGCGAAAGGCGAAGCGCTGCCGAAATCGATGGCGAATCCCGGCGATCGTACTAGGACTCTTCACGACGTTTCGACGCACCGACAAACTCACTACCTTCCTAGCACTCTCTAGCTTGTCCAAACCCGTAATTCCCTCTTTTCTACCTTTCTATTCTTTCATAAAATACGACATTTTAAAACCCGACGGAAATCGGAACAAACCGATTTCCGATTCGGTTTTTCTATCAAAACTCACTTGTCACTAATTCCATAATGCTTAAACATATTCATGTTGACTACTAATCACTTAAAAATCAATTTGGATAAAGTTTCTCACATGAAATGATAACTTTTGCAAATACCGTATTTTCGCACTTAAATACCACCATGTTTAGTTTATCTCATTTAACCCTTTAGCATTGCTATACCTTAAAATAGATCACGAGGTAATGACCTACCTCCACACACACGCAAATACAACCCTAATTAATATCATCAAAACTTAGAATACGATAATACAAGATTTTACATTAAAATACCATTTTCTTTATAAGCCTTTTTTTAAAAAAGTTCTAAGTTGTATACAATTTTAATGCAATATCTTTTAATAGGAAATACGAAAAGTTATGGACATCGATCGTTTATCTAAACCTAACTTTGTGGTGTCTAGGCTAGGCAAGTGAGCTTAGGTAACTTTAAAAGGCCCGTCTCACAATTCGTGAGCGGATCCCTCCTTCCTCACTTGTACTTATCTGGCCGCAATTGGCGGTGAAGAGGCGATTTGAGGCTTCTAATGACTTATCGTTTAGACCATTTAGAAATAAATTAGTTGGCTTAGGAAACCCTAGAATCTAAAATACGGAAATTTACACCCTTTTTTCTAATAAATACCTTATCTTTATAAAACCGTTTTCTAAATGACTAGTATTTATTAAATCTTTGCAAAGCGCCACTACAACCCACCTTTGGGGAACTCGTTAGGGATAGTATGGTTTATCGTGCACCCTCGGGCTTAGTAGTGCGAGATTCAGACCTGCGCAAGGAGCATTCAGTCTCGAAAGGTTTAAAATACGACATTTAAGAAAAATGAGATTTTTGGAAAATAAAATATTTATTAAAAATTATCCTTATATAAACATATGTATATTTATCATTTAAACACCTATTTTATTAAAAAATAAAGTTTCCACCTTTTCCTAAAAATTACAAGATTAAAAGTTACATTAAAATATCATGAATTTCAATTAAATCCATATTACAAATTAATACCTTTATTTATGTAATTAGGATATTTTCACTAGAAGCATCACAAAATAAAATCACACTCATTATAACAATAAAGACGAATAATAATTACTTGGGGTGTGTCTTGAAAACTATACAAAAGTATTTTTACATAAAACCCCCTCAAGTTTTATAAATTACAATAATGACCCTAACAAATATAGAACTTCGACTTACATTTCTTTTAGTCTGACTCGGGTTTGAGTCTGATTATTTCTGACTTGAATATGATTCAACTCAATCTATATTCTTTAATATTCCAACTCAATATGAACACATGAATCCCAAAATCCAGTTAATAATCTATACAACTTGACTGAATCAAACCATGGATATACATCCATTGTTCCGTTATTCCATTTACCTGATTATGCAGTTACAACATGTTTACTGATATCATGGTTTTGGTCGGTCATCCAACTTATACAATACAATACAGCAATACTATCAAAACACTACGGGGTTTAAGGGGTAGATTGGTACGGAAGGTGTTAAAGGTGGCACGAGGTGGTCAGATTAAGACACCTAATCTATATTCCGTTGCTGTTGTACCATGGCTTAACGGTTCCTTGTACATTCCGTTTGCCCTGGTCTCTAGCATATAGAGACCCCTCTCGTATACACTGGCATCCTTCTGTACCAAGCTACAAACAATAGCGTTAACACAATATTCCATAATATTCTACAACATAATACTTTAGAAAATACTCTTATTCTGTCTTTCTAGTTCTTCCTTATCTTTGGAACTTACCGAGTGACCTGTTCGCTGACGACATTCTATTTCTTTCTTCTTTGAATGTCGTCAGGTGCTTTGGACCCAGCAGAGATCGAGCCCACCGGTGAAGACTTGGAGCATTTTCACGAAGACCCCGAGCTCTAGATATTGTACCTTATTCTATTCAGTATTTTCATTTCCTGTTATGCCATTGTTTATGCATCGCTTTTCATTTCAGTTGTATTTACTTTTCAAGAATTGTACAAAAGAATATTATTAATAAAGTTGATGTTATTTCTTTTTCTCTTGTCTCTTGTGATTTACTTTTATATTGCTTAGATACGTTTAGCATATGTACTTCTGAGTACATATGTAGCGGACCTCGTCGCGTCCCCTTCGCCGTACACCGGGAAGCGGGGCGTGACAGTAATTGAGCGTCTTACTAGTTATGTCGTTAATGTATATAGATTTTACACATAAGCTAGAGATGCACGTAGAAAGTTCCAAAATTATGTTGTTTTTTTAACATCAACCACAAGAGATTATGCATTGTCTAGAGATCTCAATCCAACCACGGGACAGCTTGACCACTACGGTGTGCTGCAAGTGTAACGACCCTAAATTTTATATACCGCCCCTTTTGTTAATATATAATAAAAATGTTGTTTTTTGATCTTGGATCGAGTTATAAGAAATTATTGTGAAATAAGTGCAAGAAATAAGTTGTATCTCACTGGTTAAGCCTCTACATTGCTGTCCCATAGCTTGTGTGTTCGTGTAACAACCGAGTTCAATTATACCAATTTCTGTTTCCGTATATGTGGTTTGTGGTGTTTAATTCATTTACTATGTGGATGCGAATGGTAGTCTACTTTTTATTCGACCCGCTTACTTGAGCTTGTTGTTTTAAACTTATGGAATACCCTAACATTACATATTTTTGCATATAACAATTTAAGTCACTTAAACATCATTTAAAAATACATGACAAGGCCTGCTTGATACTCCTAACCCTGTGGTGGCGTCTTTGCATCGTGTTCTCGTCCCGTTCAATGAAACGGACGTGTTTGGACGGCTACGCGCACGTACGTGCGTCCGTTCTTGGGGGTATGCATTTCTGTTAAATAATCCTTCATTTTAATTTTTGGAACTTGCTCATAATTTTATTATTTCAAATCCAAACATTTGGACCCGACCCTGGCGCATTTCTGAATTATTTTGTATCCCGCCAAATTCTGATTATTTTAAATTTCCTTAACTCATTTAAATATTTCCTTAACAGCCTCAATTTCTTTACAACCAACGAAAATAATTTTTTAAACAACCAAAATATTTTCCATTTCTTTCGCCAGCCAATGAAATGATTCTTTAAAAATATTAAATCTTTTATAAATTTTTTCCAAACCAATTCCATTTCTTTCCCAGCCAATCAGAGCTCTCTTTTGTACCCCGGGCCCCACCACCGAGCCTCACTTTCTCTTCTATCTTTTCTCTTATATTTTTCCCAACCAATCAGAGATTCTCTCTTCAACTCACCGGGCCCCACCGTCTCTCTCTCTCTCCTTTCCCTTTCTCTTTCTCTCTCTGCGACGCAGCTCTCTTTCTCTCTCTCTCTTCTCTTTCTCTCTCCTCTCACGCCCTCTTTCTCACCTCTCGCGATTACTGTGCATTCCTCGATTCTGGTCACCGCTCCCTGCATCTCGTCACCTCCCTTCTATCTTCTTCTTCTTCTTCTTCTGTTTTTTAAAACGCTGCAGCCCTCGCCACGAGAACCCCAACTCCTCATCGCCTTCCTCAAACCCTAACTCCCTCATCTCCTCTCCTCCTCCTCTCCATCTTCTTCTTCTCTTCCTTCTTCCCGAGCCTCTCTCCCCTGCACACACCCACAAAACACCCAACAACCCAACGTCCCTGATCGTCACCGACGACCCCAGCCTCGCACCCACCATCATCACCATCTCGTTTCCTTCCTCTCCTCTACATCAGCACCTCAACAGGACCCTGCATGTACCCTGCATTACAACCCCAGAAACCAAACCCTAGCTCTCCTAAAACCCTTCACCGGCGCCCCTCACCGCCGTTGGTCTCGCCGCCATCGCTAACACACCCCTCTGCAACCCAGTAAGGCATTCATCCCTCCTCCATCCTCTCTCTTGCTTTCTTTTTCTTCCTTTCTTTCTTTCTTCATTTACCTTCCTTAAGAATTCTCTGTTCTGTTTAGATCGCTGGATTTGGCCACGACGTCGACGATTCCGATGACCCAGCGAGGACCTCTGACCCGTGTGATCCTACTGTTCGTTGTTTGGACTCTTTCCGTGTACCGTACGCGCGTCGCGACTTTTCCCGCCGACACGTGACGTTCCGTTTACCGTTTCTTGATCCGTCGAGGCAAGTGAAACTTGCTACATGCTATTTAAATTACAATATGCTATTTAAATTACTATGTACCCATTTGAGTGCACGTTAAACCTGTAGTTTACATTTAATACCATAATTTCCATTTTAACAGTTCGACGTCCCGTAATATCATTTTAGATTCATCGCTCGAAACATACCATGTTGCATTTAGTTCTATTATACATAGTACCCACAATCATATTTAAATCATATAACAATTAGTTGCATAGCCCACAGTACCCCTTTTTATTTTATACCCTGTCGGATGACCGATTGCATACATCTAACCTGATTTATATTCAATTACATCTCTAGATTATTTGGTATATATTAGCATGATTTTAACATCCATATTTATTATACTGTAATTAAGTAATGTTGAAACTATCCCTTAAACGCAACATGATAACCGTGCATCGATATAATTTATCTGTACCTATTTGCATATCATATTACATGTGCCAGTTTATTGTTCTGATAGTACCCATGCTTGTTTATTTATGACCATGATTATGCTAGTTGATTATGGGCACCCACATGATATCTTGTACACCCTGACATGACTTGCTACACGTATTACTTGACCCGACATGGTACCGTACAACTCTTGACATAACATGACACCTTTATATATTACCTGGCTTGACCTGATGTACCATGATCTTACCTGTTACCTGATCTTGTGTCTGATGCCAGCAAACCTAACCTGTTGTCCTTACGGACGTTCCTGCTGTCTATCCAGACAAACCTATACCTGCCTGATCCTGTGTTGGCATTAGCTTTAGATTATTTAATACCTGACTTGAACACTTTTGACTTGGGGGTATGGGGAAATCAATGATGAAACCTGACTTGTAACTTGACAGTTCTATACCTGTTCTGATCAGTCTTACTGGCTAGGCCAGCCCCGGGGTGATGATGTTGACATCACTCATTTTTACATACTACCCTTTTTCTGCCTAGCGGCACGTCTCGGATTCAGCCCGAGAATCTTGACCGTGGTCCTGGGCACGCACGGGATACTATTGAGTTACATCGATGATTCATCAGACTGATTTCAAAGACTTGAGACTATTCAACCCATTAAACCAGTTTAAATTACTCTCTGTACACTACCCTTCACTGCCGTGATTTATATTGTTGTTACACCTGCTTTACCATTTATGATTATACTTGCATGTCTTGTTACCCTGTTTATATTTATTTTCTTGATGACATGACGCGCTGACGTCTGGGTTTTGCATGGCCTAGATTCCGTACCTTTGCTGCAGTCCGAGCAGGAGTACTTCAGCCAGCAGGCTGAGCAGTGGGAATTCATTAGTAGTTAGTTCTTTTACTTTTTAGTACTTTATTCCTGATGTAAGCCCGCATTATGGGACATACATTCCAGTTATTCTTGTATTGGATCTTTTGCTTCCGCATTATTTATTCTTGACTCATTTTATTTTGGCTTATGGATATATGCTAGATAGTTTTATTATTGTTCTTGATATCTCTACAACCGTAATATTACTGTGGAAGGATAATTCCTATCCACAGATTGCATGGTTGGCTATGTCACGTTCCTACCTTAGCGTACTCTGGGAAGCGGGGGGTGACATGGTTCTTTTGGTATCAGAGCCATAGGTTAATCGGGTTGATTCTTTTGTAGTTGGGTATTGTACCCAATACACGAATCAGAATACTCGTGATTAGGAAACATGTCCTGCCACCTTACCGTTTTACCGTTCTTGAATCTAACCTCCTCCTGATTATACTTTTACGGTATGCAAACTTCCTTTGCATATCGACTCGAAACCTGATTCCTTGTGTATCTCTAGAACTTAGGCGACTTGGGTGGAGTTATGTAATTGTAGCTATGATACCGCGGCATGGTTACAATACGGTACTCTATTTAAGTAACTCGGAGTTCTAGCCTTGATCTACAATTTTGAATCTGTTATCATGCTAATCCTTGGGTGTTTTGATTTCAGGAACATGGCAGACAAGAATCTGAAGACGTACCAAAGGCGTGTTGACGAAGTCGCTATGCTTGGAGTAATACGTGGGATGTTGGAGAACCAAAAGCGGCAGACCGAGCTGATTCAGCAGCAAGCTGAATCTTTTCAGGAAGGTTTGCGGACCGTTCAACAGTCCGTAAACAATGTTGGGGCCAGACCAGTAGATCGTGTGGGGACCGTAGCAGATTTCAGGAGACTGGGTCCGTCTGTCTTTACTGGCTTGGAGGAGCCGTTGCCAGCGGAGCAGTGGCTAGTTGACACAGAGAACTTACTTATTGCGACACAGATCCTAGATGATAAAAGGGTGGATGTGGTACGCATCCAGTTGGTGGATTACGCCCGTGAATGGTGGCTTGTGGAGGAGACCCGCTTGCCCAAGCCGATCAAGTGGGCGGATTTTTCAAAGAGTTTCCTGGAGAAGTTCTTTCTGCGGACTGCACTGGAGGAAATGGAGGAGAAGTTTATCAGTTTAAAGCAAAACGGTGCACCTGTAGATGTACATGCAGCTGAGTGGACGCGACTCAGTAGGTTCGCTGGACTTTTAGTTGCCAACGATGCGGATAGGGCAAGGAGGTTCATGCGCAGTTTGGATGTGGACATCCAGAGGCAGATTGTCTCCCTGGGTTTGACCACTTTCTCACAGGTACTTATGGCGGCTCGAGAACAGCAGAGCTTATTTGGGAAGACTGGGAGTTCACAGCAGACAGCAATCACAATACGGAAGCCGGCATTTGCACCAAACCGAGCACATGGACACAGAGGTATTCCAGTGGACCGTCGTGGTGTAACACCGATGAAGAAGCATGTTGTTGTTGATCAGAGGAGGACCGTGATTTGTGACTACTGTCATTTACCTGGACACGTGCAAAGAGACTGTCGAAGGAGGCAGGACTCTGTTTGGTTTGTGGGTCGGTGGATCACACTATCAACACTTGTCCGTCGAAGCTTCGCACGAAGGATGATGGTCAGAAGCCACCGCAGAAACTGTTTCAAGGATAGAAGCAGCTGACTCAGGGACCCAATCAAGCTCGAGCATTTACCCTGACGGCTGAGGAAGCCAAGGCTTCGGGGGAAGTTGTTTCAGGTATTCTACTTGTTCATGGTTTTCCCGCATTAGCGTTATTTGATTCTAGTGCATCCCATTGTTTTATGTCGTCCAAGTTTATAGCTACACACTCGATTACCTGCACGAACCTGTCTAGTTTCTGGGACATACACACTGGGAATGGGAAAATCATATCTAGTAGAGAGTGTAAAGATTGTGCAGTTGTTGTTTGCGGACGGGAGCTTTTTGCAGATTTCTTGGTGATTGATACGGGGAGCTATGAAGTCGTCTTGGGAATGGATTTTCTCGGCACTTTCCATGCTCACATTAATTGTAGGGCAAAGAAAGTAATCTTCCAGATTCCTGGACATCCCGAGTTTATCTTCACTGGAGGAAGCAGTTCTGTCGGGCCAGTCGAATTTAGGGCTAGGCCGACAACTAGTGTTCTTTCGTCCTTGGAGGTTGATAAAGATGAAGCACCGGCTGTTGTTCGATATTTTATGGACGTGTTTGAAGACATATCAGGTTTACCGCCGAAGCGAGACGTGGAGTTCGCAATCGATCTTGTTCCGGGTGCAGCGCCAGTTTCTAAGGCGTATTATCCAATGGCACCAATGGAGTTTGGAAGAAGTTAAGAAGCAGGTTACCGAATTACTTGAGAAGGGTTGGATTCGAACCTGTAACTCGCCTTGGGGAGCTCCAGTTCTTCTAGTCAAGAAGAAAGATGGCACAAGAAGGATGTGCATCGACTATCGAGAATTAAACCGGGTAACTATTAAGAACAAGTACCCGATCCCTCGCATTGGCGAACTATTTGAGCAGCTTAGTGGCGCGAGGGTATTCTCGAAGCTGGATTTGCGATCCGGATATCATCAGGTCCGAGTTAAAACAGAAGATATTTGCAAGACGGCGTTCCGAACTCGGTATGGACATTACGAGTACTTAGTGATGCCCTTTGGAGTAACGAATGCACCGGCGATATTCATGGACTTGATGAACCGAATCTTTTCACCATTCTTGGACCAGTTTATAGTGGTGTTCATTAATGATATTCTGATCTACTCGAAAAGTATTGATGAGCATGCAGAACATTTGATGATCGCACTGCAGACGCTGAGGCAAGAAAAATTATACGCAAAGATGAGCAAGTGCGAGTTTTGGCTGAAAGAAGTAAAGTTTTTGGGGCATGTCGTGTCTAGCGACGGAATCGCTGTTGACCCCGAAAAGATTGCAGCAGTTCGAGATTGGCCGATTCTGAAGAATGTTGCGGAGATAAGAAGCTTTCTTGGACTCGCCGGGTATTACAGAAGATTTGTGGAGAACTTTGCTCGTCTGGCGGAACCGTTGACCAAGCTTACACGCAAGGAAGTACCTTTTGTGTGGACAGATAGGTGTGCATCAGCTTTTGAGGCGTTGAAGCAGTAATTGATAACCGCTCCTATTCTGACCGTGCCAGACAATTCCGGAGGATTGGTAATTCACAGCGACGCATCTGGGAAAGGATTAGGATGTGTTTTGATGCAGCATGGGAAGGTTATAGCGTACGCATCGAGACAGTTGAAGACCCATGAGAAGAATTACCCAACTCATGACTTGGAGCTTGCGGCAGTGATCTTTGCTTTGAAGATTTGGAGACACTACCTTTTGGGCGAAAGGGTCGAGGTTTTTACTGATCACAAAAGCTTGAAGTATGTGTTCACGCAGAAGGAGCTTAATATGAGGCAACGTAGATGGTTGGAGCTGATGGCTGATTACGATCTTGATCTTAAGTACCATCCGGGGAAAGTTAATGTCGTGCCGGATGCGCTCAGTCGGTTACCAGCAATTCAAACGTTGACTGCTCAGAAGGAACTCATTGAAGACTTTCGGAGATTTGATTTGGAGGTTGTGCTACCGCATTCTTCAGGACAGTTGATGCAGCTGCAGGTACATTCATCGTTGATCGAGAACATTAAAGCAGCGCAACTGCAGGACCTTAGATTGCAAAAGTTTCAAGAACAGGTTGAAGCTGGGGTTCGAACTGACTTACTGATCCATGAAGATGGTTCGTTGAGATATGGTAGCCGTTTGTGTGTGCCGAAGGGAGATATTCGCAAAGAACTTATGAAGGAGGCGCACAGTTCAGCATATTCCGTACATCCAGGAGGCACGAAGATGTACCGAGATATACGACAGCATTTCTGGTGGGAAGGCATGAAACGGGAAATTGCCCGCTTTGTGGAAAAATGCTTGGTGTGTCAGCAAGTTAAGGCTGAACATCAAATAGTTGCTGGTTTATTGCAACCACTTTCGATTCCTCAGTGGAAGTGGGAACATATAACCATGGATTTCGTGACAGCTCTACCGCGGAGTCCAAAAGGCAACAATGCAGTATGGGTGATTGTTGATCGTTTGACCAAGGCAGCTCATTTCATTCCTTTTCGGGTTGGTCAATCAACAGAAACTTTGGCAGAACGGTACGTGCAGGAGATTGTAAGATTGCATGGAGTACCGGTGAGTATCGTGTTCGACCATAACACTCGGTTCTTATCGCACTTTTGGAGGAGCTTACAGGAAAGTTTGGGAACTCGATTGAAATTTAGCACAGCTTATCATCCTCAAACAGATGGCCAGTCGGAGAGAACGATCCAAACTCTTGAAGATATGTTGAGAGCTTGCATGTTGGACTTCAAAGATTCATGGGAGGATCATCTACATTTAGTGGAGTCTTCTTACAACAACAGTTTTCAGGCGACAATTCAGATGGCTCCATTCGAAGTTTTATATGGTCGCAAGTGTCGTTCACCTGTTTGTTGGGACGATGTTGGTGAACGAAGATTGTTGGGACCAGATTTGGTTATGCAGACAGTTGAGAAAGTTAACGCTATCAGGAATCATATGAAAGCAGCACAAGACCGACAGAAGAGTTGGGCAGATACGTCGAGAAGACCTCTAGAGTTCACCGTGGGTGATTTGGTATTCTTGAAGATATCACCGACTAGAGGGGTGATTCGTTTCGGAAGTTGAGGAAAGCTCAGTCCTCGATTCGTCGGACCCTTTGAGATTTTGGAGCGTGTTGGTGAGGTAGCGTATCGATTGGCGTTACCGCAATTCTTGGCGAATGTTCATGATATGTTTCACATATATCAACTCCGTAAATATGTTCATGATGAAACACATGTGTTGGATCATTCTAAGCTGACTGTACGAGAAGATTTGACTTTCGAGGAGCGACCGATGTCGATTTTGGATCGAAGGGAAAAGGTTCTTAAGAATAAAGTTATCCCCCCTGTACTTGTTTCTTGGGGTAATCGCTCACATGGAGAGTCAACTTAGAAACGAGAAGACGAAGTCCGGCAGAAGTTTCCCCATCTTTTCTTATAGCTTGTTGGTCGTTTATCCTTTTGTGTTCTTGGAATTTCGAGGACGAAATTCTTTTTGTAGTTGGGTATAATGTAATAACCGAGTTCAATTATATCAATTTATGTTGCCGTATATGTGGTTTGTGGTGTTTAATTCATTTACTATGTGGATGCGAATGGTAGTCTACTTTTTTTTCGACCCGCTTGCTTGAGCTTGTTGTTTTATAGTTATGGAATACCCTAACATTACATATTTTTGCATATAATAATTTAAGTCCCTTAAACATCATTTAAAAATACATGACATGGCCTGCTTGATACCCCTAACCCTGTGGTAGCGTCTTTGCATCGTGTTCTCGTCCCGTTCAGTGAAATGGACGTATTTGGACGGCTACGCGCACGTACGTGCGTCCGTTCTTGGAGGTATGCATTTCTGTTAAATAATCCTTCATTTTAATTTTTGGAACTTGCTCATAATTTTCTTATTTAAAATCCAAACATTTGGACCCGACCCGGGCGCATTTCTGAATTATTTTGTATCCCGCCAAATTCTGATTATTTTAAATTTCCTTAACTCATTTAAATATTTCCTTAACAGCCTCAATTTCTTTACAACCAACGAAAATAATTTTTTTAACAACCAAAATATTTTCCATTTCTTTCCCCAGCCAATAAAATGATTCTTTAAAAATATTAAATCTTTTATAAAAATTTTCCAAACCAATTCCATTTCTTTCCGAGCCAATCAGAGCTCTCTTTTGTACCCCGGGCCCCACCACCGAGCCTCTCTTTCACTTCTATCTTTTCTCTTATATTTTTCCCAACCAATCAGAGATTCTCTCTTCAACTCACCGGGCCCCACCGTCTCTCTCTCTCTTCTTTCCCTTTCTCTTTCTCTCTCTGCGACGCAGCTCTCTTTCTCTCTCCTCTCGCGCCCTCTTTCTCATCTCTCGCAATTACTGTGCATTCCTCGATTCTCGTCACCGCTCCCTGCATCTCGTCACCACCCTTCTATCTTCTTCTTCTTCTTCTGTTTTTTAAAACGCTGCAGCCCTCGCCATGATAACCCCAACTCCTCATCGCCTTCCTCAAACCCTAACTCCCTCATCTCCTCAACTCTAATCGAGCCTCGTCATCTCCTCTCCTCCTCCTCTCCATCTTCTTCTTCTCTTCTTTCTTCCCAAGCCTCTCTCCCCTGCACACACCCACAGAACACCCAACAACCCAACGTCCCCGATCGTCGCCGACGACCCCAGCCTCGCACCCACCATCATCACCATCTCGTTTCCTTCCTCTCCTCTACATCAGCACCTCAACAGGACCATGCACGTACCCTGCATTACAACCCCAGAAACCAAACCCGAGCCCAAACCCTAACCAAACCCTAGCTCTTCTAAAACCCTTCAACGGCGCCTCTCACCGCCGTTGGTCTCGCCGCCACCGCTAACACACCCCTCTGCAACCCAGTAAGGCATTCATCCCTCCTCCATCCTCTCTCTTGCTTTCTTTTTCTTCCTTCCTTTCTTTCTTCATTTACCTTCCTTAAGAATTCTCTGTTCTATTTAGATCGCCGGATTTGGCCGCGACGTCGACGATTCCGACGACCCAGCGAGGACCTCTGACCCGTGTGATCCCACTGTTCGTTGTTTGGACTCTTTCCGTGTACCGTGCGCGCGTCGCGACTTTTCCCGCCGACACGTGACGTTCCGTTTACCGTTTCTTGATCCGTCGAGGCAAGTGAAACTTGCTACATGCTATTTAAATTATTATATGCTATTTAAATTACTATGTACCCATTTGAGTGGACGTTAAACCTGTAGTTTACATTTAATACCATAATTTCCATTTTAGCAGTTCGACGTCCCGTTATATCATTTTAGATTCATCGCTCGAAACATACCATGTTGCATTTAGTTCTATTATACATAATACCCACAATCATATTTAAATCATATAACAATTAGTTGCATAGCCCACAGTACCCCCTTTTATTTTATACCCTGTCGGACGACCGGTTGCATACATCTAACCTGATTTATATTCAATTACATCTCTAGATTATTTGGTACATATTAACATGATTTTAACATCCATATTTTTTATACTGTAATTAAGTAATATTGAAACTATCCCTTAAACGCAACATGATAACCGTGCATCGATATAATTTTTCTGTACCTATTTGCATATCATATTACATGTGCTAGTTTATTGTTCTGATAGTACCCATGCTTGTTTATTTATGACCATGATTATGCTAGTTGATTATGGGCACCCACATGATATCTTGTACACCCTGACATGGCTTGCTACACGTATTACTTAACCCGACATGGTACCGTACAACTCTTGACATAACATGACACCTTTATATATTACCTAGCTTGACCTGATATACCATGATCTTACCTGTTACCTGATCATGTGTCTGATGCCAGCAAACCTAACCTGTTGTCTTTACGGACCGTTCCTGTTGTCTATCCAGACAAACCTGTACCTGCCTGATCCTGTGTTGGCATTAGCTCTAGATTATTTAATACCTGACTTGAACACTTTTGATTTGGGGATATGGGGAAATCAATGATGAAACCTGACTTGTAACTTGACAGGTAAGTTCTATACCTGTTCTGATCAGTCTTACGGGCTAGGCCAGCCCCGGGGTGATGATACTGACATCACTCATCTTTACATACTACCCTTTTACTGCCTAGCGGCACGTCTCGGATTCAGCCTGAGAATCTTGACCGTGGTCCCGGGCACGCACGGGATACTATTGAGTTACATCGATGATTCATCAGACTGATTTCAAAGACTTGAGACTATTCAACCCATTAAACCAGTTTAGATTACTCTCTGTACACTACCCTTCACTGCCCTGATTTATATTGTTGTTACACCTTCTTTACCATTTATGATTATACTTGCATGTCTTGTTACCCTGTTTATATTTATTTGCTTGATGACATGACGCGCTGACGTCTGGGTTTTGCATGGCCCAGATTCCGTACCTTTGCTGCAGTCCGAGCAGGAGTACTTCAGCCAGCAGGCTGAGAAGTGAGGATTCATTAGTAGTTAGTTCTTTTACTTTTCAGTACTTTATTCCTGATGTGAGTCCGCATTATGGGACATACATTCTTGTTATTCTTGTATTGGATCTTTTGCTTCCGCATTATTTATTCTTGACTCATTTTATTTTGGCTTATGGACATGTGCTAGATAGTTTTATTATTGTTCTTGATATCTCTACAACCGTAATGTGACTGTGGAAGGATAATTCATATCCACAGATAGCATGGTTGGCTATGTCACATGCCTACCTTAGCGTACTCTGGGAAGCGGGGCGTGACAATTCGGATCCTTACTGTCACAATTATTTTTATTTTTCTTTCTTTTGACGTTTTGGGAGCCCAAGAGTTTACACGAGTATTACATGGAGTTACGAAACGTTGCAGAAGAAAAGATATACGAAAATGGACCAAACAAAGCAAAACGAGACCAAGACCCGAACCTTGAACCCGGGCGCCAACCTGGGGCCGACCTAAGGAAAGTGGGGGTGATCTATATGAGCCCATAAGGGCCCCGTCCATGGGTGCATGACTTTTGGCCTCCCTACAGTTCATTTTTATACTTCAAAATTCTCCAAAGTAAACAAAGAGTCTGTAACCCTTCAATTACCCTATTAACACTCTTTTGATCCACTTTTTAGTAAACCATACCCCTTTTCTTCACCTATATATACTAGGCTATCCCAACTCCTCCTCTTCATAATATTCTAAAATTTCTCTCAAAATATCTCAAAGTCCTAAAAGCCAATATGCCAAATCAAGCTCTCAAGTTCCTTTAACCTCGCTCCCCGCCGGTTTACGGTCTCTTTTCTTCAAACCAAGGCTATTTCTTTTTCATCCCTTCACATCGACAAATGAGTAAGTCTCCCTACTCTTCTTCATCTCTTCCTTGAACTCATTCTTTTGCTATGTCGCCAAAATCCGTCCATGCTTTGAACTTCATCCATGAAAATTTATGCTCAAAATAATATCCCTTGTACCAAATCTTTATATGCTTTGTTAAAAGAAAAGGTATAACTTGTGAAGAAATTAACCTATCTTTAATTTAGCAAGTTCATGATAATCATTCCCTAATAAATATTATTACAACATTTAACTTCTTTCCATGAAAAGTTTTTGTGGTAGTTTCATGTAACTTCTACTATTTCTTATACTTTAACATGAACTTGTTAATATTGTTATACATATTTTTAGTGATAGCTAATGGAGTAACGAACTACCCCACCCACATACTTGATCACTCAGAGCTCACAGAACAGACTGACCTGACTTGCGAGCAACAACCCGTTGAGATCCTGGACCGAAAAGTCAAGACATTACGGAACAAAGAAGTAAGCTTGGTCCGAGTCATGTGGAGAAAGGATTCGCCAGGAGAATCAACATGGGAACAAGAAAAAGACATGCGTCCTAAAAGCCAAGAAGCCACTTGTTCGATTTTTCTGAACTTTTCATTTCCCCGTGTATTTTACGTGCAATCTTTTGGGCTTCCAAAAAGTTAAAATAAATCAGAAAAAAATAATTATGTCTGATGGGAATCGAACACAGGGGCTACGTCACAGCAGTGCAAAATTGTACCAGTGAGCTACAAGTTGTTTCTTGCTGTTTTTCACAAAAGTGACTTATAACTCAAACGCAAGCTGTAAAATTCATTTTTGTACATTAACAGTGAAATTTTCTATACAAAGATTTTAGTATCGTTACACATATATATGTATATCTATTTGTAATAACATTTTACGTTTGCTACTTGATATACTGTAGTCTAGGTAAAATATAATGAAACGGCAGTGAAAATTATAATAAAATTATAATGAATTAGCATGCAATGGGATAAAGCTGTTATTGATATAAATACGGATTAATGCAGTAAAATTGTATATTGAAAATAACTTGCTAACTATTAACAAATGTATAGTAATAAATAACTATATATTGGAATATATAATGTAGCATGTCGTAAGTTTAGAAACTTGCCTTGATGATATACTCACGACGAATACGGATTTTCCGAATGACGGCGACGTCCGAAATCACGACGTAAATGCGACCTTGTCCATAAATGACTGCTTAATGTAAGTGCACGGCGGCGCCCCGGCCGTCAATCCGACGCCGGAATGCGGAAACGGTGATAAACTTTAATTTTGCGGACTTAGCAAACCGGCACCACCGCGCACTAAACACCCGGATCGTAACCATTAACAAGTCTAAGCTAACTAGAAGATGGGAAGAGATGTACCGACTGATCCGAGTCCTCCGGTCTTCATCTCCACTCCGATCTCCTCGCGGGATCTCCGTCCGTCTCCTCCTCGTCGGAAAAGGGCACCACGAAGCCGGGTACTTTTACGGGCTCCCACCTCAATACCGAGGCAACTCGGGCGCGAAGTTGGCTAGCCGACGCGCCCAAGATTAGCTGTAGAATGTGTAGAGTCTATGTCTCACTTTGGGGTATTGGTTGCCATTTGATGTGGAGGGAAAAATGAACCTTTTTAGGGAAATGATGCTATCAATTTTGCAAGGAAATGAGATGAACAAATGATACACCAAAAATGAACCTCTCATTTTCTCTCCCTCTCATGAATGGCCGGCCACACCCAAGTGGGGAATGGTGGAGGGTGATCAAGAGATATGAAGGGAAACAAGAAGGAGGTGAGTGTAGGATAAAGGAAGTGGTGACCCTAAACAAACATAATCATCACAAACCTTTTTCCAAACCATACCCATTTCAAATCTCATTAAAGCAACATGGATGAAAAAGCAAAGATGCTTATCATATCAAGACTAATGCAATAAACCCCCTCCACAAATGTTATTTGCACAATTGTAAATAACCCCCTCCAACGGAAAAGTCCGGCCGGGAAAGAACAAACGAAAACCGGCCGGCACGGAATGCAAACTGGCAACTCCAGAAAACTGGTCCCGCAATAAATTACAGGAAAACCCCGATACTGTGCATACACACCCGCATTTGTATTCCGACCGAAATACAAATGCAAAGAGACAAAACTACACTATCAAATACTAAGATCCGGCTTAAGCCAAAGCCGGCTAGTAAAAACCGTCCGATCACGATCCGTGCAATACCGCACGTATCTGATCGAACCCTGCCATATCTCCATACGGCCTCTACAGCGTTTCGCCCGAAAGCTGAGTAACTGAAAGTGTGGTGGACTCTAAAGACTCGTCAATACTATGGCTGTGGATTTAACCACTAGCACGTCAGAGGTATAAGCCAATACGTAACGGGCCACCAGCTATTGAACAAAAGGGACGTCGATGAGCGAACTCATCCTGACACCCTACTGAGCCTGTCAGTGACAATATCCGTACAGTCCGGTCCGTTCGTCTATGAGCATCGCATGTCGGGCCTAGGGGGTGGGTAAAAGTCAGACCCCCAAAAGCGGTACAAGTCGTGTCGGAGTGTAGCCCAGAAAACCCTGAGATACTACTGGAATACCTACCAGTAAATCTCCTGCCTTGGCCAAGGACTTCGTGTAATGGCTCTCCTAGACACAGCGCGACCTGACCCCCAATACCGGGAGAGACGAACCCCCGAAGATCCGCTCACTGCCTCCATGTGGCTCGGGACTGTACCCAACTAAAACCTGTTTGCACGACTCCTTTGAGCCGTGGTAGGGTAGTAATCAAAGCACAGTGGGAACTCACACGAGACAAATGATGATCCCCAGGTCGATGAACTAACCTGTACACATGTCACCTGGGAACTGCTATCTGACGTCAGGTATAAGACCAACTAGCATGTTCCCGGCGTGTCCTGTCCGGTGTACTCATAACCCAATGAGCACCTGTATACATCTTAGGTGATCCAACTGACACCAGTGGCCTGTGAGACCGGCCACCGCCCCTCGTCGGGGTCTCGACTGTATACACTAGTCTACTCTGGAGAATCGATGCCCTGTCTCGAAACTCCTACGACTAGGGACCTTTTAAGGATGTGCTTATAGACTCCAGCTCTCACTTATATGATCGCCCTCATACTGCTGGCAGCCAAGTAAGAATCCTAGGGCTCTATCAACGTGCAATAGCGACCTGTTAGGTCACCTAAAGCAGTACACGATGATAAAGGTAAACCAGATAGCAAACTATCATCTTGAGTAAGACTGTCGTCCCGGGATAGGTCCTCCCTCAATCATTGCAATCACGTGCCTGTGATCCAATAATTGACTCTGAGGGCACTATCTCCAACAATCTCCCACTTGCACTCAAGGCTAATTATTGCGATGTCGCATACTCACAGCCCGTGTGATACCGAACACCCAACTCCTCTACAAGTCAGTCTCACAAAGCTCGTTTGCGAGACTATTGCGTTCGAGGAATAGCCTCAGCGAGTGGATTCGCTCTGATGTTTCTTTCTATGTCTCTCTATATCTCAAGTTCGCGGAGAAAACCATCTCCCGAAATGAGCAATACCTGTCTTAGAATGTCTGGATGTCTGATGGGACCGAGCTCATAAATGAACTCCAAATCCAAACTTCTTAGACTGTATCGACAACTGAATATAATCAGTATCCTGCGCCATGCCACCCTCAGTATTGCCTTGGACCACCTGTCCAAAATACTGCACTTCGTCAGAAGGAAAACGATAACTCTGACAACCTCCTTGTCGTCCATGTCCCCTTGGAAGCCTGGAATGATAACTGTTTCCTTAATGAGGCTGTCGTTATCATATCCCTTAGAACATTTACTTATGTTCTAAAACTGCTTTCGATTGTTTCTCCAGGATTGGATCAATGTCAACTTATTGCATCTAGTGCAAGAACAACATCTGGTGTGGTACTTGATATCTCATGATTGACTCAATTGCCTTCGCAAGTGATCTTCTAATCATGCACATCCCTCTCTACTTTAGTCTATAAGACACCTTTAGAGAGGGTGGCTCCATTACCTGCAGGTACACTACCGTGCCAGGAGTCGTCCATTCTAAATACTCTTAGAATGCTGTCAAAGTACCTTGATTGGGAAACCACCCAAATCTAGATCTAAAACCATAGATCTAGTAACCAGTATGTCTGATATAATATCCAAGTTCTATGTGGAGAAAACACTGTGTGACGACCAAAGTATAACCGATCGTAGTATAGGAATGTCACTTCCTACAATGTGTATGTCATCTAAAACCCGAATGTCACACCCTACTACCTTCTCAACAGATCCATCCCTTATTCTGATAACGTCAAACCTATGACTGTCATATCAGAAATAGATGATCTATCTCCGCTACATCTGCTTTAGTCTATAAATAGACATAAGCCTGATGTCCACCAATGCTTCCGCTGCTCCTACTGACTGCGACAACCCTCTGGCAGAGTCATATAGACGTGCACTTCTAAAGCTAGTTTAGAACGACGCTATACTCATCCTCCCACCGGGTCTCGCAGCCTGGAACAACAGCAATGGCAAGTGTGGGTAAACAAGAACTTCCCTGTCACCGTCCTTGAGGCTACCGGAGCATCTCTCGGGTGCCTGAAGTTACCCACCTTATCTGCGGAGTGGCCAATGGAATGTCAAATCAGATTGAATCTTTAGGTTCTATATCAAATCTTCAGTAATCGTTTGCGGTTCTGGAATCACTTCCAGTTCTACCATACTCCCACTACTGTTTTTGAAAAAATCCATTTTTAATAAAACTGTGGCGAGTCCAGAACAATATTTCTATTGATCTGCCAGATGGTAGAAAGTCAACCCTCGTCATAGCCTAGGTCAACCCACAAACAGCCATTACAGAAACGTGCCTCGAGTTATCCAGAGTCTGGTTTTAATCATAAGCCGGACAACTCCCCGTACCTTAACAATGTTAAGATATGAACTGTACTATATCCAATATAGAACCAGAGGCACTGATTTAATTGAACCAGATTCAAATCATGCAGCTGTCTCCAGTGCATGTCTACTAAATGGAGAGAGGCCGATCAGCGTTACTTAACTTAGGAATGCTTCCAATTATGAGTAACCTGAGGGAGAAGCAATTTCTCTTTATCATTACTATCAACTGAATACCATACACAAGTATCTACATCTTCGATCACCTTGAAGAATCCCGATACTTGTTACACCTGGTTCTCTACTCTATTCAAATACCTATAACTCCTCAAAACTTAGACCCTGTGTTTCTACGAAACACATGTCTAAGAACTAGAGAAGTTAAAAGTAAACAGAATATAGTATGAGGACCAACCCCTCTGTCCTAATGGACACCGGACAACATACAATACTCTGTATAAGTCCGCCGAGTCTAACAACTCTTTCACTGTGTGTCGTAGGTTGAAAACTGTACTTATGGTTAAGAAGAATTACACCGCTGTTTAATGCTCCTTACCTAACCATCCACTGATATAGGTAAATGTCATCGACATAATATCAAAAGGTATATCTCACTCTATGAAAATAGACGTACAGATATATCAATTTGAAATTGGTGCACAACAGCGAATATTCAAAACCAAATATTTGCCGACCGGTAAACATCCCAGGTGATCTCCTCAAATATCACCGATTACAACGAATCCCGATATAATGAGGATGATCACCCAATTCCCAATAACTTACTCCCACTCATCATCTGTAAAACCATACAGATGTGAGAATCAAACCTGGTAAATACATACCCTGGAGCAAGTGTCTAATCGGGAAAACAGTTTTCATTTAACAGTACACAGTTGAACTGAAACATTGAAATGTTTCGATGGGGTATCCTGGTATTCCTAGTAATGCCTCTTCCATTATCCAGATTCACAACTATAACCATATAATTCTTTGCCACCTCTCCAAATCCCTTTATATATGTCTTTAGTCATTACCTTCTGCACACCCCTTTAGGCCAAATGGTTTTCTTCCTTCCCTACCGTTCGGCACCAGCCTATGGTTTGGAAGAAGACTATCCAATAAGCATAATGGGTGTACTGTCCTAGTCCTAGGAGCACTCGCAATGCGAGAGAAGGTGGAGATAAAATACACCTGAATAAACCTTATTCCTATTTCTCCTGAACCAGAATCCATCCCCGAACTGGAACAAGTTCCTTTCGAGTTCGTATATAACCATACGATGGAGTATCCAATAAACTGTGGATCTTCGTAGTGATACGGAGTGTCCTGGAGAAATACAAAGGTGATTTAGGATTGGCGAAGAAATACTTGGTTTGGTCGTGAATATCAGTCGCAATTTACTTTGCCCTCTTACTAATCCCATGCTTTGTCTGAACTTAATACCTTCTGCACACCATCGTTATGCTAATTGGTTTTCTTCATTCCCCACCGTTCGGCACCAGCCTAAGGTTTGGAAGAAGACTATCCAATTTGCATAATAGGTGTACTATCTCCTAAACCAAGGAGTACTCGCAACCTGAGAGAAGGTAAAAAGGAAAAGACAACTGAATAATCCTATCCGTTTTCTCCAGAACCGGAAACCATCCTCGAATTCCTTCGAGTTCGTATCTAACCATACGATGGCTTTGTCCAATGGAAGTAGACGTTTGCAGTAATACGGGGTGTCCTGGAGAAAAGGATAAAAGTAGGAGTGGCAATGAGGTCTGCAACTCTGACAATCCAAAAGCCAGTGTAAAGAAGGTTCGGTCAACTTGGTCACTGAGTCATAGTCTTAGGGTCGGGTCAATGGTCGCTCCCAGAGAGAGAGAGAAAAGAAACACTCAGCGTGCACTCTAACCTAGATCAGAATGGTTACCAATTTATCTAATCTGGAAACCTCCCACTGTACCTCAAATTCTCCTCCAAACCTGAAAGAAGAATTAGTCGGGGTGACCCGAGGAGTAAACTAACTCATCAGTGGGAATCGGGATCCAACTATCATCGCATGATAACGTGACGGAATCCGCTCACGGTATCACACTCTAGAAGGTATGCGCATATCTGGCAAGTTTCAGTTCTTTTGAAACTCCCGATGTGATTTCTACCCCATGCTCTTATGACCTTGACTTTGGCCAACATATCATAAGTCACATGTCAAGTTCTACCCGTCATTCTCCAGGTTAATTTGAATCCACCCGTACCTACCCTTGACTTTGGCCAAAATGGCAGTACGACTGTCCCAAACCAACGCATCTATCTATGCTGCATATGAATACCCAATAGCTACCAATCACTGTGCCTTGACTTTGGCCAACATACACAGCTTGAATACTATTGACTACCCATATGAAACGACGGAGGGCTACGAATGGTTTCTGGCGAAAACCTTTAACGTAATGAACTTGATATCGTTGAAGGAACGGATAGCTTTTTAGAAAATATAGTGACGAAAACCTTTACTAAAGAGGTCACTCCCGGTGAAGGGATCTCGGCTCTTTCCCCGTAGAATGGGGTGCAGGATATTCCAAATGAATACCACGATGCAAAGCAAAAGTAATCGGCTATAGTGAAGTTAATGCCCTGACGCAAACTCCTGTCCAAGGGGTCACTCCCGGTGAAGGGATCTCGGCCCTTGCCTCGTCGATTGAGGAGCAGGATATTCCAAATGAATACCACGATGCAAAACAAAAGTGAACGTCCTTGCAATAACAGCTTTTTGAAAAGTGTTCCAACAACATCAGAATAGGTTTGTTTAACTTGCATTGATCCGAATCAATGCAGTCCCATCAATTGATCATACCACAAAGAACGAAAATATACTGACGTACGTATATGCCATCCGCATTCGCCACTGGGTCCCGTCATCACCCGTTAGGTTAGCTAACTAACGGCAGAGCGGGGACTGGACTAGTGTGGATGTAAAACATATACAACATCTACTAATATATATACCAATATATAGTATTTCGCTCAAGGCGTGAGTAAAATGCAACATCACAGAAATGTACAGCATCACAGAACAATACAGATATCTGGGATCCCCGGGTTTCACAGAGCCACTACTGAAACCCGACGTTCCCCTGGTCGTGTGGATAGCCTGTGCAATGAAATCCTATACCCCCTACGAGTGCGGCGAATAGCCAGCCAATCCTGGAGTGAAGCCCCTTCCGTCCCAATGCCATGAGATGCGGGCTTGTTGCCTTCTAGAACCCGGCTATCCGTGCACCCCTCCGCGGGGTAATCCTAGTACAGAAAGTAAAATATACATACACCGGGTACATCGACCGCAACCTGGTCATGTCCCAAAAGAATAATACAAACAGGCAGTGACGGCAGTCCACATGTCGGACGCTCGCCCCGCAATATCAAATGTACATAATACAACAACACTGTACTAGCATTGCATCCAGGCTATCCCCCACGACCGATCCGCAACAACACAGCAAATACATAGAACATCAACGTGAAGGTCACGTTCGCAAATCCGTCTAACCGGGCTATAGCAGTTAGACAGGATTTACCGATCGAGTGACATTCACGGTCGCAGATATAATGTAAATACTGTGAAATAATGTGTTTTAAAATATCCGATCGATCAAATTTTAACAAGTGGGCCCCAAGTGTTACTGTAGCACATCAAGAAATACTGGGCCCAAATTTAATATTCCAAAACGCATATTTTAAGCCCATAAGCCCACTGAAAAAAAATGGTGCACTGAACCCAAATAACTGCGGCGGAACCGCGGCCAAAGAGGGGCTATGGCCGCGGTTCCGCGGTCGTACGGAGGGAACAGGGTACCAAAATTTTCCAGTGGTCTTACGATGCACTGTACATCATTCTGCAATCACCTGAAAAATTTTACGACACCAAAAATTTTCAACAGAAAACTGATGCAAGCAAAAATGCGGTTTTGGGATTTTTGTTCGATCGGAATTGCAAACACATCAAACAAAGCTAGACTAAGTTAATGGCGTGGCTCTGATACAACTGTAAGTGCACGGCGGCGCCCCGGCCGTCAATCCGACGCCGGAATGTGGAAACGGTGATAAACTTTAATTTTGCGGACTTAGCAAACCGGCACCACCGCGCACTAAACACCCGGATCGTAACCATTAACAAGTCTAAGCTAACTAGAAGATGGGAAGAGATGTACCGACTGATCCGAGTCCTCCGGTCTTCATCTCCACTCCGATCTCCTCGCGGGATCTCCGTCCGTCTCCTCCTCGTCGGAAAAGGGCACCACGAAGCCGGGTACTTTTACGGGCTCCCACCTCAATACCGAGGCAACTCGGGCGCGAAGTTGGCTAGCCGACGCGCCCAAGATTAGCTGTAGAATGTGTAGAGTCTATGTCTCACTTTGGGGTATTGGTTGCCATTTGATGTGGAGGGAAGAATGAACCTTTTTAGGGAAATGATGCTATCAATTTTGCAAGGAAATGAGATGAACAAATGATACACCAAAAATGAACCTCTCATTTTCTCTCCCTCTCATGAATGGCCGGCCACACCCAAGTGGGGAATGGTGGAGGGTGATCAAGAGATATGAAGGGAAACAAGAGGGAGGTGAGTGTAGGATAAAGGAAGTGGTGACCCTAAACAAACATAATCATCACAAACCTTTTTCCAAACCATACCCATTTCAAATCTCATTAAAGCAACATGGATGAAAAAGCAAAGATGCTTATCATATCAAGACTAATGCAATAAACCCCCTCCACAAATGTTATTTGCACAATTGCAAATAACCCTCTCCAACGGAAAAGTCCGGCCGGGAAAGAACAAACGAAAACCGGCCGGAACGGAATGCAAACTGGCAACTCCAGAAAACTGGTCCCGTAATAAATTACAGGAAAACCCCGATACTGTGCATACATACCCGCATTTGTATTCCTACCGAAATACAAATGCAAAGAGACAAAACTACACTATCAAATACTAAGATCCGGCTTAAGCCAAAGCCGGCTAGTAAAAACCGTCCGATCACGATCCGTGCAATACCGCACGTATCTGATCGAACCCTGCCATATCTCCATACGGCCTCTACAGCGTTTCGCCCGAAAGTTGAGTAACTGAAAGTGTGGTGGACTCTAAAGACTCGTCAATACTATGGCTGTGGATTTAACCACTAACACGTCAGAGGTATAAGCCAATACGTAACGGGCCACCAGCTATTGACCAAAAGGGACGTCGATGAGCGAACTCATCCTGACACCCTACTGAGCCTGTCAGTGACAATATCCGTACAGTCCGGTCCGTTCGTCTATGAGCATCGCATGTCGGGCCTAGGGTGTGGGTAAAAGTCAGACCCCCAAAAGCGGTACAAGTCGTGTCGGAGTGTAGCCCAGAACACCCTGAGATACTACTGGAATACCTACCAGTAAATCTCCTGCCTTGGCCAAGGACTTCGTGTAATGGCTCTCCTAGACACAGCGCGACCTGACCCCCAATACCGGGAGAGACGAACCCCCGAAGATCCGCTCACTGCCTCTATGTGGCTCGGGACTGTACCCAACTAAAACCTGTTTGCACGACTCCTTTGAGCCGTGGTAGGGTAGTAATCAAAGCACAGTGGGAACTCACACGAGACAAATGACGATCCCCAGGTCGATGAACTAACCTGTACACATGTCACCTGGGAACTGCTATCTGACGTCAGGTATAAGACCAACTAGCATGTTCCCGGCGAGTCCTGTCCGGTGTACTCATAACCCAATGAGCACCTGTATACATCTTAGGTGATCCAACTGACACCAGTGGCCTGTGAGACCGGCCACCGCCCCTCGTCGGGGTCTCGACTGTATACACTAGTCTACTCTGGAGAATCGATGCCCTGTCTCGAAACTCCTACGACTAGGGACCTTTTAAGGATGTGCTTATAGACTCCAGCTCTCACTTATATGATCGCCCTCATACTGCTGGCAGCCAAGCAAGAATCCTAGGGCTCTATCAACGTGCAATAGCGACCTGTCAGGTCACCTAAAGCAGTACACGATGATAAAGGTAAACCAGATAGCAAACTATCATCTCGAGTAAGACTGTCGTCCCGGGATAGGTCCTCCCTCAATCATTGCAATCACGTGCCTGTGATCCAATAATTGACTCTGAGGGCACTATCTCCAACACTTAATACTCTGTGTTTAACGAGATGATGACTGGAGATAGGGTCTGGGTCATGCTCGTCGGCGGGGAACTCGAGTGGCGATGGCGGTCGGCTTTGGCGACACAATGACAGAGGAAAAGAAAAGGAAAAAAAAAGAAATGAAGAAGGTGTCAGTGATGGGTGCTAGGTTCTGGGAGGCATGGAGACGAGGTCGCTGAGTCGACGACGAGGAGATGGGATGTCAACGACGATGGGGTCAGGAAAACTAGGTGGTGAGGTGATCGGAGACGAAAAGAAAAGAAGAAGATGATGATGATGATGCCGATGGTGATAGTGTGGGTGGTGCTCTCATATTGACGTTAAGAAGGAGGAGAAGGCGACTGGAATGGTGGTGGTGGTGCTCGAGTTTAGGCGGCAATGTCGACGAGGAAAAGGAGGTTGGGTTCTCGGTTGTGTAGCGGGGCTCTGCGTTTAGCGACGATGAGAAGGAGAAGATGATAGAGGTGATGGTGGTGATGTTGAGGAGGTGAGGGTGAAGAGGTGGTGACGGCGACGAGATGGGGACGGCGATGAGGTGGCGAGGGCGCAAGATAGGGCTTGGGGCAAGACGAGAACGAGAGGAGAAAGAGAGTTAGAGACGGGGAAGAGAGAAAATTATATTGAAAAAAAATTATTAATAATATGTATATAACGGTTATATAATAATATATATAGTGTATATACATGTATTAAAGAATATATAATTTATATTATGTAGGATTTTACAAATAATACCAGATCACTCCAAATATTACCCGAATTTAGTCAAAAATATAGTTTTAAAAATAAAATACATACGTAAAGATTTTGGCCATAATGTGATAATCTAGTATTAAATACATATACCGCCAAATAAAATTTAAATAAATATACATAAAGATTCACTAAATATTTTGTTGTCTATATTTTAGGATTTGACTATAATAGATAAGAGTGAAAATAAGATATGAGGTGATATGCCATGCAAAATTAGGTTGCGAGATATTATTTTATTCATAACTTGTGATATTTCAATATATATATATATATATATATATATATATATAAAGATCTAAATATATAATATATGTATTATGCTAGATTCACATGGATACACTTTACGGGCAAATCTAAGATATAATCTTGCACCATCTTGGGTTCTAAACATGCGGGTCGGGTAGGATTGTTCACCGCCAAATGACACGACCGGGACGTTGGGACGTCTGGCCTGAATTTTGGGAGACAGATGCTATTTGGTTTTATCTATCCACCTCTCCGAAGATGCCAAGTTGATTTATAGCACCGTGTATCGGAGGTTTGGACTGATGCGGCCGTTGTAGCAGACTTCGTCAGATTCCCCCTCGCTTGCGAGGGTTTTTGATTATGGGGACGTTCTTTCCTACAGGCGCAAGCCCCTGCAGTTAATTACGTTATCGGGTTACGATAACCACTTTCTCTTTCTCTAGAAGGACACTTCGTGTCGTGTGTGTTTGTTTTATTTTTGGTTACCCGTGGTTGTATACGGAGACTAATTTGTGTTGTCGCCCATAGAGCGTGGATTAGTCCAAATCCGTATTTTCTTAGATTTGGGTTTGGGTTGGTTTAAGCATCGTTAATCCTGTTTTAGATTAAGATCAACTCAAATGTTTGTTGAGAATACGTTCGTCTAATTTTAGACTAAGATCTATTCAACAGGATTTTCTTTAGTTTATAGGGGCATTGTGGTCCGCGATTTAGTGTTTAGGGACGTTGCGGTCCGCAATTTAGTTTTAAGGACATTGCGGTCCAAAGAGTTTAGTTTTAAGGACGTTGCGGTCCACAATTTAAAGACATCATAGTCCATGGAATTTAATTTTTAGGGACGTTGCGGTCCGCAATTTAGTTTTAAGGACGTTGCGGTCTATGGAGTTTAGTTTTAAGGATATTGCGGTCCATGATTAGTTTAAGGAAATTACGGTCCACAATTTAGTTTTTAGGGACATTGCGGTCCGCAATTTAGTTTTAAGGACATTGCGGGGTTATTTTAAGGACATTACGGTCCATAATTTAGTTTTTAGGGACATTGCGGTCCGCAATTTAGTTTTAAGGACATTGCGGTCCACTGAGTTGTTGGTTTGGGGGTATACCAAGAATTATTGGTTATTGGGACCCTCCACCTCTCTGATGACGTTGAAGAATTACAACGACATGCATCAGAGGTATGACCAAATTTCATATTGAGGGAAGATGCGGGATGAACATCGTTTTAGATGTCATCTGTAGAAGATCACTAGTCATCTTTTGAATTTAAAATTGACTTGGGGAGACCTGAGTATAGTATCTCATTCGATTGGTAATCAAAGAAAGTTTTGGTCTCGGGGAACATAGCTGCTTTGTACTAAGCTTGGTCTTTTATAGTGTTAAACATTAACACTTGCTCGGTGAAAAAAGAGATGAGATATTCTCTGTGTTTTGTTCTGTCTCTTACCTAGAGTTTCTTTTTCTCTTTTAAGAGGTCTTCTTCTCTCTGGAGATTTAAATTCTCTTTTCTTTTAAGCTTACGAGGGTGTTTCTCTCTCTCTCTTTTTCTTCTCTCTTCTTCTCTTTTTTTCTTGTGTCTCTTGGCTCCTATTTATAGAAGAAAGAAAAGAATCAATTTTTTCAAAAAATCTCTTATTGAGAGATTTTGGTTGATTTTATAATCAACCAAAATGACCTTTTAGATCAATCAGTAAATTTTATTCACCGTTGGATTTTAAATCCAAGGACTTCTGTTTTACAGAAGATATTTCTCATAAGATTAGGAAAATATTTCCCTATACAGAATCTTCTTCTGTAAATTGGTGATTTTTAATCACCATTGGATTTTTAATCCAACGGCGTTCTGCTTTACAGAGCGCAATCTTTCTTATTTAGAAAAATCTAAGGAAACATTTTCCAAATAGGGTTTTGATCCATTTTATTTAGAATTTAATTCTATTGGTTCAGAAGGCATAGGATCCCATCACGTGTAGCACGTGACCCCACGAAGTTAAGCCCATCCTAGAGTGTCACGTGCTATCACATGACTTTTTCCTGGCCAATTGTTTGTTTTAAGAAGGCGCTTATATACTTTGTATATGGCGGTCACGTGTCTGCACGTGAGGCTCAGTTTTAGCCTCATTTTCAGCCTTGTTTTGTCAAGCGTAGTGCCTATGACGTGTGGGCACGTGATGCTCCATTTGGGGACTTTTCCAATTGCTTTTTATATTTATTATTTATTTTTCATAAGGGAACAAATGCCCCACAGTATTGTTCTCACGTGGATTGCACGTGAGTGCAACGCTGTCACCCTTATAGCCGTTGGATTGCCTAGACGAACGAGGAGGTGAACCATCCTTGTCATGTCTTATAAATGCAAGCGTTTGGTTCCTTAGGCAACCACTGTTTCTTCATCTTCTTTCTTTTTTGTTTTCTTTGAGAATTTAATTTTCCTCCTCAGAGCTTAGTTCTCTGCTATTATATTTCAGAGTTAAACTCTGTCAAAAAGAAACCCTTTTTAGGTAAAGATCTTGCACATCGGAAAAAACCTTTTCTTTTTGAACAAAAATTTCTGGATTTTAAATCCATTATGAGAGATTTGCTCTCCTATGAAACCCATCCGCTTAGGGATCCAAAGATGCGATCTTTGAGCAGTAAACCTCCATATCTCGGGCATTCCCTCTGATTTTTGAGGATTCATGGGATTTTGTTTCTCATGTATTTTTTATAAGTTTATGGAATTTAATTCCATCACATAAAAGGAATTTAATTCCTCTGGCAAAGTGCTTAGCTCTGAAAGATCAAAAGGACCCTTCGGGAATTTTATTCCCCGGTGTTCTTGAAAATCTATTTAAGGGATTTTTCCTTTATCTTTTTACCCAGTTAACAGAATTTGTAATGGGTGTCTTAATAGAACTTGTTTTCTCTGTGAGGATATCAAGAGTTGCTTAAATTCTCGTGTCTGTTTCAACAAGCATTTTCTTGATCAGTTTGATCACTAAACTCTCACTAATTTTTCTATTCAGACACTATGGCCGCTCACCTGTATGACCTTGACGAAATTATTTCTTATGGAGACATTCGCGCACAAGACCGTTGTCAAAACCAGGAGTTTACAAATGCCCAATGTGCTGAGATTATGAGTCGCTTTAATGAATATAACGGTCGACTACTTTCTCGTCGCTCCGCTCTTTTGAGGATCATCGTGTGAGCGATTTGGGAAGCACTTCCTGGATTTTACGAAGCCATGCCGCTTAAGGCACTGGATGATACTGAAGACAAGATACACTCAGTATATCTAATGGGCCTGATCTCGAATAGGCGGCGAGATAATCTTGTTGATATCTTGCATCAAATTTTCCAACAAACGACGATAATCGTTGCCTATCAGAGGACGGACGACATTAGCGAGGATCCTGACGCTTGCATTCGTGAGAGGATGCACACAAAAATGGTCAGAGAGGCCAGAAGCATTTTAGAAGGCCTTATTTCTGAATTCCTCAATCCATGTCCAGGATTTAATGTTTTACCATTGTATACATTTTAATGATGTTTTTATACCATGTATAAGTTCTTGGAGTATGAATGACAAAACTTCTTCTTCCCTCCTTTTTATGTTCATATGTATTCTGCATGAGGTGTTCTTATTCTGCTATTGGTGTTCACGTGTTTTGTGCAAGAGGCGCTGCTGGGGAGTTTAACTTTGAGCTAGTGCCGGTGCTCACGTGTTACGCATGTGCGATGCCATTTTAGTTTTCAAAATAGATTAACGCGGGTACTCACGTGCCATGCACGTGAGACTCTGCTGCTGAGGTCGTTTCATCTCCTTATTCTGATTCCAATGAGTCACCTTTTTCATTTTACATCTCTCCCTTTTTCTAGACCTTGGGAATAGTTCCACCATGCGCAATATTTTCTGTGCATAACATTGAATGCTTCTCTTTATAACCCGAAGCCGTGCCTTTCTTCCTCTCTTCAAAGAGAAACCCATTTAGGCCTTAGGGTGATCATTTTGAGAAACAGACCAAAGGTTATGGCTTGCAACCGCCCCCACGCTCGTCGACAACCATGGGAAGTGCCTGTTTCCCCAATTAGAACAAAGCTCTATTCAGAATTCAAACTTTGAATTAAAGCTGCGCTTTTATAAAAGAGCTGCGCTACAACTAGCGCACCCCGTGCAAAGCGCATAGGCGCTAGCGTTAGATGCGCTGCGCTATAAGTAGCGCACCATGTGCAAAGCACGTGTGCGCTAGCGCTAAGAGCGCTGCGCTCCAAGTAGCGCACCATAAGCAGAGTGCATAAGCGCTAACGCTGGAACTAAATGTTCCTCACCGTTGGATCAAATATCCAACAGATATGATTAAATCATAAATTAACAAGAATAAAATTTCGTTGAATCTTTCCAAACAGAAAAGATTGTGCCATGGATTTGGAACACCGTTGGATCAATGATCCAATGGTGATTGAAAATCACTAAAATACAGAACAAATTCTGTAAAGGGGAAAGATTTCTCAATCTTGTTAAAACAAGAAGATTATCTTCTGTAAACCAGAAGCCCTTGGATCAAAGATCCAACGGTGGGGAAATTCCTAAATCAATTAGAGAAAAGATCTCCTTAACTGATTCAACAAATCATCATCCCCTATATAAAGGACTCAAGACTTCACGTCTTGTATAGAGAACCCCCCCCACCCATAAACTTTGAGAAACTCAAAGATAAAGAGCAAGCTCTTGCAAGAAGAAATTTCTTCAAGATAAAGATGATGGATGATGAACACAGAGATGAAATCATCTCAAAGAAAGAAAAATTCATTTCTTCAAAAATATCATAGATCTACAAGACAAAAAGTCTTTCACAAACGAGATCAAAAGATCGCATCATCATAATAAAAGAAGAACATAATTCTTCTCACAGATCATGGATCTATAAACGCAAAGCTTTTCATCAACATAAGAGATTGGAAATCTCTCCTGCAAAATAAGAACTGTTGTTCTTAAATTTTGAGACAAAGTCTCTTTTAAAAGAACATAAATCTGTTCCCAGATCATAAAATTGATCAGTTGCGCTTTGCGCTTTTGAAATGCGCCTTGCGCTCTTGAACTGCGCTTCTGCGCTCTCTGGACTGGCGCTCAGCGCCAAATGCGCCACGTGTCAACCATGTATGCGCCAATTAACAACTTGCGGTTTGCGCTTCTGAAATAGCGCACTGCGCTCATGGGCTGGCGCTCAGCGCCAAGCGCACCACGTGTCCCTCACGTGTGCGCCACTAAACTGAAAGCGCAATGCGCTCATGGATTAGCGCTCAGCGCTCATAAACTGACATCATGCACTCGTCATCTAGCGCCTAGCGCTGAGTGCGACACGTGTCCCCTACATATGCGCTACTTGGCAGAAGCGGAATACGCTCTTTGATTGGAGAAAAGCGCCTAGCGCACCACGTATTGCGCTGACAGAATTAAATTCTGTCTTTTAATAAGCCCAGAGTTTTGATCAATGCTCACCATTATTAAAAGGGACAAGCCCAAATAAAATCTCAACAGCCCTAAATAAAATGTTAAACATTTTAATCTGATTGGACTTAGCCCAAGATTGGCCATAAGTCCTCAACTTATATTAATTGAGCCCATCTGCTCATAAATATTTTAACAGATCTTAGCCCTAAATTGGACTACAGATCTTCCAACCAACTCAACGTCGGTTCGAGGGTACATCTCTTTACTCCTCTGATATTTGTCGTTGTAATCCTTCAACGTCTTCAGAGAGGTGACGGGTCTCGACAACCACACATTTCATGAACTGTGGGGTACTTAAGCCCATGGACTATGATGTCCTTAACCTTGACTGTGAGGTCTTTAAACTCACGGACTATGATGTCCTTAACCTTGACTGTGAGGTCTTTAAACTCACGGACTATGATGTCTTTAACCTCGACCGTGATGTCTTTAAACTAACATTGGACCGAGATGTCCTTAAACTAACATTGGACCGCAATGTCCTTAAACTAATCGACCGCAATGTCCCTAAACTAAACAATAGAGTCCAAATGCTCTTTTGTTGGATCTAAATGATCCCGTTAAGTTGATTGTTTCGCCCAATCAGAGCAAAGCTCTGTTGAAATTCAAATTCAAAATTTTGAAGCAACGCTTCAAATCTCGGGCGCAACGCGCCACATGTCAGGCGCTGATACGTCAGCGCAGCGACCAAGAAGGCACGCCCAATCAGAGCAAAGCTCTATTAAAGGAAGCAACGCTTCAGTTGCGCAGGCGCTGCGCTGCGCGACACGTGTCAGCGCGGATGCGCTAGCGCAGGTGCGCTGCGCTGCGCGCTGCGCGATACGTGTCAGCGCGGTTGCGCTAGCGCAGTTGCGCTGCGCTGTGCGCTGCGCTGCGCGACACGTGTCATGCGCTGGGGCATCTGTGCCAAACAGAATTAAAATTTTAAGAAATCTTTTCTGTTCTTGTTAAAACAAAAAAAAATTCTTCTGTGAAGCAGGAGCCCTTGGATCAAAGATCCAACGGTGGGAAAAATTCCCCAAATCACTCAAAGAAAGATCTCTCTAACTAATTTATTCGCACTATAAAAAGGACCCCAGACCTCAATCCAAAGGCATGAACATTTTCTTGAAAAAAGTCAAGAGCTTCAAACAGAGAGAGAATTCTGAGAAAATTTCAAAGAAAAAGGTAAAAACCTTCTCGAGAGAAAAGAAATCTCTTTAATAAATCATTGATCTAAAAACTAGATCAATGTTCTTCACATAATAAATAGTGCTTTGCACTTCTTATGAACCACTGGTTCTTCAAAAATAAGGAAACAACAAAAATAAAAATAGTGCTTTGCACTTCTGTTCTTAAATCTAAAAGATTCTTAGTGCTTTACACTTCCAAACTGCGCTGTTGCGCTCTTGAGAGAGCGCCACGTGTCAGCTACAGAATAATTTGCGCTATGCACTCTTAAAATAGAGCTTCGCTCTCTGGAATTGGCGCAACTCACCAGAGCGCGCCACGTGTCAACAGCGCAACAGCGCAGCGCACTAGCGCAGCGCACTGCGCTGTTGCGCTTGCGCTCACCAGAGCATGACACGTGTCCTCACCATAAGCGCTTGTGCTCTTTGACTGGCGCTTGCGCTCTTTGACTGGCGCAAAGCGCCTGAATAATGCAATGCATTTATTTTACTGAAGGGCCAGGCCCAAATCAGAGGGGCCTAGTAGGCCGAATTAAATTGCAATACAATGAAAAGGGGCAGAGCCCAAACAAAAATTGAAAATGCAATAAACAGGGCAGAGCCCAAGCAAGACTGATGCTCTGCATCATATATAAATGGGCATAGCCCTGACAAAATAAATAATGCTATGCATTATTAAACAGGAGCAGAGCCCCAGTAAAGGCCTAACAGGCCAAAAATAAATAAAATGTTGAACATTTTCAACTGGACTTAGCCCAATTCTGGCCGTAAGTCCTTAAATTAAATTGACTAAGCAAGATTGCTCTCTTAAATCAATTTACATCTGGTTCGAGGGTACATCTACGAACTCCTCTGACACAGGTCGTTGTAATCCTTCAACGACGTCAGAGAGGTAACGGGTCCCGACGACCACACATCGATACGGACTGCGGGGTTCTCAAACTCATGGACCGAAACGTCCCTAAACTAATGTCGGACCACCACGTCCCTAAACTGGAACATGGACCACCATGTCCCTAAACTGGAATATGGACCACCACGTCCCTAAACTGGAGCATGGACCGCAACGTCCCTAAACTACCTATGGACCACTACGTCCCTAAACTGGAACAATAGAGCCTCCAAATGCTCTTTTGCCGGATCTAAACGATCCCGTTTAAGTTGATCTTAGCCCCCAAACACGGCTAACGTATCCTTAAACATTCAAACGGACTATAAAACTCCAAATCAACCTTGGTTCAAGGGTACATCTCTGAACTCCTCTGACATCTGCCGTTGTAATCCTTCAACGACGTTAGAGAGGTGATGAGTCCCGATGGCCAGATATTAAATGGATTATCACGTTAAGTTGATCTTAGTCTCAAACAGGACTATCGTATCCTTAACGAACGTTTAAGTTGATCTTAGCCGCAACGCGACTAATGCATCCTTAAACTAAAAACACCAAACCCAAATCTAAGTAAATACGGATTTGGACTAATCCACGTCCTACGGGCGACGGCATTACTCAGTCTCCGTATACAATCCACGGGCAACCACAAACAAAACAAACACACACGACACGAAGTGAAATTCTGGAGGAGAAAGTTGTTACCGCGATGCGGTAGCGTAATTAACTGCAGGGGCTTGCGCCTGCAGGGAAGAGCGTCCCCACAATCAAAAACCCCTCAAGCGAGGGGGAATCTGACGAAGTCTGCTACATCGGCCGCATCCGTCTAAACCTCCGATACACGGTGCCATAAATCAACTTGGCATCTTCGGAGAGGTGGACGGATAAAACCAAATAGCATCTGCCCCGAATCTCAGCGCTAGGACATCGCAGTCTTGTGCGCCGTCCTTCGGAGGGGAACAGATTCTGGCACGCCCGGTGGGACCTTTTCCTCTTTCCACTCCACACTTCGTGTGTCGTCTTCACGAACCAGTCGCGGTTTGTTAATGGTTGCCTTCAGATTTCAAGTTACTAAGATTTGGTCTTTTGCCTGGCGCAGAACTCAAGATTCAATGGCCTCTAATTGCACCAACTGCTCGAAGTGCCACTGCAATAAACGCTCCACCTCACCAGGAGGTGTGGTATATGGGCCCCAAACGGCTTCCTTCCTCACTCTGCTAGTAGACCAGGTAACCCAAGCCACCACTGGCCTGTTCTTCGGGACCATGATCCCACCTACAAGCTTTCCTACGCCAATACCCGCACCGGAAGTGAACAAAAAGTTGGTCTTCGACCGGCTCACTGCTACGACGGCCCCTGTCAACGGGTCGCCCGCTACCAAACCGACAGCCTCTGTTTTCACCAGGCTAAATCAGAACTCTAAATGGCTGTCCAAAGGAAGGCAACAGCTGCTGCTTCAGAAGTCGTCAAGGCGGCTTCCCCTGTCAAAGAGTCAGTATTGAAGATTCCTGCTCCTGCCCCCGTTCGAGGATCCGTCTTCGACAGGTTGAATATCAACCCTCAAAAGACAACCTCGGTCTTTAAGAGGTTAACACCGGCAGCGCCTCATTCAGACAGGGGGCAAAAAGAAGATGTCTCAATCTCCGAGCCAGTCCCAACGGCTCGTCGTGCTCGACGTCGCCATTGGTAACGAGTGAGGAAGGCAGGGGACAACTCCCCCTCAGGGCTAACTCCACCGGCTCCAGTGGTGGAAGTCAACGCAGCTGTTCCAACTGGGAACAGCTTTGAACTGCTGAGGAGGGTACGGAAGAATTCTCCAACCGCTACACTGAAAAGATCTCCTCCGCCTACGGGGAGAGTCCCAGAAACGAAGCAAGAACAACCCCCTCAACGGCTGTCCTCAAAAATTTATAAAGTTTGGCGGAGAGCTCAAGATTCCGTGATTGACCCAGATCGCTCTCGTCAACAGAAAAAGGCGAAAGTGGAAAAAGAAAAGGACCGTCCGATTAAACAGGAAAGGATGGCAGCTGCTAGAATGCCCACTTCAACGGTTCCTTCAACCTCAACGGCCCACAAAAGAAGGAGGCCAGAGAAAACTCCCGCGTCAGCGGTAAAAGTTAAAAATGGTGAACCTAAACGCCCCAAGTCAGGGGACATAACAGTTCATACGGTTTACATGGCATCGGGAAAAGAAGATAGCCGCATATCAACAGGTCATAGACCGCACACGAGATCAGTGACCAAGGCTCAGGAGCAGCAGCAGAAGCTCCAAGAAATGATGAACGCTATGGCTGCACTTACAGGGCCAAAAAAAAACCTCGAAACGTCCTCGGATGAACGCCAAGAGGAAGAAACCGACGCCGAATTCCTTCGTCGAATATTGGAGAAGAAGGACAAAGAGGCTGCTGAACAAGCAGCCAACATACAGCGTATGGGCCTCCTCTTCCAAGACATGATAGGGATGATGATACAACAAGATCCTCCGGCTGAAGAGCCCCCGATCGTCCTTGGAGACGATAGGGGAGAAACATCAAATCCTCCACCAGCGCTGTCGATGGCTAAGGAGGATACAATCTCCAAAGCCGATTTGGATGAGTACATCACCCAGCAAATACGGGTTCATCATGCGACCGAAGCTGCCTGCCAGGTCGTAAAAACGGGGCGGCCATATCCAAGTTTGTACGATCAAATCAAGTACCCACCCGGTTACACAATTCCCAAGTTCTATGTCTAAAAGGGGACGGGCAATCCTCACCAGCATGTTGCCCAGTTCAGGGCACTCTGCGGCAACACCGGCGGTGATGACAAGCTATTGCTCCGCCAGTTTGTTGGAAGCTTATCAGATACGGCGTTCGAATGGTACTCTGAGCTCCCGAACGACTCTATTAAAACCTTCGCGGAGATGGAGCTGCTGTTTACTCAACGATTTGCAAGTGCCAGTGAACGTACCCCGATGACGGCACTGATTAACGCCAGGGTAAAACCCGGAGAGACGTGGGTTCAGTACGCTATACGATGGCGGAACTTATGGTCGAAGTGCGAGCAGCGCATTGAAGAAGCTCCCGCAGTGGGTATGTTTGTGGGAACCCTTTATCCACAAGCAACCATCTCACAATTTATGATGTTTTTCAAGCCAACTACCTTCCAGACCTTGATTGACAAACTAGCGCAAATGGATCAAATGGGCCATAAACCCCCTCTTCCAAGGCCGGACTCCCGAAATGACAAAGGGAAGGGAAAAGCGATCGTCATCGCTAATGCTCAACAACAACCGAGCAACTCGAAGCCGGTTGCTCGTCAAAATAATATGCGCCCGTACGTACCCCTTGAGGATAGGATGGGGCGTCCTTATTCCTTTCCCCGCGATAAAACGAGGAGGTTATTCGAGCTGGCGTTGCGCAACAGACTCATAAATCTGCCAGACCCAAAACGTCCGTTGCAACCAAGTGACGTCAACGAACCCAACTACTGTCCTTATCATCGAGTACTAGGCCATCCGATCGAAGATTGCTATGTTTTCAAAAATTGGCTTGAAAACCAGTACCGACAGGGCAAGTTCGCGTTATCTGACAAATGGAAAGTGAATCCCCCGCAGCCCCACACCTCTAAGGGGACGAATACGCCGGGGGCAACATGCTCCGTCATTGAAGAAGCTCCTTGGGAGGTTGTATTATCAGCCAAGACAAAGAGGATGCTAAACGATCTTCAGATATGTCCAGCGATCAAGTGGAAGAACCCGTTGGAACCGCAGATCATTGAAGGGATGTTGAAACCATGTCCAACTCCAAAGACCGATGGTGGTGGTTCAAGCACTTGCAGCCAGCCGTCAAAATCTTCGAAAAAGAAGAAGAAGAAATCTAAGAAGCCCGTGAAGCCTGGCGACAAGCGCACGGACTTACAAAAGCAAATTGACGCGCTGGATGAATACAACCAAAAAGCATGGACTCCCATTACGCTCCAAGAGTTCCTCAATCACATCTTTCAAGAAGAAGATGAGGGAGAAAGTTCATCGGATGAATCCGAGGAATATGTGGCGAGCTGTCATATGATTTCCCATTCGATCACGAACGATGAGAAGACTCCTTGCACCGAAAAGCTGGGGGCAGATCCTGAACCAAAAGTTCTGGGGCCATCAGATGAAGTAATTGACGCACTCCTTAATGAAGCTCGGTTGAAAAGTAAAGCTGATCGGGAGCGTGAGGCGGCTATATTTGAAAGGGCCAAGCGCCAGCGACTTGATGAAGGAGCTGAGACGATCCCGTTGGAGCTGAACACCTCCGCTACCGACAAAAGCCAATTCAAGATGAGGAAAAAGTTTGCTAAGGCCATATCAATGGGTATGAAGCTACCATCCTCTGAAGGAAGCATCACCAATGAAATAGAAATGCACCCGTCCTATTGCTTATATCATCAGAAGGTTTCGCACCCCACCCAAGAGTGCAAAGCTTTCGATAGATGGTGGCAAGGATACGTTGCTCATCGACAATGCTTTAAACGGGAAAAGCGTAAAACTCGTCGGGAGCAAAGAAATACGACCGGAGAGCTTGAAAGAACTACCGGCGATTGTCGCGTGGTTAACACCGGCGGGTCACAAGTGCCTACATTCGGGAGCGATTCCGATGAGGAGCTGGAACTTGCCCCTCTCTTTAAAGAATCCACTTCGGAAAAAGAAGAAGAGCTGAAGGTCTGTGAAAATATTCGGCTACGTAATCGCACGCTGCCCGAAAAGAACCTCGGACCCTCGAACAAAAAAGATAAAGGGAAAGAAAAGGCCACTGAAGATATCGTTTTAGATGACCAAGTGGTGGAAGAGCTAGCTGCCAAAGACCCACCAAAGAAGAATAAGGTGGATTACAACGTCTTAGCACATCTGAGGAAGCTGCCCTCACAGCTCAGCATTCTTGACGCCCTTTTGCTATCAAAAGAGGCAAGAGATTCGTTGATTAAGGCGCTCCAAGACCCAGAACAATTCCAAGCATGCCTGGCCGAGGAAAAGATGAAGGATGAATTGGAGGAAGTGCACACGGCCGATATTACTTTTGGCGATGAAGACCTTCTACTTGGGACGTGCGAACACAATCGCCCTCTCTATGTCTCGGGATACTGCCATGATATAAAGATAGGCAAAATCCTGATCGATAACGGGTCGTCTGTTAACCTACTCAACATGCGGGTGTTGAAGGAAATCTGCATGAGCGTCCAGCACCTTGCTCGGGACAAGATCACCATCTCCGGGTTCGACTCCCAATCGTCAAAGACTCTTGGATCTGTGATACTGACGCTACGCTTCGGGCTACTCGTCACGGACATTAAGTTCCACGTCATAGACGCCAAGACATGCTACAACGCTTTGCTCGGCCGACCATGGTTACACGAGTACAACATCATCCCTTCTACACAACATCAGTGTATGAAGTATTTTAAGGATGGTTTCGAGTATACCGTGACGGGAGAACTGAACCCTTTCTCTGTGAACGAGGTCCGCAAATACGAAGACGCCAAATACTTCTTACCGGATTTCGAAGACACGGAGAAGTGTCATAAGCCGGAGAATAAAACTAACGCCACCATCCCTGTCTTCGGCAGTGATACCGAGAAGGAAGAGGAGATGGTTTATTCGGGTCCGCCCCAACACAACAAGCCGGGACCATCAGCTCCTACGTTGATCTTTGGCAGCGACTCGGAAGATGAAGTCCACGCTGTATTCTCTGCTCGACCTTCAATACGAACGTTCGCTGACGAAGAGCAAAGTCTGCAAGTCGCCATGGTGCCGCTTAAACACCATAAAGAACTGGATGCACTTAATATTTACAACGTAGAAGAGCTACAAACATTCTACATCCCTCCCAGGCGAGAAAGCGAGAAAGCAATTCTGTTCTACCGCTCTGAAGAAACCAAGGTGAAAAAAGAAATCTGGCATGGCGTGGATCCTACGCTCGACAGGCTTCAGCCTATATGTCTTCCCAGATATTATACAGAGGGTTTGAAGAAGCTGCTGAAACGCCAGGGGATATCCTTCAAACAGACCGTTAGAAAGGGGAAATTCTATGACAGGGTCTGGAACGTTCCCGGGACTCAACGCAAACTGCCTAATGGGAGAATGGAAACAAAAGGGCTTGGATACATTCGGTCAAAGAAACGAGAGTTACTGCCCAGCTGTTATGTCGTGTATGACCTCGATGAAGAAGCGGATGCTCAATGGGAGGACGCTAATCCTAAACCAGTGAAAGTTCCAGATGCAAAGGAGCCCAGTCCGTCGTTCGAGGAACAAATGGACAGACTTATAAAGAAAGCGGTCAAAAAGTCCGAGATGATCACAACCGCGAGACGGCCATTTATGAGAAAGCCAAGACGCAACACCTTCTCCAACAGGCCGTAAAGGATGAAAATGCCGCTCCTTGTCAACCTGTTATAAAGAAGGCTCGGCGCAAAAGCAGAAATAAGTTGAAAGCCCAAAAAGGCACTCAACAACAACAAAGCAGGGCTAAGAAGCCATGCAAACGGGAGTTGAGCGTTATTGATCTATCCCTCATGAAGAAAATGGGTCGAGCGTACTCGTTTCCTCGGGACAAGACGAAGAAGATACTTGATCTTGCTCTAAAGCATCAAATGCTTACATTGCCGGAGTCTAAGCACCCCGAACAAGCAAGCGAGGTCTCTGGCCCAAACTATTGCTCTTACCATCGAGTAATAGGGCACCCGCTCGAAGACTGCTTCACCTTTAAGAATTGGGTCGAAGATCAGTACCAGCTCGGCAAGTTCGCTCTGTCTGACAACTGAAAGGTAACGCCGCCACAGAAATACGAGCCCAAGGTCACGAAAGAAGAACCGGTTCCACATTGGGATTGGAAGCGAATTCGCACCTGTCACATGATTACAATATTAAAAGAAGAGCCCGAGAACATAGATGAGCTCCCTTGGTGCTTCGAAAACAGCAGCGACGAGATAATCTCAGAATTCCCACGAGCGCCAAAAGAGCTGAAAGATGGAATCCATACCACTGCAGATAACCTCAAGAAGATTGAGTTGGGGACGGCAAGCGATCCACGACCGACATTCATCAGCGAGTTACTATCTGAAGAAAGGGTAGCTGCGTTAAAGGATGTGCTTCTGCAGCATAGAGATTGCTTCGCGTGGAATTATTCTGAAATGCCGGGACTAGATCCAGAAATTGCTGTACACAAATTGGCGATATCCCCGGACATCAAGCCAGTCAAACAAGCGCCGAGGAGAATGCGGCTCGAGCTCGAGATGAGTATCAACGCCGAGGTCAAGAAGCTGATCGACTCTGGCTTTATCCAGGAGGTTCAATATCCTGAATGAATCGCTAACATCGTCCCGGTGATGAAGAAAAATGGGACGATGCGCATATGCGTGGACTTTCGGGATCTCAATAAAGCTTGCCCGAAGGATGATTTCCCAGTGCCAGTCACCGAACTGATGATAGACAATACGTCCACTCATGAGGTTTTCTCCTTCATGGACGGCTCAGCGGGGTATAACCAGATAAAGATGCATCCCGAAGATCAGAAGCACACCGCCTTCAGGACTCCTCTGGGCATATTCTGCTACATGGTGATGCCCTTCGGTTTAAAGAATGCCGGTGCCACTTATCAAAGGGCCATGATGAAGATCTTCGATAACCTTATACACGAAATCGTCGAATGCTATATCGACGACCTCGTTGTTAAAAGCAAATCATATGAGGAACATCTCGAGCATTTGAAGACCGTATTTCAACGCCTTCGACAATACAACTTGAAGATGAACCCGCTCAAGTGTGCATTCGGAGTTTCCTCTGGAAAATTCCTAGGATTCATCGTCCGACACCAAGGTATTGAAATAGATCCGTCAAAGATCAAAGCGATCATGGAAATGCCTCCGCCGAGAACTCTTAAACAGTTGCGATCTCTCCAAGGGAAGCTCGCATACATACGGCGATTTATAGCCAATCTTTCAGGCAAGTATCGTCCCTATAGCCACCTGATGAAGAAGGGAACCCCATTTGTTTGGGATCACAAATGCCAAGGCGCACTGGACGAGATCAAGCAATACCTGCAGAACCCTCTAGTGTTGGCTGCTCCAGTTAAGGGAAAGCCTCTCATTCTTTACACGACCGCCCTCGAAGATTCTTTAGGCGCACTATGGGCCCAAGAGAACGACCAAGGGAAGGAAAGAGCACTTTACTACTTAAGTCGAGTTCTGCTGGGGGCAGAAAGCAATTACTCTCCCATTGAGAGGCACTGCCTGGCGTTAATCTTTGCGATAACAAAGCTCAGATATTACGCATTAGCACATGAAGTCCGTCTCATTTCGAAGGTGGACCCTCTCAAATATTTAATGTCAAAAGCCATATTGACAGGTCGACTTGCTAAATGGGCTCTACTCTTGATGGAGTTCTCGATAACATATCAACCTCTTAAGGCAGTCAAAGGCCATGCCATTGCCGATTTCCTCGCTGAACATCCGATACCCGCCGATTCTCCTTTGAATTGCGATCTTCCAGACGAACATGCGTTTGATGCGATCGACGGTGATAATACCCGGTGGGAGCTTTATTTCGACGGAGCGTCTTCCGTAAAGAAGCGCAAACAAAGTACCCCTATAATCAAATCGGGGGTAGGCCTCATCTTCGTGACTCCACAAGGAGGGATAATGCGCTTCTCTTTCTCCTTAACAGAGCCGAGGACAAACAATGAAGCCGAATATGAAGCTCTGATAGCAGGCCTCGAGATCGCCATCGACATGGGAATTGAAAATCTCCTCATATATGGAGATTCCCAACTGGTCATTAGTCAAATAAACGGCAACTACCAGACATGCAAACCAGAATTGGTGAAGTATGGTGAAAAGGTGCAACAGCTGTTGACCCAAATCCCCTCCTACACTTTGGAAAACATACCGCGCGCGGAAAACAGCAAGGCAGACACATTGGCCAAACTTGCTAAAGAACTGGCTGACGAGAACCTCGATGACGTTAAAATCGTGGTGCAAAGCCGTCGGGTGCTTGCCCCAGCAGAAATATCTCCGGAATCATCCGAAGAAAAAGGAGCGAACGAGCAGACGACCCTGCAAGTAAAAGACTGGGAAAATACCGAGGATTGGAGAGAATTCTTCATAGATTACTTCAAGTCCCACCGATTGCCTGAAGAAGCGTCCACAAGACATCAGCTTATGAAACGAGCTCTGTCTTTCGCCTTTGTCAATGATACTCTGTACAAAAGGTCGTTTGATTCTCTGTGGCTGAGATGTTTAGGACCTGACAAAGCGAAAAAAGTCGTCCAGGAAGTTCACGACGGAGTCTGCGGTTCTCACCAAGCGGGCCCAAAGATGAAGTTGAAGATCAAACGGATGGGCTACTATTGGCCCACGATGATCCAGGACTGCCTCGAATATGCGAAGCAATGCCACTCATGCCAAATTCATGGGGACTTCATCCATCAGCATCCGAATCCACTACATCCAACGGTGACTAGCTGGCCATTCGAAATGTAGGGGACTGATATAGTCGACCCCATCGAACCAGCATCGTCTAGAGGACATCGTTTTATCCTAGCGACGACTGACTACTTCTCTAAATGGGCAGAAGCAGTACCGTTAAGAGAAGTGAAGACAGAAAATATCCTCCACTTCTTCAAGACGCACGTCATATATCGGTTTGGAACTCCGCGACGAATCATCTCCGATAATGGGCCAGCTTACAGAAGCCACAAGATCAGTCGCTTCGCGCAACAGCATAATATAGACTGGAGATATTCCTCAGTTTATAATCCGCGAGTTAACGGCCTAGCTGAGGCCTTCAACAAGACCTTGATGAAGATCATGAAGAAAACAGTGTCACGAAATAAGAAAGACTGGCACGAAAGACTGCAAGAAGCTCTCTGGGCGTATCGAACTACGTTTAAAACGGCCACGAACGCAACGCCATATGCGTTGGTATTTGGGACGGAAGCAGTACTCCCCCTCGAGATAGAGATACCCTCTCTACGAATGGCAGTCCACTACGAGCTGACGAACGAAGAAAATGCTAACCTTCGGCTTGAGGAGCTTGATGCCCTTGAAGAAACACGGCTCATAGCGCAACAAAATCTGGAGGCCTATAAAGCAAAAATGACGCGCTCATATGAAAGACTGACCCGACCGAGGACATTTCGCCAAGGCGAACTCGTGCTAGTGGTCAAAAGGCCTATGATCCCCAATCACGCCAAGCGAGGAAAATTCGAGCCAAACTATGAAGGCCCGTACATCATAGATAAGGTCTACCAGGGTGGGGCCTATCTACTCATGGACATGCACGGTGAAAGGCCTTTCAGGCCAATAAACGGTCGCTTCCTAAAGAGATACTACGCTTAATGATCCACGGCCTAGGTCAATGATAGATGACGACGACTATGTCCGCTCGCTATCTTCCTAAGCTCAAGCTTTATAAGCAGTAGCCGGCCTTCTCCATGACGGACCGAAATGTCCTTAAACTAATAGCGGACCGAAACGTCCTTAAACTAATACCGCAGCATCCTTAGGCTGACGAGATGAATAAAAAAAATAAATAAAAAAATATATAATAAATAAAAACGGTATGTCCATAAGCAAAAAGGGCACGGATGAAAACCCGAAAGGGCTCCGTGAGTAAAAACAGCAGGGCTACCGGCGAGTGTTCGTGAAAACCCGAAAGGGCGTGACCTCGTAAAAAAAAGAGAAAAAGAAAATAAAAAGAATAAAAAAACGGTATGTCCATAAGCAAAAAGGGCGTGGATGAAAACCCGATAGGGCTCCGTGAGTAAAAACAGCAGGGCTACCGGCGAGTGTTCGTGAAAACCCGAAAGGGCGCGACCTCGTAAAAAAAAAGGAGGAAAAAAAATATATAAAAAAAAGAATAAAAAAAACGGTATGTCCATAAGCAAAATGGGCGCGGATGAAAACCCGAAAGGGCTCCGTGAGTAAAAACAGCAGGGCTACCGGCGAGTGTTTGTGAAAACCTGAAAGGGCGCAACCTCGTCGAAGGACACTTATAGGGCCCTCTCGACCTTGTAAGGAGAAACCACCTGCGTGAGACCCTTACAACTCACAAGGGAGCAACACACTTAGGGATCCCCACGATTCCTAGGGAGAAAATACACTTGCGAGATCCTCACGACTCGTAAGGAGAACTCTCTTATGGGACCCTCACGGCTCATAGGATTTGAAAGTCTTAAGTTACAGAGACCTAAACCTGTGCTTAAGCAAACCCCTACAAACCTTCGATATTGCCATACAAATGGTTCAATACTGACCCTTGTATACAATCCACGGGCGCGAATAAACATTTCCCTAATCAAGTCTCATCCGAGACTGGGGATATGTTCGCATGATGAACAACTCTTATAAGTCCTCTCGACTTATAAGGAGAAAACCCTCTTGTAGGATCCTTACGACTTACAGAGGAACATACACTTAGGAATCCTCACGATTCCTAAGGAGAAAATACACCTACAAGATCTTCACGACTTATAGGGAGAAATATCTTTGTGAGACCCTTACGGTTCATGAAGTTAAAAGCCTTAGTCGACGGGACCCTAACCCTGGTCGCTAAGCCTCCTTTGTTCGATAACGACAGAGGCAAATGATGATTCGCTCCTGGCAATATCCCAGTTGTAGCGGTGCTGATGCCGAAATCGGTGTCCAATTTCAGGTTTACGGCGAAAAGCCAGTAGGCCGCACATGCATGCAAAATAGCCGAAATGATAGGGCAACTTGAAATAAAAAGCAGAAAGTAAAAATGTATGCATGCAAAATAGCCGAAATGATTGGGCAACTCGTAATAAAAAGCAGCGAGTAAAAATAAAATAAATAGCCGAAATGATTAGGCACCGCGAAAAATAGCCGAAATGATTGGGCAATCGCGACCTTCGCGATATAAAAGCTGAAATGATAGAGTATCGCGGAGATAAAACAAAAAAAAATGATGATAAAACTTTGGCCCTACAGTTAAGATCGCATCGATCCCTGTATACAATCCAAGGGCGTAAACAAAGAGGGAACCATACTTTCCCAACAGGCTCCGCCAGAAGACGAAGCCAAATCTCGACGGTTCAGTCCAACTCCGAAGAAACCAGTGTCTTCAGCAGATACCTCGACTCACGGATACAAACACTCCTTGACGAGAGCCTTCTGATCTGCGTCGACTCGTAGAGCCACCAGTGCCTCCGTGGGAAATTCTCGACTCGTTTCAAACCCCAAGGAAACAAATAATCCTTGGCGCTAGGGAAACAAATAATCCTTAGCAAATTCCTCGACTCACGGATACAAACACTCCTTGACGAGAGCCTCCTGATCCGCGTCGACTCGCAGAGCAACCAGTGCCTCCGTGGGAAATTCTCGACTCGTTTCAAACCCCAAGGAAACAAATAATCCTTGGCGCTAGGGAAACAAATAATCCTTAGCAAATTCCTCGACTCACGGATACAAACACTCCTTAACGAGAGCCCCCTGATCCGCGTCGACTCGTAGAGCAACCAGTGCCTCCGTGGGAAATTCTCGACTCGTTTCAAACCCCAAGGAAACAAATAATCCTTGGCGCTAGGGAAACAAATAATCCTTAGCAAATTCCTCGACTCACGGATACAAACATTCCTTGACGAGAGCCTCCTGATCCGCGTCGACTCGCAGAGCAACCAGTGCCTCCGTGGGAAATTCTGGACTCGTTTCAAACCCCAAGGAAACAAATAATCCTTAGCAAATTCCTCGACTCATGGATACAAACACTCCTTGACGAGAGCCTCCTGATCCGCGTCGACTCGCAGAGCCACCAGTTCCTCCGTGGGAAATTCCCGACTCGTTTCAAACCCTAAGGAAACAAATAATCCTCAGCGCTTGGGAAACAAATAGTCCCTAGCAAACTCCTCGACTCACGGATACAAACACTCCTTGATGAGAGCCTCCTAATCCGCGTCGACTCGCAGAGCCACCAGTGCCTCCGTAGGAAATTCCCGACTCGTTTCAAACCCCAAGGAAACAAATAATCCTTGGCGCTTGGGAAACAAATAATCCCTAGCAAACTCCTCGACTCACGGATACAAACACTCCTTGATGAGAGCCTCCTGATCCGCGTCGACTCACAGAGCCACCAGTGCCTCCGTGGGAAATTCCCGACTCGTTTCAAACCCCAAGGAAACAAATAATCCTTGGCGCTTGGGAAACAAATAGTCCCTAGCAAACTCCTCGACTCACGGATACAAACACTCCTTGATGAGAGCCTCCTGATCCGCGTCGACTCGCAGAGCCATCAGTGCCTCCGTGGGAAATTCCCGACTCGTTTCAAACCCCAAGGAAACAAATAATCCTTGGCGCTTGGGAAACAAATAATCCCTAGCAAACTCCTCGACTCACGGATACAAACACTCCTTGACGAGAGCCTCCTGATCCGCGTCGACTCGCAGAGCCACCAGTGCCTCCGTGGGAAATTCTCGACTCGTTTCAAACCCCAAGGAAACAAATAATCCTTGGCGCTTGGGAAACAAATAATCCCTAGCAAACTCCTCGACTCACGGATACAAACACTCCTTGACGAGAGCCTCCTGATCCGCGTCGACTCGCAGAGCCACCAGTGCCTCCGTGGGAAATTCTCGACTTGTTTCAAACCCCAAGGAAACAAATAATCCTTGGTGCTTGGGAAACAAATAATCCCTAGCAAACTCCTCGACTCACGGATACAAACACTCCTTGACGAGAGCCTCCTGATTCGTGTCGGCTCGCAGAGAAACTAGTGTCTCCGCGGGAAATTCCCGATTCATCTCAACATGCAAATGAACCCTCAGGCAGCAGGGACTAAAAAACTTGCTTCCTGAACAATGGGACCCTGCAAGTCAATCCAAAATGGTCTCTTGCATACTATTCACGGGTCTCACTCTCCAAAGTCGAATTTCGACGAGGAGGGAAACAACCGCTTGTGGGTCCTCTCGACTCGTAAGAGGGAAAAATTCTCTTATAGGATCCTTACGACTTGTAAGAGAAAACCACACTTAGGAATCCTCACGATTCCTAAGGAGAAAGCCCACCTACGAGATCCTCTCGATCCGTAGGGAGAAGAATCTCTATGAGACCCTCACGGCTCATGGAGTTGAAAAGTCTTAGGCAGCAGATCCGAACCTGCGGCCTAAGCCATCGTTATTTCTTAAGAAAGTCAGGATACTCGTTCTAATCATCCGTCAACCATGTTTGCTAAAATGATATGCTGATAGTAAAAGAAAGAAAAGACGGAGAAAATGACACATTACAAAAAAGTTGTATCTTTTATTCATAAACTTGATTGGGTACAGGATACATTATGTCAAAGAATAAAAAAATATATATATACATTCTTTTATCTACAAGTACAAACGATACAAAGATGGATAGCTACTGAGGAGGAAGTGTCTTTAGTAAATCCACAAGCTGCTCTCGCACTTCCTTCAGCGCCTCCTCCTGAGTGACAGCCGCAGCCACCTCCGCCTCCACCTGGGCCCGCTGCTGCAAGAAAGATAAAAGTTGCTCCTCCGCCACCTTCTGGGCTACTTCCTGGCTGGGTGCATCTCGCTCGACAACATCAAATTGTTGCCTCAATGATAACCCTTCAGAAAGACATTGCAGAAGGCCCTCAAAGACAACCTTCAGCCGTGCGGCGTTGGCCTCCACCCGAGCATGCAGTTGGGCAGACTTGCTCGAAGTCTCACCACGCTCCTTACACCTTGAAATGACTTCTTGTTCGAGGTGGCGGAAGTAAGGAGCGCTCTGCTCAATCCACGCTGTTCTTTGATTACTGGCAGCCAAGGTCTCGGGAGCGGGACGCAGCGACTCCAACTGATATAGGCGACCCTCGATCTCCCTACAATGGTTAACCCAGGATGCGATGATGCCCTCATCATGAAAGTTCACGAGTATTGTTAGCATCAGGTTAACCACCATAGCGAAGTCTGCGGCAGATGTAGGAGTTTCAACGTCAAGTTCCTCGACGTAGTCACTCAACATGCGCAGACTATTCGCGGCGCCTTTTGAAGACAGACTCCTCAGATAAGGACCCACCGGCATTGTAATACGAGGCTCGAAGGGCGCCGAGGCTGGAACGACAGCTGAAAAGAAACAGGATGCAATCAGATAACAGTTCTGAAAATAAAGAAGGGTGGATTCACCAATATGATAGTCGTTGTACCAGCTGAGGCAGGTGGCAGGGCCGGAAGGGTCGGCAGCATAGCCCTTCTTTCATCCCCTCCTTCGATTTGTAACACTGCAGTCGAGATGAGAAAAAAGGGTTCAGAAGTAATCCCATCAATGAAGAAAGAAGGATATCATTGGAAATCATACTCACCAACGTCACCAGAGGAAGAAGCGAGCTCGGATGGGAAGGAGAAGTGTGGGAGCAACATCTGATAAAGATGGTCAAAAAGTACTCCTGAAAAGGCACAACAACACGACTTCAGTACATAAACTATACATCTGAAAGATAAGACTAATAAGTTGTGAACCCATACCTTCCAACATCTTAGATGGTATGAGAGAGGGTTGAGAGGTGACTACCGCCAAGGCAGTCATTGAAGGCGCTCCCTCAAGCAGTAGGGCATCGGCGCTGGCTGCACCTGCGTTACAAGAAAGGTGAACTTGTCAGAAAGGACTATAAAGTAAAGAAAAACGGCAACTTGGGGTTTACCTGAGGAGCTTCCGGCTGAAACGGAGACGACTCCCTCCTCTATCGACATGAGGCCACCGCCCGTGGCCTCATCACCTGACTCGATGGGAACCGTCGTCGTGCTTACGCGGCCAGGAGACGGCGGAAGATCGTAGACGGGGAGAGCAATGATCGGAGCATTACCAGACTCTTGGGAGAGAGCGGCTGACTCCTTCTCGAGAGTCGTGCTCATCTCACCCGCTACTTCTTCGGGCTCCGCGACCTCCATCGGCTCATCCGCCATCACCACGATGTCACCGGCCTCAAGCGCCTCGTCCGCCACTACCCTGGGCTCAGTTATAATGATCATATCATCTGCCACCGCTTCAGGTTCGGCATCAATGACCTTCTCGGCTGCAGGCCCCTCGACCTCCACCTCAGGCTCCAAAGCCATAACGACGTTGCCCACCGTCGGCTCGAGTTCGGCAGGTACCGCCTCCTCTGTTTCTTTGGGATCAACGGTTTCCGCCTCCCCCTCGATCGGACTTGGCCCTGCAAGATAAGGGATATAAGGACCAATGACATTAAAAATCCTTATAACAAAAACTCTGAGAGAAATATTACCTGAAGCAGATTTACCGTTTGCGCTCCGAACAGCGCGCGCCACCTCTCTGCGGGCAGTGGATAGGGCGACAGGGGCCTCTTCAGATGGAGTATCAGCACGAGGGGCGGTGCTGGGACCCGCTCCCATAGCCAAGGCAGCCCTGCGCGCCTTCGCTTCATGCCTCAGCCGCTTCCTTTCCTCCCGGGCTGTCGCGATGGACCTTTGTGACGCCTCCTTCAAGGCGTCGTCATCCTCGTTCAGGGATGCCTCCAGAGCCTTTAAGGCATCTTTCATCGGCTCTTCAAAACGAACCTCCTGCGGTGGCCCAGAGGAAGCAGGAACATCGGCAGCCGGTAAAACATCTGCGTCACTTCGAGGGAACGGCATTGAGGTTCCTGTGATTAAAAGGGAAAGGTTAGATTGACCGTAACACAAGGGAAATGAAAACTTGATGAATCGAAACTTACTAAGGCCCATGGATGCTCTAAGACGTTCCTCCTCCTGGAAAGTCTTCAGAGAAGCGGCAATGGCTTCTTCGTCAGTGATGCCTGTTGAAAGGAAAGAAAGAAAAGCGTTAGTCAAAGGCAATGAAGAGGATATGCTGCAATAAAGAAAAGGCGACTAGTAGTTACCTTATTGCGCTAGTTTAGCCAGCCACGCGTCACGCCTCGCCAACCACGCTGAAGCTTCGAGAGCAGCCTCCAAGTCTGTATCATCCGGCGGCGGCATCACTAGTCCTTCGTTAGTCCCGTATTCGATCAGGCCCTTGGCATAGGGGGCATGGGGTTCCTGACCAAACACGACGTCCGCGGCGAAGAGCGACTTCTTTTTCTTTTGCCCTCCGACCCTAGGCTCACGTGGGATCGACTTCCGCTTAGCAGCCACTTTGGGACGACGGGTCCCGATGTCTGCACCTACACCGGACTCCGGTGAGGCCACGACCACTGTCTCTACTGGAGCACGGGGCGCTGGGGCTACATCTGTAATATCGGAAAGCGGCAATCCGTGCGGGGGACTTTGCGCACGTGATGGTCTTCCCCCGGCATCTTTTAGAGGAGGAACCACCGGGGTCCTTGGCATTAAGGGAGCATTACGGTCGGTGCCGGGAGGTGCTTCTTTACAGTCGATCAACACTCGCCTCTCCTCCTTTATAACGGCCCCCGTCGCATGATTGTACCACTCTTTATATACATTAAAGAGTCGTGGAGCGCAGGCCGGCGTGCTGATAAAAAAACGAGAACCCGTGTTCAGGCGCATGAAGTGATGTAACGCGTTCTCCATCCCTTCTTCATTGGCAGCGGGTTCCAGTAAGAAAGCTTCCAAGGGTACCCCCTGATCGTAGCCCAGTTGTTGGGCGAAACGATGCGGGTTATATCTCATGAAGATTGCCGCACCGCCCTGCCTGAAGACTAAGAAGCCCGGTCTAATAGAATACAAGTGGAGGGTCTCCCGGGCCGTCAACACTGAAGCTCCATCCTTAAAGGAGTCCTGTAATGGTCGCACCGCAGTGGTGGACGCTTTTCTAATGGTTAATACCTTGTCAATGAAGAACATCCCGACTCCAACGGTGTGAGGGCGAAGCAGTAAACCCCTGGCGTTCCGTAGTGAGGGGGTCACGATTGATGAGCCAATCAACTGTATAATGCGAGGAAAACCGCACTTGTCAAAGAATGAAGGCCTTTTATGCATGCCGAAGACACCCGCCGTGTGTAGCTCGAGCCACGATGCAAAGTAGTGCATCGGAAAGACCACGTGCAGTACCCCGGGCTCATTGGCATCCGCTGCTCGGCTGAGGCCATGATATAGGTGCGCCAAGCCAGCGATCCCCACAACCACCTTTACCCCGATGACCATTCGGTGGGCTGGGTAAAAGACAGAAGGCCGCATGCGATGAGAGTGCATTGGGATCGCGAACCAACTCAGCCACAGTCCGCGAAATCCTAAGAAAAAGGCCTCCTCATCCATTCCAGGGGCCGCAATTTCTGCAAAAGACATGGTTGGGGAGTTAGGAAGAAAAAAGTCCTTTTGGTCTATGTCTTTCGCTGGCAGGTTATCCAAACCTAAACCGAAAGGGTCATCCAGGGTGGCAAACTTGGCAGATCCCGATGAAATGATGCTTGGACGAAGGAAACGAGCAATGAAGTCCTCAAAGTTAACCCCCCGACTCCCATGTTTGATAAAAAGGGACTCGTAGATGTTCAACACCTTGATCAGGCTCGGGAATTGGTATTGAACGGCATTTTCCGGCATGATCCCCCTTACCATCGGCTTAGCACCGAAGACGTACTCATCTGTCGGGAGCAGCTCTTCATAGTGTTCCCTCATGACTGGTAGGCCGGATACCTCCGCGAATTCCTCCAAAGAGATGGACACTTCCCGATCCATGGCAAGGAAAGTGTGGGTGGGAATGTTCCACTGCTCCAAGAAAGCCTTAAACCACCAGGTGGGGAGCGTGGGATACTGGAAGAGAGAGACGTAGACCGCGGGGTACAATCCTAATCTTATCAACTGCGACTTCTTCGTCGACAGGATGTACCGGGCCCACGGCAGGTAGCCAATCGGATAGCGGGGGATCAGACCAATGTTATATGATTGCCCCCAGGGTCTCGCCTCGCCCTGACAGATACAACGTCCTAGGATATCCAAGACCATAAGACGTTTGACCGGAACCGCATCCATAGCGGGATGAAGAAAGCTGTTCGCGGTCCAATTCACCATCTCCACGGCATACTGCACCGAGGGTGAGGTAGCATAATGAATCGCCGTAATGGGCTCGGACGGCACTGCGCATGTGAAGCTGTGTCGACCCATAATGATCTGGTTATACCAAGACCCCCAAAGGTGGAGTTTCTTGTACTCCGGGTCGTATTCTCTAATCATGGTCAGGACCTCGCGGTCCGAGGGTGCCTCGGGAAATCCCTCCTCCGAGCGAACGAACGGGAATGAAGTATCTAGAGACATGATCGCTGCAAAAGGACAATTTAGCCGTTAGTGTTGTAATTCCAACGTTTGGCGTCTAAAAAAAATGCATTAATTAAATTAAATTAAAATTAATTAATTACACCATACAGCAGTACAGTGAGTAGGGGACCAAAGGGGGACCCACAAAATCTGGATGACAATGCATCATTTAATAAGACAGCCCCATCATTGGATGAGACTATCAACTAATGAAAAGATCCCCAAGAGAACATCCTCATTAATAATAAAAATCCCTAGAGACAAGGAGAAAATCTCTTTTTTTAGAACAAAGCTCTGTCACAGAATGACACTTGTCCAACTCTGGTCTCAGGGGAATAAGATTCCTTAAAAGAGCCTAGCTCTGTGATAATGATGAGAAAATCTAAAAAGAAAAGTTTTTCTTTAAACTCCTAAAAGATTAAAATTTTTTGGGGATCCTAAAAGATCCATGAAGACTCTTAGAAATTCTTCATTTTTTTTAGATCAAAAAAAGATCTACATTTTGATCCATGAGCAAAGCTCTGTTCATGGGTTAGAACCCATGAACAAAATCTCTTCAGATCTATGGATTCTTGAGAGCAAAGCTCTGTTGGTGAAACCCCAAAGGGAATTTCTTTAGATCAAAAGATCTATAAGAGCAAAGCTCTGTTGGTTAAAATTGATTTAAATTAATTTAACTTAATTTTAAATTAATTTTACCTAAAGTTTTCTAACTTGGAAAATGAGAGCAAAGCTCTAAAGTTCTGGAAGCAAGAGCAAAGCTCTGAAGTTCTTAAAACAAGAGCAAAGCTCTGTAAATCAAAATCTAGAAAATGGTGAAGATTTTCTAAAGGCCAGGGGCCTATTTATAAGGCGCTTGCGCCCCTTCAGCTCACCCGTTGATCCAACGGTCAGGATCTTGCCACCGCTGCACTCACGTGTGTGCCACGTGAGCGCAACGGTGGGGGGCATTTGTTTCGCCCAATCAGAGCAAAGCTCTGTTGAAATTCAAAATTCAAAATTTTGAAGCAACGCTTCAAATCTCGGGGGCAACGCGCCACATGTCAGGCGCTGATACGTCAGCGCAGCGCCCAAGAAGGCACGCCCAATAAGAGCAAAGCTCTATTAAAGGAAGCAACGCTTCAGTTGCGCAGGCACTGCGCTGCGCGAAACGTGTCAGCGCGGATGCGCTAGCGCTGCGCTGCGCGACACGTATCAGCGCGGATGCGCTAGCGCAGTTGCGCTGTGCGCTGTGCGCTGCGCGACACGTGTCAGCGCGGATGCGCTAGCGCAGTTGCGATGCGCTGTGCGCTGCGCGACAAGTGTCACGCGCTGGGGCATCTGCGCCAAACAGAATTAAAATTTTAAGAAATCTTTTCTGTTCTTGTTAAAACAAAAAAAAATTCTTCTGTGAAGCAGGAGCCCTTGGATCAAAGATCCAACAGTGGGGAAAATTCCCCAAATCACTCAAAGAAAGATCTCTCTAACTAATTTATGGGCACTATAAAAAGAACCCCAGACCTCAATCCAAAGGCATGAACATTTTTTTGAAAAAAGTCAAGAGCTTCAAACAGAGAGAGAATTCTGAGAAAATTTCAAAGAAAAATGTAAAAACCTTCACGAGAGAGAAGAAATCTCTTTAATAAATCATTGATCTAAAAACTAGATCAATGTTCTTCACATAATAAACAGTTCTTTGCACTTCTTATGAACCACTGGTTCTTCAAAAATAAGGAAACAACAAAAATAAAAATAGTGCTTTGCACTTCTGTTCTTGAATCTAAAAGATTCTTAGTGCTTTGCACTTCCAAACTGCCCTGTTGCGTTCTTGAGAAAGCGCCACGTGTCAGCTACAGAATAATTTGCGCTATGCACTCTTAAAATAGAGCTTCGCTCTCTGGAATTGGCGCAACTCACCAGAGCGCGCCACGTGTCAACAGCGCAACAGCGCAGCGCACTAGTGCAGCGTACTGCGCTGTTGCGCTTGCGCTCACCAGAGCAAGACACGTGTGCTCACCATAAGCGCTTGCGCTCTTTGACTGGAGCTTGCGCTCTTTGACTGGCGCAAAGCGCCTGAATAATGCAATGCATTTATTTTACTGAAGGGCTAGGCCCAAATCAGAGGGGCCTAGTAGGCCGAATTAAATTGCAATACAATGAAAAGGGGCAGAGCCCAAACAAAAATTGAAAATGCAATAAACAGGGCAGAGCCCAAGCAAGACTGATGCTCTGCATCATATATAAATGGGCACAGCCCTGACAAAATAAATAATGCTATGCATTATTAAACAGGAGCAAAGCCCCAGTAAAGGCCTAACAGGCCAAAAATAAATAAAATGTTGAACATTTTCAACTAGACTTAACCCAATTCTGGCCGTAAGCCCTTAAATTAAATTGACTAAGCAAGATTGCTCTCTTAAATCAATTTACATCTGGTTCAGGGTACATCTCCGAACTCCTCTGACACAGGTCGTTGTAATCCTTCAACGACGTCAGAGAGGTAACAGGTCCCGACGACCACACATCGATACGGACTGCGGGGTCCTCAAACTCGTGGACCGAAATGTCCCTAAACTAATGTCGGACCACCACGTCCCTAAACTGGAACATGGACCACCATGTCCCTAAACTGGAATATGGACCACCACGTCCCTAAACTGGAGCATGGACCGCAACGTCCCTAAACTACCTATGGACCACTACGTCTCTAAACTGGAACAATAGAGCCTCCAAATACTCTTTTGCCGGATCTAAACGATCCCGTTTAAGTTGATCTTAGCCCCCAAACACGTCTAACATATCCTTAAACATTCAAACGGACTATAAAACTCCAAATCAACCTTGGTTCAAGGGTACATCTCTGAACTCCTCTGACATCTGCCGTTGTAATCCTTCAACGACGTTAGAGAGGTGACGAGTCCCGATGGCCAGATATTAAATGGATTATCACGTTAAGTTGATCTTAGTCTCAAACAGGACTATCGTATCCTTAACGAACGTTTAAGTTGATCTTAGCCGCAACGCGACTAATGCATCCTTAAACTAAAAACACCAAATCCAAATCTAAGTAAATACGGATTTGGACTAATCCACGTCCTACGGGCGACGGCATTACTCAGTCTCCGTATACAATCCACGGGCAACCACAAACAAAACAAACACACACGACACGAAGTGAAATTCTGGAGAAGGAGAAAGTTGTTACCGCGATGCGGTAGCGTAATTAACTGCAGGGGCTTGCGCCTGCAGGGAAGAGCGTCCCCACAATCAAAAACCCCTCAAGCGAGGGGGAATCTGACGAAGTCTGCAACATCGGCCGCATCCGTCTAAACCTCCGATACACGGTGCCATAAATCAACTTGGCATCTTCGGAGAGGTGGACGGATAAAACCAAATAGCATCTGCCCCGAATCTCAGCGCCAGGACATCGCAGTCTTGTGCGCCGTCCTTCGGAGGGGAACATTGATCTTAGTCTAAAAGTAGACTAACGTATCCTTAACATACGTTTAAGTTGTTCTTATTCCCAAATGAGACTAACGTATCCTTAAACCCAACCCCCAAACCCAAATTTAAGAAGATACGGATTTGGACTAATCCACGCCCTACGGGTGACAACATAAATTTGTCTCCGTATCAATCCACGGTCAACCAAAAACAAAACAAACACACACGGCACGAAATGACTATCTGGAGAAGAAGAAAGTTGTTACCGCAACATAGTAGCGTAATTAACTGCAGGGGTTTGCGCCTGTAGGGAAGAGCGTCCCCGCAATCAAAAACCCCCTCAAATGAAGGGGAATCTGACGAAGTCTGCTATATCGGCCGCATCCGTTTAAACCTTCGATACACGGTACCATAAATCAACTTGGCATCTTCGGAGAGGTGGACGAATATCACCAACTAGCATTTGCCCCGAAATTCAGGCAAGACGTTTATCGCGTCTCCGCGTTTTCGGCGGGGAACAGTGCCCGTCGAGGAGATGATTCCTCGCTTTGTTGTGCGGCTAGTGGATCCCTATCTCACCGACACCGAATGTGATACGGTGATGTACGAACTCCTAACTCGTAGGGTTTTCCTCTTCCTATGAGTTCCATTTGTCTCCGGATGATCTTTTTATCCGTGCTTGCCGACATCCCTCCTCATCCGACAGAGATGACCCCAGCGATTCTCGATGCGGCGGAAGACAAGATCGAGTGTTTTCACGAGGCACGCTTAATTATCCAGCCTCTGAATGATCGCTCGATTCATTTACTGAGTCAAATAAGAGCTCGGCGGGCCATCATGTTCTCTTTTGCTGATGAGCACGGTGCTAACCGGTGGAGAGTGACTCTTCGCGAAAACCGTCGCTTCGATGTGTTGGAGAAGGCAGAGAGGGAATTGGAGAACTTTGTATTTTGTTTTGTTAATCCTTGTATCTCTGATTCCATATTTGGTGACCTTTTCCCTGTAGAGTAGTATATTTAAATCAATATATTTCTCTTATCATTGACCGTTGAATGCTTTTCTGTTGAATTTTTCTGTTCGTCATATATTTGTACGTGCATCACTCCTGTGTACATGAGCTTTATACTTTACCCCTAGGAATTTTATTTAAGTGCGAGCGCTATTATCGTGTTGCCCGCAAATCAGCACGTTTTGGATACCATTTCCATTTAAGCGGGCATATAGTTGCAAATGCATGCTTAATGGAGTGTATTCCAACGACTCTCCTCATTGCCTTACATAGCACATGGTTTGTGCGTGTTTTGGGTTGAGTATTATCGTCAAGTGGAGACTTTCCTACATGGTCTTGAGTGCGTACGTATTCCCTCTGAGCTCTTGACTGTAGTGGTGAGCTTGCGGGGGTGGATTGAGTGGTGCGCCGCTAATCTTCAGTCCTGCGAAAAGAGGCTCAATCGGAAGTTTTCAGAGAGGGGGTTAGCTTCGAATGCTTTGGGGTAACTTCAAGCCCAACTCACTACTAAGACCACTCGTGCGTACGAACTTTGGCGGGTACTTTAAAAGGCTATCACGGAGGTGGTAGCACTTGATAAAGCCGTTATTTTTACCCGCGAGATGGTTGAAGCTCACAAAGTAGCTGAAAGAGAGCTTGAGAGTCGGCTCGCCTCGTACCAGGCTCAACAGTCTCAGGCGGAGACCCGTCTCGTGGCCATAACAAATCTTGAAGCCGAGGCCCAGCGGAAGAATGACGAATTGATGAACTTATTGCATCGTCTGCCGGCTTGAAGTTATATATATATATATATATATATATATATATATGTTGCCCCTTTTTTGTATTCTCCTTTTTGTACTTACTCCTGAATGAGAGTATTTTTTGATTCTTTTATGGAATGTACTTTGTATTCATTTGGATTTATGAATAAAAGACATATTTTGTTTCATAGTGGTGTGTCCCTTTTAGCAAATGCATTTTGTGGTAATCTATCTTGATCTCTTCGCAGGACAGCGACGGCTTATTAAACAGGTTCAGATCTGCCGCCTAAGACTTTTCAACTTTATGAACCGTGAGGGTCTCATAAAGACTCTTCTCTCTACGAGTCGAGAGGATCTCATAGGTGTATTTTCTCCTTAGGAATCGTGAGGATTCCTAAGTGCGTTTTCTCTTGAGAGTCGCAAGAATCTCACAAGAGAATTTTCTCCTTTACAAGTCGAGAGGACTCATAAGTGGTTGGTGAGTTGACTTGTTTCCGAGTCGAAGCATTGCTCCGACGGGGAGGTCATTGGCTGACTTATTTCTGAGACGGAGGTCACTGGCTGACGTATTTTCGAGACGGAGGTCATTTGCTGACGTGTTTTCAAGACGGAGGTCATTTGATGACGTGTTTCCGAGACGGAGGTCATTTGCTGACGTATTTCCAAGACGGAGGTCATTTGCTGACGTATTTCCGAGACGGAGGTCATTTGCTGACGTATTTCCGAGACGGAGGTCATTTGCTGACGTATTTCTGAGACGGAGGTCATTAGCTAACGTATTTCCGAGATGGGGTTCATTTGCTGACGTATTTCTAAGACAGAGGTCATTTGCTGACGTGTTTTCGAGACCGAGGTCACTGGCTGACGTGTTTCTGAGAAGGAGGTCATTTGCTGACGTGTTTCCAAGACGGAGGTCATTTGCAGACGTGTTTCCGAGACGGAGGTCATTGGCTGACGTGTTTTCGAGACGGAGGTCATTTGCTGACGTATTCCCGAGACGGAGATCATTGGTTGACGTATTTCCGAGACGGCGGTCATTTGCTAATGTATTTCCGAGACGGAGGTCATTTTCCGTATTTCCGAGATGAAGGTCACTGGCTGACGTATTTTCGAGACGGGGGTCACTGGCTGACGTGTTTCCAAGAAGGAGGTCATTTGCTGACGTGTTTCCGAGACGGAGGTCATTTGCTGACATGTTCCCGAGACAGAGGTCATTTGCTGACGTATTTCCAAGACGGAGGTCATTGGCTGACGTATTTCCGAGACGGGGGTCACTGGCTGACGTATTTCCAAGACGGAGGTCATTTGCTGACATACTCCGCTTTCTGCGGTGTCGGGTTGACTTACTCCGCTTTCCGCGGTGTCGGGGCTGACTCTAGGCTGTCTGTGAACCGTAGAGTTTTGGAACTGGGGACTTTGCCGTGGCTCCGATTGGTGGTGTCACGTCAGTATCCTGCTGGCATGAGGAGGGACGCCGTTGTTGGTCTTCTGGGATGCAGATGTTACTGTCAAGATCTGACTTTCTCTTTGACAGAGTTTGTTGGGACATATGGTTCCCTTTTCGTTTATGCCCATGGATTGTATACAGGGGTCAGTACGGACTTACCTGCAGGGCAAAAGTTTCATTCTTTCATTTTTTTTATTTCTTTCCGCGATGCTCTATCATTTTATCTTTTTATATCGCGAAAGTCGTGATTGCCCAATCATTTCATCTATTTTTCGCGGTGTCCAATTATTTCGGCTATTTTTATTTGCATATATTTTACTCGCTGATTCTTATTGCGAGTTGCCTAAACATTTCGGATATTTCATATGCATTTTTTTTGTGAGTATAGAACTCAAGATCTGATACCAATCTTAGCATCAGCATCGCTGCGACTGGAATATTGACAGGAGCGAATCATCATTTGCCGTGAAACGACTTGGAATTTGATACCGATTTAGGCATCAGTATCGCTACAACTGGGATATTTCCAGGAGCGAATCATCATTTGCCTTTGTCGATTTAAACAAAGATGGCTTAGAAAACAGGGTTAGAATCCCGTCGATTAAGGCTTTTGACTTCATGAGCCGTAAGGGTCTCAAAAAGGTGTTTCTCCCTATAAGTCGTGAGGATCTCGTAGGTGTGTTTTCTCCTTAGGAGTCATGAGGATTCCTAAGTGTATGTTCTCTTATAAGTCGTAAGGATCTTATAAGAGTATTTTCTCTTTATAAGTCGAGAGAACTTACAAGTGTTGTTCACTACATGAGGACATTCCTCGTCGTTGGTGGGACCTGATGATGGAACGTTTATTTGTGCCCGTAGATTGTATATAAGGGTCAACATTGAACCGTTTGTAAGGCAATTTGAGGGATATGATGGCTTAAGAACAGGTTCAGATCCCTGTAGCTTAAGGCTTTTGAATCTTATGAGCCATGAGGGTCTCATAAGAGGGTTCTCCTTACGAGTCGTGAGGATCTCGTAAGCGTAATTTCTCCTTAGGAATCGTGGGGATCCCTAAGAGTGTTGCTCCCTTGTGAGTCGTAAGGATCTCACGTGGGTGTTTTCTTCTTACAAGGTCGAGAGGACCTCGCAAGTGCGCATGAATTTATTTTTACGAGTCTACGCCCTTTCGGGTTTTCACAAACTCGCCGGTAGCCCTGCTGTTTTTACTCACGGAGCCCTTTCGGGTTTTCATCCATGCCCATTTCGCTTGTGGACGTACCGTTTTTTCTGCCACGTCAGCCTGAGGATGCCGTGGTTTGTAGTAGTTTAAGGATGTTTCGGTCCGTAGCTAGTTTAAGGACATTACGGTCCATTGTTAGTTTAGGGACGTTTTGGTCCATAACTAGTTTCAGGACATCTCGGTCCCTTGTTAGTTTAGGGACGTTTCGGTCCATAGCTAGTTTCAGGATGTTTCGGTACGTTGTTAGTTTAGGGACGTTTCAGTACATAGCGATTTTGAGGTAAGTTTTCGCTAGATACTACTTATAGAGTTTGGGCTTGGGAAGATAGCGAGCGGACATAGGCATCGTCATCTATCGTTAACCTAGGCCGTGACTTGTCAGGCGTAGTATTTTTTCAGGAACCGGCCATTTATTGGCCTAAAAGGTCTTTCGCCATGCATATCCATGAGCAAGTAGGCCCCACCTTGGTAGACTTTGTCTATGATGTATGGGCCCTCATAGTTCGGCTCGAATTTCTCCCGTTTGGCACGATAGCACGAGTTCGCCTTGGCAGAATGTTCTCGGTCTAGTCAACCTTTCGTATGAGCGTGACATCCTTGCTTTGTAAGCTTCTAAGTTTTGCTGCGCCATGAGATGAGTTTCATCGAGGGCGTCGAGCTCCTCAAGACGAAGATGAGCATTCTCTTCATCTGTTAGCTCGTAATGAACCGCCACTAGTAGAGAGGGTAGCTCTATCTCGAGGGGGAGTACCGCTTCTGTGCCGAATACCAATGCATATGGCATTGTGTATATGGCCATTTTGAACGTGGTCCGATACGCCCAGAGAGCTTCATGCAGTCTCTCGTGCCAGTCCTTCTTATTTTTGGACACCGTCTTCTTTATGATCTTCGTCAAGGTCTTGTTGAAAGCCTCAGCTAGACCGTTAGCTCGGGGATTATAAACCGAAGAGTATCTCCAGTCTATATTATGCTGCTGTACAAAGCGGCTGATTTTGTGACTTCTGTAGGCCGGCCCGTTATCGGAGATAATCCGTCGCGGAGTGCCGAACCGATAGATGACGTGTGTCTTGAAGAAATGGAGGATGTTCTCCGTCTTCACTTCTCTCTGCGATACTGTTTCTGCCCACTTAGAGAAGTAATCGGTTGTCTCCAATATGAACCGATGTCCTCTGGATGACGCTGGTTTGATGGGCCCAGTTATGTCGGTTCCCCACATTTCGAACGGCCAGCTAGCCACTGTTGGGTGTAGTGGATTTGGATGCCGGTGGATGAAGTCTCCATGGATTTGGCACGAGTGGCACTGCTTCGCGTATTCGAGGCAGTCCTGAATCATCATGGGCCAATAGTAGCCCATCCTTTTGATCTTCAGCTTCATCTTTGGCCCGGCTTGATGAGAACCGCAAATTCCGTCATGAGTGTCTTGGAGGACTCTCCTTAGTTCTTCCGGTCCCAGGCATCTTAGCCACAGAGAGTCGAACGATCTCTTATATAGAGTATCATTGACGAAGGCGAAAGACAGAGCTCTTCTCATGAGCTGATATCTTGAGAATGCATCTTCCGGCGTTTGACGGGATTTAAACTAGTCTATAAAGACTTCTCTCTAATCCTTAGCCTTTTCTTGGTTTTCTATTTGTAGGGCCGTTTGCTTGGTCACTTCCTTATCTTCAAACGACTCTGGAGATATTTCCGCTAGTGCAAGAACCTGATGGTTTTGTACAACGATCCTTACGTCATCGAGATTTTCGTCAGCCAGTCTTTAGCGAGTTTGGCTAATGCAGCCACCTTGCTATTTTCCATACGCGGTATGCTTTCTAAGACGTAGGAATGGATTTGAGTCAGCAATTGTTGCACTCTCTTATCGTACTTTACCAACTCTGGTTTGTACGTTTAATAATCGTCGTTTACTTGACTAACGACCAACTGGGAGTCTCCGTATATAAGGAGGTTTTCGATTCCCATGTCGACAGCGATCTCAAGACCTTCTATTAAAACCTCATATTCCGCTTCATTATTTTTCCTCGGCTCTGTAATGGTATACTCGAGGCCGTCTTTGAAATACTTCATACACTGGTGTTGTGTAGAAGGGATGATGTTATATTCGTGTAACCAAGAATGACCAAGTAGAGCGTTGTAGTAAGTCCTAGTGTTGATGACATGAAATTTGATGTCTGTGACGAGAAGCCCAAAGCGCAATGTTAGTATCACGGACCCGAGCATCTGCGATGACTGTGAATCAAATCCAGAGATAGTGATTTTATCTCGGGCTAAATGCTGAACGCTCATGCAGATTTCTTTTAGCACCCGCATGTTGAGAAGGTTGACAGAGGACCCGTTGTCAACAAGTATTTTCCCTATTTTAATGTCATGGCAGTATCCAATGACATATAAAGGACGGTTGTGGTCACACGTACTAAGGAGAAGATCCCCGTCATTAAATGTAATGTTAGCCATGTAGACTTCTGCCAGCTCATCTTGCATTTTCTTCTCTGCGATGAAGGCTTGGAACTGATCGGGCTCTTGTAACGGCTTGACCAAGGAATCCCATGCTTCTTTAGATAGAAAGAGAGCATCCAGTATGCTTAATTGTGAGGGTATCTTTCTCAAATGCGCTAGGATATTGTAATCCGCATTACTTTTCTTAGGCGGGTCTTTGGCTGCGAGCTCTTCGATGACCCTATCATCGAGGACAATCTCCTCATGGATTTTCTCCTTCCCCTTGTCTTTTCTGTTCGAACCTTTGTTTGAAGGCCCGAGATTCTTTTTAGGCAACGTACGGTTACGTAGCTGAATATTCTCCCAGTTCTTCATCTCTTCCTCTTTTTCCGAGGTGGATTCTTTGAAGAGAAGGCCGGGGGCTATTTCTTCATCAGAATCACTTCCGAAGGTGAGAACTTGCGATCCCCCGGAATCAACTATGTGACAGTTGCTGGCGGTTCTTTTGTGCTCATCTGTCATGCTTCTCTACTCCCGACGAGTTTTGCGCTTCATCCGCTTGAAATGTTGTTGGAGGGCAACGTATCCCTGCAACCAGTTCTTGAAGGTGTTACACACTTCGGTAGGGTGTGTGATTCTCCGATGGTATAAGCAGTAGTTTGGATGTGCATCCAGTTCATCAGGGCACGTACTTTCTGAAGTGCTTTCTTTGAAAGGTGGCAACTTCATTCCCATTGACAGGGTCTTAGAGAGCCGTTTCGTCGTCTTAAGCCTGCTTTTGCCGGTATCAAGGGCACTTTGACTCGGTTGGGGTATTTTATGGCTTCTCATTACCAGAGCTTCTTCAGCTTGACGCCGACGCTTGGCCTTTTCATATATTGCCGTTTCACGCTCTCAGTCAGCTTTGCTCATCTGAAGAGCTTCGTTCAGCAGCCTGTCAATCAATTCGTCTTATAGCTCCAGGGATTTTGGTTCCGGTTCTGCCCCCAGTCTCTCTGCATCAAGAGCTTCCTTACCATCTATTGATGAGTGAGAGATCATGTGGCAGCTCGCCACATAATTCTCGGGCTCTTCTGAAGAATCGTCTCCTTCATCAGCGTTATCATCTTCATTCTCAAGACCATGCTTGAAGAATTCGTCCAATGTAACTGGGGTCCGTGCCTTCTGGTTATATTCTTCCAGTGCATCAATGTATTTCTGCAAACATGTACGGTTGGACGGGCTTCTTAGCCTTCTTCTTTTTCTTTAAAGACTTCGGAGGCTTGGCCCAAAGGTTCTGTCCACCATCACCAACTTTCAACGTTGGGCGCGGCTTCAGCATCCCCTCAATAATCTCAGGCTCCAACGGGCTCTTCCACCTAATTGTCGGACATGCTTGAAGGTCCTTCAGCATTCTTTTAGTTTTAGCTGAAAGGGCCACCTCCCATTGGGCTTCCTCTATAAGTGAGCATGATGCCCCCGGCGTGTCCACCTTTTTAGGAGCGTGTGCTTGTGGCGAGTTCACCCTCCAGTTTTCGGACAGCGCGAACTTGCCCTGTGGTACTAGTCTTCGATCCAACTTTTGAAGATGTAACAATCTTCGATTGGGTGACCCAATATCCAGTAGTAAGGACAGTAATTGGGGCTGTTAACGTCGCTTGATTGCATTGGGCGTCTCGGCTCTGGCAGAGTGATGAGCCTGTTGCGCAGCGCTAGCTCGAATAATCTCTTCCTCTTATCCTGAGAGAACGAGTAAGAGTGTCTCATCTATTCTCCGAGTGATCGCTGTTTATCGTTTTGGTGAGCGACCGGCTTCGGGCCACTCGGTTATTGCTGAGCGTTGGCGACGAAGGTCGCTTTCCCTTTCCCCTTTTCATTCCGAGGATCCGTCTTTGAGAAGGACGGTCTATGGCCAATCTGGTCCATTTGGGCCAGCTTGTCGATCAAGGCCTGGAAAGTGGTCGGCTTGAAGAATGTCATGAATTGGGAAATGGTTACCTGAGGGTCAAGGGTGCCCACGAACATACCCACTGCAGGAGCTTCCTCTATGCGCTGTTCACACTTCGACCACAGGTTCCGCCACCGAATGGCGTATTGAACCCAGGTTTCTCCCAGCTTCACTCTAGCATTAATTAGTGCGGTGATCGGGATGCACTCGCTAGCGCTCGCGAATCTTTGTGTAAACAGTAGCTCCATTTCTGCAAATGTCTTGATAGAGTCATTCGGGAGCTCGGAGTACCATTCGAATGCTGTCTCCGACAAGCTGCCAACAAACTGGCGAAGCAGCAGTTTGTCGTCACCCCCAGTATTACTGCACAGAGCCCTGAATTGAGCAACGTGCTGGTGTGGATTACCCGTCCCCTTATACACATGGAATTTAGGGATCGTATATCCTGGCGGGTACTTTATTTGATCGTACCAACCCGGATAGGGTCGTCCAGTCTTGACGATTTGGCCGGCCGTTTCGCTCGCCTGATGAGCTCGTATCTGTTGAGCTATATAGTCGTCCAGGACGGCTTTGGAGATGGTCTCTTCCTTGACAGCTGATAGAGCCGGAAGAGGGCTTGATGTCTCCCCTCTGTCGTCTTCAAAAATTATTGGAGGGTCTTCAACTGGAGGATCCGGCTGTATCATCATCCCGACCATATCTTGGAACAAGAGCGCCATTTGTTTTATGTTGGCCGCTTGTTCCGCGGCCTCTTTGTCTTTCTTCTCGAGCATTCTTCGGAGGAACTCGGCGTCGGTTTCCTGTTTCTGGCGCTGCTCCGACGACGTCTCCGGGCTTTCTTTCGGCCCAGTGAGCGTGGCCATCTTCGTTAGCATCTCCTGGAGCTTTTGTTGTTGCTCCTGGGCTTTTGTCACAGATCGGGTGAGTGGTCGATGACCCGTGGAGATACGGCTATCCTCTTTCCCGGAAGCCATGTAGATGGTGCGCACTACCATGCCCTCAGACTTGGGGCATTTGGATTCCGCACCCTTGAGATTTGTTACAGACACGGGGATCTTCTCTGGCCTTCTACTTTTATGGGCGGTCGAAGTTGACGGGGCTGTAATAGGCATCTCTGTAGACGAAACCTTCCGTAGCATGGCGGCGGGATGGTCCTCCTCTTACCGAACTTTCATTTTCTTCTGTCGGCAGGAGTAGTCCTTGTCGATCACAGAGTCTTGGACTCTTCACCAGACCCTGTGGATTTTGAAGGACAGCCGCTGAGGGGGCTGCTCCGGCCTCGTTTTAGTAACATTTTCCACAGGTGGAGGAGACCTTTTCAACATGGCAGTTGGAGAGTTCTTGCGCACCCTTCTGAGCGGTTCAAAGTTGTTCCTAGTTAGAACAGCAGCGTCAATTTCCACCGTTGGAGCTGGTGGGGTAAGTCTATAAGGGGAACTGCCCCCAGCTTTCCTCACTCGGCGCCAATGGCGACATCGAGGATGCCTTGCAGATCGGACTGGCTCAGTTACGGGGGTGGCTTCATCATACCCCCTGTTCTGGTGAAGGGCTGCTGGGGTCAACCTGTAGAAGACCGACGTCCGCTGAGAGGGAACGGTCAATCTTGCAAAGACCGACTTTTTGGCAGGAGAAGCATTTATAACAACCTCACCCGAAGCAGAAATTGGGATGTCCAGTCTTGCAAAGACCGACCCCTTAGCCGGAGAAGCCCCTCTGATGACTTCGTTTACTGGAGCTGGAATAGCTATCCGCTTCGGGATAACTCCTTCGGATATTGCAGGCTTCTTCACAGGCCCGTTTGAGCTTTGGCCTAGTCGATTAAAGACCGAGGCGTTGGATTTGGACGACCCGTTGAGAGGGGCCATGGTAGTGGTAAGCCGATCAAAGACCGACTTTTTCGAAGCTTCCTGTGATGGCACTGAGGCATTGAAGCTCACTGGCGGGAGCATGGTCCCAAAGAACAACCCAGTGGCGGCCTGTGTCACCTGTTCCACCGGTATTGCGAAGATGGAGGCCGTTTGGGGCCCATAAGTTACTCCTCCAGACGGGGCGGAGCGGGAGTTGTTGTTGCAGTTGGTGCAGTTGGAAGTCGTTGACGCCATCTTCTCTTCTGCATGGAGCAAGACACCAAATCTTAGTACCTCGAATCCACAGGCAACTATAGAAGACCGCGATTTGTTCGCAAAACACGACACACGAAGTGTGGAGTGGAAAGAGAAAAAGGTCCCACCGGGCATGCTAGAATCTGTTCGCCGCTGAAAGACGCGACCGGGACGTTGGGACGTCTGGCCTGAATTTTGGGGGGCAGATGCTATTTGGTTTTATCCATCCACCTCTCCGAAGATGCCAAGTTGATTTATGGCACCGTGTATCAGAGGTTTGGACAGATGGGGCCATTGTAGCAGACTTCATCAGATTCCCCCTCGCTTGCGAGGGGTTTTTGATTGTGGGGACGCTCTTCCCTGCAGGCGCAAGCTCTGCAGTTAATTACGTTATCGGGTTACGGTAACCACTTTCTCCTTCTCCAGAAGGTCACTTCGTGTCGTGTGTATTTGTATTATTTTTGGTTGCTCGTGGATTGTATACGGAGACTAATTTGTGTTGTCGCCCGTAGGGCGTGGATTAGTCCAAATCTGTATTTTCTTAAATTTGGGTTTGGGTTGGTTTAAGGATTGTTAATCTTGTTTTAGATTAAGATCAACTCAAACGTTTTTTGAGGATACGTTAGTCTAATTTTAGACTAAGATCTACTCAACAGAATTTTCTTTAGTTTATAGGGACATTGCGGTCCGTAATTTAGTTTTTAGGGACGTTGCGGTCCGCAATTTAGTTTTAAGGATATTGCGGTCCAAACAGTTTAGTTTTAAGAACGTTGCGGTCCACAATTTAAGGACATCATTGTTCATGGAATTTAGTTTTTAAGGACGGTGTGGTCCGCAATTTAGTTTTAAGGACATTGCGGTCCATGGAGTTTAGTTTTAAGGACATTGCGGTCCACGGTTAGTTTAAGAACATTACGGTCCACAATTTAGTTTTTAGGGACGTTGCGGTCCGCAATTTAGTTTTAAGGATGTTGTGGTCCACGGTTATTTTAAGGACATTACGGTCTATAATTTAGTTTTTAGTGACATTGCGGTCTGCAATTTAGTTTTAAGGACGTTGCGGTCCACTGAGTTTTTGGTTTGGGGGGGTATACCAAGAATTATTGGTTATTAGGACCCTCCACCTCTCTGAAGACGTTGAAGAATTAGAACGACATGTATCAGAAGTATGAAGAGATGTACTCTCGACCAAATTTCATGTTAAGGGAAGATGCAGGATGAACATCATTTTAGATGTCATCTGTAAGAGATCACTAGTCATCTTTGGAATTTAAAATCGACTTGGGGAGACCTGAGTATAGGATCTCATTCGATTGGTAATCAAAGAAAGTTTTGGTCCCGGGGAACTTAGCTGCTTTGTACAAAGGTTGGCCTCTCATAGTGTTAAACATTAACACTTGCTCGGCGCTCACGTGCTCCCACGTGAGGCTCCCCAAAAGTAGGGCTTATTCCCTTTTTCTCTTTTATAAGTGTTGAGCACTTCTCAGGGGTCACGTGGGGTCACATGAGGCGCCCCAAAAGTAGGGCTTATTCCCGTTTCTCTTTTATAAGTGCTGAGCACTTCTCAGAGGTCACGTGAGGTCACGTGAGGCGCCCCAAAAGTAGGGCTTATTCCCTTTTCTCTTTATAAGTGCTAGGTACTACTTGAGGATCACGTGGGATCACGTGATCCGATCTCGGTTTTCCTCTTTTTTTCATCAAGGGTGCTCACGTGGGAGCACGTGATCGGCCGTTATCATGTTGGGTACCAATCTTTTTATGTGCATGGAGGTCATGAGCCCATTGTTTCGTAAGAATTAAATTCTTAAGACTTAGTTTTCCTCTTAGGTTTTGGATCTGCATGGTAGAATCTTCTCGATGAGAACTGAATTCTCAACTTGTAAGGAGATCTGCTTCTGCAGATCTTTCACTATAAAGAAAAACCAAGTTCTTATATGAAGGATTAAACCTTGTTTTATCAGAGGAATTAAATTCCTATATACTTTTTGGGAGAATTAAATTCTCTGAACTTAGGTCTTCCCCTAAGTTTTGGATCTGCATGACAGAATCTTCCCGATGAGAATTAAATTCTCAACTTGTGGGGAGATCTGTTTCTGCAGATCTCAACCAGAGAAAGAACTATGTTCTTATTAGAAGAGTTAAACTCTTATGGAGGTGAAAAAAGAGATGAGATATTCTCTGTGTTTTGTTCCGTCTCTTACCTAGAGTTTCTTTTTCTCTTTTAAGAGGTCTTTTTCTCTCTGGAGAATTAAATTCTCTTTTCTTTTAAACTTACGAGGGTGTTTCTCTCTCTCTATCTCTCTTTTTCTTCTCTCTTCTTCTCTTTTTTTTCTCTTGGTTCCTATTTATAGGAGAAAGAAAAGAATCAATTTGTTCAGAAAATCTCTTATTGAGATATTTTGGTTGATTTTATAATCAACCAAAATGACCTTTTAGATCAATCGGTGAATTTTATTCACCGTTGGATTTTAAATTCAAGGACTTCTGTTTTACAGAAGATATTTCTTATAATATTAGAAAAATATTTCGCTATACAAAATCTTCTTCTGTAAATTGGTGATTTTTAATCACTATTGGATTTTTAATCCGACGATGCTCTGCTTTACAGAGCGCAATTTTTCTTGTTTAGAAAAATCTAAGGAAACATTTTCCAAATAGGGCTTTGATCCCTTTTATTTAGAATTTAATTCTATTGGTTCATAAGGTATAGGAGCCCATCACGTGTAGCATGTGACCCCATGAAGTTAAGCCCATCAAAGAGCGTCACATGCTATCACGTGACTTTTTCCTGGCCAATTGTTTGTTTTAAGAAGGCGCCTATATACTTTGTATATGGCGGTCACGTGTCTGCACGTGAGACTCAGTTTTAGCCTCATTTTCAGCCTTGTTTTGTCAAGCGCAGTGCCTATCACGTGTGGGCACGTGATACTCCATTTAGGGACTTTTCCTATTGCTTTTTATATTTATTATTTATTTTTCATAAGGGAACAAGGATAACGACTACTACTATTTGAATCATTCGCAATCCAATAGCTAAAATAAAAGAATTATAAAGCAAGATTTAAAATACCAAATTATATTGTATAAACGTACCAGGGTGATACACTCACAACTCTCGTTAGGGGACCCAAGTTGAAGATGGTGTAGATTATTGCACATCTTGGGTCTAGTGGGTGAGATCGGAGCTCTTTACAGAGCGCGTTATCGAATGAAAAGAAAATGCGTTTTTAAAACAAATTTAAAAATAACTTAAATATCTTATATTTGTAAATTCAAGAAAAAAATTTGTAAAATAAGATTTTTTTTAAAAAAATAACCTAAAACAAAAAGATTTAAGTTCTAATAAAATACCTCAAATTTTCCAAAGGATGGATTTTTCATTAAAATACCATAAAATTTTAAAAGTTAAGTTTTATTATTAAAATGCCACAAAATGTAAAATATATTTTTATTAAAAAACCTAGATATTCTAACCAATATATATTTCCTAAAACACCCTTGAGGTTTCAAAATAAAGTACATAAAAAACACTCGAGCTTTTAATGGACTAATTTGCATAAATACTTTAAAATTCCTAAATGATATATTTTCATATAAATACCAAGTTCTATAAAATTAGTAGCTAGCTTGTATTTAGTTAACAGATGGGTTTAAGTGATCTATTCTCTTTTGAGCCTCGGGGAGCCGGAGACAATCAGTGTTATCACTTGCTTATCTCCCGATATAAAATTCATATATTCACAGAAATCATATTACTTTAATACTGAATCAAACATGACCCAACACATGAATACAACTTAACTTGTACACTTGATCTTAACATAGCTACTTGATCTTAACATGAACTTAATTGTATCTACATGACTTACTCGATCAAACCTATTATATGCTTGTCTAGACTTAACTCGAATCATAAATACATAATGACTTGACATGAATAATTGATATGAATACTTGAACTTGACATGAATACATGAACTCGACTTGAATCTTGAAATGATACACTTCTTATGTATTCATTGATTCGGGCAAGAATTGTAACTATATTTGTAAATTAGATTACGCGGGATGTTATGGTAATTTAAGTGTGGATCCTATGAAATCTCAGGAGTCCCCCGAGTTCATGAATTCATGTCTACTAACACACGCAATCTATCATGAGGGCGCGTTTTTCCTTACTCCTGAATTATAGCCTGTTGAGTATGGAATACTTCAGTAATAGATTGAAGTCTCATTACTAACACTTGATTCGGGACTGTGGTTCCTTACCCCTAGATTACAACCTGTTGGGTTCGAGAACACTCTTGAGATTAGTTGACATTCAGTCTTGAACTGATATTAGATTATTTTACCATTGTAGAAACTTTTAAGGCACATTACTCCATGTTTACCAACACACATTTATCACCTGCTTAGATTAACCAATGCTTAGCCTGAACTGCCATATTTATTTAGTTTGCCATATTTAAATAGTTGCCATGTTTAATTGACATATCATTCATGTCTTATAACTGTTAACACATTACCATATTATTTATAATCCCACCCTTCTTAGGGACTTACCGAGCATAAGTTCGCTGACGGTCATTCCACCCATCTTTGTTTTCTTGAAATATTCATTATGTGATCTAGGGACCAAGAAGGTTGAAACGACTATAGAGGATTACGATCGGCTTACTTCTAAAGCCGATCTTTAGATTTTCTTTCCAGATTCAGTTTAAGTATGCCACTTATTTAGGCATTTTTATGTTTTGTATATTTGTTTTTCAAACATCATGTATCTGTTAGAAACTTGTGAAATTTGAATATAAATAAAATAGTTGTTGAAAAGTTCAGTATCATGTGTATTCTTGTGTCATTTTATATTGCTTATATACATTAAGCGTATTTTTTTCGAGAAAGTAATTTCTCGGAATAAATACGTTGCGGACCTCATCACATGCCTGCTCCCAATTTTTGGGAAGCGGGATGTGACAGGTTTTATTGGTGACCCATGCAAGTCAATTCTGCATGAACATCCTAAGCAGTATGATACAAAAATTGTGAAATTCAACAACTTTTACATTCCTTTCATTTCAATTTCCTTTGAATTCATTCTAATCCATCCTTTTCTATCTAAGGTGATGTCTTCCTCGGACCTTATCAACATCAACGGAGATACACCACCAACAAAAGCTGCTGCAACTCCACTCGATGAACTAATGATGCTTCTCGAGGCTATCAAGAGCCTACTCGAAGGACAGCAGGCTCAAGGTACAATTCTGCAGGAGCAGTCTGCTCTCCTTCAACAGGGTTTCGTCTGCCCTGAAGCACAAGCACTGGGAGTGAAACAATTCCGAGGGTTACACCCAATGAATTTCTATGGGAAAGAGAGCCTTTTAGAAGCTGAAGAATAAGCCCAGAGTATAGAAGATGATCTTGGGGCAGCTCAGGTTCCAGAAGTGACTTGGGTTCGAGTAGCAAAACTCCAGCTTATAGATAATATCAGGATCTGGTGGAAGGCCAAAGAGAGCCGTCTTACGCAGCCGGTCGAGTGGAAGACGTTTCGCAATCTCTTTGAAGCCAAGTACTTTCCGGAGACTACACATTTTGAGATGGAACATAAGTTCATCCACCTGCAACAAGGATCCATATGGGACAAATCGGTAGATGAGTATGATGCAGAATTCACCATGCTCGGCAGATTCGCTGCACACCTAATTCCTACTGCCGAAATCCAGGCCAGGTGCTTCCAGCAAGATTTAGAACCCGAGATCCAGGCAGCTATAGAAACGGGGGATTATCTGACTCATGAAGCGGTTTTGAAGGTAGCTCGTCACTATGAAGCTGTTGTGAAGAAGAAAGGAAGGCTACAGTCGACCAGAATAAAATGCCCATTTAGCCAGATTACAGGAGGGGCCTCCTCAAGGCCAACTTTTTCAACGCCATCTATGAGGCCAAAAGGATCATTTTCCAACACTGAATCAATCTTCTGTAGTTACTGCAATAATACAGGACACCAGGCAAAATATTGCCGACAAGCTAAAGGACTCTGTCTAGTTTGTGGATCATCGACACACTATATAGGAGCATGCCCACAATACAGAGCTCGCCCAACCCCTACTCCTAGACAGCTATCCAAGGTCCTCCTTCCGTTTATCTCTCCGTGTACCACCTCAGCGTGGACCACCCTTACCTCGTCAGCCACCAGTGTACCATCGGGTACAGAGGAACGCGCCGAGATGCCAGGCTTTCGGCCGTAGAGGCTGATGACACGGGTCAGGTTAACACCGATAAATTCCCTTCCTCCTTGTTCAGTCATTTCAAATTCTTGCATTCTTTGGTTCTTTCTTTCACCCGAACTTTTCCACACAATCCATACCCCAGCCTTCACCATTGCAGTAACCAGAATTTTTCCTTGAATCTGTTACAATATTCTCCTTGTGTAAATTTCGAGAACGAAATTTTCTAAGGAGGGTAGGATGTAATGACCCTAAATTCCATGTAGCATTCCTTTTGTTAATAATTAATAAAAGATGTTGTTTTCTGATCTTGAATCGAGTTATAAGTAATTCTTGTGAAATAAATGCAAGAAACAACTTGTAGCTCACTGGTTAAGTCTCTACACTGCTGTCCCATAGCCCCGCGTGTTCGAATCCTTACTACCACAATTATTTTTATTATTATTCTTTTGATGTTTTGGGAGCCCAAGAGTTGGCACGAGTATTACACGGAGTTACGAAACATTGCAAAAGAAAAGATATACGAAAATAGACCCAATAAGGTAAAACGAGACCAAGACTCGAACCCTGAACCCAGGGCTGACCTGGGGCCGACCTAGGGAATGTGGGGACGGCCTTCTTGAGACCATACAGGCCCCGCCCGTAGGTGCATGACTTCTGGCCTCCGTGCAGTTCATTTTCATACTTCAAAACTCCCCAAAGTAAACAGAGAGTCTGCAACCTTTCAATTACCCTATTAACACTCTTTTAATCCCAATTTTAATTTTCTTTTTAATTAATCATACCCCTTGCCTTCACCTATATATACTAGACTATCCCAACTCCTTCTCCTCTTTGAAAAAACGCGGAAGCCTAACCGAAATAGTCCTAGAGGGGTGTGAATAGGAATATACTAACTATATGCCCAAATTAAAAATTTATACTACACTTGATAATATAGAACACAATTGCAAAACTTAACAAAGGATATACCAATATGATAAGAGGCTAAGAAACTACAATTGTGAAACAATGAATAATAAGCAAGCAACAATATCAAGTTAGGAGCATATAAATTAAGTAGGAAACAAGCATACAATTTCTAATCTTTGGATACTTGCAAGAAATTAGATACAAATATAAATGGAAAGTAATAAAAGAGAGATATAGAGAAATTTCAAACTCAAGGCACAAGAGATTTTTAGAGTGGGTCGTGAGATCACCTAGTCCACTTTCTTTATTCGCACGAGCCGGTTCCACTAAACAAGTCTCCAACGAGACAACATGTTATACTTAGGGTTCTTGAGACAAGTTAATCCATTATCACTCTCTACATCTTCTAAGCTACTTAGCTTAGCAAACTAGGTATCTTAATTACCTTGGTTTAGAGGTTGGAGCTTAAAGTACATACTCTCGGGTGGATCATCTTTGACACGAGGAGGCCGACGATGAATCTGTTATTTCAATGCAAAGAATGAGGAAAAAAAGAAATAAGCGTGATCTGTACACTTGAGGAGCTCAAGAAGAGGATAAGAAGACCCGAAAGACTTGTACACGGAGGTATAAAACTCTTCATAGTAGTTAAACCTCCAAATAGTTAGCTAGTTAAGGATCCGTAAAGATCCTGGAGTTCAAGTCGGTGTTGCGAGCTTTGCAAAAGTCTTTTTTGTGTATTCCGCCTTCCCGCGAACCCGCGGGGTGCGCGACATCGACTTACAGTGGTATCAGATCCTACTAAACCTTAACTAGTAGTTTAGACGATGTATAGAATTACAAAACCGAAATAACTATGAAACAACGAAACCGAAATCCAAGTTTCTGTCAATTTTTTCAGAAGCTCTAAAAATTATTTAAATGGTTGAAGAGTACTCTTCATGTTGCCACTAGAACACCATAGAAAGACGAGCCAAGAATTGCACTTTTTGGCCGGCCAAAACATCAAAATTCCCGGCCTGGCCGCCCCATGTTTGAATTTGGTCTCTTGTTTTGAATGGTGTTCTGGAATCTTGGATTTAGGGTTTCAGGTGATGTTTGTTTTTGCCCAGATTGCATATACCGTTATCTTTGTATTGGGGCAATACGGAGTATTTCGAAGTCGCTGTTTTAACATCGTTTACAAGTTTTAGTTTGGATATGTGTTGCTAAACATCCGCTAATTGCTATACGTCGATTAGTGGAGGTTGCACATATCAGTGTATCTTGTGATTGTTTGTGTATATGGAATATTGGATCGTCGTGGATGAATAGTCGGGGGATGTGAGAAAAGTATTTTCTTTTCTTTCATTCATGTAAATTTGTAAAGTGATGTACTATTATTTTGCGGGGCACATTCGGGTTGTGGTTGTAGCCGCCGTTGTATTATTTCATTTACTGTTTTTTGCACCTAGGATAGACCCAAGGTGGGGTGCACAAACTACCGTGTTCTTAAAGTGCCGAGTGGCCTACTCATTTTATTGAGAGAGGCTGCTTCACTTCAGGAATTTGGCGGGTAGTTTGCCGCACCCGTAGGGTGGGGTTTGGTTATTCATCACGACCGTGGAATCCGTCTTTCGTTCTAGGCTTAAACGAAATACGGAATTCCTAGTATATCCAATATATTCATCTGTGAATTGGAATGCCTATTATTGCGTGAGACGAATGGATATATATATATATATATGATATATAATAAACGTTGCTTATGTTTTGCACCCGCGCTAGTCTAGCCCCCGCTCTGCCGTTAGTTAAGTAACTTAACGGTGCATGACAGGGACCCGTGGCGAATGCGGATAGTATAAACGTACATTGTATTTTCGTTTCATTTCTGTAATGATAGGGTTAAATGTTGTGACCGCATTAACATTGATTAATGCATGGAAAACAAATCAAAGCTTAAATCTTTGGAACAATTTCAAAACCACTCGGTTTTCTTCAAAAAACTACTTTTAAATGAGGAGACTAAACCGCTCCTTTTAAAAGCTATCATGGTTCCTTCGACTAAATCAAATACATTACATTCACGGTTTAGCCAAAACTATTCGTAGCCCTCTTTCTTTTCAGATGGGTATTCAGTAGTATTCAAACTATGTATTTTGACCTTCGCCAAGGTATAGTGATTGGTAACTGCTGGATATTTATCTATAGCATAGATAGATGTGTTGGTTTGGGATAGTCGTCTACTATTTTGGCCTTCGTCAAGAGTATGTACGGGTGGATTCAAATTAATCTTGACAATGACGGGTAGAACTTGACTTGCGACTTATGATATGTTGTCCTTCGTCAAGGTCATAAAAGCTTGGGGAAAAAATCCACATCGGGAGTTTCTAAGGAAATTGAAACTTGCTAATGTTGCATACCATTTAGAGTGTGATGATTTTGGTAGGATTCCTTTAAGATTGTCACACGATGATATTTGGATCACGATCCTACTGTGAGTATCCGCTACTCCTCGAGAGAATTTTTCACTTTCCAATCAATACTATAAACCAAGTAGGTTTCTAGAACGGTGTTAGCGGGGCTACGCCTCCAGGGAAAAAAAGTTATTTAATTAAGGAAATTCACGAAAGTGTTGTAAAACCTCTCTCGAAGTATCGACACTAGCCTGGCCAAAAGGTTAAGCAATAATTGTAGGGTGCGATTAATCCCGACTAATTCTTCTTTATGGTTTAAAGGAGGATTCGAGAAACAGTGAGAGCCATCCTGTTTAGATAAACTAATAACCAATCTAAACTTGTAAGAGCATCATGCCGAGTGTTTCTCCTCTCTCTCTTGACTGCAGCGACGAAAATGACTGGGCTTAAGTTACTGCTAGATAAAAATAAATTGACTGGGCCAAACTATCAAGAATTGCTAAGGAATGTATAGATGACCATTACCTATAACAAGCTGGGCTACCTCCTTACTACCAAAGCCCCCGCCGTCCCAGGTCTAGATTCTACCGTCGCGGATATTGAAATCCGTAATACATGGGAAAAAGACAGTGCAAGAGCCAAGTGCCTCATGTTGGCCTCAATGGATAATGAACATCAGAGGTGGCACGAGAAGATGGACTTAGTTTCCATCTTCCTCCATACCAAGGATTTATCTGGAGAGCAATCTCGTATCGCAAGATATGAGACCTCGGAGAAATTGTTTCAGACGAGGTTGGCTGTCAAGTCATATGTAGGAGACCACATCCTTATGATGATTAGCTATGTTGAAGAGCTCGCGGACCATAGGACCACATTGTAAAAAGGGTTATATACTGACTTGATTCTACAGTCCCTCCCCTCCACCTATGCCCAGTTTATCTTGAATTTCAACATTCAAGGGAAGGAAGTTTCACTTCTAAAACTCCTCAACATGTTGAGGAGTGCTGAGGGCACCCTGCAGAAATCCAGGGAGACACCCGCTCTGTTCATTAGGGAATCTTCCTCTTCTGGATCCAAGACGAAAGCCAAGGGAGAGAAGAAGAAGGCCTCCACCAAGCAGATAGGCGGTGTCAGTAAGGTAGAGGGAAAGGGCAGGGCAAAAGTTTCGGGGCCGATGGTAGGGAAGGAGGAATGTTTCTATTATCACGGGAAAAGGCATTGGCAGAAAGATTGCAGGGCTTAGAAAGCCAGAAACCAGGATTCGAAGTACATTGTGGCTTCGGCTTCAGGTATATTTATGATTGAAAACTGTCTGTCAATTAACTCTACTTTCTGGGTACTAGATAGCGGATCAGAATCTCATATCTGTAATTTATTACAGGCTCTGAGAAACCGTAGAGTTATCAAGGCAGGTGCTATGACTCTTAAGGTTGCTAATGGAATGAGCATGGCGCTGTATCCGTAGGGGAATATCACCTAGGATTGATAAGTGGGCAGATTTTGATTTTGCGTAACTGTTTGTGTGTACCTAATTGACATGTAATATCATCTCTGTATCTTTACTATCTAAAGAAAGTTATGATTTTACATTTGTAAGCGATGTCGTCCACATCCACCTTAATCATGGATTGGTTGGGTCAGGTATACTAGATAATGGTATATACGTATTAAATCAAGCTTGGGTTTTCAACGTCCTGAACACACTTAAAAGAAAGTCTCCAGAATTAAATCAGGCTTTCTTATGGCATTGTAGACTGGGTCACATCAATGAAACACGGTTGACGAAGTTACATAAAGAGGGATATTTAGATCCGTTCGAATATCAGTCTTATGCAACTTGTCAATCATGTCTCAAAGGAAAGATGATAAAGACTCCGTTCACTGGACACGGGGTAAAAGCGGGCGAGCTCTTGGGACTCATACACAGCGACGTGTGTGGTCCAATGTCTACACATGCAAGAAGTGGTTATTCCTACTTCATTACTTTTACGGATAATTTCTCAAGATATGGACATGTATTCATGATAAAATATAAATCCGAGGCCTTTGAGAAATTCCAGGAATATAAGAATGAAGTGGAAAACAAACAGGCAAAAGTATCAAGACACTTAGATCTGATCGAGGTGGTAAATACTTAAGTGTCGAGTTCTTGGATTACTTAAAACGGAATGGAATTCTCTCTCAGCTTACTCCTCCATACACACCTCAACACAACGGTGTATCGGAAAGGCGGAACCAAACCTTATTGGATATGGTACATTCCATGATGAGTAACGCTGAGTTATCACGATCCTTCTAAGATTATGCACTAGAATCGGCTGCATATCTTTTGAACAAGGTTCCTACTAAGTCAGTGCCTACCACACCATATCTGATGTGGAGTGGGAAGAAACCCTATCTTAAGTATCTGAAGATATGGGGATGTCCAGCTTTTGTAAAAAAGCAGCATGCGGACAAGCTCGAGGCACGCTCAGTACTGTGTAAGTTTGTGGGATACCCAAAGAACTCCAGGGGTATATTTTTTCTATTACGTGGAGGAACAAAAGGTCTTTGTTTCTCGGCATGCCCACTTTTTGGAAACTCAATTATTTGAAAAAGAAATAAGTGGGAGCGCAATAGAACTGGAAAAATTCCAGAACCACAAGCTATTACTGAAAGTATGGTGGAACCAGAAGTTTCGAAAGAACTGGACATCCCCGCGCCACTCCGCAGGACTAGTAGGAAGTCTCATTCGCCCGAGAGATAGTGCGGTTTTCTCATAGACAGGGATAGAGAGGATTGCATCATCGACGATGATGAGCCAACTAGTTTTCAGCAAGAAATTCAGAGCAGAGACTCGGTAAAATGGTTGGATGCATTGCGGACCGAAATGGAGTCCATGTACACCAACAAAGTATGGACTTTGGACATTGCTCCAGAAGGGGTAAAACCCGTAGGCTGCAAATGGATCTTCAGAAAGAAGATTGGTGTAGATGGACAAGTTGAAACCTATAAGGCTAGACTTGTTTCAAAAGGTTATCGTCAAAGACCTGGTTTAGACTATGATGAAACCTTTTCTCCAGTGGCTATGCTCAAATCCATTCGGATCCTTCTTGCCTTTGCTGCCTTCCACGATTATAAAATTTGGTAAATGGACGTAAAGACCACTTTTCTGAATGGAAATTTGGAAGAGTGTGTTTATATGGATCAGCCAAAGGGTTTCATAAAGAGTGGGAGCAGCGGAAGAGTGTGCAAGTTGCTTGAAACTATTTATGGATTAAAGCAGGTACCGCGGAGTTGGAACATCTGTTTTGATGAGACGGTCAAGGAATTCGATTTTATCAAAAATCCAGATGAACCATGCATCTATAGTAAAATTATAGCGAGAACTATGGTATTCCTCGTCTTATACGTGGATGACATTCTCCTAATAGGAAATGACATTCCTATGCTACAATCAGTCAAAGGATTCCTGTCATAAAAGTTCTCCATAAAGAACCTGGGTGATGCCTCCTACATTCTGGGAATCTAGATCTATCATAATAGATCTAAACGGATATTAGGACTTTCACGGTCAAGGTACATCAACACCATATTGAAAATATTTAGTATGGAAGATTCAAAGCACGGTAATCTACCAGCTTGTCACGGTATCACCCTCTTCAAAGAGATGTCTCCCAAGACTGATTTGGAATGGGATCGCATGACTATTATACCCTACTCTTCTGCGGTAGGCTCTATAATGTATGCAATGTTGTGTACCAGACCAGATGTAGCTTACACACTGAGCGTTGTAAGCAGTTATCAGTCAAACCCAGGAGAGAAGCACTGGAAAGCAGTGAAGAACATTCTCAAGTACCTGAGAAGGACTAAGGAGATGTTCTTGTTGTACGGCAGAGAAGACCTCCAAGTCAAGGCCTTCGCCGACTCCAGCTTCCAGAGTGACAAGGATGACTCTATATCCATATCGGGTTATGTCTTTACCCTCAATGGAGGGGCGGTCTGTTGGAAGAGCTCCAAGCAGGTCACCGTTGCTGACTCGACGATGGAAGTGGAGTATATCGCTGCATGTGACGCCGTGAAAGAAGCAATCTGGATCAGGAAGTTCGTGACAGAACTTCAGGTGATTCCGTCTATTGTTGATCCAATACCGCTGTATTGTGACAATAACGGCGCTATAGTTTTAGCGAAAGAACCAAGGTCCCATCAGAAGTCCAGGTACATCTTGAGGTGGTACCACCTGATCAAGGAGATCATTGATCGCTGGGAGATCGAGGTGCGAAGAGTTGACAGGGAAAACAACACTTCATGTCCACTCACAAAGGCCATCCCTCAGACGCAGTTCGAGAGGCTATTCGAGATGATAGGTTTGCGATATGCCAATACATGGCCTTAGTACAAGTGAGAGATTATTAGTGATATATGTCTTAAAGGCCATTATTATATAGTACTGGTTTGTATATTATATTTTGGAAGCTTAGGATATTCACAGTTATAATAATAGCCTTGCTCAAAATGGTAGTATGCTACTTGGTTTGATTCTATATCAATATGTGCATATATTTCTTTTAGCATATCGCTTTTACATATTAGTAGAGCCCTCAGGATGTTTGCTTGACTACCAGCATTATGATGGCAGTTACACTAGTAGGGACGGAGTAGTCTATAAGCACATCCTTATACATGTCCATAGTCATAGGATTATCGAGAAGGGGCATCGATACTCCAGAGTAGACTAGTGTATACGCTTCTGATCCCAGCATGGGAGATGGTCTGTCCCAGAGCCATTAGTACGTAGTACCGGAGATAGTATATATGTGCTCATTGGGTTATGAGTTACACTGGATGGACTCATTGGGAACTACTGGTTGGTATTATACCTATCGTCAGGTAGCAGTTCCCAGATGACATATGTATAGCTTAGTCCGTTGACTTGACATCACTAATAGTCTCGAGTGTGTTCCCACTGTACTTAGATCACTGCCCTACCACGGCTCAAATGAGTCGTGCAAACAGGTAGTGGTTGGGTGCAGTCCCGAAGCACTGGGAGGCAGTAGTGGTTAGATAGAATTCGTCTCTCCCGGTATTGGGGGTTGATATCGCGTTGTGTTCGAAAAGTCGTTACACAAAGTCCCTGGCCAGAGCAAGCGAGTTTACTGGTAGGTACTCCAGTAGTTTCTTAAGGTGTATTGGGCTCTACTCCGGCATGACTTATTGCGCTATTCGGGGTCTGACGGTTACAGCCCCTTAGGCCCGATATGCGATACTTTTAGACGAACAGACCAGACTGTACGGAGATTGTCATAGATAGGCTCAGTAGGAGTTCGGATGCGTTTTCTCATCGGCCTACTTATCAACAGATACCTAGGTAGCCGTTACGTGCAGCTAGTACCGCTGACGTGCTTGTAGTTAAACCCACTGCCAGCGTACTGTCAAGTATTTAGAGTCCCACACAGAGAGTTTCCCTATTTCGAGCGAAATGATATAGAGGCCGTATGGTTTTACGGCAAGGTTTCGATCACATACGTGTACTGGCTACACGGATGATGTTCAGGCAGATAATACTGGTGGGTTTTGGTTTAAGCCGGATCCTAATATTAGATTATTGGATTATTTCTGTCTCTTTGTATTCATATTTTTCGGAATACGAATATGGGTATGTATATACGGTAAGGAGTATTCTTATAATTTTACAAGAGTGCTTATAGAAGAAGACACCTCATTTGTGGTTTTATCCATTTTGTTAAATGGATAATGAGGTGGAGGTATGAGGTGTAATCTTGGACATGATTGAAGCATGACTACTTGGTAACTCATTGTTTTTGTGACTATTGAAGCATGGTTGATTCATTATTTGATTTATTATATGCTTCATTATCACAAACCCTTAGTCATTCTACACTCATTCTCATCACAACACTCTCTCACCTCCAAGGCTCTCTTCTTCTTCCTCAAACCCTAAAAGCTCTCATGTGTTAAGAAATCTAAGGTTCTTGAGACAAATTAATCCATTATCATTCTCTACATCTTCTAGGCTACTTAGCTTAGCAAACTAGATACCCTAGTTACCTCGGTTTAGAGGTTAGAGCTTGAAGTACATACTCTCGGGTGGACCGTTTTTGACACGAGAAGACCGACGATCAAGCGCGATCCGTACACTTGAGGAGCTCAAGAAAAGGATAAGAAGACCCGAAGGACTTGTACACGGAGATATAAAAACTCTTCATAATAGTTAAACTTCCAAGTAGTTAGCTAGTTAAGGTTCCGTAAAGATCCTGGAGTTCAAGTCGGTGTTGCGAGCTTTGCAAAAATCATTTTTTGTGTATTCTGCCTCCCCACGAACCCGCGAGATGCGCGACATCGACTTAAAGTTATTCACCCGCAACCTAACTGTTGGGGTCAAAAATTGCACCTCGGCTGACCGAGTCAAAGTCAAAGTCAACCCCAAGTAAGCGGGCCCAAACCCAGCTCAAGTGGGCCCATTCCCAAGTCGATCCCCGCAGCCAGTCTCCCCCATGCCAAAATAAAAATCATGTAATAAATAATTTTGATATAATTTTTTATGCATGAATGTAAGCAAAATGGGCATAATGCCAATTTTTTGTAAAGGCCATGGCTTATGTACAAAAGAAATGAGCACATGAGGTATGAGATGGGCAAAATGCCATTTTGTAAAGTCCAAGGGGCTATATGTAAATGTGTAAGCCTATATAAGGAAACATGATGATGAATATAGCATACAATTTTCATTCTCCCCAAAAACTAAGGTTTGTGCCTCCACTCTCTCTTTTTCAAGTTCTTCCTCTTCCTTTTCATTTTCCAAATAAATCAAAAGCTTAGCTCTCTTTTTTTTAAAACTAAACAAAGTTTTACCATAAACCCACCTCCCAAGACTCCATCAAGAGAAGAAAAAGTGTCTCTTTTTTAATCATCTAAGATCTAGATATTGGAGTTTCAAGAGAACCCATTTTGGGTTTCTTCTCAAAAGAGAAAGGAGAAAATCTTTTGGAGTTTAACTCCATAAATAAAATTATTTTGGAGTTTGACTCTATAATAAAAACTTTTTTTGTGGAGTTTAACTCCGAATAAAATTGTTTTGGGAGTTTAACTCCAAATAAAATTTTTTGGAGTTTAACTCCATCACAAAAAATAAAATTTCTTTTTGGAGCTCCTGTTTTCTCTCACTTGAGGGAGAGGGGAGCTCCCACTAAATGGGAGATTTCCCTCCTTCTCATGTGAGGGGAAGGCTCCCCATTTAGTGGAGTTTAACTCCTCACCGCATTAAATATTTTTAGGAGTTTAACTCTATAATAAAAATCTTTTTGGAGTTGAACTCCATTTAAAATTCTTTTAGAGTTTAACTCCATATTTAAAATTCTTTCGGAGTTCAACTCCACAATAAAAATTCTTTCGGAGTTCAACTCCATTTAAATTCTTTCAGAGTTTAACTCCACAAATAAAATTTTTTTTGGAGCTTAACTTCAAATTTAAAATTCTTTTGAAGTTTAACTCCACAAAAAAATTTCTTTAGGAGTTGAACTCCATGTACAAAAAAAATTATTTTTCGGAGCCCTTTTTGTCCCCATCACATGCTAGCACGTGAGGGGGAGGGCTCCCATTTAATAGGAGCCCTTTTAGCCCCCCTCACATGCTAGCACGTGAGGGGGAAGGCTCCCATTTAATGGGGGCCAATGGGAGCCCTTTTGTCCTCCCTCACATGCTAGCAGCATGTGACCCTCACATGCTAGTCACATGCCAGCATGTGACCCTCACATGCTAGTCACATGCATGTGTGGAGAGGATCCCATTTAATGGGAGCCCAGGTCCCCCCCTATTTTCTTATTTTAATTTTTTTCTTTTCTTTTCTTCTTTCTTCCTTCTTTTCTTTATTTTAATCTTTTTTATTTTAAAATAATTAAATATTAAATAAATTATAAATAATATTTTGAAATTAAATAAACGTTTCTGTAAATATTTATCTACTTATTTATTTTTGTTTTTTTATATATATAGAAAAATACATATATCTCTTTTTTTAACAAATGGAACAAAACGAAAAAAAGCATACGTACACTGCACATTGAGTTTGCATGACCTGTTTGACCCGTCAATCGGAGGTTTTCTAGCCCAAAAGGCGAGGGGAAATTAACGGCAGTTTAGTCCGCAACTGCCGGAGATTCGGATCTCTACAATCAATAAACCCCAGCCTATCTTAAACAGGGAGAATCTGTAATGTGCCTGACAAGCACGCATGCATTCCCATCTCAATAGGGTGACGAAAAACACCCTACACTAACATGTCTCTACCTAGACAACACGTTGCTTGGCATACGAGAAACTATTCACTTTACAAGCTCTCCTCTCTTACAAAGGCACCCTTACACTCAAAAATCTTCACACAAAGAAAAGGAAAATTTCTCTCACCCTTCTCTCTTGCAAAGGACTCTCTTACACTCAAGATATCATCACACAAAGAAAAGAAGAGGGTTACAATTAAGTACAATTACTCATGAAGGAGTTTCTCTCAAAAATCTCACTCTAATACTCTAACAAGTATGGATAATCAAATGAAAGCTCTTGATTTTGTTTAAGAGTGAATTTGGATAGCAAATTGAAAACTTTTTTAAACTGTAACACCCTAGTATGGTTATACGACATTAATTGGTATTTTAACACTTACTTTATATTTCTTCTATTCTATATATTGGGTCGCGAATGATTCGAATAGTAGTAATCGTTATCCGACCTGACCCGCAAGTTTAGAACTCAATATGGTGCAAGATTGTATCTGAGATTTACCGGTAAAGTGTATCTATGTGAATCTAGTATAATACCTACATTATATTTTTAGATCTTTATATATCATATATCTAGATCATCATATATCTTTTAATAACCACAAGTTAAGAATAAATTATATTTTGTTAACTGTCATCATAAGCTTGCCATCCCACATCTTATTTTACTTTTATCTTTTACGTTTAAATCTCAAGAAATCTAATATCAAATATTTACTAAATCTAGATATATTTTTAGAATTCTTTTATATCTTAAATTAGGGGTATGAGTTATTTAAAATATATTTTTGCATTATGGTTGAGAAGTTTACATATGTGAATAATTTTCCAAAATATATTTTTGATGAGATTTTGATAGAGATTGTTATACTTTGATATTATCTATATACATTAAAACTAATATATATTTATAACCTAATTTAAATTATACTATATATATTTATATTAAACACAAAATCTCTCTCTCTCACTCCACATAACATATCTCTCCCTCATCAATTTATATATTCTCATTGTTCGTTCTTCAAGCCCACATCCATTCTCGCCGACGCGATTCCAGCCGCATCCTAGAACCTTAACCAAACCATCAAAACTTGGTGTTGATAGCGTCATGTTGCTTCCGTTCATCGCGTTTGTTTCGAACCAAGTTTATAACTTGCTACATGCTATACTTTATGTAATTTACTTATATGTTACCGTACTATTGTCATTATCATCATCATATATCTATATCTATATAATTTATACACCGTAGTTATTTAACGTTAATCAGTTTTATAATATACAATGTATGCAAGTTTACAACTTGTGACATATGATAATTATATCTATAAATATATATATCGTCATAATATTTCTTATTATTATCATTAATTAGTTTATAATCTGCATTTTATAACCTTATACAAAATATAGTTTGAAAATATTATAGTTTACACATGAAACGTCGTCGCAAAGCGGATACGACAAATCTAAAATTTATTGTACACCTACCTTATAAAATTCATTATAAATCATAAAAATATCATTACCATACGTTCTTTAGTTCGTTACGAAGCTAACTTAGTATAATATAACCCTGTGAAATATTTACTTGCAAAATAAATAGTTTAAATAACGTAAACTGTAAATAAAAGTACCTCTGAACTGTTGTCCAGGGAAATTCAAGCAGCAAACTATTTTACAAATAACAAACGTCCTCCAAAAGGGACGTGTCATATATCAAAACAAAGATAATTAAATAAACTTTTCATTTTTATAAGTTAAAATATCTCAGGTTATTCTTACAAAAAATTTCGAACGTTCATAATTTTTTGTAAGAATAACCTGAGATGTTTTAACTTATAAAAATGAAAAGTTTATTTAATTATCTTTGTTTTGATATATGACGCGTCCCTTTTGGAGGACGTTTGTTATTTTTAAACTATTTTACAAATTAGGACGACGCTGAATTTCTGAACGGAACTTTCTTATGCATGGTTAATCAATACCACTTTATAGTTATTAATCGGATTGAATATATTATCCATGTTAATTTTATTATATCAATATTTATTTAATAAATAATAGTGCATGTGTTTTAATATTCAGCAAATATTATTGATTTACAGTTTTATAGTATCCGTCTGTATCCGTACTGATAATAGCTTATCTAGTTGCATGCCGGAACGTCACAACGTTATCATACTACTATATTAATTCAATATGTTATCTACATTGCATCATACATGGTAATGGACGTATAATGGTTATTACAGATAGATACATACGCATTCTGGTATTAATCGTGTTTCGATATTGATTACAGTTTTACATTGGTATCTATTTTGGGTTAATATATATTACATGATATGTTCACGACCCACTACCAGACTTGTTACTTGGATCTTATTACTAATACCAACAATCCTGATTATTGTCCTGACGGACGTGACTTGTTGTCTGCATAGACAAAACATTTACCTGCTTGATCCTGTGTTGGCATTAGACTTGCATCATCAATACCTGACTTGAACACAAAATCTTGGGGGTAAGGGGAAATTAATAATGAAACCTGACTTGTAACTCAACAAGTCGATATTTATACTGATCAGGCTTTACGAGCTCGGCCAGCCCCGGAATGATGCTGCTGACATCATTCATCTGTACATGTTACCTATTTACTGCTTAGCGGCACGTCTCGGATTCAGCCCGAGAATCTTGACCGTGGTCCCGGGCACGCACGAGATACTATTGAGTTATATCGACGATTCTATTAAATTGATTTCAAAGATTTCTAGAATAGATAACCTTGAATCACAGACTTTAGGATACACATCACATACATATATCTCACTGTTTTACACCTGTGTTATTTATGTACACTCATATTTAATCATAGTATCCTATCCTGGTTATTACTATTATTTTTATATTTATGACGCACTGACGTCTTGGTTTTGCATGGCCCAGATACTTGACATAACATGTGAGTATTCGACAGGATCGCCGATCAGTGAGGACCACCTCATTGATATAACTCTTATGCGGGTTAGTTATTTCTTGGATCTTTATTACTTCCGCTATCTTTTTCAGTTATTGTTCTTTTGGCTATTGGGCATGTGATAGATAGATTTAGTAGTTTACTGTTCTTGATATCTGATTGACAGCCGTAATGTGACTATGGAAGGATCTTTCCTCGCCATAGGTAGCATGGCGTGTTTATGTATTTTGGGAAGCGGGGCGTGACAGGGTTTGTTTGATATCAGAGCATAGGATTTAGGTTAGCTGGGTTTGGTTTCTTTTGTAGTTGGGTATTGAACCCAATACACTAATCAGAAAACCCAGAATTTTAGGAACATGTCCTGCCACATTATTGTCATGTCGTTCGAATTCTTGAATCTTTTCCTTCTCTTAAACTCTTTTATCTCAACGATTTGGAAATGAATTTGCATCTCGGCTTGAAATCCTTTTGTTTTCTTATTGTTTCTTCCATCTTATACTCTCAATTCTGTTAGTAGGATTTGGGCGATTTGAATGGAGTTATGTAGTTGTAACTATGTACCGCAGCTTGGTTACAATGAGGTACTCTATTTAGGTAATCTGGAATCCTATTTCGATTCATTTTCTTGACTTATGGTCGTTGTATTATTTTATTTCCTCTCAGCGTCATTGCTTACAAGTTTATGTCTTATCGCGAACTTGAATTCAACAACTACGATATATCTTTCCTCTCGTCCTATAAGAACCAATCCGTTTGCGTTTCGAAGAATAAGTAGAAACATAGGAGAAGTTTTTAATGATTGCAGTAGTTCGAGCTTAACCCCAGCGGGAGCTGGTACAGACCGTTCAAGGATGATCAGATATAAGATATTTGATTGAAGAAGTTTTGACATACATGCCTCAAATTATCAGAGTAGCACAGCGGAAGAGTGGTAGGCTAATAACCCACAAGTCTTAGAACAAACTTGCAAATTCATGATGAAGGGAACCGTTTACTGAAGGGTGAAGTTCGTAAACAAGTTGCAGATGAAGAGCTGATGGTAGTTTGGGATTTCATGGATGTGTTCAAGGACATCTCGAGTTTACTGTCTAAACGAGATGTGGAGTTTGCGATTGATCTTATTCCTGTAGCAGCGCCAATTTCGAAGGCTTATTATCCGATGGCACCGATGAAACTGGAAGAGGTAAAGAGATAAGTTTCCAAATTACTAAAGATGGGTTGGATTTACAGCAATAGTTCACCGTAGGAAGCTCCGGTTCTTCTAGTCAAAAAGAAAGATGGTACGCGGAGGATATGTATCGACTATCGAGAGCTAAATCGGATAACTATTAAGAATAAGTACCCAATCCCTCGCATAGGCGAATTATTCGATCAACTCAGTGGCGTGAGAGTAGTCTCGAAGTTGGATTTACGATCAGGGTATCATCAAGTTCGGGTGAAAGAAGAAGACATTTGCAAGACAGCGTTCCGAACTCGATATGGGCATTACGAGTATTTAGTGATGCCATTTGAAGTTACTAACACACCAGCAATATTTATGGACTTAATGAACCGAATCTTTTCACCATATCTGGAACATTTCGTAGTGATGTTTATTGACGATATTTTAGTTTATTCAAGGAGTAAAGAAGAGCATGAAGAACACTTGAGAATCGCACTGCAAATATTGAGACGAGAAAAGTTATACGCTAAGATGAGCAAGTGCGTGTTTTGGCTCGAACAAGTGAAGTTCTTGGGTTATGTTGTATCCAGAAATGGAATTGCCGTTGACCCTGAAAAGATTTCATCTGTTCATGATTGGCCACTTCTAAAGAACGTATGGGAGATCAGAAGTTTTCTTGGGCTCGCTGGATATTATAGAAGTTTCGTGGAGAACTTCACTCGAATAGCAGAACCATTGACCAAGCTAACACGAAAGGAGGTACCGTTCGCATGGACCGAGAAGTGTGCATCAGCTTTTGAAGCGTTGAAGCAAAGATTGATCACCGCTCCTATTCTGACCGTTTCAGACGGTTCCGAAGGGTTGGTTATTCACAGCGACGCATCTAGGAAAGACTTAGGATGTGTTCTAATGCAGCATGGGAAGGTCATAGCTTATGCGTTGAGACAATTAAAGAATCATGAGAAGAACTACCCAACTCAGGATCTGGAGTTAGCAGCAATGATTTTTGCTCTGAAGATTTGGATACATTACTTATTAGGAGAAAGGTTAGAAGTATTTACCGATCACAAAAGCCTAAAATATGTGTTCACACAGAAAGAGCTCAACATGAGGCAACGTTGATGGTTGGAGCTGATGGCTGGCTATGATCTTGATCTAAAATACCATCCGGGGAAAGTTAATATAGTGCCGGATGCACTAAGTTGGTTGCCAGCGATACAAATGTTGACTGCACAAAAAGAGATTATAGATTATTTTCAAAGATTCGAATGGAGAATGTACTACCGAATTCTTCGGGACAGTCGATACAATTGCAAATACAATCATCCTTGATCGATAATATTAAAGCAGCGCGGTCGCACGATCCAAGATTGCAGAAGTTTCGAGAACAAATAGAAGCGGGACTTCGAATGGACTTGTTAATTCATGAAGATGGTTCGTTACGATATGGTAGTCATTTATGTGTGCCCAAAGGAGATGTTCGAGAAGAAGTCATGAAGGAGACTCATAGTTCCGCGTATTCAGCACACCCGGGAGGCACAAAAATGTATAGAGATCTGCGACAATATTTCTGGTAGGAAAGCTTGAAAAGAGAGATTGCTCGCTACGTATCAAAGTATTTAGTATGTCAGCAAGTCAAAACTGAATATCAAAGGGTAGCTGGTTTGTTGCAACCATTTCTGATTTCTCAATGGAAGTTGGAATATATAACCATAGATTTCGTGACAGCTTTACCACGGAGTCTAAGGGGCAATAATGTAGTTTGGGTTATTGTCGATCGATTGACCAAGACAGCTCACTTTATACCGTTTCGAGTTGGTCAGTCGACGGAAGTTTTGGCAGAGCGGTACATACAAAAGATTGTGAGATTGTATGGAGTACCTGTGAGATCGTGATACTTGATTTCTATCATACTTTTGGAGAAGTCTACAGGAAAGTTTGCGAACTCGCTTGAAATTTAGCACGGCCTATCATCCTCAAACAGATGGCCAGTCTGAAAGAACGATCCAAACTCTTGAAGATATGTTGAGGGCATGCATATTAGACTTCAAGGGTTCATGGAAGGATCATTTACATTTAGTGGAGTTTTCATACAAAAACAGTTTTTAAGCAACTATACAGATGGCTCCATTTGAAATATTGTACGGTCGTAAATGTCGCTCGCCTGTTTGTTGGGACTATGTTGAAGAAAGAAAATTGTTAGGACTGGAACTCATTGTGCAAACTGTGGAGAAAGTTAACTTGAACCGTAATCATATGAAGGTGGCACAAGATCGACAGAAAAGTTGGGCTAATACTGGAAGAAGATCTTTGGAGTTGCTGTTCGTGGTCTTGTGTTCTTGAAGATATCACCGACTAGAGGAGTAATCCGATTTGGTAGTCGAGGCAAGCTTAGTCCTCGATTCGTAGGGCCTTTCGATATCACCGAGCGTGTTAGAGAGGTAGCTTATCGATTGGCTTTACCACCATCCTTAGCGGGTGTTCATGACATTTTTCATATATCTCAACTCCGCAAGTATATTTGAGATGAGACGCACGTCCTATATCACTCGGAATTGACAGTAAGAGAAGATTTGACTTATAAAGTGCAAACGATGATGATTGTGGATCGACGAGAAAAGATTCTTAAGAATAGGATGATCCCCCTAGTGCTTGTTTCGTGGGGAAATCGTTCGCATGGAGAATCTAATTGGGAACGTGAAAACGAGATTCGACAAAAGTTTCCTCATCTCTTTCCTTAAATTCGTATCTTCTTATCTTTTCCTATTTCGTGAATTTCGATGATGAAATTCTTTTGTAGTTAGGTATAATGTAATACCCTAGTATGGGTATACGACATTAATTGGTATTTTAACACTTGCTTTATATTTCTTCTATTCTATCTATTGGGTCGCGAATGATTCGAATAGTAGTAGTCGTTATTCAGCCCGACCCACAAGTTTAGAACCCAATATGGTGCAAGATTGTATCTAAGATTTACCGGTAAAATGTATCTATGTGAATCTAGTATAATACCTATATTATATTTTTATATCTTTATATATCATATATCTAGATCATCATATATCTTTTAATAGTCATAAATTAAAAATAAGTTATATTTTGTTAACTGTCATCATATGGTTGCCATCCCATATTTTATTTTGCTTTTATCTTTTACATTTAAATCTCAAGATATTTAATATCAAATATTTACTAAATCTAGATATATTTTTAGAATCCTTTTAAATCTTAAATTAAGGGTATGAGTTAATTAAAATATATTTTTGCATTATGGTTGAGAAGTTTACATATGTGAATTATTTTCCAAAATATATTCTTGATGAAATTTTGGTGGAGATTGGTTGTAGTTTGATATTATCTATATACATTAAAACTAATATATATTTATAACATAATTTAAGCTATACTATATATATTTATATTAAACACAAAACCTCTCTCTCTCCACATAACATCTCTCCCTCATCAATTTATAAATTCTCCTTTTTCGTTCTTCAAGCACACACCCATTCTCGCCGACGCAACTCCAGCAGTATCCTAGAACCTTAACCGAGCCATCAAAAGTTAGTGTTGATTTGTATAGCATCATATTGCTTCCGTTCTTCGTGTTTGTTTCCAGGCAAGTTTACAACTTGCTACATACTATGCTTTATATAATTTACTTATATGTTATCGTACTATTATTATTACCATCATCATCATACAGCTATATCTGTATAATTTATACACCGTAGTTATTTAACGTTAATCAGTTTTATAATATACAATGCATGCAAGTTTACAACTTACAACATGTTATAATTATATATATATATATATATATATATATATATATATATATATATATATATCGTCGTAATATTTCTTATTATTATCATTAACTAGTTTATAATCTACATTTTATAACGTTATACAAAATATAATTTGAAAATATTATAGTTTACAAATGAAACGTCGTCGCAAAGCGGATACGACAAATCTGAAATTTACTGTATACCTTACCTTATAAAATTCATTATAAATTATATAAAAATCATTAACATACGTTCTTTAGTTCGTTACGAATCTAACTCAGAATACTATAGCCCTTTGAAATATTTACTTGCAAAATAAATTGTGTAAATAATGTAAACTGTAAATAAAAGTACCTCTGAACTGCTATCCAGGGAAATTCCAGCAGCAAACTTTCAATTTCGAACGTTCGTAACTTTTTTTAGGAACAATCTAAGATACTTTAACTTATAAAAATGAAAAACTTATTGAATTAGATTTGTTTTAGTATATGACACGTACCTTTTGGAGAACGTTTGTTATTTTTAAGTTATTTCACAAATAAGGGTGACGTTGAATTTATGAACGGAACTTTCTTGTACATGGTTAATCAATACCACTTTTATAGTTATTAATCAGATTAAATATATTATCTCTGTTAATGTTATTATATCAATATCTATTTAATAAATAATAGAGCATGTGTTTAAATATTCAGCAAATATTACTGATTTACAGTTTTATAGTATTCATCTGTATCCGTACTGATAATAGCTTATTTAGTTGCATGCCGGAACGTCACAACGTTATCATACTACTATATTAGTTCAATATGTTATCTACATTGCATCATACATGGTAATGGACGTATAATAGTTATTACAGATAGATACAAATGCATCCTGGTATTAGTCGTGTTTCGATATTGATTACAGTTTTACATTGGTATCTATTTTGGGTTAATATATATTACGTGAAATGTTCATGACCCACTACCATACTTGTTACTTAGATCTTATTACTAAAACCAACAATCCTGATTGTTGTCCTGACGGACGTGACTTGTTGTCTGCATAGACAAAACCTGTACCTACTTGATCCTGTGTTGGCATTAGACTTACATCACCAATACCTGAATTGAACAAATATCCTTAGGGGTAAGGGGAAATCAATAATGAAACTTGACTTGTAACTCAACAGTTTGATACGTATACTGATCATTCTTTACAGGCACGGCTAGCCCCGGAATGATACTGCTGATATCATTCATCTGTACATGTTACTAGTTTACTGCTTAGCGACACGTCTTGGATTCAGCTCGAGAATCTTGACCGTGCTCCCGGGCACGCACGCGATGCTATTGAGTTATATCTACGATTCCATTAAATTGATTTCAAAGACTTCTAGAATAGATGACCTATAGGCACAGACTTTACGATACGCATCACTTACCTATTGTAGGGTTTTTTTTGTCACCCCATTGAAATGGAAATACGCGCGCGCTTGTCAGGCGTACTACAGATTCCCCCTGCCTAGGGTAGGCGAGGGTTTAATGATTATGGGGATCCGAATCTCCGGCAGCCGCGGACTAAGCTGCCGTTAATTACCCCTCGCCTTTGGAGCGATGGAACCTCCGATTGACGGGTTAAACTGGTCATGCGAACTCAATGTGCAGCATACGTGTGTTTTGTTTTGGAGGGGGGCTTGGATATATCGGGGGGCCCGCAGAGTTTTTACGGGGGTCCCGCTACTCGGATAGCGGGCTGGGGGTCAAGGGGGCTAGCAGCCCCCTTGCGGGGTGCGGGGCAGCGCCCCGCCCCAAAAAATTTTTGAGGGGGATAGTGTTGTAGAGTATGTGTGTGTGTGTATATGTATACATATGTATATATGTGTGTGTGTGTGTGTGTGTGTGTGTGTGTAAAAAAGCGGGAAAAGGTATCCAAAGGATGAGTGGGGCCAGCGCCAGCGCTAGCGCTTTGAGCACTAGCGCACCACGTGTCAGCACGTGGACGCTCGGGCGCTAGCGCTTTGGGCGGTAGAGCGCTAGCGCGCCACATGTCAGCATGTGGACACTCGGGCGCTAGCACTCTGAGCGCAAGAGCGCTATCGCACCACATGTCAGCACGTCGGCGTTCGGGCGCTACGCTTTGGGCGCTAGCGCTCTGAGCGCAAGAGCGCTAGCGCTTTGAGCGCTAGCGCAGCGCGCCACGTGTCAGCACGTGGGCGCTCGAGCAGCAAAAGGGACTTGGTCCCTGCAATGGGAGTTGTACTCCCAGAAAGGAGCACTTATTATTCTGTTTGTGTGTGTGTGTGTGTAAGGAGTTAAACTCCTAGGATGTTTTGAAGCTGATGAAGGGCTTCTCCCCTTGAGCCCTAATTCTTCCCCAAAGTGGGGTTTCTGGAGATGGGTCTCCTTCTTCTTCCTTTGTTGGCCAGATTTTGAAGATCAGGAAGTAGGAGATTTTAAAAATCTCTCCTTTTTGGGATCTGATGGGAGATCTGAGTTCCCCTTTGTGGGTTTTGTGGTGGAAAACTAGTTAGTTTTGGAAAAGAAAGAGTAAAACTCTTGATTTAATTCAAAAGAAATGAGAAGGTTTAGAACCTTGGAGAAGGAGCAGGAGGCACAAAGAACCCTAGTTTTTTGGGGGAATGAAAAAGTATATTAGATATTTTCATCATGTTGCCTTATATAGACTTACATATTTACATATAACCCCTTGGGCTTTACAAAATGGCATTTTGCCCATCCCATGGCTCATGTGCCATTTCTTCTTACACATAAGCCATGAGCTTACAAAAATTTGGCTTTATGCCTATTTTGTTTACATTCATGCATAAAAAATTACATAAAAATTATTTATTACATGATCTATATTTTGGCATGGCGGGAGGCCGGACGCTTCATGTTCGGACTCGACCTGGGCATGGACCCACTTGGCTTGGGGTTGACTTTGACTTTGACTTGGTCAACCGAAGTGCAATTTTCGACTTCAACAAAGTGCCCCCTATCAATAAATGCACACCACATATGTGAGTCGTGTGCATGAAATTGATGGATCTTCTTTCACGTGGAGGCGACTTGCTTTGGTTCCCACTTTTTGGGATGCGCTGCCCTTTTTACGACATGGACGGTCGACGCTTGACGCGTCTCCGAGATGGAGTGTCTGTGATAGACGTTTCTCTAACCCTGAGTGATTTGGTAGATGTGCCCCCGGCACAGAGTGTCGCTGGTCGAAGTTTCCCCGAGGCGGAGTGTCTGTTGGTTGACGTGTCCCCGGTACGGAGTGTCTGTTTGATGTTTCCCCGAAGCTGAATGTCGGCTGGTTGACGTGTCTTTGGCACGGAGTGTCTGCTTGGACGTTTCCCCGAGATGGAGTGTCTGTTTGGTTGACGTGTCTTCGGCACGGAGTGTCTGCTTGGACGTTTCCCCGAGACGGAGTGTCTGTTTGCGACGTTTCCCCGGTACGGAGTGTCGGTTGGTTGACGTATCTCCGGTACGGAGTGTCTGCTTGACGTTTCCCCGTTACGGAGTGTCGTTGTTGGACGTTTCCTCGATGCGGAGTGTTTGTGTTGGACGTTTCCCCGATGCAGAGTGTCGCTGGTTGACGTGTCCCCGAGACGGAGTGTCTGCTTGACGTTTCCCCGTTACGGAGTGTCTGCTTGACGTTTCCCCGTTACGGAGTGTCGTTGTTGGACGTTTCCCTGATGCGGAGTGTCTGTGTTGGACGTTTCCCCAATGCAGAGTGTCGCTGGTTGACGTGTCCCCGAGACGGAGTGTCTGCTTGACGTTTCCCCGTTACGGAGTGTCGTTGTTGGACGTTTCCCTGATGCGGAGTGTCTGTATTGGACGTTTCCCCGATGCAGAGTGTCGCCGGTTGACGTGTCCCCGAGACAGAGTGTCTGCTTGATGTTTCCCCGTTACGGAGTGTCTGCTTGACGTTTCCCCGTTACGAAGTGTCGTTGTTGGACGTTTCCCTGATGCGGAGTGTCTGTATTGGACGTTTCCACGATGCAGAGTGTCTGTGTTGGCGTGTCCCCGAGACGGAGTGTTTTCTTGACGTTTCCCCGTTACGGAGTGTTATTGTTGGACGTTTCCCTGATGCGGAGTGTCTGTGTTAGACTTTTCCCCGATGCAGAGTATCTGTGTTGGACGTTTCCCCGATGCAGAGTGTCGCTGGTTGACGTGTCCCCGAGACGGAGTGTCTGCTTGACGTTTCCCCATTACGGAGTGTCTGCTTGACGTTTCCCCATTACGGAGTGTCATTGTTAGACGTTTCCCTGATGCGGAGTGTCTGTGTTGGACGTTTCCCCGATACAGAGTGTCGCTGGTTGACGTGTCCCTGAGACGGAGTGTTGTTTCCTGATTTAAAATCAGGAAAAGTTACGAAGGAGGCATCACGTGCGAGCACGTGACCAACAGTCACGTGTTGGCACGTGACACCTAAAAGCATCGGCAAGGTAGATTCAGCTTCCTGACTCCATCAAAGAAAAAGAGTTCAGAAAGGGTCACGTGCTCTCACGTGACCAGAGTCACGTGTTGGCACGTGACATTTAAAGGCGGCTTCGAAGGCACATCGGTTCCCTGATGACATCAAAGAAAAGGGGTTCAGAAAGGGTCACGTGCTCCCATGTGACCAGGGTCACGTGTCGGCACGTGACACTCAAAAGCAGCAGACTCAATCAAGAAAAAGGCTCCAGATGAGGGTCACGTGCTCACACGTGACCAGGGGTCACGTAGTGGCACGTGACAGCTAAGCAGCGAGCAGAAAGCAGAGCGCAGAAGGAAAGAAGAGGGCTCGTTCCAAGGGGGTCACGTGTCCACACGTGACCAAGGGTCACGTAGCCATACGTGACCAAGGGTCACGTGGCCACACGTGACCAGCTTTCAAAGCCCATTTGTTAACAGAATTAAATTCTGAGAAAAGACCTCTCAAATCTTTCCAAAAGCAACCGATTGAATTAAAGATTTAAAGGTGATTAAATATCATCTATCTATGGGAAAATCTCGAATTTAGAAAGATTTCCCCGTAAAATCTAACCAAAATAACAGAGGAGAACCTCTGGATTTAAAATCTAATGGTGAATAAAATTCACCTAATAATCCAAAGGTCCAAAACGAATGATGGATACAAATCAAATCTCCTAATGAAAGATCCACCAAAACTAATTGACTCGGCTGCTTCTCCTATAAATAGGAGCCAAGAGACACACAACAAAAAGATATAGGCAGAGGGAAGAAAAGAGAGAGAGAGCCTTGATACTTTAGAGGAATTTGGATCCTCTGTGTAAGAAAGGGAAGGTTTCATTGAAAAAAAAGAGAATTTAATTCTCAACAGAGTTTAACTCTGATATAAAAAGGACATATTTCTTCTCTCTTTGATGGAGGATCTGTAAAGTGCACATCTCCCCTTGAGTTGAGAATTTAATTCTCAATGGGTTGAGATCCTGCCATGCAGATCCAAAGCATAGAGAGGGAATGGAAGCACGAGAATTTAATTCTCACAGAACTATAGGAATTTAATTCCTTCAAAATAAAATTAGGGTTTGACCCTATATTATGGGAATTTAATTTCTTTCAGAATGAAAAGAATCAGGGTTTAACCCTAGTTAAGAACTTAGTTCTGTTGAAACAACAAGAATTTAATTCCCTTAATCTTATTCCCCAGAATAATTCTCTAACAGAGAGTGGGGGTTTAATTCCTTAAAGCGTTTATTAGGGTTTAACCCTATTCAGTTCTTCACATATATGAGGAATTTAATTCCTACAGAAAATTCACAGTTCAACTCTTCAAAAGGAACTAGGAATTTAATTCCTCTGAAATTATTGTTAGGGTTCAACCCTACGAGGAATTTAATTCCTGAAAGTGATCAACAGATCTTCTAAACAACTACAGAAAAGCAGGGTCACGTGTCACCACGTGACCCCCCCAAAAGATCTACAGAAAGCCCTTTGAGGCAGTGCCCCATGTGACCCTCATTATATATGGAACAAAAGCAAAGGGAGAAACAATTCTGGGCGCTCCCACGTGACACCACGTGTCCCCTAATAAATGTTCTAATAAATCAGGGCATGAGTATACATCACGTGCCCACACGTGATGGCTATGAAAATTAAAAGTGTTTAACACTTGTTTGCAGAACAAAATAAAGGGGATCTGGCCCCACCTTTTGATGCCATCACGTGCTCCACGTGACCTCCGAAACACAGAAAGAAAAAGCAAAGGAAATGAAAGCTTTGGGCGCTCTCACGTGTTATCACGTGACCCCTCAGCAAATGCTTTAACAATCAGCGCACTAATCCTCCTCACGTGGCAGCACGTGATACTCCAAAGAAAACATAAAAAGTGTTTAACGCTTACTTACAGAACGAAGAAAAGGAGATCTGGCTCCACATTTAGGGCGCCCTCACGTGTCACCACGTGACCCCTAATGAGCATTCTAACAGACCAGAGCGGGGGCCTTCATCACGTGCTCACGCGTGATGGCCGCCAGAATTAAAAGAGTTAAACACTGATCTGCAGAATAAAATAAAGGGAATCAGGGCGCTCTCACGTGTCCACACGTGACCCCTCTCTCCTTAGTGTTTAACACTAATCTGAAGACTTTGTCCTCAGTGTTTAACACTGATTTTCTTAGTGTTTAACACTAATTTGGCAAACTCTATTGGCAGTGTTTAACACTGATTTGCTTTAGTGTTTAACACTAATTTGGAAGCCCTGTTGCCAGTGTTTAACACTGGTTATCTTTTAGTGTTTAACACTAACTTGTTAATCTTATTCCCAGTGTTCAACACTGTTGGTATTTAGTGTTTAACACTAGCTTTAGCCCAATTGGCTAAGTTTTTAGAGGCAAAGCATCTTCTTCAATGGACCAACAGAGGGCCAATATTTCAAACATAATTGGACTTAGCCCAAACTGGCCATAAGTCCTCAAATCATCTTGAACTGAGCACATCTGCTCTTTCAACCAACTCATTGGTTCAAGGGTACATCTCGGAACTCCTCTGATATTTGTCGTTGTAATCCTTCAACGTCTTCAGAGAGGTAACGGGTCCCGACAACCACACATCAACACGGACTGTGGGGTCCTTAAACTCATGGACTTATGCGTCCTTAAACCAAGATACGGACTGTGGGGTCCTTAAACCCGCGGACTCATGCGTCCTTAAACTAACGGACTAATGCGTCCTTAAACACACCCATATGGACTGTGGGGTCCTTAAACCCATGGACTTATGCGTCCTTAAACTGCCATTGGACCACCATGTCCCTAAACTGGAGATGGACCACCATGTCCCTAAACTGGCAATGGACCCCTATGTCCCTAAACTGGAACAATAGAACCAATTGCTCTTTTTTCGGATCTAAACGATCCCGTTTAAGTTGATCTTAGCCTCAAATATGGCTAACGTATCCTTAAACTTTCAAACAGACTTTAGTCCCAAATTGGATTATAAATCCCCTAATCAACTCTGGCTCAAGGGTACATCTCTGAACTCCTCTGACATCTGTCGTTGTAATCCTTCAACGTCGTCAGAGAGGTGATGGGTCCCGACGGCCATACATTTAATGGACCACTATGTCCCTAAACTGGAACATTAGAGCCCAAAGGCTCTTTTGTCGGATCTAAACGATCCCGTTAAGTTGATCTTAGTCTCAAACTGGACTAACGTATCCTTAACAAACATTTGAGTTGATCTTAGCCTCAAATATAGCTAACGTATCCTCAAACCAAAACCCCCCAAACCCAAATCTAAGATAATACGGATTTGGACTAGTCCACGCCCTACGGGCGACGACATAACTCGGTCTCCGTAAACAATCCACGGGTAACAAAACATAAAATAAACACACACGACACGAAGTGACCATCTGGAGAAGGAGAAAGTTGTTACCGCGACGCGGTAGCGTAATTAACTGCAGGGGCTTGCACCTGCAGGGAAGAGCGTCCCCACAATCAAAAACCCCTCAAGCGAGGGGGAATCTGACGAAGTCTGCTACATCGGACGCATCCGTTCAGACCTTCGATACACGGTGCCATAAATCAACTTGGCATCTTCGGAGAGGTGGACGGATAGCACCTATTAGCATCTGCCCCGAACCTCAGGCGAAACGTCCCGCGTCTCGGCCGCCGTTCGGAGGGGAACAGATTCTGGCACGCCCGGTGGGACCTTTTCCTCTTTCCACTCCACACTTCGTGTGTCGTGATTCTCGAACCAATCGCGATTCGCTAATGGTTGCCCTTGGGTGTCGAGATACTAAGACTTGGCGTCTTGCTCGTTGCAGAAAGCAAAGGATCGATGGCTTCTACTTCTGCGTAATGCTCGGACTGCAATTGCAACCAACGCTCTGCCTCGCCAGGAGGTATAGCCTACGGACCCCAAGCCGCTTCGTTATTCACAATACCGGTGGACCAGGTGACTCAGGCCACTGCCGGATTGTTCTTTGGGACTATGCTCCCACCGACAAGCTTTACGGCGCCGGTGCTGACAAAGGAAGCTCCCAAGAAGTCGGTCTTTGATCGTCTTACCCCTGCTGCGGCTCCTCTCAACAGGTCGCCCAACATCAGCGCCTCGGTCTTCTCTAGATTGGGCCAGAAATCCTGTGGACCCATCATGGGGCCTGCAATCCCAGAGAAGGCTGCTTCTAAGAAAGTGACCGGTCCTGCTCCCGAAATCGCCAGGGCGGCTTCCCCGGCCAAAAAGTCGGTCCTTACAAGATTGACGGCCCCAGCTCCCGCTCCTGCTACCCAAAGGACATCGGTCTTTGACAGGCTAACACCAGCAGCGACCCCCCACCTACACAGGGGGCAAGACGAAGCCATTCTCACCGCTGAACCAACGCCGTCCGCTCGACACGCTCGACGTCGCCATTGGCGCCGAGTAAGGAAGGATGGGGGCAACTCCCCCTCTGGGCTAACTCCATTAGCCCCGATGGCAGAAGTTAATGCTGCTGTTCCAACGGGGAACAGCTTCGAGATGCTAAATAAGGTGCGAAGGAATTCTCCTACTGCGGTGCTAAAGAGGTCTCCTCCCCCACTAAAAAAGGTTGTGGAAATAAAGTCAGAACAGCCCCGATCCCCTCAACGGCTGTCTTCCAAAATCTATAAGGTTTGGCGGCAGGCCCGAGATTCGATGATAGATCCAAACTTCTCCCGCCAGCACAAGAAGCTGAAAATCCAATCGGAAGCCGGTCACCAGGCTAAACCACGAAAGGCTGTCTGGACGCCCACCTCAACGGCTCCCTCAACCTCCACTGCTCATAAAAGGAGGAAGCCAGAGAAGATCCCCCAGCCTGCAACGACAGCTAAAAGCACTGAGCCTAGACACCCTAAGTCTGGGGGCATGATGGTCCACACCGTATACATGGCGTCAGGAAAAGAAGACAGTCGTGCATCTACAGGTCATAGACCGCTCACACAGTCGGTGACCAAAGCTCAGGAGCAACAGCAAAAGCTCCAGGAAATGATGAATGCTATGGCCGCACTTACCGGGCCAAAAGAAAACCCAGAAACGTCTTCGGACGAACGCCAGGAGGAAGAAACCGACGCCGAATTCCTTCGCCGGATATTGGAGAAGAAGGACAAAGAGGCTGCTGAACAAGCAGCCAACATACAGCGTATGGGCCTCCTCTTCCAAGATATGATAGGAATGATGATCCAACAGGATCCACCCGCTGAGGATCCCCCGATCGTCTTTGAAGACGACAGTGGAGAAACGTCAAATCCACCACCGGCCCTCTCAACGGCCAAGGAGGAGACAATCTCTAAGGCTGACTTGGTCGACTATATAGCCCAGCAAATCCGGGTTCATCATGCGACTGAGGCAGCTGGTCAAGTCGTAAAAACGGGGCGGCCATATCCAAGCTGGTATGACCAAATCAAGTACCCGCCGGGTTACACAATTCCCAAGTTCCATGTTTACAAGGGGACCGACAATCCCCACCAACATGTCGCCCAGTTTAGGGCCCTTTGCGGTAACACCGGCGGAGATGATAAACTGTTGCTTCGCCAGTTCGTGGGGAGCTTATCAGAAACAGCGTTCGAATGGTATTCGGAACTCCCGAACGATTCTATCAAGACGTTCGCTGAAATGGAGTTGCTATTCACTCAGCGATTCGCAAGCGCCAGCGAACGCACTCCAATAACGGCACTAATTAACGCCAGGGTAAAACCAGGCGAAACTTGGGTCCAGTATGCTATACGATGGCGGAATTTGTGGTCGAAATGCGAGCAACGCATTGAGGAAGCGCCCGCGGTGGGCATGTTCGTGGGAACCCTAGACCCTCACGCAACTATCTCCCAGTTTATGATGTTCTTTAAGCTAACCACATTCCAGGCTTTAATCGACAAGTTGACTCAGATGGACCAAATGGGTCATAGACCGTCTCCCCCGAAGCCAGAACCTCGGAATGACAAGGGTAAAGGAAAGGCCACCTTCGTCGCGAATGCCCAGCAGCAACCCAATGCCCCAAAGCTGACGGATCAACTGGAAGAAAGACGCCGGTATTATAATGAGAAGATGAAGCGTCCCTACTCGTTCCCACGAGACAAGACGAAACGGTTATTCGAGCTGGCGGTACGCAACAGACTTATAAACCTACCAAATCCAAGGTGACCGCCGCAACCCACTGAGGTGAATAACCCTAACTATTACCCTTATCATCAAACGGTAAGTCATCCGATTGAGGATTGCTTCGTCTTCAAAGGATGGATTGAAGATCAATACCTCCAGGGGAAGTTTGCATTGTCCGAAAAGTGGAAGGTGAACCCGCCGCAGCCGCATACTCCTAAGAAGACGGACGCACCGGGGGCGACTTGTTCCTTTATTGAAGAAGCTCCATGGGAAATCGTGCTATCAGCTAAAACCAAAAGGATGCTGAGTGACCTTCATGCGTGCCCAGCGGTTGAATGGAAGAACCCGCTTGAACCTCAAATCATCGAAGGGATGTTGAAGCCGGGCCCAACTACAAAGATTCGTGGTGATGGCCAAGTACTCACACCCAACCGTCAAAATCATCGAAGAAAAAGAAGAGGAAATCCAAAAAGCCCGTGAAGCCTGGAAACAAGCGCACGGATCTGCAGAAACAGATTGACGCGCTGGAGGAGTACAATCAAAAGGCACGGACTCCCGTCACACTGCAAGAGTTCCTCAACCACGTCTTTCAGAAGGAAGATGAGGAAGAGAGCTCATCGGATGAATCCGAGGGATATGTGGCGAGTTGTCATGTGATTTCCCACTCGGAAGATGAGAAAACTCCTGGCACCGAGAAACTGGGGGCACACCCTGAGCCAGGACTTGTGTGGCCAACAGATGAAATGATCGACACCTTTCTGGACGAGATTCGTCTAAAGAGTAAAGCAGATCAGGAGCGTGAGATAGCCGCATCGGAAGGAGCCGAACGCAGGCGACTAAACGAATGAGTTGAAGTACTCCCGCCAGATCGAAAGGCATCCGAGGCAGACAAGAAGATATTCAAGACGAGGAAACGGTTTGCCAAAGCCATGTCGATAGGAATGAAGCTACCACCCTCGGAAGGAAACACGCTCAATGGGGTGGAGAGGCACCCTGATTATTGCGCATATCATCGGAAAATTTCATACCCCACGGAATAGTGCGACGCCTTTAAGATATGGTGGCAAGGATATGTTGCTCATCGGCAACATTTTAAGCGCATGAAATGCAAGACTCGTCGAGAACAAAGAAGTACTGCCGACAGGCACAACAGGACCACTGGCAACTGTTACATGGTTAACGCCGGAGGGTCACAAGTTCTCACCTTTGGGAGCGACTCCGATGAAGAAATGGCTCTCGGCTCTCTCTTTAAAGAATCCGTTTTAGGGAAAGAGGAGAAATCAGAGGCCTGCGAGAACATTCAGCTGCGCAATCGCACACTCCCAGAAAAGAATCTCGAGCCCGCGAGTAGAAAAAATCAGGGAAAGGAAAAGGTCACTGAAGATATCACTTTAGATGACCAAGTCATGAAAGAGCTGGCTGCCAAAGACCCTCCTAGGAAGGGTAAGGTGGATTATAACATCCTAGCGCACCTAAGGAAGCTACCTTCTCAGCTTAGTATTCTCGATACCCTCCTATTATCAAAAGAAGCGCGAGACTCACTAATTAAGGCGTTACAAGAACCTGAGCAATTCCAAGCCTTCCTCGCCACTGAAAGGATGAAGGATGAATTGGAGGAAGTGCATACGGCCAACATCGCTTTCTGTGACGAAGACCTCCTTCTCGGGACGTGCGACCACAACCGTCCCCTATATGTCTTCGGATACTACCATGATATCAAGATAGGCAAGATCCTGGTGGATAATGGATCCTCCGTCAATCTCCTTAATGTTCGGGTATTGAAGGAAATCTGCATGAGTGTGCAACACCTCGCTCGTGACAAAATTACTATCTCCGACTCTCGGATCCGTGATACTAACATTACGCTTTGGACTCCTCGTAACAGACATCAAATTCCATGTCATTGACGCCAAGACCTGCTACAACGCCTTTCTCGGTCGTCCTTGGCTACACGAGTACAACATCATCCCTTCTACACAACATCAGTGTATGAAGTACTTTAAGGATGGTTTCGAGTATACCGTAACAGGTGAGTTGAACCCATTTTCCGTGAACGAAGTCCACAAATACGAAGATGCGAAGTACTTTTTGCCAGATTTCGAGGATACAGAAAGGTGTCGCAACCCGGAGAACAAAGCCGCCGCCACCATCCCTGTTTTCGGGAGCGATGCCGAAGAAGAAGAAGAGATAGTTTATGCCGGGCCATCTCAACGCAACAACCCGGGGACGTCCGCCCCCATGTTGGTCTTCGGAAGTGACTCGAAAGATGAGGTTAATGCCGTGTTCTCCAATCGGCTGTCAATACAAGCACCCCCTAGCGATGATCAGAGTTTGCAAATCACCATGGTGCCGCGGGAACACTACAAGGATCTCGACACACTTCAAGCTCACAATATGCAGGACCTGCAAACATTTTACGTCCCTCTCAGGCAAACGGGTAGAAGTTAATCCTATTCTACCGATCCTCAGAGTCGAAAATAGAGAAAAAGATCTGGCATGGCACGGATGTTACACTCGACAGGCTCCAACCTATCCGTTTGCCCAGATACTACACAAATGGACTAAAGAGGCTATTGAAGCGCCAAGGAGTACCCTTAAAACAGACTGTTCAACAAGCTCGGTTCTACAACAGGATTTGGGATGTCCCTGGGACCCAACGCAAATTGCCCAACGGGAAAATGGAAACACTTGGGCTTGGATACGTGAGAGCCGGAAAACGGGAACGGGCCCACAGTAGCTACTCTATATATACCTTTGATGAAGAAGAGGACGCCCTGTCAGGAAATGTCAACTCCTCATCAAAACTAGATCCCACGATTGAAATGCCGAGTCCGTCGTTTGAAGAACGAATGGACAAGCCTATCAGGAAAGTGGGTCAAAAAGCTCGGGAAGATCACAACCGCGAGATGGCCATCTACGAGAAGGCCAGGACGCAACGTCTATTTCAACGGGCTGCAAAAGACAAAGATGCTCATCCTTGTCAACCCGTTGTACGAAAGGCCTGACGCAGAGACGGAAATAAATCAAGAAGCGGAGAGAGGAGCCGACAACAACAACGCAGGATTAAAGAGTTACGTGATCGGGTATTGCGCGGCTCGGATTTGTCCCTCAGGAAGAAGATGAGTCGAGTGTACTCCTTCCCCCGAGACAAGACGGAGAAGTTACTCGAGCTCGCTATAAAACATCAAATGATTGCGCTTCCAGAGTCTAAGCACCCTGAGCAAGCTAACAGGGCTTCTCATCTGAGCTATTGCTCTTATCACCAAGCCATAGGACATCCTACCGAAGACTGCTTCACCTTCAAGAACTGGGTCGAGGACCAGTACCAACAGGGCAGATTCGCTTTATCCGACGGCTGGAGGGTAACGCCGCCACGAAAGCATGAACCCAAAGCCGCAAAAGCAGAACCAGATCCACCTCAGCCCTGGAAGCGGATTCACACCTGTTACACGGTTACGATATTAAAAGAAGAGCCCGAGAACATGGATGACCTTCCCTGGTGCTTCGAGAACAACGATGATGAGGTGATCTCGGAATTTCCGCCAGCTCCGAAAGAACTGGAAGACGGCATACATACTACTGCAGATAACCTCAAGAAGATTGAGTTGGGATCGGCAGATAACCCGCGGCCGATATTTGTCAGCAAGCTGCTATCTGAAGAAAGGGTGACTGCGTTAAAGAACGTGCTTCTACGGCATAAAAACTGCTTCGCGTGGAACTACTCCGAGATGCCAGGATTAGATCCGGAGATTGCTGTGCATAAATTAGCAGTATCCCCGGATATCAAGCCAGTCAAGCAGGCGCCAAGAAGGATGCGACTCAAGCTTGAAATGAGCATCAACGCCGAAGTCAAGAAGCTGATCGATTCTGGATTTATCCAAGAAGTCCAGTATCCCGACTGGATCGCCAATATCGTCCCGGTAATGAAGAAGAATGGGACGGTACGCATATGCGTGGATTTCAGGGATCTTAATAAAGCCTGTCCAAAGGACGATTTCCCAGTACCAGTAACCGAGCTAATGATAGATAACACGTCCACTCACGAGGTTTTCTCCTTTATGGACGGTTCGTCAAGATACAATCAAATAAAGATGCATCCCGAAGACCAGAAGCATACCGCTTTCCGGACCTCTTTGGGTATATTCTGCTACAGGGTTATGCCCTTTGGTCTAAAAAACGCCGGTGCTACCTATCAAAGGGCCATGACAAAAATCTTCGACGACCTCATACATGACATCGTCGAGTGTTATATCGATGACCTTGTAGTAAAGAGCATGTCATACGAAGAGCATTTAAAGCATCTGGAGACTGTATTTCAACGCCTTCGGCAATATAATTTGAAGATGAATCCCCTCAAATGCGCGTTTGGAGTCTCCTCGGGTAAATTCCTGGGATTCATCATCCGACATCGAGGTATCGAAATAGATCCATCTAAGATCAAGGCGATCATGGAAATGCCTCCGCCAAGAACCCTCAAACAGTTGCGGTCTCTCCAAGGGAAGCTCGCATACATCCGGCGGTTTATCGCCAATCTTTCAGGAAAATGCCGTCCTTACAGCCACCTGATGAAGAAGGGAACTCCATTCGTTTGGGATCACAAATGCCAAGGTGCACTAAGCGAGATCAAGCAGTACCTGCAGAACCCTCCGGTGTTGGCTGTGCCGGTCAAGGGAAAACCCCTCATTCTTTATACAACCGCCCTCGAAGGTTCCTTAGGCGCATTATGGGTACAAGAGAACGATCAAGGGAAAGAGAGAGCACTCTACTACTTAAGTCGAGTTCTGCTGGGGGCAGAAAGCAACTACTCTCCCATTGAAAAACATTGCTTGGCGTTAATCTTCGCGATAACAAAACTCAGACACTATGCGTTGGCGCACGAAGTCCGTCTCATCTCGAAGGTGGACCCTCTTAAATATTTGATGTCGAAGGCTATACTGACGGGTCGACTCGCTAAATGGGCTCTACTCCTGATGGAGTTCTCAATAACGTATCGACCTCTTAAGGCAGTGAAAGGCCAAGCCATTGCCGACTTCCTCGCTGAGCATCCAGTACCTGCCGGTTCTCCTCTGAACTGCGATTTGTCGGACGAACATGCATTCGACGCGATCGGCGACGGTGATACCCGATGGGAACTTTATTTTGACGGGGCATCTTCCATGAAGAAGCGCGAACAATGTACCCCCATAATCAAATCGGGAGTAGGCCTCATCTTCGTAACCCCACAAGGAGGTATAATGCGCTTTGCTTTCTCCTTAACGGAATCGAGGACGAACAATGAAGCCGAATACGAAACTTTGATAGCGGGTCTCGAGATCGCCATTAACATGGGAATTGAAGACCTCTCTATATACGGGGATTCTCAATTGGTTGTTAGTCAAGTAAATGGTGACTACCAAACGTGCAAACCGGAGTTGGTGAAATACGGCGAAAAAGTGCAACAACTATTGACCCAAATTCCCTCCTACACTTTGGAAAGTATACCACGTGCGGAAAATAGCAAAGCAGACGCGTTAGCTAAGCTCGCTAAAGAACTGGCTGACGAGGACCTCGATGACGTCAGAATAGTGGTACAAAGCCGTCGAGTGCTCGCCCCAGCAGAAATATCTCCGGAATTATACGAAGAAAAGGGGGCGACTGAGCAGACGACTCTACAAATAAAAGACCATGAGAAGGCCGAGGACTGGAGGGAAGTCTTCATAGACTACTTTAAGTCCCACTGAATGCCCGAAGAAGCGTCCTCAAGACATCAGCTCATGAAACGAGCTCTATTTTTCGCTTTTGTCAACGACACTCTATACAAAAGATCGTTTGATTCTCTGTGGCTGAGATGCTTAGGACCTGACAAAGCAGAAAGAGTCGTTCAGGAAGTTCATGACGGACTCTGCGGTTCTCACCAGGCAGGCCCGAAAATGAAACTGAAGATCAAACGGATAGGTTATTATTGGCCCACGATGGTCCAAGACTGCCTCGAGTATGCGAAGCAATGCCACTCGTGCCAGATTCATGGAGACTTTATCCACCAACATCCGAACTACACCCAACGGTGGCTAGCTGGCCATTCGAAATGTGGGGGACTGACATAGTCGGCCCTATCGAGCCAGCATCGTCCCGGGGACATCGTTTCATCCTGGCGACAACTGATTACTTCTCCAAATGGACAGAAGCAGTACCGCTGAGGGAAGTGAAGACGGAGAATATCCTCCACTTCTTCAAGACGCACGTCATCTATCGGTTTGGAACCCCACGGCGGATTATCTCCGATAATGGGCCAGCCTACAGAAGCCATAAGATTAGCCGCTTCGCGTAGCAGCACAATATAGACTGGAGATATTCTTCAGTTTACAATCCACGAGCTAACGGTCTGGCCGAGGCCTTCAATAAGACCTTGACGAAGATCATAAAAAAGACGGTGTCCCGAAATAAGAAAAACTGGCACGAGAGGCTGCAAGAGGCCCTTTGGGCCTATCGAACTACATTCAAGACGGCCACGAACACAACGCCGTACGCGTTGGTATTTGGGATGGAAGCAGTGCTCCCCCTCGAGATAGAGTTACCCTCTCTACGAGTGGCAGTCCACTACGAGCTGACGGATGAAGAAAATGCTCACCTTCGGCTTGAGGAGCTCGATGCCCTCGACGAAACCCGGCTCATAGCGCAACAAAATCTAGAAGCTTATAAAGCAAAGATGACGCGCTCATATGAAAGATTGACCCGACCGAGGACATTCCGCCAAGACGAACTCGTGTTAGTGGTCAAAAGGCCTATGATCCCCAATCGAGCCAAGCGGGGAAAATTCGAGCCAAACTATGAAGGCCCGTACATCATAGATAAGGTCTACCAGGGTAGGGCCTATCTACTCATGGACATGCACGGTGAAAGGACTTTCAGGCCAATAAACGGTCGCTTCATAAAGAGATACTACGCTTAATGAGCCACGGCCTAGGTCAATGATAGATAACGACGACTATGTCCGCTCGCTATCTTCCTAAGCTCGAGCTTTATAAGCGGTAGCCGGCCTTCTCCATAACGGACCGAAATGTCCTTAAACTAATAACGGACCGAAATGTCCTTAAACTAATAACGGACCGAAATGTCCTTAAACTAACGACGGACCGAAATGTCCTTAAACTAACGACGGACCGAGACGTCCTTAAACTAACGACGGACCGAAATGTCCTTAAACTAACGACGGACCGAAACGTCCCTAAACTACTACCGCAGCATCCTTAGGCTGACAAAAAAAAGGAGAAAAAGAAAAATGAAAAAAAAATGAAAAAAAAACGGTATGTCCATAAGCAAAATGGGCACGGATGAAAACCCGAAAGGGCTCCCTGAGTAAAAACAGCAGGGCTACCGGCGAGTGTTCGTGAAAACCCGAAAGGGCGCGACCTTGTTTTAAAAAAAAAGAGAAAAAGAATAAAAAAAACGGTATGTCCATAAGCAAAATGGGCACGGACGAAAACCCGAAAGGGCTCCGTGAGTAAAAACAGCAGGGCTACCGGCGAGTGTTTGTGAAAACCCGAAAGGGCGCAACCTCGTTAAAAGACACTTACAGGGTCCTCTCGACCTTGTAAGAAGAAAACACCCGCGTGAGATCCTTACGACTCACAAAGGAGCAACACACTTAGGGATCCCCACGATTCCTAAGGAGAAAATACACTTGCGAGATCCTCACGACTCGTAAGGAGAATTCTCTTATGAGACCCTCACGGCTCATGAGATTTGAAAGTCTAAAGTTACAGAAACCTAAACCTGTTCTTAAGCAAGTCCCCCACAACCTTCGATACTGCCCTACAAGTGGCTCAATACTGGCCCTTGTATACAATCCACGGGCGCGAATAAACATTTCCCCAGCAAAGTCACACCTGTGACTAGGGATATGTCCATATAATGAGCAACCCTTGTAGGTCCTCTCAACCCATAAGGAGAAAACCCTCTTGTAGGATCCTTACGACTTACAGAGGAACATACACTTAGGGATCCGCACGATTCCTAGGGAGAAAATACACCTACGAGATCCTCATGACTTGTAGGGAGAAATACCTTGGTGAGACCCTTACGGCTCATGAAGTCAAAAGCCTTGGCCGACAGGACCCTTAACCCTGTTTGCTAAGCCACCTTTGTTCAACATCGACAGAGGCAAATGATGATTCGCTCCTGGCAATATTCCAGTTGTAGCGGTGCTGATGCCGAAATCGGTGTCCAAAATCCAAGCTTGCGGCGAAAAAGCTAGCAAGCCACACATGCCTACGAAATAGCCGAAATGATGGGGCAACTTGCAATAAAAAGCGGCAAGTAAAAATGTATGCATGAAAAATAGCCAAAATGATGGGGCAACTCGCAATAAAAAGTAGCAAGTAGAAAATAAATAAATAGCCGAAATGATTGGGCACCGCGAAAAATAGCCAAAATGATGGGGCAATCGCGACCTTCGCGATATAAAAGTTGAAACGATAGAGCATCGCGGAAAAAGAAATAAAATAAAAATAAAATTTATGCCCTACAGGTGATGTTCCATCACACCCTGTACACAATCCAAGGGCGTAAACAAAAAAGGGAACATACCTCCCCCCAGGTTTCATCAAAGAAAGAAGCTAAATCTCGACGGGCCACAAGCGACCTAGAGATCATCCCAACACTCGTCTCGTAACGATAGACACAACTTCAAGCTAAGCGGAACAGCGGCAACTCCCATTTCCATGGCGCGGTGGTATACATATCGCCAGCAGTCAAACCTCCATCCCGTGAAATGCGGATACAATCAGCGAAATTCCTGGTTACGTGGAAAGCGGATAACGTCACTCTTTGACCCCGTGGAAAACATCCAAAGCGGATCCTGGTCCTCGCAGAGCACGGCAGTGAACCCGTGTGAAGCATCCAGAGCGGAGCCTAGTCCTCGCCGAGCGCGGCGGTGAACCCGTGTGAAGTATCTAGTGCAAAATTCCTGGTTACGTGGAACGCGGATAACGTCACTCTTTGACCCCGTGGAAAACGTCCAGAGCGGATCCTGGTCCTCGCAGAGCACGGCAGTGAACCCGTGTGAAGCATCCAGAGCGGAGCCTAGTCCTCGCCGAGCACGGCAGTGAACCCGTGTGAAGCATCTAGTGCAAAATTCCTGGTTACGTGGAACGCGGATAACGTCACTCTTTGACCCCGTGGAAAACATCCAGAGCGGATCCTGGTCCTCGCAGAGCACGGCAGTGAACCCGTGTGAAGCATCCAGAGCGGAGCCTAGTCCTCGCCGAGCACGGCAGTGAACCCGTGTGAAGCATCTAGTGCAAAATTCCTGGTTACGTGGAACGCGGATAACGTCACTCTTTGACCCCGCGGAAAACGCCCAGAGCGGAGCCTGGTCCTCGCCAAGCACGGCAGTGAACCCGTGTGAAGCATCCAGAGCAAATACCGGACCGTGGAGTCCTTAAAATCCACGGACTATGGTGTCATTAACCTCGACCGTGATGTCTTAAAACTAACGATCAACCACCCTGATTCCCTACGGATTCTGCTTTGGTTTAAGGGTACATCTCTTCACTCCTTTGATACCTGGCGTTGTAATTCCTCAACGTCTTCAAAGAGGTGACGGGTCCCTGCAACCAAACATCGGACTGTAGAGTCCCTAAATCCACGGACTATGAGGTCCTTAACCTTGACCGTGATGTCTTAAAACTAACATCGGACTGTGGAGTCCTTAAATCCACGGACTATGAGGTCCTTAACCATGACCGCGACGTCTTTAAACTACGATACCTGGAGAAACCCCTGACTCCGTAAAACACGGACAAGAGCGACCACATCCAGCACTTGCAGGCCCTCACGACCTGTAAGGAAGAAAACTCTCTTGTGAGATCCTTACGACTCTCAAGGGAAAACCCGCTTAAGAATCCTCACGATTCTTAAGAAAAACTTACACCTATGGGATCCTCTCGACCTGTAGGGAAAAAAACTCTTTATGAGACCCTCGTGGCTCATAAAATACAAAAGTCTTAGGAGGCAGATCTTAACCCTGAATCCTGAGCCACCGCTGTCCTGCAAGGAGATCAAGATAGAATATCCGCAGAATACATTCAATAAAAAGGGGACACACCATTGAGAAGAAAAATGTATCTTTTATTCATAAACCAAAATGGATACAAAGTACACTTCATGAAAGAAACAAAAAAAGAGAGATTCTCTCATCCATGAGTATGTACAAAAAAGGGGAAAAGGTACAAGTCCTCAAGCCGGCGGGCGATGCAGTTATTTTACCAGCTCATCGTTCTGTTGCTGAGCCACGGCTTCATGACGCAAGATATCCAGAAGACGAGCCTCCGCCTGAGCTTGCTGAGCCTGATACGAAGCAAGCCGAACTTCGAGCTCTTTCTCGGTGACTTTATGAGCCTCGACCCTCTCATGAGTGAACGTGGCAGCTTTATCGAGAGCCACCACCTCTTTTATGGACTCCTGGAGCACTCGCCAGAGTTCGTATGCTTTGTTGGCCTTGGCTGTGAGGCTGGCCTGAAGCTCGCTCAACGCCTTAGAAGCCAATTCCCTCTCCGAGAACTTGCGGCCAAGCCTCTTCTCGCATGACGTCATGTTAGCCGCACATCGTGCTATCAGACCCCGCAACTCCTCTTTTGCAGCCACGGCTTTCGAGGAAAGGCGAGAACATTCAAGAGCGTGCAAACAAGCCTCCACCTTCCTACAGAACTCCGCCCAGACCCGCACCACCTCCTCGCTATGATAGGTGGCGAGAAAAGGAAGAGAGCCGTTAGCTTCAGCGGCAAACGCTTCGGCTGTGGTCGCGTTACCAGCACGGAGCTCCTCGACGAAAGATGATAGGGAGACAAGGCTCAGTTGGGCCAAGCGTTCTGAAGCCCGCAAAGCATAAGGGCCGGGCGGCATCACGATGCGCGATTCCAACACCATGGAGACTGGCAGGGCTGTTCAAATTTGACAAATGATTAGTAAAATTCTTAAGCACAGAACGAACGGGATTATAATAAAATGTCACTCACCGACAGTCATGCAAGTAGGAGCCGAAGGTTCCCCTGGCCCTTCAACGACCTCGACCTCATCGTCAGCTTCCAAAACTATAAGAGACATCAACGTCATTTCGCAAGATAGTAACAATGCTATGGTAAAAGAAAAAAATGGCGAATGACACTAACCTTGCCCGGAGGAAAGGACAATACGTTGAGGGGAGATCGCCTGCGGAGCCGCCATCTCCAATAAATGCTGAAATGACTGTCGAGGCGACAGATCAGCGATAGTGGCCGCCAAACCGCGCAATTCTGGGGAAGATAAAAAAGTTTATACTATGAAAGGGTTGCTAATTTAAAACGCAGAGGGTTACCTTCAACGCTCTTCTCATTCTGAGCCGGGGGGATAGCAGCTTCAACGGTCTCCGCCGTAACGTCAGGATTCAACAAAGGAAGAGTAGTCCCAACTACCTCTCTTCTAGCCTCTGAGCCGCCCTCAGTAAGGGTCATTGGGGCGGCGACCTCCAAAGGAGCTTCCCCCAAAGGAGCAAGCGCTCCCTGATCAAGAACCGCCGCTGGAGGCTCTACCATGAGAGGAGCAGCCTCATCAACCCCCTCCACATCAAGCAAGGCCTCATTGAGAATTCCGGCGGGCTTTAGCTTTAATGGGCCCGTAGAGAGCTCCCCCAGCGTCGAAGATTCTGCATGATTCGAATAAGAATAATGATACATATGCACGGGCATAAATAATCGGAAAGACTATGAAAGAAGCACAACGTACCTATACGCAAAGAAGCCCTCAATATGGCTTCTTCAAGCTGCTGCTCCTTCTCAAGGAGGTGGGCTCGTCGGGGTTCAAGGGTAGACTCATGACCACCGGTCCATAAAGAAAGTGCGTCAGCTGCATCTTCTGAAGAGGCCTGCTTCAAAGCCCTCTCCCCCCATTCCTCCAAAGGACCAATAAATCGCCGCCGAATCCACGAAGGGTCTTCGTAAAATATTACAACGGGATAAGACTTCTTCGGAACCTTGGCGTTATGAGACGCGTCTTTTGAACGCCATATGGCCTCAGCCAACTGTGCGGCCTCCTCATCAGCCGAACTCGGGAAGAGAAGTCCAGCGTCTGACTCTTGCAGGGCCAATGGTTCATCTTCAAGAATAAGCTCAGACTCCGCCAAAGAATCGAGCAGGGTGGTGGCCGCTTTCCTCCGCCATTTAGACCCAGAGCCGGTCGCTGAGGATGACCGCTTACTCCCTCGTGAAGCCTTAGGGCGGTGCTGGCCCACATCGCCCTCAGCGCCCTCATCCTTGTTACTCTCGCTCGGTGCCACAACCGAGGATGACATCGCCATTGTCGACGCCACGGGGGGCGGTGCTGCCACAGGCGGTGGTGCTACTACTGGGGCCCTTCCACCTTGCGAGCGGGAACCCAGGGGCATACCAGCCGTTGGAGTAAGGTTTACCTCCGATTCTCCTGGGACGAGCGCAGTGCCGGTATCCCTTAGAGGGAAGCGAACCGGAGCCCTCGGTCGCAGCTTAGCTCCTGGAACCAGAGGAGGGATATCGTGGCCAAGAAGCACCCTCCTTTCCTCAAGAATGATTGGGCTGACCCGATGAAGATACCAACCCGTAAACACGCCCACGCACCGGGGCAGGTATTCAGCTTCAGGTACAATGAAGTGGGAGCCGGTGTTTAGCCTCATGAAATGATGAGCGGCATCGCGAACGGCATCGAGCGAAGGGATTGGGGCGACTATAAAAGCCTCGAAAGGAACACCCTGGTCGTATCCAAGTTGTCGGGCGAATCGATGCGGATTGTACCGCATAAAAAGAGCTGCACTGTCCTGGCGAAACACCAAGTAGCCCGGTCTAATTGTATACAAGTGTGCGGACTCCCGGGGCTTCAAAGAAGGTGCGTTGTCTTTTGACAGATCCCAGAGTTGTTGAACTGGACCTGAGGGAGTAGACAAGACCCGATCATTAAAAACCATCCCGCCAGCGGCAGCGTAAGGAGAAATCAGCACCCGAATAGCCCCGAACTGAGTCGGGTCGGCGGCAGAAGCATCCACTAATCGCATAAGTCGTGGAAAGGGGTAGGCATCGTAAAATGAGGGCCTCTGATGCATGGCAAAAGCCCCCAACACGTGCATTTCGATCCAGGACGTGAAATAATGAAGCGAAAAGTTTACCACATCCACGCCAGGAGTAGAGGTATTAGCTGCGGTGCCCAACCCATGATAAAGATGCGCCAACGCAGGGATGCCGATAGCCAATCGCGTCCCCTCAGCAATACGATGAGCCGGATAGATAACCGAGGCTCTCATGAAGCGGCGATGCATGGGGATAACGAACCAACTGAGCCAGACACTGACAAACCCCACGAAGAACGTCTCCTTATCCATACCGGGTGCTGCAATGGACTCAAAAGACATCGGCGACATGATAGGGATATAATATTGAGGTAGATCCGATTCAGTGGTCGGCAGCTTCTTCGGACCAAACCTAAATGGGTCTTTAATGTTGGCGAACTTTGGAGCTGTCTTCGACACGACATCTTCGCGAAGGAAGCAGGCAATGAAACTCTTGAAAGTAACACCCTGCTCTTCGGATTCGGTGAATAATCGATCGAAGATACCTAGCGCCTTGATTAAACTGGGACGCTTGTGGCGGACGGCATTCTCAGCAGACAGGCCGTCAACTGGGGCGGACTCGGGTTCAAAAACATACTCGTCAGGAGGCAACAACTCCTCATACAGTGCACCCCTGATTGGCAATCCCGAGATTTCATAAAATTCTGCCAGAGAAATCGAAACCTCGCGATCTCCTAAAATGAAAGTGTTAGTAGGGAGATTCCATTGATTCAAGAACGCCTTGACCCACCAGGCATGCGGGGACTTATAATGGAAGAGTGACGCGTATATTGCCTGATAAAGCCTGACTTTCTGCAGCCGCGCACGATGGGCAGAAAGGATGTAGCGAGCCCAGAGAAGGTAGCCCGTAGGGTGTCGAGGAGTAAGCCCTATCTTATAAATTTGCCCCCACGGGTGGGCCTCACCCTGGCAGATACGCCGCCCCAAAATGTCTATGGCCAGGATCGGATGGTTCGGAATACCGGTCGTCGAAGGCTCGAGCCTCCCCGTTGGAGTCCAGTTGGGCATTTCCATAGCAAAAACCGTCCTCGGAGGATCCATCGGTAAGAATGGGAAAGTGGGCTCCGTCGGTACCGCGCAAAGAAAACTCCGGCGACCCTGAATAATCTGACTATACCAAGATCCCCATTGAAGAAGGTTGGTACAGTTCGGGTCATGGGCCCGGATCATCGCCATCGCTTCCTCATCAGATGGCGACTGAGGAAAAGCAGCCTCCGAGCGAGAAAAGGGAAAGAACGGAACAGAAGCCATCGCACCTGAAATCCAATAAAAGGAGACCGTTAAAAGCAAAGTCAGCGATATATATCCATGTATGAACAGGAAGACTAGTTAAAGAAAGCAACAACAGAGTTTTCTGGGACCATTGGCCACAAAACACATGGGCCCCACAGAATCAGGATGACGGCTCATTAATAATGAGACCAAATAGTTACAATAAAACAAAAGGAATATCCTCATTTAATAAAGAATGGTAACCCTACACATTCCCCCCAACAGGACCTGCCTCGGGCTCTACAATGGATCCAACAAGATCAAAGGAATTAAATTCCCACAGAAGACATCATTACAAAGCTCCTGTTGCATTAATTGCAGAAGGACAATCTCGGGTCGAGAGCCCCCAAGAAGCCTCCGTGTGAAGAAACTGAGTTCTTCATTGGAATTAAATTCCTTACTAAGAAAAGGGAATTAAATTCCCGGAAACATTTTTGGATGGAATTAAATTCCATGGAGTTGAAACGCCATCATCATCTCCCCAAAGATCATCTAAACCCTAAGAGATCTACAATTCGAAGGTTAGGTGGTTTCCTGTTCTTATGGAAAAACTTAAAGAAAAATGGGTTCCTTGTTGAAAAAGAGTAAAAACCCTTGTTTTGGATTTAAAATCCAAAGGAATGTGAAAATTTACTGTTTGTCAAAGAACATCACCTGAGGAAAAAGGGTCACCTGAACAGAGTTAAACTCTGAAGATTGTTTCAAGACAGAGAACTAAGCTCTGGAAGCGAGAATTAAATTCTCAAGGGAAAAAGTTCTCAAAGGAAGAAGATGAGCAAAGTGAAGGCACTTCTGAAGAGACATGGGTATTTATAGGAGGTAATGGAAACGTTTCATCTCCCCAAATCCCTAGAGGAATCCAACGGTCACAAAAGGTGGCAGCGTTGCACTTACGTGCAAACACGTGAGAACAACGCTGTGGGGGCTTTTGTTTCCTGATTTAAAATCAGGAAAAGTTACGAAGGAGGCATCACGTGCGAGCACGTGACCAACAGTCACGTGTTGGCACGTGACACCTAAAAGCATCGGCAAGGCAGATTCAGCTTCCTGACTCCATCAAAGAAAAGGAGTTCAGAAAGGGTCACGTGCTCCCACGTGACCAGAGTCACGTGTTGGCACGTGACATTTAAAGGCGGCTTCGAAGGCACATCGGTTCCCTGATCACATCAAAGAAAAGGGGTTCAGAAAGGGTCACGTGCTCCCACGTGACCAGGGTCACGTGTCGGCATGTGACACTCAAAAGCAGCAGACTCAATCAAGAAAAAGGCTCCAGACGAGGGTCACGTGGTGGCACGTGACAGCTAAGCAGCGGCCAGAAAGCAGAGCGCAGAAGGAAAGAAGAGGGCTCGTTCCAAGGGGTCACATGTCCACACGTGACCAAGGGTCACGTGGCCACACGTGACCAAGGGTCACGTGGCCACACATGACCAGCTTTCAAAACCCATTTGTTAACAGAATTAAATTCTGAGAAAAGACCTCTCAAATCTTTCCAAAAGCAACCGATTGAATTAAAGATTTAAAGGTGATTAAATATCATCTATCTATGGGAAAATCTCGAATTTAGAAAGATTTTCCCGTAAAATCTAACCAAAATAACAGAGGAGAATCTCTGGATTTAAAATCTAATGGTGAATAAAATTCACCTAATAATCCAAAGGTCCAAAACGAATGATGGATACAAATCAAATCTCCTAATGAAAGATCCACCAAAACTAATTGACTCGGCTGCTTCTCCTATAAATAGGAGCCAAGAGACACACAAGAAAAAGATATAGGCAGAGGGAAGAAAAGAGAGAGAGCCTTGATACTTTAGAGGAATTTGGATCCTCTGCAAAAGAAAACCCTAGGTAAGAAAGGGAAGGTTTCATTGAAAGAAAAGATAATTTAATTCTCAACAGAGTTTAACTCTGATATAAAACAGAAGGACATATTTCTTCTCTCTTTGATGGAGGATCTGTAAAGTGCACATCTCCCCTTGAGTTGAGAATTTAATTCTCAATGGGTTGAGATCCTGCCATGCAGATCCAAAGCATAGAGAGGGAATGGAAGAACGAGAATTTAATTCTCACAGAACTATAGGAATTTAATTCCTTCAAAATAAAATTATGGTTTGACCCTGTGTTATGGGAATTTAATTCCTTCAGAATGAAAAGAATCAGGGTTTAACCCTAGTTAAGAACTTAGTTCTGTTGAAACAACAAGAATTTAATTCCCTTAATCTTATTCCCCAGAATAATTCTCTAACAGAGAGTGGGGGTTTAATTCCTTAAAGCTTTTATTAGGGTTTAACCCTATTCAGTTCTTCAAATATATGAGGAATTTAATTCCTACAGAAAATTCAAAGTTCAACTCTTCAAAAGGAACTAGGAATTTAATTCCTCTAAAATTATTGTTAGGGTTCAACCCTACGAGGAATTTAATTCCTGAAAGGGATCAACAGATCTTCTAAACAACTACAGAAAAGCAGGGTCACGTGTCACCACGTGACCCCCCCCCCAAAAGATCTACAGAAAGCCCTTTGAGGCAGTGCCCCACGTGACCCTCATTATATATGGAACAAAAGCAAAGAGAGAAACAATTCTGGGCGCTCCCACGTGACACCACGTGTCCCCTAATAAATGTTCTAATAAATCAGGGCATGAGTATACATCACGTGCCCACACGTGATGGCTATGAAAATTAAAAGTGTTTAACACTTGTTTGCAGAACAAAATAAAGGGGATCTGGCCCCACCTTTTGATGCCATCACGTGCTCCACGTGACCCCCGAAACACAGAAAGAAAAAGCAAAGGAAATGAAAGCGTTGGGCGCTCTCACGTGTTATCACGTGACCCCTCAGCAAATGCTTTAACAATCAGCGCACTAATCCTCCTCACGTGGCAGCACGTGATGCTCCAAAGAAAACATAAAAAGTGTTTAACGCTTACTTACAGAACGAAGAAAAGGAGATCTGGCTCCACATTTAGGGCCCCCTCACGTGTCACCACGTGACCCCTAATGAGCATTCTAACAGACCAGAGCGGGGGCCTTCATCACGTGCTCACACGTGATGGCCGCCAGAATTAAAAGAGTTAAACACTGATCTGCAGAATAAAATAAAGGGAATCAGGGCGCTCTCACGTGTCCACACGTGACCCCTCTCTCCTTAGTGTTTAACACTAATCTGAAGACTTTGTCCTCAGTGTTTAACACTGATTTTCTTAGTGTTTAACACTAATTTGGAAAACTCTATTGGCAGTGTTTAACACTGATTTGCTTTAGTGTTTAACACTAATTTGGAAGCCCTGTTGCCAGTGTTTAACACTGGTTATCTTTTAGTGTTTAACACTAACTTGCTAATCTTATTCCCAGTGTTCAACACTGTTGGTATTTAGTGTTTAACACTAGCTTTAGCCCAATTGGCTAAGTTTTTAGAGGCAAAGCATCTTCTTCAATGGACCAACAGAGGGCCAATATTTCAAACATAATTGGACTTAGCCCAAACTGGCCATAAGTCCTCAAATCATCTTGAACTGAGCACATCTGCTCTTTCAACCAACTCATTGGTTCAAGGGTACATCTCGGAACTCCTCTGATATTTGTCGTTATAATCCTTCAACGTCTTCAGAGAGGTAACGGGTCCCGACAACCACACATCAACACGGACTGTGGGGTCCTTAAACTCATGGACTTATGCGTCCTTAAACCAAGATACGGACTGTGGGGTCCTTAAACCCGCGGACTCATGCGTCCTTAAACTAACAGACTAATGCGTCCTTAAACACACCCATATGGACTGTGGGGTCCTTAAACCCATGGACTTATGCGTCCTTAAACTGCCATTGGACCACCATGTCCCTAAACTGGAGATGGACCACCATGTCCCTAAACTGGCAATGGACCCCTATGTCCCTAAACTGGAACAATAGAACCAATTGCTCTTTTGTCGGATCTAAACGATCCCGTTTAAGTTGATCTTAGCCTCAAATATGGCTAACGTATCCTTAAACTTTCAAACAGACTTTAGTCCCAAATTGGATTATAAATCCCCTAATCAACTCTGGCTCAAGGGTACATCTCTGAACTCCTCTGACATCTGTCGTTGTAATCCTTCAACGTCGTCAGAGAGGTGATGGGTCCCGACGGCTATACATTTAATGGACCACTATGTCCCTAAACTGGAACATTAGAGCCCAAAGGCTCTTTTGTCGGATCTAAACGATCCCGTTAAGTTGATCTTAGTCTCAAACTGGACTAACGTATCCTTAACAAACGTTTGAGTTGATCTTAGCCTCAAATATGGCTAACATATCCTCAAACCAAAACCCCCCCAAACCCAAATCTAAGATAATACGGATTTGGACTAGTCCACGCCCTACGGGCGACGACATAACTCGGTCTCCGTAAACAATCCACGGGCAACAAAACATAAAATAAACACACACGACACGAAGTGACCATCTGGAGAAAGAGAAAATTGTTACCGTGACGCGGTAGCGTAATTAACTGCAGGGGCTTGCGCCTGCAGGGAAGAGCGTCCCCACAATCCAAAACCCCTCAAGCGAGGGGGAATCTGACGAAGTCTGCTACATCGGACGCATCCGTTCAGACCTTCGATACACGGTGCCATAAATCAACTTGGCATCTTCGGAGAGGTGGACGGATAGCACCTATTAGCATCTGCCCCAAACCTCAGGCGAGACGTCCCGCGTCTCGGCCGCCGTTCGGAGGGGAACAAGTGTCTGCTTGACGTTTCCCCGTTACGGAGTGTATGCTGGCTGACGTGTCCCCGGCACGATGTATCTGCTGCCTGATGTGTCCCCGGCACGGAGTGTCTGCGTTGGACATTTCCCCGAGATGGAGTGTCGCTGTTGGACGTTTCCCCAAGGCAGAGTGTCGGTTGGTTGACGTATCCCCGAGACGGAGTGTCTGCTTGACGTTTCCCCGTTACGGAGTGTCGTTGGTTGACTTGTCTCCGGCACGGAGTGTCGCTGTCCGACTTGTCCCCGGCACGGAGTGTCGCGGGTCGACTTATCCCCGGCACGGAGTGTCGCGGGTCGACTTGTCCCCGGCACGGAGTGTCGCTGGTCGACTTTTCCCCGGCACGGAGTGTCGCGGGTCGACTTGTCCCCGACACGGAGTGTCGCTGGTCGACTTTTCCCCGGCATGGAGTGTCGCTGGTCGACTTGTCCCTGGCACGGAGTGTCACTGATTGATTCCGAGTCGAAGCATAATTCCGACAGGAAAGGCAGATACGATGAGGCGAAGCATGATTTCGACACGGGGTATATTCTGGGACGAAGCATAATTCCGCTGCAGAGATTGTTGGTTTGATTTGGGTTGGCATTAGCATCGTCATACTGGAATATGGTACTAAAAGCGAATCATTATTTTCCATGAGAGGAATTAGGGATTTTGTTTTAGTTTGGCATCAGCATTGCTGCACTGGAATAATGCCAGGAGCAACTCATTATTTGCCCCAAGAGGATTTGGGAATTGGTTTTTGCTTGGCATCAGTATCGCTACACTGGAATATGGTACCAGGAGCGAATCATCATTTACGCTTGCTCATCAGGAAGCGATGGCTTAGGAGACAGGTTTTAGGTCCCTATCACCTAAGACTTTTCAATTTTGTGAGCCGTAAGGGTCTCACAAAGCATTTTCTCCCTACGGGTCGTGAGGATCCCGTAGGTGTATTTTCTCCTTAGGAGTTGTGGGGACTCCTAAGTGTGTTGCTCCCTTGTGAGTCGTAAGGATCTCACGTGGGAATTTTCTCCTCACAAAGTCGAGAGGACTTTGTGAGTGAATTTCATCTCTTTTTCACGAGTTTGCGCCCTTTCGGGTTTTCACAAACTCGCCGGCAGTCCTGCTGTTTTTACTCACGGAGCCCTTTCGGGTTTTCATCCATACCCATTTTGCTTGTGGACATACCTTTTTTTTATTTTTTTTTGTTTTTTATTTTATTATTTTTGGTGGGACTTTGAATGTGGTCTCACCGGTAGGACTTGGGAGAGATTGGGATCGTTTTACGCCCGTCGATTGTATACGGTTTTGCAGAATGTATGATCCAGACCGTAGGGCTGAAAAAATTTCGAGATTTTGTTGGCGTCTGCATCGCTGCACTGGAATATGGTACCAGGAGCAACTCATCATTCGCCATTGGGGTATGGGATTTGGAATTTGGTTGGCGTCTGCATCGCTGCACTGGAATATGGTAGCAGGAGCGACTCATCATTCGCCGTTGGGGCATGGGATTTAGAATTTGGTTGGCATCTGCATCGCTGCACTGGAATATGGTACCATGAGCGATTCATCATTCGCCGCTTGGGGGTTTGGATTTAGTTGGCATCTGCATCGCTGCACTGGAATATGGTACCAGGAGCGACTCATCATTCGCCATTGGGATTTAGAATTTGGCTGGCGTCTGTATCGCTGCACTGGAATATAGTACTAGGAGCGACTCATCATTCGCCACTTGGGATTTGGGAATAAAAGCATTTTCTTCCTACGAGTTTAGATTCCTATCGCCTAAGGCTTTTCAATTTTATGGACCGTGAGGGTCCCATAAAAGCATTTTCTTCCTACGAGTCGTAAGGATCCCGCAGGTGTATTTTCTCCTTAGGAGTCGTAAGGACTCCTAAGTGTGTTTTTCCTTTATGAGTCGTAAGGATCCCATAAAGGTTTGTTCTCCTCACGTATCGTGAGGACACATGAGTGGGTCTTCTCAATGGAGCATAATTCCAAAGGCGGAGACCAGCCGCGTAACTGGTGATTGTGGTGGGGCATGGGTATGCTGAGAATTATTTGAGCCCGTGGATTGTATACGGCAGTCAATTTGGGGACCAACCGTAGGGCCGGAAGAATTTTGAAAAATTGGATTTTGGTTTTTTTTTGTTTTTGTTTTTGTTTTTTTGTTTTACCGTGATTGCTCTATCATTTCAGCTTTTCTTATCGCGAAGATCGCGATTGCCCTATCATTTCGGCTTTATTCTTGGTTGCCCAATCATTTCGGCTTTATCTTCATCTTTGTTTTACTCACTAATTTTTATTGCGAGTTGCCCCATCATTTCGGCGTTTCTTTATTTCTCTTTTATTTACACATTTTTCGTTTATTTACATATATATATATATATATATATATTTTACATTCCTAGTTTAACGACTTAGAGGTCGGCTGTTCCCAGTTTAATGACGTGGTGGTCGATTATCCCCAGTTTAAAGACTTGGTGGTCTGTCATTCCCAGTTTAACGACGTGGTGGTCAGCTGTTCTCAGTTTAATGACGTGGTGGTCGACTGTTTCCAGTTTAACGACGTAGAGTTCATCTGTTTCCAGTTTAACGACGTAGAGATCATTTGTTCCCAGTTTAAAGACTTAGAGGTCTATCATTCCCAGTTTAAAGACTTAGAGGTCTACTGTTTCCAGTTTAACGACTTAGAGGTCATCTGTTTTCAGTTTAACGACGTGGTGGTCATCTGTTTCCAGTTTAAAGACTTAGAGGTCATCTGTTCCCAGTTTAAAGACTTAGGGGTCTACTGTTTCCAGTTTAACGACATAGAGGTCATGTGATGAGGAGCTTAGAGAAGATACCTGATCGGGCAGTTGTCGGGGGTACCGCTAGAGCTTGCATGAGATGCCTTATTACTTTGTCGGTGTTGATGGCCTTGCCCCCAGCTGGGGCCAAGGAAAACCGTTCAAATACTGACTTGCGTTCGAAGATGGCAATTGGAAATTTTTAACCCCCCTGCAAATAGAAACATGATTTCAGTATAGACAATCGATATGTACATTGATTGAGCTCGCACGAATATTTAACCCGAAATTTGGGAGGAGAGATTGGTCCTACCGGGCGTGCCAGAATCTGTAGGATGTTTTTCATCGCCCTATTGAGATGGAAATACGCGCGCGCTTGTCAGGCGTACTACAGATTCCCCCTGCCTAGGGTAGGCGGGGGTTTAATGATTGTGGGGATCCGAATCTCCGGCAGCCGCGGACTAAGCTGCCGTTAATTACCCCTCGCCTTTGGAGCGAGAGAACCTCCGATTGACGGGTTAAACTGGTCATGCGAACTCAATGTGCAGTGCACGTGTGTTTTGTTTTGGAGGGGGCTTGGATATATCGGGGGCCCCACAGAGTTTTTACGGGGGTCCCGCCCCCCGGATAGCGGGATAGGGGTTAAGGAGGCTAGCAACCCCCTTGCGGGGTGCGGGGCAGCGCCCCGTCCTAAATTTTTTTTGAGGGGGATAGTGTTGTAGAGTATGTGTGTGTGTGTATATGTATACATATGTATATATATGTATACATATGTATACATATGTATATATATGTATACATATGTGTGTGTGTGTGTGTATATATATATAAGCGGGAAAAGGCATCCAAAGGATGCGTGGGGCCAGCGCCAGCGCTTTGAGCGCAAGAGCGCTAGCGCACCACGTGTCAGCACGTGGGCGTTCGGGCGCTAGCGCTCTGAGTGCAAGAGCACTAGCGCGCCACATGTCAGCACGTGGGCGCTCGGACGCTAGCGCTAGCGCTCTGAGCGCGAGAGCGCTTTGAGCGTTAGCGCACCACATGTCAGCACGTGGGCGCTCGGGCGCTAGCGCAAAAGCGCTAGCGCACCACGTGTCAGCACGTGGGCGCTCGGACGCTAGCGCTCCGAGCGCAAAAGCGCTAGCGCACCACGTGTCAGCACGTGGCCGCTCGGGCGCTAGCACTTTGGGCGCTAGAGCTCCGAGCGCAAAAGCGCTAGAGCGCCACGTGTCAGCACGTAGGCGCTCGAGCAGCAAAAGAGACTTGGTCCCTGCAATGGGAGTTGTACTCCCAGAAAGGAGCACTTATTATTCTGTGTGTGTGTGTGTGTGTGTATGAGGAGTTAAACTCCTAGGATGTTTTGAAGCTGATGAAGGGCTTCTCCCCTTGAGCCCTAGTTCTTCCCCAAAGTGGGGTTTCTGGAGATGGGTCAACTTCTTCTTCCTTTGTTGGCCGGATCTTGAAGATCAGGAAGTAGGAGATTTTAAAAATCTCTTCTTTTTGAGATCTGATGGGAGATCTGAGTTCCCCTTTGTGGGTTTTGTGGTGGAAAACTACTTAGTTTTGGAAAAGAAAGAGTAAAACTCTTGATTTAATTCAAAAGAAATGAGAAGGTTTAGAACCTTGGAGAAGGAGCAGGAGGCACAAAGAACCCTAGTTTTTTGGGGGAATGAAAAAGTATATTAGATATTTTTATCATGTTGCCTTATATGGGCTTACATATTTACATATAGCCCTTTGGGCTTTACAAAATGGCATTTTGCCCATCCCATGGCTCATGTACCATTTCTTTTTGCACATAAGCCATGAGCTTACAAAAATTTGGTTTTATGCCCATTTTGTTTACATTCATGCATAAAAAATTACATAAAAATTATTTATTACATGATCTATATTTTGGTATGGCGGGAGGCCGGACGCTTCATGTTCAGACTCGACCTGGGCATGGGCCCACTTGGCTTGGGGTTGACTTTGACTTTGACTTGGTCAACCGGTGTGCAATTTTCGACTTCAACACCTATAACTCACTGTTTTACACCTGTGTTATTTATTTACACTCTTGTTTAATCATAGCATCATATCCTGATTATTACTATTATTTTGATATTTATGACGTACTGACGTCTGGGTTTTGCATGGCCCAGATACTTGATATAGCATGTGAGTATTCGACAGGATCGCCGATCAGTAAGAACCACCTCATTGATATAGCTCTTGTGCGGGTTAGTTATTCTTTAGATCTTTATTGCTTCCGCTATCTTTTCCAGTTATTATTCTTGTGGCTATTAGACATGTGATAGATAGATTTAGTAGTTTACTGTTCTTGATATCTGATTGACAGCCGTAATGTGACTATGGAAGGATCTTTCCTCACCATAGGTAGAATGGTTGGCTCTGTCACGTGCCGTGTTTACGTATTTTGGGAAGTGGGGCGTGACATAAACACTCATAAGAGATGAGATTTTTGGCTCAAGATCACTTAGATATTTGCACATGAAAATCTCAAATGATTGCAATTGGTTAACCATCAAAAATCCCATAGAAACCATGTTTATAGTCCACAATAAAATCAACTCAAAAGAAATTGGGACAAGCATTTAAACACGAGGCAGATGTCTGAAAGTAAGATTGATAGACGTTTGGCCTCCAACAAAATAAATACCCAACGGTTATAAACGGCTATATTTTTCAAAAAAAATTAACTGCAGACGTCTGAAGTTTAAAGAGGTCAGACGTCTGAACAAGAAAAGGTTTGGCTAAAACATAATATCATACGTCTGCCACGATGAAATGAAGACGTCTATGTTCCTTACCAGAAAGCACAGAGCCAAAATCAGACGTCTGAAGAAATATATGAAGACGTCTGATGCTTTAAAAATATTTTTAAAATACCTTGTTCAGACGTCTGACCATAAATGACTTCAGACGTTTGATCTGCTTCAAAAACATATATCTGATCAAATATCAGATATGCTAAGGAACTGACGTCTGAGGCATAAATGTACAGACGTCTGACCTAGCACAAAACAGAATATTTTGGGCATTTAAAACATGAACACTTTTAAATATTTTTGCCCAATTTTTAAATAATGTAGAACTTGTTTTGTGCTTGAGTATGTGAGTGTTAAAGAACTCTAAATGATATAACTATAATCTATAGAGTACTTACAAGGATTTCTATGTTGGTTTCGCAAATGTTCGAATTCTTGAATCCTTGTCGTCTCGACTCGAGCTTTTAAAACTTTGGCGCTTCACTTACACTTGCGTTGGTCGATTGATCTTCAAATTGGTTTTGGCACTTGACTCTTCAAACTCGAACACTCCATTTCACTCACTTGCGTCTTGAAGTCGATATTTGATCTTCAAATGAATTTCGCTTGGACTTCGATCTTTGATGCTTCAAACTTAGACTTGGTTTTTAGCTTCTTGGTTATTTATAGCATGAACTCTTGAATCCCTTGAATCTTGGCTACTTAGCATCATGAAGGTTGAATATGCAAATTGTGAAGCAATCTTCCGTATCCTCTAACCTCCATTAGATATATCCGTTTAAACTCAATTTCTCCATTCTCCTTTATACGCTTGTACCATGAGATAGCCTGAAATCCAATCTCAAAACGACCAAGCACAATGTTATGAAATACGCGGTATAATAAACAGAAGTATATGAAACATTCATTGTTCGATATCGAAAGTATGAATATGAATATCAATATCGATATGTAAATCATAAGCAAAGAATGAGATATTGATACAAGATACACACACACATGTTTATATGAGAACCAAGATAAGATCACATGTATATACATAAGTATTCATATTTTGAATGTCGGGACAATGAACGAGAATAATATATCAATATCGAAAAATATATCAAAAGTAAAGCATGAGATATTGATATACTATTCAAAATACACAAGATATAAGATATGCAAGCTAATAATCAAGTGTATGTATGTTTAGTGTCGATGGAATAAATAAGATGAAGTAAGTGACACTAAACAAACTATTCATATTTAAGCTATCATCAAAACTAAATAAAAGGATCATCAAAAACCATAAGCTATCACTCTTCATAATACTCTGAAATTTCTCTCAAAGTCCTAAAAAACAAGAAGCCAAATCAAGCTCTCAAGTTCCTTCAAACTTGCCCCCCATCAGTTTACGGTCTTGGTTCTTCAAACCAAGGCTACTTCTTCCTCATCCCTTTGCATCGGCAAACGAGTAAGTCTCCCTACTCTTCTTCTGCTCTTCCTTGAATCCATTCTTTTGCTATGTCGCCAAAATCCATCCATGCTTTGAACTTCATCCATGAAAATCCATGCTCAAAATAATATCTCTTGTACCAAATCTTTTTATGCTTTGTTAAAAGAAAAGGTATAACCTGTGAAGAAATTAACCTATCTTTAATTTAACAAGTTCATGATAATTATTCCCTAACAAATACTATTACAACATGTAACCTACATTTCTTTTCATGAAAGGTTTTGATGGTAGTTTCATGTAACTTCTACTATATCTTATGCTTTAACATGAATTTGGTAATATTGTTATACATATTTTTAATGATAGCTCATGGGGTAACGACCTACCCCACTCACGCACACTTTGGAATTGTAGCACGATTATATTTATCACGTTTTTATAAAAGAATCAAATTACACTAAAATACCCTCAAGTTATAAGAATTAGAATGAATCTGTAATTCTTTTTCCTTGGTAATTTCGCCCCTCACAACCCTCGTTAGGGGAGCCATGTTGAAAATGGTGTGGATTATCCCACATCTTGGGTCTAGTGAGTGAGATCGGAACTCTTCGCAGAGCGTGTTCTTGAAGAAAAAGAAAATGAGTTTTTTAAAACAAAGTAAAACAAATTTAAAAATAACTTAAATATCATATATTTGTAACTTCAAGAAAACAAATTTGTAAAATAAGATTTTAAATAAAATACCCTAAAATGAAAAGATTTAAGTTTCTAATAAAATATCTCATGTTTTCCAAAAGATAGTTTTTTCATTAAAATACAGGCTAGTGAGTGAACGTCTTTGGGTCTCGCAATTGCTAGGATTTAACATTAAAATACCACAAAATTTAAAATATATTTTTATTAAAAACCCTCGATATTATAGCAATATATATTTTCCAAAACACACTCGAGGTTTCAAAATAAAGTATTTCACATAAAAAAAAACCTCGAGCTTTTAATGGACTAATTTGTATAAATACTTTAAAATTGCTAAATGATATATTTTCATATAAATACCAAGATCTATAAAATTAGTAGCTAGCTTGTATTTAGGTAGGAGATGGGTTTAAATGACATATTTTCTCTTGAGCCTCGAAGAGCCGGAGACAATCGGTATTATCACTTACTTATCTTCCGATATAAAATTCATATATTCATATAAATCATATTAGTTTAATACTGAATAAATAATGGCCCAACACATGAATACAACTTGACTTGTACACTTGATCTTAACATGAACTCAATTGTATCTAAATGACTTACTCGATCAAACATATTATATGCTTGTCTAGACTTGACCCGAATCATGAATACGTAATAACTTGACATGAACACTTAACATGAATACTTGAACTTGACATAAATACATGAACTCGACTTGAATTTTGAAATGGTACACTTCTTATGTATTCATTGATTCAGGCAATACTTATAACTATAATTGTAAATTAGATTACGTAGGGTGTTGGGGTAGTTTAAGTGTGAATTCAAAGAAATCTCAGGAGTCCTCCTAGTTCATGAATACATTTCTACTAACACACGCAATCTATAATGAAGGCACGCGTTTCCTTACTCCTACATTATAACCTGTTGAGTATGGAATACTTCAGCAATAGGTTGAAGTCCAGTTACTAACACTTTATTCGGTCCCGTGATTCCTTACCCCTGGTTTACAATCTGTTGGGTTCGAGAATACTCTTGAGATTGGTTGACATTCACTATTGAACTGATATTAGATTATTTTACCATTGTAGAGACTTTTAAGACACATTACTTCATGTTCACCAACACACACTTATCACCTGCTTAGATTAACCAATGTTTACCCTGAACTGCCATGTTTATTTAGTTTTCCATGCTTAAATAATTGTCATGTTTACTTGACATATCATACATGTCTTTTATCTGTTAACACATCACCACACTATTTATAATCCCACCCTTCTTGACGATTTACCGAGCGTAAATTCACTGACGGACATTCCACACATTTGTGTTTTCTTGGAATGTGCGTCAGATAATATAGAGACTGGGGAGGTTGAAGTGACTATAGAGGATTACGATTAACTTGCTTTTGAAGCGGATCTTTAGATTTTCTTTCCAGTTTCAGTTTAAGTATACCATTTGTTTAGCATTTTTATGTTTTATATATTTGTTTTTCAAATATCATGTATCGGTTTGAAACTTGTGAAATTTGAATGTAACTAAAATAGTTGTTGAAAATTTCAGTATCATGTGTATTCTTGTGTTATTTTATATTGCTTATATACGCTTAGCGTATTTGTTTCGAGAAAATATCTTCTCGGAATAAATACGTCATGGACCTCATCACGTACCTGCTCCCGTTTAAGAAGCAGGGCGTGACAGTAAGATATAGTACAGGTACGTTATCGTGCATACAGGGTGTTCCTATTCAAGTGCATGTGGTATGATCTCAAGATAGAACGACGAGAACACAAAGTAGAAAACGGGCTACTGCTACTAAATTCATCAAAACTCATGTTCACAAAAGAGTCTTACATATTAGCGGGTCAAGCATGTCAATGTTTTTATGTCTCAGACCCTGTGATGATGTCTGGCATATCGCTCTCAGCACAAATCCGCGAGACTATTATAACATATGAAATCCTGACGAGAATCTTGAAATTAGCCGTCCAAACATTCCCGTCACACCATTACAAGATCTGACTATGAATATCGACAAAGTTAGTCTTTTAAGGATTGATATCGATCCGGAGATTGTTGTAGAGGACGGATCATCAAAATCTGTTGTCCGTAGATAAAAACGAACAACGTGTGAACCAAACCAATTCATCGATGACTCCGTGCAAAATTCAGCGAGTGAGAGTAGTAGTATAGAGGATGATGATTACTAATTTTTATATGTCTGTACTATTCATAATCTTATAAACAATTAAATATTTCAGTTTATCGCAATTTTCTTTTTCGTCTCCTTTATATACATGCGGTTTTTAAATATTCAGAATTTAAATTATGTATTGAATATCTTAACTGTGATAAATTTAATTTCATCTACAACTATATAATTTAAATTATAAGATATCAGCCGACGAAATAAGCTTATTTCGTCGAGTGATGCCCGACGAAATAAAAGGGTAATTCTTGTGGTTGGACTTCGCCATGCATGTCTTATATGAAACAAAACCATAAGCATATCATAATCGAAGAATTCTGGCTGGCATCATCATGTTCGTGAGACTCCTTATCGTATCCAATACTATCAAATTGTCTGCTCGCGAATGAAATCTCCAACAAACATTTGTTAGGAACAAGAAGATGCATGGTTTAGGATGAACTGGGACCTCAGTCAGTCCACATCCATAACCAAATTGTTTGAGCATCACCTCAAGCCTAACTAGACATATTAATTTGTTAGGTTAGCTAAATATAGCATAGTTGGATACATATATATAGAAGAAAAATTAAAGCTTCTAAGAAATTTTGGGCAGAAATTAGGTGATTACTTTTTATGTAGATCATAATTTGAAGAAACCTGAGCCAAACTTTACATTCATATAGTTCTATTTGGAAGTTTTGAAGCCATAAAAATTGTTCTTTTACTGATTATCCGTGAAATAATAACTTAAGGATTTCTGAATATACCCCCGTAATCTTTTGTATTTCTTTATATCCCCTCAGATCGTACATGTTGTTTTGAAAATCCCCTTTCGCCCTCAGACCGGATGCAACATAAAAATAATTCTAGCTTAGTTAATGCTAATTATATTATATCAATATTATACTTTTTATTTTAACTGTTTAATTATATTGCTAAACCCTGTCACTTGTGTTTGACCAAACTTAACCTTCAAAAGTCACAACTCAAACCTTCATAATTAGGATATATTGAAGCGAAATGAATATGATATAGAGAAATAAATGATAAAAAATACTAAATATTATAAGGGTAAACTAAGACAATTTAATGAATGTTTTAAAAAATTGATTCTTGTATATAATTAACAAAAAAATATAAAAACTGAAAATTTTATTAATTTTCCTTTTCCTACTAAGAAAGATGATCACAACAACTTGGAACAATGAAGTTTCGAGGCTATAATGCTATATATACAGATACAAAAATTAGAAAGGGTACATATAAATAAATGAGATTGCAGGAAGGTATACATAATCCACGCACCCCCCGCCCACCGCCCACCCCCACCCCCCAAAATGAAAATTGTATCAAATTCGATGCTTTATTTCCTATAAAACTAGAGGTGCAAATTTTGCTAATATATCCATTCATGCTCCTTAATTTGTTTTAAGTTTCCTAATGCGGCCAAGATGGTATTAGAGCTAACGAGTTTACCTAGTGACTGTGTTTATTTTGGAGAAACATATCGATATGATTGTTGTGTTTTATCTAACCATGCATTTCTTCATAGCCAAATCCAAGTCAGACCGTCCATATAATTAAAAAGAAGAAGAAGGAATGGTCCAAGTCTTAAACAGACTTATTTTACCTATCACTAAAAATTCCGACTTTATTGAAGAGGAATACTTTATCTATCCATGTGATAAGACCCACATATTCTACTACCGGATCTCTCATTGAAAATGGTGGAGGCATAATATTTGGATAATAGGGGCACTAAAATGCTTGCAAGATCTATTAAAACCCCCAACTACGGTAATATATAAAAACCACTGTATGAATTAGGAACAAAACAATGAAATTCTAAATTAATTTGATCTTAGACATTAAATTAATACGGTTTATAATAATATTTGTTTTTGAGAGCACGATCATTCATATGGTTGTAACGGAGACTGGTGAAGGGTACAAGGGTTGAGAATTCCTGTCGGTTATGATAGAGAAAAGGACAAAGAAATTGAGAGTCACGCGGTTGGGACTAATATTTAGTACTAGATGTTTCTTATCATCGGCCAACGTTTATACATATTCACAAATTGGCTGGGAATTATTCGGCGAGATCGCAAATTCTGATTTGGGAAACTATTCGAAAAAAATCGGCAGGTTTTCGAAAAATATTCGGCAACTATTCGGAAAATGTTCGGGAAGGATTCGAGCAAGAAATTAATATATGAGGCGTACGGTTTTGATATTGCGAATTATTCGCTGTTTATTTGAATTATTCGCAAATAATTCGAAACGTTCACTAATGGCGATTAAATCGGATAATTAATCGGCTGATCAAAAATTCACGAATTCGCCAAATTATTCGTGAATTATGTGACTATGGGTTTATATGAGTTGCAAACCATACTAGCAAGTGTCCTTGCACGGATCCGGAGAGTTGCCCAAAAATTATGGTCTCGTTTAGATAGACGAATCGTAACTAAATTTTATTGCAAGTAATTTTTTCAAGCTTAACCTAAATTCTCTCGAAACAGTTCAGAAATTTCTTCATTTTCTTTCAAAAAAATTCCATAAAATATTTGTCTTTACGCATTTCTTCATATTGCATGTATTCAACAGAAGACAAATTGCATTCGAAAACCCATGCCATCATCACTGATTGCATTTGAAATTTGAAAAGATTTTCTCCGGATTCTTCCTGTCGTCATCACCGATTGTTGTCGACTTCCATCATCCTTTAGACGACGGTCATCTTCATATCATGTACTCTTCTTTTGTTAATTTTCATATTATATAATTTAATTCACTGCTTTTAACATATATTGTTAGGATATATATGCCTTAGAGGCCTTTATTGTACAAGATGCTGGGGATATATATGTACAGGACAATTTTGTTCGTTATGATAGTATTCTATTTAGTTTGTCTTTATCTTAACATGTGTATATATTATGTTTGTTATATCATATCGCTAATACGTGTTGGTAAATTCCGTAGGATTTTTGTTTGATTACCAGCGTTGGATGGCAATCATACTAGTGTAGGCTGGTTAGTCTATAAGCACATCCTTAAATTATCCCTAGTCGTAAAATTATCGAGATAGGGTATCGATACTCGAGAGTAGACTAGTGTATACGTTTCTTATTCCCATTAGGAAAGATAGACGGTCCCACAGCTATTGGTGTACGGCACCAAAGATTGTATACAGATGCTCATTAGGTTATGAGTTATACTGGACGGACTCGTCAGGAGTTGCTGGATGGTACTATACCTAACGTCAGATAACAGCTCTCAGGTGACATGAGTACATATTAGTTTGTCGACCTGAGATCGTCATTTGTCTCGTGTGAGTTCTCACTGTGCTTTGATTACTACCCTATCACGGTTCTACTGAGTCGTGCAAACAGGTTTTAGTTGAGTACAGTTCTGAGCCACATGGAGGCAGCGAGCGATTGTCAGGGATTCGTCTCTCCTGGTATAGGGAGTCGATGTTACAATGTGTACGGTTGGTCAAAACCATAAGACCCTGGTCAGAGCAGTTGAGATTTACTGATAATTAGATCAGTAGTTTCTCGGATGGTCTTGAGCAACATCGATACGACTTATCAGGTTATTAAGGGTCTGACGTTTTTGTAAGTCTACGCTAGCGCCCCGGCCGTCTACAGACGCCAATTGCGGAACAAAAACTTTTAAACTGGCGCTATCGTATACTTTAACCCGGATCTGCCATTATTGCTAAACTAACAAACTGTAAAGAGTGTAGAAAGGTTATACCGAACGATCCGACTCCTTCGTTCTTTAACCATCATCCCACGCTCCGTTGCGGCTGCTCCGATCTCGTCGATCTCCGATCTGCTCGTCCAGGTGGCACCACATCACCGATTCTTTAAACGGGCTCCCGCCTCTGACTTGAGGCAACTCGGTCGTCAAGCTTGCTAGAAAAGACGACCAAGATTGATGTAGAGAATGAGTAGATGACTTTGTCTCGTTCCGTCCAAAGCTATGGACGGACGGTTAATGAAGTTGCCGAGGGAATTGGGTGATGGAATGAAATGAACTGTAAAATTCCATGCACCCCAAATACTATCATAATCTTTTCTCTCTAAAATGAAATCAACCAAGTGAAGTGAGGAGGAGAGAGAGGGCCGGCCACTTTATAGAAGGAGGGAGGTGACCGTAGGAGAAAGAGGGTGACCATAAGACATGAAGCTTCTCACAAAATATCTTAAGCTTAACAAAACTCATTAAAGCTAAAGCATGACTCACAAATCTAGTCATCATGCATTAATGAACCATTAAAAGCATCCAATGAAAACTCAACACCAATTAATCCTAGTCATCTCATCTAGAACCTTCTAGAAGCTTCTAGAAGCATGACTCACTCTCATCCCAGAAAAGATAAATCCGTCTTTAACCGAACGTTAAAAGACGGCTGATAGAAAACTGGAAACTGGCAACTTCCAAAAGTGATCCTGAAACGACTTTCAGGATAACCCCGTATCTGTATAAATATACCCGCATTTGTATTACGACCGAATACAAATGCAACTGAGACAAAGATATTATACCTACTCAATATAATACTCGGATCCGGCTTAAACCAAAGCCGACCAGTATCATCTGCCCGAAAAAATAACACGTGCGTAAACGCACGTGCATTTTCCGAACCCTGCCATAAAACCATACGGCCTCTATAACGTTTCGCCCGAACTTGGGAAACTGTCTGTGGGGGACTCTAATGACTCGTCAGTACCCTGGCAGTGGGTTTAACCACAAACCGTCAGCGGCACTAGCTATGCATAACGGCTGCCCATGGACTGACCTCAAGGGAGGCTGATGAGCAAACTCAAGGGTGGCCGATGAGCGAACTCATCCAGAAACCCTACTGAGCCTAACAGTGATAATGTATATACAGTCCGGTCCGTTCGTCAATGAGTATCGCATATCCGCCTAGGGGGCTAGTAACGTCAGACCCCCAAAAGCAGTATAAGTCGTGTCGGAGTGTAGCCCAATAACACCCTGAGATACTACTGGAGTACCTACCAGTAAATCTCCTGCCATGGCCATGGACTATATGTAATGGCTCTCCTAGACACAGCACGACCTCGCCCCCAATACCGGGAGAGACGAATCCCCTGCCGATCCGCTCACGTGCCTCCATATGGCTCGGGACTGTACCCAAAAGCTACCTGTTTGCACGACTCCTTTGAGCCGTGGTAGGGTAGAAATCAAAGCACAGTGGGAACTCACACGAGAAAAATGACGACCTCAGGTCGATGAACTAACCTGTACACACGTCACCAGGGAACTGCTATCTGACGATAGGTATAGTACTAACTAGCAGATTCCCGGCGAGTCCTGTCCGGTGTACTCATAATCCAATGAGCACCTGTATACATCTTAGGTGATCCAACTGACACCAGTGGCTTGTGAGACCGGCCACCGCCCCTCGTCGGGGTCTCGACTGTATACACTAGTCTACTCCGGAGTATCGATGCCCTGTCTCGAAACTCCCACGACTAGGGACCACAATTAAGGATATGCATATAAACTACCCAACTCTCACGTATATGATCGCCATCATACTGTTGGTAGTAAAGCAAGATCCTAAGGGCTCTATCAAAGTGTAACATGCAATCAGTCACCTGCACATGTACACGACTGATAAAGGCAAACCAGATAGCATACTATCATCTCGAGTAAGACTGTCCTATCGGGATAGGTCCTCCGCAATCATTGCAATCACGTACCTGCGATCCAATAATTGACTATGAGGGCACTATCTCCAACAATCTCCCACTTGCACTCAAGGCTAATTATTGCGATGTCGACTACTCACAGTCCGTATGAAACCGAACATCCAACTCCTCTACTAATCAGTTTCACAAAGCCCGTTTGTAAAACTATTGTGTTCGAGAAATAGCCTCAGTGAGTGGATCCGCCTAGAAGTATCTTTCTTTATCTCTCTTTGTCTCAAGTTCGCGGAGAAAGCCATCTCCCGAATCGAGTAATACCCGTCTTAGAATATGTCTGGATATCTGATGGGACCTAGTTCATAAATGAACTCCAAATCCAAACCTCTTAGACTGTATCGATCACTGAACCTAATCAGTATCCGGCACCATGCCACCCACAGTATCCTCTTGAACCACCTGTCCATAATACTGTCCCTCTTGGTCAGAGGGAAAACTATAACTCTGACAATCACTCTGTCATCCATGTCACCTTTGAAGCCTGGAATGATGATCGTCTCCCGAAGGAGGCTGCCGTCATCAAATCCGTAGAACATGTACTTATGTTCTAAAACTGCTTCCTTATGTTTCTCCAGGATTGGATTAATACAAACTTATTGCATCTAGTGCAAAAACAACATCTGGTGTGGTACTTGACATCTCATGATTGACTCAATTGCCTAAGCAAGTGATCTGCTAATCATGCACTTCCCTCTCCCCTTTAGTCTATACGACACCTTTAGAGAGGGTGACTCCATCACCTGCAGGTACTCCACCATGCTAGGAGTCAACTATTCTAAAAACCATTAGAATATCCGTCAAAGTACCCACATTGGGAAACTACCCAAATCTAGATCTAAAACCATAGATCCAGAAACCAGAATGTCAAATATTATATCCATATCCTGTCTGGAGAAACAACTGTGTGACGACCATAGTACAACCGATCGTAGTATAGGAATTTTACTTCCTACTCTGTGTATGTCATTCAGATACCATGACATCACACCCTACTACCTTCTTAACAGATCCATTCCCTATTCTGATTGAAGTCAAACCCATGACTGTCACATCAAAATTAGATGATCTATCTCCGCTATAACTGCTCTAGTCTATAAATAGACATAAGCTACTTGCCCACTATGCTTCCGATGCTCCCACTGAATACGACAACCCTCCTACCGGGTCTCATAACCTGGAACAACAGTAGTGTCAAGTCTGGGTAGATAAGAACCTCCCTTTCACCGTCCTTGAGGCTACCGAAGCACCTCTCGGGTGTCTGAGGTTACCCACCATATCTGCGGAGTGGCTATTGGAATGTCAAACCTGATTGAATATATAGGTCCTATTAAATTTTCCGTAATCGTTCGCGGTTCTGGAATCACTTCCAGTTCTACCATACTCCCACTACTGTTTTCTGAAAAAGATCCATTTTACTAAAACTGTGGCGAGTCAAGAACAATATCACTATTGATCTTTCAAATGGTAGAATATCAACCCTCGTCATAACCAGGGTCAACCCAAAAACAGCCATTACAGAAACGTGCCATGAGTTATCCAGAGTCTGGTTTTAAGCATAAGCTGGACAACTCCCCATACCTTAATATCTTTTAAGGTACGATCCATTCTATATCCAATATAGAAACTTTGGCACTTATTTAATTGGAACCATATTCAAATCATGCATCTGTCTCCAGTGCATATCAACTTAATGGAAAGAGGTTAATCAGCATTACTCAACTTAGGAATCCATCCAATTATGAGTAACCCGAAAGAGAAACAAGTTTCTCAAAACCATCACTATCATCTGAATACCAATCACAAGAATCTACATCTTCGATCTCTTTGAAGAATCCCGATACTTGTGATACCTGGTTCTCTACTTTATTCTTATACCCATAACTTCTCAAAACTTAGACCTTGTATTTCTACGAAACACTTGTCTAAACACTTAGAGAAGTTATAAGTAAACAGAACATAGTACGAGGACCTACCCCTTTGTCCTGATGGACACTGGACAACATACAATACTCTGTATAAGTCCACTGAGTTTGAACAACTCAAATCCTGTGCGTCGTAGGTGAAAAACTGTACCCTGGCGATTTCCTCAAATATCACCAATTACAACGAATTCCGATATAATGAGGATAATCACCTAATTCCCAATATCTTACTCTCACTCATCATCTGTAAAACCATACAGATATGAGAATGAAACCTGGTAAATACATACCCTTGGAGTAAGTGTCTAATCGGGAAAACGGTTTTTCTTTAACAATGCACTGAAACATGAAAATGTTTCGTAGGGGTATCCTGGTATTCATAGCAATGCCTCTTCCATAATCCAATTCATGACTTCAATTGTATATTTTATTGCCATCTCTCGAAATCCCTTTATTTGTCTTTAGTCGTTACCTTCTGTACACCATCGTTAGGCTAAATGGTTTTCTTCCTTCCCTACCGTTCGGCACCAGCCTATGGTTTGGAAGAAGACTATCCAGTAAGCATAATAGGTGTACCCTCCTAAACCAAGGAGTACTCGTATCTTGAGAGAAGGTGATGATAAAAGACAACTGAATAATACCTTATTCTTTTAAAAGTGAAATAGGAGTGGCGATGAAGTACGCGGTTTTGGTCGTGAATGATATCAGTCGCAATTTACTTTGCCCTCTTTCTAATCCCTTTATTTTGTCTTTACATATTACCTTCTGTACACCCTACTTAGGCTAATTGGTTTTCTTCATTCCCTACCTTTCGGCACCTGCCTATGGTTTGGAAGAAGACTATCCAATATTTGTAATAGGTGTACTCTCCTAAACCAAGGAGCCCTCGCAACCTGAGAGAAGGTGATAATAAAAGACAACTGAATAAACCAATTCTATTTCTCCTGAACCTGGATCCATCCTCGAAGAAGTCCCTTCGAGTTCGTATATAACCATACGATGGATCTATCCAATGGAAGTGGATATCCGTAGTAATCCGGGTGTTCTGAGAAATTCAAAGGGTAAAAGAAGGAGTGGCAATGACTTATGCAACATAGATAATCCAAAAGCCAGTATTTTAAGAAGGTTCGGTCAACCTGGTCACTGAGTCATAGTCTAGGGTCGGTCAAAGGTCGCTGCCAAAGAGAGAGAGAGAAAAGAAACACTCTGCGTGCACTCTAACCTAGATCAGAATGGTCATCAATTTATCTAATCCGGAAACCTCCCACTGTCCTATCAAATTCTCCTCCAAACCTAAAAGAAGAATCAATCGGGATCACCCGAAGAGTAAACCAACTCATCAGTGGGAATCGGGATCCAACTCTCATCGCATGATAACGTGATGGAATGCATCCACGTTACTCATACTCCAGAAGGTATGCGCATACTTGGCAAGTTTCAGTTTCTTTAGAAACTCCCGATATCAATTTTGCCCCATGCTCTTATAACCTTGGCGTTGGTCAAAATGTCATAAGTCACATGCCAAGTTCTACCCGTCACTATCTTGTCAATTTGAACCCACCCGCACATGCCCTTGACGTTGGCCAAAATGGCAGAACGACTGTCCCAAACTAACTCATCTATCTATGCAACAATTGAATACCCAGCAGCTACCAAACACTATGCCTTGGCGTTGGTCAAAATACATAGCTTGAATACTACTGAATACCCAAAAGAAGTTACGGAGGGCTACGGCTGGTTTTTGGCGAAAAACCTTTAGCGTAGTGAACTTGATATCGCTGAAGGAACCTGATAGCTTTTTAAAATATAGTGGCGAAAACCTTTTGCTAAAGAGGTCACTCCCGGTAAAGGGATCTCGGCTCTTTCCTCGTGAAATGAGGTGCAGGATATTCCACTGAATACCGCTATGCAAAGCAATATGTAATCGGCTATAGTGAAGTTATTACCCTGACGCAAACTTCTGCCCAAGGGGTCAGTCCCGGTGAAGGGATATCGGCCCTTGCCCCGTCGAATGAGGTGCAGGATATTCCACTGAATACCGCTATGCAAAACAAAAGGAAACGTCTTTGCAATAACACTTTTTAAATTGTTCCAACAACTAAAACAGGTTTGTTTAACTTTGCATTGATCAAAATCAACGCAGTCCCATCAATCAATCACACCAGAAAAGAACGAAAATAAAATGTACGTATATGCCATCCGCATTCGTCACTGGGTCCCGTCATCACCCGTTAGGTTACTTAACTAACGACAGAGCGGGGACTGGACTAGTGCGGGTGTAAAACATATACAACATCTAATAGTATATAAACCAATATACAATAATCGCTCCAGGCGTGATAATATGCAACATTACAGAAAAGTAATAAGCATCACAGAATAATACAGATAATCTGGGATCCCCGGGTTTCACAGAGCCGCTGCTGAAACCCGACGTTCCCCTATCGTGTGGATAGCCTGTGCAATGAAACCTAGACCCCTACGGGTGCGGCAAGTTACCCGCCAAAACCTGAAGCGAGGTAGTCCCCACAGCATAGTGAATGGAACACCCGGCACTTCACGGAATCCGGTAAATTGAGCACCCCTCCTTGGGTCAACCTGTACCCCTTACGAGTGCGGCGAATAGTCTGCCAATTTTAGAGTGGGGCCCCTCTGCCTCTCAAAGCCATGAGATGCGGACCCGTTGCCTTCCAGAACCCGGCTATCCGTGCACTCCGTCGCGGGGTAAAACCTAGTACAGTAATGAAAAATAGTACAACAGGTACATCGACCGCAACCTGGTCGTGCCCCAAAAGAATATTATACAACAGGCAGTGACGGCAGTCCACAAGTTGGACGCTCGCCCCGCAATATCAAATGTACAAATAAACTCAAAATGTACTACCATTGCACACTGCTATCCACCACGACAAATCCGCAACATCACAGCACAACACAGAACATCAACGCGAATGTCACGTTCGCAAACCCGTCTAAAAGAACTATAGCAGTCGGACGCGGTTTACCGATCAAATGACATTCCCGGTCGGAGATATAATGTAAGCACTGTAAACTAACATGTTTAAATTTCGATCGACAAAAAATATCATAAAGTGGGCCCCACGACTTACTGGTGAACAGTAACAAAATCTGGGCCAAAACGATATTTACCAAAAACCACAAAATCCAACAGAGAACCCACTGTGAAAATTTGGGGCCACGACCTCACTGTATGGCCGCGGAAGCGCGGTCAAACCATAGGTTTGACCGCGTTTCCGCGGCGATATCATCGAATTACGTGCCCAAATTTCTACGTGGTTCTTAGAAAAGCCTGCACAGATTTTTAAGACATGTAGAATTAATTTTTGAGACCATTTAAAATCAACAGAAACTGTCGAGCTAGGATTTTGCAATTTTCGATTTCCGGTTCGATCGATGTTTTAAACGCGTTAGCACAAGTTAGCATAGCAAAATGGTGAGGCTCTGATACCACTGTAAGTCTACGCTAGCGCCCCGGCCGTCTACAGACGCCAATTGCGGAAAAAAAACTTTTAAACTGGCGCTATCGTATACTTTAACCCGGATCTGCCATTATTGCTAAACTAACAAACTGTAAAGAGTGTAGAAAGGTTATACCGAACGATCCGAGTCCTTCGTTCTTTAACCATCATCCCACGCTCCGTTGCGGCTGCTCCGATCTCGTCGATCTCCGATCTGCTCGTCCAGGTGGCACCACATCACCGATTCTTTAAACGGGCTCCCGCCTCTGACTTGAGGCAACTCGGTCGTCAAGTTTGCTAGAAGAGACGACCAAGATTGATGTAGAGAATGAGTAGATGACTTTGTCTCGTTCCGTCCAAAGCTATGGACGGACGGTTAATGAAGTTGCCGAGGGAATTGGGTGATGGAATGAAATGAACTGTAAAATTCCATGCACCCCAAATACTATCATAATCTTTTCTCTCTAAAATGAAATCAACCAAGTGAAGTGAGGAGGAGAGAGAGGGCCGGCCACTTTATAGAAGGAGGGAGGTGACCGTAGGAGAAAGAGGGTGACCATAAGACATGAAGCTTCTCACAAAATATCTTAAGCTTAACAAAACTCATTAAAGCTAAAGCATGACTCACAAACCTAGTCATCATGCATTAATGAACCATTAAAAGCATCCAATGAAAACTCAACACCAATTAATCCTAGTCATCTCATCTAGAACCTTCTAGAAGCTTCTAGAAGCATGACTCACTCTCATCCCAGAAAAGATAAATCCGTCTTTAACCGAACGTTAAAAGACGGCTGATAGAAAACTGGAAACTGGCAACTTCCAAAAGTGATCCTGAAACGACTTTCAGGATAACCCCGTATATGTATAAATATACCCGCATTTGTATTACGACCGAATACAAATGCAACTGAGACAAAGATATTATACCTACTCAATATAATACTCGGATCCGGCTTAAACCAAAGCCGACCAGTATCATCTGCCCGAAAAAATAACACGTGCGTAAACGCACGTGCATTTTCCGAACCCTGCCATAAAACCATACGGCCTCTACAACGTTTCGCCCGAACTTGGGAAACTGTCTGTGGGGGACTCTAATGACTCGTCAGTACCCTGGCAGTGGGTTTAACCACAAACCGTCAGTGGCACTAGCTATGCGTAACGGCTGCCCATGGACTGACCTCAAGGGAGGCTGATGAGCAAACTCAAGGGTGGCCGATGAGCGAACTCATCCAGAAACCCTACTGAGCCTAACAGTGACAATGTATATACAGTCCGGTCCGTTCGTCAATGAGTATCGCATATCCGCCTAGGGGGCTAGTAACGTCAGACCCCCAAAAGCAGTATAAGTCGTGTCGGAGTGTAGCCCAATAACACCCTGAGATACTACTGGAGTACCTACCAGTAAATCTCCTGCCATGGCCATGGACTATGTGTAATGGCTCTCCTAGACACAGCACGACCTCACCCCCAATACCGGGAGAGACGAATCCCCTGCCGATCCGCTCACGTGCCTCCATATGGCTCGGGACTGTACCCAAAAGCTACCTGTTTGCACGACTCCTTTGAGCCGTGGTAGGGTAGAAATCAAAGCACAGTGGGAACTCACACGAGACAAATGACGACCTCAGGTCGATGAACTAACCTGTACACACGTCACCAGGGAACTGCTATCTGACGATAGGTATAGTACTAACTAGCAGATTCCCGACGAGTCCTGTCCGGTGTACTCATAACCCAATGAGCACCTCTATACATCTTAGGTGATCCAACTGACACCAGTGGCTTGTGAGACCGGCCACCGCCCCTCGTCGGGGTCTCGACTGTATACACTAGTCTACTCCGGAGTATCGATGCCCTGTCTCGAAACTCCCACGACTAGGGACCACAATTAAGGATATGCATATAAACTACCCAACTCTCACGTATATGATCGCCATCATACTGTTGGTAGTAAAGCAAGATCCTAAGGGCTCTATCAAAGTGTAACATGCAATCAGTCACCTGAACATGTACACGACTGATAAAGGCAAACCAGATAGCATACTATCATCTCGAGTAAGACTGTCCTACCAGGATAGGTCCTCCGCAATCATTGCAATCACGTACCTGCGATCCAATAATTGACTATGAGGGCACTATCTCCAACAGTTTTCCGCCCCTAGACTTGATATGCGGTACTCTCAGACGAAGAGACCGGAATGTATGGAGATTCTCACAGATAGGCTCAGTAAGGATACAGACGAGTTTGCTTGTCAACCTTCCTGTCGATAAATACCTGGGTAGCCGTTACGTACAGCTAATGCAACTGACGTGCTTGTGGTTAAACACATTGCCAGCATATTGTCGAGTCTTTAGAGTCCCATACAGAGAGTTTCCCGGTCCAGACGAAACGATATGGTATATATGTTTATTTTGATACGCCCGGGTGTTCGATTAAACACGTGTATTTTATGCACATACTTTATTCGGACATTTTGGTAATACTAGCAGATTTGAAAGATAACCAAATATGTGAGCTAATATTATATTGCTCTTTTTGGGCAGTTGTATTTTAACACGAATACGGTATTTATACGAATACGTGTATTTGTATAAATACGGGTATTTCTGTCTTAATACAAATACATGTATTTCTTTCGTAATATGAATACGCGTATTTTGTATTTTCGATACAAATACGGTATTTGTATTTTGGTAGAAATATGGATATACGTATTTATTATAAATACGGGTATATATGGTTGTATGTATTGGATATATGTATGCCCTAGAGGCCATTATATGATAGTGGATGTATTTGTACATATATATATATATATATATATATATATATTCAGTATGCATTCTTGCTCGACATGATAGTATGCTATCTGGTTCTTCTTTATCTGACATGTTGATTTGATCATGCTTTTATTCATTCATACATGCTGATAAAGCCCTGAGGATATCGGCTTGACTACTCTGATTATGATGGAGATCATACTAGTAGGACATCTGTAGTCTATAAGCATATCCTGGAAAGTCCATAGTCGTAGGTATATCGAGACGGGGCATTGATATACCAGAGTAGACTAGCGTATTTGATACTAGACCCATACGATGGGCGATGAATGTTCCCACATTCATCGATGTTTGACATCAAGATCGTATACGGGTGCTCAGTGGTGACTGGGTACACTGGACGGACTCACCGAGAACTCCTATATGGAATTATATCTATCGTCGGATAGCAGTTCTCAGGTAACACTGGTACAGGTTAGTTTTTAGACCCGAGATCGTCATAGAGTCTTGTGTGTTCTCCCACTGTACTTTGATTGCCACCCTACCACGGCCCTACTGAGTCGTGCAAACAGGTGGCTGTTGGGTACAGTCCCGAGACACACGAAGGCAATGAGCGATAGGAGGGGTTTCGTCTCTCCCGGTATTGGGAGTTGATGCTGTGTTGTGCCCGACTGGTTATATCAGTAAGTCCCTGGCCAGGGCTGCTGAGATTTGCTGATAAGTGTTATCAGTAGTTTCTCGATCTGTTATAGACCATTCATCGGCACGACTTATTGAGTTATTGGGGTCGACGTGACCATCCCTAGGCTCGATATGCAGCATATCTGACGAAAAGACCGGACTGTACAGTAGTGTTGCCGGTTGGCTCGACGGGAGTTGTAGCAGGTTCGCTTGTTTTCTTCTGATCGCTCAATACCCGGGTGGCCGTTACGTTTAGCTAACCGCTTGCGGCTTGGGGGTGCTTGATATGATCATCACCCTCTGCCGGCGTATTGACGAGTCTCAGAGTCCCACACAGGAGTTACCTAGTCTAGGCGAAACGTTGTGGTGCGCGTATGCGATATACGCAAGGACCCGATTAAAATGCGCGTATATGATACCGTACATTGATCGGGCGGCTTGCTTTTGGTAGGGTCATATGTGATATGGCCGGATTGATAAATCAAGTGTTGATTTATCATTTAACCATTAGTTTTCTCACTTAAAACCTTTCTTGGATATGATGCATGTATGTGTTTCTTTCTTTCTAGTTTCATGCACATATGGATGTGCATACATACATACATACATACATACACCCATCTATCATGGTTGTTTACACATGAATATGGTGGCAATATAAGACTCACACCATGGTTAAATATATGGATTATTATTTGATTTATTGTTTAAAACAAAATAGAAAAGATAAGGATAATTCTTGCTTGCTTCTACATTCTTCTTTAAACCTAATCATGCTCACCTACTTCTAACCTTGAGTTATTCTTCTCTTTGTGTTTTAAAACTCAAGTTAAATAATGTCTCCATCATTTAACCATGGTTTGTAGTGAGAAGAAATAAAAATATATAAAGATATATTTCATTTCTTTTCAAGATTATCATTTTACTCTTGTTAAAAAAGAAAGCCTCCATCTTCTTCCTCCTTCAATATTTGCTCTCTAGTTTCTTCTAGTGAGTAAAATACACATAAAGAAAGGTTTTTGAAGTGAGAATCTTAACCACAACATCATTCTACAAAAGTTTAGCCAACTTGTTTAGAGTGTTCTCTTCGATTCTCGAAGTTACGAGCTTGGACGGGGAACTCCGGGTGGATCGTCGTGGACGTGAGAGGACTTCAAGAGGATCTTCTTCCAACACCCAAGAGACCAAAGAGTCCTGAAAAAGGGAGCTACAAAGGTTGTAATCTCGAAACCCTAATTTTATTAGCTTTAAGTTTTGTAACCCTAATTTTCTAGGATCGATTCCTTTGCATGCTTGTTTAGCACCATCAAAATCCAAACTTTGAGACATGTGATACTTCAAAACTCATTATAGGGTGCTAGGCAAAACTTTCAGTGGTATCAGAGCCGACCTAGAACATTAGGTGACGCTTTTACGAAGTAAAAATCCCGATCGGACAAAAATACGCCTTTTTTAGACCCTCTCCGGACAAATTTTAAAATCTGACCTTTTTCAGAATTAAAAATACTTAAAAAATACAGCAGGAAAAACTAAGAAATATGGTGAAATTCGATGCCATGAACAGTTCAAATGGCCGCGGAACCGCGGCAATTCCTTGCTTAGGCCGCGGCTCCGCGGCCGTACAGTGGTATCATTGCATGAAAATTACACTATAATTCTTATGTCTGCTTGTACAGTGTTTTAGGTATGTTTAATCTGAATATAGTACTGTATTTTCTGGAGATGGTTTTGGACGCGTAGATTCGATCGGAATTTTCATTTCGTTGTTTATCCGGGTAAATTAGAAAGTATTGAAGTGTTTGAACGAGTATCATTTGCTCACTATTCACGGGGTTTAAATACTTTGGAGATACGTGCAAGTCTTTTTGTGGTGGACCCTCTAGAAGACAACAAACCTTAACTCGATTATGTGACCGTCTTGAATTGCCCTTTGAACCTTAGGGTTTGGGGCAGTACGGCGTGCCACATGTGAAGCGTTGGCTTGACCCTTCTACGGCTGGACCGCTACTACTGTGTCACACTTCGGAATTTTTGAACCCTGCTTAAGTGTTGAGCTTTAGTGAATCTTGGATACTTAATCGTTCGTTCGAAAACTTTAATACTGTCTGTTTATCTGGAATGTGATACAATATGTGAAATTCATATAGTTTAGGCATGAAATACGAAATATGTGATATTTCGCATTTATGATGTCTAAAGAGAATGTGGATTCCAAATATTGTAGTTTTACACATTCTTTTCTGTGACCGTAAGTGTAGTATGTACGATATCGCCGGTTTCGTTGCTATACATCAACGACAATTGGGGTATGCATACTTACTTACGTTGATGATATGAGATATTATGTGTTGCTGAGATATGATATGCAGGATTGTCGCGATTGAATAGCCGGGGTTTTTTTATGTGAGATGAGAGTTTTATATTTTCATTCATGTAAATTCAAATGTAATGTAATATTCTTTTATTTGGGGCACTTCCGGGTTGAGGTTGTGTAACCAGTGTTGTATATTATTTACTTTTCCGCATTAGGATGGACCCAAGGAGGGGAGCACAGGTGACCGGGTTCTGGGGTTCAGTGGGAGGCCATCTCGAGGAGTCGAGACCGGGTCTCCTAAACTCCAGAATTGGTAGGGTCACTTGCCGCTCTCGTAGGGGTCCAGGGTGTGGGCTTGGCTATTCATCGCGACTGTGGAATCCGTATTTTCTATTCTGGCTAAATACTAAATACGGACGTCCTAGTATATCCCACTTTATATCTATGTTTCTGCTGCCTGTGTTCTGTGATATCTGAGACGAATGACATATTATATATATGATATATAGTAGACGTTGCTTATGTTTTACACCCGCGCTAGTCCCGTCCCGGTATGCAGTTAGTTAAGTAACCTAACGGTGCATAACGGAACATTGTGGCGAATGCGGATGGCATAAGCGTACATGTTATTTTCGTTTCTTTTCTGTGATTGGCTTAAGGACTTAAATGATGGGATTACATTAATGTGATTAATGTAAAGAAAATAAACCTAAAAAGATGTTGTAGAATCGGATTTGAAAACCACTCGGCTATTTATGAAAAAGCTATATTTCAAAACTGCGGAGCTTAAGCCACTCCTTTTGAAAACCATTTGATTTTACAACGATATCAAGTTCAAAGCGTTAAAGATTTTCTTAAAAATCATCCGCAACCCTCCGTCATTTTAGGAAGTAGAGTACTTAGTATTCGTGCTACGTTTGTTGACTATAGTTAAGGCGTAGTGTACGGTAGCTAAGTGATGTCTTCCTACATTGCATATGATGCAGATTAATTAGGACATTCTTATGACTTTGTTGACCATAGTTAAGGGTTATATGAGTGGGTCTAATTAATCAAGAAATGACGGGTAGAACTTGACTGGTACTTATGATTTGTTGACCTTAGTTAAGGTCATAAGTACTAGGGGTAAAAACAACATCGGGAATTTCAATAGTTGAAATTTGCAATGAGATTGCATACCTTCCATATAATGGTTGGATCCCGATCCCACTGTGGGCAATAGTTGCTCCTAGGAGAGTTTTACAGTTTACAATCAGCTAACTCATTAGGTGTCTAGAAAGGTGTTAACGGGGCTCCGCCTCTGGGAAAACGAGGTTTACTCTAATTAGGTCCGTGCGAAAGCACGGGGAACCTCCCTCAAAGTATCGACACTGGCCTGGCTGAACGGTTAGCGAAGTTGTAGACTGTAATTAATCCTGGCTAGTTTTTCTTTTTAAGGTTTGAAAGAAAAACTTGATAAAAGCAGTAGGAAACATCGATTAGACAAGATAATAATAACCAATCTGATCTATGCAAGAGCTTTCGCTGAGTGTATTTTTTTCTCTCTCTTAATGGCAGATACCCATGACTGGACTCAAGCTTTTACTAGATAAAAACAAACTGAATGGGACCAACTATAAAGACTGGCTGAGGAATCTGAAAATCGCCTTGACTTATGATAAAGTATCATATGTCCTCACGGCTTCAGCCCCGCCCGTCCCAGGTCCAAAATCTTCAGTTGCGGACATTGAAGTCCGTAAGACATGGGACGCTGACTGTGCCACGGCCAAATGCCTCGCGCTTGCATCGATGGACAACACACATCAAAAGCAGCACGAGGACATGGACATTCACGGTATATTGCTTCATACAAAGGAGTTGTATGGAGAGCAATCCCGCGTATTACGATACGAAGCATCAAAGAAATTGTTTAAGATGCGAATGGCCCCTGGCACACCAGTAGGAGACCATGTTCTGAAGATGATGGCTCTTATAGAAGAGCTTGAGGACCTTGGATGGATGATGGACAATGAACAATATATAGATATTATTCTGCAGTCCCTTCCCTCCACCTTTGCTCAGTTCATAGTGAATTTCAACATGCATGGCATGGAGAAAGAACTCCCTGAACTCCTTAATATGTTAAGAAGTGCAGAGAGTACTATGAAGTCAGCAAGAACTCCCGTTATGACTATTGGACAATCTTCTTCTTCTCACCCGAAAGCTAAGGCCAAGGGAAAGAAAAAGAAGAAGCCCACCAATCCTAAAGGTGGAGTTAAAAAGGTGAAGGGAAAGGGAAAGTCCAAGGCTGGAGACTCGGGAAAGGGCGAATGTTTTCATTGCCATAAGACAGGACATTGGAAGCGCAACTGCACGGAGTACTTAAGTCTCAAGAAGAAGCATGGTGATGCTTCTGCTTCAGGTGCGTTTGTGACAGAAAACTGTTTTTCAATAAACTCTGCTTCCTGGGTATTGGATACCGGTTCAGGTTCTCACATTTGCAATTCTATGCAGGGGCTGAGAAATAGCAAGGTTTTGAAGACAGGTGACCATACTCTCCGCGTTGGAAATGGTTCCAATGTACATACAGTCGCAGTGGGAGAGTATCACTTGGGGTTGCCATCTGGATGTATTTTGGTTTTGAATCCATGTTATTTTGTACCAAGTATGCTAAGTAATATAATATCCGTTTCTTTGTTGGACAATGAAGGATATAATTTTGTATTGCAGAACAATGTTATGAACATTCACCTGAATCAAATGTTGGTTGGGTATGGTACGCTTAATAATGGAATATATGTCCTAAATCAACACACAGTTTTCAGTATACTACACACTAATAAAAGAAAACTTTCAGAATTAAATGAAGTTTTTCTTTGGCACTGTAGACTTGGTTATATTAACGAAACAAGACTAAACAAGTTACACAAAGATGGATATTTAAACTCTTTTGAATATAAATCTTATGCGACTTGCCAGTCTTGTATCAAGGGTAAAATGACCAAAACTCCGTTTACCGGACATGGAGAAAGAGCTACTCAGCTCCTAGGCCTCATACATAGTGATGTATGTGGGCCAATGTCTATACAGGCTAGAGGCGGTTTTTCTTACTTCATTACATTCACTGACGATTTCTCAAGATTCGGTCATGTATTTTTATTAAAGCACAAGTCCGAAGATTTCGAGAAATTCATTGAATATAAACAAGAAGTAGAAAAACAAACCGGCTTGAGTATCAAAATACTTCGATCAGATCGAGGTGGTGAGTATCTCAGTGCAGAATTTGCAAACTTCCTAAAAGAGAATGGGATTCTCTCTCAGCTCACTCCTCCTTACACACCACAGCATAACGGTGTGTCAGAACGACGGAATAGGACCCTATTAGATATGGTCCGGTCCATGATGAGTGACGCTGAGTTACCAGTCTCGTTTTGGGGGCATGCATTGGAGACTGCAGCGTTTCTGCTAAACAGGGTTCCAACCAAAGCCGTGTTTACCACGCCATATGAGATATGGCATGGGAAGAGACCATCTCTTAAGAGAATTAAGATTTGGGGTTGCCCGGCCTATGTTAAAAAGCAGAATCCGGACAAACTCGAGACACGGTCAGTCATGTGTAACTTTGTGGGATATCCAAAGAATTCTTATGGATATCTATTCTACCACAAAGAGGAACAAAAGGTGTTTGTTTCTCAGTATGCCACATTCTTGGAAAAAGAGTTTTTCACAGATAAAGATGATGGCAAGGTGGTGGATCTAGAAGAGGTTCTAGAGACACAAACTACAAATGACGATTTGGTTGAACCGGCTGTTGCAACAGAAACTGAAGAACCTCGGCCACTCCGTAGGTCTGGTAGGACTTCTCGCCCACCGGAGAGGTACTACGGTTTCCTCATTGATAGTGACAGAGAAGACTGTATCATGTATGATGATGATCCTACCAGTTTTCAGCAAGCTATCATGAGTAGAGACTCTGTGAAGTGGCTGGATGCCATGAGATCCGAAATGGAGTCTATGTACACCAACAAAGTATGGACTTTGGACGTTGTACCCCCTGGGGTAAAACCTGTGGGGTGCAAATGGATCTTTAAAAGAAAGATTGGTGTAAATGGGCAGGTAGAGACCTATAAGGCAAGACTTGTGGCAAAAGGCTTTCGTCAAAGACCAGGTTTGGACTATGACGAAACTTTTTCGCCCGTAGCCATGCTTAAATCCATTCGGATCCTACTTGCTATTGCTGCTCATTACGACTATGAAATCTGGCAGATAGACGTTAAAACAGCATTTCTAAATGGAGATTTAGAAGAATGCGTTTATATGGATCAGCCAGAGGGTTTCATTGACAGTGGGAGCAGCGGGAAAGCATGTAGATTACTTAAATCCATATATGGGTTAAAGCAGGCATCTCGGAGTTGGAACATCTGTTTCGATGATGTTATCAAAGAGTTTGATTTCATCAAAAATCCAGATGAACCTTGTGTTTATAAGAAGGCTGTAGGAAGAGCTGTCACATTCCTCGTATTGTACGTGGATGACATTCTTCTGATAGGAAATGATATTCCTATGCTACATTCGGTCAAATCTTTCTTATCACTAAGGTTCTCCATGAAGGACCTGGGTGATGCCACATACATCCTGGGCATAAGGATCTATAGGGATAGATCCAAAAATTTATTGGGACTGTCCCAAACCAGGTACATTGACACCTTCCTAAAAAGGTTTAGTATGGAAGACTCCAAGCGGGGTATCTTACCCGCTTGCCATGGGGTCACTCTCTCCAAGGATTCTTGTCCAAAGACCGATGAAGAGAGAGCTCGCATGAGCGTTATACCCTATGCTTCGGCAGTAGGATCTATAATGTATGCGATGTTATGTACACGCCCAGATGTAGCATATGCACTTAGTGTTGTAAGCAGGTATCAATCCAACCCAGGGAAGAACCACTGGACAGCTGTGAAGAACATTCTTAAGTACTTACGAAGGACTAAAGAATTGTTCTTGGTGTATGGTAATGAAGATCTCCAAATGGAGGCCTTTACCGATTCGAGCTTCCAGAGCGATAAGGACGACAGCAAATATATCTCTGGGTTTGTATTTACCCTCAATGGAGGGGCGGTGAGTTGGAAGAGTTTCAAACAAGATACCGTTGCAGACTCTACGATGGAAGCTGAGTACATTGCTGCAAATGATGCTGCCAAGGAAGCCGTCTGGATGAAGAAGTTCGTCTCGGAGCTAGGAGTAGTTCCAACCATTATTGATCCAATACCTTTGTATTGTGATAATAATGGGGCTATGGCATTAGCCAAGGAGCCCAGATCCCATCAGCGGTCCAAACACATCCTGAGGCGTTTTCATTTGATCCGGGAGATTGTAGATCGCCGCGAGATCGAGATTAGGAGAGTAGACACAAAGAATAACGCCGCGGATCCATTCACCAAGGCCCTCCCTCAGCCGTAGCATGAGCGACTTTTTGAGATGTTGGGTATGAGATACGCCAATAACTGGCCTTAGTGCAAGTGAGAGATTGTTGGATATATGTATGCCCTAGAGGCCATTATATGATAGTGGATGTATTTGTACATATATATATTCAGTATGCATTCTTGCTCGACATGATAGTATGCTATCTGGTTCTTCTTTATCTGACATGTTAATTTGATCATGCTTTTATTCATTCATACATGCTGATAAAGCCCTGAGGATATCGGCTTGACTACTCTGATTATGATGGAGATCATACTAGTGGGACATCTGTAGTCTATAAGCATATCCTGGAAAGTCCCTAGTCGTAGGTATATCGAGACGGGGCATTGATATACCAGAGTAGACTAGCGTATTTGATACTAGACCCATACGATGGGCGATGAATGTTCCCACATTCATCGATGTTTGACATCAAGATCGTATACGGGTGCTCAGTGGTGACTGGGTATACTGGACGGACTCACCGAGAACTCCTATATGGAATTATATCTATCGTCGGATAGCAGTTCTCAGGTAACACTGGTACAGGTTAGTCTTTAGACCCGAGATCGTCATAGAGTCCCTACCACGGCCCTACTGAGTCGTGCAAACAGGTGGCTGTTGGGTACAGTCCCGAGACACACGAAGGCAATGAGCGATAGGAGGGGTTTCGTCTCTCCCGGTATTGGGAGTTGATGCTGTGCTGTGCCCGACTGGTTATATCAGTAAGTCCCTGGCCAGGGCTGCTGAGATTTGCTGATAAGTGTTATCAGTAGTTTCTCGATCTGTTATAGACCATTCACCGGCACGACTTATTGAGTTATTATGGTCGACGTGACCATCCCTAGGCTCGATATGCAGCATATCTGACGAAAAGACCGGACTGTACAGTAGTGTTGCCGGTTGGCTCGACGGGAGTTGTAGCAGGTTCGCTTGTTTTCTTCTGATCGCTCAATACCCGGGTGGCCGTTACGTTTAGCTGACTGCTTGCGGCTTGGGGGTGCTTGATATGATCATCACCCTCTGCCGGCGTATTGACGAGTCTTAGAGTCCCACACAGGAGTTACCTAGTCCAGGCGAAACGTTGTGGTGCGCGTATACGATATGCGCAAGGACCCGATTAAAATGCGCGTATATGATACCGTACATTGATCGGGGGGCTTTCTTTTGATAGGGTCATATGTGATATGGCCGGATTGATAAATCAAGTGTTGATTTATCATTTAACCATTAGTTTTCTCACTTAAAACCTTTCTTGGATATGATGGATGTATGAATGCATGTATGTGTTTCTTTCTTTCTTTCTAGTTTCATGCACATATGGATGTGCATACATACATACATACATACACCCATCTATCATGGTTGTTTACACATGAATATGGTGGCAATATAAGACTCACACCATGGTTAAATATATGGATTATTATTTGATTTATTGTTTAAAACAAAATAGAAAAGATAAGGATAATTCTTGCTTGCTTCTACATTCTTCTTTAAACCTAACCATGCTCACCTACTTCTAACCTTGAGTTATCCTTCTCTTTGTGTTTTAAAACTCAAGTTAAATAATGTCTCCATCATTTAACCATGGTTTGTAGTGAGAAGAAATAAAAATATATAAAGATATATTTCATTTCTTTTCAAGATTATCATTTTACTCTTGTTAAAAAAGAAAGCCTCCATCTTCTTCCTCCTTCAATATTTGCTCTCTAGTTTCTTCTAGTGAGTAAAATACACATAAAGAAAGGTTTTTGAAGTGAGAATTTTAACCACAACATCATTCTACAAAAGTTTAGCCAACTTGTTTAGAGTGTTCTCTTCGATTCTCGAAGTTACGAGTTTGGACGGGGAACTCCGGGTGGATCGTCGTGGACGTGAGAGGACTTCAAGAGGACCTTCTTCCAACACCCAAGAGACCAAGGAGTCCTGAAAAAGGGAGCTACAAAGGTTGTAGTCTCGAAACCCTAATTTTATTAGCTTTAAGTTTTGTAACCCTAATTTTCTAGGATCGATTCCTTTGCATGCTTGTTTAGCACCATCAAAATCCAAACTTTGAGACATGTGATGCTTCAAAACTCATTATAGGGTGCTAGGCAAAACTTTCAGTATGTGTGTGTGTGTGTACAAAGTGAGGTGACATCTCTCTTCTTCTCATCTCTTCTTGTTGTTTCAAGATGTGTGTAGACTTGTGACTCACACTAATGAGTCACAAATCCAATTACTTTGTTTTATTTTAAAATATATGAAGAGATAAGAAAGTGAGTGAGATTTTTCTGTGATTATCTTTAACCATCATTTTCATCAACTTCCTCTTTTCTCTTGAGCTTAAAGGAAAAAGAAAGAGAGTTTTTTTGCACTAATACTACATCTCTAAACATTATTTTTTAGCAAGTCTTGATCTTTAGTTTCTTCTTAATTGATTACTATAAGTTAGAGCTTGAACCGGCATTCTCGGATGAATCATCTTTGACGTAGGGAGAGTACCTTGCAAGCTCGATCCAAAAACCCTAAGAGCTTAAGAAGAGGATCACAAAAGACCCGAAGGACACGTCTTCAAAAGTTGTAGTTCTCAACTTAGTAGATTAACTCTTTTGGTTATATTAGTTTAGTGTTTGGATTCAATTTTTAGGGTGAAAGTTTCTAGTGCTCAAATAAAATTAAAGTTTTTTTTATTCTGCAAAGGCCGTAGTTGTCACGGCACGAGCACTATGAACTTACACTGGTATCAGAGTCAACCTAAACACTTAAACTAATTCTAAACGATGTTAGTGTTTCGAAACCGAAATAGTTCCGTATTTGATAAACCATGAATCCAAATTTCTGTCGAAAATTTTTGAGCCTCTAAAATTTTTTTAAACAATTGCAGAGTGCACTATATAGTATTAGATAATCACCAGAGAAACACGAGACCATAACTCCCTACTTTGACCGCCGGTTTTCTCTTTTTTCCCGCTACTAGCGGTTTTTGAATGGGGTCTGATGTTGTGCTTCTTGTGGTGTCTTGTATACTTGGATTTAGGGTTTCTGGTATTATTTAATTTTGCCCGGATTTCATATAATGTTATCTTTGTGTATGGCCAATACATAATGTTTCTAAATCAAAATTTTAACATCGTTGATTATCTTTTCTTTTATATATGTGTTTCTAAACGTCGGCTAATTGCTATACTTCGATTAGTAGGAGATGCACATATCTTTTTTGAGTTATGGTTTTGATATGGAATAGATGTGATCGTAGTGATAGAATAGCCGGGGGGTTTTACTTGTGAGAAAGTGTTTTCTTTTTCATTCATATAATTATTCAATGTGATGTAATATTATTCTTTTGTAGGGCACTTCCGGGTTAAGGTTGTAACCATAGTTGTATTATTATTTTTTCATTACTTGTACCTAGAATAGACCCAAGGTGGAGTGCTCAAGTAACCGGGTTCTAGAATCCAATGGGTGGCCATCTCGGAGAGCCGAGACCAGGTCATCTAATTCTAGAATTGATAGGGTTGTTTGCCGCGCTCGTAGGGGTCTAGGGGTATGGGTTATTGACTATTCATCACGACCGTGAGGTCTAGGGGTATGGGTTCTAGAATTGATATGGTGCATTTCATGATGAGTAATGCTGAATTACCGCTATCCTTCTGGGGTTTTGTATTAGAATCTGTTGCGTATCTATTGAACAAAGTTCCAACTAAGTCAGTGCCTACTACTCCATATGAAATGTGGAGTGGAAAGAAACCATGTCTTAAGTATCTTAAGATATGTAGATGTCCGACTTTTTTCAAAAATCACTATGCGGGCACGCTCGAGGCACGCTCAGTTTTGTATAAGTTTGTGAGATACCCAAAGAATTCTAGAGGGTATCTTTTCTATTACATTGAGAAACAAAAGGTATTTGTTTCTCAACATGCCCACTTTCTAGAAACTCAATTTCTTGAAAAAGAAATTAGTGGGAACGCAATAGAACTGGAAGAAATTCTAGAACCACTGTCACGCCCCGCTTCCCAGTAGATGAAAACAGTGACGTGGCAAGCCCGCGACATATTTATTCCGAGAAAGTCATTTCTCAAAATAAATACGCTAAGCGTCTATAAACAACATAAACTAACAAGAATAAACAAAAAAATGAAATCCAATTTTGATTTATTACATTCAAGATTCACAATTAACAAAATATCTGAATACAAGATACGATAATATGATAAGTCTTAACAAGGAAGCATGTATAAATAAGCTGAAATGAAATGAATAGCTGAACGAAACTAGACGTCCGGTTATGATGCGAACTGGTTGTACTCCTCTTCGACCACTTCTATCTCCTTTATCTCAATACCACCTGACGAATATTCCAAGAAAGAAAGAAAGATGGGTGGAATCCCCGTCAGTGAACTAACGCTCAGTAAGTCCCCAAAAGGATGATGTGATGTATATAAATGAAATGCAAGGTGTAATATGATATATGGTATAGCATGGATATAAATCATGAACATGTAAACAAATATAATAGCGTACATGGTAATGTGTATATCAACTATAACAGCATGGAAATGTAACACGAGCATAACAAACAAGTATAGTATGGCCGTGGAGTGTAGGTATAGTGAACATGAAGTGAATGTAAGTAACCTAAAAGGTCTCTAAAAGGGTAAAATTAACTAACGTGAATTCAAATGTGAATGTCAACTAATTTCAAGAGTATTCTCGAAGCCAAGGCTATCGTCCAGAGGCAAGGAATCACGGGCCCAAAATAGCGGGACTTCAATTGTTATCGAAGTATTCCCAACCCAACGGGCTATCATCCAGGGGCTTGAAAACACGGGCCCTCATTCATGAATTCGTGATGTACCGTTTCAGATCGGTACCACAACAACGTTATTTGTACCGTTTCAGCTCAGTACCACAGCAACATTATTGTTATAATGGGACTCATGAGATTCCATTGGATTCATACTCAAACTACCCCCAACACCCCGTGTATCTAAAATTTATACCTAACATTGCAAGTCTTGCCTAAATCCATGAATACATAAGAGAGTGCAATTCAAGTATCGAGTCAAGTTCAAGTATTCAAGTCAATGGTTCATGTATTCATGTCAAGTGTTCATGTCAAGTCATTACGTATTCATGGTTTGGATCAAGTCGAGTCAATTATGCAATAAGTTTATGTCAAATATATAATATATAATTATGTATCCATGTACATGCGATAATTAAGAGATCAGGAAAAACACGGTATACATGTTTGAATTGCATGAAATGAGACAAGTACATTATTCGAGTAACTTCCATAAACAATGATGTAAAGAAATATTATGTACGACTAATTAATCAAGTCGAACGAATGCGAAATATAAACAGAAATATGGCTCTAAGTGTTTTTCATGCGTGAGTTCCAGTTTCACCTAAATATGACTGCCGGTTTGGGAGGTATATCTTTTTTCGTATCGTTGCGCAAAACAGATCAGAATCTATTTGGCACCGTCACATATTTTTAAAACACGGTTTCGGTCAATTTCCATCAGGTTTCAGGTTAATAAAATTATTAGAAAAGTGTATATATTTCGATATAATTATCCAAAACACCAAGATTCATGGGATTTGGATTTCCTAAGCTCTACTTATGATCGTTTTAATATCAACATTTAAAACAGAAATTCAGATTTCTGGACATCAACTATATATTATATTGCAAAGCCTATATCGAGTTATTTCATGCATTTATAAGTAATCTAATATACATAAAATTATATATCTATCAATTATGCATCTACACATCTAAATTTTGTCATGAACGGATATCGAGTGTTTGACTTATGTCCAATTTAAAAACAGTGTGCGAATCAGGACAGATTCTGTCCAGATTCATCGCTTAATATTGTAACGCAGTTTTCTATATTTTACGTAGATTTTCAGTTAAAACATAAAACTAAGAAAATCTAGATTTTTTGATGTAGATATTCAAAACATCTGGAAACACTTAATTTAGATTAACAGTTATAGAGTTATGGTCTCTCGAAAAATACCCTTATTGATAGTTTTCTGGTTTTAAAAACAGTGAATAAAAAACTATATAACACCTAAACCGTTATGCGGTTAGATCTAAAAAATTTACAGCGTATACAAAAAATTATATTCTATCCAAGGTAATTTTCTTGAAATTTTCAGAATAAAAAATTTATTTCTAAAAATTATTTTAAATATAAAAGTATTGATATGTCATATGTGAGAATGAGGAAATCATGGTGTTAATTCGTAACTTCATTTTTTTTTTAACAAATTTAAATAAAGTAATTTAAAATACAACAACAAACGATACAATCCTAATTGGTTACTATGAAATCTTAACATATGAATTGAGAGTAATGAAAAAGACTTTACAAACTATATATCTGTGTATATTTGTGTGTGTTCATTATTTATATATGTATCCATTTAATTAATTATTTAGAGATTATGATATGACAAGGGAAGTTTTTCATGGCAATATAAAAAAGAGAAAGATAAAGATAAATAGATAGAGGGAGGGAAAGAGAGAAGGGACTTACATACACAAGCCGGTATTGTCACCGGCCTTATCTATCCACCGATAATCTCGTGTTACTAGCGAGATTTTCTTGAAACTTCTTAGTGTTTTTCTTCTAAGACTTTAGGTGAAGAGGGAGAAGTGAGAGATAGAAAAATGTGAGGAAGAAAAAGAAAGAGGGGGACAAATAAAGATGGTGTAATGGTGAATTATCTATAATAATATATGCATTCAACATGGGAATTAAAAGAGAAATGAAAGGTCTCATTGTATGTTATGAGAAGAATAAAAATTGATAAAAAAATAATTGCAAGAATGGGGATTTGAACATGTGATCTATAGAATAACAATGCAAAGACTTAACCAATGAGCTATAAGGTTGTTCATACAAATATTTAATAAGAATTAAATATACGATGTTGCTTAAAAAGAAAGTGGGCTTTTGGATTCATAGTTTTATTAAAGAAAATGAAAATGAAATTGGATTTGAGTTATGGGCTGGGTTAGATATTATGTTTAATTTGAAAAAAAAGTTAAAATTTAGTTTTAAAGAAATGTGTTTGGAAAATATAGATGGAATAATAAAATAATATATTTATAAAAAACAAAATATACAGAAAATACTAAGAATAAATAAATATAATATTTTACTAAAAAAAGAAAATACAGAGGTATATTAATATTGGGGTCGTTACAACCACAAACTATTACTGATAGTGGAACCCAAAACTCCAATAGAATCGGGCGTACCTACGCCACTCCGCGGATCTAGTAGGCATTCTCATCCGCCCGAGAGATACTACGGTTTTCTCGTAGACGGTGATCGAAAGGATTGCATTATCGATGATGATAAGACTACTAGTTTTCAGCAGGCTATCACGAGTAGAGACTCGGTGAAGTAGCTGGATGCTATGAGATCTATCACGCCCCGCTTCCCGATGTACGGTCAAGAGGCATGACTAGGCCCGCAACGTATTTACTCAGAAGTAAACACGTTAAGCGTAAATAAGCAATATAATATAAATGTATACAAGAAAGACATAAGATGTAAATGAACATCAACTTTTTATTTATTAAACATTCTTTACATTACAACTGAAAAGTAAATACAATGTGGAAAGCAATGCCTAAACAATGGCATGAACTGAAAGTAAAAGTATATACAAGTGACTAGATCTCCGGGTCCTCGATGAACTGCTCCAAGTCTTCTGAGCTGGGCTCGATCTCCAGAGAGTCGGGTCCTCCTGACAACATTCCAAAGAAAGAATAGAAAAGGAATGTCGTCAGCGAACAATCGCTCGGTAAGTCCCAAAGAGAGATAGAAATAGACTGAATAGGTAAAAAGAATATATATCTGGTATAATGTATGATTGTTAGATTAACGCTGTTGTTTGTAACTTGGTACAAAATATGCCAGTGTATACGAGAGAAGTCCAACTATTCCGTGGACTAAGATATACGGAGCACAAGGAACCGTTAAGCTGCGGGACAACAGCAACGGATATTTAGGTTAGGTGTATTAAAGTGACCATCATCGTGCCACTTTTAACACATTTCGTACCAATCTACCCCTTAAGAAAACCCCGTAATGTTTATTGTATCGTTTATAGCTGTAAGACTTGCCGAAACCATGATATCAATTGCTCATGTAAACGGATAAAGATATAAACGGATAGTCATGTAATCAAGTTAATGTATATCCATGGTTCGGTCAGTTCAAGTCATGTTGATATTTGATAATATTCTGGTATTCATGTTCAAGTTCCAGTATATATGGATTCATAATGTATTAGACTTATATTTGAAGTGTATGTAGATTGGAATTGTATTCAGATTAGACTGAGACTCTGTCTGAGTCAGACATTTAAACAGAATTTGATTCCTGAATTAGGGTTTGGAGTTATCGGTAACTGCTGCACATGGACGGCGGGATTTATGACTTTTTCCAAACCAATTACAATTGATAACCCCGTTTTAGTTTTCTACCTTAAATAGGCAAGCACCCACTTTCTCCGGCTCTCAAAGGCTCAAGAGAATTGGTCCCGCTTAAACCTATATTTACTAGGGTCCTTATTGTAAATTAATAAATTTGAGGGTGTTTTATGAAAAATGGTTTTAGTATACTTTCAAAATATTCCTCAAGTATTTATTTATCATATTTAGGGTTTTCATGAATGTAATTTTTAAAAGTGAAGTATTCTAATGATTATAAACCTAGATTGAATAGTATATGGTATTTTAGTGTAAATTGGAATTGTATGAATTTGTGATGGTATATTCATGAAATTTGTGATTCCATTATTTAGAAAACATGGAATTTATTATATACATTTAAAATAGATATTTTTATAATATATATATATATATAATTATTAAAAAATAGAATTTATTCATTAAAAAGAAAATCACGTTTTCTTAAAAATTGTATTAAAAATTCCATCGAGATCGAATGCTCCATGAGAAGGTCTGTATCTCGCTCTACTAGTCCTAAGGATGTGTAATAACCCGCACCATCCAAATTGGGTTCCCCAAAATGTGTTGTAGAGGCTTAATTGCAAGGAATTTAATTAAAATAATCTTAAAGAATACGGTTTTATTAGTTTAAGGTATTTTATTGTAAAATTGTATTTATCCCACAAAATATTGTTCCAAAAGCCATCGTGTTATATCATGATGAGTGTCGTGATGAGATAAGTCATTACCTCGTGAATTTTCTAAAACTAATATAAGCAAATATGATGAAAGATGTCGAATAGAAAGTTTATAATATTTACCGTAAAAGTGAAATAAAAGTTGTATGGCATGGTATTTTAAATTCAAACTTATTATCAGTGTTGGTTTATGATTGCTAAACAATATATAAAGAAATGGTTGATTTGTTAATAAGAAAAGTTGGGTTTTTTAACAAATTAGAATCGGATGTCGGATTAACTCCATTTCCGACGAGTTTTGAAAGAGAACTTTTTGAGAGGTGAAAAGGAGAAAAGAGAAGGGACTTACTGGATTAGATGAGAGAGGGGAGGTAGAGGAAGGGTTTGAGAGTTTCGTGGAGTCGCGGTATCGCCGGATTTATCCTGAGTCGTCGCCGGAAGATGACCTTGAGCTAACTCCACTTGTACAACTAATTTGAATTGGAAAAATTTGAGAGTTTTGATTATACATTTCTGAAACCCACCGTTGCCGGTCCCAAGTCCGGATGAGAAAGGGTGAGGGTTGTGGTAGGCTTGTGACAGCCAACGTAAAACTTTGTCACATTCTATGACATGAACCATAATAAGAATATCGTTGGGGCGTCCCCTACTCAGCGACGCGCTACATCGGATCCCGGGTGTAGTGTTAAATATGCAAGGGCTTGGTCGTCGTCCAGATGCGGCGCGCTACATCGGACCCCGGGTGTAGTGACAAATAAGCAAGGGTCGTCGTCCAGAGACGGCGCGCTACATCGGACCCCGGGTGTAGTGACAAATAAGCAAGGGTCGTCGTCTACAGACGGCGCGCTACATCGGACCCCGGGTGTAGTGACAAATAAGCAAGGGTCGTCGTCCAGAGACGGCGCGCTACATCGGACCCCGGGTGTAGTGACAAATAAGCAAGGGTTTCATAGGATCCGTCTAGCTTCCTGGAATATAGGTTCCCTTACGGGTAGACTAATAGAATTAGTGGAGGTGGTGATTAGGAGGAGAGTTGGTATTATGTGTTTGCAAGAAACTAAGTGGGTAGGTGAAAAGAGTAGAGTCATAGAGCCTTGGGGTTATAAGCTTTGGTATACGGGTAGAGATAAAAATCGTAATGGGGTAGGTATAATCATAGATAGACGGTTGCTTGAGGATGTAGTTGAGATTAGGAGAAAAGGTGATAGAATTTTACTGGTTAAGCTTATTCTAGGTGGAGAGATCTTTAATGTTATTAGTGCTTATGCACCACAGATAGGTCTTGATGACGCTAGTAAGCGTCTATTCTGGGAGGATTTAGACGAGGTGGTGCAAAGTATACCTAGTGGAGAGAAGTTATTTATTGGTGGTGATCTTAATGGACATATAGGTACTAGTCGTAGTGGGTTTGATACTATCCATGGAGGTTTTGGTTTCGGACAAAGGAATGAAGTAGGTGACTCGATTCTAGATTTTGCTTTATTTTATGACTTGATCTTAGCAAACACCTGGTTTAGGAAAAGAGAGTCCCACCTTATCACTTTTAGGAGCGGATCAAATGCTAGTCAAATAGACTTTTTTCTGACGAGAAGAATAGATAGAGGTTGTTGTATCGACTGTAAGGTAGTGCCAGATGAGAGTGTAACTACTCAACATAGACTTTTAGTTCTAGATTTTCGATTTAGAAGAGAACCTAGGAAGATTAGACGTAAGGTAGAGCCTAAAATTAAATGGTGGCGATTGAAAGAAGGTAATCAAAAGGCTTTTATAGATCGTGTAGTACAAGAAGCGGATTGGCAGTCGGAAGATGGTCCAGACAAAACATGGAACAAAATGGCTAGTTGTATCAAGAAAGTAGCTAGAGATCTACTTGGTGAGTCGAGAGGTGGTGCTCCACCATCTAAGGACATATCATGGTGGAATGAAGATGTAAAGGCTGCTATTAAAATTAAAAGAGATTCTTATAAAGATTTGAAGAAAAGTAGAGATGTGGAGAGATTTGAGAAGTACAAAATGGCTAAAAAGGAAGTTAAGAAAGCTGTTCGGGAAGCTAAATCTAATGTCTACAAGGAGGTGTACGAGAAATTAGACACTAAAGAGGCTGCAAATGATATATACCGGATTGCTCGAATGCGGGAAAGGAAGACTAGAGACTTATGTGCGGTGAAGTGTGTCAAAAATGAAAATCAGAAGGTTTTAGTTCGAGATGAGGATATCAAGGAAAGATGGAGAGATTATTTTGACAAATTGTTCAATGAGAGCTTTACTAAGAATTTGGATGGACTTGTCATTCAATCTCAAGATATAAATCGTGATTTCATGCGTAAAATAAGACTTACTGAGGTTAAAGAAGCTTTGAACAGAATGGGTTTAAGAAAAGCGGTTGGTCCTGACGGGATTCCTATCGAGATTTGGAGATGCTTAGGAGAAATAGGCGTTAAATGGCTGACAGATCTGTTTAATAAGATTTGGCAGACAAAAAAGATGCCAAATGAATGGAGGAAAAGTATCCTTGTACCTATCTACAAGAATAAGGGTGACATTCAAAGTTGCTCAAACTACCGTGGAATAAAACTAATGTGTCACACCATGAAACTTTGGGAGAGAGTGATTGAACACAGGCTAAGGAAGGATATTAAGATAACAGAGAACCAATTTGGGTTCATGCCTGGACGATCGACGACAGAGGCGATTCATTTGCTTCGTCAACTTGTCGAGCGCTTTCGAGAGAGGAGAAGAGATTTGCATATGATATTTATTGATTTAGAAAAAGCGTACGACAAGGTACCTAGAGAGGTATTATGGGGGACAATGATGAAAAAGGGGGTCCCCGTCAAGTATATTGACATAATCAAGGATATGTACGACGGAGTAGTGGCAAATGTCAGAACTTGCGGTGGCTTAACAAATGATTTTCCGATTACTATTGGTTTACATCAAGGATCTGCATTAAGTCCTTTCCTGTTTACCATCGTGATGGATGAGCTTACTAGAACTATCCAAGATGAGGTCCCTTGGTGTATGCTATTCGCTGATGATATTGTTCTAGTAAATGAGACGAAAGCAGGGGTTAATGCCAAATTGGAATTATGGAGACAAACATTGGAATCTCGGGGATTCAGATTGAGCAGGTCCAAGACAGCATATATGCACTGCAAATTTAGTAGCCAGAGAAGTCAAAACCATATTGGTATAACATTGGAAGGGCAAGAGATATCACCGAGCGACCAGTTTAGATATCTAGGTTCCATCATCCAAAGGAATGGGGAGATCGATAGTGATGTTAATCAAAGGATCCAAGCGGGTTGGTTGAAATGGAGGAGTGCAACAGGGATTTTGTGTGATCGTAACTTTCCGTTAAAATTGAAAGGGAAGTTTTATCGGAGCGCTATTCGGCCTGCCTTATTATATGGTACAGAATGCTGGGCTCCTAAGAAGCATCATACACAGAAGATGCACGTAGCGGAGATGTGCATGCTTCGTTGGATGTGCGGTAACACTAGAAAAGACAAGGTGCGAAATGAGGATATTCGTGCAAAAGTTGGTGTAGCACCCGTGGAGGAGAAGATGCGGGAAAACCGGCTTAGATGGTTTGGTCATGTGCGACGCAGACCTATGGAAGCACCGGTTCGACGAATAGATACTCTCGATATGGGTAATGGCAAAAGGGCAAAAGGGAGACCGAAGAAAACATGGATGGAGGTGATACGAAACGATATGGTTGCCAAAGGACTCAATGAAAGTATATTGTTCGATAGAAGTGAGTGGAGACAGAGGATTCATGTGCTGGACCCGGCGTGATTCTCATGTTGGTTCATGTAGCCTACCCCATATGCTTGGGATAAAAGGCTCAGTTGTTGTTGTTGATTATACATTTCTGAATGGAAAGGGCTAGGTATGGGGTGGTATTTATATAATAGAATTAGAATTTAGAGAATTAAAAATGAGAATTAAAATGCATTAAAACATTGGATTAATGGGTGATTTTAATCCTCCGTTTAATTTCTGGAAAAATAAACAAAAGAGGAGTGGTGGGGGAGACCAAAGAGTTAGGGTTTAAATTTTGGGGGCATTTGCGACGGTTGGAACCGGCGGCGTCGGCCCAAAATGAATCCTCACCGGTCGTTTGAAGAGGGGTGGGGCTTGGATTAGTGCCACGTGTCTAGGTTTGTTCATACATCATTTTCCACATGTTTGATTTCTGAGACTTTTCATTTTTACGTGTATTGCACGTGCAAACTTTTGGGCTTCCAAAAATTTTAAAAGAAAAATCATTAAAAATAATATGTGGCTAGAAAGATTTGAACACAGGGGTTATGTCGTAGCAGTGCAAGGCTTTACCAATGAGCTGCAAGTTGTTTCTTACTGTTCTTAAACAAATTAAATACTTATAGCATACTCAGGTTTGCAAATACTCCATTTAGTACTTTAACTTTAAACAAATTTCTGTACATTTAAAACAGAGTCGTTACAAGATCCGAGATGGAATTCATGTATACCAATAAAGTTTGGATTTTGGACGTTGCACCTCTAAGGGTAAAACCCATAGATTGCAAATGGATCTTCAAAAGGAAGATTGCTGAAGATGGACAAGTTGAAACCTATAAAGCTGGACTTGTAGCAAAAGTTTTTCATCAAAGATCAGGTTTGAACTATGACAAAACCTTTTCTCCAGTGGCTATGCTTAAATCTATTCGGATCCTGCTTGCCATTACTGCCTTCCATGACTATGAGATCTGGAAAATGGACGTAAATACCGCTTTTTTGAATGGAAGTTTGGAAGAGTGTGTTTATGTGGACCAGCCAGAGGGCTTCATAGAAAATGGGAGTAGTGGAAGAGTGTGCAAGTTGCTTAAATTCATTTATGGATTAAAACAGGTATAGCGGAGTTGGAACATCTGCTTTAATGAAACGGTCAAGGAATTTGACTTTATCCTAAATGTAGATGAACCATGCATTTATAAGAAAATTGTAGCGAGAACCGTGATATTTCTCGTCTTGTACGTGGATGATATTATTTTAATAGGAAATGACATTTCTATGCTACAATCGGTCAAAAGTTTCTTGACACAGATGTTCTCCATTAAAGACTTGGATGAAACCTCCTACATTCTAAAGATTAAGATCTATCGTGATAGATTTATGAGAATGTTGGGACTTTTACTTTCAAGGTACACTAACACCATACTAAAGAGATTTAGTATGGAAGATTCCAAGTGCGGTAATTTACTCGCTTCTAACGGGATCACTCTCTCCAAAGAGATGTCTCCCAAGACTATTGAGGAAAGAGATCGCATGAATATTATACCCTACGCTTTGGCGATAGGCTCTGTCATATATGTGATATTATATACCAGAGCAAATGTAGCTTACGCACTCAGCATGGTTAACCAGTATCAGTCAAACTCAGAGGAGAAGCACTGGATAGCCGTAAAGAATATTCTCAAGTATTTAAGAAGAACTCAGGAATTGTTCTTAGTATACGGCAATGGAGACCTCCACGTCGAGGCCTTCATAGACTCTAGCTTCCGTAGTGACAAGGATGACTCTAAATCTATGTCGGGTTATGTGTTTGCCCTCAACGGAGGGACGGTCTGTTGAAAGAGTTTCAAACAGGATACCGTAGTAGACTCGATGATAAAGGCCGAGTACATCGCTGCTAATGATGCCACAAAATAGGCATTCTAGATGAGGAAGTTCATTTCTGAACTTCAGGTGGTTCTGTCCATTGTTGATCCAAAACCTTTGTATTGCAACAACAACGGGGCTATTGCTTTAGCGAAGGACCACGGTCCCATCAGAAATCCAGACACGTCTTACGGCGATATCACTTGATCAAGGAGATCGTGGATTGCCAAGAGATCAAGGTGCGGAGAGTAGATACGAAGGACAACGTTGCATATCCATTCACCAAGGTCATCCCTCAAACACAGTTTGAGAGGCTGTTCGAGATATTGGGTATACGATATGCCAACGACTGGCTCTAGCGCAGATGATGGATAGTCAATACGCCAATAAAATGCCTTAGTGCAAGTGGGAGATTATTAGGATATGTATGCTCTAGAGACCTTTATTATACAAGATGCTGGGGATATATATATGTATAGGACAATCTTGCTCGTTATAATAGTATGCTATTTGGTTTTTTATTTATCTTAACATGTGTATATGTTATACTTGTTATTTTATATCGCTAATACATGTTGATAAAGCCCATAGGATTCTTGTTTAACTACCAACGTTGTGATGGCAATCATATTAGTGGAGGCTGGATAGTCTATAATCACATCCTTAAATTGTCCCTGGTCGTAGGATTATCGAGACAGAGTATCGATACTCCAGAGTTGACTGGTGTATACGTTTCTTATTCCCATTAGGGAGATACCGATCCCACAACCATTGGTGAACGGCACCAAAATTGTATACACATGCTTATTAGGTTATGAGTTACACTGGATGGACTCGTCAGGAGTTGCTGGATGGTACTATACCTAACGTCAGATAGCAGTGCACAGGCGACATAAGTACATGTTAGTCTGTCGACCTGAGATCGTCATTTGTCTCGTGTGAGCTCCCATCGTGCTTTCATTACTACCTTACCACGGCTCTACTGAGTCATGCAAACAGGTTTTAATTTAGTACAATCCCGAGCCATATGAAGGCAGTAAGTGATTGTTGGGGATTCTTTTCTCTCAGTATAGAGAGTCAATGTCGTGATGTGTACGGTTGACCGAAACCATAAGACCCTGGCCATGGCAGTTGAGATTTACTGATAGTTAGATCAGTAGTTTCTCAGATGGTCTTGAGCCACATCGGCACGACTTAAGGGTATGACGTTTTCCACCTCCCTAGACTTGATATGCGATACTCTCAAACGAACAGACCAGACTGTATGAACATTGTCACATATAGGCTCAGTAGGGATACAGACGACTTTGCTTGTCAACCTTTCTTTCAACAGATACTTGGGTAGACATTACGTACAGCTAGTGCCACTGACATACTTGTGGTTAAACCCACTGCCAGCGTATTGTCGAGTCTTTCAAGTCCCACACAGAAAGTTTCCTGGTTCAGACGAAACGATATAGTATGCGTATTTTGATACGTTCGGGTGTTCGATTAAACACGTGTATTTTATGCGCGTGCTTTATTCGGTTATTTTGGTAATACTAGCAGCATTGAAAGATAACCAGATATATGAGCTAGTATTATATTGCTTTCTTTAGGTATTTGTATTTTAACACGAATACGGTATTTATACGAATACGTGAATTATATGAATACAGATATTTGTATCTTAATATAAATACATGTATATCTTTTTTAATATGCATACGCATATTTTGTATTTTTGATACAAATACGGTATTCGTATTTTGGTATAAATACAGGTATACGTATTTATTATAAATACAGGTATACATGATAGTGTATGTGTATTTGTGTGTCTGTGTACAAAGTGAAGTGGCCTCTCTCTTCTTCTCATCTTTTCTTAGGAATTTGTATTCGTATTTTGGTATAAATACAGGTATACGTATTTATTATAAATACAGATATACATGGTAGTGTATGTGTATCTGTGTGTCTATGTACAAAGTGAAGTGGCCTCTCTCTTCTTCTCATCTTTTCTTAGGAATTTGTAGTCGTATATTAAAGTAACCGGACGAATTTGTATCTGTGTGTGTACAAAGTGAAGTGGAATTTATAAATACATATATCCCTTCTATAACCATATCCGATTTAATATATGACTTTTTATACTATTTACGAATATAATTTTTAAGCTTTGAGATAGGAATTATTTGCTATTTATTTATTTATTTATGTTATCTGACTATGGATTTTAAGAGAGATATGAAACTCCTTGTAATCTTGTAATCTGTTAATTTTAATATTTTAGGAAATTTATCTCCAAGCCCACTTTAAATAACGACTTATTTTAAAACCCACAGGTTTCTAAAATTGTGAGAAACCCCAATATTTATAAAATACAGAGTTTGCGGACGCAAAATAAATAATACGCAGAATACATTAGTTATATATTTTTAAATTCCAAGATTACCCTTTAAGAGATATATGCATATTTATTTTCTTTCTTCACTACTCTCTCGTTCTCTCGCTCGTTCCCATCTCCCTCGCTCCTCTTCAATTCTGGCTGATCCTCTAAAAAATTATCGATCTTCGCTGCCATTATCTCTCATTTCATAATCTCGGTCCTTATTTTCTCACTTCCCTTTCAATTTATCATTTTCTTCCCTCAATCTACAACTCCGTCTCTTCTTCTAATCTTTTTGCTTTCTCTTAATTCTTCATCCCATCCTCGAATTTCTAAATCTTCAGACTCAATTATGCGATTTTCTCAACCAATTTCTTCATTTTGTTTGTTGCCTTATTTTTCCTAACCTTAGTGTGGACCATAGCTTTTGTAAGGAAATTTTGAGATCGCTGCACCGCAGCCTCCACTCCATTGCATTATATTTTGCACAAGATTCTTCAAAGATGTACGACGTGCACTGTAAGTTTGATTAAATTTCTTAAGTTTTCATTTTGATAATGTATCAAAATATCTATATAGGAATTTTTAATTTGCCAGGCGGTAATATGTTTACAATTGACGAGTTGGCGATCGAGGCATGGACTACCGCATGCTCACTGATTTGAATGCCAAACACATCTACACCATGTAACTTCCAAATTAAATAGATATAGTATATTTAAATTGCATCCAACTACACCATTAGGTTAAAAGAGTTTTCCTCCATCATTCTGACACATTCGTCAATGTGAAACCAATTTTTTTTTCTTTTGGCGCTGGCCCGTAAGCCATATCTTATGCACACAACACACCCACGCACAGCAAATAAAAGCACACAACACACATGGGCACCAGGAGATCCATAAATTTGCACCTAAAGCGTTAATTTATGGCAACTTCCATTCTTGGGGTTCCTGATGTTCGAACCCCACACCCCTCCAAAAGAGAAAGTGCCCATACCTGCTGAGCTATTGCTTGATCAAAAATTTACACATTACTTGATCAAAAATTTCAGCAAGTCGTCGTTAGGAGTTGAAGAGTCACAAGCCATGATAATGTTTAATGTTCGATGTAAATATAAAAGTTTCATTATTTAGTGACATATGTTATGATTAACCGTTGTTCGTTCAGTTTTTATCAATAAATGTTAAAATTTGGGTTTCATGTGATGTATCTGATGTTAGATCATGTTTAAAGTGTTGGGATTTAGTGATATATGTTATGATTAGTTGTTATTCATTCAATTTAAAGTGTTGGGATTTAGTGATATATGTTATGATTAGTTGTTGTTCATTAGCTCATTCAATCAACCATATACAGCTACTAAACCTATTGATGGTAAGTTCTTTTCTTTCTTTTTTTGATTCAGGTTACAAAAATGGAAACATAGAAACGGATTGAACATATTAACACTAAACAAAAATTCATACATTTATTGAAAACCAATAATAAAAAACAGAAAATCGAAAATACAATCGGTCCTTAATTGGAGCTCTACAAGATCTACGGTTATGGTCGCATTTATTTAATCTGTCGCTCGGCAAGCCTGATGGAACATGATTTGTCTTTGGTCTTCCATGATGAATTGTTGTAGCTGGTGGATGTAATTCCATATTCTCATCGGTAGTCTCGGCTTTCTCAAAATCCGGAATAGGAAAAATTGGGTTGTCGTATGCCTGGCGATAGCACTCAGTTGTGAAGTAATAAGATATATATGGATAAATGGATTACAGCTTATATTTTATTACAGCGATTGCATGCTTACAAGGTAACCCGAGTACTTCCCAGGCTCGACATGTGCATTTCATCCATGCATTATAAGACTCAGCCAAATTCGAAGTTAGCCAACAATATCTAAGAAAATAACAACAAAAATTTTAGTCACATTATCTATAGATTCAATATGAAGTCATATAATAACATGAATTAAAATAAGAGTAAAGATGAATAAACTGCAGTCTTAATATACCACCTTTTTCCAGGAAAATAACAATTTTCCCAATAGACCGGTAGGCATCTCAGCATTTCAAGGTATGTCATTTCAAATTTGTCTTTTAATTCATCTATCACTTTCTCCCACTCTCTCGAAGTATGCATATATGCTGCTCTATCCATTTATACGACACTTTCATCTTTAGTCTTCCCCCCGACGGCATGGCGATGAAAATGAGGAAAGACAACCCATGTGTGGAAAGATTACCTCTGTAGTTCGCAAGTAAGTGATGGATACAAATTAAAAGAATGAAGTGCCCACGGAAAGCATTCTATCACCGCCCTTTTTAATCCCTTATATATCTTGATCAGAAATAACAACTAGATCTTCTTCTGGTAAGTATGGATCTTCATCATTATATAGGATGCCACGTGAGTAGCTTAAAAACTACCCCCAGTTATCATAATTCTCGTTATCACATACAGAAAATGCGAGAGAAAAAGATTCACTATTTCCATTCAGAACACTAACAGCAAACAAAGTTCATATGATAAAAATTGATATATAAATTGTTAGCAACAAAAAAAATGTTATGTGATATATTCAGAAATAACAAGCACCTTTATAGCGATCGAGTAAATGGATGCCATCTAAAAAAAGTAAAAAACAATGTGCGTCAACGAATCCTCTTAAACAACCATAGAAGCATACGAACATGCGAGTAAATCTTCCCTCTCCATCATCATCAATATGGATTACTGATCCAGAATTTGTTTATATGGTTTTCTCCCTATACCATTTGAGTTGATCATAACCGTGCCTCGATGAACCATATAATTCCTCATGCGCAACTTCGTTGCCCCACCATGCCTTATCATGTGGTATATTCACACCGAAGTCCCTGAAAATTTGATTCATGGAGTTAATAGTTTTGTAAGTAGGTTTCTGCTTTCAATGTAGACTTCACATGAGACAATCTATTTTCTTGAAGCTCGAGGGTTTCCATCCGTTTCTAATCCGCCTCCAAGAAAGTTATGTGTTAAACTGATTTTCTTGATGAAAAACTTGAGCTGTATTGTGGCGAATAGCATGCACCATCCATGGACATCCATCTACCTTGCACTTGACCGAAACACGTTTTGGTTCGTTCTTCAGAAACTTATAATCGAACGCTTTCGCAATTGCAAAATTGATAAGTGAAACCCGATAGTGCAAAACATCATTAAACTCTTGGCCTGTATTTTTAATAGCTTCATGCAGGGAATTCAAAGCTGTGGATTTTGGTTATCTTCAATCCTCACAGATGCTGTTGATAATTGTACTCGAACTTGATTTTCATCTCTAAGAACGAGAGGATTGTTTTGAACAGGTGCGTAGCAATCAATACGAAAGTCAGCAAATATCTTTTGTTAATTAATTTGGAATTTTTTAACCACAACATTATTTAACAAATCATATATATAAAGCTACTCAATCTAAAATAATATTATTTACTAAATGACATTGTTTACCAAATAATAACAATAATTACTTTGAAATAACATTATTCAGTAAGTAATGGTATTATTTAATAAATCATAGAATAAATTAGAAATTAATAGCAAACCTGATTTGTTGACTTGGTTCTTGTGAAGAATTTGTTGTATGATCAATTTCTGCGGAGATTTTGATTACGTTGCAATTCAAAGAACGATGAACTTTAATCATATTGTGTACATCGTCATCGTTCCTAATTCTAACAAATATGTATCTCTCTTCCGGAAGTTCAAACACTATTCTCATCGAATCCGGAGACAACCCAATTTTCTTAACAATTTCCAATCCAATTTCTTCAGAACTCACGGATCCATCAAATTGAAATAATGAAGAAGATAGATCCTCTAAAATCTGATAGAACTATAAAAAATTCGGGCTCCATACATATGGAAGCCTTTCGGCCAAATTAGGCTCAGTAATCGTCGCAACTTATTTGATAGATAAATTCCTTCCCCTTTTTCTTTGGGCCTGAAAGCTTAAGAGGTTTAATCGGTCTGATTTCATCAGCCAGCATAGCCCACTGCCTCAAACCCTAATTTTGCAATTCAAGGTATATTTTTTTCTTCTTTCTTTTCAATTTCATTGTGTATAAAGAAATATGTAAAGAACAATCTGCAATCACCAAGTATAGGTTTTTCTTTTAATTTAGTATTCATGTCATGACCAAAACCTTTAGTACGTTGAAAGTATATAACACATTCATCATATTGTCCCTCCGCTGGGTCCATGTCTAATCAATAAACTACTCAATATTGAGTTCATACATGCTTTAATTTTTTAAGCTTGTTATATGAGACTTGGTATTCTAAATAATGGCTTAGTGACGCAGGACCATCAGATAAAGTTTTGGGCAAAATGGGTCTAGGCTTAAAAATCAATAAGAAAAACTCCCTGGTCAAAAAAATATCCATGAAAAACTCTTTAGATCCAAAAGTTTATAGGTAAAAATCGCTATAATGCAACCGACCACATTTTACTTTTTAATACTCTCATGTTACTCTTATCAATTTCTGGCAGATAACTGCAAAATTTAGTAGATAAACTGCAACATTTAGCATGTACATTACTACATTAAGTGCTACATTTAGCTGATAACTGTTATATTTATCAGATGTAACAATTTACATTAACTGCTAAATTTATCAAATGTAGCAATATACCTGCTAAACGTAGCGGTTTACCTGTTAAATATAGCAGTTATCTTTCAAAACTTGACAAGAGTAATATTGGAATACTGAAAAGTAAAAAGCGGTTGGTTGTACCATAAAGACTTAAACCTATAATTTTTTGGATTTAGAGTGCTTTTTACTTGAATTTTTTGTTTGGTGAGTTTTTACTATTGGTTTCTGGACCTATGGAGTTAGATCCATTTTTCCCTAAAGTTTTTAATCTTGTTTTAGATGTTATTTGTTTATTTTCTATTTAGGGTTATTTTTTCACTTTTAAAGATTTTATGGTTCCTTTTACCGGTTGCATTAGGGTTTCATTATAAAATAACCCTGGACTATTATTTGTATTTAGGGAATGATTGGATTAAAAATTAATTTTGAGATCCAAGAATTTTGTGTGCTCTGCGGAGTTTTGAGTATCAATCCGCTGCAGTCGATCCCATTTCTTCGGCTGTGGTTGATCCCACGTCAACAATCGTCAGCACCATCAAGTTTCTATTGTTCATCAAATTGCTGTGGTCGAAACCGCCGTCTAAATCTACACCGAGCCGGCATTTTAATAAAGTTGTTGACCGCACCGCTGCCAAGGATATCCGATCGTGGGATCAAAGTCAACGGCTGGATCAGCATTTTCATCGAACTGCAGAGAAAAGCCAACCGAGCACCAAAGTATTTGCATGATTTGCTTAATTTTCCATGCATGGTCTGATTCTGCATGCATGTGTGAGAATTATTCAAGATGTTACCTTCCGTGGATCTGCTGTCGAACGACGATGGACGGATGAGATTGATTTGGAGGTTGACTCCTGAAACGTGTGGATTCTCAATGGGTTTTAGGTTGTGGTGGCCGAGCTACCTGCAAGGAAGTCCCAGGATGGTTGTACCACCGAGAACCCTCCGACGATCAAGTTAGTGGTACAATTTGGGCAGAATAGCGGCCTAGTGAGGAGAGAATTGCGTACCTTGATCGTCTGAGAGAGGGGTTTATATAGCGGTAGCGATGGGCAGGCAGACGCGAGAATCACGCCAGCCGTTACGCTCCCGGTGTCACGCCCGCGTGATATGTGGGATCTCCCATTAATGGCGAGACAAGCTCGTTAATGGGGGATCGTGATGGCGTGGAACGTGGGACGTGGCCGGCGGATATCTCGCATATGGCGAGATTCGCGGAGGTGAGGCAGTTGCGCCTGCGATAGGTGCTGTTGGTCGGTCGATGTGACCGAGGAATAAGAGCACGGCGGGAGGCACAGGGACGAGCGGGAGGCCGAGGTATCTAGGTTCTGCGGTAGCCCGGAGACGAGCTGAGGGGGCCGAGGAGGCCAATTCTGTGACAGCTCGGAGGTGAGATGTGGGTGGTCTGGAAGGCCATCGAAGGTCGGAAGACTCCTCGGGCCGGAGGATGGCTCGAAGGCAAGCCGGGAGGGCGAGGAAGCTCAGCCCGAAGGAAGGCTCGGAGGCGAGCCGAATGGCCGAGGAAGCTCTGGCCTGTGATAGCTCGGAGTAGTGCAAAAGGACAGTTGGCGTGGTTACTGAAGTGCTCGGGGCCAAGAAGTGGGGTGCAAATTCGGAGACGGGGTTCGAGGGAAGCCCCCACTATAGCATACTGATTCCCCCTTCATGGCCCTCAGGGGCCTAACTGGCTTATGCATATGACACGTCATCCGCCACGTGTCATGATCTAAGGAATTACCGTTATTGAGCATCATCATTAGCCCCCCACTCTCGTTCCGATCTATTTGTGGGTCGGATCGAGAGTGGACTGCTTGGTTCTTTCTGTGCGGCTTGGCGCTGGTAATTCCTCGTGGTAGATTGTTCGGGAACGACACGCCGTTCTTGTTGTCGCGCATCGAGTATGAGTCGAATGAAGAACGAGTGTGGGAAGGTCGGTATCCTCCCTTTGTCGGAGTTTAGGCGCTGTTCGCGCGTTGAGTATGAGTTTATTCGACGGGTCTTGGATCCGTATCTTTGTAGGGTAGGAAGCTACCCGTTGGGGATGCGCCGAGCAGGAAGAGACTCGGCGGCCTCGCGAAGAGGGCTTCAGATCCTCAGCGTCTGATGGGCAGGAGGCTGCCTGCTGGGGATGCGCCGAGCAGGGTAGCTGCTCGGTGGCCTCTTGGCAAGGGTTTTGATCCTTGGCATTGGTGGGTAGTGAATTACCAGCCATGGATGACTGAGCAGGGTAGCTGCACCGAGCAGGAAGAAACTCGGCGGCCTCGCGAGGAAGGCTTTCGATCCTTAGCGCTAAAGGGGGCGTAAGAGGCCTGCTAAGGATGGACCGAGCAGTGAAGCTGCTCAGTTACCTCTTGACAAGGGCTTAGATCCCTGGCGTCGTGGGGTAGTGAATTACCAGCCGGGGATAGCCGAGCAGGGTAGCCGCTGGGCTGCCTCTTAGTGAGGGCTTGTTAGTGTATATGCCCTAGAGGCCATTACTGTATCATACTAGTTTGTATATTACTTAATGGAAGCTTGGGATATTCACCTTGTATATACAATCTTGCTCAAAATAGTAGTATGCTACTTGGTTTGTTTCTACTTCAATGTGTACATGTGTTTATTTTATTATATCACCTATACGCATTAGTGGAGCCCTTAGCATCTTTGCTTGATTACCAGCGTTGTGATGGCAGTCACACTAGTGGGGGCTGGGTAATCTATAAGCACATCCTTATGCAGGTCCCTAGTCGCAGGACTATCGAGACAGGGCATCGATACTCCGGAGTAGACTAGCGCATGCGCTTCTCATCCCAGTGTGGGAGACGGTCTGTCCCACAGCCGTCAGTACGTCGTACTGGAGATAGTATGCGGGTGCTCGTTGGGTTACGAGTACACTGGACAGGACTCGTCGGGAACTGACCGGTTGGTATTATACCTATCGTCAGTTATCAGTTCCCAGGTGACATGAGTACAGCTTAGTCCGCTGACTTGACACTGTCACTTCGCCTCGAGTGTGTTCCCACTGTACTTTGATTACTACCCTACCACGGCTCAAAGGAGTCGTGCAAACAGGTAGTAGTTGGGTGCAGTCCCGAAGCACTTGGAGGCAGTGACGGTTAGACAGGATTCGTCTCTCCCGGTATTGGGGGTTGACATCGCGCTGTGTCTAGGAGAGCCATTACACGAGTAGTCCCTGGCCAGGGCAAGCGGGATACACTGGTAGGCTTCCAGTGTTATCTCAGGGTGTATTCGGCTTCACTCCGACACGACTTGTACCGCTATTAGGGGACTGACGTTTACCGCCCCCTAGGCTCGCCATGCGATGTATCAGACGAACAGACCGGACTGTACGGAGATTGTCACATTCAGGCTCAGTAGGAGTTCAAATGGGTTTCACCTCGTCAGTCTTCTTGTCGGCATCTGCCTGGGGACCGTTACGCACAGCTAGTGCCGCTTGCGGTCTGTGGTTAAACCCACTGCCAGCGTAGTGTCGAGTCTTTAGAGTCCCACACAGAAAGCTATTCGCCTTTAGGCAAAAGAGTAGAGGTCGCATGGTTTTGCGACAGGTCGCATGGTTTTGCGACAGGGTTCGGTCACATCCGTGCACTTATGCACATACAGTGTCCGGACAGTTAACACTAGCGGGCTTTGGTTTAAGCCAGATCCTAGTGTACCTTTTGGGATTGGTTTTATCCAGTATGCATCCGTGTTCCTCGGAACGCGGATGCGAGTGTGTATGCACAGTTGACGGAGAGACAGAGGCAGAGGATTCTCATTAGGGTTGTTGACCGTTGACCGTTGACTATTGACTTTTTGCTCAACCCTAATGAGAATATGATATGTAATTAACAATTATATTAATTAAGTATTATGGTGACATGGTTGTTGAGGGGTTGACTTTGTTGACTTGTTGACTTTGTTGACTTGTTGACTCTATTGACCGGTTGACTAGGCTTGACTAGTTGACCATCATGATAACAATGGCTATCATTTCATGGCAAAGACTTTTGCTTGCTTGCTCTCTTGTGCAAAATGAGTGCATGAAATGATATGGCTATTGTTGCTTAAACCATCACATAATACTTGATTGCTATGATGTGTTATGATGGTTATGGATTATGAGAGCCAAGAGAGAAAAGTCTTCTCTCATTCTATCATTCTCATTCTCTCTCTTGTTCTTGAGCTCTCATCTTCCTTCTCTTGCTCTCCCTCTCTTTACTCTATGGTTCACTTGTCTCATGTGTTGAGAACCAAGAACCATAGATAAAATCCCAACAAAACTCTTCTCTACTCACTCTAGTTCACAAGGTTTGGCAAACCAAGTGAACTAGTTTCTTCAAAGTTCAAAGAAGGAGCCAAAGGTAGAAGCTTTCAGGTGGATCGATCTTCGGCGCAAGGAGACGACGGAGTGAAGCCGATCCGGACAACCATCGAGGCTTGAAGAGTTGAAGGAGTTCAAGAAAGAAAGGTATAACCCCCTAACCGAGTAGTTAACAACTCCTAGTTAGGTTGTTAGTTAGATGTTTAACAAAGATCCGGTTTTGAGTCCATATTACCACCTCTAGAAAATTGTTTTTCACCTAATTCCGCATGCCCGAAAGTACCGGGAGAGGTAGCATGGACTTACAGGGCTTAGATCCCTGGCGTTGCGAGGTAGGAAACTACCAGCCGGGGATAGCCGCTGGGCTGCCTCTTAGTGAGGGCTTAGATCCCTGGCGTTCAGAGGTAGGAAACTACCAGCCGGGAATAGCCGAGCAGGGTAGCCGTTGGGCTGCCTCTTAGTGAGGGCTTAGATCCCTAGGTAGGGAACTACCAGCCAAGGATAACCGAACAAGGGCGGGCCCGGTTGCCTCTTGGTGAGGGCTTTGATCCTTAGCGCGGGAGGGGCTGTAAGAGGCCTACTAAAGACAGGCCGAGCAGGGTTACTGCCCGGTGCCTCTTGGCAAGGGCTTTGATCCTTAAGGACAGGTTGAGCAGGGATGCTGCCCGGTGCCTCTTGGCGAGGGCTTTGATCCCTGGCGTTGTGGGGTAGGAAACTACCAGCCAGGGATAACCGAGCAAGGGCGGACCCGGTTTCCTCTTGGTAAGGGTTTTGATTCTTAGCGTGGGAGGGGCCGTAAGAGGCCTACTAAGGACGGGCCGAGCAGGGTTACTGCCCGGTGCCTCTTGGCGAGGGCTTTGATCCTTAAGGACGGACCGAGCATGGTTGTTGCCCGGTGCCTCTTGGCGAGGGCTTTGATCCCTGGCGTTGTGGGGTAGGGAACTACCAGCCGGGGATAGCCGAGCAGGGTAGCCACTGGGCTGCCTCTTAGTGAGGGCTTAGATCCCTGGCATTGCTAGGTAGGGAACTACCAGCCGGGGATAGCCCGAGCAGGGTAGCCGCTGGGCTTCCTCTTAGTGAGGGCTTAGATCCTTGGCATTGCGAGGTAGGGAACTACCAGCCAGGGATAACCGAACAAGGGCGGGCCCGGTTGCTTCTTGGTGAGAGCTTTGATCCTTAACGCGGGAGGGGCCGTAAGAGGCCTACTAAGGACGGGTCGAGCAGTGAAACTACTCGGTTTCCTCTCAGCGAGGGCTTTGATCCATGGCGTTGCGGGGCAAGGAACTACCAGCCAGGGATAGCCGAGCAGGGGCGAGCTTGGTTGCCTCTTGGTGAGGGTTTCGATCCTTAGCGCTGGAGGGGTCGTAAGAGGCCGGCTATGGATGGACCGAGCAGTGAAGCTGCTTAGTTGCCTCTCGGCGAGGGTTTTGATCCTTAGCACTGGAGGGGCCGTAAGAGGCCTGCTAAGGACTGGCCGAGCAGGGTTGCTGCCCGGTCGATTCGTGGGGTTCTGTCCGACTTTTCCGGTGTGAGTATGGGGAAGAGGGACAGCCGCGGGTGACACGTGTCATGAACGCGTGGGGGAGGCGATTCGTCCGCGCCTCCGTTGTGAGGGAGGCGGCGGCTAGTGCTTGGATCGTCGCGGTGATCGCTCGCTATTGAATGGAGATCGGAAGATGAACTTTGTTCGGTGAAATCAAGAAATTCCCAGAGACAGCGCCAGCTGACGTGCGTCGTATCACGTCAAGATGTTACCTTCCGCGGATCTGCTGTCGAGCGACGATGGACGGCTGAGATTGATTTGGAGGTTGACTCCTGAAGCATAAGGATTCTCAATGGGTTTTAGTTTGAGGTGGCCGAGCTACCTGCAAGGAAGTCCCGGGGTGGTTGTACCACCGAGAACCCTCCGACGATCAAGTTAGTGGTGCAATTTGGGCAGAGTAGCGGCCTAGTGAGGAGAGAGTTGCGTACCTTGATCGTCTGAGAGAGGGGTTTATATAGCGGCAGCGATGGGCAGACAGGCGCGAGAATCACGCCGGCCGTTACGCTCCCGGTGTCACTCCCACGTGATAGGCGGGATCTCCCATTAATGGCGAGACAGGCTCGTTAATGGGGGATCGTGATGGCGTGGAACGCGGGACGTGGCCGGCGGATATCTCGCGTATGGCGAGATTCACGGAGGTGAGGCGGTTGCACCTGCGATAGGTGTTGTCGGTCGGTCGATGAGACCGAGGAATAAGAGATCGGCGGGAGGCTCGGGGACGGGCGGGAAGCCGAGGTATCTAGGTTCTGCGGTAGCCCGAAGACGAGCTGAGGGGGCCGAGAAGGCCAATTCTGTGACAGCTCAGAGGTGAGGTGGGTGGTCTGGAAAGCCACCGAAGATCGGGAGTCTCCTCGGGCCGGAGGATGGCTCGGAGGCGAGCCGGGAAGGTGAGGAAGCTCAGCCCGAAGGAAGGCTCGAAGGCGAGCCGGATGGCCGAGGAAACTCGGGCCTGTGATAGCTCGGAGTAGAGCAAAGGGACAGTTGGCGTGGCTGCTGAAGTGCTCGGGGGCAAGGAAGGGGGTGCAATCTTGGAGACAGGGTTCGAGAAAAGCCCCCACTGTAGCACACTGGTTCTCCCTCCGTGGCCCTCAGGGACCTAACTGGTTTACGCATGTGACACGTCATCCACCACGTGTCATGATCTAAGGAACAAGGGTTTGTGCAACAAGGGTTTGTGCAAATTGCTTTCAGGATACAACAATCCAATCTTATGTATCAATCCTCTGCGTTGCACTCTCAGAGAATTACTCCGAAAACTTGATCTTTTGACTACCAAAAACCAAAAAGAGAAGAGAAGAAAATAATTATTGTTGTGTCTATGAAACAAAGAAAACAAGTTGGTATAAATAAAAGTTGAAAGGATGCAAATGGAATCTTTCACCATTTGAATTCAAAATTTAAATCCCCATAACTACCAATAACTCCCATAACTATCTATAACTCATATAACTGCTCCCTCCAAGAAAATGGACGGGAGATTTGAATTCAAATAAGTTTGACCACGGTGAACCATAAAAAACCGAAATAGAAATTTTAATTTATTAAAATTACTTATATTATTCAAATAATATAACATCTAGCACCTATACTTTTTATGATTTTGTGCATGATATGGAGATGACTGATCTACCTTTGGCTGGTGGAAACATCACATGGGATAATGGTACCTCCTTTGCCAGGTTGGATAGGTTTTTGGTCTTCGATGGTTGGGACTCTCTTGTACCACAGTGTTGTCAATATGCTTAATTTACCTAACTTATGTTCTCTGATCATTGCCCTATTGTTTTTGACACAAATGTTTTTCAAGCTCAAAATAAATTTGAATTTAAAGGCGGAGGGCAATCCTTTAACTTCTTTTGTAGGCAAATTGAGCCACTTGAGGAATTTTCTTTAAAAATGGAACAAACAAACCTTTGGCGGCATTTCTCAGAAAAAAAAAAAAAGGAAAAACATTTTGAAAGGTATTTTTGAGCTTGATAAATTCAAAAAGTCTAGACCACTAAATGATGTCTCTTCACAGGTGATCTCACTGAAATTGGTAAAAAGGAGGAAGTCTGCTGGAAACAAACAAAGGTCCAGAGTTCAATGGTTAAAAGAGGGAAATCAAAATACTAGTTTTTTTCCATCATAAAATTGCCAATTTCAATAGAAAAATAATTCCATTCATGCCGTTGATATTGATGGTAAGCTGAATAACAACATTAATGATATGTGTGCGGAGTTTTACAGGTTTTATAAGCAATTGCTTAGTACACCTTCCTCTTCAGTCTGAACTGTGATTTTTCTAATGTGTACACTAATGCTGCTTTTGTTCAATTGAATGTCCTGGACAATCCCTTTAGTCTAGATCAGATAAAGATTGATGTTTTTGGCCTGGGTGCAGATAAAACACCTGGATCTCAGATGGTTTCTCTTTAATTTTCTATCAACACTTTAGGGATTTTTAAAGGATGATTTAGTTCATCTCTTTTACTTCATTTACAAAGGGGACTGCTCTTTAAGTTGTATCAATTATGCTACAATTTGTCTTTTGCCTAAAGTGGAAAGTGCAACACATGCTTAAGATTTCAGGTCTATTAGCCTATTGAATGACATCTTTAAGATTTTTACTAAAATTTTTGCTAATAGATTTGGAAAATTTCTCCCTAGCCTATTAAGTAAAACTCAGTTTGCTTTCATCAGCAATAAGTCTACTCTAGACTGCTTTTCTATAGCTCAAGAACCAGTCTATGCTTGTTCTAAGTCTAAAACTGAATCTGTTATGTTCAAAATTGATTTTCAAAAAGCTTTTGACTCAATACATTGGGACTATATTATCAATATCCTGAAAGCTAGGGGTTTTGGTAACAAATGGATCAATTGGATACATATGATTTTGTATTCTTCAAGTTCACAGGTTTTGGTTAATGGAAGTCTGGGCAAAATTGTAAAATGTGGAAGGGGTTTAAAATAAAGTGATCCATTGTCCCCTCTCTTGTTCAACTTGGCAGTAGATACTTTAGCTAGAATGCTAAAGCATGCTAGGATTAAGGGCAAGCTATCAAATCCAAATCTCAAATGTGAACTAAAACATCTCCCATCAATTCAATTTGCTGATGATACAATTTTATTTTGTAAAGCCTGTGAGGATGAAATTCTTAATATGAAATCCCTCTTATATATTTTTGAAGGCATATATAGCCTGAAAATTAACTTTCACAAGCACTCTCTATTCTATTTCGTTAGAAAACTTTGCTTGGGAAACAAGCTTTCTAAAATTATCAGGTGTAATCTTTCTATTTTTCCCACCACATATCTTAGGTTACCCATTAATGCTGGTAAAGTTCATAAGAAAAATTGGCAAGTGCTTACTAGGCTAAATTTCTAATTGGAAGGGTCGATCTTTATCTATTGAGGGACGGCTTACCCTCATCAATTCTGTGCTTTCTTCACTTCCTTTATATTATATGTCCTTTAGACTTCACACTTGGGATGTGAAGAAAATTGATAGCATTAGATCAGCTTTTCTTTGGACAGATACTAATAATGTTAAAAAATGGTATAATCTGGTAAAGTGGAGCAAAGTGCGTACTTGCAAAAAGGAGAGTGGTCTTGCGGTGAAGAATATTGATCATTTCAGCATTTCCCTCTTATGTAAATGGATATAGAAACTTTTCAAGTCCGAGGAATACTCCATCACAATTCTAAGATCCATTTATCAGTACACAAACAGAATTGCTATAACTCGGAATTCTTCTATTTTCTGGAAAGAGATATAGGCTGCAAAAATAGTTTCTATGATCATGTTTCATGAACATTAGGTGATGGTAAGAAAATCTTCTTCAGGACGCTCAAGTGGGCTTCTACAACAAGACGCTCAAGTGGGCTTCTACAACAACCCTGGCAAAAGAGTATCCATCTCTTTTCAACATTGCATGGAGTCGGGATGCTTTGATAAACACACAAGGCTATTTTTAAAATAGTATGTTGCTCTCGAAACCATCTTTTAATACATTAATCTTTGCTACTGATAATTTTCATATTCAGAATCTTATGAATACGTTGTCTAAATATGCTATTAATACCTCTGATTCTGATAACATAGTCTGAGACAAATTCTGGTTGTTTTACTGTCAATTCTGCTTACAGTGCTATCAACTGTGTTAATATTACATTTCCCTATTATAAAATCATTTGGAATACCTCAGCCCCAATCAAAATTAAAGTTTCTGTATGGTTATTAGCCCAAGACAGAATTTTAACTGAGAAAAATTTAGTTAAGAATGGTTGGTACAACAATGCAGCATGTGTTTTTGATTCGTTCATGATTAAAACTTCTAGTCATCTCTTCTTTGAATGCAAAGTTGATAAATCTATTTAGATAGATCTTTCGAAAGCTTTTAAGGTGTATCCTCCTCCTACATCTTTTGTTGATGCTTTGGATGGTTGAAAATCTGCCAATATTATTAAGGGGAATGAGGACATGTGGTTTCATCTATTATACTCTGCCTGTTGGAACATTCATAGAAAATATGATCCTTTTTTTATTCTTTAGTTTTTTCTTTGTTGTTTCACGGCCAAAAAAATTCTAATGATGTGACTACCCCTAATTTCTTTGATATCATGATTATGCCTCATCTTGGTTTGTTTTGAAAAACCTGGTGTTTTTGTTTTAAGCTTCAAACTTGTGTTTTGTTCACTTTTCCTTTGGGTAAAACCCTGGTATTATTTTAGTTTTATCCATGGTGCTTTTTGACAAACCTAAACTTGGGCTTTGTTCACTACTCTTTTTGGGTGAAAACCTGGTGTAACTTCAAATCTGGTGTTCATTTTACTGGTTTTCATTTTCAGAGGTTCCCATATTCTTCTTAATATTTTTGCCCCACCCCCCACCACCCCCACTACAACCACTTTTTGCTGTCCTTGCTAGGGGTAAGAGACCTATGTCAAGTAGCTCTCTGAAAAGTTACTGAAGTATATTTTTTTCATTTTTGGCAATTGTTCTTCATAGTTTATAGTGTTTTAAATACCGACCATTCATATATAAATAAGTGTTATTTGATCCGTGTGTGCTACATAAATGCATGAAACGGGTATTGGAGCAATTAACGAACTTTCAAGCTTAAATCATTGTAAAACGAACCTGGTCCAATTCAACGGTTCAAAGTCCTTAAATTCAATTTTTCAAGTGTTAAAAGATGCCCAATAAAGCCCAAGAGAACACCCAAGAAAGCCCCAGGCCCAATTCCCATTTCTGGCCGCCATTTAGCATCATTTGGCCACTGAATGACGACCAAATAGCCACCGGAGTCGTTTGGTGTTTGGGTGTAGTTTTGGTATTTCATAAGCTTCCGGAATCCTCCTAAGAATTCCCTCTAGAGTCACTACATATGTCTCGGATCAGCAGCTCAATAGGTTAGTTTTTGTAGATCAAAAATAGAAAGTAGTTGGAAGTAAGTAGACCTTTCTTCTTCTTCATTATAGTTGCCATTAAAGAACTTGTAGCTTAGCTTGGATAAATAAAAATCTCTCTTTTATTATTTGTGCTTGTCTTTTAATTTAGTATAATGGAATAGATAAAATTGTAGTAGTAGTGAGTTGATTGTAATACTTAGTTCTCCTCTCTTTTATTCTTCTCTTTTATTTTATTTTTGTGAACCATGATGCTAAATGGTTGTTTCTTGCTTCGGTGAGGAACCCCAAAACTAGTTTACATTGGCATGGATTAGATAAATTGTTTTAGATGGTGTTTGTTTGTAATAGATAATTTGGAGTTTTTCTTGATCTTTTCTTCTCTTTACTTCTCTTTTAGTTAGCCATGATGTTCAATGGTTGTTCCTTGCTTTTGTGAGGAGACCTAGGAGCTAACTTTCTCTCATTCTCATTCTTCTCTTCTTCTTGTTTCTTATTATCTTTGTTTTAGAACGATGAGTGAATAGTTTTATTTGTTAGAAAGAAGTAAAAGATTGGGTTGATGGCATAGAGTCAACTTCTTTCTCTCTTGATTCTTGACTCGAACCCCAATTCAACCGACTCCAACCTCCCTAATTCGGAATCTCCTCCTCTTTAGATCTCATTGTGAGGCTAGCACGTGGATTTGTCCTAAGGTGGGAATAGGTGGAGATTTGTTGGTTTGGGGGCTAAGATATTAAGTTAGGTAACGGAAGGATGGATGGGATGTATTACAGAACTTAGCGCTTGGAAGGCTCGCAAGCATCTCTCTCACATACCCTAATCCACATTGCTTAGCTTTGCCTTCGAATTCAACACATCCCATTGTTTACGGATCAAGAGAGGGAGATGGGTAAAGTTGTGTTGTTAATCCTTTCTAACCCTAATTCTTAGTGAGCCCTTCTCTTTATTTACAAACTCTTATTTTCCTAGCTATCACATCATATCTCCTAATTCAAACAACTCGTCTAAAACTAAGCAACCTAATTAACTGTCGCGACCCACTTCCCTAAGTATAGGGACAGAGGCACAGCATGGCCGTGACATATTTATACAGATAAGCACTCTTTATCTGTGTAAATACGCTATGCGGTCTGCAACAGATAATAAATACAAGAATCTGAAACACACCAACAATCCATGCTTATTACAAATAAGTCCAAATATTTATTACAACTTCAAATTGTTCAAAGTGGGATGACAGAAAACTGAAATAAGTATATTTAGGGTTTTCAAGGTCCCAAGACATTCAGTCAATCAACTACAGAAAAGTATAGACTACTATATTATTTTGGTGTCACTACTATTATGAGATATTAGGTTAGTAAAATACGGTCATAATGCATCTGAGTTCGTCTCGATTCGGGTTCAAATGAGAGAAATATGTCGGTTACGGTGTCAAGATGTAAATCTGTCTAGAATGTTTTTCAGAAAACACTCTCGGCTTAATGTCCAGTTTTAAGGTATCATGGTGCAGAATTAGCTAAATCATCGCATATAGTAAAACATGCGTCTCTGAATCACGGTTAAAACACATCAAAGGACACTCAATTACAACTTCCAGGGAAAGAGTTAAGGCGTTTACGGTGACGGTGTGCAGTTCTGTCCAGATTTGTTTTTTAGAAAACAATCATGACTTCACATGCAGTTTTAAAGTCTTTCGGTTCAGATTTAATAAAACTTGACCAACAGAAAAAAGTGCACCTATGCGTTACTGTTATAACGCATCAAAGAACGCGTCAATCTGCCTACTACAGCAGGAGATGTGGCCATTTTACTATGACTGCGGAGAATTTCCTGCGTTCAATCCAGATTTATAGCGACGACTTGTAAACACTTTTAGATACATTTAGATTGGTTTTTAGGTAAAAAGATACATGAGAGAGTTGTAGGGCTGTCTATTGTGATGAATTTACATCTAGGGTTTTCTTGAAACGGTTTACAGAAAATGGAGTTATGCCTATTTCCATCACGCTGCGCTGGTTCGGCCAGCAATTCAGATCCCAAGTAACGTTATAAAAGCGTTTTAAACCATATTTTTTTAAGATGAGAACTTTAGTAAGACATTAATTACAATGGCATGTGTTATCATACTGCTTATATTTTTACAAAAAAATTTATTCATAACGGTTTCATAGCTGGGTGTAGTGTCCTTTGAGAGTTAGGTCAAAACCACGAGTCTAGGTGATACGAGTTAAATTTGCTTGTGCTATAAATGTGCATATCCATGATTCATGGATATAATAAAAATGAACAACGAAACGCGGTGCACCCGTTACCTAAGGTGCACCGAAAATGAGCGCACATATAACCATTAAAATAGACGAAAACCAAAATACTCATATGCACGTTTCATTTAGTACAATAACTTATAAATACCAAATATTTTTTTGTAAGGTGTAGGTTGTAGAGAAAAGTATTAAGGAAATTAGACGGGAGAGAGTTCCTAAGAAGCTACAGGTGAGGAATGGAGTGACTGTGGGACTTACCGGTCTCACTCATACAAATACGAGTGAAGGATGAAGAGGAGGGAATCTCGGTTTTGAAGAACCGAGAATAGCAACACGAAGAGGGAAAAGAGCTTGATCTCTTGACGTCCCTTCGTTGATTTGTGGAGCACCGGAGTGGGAGACGGAGTTTGAGCAGTAAGCTCTTAAGTGAGGAAAAAGAAGAAGGACTGTAATTTGGACTTATGAAAAGTATATGAAAAGAGAGAGTATAAAAGCATGCATAATTTTGAATTTTAAAATTCAAAATCCCTAATCCTATAGCCACCCAACAAAACTAGCAACGCACCCGCACTGCGCGCGGAAAAGCATAAATTAAAGGCCACGGGATGATGAAAACTACTTCAAAGTGATTTTGAATTCTATTTATACTTTATGCTCTAATTCCAAAGCCAAATAAATCATACTTAATCATTCAAAACAATTGATGAGGTTATAAGATATATTTCTATTCTAAATAAGATTTAAGAATCTTATCGTTGGTTCGAATAGAGAAGTCATGCAAAGCAGTGGTTAATAACCCCTTTAAGATGCGCTTGGTAAGTGGTAATCCTACATTCCCATGAAATATTACCAAACTTGTTTTGATATAAAAAATATTTCCGGGAATATAAGATTAGCATGGTAATTTAATGCCCCAAATCATGAGAATCTTATTCCCACCCAGGTCACTGCCTATCACAAAATTATACCCAATTATTCCCATCTAACATAAAATTTGCCACAACTGTCTCCGTCTGCCTATCGCGGTCTAGTCGTCGCCTCGACGCCTCACGCTGACCGACAGGCTGGCCGTCGATAGTCCATTACCCATCTGACGCCGACCTTCCCTTTTGCCGCCTTCCGCTCGTCCGTAGGCACACTACTCGCTGGCCGTCTTTTGTCATCCATCCACACCGGCGAGACTGGTTGAATACACCAATCCATAATGGTAAGAAAAATGATAGCTCATCTTATAATTATTGAGATTTTAAAGTATTGTTAGAACTTGAAAACATAAGTAATGTAATTTTGTTAAGATACAAATAAATGTATATGATAAGAACAAAAACTTACAATCTTCGCGTTAACCGACATGTTATTAGACAGATTGTTGTGGTCGATGCAAGGATCCCCAAACTATTTATAAGGATGAAAAAGTAGTAGTTGCTGTAGAAGGCTGAGTAAAATCACCCAATATCTTAAATGTAGCACAGTACATACCAGAATTACATGTTGCGGTGAAGGCAGTTGAAAATAAATTATTGTCCTTATTGATGACTATGGTGGTTGAAACATGAAATTGAAGGTCATTTTTACATCAATAAATAGTATGATTGTTGAAATTCTATGTTTGCTTCACTGCACATATTAAATTCATTTGTTTGTTTGCAATGTTCTTTCACTTCACTACACATAGTTTGACATAAATTATTGTCCTTATCACCGCACATAGCTTCACATAAAATATTGTCCTTCTTGATGACTAAGGTGGTTGAAACATGAAATTGAAGGTCATTTTTACATCAACAAATAGTATGCTTGTTGAAATTCTATGCTTGCTTCACTGTACATTTTAATTTATTTGTTTGTTTGCAATGTTCTTTCACTTCACCGCACATAGCTTCACATAAAATATTGTCCTTCTTGATGACTAAGATGGTTGAAATATGAAATTGAAGGTCATTTTTATATCAACAAATAGTATACTTGTTGAAATTCTATACTTGCTTCACTGCACATATTAAATTCATTTGTTTGTTTGCCATGTTCTTTCACTTCACTACACATAGTTTGACATAAATTATTGTCTTTATTCATGACTATGGTGTTTGAAACATGAAAAGGAGCATACATAGATTGAATTATTGCAGACAAAATATGTATTGTTGCATGCTCATAATTGCATTTGGTGAATCAAATAATTGAGCAAGGGCAATTTGCGAAATAGAGAAAATCTGCCACCCTTCTATAGCTTTACATTATGTATATAGATGCCTCAAAGATCAAGTCAAAGTCAAAAACAAAAAAAAAAAAAAAAGAATAAAGAATATTAAAAAATTGACCATTAGGATTCAAACTTGTGACCTACAGGCTAGAATTCTTGTGCTAAACAAACTCAGCACAAGAGACTTCTTGTTACAAAACATAATGAAAAAGTAGTTAAGCTATAAATAGAAATAGAGAAGAACTTCAATTAAACTCTTTAATAAAAACAAGCGAGGGTATAAGTAAAGAGTACAACAGGACACAGTCGTTACATTAACCGTTTCTCCGTGGACAATCCGTATTCATCTCGGCTAGCTATTTTGCGACACTGTTTTGATTACGGTTTCTAAAACTTTTCCCTTGCAAAAACACATTTCAATCAGCAATCAAGAGTATTTAAAATGGGTAATATTTAGTTTGCATTTCGTTTACTGCTGCTATATATTGATCTTTCCTTGCAAATCTATTTTTGGGTACTGCTCCTATTTCTTTCCCTTGGCAGGATGTAGCATAAGTGGCTAATCTCGAAAGGATGAATTATATCTCTATCAAAATCAAAACTAGTCTTTGCACACACTTACACAATGATCAGGATGCTACAATCAAGGCACAAACAATCTAGAGTTGCTTCTTTACCTTGCTGTTCTGAAGGAAAAACTTGGTTACTTTTCTTTCTCATCGTCTCTTCCCTGCTATCTCTGTTTTCTGTTTTCTTCTCTTTTCTTTTATTCTTGTTCGAGGGTTATTTTGATGTAGCCGTGTTGCGGCGGTGTATCCTCTGTTCTTTCTCTGTACCTCCTTATGATCCGTAATTGTACAGTTTCGTTTTCTTTTGCTTTTTATAAAAATTTGTTATGGGACAGATTCCTCCGGCTCTTGCCTTCAGAAAAAGGTTTCTGTAAAATATAATTTGGAATTTCTGTGAAGACTTTTTAGTCAATTTACCAGAAATAGCTTCCTTGCTGACCAAAATCCAATCATTGATAGATTAATTATCCAGCAGCAGAAGCTGCATTCTTGCAAAATTCAATCATTGATAGAGCAGCCAACTTTTGTAATTCATCAGGTAAATTCCAAACATAGGAACAACAAACCTGCCTCACTTAGTATTGTTTGTCTTTTGCAATTATCTAACTCTGATCTCACATGTGCATTCGCATTTAGATAGACTTTCATATCTTGAATCGATTGATTGCATGTCTTTATCATTTACCCTGCCCTATCTTTCCTGCCCTGGGTCACTTAGTATTTCCATTTTTTGCTATTAGATCCGATTCGGTCCAATATCCGCCCATATGAGTGGATACCCTATATATTCATATATGGAAGCTTAGGGTTTCATATATGAGATATACAATAACATATAAAGAGTTTTTCTAGAGACAAAAACAAGAGGCCGTCTTGTCCTTTTTCATCATATTTTATTATGATTGGCTTGCGTGGTGATCACTTGGGGAATTCTCGCTTCTTCAAAATCTGGTTTCCCTCCGGTCGTTACGTGGAGTCGTAAAAGACCAGATCTACAACGTGATGAGGACGAGGATAACGATCTCACCAATTGGATCAAGTATATCGGTAAATGTTTAGAGTGGATACATGTTATTTCCGCTAGTTTGAACGTTTGTATTGTATCTACGCATCTAAAGTGAACAATGGTATCAGAGCCATGCATGCCCACGTTCGTAGATTAATAGATCTGTTTTTTTTAAAATGACTACAACTCAAAAGTTGTTTTTTTTATCTAAACTTAGATTAAAAAATTTTTTAATTATTTTAATGACAGATGAATACTTTTAGGGTTATCGTTTGATGGATCTTTAAAGATCTATTTATTTTGCATCATTTGTCACCATATATTAGATCTATTTTTTTAATGACACTTTGAAGTAGAGACTTTTAGTTTCGTTGATATGAAATTACCCACGGAACAAAAATTGAGATAAATTTGTTATAAAAGATTAGATCTTTTTTTGTGTAAAAAAGGAAAATTTAATTCTCTCTTTTTTGATGAGCATTAATGGCGGTTAGGTCGTAAAAAAAATTTTAAACCTGAACCCTAAAATTTGGATAAACTTGAGAAATTATTTTTTTTTGGATTTTAGATGAGAACTAATTTTTTTTTTTTTTTGGATTTTGGTATAAGACCAAATATTTTTTAGGATTTTGGAATAAGAACCAGATTTTTTTTTGGATTTTAGTTGAGTGATCAAATATTTTTTGGATTTTGGTAAGACACCAAATAATTTTTTAACAAAAAAATATTTCTGGAAAAGAAAAACAATTTTTGGATTTTTTATATTTTTTCAGATTTTCATAAAATCCAGAAAATATATTACTTTTTTTTATAAAAATTGTGTGCAAGCCGGGGCCGGGCATGCCAGGCTCGCCCGCAGGTAGGGCCTACAGGTGCTAGCCCAAGCTGGTCCTGCTAGACCGCCCGCAGGACGGGCCTGCATGAAGGCCTGAAGGCCATTTTTTTAAAATAAAAAAAAAATCTGAACCACAGTTCGGAAATATGCAGGCCGGGCCTGCACAGTTAAATTAAAAAAAAAATCCGACAATTCTGGAAGATTAAGAAAAACTATTTTTTTTTATTTTCTTATTTTTTGGATTTCCCACTCAAATTTTGGATTAGTTGAGGGATTTTTTTAATAACTCTGAGAGCTATATTTTTGGGGAAAAATTATTTACTCAACAAAAGTTTCAAAATTTTATTCTCATATAAATTCTTGGGGATTTAAAGAGTAATTGTTCCAATGGGAACGCCTAGGGCGTGTACCAATTTCACAAAAAAACGAAAACCGTAATAAAACGGACAAGATTAAATAGGGTAGTTTAATGAGAAAATGAAATTTGTTATATTAGTTGTTGTATTTGTGATGCGCATGGCATGCCTAATAATTAAAGACGCGTGCAGCATTTTTTTAAAATCTAATAAATTTCAAGTGAGAGATTTCGAGAAGAGACATGAGTTTAGATTCAATTCCCCAATCTACTACATTTTTAGGAAATCTAAAATTTCGTTATTCAATCATTTTAACAAGATCTTAAACTTGATACTTTTGAAGTATGTGGTTAGGACCATAAGCTTTCCATCTCTTTCTTCAGATAGTAAGTTTATTATTATTATTAAGATGGGTTGAAGACGAAGCGTTTTTTGAGAAAGAACGGTACTCTATCATATGCTATAGTCTTAACACATTTATAATAAAGTCAAGATATCATCAGTCTCACCATGGATGAGATGGTAGATGACGATAACAGAATGAAATAGATACATTAGTTTAATATTACATGAACAAGCTGAAACTTGGACGCTGGTGACCAAGTGGCAGCGATGTAGCAGGGCTACACGATGCAGCACCATCGCGGTGGCAACGATGTAGCGGGGGTACACAACGCAGCATCATTAAGATGAAGCGATCTTCAGAGAATTGGCGCATCTAGGATCGCTCTACGCGTCGGACGTGATGAAGAGCGATGTCATTAGTGATCATATGATTTATTGCCGAGCACTCACAGTTTATTCTAAGCGGTAATTACAGGGTATCTATACGCCAAGAGATAAGCTGTGCGAAGATTACAGAGTAATCTATGCGACGTGGTAACGTCACATTATTTCTCGATTTGACCTTATTTTCATATAAGGAGTCGAATCACGTAATGTAGATACACTTAAGAGTTATATCTTCATCGATCTGAGATCTGAAGAGTGCTGCTCCATTTAGACTGTCGAGCGATAGCAGTGGGCGATTACATTTTTTCTAGTCGATCCATGATGCAGTTAGTTATACGGAAAGCGAAAGTGATGACGTTTGCTGTACGTTTGAGTAACTAAGATTTAAGGTTTAATCGCATGGGCAATAGAACCAAAAACACTGCTGATATGTTGACGATGTCAACAGTATGCAAGGGTAGATATTCTAACGCAAGAAGAGTTCAATCGAGTAAAGAAAACAAAAATAATGCGCAAATAACTTAAGTGATATGACATGAAGAAATGTGCTGGCAATAATAATAACAATAAGTCCAAACTTTTGATTGGGGGAATTTAAAACACCCCACTTGTCGGGGTACTGAGTGGAAGTAAGGCCTTCTGTTAAGACCAGAAAAGTTTATAGAAGTAAATCATGTGTCAAGAACATATGAGTCTATTCTATATCGAAGATACAGATAGCTATCCATAAATAATCTTCCTGTCAGGGTACTCAGTGGGCGTCATGCCCCGCTTCCCAGTAAACAGGAACGGTGACGTGGTAAGCCCGCAACGTATTTACTATGAAATAAATACGTTAAGTGTGATTAAGCAATATAATAATGAACAAGGATGACAAGAGTAATAAAATGAAACAGCAACTTTATCTACATTCAACCTTACATATAACTGTCTGAAAATAGAAGATACAATAATAAAAGCAAATGCCTAAACAATGGCATACAGAAAGTAAGTGCAGACTGAAAAGAGCTAGTAATATGGCTGAGTAGCAATCTGGTCCAAGTCTTCCGGGCTCGGCTCTATCTCCTCAGAGTTCGGTCTTCCTGACGAACATCCCAAAGAAAGAAGCAGTAAGAAATGTCGTCAGCGAACTGACGCTCGGTAAGTCCTAAAAGAAGTAAGGGAAAATAGTATATCATGCGAATAGGAACTAAAAGAACAGATGACAGGTAAAATTGTATATGATCATTCACAGATATAAGATGGTTATTCTAACGTGGCTATTTATAGTTTAATAAAGAAGGTATTCATGTATACGAGAGAAGTCCATCTTACCCCATGGACTATGGTAACATGCAGTACAAGGCCCCGTCATAACCAACAGGACAACGGCACGAGAATTCATGTAGGTGTCTTTTAAAGTGACCTCTCGTGCCACGATATGCGTTTCATACCAATCTACCCCTTTATTCCCGCATATTGTATAGATTAAGATTACAGGTCTTGGCCGAATCCATGGATATAAAATGTTCATGTTCATGTTCAGGATGTAATCATGTGTTCAGGTAGTCATGTCGAGTTCATGTCACGTTATAACCATGGTTCGGTCAGTTCGAGTCAAGTATACAAGTTTGAATTTGATGTTTGAATTCGAGTATTCAGATTCATGATCAAGTATTCAAGTTCGTGTTTGATTTTGGATTTTGGTTTGAGTTTGAACTCAGATTGAGTCGGACATTTATGAACGGATTTAACTCTTGAATTTATTATGTTCGGGAGTAATCGGCAACTGCTGCACATGGAAGGCAGGATTTATGTCTTTTTCCAAGACAATTGCCATTGAAAACTCCGTTAAGTTGTCTAGCCTGAATAAGCAAGCACTCACTTTCTCCGGCACCCTGGGGCTCAAAAGAAATAATACCACTTAAGCCTATATTAATTCTATAGTCTTTAAAGTATTGTTTGCATATCTCGAAAGGGTTTTATGAAAAATATGTTAATATTGTTTTAAAATTAACCCCGATGGTGATTTACAAGATTTAGGGTTTTCATAAGCATGTATTTTAGTTATTGGGGTATTTTAATGATAAAAACTTAGCTTTTAAAAGTTTATGGTATTTTATTGAAAACTAGTACTTTTGGTAATTTGATGATATTTTATTAACATTTTAATCTTTAATTTAAAAAAAATAGTTTCATAATATATTTTTATTGAAAATACGGATTTATAATTTTTATATGATTTTTCAAAAATTTGTTTTGTTTAGAAAAGTCGCATTTCTTAAAAACCGTATTTTATTTTCTTTCGAGATCGAATACTCCGTGAGGACTTCTGCATCTCGCTCTATTATCCCAAGAATGTGCGATAATCCGTACCATCTATTAGCGGGTCCCTAACGAGAGTTGTAGAGGCGTATTTGCCGAGAATTACAAAATACCATTTTAAAAGAAACCCGGTTTTGGAAAGATGTGGTATTTTAATGTAAAAGTTATTTTTTGAACCAACCATATTTATATATAGACCTCGTGCTATGAAACCAAAGTGTGTGTTGGGGGGGTAGGTCGTTACCCCATAAAGGTTTCCTAAAGGTGTTGTTAACAATTATCGAAAAGAGGTTCATACTAAAGTTCAAGGTATTTTAAAGAAAAGGTTCGTTTATGTTTGTTTCAAATGAAAATTTTGGTTAAACTTGAAGCTAAAAGTTTGTAATCAAAGTTACAAGTGGGGTTGTAAAATTAGTTTGATTTATGCATAAAGGAAAAGAGAGTTCTAGGTTTAAAAAGAAATGTATCGGAAATAACTCCCATTTACCGATATATTTTTAGGAGATGAAATGAGATGAAAAGAAAGAGAGATGAGAGGGACTTACGACTTGGTAATATCGAGAAGAGAATAAGGAAGAAGGGAAGGGGCTTTGTGGTGTCGCGGGAGCTCCGGAAACGGCTTTGATTTTCGATGGAAAGAGCGTGGTTGCTAACTCCACTTGACTCCACTTTCACTTAGGAACTTTTAGAATGATTTTGCTAGAAATTTTCATAATAGAGGGGAAATAGGGCATGGGGTGGTATTTATAGTGGAAAATTAAGATTTGGGAATTAAAATTTTGGATTAAAAAGGTGTTAAATGGTGAATTGAAGGGTCTCTGTTTGATTGCAAGAAAATCAAACAGTGCAGGGGAGTTAAGGGGAGTCGAAGGGACAAGTGTACAAAGCACGGGGTGATTTGGACAATATCCAACCGTCGGTGGCGGTCAATATTGAAGAATGGGTGGTCGGATTTGGTTGGCCCGTCTCGAGATTTGTGCCACGTGTCAGGTTGAGTATATACACCTCATTGCGCCAGTTTGATTTTTCTGGAACTTTTCATTTCTCCGTGTATTGCACGTGCAACTCTTGGGGTTCCAAAAATTAAAAAGAAAAAATCTAAAAAATAATTGGGTCTGATGGGAATTGAACTCACAGGCTATGTCACAGCATTGCAGGGGCTTTACTAGTGAGCTACAAGTTGTTTCTTAATTTTATTTAACAAAAAAATAACTTTTAACTCTTACACGGGCTGTAATACTCTTTTCAGTATAGTGATTTCAGAGTCGTTACATTCTACCGTCCTTATAAAAATTTCGTCCTCGAAATTTACAATTACATAGGGACTAATTTTCAGAAAGGAAAGGGTATCGTGCACGCATATCTTCTTCTCTTTCCCAAGTTGATTCTCCTGGCGAATCCTTTCTCCACATCACTCGGACCAAGTTTACCTCCTTATTCCGTAATGTTTTCACCTTTCGGTCCAAGATCTCAACTGGTTGTTGCTCGCAGGTTAGGTCGGTTTGTACTGTGAGTTCTAAGTGATCAAGTATGTGGCTGGACTCGCTCACATATCGTCGTAGTTGGGATATATGAAACGCATTGTGCACTCCTTCCAATGAGGGTGGTAATGCTAAATGGTATGTCATTTCTCCAACTCGTTCGAGTATATCGAACGGTCCGATGTATCTTGCACTTAACTTATCCCTTTTGCCAAAACGGATCACTCCTCTATTTGGAGAGATTTTCAGGAATACATGGTCTCTCGGTTGGAACTCCAGATGTCAGCGCTTTGCAACTGCCCAATGCTTCTGTTGGTCTTGGGCTATTCGCATCATTTCCCTGATCGTGCGAACTACGTCCACAGTTGCCAGGATCATCTCTGGTCCAAGGAGTTCACAATCCCCAACGTCGTCCCAACTTAGCGTTGAACGACAGTTCCGTCCGTAGAGTGCTACGAATGGTGCCAGCCCGATGCTTGCCTGATAGCTGTTGTTGTATGAAAACTCCACAAGGTATAGGTGATTTTCCCACGAACCTCCGAAGTCTAGCATACAGGCTCTTAGCATGTATTTCAGAATCTGAATTCTTCGCTCGGACTGTCCGTCTGTTTGTGGATGATACGCCGTGCTGAAATTCAGACTCGTTCCCAAGCTAGTTTGCAGGCTCTGCCAAAATTATGATCGGAATCTGGTATCATGATCGGAGACGATGCAAACATGTACTCCATGTAATCTCACGATCTCCTGCATGAGTTTATGGGTATCAACTATGGTACATCTTGAAGATTTAAATCTTACTTTAGATTTATGCTCTCCTCCATATACTTCTTTGCTAACATCTCGGTTGATTAGCCAACTCGAAATGGAATAAAGTGAGCCAACTTGGTGAGTCGATCCATAATAACCCAAATTGCATCATTACCCTTTGTGCTGCGAGGGAGAACAGTAATAGAGTCTATAATAATGTGCTGTCATTTCCATTCTGGGATTGGTAATGGCTGAAGTAGACCAGCAGTTCTGTGATGTTCAGTATTCACTTGCTGACACACTAAACACATGGATATGCTCCTTGCTACTTCTCGCTTTATTCTATGCCACCAGTAGTGTTGTCGTAGATCCTTGTATATCTTTGTACCACCGGGGTGTACCGAATATGGAGAGCTGTGAGCTTCTTTCATCAACTCTTCTGAAACAGGGCCGACTGGTACGCATAAACGGCTTCCATATCACAAGGATCCATCTTCGTGGATGATGAAGTAAGTTCGTAGTCCACTTTCTACTTTTTCTTGGATCTTTTGTAGCTTGGTATCATTTGCTTGAGCTGCCTTAATCTGATTTACAAGAGTGGACTGGACTTGTAAGTTCATTAAATATGAAGCGTTACCTGGCACAACCACTTCAATCTCCAATCCATGTCACGATCCGAAAGTATGGAACATGACCGGCACTTAAACTACGAACGTCTCGAGGCGTACGTAATCTAAGTAAACCGAAAACCCAGAAATCCAAACCAAAAAAGGTAGTAGAGTGCAGGAAAAACCAACTTAAAGCAAGTAGTTTCAATAGCATAAGCCGAATTATGCGGTTTTTAAAAACATAAAAAATTTACTGAAAATTTCGGCAGAGTCTCCTTTGTAAATACTGGCCCCCAAACGGGATACAACATGAATAGTATACGAAATCAAAAAAAATGCATCCCCAAGCGGGAGCTAGCTCTTCGTCAATCGACGGTCATAACCACACAAGCAATATAATATACAACGCCAACGGCGAGGATCAAAACTCAAAAGGAAACTCAAAACCACCAAATATATAACGAGCGACTCTAAGGTCGAAAGAATAAACAACACTGGTCTCTATCTCAATAAATACATGTTTGGTTGATGGAATTTACTAGATACAACTGAATAATATTATACAAGGTAATATGATGGGTACGATACAAGAAAAACCCACCTACTAGCAAGTCACCCGAATGAAACTGAGCCCGCAAAGCCGTAATGAAACCTGTACTGCAAAACCTGCAACAAACTGGGGCACAACGGGGGTGAGTTGCCAACTCGTGAATAGAAAAACATCTACGCACAGAAATCGCATAAATAACGCAATCCTAGGTCAATGATCATAATATGTCCTCAAATATAGGAATAACACGTAGCCTATAACAAGGCTAGGGTAAATATCTAACCCGAGTGTAATCTCATGTGCCCGTGTCAGTGCCTCAGGTAGCAATATATCATATGAATGAGGTATGAATGCATGAAAACAGAATACATGTAAATGAAGAACTGTTTTCATAAATTAGTGAGATTTCCTTTGTATTTTTAAACTGAGGTATCATAAATGAAATCAGTATCAACAGTGTCTAGCATCGACACAAAACATAAATCTCAATGTCTCGAAATATCAATGTCTTAATCTCAATATCTAGGGCGCCGTCAGTCCAGATCGGCCCCTACCATCCATCTCAAGACCACGACGGTATCCTCCGGATATCCGACGTGTCGGGTAATGTCACCGGTAGGTAGTGCTCCCCAGCCAGGCTCAACGTCAACACCACATTCCTCTTGCCCCGGGGTACCATACCGGGCCCACCATGTACCCGAAACGGTTCCTCCACTCCTCGAATCGGGTCTCGAAATCCATCAGCAAACTCATGGTGGACGACTCATACATCATGGGAAAACCGCACTTTTTATTTTAAAAGGGAGAAAAGGTTTATTTATGTTTTTACGGTTTTCCTCCAAATCCAAGAAATCTCATGAAATCCGAATCCAAGTCATCAATAGCATGTAAACAGTGAATATAGGCATGAGAATCCATGAATGCGACACAACAGTGAATAATAACATGCATGAAGTAGTAGGCAATAACTACAATGTCTAACTAGCATATAAGGCAAGTACACTAATATCATGTCTAAACTATTAGCTAACAACCTATGTCAAATGAAATAGTATTTTCTAAAGTGTTCGTGACATGTCAATTACCGATGAAGATGTGTGTGAGCCGGCAAGTAAGTGTACGTGGTATATACGCGTCATCGGTAATGGTGCTGGTGTCCTAACAGCATGATATTAATAATGCAATAAGAAATTATAATATAAGTATGCGATGCGGAGCGAACAGTAAAAATGAGCGGGAGCTGAATACTAGACGCAACTATAACTAATCTGCACTAATCTAATATAAGTCCTACAAATGGTGCCTTTTGAAATAACACGAATCATGGGGTTTTGAAAATAGGGGCTACGGTGTTTTTAAGAAAAGATACGTTTTTTGAAATATCCGTAGAATCCCTTGACCTGTCTTTTAAAATACACATGATTCGTAAGCTTCGAAATAGGTAAGAATCGAATCTAATCTAACAACTAAACTAAGCTAAAGGGCTAAGCTAACAAGCTGGACTACAGGTAAGGAAACCGCCTAACGTCTGAGTCGATACATATACATACCTGTATATATATTAGTCGGTGATCCCGCCTCAATAATATCATATCCGATACCATATCTATAATCAGACATCCCAAGTGAAGAGTGCGGATCAATCATCAAGATATAGCTCGTACGTAAATCCGTCGTACGGCATCCTCCAATTCTGGGTACGGGTCAAAATCACATTCATTATACTATTCACCTGGTATCCTCTTTATCAATATTATGATCTGGTACTGATCTACGTCTAGTACAATACTGATATCGCCTAAGTATGCATGCACGTGTGTAAAAACTACGTCAATGACCCGCTACAACGTCATGTCGTATCTCAAATACGAACCCCGCTATATCACCGATCTCACGGCCTCAAATCAAATATCATCGACTCATCATAAATCCCAAGTACTATCCTCAAATCCGTATGTAAACACACAGTCCCATACCTATGTGAACACATAACTATATATTCCCGAATAAGCACAAAAGAAAGAAGAAAGTATGCAAGTATGGGTGGGTGGGTGCAAGTGTGGTGCGACCGCTACTCTAGGGTTTCGCGACACTCAATCATCCAAGAACACCAAATATCCATATTTATCATCAATAACTCAAACAATATATAACCAATATATATATATATATATATATATATATATATATATATATATGTGTGTGTGTGTATACGTGTCCGTATACATCACCATGAACTGCGGGGGTGCTTACGCCATCCACCCGACTTCTCCCCGTAGATATAAATCTACTCACCTGGTCCTCGCTCGCCGGTGCCGACGTCGCCACGCGCTTGCTGGTCGTCTTGAAGTCTACATGGGGTACCTACATATCATAACGCACCGTATCGCATTAAAACTAAATTCGAAATCGAAACGGCATACGAAAATCAAATCGGCACGCGTATCACGCATAGGTCCAAACCTATCGCCTACGCATGCAAGAATAGTCAAACCAACCCTCGATGTCGATGTACAAACGTCAAACCATCGAGAAAAATCCAATCACACTCATTTGCACATTCCCGCACACTAATTTTAATATAAACTAGGTTAAAACTCACAAAAACCCCAAATTCACTTTAAAAGCCGTTTTTCCGAAAAACTAGCAAGCAAAATTACCCGTTTTAGTGCAAAACTCGATGTTTAAACAATTCTAGCGGCCATAATACTTATTAAATAACTTAAATAAGTCATAAAAACCATTTCCATAATTTAATCACATAAATTTGCATAATTTCCAAAATCCTAGATTGCAAAAATATCAATTTTAACACTTTTTATTGTAAAATTCACAATTTTACAATTAAACTTGGTTTTGCATATATTAAATGGTTAAACCACTCATGGAAACCTTAATGATGTGCTAAAAATCCTAACTAGATTTTAATCCCACGTTTTTATTTAATTTCTAAAACCTAGTTAGCAATTTAGCATAATTATCACCATTTTTAAACTAACAAATTAGCAACTAGTAACCAAATTAGATTTTGCATTCAATTACATGTTAATCCCCTCATTACAATCATAAGCTAATGATAAAGAACCTAATTTAATTCAAACCCTAGCTTCAATTCAAAATTCCCAATTGAATTTCCAAACATTCAATTAAACCCACAATTTAACACCTAATTAGCTTCATTAAGGAATTTAAATCAAAAAAATGAATAATGGGTCAAAAGTTATACCTCACAAACCATGATCAAACTTGAATTCTAGACCTCCATTTTGAAATCCTTGCACCAAGATCCATGCTAAAGGAGATGAGGGAAAATGGGTAGGAGGTGGATTTTGATTTGGATTTTTGCTTGATTTTTTGTGGATTTTTCAAGCATTTTTGAAGAACTTTTTTAAAGAGAAGGAGATGAAGAATGAAGGGCTGTTGGGGTTCAGATTTTGGCCAGAAAATGAGTGGGGGAGGAGAGAGAGGGAGGTGGAGAAAAATGGGGAGAAAGTCAAAGTCAATTCAAGGTCAAAAGTCTAACTAATTTATCCATTTTCTTTTCTTTTCTTTCATTTCTTTTCCTTTGAAATTCAAGTGGGGAAAAAAATGGGGGCTGCTGAATTTAGCTAAGGGGAGAAGTAAATGGGGGTGTGTGGGTGTGGGCACGGGTGTGGGGTGATGAAAAATGATAAATACAATACCCCAAACATCCATTTACGCTAAAAAAAAAGCCTTTTTTCTTCAATAATTTCTAAACCGTTTTGGCAAATGATTTCGTTCCAAAAACCATATGATAAATTTTTATTTAAAGTTTTATGATGCACAAAATTTGTTTCAACTCATTCCAATTTGTATTTTTCCCTAATTAAATGTATTAGTGACGGCTTAAAATAATAATAAAATAATATTTTTTTTCAGAAAATTTGAAATTTCACCAGCGGCTCAATAAACACCAAATAATAGCAATTACATAGCTAGAATATGTATATTTAATTTTTATAATAAGATATTTGTATTTTGACTTTTTACAGAAAACCCCTTTATTTTACCGATTTTTCGAAATTTCACCGAAACGATTTTCAAAACGCTACAATCTTCCCCCCTTAAAGAAATTCGGTACCCGAATTTAAATTCAAACTTTTCCAAATACTAAAACATCTAAGAAAAACCATCAAGTCATCGGGGCTCCGAAACTGTAAATACATAAAACAAATCGTAGCGCAGTGCATGCGCTTGAAAAAAAAATGAGTATATAACTCAAATCAATACTCCGTCAAGCATCCCGCAATCATCGGAGTCATGGAGAAGACATCAATGCCAAATCCAAATCAAACCAATATGATATAACTCGAAACTATACATGTAAACATCGAATCTATATCTGTAAGTATCTGAAGGAAATGCATGCCAAATCTCTTAAGTCGCTGTGCAACGCGTATAACACTGCACAGTGGCGGACGTCTATCATAAGAAAATAGCTATATACATATATACCTTTGTTTGAAATGTACGTTCCGCCGTTTTGGAAACAATTTAGAAGGGTCTCCTTGTTTTAAACATTTCGTGTCATATCAGACACGTAGGTAAATACTGAGGCTATAGCTCGCTTTTTGGAAATCCCTTCAATAACTATCAATACATGCAAAATATATTCAGGTACTGTCCTCTGACTAGTCCTGCTCAGTACGAAAACATATAGCAATATCATAAAAACGTACTGCTCTATAAGAAATCAATCCCAAAATATGCACATGAATACTACGTGCGTCTGGTGCGTACGGAAATCAAAATCCATGAATGTGCCATACATGCGCACAGAAACAATATCTAAGTGCATCGGGTGTGCACGAAACATCTGTCGTAGGCAACATGTGTGCCTGACAGCAAAATCAAGTGCATCTGACATGCACGAAAAAAATCTCGATTTAGTGCCTCGGGTGTGCACCAAAATCACCCTTCAAAACATGCGCCCAACATGCGCGAAAATCCAAATCAGGTGCATCCATCGTGCACGAAATCATGAAATCCAATATCAAGCGCCGATCGTGCGCAAAATCAATCAGGTGCACAAGGTGCACAAAACAAATATCGAGTATCACAATCGAAATCGAAGTCCAGTGCATCTAAGTACACAAAAGGCGTATCACTGCACTGCAAGCATATATAAACTATACCGAGTGTAGGAACGAAATCGTGTGCATGCATACGCACAAAACCAACTCAACTGTTTAAAACCGTAAAATCACAAACATGTGAAACTAAAGCACGAAAACGATATCAAGTGCAACACTGTGCAAAGATCGTAAATCCTCAATCATCAAAATCAAATCATACGAATAAATCACCCAAAACATCGTAATCAATAATGGCGGAATAGTACTGCTCAAGCGCATCCTCTAAGAATCTCGGCCAACTGTCACGGTCACTAGTGGGACGTCTCGTCGATGATCTTGAATTCTGGCCTGCTGGTGTGCGTAACAATGACCACACCTGGGTCAAGGTCTTCACTGTGAATTACCAATCTTTCGGTCCATCGGCTCATCGGCCTGTCAGGTGTGCTAACGGGGACGATTCCGTTCTGGCACTTCTCTGGTCATCTCTTGGTCAATCATCGCGACCACTCGTAAGACAGCGTATTACTGGCGTCGGCCTCTGGCTCTCTGAATATACGTGACACATCTGATTCTGGGTGCAAGTATCATTGCAGCAGTGTCCTGGAAGGAATCCTGCTCATGGTCTCTTCCATGTCTCGCCTCTGCCAACTGTCCGGAAGTCATCGTCCTTTCCTATATCTGCATCTTGCTCCAAAACGGCTGCATACCCATCGCGACTCCTTCTGGAAGGTATATCCAGTACTCTTCCTCGGCATGCGTATCGCATCTCTGATGTCGGCGGAGTGGAACGTCGTCTTATCCAGATCTTGTACGGACCTCTTTACTCCACTTTCTCTAATGTCGACTGCTTTGGAATCGTCTCATCATGGCTACATGGACTGAGCTCCAACGGCTATCCTCGTATCGGGAGTCTCCCAAGAAATGCATCTCACCACCTAGCATCCGAATTAAGTCGAACCATTCGATCGATTCGTCAAAACCTCATAATCCCCCAAGAGCTCAACATCTTGGTACAGTTTAATAGTATCGAATACATACCACAGCATCGGTGGTCCAGCCGTAGAAGGGCAAACCCAAGCCTCACTAATGGCGCCGTAGAACTGCCGCAAACCCGAAGGATCAAAGGCTTTCACATGGTCATTAAGTCGAGTTAGGGTTTCATTCTTCTAGAGGGACCATAGAATTGCCTGCATGTCTTTCCGACTACTTTAAACTTGGAATAATAGGTTTCCGACATTCGATCGTCTCTGTCGACCCTCACGTCTCTGCGTGAAGTCGTTTCTAGCTGGAATCAATCTATCTGATGACCTCTCATCGGGTAGGCGAACGAACCACATGTCCTAGTCATTCATCCTCGGGTGACTAGCGACCTTCTATCATCTCTTAGTACAATCTGTACTGCAATAGCTCCAATATATGGGGCGATATCTCGTCGCTCGCAGCAACAACTGGCTCACTCGTCTGCATGCTGAACGGTGCCTCAATCATCAGGAGTAAGAAACACACCAACGGTCATCAAAATCTGGCTGGCCTCTATCATTGGCTCAATCCTCTAGTGTCGATCAGCACCTCCGAGTAACCTCATAAAGGCGATCCGCCAATCGCTCGTGGCGCGGAAACACAGTAAAAAGACACATCTCTGCAATCGTGTGTCGCCGGAATTTCTCCCTGGTCAGTCCTCGTTCGTGACGAGCTTGTGCTGACCGCAACTCTAGCCGTAGCTCTCCCTGCCCGTAACCGTAGTAGCAAAACCAAACTGGTACCGATGAGGCTAGATCAGGAAGGAATATAATATTGAACAAGGAAATGTACATCCTAAGGCTTCATAAGTGGAGTAGCGTATCGTAAATATGCCGCGGAACATACCAACGGTACGTCACTCTACTTTAGTCACCTATTCCATCAACCAAGGGTCATCCTACGCTCCGAAGGTAAAACCTAACCCTCTGATACCAACTTTGTCACGATCCGAAAGTATGGAACATGACCGGCACTTAAACTACGAACGTCTCGAGGCGTACGTAATCTAAGTAAACCGAAAACCCAGAAATCCAAACCAAAAAAAGTAGTAGAGTGCAGGAAAAACCAACTTAAAGCAAGTAGTTTCAATAGCATAAGCCGAATTATGCGGTTTTTAAAAACATAAAAAATTTACTGAAAATTTCGGCAGAGTCTCCTTTGTAAATACTGGCCCCCAAACGGGATACAACATGAATAGTATACGAAATCAAGAAAAAGGCATCCCCAAGCGGGAGCTAGCTCTTCGTCAATCGACGGTCATAACCACACAAGCAATATAATATACAACGCCAACGGCGAGGATCAAAACTCAAAAGGAAACTCAAAACCACCAAATATATAACGAGCGACTCTAAGGTCGAAAGAATAAACAACACTGGTCTCTATCTCAATAAATACATGTTTGGTTGATGGAATTTACTAGATACAACTGAATAATATTATACAAGGTAATATGATGGGTACGATACAAGAAAAACCCACCTACTAGCAAGTCACCCGAATGAAACTGAGCCCGCAAAGCCGTAATGAAACCTGTACTGCAAAACCTGCAAGAAACTGGGGCACAACGGGGGTGAGTTGCCAACTCGTGAATAGAAAAACATCTACGCACAGAAATCGCATAAATAACGCAATCCTAGGTCAATGATCATAATATGTCCTCAAATATAGGAATAACACGTAGCCTATAACAAGGCTAGGGTAAATATCTAACCCGAGTGTAATCTCATGTGCCCGTGTCAGTGCCTCAGGTAGCAATATATCATATGAATGAGGTATGAATGCATGAAAACAGAATACATGTAAATGAAGAACTGTTTTCATAAATTAGTGAGATTTCCTTTGTATTTTTAAACTGAGGTATCATAAATGAAATCAGTATCAACAGTGTCTAGCATCGACACAAAACATAAATCTCAATGTCTCGAAATATCAATGTCTCAATCTCAATATCTAGGGCGCCGTCAGTCCAGACCGGCCCCTACCATCCATCTCAAGACCACGACGGTATCCTCCGGATATCCGACGTGTCGGGTAATATCACCGGTAGGTAGTGCTCCCCAGCCAGGCTCAACGTCAACACCACATTCCTCTTGCCCCGGGGTACCATACCGGGCCCACCATGTACCCGAAACGGTTCCTCCACTCCTCGAATCGGGTCTCGAAATCCATCAGCAAACTCATGGTGGACGACTCATACATCATGGGAAAACCGCACTTTTTATTTTAAAAGGGAGAAAAGGTTTATTTATGTTTTTGCGGTTTTCCTCCAAATCCAAGAAATCTCATGAAATCCGAATCCAAGTCATCAATAGCATGTAAACAGTGAATATAGGCATGAGAATCCATGAATGCGACACAACAGTGAATAATAACATGCATGAAGTAGTAGGCAATAACTACAATGTCTAACTAGCATATAAGGCAAGTACACTAATATCATGTCTAAACTATTAGCTAACAACCTATGTCAAATGAAATAGTATTTTCTAAAGTGTTCGTGACATGTCAATTACCGATGAAGATGTGTGTGAGCCGGCAAGTAAGTGTACGTGGTATATACGCGTCATCGGTAATGGTGCTGGTGTCCTAACAGCATGATATTAATAATGCAATAAGAAATTATAATATAAGTATGCGATGCGGAGCGAACAGTAAAAATGAGCGGGAGCTGAATACTAGACGCAACTATAACTAATCTGCACTAATCTAATATAAGTCCTACAAATGGTGCCTTTTGAAATAACACGAATCATGGGGTTTTGAAAATAGGGGCTACGGTGTTTTTAAGAAAAGATACGTTTTTTGAAATATCCGTAGAATCCCTTGACCTGTCTTTTAAAATACGCATGATTGGTAAGCTTCGAAATAGGTAAGAATCGAATCTAATCTAACAACTAAACTAAGCTAAAGGGCTAAGCTAACAAGCTGGACTACAGGTAAGGAAACCGCCTAACGTCTGAGTCGATACATATACATACCTGTATATATATTAGTCGGTGATCCCGCCTCAATAATATCATATCCGATACCATATCTATAATCAGACATCCCAAGTGAAGAGTGCGGATCAATCATCAAGATATAGCTCGTACGTAAATCCGTCGTACGACATCCTCCAATTCTGGGTACGGGTCAAAATCACATTCATCATACTATTCACCTGGTATCCTCTTTATCAATATTATGATCTGGTACTGATCTACGTCTAGTACAATACTGATATCGCCTAAGTATGCATGCACGTGTGTAAAAACTACGTCAATGACCCGCTACAACGTCATGTCGTATCTCAAATACGAACCCCGCTATATCACCGATCTCACGGCCTCAAATCAAATCTCATCGACTCATCATAAATCCCAAGTACTATCCTCAAATCCGTATGTGAACACACAGTCCCATACCTATGTGAACACATAACTATATATTCCCGAATAAGCACAAAAGAAAGAAGAAAGTATGCAAGTATGGGTGGGTGTGTGCAAGTGTGGTGCGACCGCTACTCTAGGGTTTCGCGACACTCAATCATCCAAGAACACCAAATATCCATATTTATCATCAATAACTCAAACAATATATAACCAATATATATATATATATATATATATATATATATATATGTGTGTATACGTGTCCGTATACATCACCATGAACTGCGGGGGTGCTTACGCCATCCACCCGACTTCTCCCCGTAGATATAAATCTACTCACCTGGTCCTCGCTTGCCGGTGCCGACGTCGCCACGCGCTTGCTGGTCGTCTTGAAGTCTACATGGGGTACCTACATATCATAACGCACCGTATCGCATTAAAACTAAATTCGAAATCGAAACGGCATACGAAAATCAAATCGGCACGCGTATCACGCATAGGTCCAAACCTATCGCCTACGCATGCAAGAATAGTCAAACCAACCCTCGATGTCGATGTACAAACGTCAAACCATCGAGAAAAATCCAATCACACTCATTTGCACATTCCCGCACACTAATTTTAATATAAACTAGGTTAAAACTCACAAAAACCCCAAATTCACTTTAAAAGCCGTTTTTCCGAAAAACTAGCAAGCAAAATTACCCGTTTTAGTGCAAAACTCGATGTTTAAACAATTCTAGCGGCCATAATACTTATTAAATAACTTAAATAAGTCATAAAAACCATTTCCATAATTTAATCACATAAATTTGCATAATTTCCAAAATCCTAGATTGCAAAAATATCAATTTTAACACTTTTTATTGTAAAATTCATAATTTTACAATTAAACTTGGTTTTGCATATATTAAATGGTTAAACCACTCATGGAAACCTTAATGATGTGCTAAAAATCCTAACTAGATTTTAATCCCACGTTTTTATTTAATTTCTAAAACCTAGTTAGCAATTTAGCATAATTATCACCATTTTTAAACTAACAAATTAGCAACTAGTAACCAAATTAGATTTTGCATTCAATTACATGTTAATCCCCTCATTACAATCATAAGCTAATGATAAAGAACCTAATTTAATTCAAACCCTAGCTTCAATTCAAAATTCCCAATTGAATTTCCAAACATTCAATTAAACCCACAATTTAACACCTAATTAGCTTCATTAAGGAATTTAAATCAAAAAAATGAATAATGGGTCAAAAGTTATACCTCACAAACCATGATCAAACTTGAATTCTAGACCTCCATTTTGAAATCCTTGCACCAAAATCCATGCTAAAGGAGATGAGGGAAAATGGGTAGGAGGTGGATTTTGATTTGGATTTTTGCTTGATTTTTTGTGGATTTTTCAAGCATTTTTGAAGAACTTTTTTAAAGAGAAGGAGATGAAGAATGAAGGTCTGTTGGGGTTCAGATTTTGGCCAGAAAATGAGTAGGGGAGGAGAGAGAGGGAGGTGGAGAAAAATGGGGAGAAAGTCAAAGTCAATTCAAGGTCAAAAGTCTAACTAATTTATCCATTTTCTTTTCTTTTCTTTCATTTCTTTTCCTTTGAAATTCAAGTGGGGAAAAAAATGGGGGCTGCTGAATTTAGCTAAGGGGAGAAGTAAATGGGGGTGTGTGGGTGTGGGCACGGGTGTGGGGTGATGAAAAATGATAAATACAATACCCCAAATATCCATTTACGCTAAAAAAAAGCCTTTTTTCTTCAATAATTTATAAACCGTTTTGGCAAATGATTTCGTTCCAAAAACCACATGATAAATTTTTATTTAAAGTTTTATGATGCACAAAATTTGTTTCAACTCATTCCAATTTGTAATTTTCCCTAATTAAATGTATTAGTGACGGCTTAAAATAATAATAAAATAATATTTTTTTTCAGAAAATTTGAAATTTCACCAGCGGCTCAATAAACATCAAATAATAGCAATTACATAGCTAGAATATGTATATTTAATTTTTATAATAAGATATTTGTATTTTGACTTTTTACAGAAAACCCCTTTATTTTACCGATTTTTCGAAATTTCACCGAAACGATTTTCAAAACGCTACAATGCAGTTCTTGTTGAAGCCTCCACTGAGCAGTGAGGTTCATTGCTAATGGTTAGTGACTAAGGGCATCGGGAACTACGTTCATCTTTCCAGAATGATAATGTAGGTTGATGTTGAAGTCCGCCATGAGTTCTAGCCATCTTCTTTACCGCATGTTGAGTTCCTTTTGAGTAAATACATACTTCAGACTCTTGTGGTCAGTATATATATCCACTCATTCTCCCAAAAGATAGTGGCACCAAATCTTGAGTGCGAAGATGACGGCTGCTAACTCCAGATCATGTGTTGGATAGTTGCGCTCATGAACCTTTAGTTGTCTTGATGCAAAAGCCACAACATTTCCATGCTGGTGTAGAACACATCCTAATCCTTTACCGGACGCATTACAATACACAACGAATCCGCCAGATTGATCCGGTATTACAAGGATAGGTGCAGAGGTTAATCTCGACTTGAGTTCTACAAAAACCTTTTCACATGCTTCTGACCACACGGATGCTTCATCTTTATATGTGAGCTTGGTCAGGGGTGTTGTGATCTTTGAGAATCCTTCGATGAATCGTCGGTAGTATCCTGCTAATTCTAAAAAACTTCGTATATCTTTAACCGTCTTTGGTGTCGCCACTTACTGACAGCCGACACCTTAGTTGGATCTACAGAGATTCCTTCGCCTGAAACAATATGTCCGAGAAATCCGACCTGATCTAGCCAAAATTCACACTTGTTGTACTTGGCGTAGAGCTGGTGTTGTCGTAATGTCTCCAGGACAATGCGTAAGTGCTCATCGTGTTCTTTCCGATTCTTTGAATACACAAGGATGTCGTCGATGAAGATGACAACGAATCTGTCTAAGTACTCTCGGAAAGCTTGGTCCATCAGGTTCATAAAGATGGCAGGTGCATTGGTCACTCCAAATGGCATTACGAGATATTCATAATGACCATAACGAGTCATAAACGTCGTCTTCGGAATGTCGGACTCTTTGACCTTCACCTGATGATAACCCGAATGAAGATCTAGCTTTGAAAAGATACAAGACCCACTTAACTGATCGAAAAGGTCATCGATACGCGGTAGTGGATACTTGTGGATACTTGTTCTTAATCGTCACTTCGTTCAGAGTTCGATAATCCACACACATCTTGTAGGAACATTCCTTCTTCTTCACGAGTAACACCGGAGATCCTCAACTTGAAGTATTGGTCGAATCTAACCTTTCTTCAGGTGTTTGTCCAACTGAATGCGGATCTCCTTCAATCCCTCCGGATTTAACCAATATGGAGCTTTGATTATAGGTTGTGTCCCGGGTTGTAAATCAATACTAAACTCAAGAGCTCGATCGGGAGGCAAATCTGATATGTCTTCAGAGAACACATCCTCAAACTCTCGAACTACTTCAGGCTTTTCTTCTTCCGCAGGTAGAGAGAACACTTCTGCATTCTTTGGTTTAGCATGGTAGATTCCTGGCTCCAAGGTTCTATCTCCACTTTTGAAATAGAAGACTGGAAGATTTGGTATCTCAAATACTACCCTCCTTTAACGGTAGTCAATAGTAGCATAGAATACTCCCAGCCAATCCATTCCCAACACAACATCGAAATTTAGTATGTCCGGTACTTTGAAGTTTGTGTAGAATTCTCGACCGCAAACTACAACTGGGCACTGATCATATCCCAAAGTTGCCTTCAAGACTCCATTCCCGAAACTGACACTCCAGCTTAAAATGAGTGGTTTCATGGGAATCCCATGCGTTCTTACGAATCGTTGTGACATGAAGCGGATTGAAGCTCCAGTGTCGAAAAGTGCGAGTGCAGGAAGGAAGGCTACTAGTATAGTACCTAAGTTGTGTGAGATCATGTTAGATATAGAAAAAGTATAACGATATACAAGGATTGAAAGGTTTGAAAGGATGGGGGAGATTACCGGTGTTGACTTGTCCTGTGGCTTCGGCCTCCTCGGCCGTCATTGTAAAAGTATGTCGTCTCGATACATTCCTCCTTGCCGGAGGCACATTCCTCTATCCTTGGGGCAAGTTTCTCTGTGCCTGGTGGAATTGACGATGAGGCTGTGCAGGTGGTCCACGTGGAGCTGGTGCAGGAAGAGCTAGGCGAGGTGCAGGAGCCTGAATGGCTGGCCTCTACGGGGCTATGGTTGCGGGTCTGCGTGCTGGTGCTGTGTTAATACGATATGGTCATGCTCCTATCGCGTGAGTAGATGCGCCACAAATCAAACACAGTCCATTTGCATGCCTGCAGTCCTTCGCCAAGTGTCCAGTTCTCTTACAGTAGAAACAGAAATCTAAACTGGACCGGTTAAACGATCCTCCTGACCTCTAGGGTGCAAAAGTCGGCCTAGAAGCGGCTCCTCCTGTCATCTGTGTAGCGGGGCGTTTGATTCCGACTGTTTGGGGCTTACCCTTCTTCTTAACCACAGCTTCGTAACGACGTGCTGCCTTCAGGGCGAGTTCATGAGTTGGGTTGTCGCTTGTGGCTAATGCCGCTTGAATCTCCGGGTCTAAGCCCTGTGGGAATTGTCTAGCCCGAATCTCATCGGTCGGGATCAAGTGTGCCGCGAACCTTGAAAGATGGTGATGTCAGGATAATGATGTGTTTTACGGAACAGAATTTGATACGAATTCTTTACCTGCTAAGCATGATGAATTCGGCATCAAATTCATCCACTGATTTTACCCACATAGAGCTTTGTTGCAGGTGGATGAACTGTTGTTCCATCTCAAAACGGGCAGTCTTAGGGAAGAACTTCGCATCGAACAGATCGCGGATCGTCTTCCACTCTATGGGTTATGTGAGACGGCTTTCCTCAGCTTTCCGCTAGACTCTTGCGTTGTCGGTAAGCTGGAGCTTGGCCACACGAACCCAAGCTATTTCTAGTACCTGTGTTGCGGCAAGATCGTCCTCTATACTCTGGGCCTATTCTTCAGCCTCAATAGGACTTTCTTTCCCTGAAAAGTTTCTGAGATGCAATGCACGAAATTGCTTTACTCTGGGTGTTTCGGCTTCCAGGCGGTTCATGAGAATAGCAGTCTGCTGCTGCTGGCCCTCCAGAAGACTTTTGATGGCTTCTAAAATCACCGTTTGTTCATTAATCGGAGCAGCAACTGCAGGGAGAGGTGGTAAAGTAGGTGGTGGTGTGTTGCCATTGACATTGTTGCTGGTGTTGTTGGGAGAATCCATTACCTTGATAGAAAAGGAAAGGTTAGGATAGATTCAAGAAATTTGAAATGCAAGGAATGTATAGTTGTTGATTCTTAAAATTCTTGTAATATATTACTTAAGACTTCATACAGAACTGATCTGTATGGGCCTCCAACAAAACCTGTCCGCCCTGCTTCCCAGTAAACGGTAACGGTGATATGGCAAGCCCGCAACGTATTTACTATGAAATAAATACGTTAAGCATGATTAAGCAATATAATAATGAACAAAGATGACAAGAGTAATAAAATAAAACAGCAACTTTATTTACATTCAACCTTACATACACCTGTCTGAAAATAGAAGATACAATAATAAAAGAAAATGCCTAAACAATGGCATACAGAAAGTAAGTGCAGGCTAGAAAGAGCTAGTTATCTAGCTGAGCAGCAACCTGGTCCAAGTCTTCCGGGCTCGACTCTATCTCTTCAGAGTCCGATCCTCCTGACGAACATCCCAAAGAAAGAAACAAAAAGGAATGTCGTCAACGAATTGGCGCTCGGTAAGTCCCAAAAGAAGTAAGGGGAAATAGTATATCATGCGAATAGGAACTAAAAGAACAGAGGACATGTAAAATTGTATATGATCATTCATATATATAAGATATTTATTCTAACGTGCTTATTTGTAGTTTGATAAAGAAGGTATTCATGTATACGAGAGAAGTCTATCTTAACCCGTGGACTACGGTAACATGTAGTATAAGGCCCCGTCATAACCTACGGAACAACGGCACATGAATTCATATGTGTCTTTTAAAGTAACCTCTCGTGCCACGATATACGTTCCGTACTAATCTACCCCTTTATTCCCGTGTATTGTATAGATTAAGATTACAGGTCTTGGCCGAATCCATGGATGTAAAATGTTCAGGTTCATATTCAAGATGTAATCATGTATTCAGGTAGTCATATCGAGTTCATGTCACGTTATAACCATGGTTCGGTCACGTCGAGTCAAGTATACAAATTTGAATTTGATATTTGAATTCAAGTATTCAGGTCCAAGATCAAGTATTCAAGTCCGTGTTTGATTTTGAATTCTGGTTTGAGTTTGGACTCAGATTGAGTCAGACATTTATGAACGGGTTTAACTCTTGAATTTCTTATGTTCGGGAATAATCGACAACTGCTGTACATGGACAGCAGGATTTGTGTCTTTTTTCAAAACAATTGTCATTAAAAACACCGTTAAGTTGTCTAGCCTGAACAGACAGGCAATCACTTTCTCCGGCTCCTTGGGGCTCAAGGGAAATGATACCGCTTAAGCCTATGTTAACTTTATAGTCCTTAAAGTATCGTTTGCATATCTCGAGGGGGTTTTATGAAAAATATGTTAATATTGTTTTAAAATAACCCCGAGGGTGATTTACAAGATTTAGGGTTTTCATAAGCATGTATTTTAGTTATTGGGGTACTTTAATGATAAAAACTTAGCTTTTAAAATTTTATGGTATTTCATTGAAAACTAGTTCTTTTGGTAACTTGATGGTATTTTATTAACATTTTAATCTTTCATTTAAAAAAATAGTTTCATAATATATTTTTATTGAAAATATGGATTTATAATTTTTATATAATTTTTCAAAAATTTATTTTGTTTAGAAAAGTCACATTTCTTAAAAACCGTATTTTATTTCCTTTCGAAATCGAATACTCCGTGAGGAGTTCTGCATCTCGCTCTAGTATCCCAAAGATGTGCGGTAATTTGCACCATCCATTAGCGGGTCGCCTAACGAGGGTTTTAGAGGCGTATTTGCCAAGAATTACAAAATACCGTTTTAAAAGAAACCCGGTTTTGAAAAGATGTGGTATTTTAATGTAAAAGCTATTCTTTGAACCAACCATATTTATATATAGACCTCGTGCTAAGTATGCGTGTGGAGGTAGGTCGTTACCCTATGAATTTTTTCTCAAGGTATTGTTTTAACAATTATCGAAAAGAGATTTATACTAAAGTTCAAGGTATTTTAATGAAAAGGTTCATTTATATTTGTTTCACATGAAAATTTTGGTTAAACTTGAATCTACAAGTTTGTAATCAAAGTTATAAGTAGAGTGGTAAAATTAGTTTGACTTATGCATAAAGGAAAAGAGAGTTCTAAGTTTAAAAAGAAATGTATCGGATATAACTCCACTTTACCGATATATTTTTAGGAGATGAAATGAGATGAAAAGAAAGAGAGATGAGAGGGACTTACGGCTTGGTAATATCGAGAAGAGAATAAGGAAGAAGGGAAGGGGCTTCGTGGCGTCGCGGGAGCTCCGGAAACGGCTTCGATCTTTGATGGAAAGAGCTTGGTTGCTAACTCCACTTGACTGCACTTGCACTTAGGAACTTTTGGAATGATTTTGCTAAAAAAATTCAGAATAGAGGGAAGCTAGGGCATGGGGTGGTATTTACAGTGGAAAATTAGGGTTTAGGATTAAAATTTTGGATTAAAAAGGTGTTAAATGGTGAATTGAAAGGTCTCTGTTTGATTACAAGAAAATCAAACAATGCAGGGGAGTTAAGGGGAGTCGAAGGGACAAGTGTGCAAAGCACGGGGTGATTTGGACAATATCCAGCCACCGGCGGCGGTCAATATTGAAGAATGGGCGATCGGATTTGGTTGGCCCTGTAGGGTGTTTTTCGTCACCCCATTGAGATGGGAATACGCACGCGCTTGTCAGGCGTACTACAGATTCCCTCTGCCTAGGGTAGGCCAGGGTTTAATAATTGAGGGGATCCGAATCTCCGGCAGCCGCGAACTAAGCTGCCGTTAATTATCCCTCGCCTTTGGAGCGAGGGAACCTCCGATTGATGAGTTAAACTGGTCATGCGAACTCAATGTGCAGTGTACGTGTGTTTTATTTTGGAGGGGGCTTGGATATATCGGGAGCCACGCAGAGTTTTTACGGGGGTCCCGCTACCCGGACAGCAGGCTGGGGGTCAAGGGGGCTAGCAGCCCCCTTGCGGGGTGCGGGGTGCGGGGCAGCGCCCCGGCCCAAATTTTTTTTGAGAGGGGGTAGTTTTGTAGAGTATGTGTGGTGTGTGTGTGTACATATATATATAAATAAAAAAAAGGTAAAGGGCATCCAAAGGATGCGTAGGAAAAAGCGTCAGCGCTTTGGGTGCTAGCGCTTTGAGCGCAAGAGCGCTAGCGCCCCACGAGCCAGGCACGTGGGCGCTCGGATGCTAGCGCCCCACGTGTCAGCACGTGGGCACTCGGGCGCTAACGCTCTGAGCGCAAGGACGCTGGCGCTTTGAGCGCGAGCGCCCCACATGTCAGCACGTGAGCGCTCGGACGCTAGCGCTTTGAACACTAGCGCTCTGAGCGCAAGGGCGCTAGCGCCCTATGTGTCAGCATGTGGACGCTCTGGCGCTAACGCTTTGGGCACTAGCGCTTTGAGCGCAAGGGCGCTAGCGCTCAGCACGTGGGCGCTCGGGCACTAGCACTTTTGGCGCTAGCACTTCGAGCGTAAGGGCGCTAGCGCTTTGAGCGCTATCTGCACGTGGGCGTTCAGGCGGCAAAAGGGACTTGGTCCCTGCAATGGGAGTTGTACTCCCAGAAAGGAGCACTTATTATTTTGTATATATATATGAGGAGTTAAACTCCTAAGATATTTTGAAGCTGATGAAGGGGCTTCTCCCCTTGAGCCCTAGTTCTTCCCCAAAGTGGGGTTTCTGGAGATGGATCTTCTTCTTCTTCCTTTGTTGGCCGGATCTTGAAGATCAAGAAATATGAGATTTTAAAAATCTCTCCTTTCTGAGATCTGATGGCAAATCTGAGTTCCCCTTTGTGGGTTTTATGGTGAAAAACTATTTAGTTTTGGAAAAGGAAGAGTAAAACTCTTGATTCAATTCAAAAGAAAGAAGAAAGTTTAGAACCTTCAGAAAGGGGAAACAGGCACAAACCCTAGATTTTGTGAGGAAGGAAAAGTCTATGCTTTATTCATCATCATGTTGCCTTATATAGGCTTACACATTTGCATATAGCCCCTTGGGCTTTACAAAATGGTATTTTGCCCACCCCATATCTCATGTGCTATTTCTTTTTGCACATAAGCCATGGGCTTACAAAAATTTGGTTTTATGCCCATTTTATTTACATTCATGCATAAAAAAATAACATAAAAATTATTTATTACACGATTTCATTTTGGCATGGGGGAGGGCTGGCCGCTTCATGTTCGGACTCAACCTGGGCATAGGCCCACTTGGCTTGAGGTTGACTTTGACTTGGTCAACCGGGGTGCAATTTTCGACTTCAACAGGCCCGTCTCGAGATTTGTGCCACGTGTCAGATTGAGTATATATACCTCATTGCGCCTGTTTGATTTTTCTAAAACTTTTCATTTTTCAGTGTATTGCACGTGCAACTCTTGGGGTTCCAAAAATTAAAAAGAAAAAATCTAAAAAATAATTGGGTCTGATGGGAATCGAACGCACAGGATATGTCACAGCAGTACATGGGCTTTATCAGTGAGCTACAAGTTGTTTCTTGCTTTTATTTAACAAAAAAATAATTTTTAACTCTTACACAAGCTGTAATACTCTTTTCTATACAGTGATTTCAGAGTCGTTATAGTGGGGAGCAGACCTTCTGCTGGGAGCAGAAAAGTTTGTGAAAGAAAATCATATGTCAAGGATATATGAGTTCAATCTGTATCAGTGATGCAGATAGCTATCCATAAATAATCTTCTTATCCGTTATATTTTCAGTTTCGGCTGAGAGTATTTGGTTGGATTAATGGGACGGTTCTCCGCCGAAAACCGGACTGGGACGTTGAGACGTCTAGCCTGAATTCTGGGGGCAGATGCTATTTGGATTTATCCGTCCACCTCTCCGAAGATGCCAAGTTGATTTATGGCACCGTATATCGGAGGTTTGGATGGATGCAACCGTTGTAACAGATTTCTTCAGATTCCCCCCTTTTTTTTGAGAGGTTTTTGATTGTGGAGACGTTCTTCCATGTAGGTGCAAGCCCATGCAGTTAATTACGTTATCGCATTACGATAACCACTTTCTCCTCCTTCGGCAGTTCACTTCATGTCGTGTGTATTTTTGTTTGTTTTGGTTGCCCGTGGATTGTATACGGAGACTAGTTTGTGTCGTCGCCCGTAGGGTGCGAATTAGTCTAAATCCGTATAATTTTAGATTTGGGTTTTGGGTCAAGGATTTTCTTGACGGGATCCACGTTGGTAGCTTGGTTTGCCAACGGGAGTGAACTTAGGACGCAGATCTCATATAAATGAGGTTCATCTGTTCACGGGATATTTGGGTTTGATCTAAGGATCATTAGTCATATTTGAGACTAAAATCAACTTAGAAGCAAATGAGCGACGGGCTCAATTATATTAGTTTAAAGACATCGCGGTCCAACATTCCCATTTTGGGGACGAATGTTAGTTCAAGGACATTTCGGTCCATTATTCATCTTGCATGTACGTGTATTTATTACATGACGGAATGAACAATGGTGATATGGAATGCACCCAATTTGGGGTGCGGTCTGATTTGAAGTGTGCACGTCAATTTGGAAGTGCATTAATGTGGGATGGAAGGAGTTGTTGGTTGTCGGGACCCACCACCTCTCTAAAGACGTTGAGAAATTACAACGACATATATCGGAGATGTGAAGAGATATACCCTTAAACCAAATCACGTATTTGAGTAAAAGGGGGTAATGAACCTAAGAATCGTTAGTCATATTTGAGACTAAGATTATCTTAGGAGATATGAGATGAATATCATTTTGGATATTATCAATGAGAGATCATGTTTGAGACTAAAATCAGTTTGGAAATCATGAGCAATATGGGCTCGGTTAATTTAGAATCAAAGAGGCTTAAGCTCAGGAAATTTAGCCTATTTGGGCTGAAATTGGGTTTCTATACTATCTAGTAGTGTTAAACACTAATATATGCAGTGCTCACGTATATTTCACGTGGGGCGCTGGAATAATGTTGAGCACTAATCTTTTCTGGCACTCGTGTGTGAAACATGTGAAGTGCTCAGATATGGGCGTTGGCCAACCAGTGCTAAACACTTAGTCATTTTGACTGAGCATGGAGTGCCAAGCACTTTGCATGGCACTCACGTGGGAAGCACGTAAGTGCTCAGCGTTAATTTCAGATTTTATTTGCTCACCCCCTTTTTTGACATAAGTGCTAAGCATTTGGCTGGAGCTCACGTGTGAACCACGTGAGACGCCGGATTTTGGATTTCCGAGAGTGTTTCACATGTATTTCACGTTATTGTTTTATTTTGGGGTATTGGACTGCTTTATTTGGTGACTGCCTAATCAACACAATGGAGTTTTTCTTTGCTCTTTGGACGCTCACGTGGGAAGCACGTGAGGCGTTTTAATTTTTCTTTTATTTATTTTAAGCACTCACGTGGGAAACACATGAGGCAATATAATAGTGCTAAGCACTAATTTTACTCACGTGTGTTTCACGTGAGACGCCAAGTTCTTCTTGTTTTTAGAGATATTAATCTCTGTTAATGACATTTTAGTCATTGGTAATCATCAAGATTTCTGTTTTGAAGATCTTGAATTTTCATCATTGTTTTTATTAGAGAACTAAGTTCTCTTTTATTTTTATAAGAACTAAGTTCTTTATATATGGTTAAATCATAATTTCGGGGGAATTAAATTTCTAGAACATATGTTCTTTTTCTTCTTTTTTTTAACCTAGTTCTTTTCCCTAAGTTTTGAGTCTGGAGAATAGAATTTCCCTGATGAGAATTAAATTCTCAACTTGTGGGGAGATTTGCTTTTACAAATCTCAAACCAGAGGAAGAATTAAGTTCTTGTATGAAGGGTTAAAGCTTATATCCATTATACTAGGCAAGAGAGATACTTTTAATCTCTCCTTTTTTATTTACCTAGAGTGTTTTAAAAGAGGAAGGTCTTCTTTTTTTGAGAATTAAATTCTCTGTTCTCTCAAGAGCTCACTGTATTTTGGCAGGAGCTTATAGAGTTTTTTTTTTCTATATTTAGACTTGAAGTCTTGGGTCCTTTATATAGTGGAGGCAAGTTTATTAATTAATTTTGAGAAAATTTCTCATTGAGAGATTCCAATTGGTTTAATTGGACTCAAAATTGATTTTGGGACTTTTACGTACCGTTAGATCTTTGATCCAAGTGTTTCTGTCTTACAGAATATGTTTTCTTGTTTTAGCAAGATTGAGAGAATATTCTCCCATATATAAAATAAAATTTTATTGAACGGTGATATTTTTATCACCATTGGATTTTTAATCCAGGGGTGCTCGGTTTAACAGAGCACAATCTTTCTTTGTTTAGAAAGATATGGGAAATATCTTCCATCTCCTTAGATTTTTGATCCACCAACTTTCTGTTTAACAGAAAAATGCTTCCCAATAGAATTTAATTTTAAGCTTAATCACCATTGGATTTTTGATCCAACGGTGACTTGTTTGAGTAGAACTTAATTCTATGTAAGAAGGTGCCCTCACGTGTTTAACACGTAAGGCTTATTTAGCTTCTCTGATTTGGCGCCCATATGCCCTGCATATGGGCGCTCATGTGTTTAACATGTGAAGCCAATTTGGCATATAGTTGTTTGAATGTAGCACTTATATGCTTTGCATATAGGCGCTCACGTGTTTAACACGTGAGACTTATTTAGCCTATTAGGTGTTTGATTGCAGCGCCTATATGTTTTGCATATAAACGTTCACATGTTTAACACGTAAGGCTTATTTAGCCTATTAGTTGTTTGATTACAGCGCCTATATAATCTGCATATAGGCGCTCACGTGTTTAACACGTGAGGTTTGAGTTGTGGGGAACTTTCTCCCCTTTTCTTTTTTATGAAGGAACAGGGACAATCAGTCTTATGAGTTTTGATTGGTGTAATTTATTGCATATTTATATAACTATATTTATCTTAATTTTGCACATTTATGTTGTTCCGGATAGGTTTTATGAATTAATACAGGTTATATGACTTCAACGCTAAAATACGCAAAAGATTAATTACGTGCGTGAAATAGAGATTTAATTGGAGTTAATAAAATATAAAGAATTGATAAGTTAAATTTATTTCATATTTTCCATATTTTTATTAATTAATAAATTGTATTATTTATAATTTGAGAACATATGTGGAGATTATGTGTAAAAATATAAATTCATATGTTTCTTAAATAATAAGTAATATAATTATGAGAAAATTGGTTTCCTAATTGAAATAGATACTGCTAAAAGATTTGTTTTGAATATTTTTTTCAGGTTTAAAAGTAGTTATATCAATTCAAAACAGCAAATCAATTGAGGAAACTTAATCAGAGCAGAAGATCAATTCCAGACTGCCTAGTTTAGTGCCATCAAAAGATTCAATAGAAATCTATTAGAATTAGGAATTGAGATTGTTTGGAAAAATTGTATTCTCTTATATTTTTTATTACTTGATCTCCAAACTTCTTAGCCCTATATATAGAGAGGTAACGTTAGGGTTGGAGGCATCTCTCCATAGTTTAATTGTTTAGGGTTTTGGGAAAGATCAAAGATACTTGTGATAGTTGTTTTTAATATGAAATTTGTTTTATTTGATAGTCGTTTCTCTTCTATTATGAATAGTTAATCTATTTTTTTAGGGTTTAGAATTATTCTTTCTATCATGGTTGAAATGTTTTAATATATCCGTCTCCTTTCTATTGGTTTTCATGGTGAATTTTTCTTGATCTAAAGTCTCTCTTTTTGTTTTTCATCTTATAAACTAAATTATATGATGATAGTTGACGCCTTGAATAGGTTTAGAAACTAGTTAGATTAATGATAGCGTGACGAATTAGAAATCTAATTAGAAAAGGTAAGAGATGGTTTTTAATTAAGGAAATTCGACCTAATTAAACTAGGATAATTTAGAGTATCCGATAATACAATCTAATTCATAAATTGACAACTTATGAGTTAGTTTGTAGAAGGTTAAACTAGATTATTTTTAGGGTAATTAGATTAACATGTTTTGATTTTTTTGCTAGATGATGTGGTGTGATTGATAGGGTAAATTTTTAAACGCATGATTTATACTTTCATTAATTGATATTTCTGTTGGGGTCAAAAATTATATCTCGGTTGGCCAAGTCAAAGTCAAAGTCAACCCAAACCAGATGGGCCTAAGCCCAGGTCAAAGGGACCGGCCCCATGACAAAAGGAATGAAGCCATAAATCGATTTAATGTAATTCTTTATATATATATATATATGTATAGAAATAAATGTATGTAAAATAAGAAAAAAACCAAAATTTTGTAAACCACATAGCTTATGTGCAAAAAGAGATAAGCATATAAGGCATGTGGTTGCATAAGTGCCATTTGGCAAAGCCTAAAGGGGCTATATGTAAAATGTGTAGCCTATAAAGGCAAACATGATGAAAATATCTACAACAACTTTCTCATTCTTCCCAAAAAAACTAGGGTTTGTGCCTCCATCCTCTCTCTCCCAAGTTTTTCCTCTTCCTTTTCATTTTCCAAATAAATCAAGAGCTTAGCTCTCTTTTTTTTAAAACTAAATAAAGTTTTACCATAAACCCACCTTCCAAGACTCCATCAAGAGAAGAAAAAGGGTCTCTTTTTTTATTATCCAAGATCAAAATCTTGGAGTTTCAAGAGAACCCATTTTGGGTTTCTTCTCAAAAGAGAAAGGAGAAAATCTTTCGGATTTTAACTCCACAAATGAAATTCTTTTGGAGTTTAACTCTACAATAAAACTTTTTTTTTGAAGTTTAACTCCGAATAAAATTGCTTTAAGATTTTAACTCCAAATAAATTTTTTTAGAGTTTAACTCCATCACCAATAAAAGAAGAAGAACTTTTGGGAGCCCCTACTCCCTTTCACGTGAGGAAGAGGGAACTCCCACTAAGTGGGAGCTTTCTCCCCTCTCACGCTCCCCATTTAGTGGAGTTTAACTTCACACCAAATAATGATCTTTTTGGAGTTGAACTCCATTTAAAATTATTTTGGAGTTTAACTCCACATTAAATATTTTTTTTGGAGTTTTACTCCATTTAAAATTCTTTTGGAGTTTAACTCCACACCAAATAATGATCTTTTTGGAGTTGAACTCCATTTAAAATTATTTTGGAGTTTAATTCCACATTAAAAATCTTTTTGGAGTTGAACTCCATTTAAAAATCTTTTAGAGTTTAACTCCACAATAAAAATCTTTTTGGAATTGAACTCCATCTAAAACTCTTTTTGGAGTTTAACCCCACATTAAAAAAAAATTTGGAGTTAAACTCCATTTAAAATCTTTTTGGAGTTAAACTCCATATTTAAAATTCTTTTGGAGCTTAACTCCACATTTAAAATTCTTTTGGAGTTTAACTCCGCAATAAAAATCTTTTGGAGTTGAACGCCATTTAAAATCCTTTTTTGGAGTTGAACTCAATTTAAAAATCTTTTGGAATTTAACTCCATATCAAAAACTCTTTCGGAGTTTAACTCTACATAAAAAAATAATTAATTAATTAATTTTGAGGCCCTACGTGTGTGGGAGGCTTCCATCAAATGGGAGCCTTCCCCTCCCCCTCACGTGAGAGAGCTCCCATTTAATGGGAGCCATTTAGCCCCCCCCCCCCCCTCACATGAGAGCACGTGATGAGGAGGGCTCCCATTAAATGGGAGCCCTTTGGCCCCCTCTTGTGAAGTCACGTGAGGGGGAGGGCTCCCCATTAATTGGGAGCCTCCCCCCACCTTTTATTTTTAATTTTTTTTCTTTCTTTCTTTCTTCCTTCTTTTCTTTCTTTTAATCTTTTTTATTTAAAAAATATATATTAAATAAATTATAAATAATATTTTTTCTTAAAAAAAATAATATTTCTCTAAATATTTATTTATTTATTTATTTTTGCTTTTTTTATAATATATATATATATCATTTTTTTCTTACAAATGGAACAAAACAAAATGAACACGTCTCCATTATAATAAAACACACACACACACACCAACACATCACATTGAGTTCGCATGACCGATTTTACCCATCAATCGGAGGTTCTCTCGCTCTAAAAGCGAAGGGTAATTAACGGCAACTTAGTCTGCGGCTGCCGGAGATTCGGATCCCCACAATCAATAAACCCCCGCCTATCCTAAGCAGGGGAAATCTATAGTACGCCTGACAAGCGCGCGCGTATTCCCATCTCAATTGGATGACGAAAAACACCCTGCAGATTCTGGCACGTCCGGTGGGACCTTTCTCTCCTCCCATATCTCGGGTCAAGTGTTCATGCGAACTCATTTAACATATATGCCGATGTTTGTACTGAAATAATGTTTTTTCGTGCAGCAATCAATTTTCAACGACAATGTCTCCTAAGATGGATCCAGCTTCAGATGCGACCCCGATTCCATACGTGGTCAAGATCAATGCTCGTGTGGTTCTCCCCGCAAGCCTCAGTCGACAGTGGGAGGAACTGCCCCGCCAGTTTGGTTCCGTCATCATCTATCCTGCCGGAAGCGCTCATCTGGCAGAAATCCCGGCAAAACAGGTGGCCAAGCCGGTCTCAAGGGGAAAGAGGCCGAATGTTGTGATCTCTAAGGCACCACGACTGAAACTTAAGACGGTGTCTGAATGACTCTCTGGTGCTCCAACTGGGGGCAAGACTTCCGGTACAAAGGGCAACATCAAACGTTGTGGACGAACTCAGGCGATGACTCTAACAAATGCACAATCAGGCGTATCTCCAAAGTCCTCCATCGTCCGGTCTACGGCGGCTTCCCGAAGAGCCGTAACTAGCCAAGTGCTCAAAACAGAAAGGCTGAGACAGAAGCGGCTCAGGTATCGAGCCAACAAGAGGACCAGGACTCCGGCCAAGTGGAATCTTGTGAGATTCCAAGAGCAGAGTCATCCTGCGACGACGGCTGAGTTGACCGTAAAAGTCAGCAATTCTTTCGAACCTTTGAAGTGGGTTCAGAAAAATGCCATAACCGCCATAATCAAGAAGACGGCAGTCCGAACGATGTTGCAAAGAGACGTGTCCCAGCCCCGACAGAGAAAACATGACACCATCTCTTCAAGTGTCTATCAGGCGCTCTGTGCCGCGCGAAAGAAGCGGGGCAAATCCAGAAAAGAAGCGCCAGCACCATTCAAGACCCTGATCAGGCCAGCCGCTTTCAGTCGATTTCCCGTTACCGAAACAGGAGGGCCACGACAACGATCTGTGAAATCAGCTGCCGGTAATAAAAAGATAGTGGGATGTGTTATCCATACGGTCTATATGGCGGGCGGGCGCGCGTCCCAGCGACAACTTGCGCAACAAAAGTAAGGATGGGGCCACCACATCCCAAGCCCAATCTGGCTTGAATGTGGTTGCTGCTTCCAAAGATTAGCAGCCTCCACTGGATGAGGAAAACCCTCTCGATGAGGCCGATAGGCAGATTGACCTCTCAGTCCATGTAGAGTCAAGCTCGGATAGCGAGGAAGGGCCGACGTTTTGCCCCATGACTGCAGAGCAAGAGCTGCTTCAAGAACTCCGAAAACAGCTCAGGAGTAAATATAAAGAGATGGCCAAGCTTTACTCCAAAATCGACGACTTGACGAATGTCATGATGCAGCTTATGGCTCAAATCGCCCGGACACCTCCCAATCAAGCACAATTCTCTACTCATGAGCCGGGTGATGACAACCCGAAGCAACCGATGCCTGTCCCCTTGGGTCAAAAATTGGGCGAGCCGAACGAAAGCTGGCTACATTCTTCTTATGGAGACGCCTTGGCCCCAGATAGCACCATCCCGCTAACACAGGATCGGATAATGGATTTGGTCACCAGCAAGGTTAAAACATTGGTGGCCGAAGCCGAAACTCAGAAAGAAATTGGCAGTAGTGGGCAGCCATATCCCGTACAGTACGATCTGATTGAATTCCCCAGCGGCTACATCATTCCTAAGTTCAGAAAATTTGACGGGACGGGAAACGCAAATCAGCACGTCGCCCACTTTAAAGCGTCATGCGGAAATAAAGGGGGCAACGACGCACTTCTTCTTCATCAATTCGTCAACAGACTGACCGGTGTCGCCTTCGACTGGTACGCGAGCATACCAGACGGGTCCATCACTACATTTGCCCAAATGGAGTCTCTGTTTCGACAAAGATTCATGAGTGTTAGTGACAAAATCTCTATTGCTGACCTTGTGAGGACCAAGTCGGGGAAGAATGAAAGCAACACGAACTTTATTGCCCGGTGGCGCAACCTCACTGTCAAGTGCGAACCGCCGCTAGAGCAGGACCAGTCTGTCAGCCTCCTCATTGGGAACCTCAGCAATTGGATGGTCCCATTCATATGTACAGCAGGCCTTAAAACGTTTCAGGAGCTGACCAAGAAAGTCTAAATGCTGGAACACTCGAAGCAAGAGCCTACTCCGGACTCACAGAAAGACAAGACTTGAAAGAGCAAGAGGGACGACAACCGTAGAAGCGGGAATTCCAGCAATACCAATGTCTTCAATGCGTCTGATAATGAAGATAAGCGAAAGGCGAGCGAATCCAAAACCAACCGGTCTTGAAAGCCAGTGCTGGGAGGAGAAGGGCCTTCCCTGGAGGAGAAAAAGAACAAGGTTTACTCTTTCAGAAGGGACAAGGTCCGCAAGATATTCAAAGATGTCTTGAACAATGGTCTATAATTGCCGAAGTCAAAGAGACCCCATGAAGCAAAAATGACCGACAATCCCCTGTATTGCCCATACCACAGAGTAGTGAGCCATGCGATTGAGGATTGCTATATTTTCAAAGACTGGGTCGAGAAGCAGTACAAGACTGGAGAGATTGAGCTGTCTAAGAGTGTGTTGGTGAACAATCAAGTTGCAACCACCAACTTCATACAGACAGAAGCTAAAGCCATCTGGGAGCAGACAGCTGAACCCGCTGCCTCGAGAAATGAAACTGACTCACCGCAGTCTCCGTGAAGTATGCACATATCTAATAAGACGAAGAAGATACTGAACCTACTTCGGAAAGAACCCAGAACGGAATAGGAAGGGCAGAAGAAGCCTACCATTCCAGCTGCCAATTCGGTTCCATCAGGCTCAAAATCCAAAAAGCTCAAGAAGAAGAAAAGTGCAGCTCGACGCGAAAAAGAGTCTGCAGGGAGATCGACCATTCAAAAATATATTGATTCTCTCAAAGACTATGAACAGAAGGAAAGAACTCTAATTCAATTGAAAGAGTTCTTCCCTGTAGAAGCAGCTGAGATTTTGGAGGAGCTAGAAGAAGACTCCAATGAAGAGATCCCTATAGTGACTTGCTACGCCATCCATCTGGGCAGCGACTCTGAGGAGGAGCTCTGTTTTCCCGAAGAGGACGAGGAGCTCGCCACAAAGGCCAACCAAATCCGGCTCAGAAGCGGCAGGGCTCTACTTCCAAGTTAGGGCAACGCCCCAAAAGGGAAGGAAAAACAAGTCACTAATGAAGAAGATGGTGGAAAGCTGGCTCATGAAAATTTGAGTCCTTCCTCAGTGGACTATAATGTCTTGACTCATCTCCGGAAGCTTCTGTCTCTCCTGAGCATCTACGATACCTTGGTCCCATCTAAGGAACTTAAAGATGTTCTCATCCACGCTCTACAAAACCCTGAACGGTATCAGACTCGCTTTGAGGAAATTAATATGAAAGAATCCTAGTATGCTCTGCATGCCGCCACAGTCACGTTTAAGGACGAAGACTTGCTACTGGGAACGGCTGAGCATAATCGGCCGCTTTACGTGACAGGGTACAGCGACGGAGACCGAATTAATCGCATATTGATTGATCCAGGGTCCTCAGGGAACATCATGAACTTGCGAACTCTGAAGAGTTTGTCAATGGACGTCCGACACCTGTTGATTGATCTGTTTTAAAGAAGTGTTTGTAGAATAACCGCAATCAATAATGGTGTCGCGTGTAGCTAGACCGAGATGAGTACGGGTCGTCCTCGGGGAAACGTTGAATCTTTTAATCTTAGTTTAGACGTGTTGATTAGGAAAGCAGGAAGAATAAAGAATGGTGAAGAATGGTTGTAGGTTCTAGATCTACGTCAAACACGGATGCAGGATATAAATCTAGATTAATTACGGATGTAGGTTTTATATTAGAAGGGGGCTTGTAGGGTTCGTCAAGATTTAGTAGTCATGGATGATTAATTAAAGATTACTCCTTTTATCCTTTAATAGATTTAAAACTAGATCGACAGTGATGCATGTAGATTAGGGTTTCTGGAGGGAAAAGGGCTTCCACTCTTAACCCCTGTTTCCTGATTTAAAATCAGGAAAATTTACGGAGGAGGCATCACATGCTAACACGTGACTAGCGGTCACGTGTTGACACGTGACATTTAAAAGCAGCGACATAAGACGCATTCGTTCCCTGATTAAATAAAGAAAAAAAAGGCTCCAGAAAAGGTCACGTGCTCACACGTGACCAGGGGTCACGTGTTGGCACGTGACGGCTGAGTAGCGGCCAGAGAACAGAGCGCAAAAGGAGAAGAAAGGCCCGTTCCAGGGGTCGCGTGCCTACACGTGACCGGGGGTCACGTGGCCACACGTGACCGGCTTTCAAAGCCTCTTTATTTAACAGAATTAAATTTTGAAGAGCATTCAAATCTTTCCAAAAGAGAATGATTATTTGGAACCGTTGGATTAAAGATCTAAAGGTGATTAAATGTCACCTATTTATGGAAAAATCTTGAACTTGGAAAGATTTCCCCTTAAAATCTAACTGAAATAACAAAGGAATATCTTTGGATTTAAAATCCAATGGTGAATAAAATTCACCTAATAATCCAAAGGTCCAGATGAATGATGAATGTAAATCAAATCTCTCAATAAACAAATCAAATTTTTCAATGAAAGATTCACTAAAACTGATTGATTTTCTTCTTTCTCCTATAAATAGGAGCCAAGAAGAATACATACAAACAGACAGAGACATACAGAGAGAGAGAAATAGAGCCTTGAGATTTTGGGAAGAATTTGATCCTTTGCAAAAGAAAACCTTAGGTAAGAAGGGAGAGGCTTAAAAAAGAGAATTTAATTCTCAAAGAGTTTAACTCTTATATAAAAAGAATAACTTAGTTCTTTCTCTGGTCGAGGATCTGCAAAGTGCAAATCTCCCCATGAATTGAGAATTTAATTCTCATTGGGTTGAGATCCAGCCATGCAGATCCAAAACACAGAGGAGGAACTGAGTTCAGAGAATTTAATTCTCACAAAATGATAGGAATTCAATTCCTTTGGGATAAAGTTAGGGCTTAACCCTATGTTATGGGAATTTAATTCCTTCAAAATGAACGGAACTAGGGTTTCACCCTAATTGAGAATATAATTCTCTCAAACTCACAGGAATTTAATTCCCTTAAGAAAAGAAATTAGGGTTTAACCATATTAAGAATATAATTCTTCAGAAGAAAACGGGAATTTAATTCCTCTAAAGTTTAGGGTTTAACCCTATGAACAGAACTTTAAAAACATGCAGAGTCACGTGCTACCACGTGACCCCTGCAAAGACCAACGGAATAGAACTCTGAAGCAGACATCTCACGTGTTACCACGTGACTCCAGCGAAGATATGTAAAAGAGAACTTTGAGGCAATGCCTCACGTGCCCCACGTGATCCCTGAAGCACATAAAGGAACAGCGAAATAAACAGGGACTCTAGGGCGCCATCACGTGTTACCACGTGACCCCTAATGAGTATTCTAATAAACCAGAGCATGGGCCCCCATCACGTGCCCGCACGTGATGGCTTTCAGAGCTAAAAGTGTTAAACACTTATCGTAGAACAAAACAAAGAGAAGAAGGGCGCTCTCACGTGCTACCACGTGACCCCTCTTGCCTTAGTGTTTAACACTAAATTGGAAACTCTGTATCCAGTGTTTAACACTGACTTTCTTAGTGTTGAACACCAACTTGGAAGACCCTATTTCCAGTGTTTAACACTGATCTGCCTTAGTGTTAAACACTAATTTGAAATCTCCATTGCCAGTGTTTAACACTGATTTGCTTTAGTGTATAAGCACTAATTTGAAAGCCCTGTTGCTAGTGTTTAACACTAACTATCTTTTAGTGTTAAACACTAACTTGTCAATCTCACTCCCAGTATTCAACACTGTTGGTCTTTAGTGTTTAACACTAACTTTAGCCCAATTGGCTAAGTTTCTAGAGGCAAAGCCTCTTCTTCAATAGACCAACAGAAAGCCAATATTCTAAACATGATTGGACTTAGCCCAAGCTGGCCATAAGTCCTCAATTCAAACTTAACTGGGCTAATGGGCTCATAACATAATTAATTGGTCTTGGTCCCAAATTGGGCCGAAGACTATTTAATCTACCTTGGTTCAAGAGTACATCTCTTCACTCCTTTGATACTTGGCGTTGTAATTCCTCAACGTCTTCAAAGAGGTGGCGGGTCCCGATGACCACGCATTGCTACGGACTGTGGGGTCCTTAAACTCATGGACTATGAGGTCCTTAACCTTGACCGTGATGTCTTAAAACTAACGCCGGACTGTGGAGTCCTTAAATCCATGGACTATGAGGTCCTTAACCTTGACCGTGATGTCTTAAAACTAACGCCGGACTGTGGAGTCCTTAAATCCATGGACTATGATGTCCTTAACCTTGACCATGATGTCTTAAAACTAACGCCGGACTGTGGAGTCCTTAAATCCATGGACTATGAGGTCCTTAACCTTGATCGCAATGTCTTAAAACTAACGCCGGACTGTGGAGTCCTTAAATCCACGGACTATGATGTCCTTAACCTTGACCGCAATGTCTTAAAACTAATATTGGACCGCAATGTCCTTAAACTACCTATTGACCGCAATGTCACTAAACTAAACAACAGGGCTCCCTTAATTGCTCTCTTGTCGGATCTAAACGATCCCGTTAAGTTGATCTTAGTCTAAAAACTAGGCTGGCGTATCCTTAACAAACGTTTAAGTCGATCTTAGTCTCAGACGAGACTAACGTATCCTTAAACCCAAACCCTCAAACCCAAATCTAAGATAATACGGATTTGGACCAGTCCACGCCCTACGGGCGACGACATAACTCAGTCTCCGTATACAATCCACGGGCAACCAAACATAAAATAAACACACACGACACGAAGTGATCATCTGGAGAAGGAGAAAGTTGTTACCGCAATGCGGTAGCGTAATTAACTGCAGGGGCTTGCGCCTGCAGGGAAGAGCGTCCCCACAATAAAAAAACCCTCAAGCGAGGGGGAATCTGACGAAGTCTGCTACATCGGACGCATCCGTTTAAACCTTCGATACATGGCGCCATAAATCAACTTTGCATCTTCGGAGAGGTAGACGGATAGCACCAATTAGCATCTGCCCCGAATTTCAGGCAAGACGTCCGTCGCGCCGTCTTTCGGAGAGGAACAACCCCTATCTTGATATAGATCTCCGTTCATGTCTAACCTTTACCAAAACAATCGTTAATCTAATCTCTAATCGCGGTCGAGACTAGCAATAAATTGGTAGCGCGCCCGATTAGGATATTAATGATTCTTTTGGTAAAGTTTATAAATTTTATAGGACGTAAAAAGAGTTTAAGGATCTTCATCATCCATTAATCTACCATAATCCTACGAACCCTAACAAACGGAAAATTACTCGCGTATGTTGGGAAAAGAAAAGATAGAAAGGGAAATCATATTGAAAACTACAGAAAATAAAATGATATAAGAAAAAAACTATCTTTATTAATCAACAAGATCAAGTACACTTTGTTCCTTTGGAAAATGATTACAAAACCCTAGTTTGCTTCTCGATCTCTTCTAAGGAGGTAGATGAACTGTCGATGATCAACCAGGATTCTTGAGCTGTCGTGGACTTCGTGATCACGTCGGTTTGATAATTTTTCCAAAAGGCTCTCGGTTCTTATTTATAGTCACAGAGCCAGAACCCTAGTTTCCTAATATGGTAACTAGTTGTTAGGATCCCAACTAGAAAATCCAGAGCCCTAAATCCTTAATATTGCGGCGGAACCGCGGCTATTAGGTGGGTTTGGCCGCAGATCCGCGGTGGGGTAGAGGAGTCTTCGCGTCAAAAATCTTATGGCCTCTTCTGGTGACATATGTAGACTATTTTGATATCTGGAATCTGAAAATCTTCTCTAAGTCTCTGCCAGAATTGATTTCTTCGATTTACTTTAAGATTTCGGCAAATTTGATCTCGCCAACTCGGATTTCCTTGATTTTAGTCCTGATATAATTTCTGCACAATAACTCAATAAATAATATTAGTAGAATTTTGTTTTTATTGAGATATTATCTTAACCATTTGACATGATATTATAGTTTTAGAAGAATTGGTCAAAGATATTTGATAAGATAAGCATATTTAAATGGACTAAATATGATATAGATATTATATGCTTACATTTTCCTTCATAATGTTAATTATAATATATAAACATATGAAAATAGTATTTTTACAGATAAACTTTCATATGTGTCATATTTATAATAAACCCCTTTTATTATATAAAAATAGTAAGGAAAATGTCATAGCAAATGCATAATATTTTTGACTGAACACCTGTCAAGGGAAAAGATTGTCATTCAAGACTTCAATCAAAATTGCCGGCATGTTCTGGGATCCATAGTTCTGCCAATCAAATTTGGGGATCTGCAGACCGAAGCTAAAATATACGTGATTGACGCTGACACGTCTTATAAAATTCTCCTGGGGGGGCCGTGGCTCCACGATTACGGTATTATTCCGTCAACTCTCCATCAGTGCATGAAGTAACTAAAAATGGCAAAGAAAGACGCATTGATGGAGACATCCAGCCATTCGGTGTGCATGAAGTCCGATATTAGGATTCTCGGTACTTTATGAACCACCGAAATACTAAGCCACAACTGACTGAGGACAGAGCGGCCCCAAAACCCAAAAGCAAATCTGAGCTGGCTGTCACCTTCGAAAGCAAAAAAACCCCAAGTGCGTCCGCGTTTCGGTAGTGACACTGATGAGTCCGACGCTGGAAGTCCGTCCTTCCATAAAACTCGTCCTCGTTTCGGTAGCGATACGGACGAATCTGATACTGAAAGCCCATCTAGCAGCAAAGTCCGCCATCATCTTAGCAGCGACACTGAAGAGCCGGAGGAAGAGGACTTGCCTTGCAATAGCTGTGCAGATTAGACCCCCATGCAACAAGCGAAACTACGAGAGACCTTTGAAATTACAGAAGGGTCCCTAGTTGTCAAAAGGGTGCCGGAGCAGATGTGCAAAGAGCTCGATGCATTGTCAGTCTCTACTATGGACCAGCTGAAAACTTTCTACATCCCGGAAGGAAAAATGGACAGAAGGGCATCATGTTTTATGGGTCAAATCCTGTTGTGCACCCGGATGATTTGTCTATCGCGTGCCTTCCCTATGAGAGAGGCATAAGAGTCGTCCTCAATCCCAGATACTATGCGCCTGAGATGCGGGAATATTTCAAAAGGTGCGGATGCCGGTTATATCAAATGGAGTTCGAAATAAAGTTTTATGAAGGGTTATGGCATCTGCCTCAAGTCCGAGCACTCATCGATGGAAGAATTCCAGATAGACGGGGCATAGGTTTCATCCAGCCTGATTCCAAGGCATACTACATGATCCATATTGGTGAAGCCAGCGAAAGGTCAAATGATGATGACGAGCTAGCCGAGCCAGAAGAAGCTCCTCAAGAGCTCGAAGATAGCGGACAAGCAACCTTTGACAAGCTAACCGAGATTGACTTGGAACGCCCGATAATCCAAGACCGACCTACATCAGCTCACTCTTGTCAGAGGAAATGAAAGAGCAGATAATCGCCCTGCTGTATAATTTCGTCGACTGCTTTGCGTGGACGTACAAAGAAATGCCTGGTCTTTCTCCTGAAGTGGTCGTGCATAAGCTGGCTATATCTCCTGATGCTAAGCCAGTCAAACAAGCTCCTCGAAGAATGAGAAGGGAACTGGAAGAAAAGGCCATCGAGGAAACCAAGAAACTCATCCATGTCGGCTTCATCAGGGAAGAGAAATATATGGACTGCATCGCATGCATAGTACCAGTGAAGAAGAAAAATGGGCAGATCCGAGTTTGTGTCGATTTTAGCGACCTCAACAAGGCATGCCCTAAAGACGACTTCCCGCTACCGATCATGGAAATGATGGTCGATAACACCTCAAATTACGAGCTGTTCACCTTTATGGATGGCTCATCTAGATATAATCAGATCAAGATGTCGCCTGAGAATGAGAAACACATAGTATTTCGAACCCCGATTGGAATATACTGCTACAAAGTGATGCCGTTCGGACTGAAGAACACAGGTGCTACATATCAAAGGGCAATGACCAATATCTTTGATGACCTAATTCATAAAGTCGTCGAATGCTATGTTGATGATCTGGTCGTCAAGACTAAAGCTAAGGCCGACCACATCCAAGATCTTAGGACCGTTCTCACCAGACTGAGGGAATACGATCGGAAGATGAATCCTCTAAAGTGCATTTTTGGCGTGTCATCGGGAAAATTCCTAAGCTTCATAGTCCGACATCGAGAGATCGAAATTGACCTATCAAAGATAAAGGCCATCATGGAGATGCCCCCTCCAAAGAGTCTGACGCGGCTAAGATCTTTTCAAGGCAATCTTGCTTATATTCAAAGGTTTATCTCAAATTTATCGGGGAAATGTAGACCCTTCTCAAAGCTCATGAAAAAAGGAGCTTCTTTTATCTTGGATGCCAAATGTCAAGAAGCGTTCGAAAGCATCAAATAGTACCTGTTGCACCCTCCTGTGCTTGCTGCCCCTATTTTAAATAAACCATTGATTCTCTATACTGCCGTGCTAGATGAGTCGCACGATGCACTCCTTGCCCAGAACAACGAGGAGGGAAAAGAGAATGCCCTCCATTACTTCAATCGAACTTTAGTCGGGGCGGAACACAACTATTCCCCGATCGAAAAGCAATGCCTGGCTCTGATGTTCGCTGTAAAGAAGCTGAGGCACTATCTGCTCGCTCATCGGGTTATGCTGATCTCTAAGGTCGACCCACTCAAACACTTAATGACCAAAGCAAGCCTAGCCGGTAGAATGTCAAGATGGGCTGTCATGCTACTTGAATTTGACATAGTTTATACTCCTCAGAAAGCAGTAAAAGGGCAAGCTCTTGCGGAATTCCTTACTGCTCATCCCGTATCAGAAGGGTCACCGCTCAATTACGAGTTACCCGACGAACAAGTGCTGCACCTCGAGGAAGATGAGCCATGTTGGAAGCTCTACTTCGATGGAGACTCATCAATGAGGAGCTCCGGCAAATCAAGCATCCCCGCAGATAAAAGCAGGGATAGGATTGGTGTTCATCACCCCATCGATGGGAACCCTATGACGTTCTTTTGCTCTCACCGAGCCTCGCACAAACAACGAGGCTGAGTACGAAGCTCTGATAGCTGGTCTGGAGCTAGCCATAGAAATGGGAACCCTTCGGCTACGGGTTTACGATGATTCCCAGCTTGTCGTCAACCAAGTAAGCGGCGACTATAAGATATATAAACTCGAGTTAGCTCGGTACAGAAGCCGGGCGGTGGAGCTTATGAAACAACTCGCCCATATTGAACTAATGAGAGTTCCTAGAGCGTTGAATGGAAAAACCGACGTACTCGCTCGCTTAGCCAAGGAACTGGCTGATCCCGACATGGATGAAATTCTGATAACAGTCAGAAGACGGCAAATTCTGTCTCCAGTCTCTTTGCGTGAAGAAGAAAGCATAGAACGAGAGAACAATCCTGCCGAAGAAGCTTTGATCATTCAAGATGAGCCCGATTAGACAGAACCCTTCATAGAGTACCTCTAATACGATAAGCTGTTCGAAGAAAAATCTGCGAGGATTCAGCTGAAGAAGAGAGCTCTCCGATACGTGTTTGTAAATAATACTCTATACCGCAGATCATATGACCTACTCTGGCTCAGGTGCCTGCATCGGCCGAAGCCCAAAAAGTTATGAAAGAAGTTCACTAAGGCGTCTGCGGGGCTCACCAGTCCGGCCCCAAAATGCGGCTTCAGATCAAACGGCTTGGATATTACTGGCACACCATGATAAGGGATTGCGAAGAGCATGCAAGGAAATGCCATCTCTGCCAAATTCATGGTGATTTCATTCACAAGCATCCCAATCCGTTGCATCCTACGGTAGCGTCATGGCCCTTCGAAGTTTGGGGCACCGACATAGTTGGTCCAATTGATCCTCTGTCATCCAAAAGCCACCGGTTCATACTGGCTGCAACAGACTACTTCTCCAGATGGGCTGAAGCTGTCCCGCTTAAAAAAGTCAAGACAGAAGATATTCTGACATTCATCCGGCATAATATTCTATACCGCTTCGGTACACCAAGAAGAATCATTTCTGACAACGGCCCTTCTTTCAAGAGCTTCAAAGTCTCAAGGTTCGCTACTCAGCACAAGATAAACTAGATATATTCCTTTATCTATAACTTAAGAGCCAATGGGCTAGCCGAAACCTTCAATAAGACTCTATGCAAGCTCCTGAGGAAAAATACTTCAGCCAACAAGAGAGACTGGAATCTCAAGCTTCACGAGGCGTTGTGGGCATATCGTACCACGTACCGTACTCCAACTCAGTCCACTCCATACTCATTACTCTTCGGAGTGGAGGCGATCCTCCACCTCGAAGTCGAAGTTCCAAGTTTAAGAATGGCCGATCAGCACGAGTTGATGGAGGAGGAAAACGTGCTCCTTCGGCTCGAAGAGCTCGACGCTCTCGAAGAAAAGAGGCTTGCAGTACAGCAAAACCTGGAGCTGTACCGAGCCCAAATGTCACGGGCCTATGACAAGATGACTCGTCTCCACACTTTCAAGAAAGGCGAATTAGTGTTGGTCCTCAAAAGACCGATCATCCCCAATCGACATGCCAAGGGAAAATTCGAGCCAAACTGGAAAGGACCGTACCTCATCGAGAAAGTGTTCGACGGAGGATTCTACCAACTAATAAGTGCCGGGAGAGAAAGGCCCATGCCACCCATCAATGGTCGATATCTCAAGAAATACTACGCGTGAATGCTTCAAGTCGCGGGAGAATTGAGCACATCGGCCCTACGGTCTGGATCATACATCATGCAAAACCGTATACAATCCACGGGCGTAAACGGCCCCTATCTCTCCCAAAGTCTTACCGGCGAGACTACATTTAAAGTCCCATTGGCATAAAAAAAAAGAAAAAAACGGTTTGTCCACAAGCAAAATGGACACGGATGAAAACCCGAAAGGGCTCCGTGAGTAAAAACAGCAGGACTGTTGGCGAGTTTGTGAAAACCCGAAAGGGCGCAAATTCGTGAAAAGAGATAAAATACACTCGCAAAGTTCTCTCGACCTTGTGAGGAGAAAATCCCTGCGTGAGATCCTTATGACTCACAAAGGAGCAACACACTTAGGAATCCTTACGATTCCTAAGGAGAACATACACCTGCGAGATCCTCTCGACTCGCAGGGAGAAAATGCTTTTATGAGACCCTTACGGCTCATAAAATTGAAAAGTCTTAGGTGATAGAGACCTAAACCTGTCTCCTAAGCCATCGCTTTCCAACAGGCAAAGGCAAATGATGAATTGCTCCTGGCACCTGTGCTTCAGTGTTAGCAACGGTAATGCCGGCCCCTACCCCAAAATTCCAAGCTTCCGATCCAATAGACCCCTAAGTCCTTAAACTGGGAACAGATGGCCCCTAAGTCGTTAAACTGGGAACAGATGGCCCCTAAGTCGTTAAACTGGGAACGAGGGAAATCCCCCAACGGCGAATGATGAGTCGCTCCTGATATCACATTCCAGTGCAGCGATGCAGACGCCAACCAAAATCCAATCTCCCGAAATTCTCCCAGCCCTACGGTTGGTCCCTAAGTTGACTGCCGTATACAATCCACGGGCTCAAATAATTCTCACCATACCCATGCCCCACCGCAATCACCAGTTACGCGGCTGGTCTCCGCCCTTGAATTATGCTCCATTTGGGGAAGACCCACTCATGTGTCCTCACGATACATGAGGAGAACAAAACTTACGGGATCCTCACGACTCGTAAGAAAACACTTTCGTGGGATCCTTACGACTCACAAAGGAAAAACACACTTGGGAAGCCCCACAACTCCTAAGGAGAAAGTACACCTACGAGATCCTTTCGACTCATAGGGAGAATACTTTTATGGGACCTTTACGGCTCATAAAATTGAAAAGTCTTAGGTGATAGGGACCTAAACCTGTCTCCTAAGCCATCGCTTCCCAATAGGAAAAGGCAAATGATGAATTGCTCATGGCACCTGTGCTTCAGTATTAGCAACGCTGATGCCGACCCCTACCCTAAAATTCCAAGCTTCCGATCCAATAGACCCCTAAGTCTTTAAACTGGGAACAGTTGACTCCTAAGTCGTTAAACTGGGAACAGATGACCCCTAAGTCGTTAAACTAGGAGCGAGGGAAATCCCCTCACAGCAAATGATGATTCGCTCCTGGTACCATATTCCAGTGCAGCGGTGCTGATGCCAAACCAAAACCAAAATCCCCAAATTCTCTCATGGCAGATGATGATTCGCTCCTGGTACCATATTCCAGTGTAGCGGTGCTGATGTCAACACAAATCACATCAAATTAGCAAAACAACTAATGACCACCCTGGCAGAATCAAGCTCCACCTCAGAAACAAGTCAACTTCATCCCTGACACCACAAGAAGCGGAGCAAGTCAAATCAAGCACCGACCGTCCAAGTCGTAAAAAGGGAAGCACCGACCGTCCAAGTCGCAAAAAGGGCAGCACCGACCGCCTAAGTCGCAAAAAGTGCAGAACCGACCATCCACGTCGCAAAAAGGGCAGAACTGACCGTCCAAGTCGCAAAAAGGGCAGCACCGACCGTCCACGTCGCAAAAAGGGCAGCACCGACCATCCAAGTCGCAAAAAGAGCAGAACCGACCGTCCAAGTCACAAAAAGGGCAGAACCGACCGTTCAAGTCGCAAAAAGGGCAACACCGACCGTCCACGTCGCAAAAAGGGCAGAACCGACCGTCCAAGTCACAAAAAGGGCAGCACCGACCGTCCAATTCGCAAAAGAGGCAGAACCGACCGTCCAAGTCGCAAAAAGAGCAGCACCGACCGTCCAAGCCGCAAAAAAGGCAGAACCGACCGTCCAAGCCGCAAAAAGAGCAGAACCGACTGTCCACGTCGCAAAAAAGGCAGCACCGACCGTCCAAGTCGCAAAAAGGGCAGGACCGACCGTCCAAATCGCAAAAAAGGCAGGACTGACCGTCCAAGTCGCAAAAAGGGCAGCACCGAACGTCCACGTCGCAAAAAGAGCAGCACCGACCGTCCAAGTCGCAAAAAGGGCAAAACCGACCGTCCAAATCGTAAAAAAAATGGCAGCACCGACCGTTCAAGTCGCAAAAAGGGCAGCACCGACCATCCAAGTCGCAAAAAGGGTAGAACCGACCGTCTAAGTCCCTAAAATGGTAAAACTGACCGTCCAAGTCGCAAAAAGGGCAATATCGACCTCCACGTTAACAAAACAGGAACCAAATTAAATCGATCTCCACGTGAAAAAAGATCCATCAATTTTATGCACACGACCCACATGTGCGGTGTGCATTTATTGATAGGAGGCACTTTGTTGGGGTCAAAAATTACACCCCGGTTGACCAAGTCAAAATCAAAGTCAACCCCAAACCAGGTGGGCCCAAACCCAGTTCAAGTGGGCCCAAGCCCAGGTCAAAGGGACCGGCCCCATGACAAAAGGAATGCAGTTCAAGTGGGCCCAAGCCCAGGTCAAAGGGACCGGCCCCATGACAAAAGGAATGAAGCCAAAAATTGGTTTAATATAATTCTTATATATATATAGAGAGAGAGAGAAAGAGAGAGAAATAAATGTATGTAAAAATAAGCAAAGAGCCAAAATTTTGTAAACTCCGTGGCTTATGTGCAAAAAGAGATAAGCACATAAGGCATGAGGTGGCATAAGTGCCATTTGGCAAAGCCCGAAGAGGCTATATGTAAATTGTGTAGCCTATAAAAGCAAACATGATGAAAATATCTATAACAACTTTCCCATTCTCCCCAAAAAAACTAGGGTTTGTGTCTCCATCCCCTCTCCCTCAGGTTCTTCCCCTTCCTTTTCATTTTCCAAATAAATCAAATGCTTAGCTCTATTTTTTTAAAACTAAATAAAATTTTACCATAAACCCACCTCCAAAGACTCCATCAAGAGAAAAAAAAGGGTCACTTTTTTTATCATCCAAGATCAAAATTTTGGAGTTTCAAGAGAATCCATTTTGGGTTTCTTCTCAAAAGAGAAAGGAGAAAATCTTTTGGAGTTTAACTTCACAAATAAAATTCTTTTGGAATTTAACTCTATAATAAAACCTTTTTTTGGAGTTTAACTCCGAATAAAATTGTTTTGAGAGTTAAACTCTAAATAATTTTTTTTGGAGTTTAACTCCATCACAAAAAAAAAGAAGATCTTTTGGGAGTCTCTGCTCCCTCTCACGCGAGGAAGAGAGAACTCCCACCAAGTGGGAGCTTTCTCCCCTCTCACGTGAGGGGGAGGCTCCCCATTTAGTGGAGTTTAACTCCACACTAAATAATGATCTTTTTGGAGTTGAACTCCATTTAAAATTATTTTGAAGTTTAACTCCACATTAAATAATTTTTTAGGAGTTTTATTCCATTTAAAATTCTTTTTGAGTTTAACACCACACCAAATAATGATCTTTTTGGAGCTGAACTCCATTTAAAATTATTTTGGAGTTTAACTCCACATTAAATTTTTTTAGGAGTTTTACTCCATCTAAACTCCACATTAAATATTTTTAGGAGTTTAACTCCATTTAAATTCTTTTGGAGTTTAACTCCACAAACAAAAATTCTTTCGGAGTTCAACTCCACAATAAAAATCTTTTAGGAGTTTTACTCCATCTAAAATTCTTTTGGAGTTTAACTCCACATTAAATATTTTTAGGAGTTTAACTCCATTTAAAATCCTTTCGGAGTTTAACTCTATTTAAATTCTTTTGGAGTTTAACTCCATAAACAAAAATTCTTTCGGAGTTCAACTCCACAATAAAAATCTTTTTGGAGTTGAACTCCATTTAAAACTCTTTTAGAGTTTAACTCCACAATAAAAATCCTTTTGGAGTTGAACTCCACTTAAAACTCTTTTTGGAGTTTAACTGCACAATAAAATTCTTTTGAAGTTAAACTCCATTTAAAATCTTTTTGGAGTTGAACACCATATTTAAAATTCATTTGGAGTTTAACTCCACATTTAAAATTCTTTTGAAGTTTAACTCCGCAATAAAAATCTTTCTGGAGTTGAACTCCATTTAAAATCCTTTTTTGAAGTTGAAGTCAATTTAAAAATCTTTTAGAGTTTAACTCCACAACAAAAACTCTTTCGAATTTTAACTCCACAAAAAAAAAAATAATAATTAATTAATTAATTTTGGGGCCCACATATGGGCTGGCTCCCATCAAATGGGAGCCTACCCCTCCCCCTCACGTGAAGGGGAAGGCCTTTGGGAGCCCTTTGGCCCCCCTCATGTGAGAGTGCTCCCATTTAATGGGAGCCCTTTGGCCCCCCTCATGTGAGAGCACGTGAGGCGGAGGGCTCCCATTAAATGGGAGCCTAGGCTCTCATCCTCCCCTCCTTTTTTTATTTTTCTTTCTTTCTTTCTTTTAGTCTTTTTTATTTAAAATATATATATATATATATATATATATATATATTAAATAAATAAAAATAAATTGTAAATAATATTTTTTCTTTAAAAAATAACATTTCTCTAATTATTTATTTATTTTTGCTTTTACATATATATATATATATATATATATATATATATATACTTTTTTTTCTTACAAATGGAACAAAACAAAATGAACACGTCTCCATTATAATAAAAATACACACACACACCAACACATCGCATTGAGTTCGCATTATCGATTTTACCCGTCAATCGGAGGTTCTCTCGCTCTAAAAGCGAGGGGTAATTAACGGCAATTTAGTCCGCGGCTGCCGGAGATTCGGATCCCCACAATCAATAAACCACCGTCTATCCTTGGCAGGGGAAATCTATAGTACGCCTGACAAGCGCGCGCGTATTCCCATCTCAATTGGGTGACGAAAAACACCCTACAATTTCATTGCGAAACTAGATTACTTTATACTTTTATATAATTGATGGTAATGAATTAAACATGCGATTTTGAAAAGAATAGAATCATATAATCCAACTATGATACTAAAGGTAATTCGACACCCTAAACTTGTTTTATTATTTAAAATCCACTTTTATTTTTATTTGTAATTTAATTTTTAGTTTAACATCAACTATTTTCGTACTTATTTTAGAATTAATTAAGATTCAACACCTTCCTATGGATCGATCCTCAAACATTACAATTGCACGACTGTATATTTGCGGTTAAAATTTAGAGACTAATAAAATCTCCATCAAGTTTCTTATGATTTTGAGAATTAACCCTTCTATGAATGCCATAAGTGACATAGTAGATTAGATCAACAGGTAGATGAGTTGATTTAACCATCTGGATGGATTAGTCGGTGTTTGAGCCAAAATCAAACCATTTACTTATAAAATTTGCTTTGGATACAAAACTACCAGAGAAAAACCATTTGGAAATTTGTTGCAAATAATTCACTTCAATAAATACGGACCAATAAATAAGAAAACACGTAGTGGAGTTTCCTAATTCAACATGTTCATTAATAATTACTCTAAACGGCTACTGATCTCACCGGAACCGAAGCGTTGATTTGTATCATGCGTTGTATTAGTAAAGTATAGAGTCGGTTCACGCAAAAAGGGTTGTGCGTGTTTTACAAAGCAGTTCTGGAAACTGTAAGCAAGCCAAGAGTATTTATTTAAGCAGTTCAGGGAACTGAATGAACGAAAAGGAGTCGTCAGACAGCTGATGATACCGTAAACTCTATAACAAAATGACATTATGGAGAGAAGAATTAGAAAACCGCTAGATATGATAAAGAAATTTATGGCAAGGGCCAATATTACATACTATTTGTATCACGGCCATTTCGGGGTCGTTACGGTTTGTGAGATGCGATATTGGAAGCGGTTTATATTCTTGATCATGTGTTTTCAAAGACAGTACAGTCAACACCTTATGAATAGTGGATGAACGAGAGATCTGGAGGGTCACTTGTGTCCATGAGTATGTGATAGGACCGCGGCTGACATTTGGTCGTGTGATGTTAATTTTCTCAAGGAGGAAACAACGAACGATATCTCCGGAGAGGAATTTACGCAAAAGGCAGAAATAGGTCAGGATTTGGGATTCTACAAGATTGAGTAGTCTCCTAGTTGGTCAGCGATGCAGAACGAATTAGTTCCTTCAGTAGTTAGCAACAATGGGAGCGATATTTCCGTTGATGGTTCAGAGCAAATCACGAATCCTCAAGAGACTTGTAGATAGTGTTATGGATTGACACCCCGACGATATTTCAATATCAAAGGGGAGACGTCTATGGTAACTCCGTACTGGTTGCGGAACCCAAGCCATTTATGGACGTTATTTCCGGGCCTACTGTGAAGGAGTGAATAACGACAATGGAAGAGATGCAAGAGTCAACGATAAAAGATAAAATCTTGGATTTGATCGATTATCCTACCGAACATAAGACTGTTGATAAAAAATGGGTTTTTCGAAGTTTTGCGAAAAGAGGAGGATGTTGTAGAGAGATATAAGGCACGCTTGTTGACGAAGAGATTCACCTAGCATAGGTGGACAATGAATAAACACTTTTGACCCGGGGTGATGCTTGCATCTATTTCATATTTCCTAACTAATCGTTACACATAAAGATCTTGAACTGGTCCTGGGGATTTAGATTATTTCTCGATGGAGATTTGGATAAGGAGATTCGGAAGATCAGCCTATGGATTTCAACACCAACATGACTCGAGTCGACTTAGAGAGTGCATTTATGAATTGAAACACTCATCCAAGTAGGTGTTGGTTCGATATCATCAATCTATATTGGATATAGACTGACGATGATTGAATACGACAACTGTAAATTTAGAGATCTTGTTGTGAACGATATTGTGATGACCAAAATTGATTTGGAAACAATGAATACCACTTGGAGTGGATGTTTCTCGCTATAGAGGACACGTGAGATGTTGAGTTCGTGCTATAGAATTGGATCCATGAGGAGCCGTTTCAAGAGCATCCTATGTTTTGTCTTCGGAGACTCACATGAGATATTTCTTAAAACAGTTCAGCCAGCACGATCACTCAATTGATTACGCCAATCAATACGTTTTTAGTCTTGATCTTTACTATAAGACTCTTGATGTAGAGAGACAGATTTTGTGGGTTCCATTTTGCATAGTCAGTAGTCAAATGTATGCATAGTGTGTACTTGACTAGACATATAACCTTTTTAGATAGGATTTAGTATTAGGGTCTGCTTGTTAGGATAAAGTGACGAGCATTTTCAGGTATTTATGTGGGACGACCCACTATACCTTGTGCTATGAGTAATCAGACTTGCGGTTATATGGACATATAAATGCCGACTGGGCCAGCAACCTGGATATGAGTACATCCACATCTGCACGTGTTTTCTTGCATAATGGCAGGGCCATCACTCAGAATAGCAAGAAGCATATTGTGTAGCTTTTTTCGCTGTGGAGGTGGAATATGCAACTACCTCGGTAGCACCAAAGAGGCTGCTAGGCTGAAGTCATTCCTTGGGAGTCTGCGTGTGATTTCACACGCAAAGGAAACATGGTTTCTCTCTTTATCGTGACATCAAGTCAATGATAGTATACTCAAACAATCCCGTATATATGGAAAGTCGAAACACTTATAGATTTAACGACACTTCATCAAGGAGTAAGTGGCATGAGAAAGTGGTCTAAACTATATGGTTTTCCTTCAGGTCATACGATTAGGGATCCGATGACAAAAATGACTAAGTAACGCTATGTGCATTTTAGGTTTCGTCCTAAATGGCGTATTGCATTTCAGATAGCTGAATAGACTTTACTCTTATCTTTGGCATTATTATTATGGATGACGACTTTTTATAGATGCATATTTTGAGATTGATTGTGTGTTGCTTTCTTTCTTTATGATTTGGGATGGATATGTCTATATTTTTGTTTGATTATTTTAGGCATGGAGTACAAGTGTACGGAGTGCACGATGTGTGCGGAGTGCACGATGTGTGCAGGCACGCATTTAATAAGGATACATCAGCAAGTAGGAACTCTCTCTCACACGTGAGATCCTCTTTATGCTAGGGAGGCATATGAAGATGAGACTAAGTGCTAAATGTCATCTGCTCGGAGCAGTAACTGTGATATCGCATACTGGGTATGGCGACAGTGGGAACACTTAAAAGAGTCGCCATGACCGGGTCAGGATAAGGTTGTCATGTGCTATAAGCCGAGCGACCGAAGTGGTTATCCCATGGTCAATTTACTTATTTGCATACAGCCGGACTAGGGCTCTGACTCGTAGCAAGAGGTGCGAGCTTGTCAGGAGATCCCAAGCATATCGCTGGGCGATATGGCCGGGAAAATCAACCACAGGGTGATTAGACTTAGGTCCATACGGTATAACCTTAATGGCGTACGCTCTCACGGAGCGAATTTTATACCATAGCACGTTACCATACGACATGCACTTGGATCATGCACATAAGGAGGTTGAGAGATGGATTTCATCTCCCTCACTGTGTGAACCCTTATGACGAACTTCTTCACGGAAGGACGGGCAATCTATATACCCTTAGCAACACTGGGCTGTCTGGATAGGCATGTTATGAGCGTCTGATGTTTTGGCTGCTTTTTCCTGCTGTGATGACGATATACCGCACATATGGGGCAGTGTCAGGAAAGCGGGTGAATAGCAGACCTAGCTATTCAGAGTCGGAGGAAGATCGATTGGAATTTCTCCATCGCAAGTGCAACTCTTATTGACGCCGTGGTGGCAAGGCTTAAGAGTGCGATGAATCGAGCGGTATACTTAGGTGTTCAAGTACGTTTTCAAGAGGGATCGAAGGTGCTTGAGAAGATATGTCTGATCAGATCTGGGTATGAGTTTCCATGAGCCTAACATATATTTGGTTTATGTTTTTTTTTTCCTTTTAGGAGGATCCTTATGTCTGTCCTAACGGATCTAACAGCAAGGCTAACCGCTTGCAGATTCTCAACGATCCACGCGGCACCTACATAACATGTATGGGTAAGAATAAGGAAAAGAATGAGAAGAGTCTCGGGGAGACAATTGATTCAGGGAACCAGCTCGGGGAGTTATGGACATCACCCACTCGAATGTGCGAGTGGGGGTCTGTTAGCGATTGGGCCCGTTCTGGCCCAATTTCCGCCCATATGAATGGATACCCTATATATTCATAAATGGAAGGTTAGGGTTTCATATATGAAATATACAATAACATATATAGAGTTTTTCTAGAAAGAAAAGTAAGAGAGTCGTCGTCTCTTTTTTCATCATATTTTACTATGGTTGGCTTGCAGGGTAATCACGTGGGGGATTCTCGTTTTTTCAAAGTGTGATTTCCCTCCAGCCGTTGCATGGAGATGTCAGAGACCGGATCTACAACATGACATGAGCGAGGATAACGATCCCACCAATTAGATTAGGTATATCGGTAAATTTTTAGAGTAGATATATGTTATTTCCGTTGGTTTGATCGTTTGTATTGTATCTACGCATCTAAAGTGAATATCCGTCATAAAGTAATGGAAGGCTAATGAAGCTTGATCATAACGTCATGGTCTTGTCCGATGTTCAGACTGCTTCATACAACAGCTTTAAATTGTTGTTTAGGAAAGTACGTTATTATGTGAAATGCCGTGTGATTATTCTGACTTGAGATATTTAAATGCAGGGAGTTGGATATGTTTTTATCCCCAGAATTGCGGGGAGATACCACCCGATACCACAAAAGGTCGCTGACGATGACACTCGGATTTGAAGTGATGTTCCATCGATTCATGGAATTAACATGATGTTTATCTAAGGACTGCCTTAAAAATGCAGGTGCTCTCTTTGCCCTTTTCCTGAGCCATAATATTCTTAGAAATTCCTCGTTTTTCCTGTCTCAAGAAGTCTTCTCTGCGATATAGTTTTCCAGTAGAAAGTCGTTATTCATACATTTTTCTTTTTTTCTTTTTGTATGTGGAAACTAGTAGCTGCCATTTTCTTCATAGCTTCATGCATGTGTATTTGTGTAGCAAAACTCTTTTCTTATGAAACAAAATGCTTGTTTCAATATGCCAATTTCTTCTAGGTTCAAGGAAAAGAAACCACACACAATAATAGGAGTGAAAAAGTTTTAAGCAAAAGGATTTGATGCGGTTGAAAAATTGCCAACACTGGCGATATTATGTTGAAGGAAAAGCAGCCAAGCAGCGCACCGGTAAATCTCCTAGAGCCTGGAAAAAAAACATGCCGGCGGGGTTCTCGAGGCTCAAGTCAGTGAAAGGTATAAAATGAGTGATGTAGGGTTTTGATGATAGAAAGAGCATTTCTCTCAAGGCTTCTTCGCCTAATTAGTCCTTTTAACTCTCTCAAGTTGAGGGTAGTTTGGTCATTTTCAGACCGTTGGAGATTCGCTGTCCTCTTTGAAGGACAGGTGGAGGAATCCTTCTTGGGGCCCAGCTTTCTAGTGGATAATAATCCAGCATTTACCAATGGGCCAACCCTTATCGAGGCCTTTATATGGGCTTTCATGTTCCTCTTGTATGTAACCATTGGGCTTGAACTCACAGGTGGGGGCCCTAACTCTTTAGGGCCCATCAGGTCTCAAATACGATGGATATATATACGAGCAAAATTCTGGTTCCTCAATACGTGCAAACTGGAACATTAGCAGTATTTGGTGTAAATATGTGCAAACTGGAACATTAGTAGTATTTGGTGTAAATATGTGCAAATATCCTCCCCGAATTAGTAGGTAGATGGCAGCAGTGCTCTGCTGCACGGATTCATTCTCGAGGCGATGTATCTGTATCAAAATTGTATCCATACCGGATACCATCATATACGTGAAGGATACCTTTAAGAACTTTTGGTGCATCATAAACTTATATATTATATTCTAGACATGCCTAACGACCTATGCATCAAAACCAAAACAATATTTTGTTTTAGTGGTTTATATTTGTTACAATTGTGAGTTTTGTTATTAGGTATACATATTTTAATCATAAATGATTAGCATATACCATTGAATTGTATCTTCGAATTTTAGAAAGCCGTGAATTGGCAAATCCGGCTAGCTTGTATTATTCATAAAAGAGAACAACGAGTTAAGAGTCATTGAAGATTTCATGATTTTTTCCAACTTATAAAGCACATGACATGCTCGTTTTAAGAAGGTTTTCAATTTATACAGCACATGCATGCTCGTTTTCAACTTATACAGCCCCTCCTGATGCAAGCGGGATATGAACCCTAGACCTCATGCTCGACTGTAAGAAGGTTTTACCAATCAAATCGTGCCATTTGCCGTGTTAGCAACGGGTTTGGTAAGAGACGGAGGCCCGACAGAATATAATAAGGTTAGGTCATGTCTTGTCGCAGTCTGAAACTTTAGTCCAAAACCGAGCATTGCAAAATGCCAAGCTCTACAGAATCTAGGATGCCCTGGCCTGCCTTGTCTATGATCGTATACTATCTCATCTTCAACCTTTGAGTCACATCAGTTGAGTATGTCTCAAATTTGCTTGTTTGATTATATGATGATGATTCTTGTTAGAATTATTTGTAGGGTCATATAGGCCTAACAAAAATCCTGCCCTCTGCCTTCTCTTTTAAGCATTAATTTCCGCATGTGAGAAATCAAGTAGGCTCACTTGCAATCCTTTTGTTGATTTATCTTCTACTCTTATCTATTAACCTTTGGATTGTTTTCAATCTATTTCTCACATTCATATTGATGTAGTGAAAGATGGAGATTAGCTTAGGTGGAGAGATATTCGGTGAAATGCATCCGGACAAGAGAAAGAGAGAGAAATAGGAGTTTTCAAGCACCTTTCGGACAGCTCCGTGGAATCCATATACTTATTTCTTTCTTTATCATGTCCGAACTCATCAATTCGGAAAATGAAAAAAGCAATCACTTAAGTATGTTGTGCACTTGTGAATAGATGAAAACACCAAAAAGCCCATCTATAATAAAATAGAAAACCGTCATAGAATCTAATCTTGATATAATCCCAAGTATAAAGAGCATACACTAGTACAAAGATGACTTGTCCCTATAAGTGGGAAAGCCTGTAGGGGCAAGATTAAAGAAAATATAACTTTTCTGGTTGCCCATATGGTGCCGGCAGAGCAATCCCTGCCGTGGACACAGTAAAGACAATGTAGAGGGTTTTTTTTGTCAAAAACGGATCAATCTCCCTCTTAGGCGTGGTAATTGAACGAGCCAGCTCGGGTTCGATTAAGGTTCAACTCGGTATCAGCTTCAAACTCGGTTCGTATATTAATGAGCCGAACATGAGCCAGAAAGCCTACCTCGTTTATTAAACGAGCCGAACTTGAGCTCGGCCAGGCTCGTTCGGTATTGACTTGAGTTTGGCTTGGTTACACGGTTTTGAAAAAAAACAGCAATATGCAGCCTGGCTCGTTTATTAAACGAGCCGAACTCGAGCTCAGCCAGGCTCGTTCGATATTGACTCGAGTTCGGCTCGGTTACACGGTTTGAAAAAAAAACAGGAATATGTAATATAGAGCAGTTTCTATACAACTCTTAAATTCAATTAAGGGACGGTATATAAAATGCAACTGAGATGAATATAAAAACCCAGCATCTAGACCCATTCTACGCTCTAGATGTTAATTTTTTTTTTATCTTTCCATTTCTCAAACTCCTGGGTCTTTAGCCTCTATGATTGTTGTCCCCGGTCTAGCCTCCTACAAAATACTTTCATATTTTCCTCAGAAACTTCTGTAATGGCTCTTGACCTATCCTCATCCTCCACCAAATGGCTCTTTGAGACTTCGTCATTTTCCTTTCAGAGATCGGCTATGAGAAGATACATACGAGCTCGATTTTGGCTCGGTAAGCTAACGAGCTGATCATGAGCTAGACCTGCTCAGCTCGATACGAACTCGAGCCGAGCTTGAGCAAGCCTAGCCGGTCGGTTTGTTCAAGCTCAGCTCGTTACACCCCTGCCCCCTCCTCGCCAACGCCCAAAATCCCCCTCCCCTGAATTTCCCCTCTTAATTTCCTAACCCTAACTATCACCGTCACCACCATCGTCAGCACCCTCGCCACCGCCGTCTCCATCACCATCGCCATCACCGCCATCACCGCCATCGATCACCGTGTCCCCCCCCCCCAAAAAAAATCCAGCCATCACTGCCGCCGCCATCGCCACCCTCCATTGTCGCCATCACCATCGGCTCCCAAATTTGCGGGTTTTTTTAAAAATAAAATAGATCCGATGCCCATCAATCGATCTCGTGCGTTTTTTCTTGCAGAGATAGGAAGCTGAAGGAGACGAGCTCGATCTGCAGCGAGGAGGCTACGTCTTCATTTTCGTGTGTCTCGGATGCGTGCTCCTCGTCGTCGATCATTTTCGTAGCAATCCCCTGAAGCTTCTCATGTTCGCCGCCGCTAAAGCCTCGTTCAAGCCTAAGGTGCAATATCACCATCTCGTTTAGATCCAGGGATTGTGAGCAGTTCCAGTTTAGGATCTAATTTTGTGATGTTTAATTTTTTAGTTATTCTAGTGTTTGAATTTTCTTATTTTGGATTTTAGTTTGAAATTTGGGGAATCCAGTGTTGTTGGTTTGTTTGAGTATGAAAATGACGGATGAAGACAAAGCAGGAAGAAGAGGAAGTTTTTGACCGAGAAATTTGGGGGTTCATCTTATTTTAACTTTTTAAAATTATTTAAAGTGATGCCGCTATGCTGGGCAATTCCGAAGCCATAGAGGCACTTATCTGTCCCTAAGGATTATATTTTTGTCTCTACGGTAGGAACCGTAGAGACAGTGGTTTGACTCTACGGCCCCAACCGTAGGAGCAAGACATAATTGCAGTAGCGACAAAAGTAATGCTGAAATATAAAAATTGAAAGATATAGAAACTAGCAGAAGCATATCAAAATTGATGCCTAATTTCTAGGTCTCCCCATACGATTGCAAAAGCTTTTGAATTTTTGCCAAAGGGATGTCACGATGCTTATTATTCATCATGATTACCGAATCAAATTACAATCTAACCTATTTTCCTTGCTTGAAACTATGATCTATGAATTTTTATCAGTGGCCTGCTTTGCATCGCATCTGTACAATCCGTTCTATGACATGTCAAGTCTTCAAAGAAAAAATAGAAACCATACGATCATATCTAATTATCCTAGAAATAAATTTTCAATTGTGCATGCATTCTACATGTCAAATACCTAGTTTAGAGTCAAAACCACCAAAATGATATTTTAATAGCCAAAAACAATGCACTAAATTTCTATGACCTTATTGAACTTTTCATGAACATGCTGGAAAATGCTGGCTCAATTATCATTCATACTTTAATTTATCAAAAACACATTCATTCAAAAATGAAGGTCAACAGTGGCAGCTGTGTATAACTAGCTAGTGCAACATGGCCTACAAAGGAATTTGTGAGGAGTTGTGGAGTTGATGCATCTCCATTTAATAATTCAAATTATTGATCTATATACATTCCTTAACTTGCATACTTGGTATGTGCATGTGCACCTTTTTCTAGCTGACAAAAATAAAACATAAAAAAATAAAATAAAATAAAATAAAATTCCAGTCATTTGCTACTGTTTTATTCTTCTTTTTCCTCAAAGTTTGTGGAAGAAGAACATAACATAATGGGAGTTCATGTGGTTCCCAAATCAATCCATGGCATTGCTTCCAAAATTCTCAAAAAAATAAAAATAAATAAGAAGTTTCTACCTTCCTTCTATGATTTGATTCTTGTCTTTTTGATTAATTAATGGGTAAATTGTCAAAACCCCTCCAAACTGTTTTCCCCGCTAACAAAAACCCCTGGCCTCGCAGCGGTTGACAAAAAGCCCGGCCTCGAAACGGTTGTCAAAAACCTCATGGAAAATGTTCATGCGGTATCTGTATAATTGCCTGCTATATCTAAATAAGTCATAAATATCGCAAACAACTGCATAGATATCACACAATAACTAAATATAGCAGGCAACTATATAGATACCGTTGGCATTTTTTTTTGACAACTGAAAAAATTTCCTGGGATTTTGACAACCGCTTCAAGGATAAGGGTTTTTTGTTAGCGGGGAAAACTGCTTGGGGTTTTTCATAATTTACCCTTAATTAATTAAGAAAAGAAGAAGGCATTAGATGATTTGTTAGTTGCTTAAGCACTACAGTTCACAATCTTCAACTTTTCAATCAATGATCATGGGAGTTAGTAGAAAAAAGAATGAATAAACACATGACAAGTGATTAGTGATTGGGTCTCTCTTAATTATGAATTAAAGGTCCCTAACAATGCTTTAGTGGTGCTAATGAATCCTATTCCTAGCCCTTACCAGACCCTTGTCTCCCATGTGAGACCATTTCATAATATCCATTAATTAAGCCTCTTAATTTAGGGTTACTTTTATTAATGACCAAACACCTAAGGTATGACACATTCTCACATGATGATTTCCACATTCTTAATTCTCTTCTTTTGTTTATGCTAGGTTAATGGAATCTTAAGGGCTATTAAGAAACTAAGCATGCTTGTCATTGTACTTAATTAGAGATATAATGCATTTCCTCTAAACTTATTTACTATATCTTTTGAATGTGATATGCCGACAACTATACACTTATAATAGTTAGAGCTGCGGTCCAGACATAAAGATTTTCAGAGAAGTTCTGGTTTGAACCATGCTGTTCCAATTACAGGCAACCAAAACACACAATGGAGGAGGTGGTTGAGATGTAACGGAGTGGAATGCATCATGCATCATTAGTAAGGCTAGCAAATTTTAAGGCTAATTAATAAAGTGTGGTTGAAACTATAGTGAGGATAGTGGTAGGGATTTTTGCCTTTTGAGTAAGCTTCATCATTGAAGCATATAGAAAAGGACCTCCACAAGATCTTGTCCTAAGGCCATGAACATATGAAAGGTGTCCTTGAGAGTTGAGAGAGCTCCATGGACACCATTCATTTTTCTCCTTCATTGCTTTTATTCCCCCCTTTTTCTTCTCACATGTGGACTACTTTGTCACATAATTTAAGACATGCTTTGACTTAAAAACTTCTCTTAATTATTATAGGGTCCATATCTTTGTAGTGGGAGCACTGTGTTTTGAAATGAAGGCAGAATCACTTTGAGATCCATGAGCAATAGAATGATCCAGAAGACAAATGATCATGCAACCACTTCTTATAGCTCATCATTCACTTTGCGTTGTGATATTTTTGTGGACTCACTCATCACTGCTATGATTCACGTGAATCAATGTGTTTGACTTGTTTGTAAGCAACCAACTCGTGCTTTTAAAGCATACGTATATGATATATACGTGTGACTGTGACCGTTCACAGCTAAATTAGTTGTGGCTGGCTAGCAGGTCCGAGACTAAACTATTGTAAGATAGGAAACTCTCCATGACGTTGTTTTGCATAAGTTTGAGGGTGAACCAAACTTTGTAATTAAGGGTTAAAGAAGTAAGTTAAGAACTCATACAAGCTTGGCATTGCATGCAACAAAGCATGAGAATATATCAAGCAAAGAAGTAGAGACAGCTATTATTGAGACTGTTGAGGTTAGGGTTTTTTACCTGAGCGAGCCTAGGTTACGCTAGCTAGATGAAGTTCTTTGAGTGATTGAGCCCTGCTTGATGCAGGTAAAGAATCATCATCGATTTTAACACACTACACCTTGTGACTCTATGTTGATTTTAATCAATCACTGTCCCTTTGATATTGAACTAAAGAATGATGATTGGATGAGGCAAGGAATCACAATGGCACTCTGGAATTTAATTTGTTAAAATCCTCGACACATCACCCCTCAAAGTTTATTTTCTAATCTGAGTCTAAATTGCTCGACCCAAAATAATAACATAACGCTCTCCTTATCGGAATTGAGCAACATGCCAAAATCTATGCACAAATAAGGAAAATATTTTAAATTTTCAATGATATAGGATGTTCTGATATTATATCGAAGTCTATAATGCCGTGTCCGGACATTGAACTATACTGAGGATCGAGTGGGAATATTATATGCACGGATATGATTATTCTCCTCCTTTGTTGTTTATGGTGAAACAAGTCAAGTTAATTAAAGCATAAAAGGCTCATACATTAACATCATTAAAATAAAAACCATTTTGTTCATACAGAAGATCACAGGCCAGATAGAACCTCAAAAAAAATTCAGAAGCCTTGGAATAAATATAATGTATCAAACGTACGAAAAGGCCAAGGGTCAGCATGTAGATGAGCAAATCATGAAACTGGACCTCTTTTAGTTCTTAGTGAGGAGATGGGCCCACTTTATATGCCATGTCACATAATTAGAAATTATGAAAATTGACGAGAGCCATTCTTTTTTGAGAGAGAGAGAGAGAGAGAGAGAGAGAGGAATGAGAGAGAGAGCCAAATGGTTGGGTGGCTATATCCAATGGTGTGAGGGACAAAAGATAGCATTATGCGCAACACCAATGAAATAAAGTTTATTATGCGCAACACCAATGAAATAAAGTTTACCTTCCAATTTGAATGCATCTTATGATGCAACATTTTAAAGCTGATTCTTTTTGTTGTATATGATTATAGGCTAAATTCCGACTTGCTTAGGGCTTGTATGTTTCATTGAGCTAAAATTTGAGTTTAAAATTGGGTTAAGACTCAAAAAAAATTTGTTCGCTAGAGTTTAAAGTCTTGTGTTTGTTTACTTCGGTTAAAAACTTGAGTACAAGAGCTGAGAGAAGTTTATTGTTTATTTTGTTGTTGAGTTGCATTGTGGACTTAAATTTTTTAGCAATAAAATTGCTCATATGGCAAGACTAAAAAAATCTTATGGCGTGTGACCATGCTTTTTCTGAATATTGCAGCAATAAAATTGCTTATATGGCAAGAGTCGAACCAAGAGTTAGCCTCAACTCTTGGCTTTTGCTGTTGTATGATAATATTCTTGATTCCAAACTTGTGTTTTGAGTCAATGAAACAAACACTTAACTCATAACTCAGGGAGACAACAAAAATTGTTGTCCTTCTAGACTCCCAACTCAACCCAACCCCTTTACCCCACGAAACAAACAACCCGTTAGATGAACTACGACGTTTTCTACAATCAATACCATGACCTTTTAAATTGATGGAGTGTTGTGAATTTTACAGGAAACTACCATGAGTTATCCATCTGTTAGCAGCTCGATCACTTTCTATGTTAATTCTTTGGATGAAAATACTCTTAGTTGTCTCATTTTAATAAACCTCTCGACCTTTTTTCTTGTTCCACTTCCTTTCTTTTTTAAATTGATGATGCTCAATAACGGTAATTCTTTAGATCATGACACGTGGTGGATGACGTGTCGCATGCGTATGCCAGTTAGGCCTCTGAAGGCTACGGAGGGGGGAACCAATGTGCTACAGTGGGGGCTTCCCTCGAACCCCGTTTCCGAGATTGCACCCCACTCCTCGCCCCCGAGCACTTCAGCAGCCACGCCAACTGTCCCTTTGCTCTACTCCGAGCTGTTAGTTATATGTATGCCCTAGAGGCCATTACTGTACATAGGATGTATATTGTAGTGGATGCTGGGACATATATAGGGAGGACTTTCTTGCTCGACATGATAGTATGCTATCTGGTTGAACTTTACCTTAACGTGTATACTGTTTGTCTCTCTGTTACATGTTGGTAAAGCCCTTAGGATGTGTGCTTGACTACCTGGACTATGATGCGGATCATACTAGTGGGGACATGGTAGTCCATAAGTACATCCTTCAAAGTCCCTAGTCGTGGGTATATCGAGACGGGGCATCGATATACCAGAGTAGACTAGCGTGTACCTTCTCGACCCATACAGATGGGCGATGGATGATCCCATATCCATTGGTGTTTGACATCAGAGATGATATACGGGTGCTCAGTAGAGACTGGGTACACTGGACGGACTCGCCGAGAACTCCTAGATGGTATTATACCTCACGTCAGATGGCAGTTCTCTGGTGACACTGGTACAGAGTAGTCTGTTGACCCGAGATCGTCATAGAGTCTCGTGTGGTTCCCACTGTGCTTTGATTTCCATCTTACCACGTCCAAGAGGGCGTGCAAAACGGTGGGTTTTGGGTACAGTCCCGAGTCACATGGAGGCAATGAGCGATAGGAGGGGATTCGTCTCTCCCGGTATAGGGAGTTGATGTTGCGCTGTGTTCGATTGGCTATAACAGGAAATCCCTGGCCAGGGTTGCTGAGATTTACTGGTAAGTGTTACCAGTAGTTTCTCGAATAGTTATAGACCTCATATCGACACGACTTATTGAGCTATTGGGGTCTGACGTTTACCACCCCTAGGCGAGATATGCGACATATCAGACGATCAGACCGGACTGTACGGTAGTGTTACTGGTCGGATTCACTGGAGTGTGAGCGGGCTTGCTCGTCGATCTTCAGATCGCTCAATACCCGGGTGGCCGTTACGTTTAGCAGACCGCTTGCGGCTTGTGGATGTTTGATATGATCATCATCTGCTGCCGGCGTATTGACGAGTCTTTAGAGTCCTACACAGAGGTTTCCTGGCTCAAGCGAAACGAAATAGGAGCGCATATGAGATATGTGCGGGACCGAGAATAATGCGTGCATGTGATACCGTATTCTATTCTCGCGATAAATATATCGAATGGTTGTATGCGATATAACCTAGTTATCGATTCAAGCGTTGATTCGATAAGCCGATATATTGTATACTAGTCGGTTGTGTGCGACATAACCGGGTCATTGAATCAAGTGTTGATTTAATGATTTAATGCATATTTATATATTTGATATATTACTTTGCATCAACTAGTATCGGTTTACTTAAGATGGATTTTCTCACTCGGATGGGCGCATTGTATATGCGATATACTTTTGTGCACTTGATTGTATCATGTTTGATGATACATGTTTACTTGGTTAAGTGCAAAGAATTAAACCATGGTTAAAAGAATGGTTAGGGTTTCATTTCCTTTATTTATTCATTTATTTATTTGTTTATTCATTTTGGAAAAGAAGAGAAAAGAATGGTGGCTAATTTTGTTCTTTAGTTGAAGCTTCATGAAGCTTTGTTCAAGTCAACCATTCTTATCTCATCCTTAACCCTAACCATTCCCACTAACCATGATTCATTCTCTACACTTGACTCTAGTTAAAATTATGATAAGAATTCATTTTCTTTTCTTTTTCATATTAACTTATCATATAAGCTTCTTCTTCTTCTTCCTTGACTTCAAGAAGAAAAGCTTCACCTCCATCAATGGTGATTGATGTATATGAGTGAGAAATCCAATTCTAAAGTTAACCCACTTCCTATTTCTTCATCCTCTACCTCCTGCCAAGTAGTAGAGTGTGTTTACTTCACAAGTTTCTTGACTTGGTGAAGTCGGAGCTTGATTTAGCGATGCCTCGACGTAGATCATCTTCGGCATGGACATCGACGACCTAGCTTGCCCATTCTCCGACGAAGCCGATCCTAGAGCCCGGATTTGACTTGGACAGCGGAGAGGACTTCGTTGCGGAGCTATGGAGGTGGAGCACCGGATCTACAAAGGTTGTATTTCCGTTAAACTTTTAGTTAAGTGTTAACTAGTTAGTTTTTCGCCTAGACTTCTAGCAAACGATCCGTAGTTTAGGGTTTGTAGGCACCGTAAAATTTGAAATTGGCATGTTCGATGCCTTGGGAGACCTCTTGGGTGTGCCTAGGAACCCTACAGTGGTATCAGAGCCTAGCTAGAGCCTTAGGCGAAGTCTAGACGGATTTTGAAGTCCGATCGAACCAAAACACGACCCCAAAATATGCTCTCTGGACGATTTCAGAAAACGTGGATTTTTTCATATTAAAAATATGTAGAAAAACCAGCAGAGAAATATAAGAATTTTGGCACAAAAATTTTCTGATGAACAGTACATCTTTGCGCGGATCCGCGGCATAAGATTGGACTATGCGGCGGATGAGCGGCAATAATGTGACGTCATCATCTACTTTTTGTACAGTAATTCATTTTGTCTGATGCTGGATTTTCTGGGTATTTTTAAAATTAATTCCAGAGTTGTATTTTCTGGGATTATTTTGGGGATTCGGTGTTTCGATCGGAATATCAGATTTTGTCTATGTGGCTTTCCGGATAATTATTAGAATATGTTAAAAAGTTCGACCGGATATAAATACCCAATTTTTCCCCTATCGGGAAATTTCCAAGTGTTGGATTTTTCCGTAATTTAACGACGTTCTAAGTAGTGCAAGTAACGCGATGGTCCCTCTAGAAGACACAAACCTTAACTCGATTATGTGACCGTCTTGAACTGCCCTTTGAACCTTCGGGTTTGGGGCAGTACGGCGTGCCACATGTGAGGCGTTGGCTTGACCCTTCTACGGCTGGACCGTTGGTACTGAGGTACGAACGGAATGTTGTTAGACTTATTTCATGTGTTGATCTGTATCGGGAAAACTTGGGTGTTCGATTGTTCGATCGAAAAGTTTAACATTTTCTGTTTATCTGGAATGGGATACAATAATTGGAATTCACAATAGTTATGTGATAACTGAATGAATATTATAAACGTAGCAGTTTAGTCTCACTTGATCGGTTGCCACGGAATTTTGATGTGATCAAAAGTCCGTCGCAATCACGTAGCGTACGCGGATACTCGCCGGGTAAACTTAATAGACAGCCTCACTCCATAGCCCCGACCAAGTGACTGTAGGAGAACCCCGTCGCCGAAAGCATCCGTTCGGGTGCTCGCGGTAGCGGTGTTCCGCCTTGGTGCACTTCGTCGACGGTATCGGGGGTGCAGCCGCCTACTGAAGTTTGCGACGAGCATTCGATCAGGATGTCGGGAATCTTGTTGAATTACCCGACTTAATATTGAAAAGTGTTTTCAGTGATGAGACTAAAATGCGGGGTTTATAATTGTTAGGCATGTGATGTCTAAGGTATTCATTTGATTAGGCATGCGATGTCTATGCAGATTGCGGATTCCAACTGTTGTAGTTTTACACTTTCTTTTCTGTGACCGTAAGTGTAATATGTGATATCGCCGGTTTCGTTGCTATATGTCAACGACAATTGGGATGCGCATATTTACTTACGTTGATGACATATGATGTTATATGTTGCTGGATATGTTATATTGGATAGTCGTGTTTGAATAGCCGGGGGTTTTTATGTGAGATGAGTGTTTTTCATTTTCATTCATGTAAAAACTTGTATGTAATATTCTTTTATTGGGGCGCTTCCAGGTTGCGGAAGTTGTCACCTGTTGTATATTATTTACTTTTCCGCACTAGGATAGACCCAAGGAGGAGGGCACAAGTAACCGGGTTCTGGAGTCCAGTGGGAGACCAACTCGAGGAGTCGAGTCCGGGTCTCCTAACTCTAGAATTGGCAGGGTTGCTTGCCGCTCTCGTAGGGGTCAGGGGTGTGGGTTTGGCTATTCATCACGACCGTGGAATGCGTGTTTTATACTGGCTCGTATTGAAAACACGGACGTCCTAGTATATCCAATATTTCATATGTTTCTTCTGCTGCGATATCTGTGATGTGATCATGTGATGTTCTGTGATAGATACAGTATATAGTATATATGATATATTATATAGACGTTACTTATGTTTTACACCCGCGCTAGCCCTGCCCCGCTCTGCCGTTAGTTACCTAACCTAACGGTGCACGAGGGGACATCGAGGCGAATGCGGATGGCATAAGTGTACGTCGTATTTATCTGTGATGTTTAGGTACTTAAATGATGGGACTTCATTAATGTGATTAATGAAATAAAAGAAACCTAAGATGTTGTAGAATCGAATTTCAAAATAAAACAGGTAGCTACAGTTCTTGCTTTGCACAGCGGTATATGTGATATATCCTGCACCTTATTCGATGAGGAAAGGACCGAGATCCCTTCACCGGGAGTGACTCCTTTAGCAATAACTGGCAGATGCTACACACTCGGTTTGTCTTTTGATTGCTTTTAATGTTTTTGCTTTGCACAGTGATATATGTGATATATCCCGCACCTCATTCGACGAGGAAAGGACCGACGATCCCTTCACCGGGAGTGACTCCTTTAGCAAAACTAGAAAAGCCTCAAAAACACTCCATTTCAAAATTCATTCGATCCTACAACGATATCAAGTTCATTACGCAATACGTTTTCAGAAAAACCTGTCGTAGCCCTCCGTCATTTCAGATAAGTACTGGTTAGTATTCGTGCTACGTTTGTTGACCTTAGCCAAGGCGTAGTGTGCGGTAGCTGATTAGTGCTTATCTGTATAAGCATATGATGCGATTGAGTTAGGGTAGTCGTGCGACTTTGTTGACCTTAGCCAAGGGTCGTGCGGGTGGGTTTAATTCAATCGGGAAATGACGGGTTGAACTTGGCTAGCACTTATGATTTGTTGACCTTAGCCAAGGTCATAAGCTGCTAGGGGCAAAATATTATCGGGAATTTCAAGTGTTGAAATTTGCAATGAGATTGCATACCTTCTATGAGATAGTTGGATCCCGATACCCGCTGCGAGTAAGAGTTACTCCTGGGAGAGTTTTACGCATTACAATTAGCCGATCAAGTAGGTGTCTAGAAAGGTGTTAACGAGGTTACGCCTCTGGGAAAACGAGGTTTACATTAATTAGGTCCGTGCGAAGGCACGGGGGACCTCCCTCAAAGTACCGACACTGGCCTGGCTGAAAGATTGGCGAACTTGTAGTGTGTAATTAATCCCGGCTAGTCTTTCCTTTTAGGGTTTGAAGGAAGATTTGATAAAAAGCAGTGGGAGCCATCCTGATTAGATAAAATAATAACCAATCTATTCTTGACAGAGCGCACGCTGAGTGTTTTCTTCTCTCTCTCTCCAGGTAGCGACCATATCACGCCTTAATCAAGATAATAATACGGAATATTGACCGAACCCGCTTGTTATACTGAGCTGGGGAACGTTGGTCCCGCTCCAACTTATAATTGTTATAAGACAGAGCAGGAAATTGGGGATTACCAGAATTCCCGTGCCGCCCAAACGAAGAGAGTGCATGCTGATGCATCATCTTCGGGTGTGTTCGTTACAAAGAACTGTTTCTCTGTATCCTCTACGTCCTGGGTATGTGATACCAGATCAGGATCCCAGATATGTAATCTGTTACATAGGGCTACAGAAAGGTAGAGAACTGAGAACGGGTGATAAGTTTCATGAGACAGAAAACGGGGCAAGTGTTGCAGCCAAGTCTGTTGGTCACTGTCACCCTGTATTTCAAATACATTGATTCTGAACGAATGTTATTAGATACCGAACCTGATATACAAAATCATATCAGTCTCTTTATTAGTAAAGAAATGATAAAATTTTGTATTGTTGGATAATGTTTTGAACATTTCCTATATCAAAAGTTGATCGGTTCAGGCACGTTATCTAAAAGCGTTGATGTTCTAAATCAAACTACAGTTCTTAGTATATGGAACACACACAAGAGGAAGAGTTCAGAAATGAACGAATCCTTCTTGAGGCATTATAGACTAGGTCATATCAATGCGACCCGACTGCCTAGAGTTACATTTAGATGCATATTTAAATTAGTTTGAATTTACATCTTGTGAAACTCGCCAGTCATGTCACAAAGATAAGATGACCACAGCTCTGTTTATTGGAAACAGAGAAAGAGTTAGTAAACTCTTGGGATGATACATGTTGATGTATGTAAGGTCCCCTGTCTACACATGCCAGGACTGGTTCTTTATACTTCATTACGTTCTCTGATGATCTCTTTAGATTCAGACATATGTTCTTGTTGAAACACAAGTCCGAACCTTTTGAGATATTCACAGAATATAAGTTAGAAGTAGAGAACCAATACGGGTATAAGTATTATGTCCTTTGATGCGATCAAGGAGGAGAATACTTGAGCACGGAATTCCTGGACTATTCTAAAGGAGAATGAGATTCTCTCTCAGCATTACTCCTCCGAATACACCATAGCACGATGGTATATCAGGACGGAGCAATCACACCCTATATGATAAGGTGTGCTCTATGATGAGTACTACTGAGTTACCTATTTCCTTTTGGAAGTTATGCACTTGAGAAGCTGCATACCTATTGAATAGGGTTCCAATCAAACCAGTTGCCTACCATTTCATATGTGATATGGAAAGGGAAGAGCCCATGTCTTAAGCTAGTTAAGATTTGGGGTTGTCCGGCTAATGTCTAAAAGCATAATCCGAACAAGCTCGAGGCAAGGTCTGTTATGTACAACTAGAAATGTTCCAGCTATACGAACTACAGCAGATGATTTGATAGAACCAAGGGATTCAATAGATACCAACGAACCTCAGCCTCTCCGCCGATCTAGTAGGGTTCCTCACCCACTTGAGAGATACTTCGGTTTCTCTATGACAGTGGGAGCGAGGATTACATCATGAGATGATGACCCAACTAGTTTCGAGCTGGCCATCAGGAGTGAGACTCTGTAAGAATGGCTGGATGTTTAGCGATCTGAGATGGAATCCTTATACACCAACAAAGTATGGACTTTGGTTGCTATATCTGAAGGGTTAAATCCCCATCAGGAGCAAGTATATCTTGAGAAGATTACTTGGTGTAGATGGAAAAGTTGAGACTTTCAAAGCTAGCCTTGTTAAAAGTTTGCATCATTGACCAGGTACGGATAATGATGAAACCTTTTCAAGTAGCTATGCTTAAGTCCATCCAGATCCTACTTGTCACGGCTACATACCATGACTACGATATCTGGTGGTTGGGTGTCATGACTGCTTTTCTAAATGATGTTTTAGAAGAGTGTGTCTATAAGTACACAGCCAGAGGGCTTCGTAGACAGTGGGAGCAGCGGAAACGTGTGCAAGATGTTTTATATGATAAAGCAGGCATCGCGGAGTTGGAACGTCTGTTTTGATGAATTAGTCAAAGAGTTTGACATCATCAAAATGGTAGATGAACCTTGTATATACAAAAAGGTAGTAGGGAGTATGGTGACGATCCTCGTAGAGTACGTGGATGACATACTCTTGATAAGAAAGGAGTTTCTTATGCTACGCTCGATCAATCTCCGCTTATCATAAAGATTCTCCATATAGGATTAAAGTAATACCTACTAAATCCTGGATTTTGGATTTATGAGATAGATCTAAATGGATGTTAGGATACTCACTAGATGTAGTGAGACGGTATCAACCGATCCTGGGGAGAATCACTGGAAGTGTTCCAGGGTGATAAAGACGACTGAATGTCAGTCACAGGCATTGTCTTTACCCTCAGAAAAGGGACGGTATGTTGGAAGAGTTCCAAGATGGATACCGTGACATATTAGACGATAAAGGCAGGATACATCGCTACTTAAGATGCTACCAAAGAGGATGTTTGGATGTATATTAGTTCATGAGATGAACTGTGTTCCTACCATTGTGAGACAATGGAGTTGTGGCTCATGCCGAGGAACGCCGGTCCCATCAGTGATCCAGACTTATTCTAAGGCAGCATCGCCTGATCATGGAGATAGTTGATCTCCAGGGTGATCGAGGTCAGGAGAGTAGACTCAGAGGACAACACAGCGGATCCACTCACAAAGGCCTGTTCCCAGAGAGAGACTTTTATGGGATGGTTGAGTATGAGATACTGCAACCACTGCTACAGATGGCCCTAGTGCAAGTGGGAGATTGTTAGTTATATGTATGCCCTAGAGGCCATTACTGTACATAGGATGTATATTGTAGTGGATGCTGGGACATATATAGGGAGGACTTTCTTGCTCGACATGATAGTATGCTATCTGGTTGAACTTTACCTTAACGTGTATACTGTTTGTCTCTCTGTTACATGTTGGTAAAGCCCTTAGGATGTGTGCTTGACTACCTGGACTATGATGCGGATCATACTAGTGGGGACATGGTAGTCCATAAGTACATCCTTCAAAGTCCCTAGTCGTGGGTATATCGAGACGGGGCATCGATATACCAGAGTAGACTAGCGTGTACCTTCTCGACCCATACAGATGGGCGATGGATGATCCCATATCCATTGGTGTTTGACATCAGAGATGATATACGGGTGCTCAGTAGAGACTGGGTACACTGGACGGACTCGCCGAGAACTCCCAGATGGTATTATACCTCACGTCAGATGGCAGTTCTCTGGTGACACTGGTACAGAGTAGTCTGTTGACCCGAGATCGTCATAGAGTCTCGTGTGGTTCCCACTGTGCTTTGATTTCCATCTTACCACGTCCAAGAGGGCGTGCAAAACGGTGGGTTTTGGGTACAGTCCCGAGTCACATGGAGGCAATGAGCGATAGGAGGGGATTCGTCTCTCCCGGTATAGGGAGTTGATGTTGCGCTGTGTTCGATTGGCTATAACAGAAAATCCCTGGCCAGGGTTGCTGAGATTTACTGGTAAGTGTTACCAGTAGTTTCTCGAATAGTTATAGACCTCATATCGACACGACTTATTGAGCTATTGGGGTCTGACGTTTCCCACCCCTAGGCGAGATATGCGACATATCAGACGATCAGACCGGACTGTACGGTAGTGTTACTGGTCGGATTCACTGGAGTGTGAGCGGGCTTGCTCGTCGATCTTCAGATCGCTCAATACCCGGGTGGCCGTTACGTTTAGCAGACCGCTTGCGGCTTGTGGATGTTTGATATGATCATCATCTGCTGCCGGCGTATTGACGAGTCTTTAGAGTCCTACACAGAGGTTTCCTGGCTCAAGCGAAACGAAATAGGAGCGCATATGAGATATGTGCGGGACCGAGAATAATGCGTGCATGTGATACCGTATTCTATTCTCGCGATAAATATATCGAATGGTTGTATGCGATATAACCTAGTTATCGATTCAAGCGTTGATTCGATAAGCCGATATATTGTATACTAGTCGGTTGTGTGCGACATAACCGGGTCATTGAATCAAGTGTTGATTTAATGATTTAATGCATATTTATATATTTGATATATTACTTTGCATCAACTAGTATCGGTTTACTTAAGATGGATTTTCTCACTCGGATGGGCGCATTGTATATGCGATATACTTTTGTGCACTTGATTGTATCATGTTTGATGATACATGTTTACTTGGTTAAGTGCAAAGAATTAAACCATGGTTAAAAGAATGGTTAGGGTTTCATTTCCTTTATTTATTCATTTATTTATTTGTTTATTCATTTTGGAAAAGAAGAGAAAAGAATGGTGGCTAATTTTGTTCTTTAGTTGAAGCTTCATGAAGCTTTGTTCAAGTCAACCATTCTTATCTCATCCTTAACCCTAACCATTCCCACTAACCATGATTCATTCTCTACACTTGACTCTAGTTAAAATTATGATAAGAATTCATTTTCTTTTCTTTTTCATATTAACTTATCATATAAGCTTCTTCTTCTTCTTCCTTGACTTCAAGAAGAAAAGCTTCACCTCCATCAATGGTGATTGATGTATATGAGTGAGAAATCCAATTCTAAAGTTAACCCACTTCCTATTTCTTCATCCTCTACCTCCTGCCAAGTAGTAGAGTGTGTTTACTTCACAAGTTTCTTGACTTGGTGAAGTCGGAGCTTGATTTAGCGATGCCTCGACGTAGATCATCTTCGGCATGGACATCGACGACCTAGCTTGCCCATTCTCCGACGAAGCCGATCCTAGAGCCCGGATTTGACTTGGACAGCGGAGAGGACTTCGTTGCGGAGCTATGGAGGTGGAGCACCGGATCTACAAAGGTTGTATTTCCGTTAAACTTTTAGTTAAGTGTTAACTAGTTAGTTTTTCGCCTAGACTTCTAGCAAACGATCCGTAGTTTAGGGTTTGTAGGCACCGTAAAATTTGAAATTGGCATGTTCGATGCCTTGGGAGACCTCTTGGGTGTGCCTAGGAACCCTACACGAGCCTCCCTTCGGGTTGAGCTTCCTCACCCTCCCGTCTCACCTCCGAGCCATCCTCCGGCCCGAGGAGTCCCCCGACCTTCGGTGGCCTTCCAGACCACCCATAATTCACCTCCGGGCTGCCACAGAATTGGCCTCCTCGGCCCTCTCAGCTCGTCTCCGGTCTACCACAGAACCAAGATACCACGGCTCTCTCGCTCGTCCGTGAGCTCTCCTGCCGAGGTCATCTTCCTCGGTCTCTTCGACCGACCGACGGCACCACTCACAGGCGCAACCGCCATCCCGCGAATCTCACCATACGCGAGATATCCGCCGGCCACATCCCACGTTCCACGCCATCACGATCCCCCATTAACGAGCATGTCTCGCCATTAATGCAGGATCCCGTCCATCACGATGGCGTGACGTCGGGAGCGTAACGGCCGGCGTGATTCTCGCACCTGCCTGCCTGCTGCCACCGCTATATAAACCCCTCCTTCAGACGGTTCAAGTAAACCATTTTACTCCACTAAGCCGTTACTCTGCTCGAATTTCCTCTCTAACTTGACCGTCGGAGGGTTCTCGGTGGTACAACCACCCCGGGACTTCCTTGCAGGTAGCTCGGCAACAACAACCTCAACCCCATTGAGATCCATAAGCTTCAGGAGCCTGCCTCCATATCCAATCCCAGCCGTCCATCGCCACCGTCAGCAGATCAACGGAAGGTAAACATCTTGACGCGATTCAGGTCGCATCATAAATAATTTTAATCCTAATTCATCTTCATTCTCCTCTTTAAATTGTCGACAACATCAAGCACTTTGAAATATGTGATTGTGGCTTGGTTTTACAGCTGGCCACATGGGAGTGGAAAAAAGAAGAATTGGCTAAAGATGAAGAGCCCTTGAGGGCCAAAATCGATCGACTGACAGATAGAATGAATATATTTTCAAGTTGTATGAATCAATAATGTTTTTTCATCAATGGATGGTTTTACTTCCTTCTGATCAGTAGTTGTGAGAAATTTTACTTTTTTTTGAAAATATACAGCAAGTTCATGTAACTACCACATTTCTTCAGAAGTATCAAAACACCGCCACATATGAGATGGGTAGATAAAGTCATTTACTACTTTCCGTTAATGGCGTTGAAAGATATTCTGATACTTTGATAGTTTATGGTGATAATGTATATCATTTTAAAAGTTCAGAATATAATCCATGGAACTATCAATATTTCATGATAGCAAGTTGTAATATATAATTTTATGTTCTGAAATGAAAAAAGAACCTCAACGGGCCATGAAAAGAAATTTTACTCTAATTCTATGTGCAAAAAATAAAGTCACATCTGGGAAAAAATTTCATTCTAATTCTATGTTAAAATACTGAACATGGATCACCAACGAAGAGAATTTCCCTTGTTTTTCCAACGGGGATCAAATAAATCAACTTTTAACATCTAAAATCAAGGTATAGGAAAAATTCTAGTGATGTTCCAGCTATTTGCTGGTAGATCTAAAGATTCAAATGTGCATTATGGAAAATTCGTAAATGTGTCACCATCCAGTGAAAAACTATAAAGTCATGCAAAAATGGAAATGATAAAACTTTTTGGTAATAATAACGTTCAGAGTTTTTCATCCAAAATCTGAACAGGAGTTCTTGGTTTCCATGGGAGGAAACTTTCTCCATGACAATAACGAGAGATCTTGCTTTATGTCCAATATTCCGGTTTCTTTTTCTTTCTTTTACTGCGTTGAACTTTCGTATTATAAAACTATATTTTATCATAGAGCTGTGAGTTTTGAAAAATACTTAACCTACCGGGCTTGAAATACCACCACAATCTACCAAAAAACAAACAATATGGATCCAGTTGTTTGGTACCAGTATGTAGATTTTGTGGGTCTTACCATTTTGTCTCCGGTATCGGTATAGATTGTGGTAAAGTAGTGCTCATGATTTTTTTGCTGGTCTTATATTTACTATCCCAAAACAGATCTTTTTTGTAACATATTTTTCCATATAATTTTTCCTTTCAAACGACCAAGCATCTTTAAATGAGTTCAAGCAGAATTTTGTATAAAACACACACACACACACATATATATATAATGATTTTGTTTCTCTCAAGAAATCTTTTTTTGCGTTCATGTAGCGTGACACACTCTGCATATGTACAACTTGAGAGAGCCACGTGTACATTCTTGTAAAGTGTCAATTGACACCTAATATTATCTAGCACATCCTTGCTAATTAATTTGCTTTGGCGTAAAAATATGGTATCAACTTATAGAATATTGGTATCAACTTAAATTTTTTTCTTAAGTAATGATTATTGGATACGGGCAAAATGTTGCGACATAAAATCTGAACCCTCATCCCTGGCCACAGGTTTGATTTTAATAAAGTATCTGATGATGCTCAATACTGGCGATACGAGATCAGGACACGTGGCGGATGACATGTCTCAAGACCCGGAAGGAAGGGCCCACAAAGGCCGATCAGGCCACCCTTGTACCCGACTTGCAAGCACAAGCTGGCCCTCCTCGGGGCCCCCTGCAAATTTGCCACCTCGGCCCCTCAGCTCGCCCCGAGCTGCCACAGGATCAAGACCCCTCAGCCCTCTTGCTCGGTTCCAAGCTCCCCAGCCGAGGCCGTCTTCCTCGGCTCCTCCGACCGGCCAACTCCACCACTCGCAGGTGTAACCGCCGCTCCGTGAATCTCGCCACGCGCAGATTTTCCACCAGCAACGTCCCACGCTCCACGCCATCACGATCCCCATTAATGGGCGATCCGCTCTTCACACGGGCGTGACGTCGGGAGGGTAACGGCCGGCGAGATTCTCGCGTCTGCTGCCGCGTGCTGCCGCCGCTATGTAAACCCCCATCGCAGAGGGGTCAAGTAAGCCATTTTTTATTCCACTTAGCCGTTACTCTGCTCGGATCTAGCACTAACTTGATCGTCGGAGGGTCCTCGGTGGTACCAAACCATCCCGGGACTTCTTTGCAGGTACTCGGCGCTAAACTCCTCAAATCACCAATCTCACCAAAACCCACTGAGATCCACACGCAACAGAAGATCACCACCAAAATCCACCGAGAGATCAAAGGAAGACAACATTTGACAGAGACCTGAAAAGGACCTCTATCAGTTGGCGTCGTCTGTGGGAAAGCAAACTCCACAAAAACAAAGTTGGCCTTCCGATCTCTGTCTGCATAGCGAGCAACCATCCTGAAGATCCTGGTACTAGCCGCCGCCTTCCCCTCACCGAAGGCGTGGATGATCCTCCTCCAGCGACCATCATCAACGCCCTCGCCAGCCGGATAGATCGGCTACAGTCCCTCGTGGAGGCGCTTGTCCGCGTCCAAGCGGCCGGGCCTGGGCCCCAGATCGCCGCTCCACCGACTCCAGAAGGCTCTGCCCCCGTCGGGACGGCTGACCACCAGCAGGCTACGACTCCTGGTCGCAGATCTCTCGGGCCGGTACTCCGTGAGGCCCGCTGGGCACCCCACGGCTCCACACCAAGGTCCGCCGCCAGAACGCCTCACCTCGAACCTCCTCACGTCCTTTATCCCCCTAAGGAGATGTCAGTCACCTCGCCTATCTACAGGCATGGTCGACACCACTTCCCTCGGCGGGGCCGCACAGAAGGGGTTCACCTCGGCGGCTCAAGAGCCACCTCGCCCGGGGATCTGAGGCACCTCATCGAGAAGAACCGGGCCCGCTCTCAGACGCAGGTCACCCGCAGCAGAGGCCAGGGATCCCAAGGCGCCGATTCCTCGGGATACCACGGTCGACTCGACGCACTCGAGAAGAAGATCGAGGGCATGCGCCGGGAGGCTCACCACTCGAGCGACGGGGCTAAGTACGCCGTTCACCGAGGAATTGCTCGCCGTCCATATCTCCTCGCGCAACAAGTCCCCAAAAGTCTCTCTGTTCGACGGGAAAACCGACCTGAAGGACCATTTGAACGCTTTCACCGCGGGGATGAGCTTCCAGGACCACTCCGACGCCGCCCAGTGTAGGGCCTTCCCGGCCACCCTCATCCTCGCAGGTCGGGACTGGTTCCGGGGGCTCGAGCCCCGCTCAATCTCGACCTTCGACGAACTGGCTACTCAGTTCCTCGGCCATTTCGTTGGGAACCGTCGGCAGAAGCGCACGGTCGACTACCTCTTCACGGTTAAGAGTGGGGACAAAGAGACGTTCAAGTCCTACATCACCCGCTTCTACAACACCCTTCTCGAGGTCCCTGAGCACCGTGACGAAACCGTCATCACGGCGCTTAGATCTGGTCTGAGGCACAAGGAGTGGTTACGCTCCTTTGCGTTGGCGCAACCTAAAACCATGGCCGAGGTCAAGACGAGGACCGAGCGCGAGATTCAGTTGGAATTCACGGTGAACATGAACCTCCCCCGAGCAGAACGATCCGACCAGAAGAAGAGGGCTCGGGAGGAGAGGCCGGAGCGTCAGCAGCCCTATCACCCGAAGTTCCAAGAGTATACCCCCCTCAACGTCTCCCTCGCAGTATTTGTAATATCTGGTCTTCATCTACGCGAATACCTGTATTTAAATAAAATATTTTTACCCATTTTACAATTTATATTATATTCTAATTAAATTTTTGATTTCTTGTTTACCGACCCTAAGCCCAAGTCCGTATTTAAATCCCACACTTTTCCTTCAAAATTTCTTGAGCCCAAGCCCAACAACCCAAGGCCTTATTTTAAAACAATAAATTATATTCAAATTATTTACCTTCTCCTCTCTTTTCAAAATTCAAAATTTTATACCCTCATTTAAACCCAAATCTTACCCAATTAAAATCTCATTAAAAACCTATTAAATTATATTCCCGTTAATTCTCTCTCTCTCTTCTTTAAAATTTTATTTATTAAAATCACGTTTTTCTCTCTCTCCTCACACACGTTACTTCTCTCTCTCTTCCTTAAATTTCTATTAATTAATTATAACGTTATCTCTCTCTCCCTCACACATGTCTCTCTCTCTTTCTCATCTCGTTCTCTCTTCTTTTTCTTTTCTCCTTCACTTTCTTTCCCGCTCCCTCTCTCGAACCCACGCCCGCGCCCGCGCTCGCCTCGTCGCCGTCGACACCACCCTCGCCTTCCTCTCTCTCTCCGCTCACCTCCTCACCTCTCTTGTCTTCTTCCCTTGCAACCATCCCCGACAACGAGACCTACCACAACGAGCCCGAACCAACAGCCCAGCCTTGCCTGCACACCCTCGTCACCGTCGATTCGTCGCCACCGACGTCTCCGCACCTCACCTCCTTCTCTCCTCTCCAAAACCCCGAGTCCCTCCTTCCCACCTCACCTGCACACCCGACCGCTGCCCTCCTCCTCCGAGCTTCGAGCTCCTTCCCGACGACCCAACTTCGAGCCACCTCCGGCCACCTCCCTCCATCATCCGCGTCAACCCCACCTCCTCTCCTGAGCACCTCGTCGTTGCAACTCATCTAGCCGACCTCCCCTCACAGCAACCTCCACGACATCAAACCCAACACCAAGCCCCTCGGCCTTCATCTTCGGCGTTGTCTACTCCACCGAGCACCAATCTCCATAGCCGAACCTAACCACCACGGCGGCGTCTCCCTCATCGAAGCTGAAGCCACCCCATCTCTGACGTCACCATCGATCGTCCGCTATACCAACACCTGCAACCCCTCCGCGTTAACTCACCTCCTCTGAAGCTCGAGCAGCCGACCTTCAGACTAAGCCAATTCCAGCATCCAAGCCGGAGCCCATCGTCGCCGCTGAGCCATTGCACAGAGCTCAAACCAAGGCCAAGTTCAAGCCCAAGGCAAAACCCTAGTCGTTGTTGCCCGTATGTGTCTTGCCCGTGCATGCCATCGCCATCATCATCACTGCGGCACCATCGACACATCGTCTCAGGCAAGTTCAATTACTTGCTTACATGCTAAAATACATATATATTGATATATCGTCCGAAAATATCTCGTGATTAATAATAGACCGTATTAATTTAAGTTAATTTGGATTTGGGTATTAATCGAGTCAAATATCTCAAGTTAATTTCTTATAGAAGTTCTTAAATCATTTCATGTGGATTGAGTGAACGAAATCGACATTTCGATCGATAAACGATTGCTTTGTCTAGGTATTAGATATGGAACTCTTTGCGAAAACCTAATCAAATATGGAGGAACTCATGATAAATAAATCTCTTTACTATTTATGATTATCTTGTGAAAATTTTGATGTAAAACAATGTCATTTCACACATGAAATGACATTTTCGACAACCGACTCAAAATCTGGAAATCCCATACAGGACATCCCGTAAAATTCATAATAAATCATATTTAAATCGTATCGTGGTGTGCTAAGGTTCGTTATAAAGATGACTGAATAATATATAAATCTATGGGATATTTACTAAATTTTAATGTGTTATGATAATGCAAACTGGGAAGAATTACGACCCTGGACTGCAGTCCAGAGCAGTAATCCCAGTTCACCCTTGTTTTGAGATCGCCGTATAACATTGCTCGAATGTGAAAATGTGCGGAACCCTATATCGTTACGTAGAAAATTTAGTTAGCTTTCTTACCCCACTAGTTTCACTGGATTCCTTAACTGGATGATATTTTTAACATATTTTATAACGATGATGTGTTCTGCTGAATTCTGCTGTGGCAGATTTTACACGTTGAACTTAACCTGACCATAACTCCATGGTGAAATAGAATATTACTGATCCTCTAATTGAGTTGGAAACATAACTGATAACCCTAAAAATTGTTCAACTATAGTGTCGCCTAATTTTGATCCCAACAGAGTGAAAACTGTGTTGCAAAATGGACTTTCAGTTCAGGAACCGAATTTTCAGTAGCGAACACTTAAAATGAAACGAATGTACTTTGCGAACCCGAAACCCGATCGACTTGGAATAAATCTCGTTGAACTTCCGACTGAGTTTACTTGTTACCGCTTTTGTATCATTTTATTTAATTTTGAACGTATGATTTAACGTGATTTTTATGAGTTCATAAGATGCATAATAAATTTCATTGCACATGAATGTTTAGTGGCATAAATGCACATATTATACCCGGCCGTAATACCTCTAGTGATAGTGCGTTTCATTATTAAGTTTCAGTGTACCATGCATTGTCGAGCGTGAATGGTATCGGTTTAGGAGTGTCAAGTACGCTAGTGAAAAGTGAATGGTTCGTGATAGTGACAATACAGTGAACAGTGAATAAAATCGCGTTATTGGTGTGTACTTGTACACAACTAGCCTATACTCATAAATAGTGAAATCTGGGGAAAAGGGGAAATCGCAGTGGAAAGGAAATTGTATTTAGCGAGGTCAGTGTTTTAGAGGATGATCATTCGAACAGCGACTCTTATATTTTAGGTTGGACCTAGCGGTCCGGCTGACAGGGTTATGTCCCGGGCATCGTGGGCCGTAGTATCGGGTATATACGAGACCCTCGTTAAACATGATCACTCCTTTCCACAACTCGATTTCAAAAGTGACTAGAGACCGATAGGGACACAGATCATACATTGTATCAGTTATTGACATATTGATTGCCTGCATTTATCATCTCCATCATTATCACTTTTGTTTTTCTTGCCTCTTTGTTATTAATATAATATGGCTATTATGTCGCTCTGACGACCTGGGTATGCATGCTCAGTGATAGAGGTGGATTTGCCTGATCTCGAGAAGACCGTGAAGATCCAGACCAGCGAACCAGTTACATTTCTCCACTGATATCACTGGTTAGTTGTCCTCTTGTTTACTTCCATTGAGCTCAGATTTCTTTATATTCGATAGTTTTAGTGACTGCATTATCTTTACCCGTACTGTATTTTACTGATTACCATATAATGCTAGAAGCCGAAATGTGACTATGACAGAATTTTTCCTTGATCGTAGGAGCATGGCTGGCCTTGTCACCCTTGTATTCTGTATTTTAGGAAGCGGGGCGTGACATGGTTTTGTTGGTATCAGAGCCCTAGGTTTAGAATAAGAATGCAGTTCAATTTAGGGATCCATTGAATCATACTTTGTTTCCTTGCTTTCACTTCCATATACTACTTGTGCATCACCACTCAAGTTCATGTTTTGAATCTTATTTACGTTATTCTTTCCTCGTGTTCCGCATCATTAATCGTTATTTTCCTTCGTATTCCACTATCTGATCACGACCCTTACTTTTCAGGCCATGGCCAACCATGAGGCAGCACCGCTTATCGATGAGGACACTTGGTCTTGCATTTCTTTTGACTGTATATTAGTGAGTTCAGACGACGAGGTCGATGGCCACAGGTCATTTTTGACGATAGTGAACCAGAGGAAGAGGGGTCGATGTCACAGTTCCAGAGATCAATATGATTAATGATTCTGACGATGAAGAGGAGGACCTTGAAGAAGAAGATCCCGAAGAAGATCCAATGGAAGAGGATCCATAGGAAAATGCAGTGGAAGTGGAACCCGAAGAAGATCCAATAGAAGAGGATCCACAAGAAAATGCGGTGGAAGCGGAACCCGAAGAAGACCCGATAGAAGAGGATCCACAGGAAAATGCAGTAGAGGAGGAACCAGATGAGGATCCTGAACAGGAGAATTCTGAGGAAGACCCTATAGAAGAGGATCCAGAAAGGGACCCGGAAGAGGCAGAACATATGGTAGAGGATTCGGAAGAGCCAGTGGAAGAAAACCTTATAGTGGAAGAATCTGAAGACGAAGCTCCAATCCAGGAAGAGTGGGAAGACGAAACCTCGAGTCAAGAGGAACTCGGGGATGAAGAACCTCAAGCAGATATTCAGGCAAGACACTATGGGAATGGACGCCTCCATCTTAGCGCGAGAACTTATCGCAACTTGTTGAACTTCTACAATCGCGACTAACGCGGCTTGCTTTCTTTTCTTAAGGCCGAATAAAAACGATGAATAGTTTGGGGCCACGTTTATCTCTCAACTGTACTCTGTCAAGTTTTTCTGAATAATAAAGTTCTGGTTCAATCAAATTTTTCCAGAAGTATTGTACCTTTAAGCCCGCTTGATTCATAAGTTGATCCTTCTTACAACATTTCTTTCCTTTATTACAAGTAGTTATTTTTATCTCATCCTTATCACCCAACTCCTAATTTAGCTGAGTTGGAAGGAAGTGCCTTACGTATGGACGGAGGAAGGTACTCGTGATTTTGAGATACTGAAACAGAAATTGACCATGACACCTATTATTACAGTGCCAGACGATTCAGATGGTTGGTGATACCCAGCGATAATTCAGGGAAAGGTTTAAGATGTGTTCTGATGCAACACGGTCATGTAGTTGCTTATGCCTCACGGCAGCTGAAGAATCATGAGAGGAACAACCCAACACATGACTTGGAGTTAGCCGCAGTGGTTTTAGCATTGAAGATCTGAAGACATTACTTGTTAGGAAAAATGTGAAAGTATACATGGATCACAAGAGTCTGAAATACGTGTTCACTCAGAGGGAATTGAATATGAGACCACGCCGATGGCTAGAATTAATGGCGGACTACGACTTGGAATTTCAGTACCATCCGGGAAAAGTAAATGTCGTACCCGACGCTCTTAGTCGCAAGCCAGTGGTCATGATGTTGACCAGTCAGAGGGGCATCATTGAGGATTTCAGAAGCTCGAACTAAAGATTGTTACACCGAGTGCAATCAGGCGATTTTGGCAGTTACAGGTGCAGTCTTCACTTGTAGATCGCATTAAGGATACACAAGCTGACAATCCTAGATTGCAGAAGTTCAGAGAGCAGGAGGAAGCCGGACTGAGGACAGACTTACTCATACATCGAGACGGTTCTTTGAGTTTTGGTAACAGACTCTGCGTTCCCAAGGGAGATGTTAGAGAAGTAGTACTAGCTGAGGCTCACAGTTCAGCTTATTCTGTACATCCGGGAGGCAGGAAAATGTATCGAGATCTGAGGCAAGACTATTGATGGAACATGATGAAGCGAGAGGTTGCACGGTTTGTATCCAAGTGCTTGGTATGCCAGCAAGTAGAGCCTGATCACCAGAGAACGGCCGCTTCCAATACCAGAATGGAAATGGGAGCACATCACTATGGATTTTGTGATTACTCTACCGCGGAGTCCATGAGGCAACAACGCCATTTGGATTATCATCGACCGTCTTACGAAAACAGCACATTTTTATACCCTTCCGGGTGGGACAGTCGACAGAGTCGCTTGTGGAGAAGTACATGCAAGAAGTAGTGCGGCTTCATGGAGTTCTGGTAAGTTTAGTGTCAGGTCAGGACACTAGATTCATTTCACATTTTTGGAAGAACTTACAGGAGGGTCTGGGTACGTGTCTCAAGTTGACGGTAGATAAGGTCCAGATGATCAGACAGTGCATTAAGACGGCCTAGGATAGACAGAAGCATTAGACAGTCGTTCTCCTGGGGAATCTATCTGGAAACATGAGAAGGATATCCGTTTGCGGTTCCCACATCTTTTCGAGTAGCCGTTTGTATCATTACCTTCTTGTTTTCGTTCTTTTAAATTTCGAAGACGAAATTTTTGTAAGGGTGGTATGATGTAATATCCGGTCTTCATCTACGCCAATACCCGTATTCAAATAAAATATGTTTACCCATTTTACATTTTATATTATATTCTAATTATATTTTTGATTTCTTGTTTACCAACCCTAAGCCCAAATCCGTATTTAAATCCCACACTTTTCCTTCAAAATTTCTTGAGCCCAAGCCTAACAACCCAAGGCCTTATTTTAAAACAACAAATTATATTCAAATTATTTACCTTCTCCTCTCTTTTCAAAATTCAAAATTTTATACCCTCATTTAAACCCAAATCTTACCCAATTAAAATCTCATTAAAAACCTATTAAATTATATTCCCGTTAATTCTCTCTCTCTCTCTTCTTTAAAATTTTATTTATTAAAATCACGTTTTTCTCTCTCTCCTCACTCACGTTACTTCTCTCTCTCTTCCTTAAATTTCTATTAATTAATCATAACGTTATCTCTCTTTCCCTTACACATGTCTCTCTCTCTTTCTCATCTCGTTCTCTCTTCTTTTTCTTTTCTCCTTCACTTTCTTTCCCGCTCCCTCTCTCGAACCCACGCCCGCGCCCGCGCCTACGCCCGCGCCCGCGCCCGCCTCGTCGCCGTCGACACCACCCTCGCCTTCCTCTCTCTCTCCGCTCACCTCCTCACCTCTCTCGTCTTCTCCCCTTGCAACCATCCCCGACAACGAGACCCACCACAACGAGCCCGAACCAACAGCCCAGCCTTGCCTGCAAACCCTCATCGCCGTCGATTCGTCGTCGCCGACGTCTTCGCACCTCACCTCCTTCTCTCCTCTCCAAAACCCCGAGTCCCTCCTTCCCACCTCACCTGCACACCCGACTGCTGCCCCTCCTCCTCCGAGCTTCGAGCTCCTTCCCGACGACCCAACTTCGAGCCACCTCCGGCCACCTCCCTCCATCATCCGTGTCAATCCCACCTCCTCTCCCGAGCACCTCGTCTTTGCAACTCATCTAGCCGACCTCCCCTCACAGCAACCTCCACGACATCAAACCCAACACCGAGCCCTTCGGCCTTCATCTTCGGTGTTGTCTACTCCACCGAGCACCAATCTCCATAGCCGAACCTAACCACCACGGTGGCGTCTCCCTCATCGAAGCTGAAGCAACCCCATCTCTGACGTCACCATCGATCGTCGGCTATACCAACACCTGCAACCCCTCCGCGTTAACTCACCTCCTCTGAAGCTCGAGCAGCCGACCTTCAGACTAAACCAATTCCAGCATCCAAGCCGGAGCCCATCGTCGCCGCTGAGCCATTGCACAGAGCTCAATCCAATGCCAAGTTCAAGCCCAAGGCAAAACCCTTGTCGTTGTTGCCCGTATGTGTCTTGCCCGTGCATGCCATCGCCTTCATCATCACTGCGGCACTATCGACACATCATCTCAGGCAAGTTCAATTACTTGCTTACATGCTAAAATACATATATATTGATATATCGTCCGAAAATATCTCATGATTAATAATAGACCGTATTAATTTAAGTTAATTTGGATTTGGGTATTAATCGAATCAAATATCTCAAGTTAATTTCGTATAGAAGTTCTTAAATCATTTCATGTGGATTGAGTGAACGAAATCGACATTTCGATCGATAAACGATTGCTTTGTCTAGGTATTAGATATGGAACTCTTTGCGAAAACCTAATCAAATATGGAGGAACTCATTATAAATAAATCTCTTTACTATTTATGATTATCTTGTGAAAATTTTGATGTAAAACAATGTCATTTCACACATGAAATGACATTTTCGACAACCGACTCAAAATCTGGAAATCCCATACATGACATCCCGTAAAATTCATAATAAATCATATTTAAATCGTATCGTGGTGTGCTAAGGCTCGTTATAAATATGACTGAATAATATATAAATCTATGGGGATATTTACTGAATTTTAATGTGTTATGATAATGCAAACTGCGAAGAATTATGACCCTGGACTGCAGTCCAGAGCAGTAATCCCAGTTCACCCTTGTTTTGAGATCGCCGTATAACATTTATCAAATGTGAAAATGTGTGGAACCCTATATCGTTACGTAGAAAATTTAGTTAGCTTTCTTACCCCACTAGTTTCACTGGATTCCTTAACTGTATGATATTTTTAACATATTTTATAACGATGATGTGTTCTGCTGAATTCTGCTGTGGCAGATTTTACACGTTGAACTTAACCTGACCATAACTCCATGGTGAAATAGAATATTACTGATCCTCCAATTGCGTTGGAAACATAACTGATAACCCTAAAAATTGTTCAACTATAGTGTCGTCTAATTTTGATCCCAACAGGATAAAAACTGTGTTGCAAAATGGACTTTCAGTTCAGGAACTGAATTTTCAGTAGCGAACACTTAAAATGAAACGAATGTACTTTGTGAACCCGAAACCCGATCGACTTGGTATAAATCTCGTTGAACTTCCGACTGAGTTTACTTGTTACCGCTTTTGTATCATTTTATTTAATTTTGAACGTATGATTTAACGTGATTTTTATGAGTTCATAAGATGCATAATAAATTTCATTGCACATGAATGTTTAGTGGCATAAATGCACATATTATACCCTGCCGTAATACCTCTAGTGATAGTGCGTTTCATTATTAAGTTTCAGTGTACCATGCATTGTCGAGCGTGAATGGTATCGGTTTAGGAGTGTCAAGTACGCTAGTGAAAAGTGAATGGTTCGTGATAGTGACAATACAGTGAACAGTGAATAAAATCGCGTTATTGGTGCGTACTTGTACACAACTAGCCTATACTCATAAATAGTGAAACCTGGGGAAAAGGGAAAATCGCAGTGGAAAGGAAATTGTATTTAGCGAGGTCAGTGTTTTAGAGGATGATCATTCGAACAGCGACTCTTATATTGTAGGTTAGACTTAGCGGTCCGGCTGACAGGGTTATGTCCCGGGCATCGTGGGCCGTAGTCTCGGGTATGTACGAGACCCTCGTTAAACATGATCACTCCTTTCCATAACTCGATTTCAAAAGTGACTAGAGACCGATAGGGACACAGATCATACATTGTATCAGTTATTGACATATTGATTGCCTGCATTTATCATCTCCATCATTATCACTTTTGTTTTTCTTGCCTCTTTGTTATTAATATAATATGGCTATTATGTCGCTCTGACGACCTGAGTATGCATGCTCAGCGATAGAGGTGGATTTGCCTGATCTTGAGAAGACCGTGATGATCCAGACCAGAGAACCAGTTACATTTCTCCACAGATATCCCTGGTTAGTTGTCCTCTTGTTTACTTCCATTGAGCTCAGATTTATTTATATTCGATAGTTTTAGTGACTGCATTCTCTTTACCCGTACTGTATTTTACTGATTACCATATAATGCTAGAAGCCGAAATGTGACTACGACAGGATTTTCCTTGATCGTAGGAGTATGGCTGGCCTTGTCACCCTTGTATTCTGTATTTTGGGCAGCGGGGCGTGACAGTATTGCTAGAGGAGGCCTAGAACGAGGGGTTCTTCAAGTTCTCTCCGATCCCGCGTCTGGACGTGAAGCGAACCCGGGGCCCTTACTGCACTTTCCACCTGACACTGGGCCACGCCACGGAGGATTGCAAGCAACTCAGGGACTACATCGAAGAGCTCATCCGATCGGGACACCTCGCCGCATACTTAAGGGACAAACGGCAGGCCGACCGCGAGCAGGAGCAGCATCGCCCTCTCACTGACCTGACCATCCGTCAGATCATGCTCATTTCGGCGAACGGCCAGCACGGAACTCAGGGAGCCCCATACCTTGTGCCAAGTACGGAGGCCAGCAGTCCTCCAGGGAGCTCGGTTCGAGCCAATAAAGTCATTTACTAGCCTGTACTTTTCTTTTAGGGCAATGTAAACTCTTCCTAGGGTCTGTTGTTAATTTAATAAAGATCAATGGAACATTGCGAAAAAGAAGGAAAAACCTTGTTTATTCAAAAGGTATTATGGGCTCCTCAGCCATACACGCAAAAAGGAAAAGGAAGTTACAACAGTGGGGGAAGGGGGTGCAGGGAGCACTGCTCATGATATCCGGTAAAGATCTCCGCCAGCCGGGGCCTCGTGAGGTCCAACCTCTGCCCCACGGTGGGCGCCACCCCCACATTCAATGTGCATGCTGCGCGCGCAATCGCCGTGACCGTTCCTATTCCCCATACCCGCGACAGGATGGTCGGGCGAAACCTCATGAAGAATCAGCCGAGCAGCTACCCTGCTCGGCTATCCATAGAGGGTAGCTTCCCTACCGCCACGCCAGGGACCAGAAAGTCCTCCTTAGAGGAATCTCAGCAGCTTCCCTGCTCGGCTATCCCTGGCGGGTAGCTTCCCTACCGCAATGCCAGGAATCAGAAAGCCCTCCCAGAGGCACTCGAGCCCGAGGATCCCTCACTCGGCTATCCTTCAGGACAAAAGCCCTCGCCAAGAGGCACCGGGCAGTAACCCTGCCCGGCCAAGGGTCCTTGGTAGGCTTCTTACAGCCCCTCCCGCGCCAAGGACCAAAGTCCTTCCAGAGGCAGTCGGGTCCTTGCTCGGCTATCCCCGACAAGTAGCTTCCTACCACAACCGACAGGGATCAAAGTCCTCGCCAAGAGACACTGGACGGTAACCCCGCTCGGTCCCCGTCCTGAAGGATCAAAGCCCTCGCAAGAGGCAACCGAGCAGCTGCCCTGCTCGGTCAACTCCGGCTAGTAACTCCCTACCCACGACGCCAGGGATCAAAGCCCTCACAAGAGGCACCCGAGCAGCTACCCCGCTCGTTCATCCCAGGCTGGTAATTGCCTACCCACAATGCCAGAGGTCAAAGCTCTCGCCAAGAGGCAACCGCGCAGCTTTACTGTAACAACCGAGTTGAATTATACCAATTTCTGTTGCTGTATGTGTTGTTTGTGGTGTTTATTTCATTTACCGTGTTTGGATGTGAATGGTAGTTTACTTTACATTCGACCCGCTTGCTTGAGCTTGTTGTTTCATAGTTATAGAATACTCTAGCATCACGTATTTTGCATATAACAATTTAAGTCACGTAAAATAAATTAAAAGTACATAACATAGCCTGCATGATACCCCTAATCCTATGGTAGCGTCCGTGCATCTCGTTTTCGTCCCGTTTAGTGAAACGGACATGTTTGGATGGCTACGCGCACGTACGTGCGTCCGTTTTTAGGGGTACGCTTTTTCGTTACATAATCTTTCATTTTAAATTTTGGAACTTGCATAAAATTTTCGTATTTCAAATCCAAAATTTTGGACCCGACCCGGACGTATTTCTGAAATGTTTTGTATCCCGCCAAATTCTAATTATTTTTAAATTTCTTTAAATTTGTTTAATATAATTAACAGCTTAAAGATTTTCATACAGCTAATAAAAATATTCTTTAAACCATTAAAATCTTTTATGAATTTTTTAACCCATTTCTCATCCCACGAGCCAATCAAAACTCTCCTTCTTTGCACCGGGCCCCACACAAACCCCTCTCTCTTCTTTCCCTTTCTCTTTCTCTCTCTTCTCCGCAGCTCTCTCTCTTTCTCTCTCTTCTCTTTCTCTTTCCTCTCGCGCCCTCTCTCTCCTCTCGCGAACACTGTTCGCTTCTCGATTCCCGTCACCGCTCTCTAGATCCCGTCACCTCCCTCCTTATTTTCTCCCTCTCTTCTCTTTTAAATGCGAGCCCATGAGCATGAGGAACCCATTCTATCTCCGCCACCTCCATCAACCCTATCGTTTCCCTCTGCCCTCAACCCTCGTCGACACCTTCCTCATCTCCTCATCACTCTCATCTCCATCATCTACTTCTTCTTCTTTCTCCCTCGAGTAAACCCATTGCATCCAAAGAAACCCCGAGAACCCTTCTCCACCACCACCACCTTATCACGTCGCTGACCATCTCCCATCGCCATCTGCTCCCTCTCCTCTGCTCTCCCTCCAGCGCCAGAACCCTGCACCTAAACCCCAACCTACATCAAAACCAAACCCTAGTGTAACCCTAACCGAACCCCTAGCAGCCAAACCCCATCGCCGGAGTTCCTCCGATCATCACCATCGACACCATCATTCCTCTTAATACCCAGTGAGCAAATTTTTCCTATCTCATTCTTCTTCCTTCTTTCCATTCTTTACTTCTTCTTCTTTTATAATGTTTCTTTTTTTATGTTAATGTTCACTGTTGTTTCTTGGTTTGCCGGAATCCGACCGTGCCGACGACGATCCCGACGACCCAGCGAGGATATCTGACCCGTGTGATCCCATCGTGCGTTGTTTAGACTCATTCCGTGTACCGTACGCGCGATGCGACTTTTCTCGCCGACGTGTGACGTTCCGTATACCGTATCGCGATCCGTCGAGGCAAGTAAAACTTGCTACATGCTATTTATAATATTTCATATTTATTTTAGATATATATTAAGCATGAAGTTTGAATTTAGTGCCCTATATTACATCTTACCATTCGATGTCCCGTTTACATCATTTTAGAGTTAATTATGAAAATATACCTGGTTGCATGTTAGATTACAATATTTTATGACCACGTCCATATTTATATCATAGTGCTTGGTTGCATAGCCCAAAGTACCATAAAATAGTTTATAACTTTTCAAACACCCGTTTGCATCCATCCCGTCTAGTATACATACTATTGCATCAATAGATCACTTGAATGTATAACATTGAAATATTCACAATCCATATTTGATAAAGTGTAGATTAATTAGTATTGGAACTTAAACTTTAACCTTAATCATGACTGTGCATCTATATACCTTAATCTGTACCTGATTGCATTTCATATTACAATGTTCCAGTTTATGGTTCTATTAGTACCCATGCTTGTTTTGTATACCCATGCTTATGTTAGTTTGATTATGAGCACCACATGACATCTTGTGCACCCTGACACGACTTGTTACACCTACTACTTGACACGACATGGTACCATGTAACTCTTGACATGACATGACACCTATATACATTACTTGACTTGACCTAATGTACCATGGCTTAATCTGTTACCTGATCTGGTTACTAATGCCAACAAACTTTATATGTTGTCCCTACGGACATTTCCTGTTGTCTATCCATACAAACCTGTACCTGCCTGATCCTCTGTTGGCATTAGCTCCAGATTATTTAATACCTGACTTGAACACATATAATTTGGGGGTTTGGGGAAATCAATGATGAAACCTAACTTATAACTCGACAGTTCGTTACCTTTACTGATCAGTTTTAGAGGCTGGGCCAGCCTTGGGATGATGCTGCTGACATCATCCATCGTTACCCACTACCTTTTAGAGGCTAGGCCAGCCTTGGGATGATGCTGTTGACATCATTCATCGTTACCCTTTTCCCTTTTAGTGCCTAGCGGCATGTCTCAGTTTCAGCCCGAGAATCTTCACCGTGATCCCGGGCACGCACGGAATACTATTGAGTTACATCGATGATTCATCAAATTGATTTCAGAGACTTGAGAGTAGCTGATCCAATAAACCAATTTAGATTACTCACTGCACACTACCTTTCACTACCATAATTTTATATTGTTGTTACACCTGCTTTGCCATTTTTGATCATACTTGCATGTATTGCCACCATGTTTATATATTATTGCTTGATGTTATGACGCGCCGACGTCTGGGTTTTGCATGGCCCAGATTCCTTACCTTCGCTGCAGTCTGAGCAGGAGTATTTCAGTCAGCAGGCTGTGCAGTGAGGACTCGTTAGTAGTTAGTTCTTTATATTTTCAGTATTTTCTTTCCTGACGTGAGCCCGCATTATGGGACATACATTCCAGTTATTCTTGTATTGGATCTTTTGCTTCCGCATTATTTTTATTCTTGATTCATTTTATTTAGGCTTATGGACATGTGTTAGATAGTTTATTATTGTTCTTGATATCTCTACAGCCGTAATGTGACTGTGGAAGGATAATTCCTATCCACAGGTAGCATGGTTGGCTATGTCACGTGCCTACCTTAGCGTACTCGGGAAAGCGGGGCGTGACATGGTTCTTTTGGTATTAGAGCCATAGGTTATAGATTAATCGGGTTTGATTCTTTTGTAGTTAGGTATTGGACCCAATACACGAATCAGAATACTTGTGATTAGGAAACATGTCCTCCCACCTTACCGTCTTACCATTTTTTGAATCTTAACTTCCTCCTGATTCTACTTTTACGATATGCAAACCTCCTTTGCATATTGACTCGAAACCTGGTTTCCTTTTGGTTATCTCTAGAACATAGGCGACTTGGGTCGAGTTATGTGATTGTAGCTATGATACCGAGGCATGGTTACAATACGGTACTCTATTTAAGTAACTTGGAGTTCTAGTCTTGATTCATATCCTTACCCACATTTTGAATCTGTTATCATGCTAATCCTTTTGGTGCTTTGATTTCAGGAATATGGCAGACAAGAATCTGAAAACGTATCAAAGGCGTATTGATGAAGCCGCTATACTTGGAGTAATACGTGAGATGTTGGAGAACCAAAGGCGGCAGACCGAGCTGAACCAGCAGCAACCTGACTCTTTACAGGAAGGTTTGCGGACCGTTCAGCAGTCCGTGAACAATGTTGTGGCCAGACCAATGGATCGTGTGGGAACTGTAGCGGATTTCAGAAGACTGGGTCCGCCTGTCTTTACTGGCTTAGAGGAGCCGTTGCCAGGGAGCAATGGCTGGTTGATACGGAGAATTTACTCATTGCGGCACATATCCCAGAAGATAAGAGAGTGGATGCGGTATGCATCCAGTTAGTGGATTACGCCCGTGAATGGTGGCTTGTGGAGGAGACCTGCTTGCCCAAGCCGATCAATTGGGCGAATTTTTCAAAGAGTTTCTTGGAGAAGTTCTTCCCACGGACTGCACGGGAGGAAATGGAAGAAAAGTTCATCAGTCTAAAGCAGAACGACGCACCTGTAGATGTACATGCAGCTGAGCGGACGCGGCTCAGTAGATTCGCTGGGCCTTTGGTTGCCAACGATGCTGATAGGGCAAGGAGGTTCATGCGCAGTTTAGATGTGCACATCCAGAGGCAGATTGTCTCCCTGGGTTTGACCACTTTCTCACAGGTACTTACGGCGGCCCGAGAACAGCAGAGCCTATCTATGAAGACTGGGAGTACACAGCAGACAGCAATTACAGTACGGAAGCCGGCATTTGCACCGAACCGAACACATGGACACAGAGGTATTCCAGTGAACCGTCGTAGCGTAACACCTATGAAGAAGCCTGATGTCATTGCTCAAAGAAGGAGCGTGATTTGTAACTACTGCAATTTACCCGGACATGTGCAAAAAGACTGTCGAAGGAGGCAATGACTTTGTTTGGTTTGTGGATCGGCGGATCATACTATTAACGCTTCTCCATCGAAGCTTCGCACGAAGGATGATGTTCAGAAGCCGCCGCAGAAACCGTTTCCGGGACAGAAGCAGCTGACTCAGGGACCCAATCAAGCTCGAGCATTTACCCTGACGGCTGAGAAAGCCAAGGCTTCAAGAGAAGTTGTTTCAGGTATTCTACTTGTTCATGGTTTTCCCGCATTAGCGTTATTTGATTCTGGTGCATCCCATTGTTTTATGTCGTCCAAGTTTATTGCTACATACTCGATTGCTTGCACGATCCTGTCTAGTTTCTGGGACATACACACTGGGAATGAGAAAATCATATCTAGTAGAGAGTGTAAGGATTGTGCAGTTGTTGTTTGCGGCCGGGAGCTTTTTGCAGATTTTTTAGTGATTGATACGGGCAGCTATGAAGCCGTCTTGGGAATAGATTTTCTCGGCACTTTCCATGCTCACATTGATTGTAGGGCAAAGAAAGTAATTTTCCAGATTCCCGGACATCCCGAATTTATCTTCACTGGAGGAAGCAGTTCTGTCGGGCCAGTCGAATTTAGGTCTAGGCCGACAGCTAATGTTCTTTCGTCGACGGAGGTTGCTCAAGATGAAACGCCGGCTGTTGTTCGAGATTTCATGGACGTGTTTGAAGACATATCAGGTTTACCGCCAAAGCGAGACGTGGAGTTCGCGATTGATTTTGTTCCTGGTGCAGCGCCAGTTTCTAAAGCGTACTATCCAATGGCACCAGTGGAGTTGGAAGAAGTTAAGAAGCAGGTTACTGAATTACTTGAGAAGGGTTGGATTCGAAGCAGTAACTCGCCTTGGGGAGCTCCAGTTCTTCTAGTTAAGATGAAAGATGGCACAAGGAGAATGTGCATCGATTATCGAGAATTAAACCGGGTGACTATTAAGAACAAGTACCCGATCCCTCGTATTGGCGAATTATTTGAGCAGCTTAGTGACGCGAGGGTATTCTCGAAGCTGGATTTGCGATCCAGATATCATCAGGTCCGAGTGAAAACAGAAGATATTTGCAAGACAGCGTTCCGAACTCGGTATGGACATTACGAGTACTTAGTGATGCCCTTCGGGGTAACGAATGCACCGGCGATATTCATGGACTTGATGAATCGAATCTTTTCACTATTCTTGGACTAGTTTATTGTGGTGTTCATTGATGATATTCTGGTCTACTCGAAGAGTATTGAAGAGCATGCAGAACATTTGAAGATCGCACTGCAGACGCTGAGGCAAGAAAAATTATATGCAAAGATGAGCAAGTGCGAGTTTTGGCTGGAAGAAGTAAAGTTTTTGGGGCATGTCGTGTCTGGCGATGGAATCGCCGTTGATCCCGAAAAGATTGCGGCAGTTCGAGATTGGCCGATTCCGAAGAATGTTGCGGAGATAAGAAGCTTTCTTGGACTCGCCGGTTATTACAGACGGTTCGTGGAGAACTTTGCTCGTCTGGCGGAGCCGTTGACCAAGCTTACGCTTAAGGAGGTACCATTTGTGTGGACGGATAAGTGTGTGCCAGCTTTTGAGGCGTTGAAGCAGAGATTGATAACCGCTCCTATTCTGACCGTGCCAGACAGTTCCGGAGGATTGGTAATCCACATCGACGCATCTGAGAAAGGATTAGGATGTGTTTTGATGCAGCATGGGAAGGTTATAGCGTACGCATCGAGACAGTTTAAGACCCATGAGAAGAATTACCCAACTCATGACTTGGAGCTTGCGGCTGTGATCTTCGCTTTGAAGATTTGGAGACACTACCTTTTGGGCGAAAGGGTCGAGGTTTTCACCGATCATAAAAGCTTGAAGTATGTGTTCACGCAGAAGGAGCTTAATATGAGGCAACGTAGATAGTTGGAGCTGATGGCTGACTACGATCTTGATCTTAAGTACCATCCGGGGAAAGTTAATGTTGTGCCGGATGCACTCAGTCGGTTACCAGCAATTCAGATGTTGACTACATAGAAAGAACTCATTGAAGACTTTCGAAGATTTGATTTGGAGGTTGTGCTACCGCATTCTTCGGAACAGTTGATGCAGCTGCAGGTACATTCATTGTTGATCGAGAATATTAAAGCAGCGCAGTCGCAAGACCCTAGATTGCAAAAGTTTCGAGAACGGGTTGAAGTTGGACTTTGAACTGGCTTACTAATCCATGAATATGGTTCGTTGAGATATGGTAGCCGTTTGTATGTGCCAAAGGGAGATACTCGTGAAGAGCTTATGAAGGAGGCGCGCAGTTCAGCATATTCCGTACATCCAGGAGGCACGAAGATGTACCGAGATATAAGATATACGACAGCATTTCTGGTGGGAAGGCATGAAACGGGAGATTGCCCGCTTTGTGGCAAAATGCTTGGTGTGTCAGCAAGTTAAGGCTGAACATCAAAGGGTTGCTGGTTTATTGCAACCACTTCCGATTCCTCAGTGGAAGTGGGAACATATAACCATGGATTTCGTGACAGCTCTACCGCGGAGTCCAAAAGGCAACAATGCAGTTTGGGTGATTGTTGATCGTTTGACCAAGGCAGCTCATTTCATTCCTTTTCGGGTTGGTCAATTAACAGAAACTTTGGCAGAACGGTACATGCAAGAGATTGTAAGATTGCATGGAGTACCAGTGAGCATCGTGTCCGACCGTGACACTCGTTTCTTATCACACTTTTGGAGGAGCTTACAGGAAAGTTTGGGGACTCGATTGAAGTTTAGCACAGCTTATCATGCTCAGACAGATGGCCAGTGGGAGAGAACGGTCCAAACTCTTGAAGATATGTTGAGAGCTTGCATGTTGGACTTCAAGGGTTCATGGGAGGATCATCTTCATTTAGTGGAGTTTTCTTACAACAACAGTTTCCAGGCGACTATACAGATGGCTCCATTCGACACTTTATATGGTCGCAAGTGTTGTTCACCTGTTTGTTGGGACGATGTCGGTGAACGAAGGTTGTTGGGACCAGATTTGGTTATGCAGACAGTTGAGAAAGTTAACGCTATCCGGAATCATATGAAAGCAGCACAAGACCGACAGAAGAGTTGGGCATATACGTCGAGAAGACCTCTAGAGTTCGCCGTGGATGATTTGGTATTCTTGAAGATATCACCGGCTAGAGGGGTGATTCGTTTCGGAAGTCGAGGAAAGCTCAGTCCTCGATTCGTCGGACCTTTTGAGATTTTGGAGCGTGTTGGTGAGGTAGCGTATCGATTGGCGTTACCGCAATCCTTGGCGAATGTTCATGATGTGTTTCACGTATCTCAACTCCATAAATATGTTCGAGATGAAACACATGTGTTGGATCATTCAGAGCTGACCGTCCGAGAAGACTTGACTTTTGAGGAGCGACCGATTACGATTGTGGATCGAAGGGAAAAGGTTCTTAAGAACAAGGTTATCCCTCTTGTACTTATTTCTTAGGGTAATCGCTCACATAGAGAGTCAACTTGGGAACGAGAAAATGAAATCCGGCAGAAGTTTCCCCATCTTTTCTTGTAGTTTGTGGGTCGTTTATCCTTTTTGTGTTCTTAGAATTTCGAGAACGAAATTCTTTTTGTAGTTGGGTATAATGTAACAACCGAGTTCAATTATACCAATTTCTGTTGTCGTATGTGTTCTTTGTGGTGTTTATTTTATTTACCGTGTTTGGATGCGAATGGTAGTTTACTTTACGTTCGACCCGCTTGCTTGAGCTTGTTGTTTCATAGTTATAGAATACCCTAGAATCACGTATTTTGCATATAACAATTTAAGTCACGTAAAATAATTTAAAAGTACATACCATAGCCTGCATGATACCCCTAACCCTGTGGTAGCATCCGTGCATCTCGTTTTCGTCCCGTTTAGTGAAACGGACGTGTTTGGATGGTTACGCACACGTATGTGCGTCCGTTCTTGGGGGTACGCTTTTTCGTTACATAATCTTTCATTTTAAATTTTAGAACTTGCATAAAATTTTCGTATTTCAAATCCAAAATTTTGGACCCGATCCGGGCGCATTTCTGAAATGTTTTGTATCCCGCCAAATTCTAATTATTTTTAAATTTCTTTAAATTCGTTTAATATAATTAACAGCTTAAAGATTTTCATACAGCTAACAAAAATATTCTTTAAACCATTAAAATCTTTTATGAATTTTTTAACCCATTTCTCATCCCACGAGCCAATCAGAACTTTCCTTCTTTGCACCGGGCCCCACACAAATCCCTCTCTCTTCTTTCCCTTTCTCATTCTCTCTCTTCTCCGCAGCTCTCTCTTTCTCTCTCTTTTCTTTCTCTCTCCTCTCGCGCCCTCTCTCTCCTCTCGCGAACATTGTTCGGTTCTCGATTCCCGTCACCGCTCTCTGGATCCCGTCACCTCCCTTCTTATTTTCTCCCTCTCTTCTCTTTTAAACGCGAGCCCATGAGCACGAGGAACCCATTCTATCTCCGCCGCCTCCATCAACCCTAACTTTTCCCTCTGCCCTCAACCCTCGTCGACACCCTCCTCATCTCCTCGTCACCCTCATCTCCTTCTTCTTCTTTCTCCCTCGAGTAAACCCATTGCACCCAAAGAAACCCCGAGAACCCTTCTCCACCACCACCACCTTATCACGCCGCCGACCATCTCCCATCGCCACCGTCATCGCCATCTCCTCCCTCTCCTCTGCTCTCCCTCCAGCGCCAGAACCCTGCACCTAAACCCCAACCTACATCAAAACCAAACCCTAGTGTAACCCTAACCGAACCCCTAGCAGCCAAACCCCATCGCCGGAGTTCCTCCGATCATCACCATCGACGCCATCATTCCTCTGAATACCCAGTGAGCAAATTTTTCCTATCTCATTCTTATTCCTCCTTTCCATTCTTTACTTCTTCTTCTTTTATAATGTTTCTTTTTTTTATGTTAATGTTCACTGTTGTTTCTTGGTTTGCCGGAATCTGACCGTGCCAGCGACGATCCCGACGACCCAGTGAGGATATCTGACCCGTGTGATCCCATCGTGCGTTGTTTGGACTCATTCCGTGTACCGTGCGCGCGTCGCGACTTTTCTCGCCGACGTGTGATGTTCCGTATACCGTATCGCGATCCGTCGAGGCAAGTAAAACTTGCTACATACTATTTATAATATTTCATATTTATTTTAGATATATATTAAGCATGAAGTTTGAATTTAGTGCCCTATATTACATCTTACCATTCGATGTCCCGTTTACATCATTTTAGAGTTAATTATGAAAACATACCTGGTTGCATGTTAGATTACAATATTTTATGCCCACGTCCATATTTATATCATAGTGCTTGGTTGCATAGCCCATAGTACCATAAAATAGTTTATAACTTTTCAAACACCCGTTTGCGTCCATCTCGTCTAGTATACATACTATTGCATCAATAGATCACTTGAATGTATAACATTGAAATATTCACAATCCATATTTGATAAAGTGTAGATTAATTAGTATTGGAACTTAAACTTTAACCTTAATCATGACTGTGCATCTATATACCTTAATCTGTACCTGATTGCATTTCACATTACAATGTTCCAGTTTATAGTTCTATTAGTACCCATGCTTGTTTTGTATACCCATGCTTATGTTAGTTTGATTATGAGCACCCACATGACATCTTGTGCATCCTGACACGACTTGTTACAGCTACTACTTAACACGACATGGTACCATGTAACTCTTGACATGACATGACACCTATATACATTACTTGACTTGATCTAATGTACCATGGCTTAATCCGTTACCTTATCTGGTTACTAATACCAACAAACTTTACCTGTTGTCCCTACGGACATTTCCTGTTGTCTATCCATACAAACCTATACCTGCCTGATCCTGTGTTGGCATTAGCTCCAGATTATTTAATACCTGACTTGAACACATATAACTTGGGGGTATGGGGAAATCAATGATGAAACCTGACTTGTAACTCGACAGTTCGTTATCTTTACTGATCAGTTTTAGAGGCTAGGCTAGCCTTGGGATGATACTGCTGACATCATCCATCGTTACCCACTACCTTTTAGAGGTTAGGCCAGCCTTGGGATGATGCTGTTGACATCATTCATCGTTACCCTTTTTCCTTTTAGTGCCTAGCGGCATGTCTCGGTTTCAGCCCGAGAATCTTCACCGTGATCCCGGGCACGCACGGGATACTATTGAGTTACATCGATGATTCATCAAATTGATTTCAGAGACTTGAGAGTAGCTGACCCAATAGACCAGTTTAGATTGCTCACTGCACACTACCTTTCACTACCCTAATTTTATATTGCTGTTACACCTGCTTTGCCATTTATGATCATATTTGCATGTATTGCCACCATGTTTATATATTATTGCTTGATGTTATGACGCGCTGACGTCTGGGTTTTGCATGGCCCAGATTCCTTACCTTTGCCGCAGTCCGAGCAGGAGTACTTCAATCAGCAAGCTGAGCAGTGAGGACTCGTTAGTAGTTAGTTCTTTATATTTTTAGTATTTTCTTTCCTTATATGAGCCCGCTTTATGGGACATACATTCCAGTTATTCTTGTATTGGATCTTTTGCTTCCGCATTATTTTTATTCTTGATTCATTTTATTTTGGCTTATGGACATGTGTTAGATAGTTTATTATTGTTCTTGATATCTCTACAGCCGTAATGTGACTGTGGAAGGATAATTCCTATCCACAGGTATCATGGTTGGCTATGTCACGTGCCTATGTTTACCCCAATCAGAGCAAAGCTCTGTTCAAATTCCAAGGCGGGAGATGAAGCAACGCTTCATCTTTCCCAAATCAGAGCAAAGCTCTACTTTGAAAATCTAAATTCTAATAAATGAAGCAACGTTTCAGTTGCGTAGACGTTGCGCCGCGCGACACGTGTCTGCGCAGCTGCGCGAGCGCAGCTGCGCAAGCGCTGCGCTGCGCGACACGTGTCTGCGCAGCTGCGCAAGCACATCTGCGCGAGCGCAGCTGCACGAGCGCTGCGCTGCGCGACACGTGTCTGCGCAGGTGCGCAAGCGCTGCGCTGCGCGACACGTGTCACGCGCTGAGGCGTTTGCGCAAAACAGAATTGAGATTTTAAAGAAATCTTTTCTGTTCTTATTAAAACAAGAAAATTTTCTTCTGTAAAACAGAGGCCTTTAGATCAAAGATCCAACGGTGGGGAAAATTCCCCAAATCACTCAGAGAAAGATCTCTTTAACAAATTTAACTAATTTATGGGCCCCTATAAAAAGGACCATAAACCTCAATTCAAAGGGATCAACATTTTGTGAGAAATAAAATAGAGAGAACTCTGAAGAATTGGAGAGAATTCCTCTAGAACAAAAAAGGTAAAAACCTTTAGAAAAAGAGAAAATTCTCTTATGAATAGATCATTGATCTGAGAACAAGATCAATGATCTTTAAATAAAAAAACAAAAGTAAAAATAGTGCTTCGCACTTATGAACCATTGGTTCCCTGAGATAAGAAAAATAAAAGGAACTTGTTTTCTTTGATCTAAATTAGATCAAGAAAACAAACAGTGCTTTGCACTTCTGTTATGAACCATTGGTTCTAGAATCTAAAAGTTTCTCAAATTAATAGTGCCTTGCACTTGGAGATCTGCATTGTTGCGCTCCTGGATTGGCGCAAGCCACCTGAGAGCGCCACGTGTCAACATCTGAACCATTTGCGCTATGCGCTTTGAAATAGAGTCTTGCTCTCTGAAACTGGCGCAACTCATCAGAGCGAGCCACGTGTCAGCAACGCGGCAGCGCAGCGCAATGGCGTAGCGCACTGCGCTTGCATGACACGTGTCCTCACCACAAGCGTTTGCGCTCTTTGATTGGCACAAAGCGCCTGACAAATGAAATGCATTTCTTTTGTTAAAGGGCCAGGCCCAAGTCAAAAAGACCTAGCAGGCCAAAATAAATTGCAAAGCAATAAAAAGGGCAGAGCCCAAGTAAAATTGATGCTCTGCATCATTTATAAATGGGCAGAGCCCAAAACAAATTGATGCTCTGCATCCTTTATGGGCAGAGCCCAAATAAAAATAAAAAGAAATGCAATGCAAAAACAAATAAAAATGATAAGTATACTCTCAACTGGACTTAGCCCAATCGTGGCCGTAAGTCCTCAAATTAAATTGACTGAGCACAGTTGCTCTTTTAAATCAATTTACACTTGGTACAAGGGTACATCTCTGAATCCCTCTGACACATGTCATTGTAATCCTTCAACGTCGTCAGGGAGGTGACGGGTCCCGACGGCCATATATCCAACGGACCGCAATGTCCTTAAACTACCTATGGACCACCACGTCCCTAAACTGGAATATGGACCGTAACGTCCTTAAACCACCTATGGACCACCATGTCCCTAAACTGGAATATGGACCACTACGTCCCTAAACTGGAATAATAGAGCCTCCAAATGCTCTTTTGTCGGATCTAAACGATCCCATTTAAGTTGATCTTAGCCTCAAATACGGCTAACATATCCTTAAACCCTCAAACAGATTTTAGTCCCAAATTGGACTATAGATCTCCCAACCAACTTTGGCTCAAGGGTACATCTCTGAACTCCTCTGACATCTGTCATTGTAATCCTTCAACGTCGTCAGAGAGGTGATGGGTCCCGACGGCCATACATTCAATGGACCACTATGTCCCTAAACTGGAACAATAGAGCCCAAATGCTCTTTTGTCGGATCTAAACGATCCAGTTAAGTTGATCTTAGTCTCAAATTAGACTAACGCATCCTTAACAAACGTTTGAGCTGATCTTAGCCTCAAATATGGCTAACGTATTCTCAAACCAAAACCCCAAACCCAAATCTAAGAAAATACGGATTTGGACTAATCCACGTCCTACGGGCGACAACGTAACTTAGTCTCCGTATACAATCCACGGGCAACCAAACACAAAACAAACACCCACGACACGAAGTAACCAGCTGGAGAAGAAGAAAGTTGTTACCGCGATGCGGTAGCATAATTAACTGCAGGGGCTTGCGCCTGCAGGGAAGAGCGTACCCATAATCAAAAACCCCTCAAACGAGGGGGAATCTGACGAAGTCTGCTACATCGGCCGCATCCGTTTAAACCTCCGATACATGGTGCCATAAATCAACTTGGCATCTTCGGAGAGGTGAACGGATAAAACCAAATAGCATCTGCCCCGAATCTCAGGCCAGACGCCCCCAGCGTCGTGGCCTCCATTCGGAGGGGAACAGATTCTGGCACGCCCGGTGGGACCTTTTCCTCTTTCCACTCCACACTTCGTGTGTCGTGTTCGCGAATGAATCGCGGTTTGTTGTGGTTACCTGTGGATTCGAGGTACTAAGATTTGGTGTCTTGCTCCGTGCAGAAAATAGAAGATCAATGGTTTCAAACTGCACTACCCGCAACTGCAACTCTCGCTCCGTCCCTGCTGGAGGAGTGACTTATGTGCCCCAAGCGGCCTCCCTTTTCAAGATTCCAGTGGAGCAGGTAACCCAGGCCACCGCTGGATTATTCTTTGGGACTATGCTCTTACTGATGAGCTTCAATGCCCCAATGACATCGCAAGAAGCTCCAAAGAAGCCGGTCTTTGATCGACTTACCACTGCCGCGACCCCTCTCAACGGGTCGCCCAGTTTCAATACCTCAGTTTTCAACAGACTGGGTTAGAACGTCCGCAAACCTGGGATACCCGAAGCTGCCATCCCAAAGCGGATAGCCATCCCGACTCAAACGGACGAAATCATTGGAAAGGCTCCTCCTTCCGAGAAGTCTGTTTTTACAAGGCTGGCCATTCCGGTTGCTGCTCCAGGCGAAGTCCTCAAAGCTGCTTCCCCTACCCAGAGCAGAGGGCATGAAGAAGCTTATCCAACAACGGAGGTGACTCCATCCGCAAGACACGCTCGACATCGCCATTGGCGTCGAGTAAGAAAGGCTGGGGGCAACTCCCCCTCTGGATTTACGCCACCAGCTCTGATGGTGGGGATCGATGCTGCTGTTCCAACCGGGAACAGCTTTGAATTGCTGAATACGGTGCGCAGAAACTCTCCTACTGCGATGTTGAAACGAACTCCTTCACCTGTGGAGAATACTCCAGAGAAGAAGCTAGAGCAGCCCCCTCAACGGCTGTCCTCTAAAATTTACAAAGCCTGGCGACAGGTCCAAGAGTCGGTGATTGATGAAAACTATCTCCGCCGACAGAAAAGATGAAGGTGCGGTAGGAGAAGGATTACTCTGTCAAGCCACAAAAAGCAAAAGCTACTTGGGTGCCCACTACAACGGCCCCTTCAACTCCAATCACTCAAAAAAGGAGGCCGCAAAAAGCCCCTGTGTCTTTGGCAAATTGCAAAGACACCGAACACAAACGCTCCAAGTCTGAGGGCATGGTGGTGCACACCGTTTATATGGCTTCCGGAAAGGAGGAAAGCCGTGCTTCGACGGGTCACCGACCGCTCACCCGATCTGTGACGAAAGCCCAGGAGCAGCAACAGAAGCTTCAGGAAATGATGACTGTGATGGCTGCACTTACCGAACCAAATGAAAGTTCGGAAGTATCACCAGAGCAGCGTCACGAACAAGAAACCGATGCTGACTTCTTACAAAGAATCCTTGTAAAGAAGGACAGAGAAGCCGCAGAATAAGCGGCTAACATAAAACAAATGGCAGTCCTCTTCCAAGACATGGTAGGGATGATGTTACAGCCGAACCCTCCAACTGAAGACCCTCCAGTCATTGTCGGAAATGACGGAGGGGAAACATCTGATCCTCCTCCGGCTCTTTCAGCAGCCAAGGAAGAAACCATTTCCAAAGCCGCGCTTGATGACTATATAACTCAGCAAATACGAGCTCATCAGGCGAGTGAAGCAGCTGGGCAAACTGTTAGAACCGGACGACCCTATCCAAGCTGGTATGACCAAATCAGTTACCCGCCGGGATACACGATCCCTAAATTCTACGTATATAAAGGGACGGGGAATCCACATCAACATGCCACTCAATTCAGGGCCTTGTGCGGAAATACTGGAGGCTATGACAAATTGTTACTTCGCCAATTCGTTGGCAGCTTAGCAGAAACAGCCTTTGAATGGTATTCGGAGCTACCTAACGACTCTGTCAAAACATTTGCGGAGATGGAGCTACTGTTTACACAAAGATTCGTGAGTGCTAGTGGACGCACCCCGATAACAGCACTGATAAATGCCAGGATAAGGCCCGGCGAAACATGGGTCCAATACGCAACACGATGGCGGAACCTATGGTCAAACCGCGAACAACGCATAGAAGAGGCACCTGTGGTAGGCATGTTCGTGGGCACTCTTAACCCGCAAGCGACCATCTCGCAATTCATGATGTTCTTCAGGCCGACCACCTTCCAGGCATTGATCGACAAATTAGCCCAAATGGACCAGATGGGCCACGGACCGTCTCCTCCAAAACCAGACTCTCGAAATGAGAAAGGAAAAGGGAAAGCGGCTGTCGTTGCCAATGCTCAACAACAGCCGAGCAACTCAAAGCCGGTCGTCCGCCAAAATAACGCGCATCCACTCCCGTCCCTCGAGGAAAGACTAGGACGTCCTTACTCGTTTCTTCAGAATAAAACGAGAAGACTGTTTGAACTGGCAATATGCAACAGACTCATCAATCTGCCGAATCCAAAACGTCCGTTGCAGCCAGGCGATCTCAATAATCCCGATTACTGCCCTTACCACCAAATGGTAAGTCACCCGATCGAGAATTGTTTCGTCTTCAAGGGATGGATCGAGGATCAGTACCTACAAGGCAAGTTTGTGCTGTCTGAAAAGTAGAAGGTAAACACACCACAGCCGCATACTCCAAAGAAGACGGACACGCCGGGGGCAACTTGTCATGCGATCTCTCACTCATTGGCGGATAATAAAGAGGCTCCTTGCGCCGAGGAACCGGAGGCGGACCTTGAACCAGAAATTCCGCGGCCGTCAGACGGGTTGATCAATGCCTTCCTGAATGAGATTCGTCTAAAAATTAAAGCCAATCAAGAGCGTGAGATGGTCATACTGGAAGGGGCCAAACACCAACGACTGGATCAAAGAGTCGAGGCACTCCCGTCAAATCAAAAGCCATCCGCTGCGGGTAGAAACAAATTCAAGACGAGGAAGTGGTTCGCCAAAGCCCTGTCAGCAGGAATGGTGCTACCACCCTCTGAAGAAAATACTCTCGGTGAAGTGGAGATGCATCCTAACTTCTGCTTATATCATCATAAGATCATACATCCTACCGAAGATTGCGACTCCTTTAAGTGTTGGTGGCAAGGATATATTGCTCAAAAGCAACTCTTCAACAAGACAAAATGTGAAGCTTGTAGACATCGGAAGAATGCGATAGATGAGCGCAAAAGAGCCGCCGCCGACTGTCACAAAGTCGACTCCAAGGGAGCGCAAATTATCACCTTTGGAAGCGATTCTGACGAAGAAGTTGCCCTCAACCCTCTCCTCAAGGAATCCATTTCAGAGATGAAAGAATTGAGGAGTTGCGAGAACATTCAGCCTTGCAATCGCCCGCTACTCGAGAGAAATCTCGGCCCCACAAGCAAAGGATCGGGCAGAAAGGATAAAGGAAAGGGGAAAATGACCTTCGTCGTCAACACTCGACAACAGTCGAGTGGCCCTAGACCGATTGTTCGTCAAAACAATGTGCGTCCACGCGTATCCCTCGAGGAAAAGCTAAGACGTCCTTACTCATTTCCCCAGGGTGAAACAAGGAGGCTGTTCGAAGTGGCAGTGCATAACAAGCTTATCACTCTACCGGAGCCGAAACACCAACTACAACTGGATGAGGTCAACAGTTCTAATTATTGCCCTTACCACCAAACAGTAGGTCACCTAATCGAGAATTGTTACGTCTTCAAGAACTGGGTTGAAGACCAATACCTACAGGGCAAGTTCGCGCTCTCCGAAAACTGGAAGGTGAACCCGCCACAACCGCACGCTCTGAGAAAGATGGATACGCCGGGGGCATCATGCTCAGTCGTAGAGAAAACCCCATAGACCGAAAAGTCGATAAACTAGTTATTCGCCTCAAATACAGCAATGGCGGACCGAAACGTTTTTAATCTAATGAAGGACCGAAACGTCCTTAAACTACAACCGCAGCATTTTTAGGCTGACGAGAAGAATAAAAAATATATAAAATAAAAAAATATATAAAAACGGTATGTCCATAAGCAAAAAGGGCACGGATGAAAACCCGAAAGGGCTCCGTGAGTAAAAACAGCAGGGCTACCTGCGAGCGTTCGTGAAAACCCGAAAGGGCGCGACCTCGTAAAAAATAAATATATAAAAATAAAAAGAATAAAAAAAAACGGTATGTCCATAAGCAAAATGGGCACGGATGAAAACCCGAAAGGGCTCCATGAGTAAAAACAGCAGGACTGCCGGCGAGTGTTTGTGAAAACCCGAAAGGGCGCAACCTCGTTAAAAGACACTTATCGGGTCCTCTCGACCTTGTAAGGAGAAACCACCCGTGTGAGATCCTTACGACTCACAAGGGAGCAACCCACTCAGGGATCCCCACGATTCCTAAGGAGAAAATACACTTGCGAGATCCTCACGACTCGTAAGGAGAACTCTTTTATGAGACCCTCACGGCTCATAAGATTTGAAAGTCTTAAGTTACAGAGACCTAAACCTGTGCTTAAGCAACCCCCACAACCTCTAATATTGCCCTACAAGTGGTCCAATGCTGGCTCTTGTATACAATTCACGGGCGCGAATAAATATTTCCCTGACAAGCTCCATCCGTGATTGGGGATATGTGCACATGATAAACAATTCTTAGAAGTCCTCTCGACTTGCAAGGAGAAAACCCTCTTGTAGGATCCTTACGACTTACAGAGGAACAAACACTTAGGAATCCTCATAATTCCTAAGGAGAAAATACACCTACAAGATCCTCACGACTTGTAGTGAGAAATACCTTTGTGAGACCCTTACAGCTCATGAAGTTAAAAGCCTTAGTCGACAGGACCTTAACCCTGTTCGCTAAGCCACCTTTGTTCGATATCGACAGAGGCAGATGATGATTCGCTCCTGGCAATATTCCAGTTGTAGCAGTGCTGATGCTGAAATCAGTGTCTAATTTCAGGTTTACGGTGAAAAGCCGATAGGCCGCACATGCATACGAAATAGCCGAAATGATGGGGCAACCTGCAATAAAAAGCCGCAAGTAAAAACGCATGCATACAAAATAGCCGAAATGATTGGGCAACTCGCAATAAAAAGCAAAGAGCAAAAATAAAATAAATAGCCGAAATGATTGGGCAACTCGCAATAAAAAGCAGCGAGCAAAAATAAAATAAATAGCCGAAATGATTGGCCAACTCGCAATAAAAAGCAGCGAGGAAAAATAGAATAAATAGCCAAAATGATTGGGCAACTCGCAATAAAAGGCAGCGAGCAAAAATAGAATAAATAGCCGAAATGATTGGGCAACTCACAATAAAAAGCAGCGAGTGAAAATAAACTAAATAGCCGAAATGATTGGGCACCACGAAAAATGGCCGAAATGATTGGGCAATCGCGACCTTCGCGATATAAAAGCTGAAATGATAAAGCATCGCGGAAATAAAGTAATAATAATAAAAAAATGAATGAAACTTCTGCCCTACAAGTGAGATCACATCGATCCCTGTATACAATCCAGGGGCACCAACAAAGAGGGAACCATACCTTCCCAACAGGCTCCACCAGAAAGCGAAGCCAAATCTCGACGGTTCACAGACAACCTAGAAACCATCTCAGCATTCGTCTTGATATAGCATACGAGATGTTAACAAAGGTGTTCCTTCGCAATCCATCAAGATGCGGATACAACGCCAACAAAAGACCTTGCGGTCAAAACATAACGAAGCGACGGCAAAATCCCAGCTTCATCTCAACAATCATCTCGATACAGCAGACGAGATGTTAACAACGACGTTCTTTCGCAGTCCATCAAGATGCGGATACAACGTCAACAAAAGACCCCATGGTCAAACAAGTGGAGTAACGGCAAAATCCCAGCTCCACCTAGACATTCGTCTCGATACAGCAGACGAGATGTCGTCCCAATGTTCATCTCGACACAGCAGACGCAGCGTTATCAAACAAATGGAGCCACGGCAAAATCTCTAGTTCCAAATCTCGACGGTTCACCAGCAACCTAGAGACAACCGCGACGTTCGTCTCGATACAGCAGACGCAACGTCATCAAACAAGCGGAGTAACGGCAAAATCCCAGCTCCACCGCGACGTCCGTCTCGATACAGCAGACGAGTTATCACCCAGCGTTCTCCCTCCAGCAGGGTTCAGACGCGACAATCAAACAAGCGGAGTAACGGCAAAATACCAGCTCCACCGCGACGTTCGTCTCGATACAGCAGACGAGTTGTTACCCCAGCGTTCTCCCTCCAATAGGATTCAGACGCGACAATCAAACAAACGGAGCCACGGCAAAATTCCAGCTCCACCCTGACGTTCGTTTCGATACAGCAGACGAGTTGTCACCCCAGCGTTCTCCCTCCAACAGGATTCAGACACGACAATCAAACAAACGGAGCCACGGCAAAATTCCAGCTCCACCCCGACGTTCATTTCGATACAGCAGACGAGTTGTCACCCCGGCGTTCTCCCTACAGCAAGATTCGGACGCGACAATCAATCAAACGGAGCCACGGCAAAATCCCTAGTTCCAAACCTCAACGGTTCATCAGCAACCTAAAAACAACCACGGCATTCGTCTCGATACAGCAGACGCAATGCCAGCAAACGAAGCAAAGGCCAAATTCCTAGCTTCAGGGTCTTGATGGCAACTCACATAAAACCTGAAAGACTATCGGAGATCGTCCCACAACAGCGCGGAGTGGATATGACTCATCGGGGCTCGCCAAAATGAGCCTAACCTCAAGTAAAAAGCGGCATGGAAAATTCCTAACGCTTGCTCTTCCGACGGTCAAACTGCCTAGGAAGATTGCTTGAAGACGTCTTGTCCAGTCCCCGAAGGGATCAGAGACACGGCAGTCGCAGGGCTACTCGAGCATCACGATTGCCTATCGAGGAACATATCAGCTTATGCGACGGTACGACGGCCAAAACCCTAAGTATCACAGACCCTAACGGACTTCTGTCGTAAAGAGCAGAGGTTAACTGTGACGTTAGGATATTCTTGCGAGAAATGCTCGATTCGTCTCGACTTGTGAAGAAATTGATGTCTTTGCGAGAAATTCTCGATGCGGCTCGACTCGTGAGATAAAGCCTTAGGCAGTAGGCATAAAAGAAGCCTGTTTCCTAAGCACTGGGACCCTGCAAGTTGGCCCAAAACGGTCTCTTGCACATTATCCATGGGTCTCGCTCTCTAAACTCGAAACTCGACAAGGAGGGAAGCAACCGCTTACGAGTCCTCTCGACTCGTAAGAGGGAAAAATTCTCTTATAGGATCCTTACGACTTATAAGAGAAAATACACTTAGGAATCCTCACGATTCCTAAGGAGAAAATCCACCTACGAGATCCTCTCGATCCATAGGGAGAAAAGTCTCTATGAGACCCTCACGGCTCATAGAGTTGAAAAGTCTTAGGCGGCAGATCTGAACCTACGGCCTAAGCCATCGCTATCTCTCGGAGAAGTCTAGATGCTTACTCTATTATCTATCAACCCTGTTTATTCAGACAGCATACGCACAATAAAAGAAAGAAGGAAGTGATAGGAAGACCATCCGATTTACATTTGATCAAGCGTTCGAGACACACTCACTCGTGCATGTGCAAAAGATTCAGAACAAAGGAATAAGACAAACTGAAATGGAAATTTTCTATTTATATCATAAAAAGGGGTCATTACAATCACGGAGAAATAGATAATAACATTATTAAAACATTATTACAATGGAATAACCTCGAACCCAGGACATGGATTGAGGAACTCGAAAGCGACCCTATCTATGACTTTCCAAGCCTCACGGACCATCCTAGTGTGCTTTCTTTCGCGAGCACAAGCGTCAGGGTCCCCCCTGATATCTTCCACCCTCCGATAAGCGGCGAGTACGGCAGACTGTTGAAAGACCTCGTGCAAGAGATCGATAAGACTGTCTCGCCGTCTCTTCGAGATAAACTTCAACAGGTACACCGAGTGTGCCTTATCCTCAGCGGCATCCAACGCCCTAAGCGGCACACCGGAATAGAATAGGGGAAGCGCTTCCCAGATGGCTCCCACGATAAGTTTCAGGAGGGAGGAACGTCGGGGAAGCAGTGGACCGTTATATGCGTCGAAGTGGCTCATGATTTCAGCACACTCCGCGTTTGTGAACTCCCGATTTTGAGAACGGCCAAGTCGGCGAATGTTCCCGTAAGAGATGATCTCGTCAAGATTGTACATGTGGGCGTTCATTGTTTCTGTAAAAGAAAATCAACAAAAATTATCAGAAAGACTGATTAAGCAAAACGATATAATGCACTGAGGAATAAAATGCCATCTTTAAACTCCAAGATCAATGAAAAAAACTCCTAAGAGTTCTGTTGTATGATTTGGAAGGAGCAAAGCTCCATTAATAAAATGAGAAAATACAGGGAATATCTTTTAGAGAGCAAAGCTCTATTAATGGAACCCTAATAGGGCTCTCCTTAGTCTTCTATAGACCCCCTTAGAGCAAAGCTCTGCTAAGTGAAACCCTAAATGGGTTTTCTTTAGATCAGGGATCTATTGAGAGCAAGGCTCTGTCAATGAAAATTAATTTAACTTAATTTAATTTAAATTAAAATTTTCACCTAAAAGTTTTGAGAGTTTAACTCTTGAAGTTCTTGAAAATAAAGAGTAAGGCTCTGAGTTCTGAAAGTAAAATTCTTAAAAGATGATGATCATCTGTTGAGGACCAAAGGTTCTATTTATAGGCATCAAATGCCCTTTCAACTTCCAAAAGCTGCCGCAACGGTTGGGATTCTTCCACCGTTGCGCTTGCGTTTGAGGGCCACGTAAGCGTAACGGTGGGGGGGCATTTGTTTACCCCAATCAGAGCAAACCTCTGTTCAAATTCCAAGACGGGAGATGAAGCAACGCTTCATCTTCCCCCAATCAGAGCAAAGCTCTACTTTGAAAATCTAAATTCTAATAAATGAAGCAACGTTTCAGTTGCGCAAACGTTGCGCTGCGTGGCACGTGTCTGCGCAGCTGCGCGAGCGCTGCGCGACACGTGTCTGCTCACCTGCGCGAGCGCTGCGCTGCGCGACACGTGTCACGCGCTGAGGCGTTTACGCAAAACAGAATTGAGATTTTAAAGAAATCTTTTCTGTTCTTGTTAAAACAAGAAAATTTTCTTCTGTAAAACAGAGGCCTTTGGATCAAAGATCCAACGGTGGGAAAAATTCCCCAAATCACTCAGAGAAAGATCTCTTTAACAAATTTAACTAATTTATGGGCACTATAAAAAGGACCCTAGACCTCAATTCAAAGGGATCAACATTTTGTGAGAAATAAAATAGAAAGAACTCTGAAGAATTGGAGAGAATTCCTCAAGAACAAAAAAGGTAAAAACCTTTAGAAAAAGAGAAAATTCTCTTATGAATAGATCATTGATCTGAGAACAAGATCAATGATCTTTAAATAAAAAAACAAAAGTAAAAATAGTGCTTCGCACTTATGAACCATTGGTTCCCTGAGATAAGAAAAACAAGAGGAACTTGTTTTCTTTGATCTAAATTAGATCAAGAAAACAAACAGTGCTTTGCACTTCTGTTATGAACCATTGGTTCTAGAATCTAAAAGATTCTTAAATTAATAGTGCCTTGCACTTGGAGATCAGCACTGTTGCGTTCCTGGGTTGGCGCAAGCTACCTGAGAGCACCACGTGTCAACATCTGAACCATTTGCGCTATGCGCTTTGAAATAGAGCCTTGCTCTCTGAAACTGGCGCAACTCATTAGCGAGCCACGTGTCAGCAGCGCAGCAGCGCAGCGCACTGCGCTTGCATGACACGTGTCCTCACCATAAGCGTTTGCGCTCTTTGATTGGTGCAAAGCGCCTAACAAATGGAATGCATTTCTTTTGTTAAAGGGCCAGGCCCAAGTCAAAAAGACCTAGCAGGCCAAAATAAATTGCAAAGCAATAAAAAGGGCAGAGCCCAAGTAAAATTGATGCTCTGCATCACTTATAAATGGGCAGAGCCCAAAACAAATGGATGCTCTGCATCCTTTATGGGCAGTGCCCAAATAAAAATAAAAATAAATGCAATGCAAAACTAAATAAAAATGATGAGTATACTCTCAACCGGACTTAGCCCAATCGTGGCCGTAAGTCCTCAAATTAAATTGACTGAGCACGGTTGCTCTTTTAAATCAATTTACACTTGGTACAAGGGTATATCTCTGAATCCCTCTGACACATGTCGTTGTAATCCTTCAATGTCGTCAGGGAGGTGACGGGTCCCGACGGCCATATATCCAACGGACCGCAATGTCCTTAAACTACCTATGGACCACCATATCCCTAAACTGAAATATGGACCATCACGTCCCTAAACTGGAATATGGACCGTAACGTCCTTAAACTACCTATGGACCACCATGTCCCTAAACTGGAATATGGACCCCCATGTCCCTAAACTGGAATATGGACCACTACGTCCCTAAACTGGAATAATAGAGCCTCCAAATGCTCTTTTGTCGGATCTAAACGATCCCGTTTAAGTTGATCTTAGCCTCCAAATGTTAGGTCCACGTTAACTCTCCCGGTACTTTCGGGGTTGCGGAAACGGTAAAATAAAAAAATTTCTGGACTTGGTAACATGGACCGTAAAAGACGGATCTTTACTAAACAACACACTAGCATCCTAACTAGAGATTTATCTACTCGGTTAGGGGTTATACCTCAACTTGAACTCCTTCTCTTCTTGTTGTTCTTCTCTTTGCTTGCTCCGATGGTTGATCCGGACTTTGGTCACCTCCGCGGCCTCCTTGAGTCGAAGACGGTCCACCCGAGAGATGTACACCGAGCTCCACCTCGAGCCGAGGTAACTAGGGCAAAGAGATTGCTAATCTAGAAGCCCTAGGTTGTGTAGAAGTGATAAAGGGATGGTTTTGTCTTTGTGGGATCTTTATCTCTCAACACATGAGATCAAAAGATGAATCAAGAGGAGGAAGAAGAAGGAGGATCTAGCAACCATGGTTCATATCTTTTTCTTCTCACTTGAAAAAATAAGAGAGAGAATGAGAAAGAAATTATCAACTAAAGAAAAGTAACCATGGTTGCAATAATGCAAAAACAACATCATTGCTAATCCCATCAAGATAAAGTTTGATGGCTACATTGAAATGACCATTATCATAATCCAAAAGGAAAAAGAAAAAGAAAAGAAGAGTGTAGATCCCTCTTGAAAGTCAATGGTCAACACGGTCAACCGGTCAACAAGGTCAAGAGAGGTCAACGGGGTCAAATGGTCAATGCAATTAGCCATCATAAAATTATCACTAAAAGGATTAGTAAATGATGTCCGCGGCTCATAATGGTTTTGACCAAACGAACTGTCAAAACCCTAATGAGTCCGCCTCAAAATGGTTTTAACCGAATCAACTGTCAAAACCCTAATGAGCCTGCCACATAACGGTTTTGGCCGAACCAACTGCCAAAACCCTAATGAGGCACCTCCTCCTTCATCACTCCGGAAAACTGTGCATACACACCTGCATCCGCATTCCGTAGAATGCGGATGCGCAGAAGACAAAACAAATGCATCCATGCAATACTAGGATCCGGCTTAAACCAAAGCCCACTAGTACTGCCTGCCCGAACACCATACGCACACAAGTGTACGTAAGTGATCGCAGCCCTGCCGTAAAACCATACGGCCTCTACACGTTTCGCTCAGTGCAGGGAAACTCTCTGTGTGGGACTCTAAAGACTCAATACTACGCTGGCAGTGGGTTTAACCACAGATCGCAAGCGGCACTAGTTGTACGTAACGGTCCCCAGGTAGATGTCGATAAGAAGGCCGATGAGGTAAACCCATCCGAACTCCTACTGAGCCTGTATGTGACAATCTCCGTACAGTCCGGTCTGTTCGTCTGATATATCGCATGGCGGGCCTAGGGGGCGATAAACGTCAGTCCCCTAATAGCGGTACAAGTCGTGTCGGAGTGAAGCCCAGAACACCCTGAGATAACACTGGAAACCTACCAGTATATCTCGCTTGCCCTGGCCAGGGACTACTCGTGTAATGGCTCTCCTAGACACAGCGTGATGTCAACCCCCAATACCGGGAAAGACGAATCCTGTCTAACCGTCACTGCCTCCAAGTGCTTCGGGACTGCTCCCAACTACTACCTGTTTGCACGACTCAGTAGAGCCGTGGTAGGGTAGTAATCAAAGAACAGTAGGAACACACTCAAGGCGAAGTGACAGTGTTAAGTCAGCGGACTAAGCTGTACTCATGTCACCTGGGAACTGATAACTGACGATAGGTATAATACCAACCATCAGTTCCCGACGAGTCCTGTCCAGTGTACTCGTAACCTAACGAGCACCCGCATACTATCTCAAGTACGACGTACTGACGGCTGTGGGACAGACCGTCTCCCGTGTTGGGATGAGAAGCGCATACGCTAGCCTACTCCGGAGTATCGATGCCCTGTCTCGATAATCCCACGACTAGGGACGTGTATAAGGATGTGCTTGTGGATTACCCAGCCCCCACGAGTGTGATCGCCATCACAACGCCGGTAATCAAGCAAAGATCCTAAGGGCTCTACTAATGCGTATAGGTGATATAAAAAGGAAACACACATGTACACATTAAAGCAGAGACAAACCAAGTAGCATATTACTATATCGAGCAAGATTGTCTGTACAACTGTGAATATCCCAAGCTTCCATCAAGTAATATACATACAAGTATGATACAATAATAGCCTCTAGGGCATATACACTAACAGTCCCTAAACTGGAATATGGACCCCCATGTCCCTAAACTGGAATATGGACCACTACGTCCCTAAACTGAAATAATAGAGCCTCCAAATGCTCTTTTGTCGGATTTAAACGATCCCGTTTAAGTTGATCTTAGCCTCAAATACGGCTAACGTATCCTTAAACTCTCAAACAGACTTTAGTCCTAAATTGGACTATAGATCTCCCAACCAACTTTGGCGCAAGGGTACATCTCTGAACTTCTCTGACATCTGTCGTTGTAATCCTTCAACGTCGTCAGAGAGGTGATGGGTCCCGAAGGCCATACATTCAATGGACCACTATGTCCCTAAACTGGAACAATAGAGCCCAAATGCTCTTTTGTCGGATCTAAACGACCCCGTTAAGTTGATCTTAGTCTCAAATTAGACTAACGCATCCTTAACAAACGTTTGAGCTGATCTTAGCCTCAAATATGGCTAACGTATCCTCAAACCAAAACCCCAAACCTAAATCTAAGAAAATACGGATTTGGACTAATCCACGTCCTACAGGCGACAATGTAACTTAGTCTCCGTATACAATCCACGGGCAACCAAACACAAAACAAACACCCACGACATGAAGTAACCAGCTGGAGAAGGAGAAAGTTGTTACCGCGATGCGGTAGCGTAATTAACTGCAGGGGCTTGCGCCTGCAGGGAAGAGCGTCCCCACAATCAAAAACCCCTCAAACGAGGGGGAATCTGACGAAGTCTGCTACATCGGCCGCATCCGTTTAAACCTCCGATACATGGTGCCATAAATCAACTTGGCATCTTCGGAGAGGTGGACGGATAAAACCAAATAGCATCTGCCCCGAATCTCAGGCCAGACGCCCCCAGCATCGCGGCCGCCATTCGGAGGGGAACAACCTACCTTAGCGTACTCTGGAAAGCGGGGCGTGACATGGTTCTTTTGGTATCAGAGCCATAGGTTATAGGTTAATCGGGTTTGATTCTTTTGTAGTTAGGTATTGGACCCAATACACGAATCAGAATACTCGTGATTAGGAAACATGTCATGCCACCTTACCGTCTTACCATTTTTTGAATCTTAATTTCCTCCTGATTCTACTTTTACGATATGCAAACCTCCTTTGCATATTGACTCAAAACCTGGTTTCCTTTTGGTTATCTTTAGAACTTAGGCGACTTGGGTCGAGTTATGTGATTGTAGCTATGATACCGAGGCATGGTTACAATGCGGTACTCTATTTAAGTAACTTGGAGTTCTAGTCTTGATTCATATCCTTACCCACATTTTGAATCTGTTATCATGCTAATCCTTTTGGTGCTTTGATTTCAGGAATATGGCAGACAAGAATCTGAAATCGTATCAAAGGCGTATTGACGAAGCCGCTATACTTGGAGTAATACGTGGGATGTTGGAGAACCAAAGGCAGCAGACCGAGCTGAACCAGCAGCAAGCTGACTCTTTATAGGAAGGTTTGCGGACCGTTCAGCAGTCCATGAACAATGTTGTGGCCAGACCAATGGATCGTGTGGGAACCGTAGCGGATTTCAGAAGACTGGGTCCGTCTGTCTTTACTGGCTTGGAAGAGCCGTTGCCAGGGAGCAATGGCTGGTTGACACGGAGAATTTACTCATTGCGGCACAGATCCCAGAAGATAAGACAGTAGATGCGGTACGCATCCAGTTAGTGGATTACGCCCGTAAATGGTGGCTTGTGGAGGAGACCCGCTTGCCCAAGCCGATCAATTGGGCGAATTTTTCAAAGAGTTTCTTGGAGAAGTTCTTCCCGCGGACTGCACGGGAGGAAATGGAAGAAAAGTTCATCAGTCTAAAGTAGAACGGCGCACCTGTAGATGTACATGCAGCTGATTGGACGCGGCTCAGTAGATTCGCTGGGCCTTTTGTTGCCAACGATGCTGATAGGGCAAGGAGGTGTTTACCCCAATCAGAGCAAACCTCTGTTCAAATTCCAAGACGGGAGATAAAGCAACGCTTCACCTTCCCCCAATCAGAGCAAAGCTCTACTTTGAAAATTTAAATTTTAATAAATGAAGCAACGCTTCAGATCCTCTGCGCTGCGCGCAGAGCGCCACGTGTCAAAATCAGGCACGCCAGCGCAGAGAGCGCAGCACCCAAAGCAGCGTGCCCAATCAGAGCAAAGCTCTATTTAAGACAAAATTAAAGGAAGCAACGCTTCAGTTGCGCAAGCGCTGCGCTGCGCGACACGTGTCAGCGCAGTTGCGCTGCGCCGTGCGCTGCGCGACACGTGTCAGCGCAGATGCGCTAGCGCAGTTGCGCTGCACGACACGTGTCAGCGCAGTTGCTCTGCGCTGCTTGACACGTGTCACGCGCTGGGGCCTTTGCGCCAAATAGAATTAAATTCTAGCAAGATTTTTCTGTTCTTATTAAAACAAGAAGATTGCCTTCTGTAAACAGAAGCCCTTGGATCGAAGATCCAACGGTGGGGAAAATTCTCCAAATCACTCAGAGAAAAATCTCTTTAACAAATTTTAACAAATTTATGGGTACTATATAAAGTCCCCTAGACCTCAATTCAAAAGTATCAACGTCATCATTGAGAACTTTGAAGAATTGGAGAGAATTCCTTAAGAACAAAAAAGGTAAAAACCTTTAGAAAAAAGAGAAAATTCTCTTATGAACAGATCATTGATCTGAGAACAAGATCAATGATCTTCAATATAAAGAAAAATAAATAATAATAAGTGCTTTGCACTTTTCTATGAACCATTGGTTTCCTGAAATAAGAAAAACAAGAGAAACTTGTTTTCTTTGATCTAAATTATATCAAGAAAACAAACAGTGCTTTGCACTTTTTTTTATGAACCATTGGTTCTGGAATCTAAAAGATTCTCAAGTTAATAGTGTCTTGCACTTGCAAAACTGTACTGTTGCGCTCTTGGGTTGGTGCAAGCCACCAGAGAGCGCCACGTGTCTGCATCTGAACCACTTGCGCTATGCGCTTTTGAAATAGAGCCTTACTCTCTGAAACTGGCGCAACTCACCACAGCGCACCACGTGTCAGCAGCGCAAGCGCAGCGCACTGCGCTTGCGTGACACGTGTCATCACCACAAGCGCTTGCGCTCTTTGATTGGCACAAAGCGCCTGACAAATGCAATGCATTTCTTTTGCTAAAGGGCCAGGCCTAAATCAAAAAGACTTAGTAGGCCAAAATAAATTGCAAAGCAATAAATGAGCAGAGCCCAAGTAAAATTGATGCTCTGCATCTTTTATAAAAGGGCAGAGCCCAAGTAAAATTGATGCTCTGCATCATTTATAAATGAGCAGAGCCCAAAACAAATTGATGCTCTGCATCCTTTATAGGCAGAGCCCAAACAAAAATAAAAAAAATAATAATAATGCAATGCATTATTTAAACATGGGCAAAGCCCTAGCACAGATCTAATAGACCAAAAACAAATAAAAGCGTTGAATATTTTTTCAACTGGACTTAGCCCAATCATGGCCGTAAGTCCTCAAATTAAATTGACTGGGCACAGCTGCTCTCTTAAATCAATTTACATCCGGTTCGAGGGTACATCTCTGAACTCCTTTGACTCCTATCGTTGTAATCCCTCAACGACGTCAGAGAGGTGACGGGTCCCGACAACCACACATCAACACGGACTGTGGGGTCCTTAAACTCATGGACTTAAACGTCCTTAAACTAAAAGACGGACTGTGAGATCCTTAAACTCATGGACTTAAGCGTCCTTAAACTAAAATACGGACTGTGGGGTCCTTAAACCCACGGACTTATGCGTCCTTAAACTACCTATGGACCACCATGTCCCTAAACTGGAATATGGACCACCATGTTCCTAAACTGGAATGTGGACCGCAACGTCCCTAAACTACCTATGGACCACCATGTCCCTAAACTGGAATATGGACTACCATATCCCTAAACTGGAATATGGACCGCAACGTTCCTAAACTACCTATGGACCACTATGTCCCTAAACTGGAACAATAGAGCCCCCCAAATGCTCTTTTGTCGAATCCAAACGATCCCGTTAAGTTGATCTTAGTCTCTAATCAGGCTAACGTATCCTTAACGAACGTTTAAGTTGATTTTAGCCTCAATATGGCTAACGTATCCTTAAATTGAAACACCAAACCTAAATCTAAGTAAATATGGATTTGGACTAATCCACGTCCTACGGGCGACGACATAACTTAGTCTCCGTATACAATCCACGGCCATCCACAAACAAAACAAACACACACGACATGAAGTGAAATTCTGGAGAAGAAGAAAGTGGCTACCGCGATGCGGTAGTGTAATTAACTGCAGGGGCTTGCGCCTGCAGGGAAGAGCGTCCCCACAATCAAAAACCCCTCAAATGAGGGGGAATCTGACGAAGTCTGCTACATCGGCCGCATCCGTCTAAACCTCCGATACATGGTGCCATAAATCAACCTGGCATCTTCGGAGAGGTAGACGGATAAAACCATATAGCATCTGCCCTGAATCTCAGGCCAGACATCCTCACGTCGTCGCCGTCTTTCGGAGGGGAACAGGAGGTTCATGCGCAGTTTAGATGTGGACATCCAGAGGCAGATTGTCTCCCTGGGTTTGACCACTTTCTCACAGGTACTTACGGCTGCCCGAGAACAGAAAAGCCTATCCATGAAGACTGGGAGTACACAGCAGACAGCAATTACAGTACGGAAGCTGGCATTTGCATCGAACCGAACACATGGACACAGAGGTATTCCAGTGAACCGTCGTGGCGTAACACCTATGAAGAAGCCTGCTGTCATTGATCAAAGAAGGAGCGTGATTTGTAACTACTGCAATTTACCCGGACATGTGCAAAGAGACTGTCGAAGGAGGCAAGGACTTTGTTTGGTTTGTGGATTGGCGGATCATACTATTAACGCTTGTCCATCGAAGCTTCGCACGAAGGATGATGTTCAGAAGCCGCCGCAGAAACCGTTTCCGGGACAGAAGCAGCTGACTCAGGGACCCAATCAAGCTCGAGAATTTACCCTGACGGCTGAGGAAGCCAAGGCTTCAAGAGAAGTTGTTTCAAGTATTCTACTTGTTCATGGTTTTCCCGCATTAGCGTTATTTGATTCTGGTGCATCCCATTGTTTTATGTCGTCCAAGTTTATTGCTACACACTCGATTGCTTGCACGACCCTGTCTAGTTTCTGGGACATACACACTGGGAATGGAAAAATCATATCTAGTAGAAAGTGTAAGGATTGTGCAGTTGTTGTTTGCGGCCGGGAGCTTTTTGCAGATTTTTTGGTGATTGATACGGGCAGCTATGAAGCCGTCTTGGGAATGGATTTTCTCGGCACTTTCCATGCTCACATTGATTGTAGGGCAAAGAAAGTAATTTTTCAGATTCCCGGACATCCCGAGTTTATCTTTACTGGAGGAAGCAGTTTTGTCGGGCCAGTCGAATTTAGGGCTAGGCCAACAGCTAATGTTCTTTCGTCGATGGAGGTTGCTCAAGATGAAACGCCGGCTGTTGTTCGAGATTTCATGGACGCGTTTGAAGACATATCAGGTTTACCGTCAAAGCGAGACGTGGAGTTCGCGATTGATCTTGTTCCTGGTCCAGCGCCAGTTTCTAAAGCGTACTATCCAATGGCACCAGTGGAGTTGGAAGAAGTTAAGAAGCAGGTTACTGAATTACTTGAGAAGGGTTGGATTCGAAGCAGTAACTCGCCTTGGGGAGCTCCAGTTCTTCTAGTCAAGAAGAAAGATGGCACAAGGAGAATGTGCATCGATTATCGAGAATTAAACCGGGTGACTATTAAGAACAAGTACCCGATCCCTCGCATTGGCAAATTATTTGAGCAGCTTAGTGGCGCGAGGGTATTCTCAAAGCTGGATTTGCGATCCGGATATCATCAGGACCGAGTGAAAACAGAAGATATTTGCAAGACGGCGTTCCGAACTCGATATGGACATTACGAGTACTTAGTGATGCCCTTCAGGGTAACGAATGCACCGGCGATATTCATGGACTTGATGAATCGAATCTTTTCACCATTCTTGGACCAGTTTATTATGGTGTTCATTGATGATATTCTGGTCTACTCGAAGAGTATTGAAGAGCATGCAGAATATTTGAAGATCGCACTGCAGACGCTGAGGCAAGAAAAATTATATGCAAAGATGAGCAAGTGCGAGTTTTGGCTGGAAGAAGTAAAGTTTTTGGGGCATGTCGTGTCTGGCGATGGAATCGCCGTTGATCCCGAAAAGATTGCGGCAGTTCGAGATTGGCCGATTCCGAAGAATGTTGCGGAGATAAAAAGCTTTCTTGGATTCGCCGGGTATTACAGACGGTTCGTGGAGAACTTTGCTCGTCTGGCGGAGCCGTTGACCAAGCTTACGCACAAGGAGGCACCGAATCTCACAATGAACCAAACACATACCTGCACGGACTCCTGAGCGATGGATGCCAGTTGAGCCCTAAAGATCCCCCCTGGAACTTTATCCCCGGCCGAGGCCTCTATCTCATGCAGTAGGCTATCCGCAACGGATAGCCTCGAGGGCACCGCGAACCGGAGGCCCCCGTCCTCCACCACGATCGGCGAGGACCGGCCCCGGGAAGGTCTCTGGGAGCTCCTCTTGAGCGGCTCCGAGGGAGAGCCGATCTCCTCCTCCGAGACCAGGTCCTCCAGATCTAGGGCCCGCTTCCGACCCGACACTCTGCTGGGACCCAGGGCAGGATCCGCCCCCGAACGCTCACGGGACACCACCACCGGAGTAGTAGGAGCCGGGGCGGGCTTCGCGGGAGAAGAGCTGACGCCCCCGGCCTTTGTAACCTTCCTCGGCTGGCGCATGGAGTCTTTAAGCGAGTCGAAGTCCATAGATCCTGCACAAAGCAAATACCCAACAAGTCAGCGATACGAGCAAAACACAAGCCAAAAAGCAAGCTTAACTTACCGACGAACTCAATGGGGCTGAGCCCGGCCCAGCTCAGGACCCTCTCAGATAGCAGCACGTCAGGTCGGGGGATGGGCTCCCATGACGCCACTCTCACCGCGGCGGGGTCATTGGACTGGTTCCCGGCAAACATTTCTCCCTCGACCACTTGGTAAGCACGGGCCAGTCCTCGCCCTCGGGAGGGAAAACGAAGAAAAATTTCTTCTTCCAATCATGAATAGAAGAGGGCGAGGCCACGACCCCGGTCCCGGCGGCGCCCCCGGGCTGCTTTCTGAAATAGAGATAGACCAATCTCGGGTCGCCCGCTCGACCACCAGGGTTCTTTTGAAGACGAGAGAAGAATCGAGAAGGGAGAGGCTGAAGGGAACCGCCTGTAACTTCAGGCGGATCAAGACCCCAAGGAGGATCCTCCACGAGTTCGGCATTAACTGACCGGGGGCCAAACCGAAAAAATCAGCGCTGCGACGACCTCGAGAGAAAAGGGCAGGCGCATTCCGCCCCAAAAAGCTTCCAAATACAAGACGATCTCCCTACCCCGTACTTGATCCGCGCTCTCTCCCTCCTTGGCCAGTCGGAGCGTGTAACACGAGGGTATGTGGAAACGAGCCCGAGCATTGGCGATCTCGTCCTCATATCTCACCCAACACGAGGAGCCGGGGGCAACATCTGCCGCCTCTTCCTTGGGGGCTACCCCCGCCGCACGATCCCGGGAAGAGGATCCGACCCCTGCTCCCCCGGGGGGGGACTCGGACACAACTAAAGGGTCCCTAGAACTTACTCCTATAGCATCTACCGACTCTACAAAGGAAGACATCTAATCTTGAAAAAGGGAATCCTCGGGAGCCGAAAGCGGGAGAAAGAAGACGAGCGCCGAGCAACCAGGACTTAGAAGAGGGAAATATGAAGGAGTAGGGGCCCAAGGACAGGCCCCACCCCTGTTTATTGCTGCACGCGGCCTCATCCAACGATGCCCATCTTCTCCCGCTAAAACGACTCCTCGCGTCCACCGGCTCCGATCGCTCCACGTGTCGATCTTGCGCTGGACCGCGTCCTATCAGACGCCGTAGGCCTGCATACGTCACGTCGACCAATCGACGCTTGACACATGTACCGTCGCTTCAGTGGCAGAGTGCACGAACCGGCGCACCTTCCTTAAATGCAGAGATCTCGTCCTGATTTGATAGCAGAAAAGACAACTGACAGCTGATTAATCCAAAAATTTGTAGTTTACCGTAATCAGAAACGGCGTCGCTTTGCAGCTAGCCGGTGAATACGGGTCGATCCGCAGGGATGTGTTAGTTTCTGTTTTTGTGTTCTAACGAGTTGATTCAAATTGTTGTTTGGTTTTTGTCGGTTGAATTAACGATGGACTTATGTGATATGAAAGGACTCGTTAGGGTTAGGTCGAAGGTAGGGGTGTTGAGATCAATGTGTTCACCTCTTTCAATGCCGTGATTTAAGCTTTTTAGAAAAATCACAACAATCATTAGCAAAAGAGATTAGGATGATCGGGAAGAAACAAAGTTTCTTCCTCTAGATCCTTGTCCGTCATTTCCTATTAATTGATGTGATCTTCATGGACGTCATATATGTCCGGCCTTTTATACTACGGTTCACCGTTACCTTGTAGGTAGGGTGCCGTAGGGGACGGATCGTATATGCGTGCATGAAGATTTCGTTTTAAAAATAAGTTGGCATTGAAGGAGGTGAGAGACATCCATCTCTCACTCACTCCCTTGTTCCTAACCCTAACGAGCGAGGATTTTACTCGCTCATTAGGGAATTATTACAACGAGACATTTTTATGTTTATGTTTTAAAGAGTTACCTTACGACAAATTAAAATAGCTAACTAGTGAACTAAAGCAAACAATGGATTACTAGGGCAAGTAGAATAATTATACTAAGGCAGGAATTAAATAAAACTAAAGACTTACAAGAAAAGATGATGCTCTGAATTCTCCAACAAATCTCACTTTTATTGAATGAAAAGAGGCATACATTTTTACAGATCTAAATTACAATTTATAAGTAAACAGAAGAGTTAGGGTTTCAGAGTCTCACGCATGTTAAATTACAGATTTGACCCCTGAGAATCCTAACATCTGCACCGACACAACAGCACAGAAGAAATCCACCGACACGGGCTCCATATGGCCGCGGAACCGCGGCTCCAGGCTGGGTTTGGCCGCGGTTCCGCGGCCAAACTAGGGAAGTGGGCTATGTGTTTTTGTGGGCTTTCCTCTGGGCTTCTTGGCTTTCTGTTTCTATGTGTATTTTCTCTGTTGGGCTTCTAGGTCTTCTCCAGATCTTCAGTGAAAACTTGTTCGTATCTTTTGACCGTTCACTTGACATGTTTGGACCTTGCACTGTTCTTCGTCTAGGCTTGACTAGGATCCGTCTAATTGTTGGTCAAAAGTCCCTTTTTCTGTTGTTTTGTGTCTTTTTCACTGTATTTGCTCCAGAAACCTGTATCCTGCAACATGCAACAAACGATCGTCAAAAGCATCTGTTTACTTATAAAATGCACGAAAGTGGGGCGTATGAATTGCAATATTATGATGTGAACAAATACCCCCAAACTTACCTTTTGCTCGTCCTCGAGCAAACTTATTAGTTTATTCTAACCTAGCCACACTTTCGCAGGGAAACGCGATTGCACTGAGCACGTGCAACAAGCCGTTAAACCTCTAGGTGTCCCTAGTAGGAGGAGTGTTGTCTCCTGAGGGTTTTCAGCGGATTACACCCACAAAATCCTATCAATTTGGTTTTTCAACTTTTGTTCTCCAATCAGGTTTTCTAATAAGAAATTCTATTATCGTAGCCTCACAAATTATCCGCCCGTATTCTTCACACTTCCTTATTATGCAACTTAAGATTATACATGTTCCATAAAATTACTTAGAATTCAGCATTTCATAAGTTTTCCTTCTAGAGTTTCATCTCCACTTAGGAATTTCTATCAACTCTATTAAAGATACAAGTTTTATTTTTCATTCCTTTCTCTTATCTAAACTCTAATCACATATCCCCACGTGTGTGTAATTTTCACCCCTACACTTGGAAATTCAAATCAAGCAATCGTACTCTCGTCCATTGTCCAAAGCACTTAACTTTCGCTTACACATCCTTCATGCGACCGTTAATACTTCTTGAGGTACCAACAGCCGATTACAAGATACGTTAGGCCTTTAAAGCGTATTTCCTAGTTTTGCAACACCCAAGGCTTTTAGCAGTGACTCCCAAACCAGTTGGTCTAAGGCACTAAGTGATGAAGCACCCTCGCTAATTAATTTTCTAGCCCTAAGTAATCACAAAAACCAGTGTCCATTTTTTATTCACACTTTTTTTTTCTTTTTATGTTCATTGTGCTAAGGACTTTAGACAAGAGTAATTCAAGGTCTCTTCTACTAATCCAAGTTTCAAGGTGCGTGATTGTGCATTTTGTAGGTTACATGTTTTCAGAATCTAAACTCAAGTTAAGAACTATCTTTCGAACTTATACTTTAATAAGAGCATTAATACTCTTCCCTCGTTTTGGCTTAACCCACGAAGTGAACCCAAAATTTGCCTATTTCTAAATAACCTACAAAGACATATACTCTCTCTCGCTAAACTTTAAGGAATGTTATTTTTAGGGTTTTAATTTGCTAAGTCTAGGATCTAGTTTTTCCTACTCAGTTAACCTTTTATCAAACTCAAATTAATTAACCAAAATTGAATACAATAATTTTTATAACTTTTCAAAATTTTCAAATTTTTATGAGTTTTTCGTTTTCTAATTTTTTTGCATTTTTCAAATTTTTATGATTTTTATATAAAGATGCAATGCAGAGATTAAATATGCAAAAGGAAAACAAAAATATATACAATATGCAATGCGAAGGATAACTATATACACCACCCTCTAATACCCCCAAACTTGAGCAAAGCAGTGCCCTCACTGCCCGGCCCCACGTCGCGCTCGTGAGCGTGAACGTGATCTCTCCCCCCTAGCCAACAGTGTTTGGATCCCCCTCTCAATCTCCGTCAACCGACGGTCGTGCTCTCGTGCCGTTTCCCTAAACTCATCCCGCAAAGAGTCTATTCTTCTCACTGTTCTTCGCATTAATCGCGCATGCTCCTGGGGAGTTAGCTCTTCCCCGCTCGAAGTCGAGCTCGAGCTGGGGGTGTGTGCAGGTATGTTTTCTCCCGGCTCTGTCCGTGTCTAAATATCCGTCAGTCTAGAGTAGGACGACGAGACGCCCTCTAAAAGTGGTCGAACTGGGGTACCTTCTATCAAATATGAGTCAAATTCCTCGGCCGGGAGGAAATAACGGCAGAGTTGGGTAACGAGCATGGGACATGGATATACACTACCTCGTTTACCCGTACCTATGGATTGCAGCAAAACCGTGCACATGTCGAACCTAGGATTTTTTGTCATTAAAGTGTGGACGACATGTAGCGAAGGGGTGAAAAAGGTCGTGTTATGAGAACTTCCAAAAATATTGTTTTGTGCCCACCGGCACACAGTTAAAACGTTTGCAAAAAGGGTCCGTGCTTGGATCCCTTTACGCGGTTCTCGTGCACAGTCATTACCCATTAACGGCATATAATCTTCAAAGCGAAGTGGGTGTTCATGTGCAGGTACACGTGATATGAGTGTAACCTCGTGTATCATGTCCCTATCGATGCGAATTTCATTATTTCCCCAAATCAGTTTAATGTAACCTAAGTTGTCTAGGCTATTATCTTCCATTGACTCGTAAAATTGGGCAACTAGATTAGGGAGAGCAAATGCAGATCCATGATTATAGAGGAGGAAATTCCAACCCCTTTGTGCGATTTCGTGTGGAAAATATGTACCGTAAATCTCGTGTGCAAAAACCGGGGAGAAATCCCTTTCATATTGCATTTTGTGTGCCATCACGATTTTACAGAGAAAATATATGCAGAAACAGAGAGTATGGGTTCAGATTTACCTCCCCTGAAAAATTCAGGGGGTGACGACTCAGATCGGCGGCGGAAGCGCGGCGAGAGACGGCGACGGCGGCGGATCCGCGGTCTTCTGGTGGCGGCGCGGCGACAATTTTCTGCAGGAGCTTGGTGGCGGCGGCTAGGGTTTGATAAGAAGAAAATGTTTTAGGGTGAACAACAGAGGGGGCTCGGTTCCTTTAAATAGGGGTTGAGAGGGTTATTTACACAAAACACCCTTTAGGACGAGGGTTTTATTCGTAAAAACAGCTCGTAATCTGCAATTTTGCAATTAGGTCCAAAAAATTGTTAATTTTTTATTTTTTATTTTTATATATTTTTTTATGGTATTTTGGAAATATACATACGAATGATATACACACCCCCAAACTTATTTGAAATAGTGTCATTGGGAAACGAAGTTTGGGGGTGAAAGCGGAGGAAGATCAATCAGTGTAAATCGGCTCCTGCAAAAACAGGAGCTCCTCCGAAGGATCCGCTGTGAAGAACGGTTTTAGTCGATGCCCATTTACCTTAAATAAGGTACCGTCTTCAGGGTTCTCAAGATCAACCGCACCGTGCGGATAAACGGTGCGGACTACAAAAGGTCCTCTCCATCTGGACCTGAGCTTACCAGGATGAAAATGCAACCGAGTGTCATAAAATAGAACCTGTTGACCCGGTTCAAAAGTTTTTCGTAAAAGGTGTTTATCGTGGAACACCTTAGCTCGGTTCTTAGCAGTTATGGCATTATCATATGCCTCATCCCTCAGCTCCTCCAACTCATTCAATTGCAGCTTTTTGTTGCTGCCCGCATCTCCTAAAGACAAATTCAGCTCTTTGATAGCCCAAAGTGCTTTATGCTCGATCTCCACTGGGAGGTGGCAAGCCTTCCCGTACACAAGCCGGTATGGAGACATACCAAGATCGGTCTTATATGCAGTACGGAAAGCCCATAGTGCATCTATCAATTTAAGCGACCAATCCTTACGGTTTTTGGAAACCGTTTTCTCCAAAATTTGCTTTATTTGCCGATTTGAAACCTCGGCTTGCCCACATGTTTGGGGGTGATATGGCGTTGACAATTTGTGGGTGATAGAATATTTACGCATTAAGGACTCGAAAGTCCTATTGCAGAAGTGAGAACCATTATCACTTATTATCGCCCGAGGGTGCCCGAATCTAGAAAATATGTGTTCTTTAAGGAATCGAACGACAACTTTATTATCGTTCGTTCGGCTGGGCACAGCCTCGACCCACTTAGAAACGTAGTCAACTGCCAACAGAATATACACATTTCCAAAAGAGTTAGGAAATGGTCCCATGAAGTCTATACCCCAAACATCAAAAATGTCCACTACCAAAATGGGTTGGAGTGGCATTTCGTTTCTCCGCGAAATCCGGCCCAAGTGTTGGCACCGGGAGCAAGTTTTGCAATATTCAAATGCATCCTTGAAGAGTCGTGGCCAATAGAAACCACACTGCAAAACTTTTTCGGCTGTCTTCTTTGGGCCAAAGTGCCCGCCACATGCTTGATCGTGGCAGAAAGACAGCACGCTCTTGACCTCACTCTCGGGCACACACCGACGAATGATTTGGTCGGAACAGTATTTAAAAAGATAGGGTTCATCCCAGTAAAAATGCTTTACTTGGGACAAAAATCGAAGCTTATCCTGTTTCGACCAATCATTAGGAATCAGGCCGGTGGCTAAATAGTTTACAATATCGGCGAACCATGGTTCGCAAGAAACGGTCAAGAGTTGCTCGTCGGGAAAAATGTCAGTGATAGGAAGATCGAGCGTGGGCGAAAAAGGAAGTCGTGATAGGTGATCAGCTACTACGTTTTCACATCCCTTTTTGTCCTTAATGACAAGGTCAAACTCTTGTAATAAAAGGATCCAACGTATTAGCCTTGACTTAGCATCCTTCTTCGCAAAAAGGTGGCGAAGAGCCGAGTGATCAGTATAAACAACGACTGGAGAGCCGATTAAATAAGGCCGAAATTTTTCGAGTGCAAACACAACAGCTAAAAATTCTTTCTCTGTTGTTGTGTAATTAAGTTGGGCCTCATTTAGTGTTCGGCTGGCATAATAAATCACATGCGGCATCTTATTAATGTGCTGTCCAAGAACAGCGCCAATAGCAAAGTCTGATGCGTCGTACATGATTTCAAAAGAGTGCGTCCAGTCGGGAGATGAGAGGATGGGCGCAGTGATGAGTGAATGTTTTAAAGACTCGAATGCTTCAGTGCACGTGGAGTCGAAAGAGAAGGTCGTGTCCTTGGCCAGTAAGAGAGTCAAGGGTCTAGCAATCTTGCTAAAGTCCTTGATAAACCGTCTGTAAAAACCGGCGTGGCCAAGGAAGGCTCTGATATCTTTGACGCATTTTAGGGGAGGTAGGTTAGAAATCACTTCGATTTTGGTCCTGTCTACCTCGATGCCGTTTTGTGAGATGACATGTCCTAAGACAATGCCCTCTCGCACCATGAAATGGCACTTCTCCCAATTCAATGTTAGGTTCTTATCCCTGCAGCGGGTAAGAACAGCGTCAAGATGGCGTAAACACTCATCGAAGGAGTCGCCAAAGATGGAGAAATCGTCCATAAAAATCTCCAAGAACTTTTCAACCATGTCCGAAAAGATCCCCATCATACACCGCTGAAATGTCGCGGGTGCATTGCATAACCCGAAGGGCATGCGACGATAAGCAAAGGTGCCAAAGGGACAAGTGAATGTTGTCTTGTCTTGATCCTCTTTGGCGATGGGGACTTGATTGTAACCGGAATAGCCATCGAGAAAATAATAGAACTCGTGCCCTGCCAATCGCTCGAGCATTTGGTCAATGAAAGGTAAAGGAAAGTGGTCTTTCCTTGTTGCGGTATTGAGTTTCCTATAGTCTATGCAGACTCGCCACCCAGTTTGTGTGCGAGTGGGAATCAACTCATTTGCCTCGTTTGTAATGACCGTAATGCCCGATTTCTTTGGCACGACGTGGATTGGGCTAACCCATTGGCTATCCGAGATAGGGTAAATGATACCGCTATCCAGACATTTGACAATTTCCTTCTTAACAGCCTCTTTCATGATGGGGTTGAGGCGCCTTTGTGGATCTCGTGCTGGCTTGGCATCATCCATTAAGTGTATATGATGTTCGACTATGAGGGGACTAATCCCCTTAATGTCCGCCATAGACCAGCCGAAAGCTTGCCGATTGTTATGTAAGACCATCAAGAGAGCCTTCTCTTGCTCAAGAGCTAGAGAGGCTGATATAATGACGGGTAAGGTCTCATTATCACCTAGATATGCATATTTTAGGTGTGTCGGCAAAAGCTTTAATTCGAGTTTAGGAGGTGAAACAATAGAGGGTAGCAAAGGGGTAGTTGTTTCAAACTCGAATGATTCCATCAAAGGTTCGAACCGAGTGTACGCAACAGTGTCGGATGGTTCAACTAACTCATCCGCAAAAGCAAAAGACTCCAAATCAGGTGATGAGTCTTCGAAGTCATCAACGAAGGTAAAGCACTCAAAATCATTATCCGTGGTGAAAGCTGCGTCGGATTCTAGGAGGAACACACTAGTGGCGTTAACATTGCTGTGGTCGAATAAAAATTCTCGAACTCACAGTCCTCCTCCGCGATCTCATTGATCGAGCAAACGTCGAGTACGCTAGCATTAGGCTCAGCAGGCTGACTTCCCAACTTGAAAATATTTAGCTCAATTGTCATATTGCCGAAAGATAGGTTCATTGAACCATTACGATAATTGATCACTGCGTTGGAAGTTGCCAAAAATGGTCGACCTAGTATAACAGGAATTTGGTTCCGGGGGTTAGCGATAGGTTGTGTATCCATCACAATAAAGTCAACGGGGAAAATGAAATCCCCTACTCTTATTAACACATCCTCCAGCTCTCCCCTAGGATGGGTTATTGACCGGTCAGCCATTTGGAGAGTACAGTGAGTGGGCTTAAGCTCTCCAACGCCCAATTGCTCGTACACAGAATAGGGTAGCAAATTGACGCTCGCGCCAAGATCTAATAGTGCTCTATTGATGTTCTTGTCCCCAATTGTTATCGAAATGGTAGGACACCCGGGGTCCTTTTGCTTTGGGGGCAAGGAATTTACAAGAGCATCGCTAATAGCACTAGCCACAAAAACTTTCTTTGGCACTTGCGACTTCCTCTTTTTGGTGCACAAGTCCTTTAAAATTTTGGCATATGAAGGAACTTGCTGAATTGCATCTAAAAGAGGGATGTTTATGCTAACCTGTTTAAACAGCTCGACAATCTTCTCCATTTGAGGAGTTGGTTTATTGGATCTCAAACGATTAGGAAAAGGAACATTTGGAAAAGTGGTTGAGTCCAATTTTTGTGGATCAGATTGTCGAGTTGGAACGGTACCTCGTGTAGATGTGTTCGTGTCGTGAGAATTAGGTACGTTCAAGCTAGAAGAGGTAGAGCCATGTGAAGGGTGGAGAATAGGCTCTAAAGAAGAAGAAGATGGTGAAGAAGAAGAAGAAGACCCACCGGCAGGGGTGTCATTGTTAATGCCCACATTGTTTCGCAACACTTTCCCCGATCTCAACGTGGTCACGGCATTCACATTATGATTTTGCTGATTGTGTGCAGCATGTGCGTGACCGGGGTTGGGCAACGGTTGAGACGGGAGTTTTCCTTTTTCGCGCTCGCTCAAAGCTGCATTGAGTTATGCAATTTGTGCCTCAATAGATTTGATACTCTGATCGTGGGAGGCACTATTTTGCACTAAAGATTGAATAGAAGTCTCAAGTCTTGCTGTAGACTGTGTAGATTGCTTAAGGAAAGCTTCTAGACTTCTTTCGAGCGAGCTAACCTTATCATTATTAGGTTGAACATAATTGTTTGGCTGGTAAGCATTGTTCGGCACAAAATTGTTCACCTGATTAGGGTAAGGTTGTTGTTGAAATTGTTGCGGTTGATATTGAGTTTGCGAAGGTGCTTGTTGTTGTTGTTGTGGAGGAGGAGGTCTTTGAAAATTATTATTATTTCCTTGGAATTGTTGATTTTGGTTCCAAGCGAAATTTGGAGGACTCCTCCACCCCGGATTATACGTCGAAGAGTACGGATCGTTTCTTTGTCGTTACTGAAATGCAGCATTGACTTGATCCTGTCCTTGTGTAGATGCATTATAAGGACACTCTTCGGTCAGGTGCGAAGGATCCGCACAACAAGCACAGACAGTTCGTGGGGGCATAGCAGGGGCAGGAGAAGACGACGAGATTTTGGTCTCGATCGCTTCTAGCTTTTTTGTAAGAGCGGCCATCTCGGCCTTCATAGCAATCGACATCTCTACTTGATGTATGCCTGCCCTAGATTGACCACTAGAAGAAGACGTGGTCTTGGTACTCTCCCACTGTATTGTCTGCTCACTGAGATCCTCGAGAAACTGCCACGCTTCATCATTAGACTTAGAGAGAAAATGACCTTGACAGATGGTTTCTAGCAACTGCTTCGTTGCCGAGTTCAATCTCTCGTATAATGTTTGGCAAAGTTGCCAACTTTCTATCCCATGATGAGGGCATTGAACTAATAGGTCCTTGAATCTCTCGAAGCACTTCCAAAATGGTTCAGACGGAAGTTGTGAGAATTGAATTATTTCATTGCGGATTCTGGCAGTCTTATGGTGAGGATAAAAAATTTTTAGAAAAGCTTTCACAAACTCATCCCAATTCCTAATAGAATGTGATGCGGTGCTATATAGCCACTTCTCGGCTAGGTCATATAAGGTGAAAGGAATGACCCTTAGCCTTATAGCGTCATCACTCAATTGGGTCGTTTTCATCATAGCGCACACATTTTGGAATTTATTAATAAAGATATATGCGTCTTCAGTTTCCAAACCGTGAAATTTCGGCAGCATATTGATGAAATGTGGTTTAATCTCAAAATTGTCCCCATTTGCCGGTGGGGGTGAAAGACAGGTGGGTAAAGAAGTGCGGATGGGGTAAAAGAGGTCCTGGAGCGCAACTCGTGCGAGCGCTTCAACAGGCGGCTGGTTCGGGTTATTCGCACCTGGTGGAGGTGGAATCATTCCCGTCGGCAAGGTATTGTTGGGGTTGAATCCCGACATACCTTCGGTGAAAGAAGTTGAAGGTGAAGGTAAGAAAGTGGACGGATTTTCGACTTCGGTGTCGAAGGGTTCGCTGGTCGGTACCAACGAAACGCGGACTAATCGGGCGTCTGTATCCCTAGTCCAAAGTGACATACACTAAAGGGGATAGTGCAGTCAGAAAAAAAAAAGAAAAACAGAATGTGGGGGTAAGATAACGTCAGTGAGGGAAAGTGGTGTGGTGAATTTGCAGGTTTTCTTTTTGCGACAAGTTGCAAGTTTTGAAAAGTTTTATTTGTTTTCTCTTTTTTATTTATGTTTTATGTGGGAGTTTTGCAAAGAGGTTTTTGAAAAAGGACTCGTGACACAACTGTATCAACCACACATGCACAATCAGGCCTAGATCTAGGGTCGTCTAGGTCTACTAGACAGCTCCTAACTAGGGCTAGAAATAGACCTCAAACCGCCTCTTCACGGACAAATACGGCCAGGTAAGTGGGAAGGAACCACCACTACAGTGGGCCTAATTAATAACCACTAGCCTAGACATCGCAATGTCGGTTAGGATAAACGGCCGATGCCTACCCTAGTCCTTTTCCTATTGAGCTCGCTGTCCTTAGGTCTGAGTCTAATCTTTTTTTAATTAAAGATGGTCGATGCAAGATGCTTTAGGTGTTTTCTGGGGTCCTGGGAAGGGTGATGAAATCCCCACCCAATCTGAGTTTGGTCAAATAGCCCCTTAAGTCCGATTAAATTATGCAAAACAAAAATTCACTTGCAATCAATTTAGCGCGGCGCAAAGAAACCTGCAGCAAATCTGTTATTTAGAAGGGGTAAGAAGAATTTTTTAGCGCAAAGAAACCTGCAGAAAATTTTACAGTGGAGATATGGAGGTTGACAGAAGGGAGAAGGAGAAATCAAACCGTGCAATTTTCAAGTGCTGACGTGGCCACTGCGCGGCGGAACCGCGGTCTGGGACCCACTTGTGCGGCGGAAACGCGGCCAAGTGGTGGGATCAGGCTGTGAAAAAATTTGTGCTGCTCTGCACTTTCAATTCCTCTCTGCCGTGATGCTCCCTTTTCTGTTTTGACCCTCTGTAAAATTCCAGATCCAAAAGTCTTTGTTGTTCCTGCAAGATTCAAACGAGAAACCCTTCAAACAGATAAAGATAATGAAAAGAATATTTTTGTATTTTGTATTTTCTGATTTTTTATAATTTTTCAAAATTTAATATCAACCCGAAATCATACAAAAACGAGAAAATTACGCCATCCCCGGCAACGGCGCCATTTGATTAATCCAAAAATTTGTAGTTTACCGTAATCAGAAACGGCGTCGCTTTGCAGCTAGCCGGTGAATACGGGTCGATCCGCAGGGATGTGTTAGTTTCTGTTTTTGTGTTCTAACGAGTTGATTCAAATTGTTGTTTGGTTTTTGTCGGTTGAATTAACGATGGACTTATGTGATATGAAAGGACTCGTTAGGGTTAGGTCGAAGGTAGGGGTGTTGAGATCAATGTGTTCACCTCTTTCAATGCCGTGATTTAAGCTTTTTAGAAAAATCACAACAATCATTAGCAAAAGGGATTAGGATGATCGGGAAGAAACAAAGTTTCTTCCTCTAGATCCTTGTCCGTCCTTTCCTATTAATTGATGTGATCTTCATGGACGTCATATATGTCCGGCCTTTTATACTACGGTTCACCGTTACCTTGTAGGTAGGGTGCCGTAGGGGGCGGATCGTATATGCGTGCATGAAGATTTCGTTTTAAAAATAAGTTGGCATTGAAGGAGGTGAGAGACATCCATCTCTCACTCACTCCCTTGTTCCTAACCCTAACGAGCGAGGATTTTACTCGCTCATTAGGGAATTATTACAACGAGACATTTTTATGTTTATGTTTTAAAGAGTTACCTTACGACAAATTAAAATAGCTAACTAGTGAACTAAAGCAAACAATGGATTACTAGGGCAAGTAGAATAATTATACTAAGGCAGGAATTAAATAAAACTAAAGACTTACAAGAAAAGATGATGCTCTGAATTCTCCAACAAATCTCACTTTTATTGAATGAAAAGAGGCATACATTTTTACAGATCTAAATTACAATTTATAAGTAAACAGAAGAGTTAGGGTTTCAGAGTCTCGCGCATGTTAAATTACAGATTTGACCCCTGAGAATCCTAACATCTGCACCGACACAACAGCACAGAAGAAATCCACCGACACGGGCTCCATATGGCCGCGGAACCGCGGCTCCAGGCTGGGTTTGGCCGCGGTTCCGCGGCCAAACTAGGGAAGTGGGCTATGTGTTTTTGTGGGCTTTCCTCTGGGCTTCTTGGCTTTCTGTTTCTATGTGTATTTTCTCTGTTGGGCTTCTAGGTCTTCTCCAGATCTTCAGTGAAAACTTGTTCGTATCTTTTGACCGTTCACTTGACATGTTTGGACCTTGCACTGTTCTTCGTCTAGGCTTGACTAGGATCCGTCTAATTGTTGGTCAAAAGTCCCTTTTTCTGTTGTTTTGTGTCTTTTTCACTGTATTTGCTCCAGAAACCTGTATCCTGCAACATGCAACAAACGATCGTCAAAAGCATCTGTTTACTTATAAAATGCACGAAAGTGGGGCGTATGAATTGCAATATTATGATGTGAACAACAGCCCGAGTACTCGTCCCGACAAAGCCTTAGGAAAGAGCTCACCTCGGAAGGCCCGGCAGTTCGCTCCTGACCCGACCCGCTAGCTGGTCGGGACAAGAGTGGGGGGCTAATGATGATGCTCAATACTGGCGATACGAGATCAGGACACGTGGAGGATGACATGTCCCAAGACCCGGAAGGAAGGACCCACAGAGGCCGACCAGGCTACCCTTGTACCCGACTTGCAAGCACTAGCTGGCCCTCCTCGGGGCCCCCCTGCAAATTTGCCTCCTCGGCCCCTCAGGTCGCCCCGAGCCGCCACAGGACCAAGACTCCTCAGCCCTCTTGTTCGGTTCCGAGCTCCCCAGCCGAGGCCGTCTTCCTCGGCTCCTCCGACCGACCAACTCCACCACTCGCAGGCGTAACCGCCACTCCGCGAATCTCGCCACGCGCAGATTCTCCGCCAGCAACGTCCCACGATCCACGCCATCACGATCCCCATTAATGGGCGATCCGCTATTCACGCGGGCGTGACGTCGGGAACGTAACGGCCGGCGAGTTTCTCGAGTCTACTGCCGCGTGCTGCCGCCGCTATATAAACCCCCATCGCAGAGGGGTCAAGTAAGCCATTTTTGATTCCACTTAGCCGTTACTCTGCTCGGATCTAGCACTAACTTGATAGTCGGAGGGTCCTCAGTGGTACCAAACCATCCCGGGACTTCTTTGCAGGTACTCGGCGCTAAACTTCTCAAATCACCAATCTCACCAAAACCCACTGAGATCCACACGCAACAGAAGATCACCACCAAAATCCACCGGGAGATCAAAGAAAGACAACATTTGACAGAGACCTGAAAAGGACCTCCATCAGTATCAATATCAGAACAACGCAGATTCGATTCACAGTAAATGAATATTAAATTTATATTAATTTAAAACAGAAATATTGTTATGCAAAAGCCTAGATTCAGCCCAAAGGCTTCTTGAACTATAGGGATTAGAAAATGAAACTAAGTCTCATTACAACTTCGGAGTTGGTTATGCAATGGAAAATACATTTAATATAAGATTCATAGTTTGATTGAAATCGGACGGGCATCTCGTATTTCTTATGTTAGTGTAGATCATGATGATCGATACAAAGCTACGAAATACATGACGAGCTGTGTTTGAGACGATCTGCGTTTTTGAGGGATCGACGTCATATTAAAAAATTAGGTCTGGAATCAAATGTATAACGACATATCCCGTACGGTACTCTACACATAGGAGCTACGTTTGTCAAAGTGATTCCGTGGGTTGCCATTGAAGTGGTTTTAATATTGATTACCTAGATGTCATGTGCTTAGCTCATTACTATATAAGTATTTTTTCCTTGCTCTCTTTGATATTATTTTTCTCTCTCTTCCTCTTTCTCTCTCTCTTTCTCTCTGAAAATGATCTGCAGGTAAAATAATAAATAATAATAGGTTTGGGATACACTGTGAAATCCCTTTTTTGCTGCACCTAAATATCAAAATTGTGAGAATCGAACCTAAGCTGCTCTTATAACATCTGAAATATTCATTTCACTGTACCAATATTTCGATATTGTGACGAAGAGTTTAGAGATTTGTTTTTATATTCTAACATGCTCATTAGATGCTTAAGTAAAGAATTCACTCTTATCAATCCATCATTACTTTTGAGCGTTTCACAAAGGGCTCCATGCAGCTTTGATCTTTATAAGAGAGGTTGGATTAAGATTTCATGACTGTTCGTTCATTGGAGAGAAACCCGGTTCCAGCTCTTCCCGCCATATCATTCTTTTATGGGTTTCTTACTTAAAGCCTTTCAAAACCGAGCTAATTACTTTAAAAAATAAAGAAACAAAACTTGATATTTACTTATCACCCCAAAAACGTTTAAATTGCATCATTTTACACCCCACCAACCTTTTTGTTAGTGAATTAACGAAGGAAGTCATGTTAATGTTATCAAACCCTCTCAACCCACTAATATTCAGACTTCTTCATTAAAATTCCAAATTAAAACCCATATTCAAACTTAGGGATTCGGAATTAGGATTTCAAATCTTTATTTGGCGATGGAACATGGGTCCTCTTTCTCGATGGGGTTTCTGATTTGAAATTTTAGATGAAGAAGAGAGAATACGGGTGAGTTGGTAGGGTTTGATAACCCTAACCTGATTTCCTTCGTTAATTGACTAACGAAGTGAAGCGAAAAGTCCAACGGAGATAATAAGTAATTATCTAATTTTGGATTTTTTTAATAATTAACTCGGTTTTAGTGGTGGGGTTTTAAGTAAAATACCCTTCATTTATATATGCTAAGCTCCACTTTGACGCCTATAAAACCCGAATCCATTTACTGAATGTTAACGTTGCTCTGCATTGTGCTTCTCACTCTTGTCTCTTATGATGGCTAAATAAACTAACATATCTCATTTTTCGGGATGTGTATAAAATTATAAATGACAGAGTTATTATTCTTTTAAACCCTAGTAATAACTTTAAATACTTTAATGGCTTATATGCAAAATTGTAGATCAATATAGCAATCAAAGAAAATGCCACGAACAGTGCACTGAATAGATACATTGTTGACAAATTAAATAAAACCCCATACTTGCAAATTTTCAAAAGGATTTTAAAATTAATATTCTCACCAAAGTAAGGCTCCGATGAAAAATAAGACTCCTCTGCTGCTGTAATTTCACATTGCATCGCAACACCATCGAAAGTGATGGTCCAAACAATAATTGAGGGGGTGCTAGTATTTTCAATTTGTTCCCTAATTAATTAATTAACAATTATCAGTATCTACTAATTTAATTAATTAATTACCCTAGGGATGAGAGACTAGCTGTTAATGTAAGCCATTGACTTTCTCTCTCCTCTCTCTCTCCCCCTCCCCCTCCCTATATACTCTCTCACTTCCTTCCCCCAAACTCCCATCTCTCCCTCTCTCTCCTCTCTCCCCAAATGTCATTTTTGTTTCATTGATTTTCTCTTTTTTTGTTCATATATATGTCAAAAAATAGATATCATTAATCCTCAGTTTCAGTTGTTTTGAAGCTGGCTTGTTTTCTAATTACCATTCCTTAGAAAAACATTTATAAAAACCTATATATCATGTAATCTTAGCCTCTCTCTACTCTCGCTCCAATCCCCCCAAAAATACCCAATCTTTTTTTTTTTGCATCATTATAATTTTCTTTTACATGCATCATTAAAAAGTTAAGTTTTACCTCCACTATAGCCAAAATTTTACCGTTTTTATAGCAAAACCTTTATAAAAACCAGAAAATCATGTAAATTTTCCTTCCCTTGAATATTTCATTGCTACCCCTCAAAAAAACAAAAACAGAAGAAAAAGAGTTGAAATTTGACAATGCCGGAATCGGAGACGGAAACGCCGACGGCAGCGTCGGCGCCGGCGACACCAGGGACTCCAGGGGCGCCGCTGTTCTCATCGCTGAGGGTTGACTCGCTGTCGTACGACCGCAAGTCGATGCCACGCTGCAACAAGTGCCTGCCCCTCGACGCGTGGCCGGCCTCTCCCACGTGCCTCGCCGAATTCCCCAGGCCGGACGTCTCCCTCACCCGAAAGGTACCCCATGTGTATTATATCCTGCATACCGAATATTTTTTTATTATTATAAGCCATGCACATGGGTTGGTCATTGTTAGTTACGTCTCATATTGTTTATATGATTATGATTATTATTGATATCAAAAGTATTGTGGTCGGTAATTTTTATTTAGCTCCTAGTCAGATTTATTAGGATGTAACGTTTTCTTATTTTTTAGTAACTATAGTTGTTTTCTGGATATTTTTCAGTTGTAACGTTGACTAAACTTTTGAGTGTGATTATTATAGGAATTCGTTTCGCATTTATTACATGCAATTTAATAACTGATCCTTTACGATTTCAAACTTTGAGGTTAGAGTCCCCGTTGACAATTGATACAAATCAAGAGGGGGACCTTCCTTGCCCATTATGTTGACTATGATTACAAATCTTTTCTGCGGTATCAATGGATGGCATGGCCCAAAATCCGCAAGTTCAAATCGCACTCTATGTGATCCAATCGACCGTTCTCGTGGCGTGACGTATACGAGACACAATCTCAGCATAGAAAAGGTTATGTTAGCCCATGAGCCCATCCATACGGACCATACCCTTAAATAGTATCAAAATTCAATACCTTAAAAACAAAATCTAGCTCGGTAGCTTAGTTGTCATTGATAAGTTGCATGCAGATATCAAATTTCCAATTTCATTATCATTTTTGGGACAGGTTTTTGAATTTAAACGGGTTTTTTTGTTGCTTTAACCAAATTAAACACGGGAAATGATCCTTTTGAATTTCCATTTGATATTGTTATGTCGAAACAGGTTATTCACCGTTCGTGATATGATACACGGAGGAATGAGATTGAAAAAATGATTTAAAAACATTGTTCCGTCGTTTCCTTTTGGGGGCTTGGGATCTTCTTGATCCCATCGCTCTACTTAATTCTGTCTCATAGAAATAAAATAAAAAGATCCATAAACAAAATATCAGAAGCTTCAATAAGTTAACAACAATAATGAAACTAGCTTCAGTAGGTGGGCCGTGAATGATAAGAGAGAAAGTAGAAATCACATTATATATCCTATTTGTTCCTCATGCATGTAATTATTATTAAAGTAGAAATATACTATTAATTAGACATGCACTTGTGTGATCACAAAACTTAGGAAATGCTCAAGGATCCATGAATAAGGAAAAGGGCAAGGAGATGACGCAGATATATGAGTCGGTTACGAGTCCATCCATGCATCTCTCGCTTCCAATCAAAATCAAATCAGATGCCAAACTTTATCTTCGTCTTTTTTATAAATGTTTTTTAATATATTTTTTGAGTCAGCTCTTAGGTTGGCTAACTACTTTAATATGTTAGGTTTAGTTAACATCTTTTGCTTAACCCAGGTTGGAGACAGAAATATAATTTAATTAGATGTATCCATAGATAAAATATAATTCTTAACAAATTTAAATTAATTCTAAATTTGTCCAAGCTCTAGAGAATGATGGATTTTGTTTAAAATCTTTTTGGGCTGTCTCTATTTGTTTGTTTCGGCTTTGGGTTCCAACCTTTTCCATCAATAACTTTCATTGTGGGGACCTTTTCTCAATTACCAAAACTCATCCTGTGCTTTGGACCTTTTCTGATAAACCACCCTCGCTGGTTCTGTAAGCGAAAACCGCCATGAAATTCATGCACTATTAGCGAAAATCCATTCTACATCGTGTTTTTTTGCTGACAATGCATGTTTTAGGATGATTTTTCGCTAAATCTATCAAATTTGATCTGCAAGTTGTCTCCTTGTATACCAGTTGCATGTACCCAAGCAGTTGCTTGTAAGGCTGTAATATCTAAGCAGTTGCCTGTAATACCCAAGCAGTTGAGGGAATATAAGGCTCTAAATGAAATAGAGCCCAGGGGTTTTTAAACAAAGGTCTTAAACAGTAGTCCCTTCCCAACAATTTTGAAAACTAAAGGGCTCTTTAGACAACTTCTGAGCGGGTCAGGGGCTTTTTGACAATTTACCCAAAATAATATAAGATAATTGAGGGTAGTTTCAGAATTTGGAGTTTGGATCCTTGTTCTCATGGGGGTCCTGTTTCCACTCCAAGCAACAACTCCTTTCTTTAATTCATTCATCTTGCTTCTGGATTTGATAAATAGCAATAATTTATAGGATAAGATGCGGGTCTATTCTTGGCTCTTCACATTTGATTTTTGTGCATTTCATTAGATGCTCATACACATGGCAAGGGAGCTTGCATGTTGTAAAAAAATCTTTAGATCAAAAATTCAAAAAAAAAATGCAAAATACTGAGACTAAAGAAGCTAGTAACGATTTTCCCAGTGAAAAAATAATAGGAATAAGTTGTCGCTGCTATTTAAATTCCGATTCTTTTATAAACTTCGCAACAACAGATAGGCACTCTTCTATAAGATTGTGACTTACTTGAATACTTTCTTTCTTGTATTTTATTTGCCAATAATTGAATTGCAAACTGCATTTTTTAACAGGTAGCGTTCGAAATTTATTATGATTGTGCCCAATATATAAAATTTTAGCAGCAAAAAGCTAGATGACAGAGATGTTAGTATCGCAACATTCATTATAATGCATGTTTTTCTTTTGGATCCAACCCCTTCAAAAATCGAATTGACAACCTCTCAGTTTGGAGAGAAGTTATACCAGCTAAGCTAAGCTGGGTCTAATTATAATAATACATGTAGCTCAACTATATTAGAGGTGGCAATATATTTTGACTTTAATGTTCCGATTTACTTGTTTGTAGAAAAGAAAAACACTGGAATCCCAAAAGAGATCTTGCTCTAATTATATACCTTCATAAAATTCGTCTGTCACTCGTTTCCTCATATCATGATTTTCTACATACCATGCCTCATTTTTACTGCTATGCCATTCCTCCAACCAATACTAACATTGCCTGGAACATGCCCCAATGCAGCTTGGAGCGGAATTCGTCGGTACATTCATCCTGATCTTTTTCGCCACCGCAGCTCCAATCGTAAACGAAAAATACAACGGCGCCGAAACCCTCCTCGGAAATGCAGGATGTGCAGGCCTCGCCGTCATGATAATCATTCTCTCCACCGGCCACATATCGGGAGCCCACCTCAACCCCTCCCTCACCATCGCCTTCGCGGTGCTCCGCCATTTCCCTTGGCCACAGGTCCCCGCTTATATTGTCGTTCAGGTCTCTGCGTCTATCTGTGCCTCTTATGCACTCAAGGGTGTTTTTCATCCATTCCTGTCGGGTGGGGTTACAGTGCCTTCTGTCAGCACCGCGCAGGCGTTCTTCCTTGAGTTTTTGATTACATTTAATCTCTTATTTGTGGTCACTGCTGTTGCTACTGATACTCGAGCGGTAATTAATACACAAACTGGTTTGATTTATCGATAAATTTATTGCTTCATTTTAGATTGTTTTTAGAATTTGTGTTTTTCTTACATGATTCAGGTTGGAGAATTGGCAGGGATTGCGGTCGGGGCAACTGTGTTGCTCAACATTCTTGTGGCCGGGTCAGTGCTAGCTTTCAGTCTTCAGCATTGCATTATTCAGATTTCGTATTTAACAATCTAGAGGAGGAAAATCTGAATGTAAATATATTTATCAACTTTTGTGCTTGGGAAAAATGCAGCCCATCAACCGGAGGATCAATGAATCCGGTGCGTACACTGGGGCCAGCAGTGGCAGCAGGCAACTACAGGCAGATATGGATATATATTGTCGCGCCGACTGTAGGGGCCATTGCCGGGGCTGGTGTCTACACCTTAGTCAAGCTCAAAGACGAAGAAGGTGGGACCGTCACCCCACGCCAGGTCAGAAGCTTCCGCCGTGGCTGACTGTGACACCGTATCCTAGCTACCTTGCTTCCCGTCCATTCAATAAAGTTTATGTTTGTAATAATTATGGATTGCTTTCGCCTTTTGTATGTGTGTTGGCATGAATGTTGTGTGGAAGTGACGGGAAGTCCACGCCCTAAAGCAAGAGACTTCTTTTCGCTGAAGGGATGTGGGGTTTGTATGTTGTGTCTGATCCACGCATAGTGGGAGAAGAAAAACTCTTCCTTTTTCTTGCTGCGGGTGGATGGTTTAATTTGTAATACCGTTTATGTTGTGGGTCTGTGGAACTAAGGGGGTATTATAAGGATATAAGTAAAGCCGGTGGTGTTTTATATATATACACGTGTGTATGTGTCGTGTGCGTTGCTGTTCCAAACATGAAAATACCGAACATTTTCCAGCAGTAATTTGTGTTAAGGCGTCATAGTTATGGACCACCTAGGATGTGATCAAACTGATACAAGATTAATTTGCATGTCACGCCCGAAATATAAACAGTAACTAGGGATTGCCGCTGACCAAACATTTTATACTTATAATAGATCATCGAAATTTCTGATTTCTGATGTTGTGCGTGCATTTCTTAACCGCCATGAACTGACAAAAATCGCGAACAAAACTGACCCTAAAGCTTATGGTTAAAGGCAGAAGAAAACAGAGAAATGGTCTTCATGTACTCATTGGTGAATCAATATGAATATATGATTGACGAAAGGATGTTCACAAATATGATAGAAACAATCATAACAGACGGTATGAAAATGAGGATATTCATTAGCATACCAAAGACTGATTCAGCATGATGGCATTCAACTGACTAAATGAATAAACAGATCCGCACGGAGATGACCGCTGTAAGAATTGGCACTACTCAAGCATGCACCTGGAAGAAGTCAAAATCAACAATAGCAAAAAATATAATATGTTATAATATAAGCGAAAAATGAAGCCTCAGCCGCAATAGGAGAATGGCAAAAGGCCCGCTTTTCACATGCTAGATAGATGATCAACACCATTTATGTTACTCTACATGGCCTAAAATCTACATATATAAAATTCTCGTGATGTCTAATTTTTATTTTTATTTTTTGCTCTAGAGGTGTAAAATGTTCTCCTATAAACAAAAATGTATAATTTTATGTCCGCCGAGATTCCGTTTTCTCTAACATAGGAACAATAGTATAGTGACAAAAAAAGCAGGAACAATGGAACGATTCATTGTAAATCCACTGGAAACTGAAAGACGGATCCAACAGGGAAACAATAGAAATGAAAACAGATACATAACTTGTACATGTCTGTTACACTAAATCACATCAAAATCAATATACGCCACCGAGTAACAAATAGTGAGATGGCAATAATATAAAAGCAAGTATATTGATCTAAACTAAGAACTGATAATGTAATGACATTAAGGGATGCGGAAATATCCGGTCTGTGCTGGGTCCTATATGATTTGACAATGGAGCAATATTATTGTAAGTTGAATGTCGAGCAACGTTTCTGCAACACAATTTACACCATATGTGATGCGTCCTCTGTCGAATACTGTAGTTTCAACTCAGCAATTAGTCCATTGCTCAACATCATGATTGTTTCCATATGTCTGCAAATTCTCAACATACATAACTTGTTCAAGATTCTATGGTTGCCATGTTCGTCGCTCACTTATCTAGAAACATGCGCAGATTCTACTATAGCAAAAAGCAATAACTACAGCCGCTGTTAATTCTTGGGATACATACCAAGACCACAAATTCCAACTCTTGTATAGAAGGTAGCACATGTCCCTTAAGCTAGTACCGACAAAAAGGAGCTTCCGTGAAAGTCTGCACAATGCTATGTAAACAAATTGATACATCCGCAAACTAAAATTTCGGATATGTTCTAATTTACAGATAATTAACATTGTAATTGACAAGGCCAGTATATATGCTAGTTGAAGTGCATAAATGAAGAAAGATAATATATCATGTTGTCAATGAAATAAAACCCTAGATCGGGTATTGCCATTACACGCATATTTTCAATAAAAAAAAACAATTGCACATGTTATACTGTATATAATACCTTGTTTGCCAATGATAATGATGATGACGACCGATTTAATACGCTCTTCAGAAGGCACGGCAGCTAAATAGGTATCCAAAGACCAAGGATTTTTAAATATTTCTGAACTCGGCCATGGATACACAAATACGAAACTGAAGGGTCTATGATGGTAAGTGATATATAAAAAGGGTTCCGACAAAAATGCAGCTAAAAGCAATCTAGCCAATCGAAAGGATCTTCTAATCAATTCTGAGATCCTATCGATACCGTTAGAAATAAGGATTCAAAATATCACACATTGATTGATCAAACAGAAAGTAGTGATTGAACTATATAACTGATCAAGGGCGTAATCACAGCTTCTATATATAAGATCTGTTCATATTGCTGCATTCATCAAGAGTAAGAGAACCAAAATGCAGAAATTTCCGAGGTGTGATCTAATAATAGATCATGGATAGATTGTGGCTCTTAACATACATAAACTTAACCAATAAGTAGCGCTTTGAATAATTGTAACCAGATTAAAAGGAAGTACATCTGGTAACCTCAGTTGGTATCTAAAATAAACATCCTGCTGAGACAGAGGGCTATATTACTTTCAAATGGAAGAGGATATGAATGCAGATAAGTACTATTGAAGAAAGAAATAAGTCAAATATGTATTTTTCGTAATGCTATTTTGAGAAAGAGTAGGTTTAGGTAAATTTGTATTTTCTATTATTAGAAAAGCAATAATATATATGAGGTAGAGGGGATCCTCCAACTATCTCATAATTTTCCTTAAAACCAATTCTCTGATTACATGGTATCTGAGCCTAACCCTAACCCCAACACCTAGCCATCACCCCTCGCCGCCGCCGCCGCTCGATCTACTCTCCACGCATCATCTCCCACGTCGCCACCAACCACCGCCGTTGCCCCTCGCTGCCCCTCTCCACGCATCATCTCCCACGTCCAGCCACCATCACCGCCGCTGCCCCCACTGCCCCTCGCTACCCCAAGCCGCTGCCCCTCGCTATCCCAAGCCGCCGCCATCATCGCTGCCTCCTCAACTCAACCAATGTAGATCTAGATCAGATCCGATTCCACACCGCCGCTGCCGTCAGCCCAACACCGCCGCCGTCAGATCTGCCATCAACTGATCTGTTGTTGAGGTACTTATTCATTGTTGCCACTTCTTTGAAGAGGTTAGAGGGTATTATTTCTTAGCTCTTATGGATTAAAAGAGGTATTTGATGTGATTTGTTATTGTTGGATTTATGTTGGTGATTGCTTGGTGTTCCGGATTAGAAAATTGTCGTCTTGTTGATTATTGTGAAGTTGTTAGCACTCTTTGATCATGAGTGATAAAGAAAAATTATTTGAAGGATACACTAATATTTCGTATCCTGATTTTATTATAAGAAGCCGATAGAATACCGGCAACTATCCCCGATGAAAACAGTATGTGGAAATATTTTCTAAGGAGCATAGTTTAATGAAGCACCTCATTGAGCCACCTCCTTCAGATCCCTCTGAAGACTGGGTATCACATGATGCCTTATTGCATAACTTGATGACTGAGGCCATGGAGGAAGAGATTGTGTTGCAAGTTTTCAAATACTCAACTGCTTTATTTGGAGTTATCTGACAGAGATATTTGAAAGGAAATTTAATGCTAATAGGACTTTTAATGCTTGGAGAGCACTAAATAAACTTGAGCGAGAGAATAATCTGTCTCTTTTTATTATTGTGAAATCAAGAAACTTGAAGCAAAACTCCTTTCGATTTATCCTATTGGCAGTGAAGAAAAACGATGGAAGATATATCATGATCATATAATGGTTATGACATTTCTTGCTGGTCTTGGTCCCGAATTTGAAAGTATACATCCATAAATTTTAGGAGGATCAGATGTTCCCTCTCTTGCGGATTCTTATAGGACTGTTTCTTCATGCCTATCCTTCTTCTGTTGTTGAAGGTACTATTGATTCCTGTCACACCCCGCTTCCCAAAATACGGAATACGAGGGATTGACAAGGCCAGCCATGCTCCTACGGTCAAGAAAATATCCTGCCGTAATCACACTTCGGATTCTAGCTTTACGTGGTAATCAGTAAACAACGCACAGGTAATGAGAAATGCAGTAACTGAGACAAAACAGATACACGGAACTAACCTGATGGAGATCAAAAGAGTATAGCTCTAGATAGCTGATCAAGATATCCGTGATGCACGTCTGGTCCTGGTCCAGGCTAGATCCACTCCTCACTCTGAGCATGCATACTCAGGTCGTCAGAGCGACGCGATAGTAATAAATATATAGATGCAGGTGGTAACTTGTACAGTAATAATGGATGTATAACAGTAAACCAAGACAGTAAAGATGTGAACATGAAGTAGCCAATGCGGGTGTCTAAAAGAGCGGGTGAACAGTAAAGCAGTAAAATAGTATGTCAGGTGTGTCAATACGGTAAGTAATGCATGTCAATGTCACTATCCATATCAGTCTCTATGTCTCACTGTACAGGTCACTAAGCCTATCGTCAGTCCAAGTGTGAAAGTCAACCACTCGTGAGTGTCCTCCACCCAAGAGTAGGACCCAAGGGCAAGGGACCACGGGCCCACAATATAACTCACGGTAATAATCATGTACCCTGTAAATCTCCATATATATAAGCCGGCATGGGACTCCCGAGATTCTGTTGAGCTCACACTCAAACTACCCCACACCCCGTGGTCTACATCAAACGCCAACCATAACCTCAAATACCGGTCGGTCCATGACAAGTCTGCGCGAGAACTGGAGACAGGATCTCCATCAAGTACGTCCCGACTGATACCCGAGATAAATGGGAAGTGTCTGGTGCCTTACCTGTGACACCCGCACAAGTGCTTCCATAAGTATCCCATACCACTTATAGTCACACTTATACGTGTCTCACAGACGTCGACAATGCAGTAAATCGATAGGGTCCACTGATTGTGTACAAGTACGTATCACTTTCACTTATCCATTCATGCACGAATACTAACGTACTTGCCACAATCACCACTAATACCTAACACTGGATAATGCACATGATCACTAGGTTACCAATGCAATGACATATATATATGATGTGATGAGAAAACAGTATTTAAGGCATGATTAAAATATCATCAAACGATATCCTACCACTTGCATAATTTATCATAAATCATACGTGCACAATTTAGCGAAACAATGAACAGGGGATAAGTATTATGTTTGATTATCTATCCAGCAAATTTGATTTCACGTCAATCGGGTTTCAGGATCACTAGATATGGCCATTTCATTTTATGCGTTCACTGCTGGAAATCCGATTTCAGAATCGGAAGTCCGTTTCGTGACGCAATTTAATCCCAGTTGGGCTCAGAATTAGGCGGCGCTACAGTTGGACTATAATTAGTATTTCTAGTCAGGTTTCCACCGCAATTGGTGGATCAGTATTTTATTACTCCAACAGAGAGTTATGGCCAGATTAAGTTATGGGTGTAAAATCTGCTTCTGCAGAATTCAGCAAGACATGTCGACAAGGTAAAATGAACTAAAAATATCAAACGGTTGAGGAAACCAGTGAGGCCAGTCGAGTAAGAAAGCTACTCCAATTTCCTACGTAACGGTATAGGATTCCGCGCATTCTCTTACATAAGCAGTGATAAACAGAGGTTTAATAACAGGGGTTAACCTGGATTTCCATTCTGTACTGCAGTCCAGAATCATAATCCACCGCAGTTATCTCTATCATAATGTACTACAATTCAGTGATTAATAATATTTTACAGTAGGTTAACCAGTTAGCTTCGTTACGAGCCGTCAAACGCTAAAATCCTGTTCATACACAATTTAATATAAATTTTATAGTTTGGGGTGTACGAGGGTTTTCAAGTTTCACGACAAACATTGGGGCGCCATTATATGCGAGCAAACGATCTTATTTTGCAACCAAACTCTTAAGGGGTATTCACTATAGTTCGGGCCATCCAACGTCATCTAGTGCCGTCAAATTAATTGGGTTTATAGGTCATGGTTCCCATCAAACACTCATTTATAACAATTTACATGGAAGGTATGAGTGGGAAATCTTAATAACTAGAAATGTAATATAGGGAATAGCATGAAGCAAGTATTAAACTTGCCTGAAGATGCGTCGACGACGGTATGGCAGCGGCAACGGCACGTTCGCGCGACGAACGGCGCGGTTAGGGTTCGCGGTCTCGGCTCGAGCTTGGGCTCTTGGACTCGATGTCTCGGTGGGTGCGACGGACGTGCTCTGGCGTTGCGACGTTTACAACCTTGCTGATGATGACGGACGCAGAGACTGAAGCCACGGCTTTTTCGGCGACGATGACGGCTGGAATAGCGGCGATCGACGATAGGGGCAAGTGCTCGATGAAATGGCTAATGCTGGGTTTAAGTCTTGGGCTAGCCTCGAGGCTCGGTCTCGGCTGGAGGTGGTGGCGACGGGTACTGTAGCTCCAGCTGGAAGGAGAGGTGCTGAGAGAGAGAGAGAATAAGCAGAGAGAGAGAGCAACAGAGAGATAGAGAGAGGGAGAGAGAGATTTAGAGAGAGGGAGAGCAACAGAGAGAGAGACTATGAGAGATTGAGAGAGGGATGTAGAGAGACTGGGAGAGAGATTGAGAGAGAGAGCCGACGAGGGGTCGACGACGGTGGTGGCCGGCGCGGTGCTCGGGGCGAAGCTCGGGGTGCAGGTGAAGGCGCTCGGGGAGGCAGTGGAGGAAGAGCGGAGGAGAAGGGAAGGAAGGGGCTCGACGATGGTGGTGTCGGGTTCAGATGAGAAGGAAGCGAGGGCGTGCGCGGCGAGGCGGCGGTGGCGGAGCTCGTCGGCGAGAGGTGTGAAGCTGGGAGTCTTCGAGAGAAGAGAAGTGTGGGTTGAGCGAGACTGGAAGTGAGCAGGGAGAAGGTAGAGAGGCGAGGAGGGGTCGCGCTTGTGGAGCTCGCGAGGCGCGCGGTCGTGGCGACGGACGCGGAGACGTGGCCGACGTGGGGAAACTCGGGGACGTGGGTGAAGGAGAAAAGAGCGGGAGAAGTTGCGTGGGTGAGGAAGAAGAAGTGGGTTTTGAAGCGGGTCGGGTATGGGGCTGCGGGCGTGCGAAGGAGCTGGGCTTGGAGTTGGGCTGGGCCAGGGCCGAATACTTAATTTGTTTAGAAAAAGAAGTGTTGGGCTGAGCTTGGGCCGAATTAAATTTTTATTTACCCTTTTAATTTAATTTTTCTTTGGTTTGGGCTGGGTGTTTATTAAATAAATTTGAAGGGAAAAGAGGAGTGGGCTGGCCAATTAAGGAAAATAGAGAAAATGAGATGGGCCGGCTCTAGGAATTTAAATTGATCGGGGAAAGAAAAGGTGGGTCGGGCTCTGGATTAAGGAATGGAAAAATATAAAGGAAATAGATAATAGAGTTTTGGATTAGTTTAGGGAAAAATAAAAGGGTTTAAGCATTGAAATTAGTTTCAGAAAAATATGGATTTAAGTAGGGAAAGTAAAATAAAAGAATTAGGATAAAATAATTATAAATACAATTAGGTAAACATTGTAAGTGACCCCTATTTAATAAAAATACGGCTATTGGCCTATAAAAGAACCGGGTATTATATCATACCACCCTTACAAAAATTTCGTCCTCGAAATTTAAAATAAACGATAAGCTATAAAATCATAAGCGAAAAGCTACTACCTCGAACACTGGTGCATAGTGGTTTACAAAAGGTCAGATAGAAGAATTTTAAAGGTCTATGTATATATAAAACTAACGTAACAACGGGTTGGCCTAAGTAAGTACAAGGCTGACTCAAACATAAGGGCAAACTACATGTATACGAGAATAAAAATAACAGTAACGAACAATAATATTCGAGACGTCCTCGATAAAATCGAAACCCAAAATGTATGTATACATAAGTATATCGAACCAGCACAGCTAAGATGATAGCATCAGACATAACCATCTATAATAGCAACCTATAAGTATAATACCCGAGAAAACTAAAGTAACAATATTAAAATGGAGAAGGATTTGCCGATAGGTTAAAACACCCTAGTATAAGGTATCGATCAAAAAGAAAAATAAATTTTAAGTAACTTAGGAAAATCCACATGGTGAAAATAGGAAACATAGCATAAAATAATATGTGCAATATATGGTTGCGCTACCGAAAATAATGGGAAGGTTAGTAGTGAAGTACTTGAAATGCATAAAACGGGGATAGTTAATAACACGCACTTTTCGATAAATACAAGATAATGAAAACTAAATTTTCGAATCACAATGTCCTTAAATATAGTTAAGGTAATAGGAAAATAGCACAAAAATGTATAGGCTAGCTAGGGTAGGGGTTACAATGGAGTATAGCCCACTCAAAAGGTCGGAGTGTGACGGCTTTAGATTGAAGGTCAAAGAGATTGGGGTTGGGTCAGCACGGGAAGGGTGAGCAGTAAAGGACCACAGAGGGAAAGGGATGTATGAGAAGGAAAACGGTCGGTACATCATGTGAATCAAAAATCCGAAGGGTCGACTAACTCGGAAATTTCATTATCAGTTTCTCCTCCAGAAGGGTCTCAAACAAAGCACATACGAAGGATGAAGGGTGGCCCATTCAAAAGATCGGGATGCGGTACTTTTTAATCTCAGCGAGGGTCAAGACGGTATAAGGTGCAGGGGTGGACAGTCAGGGATCTCAGGAGGAAAAATAAGTGTATAGGGGGAAACAGTCAAGCATCATATGAACCAAAAAGATCAGAAGACTAACGAACTAAGCAAATTTATTTCATTCCAGAAAATTTTAAACAAAGCATTCTCAAAAAGTAACAGATGGCCCTAAACTATACATAGGTTTATTTGGCCAGAGAAGACAACAGCTAAATCCCGTCAGTCGCGGTTGTGGAGGTTCAGCAGGTTACGGTAGGCTCGCGCGCTCAGGTAGGACCGTCCATTTCCATAGCGCCTCACAGGGACCGCCATTGGGAGTTCTTCCGCCGCAGGGTCTTGTTTTTCCGGTCCTTCTTCCTCGGCTGGAGCTTCTTCATCGAGATCTGCTTCCATGTGATTCTCTTCTTCTGGATTTTCTTCTACCGGGTCCCCCTCGGAATCTCCCTCTAATGGGTCTTCTCCGAGGTCTTCCTCTTCGTCGTCCGAGTCGCTGATCAAGTTAACTTCTGGGGCTGCGAATCCCTCACCCTCGGAATCGCTGTTCCCGAGAATAACCTGTAGACCGTTGATCTCGTCATCTGAACTCACCAGCATGCAATCCAAGAAAACGCACGACCGCGTGTCCTCATCTAGAGGCGGCGCTTCTCCAAAGTGGGCCATGACCTGAAAAGAGAGTTGTGATTAGACAGTGGGGCACGTTAGGAAGATATCCAAGGATACAGTGGCACAGGAAGGATATGCTGGAGGCAGGGACGGAAAATTAAAATGTAAAGATGCTGATGCAATGAATAGTATAGAACAAGGTGAGAAGTAAGAGGACGGTACATACATCACAACTCAGAATTTTGTTGCATTCATCTAAAAGTTCGACGGATACAAGATTCAAACGGAAAGAAATATTTACAAAGAGAGTGATAATATCTTTATTGAAAGTAGAAAACGTGATAATTCTTCTTTGATTTCTGGACTGCTGCATTCCTGTCTCACGAGTTGAATCCTGTGCTGGGTCCGTACCATTGCTCGAAGGTCGAACTACGAAATAACCATCACTTAGCCAAAGTGGAGGGTGTAGACGATCTGCCACCCTGTAGCTCCTTCCTTTCAGGGCAACCATTGATAAAGTGTTCGCTGGATCCGCAAATCAGGCGTTTCCTTTTGGCGCGGCGACACTCCCTCTGAGGGTGTCCTGGCCTCTTGCAGTACCCACAACATTGGGTCTTCTGCTGCTTCTGTCGCGGGGGAACAAGTGGGCGCTTCATCTTCACCTCATTTCCTCGTCTTACGGGGATCCCTTTACGATTGGAGGCTTCCGCCGGTGCCTGAGTCATCTGCCTCCTTAGTCCTTCAGCTAACAGGTCGTTTGTTCGCTCCTGGGCTTCCTTCAGACTTTGCAGTACATTCAGAATCTAAACGGTCTGATTCTGGGGAGTGGAGATAGAGGAAGAGTCGTTGGAAGATATGGTCCTGAAACAGCGATTTGAGGACGATATAAGGCACAAGCTATAAAAATAAAAATACAATATGGATTAGGCAAGGAATTCAAGAATATCGAGTGCGGTGAAATTCAAACATGTGGGAATCAACCGTAAGACTCTAAGTCACTCGAACATAGTACAGTATTGTAACTATGATATAGTTCATAATTACAACCACGTAACTCTGCCAAGTTACCCGAAACCCTAGCGGATGAATAGTAGCATACACTATGTGAATCAAGATCAAGAATAACAAGTTTTCAATCTAGTCCGAGAGATGTCTTAGATTGTCAAGCTCTACAGGGAAAACTACAATCCCAATCGAAGTCAAACCTGGCTCTGATACCAACAAAACCATGTCACGCCCCGCTTCCCAAAATACGGAATACGAGGGGTTGACAAGGCCAGCCATGCTCCTACGGTCAAGGAAATATCCTGCCGTAGTCACACTTCGGCTTCTAGCTTTACGTGGTAATCAGTAAACAACGCACAGGTAATGAGAAATGCAGTAACTGAGACAAAACAGATACACGGAACTAACCTGATGGAGATCAAAAGAGTATAGCTCTGGATAGCTGATCAAGATATCCGTGATGCACGTCTGGTCCTGGTCCAGGCTAGATCCACTCCTCACTCTGAGCATGCATACTCAGGTCGTCAGAGCGACGCGATAGTAATAAATATATAGATGCAGGTGGTAACTTGTACAGTAATAATGGATGTATAACAGTAAACCAAGACAGTAAAGATGTGAACATGAAGTAGCCAATGCAGGTGTCTAAAAGAGCGGGTGAACAGTAAAGCAGTAAAATAGTATGTCAGGTGTGTCAATACAGTAAGTAATGCATGTCAATGTCACTATCCCTATCAGTCTCTAAGTCTCACTGTACAGCTCACTAAGCCTATCGTCAGTCCAAGTGTGAGAGTCAACCACTCGCGAGTGTCCTCCACCCAAGGGTAGGACCCAAGGGCAAGGGACCACGGGCCCAAAATATAACTCACGGTAATAATCATGTACCCTGTAAATCTCCATATATCTCCATATATATAAGCCGGTATGGGACTCCCGAGATTCTGTTGAGCTCACACTCAATCTACCCCACACCCCGTGGTCTACATCAAACGCCAACCATAACCTCAAATACCGGTCGGTCCATGACAAGTCTGCGCGAGAACTGGAGACAGGATTTCCATCAAGTACGTCCCGACTGATACCCGAGATAAATGGGCAGTGTCTGGTGCCTTACCTGTGACACCCGCACAAGTGCTTCCATAAGTGTCCCATACCACTTATAGTCACACTTATATGTGTCCCACAGACGTCGACAATGCAGTAAATCGATAGGGTCCACTGATTGTGTACAAGTACGTATCACTTTCACTTATCCATTCATGCACGAACACTAACGTACTTACCACAATCACCACTAATACCTAATACTGGGTAATGCACATGATCATTAGGTTACCAATGCAATGACATATATATATATATGTGTGTGTGTGTGTGTGTGTGTGATGAGAAAACAGTATTTAAGGCATGATTAAGATGTCATCAAACGATATCCTACCACTTGCATAATTTATCATAAATCATACGTGCACAATTTAGCGAAACAATGAACAGGGGATAAGTAGTATGTTTGATTATCTATCCAGCAAATTTGATTTCACATCAATCGGGTTTCAGGATCACTAGATATGGCCATTTCATTTTAAGCGTTCACTGCTGGAAATCCGGTTTCAGAATCGGAAGTCCGTTTCGTGATGCAATTTAATCCCAGTTGGGATCAGAATTAGGCGGCGCTACAGTTGGACTATAATTAGTATTTCTAGTCAGGTTTCCACCGCAATTGGCGGATCAGTATTTTATTACTCCAACAGAGAGTTATGGCCAGATTAAGTTAGGGGTGTAAAATCTGCTTCTGCAGAATTCAGCAAGACGTGTCGACAAGGTAAAATGAACTAAAAATATCAAACGGTTGAGGAAACCAGTGAGGCCAGTCGAGTAAGAAAGCTACTCCAATTTCCTACATAACGGTATAGGATTCCGCGCATTCTCTTACATGAGCAGTGATAAACAGAGGTTTAATAACAGGGGTTAACCTGGATTTCCATTCTGGACTGCAGTCCAGAATTATAATCCACCGCAGTTATCTCTATCATAATGTACTACAATTCAGTGATTAATAATATTTTACGGTAGGTTAACCAATTAGCTTCGTTACGAGCCGTCAAACGCTAAAATCCTGTTCATACACAATTTAATATAAATTTTATAGTTTAGGGTGTACGAGGGTTTTCAGGTTTCACGACAAACATTGGGGCGCCATTATATGCGAGCAAACGATCTTATTTTGCAACCAAACTCTTAAGGGGTATTCACTATAGTTCGGGCCATCCAACGTCATCTAGTGCCGTCAAATTAATTAGGTTTATAGGTCATGGTTCACATCAAACACTCATTTATAACAATTTACATGGAAGGTATGAGTGGGAAATCTTAATAACTAGAAATGTAATATAGGGAATAGCATGAAGCAAGTATTAAACTTGCCTGGAGATGCGTCGACGACGGTATGGCAGCGGCAACGGCACGTTCGCGCGACGAACGGCGCGGCTAGGATTCGCGGTCTCGGCTCGAGCTTGGGCTCTTGGACTCGATGTCTCGGTGGGTGCGACGGATGTGCGCTGGCGTTGCGACGGTTACAACCTTGCTGATGATGACGGACGCAGAGACTGAAGCCACGGCTTTTTCGGCGACGATGACGGCTGGAATAGCGGCGATCGACGATAGGGGCAAGTGCTCGATGAAATGGCTAATGCTGGATTTGAGGCTTGGGCTAGCCTCGAGGCTCAGTCTCGGCTGGAGGTGGCGGCGACGGGTACTGTAGCTCCAGCAGGGAGGAGAGGTGCTGAGATAGAGAGAGATCTTTAGAGAGAGAGAGAGCAACAGAGAGATAGAGAGAGATTTAGAGAGAGGGAGAGCAACAGAGAGAGAGACTATGAGAGACTCGGAGAGAGATTGAAGAGGGAGATTGAGAGAGAGATGTAGAGAGACTGGGAGAGAGATTGAGAGAGAAAGATTGAGAGAGAGAGAGATTTTCAGAGCGCCGACGAGGGGTCGACGACGGTGGTGGCTGGCGCAGTGCTCGGGGCGAAGCTCGGGGTGCAGGCGAAGGCGCTCGGGGAGGCAGTGGAGGAAGAGAGGAGGAGAAGGGAAGGAAGGGGCTCGACGGTGGTGGTGTCGGGTTCAGATGAGAAGGAAGCGAGGGCGTGCGTGGCGAGGCGGCGGTGGCGGAGCTCGTCGACGAGGGGTGTGAAGCTGGGAGTCTTCGAGAGAAGAGAAGTGTGGGTTGAGCGAGACTGGAAGTGAGCAGGGAGGGGGTAGAGAGGCGAGGAGGGGTCGCGCTTGTAGAGCTCGCGAGGCGCGCGGTCGTGGCAACGGGCGCGGAGATGTGGCCGGCGTGGGGAAACTCGGGGACGTGGGTGAAGGAGAAAAGAGCGGGAGAAGTTGCGTGGGTGAGGAAGAAGAAGTGGGTTTTGAAGCGGGTCGGGTATGGGGCTGCGGGCGCGAGAGGGAGCTGGGCTTGGAGTTGGGCTGGGCCAGGGCCGAATAATTAATTTATTTAGAAAAAGAAGTGTTGGGCTGAGGGAGCTTGGGCCGAATTAAATTTTTATTTACCCTTATAATTTAATTTTTCTTTGGTTTGGGCTGGGTGTTTATTAAATAAATTTGAAGGGAAAAGAGGAGTGGGCTGGCCAATTAAGGAAAATAGAGAAAATGAGATGGGCCGACTCTAGGAATTTAAATTGATTGGGGAAAGAAAAGGTGGATTAAGAAATGGAAAAATATAAAGGAAATAGATAATAGAGTTTTGGATTAGTTTAGGGAAAAATAAAAGGGTTTAAGTATTGAAATTAGTTTCAGAAAAATATGGATTTAAGTAGGGAAAGTAGAATAAAAGAATTAGGGTAAAATAATTATAAATACAATTAGGTAAACATTGTAAGTGACCCCTATTTAATAAAAATACGGCTATTGGCCTATAAAAAAACCGGGTATTACAATTCCGTTGTAAAAGAAGATGAACAAATCTGCCCTTGTTTTTTCTTATGGTGGTAGAGGACGAGGTGGAGGTAGTACACAAGAACGTGGTAAGAGATGTCGAGGGCCTTTTGGAGGAAGGGGCAAGGAGGTGATTTGTTCATATTGTGGGATGATTGGCTACACTAAGGGCAATTGCTATTCGTTTCATCCAGAGCTCCGATCTCAGCGAGCTGCTAGAATAGCTATTTCTGATATGGCACTTTTCACTTCTACTTCTCATGGTGCTTCTGGACTTTCTGAAAAGGATATTGCGGTTAGGTCTCTTCTTATTGAATCTATTTTCTCGAGCTCCACTGTTGTTCTGGCTAAACATAGTGCATGGCTTCTAACACATACAGCTCCATACTCATGGATTATTGACCCGGGAGCATCAGATCATATGACTGGAACATCATGGTTTCCTCATCCTTATCTAAAATTTCATATCCAGGTGGTATTACACCTGCAGATAGTTCAATCTCTAAAATAAAGGGCATTGGTTCTATATCTCTTACCTTATCTCTATCTTTATCATCAGCATTATATATCCCTTCATTTTCTTTTAACCTGATGTCTGTAAGTAAACTTGTTCATACCTTGAACCGTTCAATAACCTTTTCTCCTCCTGATTGTGTCATGCAGGATGTGAAGACGGAGAAGGCAATTGGTTCAGGACGTGAACTTGGAGGCCTTTATTATTTTGATGGACAACTACCAAAAATTGCTTGCTCAACAAATAATGATCTACTGGTTAACCACCGTCGCTCAGGTCATCCATATCTGTCTACTTTACAGAAATCAGTTCTCTCTTTATCTAGTTCGTCATCATTAGAGTGTGTCGCTTGTGAGATGGAAAAACACACTTGTGCTTCTAATCAGTCTTAAGTCAATAAACGTGTTGAGAAACTATTGGATTTAATACATTCTGATATTTGGGGGCCATGTCCCATTTTGTCAAATCGTGGTTTTCGATATTTTGTTATTTTTATTGATAATTACTCTCGAATGATATGGCTGTATTTGTTAAAATCTAGAACTGAGGTTTTTAATACTTTTAAATCATTTGTTATTGAGGTGTAAAATCAATTTGGTATTAATGTCAAAACTCTTAGAAGTGATAATGCAAAGGATTACTTTAATAAAAAGTTTACTCAGTTTCTTGACATCTCTGGTATTACAGATCAATCTTCGTGTCCCTATACACCTCATCAAAATGGTGTTTCTGAACGAAAAAATAGACATTTATTGGAGGTCACACGTTCTCTTTTGTTCCATATGAATTTTCCTAAACATTTTTGAGATGATATCGTTCTCACTGCTTGTCATCTTATCAATCGTCTACCAAGCTCAGTTTTAGGGGGAGAAATTCCAATCTTTATTTTATTCCTCTCTAAATCTTTATTTTCTCTTCCTCCACATGTTTTTTGTTGTACTTGTTTTGTCCACAATTATCAACTTGGATTATCAAAGCTCGATCCCAACTCTATTAAGTGCGTTTTCTTAAAATATCCTCCAAGTAAAAAGGAATACAAGTGTTATAGCAAAGAACTTGATAGAGTCTTCGTCTCTGTTGATGTGACCTTTCATGAAAGTGCCCCCTTTTTTGATACTAATGTAATACTCCAGTCACTTAGAAAAGATTTTCCTATTAATGAAAATGATGTTCTTGTTATCGAATCTTCTCTAGCCAATCCTCGTGTCTCAGTGGTACTAAATACTTCAGAACTAGAAGATCACTTAAGTGAGCAACCAACTCAGGTGGAAGAAAACGAGAAAGAAGGGCCTCCGGTCATTGAAGAACTTACATATGTTCCAGATTCAGATCCGATTTAGAATGATCTTGATCTTCCAATTACCTTTCATAAAGATACACGTACCACTAAACCTCTCTATCCTCCATCAGAGTATGTCACATATGCTAGACTTTCTTTCTCTTATAGAACATTTGTTGTTGTTGTTGATTCCTATGATATTCCTTCTACGTCTGATGCTTTGGCTTATCCCGGAAAAAGGAAAGTCATAAAAGAAGAAATGTTAGCGTTACGTTTAAATGGTACGTGGAAGTTTACCCAGTTGCCTGTTGGAAAGAAAGCGATTGGTTGCAAATGGTTATATACCATAAAGCTTAATCCAGACAACTCATTGGCTCGTTTGAAGGCCGGACTTGTTGCCAAGGGCTATTCTCAAATTTATAGAGAAGATTATGATGAAACCTTTTCTCCTGTGGTAAAAATGGCTTCAGTACGTATATTCCAATCACTTGCAGCCACGTACCACTGGCATCTATATCAGCTTGATGTGAAAAATGCATTTCTTCATGGTGACTTGAAGGAGAAAATATATATGGAGCAACCACCTGGTTTTGTTGCTCGGGGGGTTGGTAAAGTCTGCAAACTTCAAAAATCTTTATATGGTCTCAAACAGTCTCCGAGTGCTTGGTTTGGAAGACTAACTAGCGTTGTTCAAGCTTTTGGATTATGCAGAAGAAACAATGATCATTTAGTTTTCTTTAGAAATCAAGAAGGCTACAGAATTTTAATGGTTGTTTATGTTGATATTGTGATCACAGACGACAATGCAAAAGGTATTACTGAGTTAAATATCTTTAGAAGAAGTTTAACACTAAAGACTTAGGAGAGTTGAAATACTTACTTGGTATTGAGGTGGCACGTTTTTCTCCTCGGTACAGTATTTTTGTAACTCAAAGAAAGTATGTTCTTGATATACTTAAGGATGAAAAGATGTCTAACAGCAAGCCTATTGACTCACCTATGGATCCTAATATCAAGATATATCCGGGACAGGGGCCGCTTACCTATCCAGAACGATATCGTGGATTGGTTGGTAAACTTAATTATTTGACTAGAACAAGGTCTGACATCTCTTTTCCTATTAGTATAGTTAGTCAGTTTATGGCGGATTCTAGAGCTTTATATTGGAGTGCAGCGATGCGTATCCTTCGCTATTTGAAAGCTACACCAAGGAAATATATTATGTATAAGAACTTTGGGCATTCTAAAATTATAGGGTTCACAGATTCAGATTGGGCTGGATCGCCAAGTGATCGAAAATCAACCACAGATTTCTGTGTGTTTGTTGGAGGCAATTTAATCTCGTGGAAAAGCAAGAAACAAAATGATGTCTCACATTCGAGTGTTGAATCAGAATATTGAGTCATGGCCAATACTACGAGTGAACTAGTGTGGATAGTTTTTCTTCTTTGAGAACTTGGTTATCAATCTAAGTAAAACTTTATTGTGACAACAAGGCTGCCATTTATATTGCCAAAAATCCAGTTTTTCACGAACGAACAAAGCACATCGAAGTAGGCTGTCATTTTGTTCGAGAAAAGATTGAAGAATGAATTATTGATGCAGTCCACGCACAAACTGATTATTAATTAGCGGATCTACTTACCGAGCCTTTGGGAAGGAGTCGAGTGCAATTTATTTGTATCAAGTTGGACATGTGTGATATATATGCTCCAACTTGAGGGGGTGTTGAAGAAAAAAATAAGTCAAATATGTATTTTTGGTTATGCTATTTTGAGGAGTATGTTTAGGTAAATTTGTATTTCCTATTATTAGAAATGCAATATAACACACACACACACACTCACATATATATATATAGAGAGAGAGAGGGGTACTCCAACTATCTCATAATTTTCACTAAAATTAATTCTCTGATTACAAATACAACCAAAATAACCTATATTAATTTCAAAGAGAAGCACCCTAGTAGAAAAGGCATCAATAGCTTTTCTCTGCCATTATTATTTTCTCTGAGCATGAGGAACATAATGCAGCATGTTGAAAATCAACCATGCACAAACAACAACCGCTTTTTTGCGGAAATCAATAATAGATAACAGATATGCCAAGAACAATGAGAACTGCCTACAAAAACCGCATGGCGGTAAAATAAAAATTTCTTGACATGCAGCTTAGAATGAATCACATATATTGATCATAACAATTGAAGAACCCTTAATTGTAGATAGTTCCCAGAACTGTGATTAGCAAGCAACCACTAGAGCTAAACAACCGCAAACTTTAAATAATTTGTAGGTGCCCAAACAAATTGTAACTAGGTTGAAAAGGGAAAACAGGAATAAGCCTACATGAAAAAGGGTATAAGATTCAATTATTGCAACTCGCTTTCAATAGAAGAAGAGTGGTTCCCGTCTTAAACTTAGTGAAACTAGAGATGGATATATTATTTCAACGGCTTTCAATATCAATTTCAAAAGATAAATTCGATGTATAAAACCTAAATTACACATGAGACTATCATGAAAGTTAAATCCTAAAGCCAGCAGCAGAATCGAATGCCGTGCGGGAGAGATCCAAAAAGATTTTTAAAAAAATTTTAAAAATCGTTTTTTGTTTCTCTTTCCTTCGTCATTGGAAGCAAAATTGCTGCTCGGCCCCCAAAAGATGTCGTCTTTGGAACGCATGGCAAGAACCATAATTCAGAGAGACAAGACAAGACCCTAATTTTGTAAGAGAAAAGGAAACGCGAATCATATTGCCAACTAAAAAACTATGGGTTTTTTTATATCCCGTACCTAAAATTTCAATATTTTCAAATTTCATCTTCAAAATCTAATATTTCTAAATTTCACCTCATAACAACTATTAACTTGTCCAAATTTCACTCTGAAAATCTAGTATTTCCAAATTTCATCCTTAAAACTATTAATTTATCCAAATTTCACCTTCAAAATCTATTATTTCCAAATTTCACTCCAGAACTATTAAGTCGTCTAAATGTCACTCCAAATGGTTCTCTTCTTCTTTTTTTATGTTAAATAGGGACCAGAGCTTTAGATTTCTCACAATTTCAAAATTAGGAATTCTCTTGAGAGCGAAATCTAAGACATTTCAACTTCATATAATGTTTGTCATTTTAATAGATAAAATCAAGCTCCTTTGTGGTTTTGCCATAACAACCAATACAGCTTGAAATAATAATATGAGTTAGACTTACTCCTATGCAAGTGATGGTTTAATTCAAATACTTTGCGGTTAGGGTATCATAGGCTAAGTTCAATGATCTTGGAGAAAGAGTTAACAGCAAAATATAGAAAATTAAGAAACTTTTTGCAAAAATGAAATTTTAATTATTGATAACTTAATGTTATTGGGGGTGAAATTTGGACAACTTACCGGTTTTGGAGGTGCAATTTGGAAATACTGAATTTTAGGGCTGAAATTTGGACAACTTAATAGTTTTAGAGGTGAAGTTTCAAAATACTGGATTTTGGGAGTGAAAGACTCAATACTTTTAGGGGTGAAATTAGGAAATACAAGATTTTGGGGATGAAATTTGGAAATATTGAAATTTTGGTGGTGAGATATAAAAAAATCCAAAAACTACATGTTCATGCACTAGAGTGTCAGAAATTAGATTTCCACAAATAGGAAAAATGATAAATTTGTAGAATTGCCTTTTTATCCTATTTCCTTTTTCTTCTTTTTTTAAGATAATTTCGTTTCGGAGTCAAGCATCTAATTGGCCTAAAATTGACGTGCTGCAATATTTGCTAATTTCGGTTCAAAACACAGCTAATGTTCTGGAGCGTGATACATGTGTACATATTTTTTCTTTTACCCCAAATATTGCTGAATTTAATTCTAATGGAAAATCTATTATGTTTAGGAGATTTAGTTTAAACTCAACCTTATTTTCTTTATTTTTCAAGAAAAAAGACTTGTTCTCTTGCAAATGTAGAATGCAATCTATATATATTGGAAAACTGCGCGGCACGTTGGAAAAACCATGAGGGTGTATGAGTTAGGACGGAGCCAGGTTTTCAAACTTGCAGGGTGGCCAGATCAAGATACAACTAATGATTTTACACTAAAATTATATTTTAAAAATGGGTTTTTTTCCGCTAGCCCCTTCATACTTCAATATTTTTCTCCGTCCTTTCCAATAGTTAGTATTTACCTATAGTTCCAACAAACTTATAAGTTACTCATGTTACCTCCCTCAATTGACAGCATAGTATCTTATTAGAATATTTTGTTAACACCGTTAAGGATTAACGGCAACATATTAGGAGGGGACATATATAAACCCCAAAGTCTATTTTATAAGTTTTATTGTGGTATATTTTGAAACTTATAAATAAAATAGGCTTTGGGGTAATATATGTCCCCTTCCAATGTGTTACCGTCAATCTCCAACGGTGTTAACATAATATTCTAAAAAGATACATTTTTGTCAATTGAGAGGGATAGCAAGAATACTTTATAAAGTTAGGGGGCTACAGGTAAATACTAATTATGGAGGAGCAGAAAAATATTGAAGTATGGAAAAGCCGGCGGAAAAAGAAATCAAATCTCAATTATTAACCGCAGCTAACCACATACATCTAATAATTAACTTCACAAATCACTCTAGGCAACTAACTTCATACGGATCTCTATTTCATTAATTACACTTAATATATGTATGCAAAATACCAGTCTCTGAACAATTTGACAATATGTGCCTTTTACTTGTTATGGTTACAAGCAAGTAGAACTCATGTCCATCTCCTTTTTGCATGACCCAGTTTAGGTTGGGTTGATGCTGATCATTATGTAACCCTTAAAAAAGCTTGTATTTGGAATTGCCAAAAAAGTGATGTCAATTCGCAAAACTTGTAATTCCTATTCCATGCAAACAAATAAAAGAACGACAATTCCATGCCTTTTTGTTTTGATGAATAGTGCCATATCCCCTCAATTCTAATGAGTTTTGACAATGCATTGCAAACAAACAGCCCTTATTGTGATCTTTTATTCCTCTAGAATTGTGTTTACAATTTTCATTTGATATTTTTACATAGAAACGGATTATTTACCGTCTTAACGTGATACATGAAAGTTAAAAGAAAAACCCTATTTCTAAGGATATGTTTTCTCTTTTACCAAAACCTAACCGTTAGTCTGCCTGAAAATATCAAATGAAGATTCAAGAAGATCCTTATGCTTTTTGTTACACGCAGTTACCCTTGTTAATTTTAAAAGTTATCGTTAGCATTTAGTATAAATCACGAAACCGTTTCAAGTTCCATAACTATCGTGTTTAGCTTATGAGCAGTCTACAATGTTTGATATGAAAACTATTTCTTTTAAATTCATTATATTATAATTTCTAATGTTTGTTAATGACTGTACATTTGTTTATTGGTTCTCTGGTCAACTTTGGAATCAGAAGATTATTCTTTTTTCTGATTCAGTTTGGTCGGTTCTTTAGGTTTGAACCCAAATATGGTCAGCTTTACAAACCTTGTGATGTTTAATCCTTGCAAATGATGATTGAAACATATTATAAGTTTTATCGTAAAATGCAATGAGTAAGCTCACCTCATCAATTTTAACCTCCGTGTTACTTTTCCTACGAACTCGGTAGGTGCCATTCTGGATATCATATCAATGATAGCTATATAGATGCGAGGGGTTGGAATAGGACTCTTTCCCACACTAATCCGTTAATCTATATGAAATCTACGGAGCCGGTAGCTTAAATATCTTATGCGACATAACCATCTTATTATGACAAGCATTTTATTCTTTAATGACCCGTATAGTTCAAGTTTTTCTCATAAATTGTAATTTATGAAGTCTATGATATTTATTTGGAAAACGTATAGTTTTTATTCAGAAATCTTTCCAACACGGAAAAGGTTTGTTGACTCAACCACACAATGGTTGATGCACAAGGCATTTCCCAATTCCTGACTGCCATCTCGAACTCTCCGAACTTGCTCGTGGGCACCCCTCCCCTCCCCTCCCCTCCCCTCCCTCCAATTTGGGCCTGTGACCTTCTCAGTGTCCGAGACCCTCAACAAATCACCCCGTTCATCGCGAATTCGAAGCCATCCCAGGATCTCAACTCATCCCATTCCCTCCAAGCCGTTCACAAATCCTTCTTCTTTGGCCCCACATAAGCCGATGTCCTAAAAAACCAAGTCCCATTCCAATGCACTTCCTTTGAAGTCATCTTCCACCCAATAAGGCACGCACGTACAATTGCATTGCGCTTAGATCCACAGGATGAGATTCGGTTTATGTTCATTATATATCTACTTTGGAAAATAAGCCCACCTATACCTAAAGGGTATTATGGCAACGCGTTTGTGTACCCTGCAATGTTAGCTACGGCCGGTGATTTATGTGATGGTCCTTTGAGCTATGCGGTTGAGTTTGTTATATTATTTGTATAATATAAGTAATTTAAATAAATTAAAATATGTATTTTCTTCTTTTATAATTGACCGTGGTCAAACTCATTTGAATTCAAATCTTCTGTCCATTTTGTTGGAGATAAATCTCCTTTCCATTTTATTGGAGAGAGTAGTCATGGAAGTTATAGCTAGTTATGGATTTCAAATTTTGAATTCAAATGATGGAAACATTACATTCACATCCTTTCAACTCTTATTTATACCAACTTATTTTTTTTTGTTCTGCAGGGTGTTTTTCGTCACCCCATTGAGATGGAAATACGCATCGCTTGTCAGGCGTATACAGATTCCCCCTGTCTCGGATAGGCTAGGATTTATTGATTGCGGGGATCCGAATTTCCGGCAGTCATGAACTAAGCTGCCGTTAATTACCCCTAACTTTTGAAACGAGAGAACTCCCGATTGACGAGTAAAACTGGTCATGCGAACTTAATGTGCAGTGTGCGTGTGTTGTATTTTAGAGCGGACTTGGATGTATCGAGGGCCACGCAGAGTTTACGGGGGTCCTGCTACCCGGATAGCGGGTCGGGTGTCAAGGGGGCTAGTAGCCCCTTTATGAGGTGCGGGACAGCGCCCCATTATAAATTTTTCAAACGGGGGAATATATTTTGAGTGTGGAGCGTGTGGGAAAAAGAGGGATGAGTAGCGTCCTGCGGACGCGTGAGATGGCGCCAGGCGCCAGCGGGACACGTGTCCGGCCCACGGACGCTGCGCGCCAGCGAATCACACGTCCTGCACATGGGCGCTGGGTGCCCGCGAAAAAAGGGGCTTAGCCCCTAAACTTGGAGTTGCACTCCCGAGTGACTTTGTAACGGCCCTAATATTACTATATTTTCGTGTTTTCTTTCTTTTGTAAAATGTTGTATTTATTTATTCTTAGTATTTTTCCGTATATTTTGTTTTCTATTAAATATATTATTTTATTATTCAATCTAATTTTCTCAAACTCATTTCTTTAAACTAAATTTTAACCTATTTCAAATTAAATATAAGATCTGACCCAGCCCACAACCCAAATCCAATATCATTTTCATTTTCTTTTATAAAACTATGAGCCCAAAAGCCCACTTTTTTTTCAAACAACAACAAATATTTAATTCTAATTAAATACATGCATGAATAACCTTATAACATATTGGTCAAGTTCTTGCATTATTATTCCATAAGTCACATGTTCAAATCTTCATTCTTGCAATTATTTTTTATCAAATTTTATTTTTCTCATAACCTACAAATGAGACCTTTCATAAAACTTTTTTATATCTCACTCCTCTTTCTTTTCATCATCACACCTTTCTATCATTTCACATATCTCTCTTCATCTAAATTCCCCGAAAAAGAACATGAGGAAATTCTCAAGGAATTCTCGCTAGAAACGCGAGGCTATCGGTGGATAGACAAGTCTGGTGACAATACCGGATTTTGTATGTAAGTCCCTTCTCTATTTCCCTCCCTCCATCTCTTTCTCTTTCTCTTTCTCTTTTTTATATTGCCATGAAAAACTTAGCTTGTCATATCATAGTTCCTAAATAATTAATTAAATTGATACATATAAAAATAATGAATACACACAAACACACACATATATAGTTTGTAAAGTTTTTTCATTACTCTCAATCCATATGTTAAGATTTCATAGTGACCAATTAGGATTGCATCGTTTGTTGTTGTATTTTAAATTACTTTATTTAAATTTTGTAAAAAAAAAATAAAGTTACGAATAAATACCATGGTTTTCTCATTTCTCACATATGACATATCAACACCTTTACTTTTATAATAAAATTTTGAAATTAATTTTTACTTCTGAAAATTTTAGGAAATTTACATATGATAGAATATATTTTTTCTGTACACGCTGTAAAATTTTTAGATCAAACCGCACCACGGTTTAGGAATTATTTCGTTTTTATTCACTGTTCGTAAAACAGAAAACTGCAGTTATCGGTCAACTTCTAAAATACATAACTTGATATACCGATATCCAAATTGAGAAAACTCAGGTGTTTTGGATATTTAAATAGAATAATCTAGATTTTCTTAGTTGTAAGTTTTTACTGGAAACCGACGTAAAATATAGAAAAATGTGTTACAATATTAAGCGACAAATCTGGACAGAATCTGTCATAATTCGCACACTGTTTTTAAATTGGACATAACTCGAACACCCGATATCTGTTTGTGACAAAATTTAGATGTTTAGATGTACAACTGATAGAACTATAATTTTATGTATACTAGATTACTTAGAAATGCATGAAACAACCCGATATAGGATTTGCAATACAATATACAGTTGCTGTCTAGAAATCCGAATTTCTGTTTTAAACACTGATATTAGAACGATCATAAGTAGAGCTTCATAAATTCAAATCGCACGAATCTTAGTGTTTTGGATAAGTACTCCGAAAGACCTACAATTTTTTAATAATTTTCGTAACCTGAAATCTGATGGAAATTAATTCAAACTGCGTTTTAAAAATGTGTGACGGTGCTGAACAGATTCTGATATGTTTTGCACGATGATACAAAAACATGTATATCTCCCAAACCGGTAGTCGTATTTAGGCGGGACTGAAACTCACGTGTGTATAACACTTAAGGCTATGTTTTAATTTATATTCTGATTTCAAATGACTTGATTAACTAGTTGTACATATCACATATTTGCAACATTATTTTGGACGTTATTTGTATACTTATCTCATATCATGTTCTGTGATTGCTTATTTATGTTTATTTATATGACTTGTGATTAAATCATTACATGCTCGAATTGACTTGATCTCGACACGACTCAATTATGAATACTTGAACCTAATATGTACACTTGAACCAACTTGACTCGAACCATAAATACAATTAGCATGACTTGCAATTGACATGATTACATGAACTCGATCTTGAAAACTTGATATCATATATCATCTTTTGTATTCATAGATTCGATCAAGACTCAAAATATTAATCATAGACTTATATACACGGGGTGTTGGGATAGTTTGTGTATGAATCCAACGGAATCTCATGAGTCCCATTAATACAAATCATGTTGCTGTGGTACCGGGCTGAAACGGTACAAATCATGTTACTGTGGTACCGAGCTGAAACGGTACAAATAACGAATTCATGAATGAGGGCCCGTGTTTCCAAGCTCCTGGATGATAGCTTATTGGGTTTGGAATACTTCAATAACAATTGAAGTCCAGCTATTTTGGGCCCGTGATTTCTTGCCTCTGGACGATAGCCTTGGGTTCGAGAATACTCTTGAGATTGGTTGACATTCACACTTGAATCCACGTTAGTTAATTTTACTCTTTTAGAGACCTTTTAGGACACTTGCATTCACTTCATGTTCATTATACTTACACTCCACGGTCATGCTATACTTGTTTACTATGCTTATGTTATATTGCCATACTTATATAGTTGTCATTAATATTATCATGTTATATTTGTTCATGTTTTATTTCCATTTATACTATATCACATGCCACCTTGCATATTCATTGATATATTTCACATCTCACCTTTTTTGGGGACTTACCGAGCGCAAGTTCGCTGACGGGCATTCCACCCATCTTTTTTTCTTTCTTGGAATGTTCGTCAGGTGACTTTGAGACAGAGAAGATAGAAGTGGTCGAAAAAGAGTACAACCAGTTCGTATCACAAACAGACGTATAGTTTCATTCAGCTTTTCATTTCATTTCATCTTATCTATGTATGCCTTATTGTTAAGGCTTATCATGTTAAATATCTTGTATTAAGATATTTTGTCTACTATAAATCATGAATGTAATAAATCAGAGTTGGATTTCATTTTTTTTGTTTGTTCTTGTTATTTTATGTTGCTTATAGACGCTTAGCGTATTTATTTCGAGAAACAGCCTTCTCATAATAAATACGTTGCGGACTTGCCATATTATCGTTTCCATCTATTGGGAAGCGGGGCGTGACAGGTTTTGTTGGCGGCCCATGCAGGTCAGTTCTGCATGAACATCATAAGCGATATAATACAAGAATTATGAAATCTAATTATTACATTCGACTTTTTTTTGAATCTTACCCCATTCCTTGAATCCATCTTGAACTCCACCTTCGACTTCCTTGATTTCCATCTCTCGACTTTTGAATCCTTAACTCTTATTCATCCTTTCTATTTGTATCTCGTTGGCCTATTAGCTTAATTGGTTAGAGTATCGATCGACGGAGCTCGAAAACGACATCATCCTAATCCTGTTTACTTACTCTTTTGCAACATCCTTCTTGAGTAATTTCGAGAATGAATTTATTTTTAAGGAGGGTAGAATGTAACGACCCTAATATTACTATACCTTCGTGTTTTCTTTCTTTAGTAAAATATTGTATTTATTTATTCTTAGTATCTTTCCGTATATTTTGTTTTCTATTAAATATATTATTATATTATTCCATCTAATTTTCTAAAACTCATTTCTTCAAACTAAATCATAACCAATTTCAAATTAAACGCAAGACCTGACCCAGCCCTGTTCCCTGATTAAAAATCAGGAACTACCTCAATGAGGTATCATGTGTTCATACGTAACCAAGGGTCACGTGTTGACACGTGATCTCTTTACAGAATTAAATTCTAAGTAAGCAGAAGTGAAAACAAATGGCTAAGGAAAGACTCCAATAGGGCGTCACGTGCTCACACGTGACCAATGGTCACGTGCTGACACGTGATGGTCTTTATCCCAGTTAAAATACAGAATTAAATTCTGAATGAAGAGGAGGCACGTGCCAACACGTGATAGGCTTTAAAAGCCTTCTGAATTAATAGAATTAAATTCTAATTAAGGGAAATCGAAGACCCTAATTGAGAAAGTATTTCTCTAAATCTTTCCAAACAAAAAAGGATTATGAGGGACCGTTGAATTAAAAATTCAAGGGAGATTAAAAATCACCAATTTATGGAAAGATTTTAGACAAGGAAAGATTTTCCTAAATTTTACCAAAAATAACAAACAGAATATCTTTTGGATTGAACATCCAATGGTGAATAAAATTCACTGAATGATCTAAAAGATCATATTAGTTATGAAAATAAACAAAATCTTCCAATGAAAAATTTACTAAACAAATTGATTCTTTTCCTTCTCCTATAAATAGGAGCCAAGAGAAAAAAAAGAGAATTTTTGGGAGATAGAATTTTGGGATATTGAAATTTTTTAAAAGCAAATAGCAGATAGAAAAGAAAGGAGAATTTAATTCTCAAGAAAGAAAACCCTAGGTGAGAAAGGGGAAAAGGATCAAAACTTCAAAAAGAGAATTCAATTCTCAATCTAAGAGTTTAACTCTTCTGCAAAAAGAACTTAGTTCTTCCTCTGGTTGAAGATCTGCAGAAGCAAATCTCCCCATAGGTTGAGAATTTAATTCTCATCGGGTTGAGATTCTGCCATGCGGATCCAAGACTTAGAGGGAGAATTGATTTTAGAGAATTTAATTCTCCCAAATTCACAAGAATTTAATTCCTCAAAGATAAAACTAGGGTTTAACCCTATATGAGAATTTAATTCTCTCAAACTCACAGGAACTTAATTCCTTCAAGATAAAATTAGGATTTAACCCTATATGAGAATTTAATTATCTAAAATTGATAGGAATTTAATTCCTCCTAAAATTAAATTAAGGTTTAACCCTATATATAAGAATTTAATTCTTTCACATACCTGGAAATTTAATTCCTCTAAAACATAATTAGGGTTTAACCTTATAGAGAATTTAATTCTTAAAAATAAAGAGACTTGAAAGATCTCCATGCATGCAAAAGTTAGGTCACGTGTCCCTACGTGACCCCTGAACAGATCTCCCAAAAATGAGAAGAAAAAAGCTTTGAGGCAATGCCTCACGTGCTCCCACGTGACCTCCAAAACAACAAGAATTAAAGCAAAGGCAGATTCTAATTTGGACGCCCTCACGTGTCCTCACGTGACCCTTAATAAAAGTCTTAACAAATCAGTGCATGAGTTCCTATCACGTGCCCACACGTGATGGCCAGGAAATTAAAAGTGTTTAACACTTATTCGCAGATTTGAGGATAAAACAAAGGAGATCTGGCCCCACATTTGGGCGCCCTTACGTGTTCTCACGTGACCCCTAGTAAAAACTTTAATAATCAGCGCACAAATATCTATCACGTGCCAACACGTGATGGCCAAAAGAGCAAAAGTGTTTAACACTTATTCTCAGAATAAAGTAAAGGAGATCTGGCCCCACCTTTGGGCGCCCTCACGTGTCCCCACGTGATCCCTTCCTCTTTAGTGTTTAACATTAATTCGAGAGTTTTATTTCCAGTGTTTAACACTGTTGTCTTCTAGTGTTTAACACTAATTTGAGAATCTTATTTCTAGTGTTTAACACTAATTGAGAGTTTTATTGCCAGTGTTTAACACTGTTGTTATCTAGTGTCACTATTTTTAATCAAATTGGTTAATTTTCCAGAGGCAAAACCTCCCATTCAAAATTGAGTAAAAAACTCAGAGCTATAATGTTTAATGCTCAGTCAAAGACCAAAATGATAACAGAGCCCTCAAACTCTTGTTTAGCATTGCTAAGTGATGAAGGGCTGAACTCAGACAAGTGTTTAATGGTCCAACAAAGGGCCAATATTTCAATATTAATTGGACTTAGCTCAAGTTGGCCATAAGTCCCCAATTCAAACTTAACTAAGCCAATGTGCTCATAATACAATTAATTGATCTTAGTTCCAAATTGGACTACAGGTCATTTAATCTACCTCGGTTCAAGGGTATATCTCTTCACTCCTTTGATATTTGTCGTTGTAATTCCTCAACGTCTTCAAAGAGGTGACGGGTCCCGACAACCACACATTTCATAGATTATGACGTCTCTAAACTATGGACTGTGGGGTCCTTAAACTCATGGACTATGATGTCCTTAACCTCAACCTTGATGTCTTTAAACTAAACATTGGACTGTGGGGTCCTTAAGCCCATGGACTATGATGTCCTTAACCTTGACTGTGAGGTCTTTAAACTCACGGACTATGATGTCCTTAACCTCGACCGCAATGTCTTTAAACTAACAATGGACCGAGATGTCCTTAAACTAACAATAGACCGTAATGTCCTTAAACTAATCGACCACAATGTCACTAAACTAAACAATAGAGCCCAATTGCTCTTTTGTTGGATTTAAACGATCCCGTTAAGTTGATATTAGTCTAAAATGAGACTAACGTATCCTTAACAAACGTTTAAGTTGATCTTAGTCTCAAATGAGGCTAACGTATCCTTAACCCCAACCCCCCAAACCCAAATCTAAGAAGATACGGATTTGGACTAGTCCACGCCCTACGGGCGACAACATAAATTAGTCTCCGTATACAATCCACGGGCAACCAAAAACAAAACAAACACATACGACACGAAGTGACCATCTGGAGAAGGAGAAAGTTGTTACTGCGATGCGGTAGCGTAATTAACTGAAGGGGCTTGCGCCTGCAGGGAAGAGCGTCCCCACAATCAAAAACCCCTCAAACGAGGGGGAATCTGACAAAGTCTGCTACATCGGCCGCATCCGTTTAAACCTTCGATACATGGTGCCATAAATCAACTTGGCATCTTCGGAGAGGTGGACGGATAGCACTAATTAGCATCTGCCCCGAAATTCAGGCAAGACGTCCACCGCGTCTCCCGTCTCTCGGAGGGGAACAGATTCTGGCACGCCCGGTGGGACCTTTTCCACTTTCCACTCCACATTTCGTGTGTCGTGTTCGCGAACGAATCGCGGTTTGCTAATGGTTGCCCTTGGGTTTGAGATACTAAGATTTGGCGTCTTGCTTGGTGCAGAAAGCGAAGGATCAATGGCGTCCACTTGCGCGAAGTGTTCCAACTGCAACTGCAATTCACGTTTCTCCTCATCTGGAGGCATAGCTTACGGGCCCCAAGCGGCTTTCTTGTTCACGATGCCGGTGGAACAGGTCACTCAGGCCACCACTGGATTGTTTTTCGGGACCATGCTCCCGCCAACGAGCTTCAGCGCTCCTATACCATCACAAGAAGCTCCCAAGAAGTCGGTCTTTGATCGGTTTATGACTACTGCGGCCCCTCTCAACGGGTCGTCCAGCTCCAGCGCCTCGGTCTTCGCCCGATTGGGCCAAAGTTCCTGTAGGCCCATGATGAAGCCTGTAATTCAAGAAAAGGTTATTCCGAAGGGAATAACCATCCCTGCTCCCGAAGTCGTCAAGACGGCTTCTTCTGCCAAAGGACCGGTCTTCACGAGATTGACTGTTCCGGCTCCCACTCCGGCTCCCGTTCCTGCTCAGAAGTCTGTCTTTGACAGATTGGATACCGCTACTCATTGAACGTCGGTCTTCAAGAGACTGGTACCGGCAGTGCCTCACCAGAGCAGGGGGCATAACAAAGTCACCCCTCTAGCTGAAACAATCCCAGCAGCTCGACACGCTCGACATCGCCACTGGCGCCAAGTATGGAAGACTGGGGGCAACTCCCCCTCTGGGTTAACTCCACCAGCCCCAACGGTAGAAGTCAATGCTGCTGTTCCAACCGGGAACAGCTTTGAACTGCTGAACAAGGTGCGCAGGAACTCTCCTACCACCGTACTGAAAAGATCTCCTCCACCCGTGGAGAATGTTACAGAAACGAAGCCGGAACAGTCCCCTCAGCGGCTGTCCTCCAAAATCTACAAAGTCTGGCGACAGGTTCAGAACTCAGTAATTGATCAAGATCACCCTCGCCGCCAGAAAAAGGTGAAGGTTCAACAAGAAGAGAACCATCCTGCCAAGCCACAAAAGGCAACAGCTGTCCGGGTGCCCGCTGCGACAGCCCCCTCGACGTCAACTACTCAAAAGAAAAGGAGGCCAGAGAAAGCCCCTATGACTACGGCAGATCGCAAAGACGCTAAGCCCAAACGCCCCAAGTCCGGGGGCATAATGGTACATACTGTTTACATGGCTTCTGGAAAAGAAGAAAGCCGCACTTCGACGGGCCACCGACCGCTCACACGATCCACAACAAGGGCTCAGGAACAACAGCAGCAGAAGCTTCAGGAGATGCTGACTGCAATGGCCGCACTTACTGGACCAAAAGAAAGCCCGGAGGCGTCATCGGAGCAGCGTCACGAATAAGAAACCGATGCTGACTTCCTACGCAGAGTCCTCGAGAAGAAGGACAGAGAAGCTGCAGAACAAGCCGCCAACATAAAACGAATGTTGCTTCTCTTCCAAGACATGGTCGGGATGATATTATAACCGGATCCCTCAGCTGAAGACCCTCCTATCGTTATTGAAGACGACAGAGGGGAGACGTCGAATCCTCCTCCGGCTCTTTCAGCAGCCAAAGAGGAAACTATTTCCAAGGCCGCTCTGGATGACTATATTGCTCAGCAAATACGAGCTCACCAGGCAAATGAAGCAGCTGGCCAAGTCGTTAAAACTGGGCGACCGTATCCAGGCTGGTATGCCCAAATAAAATACCCGCCGGGATACACAATCCCCAAATTCTATGTGTACAAGGGGACAGGCAATCCCCATCAACATGTCGCTCAGTTCAGGGCTCTTTGCGGCAACACTGGGGGTGATGATGAGCTTTTGCTCCGCCAATTCGTCGGCAGCTTGTCGGAGACAGCATTTGAGTGGTACTCCGAACTTCCAAACGACTCCGTCAAGACTTTCGCAGAAATGGAGTTGTTGTTCACCCAGCGATTCGTGAGTGCTAGTAAGCGCACCTCAATAACAACATTGATCAATGCCAGGGTGAAGCCAGGCGAGACGTGGGTTCAATACACGATTCGATGGCGGAATCTGTGGTCGAAATGCGAACATCACATCGAAGAAGCACCAGCGGTGGGCATATTTGTGGGCACCCTAGACCCTCATGCAACTATTTCACAATTCATGATTCTTCAAACCGACCACGTTCCAAGCTTTAATCGACAAGCTGGCCCAGATGGACCAGATGGGTCATAGACCGTCTCCTCCGAAGCCGGAGCCGCGGAACGAAAAGGGTAAAGGGAAGGCGACCTTCGTTGCAAATACCCAACAACAGTCCAGTGCCCCAAAACTAACGGATCAACTGGAAGAGAGACGACGCTATTATAATGAGAAAATGAAGCATCCTTACTCGTTTCCACGGGACAAAACGAAGAGACTATTCGAACTGGCGATGCGCAACAGGCTCATCAATCTGCCAAATCCTAAGCGACCACTGCAACCCGGCGAAGCTAATAGTCCCAGTTATTGCCCTTACCACCAAACGGTAAGCCATCCAATCGAAGATTGCTTCGTATTTAAGGGATGGATCGAGGATCAGTACCAACAAGGCAAGTTTGCGCTGTCTGAGAAGTGGAAAGTAAGCCCACCACAACCGCACACTCCTAAGAAGACGGACACACCGGGGGCATCGTGCTCTTTTGTTGAAGAAGCTCCATGGGAGGTCGCTCTTTTAGCCAAAACCAAAAGAATGCTGAACGATCTCCAGACATGCCCGGCGATCATGTGGAAGAATCCTTTGGAACCTGAGATCATCGAAGGGATGCTGAGGCCGTGCCTAACTCCAAAGATTGGTAGTGATAGCCAAAGCGTTCGCACCCAGCCGTCGAAGTCTTCGAAGAAGAAGAAGAAAACCAAAAAGCCCGTGAAGCATGGTGACAAGCGCACGAACCTGCAAAAACAGATTGACGCGCTGGAGGAGTATAACCAGAAAGCGCGGACTCCAGTCACACTTCAAGAATTTCTCAGCCACGTCCTTGAGGACGGAGATGATGGAGAAGATTTGTCGGATGAATCTGAGGGATACGTAGCAAGCTGCCATGTGATCTATCACTCTTCGATAAACGATGAAGAAGCTACTTACACAGAGAAACTGGGGGCAGGTCCCGAGCCGGAACTTCTAAGACCCTCAGACGAAATGATTGATGCATTCCTGAATGAAGCTCTTCTTAAAAGCAAAGCTGCTCGAGAGCGTGAGATGGCCATATTTGAAAAAACCAAGCGCCGGCGACTGGATGAAAGGGTTGAGACGTTCCAGCCAAATCAAAGTACATCCGCCGCGAATAAAAGCAGGTTCAAGACGAGGAAGAGGTTCGCCAAACCCATATCAATGGGAATGAAGCTACCACCCTCCGAAGGAAACATTCTTGGTGAAGCAGAAATGCATCCTAGCTACTGCTTATATCATTGAAAGATTGCACACCCTACTGAAGAGTGCAACGCTTTTAAAAGATGGTGGCAGGGATATGTTGCTCACCGGCAACATTTTAAGCGGATGAAACGCAAAACTCGTCGGGAGCGAAAAAGTACGACTGGGGAGCTTAGAAGAACTACCGGCAACTGTCGCATGATTAACGCCGGGGGATCGCAAGTTTTCACCTTCGGGAGCGACTCCGACGAAGAAATGACTCTTGGCCCTCTCTTCAAAGAATCCACCTCGGGGAAAGAGGAAGAACCAAAGACCTGCGAAAATATCCAGCTGCGTAATCGTACGCTGCCCGAAAAGAATCTCGGGCCCTCGAACAGTGGGTCAAATAGAAAAGATAAGGGGAAAGAAAAGGTCCCCGAGGATATCATCCTTGATGACCAAGCCGTCGAAGAGCTGACAGCCAAGGACCCACCGAAGAAGAGCAAAGGCGGACTACAACGTTCTGGCACACTTGAGGAAGCTACCCTCACAGCTCAGCATTCTCGATGCCCTTATGCTATCCAAAGAGGCGAGAGATTCATTGATCAAGGCGCTACAAGAGCCAGAGCAATTCCAAGCTTTTCTCGCCGAAGAAAAGATGAAAGACGAGCTGGAAGAAGTGCACACAGCCGATATCACCTTCGGCGATGAAGATCTCCTCCTTGGGACGTGCGAGTACAACCGTCCCCTTTATGTCTCCGGATACTGTCACGATATCAAGATAGGCAAAATCCTTATTGACAATGGGTCTTCCGTCAATCTCCTCAACGTGCGAGTGTTGAAGGAAATCTGCATGAGCGTTCAGCACCTCGTTCGTGATAAAATCACCATCTCCGGTTTTGACTCCCAGTCATCACGGACTCTCGGGTCTGTGATATTGACACTGCGCTTCGGGCTACTTATCAAGGATATTAAATTTCACGTCATTGACTCCAAGACATGCTACAATGATTTGCTCGGCAGGCCTTGGTTACACGTGTTGGGGTAAAAATTTACACCCCGGTTGACCGAGTCAAAGTCAAGGTCAACCCCCAAGCTAGGTGGGCCCAAGCCCAGGTCAAGCGGGCCCATGCCCAAGTCGAGCCCGCGGTCAGCCTCCCTCATGCCAACAACAAAATCATGTAATAAATAATTTTTATGTAATTTTTTATACATGAATGTATGCAAAATGGGCATAAAGCCAATATTTTGTAAGCCCATGGCTTATGTGCAAAAATGAAATGGCACATGAGGCATGGGATGGGCAAAATGCCATTTTGCAAAGCCCAAGGGGCTATATGTAAATATGTAAGCCTATAAAAGGCAACATGATGATGAATAAAAAAAATATACGTTTCATTCTCTCAAAAAACCTAGGGTTTGTACCTCTTTCCCCTTTCTGAAGGTTTCAAACCTTCTTCTTTCTTTTGAATTAAATCAAGAGTTTTACTCTTCCTTTTCCAAAACTAAATAGTTTTTCACCACAAAACCCATAAAGGGGAACTTGGATCTACTATTAGATCTAAAAAAGAAGAGATTTTTAAAATCTCACATCTCTTGATCTTCAAGATCCGGCTAACAAAGGAAGAAGAAGGAGACCCATCTCCAGAAATCCCACTTTGGGGAAGAACTAGGGCTCAAGGGGAGAAGCCCTTCATCAGCTTCAAAACATCTTAGGAGTTTAACTCCTCATACACACACACACACACACATACACACACACAGAATAATAAGTGCTCCTTTCTGGGAGTACAACTCCCATTGCAGGGACCAAGTCCCTTTTTGCTGCTCGAGCGCCCACGTGCTGACACGTGGTGCGCTAGCGCTCGAGCGCCCATGTGCTGACACGTGGCGCGCTAGCGTGCTTGCGCTCAGAGCGCTAGTGCTCGAGCTCCCACGTGTTGACACGTGGCCCGCTAGCGCTCTTGCGCTTAGAGTGCTAGCGCCTAAAGCGTTAGCGCCCGAGCACTCACGTGCTGACACGTGGCGCGCCAGCGATCAGTGTGCTAGCGCCCGAGCACCCACGTGCTGACACGTGGCGTGCCAGCGCTCAGTGCGCAAGCGCTCTTACGCTAGCGCCCGAGCGCCCACGTGCTGATACGTGGCGCGCCAGCGCTCAGTGTGCAAGCGCTCTTGCGCTAGCGCCCGAGCGCCCACGTGCTGACACGTGGCGCGCCAGCGCTCAGTGCGCTAGCGCCCGAGCGCCCACGTGCTGACATGTGGCTTGCCAGCGCTCTTGCGCTCAAAGCGCTGGCGCTGGCCCCACGCATCCTTTGGATGCCTTTTCCCTCTTTTTATATATATACATATATATCTACATACATATGTATACATATGTACACACACACATACTCCACGACACTCTCCCTGTTAGAAAAAATTTCTAACGGGGCGCTGCCCCTCACCCCGCAAGGGGGCTGCTAGCCCCTTGACCCCCAGCCTGCTATCCGAGTAGCGGGACCCCGTAAAAACTCTGCGTGGCTCCTGACATATCCAAAACCCCCTTTCAAAACACATCACACGCACACTGCACATTGAGTTCGCATGACCGGTTTAACCCGTCAATCGGAGGTTCTCTCGCTCCAAAGGCGAGGGTAATTAACGGGAGTTTAGTCCGCGGCTGCCGGAGATTCGGATCCCCACAATCATTAAACTCCGGCCTACCCTAGGCAGGGGGAATCTGTAGTACGCCTGACAAGCACGCGCGTATTCCCATCTCAATGGGGTGACGAAAAACACCCTACAGATTCTGGCACGTCCGGTGGGACCTATCTCTCCTCCCATATTTCGGGTTAAACGTTCATGCGAACCCAATCAATATACATATCGACTACCTGTACCGAAATCATGCTTCTTTGTGCAGGTTAACAAATTTCAAATTGCAATCTCCGTTCGCAGCAAAAATGTCTCCAAGGACTAGTTCATCTCTCGACACAACTCCCGTCTCCTACACGATGAAGATGAATTCCAGGACGGTCCTTCCGGCCAGTCTCGGGCGATAATGGGAGGAAGAGCTACTACCATTTGGCTCTATTATGTTCATGTCAGCTAACGCCGTCCCAGCTCCTCAAGCTCCGGTAACAGACAAACCGGTCTCAAAGGGGAAAATGCCGAATGTCATGGTTGCGAGGGTGCCCCAACGCAAACGCAAGTCGGTGTTTGAACAACTTTCCTTGGCCCCAGCTGGGGGCAGGGCCAGCAACACCAAAAAAGCAACAGGGCATCTCGAGCAAGCTCCGACGGTGCTCCTGACAACTTCTCAATTGGGTATCTTCTCTAAGCTCCCCATCACTCAGCCTATGGCGACTTCTCGAAGAGCAGAAGCCTGCCAAGCGCTCAAGGTAGAGAAGCTGAGGCAGAAGAGGCTCAGTTACAAAGCCAACAAAAGGGCTAGGGCTTTGGCCATGTTAAAACTTATGAATTTCCAAAGCCTGTACCGCTCCGCAAAATCGGCCGCCAAAGATAAAGAGATGGCTGGGTATGTTGTTCGCACTGTCTACATGGTCGGACATGAAGAAACGAATCCTCCTCTTCTTCATAGCCGTGGTGATGATATGATTGACGCTACCCAGCATCGGCTCGATCTAAGTGATGAAGAGCCCGCTCAGGCCGATAAGCCAGAGGAGCCCGTGGTTCCCCATTGAATTGAGCTCAGGCAATAAAGATGACCCGGTTGTCATAGCCGGAACTACAGAACAAGCGTTATTCCAATGGCTCCAGAGGCAGTTTCAGGAAAGGGACGAGAAGATGGCTGAGGTCCATTCCAAAGTCGACGAGCTGGCAAACGTCGTGGCAGATCTCGTGAACCAAGTCGCCCAATTGCAATTACAGCAGAATCAAATGTTGGTTCACGAGCTAGGGGTTGATATCCGAAGGCAGCCAACTGATATCCCCTTCAACTTAAGAGCGGAGCGCCTTCATGAAAAACGGCCGCAATCAACCTCCAGTCCCTCCGATACATACGCCGAGGGGGAATCGCCTCTGAAAGAGAAACTGGAAAAAGTCTATTCCTTCGAAAGGGAAAAAGTCCACAAGATATTCAGAGACGCCCTGAGGAACGGTCTACAACTGCCAGAGTCGAAAAGACCGCAGGAAGCGAATAAGACCGACGACCCCAAATACCGCCCCTATCACAGAGTGATAGGTCATGCCATTGAGGACTGCTTTGTCTTCAAAGATTGGGTCGAAAAGCAATACAAAGCAGGAGAGATAGAACTGTCTAAGGGCGTGTTAACAAACAGTCCTACTGCGATCGCCAATTTTATACAAACGGAGATCGAAGTTCTTCGTCAAACTGATTCTCTCAGACATCTGCCTTTCTCTGAGAACAATCGACCACCACGTCATTAAACTGGGAACAATTGACCACCATGTCACTAAACTGGGAATAATCGACTTTTAAGTCGTTAAACTGGGAATGTAAAAATATATATATATATGTGTAAATAAAAAATGTGTAAATAAAAGAAAAATAAAGAAAAGCCGAAATGATGGGGCAACTCGCAATAAAAATCAGCGAGTAAAATAAAGATGAAAAATAAAGCCGAAATGATGAGGCAACCGCTAATAAATAGCCGAAATGATAGGGCAATCGCGACCTTCGCGATAAGAAAAGCTGAAGTGATGGAGCAATCGCGGTAAAATAAAAAAAAAAGCAAAAAAAAAAGTGGCGAATGATGAGTCGCTGCTGGTACCATATTCCAGTGTAGCGATGCAGACGCCAACCAAATTCCAAATCCCATACCCCAAGTGGAAAATGATGAGTCGCTCCTGGTACTATATTCCAGTGTAGTGATGCAGATGCCAACCAAATTCTAAATCCCATACCCTAAGTGGCGAATGATGAGTCGCTCCTGGTACCATATTCCAGTGTAGCGATGCAGACGCCAACCAAATTCCAAATCCCATACCCCAAGTGGCGAATGATGAGTCGCTCCTGGTACCATATTCCAGTGTAGCGATGCAGACGCCAACCAAATTCTAAATCCCATACCCTAATGGCGAATGATGAGTCGCTCCTGGTACCATATTCCAGTGCAGCGATGCAGATGCCAGCCAAATTCCAAATCCAAATTCCCAAGTGGCGAATGATGAGTCGCTCCTGGTACCATATTCCAGTGCAGCGATGCAGACGCTAACAAAGTCCCGAAATTTTTCCAGCCCTACGGTCTGGATCATACATCCTGCAAAACCGTATACAATCCACGGGCGTGAAACGATCCCAATCTCTCCCAAGTCCTACCGGTGAGACCACATTCAAAGTCCCATCGCGATCGCCAAAAAAAAAAAGAGAAGAAGAAAAAGAAAAAGAAAAAAAGAAGGTATGTCCACAAGCAAAATGGGCACGGATGAAAACCCGAAAGGGCTCCGTGAGTAAAAACAGCAGGACTGCCGGCGAGTTTGTGAAAACCCAAAAGGGCGCAAACTCGTAAAAAAAGAGAGATGAAATGCACTCGCAAAGTCCTCTCGACTTTATGAGGAGAAAATTCCTGCGTGAGATCCTTACGACTCACAAAGGAGCAACACACCTTGGAGTCCCCACGACTCCTAAGGAGAAAATACACCTACGGGATCCTTACAACCCGTAGGGAGAAAATGCTTTGTGAGACCCTTACGGCTCACAGAATTGAAAAGTCTTAGATGATAGGGACCTAAAACCTGTCTCCTAAGCCATCGCTTCCTGATAAACAAGCGCAAATGATGATTCGCTCCTGGTATCATATTCCAGTGTAGCGATACTGATGCCAAGCATAAACCAATTCCCAAATCCTCCCGGGACAAATGATGAGTTGCTCCTGGCATTATTCCAGTGCAGCAATGCAGAGGCCGACAGAAAACTAATTCCCAAATCCTCTCAAGACAGATGACGATTCGCTCCTGGTACTATATTCCAGTGTAGCGATCAACTCAGATCAAACAAATCAAACCAACCAATTCTAACATCGACCTTTGCGTCAACCAGCGACACTCTGCATCGGGGAAATGTCCAACACAGACACTCCGCATCAGGGAAACGTCCGACAGCGACACTCCGTGCCGGGGAAATGTCAAGCAGACACTCCGTGCTGGGGACACGTCAACCAGCGACACTCTGCATCGGGGAAACGTCCAACACAGACACTCCGCATCAGGGAAACGTCAACCAACGATACTATGCATCGGGGAAACGTCCAACACAGACACTTCGCATCAGGGAAACGTCAACCAGTGACACTCTGCATCGGGGAAATGTCCAATACAGACACTCCGCATCAGGGAAACGTCCAACAGCGACACTCCGTGCCGGGGAAACGTCAAGCAGACACTCCGTGCCGGGGACACGTTAACCAGCGACACTCTGCATCGGGGAAACGTCCAACACAGACACTCCGCATCAGGGAAACGTTCAACAACGACACTCCGTGCCGGGGAAACGTCAAGCAGACACTCCGTGCCGGGGGCACATCGACAACATACACTCCGTCTCGGGGATACGTCAACCAGCCGATACTCCGCCTCGGGGAAACGTTAAGCAGACACTCCGTGCCGGGGGCACATCGACAACAGACACTCCGTCTCGGGGATACGTCAACCAGCCGATACTCCGCTTCGGGGAAACGTCAAGCAGACACTCCGTGCCGGGGGCACATCGACAACAGACACTCCGTCTCGGGGATACGTCAACCAGCCGATACTCCGCCTCGGGGAAACGTCAAGCAGACACTCCGTGCCGGGGGCACATCGACAACAGACACTCCATCTCGGGGATACATCAACCAGCCGATACTCCACCTCGGGGAAACGTCAAGCAGACACTCCGTGCCGGGGGCACATCGACAACAGACACTCCGCTTCGGGGAAACGTCAAGCAGACACTCCGTTCTGGGGGCACATCGACAACAGACACTCCGTCTCGGGGACACGTCGACCAGCGACACTCTGTAACGGGGAAACGTCAAACAGACACTCCGCCTCGGGGAAACGTCGACCAGCGACACTCCGTGCCGGGGACACGTCTACCAAATCGCTCCGGATCAGAGCGTCGACGGTCCATGTCGCAAAAAGGGCAGTGCAGGCTTCCTACAAAGCAGGAACCAGATCACTCCGGGCTAGGGAAACGTCTACCACGGACACTCCGTCTTGGAGACGCATCAAGCGCCGACCGTCCACGTCGTAAAAAGAACAGTGCATCCCAAAAAGTGGGGATCAAAGCAAGTCGCCTCCACGCAAAAGAAGATCCATCAATTTCATGCACACGACCCACATGTGCGGTGTGCATTCATTGATGGGGGGCAATTCGTTGGGGTAAAAATTTACACCCCGGTTGACCGAGTCAAAGTCAAGGTCAACCCCCAAGCTAAGTGGGCCTAAGCCCAGGTCAAGCGGGCCCCTGCCCAAGTCGAGCCCGAAGCCAGCCTCCCTCATGCCAACAACAAAATCATGTAATAAATAATTTTTATGTAATTTTTTATATATGAATGTATGCAAAATGGGCATAAAGCCAATATTTTGTAAGCCCATGGCTTATGTGCAAAAATGAAATGGCACATGAACCATGGGATGGGCAAAATGCTATTTTGCAAAGCCCAAGGGGCTATATGTAAATATGTAAGCCTATAAAAGGCAACATGATGATGAATAAAAAAATATACTTTTCATTCTCTCAAAAAACCTAGGGTTTGTATCTCTTTCCCCTTTCTGAAGGTTTCAAACCTTCTTCTTTCTTTTGAATTAAATCAAGAGTTTTACTCTTTCTTTTCCAAAACTAAATAGTTTTTCACCACAAAACCCACAAAGGGGAACTTGGATCTACTATTAGATCTCAAAAAGAAGAGATTTTTAAAATCTCACATCTCTTGATCTTCAAGATCCGGCCAACAAAGGAAGAAGAAGGAGACCCATCTCCAGAAACCCCACTTTAGGGAAGAACTAGGGCTTAAGGGGAGAAGCCCTTCATCAGCTTCAAAACATCTTAGGAGTTTAACTCCTCATATATATATACAGAATAATAAGTGCTTCTTTCTGGGAGTACAACTCCCATTGCAGGGACCAAGTCCCTTTTTGCTGCTCGAGCGCCCACGTGCTGACACGTGGTGCGCTAGCACTCGAGCGCCCACGTGCTAACACGTGGCGCACTAGCGTGCTTGCGCTCAGAGCGTTAGCGCTCGAGCTCCCACGTGTTGACACGTGGCGCGCTAGCGCTCTTGCGCTTAGAGCACTAGCGCCCAAAGCGCTAGCGCCCGAGCACCCACGTACTGACACGTGGCGCGCCAGCGCTCAGTACGCTAGCGCTCTTGCGCTCAGTGCGCTAGCGCCCGAGCGCCCACGTGCTGACACGTGGTGCGCCAGCGCTCAGTGCGCAAGCGCTCTTGCGCTAGCGCCCCGAGCGCCCACGTGCTGACACGTGGCGCGCCAGCGCTCAGTGCGCAAGTGCCCGAGCTCCCACATGCTGACACGTGGCGCGCTAGCGCTCTTGCGCTCAAAGCGCTGGCGCTGGCCCCACGCATCCTTTGGATGCCTTTTCCCTCTTTTTATATATATACACATATATATATACATACATATGTATACATATGTACACACACACCTACTCCACGACACTGTCCCTGTTAGAAAAAATTTCTAACGGGACGCTGTCCCGCACCCCGCAAAGGGGCTGCTAGACCCCTTGACCCCCAGCCTGCTATCCGGGTAGCGGGACCCCCGTAAAATCTCTGTGTGGCTCCCGACATATCCAAAAACCCCTTTCAAAACACATCACACGCACACTGCACATTGAGTTCGCATGACCAGTTTAACCCGTCAATCGGAGGTTCCCTCGCTCCAAAGGCGAGGGGTAATTAACGGCAGTTTAGTCCGCGGCTGCCGGAGATTCGGATCTCCATAATCATTAAACTCTGGCCTATCCTAGGCAGGGGGAATCTGTAGTACGCCTGACAAGCGCGCGCATATTCCTATCTCAATGGGGTGACGAAAAACACCCTACAACACGAGTACAACATTATCCCTTCTACGCAACATCAGTGTATGAAGTATTTCAAAGATGGTCTCGAGTACACTGTGACGGGGAATTGAACCCATTCTCCGTGAACGTAGTCCGAAAGTACGAAGATGCAAAATACTTTCTACCAGATTTCGAGGATACGGAGAGATGTCACAAACCGAAGAACAAAGCTATCACCACTATTCTAGTCTTTGGGAGTGACACCGAGGAAGAAGAAGAGATAGTTTATTCAGGGCCGCCACAACGCAAGAACCCGGGACCGTCCGCCCCTATGTTGATCTTCGGCAGTGACTCGGAAGACGAGGTTAACGCTATATTTTCTGCTCGGCCATCAATACAAACCTTCGTTGGCGATAATCAGAGTTTGCAAATCACCATGGTTCTACAAGAGCATTACAAAGAGCTCGATGCACTTGAAACTTATAGTGTGCAAGAACTGCAGACTTTCTACGTCCCTCCCAGGTGAAAATGTGAAAAGGCGATCCTATTCTACCGATCCGGGGAAACCAAAGTGGAAAAAGAAAATTGGCATGGCGCGGATTCTACACTTGACAGGCTCTAGCCCATTCGTCTGCCTAGATATCACACGGAAGGTTTGAAAAGACTATTAAAGCGTCAAGGAGTACCCTTCAGACAGACTACTCGACAAGCTCGATTCTACAACAGGATTTGGGATGTCCCTGGAACTCAGCGCAAGTTGCCCAATGGGAGAATGGAAACGATCGGGCTTGGATATGTTCAATCCAGAAAACGGGAGCGAGTCCATAGCAGCTACGTCATACATGACTTCGATGAAGAAGAAGACACTCTGCTAAGAGACGCCGATCCTGAACCAAAACAAGGTCCTGTGATCAAAATGCCGAGTCCGTCGTTTGAAGAACGGATGGACAAGCTAGTAAGGGAAGCGGGTCAGAAAATCCGGGATGACCATAATCGCGAGATGGCCATTTACGAAAAAGCCAGGATGCAGCGCCTCCTTCAACAGGCTACAGAAAACGATAATGCTCTTCCTTATCAACCCGTCATACAAAAGGCCCGACGCAGAGGCAAAAATAAATCAAGGAACGGGAAAAGCGTTCGAGAGCGACAAAGCGGGACCAAGAAGCCACGCAATCGGGAGTCGAGCAATCCGGATTCGTCTCTTATAAAGAAGATAGGTCGAGCATACTCTTTTCCTCAGAACAAAACACGGAAGATACTTGATCTTGCCATAAAACATCAAATGATTACACTTCCGGAGTCCAAGCACCCCGAGCAAGCCAACGAGGCCTCTCACCCAGTTTATTGCTCTTATCATCGAGCAATAGGACATCCTCTCGAAGACTGCTTCACCTTCAAGAACTGGGTCGAAGACCAATATCAGCTCGGCAGGTTCGCCTTATCCAGCAGTTGGAAGGTAACTCCGCCGTAGAAGCACGAACCAAAAGCCACTCATACAGTGAGAGTAGAACCAGATCAACATCGGTCTTGGAAGCGAGCTCGTACTTGTCATATGATAACGCTATCAGAAGAAGAGCCCGAGAATATGGATGACTTCCCCTGGTGCTTCGAAAACAATGATGACGAGATTATCTCAGAGTTTCCACCGGCGCCGAAAGAGCTGGAAGATGGAATGCATACTACTGCGGATGACCTCAAGAAAATTGATCTGGGGATGGCAAGTGACCCGCGGCCGACATTCGTCAGTGAGCTGCTGTCTGAAGAAAGGGTAGCTACACTAAAAGACGTGCTTATGCAGCATAAAGATTGTTTTGCATGAAACTATTCCGAGATGCCGGGGCTAGATTCAGAAATAGCTGTACACAGATTGGCGATATCTTCGGACGCCAAGCCAATCAAACAAGCGCCGAGAAGGATGCGGCTCGAGCTTGAGATGAGCATCAATGCCGAGGTCAAGAAGCTGATCGACTCTGGCTTCATCCAAGAAGTTCAGTATCCTGACTGGATCGCCAATATCGTCCCGGTGATGAAGAAAAATGGGACAGTGCGCATATGTGTAGACATTCAGGATCTCAATAAAGCCTGCCCGAAAGACGACTTCCCAGTACCGGTCACCTAGCTGATGATAGATAATACATCCACTCACGAAGTCTTCTCCTTCATGGATGGCTCATCAGGATACAATCAGATAAAGATGCATCCCGAGGACCAGAAGCATACCGCGGACCCCTTTGGGTATATTCTGCTACAAGGTGATGCCCTTCGGTCTAAAGAACGCTGGTGCCACCTATCAGAGGGCCACGACGAAGATCTTCGATGATCTCATACATGAAATTGTCGAATGCTATATCGACGACCTCGTAGTGAAAAGCAAATCATACGAGGAACATTTAGAGCATTTGAGAGTCGTGTTTCAATGCCTTCGGCAATACAACTTGAAGATGAATCCTCTCAAATGCGCGTTCGGAGTTTCCTCAGGAAAATTCCTGGGATTCATCGTCTGACACCGGGGTATCGAGATAGATCCGTCAAAGATCAAGGCAATTATGGAGATGCCCCTGCCAAGGACTCTCAAGCAATTGCGGTCTCTCCAAGGGAAGCTCGCATATATCCGGCGATTTATAGCCAATCTCTCCGGCAAGTGCCGTCCTCACAGTCACCTGATGAAGAAGGGAACCCCTTTCGTTTGGGACCATAAATGCCAAAGCGCACTGGACGAAATCAAGCAATACCTGCAGAATCCGCCAGTACTGGCCGCTCCGGTCAAGGGAAAGCCTCTCATTCTTTATACAACAGCCCTCGAAGGTTCTTTAAGCGCATTATGGGCACAAGAGAACGACCAAGGGAAGGAGAGAGCCCTCAACTATTTGAGTCGAGTTCTACTGGGGGCAGAAAGCAATTATTCTCCCATCGAAAAGCACTGCTTGGCATTGATCTTCGCGATAACGAAGCTCAGGCACTATGCGTTGGCGCATGAAGTCTGCCTCATATCGAAGGTGGATCCTCTCAAATACTTAATGTCAAAAGCCATATTAAATGGACGACTCGCTAAATGGGCCCTCTTCTTGATGGAGTTCTCGATAACTTATCGGCCTCTTAAAGCAGTGAAAGGCCAGGCCATCGCCGACTTCCTCGCTGAGCATCCGATACCTACCGACTCTCCCTGAACTGCGAATTGCCGGACGAACACGCGTTTGACACATTCGACGGGGAGAGAAGAGAAATTGATACCCAATGGGAACTCTACTTCGATGGAGCATTTTCCATGAAGAAGCGCAAACAAAGCACCCCCATAATCAAATTAGGGGTAGGCCTCATCTTCGTGACTCCACAAGGAGGGATAATGCGCTTTGCCTTCTCCTTAACAGAGCCGAGGATGAATAATGAAGCCGAGTACGAAGCTTTGATAACAGGTCTCGAGCTCGCTATCAACATGGGAATTGAAAACCTCCTCATATACGGAGACTCTCAACTGGTCGTTAGTCAAGTAAACGGCGACTATCAAACGTGCAAGCCAGAGTTGGTGACGTACGGCGGGAGAGTACAACAACCGCTGACTCAAATTCCTTCCTACACTTTGGAAAGCATACCGCGGGCGGAAAATAGCAAAGCGGATGCTTTAGCCAAGCTTGCTAAAGAATTGGCCGATGAGAACCTCGATGACGTGAGGATCGTTGTGCAAAGCCGTCGGGTTCTTGCACCGGCAGAAATATCTCCGGAGTTGCCCAAAAAAAAAGGAGCGATCGAGCAAACGACTCTATAAGTAAAAGACCAAGAAAAAGGTTGAGCATTGGAGAGAAGTCTTTGTAGACTACTTCAAATCCCGTCGAACGCCTGAAGATGCGTCCTCAAAACATCAGCTCATGAAGCGAGCCCTATCTTTCACCTTCGTCAACGACACTCTGTATAAGAGATCATTTGATTCTCTGTGGCTAAGATGCCTGGGACCTAAAGAGGCAAAGAGAGTCATCCAAGAAACTCACGACGGACTCTGCGGTTCTCACCAAGCCGGGCTAAAGATGAAGCTGAACATTAAAATGATGGGTTACTACTGGCCCACGATGATCCAGGACTGCCTTGAATACGTGAAGCAATGCCACTCATGCCAGATTCATGGGGATTTTATCCACCAGCATCCGAATCCGTTACATCCGACAGTGGCTAGCTGGCCGTTCGAAATGTGGGGAACTGACATAATCGGCCCCATCGAACCAGCATCGTCCAGAGGACATCGATTCATTTTGGCGACAACTGATTACTTCTCCAAGTGGGCAGAAGCAGTACCGCTGAGGGAAGTAAAGACGGAGAATATCCTCTACTTCTTCAAGACGCACGTCATTTATCGGTTTGGAACTCCGAGACGGATCATCTCCGATAACGGACTAGCCTACAGAAGCCACAAGATCAGCCGCTTCGCACAACAACACAATATAGATTAGAGATACTCCTCAGTTTATAATCCCCGAGCTAACGGTCTAGCTGAGGCTTTCAACAAGACCTTGACAAAGATCGTGAAAAATACGGTGTTTCGAAATAAGAAGGACTGGCACGAGAAACTGCATGAAGCTCTCTGGGCGTATCGGACTACGTTCAAAACGGCCACGAACACAACGCCGTACGCATTGATATTCGATACAGAAGCGGTACTTTCCCTCGAGATAGAGCTACCCTCTTTACGAGTGGCAGTTCATTACGAGCTAACGGACGAAGAGAATGCTCACTTTCGTCTTGAGGAGCTCGATGCCTTTGATGAAACCCGGCTTATAGCGCAATAAAATTTGGAGGCTTACAAAGCAAAGATGACGCGTTCTTATGAGAGATTGACTAGGCCGAGAACGTTCTGCTAAGGCGAACTCGTGCTAGTGGTCAAAAGACCTATGATCCCCAATCGCGCCAAACGGGGGAAATTCGAGACGAACTATGAAGGCCCGTATATCATAAACAAGGTCTACCAGGGTAGGCCCTACCTACTCATGGGCGTGCATGGTGAATGACATTTCAGGCCAATAAACGGTCGCTTCCTGAAGAAATACTACGCTTGACAAGTCACGACCTAGGTCAACGATAGATGACGACGCCTATGTCCGCTCGCTATCTTCCTAAGCCCAAACTCTATAAGTAGACCGAAACGTTCTTAAACTAACAACGGACCGAAACGTCCTTAAACTAACAACGGATCACTATGTCCTAAAACTAGCCATTGTCCGAGATGTCGATAAACTACGGTAGATTGAGCATCCCAAAACTGATACAAAAAAAAGAAGAATAAAAAAAAAGAGACAGAAAAAAGAAAACGGTATGTCCATAAGCAAAATGGGCACGGATGAAAACCCGAAAGGGCTCCGTGAGTAAAAACAGCAGGGCTACCGGCGAGTTTTGTGAAAACCCGAAAGGGCGCAACCTCGTTGGAATAAAAAAAAAGGAAAAAAGAAGAAGAAAGAAAAATGGTATGTCCATAAGAGAAATGGGCATAGATGAAAACCCGAAAGGGCTCCGTGAGTAAAAACAGCAGGGCTACCGGCGAGTTTTGTGAAAACCCGAAAGGGCACGATCTCGTTAAAAGACACTAGCAAGGTCCTCTCGACTTTGTAAGGAGAAACCACCTGCGTGAGATCCATACGACTCACAAGGGAGCAACACACTTAGGAATCCTCACGATTCCTAAGGAGAAATTACACTTGCGAGATCCTCACGACTCGTAAGGAGAATCCTCTTATGAGACCCTCACGACTCATAAGATTTGAAAGTCTTAAGCTACAGGGACTTGAACCTGTTCTTAAGCAGCCCCCACAACCTCCGATACTGCCCTACAAGTGGCTCAATATTGACTCTTGTATACAATCCACGGGCGCGAATAAATATTTCCCTAACAAAGTCCCATCCGTGGCTAAGGATATGTCTACACGGTGAACAACCCTTGTAAGTCCTCTCGACTTATAAGGAGAAAATACTCTTGTAAGATCCTTACGACTTATAAGAGATCATACACTTAGGAATCCTCACGAATCGTAGAGAGAAAATGCACCTACGAGATCCTCACGACTTGTAGGGAGAAATACCTTTATGAGACCCTTATGGCTCATGAAATCAAAAGCCTTAGTCGACAGGATCTTAACCCTGTTTACTAAGCCACCCTTGTTCGATATCGACAGAGGCAAATGATGATTCGCTCCTGGCAATATCTCTGTTGTAGCGATACTGATGCCGAAATCGATGTCAATTCGAAGCTTGCAGCGAAAAAAGCTAGCAAACCACACATGCATACGAAATAGCCGAAATGATGGGGCAACTTGCAACAAAATCAGCAAGTAAAAAAATGCATGCATGCAAAATAGCCGAAATGATTGGGCAACTCGCAATAAAAAGCAGCGAGTAAAAATAAAAAATATAGCCGAAATGATTGGGCACCGCGAAAAATAGCCGAAATGATTGGGCAATCGCGACCTTCGTCATATAAAAGATGAAATGATAGAGCATCGTGGAATAAAACAATAAAAAAATAATATGAATGAAATTTATGCCCTACAGGTGATATCACATCAATCTCTGTATACAATCCAAGGGCACAAACAAAGAAGGAATCGCACTTTTCCTCCCCAGGTTTCATCAGAAGAAGAAGCCAAATCTCAACGGTTCACAGATAGCCTGGAGATCATCTCAACATTTGTCTCATTACAGCAGACACAACATCAAGCAAAGCGGAACATCGGCAACCCCCAGTTCTATGACTCGGCGGTGCACAGATGACCGAAAGTCAAACCCCGACTCCGTGAAATGCGGATAAAGTCAACCCTTCCTGACTACGTGGAACGCGGCTTATGTCAATCCTGACCCCATGGGAAACGTCCAGAGCGGATCCTGGTCCTCGCAGAGCATGGCAATGACCTCGTGAAGCATCCAGAGTGAAGCCTGGTCCTCCCAGAACACGGCAGTGAACCCGTGGGAAGTATCCAGAGCAAAATTCCTGGTTACGTGGAACGCGGATAACGTCAATCCTGACCCCGTGGGAAACATCCAGAGCGGAGCCTGGTCCTCGCAGAACACGGCAGTGAACCCGTGGGAAGCATCTATAGCAAAATTCCTGGTCACGTGGAACGCGGATAACGTCAATCTTGACCCCGTGGGAAAGTCTAGAGCGGATCCTAGTCCTCGCAGAGCACGGCAATGACCCCGTGTGAAGCATCCAGAGCGGAGCCTGGTTGTAACACCCGAGCCCAATGCTACTAATTTCAGTTACCGTTTGAGCGTAGTGTGGCACTCATTTCATTTATCTTGCTTGATTGTTACTTACTGTAAATTTTACCCGGCAAATTCATTTCTGCATATAACAATTTAAGGCATCTAAAATAAAATTAAAAATATTCACCTTGGCCTACTTGACACCCCTAACCCTGTTGTAGCGTCCGCGCATCGTGTTCTCGTCCCGTTCAGTGAAACGGGCGAGTTTGGACGGCTACGTGTACGTACGTGTGTCCGTTTTGGGGGGTATGCTTTTTGATCATAAAACACTTCATTTCAAATTTTAGATCCCGCCTAAAATCCTATTATTTCAATTTCAAATTTTTGGACCCGACCCGGGCGCGATTTGGAAATGTTTTACTTTGCGCCAAAATCCCAAATTTTAATATTTTAAACCGGCATATATTTTACTTAACCATCTAATATTTTTGTTATACTTTTAAATCTTTCTTTAAATCTTTTTCTAACTAAATCCTTTCCCCAGCCAATCAGCCCCTCTTTTCCCAGTGGACCCCGCTTCTCTCTCCTCTCTCTCTCCCGTCGCCCTCATCTCTCTCTCTCTCTCTCTTCTCTCTCTCCCGTCGCCCTCATATCTTTCTCTCTCTCTCCTCTCTCTCTCTCTCTCTCCCCCGTCTCTCTCCCTCTCTCTCTTTTCCCATCCTTCTCTCTCTCCTCTATATATTTTTCCCTCTTCTTCATTTCTTTTTACGAGAACCCAACCCCCAGCAACCCTACCGCCGCCGCCTCCCTCGTCGCCGCAGCCCCAACGCCGACACCACCATCACCGTCCTCGTCGCCTCCTCGCCCTTGACCGATCCACCGCACCTCCCTCCTCCTTTTCTCTTCTTCCCGTGCTCCCTGCACCAGCGCCGCGACCACCTGAGCACCCCCTGCACGCGTCTGCGCCGCCCCTGGTCGTTGCCGACGATCACCAGACCACCCTTGAATGCTCTGTAAGCACTTTCTCCATCTCATTCTTCCTTTTTCTTCTGCACTTGCTTCCTGGATATTTACTGTTATGGGTTCATGAAAGGTGTTACTGTTCACCGCCGGAGCACCGTCGTCGCAACCGACGATCTCGACCCCTTTTCTGATCATCGTGAGCACCCCTTCTCAGATCCTCCTTCCCTCCTTCTTTGTATTTCTTTATATTTCTTTTCTTTCTTGTGCATGTCTTGATGTTTTTTCCACTGTTGTATACTTGGCTGGAATCCGGTGTTACCGATGTCGCGTCCCGACGTTCCAGCGTGGTACCCCGACCCGTGTGGCTTCACTGTTCGTCGTTTGGGTTCATTCCGTGAACCGTGCGGCCGTCGCTAGTTTTCCCCGCCGATGTTTATCGTTTCGTATTCCCGGTTCGCGACCCGTCGAGGCAAGTACCCCTTGCTACATGCTAAATAATATTTACATATTCATTAATGTCACCCTAAACCTGCTATTTAACTTCAGGATTATAATTTCCCATTTTCATGTCAATATTGTTATATGTCATTTTAACTTCCAAACGAGAAACCTACTATTTGCAATTACTGTTTGGAACCTAATAACCACAGTTACATGTTTTAATTACATTTTCACTAATGACGTAGCCTATGGTACTTTATTTATTGTTTTACTCCATTCGGACACTCGCGTACATTTAACCTGCTTAAACTGTGATTTCATCCATGGAACTTATAGATATATATCATTGCATCCATGAAATCTTAAACTTGTTAACATGATTAAATGGCTATAATTGTCTTACTGCATTCTTATAATGTTGAAATCATCTCCGTGACACAACTGATAACTATACTGCTAGTGGAATGAATCTGCCTATCGCTTAATTCATTGCTTATATCATGTTGTTGATACCCATGCTTGATTATATAACTGATTGTGAGCACACCCATGATATTGTTTACATCTTGACCTGACTTACTACATACATATCGATTGACCCGACATGGTACCGTATACTGCTTGACTTGACCTGATGTACCACGACCTGACCCGTTACCTGATCTTGTGTCTAATGCCAACAAACCTGACATGTAGTCCTCACGGACCGTTCTTGTTGTCTATCTAGACAAACCTGTTTACCTGATCCTGCGTTGGCATTAGTTTCTTGATTACGGGATACCTGACTTGACTTACACATAACTTAGGGGTATGGGGAAATCAGTATTGTAACCGAACGTAACTCCAAGGGCCATCCTATTGTTTGCCGTTTTTCCGGGCATTACGGAATACCTATTGTTTGCCGTTTTTCCGGGCGTTACGGAATACCCATTGTTTGCCGTTTTTCCGGGCGTTACGGAATACCTATTGTTTGCCGTTTTTCCAGGCGTTACGGAATAACTACCGACGAGTTACGATGAGGATTACATTATTTGGTTTCAAAGACTTTAGAACCTGATAGAACAGTTTAGTTTACCCACTGCACACTACCCTGCACTGCTCTGATTTATATTATTGCTACCCTTGTTTTATTCATGTTATATTGCATTGCCTGCTACCCTGTTTATATTTTATTACTTGATGACATGACGCGCTGATGTCTGGGTTTTGCATGGCCCAGATTCTCCTACCTTGCAGACTGATTAGGAGTTTTGCCGCTGTTAGACGAGCGGTGAGGTTCCTGTCGGTACGTAGTTTCACTCCAGGTGTTTCATTTATTGTATCTTTTGGCTTCCGCATATTGTTATCTCTTGACTCTTTTACTCTGGCTTATGGACATGTACTAAATAGTTAGTTTACTTTCCTGTTCTTGATATCTCCACAGCCGTAATGTGACTGTGGAAGGATTTTTCCTATCCACAGGTAGCATGGTTGGCTATGTCACGTGCCCACTTTAGCGTTCTTTAGGAAGCGGGGCGTGACATGGTTCTTTTAGTATCAGAGCCATGGGATAGTCGGGTTGATTCTTTTGTAGTTAGGTATTGTACCCAATACGCGAATCAGAATACCCGTGTTTAGGAAACATGTCCTACCACCTTGCCATTTTACCATTCTTGAATCACGTTCTTCCTGATTATATCTTTACGATGTGCAAACTTCCTTTACATATCGACTCGAAACCTGATTCCTTGTTATCTCTAGGAGTTAGGCGACTTGGGTGGAGTTATGTAATTGTGGCTATGTTACCGCGGCATAGTTACAATGCGGTACTCTATTTAAGTATCTTGGAGTTCTAGCCTTGATCTATATTTCGAATCTATCATCATGCAAATGTTGGGTGTTTGATATGGCCGGTAAGAATTTGAAGATGTACCAAAGGCGTGTGGACGAAGCCACCATGCTTGGAGTAACAAGGGGAATGCTGGAGAATCAAAAGAAACAGACCGAGCTGATCCAGCAGCAAGCGGACTCGTTTCAGGAAGGTTTGCAGATCGTTTAGCAGTCTGTGAACAATGTTAGAGCTAAGCCAGTTGACCGAGACAGTAGCAGATTTCAGTTGTTTGGGTTCGTTTACATTTACTGGTTTGGAGGAGCCGTTGCCAGCGGAGTAGTGGCTAGTTGACACAGAGAACTTGCTTTTTGCGGCACATATTCCAGATGAGAAAAGAGTTGATGTGGTACGCATTCAGTTAGTGGACTACGCCCGAAAATGGTGGCTTGTGGAGGAGAACCGTTTGCCTAAGCCGATCGAGTGGGCGGATTTTTCAAAGTGTTTCCTGGAGAAGTCTTCCCGCGTACCGCACGGGAGGAAATGGAAGAGAAGTTCCTCGGGCTAAAGCAGAATGGAGCACTCGTAGATGTGCATGCAGCAGAATGGACGAGACTCAGTAGATTCGTTGGACCTTTAGTTGCCAACGATGCAGACAGGGCACGGAGGTTCATCCGCAGCTTGGACGTGGACATCCAGAGGCAGATTGTCTCCTTGGGTTTGACCACTTTCTCACAAGTACTTGCGGCAGCCGAGAGCAGCAGAGTTTATCTGGGATGAAGGGGAGTTTGCAGCAGACAGCAGTTGCGGTAAGGAAGCAGTTCTGTCGGGCCAGTCGAGTTTAGGGCTAAGCTGACAAACAATATTCTTGCAGCAATGGAAGTTGATGAAAGTGAAGAGCCGGCTGTTGTTCGCGATTTTATGGACGTGTTTGAAGATGTATCGGGTTTACCGCCGAAGCGAGACGTGGAGTTCGCAATTGATCTTATTCCTGGTGCAGCGCCAGTATCCAAAGCGTATTATCCAATGGCACCAGTAGAGTTGGAAGAAGTCAAGAAACAGGTTGCTGAATTGCTTGAAAAAGGTTGGATTCGAAGCAGTAACTCGCCTTGGGGAGCTCTAGTTCTTCTAGTAAAGAAGAAGGATGGCACAAGGAGAATGTGCATCGACTATTGAGAATTAAACCGGGTGACTATTAAGAACAAGTACCCTATCCCTCGCACTGGAGAACTTTTTGAGCAGCGTAGTGGCGCGAGGGTATTCTCGAAGCTGGATTTGCGATCCGGATATCATCAGGTTCGAGTGAAAGCAGAAGATATTTGCAAGACGGCGTTTCGAACTCGGTATGGACATTACGAATACTTAGTGATGCCCTTCGGAGTAACGAATGCGCCGACAGTATTCATGGACTTGATGAACCGAATCTTTTCACCGTTCTTGGACCACTTTATTGTGGTATTCATTGACGATATTCTGGTTTACTCGAAGAGTTTGAAGAACATGCTGAGCATTTGGAGATCGCACTGCAAACGTTGAGACAAGAGAAGTTGTATGCGAAGATGAGTAAGTGCGAGTTTTGGCTGGAGGAAGTAAAGTTTTTGGGGCATGTTGTGTCTGGCAATGGAATTGCCGTCGATCCAGAAAAGATTGCAGCAGTTCGAGATTGGCCGATTCCAAAGAATGTTGTGGAGATAAGAAGTTTTCTTGGACTCGCAGGGTATTACAGAAGACTTGTGGAGAACTTTGCTCGTCTGGCGGAGCCGTTAACCAAGCTTACGCGCAAGGAAGTACCTTTTGTATGGACGGACAAATGTGCGTTAGCTTTCGAGACGTTGAAGCAGAAATTGATAACCGCCCCTATTCTGACCGTGCCAGACAATTCCTGAGGATTGGTGATTCACAGCGACGCATCGGGAAAAGGACTGGGATGTGTTTTGATGCCGCATGGTAAGGTTGTAGCGTACGCATCGAGACAGTTAAAGACCCATGAGCAGAATTACCCAACTCATGACTTGGAACTTGCGGCTGTGATTTTCGCTTTGAAGATTTGGAGACACTGCCTTTTGGGCGAAAGGGTCGAAGTTTTTACTGATCATAAGAGCTTGAAGTACGTGTTCACATAAAAAGAGCTTAGTATGAGGCAGCGTAGATGGTTGGAGCTAATGGCTGACTACGATCTTGATCTTAAGTACCATCCGGGGAAGGTTAACGTCGTGCCGGATGCGCTTAGTTGGTTACTAGCAATTCAGGTGTTAACTACGCAGAAGGAGCTTGTTGAAGATTTTCGAAGATTTGACTTGGAGGTTGTGCTACCGCATTCTACGGGACAGTTGATGCAGCTGCAAGTACAATCATCGTTGATCAAGAATATTAAAGCAGCACAATCGCAGGACCCTAGACTGCAAAGGTTTCGAGAACAGGTTGAAGCCGGACTACGAACAGATTTAATTGATCCACGAAGATGGTTCGTTGAGTTTTGGTAGCCGTTTGTGTGTACCAAAGGGAGATATTCGTAAAGAGCTTATGAAGAAGGCATACAGTTCAGCTTATTCCGTACATCCAGGAGGCATAAAGATGTACTGAGATATTCGACAACATTTCTGGTGGGAAGTCATGAAACGGGAGATTGCTCACTTTGTGGCAAAGTGCTTGGTGTGTCAGCAAGTTAAGGCTGAACATCAAAGGGTTGCTGGTTTATTGCAACCACTTCCGATTCCTCAGTGGAAGTGGGAACATATAACCATAGATTTCGTGACGACTTACCGCGGAGTCCAAAGGACAACAATGCTGTATGGGTGATTGTTGATCGATTGACCAAGGCGGCTCACTTCATTCCTTTCCGGGTTGGTCAATCAACAGAGACCTTGGCAGAGCGGTACATGCAAGAGATTGTAAGATTGCATGGAGTACCGGTGAGCATCGTGTCCGATCGGGACACTCGGTTCCTATCACACTTTTGGTGGAGTTTACAGGAAAGTTTAGGGACTCAATTGAAGTTTAGCACAGCTTATCATCCTCAAACTGAGGGTCAGTCGGAGAGAACAATCCAAACTCTTGAAGATATGTTGAGAGCATGCATGTTGGATTTCAAGGGGTCTTGGGAGGATCATCTACATTTGGTGGAGTTTTCTTACAACAACAGTTTTCAGGAAACTATCCAGATGGCTCCATTTTAAGCTTTGTATGGTCGTAAATGCCGTTCACCTGTTTGTTGGGACGATGTCGGTGAACGAAGGTTATTGGGACCAGAGTTGGTTGTGCAGACAGTTGAGAAGGTTAACACTATCAGAAATCATATGAAGGCAGCACAAGGCCGACAGAAGAGTTGGGCAGACACGTCGAGAAGACCTCTAGAGTTCGCTGTGGGTGATTTGGTATTCTTGAAGATATCACCGACTAGAGGGGTGATTCGTTTTGGAAGCCGAGGAAAGCTTAGTCCTCAATTTGTTGGACCCTTTGAGATCTTGGAGCGTGTTGGTGAGCTAGCGTATCGTTTGGCGTTACCGCAGTCCTTGGCAAATGTGCACGATGTGTTTCACGTATCTCAACTCCGTAGGTATGTTCAAGATGAAACGCACGTATTGGATCATTCGGAGCTAACAGTACGAGAAGACTTGACTTCTGAGGAGCGACCGATTGAAATTGTGGATCGAAGGGAAAAGGTTCTTAAGAACAAGGTGATCCCTCTTGTGCTTGTTTCTTGGGGTAATCGCTCGCATGGAGAGTCCACTTGGGAACGAGAAGATGAAATCCGGCAGAACTTTCCTCACCTTTTCTTGTAGTTATCTATCTTTGTATTCTTGGAATTTCGAGGACGAAATTCTTTTGTAGTTGGGTATAATGTAACACCCGAGCCCAATGCTACTAATTTCAGTTACCGTTTGAGCGTAGTGTGGCACTCATTTCATTTATCTTGCTTGATTGTTACTTACTGTAAATTTTACCCGGCAAATTCATTTCTGCATATAACAATTTAAGGTATTTAAAATAAAATTAAAAATATTCATCTTGGCCTACTTGACACCCCGAACCCTGTTGTAGCGTTCGCGCATCGTGTTCTCGTCCCGTTCAGTGAAACGGGTGAGTTTGGACGGCTACGTACACGTACGTGTGTCCGTTTTGGGAGGTATGCTTTTTGATCATAAAACACTTCATTTCAAATTTTAGATCCCGCCTAAAATCCTATTATTTCAATTTCAAATTTTTGGACCCGACCCGGGCGTGATTTGAAAATGTTTTACTTTGCACCAAAATCCCAAATTTTAATATTTTAAACCGGCATATATTTTACTTAACCATCTAATATTTTTGTTATACTTTTAAATCTTTCTTTAAATATTTTTCTAACTAAATCCTTTCCCCAGCCAATCAGCCTCCTCTTTTCCCAGTGGACCCCGCTTCTCTCTCCTCTCTCTCTCCCGTCGCCCTCATATCTCTCTCCCTCTCTCCTCTCTCTCTCCCGTCGCCCTTATATCTCTCTCTCTCTCCTCTCTCTCCCCCCCGTCTCTCTCCCTCTCTCTCTTCCCATCCTTCTCTCTCTCCTCTATATATTTTCCCCACTTCTTCATTTTTTTTACGAGAACCTAACCCCCAGCAACCCTACCGCCGCCGCCTCCCTCGTCGCCGCAGCCCCAACGCCGACACCACCATCACCGTCCTCGTCGCCTCCTCGCCCTCGACCGATCCACCGCACCTCCCTCCTCCTTTTCTCTTCTTCCCGTGCTCCCTGCACCAGCGCCGCGGCCACCTGAGCACCCCCTGCACGCGTCTGCGCCGCCCCTGGTCGTCGCCGACGATCACCAGACCACCCTTGAACGCCCTGTAAGCACTTTCTCCATCTCATTCTTCCTTTTTCTTCTGTACTTGCTTCCTGGATATTTACTGTTATGGGTTCATGAAAGGTGTTACTGTTCACCGCCGGAGCACCGTCGTCGCAACCGACGATCTCGACCCCTTTTCTGATCATCGTGAGCACCCCTTCTCAGATCCTCCTTCCCTCCTTCTTTGTATTTCTTTATATTTCTTTTCTTTCTTGTGCATGTCTTGATGTTTTTTCCACTGTTGTATACTTGGCTGGAATCCGGTGTTACCGACGTCGCGTCCCGACGTTCCAGTGTGGTACCCCGACCCGTGTGGCTTCACTGTTCGTCGTTTGGGTTCATTCCGTGAACCGTGCGGCCGTCGCGAGTTTTCTCCGCCGACGTTTATCGTTTCGTATTCCCGGTTCGCGATCCGTCGAGGCAAGTACCCCTTGCTACATGCTAAATAATATTTACATATTCATTAATGTCACCCTAAACCTGCTATTTAACTTCAGTATTATAATTTCCCATTTTCATGTCAATATTGTTATATGTCATTTTAACTTCCAAACGTGAAACCTACTATTTGCAATTACTGTTTGGAGCCTAATAACCACAGTTACATGTTTTAATTACATTTTCACTAATGATGTAGCCTATGGTACTTTATTTATTGTTTTACTCCATTCGGACACTCGCGTACATTTAACCTGCTTAAACTGTGATTTCATCCATGGAACTTATAGATATATATCATTGCATCCATGAAGTCTTAAACTTGTTAACATGATTAAATGGCTATAGTTGTCTTACTGCATTCTTATAACGTTGAAATCATCTCTGTGACACAACTGATAACTGTACTGCTAGTGGAATGAATCTGCCTATCGCTTAATTCATTGCTTATATCATATTGTTGATACCCATGCTTGATTATATAACTGATTGTGAGCACACCCATGATACTGTTTACATCTTGACCTGACTTACTACATACATATCGATTGACCCGACATGGTACCGTATACTGCTTGACTTGACTTGATGTACCATGACTTGACCCGTTACCTGATCTTGTGTCTAATGCCAACAAACCTGACATGTAGTCCTCACGGACCGTTCCTGTTGTCTATCCAGACAAACCTGTTTACTTGATCCTGCGTTGGCATTAGTTTCTTGATTACGGGATACCTGACTTGACTTACACATAACTTGGGGGTATGGGGAAATCAGTATTGTAACCGAACGTAACTCCAAGGGCCATCCTATTGTTTGCCGTTTTTCCGGGCGTTACGGAATACCTATTGTTTGCCGTTTTTCCGGGCGTTACGGAATACCCATTGTTTGCCGTTTTTCCGGGCGTTACGGAATACCTATTGTTTGCCGTCTTTCCGGGCGTTACGGAATAACTACCGACGAGTTACGATGAGGATTACATTATTTGGTTTCAAAGACTTTAGAACCTGATGGAACAGTTTAGTTTACCCACTGCACACTACCCTGCACTGCTCTGATTTATATTATTGCTACCCTTGCTTTATTCATGTTATATTGCATTGCCTGCTACCCTGTTTATATTTTATTACTTGATGACATAACGCGCTGACGTCTGGATTTTGCATGGCCCTGATTTTCCTACCTTGTTGCAGACTGATTAGGAGTTTTGCCGCTGTTAGACGAGCGGTGAGGTTCCTGTCGGTACGTAGTTTCACTCCAGGTGTTTCATTTATTGTATCTTTTGGCTTCCGCATATTGTTATCTCTTGACTCTTTTACTCTGGCTTATGGACATGTACTAAATAGTTAGTTTATTTTCCTGTTCTTGATATCTCCACAGCCGTAATGTGACTGTGGAAGGATTTTTCCTATCCACAGGTAGCATGGTTGGCTATGTCACGTGCCCACTTTAGCGTACTTTGGGAAGCGGGGCGTGACACTAGTCCTTGCAGAATACGGCAGTGAACCCGTATGAAGTATCCAGAGCAAAATTCCTGGTTACGTGGAACGCGGATAACGTCAATCATGACCCCGTGTGAAGCATCCAGAGTGGAGCCTGGTCCTCGCAGAACACGACAGTGAACCCGTGGGAAACGTCCAGAGCGGATCCTGGTCCTCGCAGAGCACGGCAATGACCCCGTGTGAAGCACCCAGAGTAGAGCCTGGTCCTCGCAGAACACGGCTGTGAACCCGTGGGAAGCATCCAGAGCAAAATTCCTGGCTACGTGGAACGCGGATAACGTCAATCCTGACCCCGTGGGAAACGCCCAGAGCGGATCCTGGTCCTCGTAGAGCAAGGCAATGACCCCGTGTGACGCATGCAGAGTGGAGCCTGGTCCTCGCAGAACACGGCAGTGAACCCGTAGGAAGCATCCAGAGCAAAATTCCTGGTCACGTGGAACGCGGATAATGTCAATTCTGACCCCGTGGGAAACGTCCAGAGCGGAGCCTGGTCCTCGCAGAATATAGTAGTGAACCTGTGGGAAGCATCCAAAGCAAAATTCCTGGTTACGTGGAACGTGGTTTATGTCAATCCTGACCCCGTGGGAAACGTCCAGAGCGGATCCTGGTCCTCACAGAGCACGGCAATGACCCCGTGTGAAGCATCCAGAGCGGAGCCTGGTCCTCGCAGAACACGGCAGTGAACCCGTGGGAAACATCCAGAGCAAAATTCCTGGCTACGTAGAACGCGGATAACGTCAATCCTGACCCCGTGTGAAGCATCTAGAGCGGAGCCTGGTCCTTGCAGAACACGGCAGTGAACCCGTGGGAAGCATCCAGAGCAAATTCCTGGTCACGTGGAACTCGGATAACGTTAATCCTGACCCCGTGGGAAATGTCCAGAGCGGAGCCTGGTCCTCACAGAACACGGCAGTGAACCCGTGGGAAGCATCCAGAGCAACCCCTGATTCCGTGAAATGCGGATGATGATAACCTCACCCATCACTTATGGGTCCTCACGACTCGTAAGGAAGCAAACTCTCTTGTGAGATCCTTACGACTTGCGAGAGAAAGCACATTTAGAAATCCTCACGATTCTTAAGGAGAAATTACACCTACGGGATCCTCTCGACCGGTAGGGAGAAAATTCTTTATGAGACCCTCATGGCTCATAAAGTTAAAAAGTCTTAGGAGGCAGACCTTAACCCTGAATCCTAAGCCGTCGTTTTCCTGCAAAGAAATCGAGATAGACTATCTACATAATACATTTAATAAGAAGGGACACACCATCGTAAAGAAAATATGTCTTTTATTCATGAACCAAAATGAATACAAAGTACAATCCGTGAAAGAACAAAAAAATATACTCTCATTCAGGAGTATGTACAAAGGAAGAATGGAAAAATATATATACAATTCTTCAAGTCGGCGGGCGATTTAACAGATTAGCCAGTTCGTCCCTCTTTCGCTGGGCCTTGCCTTCATGGATCAGTATCATCAAAAGACGGGCCTTCGCCTGAGCTTGCTGGGCCTGGTATGAGGCAAGCCGGCCTTCAAGCACTTTCTCAGTAGCCTTATGGGCCTCAACTATTTCACGAGTGAACATGGCAGCTTTATCGATGGCTACCATCTCCTTGATGGCCTCTTGAAGCACTCGCCATAGTTCATACGCTTTATTGGCCTTGGCCGTAAGGTTGGCTTGAAGCTCTCTCAGCGCTTTAGAAGCCAGCTCCCTTTTTGAAAACTTGCGGCCGAGCCTCTCTCACATGATATCATATTCGCCGCACACCGCTTAATCAGCCCCCGTAAGCTCACCTTCACGGCCACAACCTCTGGAGGAAGGAATGTACATTCAAGACTATATAAACAAGCCTCCATTCAACGACAATACTCGCTATAAAACAAGCACAAACCACTTGACGTGGGAAGCAACAAGGAAAGTCTCCAATGTATATCCTATCAAGCATGCATTTGCAACTGTATGAATGTTTAAAAGGAAATGATACCCAGAGCTCTGATGTGCATGCAACATAACGATGGTGCTCGCAATTAAAGAAAGTTCCCATAGAAAAAAATATAAAGCTCATTTACGCAAGCAAGACGCACGTACGAGTATCTGACAAACATGAAAATTCAATAGAAAGCACGCAACAACCAATGATAAAAAGAGTACATGGACTTAAACATGCTACGCTACCGGGAAAAGGTCACCAAACAAAGGGTCAGCGGCACAAGGGTTAACAAAACAAAACACAAAATTTTCTAATTCCCTCTCTGCCTTCTCCAGCACATCAAAACGACGATTTTCACGAGGAGTGGCCCCCCACCGATTAGCGCCATGTTTATCCGCAAAGGCAGACATAATAGCCCGTCGGGCTCTTATCTGGCCCAACAGATGAACCGAGCAGTCTTTCAGAGCCTGAGTAATCAGGCATGCCTCATAAAAACACTCGAGCTTGTCTTCAGCCGCATCAAGGATCGCCAGGGTCATCTCTGCTGGGTGAGAAGGGATGTCAGCAAGCACCGCAAGAAGAATCATCCGGAGCCAAATTGATCCCATTGGAAGAGGGAACCCCCTACGGATCAAGAGTTCATACGTCAATGCATCATATTCGGCATCGGTAAGGAGGGGATCCACAAGTCGCACAGCAAAGCGTGGAATCATCTCCTCAACGGGTAGCTCCCACGGTTGTCGACGAGCATGGGGGCGGTTGCAAGCCATAGCACTTAATTGTTTCCTCAAGATAAATCACCCTAAGTTGTAAATGGATTTCTCTGTGAAGAGAGAAAAAAAAGCTATGGCTTCAGGTTATAAAGGGAAGCATTAAATACTGTACACGGAAAATATTGCATGATGGAACTATTTCCAAGGCCCAGAAAAAGGGAAGGCATTGGAAATCAAAGAGGTGGAACTATTTCTAAGGCTCGCTTTCTGCATTTAATGTTGTACACAGAAAATATGGCATGAGAAGTTAAACAATCCCATCAATAGAGCCCCACGTGCAGGGCACGTGAGCACCAACCTTGGCACGTATTGAGAATTAAAATAGTGTCACGCGTGAATAACGCGTGAATGGATGCCGGTGTGAGATCAAAATCCCCAACAGTGCCTCACATGCCAAACATGTGAGCAACAACAACAATATGACAAAATTTCATAAAGAAAGCATGCAAACACAAAAGGGGAAGGAAAGACTTATCATTCATACCTTGAAAGTTCATACAAAAATAAAAAAAAATGTTACAATGGTAAGACATCAAATCCGGGACACGGGTTGAGGAATTCAAGAGTAAGGCCGTCTAAAATGTTTCTGGCCTCCCCGGCCATTCTCGTGTGGTTCCTCTCGCGCTCTCAAGCATCGGGATCTCCGCTGATGTCCTCCACCCTCCGATAGGCAGAGAGTATCGCCGTCTGTTGGAAAGCTTGATGCAGGATATCAACAAGATTATTTCTCCTTTTCTTTGAGATTAGGCCCATCAGATACACTGAATGTACCTTATCTTCGGTATCATCCAAAGCCTTAAGCTTCATACCTGCATAGAATAAAGGAAGCGCTTCCTAGATCGCCCTCATAATGAGTTTCAAAAGAGAAGAGCGATGAGGGAGTAGTCGACCGTTGTACTCGTTGAAGCGGCTCATGATCTCAGCACACTGAGCATTGGTGAACTCCTGGTTCTGGCTGCGGCCCAGTGCACGAATGTCTCCGTAAGAAATGATCTCATCAAGATCATACAAATGGGCAGCCATAGTATCTGAGATAAAGATCAGTGAGAATTTAATGGATAAACCAATCAAGAAGAATGCTTGTCTAAATGAACAGTGGATTTCAAATGACCCTACACATTCCCCAAAAAGAAATCCATCTTGGACTCTGCGAAGAATCAAACAGAGCAAGGGAATTAAATTCCCAGAAAACCCTATTGCAAACCTCTTCTTCTTGGTTGCAAAGAGACAACTCAGGGAAAGAAAACCCCAAGAAGTTCCTTGGGAAGAACTAAGTTCTTCATAGGAATTAAATTCCTTTTGAAAAAGTGGAATTAAATTCCCAGAAACATTTCTCCAGAGCCAAAGCTCTTTGAGATAGAATTAAATTCCATGGAAAAGACAAACACCACCATTGACCCCTGAAGACCAGAGAAACCCTAGCGAGGTCTATTGTTTAAGGATTGAATGGTTTTCTGTTTTTTAAAAGAACTTAAAAAAATGGGTTCTTGTTAAAAGGAAAAACCCTTGATGTGGATTTAAAATCCAATGGAAATTCCTGCAAAGTTTTTCAGCCGTTCAAAGATCATTACCTGAAGAAAAGGGTCTTTCTTGAACAGAATTAAACTATGAAGATTTTTGGAACAGAAAACTAAGCTCTGAGAACGAGAATTAAATTCTCAAAAGAAAAGTTAGCAAATGAGAAGATGAGCAAAGTGGAGGCGCTTCTGAAGAGACTGCTGCATTTATAGGATGTGATGGGAAATGCTTCATCTCCCCTATTCCCTAGACAGATCCAACGGTCACAAAAGTGACAGCGTTGCACTCACGTGCAGACACGTGAGAGCAACGCTATGGGGGCATTTGTTTCCTGATTAAAAATCAGGAACTACCTCAATGAGGTATCACGTGTTCACACGTGATCAAGGGTCACGTGTTGACACGTGACCAAGGGTCACGTGTTGACACGTGATCTCTTTACAGAATTAAATTCTAAGCAAGCAAAAGTGAAAACAAATGGCTAAGGAAAGACTCCAATGAGGCATCACGTGCTCACATGTGACCAAGGGTCACGTGCTCACACGTGACAAAAGGTCACGGGCTGACACGTGATGGTCTTTAGCCCAGTTAAAATACAGAATTAAATTCTGAATGAAGAGGAGTCACGTGCCAACACGTGATAGGCTTTAAAAGCCTTCTGAATTAATAGAATTAAATTCTAATTAAAGGAAATCGAAGACCCTAACTGGGAAAGTATTTCTCTAAATCTTTCCAAACAAAAAAGATTATGAGGGACCGTTGGATTATAAATCCAAGGGGGATTAAAAATCATCAATTTATGGAAAGATTTTAGACAAGGAAAGATTTCCCAAAATTTCACCAAAAATAACAAACAGATATCTTTTGGATTGAAAATCCAATGGTGAATAAAATTCACTGAATGATCTAAAGGATTATATTAGTTATGAAAACAAACAAAATCTTCCAATGAAAGATTTACTAAACAAATTGATTCTTTTCCTTCTCCTATAAATAGGAGCCAAGAGAAAAAAGAGAATTTTTGGGAGATAGAATTTTGGGATCTTGAAATTTTCTAAAGGCAAATAGCAGAGAGAAAAGAAAGGAGAATTTAATTCTCAAGAAAGAAAACCCTAGATGAGAAAACCCTAGATGAGAAAGGGGAAAAGGATCAAAACTTCAAAAAGAGAATTCAATTCTCAATCTAAGAGTTTAACTCTTCTGCAAAAAGAACTTAGTTCTTTTTCTGGTTGAAGATCTGCAGAAGCAAATCTTCCCATAGGTTGAGAATTTAATTCTCATCGGATTGAGATTCTACCATGCAGATCCAAGACTTAGAGGGAGAATTGAGTTTAGAGAATTTAATTCTTCCAAATTCACAGGAATTTAATTCCTCCAAGATAAAACTAGGGTTTACCCTATATGAGAATTTAATTCTCTCAAACTCACAGGAACTTAATTCTTTCAAGATAAAATTAGGGTTTAACCCTATATGAGAATTTAATTCTCTAAAATTGATAGGAATTTAATTCCTCCTAAAATGAAATTAGGGTTTAACCCTATATATAAGAATTTAATTCTTTCACATACATGGGAATTTAATTCCTCTAAAACATAATTAGGGTTTAACCCTACAGAGAATTTAATTCTTAAAAATAAAGAGACTTGAAAGATCTCCATGCATGCAAAAGTTAGGTCACGTGTCCCCACGTGACCCCTGAACAGATCTCCCAAAAATGAGAAGAAAAAAGCTTTGAGGTAATGCCTCACGTGCTCCCACATGACCTCCGAAACAACAAGAATTAAAGCAAAGGTGGATTCTAATTTGGGCGCCCTCACGTGTCCTCACGTGACCCCTAATAAAAGACTTAACAAATTAGTGCATGAGTGCCTATCACGTGCCCACACGTGATTGCCAGGAAATTAAAAGTGTTTAACACTTATTCGCAGATTTGAGGATAAAACAAAGGAGATCTGGCCCTATATTTGGGCGCCCTCACGTGTCCTCACATGACCCCTGATAAAAGCTTTAATAATCAGCGCACAAATATCTATCGCGTGCCAACACGTGATGGCCAAAAGAGCAAAAGTGTTTAACACTTATTCTCAGAATAAAGTAAAGGAGATCTGGCCCCACCTTTGGACGCCCTCACATGTCCCCACGCGATCCCTTTCTCTTTAGTGTTTAACATTAATTCGAGAGTTTTATTTCCAGTGTTTAACACTGTTGTCTTCTAGTGTTTAATACTAATTTGAGAATCTTATTTCTAGTGTTTAACACTAATTGAGAGTTTTATTGCCAGTGTTTAACACTGTTGTTATCTAGTGTTTAGCACTATTTTTAACCAAATTGGTTAATTTTCCAGAGGCAAAGCCTCCCATTCAAAATTGAGTAAGAAAACTCTGAGCTATAATGTTTAATGCTCAGTCAAAGACCAAAATGATAACAGAGCCCTCAAACTCTTGTTTAGCATTGCTAGGTGATGAAGGGCTGAACCCAGACAAGTGTTTAATGGTCCAACAAAGGGCCAATATTTCAAACTTAATTGGACTTAGCCCAAGTTGGCCATAAGTTCTCAATTCAAACTTAACTGAGCCAATGTGCTCATAATACAATTAATTGATCTTAGTTTCAAATTGGACTACAGGTCATTTAATCTACCTCGGTTCAAGGGTACATCTCTTCACTCCTTTGATATTTGTCGTTATAATTTCTCAACGTCTTCAAAGAGGTGACGGGTCCCGACAACCACACATTTCATAGACTATGACGTCTCTAAACTATAGACTGTGGGGTCCTTAAACTCATGGACTATGATGTCCTTAACCTCGACCGTGATGTCTTTAAACTAAACATTGGACTGTGGGGTCCTTAAGCCCATGGACTATGATGTCCTTAACCTTGACTGTGAGGTCTTTAAACTCACGGACTATGATGTCCTTAACCTCGACCGCGATGTCTTTAAACTAACAATGGACCGAGATGTCCTTAAACTAACAATGGACCGTAATGTCCTTAAACTAATCGACCACAATGTCACTAAACTAAACAATAGAGCCCAATTGCTCTTTTGTTGGATCTAAATGATCCCGTTAAGTTGATCTTAGTCTAAAATGAGACTAACGTATCCTTAACAAACGTTTAAGTTGATCTTAGTCTCAAATGAGGCTAACGTATCCTTAAACCCAACCCCCTAAACCCAAATCTAAGAAGATACGGATTTGGACTAGTCCATGCCCTACGGGCGACAATATAAATTAGTCTCCGTATACAATCCACGGACAACCAAAAACAAAACAAACACACACGACACAAAGTGACCATCTGGAGAAGGAGAAAGTTGTTACTGCGATGTGGTAGCGTAATTAACTATAGGGGTTTGCGCCTGCAGGGAAGAGCGTCCCCACAATCAAAAACCCCTCAAACGAGGGGGAATCTGACGAAGTCTGCTATATCGGCCGCATCCGTTTAAACCTTCGATACATGGTGTCATAAATCAACTTGGCATCTTCGGAGAGGTGGACGGATAGCACCAATTAGCATCTGCCCCGAAATTTAGGCAAGACGTCCACCGCGTCTCCCGTCTTTCGGAGGGGAACAAGCCCATAACCAAAATCCAATCTCATTTTCATTTTCTTTTATAAAACTATGAGCCCAAAAGCCCACTTTCTTTTCAAGCCACAGCAAATATTTAATTCTAATTAAATATGTGGTTGAACAACCTTATAGCACATTGGTTAAGTCCTTACATTGTTATTCCATAAGTCTCATGTTCAAATCTCCATTCTTGCAATTATTTTTTATCAATTTTTATTCTTCGCATAACGTACAAATGAGACCTTTCATTTCATCTTCTTTTTAACTCCCAAAATAATTAGAATGGTTCTGAGCCATAATTTATTAGAATTATGGTGGCCATAAAATTTTTTATATCTCACTCCTCTTTCTTTTCATCATCACACCTTTCTGTCATTTCATATATCTCTCTTCGTCTAAATTCCCCGAAAAAGAACATGAAGAAATTCTCAAGGAAGTCTCGCTAGAAACGTGAAACTATCGGCAGATAGACAAACCCGGTGACAATACCGGCTTATGTATGTAAGTCCCTTTTCTCTTTCCCTCCCTCAATTTCTTTCTCTTTCTCTTTCTATTTTTTATATTGCAATGAAAAACTTCCCTTGTGGTATCATAGTTCCTAAATAATTAATTAAATGGATACATATATAAATAATGAACACACACAAACATACACACATATATAGTTTGTAAAGTCTTTTTGATTACTCTTAATCCATATGTTAAGATTTCATAGTGACCAATTAGGATTGCATCATTTGTTGTTGTATTTTAAATTAATTTATTTAAATTTTGTAAAAAACCTGAAGTTACGAATAAATACCATGGTTTTCTCATTTCTCACATATGACATATCAATACCTTTACTTTTAAAATAATTTTTTGAAATTAATTTTTACTTCTGAAAATTTCAGGAAATTTACATATGATAGAATATATTTTTTCTGTACATGCTGTAAAATTTTTAGATCGAACCGCATAACGGTTTAGGAATTATATCATTTTTATTCACTGTTCGTAAAACAGAAACTGCAGTTATCGGTCAACTTCTAAGACACATAACTTGGTATACCTATGTCCAAATTGAACAAAATCAGATTTTTTGGATATATAAATCGAATAATCTAGATTTTCTTAGTTTTAAGTTTTTACTGAAAACCGACGTAAAATATAGAAAACTGTATTACAATATTAAGCGACGAATCTGGACAGAATCTGTCCTAATTCGCACACTGTTTTTAAATTGGACATAACTCGAACATCCGATATCTGTTTGTGACAAAATTTAGATGTGTAGATGCAGAATTGACAGAACTATAATTTTATGTATACTATATTACTTAGAAATGCATGAAACAACCCGATATAGGATTTGCAATACAATATATAGTTGCTGTCTAGAAATCTGAATTTCTGTTTTAAACGCTGATATTAGAACGATCATAACTAGAGCTTCAGAAATCCAAATTGCATGAATCTTAGTGTTTTAGATAATTACTCCGAAATACCTTCAATTTTCTAATAATCTTTGTAAGCTGAAACCTGATGGAAAGTAACTCAAATTGCGTTTTAAAAATGTGTGACGGTGCTGAACAGATTCTGACCTGTTTTGTGCGATGATACGAAAATATGTATATTTCCCAAACCGGTAGTCGTATTTAGGCGAGACTGAAACACACGTGTGTATAACACTAAAAGCTATGTTTTCATTTATATTCTTATTTCAAATGACTTAATTAACTAGTTGTACATATCACATATTTACAACATTGTTTTGGACGTTACTTGTATACTTATCTCATATCATGTTCTGTGATTGCTTATTTATGTTTATTTATATGACTTGTGATTAAATCATTACATGCTAGAATTGACTTGATCTTGATACGATTCAATCATGAATACTTGAACCCAATATGTACACTTGAACCAACTTGACTCGAACCATAAATACAATTAGCATGACTTGCACTTGACATGATTACATGAACTCAATCTCTTGAAAACTTGATATCATATATCACCTCTTGTATTCATAGATTCGATTTAGACTCAAAACATTAATCATAGACTTATATACACGGGGTGTTGGGGTAGTTTGAGTATGAATCCAACGGAATCTCATGAGTCCCATTAATACAAATTATGTTGCTGTGGTACCGGGCTGAAACGGTACAAATCATGTTGCTGTGGTACCGGGCTAAAACGATACAAATCATGTTGCTGTGGTACCGGGCTGAAACGGCACAAATCACGAATTCACGAATGAGGGCCCGTGTTTCCAAGCCCCTGGATGGCAGCCTGTTGGGTTTGGAATACTTCAATAACAATTGAAGTCCCGCTATTTTGGGCCCGTGATTCTTTGCCCCTGGACGATAGCTTTAGGTTCGAGAATATTATTGAGATTGGTTGATATTCACATTTGAACTCAAGTTAGTTAATTTTACCCTTTTAGAGACCTTTTAGGAAATTTGCATTCACTTCATGTTCATTATACCTACACTCCACGGTCATGCTATAATTGTTTACTATGCTTATGTTTATTGCCTTGCTTACATAGTTGTAATTAACATTATCATGTTATATTCGTTCATGTTTTATTTCCATTTATACTATATCACATGTCACCTTACATATTCATTTATATACTTCACATCTCACCTTTCTTGGGGACTTACCGAGCGCACGTTCGCTGACGGGCATTCCACCCATCTTTTTTTCTTTCTTGGAATGTTCGTCAGGTGATTTTGAGACATAGAATATAAAAGTGGTCGAAAAAGAGTACAACCAGTTCGTATCGCAGACAGACGTATAGTTTCAATTAGCTTTTCATTTCATTTTACCTTATTTATGTATGCTTCATTATTAAGGCTTATCATGTTAAATATCTTGTATTCAGATTTTTGTCTACTATGAATCATGAATGTAATAAATCAGAGTTGGATTTTATTTTTTGTTTGTTCTTGTTACTTTATGTTGCTTATAGATGCTTAATATATTTATTTCGAGAAACGGCCTTCTCATAATAAATACGTTGCGGGCTTACCACGTTATCGTTTTCTTCTACTGGGAAGCGGGGCATGACAGACTTTAGAGTTAAACTCCTAAAAAAAGGGGGTCTTTTGTGGAGTTAAACTACTAAAAAATCTGGATTCTAAGATTAAACTCTTTTGAGAATTTGGATCTTAGAGTTGAAATCCTTAAAGATCGGTTTGGAGTTGAACTCCTAAAGGAGAGATTCTTGTTTGGAGTTAAACTCCCGAGAGATTTTCGGAGATGATGAAAGATGACTCCTTTCTTCTCCCTTGAGCCCTGAATCATCTCTTGAGCCTTGGATCTTCCCAAAGTAGGATTTTTGGTGATGGGTCTCCTTCTTCCTGTTGGCTATAGTGCCATCAAGTCAATTATTGAATCGCAGGCACGCGATTGCGATGCTTGAGGGAGGACCTATACGGATAGAACAGTCTTACTCAAGATGATAGTATGCTATCTCGTTTGTCTTTATCATCATGTACATGCTTTATGTGGTATTACAGATCACTATTATATGTTGATAGAGCCCATAGGATTCTTTCTTGACTACCAGTATTATGATGGCGATCATATGCGTGGGAGCTGGGTGGTCTATAAGCATATCCTTAAATCTCCCAAGTCGTGGGAGTTTCGAGACCGGGCATCGATACTCCAGAGTAGACTGGTGTATACTGATCGAGACCCCGACGAGGGGCGGTAGCCAGGTCTCACAAGCCATTGGTGTTAGTTTGTTCACCTAAGATGGTATACAGGTGCTCATTGGGTTATGAGTACACTGGACGGACTCGCCGGGAACCTGCTAGTTGGAAGTATACCTATTATCAGATAGCAGTTCCCAGGTGACATGTGTGCAGGTTAGTCTGTCGACCTGAGATCGTCATTTGTCTTGTGTGAGTTCTCACTGTGCTTTGATTTTTACCCTACCACAGCTCAAAGAAGTCGTGCAAACAGGTTTTAGTTGGGTATAGTCCCAAGCCATATGGAGACAGTGAGCGGATCGTCGGGAATTTGTCTCTACCGGTGTTGGGGGTTGGTGTCGCGCAGTGCACGGGTGGCCATCACCAGAAATCCTTGGCCAAGATAGTCGAGAATTACTGATTTGGATTAGTAGTTTCTTAGTTGGTGATGAGCTTCATACCGAAATGAAATGTCGCGTTATTAGGGGTCTGATTTTATCCACCCCCTAAACTCGATATGTGATACTCTTAGAAGAACATACCGGACTGGACGGATATTATCATGGACAGGCTCAGTAGGGGTCAGGATGAGTTTGCTCGTCGGCCTCCCTTTCACTCAATACCTGGGTAGCCATTACGTACAGCTAGTGCCGCTAACGTGCTTGTGGTTAAACCCACTGCCAGCGTATTGACGAGTCTTTAGAGTTCCACACAGAGGGTTTCCCTGCTTCGGGCGAAATGATCTAGACGCCGTATGGTTTTACGGCAGGGTTCGATTATATACGTGCACTTATGCACGTATTAGGATTCGGACGGATAATACTAGTGGCTTTGGTTTAAGCCGGATTCTAGTATTATATTGTTGGATCATTTTCGTCTTATTGTTTTCGTATTTTGTCGGAATACAGATACGGGCATGTATATACAGATGAGGGGTATTCTTGTAATTTCTTATAAGGTGCTTCTGGAAGATACCACCTCATTTAGTTTTAACCATTTAGGATTAAATGGTTAATGAGGTGGAGAGGATGGGGTGTTGTTTGCATGGCTTTGTAGTGACTTACTGTTGCTATTCAAGTATGCTTGTTTTTTTGTTTTGTTGTGAGATATTTTGTTGACTTGAGATATTTTGTGTTGACTTAAGATATTTTGGAGACTTGAGATATTTATTTGGATGGTTTCAATTATTGCTCACAACACAACAACAAATACAACACTTAACCATTTTTTTTGAGTTGCCTCTCACTCTCATTCTCAAGCTTCTTCTTCTACCTCCACCCTTCAAGTCTCATGTGTTGAGAAACCTAAGGTGTTTGGAGACAAATTAATCCATCACTGCACTTACATCCTCTAAGCTATCTAGTTTAGTGATCTAGGTATACTAGTTACCTCGACTATTGAAGTAGGAGCCCGGAATACAAATCCTCAGGCGGATCATTTTCGATGGAGGGAGATCCGAGATCAAGCTAGATCATGGTGGCCTCTAAGAGGTTGGGAAGGTGGTTGAAGACCGAAGGACACGGATCAATTCGGTATAACTATTCTTAACTCCTATATATTTAATTTGCTAGTTTAAGGTTCATGGTAGATCCGGGTAGCGGGTTGTGTTATCGCCAGTTTTAAAAAATTTTGTTCCGCAATCGGCCATGGTTTGACGGCCATGGTGCTTGCATAACCCAACATTTCCTCCTCTCGGTTGGCTGGATCTTGGAGAAAAGAGGGCGAGACTTAAAAACCTCCATTTTTAGAGATTTGATGGAAGATCGAGCTCCTCTTCATAAGTTTTATGATGAAAAACTATTTTTTTAGGAAAAGAAAAGTTAAACTCTTGATTTAATTCAAGAAAGAGGAAGAAAGTTTAGAACCTTGAGGAAGGAGAAGGAGGCACAAAACCCTAATTTTTTAGAGAATAAAAAAAATTGTTGATTTTTTCCATCATGTTTGCCTTTTATAGGCTACACACTTTACATATATCCCCTTGGGTTTTTTCATATGACACTTGTGCCACCCCATGCCTTATGTGCTTATTTTTTTTGCACATAAGTCATGCGGTTTACAAAATTTTGGCTTTTTGCCCATATTTCATACATTTATTTCTAAAAAATTATTTTAAACTAATTTATGGCTTCATTCTTTTTATCATGGGGCCGGACTTCTCCATGCTCGGTCTTGACTTGAGCTTGGGCCCACTTGGGTTGGGCTTGGGCCCACTTGACTTGGTTTTGACTTTGATTTTGACTTGGTCAACCGAGGTGTAATTTTTGACCCCAAATTGTTCCATAGACACAATAACAATTATTTTCTATTCTCTTTCTGGTTTTTAGTATTCAAAAGATCAAGTTTTCGGAGCAGTTCTCTGCCAGTGCAACGCTGTCACACCCCGCTTCCTAAAATACACGAATACGGCATGTGACAGAGCCAACCACGCTACCTATGACTAGGAATAATCTCTCCATAGTCACATTACGGCTGTTAATCAGATATCAAGAACAGTAAATAAAATCTAACTAACACATGTCCATCTGCCACAGTAAATAAAAGTAAATAAGTACATCCAGTGGAAACGAATCAAGACCCAATGTCACGACCCGGAATTGGCACGTGACCGGCACAAGAATTACGTGAAATCTATAGGACCCCACCGTAATTCAAGTAAGCTGAAGCCCAGAAATCTAAACCTTTTTACGGAAAAATAGTGGAGGTGCAGTTTTGAAACATCGACATAATGAATTCAAGCCTTTCTTTAAAAGTATGCAACATCATATGAAAATGCAACAGTTTACATACTATCTTTGAAATCATTTTCATCCTTAAAGTTTGGGCAGCACCTCCCTTGTATATTTTGATCCAAAACCACATACAAGCAATGAAAAAGGCATCCCCAAGCGGGAGCTAGCTCTTCGCTAATTGGCGGAATCACAACCATGCAATAAAGCACATATACGAAGCCCTACAGTGAAGATCAAACACAGAAAGAATAATAAGTAAACCCAAGACATTATCCAGCTCAAAAGAAAGACAATACACCCATCTTGCTCTGATCTTCAAGAAATATACAAGTTTGTGTCTAGGTATACCAAATATACAAAGTCTGGTTTCTGGTTCATGGGGATTTAACTATACACAATAGAAAAAATAGGTACAAGGGTGGTCATGATCCAAATGTGCATCCCACTTATCAAAGCAAAACACCCTGAAGAAGGCTGTGTGCCAGAGAGCCGCAACTAATCCGAGCAGTCGAACCTGCAAGAAAACTGTGGCACAACGGGGGTGAGTTGCCAACTTGTGAGTAGAAAATATCAGCAGGTAGAAATTGAATGAACAACAATCTCTAGGTCATACTGTAACATAAAGGCAATACTATGTGGTATCCATGGTGATCGTGTATGCATATGTATCAACAACAATGTCGTACCAATAATCAGTATGTAATATCCAATCGTCCTAAATATATGCATATATACGTGTGTGTCATTCAACGTGTGTTTATCAACGACACATCAATTATCATGAAACCTGAGTGTCCAACATCGACACTCGAAATATCATAAAACCCGTGTCCAGCATCGACACGTAAATCCTCATATCTCAGGCGCCGCATCCTCGGATTGTCCCTCATATCCATCCGATCTTACGATTCCGGTTGGTATCCTCTGGATAACCGCCGAGCTCAAACTATCACCGGTAGGTAGTGCTCCTCTGCTGGGCTCATCGTTTATCTATCGATCTTTTTGCTCCGGGGTACCATACTGGGTCCACTATGTACACTCAGACGGTGCCTCCTCACTCCTCGAATCGGGTATCTCATAGCTCAGAACCGAGAAAACTCATGGTGGACACCACAAATCACATCACGAGAAACCGCGTTTTTTAAAACAATCATAAGACTTGTTAAAATATACCAGCGGTTCTCAAATCCAGAGATCTCATGAAAAATAGCATCTTATATGCATCTAACTAAAAAGTGCAATATATGCAAGTATAGAACAGTACTGTAAGTATCTCATGTGTTATTATGTAAGCATATCATGTGATAATTACTAAGCAATGATTGTACTTTTCAATCAAGAGAAATACATGAGATAACGGTTCTATTGTGTAAGTGGCATGGCAATTATCGATGATGAATGTGTGAGCCAGCAAATCTGTGTAAGTGTAACATGCGCATCATCGGTAATAGTGCAGGTGTACTAGCAGACGAAGCCATATACAGGTAAGTGCTAAAAACATAATACATATGTCACAAGGAAAAGATACAACCTAAGCATGAACGGTATAAGGTACACAACTACACCTAGATTCATCAATATAAACCATTATCTACCAAGGTGTTTAGAAATCAATGATTCTCCGAATCAAGACAATCCAAAAATCGGCGATCCAGTCTCATAGTATCAGATGTGGCGCTATCACCAAACATCATCCTCAAGTCACGAGTGCAGACCAATCATCCGGTATATCTTATCGCGTACGGTAATCCATCGTACGATGTCATCAAACAGAATAAAGATCTATCGTCCTATTCATAATATCATCTCTTATTCTCATATATATATCTCGGCATAAGTATATATGTATAAATATCGCCTAGCATCCGTATACCAACATATCAATCCAAGTCATTGTTTCATCATATTCTCATTTCATCATATCAACATCTCAATTCAAGTCATCTTTTACTTATCATTATGATTATATCCGTAGGTACTTAAGCTTTGGTTTCTCCAATTATATTCTGCATATCGGTTCTCCCATTACTATGGTTGCGGGGGTGCTATACGCCATCCACCCGACTTCCCCCGTAGATAAAGATCTACTCACCTGCTAATCCTTGCTTTAGCCAAAGTCGATGAACTTCTTGTTCTCCTTCGTCATCTCGAAAGACCACGCAAAGGTACCTATAAATCAATACACATCGTAACGATATCAAAACCAAATCCAAAAACCGATACGGCACGCGAAGTGCTCATAGGTTAGAACCTATAGCCCAAGCATGCAAGAACAACCAAATAACTCTCAGCGTTAACGTCCAAACGTCCAACGACCGTGTCCAAACTCAAGCACCAAAACCAAGTTTTCACAAATCGGAAACCTGAAATCAGCAACCTAGAAAAGCATTCTCAGATTCTACCCTAAGTGAAATTAGGAGATTTTGCATATAGGGTAGGTCTCAACATCAGATAACAGAGCTATGAACCAAAATCCACACCAATTCATCATGACCACGCCGCAAATTGCAGCCTGGGGGATTAAATCTGCGACCATAGTGAGGAGGTAGGGGCTCGGGTTTCAAGGGTAGCTTCTAATTAGCCTACACAACTCTCTGTGTTGGGAACTTATTTTATAGAGCTCTCGAGTCATAGTAGATTCTACAAAGTCATCATAAATCGTCAAAAACCGACATCGGGAAAATTTTAAGTTTGTGTTTTGGGGTTCTAGTATCAAGTTTATCCAGAATATCATCACTAAAGGTTTGTAGTCACTAACTAAACCTCAATTATATCTCTACCACCCAAATCACCTACTAAAATCATTCTAGAATTTTCCAAGATCACTAATCTAGTTTAATCGAACTCTAAACATAACTAGGTGGTTAAGAATCTAGATAACAAGAAGGAAAGTGAAGGGTTTAGCTCTTGGAGCAATTGAAGAAAATTCTAAGATGGTTCAAAGTGCTCAAAATCCAAACTTGAGCTTACTGTGGGGTGTAGGATGAGGCGGTGCGCATTTTTTGTGAAGGAAGCCATAGGTTTTGAGGTGGTTTTTGAGATGATTCTCATGGGGTAGTGAGGGTGGAGGATGAGGAGAAGGAGTATGAAGATGAAGGATGAGGTGAAGAAAATTAAGGGTGAAGGAAAAGGGATGGGAGACATAGTCAAGGGAAGACCCCCCTCTCTCAAGCCCATGCTCACTTGTCCTCCTCCATGTCATCTTGTCTCCCGTTTCTTTTTCTTTTCTTTTAAAACCCAAATGCAATAAATACTAAATGGAACCATGCATGCAACAAGAATGCAATATGTCATGGTGCACTAGCCATGGTTATTAAGAAGTTGGATTTGGCTTAAAGCATGATTAGTAGTGCACTAATCAAGTTTAATATAAACTTGCATATAATTAATTGCATAATTATTTATAAAATATCCAAATCCAATAAATACCTTTATAATTAATAATTCATACTAATATCCAAATATTGGTGTATATATAATTATACCATTTTACGAAAACCCCAAATTCATACTCGAACAGTTTTCGTGAAATTTATTATTTTATTATTTAAATTCAAAAAATATTATTTTATATTTATGAAATATTACAATCTTCCCCCCTTAAATAAATTTGGTCCCCAAATTTAAATTTAAACCTCTAAATACTAAAACATTTCAGTAATCAGTCAAATCAACGGGGCTCCGAAATCATGAAATACTCCAACGTAACACAGCGCATCGTTTGCGCAAGAAAACGAGTGCGAAACTCCAAAATCGAAACTCCGTCAAGTGTCACGCAATCATATGAGTTATGATGAAAATGCTAGCCTCGAAATCCACTACTAATCTCAAATATACTATAATCAAAATCATAATACGTATATAGTACCAATCCTTGTAAGACCCTCTAAAAGCTGAATAAAACACATGTAAAATTCTTTCCAAATCGCCGTGCGATGCGTAACTCACGGTATAAGTAGCGGACGTTCATTTTGTAAAGAAATAGATATATGCCTATATATGTTTTGCTCCGTGCGATGCGTAACTCACGGTACACGTAGCGGACGTTCATTTTGTAAAGAAATAGATATATGCCTATATACGTTTTGCTCAAAATATACGTCCTGCCTTTTTTTTTTGAAATATCCCAAAAGATTTCCTTCGTAAAAGTTCGTATCACTATGGGCACATAGGAAATAGCGAGATGATAGTTTCCTTTTGAAAACCTCTTGGTAAACACCGATGCATGCGAAAATACTCAGGTACTGTTCTCAGACCAGTCCTGCTCGGTTACCATATCATAAAAATATGATGCTCATAATTAAATCGGCCTCAAAAGGTATATCCAATATCACATGCGACTGGTGCGTACGGAAATCCAAATCAAATACAAGTCCGCGAATGCGCACATAAGCAAAAAATAAGCGCAACGGGTGTGCACGAAAGCATATGTCAAGTGCAACAGGTGTGCATAACAACAATATCAAGTGTATCTAGAGTGCACGAAAATCTCAATCAAGTGTAACTAACATGTTCAAATAAAAATCTCGATCAAATGCATCCGGTGTGCATAAATTCACATTCGATGCGTCCAGTGTGCACGAAAATCTAAATCAAGTGCGTCAGGTCCGCACAAAACATCTAGTGTAACAGATGCACGAAAGCAATATCAGGTGCACTAGGTGCCCGAAAACTCGTCAATTTCCCAAAAGCGCATAAAAATGACATCGAGTATACCAAAGTGTATAAAATCATAAACGTGTGCGTACACAAAACCCATATCAATACACTGCAAGCACATGTGAACTATACCGAGTGCATAAGTCAAAGTCAAGTGCATACGACATGCACGAAGTCAAAATCGACAGTATCGAAATACATAAAATCATAAATATGTGCAGCCAAGGTGCACGAAAACATCCATCATGAAACCAAATCATCGAAACTCAAAATCCAATGATAGAAGCGTGATACTCGGATCACTAAAATGCAAATCGCAATAAATTATATTGAGGTACACCTCCTTCAATGTCGAAAAATGCCGGTGCGCCCCAAGCTGGCAGAGCAAGGACATCCCCTTGCCTCCTGCTCATGGTCTGGCGTCCCCTGTCTCTGAGTCCCTGTTTTCTCTGTGGATTACCAATCCCATAATCTTTCTGCTCGTCAGCCCGGTTAGGTGTAACGACAGAAACGGTCCCGTTCTGTCACTCCTCTAATCATCTCTTGGCCAATTAACATGACTACTCGTAAAATAGTACGTTACTAATGACGGCATCTGGCCCTCTGATTATGCGCGACACAACTGATCCTAGATGCAAATCTTTATCGCTATAGCATCCTGAAAAGAACCTGCTTATGGTCTCTTCCGATCTCACCTATGCCAAACTGTACGGAGGTTGGCACTCATTACTTAATCCTTTTCTCATTCTGGATAGTTGCAAACTCATCACGACTTTCCTCTGGAATTTTTGTTGTATCCAACGCCTCTGCATACATATCAATCCTCTGGTATCAACGGGGAGTAACAACAGCTCGTTAATATCTCGCACGAACCTCTTGTCCAATTGTCTTCATTATCTTCCATTTCGATGTCATGTCTTGCCGGCTGCGTACGAAAATTCGTTCTCGGCTATAGTTAATCTGGAGTCTCTCATAAGGACTCAAAATTACAAACTCGGGTATCTTCACCGTTCTGTGGAAGATATCTAGCCGATCACGTCCTCGAGAACTCGTCCCAATCATCGGAGGAATACGCTTCATTTGTCCTTTCTTAATCAACTCACAACACGTCTGGGTGAGGTCCTTCTATCTGAAGCTGGTCAACTTACTGATCTCGCATCGGAGCATCCAACGAACAATGTTCTCTCTTGATCGATTTACTCTAGATCTGAGTAAGATCTTTCAAACTGGAATTCTTCCACTCAACTGAGCCTGCGTCGGCGCATCCAATTAGATGAATCATGTTAGTCACTCTATTCAAGATGGACTAGCGATCTTCTGTCACATCCCTGCCTGTAAGCTCCTGTAGTTTTAGTTTATAAACACTGGAGGCGACATCTCGTCATTCTCAGCAACAGCTGGGTCATCTTTCTGCACGGTAGACAACGTCGCGATCTCTGGGGTAGGCTGTACATCAACAGTCCTCACAATCTGGCAGCCTCTATCAATGGCCCAATCATCCAGTACAGATCCGAACACTCATCTCAAACGAGAGATCTCAACACAAACAATAAACCGATACGTTCTTATGTCACCAGAAGAAAATCATGGTCAGTCCTCGTCCGTGACGAGCTCGCTCTGACCCCATCTCAAGCCGCAGTTCTCTCTGCTCTCGTAGCCATGGTGACAGAAACCACAAGCAAAATCTATGAAGATAGATCATAAGAACGAATGGAATTGATAGATCTGAAATGAAAATATGATCATAGGAAAGAATGGAGTTTATGTGAATATGATCATAGGAACGAATATAATCAAGGATCTCAGGAAATGTACATCCTAAGGTCACTTAAGCGGAGCAGCGTGTCATAAGTATGCTGCGGAACATACACACGGTACGTCACTTTACTCAAGTTACCTATTCCATCAACTAAGGTCAACCTATAAGACGAAAACTCGGGTCCAAAATCCCCCTCAGTCAAGTCTAAGTTCTGTAAGGTCAAGCCTAAACTCGAACCAAGGTTCTTAACGCTCTGATACTAATTTTGTCACGACCCAAAATTGGCACGTGACCGGCACGAGAATTACGTGAAGTCTATAGAACCCCGTAGTAATTCAAGTAAGCCAAAGTCCAGAAATTTAAACATTTTTGCAGAAAAATAGTGGAGGCGCAGTTTTGAAATATCGACATAATGAATTCAAGCCTTTCTTTAAAAGTATAAGCAACATCATATGAAAATGCAACAGTTTACATCTATCCTTGAAAACATTTTCGTCCTTGAACTTTGGGCAGCACATCCCATGTATATTTTGATCCAAAACCACAAACATGCAATGAAAAAGGCATCCCCAAGCGGGAGCCAGCTCTTCGCCAATTGGCGGAATCACAACTACACAATAAAGCATATATACGACGCCCTACGGCGAAGATCAAACACAGAAAGAATAATAAGTAAATCCAAGACACTATCCAGCTCAAAAGAAAGACAATACATCCATCTCACTCTAAGCCACAAGAAATATACAAGTCTGTGTCTAGGTCTACCAAATATACAAAGTCTGGTTTCTGGTTCATGGATCTTTAACTAGATACAATAGAAATAATAGGTACAAGGGTGGTCACGATCCAAATGTGTATCCCACCTACCAAAGCAAAACACCCTGAAGAAGGCTGTGTGCCAACGAGCCGCTACTGATCCTAACAGTCGAACCTGCAAGAAAACTGTGGCACAACGGGGGTGAGTTGCCAACTTGTGAGTAGAAAATATCAGCAGGTAGAAATTGAATGAACAACGATCCCTAAGTCATACTGTAATATAAAGGCAATACTATGTGGTATCCAGGGTGATCGTGTATGCATATGTATCAACAACAGTGTCATACCGGTAATCAGTATGTAATATCCAGTTGTCTAAAATATATGCATGTATACATATGTGTCATCCAACGTGTGTCCATCAATGACATATCAATCATCATGAAATCTGAGTGTCCAACATCGACACTCGAAAATATTATAAAACCCGTGTCCAGTATCGACACGTAAATCCTCATATCCCTGGCGCCGCATCCTCGGATCGGCCCTCATATCCATCTGATCTCACGACTCCGGTCAGTATCCTCCGGATAACCGCCGAGCCTAAACTATCACAAGTAGGTAGTGCTCCCCTGCTGGGCTCATCGTCTATCTATACGATCTTCTTGTCCCGGAGTACCATACCGGGTCCACCATATACCCGCAGATGGTGCGTCCTCACTTCTCGAATCGGGTATTTCATAGCTCAGAACCGAGAAAACTCATGGTGGACACCACAAATCACATCACGAGAAACCGCGGTTTTAAAACAATCATAAGACTTGTTAAAATATACCAGCGGTTCTCAAATCCAGAGATCTCATGAAAAACAGCATCTCATATGCATGTAACCATAAAGTGCAATATATGCAAGCATAAAACAGTACTGTAAATATCTTAAGTGTCATCATGTAAGCATGTCAAGGTATAATTACTAAGCAATGATTGTACTTTTCAGTCAAGAGTAATATAGTGAGATAACAGTTCTACTGTGTAAGTGGGATGGCAATTACTGATGATGAATGTGTGAGCCAGAAAATCTATGTAAGTGTAACATGCGCATCATCGGTAATAATGTAGGTTGTAGGGTGTTTTTCATCACCCCATTGAGATGGGAATATGCGTCGCTTGTCAGGTGTACTACAGATTCTCCCTGCCTAGGGTAAGCGGGTTTTTTTTATTATGGAGATCCGAATCTCCGGCAGCCGCGGATTAAACTGCCGTTAATTACCCATCGCCTTTAGAGCGAAGGAACCTCCGATTGACAGGTCAAACCGGTCATACGAACTCAATGTGTAGTGTGCATGTGTTGTGTTTTGAGGGGTGTTCCCGCCAAAATTTTCGGCTAAGAGCTACTTATTCCCCTATAAAGAAGGGGAGAGTCCTCAAAATTTCGTCCAAGAGCTACTGATTGTGGAGATCACGGCGGGACAAACGTCTTGCCAGAATCTGTTTATTGCCGAAAGCCAGGAAAGACAAACGTCTTGCCTGAATTTGAGGGCAGATGCTATTTGAGTTTATCCGTCCACCTCTCCAAAGAAGCCAAGTTAATTTATGGCACAGTGCATCGGAAGTTTGGACGGATGCGGCCGTTGTAGCAGACTTCGTCAGATTCCCCCTCGTTGGCGAGGGTTTTTTGATTGTGGGGACGATTTTCTCTGCAGGCGCAAGCCCCTGCAGTTAATTACGTTACTGCGTAGCGATAACCACTTTCTCCCGCTCTAGATGTTCACTTCGTGTCGTGTGTGTTTGTTTTGTTTTAGGTTGCCCATGGATTGTATACGGAGACTAATTTGTATTGTCGCCCGTAGGGCGTGGATTAGTCCAAATTCGTACTTTCTTAGTTTGGGTTTGGTTTGATTTAAGGATCGTTAATCTCGTTTGAGATTAAGATCAACTTAAATGTTTGTTAAGGATACGTTAGTCCAATTTTAGACTAAGATCTACTTAATAAGGTTTTAGGATCATTCAAATCCAACAAAAAAGCATTTGGGCTCTATTGTTTTAGTTTAAGGACGTTACGGTCCGTTGTTAGTTTAAGGACGTTTCGGTCCACGGTTGGTTTAAGGACATCATAGCCCATAGAGTTTAGTTTAAGGACGTTGCGGTCCATTCGGTTTAAGGTCATCATAGTCCATGGAGTTTAGTTTAGGGATGTTGCTTTCCATTGGGTTTAAGGACATCATAGTCCATGGAGTTTAGTTTAGGGACGTTGCGGTCCATTAGGTTTAAGGATATCATAGTCCATGGAGTTTTAGCTCATCGGTTTAGGGATGCGCCAAGAGTTATTGGTTATTGGGACCCTCCACCTCTCTGAAGACGTTGAAAAATTACAACATGTATCAAAGGTGTGGTGAGATGTACCCTTGAACCAAATTCCAAATCGAGGAGTTATCGATTCTGAGCATAGAGGCTTGATTTGCTTGGAGATTTAATCTCAGGAGGAACTTAACCAATTTGAGATTGAAGTTGGTTACTTACAGTGATAAACACTAATGTATTTTTAGTGCTTACGTGCTCCCACGTGATGTTCTAAGGCAGTGTTAAACACTGAAAGTTGAAGGTGCTCACGTGTGGCACGCGAGGCTCTAAAGTAGTGTTGAACACTGGAATTTGAGATTGCTCACGTGTTGCACGTGATGCTCTTGAATGTTGGCTTTGTTCGCTTGGGTTTATTCCCTATTTTATATATAAAAGTGTTGAGCACTTGGCTCACGTGTGAGCACGTGAGGCGTCCGAGATGGGAACTGTTCTCTGGATTTTATTCCTCTTTCACTTATAAGTGCTAATCACTTGGTTCATCAAACGGTCACATGCGGACACGTGAGGCGCCTTCAAAATGTGAGCGTTGTCTTGGAATTTCCCCCTTTTTTATATACAACTGTTTGGGGGTCACGTGGGAACACGTGAGGCGCCCTAAAATTGAAACTGTCTTTAGGTTTATTCCTTTATTCATGTAATTGTTGAGCGCTCGCTTTAAAGGGTCACGTGGGAGCACGTGATTTAGTCTCAGTCATTCTTTTTGTTCATCAGAGGTGCTCACGTGGGAACACGTGAGCTTTGTTATGTAGCATTGAACGCTAATGAATCACCAGGCTGTTCTTCTATAGTTCTGAGGAATCAAGTTCTTCTTTTTTTCTTTGTAGGGATTAAATTCTTTTTAAAGGGTTAAACCCTAGTTTCGGAGGAATTAAATTCCCATATGTTTTGTAAGAGTTAAACTCTTTTGGATTCAGTTCTTTCCCCTAGGTTTTGAATCTGCATGACAGAATCTCCCCGATGAGAATTAAATTCTCAACTTGTGGGGAGATCTGATTCTGCAGATCTTAACCAGAGGAAGAACTAAGTTCTTTGAGAAGAGTTAAACTCTTGGTTTGAGAATTAAATTCTCTTTTTGTGGGAGCTTTTGGGAGGGGTTCCTCTTCTTTAGAGAATTAAATTCCCTCTCTATTTTTCTTCCCCTCTCCCTCTGTGTGTCTTCTTTTTCTTCTCCTTTCCTTCCTTCTATTTAAATGAGAAGAAAAAGAATCAATTTGTTAAGGAATCCCTCAATGAGAGATCATGATTGATTTCATGATCTTTTAGATCAATCGGTGAATTTTATTCATCGTTGGATTTTTAATCCAAAGGCTCTCTGTTTAACAGAGAAGATTTCTTGTTTGTTTAACAAGATTATGAATATCTTGTTTGTTTTAACAAGATTAGAATTTTATTCTATCATATCTTTTTAGTTTAACAAGATCAGAAATATATTTTCTTAATATAGAATTTAATTCTATCATATAGATACCTCGTTAGTTTAATAAAATTAGAATTTTATTCTAACATAGAATTCTGATCATATGAATATCTTGTTAATTTAATAAGATTAGGAAAATATTTTTCTATGATAGAACTTTATTCTATCAGATGATCACCGTTGGATGTTTGATCCAAAGGTCATCTGTTTAACAGAGAAGATCTTTTTAGTTTGAGAAAGATCAAGAAAATATTTCCCAAAATAGAATTTAATTCTAGAATTTGATAGGAGCATTTTAAATTGGGGTGCTCACATACTTTGCATGTGAGAGGCAAGAGAACTCATGTGTTTAACACGTGACCCCCGCTGTGAGTTTTAGCCTGTTTATGTTCAGCGCTCATATGCTTTGCATATGAGCACTCACGTGTTTTACACGTGAGCCCTGTTTGGCCATTTAAGTTTATTTTATTCAGCTCTCATACGCTTTGCATATAAGCGCTCACGTGTTTTACAAGTGAGGCATGTTTGGCCATTTAAGTTTATTTTATTCCGCGTTCATATGCTTTGCATATGAGTGCTCATGTGTTTAACACGTGATGCCTGTTTGGCCCTTAATTTTTTTTATTCAACGCTCATACGCTTTGCATATGAGGTTCACGTGTTTTACACATGAGGCCTGTTTGGCCATTAATTGTTTTATTTTCAGCGCCCATGTGCTTTGCATATGAGCGCCCGCGTGTTTAATATGTGAGGCCAAATTTTAAGGACTCCCCCTTCTTTATAAGGGAACAAGTAGCTCTTTGCCGAAAATTTTGGCGAGAACAAATACCCTCTACTACTTTACCCACGTATGTATGTACGTAGGTGAAGTAGTGCAAAGTAATGTGTGACCATAGAATTGATGGCCTAGGAGACAAGTTTAGGGTCCTGTAACCTAAGACTTTCCAACTTTATGAGCCATGAGTCGAGACGGGTCGAGAACTTCTCGCAGGAACATTATTTTCCCTCTGAGTCGAGATGAATCGAGAAGTTCTCGCAAGGACATTAATTTCCTTACGAGTCGAGCCAAATCGAGAATTTATCGCAAGGACACTAATTTCCTTACGAGTTGAAATGAATCGAGAAATTATTGGTTGACTTGATTCTGAGACGGAGCATTGTTCCGGCGGGGAGGTCATTGGTTGACTTGTTTCCGAGATGGAGCATCCCGAGACGGAGCGTTTCTCCGGCAGGGAAGTCATTGGTTGACTTGTTTCCGAGACGGAGCGTTGCTCCGGCAGGGAGGTCATTGGTTGACTTGTTTCCGAGACGGAGCCTTGCTCCGGCAGGGAGGTCATTGGGTGACTTGTTTCCGAGTTGAAGCTTTGCTCCGGCAGGGAGGTCATTGGCTGACTTGTTTCCGAGAAGGAGCGTTGTTCCAGCGGGGAGGTCATTGGCTGACTTGTTTCCGAGACGGAGCGTTGTTCCGGTGGGGAGGTCATTGGCTGACTTGTTTCCGAGACGGAGCATTGCTCCGACCGGGAGATCATTGGCTGACTTGTTTCCGAGACGGAGCCTTTTTCCGGCGGGGAGGTCATTGGCCGATTTATTTCCAATACGGAGCGTTGTTCCGACGGAGAGGTCATTGGCTGACTTGTTTCCGAGACGGAGCGTTGTTTCAGCGGGGAGGTCATTGGGTGACTTGTTTCTGAGTCGAAGCATTGCTCCGACGGGGAGGTCATTGGGTGACTTATTTCCGAGTCGAAGCATTGCTCCGAAGGGTAGGTCATTGGTTGACTTGTTTCCGAGTCGAAGCATTGCTCCGACGGGGAGGTCATTGGTTGACTTGTTTCCGAGTCGAAGCATTGCTCCGACGGGGAGGTCATTGGGTGGCTCTAGGTTGTCTGTGAACCGTAGAGTCTTGAAACCGGGGACTTTGCCGTGGCTCCGATTGGTGATGTCGCGTCCGTATCCTTCTAAAATGAGGAGGAACGCCGCTGTTGGTCTCCAGCCTGTAGATGTGGCCGTCGAGATTTGAAACTAGGGACTTTGCCTTGGCTCCGCTTCGTTGCGACTCTGAGGTCGGTTGTTGACGTCACGTCTGCATCCGGTTGGAGTGAGAAGAAACGCCGTTGTTGATGTTTAGGCTGTAGATGTGGTCGTCGAGATCTGACTTCCTTTTGACGCAGCCCGGTAGGGAAATGTAGTCCCTTTTCGCTTATGCCCATGGATTGTATACAGGGGTCACTATGGATTTACCTGCAGGGCAAAAGTTTCATTTCATTTTTTTTGTTTTCTTTCCGCGATGCTCTATCATTTCAGCTTTTTATATCGCGAAGGTCGCGATTGCCCAATCATTTCGGCTATTTTTCGCGGTGCCCAATCATTTAGGCTATTTTTCTTTTTACTCGCTGCTTTTTATTGGGAGTTACACGATCATTTCGTCTGTATATATATATATATATTGTTTCTGGCTCGCTGATTTTGTTGCGAGTATGGACCTGAGATCTGATACCAATCTTAGCATCAGCATCGCTGCGACTGGAATATTGCCAGGAGCGAATCATCACTTGCCGTGAAAGGACTTGGAATTTGTTACCGATTTAGGCATCAGCATCGCTACAACTGGGATATTTCCAAGAGCGAATCATCATTTGCCTTTGTCAGTTCGAACAAAAGTGGCTTAGTAAACAGGGTTAGGATCTTGTCGACTAAGGCTTTTGCCTTCATGAGCCGTAAGGGTCTCATAAAGGTGTTTCTCCCTACGAGTCGTGAGGATCTCATAGGTGCGTTTTCTTCTTAGGAATTGTGAGGATTCTTAAGTGCGTGTTCTCTTATAAGTCGTAAGGATCTTACAAGAGTGTTTTCTCCTTATAAGTCGAGAGGACTTACAAGTGTCGTTCACTACATGAGGACATTTCGTGCCATTGGTGGAACTTGGTGGGGGAGACGTTTATTTATGCCCATGGATTGTATACAAGGGTCAATATTGAACCGTTTGTAGGGCAACCTGGAGGATGTGATGGCTTAAGAACAGGTTCAGATCCCTGTAGCTTAAGGCTTTTGAATCCTATGAGCCGTGAGGGTCTCATAAGGGAATTCTCCTTACGAGTCGTGAGGATCTCGTAAGTGTAATTTCTCCTTAGGAATTATGAGGATTCCTAAGTGTTTTTCTCCCTTGTGAGCCGTAAGGATCTCACACGGGTATTTTCTCCTTACGAGGTCGAGAGGACCCTGCAAGTGCACAAGAAATTTTTTTATGAGTCTGCGCCTTTTTGGGTTTTCACAAACTCGCGGGTAGCCCTGCTGTTTTTACTTACGGAGCCCTTTCGGGTTTTCATCCGTGCCCATTTCGCTTATGGACATACCATTTTTTTTGCCGCGTTAGCCTAAGGATGCTGCGGTTCGTAGTATTTTAAGGGCGTTTCAGTCTGTAGCTAGTTTCAGGACATCGCGGTCCATTTTTAGTTTAGGGGCGTTTCGGTCCGTTGTTAGTTTCAGGATATTGCGGTCCATTGTTAGTTTGGGGACGTTTCGGTCCACAGCTAGTTTAAGAACATTACGGTCCATAATTAGTTTAGGGACATTTCGGTCCGCAGCTAGTTTAAGGACATTACGGTCCACAGGAGTTTTGAGGCGAGATTTCGCCGGATATTACTTATAGAGTTTGGACTCAGGAAGATAGCGAGCGGACATAGGCGCCGTCATCTATCATTGACCTGGGCCGTGACTCGTCAGGCGTAGTATTTTTTTATGAATCGGCCGTTTATTAGCCAGAAGAGTCTTTCGTCATGCATATCCATGAGCAAGTAAGCCCCATCTTGGTAGACCTTGTCTATAATGTATGGGCCCTCATAGTTTGGCTCGAATTTCCCCCGTTTGGCACGATTGGGGATCATATGTCTTTTGACAACTAGCACGAGTTCGCATTAGCGGAATGTTCTCGGCCTAGTTAATCTTTCGTTTGAGCGCGTCATCTTTGCTTTGTAAGCCTCCAAGTTTTGGTGTGCCATGAGACGAGTTTCCTCGAGGGCTTCGAGCTCCTCAAACCAAAGATGAGCATTCTCTTCATCTCTTAGCTCGTAATGAACCGCCACTCGTAGAGAGGGTAGCTCTATCTCGAGGGGAAGTACCGCTTCTGTGCCGAATACCAATGCGAATGTCGTTGTATTTGTGGCCGTTTTGAACGTGGTCCGATAAACCCAGAGCGTCTCATGCAGTCTCTCGTGCCAGTCCTTTTTATTTTTGGACACCGTCTTCTTTATGATCTTTGTCAAGGTTTTGTTGAAAGCCTCAGCTAGACCGTTAGCTCGGGGATTATTGACCGAAGAGTATCTCCAGTCTATATTATGCTGCTGTGCAAAACGGCTGATTCTGTGACTTCTGTAGGCCGGCCCGTTATCGGAGATAATCCGTCGTAGAGTGCCGAACCAATAGATGACGTATGTCTTGAAGAAGTGGAGGATATTCTCCGTCTTCACTTCTCTTAGCGGTATGGCTTCTTCCCACTTAGAGAAGTAATCAGTTGTCGCTAATATGAACCGATGTCCTCTGGATGAAGCTGGTTCGATGGGCCCAATTATGTCAGTTCCCCACATTTCGAACGGCCAGCTAGCCACTGTTGGGTGTAGCGGGTTTGGATGCTGGTGGATGAAGTCTCCATGAATTTGGCACGAGTGGTATTGCTTCGTATGTTCGAGGCAGTCCTGAATCATCGTGGGCCAATAGTAGCCCATCCTTTTGATCTTCAGCTTCATCTTCGGCCCGGCATGATGAGAACCGCAGAGTCCATCATGAGTTTCTTGGACGATTCTCCTTGCTTCTTCCGGCCCCATGCTCAGCCATAGAGAGTCGAACGATCTTTTATATAGAGTATCATTGACGAAGGCGAAAGATAGAGCTCGTTTCATGAGCTGATGTCTTGAGGATGCATCTTCAGGTGTTCATCGGGATTTGAAGTAGTCTATAAAGACTTCTCTCCAATATTTAGCTCTTTCTCGGTCTTCTATTTGTAGGGCTGTTTGCGTGGTCGCTTCATTTTCTTCAGACGACTCCGGAGACATTTCTGCTGGTGCAAGAACCTGACGGCTTTGTACAATGATCCTCACATCATCGAGGTTTTCGTCAGCCAGTTCTTTAGCGAGTTTGGCTAATGCGTCCGATTTGCTATTTTCTGTACGCGGTATGCTTTTTAGGGTGTAAGAAGGAATTTGAGTTAGTAACTGTTGCACTCTTTTGCCATACTTCACCAACTCTGGTTCGCACGTTTGATTGTCACCGTTTACTTGGTTAACGACCAGTTGGGAGTCTCCGTATATGAGGAGGTTTTTGATTCCCATGTCGACAACGATCTCAAGACCTGCTATCAAAGCCTCATATTGTGCTTCATTATTTGTTCTTGGCTCTGTTAGGGAAAAGGCAAAGCACATTATCCCTCCTTGCAGACTCACGAAGATAAGGCATACCCCAGATTTGATTATATGGGTGTTGTGCTGTCGCTTCTTCATGGAAGATGCTCCATCGAAATAGAATTCTCATCGGGTATCACTCCCTCCTTTCTCCCCGTTGATCATGTCAAATGCGTGCTCGTCTAGCAGTTCGCAATTTAAAGGTGAGTCGCTAGGTATCGGATGTTCAGTGAGGAAGTCGGCGATGGCTTGGCCTTTCACTGCCTTGAGGGGTCGATAGATTATCAAAAACTCCATCAAGAGGAGGGCCCATTTAGCGAGTCGTCCTATTAGTATAGATCTTGACATCAAATGTTTGAGAGGGTCCACTTTTGATATGAGATGGACCTCATACGCCAAAGCATAACGCCGAAGCTTCGTTATCACGAAGATTAATGCCAGGCAGTGTTTTTCGATAGGGGAGTAGTTGTTTTCTTCCCCCAGGAGAACTCGAATCAAATAGTAGAGGGCTCTCTCTGTCCCTTGGTTGTTCTCCTGTGCCCATAGCGTGCCTAAAGAACCTTCAAGGGCTGTTGTGTACAGGATGAGGGGCTTTCCCTTGACTGGAGCGGTCAGTATCGGCGGATTCTGCAAGTATTGCTTGATTTCTTCCAGTGCATTCTGGCATTTACGATCACAAACGAACGGGGTTCCCTTCTTCATCAGGTGACTGTAGGGACGACATTTTTCGGAGAGGTTGACTTTGGAGTCTGACACCTGTTTAGCATCAGTATCGCTACAACTGAGATATTGTCAGGAGCAACTCATCATTTCCCCCTGTCGATTTGGAAAAAGGTGGCTTAGTAGACAGGGTTAGGATCCTGTCGACTAAGACTTTTTTGACTTTACGAGCCGTAAGGGTCTCATAAAGGTATTTCTCCCTACGAGTCTTAAGGATCTCGTAGGTGTATGTTCTCCTTAGAAGTCATGAGGACTCCTAAGTGGTGTTTTCTCTTATAAATCATAAGGATCTTATAAGAGTGTTTTCTTCTTATAGGTCGAAAGGACCTGCAAGTGTTATTCACCATATGGGGACATTTCTTGCCATTTGCAGAACTTGGCAAAGAAATATTTATTCGTGCCCCTGGATTGTATACAAGGGTCAATATGGACCGCATGTAGGGCAATTTAAGAGATATGACGGCTTAAGAATAGGTCTAGATCCCTGTAACTTAAGACTTTTGAATCCTATGTGCCGTGAGGGTCTCACAGGGGGATTCTCCTCACGAGTCGTGAGGATCTCGTAAGTGTATTTAACGAGGTTGCGCCTTTCTGGGTTTTCACAAGCTCACCGACAGTCCTGCTGTTTTTGCTCACGGCGCTCTTTCGGGTTTTCATCCATGCCCATCTTGCTTGCGGACGTACCTTTTTTTTTTGAGCGGAGCATTCCACTAGATTGTGGGACCTGTTTGTAGGCCCTTTAATATCCTTCCTGTCTTTTGAGAAGAAAAGACCATTCTACATAGAGATTCTTCTGATAGTGAGGAATATGCCCCCTGTGCATATCTCGGGGGGAACGAATACCCATGCCGTCGCTATTTCGGTGACATGTTGCTTCAGAGCCGCTTATTTTTGTTGAGCGTAGGCGACAAACGCCATCTCGCCTCCGCTTTTTTACTCGTCATCATCGGATGAGAAAGAGTCTTGACCCATTTGATCCAATCGAGCCATTTTATCCATGAGTTCTTGGAAGGTTGTCGGCTTGAAGAGGACTATACATGAGAATGCCTTTGAATTTGGGTTAAGGGTGGCTATGAGCATTCACATGGCTGCAACTTCATCAATGCGTTGGTTGTATTTGACCGGAGATTTCTCCATCGGGTAACATATTGAATCCAAGTCTCATTCGGTCTAACCCTTTCGTTGCATCCCTGACAGAAGAGCATATCCATCTCGTCGAAGGTATTCACGGAGTTGTTCATGAGTTCCGCATACCATTCGAAGGCAATGCACACCAAACAGATGACGAACTGTCAGAAGAGAAGTATAACATTCTCTCCAGTGTTACCGCACATGGATTTAAATCGCGCGATGTGCTACTGAGGATTCCCGGTTACTTTGTATATGTGGAGTCGGAAGTATGTATTTTGGCAGGTACTGTATTTGATCGTAGCACGCCGGATACGGTCGACCAGTATTGATTGGCCTATTTGAGGTTTCACCAGCATAGTGAGTTTTGACTTGCTGAGTGATATATGTATCCAGCTTCGCTTTTGGAATCATTTCCTCTTCGACCGTTGATGAGACTCATAGAGGATTTGAAATGTCACCCTTGTATTTAAAAGAGACTACCGGCAGTTCACTTGCTTGTGGTTCCGATTGAACTATCGTTCCGGACATTTCTGCCGCTTCTTCATCTTTCTTTTAAGAGCGTGATTTAGGAAATCAATATCCAACTCGTGCTATGTTCTTTCTTCAGGTGCGTCTTCGGGATTTGCCTTAGACGATGGATTAGCGAGTGATGCCGCCTGAGCAAGTATCTCCTGCAGCTTTTCACGTTGTAGTTAAACTTTTGTCAGGGACCGAGTTTGAGGTCGGTGACTAGTAGAAACTCAAACTTCGTCTTTGGAATTCACCATATAGACTATGTGAACTACCATGCCCCCAGACTTGGGGTGTTTGGAGTTTTGGCCTTTGGAGTTTGCTTCGGGCACTTGAGCTTTATTGGGCCCCTCTTTTTTGTTAAAAGCCGCTTTGATTTTGGGAGGAACCGCTGTATCAGGATCCGTCTTGGGATGAGTCCCCTTCACCTGCTTCCACACCTTATATATAGACGAGGAAAGTTGTCTCAGGGAGCGAACTGGTTTCTGCTCTCGTGGGATCTCCATGGGCTATAGAGAGTTCTTCAATATTGCGTAGGAGAATTTTGTTTGGCCCTTCGCAATAGTTTGAAGCTGTTCCCAGTTGGAACAACAACATTCACTAATGGGGTTGAAACATGACCATACGGGGAACTGGCCCCAGCTCATTTTGTATGATGCCGATATCGACGTCGACCGTTTCTTACGGTCGGGATTTGATTAGCTTCAGGATTTTGCTGAGCCTGCACCATGTTTCCTTTGAGAGCTTGAATATTCTGCCCCCTGCGTCGACCTTGGTCCTTAGCATGTGCTAGTTGTTTGAGAACTGATTCCGTCGGCAAAGCTGCATCTTGGGGAGCCAACCTGTGGAAGACAGACTTCCTCCATCGGCGTTGAGGCACCGAGGGTGGGAAGTAGGAGTATCGACCCAAAGAGAAGCCCGTTGATTTCTTGAAGAGCCGGATTACAGAGATTTGAGATTGCAAGTGGCTCATACTTGACTCCACCAGATATGGCAGAGCCAGAGTTGCTAGGGTGGAAGCAAACGCCATTCTTCATAGAGACGAAATGCCAGATTCAGTATCCCATCACCCAAGGGCAACCACAAACACATATACCGTGATTATTTGATCGCGTAAAAAACACGACACACGAAGTGTGAAGTGGAAAGAGGAAGTAGTTATCGCTACGCGGTAACGTAATTAACTGCAGGGGCTTGCGCCTTCAGGGAAGAGCGTCCCCACAATCAAAAACCCCTTGCCAACGAGGGGGAATCTGACGAAGTCTGCTAAAATGGCCGCATCCGTCCAAACTTCCGATGCACGGTGCCATAAATCAACTTGGCATTTTCGGAGAGGTGGACGGATAAACCCAAATAGCATCTGCCCCCAAATTCACGCAAAACGTTTGTCTTTCCCAGTTTTCGGCGGTAAACAAGGGGTCTTGGGAATATCGGGGGCCTCGCAGAGTTTACGGGGGTCCCGCAATCCAGATAGCGGGCTGGCGGTCAAGGGGGCTAGCAGCCCCCTTGTGGGGTGCGGGGTAGTGTCCCGTTAGAAATTTTTTCTAAAGGGGAAAGTGTTGTGGAGTGTGTGTGTGTGTGTGTATATATATATATATATATATATATATAAAGGGAATAACGTCTAAAGGATGCATGGGCGCTAGCGCCTCATGTGCCCAGCACGTAGGCGCTGAACGCTGGACGCTGGGCGCCCACGCCATACACGTCCGGCACGTGCGCGCTGGGCGCCAGTGTCATGCCCCGCTTCCTAGTGTATGGGGAAGTAGACGAGACAAGGTACGCGACGTATTTATTCAGAAGTAAACACGTTAAGCATAAATAAGCAATATAAATAAAATCACAAGAATGACAAGAGATGTAATAACAATTGCAATTTTTATTAACATTCTTTCTTTACATACAACTGAAAAGAAAAGTACAATGATAAAAAGCGATGCCTAAACAGTGGCATATGAATTGAAAAGAAAATAAGTACAAGTAAAAGCCTAAAAGTCTGGCTCCTCTGTGAACTGTTCCAAATCGTCCTGACTGGGTTCGGTCTCCTGAGTTTCGGGTCATCCTGACGAACATTCCAAAGAAAGAAGAGGCATGAATGTCGTCAGCGAACTAGCACTCAGTAAGTCCCAAAAATAAGATAGAATAGAACAAGTAAAGAGGAGAGAACTGGTAATATAAACAGGTAAATGTTTCTCTACTAATGTAGTTGTTTATAGCTTGGTACATAAGGTATCGGTATATACGAGAGGAGTCCAACTTTCCCCATAGACTATGGTAACCCGTAGTACAAGGCCCCGTCAAAACCCATGAGATAACGGCACAGGATGTTCATGTAGGTGTCTTTTAGTGTCCATCATCGTGCCACTTTTAACACATTCCGTACCAGTCTACCCCTTTAAACCCCGTAATGTATATTATATAGATTGTAGTTATCAGACTTATCGAGACTATGGGTACAAGTTGTTCATGTAAACGGTTTCAGGATGTATCAAGTAGGCATGTAGTCAAGTCAAGATATAGCCATGGTTCGGTCAAGTCAAGTCATGTTGCATGATTGATCTTGTATTCATGTTTAGGTGCAAATAGTCATGTTTGGTATATTGGATTCGTATTTAATTTGATTCATGTTTGGATTGGATTCAGATTGATTTGGACTCAGATTTGAGTCAGACACTTAGAACAGAATTTGGATCTTGAATTAGGTTTAGGATGTTATCGGTAACTGCTGCACATGGACGGTAGGATTTGTGTCTTTTTCCAAGACAATTACCATTAATAACCCCGTTTTAGTTTTCTACCTTAAATAGGCAAATACCAACTTTCTCCGGCTCACTGAGGCTTAAGAGAATTGGTCCCGCTTAAACCTATATTTACTAAGGCCCTTAATATAATTTTATATATCTCGAGGGGGTTTTATGAAAAATATTTTATATACTTTCAAAATAAATCTCGAGTAATTATTTATGTTTTTTAGGGTTTCCATGGATGTGAATTTTAAAGAGCGAGGTATATTAGTGAAAATATACATAGCTTGAATAGTTCAAGGTATTTTAATGTAAACTTTGTCTTGTATTGATACTTGATGGTATTTTAGTGAAACTTGTCATTCGTTTATTTTCTAGAAAATATGGAATTTATTATATATTAAAAATATATGGTTTGATAATATTTATATAATTATTAAAAGTTAATTTTATTTATTAAATAGAAAATCTCGTTTTTCTTAAAAATCGTATTAAAATTCTTTCGAGATCGTATGCTCCGTGAGGAGGTCTGTATCTCGCTCTACTAGTCCTAAGAATGTGCGATAATCTGCACCATCAAATAGCGGGTTCCCCAAAATGGGTTGTAGATGCATAATTGCAAAGAATTTGATAATACTATTTAAAAGAAAACGGGTTTTTATAGTTCAAGATATTTTGATGAAAAGTCGTATTTGCCATAAAAGTTATGTTTCAAGAGAATCGTGCTATGTCAAGATGTGTGTATGTGAGAGGTAGGTTATTATCTTACGAGGTTTTATAAAGGTAATATTAAGCAAAACAATAAAAGATGTCATATGTAAAGTTTGTTGTATTTAAACGAAAAACGCAATTTAAAGTTACATAACATGATAATTTAAGATAAAAATTGTTCTAATTATTTGTTTCATGATTAATAAGTAAGTTATAGTGATATGGATGAGTGATTCTTAAGAAAAAATTGTAATTTTAAAGATTATAGAATCGAATATCGGTATAACTCCACTTACCGACAAGTTTTGAAAAGAAGAATTTTTATGGTAGAAAAAGAATAAGGGAGATGTGACTTACTTTCTAAAAGAATAGAGGGAAGGTAGAGAAAGAGAAGGGTAGCCTTTGTGTGGTCGCGGGGTCGCCGGAATCGTCTCGAATCCTCGCCGGAAATTTACCTTGGGCTAACTCCACTTTTACTCTTCTTAGACTTAGAAATTTTTGACAATTTTGACAATAGGTTTCAGAATGAAAAGGGGATAAGGTATGGGATTGTATTTATAGTATGGAATTAGGGTTTTGGAATTGAAGAAAGCATTAAAATGCATTAAAAATTGTATTTATGATGAAAATTAAGTCTCTGTTAAATTGCAGAGAAAACAAACGGTATGGGGGTAATGGGGGTAGGCCAAGAGTCAGGTGTGCAGAGTTTGGGGATTATTTGCTGGGGGGGACCGATGGCGCCGGCTAAAAAGCTAATCTCGTCGGTCATTGTGTGGGGGTAGGGCTCTGGATTTTCGCCACGTGTCCATGCTGGTATTAACTCTAATTTGCACATGTTTGATTTTCTGTCTTTTCATTTCTTACATGTATTGCACGTGTAAACTTTTAGGCTTCCAAAAAATTTAAAATAAAAATTCAGAAAAATAATATGTGGCAGATGAGATTCGAACACAGGGGCTACGTCACAGCAGTGTAAGGCTTTACCGGTGAGCTACAAGTTGTTTCTTACTGTTCTTAAACAACACCAACTTTTAAATTGTGCTCAGGTTTGCAAATTTCTTTCTGTATTTTAAGAAAAAAATTTGTATTGAAAATTCAGGATCGTTACAGCTAGCGCCTCACGCGTCCGGCACGTGGGCGCTGGGCGCCAGCGCCTCACACACCCGGCACGTGGGCGTTGAGTGCCTGCGGAAAAAGGGGCTTAGCCTATGTCCTGGGAGTTGTACTCCCAATTGACTTTTGGAGTTAAACTCCTAAAAGAATGATAAAGGGGCTTAGCCCCTGCACCGGGAGTTGTACCCCCGATTGACTTTTGGAGTTAAACTCCTAAAAATAAAAAATGATTTATTATATATATATATATATATATATATATATATATTTGTGGAGTTAAACTCCTAAGAGATTTTCGGAGATGATGAAAGGGGGCCTCTTTCTTCTCCTTTGAGCCCTGGGTTTTCCCTTGAGCCTTGGATCTTCCCAAAGTGGGATTTTTGGAGATGGGTTTTCTTCTTCCTCCTCTCTGTTGGCTGGATCTTGGAGAAAAAAAGGTGAGTATGATTTAAAAATCTCCCCTTTTAGAGCTCTGATGGGAGATCTGAGCTCTCCTTTGTGGGGTTTATGGTGAAAAACTATTCCTTTTTGGAAAAAGAAGAGTGAAACTCTTTATTTAATTCATGAAAAAAGAAGAAGGTTTAGAATCTTAAGGAAGGAGAACGAGGCACAGAACCCTAGACTTTTTTTGAGAGAATGAAAAAGCTGTTCTTGAATTTTTCATCATATTTGCCTTTATAGGCTACACACTTTACATATAGCCCCTTGGGCTTTGCCAAATGGCACTTGTTGCCACCCCATGCCTTATATGCTCATCTCTTTTTGCACATAAGCCATGGGGTTTACAAATATTTGGCTTTTTTCCCATTTTACTTACATTTATTTCTATATATATATATATATAAACTACAATAAACTAATTTATGGCTTCATTCTTTTTATCATGGGGCCGGTCCCTTCCATTCTTGGTCTTGATCTGGGCTTGGGCCCATTTGATTTGGGGTTGACTTTGATTTTGATTTGGTCAACCGTGGTGAATTTTTTGACCCCAACAATATGCCCCCCATCAATAAATGCACACCGCGCGTGTGGATCGAGTGCATGAAATTGATGGATTTTATTTTATATGGAACTTGATTTGGTTGGATTCCATTTTAGTGATGTGGACAGTCGGTGCTGCCCTTTTTGCGACGTGGACGGTCGGCGCTGTCTTTTTTGCTACTTGGACGGTCGATGCTGCCCTTTTTGCGACTTGGACGGTCGGTGCTGCCATTTTTTGCGACTTGGACGGTCGGTGCTGCCCTTTGTGCGACTTGGACAGTCGATGCTGCCCTTTTTGAGACTTCAATGGTCGATACTGCCCTTTTTGCGACTTGGACGGTCGATACTGCCATTTTTGCGACTTGGATGGTCATTGCTACCATTTTTGCGACTTGGACGGTCGTTGCTTCCAGTTTTGCGACTTGGACGATCGGTGGTTGCTTCGCTTCTTGCGGTGTCGGAGTTGAAGTCGACTTACTCCACTTTCTGCGGTGTCAGGGTTGATTTGTTTGATTTGATTTATTTTGGGAGTTCTCTACCCATCCAGTGGGACTTTTGAGCTTGGAAGCGCTACCGGGTGGGACATTAATTTGATCTGTTTGATTTCTGCCTTATTTGGCGGGACTTTTGAATTTGAGAGGAACTTGGAATTTGGATTTTGTTTGGCATCAATATTGCTGCATTGGAATAATGCCAGGAGCAACTCATCATTTGCCTTAGGAAGACTTGGGATTTGGGTTTTTTGGGTCGGCATCAGCTAACACTGAAGCAATACCAGGAGTGACTCATCATTTGTCTTAGGAAGACTTGGGATTTGGATTTTGGGTCGGCATCAGCACCGCTAACAATGAAGTGTAGTGCCAGGAGCGACTCATCATTTGTCATGCCCGTTAGGGAACGATGACTTAGGAGACAGGTTTAGATCCCTATCACCTAAGACTTTTCAGTTTTATAAGCCATAAGGGTCTCATAAAAGCATTTTCTCCAAACGAGTCGAGAGGATCTTGCAGGTGTATTTCTCCTTAGAAATCGTGGGGATTCCTATATGTGTTACTCCTTTTTAAGTCGTAAGGATCTCACGCGGGGATTTTCTCCTCACAAAATCGAGAGGACTTTGCGAGTGTATTTCATCTCTTTTCACGAGTTTGCGCCCTTTCAGGTTTTCTCAAATTCGCCAGAAGTCCTGCTGTTTTTACCCACAGTGCCCTTTTGAGTTTTCATCCGTGCTCGTTTTGCTTGTGGACAAACCCCCTTTTTTTGGTGGTAGGACTTGGAAGAGATAGGGGTCATTTGCGCCCGTGGATTGTATACGGTTTTACAGGATGTATGATCCAGACCGTAGGGACGGTGTGCTCAATTTGCCTGCGACTTGGAGCATTCACGCATAATATTTCTTGAGATATCGGCCATTGATGGTTGGCATGGGCCTTTCTCCCTCGGCATTTATCAGCTGGTAGGTGTTCACCGCCGAAAACAGAGACGAAACCGGAATGGATCGTCTTGCCTGAATTTGTGGATAGATGCTATTTGGATTTATCCGTCCACCTCTTCGAAGATACCAAGTTGATTTATGGCACCGTGTATCGGAGGTTTGGAAGGATGCGGCCGTTGTAGCAGACTTCGTCAGATTCCTCCACGTTGGCGAGGGGTTTTTGATTTTGTGGACACTCTTCTCTGCAAGTGCAATCCCCTACAGTTAATTACGTTATTGCATCACGATAACCACTTTCTCCTGCTCCAGAAGTTCACTTCGTATCATATGTATTTGTTTTATTTTTGGTTGTCCGTGGATTGTATACGGAGACCAATTTACGTTGTCGTCCGTAGGGCACGATTAGTCCAAATCCGTATATTCTTAGATTTGGGTTTGGGTTGATTTAAGGATCGTTAATCTCGTTTGAGATTAAGATCAATTTTAATGTTTGTTGAGGATATGTTAGTCTAATTTGAGACTACGATCTACTCAACAGGATTTTGGGATCGTTCAGACCCAACAAAAGAGCATTTGGGCTCTATTGCTTTAGTTTAAGGACGTTTCGGTCCGTTATTAGTTTAAAGACGTTGCAGTCCGTAGTTACTTTAAGGACGTTGTGGTCCGTTGTAGTTTAAGGATGTTGCGGTCCGTATTGGAATGTGCTCATCGGTTTGGGAGTGCACCAAAAGAGTTGTTGGTTTTCGGGACCCTCCACCTCTCTGAAGGTGTTGAAGAATTACAATGACATGTATCAGAGGTATGGAGAGATGTACCCTTGAACCAATTTCCAGATGAGGGAAGATATGGGATGAATATCCGTCGGAAGATCATTAGTCATGTTTGGGACTAGGATCAGTTTAGGAAGACATGAGCACGGGGAGCTTGCTGATTGAAGATCAAAGATATTTTAATCTCAAGAAGACTTAGCCAATTTGAGACTGGAGTTGACTTCCCATAGTGTTAAGCACTAGTATACGTTCAGCACTGACGTGTTCCCACGTGAGGTTCTGAAGTAGTGTTAAACACTGAATTCTTGTGTTCCTCACGTATGGCACATGAGGCACCTTAAAGCTGGCGCTGTTCATTGGGTTCAAATCCCCATTTACATATAAGTGTTAAACACTTAATTCTTGTGGCACTCACATGTGAGCACGTGAGGTGCCCCAAAGTTGGGAACTGCCTTTTTGGGTTTTACTTCTCTCTTCTTTTATAAGTGCTAAGCACTTGGGCCCTGTTGTGCTCACGTGCAGACATGTGAGGCGCTCCAAAGTGAGAGCTGTTTTCTGGGTTTTATTTCCACCTTCATATAAGTGCTAAGCACTTGATTGGGGGTTGCGTGGAAAACACGTGACTGCCCTAAGAGGCACTTCTTATTCTTCTTTTAGGCGCTCACGTGGGAAACACGTGACTCAGCGTCAGCCAATCTTTTTTGCTCATCAGATGTGCTCACGTGGGAAACACGTGAGGTTTCGTTATAGTGTTGAACACTAATGAATCACCAGTCTTTCCTTCTATATGCATGAAGATTTTGATCTCATATTAACGATGCTGGGATCTGAGTTTAGAGAATTTCAAGTCTCTTGTTTTATAAGAATTAAATTCTTTTACAGGGTTAAACCCTAGTTTTATCAGAGGAATTAAATTCCTATATACTTTTGTAAGAATTAAATTCTTTGAACTTAGTTCTTTTCCCCTAAGTTTTGAATCTGCATAACAAAATCTCCCCGATGAGAATTAAATTCTCAACTTGTAGGGAGATCTGCTTCTGCAAATCTCAACCAGTGGAAAAACTAAGTTCTTTTTTTGAAGGGTTAAACTCTTTATTTGAGAATTAAATTCTCTTTTGTTTTTGTGGGAGCTTTTTGTAAAGCATATGGGGTGGTCTCCTCTATATAAAGAATTAAATTCTCTCTGTATTTTTCTTCCCATCCCCCTCTCTCTGTGTTTCTCCTCCTCTCCTCGCCCTTATTTATACGAGAAGAACAAGAATCAATTTGTTAAGAAAATCCCTCATTGAGAGATTATGATTGATTCCATGATCTTTTAGATCAATCGGTGAATTTTATTCACCGTTAAATTTTCAATCCTAAGGCACTCTGTTTAACAGAGAAAATTTCTTGTTTTTTTAACAAGATTATGAATATCTTGTTAGTTTAAACAAAATTATAATTTTATTCTATTATATCTTTTTAGTTTAATAAGATCAGAAATATATTTCCTTAATATAGAATTTAACTCTATCATATGGATATCTCGTTAGTTTAACATAGAATTTTATTCTTATCATATGAATATCTTGTTAGTTTAACAAGATTGGATAATATTTTCCTATGAAAGAATTTTATTCTACCAGATGATCACTGTTGGATCTTTGATCCAAAGGTCCTCAGTTTAACAGAGAAGATCTTTCTAGTTTGAGGAAGATCAGGAAAATATTTCCCAAATAGAATTTAATTCTACCAGATGATTTAATTGATGATATTTTATCACCATAGGATTTTAAATCCAGGATTCTCTGTTAGAGAAAAATCTTTCCATATTAGAAAGATCAGGAAAAATATTTCCCAAATAGGATTTAATTTTATCACATAGAATTTAATGGGAACATATTAAATTGGGGTGCTCACATGCTTTGCATGTGAGAGGCAAGAGAACTCACGTGTTTAACACGTGACCCTTGCTGTTGGTTTTAGCCTGTTTATGTTTAGCGCTCATATGCTTTGCATATGAGCGCTAACGTGTTAAAGCATATGAGCGCTCACGTGTTTTACACGTGAGGCCTGTTTGGTCATTAATTATTTTATTTAGTTTATTTTCAGCGCTCATATACTTTACATATGAGCGCTCACGTGTCTAGCACGTGAGGCCTGTTTGGCCCTTAGTTATTTATGTTTAGCGCTCATATGTTTTGCATATGAGTGCTCACGTGTTTAACACGTGAGGCATGTTTGGCCCTTAGTTGTTTGTTTTCAGTGCTTATATGCTTTGCATATGAGCGCCCACGTGAGGCCAAATTTTGAGGACTCCCCCTTTTTTTTTAATAAGGGAACAAGTAGCTTTTAGCCAAAAAAATTGGCGGGAACAGTAGGATCCTCCATCAAACACTTTTTCGATGACGTATGATCCTTCCCGGTTTGGCTCGAATTTTCTCTTGGCATGTCGATTGGGGATGATCGATGTTTTGAGGACCAACACCAATTCGCCTTTCTTAAAAGCGCGGAGACAGGACCGTAACATTTGGGCTTGATACAACTCTAGATTTTGCTGTACTACGAGTCTCTTTTCTTCGAGGGCGTCGAGCTTTTCGAGCTGAAGGAGGATGTTTTCCTCCTCCGTCAACTCGTGTTGGACGTCCATTCTTAGGCTTGGAACCTCGACTTCGAGCGAGCGGATTGCTTCCACTCCGAAGAGTAGCGAGTATGGAGTGGACTGAGTTGGAGTGCGGTGCGTGGTACGATATGGCCACAACGCCTCGTGGAGCTTGAGATTCCATTCTCTCTTGTCGGCTGAGGCATTTTTCCTCAGGAGCTTGCATAGAGTTTTATTGAAGGTTTCGGTTAGCCCATTGGCTATTGCATTATAGATGGAGGAATATCTCCAGTATATCTTGTGCTGAATAGCGAATCTTGAGACTTTGAAGCTCTTAAAAGAAGGCTCGTTGTCAGATACGATTCTTCTCGGTGTACTGAAGCGGTATAGAATACTATGCCGGAAGAACGTCAGAATATCTTCTGTCTTGACTTCTTTTAGCGGGACAGCTTCAGCCCACCTGGAAAAGTAGTTAGTTGCGACCAATATGAACCGGTGGCCTTTAGATGGCGGAGGATCAATTGGACCAACTAAGTCGGTGCCTCAAACTTCGAAAGGCCATGACGCCACCTGTTGGGGTCAAAAATTACACCCGGTTGACCAAGTCAAAATCAAAGTCAACCCCAAGCCAAGTGGGCCCAAGCTCAGGTCAAAAGGATCGGCCCCATGACGGAAGGAATGAAGCCATAAATTGGTTTAATGTAATTCTTTATATATATATATATATATATAAATGTATGAAAAATAAGCAAAAAGCCAAAATTTTGTAAACCTCATGGCTTATGTGCAAAAAGAGATAAGCACATAAGATATGGGGTGGCATAAGTACCATTTGGCAAAGCCCAAGGGTCTATATGTAATGTGTGTAGCCTATAAAAGCAACATGATGAAAAATCAATGATAACTTTTTTCTTTCTCAAAAAAAATTAGGGTCTGTGCCTCCTTCTCTTTCCTCAAAGTTCTAAAACCTTCTTCCCTTTTTTGAATTAAATCAAGAGTTTAACTCTTCCTTTTCAAAAAATAAACAGTTTTCACCATCAAACCCTCGAAGTGAAACTCAGATCTTCCATCAGATCTCAAAAATGGGAGATTTTTAAATCTCACCCCCTTTTCTCCGAGATCCGGCTAACAGAAGAGGATGAAGAAGAATACCTATCTCCAAAAATCCCACTTTGAGGAAGATCCAGGGCCAAAGGGGGAAAGAAAGGGGTCCCCTTCGGTCATTTCCAAAGATTTCTAGGATTTTAACTCCATTCAAGATCTGTTGGAGTTTAACTCGATAAACAAAACCCTTTTACGAGTTTAACTCTAAATCTACACATAATCCCTGTTAGGAGTTCAATTCCAAAGACCCTTGGGAGTTCAACTCCCAGCCCAAGGGCTAAGCCCCTTTTCTGCTGGTGTTTCCAGCAGTCACGTGCCGCGCACGTAACCCATGGGCGCCCAGCGGTCGCGAGCCGCGCACATGACCCATGGGCGCCCAGCGGTCGCATGCAGGGCACGTGACCCGTGGATGATCAACACCCGCGTGCGCCTCACGTGACTCGCAGGCGTCCAGCGCTCAGCGGTCGCATGCCGCACACATGATCCGCAGGTGCCCAACGCACAGCGGTCGCGTGCAGGGCACGTGACCCGCGGGCGCCAAGCGCCCACGCGCTTGGCTCGTGACCCGCGGGCGCCAAGCGCCTAGGCGCCAGGCACGTGACCCGTGGGCGTCTAGTGCCCACGCGCCATGCACGCGTCTTTAAGACGCTCATTACCCCTCATTTTCCATGCACTCCACACCCAAAACACGTCCCCCATCGGAATTTTTTTTAAAGGGCGCTGCCCCGCACCCCGCAAGGGGGTTGCTATCCCCCTTGACCCTCAGCCCGCTATCCGGGCAGCGGGATCCCCGTAAACTCTGCGAAGCCCTCGATATATCCAAAACCCTTTCAAAATACAACACATGCACATGGCATATTGAGTTCGCATGATTAGTTTGATCCGTCAATCGGAGGTTCCCTCGGTCCAAAGGCGAGGGGTAATTAACAGCAGCTTAGTCCGCGGCCGCCGGAGTTTCGGATACCCACAATCAATAAACTCCCATCTACCCTAGGCAGAGGGAATTTATAGTACGCCTGACAAGTGCGTGCGTATTTCCATCTCAATGGGTGACGAAAAACACCCTAAACCACCGTAAGATGCAACGGATTGGGATGCTTGTGAATGAAATCACCATGAATTTAGCAGAGATGACACTATTTTGCATGCTCTTCGCAATCCCTTATCATGGTAGGCCAGTAATATCCAAGCTGTTTGATTTGAAGCTGCATTTTGGGGACGGATTGGTGAGCTCCGCAGACGCCTGAGTGAACTTCTTTCATGACTTTTTGGGCTTCGGCCGATGACAGACATCTGAGTCAGAGTTGGTCATATGATCTGCGGTATAATGTATTATTTACAAACACGTATCGAAGAGCTCTCTTCTTCAGCTGAATCCTCGCAGATTTTCCTTCGGGTAGCTTGTCGTATCGGAGGTACTTTATTAAGGGTTCTCTCCAATCGGGCTCATCTTGGATGATCAGAGCTTCTTCGGCAGGATTGTTCTCTTGTTCTACGCTTCCTTCTTCATGCAAAGAGACCGGAGGTAGAATTTGCCAGCTTCTGACTATTATCAAAATTTTATCCATATCGGGATTAGCCAGCTCCTTAGCTAAGCGAGCGAGTACGTCAGCTTTTCCATTCAACACCCTAGGAACTCTCATCAGTTCAATGTGGGTGAACTATTTCATAAGCTCCACTATCCGGCTTCTGTAACGAGCTAACTCGGGTTTGTATATCTTATAGTCGCTGCTTACTTGGTTGACGACAAGCTAGGAATCACCGTAGGCTCATAGCCGAAAGATTTCCATTTCTATGGCGAGCTCCAGATCAGCTACCAGAGCCTCGTACTCAGCCTCGTTGTTTGTGTGAGGCTCGGTGAGAGCAAAAGAACGCCGTAGGGTTTCTATCGATGGCGCGATGAACACCAATCCTATCCCTGCTTTTATCTGTGGGACGCTTGATTTGCTGGAGGTCCTAATTGACGAGGCTCCATCGAAGTAGAGCTCCCAACATGGCTCGTCATTCTCGAGGTGCAACACTTGTTCGTCGAGTAACTCGCAATTGAGCGGTGACCCTTCTGGTATGGGATGAGCAACAAGGAAGACGATGAGGGCTTGCCCTTTTACCACTTTCTGAGGAGTATAGATTATGTTAAATTCAAGCAGCATGATAGTCCATCTTGCCATTCTATCAGCTAGGCTTGTTTTGGTCATTAAGTGTTTGAGCGGGATGACCTTGGAGATCAGCATAACCCGATAAGCGAAAAGATGGTGTCTTAGCTTTTTCAAGGCAAATATCAGGGCCAGGCATTGCTTTTCGACCGGGGAATAGTTATATTCCGTCCCGACTAACGTTCGACTGAGGTAGTAGAGGGCATTCTCTTTTCCCTCTTCATTGTTCTGGGCGAGGAGTGTGTTTCCCCACAATAAAAGAGCAAAACTCTGTTCAAAATTTGAAAGAGGCAGCGCCTCACGTGCCTTGCCCAAGAGCGCCAGCGCCAAGAGTTAAAAACTTTGAGGCAGCTCCTCACGTACCTTGCACGAGGGCGTCAGCGCCAAGAGTTAAAAACTCTAAGGCGGCGCCTCACGTTCCGCGCACGAGGGCGCCGGCGCTAGAACTAAAAGTTCTCTGCCATTGGATCGAAGATCCAACGGAGATAATAAATCATCAAAACACAGAATTAAATTCTGATTGAGAAAATACTCCTCAAATCTTTCTAAATAAGAAAGATTACGCTATGTAAAATAGAGCACCGTTGGATCAAAAATCCAATGGTGATTAAAAATCACCAATCTACAGAGTAAGCTCTGTAGGGGAAAATATTTTCCCCAAACTTTCTAAACAGGAAAGATTATGCTCTGTAAAACAGAGCACCGTTGGATTAAAGATCCAATGGTGATTAAAAATCACCAAGCTACAGAATAAGCTCTGTATGGAAAATATTTTCCAATCTTGTTAAAAAACAAGAAAAATATCTTCTGTAAAACAGAAGTTCTTGGATCAAAAATCCAACGGTGGATAAAATCCCCAAATCAATTAAGGATCTCTCAATGAGAGATTTTTTTGACTGAATCAACAAATCTGCCTCTACTATATAAAGGCCCCAAGACTTTAAATCTTAAAAAGAGGAACCCCCTCCATAAATTTCAAGTTCAAAAAGAAAAGCAAGCATAAAAGAGCTTTAAGAGAGAAGAAGGAAGAAGAACTTTCTTCAAGGTAAATAGAGATCATAGTATTTCATCTGCATACCCAAGAGTTTAACCCTCATAAAAGAACATAGTTCTTTCCCTGGATCTAAGATCTATGAGACAAGTCTCCCAAAAACGAGAATTTAATTCTCATGGGGATGAATTTGTTCTTGGGGATTGAAAATCCAGGGGAGAACAAAGAATTGAACTCCTCAGAAAAATACACAAAGAAAGAGACAGCGCCAAGTGCCTCAGGTGCCCTCACGTGGGCGCTGCTCAGTAAAGAGTGCCTAGCACTCAGTGGTTGGCGCCCGGCGCCAAGAGTCCCATGTGCCCCTCACGTGGGCGCTGCCCAAATAAAGAGTGCTTAGCACTCAGTGGTTGGCGTCCAGCGCCAAGCGCCTCACGTGCCCCTCATGCGGGCGCTGCTCAATAAAGGGCGCTCTGTACTCAATGGTTGGCGCTCAGCACCGAGTGCCCCACGTGCCCCTTACGTGGGCACTGTTTAACATAAAGAGCTCTGTAAATAAAGCCCATCACCATAAAGAGTGTTTAACACTCCATAAAAAACAAAAAAATAGGGTGAGCGTCAGAGCCTATATCAATGCTCAGCATTGTTGCACAGAAAGGGACCGGGCCCAAACAAGTGTTTAACACTTTATTCAAAAACTGAGTGGGCTGAGTTCAAGTTGACCAAATGTCCCTAATTCAGATCAACCGAGCCCATGTGCTCACAATTTTTCTAAATTGGTCTTAGTCCCAAACCCAACTACAGATTTCCCAACTGACATTGGTTCAAGGATACATCTCCTTACAACTCTGATATATGTCGTTGTAATTCTTCAACGATATTAGAGAGGTGGAGGGTCCCGATAACCAACAGCTCTTGGATGCACTCTCAAATCCATGAGCATATCCCAATGGACCATAATATCCTTAAACTAGCTATGGACCGCAACGTCCTTAAACTAAACCCTCACCCAAACAAATGGTGATCTATATACCGTAACGTCCCTAAACTAAAACGATAGAGCCCAAACGCTCTTTCGTTGGATAAAAAATGATCCCGAACACCCGTTAAGTAGATCTTAGTCCAACATCAGATTAACGTATCCTTAACAAATATTTAAGTCGATCTTAATCTCAAAAAAGGTTAACGATCCTTAAATCAGACCATACCCAAATCTAAGAAAATACGGATTTGGACTAATCCACGCTTTAAGGGCGACAACACAAATTAGTCTTCGTATACAATCCACGGGAAACCAAAAAATAAAACAAACACATACGACACGAAATGACCTTCTGGAGCAGGAGAAAGTGGTTATTGCGAGGCAGTAACGTAATTAACTGCAGAGGCTTGCGCCTGCAGGGAAGAGCGTCGTCACAATAAAAAACCCCTCATAACGAGGGGGAATCTGACGAAGTCTGCTACAACGGCCGCATCCGTCCAGACCTCCGATACACGGTGCCATAAATCAGCTTGGTATCTTCGGAGAGATGGACGGATAAATCCAAATAGCATCTGCCCCCAAATTCAGGCAAGACGTTCGTCTTCCCGGTTTTCAGCGGTAAACAGATTCTGGCACGCCCGGTGGGACCTGTTCCTCTTTCTACTTCACACTTCATGTGTCGTGTTTGCGAATGAATCACGGTTTAATATGGTCGCCCCTAGATTCGAGGTACTAAGATTTGGTGTCTTGCTCCATGCAGAAGAGAAGATGACATCGATAGCTTCCACCTGCACCAATTGCAACAGCAACTCCTACTATGTCCCTGCTAGAGGAGTAACTTATGGGACCCAAGTGGCCTCCATCTTTGCAATGCTAGTGAAATAGGTGACTCAGGCCACCACTGGACTATTCTTCAAAACTATGCTCCCGCCAATGAGCTTTAATGCTTCAATGCCATCATAAGAAGATCCAAAGAATTCGGTCTTTGATCGGCTCGCAACCACCAAGGCCCCTCTCAACAGGTCGTCCAAGTCTGCCGTCTCAGTATTCGACAGGCTAAGCCAAAGCTCAAGCGGGCCCGCAAAAAGACCCGCAATACCTGAAGGGGTTATACCAAAACGGATAGCCATTCCAGCTCTGGTAGACAAAGTCGTCAAAGGGGCTCCTCCTTTTAAGGGATCGGTCATCACAAGACTGGCCGTTCCAACTCCTACTGTAGGCGAGGTCGTCAAAAATGCTTCCCCTGCCAAAAGATCAGCCTTTGCAAGATTGACCGTTCCCTCTCAGCGGACGTCGGTCTTCGACAGGTTGACACCAACAACACCCCATCAGAATAGGGGGCATGACGAGGTCACTTCTACAACTGAGGTGATCCCATCCGCAAGACATGCTCGACGTCGCCACTGGCCCCGAGTAAGGAAAGATGGGGGCAACTCTCCTTCTGTACTTACCCCACCAGCTCCAACGGTGGGAACTGGCGCTACTGTTCTAATCGGGACCCGCTTCGAGTTGCTTAAGAGGGTGCGCAAGAACTCTCCAACCGCTATCTTGAAGAAGTCTCCTCCGCCTGTCAAAAATACAACACAGGTAAAGCCGGAACAACCCCCTCAGCGGTTGTCCTTTAGGATCCACAGAGTTTGGCAGAAAGTCCAAGACTCTGTAATTGATAAAGATTACTCTCTCCGGCTGAAGAAGACGAAGGCTTGGCAAAAGAAGGACTGTCCCTCTGTCATGCCATGAAAAGTATCGTCTGCATGGGTGCCTGCCGCAACGGCCCCCCAACTTCGAATTCCTATATGAAGAGAAGGCCTGAGAAGATCCCCCTGCCCGCGGCAAATTTCAAAAGCAGTGGACCCAAACGCCCCACGTCTGGGGACATGGTTGTGCATACGGTGTACATGGCATCTAGCAAAGAGGAAACCCGTACTTCCACGGGCCATCGACCACTTACACGGTCTGTAACGAAAGCTCAGGAGCAACAATAAAAGTTCTAGGAAATGTTGACAAGAATGGCCGCACTTACTGGGCAGAAAGAAAGCCCGGAAGTATGGTCGGAACAACGCCAGGAGCAGGAGACCGACACCGAGTTCCTACGGAGGGTGCTTGAAAAGAAAGATAAAGAAGCCGTAGAACAAGCGATTAATATAAAACAGATGGCGCTTCTTTTCCAAGACATGGTTGGGATGATGATACAGCCGTATGCTCCAGCCGAAGACCCTTCAATAATCATTGAAGACGACAAAGGGGAGACATCAAACCCCCATTCGGCTTTATCAGTAGCCAGGAAGGAGACGATCTCCAAAGCTACCCTTGATGACTACATAGCTCAGCAAATACGAGCTCATCAAGCGAACGAAGCGGCATGACAAGTCGTCAGAACTGGGCGACCTTATCCAGGCTGGTACGACCAAATTAAATACCCGTCAGGATATACGATCCCCAAATTCCATATGTATAAGGGTACGGGCAATCCGCACCAACACGTTGCTCAATTCAGAGCTCTATGTGACAATACTGGAGGCGATGACAAACTATTGCTTCGCCAATTTGTCGGCAGCTTGGCGGAGACAGCATTTGAATGATACTCCGAGCTCCCGAATGATTCCATCAAGACATTTGCAGAAATGGAGCTACTGTTTAAACAACGGTTCGCGAGCACTAGCGAGCGCACCCCGATCACGGCATTAATCAATGCCAGGGTAAAACCGGGAGAGACCTGGGTTCAATACGTGATTCGATGGCGGAACCTATGGTCGAAGTGTGAACAGCGCATAGAAGAAGCTCCTGCTGTGGGCGTGTTCGTGGGGACCCTCGATCCACAGGCAACTATATACTAATTTATGATGTTCTTCAAGCCGACCACCTTCCAGGCCTTGTTTGACAAACTGGCCCAAATGGACCAGATGGGCCATAGGCCGTCCTCTTCAAAGATAGATCTTCGGAATGAAAAGGGCAAAGGGAAAGCGACCTTCATCGCCAACACTCAACAACAACCGAGTGAACCGAAACCGGTTGCTCACCAAAACAATAAACCAAGACCCCTTGGAGAAAAGTTAAGACGTCCTTACTCGTTCCCCCAGGATAAGACGAGGAGACTATTCGAACTAGCGGTGCGCAACAGGCTCATCACTCTGCCGGATCCGAGACCCCCCACTGCAATCGGGCGACGTCAACAATCCCAATTACTATCCATACCACCGAATAGTGGGCCACCCAATCGAAGATTGCTATGTCTTTAAAAACTGGGTCGAGAACCAATACCAATAGGGCAAGTTCGTGCTATCCGAAAACTGGAAGGTAAACCCACCGCAGCGGCATGCTCCCAAAAAGGTGGATACGACGGGGGCATCATGCTCATTTATAGAAGAAGCTCCGTGGGAAGTGGTCTTTTTAGCTAAAACTAAAAGAATGCTGAAGGATCTTCAAGCATGTCCAGCGATTAGATGGAAGAGCCCGCTGGAGCTTGAGATCATCGACGGAATGCTGAAGCCGCACCCAACGCTGAAAGTTGGTAACGATGGGCAAAACCTCCAGGCCAAGCCTCCGAAATCTTTAAAGAAAAAGAAGAAGGCCAAGAAGCCCGTGCCGCTCGATGGCAATCGTACGGGTCTGCAAAAGTACATCGACGCACTGGAGGAATACGACCAAAAAGCGCGGACCCCAGTCACACTGGAAGAATTCCTCGAGCATATTCTTGAGAATGGTGACAGTGACATTGATGAAGGAGACGACTCGTCAGAAGAACCCGAGGAGTATGTGGTGAGCTGGCATATGATCTCTCACTCGTCGATAAACGGTAAAGAAGCTCACGTAGAGAAACTGGGGGTAAATCCAGAACCAAAACCCATGGAACCGTCGGATGACCTTTTCGACAAGCTGCTGAACGAAGCTCTTCAAAAGAGCAAAGCTGATCAAGAACATGAGGCGGCCGTTTACGAAAAAGCCAAGCGTCGGTGTCAGGCTAAAAATGCTCCGGTGATGAGAATCCATAAAGTACCTCAACCGGATCAAAGTGCCCTTGCCACCAGCAGGAGCAGAATCAAGATAAGGAAGCAGTTCGCCAAAACTCTGTCAATGGGAATAAAGCTGCCACCTTCCAAAGAAAATACTTCCGGGAATACGTGCCCCGACGAACCGGATGTCCATCCGAAATACTGCTTGTATCATCGGAGGGTCACATACCCTACCGAAGAGTGCCATGCCTTCAAGTAGTGGTGGCAGGGATACGTTGCCCACCGAAAACATTTCAAGCGAATGAAGCATAAAGCCCGTCGAGAATAGAGAAGCGCGACAGACGAGCGTGAAGGAACAACCGGTAACTGTCATATGGTTGATGCCATCCCGACAAGAGCAAAACTTCAAGTTCTTACCTTCGGGAGTGATTCTGACGAAGAAATAGCCCTCGGCCCTCTCTTCAAAGAATCTACCTATGAAAAAGAAGAGCAAAATGAAGAACTATGAGAACATTCAGCTGCGTAACCGTACGTTGCCTGAAAAGAATCTCGGACCTTCGAACAAAGGTTCGGGCAAAAGGGACAAAAGAAAGGAAAAAGTCCCTGAGGAGATTGCTCTCGATGATAGAGTTGTCGAAGAGCTCACAGCTAAGGACCCGCTCAAGAAGAACAAGATGGATTACAATATCCTGGCGCATCTGAGAAAGATACCCTCCCAATTGAGTATCTTGGATGCTCTTCTCCTATCTAAAGAGGCACGAGATTCCCTGATCAAGGCGTTACGAGAGCCCGACCAGTTTCAAGCCTTCCTGGTGGAAGAAAAGATGAATGACGAGCTAGAAGAAGTCCACACGGCTGATATCACTTTCAGTGACGAAGACCTCCTTCTCGGAACATGCGAGCACAACCGTCCGCTGTATGTAACCGAGTATTGTCACGATATCAAAATAGGGAAGTTCCTGGTCGACAACGGGTCATCCGTCAACCTTCTCAATGTAAGAGTGTTGAAAGAGATTTGCATGAATGTTCAACATCCGGGTCGGCACAAAATTACAATCTCCGGGTTCAACTCGCAGTCATCACAAATGCTCAGGTCTGTAATACTATGCTTCGGGCTGCTCGTCACTGATATCAAGTTCCATGTTATTGACGCCAAGATTTGCTACAACGCTTTGCTCGGCAGGCCTTGGTTACATGAGTATAACATTATCGCTTCTACACAACATCAGTGTATGAAGTACTTCAAGGATGACCTCGAGTACACAGTTACAGAGGAGCTGAACCCATTCTCCGTAAATGAGGTCCGAAAATATGAAGATGCCAAGTACTTCTTACCAGACTTCGAAGACATGGAATCGCAAACCGGAGAATAAACAAAAGGCCATCGCCACTATCCCGATATTCGGGAGCGATACCGAAGAAGATGAAGAAATGGTCTACTCGGGACAACCCCAAAGCAATAGGCCAGGACCATCTACTCCTATGCTGGTCTTTGGCAGTGACTCTGAGGATGAGGCCAACACAGTGTTTTCTGTCCGTCCGTCAATACAGACCTTTGCTGGAGCTGACCAGAGTTTACAGATTGTCCTGGTCCCGCAGCGGCATTATAAAGAACTTGATGTACTTGATACGTACAGCGTGCAAGAGACGTAGACCTTCTACGCCCCTCCTAAACAAAGGGGTGAGAAGGCGATCCTTTTCTACCAATCTACGGAGACTAAAGTGGAGAAAGAAGTATGGCACGGTGCCGAACCTGCGCTCGATAGGCTTCAACCAATCCGTCTGCCCAGATACTACGCAGAGTGACTGAAAAGACTATTGAGACACAAAGGCGTACCCTTTAAACAGACTGCTCGACAAGCCCGGTTCTATAACAAGATTTGGGACGTTCTCGGGACTCAGCAGAAGATGCCCAACGGGAGAATGGAGACGATCGGCCTTGGATACGTTCAGTCCAATAAAAGGGAGCGATTCTATAGCTTCCATGTCATAAATAATTCCGATGGAGAAACGAATGCATTTCCAGATGGCGCTGATGTCAAACCAGAGCGAAATCCCGCCGGGAGAATACCAAGCCCGTCATTCGAAAAACAGATTGACAAGCTAATAAGAGAAGCGGGTCAAAAGATTCGGGATGACCATAACCGCGAAACGGCCATTTACGAGAAGGCCAAGACGCGACGTATCATTCGGTAGGCTACGAAGGACGACGATCCCCTTCATCCTCAACCCGCTGTGCGCTCTCATGGAAAAAAAAAGCCCGACGTAGATACAACAGCAAGGTCAAGAATGGGGACGGCGTTTAAAGACAGCAAAACGGATCCAAGAAGCCACACGAGCGAGGAAAAGTCAGCTGGAACCTGTCTTTTATGAAGATGGGTCGGGAGTACTCTTTCCCTCAAGACAAGACAAGAAAAATATTCAACCTTGTCATGATGCATTAAATAATGACACTCCCGGAGTCTCGATACCCCGAAGAGATAAACGAGGTCCATCATCCGGATTATTGCTGCTACCACCAAGCAGTGGGACTGTAGGGTGTTTTTCATCACCCCATTGAGATGGGAATGAGCACGCTTGTCAGGCACATTATAGATTCCCCCTGCCTAGGATAGATAGGGGTTTATTGATTATGGGGATCCGAATCTCCGGCAGCTGCGGACTAAGCTGCCGTTAATTACCCCTCACATTTGGAGCGAGATAACCTCCGATTGACGAGTTAAACTGGTCATGTGAACTCAATGTGCAGTGTTGTGTTTTGAAGGGTTTTGGATATATCGGGGGCCCCGCAGAGTTTTTACGGGGGTCCCGTTATCCGGATAGTGGGCTGGGGGTCAAGGGGGCTAGCAGCCTCCCTGCGGGGTGCGGGGCAGCGCCCCGTTAGAATTTTTTTTCTAATAAGGACAGTGTCGTGGAGTATGTGTGTGCGTGTGTATATGTATACACACACACACACACACATATATATATATATATGCGTGTCTATATATATATATATATATATATATATATATATATATATATATATATATATATAAGTGAAAAGGGCATCCAAAGGATGCGTGGGAGAAAGCGCTCGGGCGCTAGCGTCTCACGTGCCAGGAACGTGGGCGCTCGGGCGCTAGCGCTTTGAAAGCAAGAGCTCTTGCGCTTTGAGCGCAAGGGCGCTAGCGCCTCACGTGTCAGGCACGTGGGCGCTCGGGCGCTAGAGCTTTGGGCGTTAGCGCCTCACGTGCCAGGTACGTGGGCGCTCGGGAGGCAAAAGGGACTTGGTCCCTGCAATGGGAGTTGTACTCCCAGAAAGGAACACTTATTATTATTTTTTTTTGTGTGTGTGTAGTTAAACTCCTAGGATATTTTGAAGCTGATGAAGGGGCTTCTCCCCTTGAGCCCTAGGTCTTCCCTAAAGTGGGGTTTCTGGAGATGGGTCTCCTTCTTCTTCCTGTCATTTGTCCGGATCTTGGAGAAAAGGGATTGAGATTTAAAAATCTCCCCTTTTGAGATCTAATGGAAGATCCGAGCTTCCCTTTGTGGGTTTTGTGGTGAAAAACTATTTAGTTTTTGAAAAGGAAGAGTAAAACTCTTGATTTAATTGAAAGTGGAAAGAAGGTTTTAGAACCTTGAGGAAGGAGAAGGAAGCATAAAGAACCCTAGATTTTTGAGGGAATGAAAAGTTGTCTTTTATTCATCATCATGTTGTCTTATATAGGCTTACATATTTACATATAGCCCCTTGGGCTTTACAAAATGGCATTTTGCCCATCTCATGGCTCATGTGCCATTTCTTTTTGCACATAACCTATGGGCTTTACAAAAATTTGGCTTTATGCCTATTCATGCATAAAAAGTTACATAAAAATTATTTATTACATGATTTTATTGTTGGTATGGGGAGGCTGGCCGCGGGCTCTACTGTCACGACCCGCGGAGTACGGAACGTGACCGGCACTTAAGTTACGAAACGTCTCAAGGCGTCCGTAAGATAAGTAAGCCGAAGCCCAGAAATCAAAACCTGATTTAGAAATAGAGTGAAGGAAAAGCCATTTTTTTATATAAAGCACTTTGTCCCATTAAACATATCAAGTTTCCTTTTTAAAAACCAGTTTCCTTTCCCAAATTTCCAGCAAAATCTTTTTTGTAACAATAGTCCCCCAATGGGTACAAGCAGGAATACAAGTGAATAACAGAAATATGGCATCCCCAAGCGGGAGCTAGCTCTTCGCCTCCAGACGGTCACAAATCCCACACAATGTAAAATAACAATATGCATAAGTAAGCATGAAAGCACAGATAAAATAATATGTCGACTCAAGTGAGCTCGACCCCAAATATAACATATCATCCACAAGTCTTACAACCTCGCCTCTAGGTCAATATACAGTAATCCAAATAAACTGGTACAGCTGAAATAGTAGCAGATGGAGTACTCTAGATACAATGAATGCATAAGGTGGTACAAAATGATAACAACCCATCTATGAGCAAAAGTCTTGAGTCCAGGCAAAAAGAGCAAAAGAGGCAAAAGTGTCCGCCGCTACAGTGCTGACGGAACGGACCTGCAGAAAAGTTGTGGCACAACGGGGGTGAGTTGCCAGCTCGTGAGTAATAAATAACATCTACAAAGGGCTATCGCATGTATGCACACAAGTATCCTAGCATCTCTAAACAGGTACGGCTATAGGCACTAGCAGGTATGTATGCATCATCAGTGTGCTAACAAGTATGTATGTCACATGGATGTACTAACAGGTATGTATGCCACATGAATGTACTAACATGTATGTATGCATGCTATATGAGTCAACTCAAGATCTCAACATGTAAGTACAAGAGCTATTCTTTCCTTGTTTTTTTTGAAACTCTTTTCAAATATCAACATAATATCCATGAAATCCACAAAATCCGTGTCCAGCAACGACACCTCAAAACTGTCTCAATCTCATATATCCATGTCAAGTATCTCTGGTCTCAGCCATCCGGCTGATCCATCCCAAATATCCATATCTTAATCTAGCGGCCACGGTCGGTATCCTCTGGATATCCGCCGTGCCAAATGAAGTCACCGGTAGGTAATCCGTCTCCTGCCAGGCTCAACGCCATCTCCTGCGATCTTCTTGCCCCGGGGTACCTTACCGGGCCCACCATGTACTCGAGACGGTTCATCTACCTCCTCAAAACGGATCTCGAAAACCACAGCAAACTCATGGTAGACGACACTTTACATCACTAGAAAACCGCAACTTTTATATTTTTAAAGATTATAAGTTTGAAATCTTGCGGCTTTCCCCCGAAATCCAGAAATATCATAAATCTCAAGAAATCATCATGGGTGCATATGTCAATGATAATGAATGCATATGGTATCAATGTCCAAGTTGCAATGTATGATTTATACTAGGCATGAGCAAATGACATAATGATATATATGCATGAGAATAGCAATTCTTATGATTTCATTTTAAAGATTCATTACAATAGCACAGGTCTAATCATCAATTATTATATGTTCCAGATTATAAGTGATTTAGCGTCGTGACATGGCAATTACCGGGTGTGTGTGTACACATGAATAGTGCTCGTGCTGCATATAAAAACCCGATAATGGTGCATGTGTTCTACAGAATGAGTTTGCACATGTATGACAGTATAGAGCATGAATGTAGCAGACAACATATAAGTGTTCAATTACTAATTACCAACATTGCTAGGTATCTTTTTAAGTTACTAAACCTATCGGGCGCCTTGCGCCATCCAAGCGATGGTCCTCCGTAGATGTTAAATCTACTCACCCGTGATCTCGTGCTAGGTGTGTCCGACCACCTACTTCCCTTCCTCCGCTGCGCTCGAAGTCTCCGCCGGCGAACCTAGAATTTACAAAAGTCACCATATAAGGAAAAATCCTGCAAAACATGATATATCGATAAAAGGGATACGCGTGCGTGACACTAAACGCGCGTGCACACGACACGTCGCGACGCGCACAAACCCACCAGAACCTACTCCGACGCGCTGTGTCGCGCAGCGCGCCACAGAACCACACGTATCACGCGCGTGTCGCACAAGACTTAAAACATCGAAAACACGTTTATAGCTCCAGATTTTTTCTCTGGGCCTAACTTAAAAAGTTGCAGGTACCAATAGACTGAGCTACCCAGAAGAGCCCCACACCCAAAAACCCAACACCCCACCCCCTACTCTGGCCGCAAATTGCGGCCAGATTGAATAAACCGGCGGCCTCAAGTATGAGGTGGGTCCCCGTGCTTTGTGTGTGTGTTTATGCTAGTCTCACCATGCTACAGTTTCACCAATTTTATTCTGGGAGGTTCAGGTCAACAGCAGATCTAACAGAGGCTAAAAAGTCACTAAAACTGCTAAATTACGCCAAGTCGGATAAATCGGGTATTTGTGTGAAATCTGGAACCAAACTTGGTTGATCTAGTCTCAACAGCACCCTATAGGGCTACTCTAACCATCACAACCATTAACTTGCCAAAACTCACCTAAATTACCCAAAACTACCACTAAAATGTATAATAACACTAAACTAAGATAGATATCCATAACTTTAGCAAATATAAGTCGGGTTGAGGGGGTTATATGTCACGTCCCGAAAGTACGGAACATGACCGACACTTAGGCTATGAACGTCTCAAGGCGTGCGTACTCTAAGTAAGCCGAGCCCAGAAATCCAAACCAAGAAAAGTAGTAGAGTGTAGGAAAACCATTTTAAAATCAACCAGTTCGCAACATAATATACAACGCCTAAAGGCGAGGACCACAACAGAGAATGAAACTCAAACAGCATGAAATCCACAGAAATATAACGTGCGACTCTAAGGTCGAAAGAATAAACATCACTGGTCTCTATCTCAAATAAGTACATATTTGGTTGATGGAACTTCTAGATACAACTGAAATATAATATACAATGTATAATGATGGGTACGATACGATAAACCCACCTACTAGCAAGTCACCCGAAAGGAACAGTGCCCGCAAAGCCGTAATGAAACCTGTACGGCAACACCTGCAAGAAACTGGGGTACAACGGGGGTGAGTTGCCAACTCGTGAGTAGAAGAAGATCTACGAACAGAAAATCGCATGTATGACGCAATCCTAGGTCATACGATCATAATATATAATCCTCAAATATAAATAACCAGCAGCCTATACAATGGCTGGGGTAAATATCTAACCCAAGTGTAATCCCATGTGCCCGTGTCAGTGCATCAGGTGGCAATGTATCATATGGATGATGTATGAATGCATGAAACAGAATACATGTACTGAAGAAAACTGCTTTCATAAATTAGTGAGATTTCTGTATTTTTAAAATGTGGTATCATAATGAAATCAGAATAAAACAGTGCCTAGCATCGGCACAAAACATAAATCTCAATATCTCGATATCTCTGTATCACAATCTTTGTACCTCAATATCTCAAAATCTCAATGTCTCAATCACAATATCTAGGGCGCCGTCAGTCCAGACCGGCCCCTACCATCCATCTCATGACCACGACGGTATCCTCCGAATATCCGACGCGTCGGGTAATATCACCGGTCGGTCGTGCTCCCCTGCCAGGCTCAACGCCATCTCCTGCGATCTTCTTGTCCCGGGGTACCGCACCGGGCCCACCATGTACCCGAAACGGTTCATCCGCCTCCTCGAATCGGGTCTCGAAATCCATCAGCAAAACTCATGGTGGACGACTCATACATCATGGGAAAACCGTATTTTTTATTTAAAAAGAGTGAAAGCAGTTTATATATGTTTTGCGGTTTTCCTCCAAATCCAGGAAATATCATGGAAATCCGAATCATCAATAGCATGTAAACCATGAATATAAGCATGAGAATCCATGAATGCAGCATATAATGAATAACAGTATGCATGATGTGACAAGTAATAACTACAATGTCAATCTGGCATATAAGGCAAGCACACTAATATCATGTCACCACTAGCTAACAAGCTAAATCAAGCAATAATATTCTCTAAGTGTGCGTGACATGGCAATTACCGATGAAGACGTGTGTGCGCCGGCAAATAAGTGTACGTGGTACATACGCATTATCGGTAATGGTGCTGGTGTCCTAACAGCATGATCTCAATAATGGAATATGAATCACAATAAGTATGCGATGCAGAGCAACAACAATAATGTATGGGAGCTGAATACTAAACACAATGATAGCTAAACTGCATCTAATGTCATAAGGGCCATACAGCTACTCCAACTATAGGGCTGGACTAAAGCTAACAGTAGGTAAGAGAAACCTCCTAACCTCTGAGTCGATACATATATATATATATATATATATATATACAGTCGGTGATTCCGCCTCGATAATATCACCTCCGATACCATATCTCTTTAATCGGTTATTCCCAAGCCAAGAGTGCGGATCAAATATCAAATTATAGCTCGTACGTAAATCCGTCGTACGGCATCCCCAAATCTGGGTACGGGTCAATATCATGTTCATCACATTATTTATCTGGTATCCTCTTTTATCAAGATCATCATCCGGTTACTGACCCACGTCTAGTACAAAGCTAACATCATCACTATAATTATGATCTGACTACTGATCTACAGTCTCGTATAAATCGATATCATCATCACATATCATCTCAAGGAGTATACATCGCCGAATGCGGCCTATCATACTAATCTTGTCATATCATATCATGTCATATCCTATCTCGTATCATAATCACATGTCGATCATTTTATATATATGTCACCATTCCTATGGCATCATCATCCCCAAAATCCTCTAAAGCATCAAGACGTATCTCAATTATGAATTTTATCATATCACCGATATCATAACCTCAGATCAAACTCATCGACTCATCTCAATCCTATGTATCATCCTCAAATCCGTATGTGAACACGTGGTCCCATACCCATATGAACACATATCTATATAGAATCCCATAACCACATATGAAAATAAGGATGTATGCAAGTAGGTATGTGTGTATATGTATGTGTAGTGTACCCACTACTCTAGGGTTTCGTAACCTTTCACCAATTATCCATCCTAAACATCAATAATAAATCACAATCAATATATAATAATTGTAGGTGTGTATACGCATCTGTATACATCACCACGAACTGCGGGGGAGCTATACGCCATCCATCCGACTTCTTCCCGTAGATATAAATCTACTCACCTTGTTTTATGCGTGCCGGTGTCGATGTCGCCATTTGCATCTCCAACGCTTCGACGCCTGTGGGGTACCTACAAGGATATCATAAATGCTAAAACACATGAAAACCATGTCGGAAACCAAAAACGGTGCACGCTATGTCTATAAGTAAAAACCTATAAGCTCGCGTGCAAACACAGCCAATATCCATTTGTCGTTGACGTCCAAACGCCACCCGACAGAAACGAATCATCGAATACCAAAATCCATACGAAAACAAGTCGTAAATTATGCGCCAACTCAAGAAAATCAACCCAGATTCTATCCTAACTGGAATCAGTCAAAACTAGACATACCAGGGTCAAGTTTACAGGTAAAAGAGCCGTGCACGCAAAACGAGGGGGTTCCCTATTGCTCTGGCCGCAAATTGCGGCCAGAGGGAATATATCTGCGACCAAGAAATTGAGGTGGGGGCTAGGGTTTTGTGGGATGGTTCCAGGGTTGCTGCACAGCTTACTGCCAAGTCAATTTCATTTTAGGGTTCCTCGGGTTGTAGCAGTTTCCAGAAGGGTCACAAAATTGACAAAGTTGCTAATTTACACCGAATCTAAACTATCTGGTATTTTGGTGAAACATGGGACAAATCTTGTTTCAACTGGTCTTAACAGCACATAGTAAGGCTATACTAACATTCAAAACCATCCCTTGGCCAACTCTCACTCAAATCACCTAAAACTAACACTAGACCACAATATAGACGCTAAATTTCAGTTTTAACAACTATAACTTGACAAGATAGGAGTTGGGTTGCAAGATTATACCTCAAGAGGGTCCTAGGATGTAGGAGAAGGGAAGGAGGATGAAGAAGGGCTGTTGGTGGACTGCTGAGTTGCTCCTACAACTGCTGGTGTGGCTTTTGCAACTGATGTTGTTGCTGTTTTTAATAACAGTTTGTTGCTGTTGGTTTGGGTTGAGGCTGCTGTTGTTGCTTTGGTGAAGTGGGAGGGTGATGTTGTAGGGTTTAGTTTGGGCTGCTGCTGCTTGCCATTTCTCTTCTGCTTTTCTTTCTTTTTCTTTTTCTTGTGTTGCAGTAGCAGCTGCAGCAGTGAAGGGGGGTGGATTTGTGGTGAAGTTGAAGTATCTGATGTTGGGGTGTGGGTTGTAGTATATGATGTTGGGTTGGTGTTGTTGATGGGGTTGCTGCTGAGGCAGCAGAGGTCTAGGCTGATAGGTGCTGATGATGCTACTGCAGATGTGATGAAATTGGGGCTGAGGTTGTTGCTGTGGCTGTAGTAGCAGCTGATGCAAATGGGGGCTGAAGTTGTGTGTTGGGGCTGTTGTATTGAATGGTGTAGCAGTTGCTGATGCTGCTTTAGCTGATGTATAATGGTGTGGTGTTGTTTTGAAAGAAGTTGCTGCTGTTGTGGCTGTTTTCACAGCAGTTGTTGCAGCTGCTAATGCTGATGAAAAGGCTGAATTGATGTTGGTCAGGGGCTGAAATGTGCTGATAGGGGGCTGATGTAGCTGATGTTGCAGCTTGTAGTAGTAGCTAGGGTGGCTGGTGTGTGGGTGTAGGGTGCTGATGCAGCTGCTGCTGGTGTTTGCAAAGGTGTGATGTGTGAGAGTGAGGGGGAGAGATGTGAGGTGAGAAAGAATTGCAATGAGTGTTGGAGAGGCCACAAAAAGTTTTGAAGTATAATGAGGTTAACTCCCATCACCCTCACTCAACCTTAAATGTCATGGCACATCCATCATGCCTCCTCTCTCTCTCTCTCTAGCCACAAGTCAACCTAATCGTAATCACCCTTAACCAAAACCAAAACACTAATTAACCCAATTAACCTAATCAAATGGTTCAACCCACCATGGTTGCCTAAACTTGGCTAACCCCCCCATGGTCATCTATACATAGTCCAACCTTAGGCCACCATAAGTCCATAACATGAGACAAGTGTGGAAAATGTTATGTGCACATTTTGCACAAAAAGCCAAAAATCCAATTAGCGATTTTTGATTGCGATTAACACTAAAGTCGCATATAATTCATCATAAAAACTGTAAAATGGCATATTTCCGCAAAATAACCTATTTTAGAATCTCTAAAATTTTCTCAGGAATTTTCCCCATTTATCGGTATTTAATTATACCGACTATTAAAATATTCATTAAAAATCAATATTAAATTATGAAAATTCCCAAAAATAATACTTTATTTTTTTGAAATGTTACATTATACCTCTAGAGATTCTAGATGAAGAAGAAGAGAAGAAGTAGGAGAGTGTGTGCTGCTGAATTGGTGCTACTGCAGCTCCAAGAGCTGTTGCTGCAACTGCTGATTCTGGCTGAAGCTGTATCAGGCTGAGGCTGTTGCTGTTGCAATAGTTCTGTAGTTTTTATTTTGTGAAGTATGGGCTGCAGTAACAGCACCAGGGGTTGTATTTGTGGCTGTTGGGGTGGTGAAGTGTTGTGTGTTGTTTACAATGATGTTAGGGGCTGATGTGGCTGTTTGATGTTGATTATGAAGTGGGCTGTTGTTGCAGTTGATGTTGCTATTATGGCTGAAGCTGAGGCTGTTTTGTGATGTTTTGGTGGCTGAAATGATGATATTTAGGCTAATGTGAGTGTGTGAGTGAGAGGTGTGAGTGTGAGTGAGACATGCAAAAAGGTTTGAGTTGAAATGGTGTGACACAACCTTAAAGCCATCATTCTCCCTCTAAACAAAAGCTAGCATGACAACCATCACATCTCTCTCTCTCTCTCTCATAACAAGCAAGTCAACCTAAACCCTAAACACCCTTGGACAAAACCAAGACCCCTTAATTAAACTAATTAGCTCATAACTAACTCAATTATCTTAACCAAAGGCCTAACCCACCATGGTTGGCTAAACATGGTTAACCCACCATGCACACCCAAACTAGGTCACCCTAAGCTTAACCCTAGTTATCATGCACAAGTGTATGCGGTCGTGATAAAATTCTACTAAAATAACCATAAAACCAGATAAATTATTAGGAACCCGTTTTGGTAAACTTTTTACCAAAAACCCCACATTAACACATAATTACCACTAAACCTAAACTCAGGTGTTACATCTACTTGGGTATGGGCCCGCTTGACCTAGGATTGGGCCCACATGGCTTGGGGTTGACCTTGACTTTGACTCAGTCAACCGGGGTGCAAATTTTGACCCCAACAAAGTGCCCCCTCATCAATAAATGCACACCGCACATTTGAGTTGTGTGCATGAAATTGATGGATCTTGAAGCTGGACTTCGAGGTGGAACATCATTCCGGGGGCGGAGAATCCCTCGGGGAGTATGATTCCCGGGGATCGGAGCATAATCCTGAAGAGCGGAGCATGATTCCAGGGATCGAAGTATCATTCCGAAGAGCGGAGTATGATTCCAGGGATCGGAGCATCATTCCGAAGAGTGGAGCATGATTCCAGGGATCGGAGCATCATTCCGAAGAGCGAAGCATGTTTTCAGGGATCGGAGCAACATTCCGAAGCGTGGAGCATGATTCCAGGGATCGGAGCATCATTCCGAATAGGGGAGCATGATTCCAGGGATCGGAGCATCATTCCGGAGAGCAGAGCATGAATCCAGGGATCGGAGCATCATTCCGGAGAGCGGAGCATGATTCCAGGGATCGGAGCATCATTCCGAAGAGTGGAGTATGATTCCGGGGATCGGAGCATCATTCCGAAGAGCAGAGCATGATTCCAGGGATCGGAGCATCATTCCGAAGGGCGGAGCATGATTCCGGGGATTGGAGCATCATTCCGAAGAGCGGAGCATGATTCTAGGGATCGAAGCATCATTTCGAAGAGCGGAGCATGAATCCAGGGATCGGAGCATCATTCCGAAGAGCGGAGCATGACTCCAGGGATCGGAGCATCATTCCGAAGAGCGGAGCATGATTCCAGGGATCAGACCATCATTCTGAAGATTCGGAGCATAATTCCAATTTGCGGAGCATGATTCCAGGGATCGGAGCGTCATTCCGAAGAGCGGAGCATGATTCCAAGGGGGTCGAAGCATAATTCCGATTAGCTGCAGACATTCTGACCGAAGCATAATTTCGATGCAGAGGTTGATTCCCAGGCAAAGTATAATTCCGACAGGGAAGGTGTTCATATCATAATTTTGCATTATTTTATTCCCCATTCTTATTCATTTTACAAATAAATAAGTGCTTTTGATCCATGTCTGCTACATAGTTGCAGGTTACAGGTTCTCGGAACAAAACAGTGAAAATGATGAAAAGACGCTACAAAAGTGAGACTACGACCAACAAATAGAAAAATCTTGATCATGCCTACAGTATGAGGGACAAACGAAGATCAATGAACAATTTCACAAAGTACAAAGGCAGCGCAAAATTCAAGACTTCAACACGAAGCAAACGGTAAAAGTTCACAACATTCTACACTGTGGAAATCTGGAAGAAACTAGAAGACATTCTGAGAAACCAAGTGAAGAAACCAGAAGACAAATGCAACATGAAGTACACCTGAGAAAATGAGCCAGCAAGCATTCAAGATGGCCGCAGATCCGCGGCCAAACAAGGCATATGGCCGCGGATCCGCGACCATACAGTACACGTGTCGGCGCAAAAAAGTCGGTCGATGGCGGTGCGTTGACCAGGCTTCTCAGGGTAGTTTTGTAAATGCAGATAGGGATCAGATGTAAACCCTACGGTTTCTATAATCTATAAATAGGAACCCTACAGCTCTTTTTGGAGCATGCTTCTTCTTATGCCTCTTTTTATTTATCAATTTCAGAATTTCAATTCCTGTAATGTTTGAAGAGTGCATCAAATAAAAAGTAAGTCTTTCTTTTCTATGCCTTAGTTTAATTTCCTTTTCTGTCCTGGTATAAATTTTATTTATCTGCTCTAGTATAAATTTTATTTATTTGTCGTAGTTTAGATAATTAGGTTATTAAAAACAAACAAAAAAATGTCTCTTTTTATCAATTCCCTAATGAGTGAGTAGTTCCTCACTTGTTAGGGTTAGGAATAGGAAAGGTTTGAGAGATGAAAATCCCTCACCCCTTTCTTGCCCGTCATACATTTTAATAGGACTCTATGCATACATACACACACCGCTCACTATGGCACCCTATCCCACGAGGTAGCGGTGATACCATAGTTAAAGACCGGTTGTGTATGTTTTCCATGGAGGTTAGGGTAAGAGTTAAGAAAGGACGGACAATGACCTAGAGAAAGAAACCTAGTTTCTTCCCGATCGTGCTAATCCCCTTTGTTAATTATTACCTTAACACCTAAAAAGATCTTAATTAGGGCATAGAAAGCGGTGAGAAATATTGAATTTCCAAACTTAACCTAAACCTAACCCTAGCAAGGTTTTAATCCTAATCTAAATCAACCTTAGTTTTTATTAATAATCCAATCCACCACAATTGAAATTAACTCGTTAGAACAACTAGAAAATACACAAAATCCATGTGGACCGACCCGTACTCAACCGGCTAGCTACCAAGCGACGTCGTTCTTGATTGCGGTTAATATTCTTTGATTTATCTTTTAAAAGAGCAAGCACGCATAAAAACTTCTACCAATCAGAAGGCAAATACTCCGAGGAGAAGCATGATTTCGATACGGGGTACATTCTGAGACGGAGCATGATTCCGGCGCAAAGCTTGTTGGCTGACTTGATTCCGAGAAGAAGCATAATTTCGACACGGGGTGCACATTCTGAGACGAAACATGATTCCGACGCAGAGCTTGTTGGTTGACTTAATTCCAAGACGGAGCATAATTCCGACAGGGAAGGCAGATACACCGAGACGAAGCATGATTTCGACACGGGGTACACTCTGAGACGAAGCATTATTCCGGCGCAGAGCTTGTTGGTTGACTTGATTCTGAGATGAAGCATAATTTCGATACGGGGTGCACATTCTGAAACGAAACATGATTCCGATGCAGAGCTTGCTGGTTGACTTAATTTCGAGGCGGAGCTTAATTCCGACAGGGAAGGAAGATATACCGAGGCGAAGCATGATATCGACACGGGGTACACTCTGAGACGAAGCATGATTCCGGCGCAGAGCTTGTTGGTTCACTTGATTCTGAGGCGGAGCTTAATTCCGACGGGGAGGTCGTTGGCTGATTCCGAGCCGAAGCATAATTCCGACATGGAAGGCAAATACGCCGAGGCGAAACATAATTTCGACAGGGATAAATTCTGGGACGAAGTATGATTCCGCCGCAGAGGTTGTTGGTTTGATTTGATTTGGGTTGACATCAGCATCGCTATATTGGAATATGGTACCAGAAGCGAATCATCATTTGCTATGAAAGGATTTGAGGATTTGGTTTTGGTTTGGTATTAGCATCGCTACACTGGAATATGGTACCAGGAGCGAATCATCGTTTGCACTTGCTTGTCAGGAAGCGGCGGCTTAGGAGACAGGTTTTAGGTCCCTATCACCTAAGACTTTTCAATTTTACGAGCCGTAAGGGTCTCACAAAGCATTTTCTCCCTACGGGTCGTAAAGATCCCGTAGGTGAATTTTCTCCTTAGGAGTCGCGGGGACTCCTAAGTGTGTTGCTCCTTTGTGAGTTGTAAGGATCTCAAGCGGGAATTTTCTTCTCACAAAATCGAGAGGACTTTGCGAGTGCATTTCATCTCTTTTTCACGAGTTTGCGCCCTTTCGGGTTTTCACAAACTCGCCGGCAGTCCTGCTGTTTTTACTCACGGAGCTCTTTCGGGTTTTCATCCGTGCCCATTTTGCTTGTGAACATACCTTTTTTTTTCAACCGCCGGTTGGACTTTGAATATGGTCTCACCGGTAGGACTTGGGAGAGATTGGGATCGTTTTACGCCCGTGGATTGTATACGGTTTTGCGGGATGTATGATCCAGACAGTAGGGCCGGAAAAATTTTGGGACTTTGTCGGCGTCTGCATCGCTGCACTGGAATATGGTACCAGGAGCGACTCATCATTCGCCGTTGGGGTATGGGATTTGGAATTTGGTTGGCGTCTGCATCGCTGCACTGGAATATGGTACTAGGAGAGACTCATCATTCGCCACTTGGGATATGGGGTTTGGAATTTGGTTGGCGTCTGCATCGCTGCACTGGAATATGGTAGCGACTCATCATTCGCCACTTGGGGTATGGGGTTTGGAATTTGGTTGGCGTCTGCATCGCTGCACTGGAATATGGTACCAGGAGCGACTCATTATTCGCCGAAGCTTATTGTGAAGCGATGGCTTAAGAGACAGGTTTAGATCGCTATCACCTAAGGTTTTTCAATTTTATGGGCCGTAAGGGTCCCATAAAAGCATTTTCTCCCTACGAGTCCCGTAGGTGCATTTTCTCCTTAGGAGTCGTGAGGACCCCTAAGTGGGTTTTTCTTTTGTGAGTCGTAAGGACCCCACGAAGGTTTTTTCTCCTCATGTATCGTGAGGACACATGAGTGGGTCTTCCCAATGGAGCATAATTCCAAGGGCAGAGACCAGCCGCGTAACTGGTGATTACGGTAGGGCATGGGTATGATGAGAATTATTTGAGCCCGTAGATTGTATACGGTAGTCAATTTGGGGACCAACCGTAGGGCTGGGAGAATTTTAGGAAATTGAATTTTGGTTGGCGTCTGCATCGCTGCACTGGAATATGGTACCAGGAGCGACTCATCATTCGCCGTTTTTTTTGTTTTTGTTTTACCGCGATTGCTCTATCATTTCAGCTTTTCTTATCGCAAAGATCACGATTGCCCTATCATTTCGGCTAATTATTCGCGGTTGCCTCATCATTTCGGCTTTATTCACATCTTTATTTTTACTCGCTGATTTTTATTGCGAGTTGCCCTATCATTTTGGCTTTTCTTTTTATTTATTTATTTACACACTTTTTTTTTACATTCCCAGTTTAACGACTTAGAGGTTGATTGTTCCCAGTTTAACGACGTGGTGGTCAGTTATTCCCAGTTTAATGACAAGATGGTCGACTGGATCAGAAGCTTGGAGAAGATACCCGATTGAGCAGTTGTCAGGGGCACCGCTGGAGCTTGCCCAAAATGCCTTATCACTTTGTCGGTGTTGATGGCCTTGCCCCCATCTGGGGCTAAGGAAAATCGTTCAAATACCGACTTGCGTTCAAAGATGGCAATTGAAAGTCGTTAACCTGCGCAAAAAAGCATGATTTCAGTACAGGCGATCGATATGTACATTGATTGAGTTCGCATGAACGTTTAACCCGAAATATGGGAGGAGAGATAGGTCCCACCGGGCGTGCCAGAATTTGTAGGGTGTTTTTCATCACCCTATTGAGATGGAAATACGCGCGGTTGTCAGGCGCATTACAGATTCCCCCTGCCGAGGATAGGCGGAGGTTTATTGATTGTGGGGATCCGAATCTCCGGCAGCCGCGGACTAAGCTGCCGTTAATTACCCCTAGCATTTGGAGCGAGAGAATCTCCGATTGACGGGTTAAACTGGTCATACGAACTCAATGTGCAGTGCTGTGTTTTGAAGGATTTTGGATATATCGGGGGATCCGCAGAGTTTTTACGTATGTGCGTGGGCAGTGTCATGGAGTATGTGTCGTGGAGTATGTGTGTGCGTGTGTATATGTATATATACATACATACATATGTGTGTGTGTGTATGTGTGTGTGTGTGTGTGTGTGTGTGTGTTTGTAAGGGAAAAGAGCATCCAAAGGATGCGTGGGAGAAAGCGCCCGGACGCTAGCGCCTTACGTGCCAGGCACGTGGGCGCTCGGGCGCTAGCGCCTCACGTGCAAGGCATGTGGGCGCTCGGGCACTAGCGCCTCACGTGCCAGGCATGTGGGCGCTCGGGCGCTAGCGCCTCACGTGCCAGGCATGTGGGCACTCGGGCGCTAGCGCTTTGGGCGCTCCGGCGCTAGCGCTTTGAGCGCAAGGGCATTAGCGCTTTGGGTGCTAGCGCCTCATGTGCCAGACACGCAGGCACTCAGGTGCTAGCGCTTTGGGCGCTAGTGCTTTGAGCGCGCCTCACGTGCCAGGCACGTGGGCACTCGGGAGGCAAAAGGGACTTGGTCCCTGCAATGGGAGTTGTACTCCCAGAAAGGAACACTTATTATTTTGTGTTTGTATGTATGTATATGTATGTATGTATATATGTATATATATATATATGAGGAGTTAAACTCCTAAGATATTTTGAAGCTGATGAAGGGGGTTCTCCCCTTGAGCCCTGGGTCTTCCCCAAAGTGGGGTTTCTGGAGATGAGTCTCCTTCTTCCTGTCGTTTGGCTGGATCTTGGAGAAAAGGAAGTGAGATTTAAAAATCTCCCCTTTTGAGATCTAATGGAAGATCTGAGCACCCCTTTGTGGGTTTTGTGGTGAAAAACTATTTAGTTTTTGAAAAGGAAGAGTAAAACTCTTGATTTAATTGAAAGTGGAAAGAAGGTTTTAGAACCTTGAGGAAGGAGAAGGAGGCACAAAAAACCCTAGATTTTTGAGGGAATGAAAAGTTGTTTTTTATTCATCATCATGTTGCCTTATATAGTCTTACATATTTACATATAGCCCCTTGGGCTTTACAAAATGGCATTTTGCCCATCCCATGGCTCATGTGCCATTTCTTTTTGCACATAAGCCATGGGCTTTACAAAAATTTGGCTTTATGCCTATTCATGCATAAAAAATTACATAAAAATTATTTATTACATGATTTTATTGTTGGCATGGGGAGGCTGGCCGCGGGCTCGACTTGGGCATGGGCCCGTTTGACCTGGGCTTGGGCCCACCTGGCTTGGGGTTGACCTTGACTTTGACTCGGTCAACCGGGGTGCAAATTTTGACCCCAACAGGGACATCCTCTTGAAGACTGCTTCGTCTTCAAAAACTGTGTTGAAGATCAGTATCAGTAAGGCAGGTTTGCTCTATCCGACAGTTGGATGGTAGCCCCGCCACGAAAGCAAGAGCCGATAACAACCTACACTGCGAGGGAAAGTTTAGATCAGCATCGAGCTTGGAAACGAGCTCATACCTGCCATATGATAACATTCTCAAATGAGGGAGAGCACGAGAGTATGGACGACCTCTCCCAATGCTTCGCAAATGAAGATGAGAACGAGCTGATTTTAGAATTTCCACCAGCCCCAAAAGAGCTGGAAGATGGAATACACACCACAATAGACAACCTGAGAAAAATCGACTCGGGGACGACAAACGAGCCAAAGCCAACGTTAGTCAGTGAGCTGTTGTCTGAGAAATAGGTAGCCATGTTAAAAAACGTGCTTATACAGTAGATAGCTGTGCATAAACTGGCGATAGCTGTGCATAAACTGGCGATAACTGTTTCGCATGGAACTATTCCAAGATGCTGGGGTTAGATCCATAGATAGCTGTGCATAAACTGGCGATATCGCCGGACGTCAAGCTAGTCAAACAGGCGCTAAGAAGAATGCGGTTCGAGCTTGAGATAAGTATCAATGTCGAAGTCAAGAAGCTAATCGACTCCGGCTTCATCCAAGAAGTTCAATACCCTGACTGGATCTCCAATATCGTTCCGGTAATTAAGAAAAATGGGATAATACGCATCTGCATAGATTTTCGGGATCTCAACACAAAGTTTTTCCGAAAGATGACTTCCCAGTGCCTGTTACCGAGCTGATGATCGATAACACATCCACCCATGAAGTCTTCTCCTTCATGGATGGATCCTTAGGGTACAACCAAATCAAGATACATCCTGAAGACCAAAAACACACTGCTTTCCGGACCCCGCTAGGTATATTCTGCTACAATGTGATGCCCTTCGGTCTGAAGAACGCTGGCGGCACTTACCAGAGATCCATGACAAAGATATTTGATGATCTCATACACGAGATTGTCGAATATTATATTGACAACCTCGTGGTGAAAAGCAAATCGTATGAAGAGCACTGGGAGCATCTGAAGATAGTGTTCCAACGCTTTCGGAAGTACAACCTGAAGATGAACCCTCTGAAATGCGCATTTGGAGTTTCCTCGGGCAAATTCCTGGGATTCATCGTATGACACCGGGGCATCGAAATAGACCCGTCAAAGATCAAGGCGATTATGGAAATGCCCGCGCCAAGAACTCTCAAACAACTGCGGTCTCTTCAAGGAAAGCTCGCGTATATCCGGCAGTTCATAGCTAACCTCTCCAGCAAATGCCACCTCTACAGTCATCTAATGAAGAAAGGGACTCCGTTCATTTGGGATCGCAAATGCCAAAGCGCACTGGGCGAAATAAGGCAATATCTACAGAACCCGCTGGTACTGACCGCGCCGGTCAAGGGAAAGCCCATCATCCTATACACAACAGCCCTTGAAGGTTCTTTAGGTGCGTTATGGGCACAGGAGAACAACCAGGGGAATGAGAGAGCACTCTATTATTTGAGTCGGGTTCTCCCGGGGGTAGAAAATAACTACTCCCCCATCGAAAAGTATTGCCTGGCACTGATCTTCGCAGTAACAAAGCTCCTATATTACGCCTTGGCAAATGAGGTCCATCTCATATCAAAGGTGGATCCTCTCAAGTATTTGATGTCAAGAGCTATGCTAACAGGAAGGCTTGCCAAATGGGCCCTCCTCTTGATGGAGTTCTCGATAGTATATCGACCCCTCAAGTCAATAAAAAGCCAGGCCATCGCCGATTTTCTTGCTGAGCATCCGATACCTGCCGACTCTCCCTTGAACTGCGAGTTGCCGGATGAACACGCGTTAGACGCAATTGACAAGGAGAAAGAAAGGAATGATACCCGATGGGAACTCTACTTCGATGGAGCGTCCTCCTTGAAAAAGCGAAAGCAAAACACCCCCATGATTAAAGCCGGGGTAGGCCTTATCTTCGTAACTCCACAAGGATGGATTATGCGCTTTTCCCTTCTCTTAATGGAGCCAAGAACAAACAATAAAACTGAGTATGAAGCTTTGATAGAAGGTCTCGAGATTGCTGTCGACATGGGGATCGAAAACCTCCTCATATATGGAGACTCCCAGCTGGTCGTTAGCCAAGTAAATGGCGACTACCAGACGTGCAAGCCAGAACTGATCAGGTATGGTGAAAGAGTGCAGCAATTGCTGACACAAATCCTCTCCTACACCCTGGAAAGCATACCATGTACAGAAAATAGCAAGGCGGATGCGTTAACCAAGCTCGCTAAAGAACTGGCCGACGAAAACCTCGATGACGTAAAAATCATTGTGCAAAGTCGCCGGATTCTCGCACCAGCAGAAATATCACCGAAGACGTCTAAAGGTGAGGAAGTAACCGAACAAGAGGCCTTCTAATTGGAGGATGAAGAAAAGGCGAAATATTGGAGAGAAGTCTTCATAGACTACTTCAAATCCATCGAACGCCCGAAGACGCGTCGTCAAGACATCATCTTATGAAGCGAGCCCTATCTTTCGCCTTCGTCAATGGTACTCTTTATAAGAGATCATTTGATTGTCTATGGTTAAGATGCCTGGAACTGGAAGAAGCAAAGAGGATCGTTCAAGAAACTCATGACGGACTCTGCGGTTCCCATCAAGCCGGACCAAAAATGAAGCTGTAGATCAAAAGAATGGGTTACTATTGGCCCACGATAATTCAGGACTGCCTTGAATATGAGAAGCAGTGTCACTCGTGCCAAATTCACAGGAACTTCAACCACCAGCATCCGAATCCGCTACACCCAACATTGGCTAGCTGGCCATTCGAGATGTGGGGAACTGATGTAATCGGGCCCATCGAGCCAGCATCATCCAAGGGACATCGGTTCATACTAGCAACAACTGATTACTTCTCTAAATGGACAGAAGCAATACCGTTAAGAGAGGTGAAGACGGAGAACTTCCTCCATTTCTTCAAGACATGTCATCTACCGGTTCGGCACTCCGCAACGGATCCTCTCGGATAATGGGCCGGCCTACAGAAGCCATAAGATCAGCCGCTTCGCACAGCAGCATAAAATAGATTGGAGATATTCTTCAGTTTATAATCCTCGAGCTAACGATCTATCTGAGGCTTTCAACAAGACCTTGACATAGATCATAAAGAAAACGAATAAAAAGGACTGGCACAAGAGATTACATGAAGCTCTCTGGGCCTATCGGACTACGTTCAAGACGGCCACGAACATAATGCCATTTGCGTTAGTATTCTGCACAGAAGCAGTACTTCCTTTGAAGATAGAGCTACCCTCTCTACGAGTGGTGGTTTGGTACAAACTGACGGACGAAGAGAATTCCCATCTTCGGCTTGAGGAGCTCGATGCCCTCGACGAAACTCGTCTCATGGCACAGCAAAACCTGGAAGCTTACAAAGCAAGGATGACGCGCTCATACGAAAGATTGACTAGGCTGAGAACATTCTGCCAAGGCGAACTCGTTCTAGTCGTAAAAAGACCTATGATCCCCAACCATGCCAAACGGGGGAAATTCGAGCCGAACTATGAGGGCCCGTACATCATAGACAATGTCTATCAAGGTGGGGCTTACTTGCTTATAGATTTGCATGGCGAATGACCCTTCCGGCTAATAAACGACCGATTCCTTAAGAAATACTACACTTGACAGGTCACGGCTCAGGTTAATGATGGATGACGACGCTCATGTCCGCTCGCTATCTCTCTGAGTCCAAACTCTATAAGTAGTACTCAACGAAACCTCGCCTCAAAAGCGCCATGGACCGCAACGTCCATAAACTAGCAGTGGACCGAGATGTCCTTAAACTCACATCGGACTGAGATGTCCTTAAACTAGCTACGGACTCCAACGTCCTTAAACTAGCTGTGGACCGTGATGTCTTTAAACTAACAATGGACCGAGATGTCCTTAAAAACTAACATTGGACCGAGATGTCTTTAAACTAACAACGTCACCTCTAACACGGCGACAGTGAAATGCAAGTCCACAAGTCCCAGCGGTGAGGACTGCAACTCAAATCCTACCGGAAAACGGATGGATCATATGCGGTGAAACTATTCTCGAGAGTTTCAGCGTGCAAAAAAAAGGTACGTCCACAAGCGAAATGGGCACGGATGAAAACCCGAAAGGGCGCCGTGAATAAAAACAGTAGGACTACCGGCGAGTTTGTGAAAACCCGAAAGGGCATAATCTCATTAAAATAAAGACACCTGCAAGGTCCTCTCGACCTTGTGAGGAGAAAACACCTGCATGGGATCCTTACGACTCACAAAGGAGCAACACACTTAGGGATTCCCATGATTCCTAAGGAGAAATTGCACTTACGAGATCCTCACGACTCATAAGGAGAATTCCCCCTATGAGACCCTCATGGCTCGTGGGATTCAAGAAGCCTTAGGCTACAGGGATCTGAACCTGTTCTTAAGCCATCACACTCACCAAGTTGCCTTATAAGCGGTTAAATATTGACCCTTGTATACAATCCACGGGCATAAATAAACGTTCCCTCACCAAGTCCCACCAACGACGAGGAATGTCCTTATGTGGTGAACAACACTTGTATGTTCTCTCGACTTATAAGGAGAAAACACTCTTATAAGATCCTTACGACTTGTAAGAGAACACACACTTAAGAATCCTCACGATTCGCCCTAAAGGCCATTACTGTATCATACTAGCTTGTATATTACTTGATGGAAGCTTGGGATATTCACAGTTGTATAGACAATCTTGCTCAAAATGGTAGTATGCTACTTGGTTTGTCTCTACTTCAATATGTGCATGTATTTCTTTTAGCATATCGCTTGTATACATATTAGTAGAGCCCTCAGGATCTTTGCTTGATTACCAGCGTTGTGATGGCGCTCACACTTGTGGGGGCTGGGTAATCCATAAGCACATCCTTATACAGGTCCCTAGTCGTTGGACTATCGAGACAGGGCATCGATACTCCGGAGTAGACTAGCGTATGCGCTTCTCATCCCAGCGGGGGAGACGGTCTGTCCCACAGCCGTCAGTACGTCGTACTTGAGATAGTATGCGGGTGCTCGTTAGGTTACGAGTACACTGGACAGGACTCGTCGGGAACTGTTGGTTGGTATTATACCTATCGTCAGTTATCAGTTCCCAGGTGACATGAGTACAGCTTAGTCCGCTGACTTGACACTGTCACTTCGCCTCGAGTGTGTTCCCACTGTACTTAGATTACTACCCTACCACGGCTCAAAGGAGTCGTGCAAATAGGTAGTAGTTGGGTGCAGTCCCGAAGCACTTGGAGGCAGTGACGGTTAGACAGGATTCGTCTCTCCCGGTATTGGGGGTTGACATCGCGCTGTGTCTAAGAGAGCCATTACACATGTAGTCCCTGGCCAGGGCAAGCGAGATATACTGGTAGGTTTCCAGTGTTATCTCAGGCTGTTCTGGGCTATACTCCGACACGACTTATACCGCTATTAGGGGACTGACGTTCACCGCCCCCCTAGGCCCGCCATGCGATGTATCAGACGAACAGACCGGACTGTACGGAGATTGTCACATACATGCTCAGTAGGAGTTCGGATGGGTTTATCTCATCGGCCTTCTTATCGAAATCTACCTGGGGACCGTTACGTACAGCTAGTGCCGCTTGCGGTCTGTGGTTAAACCCACTGCCAGCGTAGTGTCGAGTCTTTAGAGTCCCACACAGAGAGTTTCCCTGCACTGAGTGAAACGTGTAGAGGCCGTATGGTTTTACGGCAGGGCTACGATCACTTACGTGCACTTGTGTGCGTATGCTGTTCGGGCAGGCAATACTAGTGGGCTTTGGTTTAAGCCAGATCCTAGTATTGCACAGATGGATTTGATTTGTCTTCTGTGCATTCGCATTCTACGGAATGCGGATGCAGGTGTGCATGCACAGTTTTGAGGAGCGATGAAGGAGGAGGTGCCCCATTAGGGTTTTGGCAGTTGGTTCGGCCAAAACCATAATGTGGCACATTCATTAGGGTTTTGACAGTTCGTTTGGTCAAAACCGTTATGAGCCGGAGGCATTGTTTACTAATCCTTTTAGTGATAGATTAGTGATGGCTAATTGCATTGACCATTTGACCACTTAGATCTCTCTTGACCTTGTTGACCATGTTGACCATGTTGACCATTGACCTTCAAGAGAGATCCACACTCTTCTTTTATTTTCCTTTTATTTCTTGTGTTATGATAATGGTCAATTCAATGTGCCATCAAGTCTTTCATGATAGGATTAGTAATGATGATTATTGTGTATTATTGCAACCATGGTTCATTTCATTTTTGGTGGGAGATTTTTTCATTATTCTCTTCTCATTCTCTCTCATGAAGTGAGAAGAAAAGAAAAGCTCCATGGTTGCAAACTTTCTCCTTCTTCTTCCTCCTCTTGATCTCTTCTTTTGATATCATGTGTTGAGAGAAAAAGAATCCACAAAGACAAATACATCCATACATCTCCTCTACACATTCTAAGGCATTTAGATTAGCAATCTCCTTGCCCTAGTTGCCTTGGCTTGAGGCGAAGCTTAGTGTACAACTCTCGGGTGGATCGTCTTCGACTCAAGAAGGCCGCGGAGGTGCCCATGGTCCGGATCGACGCTTGGAGCTTGGATGGACGAGTGGGACAGCGGGATGAAGACCCGAAGGACCGGTTCCGTGAGGTATACTTCCTACAGCATAGTAGCTAAACCTCTAAGTGTTTACTAATTTCTAGTTTAGCAAAGATCCGACTTTAAGTCCATGTTTCCTTGCGCTAAAATCATTGTTTATCGCCGTTTCCGTCTCCCCGTAAGAATCGAGGTGAGCAACGTGGACTTACAGTGGTATCAGAGCCTAGCTAAACATAAACTAGTAAGTTAGCAAAGTGTTAAGAACATCGATCGAAAAAAAAGTCGCAAAACACATCCGCAAAACCTCAACTTTCTGTCGAATTTTTTACTGTTCAAAAATTATTTTAACATACATGAAAATTCGTCTCAGGGTTTTCTAAAACCACTGCAGAAAAACGGTCCCATGAACCGACCAAACCGCCGCGGTTCCGCAGCAATAGTTCCGCGGCAATAGCGTACTATTGCCGCGGTTCCGCGGCCGATTTGACTCGGTCGTGGACCTGGTTTTTTGCAGTGTTTTAGTTTGGATGTTTTGGGATTTTTAAGATATGTTTTTTCCACCCAGAATTTACAGAGAGCAAATTGACTTTTCGGGTGGCTAAAAATCTTTATTTTGATCGATATTCCGTACTCTTTGGCTAATGTATATTATCTGTGATGTAATATATGTATTGAACGTCCGCTAATCGCTATACGTCGATTAGTGGGGGTTATACATATCGGTGATCTGTAATGTTGATGGTTTGTGTATATGAACTCGGTAGATTGTCGTGGATGAATAGCCGGGAATGGGTGTGAGATGAGAGTTTCTTTTTCTTTCATTCATTATAAAGTTTGTAAATTGATGTAATAATATTTATTTGGCCGCACAACCGGGTCGGGGTTGTAGCCGTCATTGTATAATTTCTTTTTACTGTTTTTGCTCCTAGGATAGACCCAAGGTGGGGTGCACAAACTACCGGGTATCTCGAAGTGCCGAGTGGCCTACTCACGGAGTTGAGGGAGGTTGCTTCGCTTCGGGTACATGGCGGGTAGTTTGCCGCACCCGTAGGGGTCTAGGGTGGGGTTTGGCTATTCATCGCGACCGTGTAATCCGTTTTTCGTTGCAGGCTTGAACGAATCGCGGATTCCTAGTATATCCAAAGTGTTCATCTATGATCTGTAATGTCTATCATTGCTATATATTTATATATGATAACTATTTAGGCGTTGCTTATGTTTTACAGCCGCGCTAGCCCAGCCCCCGCTCTGTCGTTAGTTAAGTAACCTAACGGGTGATGACGGGGCCCCGTGGCGAATGCGAATGGCATAAGCGTACGTCGTATTTTGGTTTTTTTCTGCAATGGTAGGATTAAATGATGGGACGCATTAAAAGAACTAATGCAAGAAAATAAACCAAGAAAAAGTCGTTGGAACACTTTGAAAAACCACTCGGTTCTTTTCAAAAATAAGCATTTTAAACGCGGAGCTTGAACCACTCCTTTTAAAAGCTATCTCGTTCCATCGACTATATCAAGTTCACTACGTTCACGGTTTCGCCAAAACCATCCGTAGCCCTCCGTCGTTTCATATGAATATTCAACAGTATTCAAGCTGTGTTTGTTGGCCTTAATCAAGGCACAGTGTTTGGTAGCTGGTGGGTATTCATATGTTGCATAGATAGAATGCGTTGGTTTGGGACAGTCGTATTGCTTTGTTGGCCATAGTCAAGGGTATATACGGATGGGTTCATATTAACCTGGATAACGACGGGTAGAACTTGACATGTGACTTATGATTTGTTGGCCTTAGTCAAGGTCATAAGAGCATGGGGCAAAAATCTACATCGGGAGTTTCAAAAGTACTGAAACTTGCTAGCGCTGCATACCATTTGGAGTGTGATGATTCTGGTAGGATTCCTTCGGTTTTATCACGCGATGATATTTGGATCACGATCCTACTGTGAGTATATGCTACTCCTCGGGAAAACTCTCACTTAACGATCAATGCTATAAACCTAGTAGGTGTCTAGAAAGGTGTTAGCGGGGCTACGCCCACAGGGAAAAGAGGTTACTTAATTAAGGAACTTCGCGAAAGCGTTGGAAAACCTCCCTCGAAGTACCGACACTGGCCTGGCTGAACGGTTAAGCAAGTATTGTACGGTGAGAAAGATCCCGACTAATTCTTCCTTTGTGGTTTGAGGAGGGATTCGAGAGACAGTGGGAGCCATCCTGTTTAGATAAATTAAAAACCAATCTAAACTTGCAAGAGCATCATGCTAAGTGTTTTCTTCTCTCTCTCTTAATTGCAGCGATCCAGTGACCGCACCTAGGTTACATCTAGATAATAAAATGACTGAATCTGACTGTTATGACTGGCAAAGGTCTGTCCAGATGTCCATTGCCCAGGACAAGCTGGAACACCTCTTGACTGATCCAACTCCTGCCGCCTCAGGTCCAGTTTCCCCTGTCACGGATATTGATATTCGTAGGATATCGGAAGAACACTGTGCGAAAGCCAAGTGCCTCGTGTTAGCCTCAGTTGATGGTATATACCAGAGGCAGCACGAGAAGATGAACTCAGCTTCTATCTTCCTCCATAACAAAGTTTTATATGGAGAGCAATCTCGTATCGCAAGATATGAGACCTCGAACGAATTGCTTCCGGCGAAGTTGGCTATCGGGTCATCTGTAGGGGGCAACGTCCTTACAGAGACCAGCTCTTTTGAGCTCTCGGACCTGAAGACCACGTTGAAGAACGGGTCAGATGCTGACTCAGTTCAACAGTCTCTACCTACTACCCTAAAGGAAACTAGGGAAGTAGAAAGAAAGGGAAGGGCAGAAGTTTCAGGAACAGATGTAGTAAAAGAAGGATGTTCCTATTGTTACGGGAATGAACATGGGCAGAAGGATTGCAAGGCTTGTAAAGCCAGTAGCCAGAATTCGAAGCATGTTGTGGCTTCGGTTTCGGGTGTGTTTGTGATAGAGAACTGTATGTCAGTTAACCCTACTTCCTGGGTATTGGATACCGGATCAGGATCTCATATCTGTAATTCGTTACAGGCTTTGAGAAACCGTAGGGTTATCAGGAAAGGTGATATGACTCTCAGGGTTGCTAACGGAATGAGCATGTATGCTGAATCCGTAGGGGAATATCATCTAGGACTGACAACTGGACAGATATTGATTCTGCGTGACTGTTTTTATGTGCCAGGTGCGACTTGTAACATCATATCTGTATCCTTACTTTCTAAGGAAGGATATGATTTTACTTTTATAAGCGATGTAGTTAACATCCACCTAAATCAAGTATTGATTGGGTCAGGTACATTGAAATACGGTATATACGTTTTGAATCAAGCTCAGGTCTTCAGTGTCCAGAACACACTTAAAAGAAAGTCTCCGGAATTAAATCAGGCTTTCTTATGGCATTGTAGACTGGTTCACATTAATGAGACACGGTTGACAAAGTTACATAAAGAAGGATACTTGGATCCGTTCGAGTACCAGTCTTATGCCACTTGTGAATCATGTCTCATGGGAAAGATGACAAAGACTCCGTTCACTGGACACGGAGAAAGAGAGAGAGAGCTCTTGGGACTCATACACAGTGATGTGTGTGGTCCAATGTCTACACATGCGCGAAGTGGTTATTCATACTTCATTACTTTCACAGATGATTTCTCTAGGTATGGGCATGTCTTCTTAATGAAGCACAAATCCGAGGCCTTTGAGAAATTTCAGGAATACAAGAATGAAGTTGAAAAACAAACAGGCAAAAGTATCAAGACACTGAGATCTGATCGAGGTGGCGAATACTTGAGTACCGAGTTTCTGGGCTTCTTAAAAGAGAATGGAATTCTCTCTCAACTTACTCCTCTATACACACCACAACACAACGGTGTATCGGAAAGAAGGAATCGAACCCTATTGGATATGGTTCGTTCTATGATGAGTAAGGCTGAGTTGTCGCGATCCTTCTGGAGTTATGCACTAGAAACAGCTGCATATCTTTTGAACCAAGTTCCTACTAAGTCAGTGCCTACCACACCATATCAGATATGGAGTGGGAAGAAACCCAGTCTTAAACACCTTAAGACATGGGGGTGTCCAGCTTTTGTAAAAAAGCAGCATGCGGACAAGCTCGAGGCACGTTCGGTACAGTGTAAGTTTGTGGGATACCCAAAGAACTCCAAGGGGTATCTTTTCTATTACGCAGAGGAACAAAAGGTTTTTGTTTCTCGTCATGCCCGCTTCTTGGAAACCGAGTTTTTGGAAAATCAGATAAGTGGGAGCGCAATAGAACTGGAAGAAATTCCAGAACCACAAGCTATTACTTAAAGAATGGTAGAACCAGAGGGTTCGAAAGAACATGACATCCCAGCGCCACTCCGCAGGAGTAGTAGGCAGTCTCATCCGCCCGAGAGATACTACGGTTTTCTTATTGACGGGGATAGAGAGGATTGCACTATGGATTATGGTGAGCCTACTAGCTTCCAGCAAGCTATTCAGAGCGGTGACTCGGTAAAATGGCTGGATGCAATGCGGGCCGAGATGGAGTCTATGTACACCAACAAAGTTTGGACTTTGGACTTTGCTCCAGAAGGGGTAAAACCCGTAGGCTGCAAATGGATCTTCAGAAAGAAGATTGGTGTAGATGGGCAGGTTGAGACCTATAAAGCTAGACTTATTGGAAAGGGTTTTCGTCAAAGACCTGGTTTGGACTATGACGAGACCTTTTCTCCAGTGGCTATGCTGAAATCCATTCGGATCCTTCTTGCCATTGCTGCCTTCCACGATTATGAAATCTGGCAGATGGACGTAAAGACGGCTTTCCTAAATGGAAATTTGGAAGAGTGCGTCTATATGGATCAGCCGGAGGGATTCAATCAGAGTGGGAGCAGCGGTAGAGTGTGCAAGTTGCTCAAGTCCATTTATGGACTTAAGCAGGCATCGCGGAGTTGGAACATCTGCTTTGATGATACTGTCAAAGAATTCGACTTTATCAAAAATCCAGATAAACCGTGCATTTACAGTAAGATTGTAGGGAGAACTGTGGTATTCCTCGTCTTGTACGTGGATGACATTCTCCTAATAGGAAATGATATTCCTATGCTACAGTCAGTCAAAGGATTCTTGTCACAGAGATTCTCCATGAAGGACCTGGGCGATGCCAACTACATTCTGGGGATCCAGATCTATCGTGATAGATCTAAGAGGATGTTGGGACTTTCACAGTCAAGGTACATTGACACCATACTGAAAAGGTTCAGTATGAAAGATTCCAAGCGCGGTAATTTACCGGCTTGTCACGGGATCACCCTCTCCAAAGAGATGTCTCCCAAGACTGATTTGGAAAGGGATCGCATGTCTATCATACCCTACGCTTCTGCGGTAGGCTTTATAATGTATGCGATGTTGTGTACCAGACCAGATGTAGCATACGCATTGAGCGTTGTAAGCCGGTATCAGTCGAACCCAGGGGAGAAACACTGGATAGCGGTAAAGAACATTCTCAAGTACCTGAGAAGGACTAAGGAGATGTTCTTGGTGTATGGCGGAAAAGACCTCCAGCTCGAGGCCTTTGCTGACTCCAGCTTCCAGAGTGACAAGGATGACTCCAAGTCCATGTCGGGTTATGTCTTTACCCTCAATGGAGGGGCGGTTTGCTGGAAGAGTTCCAAGCAGGAGACCGTTGCTGACTCAACTATGGAAGCGGAGTACATAGCTGCTTGCGATGCCGCAAAGGAAGCTGTCTGGATGAAGAAGTTCCTCACGGAGCTGCAGGTGGTTCCTACCATTGTTGATCCAATACCGCTGTATTGTGACAACAACGGCGCTATAGCTTTAGCGAAGGAACCCAGGTCCCATAAGAAGTCCAGGCACATTTTGAGGCGGTACCACCTGATCAGGGAGATCGTAGATCGCCAGGAGATCGAGGTGAAGAGAGTAAATACGGAGAACAACACTGCAGATCCACTCACGAAGGCCCTACCCCAGACTCAGTTCGAGCGGCTGATCGAGATGATAGGTCTTCGATACGCCAATACATGGCCTTAGTGCAAGTGGGAGATTGTTAGTGTATATGCCCTAGAGGCCATTACTGTATCATACTAGCTTGTATATTACTTGATGGAAGCTTGGGATATTCACAGTTGTATAGACAATCTTGCTCAAAATGGTAGTATGCTACTTGGTTTGTCTCTACTTCAATATGTGCATGTATTTCTTTTAGCATATCGCTTGTATACATATTAGTAGAGCCCTCAGGATCTTTGCTTGATTACCAGCGTTGTGATGGCGCTCACACTTGTGGGGGCTGGGTAATCCATAAGCACATCCTTATACAGGTCCCTAGTCGTTGGACTATCGAGACAGGGCATCGATACTCCGGAATAGACTAGCGTATGCGCTTCTCATCCCAGCGGGGGAGACGGTCTGTCCCACAGCCGTCAGTACGTCGTACTTGAGATAGTATGTGGGTGCTCGTTAGGTTACGAGTACACTGGACAGGACTCGTCGGGAACTGTTGGTTGGTATTATACCTATCGTCAGTTATCAGTTCCCAGGTGACATGAGTACAGCTTAGTCCGCTGACTTGACACTGTCACTTTGCCTCGAGTGTGTTCCCACTGTACTTAGATTACTACCCTACCACGGCTCAAAGGAGTCGTGCAAACAGGTAGTAGTTGGGTGCAGTCCCGAAACACTTGGAGGCAGTGACGGTTAGACAGGATTCGTCTCTCCCGGTATTGGGGGTTGACATCGCGCTGTGTCTAGAAGAGCCATTACATAAGTAGTCCCTGGCCAGGGCAAGCGAGATATACTGGTAGGTTTCCAGTGTTATCTCAGGGTGTTCTGGGCTACACTCCGACACGACTTGTACCGCTATTAGGGGACTGACGTTCACCACCCCCTAGGCCCGCCATGCGATGTATCAGACGAACAGACCGGACTGTACGGAGATTGTCACATACAGGCTCAGTAGGAGTTCGGATGGGTTTATCTCATTGGCCTTCTTATCGACATCTACCTGGGGACCGTCACGTACAGCTAGTGCCGCTTGCGTTCTGTGGTTAAACCCACTGCCAGCGTAGTGTCGAGTCTTTAGAGTCCCACACAGAGAGTTTCCCTGCACTGAGCGAAACGTGTAGAGGCCGTATGGTTTTACGGCAGGGCTACGATCACTTACGTGCACTTGTGTGCGTATGCTGTTCGGGCAGGCAATACTAGTGGGCTTTGGTTTAAGCCAGATCCTAGTATTGCACAGATGGATTTGATTTGTCTTCTGTGCATTCGCATTCTATGGAATGCGGATGCAGGTGTGCATGCACAGTTTTGAGGAGCGATGAAGGAGGAGGTGCCCCATTAGGGTTTTGGCAGTTGGTTCGGCCAAAACCATAATGTGGCACACTCATTAGGGTTTTGACAGTTCGTTTGGTCAAAACCGTTATGAGCCGGAGGCATTGTTTACTAATCCTTTTAGTGATAGATTAGTGATGGCTAATTGCATTGACCATTTGACCACTTAGATCTCTCTTGACCTTGTTGACCATGTTGACTATGTTGACCATTGACCTTCAAGAGAGATCCACACTCTTCTTTTATTTTCCTTTTATTTCTTGTGTTATGATAATGGTCAATTCAATGTGCCATCAAGTCTTTCATGATAGGATTAGTAATGATGATTATTGTGTATTATTGCAACCATGGTTCATTTCATTTTTGGTGGGAGATTTTTTCATTATTCTCTTCTCATTCTCTCTCATGAAGTGAGAAGAAAAGAAAAGCTCCATGGTTGCAAACTTTCTCCTTCTTCTTCCTCCTCTTGATCTCTTCTTTTGATCTCATGTGTTGAGAGAAAAAGAATCCACAAAGACAAATACATCCATACATCTCCTCTACACATTCTAAGGCATTTAGATTAGCAATCTCCTTGCCCTAGTTGCCTTGGCTTGAGGCGAAGCTTAGTGTACAACTCTCGGGTGGATCGTCTTCGACTCAAGAAGGCCGTGGAGGTGCCCAAGGTCCGGATCGACGCTTGGAGCTTGGATGGACGAGTGGGGCAGCGGGATGAAGACCCGAAGGACCGGTTCCGTGAGGTATACTTCCTACAGCATAGTAGCTAAACCTCTAAGTGTTTACTAGTTTCTAGTTTAGCAAAGATCCGACTTTTAGTCCATGTTGCCTTGCGCTAAAATCATTGTTTATCGCCGTTTCCGCCTCCCCGTAAGAACCAGGGTGAGCAACGTGGACTTACAGTATACAATCCACGGGCATAAATAAACGTTCCCTCACCAAGTCCCACCAACGACGAGGAATGTCCTAATGTGGTGAACAACACTTGTATGTTCTCTCGACTTATAAGGAGAAAACACTCTTATAAGATCCTTACGACTTGTAAGAGAACACACACTTAAGAATCCTCACGATTCCTAAGGAGAAAACACACATATGAGATCCTCACGACTCGTAGGGAGAAACACCTTCATGAGACCCTTACAGCTCGTAAAGGCAAAAGCCTTAGTCGACTGGATCCTAACCCTGTTTGCTAAGTCACCTTTGTTAGAATCGACAAAGGCAAATGATGATTCGCTCCTAACAATATCCCAGTTGTAGCGATATTGATGCCTAAATCGGTATCAAATTCCAAGTCCTTTCACGGCAAATGATGATTCGCTCCTGGAAATATTCCAGTCGCAGCGATGCTGATGCTAAGATTGGTATCAGGTCTTGAGTCCCATACTTACAGCAAAAATCAGCGAGCCAAAAATGCATATGAAATAGCCGAAATGATAGGGCAACTTGCAACAAAAATCAGCAAGTAAAATATATGCATACAAAATAGTCGAAATGATTGGGCAACTCGTAATAAAAAGCAGAGAGTAAAGAAAAAGAAAAATAGCCGAAATGATTGGGCACCGCGAAAAATGGCCGAAATGATTGGGCAATCGCGACTTTCGCGATATAAAAAGCTGAAATGATAGAGCATCGCGGAAAGAAACAAAAAAATGAAACTCTGCCCTGCATGTGAGATTACATCCATGGACACAAACGAATAGGGAACCGCATTGTCCCACCAGGCTTCGTCAAAGGGAAGCCAGATCTCAATGGCTACATCTACAGCCTAGAAATCAACAGCGTTCTTCTTCTCGTTCCAACCAGAAGCGGATACGACGTCAGCAAAACGAAGCCATGGCAAAGTCCCCTAGTTCCAAATCTTGACGGTTCACAGACAACCTAGAGTCTACCTCGGAGCCATGGCAAAGTCCCCTAGTTCCAAATCTCGATGGTTCACAGACAACCTAGAGACTACCTCGGAGCCATGGCAGAGTCCCTAGTTCTAAGTCTTGACGGCAGCATCCACAACCTAGAGATCAACAACAGCGTTCTTCTTCCCTCCAACAGGATACAGACGCGACATCAATAAACGGAGCCATGGCAAAATCCCCTAGTTCCAAATCTTGACGGTTCAGAGACAACCTCGACATTCCTCGCAATATTGCAGACAAAAGTCAAGCAACGAAGCAAAGGAAGATCCCTAGCTTCAGGGTCTTGACGGTAACTCAATTGAGACCTGAAAGACTATCGAAGACCATCCCACTCCAGCACGGAGTGGTTATGACTCATCGGGGCTCCTAAACTGAGCCTAAACTCAAGTAAAAAGAGACATGGAATATCCCTAACGCTTACTCTTTCGACGGTAATATTACCCGGAAGATTACTTGAAGACGTCTTGTCCAGTCCCCGAAGGGATCAGAGACATGACAGTCGCGGGGCTACCCGAACAGCAAGATTGCATATCGGGGAATATATCAGCCAATGCGACTGTGCGACGGGTAAAAAACCCTAGTATCACAGACCCTAACGGACTTCTATTAGCAGGAGTTAATTGTGACGTTAGGAAACCCTTGCAAGAACTTCTCGATTCGTCTCGACTCGTGAGAAAATTAGTGTCCTTGCGAGAACTTCTCGATTCATCTCGACTCGTAGGGAAAAGCTTTAGGCAATGGGGATAAGGACCTATTTCCTAAGCACTGGGGCCCTGCAAGTCAGTCCAAGATGGACTACTGCATATTATTCACGGGCCACACTCTCCGAAGTCGAATCTCGACAAGGAGGGAAACAACCACTTACGAGTCCTCTCGACTTAGAAGCGGGAAAAATTCTCTTGTGAGATACTTACGAATCTTAAGAGAAAATGCACTTAGGAGTCCTCACGACTCCCAGGGAGAAAATACACCTACGGGATCCTCTCGACTCATAGGGAGAAAAGTCTTTATGAGACCCCATAACTCATAAAGTTGAAAAGACTTAGGTGGCAGATCTGAACCTGTCTTCTAAGCATCGCTGCCCTGCAAGGGGATCAAGGTAGACAATCTACAAAACGCGTTTGCTAAAGGGACACGCCCATGTGAAACTAAATATGTCTTTTATTCATAAATTCAAGTGAATACAAGATGCATTTCATAAAGGAATCAAAATGAATACATGTTATTCATAAACCGAAAGTTTACAGCAAAAAAAGGGTACAAAGACGGTTATTGAGGAGGGGGCGTCTTCAACAAATCAGCAAGTCGCTCACGTGTTCCTCTCAATCCTTTCTCGTGATCAGCCGCCGCAGCCAACTCCGCTTCCACTTGAGCATGTTGCCGTAAACAGGACGAAATCTTCCTATCGGCTTCTAGCGTGGCAGCTTCACAGTCTTGCATGACCCGCTCGGTGAAGTCAAGCGCCCACCTCAGCGTCAACCCATCCGAAATACATCTCTGGAGACAGTCGAAAACGGCTTTCAGCTATGCAGCATTTGCTTCAATCTGGGCACGCAGTCGGACGGATTCGCTGGAAGCCACCTCATGTTCCTTTCGTCTCAAGGTCGCCTCTTGTTCAAAATGGCGAATGAAAAGAACACTACGCTCGATCCAAGCAGCCCGCCGAGAGTTTGAATTTAATACTTCAGGAGCTGGACGCTGGAGCTCAATCTCGTGCAGGCAAGCCTTGATCTTTCTGCAGTAATCAACCCAAGAGCCGACAAGATCGTCATCATGGAAGTTCATAAGTGTCGCAAGTATTGGGTTAACTTCGACAGCAAAATCTGCAGCTGATGTAAGGGCCTCGGCATCAAGATCTTCGACGAATTCTCTCAACATTCGACGGCTGTTCGCAGCACCCCTGGAAGATATGCGTTTAGCAAAAGGCCCTGCGGGCATCGAAATGCGGGACTCGAAGGGAACGGGAGCTAGTGCAATTGCTGCAAAATGAATTACGGTCAAATGCTAACTCAGGAAATGAAGGAAACATATGGTCGATGAAGTTTATTATGCCAGCTGTGACAGGCGGCAGGACGGGGAGCGTCGGAGGCACGATTGTTCTTTCACCCCCTCCCTCGACCCGTAATGCTATATCCAATATGAAGAAGAATTAGCAACAACATGTCTAAAAGAAAAGAGGGAGACATTTGCTGAAGAATATATTAACCAATACCAGAAGGTGGAGCGATTTCCGACTGGAAGGAGAAATGCGAATTCAACACCTAGTATAAATGGTCGAAAAGAACTCCTGCAGGGTTGCGACAGTATACTGTCAATACAAAGAGGATAGTACCACAGTGAAACCGATTAGTCACAAACCCATACCTTCCAATATTTGAGAGGGCATGGGAGAAGGCGAAGAGACGGTGACCGTCAGAGCAGCGACTGGTGACGCTTCTTCAGATGGCACAACCTCGGGATTCACCACGCCTGTACTCAAGACAAACAAAAATATCATTAGAAGGGCTGAACAAGATTGAAAAGCTTGAAAATAGCGACTCAGCGATTACCTGATAAATCATAGACCAAAAGCATGATGGAGGCGTCACCGGGTGTAACGGCTTCTTCGCTCTCTCTTAGATGAGTAGATTCCGCGTCCATAGCTTCATCCCTTAACTCGACAAGGGCCATCGTGACACTTGCGACGCCCGCCGATACCAAGGAGCCACAGGGAGAAAGGGCAGCGGTCTGGACAGTCCTAGATTCCAGAGAAAGGGTAGCAACTTCGGGCACGGTAACCGCCAGGGTTTCACCCATCATCCCATTGCCAAGACTTGGCCCTGCAGAAAATGCATATGTCAGAATTCGAGGATCAAGTTCTAGTAAAAGACTCGGTGTTACGTTATCTTGGAGCAGCAATTTAGTCTCTTCCCGAGCCACGCGTGCAACCTGTCTGCGGGCGGTAAACACGGCAGAGGGATCATCCGCCGAAGGAGTTTCAGCAAGCGGAATGCTGCTTGAGCCTACACCTACAGCTAAACCGGCATCGCGTTCCCTCGCCGCATGCTTCCTACGCTTCCTCTCTGTCTGAGCAGTGAGAAATGATCTCCTCAAGACATCTGACAAGGGGACGTCGTCGTCCGAATAAAGCCCTGCCTTTGGAGCCGTTACGACGTCCTTCATCGGCTGCTTCAGTAAAGCCTCCTGCGGGGACGTTGGAAGAGCTGGGGCCATAATAACTGGCTCTGGAAGTTTTACAGTATCGCTGCTCGGGATCAGCACTGTTCTTGGAATAACCCGAGTCAAGGTAGTCCCTGCAACAAGATGAAAGAGAGGGTCAGAGCACGAATAAAAAAAAGAATAAAGGCATAATGAATTGAATTTTACCAAGTCCCAGAGAAGCGCGGAGTCTCTCTTCCTCTTCGAATGTACGGAGGGAAGCCGCGAGAGCCTCTTCGGCAGAAATACCTGTGGAAAAAGAAAGCGTCAATACAAACATAACAAAGGGAAAAGAAATAACCGCGAAAGAACATAACTGAAAGTATACCAGATTTCGCGATAGTAATCAGCGCCGCTTCTGCGCGAGCTAGTCGCTCGGAAGCCACAAGGGCAGCCTGGAGATCAGTATCATCCGCAGGCACGATGAATAAACCCTCATTGGTCTGATACTCGCACAAACCCTCGCTGTAAGGAGCATGTGGCTCCTGGAAAAATATAACATTGGCAGAAAACAGTGACTTCTTCTTTTGCGAGCGAGTGCCAACGGCCGATGACAAGAGCTTGCGCTTAACGGGCATTTTTGGGTGGCGGGTCCCGATTTCCACCCCAACGCCAGACTCCGGGGACGCTACAGCTACAGCTTCTACAGGAACACGGGGTAGAGGCTTCTCAGGGAAGGCGCGCGGGACTACAACCACAGCAGTTTCTCTTAAGGAAGGACGAATGGCGGTACGCCGCTTCAAAAGATCTTCTGGGTTACCAGCTGGGACAACATCCTTATGATCAAGTAATACCACGCCACGTAGGCATTTGAAGCTTTCGGCACGTAGCTTGGCTCGCTGATAAGAAAGCTAGACCCCGTGTTTAGCCGCATAAAGTGGTACAGCATGCTGTGGATACCCTCTTCCGTAGCAACTGGCTCAGCAAAGAAGCCTCGAGCGGGACACCCTGATCATAACCCAATAGTTGAGCAAAACGGTGCGGGTTATACCTCATGAACAATGCCGAGGCGCCTTGCCTGAACACTAGAAAGCCTGGCCTGATCAAACATAAATGCAGGATCTCCCGAGCCTTCAACATAGGAGCCCCGTCTTTGAAAGTATCACGCAGCGGTTGCACCGCCTTGGTAGATTCCTTGCCGATAGTTAAGACTCTGTCGACGAAAGTCATACTATCCTCGACCATACGCGAGTGAAGGACCATACGTCAAGCCTCTCGTTGCGATGGATCTAATGCGGAAACATCAACTAGAAACATAACCCGGGGAAAGTTATAGCTGTCCTAGAAGCGGGGACGTTTGTGGACTCCGAAAGCACCAAGCAAGTTCATTTCGACCCAGGACGTAAAGTAGTGCAGCGGAAGATGTACAGGTTTTACTCCAGGTTGAGTGGTATCCGCTGCTAAGCTCGGGCCGTGGTATAGATGAGCTAGCCCCGCAATCCCGACAACCACACGCGTCCCCACAACTATGCAGTGGGCTGGGTGAAAGACCGACGGCCTCATGTAGCGAGGGTGAATCGGAAGCACGAACTAGTTCAACCACAAGCTAAACCCCCCAGGAAGAATGTCTTTTCATCGACGTCTGAAGCAGCAAGCTCCGTGAAAGGAACAACCAGGGTATCCGGAATGAAAAAGCTTCTTAAATCTGCTTTCGCTGTCGGCTGGTTATCCAAACCAAAACCAAACAGGTCGTTAAGCTTGGCGAATTTCGCAGCCTGCTTTGATAAAACTTCTGGGAAAAGAAAGCGAGCGATGAAGTCTGTGAAGCTGACTCCATGCCCTCCAGACTCTAGAAATAGGCTCTCGTAAATGTTCAACACCTTGATCAGCGGGAATCGATGTTGAATGGCATTCTCCGGGGTAAGGCCCATCACCACTGATTTGGTGGCAAAGATGTACTCATCAGGGGGAAGTATCTCCTCGTAATGTTCCCCTCTGACGGGTAAGCCGGAGATCTCCGCGAACTCCTCCAAGGAGATTGAAACTTCCCGATCTGATAGAAGAAAGGTTTGAGTCGGGATGTTCCATTGTTCCAAGAATGATTTGACCCACCATATAGGGGGCACAGAATACTAGAAAAGAGACGCATAAATTGCGGGGTACAACCTGAGCTTCAGCAACAGTGATTTCTGGGCAGACAAGATGTACCGAGCACACTGCAGATATCCAGCTGAATGGTGAGGAGCCAAGCCAATCATGTATACTTGTCCCCAAGGGCGCGACTCGTCTCGACATATGCGCCGTCCCAAGGTATCCAAAACCATTGGTGACTGTACAGGTATTGAGTCCATAGAAGGCTGAAGGCAACCCTCTGAGGTCCAGTTGACCTCTTCTACGGCGTAATTCACCTTAGGCGAGTCGGCGTAGTGAATCGCTGAAATGGGCTCTGAGGGTACTGCATAAGAAAAACTACGCCGACCCTAGATGATTTGACCGTACCACGACCCCTATAGATGAAGAGATTTCTGCTTCGGGTCGTGATCTTTAATGAGCGCGAAGACTTCCCTATCCACGGGCACGTCAGCGAAGGCGCTCTCTGAACGAACAAAAGGAAAGGAAGAATCGAAAGCCATGATACCTGTACGAAAAAAGGCGAGGGTTAGTTGCCAATGCTATTCTAACACTTGGTATTTTAAAATTGTACCACACTGCAATGCAGGAGAAAGGGACCAAGGGGGACCCACAAAATCAAAGTGACGGCTCATCATTGATGAGACGGACATTCAATAAGGAGGGAATTGTAAAAGGATTCTCATTTAATGAGAAACTCATTGGGCCAAGGAGTTGAACTCCCTCGAGAGTAGTGCTCTACAGACAGAAATCATATCTATCAAATGTAATTAAGAGGGGAATAAAATTCTCCAAAAATTTCTAAAGAGCTCTTCATTAAAACCCCAAGATCTTTAAAGATCTGAAATAAAAATCCTAGAAACTCTAAGAGTTCTTCATTAAACAGGTTAAGAAACCCTAAAAAAGATTTTTCAGACTTATGATCTAAGAATAGCAAAGCTTTGTTTTCATTTAACGGGTTAAAGAAACCCTAAAATACATCTTAAGATCTACGATCTCAGAAGAATAAAGCTCTGTCAAGGGGTTCGATTATAATCCTTACCACGTTTTTTAGCAGAGTTTTAACTCTAAGAAGAGATTTCTTTGGGTAGAGATCTAAGCTCTGAAAGGAGAATTAAATTTTCAGAAGAAGGAAGAACAAAAGAAGATGAACAACAATCATCTCAAGGGCCAAAGGCCCTGCTTATAGGCATGGATAGACGATCCAACTTCCAAGAAGATCCAACGGTGGAAAAGCTGCCACTGCTGCACTTACGTGTGAGCCACGTGAGCGCAACAGTGGGGGGCATTTGTTTCCCCCCAATAAAAGAGCAAACCTCTATTCAAAATTTGAAAGAGGCAGCGCCTTGCGTGCCTTGCACGAGGGTGCCAGCGCCAAGAGTTAAAAACTCTGAGGCAGCGCCTCACGTGCCTTGCACGAGGGCGCTAGTGCCAAGAGTTAAAAACTCTAAGGCAGCGCCTCACATGCCCCGCACGAGGGCACCGGCGCCAGAACTAAAAATTCTCTGCCGTTGGATCAAAGATCCAACGGAGATGATAAATCATCAAAACATAGAATTAAATTCTGATTGAGGAAATACTCCTCAAATATTTCTAAACAAGAAAGATTACGCTCTGTAAAATAGAGCACCGTTGGATCAAAAATCCAATAATGATTAAAAATCACTAAGGTACAAAATAAGCTCTATAGGGGAAAATATTTTCCCCAATCTTTCTAAACAAGAAAGATTATGCTCTGTAAAACAGAGTACCGTTGGATTAAAAATCCAATGGTGATTAAAAATGACCAAGCTACAGAATAAGCTCTGTATGGAAAATATTTTCCAATCTTGTTAAAAAACAAGAAAAATATCTTCTGTAAAACAGAAGTGCTTGGATCAAAGATCCAACGGTGGATAAAATCTCCAGATCAATTAAGGATCTCTCAATGAGAGATTTTTTAACTGAATCAACAAATCTGCCTCTACTATATAAAGGCCCCAAGACTTCAAGTCTTAAAAAGAGGAACCCCCCATAAACTTCAAGTTCAAAAAGAAGAGCAAGCAAAAAAGAGTTTTAAGAGAGAAGAAGGAAGAAGAACTTTATTCAAGGTAAATAGAGATCGTAGTATCTCATCTGCATACCCAAGGGTTTAACCCTCATAAAAGAATATAGTTCTTTCCCTGGATCTAAGATCTATGAGACAAGTCTCCCACAAACGAGAATTTAATTCTCATGGAGATGACTTTGTTCTTGGGGATTGAAGATCCAGGGAAGAACAAAGAATCGATCTCTTCAGAAAAATACACAAAGAAAGAGGCAACGCCAAGCGCCTCACGTGCCCATCATGTGGGCGCTGCTCAGCAAAGAGTGCCTAGCACTCAGTGGTTGGCGCCGGACGCCAAGCACCCCACATGCCCCTCACGTGGGAGCTGCCCAAATAAAGAGTGCTTAGCACTCAGTGGTTGGCACCCAGCGCCAAACGCCTCACGTGCCCCTCAAGCGGGCGCTGCTCAATAAAGAGTGCTCTGCACTCAGTAGTTGGCGCCCAGCACCGAGCGCCCACGTGCCCCTCACGTGGGCGTTGTTTACCATAAAGCGCTCTGTAAATAGAGCCCAGCACTATAAAGAGTGTTTAACACTCCATAAAAAAACAAAAAAATAGGGTGTGCGTCAGAGCCCATATTAATGCTCAGCATTGTTGCACAGAAAAGGGACCGAGCCCAAACAAGTGTTTAACACTTTATTCAAAAACTGAGTGTGCTGAGTCCAAGTTGACCAAAAGTCCCTAATTCAGATCAACCGAGCCCATGTGCTCATAATTTTTCTAAATTGGTCTTAGTCCTAAACCCAACTACAGATCTCCCAACTGACATTGGTTCAAGGGTACATCTCCCCACACCTCTGATATATGTCGTTGTAATTCTTCAACGATATCAGAGAGGTGGAGGGTCCTGACAACCAACAGCTCTTGGATGCTCTCTCAAACCCATGAGTATATCCCAATGGACCGCAATGTCCTTAAACTAGCTATGGACCACAACGTCCTTAAACTAAACCCTCACCCCCCAAAAATGGTGATCTATAGGCCGTAACGTCCATAAACTAAAATGATAGAGCCCAAACACTCTTTCGTTGGATCAAAAATGATCCCGAACACCCGTTAAATAGATCTTAGTCCAACATCAGATTAACGTATCCTTAACAAATATTTAAGTCGATCTTAATCTCAAATAAGGTTAACGATCCTTAAATCAGACCACACCTAAATCTAAGAAAATACGGATTTGGACTAATCCACGCCCTACGGGCGACAACACAAATTAGTCTTCGTATACAATCCATGGGCAACCAAAAAATAAAACAAACACGCACGACACGAAGTGACCTTCTGGAGCAGGAGAAAATGGTTACCGCGAGGCGGTAACGTAATTAACTGCAGGGGCTTGCACCTGCAGGGAAGAGCATTCCCACAATCAAAAACCCTTCATAACGAGGGGGAATCTGACGAAGTCTGCTACAATGGCCGCATCCGTCCAGACCTCCGATACATGGTGCCATAAGTCAGCTTGGCATCTTCGGAGAGGTGGACGGATAAATCTAAATAGTATATGCCCCCAAATTCAGGAAAGACGTTTGTCTTCCCGGTTTTCGGCGGTAAACAGAGTGCACCGAGTGATTCATCTACCATGGCAGTGTAGAGAATCAGCGATTTATTTAGAATGGGAGCAGCCAGCACTGTAGGGTGCAACAGTTACCGTTTGATGCTTTTGAACGTTTCTTGACATTTGGCATCCCAGACAAAAGGAGCTCCTTTCTTCATGAGATTCTTCATCGTCCCTATAGGTTCGAGATGAACCTTCGTATGTAAGCGAGCTTGTATAGAAAGGATTTTAGTTGCGTCAGATTCTTCGGAGGAGGCATCTCTATGATGGCCTTTATTTTCGATGGGTCGATTTCGATCCCCCGATGTCGGACTATAAAGCCCAAGAATTTTCCTGTTGACACGCTAAAAGTGCACTTTAGAGGATTCATCTTCAAATCGTATTCCCTCGGTCTGGTGAAAACGGTCCTGAGATCTTGGATGTGATCGGCCTTGGCTTTATTCTTGATGACCAACTCATCAACATAACATTCAACGACTTTATGGATTAGGTCATCAAAGATATTGGGCATTGCCCTTTGATATGTAGCACCTGCGTTCTTTAATCCGAATGGCATCACCTTGTAGCAGTATATCCCGATCGGGGTTCGAAATGCTGTGTGTTTCTCATCCTCGGGCAACATCTTGATTTGATTATATCCAAACGAGGCATCCATGAAAGTGAACAACTCATAATTTGATTTATTGTCGACCATCATTTACATAACCGGAAGCGGGAAATCGTCTTTAGGGCATGCCTTATTGAGATCCCTGAAATCGATGCAAACTCGTATCTGTCCGTTCTTCTTTTTCACTGGGACGATGCACGCGATCCTGTCTGCGTATTTCTCTTCCCTGATGAAGCCGGCATCGATGCGTTTCTTGGTTTTCTCGATGATCTTTTCTTCCAGTTCCCTCCTCATTCTTCGAGGAACTTGTTTGACTGGCTTAGCATCAGGAGATATAGCAAGCCTATGCACGGCCACTTCAGGGGAAAGGCCAGGCATTTCTTTGTACATCTATGCGAAGCAGTCGGCAAACTTATGCAGCAGGGCAACTATCTGCTCTTTCATTTCCTCTGATAAAAGTGAGCTGATGTAGGTTGGCCTTGGATTATCGGGCATTCGTAAATCAAACTCGGTTAGCTCGTCGAAGGTTGCTTGTCTGCCATCTTCGAGCTCTCTAGGAGCTTTTTCTGGCTCGGCTATTTCGTCGTCATCATTTGACATTTCGCTGGCTTCACCAACATGGATTATGTAGCATTTCGCTGGCTTCACCAATCAGGTTGACTGAAACCTATGCCCCGTCTATCTGGAATTCGTCCATCGATGAGTGCTCGGATTAGAGGCGGATGCCATAGCACCTCATAAAACTTCGCTTCGGATTCCATTTGATATAACCAGCATCCGCACTTTTTAAAATATTCCCGCATCTCAGGCGCATAATATCTGGGATTGAGAATGGCTCTTATGCCTCTCTCATAGGGAAGGCACGTGACAGACAAATCGCCCGGGTGCACGACAGGATTTGACCCATAAAACAGAATGCCCTTCTGTCCATTTTTCCTTCCGGGGATGTAGAAAGTTTGCAGTTGGTTCACGGTAAAGACCGACAAAGCATATAACTCCTTGCACATCTATTTCGTCACCCTTGTGATAGCTAGGGATCCTTCTATAATCTTGAACGCTTCTCTTAGCTTCGCTTTTTGCGTGAGGGCCCAATCCGCATAGCTGTTGCGAGGCGGGTCCTCTTCCTTTGACTCTTCCATATCCTGCTAAGATGAGGGCAGACTTTGCTGCTAGATGGGCTTTCAGTATCAGACTCGTCCGTATCGCTACCGAAACGAGGGCGAGTTTTACGGAAGGACGAACTTCCAGCATCGGACTCATCAGTGTCACTGCCGAAACGCGGGCGCACTTGGGGGTTTATGCTTTTGAAAGTGACATCCGGCTTAGATTTTCTTTTGAGTTTCGGGGCCGCTCCGTCCTCGGTCAGTTGTGGCTTAGCATTTTGGGGGTTCACAAACTACCGAGAATCTTCATATCGGATTTCATGCACACCGAACGGCCGGATGTCTCCGTCAATGCGTCTTTCTTCCCCATTTTTAGTATATTTCATGTATTGATGGAGAGTTGACGGAACTATGCCTTAATTGAGGAGTCACGGCCATCCCAAGAGAATTTTATAAGACGTGTCGGCATTGATCACGTATAGCTTAGCTTCGGTTTGCAGATCCCCAATTTTGATTGGCAGAGCTATAGACCCCAGAACTTGCTGGCAGTTTTGATTGAATTCTTGAATCACAATCCTTTTCTTTGACAAGTGTCGGACGTCCATTGACAAACTCTTCAGAGTCCGCAAGTTCATAATGTTCACTGAGAATCCCAGATCAATCAATATGCGATTAATCCGATCTTCGTCACTATACCTGGTCACGTAAAGCGACCGGTTTTGCCCAGCTGTTCCCAGTAGCAGGTCTTTGTCCTTAAACGTGACCGCGGCGATATGCAGGGTGTACTGGGCTTCTTTCATACTAATTTCCGCAAAGCAAGCCTGGTACCGCTCTGGATTTTGTAGAGCGTGAATGAGAACATCCTTAAGCTCCTTATATAGGACCAAGGTATCGTAAATGCTCAGGAGAGACGGAAGCTTCCAGAGATGGGCCAAGACATTATAGTCCACTGAGAAAGGACTCGAGTTTTCATGAGCCGGCTCTCCGCCATCTTCTTCCTTAGCGACTTGCTTTTCCTTTTCTTTTGGGGCGTTGCCCTGATTTGGTGGTAGAGCCCTGCCGCTTCTGAGCTGGATTTGGTTGGCCATTGTGGCGAGCTCCTCGTCCTCTTCGGGAAAACATATCTCTTCCTCAGAGTCGTTACCAAGGTGGATGACATAGCAGGTCGCTATAGGGACCTCATCATTGGAGTCTTCTTCTAGTTCCTCCAGAATCTCAGCCGCTTCTACGGGTAAGGACTCCTTCAATTAAATTAGAGTTCTTTCTTTTTGTTCATAGTCTTCAAGGGAATCGATATATTTTTGAATGGCCGATCTCCCTGCAGACACTTTTTCGCGTCGAGCCGCACTTTTCTTCTTCTTGAGCTTTTTAGACTTTGGGCCTGATTGAGCCAAATTGGCAGTTGGAATGGCGGGCTCTTTCTGTCCCTCCCATTCTATTCTGGGCTCTTTCTGAAGTAGCTTTAGTATCTTCTGCGTCTTATTAGAGATGTGCATACTCCACGGAAGCTGCGGTTATTCGGATTCATTTCTCGGGACAGCGGATTCAATCGTTTGCTCCCAGAAGGCTCCAACTTCTGTCTGTATAAAGTTGATGGTTGCAGCTTGATTGTTCACCAACATAATCTTGAACAACTCGATCTCCCCAGTCTTGTACTGCTTCTCAACCCAGTCTTTGAAAATATAGCAATTGTCAATCGCATGGCTCACTACTCGATGGTGCGGGAAATATAGAGGATTGTCGGTCATTTTGGCTTCGTGAGGTTTTTTTGACTCTGGCAATTATAGACCGTTGTTCAAGGCATATTTGAATATCTTGCGGACCTTGTCCCTTCTAAAAGAGTAAATCTTATTCTTTTTTTCCTCTAGGGAAGGCCCTTCTCCTTCCAGCACCGGCTTTCGAGACCGGTTGGTTTTGGATTCGCTTGCCTTTCGCATGCCTTCATTGTCGGACGCAATGAATACATTAGTATTGCTGGAATTCCCGCTTCTACGGTTGTCATCCCTTTTGCTCTTCCAAGTCTTGTCTCTCCGAGAGTCCGGGATAGACTCTTCCTTCGAGTGTTCCAGCATTTGGACTTTCTTGGTAAGCTCTTGAACATCTTGAGGCCTGCTGTACATAAGAATGGGACCATCCAATTGCTGAGGTTCCCAATGAGAAGGCTAACGGACTGGTCCCGCTCTAGCGGCGGTTCGCACTTGATAGTGAGGTTGCGCCATCGGGCAATAAAGTCTGTGTTGCATTTTTTTTCCCGGCTTGGTTCTCACGGGGTCAGCAATGGAGATTTTTTCACTAACACTCATGGATCTTTGCTGAAACAGAGACCCCATTTAGGCGAATGTAGTGACGGACCCGTCTGGTATACTTGCGTATCAATCGAAAGCGACACCAGTCAGGCTGTTGACAAACTGACGAAGAAGGAGCGCATCATTGCCCCCTGTATTTCCGCACGACATTTTAAAGCGGGCGACATGTTGATTCATGTTCCCCGTACCGTCAAATCTTCCGAAGTTAGGAATGACGTAGCCGCTGAGGAACTCGATCAGATCGTACTGTGCAGGATATGGCCGCCCACTACTTCCAATGTCCTTTTGAGCCTCGGCTTCAGCCACCAATGTTTTGACTTTGCTGGTGACCAAATACATTATCCGATCTTGTGTTAGCGGGATGGTGCTATCTGGGGCCAAGGCGTCCCCAGAAGCAGAATGTGGTCGGCTTTCATGCGGCTCGCCCAATCTTGGACCCAAGGGGATAGGCATCGGTTGCTTCTGATTGTCATCACCCGGCTCATGAATTTTCGGAGGCGCCCAATCTTCGGAGGCGCCTGAGCAATTTGATCCGTGAGCTGCATCACAACATTCGTCAAGTCATCAATTTTTGAATAAAGTTTGGCCATCTCTTTATCTTTGCTCTTGAGCTATTTTTGAAGCTCTTGGAACAACTCTTGATCTGCAGTACTGGGGCGGAAAGTCGGTTCTTCCTCGCTATCCGAGCCTGACTCCACATGGACTGAAGGGTCTTTCTGCCTATCGGCCTCATTAAGAGGATTTTCATCATCCGGCAGATACGGCTGATCTTGGGAAGCGGCAACTACATTCAAGCCAAATTGGGCTTGGGATGAGGTGGCCCAATCCTTTCTTTTGCTGCGCAAGTTGTCGCTGGGGCGCGCGCCCTCCATATAGACCGTATGGATTATATATCCAGCTGTATTTTCATTATTGGTAGCCGATTTCACAGATCGCTATCGTGGCCCTCCTGTTTCGGTAACGGGCAATCGACTGAAGGCGGCTGGCCTAACCGGGTTCTTGAATGGTGCTGGCACTTCCTTTTTGGGTTTGTCCCACTGTTTTCGCGCGGCACAGAGCTCCTGATAGACTCTTGAAGATATGGTGTCATGCTTTCTCTATTGGGGCTGGAACACGTCTCTTTGCAGTATCGTTCGGACTACTGTCTTCTTGATTCTAGCGGTCATGGCGTTTTTCTGAACCCACTTCAGAGGTTGGAAGGAATTGCTGACTTTTACGGCCGACTCAGCCGTCATCGTGGGGTGACCCCGCTCTTGGAACCTCACAAGATTCCACTTGGCCGGAGTCCTGGCTCTCTTGTTGGCTCAATACCTGAGCCGCTTCTGTCCCAACCTTTCTTTTCGGAGCACTTGGCTGGCTACGGCTCTTTAGGAAGCCGCCGAAGACCAAGCAATGGTGGGATTTGGAGATACGCCTGATTATGCACTTATTGGAGTCGTCGCCTGAGCTCGTCCGCAGCGTTTGATGATGCCCTTTGTGCCGGAAGTCTTGCCCCCAGCTGGGGCACCAGAGAGTCGTTCGGACACCGTCTTAAGTTTGGGTTGTGGTGCCTTAGCGATCACAACGTTCGGCCTCTTACCCCTTGAGACCGGCTTGGTCACCTGGTTTGCCGGGATTACTGCCAGATGAGCACTTCCGGTAGGGTATATGATGACGGAACCAAATTGGCGGGGTGACTCCTCCCATTGCAGGCTGAGACTTGTAGGGAGAACCACGCAAGCATTGATCTCGACCACGTACAGGATCAGGGTCGCGTCGGAAGCTGAATTCATCTTAGAAGACATCGTTGTTGAAAGTTGATTGCTGCACGGAAAAACATTATTTCGGTACAAACATCGATATATATGTTAAATTAGTTTGCATGAACACATGACTCGACATATGAGAGGAGAGAAAGGTCACATAGGGCGTGCCTGAATCTGTAGGGTGTTTTTCGTTACCCCATTGAGATGAGAATACACGTCCCCTGTCGGCATACTACAGATTCCCCCTGCCTAGGGTAGGCGGGGATTTATTGATTGTGGAGATCTGAATCTCCGGCAGCCGAGGACTAAGCTGCCGTTAATTACCCCTCGTCTTTGGAGCGAAAGAACCTCCGAATGACGGGTCAAACTGGTCATGCGAACTCAATGTGCAGTGTGCGTATGTTGTATTTTGAGGGGTCTTGGGTATATCGGGGGTCCCGCAGAGTTTACGGGGGTCTAGCTACCCGGATAGCGGGCTGGGGTCAAAAGGGCTAGCAGCCCACTTGCGAGGTGCGGGGCAGCGCCTCGTTAGAAATTTTTTCTATCATGGAAAGTGTTGTGGAGTATATATATATATAAAGGGAACAGCGTCCAAAGGACGCTGGGCACCAGCGCGGCGCGTGCCCGGTACGCAGGCGCTGGACGCGGGGCACCCGTGCCACACACGCCCAGCACATGGGCGCCAGCGCCTCACGCACCCGCCACGTGGGCGCTGGGCGCCTGCGGAAAAATGGGCTTAGCCCCTGTACTGAGAGTTGTACTCCCAATTGACTTTTGGAGTTAAACTCCTAAAAGAAGGACAAATGAGCTTACCCCTGCACTGGGAGTTGTACTCTCGATTGACTTTTGGAGTTAAACTCCTAAAAATAAAAAAAGGATTTATTATTTTATATATATATTTTTTTGTGGAGTTAAACTCCTAAGGGATTTTCGGAGATGATGAAAGGGGACCCTTTTATTCTCTCTTGAGCTTTGGATCTTCCCAAAGTGAGATTTTCGGAGATCGGACTCTTTCTTCCTCCTTTCTGTTGGCTGGATTATGAAGAAAAAGAGAGGATGAGATTTAAAAATCTCCCATTTTAGAGACCTGAGCTCCCCTTTGTGGGTTTTATGGTGAAAAACTATTCCTTTTTGGAAAAAAAGAGTGAAACTCTTGATTTAATTCATGAAAAAGGAAGAAGGTTTAGAAACTTGAGGAAGGAGAAGGAGGCACAAAACCCTAGACTTTTTTTTGAGAGAATGAAAAAGTTGTTCTTGATTTTTTCATCATATTTGCTTTTATAGACTAAACACTTTACATATAGCCTCTTGTGCTTTCCCAAATGACACTTGTGCCATCCCATACCATATGTGCCCATCTCTTTTTGTACATAAGCCATGGGGTTTACAAAATTTTGGCATTTTTCCCATTTTACATACATTTATATATATATATATATATATATATATATATATATATATTACACTAAACCAATTTATGGCTTCATTCTTTTTGTCATGGGGCCGGTCCCTTCCATACTTGGTCTTGTCCTGGGCTTGGGCCCACTTGGCTTGGGGTTGACTTTGATATTGACTTGGTCAACCAGGGTGAATTTTTGACCCCAACACAGGTATGCTAGCAGACGAAGCCATATACAGGTAAATGCTGAGAACATAGTACGTATGTCATAAGGAAAAGATACAACCTAAGCATGAACGGTATAAGGTACACAACTTCACCTAAATTCATTAATATAAACCATTATCTACCAAGGCGTTTAGAAATCAATGATTCTCCGAATCAAGACAATCCAAAAGTCGGCGATTCGGCCTCATAGTATCAGATGCGGCGCTATCATCGAACATCATTCTCAAGTCACGAGTATGGACCAATCATCCGATATATCTTATCGCGTACGGTAATTTATCGTACGGTGTCATCAAACAGAATAAGGATCTATCGTCTTATACATAATATCATCTCTTATTCTTATATATATATATATCGGCATAAGTATATGTGTATAGATATCGTCTAGCATCCGTATACCAATATATCAATCCAAGTCATCTTATTTCATCATATTCTCATTTCATCGTATCAACATCTCAATTCAAGTCATCTTGTACTTATCATTATAATTATATCCGTAGGTACTTAAGCATGGGTTTCTCCAATTATATTCTACATATCGGTTCTCCCATTACTATGGTTGTGGGGGTGCTATACGCTATCCATCCGAATTCCCCCGTAGATATAGATCTACTCACCTGCTAATCCTTACTTTAGCCGAAGTCGATGAACTTCTTATTCTCCTTCGTCGTCTCCGAAGTCCACGCGAAGATACCTACAAATCAATGCGCATCATAACGATATCAAAACCAAATCCGAAAACCGATACGGCACGCGAAATGCTCATAGGTTATGAAACAACTCCAATTCTTGTGTACATAAAATTGATTAAAAGTTAATGTACAATTGGGGTATTTATAATTCCTGTGAGTACTATAAGTATTTGATTCAATTTTGAACATCAAGCAAGAACTTGTAGCTCACTGATAAAGCCATTGCACTGTTAAGACATAGCACCAAAGTTCAAATTCCAACAGCCACATTATTTTTATTTTGTATTTTTAATCTTTTTAGAAGCCCAAAAGACTACACGTGCACTACACGTAAACTGAAGAGACACAAGATAATCAAACACGTGCACTGTTGAATACCAAATGACCCTGACCCAATACCCCAACACCAACCCAGACCGTCGGCATTGGGCCAGCAACACACTCAAAAAATCCAGCGATGTCACGCCCCGCTTCTCAGAGTGCGCTAAGATCGCAACGTGACAGAGCCAACCATGCTACCTGTGGATAAGAAACATCCCTCCACAGTCACATTACGGCCGTTTAGAGATATAAAGAACAGTAGAAATAAAATAACTATCTACTACATGTCCATAAGACAGAATAAACGAGTCAAGAAATAATATGCGGAAGCAATAAATCCAATAAACAGTAACATCTGGAAAGTACGGAAATAACTAAACTAATTGGATACTAACAGAATCCTCACTGATCGGCCTGTCGGTAGAAATACTCCTGATCAGCCTGCGACAAAGGTAGAGGATCCGGGTCATGCAAAACCCAGATGTCAGCGCGTCATGATATCAAACAATAATATAATCAGGAGATAACAAGACATGCAGGCATGAGTATGAACAGTAATAAGAGTATAACAGTAACACGAATAAGGAACAGTGAAGGGTATAAGCACGTGTGACGTGCGGTGGGTAATCTGAACTAAACTACTGGGTAACTACTCTCAATTCTGTGAAATCAATTTGATGAATCGTCGATGTAACTCAATAGTATCCCGTGCATGCCCGGGACCACGGTCAAGACTCACGGGCTGAATCCGAGACGTGCCGCTAGGCAGTAAACAGGTAACATGTACAAACGAATGATGTTAGCAACATCATCCCGGGGCTGGCCTTGCCCGTAAAACTGATCAGTATAAGCATCGAACTGTCGAGTTACAAGTCAGGTTTCATCATTGATTTCCCCATACTCCCAAGTTATGTGTTCAAGTCAGGTATGGATAAATCTGAGACTAATGCCAACACAGGATCAAGCAAGAACAGGTTTGTCTATACAGACAACATGATATGTCCATTGGGACAACATGTCAGGATTGTCGGCATTAGAAACAGGATCAGGTAACATGTCAAGTAATGATATATCAGGTCATGTCAGGTAGTGTACATATATCAAGTCATGTCAAGTAGTGGTGTATCAGGTCATGTCAAGTAGTGCACAGGTATCAAACGGGTGCTCATAATCAAACTGTAGCAAGTATTGAATCAACGTGGAAGTACGGATGTATAATAAAAGCATGGATGCACAAATGTCGATCAGGGGTTACATCATGACTAAGTAGGATGCATAATATCAAGCATGGGGTACTAATATGATAATAATATGAGTCAATGTAATATGGTACGTAACTAGATATGCAGAATTAATGGTATGGGTACACAAATAAACCTGGATGCATAAATAACTATCAGGGGTTACATTTACAGTTCCAATATTAATTAGGATGCACTTTTTTAAGCATGGGGTGTTACTATAATAATAACATGAATTAATGTGATCTATAGATGCAGTTATATATATTTTAAATGATATGGATGCAAACGGGTATCCGAAAACAGTAAAACTTCAGTATGGATGTACAATGTGATAAACGAGTAATATTTTACTCATATGAATGCATAATACTATACCTAACATGTAGCAAGATGATTTAGCATGCGACTAGACATGTAAATAATGATACGGATGCACACGGACATCATATAACAGTAAAATGATAAACTGGTAAATGCAGGATGTACAACTAAACAATATGAGATGTAAATATTCCATTGGGTGCGGTATATTGTAATATAGAATGTAACAAGATAGGTTTGCATGCAGTAGATGTGAAATAACTTGTACGGATGCATACGGATGTCGTAAAACTGTAAAACAAAACATGGGATGCATAATTTTAAGTACATGTATTATATTTATTCAAATGGATGTAAATAGAGTAACATAGCATGTATCAAGATAAACTTGCCTCGATGGATCACGATACGGATACGCACGGTACGTCCGACGTCGGTAAAATGTCACAACGCACGCACGGCACGAGACGGGTCTAGGAAAGGCAAGAGCACGACCACGCTGGCTAGGAACGTCCACTGGGTTGCTCGGACCGTCGGCAGCGGCACGGCTCCGGCGATCGTCGGGAAATACAGATCAAGAAAGAGAAAGAGAAAGAAAAAGAAGAAGGAAGAAGAAGAAGAAGAAGAAGATAAGGGTTCTGAAGTTATCTCGGGTCAGAGGGGGTGGCAAGGGAGCGATGACGGCGATAGGTCAGAGCTCCGGCAAGGTGTTGTGTGGGTTGGGATGTAGGGTTTGCACGGGATGGAGATGAGGATGGCGGGGGTGAGGAGGCGACGACGACGAGGCAAGGCACGGTGATGGAGGGCGAGGCGATGGGCGCGCGCGTGGGTTTCCTCGTGGGCGAGGAGGCGGGAAGAAAAGATGAAAGGAGAAAGAAGAGAGAGTACGTAGGGAAACAGTGGGTGCAAAAGCTAAAAAAAAGTTTAAAGAAATTTATAAGCAGAGGAGAGAGAGGAGAGAGAGAGGGAGAGAGAGAGGGAGAGGGAGAGAGAAAGAGAGAGAAGAGAGCGAGAGGAGAGAGAAAGGGAGAGAGAAAGAGAGAGAGACGGTGAGAGAGAGAAAGATTTGAACTGTTAAAAAAAATATATTTAGTTTTAAAAAATATAAAACATACAGTAGATATATAAAGAATATAATATAGTTAAAATTTGAGATTTTGGCAAATACAAACTCCAAAACACGTCCGGGTCGGGCCTAAAATTACGGTTTGAAAATACGGATTATATACGTGTCAACCAAAATTAAAACAGGATATCCGGATAACGAAAATGTATACCCCCAAGAACGGATGCATGTACGTGTGCGTAGCCATCCAAACAAGTCCGTTTCACTGAACGGAACGAGAATAGGATGCGCGGATGCTACGACAAGGTCAGGGGTATCAGGCAGGCCATGCAATATATTTTTAAAATATTTTATTTGACTTTAAATGTTATATTAAAAATGTAGATGCCAGATAAAAGTGCTAGTATGCAATGTACAAATAATGAAAATACACGGATCCATACAACAAGCCAGGATAAACCATAAACAGGAATCAAGACGGGTTTCCAGCAAGCGGGTCGGGTAGGATGCAATACAAATGTCAAATATACTATTCGCACCCAAAACACAATAAATCAAAAAAATACCATAAATAAAGAAATACTCAAACTAGAACTGCTATAAATGAACTAGGGTGTTACAGGCGACGTCGAGTAGAACAGTCCCAAATGCTCCCAAATTTCACCCCCTGCAACGTTTGGCCTACCCCACTACTCCCTTATTTCTTGTTTACTATGAATTAATCCAGAGAGCAATAAAATGCCCATTTAACCTCATTTTAATGCATATTTCAATGCATTCTTTAAACACCTTAAACCATAATTTTCCCTATAAATACCACTCTCATTTCACCCCTCCTCACTCACAATTCCCTGCCAAAACTCTCAAGAAATTTCCAAGTTCCCATAGTGTACAAGTGGAGTTAACAAAGGGCGAAACTCCGACGAAGTTTCGGTGACGATACAAGGAGTTTCCGGCAACGAAACGAAATACCAACGAATCCTAGACCTCCTCCTACCTCTCCTTTCTCATCAAACCCAGTAAGTCCCCCTTCTCTCTCTCTCTCTCTATTGCTATTCCCAAACTCTTCATTCTTAAAACGTGTCGGAAGCGGAGTTATCCGGTTTCCGATTCTCTTTTCTTTTAAAAATACAACTTTTTCTTAATAAGAAACCTACAACTTTTGATATGTTGTTTAGTAATTATTAACAAAGACAATAGAATAAGTTTGATATCAAAATGATAACCATAGCAAGTTTTATTTCAATTTTACATTAAAATACCTTTATATTTCATATCGACATGTTTATACCTTTTAACCGTGTTATCTTTAGAAAACTCACGAGGTGATGACCTACCTCCTCACAATACACATATCTAACATAGCACGATAGAATTTGGGAATATAGATTCGGAAAAATACGACTTTACATATAAGTACCTTCAACTTATAAAACCTTTTTTCTGTAAGAAGTGTATTTAACAAATCTTTGCAATTACGCCTCTACAACCCACTCTTGGGGACCCCCGTTCGGTATGGTGTGGATTATCGCACATCCTCGGGCCTAATAGAGCGAGATGCAGACCTTCTCACGGATCATACGATCTTGAAAGATTTTTAATATATTTTTCTTTAGAAAATGTGATTTCTATTATAAATAAAACTTATATTTTTAATAAAAAAATATATATGTAATTAATATCAAAATATCTATTTTTAATATTTATAATATTCTAAAATTCCAAAATTCAAGAAAAATATCCCATTTATAAGAAAATACCATACAATTCCAATATTTCAAATAAATACCTTATACTTTTAAAAACTAGGTCATATTCACTAGAAATTTCACATTGAATAAAAGAAATATCTATGAAAACTCTAAATACAATAATTAAATACTTGAGGTATATTTTGAAAGTATAACAAAACTATTTTACATAAAAACCCATCAAGTTATACTAAATTACGATAAAGACCCTAGTAAATATAGGTTTAAACGAAACTGGTCTCTTGAGCCTCAGGGAGCCGGAGATATAGATGCACGCCTATTTAAGATAGACAATATAACAAATGGTGTTATCAACACAGTAATTGTCTTGGAAAAAGACACAAATTCTGGCGTCCATGTGTAGCAGTTACCGATAACATCATAACTAATTCAGGACTTCAATGTCTTTTCTAAATGTCTGACTCAGATGGGTCTCGGTATAATCAAACTGACTTGAATATAATTCAAGTATATATTCAACATGAATCCATGAATCCATATATTCAATCTATACAACTTGACCGAACCGAACCATGGATATACTCCATTTACAAGTTCATCCATTATATCCGTTCCATTACTGATATCATGGTTTCGGCAAGTCATCCATCTATATAACATATACAATTCAAACGATACAAACGATACAATCAAGACATAACGGGGTTTATAAGGGATAGATTGGTACGGAAGGTGTTAGAAGTGGCATGAGACTGTAACCATAACACACCTAATCTGAATAACCATTGCCGTTGTACCGTGGCTGAACGGTTCCTTGTGCTCCGTATAACTTAGTCTCCGGAATAGTGGGACTCCTCTCGTATACACTGGCATTCTTCTGTACCAAATTACAAACAACATCGTTAACACTAAATACAACATTATAACAGTATACTCTCTATTCTGTCTATTCCATTTTTGTCTATTTATGGGACCTACCGAGCGATTTGTTCGCTGACGACATTCTCTTTCTTCTTCTTTGGAATGTCGTCAGGTAATTTGGACTCACTGGAGATCGAGCCCAGCAGCGAAGACTTGGACCGGTTTACTGAATATCCAGATGTCACGACCCGAAAGTACGGAACGTGGCTGATACTTAGATTACGAGACGTCTAAAGGCGTACCGTAACCTAAGTCAGCCAAAGCCCAGAAAAATCTAAATCAAAATCAAAAGAGAGTGAAGGAAAAACCTTAAATGAAAACGGTTTTTAAATCAATTAAGTTGCATAGAATCCCTTTAAAAAAAACATCAAAATTTCCCAAAAATTTCGGCAGAGTCTCCCCTGTATTTTCTATCCCCCAAAATGGGTACAACAAGATAATAAACCTGTAATCATAAAAATGGCATCCCCAAGCGGGAGCTAGCTCTTCGCCCAAGGCGGATCACAACCACATGCAATATAATAGTAATATCAAGAAAAAGAGCATAAAAGAAATGCAAAATACCAGAAAACACACGTCGGCTCAAGTGAGCTCGACCCAAAGAAACCACAAATATACAAATCTCTCAGTCTCATCACTAGGTCGCATATACAATATAAAGTGGTAGATGGAGAATACTAGATACAATGATAAAGCAAAAGAAATAAAGTATGCTCGCAACCCATCTACGGGCGATGTCGCGAGTCTGAGCAAAAGAAGCTGATGATAAGATAGCCCGCCGCTACAAAGGTGACGGGTCCGACCTGCAAGACACTGTGGCACAACGGGGTTGAGTTGCCAGCTCGTGAGTAAATATAACATCTAATAAGGCAATCGTAAGAATGCACGCAATGCACCACAACATGCATGTCCATATGTGATATAATATCTCTAGTATGCAATGTCATTATTAAGTCTTTAAGTGTTTTAAATGCTAAGGGTATTGAATTCTTTACTTTAAAAAAATGAATATCTGTATAATAGCTAAGTACCATCAAGAAATCATCTGAAAACCCGTGTCAAGCATCGACACCAAATAGGAATCATATCTGTCTCAATATCGGGCTCCGTCAGTCCGGATCGGCCCATATCATAAATCTCACGACAACGGTCGGTATCCTCCGGATATCCGCCGCGCCAGACATCACCGGTAGGTAGTCTTCCCCTGCCAGGCTCATCGTCTACAACTCGATCTTCTTGCCCCGGGGTACCATACCGGGCCCACCATGTACCCGAAACGGTTCATCCACTCCTCGAATCGGGTCTCGAAATCCAACAGAAAACATGAAAACTCATGGTGGACGACACATACATCACGATAAAACCGCAACTTTGTTTTTAAAAATGATAAATATAAGCTTTTGTTAAATTCTTGCGGTTTTCCCCAAAAATCCAGAAATCGCAGCAATACTGAAATCCTCAAGAAAATCATAATGCCCGCATGTTATATATGATAAATGTCTATGATATCAATGCATACGAGGTAAATTTTGCTAGAAATCTATATAAATATGATGATGATGCGGGGTATACGTATGCTATGCAATTTCATATATCAAGTATGAATGCAAGTGGCGATATTATGATAAACAGGTTCTATAGTGCATGTGGCATGGCAATTACCAAAGGCGTGTGTGTCACATGAATAATGCACATGCAACAGATGCCAATGGTAATGGTGTTCGTGTCCTACAAAGTGATATCGCATAAGTATAGATGAATGTCCATGCAATCTAATATACTGTTCGCTATAAGGGTATGCAGTGTACATGAATGGATAAGCTAGCTAACAATATGAATCTTGTAAAAAGTAGGGTAATCCTAACTAGGGGGGCGCCTCGCGCCATTCAGACGATTCCCCCATAGATAAATACATCTACTCACCTGAAATCCCCGCTAATCCGATCCGGCCACCGCCTTGCCTTTTCGCGCCGTGTCCGATGTTTCTCCGACCGATCCTATATTTGCACAATACCAAGCATAAGATTACAAGACCTAAAACGATGCAAGTCACAATATACAATTATCAACGCTCTCGAATTAATCATAGCATGCACTCGGTGCGCGGAAAAACGTACGAAAATCGCTAACCTTTATCTAGAATCGTCATTTCGGGGAAATCGACAAAACTACAACCCGACTAGACGAAACCCCACGTTCGCGCACTCTAATAGTCCTATACGAAGCTAATTATATCGCTAACATAACGCAATTTGATCGCATTCTAATTTTCGTAAAAATCTAGTAAGCAAATTCAATACCGATTCGATGCAAACATCGAAATCTATCGATTTAGCGAGCGTATCATTACACAATTAAACACTCTAATCAACTAGATAACCAAAACCCTAACTTTATTCTAACAACCATGTTTCAAACCCTAACTCAACATCAAAACCCCTTCTTGATTTTCATGAACAAGAATTTACAACTAAATTAATACTTCAAAATTAAATTCTAGCATATATAAACCACAAGTTAGCAACTAGTTTAGAATTTTACCTCACAAGTGGAAACCTAGCATGATCAAGTCACCAAGAAAGCCTCCTTTCATCAAGTTTTTGAACTAATTTGGGTTGAAGAGAGAATGGATTAGGGTTTAGCTTTGAATGGAGAAGGAAATTTGTGAATTTTTAATGAATTTTGCTATCAATTTGAAGCAAGAATGAAGTGAAGAAATGGGGAAAAGCTGCTGTTGAGGCTCGGCCAGCAGGTGGGGAAGGCAAATGGGGGTTTTTTGGAGAAGTTTCTAGGTCTACAAACCCATCATGTTCTCATTTAATGCTCTCAAATCAACATTTTACAAAAAAAACCCTCATTTTACATCATTTTTCTATTAAATTTCCAACCCTAAAACCAAAAGTTTGCAAGTCTTGATATAATTTTATTAACACCCTATTTTAGCTTATAAAGACTCCTAATTATGAAATTTACCTAATTAAATTTGTATTTATCCCTAATTTAATGTATTTAAAAAGGCTTAAAATAATAAAAAAATAATTAATTACGAATTTTTTTTTATTTAATTAGAAAATTATAAGTGACATTTTAGTGACAAAATTATAGTAATATCTTATCTAAATTTTGTATAATTAGGTTACAATGAAAAATAACTATTTTGACTTTTTACGGAAAAAGCCGAAAAATTAGCCGATTACCGAAAAACTGCTTAAACGATTTTCGAAGGGTTACAATCTTCCCCCCTTAAAGAAATTCGGTCCCCGAATTTAGAATTTAACTACGCGTACTTTCAAAAAGATGGGGATATCTCTTCCTCATCTCGACCTCGGTCTCCCAGGTGACCTCCTCGCTGTTCGGGCCACGCCAAAGGACCTTGACGGACGGTATAACCTTCGACCTCAATTTCTTCACCTGCCGATCCAAGATGACCACCGACTGCTCGGTGAAAGAAGGATCACGCTCTAGCTGGATCGTCTGGTGCTGAATCGCCTGGAAAGGATCATGAAGGTACTTGCGGAGCATCGAGACATGGAATACGGGGTGAACATCGGGGAAGCTGGGCGGAAGAGCTAACCGATAAGCGACTGGACCAACACGCTCTAGGATCTCGAAAGGACCAACATATCTAGGACTCAGTTTCCCTTTCCGCCCAAATCTCATCACACCTTTCATCGGAGAGACCTTCAGGAAAACATGATCGCCAACAGCGAACTCGAGTCGGCGACGGCGCCTGTCAGCATATGATTTCTGCCTGCTCTGTGCCGCTCTCATCTTGTCCCGAATCAGCTGTATCTTCTCGGTCGTCTCCTGTACGATCTGCGGCCCCAAAATACTGCTCTCCCTAAGCTCTGTCCAACATACAGGCGATCGACATCTCCTCCCATATAAAGCCTTAAAAGGTGCCATCTGAATCGTCTCCTGGAAGCTATTATTGTAGGAAAACTCGATCAAAGGCAAATGACGATCCCAGCTACCACCAAAATCTAAAACGCAAGCTCTGAGCATGTCCTCAAGAGTCTGAATAGTACGCTCTGACTGATCGTCGGTCTGAGGATGAAAGGCTGTGCTAAAACTCAATCGGGTGCCCAAAACTTCCTGAAGTTTCTACCGCAATCGGCTGGTAAACTGGGTGCCACGGTCGGACACGATGCAAGTCGGAACACCATGCAGGCGCACTATCTCATCAATATAAACCTGGGCGTACTGAGAAAATCCAAAAGTGGTCTTCACTGGCAGGAAGTGAGCCGCTTTCGTCAGTCGATCCACAATCACCCAAATAGAGTCATACCCTCGACTGGTCCTGGGTAGACCCACAATGAAGTTCATAGAGACCTGCTCCCACTTCCACTCAGGGATGGGCAAAGGCTGTAACTCGCCGGCTGGCCTCTGGTGCTCGGCTTTGACTTGCTGACAAGTCAGGCATCTCGACACAAAGTCTGTAACATCCTTCTTCATCCCGTCCCACCAGTAAACTTCTCTCAAATCACGGTACATCTTGGTGGAACCTGGGTGAACACTGTATACTGATCTATATGCCTCCTCGAGAATATCACGCCTCAGTCCCTCTGAATCTGGCACACACAGTCGAGTCCCAAATCGAAGAATCCCCTGATCATCAATCACGAACTCAGAAACTCTGCCCTGCCGAATCTGCTCAATAATCTCTAAAATACGGCATCGCCGGACTGTGCCTCGCGGATACGGTCAAGTAACTGTGGGCGTGCTCTGAAATGGGCTAGCTGTCCCCCTGTAGGAGTAAACTCGAACTGCACTCTGCTATCACATAAAACCTGCCAATCCGCCGTCGACTGCATCCGTACTGCGCTCAAACAAGATAAGCTACCTCCGGGCCTCCTACTCAAAGCATCTGCCACCACATTCGCCTTGCCCGGATGGTATAGAATCTCGCAGTCATAATCTTTCACCAACTCCATCCAACGGCGCTGTCTCAGGTTCAGGTCTCGCTGCTGGAAGATATACTTCAAACTCTTGTGGTCAGTGAATATCTGGCACGACTCACCGTATAGGTAATGTCTCCAGATCTTAAGTGCAAATACCACTGCAGCCATCTCTAAATCATGGGTGGGGTAGTTCTGCTCGTGTTTCCTCAGCTGCCGAGAAGCATACGCGATAACTCTGTCGTGCTGCATCAATACACATCCCAGCCCCACTCGAGAAGCATCACAATATACCACGAACCCGCCTGATCCCGAAGGCAAAGCTAACACTGGTGCAGTAGTCAGACGAGTCTTCAACTGCTGGAAACTATCCTCACATGCCTGGGTCCAATCAAAAGGAACCCCCTTCCGAGTCAATCCGGTCAATGGTGCAGCAATACGGGAGAAATCCTGAACGAAACGTCGATAATAGCCGGCCAGACCTAGAAAGCTGCGAACCTCTGTAACTGATACTGGTCGAGGCCAACGCTGAACTGCCTCGATCTTCTTCGGGTCCACACAAATACCATCTCTCGTCACCACATGACCCAAGAAATCGACACTGTCTAGCCAGAATGCGCACTTGGAGAATTTGGCGAACAGCTGATGCTCCCTCAAAGTCTGCAAGGTGATACGTAAGTGCTGCTCATGCTCCTCCCGGCTCCGAGAATAAACCAAGATGTTGTCAATGAACTCAATAATGAACTGATCGAGATACGGCCTGAATACACGGTTCATCAAATCCATAAATGCTGCCGGGGCATTGGTGAGCCCGAACGACATCACCAAGAACTCGTAATGACCATAACGAGTACGGAAAGCGGTCTTCGGAATATCCTCCTTCCGAACCCGCAACTGGTGATAACCTGATCGTAAATCAACCTTCGAGAAGAACCCTGCACCCTGGAACTGATCAAATAAGTCATCAATGCGGGGTAGGGGATATCTGTTCCGCACAGTAACCTGGTTCAGCTGACGATAATCAATGCATAAGCGCATACTTCCGTCCTTCTTCTTAACAAACAAGACGGGAGCACCCCAAGGTGACACACTCGGTCGGATAAGCCCTTTGTCCAGCAAGTCCCGTAACTGATCCTTTAGCTCTCTCAGCTCCGCCGGGGCCATCCGATAAGGAGGTATAGAAATAGGCCCCGTGCCGGGGATCAAGTCAATACAGAACTCAATCTCGCGCTCTGGTGGCAGACCAGGCAGCTCGTCAGGGAAAACATCAGGAAACTCTCTCACAACAGGGACCTGGTCCAACGGAACCTCTGTGGAGTGAGTATCACAAATATAGGCTAAGAATCCCTGACACCCTTTCCTTAAGAGCTGACCAGCGCGAAGAGAAGAAATCAAGCTGGGAAGGGTAGCACTACGATCTCCCTGAATAGTAAGAACCGGCTCACCAGGAAAACTGAATCTGACTGCTTTCTCACGGCAGTCCACGGATGCATAACAGGTGGCAAGCCAGTCCATACCAAGAAGAACGTCAAAGTCTAGCATATCGAGGAGAATCAAATCAACTGAAGAATCTCTCTCCCCGATACGAACGGAACACGATCGGTACACAAAACGGGCAACAAAAGACTCGCCTACCAGGGTAATAACGACAAGCGGCTGATCTAACGGAGAAGACTCTCGGCCCAACCTCGGTGCAAAATACGTAGATACATAGGAATGTGTGGAGCCTGGATCAAATAATACCCGTGCATCAAACGAACATACTGGCAGAGTACCTGTCACGACGGCATTGGATGCCTGTGCATCCTGAGGAGTCAACGCGAACACTCGGGCCTGTCCACCACTAATAGCTGGCTGTCCTCTACCTCTACCTCGGCCTCTGCCTCTGCCTCTGTCGCCTCGTCCTCTCGGAACTGGACCGCCACGCCCACGGCCTCTAGAAGCATCTGGCTGGCGTGAAGCATCATCAGGAGTAGGAAGTAAAGCTCTCTGAGAAGGTGGTGAGGGTGGTAAAGTCACATGCGGGACTGTCGCCGCGCCCTGGCGTCCCATGGTACAGTCTCTAACACGGTGGTACTGACTCCCACACCGAAAACATCCTGGAGACGACTGCTGGGTCTGTGGATATGAACCAAATAACTGACCTCGTCTCAATCCTCTGCCTCCACCATCTCCCGAAAATAATCTATCGCGATGTCTGCCCATCTGCCGCTGAGCTGGCGTATCAGTACGGATCCTTTTCGGCCCAGAAACGACCGGAGTCTCAGAAATACGCTCCTCCAAAAGTAAGGCTGCATCCATCGCGGCAGCGTATGTATCAAAGTGCTGGGCGCCGATGGCAAGGAATAGCTGTATATCAAGCCCTCGTACAAACCTCTTTATTCTCTTCTCTTCTGTGTCGACTAGGTACGGAGCATATCGAGACAACTGGGTAAACTGTATATCATACTCCGACACTGTCATCCCAGGAGTCTTGCGCAAAGACTCAAAACTACGGGTTCGAGCATCTCGGACACTCTCCGGAAGAAAACGGGCAAGAAATGCAGCTATAAACTCATCCCAGGTCATAGAAGGCAGACCTGCAGCTCGGCCTCTCTCTACTGAATCGTACCATGTCTGGGTAAGACCCTCCAGACGAAAACTCGCAAACTCCACCAATCTATCATCAGAACACCTCAACGAACGGCAAATCCGAGCCATCCTATCGAGAAATGCCTGTGGGTCCTCTGTCGCATCTGTACCGGTAAAAGCTGGAGGTCTCAATCTCATGAACTCCTGTAGTGAAACAGGGATAGTCTCCGTAGTAGTAGCAGGAGTGACCATCTGTGCAGCAGGTACGATCGTGGTCTGTGCGGTGGAAGGAACGTCCTCAGATCTCTGTGCCCGGCTGGACTCAACTAAAGATCCCATCATCTGCCGCAACTCTTGCATGCCGGCCTCTAATCTGGCAATACGGTCAGGATAAGGCGGATCAGTATGAGCCTGAGGGGTAGGCGTATCCTCCCGCTCGATCCTCGCCTCAGACGAGCCTGTCCGAATCTCATCCCAAGCGGCAGCCCGCTGAGCTCTCGTAGTCTTTGGCGGCATCGAAGCTGGAATAAGAAACAGGACTGATAAGGACATTGCAATTGAATCAAGGAATGCAAGGAATCAAGAAAGGAAATACAAGCAATTATGTCCTAAGGTCACTTAGGCGGAGTACCGTATCGTACGTATGCCGCGGATCATACCCACGCTATGCCACTCTGCTTAAGTCACCTACTCCATCTACCAAGGTCGTCCTACACTCAGAAAGGTAAAACCTACGCTCTGATACCAACTTTGTCACGACCCGAAAGTACGGAACGTGACTGGCACTTAGATTACGAGACGTCTAAAGGCGTACCGTAACCTAAGTCAGCCAAAACCCAGAAAAATCTAAACCAAAATCAAAAGAGAGTGAAGGAAAAACCTTAAATGAAAACGGTTTTTAAATCAATTAAGTTGCATAGAATCCCTTTAAAAAAAACATCAAAATTTCCCAAAAATTTCGGCAGAGTCTCCCCTGTATTTTCTATCCCCCAAAATGGGTACAACAAGATAATAAACCTGTAATCATGAAAATGGCATCCCCAAACAGGAGCTAGCTCTTCGCCCAAGGCGGATCACAACCACATGCAATATAATAGTAATATCAAGAAAAAGAGCATAAAAGAAATGCAAAATACCAGAAAACACACGTCGGCTCAAGTGAGCTCGACCCAAAGAAACCACAAATATACAAATCTCTCAGTCTCATCACTAGGTCGCATATACAATATAAAGTGGTAGATGGAGAATACTAGATACAATGATAAAGCAAAAGAAATAAAGTATGCTCGCAACCCACCTACGGGCGATGTCGCGAGTCTGAGCAAAAGAAGCTGATGATAAGATAGCCCGCCACTACAAAGGTGACGGGTCCGACCTGCAAGACACTGTGGCACAACGGGGGTGAGTTGCCAGCTCGTGAGTAAATATAACATCTAATAAGGCAATCGTAAGAATGCACGCAATGCACCACAACATGCATGTCCATATGTGATATAATATCTCTAGTATGCAATGTCATTATTAAGTCTTTAAGTGTTTTAAATGCTAAGGGTATTGAATTCTTTACTTTAAAAAAATGAATATCTGTATAATAGCTAAGTACCATCAAGAAATCATCTGAAAACCCGTGTCAAGCATCGACACCAAATAGGAATCATATCTGTCTCAATATCGGGCTCCGTCAGTCCGGATCGGCCCATATCATAAATCTCACGACAACGGTCGGTATCCTCCGGATATCCGCCGCGCCAGACATCACCGGTAGGTAGTCTTCCCCTGCCAGGCTCATCGTCTACAACTCGATCTTCTTGCCCCGGGGTACCATACCGGGCCCACCATGTACCCGAAACGGTTCATCCACTTCTTGAATCGGGTCTCGAAATCCAATAGAAAACATGAAAACTCATGGTGGACGACACATACATCACGAGAAAACCGCAACTTTGTTTTTAAAAATGATAAATATAAGCTTTTGTTAAATTCTTGCGGTTTTCCCCAAAAATCCAGAAATCGCAGCAATACTGAAATCCTCAAGAAAATCATAATGCCCACATATTATATATGATAAATGTCTATGATATCAATGCATACGAGGTGAATTTTGCTAGAAATCTATATAAATATGATGATGATACGGGGTATACGTATGCTATGCAATTTCATATATCAAGTATGAATGCAAGTGGCGATATTATGATAAACAGGTTCTATAGTGTACGTGGCATGGCAATTACCAAAGGCGTGTGTGTCACATGAATAGTGCACGTGCAACAGATGCCAATGGTAATGGTGTTCGTGTCTTACAAAGTGATATCGCATAAGTATAGATGAATGTCCATGCAATCTAATATACTGTTCGCTATAAGGGTATGCAGTGTACATGAATGGATAAGCTAGCTAACAATATGAATCTTGTAAAATGTAGGGTAATCCTAACTAGGGGGCGCCTCGCGCCATTCAGACGATTCCCCCATAGATGAATACATCTACTCACCTGAAATCCCCGCTAATCCGATCCGGCCACCGCCTTGCCTTTTCGCGCCGTGTCCGATGTTTCCCCGACCGATCCTATATTTGCACAATACCAAGCATAAGATTACAAGACCTAAAACGATGCAAGTCACAATATACAATTATCAACGCTCTCGAATTAATCATAGCATGCACTCGGTGCGCGGAAAAACGCATGAAAATCGCTAACCTTTATCTAGAATCGTCACTTCGGGGAAATCGACAAAACTACAACCCGACTAGACGAAACCCCGCGTTCGCGCACTCTAATAGTCCTATACGAAGCTAATTATATCGCTAACATAACGCAATTTGATCGCATTCTAATTTTCGTAAAAATCTAGTAAGCAAATTCAATACCGATTCGATGCAAACATCGAAATCTATCGTTTTAGCGAGCGTATCATTACACAATTAAACACTCTAATCAACTAGATAACCAAAACCCTAACTTAATTCTAACAACCATGTTTCAAACCCTAACTCAACATCAAAACCCCTTCTTGATTTTCATGAACAAGAATTTACAACTAAATTAATACTTCAAAATTAAATTCTAGCATATATAAACCACAAGTTAGCAACTAGTTTAGAATTTTACCTCACAAGTGGAAACCTAGCATGATCAAGTCACCAAGAAAGCCTCCTTTCATCAAGTTTTTGAACTAATTTGGGTTGAAGAGAGAATGGATTAGGGTTTAGTTTTGAATGGAGAAGGAAATTTGTGAATTTTTAATGAATTTTGCTATGAATTTGAAGCAAGAATGAAGTGAAGAAATGGGGAAAAGCTGCTGTTGAGGCTCGGCCAGCAGGTGGGGAAGGAAAATGGGGTTTTTTTGGAGAAGTTTCTAGGTCTACAAACCCATCATGTTCTCATTTAATGCTCTCAAATCAACATTTTACAAAAAAAACCTCATTTTACATCATTTTTCCATTAAATTTCCAACCCTAAAACCAAAAGTTTGCAAGTCTTGATATAATTTTATTAACACCCTATTTTAGCTTATAAAGACTCCTAATTATGAAATTTACCTAATTAAATTTGTATTTATCCCTAATTTAATGTATTTAAAAAGGCTTAAAATAATAAAAAAAATAATTAATTACGAATTTTTTTTTATTTAACTAGAAAATTATAAGTGACATTTTAGTGACAAAATTATAGTAATATCTTATCTAAATTTTGTATAATTAGGTCTACAATGAAAAATACCTATTTTGACTTTTTACGGAAAAAACCGAAAAATTAGCCGATTACCGAAAAACTGCCTAAACGATTTTCGAAGGGTTACACCAGAGCTCTAGTTCACTTGTACATTACATTTCTGTTATACTACTGTTTAGGCATTGCTTTCATTCCATATATTTACTTTTCAATTGTATTGTAAAAAGAATGTTAATAAATAAACTTATTGTTCAATTATATCTATTGTCTTTCTCTTGTGTATATTACTTATATTGCTTAGATACGCTTAGCGTATTTACTTCAGAGTAAATACGTAGCGGGTCAGTCGCGTTCCCTTCCCCGTACACCGGGAAGCGGGGCGTGACAGGTTAGACCCTATAGCCCACGCATGCAAGAACAACCAAATAACCTTCAGCGTTGACGTCCAAACGTTCAACGACCGTGTCCAAACTCAAGTACCAAAACCAAGTTTTCACAAATCGGAAATCCGAAATTAGCAACCTAGAAAAGCACTCATAGATTCTATTCGAGGTGAAATTAGGAGATTTTGCATATAGGATAGGTCTCAACATCAGATAACAGAGCTATGAACCAAAATCCACACCAATTCATCAAGACCATGCCGCAAATTGCGGCCTGGGGGATTAAATTTGCGGCCATAGTGAGGAGGCAGGGGCTCGGGATTTCAAGGGTAGCTTCTAATTAGCCTGCACAACTCTCTGTGTTGGGAACTTATTTTATAAGCTCTCGGGTCATAGCAGATTCTTTAGAGTCATCATAAATCATCAAAAACCGACATCGGAAAAATTCTAAGTTCGTGTTTTGGGGTTCTAGTCTCAAGTTTATCCAGAATATCATCACTAAAGGTTTGTAGTCACTAACTAAACCTCAATTACATCTTTATCACCCAAATCACCTACTAAAATCATTCTAGAATTTTCCAAGGTCATTAATCTAGTTTAATCGAACTCTAAACATAATTAGGCGGTTAAGAAACTAGATAACAAGAAGGAAAATGAAGGGTTTATCTCTTGGAGCAATTGAAAAAAATTCCAAGATGATTCAAAATGCTCAAAATCCAAACTTGAGCTTGCTATGGGGTATAGAATGAGATGATGCACATTTTTTGTGAAGGAAATGAGTTTTGAGAAGGTTTTTGAGATGATTCTCATGGGTAGTGAGGGTGGAGGATGAGGAGGAGGATGAAGATGAAGGATGGGATGAAAAAAATAAAGGATGAAGGAAAAGGAATGAGAGCCATGGTCAAAGGAAGAAACCCCCCCCTCCACACACACTCTCTCTTGCCCATGCTCACTTGTCCCCCTCCATGTCATCTTGTCTCCTATTTCTTTTTCTTTTTCTTTCTTCTAAAACCCAAATGCAACAAATACTAAATGGAAAAATACAATATGTCATTGTGCACTAGCTATAGTTAATAAGAAGATGGATTTGGCTTAAAGCATGATTAGTAGTGCGCTAATCAAGTTTAATATAAACTTGCATATAATTAATTGCATAATTATTTATAAAATATTGAAATCCATTAAATACTTTTATAATTAATAATTCATACTAATATCCAAATATTGGTGTATATATAATTATATCATTTTACGAAAACCCCAAATTCATACTCGAATAGTTTTCGTGAAATTTATTATTTTATTATTTTATTATTTAAATTCCAAATTCACACTCACCGCCCCGCTGTCGATAGGCCGATCGTTGCTGGCCCCGCCATCATCCACCGGCCCTCCTCCTACCTCGCCGCCTACCGACGGTTGCACATACATATATTAGCGAGAATGATTAAATATACCAAACACATTAATGCAAGATTTATTGGAATTAGATACCGGGGCATCCCATTTCCGGGCATGCGAGAATTCCCGGTAATCTTCCATTCCATATACCAAAAGCAACTTTTATTTGGTTTTGCAAATCTCTACTATTGTAACCCAGGTAAGAAGAAGGGTCCGTGCCATTTTAACAATTATAGAAAATAAAATATTCAAAATAACAAGAAAACTCCTTGAATCCAAGATAATCCAACCCATCAACATTTCAACATTTTGAATGTGGGAAGCATGTGGATATATTTTACTATCAAAGAAAAAAGATTTGAAATTTTGGAGATTTTTGGTTAGCATATCAAACCTTTATTCTAACATACCCGTGCATACTACTGTTTTCAATTAAACATCCGAATTGAAATTTCATTTAGATATTGACATCTCTATAAAATCATTATTATTCTCACTCAAAATGTAAAAGGGTCTTCAAATTTCAAATTTGGTGCGGCAAATACGATCACGAACTAATAAACAAACGATAAAGAGAAGAAACAAATAATCAAGCAATACGAGTAAATCTCAAACCAAATAACACAAGATTTACGTGGAAAACACTTTTGGGAAGAACCACGACAAGGGAGAAGTCTTACTAATTGAACAAATATGGAGAACTACAATCGGTGGATGAATCTCTCTACAATAACCCTATTCAACTCTCACAAATACAAAGGGTTCAAATTATCTCAAAAGCAATCAATTTCTAGAGTTACAAAATACTACAATACATATAATATGTTAAAGATATGACTAAATAACTAATCTCTCAAATTTCTCGAAACTGCAAATATTTGGCCCAATCCGCTCGAGAGCCGACTTAAGCTAATGATGAGCTGGCTCATACAAACAGAGAACAATCGCTGATTCCCGACGCCTCGTGAGACGTCTCAAGAGAGGTATTGAGCCATCTCTTACAAACAGAGATCCTGAACGTCTTGTGAGCCGGCTCAAGATTATCTTTAGCCGTCTCTTGCAACCAGAAAACCGATGACAATATTGGACGACTTGTAAGACGGCTCAACTTAATATTCTCTGTGAAACGCCGAATTCATTTGGAAAACTTCTAGGGATCAGAGAATACGAGATAAACTCAACCAAATGTAATTTGATGCTTAAACATGACATACAAAATAACAACGGCATGAATTGAAAATTGCAATGATAGGTTTCCAACGGGCTTCCAGTAAAGAAAAGGCTTAAATGCCGGAAACATCCCCCACATCCCCCTCGTTTGTCCCAAAAGCATGATAACCTCAACATAGAAAACATGGACTTTACCCTTCTTATTTAACTTTCTTTGAATTTTTCGTGGAAAATTTTCATGACATGATGAAAGTATCCCTAACTTCCTCTAAATTCTAATTTTTAAAAAACGGAATCTCAGGTGACATTCCTCCTGTGGCGTTGAGAAAAGCCAACACTCCGCAAATATTTCTCACAATCGGCATCCACCACCTTCATTTTTATCGTACAAAATGTGGATACACCAAATATGATGTGAATCCAATAATTTTTTACCGTTGATTTTGTGATATAAAAATACTAAAATTTTAGACTATCAGAAAAGCAAATGTTTATTTATGATTGTATATTTATATTCATCCTATCCGTTTATTGGTTTTCTGATCAGCTTTCGAATCGGAACATTATTCTTTTTTCTGATTCGGTTTGGTCGGTTCTTGAGGTCTGAACCCAAATATTATAAGTTTTATCCTAAAATGCAATGAGTAAACTCACCTCATCAATTTTTACCTTAGTATTACTTTTCCTACGAACTCGGTAGGTCCCACTCTGGCTAATATCATATCAATGATAGCTATGGAGATGAGAAGGTTGGAATTGGACTCTTCGCCCGCACTAATCCATTAATCCATAAGAAATCTACTGAGTTGAGTTGGAAGATTAAATATCTTATGTGCCATAACCATCTTTGATATGACAAGCATTTTATTCTTTAATGACCAGAATAGTTTAAGTTTTTCTCATAATGGCGATTTATGAAGTCTATGGATTTTATTTGGAAACCGTATAGTTTTTTACCGAAATCTTTCTAACACGTAAAAGGTTTGTTGCTGTAGGTGACCATACTAGCATGTGGCGGCTTCACTGTCGCCGCCCGCCTCAACCGGACAATGGCTGATGCACAAGGCATTTCCCAATTCCTAACTGCCATCTCCGAACTCGCTCGCGGGCATCTCTTCCTGATGATGCTCACAAGCGGTATTTCCTCAAATTACGACACGTAGCGGATGACGTGTACCGAAGGCTACGGAGGTGGAATAAATGAGAGGCATTAGAGGCGTTTCTCGGGATCTCGTTTCCGAGAACGCATCCGACCTTTCAAGAGACCTCCTTGAGTACTTTCTACCTTCACCTAGCAAACAGCCAACAGCTCGTTTCCGAGCCATCTGACAGGCCGAGTTTTCTCGGCCTCCCTGCACGTCTCCGAGCAATCTGACAGGCCGAGCTTTCTCGGCTTTCCCGATCATCCGAGAGCGCGGAACCCAAGCCCCCCCACAACGGCTCCGCATATCTCACCGGGGCGAGATATCCGCCTCCCGACGTTCCGCGTCCCACGCTAGCGCGTTCCCCCCATTAATAAGCGTATCCCGCCGTAAATGCGAGGATAACGCAGGGGCGTAACTGACGGCGATGATCTCGTGCCTGCTCGCTCCCCGCAACCATTATTTAAACCCCTCTCTCAGACGACTCAGGTAACTTCAACTCATTCCAATACGCCATTATTCTGCGCCTATTCCTCGGCACTAACTTGATCGTCGGAGAGTCCTACGGTGGTCACCCATCCCGGGACTTCCTTTGCAGATAGCTCGGTGTCAACACCAACCCATTGAGATCCACACGCTCGACAATTCCCAAACCAAATCTCAACTATTAAAGACCGCCATCACATGATCGATGGAAGACAGCATCTGAAGGAGATCACAGCCTCCATCAGTTGGCGCCGTCTGTGGGAAGGTTTCAGAAGCTTCTCCACCCCTAAAGTTGATCTTCCGCTCTCGACCCGATGACGAGCGACAACCGCGACGACTTAAGGGAGGTTAGAGGTGCCCCGGTGGAAGCATTGACGGAAATCCTCTTCTCAAAAGAGATCGATGGCCGAACAGTCAAGATTGGCTCTCTCTTGACAGGGGATCACCGCGAAGACCTGATCCGGTTCCTCCGAGATAACTCGGACATATTCGCTTGGGAGCCGGCGGACATGCCTGAAATCGACCCTAGAGTGATCTCCCACAAGCTCGGGGTCGACCCGAATGCAAAGCCCATCCGACAAAAGAAGAGAAGTTTTGCGCCGGCCAAGCAAGAGGTGATAGAGGACGAGGTGGATCGACTGCTAGCCGCCAACTTCATCAGAAACCTAGAATACTCAGATTGGCTGGCGAACGTGGTCATGGTCAAGAAGACAAACGGAAAATGGCACATGTGTGTCGATTTCACGGATTTGAACAAGGCTTGCCCCAAAAACAACTATCCACTTCCTCGGATAGACCAGCTGGTAGACAGTTCGGCCGGCCACGAATTATTGGGCTTCATGGACGCTTTCTCCGGTTACAGTCAGATCAGGATGAACTCGGCCGACGAAAAACTTACCGCTATCACTACTGATCGGGGGGTATATTGCTATAAAGTGATGCCCTTCGGACTCAAAAACGCCGGGGCCACATATCAGCGCCTGGTCATTAAGCTGTTCAAACCTCAGATTGGCAGAAACATGGAAGTCTACGTCGACAACATGCACATAAAATCCATCTCGTCAGCTGGGCACATTAAAGACCTCGGCGAGACATTCGACGTCCCGCATAAGTACAAAATGAAGCTAAATCCAGCTAAGTGTGCGTTCGGAGTCACTAGTGGGAAGTTCCTCGGGTTCATGGTAACCCACCGAGGAATCAAAGCAAACCCTGAAAAAATCAGCGCCATCCTCAACATGGCAACGCCCAAGAGCATTGTCGACATCATGCGACTCACGGGAAGGGTCGCTGTCCTGAGTCGCTTTATGTCCAGATCCGGGGAGAAGTGCCTCCCATTTTTTAGAGCCCCAAGGAAAATCCCTAAGTTCGAATGGTCTGAGGAGTGCCAGAACGCTTTCGAACAACTCAAGGCGTATCTAACGACCCCACCGCTACTCACCCGACCAGTCGAGGGTAACGAGCTATTGCTATATCTGGCTATCTCCGACCAAGCTGCAGGCTTAGTGCTTGTCAGAGAATGTGAGGGCATACAGAGGCCGGTCTATTACGTGAGCCTTGTTTTCAAGGATACAGAAACGAGACACCCGGCCATAGAGAAAATAGTCCTGGCACTTGTCGTCGCCTCCAGGAAACTTCGGCACTATTTTCAAGCGCACACGATCCTCATCCTCATCGAGCGACCTTTAGGGTCGATTCTCGTCTCCCCCGAGTCATCATGACGTCTGGAGAAATGGAGGTGGGAACTGTCCCAAATCGATATCAAATACTGCCCCCGACAAGCCATCAAAGCACATGTCTTGGCGGATTTTGTTGTCGAATGCACCATCCCCACTAAAGAAGAAACGCCGACATGGGGCTCCGAACTACGTCCCTCGGTCGAGGAGGCGCCCGGCCACATCCCGGATTGGGTGCTCTACGTGGACGGATCCTTTACCGAGGAGAGGAGCGGGGCTGGCCTAATCATCCGCGACCCGGACGAAACGGAAATGGAATACTCCTTAAAGCTTGGGTTCAGAGCGTCAAACAACGTCGCGGAATACGAGGCCTTGTTGGCAGGACTACGAATTGCCTCCGGGGTAGGACTGAAGACTATCAGAATTCACAGCGACTCCGCACTGGTCGTCGGCCAAGTAACCGGATGTTTCGAAGCCCGGGAACCGCTCATGATAAAATACCTGGCCGAGGTGAAAAGGTTTCGAAAAAATTTCGACGAAATCCAAGTGGAGCAGATCCTCAGGAACTTGAACACCAGGGCTGACGCTTTGAGCAAGCTTGCTTCTTCCTATTTGGCCACCCATAAAAGAAATATCCTCTTCGAAGTCTTGCCACGGCCCAGCGTGGAAGAGGGAGAGGTGACGCTCCGGATCTACACAACTCAGGAAGAAGGCCAAGATTGGAGGAAGCCCCTCGTGGAGTTCCTAAAAGACGGTGTACTCCCCGAAGACCGAGGAGAAGTTCGCCGGATACGGGCCAAAGCACGCCATTTCGTCTGGAGCAACGGAAACCTGTACAAGAAGTCATACACTCAGCCTCTACTCTGATGCATCAATCCCCATGAGGCTGACTACGTTCTGCGAGAAATACATGAAGGGGATGGGGGAGCGCATCAAGGAGCCCGCACCTTCGTCCAGAAGACGCTGCTCCATGGATACTACTGGCCGAAATTACACCAGGACGTCGAGAAGCCGGTCAAAAGATGCAAGAACTGCCTACTCTTCGACAGCATAACTCGTCTTCCCGCCACCGAACTGACACCACTCAGTTCCCTTGGCTGTTTACACAATGGGGGATGGATATGGTCGGTCAACTCCCTACCGGCACGGGTGAACATAGATACATCCTCGTCGCTATGGACTACTTCACAAAATGGATAGAGGCCGTACCCATCAGAAAACCGGACGCCGCCTCTACGATAAAGTTCCTGCAGAACAACATAATTTCTCGATTCGGAATCCCGAGGTACATAGTTACTAACCATGGGACCAACTTCGAAAATGATAAAGTCAAAAAATTTTGCAGTGACTACCACATATTGATGAAGTTTTCCGCGGTTGCACATTCTCAATGCAACGGGCAGGCCGAGATAGCGAACGGAGGCGTCATCTGCGGTCTCAGAGCCCGTTTGGATGGAAGGCAAAGCGGCTGGGTCGAGGAACTATCACGGGCGCTATGGGCATTGTGAGCATCAAAGAAAACACTTACGGGAGAAACCCCACTCATCCTTTGCTACGGTACCGAAGCAATGGTCCTCGCGGAAATTGGACTGCCCAGTTACAGGGTAGAACATTTTGACGATGAAGCTAACACCTTGGCTCTCCGAAACAACTTGGACATCTTATTGGAAAGACGGGATCGAGCGCAAATCAGAGCGGCCGTCTACCAGCAGCAAACCGCCCGCTACTACAATGCCTGAATTAAGTATCGGGCCTTCAAGATGGGAGACCTGGTCATACGAAAAAACGAGTTCGTAGACCAAGGGAGACTGCATAAGTTCTCCCCGAAATGGGACGGTCCATTCCTCGTGACGGAAGTATTGCCCGGTGGAGCATACCGCATGCAGGACACCGAGGGGCATAATTTTCCTCGGCCCTATAATGCTGTTCATACCATAATTTTGCATTATTATATTCCCCATTCTTAGTCATTTTACAAATAAACAGGTGCTTTTGTCCCATGTCTGCTACATAGTTGCAGGTTACAGGTTCTCGGAACAAAAACAGTGAAAAACATGAAAAGACGATACAAAAGTGAGACTACGACCAACAAATGGAAGAATCTTGATCAAGCCTACAGTTTGGAGAATAAACGAAGATCAATGGACAATTTCACAAAGAACAAAGGCGGCGCAAGGTTCAAGACTTCGACACGAAGCAAGCGGTAAAGTCCACGACATTATTCACTGTGGAATTCTGGAAGAAGCTAGAAGACCATCTGAAAAACAAGTGAAGGAAATAGAAGAAACAAAGCAACAGAAGAATACCTGAAGAACTGATGCAACAAGCTCTCTGAATGGCCGCGGAACTGCGGCCAAACCATGCTTATGGCCACGGGTCCGCGGCCGTGCGTCACGCGTGTTGCCACGTATTGTGTCGGTGCGTCGGTGCATTACTTAGGTTTTTCTTAGGGTAAAATTGTAAATGCAGATGTGACTCGATTGTAACCCTAGGGTTTTTATGATCTATAAATAGAAACCCTAAAATTCTTTTTAAGATATGCCTCTTCTTGTGCCTCATTTTATTCATCTATTTCAGAATTTTCAATTCTTGTAATGTTGAAGAGTGCATCAAATAAAGTAAGTCTTTTTCTTTATCTTGCCCCAGTTAAATTTTCTTTCCTGCCCTAGTATAGATTTTCTTTATCTGCCCTAGTTATAATTTTAATTATTTGCCCTAATTTAGATAATTAGGTTATTGAATTAAAATCATAAAAATGCCTCTTTTTATCAAATAAAATTCAGAATTTCTGTAATGGTTTGAGAGCATCAATAAAGTAAATAATTTCTTTTTATTGCCCTAGTTCTTAATTTTTATTTCTGCCCTATTATAGATCTATTATCTGCCCTAGTTTAAATTAGATTAGAACTTTTATTAATCTGCCGTAGCTTAGATAGTTAATCTTTTTAAATCGAAAACTCAAATAAAAACATGTCTTTTATCGATCCCCTAATGAGTGAGTAGTTCCTCACTTGTTAGGGTTAGGAATAGGAAAGGCTTGAGAGATGAAAATCTCTCACCCCTTTCTTGCCCATCACATATTAATTAATAGGACTCCAAGCATGCATACACACACCGCTCCCTACGGCACCCTACCCACGAGGTAACGGTGACACCGTAGTATAAAAGACCGGTTGTGCATGTTTTCCATGGAGGTTAGGGTAAGGATTAAGAAAGGACGGACGAGGACCTATAGGAAGAAACATCGTTTCTTCCCGATCGTCCCAATCCCCTTTATTAATAATTACCATAACACCTAAAGAGATATAAATTAGGGCATTAAAAGCGGTGGGAAATCTTTAATTTTCCAAACTTAACTTAAACCTAACCCTAGCAAGATTCTAAATCCTAGTCTAAATCAACTTAGTTTTTAGTGATAAACATCCCAACACCGTTTGGAATTAACTCGTTAGAACAATTAGGAAATATACAACATCCCGATGGACCGACCCATACTCACCGGCTAGTTACCAAGCGACGCATTTCTTGATTGTGGTAAACAATATTCTTTGATTCATCTTTTAAAAGTGCATACGCAAAACGAATTAAATCAAATGGCGTCGTTGCCGGGATGGCGTTGTTATTTTCTTTTTGTAATTTCGGGTTAATATAAAATTGAAAAAATCATAAAAACTGAAATATAAAAAAAATATATAAAATTTTATCATCTTGTTATTCTTTGAAGGGTGTTTTGTTTGAATTGTGCAGGATCGACGAACGGATTTAGATCCGGTAAAATCCAAAGCTCGAAACAGAAAACAACAGATTTGAATAACAGAGGAAACTCAAAACAGAACAACAGAAGAAAATTAGGGAACTGAACCGCACATCTGACCGCGGAACCGCCGCCAGGAGCTACATATTGCCGCGGATCCGCCGCTATCTGCTGACGTCAGCTGACCAATCTCCTCTGTAAGCTTTCTGTTCTTCTTCTGGACCCCCTGATATCCTCTGAAATATTTTCCTGCAGGGTTCTTTGTGCAAAAAAATTCTCTCCCTTCTCCAATAACTTGATCTTGTGCAGGATTCTTTGCGCTGCGCTAAAAAAAATTTTGTTTGCAAGTGTCTGATTGTGTTTACTGCTTTGCATATTTAAATTGACTTTAAGGGGCTTGAACACCAATCCAGATTGGGTGGGGATTTCATTACCCTTCCCAGGAACCCAGAAATCACATAAAGCATATTGCATTGACCATCAAGTTAATTAAAAAAGATTAAACTCAGCCCTAAGGACTTCGCGCTCAATAGGACAAAGGAATAGTTGTAGACATCGACCGTTGATTGATTTAGATAGATTTTATCGATCAAAAATAATTTACCGCAATCAAGAACGGCGTCGCATGAAGCTAGCCGGTGAGTACGGGTCGGTCCACAGGGATGTTGTGAATCTCCGAATCGCTCAAACGAGTTAATTCCGATTGTGGTCGGATTGATTTATTAAATCTAAAAACTAAATCTATTTAAAAACTAAATTAATCTAGATCTAAATCTTGCTAGGGTTAGGTTTAGGAATGGTTTGGAAATGTAAATAAATCTCAACGCTTTCTATACCCAAATTAGGATCTAAGAGGAGTTATGGTAATTATCAATAAAGGGGATTAGATCCATTCGGGAAGGTGTTTCTTCCTCTAGGTTCTTGTCCTTTGTTTAGAGATCCTTACCCTAACCTCCATGGAAAACGCGCGCAACTGGGCCTTTATATTACGGTATCACTGCTACCTCGAGGGATAGGGTGCTGTAGGACGCGGTGTGTGCGTGTATGCATGGAGTCATATTGATTATATGTGATGGGTAAGAAAGGGATGAGAGATCTCATCTCTCAAAAGCCCTCCCCAAAGCTAACATCTAAGGTAAAGAATTAAAATCTAAACTAAAGCAATTAAATAAAACTACTTACAGATGGCTCTCTCCAAACATCAACACAGGGTTGTCAGATCTGAATTCATGAAATGAAAAGAGGCACTGATACTCTCCAAAAGAATTCTAAAATTTATTAGTGAAGGGAGGCATAGCCTTTACATTGATTTAGAGTTCCTATTTATAGAGGATATGAAACCCTGGATTATAATTGATCCGCACATCTGCTATTACAAAAATACCCCTTAAAAATCCCAACAAACGCACTGACGCACCGCCACAATTTTTCTGCACCGACACGTGCAATAGATGGCCGCGGAACCGCGGCATGGGTGGGGGTAGGGCCGCGGTTCCGCGGCCCATTGGTGTGTTCGTCTGATGAATTTTTCTGGGCTTTTTCTCTGCTGTTTGGGCTTCTTATTTGTTTGGTTTTTTTATCAATTGGGCTTCTACGTTGGTTCCAGATCTCCAGTGAGCAATTTGCAGTGGACTTTTAGCCGTTCACTTTGACAACTTGGACCTTACGTTGTCTTGTACATTGTGAACTGTTCTTCATCTAGGCTTGACTAAGATCCTTCTATTTGTTGGTCAAAAGTCCCTTTTTGTATCGTCTTTTGTTTTTTTCACTGTTTTTGCTCCAAGAACATGTAACCTGTAATATATAGCAGACATGCGTCAAAAGCACCCGTTTATTTATAAAACGAATAAGAATGGGGAATATAATAATGCAATATTATGGTATGAACAAATACCCCCAAACTTATCTTTTGCTCGTCCTCGAGCAAACCTATATTTTTTTTTATTCTCGACAAAAAGACCTAACCGCACTTTCGTAAGGAAACGCGATTGCACTGAGCACGTGCAACAAGCCATTAAACCTCTAGGTGTCCCTAGTAGGAGGAGTGTTGTCTCCTGAGGGTTTTCAGTGGATACTACCCACAAAATCCTATCAATTTGGTTTTTTCGATTTTAATTCTCCAATTAGGTTTTCTAACAAGGAATTCTATTATCGTCGACTCGTAAATTATCCACCCATATTCTTCACACTTCCTCATCATTTAATTTAAGATTATATATATTCTGCAGACTTACTTAGCTTTCGGCATCTCTTAAGTTTTCCTTCTAGAGTTCCATCTTCACTTAGGAATTTCTATCAACTCTACTAAAGATATAAGTTCTATTCTTCACTCCTTTCTCTCATCTAAACTCCAATCATATATCCCCTCGTGTGTGTATAAATCACCCCTACACTTGGAAATTCAAATCAAGCAATCATACTCTTGTCCATTATCCAAAGTACTTATTAATTGGTGAATTTTAAATGAATTTTGCTTACACATCCTTCATGCGACCGTTAATACTTCTTGAGGTACCAACGACCAATTACAAGATGTGTTTGCACATTAAAGCGTACTTCCTAGTCTTGCAACACCCAAGGCTTTTTAGCAGTGACTCGCAAACCAGTTGGTCTAAGGCACTAGGTGATGAAGCACCCTCGCTAAATATTTTTCTATTTTTTTTAGCCTTAAGTAATCACAAAAACCAGTGTTCATTTTTTATTCTTTATCCACTTTTTTTCTTCTTTTTTTCATTGTACTAAGGACTTTAGACAAGAGCATTTCAAGGTCTCCTCTACTATTCCAAGTTTCAAGGTGCGTGATTGTGCAAATTTGTAGGGTATACATTTTCAGAATCTAGACTTAAGCTAGGAATTATTTTTCAAACTTACACTCTAATAAAAATATCAATATTTTTCCTTCGTTTAGACTTAGCCCAAGAAGTGAACCCAAAATTCGCCTATTTCTAAATAAACTACAAAGGCATATACTTTCTACCGTTAAACTTTAAGGAAGGCTATTTTTAGGGTTTTTTAATTTACTAAGTCTAAGATTTAGTTGTTCCTAACCAGTTAACCTATTCGTCAAACTCAAGTCAACTAAGCCAAAATTGAATACATTAATTTTTATAATTTTTAAAAAAATTTCAATTTTTATGGGTTTTAAAATAAGTATGCAAATGCAAAAATTTGTACAAATGATTGCGAAGAAAGAAGACTTACCGAGCATACCCCCAAACTTAAACTTGACAGTGTCCTCACTGTCATGCTATACCAAGAGGGTCAAAATGTCGGCACTCCCCTGTTTGTTTATTTATAATTTTTTTTTATTTTATCGTTAAAAACAAAAATATATACAGAAAGGCCCCCCCAAACTTCATTGAAACAATGTTAGACATTACTGCCAAACTTTGCATAAACCAAACGTCAACACCAAGCATTCGAAAAATTTATCTGTATAGAGTATCGGTTGGTGGAAGAACATGTTGTACCGATCCGAAAAGAATTAGGGAAGATAGAAGTGGTGGGATGGAAAATGTGGAAGTGAATAGATATGATGTGGCGATGAATCAAAACGAGAATGTGAATGATCAGCAATCAGTGGAATATTGGCATTCTCGTAGCTTATTAAAAGAAATGGGGGTGGTTCAACTTCTAACGGAGGAGGTTGACTAACCACACTATCCCCAAGATATTTCTGTGGATCCTTTATCGACTTAGCATCATCCATCATATGCATATGATATTCAATTATGAGGGAACTAATCTCCTCGATGTCCGCCATAGTCCAGCCGAAATCTTGCCGCCTATCTAGTAAGACCATTAAAAAGGCGTTCTCTTGCTCGAGGGTTAGAGAGGACGATATGATAACGGGAAAGGTCTCATTCTCACCTATGTAGCATGTTTAAGATGAGACGGCAAGGGCGTGAGTTCGAGTTTCGGAGGCGAAAGAATCATAGGTAAAATTAGGGAATCTACCTCGAACTCAAAGGACTCCAACACAGGTTCAAAATCACTGCAAACAACCGAGTCGGATGGTTCAACTAACTCATCCAAAAATTTAAAAGACTCATATTTGGGCTGTGAGTCATCATCATCCGAAAAAGTGAAACATTCATAATCAATATCGGTTGTGTCAACTGTGGTAGGCTTAAGGAGGGACGCACTAGTGGCGTCAAAACTGTTCTCATCAAACAAAAATCTTTCAAGCTCGCAGTCTTCCTGCGTGATTTCGTGAATAGAGCAAACTTCTCGTGTACTAGTTTTAGGCACGGGGGGTAGACTTCCTAACTTGTAAATATTGAACTCACTAGACGTCTTCCCGAAGGATAGAGTCATGGAGCCATTGCGACAGTTTATTACGGCATTGGAAGTGGCCAAAAATGGTCGACCGAGAATCACCGGAATTTGGTTCCGTGAGTTAGCAACAGGTTGTGTGTCCATAACAATAAAATCAATGGGGAATATGAAATCCCCAACTTTGATCAACACATCCTCTAGCTCACCCCTAGGATGGGTGATTGATCGATCAGCCATTTGGAGAGTACAACGAGTGGGTTTCAACTCTCCAACCCCTAATTGCTCGTACACGGAGTAGGGAAGCAGGTTAACACTAGACCCAAGATCTAAAAGTGCTCTATTGATTTTCTTATCCCCAATTGTTATTGAAATCGTAGAACACCCGGGGTCCTTTCGTTTTTGGGGTAAGGGTTGAGGTTGGTTAATAGCATTGCTCACTGCACTAGCCACTAGCACTTTCTTGGGTATTTGAGATGACTTTCTCTTTGAGGTGCATAAGCCCTTTAAGATTTTCGCATATGAAGGGACTTGTTGGATTGTATCCAAGAGAGGTATATTTATGCTAACCTGCTTAAATAACTCCACAATCTTCTCCATTTGTGCAGTTGGTTTATTGGGACTCAACCTGTTTGGAAATGGAGCATTTTGAAAATCTGTTGAGCCCAAAGTCTGTGGAGTAGAATGTGGAATTGGAACGGATCCCAGTGTGGGTGTGTTCGTGAAGTGAGAAGTGGGTCCGTTCGGATTAGAAGAAGAAGAGCCTTTTGAAGAATGGAGAATAGGCTCTAGCGGAGGAGATGAGGGTGAAGAAGAAGAAGGAGAAGAAGGAGAAGATGAAGATGGAGAAGAAGAAGAAGAACCACCGGCGGGGATGTTATCATTAATACCCACATTATTCTGCAACACACTTCCGGATCTCAACGTGGTCACCGCATTTACATTGTGATTGTGATATGCGTTTTGTGTGTGACCGGGATTTTGCAATGGTTGAGATGGAAGCTTTCCCTTTTCTCTCTCGCTCAACGCAGCGGTTAATTGTGCAATTTGTGCCTCAATAGATTTGATGCTTTAATCGTGTGAAGCATTGTTGTGCACTAAAGATTGGACGCAATTTTCCAATCTTGCTGCGGATTCTTTAGATTGCTTGAGAAACGCATCTAGACTTTTTTCTAGCGAGATAACCTTATCATCATTTGGTTGAACCAAATTGTTCGTTTGATTTGGATAAGGTTGTGGTTGGAAAGGTTGCTGGTTTTGAGTTTGTTGGGGTGCTTGTTGTTGTGGAGGAGGCCTTTGAAAGTTGTTGTTTCTTTGGAGTTGCTGATTTTGATTCTAAGCAAAATTTGGGTGGCTCCTCCAACCCGGATTGTAGGTCGAAGAGTAAGGATCATTTTTTTGTCGTTGCTGAAAGGCAGCATTGACTTGATCTTGTCCTTGAATAGGTGGATTGTAAGAACACTCTTCGGTAAGGTGTGATGGATCCGAACAACAAGCACAAACAGTTCGTGGGGGTAAAGCATGGGCAGGAGAAGATGATGAGATTTTGGTCTCAATGGCTTCTAGCTTTTTCATAAGTGCGGCCATCTCGGCCTTCATAGCAATCGACATATCTAATTGATGTATGCCTGCCCTAGATTGACCAATAGAAGAAGATGAGGTGGTCTTTGTGCTCTCCCACTGAATTGTTTGTTCACTAAGATCCTCGAGAAACTGCCATGCTTCCTCACTAGATTTGGTTAGAAAGTGACCTTGACAAATGGTTTCTAGCAACTGCTTCGTTGCCGGGTTCAATCCCTCGTATAATGTTTGGCAAAGTTGCCAATTTTCGATCCCATGGTGAGGGCATTGAACAAGTAGGTCTTTGAATTTTTCAAAACACTTCCAAAATGGTTCGGAAGGAAGCTGGGAAAATTGTATTATCTCATTGCGAATTCTCGCGGTCTTGTGATAAGGATAAAACTTTTTAAGAAAAGCTTTAACAAACTCGTCCCAATTTCTAATTGAATGTGATGCTGTGCTGTATAGCCACTTCTTGGCTAAGTCACATAAGGTGAAAAGAATGACCCTTAGCCTTATAGCGTCATCACTTAATTGGGTTGTTTTCATCATGGCGCAAACGTTTTGGAATTTATTGATAAAGATATAGGCATCTTCGGATTCCAATCTATGAAATTTTGGCAGCATATTGATGAAGTGGGGTTTTATCTCAAAATTGTCCCCATTTGCCGGTGGGGGTGAAAGACAGGTAGGTAAAGAGGTGCGGACATGGTAGAAGAGATCTTGGAGCGCGATTCGTTTGGGCGTTACAACAGGCGGAAGATTCGGGTTATTCGCACCTAACGGAGGCGGAATCAATCCCGTGGGTAAGGTGTTGTTGGGATTATATCCCGACATACTTTCGGAAGAAGAAGTTAAAGGTGGAGGTAAGGAAATGGAGGGAATTTCGACTTCGGTGTCGAAAGGTTCGTCGGTCGGTACCAACGAAACACGGACTAATCGGGCGCTAGTGTCCCTAGTCCAAAGTGACATACACTAAAGGGGTAGTGTAGTTAGAAAAAAAATGAAAGACAGAATGTGGAGGTAAGATAACGTCAATGAGAAGAAAGTGAGTGGTGGTGGGGTGCAAGGATTTTACGCGACAAGTTGCAAGTTTTTATAAAAGATTTTTTTCTTTTTCCCCTTTTTTTTATTTATTTGGAACCGTTGGCAAAAAAAAAAGATTTTTGATAAAGGGCTAAGACACACTTTCGATCAACCAAAAAATGCACAATCAGGCCTAACTCTAGGGTCACTTAGGTCAGCTAGACAGCTCCTAACTGTTCCAAAGGGCTAGAGATAGGACCTCAAACCGCCTCTTCACCGCCAATTGCGGCCAGGTAAGTGCCAGGTAAATGGAAGGCTCCCCGCTACAAGTAGCGGTCCTAATTAAGTAACCACTTGCCTTGACACACTTGCCTAGACACCGCAAAGTCAGGTTAGGATAAACGGCTGATGCCTATAACTAGTCCTCTGTCCTATTGAGCTCGAAGTCCTTAGGGCTGAGTCTAGTATTTTTTAATTAAAAATTGATCAATGCAAATGCCTTATGTGATTTCTGGGGTCCTGAGAAGGGTGATGAAATCCCCACCCTATCTGAATTGGTCAAAAACCCCTTAAAATCCGATTAAAGATATGCAAAACAGTAAATCACTTGCAATCAAAGATTTTTATTTTATACGCGGCGCAAAGAATCCTGCAGAAAATCAATTATTGGAAGGGGGAAGAAGATTTTTAGCGCAAAGAATCCTGCAGAAGATTTGGCAAAAAGATATATGGGGATTTGCAGAGGGAAGAGAGAGAAACAAACTGAGCAAAATCTCGCGCACTGAAGACGTCAAGGAGCCGCGGAACCGCGGTTTGGGGCGCTGTTCGGCCGCGGTTTCGCGGTCTGGTGGAGGGATCAACTTCTGTAAAAAAATTTGTAGCTCTGATTCTCCAATCCTCTTCTGTTCTGATATACCTTTTTCTGTTTCGAACTCTAAATTTTTCCAGATCCGTCAATCCTGCAAAGATTCACATGAGAAACCCTTCAAGCAATAAAAGATGATAGAATTTTTTATATATTTTTTTCCTGTTTTTATGATTTTTTAATTTAGATTAACCCGAAATTGCAAGAAGGAAATACTACGCCATCCCCGGCAACGGCGCCATTTGATTTACAGAGATTTTATCGATCAAAAATAATTTACCGCAATCAAGAACGGCGTCGCATGAAGCTAGCCGGTGAGTACGGGTCGGTCCACAGGGATGTTGTGAATCTCCTAATCGCTCAAACGAGTTAATTCCGATTGTGGTCGGATTGATTTATTAAATCTAAAAACTAAATCTATCTAAAAAGTAAATTAATCTAGATCTAAATCTTGATAGGGTTAGGTTTAGGAATGGTTTGAAAATGTAAATAATTCTCAATGCTTTTTATACCCAAATTAGGATCTAAGAGGAGTTATGGTAATTATCAATAAAGGGGATTAGATCCATTCGGGAATGTGTTCCTTCCTCTAGGTTCTTGTCCTTCCTTTAGAGATCCTTACCCTAACCTCCATGGAAAACGCGTGCAACCGGGCCTTTATACTACGGTGTCACTACTACCTCGAGGGATAGGGTGCCGTAGGGCGCGGTGTGTGCGTGTATGCATGGAGTCCTATTGATTATATGTGATGGGTAAGAAAGGGATAAGAGATCTCATCTCTCAAAAGCCCTCCCCAGAGCTAACATCTAAGGCAAGGAATTAAAATCTAAACTAAAGCAATTAAATAAAACTATTTATAGATGGTTCTCTCCAAACATCAATACAGGGTTGTCAGATCTGAATTCATGAAATGAAAAGAGGCACCGATGCTCTCCAAAAGAATTCTAAAATTTATTAATGAAGGGAGGCATAGCCTTTACAATGATTTAGAGTTCCTATTTATAGAGGATAGGAAACCCTAGGTTACAATTGATCCGCACATCTGCTATTACAAAAATACCCCCTAAAAATCCCAACAAACGCACCGACGCACCGCCATAATTTTTCTGCACCGACACGTGCAATAGATGGCCGCGGAACCGCGGCATGGGTGGGGGTAGGGCCGCGGTTCCGCGGCCCATTGGTGTGGTCGTCTGATGAATTTTTCTGGGCTTTTTCTCTGCTGTTTGGGCTTCTTATTTGTTTGGCTCTTTTATCAATTAGGCTTCTACGTAGGTTCCAGATCTCCAGTGAACAATTTGCAGTGGACTTTTAACCGTTCATTTTGACAACTTGGACCTTGCGTTGCCTTGTACATTGTGAACTGTTCTTCATCTAGGCTTGACTAAGATCCTTCTATTTGTTGGTCAAAAGTCCCTTTTTGTATCGTCTTTTGTTTTTTTCACTGTTTTCGCTCCAAGAACCTGTAACCTGTAATATATAGCAGACATGCGTCAAAAGCACCCGTTTATTTATAAAACGAATAAGAATGGGGAATATAATAATGCAATATTATGGTATGAACATTGATCCTAACCTGACTTTGTGGTGCCTAGGCTAGACATGTAGTGAAAGGTAACTTTAAAAGGCCCGTCTCACGGTGATTCATGAGCGGATCCCTCCTTTCTCTACTTGTGCTTACCTGGCCACAATTGACGGTGAAGAGGCGGTTTGAGGTCCTACTTCTTGCCCTTTGGAACAGTTAAGAGCTGTCTAGTTGACCTAGGTGACCCTAGATCTTGGCTTGATTGTGCATTTATGATTGATTGAACGTGTGTCTAAGCCTTTTATCGAAAATCTTTTTTTTGCAAAAAGCTCCTTATAAAAAAAAACACAAAAAGGAAAAAATTTTACAAAAACTTGCCACTTGTCGCTAAGAAATCCATTGCACCCCACTTGCACCCACATTCTTTTTCTTCTCCTTTCTTACATCATGGGTACCCCACCTCCCAAAACTCTTGCCGAACTTTGGTACCCTCATCCAAATATTGCTTCATACGCGAATTGTTTTGGTCGAATTACGGACGACCCCTCCATGCCCAAAATTTCTTTGAAAGATCGAATAGAAGCGTCTAGGAGAAACAGTTGGACTCCACAATCCACTTTGTATCAACCATTTCAACATTCACTACCTTCTTACGTTGATACTACTTTTTCGAGTCCTGTTGTAACTCCAAAACCCATGTCTATTGCTGAACATATTAAACAATCTCGTAACCGATCTTTCACTCCTTTCAACACTTCCAGTTCTTGGGATCAGCAAGTCCATTCACCTTTTTATCCAAATGTTGATCCTACTCATGTCCAACTATTCAATTCTTACCAGTCTTACCCGACTTTCACACCTTTCCTAGACATTGCTTCTACACAACCATTTGGGAGTTTCACGTATCCAAACAACTTTGAATGTTTTATTGAAACCCCTTCACAACCCATGTCTAGTCTGGAAAAGTCGTTGGAAGCTTATATTGTAGTGACAAACCAATAGATGAGGAATTTGGATGCGTCCATTGCCGCCCTTAATTCATCAAGACAACCTAGTGAACCGGTAGCTAGTTTCCAACTAGCTCCAAATATTCCAATGTATGATAAGGCGGTTGGACAGGTCGAGAATTTGAGTGGAGAGAGTGAGCTATACACCCTTCCAAATCAAACCTACCCATCCTCAATTGAATCCCACAACTCCGGTTTTGAATGTCTATCAAGTGTCCCAAATAATTCACCAGTTGAAAATAAAACGTTTAATGAGTTGTGTGACTTTGTAGTGCTTGATTTGCCAGATTGTGAAGGGTCCCTTTCGAGTGAAACCATCACCAATCCTTTTGACCTATACACCTCCAATCTAGAACCTGAATTGATAAATATCCATGTTTTTGATGAGGTGTCCGAAAAAATTGATTTTCACTTGATTGAAGATATCGACGTAGGGAATATTTTGGATGATGAACCCGTAGATTTGACTGAAATTTTCTCTCCAATTCATCATCCCGAGTCATTAAATGTTTCTCCCGAACTTCATATGCGTCTTGATTTTGATGATGATTGCATGGATGAGATAACTTTTGAGGAGAATTATGACGACAGTATTGAGGAGAGTATTGAGGGTAGTATTGAGGATGAACCAGTTTTGTTTGATGTGTCGGATTTTCCATTTCATCCTCCTGAACCTTTAACTTTTATACTTCCTAAATCACCCTCCCTCCTTTCCATCGTTCCGACCACGCAAAAGATCACGCAGGAGGACTGTGAGCTTGAAAAATTTCTATTCGATCACAGAAGTTTGGACGCCACTAGTGCGTTCCTCTTTGAATCTGACACAGTTCTCACAGCCAATAACGATTACGAGTACTTCACTTTTTCGGACGATTTTGAAGACTCACCGCCCGAGTTTGAGTCCTTTGAATTTTCAGATGAGTTAGTTGAACCATCAGAATCGGTTGCTTACAGTCATTTTGAACCATTGATGGAATCCTTCGAGTTCAAGACAATTTACTTAGGCGAGAATAAGACTATCCCTAAATCACTCCCCTTCGTCCTTTCCATCGTTTCGACCACGCAAGAATCCGTCGCGCTTCAATTTTCAATGGATGGTTTACCAAGTTCAATGTACCCATGTTTTCTTGCGAATCTTGAAGGATTTGACCCCATTTCTTGACGGGTTGATAAATTAGCACAATCGCTTTTAACGCATCGGTCATCACAATTTGCGCTAATTTATTCACTCAATTTACACCCTCAAGTTCGTACTACACTTCTTTCTCTCTTCCGCCATTCTTCTCCGAATATACCGAGACTATATTCCACCCTTCTTCTCATACGGTCTCATGTGTTTCTCAACTCCTTTCTCTACACTCCATTCTTCCACCAACCCTACCATTATAATGATAAAATTTTTGAATGGTTGGTGCTAACCTTTGGCCTGTGTAAGGCCTTGTATGGTTTGATTTTTCTCCTCCCTAACTCTGAATTTTAACGCTTAAAACAGTGGAAACACTGTTTCACTTAAGTTTGGGGGGGACCTTTTTGTATATATATTTTGTTTTGTTTTTATGTTAACAATAAAAAAAATATTAAAAAAATAATAAACAGGGGAATACCGGCAATTTTCGACCCTCTTGGTGTAGCATGACAGTGAGGATACTGTCAAGTTTAAGTTTGGGGGTATGCTCGGTAAGCTTTCTTCCTTCGCATTCATATTTTTGCATTTACATACTTATTTTAAAACCCATAAAAATTGAAAAATTATAAAAATTATAAAAATTGAAACATCCAATTTTGTCCATAATTGACTTGAGTTTGACAAAAAGGTTAATTAGCTAGGAACAACTAGATTTTAGACTTAGTAAATTAAAAACCCTAAAAAATAACCTTTCTTAAAATTTAACGGTATAAAGTATATGTCTTTGTAGTTTATTTAGAAATAGGCAAATTTCGAGTTCACTTCTTGGGCTAAGTTAAAATAAGGGAAAAGTATTGATATTTTTATTAAAGTATAAGTTTGAAAAATAATTCCTAAACTTAAGTCTAAATTCTGAAAATATATACCCTACAAATTGCATAAATACGAACCTTAAAACTTGGAATAGTAGAAGAGAACTTAAAATGCTCTTGTCTAAAATCCTTAGTATGAAGGAAAATAAAATAAAAATACAAGTGTGAATAAAAAGGAAAAAAAATAAACACTGGTTTTTGTAATTACTTAAGGCTGCATTAATAGAAAAAAATATTTAGCGAGGGTGCTTTATCACCTAGTGCCTTAGACCAACTGGTTTGGGAGCCACTGCTAAAGCCTTAGCTGTTACAAGACTAGGAATTACGCTTTAATGTGCAAACACATTTTGTAATCGGTCGTTGGTACCTCAAAAAGTATTAACAGTCGCATGAAGAATGTGTGAGCAATTTCATCTAAAAATTCACCAATTGAAAAGTACTTTGGACGATGGACAAGAGTATAATAGCTTGATTTGAATTTCCAAGTATAGGGGTAATATATACACACACGTAGGGGTATGTGATTGGGGTTTAGATGAGAGATAGGAATGAAAAATATGACCTATATCTTTAGTAGAGATGATAAAAATTCCTAAGTTGAGATGGAACCTTAGAAGGAAAACTTAAAAGATTCCAAAAGCTAAGTAAATTCACAAGAATATATATAATCTTAAGTTAAATGATAAGGAAGCGTGAAAAATATGGGTTGATAATTTCTGAGTCAAAGATAATAGAGTTTCTTGTTAGAAAACCTAATTGGAGAATAAAAGTCAATAGGCCAAACTGATAGGATTTTGTGGGTAGTATCCGCTGAAAACGCTCAGCAGACAACACTCCTCCAACTAGGGACACCTAGAGGTTTAACAGCTTGTTGCACGAGCTTAGTGCAATCGCGTTTCCCTGTGAAAGTGAGCCTAGGTCTTTTTTAAGAATAAAACTAGGTTTGCTCGAGGACGAGCAAATGATAAGTTTAGGGGTATTTGTTCATATCATAATTTTGCATTATTATATTCCCCATTCTTAGTCATTTTACAAATAAACAGGTGGTTTTGACTCATGTCTGCTACATAGTTGCAGGTTACAGATTCTCGGAACAAAAACAATGAAAAAGATAAAAAGACGATATAAAAGTGAGACAACGACCAACAAATGGAAGAATCTTGATCAAGCCTACAGTTTGGAGAATAAACGAAGATCAATGGACAATTTCACAAAGAACAAAGGCAGTGCAAGGTTCAAGATTTCGACACGAAGAAAGCAGTAAAATCCACGACATTATTCACTGTGGAATTCTGGAAGAAGCTAGAAGACCATCTGAGAAACCAAGTGAAGGAAATAGAAGAAACAAAACAACAGAAGAATACCTGAAGAAATGATGCAACAAGCTCTCTGAATGGCCGCGGAACCGCGGACAAACCATGCTTATGGCCGCGGATCCGCAGCCGTGCGTCGCGCGTGTTGCCACGTGTTACGCATATCGGTGCGTCGGTACATTACTTAGGTTTTTCTTAGGGTAAAATTGTAAATGCAGTGTGACTCGATTGTAACCCTAGGGTTTCTATGATCTATAAATAGAAACCCTAAATCTCTTTTTGAGGTATGCCACTTCTTGTGCCTCATTTTATTCATCTATTTCAGAATTTTCAATTCTTGTAATGTTGAAGAATGCATCAAATAAAGTAAGTCTTTTTCTTTATCTTGCCCTAGTTAAATTTTCTTTCCTGCCCTAGTATAGATTTTCTTTATCTGCCCTAGTTATAATTTTAATTATTTGCCCTAGTTTAGATAATTAGGTTATTGAATTAAAATCATAAAAATGCCTCTTTTTATCAAATAAAATTCAGAATTTCTGTAATGGTTTGAGAGCATCAATAAAGTAAGTAATTTCTTTTTATTGCCCTAGTTCTTAATTTTTATTTCTGCCCTAGTATAAATCTATTATCTGCCCAAGTTTAAATTAGATTAGAACTTTTATTAATCTGCCGTAGCTTAGATAGTTAATCTTTTTAAATCGAAAACTCAAATAAAAACATGTCTTTTATCGATCTCCTAATAAGCGAGTAGCTCCTCACTTGTTAGGGTTAGGAATAGGAAAGGCTTGAGAGATGAAAATCTCTCACCCCTTTCTTGCCCATCACATATTAATTAATAGGACTCCATGCATGCATACACACACCGCTCCCTACGGCACCTTACCTACGAGGTAACAGTGACACCGTAGTATAAAAGACCGGTTGTGCATGTTTTCCATGGAGGTTAGGGTAAGGATTAAGAAAGGACGGACAAGGACCTAGAGGAAGAAACATCGTTTCTTCCCGATCGTCCCAATCCCCTTTATTAATAATTACCATAACACCTAAAGAGATATAAATTAGGGCATTGAAAGCGGTGGGAAATCTTTAATTTTCCAAACTTAACCTAAACCTAACCCTAGCAAGATTCTAAATCCTAGTCTAAATCAACTTAGTTTTTAGTAATAAACATCCCAACACCGTTTGGAATTAACCCGTTAGAACAATTAGGAAATACACAACATCCATATGGACCGACCCGTACTCACCAGCTAACTACCAAGCGACGCCGTTCTTGATTTCGGTAAACAATATTCTTTGATTCATCTTTTAAAAGCGCATATGCAAAACGAATCAAATCAAATGCCGAGAAGCATAAATTGTATAAATAAACATGTATCGACTTTCAAAATAATGTAATTCTTTTTTGCATTTGACTAAGTCTTCCGGGCTAGGTCCTCTCGCGGAAAAGACTTTGTGTACCCCCGCAGGTCTCTAGCCCTTTATTTCTTTTCTCGGTTCCAAGACTCCGAAGTTTTTTAAGAAAACATAATATATAGATATATATATATATATATATATATATATTTATCAAGGAGAGGAAAAGAGACGGTACACTGCAATCAAAGACAAGTTTATTTATTTAAGAGGTATTATGGGCTCTCCAGCCTTATAACAATTACAACAAAGGAAGGCGAGGGTTAAGGAAACATTGTCGGTGATACACCGAAGAAAGTTCCTCCAGCCGATCTCAAGTAGCTTTGACCCGATCCCTCTGACGGTAATCGTGGACCCTAGAAGCCACGGACTCCCCGAAATTCTCCTCCACCGAGCAAGATGAGACGACCAACCTTTGATGAAAACTCTCAAGCAGAAGACCCACCGAGCGGTCCCGACTGCTCATCAAGATCAGACCAAGCCTATGGACCGTATGCATTTTGTCGAATGCCTCATCCATCAACAGTGGAGACAGCGTGTTGTACAAACCCGGGTTAGTCCTCCATATCACGTAAATCAGCACCTGAAGCAGAGGAGATCGCCGGGGAAGTAATCGTCCGCAGTGGCCCTCCAAGCGGCTTATCACCGCCTCGTACATCTCCTTGGAATGATCTCTCTGATGGTGTATACGCAGCCGGTCATCTTCAGAAACACAAGGCTAGGAAGAAACCAATATGCCTTCTGTATTTATAGACTCAAGGAAAATCTTCCAACGGCCGAGATTTACTTGCACAACGACGCAAATCACGGAATATCGCACTTTCCCGATATGGCGTTATCACGTGTCACCCACGACGGTCACTGTTCCCGCCCTTTACAGGTCAAGGGAGGTTGAACGACGCCCCAAGAAGACACTAAAGAGTTAACAAAGCCCTCCTCACGAGGCCACCGAGTAGTTTCCTGCTCGGTTCATCTGCAGTGGGTAGCTTCCTACCTAACGACGCTGTGGATCTAAAATCCCTCCTCATGAGGCCACTGAGTAGTTTTCTGCTCGGTCCATCCGCAGTGGGTAGCTTCCAGCCCAACAACGCTGTGGATCAAAAGCCCTCCTCATAAGGCCACCGAGTAGTTTCCTCCTCGGTTCATCCGCAACGGGTAGCTTCCTACCCAACGACGCTGTGGGTCTAAAAGCCCTCCTCAGGAGGCCACCGAGTAGTTTTATGCTTGGTCCATCCGCAGTGGGTAGTTTCCTACCTAACGACGATGTGGGTCTAAAAGCCCTCCTCAAAAGGCCAGCGAGTAGTTTCCTGCTCGGTCCATCCGCAGTGGGTAGCTTCCTACCCAACAACGCTGCGGATCAAAAGCTCTCCTCATGAAACTACCGAGTAGTTTCCTGCTCGGTCCATCTGCAGCGGGTAGCTTCTTACCCAATGACGCTGTGGATCTAAAAGCCCTCCTCACGAGACCACCGAGTAGTTTCCTGCTCGGTCCATCTGCAGTGGGTAGATTCCTGCCTAACAACGATGTGGATCCAAAACCCTCCTTATGAGGACGCCGTGCAGCTTCCTGCTCGGCCTATCCACAGCGGGTAGTTTCCTGCCCGATAGACGCTGTGGATCTAAAGCCCTCCTCACGAGGCCGCCGGGCAGTTTTCTGCTCGGCCCATCCACAGCGGGTAGTTTCCTGCCCAACGAACGCCGTAGATAAAAAGCCCTCAACACAAAGCAGCCGGGTAAAATCGAGTGACGCCGACCTTGCTACACTTGGCTATCAATCGGTTCATACTCGATGTGCGATCGCCACCTCGACTCTGAGGAATGGGAGGATACCTACCTTCCTACACTTGGCTACCGCTCCATCAATTACTTGCAGAAAGGGTGGACACCAGCCTTACACTAGCAAGATAAAGAGACTTACGGGCTAAAAATACATGCAGAATAAAGATTCGAATAATGAAAAGTATATGAGCTAAAATACTTGCAGATAAATCAGATATCTGAGCGAAGAAAAAGGTACACTTTATTCATGATCAAAATTATGTATAAAGGTATTGTGGGCTCCTCAGCCTTACAAAAAGGCCCGTAGTTTTACAAAAATCCTAAAAAGAAAAAAGGGGAGAATGGGGGATTGCTCAGGCCGCCCGCTCGGCCGGGATCTCTCCCTGCTCGACGCCATTGCCAGGGACCAAAACGGCAACCTCAGGCTCGGCGCTTCCACCAACAGCCTCGCCTCCTGCAGCCGGATTGGCGCCTCCCCCCTGTAGCGCTTCCTCGGTGAGAGGGAACCTAGCGCGGAGCTCGCCATCCGCGAACTCCGGCATTGATTCCTTGACGGCATCGAGGGCTTTGTGCCACCCGATGGCCGTGGATTCGGCGAGATCAAGATAAAATTGATCGGACACCTTATATTTTTCCATGGCCTTCGCCGCTCGGCTCTGAGCAAGTTTCGCCGCCAGGCTCTCAGCTAGCTGCGCCGCCTCCAAAGCCGCCCGAGCATACTTCTTGAAGGCGTCTCTCGACCTTTTCATGGAGTTGTAAAGGCTGTTCGTCTCCTCCATCTTGGCTTGAATAGCCCGGTTGGATTCAATGAGAAGACGGTAGGACTCCTTCAGCTTGGAGTTCGTCAGCCCCTCGGCGACCAATCTTGAGTCAAGAATGGCCGTCTTATTCTCCAGGGCGTCAGGTCCCGCACGTGCTTTTGACCCCCCCACGGCGCTTGTCACGCCCCGCTTCCCAGAATGCGCTAAGATCGGCACGTGACAGAGCCAACCATACTACCTGTGGTTAGGAAATATCCCTCCACAGTCACATTACGGCCGTCTATAAGATATCAAGAACAGTAGAAATAAAATAAACTATGTAGTGTATGTCCATACGCCAGAATAAACGAGTCAAGAAATAATATGCAGAAGCAATAAATCCAAGTAATAATAACAATCTGGAAGGTACGTCCTAAATACGGGCTCACATCAGGAAATGAAAATGCGAGAATAAAACTAAACTAACTAGCTACTAACAGGATCCTCACTGCTCGGTCTGTTGGCTGAAATACTCCTGAACGGCCTGCGATAGAGATAGAGGATCTGGGCCATGCAAAACCCAGACGTCAGTGCGTCATAATATCAACAATAATATAATCAGGAGGTAATAAGATATGCAGACATGAGTATGAGCAGTAATAAGAGTATAACAGTTGTTCCCCTCCGAATGACTGCGTGACTGGGATGTCTTGCCTGAGATTCGGGGGCAGATGCTAATTGGTGCTATCCGTCCACCTCTCCGAAGATGCCAAGTTGATTTATGGCACCGTGTATCGAAGGTTTAAACGGATGCGTCCGATGTAGCAGACTTCGTCAGATTCCCCCTCTCTTAAGGGGTTTTTGATTATGGGGACGCTCTTCCCTGTAGGCGCAAGCCCCTGCAGTTAATTACGCTACCGTATCGCGGTAACCACTTTCTCCTTCTCCAGATGGTCACATCGTGTCACATGTGTTTATTTTGTGTTTAGTTGCCCGTGGATTGTATACGGAGACTGAGTTATGTCGTCGCCCGTAGGGCGTGGACTAGTCCAAATCCGTATTATCTTAGATTTGGGTTTGGGGGTTTTGGGTTTAAGGATACGTTAGCCTCATTCGAGACTAAGATCGACTTAAACGTTTGTTAAGGATACGTTAGTCTAGTTTTCAGACTAAGATCAACTTAACGGGATCGTTTAGATCCAACAATAGAGAAATTAAGGGAGCCCTGTTGTTTAGTTTAGTGACATTGCGGTCAATAAGTAGTTTAAGGACATTGCGGTCCAGTGTTAGTTTTAAGACGTTGCGGTCAAGGTTAAGGACGTCGTAGTCCGTGGATTTAAGGACTCCACAGTCCGATGTTAGTTTTAAGACATCACGGTCAAGGTTAGTCCATGAGTTTAAGGACCTCACAGTCCGTCGTTAGTTTTAAGACATCCCGGTCAAGGTTAAGGACCTCATAGTCCATGAGTTTAAGGACCCCACAGTCCGTATTAATATGTGGTCATCGGGACCCGTCACCTCTTTGAAGACGTTGAGGAATTACAACGCCAAGTATCAAAGGAGTGAAGAGATGTACCCTTAAACCGAGGTAGATTAAATAATCTTTGGCCCAATTTGGAACCAAGACCAATTGATTATATTATGAGCCCATTAGCTCAGTTGAATTTGAATTGAGGACTTATGGCCAGCTTGGGCTAAGTCCAATCATGTTTAGGATATTGGCCCTCCGTTGGTCCATTAGAGGAGAGGCTTTGCCTCTAGACACTTAGCCAATGGGGCTAAAGTTAGTGTTAAACACTAAATATCAATCAGTGTTGAACACTGAGAATGAGATTGACAAGTTAGTGTTTAACACTAAAAGATAGTTAGTGTTAAACACCAGCAACAGGGCTTTCAAATTAGTGTTTATACACTAAAACAAATCAGTGTTAAACACTGGCAATGGAGATTTCAAATTAGTGTTTAACACTAAGGCAGATCAATGTTAAATACTGGAAACAGGGTTTTCCAGGTTGGTGTTCAACACTAAGAAAGTCAGTGTTAAACACTGTAAATAGATGTTTTCCAAATTAGTGTTTAAACACTAAGAAAATCAGTGTTGAACACTGGATATAGAGGTTTCAATTTTAGCGTTAAACACTAAGGCAAGAGGGGTCACGTGGTAGCACGTGAGAGCGCCCTCAATTCATTTTATTCTGCCAAAAGTATTGAATACTTTGGAGCATCACGTTCTGTCATGTGATGAGAATTCTGGTGTTTGTCCGTTAAAGCTTCAGCCAAGGGGTCACGTGGTAGCACGTGATAGTGCCCTGTTTCCCTTTATTTTGTTCTACAGATAAGTGTTTAACACTTTTAATTCTAAAAGCCATCACGTGTGGGCACGTGATGGGGGCCTGCGCTTTGATCTGTTAGAATGTTCATTAGGGGTCATGTGTCGACACGTGAGGGCGCCCTAAAGCTCTTTTCTGTTTCTTTTCAGGGGTCACGTGGTAGCACGTGACCCTATTCCTTTGCCTGTTTGAAGATGTGTTTATCTTTTTTTAAGAATTGAATTCTTCATAGGGTTAAACCCTAGCAATAACTTTAAAGGAATTAAATTCCTATTTTCTTTTGAAGAATTATATTCTTAAATAGGGTTAAACCCTCATTTCTTCTTTCTTGAGGGAATTAAATTCCTGTTATTTTAACAGAACTAAGTTCTTAACTAGGGTTAAACCCTGATTCTGTTCATTCTGAAGGAATTAAATTCCCATAACATAGGGTCAAACCCTAATTTTATTTTAAAGGAATTAAATTCCTATAGTTCTGTGAGAATTAAATTCTCAAGCTTCCATTCCCTCTCTATGCTTTGGATCTGCATGGCAGGATCTCAACCCATTGAGAATTAAATTCTCAACTTAAGGGGAGATGTGCACTTTACAGATCCTCCACCAAAGAGAGAACTATGTTCTTCTGTTTTATATCAGAGTTAAACTCTGTTGAGAATTGAATTCTCTTTTCCTTTCAAAAAGCCTTCCCTTTCTTACCTAGGGTTTTCTTTTGCAGAAGATCCAAATTCCTCCAAAGTATTAAGGCTCTCCTTTTTTTTATGTATCGATTCCTTTCTGCATGTATGTCCTTCTGTGTGTCTCTTGGCTCCTATTTATAGGAGAAGCAGCCGAATCAATTAGTTTTGGTGAATCTTTCATTGAGAGATTTAATTTGTATTCACCATTCGTTTTGGACCTTTGGATTATTAAGTGAATTTTAATCACCATTGGATTTTAAATCCAGAGATTCTCCTTTGTTATTTCGGTTAGATTTTAAGGGGAAATCTTTCCAAGTTCAGGCTTTTTCCATAAATAGGTGATATTTAAGAATCTTTAAATCTTTAATTCAATCGGTTCCTTTGGAAAGATTTGAGAGGCCTTTTCTCAGAATTTAATTCTGTTAACAGATAGGCTTTGAAAGCTGGTCACGTGTGGCCACGTGACCCTTGGTCACGTGTGGGCACGTGACCCCCTTGGAACGAGTCCTCTTCTTCCTTTTTGCGCTCTGCCTTCTGGCTGCCGCTTAGCCGTCACGTGCCACCACGTGACCCTCGCCTGGAGCCTTTTTCTTGATTTGATCAGGGAATTGAGTGTCACGTGCCAACACGTGACCCTGGTCACGTGGGAGCACGTGACCTCTTCCGAAGCCTTTTTCCTTGATTTGATCAGGGAACCGATGTGCCTTTGAAGCCGCTTTTAAATGTCACGTGCCAACACGTGACCCTGGTCACGTGGGAGCACGTGACCCTTTCTGAACCCCTTTTCTTTGATGTAGTCGGGAAGCTGAATCTGCCTTGCCGATGGTTTTAGGTGTCACGTTCTAACACGTGACTGCTGGTCACGTGTTAGCACGTGATGCCTCCTTCGTAACTTTTCCTGATTTTAAATCAGGAAACAAATGCCCCCACAGCGTTGTTCTCACGTGTTTGCACGTGAGTGCAACGCTGTCACTTTTTGTGACCGTTGGATTCCTCTAGGGATTTGGGGAGATGAAGCGTCTCCATCACATCCTATAAATACACTTGTCTCTTCAGAAGAGCCTTCACTTTGCTCATCTTCTTCCTTTGATAACTTTTTCCCTTGAGAATTTAATTCTCGTTTCCAGAGCTTAGTTCTCTGTCTCAATCATTTTCCAGAGTTTAACTCTGTTGAAGGATCCTTTTTCCTCAGGTAATGATGTTGAACGGTCGAAGCACCTTTATTTTAAAAGAACTCTCTGGATTTTAAATCCACATTAGGGGTTTTACCTCTTTTAATATGAACCCATTTTTTTTGAATTTATCGGCGAAAATAGAGAACCATTTAATCTTCGAACAATGGATCTCCTAGGGTTCACTTGATGCTTTTAGGGAGATGATGAGATCCGTTACCTCTTTTTTAAGGAATTTAAATCCGTTTGAAGAAAATGTTTCTGGGAATTTAATTTCCTTCTCTTAATAAGGAGTTTAATTCCCATGAAGAACTCAGTTTCTTCACATGGAGGCTTCTTGGGGTCTCTTGACCCGAGGTTGTCCTTCTGCAATTAATGAAACAGGAGCTTTGTAATGATGTCTTCTGTGGGAATTTAATTCCTTTGATCCTGTTGGATCTGTTGTAGAGCCCGAGACAGATTTGTCCTCTAGGGGGAATGTGTAGGGTTACTTGAATCTCATTCTATATTTAATGAGGATATTCCCTCTGTTTTATTATAACTGCTCGGTCTCATTATTAATGAGCCGTCATCTTGATTCTGTGGGGCCCATGTGTTTTGTAGCCAATGGTCTCAGAAAAATCTTCTGTTGTTTTCTTTAACTAGTCTTCATGTTCATGCATGGATATATATCGCTGACTTTGCTTTAACTGTCTTCTTTTATTCGATTTCAGGTGCGATGGCTTCTGCTCCGTGCTTTCCCTTTACTCGTTCGGAGGCCGCTTTTCCTCAATCACCATCTGACGAGGAAGCGATGGCGATGATCCGGGCTCATGACCTGGACTGCATCAACTTGCTTCTGTGGGGAACTTGGTACAGCCATATTATCCGGGGTCGCCGGAGTTTCCTCTGTGGAGTGCCGACAGAGCCCACTTTCCCATTTTCGCCAATGGATCCTCCGAGGACGGTTTTTGCTGTGGAGATGCCCAACTGGACTCCAACGGGACGACTTGAACCTTCAACAACAGGTATCCCGAACCACCCGATCCCCGCTATAGATATCCTGGGGCGTCGCTGTTCCCCTCCGAACGTCGGCGCACAGGACCGCGATGTCCTGACGCTGAGATTCGGGGCAGATGCTATTTGGTTTTATCCGTCCATCTCTCCGAAGATGCCAAGTTGATTTATGGCACCGTGTATCGGAGGTTTAGATGGATGCGGCCGATGTAGCAGACTTCGTCAGATTCCCCCTCGCTAGAAGGGTTTTTGATTGTGGGGACGCTCTTCCCTGCAGGCGCAAGCCCCTGCAGTTAATTACGCTACCGCATCGCGGTAGCAACTTTCTCCTTCTCCAAAATTTCACTTCGTGTCGTGTGTGTTTGTTTTTGTTTGTGGTTGCCCGTAGATTGTATACGGAGACTGAGTAATGCCGTCGCCCGTAGGACGTGGACTAGTCCAAATCCGTATTTACTTAGATTTGGGTTTGGTGTTTTTAGTTTAAGGATGCATTAGTCGTGTTGCGGCTAAGATCAACTTAAACATTCGTTAAGGATACGTTAGTCCTGTTTTGAGATTAAGATCAACTTAACGGGATAATCAATTTAATATCTGGCCATCGGGACTCGTCACCTCTCTAACGTCGTTGAAGGATTACAACGGCAGATGTCAGAGGAGTTAAGAGATGTATCCTTGAACCAAGGTTGATTTGGAATTTTATAGTCTGTTTGAATGTTTAAGGATACGTTAGCCGTGTTTGGGGCTAAGATCAACTTAAACGGGATCGTTTAGATCCGACAAAAGAGCATTTAAAGGCTATATTATTCCAGTTTAGGGACGTAGTGGTCCGTGTTCCAGTTTAGGGACATGGGGGTCCATTGCCAGTTTAGGGACGTAGTGGTCCATCATTAGTTTAAGGACATTTTGGTCCGTCGCCAGTTTAAGGACGTAGTGGTCCATCATTAGTTTAAGGACGTTTCGGTCCGACATTAATTTAAGAACATTCCGGTCCGTCGCCAGTTTAAGGACGTAGTGGTCCATCATTAGTGTAAGGACGTTTCGGTCCGACATTAGTTTAAGGACGTTCCGGTCCGGCATTCCCATTTAGGGACGAATATTAGTTTAAGGACGTTTCGGTCCAATATTAGTTTAAGGACGTTTCGGTCCACAAGTTTAAGGACCCCGCAGTCCATATCCACATGTGGTCGTTGGGACCCGTCGCCTCTCTGACGTCGTTGAAGGATTACAACGAGAAGTGTCAGAGGAGTTCGGAGATGTACCCTCGAACCGGAGGTAAATTGATACGAGAGAGCATTTGTGCTCAGTTCAATTTAATTTAAGGACTTACGGCCAGAATTGGGCCAAGTCCAGTTGAAAATGTTCAACATTTTATTTGCATCTGGCCTGTTAGGCCTTTACTGGGGCTCTGCTCCTGTTTAATAATGCATAGCATTTTTGTTTGGTCTATTAGACCTTTATTTGGGCTCTGCCCTTTTATAAATGATGCACAACATCTGTTTTTATTTGGGCTCTGCCTCCTTTTTTTTTTAAAGTAATGCATTGCATTTAATTTGGCCTGTTATGCCCTTTTTAATTGGGCTTGGCCCTTCTGTAAATAATGCAGTACATTAATTATCTGATAGTGGCTTGCCATGCGCTTTGCGCCAATTATTGAGCGCAAGCGCATGTGGAGGTGACACGCGTCACGTTTTGGTGAGCGCAAGCGCAGTTGGCGCAGTGCGCTGCCCCAATGCGCTGCGCTGTTGCGCTGCTGACACGTGGCGCGCTCTGGTGAGTTGCGCCAAATTCAGAGAGCAATGCTCTATCTTTAAAGCGCGTAGCGCAAGTGGTTATGGGGCTGACACGTGGCGCTCTCTGATGGCTTGCGCCAATCCAGAAGCGCAATAGTGCAGATCTGCAAGTGCAAGGCACTGTTTTAATTTCTTGATCCAATTTGGATTTAAGAAAAGAATCTTTAAGATTCCAGAACCAATGGTTCATAAAAGTGCAAAGCACTATTTTTTTATTTTTTGTTTTCTCTTGTTTAAAGAACCAGTGGTTCATGAGAAGTGCAAAGCACTGTTCTTTTTTATATGAAGATCATTGATCTGGATTTTAGATTAATGATCTATTAGAAGAAATTTCTTCACTTTTGTGAAGGTTTTTTTTACCTTTTTCTTGGAATTTTCCTCAGAGTTCTCTCTGTTTGAAGCTTCTTGATTTTTTCCAAAATGTTGATCCCCCTTTTTTTATTTTAGAAAGAAGGATCATTGGTCGTTGGGACCCACCACCTCTTCGACGACACTGAGAGATTACAGTGCCATATATCGAAGGTGTGGAGGGATGTACTCTTTGAACCATGTCTCACTCATTAGGGGGGAAGAACAGGCTGGAGCTTAAGCTTCTCGCTACTGAAAAAGGCTTCTTTGCGTTCGCGCACGTGCGTCGCACGTGTGTCGCACGTGTTGGGCGCTCATATTTGCACGTAGCGCACATGGATCTTGCGCATATGCGCATTATGGGGAGAGCAAGCTCCTATGGAGAATGAGTCTCCTTTGAATATTCTCATGTGGTGCGCACGTGGTGGGCACACGTGCGTTGCACGTGGCGCACATGCGCATTATGAGGAGAAGCAGAGCTTCTATATATAGAGAACATGCTCCTTTTAATATTATTAAATGTTCTCATGTGGTGCGCACGTGCGTTGCACGTGGTGTCGCATGGCGGGTACACGTGCGTTGCACGTGGAGCACATGCGCATTATAAAGAGAAGCAGAGCTTCTATATATGGAGAACAAGCTCCTTTTAATATTATTAAATGTTCTCATATGGTGCGCACGTGCGTTGCACGTGGTGCCGCATGGCGGGCGTACGTGGTGCCGCATGGCGGGCACACGTGCGTTGCACGTGGCACACGTGCGCATTATGAGGAGAAGCAAAGCTTCTATATATGGAGAATAAGCTCCGTTTAATATTATTAAATATTCTCATATGGTGCGCACGTGCGTTGCACGTAGTGCCGCATAGCGGGCACACGTGCGTTGCACGTAGCGCACATGGCGCTTGCGCATATGCGCATTATGGAGGAGCATGCTCCTATCTTGGAGAACTAAGCTCCTTTGGAGAACTAAGCTCCTTTGAGTATTGAATCCTTTGAGAATTTAACTCTACCCTTTCTAAGAGGTATCCCCTCTTATTTATATGGGAGTGGTAGAGAAGCCATCTCTCCTTTTCCTGATGTGGGACTAAAAAATGCATTCCCCATGTAGTAGAGCATTATTTTAGATTACACGTGCATAACACATTTGCTCATAACTTTTGATCCCGGATGAATTATGAGGCCCATAATATATCAAATCGAAGGTTTTTTCGAGATGCTTTCAACACCATTAGAATTTAGCCATTTCTGGTTCCAGAGTTTGTCAAAATACAGCTCGGAAAATACTGGTTCGCATCTTCTTCCTTAGATCGCATGTGCATAACACATTTGCTCTTAACTTTTGATCCCGGATGAATTATGAGGCCCATAATATATCAAATCGAAGGTTTTTTCAAGATGCTTTTAATACCATCAGAATTTAGCTGTTTCTCATTCCGAAGTTTGTCAAAATACAGCTCGGAAAATACTGGTTCGCATCTTCTTCCTTAGATCACATGTGCATAGACATTTGCTCATAACTTTTGATCCCGGATGAATTATGAGGCCCATAATATATCAAATCAATGGTTTTTTCGAGATTATTTCAATACCATTATAATTTAACAGTTTTTCATTGGGGATTTTATCAAAATACAGGCCGGAAGATACTGGTTCGCATTTTCTTAAGCGTATCGCTGCCATTTGATACCTTGGACTCTTTTGCGCAGAAATTTTTGGTGGGAACAAATGCCCCCCACTACTTTGCCCATGTAAGTATATATGTGGGTGAAGTAGTGCAGAGTAATGCATAGCGTATGACCAGTTTCGGGTTGGTATATAACTTTCAGAATCTTGATCTGAGAAGATAACGAGCGGACACGAGCGTCGTCATTTATCATTGACTCAAATCTCGACTCTTAAAAGATATAGTTCCAAACTCTCAATTCCATGAGCCACATCCTTCTATTTCTTTATGTTTTACTCTGGTGTGAAGTAGTTTATACGCTCATGAGTAACTTCTCCATTTCAGTGGCATGTAGCTTTAGCAAGTGTGGCTCGTAGATGGTCCATCTTAACCTCTTTGTAGGACAGTAATGGCTTAAAAGACAGGGGTAGGATCTGCCACCTAAGACTTTTCAACTTTATGAGCCGTGAGGGTCTCATAAAGACTTTTCTCCCTACGGATCGAGAGGATCTCGTAGGTGGGCTTTTCTCCTTAGGAATCGTGAGGATTCCTAAGTGTGGTTTTCTCTTATAAGTTGTAAGGATCCTATAAGAGAATTTTTCCCTCTTACGAGTCGAGAGGACTCGTAAGCGGCTGTTTCCCTCCTCATCGAGATTCGACTTTGGAGAGTGAGACCTGTGAATAGTATGCAAGAGATCGTCTAGGTCGATTTGCAAGGTCCCATTGTTCAGGAAGCAAGTTTTTTTTTCATTCCCTGCTGCCTGAGGCTTCATCTTGCAAGTTGAGACGAATCGGGAATTTCCCGCGGAGGCACTAGTTTCTCTGCGAGCCGACGTGAATCAGGAGGCTCTCGTCAAGGAGTGTCTGTATCTGTGAGTCGAGGAGTTTGCTAGGGGTTATTTGTTTTCCCAGCGCCAAGGATTATTTGTTTCCTTGGGGTTTGAAACGAGTCAAGGATTTCCCACAGAGGCACTGGTGGCTCTGCGAGTCGACGCGGATCAGGAGGCTCTCGTCAAGGAGTGTTTGTATCCGTGAGTCGAGGAGTTTGCTAGGGATTATTTGTTTCCCAAGCGCCAAGGATTATTTGTTTCCTTGGGGTTTGAAACGAGTCGAGGATTTCCCACGGAGGCACTGGTGGCTCTGCGAGTCGACGCGGATCAGGAGGCTCTCATCAAGGAGTGTTTGTATCCGTGAGTCGAGGAGTTTGCTAGGGATTATTTGTTTCCCAAGCGCCAATGATTATTTGTTTCCTTGGGGTTTGAAACGAGTCGAGAATTTCCCACGGAGGCACTGGTGGCTCTGCGAGTCGACGCGGATCAGGAGGCTCTCGTCAAGGAGTGTTTGTATCCGTGAGTCGAGGAGTTTGCTAGGGATTATTTGTTTCCCAAGCGCCAAGGATTATTTGTTTCCTTGGGGTTTGAAATAAGTCGAGGATTTCCCACGGAGGCACCGGTGGCTCTGCGAGTCGACGCGGATCAGGAGGCTCTCGTCAAGGAATGTTTGTATCCGTGAGTCGAGGAGTTTGCTAGGGATTATTTGTTTCCCAAGCGCCAAGGATTATTTGTTTCCTTAGGGTTTGAAACGAGTCGAGGATTTTCCACGGAGGCACTGATGGCTCTGCGAGTCGATGCGGATCAGGAGACTCTCGTCAAGGAGTGTTTGTATCCGTGAGTCGAAGAATTTGCTAGGGATTATTTGTTTCCCAAGCGCCAAGGATTATTTGTTTCCTTGGGGTTTGAAACGAGTCGAGGATGTCCCACGGAGGCGCTGGTGGCTCTGCGAGTCGACGCGGATCAGGAAGCTCTCGTCAAGGAGTGTTAGTATCCGTGAGTCGAGGAATTTGCTAGGGATTATTTGTTTCCCAAGCGCCAAGGATTATTTGTTTCCTTGGGGTTTGAAACGAGTTGAGGATGTCCCACGGAGGCGCTGGTGGCTCTGCGAGTCGACGCGGATCAGGAGGCTCTCGTCAAGGAGTGTTTGTATCCGTGAGTCGAGGAATTTGCTAGGGATTATTTGTTTCCCAAGCGCCAAGGATTATTTGTTTCCTTGGGGTTTGAAACGAGTCGAGGATGTCCCACGGAGGCGCTGGTGGCTCTGCGAGTCGACGCGGATCAGGAGGCTCTCGTCAAGGAGTGTTTGTGTCCGTGAGTCGAGGAATTTGCTAGGGATTATTTGTTTCCCAAGCGCCAAGGATTATTTATTTCCTTGGGGTTTGAAACGAGTCGAGAATTTCCCACGGAGGCACGGGTGGCTCTGCGAGTCGACGCGGATCAGGAAGCTCTCGTCAAGGAATGTTTGTATCCGTGAGTCGAGGAGTCTGCTGAATACACTGGTTTCTTCAGAGTTAGACTGAACCGTCGAGATTTGGCTTCGTCTTCTGGCGGAGCCTGTTGGAAAAGTATGGTTCCCTCTTTGTTTACGCCCTTGGATTGTATACAGGGATCGATGTGATCTTAACTGTAGGGCCAAAGCTTTATCATCATTTTTTTTATCTCCGCGATGCTCTATCATTTCAGCTTTTATATCGCGAAGGTCGCGATTGCCCAATCATTTCGGCTATTTTTCGCGGTGCCCAATCATTTCGGCTATTTATTTTATTTTTACTCGCTGCTTTTTATTGCGAGTTGCCCAATCATTTCGGCTATTCATTTTATTTTTACTCGCTGCTTTTTATTGCAAGTTGCCCAATCATTTCGGCTATTTTGCATGCATACATTTTTACTTGCTGCTTTTTATTGCAAGTTGCCCTATCATTTCGGCTATTTCGTATGCATGTGCGGCCTATTGGCTTTTCGCCGTAAACCCGGAATTAGACACCGATTTCGGCATCAGCACCGCTACAACTGGGATATTACCAGGAGTGAATCATCATCTGCCTCTGTCGATGTCGAACAAAGGTGGCTTAGCGACCAGGGTTAGGGTCCTGTCGGCTAAGGCTTTTGACTTCATGAGCCGTAAGGGTTTCACGAAGTTATTTCTCCCTACAAGTCGTGAGGATCTTGTAGGTGTATTTTCTCCTTAGGAATCGTGAGGATTCCTAAGTGTTCGTTTCCTCTGTAAGTCGTAAGGATCCTACAGGAGGGTTTTCTCCTCATAAATCGAGAGGATTTATAAGGGTTGTTCACCATGCGAACATATCCCCAGTCAGGGATGAGACTTGGTTAGGGAAATGTTTATTCGCGCCCGTGGATTGTATACAAGGGCCAGTATTGAACCGCTTGTAGGGAAATATCGGAAGTTGTGGGGGTTGCTAAAGCACATGTTTAGGTCTCTGTAACTTAAGACTTTCAACTCTTATGAGCCGTGATGGTCCCATAAGAGAGTTCTCCTTACGAGTCGTGAGGATCTCGCAAGTGTATTTTCTCCTTAGGAATCGTGGGGATCCCTAAGTGTGTTGCTCCCTCGTGAGTCGTAAGGATCTCACGCAGGTGGTTTCTCCCTACAAGGTCGAGAGGATCTTGTAAGTGTTCTTTAACGAGGTTGCGCCCTTTCAGGTTTTCACAAACACTCGCCGGTAGCCCTGCTGTTTTTACTCACGGAGCCCTTTCGGGTTTTCATCCGTACCCATTTTGCTTATGGACATACCGTTTTTTTTATTCTTTTTATTTTTATGTATATATATATATATATTTTTTTTTCTCTCTCTTTTTTTTACGAGGTCGCGCCCATTCGGGTTTTCACGAACACTCGCCGGTAGCCCTGCTGTTTTTACTCACGGAGCCCTTTTTGGGTTTTCATCCGTGCCCTTTTGCTTATGGACATACCGTTTTTTTATTTTATTTTATTTTTATATGTTTTTTTTATATCTCGTCAGCCTAAAGATGCTGCGGTAATAGTTTAGAGACGTTTCGGTCTGCTACTAGTTTAAGGACATTTCGGTCCGTCATTGAGAGGCGGGCTACTGCTTATAAAGCTTGAGCTTAGGAAGATAGCGAGCGGACGTGGTCGTCGTCATCTATTATTGACCTAGGCTGTGGCTCATCAAACATAGTATTTCTTTAGGAAGCGACCGTTTATCGGCCTGAAAGGCCTTTCACCGTGCATATCTATGAGTAGATAAGCCTCGCCCTGGTAGACCTTATCTATGACGTACGGACCTTCATAGTTTGGCTCGAATTTTCCCCGCTTGGCGCGATTGGGGATCAGAGGCCTTTTGACCACTAGCACGAGTTCGCCTTGGTGAAATGTCCTCGGTCGGGTCAATCTTTCATATGAGCGCGTCATCTTTGCTTTATAGGCCTCCAGATTTTGTTGCGCTATGAGTCGTGTTTCTTCAAGGGCGTCAAGCTCCTCAATCCGAAGGTGAGCATTTTCTTCGTCTGTCAGCTCGTAATGGACTGCCACTCGTAGAGAGGGTAACTCTATCTCGAGGGGGAGTACTGCTTCTGTCCCGAATACTAACGCATATGGTGTTGCGTTTGTGGCCGTTTTAAACGTAGTTCGATATGCCCAGAGAGCCTCTTGCAGTCTTTCGTGCCAGTCTTTTTTATTTCGCGACACTGTTTTCTTCATGATCTTCGTCAAGGTCTTATTGAATGCCTCAGCTAGACCGTTAGCTCGCGGATTATAAACCGAGGAATATCTCCAATCTATATTGTGTTGCTGCGCGAAGCGACTGATCTTGTGGCTTCTGTAGGCTGGCCCGTTATCGGAGATGATCCGTCTTGGCGTTCCAAACCGATATATGACATGCATCTTGAAGAAATGGAGAATATTCTCCGTCTTTACTTCTCTCAGCGGTACCGCTTCTGCCCACTTAGAGAAGTAATCGGTCGTCGCTAGGATGAAACGATGTCCTCTAGATGATGCTGGTTCGATGGGGCCGACTATATCAGTCCCCCATATTTCGAATGGCCAGCTAGCCACCGTTGGATGTAGTGGGTTCGGATTTTGATGAATGAAATCCCCATGAATTTGGCATGAGTGGCATTGTTTCGCATATTCGAGGCAGTCCTGGCTCATCGTGGGCCAATAGTAGCCCATCCGTTTGATCTTTATCTTCATCTTTGGGCCCGCTTGGTGAGAACCGCAGAGTCCGTCGTGAACTTCCCGGACGACTTTTTTCGCTTCGTCAGGTCCTAAACATCTCAGCCACAGAGAATCAAACGACCTCTTGTACAGAGTATCATTGACAAAGGCGAAAGACAGAGCTCGTTTCATAAGCTGATGTCTTGTGGACGCTTCTTCAGGCAATCGGCGGGACTTGAAGTAATCTACGAAGACTTCCCTCCAATCCTCGGCCTTTTCCCGGTCTTTTATTTATAGAGCCATCTGCTCGCTCGCTCCTTTTTCTTCGGATGATTCCGGAGATATTTCTGTTGGGGCAAGCACCCGACGGCTTTGTACCGCGATTCTAACGTCATCGAGATTCTCGTCAGCCAGTTCTTTAGCAAGTTTGGCCAATGCGTCTGCTTTGCTGTTATCCGCGTGCGGTATGTTCTCCAAAGTATAGGAGGGAATTTGAGTCAATAATTGTTGCACTTTTTCGCCGTACTTCACCAATTCTGGTTTGCATGTTTGGTAGTCGCCGTTTACTTGACTAACGACCAGTTGAGAATCCCCGTATATGAGGAGGTTTTCAATTCCCATGTCAATGGCGATCTCGAGGCCTGCTATCAGAGCTTCGTATTCGGCTTCATTGTTTGTCCTCGGCTCTGTTAGGGAGAAAGCAAAGCGCATTATCTCTCCTTGTGGAGTTACAAAGATGAGCCCCATGCCCGATTTAATTATAGGGGTGCTTTGTTTGCGCTTCTTCATGGAAGATGCGCCATCAAAATAAAGCTCCCATCGAATATCATCACCGTTGACCGTATCAAACGCATGTTCGTCTGGAAGATCGCAGTTTAAAGGAGAATCGGCCGGTATCGGATGCTCAGCGAGGAAGTCGGCGATGGCCTGGCCTTTTACTGCCTTGAGAGGTTGATATATTATCGAGAACTCCATCAAGAGCAGGGTCCATTTAGCGAGTCGTCCCGTCAATATAGCCTTTGACATTAGATATTTGAGAGGGTCCACCTTTGAAATAAGACGGACTTCATGCGCCAACGCGTAATGTCTAAGCTTTGTTATTGCGAAGATCAATACCAGGCAGTGTTTTTTAATGGGGGAGTAGTTGCTTTCTGCCCCCAGTAGAACTCGACTTAAGTAGTAGAGTGCTCTTTCTTTCCCTTGGTCGTTTTCTTGTGCCCATAACGCGCCTAAAGAACCTTCAAGGGCGGTTGTGTAAAGAATGAGAGGCTTTCCCTTAACCGGAGCAGCCAAAACTGGAGGGTTCTGCAGGTACTGCTTGATCTCGTCCAGTGCGCCTTGGCACTTGTGATCCCAAAAAAATGGGGTTCCCTTCTTCATCAGGTGGCTAAAGGGACGGCACTTGCCTGAAAGATTGGCCATAAATCGCCGTATGTATGCGAGCTTCCCTTGGAGAGATCGCAACTGTTTAAGAGTCCTCGGCGGAGGCATTTCCATGATCGCCTTGATCTTGGACGGATCTATTTCGATACCCCGGTGTCGGACGATGAATCCTAAAAATTTGCCCGAGGAAACTCCGAATGCGCACTTAAGAGGGTTCATCTTCAAGTTGTATTGCCGAAGGCGTTGAAATACGGTCTTCAAATGTTCGAGATGTTCCTCGTATGATTTGCTTTTAACCACAAGATCGTCGATATAGCATTCGACGATTTTGTGTATAAGGTCATCGAAGATCTTTGTCATGGCCCTTTGATAAGTGGCACTGGCATTCTTTAAACCGAAGGGCATCACTTTATAACAGAATATACCTAGAGGAGTCCTGAAGGCGGTGTGCTTCTGGTCTTCGGGATGCATCTTTATCTGGTTATACCCCGATGAGCCGTCCATAAAGAGAAAATCTCATGCGTAGACGTGTTGTGTATCATTAGTTCGGTGACTGGCACCGGGAAATCATCCTTCGGGCAGGCTTTATTGAGATCCCGAAAATCCATGCATATGCGCACAGTCCCATTTTTCTTCATCACCGGGACGATGTTGGCGATCCATTCAGGGTATTGAACTTCCTGGATGAAGCCAGAGTCGATCAGCTTCTTGACCTCAGCATTGATGCCCATCTCAAGCTCAAGCCGCATTCTTCTCGGCACCTGTTTGACTGGCTTGACGTCCGGGGATATTGCCAATTTGTGCACAGCAATTTCTGGGTTTAGTCCCGGCATTTCGGAATAGTTCCACGCGAAGCAATCTCTATGCTGTAGAAGCACGTCTTTTAACGCAGCCACCCTTTCTTCAGATAGCAGCTCGCTGATGAATGTCGGTCGCGGATCGTCTGCCGATCCCAACTCAATTTTCTTAAGGTTATCTGCAGTGGTATGGATTCCATCTTCCAGCTCTTTTGGCGCTGGTGGGAATTCTGAGATTATCTCGTCGCTGCTGTTTTCGAAGCACCAAGGGAGCTCCTCTATGTCTTCGGGCTCTTCTTTTAATATTGTAATCATGTGACAGGTGCAAATTCGTTTCCCATCCCAATGTGGAAGCGGTTCTCCTTTCGTGGCCTTGGGCTCGTGCTTCTGTGGCGGTGCTACCCTCCAGTTGTCGGATAGAGCGAACTTGCCAAGATGATACCGATCTTCGACCCAATTCTTGAAGGTGAAGCAATCTTCAAGAGGATGCCCTATAACTCGGTGATAAGGGCAATAGTCCGGGTGAGAGACTTCGCCTACCTGTTCGGGGTTTTTGGACTCCGGCAGTGTAAGTATTTGATGTTTTAGAGAAAGATCAAGTATCTTCTTCGTCTTGTCCCGAGGAAAAGAGTATGCTCGACCCATTTTCTTCATGAGGGATAGATCAATAATGCTCGTCTTCCGTTTGTGTGGTTTCTTAGCCCCGTCTTGTTGTTGTTGAGCGTCTTTTTGGCCTTTCGACTTATTTCTGCTTTTGAACCGAGTTTTCTTTATAACAGGTTGACAAGGAGCGGTATTTTCATCCTTTACGGCCTGTTGGAAAAGGCGTTGCGTCTTGGCTTTCTCATAGATGGCCGTCTCACGGTTGTGATCATCTCGGACTTTTTGACCAGCTTTCTTTATAAGTTTGTCCATTTGTTCCTCGAACGACGGACTGGGCTCTTTTGCATCTGGAACTTTCACCGGCTTAGGATTAGCGTTCTCCCATTGAGCATCCGCTTCTTCATCGAGGTCATACACGACGTAACAGCTGGGCAGTAACTCTCGTTCCTTTGACCGGATGTATCCAAGCCCTTTTGTTTCCATTCTCCCATTAGGCAGTTTGCGTTGAGTCCCGGGAACGTTCCAGACCCTGTCATAGAATTTGGCCTCTCTAACGGTCTGTTTGAAGGATATCCCCTGGCGTTTCAGCAGCTTCTTCAAACCCTCTGTGTAATATCTGGGAAGACGGATAGGCTGAAGCCTGTCGAGCGCAGGATCCGTGCCATGCCAGATTTCTTTTTTCACCTTGGTTTCTTCAGAGCGGTAAAACAGAATTGCTTTCTCGCTCTCTCGCGTGGGAGGGACATAGAATGTCCGCAACTCTTCTACACTGTAGATATTAAGTGCATCCAGTTCTTTATGGTGTTTAAGCGGCACCATGGCGACTTGTAGACTTTGTTCTTCGTCAGCGGACGTTCGTATGGAAGGTCGAGCAGAGAATACAACACGGATCTCATCTTCTGAGTCGCTGCCAAAGATCAATGTAGGAGCCTATGGTCCCAGCGTGTTGTGTTGGGGCGGACCCGAATAAACTATCTCCTCTTCCTCCTCAGTATCACTGCCGAAGACAGGGATGGTAGCGTTAGTTTTATTCTCCGGCTTGTGACACTTCTCCGTGTCTTCGAAATCCGGTAAGAAGTATTTGGCATCTTCGTATTTGCGGACCTCGTTCACAGAGAAAGGGTTCAGTTCTCCCGTCACGGTATACTCGAAACCATCCTTAAAATACTTCATACACTGATGTTGTGTAGAAGGGATGATGTTGTACTCGTGTAACCATGGCCGACCGAGCAAAGCGTTGTAACATGTCTTGGCGTCTATGACGTGGAACTTAATGTCCGTAACGAGTAGCCCGAAGCGTAGCGTCAGTATCACAGATCCAAGAGTCTTTGACGATTGGGAGTCGAACCCGGAGATGGTGATCTTGTCCCGAGCGAGGTGCTGGACGCTCATGCAGATTTCCTTCAACACCCGCACATTGAGTAGGTTAACAGACGACCCGTTATCGATCAGGATTTTGCCTATCTTTATATCATGGCAATATCCCGAGACATAGAGAGGGTGATTGTGTTCGCACGTCCTAAGTAGAAGGTCTTCATCGCCAAAAGTAACATCGGCCGTGTGCACTTCCTCCAATTCATCCTTCATCTTTTCCTCGGCCAGGCATGCTTGGAATTGTTCTGGGTCTTGGAGCGCCTTAATCAACGAATCTCTCGCCTCTTTTGATAGCAAAAGGGCGTCAAGAATGCTGAGCTGTGATGGCAGTTTCCTCAGATGTGCTAAGACGTTGTAATCCACCTTATTCTTCTTTGGCGGGTCTTTGGTAGCTAGCTCTTCCATCACTTGGTCATCTAAGACGATATCTTCAGAGGCCTTTTCTTTTCCTTTATCTTTTTTGCTCGAGGGTCCGAGGTTCTTTTCGGGCAGCGTGCGATTACGTAGCCGGATATTTTCGCAAACCTTCGGTTCTTCTTCTTTTCTCGAAGCGGACTCTTTAAAGAGAGGGGCAAGTTCTAGCTCTTCATCAGAATCACTCCCGAATGTAGGCACTTGTGATCTACCGGTGTTAACCATGCAACAATCGCCAGCAGTTCTTTTAAACCCTTCGGTCGTATTTCTTTGCTTTCGACAAGTTTTACGCTTTTCCCGCTTAAAGTGTTGTCGATGAGCAACATATCCTTGCCACCATCTATCGAAAGCTTTGCACTCTTGAGTGGAGTGCGAAATCTTTTGATGATAAAAGCAATAGGAGGGGTGCGTTTCCATTCCACTAGTGACGTTTCCTTCAGAGGATGGTAGTTTCATGCCCATTGATATGGCCTTAGCAAACTTTTTCCTCATCTTGAATTGGCTTTTGTCGGTAGCGGAGGTGTTTAGCTTTAATGGGATCGTCTCAGCTCCTTCACCAAGTCGCTGGCGCTTGGCCCTTTCGAATACAGCCACCTCGCGCTCCCGATCAGCTCTGCTTTTTAATCGAGCTTTGTTAAGGAACGCGTCAATTACTTCGTCTGATGGCCCTAGAACTTTTGGTTCAGGATCTGCCCCCAGATTTTCGGTGCAAGAAGTCTCCTCATCGTTCATGATCGAATGGGAAATCATATGACAGCTAGCCGCATATTCCTCGGATTCATCCGATGAACTTTCTCCCTCATCTTCTTCTTGAAAGACGTGATTGAGGAACTCTTGGAGCGTAATGGGGGTCCGTGCCTTTTGGTTATATTCATCCAGCGCGTCAATTTGCTTTTGTAAGTCCGTGCGCTTGTCGCCAGGCTTCTCGGGCTTCTTAGATTTCTTCCTCTTCTTCTTCGAAGATTTTGACGGCTGGCTGCAAGTGCTTGAATCGCCACCATCGGTCTTTGGAGTTGGACGTGGCTTCAACATCCCTTCAATGACCTGCGGTTCCAACGGATTCTTCCACTTGATCGCTGGACATGTCTGAAGATCGTTTAGCTTCCTCTTTGTCTTGGCTGATAATACAACCTCCCAAGGAGCTTCTTCAATGACGGAGCATGTTGCCCCCGGCGTATTCGTCCCCTTAGAGGTGTGGGGCTGCGGGGGATTCACCTTTCATTTGTCAGATAACGCGAACTTGCCCTGTCGGTACTGGTTTTCAAGCCAATTTTTGAAAACGTAGCAATCTTCGATCGGATGGCCTAGTACTCGATGATAAGGACAGTAGTTGGGCTCGTTGACGTCACTTGGTTGCAACGGACGTTTTGGATCCGGCAAATTTATGAGTCTGTTGCGCAACGCCAGCTCGAATAACCTCCTCGTTTTATCGCGGGGAAAGGAATAAGGACGTCCCATCCTATCCTCAAGGGGCACGTACGGTCGCGTATTATTTTAACGAGCAACCGGCTTCGAGTCGCTCGGTTGTTGTTGAGCATTAGCGACGACGATCGCTTTTCCCTTCCCTTCGTCATTTTGGGAATCTGGCCTTGGAAGAGGGGGTTTATGGCCCATTTGATCCATTTGCGCTAGTTTGTCAATCAAGGCCTGGAAGGTAGTTGGCTTGAAAAACATCATAAATTGTGAGATGGTTGCTTGTGGATCAAGGGTTCCCACAAACATACCCACCGCGGGAGCTTCTTCAATGCGCTGCTCACACTTCGACCATAAGTTCCGCCATCGTATAGCGTACTGAACCCACGTCTCGCCGGGTTTTACCCTGGCGTTAATCAGTGCTGTCATCGGGGTACGTTCACTGGCGCTTGCAAAACGCTGAGTAAACAACAGCTCCATCTCCGCGAAGGTTTTAATAGAGTCGTTCGGGAGCTCAGAGTACCATTTGAACGCCGTATCTGAAAAGCTTCCAACAAACTGGCGAAGCAACAGCTTGTCATCACCGCCGGTGTTGCCGCAGAGTGCCCTGAACTGGGCAACATGCTGATGAGGATTGCCCATCCCTTTGTAGACATGGAACTTGGGAATTGTGTAACCGGATGGGTACTTGATTTGATCGTACCAACTTGGATATGGCCTCCCCGTTTTTACGACCTGACCGGCCGCTTCAGTCGCATGATGAACCCGTATTTGCTGGGCTATGTACTCATCCAATTCAGCTTTGGAGATTGTATCCTCTTTAGCAGTGGACAGAGCTGGTGGAGGATTCGACATCTCTCCCCTATCGTCTTCAAGGATGATCGGGGGATCTTCAGCAGGTGGGTCTTGTTGAATCATCATACCCACCATATCTTGGAACAGGAGGGCCATTTTCTTTATGTTGGCAGCCTGCTCCGCAGCTTCTTTATCCTTCTTCTCCAATATCCGACGAAGGAATTCGGCGTCGGTTTCTTCCTCTTGGCGTTCATCCGAGGACGTTTCAAGGTTTTCTTTTGGCCCTGTAAGTGCGGCCATAGCGTTCATCATTTCTTGGAGCTTCTGTTGCTGCTCCTGAGCCTTGGTCACCGACCTCGTGTGTGGTCTATGACCTGTTGATATGCGGCTATCCTCCTTTCCCGATGCCACATAAACTGTATGAACTATCATGCCCCCGGACTTAGGGCGTTTAGGCTCACCACCTCTGGAATTTGCCGCGGGCGCGGCGGTTTTCTCCGGCCTTCTTCTTTTGTGGGCCGTTGAAGTTTAAGGGGCCGTTGCAGTGGGCATCTTGGTGATCGTTGTCCTCTGCTGTTTAATAGGACGGTCCTTTTCTTTTTGCACCTTCATCTTCTTTCGTTGACGGGAGTGATCCGTGTCGATCACGGAGTCTTGAACCCTCCTCCAAACATTATAAATTCTTGAGGACAGCCGTTGAGGGGGTTGTTCTTGCTTTGTTTCTGGCACTCTCTCCGCAGGCGGGGGAGATCTTTTCAGTGTAGCGGTTGGAGAATTCTTCCGTACCCTCCTCAGCAGTTCAAAGTTGTTCCCAGTTGGAACAGCAGCGTTGACTTCCACCACTGGAGCCGGTGGAGTTAGCCCTGAGGGGGAGTTGCCCCCTGCCTTCCTCACTCGTCGCCAATAGCGATGTCGAGCACGACGAGCCGTTGGGACTGGCTCGGAGATTGAGATAGCTTCTTTTTGCCCCCTGTCTGAATGAGGCGCCGCTGGCGTTAACCTCTTAAAGACTGAAGTTGTCTTTTGAGGGGTGATGTTCAACCTATCGAAGACGGATCTTCGAGCAACGGCAGGAGTAGGAATCGTCATTCTTGAAAAGACTGATTCTTTGACAGGGGAAGCCGTCTTGACGACTTCTGGAGCAGCAGTTATTGCTTTCCTTGGGACAGCCAGTTTAGAGTTCTGATTTAACCTGGTGAAAACAGAGGCTGTTGGTTTGACAGTGGACGACTCGTTGACAGGGGCCGTCGTAGCAGTGAGCCGGTCGAAGACCGACTTCTTGTTCACTTCCGGTGCAGGTATTGGCATAGAGAAGCTTGAAGGCGGGATCAAGGTCCCAAAAAACAGGCCGGTGGTGGCCTGGGTCACCTGTTCTACCGGCAGAGCGAGGAAGGAGGCCGTTTGGGGCCCATATGCTACACCTCCAGGTGAGGTGGAGCGTCCGTTGCAGTGACACTTCGAGCAGTTGGTGCAGTTAGAGGCTATTGACGCTGGAGTTCTGTGCCAGACAAAAGACCAAATCTTAGTAACTTGAAATCCAAAGGCAACCGTTAACAAACCGCGATTGGTTCGCGAAGACGACACACGAAGTGTGGAGTGGAAAGAAGAAAAGGTCCCACCGGGCGTGCCAGAATCTGTTCACCTCCGAACGGCGGCGCACAGGACCGCGATGTCCTGACGCTGAGATTCGGGGCAGATGCTATTTGGTTTTATCCGTCCATCTCTCCGAAGATGCCAAGTTGATTTATGGCACCGTGTATCGGAGGTTTAGACGGATGCGGCCGATGTAGCAGACTTCGTCAGATTCCCCCTCGCTAGAGGGGTTTTTGATTGTGGGGATGCTCTTCCCTGCAGGCGCAAGCCCCTGCAGTTAATTACACTACCGCATCGCGGTAGCAACTTTCTCCTTCTCCAAAATTTCACTTCGTGTCGTGTGTGTTTGTTTTTGTTTGTGGTTGCCCGTGGATTGTATACGGAGACTGAGTAATGCCGTCGCCCGTAGGACGTGGACTAGTCCAAATCCGTATTTACTTAGATTTGGGTTTGGTGTTTTTAGTTTAAGGATGCATTAGTCGCGTTGCGGCTAAGATCAACTTAAACATTCGTTAAGGATACGTTAGTCCTGTTTTGAGATTAAGATCAACTTAACGGGATAATCAATTTAATATCTGGCCATCGGGACTCGTCACCTCTCTAACGTCGTTGAAGGATTACAACGGCAGATGTCAGAGGAGTTAAGAGATGTACCCTTGAACCAAGGTTGATTTGGAATTTTATAGTCCGTTTGAATGTTTAAGGATACGTTAGCCGTGTTTGGGGCTAAGATCAACTTAAATGGGATCGTTTAGATCCGACAAAAGAGCATTTGAAGACTCTATTGTTCCAGTTTAGGGACGTAGTGGTCCGTGTTCCAGTTTAGGGACATGGGGGTCCATTGCCAGTTTAAGGACGTAGTGGTCCATCATTAGTTTAAGGACGTTTCGGTCCGACATTAGTTTAAGGACATTCCGGTCCGTCGCCAGTTTAAGGACGTAGTGGTCCATCATTAGTTTAAGGACGTTTTGGTCTGACATTAGTTTAAGGACGTTTCGGTCCGACATTAGTTTAAGGAAATTCCGGTCCGTCGCCAGTTTAAGGACGTAGTGGTCCATCATTAGTTTAAGGACGTTTCGGTCTGACATTAGTTTAAGGACGTTCCGGTCCGGCATTCCCATTTAGGGACGAATATTAGTTTAAGGACGTTTCGGTCCAATATTAGTTTAAGGACGTTTCGGTCTACGAGTTTAAGGACCCCGCAGTCCATATCCACATGTGGTCGTTGGGACCCGTCGCCTCTCTGACGTCGTTGAAGGATTACAACGAGAAGTGTCAGAGGAGTTCGGAGATGTACCCTCGAACCGGAGGTAAATTGATTCGAGAGAGCATTTGTGCTCAGTTCAATTTAATTTAAGGACTTACGTCAGAATTGGGCCAAGTCCAGTTGAAAATGTTCAACATTTTATTTGCATCTGGCCTGTTAGGCCTTTACTGGGGCTCTGCTCCTGTTTAATAATGCATAGCATTTTTGTTTGGTCTATTAGACCTTTATTTGGGCTCTGCCCTTTTATAAATGATGCACAGCATCTGTTTTTATTTGGGCTCTGCCCCCTTTTTTTTAAAGTAATGCATTGCATTTAATTTGGCCTGTTATGCCCTTTTTAATTGGGCTTGGCCCTTCTGTAAATAATGCAGTGCATTAATTATCTGATAGTGGCTTGCCAGGCGCTTTGCGCCAATTATTGAGCGCAAGCGCATGTGGAGGTGACACGCGTCACGTTTTGGTGAGCGCAAGCGCAGTTGGCGCAGTGCGCTGCCCCAGTGCGCTGCGCTGTTGCGCTGCTGACACGTGGCGCGCTCTGGTGAGTTGTGCCAAATTCAGAGAGCAATGCTCTATCTTTAAAGCGCGTAGCGCAAGTGGTTATGGGGCTGACACGTGGCGCTCTCTGGTGGCTTGCGCCAATCCAGAAGCGCAATAGTGCAGATCTGCAAGTGCAAGGCACTGTTTTAATTTCTTGATCCAATTTGGATTTAAGAAAAGAATCTTTAAGATTCCAGAACCAATGGTTCATAAAAGTGCAAAGCACTATTTTTTTATTTTTTGTTTTCTCTTGTTTAAAGAACAAGTGGTTCATGAGAAGTGCAAAGCACTGTTCTTTTTTATATGAAGATCATTGATCTGGATTTTAGATCAATGATCTATTAGAAGAAATTTCTTCACTTTTGTGAAGGTTTTTTTTTACCTTTTTCTTGGAATTTTCCTCAGAGTTCTCTCTGTTTGAAGCTTCTTGATTTTTTCCAAAATGTTGATCCCCCTTTTTTTATTTTAGAAAGAAGGATCATTGGTCGTTGGGACCCACCACCTCTTCGACGACACTGAGAGATTACAGTGCCATATATCGAAGGTGTGGAGGGATGTACCCTTTGAACCATGTCTCACTCATTAGGGGGGAAGAACATGTTGGAGCTTAAGCTTCTCGTTACTGAAAAAGGCTTCTTTGCGTTCGCGCACGTGCGTCGCACGTGTGTCGCACGTGTTGGGCGCTCATATTTGCACGTAGCGCACATGGATCTTGCGCATATGCGCATTATGGGGGGGAGCAAGCTCCTATGGAGAATGAGTCTCCTTTGAATATTCTCATGTGGTGCGCACGTAGTGGGCACACGTGCGTTGCACGTGGCGCACATGCGCATTATGAGGAGAAGCAGAGCTTCTATATATGGAGAACATGGTCCTTTTAATATTATTAAATGTTCTCATGTGGTGCGCATGCGTTGCACGTGGTGCCGCATGGCGGGCACACGTGCGTTGCACGTGGAGCACATACGCATTATAAAGAGAAGCAGAGCTTCTATATATGGAGAACAAGCTCCTTTTAATATTATTAAATGTTCTCATGTGGTGCGCACGTGCGTTGCACGTGGTGCCGCATGGCGGGCGTACGTGGTGCCGCATGGCGGGCACACGTGCGTTGCACGTGGTGCACATGCGCATTATGAGGAGAAGCAAAGCTTCTATATATGGAGAACAAGCTCCTTTTAATATTATTAAATATTCTCATGTGGTGCGCACGTGCGTTGCACGTAGTGCCGCATGGCGGGCACACGTGCGTTGCACGTAGCGCACATGGCTTTTGCGCATATGCGCATTATGGAGGAGCATGCTCCTATCTTAGAGAACTAAGCTCCTTTGGAGAACTAAGCTCCTTTGAGTATTGAATCCTTTGAGGATTTAACTCTACCCTTTCTAAGAGGTATCCCCTCTTATTTATATAGGAGTGGTAGAGAAGCCATCTCTCCTTTTCCCGATGTGGGACTAAAAAATGCATTCCCCTTGTAGTAGAGCATTACTTTAGATTACACGTGCATAACACATTTGCTCATAACTTTTGATCCCGGATGAATTATGAGGCCCATAATATATCAAATCGAAGGTTTTTTCGAGATGCTTTCAACACCATTAGAATTTAGCCATTTCTCATTCCGGAGTTTGTCAAAATACAGCTCGGAAAATACTGGTTCACATCTTCTTCCTTAGATCGCACGTGCATAACACATTTGCTCTTAACTTTTGATCCCGGATGAATTATGAGGCCCATAATATATCAAATCGAAGGTTTTTTCAAGATGCTTTTAATACCATTAGAATTTAGCTATTTCTCATTCCGGAGTTTGTCAAAATACAGCTCGGAAAATACTGGTTCGCATCTTCTTTCTTAGATCACATGTGCATAGACATTTGCTCATAACTTTTGATCCCGGATGAATTATGAGGCCCATAATATATCAAATCAAAGATTTTTTCGAGATGATTTCAATACCATTATAATTTAACAGTTTCTCATTGGGGATTTTATCAAAATACAGGCCGGAAGATACTGGTTCGCATTTTCTTAAGCGTATCGCTGCCATTTGATACCTTGGACTCTTTTGCGCAGAAATTTTTGGTGGGAATAGTCGCATTTGTCAGGGTGAGGCCCACCCATGGGGGCAGATTTATAAGATAGGGCTTACTCCTCGACACCCCACGGGCTACCTTCTATGGGCTCGCTATATCCTTGCCACCCATCGTGCGCGGCTGCAGAAGGTCGGGCTTTATCAGGCAATATACGCGTCCCTCTTCCATTATAAGTCCCCGCATGCCTGGTGGGTTAGGGCGTTCTTGAATCAATTGAATCTCCCCACCAACACTTTTATTTTAGGAGATCGCGAGGTTTCGATTTCTCTGGCAGAATTTTATGAAATCTCGGGATTGCCAATCAGGGGTACACTGTATGAGGAGTTGTTGCCTCCTGACGAGTACGTCTTCGAGCCCGAGCCTGCACCGGTTGACGGCTTGTCTGCTGAGAACACCGTTCGCCACAAACGTCCCAGCTTGATCAAGGCGCTAGGTATCTTTGACCGATTGTTCATCGAATCTGAGGAGAAGGGCGTTACTTTTAAGAGCTTCATTGCCTGCTTTCTTCGTGAAGATGTCGTGTCGAAAACTGCTCCAAAGTTTGCCAACGTCAAAGACCCCTTTGGATTTGGTCCGAAGAAGCTGCCGACCGCTGAATCGGATCTACCTCAATACTATATCCCCATCATGTCGCCGATGTCTTTTGAGTTCATTGCAGCACCCGGTATGGATGAGGAGACGTTCTTCGTGGGGTTTGTCAGTGTCTGGCTCAGTTAGTTTGTCATCCCCATGCATCGTCGTTTTATGAGGGCTTCGGTTATCTACCCGGCTCATCGTATTGCTGAGGGGACGCGGTTGGCCATCGGCATCCCAGCCTTGGCGCACTTTTATCATGAGTTGGGCACCGCAGCTAATACCTCTACTCCTAGCGTGGATGTGATAAACTTTTCGCTTCATTATTTCACGTCCTGGATCGAAATGCACGTGTTGGGGGCTTTCGCTATGCATCAAAGGCCTGCGTTCTATGACGCCTACACTTTCCCTCGGCTTATGCGATTGGTGGATGCTTCTGCCGTTGACCCAACTCAATTCGGGGCTATTCGGGCGTTGATTTCTCCTTACGCTACTGCCGGCGGATTAATATATCGGGTCTTATCTTCTTCCACGGGTTCGGCCCAGCCACTTTGGGACCGGTCGAAAGATGACGCGCCCACTTTGAAGCCCCGGGAAGCCGCGCGCTTATATGAAATCAGACCGGGTTACCTGGTGTTTCGTCAGGACAGTGCGGCTCTCTTTATGCGGTACAATCCGCATCGCTTTGCCCGGCAGTTTGGCTATGATCAGGGCGTCCCGTTTGAAGCTTTCATAATCGCGCCGGTTCCTTCGCTCGAGGCCGTCCGAGATGCCGCCCACCACTTTATGAGGCTGAACACCGGTTCTCAGTTCATGATCCCCGATGGTGACTACATTCCCCGATGTGTGGGGTCGTTTACGGGCTGGTATCTCTATCGGGTGAACCCGGTTATTATTGAGGAGAGAAGGGTGCTTCTTGGCCATGGCGCCCCTATTCAGGTTCCGGCCCTGGGAGCCATGCTGTGACCACGTGCCCCAGTCCGCTTTCCCCTGAGGGATATCGGCACTGCGATTATTCCTGGAGAGTCAGGAGTAGATCTTACTCCAATAGTTGGTATGTCCCTGGATACTCGGTCGCGGGGTAAACGGGCTCCGGTAACAGTACCCCCACCCGAGGCAGCACCACCCTCCGTTTCATCGACGATGGCAGTGTCATCTCCAGTCGTGGCCCGGGGAGAGGGTGTTGAGGGCGACGTGGGCCAACGCCGCACTAAGGCTTCGAAGGGAAAGAGACGGTCGTCCTCGGCGACTGGTTCTGGGTCCAAGCGTCGAAGGAAGGTGGCTACTAATTTGCTCGACTCTTTAACGGAGTCTGAGCCAATCCTTGAAGATGAGCCGTTGGCCTTACCAGAATCAAACGCTGAACTACTTTTTCCCAGTTCAGCCGCCGAGGAAGCTGCACAGTTGGCTGAGGCTATAAGGCGTTCCAAAGACGCGCCTCGGAACGCCAGGGTTCCGAAGAAGCCCTATCCTGCTGTAATCTTTTACGAGGACCCCTCGTGGATTCGGCGGCGATTTATAGGCCCTTTGGAGGAATGGGGGAAAAGGCCTTGAAGCAGGTTGTTTCAGAGGACGCGGCGGACGCGCTTTCTTTATGGACCGGCGGCCATGATTCCACTCTCGAACCCCGGCGAGCACGCCTCCTTGAGAAGGAGCAGCGGCTTGAAGAAGCCATATTGAAGGCTTCGTTACGCATTGGTATGCCTTTATACTTCTTTATAGCATTTCGGATTGTTTACGCCTGCATGCCTGCATCTTTATTCTTGTGTGATTTGTGCAGAATCTTCGAAGCTGGGGGAGCTCCCTACGGGCTCGTTGAAGCCAAAGCCTGTCGAAATTCCCGATGAAGCGTTGCTCGATGTGGAGAGGGCTGATGAGGCTGCTCCTCTTGCAATAGAGCCTCCAGTGGCAGTTCCTGATCATGAAGTGCTTGCTCCTTTGGGGGAGGCTCCTTTGGAGATTGCTGCCCCAACGGCTCTTCCCGAAGGCGGCCCGGAGGCTGAGATGGAGGTAGTGGGGACTACCCTCCCTCTGTTGGAGCCCGAGGTTCCGACAGAGGCTGTCGAAGCTGCTATCCCCCCGACTCAGAACGAGAGAAGTGTTGAAGGTAACCTTCTGAATTTTAAATTAGCAGCCTTTCCGTTGTCTGAACTCTTTTGTTTTCTCAGAATTACGCGAGTTGGCTGCCTCTATTGTCGATCTGTCTCCCCGGCAATCCTTTCAGCGTCTGCTAGAGATGGCAGCTCCACAAGCGATATCCTCCCAACGCATTGTCCTCTCATCCGGGCAAGGTTGGTGTCGTCCATCACTTCTCATAGCATCGTCATTATTTTGCGTATTGACATTGATGTTTTCTACAGTTTTGGAGGCCGATGATGAGGTCGAGGTTCTCGAAGGGCCAGGGGAACCTTCAGCTCCTACTTGCATGACTGTCGGTAAGCGACATTTCATCATACTCTCATTCGTTCTTTGCTTAAGAATTTTACTGACATCTTCCAAATTTGAACAGCTCTGCCAGTCTCCACGGCGGTGGAGTCGCGCATCGTGATGCCGCCCGGCCCTTATGCCTTGCGGGCTTCAGAATGCTTGGCCCAATTAAGCCTTGTCTCCTTATCATCTTTGATTGAGGAGCTCCGTGCTGGCAGCGTGACCACCGCTGAAGCGTTTACCGCCGAAGCTAACGGTTCTCTTCCTTTTCTCGCCACCTACCATAGCGAAGAAGTGGTACAAGTCTGGGTGGAGTTATGTCGGCAGGTGGAGGCTCGCTTGCATGCCCTTGAATGTTCTCGCCTTTCCTCGGAAGTCGTGGCTGCAAAAGCGGAGTTGCGGGGTCTGATAGCACGATGCGCGGCCAACATGACGTCATGCGAGAAGAGGCTTGGCCGCAAATTCTCGGAGAGGGAGCTAGCTTCCAAGGCGCTGAGCGAGCTTCGCGCCACTCTTACCGCCAAGGCCAAAAAAGTGTATGAACTCTGGCGGGTGCTTCAGGAGTCCATCAAAGAGGTGGTGGCTCTCGACAAAGCTGCCGCGTTCACTCGTGAAAGGGTCGAGGCTCATAAAGCCACCGAGAAAGAGCTCGAAGCTCGGCTTGCTTCGTATCAGGCCCAGCAGGCGCAGGCGGAGGCCCGTCTTTTGGCGATCTTAAATCATGAGGCCGTGGCCCAACAAAAGCAAGATGAGCTGACCAAGCTGCTAAATTGCCCGCCGGTTTAAGGACTTGTATCTTTCCCCCCTTTTTTTTACATACTCATGAATGAGAGTATCTTCTTTTTGTTTCTTTCATGAATTGTACGTTGTATCCATTTTGGTTTAAGGAATAAAAGATACATTTTTCTTCTCAACGGTGTGTCTCTTTTCATTGAATGCGTTTGTGGACAATTCATCTTGGCCTACTTGCAGGGCAGCGATGGCTTAGGATTCAGGGTTAAGATCTGCTTCCTAAGACTTTCGCATTTTATGAGCCACGAGGGTCTCATAAAGAGTTTTTCTCCCCATGGGTCGAGAGGATCCCATAAGTGTAAGTTCTTCTTAAGAATCATAAGGATTCTTAAGCGGGTTTTCCCTTGAGAGTCGTAAGGATCTCACAAGAGAGTTTTCTTCCTTACAGGTCGTGAGGGCCTACAAGTGCTGGATGTGGTCGCCCTTGTCCGTGTTTCACGGAGTCAGGGGTTTCTCAAGGCATCGTAGTTTAAAGACGTCGCGGTCAAGGTTAAGGACCTCATAGTCCGTAGATTTAAGGACTCCACAGTTCGATATTAGTTTTAAGACATCACGGTCAAGGTTAAGGACCTCATAGTCCGTGGATTTAGGGACTCCACAGTCCGTTGTTAGTTTTAAGACATCACGGTCAAGGTTAAGGACCTCATAGTCCGTGGATTTAGGGGCTCCACAGTCCGATGTTTGGTTGCAGGGACCCGTCACCTCTTTGAAGACGTTGAGGAATTACAACGTCAGGCATCAAAGGAGTGAAGAGATGTACCCTTAAACCAAAGTAGAATCAGTACAGAATCAGGGTGGTTGATTGTTAGTTTTAAGACATCACGGTCGAGGTTAAGGACATCATAGTCCGTGGATTTTAAGGACTCCACAGTCCGGTATTTGCTCTGGATGCTTCACACGGGTTCACTGCCGTGCTTGGCGAGGACCAGGCTCCGCTCTGGGCGTTTTCCGCGGGGTCAAAGAGTGACATTATCCGTGTTCCACGTGACCAGGAATTTTGCACTAGATGCTTCACACGGGTTCACTGCCGTGCTCGGCGAGGACTAGGCTCCGCTCTGGATGCTTCACACGGGTTCACTGCCGTGGTCTGCGAGAACCAGGGTCCGCTCTGGACGTTTTCCACGGGGTCAAAGAGTGACGTTATCCGCGTTCCACGTAACCAGGAATTTTGCACTAGATGCTTCACACGGGTTCACTGCCGTGTTCGGCGAGGACTAGGCTCCACTCTGGATGCTTCACACGGGTTCATTGCCGTGTTCTGCGAGGACCAGGGTCCGCTCTGGACGTTTTCCACGGGGTCAAAGAGTGACGTTATCCGCGTTCCACATGACCAGGAATTTTGCACTAGATGCTTCACACGGGTTCACTGCCGTGCTCGACGAGGACTAGGCTCCGCTCTGGATGCTTCACACGGGTTCACTGCCGTGCTCTGCGAGGACCAGGATCCGCTCTAGACGTTTTCCACGGGATCAAAGAGTGACGTTATCCGCGTTCCACGTAACCAGGAATTTTGCACTAGATGCTTCACACGGGTTCACTGCCGTTTTCGGCGAGGACTAGGCTCCGCTCTGGATGCTTCACACGGGTTCACTGCCGTGCTCTACGAGGACCAGGATCCGCTCTGTACGTTTTCCACGGGGTCAAAGAGTGACGTTATCCGCATTCCACATAACCAGGAATTTTGCTGATTGTATCCGCATTTCACGGGATGGAGGTTTGACTGTTGGCGATATGTATACCACCGAGCCATGGAACTGGGAGTTGCCGCTGTTTCACTTAGCTTAGCGTTGTGTCCGTTGTTACGAGACGAGTGTTGAAACGATCTCCAGGTCTCCTTTGGCCCGTCGAGACTTGGCTTCCTCTTCTGATGAAACCTGGGAGAGAAGTATGATCCCTTTTTTGTTTACGCCCTTGGATTGTGTACAGGGTGTGATGGAACATCACCTGTAGGGCATAAATTGAAACCCCTTTTTTTATATTTTATTTCTTTTTCCGCGATGCTCTATCATTTCAGCTTTTATATCGCGGAGGTCGCGATTGCCCTATCATTTCGGCTATTTTTCGCGGTGCCCAATCATTTCGGCTATTTTTTTCATTTTCACTCGCTGTTTTTTATTGCGAGTTACCCCATCATTTCGGCTATTTTTCATGCATACATTTTTACTTGCTGCTTTTTATTGCAAGTTGCCCCATCATTTCGGCTATTTCGTATGCATGTGTGGCTTTCCAGCTTTTTCGCCGCAAGCTTGGATTTTAGACACCGATTTCGGCATCAGCACCGCTGCATCTGGGATGTTGCCAGGAGCGAATCATCATTTGCCTATGTCGATGCCGAACAAAGGTGGCTTAGTAAACAGGGTTAAGGGTCCTGTCGACCAAGGCTTTTGACTTCATGAGCCGGAAGGGTCTCACAAAGGTATTTCTCCCTACAAGTCGTGAGGATCTTGCAGGTGTATTTTCTCCTTAGGGATTGTGAGGATTCCTAAGTGTATGTTCCTCTGTAAGTCGTAAGGATCCTACAAGAGGGTTTTCTCCTTATAAGTCGAGAGGAATTATAAGGGTTGTTCACCATATGGACATGTCCCTAGTCACGGGTGTGACTTTGCTGGGGAAATGTTTATTCGCGCCCGTGGATTGTGTATAAGGGTCAGTAATGAGCCGCTTGTAGGGCAATATCGAAGGTTGTGGGGGATCTGCTTAAGAACAGGTTTAGGTTTCTGTAACTTAAGACTTTCAAATCTCATGAGCCGTGAGGGTCCCATAAGAGAATTCTCCTTACGAGTCGTGAAGATCTCGCAAGTGTATTTTCTCCTTAGGAATCGTGAGGATTCCTAAGTGTGTTGCTCCTTTGTGAGTCGTAAGGATCTCACGCGGGTGGTTTCTCCTTACAAGGTCGAGAGGACCTTATAAGTGTCTTTTAACGAGGTTGCGCCCTTTCGGGTTTTCACAAACACTCGCCGGTTGTCCTGCTGTTTTTACTCACGGAGCCCTTTCGGGTTTTCATCCGTGCCCATTTTGCTTATGGACATACCGTTTTTTTTTATTCTTTTCATTTTCTTTTTCTCCTTTTTTTTTTACGAGGCCGCGCCCTTTCGGGTTTTCACGAACACTCGCCGGTAGCCCTGCTGTTTTTACTCACGGAGCCCTTTTCGGGTTTTCATCCGTGCCCTTTTTGCTTATGGACATACCGTTTTTATTTATTATATTTTTTTTATCTCGTCAGCCTAAGGATGCTGCGGTATTAGTTTAAGGACGTTTCGGTCCGCTATTAGTTTAAGGACATTTCGGTCCGTCGTTAGTTTAAGGACGTTCCGGTCCGTCGTTAGTTTAAGGACGTTTCGGTCCGTCGTTAAGAGGCTGACTACCGTTTATAAAACTTGAGCTTAGTAAGATAGCGAGCGGGCATGGTCGTCATCACCTATCATTGACCTAGGCTGTGGCTCATTAAGCGTAGTATTTCTTTAGGAAGCGACCGTTTATCGGCCTGAAAGGCCTTTCACCGTGCACGTCCATGAGTAGATAGGCCCCACCCTGGTAGACCTTATCTATGATGTACGGGCCTTCATAGTTTGGCTCGAATTTTCCCCGCTTGGCACGATTGGGGATCATAGGTCTTTTGACCACTAGTACGAGTTCGCCTTGGCGGAACGTCCTCGGCCTGGTCAATCTTTCGTACGAGCGCGTCATCTTTGCTTTGTAGGCCTCTAGATTTTGTTGCGCTATGAGCCGGGTTTCATCGAGGGCATCAAGCTCCTCAAGCCGAAGGTGAGCATTTTCTTCGTCCGTCAGCTCGTAGTGGACTGCCACTCGTAGAGAGGGTAACTCTACCTCGAGGGGGAGCACTGCTTCTGTACCAAATACCAACACATATGGCGTTGCGTTCGTGGCTGTTTTAAGCGTAGTTCGATACGCCCAGAGAGCTTCTTGCAGTCTTTCGTGCCGGTCTTTCTTATTTCGTGACACCGTTTTCTTCATGATCTTCGTCAAGGTCTTGTTGAAGGCTTCAGCTAGACCGTTAGCTCGCGGATTATAAATTGAGGAATATCTCCAGTCTATATTATGCTGTTGCGCGAAGCGACTGATTTTGTGGCTTCTGTAGGCTGGCCCGTTATCGGAGATGATTCGTCTTGGCGTTCCAAACCGATATATGACATGCGTCTTGAAGAAATGGAGGATATTCTCCGTCTTTACTTCTCTCAGCGGTACCGCTTCTGCCCACTTAGAGAAGTAGTCAGTCGTCTCTAGGATGAAACGATGTCCTCTAGACGATGCTGATTCGATGGGGCCGACTATATCAGTCCCCCACATTTCGAATGGCCAGCTAGCCACCGTTGGATGTAGTGGATTCGGATGTTGATGGATGAAGTCCCCATGAATTTGGCATGAATGGCATTGCTTCGCATATTCGAGGCAGTCCTGGATCATTGTGGGCCAAAGTAGCCCATCCGTTTGATCTTCAACTTCATCTTTGGGCCCGCTTGGTGAGAACCGCAGAGTTCGTCGTGAACCTCCTGGACGACTCTTTTCGCTTCGTCAGGTCCTAAACATCTCAGCCACATAGAATCAAACGACCTCTTGTACAGAGTATCATTGACAAAGGCGAAAGACAGAGCTCGTTTCATAAGCTGATGTCTTGTGGACGCTTCTTCAGGCATTCGGTGGGACCTAAAGTAGTCTATGAAGACTTCTCTCCAATCCTCAGCCTTTTCCCGGTCTTTTACTTGCAGGGTCGTTTGCTCAGTCGCCCCCTTCTCTTCGGATGATTCCGGAGATATTTCTGCTGGGGCAAGCACTTGACGGCTTTGTACCATGATTCTAACGTTATCGAGATTCTCGTCAGCCAGTTCTTTAGCAAGTTTGGCCAATGCGTCTGCTTTGCTGTTTTCCGCGCGTGGTATGTTCTCCAAAGTATAAGAGGGAATTTGGGTCAACAATTGTTGCACCTTTTCGCCGTACCTCACCAACTCCGGTTTGCACGTTTGGTAGTCGCCGTTTACTTGACTAACGACCAGCTGGGAGTTTCCGTATACGAGGAGGTTTTCAATTCCCATGTCGATGGCGATCTCGAGGCCTGCTATCAGAGCTTCGTATTCGGCTTCATTGTTTGTCCTCGGCTCTGTTAGGGAGAAAGCAAAACGCATTATCCCTCCTTGTGGAGTTACAAAGATGAGCCCTATGCCCGATTTGATTATAGGGGTGCTTTGTTTGCGCTTCTTTATGGAAGATGCGCCATCGAAATAGAGTTCCCATCGGGTACCACCGCTGTCGATCGCGTCAAACGCATGTTCATCTGGCAAATCGCAATTCAGAGGAGAATCAGCCGGTATCGGATGTTCAGCGAGAAAGTCGGCGATGGCCTGGCCTTTCACTGCCTTGAGAGGTCGATACGTTATCGAGAACTCCATCAGGAGTAGAGCCCATTTAGCGAGTCGACCCATCAATATAGCCTTTGACATCAAATATTTAAGAGGGTCCACCTTCGAGATGAGACGGACTTCGTGCGCCAACGCATAGTGCCTGAGCTTTGTTATCGCGAAGATCAAAGCCAAGCAGTGTTTTTCAATGGGAGAGTAGTTGCTTTCTGCTCCCAGCAGAACTCGACTTAAGTAGTATAGTGCTCTCTCTTTTCCTTGATCGTTCTCTTGTGCCCATAATGCGCCTAAGGAACCTTCGAGGGCGGTTGTATAAAGAATGAGGGGTTTTCCCTTGACCGGCGCAGCCAACACCGGAGGGTTTTGCAGGTACTGCTTGATCTCGTCTAGTGCACCTTGGCATTTGTGATCCCAAACGAATAGAGTTCCCTTCTTCATTAGGTGGCTGTAAGGGCGGCACTTGCCTGAAAGATTGGCAATAAATCGCCGGATGTATGCGAGCTTCCCTTGGAGAGACCGCAACTGTTTGAGGGTTCTTGGCGGAGGCATTTCCATGATTGCCTTGATCTTAGATGGATCTACTTCGATACCTCGGTGTCGGATGATGAATCTCAGGAATTTACCCGAGGAGACTCCGAACGCGCATTTGAGGGGATTCATCTTCAAATTATATTGCCGAAGGCGTTGAAATACAGTCTCAAGATGCTTTAAATGCTCTTCGTATGACATGCTCTTCACTACGAGGTCATCGATATAGCACTCGACGATGTCATGTATGAGATCGTCGAAGATCTTTGTCATGGCCCTTTGATAGGTAGCACCGGCGTTCTTTAGATCAAAGGGCATAACCTTGTAGCAGAATATTCTCAAAGGGGTCCGGAAAGCGGTGTGCTTCTGGTCTTCGGGATGCATCTTTATCTGATTGTACCCTGATGAACCGTCCATAAAGGAGAAAACCTCGTGAGTGGATGTGTTATCTATCATTAGCTCGGTTACCGGTACTGGGAAATCGTCCTTCGGGCAAGCTTTATTGAGATCCCTGAAATCCACGCATATGCGTACCGTCCCATTTTTCTTCATTACCGGGACGATGTTGGCGATCCAGTCGGGATATTGGACTTCTTGGATAAATCCAGAATCGATCAGCTTCTTGATTTCGGCGTTGATGCTCATCTCAAGCTCGGGTCGCATCCTTCTCGGCACCTGCTTGACTGGCTTGATATTCAGGGATATCGCTAATTTATGTACAACAATCTCCTGATCTAATCCTGGCATCTCGGAATAGTTCCACGCGAAGCAGTCTTTATGCTGTAGGAGCACGTTCTTTAACGCAGCCATCCTTTCTTCAGATAGCAGCTCGCTGACAAATGTCGGTCGCGGATCATCTGCCGATCCCAACTCAATCTTCTTGAGGTTATCTACAGTAGTATGTATGCCATCTTCCAGTTCTTTCGGAGCTGGCGGAAATTCTGAGATCACCTCATCATTGCTGTTCTCAAAGCACCAGGGAAGGTCATCCATGTCCTTGGGCTCTTCTTTTAATATCGTAATCATATGACAAGTGTGAATCCACTTCCAAGACCGATGTGGGTCTGGCTCTGCTCTCGCGGCTTTAGGTTCATGCTGTTATGGCGGCGTTACCCTCCAGCCGTTGGATAAAGAGAATCTGCCCTGTTGGTACTGGTCCTTGACCCAGTTCTTGAAGGTGAAGCAGTCTTCGGTAGGATGTCCTATGGCTCGGTGATAAGAGCAATAGCTCAGATGAGAAGCCTTGTTAGCTTGCTCAGGGTGTCTAGACTCTGGAAGCGCGATCATTTGATGTTTTATAGTGAGCTCGAGTAAACTCTCCGTCTTGTCTCGAGGGAAGGAATACGCTCGACTCATCTTCTTCATGAGGGACAAATCCGGACCACGCAATGCCCGATCACACGACTCTCTAATCCTGCGTCGTTGTTGTCGGCTCCTCTTTCCGCTTCTTAATTTATTTCTGTCTCTGCGTCGGGCCTTTCGTACAACGGGTTGACATGGATGAGCATCTTCGTCTTTTGCAGCCTGTTGAAACAGACGTTGCGTCATGGCTTTCTCGTAGATGGCCATCTCGCGGTTGTGGTCTTCCCGAGCTTTTTGACCCGCTTTCCTGATAAGCTTGTCCATTCGTTCTTCAAATGACGGACTCGGCCCTTCAATCGCGGGATCTAGTTTTGATGAGGGGTTGGCATTTCCTGACAGGGCGTCCTCTTCTTCATCAAAGGTATATATGGCATAGCTACTGTGGGCCCGTTCCCGTTTTCCGGCTCTCACGTATCCAAGCCCAAGTATTTCCATTTTCCCGTTGGGCAATTTGCGTTGAGTCCTAGGGACATCCCAAATCCTGTTGTAGAATCGAGCTTGTCGAACAGTCTGTTTTAAGGGTACTCCTTGGTGCTTCAATAGCCTCTTTAGTCCATTTGTATAGTATCTGGGCGAACAGATGGGTTGGAGCCTGTTGAGTGTAGCATCCGCGCCATGCCAGATCTCCTTCTCTACTTTTGTCTCTGAGGATCGGTAGAATAGGATTTCCTTCTCACCCCTTTGCTTGGGAGGGACGTAAAACGTTTGCAGGTCCTGCACATTGTAAGCTTGAAGTGTGTCGAGATCCTTGTAGTGTTCTCGCGGCACCATGGTGATTTGTAAACTCTGATCATCGCTAGGGGGTGCATGTATTGACGGCCGATTGGAGAACACGGCATTAACCTCATCTTCCGAGTCACTTCCGAAGACCAACATGGGGGCGGGCGTCCCCGGGTTGTTGCATTGAGATGGCCCAGCATAAACTATCTCTTCTTCTTCTTCGGTATCGCTCCCGAAAACAGGGATGGTGGCGGCGGCTTTGTTCTCCGGCTAGCGGCACCTTTCTGTATCCTCGAAATCTGGCAAAAAGTACTTCGCATCTTCGTATTTGCGGACTTCGTTCACGGAAAATGGGTTTAGCTCACCTGTTACGGTATACTCGAAACCATCCTTAAAGTACTTCATACACTGATGTTGTGTAGAAGGGATGATGTTGTACTCGTGTAACCAAGGGCGACCGAGCAAGGCGTTGTAGTAGGTCTTGGCGTCAATGACATGGAATTTGATGTCTGTGACGAGTAGTCCGAAGCGTAATGTTAGTATCACGGATCCGAGAGTCCGTGAATCGAAACCGGAGATGGTAATTTTGTCACGAGCGAGGTGTTGCACACTCATGCAGATTTCCTTTAACACCCGAACGTTAAGGAGATTGACGGAGGATCCATTATCCACTAGGATCTTGCCTATCTTGATATCATGGCAGTATCCAGAGACATATAGGGGACGGTTGTGGTCGCACGTCCCAAGAAGGAGGTCTTCGTCCCCGAAAGTGATGTCGGCCGTATGCACTTCCTCCAGTTCATCCTTCATCCTTTCCGTGGCGAGGAAGGCTTGGAATTGTTCAGGTTCTTGTAACGCCTTAATTAGTGAATCTCGCGCTTCTTTTGATAATAGGAGGGCATCGAGAATGCTAAGTTGAGAAGGTAGCTTCCTTAGGTGCGCCAGGATGTTGTAGTCCACCTTACCCTTCCTGGGAGGGTCTTTGGTAGTCAGCTCTTTCATGACTTGGTCATCTAAAGTGATATCCTCGGTGACCTTTTCCTTTCCCTTATCTTTTCTACTTGCGGGCCCGAGATTCTTTTCCGGGAGCGTGCGATTGCGCAGCTGAATGTTTTCGCAGGCCTCCGGCTCCTCCTCTTTCCCTAAAATGGATTCTTTAAAGAGAGGGCCCAGAGCCATTTCTTCATCAGAGTCGCTCCCAAAGGTGAGAACTTGTGACCCTCCGGCGTTAACCATGTAACAGTTGCCAGTGGTTCTGTTGTGCCCGTCGGCAGTACTTCTTCGTTCCTGACGGGTCTTGCGTTTCATGCGCTTAAAATGTTGTCGATGAGCAACATATCCCTGCCACCATATCCTAAAGGCGTCGCACTCCTCCGTGGGGTGTGAAATTTTCCGATGATATGTGCAATAATCAGGGTGCCTCTCCGCCCCATTGAGCGTGTTTTCTTCCGAGGGTGGTAGCTTCATTCCCATTGACATGGCTTTGGCAAACCTTTTCCTCGTCTTGAATATCTTCTTGTCTGCCTCGGGTGCCTTTCGATCTGGCGGGAGTACTTCAACTCTTTCGTTCAGTCGCCTGCATTTGGCTCCTTCCGATGCGGCCATCTCACGCTCCTGATCCGCTTTACTCTTTAGACGAATCTCGTCTAGAAAGGTGTCGATCATTTCATCTGTTGGCCACACAAGCTCTGGTTCAGGCTCTGTCCCCAGTTTTTTAGTGCCAGGAGTTTTTTCATCGTCGGTAAACGAGTGGGAGATTACGTTACAACTCGCCACATATCCCTCGGATTCATCCGACGAGCTTTCTCCATCATCTTCCACCTGAAAGATGTGGTTGAGGAACTCTTGCAGCGTGACAGGAGTTCGCACCTTTTGATTGTACTCTTCCAGCGCGTCGATTTGCTTCTGCAAGTTCGTGCGCTTGTCTCCAGGCTTCACGGGCTTCTTAGATTTCTTCTTCTTTTTCTTCGAAGATTTTGACGGTAGGGCATGAGTACTTGGGCCATCACCACCGCTCTTTGTAGTTGGGCGCGGCCTCAGCATTCCTTCAATGATCTGGGGTCCCAACGGGTCCTTCCATTCGACCGCCGGGCACGCATGAAGGTCCTTCAGCATTCTTTTGGTTTTAGTCGACAGCACGACCTCCCATGGAGCTTCCTCAATAAAGGAACAGGTTGCCCCCGGTGTATCTGCTTTCTTGGGAGTATGCGGCTGTGGCGGGTTCACCTTCCACTTTTCGGACAGCGCAAACTTCCCCTGGAGGTATTGATCTTCAATCCATCCTTTGAAGACGAAGCAATCCTCAATCGGATGACTTACCGTTTGATGGTAAGGGCAATAGTTAGGGTTATTCACCTCAGTAGGTTGTGGCGGTCGCCTTGGATTTGGCAAGTTTATAAGTCTGTTGCGTACTGCCAACTCGAATAACCGTTTCGTCTTGTCCCGTGGGAATGAGTAGGGACGCTTCATTTTCTCATTATAATACCGGCGTCTTTCTTCCAGTTGATCCGTCAGCTTTGGGGCATTGGGTTGCTGCTGGGCATTCGTGACGAAGGTTGCTTTTCCTTTACCCTTTTCACTCCGAGGCTCGGGCTTCGGGGGAGACGGTCTATGACCCATTTGGTCCATCTGGGCCAGCTTGTCGATTAGAGCCTGGAATGTGGTTGGCTTAAAGAACATCATGAACTGGAAGATAGTTGCATGAGGGTCTAGGGTTCCCACGAACATGCCCACCGCGGGCGCTTCCTCAATGCGCTGCTCGCATTTCGACCACAAATTCCGCCAGCGTATAGCATACTGGACCCAAGTTTCGCCTGGTTTTACCCTGGCGTTAATCAATGCCGTTATTGGAGTGCGTTCGCTGGCGCTCGCGAATCGCTGAGTGAATAGCAACTCCATTTCAGCGAACGTCTTGATAGAATCGTTCGGGAGTTCTGAATACCATTCGAACGCTGTTTCTGATAAGCTACCCACGAATTGGCGAAGCAACAGTTTATCATCCCCGCCGGTGTTACCGTAAAGGGCCCTGAACTGGACGACATGTTGGTGGGGATTGCCGGTCCCCTTATACACGTGAAATTTTGGTATTGTATAACCCGACGGATATTTGATTTGGTCGTACCAGCTTGGATACGGCCGCCCCGTTTTTACGACTTGACCAGCTGCCTCAGTCGCATGATGAACCCGGATTTGCTGGGCTATATAGTCGACCAAATCAACCTTAGAGATTGTCTCCACCTTGGCCGTTGAGAGGGCCGGCGGTGGATTTGACATTTCTCCCCGGTCGTCTTCAAGAACGATTGGGGATCCTCAGCGGGTGGGTCCTGTTCAGCAGCCTCTTTGTCCTTCTTCTCCAATATTCGACAAAGGAACTCAGCGTCGGTTTCTTCCTCCTGGCATTCGTCCGAGGACGTTTCCGGGTTTTCTTTTGGCCCGGTAAGTGCGGCCATAGCATTCATCATTTCCTGGAGCTTTTGTTGTTGCTCCCGAGCTTTGGTCACCGACCGTGTAAGCGGTCTATGACCTGTAGACGCACGGCCGTCTTCCTTTCCTGACGCCATGTATACGGTATGGACCATCATGCCCCCAGACTTAGGGCGTCTGGGCTTAGTGCCTTTAGCTGTCGTTGCAGGTTGGGGGATCTTCTCTGGCTTCCTCCTTTTATGAGCAGTGGAAGTTGAGAGGGCCGTTGAAGTGGGCACCCAAACGGCCTTTCGTGGTTTAGCCTGGTGACTGGCTTCCTGTTGGATTTTCAGCTTCTTATGCTGGCGGGAGAAGTTTGGATCGATCATCGAGTCTCGGGCCTGCCGCCAAACCTTATAGATCTTGGAAGACAGCCGTTGAGGGAATCGGGGCTGTTCTGGCTTTATTTCCGCAATTTTTTTTTAGTGGAGGAGGAGACCTCTTTAGCACCACAGTAGGAGAATTCCTTCGCACCTTATTTAGCATCTCGAAGCTGTTCCCAGTTGGAACGGCAGCATTAACTTCCACCGTTGAGGCTGATGGAGTTAGCCCAGAGGGGGAGTTGCCCCCAGCCTTCCTTACTCGGCGCCAGTGGCGACGTCGAGCATGTCGAGCGGACGGCGCTGGTTCAGCGGTGAGGATGGCTTCGTTTTGCCCCCTGTGTAGGTGGGGGGTCGTTGCTGGTGTTAGCCTGTTAAAGACCGATGTCCTTTGGGTAGCAGGAGCGGGAGCTGGAGCCGTCAATCTTTTAAAGACTGACTTTTTGGCAGGGGAAGCCGCCTTGATGACTTCAGGAGCAGGGCTGGTTATTTTTGTAGGCCCCATCACGGGTCCACAGGAGCTCTGGCCCAACCTGGAGAAGACCAAGACGCTGGTATTGGGCGACCCGTTGAGAGGGGCCGCGGTAGGTGTAAGCCGATCAAAGACCGACTTCTTGGGAGCTTCCGTTGTCAGCACAGGAGCGGTGAAGCTCATTGGCGGGAGCATGGTCCAAAAAACAACCCTGTGGTGGCTCGAGTGACCTGTTCCACGGGTATTGTGAATAGTGAAGCAGCTCGGGGTCTGTAGGCTACACCTCCTGGCGAGGCAGAGCGCTGGTTGCAATTGCAGTTGGAGCATTTCGCACAAGTGGAATCCATTGATTCTTTGCTTTCTGCAATAAGCAAGACGCCAAATCTTAGTACCTTGAAACCCAAGGGCAACCATTAGCGAACCGCGATTGGTTCGCGAATCACGACACACGAAGTGTGGAGTGGAAAGAGGAAAAGGTCCCACCGGGCGTGCCAGAATCTGTTCCCCTCCGAATGACGACGCGACTGGGACGTCTTGCCTGAGATTCGGGGGCAGATGCTAATTGGTGCTATCTGTCCACCTCTCCGAAGATGCCAAGTTGATTTATGGCACCGTGTATCGAAGGTTTAAACGGATGCGTCCAATGTAGCAGACTTTGTCAGATTCCCCCTCGCTTAAGGGGTTTTTGATTGTGGGGACGCTCTTCCCTGCAGGCGCAAGCCCCTGCAGTTAATTACGCTACCGCATCGCGGTAACCACTTTCTCCTTCTCCAGATGGTCATTTCGTCTCGCATGTGTTTATTTTGTGTTTAGTTGCCCGTGGATTGTATACGGAGACTGAGTTATGTCGTCGCCCGTAGGGCGTGGACTAGTCCAAATCCGTATTATCTTAGATTTGGGTTTGGGGGTTTTGGGTTTAAGGATACGTTAGCCTCATTCGAGACTAAGATCGACTTAAACGTTTGTTAAGGATACGTTAGTCTAGTTTTCAGACTAAGATCAACTTAACTGGATCGTTTAGATCCAACAATAGAGCAATTAAGGGAGCCCTGTTGTTTAGTTTAGTGACATTGCGGTCAATAAGTAGTTTAAGGACATTGCGGTCCAGTATTAGTTTTAAGACGTTGCGGTCAAGGTTAAGGACGTCGTAGTCCGTGGATTTAAGGACTCCACAATCCGATGTTAGTTTTAAGACATCAGGGTCAAGGTTAAGGACCTCATAGTCCATGAGTTTAAGGACCCCACAGTCCGTCGTTAGTTTTAAGACATCCCGGTCAAGGTTAAGGACCTCATAGTCCATGAGTTTAAGGACCCCACAGTCCGTATTAATATGTGGTCATCGGGACCCGTCACCTCTTTGAAGAAGTTGAGGAATTACAACGCCAAGTATCAAAGGAGTGAAGAGATGTACCCTTAAACCGAGGTAGATTAAATAATCTTTGGCCCAATTTGGAACCAAGACCAATTGATTATATTATGAGCCCATTGGCTCAGTTGAATTTGAATTGAGGACTTATGGCCAGCTTGGGCTAAGTCCAATCATGTTTAGGATATTGGCCCTCCGTTGGTTCATTAGAGGAGAGGCTTTGCCTCTAGACACTTAGCCAATGGGGCTAAAGTTAGTGTTAAACACTAAAGATCAATCAGTGTTGAACACTGAGAATGAGATTGACAAGTTAGTGTTTAACACTAAAAGATAGTTAGTGTTAAACACCAGCAACAGGGCTTTCAAATTAGTGTTTATACACTAAAACAAATCAGTGTTAAACACTGGCAATGGAGATTTCAAATTAGTGTTTAACACTAAGGCAGATCAATGTTAAATACTGGAAACAGGGTTTTCCAGGTTGGTGTTCAACACTAAGAAAGTCAGTGTTAAACACTGTAAATAGATGTTTTCCAAATTAGTGTTTAAACACTAAGAAAATCAGTGTTGAACACTGGATATAGAGGTTTCAATTTTAGCGTTAAACACTAAGGCAAGAGGGGTCACGTGGTAGCACGTGAGAGCGTCCTCAATTCATTTTATTCTGCCAAAAGTATTGAATACTTTGGAGCATCACGTTCTGCCATGTGATGAGAATTCTGGTGTTTGTCCGTTAAAGCTTCAGCCAAGGGGTCACGTGGTAGCACGTGATAGCGCCCTGTTTCCCTTTATTTTGTTCTACAGATAAGTGTTTAACACTTTTAATTCTGAAAGCCATCACGTGTGGGCACGTGATGGGGGCCTGCGCTTTGATCTGTTAGAATGTTCATTAGGGGTCACGTATCGACACGTAAGGGCACCCTAATGCTCTTTTCTGTTTCTTTTCAGGGGTCACGTGGTAACACGTGACCCTATTCCTTTGCCTGTTTGAAGATGTGTTTATCTTTTTTTAAGAATTGAATTCTTCATAGGGTTAAACCCTAGCAATAACTTTAGAGGAATTAAATTCCTATTTTCTTTTGAAGAATTATATTCTTAAATAGGGTTAAACCCTCATTTCTTCTTTCTTGAGGGAATTAAATTCCTGTTATTTTAATAGAACTAAGTTCTTAACTAGGGTTAAACCCTGATTCTGTTCATTCTGAAGGAATTAAATTCCCATAACATAGGGTCAAACCCTAATTTTATTTTAAAGGAATTAAATTCCTATAGTTCTGTGAGAATTAAATTCTCAAGCTTCCATTCCCTCTCTATGCTTTGGATCCGCATGGCAGGATCTCAACCCATTGAGAATTAAATTCTCAACTTAAGGGGAGATGTGCACTTTACAGATCCTCCACCAAAGAGAGAACTATGTTCTTCTGTTTTATATCTGAGTTAAACTCTGTTGAGAATTGAATTCTCTTTTCCTTTCAAAAAGCCTTCCCTTTCTTACCTAGGGTTTTCTTTTGCAGAAGATCCAAATTCCTCCAAAGTATCAAGGCTCTCCTTTTTTTTATGTATCGATTCCTTTCTGCATGTATGTCCCTCTGTGTGTCTCTTGGCTCCTATTTATAGGAGAAGCAGCCGAATCAATTAGTTTTGGTGAATTTTTTATTGAGAGATTTAATTTGTATTCACCATTCGTTTTGGACCTTTGGATTATTATGTGAATTTTAATCACCATTGGATTTTAAATCCAGAGATTCTCCTTTGTTATTTCGGTTAGATTTTAAGCGGAAATCTTTCCAAGTTCAAGCTTTTTCCATAGATAAATGATATTTAAGAATCTTTAAATCTTTAATTCAATCGGTTCCTTTGGAAAGATTTGAGAGGCCTTTTCTCAGAATTTAATTCTGTTAACAGATAGGCTTTGAAAGCCGGTCACGTGTGGCCACGTGACCCTTGGTTACGTGTGGGCACGTGACCCCCTTGGAACGAGACCTCTTCTTCCTTTTTGCGCTCTGCCTTCTGGCTGCCGCTTAGCCGTCACGTGCCACCACGTGACCCCTGGTCACGTGTGAGCACGTGACCCTCGCCTGGAGCCTTTTTCTTGATTTGATCAGGGAATTGAGTCTGCTGCTTTTGAGTGTCACGTGCCAACACGTGACCCTGGTCACGTGGGAGCACGTGACCTCTTCTGAAGCCTTTTTCCTTGATTTGATCAGGGAACCGATGTGCCTTTGAAGCCGCTTTTAAATGTCACGTGCCAACACGTGACCCTGGTCACGTGGGAGCACGTGACCCTTTCTGAACTCCTTTTCTTTGATGTAGTCGGGAAGCTGAATCTGCCTTGCCGATGCTTTTAGGTGTCACGTGCCAACACGTGACTGCTGGTCACGTGCTAGCACGTGATGCCTCCTTCGTAACTTTTCCTGATTTTAAATCAGAAAACAACAGTAACACGAATATGGAACAGTGAAGTGTATACGTGCAGGTGAAGTGCAGTGAGTAATCTAAACTATACTACTGGGTTATCTATTCTAAAGTCTTCGAAATCAATTAATGTAATTCTCATCGTAACCCATCGTTCTATACCCCGTTCATTCCCCACGGGACCACGGTAACAAGATATGATACACTGTGAGTCTATGTCCCGTTCATTCCCTACGGGACCACGGTAACATGATGTAATAGCCCTTTGAGTTACGTTTAGTTACATTCTTGATTTTCCCATACCCCCAAGTTATGTGTTCAAGTCAGGCATTGATAAATCTGAGACTAATGCCAACACAGGATCAAGCAGGAACAAGTTTGTCTATACAAACAACAGAATATGTCTATCGGGACAACATGTCAGGATTGTCGGTATTAGAAATAGGATCATGTATCAAGTTAAGCAGTAGTATATCAGGTCATGTCAGGTAGTGCACAGGTATCAAAAGGATGCTCATAATAAAACTGTAACAGGTACGGGTGCACAAATAAAAGCATGGATGCACAAATATTTATCAGGGGTTACATCATGACTATGTAGGATGCACATTATCTAGCATGGGGTGTTACTATAACAATAATATATAACAATGTGACATGGTATGCGAATAGATATAAAATTAATGGTATGGATGCACAAATATCGATTAGGGTTACATTATAGTTTCAAGACTAAGTAGGATGCACTTTATTAAGTATAGGGTGTTCCTACAATAATAACATGAACTAATATGATAAGTAGATGCAGCTATATGTATATTAAATGATATGGATGCAAACGGGTACCCGAAAACGATAAAACTTTAGTATAGATGTATAATGTGATAAACGGGTGACATTTTACTCATATGGATGAATAATGATATACCTAGCATGTAGCAAGATGAATTAGCATATGACTAGATATGTAAATAAGATATGGATGCACACGGATATCCGAAATCAGTAAAACAGTAAAATGATAATATTGGATGCATAACTAAACATTATGTGATGTTATTATTCAAATAGGTGCAAGGTATTGTAGTATAGCATGTAGCAAGATAAACTTGCCTGATCGGATCTCAATACGGGGTGCGTACGGCGCGTCCGACGTCGGTAAATGTCGCGATACACACACGGACGTACAGAACTGAACCAGGAAAAGCAAGAATATGGCCATGCTGGCTGGGAACGTCCATTGGGTCGCTCGGATCGTCGGCGACGGCCACGGCTCCGGCGATCACCGGAAACACGAGATCAAGAAAGAGAAAGAGAAGAGAAAAAGAAGAAGAAGAAGAGGAGGAAGAGGTGGTCTGTTGTGATGAGACTGGGGGTTCAGGCTCAGGGGTTAGAGAATGCTGCGATGGGGCGACGACGACGAGTCGTGGATTTTCCGGTGAGCTTTCGCGGCCAAAGGCAGTGGGTTTCGGGTTCTTGAAGTCGGGATCGGGGATCTTGGTGTTGGGGTGTGCAGGGGAGAAGAGAGGTGATGGTGGTGATGAAGTGGTGATGAGGCGGGGATACGACGACGAGGTCGGAGCTCTGGCGATGGGGTGCAGGCGAGGTCGTGTGTGTGCAGGGATAGTGCTCGGGTTCTTGGGCTGTCGGGATGTGCAGGGAGTTCGGGTATAGGAAGAAGAGGGAGTGGGAAAGGCGAGGGGCCAGTGGCTACGACGACGAATCGCCGGTGAGGAGAGAGGTGACGACGCGGTGATGGGTGTTGGGTTTTCTTGGGTCGTCGCAGTGTTAGGAGAGGAGGAGGGGATGATGTTGAGGAGGTCGGGGAGATGAGAGGAGGAGGTCGACGACATGGGTTAGATGGCGATGGCGTGAGGCGGCGAGGGACGAGAGCGACGCGTGGGTATGGGTCGCAGGCAATGGCTCCATGTCGGGAAAGGAGAGTGGGGGAGGAGGAAGAAGAGAAGGAGGTGTAGGCAGTGCTGGCAGCGACGTGGAGGTTGATGGCGATGAGAACAGATGTCGGGGGGGTCAGGGGGCGTGGGTTCGAGTGCGGCCACGAGGAAGAAGGACGAAGGCGGGAAAAAAATAGAAAATAGGATGAAGGAGGGGAGAGAGAGAGACGTGGTGTTTGTATGGGGTTTAAAAAAATATAAATAGAAAAATAGAGGAGAGAGAAAGAGAGGTGTGAGGTTGTTAGGATAGAAATAGGAAATATTTTAAAATATATTTATGGTAACGTATATAAAGAAACAGTTTATATATATAAAGAATTTTATATTATATATTTTGAGATTTCTGGTTAATACAAAAGTAGTCCAAAAAGTGCCCGGATTGGGTCTAAAATTATGGTTTGAAAATACGAATAATATACGTGTCAACCAAAATTAAAATAGAATATCCGGGTAACGAAATGTATACCCACAAGAACGGATGCATGTAGCGTGCACGTAGCGATCCAAACAGATCTGTTTCACCGAATGGGACGAGAACATGATGTACGGATGCTATCACAGGGTTAGGGGTATCATGCAGGCCAAGCTAGATATTTTTAAAATATTTTATTTGACTTTAAATGTTATATTAAAAAAATGCAGATGCCAGATATAATGCCAATATGCAGTATATAAATAAAAATGAAAATGCACGGATCCACATAACAAGCCGGGATAAAATATAAACATGAATCAAGACGGATTTCCAGCAAGCGGGTCGGGTCGGATGCAAATACAGACGTTAAATACACTATTCGCACCCAAAACACAATAAATCAGGAAAATACCATAAATAAAGAAATACTCAAAATAGAACTGGTATAAATGAACTAGGGTGTAACAGCGCTCCTCCCGGACTGGAGGTGTTGCGGAAGGTTTGGCCGGAGGTGTTTGCTTCGTGGCCGAGCTTGTACCGGGGCGGGACGAGCTTGCGCCCCCGGCCTTCTTTCTTTGGGCCTTGAAAGCCATGGCAGCTTGGATTTTTTATCGTTCCATGGGCTCTGCAAAAAAGAACACATAAACAAAATGGGGTTAGCGACACTGAAATGGCAAAGGAAATTTAGTGATGTCTAAACAGATCGTCGAAAGACCTAACTTACCCAGGAAACGCGCAGAATTGAGCCCAACCCAGCTCAGTATATGCTCGAAAAGCAAAACGTCGGCCTGCTGGATTGGTTCCCACTGAGACACTACCCTCACCTCGGGGGAGGTCAACTGCTTTGACCTCGGGCAGTCGGCCCTATGCCACTTGTTCCCCTCCGAAAGACGGCGCACGGGACCGCGATGTCCTGGCGCTGAGATTCGGGGCAGATGCTATTTGGTTTTATCCGTCTATCTCTCCGAAGATGCCAAGTTGATTTATGGCACCGTGCATCGGATGTTTAGACGGATGCGGCCGATGTAGCAGACTTTGTCAGATTCCCCCTCGCTTGAGGGGTTCTTGATTGTGGGGACGCTCTTCCCTGCAGGCGCAAGCCCCTGCAGTTAATTACGCTACCGCATCGCGGTAACCACTTTCTCCTTCTCCAGAATTTCACTTCGTGTCGTGTGTGTTTGTTTTGTTTGTGGTTGTCCGTGGATTGTATACGGAGACTGAGTAATGCTGTCGCCCGTAGGACGTGGACTAGTCCAAATCCGTATTTAATTAGATTTGGGTTTGGTGTTTTTAGTTTAAGGATGCATTAGTCGCGTTGCGGCTAAGATCAACTTAAACGTTTGTCAAGGATACGTTAGTACTGTTTGAGACTAAGATCAACTTGACGGGGTGATCCATTTAATATATGGCCGTCGAAACTCGTCGCCTCTCTGACGTCGTTGAAGGATTACAACGACAGATGTCAGAGGAGTTCGGAGATGTACCCTTGAACCAAGGTCGATTTGGAATTTCATCGTTCATTTGAGTGTTTCAGGATACCTTAGCCATATTTGGGGCTAAGATCAACTTAAACGGGACCGTTTAGATCCGGCAAAAGAGCATTTGGAGGCTCTATTGCTCCAGTTTAAGGACGTGGTGGTCCATGTTCCAGTTTAGGGACGTGGTGGTCTATTATTAGTTTAAGGACGTTTCGGTCCATCGCCAGTTTAAGGACGTAGTGGTCCATCCTGGCCGTTGGATCATGGAGGTCAGGTGAAGAGGCGCAGGCGCCTATAAATAGGACCCTTGGTCCTTTAATTTCTTTACCGTTTCAAGAACTTTGATTCAGAGCCTTGCTCTTGCTTAAGAACTCTCAGAGCCTTGCTCTTGCTTCTTCTCAAGAACTTTAAAGTTCAGAACTTAGAATCACTCTAGGTAAAAAATTAATTTAAATTAAATTTAATTAACAGAGCCTTGCTCTTATAGATCTTTGATCTAAAGAAAACCCCTTTGGGGTTTCTTCAACAGAGCCTTGCTCTCATAGATCTTTGATCTAAAGAAAACCCCTTTGGGGTTTCATCAACAGAGCCTTGCTCTAAAAATTTTACAGAGATCTTGTTCCTGGGTTTTAACCTATGAACAGAGCCCTGCTCATAGATCAAATGTAGATCTCCCCTCTCTTTTTTTTTATATATAAAAATGGAGAACTCCCAAAAGTTTTCATGAATTTTTAAGATCCCAAAAAAATTTTTAATCCTTAGGAGTTATAGTTTTCATTACTATTACAGAGCTATGCTCTTTTTTTTTTTAGGAAGTTTTATTCCCCTGAGACCAGAGTTTGACAAATGTCACTCTGTGACAGAGCTTTGCTCTAAAAGAGGAGATTTTCTCCTTGTCTTTAAGGATTTCCCCCCAATGAGGATATTCTTTTGGGGGTCTTTTTCATTAACTGACAGTCTCATCCAATGATGGGACTGTCTTATCAAATGATGCGCCGTCATCTTGATTTTGTGGGTCCCCCTTTGGTCCCCTACCCACTGCATTGTAGTGTGATGTAGGACTTTGAAATGTGAAGCATTGGAACACTAATGATTATATATTTTTTTTCTTTTTCTACAGGAAACATGTCTGAAGATTTGTCTTTCCCTTTTGTTCGCTCGGAAGGAGGGTTCCCCCATTCGCCAGTGGACCGGGTGGTGTTTGCTCTGATTAAAGATCATGATCCCGAGTGCAAGAAACTTCACCTATGGGGAAGGTGGTACAGCCAAATCATCCAAGGCCGTCGCAGCTTCAGCTCCGCCTCACCCTCTGAGCCCATAGTTACGATCCCTTATGCGGACAAGCTTCCAGTGGAGTATGCCGTGGAGGTCAAAAATTGGAACTCCGACGACCTCCTTCAGCCTGCAATCGGTGCCATCCCGGTGCAGCCGCCACCGGTGATAGACATCTTGGGGAGGCGAATCTGTCAGGGTGAAGCACGCCCTTGGGGACAGGCTTATAATATTGGACTGATCCCGCGACCGCTTGCCGGATATTTGCAATGGGCCCGTTACATTTTGGCGGCGAAGAGGGCTCACCTGATGACGATTGGTTTATACTCGGCCGTCTACGTTTCGCTTTTCGAGTATCCCTCTCCTCCGACGTGGTGGATAAAGGCCTTTATTGAACAATGGAATATCCCCACCCATACCTTCCTGATAGCGGATAGGGAAGTCTCCATTTCTTTGGAGGAATTTGCTGAGATTTCAGGTCTGCCAATGAGGGGGGAACACTACGAGGAGCTGCTTCCTCCTGACGAGTATGTCTTCGCCACCAAGCAGCTAATACTTGACTTAACTCCAGAGAATGCCATTCAGCATCAGCACCCGGGCTTGGTGAAGGTGTTGGAGATTTATGAGGAACTCCATTTGGAATCGGGCGACCGGGGCGTCAGTTTCGCGGATTTCATTGCTCGCTTTATCCGCCCGGAGTTCCTATCAGAGCAGGGCGAGAAGTTCGCTCAGCTTGCTGACCCCTTTGGTTTCGGCTTGGACCGCCGACCTTCATCGGAAAGTGGCCAGCGGGATTTTTATCTCCCCGGTATCGCCAACGTCCCTTTCTCAGAGATCGCCGTTCCCGGCATAGACGAGGAGACTTTTTTCATAGGGTTCTTGGGTCTATGGTTATGCAGCTTCGCGCTCCCCATGCACCCACGCCTCATGCGGCCTTCCGTCTTCTACCCGGCGCATCAAATGGCGGCTGGTTTGCAGCTATCGGTAGGGATCGCCGGGCTGGCTTACCTTTACAATGGACTTAGCGTAGCGGCGGACACTAATGAGCCTGGGGTACGGCCTGCCAACTTCCCGATGCATTATTTCACTTCTTGGATGGAGATGCATGTACAAGGGGTGTTTGGTGCTCACAAGACTCCTCCATTCTTTGAGAGATGCAGACTTCCGAGGGTCATGCGGTTAGTCGGGGCTTCCATCGTGGTTGCATCCCCGCGGGATTCTAGGGGACTGCTCCTGCGTTCACATCTAGTCGGAGCGAAGATCTCTTTTGTGGATAAGGTCATCACCATAGGCTCAGAGACCACTAAGTCAGTGGTGCCGCTACGTGATGACTTTAAGGGCGGGGCTTCTGTACTAAAGGCTCGGGAAATCCTCCACCTTTACTCCATTCGGCCGGGCTACCTAGTATTTAGGCAGAATGAGACGGCTCTCTTTATGAGGTATAACCCACATCGATTTGCCCGACAATCGAGTTACAATCAAGGGATCCCGATGGAAGCCTTTCTGGAAACACCCGCGGCCAACCAAGAGGGGATAAGGAATGCGATGCATCATTTCATCCGGCTTAATACAGGTTCCTATTTTTTTATTAGTGAACCTAGCTGTGCCCCTAAAATAATCCATCCATATGTAGCCTGGTATGCGCATGCTATGGGTCCAATCATCTTAATGGAGAAACGCCTGCTGGTTGACCGTAGGGGTGCGCCTCCCGGCGGTGATCGCAAGGCTCCCTTGCAGCCAAGGATCCAGGTCACCCTCCCGATAAAAGATACCGGAGCTGACCGACCACGCGTGTTGAGCCCCCCGTGTGGATTGCCACTGCCTACTACGGTGGATGCACCACCGGCGCCCCGTACTCCCACAAAGACGGTTAAAGAGGTATCGCCAGGGTCTGGCGCAGGAGCGGATATCGGGACTCGCCGCCCTAAAGTGACTGCCAAGCGCAAAGCTACTCCGGGTGGATCTAAAGCTGGCGGACAGAAGAAAAAGAAGTCCACCCTATCCCTCGATGCGATCCTTAGCTTAAAGCCTGCGGCTCCTCCCGCCGGGGCCATATGTGAATATGGCAGCAATGAGGGCTTCGTGGTAGACCCTGCGGACACCAATTTGGCTGCCACCATTGCAGCTTCGGAGCGATCGGCGAGGCTTGAAGCGATGTTAAGCAAATTCGCTGAGTCCGGTAATCATCAAACGCTTTATTTGTCATTTTATTGCACTTTGTATTATTATCTTTAACTAACATTTGCTCCATTTTCAACAGGTGTCTCTACTGAAGAGGCTATTGCTGCTTCCCTGAAAACCTTCCAGGAGGAGGAGGAGAAGCGTGCCCTAGCAGGCGTTGGTATGTTTCACCCCTTTCTCTTTTATAAGGAAAGTTTGTTGTCTTTTTCTGATAGTCAACCTAACCCTCTTTTGTTTCTTTGCAGGGGTCGTATCAATTGATGCGGGGATCCTTCCCGAGTCCGTTATCTCAGTCCCGGCTTCGTCGAAGTTGCCACAAGAGCCTCGGCTTGATAAGACGACGAGGGATGCCCTGAAAAATCTAGAGGCGTCCCTATTCATGGACGAAGAAGCCTCACTCAAGGAAGCCCTTGTGGTATCCGTCTCAACGGCTCGAGAGGAGCGGAAGCGGTTGAGACGCGGAGCAAAGGCGCGCAGAGCTGCTTTGGCCACGGGAGCGGGCCCTAGCACTATTCCTCGTGCCGACACTCCTTCCGAAGCAAAGACGCGTAGAGCTGCTTTGGCCACGGGAGCGGGCCCTAGCACTATTCCTCGTGCCGACACTCCTTCTGAAGAGGCCCCTGCCGCCCTGTCTATTGCTCATAGGCAAGTGGCGCGCGCGGCTCGGAGTGCAAACGATAAATCCTCTTCAGGTAGCATTTCTTTCAGAACCTTGTTGTAAGAATTATCAAGCCATTGGCTCATATGCATTCCATCTTGCAGGGCCAAGTCCGACTGAGGGGGAGGCGGAGACCGTCGAACCCAGGGAGATGGAGGAAACGGTACTTGTCGAACCCGAGCCGACAGAGAGCACCGTCGTCGGGGCCACGGCGCCTGAAACAGAGGTTGAGGGATCCGCCGCCGAGAGGATCATTGATGCCGCACCTGAAGTGGCGGCAGATGAGATGATTGTCTTAACCGAGCCGAAGGCAGTAGAGGGCGAGGCGCTCGAGGCTGGAAACGTTACGGTGCCGATGGACGAGACAACCGCGACCGCAGAAACCGAGGGAGTATCGGGTGAGGCGGCCACGATTCCTGAGGAGGAGCGAACCGCTCTTTCCCAGGAATCTGGTAATACTCCAATCATAGTCCTCCCCGCGTATGGTTCCTTGCCGTCTCCAGGGCTCGCGAGCACAACAACGGTTCCCATCGAGTCGGGTGATGAGGCTACGGGCGGTGGTCTCATGTCAATGGAGGAGGGGATTGCTTCAGTTTCTGCTGGCAGCTCGTCGGGTAAATTTTGATTCACCAGCGTTCCTTTTTTTTTATATATCTTGCGATCTCTTCTAACAAGCTTGTCTTTGCAGGTGCGGCTAGTGCCGACGCTCCATTGCTCGAGGGAGCACCGTCGACTACTGCTTTGGCGGTGGTCACCTCCCCGCCTTCCCTTGTACCATCGCGGATGTTGGAAGGTATGGATTCACGACTCATGCATTAATCTTTCAAAAATGTAGCTTTTGTACTAACATTATACCATTGTGCCCTTGCAGGAGTGCTCTTTGATCATTTATATCAAGTGTTGCTCCCACACTTCTCTTTCCCATCCGAACTCGCTTCTCCCTCTAGTGGCGCCGGTGAGTATACTTTCACTATAATATCTTTATTTACCCCCTTTTTTCTAGCAATGGGATAATTTCTGACTTTTTCTTTTCTTTATTGCAGTGCCACAAATCGAAGGAGGGGATGCAAGACCTGCCGCGCTACCGGCCCTTCCGGCTTTGCCGTCCGTTGCAGCTGGTATAGTAAATTTCCTTTTTGGTAACCCTTCAACATCTCTTGAACCATCGTTTGACCATGTTTTATTTTGCAGCTATTGTTCCGGCTCCGGTCCCTTTTGAGTCTCGCGTCCTTTCACCGGCAGGCCCTTTCTTGAAACGTCCGTCTTCAAAGGGTGCTGTGATGAGTTTGGGCATGCTGAGCGGGTACATTGAAGAGCTCAACATGGACGCTCTCCCTTCTGCCGTAGATTTTGCTGTGGAGGTTAATCCAATGTTGGCGGCGCTCGTAAATTTTCATAACGAAGGCGTCGTCGAATCTTGGGTTAATCACTGCAGGGAGATCGAGGCCTGTCTATATCGGCTGGAGTCGATGCGCCCTTCTCCCGAAGTTTTAGCCCTGAGCACCCAACGCACAACTTGGCTCGAGCAAAGCACTTCGCACTTCCGCCACTTGGAGCAAGAAGCAGCTTTAAGACTAAGGGAATGCCAAAAGACCTCGAACGAAACGGCCCATCTGCGCGCTGAGGTTGAGGCAAATGCTGCCCAAGTGAAGACTATCTTTGAGGGTCTCTTGGAGCGCATCTCCCATGGGCTAAACTTGAAGTGGAAGCTTGACATAGCTGAGCGCAATATCCCAAGTCGGGAAGCTGCCTATCAGGTCGTCAGGGAGCAGCTTGCGTCGGTCTTGCAGCAACGAGCCCAAGTAGAGGCAGAGCTGGCGGTGGTAGCCGATCAAGAGAAGGCACGGAAGGACATATGCGAGCAATTGCTAAATCTATGCAAGACGCTTCCTTCCCAGTAATTCTCCTTGTATCATTTGTATTTGTAAAATATATGTATATATTTTTTTTGATTCTTTAGTACAATGTATCCTGTACTCGATCGACATTTATGAATAAAAGATACACATTTTTATAATTTCCTGTGTCATTTCTTCGCCTTTTTCATTCTTTTCAGCATGATATCTTTAATGCACCTTATTGGCAGACAACTTTATTTTTATTTTTTTTTAGGGATAACGATGGCTTAGACTGCGGGTTCAGATCCGCTGCCTAAGACTTTTTCAACTCTATGAGCCGTAAGGATCTCATAGAGACTTTTCTCCCTGCGGATCGAGAGGATCTCGTAGGTGGGCTTTTCTCCTTAGGAATCGTGAGGATTCCTAAGTGTGGTTTTCTCTTACAAGTCATAAGGATCCTGCAAGAGAGTTTTTCCCTCTCACGAGTCGAGAGGACCCGTAAACGGTTGTTTCCCTCCTTACCGAAACTCGATTTTAGAGAGTGAGACCCGTGTATAGTATGCGAGAGACCATTTTAGATCGACTTGTAGGGTCCCATTGTTCAGGAAGCAAGTTCTCCCGCTTCTGCTGCTTGAGGCCTCATCTTGCAAATTAAGAAGCAAGTTCAATTTGTTGAAGAAATCCCTTTTCTGAAAGATTTGGCGGGATTTCCCCCACCATCGGATCTTTGATCCAAGGGCTTCTGTTTTACAGAAGATAATAATAGAAAAGATTTCTTCAGAACCTTAATTTTTGTTTAGCGCAAATGCTCCAGGGTATGACACGTGTCGCACAGCGCACGGTGCAGCGTAACTGCGCTAGCATATCTGCGCCGCCAAGTGTCACGCAGCGCACGGCGCATACGCCGCTGAAGCGTCGCTTCCTTTGGTTTTGCTTGAAGTAGAACTTTGCTTTGATTGGGTGCGCTGCTTTGGGGCGCTGCGCCGATGCGTTTGCGCCAGACACATGGTACGTTGCGCAGCGCAGATAATCTGAAGCGTCGCTTCATTAAATTAATTTTCAAGACAGAGCTTTGCTCTGATTGGGGAAAGACGAAGCGTTACTTCATCTCTTGCCTTGGAATCTGAACAGAGGTTCGCTCCGATTAGGGTAAACCGCCGTGACAACTCTTGGAAATCGAAGAGGCACTTGATGCCTATAAATAGGTCCTTTGGTCCCCTCCAGATACTTATCATCTTTCAGATTTCTATTTTCGAAGACTTCAGAGCCTTGTTCTTGCATTCAAGAACTCCGGTGCCTTGCTCCTCCCCTTTTTTTTCAAAGTTTTTAGGAAAACTTTAGGTAAAATCGATTCTTGGATCAATCTTAACCAGCAGAGCTTTCGTCCAAGGGACTTTATCCTTGAACATAATTTTGCTCTCTAGGAATTTAGTCCTCCATGTATATTATTGCTTTTCTATTGCTGATCTTCCTGCAATATTTCCTCCAGGCATAACGGCGGTGGTGCATATGTACAGTTTGCACGAGTTCATTACCTACGACGATATCCGCGCTCAGGGTCGTCAACAAAACCAGGAGTTTACAGACGCTGAATGTGCAGAAGTCATGGGTCGTCTGAACGCAAGCGGTGGTTGGCTGTTGCCTCGTCGTTCGGCCCTTTTGAAAGTCGTGTTGGGAGCCATATGGAGAGCACTTCCGGGTCTTCATGAGGCCTTACCGCTCAACGCGCTGGATGATGCCGAAGACAAGGAGCATTCAGTGTACCTGACAGGGCTGATTTCAAAGAAACGGCGGAACAACCTTATTGACATCTTACACCAAGTCTTCCAGCAGACGACAATAGTTGCTGCTTATCAAAGGCCAGGAGGGCTCGCCGATGATATCGACACAGAGGAGCGCGAAAGATTGCGCATAAGAATAATTAGAAAGGCCAGAAGAACTCTGGATGGCCTTACTTTTGATTTCCTCAATCCGTGCCCCGGATCTGAGGTTATACCGTTGTAATAATTTGAATAATGTTTCTCATTCATTATTCTTATGTTTGTAAAAAAATTTAGCGGTATGAATGGAAACCCTCCCCCTTTCTATTTCAGTTTGTCTTATTTCTCGTCCTGAGTCTTCTGTCCATGCATAAATGAATGCGTCACGCATGCCAGATCAAATGTAAACCGGATATTCTTTCTGTCATCTTCTTTCTTTTAATGTCAGCAGGCTGTCTTAATAACTATGGTTGATGGATGTCTAAAACGAGTATTCCGACTTCCTCAGGAAATAGCGATGGCTTAGGCCGCAGGTTCAGGTCTACCGCCTAAGACTTTTCAATTCTATGAGCCGTGAGGGTCTCATAGAGGCTTTTCTCCCTACGGATCGAGAGGATCTCATAGGCGGATTTTCTCCTTAGGAATCGTGAGGATTCCTAAGTGTGGTTTTCTCTTATAAGTCGTAGGGATCCTATAAGAGAATTTTCCCTCTTACGAGTCGAGAGGATTCGTAAGCGGTTGTTTCCTTCCTCGTCGAAATTCGACTTCGGAGAGTGAGACCCGTGAATAGTATGCAAGAGACCATTTTGGATTGACTTGCAGGGCCCCATTGCTCAAGAAGCAAGCTTTTCAATCCTTACTGCCTGAGACGCTTTCTTACAAATTGAGACGAATCGGGAATTTGCTCGCGGAGAGGGCAATGGCTCTGCGAGTTGACATGAGTTAAGAGGCTCTCATCACGGAGTGTTTGTATCCGTGAGTCGAGGAGTTTGCTAGGGATTATTTTTTTCCCGAGCACCAAGGATTATTTGTTTCCTTGGGGTTTGAAACGAGTCGAGGATTCCCACGGAGGCGCTGGCGGCTCTGCAGGTCGACGCGGATCAGGAGGCTCTCATCAAGGAGTGTTTGTATCCGTGAGTCGAGGGATTTGCTAGGGATTATTTGTTTCCCGAGCGCCAAGGATTATTTGTTTCCTTGGGGTTTGAAACGAGTCGAGGATTCCCACGGAGGCGCTGGTGGCTCTGCAGGTCGACGCGGATCAGGAGGCTCTCATCAAGGCGTGTTTGTATCCGTGAGTTGAGGGATTTGCTAGGGATTATTTGTTTCCCGAGCGCCAAGGATTATTTGTTTCCTTGGGGTTTGAAACGAGTCGAAGATTCCCACGGAGGCACTGGTGGCTCGGCAGGTCGACGCGAATCAGAAGGCTCTCGTGAAGGAGTGTTTGTATCCGTGAGTCGAGGGATTTGCTAGGGATTATTTGTTTCCCGAGCGCCAAGGATTATTTGTTTCCTTGGGGTTTGAAACGAGTCGAGGATTCCCACGGAGGCGCTGGTGGCTCGACAGGTCGACGCGAATCAGGAGTCTCTCGTCAAGGAGTGTTTGTATCCGTGAGTCGAGAGATTTGTTGGGAGAGTATGGCTCCCTCTTTGTTTACGCCCTTGGATTGTATACAGGGATCGATGTGATCTTAACTGTAGGGCCAAAAGTTTCATTCTTTCATTTTTTTTATTCTTTCCGCGAAGCTCTATCATTTCAGCTTTTATATCGCGAAGGTCGCGATTGCCCAATCATTTCGGCTATTTTTCGCGGTGCCCAATCATTTCGGCTGTTTATTTTATTTTTACTCGCTGCTTTTTATTGCGAGTTGCCCAATCATTTCGGCTATTTCGCATGCATACATTTTACTTGCTTCTTTTTATTGCAAGTTGCCCTATCATTTCGGCCATTTCGTATGCATGTGCGGCTTACTGGCTTTTCGCCGTAAACCTGAACTTGGACACTGATTTCGGCATCAGCACCGCTACAACTGGGATATCGCCAGGAGCGAATCATCATTTGCTTCTGTCATTGAACAAAGGAGGGTTAGCGACCAGGGTTAGGGTCCTGTCGACTAAGGCTTTTGACTTTATGAGCCGTAAGGGTCCCACAAAGCTATTTCTCCCTACAAGTCATGAGGATCTTATAGGTGTATTTTCTCCTTAGGAATCGTGAGGGTTCCTAAGTGTTTTGTTCCTCTGTAAGTCGTAAGGATTCTACAGGAGGGTTTTCTCTTTGTAAATCGAGAGGATTTACAAGGGTTATGCGAACATATCCCCAGTCACGGATGGACCTTGGTTAGGGAAATGTTATTCGCGCCCGTGGATTGTATACAAGGGTCAGTATTGAGCCACTTGTAGGGCAATATCGAAGGTTATGGAGGTTGCTTAAGCACAGGTTTAGATCTCTGTAATTTAAGACTTTCAAATCTTACGAGCCGTGAGGGTCCCATAAGAGCGTTCTCCTTACGAGTCGTGAGGATCTCGCAAGTGTATTTTCTCCTTAGGAATCGTGGGGACTCCTAAGTGTGTTGTTCCCTTGTGAATCGTAAGGATCTCACGCGGGTGGTTTCTCCTTATAGGGTCGAGAGGACCCTACAAGTGCTTCTTAACGAGGTTGCGCCCTTTCGGGTTTTCACAAACACTCGTCGGTAGTCCTGCTGTTTTTACTCACGGAGCCCTCTCGGGTTTTCATCCGTGCCCATTTTTCTTATGGACGTACCGCTTTTATTTTATTTTATTTTTTTCTTTTTCCCTCTTTTTTTTTTACGAGGTCGCGCCCTTTCGGGTTTTCACGAACACTCGCCGGTAGCCCTGCTGTTTTTACTCACGGAGCCCTTTCGGGTTTTCATCCGTGCCCCTTTTTGCTTATGGACATACCGTTTTTATTTTATTTTATTTTTATATGTTTTTTTATATCTCGTCAGCCTAAAGATGCTGCGGTAGTAGTTTAAAGACGTTTCGGTCTGCTATTATTTTAAGGACATTTCGGTCCGCTGTTAGTTTAAGGACATTTCGGTCCGACATTGGGAAGTTGGCTACTGCTTATAAAACTTGAGCTTAAGACGATAGCGAGCGGACATGGTCGTCGTCATCTATCATTGACCTAGGCTGTGGCTCATTAAGCGTAGTATTTCTTCAGGAAGCGACCGTTTATCGGCCTGAAAGGCCTTTCACCGTGCATGTCCATGAGTAGATAGGCCCCACCTTGGTAAACTTTATCTATGATGTACGGTCCTTCATAATTTGGCTCGAATTTTTCCCGCTTGGCGCGATTGGGAATCATAGGCCTTTTGACCACTAGCACGAGTTCGCCTTGGTGGAATGTCCTCGGTCGGGCCAATCTTTCGTATGAGCGCGTCATCTTTGCTTTATAAGCTTCCAGATTTTGTTGCGCTATGAGCCTAGTTTCATCAAGGGTGTCAAGCTCCTCAAGCCGAAGGTGAGCATTTTCTTCGTCCGTTAGCTCGTGGTGAACTGCCACTCGTAGAGAGGGTAACTCTATCTCGAGAGGGAGTACTGCTTCCGTACCGAACACCAACGCGTACGGCGTTGTGTTCGTGGCCGTCTTGAATGTAGTTCGATATGCCCAAAGAGCTTCTTGCAGTCTTTCGTGCCAATCTTTCTTATTACGGGACACCGTTTTCTTCATGATTTTTGTCAAGGTCTTGTTGAAGGCCTCGGCGAGACCGTTAGCTCGTGGATTATAGACTGAGGAATGTCTCCAGTCTATGTTATGCTGCTGTGCGAAGCGGCTGATTTTATGACTTCGGTAGGCTGGCCCGTTATCGGAGATGATCCGCCTCGGAGTTCCAAACCGATATATGACGTGCGTTTTGAAGAAATGGAGGATATTCTCCGTCTTCACTTCTCTCAATGGTACTGCTTCTGCCCACTTAGAGAAGTAGTTAGTCGTCGCTAGGATGAAACGATGTCCTTTAGACGATGCTGGTTCGATGGGGCCGACTATATCAGTCCCCCACATTTCGAATGGCCAGCTAGCTACCGTTGGATGCAATGGATTTGGGTGCTGGTGGATGAAGTCCCCATGAATCTGGCATGAGTGACATTGCTTCGCATATTCGATGCAGTCTTGAATCATCGTGGGCCAGTAATAGCCCATCCGTTTGATCTTCAACTTCATCTTTGGACCTACTTGGTGAAAACCGCAGATTCCGTCATGAACCTCCTGAACGACTCTTTCCGATTCGTCCGGTCCTAAGCATCTCAGCCACAGAGAATCGAATGACCTCTTGTATAGAGTATCATTGACGAAGGCGAAAGACAGAGCTCGTTTTATGAGTTGATGTCTTGCGGACGCATCTTCGGGCATTTGGTGGGACTTGAAGTAGTCTATAAAGACTTCACTCCAATCCTCAACCTTCTCATGATCTTTTATTTGCAAGGTCGCTTGTTCAGTCACTCCCTTTTCTTCGGGCGATCCCGGAGGTATTTCTGCGGGGGCGAGCACCCGACGACTTTGTACCATGATTCTAACGTCATCGAGGTTCTCGTCAGCCATTTCTTTAGGAAGTTTGGCCAACGCGTCCGCTTTACTGTTATCCGCGCGTGGTATGCTCTCCAAAGTATAGGAGGGAATTTGGGTTAGCAGTTGTTGCACCTTTTCACCGTATTTTACCAATTCCGGTTTGCATGTTTGGTAATCGCCGTTTACTTGACTAACGACTAGTTGCGAATCTCCGTATATGAGGAGGTTTTCAATTCCCATGTCAATGGCGATCTCGAGGCCTGCTATCAGAGCTTCGTATTCGGCTTCATTGTTTGTCCTCGGTTCCGTCAGGGAGAACGCGTAGCGCATTATCCCACCTTATGGAGTTATAAAGATGAGTCCTACCCCTGATTTGATTATAGGAGTACTTTGTTTGCGCTTCTTCACGGAAGATGCTCCGTCAAAATAAAGCTCCCATCGGGTATTATCACCATCGATCGCATCAAAAGCATGTTCGTCTGGAAGATCGCAGTTTAAAGGAGAGTCGGTCGGTATCGGGTGCTCAGCAAGGAAGTCGGCGATGGCCTGGCCTTTTACTGCTTTGAGTGGTCGATATGCTATCGAGAACTCCATTAAGAGCAGGGCCCATTTAGCGAGTCGTCCTGTCAACATGGCCTTTGACATTAGATATTTGAGAGGGTCCACCTTTGAAATGAGATAGACTTCATGCGCTAATGCGTAATGTCTAAGCTTTGTTATTGCGAAGATCAACGCCAGGCAGTGTTTTTCAATGGGGGAGTAATTGCTTTCTGCCCCCAGCAGCACTCGACTTAAGTAGTAAAGTGCTCTTTCTTTCCCCTGGTCATTCTCTTGTGCCCATAATGTGCCCAAAGAACCTTCAAGGGCGGCCGTGTAAAGAATGAGAGGCTTTCCCTTCACTGGAGCAGCCAACACTGGAGGGTTTTGCAGGTACTGTTTGATCTCGTCTAGTGCGCTTTGGCACTTTTGATCCCAGACGAACGGGGTTCCCTTCTTCATCAGGTGGCTGTAAGGACGACACTTTCCTGAGAGGTTGGCTATAAATCGCCGTATGTACGCGAGCTTCCCTTGGAGAGACCGCAGCTGTTTGAGAGTTCTCGGCGGAGGCATTCCCATGATTGCCTTGATCTTGGATGGATCTATCTCGATACCTCGGTGTCGAACGATGAATCCCAGGAATTTGCCCGAGGAAACCCCGAATGCACACTTCAGAGGGTTCATCTTCAAGTTGTATTGTCGAAGACGTTGAAATACGGTCTTCAGATGCTCGAGATGTTCCTCATATGATTTGCTTTTAACAACGAGGTCGTCGATATAGCATTCTACGATTTCGTGTATAAGGTTATCGAAAATCTTCGTCATGGCCCTTTGGTAGGTTGCACCGGCGTTCTTTAAACCGAAGGGCATCACCTTGTAACAGAATATTCCCAAAGGAGTCCGGAAAGCCGTATGTTTCTGGTCTTCAGGGTGCATTTTTATTTGATTATATCCTGATGAGCCGTCCATGAATGAGAAAATCTCATGTGTGGACGTATTGTCTATCATCAGTTCGGTGACTGGTACTGGGAAATCATCCTTCGGGCAGGCTTTGTTGAGATCCCGAAAGTCCACGCATATGCGCACCGTCCCATTTTTCTTCATCACTGGGACGATATTAGCAATCCATTCAGGGTATTGAACCTCCTGGATAAAGCCGGAGTCTATCAGCTTTTTGACTTCAGCGTTGATGCTCATCTCAAGCTCAAGCCGCATTCTTCTCGGCGCTTGTTTGACTGGCTTGACACTCGGGGATATTGCCAGTCTATGTACAGCAACTTCTGGATCAAGTCCCGGCATCTCGGAATAGTTCCATGCGAAGCAATCTTTATGCTGTACAAGGACGTCCTTTAACGCAGCCACCTTTTCTTCAGACAGCAGCTCGCTGACGAATGTCGGTCGCGGATCGTTTATCGTCCCCAACTCAATTTTCTTGAGGTTATTTGCAGTGGTATGTATTCCAGTTCTTTCGGAGCTGGGGGAAATTCTGAGATCTTCTCATCATTGCTGTTTTTGAGGCACCAGGGAAGGCTGTCCATGTTCTCGGATTCTTCTTGTTGTATCGTTATCGTGTGACAGGTACGAATTCGCTTCCAATCCCAATGTGGAACTGGTCTTTCTTTCGTGGCCTTAGGCTCGTGCTTTTGTGGTGGTGCTACCTTCCAGTTGTTGGACAGAGCGAATTTACCAAGCTGGTATTGATCTTCGACCCAATTCTTGAAGGTGAAGCAATCTTCAAGAGGATGACCTACTACTCGATGGTAAGAGCAATAGTCCGGGTGTGAGGCTTCGCCTGCTTGTTCAGGGTGTTTAGACTCCTGCAGCGCGAGCATCTGATGTTTTAGAGCAAGCTCAAATATCCTCCTTGTCTTATCCCGAGGAAAAGAGTATGCTCGACTCATTTTCTTCATGAGGGATAGATCAATAATGCTCGACTCCCATTTGCGTGGCTTCTTAGCCCTGCTTTGTTGTTGTTGAGTGCCTTTTTGGCCTCTCGACTTATTTCTGCTTTTGAGCTGAGCCTTCTTTATAACAGGTTGACAAGGAGCGGCATTTTCATCCTTTACAGCCTGTTGGAGAAGGCGTTGCGTCTTGGCTTTCTCGTAGATGGCCGTCTCACGGTTGTGATCATCTCGGACCTTTTGACCAGCTTTCTTTACAAGTCTGTCCATTTGTTCCTCGAACGACGGACTGGGCTCTTTTGCATTTGGAACTTTCACTGGCTTAGGATTAGCGTCCTCCCATTGAGCATCCGCTTCTTCATCAAGGTCATATACGACGTAGCAGCCGGGTAGTAACTCTCGTTTCTTTGAACGGATGTATCCAAGCCCTCTTGTTTCCATTCTCCCGTTAGGCAGTTTGCGTTGAGTCCCGGGAATGTTCCAGACCTTGTCATAGAATTTGGCCTTTCTAACGGTCTGTGTGAAGGATATCCCCTGGCGTTTCAGCAGTTTCTTCAAACCTTCGGTATAATATCTGGGAAGACGGATAGGCTGAAGCCTGTCGAGCGTGGGATCCGCACCATGCCAAACTTCTTTTTCCACGTTGTTTTCTTCAGAACGGTAGAATAGGATTGCCTTCTCGCCTTTTCGTCCGGGAGGGATATAAAATGTCTGTAATTCTTCTACGCTGTCGGTGTCGAGTGCATCCAGTTCTTTGTAATGTTCAAGCGGTACCATGGTTATCTGCAGACTTCGCTCTTCATCAGCGGAAACCCGTATTGAAGGCCGAGCAGGGAATACAGCATGAACTTCATCCTCCGAATCACTGCCGAAGATCAATGAAGGAACGGATGGTCCTGGCCTGGTGGATTGGGATGGTCCTGAATAAATTATATCCTCCTCCTCCTCGGTGTCACTGCCGAAGACAGGGATGGTGGCGTTAGTTTTGTTCTCCGGCTTGTGACACATTTCCGTGTCTTCGAAACTCGGTAAGAAGTATTTGGCATCTTCATACTTGCGAACTTCGTTCACGGAAAACGGATTCAACTCTCTTGCCACAGTGTACTCGAGACCATCCCTACAATATTTCATACACTGATGCTGTGTAGAAGGGATGATATTGTACTCGTGTAACCATGGTCGACCGAGCAGAGCATTGTAGCACGTCTTGGCATCTATGACATGGAATTTAATATCTGTGACGAGCAACCCGAAGCGTAACGTCAATATCACAGATCCAAGGGTTTTCGATGATTGGGAGTCGAACCCGGAGATGGTGATCTTGTCTCGGGCGACGTGTTGGACACTCATGCAAATTTTCTTTAACACCCGCACATTGAGCAAATTGACAGACGATCCGTTATCGACCAAGATTTTACCTATCTTTATGTCATGGCAGTATCCTGAGACATAAAGGGGACGATTGTGTTCACACGTCCCGAGGAGAAGGTCTTCATCGCCAAAAGCAACGTCGGTCGTGTGTACCTCTTCCAATTCGTCCTTCATCTTTTGTTCGGCCAGGAAGGCTTGGAACTGGTCCGGCTGTTGTAGGGCTTTAATCAAAGAATCCCTCGCCTCTTTTGATAGTAACAGGGCATCGAGAATGCTGAGTTGTGAGGGTAGCTTTCTCAGATGCGCCAAGACATTGTAATCCACTTTATTCCTCTTTGGCGGGTTCTTGGCGGTTAACTCTTCTGCAACTCGGTCATCCAAGGCGATGTCTTCAGAGACCTTTTCTTTCCCTTTGTCTTTCTTGTTTAAGGGTCCGGGATTCTTTTCGGGTAACGTCCGATTGCGTAGCTGTATATTCTCGCAAGCCTTTGGTCCTTCTTCTTTTCCCGAAGTGGATTCTTTAAAGAGGGGGCCAAGCTCTAGCTCCTCATCAGAATCGCTCCCAAATATAGGTACTTGTGATCCTCCGGTGTCAATCATGTAACAATCACCGCTAGTTTTATCAAGCACTTTGGTCGTTCCGCTCTGCTCTCGGCTGGCTTTGCGCTTTTCCCGCTTAAACTGTTGCCGGTGAGTAACATATCCTTGCCACCACTTATCGAAAGTTTTGCACTCTTTAGTGGGATGCGACACCTTCCGATGGTACAAGAAATAGAAGGGGTGGTTTTCCATTTCACCAGTAATGTTTTTCTCGGAGGGTGGTAGCTTTACGCCCATCGACACAGCTTTAGCAAATCTCTTCTTTATCTTGAATTTGATTTTATCTGTGGTGGGTGTATTTTGTTCTAGCGGGAGTATCGCAATTCTTTCGTCAAGGCGTTGGCGTTTGGCCCTTTCGAATATAACCGTTTCGTTATCCCGATCAGCTTTGCTCTTTAAGAACGCCTGATTTAGGAACGCATCAATCACTTCATCCGACGGCTCTAGAATTTTTAGTGCAGGCTCTGCCCCCAGCTTTTCAGCACGAGGAGTCTCCTCATCGCTTATGGACGAATGGGAAATCACATGGCAACTTGCCACATGTTCTTCAGATTCATTTGACGAACTACCTCCCTCATCTTCTTCTTGGAAGACATGGTTGAGGAACTCTTGCAATGTAATGGGAGTCCGCGCCTTCTGGTTGTACTCTTCCAGCGCGTCAATTTGCTTTTGCAAGTCCGTGCGCCTATCGCTAGGCTTCACCGGCTTCTTGGCCTTCTTCTTTTTCTTCAAAGACTTTGACGACTGGCTACTAGTGCTCGAACCCCCATCATTGGTCTTTGGAGTTGGACGTGGCTTCAACATCCCCTCAACGACCTGCGGTTCCAATGGGTTCTTCCACTTGATCGCCGGACATGTCCGAAGATCATTTAGCATTCTCTTCGTTTTCGATGATAATACAACCTCCCACGGAGTTTCTTCAATGACAGAGCATGTTGCCCCCGGCGTATTCGTCCCTTTAGAGGTGTGGGGCTGTGGGGGATTCACCTTCCATTTATCAGATAATGCAAATTTGCCCTGTCTATACTGGTTTTCAAGCCAATTTTTGAAGACGTGGCAGTCCTCAATCGGATGGACTAGCACTCGATGATAAGGGCAGTAATTAGGCTCGTTGACGTCACTTGGTTGCAACGGACGTTTTGGATCTGGCAGATTTATGAGTCTGTTGCGTAATGCCAGCTCGAATAACCTCTTCGTTTTATCGCGGGGAAAGGAATAAGGATGTCCCATCCTATCCTCAAGGGGTACGTAAGGGCGCGTATTGTTTGGACGAACAACCGGCTTCGAGTCGCTCGGTTGTTGTTGAGCATTAGCGACAACGATCGCTTTTCCCTTTCCTCTGTCATTTCGGGAATCCGGCTTTGGGAGAGGGGCTTTATGGCCCATCTGGTCCATCTGCGCTAGTTTGTCAATTAAAGCCTGGAAGGAAGTCGGCTTGAAAAACATCATAAACTGTGAGATGGTTGCTTGTGGATCAAGGGTTCCGACAAACATTCCTACCGCAGGGGCTTCTTCTATGCGCTGCTCACACTTCGACCATAGATTACGCCACCGTATAGCGTACTGAACCCATGTCTCGCCGGGTTTTACCCTGGCGTTAATCAGTGCCGTCATCGGGGTACGTTCACTGGCACTTGCAAAACGCTGGGTAAACGCAGCTCCATTTCCGCGAAGGTTTTGATAGAATCATTAGGGAGTTCAGAGTACCACTCGAACGCCGTATCTGATAGACTTCCAACAAATTGGCGGAGCAAAAGCTTGTCATCGCCGCCGGTGTTACCGCAAAGCGCCCTGAACTGGGCGACATGCTGATGGGGATTGCCGGTCCCTTTGTAGACATGAAACTTGGGAATTGTGTAACCCGGCGGGTACTTGATTTGGTCATACCAGCCTGGATATGGCCGCCCCGTTTTTACGACGTGGCCGGCTGCTTCGGCCGCATGATGAACCTTTATTTGCTGGGCTATGTATTCGTCCAGATCAGTCTTAGAGATTGTATCCTCTTTAGCTGTTAATAGAGCGGGCTGCGGATTCAACGTCTCTCCCTTATCATCTCCAAGGACGATTAGGGGTTCTTCAGCGGGAGGATCTTGTTGTATCATCATCCCTATCATGTCCTGGAAGAGGAGGCTCATACGCTGTATGTTGGCCGCTTGTTCAGCAGCCTCTTTGTCCCTCTTTTCCAGTACTCGGCGAAGGAACTCGGCGTCGGTCTCTTCCTCCCGGCGCTCATCTAAGGACGTCTCAGGGTTCTCTTTTGGCTCCGTGAGTGCAGCCATTGTAGTCATCATCTCCTGGAGCTTTTGTTGCTGCTCCTGAGTCTTGGTCACTGATCGGGTAAGCGGTCGGTGACCCGTAGAAGTGCGGCTTTCCTCCTTTCCAGAAGCCATATAAACCGTATGAACTGTTATGCCCCCTGACTTGGGGCGTTTAGGTTTACCGCTTTTAGACTTTGCCATTGACGCGGGGGTTTTCTCTGGCCTCCTCCTTTTGTGGGCCGTTGAGGTTGAAGGAACCATTGTAGGGGGCACCCTAGCAGCTGCTGTCCGCTGCTGTTTAATGGGACAATCCTTGTCTTTTTTCACCTTTGCCTTTTTCTGGCGACGAAAGTGGTCCGGGTCAATCACGGAGTCTTGAACCCTACGCCAAACCTTGTATATTTTTGACGACAGCCGTTGAGGGGGCTGTTCCAGCTTTGTCTCTGGAGCTCTCTCCGCAGGTGGAGGAGATCTCTTCAATGTAGCGGTCGGAGAGTTCTTCCGTACCCTTCTCAGCAGCTCAAAGCTGTTCCTAGTTGGAACAGCAGCGTTGACTTCCACCACTGGAGCCGGTGGAGTTAGCCCTGAGGGAGTGTTGCCCCCTGCCTTCCTCACTCGTTGCCAATGGCGACGTCGAGCACGGCGAGCCGTTGGGATTGGCTCAGAGATAGTTTCTTTTTGCCCCCTGTCTGAATGAGGCGCCGCCGCTGTTAACCTCTTAAAGACTGAGGTTGTCTTTTGAGGGGTGATATTCAACCTGCCGAAGACGGATCCTTGAGCAGGGGCAGGAGCAGGAATCGTCAGTCTTGAAAAGACTGACTCTTTGACAGGGGAAGCCGCTTTAACAACTTCCTGAGCAGCGGCCGTTGCCCTCTTTGGGACGGCCACTCTATGATTCTGATCCAGTCTGGCGAAAACGGAGGCTGTTGGTTTGGTAACGGGCGACCCGTTGACAGGGGCCGTCGTAGCAGTGAGCCGGTCGAAGACCGACTTCTTGTTCGCCTCCGGTGCATGTATCGGCATAGAGAAGCTTGTCGGTGGGATCATGGTCCCGAAGAATAAGCCAGTGGTGGCTTGGGCCACCTGGTCTATTGGCAGAGTGAGGAAAGAGGCCGCTTGGGGCCCATATGCTACACCTCTAGGTGAGATGGAGCGTTTGTTGCAGTGGCACTTCGAGCAGTTGGTGCAGTTAGAGGCCATTGAATCTTGAATTCTACTCCAAGTAAAAGACCAAATCTTAGTAGCTTGAAATCCGAAGACAACTGTTCCCCCAATCAGAGCAAGGCTCTGCTTGAATTTTGAAAATTCAAATTTGGAAGCAACGCTTCAGTTCCCGTGCGCTGCGCGCAACGCGCCACGTGTCAGAAGTTGACACGGCAGCACAACGCCCAAGGCAGTACGTCCAATCAGAGCAAGACTCTTTAAAAAACATAAGCAACGTTCAATTGCGCAAGCGCACGGCAGCGCGACACGTGTCTGCGCAGTTGCGCAAGCACAAACTGCGCAAGCGCACGGCTGCACGACATGTGTCTGCGCAGTTGCGCAAGCGCTGTTGCGCAAGCGCACCTCTGCGCGACACGTGTCTGCGCAGTTGCGCAAGCGCCTCACTGCGCGACACGTGTCACGCGCTGGTGAGTTGCGCAATAACAGAATGAAGATTTAAGGATTTTTTTCTGTTCTTGTTTAAACAAGAAGATTTCTTCTGTAAAACAGGGGCCTTTGGATCAAAGATCCAACGGTGGGGAAAATTCCCCAAATCACTCAGAAAAGATCTTTTTAACAAATTTAACTGATTTTTGAGCACTATAAGAAGAACCCCAGACCCCATTTCAAAGGGATAGAGAATTGGATTAAAAAAAAGAAAGAGAGAAAAGAGCTCTGGAGAACTTCTTGAGAATACAAAAAAAAAGAAGGTAAAAACCTTTGAAATAAGAGAAAATTCTCTTAGGAATAGATCATTGATCTAAAAGACTTCAATAAATAAATAAATAAATAAAATAAAAAAAAATAGTGCCTTGCACTTGTTAGAGAACCTCTGGTTCTCTGAGATAGAAAGAAAGAAAAGATTTTTCTTCTTTCTTTGATCTAAATTTAGATCAAGAAATTTAAAAGTGCTCTGCACTCCTTTCCTTGAATCTAAAAGATTCTTGGTGCTTTGCACAAATGCAATGCATTACTTGAAGGGCCAGACCCAAATCAAAAAGACCTAGCAGGCCAAAATAAATTGCAAAGCAAGAAAAGGGCTGAGCCCAAATAAAATTGATGCTCTGCATTATTTATAAAGAACAGAGCCCAAAAACAAATTGATGCCCTGCATCTTTTCTGGGCAAAGCCCAAATAAAAAAATAAAAGGAAATGCAAAAGCAATGTTGGACATTTTTTTTACTGGACTTAGCCCAATCGTGGCCATAAGTCCTTAAATTAAAATTGGCTGAGCAAAATGGCTCTCCTAAATCAATCTACATCCGGTTCGAGGGTACATCTCCGAACTCCTTTGACATCCATCGTTGTAATTCCTCAACGACGTCAAAGAGGTGACGGGTCCCAACGGCCACACATCTAATATCGGACCGAAACGTCCCTAAACTAATATCGGACCGAAACGTCCCTAAACTAACATCGGACCGAAACGTCCCTAAAACTACTATCGGACCACCACGTCCCTAAACTGGCACAATAGAGCCCAAATGCTCTTTTGTCGGATCTAAACGGTCCCGTTAAGTCGATCTTAGTCTCAAACTGGACTAACGTATCCTTAACAAACGTTTAAGGTGATCTTAGCCCCAAACACGGCTAACGTATCCTTAAACATTCAAATGGATTATAAAACTCCCAATCGACTCTGGTTCGAGGGTACATCTCCGAGCTCCTCTGATACATGTCGTTGTAATCCTTCAACGACGTCAGAGAGGTGACGAGTCCCGATGGCCATACATTAAATTAATCACTACGTTGAGTTGATCTTAGTCTAAAACAGGACTAACGTATCCTTAACGAACGTTTAAGTCGACCTTAGCCGCAACGCGACTAATGCATCCTTAAACTGAAAACACCAAACCCAAATCTAAGTAAATACGGATTTGGACTAATCCACGTCCTACGGGCGACGACATTACTCAGTCTCCGTATACAATCCACGGGCAACCATAAACAAAACAGACATACACGACACGAAGTGAAATTCTGGAGAAGGAGAAAGTTGTTACCGCGAAGCGGTAGCGTAATTAACTGCAGGGGTTTGCGCCTGCAGGGAAGAGCGTCCCCACAATCAAAAACCCCTCTAGCGAGGGGGAATCTGACAAAGTCTGATACATCGTTCGCGTCCGTCTAAACCTTCGATACACGGTGGCATAAATCAACTTGGCATTTTCGGAGAGGTGGACGGATAAAACCAATTAGCATCTGCCCCGAATCTCAGCGTCAGGACATCGCGGTCCTGTGCGCCGCCTTTCGGAGGGGAACAACAACCATTTAACAAACCGCGATTGGTTCGCGAAGACGACACACGAAGTGTGGAGTGGAAAGAGGAAGAGGTCCCACCGGGCGTGCCAGAATCTGTTCCCCTTCGAAAGACGGCGCACGGGACCGCGATGTCCTGGCGCTGAGATTCGGGGCAGATGCTATTTGGTTTTATCCGTCTACCTCTCCGAAGATGCCAAGTTGATTTATGGCACCGTGTATCGGATGTTTAGACGGATGCGGCCGATGTAGCAGACTTTGTCAGATTCCCCCTCGCTTGAGGGGTTCTTGATTGTGGGGACGCTCTTCCCTGCAGGCGCAAGCCCCTGCAGTTAATTACGCTACCGCATCGCGGTAACCACTTTCTCCTTCTCCAGAATTTCACTTCGTGTCGTGTGTGTTTGTTTTGTTTGTGGTTGTCCGTGGATTGTATACGGAGACTGAGTAATGATGTCGCCCGTAGGACGTGGACTAGTCCAAATCCGTATTTAATTAGATTTGGGTTTGGTGTTTTTAGTTTAAGGATGCATTAGTCGCGTTGCGGCTAAGATCAACTTAAACGTTTGTCAAGGATACGTTAGTCCTGTTTGAGACTAAGATCAACTTGACGGGGTGATCCATTTAATATATGGCCGTCGGGACTCGTCGCCTCTCTGACGTCGTTGAAGGATTACAACGACAGATGTCAGAGGAGTTCGGAGATGTACCCTTGAACCAAGGTCGATTTGGAATTTCATCGTTCATTTGAGTGTTTCAGGATACGTTAGCCATATTTGGGGCTAAGATCAACTTAAACGGGACTGTTTAGATCCGGCAAAAGAGCATTTGGAGGCTCTATTGCTCCAGTTTAAGGACGTGGTGGTCCATGTTCCAGTTTAGGGACGTGGTGGTCCATTATTAGTTTAAGGACGTTTCGGTCCATCGCCAGTTTAAGGACGTAGTGGTCCATCATTAGTTTAGGGACGTCTCGGTCCGATATTAGTTTAGGGACGTCTCGGTCCGATATTAGTTTAGGGACGTCTCGGTCCACGAGTTTAAGGACCTCGCAGTCCATATGGGTGTGTGGTCGTCGGGACCCGTCACCTCTTTGACGTCGTTGAGGAATTACAACGATGGATGTCAAAGAAGTTCGGAGATGTACCCTCGAACCGGATGTAGATTGATTTAGGAGAGCCAATTTGCTCAGTCAGTTTAATTTAAGGACTTATGGCCACTATTGGACTAAGTCCAGTTGAAAATGTCCAACATTTATTTGCTTTTGCATTGCATTTCTCTTTATTTTTATTTGGGCAATTTGTTTTGGGCTCTGCCCTTTATAAATGATGCAAAGCATCAATTTCATTTGGGCTCTGCCCTTCTTATTGCTTTGCAACTTATTTTGGCCTGCTAGATCTTTTTAATTTGGGCCTGGCCCTTCAAGTAATGCATTGCATTTGTGCAAAGCACCAAGAACCTTTTAGATTCAAAGCACTTTTTATCCCTTGATCTAAATTTGGATCAAAGAATAACAAGTTTTTCCTTGTTTCAGAGAACCAAAGGTTCATAGCAAGTTCAAGGCACGATTTTTATTATTTTTATTTCTTTATTTATTTGTTGAAGATCACTGATCTTGTTCTTAGATCAATGATCTATTCCTAAGAGAATTTTCTCTTGTTTTAAAGGTTTTTACCTTCTTTTTTGTGTTCTCAAGGAGTTCTCAAGAGTTCTCTTCTCTCTTCTTTTTTTTTTAAAACCAGATGTGTGTATTTGAAATGAGGTCTGGGGTCCTTTTTATAGTGCTCAAAAATTAGTTAAATTTGTTAAAAAGATCTTTTCCTGAGTGATTTGGGGAATTTTCCCCACCGTTGGATCTTTGATCCAAAGGCCCCTGTATTACAGAAGAAATCTTCTTGTTTTAACAAGAACAGAAAAAATTTCTTTAAATCTTCATTCTGTTTTTGCGCAACTCCCCAGCGCGTGACACGTGTCGCGCAGTGAGGCACTTGCGCAACTGCGCAGACACGTGTCGTGCAGTGAAGCGCTTGCGCAACAGTGTTTGCGCAACTTCGCAGACACGTGTCATGCAGCGGTGCGCTTGCGCAGTTGTACTTGCGCAACTGCGCAGACACGTAGCGCGCTGTGGTTCACTCGCGCAACAGCGTTTGCGCAACTGCGCAGACACGTGTCACGCAGCGGTGCGCTTGCGCAGTTGTGTGTGCGCAACTGCGCAGACACGTGTCACGCAGCGCAGCGCTTGCGCAACTGAGCGTTGCTTTTGCTTTTTAAAGAGCCTTGCTCTGATTGGACGCACTGCCTTGGGCGTTATGCTGCCGAGTCAACTTCTGACACGTGGCAAGTTGCGCGCAGCGCACGGGAGCTGAAGCGTTGCTTCAAAATTTGAATTTTTGAAATTCAAACAGAGCCTTGCTCTGATTGGGGGAACACCACTGTGGACACAGGCCAATCCTCGCCCTCCGGAGGCCCGACGAATACATACTGTAAGTCCATGTCACGCACCCCACAAACTTGCGGAGGCGGATTATATGAAAAACGATTATCAAAGCTTCGTAATACGGACTTGAGCGCATGAATCGTGTCTAAACCGTTACTAGCAAACTACGAAAGGTTTAACTACTTGGATTTGAAGTTATACCTCACGTTACTTGTCCTTCGGGTCTTCATCGCGGTCCTCCACTCCTCGTAGGCTCCTTGGAACATCGGCACCTCAATGGCCTCCTCGAGTCAAAGACGATCCACCCGAGAGCTCCTACTACAAGCTTGATCTCTAACTTGAGATAACTAGGTTGCTCAAAGTGCTAATCTAAGCTACCTAGGGGATATAGAGTGAGGTTATGGATGTATTAGTCTAGCTAACCCTTGATCTCAACACATGAGAGGTTACGGTTAGGGTTTCAAGAATGAGAGAGCTTGAGGAGAGAGAAGGTGATGATAAGAATGAAATATGATATTGTTTCTCACTTGATATATGAAGCATAATGAATAAAATGAGATTATTCATCATGCTACATAAATGCATTATGAGTGATTCACTATGTGAGTCATTAAGCATTTAATAATGCATTAATGACATGATGAATCACACATAATGAGTCAAAATATCATTTAATGCTAATGCCACCTTACCCCCCAAGTCACCATGCTTCTAGAAGCTTCCCGACAAATTACGAGAACGCCCCTCCTATCCGTGAAAACACGGAAAAACTTTAGACTGTATAAATCCAATAACCCGATACTAGAATCTGGCTTAAACCAAAACCGGCTAGTAAAAACTGTCCGAACGTCGTACGTGCGTTTAAACACGTATGCGTCCGAACGCTTGTCGTAAAACCATACGACCTCTATATCGTTTCGCCTAGAGCAGGGAAACTCTCTGTGTGGGACTCTAAAGACTCGACACTACGCTGGCAGTGGGTTTAACCACAGACCACAAGCGGCACTAGCTGTACGTAACGGTCCCCAGGTAGATGTCGATAAGAAGGCCGATGAGGAAACCCATCCGAACTCCTACTGAGCCTGATGTGACGATTTCCGTACAGTCCGGTCTGTTCGTCTAAGACTATCGCATATCGGGCCTAGGGGGCGGCAAGCGTCAGTCCCCTAATAGCGGTATAAGTCGTGTCGGAGCATAGTCCGTTACACCTTGAGAAACTAATGGAACCTACCAGTAAATCTCGCATCTGCGCTGACACGTGTCGCGCAGCGCAAAGCGCAGCGCAACTGCGCCAGCGCATCTGCGCTGACACGTGTCGCGCAGCGCAGTGCTTCCGCAACTGAAGCGTTGCTTCCTTTAATTTTGTTTAAAATAGAGCTTTGCTCTGATTGGGCGCGCCTTCTTGGGCGCTGTGCTGACGTATCAGCGCCTGACATGTGGCGCGTTGCGCCCGAGATTTGAAGCGTTGCTTCAAAATTTGAATTTTGAATTTCAACAGAGCTTTGCTCTGATTGGGGAAACAGTTTCGTCATAGTCCAAACCAGGTCTTTGTCGAAAACCCTTTGCAACAAGTCTAGCCTTATAGGTTTCAACCTGTCCATCTACACAGAGCGTTGCTTCAAAATCCATTTGCATACTACAGGTTTTACCCCATCTGGAGCAATGTCCAAAGTCCATACTTTGTTAGTGTACATGGACTCCATTTCGGTCCACATTGCATCCAGCCATTTTACCGAGTCGCCGCTCTGAATGGCATGCTGGAAGCTAGTAGGATCATCGTTATCAATGATGCAATCTTCTCGATCCCCGTTTATGACAAAACCGTAGTATCTCTCGGGCGGATGAGACTGCCTACTACTTCTGCGGATAGACGCTGGTACATCCCTTTCTTCTTAAACTACTGGTTCTACCAAACTTTCAGTAATAGCTTGTGGTTCTGGAATTTCTTCCAGTTCTACTGCGCTCCCACTATTCTGATTTTCTAAAAATTCAGTTTCTAAGAAGTAGGCATGACGAGAAACAAAAACCTTTTGTTCCTCTGCGTAATAGAAATAATATACCTTGGAGTTCTTTGGATATCCCACAAGCTTACACTGTACTGAGCGTGCCTCGAGCTTGTCCGCATGCTGCTTTTTTACAAAAGCCGGACATCCCCATGTCCTAAAATGTTTAAGACAGGGTTTCTTCCCACTCCACATCTGATATGGTGTGGTAGGCACAGTCTTGGTTGGAACCTGGTTCAAAAGATATGCAGCTGATTCTAGTGCATAACCCCAGAAAGATCGCGGTAACTCAGCCTTACTCATCATGGAACGAACCATATCTAATAGGGTTCGATTCCTCCTTTCCGATACACCGTTGTATTAAGGTGTGTATGGAGGAGTAAGATGAGAGAGAATTCCATTCTCTTTTAAGTAACCCAGGAACTCGGCACTTAAGTATTCACCACTTCGATCAGATCTCAATGTCTTGATACTTTTGCCTGTTTGGTTTTCCACTTCACTCTTGTATTCCCGGAATTTCTCAAAGGCCTCAAATTTATGCTTCATCAAGAAGATATGTCCATACCTAGAAAAATCATCCGTAAAAGTAATGAAGTAGGAATAACCACCTCGCGCATGTGTAGACATTGGACCGCACACTTCACTGTGTACGTGTCCTAAGAGCTCGCTCGCTCTTACTCCGTGTCCAGTAAACGGAGTCTTTGTCATCTTTCCCATGAGATAAGATTCACAAGTAGCATAATATTGATATTTGAACGGAATCAAATATCCTTCTCTATGTAACTTCGTCAACCGTGTTTCATTGATGTGACCTAGTCTACAATGCCATAAGAAAGCCTGATTTATTTCTGGAGACTTTCTTTTAAGTGTGTTCTGGACATTGAAAACCTGAGCTTGATTCAAAACGTATATACCGTCATCTAATGTACCGGACCCAATCATAACTTGATTTAGGTGGATATGAACTACATAGCTTACGAATGTAAAAACATATCCCTCTCTCGAAAGTGAGGACACTGATATGATATTACAAGTCAAACTAGGTACATACAAACAGTTACATAGAATCAATATCTTCCCACTTGTCAAACCTAGGCGATATTCTCCCACAGATTCAGCGTCCACGCTCATTCCGTTTGCAACTCTGAGAGACAAATCACCTACCCTTATAACTCTACGGTTTCTCAAAGCATGTAATGAATTACAGATATGAGATCCTGCTCCGGTATCTAGTACTCAGGAAGTAGAGTTAATTGACAAACAGTTTTCTATTACAAAAACACTTGAGGCCGAAGCCACAACATGCTTCGTATCCTGGCTACTGGCTTCCAAAGCCCTGCAATCCTTCTGCCAATACCCGTTCCCATAATAATAGGAACATCCCTCCCTAGCTACACCAAGTCCCAAAACTTTTGCTCTTCCCTTTCCTCTTACTTTACTGACACCGTATATCGGCTTTGTAGAGGTCTTCTTCTTTTCACCCTTTGCTTTCGCCCTGGATGTAGAAGAAGAAGGTCCCCCATTAAGCAGAGCTTGTGTCTCCCTGGTTTCTTTCAGGGTGTAAGTAGAGGGTAGGGACTGTAGAAATAAGTCAGCGTATGACCTGTTTCTCAACGTGGTCTCCAGGTCCTTGAGCTCATCAATATAGCTAGTCATCGTAAGGACGTCGTACCCTACAGATGACCCGACAGCCAACCTCGCTTGAATTAATTCGTTCGAGGTCTCATATCTTGCGATATGATATTGCTCTCTATATAAATCTTTGTTATGGAGAAAGATGGAAACTGAGTCCATCTTCTCTTGCTGCTTCTGGTATACACTATCAACTGAAGCCAACACGAGGCACTTGGCTTTCGCTTTATCCTTTTCCCTTGTCTGACGGATATCCATATCCGCGACGGTGGAAACTGGACCTGGGACGGCGGGATCTTGAGTAGTAATAGGGTGGTCCAGCTTGTCATCGGCAATGGACATCTGGACAGACCTTTGCCAGTCATATAAGTTAGATTCAGTCAAATTGTTATCTAGATGTAACCTAGTCATGGTCACAAGGTCGCTGCAATGAGAGAGAGAGAAGAAAACACTTTAGCATGATGCTCTTGCAAGTTTAGATTGGTTTTTAATTTATCTAAACTGGATGGCTCCCACTGTTTCTCGAATCCTTCCTCAAACCATAAAAGAAGAATTAGCCAGGACTATTCTCGCTGTACAATACTTGTTTAACCGTTCAGCCAGGCCAGTGTCGGTACTTCGAGGGAGGTTTTCCAACGCTTTCGCGAAGTTCCTTAATTAAATAACCTCTTTTCTCTAGGGGCGTAGCCCCGCTGACACCTTTCTCGACACCTACTTGGTTTATAGCATTGATTGTTAAGTGACGAATCTCCTGATAAGTAGCATATACTCACAATAGGATCGGGATCCAAATATCATCGTATGATAATGTTGACGGAATCCTACCAACATTCATCAAACTTCAAATGGTATGCAACACTAGCAAGTTTCAGTTTCTTTAGAAACTCCCGATGTGGATTTTTGCCCCATGTTCTTATGACCTTGACTAAGGGCCAACAAATCATAAGTCACATGTCAAGTTCTACCCATCATTATCTTGTTAATTTGAACCCACCCGTATATACTCTTGACTAAGGGCCAAACAATGTAATACGACTGTCCCAAACCAACTCATCTATCTATGCAACAAATGAATACCCCAGCAGCTACCAATCACTATGTCTTGACTAAGGGCCAAACAAACATAGCTTGAATACTACTAACCATTCATAAGAAATGACGGAGGGCTACGACTGGTTTTGGCGAAACCGTGAACGTAGTGAACTTGATATAATCGAAGGAACCTGATAGCTTTTTAAAAGGAGTGGTTAAAGCTCCGTAATTAAAAAATTCTGCTCTTTTAAAATAACCGAGTGGTTTCTTTTAAATTTGTTCCAACGATTCAACTTTGGTTTATTTGCTTTGCATTAAAATAATGTGTCCCATCATTTAACCTATCATTGCAGAAAACAACGAAAATACAACGTCCTCTTATGCCATCCGCATTCGCCACTGGGTCCCGTCATCACCCGTTAGGTTACTTAACTAACGACAGAGCGGGGGCTGGGCTAGCGCGGGTGTAAAACATAAGTGATGTCTAAATAGCTATCATATATAGATATTATACATTCATCAGACGCAATAATAGGCATTCCAGATCACTGATGAACATTATTGGATATACAAGCAATCCGCGTTTGCTTTGAGCCTGCAACAAAAGACGGATTACACAGTTGTGATGAATAGCCATTACCCCACCCTAGACCCCTACGGGTACGGCAAACTACCCGCCAAGTACCCGAAGTGAAGCAGTCTCCCTCAACAACGTGAGTAGGCCACTAAACACTTCAACGTACGCGATAGTTTGTGTACCCCACCTTGGGTCTATCCTAGGAGCAAAAAACAGTAAATGAAATAATACAACGGTGGCTACAACCGCAACCTGGATGTGCCCCGCAAAAGAATATTACATCATATTACAATTTACATCGAATGAATGAATATAAAACCCATCTCAAACCCCGGCTAATCATCATAACGATCCAATCAAGTTCATATACACAAACAGTAAACATTACAGAAATGTGCAACCCCCTGCCAACCGACATACTAGCAGTTAGGGGAGGTTTACGAACACATTAAACATTACAGATAAAAACCCGATTAGCAAATAACTTAGAACATCGATCGACAACCCTTTTCCGTGTCTACCCCAAATGCAAGCCAGCACAGAAGTAACCTGGGCAAAAACAGAATATACAGGAAAACAAAACACCATAAAATATGAATTTCTGTGAAACTCTGAGTCAACTCGGCGTTGACTCGGCGGCGGATCCGCGGCCAAAAGCACCATTTGGTCGCGGTTCCGCGGCCGTATTGCCGAGTTGTGTCCTCGTATTTTTCCAGAATTCTTATAATACCCTGCTGTGAATTTTAAGGCATATCAAATATTTTTTTCAACACTTTTAAAATTAACAGAAACTGATAGGGTTTCGGGGTGTTGTTTTCGCGTTTTTCCGACGATCGAAGTTCTAATTAGTTGCTAACAAGCTAGTAAAGATTTAGTTGGCTCTGATACCACTGTAAATCCATGTCACGCACCCCACGAACTTGCGGGGAGGCGGATTATATGAAAAACGATTATCAAAGCTTCGTAACACGGACTTGAGCGCATGAATCGTGTCTAAACCGTTACTAGCAAACTACGAAAGGTTTAACTACTTGGATTCGAAGTTATACCTCACGTTATTTGTCCTTCGGGTCTTCATCGCGGTCCTCCACTCCTCGTAGGCTCCTTGGAATATCGGCACCTCAATGGCCTCCTCGAGTCAAAGACGATCCACCCGAGAGCTCCTACTACAAGCTTGATCTCTAACTTGAGATAACTAGGCTGCTCAAAGTGCTAATCTAAGCTACCTAGGGGATATAGAGTAAGGTTATGGATGTATTAGTCTAGCTAACCCTTGATCTCAACACATGAGAGGTTAGGGTTAGGGTTTCAAGAATGAGAGAGCTTGAGGAGAGAGAAGGTGATGATAAGAATGAAATATGATATTGTTTCTCACTTGATATATGAAGCATAATGAATAAATGAATAAAATGAGATTATTCATCATGCTACATAAATGCATTATGAGTGATTCACTATGTGAGTCATTAAGCATTTAATAATGCATTAATGACATGATGAATCACACATAATGAGTCAAAATATCATTTAATGCTAATGCCACCTTACCCCCCAAGTCACCATGCTTCTAGAAGCTTCCCGACAAATTACGAGAACGCCCCTCCTATCCGTGAAAACACGGAAAAACTTTAGACTTTATAAATCCAATAACCCGATACTAGAATCTGGTTTAAACCAAAGCCGGCTAGTAAAAACTGTTCGAACGTCGTACGTGCGTTTAAACACGTATGCGTCCGAACCCTTGTCGTAAAACCATACGACCTCTATATCGTTTCGCTTGGAACAGGGAAACTCTCTGTGTGGGACTCTAAAGACTCGACACTACGCTGGCAGTGGGTTTAACCACAGACCGCAAGCTGCACTAGCTGTACGTAACGGTCCCCAGGTAGATGTCGATAAGAAGGCCGATGAGGAAACCCATCCGAACTCCTACTGAGCCTGATGTGACAATCTCCGTACAGTCCGGTCTGTTCGTCTAAGACTATCGCATATCGGGCCTAGGGGGCGGCAAGCGTCAGCCCCCTAATAGCGGTATAAGTCGTGTCGGAGCATAGCTCGTTACATCTTGAGAAACTACTGGAACCTACCAGTAAACCTCGCTTGCCTTGGCCAGGGACTTTACGTAATGGCTCTCTGACACCTGTATACCGGGAGAGATGAATCCTGTCTAACCGCCACTGCCTCCAAGTGCTCGGGACTGCACCCAACTGCTACCTGTTTACACGACTCCTTTCAGCCATGGTAGGGTAGCAATCTAAGAACAGTAGGACACACTCGAGGCGAAGTAGCAGTGTCAAGTCTGCGGACTATGCTGTACTCATGTCACCTGGGAACTGTTAACTGACGACGGGTATAATACCAACCAACAGTTCCCCGCGAGTCCCACTAAAGAGTGCAAAACTTTCGATAAGTGGTGGCAAGGATATGTTACTCACCGGCAACAGTTTAAGCGGGAAAAGCGCAAAGCCCGCCGAGAGCAGAACGGAATGATCAAAGTGCTTGATAAAACCAGCAGTGGTTGTTGCATGATTGACACCGGTAGATCACACGTGCCTACATTCGGAAGTGATTCTGATGAAGAGCTAGAACTTGCCCCTCTCTTTAAAGAGTCCGCTTCAGGAAAAGAAGAAGAACCAAAGGTCTGCGAAAATATCCGGTTGCGAAATCGGACGCTGCCTGAAAAGAACCTCGGACCCTTGAACAGAAAAGATAAAGGGAAAGAAAAGGTCTCTGAGGATATTACTCTCGATGACCAAGTTGCGGAAGAGTTAACCGCTAAGAACCCACTAAAGAAGAATAAGATGGATTACAACGTTTTAGCACATCTGAGGAAACTGCCCTCGCAGCTCAGCATTCTCGACGCCTTTTTGCTATCAAAAGAGGCGAGAGATTCATTGATTAAAGCCTTACAAGAGCCGGAACAATTCCAAGCATGCCTGGCCGAGGAAAAGATGAAGGATGAGTTGGAGGAAGTACACACGGCTGATGTTACTTTTGGCGATGAGGACCGTCTACTTGGGACTTGCGAACACAATCGCCCTCTCTATGTTTCGGGATACTGCCATGATATAAAGATAGGCAAAATTCTGATCGATAACGGGTCGTCTGTTAACCTACTCAACGTGCGGGTGTTGAAGGAAATCTGCATGAGCGTCCAACACCTTGCTCGGGACAAGATCACCATATCCGGGTTCGACTCCCAATCGTCAAAGACTCTTGGATCTGTGATACTGACGCTACGCTTCGGATTACTCGTCACGGACATTAAGTTCCACGTCATAGATGCCAAGACATGCTACAACGCTTTGCTCGGCCGACCATGGTTACACGAGTACAACATCATCTCTTCTACACAACATCAGTGTATGAAGTATTTTAAGGATGGTTTCGAGTATACCGTGACGGGAGAACTGAACCCGTTCTCTGTGATCGAGGTCCGCAAATACGAAGATGCCAAATACTTCTTGCCGGATTTCGAAGACATGGAGAAGTGTCACAAGCCGGAAAATAAAACTAACGCCACCATCCCTGTCTTCGGCAGTGATACCGAGGAAGAAGAGGAGATCGTTTATTCGGGCCTGCCCCAACATAACAAGCCAGGACCGTCCACTCCTACATTGGTCTTTGGTAGTGATTCGGAGGATGAGGTCCATGTCGTATTCTCTGCTCGGCCTTCAATACGGGCTTCCGCTGATGAAGAGCGAAGTCTGCAGATAACCATGGTACCGCTTGAACATTACAAAGAACTGGATGCACTCAACACCAACAGTGTAGAAGAATTGCAGACATTTTATATCCCTCCCGGGCGGGAAGGCGAGAAGGCAATCCTATTCTACCGTTCTGAAGAAAACAAGGTGGAAAAAGAAGTTTGGCATGGCGTGGGTCCCACGCTCGACAGGCTTCAGCCTATCCGTCTTCCCAGATATTATACCGAAGGTTTGAAGAAACTGCTGAAACGCCAGGAGATATCCTTCAGACAGACCGTTAGAGAGGCCAAATTCTATGACAGGGTCTGGAATGTTCCCGGGACCCAACGCAAACCGCCTAATGGGAGAATGGAAACAAAAGGGCTTGGGTACATCCGGCTAAAGAAACGAGAGCTAGTAAATAGCTGTTATGTCATGTATGACTTCGATGAAGATGCGGACACTCAATGGGAGGACGCTAATCCTAAGCCGGTAAAAGTTCCCGATGAAAAATTGCCCGGTCCATCATTTGAAGAACAAATGGACAGGCTTATAAGGGAAGCTGGTCAAAAAGTTCGAGATGACCACAACCGCGAGACGGCCATCTATGAGAAAGCCAAGACGCAACGCCTTCTCCGACAGGCCATGAAGGATGAAAAGGCCGCTCCTTGTCAAACTGCTACAAGAAAGGTTCGACGCGAAAGCAAAAACAAGTCAGAGGGCAGAAAAGACGCTCAACAACCACAAGGCAGAGCTAAGAAACCACGTATCCGAGAGTCGAGCGTTATTGACTTAGCCCTCATGAAGAAAATGAGTCGAGCATACTCTTTTCCTCGGAACAAAACAAGGAAGATATTTGATCTTGCTCTAAAACATCAAATGCTTACGCTGCCAGAGTCCAAGCACCCCGAGCACGCAGGCGAAGTATTCAACCCAAATTATTGCTTTTACCATCGAGTAGTAGGGCATCCGCTTGAAGATTGCTTCACCTTTAAGAATTGGGTTGAGGACCAGTATCAGCTTGGCAAATTCGTGTTATCTGATAACTGGAGGGTAGCACCACCACAAAAGCACGAACCCGAAAACACAAGAACAAAACTAACTCCGCATTGGGATTGGAAGAAAATTCGCACCTGTCATATGATAACGATATTAAAAGAAGAGTCCGAGAACATAGACAGCCTTCCCTGGTGCCTCGAAAACAGCAATAATGAGGTGATCTCAGAATTTCCCCCAGCTCCGAAAGAACTGGAGGATGGCATACACACCACTGCGGATAACCTCAAGAAAATTGAGTTGGGGACGATAAACGATCCGCGACCGACATTTGTCAGCGAGCTGCTGTCTGAAGAAAAGGTGGCTGCGTTAAAGGACGTCCTTATACAGCATAAAGATTGCTTCGCATGGAACTATTCCGAGATGCCGGGACTTGATTCAGAAGTTGCTGTGCATAGACTGGCAATATCCCCAAGCGTCAAGCCGGTCAAACAAGCGCCGAGAAGAATGCGGCTTGAGCTCGAAATGAGCATCAACGCGGAAGTCAAAAAGCTGATAGACTCCGGCTTTATCCAAGAGGTTCAATACCCTGAATGGATTGCTAATATCATCCCAGTGATGAAGAAAAATGGTACGGTGCGCATATGCGTGGACTTTCGGGATCTCAACAAAGCCTGCCCGAAGGATGATTTCCCAGTACCAGTCACCGAACTAATGATAGACAATACGTCCACGCATGAGATTTTCTCATTCATGGACGGCTCATCAGGATATAATCAAATAAAAATGCACCCTGAAGACCAGAAACATACGGCTTTCCGGACTCCTTTGGGAATATTCTGTTACAAGGTGATGCCCTTCGGTTTAAAAAACGCCGGTGCAACCTACCAAAGGGCCATGACGAAGATTTTCGATAACCTTATACACGAGATTGTTGAATGCTATATCGACGACCTCGTTGTTAAAAGCAAATCATATGAGGAACATCTCGAGCATCTGAAGACCGTATTTCAACGTCTTCGACAATACAACTTGAAGATGAACCCTCTGAAGTGTGCATTCGGGGTTTCCTCGGGCAAATTCCTGGGATTCGTCGTTCGACACTGAGGTATCGAGATAGATCCGTCCAAGATCAAGGCAATCATGGGAATGCCTCCGCCGAGAACTCTCAAACAGCTGCGGTCTCTCCAAGGGAAGCTCGCGTACATACGGCGATTTATAGCCAACCTCTCGGGAAAGTGCCGCCCTTACAGCCACCTGATGAAGAAGGGAACCCCATTCGTCTGGGATCAAAAGTGCCAAAGCGCGCTAGACGAGATCAAACAGTACCTGCAAAACCCTCCAGTGTTGGCTGCTCCAGTGAAGGGAAAGCCTCTCATTCTTTACACGGCCGCCCTTGAAGGTTCTTTGGGCGCATTATGGGCACAAGAGAATGACCAGGGGAAAGAAAGAGCACTTTACTACTTAAGTCGAGTGCTGCTGGGGGCAGAAAGCAATTACTCCCCCATTGAAAAACACTGCCTGGCGTTGATCTTCGCAATAACAAAGCTTAGACATTACGCATTAGCGCATGAAGTCTATCTCATTTCAAAGGTGGACCCTCTCAAATATCTAATGTCAAAGGCCATATTGACAGGACGACTCGCTAAATGGGCCCTGCTCTTAATGGAGTTCTCGATAGCATATCGACCACTCAAAGCAGTAAAAGGGCAGGCCATCGCCGACTTCCTTGCTGAGCACCCGATACCAGCCGACTCTCCTTTAAACTGCGATCTTCCAGACGAACATGCGTTTGATGCGATCGATGGTGATAATACCCGATGGGAGCTTTATTTTGACGGAGCATCTTCCGTGAAGAAGCGCAAACAAAGTACCCCTATAATCAAATCGGGGGTAGGACTCATCTTTATAACTCCACAAGGAGGGATAATGCGCTACGCGTTCTCCCTGACGGAACCAAGGACAAACAACGAAGACGAATACGAAGCTCTGATAGCAGGCCTCGAGATCGCCATTAACATGGGAATTGAGAACCTCCTCATATACGGAGATTCGCAACTGGTCGTTAGTCAAGTAAACGGCGATTACCAAACATGCAAACCGGAATTGGTAAAATACGGTGAAAAGGTGCAACAACTGCTAACCCAAATTCCCTCCTATACTTTGGAGAGCATACCACGCGCGGATAACAGCAAAGCGGACGCGTTGGCCAAACTCGCTAAAGAAATGGCTGACGAGAACCTCGATGACGTTAGAATCATAGTACAAAGTCGTCAGGTGCTCGCCCCCGCAGAAATACCTTCGGAGTCACCCGAAGAGAAGGGAGTGACTGGACAAGCGACCTTGCAAATAAAAGAACATGAGAAGGTTGAGGATTGGAGGGAAGTCTTTATAGACTACTTCAAGTCCCACCAAATGCCCGAAGATGCGTTCGCAAGACATTAACTCATAAAACGAGCTCTGTCTTTTGCCTTCGTCAATGATACTCTATACAAGAGGTCATTCGATTCTCTGTGGCTGAGATGCTTAGGACCGGACGAATCGGAAAGAGTCGTTCAGGAAGTTCATGACGGAATCTGCGGTTCCCACCAAGCAGGTCCAAAGATGAAGTTGAAGATCAAACGGATGGGCTATTACTGGCCCACGATGATTCAAGACTGCATCGAATATGCGAAGCAATGTCACTCATGCCAGATTCATGGGGACTTCATCCACCAGCACCCAAATCCGTTGCATCCAACGGTAGCTAGCTGGCCATTCGAAATGTGGGGGACTGATATAGTCGGCCCCATCGAGCCAGCATCGTCTAAAGGACATCGCTTCATCCTAGCGACGACTGACTACTTCTCTAAGTGGGCAGAAGCAGTACCATTGAGAGAAGTGAAGATGGAGAATATCCTCCATTTCTTCAAAACGCACGTCATATATCGGTTTGGAACTCCAAGGCGGATCATCTCCGATAACGGGCCAGCCTACCGAAGCCATAAAATCAGCCGCTTCGCACAGCAACATAACATAGACTGGAGATATTCCTCAGTCTATAATCCATGAGCTAACGGTCTGGCCGAAGCCTTCAACAAGACCTTGACGAAAATTATAAAGAAAACAGTGTCCCGAAATAAGAAAGACTGGCATGAGAGACTGCAAGAAGCTCTTTGGGCGTATCGAACCACGTTCAAGACAGCTACAAACACAACGCCATACGCGTTGGTGTTCGGTACCGAAGCAGTACTCCCTCTCGAGATAGAGTTACCCTCTCTATGAGTGGCAGTTCACCACGAGCTAACAGACGAAGAAAATGCTCACCTTCGGCTTGAGGAGCTTGACGCCCTTGATGAAACTAGGCTCATAGCGCAACAAAATCTGGAAGCTTATAAAGCAAAGATGATGCGCTCATACGAAAGATTGACCCGACCGAGGACATTCCACCAAGGCGAACTCGTGCTAGTGGTCAAAAGGCCTATGATCCCCAATCGCGCCAAGAGGGGAAAATTCGAGCCGAACTATGAAGGCCCGTACATCATAGATAAAGTTTACCAGGGTGGGGCCTATCTACTCATGGACATGCATGGTGAAAGGCCTTTCAGGCCGATAAACGGTCGCTTTTTAAAGAAATACTACGCTTAATGAGCCACAGCCTAGGTCAACGATAGATGACGACGACTATGTCCGCTCGCTATCTTCCTAAGCTCAAACTTTATAAGCAGTAGCCAGATTCTCAACAGCGGACCGAAATGTCCTTAAACTAACAGCGGACCGAAATGTCCTTAAACTAATATCAGACCGAAACATCTTTAAACTAATACCGCAGCATCCCTAGGCTGACGAGATAAAAAAAATAATATAAAATAAAAATAAAATATAAAAATAAAATAAAATAAAAACGGTATGTCCATAAGCAAAAAGGGGCACGGATGAAAACCCGAAAGGGCTCCGTGAGTAAAAACAGCAGGGCTACCGGCGAGTGTTCGTGAAAACCCGAAAGGGCGCGACCTCGTAAAAAAAAAGAAGAGAAAAAAAAGGAAATAAAAAGAATAAAAAAAAAAGATGGTATGTCCATAAGCAAAATGGGCACGGATGAAAACCCGAAAGGGCTCCGTGAGTAAAAACAGCAGGGCTACCGGCGAGTGTTCGTGAAAACCCGAAAGGGCGCGACCTCGTAAAAAAAAAGAAGAGAAAAAAAAGGAAATAAAAAGAATAAAAAAAAAAAGATGGTATGTCCATAAGCAAAATGGGCACGGATGAAAACCCGAAAGGGCTCCGTGAGTAAAAACAGCAGGACTACCGGCGAGTGTTTGTGAAAACCTGAAAGGGCGCAACCTCGTTAAAAAACACTTACAAGATCATCTCGACCTTGTAAGGAGAAACCACCCGCGTGAGATCCTTACGACTCACAAGGGAGCAACACACTTAGGGATCCCCATGATTCCTAAGGAGAAAATACACTTGCGAGATCCTCACGACTCGTAAGGAGAACGCTCTTATGGGACCCTCACGGCTCGTAAGGTTTGAAAGTCTTAAGTTACAGAGATCTAAACCTGTGCTTAAGCAACCCCTACAACTTTCGATATTGCCCTACAAGAGGCTCAATACTGACCCTTGTATACAATCCACGGGCGCGAATAAACATTTCCCTAACCAAGGTCCATCCGTGACTGGGGATATACTCGCATAACCCTTGTAAATCCTCTCGATTTGCAAAGAGAAAACCTTCCTGTAGGATCCTTACGACTTACAGAGGAACAAAACACTTAGGAACCCTCATGATTCCTAGGGAGAAAATACACCTATAAGATCCTCACGACTTGTAGGGAGAAATAGCTTTGTGAGACCCTTACGGCTCATAAAGTCAAAAGCCTTAGTCGACAGGACCCTAACCCTGGTCGCTAAGCCTCCTTTGTTCGACAACGACAGAGGTAAATGATGATTCTCTCCTGGCAATATCCCAGTTGTAGCGATGCTGATGCCGAAATCGGTGTCCAATTTCAGGTTTACGGCGAAAAGCCAATAGGCCGCACATGCATACGAAATAGCCGAAATGATGGGGCAACTTGCAATAAAAAGCAGCAAGTACAATGTATGCATGCGAAATAGCCGAAATGATTGGGCAACTCGCAATAAAAAGCAGCGAGTAAAAATGAAATAAACAGCCGAAATGATTGGGCACCGCGAAAAATAGCCGAAATGATTGGGCGATCGCGACCTTCGCGATATAAAAGCTGAAATGATAGAGCATCGCGGAAATAAAACAAAAAAAATAATGATGATAAAATTTTGGCCCTACAGTTAAGATCACATCGATCCCTGTATACAATCCAAGGGCGTAAACAAAGAGGGAGCCGTACTCTCCCAGCAAAACTCCTCGACTCACGGATACAAACACTCCTTGACGAGAGCCTCCTGATCCGCGTCGACCCGCAGAGCCACCAGTGCCTCCGTAGGAATCCTCGACTCGTTTCAAACCCCAGGAAAACAAATAATCCTTGGTGCTTGGGAAACAAATAATCCCTAGCAAAACTCCTCGACTCACGGATACAAACACTCCTTGACGAGAGCCTCCTGAGCCGCGTCGACCCGCAGAGCCACCAGTGCCTCCGTAGGAATCCTCGACTCGTTTCAAACCCCAAGGAAACAAATAATCCTTGGCGCTCGGGAAACAAATAATCCCTGGCAAATCCCTCGACTCACGGATACAAACACTCCTTGACGAGAGCCTCCTGATCCGCGTCGACCCGCAGAGCCACCAGCGCCTCCGTGGGAATCCTCGACTCGTTTCAAACCCCAAGGAAACAAATAATCCTTGGCGCTCGGGAAACAAATAATCCCTGGCAAATCCCTCGACTTACGGATACAAACACTCCTTGACGAGAGACTCCTGATTCGCGTCGACCCGCCGAGCCACCAGCGCCTCCGTGGGAATCCTCGACTCGTTTCAAACCCCAAGGAAACAAATAATCCTTGGCGCTCGGGAAACAAATAATCCCTGGCAAACTCCTCGACTCACGGATACAAACACTCCGTGATGAGAGCCTCTTAACTCATGTCAACTCGCAGAGCCATCACCCTCTCCGCGAGAAAATTCCCGATTCGTCTCAATTTGTAAGAAGAAGTCTCAGACAGCAAGGATTGAAAAGCTTGCTTCTTGAGCAATGGGGCCCTGCAAGTCAATCCAGAATGGTCTCTTGCATACTATTCACGGGTCTCACTCTCCGAAGTCGAATTTCGACGAGGAGGGAAACAACCGCTTACGAATTCTCTCGACTCGTAAGAGGGAAAATTCTCTCATAAGATCCCTACGACTTATAAGAGAAAACCACACTTAGGAATCCTCACGATTCCTAAGGAGAAAATCCACCTATGAGATCCTCTCGATCCGTAGGGAGAAAAGCCTCTATGAGACCCTCACGGCTCATAGAATTGAAAAGTCTTAGGCGGTAAACCTGAACCTGCGGCCTAAGCCATCGCTATTTCCTGAGGAAGTCGGAATACTCATTTTAGACATCCATCAACCATGGTTATTAAGGCGGCCTACTGACATTAAAAGAAAGAAGATGACAGAAAGAATATCCGTTCCACATTTGATCTGGCATGCGTGACGCATTCATTTATGCATGGACAAAAGACTCAGGACAAGAAATAAGACAAGCTGAAATAGAAAAGGGGAGGGTTTTCATTCATACCGCTAAGAGTTTTTACAAGTATAAGAATAATGAATAAGAAACATTGTTCAAATTATTACAACGGTATAACCTCGGATCCGGGGCACGGATTGAGGAAATCAAAAGTAAGGCCATCCAGAGTTCTTCTGGCCTTTCTAATTATTCTTATGCGCAGTCTTTCGCGCTCCTCGGTGTCGATATCATCGGCAAGCCCTTCCGGCCTTTGATAAGCAGCGATGATCGTCGTCTGCTGAAACACTTGATGCAGGATGTCAACGAGGTCGTTCCGTCGTTTCTTTGAGATCAGCCCTGTCAGGTGCACTGAATGCACCTTGTCCTCGGCATCATCCAGCGCATTGAGTGGTAGGGCCTCGTGAAGACCCGGAAGTGCCCTCCATATTGCTCCCAGCACGACTTTCAAAAGAGCCGAACGCCGAGGCAACAGCCAACCACCGCTTGCGTTCAGACGACCCATAACTTCTGCACATTCGGCGTCTGTAAACTCCTGGTTTTGTTGACGACCCTGAGCGCGGATATCATCGTAGGTAATGAACTCGTGCAGACTGTATAGATGCACCGCCGCCATTATGCCTGGAGAAAATATTACAGGAAGATCAACAATAGAACAGCAATAATATACATGGATGACTAAATTCCTAGAGAGCGAAACTATGTACAAAGATGAAACCCACTAGACGAGAGCTCTGCTATTTAAGATTGAAGAATCGATTTTACCTGAAGTTCTTCTAAAAAAAAAACTTTAAAAAAAAGGGAGCAAGGCACCGGAGTTCTTAAAGGCAAGAACAAAGCTCTGAAGTCTTCAAAAATGGAAATCTGGAAGAGGATAAGTATCTGGAGGGGACCAAAGGTCCTATTTATAGGCCTCAAGTGCCTCTTCGACTTCCAAGAGTCGTCACGGCGGTTTACCCTAATTGGAGCGAATTTCCGTTCGAATTCCGAGACAGGAGATGAAGCAACGCTTCATCCTTCCCCGATTAGAGCAAAGCTCTGTCTTGAAGAAGCGACGCTTCAGCACGGAAGCGCTAGCGCAGTTGCGTTGCGCTGCGCGCTACACGCCACGTGTCCAGCGCAAACGCATCAGCGCAGCACCCCAAAGCTGCGCACCCAGCCAAAGCAAAGCTCTGTTTCAAGCAAAACCAAGGGAAGCAACGCTTCAGCGGCGTATGCGTCGTGCGCTGCATGACATGTGTCGGCGTAGATGTGCTAGCGCAGTTGCGCTGCACTGTGTGCTGTGCGACACGCGTCATGTCCTGGAGCATTCGCGCTAAACAAAAAGGTTCTGAAGAAATCTTTTCGGTTATTATCTTCTGTAAAACAGAAGCCCCTAAATCAAAGATCCGATGGTGGTGGAAATCCCGCCAAATCTTTCAGAAAAGGGATTTCTTCAACAAATTGAACTTGCTTCTTAATCTGCAAGATGAAGTCTCAGACAGCAAGGACTGAAAAGCTTGCTTCTTAAGCAATGGGGCCCTGCAAGTCAATCCAAAATGGTCTCTTGCATACTATTCACGGGTCTCACTCTCCGAAGTCGAATTTCGACGAGGAGGGAAACAACCGCTTACGAATTCTCTCGACTCGTAAGAAGGAAAATTCTCTTATAAGATCCCTACGACTTATAAGAGAAAACCACACTTAGGAATCCTTACGATTCCTAAGGAGAAAGCCCGCCTACGAGATCCTCTCGATCCGTAGGAAGAAAAGTCTCTATGAGACCCTCACGGCTCATAGAGTTGAAAAGTCCTAGGCGGCAGATCTGAACCTGCAGTCTAGGCCATCATTATCTCTGGGAGAAATGAAGTTATCTGTCAATAAGGTGTATTAAATATGCCATACTGAAAAGAATGAAAAAGGCGAAGAAATGACACAGGACGTTACAAAAATGTGTATCTTTTATTCATGAACATTGACTGGGTACAGGATACATTGTACTAAAGAATAAAAAAAATATATATACATATATTTTACAAGTACAAATGATACAAGGAGAAATTACTGGGAAGGAAGCGTCTTGCATAGATTTAACAATTGCTCGCATACTTCCTTCCACGTCTTCTCTCGGTCGGCTACCACCGCCAACTCTGCCTCCACTTGGGCTCGCTGCTGCAAGACCGACGCAAGCTGCTCCCTGACGGCCTGATAGGCAGCTTCCCGACTTGGGATATTGCGCTCAGCTACGTCAAGCTTCCGCTTCAAGTTTAGCCCATGGGAGATACGCTCCACCAGAAAAAAGGAGGTAAATAAAGATATTATAGTGAAAGTATACTCACCGGCGCCACCAGAGGGAGAAGCGAGTTCGGATGGGAAAGAGAAGTGTGGGAGCAACACTTGATATAAATGATCGAAGAGCACTCCTGCAAAGGCACAATGGTATAACGTTAGTACAAAGCTATATTTTTGAAAGATTAATGCATGAGTCATGAATCCATACCTTCCAACATCCGTGATGGTACAAAGGAAGGCGGGGAGGTGACCACCGCCAAAGCAGTAGTCGACGGTGCCCCCTCGAGCAAAGGAGCATCTGCACTAGCCGCACCTGTAAAGACAAGCTTGTTAGAAGAGATCGCAAGATATATAAAAAAGGGGGGAACGCTGGTGACAAAAAAAAATTTACCTGACGAGCTACCAGCAGAAACTGAAGCAATCCCCCCATCCATCGACATGAGACCACCGCCCGTAGCCTCATCACCCGACTCGATGGGAACCGTTGTTGTGCTCGCGAGCCCGGGAGACGGCAAGGAGCCATACGCGGGGAGGGCTATGATCGGAGTATTGCCAGATTCCTGAGAAAGAGTGGTTCGCTCCTCCTCAGGAATCGTGGCCGCCTCCCCCGATACTCCCTCGATTTCTGCGGTCACGGTTGTCTCGTCCATCGGCGCCGTGACGTCTCCAGCCTCGAGCGCTTCGCCCTCTACCGCCTTCGCCTCGGTTAAGACAATCATCTCATCTACCGCCACGTCAGGAGCGGTATCAATGACCTTCTCGGCGGCGGATCCTTCAACTTCTGTTTCAGGCACCGTGGCCCCGACGACAGTGCCCACCGTCGGCTCAGGTTCGGCAGGCGCCGCTTCCGCCGTTTCCTGGGGTCCAACGGTCTCCGCCTCCCCCTCAGTCGGACTAGGCCCTGCAAGATGAAACGCATATGAGCCAATGGCTTTATAATAATGCTTACAACAAAGTTCTGAAAGAGATGCTACCTGAAGGGGATTTATTGTTTCCACTTCGGGCCGCGCGCGCCACTTGCCTATAAGCAGTAGACAGGGCGACAAGGGCCTCTTCAGAAGGAGTGTCAACGCGAGGAATGGTACTGGGACCCGCTCCCGCGGCCAAAGCAGCTCTACGCGCCTTTGCTTCGCGTCTCAACCGCTTCCGCTCCTCCCGAGCCGTTGAGACGGATGCCACTAGAGCTTCCCTAATTGAGGTGTCCTCGTCCGTGAATAGGGAAGCCTCTAAGGTTTTCAGGGCATCCCTCGTCGTTTTGTCAAGCCGAGGCTCTTGCGGCAATTTCGACGAAGCAGGGACTTCAGTAACAGGCTCGGGAAGGATCCCCGCATCAACTGATATAACCCCTGCCAAGAAACGAAAGAAGGTTAGGTTGACCATCATAAAAAGACAACAAACTTTTCTTATAAAAGAGAAAGGGGTAAAATATACCAGCGCCTGCTAGGGCACGCTTCTCCTCCTCCTCCTGGAAGGTTTTCAGGGAGGCAGCAATAGCCTCTTCAGTAGAGACACCTGTTGAAAATGAAGCAAATGTTAGTTAAAGATAATAATACAAGGTGCAATAAAATGACAAATGAAGCGTCTGATGATTACCGGACTCAGCGAGTTTGCTTAGCATCGCTTCGAGCCTAGCCGATCGCTCCGAAGCTGCAATGGCGGCAGCCAGATTGGTGTCCGCAGGATCTACCACGAAACCCTCATTGCTGCCGTATTCATATATGGCCTCGGCGGAAGGAGCCGCAGGCTTTAAGCTGAGGATCGCATCGAGGGAAAGAGCGGACTTCTTCTTCTTCTGCTGTCCACCAGCTTTAGACCCACCCAGAGCGGATTTGCGCTTGGCAGCCACTTTAGGGCGGCGGGTCCCGATCTCTGCTCCTGCGCCAGACTCTGGTGATACCACTTTAACCGTCTTTGTGGGAGCACGGGGCGCCGGTGGTGCATCCACCGTAGTAGGCAGTGGCAATCCCCGCGGGGGGCTCAACACGCGCGGTCGGTCAGCCCTGGCATCTTTTATCGGGGGGATGACCTGGATCCTTGGCTGCAAGGGAGCCTTGCGATCACCACCAGGAGGCGCACCCCTACGGTCAACCAGCAGGCGTTTCTCCATTAAAATGATTGGGCCCATAGCATGCGCATACCAGGCTACATACGGATGGATTATTTTAGGGGCACAGCTAGGCTCACTAATAAAAAAATAAGAGCCTGTATTGAGTCGGGTGAAATGATGCATAGCATTCCTTATTCCCCCTTGGTTGGCCGCGAGTGTTTCCAGAAAGGCTTCCATCGGGATCCCTTGATTGTAACTCGATTGTCGGGCAAATCGATGTGGGTTATACCTCATAAAGAGAGCCGTCTCATTCTGCCTAAATACTAGGTAGCCCGGCCGAATGGAGTAAAGGTGAAGGATTTCCCGAGCCTTCAGTACAGAAACCCCGCCCTTAAAGTCATCACGCAGCGACACCACTGACTTAGTGGTCTCGGAGCCTATGGTGATGACCTTATCCACAAAAGAGGTCTTCGCTCCGACTAGATGTGAACGCAGGAGCAGTCCCCTAGACTCCCGCGGAGGTGCAACCACAATTGAAGCCCCGACCAACCGCATGATCCTTGGGAGTCTGTATTTCTCAAAAAACGGAGGAGTCTTATGGGCACCAAACACCCCTCGCACATGCATCTCCATCCAAGAAGTGAAGTAGTGCATCGGGAAGTTAGCAGGTTGTACCCCAGGCTCATTAGCATCTGCCGCTACGCTAAGTCCATTGTAGAGGTAAGCCAGCCCGGCGATCCCTACTGATAACTGTAAACCAGCCGCCATTCGATGCGCCGGGTAAAAGACAGAGGACCGCATGAGGCGTGGGTGCATGGGAAGCGCGAAGCTGCATAGCCATAGACCCAAGAACCCTATGAAAAAAGTCTCCTCGTCCATGCCAGGAACGGGGATCTCTGAGAAAGGGACGCTGGCAGTGCCGGGGAAATAAAAATCCCGCTGGTCGTTTTCCGATGAAGGTCGGCGGTCCAAGCCGAAACCAAAGGGGTTAGCAAGCTGAGCGAACTTCTCGCCCTGCTCTGATAGGAACTCCGGGCGGATAAAACGAGCAATGAAATCCGCGAAACTGACGCCCCGGTCGCCCGATTCCAAATGGAGTTCCTCATAAATCTCCAACACCTTCACCAAGCCCGGGTGCTGATGCTGAATAGCATTTTCCGGAGTTAAGTCAAATACAAGCTGCTTGGTGGCGAAGACATACTCGTCAGGAGGAAGCAGCTCCTCGTAGTGTTCTCCCCTCATTGGCAGACCTGAAATCTCAGCAAACTCCTCCAGAGAGATGGAGACTTCCCAATCCGCTGTTAGGAAGGTATGGGTGGGGATATTCCATTGTTCGATGAAGGCCTTTATCCACCACGTCGGAGGAGAGGGATACTCGAAAAGTGAGACGTAGACAGCCGAGTATAAACCAATCGTCGTCAGGAGAGCCCTCTTCGTCGCCAAAATGTAACGAGCCCATTGCAAATATCCGGCAAGTGGCCGCGGGATCAATCCAATGTTATAAGCATGTCCCCAAGGGCGTGCTTCACCCTGACAGATTCGCCTCCCTAAGATATCTATAACCGGCGGCGGCTGCACCGGAATGGCACCGATTGCAGGCTGAAGGAGGTCGTCGGCATTCCAATTTTTAACCTCCACGGTATACTCCACCGGGGGCTTGTCCGCATAAGGGATCGTAACTATGGGCTCAGAGGGCGAAGCGGAGCTGAAGCTGCGACGGCCTTGGATGATTTGGCTGTACCACCTTCCCCACAGGTGAAGTCTCTTGCACTATGGATCGTGATCTTTAATCAAGGCGAACACCACCCGGTCCACCGGCGAATGGGGGAACCCTCCTTCCGAGCGAACAAAGGGGAAAGATAAGTCGTCAGACATGTTTCCTGTAGAAAGATAAAAATAACCGTTAGTGTTCTGACACTTGGCATTTTGAAATCTTACTCAACACTGTGATGTAATGGGCAGGGGACAAAAAGAGGGACCCACAAAATCTGGATGACGGTACATCATTTAATAAGACAACCCCATCATTAGATGAGACTGTCAATTAATGAAAAGGTCCCCAAAAGAATATCCTCACTGATGGGAAATCCCTAGAGACAAGGAGAAATATTCTCTTTCAGAGCAAAGCTCTGTCACAGAGTGACATTTGTCAAACTCTGGTCTCAGGGGAACAAGATTCCTTAAAAGAGCATAGCTCTATGGTAATGGTGGAAAGATCCATCAATTTTATCTTTAGAGTTTTGGAATCTTGAAAAATCCATGAAAACTTATAAAACAAAATTTTTTCTCCGTTTATCAGATCTAAAAAGATCTACATTTGATCTAAGAGCAATGCTATGTTCATGGGTTAGAACCCATGGATCAGATCTCTGTAAATCTGTAAATTTTTTGAGAGCAAGGCTCTGTTGAAGAAACCCCAAAGGGGTTTTCCTTTAGATCAAAGATCTATAAGAGCAAGGCTCTGTTAATTAAATTTAATTTAAATTAATTTAATTTAATTTAATTAATTTTACCTAGAGTGATTCTAAAACTAGAACTTTGAAGTTCTCACAAGAGCAAGGCTCTGGAAGTTTTTAAGCAAGAGCAAGGCTCTGAAATTCAAATTCTTGAAATTGGTAAAGAATTACCAAGGACCAAGGGTCCTATTTATAGGCGCCTGCGCCTTTTCAACTGACCCCCATGATCCAACAGTCAGGATCTTGCCACCGCTGCACTCACGTGTGCGCCACGTGAGCGCAACGGTGGGGGGGCATTTATTCCCCCAATCAGAGCAAGGCTCTGCTTGAATTTTGAAAATTCAAATTTGGAAGCAACGCTTCAGTTCCCGTGCGCTGCGCGCAACGCGCCACGTGTCAGAAGTTGACACGGCAGCACAACACCCAAGGCAGTACGTCCAATCAGAGCAAGGCTCTTTAAAAAACATAAGCAACGTTCAATTGCGCAAGCGCACGGCAGCGCGACACGTGTCTGCGCAGTGCGCAAGCGCACGGCTGCACGACACGTGTCTGCGCAGTTGCGCAAGCGCTGCTGCGCAAGCGCACCGCTGCGCGACACGTGTCTGCACAGTTGCGCAAGCGCTGCTGCGCAAGCGCACCGCTGCGCGACACGTGTCACGCGCTGGTGAGTTGCGCAACAACAGAATGAAGATTTAAGGATTTTTTTTCTGTTCTTGTTTAAACAAGAAGATTTCTTCTGTAAAACAGAGGCCTTTGGATCAAAGATCCAACGGTGGGGAAAATTCCCCAAATCACTCAGAAAAGATCTTTTTAACAAATTTAACTGATTTTTTAGCACTATAAAAAGAACCCCAGACCCCATTTCAAAGGGATAGAGAATTGGATTAAAAAAAAGAAAGAGAGAAAAGAGCTCTGGAGAACTTCTTGAGAATACAAAAAAAAGAAGGTAAAAACCTTTGAAATAAGAGAAAATTCTCTTAGGAATAGATCATTGATCTAAAAGACTTCAATAAATAAATAAATAAATAAAAATATAAAAAAAATAGTGCCTTGCACTTGTTAGAGAACCTCTGGTTCTCTGAGATAGAAAGAAAGAAAAGATTTTTCTTCTTTCTTTGATCTAAATTTAGATCAAGAAATTTAAAAGTGCTCTGCACTCCTTTCCTTGAATCTAAAAGATTCTTGGTGCTTTGCACAAATGCAATGCATTACTTGAAGGGCCAGACCCAAATCAAAAAGACCTAGCAGGCCAAAATAAATTGCAAAGCAATAAAAGGGTTGAGCCCAAATAAAATTGATACTCTGCATCATTTATAAAGAACAGAGCCCAAAAACAAATTGATGCCCTGCATCTTTTCTGGGCAAAGCCCAAATAAAAAAATAAAAGGAAATGCAAAAGCAATGTTGGACATCTTTTTTACTGGACTTAGCCTAATCGTGGCCATAAGTCCTTAAATTAAAATTGGCTGAGCAAAATGGCTCTCCTAAATCAATCTACATCCGGTTCGAGGGTACATCTCCGAACTCCTTTGACATCCATCGTTGTAATTCCTCAACGACGTCAAAGAGGTGACGGGTCCCAACGGCCACACATCTAATATCGGACCGAAACGTCCCTAAACTAATATCGGACCGAAACGTCCCTAAACTAACATCGGACCGAAACGTCCCTAAAACTAATATCGGACCGAAACGTCCCTAAATTGGCACAATAGAGCCCAAATGCTCTTTTGTCGGATCTAAACGGTCCCGTTAAGTCGATCTTACTCTCAAACTGGACTAACGTATCCTTAACAAACGTTTAAGGTGATCTTAGCCCCAAACACGGCTAACGTATCCTTAAACATTCAAATGGATTATAAAACTCCCAATCGACTCTGGTTCGAGGGTACATCTCCGAGCTCCTCTGATACATGTCGTTGTAATCCTTCAACGACGTCAGAGAGGTGACGAGTCCCGATGGCCATACATTAAATTAATCACTACGTTGAGTTGATCTTAGTCTAAAACAGGACTAACGTATCCTTAACGAACGTTTAAGTCGACCTTAGCCGCAACGCGACTAATGCATCCTTAAACTGAAAACACCAAACCCAAATCTAAGTAAATACGGATTTGGACTAATCCACGTCCTACGGGCGACGACATTACTCAGTCTCCGTATACAATCCACGGGCAACCATAAACAAAACAGACACACAAGACACGAAGTGAAATTCTGGAGAAGGAGAAAGTTGTTACCGCGAAGCGGTAGCGTAATTAACTGCAGGGGTTTGCGCCTGCAGGGAAGAGCGTCCCCACAATCAAAAACCCCTCTAGCGAGGGGGAATCTGACAAAGTCTGCTACATCGTTCGCGTCCGTCTAAACCTTCGATACACGGTGCCATAAATCAACTTGGCATTTTCGGAGAGGTGGACGGATAAAACCAATTAGCATCTTCCCCGAATCTCAGCGTCAGGACATCGCGGTCCTGTGCGCCGCCTTTCGGAGGGGAACAACAACCATTTAACAAACCGCGATTGGTTCGCGAAGACGACACATGAAGTGTGGAGTGGAAAGAGGAAGAGGTCCCACCGGGCGTGCCAGAATCTATTCCCCTTCGAAAGACGGCGCATGGGACCGCGATGTCCTGGCGCTGAGATTCGGGGCAGATGCTATTTGGTTTTATCCGTCTACCTCTCCGAAGATGCCAAGTTGATTTATGGCACCGTGTATCGGATGTTTAGACGGATGCGGCCGATGTAGCAGACTTTGTCAGATTCCCACTCGCTTAAGGGGTTCTTGATTGTGGGGACGCTCTTCCCTGCAGGCGCAAGCCCCTGCAGTTAATTACGCTACCGCATCGCGGTAACCACTTTCTCCTTCTCCAGAATTTCACTTCGTGTCGTGTGTGTTTGTTTTGTTTGTGGTTGTCCGTGGATTGTATACGGAGACTGAGTAATGCTGTCGCCCGCAGGACGTGAACTAGTCCAAATCCGTATTTAATTAGATTTGGGTTTGGTGTTTTTAGTTTAAGGATGCATTAGTCGCGTTGCGGCTAAGATCAACTTAAACGTTTGTCAAGGATACGTTAGTCCTGTTTGAGACTAAGATCAACTTGACGGGGTGATCCATTTAATATATGGCCGTCGGGACTCGTCGCCTCTCTGACGTCGTTGAAGGATTACAACGACAGATGTCAGAGGAGTTCGGAGATGTACCCTTGAACCAAGGTCGATTTGGAATTTCATTGTTCATTTGAGTGTTTCAGGATACGTTAGCCATATTTGGGGCTAAGATCAACTTAAACGGGACCGTTTAGATCCGACAAAAGAGCATTTGGAGGCTCTATTGCTCCAGTTTAAGGACGTGGTGGTCCATGTTCCAGTTTAGGGACGTGGTGGTCCATTATTAGTTTAAGGACGTTTCGGTCCATCGCCAGTTTAAGGACGTAGTGGTCCATCATTAGTTTAGGGACGTCTCGGTCCGATATTAGTTTAGGGACGTCTCGGTCCACGAGTTTAAGGACCCCGCAGTCCATATGGGTGTGTGGTCGTCGGGACCCGTCACCTCTTTGACGTCGTTGAGGAATTACAACGATGGATGTCAAAGGAGTTCGGAGATGTACCCTCGAACCGGATGTAGATTGATTTAGGAGAGCCAATTTGCTCAGTCAGTTTAATTTAAGGACTTATGGCCACTATTGGACTAAGTCCAGTTGAAAATGTCCAACATTTATTTGCTTTTGCATTGCATTTCTCTTTATTTTTATTTGGGCAATTTGTTTTGGGCTCTGCCCTTTATAAATGATGCAAAGCATCAATTTCATTTGGGCTCTGCCCTTCTTATTGCTTTGCAACTTATTTTGGCCTGCTAGGTCTTTTTGATTTGGGCCTGGCCCTTCAAGTAATGCATTGCATTTGTGCAAAGCACCAAGAACCTTTTAGATTCAAAGCACTTTTTATCCCTTGATCTAAATTTGGATCAAAGAAAAACAAGTTTTTCTTTGTTTCAGAGAACCAAAGGTTCATAGCAAGTGCAAGGCATTATTTTTATTATTTTTATTTCTTTATTTATTTGTTAAAGATCACTGATTTTGTTCTTAGATCAATGATCTATTCCTAAGAGAATTTTCTCTTGTTTTAAAGGTTTTTACCTTCTTTTTTGTGTTCTCAAGGAGTTCTCAAGAGTTCTCTTCTCTCTTCTTCTTTTTTTTAAAACCAGATGTGTGTATTTGAAATGAGGTCTGGGGTCCTTTTTATAGTGCTCAAAAATTAGTTAAATTTGTTAAAAAGATCTTTTCCTGAGTGATTTGGGGAATTTTCCCCACCGTTGGATCTTTGATCCAAAGGCCCCTGTATTACAGAAGAAATCTTCTTGTTTTAACAAGAACAGAAAAAATTTCTTTAAATCTTCATTCTGTTTTTGCGCAACTCCCCAGCGCGTGACACGTGTCGCGCAGTGAGGCGCTTGCGCAGCTGCGCTTGCGCAACTGCGCAGACACGTGTCGCGCAGTGAAGCGCTTGCGCAACAGTGTTTGCGCAACTTCGCAGACACGTGTCATGCAGCGGTGCGCTTGCGCAGTTTTACTTGCGCAACTGCGCAGACACGTAGCGCGCTGTGGTGCACTCGCGCAACAGCGTTTGCGCAACTGCGCAGACACGTGTCACGCAGCGGTGTGCTTGCGCAGTTGTGTTTGCGCAACTGCGCAGACACGTGTCACGCAGCGCAGCGCTTGCGCAACTGAGCGTTGCTTTTGCTTTTTAAAGAGCCTTGCTCTGATTGGACGCACTGCCTTGGGCGTTATGCTGCCGAGTCAACTTCTGACACGTGGCAAGTTGCGCGCAGCGCACGGGAGCTGAAGCGTTGCTTCAAAATTTGAATTTTTGAAATTCAAACAGAGCCTTGCTCTGATTGGGGGAACACCACTGTGGACACAGGCCAATCCTCGCCCTCCGGAGGCCCGACGAATACATACTGTAAGTCCATGTCACGCACCCCACGAACTTGCGGAGGCAGATTATATGAAAAACGATTATCAAAGCTTCGTAATACGGACTTGAGCGCATGAATCGTGTCTAAACCGTTACTAGCAAACTACGAAAGGTTTAACTACTTGGATTTGAAGTTATACCTCACGTTACTTGTCCTTCGGGTCTTCATCGCGGTCCTCCACTCCTCGTAGGCTCCTTGGAACATCGGCACCTCAATGGCCTCCTCGAGTCAAAGACGATCCACCCGAGAGCTCCTACTACAAGCTTGATCTCTAACTTGAGATAACTAGGTTGCTCAAAGTGCTAATCTAAGCTACCTAGGGGATATAGAGTGAGGTTATGGATGTATTAGTCTAGCTAACCCTTGATCTCAACACATGAGAGGTTAGGGTTAGGGTTTCAAGAATGAGAGAGCTTGAGGAGAGAGAAGGTGATGATAAGAATGAAATATGATATTGTTTCTCACTTGATATATGAAGCATAATGAATAAATGAATAAAATGAGATTATTCATCATGCTACATAAATGCATTATGAGTGATTCACTATGTGAGTCATTAAGCATTTAATAATGCATTAATGACATGATGAATCACACATAATGAGTCAAAATATCATTTAATGCTAATGCCACCTTACCCCCCAAGTCACCATGCTTCTAGAAGCTTCCCGACAAATTACGAGAACGCCCCTCCTATCCGTGGAAACACGGAAAAACTTTAGACTGTATAAATCCAATAACCCGATACTAGAATATGGCTTAAACCAAAACCGGCTAGTAAAAACTGTCCGAACGTCGTACGTGCGTTTAAACACGTATGCGTCCGAACGCTTGTCGTAAAACCATACGACCTCTATATCGTTTCGCCTAGAGCAGGGAAACTCTCTGTATGGGACTCTAAAGACTCGACACTACGCTGGCAGTGGGTTTAACCACAGACCGCAAGCGGCACTAGCTGTACGTAACGGTCCCCAGGTAGATGTCGATAAGAAGGCCGATGAGGAAATCCATCCGAACTCCTACTGAGCCTGATGTGACAATTTCCGTACAGTCCGGTCTGTTCGTCTAAGACTATCGCATATCGGGCCTAGGGGGCGGCAAGCGTCAGTCCCCTAATAGCGGTATAAGTCGTGTCGGAGCATAGTCCGTTACACCTTAAGAAACTAATGGAACCTACCAGTAAATCTCGCATCTGCGCTGACACGTGTCGCGCAGCGCAAAGCACAGCGCAACTGCGCCAGCGCATCTGCGCTGACACGTGTCGCGCAGCGCAGTGCTTCCGCAACTGAAGCGTTGCTTCCTTTAATTTTGTTTAAAATAGAGCTTTGCTCTGATTGGGCGCGCCTTCTTGGGCGCTGTGCTGACGTATCAGCGCCTGACATGTGGCGCGTTGCGCCCGAGATTTGAAGCGTTGCTTCAAAATTTGAATTTTGAATTTCAACAGAGCTTTGCTCTGATTGGGGAAACAGTTTCGTCATAGTCCAAACCAGGTCTTTGACGAAAACCCTTTGCAACAAGTCTAGCCTTATAGGTTTCAACCTGTCCATCTACACAGAGCGTTGCTTCAAAATCCATTTGCATACTACAGGTTTTACCCCATCTGGAGCAATGTCCAAAGTCCATACTTTGTTAGTGTACATGGACTCCATTTCGGTCCACATTGCATCCAGCCATTTTACCGAGTCGCCGCTCTGAATGGCATGCTGGAAGCTAGTAGGATCATCATTATCAATGATGCAATCTTCTCGATCCCCGTCTATGACAAAACCGTAGTATCTCTCGGGCGGATGAGACTACCTACTACTTCTGCGGATAGACGCTGGTACATCCCTTTCTTCTTAAACTACTGGTTCTACCAAACTTTCAGTAATAGCTTGTGGTTCTGGAATTTCTTCCAGTTCTACTGCGCTCCCACTATTCTGATTTTCTAAAAATTCAGTTTCTAAGAACTGGGCATGACGAGAAACAAAAACCTTTTGTTCCTCTGCGTAATAGAAATAATATCCCTTGGAGTTCTTTGGATATCCCACAAGCTTACACTGTACTGAGCGTGCCTCGAGCTTGTCCGCATGCTGCTTTTTTACAAAAGCCGGACATCCCCATGTCCTAAAATGTTTAAGACAGGGTTTCTTCCCACTCCACATCTGATATGGTGTGGTAGGCACAGTCTTGGTTGGAACCTGGTTCAAAACATATGCAGCTGATTCTAGTGCATAACCCCAGAAAGATCGCGGTAACTCAGCCTTACTCATCATGGAACGAACCATATCTAATAGGGTTCGATTCCTCCTTTCCGATACACCGTTGTATTATGATGTGTATGGAGGAGTAAGATGAGAGAGAATTCCATTCTCTTTTAAGTAACCCAGGAACTCGGCACTTAAGTATTCACCACTTCGATCAGATCTCAATGTCTTGATACTTTTGCCTGTTTGGTTTTCCACTTCACTCTTGTATTCCCGGAATTTCTCAAAGGCCTCAAATTTATGCTTCATCAAGAAGATATGTCCATACCTAGAAAAATCATCCGTAAAAGTAATGAAGTAGGAATAACCACCTCGCGCATGTGTAGACATTGGACCGCACACGTCACTGTGTACGTGTCCTAAGAGCTCGCTCGCTCTTACTCCGTGTCCAGTAAACGGAGTCTTTGTCATCTTTCCCATGAGATAAGATTCACAAGTAGCATAATATTGATATTTGAACGGAATCAAATATCCTTCTCTATGTAACTTCGTCAACCGTGTTTCATTGATGTGACCTAGTCTACAATGCCATAAGAAAGCCTGATTTATTTCTGGAGACTTTCTTTTAAGTGTGTTCTGGACATTGAAAACCTGAGCATGATTCAATACGTATATACTGTCATCTAATGTACCAGACCCAATCATAACTTGATTTAGGTGGATGTGAACTACATCGCTTACGAATGTAAAAACATATCCCTCTCTCGAAAGTGAGGACACTGATGTGATATTACAAGTCAAACTAGGTACATACAAACAGTTACATAGAATCAATATCTGCCCACTTGTCAAACCTAGGCGATATTCTCCCACAGATTCAGCGTCCACGCTCATTCCGTTTGCAACTCTGAGAGACAAATCACCTACCCTTATAACTCTACGGTTTCTCAAAGCATGTAATGAATTACAGATATGAGATCCTGCTCCGGTATCTAGTACTCAGGAAGTAGAGTTAATTGACAAACAGTTTTCTATTACAAAAACACTTGAGGCCGAAGCCACAACATGCTTCGTATCCTGGCTACTGGCTTCCAAAGCCCTGCAATCCTTCTGCCAATACCCGTTCCCATAATAATAGGAACATCCCTCCTTAGCTACACCAAGTCCCAAAACTTTTGCTCTTCTCTTTCCTCCTACTTTACTGACACCGTATATCGGCTTTGTAGAGGTCTTCTTCTTTTCACCCTTTGCTTTCGCCCTGGATGTAGAAGAAGAAGGTCCCCCTTTAAGCAGAGCTTGTGTCTCCCTGGTTTCTTTCAGGGTGTAAGTAGAGGGTAGGGACTGTAGAAATAAGTCAGCGTATGACCTGTTTCTCAACGTGGTCTCCAGGTCCTTGAGCTCATCAATATAGCTAGTCATCGTAAGGACGTCGTACCCTACAGATGACCCGACAGCCAACCTCGCTTGTATTAATTCGTTCGAGGTCTCATATCTTGTGATATGATATTGCTCTCTATATAAATCTTTGTTATGGAGAAAGATGGAAACTGAGTCCATCTTCTCTTGCTGCTTCTGGTATACACCATCAACTGAAGCCAACACGAGGCACTTGGCTTTCGCTTTATCCTTTTCCCTTGTCTGACGGATATCCATATCCGCGACGGTGGAAACTGGACCTGGGACGGCGGGATCTTGAGTAGTAATAGGGTGGTCCAGCTTGTCATCGGCAATGGACATCTGGACAGACCTTTGCCAGTCATATAAGTTAGATTCAGTCAAATTGTTATCTAGATATAACCTAGTCATGGTCACAAGGTCGCTGCAATGAGTGAGAGAGAAGAAAACACTTTAGCATGATGCTCTTGCAAGTTTAGATTGGTTTTTAATTTATCTAAACTGGATGGCTCCCACTGTTTCTCGAATCCTTCCTCAAACCATAAAAGAAGAATTAGCCAGGACTATTCTCGCTGTACAATACTTGTTTAACCGTTCAGCCAGGCCAGTGTCGGTACTTCGAGGGAGGTTTTCCAACGCTTTCGCGAAGTTCCTTAATTAAATAACCTCTTTTCTCTAGGGGCGTAACCCCGCTGACACCTTTCTCGACACCTACTTGGTTTATAGCATTGATTGTTAAGTGACGAATCTCCTGATAAGTAGCATATACTCACAGTAGGATCGGAATCCAAATATCATCGTATGATAATGTTGACGGAATCCTACCAACATTCATCAAACTTCAAATGGTATGCAACACTAGCAAGTTTCAGTTTCTTTAGAAACTCCCGATGTGGATTTTTGCCCCATGTTCTTATGACCTTGACTAAGGGCCAACAAATCATAAGTCACATGTCAAGTTCTACCCATCATTATCTTGTTAATTTGAACCCACCCGTATATACTCTTGACTAAGGGCCAAACAATGTAATACGACTGTCCCAAACCAACTCATCTATCTATGCAACAAATGAATACCCCAGCAGCTACCAATCACTATGTCTTGACTAAGGGCCAAACAAACATAGCTTGAATACTACTAACCATTCATAAGAAATGACGGAGGGCTACGACTGGTTTTGGCGAAACCGTGAACGTAGTGAACTTGATATAATCGAAGGAACCTGATAGCTTTTTAAAAGGAGTGGTTAAAGCTCCGTAATTAAAAAATTCTGCTCTTTTAAAATAACCGAGTGGTTTCTTTTAAATTTGTTCCAACGATTCAACTTTGGTTTATTTGCTTTGCATTAAAATAATGTGTCCCATCATTTAACCTATCATTGCAGAAAACAATGAAAATACAACGTCCTCTTATGCCATCCGCATTCGCCACTGGGTCCCGTCATCACCCGCTAGGTTACTTAACTAACGACAGAGCGGGGGCTGGGCTAGCGCGGGTGTAAAACATAAGTGACGTCTAAATAGCTATCATATATAGATATTGTACATTCATCAGACGCAATAATAGGCATTCCAGATCACTGATGAACATTATTGGATATACAAGCAATCCGCGTTTGCTTTGAGCCTGCAACAAAAGACGGATTACACAGTTGTGATGAATAGCCATTACCCCACCCTAGACCCCTACGGGTACGGCAAACTACCCGCCAAGTACCCGAAGTGAAGCAGTCTCCCTCAACAACGTGAGTAGGCCACTAAACACTTCAACGTACGCGGTAGTTTGTGTACCCCACCTTGGGTCTATCCTAGGAGCAAAAAACAGTAAATGAAATAATACAACGGTGGCTACAACCGCAACCTGGATGTGCCCCGCAAAAGAATATTACATCATATTACAATTTACATCGAATGAATGAATATAAAACCCATCTCAAACCCCGGCTAATCATCATAACGATCCAATCAAGTTCATATACACAAACTGTAAACATTACAGAAATGTCCAACCCCCTGCCAACCGACATACTAGCAGTTAGAGGAGGTTTACGAACACATTAAACATTACAGATAAAAACCCGATTAGCAAATAACTTAGAACATCGATCGACAACCCTTTTCCGTGTCTACCCTAAATGCAAGCCAGCACAGAAGTAACCTGGGCAAAAACAGAATATACAGGAAAACAAAACACCATAAAATATGAATTTCTGTGAAACTCTGAGTCAACTCGGCATTGACTCGGCGGCGGATCCGCGGCCAAAAGCACCATTTGGTCGCGGTTCCGCGGCCGTATTGCCGAGTTGTATCCTCGTATTTTCCCAGAATTCTTATAATACCCTGCTGTGAATTTTAAGGCATATCAAATATTTTTTTCGACACTTTTAAAATTAACAGAAACTGATAGGGTTTCGGGGTGTTGTTTTCGCGTTTTTCCGACGATCGAAGTTCTAATTAGTTGCTAACAAGCTAGTAAAGATTTAGTTGGCTCTGATACCACTGAAAATCCATGTCACGCACCCCACGAACTTGCGGGGAGGCGGATTATATGAAAAACGATTATCAAAGCTTCGTAACACGGACTTGAGCGCATGAATCTTGTCTAAACCGTTACTAGCAAACTACGAAAGGTTTAACTACTTGGATTCGAAGTTATACCTCACGTTATTTGTCCTTCGGGTCTTCATCGCGGTCCTCCACTCCTCGTAGGCTCCTTGGAATATCGGCACCTCAACGGCCTCCTCGAGTCAAAGACGATCCACCCGAGAGCTCCTACTACAAGCTTGATCTCTAACTTGAGATAACTAGGTTGCTCAAAGTGTTAATCTAAGCTACCTAGGGGATATAGAGTAAGGTTATGGATGTATTAGTCTAGCTAACCCTTGATCTCAACACATGATAGGTTAGGGTTAGGGTTTCAAGAATGAGAGAGCTTGAGGAGAGAGAAGGTGATGATAAGAATGAAATATGATATTGTTTCTCACTTGATATATGAAGCATAATGAATAAATGAATAAAATGAGATTATTCATCATGCTACATAAATGCATTATGAGTGATTCACTATGTGAGTCATTAAGCATTTAATAATGCATTAATGACATGATGAATCACACATAATGAGTCAAAATATCATTTAATGCTAATGCCACCTTACCCCCCAAGTCACCATGCTTCTAGAAGCTTCCCGACAAATTACGAGAATGCCCCTCCTATCCGTGAAAACACGGAAAAACTTTAGACTGTATAAATCTAATAACCCGATACTAGAATCTGGTTTAAACCAAAGCCGGCTAGTAAAAACTGTTCGAACGTCGTACGTGCGTTTAAACACGTATGCGTCCGAACCCTTGTCGTAAAACCATACGACCTCTATATCGTTTCGCTTGGAACAGGGAAACTCTCTGTATGGGACTCTAAAGACTCGACACTACGCTGGCAGTAGGTTTAACCACAGACCGCAAGCGGCACTAGCTGTACGTAACGGTCCCCAGGTAGATGTCGATAAGAAGGCCGATGAGGAAACCCATCCGAACTCCTACTGAGCCTGATGTGACAATCTCCGTACAGTCCGGTCTGTTCGTCTAAGACTATCGCATATCGGGCCTAGGGGCGGCAAGCGTCAGTCCCCTAATAGCGGTATAAGTCGTGTCGGAGCATAGCCCGTTACACCTTGAGAAACTACTGGAACCTACCAGTAAACCTCGCTTGCCTTGGCCAGGGACTTTACGTAATGGCTCTCTGACACAATACCGGGAGAGATGAATCCTGTCTAACCGCCACTGCCTCCAAGTGCTCGGGACTACACCCAACTGCTACCTGTTTACACGACTCCTTTGAGCCGTGGTAGGGTAGCAATCTAAGAACAGTAGGACACACTCGAGGCGAAGTAGCAGTGTCAAGTCTGCGGACTATGCTGTACTCATGTCACCTGGGAACTGTTAACTGACGACGGGTATAATACCAACCAACAGTTCCCCGCGAGTCCTGTCCGGTGTACCCGTAACCCAACGAGCACCTGTATACTATATCCAGTACGACGTACTGATGGCTGTGGGACAGACCATCTTCCCAACTTGGATGAGAAGCGTACACACTAGTCTACTCCGGAGTATCGATGCCCTATCTCGATAATCTTACGACTAGGGACCTGTATAGAATGTTTCTTATAAACTACCCAGCCTCCACTAGTGTGACTGCCATCACAACGCTGGTAATCAAGCAAAGATCCTAAGGGCTCTACTAATATGTATAAGCAATACGTTACAAGAAACATATGCACATATTAAAGTAGACACAAACCAAGTAGCATAGTACCATTTTTAGCAAGACTGTCAATACAACTGTGAATATCCCAAGCTTCCATTAAGTAATATACAAACTAGTATGATACAATAATGGCCCCTAGGGCATATACACTAACATATACTTCTCCTTCTATTCATGAATGGACGAAGGGACGACCACTACCCCCGATCCGGGCGCCCAACCCTTACGTTTTTAAATGAAAAATATACCCAGCTCGGCTCTTCCTTGCCGGTACCGGGGTGATTTTTATAACAAAGAAAAGACACAAGGAGGGGCAAACTAAAAGGGATTTGATCATGTTTTAACCGGACCAGAAATCCGAAGAGAATTCTCCACGAGTTCGGTGCTAGCTGGCCCGGGGCTAGACGGAAGCAATGAAGCATCTCACAAACCGCGGGTGAGAAGGGCAGACGCATTCCTACCCGGAACGCTTCCAGGTACAGAGCAATCTCTTTGCTCTGCACCTGTTCTGCCCCACTCACCCTCTCTTGCTAAATGGAGTGAATAGCTAGAGGGGATATGGAATCGAGCCCGAATGTTGGAAAGCTCATCCAGACTCTTTAAGACAGAGGGCGTATCATGGGTGTTCCCGATGCGCACCTTGGGAGCCTTGGTCACCGCCCGGCAGCGAGTGACAAGGGCGGCCCTGACTTTAAGGGGCGAACCCGACACAGAAGACGAAAAAGAAGAAGAACCCTCTTGGCTATCTGAAGCCGAAGAGGAGGAAGACCCACTGGACTCGTCCCAGCAACTGGAGCCTCATCGTCCGACTCTACTCTTACAACATCGACAGACTTCTCGAAGGAAGACATCTAACCTGATTCAAAGAAAGGTACTCACCGAGAAAAGATCAACAGAAGATCCGATCTAAATGGAGGTACGCCGGGCAATCTTCAACAACGAAGCAAAGTGTTGGCCCTAGGATGGTCCTCTCCTATTTATACACCCCAATGAGAACATCCTACGGTCCAGATCGATTCCCGCCAAAATGAAACGCTGCGCCTAGCGGCAGTCGAAGCTCCACATGGTGGTCGACCATTAGGGACGTCTTTTCGATCGCAGGAGTCAAAGACAGCATGTCCCGCCTGCCAACCGACGTTCGACATGTGGCCTGTACCCCAACGGACGAATCGACTGAAACGACGCCCCCTCTTTAAAGCACAATCATTTCACTGATCCGCTGACGCCATCGAGGATACGAACGAAATTCAGGTGCACGACGAGACGACGCGTGGGCCTAAAGATCGAAACGACGCAACCGCCTAACACCGTGTCGTTCCCGGGCGATCCACATTATGATTCTCGGCACCAAACTGAGAAGAGGAAAAACCAAACATGCCACTCTCGACCCGACCCATGAATAGGTCGGAACGAGAGTGGGGTCTAATAATGATGCTTACAAGTGGTATTTCCTCAGATTAAGACACGTGGCGGATGACGTGTCCCGAAGGCTATGGAGGTGGAATAAATGAGAAACATTATAGGCGTTCCTTGGGACCTCGTCTCCGAGGACGCATCCGACCTTTTAAGAGACCTCCCTGAGTACTTTTCACTTTCACATAGCAAACAGCAAACAGCTCGTCTCCGAGCCATCTGACAGGTCGAGCTTTCTCAGCCTCCCTGCTCATCTCCGAGCCATCTGATAGGCCGAGCTTTCTCAGCCTCCCTGCTCGTCTCCGAACCATCTGACAGGCCGAGCTTCCTCGACTTTCCCGATCACCCGAGAGCGCGGAACCCAAGCGCCCCTGCAACGGCTCCATGTATCTCGCCAGGGCGAGATATCCGCCTCCCCACGTTCCGCGTCCCACGCTAGCGCGTACTCCCATTAATGCGAGGTTAACACAGGGACGTAACTGACGGCGATGATCTCGCGCCTGCTCGCTCCATGCGACCACTATATAAACCCCTCTCTCAGACAACTCAGGTAACTCCAACTCATTCCAATACCCGTTACTCTGCACCTATTTCTCGGTACTAACTTGATCGTCGGAGGGTCCTATGGTGGTCACCCATCCCGGGACTTCCTTTGCAGATAGCTCGGCGTCAACACCAACCCATTGAGATCCACATGCTCGACAAATCCCAAACCAAATCTCAACCATTAAAGACCGCCACCATAGGATCGACGGAAGACAATATCTGAAAGAGATCACAACCTCCATCACTCGCCTTCCCTCCCTCTAATTTGGACCTGTGACCTTCTCAATGTCCGAGACCTTCCACAACTCACCCCACTCATCATGAATTCGAACCCATCCCAAGATCTCAACCCACCCCATTCCCTCCAAGCCAACCCTTAGTTCACAACTCCTTCTTCTTTGGTCCCACATAAGTTAATGTCCTAAAAAACCAAGTCCCATTCAAATGCACTTCCTTTTAAGTCAACGTAGCCTCAATGTGGCGCGCATGTAAAATTGCATTGCGCTTAGATCCACAACAATTCTATTCATGTTCATTATAAATCTACGTTGGAAAATGAGCCCACCTATACCTAAAAGGTATTATGGCAATGTGTTTGTGTACCCTGCGGTGTTGGCTGTACTGCCGGTGATTTATATGATGGTGCTTTGAGCTATGCGATTGAGTTGGTTCAGGAAACTAAAAATGATTGAGTTGGTTCAGGAAACCAAAAATAAGGCGAATGATGAGCATATAAGATCGATGGTAGATTTGATGGTAGTGAAAGGGAGGCCGCCGTTTGCGATGGACAAGGTTAAAAGAGTTTATTTTGTTTCGGATAACACAAGGGAAGGGTATGATGAGGTGGATTATGGGTGGGGCCCCACGGAGTCTACAGGGCCTGTGGCCGGGGGGCTTGATGATTGATGATGCTCAGAAGTGGTATTTCCTGAGATCACGACACTTAGCGACTGACGTGCCGTATGGCTCATGGGAAGGGAGCGACAACGGTACATTAGAAGCATGCCCCAGGCCTTCGACCCGAGGATGTTTCCGACCTTCAGTGGCCGTCCAGACCACTCCTATGCCCGCCTTGCAAACAACCGTTGGCTCGCCTCCGAGTCTCCTGCACGATGGGCCTCCTCGGCCCTCCCGGCTCGCCTCCGAGCTATCACAGAACCAAGATGCCTCGGCCTCCCGCTCGTTATCGAGCCTCCCGCCGAGCTTATCTTCCTCGGTCTCATCGACCGACCCGCAACACCGATCACAGACGCCTCCGCCATGGCTCCGCGAATCTCGCCAGGCGTGAGATATCCGCCGCCCATGATCCCGCGTTCCACGCCATCACGATCCCCCATTAACGAGCATATCTCGTCATTAATGGGGAATCCCGCCTATCATGCGGGCATAACGCCACGGGCGTAACGGCCGGCGTAAATTTCGCGCCCGCCTTCCCATTGCTGCCACTATATAAACCTCTCTCCTAGACGACTCAGGTAAGCCAATTTTACCCCAATAGGCCGTTACTCTGCCAAAATACCCTGTCTAACTTGATCGTCAGAGGGTGCCCGGTGACACAACCACCCCGGGACTTCTTTGCAGGTACCTCAGCCTCAACCACATAAAACCCATTGAAATCCACACGCTCTAGGAGGCGACCCTCCAACTTAATCTCAGCCATCCATCAGCGCTCGCTGCAGATCAACGGAAGATAACATCTGAAGGAGATCCAGAGATCCATCAGTTGGCGCCATCTGTGGGAAATAGTTCCACTCAACGAAAGTTCATCTTCCGATCTCGACTTCATAGCGAGCGGTCATCGCGACGATCCAAGCACCAGCCGTCGTCCTCCCCGTAGTAGAGATGTAATACCCAGTTTCTTTTGTATCCAATTGTCCATATTTTCCTAATAATAATTTTCCCTATATTTTTCTATTTAATTTTTCCAAATATATTTAATCCAATTATTTTTCTACTAACCCTAATATCCTATCTCAAACCCTAATCCTATTTCTTTTCAAGCCCAAACCCCAACTCTCCTTTTCTCTTTCTCCTTCTCCCTAGCCCAGACCCTCTCCCTAACACCCGACCTGACACCCTACCCGAACCCAAACCCGACCCGTTTCTTCTTCTTCTTCCCCTCTTCTTCTTTTCTTCTTCTTCCTTTTCCCGCTCGTTTTCCCCTGCTTCGCCCCCTCCTCGCGCCCACGACCCATTCCCTCACCCCACATCCTCGCGACCCGCTCTTCCCCAGCGACCATGTCCTCGCCTCCCTCAACAACCCCAACGGCTCTCCCCTACGCTCGCACTTACCCCCGCGAGACCCGTGCCTCTCCAACTTCGCCACGACCCGTACTCCTCGCAACGCCCCCACCATTCCCACAACGCCCTCCTCATCGCCCATTCCCTCCCTCTCTTCACCGCACTCAGTTCCCTCTCCCTCATACCCCAAGACTCCATCTACAACACCGCCATCTCGCCTGGCTACCACCAAGCTCCACTGCCGGTGACCCCGAGCTCCTCTGCAACCCCCTTCACCGTTCACCCCGAGAAGTCCCCCTTCACCTTTCACCCCGACGAGACCCACAACATCACTACCATCATCACCACCGCTGCTTCCTCGCCGTCGTCGCTAACCAACACAACGCCTTCTCTTCTTCTCTCCCGCACACCCGAGAAAACACGACCCTAAGAACCCTGCACCCACCACCGTAACTTCACCTCCGGCAACCTCCTCTCAACCTAACTCGGTAGCACCACCAAGCATCCAACCCGCCCCCGAGCTCCACTTCAACCACCGGCGACCCCAGCGCACCTCCAACCTCCGCCAGCTGAGCCCACTCCTCTGCCTCCTCTCTCCCTTCTCACCACCAGCACCACCACCGCCAGCGCTTGTCACTGTGGCTACCCCCTGAGCTCATCACCTGCCTCCGACGACGTCGCCGCCGGCGCCAGTGCCACTCGAGCCCCTGTAGCTACTATCTCCAGCAAGCCCCGTCGTCATCGCCGAGCCAAGCCAAAGCCGTTACTGTTGTAGTCGCTACCGTGAAATGTGTTGCTGTTGTGTCACCGTGTCATTGCCGTGATCGTGCCATCTGCATCGCCGTTATCGTTACCATCGTCTTGAGGCAATTGAACTCCTCACTTGCATACATGCTAGTATCTTACAATTTAGATTTAATACTTAGTTAAACTAGATACATCTATATATATATGTATATATGTGCGCGTAGTGAATCATCGTTCGGGTCACTATGATACCGGTTGTGTTTGGATCCGATACAAATTGTTTGGAATCAAGTTTATAACCCAATTCTAATTGTGTAGGGAATATAGATATCGAAATCACCTTGAAATTAGTTAGATAAAATAAGATCCCAATGTATTGTGTTAACTGCTCGATACTACCCTACGTGTTTGATGCAAACTGTAAATGATAACTAAATCACATATGGCGGAACTTATTGTGGATAGATCTGCTTACTGATAACAAACATCATGTAGGATTTTGGTTTGAAAATAGTAACGTTTACATCATGTAATGATGCCCCTAAAAGGCGACGTTGAATCTGGAACTCACCGCATATATCACGTTCAAAAATCTATATTAAATTGAATACAACTCACAACCTAATGTTTTAGGGCTTGTATCTAAGCCAACAAATAAACCTACAATACCCCATAGTTTATCTTTGCATTTTGATAAGTTGTAACGATGAATACTGAGGCGATTCGCGGCTCTGAACTGCAGTCGGGACAGCGTTCGTTTTGAATACCTGGCTTTGGAACACCTATATACCCCTTATTTTAAACTGAAAATGTATGGAGCCCTATATGGTCGCGTAGATAATTTAGTTAGATAACACCTGAATCTGATCCTGTGTGGTTTCACTATCATTTGATATTTAATTTGCATTTTAACGTACCTAGGTATCCTGCAGTTTTCTGCAGTGACAGTTTGTACACTTTGATATTAAACTGAACATATCTCCCAGCACACAGCGGATGTTATCGATCCGTCTGATGCGTTGGAAACCTAACTGTTAAAAATAAATATTATCCACTATAGCGTCACCTAATTATGCTCCCAACTGGGAGTAAAGCGTGTTACGAAAAGGACTTCCAGTTCAGGAATTGGATTTCCAGCAGTGAACACTTAAAATGAGATGGCCATAACTAGAGAACCTGAAGCCCAATTGACGCGAAACCAATTTTGATGGACAGATAATTAAACATACTGCTTATCTCTTTTATGTTGTTTTTCTAAATTCTACGCGTGTGATTTATAGTAAATTATTCAAGTGGTAGGACACTGGCTGTTGATATTTTATTCCTATCGTAATTAGTTGCATTCTCATCATATCATATAGTAGTTGTATCCTCATTCGAATAGTGGTCACATATATTAATAACCTAGTGATCGTGTACATTACCCAGTGATAGATATTAGTGTTTGGATTGTGGCAAGTACGTTAGTGCTAAAGCGTGATCGAGTAGTGAAAGTGACACGTACTTGTACACAATCAGCGGACCCAGTTAATTTATTGCATTGTTGACGTCTATGGGACATATATAAGTGTAACTATAACTGAAATGGGACGGTTATGGAGCACTTATATTAGTGTCATAGGTATGACGTCAAACACTGTCCATTTATCTCGGGTACCATTCGAGACATGCTTGATGGAGATCCGGTCTCCAGTTCTTACGTAGACTTGTCATGGACCGACTAGTATTTGGGTTTATGGTCGGTATTCGATATAGACTGTGGGTGTGGGGTGTTTGAGTGTGATTTCAACGGAATCTCGAGAGTCCCATTGCCGGCATATACCGTGATTTTGGGAGTTGTATGGATGGTGTTACTGATTATTATCATGCGTGATTTGAGCCCGTGTTCCCTTGCCCCTGGGGCCCTACCCTTGGGTTGGGGATACTCCTGCGTGGTTGACTCTCACACTTGGACTGACGATAGATTTAGCGACCTGAACAGTGAGACTTAGAGACTGATAGGTTTTGTGACATGGTCATGCATTGTTTACTGATTCGATATATCTGCTTTACTGTTTACCTGTACCGGTTACTTCCTGCTCATGTCATCACTCCAAGCTTACTATTTCATATTCATCATTATTGCACGTGTTTATATATGTATTTATATTTATTGCTATTGTGTCACTCTGACGACCTGAGTATGCATGCTCAGAGTGAGAAGTGGACTTAGCTTGGATCAGGACCTGACGTACCTCGAGGATATTGCGGACATCTAGATCAGCGACGCCAGCACTATCTTCCTTTGACTCTATCTGGTTAGTTTTATATCTGTTTTGATTTAGTGACTGCATTTTTCATTACTTGTGCATTGATTACTGATTACCACATAAAGTTAGAAGCCGAAGTGTGACTACGGCAGGATGTTTCCTTGACCGTAGGAGCATGGCTGGCCTTGTCAACCCCTCGTATTCCGTATTTTGGGAAGCGGGGCGTGACAAGAGACAAGGGAGATTCCCCTCCTCCCTCGAACACCATTCACGTCCTACCCGCTCGGATAGATCGGCTCACGTCCGTCGTGGATGCACTCGTCCGTGTCCAAACGGCCGGGCAAGCTCCCCGGGTCACCGCTCCCCCACCTCGGGACCGGGACCCCTACAGAGGGAGAGAAGACTCTGCCCGTGTCGGCACGACAGGACACCACCTCGCTGTCTCCGGCCGCCACAGATCCCCCGGTCCAACGTATTCAATAACCCGCTGGGCGCCACACAGCTCAACATCGAGATCTTTCGCCAGAGCGCCTCGGCCCGAGGCCTATCGTGCCCCTGTCCCTCCCGAGGAGGTGTCGGTCAGCTCGCCTGCGCCTAGGCATGACCGGCACCCCTCCCTCGACGGGGTCGCGCAGACGGGACTAGCCACGGCAGCTCAAAGATGACCTCACCAGGGGACCTAAGGAACCTCATCGAACGGAACCGGGGCCGGGGCCAGGCGCAGGTCTCCGGCAGCAGAGGCCAAAAATCAGAATGTGCCGAATCATCGAGATACCACGGCCGACTCGACGCCCTCGAAAAGAAGATCGAAGGCATGCATCGGGAAAATCGTCCTTCAAGCGACGGGGCTAAATATGCTGCCAACTTGCTCACGAAGCCCTTCACCAAAGAGCTACTCGCCGTCCACGTCTCCTCCCGGAATAAGCCCCCAAAAGTCTCACTCTTCGACGGGAAGTCCGACCCGTAGGACCATTTGGACGCGATCACAGCCGGGATGAGTTTCCAGGACTGTTCCGACACTGCTCAATGTCGCGCTTTCCCTGCCAGTCTCACCCGCACCTGACGAGACTGGTTCCGAGGACTCACGCCATACTCAATCTCTACCTTCGATGAGCTGGCCACCCAATTCTTCGGCCACTTCGTCGGGAACAGACGGCAGAAGTGGACCGTTGACCATCTCTTCAACATAAAGAGCGAGGACAAAGAATCCTTCAAAGGATACGTCACCCACTTCTATAATGCCCTCCTTGAGGTCCCAGAACACCGGGATGAGACGGTCATTACAGCCCTTAGGTCGGGTCTTAGGCACAAGGAGTGGCTACGCTCTTTTGCATTAGCGCAACCTAAGACCATGGCCGAGGTAAAGGCCTGGACCAAACGTGAGATCCAACTCGAGTCCGAGGTGAATGCCAACTTGCCCTGGATAGAGTAAGCCGATCAGAAGAAAAGGGCCAGGGAAGAGAAGAAGGCAACCGAGCAGCAACCCTGCTCGGTCCATCCTTAGCAGGAAACTCCTTGCCCTCCAGCGCTAAGGATCAAAGCCCTCGTCGAGAGGCCACCGAGCAGCTACCCTGCTCGGTCCATCCATGGCTGGTAGTTCACTACCCACCGACGCCAAGGATCAAAGCCCTCACCAAGAGGCCACCGGGCAGCAACCCTGCTCGGTCCATCCATGGCTGGTAGTTCACTACCCACCGACGCCAAGGATCAAAGCCCTCATCAAGAGGCCACTGAGCAGCTACCATGCTCGGTCCATCCTTGGCAGGTAATCTCTTACCCAACGACGCCAAGGATCAAAGCCCTCGCCAAGAGACTGTTGGGGTCAAAATTTGCATCCCGGTTGACCAAGTCAAAGTCAAGGTCAACCCCAAGCGAGGTGGACCCAAGCCCAGGTCAAGTAGGCCCATGCCCAAGTCGAGCCCGCGGCCAGCCTACCCATGCCAACATAGAAATCATGTAACAAATAATTTTGATGTAATTTTTTGTGCATGAATGTAAGCAAAATGGGCATCAAGCCAAATTTTTGTAAAGCCCATGGCTTATGTGCAAAAAAAAATGGCACATGAGCCATGAGATGGGTAAAATGCCATTTTGTAAAGCTCAAGGGGCTATATGTAAATATGTAAACCTATATAAGGCAACATGATAATGAATTAAAGATATACTTTTCATTCCCCAAAAATTAGGGCATGTGCCTCTTTCTCCTTCCTCAAGGTTCTAAAACCTTCTTCTTTCTTTTGAATTAAATCAAGAGTTTTACTCTTCCTTTTCCAAAACTAAATAGTTTTTTCACCACAAAACCCACAAAGAGGAACTTGGATCTGCCATTAGATCTCAAAAAGAGGAGATTTTTAAGTCTCCCCCCTTTTTCCAAGATCCGGCCAAACGACAGGAAGAAGAAGGAGACCCATCTCCAGAAACCCCACTTTGGGGAAGATCCAGGGCTCAAGGGGAGAACCCCCTTCATCAGCTTCAAAATATCCTAGGAGTTTAACTCCTCACACACACACACACACACACACACACACATACATACATATATACAAAATAATAAGTGCTCCTTTCTGAGAGTACAACTCCCATTGCAGGGACCAAGTCCCTTTTGCCTCCCGAGCACCTAAAGTGCTAGCGCCCTTGCGCTCAAAGCGCTGGCGGTTTTTCCCACGCATCCTTTGGATGCCCTTTCCCTTTATATATATATGTGTGTGTGTGTGTGTGTGTGTGTGTGTGTGTGTATACATACACACACACACACACATATTCCACACTAAAAATACCTCCCCCGTTAGAAAAAATACCAGTTTAACCCATCAATCGGAGGTTCTCTCGCTCCAAATGCAAGGGGTAATTAACGGCAGCTTAGTCCGCGGCTTCCAGAGATTCGGATCCCCACAATCAATAAACTCCAGCCTACCCTAGGCAAGGGGAATCTGTAGTACGCCTGAAAAGCGCGCGTGTATTCCTATCTTAATGGGGTGATGAAAAACACCCTACAGACTCTGGCACGCCCGGTGGGACCAATCTCTCCTCCCATATTTTGGGTTAAGCTTTCATGCGAACTCAATTAATATGCATATCAATTGCCTGTACTAAAATCCTTTTTTTTTGTGCAGGTTAACGTTCACCAATTACAATCTTTGGACGCAGCAAAGATGACTCCAAGGATCAGCTCAGCTCTCGACACAGCTCCCATCTCCTACACGATGAAGATGGACGCCAGGACGGTCCTCCCGGCCAGTCTTGGGCGACAATGGGAAGAGCCGCCGCTACCATTCGTCTCTATTCTATTCGTATCAGCTAATGCCATCCCAGCTCCTCAATCCCCGGTGACAGACAAACCGGTCTCGAAAGGCAAGAGGCCAAATGTGGTGGTCTCGAAGGCGCCCCAACTCAAACGCAAGTCGGTGTTTGAACGACTCTCCTTGGCCCCGGCTGGGGGCAAAGCCATCAACACCAACAAAGCAACAAGGCCTCTCGATCAAACTCCCCTGGTGCCCCTGACAACTGCTCGATCGGGTGTCTTCTCTAAGCTCCCCGCTAATCGACTCACGATGGCTTCCCAGGAAATGGATGCCCACCAAGCCCTTAAAATTGAGAAGCTAAGGCAGAAAAGGCTCAGATATAGAGCCAACAAAAGGGCTAGGTCTCCTGCTAGGCTGAACCTTATGAGGTTCGAAGAATAGAGTTACCCCGCCAAAGATGAGGAAATGGCTGGATATGTGGTCCACACTGTCTACATGGTGGGCACGCGCAGCAAGAGCAAGGATGGGACCGCCACATCTCAAATTCAATCTGGCTTGAATGTGGTTGCCATTTCTAAAGAACAGCCACATCCGCTGGATGATGAAAACCCTCTCGACGAGGATGATAGGCAGAAAGACCCCTCAGTCCATGTAGAGTTAAGCTCGGACAGAGAAGAAGAGCCGACTTTCTGCCCCAGGACCGCGGAGCAAGAGCTGTTTCAAGAGCTCCGAAAACAGCTCAGAAGCAAAGACAAGGAGACGGCCAAGCTCTACTCAAAAATTGACGACTTGGCAAACGTCGTCTTACAGCTCACGGCCCGACTTTCCTCTCAGCCGCCCAATCAGGGGCAGGGCTCTGCTCATGAACCGGGAAACGGTGTCCCAGGGAAGCCAACGCCTATTCCCTCAAATCCAAAAGTGGGCGGACCACATGAAAATCAGTCGCATCCTATCTCGGGAAATGTCTTGGCTACCGATGACAATAGCCCGCTAACTCAAGATCAAATCATGGATTTGGTTGCCAACAAATTCAAAACATTGGTGGCCGAAGACGAAGCGCAAAAAGATATCAGCAGTAGTGGGAGACCATATCCTGCTCGGTATGATATGGCAGAATTTCCTAGCGGCTATGTCATCCCCAAATTCGGAAGATTCGATGGGACGGGAAATGCGAATCAGCACATCGCCCACTTTAAAGCCTTATGCAGGAATACTGGGGGCAATGATGCGCTTCTCCTCCGCCAGTTCGTTAATAGCTTGGCCGACGTTGCTTTCGAATGGTACGCGAGCATACCGAATAGCTCCGTCATAACTTTCGTCCAAATGGAGTCTTTGTTTCACCAGAGGTTCATGAGCGTCAGTGATAAGATCACCATTGCCGAGCTCGTAAGGACCAAGCCAAAGAACAACGAAAGCAGCACGATTTTATAACCCGATGGCGCAATCTCTCCATTAAATGTGAACCGCCGATAAAGCAGGGCCAATCTGTAAAAACTCTGCGGGGCCCCCGATATATCCAAAACCCCTCCAAAACACAACACTGCATATTGAATTCGCATGACCAGTTTAACCCGTCAATCGGAGGTTCTCTGGCTCCAAATGCAAGGGGTAATTAACGGCAGCTTAGTCCGCGGCTGCCGGAGATTCGGATCCCCACAATCAATAAACCCCAGCCTACCCTAGGCAAGGGGAATCTATAGTACACCTGAAAAGCGCGCGTGTATTCCCATCTTACTGGGGTGACGAAAAACACCCAACAGAGACCACCGAGCAGCTACCCTGCTCGGTCCATCCTTAGCAGGCCTCTCAATGCCCTCCCGCGCTAAGGATCAAAGCCCTCATCAAGAAGCTACCGAGTAGCTTCCCTGCTCGGTCCATCCGTTGCTGGTAATCTCTTACCCCATGACGCCAAGGATCGAAGCCCTCATCAAGAGGCCACCGAGCAGCTTCCCTGCTCGGTCCATCCTTGGCTGGTAATCTCTTACCCCATGACGCCAAGGATCAAAGCCATCACCAAGAGGCCACCGGGCAGCAACCCTGCTCGGTCTATCCATGGCTGGTAGTTTGCTACCCATCGATGCCAAGGATCAAAGCCCTCACCAAGAGGCCACCGGGCAACAACCCTGCTCGGTCCATCCATGGCTGGTAGTTCACTACCCACCGACGCCAAGGATCAAAGCCTTCATCAAGAGTCCACCGAGCGGCTACCCTGCTCGGTCCATCCATGGCTAGTAGTTCGCTACCCACCGACGCCAAGGATCAAAGCCCTCACGAAAAGGCCACCGGGCAGCAACCCTGCGCGGTCCATCCATGGCTGGTAGTTCACTACCCACCGACGCCAAGAATCAAAGCCATCATCAAGAGGCTACCGAGCAGCAACCCTGCTCGGTCCATCCTTAGTAAGCCACTTCATGCCCTCCCGCATTAATGATCAATGTAACACCCGAGTTCATTTATACCAATTCCAGTTTCCGTATTTACCTATCCATGGTCTTTTCTTGATTTAGCGTGTTTGGGTGCGAATGATATTTTACATATTACTTTGCATTCGACCCGACCCGCTTGCTTGAACCTGTTTGATTCTTATTTATAAATTACCTTGACTAGTTGCATGGACACGTGCATCTCATATTTAGTACATACTGGCATTTCATCTGGCATCGCACTTTTTGCATATAACATTTTAGGTCACATAAAATATTTTTGAAATTGCATTTCATATCCTGCATGATACCCCTAACCCCGTGGTAGTATCCGCGCATCTTGTTCTCGTTCCATTCAGTGAAACGAACGTGTTTGGATGGCTACGCGCACGTACGTGCATCCGTTCTTGGGGGTATGCATTTTCTTTAACTGGGTATTCATTTTGAAATTTGGAAGTCGCATATATTTTTAATATTTTAAATCTGAATTTTTGGACCCGACCCGGGCATGTTTTGGAGTAGATTTGTATTTGCCAAAATCTCAAAACGGGCTAATATTTTAATATTATAATATTTACTTAATTCTAAAGTTTCTTTCAACTAAAAATATATTTTAAACCTAAAATAAAAATCTAATCTCAGCTGAGTCTCTCTCTCGCTAAAAATATATTTTATATTTTTTAAAAACAGATTACATCTCTCTCTCTCTCTTCCTATCTCTCTGTCTCTCTCTCTTCCGTTTCTCTCTCTTTCTCACCCTCTTTCCTCTATATATATTTTTATTTTATTTTTACCCATTCTTTTATTCCCACGTTCTTCCTTCTTCTCCTTGAAATTTCCCTGTTCCCGCCTTCGCTCTCAGAACCCTAACCCTAACCCTCGTCGCTTCGCGTCTCACCGTCGACCTTCTCCACTCTTCGCCTAACTCATGACCTTGCCTACCTTCTTGATCTCTGACCCACACAACCACCTCCTCCTCCATCTCCCGACGAACCCAACTCGCCTCCACGAAACTACACCGAGCCGTCATCCTCGCCGTCGTCGCCTTCCTCCCTCTCTTCGCTCATCTCCTCGTCCTCTCTCTCTCCTTCCTCCTTCATCCCATTGCCCTCAACCTTTGCACGACCCCAAGAACCCACTGCAACCATCGCATCTACCTACGCCTGCACACCTCGCCGCCAGCGCTCGTCGCCTCACCCCTCGCGGCCACCCTCTCCTCACCTCTCTCCTCTCTTCTTCCCGAGCTCACCAACCTCACCCTACCAACCCTGCACACCTCCGTGCAGACCCCGCTGCAAACCCAGAACTGACCCTTCACACCATCACCTCCCATCGCCGGCGGCAGCCTCGTCGGCCTCACCTCGCCTTCGTCACCATCTCCTTTCTCCTCTCCCTTTCCTCCTTCACCCTATACCCGACCTTTACTACAGCCACCAGGAAACCTCACCCGACTTCTTGAGACCCCCGCTGCCTTGCCGGAAACCATCGCCTGTATTCTCGCCGTCGATGGCCCATTGTCGACGTCACACCCTCACCTTCCCCTCTGACTCCAGAGCCAACCCAGAGCACCAGCCATCTTCTTCTCCTACTTCTTCTTCTTTTTCTAAGTTCTTCTCCTCTTCTTGATTCTTGATTTCCGGCGATCGCCACCGGAGCCGTGCCGCCGCTGCCGATCCGAGCAACCCTGTGGACGTTCATATCCAGCGTAGTCGTGTTCTTGCAGTACCTGGTTCGGTTATGTGCTCGCGTGGACACATTGCGACGTTTTCCCGACATTCGACGTTGCCGTGCGTATCCGCTTCTTGATCCGTCGAGGCAAGTTAATCTTGCTACATGCTATTTAAATTATTTTATACCTATTTAAATATAGATTATACCTGTAGTATAAATCTAGTACCACATGTTTCATTTTATAACACTTCGGTGTTCCGTTGCATTCTTTTATACCATTTTAGATCTAGGTCATTGAAAACATATCTTGTTGCATATTAGATTACATTAAACTGCATCCATACCAATGTTTATGTCATATAGTGCTTATTTACATAGCCTATAGTACCCTTTATAGTTTTACCCTCACAGACGACCGTTTTCATACATCTAGCCTGATTTATATTCAATTGCATCTCTAGGTTATTTAGTACATATTAACATGATTTTAACATCCATATTCGCTATGCTGCATTCATGTAATGTTGAAACCATCCCTTAAACTCAAACTGATAACTGTGTATCTACATACCTTAATCTGTACCTGATTGCATTTCAAGTTACAAGTTCCAGATTGTTGATTCTATTAGTACACTTGCTTGTTCTGAATACCCATGATTATGCTAGTTTGATTATGAGCAGCCACATGATATCTTGTACGCCCTGACATGCATTGCTACACCTATTACTTGACACGACATGGTACCGTGCAACTCTTGACATGACATGACACCTTTATTCATTACCTGGCTTGACCTGATGTACCATGGTTTTACCTGTTACCTGGTCTTGTGTTTAATGCCAACAAACCTGACCTGTTGTCCTTACGGACCGTTCCTGTTATCTATCCATACAAACCTGTACTTGCCTGATCCTGTATTGGCATTAGCTCTAGATTATTTAAATACTTGACTTTAACACTTATAACTTGGGGGTAATGGGGAAATCAATGATAAAACCTGACTTGTAACTCGACAGTGTGCTACCTTTACTGATCGGTTTTAGAGGCTGGGCCAGCCTTGGGATGATGCTGCTGACATCATCCATCGTTATCCATTACCTTTTAGAGGCTAGGCCAGCCTTGGAATGATGCCATGGACATCATTCATCTTTACCCTTTTCCTTTAGTGCCTAGCAGCATGTCTCGGTTTCAGCCCGAGAATCTTCACCGTGATCCCGGGCACGCACGGGATACTATTGAGTTACATCGATGATTCATCAGACTGATTTTAAAGACTTGAGAGTAGATAACCCAATAGACCAGTTTAGATTACTCACTGCACACTACCTTTCAATGCCCTGATTTATATTGTTGTTATACCTATTTTACCTTTATGATCATACTTGCATGTCTTGCTACCCTGTTTTTATATTATTGCTTGATGTTATGACGCGCTGACGTATGGGTTTTGCATGGCCCAGATCCTCTACCTTGTTGCAGTCTAATCAGGAGTATTGCCGCTGTTAGACCGAGCGGTGAAGATCCTGACGGTATGCAGTTTTACTTTCTAGGTGTTTATTTGATCTTTCGCTTCCGCATACTATATTATTTCTTGACTCTTTTACTCTGGCTTATGGACATGTACTAGATAGTTAGTTTACTTTCCTGTTCTTGATATCTCTACAGCCATAATGTGACCGTGGAAGGATCTTTCCTATCCACAGGTAGCATAGTTGGTTATGTCACGTGCCCATCTCAGCCTACTCTGGGAAGCGGGGCGTGACATGGTTCTTTTGGTATCAGAGCCATAGGATATAGGTTAATCGGGTTTGATTCTTTTGCAGTTGGGTATTGGACCCAATACACGAATCAGAATACTCGTGATTAGGAACATGTCCTGCCACCTTGTTATCGTGATTCTTGAATCATATCTTTCTCGTATCCTTTGCCTTGACGATATGCAAACAACTTTGCATCTCGGCTTGAAACCTTTTTGGATCTACCCTTGTTTCTCCCTGTTTCTTGATTCTGATACTAGGATTTGGACGACTTGAGTAGAGTTATGTAATTGTACCCATGAACTGCAGCATGGTTACAATGCGGTACTCTATTTGGGTAACTTGGAGTCCTGGTCTTGTTTCATGGTTGTTATATTACCTTGCTTCTCTCGGTTTCATTGCTTCCCAGTTCTTGTTGTACCGCCAGCTTGAATCATGCTTACCGTGCTTAATTCTCTTCAGTATCTTGACTTCGGATGAAGTCATCTTGGTATCCTACTTGTTCATATCTTTCCGCATTGGAATTATTCAATTCCGGTGCATTCCTTGTTTGTTGTTGTCTTGGGAATGGATTTTCTTGGCACCTTCCGTGCTCACATTGATTGTAGAGCAAGGAAAGCGAATTTCCAGATTCCCGGACATCCGGAGTTTGTTTTGCTAGAGGTAGCAGTTCTGTCGGGCCAGTCGAGTTTAGGGCTAGGCCGACAAACAATATTCTTTCGTCGAGGGAAGTTAATAAGGAAGAAGCGCCAGCGGTAGTTCGAGATTTCATGGACGTGTTCGAGGACATCTCGGGTTTACTGCCAAAACGAGATGTGGAGTTCGCGATTGATCTTGTTACTGGAGCAGTGCCAATCTCAAAGGCGTACTGTCTAATGGCACCAATGGAGTTGGAAGAAATCAAGAAGAAGGTCACTGAATTACTTGAGAAAGGTTGGATTCGCAGCAGTAACTCACCTTGGGGAGCTCCAGTTCTTCTAGTAAAGAAGAAAGGTGGCACAAGGAGAACGTGCATCGATTATCGAGAATTAAACCGGGTGACTATTAAGGACAAGTACCCGATCTCTCGCATTGGCGAATTGTTCGAGCAGCTTGGTGGCGTGAGGGTATTCTCGAAACTGGATTTGCGATCCGGATATCACCAGGTCCGAGTTAAATCAGAGGATATTTGCAAGACTGCGTTCCGAACTCGGTATGGACATTACGAGTATTTAGTGATGCCATTCGGAGTAACGAATGCACCGGCGATATGTATGGACTTGATGAACCGAATCTTTTCACCATTCTTGGACCAGTTCATAGTGGTGTTCGTTGATGATATTCTGGTCTACTCAAAGGAGTATTGAAGAGTATGCAGAACACTTGAAGATCGCACTGCAGACATAGAGGCAAGAAAATTGTATGCAAAGATGAGCAAGTGCGAGTTTTTGCTTGAAGAAGTGAAATTTTAGGGCACATTGTGGATGGAGATGGAATCGCCGTTGATCCCGAAAGAGTACAGCAGTTCGAGATTGGCCGATTCCGGAGAATGTTGCGGAGATAAGAAGCTTTCTTGGACTTACTGGGTATTACAGAAGGTTCATGGTGAGCCTTGCTCGTCTAGCGGAGCCGTTGACTAAGCTTACGCGCAAGGAGGTACCGTTTGTATGGACGGATAGGTGTGCGTCAGCTTTTGAGACGTTGAAACAGAGGTTGATAACCGCTCTTATTTTGACCATACCAGATGGTTCCGGAGAATTGGTGATTCAAAGCGATGCACCGGAGAAAGAACTGGGATGTGTTTTGGTGGAGCATGAGAAGGTTACAACTTACACATCGAGATAGTTGAAGACCCATGAGAAGAATTACCCAACTCATGATTTGGAGTTAGCAGCTGGGATTTTCGCTTTGATGATTTGGAGACACTACTTATTGGGCGAAAGGGGCGAAGTATTCTCCGATCATAAAAGCCTAAAGTATGTGTTCACACAGAAGGAGGTTAATATGAGGCAGCGTAGATGGTTGGAGATGATGGCTGACTACGATCTTGATCTTAAGTACCATCCGGGAAAAGTTAGTGTTGTGCCGGATGCGCTTAGTCGGTTGCCAGCAATTCGGATGTTGACTGCACAAAAAGGAACTTATTGAAGAATTTCGAAGATTCGAGTTGGAGATCGTGCTACCACATTCTTTGGGACAGTTGATGCAGCTGAAAGTACAGTCGTCGTTGATCGAGAATATTAAAGCAGCGCAATTACAGGACCCAAGATGGCAAAAGTTTCGAGAACAGGTTGAAGTTGGACTTCGAACGGACTCATTGGTTCTTGAAGAGGGTTCGTTACGATATGGTAGTCGTTGTGTGTGCCAAAGGGAGACATCCGCGAAGAAGTTATGAAGGAGGTGCACAGTTCCGCATATTCCGTACATCCAGGAGGCACAAAGATGTACCGAGATCTACGGCAGCATTTCTGGTGGGAAGGCATGAAACGGGAGATTGCCGCTTTGTAGCAAAGTGCTTGGGGTGTCAGCAAGTTAAGGCTTAACATCAACGGGTTGCTGGTTTATTGCGACCACTTCCGATTCCTCAATAGAAGTGGAACATATAATCATGAATTTTGTGACGGCTTTACCGCGGAGTCCAAAGGGCAATAATGCAGTTGGGTGATTGATGATTCTTGGTCAATCAACGGAAGCTTTGGCAGAATGGTACATGCAGGAGAATGTAAGATTGCGTGGAGTACCGGTGAGTATCGTGTCCGACCGTGACACCCGATTCTTATCGCACTTCTAGAGGAGCTTACGGGAAAGTTTGGGGACTTGATTGAAGTTTGGTACAGCTAATCATTCTCAGACAGATGGCCAGTCGGAGAGAACGGTCCAAACTCTTGAAGATATGTTGAGAGCTTACATGTTAGACTTCAAGGGATCATGGGAGGATCATCTACATTTAGTGGAGTTTCCTTACAATAACAGTTTTCAGGTGACTATTCAGATGGCTCCATTCGAGGCTTTATATGGTCGCAAGTGTCGTTCACTGTTTGTTGGGACGATATTGGTGAACGAAAATTATTTGGACCATATTTGGTTGTGCAGACAGTTGAGAAGTTTAATAGATTTTGGAATCATATTAAAGCAACACGAGGCCGACAAAGAGTTGGGCAGATACGTTGAGAAGACCTCTAGAGTTCGTCGTTGATGATTTGGTATTCTTGAAGGTATCACCGACTAGAGGGGTGATTCGTTTCGGAAGTCGAGGAAAGTTTAGTCCTCGATTTGTTGGACCTTTCGAGATTTTGGATCATGTTGGAGAAGTGGCGTATCGTTTGGCATCACCGCAATCGTTGGAGAATGTTCATGACATGTCTCATGTATCTCAACTTCGTAAGTATGTGATAGAGGAAACACATGTGTTGGATCTTTCGGAGCTGACTGTACGGGAAGATTTGACTTTTGAGGAGCGACCGATGACGATTGTGAATCGAAGGGAAAGGTTCTTAAGAGCATGGTTATCTCTCTTGTACTTGTTTGTTGGGGTAATCGCTCACATGGAGAGCCAACTTGGGAACGAGAAGATGAAATCCGGTAGAAGTTTCCATATCTATTCTTGAAATTTCTTGTTTGTTTATCTTTTCTTGTTCTTGGAATTTCGAGGACGAAATTCTTTTGTAGTTGGGTATAATGTAACACCCGAGTTCATTTATACCAATTCCAGTTTCCGTATTTACCTATCCATGGTCTTTTCTTAATTTAGCGTGTTTGGGTGCGAATGATATTTTACATATTACTTTGCATTCGACCCGACCCGCTTACTTGAACCTGTTTGATTCTTATTTATAGATTACCTTGACTAGTTGCATGGACACGTGCATCTCATGTTTAGTACATACTAGCATTTCATCTAGCATCGCACTTTTTACATATAACATTTTAGGTCACATAAAATATTTTTGAAATTGCATTTCATATCTTTCATGATACCCCTAAACCCATGGTAGCATCCGTGTATCTTGTTCTCGTCCCGTTCAGTGAAATGAACGTGTTTGGATGGCTACGCGCACGCACGTGTATCCGTTCTTGGGGATATGTATTTTCTTTAACTGGGTATTCATTTTGAAATTTGGAAGTCGCATATATTTTTAATATTTTAAATCTGAAATTTTGGACCAGACCAGGGCGTGTTTTGGAGTCGGTTTGTATTTGCCAAAATCTCAAAACGGGCTAATATTTTAATATTATAATATTTACTTAATTCTAAAGTTTCTTTCAACTAAATATATATTTTAAACCTAAAATAAAAATCTAATCTCAGCTGAGTCTCTCTCTCGCTAAAAATATATTTTATATTTTTTAAAAACAGATTACATCTCTCTCTCTCTCTTCCTATCTCTCTGTCTCTCTCTTCCGTTTCTCTCTCTCTCTCAACCTCTCTCCTCTATATATATTTTTATTTTATTTTTACCCAATCTTTTATTCCCACGTTCTTCCTTCTTCTCCTCGAAATTTCCCTGTTCCCGCCTTCGCTCTCAGAACCCTATCCCTAACCCTCGTCGCTCGCGTCTCACCGTCGACCTTCTCCACTCCTCGCCTAACCCATGACCTCGCCTACCTTCTTGATCTCCGACCCACACAACCACCTCCTCCTCCATCTCCCGACGAACCCAACTCGCCTCCATGAACCCACGCCGAGCCGTCATCCTCGCCGTGTCGCCTTCCTCCCTCTCTTCGCTCATCTCCTCGTCCTCTCTCTCTCCTTCCTCCTTCACCCCACCGCCCTCAACCTTTGTAGTGACCCCAAGAATCCACTGCAACCATCGCATCTGCCCACGCCTGCACACCTCGCCGCCGGTGCTCGTCGCCTCACCCCTCGCGGCCACCCTCTCCTCACCTCTCTCTTCTCTTCTTCCCGAGCTCACCAACCTCACCCTACCAACCCTGCACACCTCCGTGCAGACCCCGCTGCAAACCCAGAACTGACCCTGCACACCATCACCTCCCATCGCCGGCGGCAGCCTCGTCGGCCTCACCTCGCCTTCGTCACCATCTCCTTTCTCCTCTCCCTTTCCTCCTTCACCCTATACCCGACCTTTACTACAGCCACCAGGAAACCTCACCCGACTTCTTGAGACCCCCGCTGCCCTGCTGGAAACCATCGCCTGCATCCTCGCCGTCGATGGCCCATTGTCGACGTCACACCCTCACTTTCCCCTCTGACTCCAGAGCCAACCCAGAGCACCAGCCATCTTCTTCTCCTACTTCTTCTTCTTCTTCTAAGTTCTTCTCCTCTTCTTGATTCTTGATTTCCGGCGATCGCCACCGGAGCCGTGCCGCCGCTGCCGATCCGAGCAACCCTGTGGACGTTCATATCCAGCGGGGACGTGTTCTTGCAGTACCTGGTTCGGTTCTGTGCTTGCGTGGACACATCACGACGTTTTCCCGACATTCGACGTTGCCGTGCTTATCCGCTTCTTGATCCGTCGAGGCAAGTTAATCTTACTACATGCTATTTAAATTATTTTATACCTATTTAAATATAGATTATACCTGTAGTGTAAATCTAGTACCACATGTTTCATTTTATAACACTTCGGTGTTCCGTTGCATTCTTTTATACCATTTTAGATCTAGGCCATGGAAAACATATCTTGTTGCATATTAGATTACATTAAACTGCATCCATACCAATGTTTATATCATATAGTGCTTATTTACATAGCCTATGGTACCCTTTATAGTTTTACCCTCACAGACGATCGTTTTCATACATCTAGCCTGATTTATATTCAATTGCATCTCTAGGTTATTTAGTACATATTAACATGATTTTAACATCCATATTCGCTATGCTGCATTCATGTAATGTTGAAACCATCCCTTAAACTCAAACTGATAACTGTGCATCTACATACCTTAATCTGTACCTGATTGCATTTCACGTTACAAGTTCCAGATTGTTGATTCTATTAGTACACATGCTAGTTCTGAATACCCATGATTATGCTAGTTTGATTATGAGCAGCCACATGATATCTTGTACGCCCTGGCATGCATTGCTACACCTATTACTTGATACGACATGGTACCGTACAGCTCTTGACATGACATGACACCTTTATACATTACCTGGCTTGACCTGATGTACCATGGTTTTACCTGTTACCTGATCTTGTGTCTAATGCCAACAAACCTGACCTGCTGTCCTTACGGACCGTTCCTGTTGTCTATCCAGACAAACCTGTACTTGCCTGATTCTGTGTTGGCATTAGCTCTAGATTATTTAAATACTTGACTTTAACACTTATAACTTGGGGGTATGGGGAAATCAATGATGAAACCTGACTTGTAACTCGACAGTGTGCTACCTTTACTGATCGGTTTTAGAGGCTGGGCCAGCCTTGGGATGATGCTGCTGACATCATCCATCGTTATCCATTACCTTTTAGAGGCTAGGCCAGCCTTGGAATGATGCCATGGACATCATTCAGCTTTACCCTTTTCCTTTAGTGCCTAGCGGCATGTCTCGGTTTCAGCCCAAGAATCTTCACCGTGATCCCGGGCACGCACGGGATACTATTGAGTTATATCGATGATTCATCAGACTGATTTTAAAGACTTGAGAGTAGATAACCCAATAGACCAGTTTAGATTACTTACTGCACACTACCTTTCAATGCCCTGATTTATATTGCTGTTATACCTGCTTTACCTTTATGATCAAACTTGCATGTCTTGCTACCCTGTTTTTATATTATTGCTTGATATTACGACGCGCTGACGTCTGGGTTTTGCATGGCCCAGATCCTCTACCTTGTTGCAGTCTGATCAGAAGTATTGCCGCTGTTAGACCGAGCGGTGAAGATCCTGACGGTATGCAGTTTTACTTTCCAGGTGTTTATTTGATCTTTCGCTTCCGCATACTATATTATTTCTTGACTCTTTTACTCTGGCTTATGGACATGTACTAGATAGTTAGTTTACTTTTATGTTCTTGATATCTCTACAGCCGTAATGTGACTGTGGAAGGATCTTTCCTATCCACAGGTAGCATGGTTGGCTATGTCGCGTGCCCATCTTAGCGTACTCTGGGAAGCGGGGCGTGACAATCAAAGCCCTCACCAAGAGGTCACCGGGAAGCAACCCTGCTCGGTCCATCCATGGCTGGTAGTTTGCTACCTACCGATTCCAAGGATCAAAGCCCTCACCAAGAGGCCACCGGGCAGCAACCCTGCTCGGTCCATCTATGGCTGATAGTTCGCTACCTACCGATGCCAAGGATCAAAGCCCTTACCAAGAGGCTACCGGGCAGCAACCCTGCTCGGTCCATCCTTGGTTGGTAATCTCTTACCCCATGATGCCAAGGATCGAAGCCCTCATCAAGAGGCCACCAAGCAGCTTCCCTGCTCGGTCCATCCTTGGCTGGTTATCTCTTACCCCACGACGCCAAAGATCAAATCCCTCACCAAGAGGCCACCGGGCAGCAACCCTGCTCGGTCCATCCATGGCTGGCAGTTCGCTACCCACCGACGCCAAGGATCAAAGTCCTCATCAAGAGGCCACCGAGCAGCTACCCTACTCGGTCCATCCATAGCTGGTAATCTCTTACCCCGCGACGCCAAGGATCAAAGCCCTCATCAAGAGGCCACCGAGCAGCTACCCTGCTCGGTCCATCCTTGGCTAGTAATCTCTTACCCAACGACGCCAAGAGGCCACCGAACAGCTACCCTGCTCGGTCCATCCTTAGCATGCCTCTCAATGCCCTCTCGCACTATGGATCAAAGCCCTCATCAAGAGGCCACCGTGCAGCTACCCTGCTCGGTCCATTCTTGGCTGGTAATCTCTTACCCCACGACGTCAAGGATCAAAGCCCTCACCAAGAGGCCACCGGGCAGTAACCCTGCTCGGTCCATCCATGACCGGTAGTTCACTACCCACCGACGCCAAGGATCAAAGCCCTCATCAAGAGGCCACCGAGCAACAACCCTTCTTGGTCCATCCTTAGCAGGCCACTCCATGCCCTCCCGCTCTAAGGATCAAAGCCTTCACCAAAAGGCCACCGGGCAGCAACCCTGCTCGGTCCATCCATGGATGGTAGTCCGCTACCTACCGACGCCAAGGATCAAAGTCCTCACCAAGAGTCCACCGGGAAGCAACCCTGCTCGGTCCATTCATGGCCGGTAGTTCACTACCCACCGACGCCAAGGATCAAAGCCCTCATCAAGAGGCCACCGAGCAGCTACCCTGCTCGGTCCATCCATGGCTGGTAGTTCACTACCCACCGATGCCATCAAAGCCCTCACCAAGAGGCCACTGGGCAGCAACCCTGCTCAGTCCATCCATGGCTGGTTGTTCACTACCCACCGACGCCAAGGATCAAAGCCCTTATCAAGAGGCCACCGAGCAGCTACCCTGCTCGGTCCATCCTTAGCAGGGCACTCCATACCCTTCCGCGCTAAGGATCAAACCCCTCACCAAGAGACCACCGGACAGCAACCCTGCTCGGTCCATCTATGGCTGATAGTTTGCTACCCACCGACGCAAAGCCCTCATCAAGAGGCCACCGAGCAGCAACCCTATTCGGTCCATCCTTAGCAGGCCACTCCATGCCCTCCCGCGCTAAGAATCAAAGCCCTCACCAAGAGGTCACCGGGCAGCAACCCTGATCGGTCCATCTATAGCTGGTAGTTCACTACCCACCGACACCAAGGATCAAAGCCCTCATCAAGAGGCCACTGGGCAGCAACCCTGCTCGGTCCATCCATGGCTAGTAGTTCACTGTCCACCGACGCCAAGGATCAAAGCCCTCACCAAGAGACCATTTGGCAGCAATCCTGATCGGTCCATCCATGGCTGGTAGTTTACTACCCACCGACGCCAAGGATCAAAGCCCTTATCAAGAGGCCACCGAGCAGCTACCCTACTCGGTCCATCCTTAACAGGCCACTCCATACCCTTCCGCGCTAAGGATCAAACCCCTCACCAAGAGACCACCGGACAGCAACCCTGCTCGGTCCATCTATGGCTGATAGTTTGCTACCACCGACGCAAAGCCCTCATCAAGAGGCCACCGAGCAGCAACCCTATTCGGTCCATCCTTAGCAGGCCACTCCATGCCCTCCCGCGCTAAGAATCAAAGCCCTCACCAAGAGGTCACCGGGCAGCAACCCTGATCGGTCCATCTATAGCTGGTAGTTCACTACCCACCAACGCCAAGGATCAAAGCCCTCACCAAGAGGCCACTGGGCAGCAACCCTGCTCGGTCCATCCATGGCTGGTAGTTCACTGCCCACCGACGCCAAGGATCAAAGCCCTCACCAAGAGACCATTGGGCAGCAATCCTGATCGGTCCATCCATGGCTGGTAGTTCACTACCCACCGACGCTAAGGATCAAAGCCCTCATCAAGAGGCCACCGAGCAGCAACCCTGCTCGGTCCATCCTTAGCAGGCCACTCCATGCCTTCCCGCGCTAAGGATCAAAGCCCTCACCAAAAGGCCACCGGGTAGCAACCCTGCTCGGTCTATCCATGGCTGGTAGTTCGCTACCCACCAACGCTAAGGATCAAAGCCCTCACCAAGAGGCCACCGGGAAGCAACCCTTCTCGGTCCATCCATGGCTGGTAGTTCGCTACCCACCGACGCCAAGGATCAAAGCCATCACCAAGAGGCCACCGGGAAGCAACCCTGCTCAGTCCATCCTTGGCTGGTAATCTCTTACCCAACGACGCCAAGGATCAAAGCCCTCACCAAGATGCCACTGGGAAGCAACCCTGCTCGGTCCATCCTTGGCTGGTAATCTCTTACCCAACGACGCCAAGGATCAAAGCCCTCACCAAGAGGCCACCGAGCAGCTACCCTGCTCGGTCCATCCTTAGCAGGCCTCTCAATGCCCTCCCGTGCTAAGCATCAAAGCCTTCATCAAGATGCTACCGAGCAGCTACCCTGCTCGGTCCATCCTTGGTTGGTAATCTCTCACCCCATGACGCCAAGGATCAAAGCCCTCATCAAGAGGCTACCGAGCAGCTGCCCTGCTCGGTCTATCCTTAACAGGCTTCTCAATGCCCTCCCGCGCTAAGGATCAAAGCCCTCATCAAGAGTCCACCGAGCAGCAACCCTGCTCGGTCCATCCTTGGCTGGTAATCTCTTACTCCACTATGCTAAAGATCAAAGCTCTCATCAAGAGGCCACCGAGCAGCTACCCTGCTCGGTCCATCCTTAGCAAGCCTCTCAATGCCCTCCCGCGCTAAGGATCAAAGCCCTCATCAAGAGGCCACCGAGTAGCTTCCCTGCTCGGTCCATCCTTGGCTGGTGATCTCTTACCAAACGACGCCGAGGATCAAAGCCCTCATCAAGAGGCCACCAAGCATCTACCCTGCTCGGTTCATCCTGGCGGGCAGCTTCCTGCCCTACGACGCTGAGGATCGATGCCCTCATCACGAGGCGACCGGGCATCCTCGTGCTCGGTTCATCCTGATGGGCAGCTACCTGCCCCTCGACGCCAAGGATTGAAAGCCCTCCTCAAGAGGCGACCGAGCATTCTCCTACTCGATTCGTCCACTCCAGGCAGCTTCCTGCCCTACAAAGAGATGGATCAAGGCCCTCGTCATGAAGCCGCCAGACATCTTCATACTCGGTCTCAATAGTGGATCCCTGAGCTCACATTGAACCAGCTAGCAACCCTCTGCCCAGCGCATGCACCCGAAGAAGGCAAGCTCCCTACAAGGCTCAAGTAAGCAAAAAATAGGAGAGCTTGAGTTCGGTCGATAGCCAGCCCTAACAGACGAAACGACGCCTCCATTCGTTCCTAGGCAATTGACATCACGATTCTCGGTGCCAAACCAAGCAGAAAATTCTCTGTATAGTCCACTCTCGACCCGACCCGTAAATAGGTCGGAACGAGAATGGGGGGCTAATGATGATGCTCAGAAATGGTGTTTCCTGAGATCACGACACGTGGCGACTGACGTGCCCCATGGCTCACAGGAAGGGAGCGACAACAGTATATTAGAAGCATGCCCCGGGCCTTCGACCCGAGGATGTTTCCGACCTTCAGTGGCCTTCCAGACCACTCCTATGCCCGCCTTACAAACAACCATTGGCTCGCCTCCGAGCCTCCTGCACTATAGGCCTCCTCGTCCCTCCCGGCTCGCCTCCGAGCTATCACAGAACCAAGATACATCGGCCTCCCGCTCGTTTCCGAACCTCCTGCCAAGCTTATCTTCCTCGGTCTCATCGACCGACCCGCAACACCGATCACAGGCGCCTCCGCCACGGCTCCGCGAATCTCGCCAGGCGTGAGATATCCGCCGCCCATGATCCCGCATTTCACGCCATCATGATCCCCCATTAACGAGCATATCTCGTCATTAATGGGGAATCCCGCCTATCACGCGGGCATAACGCTAGGGGCGTAACGGCCGGCGTGAATCTCGCGCCCGCCTACCCATTGCTGCTACTATATAAACCCCTCTCCCAGACGACTCATGTAAGCCAATTTGACCCCAATAGGCCGTTACTCTGCCAAAATACCCCGTCTAACGTGATCGTCGGAGGGTCTCCGGTGGCACAACCACCCCGGGACTTCTTTGCAGATAGCTCGGCCTCAACCACATAAAACCCATTGAGATCCACATGCTCTAGGAGGCAACCCTCCAACTCAATCTCAGCCATCCATTAACGCTCACTACAGATCAACGGAAGATAACATCTGAAGGTGATCTCTTACCTAACGACGCCGAGGATCAAAGCCCTCATTAAGAGGCCACCGAGCATCTACCCTGCTCGGTTCATCCTGGCGGGCAGCTTCTTGCCTCATGACGCTGAGGATCGAAGCCCTCATCACGAGGCGACCGGGCATCCTCATGCTTGGTTCATCCTGACGGGCAATTACCTGCCCCTCGACGCCAAAGATCGAAAGCTCTCCTCAAGAAGCGACCGGGCATTCTCCTACTCGGTCCGTTCACTCCAGGCAGCTTCCTGCCCTACAAAGAGATGGATTAAGGCCCTCGTCATGAAGCCGCCAGACATCTTTATGCTCGATCTCAATGGTGGATCCCTGAGCCTCACATTGAACTAGCTTGCAAGCCTCTGCCCGGTGCATGCACCCGAAGAAGGAAAGCTCCCAACATGGCTCAAATAAGCAAAAAATAGGAGAGCTCGAGTTCGGTTGATAGCCAGCCCTAAAAGAAGAAACGACGCCTCCATTTGTTCCTGGGCATTCGACATCACGATTCTCAGTGCCAAACCAAGCAGAAGATTCTCCGTATAGTCCACTCTCGACCCGGCCCATAAATAGGTCGGAACGAGAATGAGGGGCTAATGATGATGCTCAGAAGTTGTATTTCCTGAGATAATGACACGTGGCGACTGACGTGCCCCATGGCTTATGGGAAGGGAGCGACAACGGTACATTAGAAGCATGCACCGGGCTTTCGACCCGAGAATGTTTCCGACCTTCAGTGGCCGTCCAGACCACTCCTATGCCCTCCTTACAAACAACCGTTGGCTCGCCTCCGAGCTTCCTGCACGATGGGCCTCCTCGGCCCTCCCGGCTCGTCTCCGAGCTATCACAGAACCAAGATGCCTTGGCCTCCCGCTCGTTCCCGAGCCTCCCGCCAAGCTTATCTTCCTCGGTCTCATCGACCGACCCGCAGCACCGATCACAGGCGCCTCCGCCACGGCTCCGCAAATCTCGCCAGGCGTGAGATATCTGCCGCCATGATCCCGCGTTCCACGCCATCACGATCCCCTATTAACGAGCATATCTCGTCATTAATGAGGAATCCCGCATATCATGCGAGTGTAACGCCAGGGGAGTAACGGCCGGCGTGAATCTCGTGTCCGCCTGCCCATTGCTGCCACTATATAAATCCCTCTTCCAGACGACTCAGGTAAGCCAATTTGACCCCAATAGGCCGTTACTCTGCCAAAATACCCCGTCTAACTTGATCGTCGGAGGGTCCCCGGTGGCACAACCACCCCGGGACTTCTTCGCAGGTAGCTCGGTCTCAACCACATAAAACCCATTGAGATCCACACGCTTTAGGAGGCAACCCTCCAACTCAATCTCAGCCATCCATCAGCGCTCGCTGCAGATCAACGGAAGATAACATTTGAAGGAGATCCAGAGATCCATCAATGATGTATTGCCAGGGGTGTTGAGTTTTCTCGTGGCGTTCAGGAATGAAAATGGGGAGAAAGGGAGCGTTGTTCCTATGTGTTTGCCAGAGGATACGGTGGAGCAATTTGTTGTTGAGGTGGAGAAGTTGGTTAGCGTGTCTGTTATGGCTTAGTTGTGTTGTTGACTTGCTGTGGTAAAAATGCACTACGACTCTATTTTAGCTGGTATTGTGAGAGTGCGTGGGGCGTGGCAATTACAAAAAATGTATGGAGATTTTAGAAAGCCGATGGCCTTTTTTCTATTGAGAAAGAATGTAAAATTTGAATGCATTTGACAAAATTTTGAATCCAAGTTAATCCACGATTATCTACATGTCAACATTTTAAATGTGTGATACATGTGAATATATTTTACTATCAAAGAAAAAAGATTTGAAATTTTGGAGATTTTTGGTTAACATATCAAACCTTTATTCTAACATACAGGTGCATAATACTATTTTCAATTAAACATCCGAATTGAAATTTCTTTTAGATATTGGCATCTTTATAAAATCGTTATCTATCTCACTCAAAAAGTAAAGGATCTTCAAATTTCAAATTTGATATGTAATTTGATGCTTAAACATGACATACAAAATACGAACAGCATGAATTGAAAATTGCAACGATAGGTTCCAAATCGGCTTCCAGTAAACAAAAGGCTTAAATGCCGAAAACATCAGCCAAAAGCCGGATACCCTAGAAAACATGCACTTTACCCTCCTTATTTAACTTTCTTTAAATTTTCATCTAAAATTTTCATAGCTTGACGTAAACATCCATGACTTCCTCTAAATTCTAATTTTTTAAAAACGGAATCTAAGGTGCCGCAGAAGGAAGTTTACTCTTGTGGCATTGAGAAAAGTTCAACACTTCATGCATTTTTCCGACAATCGGCCATCTTCATCATGCAAGATGTGGATACACTAAATATGATGTGAATCCAATCCTCTTTGACTGTTGATTTTGTGATATATAAAAATACTAAAATTTTTAGACTATCGAAAACCGTTAATTTTTTATCCGCTGCTTCAACGGTGAAAGGGTATTGGATACATATCAAATTTAGTGGATCTATATCTTGCATGATGAAAATGAAGATGGTAAATGCCGATTATAGAAAAAATTCGTGAAATGTTGACTTTTCTCGACACAATAGAAGGAAACTTTCTTTTGTGAGGCCTCAAATTCTGTTCTCTCTTTTTAATTTTATTTTGCAGGGACATTTTGCTCAAGTCAAGCAATTTTCAATGAAAAATCTAACGGCCTTCAGCGAGCGAGGAGGGCAAAGTGTCGGAGGGTTCCTGGTTTTGGGCCGCAAAACATGATGGGGTGTTCTGGAAGCCTAAAGAAGAAGTCTCGTTGTTCGGGCATGGATCTTTTGTGCAGAGCTTATGCTACTGCCTCCGACGACGAAGACGATGGAGAGAAACAACTCCCAATTCCTCCTCCTCCTTCAAAGCGATTACGATCATCGTCGTCGTCGTCATCACAAATTTATCATCATCATCATCATCATCATCATCATCCTCAATCGCCTCCAGCTGCTGCGGCCAATGGAAGATGCGTATCGAAGCGAGAGAGGGCGACCTTGGCTGCTTCTGATCCCTCTCCTCATCCTCAAGCGGTCAGCGCATCTCCTGGTATCAAAACCCTATTTTTCTCATTTTAAGTAATTTTCCAAGTTCATAACCCTAATTCTATTGTATGTTTGACAAAATGCCCGAAAAAACTGAAAATGGCAAAAGGTAAGAGGAGAGTAAACTGAAACAACTGGGCATAAACTATAGACATTTTCGAACCTAAAAAAGGGACGATGAATTGCAATATTGTTGGTGTGAATGAAGCTGAGAGCTAAAGAAAGTTTGTTTCTTTGTTTTTTTTTTTGTTTTTTTTTTGTTGGGGGGGGGGGGGGGGCGGCTGGGGGGTGGAGGATACGATAATCATAAAAATGTGTAAACTTGCTTACCTTTTTTGTTACTTTTTAAGCTCTATCATGTTTATGTATATTTGTTGTATTGGTTTCAGTTGTCGGCAGCATAGCTGATACAGATCTGCCATGTGATATTTTGGCATCGTTAGGGGGCCGGACAACCCTTCATGCAAAAAAGATAATGGAAGATCATCTGTTTTCTTAGATGGACACACTAGTGCTGTCAATTCTATACAATGGTCGCAAATGCATGGTTAGTCCCCGAATAAGCTTCATCTTCTTACAAAGTATGCTTGGTACTTAATGCTTTTCTACTTCTTATTGTCGTAGTATGTTTGATGGCTTGATTAGTATGATGATTTTTAATGCTGCCATGTAGGAGACATTTAGATATAAAGAATTGTATAATTGTGCTATGGATAAGTTACTACATTCACTAAGAACAAAATCTATGAACTTTCTACCTTTTCACTGATTGTCCGTAATGATGCATTGTACTTATAGAAAATTCTTCATCCAAATTTGTCTGTTAAAACTCATATGGTGCTCCTTAGTAAGTGCTTTTTCAATCACATAACACCTTGTGATCATGCTGATAATCATTGTTGGGGTCCAAAATTATCCCCTTTGCCCAAATGAAAAATGTCAAGTCAAAATCAAAGTCAACACCTAAATAAGTGGGCCCAAGCCCAATCAACCTGGGGTCAAGACTAAGTGGGCCCAAGCCCAATCCGTCTCAAGTCCGAGCAAAACCGGCCGGCCATCGAGAAGAAAGAAAGTGAAGAAGGAAAAATTGTAATAAAGAGATTTTATGTGTAAATAAGTGAGAAAACGTAAAGCAATTGGGCAAAAGGGTAAATTTTTGTAAAGGCAATGGCTTATGTGCAAAAAAGAAATATGCACATGGGTATAGAAAAGGCAAAAAGCCAATTGTGTAAAGCCAAGGGGCTTGATGTAAAAGTGTAAGCCTATATAAGGCCAAACATATGAAGAAATAACAAATTTGATTCCTCTCATCATTCTAGGGTTTTGTGTCTCTGGTCTCTTTCTCTCTCTTCAAGGGCTTCTTCTTCCTCGAGCAAAAGTTCTCATTTTTCTTAAAGCAAATAGCATAGAACCCATAAATCTATTGAAAAGAGTTTCATTCATCCATCAAATCCAATAAAAAAAGAGCTTTTGGGTCATCCATTCTCTCCGAGAGAAATAAGGAAATGGGGAAGAAAAGGAGAACCCATCTCTCAAAACACCTTTTTTGGATGTTCCAAGGCATAAAAGAGAGAAAATGGATCCCTTTTCTCTCATTCAAGATCTAAATCTCAAGTTCTCAAAAACAAAAAGAGCTCTTTTGACGCAAAAAAATGGAAGAAAGTTGAGAGTGACCCCACATGAGGGAAGGCCTTCGGGCTTATCCTCGGGAACGCGGATTTCGATCCGTGATCCCTCTCTTGAACGCGGATTTCCATCCGTGATTCACCCAAACGTGGAAGTATAGATTTCAGTCTATGTTATCCAAACAAATTTAAAAAGGATACAAATAAGCGGTTATGTCACCGCAATTTTATAAATATTCTTAAAACTTGACCATTTTTCAAAATCTAACAAAAAAAATGATGACTTTTGACACGATTCCAACGCACCATCCTCAAGGGAGGAGGAAATCGCCTTTTGGCCTCCCCTAAAAGGGGAGAAGCCGAACCCCTCAGGGTGGAGCCGAACTCGGCTCCCCGGGATGGGGAAAAAGCTAACCCCTCCCCCAAAGGAGGGGAACCCCCCCGGGGGGCCGGCCTCGGATCCCCCCAAATGGGGGGAGCCGACTCCCTAAGGGGTCGGCCCAGGCTCCCCAAGGGGGCTCGGGTTCCTCCTCGAGAGGCACCTAGCCTAATTTTCCTAGGGGAGGTGCCTATCCCGGGCATCCCTTGTCGCGATCACTTTTTATGAAAAAGATAAAAACAAAATGAAAATGAAAATAAACAAACTTTGCATGTCCAGCGCACACACATTTCACATTGAGTTCGCAAGACCGTTAATCAGAGGTTCCCACGCCTCAAAGCGAAGGGCGGCAGTTTTGTCCACGGCTGTCGGAGATTAGAATCTTCACGATCAATAAACCTCCGCATACCCTAGGCAGGGGGAATCTGTAAAGCGCCTGATAAGCGAGTGTATTCCATCTCAATGGGTGGCGAAAAACACTCAACAATCATGACCATAAAATAACATGTATATTGTTCTTGTTGGAGTTTATGTTTAAAGCTTATGATGCGCTTGAAGTCACTAGAGCTATGTGAGCATGTGGAATCCTGTGGAAAATTGTGGAATATGCTTGGTGGTTTATTTAAGATCTAAGTTTACATGAAGAGTGTTAGATTGCTTGAGTAAGTCTAATGACAGTTTTGGGCTTTCTATATCCTACACGGACTACCTTTTCCTCTGGAACCTCTCAAACAATACAATTGTCAACTTTCATTATTTTGATTCTTGACACTGTCCACTCTTATATTTATATGCAATCACTTCCTGTCTCTTCTTAAGAGGCGTCCCTTGCCCCTTGTTTACAATTAACATTTAACCGTGTAATTAACGATTGCTCTTATCCTTTCTCTTCTGCAATTATGTTGAATTTCCCATCATTATCGTCTATGAGGTTAGTATTCCACAAAAGATTTGACAAAGTTTCATAACCGGTTGCCAACCTGATGCCAGCTCTTTTAATTCGTGTCATTTCGCGCTGAGGAAAATATAAGAGAGGGACATGTCATAAAGTGTCATTCCAATTGTCTTTGACCAAAAAGATGTGTAGAAGCAGGAGAAAGGTGATGGTTTTCCCAAGAAAACTGTGTTAACATTAAGACACATAAAAACCAGGATGAAAGATAACTACCAATTGCCTAGTAATTATACATCATGATACAGACTATTGTAAAACAAGGTATAGGCCGATGTGAATGGAAAGTCTACAATGTGGAGCATTAGTCACAAGAAGTAGAGAGGGTTTTGGATACAGTACTTTACTGAATTTATATATCTACATATTAAAAAAAGGTACAATTTATCCCAAAAAATTTACATCAGGTAACCCATGCGAAAAACAGTTGGATTTCATCTTCAAAGGGAAAAAAATTAGAAATATCATATGATTTGGTACCACACTCTTGAGCATCTTCTACTCAGGCTTGAGTATTTGTTTGTTGTTATCTTCCTTTTCTTATGGATAAATCAAAAAATGCAGCCCATCTTCTTGCTTCTGCTGGAATGGATCAAAGAGTCCATGTATGGAACATATGGAGTAAAGATCAGAAGAAGGCACACATTTTCACAAATCACAATGCAGCAGTGAAGGATGTGAAGTGGTCTCGACATGGGTTATCTTTACTTTCCTGTGGATATGATTGCACGTCTCGGTTGGTTGATGTTGAAAAGGGGGCAGAGACGCAAAGTTTCAAGGAGGATCAAGTAGTGGAGTCAATTAGATTTCACGGAAGTGACTTGAATCTTTTTCTCTCTGGTGGATCAAAAGGAATTTATAGACTTTGGGACGTTAGATGTAATAAAGTGGTGCATGAGTATGTAAAACCTCTTGGTCCGATCCTTGATTTCGGGTTTAGTTCTGATGGAAAACAGTTTGTATCTTCTACCGACACTTCAAAGTGCAGGATTAGTGAAAATGCTATAATAGTTTGGGATGTCTCACGACAAGTTCCTTTATCAAACCAGGTAACCTTCAGCCCTAACCAAAACTTTTTGATCTTTTGGTAGCTTTCATGTTGTGATGCATTATGATTTAGATGTATTTATAATGTTGCATCATGATATCATCTGGTCCAATCATTTAAAAGTAATAAAAGGTTATGTAACCTGTATCTTTTAATCCTCAGGTTTACACTGAAGCCTACACCTGCCCATGCGTCCGATACCACCCTTCTTGTTTCGTCATCCAATCAAACGGCAACTACATAGCAATATTCTCTTCAAGGCCTCCCTTCAAATTGGACAAATACAAAAGATACGAGGGACATGGCGTATGGGGCTTTCCTATAAAGTGCAATTTTAGCCCTGATGCCAAGGAGAGAGCCTCAGGATCCTCGTATGGTTCCTATATATTTTTATGACTATAAATCATCAAAGCTTGTGAGGAAAATAAAGGCTATTGGTTAGGCATGCATTGATGTTGCATTTCATCACTTGGTGCGTAATGTTGTAGCAGCTTGTAGGTGGACTGGTGAAGTTTCTGTGTTTGAATAAAACCTCGTGGTTTTTTATCATTAATTTTTTAAAAATCTCTTTTGGAGCTCTTCATTAGGTATTTGGTGCAGTGCTGTCTTTGATATATGTTATGCCCAGTTCTGCAAAAAATAAAAAAATTGCTACTACTTCATTGTGATTTATATATTAGGCATTATATTTGCTAAAATCATGGTGTTTGTATAGAAAGGACTTTAGGTTGTTTGGGGCCATAAACCGGCCTGTAAACCTCTTTGGTATAGAAAGAACTTCCATAGGTTATCATTATCGTTTTACATAATTTATCAATCTGATAACGGAATGGTTGTGTAGATATATACCGGCCTATAAATCTGTGATACGCTTCAGTTGTGGGACACAGCCACAGGTATGGATGCTAAAATTGATTGAAGCTCGGATTTGATAGTTAATCAAGTTGAGTTTGTATATAAATTGAAACTTGATAAAATAAATGAATAGATATGAACATAACCAGTTCGTGCACCGCCCGTTTTCAGGCTTGGCTTGAATACAAAATGGTTTATTTAGTATTTAATAGTACTAATATCATAGTTGCTTATTTTTAAATTTAGATCATTTTTATTAACTCGGAGCTCATATAATAATAAATATTTAGTCAACTATTGTCATACTAGAATATCGAAAAATCTATATATCGGTAGGGCTTTAAACAAGTTTTAGCTCATTCATCTAGTAATAGCAACACTATTTCTCGCCGCGTAATTTATAAAAAATAATCTCAACCATCTATGTATTTTTCATATATTCAAGTAATTAGTTGCAGCTATTTTTCTAGATTTTAAATAGCCTCGATAAAGCTCGAGTCTCAGGTTTGATGAAAACTCGTTCAGGCTCAGCCGACAAATAAACGAACCGAGCTTGAATAAGTTTTTAAGCTCGTTTAAATAACTGAATCAAACCGATTAATCTAAAGCGCCGCTAATTTGACCAGTATAACCGCCCTGGGCACGCGATGGATCTACATCAGCTCCAGTTGAGTTAGCTCTAGATCTGGACAAGGAAAACAACAGCAGGTGAGCTCATTGACCAACAGTTGAAAGCTCACAATCAATAACTCATGTATTAATCATGATCCCATCCTTCTAATGTGCACCAATTATCATCTCCAACAATCATTTACCAAACAGTAAAAAAAAATTACCCTATCCCTTAACTGGGCCCCACCTACGGTGCTGAGCTGTTTCAGCGAACTGTTAAGGCTTGCCTGAATTTTTCACCTACAAAACCCCAAAAAAAAAATCGAAGCAAAAAACAAAGAGATAAAGAAATGCTCAAATGAAAAGTCGCTCCTTTTCCTCAAAAATCAAGCTCGCTCTGATCCTCTCTCTTCAATTCTTCATCGCGCCATCGTCGGCGGTCGTTCATCTCAGAGGCAAATCCTACTCCTTCTCGTTCCTCGACGCCCCCGCTCGCTTCGGTACCCCCTTAAACCCTAACCCTAACCCTAATTCGAATTTGTTTGGGTTTTGATTTGTTTTTTGTTGGGATTTTTGCAGCTGTGCCTGTTGATGGCTCTGGGATCTGCGGGTCCCTTCACCTCGCGGATCCGATTGATGCTTGCGCTCGCCTTCGTAATAATATCAGTGAAGGGAGTGGTGCTAGGTTTGTTTTGATCGCGAGGGGAGTTTGTAGCTTCGATAGGAAGGTTAGGAATGCTCAAGATTGGGGATTTAGGGCTGCCGTTATCTTTGACGATCAAGAAAAGAACAGCCTTTACTCAAGTGAGTTGTTTAATTTTTGCTTGTGAGAAAAGAATTTTACCATTTAGTAAGAAAAGGGACGTTTCTTGCGTGATTTTGTTCCGTTCGCCTTCAATTTGTGCTTGTTGGTTTGGCATTGTCATTGTCATTGTTAATGGAATGGCATTTGCCGTATTTAATTTTTTGATATATGCAGTGTGTGATGGCTAGGTAGTATATATGAGAGCTTTTGTTGAGTATAGAGTAGAAATTGAAGCAAGATGTTATGACCTCCATATGCGTATGTTACATTACTTTCGCTACCAAGTCGCATTTGAGAGTGAGTGTGTGCATCTGTGGGACAAACTCAAACCAAACAACATATCGGAACCTCTAAGGCCCTGTTTGGGAATGAAGTTGAGTTTAGATAACCGGAGTTTCATTGAGTTATCTAAACTTAACTCCAAAGTCCTAAGTTCCTAACTATGCCATTTTTGAGATGGTTTTTGGAGTTTAGAAAACTATTTTCAGCTAAACTCGAAAGTTGAGATAACCGTAGTTTACTAAATTCCAATCCAACAAAAATTTTCTACACTCCGAAATTTGTAAAGAAAACATTCATTTTGGACTTTAAATAACTCCAAAACAAGATTTTGGAGTTTAGATAACTACAAAGCTAAACGTCCCATCAAAGTTAAAGTTTTAAATGAAGTTTGGGGCATGCAAACCATAGTTTGTATATCCTCTACCTCCACTTAAAATAAACTCCGGTTACCCTAATTCCATACCCAAACAGCGCCTAAATCAGAGGTTGTGGACGTTTGTTGTGAGGGGGAGGGAATCCTGATGAGAGTGTAGTACGTGTCTTATGTTTAATAAAGGAAATTGTTCACTGATTATATTAAATAATAGTAGACTGGAATTCGTGCATTCTTTCTCTATTGCATTGCTGCAAGTCTGCAACTGAATAACAAAACTATCCGACTTCTCCGGAACAGTTTTTTCCATTGTACTGTCTGCTGGTCTGTTGCCTGTGATGATGTATTTTATTGTTACAAGATGTGGCCTGGATCACGTGATGTTTTGATTCCAGCCTATGATGGCTCTATAGATTCAATCAGATCGATTCATAACCAATTAGTACAGTAATTTTGTGACAGTTTGGAGAAATACCCTGCTGAACCACTGTTTAACCTAATTTATTCATGAAACATGAAGTTTCCAAATTTGGTCACGAATTCTTAACGGCAGTCTCTTAAATTTTGAAGTAGTATGACTTGATTGAACTGTGTGGTCTTATCCTGTTTAGTTGCAGTAAAATAGACATCTAAGGCTAAGTTCAGTGAACTTTAAGTGGTCAGACAATCCGAAGAAAAAATGCAGAGGTGGCTTATTGGATTTAAACGGTCGAACTTTCCTTTCAACTTGCAGTAGTTCAGTTTTTGCTAAAATCCCTATATCGAGTTGTTACAAATATCCTGTAAACAGCGTTTGATTTACCCTGTTAGTCAAGTCTGAATATAAGCACAAAATAAAATTCAATCCACAATGCATTTAAACAAGAGATGGAACTTTCTAAATCTTGAGCACTGACTAATACAAATTTAGATTTTTGTGCATCGAATACATATTGACTTATGGTACTCTAAGGACTGAGGAAAGTCATATAGGGGCCAAAAGTTAGCTTTCAATGATTGCCACAGATTTGAGTGTCTTCTGATTGAATTTTACTTATGATTGAAGAATCTGGAGAGGGCTAATGGAAAGGCAATGGTCCAGCAGATTTAAAAAGGGTACCTATCATCAATAATTCACATAATTTCCCTGCTTTGTTGCAATGTTATTATTATAAAGATGTCTTGACCGCGTATAGCCACAAATGTCTGACCAAGAAAAATTGAAAAACTTATGGCCTGATTCTAAAAGTTAAGAAGTTATGGCGCAATTCTTGATTTCATATTAGTATTGATGTTAGATTAACTAGTCATGTGAACACCGATGGATGTTATGCCCCATAGAAACATGCAAGCTTCCCAGATGGGATGTTATGAATTCAACCTTTTCAGTTCGAGAATATCAGTGCCATAAGGGCTTTATTAACTTCAATTCAAAATCTATCAAACCCTTGCAAGTGCTACATTTTTTAGTTATTTTGTCCTCTTTATAGTTTATACAAAATAGTTGATTCCAACTTGCTGTAGATTGGGGTATGTTTTTGGTGCAGTGATTGGTGACCCTACAGGTGTTCACATTCACGCAGTCTTCGTTTCAAAGATGGCTGGAGAAACCCTAAAGAGGTTCTCTCAAGGAGAAGACGGAGAATGCTGTATAGGCTCATCAATGGATGAGACTGCTGGAACTGTGTTGGTAATTTCCTTTGTCTCTCTTGTAGTCATAATATCAGTTCTCGCAGCTTTCCTATTTGCTAGGAACTGTCGGCTTCTTCGGCATGCAGCGAGCCACACCCGTCCCACTACTGTGAATAGGCAAGCAGTGGAACTTCTTCCTTGCTTCACATTTAAGAGTTCCTATGTAAATAGCAAACGGATTGGAGAAACTTGTGCTATATGCCTCGAGGACTATAGAGATGGAGAGACCCTGCGAGTTCTTCCTTGTTTACATGGTAAGCTGTTGTTTGTCTCTCTTTTGGTAATTTTTGTTTGAGTATGTAACTTTACTTGTATGCGGTTCATATTATAAGAAAGATTTGGCTTTAGCTTGATATGACACAAGTTTTTACCCTAAGTAGGAATAATAAGTTTTGAATGACATGTTACTCTGACAAATAATTTGGACAAAATGCCCAAAAGAAACCTAAATTGAGGAAGTAAATAAGGATTTAGAATCTGTTAGTATTTGCTGATTTAGTGGCGGAAATGGCCATTTAGGTTATTGTTTGGTTTGAAAGAAAAAGAAAAAGAAAATTTGAGGAATTCCATAGCAACCCTTTCCAGATGCAAGAATTTCTCAAGTATTTGAGACATGTTAAATCCATATTTATCGTATGAAATGAGGACTTCGTTGATGTTATATAATTGTACAGATTGTGAGTCCATCTTAGTTATTTGGTTGATTTTGTATTCATTTTGATGCAAACTCATAACCTATTCAGTGCCCATTATTAGATTCCACACCTGTTTGTACAACCACATTTAGAACGATTGTAAATGCTATAAGAGAGAATAATCTCTAAGTCTCTTCTTGCCAAGAGCAACAACGTATTATATTATATCATCGAACATTTCATTTTGGTACATGTATCTGATTTAGTTCTCCTCACTTTAAAGCAGTCACATTTACTTTGCAGAGTTTCACTCGGTGTGCGTGGACTCCTGGCTAACAAAATGGGGCTCGTTCTGCCCAGTTTGCAAGCATGACATGAACTCTGGGGAAAGCTCACGAAGCTAATAAGAAATTTTTTCTTTTTACCGAATTTCGGTGTCATGAGATCTCTGAAGAAGCTGGAGAATTTTTTCACAATCACAATGTGCTCAGCTGATGAGTGATACTTGCATACGTAATACTGGGAGCTGAAACTGAGAGGGGGAGATATGTGTAATGCTGCTATTTATTTCTTGCTATTAACCGTAAATGTGTATTAATGTTGTAGCCTAAAATTAGGTATGTGAATGTTATGCTGAAACTGAGAGGGGGAGATATGTGTAATGCTGCTATTTATTTCTTGCTATTAACCGTAAATATGTATTAATGTTGTAGCCTAAAATTAGGTATGTGAATGTTATGGCTGTAGTTCACATTATATTATGAGACTCATGTATCATGATGGGATCAAATTAGAGTTTGTGGGAATTATTCTTCATTCGTCTCGGAGTAGCATGAGAGATCAAAGTTGGAGGTCTGTGAAGCTCAGCAACTTTGGCACATTTGTAAAGAGCATTCTTGATGAAGCAGGTGCGCTTATTTTGTTTTAATTTTATTTGTTGCAAAGTTGGAGAATGAATCAGGTCTTTATCATTTGCATACATTGGATGTAGACGGGGTTTAGCACCATGTGTTTTTTCGTTGGAATCATCTGCCACCTAAGATATGTTTTAAAAACTGTTAATTATTAATCTTTAATAGTTCTAAATCATTAGGAGTTGATTGCTTGATGTTTGGGCGGCAAATATTGTCAAAGTAATCTCAGTGGCATCCTGATCCCCTTGCACATTCATGTTAGCCTACTGCTCATGTGACATGGTTGTCAATATCTTATGATATACGACTCATATCCTACGGTACGATTTGATATGGTAGCTTTTTGATACGGTACAATATAGTCGAGTGCACATTATCTAAATTAGGTTCTAAAGTCTACTTTGGTTTAGTTCCGCTCATATTGGTTAAGATAAAAAACACAGTATGGTTATTACTTATTTTTGTTTGAAAATGTTATTTGAGGTGAAGTTTTGTGCTGAATAAAATGGGAAGAAAATTGAAATAAAAAAGACAAACATGCAGCATGAGTTAATAAAAATTGTTGAATTGGTAAAGCCAGTTGCAGAATATTATAACATAGTCCATAGTTGGTGGGTTGATTGACTGCAGCGGCTGACCCCTGATCTCTCAAATTTCGGGAAAAATAAACCCGAGTATTGGTTGCAACCAAAGTAGGGTAATTTTTTGGATATGTGATATATATTTAATTCTTCTAAATTAATTTATAAAAGCATATAGCTCAAGTGGTGATGTGTTTGATTCTAAAATAGAAGGTCATGAGTATTCAATCCCACAATGTTCATTACTAATTTTGATTTTATTTATAGTATTTCTTTAACAATCCGAGTTATGAATCTTAGATATATAATATTGTACCAAAAATTATTATTCTTATATTAATTTTACATTTGATTAATTATCAAATTGTGATGGTATAAATGCACGATGTACTTGAGTATCTTTTTAAAAAAATGGCATTGCTTGACAAAATTTTATTATGCACGGGTCCACTCTAACCAAAATTTCTGGTCCAACCCCTGATTGATTGCATGCATTGTGTGCATGAATATAAGTAGAACACTAATTGCTTTTACTACACATCACAACTAGTCAGCTTGCACTAACTACACTTTGATTATATTCCATTATGCTTTGTTAATTAGCCATTATGCTACTACAGGTCAAATCGCAAGTTTACACCTTCGCTTTGCAAGACACCGTCCAAGATTCATGCCTCTATTGGCAATGGCCAATGAAATGATTCATATGTGGATTTCAGATGTCACCACACCATATTCCCTTCTAACCACTTATGACATTTAGGACAGGCCATGGCATAATGATACCCAGTCACTTTATATACACACACACACACACACACACACAGTCACTTTTTATTTATATATATATATTTGTGCACGTGCGTTGCACGTGTCAAATGTAATATTTTATATTTGTAAGAATGGGTATATATGTAAATTTATAAATAATGAGGGTTTATGTGTAAATGTGCAAATTTAATCAATTTTTTGTACAGGTGTAAATTTGTAAATATTGAGGGTTTATATGTAAATTTACATTGTAAGGCATTATTTTTTTTGTCCACTTCCTTGATGAGGTGAAGGCTTTAGGAGAATAGGAGGGTGAGGTGGAGGCCTTAGGAAAAAAGGATTTTTCTCCTTTTTGTTTTGAATTTTGGAGAAAAGAGAGGATGCCCACCTCATCATGGGGTATTTGCATTATAAAGAGAGGGGTATTTGCATTATAAAGAGAATATATATATATATAAAAGACAAGCGCTGCCATTTTGCACGTGTAATAAAAGTTTTATTAATATCCTAGAGCCTAAAAAAAATTCTTGCCAACAATAACTTTTAGAAAGTGTTTTTTTTTTGTCTTAAGTTTGAGTATAATGTAAATTGAATTTGGAATTCAAACTAATTTCTAAAAACTTCTTTTTTGTCTCAAGTTTTAGAGAACGTGGAGTGGATTATTTTTGTCCTTTTCTTTGATGATGATTTGAGAAATTTTCTCATTTTTTCTTTATTTTTTTAAAAATGAAGAAGGTGGAATCTAACCAATACCATTTGCATTATATATACTAGCATTTTGCATGTGTGATGCACGTGGGTAGCGTTATCCTTTTTAAAGTCTAATTTTTTTTTCTTGAGCCCATATATAAATATAAAATAAGGGGCTTTTGGTTTAAAATTATTTTAAATGTTAATAAATGAATAAAATAGTCATTTTAATAACTTGGATCAAGAGTATTCTAGAAAATATTATAAAATATTATTTACCATATTTAAGTAAAAGAATGTAATTTTAAGTAAGTGAAAGTAGAATTTGAAAAATGATAAGATTAATTTAAATTCTAGAAAGTTCTTTGTTGTAACTCTGAGTAGAATGCAGATTGAATTTGGAATTAAAACTAATTTCTACAAAGTTCTTTTTTTGTCTCAAGTTCTAGAAAGTTTTTTTTTCTTTGTTTTCCAAAAAATGGAGAAGTTTAATTATTTGTTAGCTCTAAGATTAGTTTTTTTGAATATAACAATTAATTATTTTTGTCTCTTTATATGATGACGTGGATGTCCCGAGAATGGAGAAATTTTCTCCTTTTTGCTATGTTTTTTAAAATAGGAGAGGGTGGCTTCTAACCAAATCCATTTGGATTATATTGTAGTGTGTGTATGTAGAGAGAGAGGGTATGTATAGAGAGAGGGGGTTAACGGTGGAAAGGTGTCATAGGAGGTAATCTCCTCCTATGACGTCGAAAAAATACAGCCTCCGTGATTTTTTTTTGACAAACATCATCCATCATCTCCATCTTTATCATTTAAAATGTGGATACATCAAATTTCATGTGGTTTCATCACCTTTTCACCGTTGATTTGGCGGGTGCAAAATTAACGATTTGCTGACAATAGAATTTTTTATATTGCTAATTCAACGGTGAAAAAATTATAGAATCACGTGAAATTTGGTGTATCCACATCTTACATGGTAAAGATGAAGACGATGAATGCCAATCGTTGAAAAAAATTGAGAATATAGATCTTTTGTACATACGAGTTAGAGATCTTTAAATTCTGAGATCTTTTGTACATAGAGGTTTCATAATTCATAGATCAAGGTAGACGGTTTAGATCGGTGAAATACACGGAGGTATGTGTGTTTTGAGGCGTTGCCTCATTTTTTTAAAAGGGGCCGCCACTATATAGCTCGAGGATGCAGAGTATACGGTGACACTGTATTTCTACTGTGGCAGCACTACTACAAATAAGGGTTGCCCCTACGGATTTATCCGTAGGAGCATACCACTGCCCCTACGGATATATCCGTAGGGACAAGAAAATACCATATAGGTACAAACGCCGTAGGTGCAAGTCGAAACCTTAAACTTGCCCCTACGGACTAAAAATTGCCCCTACGGAGTTATGTGTAGGTCCAGTTTTCCCTATGGTTTAGGCCGTAGGGACAAAAAATTTATTTTATTTACGGTTTTATAAAATAGATTAGGTATACCTACGGACTTCTCCGTAGGGCCAAGTAATGGCCCCTACGAATAAGTGCGTAGGTATATATCCGTAGGGGCAAAATATCAGGTATTCTGATATTTTGCCCCTACGGATACCTGTGTAGAGGCATTTGTTTGCCCCTACGGATATATCCGTAGAGGCAAGCTTAACTCCTGATACTGAGATCATAAGGGCAAAATATCAGGTATCCCGATATTTTGCCCCTACGAATAAATCGGTAGGTACATAGTTGGGCCCTACGGATTAATCCGTAGGGGCAATAGTGGGCCCTACGGTTAAATCCGTAGGTACATATTATCAAGTTTTTTTTTAAAAAAATGGCTGTCTATTTTTTTCTCGCTCTGTGCACAATAATATATACATCGATCATATATAAAATTAATCATCACGCAGAACATATATCGCAGTATTCATAATCACATCACGCATAATATACAAAAGAAACCAACAAGCAGAATATGATATCAATATAAACACGCAAACACCACCAATATCAATATCGTCTAAAATGTAGTACAATATGTATCATATAAATAAATACATGTTTAAAATATAAGAATAAAAAAGCTACCCTAGCTCGGTCCAGCTCCACCTCTGATAAACGCCAGAATCTGGCGCGCTTGCTCGTCTGTCAATAAATCATGCAATGCGGAGCGTGCGGGAGTCTGAGCAGGCTGTGGAGCTGGCGATGTGGTCTGCGCAGCCGCCGTCGATGTAATACCCAGCTTCTTATTATACAATATTCGTATTTTGTTCCCCTCAAAAGTTATTTAGTTTATTATTATTGTTCTAGAATTCTAAAACCCTTTTCATTTTCTACCTGGTAGTCTTCCAAAGAAAAATAAAATCTAATCACACTTTCATTTTCCCTTCACTACTTTTCCCTAAGCTAGACCAGAACCCGATTACCTATTTCTTTTATAGTTTCCTTTTCCTCAAACCCAACACAAAATTTATTTAGAATTAGCAAATAATTTTTCCCCAGCCCATATACTATTTTCCAAGCCCATTCTTTTATAACTTAATTTATTTTATTAAAACCCCAAAACCCAAACCCTATTACATTTTTCCACACAATAACCCTCAGCACCAACCCCAAGCCGGCCCTTCTAATTTTTCTCAGCCCTTTATTTCATTCTTTGCCCTGGCCCATACCCGAGCTTTTCCCAACCCGAGCCCAACTCCTCAGCCACTTTCTTTTAAAAGGAATTCTTTTTTTTCGTTGGCCCGGCCTTTCCTCATCAGCCCACGCCCGCTCTTACCCGACCCGGCCCACTACCCCCTCCTCTTCTCCCCAACGGCTATCTTTCCCGCCTACGCCCACTGCTTCCTCGACCCGCCTCCTCCGCTCACGCCTGCGCCCACGACGCTAACGCCAGCGGCCACGTCGCCCGCGCCCACGCCCAAGACATGCGCCGTTACCCTCGCGATCCCCTCGTTTTCTCTATCTCACTCTCTCTGTGTTCCTCTCTCTCTTTCTCACTTCCTCTCTCTCCCCTGCATCCACTAACCGACCCCTGCACTCCGATTCCCTCACCCGCTCCCCTCGTCGGAGCTCCAACCTCCATCATCTCTCCTCCCTACACCGAGCACCTCCACCAAACCCAACCCCAGCAGTGCGCTTCCACCGTCGCTTTCTCCTTCGTCACCGCCTCGATCCCTCACATCGCCTCCATCTCATCGACACCACCACCATCACCCTCGTCGGCAACCAAGCCCCACCGATCCGCCAGCACCATCCCCTCTCCCTTCCTCTGTTCTTTACCTCTCTCTGACTCTCTCTCCTCCTCACTCTCTCTCTCTCTCTATCTATATCACTCTCTCTCTCTTTCTCAAACCCCTCTGTTCTCTCCCTCTCCCTCTTTCTCACACTCTCTCTTCCTCTACTCTCTCTTTCCCTCTCTCTCTCTCTCTCTGATCTCTCCCCCTCTCTCTTTCTCTGTTCCCTCTCTCTTGATCCTCCTCACTCCCCGAGCACACTCCGCACCTCCTAGCTTATCACCTCGGCCACCACCTGCGCACCATCTCGACCACGAGCTCCCCCTCAGCATCTCTCCCCTACTCCGGCCAACCAACGCCGCTCTCCGCTGCTCCAGAACAGACCCGAGCTCATTTCGTGACGTTACCGTCACCGTACATCCCCGAGACGTGTCCAGGCAAGTTCTCTACTTGCTACATGCTAAGTTATGTTTGTTACACACTAAAATCGTATAGATTCCGTAGTTATTTTTCCTGATAAATTATATTACGTACCTGTTCGATACATGATCCCAATGAAAATACTCATCTAATTTGACGGAACTGGATTGTTTATATTGGCCCATGTAGTGATGAATACCTTGTATAAATTTTGCTGGAAAATACGACTATTAACGACTAAAACGACTACCCCCAAGTTTACCTGTAAAACTGGAAATTTCTTGTATCTGAGAATCGTTAAAATCATCGTAAATTATATATATACTGGAATGATGCGTTCGAGGGCTTAAATCGAAGCCGACTCGACGAACTATAACCCTATGCAAGTTTCTAATTATTTCTGTACTTAAACTGTGACAATATTTGGATCGGAGTGCGACTCTGGACTGCAGTCCAGAACGGTTATGTTTACTGTGTGCTGTCCCGTGATGGGTACCACCAGATTTCCTTAACTCGTAGGTTGCGGAACTCCGCTGTTTATTAAAGGTGAATCTATTATCTAGATAACACAAGTGGTTTCATTCTGTTTCGTTATCGTTTGTTATTTAATATGCAATTTAATAGATGGGGACGTATAACAGTCCCAACAGAATCAGAATTGACATACTAGTATTAAACGGTGTATATCTCCTGACGTACAGACGCGATTGAGAATCCGTCTGTTGAGTTGAAAACCTTACTTAAAACTATAGATTTCATTCAACTGTAGCATCGCTAAAATCTGATCCCAATTGGGATTAAAATGCGTTACGAAACGGACTTCCGATTCTGAAACCGGATTTCCAGCCGTGAACGCTTAAAATGAAACGGCCATAATTAGTGATCCTGGAACCCGATTGGCATGAAACCAAATTTGCTGGATAGATAACTGAACATACTATTTATTCCCAGTTCATCGTTTCTCTAAACTGTACCCGTATGACTTATGATAAATTGTGCAAGTGGTAGAATACTATTTCATGACATCCTAATCATGCTTTACATACTGTTTACGCATCATATCATACATATGTCACTGCATCGATAACTTAGTGATAATGTGCATTACCCAGTGTTAGGTATTAGTGATGATTGTGGAAAGTACGTTAGTGTTCGTGTATAAGTGAATAAGTGAAAGTGACACGTACTTGTACACAATCAGTGAACATTATTATTCTATTGCATTGTCGACGTCTGTGGGACGTGTGTACGTGTGACTATAAGTGGTATGGGACACTTATGGAAACTCTTGCACGGGTGTCACAGATAAGGCACCAGACACTGCCATTTATCTTAGGTATTAGTCGGGACGTGCTTGATGGAGGTCATGCCTCCAGTTCTCGCGCAGACTTGTCACCGACCGACTGGTATTTAAGGTTATGGTTAGCGTTTGATGTAGACCACGGGGTGTGGGGTAGTTTGAGTATGAGTTCAACAGAATCTCGGGAGTCCCATGCCGGCTTATATATATGGAGATATATGGAGATTTACAGGGTACATGATTATTACCGTGATTTACATGTTGGGCCCGTGGTCCCTTGCCTTTGGGTTCTACCCTTGGGTGGAGGACACTAGCGAGTGGTTGACTCTCACACTTGGACTGACGATAGGCTTAGTGACCTGTACAGTGAGACTTAGAGACTGATAGGGATGATAGCATCGATATACATACTTACTGTGTTGACATACTTGGCATATCATTTTACTGCTTTTACTGTTCCACTGCATCGATTACTACATATTCATACCTATACCGTCATTGATTTACTGTTATATATATTTATTATCACTGTTAGAGTTATCACTTGGATTTATATATTATATTGCTATTGTGTCGCTCTGACGACCTGAGTATGCATGCTCAGCGTGAGGAGAGGATTTAGCCTGGACCGGGACTAGACGTACATCACGGACATCTTGATTAGCTATCCAGGGTTATACCCCTTTTGTTTCCCATCAGGTAAGTATTTACATTGTTTTGTTCAGTTACTGCATTTCTCATTACCTGCGCATTATTTACTGTTTACCATGTAAAACTAGAAGCCGAAGTGTGACTACGGCAGGACATTTCCTTGACCGTAGGAGCATGGCTGGCCTTGTCAACCCCCCGTATTCCGTATTTTGGGAAGCGGGGCGTGACAGTCGAGGTAGTGGCTTATGGAGCCGCGGCTGCGGGAGTCTGAGCGGGCGGTGGAGCTATAAGAGCTGTCTGCGGAACCGCAGCCAATGTAGTGGCTTGCGGAGCCGCAGCCGAAGGAGATGCATGTGGAGGCTCGGCCGATGTACCCTGTCGCGTCTGGACCTACGTGTGTAATAAGCGAGTAAGAACTGTGTATTATTCGAATTCGTATCATTATCAAGTTATTTTGAAACCCCAATCTATGTATACTTAGGGACTTAGGCCTCGTTTGGATATCTAGTTTGGAAAACCGTAGTTTATTTTAATTAGATATGTATGTATGATTAATCAAAGCTAAGTCTACAACCAAATAAGCTCAGGCTATGTACTAATATTGGATATGTTGCTATCTATAATATGACATAATATTTTACTATTAAGTAGTATACATACCAGCATCTTCTTCAACTCCTGAACGGTGGCCTTCAAGCTCTCCAGTTCCTGCTGGAAACGTCGCTCACTGGAGACGGAGGAAGTAACCGCCGGGGTGGAGTCCAACCTCATGTGGGCCCTGCTAGGGCCCAGTCCCCGGCCTCTCTCCCAACCTCCATGGTGCCTTCCGTGTGCGGCGTCCAGGACTGGGGTCAGCAACATCGGATCGCTCTGTCCGGTAAAATCGATCCCCGATGTCTCAGCCTGCTCAACCACCCGCTCCTACACCCACATTAACCAGTAAAATATAAGTATATCATTTAAATTTGAATCTTTGAAAACTAAAATTTCAAATAGGGGTTGAATAAATATTAACACTTACGCAATACTCCTGGGTAGCGACGTCGGGGTATCGAAGCTCGCCCGTGGCAGGATCTGTCGAGGTGCCGTGGACGGCAAGATATGCGGACAGCACGCTCGGTGTACCACCTTGCGCCAGGGTCTGAGCTCTTTGCAATATTAGAAAATAACTCTTAATATTAGATATATTAGAAAATAACTCTTAATATTGCATTATATCACAAAGGCCGATCTATTGTAATTTACCGATAACTCCATGGCTCGAGTAATATTCCTCGAGCCACATGTATAAGTGGGGTGACCCCTCTTCGCCGACTTCCTATTCTCTATATTTTGAGCGGCCTGTTTCTGCACAACACATTCACATTTAGTTTTCTAATTAAGGAATACAAAAAAATAAATTATATACTAAATAATGAATTATATTTAAAATACATACCTGTTTGCGTTGAAAGTCGAAATATTCGCACAATAGAGGCCATGTCTTTACGTCGACTCTCGCAAAGGCCGGATTAGATAGGAGGACTGCTCTCTCTGCCTCGGGGGTCGCCATCCACATGGAGTAGCAGTCGGCCTTCAGCTCATTCCTATTGTATCGGACCTTGGTCTGCATGTTCTTCATCAGGCCATTGTACAGAGTATGAAGGTCGAGCATCCTCCCAGGGTGATCAGGGTCGGGTACAGGCTGAAAATCGTAATCCAACTGAAAATACAAAAAAAAACATTGTTATTAGATTGCAAGTGTTAATAATAAATATATTGGATAAATCAAATGAAAATATATATTAATACTCGAGCCTGATCAAAGAAAAGGGCGAATGAGCGCCGGTGCTGGTCGCCCCACTCAACGTGAAGTGGATAGTTCTTCACGAGCCGACTCTCATCCCCCATATACCGGCCGAATCTCTCGGCATGAGGACCGGTATAGCGATAATCAGAGGTAAAAAAGAGGGGGAATGCTGCCTCCCCCCTAACTCTGTCAGGCCTCAGCCTGTGGGACTGATTCGGGCCTCGAGTCCCCCTCTGGGGATGGGGAGGCCCTGTGTCTGCAAGAAATACCAAGACAATCAATATTAAGACAAAATTGTATTAAGAAATCAAGGTTAAACGAAAATTGAAGTGTGATATATACCTCCGGTGACTAAAGCACGAGTCTGGACCCGGGCAGCAGCACGAGCGGGACGATAGTTCCTCCGGTGAGGAACAGCCGGTGTCCCGGATGCGGACGCATCCCCTCCAACTAGAAAATAAACATTGACGCTGAATTTCCATGAAATTCATATTTATTCTATAGAGGATATGTAAATTGAATAAATATTTTATATTTATTCATACTAACCTACAGACGATGCGGAAGGTACGGAAGTGGCAGGAGTGGCCCCTGCGTCAGATGTGGACGCACCACCTATAATTAGACAATTAAAAATAGATTATATAAGTAATTGCAAAAAGAATGTATAGATCGATAATATAACATTCTAAATCAATATGCATGCACTATAGGATATATAAACATACCCGTAGGTGCGGTGGTGTCACCACCTACAGCTAGACAATAAAAAAAATTACTATCTAAGTAAGAGCAAAAAGAATGTGTGTATATTTATGATATAGCATTCTAAATCAATATACATGCACTATATGATATATAAACATACCTGGAGGTGCGGGAGTGGCCTCTGTCCCTGATGTGGACGCATCACCAACAACTAGACAATCAAACATTGACAATATAAGTAATTTTGACATGAACAGGCATGAATATCTATAATATTATATTCAAAATGGATATGCGTGAATATACCTGGAGGTGTGGCAAAGTCCACACGGAAGGAGGCATCCGAAGGGGTCTCCGATCTGGGTGCAAGACCGGCCCTCTGAAGCTCCCTACGCAGCTCTCTGGACGGCAGAACCGCTCTGCCTCTGCCTCTGCCGGTGCCGCGGATGGAGCTCCTGCCGCCCCTCGCTGCTCCCGTCATCGTCATCAAATCTAGATAAACGATTCGTAGACGTATTAGACAATCATTACAAGTATTGACTATATATGTATAGATCGTAAAATGTGAAGTAATAATATAACATTACTGATAACTTTTTTCGTTTCGTAGGCGCATTAAACATATCTACTTGGATTTCATCAACGATATCATTTCTAACCCACGTAACTTCATGATCGGCCGAAGACAACCCATCCTTCGAAACAGACGGTCGGAGCACTCTAAGCCTTCTCTCTTCTTCATCCTCATTGCTGTCCTCGAATTCTGGGACATCGTAGACATCCCTGGGTTTCCAACGGCATACGACACTCCATCCCGGATGCTTCAAACACTGTGAGTAGTATATTTGGAACTCTTGGTTCGGAAAAATAAACGGATCTTCCTGACCGTAAAATCGAAATGTGTTCATACTGGTCAATCCATATTCATCTTTCCAAGTCCCAAGATTGCTTCTCCACTTATCCGTATCGGTTCGCGTATCGTACCAAGTATACTGTAATATCTAAAAGGGTTCTGATCGTCCGGGATAGTGGATGCCGAGTATACAATTTAAGTACCCATAATAAATCACACCTGTTAAAGTCGAAAATTGCATCCCGGTTGACCAAGTCAAAGTCAAAGTCAACCCCAAACCAAGTAGGCCCATGCCCAGGTCGAGTCCGAACATGAAGCGGCCGGCCCTCCCCCATACCAAAATGAAATCATGTAATAAATAATTTTTATGTAATTTTTTATGCATGAATGTAAACAAAATGGGCATAAAGCCAAATTTTTGTAAGCCCATGGCTTATGTGCAAAAAGAAATAGCACATAAGACATGGGACGGGCAAAATGCCATTTTGTAATGCCCAAGAGGCTATATGCAAATATGTAAGCCTATAAAAGGCAATATGATGAAAATATCTAATACAATTTTCATTCCCCCAAAAAATAGGGTTCTTTGTGCCTTCTGCTCCTTCTCCAAGGTTCTAAACCTTCTCATTTCTTTTGAATTAAATTAAGAGTTTTGCTCTTTCTTTTCCAAAACTAAATAGTTTTTCACCACAAAACCCATAAAAGGGAATTCAGATCTGCCATCAGATCTCAGAAAGGAGAGATTTTTAGATCTCACATCTCTTGATCTTCAAGATCCGGCCAACAAAGGAAGAAGAAGGAGACCCATCTCCAGAAACCCCACTTTGGGGAAGAACTAGGGCTCAAGGGGAGAAGCCCTACATCAGCTTCAAAACATCTTAGGAATTTAACTCCTCATATATATATATACACACACACAGAATAATAAGTGCTCCTTTCTGGGAGTACAACTCCCATGGCAGGGACCAAGTCCCTTTTGCTGCTCGAGTGCCCACGTGCTGACACGCGGCGCGCTAGCACTCTTACGCTCAGAGCGCTAGCGCCCAAAGCGCCCACGTGCTGACACGTGGTGCGCTAGCGCTCAGAGCGCTAGCGCCCACAGCGCTAGCGCCCGAGCGTCTACGTGGTGCGCTAACGCTCAGAGCGCTAGCGCTCATACGTTCAGAGCGCTAGCGCCCGAGCGCCCACATACTGACACGTGGTGCGCTAGCGCTCAGAGCGCTAGTGCTCTTGCGCTCAGAGCGCTAGCGCCCGAACGCCCACGTGGTGACACGTGGTGCGCTAGCGCTCAAAGCGATAGCGCTCAAAGCGCTAGCGCTCTTGCGCTCAGAGCGTTAGCGCCTAAAGCGCTAGCGCCCGAGCGCCCACGTGCTGACACGTGGTGTGCTAGCGCTCAAAGCGCTGGCGCTGGCCCCACGCATCCTTTGGATGTCTTTTCCCCCTTTTTTATATATATATACATATATATATATATATACATATGTATACATACATACACACACACATACTCTACAACACTATCCCCCTCAAAAAAAATTTGGGCCGGGGCGCTGCCCCGCATCCCGCAAGGGGGCTGCTATCCCTCCTGACCTCCAGCCCGCTAACCGGGTAGCGGGACCCCCGTAAAAACTCTGCGTGGCTCCCGATATATCCATGCCCCCTAAAACAAAAACACACGTACACTGCACGTTGAGTTCGCATGACCAGTTTAACCCGTCAATCGGAGGTTCTTTCGCTCCAAAGGCGAGGGGTAATTAACGGCAGCTTAGTCCGCGGCTGCCGGAGATTCGGATCGCTACAATCATTAAACCCCGCCCTACCCTAGGCAGGGGGAATCTGTAGTACGCCTGACAAGCGCACGCGTATTCCCATCTCAATGGGGTGACGAAAAACACCCTACAAATTCTGGCACGCCCGGTGGGACCAATCTCTCCTCCCATATTTCGGGTTAAACGTTCATGCGAACTCAATCAATATACATATCTATATTTATACTAAAATAATACTCTTTCATGCAGAATTTTCAAGCAATCACCTTTCAACAATGTCTCCGAGGATGAACTCAGCTCCCATCTTCTACACGATGAAGATGGACGTCAGGACGGTCCTTCCTGCCAGTCTCGGGCAACAATGGGAAGAGCCGCCGCTACCATTCGGCTCTATCCTGTTTGTCTCGGCTAATGCCATCCCTGCACCTTAAGCCCCGGTGACGGACAAAACGGTCTCGAAAGGCAAGAGGCCAAATGTGTTGGTCTCGAAGGTGCCCCAACTCAAACGCAAGTCGGTGTTTGAACGACTCTCCTTAGCCCCAGCTGGGGACAAGGCCATCAACACCAACAAACCAACAGGGCATCTCGGGCAAACTCCAGCGGCGCCTCTGACAACTGCTCGATTGGGTGTCTTCTCAAGCCTCCCCATCACTCAGCCTATGGCGGCTTCCTGAAGAGCAGAAGCCTGCCAAGCGCTCAAGGCAGAGAAGCTGAGGCAGAAGCGGCTCAGATACAGAGCCAACAAAAGGGCTAGGGCTTTGGCCATGTTAAAACTTATGAACTTCCAAGGCCCGGACCTCTCCGCGAAATCAGCTGCCAAAGATAAAGAGATGGCTGGGTACGTGGTTCGCACTGTCTACATGGTCGGACATGAAGAAACGAATCCTCCTCTTCTTCATAGCCATGGTGATGATATGATTGACGCTACCCAGCATCGGCTCGATCTAAGTGATGAAGAGTCCGCTCAGGCCGATAAGCCAGAGGAGCCCGTGGTTCCTGCGGAATTGAGCTCAGGCAATAAAGATGACCCGGTTGTCATAGCCGGAACTACAGAACAAGCGTTATTCCGATGGCTTCAGAGGCAGCTTCAGGGCAGAGATGAGAAGTTAGCCAAGGTACAGTCCAAGGTCGACGAATTGGCAAACGTCGCGGCAGATCTCGCGACCCAAGTTGCCCGATTGCAATTACAGCAGAATCAAATTTTGGTTCATGAACCAGGGATTGATACCCGGAGGCAGCCAATTGATATCCCTTTCAACCTAAGAGCGGAGCGCTTTCGCGAAAAATGGCCGCGATCAGCCTCCAGTCCCTCCGATACATACACCGGAGGAGAATCACCTCTGAAAGAGAAGCTGGAAAAAGTCTATTCCTTCAAAAGGGACAAAGTCCACAAGATATTCAGGGACGCCCTAAGAAACGGTCTACAACTGCCAGAATCAAAGAGACTGCAAGAAGCGAATATGACCGACGACCCAAAATACTGCCCCTATCATAGAGTGATATGTCATGCCATTGAGGACTGCTTCGTCTTCAAAGATTGGGTCGAAAGGCAATACAAGACGGGAGAGATAGAACTGTCTAAAAGCGTGTTAGCAAACAGTCAAGCTACGACCGCCGATTTCATACAAATGGAGATCGAACCCTTTCGGGAACCTAATCCTCCCAGACATATGCCATTATCTGGAAAAGGCGAACCAAAGACCGATCGGCCTTAAGGACCAGCATCGGTAAGGGCACCTACTCTAATGGAGAGAAAGAAGAAGGTGTACTCCTTCAGGAGGGATGAGGTCCGCAATATATTCAAGGAAGCCTTGAACAATGGTCTGCAATTGCCCATTCCGAAGAGGCCACATGAAATGAATATGACCGGCAATCCCGTATACTGCCCATACCATAGGGTGGTGAGCCATGCCATTGAAGACTGCTGTGTTTTTAAAGATTGGGCAGAGGACCAATACAAGCTTGGAAAAACCTCACAGTCCTCGAATATATCGGCAAGCCACAGAGCTACGGTCATCAATACAGCGCCGCCAAGATCAAAATTCAAAGAGCTGGGATAAGCCAAGAGGACCACCACGTCGTTAAACTGGGAATGATAGACTTCTAAGTCTTTAAACTGGGAACCGATGACCACCACGTCGTTAAACTGGGAACAATTGACCACTAAGTCGTTAAACTGGAAGCAGCTGACCACCATGTCATTAAACTGGGAACAGTCGACCTCTAAGTCGTTAAACTGGGAATTTAAAAAAATATATATGTAAATAAACAAAAAAATGTGTAAATAAAAGAAATGTAAAGAAAGGCCGAAATGATGGGGCAACCACGAATCAAAGCCGAAATGATAGGGCAATCGCGATCTTCACGATAAGAAAAGCTGAAATGATAGAGCAATCGCGGTAAAAAAAACGGCGAATGATGAGTCGCTCCTGGTACCATATTCCAGTGCAGCGATGCAGACGCCAACCAAAATCCAGTTTCCCAAAATTCTTACAGCCCTACAGCCAGTCCCCAAATTGACTACCGTATACTATCCACGAGCTCAAATAATTCTAATCATACCCATGCCCCACTGTAATCACCAGTTACGCAGCTGGTCCCCTCGGAATTATGCTCCATTAGGAAGACCCACTCTTGTGTCCTCACGATGCATAAGGAGAACAAACTTTCGTGGGATCCTTACGACTCACGAACGAAAAACACACTTAGGAGTCCCCACGACTTCTAAGGAGAAAGTACACCTACGAGATCCTTACGACTCGCAGGGAGAAAATGCTTTTATGGGACCCTTACGGCCCATAAAATTGAAAAGCCTTAGGTGATAGGGATCTAAACCTGTCTCCTAAGCCATCGCTTCCCAATAGGAAACGGCGAATGATGAGTCTCTCCTGGTACCATATTCCAGTGCAGCGATGCAGACGCCATCCAAAACTCAAATTCCCAATGGCGAATGATGAGTCGCTCCTGGTACCATATTCCAGTGCAGCGATGCAGACGCCAACCAAATTCTAAATTCAAATCCCAATGGCGAATGATGAGTCGCTCCTAGTACCATATTCCAGTGCAGCGATGCAGATGCCAACCAAATTCCAAATCCCATACCCCAATGGCGAATGATGAGTCGCTCCTGGTACCATATTCCAGTGCAGCGATGCAGACGCCAACAAATCTCGAAATTCTTCCAGCCCTACGGTCTGGATCATACATCCTGCAAAACCGTAAACAATCCACGGGCGTAAAATAATCCCAATCTCTCCCGAGTCATACCGGTGAGACCACATTCAAAGTCCAAAAAAAAAAAAAATAATAATAATAAAAAAAAAATGGTATGTCCACAAGAAAAATGGGCATGGATAAAAACCCGAAAGGGCTCCGTGAGTAAAAACAGCAGGACAACCGGCGAGTTTGTGAAAAGCCGAAAAGGCGCAAACTCATAAAAAAGAGATGAAATGCATTCGCAAAGTCCTCTCGACTTTGTGAGGAGAAAACTCCCGCGTGAGATCCTTACGATTCACAAAGGAGAAACACACTTAGGAGTCCCCACGACTTCTAAGGAGAAAATACACCTACGAGATCTTTTCGACTCGTAAGGAGAAAATGCTTTTATGGGACCCTTACGGCCCATAAAATTGAAAAACCTTAGGTGATAGGGATCTAAACCTGTCTCCTAAGCCACCAATTCCCAAATCCTCCCGAGACAAATGATGAGTTGCTCCTGGCATTATTCCAGTGCAGCAATGCAGATGCCGGAAAGAAAGAAAAAACCAATTCCCAAATCCTCCCGAGGCAAATGATGAGTTGCTCCTGGCATTATTCCAGTGCAGCAATGCAGATGCCGACAAAAAAAATAATAATAATAATAAATCCCCAAATCCTCTCAAAGACAGATGATGATTCGCTCCTGGTATCATATTCCAGTATAGCGATACTGATGTCAACCCAAATCACAATCAACAAGTCAACTTCAACTTCGACACCGCAGAAAGCGGAGCAAGTCAGAATCCAATTTTGTCACCGCAAGAAGCGGAGCAAGTCAAGTTCACCCCTGACACTGCAGGAAGCAGAGCAAGTCAAATAGAGCGTCGACCGTCCATGTCGCAAAACGGGAAGTGCAGGCTTCCCACAAATCGGGAACCAAATCGCTCCGGGTCAGAGCGTCGACCGTCCATGTCGTAAAAAGGGCAGTGCAAGCTTCCCACAAATCGGGAACCAAATCGCTCCAGGTCAGAGCGTCGACCGTCCATGTCGCAAAAAGGGCAGTGCAGGCTTCCCACGAATCGGGAACCAAATTGCTCCGGGTCAGAGCGTCGACCGTCCATGTCGCAAAAAGGGCAGTGCAGGCTTCCCACGAATCGGGAACCAAATCGCTCCGGATCAGAGCGTCGACCGTCCATGTCACAAAAAGGGCAGTGCAGGCTTCCCACTATAAGGTTCCTAGGCACTCTCAAGAGGTCTCATAAGGCATCAACCATGCCAATTTCAAATTTTACGGGTGCCGAGAAACCCTAATACGGATCGTTAACTAGAAATTTAGGCGAAATAGTAAACTAGTTAACATCTTAACTAAAGGAGAGAGGCTACAACCTTTGTAGATCCGGTTCTCCACTTTCTTAGCTCCACGTAGGCGTCCTCTCGCTGTCCATCTCGAATCCCAAACTCGAACGTCGGCTTCATCGGAGAATTGGGCGGACTAGGTCATCGGCTTCGTGCCGAAGATGATCTACGTCGAGGCATCACAAGTTCAAGCTCCGACTTCACAAATTTATGAAACTTGTGAAGAAAACACCCAAAACAACTTGGCAAGAGGTAGAGGGTGAAGAAATAGGAGGTGGGTTCACTTTAAAATTGGATTTCTCTCACTTTAGCTCAAGTTGCCATTGATGGACTTAAGCTTTTCTTGAAGAAGAAGATGATGAAGAAGAAAGAATATGATAAGTGTTGTTAAAAGAATAATAAAAAACAATACTTATCATCTTCTAACCTTGGTTAAGTGTAGAGAATAGACCATGGTCAAGTGAGAATGGTTAGGGTTAAGGATAATGACAAAATGGTCACTTTAGTCAAAGCTTCATGAAGCTTCATCAAGCTTCATGAAAGAAACCATTTTGTTATCTTTTATTTATTTATCAAAAAAGAATAGATAAATAAATAAGTAAATAAATCAAAACCCTAACTATTATCATAACCATGGTTTAAGTCTTAACACAAAACCAATTTACATGCATCATCAAACATGACACATTGTAGTGCACAAAAGTATATCACATATACAACTTGTGAACTACAAGTGAGAAAATCCTATTAAAGTGAACCAATACTAGTTAATGCAAAGTAATATATCAAATATATAATTATACATTAAATCATTAAATCAACACTTGATTCAATGATCCGGTCATGTCGCACATAACCGACCAGTATCCAATGCATCGACTTATCGAATCAATCTACGATTCGATAACTAGGTTATATCGCATATAACCAATCGAAACATTCATCGCGAGAATGAAATACGGTATCACATACACGCATCATTCTCGGTCCTGCACATATCTCATATGCACTCCTATTTCGTTTCGCTTGAGCCAGGAAACCTCTGTGTAGGACTCTAAAGACTCGTCAATACGCCGGTAGCAGATGATGATCATATCAAGCACCCACAAGCCGCAAGCGGTCTGCTAAACGTAACGTCCATCCGGGTATTGAGCGATCAGAAGATCGACGAGCTAGCCCGCTCATACTTCTGTGAATCCAACCAGTAACACCTACCGTACAGCCCGGTCTGTTCGTCTGATATGTCGCATATCAAGTCTAGGGGTGGTATACGTCAGACCCCAATAACCGATAAGTCGTGCCGATGTGAGGCTCATAACGGGTCGAGAAACTACTGATAACACTTACCAGCAAATCTCTGATCAGCCCTGGCCAGGGACTTCCCTGTTACAGCCAATCAAGCACAGCGCAACATCAACCCCCAATACCGAGAGAGACGAAACCCCTCCTATCGCTCATTGCCTCCATGTGACTCGGGACTGTACCCAAAGACCACCGTTTTGCATGCCCTCATGGACGTGGTAAGGTGGAGATCAAAGCACAGTGGGAATCACACAAGACTCTATGACGATCTCGGGTCTACAGACTAACCTGTACAAGTGTCACCTGAGAACTGCCATCTGACGTGAGGTATAATACCATCTGGGAGTTCTCGGCGAGTCCGTCCAGTATACCCAGTCTCCACTGAGCACCCATATACCATCTCTGATGTCAAACACCAATGGATATGGGATCATCCACCGCCCATCTCATGGGTCGAGAAGCGTATACGCTAGTCTACACTGGTATATCGATGCCCCGTCTCGATACACCCACGACTAGGGACCATGAAGGATGTACTTATGGACTACCATGTCCCCACTAGTATGATCTGCATCATAGTCCAGGTAGTCAAGTACACATCCTAAGGGCTTTATCAACATGTAACTATAAGACAGTTTAAAGAGACAAGTGTACATGTTAAGATAAAGAGCAACCAGATAGCATACTATCATATCGAGCAAGAAAGTCATCTCTATATATGTCCAAGCATCCAATATATATACATCATCTGTACAATACTGGCCTCTAGGGCATACATACAACTAACAATCTCCCACTTGCACTAGGGCCAGCTGCTGTAGTATCGCATACCGAGCATCCCGAAGAGTCTCTCAAACTGTATCTGGGGAATGGCCTTCGTGAGTGGATCCGCCGTGTTGTTCTTCGTGTCAACCCTCCTGACCTCGATCTCCCGGCGATCAACTATCTCCCGGATCAGGTGATACCGCCTCAGAATATGCCTGGATCGCTGATGGGACCTGGGTTCCTTGGCCAAAGCCACCGCTCCATTGTTATCGCAATACAAAGGTATTGGATGCTCAATGGATGGAACCACTCCAAGTTCAGTAATGAACTTCTTGATCCAGACAGCCTCTTTGGCAGCATCGTTGGCAGCGATGTATTCAGCCTCCATCGTCGAGTCTGCCACGGTTTCCTGCTTGGAACTCTTCCAGCTAACCGCCCCTCCGTAAAGGGTAAAGACAAAGCCCGACTGCGACTTAGAGTCGTCCTTATCACTCTGGAAGCTCGAATCGGTAAAGGACTCCACTTGGAGTTCTCCGTTACCATACACCAAGAGCATCTCTTTAGTCCTTCGCAAGTACTTGAGAATGCTCTTCACAGCTGTCCAGTGACTCTCTCCAGGATCAGCTTGATACCTGCTCACTACACTTAGTGAGTATGCTACATCGGGTCTGGTACATAGCATCGCATACATGATAGAGCCTACAGCCGAAGCATAGGGTATCCCTTGCATGCGAGCTCTCTCCAAATCAGTCCTGGGAGACATCTCTTTGGAGAGAGTGACTCCAGAGATCGTGGGCAAGTTCCCACGCTTGGATTCTTCCATACTAAACCTCTTTAGTATGGTGTCAATGTACCTGGATTGGGACAATCCCAGTATCCGTTTGGATCTATCTTTATAGATCCTGATCCCCAATATGCAGGAGGCATCACCAAGATCTTTCATTGAGAATCTTTGTGATAAGAAGAGCTTGACCGATTGCAGCATAGGAATATCATTTCCTATCAAGAGTATGTCGTCCACGTACAATACGAGGAAGACAACCTTACTCTCTGCCACCTTCTTGTAAATACAAGATTCATCTGGGTTTTTGACGAAATCAAACTCTTTGATAACGACGTCAAAGCAGATGTTCCAACTCCGCGATGCTTGCTTTAATCCATAAATGGATTTAAGCAGCTTGCACACCTTTCCGCTGCTCCCACTGTCTATGAAGCCCTCTGGCTGAGTCATGTACACGCACTTTTCTAAATCACCATTTAGAAAGGCGGTCTTAACATCCATTTGCCAGATTTCGTAGTCATGATATGCAGCGATGGCAAGCATGATTCGGATGGATTTAAGCATAGCCACTGGAGAAAAGGTTTCGTCATAGTCCACACCTGGTCTTTGACGAAAACCTTTTGCTACAAGTCTAGCTTTGAAAGTCTCCACTTTCCCATCTACACCTAGTTTCTTCTTGAAGATCCACTTGCTCCCAATGGGTTTTACCCCTTCAGGAGCAACTTCCAAAGTCCATACTTTGTTGGTGTACATGGATTCCATCTCGGACCGCATAGCATCCAGCCATTTCACTGAGTCCCCACTCGTGATGGCCTGCTCGAAGCTAGTTGGGTCATCATCCTCCATGATGCAATCCTCACTGCCACCATCAATGAGAAAACCATAGTATCTCTCAGGTGGATGAGAAACCCTACTAGATCGGCGGAGAGGCTGGGGTTCGTCGGGTACTACCGAATCTTCTGCTTCCACTAAATCTTCAGTTATAGTTTGTGTTTCTGGAACTTCTTCCAGTTCTACCTCAGAGCCACTAATCTCTTTTGCAAGAAATTCCTTTTCTAAAAAGGTGGCATGTTGAGCAATAAACACTTTTTGTTGTTCACTGTGGTAGAAAAAATATCCATTTGAATGTTTAGGATATCCCACAAACTTACATAGAACTGACCGTGCCTCGAGTTTGTCTGGATTTTGCCTTTTGACATAGGCCAGACAACCCCATATCTTAACTCGTTTAAGACATGGTCTCTTCCCACTCCATATCTCATATGGTGTGGTAGGTACAGATTTAGTTGGAACTTGATTCAATAGGTATGCTGCTGTCTCAAGCGCATACCCCCAGAAGGAAATAGGTAACTCAGCTGTACTCATCATAGAGCGCACCATATCTAATAGGGTGCGATTCCTCCGCTCCGATACACCGTTGTGCTGTGGTGTATAAGGAGGAGTAAGCTGAGAGAGAATCCCATTCTCTTTTAGATAATCTAGGAACTCATTGCTTAAGTATTCTCCTCCTCGATCAGATCGAAGGATCTTAATACTTTTGTCTGTTTGTTTTTCTACTTCGTGCTTATATTCTCTGAATTTCTCAAAAGCTTCAGACTTGTGTTTCATCAGGAACACATGTCCGAATCTAGAGAGATCGTCAGTGAATGTAATGAAGTAGGAAGAACCGTTCCTGGCATGCGTAGACATGGGACCGCATACATCACTATGTATCAGTCCTAAGAGTTCATTAACTCTTTTTCCGTGTCCACTAAACGGAGCTTTGGTCATTTTTCCTTTGAGACATGAATGGCAAGTATCATAAGAAGATAATTCAAAAGAATTCAAATAACCATCCTTATGTAACTTAGCCAGTCGTGTCGCATTGATGTGACCAAGTCTACAGTGCCACAAGTAGGATTCGTTCATTTCTGAACTTTTCCTCTTGTGTGTGTTTTGTATATTGAGGACTGTATTCTGATTTAGAATGAATATGCCATTATGTAACGAGCCTGATGCAATCAGCTTTTGATCTTGGAATATGTTCATAACATTATCCTTTACTACAAAATTATATCCTTCTTTACTTAATAAAGAAACTGATATAATGTTGCACATCATGTTCGGTATATAATAGCACTCATTTAGAATCAGTGTATTACGACTTGGCAATACAAGGTGATATTCACCAACAGCTTTGGCTGCAATACTTGCACCGTTCCCTACTTGAACGGAATGATCACATTTTCCCAATTCTCTACCTTTACGTAGCCCATGTAACGTTTTACATATATGGGATCCTGATCCGGTATCCAATACCCAGGACGTAGGGTGAACTGAGAAACAGTTCTCAATAATTAACACACCTGAAGAAGATGCATCAACATGCATGTTCTTTTGGGCGGCGTGAGTATCCAGATATTCTCCTATTTCCTGTTCATTCTTATAACTCTTATAAGAAAGAACGGGTCCAACGTTCCCCTGCACAGTATAACATGCGGGTTCAGTCAATACATCCATATTATTATCTTTATTAGGGCATGAAATGGTCGCTACCTGGAGAGAGAGAGAAGAAAACACTTTAGCGTATGCTCGTGCAAGATCAGATTGGTTATTATCTTATCTAATCAGGATGGCTCCCACTGTTTTTATCAAATCTTCCTTCAAACCCTAAAAGGAAAGACTAGCCGGGATTAATTACACACTACAAGTTCGCCAATCTTTCAGCCAGGCCAGTGTCGGTACTTTGAGGGAGGTCCCCCGTGCTTTCGCACGAACCTAATTAATGTAAACCTCGTTTTCCCAGAGGCGTAACCCCGTTGACACCTTTCTAGACACCTACTTGATCGGCTAATTGTAATGTGTAAAACTCTCCCAGGAGTAACTCTTACTCGCAGCGGGTATCGGGATCCAACTATCTCATAGAAGGTATGCAATCTCATTGCAAATTTCAACACTTGAAATTCCCGATAATATTTTGCCCCTAGTGTGCCATGACCTTGACAGAGGTCAACAAACCATAGTGCACTAGTCAAGTTCAACCCGTCATTTCTTGATTGAATCAAACCCACTCGCACGACCCTTGACAGAGGTCAACAAGGTCGTATGAATACCCTAATCCAATCTGCATCATATGCATAAGCAGATAAATACTAGTTAGCTACCGCACACTACGCCTTGACAGAGGTCAACAAACGCAGCACGAATACTAAATAGTGTTTATCTGAAATGACGGAGGGCTACGACAGGTTTTTCTGAAAACCTATTGCGTAATGAACTTGATATCGTTGTAGAATCAAATGAAGTTTTGAAATGGAATGATTTTGAGGCTTTTCTAGTTTTGCTAAAGGGGTCACTCCCGGTGAAGGGATCGTCGGCCCTTTCCTCGTCGAATGAGGTGCGGGATATATCATATATATCACTGTGCAAAGCAGAAACTATAGAAGCAATCAAAAGTCAAACCGAGTGTGTAGCATCTACCAGTTATTGCTAAAGGAGTCACTCCCGGTGAAGGGATCTCGGTCCTTTCCTCATCGAATAAGGTGCAGGGTATATCATATATACCGCTATGCAAAGCAAGAACTGTAGCTACCTGTTTTATTTAAAATTTGATTCTACAACATCTTAGGTTTCTTTTCTTTCATTAATCATATTAATGAAGTCCCATCATTTAAATACCTAAACATCACAGATAAATACGACGTACACTTATGTCATCCGCATTCGCCTCGATGTCCCCTCGTGCACCGTTAGGTTAGGTAACTAACGACAGAGCAGGGCAGGGCTAGTGCGGGTGCAAAACATAAGTAACGTCTATATAATATATCATATATACTATATACTGTATCTATCACAGAACATCACATGATCACATCACAGATATCGCAGCAGAAGAAACATATGAAACATTGGATATACTAGGACGTCCGTGTTTTTGATACGAGCCAGTATAAAACACGGATTCCACGGTCGTGATGAATAGCCAATCCCACACCCCTAGACCCCTACGAGAGCGGCAAGCAACCCTACCAATTCTAGGGTTAGAAGACCCGGACTCGACTCCTCGAGTTGGTCTCCCACTGAACCCTAAAACCCGGTTACTTGTGCTCCCCTCTTTGGGTCTATCCTAGTGCAGAAAAGTAAATAATATACAAAGGGTGACAGCTTCCGCAACCTGGAAGTGCCCCAAATAAAAGAATATTACATACAAGTTTTTACATGAATGAAAATGAAAAACACTCATCTCACATAAAACCCCCCGGCTATTCTAACACGACAATCCAATATTACATATCCAGCAACACATAACATCACATGTCACCAACGTAAGTAAATATGCACATCCCAATTGTCGTTGACATATAGCAACGAAACCGGCGATATCACATATTACACTTACGGTCACAGAAAAGAAAGTGTAAACTACAACAGTTGGAATCCGCAACCTCTTTAGACATCACATGCCTAATCAAATGAAATACTTAGACATCACATGCCTAACAGTTATAAACCCCGCATTTTAGTCTCATTATCGAAAACTCTTTTCAATATCAAGTGAAACTAAACCGCTAGATTTATAACATTCATTCAGTTATCTCATAACTGTTTGTGAATTCCAATTATTGTATCACATTCCAGATAAACAGAAAATGTTAAACTTTCCGATCGAACAGTCGAATACCCAAGTTTTCCCGATACAGCTCAACACATGAAATAAGTCTAACAACATTCAGTTCGTGCCTCAGTACCAACGGTCCAGCCGTAGAAGGGTCAAGCCAACGCCTCACATGTGGCACGCCGTACTGCCCCAAACCCGAAGGTTCAAAGGGCAGTTCAAGACGGTCACATAATCGAGTTAAGGTTTGTTGTCTTCTAGAGGGTCCATCGCGTTACTTGCACTACTTAGAACGTCGTTAAACTACGGAAAAATCCAACACTTGGAAATTTCCCGACAGGGGAAAAGTTGGGTATTTATATCCGGTCGAACTTTTTAACAAATTCAAAAATTATCCGGAATCCACATAGACAAAATCTGATAATCCGATCGAATCATCGAATCCCCAAAACAACCTGGAATATTCAACTCTTGAATAAATATTAAAAATACCCAGAGAACTCAGCACTGTTAAATAGGAATTACTGTGCAAATTGATAGGGATGACGTCATCAAGTGGCGGCGGAACCGCCGCACGAGCCAACTCTTGCCGCGGTTCCGCGGCTGTTTAAGCTCCAAACAGTGTCGTATTTGCACAGTAATTCTTACAATTTCCTGCTGAATTTTTTAGGAATTTTTAATCTGGAAAAATCCCAGTTTTTAGAAAAAGTCCAGAGAGTATAAAAAAGTTAGGTTTTCGGGTTCGATCGGGTTTCAAACATCGTCTAGACTTCGCCTAAGGCTCTAGCTAGGCTCTGATACCACTGTAAGGTTCCTAGGCACTCTCAAGAGGTTTCACAAGGCATCAACCATGCCAATTTCAAATTTTACGGGTGCCGAGAAACCCTAATACGGATCGTTAACTAGAAATTTAGGCGAAACAGTAAACTAGTTAACATCTTAACTAAAGGAGAGAGGCTACAACCTTTGTAGATCCGGTTCTCCACTTCCATAGCTCCACGTAGGCGTCCTCTCGCTGTCCATCTCAAATCCCGAACTCGAACGTCGGCTTCATCGGAGAATTGGGCGGACTAGGTCGTCGGCTTCGTGCCGAAGATGATCTACGTCGAGGCATCACAAGTTCAAGCTCCGACTTCACAAATTTGTGAAACTTGTGAAGAAAACACCCAAAACAACTTGGCAAGAGGTAGAGGGTGAAGAAATAGGAGGTGTGTTCACTTTAAAATTGGATTTCTCTCACTTTAGCTCAAGTTGCCATTGATGGACTTAAGCTTTTCTTGAAGAAGAAGATGATGAAGAAGAAAGAATATGATAAGTGTTGTTAAAAGAATAATAAAAAAAAATACTTATCATCTTCTAACGTTGGTTAAGTGTAGAGAATAGACCATGTTCAAGTGAGAATGGTTAGGGTTAAGGATAATGACAAAATGGTCACTTTAGTCAAAGCTTCATGAAGCTTCATGAAGCTTCATGAAAGAAACCATTTTGTTATCTTTTATTTATTTATCAAAAAAGAATAGATAAATAAATAAGTAAATAAATCAAAACCCTAACTATTATCATAACCATGGTTTAAGTCTTAACACAAAACCAATTTACATGCATCATCAAACATGACACATTGTAGTGCACAAAAGTATATCACATATACAACTTGTGAACTACAAGTGAGAAAATCCTATTAAAGTGAACCAATACTAGTTAATGCAAAGTAATATATCAAATATATAATTATACATTAAATCATTAAATCAACACTTGATTCAATGATCCGGTCATGTCGCACATAACCGACCAGTATCCAATGCATCGACTTATCGAATCAATCTACGATTCGATAATTAGGTTATATCGCATATAACCAATCGAAACATTCATCGCGAGAATGAAATACGGTATCACATACACGCATCATTCTCGGTCCTGCACATATCTCATATGCACTCCTATTTCGTTTCGCTTGAGCCAGGAAACCTCTGTGTAGGACTCTAAAGACTCGTCAATACGCCGGTAGCAGATGATGATCATATCAAGCACCCACAAGCCGCAAGCCGTCTGCTAAACGTAACGGCCATCCGGGTATTGAGCGATCAGAAGATCGACGAGCTAGCCCGCTCATACTCCTGTGAATCCAACCAGTAACACCTACCGTACAGTCCGGTCTGTTCGTCTGATATGTCGCATATCAAGTCTAGGGGTGGTATACGTCAGACCCCAATAACCGATAAGTCGTGCCGATGTGAGGCTCATAACGGGTCGAGAAACTACTGGTAACACTTACCAGCAAATCTCTGATCAGCCCTGGCCAGGGACATCCCTGTTACGGCCAATCAAGCACAGCGCAACATCAACCCCCAATACCGGGAGAGACGAAACCCCTCCTATCGCTCATTGCCTCCATGTGACTCGGGACTGTACCCAAAGACCACCGTTTTGCACGCCCTCATGGACGTGGTAAGGTGGAGATCAAAGCACAGTGGGAATCACACAAGACTCTATGACGATCTCGGGTCTACAGACTAACCTGTATAAGTGTCACCTGAGAACTGCCATCTGACGTGAGGTATAATACCATCTGGGAGTTCTCGGCGAGTCCGTCCAGTGTACCCAGTCTCCACTGAGCACCCGTATACCATCTCTGATGTTAAACACCAATGGATATGGGATCATCCACCGCCCATCTCATGGGTCGAGAAGCGTATACGCTAGTCTACACTGGTATATCGATGCCCCGTCTCGATACACCCACGACTAGGGACCATGAAGGATGTACTTATGGACTACCATGTCCCCACTAGTATGATCTGCATCATAGTCCAGGTAGTCAAGTACACATCCTAAGGGCTTTATCAACATGTAACTATAAGACAGTTTAAAGAGACAAGTGTACATGTTAAGATAAAGAGCAACTAGATAGCATACTATCATATCGAGCAAGAAAGTCATCTCTATATATGTCCAAGCATCCAATATAATATACATCATCTGTACAATACTGGCCTCTAGGGCATACATACAACTAACACCCACAAATCGGGAGCCAAATCGCTCCGGATCAGAGCGTCGACCATCCATGTCGTAAAAAGGGCAGTGCATGTTTCCTACAAAGCAGGAACCAAATCGCTCCGGGCCAGGGAAAAGTCTACCACGGATACTCCATCTCGGAGACGCGTCAAGCGTCGACCGTCCATGTCGCAAAAAGGGCAGTGCAGGCTTCCCACAAATCGGGAACCAAATCGCTCCGGATCAGAGCGTCGACCGTCCATGTTGCAAAAAGGGCAGTGCAGGCTTCCCACAAATCGGGAACCAAATCGCTCTGGATCAGAGCGTCGACCATCCATGTCGCAAAAAGGGCAGTGCAGGCTTTCCACAAATCAGGAACCAAATCGCTCCAGATCAGAGCGTCGACCGTCCATGTTGCAAAACGGGAAGTGCAGGCTTCCCACAAATCGGGAACCAAATCGCTCCGGATCAGAGCGTCGACCGTCCATGTCGCAAAATGGGCAGTGCAGGCTTCCCACAAATCGGGAATCAAATCATTCCGGATCAGAGCGTCCACCGTCCATGTCGCAAAACGGGCAGTGCAGGCTTCCCACAAATCGAGAACCAAATCGCTCCGGATCAGAGCGTCGACCGTCCATGTCGAAAAACGGGCAGTGCAGGCTTCCCACAAATTGGGAACCAAATCGCTCCGGATCAGAGCGTCGACCGTCCATGTCGCAAAAATGGCAGTGCAGGCTTCCCACAAATCGGGAACCAAATCGCTCCGGATCAGAGCGTCGACCGTCCATGTTGCAAAACGGGTAGTGCAGGCTTCCCACAAATCGGGAACCAAATCGCTCTGGATCAGAGTGTCGACCGTCCATGTCGCAAAAATGGCAGTGCAGGCTTCCCACAAATCGGGAACCAAATCGTTCCGAATCAGAGCGTCGACCGTCCATGTCGTAAAAAGGGCAGTGCAGGCTTCCTACAAAGCGGGAACCAAATTGCTCCCGGCCAGGGAAACGTCTACCACAGACACTCCGTCTCGAAGACGCGTCAAGCGTCGACCGTCCATGTCGTAAAAAGGGCAGTGCATCCCAAAAAATGGGAACCAAAGAAGGTCGCCTCCACGCAAAAGAAGATCTATCAATTTCATGTACACGACTCACACATGTGGTGTGCATTTATTGATGGGGGGCACTTTGTTGAAGTCGAAAATTGCACCCCGGTTGACCAAGTCAAAGTCAAAGTCAACCCCAAACCAAATGGGCCCATGCCCAGGTCGAGTCCGAACATGAAGCGGCCGGCCCTCCCCCATGCCAAAATGAAATCATGTAATAAATAATTTTTATGTAATTTTTTATGCATGAATGTAAACAAAATGGGCATAAAACTAAATTTTTGTAAGCCCATAGCTTATGTGCAAAAAGAAATAGCACATGAGATATGGGATGGGCAAAATGCCATTTTGTAATGCCCAAGGGGCTATATACAAATATGTAAGCCTATAAAAGGCAACATGATAAAAATATCTAATACAATTTTCATTCCCCCAAAAAATAGGGTTCTTTGTCCCTCCTGCTCCTTCTCCAAGGTTCTAAACCTTCTCATTTCTTTTGAATTAAATTAAGAGTTTTACTCTTTCTTTTCCAAAACTAAATAGTTTTTCACCACAAAACCCACAAAGGGGAACTCAGATCTGCCATCAGATCTCAGAAAGGAGAGATTTTCAGATCTCACATCTCTTGATCTTCAAGATCCGGCCGACAAAGGAAGAAGAAGGAGATCCATCTCCAGAAACCCCACTTTGGGGAAGAACTAGGGCTCAAGGGGAGAAACCCTTCATCAGCTTCAAAACATCTTAGGAGTTTAACTCCTCATACACACACACACACACACACACAGAGAATAATAAGTGCTCCTTTCTGAGAGTACAACTCCCATTGCAGGGACCAAGTCCCTTTTGCTGCTCGAGCGCCCACGTACTGACACGTGGCGCGCTAGCGTCCGATCGCCCACGTGCTGACACGTGGTGCGCTAGCGCCCAGAGCGCCAGCGCCCGAGCGCCCACGTGCTGACACGTGGTGCGCTAGCGCTCAGAGCGCTAGCGCTGTTGCGCTCAGAGCGCTAGCGCCCAAAGCGCTAGCGTCCGAGCGCCCACGTGCTGATACGTGGTGCGCTGGTGCTGGCCCCACGCATCCTTTGGATGCCTTTTCCTCTTATATATATATATATACACACACACACACACATATATATATATATATACATATACACACACACACATACTCTACAACACTATCCCCCTCAAAAAAAATTTGGGCCGGGATACTGCCCCGTACCCCGCAAGGGGGCTGCTCGCCCCCTTGACCCCCAGCCCGCTAACCGGGTAGCGGGACCCCCGTAAAAACTCTGCGTGGCTCCCGATATATCCATGCCCCCCCTAAAAAAAACACACGTACACTGCACGTTGAGTTCGCATGACCAGTTTAACCCGTCAATCGGAGGTTCCCTCGCTCCAAAAGCGAGGGGTAATTAATGGCAGCTTAGTCCGCGGCTGCCGGAGATTCGGATCCCTACAATCATTAAACCCCAGCCTACCCTAGGCAGGGGGAATCTATAGTACGCCTGACAAGCGCGCGCGTATTCCCATCTCAATAGGGTGACGAAAAACACCCTACAACACCGTCCGATCCTACCGTCGCAATCCCACTATTCTGAGTGGTTCTAGATGTTTCTATGTCCTTAACTTCGAATTTGTATCCAAGGACACCGAATCCTTAATAATATGCAACATTCATACTAGGAAATTGAGCTAAATATCTTGAATCACTCTCAAATGATGCAGACAAGTTCGGATCGTGGATCTAACAAAACAAATTTTATGACAAATATATAACGATATAAGTTTAGATTAAAACTGATAGCAATAACATATTATTCGAATAACTTACATGATCTGTGACCCAATCACAAAAATTATCCTGATGATATTTTTCCAATCGTTCTTCGTTCCAATCAGAATGCCCCTCACGTACCTCGTTAAAATGAATTCTGTTTTCGACAAATAATGGTGACATTAATATTATATCATTTCATACACACACAAACACAAATATAACAATTAATCCAAAAAAACTTACTCTCTAATTTGTTCAAGACATGTGCAATTAAGCAAGATAAACCGGTATATCTTGTTGATAAATATAGTGTCCACCCTCTTATAATCGGCTTTACCATATGGCCCGTCTTGAATTCTTCGAGGCCGGTTAAGTCTCGTCTCAATGTTCTCTTCCAGATAGCGGGAACAAAATATGGTTGCTTCATCAAGAAGATAACCTTACATGATAGAACTCTCTAGTCGATTTTTATTGCGTATATACTTTTTAAGAGTGTAGAGATACCTAAAGAAAATATGTTGAATAAATAAATACGGGCATACAGAACAACAATAATTTTAAAAATTACGCGAAACGAAAAATTACACGTACCTCTCGACGGGATACATCCATCGATATTGTATCGGTCCGGCTAACTTAGCCTCAATCGCAAGATGAACCGTCAAGTGTATTATGATATCGAAGAATGACGGTGGGAAAATACGCTCAAACTTGCAAAGTATCAACGCAATAGAATTTTCTAGTTTATCCAGCGTCACAACCTCCAGTGTTTTAGCACACAACTCTCTGAAAAAACAACATAGGTCGTTGATTACTAGACCAACCGATTCGGGGAGAGAAGTCCTGAGGGCTAATGGAAGAAGGTGCTCCACGATAACATGGTGATCATGACTTTTCAGCCCATCGATTTTGCCTTTCACAATTTTTATTTTCTTGCTGAATGATCCTGAGAAACCTGTGGGAACTTTCAAGTCATGCAACACCTGCAGAAATCTTTTCTTCTCCGGTTGTGACATATGATAAGCGACATTGGGAAGTACAAACTTGCCTGGTTTACCCGCTACCGGTCTAGGGTGCAATTCACTTCTTATTCCCCACTCCTGTAAATCCATCCGAGTATTCAGATTGTCTTTCGATTTCCCGTCTTTATAAAGAAGCAAGTTGAGTATGTGCTCTGATACTCCCTTCTCTATATGCATGACGTCTAGACAATGACGCAGTAAATTTGTTGACCAGTACGGAAGCTCGAAGAAAATGCTTAACTTGTTCCAAAATGGTGGTTTGACCTGTTTCGTCGGATCCATCCCGAAGGTCACATTATTGTAACCATCCCATTGAGCAGTCACGTTCTCTCCGGACAATGGGGCTGGAGTTCCAAAAAGCTCCTTATGACCATCAAAGTGAGCAGTGTCTAACCTGTAGGGGTGGTCTAGAGGCAGGAAACGTCGATGGCCGCAATAACAAACCTTCCTGCTAAAATTCAAAAATTTCGATGTTGTGTGTTGATGGCAATGAGGACATACTTTGTGACCATGTACGGACCAACCTGATAGCATTCCATATGCAGGAAAGTCATTAATTGTCCACATTAAAGCCGCACGCAGTATGAAGGTTGTATTTGTGTTTGCATCATATGTCTCTACACCATCAATGAACAAAAATTTTAACTCCTCGATCAGAGGTCGGAGATAGACGTTGATATTGTTTCCCGGTGAGTTTGGTCCGTCGATAAGAAGAGATATCATAAAGTATGATTGGTCTATAGCCAACCAAGGCGACAGATTATAAATTATCATTACAACGGGCCATGTGCTGTGACTTCCAGCCATATAGTTGAATGGGCAGAAGCCATCACTAGCCAGTCCGAGCCGGACATTGCGAGGATCGCTACTGAATATTGCGTGCCTCCTATCGAAATCCTTCCATGCCGGTGAATCTCTTGGATGGCTCATTTTTCCATCTTCATTTGGAGGAGCACGGTGATGCCAAATCAATGCCTCGGCTGTTTTCTTGCACCTGAATAGCCTCTGTAGCCTCTGTGTTATGGTAAATGTTCCCCTCCGAAAGGACGGCGCACAGGACCGCGATGGCCTGACGCTGAGATTCGGGGCAGATGCTAATTGGTGCTATCCGTCCACCTCTCCGAAGATGCCAAGTTGATTTATGGCACCGTGTATCGGAGGTTTAGACGGATGCGGCCGATGTAGCAGACTTCGTCAGATTCCCCCTCGCTTGAGGGGTTTTTGATTGTGGGGACGCTCTTCCCTGCAGGCGCAAGCCCCTGCAGTTAATTACGCTACCGCATCGCGGTAACAACTTTCTCCTTCTCCATAATTTCACTTCGTGTCGTGTGTGTTTGTTTTGTTTGTGGTTGCCCGTGGATTGTATACGGAGACTGAGTAATGCCGTCGCCCGTAGGACGTGGATTAGTCCAAATCCGTATTTACTTAGATTTGGGTTTGGTATTTTAGTTTAAGGATGCGTTAGCCTCGTTGAGGCTAAGATCAACTTAAACGTGATTCATTTAATATATGGCCGTCGGGACTCGTCGCCTCTCTAACGTCGTTGAAGGATTACAACGACAGGTGTCAGAGGAGTTCGGAGATGTACCTTCGAACCGAAGTTGATTTAGTGTTTTATATTTCATCTGAATGTTTAAGGATACGTTAGCCATGTTTGGGGCTAAGATCAACTTAAACAGGACCGTTTAGATCCGGCAAAAGAGCATTTGGAGGCTCTATTGTTCCAATTTAGAAACATGCGTAGTCCAATTTGGGACTAAAGTCTGTTTGGAGGATACGTTAGCCATTTTTGAGGCTAAGATCGACTCAAACGTTTGTTAAGGATACGTTAGTCCATTTTGGGACTAAGGTCAACTTAACGGGACCGTTTAGGTCCGACAAAAGAGCATTTGGGCTCTATTGTGCCAGTTTAGGGACGTGGTGGTCCGTATTCCGGTTTAGGGACGTGGTGGTCCAATATTAGTTTAGGGACGTTTCGGTCCCATGTTAGTTTAGGGACGTTTCGGTCCAATATTAGTTTAAGGACGTTTCGGTCCACGAGTTTAAGGACCCCGCAGTCCGTATCGATGTGTGGTCGTTGGGACCCGTCACCTCTTTGACGTCGTTGAGGAATTACAACGACGGATGTCAAAGGAGTTCGGAGATGTACCCTCGAACCGGATGTAAATTGATTTAGAAGAGCAATTTTGCTCAGTCAATTTAATTTAAGGACTTATGGCCAAAATTGGGCTAAGTCCAGTTGAAATGTTCAACATTTTATTTGCTTTTGCATTGCATTTCTTTTTTTATTTTTATTTGGGCTTTACCCAGAAAGGATGCAGAGCATCAATTTGTTTTGGGCTCTGCCCTTTTAGGAATGATGCAAGGCATCAATTTTATTTGGGCTCTTCCCTTGTATAAAGGATGCAAAGCATCAATTTATTTGGGCTCTGCCCATTTATTGCCTTGCAATTTATTTTGGCCTGTCAGGTCTTTTTGATTTGGGCCTGGCCCTTCAAGTAATGCATTGCATTTGTGCAAAGCACCAAGAATCTTTTAGATTCAAGGGAAGGAGTGCAGAGCACTTTTAAATTTCTTGATCTAAATTTAGATCAAAGAGAAGAAGAAAAATCTTTTCTTTCTTTCTATCTCAGAGAACCAGAGGTTCTCTAGCAAGTGCAAGGCACTATTTTTTTATTATTTTTATTTATTTATTTATTTATTGAAGATCACTGATTTTGTCTTTTAGATCAATGATCTATTCCTAAGAGAATTTTCTCTTATTTCAAAGGTTTTTACCTTCTTCTTTGTGTTCTCAAGAAGTTCTCTTCTTCTTTTTTTTTTAATCCCAATTGTCTCTCCCTTTGAAATGGGGTCTGGGGTCCTTTTTATAGTGCTCAAAAATCAGTTAAATTTGTTAAAAAGATCTTTTCTGAGTGATTTGGGGAATTTTCCCCACCGTTGGATCTTTGATCCAAAGGCCCCTGTTTTACAGAAGAAATCTTCTTGTTTAAACAAGAACAGAAAAATATCCTTAAATCTTCACTCTGTTGTTGCGCAACTCACCAGCGTGTGACACGTGTCGCGCAGTGAGGCACTTGCGCAACTGCACAGACACGTGTCGCGCAGTGAGGCACTTGCGCAACAGCGCTTGCGCAACTGCGCAGACACGTGTCGCGCAGCGGTGCGCTTGCGCAACTGCGCAGACACGTGTCGCGCAACCGTGCGCTTGCGCAGTTATGCTTGCGCAACTGCGCAGACACGTGTCACGCAGCCGTGCGCTTGCGCAGTTGAACGTTGCTTATGTTTTTTTAAAGAGCCTTGCTCTGATTGGACGTACTGTCTTGGGCGTTGTGCTGCCGTGTCAACTTCTGACACGTGGCGCGTTGCGCGCGGCGCACGGGATCTGAAGCGTTGCTTCAAAATTAAAGTTAAATTTTCAAAGCAAAGCTTTATTTCTGATTGGGGGAAGATGAAGCGTTGCTTCTTCTCCCGCCTTGGAATTTGAACAGAGCTTTGCTCTGATTGGGGTAAACAAATGCCCCCCCCACCGCTGCGCTTACGTGGCCTCCAAACGCAAGCGCAACGGTGGCAGAATCCGAACCGTCGCAGCACCTTTCTGCAGTTGAAGAGGCGATTGATGCCTATAAATAGGACCTTTGGTCCTCAAAAAATTCTTTACCACTTCAAGAATTTTGACTCAGAGCCTTGGTCTTGCTTAAGAATTTTCAGAGCCTTGCTCTTGATTTTTTTCCAAGAACTCCAGAGTTCATAACCATCGTAGGTAAATAAAATAAAATAAAATTAAATTAAAACTGATTAATAGAGCTTTGCTCTCCATAGATCCCTGATCTAAAGAAAACCCATTTAGGGTTTCATTTAGCAGAGCTTTGCTCAAAAGAGGTCCAAAGAGAACTCAGGAGAATCCTGTTAGGGTTCCATTAATAGAGCTTTGCTCTATAAAAGATTTTTCTTATATCTTCTTAATTAATGGAGCTTTGCTCCTCCCAAATTATATGGCACTTGAGAATATTATTATTATTATATCATTTTTTTCCAGAGCGGAGCTCTCAATATTCTCAGGGAATTTTCCTCAAATTCTCCTCATAACTGATTTTGACTGGTGCCGCTCCTGTCTGCAGAGCATTGCTCTCAAGGAGTTTAACTTTTAACTTTCTGTATTTTCTTGTTTGTTAATATCCCTGTATTGTTTTCTTCAGGTATTATGGCGGTGCGTCTATACAGCTTGCACGAGTTCATCACTTATGAGGATATCCGTGTACAGGGCCGTCAACAGAACCAGGAGTTTACGGACGCTCAATGTGCAGAGGTCATGGATCGCCTGAATGCCAGCGGTGGCTGGCTGCTACCTCGTCGTTCGGCCCTTTTAAAAGTCGTGCTGAGGGCAATATGGAGAGCACTCCCAGGTCTTCACGAGGCCTTACCACTCAATGCGCTAGATGATGCCGAAGACAAGGTGCATTCAGTGTACCTGACGGGGCTGATTTCGAAGAAACGGCGAAACAACCTCGTTGACATCCTACATCAAATCTTTCAGCAGACGACGATCGTTGCTGCTTATCGAAGGCCGGAAGGGCTTGTCGATGATATCGACACCGAGGAGCGCGAGAGGCTGCGCATAAGAATAATTAGAAAGGCCAGAAGAACTTTGGACGGCCTTACTTTTGAATTCCTCAATCCCTGCCCCGGATCTGAAGTCATTCCATTGTAATAATATTTTCCTTATACTGCTTTTCATAATTGTAAGAATTTTTGCCAATATGAATGGAAACTTTTTATTTCAGCTTCTCTTATTTCTCGTCCTGAGTTTTCTGCCCGTGCATAAATGAATGCGTCACGAACGCCAGATCAAATGTAGAACGGATATTCTTTGTCATCTTCTTTCTTTTAATGTCAGTAGGCTGTCTTAATAACCATGGTTGATGGATGTCTAAAAAGAGTATTCCGACTTCCTCAGGAAGTAGCGATGGCTTAGGCCACAGGTTCAGGTTTACCGCCTAAGACTTTTCAATTCTATGAGCCGTGAGGGTCTCATAGAGGCTTTTCTCCCTACGGATCGAGAGGATCTCGTAGGTGGGTTTTTTCTCCTTAGGAATCGTGAGGATTCCTAAGTGCGGTTTTCTCTTGTAAGTCGTAAGGATCCTATAAGAGAATTTTTCCCTCTTACGAGTCGAGAGGACTTGTAAGCGGTTGTTTCCCTCCTTGTCGAAGTTCGACGTTGGAGAGTGAGACCCGTGGATGGTATGCAAGAGACCGTTTTGGGCCAACTCGCAGGGTCCCAATGCTTAGGAAACAGGCTTCTTTTATGCCCACTGCCTAAGGCTTTATCTCACGAGTCGAGCCGCCTCGACAATTTTTCACAAGTCGAGACGAATCGAACGTTTCTCGCAAGAACATCTTAACGTCGTATTTAACCTCTGCTCTTTACGCCAGAAGCCCGTTAAGGTTGGTGGTACTTAGGGTTTTGGCCATCGTACCGTCGCATAAGCTAATATAGTCCTCGATAGGCAATCGTGCTGTTCGAGTAGCCCTGCGACTGCCGTGTCTCTGATCCCTTCGGGGGCTGGACAAGACGTCTTCAAGCAATCCTCCTTGGCAGTTTGACCGTCGGAAGAGCAAGCGCTAGGAATTTGCCATGCCGCTTTTTACTTGAGGTTAGGCTCATTTTGGAGAGCCCCGATGAGTCATAACCACTCCGCGCTGGTGTGGGATGATCCCCGATAGTCTTTCGGGTTTTATATGAGTTGCCGTCAAGACCCTGAAGCTAGGAATTTGGCCTTTGCTTCGTTTGCTGGCATTGCGTCTGCTGTATCGAGACGAATGTTGCGGTGGGAACTAGGGATTTTTCCGTGGCTCCGTTTGTTTGATGACGTTGCGTCTGCTGTGTCGAGACGAACGTTGGGGTGACATCTCGTCTGCTGTATCGAGACGGACGTCGAGGTGGTGACCATTCTGTGCTGGTGCGAGATGATCTCCGATTGTCTTTCCGGTTTTATATAAGTTACCGTCAAGACGTCGAAGTTAGGAATGTGGCCTTCGCTTCGTTTGCTCTGGTGTGTCCAAATCCTGTTGGAGGAAGAACGCTGGGGTTGACATTTCGTCTGCTGTATCGAGACGAACGTCAAGGTGGTGACCACTCTGTGCCGATGCGAGATGATCTCCGATTGTCTTTCCGGTTTTATGTGAGTTACCGTAAAAAATGTTGAAGCTAGGAATGTGGCCTTCGCTTCATTTGCTTTGTCATGTCTGAATCCCTGCTGGAGGAAGAACGCTGAGGTTGACATTTCGTCTGCTGTATCGAAATGAACGTCAAGGTGGTGACCACTCTGTGCTGGTGCGAGATGATCTCCGATTGTCTTTCCGGTTTTATGTGAGTTACCGTAAAGACGTTGAAGCTAGGAATTTGGCCTTCGCTTCGTTTGCTTTGGCGCGTCCGAATCCTGTTGGGGGAAGAACGCTGGGGTTGACATTTCGTCTGCTGTATCGAGACGAACGTCAAGGTGGTGACCACTCTGTGCTGATGCGAGATGATCTCCGATTGTCTTTCCGGTTTTATGTGAGTTACCGTAAAGACGTTGAAGCTAGGAATGTGGCCTTCGCTTCATTTGCTTACACTGCGTCTGGTGTATTGAGACGAATGCTGAGGTGGAGCTGGGATTTTGCCATCACTCCGCTTTGTTTCGACCATGGGGTCTTTTGTTAACTTTGCATGTACACCCCGCTGGGCTGCGAAGGAACGCCGTTGTTGACATTGCGTCTGTTGTAACGAGACGAATGCTAAGGTGGAGTTGGGATTTTGCCGTTACTCCGCTTTGTTTCGACCGTGAGGTCTTTTGTTGACGTTGCATCTGCCTCCAGCTGGACTGCGGAGGAACGCTGTTGTTGACATTGCGTCTACTGTATCGAGACGAATGCTGAGGTGAAGCTGGGATTTTGCCATCGCTCCGCTTGATGGTGTAACATCTGTGTCCTGTTGGAATGAGGAGGCACACCGTTGTTGGTCTCTAGGCTGTAGACGTGGCCATTGAGATTTGGAACTAGGGACTTTGTCATGGTTCCGTTTCGTTGCGATTCTGAGGTCAGTTGTTGACGTCATGTCTGCATCTAGTTGGAGTGAGGAGAAACGCCGTTGGTGATCTTTAAGTTGTCGATATTGACGTCGAGACCCTGAAGTTAGGGACCTTCCTTTGCTTCATTTGTTGACATCGTGTCTGTAATATTGCGACAAATGTCGAGATGGTCTCTAGGTTATCTATGAACCGTCGAGATTTGGCTTCGCTTTCTGGTGGAGCCTGTTGGGAAGGTATTGTTCCCTTTTTATCTGTGCCCCTGGATTGTATACAGGGATAGATGTGATTTCACCTGTAGGGCAAAAAGTTTCATTTTTTCATTTTTTTTTATTCTTTCCGCGATGCTCTATCATTTCAGCTTTTTATATCGCGAAAATCGCGATTGCCCAATCATTTCGGCTATTTTTCGCGGTGCCCAATCATTTCAGCTATTTTTCTTTATTTTTACTTGCTGCTTTTTATTGCGAGTTGCCCCATCATTTCGGCTATTTCGTATGCATGTACGGTCTACTGGCTTTTCGCCGTGAACCTGAAACTGGACACCGATTTCGGCATCAGCACCGCTACAACTGGGATATTGCCAGGAGCGAATCATCATCTGCCTCTGTCGCTGTCGAACGAAGGTGGCTTAGCGACCAGGGTTAGGGTCTTGTCGACTAAGGCTTTGACTTCATGAGCCGTAAGGGTCTCATAAAGGTATTTCTCCCTACAAGTCGTGAGGATCTTATAGGTGTATTTTCTCCTTAGGAATCGTGAGGGTTCCTAAGTGTTTTGTTCCTCTGTAAGTCGTAAGGATCCTACAAGAGGGTTTTCTCTTTGCAAATCGAGAGGATTTACAAGGGTTATGCGAGTATATCCCCCAGTCACGGATGGACCTTGGTTAGGGAAATGTTTATTCGCGCCCGTGGATTGTATACAAGGGTCAGTATTGAGCCACTTGTAGGGCAATGTCGAAAGTTGTGGGGGTTGCTTAAGCACAGGTTTAGGTCTCTGTAACTTAAGACTTTCAAATCTTACGGGCCGTGAGGGTCCCATAAGAGCCTTCTCCTCACGAGTCGTGAGGATCTCGCAAGTGTATTTTCTCCTTAGAAATCGTGGGGATTCCTAAGTGTGTTGTTCCCTTGTGAGTCGTAAGGATCTCACACGGGTGGTTTCTCCTTATAGGGTCGAGAGGCCCCTATAAGTGTTTCTTAACGAGGTTGCGCCCTTTCGGGTTTTCACAAACACTCGCCGGTAGTCCTGCTGTTTTTACTCACGGAGCCCTTTCAGGTTTTCATCCGTGCCCATTTTGCTTATGGACTTACCCTTTTTTTTCTTTTCATTCCTTTTATTTTTTTTTTCTCTTTCTCTCTTTTTTTTTTACGAGGTCGCGCCCTTTCGGGTTTTCACGAACACTCGCCGGTAGCCCTGCTGTTTTTACTCACGGAGCCCTTTCGGGTTTTCATCCGTGCTCGTTTTGCTTATGGACATACCGTTTATCTTTTGTTTTTTTTTTTACGAGGTCGCGCCCTTTCGGGTTTTCACGAACACTCGCCGGTAGCCCTGCTGTTTGTACTCACGGAGCCCTTTCGGGTTTTCATTCGTGCCCTTTTTGCTTATGGACATACCGTTTTTTTTTATTATTATTATTTTATTTTATTTTTTTGATATATTTTTTTTTATCTCGTCAGCCTAAGGATGCTGCGGTAGTAGTTCAAAGACATTTCGGTCATTTGCAAGTTTTATGACATTGCGGTTCATCATTAGTTTAAGGACATCTCGGTCCGCCGTCGCCGTATTTGAGGCGAATATCTAGTTTATTGACTTTACGGTCTATGAGTCCTTCTCCATGAATGAACATGATGCCCCCGGCGTATCCATTTTCTTCGGAGCGTGCGGTCGTGGCGGACTCACCTTCCAGTTCTCAGACAGCGCAAACTTGCCCTGTTGGTATTGGTCTTCAACCCAGTTTTTGAAGACGTAGCAGTCCTCGATCAGGTGACCTACTGTTTGGTGGTAAGGGCAATAATTAGGATTATTAACATCGCCTGGCCGCAACGGACGCTTTGGACCCGGCAGATTGATGAGTCTGTTGCACACTGCCAGCTCGAACAGTCCCTTTGTTTTATCTTGCGGAAACGAGTAAGGACGTTTCAACTTTTCTTGGAGGGATTGCCCCTTGTTGCTTTGGCGAGCAACCGGTCTAGGGTCACCTGATTGTTGGTGAGTACTGGCGACGAGGGCCTTTTTTCCTTTTCTTTTATCCTTTTTGTTCGCTCCGTTGTTTGCAGGGCCGGGATTCTTTCCGAGTAGCATGTGATTGCATGACTGAACGTTCTCGCAGCTTTTCAATTCCTTTATTTTTGAAATAGATTCCCCGAGGGAAGAGTTGGGGATAGCTTCTTCGTCAGAGTTGCTTCCAAAGGTGATAATTTGCGATACCTTAGAGTCGGCTATATGGCAATCGTCGGCGACTCTTTTGCGCTCATATATCGCATTTTTCCGATGTCCACAAGCTTCACACTTTGTCCCGTCGAAGTGTTGCTTTTGAGCGACATACCCCTGCCACCAACAGTTAAAGGATTCGCAGTCTTCGGTAGGATGTATGATCTTCTGATGATATAAACAGAAGTTAGGGTGCATCTCTGCCTCAGCGAGAGTATTTTCTTCAGAGGGCGGTAGCTTCATTCCTACTGACAGAGCTTTGGCGAACCTTTTCCTCGTCTTGAATTTGTTTTTATCCGCAGTGGATGGCTTTTGATTTGACGGGAATGCCTTGGCTTTTTCCAGTATGGCCATTTCACGCTCTTGATTGGCTTTTGCTTTCAAACGAATTTCATTTAGGAAGACATCGATCAACTCGTCTGATGGCTGTAGAATCTCTGGCTCAGGGTTCGCCATTGATTTCTCAGCGCAAGGAGCCTCCTCATCATCCGTCAGTGAATGAGAAATCACATGACAAGTCGCTACGTAGTCTTCGGATTCATCCGATAAGTTTTCTCCATTGTTTTCATCCTCGACGAAAGAACAAGTTGCCCCCGGCGTGTCCGTCTTCTTTGGAGAGTGTGGCTGTGGTGGGTTTACCTTCCAGCTTTCAGACAACGCGAACTTGCCTTGCAAGTATTGATCCTCGATCCATCCCTTAAAGACGAAACAATCCTCAATCGGGTGACTTACCGTTTGGTGGTAAGGGCAATAATTGGGATTATTAAGATCGCCTGGCTGCAACGGACGTTTTGGATTCGGCAGATTAATGAGTCTGTTGCGCACTGCCAGCTCAAACAGTCTTCTCGTTTTATTCTGAGGAAACGAGTAAGGACGTCCTAGCCTCTCTTCGAGGGATGGGCGTGGACGCACGTTGTTTTGGCGAGCGACCGGCTTTGAGTTGCTCGACTGTTGCTGAGCGTTGGCGACGATGATCGCTTTTCCTTTCTCATTTCGGGGATCGGGTCTTGGAGGAGACGGTCTATGGCCCATCTGGTCCATTTGGGCTAATTTATCGATCAAGGCCTGGAAGGTGGTCGGCCTGAAGAACATCATGAATTGCGAGATGGTCGCCTGCGGATCGAGAGTGCCCACAAACATGCCTACCGCAGGTGCCTCTTCTATGCGTTGTTCGCATTTCGACCATAGGTTTCGCCATCGTGTTGCGTATTGGACCCACGTTTCGCCGGGCCTTATCCTGGCATTTATCAGTGCTGTAATCGGGGTGCGTTCACTAGCACTTGCGAATCTTTGTGTAAACAGCAGCTCCATCTCCGCAAATATTTTGACAGAGTCGTTAGGTAGCTCCGAATACCATTCAAATGCTGTTTCTGCTAAGCTGCCGACGAATTGGCGAAGCAACAGTTTGCCATTGCCTCCAGTGTTGCCGCATAAGGCCCTGAATTGAGCGACATGCTGATGCGGATTCCCTGTCCCTTTATATACATGAAATTTAGGGATCATATATCCCGGCGGGTAACTGATTTGGTCGTACCAGCTCGGATACGGTCGTCCAGTTCTAACAATTTGCCCAGTCGCTTCATTCGCCTGATGAATCCGGATCTGCTGAGCTATATAATCGTCTAGAGCGGTCTTGGAAATGGTTTCATTTTTGGCTGCTGAAATAGATGGCGGAGGATTAGATGTCTCCCCTCCTTCATCTTCAACAATGATTGGAGGGTCTTCAGCTGGAGGGTCCGGCTGTGACATCATCCCTACCATATCTTGGAGGAGGAGGGCCATTTTCCTTATGCTGGCTGCTTGTTCCGCAGCCTCTTTATCCTTTTTTTCTAATATCCGGCGAAAAAACTCAGCGTCAGTTTCTTGTTCTTGACGCTCATCCGAGGATGTTTCAGAGCTTTCTTTTGGCCCAGTGAGTGCAGCCATTGCAGTCATTATTTCCTGAAGCTTTTGTTGTTGCTCCTGGGCTTTCGTCATGGATCGGGTGAGCGGTCGGTGGCCCGTAGAAGTGCGGCTTTCCTCCTTCCCGGAAGCCATATAAACTGTGTGCACTACCATGCCCCCAGACTTGGGGCGTTTGTGTCCAGCGCTTTTATGGTGTGCCTTGTTCACAGGGGCTTTTTGCGGCCTCCTTTTCTTTTGAGTGATTGGCGTTGAGGGTGTCGCTGCAGCAGACACCCGAGTAGCCGTTGCTTCTTCTGGCTTGACAGAGTAATCTTTCATTTGCCGAACCTCTGTCTTTTTCTGTCGATGAAGATAGTTTTCATTAATCACTGACTCCTGGACCTGTCGCCAGACCTTGTAAATTTTAGAGGACAGCCGTTGAGGGGGCTACTCTACCTTCTTCTCTGGAGTATTCTCCACAGGTGAAGGAGTTCGTTTCAACATTGCAGTAGGAGAGTTTCTGCGCACCTTGTTGAGCAGTTCAAAGCTATTCTTGGTTGGAACAGCAGCATCGATCCTCACCATCGGAGCTGACGGAGTAAGTCCAGAGGGGGAGTTGCCCCCAGCCTTCCTTACTCGACGCCAGTGGCGACGTCGAGCATGTCGTGCTAATGGAGTTGTTTCAGCTATAGGGGTGACCTCCTCATGCCCCATGTGTTGGTCAGAATATACTGGTACCAGCATTTTAAAGATCGACGTCCGTTGAACGGGGACGGCCAACTTGTCAGAAGCGGACTTCTGAACATGGGAAGCAACCTTGGTGATTTTGCCAGGAACGGGAGTTGGAATGGCTATCCGCTTCGGAATAACGCCTTCTGGTATGGCAGGCTTCTTCATGAGCCTGTTAGAGCTCTGGCCTAATCCGTTAAAAACTGAAGCAGTGGAGTTGGACGACCCGTTGAGAGGGGTCGCGGCAGCGGTAAGTCGATCGAAGACCGACTTCTTTGGAGCTTCTTGCAATGTCATTGGGGCGTTGAAGCTCATTGGTGGGAGCATGGTCCCAAAAAATAGTCCAGTGGTAGCTTGAGCCATCTTCTCCACCGGCATTTTGAAAAGAGAGGCCGCTCGGGGCCCATAAGTCACTCCTCCAGCAATGACGGAGCGAGAGTTGTTGCTGCAGGCGATGCAGTTCGAAGCCATCGATCTTCTGTTTTCTGCACGGAGCAAGACACCAAATCTTAGTACCTTGAATCCACAGGCAATCACAGCAAACCGCGATTTGTTCGCGAACACGACACACGAAGTGTGGAGTGGAAAGAGGAAGAGGTCCCACTGGGCGTGCCAGAATCTGTTCCCCTCCGAAAGGACGGCGCACAAGACCGCGATGGCCTGACGCTGAGATTCGGGGTAGATGCTAATTGGTGCTATCCGTCCACCTCTCCGAAGATGCCAAGTTGATTTATGGCACCGTGTATCGGAGGTTTAGACGGATGCGGCCGATGTAGCAGATTTCGTCAGATTCCCCCTCGCTTGAGGGGTTTTTGATTGTGGGGACGCTCTTCCCTGCAGGCGCAAGCCCCTGCAGTTAATTACGCTACCGCATCGCGGTAACAACTTTCTCCTTCTCCATAATTTCACTTCGTGTCGTGTGTGTTTGTTTTGTTTGTGGTTGCCCGTAGATTGTATACGGAGACTGAGTAATGCCGTCGCCCGTAGGACGTGGATTAGTCCAAATCCGTATTTACTTAGATTTGGGTTTGGTATTTTAGTTTAAGGATGCGTTAGCCTCGTTGAGGCTAAGATCAACTTAAATGTGATTCATTTAATATATGGCCGTCGGGACTCGTCGCCTCTCTAACGTCGTTGAAGGATTACAACGACAGGTGTCAGAGGAGTTCGGAGATGTACCTTCGAACCGAAGTTGATTTAGTGTTTTATATTTCATTTGAATGTTTAAGGATACGTTAGCCATGTTTGGGGCTAAGATCAACTTAAACAGGACCGTTTAGATCCGGCAAAAGAGCATTTGGAGGCTCTATTGTTCCAATTTAGGGACATGCGTAGTCCAATTTGGGACTAAAGTCTGTTTGGAGGATACGTTAGCCATTTTTGAGGCTAAGATCGACTCAAACGTTTGTTAAGGATACGTTAGTCCATTTTGGGACTAAGGTCAACTTAACGGGACCGTTTAGGTCCGACAAAAGAGCATTTGGGCTCTATTGTGCCAGTTTAGGGACGTGGTGGTCCGTATTCCGGTTTAGGGACGTGGTGGTCCAATATTAGTTTAGGGACGTTTCGGTCCCATGTTAGTTTAGGGACGTTTCGGTCCAATATTAGTTTAAGGACGTTTCGGTCCACGAGTTTAAGGACCCCGCAGTCCGTATCGATGTGTGGTCGTTGGGACCCGTCACCTCTTTGACGTCGTTGAGGAATTACAACGACGGATGTCAAAGGAGTTCGGAGATGTACCCTCGAACCGGATGTAAATTGATTTAGAAGAGCAATTTTGCTCAGTCAATTTAATTTAAGGACTTATGGCCAAAATTGGGCTAAGTCCAGTTGAAATGTTCAACATTTTATTTGCTTTTGCATTGCATTTCTTTTTTTATTTTTATTTGGGCTTTACCCAGAAAGGATGCAGAGCATCAATTTGTTTTGGGCTCTGCCCTTTTAGGAATGATGCAAGGCATCAATTTTATTTGGGCTCTGCCCTTGTATAAAGGATGCAAAGCATCAATTTATTTGGGCTCTGCCCATTTATTGCCTTGCAATTTATTTTGGCCTGTCAGGTCTTTTTGATTTGGGCCTGGCCCTTCAAGTAATGCATTGCATTTGTGCAAAGCACCAAGAATCTTTTAGATTCAAGGGAAGGAGTGCAGAGCACTTTTAAATTTCTTGATCTAAATTTAGATCAAAGAGAAGAAGAAAAATCTTTTCTTTCTTTCTATCTCAGAGAACCAGAGGTTCTCTAGCAAGTGCAAGGCACTATTTTTTTATTATTTTTATTTATTTATTTATTTATTGAAGATCACTGATTTTGTCTTTTAGATCAATGATCTATTCCTAAGAGAATTTTCTCTTATTTCAAAGGTTTTTACCTTCTTCTTTGTGTTCTCAAGAAGTTCTCTTCTTCTTTTTTTTTTTAATCCCAATTGTCTCTCCCTTTGAAATGGGGTCTGGGGTCCTTTTTATAGTGCTCAAAAATCAGTTAAATTTGTTAAAAAGATCTTTTCTGAGTGATTTGGGGAATTTTCCCCACCGTTGGATCTTTGATCCAAAGGCCCCTGTTTTACAGAAGAAATCTTCTTGTTTAAACAAGAACAGAAAAATATCCTTAAATCTTCACTCTGTTGTTGCGCAACTCACCAGCGTGTGACACGTGTCGCGCAGTGAGGCACTTGCGCAACAGCGCTTGCACAACTGCACAGACACGTGTCGCGCAGCGGTGCGCTTGCGCAACTGCGCAGACACGTGTCGCGCAGCGGTGCGCTTGCGCAGTTGTGCTTGCGCAACTGCGCAGACACGTGTCGCGCTGCCGTGCGCTTGCGCAGTTGCGCTTGCGCAACTGCGCAGACACGTGTCACGCAGCCGTGCGCTTGCGCAGTTGAACGTTGCTTATGTTTTTTTAAAGAGCCTTGCTCTGATTGGACGTACTGTCTTGGGCGTTGTGCTGCCGTGTCAACTTCTGACACGTGGCGCGTTGCGCGCAGCGCACGGGATCTGAAGCGTTGCTTCAAAATTAAAGTTAAATTTTCAAAGCAAAGCTTTATTTCTGATTGGGGGAAGATGAAGCGTTGCTTCTTCTCCCGCTTTGGAATTTGAACAGAGCTTTGCTCTGATTGGGGTAAACAGTAAAATATCGTGCTATCTTGACAGGTATATCAGACTTCTTATCAGAATCTTTCGGCTTATACCTGGCCTCTCCGCATGTTGGACACTCTTTCAAATCTGAATTCTCTTTCCAGTACAACACGTAATTTTTAGGACATACTTGAATCTTCTCGCACTTTAGACCCAAATCAGACATCATCTTCTGGGCTCCGTACCAGCTGTCGGGCACGTTATTTCCCGGGGGCATAGAATCTTTCAAGAACGAAAGAATCATTGTGAATGACTTGTTGCTCCTTCCATTTAGGCACTTAATCTGGAAAAGTTGGACGAACCATGAGAGGGTGGAATACTTTGCATTCTCATAAATTGGTTTTCTAGCATCATTCATGAAATTTTCATATTTATCCGCACGCGGTCCTTGACCGGAAGGAATGTCATCTTCGGTACGAATAGATTCACCTAGGGCAGTCTCTACCATATCATCAATTTCTTCTGATGGAAATAAATTACCGTCTTCTCCTTCTTCTCCTGCCGCATTATCGTGTTCTCCTTCTTCTTTTACCGCATTACTGCGTTCTTCTCCTTCCCCGTGATATTTCCAAGTTGTATAAAGTCTAGTAAACGCATACTTTACGATATGAAGCTCTGCCAATTCTACCTTCTGCCAGTACTTATTGCCACATCTATCGCACGGGTAGAGAATCTTCTCTATCATGATTTTATTATGTGCGCGTGCAAATTCAATAAAAGCAGCAACTCCTATGACAAACTTAGGTTGCATACGTTGTTGCCAATCCACATACATCCAGTCCTTAACTCTGACGTACTTATGGGCTATGTTAGACTGTATAACATATAAATTGTAGGTTATGGTGACTATATTGAGAAATCTAAGAATGGGATAGTTACTGACAAAGGAGAAAATCCGTGTATATACTTTGTGTGTGCGTTTGTCGTTGAAAAGAATAAATTATCAAACGTATGTTAACCGATAGACGGAGACTAAGTGGCGCTTTTAGTTTCATATATGAGTATCGATGAGAATATGAAAGTTTCATATTATCATCGAGTATCATATATTGGTTTTAACTTGAACATCTTGAATCACTCTCTGATGATGCGTTTATTGTGTATTCTTGTTGTGTGTGTATGTTTCGGCTGTCGGGGGTAAGGCTTTTATCCCATTAAGAATGTATAAAGTGAACACCCATTCGCTTGTGCTTTCAACCGTTTCGAGTAAATTTCGGCAGCACCTCCCTACTGTTCTCCGAGTACACTGTAATAGAATAGATAATCATTTCAAAACTGTGAAACAACGTTGAAATGAATATCTAATCTATCTTTGCGGAAAGGTACCGACGAAATATCTCTAAATGGATGAAAACACAAGTGAATGAAGGTGTTTACTTTATACATTCCTAACTTGTCCACACGGGACAAATCTATCGGTTATCATACGATTGAATCTTCTCGTCATATAGACTATACGACGGTTGTTAGTATCGAGCTATACCGTCCGATATTTAACAACCTTCGTATAGTTCTATGTCACGACGAACATCGAACGTATGTTAACCGATAGACGGGGACTAAGTGGCGCTTTTAGTTTCATATATGAGTATCGATGAGAATATGAAGGTTTCATATTATCATCGAGTACCATATATTAGTTTTAACTTGAACATCTTGAATCACTCTCTAATGATGCGTTTGTTGTGTATTCTTGTTGTATGTGTGTGTTTCGGCTGTCGGGGGTAAGGCTTCTATCCCATTAAGAATATATAGAGCGAACACCCATTCGCTTGTGTTTTCAACCGTTTCGAGTAAATTTCGGCAGCACCTCCCCGCTGTTCTCCGAGTACACTGTAATAGAATAGATAATCATTTCAAAGCTGTGAAACAACGTTGAAATGAATATCTAATCGATCTTTGTACACGGAGAACCAGCGGAAAGGTACCGACGAAATATCTCGAAATGGATGAAAACACAAGTGAATGAAAGTGTTTGCTTATACATTCCTAACTTGTCCACACGGGACAAATCTATCGGTTATCATACGATTGAATCTTCTCATCACATAGACTATACGACGGTTGTTAGTATCGAGCTATACCGTCCGATATTTAACAACTTTCGTATAGTTCTATGTCACGACGAATATCGAACGCATGTTAACCAATAGACGGGGAATAAGTGGCGCTTTTAGTTTCATATATGAGTATCGATGAGAATATGAAGGTTTCATATTATCATCGAGTATCATATATTGGTTTTAACTTGAACATCTTGAATTACTCTCTAATGATGCGTTTGTTGTGTATTCTTGTTGTATGTGTGTGTTTCGGCTGTCGGGGGTAAGGCTTCTATCCCATTAAGAATGTATAGAGCGAACACCCATTCGCTTGTGCTTTCAACCGTTTCGAGTAAATTTCGGCAGCACCTCTCCGCTGTTCTCCGAGTACACTGTAATAGAATAGATAATCATTTCAAAGCTGTGAAACAACGTTGAAATGAACATCTAATCTATCTTTGTACACAGAGAATCAGCGGAAAGGTACTGACGAAATATTTCGAAACGGATGAAAACACAAGTGAATGAAGGTGTTTGCTTTATACATTCCTAACTTGTCCACACGGGACAAATCTATTGGTTATCATACGATTGAATCTTCTCGTCACATAGACTATACGACGGTTGTTAGTATCGAGCTATACCGTCCGATATTTAACAACTTTCGTATAGTTCTATGTCACAACAAATATCGAACGTGTGTTAACCGATAGACGGGGACTAAGTGGTGCTTTTAGTTTCATATATAAGTATCGATGAGAATATGAAAGTTTCATATTATCATCGAGTATCATATATTGGTTTTAACTTGAACATCTTGAATCACTCTCTAATGATGTGTTTGTTGTGTATTCTTATTGTATATGTAACATGATTTTAAACTTATGAAATAATACTTGCTTAGTTACTTGCAAATTACAACTTGAGAATAAGATATATGAAGAATTGAGCATTAAAGAACTAAGATGCATTAGACTTGAGATTGAGATACATACGTTCAACATAGAAATGAAATCAATAAACAAGATGAATATAATATAAATTCAAGTTGAAAGAATATATATTCTCCTTTCAATTGCAATTAAGTCTCGATGATGCTGAAGATATTACCAGAAAAACATTTTCTGCCAATCTTCATGTGTGAAGGGGTGTGTGTGGGAAAATTGGGTACACGGTGTCAGAAAAGTTTTCTCCTGCCATGTGGCAATCAAAATTCAATTCTTCGTTATTTTTTTTATAACCACCGACACTGTTCAATTGACCTTCATGGAGTAGCACATACATATCGAACTTTCTTCTTTTCTATTTATCTAATGATATACGGATAGAAAATGTTCCGTATTGACAGCAAATCAACTTTGCAAGTATTTGATACATAAGCAAAAAGGTATTGAAATATGATGTTTTTTTGTTTTATATTTGTCTTAGGCCCTGTGTGTATGCATGCATGTGTGTGTGCATGTCTATGTAGAGAGAACAGTGCATATTTATGTATTAGGTCGTGTGTATGCGTACATGTGTGGTGCATGTGTCCGTAGAGAGAATGAAAGTGCAAATTTATGTATTAGGCCCTGCGTGTATGGGCACGTGTATATGTGCATGTCAGTGAAGAAAGGACGGCACCACACAGGCTCGCTTACGGCAGGTCCATATTTTTCGATTCCTACGAACTTTTAGCATCTTAAGCAAGATCTATTGTTCTCATGCTGTTTACTTCCCTCAAATATTGCAATGTTTTACTTGCGCATCAACTAGTTTCGAAGTCTATGGCTGAACTTCAAACCGAATAAGTTACTTAACGATATCTTGCCTATTTATTAACTAGTTTAAAATTCTACAACTGAAAAATAAAATTATAATTGTTTGAAAATATAACTAAGTTATTCTATCTCATGTAACATCTCAAATAAAATTCTACAACTGAAAATATAACTTAAGCAAGATCCATTATTTTCATCCCTAACCCTAACCCCAGCCCCAGCCCCAGCCCCAGCCGAACCCCAACCCTAACCCTAACCCCAGCCCCAGCCCCAGCCCCAGCCCCAACCGAACCTGAACCGCAACCCCAACCCCAACCCTTAAAATAATCAAAAATTTCTTTAATTGAAGATTTAATTACTTACCTGTTCGGTGGAGGAGACAATCGACAATCGGCGACGAGGAAGAACGGTGACGAGATCGGGAACGAGATCGGGAACAAGAGAGAGAGAGAGAGAACGGCGACGAGATCGGCGAGATCGGCGACGCGGCGACGAGAAAAGGGGATTTGGGAGGTTTCGCGCGCTCGAGCGAGAGAGGGGAGAGATAATCAGCGCGTAGGGAAATTATATGCTTTTTCTATTAAATCCATATTTAGATGCCCCTACGGATTTGTCCGTAGGTCCTTGATTTGCGGCTCCGTAGGGGCAAACAACAAATTAAGATTTAATATTTTTAAATTAAACGTCTTGGACCGTAGGGGCAGCCGTATGGCCCTACGGATTAGTCCGTAGGGCCAAAAGAAATCTGTCCCTACGGATTTCAATATCCGTAGGGGCAACCCCCTATTTTAGTAGTGCAGGACACATGACAAAACATCATTCGTTAGCCCATATCACTTATCTTTTCGTTTTAGGGTGCGCTTGATAAGAGATAATCTATATGGTAACCCCTAGATTCTCATGAAAAATTATCATGCTCATGCTTTAGGTTTAGTTGTAAAAAATATCCTTGAGAATATAATAGGCCCTGCATAATGATGAAGTGTCATTGGATAACCTATGGTATGAGGATGTAGAGAATACGATGCAACCATAGGGATTTCCTATGAAAGGGGGACATGTGGTAAAATAACATTTGTTGATCCATGTTTGTTTACATTTTCACTTTAATACTGGTGACCCTTGGATTTGCAAATGCATATATGCACATGGATTAATGAATAGTATGATACCATATGTTTTGCCAATATAGAAAATTCCTACAATGTCCATATATACTATATTTTCTAATATAGTATACTTTCCAATAATATTATCATTTCAATTAAACATGTCCGTCCAAAGAATTAAACTATAAAAGGACGTCTTTAGCGTTTTGTTTTCCCGATTCTTTCAAAACAAACAACCCCTGAGACACCTAAAAAATTCTTTTCTAGCTGTCCTTAAAAATGAAACAACTGCTTCGTGCCTGCTCGATAACTACCTGCAGAAGAAACTCTTGAAAGCCGACAAAGAATTATATTGCAAATACTGGTTTCTTTTTTAAAAATGAAAAGGAAGAAGAAATAAATAAAAAATTACAAGCATTTGCCAACGTGGCTCATTGACCCCTACGATATGGAATCCGTTACCCTTGAGACTCGTACGCTATCAGCTTAATGAGCTTACGTGGGCTGCACCTGCATCCCTGTCCCCTCTCTTTCTTCCCTTTTTTTCTTAAATAAATAAACAAAGGACTCGCATTCAAACCAACAGCAATATAAGCAGCAGCAGCATAAAAAACCCACAGAGTTTATTAAAAGCACTCAGATTCTATCCCTTCTCTCTCTTATTTATAATGAGATATTGCCCAATGTAAGACAATCAAACGATAACTTAAATTTTGAAATGGGGATATAGTGATTGAAATGGTTTTTGTTTTGCATTCTCTGCTCTCATTTGATTTGGGTTTGCATTAGCTCCGACGATGCGGCGGCGGCGGCGGTTGATGTGCACACTGCTAACGGCCTTTTTGGTTCTGGTCACCGTTACTTAGATGTTAGGTAACTTTAATTCTCTTTAAAAAAATTTAATGTTAAGTGTTGATATTATTCTTGTTGAATTTGTGATGTAATTAATTGAAGGACTGAGGAGGAATTCAACAAGGGTCACTTGGAAAAATCCCTCAACGTTCCTTTCATGTTCTTCACCCCACAAGGTCATTAATTATTATTCACATTTTACCCTCTCTCTTTTTTCCTTTTATAGGGGATTAAATTAGTTTTGACGAGGGTTGAGTGGCTAGCCTTTTGGTCTGCAAGGGGAGCTTTTGCGCGGCAGTAATTGCTATTTAATTAAATAAGCATGTAATACATATGTCCGGCAGTACTATATAATGTCCGCACAAAACTCCGAAGTTTTGATGAATGATGATTAATTAATGAGAGGAATTTAACAGGGAGGGTGAAGAACAAAGAATTTGTGGAGCAGGTATCGGCGGTTTGCAATAAGGAAAATCTCATATTAGTGGTGATTAATTTTTATCATTCTCACAATTTTTTTAATTTAATTTAATTTTTTTTGCTCCTTTGGTTGTTTTGTAACATTTTATTCAAATTCTCAGTCTCATTGCTCTTATTTATTTAATTTCATTTTTAGGTGAAGGGATGCCAAAGCGGAGTGCGGTCGCTACAAGCAAGTGCGGATCTTATTAATTCGGTACATACGCACCCCCCCTCCCCAACACTATTAGGAATTGTTTTCAATAATAACCCCCAGAAGTTTGTTTTAAAAAAAAGCTTAAACGGTAAAATAAAACAAGATATTCCAAGTAAAAAGTTTTAAAAAATCAAGAGGCAAATATGATTGCCATTTTCGTTGTAAGCTATACTAGAGTAATCTTAATATCTGATTCGTGTGCTTTACTTAAATTTTAAAGGGCTTCAAGAATGTGAAGAACGTAGGAGGGGGTTATGCTGCATGGGTAGAAAATAAATTTACTGTGAAGAAACCTGAAGAGAAATTGAAGAGCTCAGGTAACTGAATTTTGTATCTTTATTTACTTCCCTTTAAAATTTCATGAAACTAACTTTAACTATAGAGGTTGTTGGGAGATGTGTTGATTCACGGAACACTGCTCGCAACAAAATCTAAATCACGCAAAAACATAATCACGCAATTAAACGGCGAAAGACAATATAATAAATTAAAGTACGAGAATAAAAAAGTAATCAAACGCAGACCAAAAAAGCTCAAGGATTTGTTAACGAGATTTATCTACCGTATGGTTCGTCCCCGACAGAGCGGAATCTGCAAACGTCTACTATACTTGAATCAAGTTTACCAGCAAGAGCAATCCTGAGAGATTTCTCTAAAATCTCTCGATATAAATTTTTCTGTATAATCACCATCGGTTGTCTCTGTGGAATTTTATGATTTCACCACCACCTACACATATTTAATTTATACGTGTGTGAAGGCATTTATTAGATAAGGTGAAGATTCGAGAAATCTTCCCAAGATCCAAAATGTGAGAGCCCCTCACATGCTGCCTTCTTTTTTGGACTATCAAGCACCCTTTTTTTTGAACCTGCATCGCCCTCATGTATGCGTAAGAACGCATGCATCCAATTAATGCTTATCTTGGACTTTTGGACATAGGTCCAAAATCTAAATTCTTTTAGAGATAAGCTCAATTAACTGAGCTTCTGCTGAAATCTCATGAGCACGAGATTTTTCCTGTTGAGCTTTGACTTGGCCCACAATAATATCCATCAAAAACAACAATCTCCATCTTGATGCAAATTTTTCAACATCTATCGACACTTGGAGATATTTCCATCTTAATTCCCAAAACTAGTAGGTTTCACAAAATTCCGCTATCTACTTTTTTCTCATCAAATTTTTATGAAGAGCTTCATCAACACACAACAGAGCTCCAGCTTGTCTCCGTCTTCGACTTTGGTGAATATATCTGCCAGATTTTTTTCTTCCGCGATCTTTTGCAATTAATGTCAACAACTGTTCAATCGCTATGCGAATGAAATGATACCGCACTTTGATATGGTTTGTTCGAGAGCGATATGCCGCATTTTTCGCCAAATGTATCGCACTTTGGCTGTCGCTCCACAAGATATTGAAGTCTTGTTTCTTATCCAACTCTTCGAGTTACCATTGTAACCATATCATCTCCTTGCTGATTTCTGTGATGGCTACATATTCGGCCTCTGTAGTTGACAATACCACAACTTTCTATAATTGAGAAACCCAGCTCACCGCTGTTTTCCTAACCGTAAATACATACCATGTTGTGCTCTTCCCACTATCTTGATCATCTGAGTAGTACGCATCAACGTAACCTAGCACATTAAGAGAGTCACCCTCGAAACATAAGCAATGACTGGACGTACCTCTGAGATATCTTAATATCCACTTCACCGCATTCCAATGTTCCTTCCCCGGGTTCCGTATATATATGCTCACAACTCCCATTGCATATGTAATATCCGGTCTCATACTCACCATCACATACATCAAACTCTCCACCGCATATGCATAAGGCACACTTCCCATCTCATTTTTCTGCCCCTGAGTTGTCGGGCACAACTCCTTATTGAGTTTGAAGTGCTTCGCTAAAGGCGTACTCACCGGCTTTGACTAGTCTATGTTGGACCGCTTTAAAAACTTCTTGATGCAGTCCCTTTGCGATAACCACAGCTTTCGCTGCTTCCTGTCTCGAACGATTTTCATGCCCAAGATTTGTTTGGCCTCTCCCAAATCCTTCATTGAGAATTTCTCAGTCATCATCTTCTTCAAATTTTGAATTTTCTTGAAATTTGGACCCGCTACCAACATATCATCCACATAAAGTGATATAATGATGTAGTTTCCATTCACAAAAGTCTGAACGTACGTGCAGTAAGATATTCACAGTGCACAAATCTCGTCTCCAATATGAACTGATCAAATTTGAGATACCGCTGCCTAGGAGCTTGCTTGAGACTCTACAAGCTCTTTTGCAGTCTACACACCATCTCTTCTTTTCCTTTTACCTCGTATCCTGGTGGCTGCATAATATAAATTGCCTCCTTCAAATCACCATGAAGAAACGCCGTTTACACATCCAGACGCTCTAAATGCAAATCCTCCACTGCCACAATACTAAGAATCGCCTGAATTGATGTCATCTTCACCACAGGAGAAAATATCTCTTGATAGTCAATTCCTTGCTTTTATGCATATCCCTTGACTACTAAGCAAGTCTTGTACCACTTCACATCATCAGCCCCATCTTTAATTCTGTACATCCATCTATTCAGCAATGCCTTCCGACACTTAGATAGCTTCACTAGGTCCCACATACAGTACTTCTTCAAAGAATCCGTCTCCTCATCCATGGCTTACTCTCACTGCTTTCTAGCACCATCGCTTGTTACTTTTCAAAGGGATTCGGGCTTTTCGAATCTGTGTACAAAATGAAGTCGGTCATAAGTTTTTCAGGTAACCTCCTATCTCGTGTAGATCTTCTCAGAACTGGTACATTAAGTTGCTGAACATGATCATCATTATGTTCTTGAACCTGATCCTGCATTGCAGTTTTCTCCATGTTCTGATCTCCACTAGTAGGCATTTGATTGCTCTCTTGAGTTCCTTCTAACTCCAGGAACTCAGACACCGTACCATCTTTGGCTTGTTTTTCTTCTTTGTAAAAGTGCCGCTCATTAAAGACAACGTTCCAGTTTCGTATAACTTTCTTAATTGTGTAATTTTACTGCCGATATCCGAACTCATCTCCATCATACCCGATGAAAGTACAATTGTTAGATTTGGAGTCAAGCTTACTCCTATCCGCATTATCAATCAAATAATATGCAATACAGCCAAATACTTTGAGGTGCAAATAGTTGACCGGTTTACCCGACCAAATTTCTTCTGGAATACCTCCATCAAGCGCACTCACCCGGCTTGTTGATCAGATACATAGTAGCATCGACCGTTGCTGCCCATAGGAATTTTGGCACATCTGCATCCAAGGTCATGCTTCGTACTTTCTCTAGTATCTTCATGTTCATCCTTTCAGCGATGCCATTCTGTTGTGGCGTCCCCGGTACCGGCTTCAACCAACTGTAGGGTGTTGTTAGTCACCCCATTAAGATGGGAATACACGTGCACTTATCAGGCGTAATACAGATTCCCCCTGCTCAGGCTAGGCGGGGGTTTATTGATTGTGGGGAACTGAATCTCCGGCAGCCGCGGACTAAGCAGCCGTTAATTACCCCTCATTGTTGGAGCGAGAAAACCTCCGATTGATGGGTCAAACTAGTCATGCGAACTCAACGTGCGGTGTGCGTATGTGTTTTGGAGGGGAATTGGATATATCGGGGGCCCTGCAGAGTTTTATAGGGGTCCCGCTACCTGGATAGCAGGCTGGGGATCAAGGGGGCTAGCAGCCCCTTGCGAGATGTGGAGCAGCGCCCCGTTAGAAATTTTTTCTAACGGGGCAAGTATTTTTAGTGTAGAGTGTATATAAAATGAGGGGGAAAACGGCGTCCAAAGGACGCGTGAGGGCCAGCGCCTCACGTGCCTAGCACGCCGACGCTGGGCGCCGACGCTCGCGTGCCAAGCATGCGGGGCGCCGGTGCCCCACGTGCTTGGCACACGGGCGCTGGGCGTCAGCCGTAAAAGGGACTTTGTCCCTGCACCGGGGGCTGTGCTCCCGATTTGACTTTTGGAGCTGAACTCCTGCCAAAGAGGATAAAGGGGCTTAGCCCCTGCACTCGAAGATGTACTCCCAAAAAGAAAAATTTATTGTTTTATATATCTATATATATGTATTTTTTTTGAGGAGTTAAAACTCCTTAGATATTTTTTGAGCTGATGAAAGGGGACCCCTTTCTTCTCCCTTGAGCCCTGGATGTTCCCCAAAGTGAGATTTTTGGAGGTGGGTCTCCTTCTTCTTCCTCTTGGTTGGCTGGATCTTGGAGAAAAATGGGGGGGTGAGATTTAAAAATCTCCCCTTTTTCAAATCTGATGGAAGATCCGAGCTCATCTTTGTGGGTTTTGTGGTGAAAAACTATTTATTTTTGGAAAAGGAAGAGTTAAACTCTTCATTTAATTCAAAAAAAAGAAGAAAGTTTAGAGCCTTGATGGATCTTCTTTCGCATGGAGGTTGATTTAATTTGGTTTCCGTTTTGACGACGTGCAGGTCGTTTCTGCCATTTTAGCGACGTGGATGGTCGGTTCTGCCCTTTTTGCGACTTGGACAGTCGGTGCTGCCATTTTAGCGACTTGGACGGTCGGTTCTGCCCTTTTTGCGACTTGGACGGTCGGTGTTGCCATTTTAGCGACGTGGACGGTCGGTGTTGCTCTTTCAGCGACTTGGACAGTCGGTTCTGCCCTTTTTACGACTTGGACGGTCGGTGCTACCCTTTTTGCGACTTGGACGGTCGGTTATGCCATTTTTGCGACGTGGACGGTCGGTTCTGCCCTTTTTGCGACTTGGACGGTCAGTGCTGCCATTTTAGTGACGTGGACGGTCGGTGCTGCTTTTTTAGCGACTTGGACGGTCGGTTCTGCCCTTTTTGCAACTTGGACGGTCGGTGCTGCCATTTTAGCAACGTGGGCGGTCGGTTCAGCCCTTTTTGCGACTTGGACGGTCGGTGCAACCCTTTTTGCGACTTGGACGGTCGGTTGTGCCATTTTAGCGACGTGGACGGTCGGTGCTACCTTTTTTGAGACTTAGACGGTCGGTTGTACCATTTTAGCAACGTGGACGATCGGTGCTGCCTTTTTTGCGACTTGGACGGTTGGTTCTGTCATTTTTGCGACGTGGACGGTCGATATTTGATTTGACTTGCTCTGCTTCCTGCGGTGTCAGGGCTAATTTGTTTTATTTGATTTGATTTGTTTTGAGAGTTCCCTATCTGTCCAGCGAGACTTTTGAGCTTAGAAGTGCTGCCGGGTAGGACGTTGATTTGATCTGTTTCATTTCTGCCTTATTTGGCGGGATTTTTGAATTTGAGAGAAACTTGGAATTTGGATTTTGTCGCGGACCCATAAAGATATAAAAGAAGTTGTTGGCCACTGGAATAATACCAGGAGTAACTCATCATTTGCCCCGGGAGGACTTGGGATTTGGTTTTTGGGTCGGGATCAGCATTGCTACAGTGGAATAATGCCAGGAGCAACTCATCATTTGCCTCTGGAGGACTTGAGATTTGGTTTTTGGGTCGGCATCAGTATTGCTGCACTGGAATAATACCAGGAGCAACTCATCATTTGCCCCGGGAGGACTTGAGATTTGGTTTTTGGGTCGGCATCAGCATTGCTGCACTGGAATAATGCCAGGAGCAACTCATCATTTGCCGTTAGGAAAACTTGGGATTTAGGTTTTGGGTCGGCATCAGTACCGCTAACACTGAAGCAATGCCAGGAGAGACTCATCATTTGCCGTTAGGAAAACATGGGATTTAGGTTTTGGGTCGGCATCAGCACCGCTAACACTGAAGCAATGCCAGGCGTGACTCATCATTTGTCATTGCCTGTTGGGGAGCGATGGCTTAAGAGACAGGTTTAGAACTCTATCACCTAAGACTTTTCAATTTTATAAGCCGTAAGGATCTCATAGAAATATTTTCTCCCTACGAGTCGAAAGGATATCGCGGGTGTATGTTCTCCTTAGGAATCATGAGTATTCCTAAGTGCGTTGCTCCTTTGTGAGTCGTAAGGATCTCACGCAGGGATTTTCTCCTCACAAGGTCGAGAGGACTTTGTGAGTGTATTTCATCTCTTTTTTACGAGTTTGCGTTCTTTCGGGTTTTCATAAACTTGCCGGCAGTCCTGCTGTTTTTACTCACGAAGCCCTTTCGGGTTTACATCCGTACCCGTTTTGCTTATGGACATACCCTTTTTTTGAATCTCCATTGCTGGTGGGACTTTAAATGTAGTCTTGCTGCTAGGACTTGGGAAAGATAGGGGTCATTTATGCCCGTGGATTGTATACGGTTTTACAGGATGTATGATCTAGACCGTTGGGCTTGTGTGCACAATTTGCTTGCTACTTGAAGCATTCACGCGTAGTATTTCTTGAGATATCGGTCATTGATGGGTGGCATGGGCCTTTCTACCTCGGCATTTATCATCTGGTAGGATCCTCCATCAAACACTTTCTCGATGACGTATGGTCCTTCCCAGTTTGACTCAAATATTCCCTTGGAATGTCGATTGGGGATTGTTCCCCGCCGAACACAGAGACGCGACCGCGTAGGTCCGTCTTGCCTGAAATTCGGGGCAGATGTTAATTGGTGTTATCCTTCCACCTCTCCGAAGATGCCAAGTTGATTTATGGCACCGTATATCGAAGGTTTAAACGGATGCGGCCGATGTAATAGACTTCCTCAGATTCCCCCTCGTTTGAGAGGTTTTTTGATTGTGGGGACGCTTTTCCCTGCAGGCGCAAGCCCCTGCAGTTAATTACTCTACCGCATCGCTGTACCAACTTTCTCCTTCTAACTTCGTGTCGTGAGTGTTTGTTTTGTTTGTGATTGCCCGTGAATTGTATACGGAGACTAATTTATGTTGTCGCCCGTAGGGCGTGGATTAGCCCAAATCCGTATCTTCTTAGATTTGGGTTTGGGGGTTGGGTTTAAGGATACGTTAGGCTCATTTGGGGCTAAGATCAACTTAAACGTTGGTTAAGGATACGTTAGTCTAATTTTTAGACTAAGATCAACTTAACAGGATCGTTTAGATCCAACAACAGAGCATTTGGACTCTATTGTTTAGCTTAGGGACATTGCGGTCAATTAGTTTAAGGACATTACGGTCCATTGTTAGTTTAAGGACATCTCGGTCCAGGTTAAGGACATCATAGTCCGTGGGTTTAAAGGGACGCCACAGTCCGAGGTTAGGGACATCGTAATCCATGAGTTTAAGGACCCCAAAGTCCGTAGTTTAAAAACATCGTAGTTTATGAAGTTTAAGGACATCGTAGTCCATGAGTTTAAGGACCCCACAGTCCATAGTTTAAAGATTTCATAGTATATGAAGTTTAAGGACATCGTAGTCCGTGAGTTTAAGGACCCCACAGTCCGTGAAATGTGTGGTTGTCGGGACCCGTCACCTCTCTGAAGACGTTGAAGGATTACAATGACAGATATCAGAGGAGTAAAGAGATTTACCCTTGAACCAGTGTGAGTTGGTTGAAAGATCTGTAGTCCAGTTTGGGATTGAGATCTGTTAAATATTCATGAGCAGATGGGCTCAGTTCAATATAAGTTGAGGACTTATGGCCAATATTGGGCTAAGTCCAATAAAATTAAAATGTTTAACATTTTATTGTTCTGGGCTGTTGAGCCTTTATTTGGGCTTGGCCCTTTTAATAATGCTGAGTATTGGATCTTGACATTTTTTTGTCTTGTATTGAATGCATAGCATTCATCAGAACAATATATGTTCTGACAGCGCGCCACGTGGCGCGCCAGGCGCTTTGCACCAATTAAAGAGCGCATTGCGCTTCTGCCAAGTAGCGCACACAAAAAGGACACGTGTCGCACTTGGTGCTAAGCGCCAGATGATGGGCACATTGCGGCAATTTATGAGCGCATTGCGCTTTCAATTTATGAGCGCATTGTGCTGGTTTAGTGGCGCACAAGTGAGTGACACGTGGCGCGCTTGGCGCTGAGCGCCAGCCCATGAGCGCAGTGCGCTGTTTCAGAAGCGCAAAGTGCAAGTTGCATACGCGGTTGACACGTGACACGTTTTGGCGCTGAGCGCCGGTCTTAGGAGTGCAGAAGCGCAGTTCAAGAGTGCAAGGCACTTTTCAATAGCGCAAAACGCATTTGATCAAATTTATGATCTGTGAACAAATTTATATTCTTTTTAAAGGAGGCTTTGCCTCAAGTTTCAAGAACAACAGTTCTTATTTTTGAAAGGGCTTTGCCTTTGTAGATCAGTGATCTGTGTGAAGAATATGTTCTTCTTTATTATGTGATGAGATCTTTTGATTTCTTTTATGAAAGACCTTGGTCTTTATATATCTATGATCTTTTAAGAAGATAATTCTTCTGTTTTAATGAGATGATTTTATCTCTTTGTTCAAGAATCATTCTTTTTACTTTGAAGAAATGATCTTCTTTCTACCTTGAAGAAATGATCTTCTTTCAAGAGCTTGCTCTCTTTCTTTTGAGTTTTCTCAAAATTTGTAGGGGGGTTTCTTTATATCAGACTTGAAGTCTTGGGGTCTTTATATAGGGCAAATTGATTTGTTAAATCAGTTAAAGAGATCTTTCTCTGATTGATTTGGGGATATTTCCCCACCGTTGGATCTTTGATTCTAGGGTTTTTTGTTTTACAGAAAATAATTTTCTTGTTTTTTAACAAGATTGGAAAGATCTTTCCATAACAGAATTTTAATTCTGATTAATTAATGATTTATCATTATTATTAGATCTTTTGATCTAACGGTGGGGAATTTTATAATTCCAGCGCTGGCGCACCCGTGTTTTGCACGTGGTGCGCTGCTCAGAGCGCAGTGCACTTTGCGCTAGTGCACCTGTGTTTGACACGTGGCGCGCAGCGCAGAGCGCAGCGCAGCCTGCGCTAGCGCACCCGTGTTTGACACGTGGCGCGCGGCGCGCTTAGCGCTAGCGCACACATGGTGCACTGCCTAGGGTGCAGCGCACCTAGCTCTAGCGCATCCGTGTTTGACACGTGGCGCGCAGCGCGTCTAGCGCTAGATCTGAAGCGTTGCTTCAATTTTTGAATTTTGAATTTCAAAATAGAGCTTTGCTCTGATTGGGGGAAACAGAAGCGTCGCTTCATTTCAAATCTCGAAATTTGAACAGAGCTTTGCTCTGATTGGGAAAACAAGGATGATCGGTCTTTTGAGAACCAACACCAATTCGCTTTTCTTGAAAGCGCGGAGATGGGTCATCTTGTCATAGGCTCGTGACATTTGGGCTCGGTATAGCTCCAGATTTTTTTGTACTGCGAGCCTCTTTTCTTCGAGAGTGTCAAGCTCTTCAAGCCGAAGGAGAACGTTTTCCTCCTCCGTCAACTCGTGCTGGACGGCCATTCTTAGGCTTGGGATTTCGACTTCGAGCGGGAGTATTGATTCCACTCCGAAGAGTAGTGAGTATGGAGTCGACTGAGTTGGAGTGCGGTGTATAGTACGATATGTCCACAACACCTCGTGGAGCTTAAGATTCCAGTCTCTCTTGTTAACTGAAGCATTTTTCCTCGGGAGCTTGCATAGAGTTTTATTGAAGGTTTCGGCTAGCCCATTGGCCCTTAGATTATAGATAGAGGAATATCTCCAGTCTATCTTGTGCTGAGTACCAAACCTTGAGATTTTGAAGCTCTTGAAAGAAGGCCCGTTGTCGGAAATGATCCTTCTTGGTGTACCGAAGCAGTATAGAATATTATATCTAAAGAACGTCAGAATATCTTCTGTTTTGACTTCTTTTAGCGGGACAGCTTCAGCCCATCTGAAAAAGTAGTATGTCGTAGCCAATATGAACCGCTGGCCTTTGGATGACGAAGGATCAATTGGACTAACTATGTCGGTGTCCCAAACTTCGAAATGTCATGACGCCACCATAGGATGCAGTGGATTAAGATGCTTATGAATGAAGTCACCGTAAATTTGGCAAAGATGACACCTCTTCGCATGCTCTTCGCAATCCCTTATCATGGTGGACCAGTAATAGCCAAGACGTTTGATCTAAAGCTGCATTTTGGGGCCGGACTGGTGAGCCCCGCAGATGTCTGAGTGAACTTCTTTCATGACTTTTTGGGCTTCGGCCGATGACAGGCATCTGAGCCAGAGTTGGTTATATGATATGCGGTATAGCGTATTATTTACAAATACGTATCGGAGAGCTCTCTTCTTCAGCTGAATCCTCGTAGATTTTTCTTCGGGCATCTTGTCGTATCGGAGGTACTCTATGAAGGGTCCTCTCGAATCGGGCTCGTCTTGAATGATCGAAGCTTCTTCGACAGTATTGTTCTCTTGTTTTATGCTTTCTTTTTCACGCAAAGAGACTGGAGGCAGAATTTGCCGGCTTCTAACTATGATTAGAATTTCGTCCATATCAGGATCGGCTAGCTCTTTAGCTAGGCGAGCGAGTATATCGGCCTTTCCATTCAATGCCCTAGGGACTCTCATTAGTTCAATGTGAGTGAACCGTTTCATGAGTTCCACCACTCGGCTTCTATATTGAGCTAACTCGGGTCTGTATATCTTATAGTCGCCGCTTACCTGGTTGACGACAAGCTAGGAGCCACCATAAACCCGTAGCCGAAAGATTTCCATTTCTATAGCGAGCTCCAGACCAGCTATCAGAGCTTCGTACTCAGCCTCGTTGTTTGTGCGAGGCTCAGTGAAAGCAAAAGAACATCGTAGGGTTCCCATCGATGGTGTGATGAACACCAATCCTATCCCTGCTTTTATCTGCGAGACGCTTGATTTGCCGGAGCTCCTCATTGATGAGGCTCCATCAAAGTAGAGTTCCCAACATGGCTCATCATCCTCGAGGTGCGGCACTTGTTCGTCGGGTAACTCGCAATTGAGCGGTGATCCTTCTGGTATGAGATGAGCAGCAAGGAAGTCAGCGAGAACTTACCCTTTTACTGCTTTCTAGGGAGTATAGATTATGTCAAATTCAAGCAGCATGACAGCCCATCTCGCCATTCTACCGGCTAGGATTGCTTTGGTCATCAAGTGGTTGAGCGGGTCGACCTTGGAGATCAGCATAACCCGATGAGCGAGCAGATAGTGCCGCAGCTTCTTCACAGTGAATATCAGAGCCAGGCATTGCTTTTCGATCGGGGAATAGTTGTGTTCTGTCCCAACTAGAGTTCGACTGAGGGTACCGAGTGACTCATCTAGCGCGGCAGTATAGATAATCAACGGTTTATTTAGAATAGGGGTAGCAATCACTGGAGGGTGCAATAGGTACTGTTTGATACTTTCGAACGCTTCTTGACATTCGGCATCCCAGACAAAAAGAGCTCCTTTCTTCATGAGCATTGAGAAGGGCCTACATCTCCCCGATAAATTTGAGATAAACCTTCGTATATAAGCAAGCTTGTCTTGAAAAGATCTTAGCTGCGTCAGACTCTTTGAAGGGGGCATCTCCATGATGGCCTTTATCTTGGATGGGTCAACTTCGATCCCCCGATGTCGGACTATAAAGCCCAGGAATTTTCCCGATGACGCACTTCAGAGGATTCTTCTTCATATCGTATTCCCTCGGTCTAGTGAGAACGGTCCTAAGATCTTGGATGTGATCGGCTTTGGCTTTAGTCTTGACGACCGGATCATCAACATAGCATCCGACCATTTTATGGATTAGGTTATCAAAGATATTGGTCATTGCCCTTTGATACATAGCACCTACGTTTTTTAGTCCGAACGGCATCACTTTGTAACAGTATATGCCGCCGGGGTTCGAAATGATGTATGCTTCTCATCCTCAGGCGACATTTTTATCTGATTGTACCCAGACGAACCGTCCATGAAGGTGAACAGCTCGTAATTTGAGGTGTCATCGACCATCATTTCCATGACCGGAAGCGGGAAATCATCTTTAAGGCATCCTTGTTAAGGTCCCTGAAATCGACACAAACCTGGATCTGCCCATTTTTCTTCTTTACTGCGACAATGCATGCGATCCAGTCTACGTATTTCTCTTCCCTGATGAAGTCAGCATCGATAAGTTTCTTAGTTTCCTTGATGACCTTTTCTTCCAGCTCCCTTCTCATTCTTCGAGGAGCTTGTTTGATAGGCTTAGCATTAGGAGATATAGCTAGCTTATGCACGGCCACTTCAGGGGAGAGGCCAGGCATTTCTTTGTACGTCCACGTGAAACAGTCGGCGAACTCATGCAGCAGGGTGATTATCTGCTCTTTCATTTTCTCTGACAAGAGTGAGCTGATGTAGGTCGGCCTTGGATTATTGGGCATTCCTAAGTCAATCTCGGTTATCTCGTCAAAGGTTTCCTGTCCGCTGTCTTCGAGCTCTCAAAGGGCTTCTTCTGGCTCGGCTATCTCGACATTGTCATTTGACCTTTTCCTAGCTTCACCAACATGGATCATGTAGCTTGCTTTATAATTAGGTTGAATGAAACCTATGCCCCGTATGTCTGGAATTCGTCCATTGATAAGTGCTCGGATCTAAGGCAGATTCCATAGCCCCTCATAAAATTTCGCTTTGGATTCCATTTGATATAACCGACATCCGCACTTTAAAATATTCCCGCATTTCGGGCGCATAATATCTGGGGTTTAGGACGGCTCTTATGCCTCTTTCATAAGGAAGGCACGTGACAGACAAATCTTCCGGGTGCACGACAGAATTTGACCCAGAAAACAGAATGCCTGTGTTTCCGCCAAAAATTTCTGCACAAAAGAGTCCAAGGTATCAAATGGCAGTGATACGCTTAAGGAAATGCGAACCAGTATCTTCCGGCTTGTATTTTAATAAACTCCTGAAGGAGAAACTATTAAATTCTGACGGTATTGGAAGCATCTCGAAAAACCCTTCGATTTGATATATTATGGGCCTCATAATTCATCCGGGATCAAAAGTTATAAGGCATCACGTGTCCACACGTGATGGACCTTTAAGAACCCGCTGGAGGAGTTAAAAGATATAATAAAATCTCAAAAAAAGACCCCAATGGGGCATCACGTGCTCACACGTGACCATGGGTCACGTGCAGACACGTGATGGGCTCTTAAGGCCTCTAAAATAATGAATAGAATTAAATTCTAAAAATTAAAAATCAGAAGTTACCTCAATGAGGTATCACGTGCTCACACGTGACCAATGGTCACGTGTTGACACTTGATGGTTAAAACTGAAGCATAAACAAGCGGCCGTTAAAGAACTCAATTGGGGGTCAGGTGCTCACACGTGACCAAGGGTCACGTGTCAGCACGTGACTGGTTTCAAAAGCCTTACAGTTAATAGAATTAAATTCTAAAAGCTTCTAAATCTTTCCAAATGGAAAAGAATTATGGGGACCGTTGGATTAAAGATCCAAGAGTGATTAAAAATCACCAATTTATGGAAAAAATCTTAGACAAGGAAAGATTTCCCCTAAATCTCACCGAGAATAACAAACATAATATCTTTGGATTTAAAATCCAACGGTGAATAAAATTCACTGAATGATCTAAAGGATCATATTAATCATGAAATCAATTAAAATCTTTCAATGAAAGATTCACAAAACAAATTGATTCTCTTCCTCCTCCTATAAATAGGAGCCAAGAGAAGAGAAGAGAGATCTACTTTTTTTTGGAGAGAAAAACAGAGAGAGGAGAATTTAATTCTCAAGAGGGAAGAAAAGAAAGGAGAATTTAATTCTCAACAAAGAAAACCCTAGGTGAGAAAAGAAAGAGAATCAAAACTTCAAACAGAGAATTTAATTCTCAAAATCCAAGAGTTTAACTCTTATACAAAAGAACTTTTCTTCTTCTGGTTGAAGATCTGCACAGAGCACATCTCCCCATAAGTTGAGAATTTAATTCTCATCGGATCGAGATCCTGCCATGCAGATCCTAAACTTAGAAGGGGAATTAAGTTTTGAGAATTTAATTCTCCTAAAACAAAACTAGGGTTTAACCCTAATCCTTTTACATATCTGGGAATTTAATTCCTTTAAAAAGAAATTAGGGTTTTGCCCTAAATAAGAAATTAATTCTTTCACAATAGGAATTTAATTCCTCCAAAACAAAATTAGGGTTTAACCCTACAGAGAATTCAATTCTTAAAAGATCTCTGTTCATGAAAAGAACTAGGGTCACGTGTCCTCACGTGACCCCTAAAAAGATCCCCAAAAATAAAGAGGAAGAAACTTTGATGCAATGCCTCACGTGCTCCCACGTGACTCCCAAAACGCAGAAAGAAAAAGCAAAGGAAATGAAAGCTTTGGGCGCTCTCACGTGTCCCCACGTGACCCCTAACAAATCCCTTTAATATCCAATAAATGGATGCTTATCACGTGCCCGCACGTGATGGCCAGAGAGTCAAAAAGTGTTTAACACTTATTTGCAGAACAAAGTAAAAGGAAATCTGGCCCCATCTTCAGATGCCTCACGTGCTCACACGTGATGGCCTAAAAGCTAAGTGTTTAACACTTTTTTGCAGCCTTAAGGGTAAAATAAAGGAGTTTCGGCCCAATTTCAGGCGCCTCACGTGACCCCACGTGACCACCCCATTTTTAGTGTTTAACACTTTTTTTAAAGCACATCATGTGGGAACACGTGATCGTCAAATACCTTCTAGTGTTAACACTATTTCAAAACCAACCTAGCCCAAAATGGCTAAGTTTTTCCAGAGGCAGGATTCCCCTTTGACTGAACTTCAAATATACCCGTGTTTTCCAAACTTGATCATTTCACATGACATTCAAAGTAAACTCCAGAGCCATGATGAATGGTCAGTGCCTAATAAAAGCCAAAATGTTGTCAGAGCCCCCAAACCTCTGTTTAGCACTGCTGCATGATGAGGGGCTGAACCCAGACAAATGTCTAATGGCCCAAAGGGCCAACATTTTAAACATAATTGGACTTAGCCCAAACTGGCCATAAGTCCTCAAATCATCTTGAATTGAGCACATCTGCTCTTTCAACCAACTCATTGGTTCAAGGGTACATCTCTGAACTCCTCTGATATTTGTCGTTGTAATCCTTCAACGTCTTCAGAGAGGTGACGGGTCCCGACAACCACACATTAATACGGACTGTGGGGTCCTTAAACTCATGGACTAATGCGTCCTTAAACTAACATTTGTCCCCAAAACGGGAATGATGGACCACCATGTCCCTAAACTGGAGATGGACCACCATGTCCCTAAACTGGAACTTGGACCACCACGTCCCTAAACTGGCAATGGACCACCATGTCCCTAAACTGGAACAATAGAGCCCAAATGCTCTTTTGTCGGATCTAAACGATCCCGTTTAAGTTGATCCTAGCCTCAAATATGGCTAACGTGTTCTTAAACCTTCAAACAGACTTTAGTCCCAAATTGGACTCTAGATCCCCCAATCAACTTTGGCTCAAGGGTACATCTCTGAACTCCTCTGACATCTGTCGTTGTAATCCTTCAACGTCGTCAGAGAGGTGATGGGTCCCGACGGCCATACATGTAATGGACCACTATGTCCCTAAACTGGAACAATATAGCCCAAATGCTCTTTTGTCGGATCTAAACGATCCCGTTAAGTTAATCTTAGTCTCAAACTGGACTAACGTATCCTTAACAAACGTTTGAGTTGATCTTAGCCTCAAATATGGCCAACGTATCCTCAAACCAAAACCCCAAACCCAAATCTAAGAAAACACGGATTTGGACTAATCCACGTCCTATGGGCGACGACATAAATCGGTCTCCGTATACAATCCACGGGCAACCACAAACAAAACAAACACCCACGACACGAAGTGACTAGCTGGAGAAGGAGAAAGTTGTTACCGCGATGCGGTAGCGTAATTAACTGCAGGGGCTTGCGCCTGCAGGGAAGAGCGTCCCCACAATCAAAAACCCCTCAGACGAGGGGGAATCTGACGAAGTCTGCTACATCGGCCGCATCCGTTTAAACTTTCGATACACGGTGCCATAAATCAACTTGGCATCTTCGGAGAGGTGGACGGATAGCACCAATTAGCATCTGCCCCGAATCTCAGGCGAGACGCTAACGTCTCGGCCGCTATTCGGAAGGGAACAGATTCTGGCACGCCCGGTGGGACCTTTTCCTCTTTCCACTCCACACTTCGTGTGTCGTGTTCGCGAACGAATCGCGGTTTGCTAATGGTTGCCCGTGGGTTTCGAGGTACTAAGATTTGGCGTTTTTCTTGGTGCAGAAAGCAAAGGATCAATGGCGTTCACATGCTCAAAGTGTTCTACATGCAACTGCAACCCACGTCTTGCCTCAACTGGGGGTATATCTTATGGGCCCAGGCGGCTTCCCTATTCACAATGCCGATGGAACAGGTCACTCAAGCCACCACAGGATTGTTTTTCAGGACCATGCTCCCGCCAATGAGCTTCACCGCTCCTGTGCCAACACCGGAAGCTCCTAAGAAGTCGGTCTTCGATCGGCTTACAGCTACTGCGGCCCCTCTCAACGGGTCGTCCAACTCCAGCTCCTCGGTCTTCGCCAGACTGGGCCAAAATTCCTGTGGGCCCACAATGAAGCTTGCAATCCCAGAGAAGGTTATTCCGAAGAGGATAGCCATCCCTGCTCCTGGAGTTTTCAAGGCGGCTTCTCCTACCAAAGGGTCGGTCTTTACAAGATTGACTGTTCCGGCTCCCGCTACGGTTCCTGTCCCTGCTCAGAAGACTGTTTTCAACCGATTGGATACTGCATCTCAAAGGACATCAGTATTCAACAGGCTGACGCCAGCAGCAGCCCCTCACCTGGACAGGGGGCAAGACAAAGCCATCCCCATCACCGAACCAACTCCATCAGCTCGACACGCTCGACGTCGCCACTGGTGCCGAGTAAGGAAGGCCGGGGGCAACTCCCCCTCTGGGCTAACGCCACCATCTCCAACGGTGGAAGTTAATGCTGATGTCCCAACCGGGAACAGTTTTGAGCTACTGAACAGAATACGCCGGAATTCGCCCACTGCCGTACTGAAAAGATCTCCGCCACCGGTGGAGACTGTCACGGAAATAAGGTCGAAGCAGTCCCCTCAACGGCTGTCTTCTAAAGTTTACAAAATCTGGCGACAAGTCCGAGAGTCGGTGATCGATCCAAATTTCTCCCGCCAGCACAAGAAACTGAAGGTCCAAAAGGAAGTCAGCCATCCTGCTAAGCCACGAAAAGCTGTCTGGATGCCCACCTTGACGGCTCCCTCAACTTCGACCGCTCTTGAGAAAAGAAGGCCGGAGAAAATCCCTGTGCCGGCGACAAAAGTCAAAGGCACTGAACCTAAACGCCCTAAGTCTGAGGGCATGGTGGTACATACCATCTACATGGCGTCTGGGAAAGAGGATAGCTGTATATCCACAAGTCATAGACCGCTTACGCGATCGGTGACTAAAGCTCAAGAGCAGCAGCAGAAGCTCTAAGAAATGATAACGGCGATGGCCGCACTCACCGGGCCAAAAGAAAGCCCAGAAGCATCCTCGGATCAATGCCAGGAGCAAGAAACCGATGCCGAATTCCTTCGGAGATTACTGGAAAAGAAGGACAAGGAGGCTGCGGAACAAGCAGCCAATATAAAACGAATGTCCCTTCTGTTCCAGGACATGGTGGGTATGATGATCCGGCAGGATCCCCCAGCCGAAGATCCTCCGATTATCCTTGAAGATGACAGAGGAGAAACGTCAAATCCACCGCCGGCCCTTTCAGCAGCCAAGGAGGAAACCATTTCCAAAGCTGCACTAGACAACTATATTGCTCAACAAATACGAGTTCACCAGGCAACTGAGACAGCCAGTCAAGTTGTCAAAACGGGGCGACCCTATCCGGGCTGGTATGACCAAGTCAGTTACCCGCCGGGATATACGATCCCTAAATTCCATGTGTACAAGGGGACAGGGAATCCACATCAGCATGTCGCTCAATTCAGAGCCTTATGCGGCAACACTGGAGGCGACGACAAACTGTTGCTTCGCCAATTCGTCGGCAGCTTAGCAGAAACGGCCTTTGAATGGTACTCGGAGCTTCCCAACGACTCTGTCAAAACATTTGCAGAGATGGAGCTGCTGTTTACACAGAGATTTGCAAGCACTAGCGAGCGCACCCCGATCACGGCATTGATCAACGCCAGAGTGAAGCCGGGAGAGACGTGGGTGCAATATGCAATCCGGTGGCGGAACCTATGGTCGAGATGCGAACAACGCATAGAAGAAGCTCCTGCCGTGGGCATGTTCATGGGTACTCTCGACCCTCAAGCAACTATCTCCCAATTCATGATGTTCTTCAAGCCGACCACCTTCCAGGTCTTGATTGACAAGCTGGCCCAAATGGACCAGATGGGCCATAGGCCTTCCTCTTCAAAGACAGAACCTTGGAATGAAAAGGGCAAAGGGAAAGCAACCTTCGTTGCCAATACTCAGCAACGGCCGAGCAACTTAAAGCCGGTTGTTCGCCAAAACAACGTGCGTCCATGCCCATCCCTCGAGGAGAGACTAGGACGTCCTTACTCGTTTCCTCAGAATAAAACGAGGAGATTGTTCGAGCTGGCAGTGCGCAACAGACTCATCAACCTGCCGAGTCCGAAACGTTTGTTGCAGCCAGGCGATGTCAACGATCCAAATTACTGCCCTTACCACCAAGCGGTAAGCCATCCGATCGAAGATTGCTTCGTCTTTAAGAGATGGATCGAGGATCAGTACCTACAAGGTAAGTTTGCGCTGTCTAAGAAGTGGAAAGTAGACCCACCACAACCGCACACTCCTAAAAAGACGGACACACCGGGGGCATCATGCTCATTCATAAGGGAAGTCCCATGGGAGGACGTTTTTTCAGCCAAGACGAAAAGAAAGCTGAAGATCTCCAAACATGCCCGGCAATCAGGTGGAAAAATCCACCGGAACCCGAGATCATCGAGGGAATGCTGAAACCGCGCCCAACTCCAAAAACGGGTGGTGATGGTCAGAGCGCTCACACCCAACCGTCAAACTCTTCGAAGAAGAAGAAGAAGACCAAAAAGCCCGTGCAGCCCGGTGACAACCGCACGGACCTGCAAAAACAGATTGACGCGTTGGAAGAATATAATCAGAAAGCGCGGACCCCAGTCACACTCCAAGAATTTCTCAGCCACGTCCTTGAGGACGGAGATGATGACAATGGAGAAGACACGTCGGATGAATCTGAAGATTATGTGGCAAGCTGCCATGTGATCTCTCACTCGTCAATTAATGACGAAGAAGCTCCTTACACAAAGAAGCTGGGGGCAGATCCTGAGCCAGAACTTTTAGGACCATCAGACGAAATAATTGATGCATTCCTGAATGAAGCCCGTCTTAAAAGCAAAGCTGATCGAGAGCGCGAGATGGCCATATTCGAGAAAGCCAAACGCCGGCGACTAGATGAAAGAGTTGAAACACTCCCACCGGATCAAAGTACATCCGATGCAAATGAAAGCAGGATCAAGACAAGGAAACGATTCGCCAAAGCCATATCGATGGGGATGAAGCTGCCCTCTTTCAGAGAAAATTCTCCTGGCGGTATACATCTTGATGAAGCGGACGTACATCCTAACTTCTGCTTATATCATCAGAAGATCACACATCCTACTGAAGACTGCAACTCCTTTAAGTGTTGGTGGCAAGGGTATGTCGCTCATAGGCAACACTTCAACAGGACAAAGCGTGAAGCTCGTAGACAGCTGAAAAATGCGACAGATGAGCGTAAAAGAATTGCCGGCAATTGTCATAGGGTTGATCCTGGGCGATCGCGATTTCTCACCTTCGGGAACGACTCCGATGAAAAAGTAGCCCACGGTTCTCTCTTCAAGGAATCCATATCTAAAACGAAAGAATTGAGGAGTTGCGAGAGCATTCAGCCTTGCAATTGCACGATACCCGAAAAAAATCTCGAACCCGCAAGCAACGGTTCGAACAAAAAGGATAAAGGAAAGGGAAAAACGGCCTTCGTCGCCAACACTCAACAACAGTCGAGTGGCCCTAGAACGGTTGTTCGCCAAAACAACAAGCGGCAACCCCTCTATGAAAAGTTGAAACGTCCTTACTCGTTTCCCCGGGACGAGACAAGGAGGCTGTTCGAACTAGCGGTGCGCGACGGACTTATCACTCTACAGGAGCCGAAATGCCAGCTACAACTGAATGAGGTCAACAATCCTAATTACTGCCCTTACCACCAAGTATTGGGCCATCCGATCGAAAATTGCTACATCTTCAAAAACTGGGTTGAAGGCCAATACCAACAGGGTAAGTTCGCGCTGTCCGAAAACTGGAAGGTGAGCCCGCCACAACCACATGCTCCGAAAAAGATGGATATGCCGGGGGCATCATGCTCATTCATAGAGAAAGCCCAACGGACCACTACGTCCTAAAACTGGATAATAGACCGAAACGTCATTAAACTAACGATTGACCACTATGTCCTAAAACTGGCTGTAGACCGAAAAGTCAGTAAACTAGAGATTCGCCTCAAATACGGCGACGGTAGACCGAAATGTCATTAAACTAACGATGGACCACTATGTCCTAAAACTGGCTGTAGACCGAAACGTCGTTAAACTAACATTGGACCACTACGTCCTAAAACTGGATATGGACCGAAACGTCCTTAAACTAACGGCGGACCGCAATGTCCTAAAACTTGCAAATGATCGAAATGTCGTTAAACTACTCCCAACCCGCAGCATCTTCAGGCTGACGTGGTAAAAAAAAACGGTACGTCCACAAGCAAAATGGGCACGGATGAAAACCCGAAAGGGCTCCGTGAGTAAAAACAGCAGGGCTACCGGCGAGTGTTCGTGAAAACCCGAAAGAGCGCGACCTCGTTAAAAAAAAAGAATAAAAGAAAATAAAAAATAAAAAGAACGGTATGTCCATAAGCAAAGTGGGCACGGATGAAAACCCGAAAGGGCTCCGTGAGTAAAAACAGCAGGGCTACCGGCGAGTGTTTGTGAAAACCCGAAAGGGCGCAAGCTCGTTAAAAGACACTTATAGGGTCCTCTCGACCTTGTAAGGAGAAACCACCCGCGTGAGATCCTTACGACTCACAAGAGAGCAACACACTTAGGGATCCTCACGATTCCTAAGGAGAAATTACACTTGCGAGATCCTCACGACTCGTAAGGAGAACTCTCTTATGGGACCCTCACGGCTCATAAGATTTGAAAGTCTTAAGTTAGAGAGACCTGAACCTGTTCTGAAGAAACCCCCATAACCTTCGATATGACCCTACAAGTGGCTCAGTACTGACCCTTGTATACAATCCACGGGCACGAATAAATATTTCCCTAACCAAGTCCCACCCGTGACTGGGGATATGTCCATATGGTGAACAACCCTTATAAGTCCTCTCGACTTGTAAGGAGAAAACTCTTTTGTAAGATCCTTACGACTTACAGGGGAACATACACTTAGGAATCCTCACGATTTCTAAGGAGAAAACACACCTACGAGATCCTCCCGACTCGTAGGGAGAAGTACCTTTTTGAGACCCTTACGGCTCATGAAGTCAAAAGCCTTAGTCAACAGGATCCTAACCCTGTTTACTAAGCCACCTTTGTTCAACATCGACAGAGGCAAATGATGATTCGCTCCTGGCAATATCCCAGTTGTAGCGATACTGATGCCTAAACCAGTATCAAATTCCAAGTCCTGTCATGGCAAATGATGATTCGCTCCTGGCAATATCCCAGTTGTAGCGATGCTGATGCCTAAACCGGTATCAAATTCCAAGTCCTGTCATGGCAAATGATGATTCGCTCCTGGCAATATCCCAGTTGTAGCGATGCTGATGCCTAAACCGGTATCAAATTCCAAGTCTTTTCATGGCAAATGATGATTCGCTCCTGGCAATATTCCAGTCGTAGCGATGCTGATGCTAAGATTGGCATCAGATTCCAAGTTACACACTCGCGATAAAAAAAAATCAGCGAGCCAAAAATGCATATGAAATAGCCGAAATGATGGGGTAACTTGCAACGAAATCAGCAAGTAAAAATGTATGCATACAAAGACGGCCGAAATGATTGGGCAACTCGCAATAAAAAGCAGCGAGTAAAAATAAAATAAATAGCCGAAATGATTGGGCACCGCGAAAAATAGCCGAAATGATTGGGCAATCGCGACCTCCGCGATATAAAAGCTGAAATGATAGAGCATCACGGAAATAAAAAAAAATCTGAAAGAATGAAACATTTTGCCCTGCAGGTGAGGTCACATTGACCCCTGTATACAATCCATGGGCACGAACAAAGAGGGAACCATACCTTCCCAACAGGCTCCATCAGAAAGCGAAGCCAAATCTCGACGGTTCATAGACAACCTAGAGACAATCTCGACATTTGTCGCAATATTGCAGACACAATGTCATCAAACGAAGCAAAAGAAAATCCCTAGCTTCAGGGTCTCGACATCGATATCGACAACTTAGAGATCACCAACGGCGTTTCTCCTCATTTCAACCAGATGCAGACGTAACGTCAACAATTGACCTTAGAGTCGCAACGAAACGGAACCATGGCAAACTCCCTAGTTCCAAATCTCAATGGCCACATCTGCAGCCTGGAGACCAACAACGGTAGGCCTCCTCATTCCAGCAGGACACAGATGTTACGCAATCAAACGGTGCCATGGTATAGTCCTTAGTTCCAAATCTCGACGGTTCACAGACAACCTAGAGACCATCTCAGCATTCGTCTCGATACAGCAGATGAGATGTCAACGACGGCGTTCCTCCGCAATCCAGCTGGATGCAGATGCAACGTCAACAAAAGACCTCACGGTTGAAACAAAGCGGAGTGACGGCAAAATCCCAGCTCCATCTCAGCATTCGTCTCGATACAGCAGACAAGATGTCAACGGCGGCGTTCTTTCGCGGTCCATCAGGATGCAGATGCAACGTGAACGAAAGACCCCATGGTCAAAACAATGCGGAGTGATGGCAAAATCCCAACTCCACCTCGGCATTCGTCTCGTTACAGCAGACGCAATGTCAACAACGGCGTTCCTTCGTAGTCCAGCAGGATGTAGATGTAACGTCAACAAGAGACCCCATGGTCGAAACAATGCGGAGTGATGGCAAAATCCCAACTCCACCTCGGCATTCATCTCGTTACAGCAGACGCAATGTCAACAACGGCGTTCCTTCTCAGCCCAGCAGGATGCAGAAGCAACGTCAACAAAAGACCACATGGTCGAAATAAAGCAGAGTGATGGAAAAATCCCAGCTCCACCTCGACCTTCGTCTCGTTACAGCAGACGCAATGCAAGCAAATGAAGCAAAAGGCCAAATTCCTAGCTTCAGGGTCTTGACTGCAAGTCATATAAAGCCTGAAAGACATTCGGAGATCATCTCGCACCAATGCGGAGTGGTCACCACCTCGACAATCGTCTCAATACAGCAGATGAAATGTCACCCCAGCATTCTTCCCCCATCAGGATTCGGACGCGACAAAGCAAATGAAGCAAAAGGCCAAATTCCTAGTTTCAGAGTCTTGACGGCAAGTCATATAAAGCCTGAAAGACAATCGGAGATCATCTCGCACCAGCGCGGAGTGGTCACCACCTCGACGTTCATCTCAATACAACAGACGAGATGTCACGACAGCGTTCCTCCTCCAACAGGATTCGGACGTGACAAAGCAAACGAAGCGAAGGCCAAATTCCTAGCTTCAGTGTCTTGACGGCAAGTCATATAAAGCCTGAAAGACAATCGGAGATCATCTCACACCAGCGCGGAGTGGTCACCACCTCGATGATCGTCTCGATACAGCAGATGAAATGTCACCCCAGCGTTCTTCCCCCAGCAGGATTCGGACGCGCCAAAGCAAATGAAGTAAAAGGCCAAATTCCTAACTTCAGGATCTTGACGGCAAGTCATATAAAGCCTGAAAGACAATCGGAGATCATCTCGCACCAGCGCGGAGTGGTCACCACCTCAACGATCGTCTCAATACAGCAGATGAAATGTCACCCCAGCATTCTTCCCCCAGCAGGATTCGGACGCGCCAAAGCAAATGAAGCGAAGGCCAAATTCCTAGTTTCAGGGTCTTGACGGCAAGTCATATAAAGCCTGAAAGACAATCGGAGATCATCTCACACCAGCGCAGAGTGATCACCACCGCGACATTCGTCTCGATACAGCAGACGCAATGCCGCCAAACGAAGCAAATGCCAAATTCCTAGCTTCAGGGCCTTAACGGCAAGTCATATAAAGCCTGAAGGACAATCAGAGATTATCTCGCACCAGTGCAGAGTGGTCACCACCTCGACGTTCGTCTCGACACAGCAGACGCAACATCACCAAAAGGAGCCACGGCAAAATCTCTAGTTCCAAACCTCGACGGTTCACTGGCAACCTAGAGACAACCACGACATTCGCCTCGATACAGCAGACACAATGCCGCCAAATGAAGCAAAAGGCCAAATTCCTAGCTTCAGGATCTTGACGGCAAGTCATATAAAGCCTGAAAGACAATCGGAGATCATCTCGCACCAGTGCGGAGTGGTCACCACCTCGACGTTCGTCTCAATACAACAGACGAGATGTCACGACAGCGTTCCTCCTCCAACAGGATTCGGACGTGACAAAGCAAACGAAGCGAAGGCCAAATTCCTAGCTTCAGTGTCTTGACGGCAAGTCATATAAAGCCTGAAAGACAATCGGAGATCATCTCGCACCAGCGCGGAGTGGTCACCACCTCGACGATCATCTCGATACAGCAGATGAAATGTCACCCCAGCGTTCTTCCTCCAGCAGGGTTTAGACACGACACTCAAACAAATGGAGCCATGGCAAAATCCCTAGTTCCAAACCTCGACGGTTCACATGCAACCTAGAGACAACTGCGACATTCGTCTCGATACAGCAGACGCGATGCCAGCAAACGAAGCAAAGGCCAAATTCCTAGCTTCAGGGTCTTAACGGCAAGTCATATAAAGCCTGAAAGACTATCGGAGATCATCCCACACCAGCACGGAGTGGTTATGACTCATCGGGGCTCTCCAAAATGAGCCTAACCTCAAGTAAAAAGCGGCATGGCAAATTCCTAATGCTTGCTCTTCCGACGGTCAAACTGCCTAGGAGGATTGCTTGAAGACGTCTTGTCCAGCCCCCGAAGGGATCAGAGACACGGCAGTCGCAGGGCTACTCGAACAGCACGATTGCCTATCGAGGGATACATCAGCCAATGCGACGGTACGACGGCCAAAACCCTAAGTACCACAGACCCTAATGGACTTCTGTCGTAAAGAGCAGATGTTAACTGTGACGTTAGGATATTCTCACGAGATCTGCTCGATCCGTTTCGACTCGTGAGGAAATTGATGTCTTTGCGAGAACTTCTCGATTCGTCTCGACTCGTGAGATAAAGCCTTAGGCGGTAGGGATTAAAAAACCTGTTTCCTAAGCACTGGGACCCTGCAAGTCGGCCTAAAATGGTCTCTTGCATACTATCCATGGGTCACACTCTCCAAAGTCGAATCTCGACAAGGAGGGAAACAACCGCTTACGGATCCTCTCGACTCGTAGGAGGGAAAACTCTCTTATAGGATCCTTACGACTTATAAGATAAAACACACTTAGGAATCCTCACGACTCCTAAGGAGAAAATACACCTACGAGATCCTCACGACTCGTAGGGAGAAAAGTCTTTATGAGACCCTCACGGCTCATAAAGTTGAAAAGTCTTAGGTGGCAGATCCTAACCCTGTCTCCTAAGCCATCACCGACCTGCAAAGAGGTCAAGATGGACCATCTATGAGCTTGCCAAAGCTACATGCCACTGAAATGGAGAAGTTACTCATGAGCGTATAAACTACTTCACGCCAGAGTAAGACATAAAGAAATAAAAGGGTGCGGCTCATGGAGTTGAGAATTTGGAACTGTATCTCTTAAGAGTCGAGATTTGAGTCAATGATAAATGACGACGCTTGTGTTCGCTCGTTATCTTCTCAGATCAAGATTCTGAAAGATGTATACCAACCCGAAACTGGTCATACGCTATGCATAACTCTGCACTACTTCACCCACGTACATACTTACGTGGGCCAAGTAGTGGGGGGCATTTGTTCTCGCCAAAAATTTCTGCGCAAAGGAGTCCAAGGTATCAAATGGCAGCGATACGCTTAAGGAAATGCGAACCAGTATCTTCCGGCTTATATTTTGATAAACTCCCGAAGGAAAAACTATAAATTCTGATGGTATTGGAAGCATCTCGAAAAACCCTTCGATTTGATATATTATGGGCCTCATAATTCATCCAGGATCAAAAGTTATAAGGCATCACGTGTCCACACGTGATGGACCTTTAAGAACCCGCTGGAGGAGTTAAAAGATATAATAAAATCTCAAAAAAAAGGCCCCAATGGGGCATCACGTGCTCACACGTGACCATGGGTTACGTGCAGACACGTGATGGGCTCTTAAGGCCTCTAAAATAATGAATAGAATTAAATTCTAAAAATTAAAAATCAGAAGTTACCTCAATGAGGTATCACGTGCTCACACGTGACCAATGGTCACGTGTTGACACGTGATGGTTAAAACTGAAGCATAAACAAGCGGCCGTTAAAGAACTTAATTGGGGGTCACGTGCTCACACGTGACCAAGGGTCACGTGTCAGCACGTGACTGGTTTCGAAAGCCTTACAGTTAATATAATTAAATTCTAAAAGCTTCTAAATCTTTCCAAATGGAAAAGAATTATGGGGACCGTTGGATTAAAGATCCAAGAGTGATTAAAAATCACCAATTTATGGAAAAAATCTTAGACAAGGAAAGATTTCCCCTAAATCTCACCGAGAATAACAAACATAATATCTTTAGATTTAAAATCCAACGGTGAATAAAATTCACTGAATGATCTAAAGGATCATATTAATCATGAAATCAATTAAAATCTTTCAATGAAAGATTCACAAAACAAATTGATTCTCTTCCTCCTCCTATAAATAGGAGACAAGAGAAGAGAAGAGGGATCTACTTTTTTTTGGAGAGAAAAACAGAGAGAGGAGAATTTAATTCTCAAGAGAGAAGAAAAGAAAGGAGAATTTAATTCTCAACAAAGAAAACCCTATGTGAGAAAAGAAAGAGAATCAAAACTTCAAACAGAGAATTTAATTCTCAAAATCCAAGAGTTTAACTCTTATACAAAAGAACTTAGTTCTTCTTCAGGTTGAAGATCTGCACAGAGCACATCTCCCCATAAGTTGAGAATTTAATTCTCATCGGGTCGAGATCCTGCCATGCAGATCCTAAACTTAGAAGGGGAATTAAGTTTTGAGAATTTAATTCTCCTAAAACAAAACTAGGGTTTAACCCTAATCCTTTTACATATCTGGGAATTTAATTCCTTTAAAAAGAAATTAGGGTTTTGCCCTAAATAAAAATTTAATTCTTTCACAATAGGAATTTAATTCCTCCAAAACAAAATTAGGGTTTAACCCTACAGAGAATTCAATTCTTAAAATATCTCTGTTCATGAAAAGAACTAGGGTCACGTGTCCCCATGTGACCCCTAAAAAGATCCCCAAAATAAAGAGGAAGAAACTTTGAGGCAATGCCTCACATGCTCCCACGTAACTCCCAAAACGCAGAAAGAAAAAGCAAAGGAAATGAAAGTTTTGGACGCTCTCACGTGTCCCCACGTGACCCCTAACAAATCCCTTTAATATCCAATGGATGGATGCCTATCACGTGCCCGCACATGATGGCCAGAGAGTCAAAAAGTGTTTAACACTTATTTGCAGAACAAAGTAAAAGGAAATCTGGCCCCATCTTCAGATGCCTCACGTGCTCACACGTGATGGCCTAAAAGCTAAGTATTTAACACTTATTTGCAGCCTTAAGGGTAAAATAAAGGAGTTTCGGCCCAATCTCAGGCACCTCACGTGACCCCACGTGACCACCCCATTTTTAGTGTTTACAACTTTTTTTTAAAGTACATCATGTGGGAACACGTGATCGTCAAATACCTTCTAGTGTTAACACTATTTCAAAACCAACCTAGCCCAAAATGGCTAAGTTTTTCCAGAGGCAGGATTCCCCTTTGACTGAACTTCAAATATACCCGTGTTTTCCAAACTTGATCATTTCACATGACATTCAAAGTAAACTCCAGAGCCATGATGAATGGTCAGTGCCTAATAAAAGCCAAAATGTTGTCAGAGCCCCCAAATCTCTGTTTAGCACTGCTGCATGATGAGGGGCTGAACCCAGACAAATGTCTAATGGCCCAAAGGGACAACATTTCAAACATAATTGGACTTATCCCAAACTGGCCATAAGTCCTCAAATCATCTTGAATTGAGCACATCTGCTCTTTCAACCAACTCATTGGTTCAAGAGTACATCTCTGAACTCCTCTGATATTTGTCGTTGTATCCTTCAACGTCTTCAGAGAGGTGACGGGTCCCGACAACCACACATTAATACGGACTGTGGGGTCCTTAAACTCATGGACTAATGCGTCCTTAAACTAACATTTGTCCCCAAAACGGGAATGATGGACCACCATGTCCCTAAACTGGAGATGGACCACCACGTCCCTAAACTGGAACTTGGACCACCACGTCCCTAAACTGGCAATGGACCACCATGTCCCTAAACTGGAACAATAGAGCCCAAATGCTTTTTTGTCGGATCTAAACGATCCCGTTTAAGTTGATCCTAGCCTCAAATATGGCTAACGTGTCCTTAAACCTTCAAACAGACTTTAGTCCCAAATTGGACTCTAGATCCCCCAATCAACTTTGGCTCAAGGGTACATCTCTGAACTCCTCTGACATCTGTCGCTGTAATCCTTCAACGTCGTCAGTGAGGTGATGGGTCCCGACGGCCATACATGTAATGGACCACTATGTCCCTAAACTGGAACAATAGAGCCCAAATGCTCTTTTGTCGGATCTAAACGATCCCGTTAAGTTGATCTTAGTCTCAAACTGGACTAACGTATCCTTAACAAACGTTTGAGTTGATCTTAGCCTCAAATATGGCCAACGTATCCTCAAACCAAAACCCCAAACCCAAATCTAAGAAAACACGGATTTGGACTAATCCACGTCCTACGGGCGACGACATAAATTAGTCTCCGTATACAATCCACGGGCAACCACAAACAAAACAAACACCCACGACACGAAGTGACCAGCTGGAGAAGGAGAAAGTTGATACCGCGATGCGGTAGCGTAATTAACTGCAGGGGCTTGCGCCTGCAGGGAAGAGTGTCCCCACAATCAAAAACCCCTCAGACGAGGGGGAATCTGACGAAATCTGCTACATCGGCCGCATCCGTTTAAACCTTCGATATACGGTGCCATAAATCAACTTGGCATCTTCGGAGAGGTGGACGGATAGCACCAATTAGCATCTGCCCCGAATCTCAGGCGAGACGCTAACGTCTCGGCCGCCATTCGGAGGGGAACAGCCTGTAGGGTGTTTTTCGTCACCCCATTGAGATGGGAATGCGCGCGCGATTTTCAGGCGCATTACAGATTCTCCCTGCCTAGGGTAGGCTGGGATTTATTGATTGTGGGGATCCAAATCTCCGGCAGCCGCGGACTAAGCTGTCGTTAATTAACCCTCGCCTTTGGAGCGAGATTTGATCCGATTGACGGGTCAAACAGGTCATGCGAACTCAATATGCAGTGTTGTGATTTGAAGGGGTTTTGGATATATCGGGGGCCCCGCAGAGTTTTTACGGGGGTCCCGCTACCCGGATAGCGGGCTGGAGGTCAAGGGGGCTAGCAGACTCTTTACGGGGTGCTGGGCAGCTCCCCGTTAGAATTTTTTTCTAACGGGGGAGGTGTTTTTAGTGTGGAGTGTGTGTAAAATGGGAGAAAAATGGCGTCCAAAGGACGCGTGGATGCCAGCGCCTCGCGTGCCTAGCATGCAGGCGCTGGTGCTGGCGCAACGCTTGGGCGGTAGCGCTTTGGGCGCTTGGGCGCTAGCGCTTTGGGCGCTAGCGCCTTACATTCCCGGCACGTGGACGCTCGGACGCTAGCGCTTTGGGCGCTCGAGCGCAAGCGCTTAGGGCGCTAGCGCCTTACGTGCCCGGCACGTGGGCGCTAGCGCCTCACGTGCCCGGCACGTGGGCGCTAGCGCCTCACGTGCCCGGCACGTTGGTGCTCGAGTGCTAGCACGAGCGCTAGCGCCTCGCGTGCCCGACACGTGGGTGCTCGGGCGCTAGCGCCTCGCGTGCCCGGCACATGGGCGCTCTGGCGCTAGCGCTTTGGGCGCTCGCGAAAGGAAGGGGTTTTACCGCCAGAAATGGGAGTTAAACTCCTAAAGAGGATTTTGAGTGGAGTTGAACTCCAAAATATTCAGATTTAGAGTCAAACTCCTAAGGATCTGGATTAGGACTTAAACTCCTTTGAGAATTTGGGTCTTGGAGTTGAACTCCCTAAAAATCTTCAGAGGTTCTTCTCTCTTAAGCCTTAGATCTTTCCCAAATGGGATCTTTGGAGATAGGTCTCCTTCTTCTTTCTTTGTTGGCCGGCTCTTGTATAACAAGAGGAGTGAGATTTTAAAAATCTCTCCTTTTTAGGATCTGATGGAAGATCCAAGCTCCCCTTTGTGGGTTTTGTGGTGAAAAACTATTTAGTTTTGGAAAAAGAAGAGTAAAACTCTTGATTTAATTCAAAAGAAAGAAGAAGGTTTTAGAACCTTGAGGAAGGAGAAGATCTCAGATCTTGATTCTATTTTTGGAGAGAGAAAAAGTCCTTGAGATATTTTCATTATCTTTGCTTTTATAGGCAATACACTTTACATATAGCCCCTTGGGCTTTACAATAATGGCATTTTGCTTATCCCATGCCTCATGTGCTATTTCTTTTTGCACATAAGCCATGGGCTTTACAAAGGCTTTATGCCCATTTTTCTTATATTTATTCAAAAAATAAAAAAAGAAAATACACCAAAATTATTTGTTACAAAAATTTTATTTTGGCATGGCGGAAGGCCGGACGCTTCGTGTTCGGGCTCGACCCCGGCATTGGCCCACTTGACCTGGGTTTGGGCCCACTTGGCTTGAAGTTGACTTTGATTTTGACTTGGTCAACCGGGGTGTAAATTTCGACCCCAACAAAGTGCCCCCCGTCAATAAATGCACACAGCATATATTGGTCGTGTGCATAAAATTGATGGATCTTCTTTCACGTGGAGGCGACTTGATTTGGTTCCTGCTTTTGGGGAAGTTGGCACTGCCCTTTTTACGACATGGACGGTCGATACTTGACGTGTCTCCGAGATGGAGTGTCTGGTTGACTTGATTCCATGGCGGAGCATAATCCCGACGAGAAGGTCGTTGCTGCCCTTTTAGCGACGTGGACGGTCGGTGCTGCCCTTTTTCTGACGTGGACGGTCGGTGCTGCCCTTTTTCTGACGTGGACGGTCGGTGCTGCCATTTTAGCGACGTGGACGGCCGGTTCTGCCCTTTTAGCGACTTGGACGGTCGGTGCTGCTCTTTTAGCGACGTGGACGGTCGACTTGATCTGGTTCCCGTTTTAACAACGTGGAGGTCGATGCTGCCATTTTAGCGACTTGGACTATCGGTGCTGCCCTTTTTGCGACTTGGACGGTCGGTGCTGCCATTTTAGCGACGTGGACTGTCGGTTCTGCCCTTTTTGCGACTTGGACGGTCGGTGCTGCCATTTTAGCGACGTGGATGGTCGGTTCTGCCCTTTTGCGAGCGTCCTGCTGCCCTTTTTGTGACTTGGACGGTCGGTGCTGCCATTTTAACGACGTGGACGGTCGGTTCTGCCCTTTTTGTGACTTGGACGGTGGGTGATGCCCTTTTTGCGACTTGGACAGTCGGTGCTGCCATTTTAGCGACGTGGACGGTCGGTGCTGCCCTTTTTACGAGTTGGACGGTCGATACTGCCCTTTTTACGACTTGGACGGTCGATGCTACCCTTTTTATGACTTGGACGGTTGGTGCTGCCATTTTAGCGACGTGGACGGTCGGTTCTGCCCTTTTTGCAACTTGGACGGTCGATGCTGCCTTTTTTGCGACTTGGACAGTCGATGCTGCCCTTTTTGCGACTTGGACGGTCGGTGCTGCCCTTTTTGCGACTTGGACGGTCGATGCTGCCCTTTTTGCGACTTGGACGGTCGGTGCTGCCCTTTTTGCGACTTGGACAATCGGTGTTGCCATTTTTGCGATGTGGACGGTCGGTTTTGCCCTTTTTGCGACTTGGACGGTCAATCCTGCCCTTTTTGCGACTTGGACGGTCGGTGCTGCCATTTTAGCGACGTGGACGGTCGTTGCTGATTTGATGTGAATTGGGTTGACATCAGCATCGCTATACTGGAATATGGTAACGGGAGCGAATCCTCATCTGCCATGACAGGACTTGGGGATTTTGTTTTTGGTTTGGCATCAGCATCGCTGCACTAGAATATGGTACTAGGAGCGAATCATCATTTGCCATGAGGAGATTTCCCTCGTTCCCAGTTTAACGACTTAGGGGTCATCTGTTCCCAGTTTAACAACTTAGAGGTCATCTATTCTCAATTTAAAGACTTAAGGGTCTATTGGATTGGAATTTGGAATTTTGGTCTTAGGGTAGGCATCAATGTTGCTAACACTGAAGCACATGTGCCAGGAGCAATTCATCATTTGCCTTTCCCTATTGGGAAGCGATGTCTTAGGAGACAGGTTTAGGTCCCTATCACCTAAGGCTTTTCAATTTTATGAGCCGTAAGGGTCCCATAAAAGCATTTTCTCCCTACGAGTCGAAAGGATCTCGTATGTGTACTTTCTCCTTAGGAGTCGTAGGGACACCCAAGTGTATTTTTCCTTTGTGAGTCGTAAGGATCCCACGAAGGTGTTTTCTTATGAGTCGTGAGGATCCCGTAAGTTTGTTCTCCTCATGTATCGTGAGGACACATGAATGGGTCTTCCTAAATGGAGCATAATTCTAAGGGCGGAGACCAGCCGCGTAACTGGTGGTTGCGGTGGGGCATGAGTATGATGAGAATTATTTAAGCCCGTGGATTGTATACGGTAGCCAGTTTGGGGACCAACCTAGGGCTGGGAGAATTTTGAGAAATTGGATTTTGATTGGTGTCTGCATCGCTGCATTGGAATATGGTACCAGGAGCGACTCATCATTCGCCGTTTGGGGACTTAGAATTTGGATCTTGTTTGGCATCAGTATTGCTGCACTGGAATAATGCCAAGAGTAACTTATCATTTGCCCTGGGAGGACTTGGGATTTGGTTTTTGGGTCGGCATCAGCACCGCTAACATTGAAGCGAAATGCCAGGAGCGACTCATCATTTGCCATTGCCCGTCAGGGAGCGATGGCTCAGGAGACAGGTTTAGATCCCTATCACCTAATGTAAGTCTATGTAACCCACCCCGGTACTTACGGGGAGGCGGAAAGAGTAAAAATCAAATTTTTATCACAAGGGTACATAGACTAACCATGAGGGATCAAAAACTAACAAAGTAACTACAAGTTCTAGCTACTAGGTAAGATGGTTATACCTAGTTCTTGAACTCCTTCTCTTCTTGTTGTGGTCCTCTTTATTGCTAGCTCCTTAGAGTGGTGTAGACGGCTCCTCCTCGTCGTCTTCTCTTTGCCAAAGAAAGATCCACCCGAAGGCCTCTACCTTGAGCTCCTACCTCAACCAAGAAGTAACTAGAGTGCTTGGCTTGCTAGGCTAAGAACCCTAGAATGAGTAGAGAGGTGTTTTGATGGTTTTATCTCACAAAGCTTGGATTTTCAACACATGAAACACTTAAGCTTTTGAGAGAGAGGAAGAGGGAGAGCAATGCAAGAGAGAGAGAGAGAGTGAGCAAGAGAGAATGAGAGAATGAATCCCAACCTTGCTCTCATATGAGAGAATATAAGAATAATAATAATAATTATGAAAATTGTGATGGTTAGTTGATTTGACCATTATCATTTCACATTAAATGCTAATGCAAGCTTCAAGAAGTATCTTTGCAAAAGAAATCATCATGGTCAACAAAAGTCAACAAGTCAAATGGACAACCCAATCATAACCATGGCACAATTATCCTTAATTAATATTATTAATCATATTTCTCATTCTTATTAGGGTTTAGAAAAAGTCAACGGTCAAAAACCCTAATGAGGTTCCTCTACCTCTGTCAACTGTGCATACACACCCGCATCCGTGTTCTGAGGAACATGAATACAATAAGACAAAACCAATCCCAAAACAAATACTAGGATCTGGCTTAAACCAAAGCCCGCTAGTAATAACTGCCCGGACACCAAACGTGCACAAGTGCGCGTATGTGAACGAACCCCGTCGCAAAACCATGCGACCTCTACTCTGTTTTTCCCAAAGGTGAACAACCCTCTATGTGGGACTCTAAAGACTCGTCACTATGCTGGCAGTGGGTATAACCACAGGCCGCAAGCGGTACTAGCTGTACGTAACGGTCCCCAGGTAGATGCCAATAAGAAGACCGATGAGGTGAACCCATCCGAACTCCTACTGAGCCTGAATGTGACAATCTCCGTACAGTCCGGTCTGCTCGTCTGAGAGTATCGCATGTCGGGCCTAGGGGGCGGTAAACGCCAGTCCCCTAATAGCGGTACAAGTCGTGTCGGAGTGTAGCCCAGAACACCCTGAGAAACTACTAGAAACACTACCAGCAAATCTCGCTTGCCCTGGCCAGGGAATTTGTGTAATGGCTCTCTTAGACACAACGCGATATCAACTCTCAATACCGGGAGAGATGAATCCTGTCTAACCATCACTGCCTCCAAGTGCTTCGGGACTGCACCCAACTACTACCTGTTTGCACGACTCATTTGAGCCGTGGCAGGGTAGTAATCTAAGAACAGTGGGAACACACTCGAGGCGAAGTGACAGTGTCAAGTCAACAGACTATGCTGTACTCATGTCACCTGGGAACTGATAACTGACGATAGGTATAATACCAACCAACAGTTCCCAGCGAGTCCTGTCCAGTGTACTCGTAACCTAACGAGCACCCGCATACTATCTCCAGTACGACGTACTAATGGCTGCGGGACAGACCATCTCCCCTGCTGGGATGAGAAGCGCATACGCTAGTCTACTCCGGAGTATCGATTCCCCGTCTCGACAATCTTATGGCTAGAGACCTGTATAAGGATGTGCTTGTAGATTACCCAGCCCTCACTAGTGTGACTGCCATCACAACGCTGGTAATCAAGCAAAGATCCTAAGGGCTCCACTAATATGTATAAGCGATATGCTAAAAGAAACACATGCACATATTAAAGTAGAAACAAACCAAGTAGCATACTACCATTTTGAGCAAGATTGTCTATACAGCTGTGAATATCCCAAGCTTCCATTAAGTAATATACAAACTAGTATGATACAGTAATGGCCTCTAAGGCATATACACTAACAATCTCCTACTTACACTAGGGCCATGTACTGGCGTATCGAAGACCTATCATCTCGATCAGCCGCTCGAACTGAGTCTGGGGTATGGCCTTCGTGAGTGGATCTGCAGTGTTATTCTCCGAATCTACTCTCCTCACCTCGATCTCCTGGCGATCTACGATCTCCCTGATTAGGTGGTACCGCCTCAAAATGTGTCTGGACTGATGGGACCTGGTTCCTTCGCTAAAGCTATAGCGCCGTTGTTGTCACAATACAGCGGTATTGGATCAACAATGGTAGGAACCACCTGAAGCTCCGTGAGGAACTTCTTCATCCAGACAGTTTTCTTTGCGGCATCGCAAGCAGCTATGTACTCCGCTTCCATAGTTGAGTCAGCAACGGTTTCCTTCTTGGAGCTCTTCCAACAGACCGCCCCTCCATTGAGGGTAAAGACATAACCCGACATGGACTTGGAGTCATCTTTGTCACTCTGGAAGCTGGAGTCTGCAAAGGCCCCGATCTGGAGGTCTTTTCAGCCATGCACCAAGAACATCTCCTTAGTCCTTCTCAGGTACTTGAGAATATTCTTTACTGCTATCCAGTGTTTCTCCCCTGGGTCCGAATGATACCGGATTACAACGCTTAATGCATATGCTACATCTGGTCCGGTACACAACATCGCATAAATTATAGAGCCTATCGCAGATGCGTAGGGTATAGATGATATGCGAGCCCTTTCCAAATCAGTCTTGGGAGACATATCTTTGGAGAGGGTGATTCTGTGACAAGCCGGCAGATTACCGCGCTTTGATTCTTCCATACTGAATCGTTTCAGTATGGTGTCGATGTACCTCGACTGCGAAAGTCCCAACATCCTCTTAGATCTATCACGATAGATCTGGATCCCCAGAATGTAGTTGGCATCGCCCAAGTCCTTCATGGAGAACCTCTGTGACAAGAATCCTTTGATTGACTGTAGCATAGGAATGTCATTTCCTATTAGGAGAATGTCATTCACGTACAAGACAAGGAATACCACAGTTCTCCCTACAATCTTACTGTAAATGCATGGTTCATCCGGATTTTTGATAAAGTCGAATTTTTTGACAGTATCATCAAAGCAGATGTTCCAGCTCCGCGATGCCTGCTTCAGTCCATAAATGGACTTAAGCAACTTGCATACTTTACCGCTGCTCCCACTCTGAATGAAACCCTCCGGCTGATCCATATAGACGCACTCTTCCAAATTTCCATTTAGAAAAGCCGTCTTTACGTCCATCTGCCAGATCTCATAATCGTGGAAGGCGGCAATGGCAAGAAGAATCCGAATGGATTTGAGCATAGCCACTAGAGAAAAGGTTTCGTCATAGTCCAAACCAAGTCTTTGGCGAAAACCCTTTGCAACAAGTCTAGCTTTATAGGTTTCAACCTGCCCATCTACACCAATCTTCTTTCTGAAGATCCATTTGCAGCCTACGGGTTTTACCCCTTCTGGAGCAATGTCCAAAGTCCAAACTTTGTTGTGTACATGGACTCCATCTCGGTCCGCATTGCATCCAGCCATTTTACTGAGTCACCGCTCTGAATGGCTTGCTGGAAGCTAGTCGGCTCATCATTATCAATGATGCAATCCTCTCTATCCCCGTCTATGAGAAAGCCGTAGTATCTCTCGGGCGGATGAGACTGCCTACTACTCTTGCGGAGTGGCGCAGGAATGTTCCGTTCTTTCGAACCTTCTGGTTCTACTAAGCTTTCAGTAATAGCTCGTGGTTCTGGAATTTCTTCCAGTTCTATTGCGCTCCCACTTATCTGATTTTCTAAAAATTCAGTTTCCAAGAAGCAGGCATGACGAGAAACAAGGACCTTTTGCTCCTCTGCGTAATAGAAAACATACCCCTTGGAGTTCTTTGGATAGCCCACAAACTTACACTGTACTGAGCGTGCCTCGAGCTTGTCCGCATGCTGCTTTTTGACAAAAGCTAGACATCCCCATTGTTGGGGTAAAAATTTACACCCCGGTTGACCAAGTCAAAATCAAAGTCAACCCCAAGCCAGGTGGGCCCAAGCCCAGGTCAAGCGGGCCCATGTCCAAGTCGAGCTCGTAGCCAGCCTCCCCATGCCAACAACAAAATCATGTAATAAATAATTTTTATGTAATTGTTTATGCATGAATGTAAACAAAATGGGCATAAAGCCAATATTTTGTAAACCCATGGCTTATGTGCAAAAATGAAATGGCACATGAGCCATGGGATGGCTAAGATGCCATTTTTGTAAAGCCCAAGGGGCTATATGTAAATATGTAAGCCTATATAAGGCAACATGATGATGAATAAAAAGATAGACTCTTTCATTCCCCCAAAAACTAGGATTCTTTGTGCCTCCTGCTCCTTCTCCAAGGTTCTAAACCTTCTCAATTCTTTTGAATTAAATCAAAAGTTTTACTCTTTCTTTTCCAAAACTAAGTAGTTTTCCACCAGAAAACCCATAAAGGGGAACACAGATCTCCCATCAGATCTTAAAAAGGAGTGATTTTTAAAATCTCCTACTTCTTGATCTTCAAGATCCGGCCAAACAACAGAAGGAAGAAGAAGAACCCCCTTCATCAGCTTCAAAACATCCCAGGAGTTTAACTCCATACATATATACATAACAAATATTTCCTTTCCGAAGCATAGCTTCTGTTTCTTAGGCTAAAAGCCACTTTTTCTCGCCGGCGCTCAAGCGCAGAGCGCCCACGTGCCGACACGTGGCGCACTTGCGCTCACGCGCAAGCGCCCGAGCGCAAGTCGCCCACGTGCCGACACGTGGCGCGCTTGCGCTCAAGCGCAAGTGCCCGAGCGCAAGTCGCCCCGGTGCCGACACGTGGCGCGCTTGCGTTCAAGCGCAAGCACTCAACCGCAAGTGCCCGAGCGCAAGTCGCCCCGGTGCCGACACGTGGCACGCATGCATTCAAGCGCAAGCGCTCGAGCGCAAGTCGCCCCGGTACCGACATGTGGCGCGCTTGCGCCCAAGCGCAGGCGCTCGAGCGTAAGTCTCCCCCGTGCCGACACGTGGCGCGCTTGCGCAGGCGCTCGAGCGCAAGTCTCCCCCGTGCCGACACGTGGCGCGCTTGCGCTCAAGCGCAAGTCTCCCCCGTGCCGACACGTGGAGCGCTTGCGCTCAAGCGCCCAGCGTTCAAGCGCAGAGCGCCCACGTGCCGACACGTGGCACTCTAGCGCCTGAGCGCACAGCACCTAGGCGCACAGCGCCCAAGGTGCTGCCCCCACACATCCTTTGGATGCCTTTTCCCCCTTTCTTTCTTTATATATATATATATATATATACATATGTATACATATTTGCACACATACGGACCCCCGTAAAAACTCTGCGTGGCTCCTGATATATCCAAACCCCCCTTTCAAAACACAACACACGTACACTGCACATTGAGTTCGCATGACCAGTTTAACCCGTTAATCGGAGGTTCCCTCGTCCCAAAGGCGAGGGGTAATTAACGGCAGCTTAGTCCGCGGCTGCCGGAGATTCGGATCCCCACAATCAATAAACCCCCGCCTACCCTAGGCAAGGGGAATCTGTAGTACGCCTGACAAGCGCGCGCGTATTCCCATCTCAATGGGGTGACGAAAAACACCCTACACCCATGTCTTAAAGTGTTTAAGACAGGGTTTCTTCCCACTCTACATCTGATATGGTGTGGTAGGCACTGACTTAGTAGGAACTTGGTTCAAAAGATATGCAGCTGTTTCTAGTGCATAACCCCAGAAAGATCGTGGTAACTCAGCCTTACTCATCATGGAACGAACCTTATCCAATAAAGTTCGATTCTGCCTTTCCGATACACCGTTGTGTTGTGGTGTGTATGGAGGAGTAAGCTGAGAAAGAATTCCATTCTCTTGTAAGTAGCCCAGAAACTCGGCACTCAAGTATTCACCACCTCGATCAGATCTCAGTGTCTTGATATTTTTGCTTGTTTGTTTTTCAACTTCATTCTTGTATTCCCGAAATTTCTCAAAGGCCTCGGATTTATGCTTCATCAGGAAGACATGTCCATACCTAGAGAAATCATCCGTAAAAGTAATGAAGTATGAATAACCACTTCGCTCATGTGTAGACATTGGACCACACACGTCATTGTGTATGAGTTCCAAGAGCTCGCTCGCTCTTACTCCATGTCCAGTGAACGGAGTCTTTATCATCTTTCCCATAAGACAAGATTCACAAGTAGCATAAGATGATACTCGAACGGATTCAAGTATCTCTCTTTATGTAACTTTGTTAACCGTGTCTCATTAATGTGACCCAGTCTACAATGCCATAAGAAAGCCTGATTTGTGTCCGGAGACTTTCTTTTAAGTGTGTTCTGGACACTGAAAACTTGAGCTTGATTCAATACGTGTATTCCGTTTTCTAATGTACCTGACCCAATCAGAACTTGATTTAGGTGGATGTGGACCACATCGCTTACAAAAGTAAAATCATATCCTTCCTTAGAAAGTATGGATACAGATATGATATTACAAGTCATACTAGGTACATACAAACAGTTACGCAGAATCAATATCTGCCCACTTGTCAATCCAAGGTGATATTCCCCTACGGATTCAGCGTCCACGCTCATTCCGTTGGCAACCCTGAGAGTCATATAACCTATCCTGATAACTCTATGGTTTCTTAAAGTCTGTAATGAATTACAGATGTGAGATCCTGATCCGGTATCCAGTACCCAGGAAGTAGGGTTAATTGACGTACAGTTTTCTATTACAAACACACCCGAAGCCGAAGCCACAACATGCTTCGAATCCTGGCTACTGGCTTTGCTAGCCCTGCAATCCTTCTGCCAATGTCCTTTCCCGTAACAATAGGAACATCCCTCCTTTACTATATCTAGTCCCGAATCTTTTGCCCTTCCCTTTCCTTCTTCTTCCCTGGTTTCCTTCAGGGTGTAAGTAGACGGTAGAGACTGTAGAATTAAGTCAGTATTTGACCCGTTCTTCAACATGGTCTTCAGGTCCGTGAGCTCATCAAAATAGCTAGTCTCTGTAAGGACGTTGTCCCCTACAGATGACCCGAAAGCCAACCTCGCTTGAAGCAATTCGTTCGAGGTCTCATATCGTGCGATACGAGATTGCTCTCTATATAAATCTTTGTTATGGATGAAGACAGAAACTAAGTCCATCTTCTCGTGCTGCCTTTGGTATGCACCATCAACTGAGACCAACACGAGACACTTGGCATTCGCACAGTCTTTTTCCGATGACTTACGGATATCAATATCCGTGACAGAGAAAACTGGTCTTGAGACGGCATGGGTTTGATTAGTTAAGAGGTGTCCCAGCTTGTCATGGGTAATGGATATCTGGACAGACCTTTGCCAGTAATAACAGTCAGATTCGGTCATTTTATTATCTAGATGTAACCTATGTCTGGTCACTGGGTCGCTGCAATTAAGAGAGAGAGAAGAGAACACTTAGCATAATGCACTTGCAAGTTTAGATTGGTTTTTTAGTTTATCTAAATAGGATGGCTCCCACTGTTTCTTGAATCCTTCCTCAAACTATAAAAGAAGAATTAGTCGGGATTAATCTCATCGTACAATACTTACTTAACCGTTCAGCCAGGCTAGTATCGGTACTTCGAGAGAGGTTTTACGACGCTTTCGCGAAGTTCCTTAATTAAATAACCTCTTTTCCCTGTGGGCGTAGCCCCGCTAACACTTTTCTAGACACCTACTTGGTTTATAGCATTGATCATTAAGTGAAAAAGTCTCCCGAGGAGTAGCGGGTACTCACAGTAGGATCGGGATCCAAATATCATTATGTGATAATGCTGAAGGAATCCTACCAATATTATCAAACTCCAAATGGTATGCAGCACTAGCAAGTTTTAATTTCCTTAGAAACCCTCGATGTGGATTTTTGCCCCATGCTCTTAAGACCTTGACTAAGGCCGACAAATCATAAGTCACATGTCAAGTTCTACCCGTCATTGTCCAGTTTGATTTGAACCCACCCGTATATACCCTTGATTATGGCCAACAAAGTAATACGACTGTCCCAAACCAACGCATCTATCTACGCAACATATGAATACCCAGCAGCTACCAATCACTATGCCTTGACTAAGGCCAACAAACATAGCTTGAATACTATTGAATATTTATACGAAATGACGGAGGGCTACGAATGGTTTTGGCAAACCGTGAACGTAGTGAACTTGATATAATCGAAGGAACCTTGATAGCTTTTAAAAGGAGTGGTTTAAGCTCCGCGTTTTTTAAAAGTTTTCTGTTTTGGAAAAACCGAGTGGTTTTGAAATTGTTCCAACGATTTAACTTTGGTTTGTTTTCTTTGTATTAATTTAATGCGTCCCATCAATTATCCTACCATGGCAGAAAACAACGAAAATATGACGTACGCTTATGCCATCCGCATTCACCACTGGGCCCCGTCATCACCCGTTAGGTTACTTAACTAACGACAGAGCGGGGGCTGGACTAGCGCGGATGCAAAACATAAGCAACGCCTACTAGATATCATATATACATATATACATTCGTCAGATGCAATGATAGCCATTCCAGATCACAGATGAACACATTGGATATGCTAGGAATCCGCGTTTCATTCGAGCCTGCAACGAAAGACGTATTACACGGTTGCGATGAATAACCAAACCCCTCACTAGACCCCTACGGGTGCGGCAAACTACCCGCCAAGTACCCGAAGTGTAGCAACCTCCCTCCACAACATGAGTAGGCCACTCGGCACTTCAAAGTACCTGGTAGTTTATGCACCCCAGCTTGGGTCTATCCTAGGAGCAAAAACAATAAAAGAAATAATATACAATGGCGGCTACAAGCTCAACCCGGATGTGCGGCCATAAAAATAATATTGCATAATTTTACAATTATTACATCGAATGAAAAATGAAAACCCTCATCTCACATCCCCGGCTATTCATCGCGATGATCTAACAAGTTCATATCCACAAACCAACATCACAGATCACAGATATGTACAACCCATACTAATCGAACGTATAGCGATTAGCAGACGTTCAGTACATATATCACATTACAGATATAAACCAATTAGCTAAAATTTATAGAATTTCGATCAATATTTCAATTTGAAACTACCCCAAACACAACACTGTTCTCAGAAGAATCTGGGCAGAACCAAAGTATCTTAAAAATCACAAAACCAACACAGAGAACCCCAGAAGAAATTTGGTGCGCAGCCGAGTTGACTCGGCCGCGGATCCGCGGCGGATTACTTGGATCGACCGCGGATCCGCGGTCTTATGAGCCATTCAGGCGCCAAAATTTCTACAGTTTTCTCTAAAAAGCCTGCTTGTATTTTTAAGGTCTCTGGAAATATTTTTAGACCTGTTTTAAAAATCGGCAGAAAACACTAAATTTTGATGTATTTTGCGATTTTTTTTGGATAGAAGTTCTAAACACTTTGCTAACATGTTAGTTGTTGTTTAGCTAGACTCTGATACCACTGTAAGTCTATGTAACCCACCCCGGTACTTACGGGGAGGCGGAAAGAGTAAAAATCAAATTTTTATCACAAGGGTACATAGACTAACCATGAAGGATCTTTGCTAAAAAAAACTAACAAAGTAACTACAAGTTCTAACTACTAGGTAAGATGGTTATACCTAGTTCTTGAACTCCTTCTGTTCTTGTTGTGGTCCTCTTTGTTGCTAGCTCCTTGGAGTGGTGTAGACGGCTCCTCCTCGTCGTCTTCTCTTTGCCAAAGAAAGATCCACCTGAAGGCCTCTACCTTGAGCTCCTACCTCAACCAAGAAGTAACTAGAGTGCTTGGCTTGCTAGGCTAAGAACCCTAGAATGAGTAGAGATGTGTTTTGATGGTTTTATGTCACAAAACTTGGATTTTCAACACATGAAACACTTAAGCTTTTGAGAGAGAGGCGGAGGGAGAGCAATGCAAGAGAGAGAGTGAGCAAGAGAGAATGAGAGAATGAATCCCAACCTTGCTCTCATATGAAAGAATATGAGAATAATAATAATAATTAGGAAAATTGTGGTGCTTAGTTGATTTGACCATTATCATTTCACATTAAATGCTAATGCAAGTTTCAAGAAGCATCTTTGCAAAAGAAATCATCATGGTCAACAAAAGTCAACAAGTCAAATGGTCAACCCAACCATAACCATGACACAATTATCCTTAATTAATATTATTAATCATATTTCTCATTCTCATTAGGGTTTAGAAAAAGTTAGCGGTCAAAAACCCTAATGAGGTTCCTCTGTCTCTGTCAACTGTGCATACACACCCGCATCCGTGTTCCGAGGAACATGAATACAATGAGACAAAACCAATCCCAAAACAAATACTAGAATCTGGATTAAACCAAAGCCGCTAGTAATAACTGCCCGGACACCAAACGTGCACAAGTGCGCGTATGTGAACGAACCCCGTCGCAAAACCATGCGACCTCTACTCTGATTTGCCCAAAGGTGAACAACCCTCTGTATGGGACTCTAAAGACTCGACACTACGCTAACAGTGGGTTTAATCACAGGCTGCAAGCGGTACTAGCTGTACGTAACGGTCTCCAGGTAGATGCCGATAAGAAGACCGATGAGGTGAACCCATCCGAACTCCTACTGAGCCTGAATGTGACAATCTCCGTACAATCCGGTCTGCTCGTCTGAGAGTATCGCATGTCGGGCCTAGGGGGCGGTAAACGTCAGTCCCCTAATAGCGGTACAAGTCGTGTCGGAGTGTAGCCCATAACACCCTGAGAAACTACTGGAAACACTACCAGCAAATCTCGCTTGCCCTGGCCAGGTACTTTATGTAATGGCTCTTCTAGATACAGCGCGATATCAACTCCCAATACCGGGAGAGACGAATCCTGTCTAACCGTCACTGCCTCCAAGTGCTTTGGGACTGCACCCAACTACTACCTGTTTGCATGACTCATTTGAGCCATGGTAGGGTAGTAATCTAAGAACAGTGGGAACGCACTCGAGGCAAAGTGACAGTGTCAAGTCAACGGACTAAACTGTACTCATGTCACCTGGGAACTGATAACTGACGATAGGTATAATACCAACCAACAGTTCCCAGCAAGTCATGTCTAGTGTACTCGTAACCTAACGAGCACCGGCATACTATCTCCAGTATGACGTACTAATGGCTGTGGGACAGACCATCTCCCCTGTTGGGATGAGAAGCGCATACGCTAGTCTACTCCGGAGTATCGATGCCCCGTCTCGATAATCCTACGACTAGGGACCTGTATAAGGATGTGCTTGTAGATTACCCAGCCCCTACTAGTGTGACTGCCATCACAACGCTGGTAATCAAGCAAAGATCCTAAGGGCTCCACTAATATGTATAGACGATATGCTAAAAGAAACACATGCACATATTAAAGTAGAAACAAACCAAGTAGCATACTACCATTTTGAGCAAGATTGTCTATACAACTGTGAATATCCTAAGGTTCCATTAAGTAATATACAAAGTAGTATGATACAGTAATGGCCTCTAGGGCATAAACACTAACACCTAAGGCTTTTCAATTTTATGAACCGTAAGGGTCTTATAAAAGCATTTTCTCCCTACGAGTCGGGAGGATCTCGTAGGTGTATGTTCTCCTTAGGAATCGTAGGGATCCCTAAGTGCGTTGCTCCTTTGTGAGTCGTAAAGATCTCACGCAGGGTTTTTCTCCTCACAAGGTTGAGAGGATTTTGCGAGTGTATTTTATCTCTTTTCACGAGTTTGCGCCCTTTCGGGGTTTCACAAACTCGCCGGCAGTCCTGCTGTTTTTACTCATGGAGCCCTTTCGGAGTTTCATCCGTGCCCGTTTTGTTTGTGGACATACGGTTTTTTATTCCTTTTTCTTTTTTTTTCTTTTTTCTTTTGCCGCTGGTGGGACTTTAAAAGTAATCTCACCGGCAGGACTTGGGAGAGATAGGGGTCGTTTACGCCCGTGGATTGATACGGTTTTACAGGGTGTATGATCTTGATCGTAGGGCTGGTGTGCTCAATTCGCCTGCGACTTGGACCATTCACGCGTAGTATTTCTTAAGATATCGGTCATTGATGGGTGCATGGGCCTTTCTCCCTCGACATTTATCTGTTGGTAGGATCCTCCATCAAACACTTTCTCGATGACGTATGGTCCTTCCTAGTTTGGCTCGAATTTTTCCTTGGCATGTCGGTTTGGGGTGATCGGTCTTTTGAGGACCGACACCAATTCACCTTTCTTGAAAGCGCGGAGACGGGTTATCTTGTTATAGGCTCGTGACATTTGGGCTCGGTATAGCTCCAGATTTTGCTGCACCGCGTGCCTCTTTTCTTCGAGGGCGTCGAGCTCTTCAAGCCGAAGGAGCACGTTTTCCTCCTCCGTCAACTCGTGCTGAACGGCCATTCTTAAGCTTGGAACTTCGATTTCGAGGGGGAAGACCGCCTTCACTCCGAAGAGCAATGAGTATGGAGTGGACTGAGTTGGAGTACAGTATGTGGTACGATATGCCCACAATGCCTCATGAAGTTTGAGATTCCAGTCTCTCTTGTTGGCTGAAGCATTTTTCCTCAGGAGCTTGCATAGAGTCTTGTTGAAGGCTTCGGCTAGCCCATTGGCTCTTGGATTATAGATAGAGGAATATCTTCAGTCTATTTTGTGCTGAGTAGCGAATCTTGAGACTTTAAAGCTCTTGAAAGAAGGCCCGTTGTCAGAAATGATTCTTCTTGGCGTACCGAAACGGTATAGAATATTATGCTGGAAGAATGTCAGAATATCTTCTGTCTTGACTTCTTTTAGCGAGACAGTTTCAGCCCATCTGGAGAAGTAGTCTGTTGCAGCCAGTATGAACCGGTGGCCTTTAGATGACGGAGGATCAATTGGACCAACTATGTCGATGCCCCAAATTTCGAAGGGCCGCGACGCCACCGTAGAATGCAGCGGATTAGGATGCTTGTGAATGAAATCACCATGGATTTGGCAGAGATGGCATTTCTTTGCATGCTCTTCGCAATCCCTTATCATGGTGGGTCAATAATATCCAAGCCGTTTTATCTGAAGCCGCATTTTGGGGCTGGACTGGTGAGCCCCGCAGACGCCTGAGTGAACTTCTTTCATGATCTTTTGGGCTTCGGCCAATGACAAACACCTGAGCCATAGTTGGTCATATGACCTGTGATATAGTGTGTCATTTACAAACACGTATCGGAGGGCTCTCTTCTTCAACCGAATCCTTGCAGATTTTCCTTCGGGAAGATTGTCGTATCGGAAGTACTCTATGAAGGGTTCTCTCCAATCGGGCTCGTCTTGGATGATCGAAGCTTCTTCGGCAGGAGTGTTCTCTTATTCTACGCTTTCTTCTTCACGCAAAGTGGCTGGAGGCAGAATTTTTCGGCTTGTGACTATGATTAGAATTTCGTCCATTTCAGGATCAGCCAGCTCTTTAGCTAAGCGAGCGAGTACGTCGGCTTTTCCGTTCAACGCTCTAGGGACTCTCATTAGTTCAATGTGAGTGAACCGTTTCATGAGTTCCACCACTCGGCTTCTGTACCGAGCTAACTCGGGTTTGTATATCTTATAGTCGCTGCTTACTTGGTTGACGACAAGCTGGGAATCACCGTAAACTCGTAACCGAAGGATTTCCATTTCTATGGCGAGCTCCAAACCAGCTATTAGAGCTTCATACTCGGCCTCATTGTTTGTGCGAGGCTCGGTGAGAGCAAAAGAACACCGTTGGGTTCCCATTAATGGCATGATGAACACCAATTCTATCCCTGCTTTTATCTCCGGGATGCTTGATTTGCTGGAGGTCCTCATTGATGAGGCTCCGTCAAAGTAGAGCTCCCAACATGGCTCATCTTCCTCGAGGTGTAGCACTTGTTCGTCGAGTAACTCGCAATTGAGCGGTGACCCTTCTGGAACGGGATGAGCAGCAAGGAAGTTTGCAAGAGCTTGCCCTTTTACTGCTTTCTGAGGAGTATAAACTATGTCAAACTCAAGTAGCATGACAGCCCATCTTTCCATTCTGTCGGTTAGGCTTGCCTTGGTCATTAAATATTTGAGCGGGTCGACTTTGGAGATCAGCATAACCAAATGAGCGAGCAGATAGTGCCTCAGCTTCTTCTCAGCGAACATCAGAGCCAGGCATTGCTTTTCGATCGGGGAATAGTTGTGTTCCGCCCCGACTAAAGTTCGACCGAAGCAATGTTCCCTGATAAAAATCAGAAAACACCTCAATAAGATATCACGTGTTTACACATGACCAAGGGTCACGTGTTGACACGTGATCTCTTTATAGAATTAAATTCTAATCAAACAAAATAGTAAACAAAACGGCTAAAGACAGACCCCACGGGGTATCATGTGCTCACACGTGACCAAGGGTCACGTGCTGACACGTGATGGTCCTTCAGCCCAGTTAAAAGACAGAATTAAATTCTGAATGAGAGAGGGTCACGTGCCAACACGTGATAGGCTTTGAAAGCCTTATAAGTTGATAGAATTAAATTCTAATTAAGGGAAATCAAAGACCCTAACTGGGAAAGTATTTTCTTTAAATCTTTCCAAACAAAAAGGACTATGCTCTGTAAAGTGGAGCACCGTTGGATTAAAAATCCAATGGTGATTAAAAATCACCAATTTATGGAAAGATTTTATACAAGGAAAGATTTCCCTAAGTTTCACCAAAAATAACAAATAGAATATCTTTTGGATTAAAAATCCAATGGTGAATAAAATTCACTGAGTGATTTAAAAGATCATATTAGTTATGAAAAAACAAACAAAATCTTTCAATAAAAGATTTGCTAAACAAATTGATTCTTTTCCTTCTCCTATAAATAGGAGCCAAGAAGAGAAAAAAGATATAGAATTTTGGATCTTGAAATTTTCAGAAGGCAAATAGCAGAAAGAAAAGAAAGGAGAATTTAATTCTCAAGAAAAGAAACCCTAGGTGAGAAAGGGGAAAAGGGATCAAAACTTCATAAAACAAAAAAAGAGAATTTAATTTTCAATCTAAGAGTTTAACTCTTCTGCAAAAGAACTTAGTTCTTCCTCTGGTTGAAGATCTGCAGAAGCAAATCTCCCCACAGGTTGAGAATTTAATTCTCATCGGGAAGATTCTGCAACGCAGATCCAAAATTTAGAAGGAGAATTGAGTTTAGAGAATTTAATTCTCCCAATTCCCAGGAATTTAATTCCTCCAGGATAAAACCAAGGTTTAACCCTATATGAGAATTCAATTCTCCTAAATTTATAGAAATTTAATTCCTTCAAGATAGACAAAACTATGGTTTAACCCTACTTGAGAATTTAATTCTCTCAAATTCACAGAATTTAATTCCTCCTAAATGAAATTAGGGTTTCACCCTACATAAGAATTTAATTCTTCCACATGCATAGGAATTTGATTCCTTTAAAAACTAAATTAGGGTTTAACCCTACAAAGAATTTAATTCTTAAAAATAAAAAGACTCGAAAGATCTCCATGCATGTAAAGAACTAGATCATGTGTCCCCACGTGACCCCTAAACAGATCCTCCAAAAATGAGAAGGAAAAAGCTTTGAGGCAATACCTCACGTGCCCCCACACGACCCTCATAATATAGGGAACAAAAGCAAAGGCAGAATTGGCTTTGGGCGCTCTCACGTGTTACCACGTGACCTCTAATAAATGCCTTAATAATCAATGCACAAATATCCATCACGTGCCAACACGTGATGGCCAGAAGATTAAAAGTGTTTAACACTTATTTGCAGAACAAAGTAAAGGAGATCTGGCCCCACCTTTAGGTGCCCTCACATGTCCCCACGTGACCCCTTCCTCTCTAGTATTTAACACTAATTTGAGCGTTTTATTTCCAGTGTTTAACACTGTTGTCCTATAGTGTTTAACACTACTTTGAGCATTTCATTTCTAGTGTTTAACACTGTTGTCCTCTAGTGTTTAACACTATTTTTAAGCCAATCTTAGCCAAATTGGCTAAGTTTCCAGAGGCAAAAACCTCTCCTTTAACTAAACCTCAAAGTTGAGTAAAACTCAGAACTACAATATTTAATGCTCAGTCAAAGATAAAAATGTTATCAGAGACCTCAAACTCTTGTGTAGCATTGCTAAATGATGGGGGGCTGAACCCAGACAAATGTCTAATGGTCCAATAAAGGGCCAATATTTCAAACTTAATTAGACTTAGCCCAAGTTGGCCATAAGTCCTCAATTCAGATTTAACTGAGCCAATGTGCTCATAATCTAATTAATTGATCTTAGTTCCAAATTGGACTACAGATCCCAAATCAACTTTGGTTCAAAGGTACATCTCTCCACTCCTTTGATATTTGTCGTTGTAATCCTTCAACGTCTTCAGAGAGGTGACGGGTCCCGACAACCACACATTTCACGGACTATGATGTCCTTAAACTTGACTGTGGGGTCTTTAAACTCATGGACTATGATGTTCTTAATCTCGACCGTGATGTCTTTAAAGTAATATTGGACTGTGGGGTCCTTAAACTCATGGACTATGATGTCCTTAACCTTGACTGTGAGGTCTTTAAACTCACGGACTATGATGTCCTTAATCTCGACCGTGATGTCTTTAAACTAACATTGGACTGTGGGGTCCTTAAACTCATGGACTATGACGTCCTTAACCTTGACTGTGAGGTCTTTAAACTCACGGACTATGATGTCCTTAACCTCGACCGTGATGTCCTTAAACTAACAATGGACCGTAATGTCCTTAAACTAACAATGGACCGAGATGTCTTTAAACTAATAACGGACCATAATGTCCTTAAACTAATCGATCCCAATGTCCCTAAACTAAACAATAGAGTCCAATTTCTCTTTTGTTGGATCTAAACGACCCCGTTAAGTTGATCTTAGTCTAAAATGAGACTAACGTATCCTTAACAAACATTTAAGTTGATCTTAGTCTCAAATGAAGCTAACGTATCCTTAAACCCAACCCCTAAACCCAAATCTAAGAAGATACGAGTTTGGACTAGTCCATGCCCTACGGGAGACAACATAAATTAGTCTCCGTATACAATCCACGGGCAACCAAAAACAAAACAAACACCCACGACACGAAGTGGCCATCTGGAGAAGGAGAAAGTTGTTACCGTGATGCGGTAGCGTAATTAACTGCAGGGGCTTGCGCCTGCAGGGAAGAGCGTCCCCACAATCAAAAACCCCTCATCAACGAGGGGGAATCTGACGAAGTCTGCTACATCGGCCGCATCCATTTAAACCTTCGATACATGGTGCTATAAATCAACTTGGCATCTTCGGAGAGGTGGACGGATAGCACCAATTAGCATCTGCTCCGAAATTCAAGCAAGACGGACCTGCGCGGTCGCGTCTCCGTGTTTCCGGAGGGGAACAGGTAGTAGAGGGCATTCTCTTTTCCCTCCTCGTTGTTCTGGGCAAGGAGCGCACCGAGTGACTCATCTAGCGCGGCAGTGTAGAGAATCAGTGGTTTATTTGGAATGGGAGCGGCCAGCACTGGAGGGTGCAATAAGTATTGTTTGATGGTTTCAAACGCTTCTTGACATTCGGCATCCCAGACAAAAGGAGCTCCTTTCTTCATGAGCTTTGAGAAAGGCCTACGTCTCCCCGATAAATATGAGATAAACCTCCATATATAAGCAAGCTTGCCTTTAAAAGATCTTAGCTGCGTCAGACTCATTGGAGGGGGAATCTCCATGATTGCCTTTATCTTTGATGGGTCAACTTCGATCCCTCGATGTCGGACTATGAATCCTAGGAATTTTCCCGATGACACGCCAAAAGCTCACTTTAGAGGATTCATCTTTAGATCGTATTCCCTCAGTCTGGTGAGAACGGTCCTAAGATCTTGGATGTGGTCGGCCTTGGCTTTAGTTTTCACGACCAGATTATCAACGTAGCATTCGACGACTTTATGGATTAGGTCATCAAAGATATTGGTCATTGCCCTTTGATATATAGCACCTGCGTTCTTCAGTCCGAACGACATCACTTTGTAGCAGTATATTTCGATCGGGGTTCAAAATACTGTGTGTTTCTCATCCTCAGGCAACATCTTGATCTGATTATATCCAGACTAGCCATCCATAAAGGTGAACAGCTCACAATTTGAGGTGTCATCGGCCATCATTTCCATGACCGATAGCGGGAAGTCGTCTTTAGGACAAGCCTTGTTGAGGTCCCTGAAATCGACACAAACTCGGATCTGCCCATTTTTCTTTTTCACTGGGACTATGCATGCGATCCAATCCGCATATTTCTCTTCCCTGATGAAACCAGTATCGATGAGTTTCTTGGTTTCCTCGATGACCTTTTCTTCCAGTTCCCTTCTCATTCTTTGAGGAGCTTGTTTGACTGGCTTGACATCTAGAGAAATAGCCAGTTTATGCACGACCACTTCAGGGGAAAAGCCAGGCATTTCTTTGTATGTCCACGCGAAGTAGTCGACGAACTCATGCAGCAGGGCAATTATCTGCTCTTTCATTTCCTCTGACAAGAGTGAGCTGATGTAGGTCAACCTTGGATTATCGGGCGTTCCTAAGTCAATCTTGGTTAGCTCGTCAAGTTGCTTGTCCACCTTCTTCGAGCTCTTAAGGAGCTTCTTCTGGCTCGGCTATCTCGTCATCATCATTTGATCTTTCGCTGGCTTCACCAACATAGATCATGTAGCATGCTTTGGAATCAGGTTGAATGAAGCCTATGCCTCGTCTATCTGGAATCCGTCCATCGATGAGTGCTCGGACCTGGGGTGGATGACATAGCCCTTCATAAAACTTTGCTTCGGACTCCGTTTGATATAACCGGCATCCGCACCTTTTTAAATATTCCCGCATCTCGGGCGTATAGTATCTGGGATTGAGGACGGCCCTTATGCCTCTCTCATAGGGAAGGCACGCGCCAGACAAATCGTCCGGGTGCACAACATGATTTGACCGATAAAACAGGATGCCCTTCTGTCCACTTTTCCTCCCGGGAACGTAGAAAGTTTTCAGCTGGTCCACGGTAGAGACTAATAATGCATCGATCTCATCACACATCCGCTTCGGCACCCTTGTGATGGCTAGGAACCCTTCTCCAACTTCAAAGGTCTCTCATAGCTTCGCTATTCGCTCAACAGCCCGATTTGCACAGCTGTTGCAAGAAGGATCCCCTTCTTTTGATTCTTCAATGTCACTGCCTAAACGAAAGCGGATTTTGCTGTCGGATGGGCCTTCAGTATCAGATTCGTCCGTATCGCTACCGAAATGAGGGAGGGTTATACGGAAGGATGGACTTCCAGCGTCGGACTCATCAGTGTCACTGCCGAAACGCGGACGCACATTGGGGTTTCTGCTTTTGAAAGTGACAGCCGGCTCAGACTTGCTTTTGAGTTTCGGGGCTACTCTGTCTTTGGTCAGCTGTGGCTCAGCACTTTGGAGGTTCACAAAATACCGAGAATCTTCATATCGGATTTCATGCACACCGAACGGCTGGATGTCTCCGTCAGTGCGTCTTTCTTCACCATTTTTAGTATACTTCATACATTGATGGAGAGTTGATGGAACGATACTGTAATCATGGAGCCACGACCGTACCAAGAGAATTTTATAAGACGTGTCAGCGTTGATCACGTATATCTTAGCTTCAGTTTGCAGATCCCTGAATTTGATTGGCAAAGCTATAGACCCCAGAACTTGCTGGAAGTTTTGATTGAAACCTTGAATGACAATCATTTCCCTTGATAGGTGTCGGACGTCCATTGACAAACTCTTCAAAGTCCGCAAGTTCATGATGTTCACTGAGGACCCCGGATCAATCAATATGCAATTAATCCGATCTCCGTCGCTGTACCCGGTCACGTAAAGCGGCTGATTATGCTCAGCCGTTCCCAGTAGCAAGTCTTCATCCTTAAACGTGATTGCGGCGGCATGCAAAGCGTATTAGGTTTCTTTCATATTAATTTTCACAAAACGAGCCTGATACCGCTTGGAGTTTTGTAGAGCGTGAATGAGAACATCTCTAAGCTCCTTAGATAGGACCAAGGTATCGTAGATGCTCAGGAGAGACGGAATCTTCCGGAGATGAGCCAAGACATTATAGTCCACCGAGAAAGGGCTTGAGTTTTCATTAGCCGGTTCTCTGCCATCTTCCTCATTAGCCACCTATTTTTCCTTTCCTTTTGGGGCGTTGCCCAGATTTGGCGGCAGAGCCCTGCCGCTTCTGAGCTAGATTTGGTTGGCCCTTGTGGCGAGCTCCTCGTCCTCTTCGGGAAAACAGAGCTCCTCCTCAGAGTTGCTGCCAAGATGGATGGCGTAGCATGTCACTATAGGGATATCTTCATTGGAGTCTTCTTTTAACTCCTCCAGAATTTCAACCGCTTCTATAGGGAGGAACTCCTTCAATTGAATCAGAATTCTTTCCTTCTGTTCATAGTCTTCGAGGGAATCGATATATTTTTGAATGGTCGATCTCCCTACAGACTCTTTTTCGCGCCGAGCTGCACTTTTCTTCTTCTTGAACTTTTTGGATTTTGAGCCTGATGGAGCCACATTGGCAGCTGGAATGGTAGGCTTCTTCTGTCCTTCCCATTCCGTCCTGGGCTCTTTCTGAAGTAGGTTTAGCATCTTCTTCGTCTTAAGATATGTGCTTACTCCAAGGAGGCTGCGGTGAGTCGATTTCATTTCTCAGGGCAGCGGGTTCGGCTGTCTGCTCCCAGAAGGCTTCAGCTTCTGTCTGTATAAAGTTGGTAGTTGCAACTTGATTGTTCACCAACACACTTTTGGACAGCTCGATCTCTCCAGCCTTGTACTGCTTCTCGACCCAGTCTTTGAAGATATAGCAATCCTCGATCGCATAGCTCACTACTCGGTGGTACGGGCAATACAGGGAATTGTCGGTCATTTTCGCTTCTTGAGGTCTTTTCGACTCCGGCAATTGTAGACCGTTGTTCAAGCCATCTTTAAATATCTTGCGGACCTTGTCCCTTCTGAAAGGGTAAATCTTGTTCTTTTTCTCCTCTAGGGAAGGCCCATCTCCTCCCAACAATGGCTTTCAAGACCGGTTAGTTTTGGAATCGCTTGCCCTTCGCTTGTCTTCATTGTTGGATGCATTGAAGACATTGGTACTGCTGGAACTCCCGCTTCTACGGTTGTTATCCCGCTTACTTTTCCAAGTCTTGTCTCTCTGAGAGTCCCGGGTAAACTCTTGTTTTGAGCGTTCCAGCATTTGGACTTTCTTGGTTAGCTCTTGAAACGTCTTGAGGCCTGCTGTACACAAGAATGGGACCATCCAATTGCTGAGGTTCCCAATGAGAAGGCTGACGGACTGGTCCTGCTCCAGCAGCGGTTCGCACTTGACTGTGAAATTACGCCATCGGGCGATAAAGTCGGTGTTGCTTTCATTCTTCCCCGGCTTAGTCCTCACAAGGTCAGCAATGGAGATTTTATCACTGACACTCATGAACCTCTGCCGAAACAGAGATTCCATTTGGGCAAAGGTAAGGACGGACCCGTCTGGTATACTCGCGTTCCAGTCGAAAGCGACACCGGTCAAGCTGTTGACAAATTGACGAAGAAGGAGTGCATCATTGCCCCCTGTATTTCCGCACGATGCCTTAAAGTGGGCAACATGCTAATTTACATTTCCCGTCCCGTCAAATCTTCCGAACTTAGGAATGATGTAGCCGCTCGGGAACTCGATCAGATCGTACTGTGTGGGATATGACCGCCCACTACTGCCAATTTCTTTTTGAGCTTCAGCTTCGGCCACCAATATTTTAACCTTGCTGGTGACCAAATACATTATTTGATCTTGTGTTAGCGGGATAGTGCTATTTACGGCCAAGGCGTCCCCAGAAGCAGAATGTGGCCTGCTTTCGTGCGGCTCGACCAGTCTTGGACCCAAAAGGACAGGTATCGGCCACTTCGGATTGTCATCATCCGGCTCATGAGTAGCGACTTGTGCTTGATTGGGAGACGCTCGAGCAATTTGAGCCGTAAGCTGCATCACAACGTTCGTTAGGTCGTCAATTTTCGAATAGAGCTTGGTGATTAGTCGAAAATATTGCATCTTTTTACCGGCAATTTCCCTATCATTTGCATTCATATAGAAGTGTTCGGCATTCATATTTCACATATTAGCAAATCTGTCGCAAAATATCAGATTACATGTGTTAGACCTTAAAACCGGCATTTCTAGGGAAATTGACTGCATTTCATAGCATGGCATCATTTCTATATATCGCAACCCGTGTTTTGAAGTCTGTGCAGTAAAATCAGAAGCTTGCTCAAATCTACACCGCTAAAAGATACGCCAACACAATGATTTCAGTTCTGGTATCAATCCAAAGGGACAAACACAAATCAACACATCAGATAAAGCCCCAAATGTTAGCCTAAGACCACAGAAGAAGACCCAACCTATGAAGCCACTACTTGGCCGCGGAACCGCGGCCGGAGCCGGCTTAATCCGCGGTTCCGCGGCGGATTTGCCACGTCAGCACCTAAGCTTTGCATCAAAATTCTTCATTCAGGGCCCACATTCATCTCATATACTTCAAGTTCCAGAAGACTCCAGAGACTTCTACCAGATCAGCAAACTAGGGTTTCTAATGCTTAATTAATCCTAGCTTAAAGACTAAGCTAGCTCCTAACAAACTACCTTCTAGAAGCCTCAACAAACTTTTGGAGGGAATTGTAATTTCAAACCTAGACATAGGGTTTAGGAGATCTATAAATAGGACCCTAGGCTCATTTGTAAAAGAGGATTCATTGAAGGAAATTATTCATTCTATTGATCCATTCATTGATTCATTCATTGTTGTTGAGTAGAAACCCTAGTTCTTCTTCTACCCAACAACAACCACCTCCAAACCCTAACCCTAATCCAATCCACAAATACCCACTTCAAGATTCATGGAGTTCAAGCCAAGCAAGTCTTCTACAACCCTTTAGAAGCAAAGCCGGAGTTCATCGGAGCACGAGGTCGAAGCGATCCAAGACTCAAGAAGCCGAGCGATGCAAGATTCAACGAGCGATGTTCCTTCCTCTTGTAATTCTTGAGAGTTGTAACTTCTTGTTGATATAATAAAGGTGAAGATTCTTTAAACTTGTTTACATTTCAATTCTAGCATCATGATTTCATTTCGATTCTTGAATATATTCTTTGTGATGATGTGTGAATAAACTCCGCTCGTGGAGGAATCGAGATGATTGTAGAATGATGGTGTTGATGAATCTTTAAACATTTTCTTAAGTCTTATAGCAATTGTAAATTCTTGAAAATAGAATGATCGATGATCTAGATTGATGTGAAATGGGTTCTTGATTCTTTTCGCACGATCTAGAAATTCAAGAATCGATCATTGTATCTTCAAGAAGCTATCTAGCGAATGTGATTCATCGAAAGGACAAAGGATAGGACGAAGAACCCTAATTCTTCGCAAGATCCTTAAACCTCGATCAATCGACATCGAGTTAGTATCAATTCGCTAATGGATAAGAAATCGTATTCTTGAATCTTCATCACATCTACAATCTAATCGATTCCTACGAGCATTTTACTTCAAATCTTGAAACCCTTAAGTGATTGGAATTCAAAGAAACTCGATTCTTGATATTTATCATTTTCGTGATTCTTGATTAAGAATAGTGACACTTGAAACATTTGATAAATCTTGAATCATGTTGTCTTTTCTTCGCAATTAACTTTTCAATTCAAACAATTTGAACATTGAAACGAATCGCACAATCCCTGTAGACGATCCGCACTCGCTTACGATCTACAACTGACACCGTAATTGATTGCGGTCAAATATAATTCTTTGGTTGTGATTTCTTTATACAATTTTCTAAATACCGATACAAGATACTTTTATCGATCAAATGAAACCGTTATCGGGAAGCAATTTATTCGATACTTGCTTTTACATCCCAATCGAGAAATACATTAAATCAAATGGCGCCATTGCCGGGGATAGTGCGCTAATTGTTCGTATTTTGAAATTTGAGTTGAAAAATTTATTCCATTATAATTTTTAGATCTAAACTCGCACAAACCCTAATACGTGTGTTGTGATTTGATTGCGAGGAAATCTGGAATCATTGGAGCTTGGATAAAATTTTTGTGAATATTCCAGAGAGCTGAAGGAGTGAACAGAAATTCATTGTTAAAATTTTGCACAGAGATCCGCACAGAAGACCGCGGTTCCGCGGTGGGAGCCTCCTATTGCGGCGGTTCCGCGGCGGCCTAGCTGCTTTAGTGTACCAAAATTTCTCTGTAAGCTTCTCACTTTCTTATCTTCTCCCTCATCTGCTCCAATTAACAATTTCCTGCAGGTTTCTTTGCAAATAATCGCAGCGCCGCAAAAGCAAAATAAAAATTTGTGCGTGTTTTGATTTTTGGTTGTTTGCATATTAATACGGATATTAAGGGGCACGGCCAAATCCAAATTAGGTGGGGAGTTCATTACCCTTCCTAGGCCCCAAAAATCGCAAAACTTGCATCCGCATTGACCCTCATTAATTAAAAAATATCTAGAGATGACTCTATGGACCGTCGCGCTCACTTAGGACAGAAGAAGGCCGTGGGTAATTCATTGCTTATCCGCGTTTTCTTATGGTGCCTAGGCAAGTGTGTCTAAGGCTAGTGGTTTTTAATTAGGCCCACTACTTACGTAGTGGAGTACTTTCCCACTTACCCGGCACTTATCCGGCTACAGGGGGACAAGGAGGCAGTGGAGGATTCTATCCTGCGACTTGTCTTTGGGCAGTTAGGAGCGGTCTAGAGCCGGACCTAGGTGACCACTAGATTCTAGGGTTTTGTGTGTTGCATTTGTTGTGTCGCATCATTTTTTCAAAAATCCGTCCATTTTCAAAGCAAACACCGCATTCATTTACCCCTAATTATAAGTCAACGCTGCCACTTGTACTAACCCATTTTAGTGCAAGATAGGCTGGACACGGGATTCTAGTGCCCGTTTAGTCCGCGTACCCTTTATCGACTCCGAAGTCGATATTTCTCCATTTACCTTTCCTTTACCCACTACCACACCCACTCCGATGGATCCACCTCCATCAAACTTCTTTAACCCTAATCTGCCGCCGTCCGTTGGTGCGCAGAATCCACTCCGCATCTCTCTCCAGGAGAGGTGCTACCATATTCGAGGTCCTCTTTCGACCTGCTTATCCACACCACCAGCCAACGGGGATAACTTTGAGATTAAGCCCCAGTATATCAATCTTTTACCCAAATTCCACGGACTCGAGACTGAGGACGCTTACGTTTTCATTACCAAATTTGAAAACGTATGCACAATGATGGGTACGTCACAACTTTCAGTGGATGCTATGCGTCTACGACTTCTTCCATTTACTTTGTGCGATATAGCCGAGAAGTGGCTATATAACACTACCGCACACTCTATTACGAATTGGGAAGAATTCGTCGCTGCATTCCTTTAGAAATTTTACCCAATACAAAAGATAGCTCGAATCCGTAGCGAACTGAATCAATTTGCCCAGCTCCCTACTGAACCATTCTCTAAATGCTTTGAACGTTTCAAGGATCTATTGGTTCAGTGTCCTCATCACGGCATCCCGAGATGGGAGCTTTGCCGAATCATTTATGAGGGCATTAACCCAAACACTAAACAGAGCCTTGAAAACATGTGTCAAGGTACTTTTATGACCAAAGATGATGGGGAAGCTTGGAAGTATTTAGAAGAGTTCGCTGAAAAATCACTACAGTGGGAGAGTGCAACCCAACCATTGAATAGGGGTGGCATACACCAAATAGATGTGTCCATAGGTGTTCGAGCTGAAATGGCAGCAATGCAAAAGAAGCTCGACGCTATGGAACACAAATTTGCAGCAGCCTCCCTAAACCCAATGTCGCTCCCCAAAACTGTTTGTGGGTGCTGTTCTGATCCGTCTCATTTAACAGAAGAATGTCCATTAAACTCTGCGTTTCAAAGTCACGAGCATTCTAATGCCGCATTTCAAAGACCTAGAAACGATCCATATTCTTCCACGTACAATCAGGGTTGGAGGAATCACCCGAATTTTGCTTGGAACCAAAACCAATCTCAAAACACGGTTCCAAACACGAATCAATTTCAAAAGGCTCTTCCTCCACTACAGCAACCCCTTTAACTCACTCAGCACCCCTACCAGTCACAAAATTTTCAAAACCAGGTCAACACTCCTGCACAATCTAATCCTATGACCTGTTCTGACGAGTTCTGTCAATTCACTCAAACCATGAAATCACTTTTGTCAAATTTCATAGAGGTTTCGGCTGAGGTTAGATCTTCCGTCGGTGAGATAAAGAAAAACTCAGCGTCCCAAGCTGAGAGTATCAGAACGATGGAAGCTGAAATCGCACGACTTAAAGCCGAAATGAGTGCGAGAGAAAAAGGGAAACTTCCCTCTCAACCCCTACAGAATCCTGGGCATTACAATGTAAATGCCGTCACAACGTTGAGATCGGGAAGAGTGCTGAACAACCATGTTGGGGAAGAAGTTGATGATACTAAAAATCATATCAACGCCCCTGCTGAGACCTTTCCACACACACACACTTCTCCTTCTGATCCTTGTTCTTCTACCACACCACCTTCTAGCGAGCATATTCTCCATTTCCCACTAGGCTCGACACCTCAGTATAGCTCTGCTCATTCTCCACAGACGATCCCCACACCTCTTTTGGGATCTCGTCTACCCCCTCTTCCTTCTCCTATGATGGACCCGACGCTCATTGCGAAAGCACCTTACCCGAATTGGTTAAGGGCTAATAGAACGAGTCCGCATATGGAGAAAATTATAGAAATGTTCAAACAGGTTAACATCAATATCCTTCTCCTAGATGCTATTCAGCAAGTCCCCGCTTATGCGAAAATTCTTAAGGACTTGTGCACTAGGAAGAGGAAGACTCAAGTGCCGAAGAAGGTCTTCATGTCTAATAATATTAGCACTGCTTTTATCCCCCAGCTACCAAAGAAACGTAAGGACCCAGGATGTCCTACAATATCGATTTCTATTGGGGGTAAAAACATAAATCGTGCTCTTTTAGACCTTGGCGCAAGTGTTAACCTACTTCCATATTCTATATATGAGCAATTAGGGATTGGAGAGTTGAAACCTGCTCACTGCATTCTCCAAATGGAAGACCGTTCAATCACCAAACCAAGGGGTGAACTAGAGAATGTGTTGATAAAGGTCGGGGAATTTGTTTTCCCTGTAGACTTCATTGTACTCGATACACAGCCTGTAGCAAACCCCCGAGGCCAAATTCCGGTGATTCTGGGTCGTCCTTTCCTTGCCACTTCCAACGCTGTTATAAACTATAGAAATAGTTCAATGAACTTATCATTTGGAAATATGACCATTGAACTAAACATTTATAAAGTTGGAAGTCAGCCATCAGAACCCTCTGTTCATATTCTTGATGTGTGCTCTGTCCACGAGATCGCTCCCGATAGTTGTGGGGCTGAGGATCTTTGCTTTCTAGATCTCGACAACATTACCACATCTCTGTTTGATCTCACACATGATCTTAGTGAGGACACTTTTCCTACACTTGAGTCCTGCACTCCTGACTTTACTCCACCCGAGTCTGTATCTTTCACAGGCTCTGAGCTTCTTTGTAATTCCAAAAATCACTCGATGATCCCTCCTTCTATCATTTCTCCGCCCACATTAGATCTCAAAATTTTACCTTCTCACCTTAAATATGCTTATTTAGGTGAGAATGAGTCTTTACCGGTTATCATTTCCGCTTCTCTTGCATCAGAACAAGAGAATGCACTTTTATCGGTATTGAGATCTAATAAAGAGGCGTTCGGTTGGACCATGGCGGACATCAAAGGAATTAGTCCCTTGATTGTTGAACATCATATACATGTGATGGATGATGCCAGACCAACCCGAGAACCACAGAGACGGTTAAATCCCGTCATGAAAGAAGCGGTGATGAAAGAGATCGTCAAATGCCTAGATAATGGTATTATATACCCTATCTCCGATAGCCAATGGGTGAGTCCTATACATGTCGTTCCTAAGAAATCTGGTATCACTGTTATTACCAATGAGGCAAATGAGTTGATTCAGACACGCACCCAAACTGGGTGGCGTGTATGTATTGATTATAGAAAACTCAATGCTGCCACGAGGAAAGACCACTTTCCTCTACCATTCATTGATCAGATGCTGGAACGCTTAGCGGGACGAGAGTATTATTGTTTTATGGACGGATACTCAGGCTATGATCAGGTCCCCATCGCCAAAAAGGATCAAGATAAAACCACTTTTACTTGTCCTTTTGGTACCTTTGCTTACAGTCGCATGCCCTTTGGGTTATGCAATGCTCCCGCTACCTTTCAGCGGTGTATGATGGGGATATTCTCTGATATAGTAGAGAATTTTCTGGAGATCTTTATGGACGATTTCTTGATTTTTGGAGACTCTTTTTCTGATTGCCTATCGAATCCTGACGCAGTTCTTACTCGTTGCAAAGAGAAGAACTTAACTTTGAACTGGGAAAAATGCCATTTCATGGTCCAAGAAGGAATTGTACTTGGACATGTTATTTCACAGAAAGGCATTGAGGTTGACAGAGCTAAGATAGATGTCATTCAAAACCTCCCTCATCCCAAAAGCGTCAAAGATATTCGATCTTTCCTTGGCCATGCGGGCTTTTATAGGAGATTCATTAAGGATTTTAGCAAAATTGCTAGACCTTTAACTCTTCTCGTGGCCAAGGATACGACCTTCTACTTTGACTCGGACTGTGAGACAGCTTTCGACTCACTTAAACACTCACTCACTTCAGCCCCCGTGCTATCATCACCAAATTGGGACTACCCTTTTGAGCTGATGTGTGACGCATCCGACTTTGCAGTAGGTGCAGTCTTAGGACAGCACATCGAAAAGATGCCACACGTGATCTACTATGCAAGTAAGACCCTGAACGATGCACAAATCAACTATACAACCACCGAGAAAGAACTTTTAGCGGTTGTATTTGCATTAGAAAAATTCAGGCCTTACTTAATTGGCTCATCTATAGTTGTGTACACTGACCATTCCGCCCTAAAACATCTTCTGGCGAAGAAAGATGCAAAAGGTCGACTAATACGTTGGATCCTTCTGTTACAAGAATTTGATCTTGTTATCAAAGATAAAAAAGGATGTGAAAACGTCGTAGCCGACCATCTTTCACGCATCATTTCTTCCCCTGTGACCCTGCCGATCAATGATTCGTTCCCTGATGAACAACTCTTGAACGTATCCGCTGAACCATGGTTCAGGGATATTGTGAACTATCTTGTCACGGGACTTATACCGAGCGATTGGTCAAAACAGGACAAATACCGTTTCCTATCCCAAGTAAAACACTTTTACTGGGATGATCCATATTTGTTTAAATATTGTCCTAATCAGATCATTCGCCGGTGTGTCCCGAAAGAAGAGTTCAAGAGTGTTCTTTCTTTTTGTCATGATCAGGCCTGTGGGGGTCACTTCGGTCCTAAAAAGACGGCGGAAAAGGTTTTGCAATGTGGATTTTATTGGCCGACCTTATTCAAGGACGCATTTAAGTATTGCAAAACCTGTACACAGTGTCAGTATACGGGTAGAATATCCCAGAGAAATGAAATGCCTCAGCAACCCATTCTGGTTGTTGAAATATTCGATGTTTGTGGCATTGATTTTATGGGTCCCTTTCCCAACTCCTTTGGGAATTTGTACATACTGCTGGCGGTTGATTACGTCTCAAAGTGGGTTGAAGCCATTCCATGTCGCACTAATGACAAAAAGGTTGTCATTAAGTTCTTAAAAGAAAATATCTTTTCGCGATTTGGACACCCACGCGCTATTATTAGCGATAATGGGACACATTTCTGCAACAGATCTTTCGAGACTCTGATGCGGAAATACGGAATCAACCACCGACTTTCTACACCCTATCATCCCCAAACGAGCGGGCAGGCTGAAATTTCAAATAGACAGATCAAACTTATCCTGGAGAAAACTGTTGCTAAGAATAGAAAAGACTGGTCGACCAAATTGACGGATGCTCTTTGGGCATTCAAGACTGCATATAAAACCGACCTAGGGATGTCTCCATATAGGATAGTATTTGGGAAAGCATGTCATTTACCCGTCGAGATAGAGCATAAAGCATTGTGGGCTATAAAGGAAATAAATTTTGATCTAAACCAAGCCTGCAACTTTCGGAAGCTGCAACTAAATGAGCTAAGCGAACTCCGCGATGAAGCTTATGATAACGCCGTAATTGTAAAGAATAGGACTAAGGTTTTTCACGATAAAAACATTTTAAGGAAAACATTTTCACCTGGTCAACAAGTCCTTCTTTACGATTCACGATTACACCTTCACGCGGGTAAGCTTCGATCTCGGTGGAAGGGACCTTTTGTTGTGCGGTGTAACGCCCCACGCCCCAGTACAGATGGTATTGTCCGCTCTGGCCGAAACCGCACGGTTTTTCCCTTTAGAGCGAACCGGACCCGACCAGGGGCCACTTCCCAGGAGGTCACCCATCCCAAGACTTCCCTGGCCCGAGCACGCTTAACTACGGAGTTCTCAAGCTCCTGTAGTCCCGGTTCACTTAAAAGGCGCCTCTGTAATTGAGGGTGGTATCATTATATTTATAATGCAGTTCGGTCCTCTTTCGGAATGTGCTTTAAGGACCCGATCCCATTGTTCTGAAATGGCTCCCTCACTCAGATCACCAAGATGTCCGCAACAGACCGCACTGAGTGTGGACAGAGCAGATCACCATGATGTCTTAAGACCGCACTGCTCTGGGGTATTACATTCCCCCCATCTAAGAACAATGGTTCGTCCTCGAACCACAAACCTACTATTGAGGGACCTGCATGGGCCACCATAAATGTAACGCCCCACGCCCCAGTACAGATGGTATTGTCCGCTCTGGCCGAAACCGCACGGTTTTTCCCTTTAGAGCGAACCGGACCCGACCAGGGGCCACTTCCCAGGAGGTCACCCATCCCAAGACTTCCCTGGCCCGAGCACGCTTAACTACGGAGTTCTCAAGCTCCTGTAGTCCCGGTTCACTTAAAAGGCGCCTCTGTAATTGAGGGTGGTATCATTATATTTATAATGCAGTTCGGTCCTCTTTCGGAATGTGCTTTAAGGACCCGATCCCATTGTTCTGAAATGGCTCCCTCACTCAGATCACCAAGATGTCCGCAACAGACCGCACTGAGTGTGGACAGAGCAGATCACCATGATGTCTTAAGACCGCACTGCTCTGGGGTATTACATGCGGTCTGTATACCCGCACGGGGCAGTAGAAGTAGTAAATGTTAAAAACGGCACATTTTTCAAAGTAAATGGACATAGACTAAAGCCGTATTTTTCCACTGACCCCACGGAGGAGCTCTTGTTCTTACAAGAGCCAGTTTATTTGGATTAAAATTCCTCCGTCTCACCTTCATGTCCTGTATATCACTGCATCATGTTTTGAATGAAGGTGAGTGAAAAGAATAAGTTTGGGGGAAGTTCTTCGCTTATATATTTTGCCCCCACTAATAATTCCCCCCAGGCTTACAGTTTTTGTAGGTATAGTGATTGGCAACAGTGAGGACACTGTTGAAATCAAGTTTGGGGGAGGTTTGTGCTTATTTTTGCATCATTTGCATATCATCTGCATAAGCACAAAACATTTCTTTTAAAAATCTATAAAAATTTAAAAAATTTCAAAACCCACAAAAATTTAAAAATTTTCAAATATAAAAATATTTTAATATTTAAACTTTTTTGTACATAAATAAGATAATAAAAGTTTAGTGAACAATTACATCCATGAGATTAGAAAAATTTAAGAAAACTAAGAAAATTAGAAGTTTTCTTATACGAACTAGTAATAAGTAGTTATGAGCCGTTGTCCCAAGGGTTAGTAAGATGAAGGACGTCACTAATCTGAGGAAAAAACTAAGTCTGAAAAATAGTTTCTATTCTGGAAGCTAAACATTTTGAACGTTGCTACCCTGCTATTCGCACTTACACACGTCTTGAAGCCTGGGATAGTAGAGGATACCTTGAAATGCTCTTGTCTTAAAGCCGATGTATGAAGGAAATAAAAAAAAAGTGAATAAAAAAATATATAAAGTGGTGAGAAAAATGGACACTGGTTTTGTTATCGCCGAGGGCAATAAAAATGTATAGCGAGGGTGCCTCTTCACCTAGTGCCCTAAGGCCAACTGGTCTGGGAGTCACTGCTATGCCTAAGGTGGTGCAAGACGAGGAAAATACACCAAGTAAGCAAGCACAGGAGTAATCGGTCGGTTAGTACCTCAAGAAGTATTAACGGTCGCATGAAAGTGTGTGAGCAATCTCATCTAAATATTCATTAATTAAAAAGTACTGAGGCTGATGGGCAAGAGTATGATAGCTTGAATTGAATTCTCCGGGTGTAGGGATGTCTTTACACACACGCAGGGTGATATGATCGATGTTTTGGAAGAAAGATAGGAATGAAAAATAAGACGATGTTTTATTGAGGGAGGACATGATTTCTGACATCTTTTCATGACCATTAAGATAGGGCTCATGACAACCGAAAAGCTAGCTTAGTTGGAAACCCTAATTTTCAAGGCTTTTCTTTTACAATTCTTTTCTTTAAATGTAATATTCATGATCTTCCTTTTATTATTGGATTTTGTGGGTGCAATCCGCTGAAAACCCTCAGGAGACAACACTCCTCCTACTAGGGACACCTAGAGGTTTAAAGGCTTGTTGCACGTGCTCAGTGCAATCGTGTTGCCTACGAAAGTGTGCTAATTAGTTTTTCTCTTTCTTTATTTTTCTCCTTCTCTTTTTAATAAAAAGTTCGCTCGAGACGATCGAAATTAAGTTTGGGGGAATTTGATTAGTCGAAAATATTGCATCTTTTTACCGACAATTTCCCTATCATTTACATTCATATAGAAGTGTTCGGCATTCATATTTCACATATTAGCAAATCTGTCGCAAAATATCAGATTACATGTGTTAGACCTTAAAACCGGCATTTCTAGGGAAATTGACTGCATTTCATAGCATGGCATCATTTCTATATATCGCAACCCGTGTTTTGAAGTCTGTGCAGTAAAATCAGAAGCTTGCTCAAATCTACACCGCTAAAAGATACGCCAACACAATGATTTCAGTTCTGGTATCAATCCAAAGGGACAAACACAAATCAACACATCAGATAAAGCCCCAAATGTTAGCCTAAGACCACAGAAGAAGACCCAAGCTATGAAGCCACTACTTGGCCGCGGAACCGCGGCCGGAGCCGGCTTAATCCGCGGTTCCGCGGCGGATCTGCCACGTCAGCACCTAAGCTTTGCATCAAAATTCTTCATTCAGGGCCCACATTCATCTCATATACTTCAAGTTCCAGAAGACTCCAGAGACTTCTACCAGATCAGCAAACTAGGATTTCTAATGCTTAATTAATCCTAGCTTAAAGACTAAGCTAGCTCCTAACAAACTACCTTCTAGAAGCCTCAACAAACTTTTGGAGGGAATTGTAATTTCAAACCTAGACATAGGGTTTGGGAGATCTATAAATAGGACCCTAGGCTCATTTGTAAAAGAGGATTCATTGAAGGAAATTATTCATTCTATTGATCCATTCATTGATTCATTCATTGTTGTTGAGTAGAAACCCTAGTTCTTCTTCTACCCAACAACAACCACCTCCAAACCCTAACTCTAATCCAATCCACAAATACCCACTTCAAGATTCATGGAGTTCAAGCCAAGCAAGTCTTCTACAACCCTTTAGAAGCAAAGCCGGAGTTCATCGGAGCACGAGGTCGAAGCGATCCAAGACTCAAGAAGCCGAGCGATGCAAGATTCAACGAGCGATGTTCCTTCCTCTTGTAATTCTTGAGAGTTGTAACTTCTTGTTGATATAATAAAGGTGAAGATTCTTTAAACTTGTTTACATTTCAATTCTAGCATCATGATTTCATTTCGATTCTTGAATATATTCTTTGTGATGATGTGTGAATAAACTCCGCTCGTGGAGGAATCGAGATGATTGTAGAATGATGGTGTTGACGAATCTTTAAACATTTTCTTAAGTCTTATAGCAATTGTAAATTCTTGAAAATAGAATGATCGATGATCTAGATTGATGTGAAATGGGTTCTTGATTCTTTTCGCATGATCCAGAAATTCAAGAATCGATCATTGTATCTTCAAGAAGCTATCTAGCGAATGTGATTCATCGAAAGGACAAAGGATAGGACGAAGAACCCTAATTCTTCGCAAGATCCTTAAACCTCGATCAATCGACATCGAGTTAGTATCAATTCGCTAATGGATAAGAAATCGTATTCTTGAATCTTCATCACATCTACAATCTAATCGATTCCTACGAGCATTTTACTTCAAATCTTGAAACCCTTAAGTGATTGGAATTCAAAGAAACTCGATTCTTGATGTTTATCATTTTCTTGATTCTTGATTAAGAATAGTGACACTTGAAACATTTGATAAATCTTGAATCATGTTGTCTTTTCTTCGCAATTAACTTTTCAATTCAAACAATTCGAACATTGAAACGAATCGCACAATCCCTGTGGACGATCCGCACTCGCTTACGATCTACAACTGACACCGTAATTGATTGCGGTCAAATATAATTCTTTGGTTGTGATTTCTTTATACAATTTTCTAAATACCGATACAAGATACTTTTATCGATCAAATGAAACCGTTATCGGGAAGAAATTGATTCGATACTTGCTTTTACATCCCAATCGAGAAATACATTAAATCACTTGGCCACCTCTTTATCTTTGCTCCTGAGCTGTTTTCAAATCTCTTGAAGCAGCTCTTGCTCCGCGGTCCTGGGGCGGAAATTCGGCTCTTCCTCGCTGTCCGAGCTTGACTTTGTATGGACTGAGGGATCTTTCTGCCTATCATCCTCATCGAGAGGGTTTTCATCATCCAGCGGAGGCGGCTGTTCTTGGAAAGCGACAACCACATTCAAGCCAGATTGGGCTTGGGATGTGGTGGCCCCATCCTTGCTTTTGCTGCGAAGGTTGTCGTTGGGGCGCCCGTCCGCCATATAGACCGTATGGATAATATACCCAGCCATCTTTTTATTATCGGCGGCTGATTTCACGGATTGTTGTCTTGACCCCCCTGTTTCGGTAACGGGCAGCCGTTTGAAGGCGGCCGGCCTGGCCGGATTCTTGAATGATGCTGACGCTTCCTTTTTGGTTTTGCCCCGCTGTTTTCGCGCAGCACAGAGTGCCTGATAGACTCTTGGAGAGACAGTGTCATACTTTTTCTGTTGGGGCCGAGACACGTCTTTTCATAGCAACGTACGGATCGCTGTCTTCTTGATTCTGGCGGTCATGGCATTTTTCTGAACCCACTACAAAGGTTCGAAAGAATTACTGACTTTTACGGTCAACTCAGCCGTCATCGCAGGATGATTCTGCTCTTGTAATCTCACAAGATTCCACTTGGCCGGAGTCCTGGCCCTCTTGTTGGCTCGATACCTGAGCCGCTTCTGTCTTAACTTTTCTGTTTTAAGCACTTGCCAGACTTCGGCCCTTCGGAAAGACGCCGTAGACCGATTGATAGAGAGGCCAGAAAAGACCCCCGATCGTGCATTTGTTGGAGTCATCGCCTGAGCTCGTCTGCAACGTTTGATGTTGCCCTTTGTACCGGAAGTCTTACCCCCAGCTGGAGCACCAGAGAGTCGTTCAGACACCGTCTTACATTTCGGTTGTGGTGCCTTAGTGATACAACATTAGGCCTCTTGCCCCTTGAGACCGGCTTGGCCACCTGTTTTGCCGGGATTTTTGCCAGATGAGCACTTCCGGCAGGGTAGATGAAGATGGAACCAAACTGGCGGGACAGTTCCTCCCACTGTCGACTGAGGCTTGCGGGGAGAACCACACGAGCATTGATCTTGACCACGTACGGAATCGGGGTCGCATCAGAAGCTGGATCCATCTTAGGAGACATTTTCGTTGAAAGTTGATTGCTACACGAAAAAAAATTATTTCAGTACAAACATCGGCATATATGTTAAATGATTTCGCTTGAACACTTGACCCGAGATATGGGAGGAGAGAAAGGTCCCACCGGGCGTGCCAGAATCTGTAGGTTGTTTTTCGTCACCCCATTGAGATAGGAATGCGCGCGCGCTTGTCAGGCGCATTACAGAGCCCCCCTGCCTAGGATAGGCTGGGGTTTATTGATTGTGGGGATCCAAATCTCCGGCAGCCGCGGACTAAGCTGCCGTTAATTACCCCTCGCGTTTGGAGCGAGAGAACCTCCGATTGACGGGTCAAACAGGTCATGCGAACTCAATGTACAGTGTTGTGCTTTGAAGGGGTTTTAGATATATCGGGAGCCCCGCAGAGTTTTTACGGAGGTCCCGCTACCTGGATAGCGGGCTGAGGGTCAAGGGGGCTAGCAGTCCTCTTACGGGTGCGGGACAGCATCCCGTTAGAAATTTTCTCTAACGGGGAGGTGTTTTTAGTGTGGAGTGTGTGTAAAATGGGAGAATAATAGCGTCCAAAGGACGCGTGGGTGCCGGTGCCTAGCACGCCTAGCACGCAGGCACTGGACGCAGGCGCTGGGCACTAGCGCTTTGGGCGCTCAGGTGCAAGCGCTTTGGGAGCTAACGCCTCACATGCCCGGCACGTGGGCGCTAGCGCTTTGGGCGCTCGGACGCAAGTGCTTTGGGCGCTAGCGCCTCACGTTCCCGGTATATAGGCGCTCGAGCGCTAGCGCTTTGGACACTAGCATGAGCGCTAGCGCCTCACGTGCCCGGCACGTGGGCACTCGGGTGCTAGCGCTTTGGGCGTTCGTGCGCTAGCACTCTGGGCGCTAGCGCCTCGTGTGCCCGGCACGTGGGCGCTAGCGCCTCGCGTGCCCGGCATGTGGGCGCTAGCGCCTCGCGTGCCCGGCCCGTGGGCGCTCAGGCGCTAGCGCCTCGCTTTGGGCGCTCGGGAAAGGAAGGGGATTTTACCCCCAGAAATGGGAGTTAAACTCCTAAAGAAGATTTTGAGTGGAGTTGAACTCCAAAAGATTCAAATTTGGAGTCAAACTCCTAAGGATCTGGATTAGGAGTTAAACTCCTTTGAGAATTTGGGTCTTGGAGTTGAACTCTCTAAAAATCTTCAGAGGTTCTTCTCTCATAAGCCTTGGATCTTTCCCAAATGGGATCTTTGGTGATGAGTCTCCTTCTTCCTCCTTTGTTGGCCAGGTCTTGGATAACAAGAGGGGTGAGATTTTAAAAATCTCTCCTTTTTAGGATCTGATGGAAGATCCAAGCCCCCCTTTGTGGGCTTTGTGGTGAAAACTATTTAGTTTTGGGATTTAATTCAAAAGAAAGAAGAAGGTTCTAGAACCTTGAGGAAGAAGAAGATCACAGATCTTGAATTTTTTTTTGGAGAGAGAAAAAGTTCTTGAGATATTTTCATTATCTTTATCTTTATAGGCTATACACTTTACATATAGCCCCTTGGGCTTTACAAAAATGGCATTTTGCCCATCCCATACCTCATATGCTATTTCTTTTTGCACATAAGCCATGGGCTTTACAAAAATTTGGTTTTATGCCCATTTTTCTTACATTTATTCAAAAAATAAAAAAAGAAAATACACCAAAATTATTTATTACAAAATTTTTATTTTGGCATGGCGGAAGGCCGGATGGTTCGTGTTCGGGCTCGACCCGGGCATTGGCCCACTTGACCTGGGCTTGGGCGCACTTGGCTTGGGGTTGACTTCGATTTTGACTTGGTCAACCGGGGTGTAAATTTTGACCCCAACAATGCCCTTCTGCCCACTCTTTCTCTCGGGAACGTAAAAGGTATTCAGTTGGTCCACGGTGGAGACTGACAATGCATCGATCTCTTTGCACATCTGCTCCGGCACCCTGGTGACGGCTAAGGACCCTTCTGCACTTTCGAAGGTCTCCAGTAGTTTTGCTCATTGCGTGGGGGGCAGTCTGCACAGCTGTTGCAAGGCGGGTCCTCTTCCTCCGACTCTTCAGTGTCGCTGCCTAAACGAGGGCGGATTTTGCTATGGGATGGGCCTTCAGTATCATATTCGTCCATATCGCTAACGAAATGAGGGCGGGTTTTACGGACGGACGGACTTCCAGCGTCGGACTCATCAGTGTCACTGCCGAAACGCGGACGCACTTGGGGGTTTTTGCTTTTGAAAGTGACAGCCGGCTCGGATCTGCTTTTGAGCTTCGGAGCCGTTCTGTCCTTGGTCAGTCATGGCTCAGTATTTTAGGGGTTCACAAAATACCGAGAATCTTCATATCGGACTTCATGCACACCGAACGGCTGGATGTCTCCGTCAATGCGTCTTTCTTCGCCATTTTTAGTATACTTCATGCATTGATAGAGAGTTGACGGAACAATACCGTAATCGTGGAGCCACGGCCACCCCAAGAGAATTTTATAAGATGTGTCAGCGTCGATCACGTATATCTTAGCTTCAGTTTGCAGATCCCCAAATTTGATTGGCATAGTTATAGACCCTAGAACTTGCTGGAAGTTTTGATTGAAACCTTGAATGACAATCATTTCCCTTGACAGGTGTCGGACGTCCATTAAAAAACTCTTCAGAGTCCGCAAGTTCATGATATTCACCGAGGATCCCGGATCAATCAATATGCGATTAATCCGATCTCCGTCGCTGTACCCGGTCACGTAAAGCGGCCGATTATGCTCAGCCGTTCCCAGTAGCAAGTCTTCATCCTTAAACGTGACTGCGGCGGCATGCAGAGCGTACTGGACTTCTTTCATATTAATTTCCGCAAAGCGAACCTGATACTGCTCAGGGTTTTGTAGAGCGTGAATGAGAATATCTCTAAGCTCTTTAGATAGGACCAAGGCATCATAGATGCTCAGGAGAGACGGAAGCTTCCGGAGATAAGCCAAGACATTGTAGTCCACTGAGGAAGGACTTGAGTTCTCATTAGCCGGTTCTCTGCCATCTTCCTCATTAGCCACCTGTTTTTCCTTTCCTTTTGGGGCGTTGTCCTGATTTGGCGGTAGAGCCCTGCCGCTTCTGAGCTGGATTTGGTTGGCCTTTGTGACGAGCTCCTCGTCCTCTTCGGGAAAACAAAGCTCCTCCTCAGAGTCGCTGCCAAAATGGATGGCGTAGCAAGTCACTATAGGGATCTCTTCATTGGAGTCTTCTTCTAACTCCTCCAGAATTTCAGCCGCTTCTACAGGGAGGAGCTCCTTCAATTGAATTAGAGTTCTTTCCTTCTGTTCATAGTCTTCGAGGGAATCAATATATTTTTGAATGGTCGATCTCCCTGCAGACTCTTTTTTGCGTCGAGCTGCACTTTTCTTCTTCTTGAGCTTTTTGGATTTTGAGCCTGATGGAGCCGAATTGGCAGCTGGAATGGTAGGCTTCTTCTGCCCTTCCCATTCCGTTCTGGGCTCTTTCCGAAGTAGCTTTAGCATATTCTTCGTCTTATTAGATATGTGCGTACTCCACGGGGACTGCGGTGAGTCATTTTCATTTCTCAGGACAGCGGGTTCAGCTGTCTGCTCCCAGAAAACCTCAGCTTCTGTCTGTATAAAGTTGGTGGTTGCAACTTGATTGTTCACCAACACTCTCTTGGACAGCCCGATCTCTCCAGTCTTGTACTGCTTCTCGACCCAGTCTCTGAAGATATAGCAATTCTCGATCGCGTGGCTCACTACTCTGTGGTATGGGCAATACAGGGGATCATCGGTCATTTTTGCTTTATGCGGTCTCTTCGACTCCGGCAATTATAAGCCATTGTTCAAGGCATCTTTGAATATCTTGTGAATCTTTTTCCTTCTAAAAGAGTAAGCCTTGTTCTTTTTCTCTTCTAGGGAAGGCCCTTCGCCTCCCAACACTGGCTTTCGATGCCGATTGGTTTTAGATTCGCCTGCCTTTCGCTTGTCTTCATTATCAGACGCATTGAAGACATTGGTATTGCTGGAATTCCCGCTTTTACGGGTATCGTCCCGCTTGCTTTTCCAAGTCTTGTTTCTCTGAGAGTCCGGGGTAGACTCTTGCTTCGAGCATTCCAGCATTTGGACCTTCTTGGTCAGCTCCTGAAATGTCTTGAGGCCTGCTGTACATAAAAATGTGACCATCCAATTGCTGAGGTTCCTAATGAGAAAGCTGACGGACCATTCCTGCTCCAGCGACGGTTCGCACTTGACAGTGAGGTTGCGCCATCGGGCAATAAAGTCGGTGTTGCTTTCATTCTTCCCCGGCTTAGTCCTCACAAGGTCAACAATGGAGATTTTATCACTGACACTCATGAACCTTTGACGAAACAGAGACTCCATTTGGGCAAAGGTAATGACGGACACATCTGGTATACTCGCGTACCAGTCGAAAGCGACACCGGTCAAGCTGTTCACAAACTGACGAAGAAGAAGCGCATCATTGCCCCCTGTATTTCTGCACGACGCTTTAAAGTGGGCGATGTGCTAATTTGCGTTTCCCGTCCCATCAAATCTTCCGAACTTAGGAATGACGTAACCGCTGGGGAACTCGATCAGATCGTACTGTGCGGGATATGGTCGCTTACTGCTACCAACTTCTTTCTGAGCTTCGGCTTCGGCCACCAATGTTCTAACCTTGCTAGTGACTAAATCTATTATCCGACCTTGTGTTAGCGGGATAGTGCTATCTGGGACCAAGGCGTCCCCGGAAGCGGAATGTGGCTAGCTTTCATGCGACTCACCCAATCTTGGACCCAAGGGGACATGCATCGGTTGCTTCGGGTTGCCATCACCCGGCTCATGAGTAGAGACATGTGCCTGATTGGAAGGCGCTCGAGCAATTTGAGCCGTGAGCTGCATCACAACATTCGTCAGGTTGTCAATTTTGGAGTAAAGCTTGGCCATTTATTTATCTTTGCTCCTGAGCTGTTTTCGAAGCTCTTGAAGCAGCTCTTGCTTTGCGATCCTGGGCGGAAAGTCGGCTCTTTCTCACTGTCCGAGCATGACTCTACATGGACTGAGCGAGTCTTTCTGCTTATCATCCTCATCGAGAGGGTTTTCATCATCCAGCGGAAGCGGCTGTTCTTGGGAAGCGGCAACCACATTCAAGCCAGATTAGGCTTGGGATGTGGTGGCCCATCCTTGCTTTTGCTGCAAAGGTTGTCGCTGGGGTGCGTGCCCGCCATATAAACCGTATGGTTAACATATCCAGCCGTCTTTTTATCATCGGCGGCTGATTTCATGGATCGCTGTCTTGACCCTCCTGTTTCGATAACGGGCAGTCGACTGAAGACGGCTGGCCTGGCCGGATTCTTGAATGGTGTTGACGCTTCCTTTTTGGTTTTGCCCCGCTGTTTTCGCGCGGCACAGAGCACCTGATAGACTCTTGAAAAGACAGTGTCGTACTTTCTCTATCGGGGCTGGGACACGTCTCTTTGTAGCAACGTTTGGACCACTGTCTTCTTGATTCTGGCGGTCATGGTATTTTTCTGGACCCACTTCAGAGGTTCGAAGGAATTGTTGATTTTTACGGCCGACTCAGCCGTCGTCACGGAGTAACCCTTCTCTTGGAACCTCACAAGATTCCACATGGCCGAAGTCCTGGCCCTCTTGTTGGCTCGATACCTGACCCGTTTCTGCCTTAACTTTTATGTTTTAAGCACTTGGCAGACTTCGGCTCTTCGGGAAGACGCCGTAGACCGATTAACTGAGAGGCCAGAGAAGATGCCCGTTCGCGCAATTGTCAAGGGCACCATCTGAGCTTGCTGGAGCTGCTTTGTGGCCCCATTGGTGTTGACGGCCTTTCCCCCAGTTGGGACAGTGGAGATCCGTTCGAATACAGATTTGGATTTGGGGTGGGATGCTTTGGCAACCACAACGTTCGGCCTCCTGCCCCTTGAGGTCGGTTTAGCCGCTTGGTTTGCCGTGACCTCCGCCAGATGAGCGCTTCTAGCAGGGTAGATGATGACGGAACCAAATTGACGGGGTGGCTCCTCCCATTGCCGGCTAAGACTGGAAGGGAGAACCACGCGGGCATTGATCTTGACCACGTACGAGATCGAGGTCGCGTCGGAAGCTGAATTCATCTTAGAAGATATCATCGTTGAAAGTTGATTGCTGCACGGAAAAAACATTATTTCAGTACAAACATTGGCATATATGTTAAATGAGTTGGCATGAACACCTGACCCGAGATATGGGAGGAGAGAAAGGTCCCACCGGGCGTGCCAGAATCTGTAGGGTGTTTTTTGTCACCCCATTGAGATAGGAATACACGTGCACTTGTCAGGAGCACTACAGATTCCCCCTGCCCAAGGTAGGCGGTGGTTTATTGATTGTGGGGATCCGAATATCCGACAGCCGTGGACTAAGCTGTCGTTAATTACCCCTCGCCGTTGGAGCGAGAGAACCCCCGATTGATGGGTCAAACTAGTCATGCGAACTCAACGTGCAGTGTGCATATGTGTTTTGGAAGGGAATTGGATATATCGGAGGCCCCGCAGAGTTTTATGGGGGTCCCTCTATCCGGATAGCGGGCTGGGGGTCAAGGGGACCAACAGTCCCCTTGCGTGATGCGGGACAGCGCCCCTTTAGAAATTTTTTCTAACGGGGGAGGTATTTTTATTGTGGAGTGTATATAAAATGAGGGGGAAATGGCGTCCAAAGGACGCGTGAGCGCCAGCACCTTACGTGCCTAGCACGTAAACGCTGGGTGCCGGCGTCCCACGTGCTTGGCACGCGGGCGCTGGGCATCATCAGGAAAAGGGATTTTGTCCCTGCACTGGGAGCTGTGCTCCCGATTTGACTTTTGGAGCTGAACTCCTGCCAAAGAGGACAAAAGGGCTTAGTCCCTTCACTGGGAGTTGTACTCCCAAAAAGAAAAAAATATTATTTTATATATATATATATATATATGTATGTATGTATTATTTTTTTTGAGGAGTTAAACTCCTAAGATATTTTTTGAGCTGACGAAAGGGGACCCCTTCTTCTCCCTCGAGCCATGGATCTTCCCCAAAGTGGGGTTTTTGGAGGTGGGTCTCCTTCTTCTTTCTCTCGGTTGGCCGGATCTTGGAGAAAAAGGGGGGTGAGATTTAAAAATCTCCCATTTTTGAAATCTAATGGAAGATCCGAGCTCCCCTTTGTGGGTTTTGTAGTGAAAAACTATTTACTTTTGGAAAAGGAAGAGTTAAGCTCTTAATTTAATTCAAAAAAAGAAGAAGGTTTAGAATCTTGAGGAAGGAGAAGGAGGCACAGACCCTAAATATTTTAGAAAGTGAAAAAGTTATTGAGATATTTTCATCATCTTTGCCTTTATAGGCTACACACTTTACATATAGCCCATTGGGCTTTACAAAATGGTAATTTGCCCATCCCATGCCTCATGTGCTCATTTCTTTTGCACATGAGCCATGAGTTTTACAAAAATTTGGCTTTATGCCCATTTTTCTTACATTTATTCATAAAAAAAATCACCAAAATTATTTATTACAAAATTTTTACTTTGGAATGGGGGAGGCTGGCACCTTCATGTTCGGGCTTGACCTGGGCTTGGGCTCACTTGGCTTGGGGTTGACTTCGATTTTTAACTTAGTCAACCGGGGTGTAAATTTTGACCCCAACACCAGCGAATACTCTTTTGCGAGCAAAACGCTTCGAACTCCTGTGTATAGTATTCCCCGCTATTATCGGACTTTAGGCATTTAACTTTCAGTTCTATTTGGTTCTCCATCTGCACAATCCAGTGTTTAAAGATATCAAACATTTCGGACTTCTTTTTCATCGCATACACCCTTGTCTTTCGGCTTGCATCATCGATGAACGTCATGAAGTACCGATTTCCTCCATAAGAGTCCACCAAAGTCGGACCCCATACGTCCGTATTCACCATCTCCAACTTCTTGGTCTTTTTTGCTATGCCTACAATTTGAAATCTGAGCATGTTTTAGTTCCCACAAACGCAGCTCTCGCAAATCCCCAACTCCATCTCTTTCAACCCCCAAAGAAGCCCTTTAGCTTGAAGAATTTTCATGTTCTTCTCGCTGAGATGCCCCAATCTTTTATGCCATAACGAAGTCTCCGAATTTGTTTCCGAACTTGCAGCCAATGCAACCGAGCCTCCGTTGCTCTCACAAATGTATACAGCAAACCGCTTAACTTTTCCCTTGCGACCACCAACGACCTTTCGGAAATCTTCCATTGAGAATTCCCAAACGTTGTAATGAGCTTTTCATTGTCTGGCTGACTTGTGGAAATCAAGCTTTTCTTCAAATCCGGAATATGATGAGCATTCTTCAATTTGATTTGACCACCTCCTGACGGTTGCAAGATAATCATCCCCTTTCCAACAATCTTGCACGATTGACCGTTTTCCACCGTCATATGTCCAAGGTCATCCTGAACATACGCGCTGAAGTGATGTCTGCCCGAAGTGCAATGAAAAGATGCCCCCGGATCTAAGAACCAAATATCCTCCTTTGTGTTTTCGTTCATCGATAGACAAAGATCTTGTTCCCCTTGTTCTTGTGTAGATATCATATTAGCTTCCTTTTCATCTGCCTTCTCATCCGAGCCTTTCTTCGGAAGTCTGCATTCACTTTATCTGTGGTCCTCCTTTCCGCAATTCCAACAGGCACCTTGGATTTTTCCGTCAGATTTTCCTCGGCTTTTAGACTTGTCCTTCTTCCCTTTCTCCATTTCCATCGTACTGCTGCGATTCTCCACCGAAAGTGCAGAAGTTCCCAAACTCTCACTCACGGCCTTTCTCCGCATCTCATCTTTTAATATGCAGCTCACCGTATCATTAAACGTGAGAATCCCCAAGATAGAGTTGCTAACCGCCGTCACTAGGTTCTCCCAACTCTCCGACAACGAACATAGGAATAATATGGCTTGAATCTCATCTTCAAATACGATTGAAACTGATGCGAGTTGGCTCGTCATGCTGTTGAACTCGTTTAGGTGCTCAGCCACCAACCATTCTCTGCTATTTTCATATTGAAAAGTTTCTTCATCAAAAAAATTTTGTTTGATGCCGAAGGCTTCTCATACAGCTTTGCTAACATCGTCATTAGTATCTTGGTTGTTTTCTCCTTTGAGATATTAAAGGCCACTTGCGAAGTCAACGACAATCTATTCGTCGCCAGGGCTTTCCTATCCAAAAGGTTTCACTCCTCATCGGTCATCTTCTCGGGCTTTTCTCCTAGTAGCGGAAGATACAGATCCTTTTGGTATAGGCAGTCATCCATCTGCATGCGCCACCAACCAAAATTGTAACCATTGAATTTCCCAATTCTTATTTTATCCTCATCCATCTTTTGTTTTTGTCGCAGCAAACTTGACTTCTCTCTTGATTTGAACCAACGTCTTCAAAACGACGATCTAAGAAAGTGGGGAAAAGCACGTAGTTGTTGTTACCCACCGTTGACCAAGATCGTAGAATTGAAGAACCCTAAGTTCATTAACCATGATTTGATACCAGTTGTTAGGAGATGAGTCGATCCACAGAACATTGCTCGCGACAAAACCCAAATCACGTAAAAACCCAAGCACGCAATTAAACGACGAAAGACAATATAATAAATTAAAGTACGAGAATAAGAAAGTAATCGAATGCAGACCAAAGAGGCATAAGGATTTGTTAACGAGATTCACCTACCCAGGCAGAGCGGGATTTTCAAACGTCAACTATACTTGAATCAAGTTTACAAGCAAGAGCAACCATAGGAGATTTCTCTCAAATCTCTCTAAATAAATCTTTCTCTCTAATCTAGCAGACTCTCAGTTCTTTCTGTGGAATTTTCTGGCTTCTGCAAAACATTCTATCAATGGCTCTCTCTCTCTCTCTCTCTCTCTCTCTATATATATATATATATATATATATATATAGAGAGAGAGAGAGAGAGTTCGACGAGAATTCTATCGGAAGGATTTGGAAACAAATCCTTCCAACTTTTTCACCTTTAAATTAATTTTGGGATGTGTGCCTTCAATTATGAATAAAAGGTTTCATTTATTACCAAACATAACATAATTGAATGCACAAATCCCAAAATTAATTTAATGGTGAAAAAGTGGGAAGGATTTGTTTCCAAATTAACAAATCCTTCCTATAGGATCCTAGTCGAACTCTCTCTCTCTCTCTCTCTATATATATATATATATATATATATATATATTGGTAAAACTACCACCTACACATTTAATATATAAGTGTGTGTGAAGGCATTTATTAGATAAGGTGGGGATTTGAGAAATCTTCACAAGATCCAAAACGTGAGAGCCCCCACTGAAGGGTTCCTAGTGCCCTTGCCGCTAACCCACGGCCAATACGGAATCCAAAAGCAAAAATTTTATGGCACTAGAAACTCTAAACCAAGAATCTAAACCAAACACCTAAACTAGAAAACACAAGAGGTAGAAATCACAATCTTTGTAGTATCTTCATTTGCTCCAATCGGGTTGGACTGTAGCATGCTCTTAAGAGCTCTGGATCGCGCTTGCAAGTCGGTCATCCTTCGCCGAAAATGATCCACCCAAGGGAACCAAGTTCAAGCTTCAACATTATCAGAAGTAATTAAAGGTCCTAAGTTGCTAATCTATGATGCTGTGTGATGTGTATGAGTGTTCTAGTATTTTTCTTTCTCTTTATCTTCATGATTTTCAACTTATGAAAGGGTTGAAGATGAAGAAGAAGAAGGAGCCATGGAAGAAAGAGAAGCAAAATGGTAGAATGAATAAAAAATCTAAACAAAATTCAAGCATGCTTCATATCTTTTGTAAAAAGAATTTTACCGTTTTAAAACTACAACCATGCTTGAATAGTATTTGAGAACGAATTATTAATTCATTTGCCCATACTCTCCACTATTTCTCCTTTCCATCTCATTTCATAATTTCTTTATAAATACAATCCTAGAAATGAGGTGTCATTCTTCTAGAAATATTCTTGTATAAATACAAGAATACGTCCCCGCAAATACATTCCCGGATTCATATCAAAATACAAATACCCAAGAGATAGAAAAACACATTGAACATAATACTAGAATATATATATCGAAATATATATGTGTAAATTATTAAATCAAAACTTGATTTAATAATCTGGCTTAATCCTAAACCGGCTAGTATTATCATCCGCCCGATTGAAGTCCACGTGGGTAGCATACAAACCTAATCGGAACTCTACACGTATCAATATACTGCCATTATATCATTTCGCCTGAACCGGAAAAACCCTATGTGCGGGACTCTAAAGACTAGTCAATACGCTAGCAGTGGGTTTAACCATAAGCACGTCAGCGGCACTAGCTGTACGTAACGGCTACCCAGGTATTGAGCGAAAGGAAGACCGACGAGCAAACTCGTCCGTACCCCTACTGAGCCTGTCTGTAACAATCTTTGTATAGTCCGGTCTCTTCGTCTGAGATAATCGCATACCGAGTCTAGGGGATGGATAACGTCAGACCCCTACTAACCCGATAAGTCGTGCTAGTCTGAAGCTCATCACTCACTGAGAAACTACTGATATCACATCAGTAAATCTCATCCACCTTGGCCAAGGATTTCTGGTGATGGCTGACTCAACACAGCGTGGCATCGACTCCCAATACCAGGAGAGACGAATCCCTGATGAGTGTCCACTGCCTCCATGTGGCTCGGGACTTACCCAACTAAAACCTGTTTCCACGACTCCTTTGAGCCGTGATAGAGTAGTAATCTAAGTACAGTGGGAACTTACACGAGACAAATGAAAATCTCAGGTCAAAGAACTAATCTGTACTCATGCCATAAGTGAACTTCCATCCGACGATAGGTATAATACCATTTAGAAGTTCTCGCTGAGTCCGTCCGGTGTACTCACCTCCAATGAACACATGTATACTATCTTAGGTGACTCAATACCAATGGCTTGTGAGACCGGCCACCGCCTCTCGTTGGGGTCTCGAAAAGTATAAACTAGTCTACTCCAGAGTATTGATGCCCAGTCTCGATACTCTCTCGACTAGGGACATTTAAGGATATGCTTATGGACCACCCAGTTCCCACGTATATGATCGCCATCATAATACTGGTAGTTAAGCAATAATTCTATGGGCTTTATCAAAACGTATGCACATAATAATAAAAACAAACCAGATAACATACTATCATTTCAAGTAAGACTGTTCTACCTGTATAGGTCCTCTTTCAATTATCATAATCGCCTATCTGCAATTACAATAGTTGCCTTGAGGGCACTATGTCCAACAATCTCCCAGTTGCACTTAAAGCCAATTACCGCGGTATCGCATACTCACAGCTCGTGTGCTACCGAATACCCAACTTCTCTACTAGTCAGTTTCTCAAAACCCGTTTTGAGAAACTTTCATGTTCGAGAAATAACCTCGGTGAGTGGATCCGCTCTAATGTTTCTATCTTTATCTTTCTATATCTCAACTTCGCAGAGAACAACTATCTCCCGAAATGAGCGATACCTGTCTTAGAACTTGTCTGGATATCCGATGGGATCTTGTTCATAACATGAACACCAAATCCAATAAACTTCTTTAGACTGTATCCATTGCTGATATAATCAGCACCCGACGGCATAACCATCTCGGTATCCTGCTTGAAAACCTATCCAACATACCGCATCTCAAAAGAGGGAAAACTATTAACTCCGACAGCCACTCTGTCATCCAGGTCATCTTGGAAGCCTGAAATGATAACCGCCTCCTTCGGGAGGCTGCCGTTACCATATACCAAGAGCATCCTTTTATGATCGTAACTGTTTCCCAATGTTTCTCTAGAATTGGATTAATATATGTTTATTGCGGCCAGTGCAAAATCAATATATGGTCTGGTACATGACATTGCATGATTGACTCAATTGCCTGAGCAAATGATATGTCATTCATTCCAGTCCCTCTTTCCATCAATCTAGAAGACTTCTCTTTAGAGAGGGAGACTCCATCACCTGCGGGTAGACTACCACGTTAAGAGTCGTCCATTCTAAACTACTTTAGAATGGTGTCCAAATACTCTGATTGTGACACTTCCTAAATTTAGATCTAAAATCATAGATCTAGTTACCAGAATCCGTAATATATTGTCCATATTCTATGTGGAAAAAACACTTTGTGACAACCAAAGTTTAACCGATCGTAGTGTAGGAACATCACTTTCTATCATGAGCATGTTATCCAAATACCAGGACATCACTCCCTACTGCCTTTTTACTAGGTCTATCTGTTGTTCTGATAAAGTCAAAATGTTGACTTTTACATCAAACTAGATGACCAATTCCGCTCTCCTTCTTTTAGTCTATAAATAAACATAAGCAACTTGCCCACCACACTTCTGCTGCTCCCACTGACTACAACAACCCTTTGGCAGAGTCATATACACGTGCACGTCTAAATTCAATTTAGAATGATATTATAATCATCCACCTGCCAGATCTTGTAACGACTCTATTTCAGTGTACAGAAAATTTGTTTAAAAGTTAATGTACAAATGGAGTATTTGCAATCCTGTGTATGCTATAAGTATTTAAATTGCTTTTGAACAGCAAGAAACAACTTGTTAGTAAAGCCTTGCACTGCTGTGACGTAGCCCCTGTATTCGAATCCCTTCGGCCACATATTATTTTTGCTGATTTTTCTTTTAAACTTTTTGGAAGCCCAAAAGTTTACACGTGCAATACACGTAAAAATGAAAAGTCACTCAAATCAAACATGTGCACTGAGGTATATGATATGACTAGAACACGTGGCCAAGATCCAGACCCCAACCCAATTCAATGGACCGGCGAGATTCCTCCTGGGGCCGGCGTCACCGCCCTCCCCCGTATGTACCGCCCCCATTTCTTTGGCCTAGTCTCTTGGCCTTCCCCCTAACTCCCATTATGTTTGTTTACTCTGCAAATATCCAAAGAATTAAAAATCACCTTTAAACCAAATTTTGATGTATTTTTAATTCTCTCTTCACTCACAAAATCCTAATCCTACCCAATAAATACAACCCTACACTTTGGCCCTCCTCATTCTGAAATCTAGTATCAAAACTCTCTAAAAATTTCAAGTCCAAAAAGTTTTACAAGTGGAGTTAGTTTAAGGCCAAGTTCCGGCGAGGTTTCGAGATAAATCCAGCAACGAAACGACTCCCCGGCGATTCTATAATCTTTCTCTACCTCTCCTCTTTCTTTCTAATTTGTAAGTCCCACTTTCTCTCTTCTCCTTCTATTAAAACGAATTCCATTTTCAAAACTAGTCGGAAGCGGAGTTAATCCGACTTCCGTTTCTAATTTAACTACAAACACCATTTATCTTAATAACAAATTTACAATCTTTTTGTATATTGTTTAGCAATCATAAACAAACACATTAGAACAAGTTTCATCTCAAAATAATATGTATTGCAACTTCTATTTCGATTTTACGGTAAAATGCCATCATATTTACATACGACATTGCTTATTCATTTTGATCATATTACCTTTAGAAAACTCATGAGATAATGACCTACCTCATCACAACACATATTCTTGACATAGCACGATGACTTTTGGAATATTAGTTTGTGGAATAAATACGAGTTTATATTTAAATACCATAAATATTCAAAAACCGTTTTCTTTAAAAGTGTATTATTTAATTCTTTACAAATGCGTCTCTACAACCCATTTTGGGGAACTCCGATAAGGATGGTGCGGATTATCGCACATCCACGGGCCTAGTAGAGCGAGATGCAGACCTCCTCACGGAGCATCCAATCTCGATGGAATTTTTAATGCAATTTTTAAGAAAAATGAGATTTATACTTAATAAATAAAATTTATTTTTATTAAATATATATATATGAATATTATCAAAATACCTACTTTAAATATATTATATATATATTCGATGTTTTTCTAAATCTAAGGAATCACAAATTTTATGAAACTACCAATATAAATCTATACAATTCCAATATTACACTAAAATACCATATACAATGAAATCTAGGTTCTATTCACTAGAAAACTTCATTTTATAAAAACCACATCTATGAAAACCCTAAAGACGATGAATAAATACTTGAGCTTTATTTTGAAAATATATCAAAACTATTTTTCATAAAACCCCCTCAAGTTATATTAATTTACAATAAGGACCCTAATAAACATAGGTTAAAGCGGGACCAGTTCTCTTGAGCCTCAGGGAGCCGGAGAATATGGGTGCTTGCCTATCTAAGGTAGATACCTACAAATGGTGTTATCAATACAGTAATTGTCGAGGAAAAATACACAAATTCTGTCGTCCATGTGCAGCAGTTACCGATAACATCAAAACTAATTCAGAACTTCAATTCGTTGTAAAGTGTCTGACTCAGGCAGAGTCTCAGTCTAATATGAAAACAATCTATTCTTGAATATGATTCAAGATAACTTCAATATAACATGAATCCATTTATACCGGAATTCAATCTATATCAACATGACTCGACTGAACCGAACCATGGATATACTCTGATTACATGACTATCCATTTATATCCATTCCGTTTACATGATATCATGGTTTCGACAAGTCTTCCATTTATAAAACAAAACAATACAATCAATACAAAAGACATTACGGGGTTTTAAAGGGGTAGACCGGTACGGAATGTGTTAGAAGTGGTACGAGACGGTCATTTTAATACACCTAACCTGAATATCCATTGTTGTTGTACCGTGGCTTAACGGTTTCTTATGCTCCGTATACCTTAGTCTCCGGAATAGTGGGACTCCTCTCGTATACACTGGCATATTCTGTACCAATCTACAAACAACTGTGTTAACAGAACAAAAAAATTACAATATACCAGTTATATTCTCATTTGTCTATTCTTACCCATCTTTGGGACTTACCGAGCGATTATTCGCCAACGACATTCCTTCTCTTCTTTCTTTGGAATGTTGTCAGGTGGATCGGACTCTCTGGAGGTCAAGCCCAGTACTAAAGACTTGGAGCAGTTTTCCATTAACCCAGAGCTCTAGATACTTGTATATATTTTCTTTTCAGTTCATGCCATTGTTTAGGCATTACTTTTCATTTCTGTATTTACATTTTCAGCTGTACTTGTAAAGAAATGTTTAATAAATAAAAGTTGTTGTTCATTTACACTTCATGTCTTCTTGTGTATATTTACATTATATTGCTTAGTTACGCTTAGCGTGTTTACTTCTGAGAAAATACATAGCGGGCCTTATCGCGTCTTCTTACCTGTACATTGGGAAGCGGGGCATGACACGTTTTGTTGGTGACCCATGCAGATCAGTTCTGCATGGACATGCAGGTCAATTCTCCATGAAGTCCTAAGCAATATAACACAAGAATCAGCAACTAAAAACATTCTTTACATTTCATATTCCTTGAATCTTAAAATTTCATATACTTTGAATCTATCCTAACCCTATTTTTTCTTTCAAGGTTATGAATTCTCCAAACAATACCAGCACAAACTTCAACAACACACCACCACCTCTACCACTTACACCTACCGTTGCTGCTCCGATCAATGAGCAGACGATACTACTTGAGGCAATCAGAAGCCTCCTGGAAGGACAGCAGCAGCAGACTGCTATATTACTGAACTGTCCAGAAGCGGAAGTGCCCGGAGTAAAGCAATTCCGGGCATTGCACCCAAAGCAATTTTCAGGAAAAGAGAGCCCTCTGGAAGCTGAATAATAGGCTCAGAGCATTGAGGACGATCTGGCAACAGCACAAGTGCCAGACATCGCTTAGGTACAGGTTGCAAAGCTGCAACTCACCGATAACGCCCAAGTATGGTGGAATGCGGAAGAAAGTCGTCTTGCCTAGCCTATCGAATGGAAAACTTTTCACGACATGTTCGATGCAAAGTACTTTCCATAGACTGCCCGATTTGACATGGACCAGCAATTCATCCACCTACTACAGAGTTCGATGTGGACCAAATTTGTGATTGAGTATGATGCCGAGTTTACCATGCTCAGTAGGTAAGATATGTCTCAATATTTGATTTTCTTATATCACAAACTACACAGCTAACACAAGACCGTAACAGGTTCGCGGCACATGTCACGCCCCGCTTCCCAGAGTGCGCTAAGATCGGTAGGTGACAGAGCCAACCATGCTACCTGTGGATAAGAAATATCCCTCCACAGTCACATTACGGCTGTCCAGAGATATTAAGAACAGTAGAAATAAAATAAACTATCTAATACATGTCCATGAGCCAGAATAAACGAGTCAAGAAATAATATGCGGAAGCAATAAATCCAATGAGCAATAACATCTAGAAAGTAAACATAACTAAACTGGATACTAACAGGATCCTCACTGCTCGGCCTGACGGCGGAAATACTCCTGATCGGCCTGCGACAAGGGTAGAGGATCTGGGCCATGCAAAACCCAGACGTCAGTGCGTCATAATATCAACAATAATATAATCAAGGGGTAGCAGGACATGCAGGCATGAGTATGAACAGTAACAAGTCAACAGGAATATATAACAGTGAAGTATATCAGTATAAGTGACGTGCAGTGATCAATCTAAACTGTGCTACTGGGTTATCTATTCTAAAGTCTTCGAAATCAATTAATGAATCGTCGTTGTAACTCAATAGTATCCCGTGCATGCCCGGGACAATGGTCCAGATTCTCGGGCTGAAACCGAAATATGCCGCTAGGCACTAAACAGGAAACATGTACAGATAAATGATGTCAGCAGCATCATCCCAGAGCTGGCCTAGCCCCTAAAACTGATCAGTATAAGTATCGAACTGTCGAGTTACAAGTCAGGTTTCATCATTGATTTCCCCATATCCCTAAGTTATGTGTTCAAGTCAGGTATTGATAAATCTGAGACTAATGCCAACACAGGATCAAGAAGGAACAGGTTTGTCTATACAGACAACAGGATATGTCTATCGGGACAATATGTCAGGATTGTCGGCATTAGAAACAGGATCAGGTAACATGTCAAGTAGTGATATATCAGATCGTGTTAAGTAGTCTACATGTATCAAGTCATGTTAAGTAGTGGTGTATCAGGTCATGTCAGGTAGTGCACAGGTATCAAGCGGATGCTCATAATAAAACTGTAATAGGTACGGGTGTACAAATAAAGGCATGGATGCACAAATATTTATCAGGGGTATCATGCAGGCCATACAATGTATTTTTAAAATATTTTATGTGACTTTAAATGTTATATTTAAAAATGCAGATACCAGATAAATGCCAATATGCAGTATGTAAATATAGAAGTGCACGAGTCCACGTAACAAGTCAGGATAAATCATAAACATGAATCAAGACAGGTTTCAAGCATGTGGGTCGGATCGGATGCAAATACAGATGTCAAAAACACTATTCGCATCCAAAGCACAGTAAATCAGGAAAATACCATAAATAAAGAAATATTTGAACTTGAACTGGTATAAATGAACTAAGGTGTTACATTATACCCAACTACAAAAAGAATTTCGTTCTCGAAATTCCCAAGACAAGAAAAGGTAAACAACATGAATCTACAAGAGTAGGTGTGGAAACTTCTGTCGAATCTCGTCTTCTCGTTCCCAAGTCGATTCTCCATGCGAGCAATTCCCCCAAGAAATAAGTACAAGAGGGATAACCTTGTTCTTAAGGACCTTTTCTCTTCGATCGACAATCGACATCGGTCATTCCTCAAAGGTCAAATCCTCCCTTACAGTCAGCTCCGAATGATCCAGCACGTGTGTTTCATCTCGAACATACTTACGGAGTTGAGATACATGAAACACATCATGAACATTCGCCAAAGATGGTGGTAAATCCAATCGATAAGCCATTTCTCCAACACGCTCCGTAATCTCGAAAGGCCCTACGAATCGAGGACTAAGCTTGCCTCGACTTCCAAAACGAATCACTCCTCTAGTCGGTGATATCTTCAAGAATACCAGATCACCAACAGCGAACTCTAGAGGTCTTCTCAATGTGTCGGCCCAACTCTTCTGTCGATCTTGTGCTACCTTCATATGATTTCGGTTAGTATTAACCTTCTCTACTGTTTGCACGATCTAATCCGGTCCCAACAATCTTCGCTCTCCAATATCGTCCTAACAAACGGGTGAGCGACACTTGCGACCATACAATGCTTCGAAAGGAGCCATCTGAATAGTCGCCTGAAAACTGTTATTGTAAGAAAACTCCACCAAGTGTAGATGATCCTCCCATGAACCCTTGAAGTCCAATATACAAGCTCTCAACATGTCTTCAAGAGTTTGGATCGTTCTCTCCGCCTGGCCATCTGTCTGAGGATGATAAGCGGTGTTAAATTTCAATCGCGTCCCCAAACTTTTCTTTAAACTCCTCCAGAAGTGCTATAATAATCGGGTGTCACGGTCGGACACAATGCTCACAGGTACTCCATGCAATCACACAATCTCCTGCATGTACCGTTCTGCCAATGCTTCCGTTGATTGACTAACTCGAAATGGTATGAAATGAGCTGCCTTGGTCAATCGATCAACAATCACCCAAACTGCATTTTTGCCCTTTGGACTCCGCGGTAAACCTGTCACGAAATCCATGGTTATATGTTCCCACTTCCATTAAGGAATCGGAAGTGGTTGCAATAAACCGCTACCCTTTGATATTCAGCCTTAACTTGCTGACACACCAAGCACTTCGCTACAAAGCGAGCAATCTCCTTTTTCATGCCTTCCCACCAGAAATATTGTCGTAGATCACGGTACATCTTCGTGCCTCCTGGATGTAAGGAATTTGCGGAACTGTGTGCCTCCTTCATAACTTCTTCACGAATGTCTCCTTTCGGCACATACAAACGGCTACCATAACGCAATGAACCATCTTCATGAATCAACCAGTCCGTTCGAAGTCCCGCTTCTACCTGTTCTCGAAACTTCTACAATCTTGGATCATGTGACTGCGCTGCTCTAATATTATCGATCAACGACAACTGTACTTGCAGCTGCATCAACTATCCTGAAGAATGCGGTAACACGATCTCCAGCTCGAATCTCCAAAAATCTTCGGTAAGCTCATTTTGTGCAGTCAACATCCGAATTGCTGGTAACTGACTAAGCGCGTCTGGTACTACATTAACTTTCCCCAGATGGTACTTGAGATCAAGATCGTAGTCAGCCATCAGCTCCAACCATCTACGCTGCCTCATGTTGAGCTCTTTCTGTGTGAACACATACTTTAGGCTTTTGTGATCGGTGAATACTTCGATCCTTTCGCCCTGTAATTAGTGTCTCCAAATCTTCAGAGCGAAAATCACTGTTGCAAGCTCCAAATCATGAGTTGGGTAATTCTTCTCATGGGTCTTCAATTGTCTTGATGTGTAAGCTATAACCTTTCCATACTGCATCAAAACACAACCCAAACCTTTCCCACATGCGTCGCTATGAATCACCAATCCTCCGGAACTGTCTGGTACGGTCAAAATAGGAGCAGTTATCAACCTTTGCTTCAACGCCTCAAAAGCTGACGCACACCTATCCGTCCATACGAACGGTACTTCCTTCCGCGTAAGCTTGGTCAAAGACTCGGCCAAACGCGCAAAATTCTCCACGAACCTTCTGTAATAGCCGGCAAGTCCAAGAAAATTTCTGATCTCTGCTACGTTCTTCGGAATCGGCCAATTTTGAACTGCTGCAATCTTCTCGGGATCAACGGCGATTCCATCTCTGGATACGACATGCCCCAAAAACTTTACTTCTTCAAGACCAAACTCGCACTTGCTCATCTTTGCATACAATCTTTCTTGCCTCAATGTCTGCAGTGCGATCTTCAGATGTTCTGCATCCTCTTCAATACTCCTCGAGTAGACCAGAATATTATCGATGAACACCACTAGAAACTGGTCCAAGAATAGTAAAAAGATTCGGTTCATCAAGTCCATAAATATCGCTGGTGTATTCGTGACTCCGAATGGCATCACTAAATACTCGTAATGTCCATACCAAGTTCAGAACGTAGTCTTGCAAATATCTTCCGATTTAACTCGGACCTGATGATATCCGGATCGCAAATCCAGCTTCGAGAATACCCTCGCGCCACTAAGCTGCTCGAACAATTCGCCAATGCGAGGGATCGGGTACTTGGTCTTAATAGTCACCCGGTTCAATTCTCGATAATCAATGCATATCCTCCTTGTGCCATCTTTCTTCTTTACTAGAAGAACTGGAGCTCCCCAAGGTGAATTACTGCTGCGAATCCAACCCTTCTCTAGCAATTCGGTAATCTGCTTCTTTACTTCTTCCAACTCCACTGCTGCTATCGGATAGTACGCCTTTGAGATTGGCGCTGCACCAGGAACAAGATCGATCGCGAACTCTACATCTCGTTTTGGCGGTAAACCCGAGATGTCCTCGAACACGTCCATGAACTCTCGAACTACAGCTGGCGCTTCCTCTTTATCAACTTCCATCGACAAAAGAACGGCGCTTGTCGGCCTAGCCCTAAACTCCGCTGGCCCGACAGAACTGCTTCCTCCAGCAAAAACAAACTCCGGATGTCCAGAAATCTGGAAAATCACTTTCTTTGCCCTACAATCAATGTGAGCGTGGAAAGTGCCGAGAAAGTCCATTCCAAAGACAACATCATAACTGCCGGTATCGATCACCAAGAAATTTGCAAAACATGAACTGGTAAGTAATGAAACTGAGAGAACCAAGGTAATAAAACGACCATGGAACAAGGAAATGAATCAAGACCAGGACTCCAAGTTACTTAAATAGAGTACCGCATTGTAACCATGTTGCGGTTCATGGGTACAATCACATAACTCCGTTCAAGTCGCCCAAATCGTAGTATCAGAATAGAAAGAAACAATAGGGAACCAAAACGTTTCAAGCCGAGATGCAAAGTTGTTTGCATATCGTCAAGACAAGAGTCAATAGAAAGATATGATTCAAGAATCACGATAACAATGTGGCAGGACATGTTCCTAGTTTCGAGTATTCTGATTCGTGCATTGGGTCAAATACCCAACTACAAAAGAATCAATTCGATTAACCTAAATCCTATGGCTCTGATACCAAACATACCCTGTCACACCCCGCTTCCCAGAGTGCGCTAAGATCACGTGACAGAGCCAACCATGCTACCTATGGATAGGAAATATCCCTCCACGGTCACATTACGGCTGTCCAGAGATATCATGAACAGTAGAAATAAAATAAACTATCCAGTACATCTCCATGAGCCAGAATAAACGAGTCAAGAGATAATATGCGGAAGCAATAAATCCAATGAGCAATAACATCTAGAAAGTAAACATAACTAAACTGGATACTAACTGGATACTAACAGGATCCTCACTGCTCGGCCTGACGGCGGAAATACTCCTGATCAGCCTGCGATAAGGGTAGAGGATCTGGGCCATGCAAAACACAGACGTCAGTGCGTCATAATATCAACAATAATATAATCAAGGGGTAGCAGGACATGCAAGCACGAGTATGAACAGTAACAAGTCAACAGGAATATATAAAAGTGAAGTATATCAGTATAAGTGACGTGCAGTGATCAATCTAAACTGTGCTACTGGGTTATCTATTCTAAAGTCTTCGAAATCAATTAATGAATCGTCGATGTAACTCAATAGTATCCCGTGCATGCCCGGGGCAACGGTCCAGATTCTCGGGCTGAAACCGAGACATGCCGCTAGGCACTAAACAGGAAACATGTACAGATGAATGATGTCAGCAGCAGCATCCCAGGGCTGGCCTAACCCCTAAAACTGATCAGTATAAGTATCGAACTGTCGAATTACAAGTCAGGTTTCATCATTGATTTCCCCATACCCCCCAAGTTATGTGTTCAAGTCAGGTATTGATAAATCTGAGACTAATGCCAACACAGGATCAAGCAGGAACAGGTTTGTCTATACAGACAACAGGATATGTCCATCGGAACAACATGTCAGGATTGTCGGCATTAGAAACAGGATCAGGTAACATGTCAAGTAGTGATATATCAGGTCGTGTTAGGTAGTGTATATGTATCAAGTCATGTCAAGTAATGGTGTATCAGGTCATGTCAGGTAGTGCACAGGTATCAAGCGGATGCTCATAATAAAACTGTAACAGGTACGGGTGCACAAATAAAGGTATAGATGCATAAATATTTATCAGGGGTTACATCATGACTATGTAGGGTGCACAATATCAATCATGGGGTTTCAATATAACAACAATATGTAATAATGTGACATGGTATGCGAATAGATATAAAATTAATGGTATGGATGCACAAATATCGATTAGGGGTTACATTTACAGTTCCAATACTAAGTAGGATGCACTTTATTAAGCATGGGGTGTTCCTACAATAATAACATGAATTAATATGATCTATAGATGCAGTTATATATATTTTAAATGATACGGATGCAAACGGGTATCCGAAAACGGCAAAACTTTAATATGGATGTACAATGCATTCAACATGTGATATTTTTGTTCATATGGATGCATAATAATATACCTAACATGTAGCAAGATGAATTAGCATGCGACTGGATATGTAAATAACGATATGGCTGCACACGGACGTCGTAAAACAGTAAAATGATAACAGGGGATATACAATACACTAAACATTAAATATTATTATTAATATGCATGTAAAATATATATCATAGCATGTAGCAAGATAAACTTGACTCGATGGATCACGCAACGGATACGTACGGCACGCCCGACATCAGGTAAACGTCGCAAAACCACACACGCGCACGGGACAGGTCCAGGAAAGGCAAGAGCACGACTACGCCGGTTGGGGTTGTTCACTGGATCGCCTGGATCGGCAGCGATGAGCACGGCTCCGGTGGGTGATCGTCGGAAAAGAACCGAGATCAAGAAAGAAATGAGAAAGAAGAAGAAGAGGAGGGCTGGGGTTCTCAAGTGTTCTGGGTTCGGGTTCATGGATCAGAGAAGGCAGCGAGGGGTGAAGATGAAGTAGTGGGTCACCGGCGATGGGGTTTGCCGGCGAGGCAGTGGGTGTGCAGTGAGGGTTTCCTGGGTTCTTGGGATTCAGTGCATTGGTCGTGGGCTTGTAGGGGAGAAGATGAGAGAGGTGTTGGTGAGGTGAGGCTGACGGGGTGAGGATGAGGTGACGACGACGTGGTCGCCAGCGGTGAGGCGGGGTGGGCAGGCGAGGGCAGTCGGGGTTCTTGGTTTTAGGGCTTGGGATCTTAGGGAGAATGAGAGAGGAAGGTGAGGAGGTGGTTGTGGAGAGGAGGAGGTGAAAGGGTCAGTGGCGATGACAAGAGATCGTCGGCGTGATGACGACGACGAAGGTGATAGGTTCGTGTGGGTTGTGGGTTCTGTACAGGCTCGGGGGAAGTGAAGGCTACGACGAGGAGGTGGTAAAGGAGAAGGGAGGCCGACGAGGTGGTCGGTGGTGAGAAGACGAAGGGTCGCCGGCACGAAGGCAACGGCGAGGCAGGGGCTGGGTTCTCGTGGTGAGAGGCGGGAAGAAATTAAAGAACGAAGAAGGTGAGGGATTGAGGAGACGTGGGGAAAATAATTATTAGGTTAGTTAAAAAAATATATAATATATAATGAAAGAGAGAGAGAGAACTGTGAGAGAGAGAGAGAGAGAGAGATCGAGAGGAGAGAGAGTTGTTTGGATTTTGGATTTTAAAAATATAAAATATATATATATATATATATATATATATATATAGTGTAAACAGTTATATGTATAAGAGGATTAAAATATTATTAAATTTGAGTTTTCTGGCTAATGCAAAAATAGTCCAAAACACGCCCAGGTCGGGTCTAAAAATCTAGTTTCAAAATACGGATAATACACGTGTCAACCAAAACTAAAATTTGTTATCCGGGTAACGAAAATGCATACCCCCAAGAACGGATGCATGTACGTGCGCGTAGCCATCCAAACAAGTCCGTTTCACTGAACGGGACGGGAATAAGATGCGCGGATGCTACCACAGGGTCAGGGGTATCATGCAGGCCATGCAATATATTTTTAAAATATTTTATGTGACTTTAAATGTTATATTTAAAAATGCAGATGCCAGATAAATGCCAATGTGCAGTATGTAAATATGGAAGTGCACGAGTCCACGTAACAAGTCAGGATAAATCATAAACATGAATCAAGACAGGTTTCAAGCATATGGATCGAGTCGGATGCAAATACAGATGTCAAAAACACTATTCGCATCCAAAGCATAGTAAATCAGGAAAATACCATAAATAAAGAAATACTTGAACTTGAACTGGTATAAATGAACTAGGGAGTTACAGCACACCTCATTCTGACTGCCGAGATCAGGTCTAGACGATTTCAGTAAGGGTTAGATCCGGAGATCCAAGCTATCTTAGCTACAGGGGATTTCCCAACCCACGAACTGGCTCTAAAAGCCGCCCGTCGATATGAGGCAGTAGTGAAGATGAAGGGCAGACCCCAATCTGCCGGGGTGAAACGCCCTGCCACCCAGATGGCAGGAGGAGCCTCTTCAAGGCCATCATTTGTACCCAGGAGACCGAGAGTACCATCCAACCGGCCCAGTCCAGCCTTTTACACCTACCGCAGGAGGGATGGACACCTAGCGAAGGACTGCCAGCGTGCAAATCGCCTTTGTTTGGTCTGTGGCTCACCCACACATGGTATTGGGTCTTGTCCTCATAGACTCAATTCCAATGCTGCACCCAGACCAGCAATTACCTACCCGCAGCAGCCAGCTATCCAAGCACCTGCCCCATATCTTGCTCTCCCAGTTCCACCTCCTCGTGGATCGACTGCACCTCTTCCTCGTCAGTTCCACTAAGCACAAAGAAACTTACCTCAAGTACAGAGTAATGGACAGAGGAATGCTCCTCCAGCAAGGAAGAATGTACCGAGGTGACAGGCTTTCACAATGACTGTAGAAGAAGCTGAAGCCACTGGCCAAGTCATCACTGGTAATTCTTTTCTTTCAAGCTTTCATTCAGTCTTTATCCATACCCATATATCTTTTTCTTATACCTAAAACCGATCCCACATAACTTAGGTACGATCTTAGTAGCCTCACATCCTGCACTAGCACTCTTCGATACTGGAGCATCTCATTGGTTTATGTCGCAACGGTTCGTCCGAACTCATGCGATTCCAGTCAAACCTCTCGTATCCAGCTGGAATGTCAGTTCAGGGAACGGTGTTCTAAAGGCGATAATAGGATACGACCTGTGTCCAGTGGTCATCTGCAGCAGAGAATTCTATGCTGACTTCATGGTGTCGGACATACCGAATTTCGATGTCGTTTTGGGTATGGATTGGCTAGGAACATTCTATGCTACTATTGACTGTCGTCAAAAGAGGGTAGTGTTCGAGATTCCAGAGCACCCGGTATTTTATTTCAAAAGTGGATACCGTACCCTAGAGCCAAGCACACACAAAGCAAAACCGAAGAAGGCAGTGATTGCAACACTTCAAGCAGAGGAAGGATCGAAACCAGAGGTAGTTCAAGAGTTCGATGATGTATTTCCTGAAGACATATCAGGTTTGCCTCCCGATCGAGCTCTTGAATTCAGCATTGATTTGGTACCTGAAGCACAACCGGTGATCAAAACACCATATCGGTTAAGCCCTAAAGGTTTGAAGGAGGTCCGTACTCAGTTGGACGAATTATTGAAGAAAGGATGTATTCGTCCCAGCACTTCAAGTTGGGGATCGCCAGTTCTACTTGTGAAGAAGAAGGAAGGTTCATACAGAATGTGCATTTTGATTATAGAGCTCTGAACGAAATAACTATAAAGAACAAGTATCCACTTCCACGCATCGACAATCTATTCGATCAGCTAAGTGGGTCTTGCGTTTTCTCCAAGTTAGATCTTCGTTCGGGTTATCATCAAGTGAAGGTCAAAGAGTCTGATATTCCGAAGACGGCATTCAGGACTCGCTATGGTCATTATGAGTTTCTTGTGATTCCATTTGGAGTGACCAACACACCAGCTATATTCATGAACCTAATGAATCAAGTTTTTCGAGAGTACCTAGACAGGTTTGTTGTCATCTTCATCGAAGACGTCCTGGTGTATTCTAAGAGTCGGAAAGAACATGCCAAGCACCTACGAATTGTCCTGAAGACTTTACGACAGCATCAATTCTATGCCAAGTACAGCAAGTGCGAGTTTTGGCTAGATCAAGTCGGTTTTCTCGGACATATTGTATCAGGCAATGGAATCTCTGTAGATCCAGCTAAAGTATCAGTAGTAACCGAATGGCCAATACCGAAGTCAGTGAAGGACATTCGAAGTTTCTTGGGTTTAGCAGGATATTACAGAAGATTTATTGAAAGATTCTCGAAGATTGCAACACCCCTGACCAAGCTTACACGTAAAGATGAAGAATTCGTGTGGTCAGAAGCATGTGAACAAGCTTTCGTAGAACTCAAGTCAAGATTGACATTAGCACCTATCCTTGTCATACTGGACCAATCTGGAAGTTTTGTAGTGCATTGTGATGCATCCGGTAAAAGATTAGGATGTGTTCTACATCAGCATGGTAAGGTTGTAGCTTATGCTTCAAGACAGCTGAAAATTCATGAGCGCAACTACCCGATGTATGATCTGGAGTTGGCAGCCGTTATCTTTGCTCTTAAGATTTTGTGTCATTATCTTCTTGGTGAATGAGTGGACATATACACAGACCACAAAAGTCTGAAATATTTGTTTACTCGGAAAGAGTTGAATATGCGGCAGAGAAGATGGTTAGAACTTATGGCAGACTTCGACATCGACCTACAATATCATCCAGGAAAGGTGAATGTAGTACCTGATGCACTTAGTCGCCAACCACTATCAATGAATATCACCGCACAGTGGAAGCTTCAACAAGATTTTCATCAGATGGAGATAGAAGTGGTCATTTCAGGTAATGCTTCAAGTTTGATGAACTTACAAGTTCAATCTACCATTGTCAATCAGATCAAAGTAGCTCAAGCAAGTGATGCCAAGTTGCAAAAGATCAGAGAACAAGTAGAAAGTGGACTTGGAACAGACTTCATCATCCATGAAGACGGATCTTTGAGATACGGCAGTAGCTTGTGTGTACCACAAAGTTCTGTTCGGAAGAATTGATGAAAGAAGCTCATAGCTCTCCCTATTCAGTACACCCTGGTGGTACAAAGATGCACAAAGATCTGCAGCAACATTACTGGTGGCATGGAATGAAGCATGAAGTAGCCAGAAGTGTCGCTAAATGTTTGGTGTGTCAGCAAGTGAAAGCTGAACATCACAGGACTGCTGGTTTACTTCAACCGTTACCTATCTCAGAATGGAAGTAGCAACACATCACTATGGATTTCGTGACTGCACTTCCTCCCAGCACGAAAGGTAACGATGCAGTATGGGTTACTGTGGATCGACTCACAAAATCGACTCACTTCATCCCATTTCGAGTTGGCCAATCTACTGAGACACTAGCAAAAAAGTACATGAAAGTAAGTTTGAATCTAAGTAAGATTTAACTCTTCAATGTGTACTATCTCTGATACCCATGAACTCATGCAGGAGATCGTGAGATTACATGGAGTACCGGTTTGCATTGTCTCCGATAGTGACACTAGATTTTGATCGCAATTTTGGCAGAGTCTGCAAGCTAGCTTGAGAACAAGTCTGAACTTTAACACTGCTTACCATCCAAAAACAGATGGACAGTCTGAACGAACTATTCAGATACTTGAAGATATGCTAAGAGCTTGTATGCTAGATTTCGGAGGATCATAGGAAGATCACCTACATCTTATGGTGTTTTCATACAACAGCTACCAAGCAAGTATAAGAATGACACCCTTTGAAGCTCTTTATGCAAGGAAGTGTCGATCACCATTAAGTTGGGACGATATCGGAGATAGATAACTCGTTGGACCTGAGATGATAGTAGCAACTGTCGATATAGTTCGCATTATCAGAGAAAGAATGCGCATAGCCCAAGACCGACAGAAGTACTGGGCTGATGCAAAACGCCGTCACTTAGAGTTCCAACCGGGAGATCATATCTTTTTGAAGATATCTCCAAACCGTAGAGTGATTCGCTTTGGAAGACGGGTAAGCTCAGTCCGAGATATATTGATCGTTCAACATACTCAAACGAGTCGGAGAAGTGGCTTATCGCTTGGCACTTCCACCTTCATTGGAAGGAGTGCATAATGTATTCCACATATCCCAATTCAGAAGGCATGTGAGTGAACCCCATCATATTCTTGATCACTCCGAGCTCACTGTACAGCCAGACTCATCCAGTGAGCAGCAACCTGTTGAAATCCTGGATAGAAAAGTGAAATCACTTCGGAATAAGGAAGTAAACTTGGTTTGAGTGATATGGAGAAGACTCACCAGGAGAATCAACATGGGAACGTGAAGACGATATACGTGCAAGATACCCCCACTTGTTTGTAAATTAGTCCTTAAAATAATTGTAAATTTCGAGGAAGAAATTTTTGTAAGGAGGGTAGAATGTAACGACTCTGTTTCAGTATACAGAAAATTTGTTTGAAAGGTAATGTACAAATGGAGTATTTGCAATTATGTGTATGCTATAAGTATTTAAATTACTTTTGAACGGCAAGAAACAACTTGTAGCTCATTGGTAAAGTCTTGCACTGCTTCGAATCCCCTCAGCTACATATTATTTTTGCTGATTTTTCTTTTAAACTTTTTGGAAGCCCAAAAGATTACCCGTGCAATACACGTAAAAATGAAAAGTCGCTCAAATCAAACATGTGCACTGAAGTATATGATACGACTAGGACATGTAGCCAAGATCCAGACCCCAACCCAATTCAATGGACCGGCAAGATTCCTCCTGGGGCCGGCGTTGCCGACCCCCCCTTGTATGTACTGCCCAAATTTCTTTGCCCTAGTATCTTGGTCTTCCCTCCTTAACCCCCATTATGTTTGTTTACTCTGCAATTATCCAGATAATTAAAAATCACCATTAAACCAAATTTTAATCCATTTTTAATTCTCTCTTCACTCACAAAACCCTAATCCTACCCTATAAATACAACCCTACATTTTGGCCCTCCTTATTCTGAAATCTAGTATCAAAACTCTCTAAAAAAAATTTAAGTCCAAAAAGTTGTACAAGTGGAGTTAGCTTAAGGCCAAGTTCCGGCAACGTTTCGAGACAAATCTGGAGACGAAACGACTCCCCGACGATTCCATAAGCTTTTTCTACCTCTCCTCTTTCTTTCTAATCTGTAAGTCCCACTTTCCCTCTTCTCCTTCTATTAAAACAAATTCCATTTTCAAAACTAGTCGAAAGCGAGTTAATCCGACTTCCGTTTCTAATTTAACTAAAAACACCATTTATCTTAATAAAAAATTTACAATCTTTTTGTATATTATTTAACAATCACAAACAAACACATTAGAATAAATGTCATCACAAAATATTATGTATTGCAACTTCTATTTCAGTTTTACGGTAAAATACCATCATATTTACATACGACATTGCTTATTCATTTTGATCATATTACCTTTAGAAAACTCATGAGGTAATGACCTACCTCATCACAACACACATTCTTGTCATAGCACGATGACTTTTGGAACATTATTTTGTTGGATAAATACGAGTTTACATTTAAATACCATTAACATTCAAAAAACGTTTTATTTAAAAGTGTATTTTTTAATTCATTGCAAAAGCGCCTCTACAACCCATTTTAGGGAACCCCGATCGAGATGGTGCGGGTTATCGCACATTCTCAGGCCTAGTAGAGCGAGATACAGACCTCCTCATAGAGCATCTGATCTCAATTGAATTTTTAATGTAATTTTTAAGAAAAATGAGATTTCTACTTAATAGATAAAATTTATTTTTATTAAATATATATATATATATATGAATATTATCAAAATACCTACTTTAAATATATTATATATATTCCATGTTTTTCTAAATCAAAGGAATCACAAATTTCATGAAACTACCAATACAAATCAATACAATTCCAATATTACACTAAAATACCATATACAATGCAATCTAGGTTCTATTCACTAGAAAACTTCATTTTATGAAAACTACATCTATGAAAACCCTAAAGACGATAAATAAATACTTAGGTTTATTTCGAAAATATATCAAAACTATTTTTCATAAAACCCCCTCAAGTTATATTAATTTACAATAAGGACCCTAGTAAACATAAGTTAAAGTGGGACCAGTTATCTTGAGCCTCAGGGAGCGGGAGAATATGGGTGCTTGCCTATCTAAGGTAGACAACCTAAAAACGGTGTTATCAATACGGTAATTGTCTTGGAAAAAGACACAAATCCTGCCCGGAAAACCGAAGTACTTCTCGGATGGCTGAGCTTACCCACTAAAACTGCGGAATGGCTAATGGATTTTCGAACCCAACTGAATCTCTAGGTTCTACTAAATTTTTAGTAACCGTTTGTGGTTCTTGAATCACTTCCAGTTCTACCATACCCCCACTTGTTTCTTTTGCAAAAAGATTTCTTTTATAAAAAATGGCGAGTCAAGAACAAATCAACTTTTGATTTTGAAATGGTAGAAATTAAACCCTTGCTAAAATTCTGGAATAACCCACAAACTTGAGTTTATCCGAATTCAGCTTTTAAACGGAAACCGGATAACTCCATATCTTAACATCCTCAAGATATGCAACCATTCTATGTTCGCATAGAATCAAAGGAAATAATTTAGATGGAAACATATTCAATTGTCATGCAACTGTGTCCAGTACATATCCCATATGGAAAAAGGCCATGCAGCATTACTCATCAAGGAGCGCACCCACGAATGAGTAACCTGTGAGAGAATCATATTCTCAATATTACTATGATGGAATACCCAGCATAAGTATCTACATCTTAAATCACCTCGAAAAATTCATATACTTCCAACGCATGGTTCTCTACTTTATTTATATACTTATAGCTTCTCAAAATTTGGACATTGTATTTCAAACGAAATGCGTGTCTAAAACCAGAGAAGTTGTCATGCCTCGCTTCCCAAAATATGTAAATACGGATTGTATTTCAAACGAAATGCGTGTCTAAAACCAGAGAAGTTGTCATGCCCCGCTTTCCAAAATATGTAAATACGGCACGTGACAGAGCCAACCATGCTACCTATGGTTAGAAATAATCCCTCCATAGTCACATTACGGATGTCAATAAGATATCAAGAACAGTGAATAAAAGCTAAGTAACACATGTCCATCTACCACAATAAATAAAAGTCAAGAAATGCATATAGCGAAAACGAATCAAGATCCAATAAAATAATTTCTGAAACCTGTCCCTTATGGGATCACGTCGATAAAAATAAAACTATGGAAATAAATAAACTAAAAATCTCTAAAACTAAATATCTAGCTCCTCATTGCTCGGCTTGCTTGCTAAAATACTCCTGATCTGCCTGCGACAAGGTCAAACGAACTGGGCCATGCAAAACCCAGACTTCAGTGCGTCATAAATATCAAATAATAGTAATAACCAGGATAGGATGTTATGATTAAATATGTGTATAAATAAATAACACATGCGTAAAACAGTGGGCTATATATATATGATGTGTGTCCTAAAATCTGTGCTTCTAAGTTATCTATTCTATAAGTCTTTGAAATCAATTAAATGAAATTGTCAATGTAACTCAATAGTATCCCGTGCGTGCACGGGACCACGGTCAAGACTCTCGGGACTGAATCCAAGACGTGCTGCTAAGCAGTAAAAACAGATATCATATACAGACGAATGATGTCAGTATCATCATTCCAGGGCCGAAGCCCATATCGACTGATCAATCTCTGGAAGTATCGAACTGTTGAGTTACAAATCAGGTTTCATTATTGATTTCCCCTTACCCTTAGGTTTTGTGTTCAAGTCAGGTATTGATGATATCTACCTAATGTCAATACAGGATCAAGAAGGTACAGATCTTGTCTATCTAGACAACAAGTCACGTCCATCAAGACAACAAGTCAAGATCGTCGGCATTAGTAATAATCCAAGTAACAGGTCTAGTAATATCTTGTGTACAAATCGGGCAGTATATCTTAACCAAAATAGACACCAAATGGAAAACTGTAACCAATAGCTAAATATGGTAACCATGACTAACGCCCATGATGTATATGTATCTATCAGTAATAACCGTTTTACGTCTGCTACCAGGTATGGCAATCTATATAAAAATACTGAACTGATATAGTATTATAATAATATTGTGATGATCCGGCATGCAATTAGATAAAACCATTATTGGTACGGATACAGACTGATACTATAAAACCGTAAATTGATAATATTTGCTAAATATTAAAACACATTAATCATATAAATTTTGATATAAACAAAATAGGATGTTGCAAGTTTAGAACTTACCTGATCGAAATCTCACGACGAGTATACAGATATAACGTTCCGAACGCCGAATAACGTCATGATGCAAAACCTACGTACGTAAGACTTGACCTGACTGAGTAACTGCATGACGTGGTAACTGGACTAGATGACGACGGTGACTGGGTCATCTGGATCGTCGGTGACATACGCAACTCCAGTGAGAACCGATCGGAGATCGATAAAATAGAGAAGAAAGAAGAAAGAAGAAGAAGAAGAGATGGGGTTGCTGGGGTTCTAGGGTTTTGGTGTGGACGAGGAAGAAGAGATGGTCGGCGACGAGGTGACGAGGAGACACGGTCGACGATGAGGTGTCGTGGCCATGAGGGGTTGATGGTGATCGGGAAATAAGAGGGAGAAGAAGAAGAAGGTGCGGTGGTGGGGTGTGGGTGCTCTGGTGTTGCCGACGAGACGAGAAAAGTTATGGAGGTGGTCGGGTCAGGCTGCGAGGTCGATGGCGAGAGGGAGGTGATGGGTTCTTAGCGTCGGGGTCGGCTCGGTGAGCCCTCAGGGAAAAAGATGGGAAAGATGATGATGATGGCGAGGCGATGAGGAAGAGAAGAAGATGAGGAAGTGAGGATGACGACGAGAGGGTGGCGACGACGTGGGGTTTGGCACGGTTAGGGTTCGGTGACGGAGAAAGATGAAGACGAGGGAGGGAGGGAGGGTTATTATAAAAATTATATATTATTATTGTTGTTGTTATATATATATTATACATAGGGAGAGAGATACAGAGATAGTTATTAAAAATAAATTTATTAATATATGTATATAAATTGTTATATTTATATATATAGTTATACGAAAATATAAATATATATATTGTAGGATTTTGCCGATAATACCAGATCTTTCCAAATATTACCTGTATCTTTTTAAAAATATAATTTTTAAATATAAAAAGCATACGTAAGAATTTTAACCATAATGCAATATTCTGTAGTTAAATACATATACCCCCAATAAAAATCTATGTAAATATACGTAGAAATCTTAAATTATTTGTCTGTCTAACTCTTAGGATATAAACAAGATATATGGGCGCAACCAGCTGATATGGGGTAATTTTCAATGCAAGGCTAGATAGGAAAAGAATATTATTTGTTTTTATATTGTATTATAAAGAGATATGTAGAGCTTAAAATATTATATATATATATATATATATATATATATATATATATATATTCCCGATTCGCATGGATGCACTATACTAGCAAATATTGGATACAAGCTTGCACCATATTGGGTTTCAAACATGCAAGGACTGGTCGGATAATAACCACAGTTACTAATTGTATCATTCGCAACCCAAAAGTAATAATAGTACAGAATTTTATCGCAAAATTTAAAATTCCAAAATATAGTATAAACGTACTAGGGTGTTATATTATACCCAACTACAAAAAAATTTCGTCCTCATAATTCACGGAACAGGAAAAAGACAAGAAGATACGGATCTAAGAAAAGAGGTATGGAAACTTCTGTCAAATCTCGTCTTCACGTTCCTAAGTAGATTCTTCATACGAATGATTCCCCCACGAAACGAGTACTAGTGGGATTACTTTATTCTTGAGGACCTTTTCTCGTCGATCCACAATCGCCATTGGTTGCTCCTCAAACGTTAAATCTTCCTTTACTGTCAGTTCCGAGTGATCTAGGACGTGCGTCTCAACTCTAACATACTTGCGGAGTTGAGATACGTGAAACACGTCATGAACACTCGCCGAGTATGGTGGTAAAGCTAATTGATAAGCTACCTCTCCAACACACTCGATGATATCGAAAGGCCCCACAAATCGAGTACTAAGCTTGCATCGACTACCAAATCGGATTACTTCTCTAGTTGGTGATATCTTCAAGAACACCAGATCACCAACCGCGAACTCCAAAGGTCTCCTACCGGTATCAGCCCAACTTTTCTGTCGATCCTGTGCCACTTTCATAAGATTTCGAATTACGTTCACCTTCTCCACCGTTTGCACAATAAGATCCGGCCCCAATAATCTTCTTTCTCCAACATCATCCCAACATACAAGGAAGCGACATTTATGACCGTACAATACTTCGAATAGAGCCATCTGTATAGTCGCCTGAAAACTGTTATTGTATGAAAACTCCACTAAGTGAAAATGATCCTCCCATAAACCCTTGAAGTCTAACAAGCATGCTCTCAACATATCTTCAAGAGTTTGGATCGTTCTTTCAGACTAGCCATCTGTCTGAAGATGATAGGCCGTGCTAAATTTCAAGCAAGTTCTCAAACTTTCCTGTAGATTACTCCAAAAGTGTGATAGGAATCGAGTATCACGATCGGAAATGATGCTCACGGGTACCCCATGCAATCTCAAAATCTCCTGCATGTACCACTCTACTAAAGCCTCCGTTGACTGACCAACTCGAAATGGTATGAAATGAGCTGCCTTAGTCAATTTATCGACAATCACCCAAACTGCGTTATTGCCCTTTGGACTCCGTGGTAATACTGTCATGAAATCTATGGTTATATGTTCCCACTTCCATTGAGGAATCGGAAGTGATTGCAACAAACCAGCTACCTTTGATATCCAGCCTTGACTTACTGACACACCAAGCACTTCGATACGTAGCGAGCAATCTCCCTTTTCATGCCTTCCCACCAGAATAGATCACTATGCATCTTTGTGCCTCCCTGGTGTACTAAATACGTGGAACTATGAGCCTCCTTCACGACTTCTTCACGAACATCTTCTTTAGGAACACACAAATGACTTTCATATCGTAACGAACCATTTTCATGTATCAACAAATCTGTTCGAAGTCCCGCTTCTACTTGTTCTCGAAACTTTTATAATTTTGGATCGTGCGACTATGCTGCTTTAATGTTATCGATCAAGAATGACTGTACTTGCAACTGCATCAACTGTCCCGAAGAATTTGGTAGTACAATCTTCAATCTGAATATTTGAAGATCAGCTATAATCTCCTTTTGTGCAATCAACATCCGTATCGCTGGCAACCGACTTAGAGTATCTGGCACTACATTAACTTTCCCCGGATGGTATTTTAGATCAAGATCATAGTCAGCCATCAGCTTTAACCATCTACGGTGCCTCATGTTGAGCTCTTTCTGTGTGAACACATACTTTAGGTTTTGTGATCGATAAATACTTCTACCTTTTCGCCCAATAAGTAGTGTCTCCAAAGCTTCAAGGCAAAAATCACTGCTGCTAGCTCCAAATCATGAGTTGGATAGTTCTTCTCATGAGTTTTCAATTGTCTCGACGCATACGCTATGACCTTCCCATGCTGCATTAGAACACATCCCAAGACTTTTTCAGATGCGTCGCTGTGAATTGCTATTCCTCCGGAACCATCTGGCACTGTCAGAATAAGAGCGGTGGTCAATCATTGCTTCAACGCTTCAAAAGATGACGCACATTTGTCGGTCCATACGAACAGTACCTCCTTTCGTGTTAGCTTAGTCAACGGTTCTGCTATTCGGGCGAAATTCTCCACAAACCTTCTATAGTATCCGGCAAGCCCAAGAAAACTTTTGATCTCCCCTACATTCTTTGAAATCGGCCAATCGTGAATAGCTGCAATCTTTTCAGGGTCAACGGCAATTCCATCTCCGGATACAACATGACCCATGTAATAACCCCAAACTTTCTGTACAACTTTCTGTACAATTTTTTTCAAAAAATACATAAAGGGGTATTTTTGCCTGAGCACAAGATATAAGTTTGATTTGTTTTTTAATAGCAAGCTAGAGCTTATAGCTCATTGGTAAGACTTTGCACTGCTGAACCAAGCCACCAGAGTTCAAATCCCACACCCCATATTATTTTTAACATTGTTTTATTATGAATTTTTAGAATACCAATGGTTTACACGTGCATAACTCACAAAAACCCCACTACACATGAAAATCTAACTGTACCATGGGACTAATGAACCGACAAGGAGCACTCCGACCAACTGACTCGGCCGGACGCGGCCGAATCGGCCGGCAGATAGGCCGACTCGGGCGGCCGCCGCCGGCCGGACCGCCGAGTCCACAATATGAAAGTTTGGGATTTTCATCTCCCCTGTACTCCTGTATAGTTTAAATGCGCAGACCAGTAACATAGCCCCTTTAAAACCCTAATTACTCCATTTTATTATATTTTAATACATTTTATCACATTTTTTCATTTCAACATTTCACCTACCCTAACCCTAACCTTACCCTATAAATACAATCCCTACACACACACCCATCACTCTAAAATTCTAATCAAAACTCTCAAGAAAATTCCTAGCAGTTTAGTGTGCATTTGAAGTGAGCAAAAGGGCGAAACTCCGGCCATCTTCCGACGACAACCATAAGAGCTCCCGGCGACGAAACGACGCACCGGCGAAGTCTACCGTTCCCTCTTCCACTCCTCTAACGTCTAAAACCGTAATTCCCACCTCCCTCTCTCCTTTGCTACTCTAAAAATATCTTTTAATAAAACCCGACGGAATCGGAGTTAAACCGATTTCCGATTCGGTTTCTTTCTAAAAAAATCCCACTTTTCTTAAACACAACCCTATTAAACCATTACATGTTGACTATTAATCATTAAAAAATATGTTGAACAAGTTTCATGACAATCTATATCATTTTGTAACTTTTATTGCTCTTTTTCAGTAAAATACCATAAAGTTTCATTTTGACATTAAATCATCACAATCTTGCTATACCTTTAAGTTAGATCACGAGGTAATGACCTACCTTCTCACAACACTCATATGCAATATAGCACAATACTTTCGGGAACCTAGAATACGGGAAAACGAAACATTTCAAATAAACACCATGAATTAATAAAACCGTTTTCTAAAGAATTAAGTATTTTTTATAAATCTTTGCAAAGTGCCGTTACAACCCATTTTGGGGAACCCGACTGGGATGATGCGGATTATCGCACGTCCCTGGGCTTAGTAGTGCGAGATGCAGACCTCCGCAAGGAGTATTCGGTCTCGAAAGATTTAAAATACGAACATCTTAAGGAAATGAGATTTCTAGAAATATAATATATATATTAAAATTTATTTTTATAAAAAATATATGTAATATCAAAAATATCTATTTTTGTTATAATATAAATACTTTAACTTTTCCAAAATCACAAGAATCACTTTACATTAAAATACCATGAAATCCATACAAGTTCAATATTACAATTAAATACCATATATTATGAAAATAGGTTATTCTCACTAGAAATGTCACAAAATATGAAATCTACATTCATTACAACTCTAAAGACGATAATTAAATACTTGGGGTGTATTTTGAAAAGTATATAAAAGTATTTTTACATAAAACCCCCTCAAGTTCTATAAATTACCTTAAGGACCCTAGCAAATATAGGTTTAATCGGGACCAATCTCTTGAGCCTCGGGGAGCCGGAGAAGTGGATGCTTGCCTATTTAAGGTAGACAACTTAACAACGATGTTATCAACACGGTAATCGTCTTTGAAAAGGACACAAATCCTGCCGCCCATGTGCAGCGGTTACCGATAACTTCAAAATAATCAGGACTTCAATTTCTTTTATAATTGTTCTAACTTAGACTGAGTCTCATTATAATAATCTGACTTGAATATGATTCAAGTACAATCTACAATTCAACATGAATCCATGAATACATATATTTAATCTATTCAATCTGTATTGACTGAACCGAACCATAGATATACTTCCATTTACATGATTCTCCAGTTACATCCATGATTCTCCAATTACATCCATTTACTGATATCATGCTTTTAGCAAGTCATCCAATTATACAATCTATATATTACAATTCAATTAAAAGTTACAATACAAACAATACAATCAAGACACCGCGGGGTTTAAGGGGTAGATTGGTACGGAAGGTGTTAGAAGTGGCACGAGAATGCAACCATAAGACACCTAACCTATATTCAGTTGTGGTTATACCGTGGCATAAACGGTTCCTTGAGTTCCTGATACCTTAGTCTCCGGGGCAAGTGAGACTCCTCTCGTATACACTGGCATCCTTCTGTACCAAACTACAAACAACGGCGTTAACACTCAATACAACAATATAACAATATAATACAACTGTAAAAGCTACATTCTCTCTCTTACTCTCTGTCTATTCTATTTCTCCCTTATCTTTGGGACTTACCGAGCGATTTGTTCGCTGACGACATTCTCTTTTTTTTTCTTTGAATGTCGTCAGGTGATCTGGACACTCAAGAGATCGAGCTCACTAGTGAAGACTTGGACCACTTCATTGAAGACCCAGAGCTTTAGTTCATTACACACTTTTATTTCAGTACTTTTCATTTCTGTTATGCTACTGTTTAGGCATTGCTTTCATTCAGTTGTATTTACTTTTCCATGTATTGTAAAAAAAATGTGAATAAATAAAGTTGTTGTTTTATTATATCTTGTCTCTTGTGCATTTATATTTATATTGCTTAGATACGCTTAGCGTATTTACTTCACAGTAAATACGCAGCGGCCTCGTTGCGTCCCTTTCACCGTACACCGGGAAGCGGGGCGTGACAACCCAAGAACTTCACTTCTTCAAGCCAAAACTCGCACTTGCTCATCTTAGCATATAACTTTTCTTGTCTCAACGTTTGCAGTGCGATCCTCAAGTGGTTTTCATACTCTTCTTTGCTCCTTAAATAGACCAGAATATCATCAATAAACACTACTATAAACTGGTCCAGGTATGGTGAAAAGATTCGGTTTATCAAGTCCATAAATATTGCCGGTGCATTAGTAACTCCAATTGGCATCACTAAGTACTCGTAATGCCCATATCGAGTTCGGAACGATGTCTTGCAAATATCTTCTGCTTTCACCCGAACCTGATGATACCCAGATCGCAAATCCAATTTCGAGAATACTCTCGTGCCACTGATTTGATCGAATAGTTCGCCTATGCAAGGGATTGGGTACATGTTCTTAATAGTCACCTGATTTAATTTTCGATAATCAATGCACATCCTCCGCGTGCCATTCTTCTTCCTGACTAGAAGAACTGGAGCTTCTCATGATGAACCGCTGCTACTAATCCAACCCTTCTCCAGTAATTCGACAACTTGTTTATTTAGCTCTTCCAGTTCCACTGGTGCCATTGAATAATAAGCATTTGAAATTGGCGATGCTCTAAGAATAAAATCAATCGCGAACTCCACGTCTCGTTTTGGCGGTAAACCCGAGATGTCCTCAAACACATCCATGTAGTCCTGAACTACCTCCGGTGCCTCTCCCTTGTTTACTTCCATTGACGAAAGAACGGCACTAGTCGGCCTAACCCTAAACTCAACTGGCCCGACAAATCTGCTACCTCCCAAAAATATGAATTCCGGCTGTCCGGGAATCTGGAAAATCACTTTGTTTACCCTACAATCAATGTGAGCGTGGAAAATACCAAGAAAATCCATTCCCAATACAACATCATAGCTGTCGGTATCAATCACCAAGAAATCCGCGAATAAATCCAGTCCGCAAATAACAATCGAGCAACCCTTGCACTCACCACTGGATACAATTCTCCCATTCCCAGTGTGTATGTCCCAGCAACTAGATAGGGCCGTGTGTAGAATAGAGTGTGCACTAATAAACTTAGACGACATGAAGCAATGAGATGCACCTGAATCGAATAATTCTAATGCGGGAAAATTATAAACGAGTGGAATACCTGAAACAACATCATCTGACGCCTTACCCTCCTCGGCCGTCAAGGTGAAGGCCCGTTCTTGATTGGGCCTTTGAGTGATGTAACGCCTCTGAATTTACTGTACGGAATTTTCCAGTTTAATGTACAGAAATGAGTTATACAGTCTAATATTGGGTTATAAGTTAATTTTGTTAAATAATAACTAGAAGTAACTTATAGCTCATTGGTAAAGCCCTTGCATTGTTGTGACGTAACCCCTGTGTTCGATTCCCATCAGACACATTATTTTTTTCTGATTTTTCTTTTTAACTTTTTGGAAGCCCAAAAGTTTACACGTGCAATACACATAAAAATGAAAATTCAGAAAAATCAAACATGTGCAAAAGGGTTTAAATACTGGGATGTACACTTGGCATGAATCCTAAGCCTCAAAGCCCACAAACGACCGGCAGATCTTCCTTTATAGCCGGCGGGGATGGTCTAACCGTAGCCAATAAGCCCTGGGCTTTGCACACTCGATGTTTACCCTACCCCTAACTCCTCTGCGCTGTTTGATTGCCCTGCAATCAAACAGAGCCCTTTCAATTCACAATTTATCACATTTTTAATGCATTTTAATTCCAAAACCCTAATTCTACACTATAATTACCACCCCACACTTTGGATCAATATCATTCTAAAAATTCTAGCCAAAACTCTCAAAATTTCTTAAGTACAAGTGGAGTTAGCAAGTGGTCAATTTCCGATGAAGAATCGAAACTATTCTGGCAATCCCGCAACGCCACGAACTTCAACCCTCCCTCTTCTACCTTTCTTTAAACTAATCAACTAGTAAGTCCCTTCCAATCTTCTTTCCTCGTCTTTAAAATTCCATTTCAAAATGTATATCAGTAAGTGAAGTTAATACCGATATCTTTTTCAAAACCCTAGAAGACTCCTTCTCTTTAATATTTTTTTTCAATCTAACTTGTACCCATCACTTGTAACCTTAAATCATAAGATTTAGAATCAAATTTTAGTCAAGAATATCATGTAAAATAACTTAAATTTAAGTTTTTCGTTTAAATACCATGAACTTTATATATCATCTTTTATTGTTTTGCTTAAACATACATTTAGGAAAACTTCATGGGGTAATGACCTACCCCTCACATGCACATATGGTTCCATAGCACGATACTGCCTTTGTGTGAATTTTGGTTACGAATAAAATATTATATAAAAATACCACTCACTTTAAAAACAGTTTTCTTTTAAAACAGTATTCTTAATTCCGTTGCAAATATTATTTAGGGGATCCGCTATTGGATGGTGCGGATTATCGCACATCCTTGGGCTAGTAGAGCGAGATGCAAACCTCCTCACGGAGTATTCGGTCCCGAAAGGTTTTAAATACGGTTTTTAAGAAAAATGCAATTTTCTACTTAAATAAAATTTAATTTTTAATAATTATATAAAATTACAAATCCATATATTTTCAAAATATAATAAACTTACATTTTTTTAAATGAAATAATTACAAATTTCACCAAAATACCATCAAGATACCAACAAAAAACAAGTTTTACAATAAAATGCCATAAACTATCCAAGCTAAGCAATTATCACCAAAATACCTCAAATTCTTAAAATTCACATCCATGAAAACCCTAAATAATATAAATAAATTCTCAAGGTTTATTTTAAAATTTTATTAAAAATATTTTTCATAAAACCCCCTCGAGTTATATAAAACAATATTCAAGGACTTTAGTAAATATAGGTTTAAGCGGATCAATTCTTTTAAGCTTCAGAGAGCCGGAGAAAGTGAGTACTTACCTATTTAAGGTAGAAAACTTAACGGAGTTATCAATGGTAATTGTCTTGGAAAAAACACAAATCCTGCCGTCTATGTGTAGCAGTTACCGATAACTCCCGAATCTAATTCAGGATCTTAATCAGTTATAAATGTCTGACTCAGTCTAAGTCTAACTCAAACCTGAATCCGAACTCAAATCAGAGTCCAATTCAAATATGAATTCAAATTCCAACATGTATACTTGAACATGAACCTGAATACCTGAATTCAAACTTCAATATCAAACCTGAATGCTTGACTTAACTTGACCGAACCATGGCTATAACTTGATATGATTACAAGATTACATCCTGAAACTGACTACTTGAACAACTTATATCCATGATTCCGGTAAGACTTGTAAATATAACATATACAATACATTACGCGGGGATAACGGGGTAGATTGGTACGGAATGTATAATGTGGCACAAGATGGTCACTTAAAAGACACCTACATGAACTCTCGTGCCGTTGTCCCATGAATTTTGACAGGGCCGTGTACTATATGTTATCATAGTTCATGGGGTAAGATAAATTCCTCTCGTAAACATAAATACCTTCTATACCAAATTACAAACAACTACGTTAGAATAACAAGTATATACTTGTACAACTTACCAGTTTCATTTCACATTACTTGTTCTATTCCATTCTTTCTTTTGGGACTTACCGAGCGCTAGTTCGCTGACGACATTCTTGTCTATTTCTTTCTTTGGAATGTTCGTCAGAAGGACCGGTCATTGAAAAGATCGAGCCGAACCAGGAGGACTTGGACCAGTTCACTGCCCAGCCGGACTTCTAGCTCATCTTGTACTTATTTCAGTTTGTATGCCACTGTTTAGGCATTGCTTTATATTATTGTATTTTTTCTTTTCAAAGCAGTTGTATTGTAAAGATGAATGCTAATAAAAGTTACTATTTATTTTTTTATCTCTCGTCATTCTTATACATTTTATATATATTACTTAATTATGCTTAACGTATTTATTTCTTAGTAAATACGTTGCGGCCCGCCACGTCACCGTTTCCGTACACTGGGAAGTAGGGTGTGAAAAGTGATCAGCTTCTGCCCATAGGTCTGCTTCTGCGATGGTTTCTGAATATTGTCTCTCGACCGTAGTTTCAAAGGGCAAGCACTGATGGTATGGTCTGCTGATCCATAAACTAATTAAAGTCCGAACCTCCTTCGACAGTCTTTCTGCATGTGAAAGAATTCTGATATTGGGAATCTAATCACCCAATTCTCAATATTCTACTCTCACTCGGTATCTGTAACGCCATACAAATGTGAATCAAATCTGGTAAATACATACCCTGGAGTCAGAATCTAATTGGGAAAGCAGTTTTCAATTAACACCACATAGTAAAACTGAAACATGAAAATATTTCGAGGGGATGGCCGGGAATTCCTAGTAATGTCTCTTCCACTATCCAGATTCATGATAGTATTCGCAAATTTCCTTATCCTCACTCCAATTCCTTTATATGTTTTTACTTCTTATCTTCTTTACGCCACACTTAGGCTAATTGGTTTTCTTCTTTTCCTACCGTTCGGCACATGCCTAAGCTTTGGAAGAAGACTATCCAATAAGCATAATAGTTGTACTCTTCTAATATTAGGAGCCATCGCAACCTGAGAGAAAATAAAGAGAAAAGATAACCGAATAATCTTATTCAATTTCCCCAGAACCGGAATCCATACTCGAACTGAAATAAGTTTTTTCGAGTTCGTATGTAACTATACGATGGCATACCCAAGCAATATGGATTTTCGTAGTGATACGAAGTGTTCTGGAGAAATACAAAGTGAAAGTAGGAGTGGCAGAAATATATGCGATTTTGTTGTGAATCATGACAATCCAAAACCAAATATAAAAAGGTTCGGTCAATTTGGTTAATGAGATTTATATTAAGGTAAGTCATGGTCGCAAATTAGAGAGAAAAAAACACTCGGCGTGCACTCTTATCAAGATTAGATTGGTTAATCACTTTATCTAATCAGGATGGCTCCCACTGTTTCCTCGAATTCTCCTTTAAATCCTAAAAGGAGAATTAGTCGAGATAACCCGAGGATTAAACTACTCATCAGTGGGAATCGGGACATAACCATCATCGCATGATAATCTTGACGGAAGCCGACCAAAATCACCACACTCCAGAAAGTATGCGCATACATGGCAAGTTTCCCTTATATTTGAAACTTCCGATATTGTTTTTGCCCTAAGCGTCTTATGACCTTAATAAGGTCAAAATGTCATAAATCGTAAGTCAAGTTCAACCCGTTATTAGCATGGATTAATCTAAACCCACCCGCACGCTCTCTTGACAAGGTCAAAATGACCGTGCGACTGTCATAGATAAACGCATCTCTATGCAACAGAAAAGTATTACATAGCTGCCGAACACTACGTCTTAACAAGGTCAAAATACGTAACACGAATACTTAGCAATACAAATCTGAAATGACGGAGGGTTACGGCTGGTTTTTGGTGAAAAACTTTTAACGTAATGAACTTGATATCGTTGAAGGAACTTGAGTAGCTTTGAAATGGAGTGGTTTAGGCTCCGCTTTTAAAACCAGTAACATAAACTTTTTCTTAAAAGCGAACTCCCCGTGAAGGGATCAAGGCTCTTTCCTCATAAAATGATGTGCAGGATATTCCTAACCGAATAACTTTATACAAAGCAAAAGAGTATGACTATGGATTTGAAGAAAACCGAGTAATTTTAAAATTGGTTCCGACAACATCATTTAGATTTGTTTTCCTTACATTAATCAGAATTAATGCAGTCCCATCAATTAATCATATCATGCCAAAAAGAAACAAAAATAGGCACGCACATATATGTCATCCGCATTCGCCACAGGGTCCCGGGTCTTTACCGTAAGCTTACTTAACTTACGGCAGGACGGGGATAGGACTAGCGCGGATGCAAAACATATATAGTATCTACTATATATATATAATATATAGCAACATTCGTTTCACGCATGATATAAAGTAACATCACAGAAGTATCACAGCAGAAGCAAACATATTATGGAAATATGGATAATCAAGGAAAAATACATTTCAATGGAGCCAAATATGAAATGCAATTTTCCCGGTCGTGTGGATAGCCCGTAGTATCAGACCCTAAACCTCTACGAGTGCGGCAAGCCAACTGCCAATCTCAAAAGCGAGGCAACCCCAATCAACGAAGTAAATGGCCACCTAGCACTTCCAAAATCCGGTGACTTGGGCACCCCTCCACGGGTCAATTCTATACCTCCTATGAGTACGGCGAATATTCTGCAAATTCCAGAGTAAGGCACATGTTCCCCGCCGAAACACGGAGACGCGACCGTGTAGGTCCGTCTCGCCTGAAATTCGAGGGCAGACGCTATTTGGTTTTATTCGTCCACCTCTCCGAAAATGCCAAGTTGATTTATGGCACCGTATATCGGAAGTTTAGACGGATGCGGCCGTTGTAGCAGATTTCGTCAGATTCCCCCTTATTTGAGGGGGTATTTATTGTGGGGACGCTCTTCCCTGCAGGCGCAAGCCCCTGCAGTTAATTACGCTACCGCATCGCGGTAACAACTTTCTCCTTCTCCAGATGGTCACTTCGTGTCGTGGGTGTTTGTTTTGTTTTGGGTTGCCCATGAATTGTATATGGAGACTGATTTATATTGTCGCCCGTAGGGCGTGAATTAGTCCAAATCCGTATTTTCTTAGATTTGGGTTTTGGGTTGGGTTTTAGGATATGTTAGTCTCATTTGAGACTAAGATCAACTTAAACGTTAGTTAAGAATACGTTAGTCTAATTTTAGACTAAAATCAACTTAACAATTTGTTAAGAATACGTTAGTCTAATTTTAGACTAAGATCTACTTAACAGGATCATTTAGATCCAACAAAAGAGCATTTGAATTCTATTGTTTTAGTTTAGGGACTTTGCGGTCAATTACCAGTTTAAGGACATGGTAGTCCAAAGTTAAGGACATCCTAGTCCATGGGCTTAAGGACCCCACAGTCCGAGATTAAGGACATCATAGTCCATGGATTTTAAAGGACCCCACCATCCGTGGAATGATTGGTTATCCGGATCCGTCACCTCTCTGAAGACGTTAAAGGATTACAACGACAAATATCAGAGGAGTGAAGAGATGTACCCTTGAATCAATGTTGATTGGGAAATCTGTAGTCTAATTTGGGACTAAGATCAATTAATTGGATTATGAGCACATGAGCTCAGTTAAATCTGAATTAAGGACTTATGTCCAACTTGGGCTAAGTCCAATTAGGTTTGAAATGTTGGACCTTTGTTTGGACTGTTGAACATTTGTCTGGGTTCAGCCCCCCATTATTTAGCAATGCTAAACAGGGGTTTGGGGGTTCTGACAATATTTTTTCTTTGGCTGAGCACTAGCCATTCATTATAGCTCTGGACTTCACTTTGCATATCATATGAACTGATCAATTTTAAGGTTCAGTTGAAGGGGAGACTTGCCTCTGGAAAATTTAGCTGATTTGGGCTAAGGCTGGTTTTTAAAATAGTGTTAAACACTAGAGGATACTTAGCGATCACATGCTCCCAAGTGATGTGCTGAAAATAGTGTTAAACACTAAAGACGAAGCGCTTAAAGTAGTATTAAACACTAAAATTGAATTGGTCACGTAGGGTCACGTAAGGCATCTGAAGATGGGGGCCAGACTTCCTTTATTTTGTTCTCAGAGTATTCAAATAAGTGTTAAACACTTTTAGTCTTTGAAATCATCACGTGTGGACACGTGACAATGCCTCTGTGTTGGGCATCAATTCCTCTGTCTTCCCCTATATTATTCTTTTGAAAAGGGTATTTGTCAGGGGTCACGTGGAGACACGTGAGGTGCCCTAGATCAGTACTGCCTTTGGCTTTGTTCTTTTTTATTTTGAGGGTCACGTGGGAGCACGTGAGGCGTTGCCTTTGGGCTAATTCCTTCTTATTTTGACGAGTCCATTAAAGGGTCACGTGGGTGAGCATGCCTTGTTCATTCCTTTTTGTTCGTTGGGATGAAGGGTCACGTGTTACCACGTGATCATGTTAGATACTTGATCTTTATGTGCATGGAGAGCTTTAAGTCTCTTGTTTTTAAGAATTAAACTCTCTTATAGGGTTAAACTCTAGTTTTGTTTAGAGGAATTAAATTTCTATGTATTTGGAAGAATTAAATTCTTATGTAGGGTTAAACCCTGGTTTCATTTGGAGGAATTAAATTCCTATGAATTTGGAAGAATTAAATTCTTATGTAGAGTTAAACCCTAGTTTCATTTGGAGGAATTAAATTCCTAAGTATTTGGAAGAATTAAATTCCCTAAACTCAATTCTCCCTCTAAGTTTTGAATCTGCATGGCAGAATCTTCCCGATGAGAATTAAATTCTCAACTTATGGGGAGATCTGTTTCTGCAGATTTTCAACCAAAGGAAGAACTAAGTTCTTATTTTGAGGAGTCCATTAAAGGGTCATGTGCATAGCATATTTGTTCATAACTTTTGATCCCGAATGAATTATGAAGCCCATAATATATCAAATCGAAGGCTTTTTCAAGACGCTTTCGATACCATCAGAATTTAGTTGTTTCACATTTGAGAGTTTGTCAAAATACAGCCCGGAAAATACTGGTTCACATTTTCTTAAACGTATCGCTGCCATTAGATACCTTGGACTCTTTTTGCGCAGAAAATTTTCTGGCGGGAACAAATGCCCCCTACTACTTTGCCCACGTAAGTGTATACGTGGGTGAAGTAGTGCAGAGTAATTCATAGCGTATGACCAGTTTTGGGTTGGTATATAATTTTCAGAATCTTGATCTGAGAAGATAACGAGCGGACACAAGCATTGTCATTTATCATTGACTCAAATCTCGACTCTTAAGGGATATAGTTCCAAACCCTCAGCTCCATGAGCCGCACCCTTCTATTTTTTTATGTTTTACTCTGGCGTGAAGTAGTTTATATGCTCATGAGTAACTTCTCCATTTCATGTAGCTTTGGCAAGTGTGGCCCATAGATGGTAGATAACAGTTCATCTTAAACTCTTTATAAGGTAGCGATGGCTTAGGAAATAGGGTTAGGATCTGTTGCCTAAGACTTTTCAACTTTATGAGCCATGAGGGTCTCATAAAGACTTTTCTCCCTACGAGTCGAGAGGATCTCGTAGGTGTATTTTCTCCTTAGGAATCGTGAGGATTCCTAAGTGTGCTTTCTCTTGAGAGTCGTAAGGATCTCACAAGAGAATTTTCTTTATGCGTATAGACACTAATTTCCCCACAAGTTGAGACGAATCGAGAGATTCCCGCAAAGACACTGATTTCTTTGCGGGTCGAAACGAATCGAGAGGTTCTCGCCAAGAACGCTGATTTTCCCGAATCGAGATAAGAAGCGATGGATTAGGAAACTGGTTCAGATCTGCTGCCTAAGACTTTTCAACTTTATGAGTTGTGAGGGTCTTATAAAGATTTTTTCTCCCTACGAGTCGAGAGGATCTCGTAGGTGTATTTTCTCTTTAGGAATCGTGAGGATTCCTAAGTGTGTTTTCTCTTGAGAGTCGTAAGGATCTCACAAGAGAATTTTCTTCCTTACAAGTCGAGAGGACTCGTAAGTGATTGATGAGTTGACCTACTCCCGAGTCAAAGCATTGCTTCAACAGGGAGGTCGAAGGTTGACTTTGGGTTGTCTGCGCACCGCCGAGTCATGAAACTGGGAACTTTGTCGCGGCTCCGCTTTGCTGACGTCGTATATTCCTGCAGAGACACTGATTTCTCTGCAGGTCGGCACGAATCGAGATGTTCTCGTCATGGACGCTGATTTTCCTAAATCAAGGTTTTTGCCAAGGATACTGATTTCCCTATAGTCGAAATGAATCGAGATATTCCTGCAAAGACACTGATTTCTTTGCGGGTCAACGCGAATCGAGGTGCTCTCGCCAAGGACGCTGATTTTCCTGAATCGAGGTTTTTGCCAAGGACACTGATTTCCTCGGAATTGAAACGAATCGAGGTATTCCTGCAAAGACGCTGATTTCTCTACGGGTCGACGCGAATCGAGGTGCTCTCGCCAAGGACGCTGATTTCCTCGGAGTTGAGACGAATCGAGGTATTCCTGCAAAAACACTGATTTCCTGGCGGGTCGATACAAATCGAGATGCTCTCGTCAAGGACGCTGATTTTCCTGAATCGAGGTTTTTACCAAGGACACTGATTTCCTTGGAGTTGAAACGAATCGAGGTATTCCTGCAAAGACGCTGATTTCTCTGTGGGTCAACGCGAATCGAGATGCTCTTGTCAAGGGCACTGATTTCCCTGAATCGAGGTTTTGCCAAGGACACTGATTTCCCTAGAGTCGAAACGAATCAAGTTATTCCTGCAAAGACACTGATTTCTCTGCGGGTCGACGCGAATCGAGGTGCTCTCATCAAGGACGCTGATTTCCCTGAATTGAGGTTTTTGCCAAGGACACTGATTTCCTCGGAGTTGAAACGAATCGAGGTATCCTGCAAAGATGTTGATTTCTCTGCGGGTCGATACGAATCGAGGTGCTCTCGTGAAGGACGCTGATTTCCCTGAATCGAGGTTTTTGCCAAGGACACTGATTTCCCTGGAGTCGAAACGAATCGAGGTATCCCTGCAAAGACACTGATTTCTCTGCAGGTCGACGCGAATCGAGATACTCTCGTCAAGGACACTGATTTCCCTGAATCGAGGTATTGCCAAGGACACTGATTTCCTCGGAGTTGAGACGAATCGAGGTATTCCTGCAAAGACGCTGATTTCTCTGCGGGTCGACGCGAATCGAGATGCTCTCGTCAAGGACACTGATTTCCCTGAATCGAGATATTGCCAAGGACACTGATTTCCCTGGGGGTCGAGACGAATCAAGGTATTCCTGCAAAGACACTAATTTCTCTGCGGGTCGACGCGAATCGAGATACTCTCGTCAAGGACACTGATTTCCCTGAATCGAGGTTTTGCCAAGGACACTGATTTCCCTGGGGGTCGAGACGAATCGAGGTATTCTTGCAAAAACACTGATTTCTCTGCGGGTCGACACGAATCGAAATGCTCTCATCAAGAACACTGATTTTCCTGAATCGAGATTTTTGCCAAGGACACTGATTTCCCTGGGGGTTGGTTGAATTGTTTCCGAGACGGAGCGTTGATCCGGCGGAGAGGTCATTGGTTGACTCTAGGTTGTCTGTAGACTGTAGAGTCTTGGAACTAGGGACTTTGCCGTGGCTCCGTTTGTTGATGTTGCGTCTGCATCCGACTGGACTGCGAAGGAATGCCGTTGTTGACATTGCGTCTGCTGTAACGAGACGAATGCTGAAGTGGAGCTGGGATTTTGCCGTCACTCCGCTTTGTTTTGACCATGGGGTCTTTTGTTGACGTTGCATCTCCATCCTGCTGGACTTCAAAGGAACGCCGTTGTTGACATTGTGTCTGCTGTAACGAGACGAATGCTGAGGTGGAGCTTGGATTTTGCCGTCACTCCGCTTTGTTTTGACCATGGGGTCTTTTGTTGACGTTGCATCTGCATCCTGCTGGACTACGAAGGAACGCCATTGTTGACATTGCGTCTGCTGTAACGAGACAAATGCTGAGGTGGTCTCTAGGTTGTTGGTGAACCGTCGAGATTTGGAACTAGGGATTATGTCGTGGCTTCGTTTGGTGATGTTGCGTCCGAGTCCTGTTGGAATGAGGAGGATCATCGTTGCTGATTCTTAGGATGTAGATATTGCCGTTAAGATTTGGAACTAGGGACTATGCCGTGGCTCCGATCGACGGTGTAGCATCTGTGTCCTGCTAGAATGAGGAGGCACACCGTTGTTGGTCTTCGGGCCATAGATGTGGCCATTGAGATTTGGAACTAGGGACTTTGCCATGGCTCCGCTTCGTTGCGACTCTGAGGTCGGTTGTTGACGTCACGTCTGCATCTGGTTGGAGTGAAGAGAAACGCCGTTGGTGGTCTCTAAGCTGTCTGTGAACCGTCGAGATTTGGAACTAGGGGACTTTGCCATGGTTCCGTTGTTTTGACCCTGAGGTCGTTTGTTGACGTCGCATCTGCATCCTGCTGGAGTAAGGAGAAACGCCGTTGGTGATCTCTAAGCTGTCTGTGAACCGTCGAGATTTGGAACTAGGGGACTTTGCCATGGTTCCGTTGTTTTGACCCTGGGGTCGTTTGTTGACGTCGCATCTGCATCCTGCTGGAGTAAGGAGAAACGCCGTTGGTGATCTCTAGGCTGTCTGTGAACCGTCGAGATTTGGAACTAGCGGACTTTGCCATGGTTCCGTTGTTTTGACCCTGGGGTCGTTTGTTAACGTCGCATCTGCATCCTGCTGGAGTAAGGAGAAACGTCGTTGGTGATCTCTAGGCTGTCTGTGAACCATCGGGATTTGGAACTAGGGGACTTTGCCATAGTTCCGGGGTAGTCTCTAGGCTGTCTGTGAACCGTCGAGATTTGGAACTAGGGGACTTTGTCGTGGCTCTGTTTGTTAATGTTGCGTCTGCATCCGATTGGAGGGAGGAAGAACGCCGATGTGATCTCTAAGTTGTCGATGTTGACGTCAAGACCCTGAAGCTAGGGATCTTCCATCACTTCGTTTGTTGACATTGTGTCTGCAATATTGCGCCGAATGTCGAGATTGTGTTTAGGTTGTCTATGAACCGTCGAGATTTGGCTTCGCTTCGACGAAACCTGGTGGGACGATATGGTTCCCTTCTTGTTTGTACTCATGGATTGTATACAGGGGTCAATGTGACCTCACCTGCAGGGCAAAAATTTTCATTCTTTCATTTTTTTAATTCTTTCCGCGATGCTCTATCATTTCAGCTTTTTACATCGCGAAAATTGCGATTGCCCAATCATTTCGGCTATTTTTCGTGGTGCCCAATCATTTCGGCTATTTTTCTTTTTACTCGCTGCTTTTTATTGCGAGTTGCCCAATCATTTCGGCTGTTTTTGTTTGCATACATTTTTACTTTCTGACTTCGTTGCAAGTTACCCCATCATTTCGGCTATTTCATATGCATTTTTGGCTCGTTGATTTTTTATCGCGAGTGTGGAACTTGGAATCCGGTGCCAATTTTAGCATCAGCATCGCTGTGACTGGAATATTGCCAGGAGTGAATCATCATTTGCCGTGAAAGGGTTTGGAATTTGATATCAATTTAGGCATCAGTATCGCTACAACTGGGATATTGCCAGGAGCGAATCATCATTTGCCTCTGTCGATGTCGAACAAAGGTGGCTTAGCAAACAGGGTTAGGATCCCGTCGACTAAGGCTTTTGACTTCATGAGCCGTAAGGGTCTCATAAAGGTGTTTCTCCCTACGAGTCGTGAGGATCTCGTAGGTGCGTTTTCTCCTTAGGAATCATGGGGATTCCTAAGTGTGTGTTCTCTTATAAGTCGTAAGGATCTTACAAGAGTGTTTTCTCCTTGCAAGTCGAGAGGGCCTACAAGTGTTTGTTCACCGTGTGAGCATATCCCAAGTCGCTGGTGGGACTCTGTTAGGGAAATGTTTATTCATGCCCGTGGATTGTATACAAGGGTCAGCATTGAACATCTTGTTGGGCAGTCTGTGGGTTGTGATGGCTTAAGAACAGGGTCAGATCCCTGTAATTTAAGGCATTTGAATTCTACGAGCCGTGAGGGTCTCAAAGGGGAATTCTCCTTACGAGTCGTGAGGATCTCGTAAGTGTGTTTTCTCCTTAGGAATCGTGAGGATTCCTAAGTGTGTTGCTCCCTTGTGAGTCGTAAGGATCTTACGTAGGTATTTTCTCCTTACAGGGTCGAGAGAACCTTGCAAGTGTCTTTTAACGAGATTGCGCCCTTTCGGGTTTTTCACAAACTCGCCGGTAGTCCTGCTGTTTTTACTCATGGAGCCCTTTCGGGTTTTCATTCGCGTCCATCTTGCTTATGGACGTACCTTTTTTTTTACGAGTCTACGCCCTTTCGGGTTTTCACAAATATCGCCGGTAGTCCTGCTGTTTATACTCATGGAGTCCTTTCGGGTTTTCATCCGTGCCCATTTTGCTTGCGGACGTACTATTTTTTTTACACCACATCAGCGTGGGGACGCCGCGGGTTTGTAGTAGTTTGACGACGTTTCGGTCATAAGTCCGAGATTTTTCGGGTAACGTGCGATTACGCAGCTAGATTTTCTCACAAATCTTCGCATCTTTTGTGTCGGAGGTGGATTCCTTGAAGAGAGGGCTGAGGGCGATTTCTTCGACAGAGTCGCTTCCAAAAGTGATAACTTGCGATCCCTTGGTGTCAACTATGCGACAGTTGCCAGCGACTCTTTTGCGCTCATCTGTCGTGCTTTTCTGTTCCCGATGAGCCTTGCGCTTCACTCGTTGAACGTGTTGTCGGTGGGCAACATATCCCTGCCACCAGTTTTTAAAGGCTATGCACTCCTCGATAGGGTGTGCAATTCTCGGATGGTATAAGCAGAAGTTAGGATGTATATCCGCTTTATCAAGATGTATACCGCCAGGAGAATTTCCTCTGAAAGAGGGCAACTTCATTCCTATTGACAGGGCCCTAGCAAATCGTTTCCTTACTTTAAGCTTGCTTTTGCTGGCGATAGGGATACTTCAATCCGGTTGGGGTGCCCGACCTTTTCATCCAATCGTCTGCGTTTGGCTTTTTCGAATATAACCAGTTCGCCCTCTCGATTGGCTTTGCTTTTCTGACGAGCTTCGTTCAGTAGCAAGTCGATCATCTCGTCAGATGGTTCTAAGGGTTTTGCCTTCGATCCTGCCCCCAGCTCTTTTATGCTGTCTTCTATCGCTGAGTGAGCTTCTTTGTTAATTAACGCCGAATCAGAGATCATGTGGCAACTTGCCACATAGTCCTCAGATTCTTCTGACGAGTCATCCCCGTCGTTATTGTCGTTATCTCCGCTCTCAAGGATATTGTTGAGAAATTATTGGAGTGTGACCGGGGTCCGCGTCTTCTGGTTATATTCCTCCAGCGCGTCAATATGATTTTGCAGATCCGTGCGCTTGTCATCAAACTGCGCGGGCTTTTTGATCTTCTTCTTTTTCTTCGAAGACTTTGACAGCCGGGCCCGAATGTTTTGTCCACCATCACTATTAACTCCCAATGTTGGGTGTGGTTTCAGCATCCCCTCGATGATATCCGGCTCTAGCGGGCTTTTCCACCTGATCGCCGGACATGTTTGAAGATTTTTCAGCATTCTTTTAGTTTTTGCCGAAAGAACGACTTCCCATGGAACTTCTTCTATAAAAGAGCACGATACCCCCGGTGTGTTCACCCTTTTAGGAGTGTGCTGTTGTGGCGGATTCACCTTCCAGTTTTCAAATAGCGCGAACTTGCCCTATTGGTATTGGTCTTCAACCCAGTTTTTGAAGACGTAGCAGTCTTCGATCGGATGGCCCAATACTCGGTGGTAGGGGCAGTAATTAGGATCGTTGACGTTGTTTGGTTGCGGTGGGTGTCTCGACTCCGGTAGAGTAATGAGCCCATTTCGCACTGCCAGTTCAAACAGTTTCCTTATTTTATCCTGGGGAAACGAGTAAGGACGACTCAACTTCTCATCAAGGGATTGCCGCTTGTTGCTTTGGCGAACAACCGGTCTCGAGCCACTCGGTTGTTGTTGAGCGTTGGTGACGAAGGTTGCTTTCCCTTTCCCCTTCTCATTCCGAGGATCCGTCTTTGAGGAGGATGGTCTATGGCCCATTTGGTCAATTTGGGCCAGCTTGTCGATCAAGGCCTGGAAGGTGGTCGGCTTGAAGAACATCATGAATTGGGATATGGTCACCTGTAGATCAAGGGTTCCCACAAACATGCCTACTGCAGAAGCTTTTTCTATGCGATGTTCGCACTTCGACCATAGGTTGCGCTGCTGTATAGCATACTGAACCCATGTTTCACCTGGTTTCACCCTGGCATTGATCAACGCAGTGATTGGGGTGCATTCGCTGGCGCTTGCGAAACACTGGGTGAATAACAGCTCCATCTCCGTGAATGTTTTGACGGAGTCATTTAGAAGCTCCGAATACTATTCGAAGGCCATCTCCGCCAAACTGCCAATGAATTGGCGAAGCAGTAGCTTATCGTCACCTCCGGTGTTGCCGCACAGAGCCCTAAATTGAGCGACATGCTAATGCGGATTTCCAGTCCCCTTATATACATGGAATTTGGGGATCGTATATCCCGGCGGGTACTTTATTTGGTCATACCGTCCAGTCTTAATAATTTGGTCGGCCGCTTCGTTCGCCTGATGAACTCGTATCTGTTGAGCGATATAGTCATCCAGGACGGTTTTAGAATGGTTTCTTCCTTGGCTGCTGAACAAGCCGGAAGAGGTTTCGATGTCTCTCCCCTATCGTCTTCAAGGATAATCGGAGGGTCTTCAACTGGAGGATCCGGCTGTAACATCATCCCGACCATGTCTTGGAATAAAAGCGCCATTCTTTGTATGTTGACAGCTTGTTCCGCTACATCTTTGTCTTTCTTCTCGAGAATTCTGCGGAGCAACTCAGCATCAGTTTCTTATTCATGACGCTGCTCCGATGATATCTCCGGGCTTGCTTTTGGTCCCGTGAGTGCGGCCATAGCTGTTAGTATCTCTTGGAGCTTTTGTTGTTGTTGCTCTTGAGCCTTAGTCACTGATCGCGTGAGCGGTCGATGACCCGTGGTGATACGGCTATCCTCTTTTCCGGATGCCATATAGACGGTATGCACCACCATGCCCCCAGACTTAGGACGTTTAGGCTCAGTGCCCTTGACATTTACCACAGACACGGGGATTTTCTCCGACCTTCTTCTTTTGTGAGCGGTCGAAGTTGAGGGGGCCGTTGCAGCGGGCACCCAAGTAAACAACAAATTCTGTGGTGCAATAGGGTGGTCCTTCTCTTGCCGAACTTTCATCTTCTTTGGTCGACGGGAGTAGTCTTGGTTGATCACAGAGTTTTGGACCTATCGCCAGACACAGCGAATTTTGGAAGACAGCCACTGAGGGGGTTGTTCTGGCTCTACCTTTGTAACGTTTTCCACAGATGGAAGAGATCTTTTCAGCACGGTAGTCAAAGAGTTCTTGTGGACCCTCCTGAGTGGTTCAAAGCTGTTTCCAGTTGGAACAGCAGCATCAATTTCCACCGTTGGAGTCGGCGGGATAAGTCCAGAAGGGGAACTGCTCCCAGCCTTCCTCACTCGGCGCCAGTGGCGACGTCGAGCATGTCGAGCGGACGGTATTGGTTCAGCTATGGGGGTGGCTTCTTCATGCTCCCCGTTCTGATGAGGGGCTTCTGTTGGTGACAGCCTATTGAAAACTGACGTCCGTTGAGTGGAGATGGCCAACCTGTCGAAGGCAGACTTCCGAGCAGGGGAAGCGGCCTTGGTGAGTTTGCCTGAAGCGGGAATTGGAGTGGACAGTCTAGCGAAGACTGATCCCTTAGCAGGAGAAGCCTCTCTGATGACTTCATTCACTGGAGCAGGGATGGCTATCCGTTTCGGGATAACCCCCTTAGGTATCGCGGGCTTATTCATGGTCCCATTGGAGTTTTGGCCCAGTCTGTCGAAAACCAAGGTGCTGGATTTGGGCGACCCGTTGAGAGGGGCCGCAGTAATTGCAAGCCGATCAAAGACCGACTTCTTCGGGACTTCTTGCAACGGCAGTGGGGCGTTGAAGCTCATTGGTTGGAGCATGGTCCCGAAGAACAGTCCAATGGTGGCCTGAGTCACCTGTTCCACTGGCATCATAAAAGGGAGGCCGCTTGAGGCCCATAGGTCACTCCTCCAATAAGGACGAAATAGGAGTTGTTGCAGTTGTTGCAGTTTGTGCAGTTGGAAGCCACTTTCTCTGCACGGAGCAAGACACCAAATCTTAGTATCTCGAATCCAAGGGCGACCATAGCAAACTGCGATTCGTTCGCGAAACATGACACACGAAGTGTGGAGTGGAAAGAGAAAAAGGTCCCACAGGGCGTGCCAGAATCTGTTCCCCGCCGAAACACGGAGACGCGACCGCGTAGGTCCGTCTCGCCTGAAATTCGAGGGCAGATGCTATTTGGTTTTATTCATCCACCTCTCCGAAAATGCCAAGTTGATTTATGGCACCGTATATCGAAGGTTTAGACGGATGCGGCCGTTATAGCAGACTTCGTTAGATTCCCCCTCATTTGAGGGGTTTTTGATTGTGGAAACGCTCTTCCCTACAAGCGCAAGCCCCTGCAGTTAATTATGCTACCGCATCGCGGTAACAACTTTCTCCTTCTCCAGATGATCACTTCGTGTCGTGGGTGTTTGTTTTGTTTTTGGTTGCCCGTGGATTGTATACGGAGACTAATTTATGTTTTCGCCCGTAGGGCGTGGATTAGTCCAAATCTGTATTTTCTTAGATTTGGGTTTTAGGTTGGGTTTTAGGATACGTTAGTCTCATTTGAGACTAAGATCAACTTAAACGTTAGTTAAGGATACGTTAGTCTAATTTTAGACTAAGATCAACTTAACAATTTGTTGAGAATACGTTAGTCTAATTTTAGACTAAGATCTACTTAACAGGATCATTTAGATCTAACAAAAGAGCATTCGAACTCTATTGTTTTAGTTTAGGGACTTTGCAGTCAATTACCAGTTTAAGGACATGGTGGTCCAAGGTTAAGGACATCATAGTCTATTGGCTTAAGGACCCCACAGTCCGAGGTTAAGGACATTATAGTCCATGGGTTTTAAAGGACCCCACCGTCCATGGAATGATTGGTTATCCGGACCCGTCATCTCTCTGAAGACGTTGAAGGATTACAACGATAAATATCAGAGGAGTGAAGAGATGTACCCTTGAATCAATGTTGATTGGGAAATCTGTGGTCCAATTTGGGACTAAGATCAATTAATTGGATTATGAGCACATGGGCTCAGTTAAATCTGAATTGAGAACTTATGGCCAACTTGGGCTAAGTCCAATTAGGTTTGAAATGTTGGACCTTTGTTTGGACTATTGAACATTTGTCTGGGTTCAGCCCCCCATTATTTAGCAATGTTAAATAGGGGTTTGGGGGTTCTGACAACATTTTGTTTTTGGCTGAGCACTAGCCATTCATTATAGCTCTGGACTTCACTTTGCATATCATATGAACGGATCAATTTTGAGGTTCAGTTGAAGGGGAGACTTGCCTCTGGAAAATTTAGCTGATTTGGGCTAAGGCTGGTTTTTAAAATAGTGTTAAACACTAGGGGATACTTAGCGATCACGTGCTCGCAAGTGATGTGCTGAAAATAGTGTTAAACACTAAAGACGAAGCGCTTAAAGTAGCGTTAAACACTAAAATTGAATTGGTCACATGGGGTCACGTGAGGCATCTGAAGATGGGGGCCAGACTTCCTTTATTTTGTTCTCAGAGTATTCAAATAAGTGTTAACCACTTTTAGTCTTTGAAATCATCACGTGTGGACACGTGACAATGCCTCTGCGTTGGGCATCAATTTCTCTGTCTTCCCCTATTTTATTCTTTTGAAAAGGGTATTTATCAGGGGTCACGTAGGGACAAGTGAGGCGCCCTAGATCAGTATTGCTTTTGGCTTTGTTCTCTTTTATTTTGAGGGTCACGTGGGAGCACGTGAGGCATTGCCTTTGGGCTAATTCCTTCTTATTTTGACGAGTCCATTAGAGGGTCACGTGGGGGCACGTGAGCATGCCTTATTCATTCCTTTTTGTTCGTTGGGATGAAGGGTCACGTGTTACCACGTGATCATGTTAGATACTTGATCTTTATGTGCATGGAGAGCTTTAACTCTCTTGTTTTTAAGATTTAAATTCTCTTATAGGGTTAAATCCTAGTTTTGTTTAGAGGAATTAAATTCCTATGTATTTGGAAGAATTAAATTCTTATGTAGGGTTAAACCCTAGTTTCATCTGGAGGAATTAAATTCCTATGAATTTGGAAGAATTAAATTCTTATGTAGGGTTAAACCTTAGTTTCATTTGGAGGAATTAAATTCCTAAGTATTTGGAAGAATTAAATTCCCTAAACTCAATTCTCCCTCTAAGTTTTGGATCTGCATGGCAGAATCTCTCCGATGAGAATTAAATTCTCAACTTATAGGGAGATCTGCTTCTGCAGATCTTCAACCAAAGGAAGAACTAAGTTCTTATTCAGAAGAGTTAAACTCTTAATTTGAGAATTAAATTCTCTTTTTGTTCTATGGAGCTTAGATCTCTTTCCCTTTCTCACCTAGGGTTTTTTTTTCTTCTGAAGAGATCTTCTTTTTCTCTCTTGAGAATTAATTTCTTCTCTCTTTTTTCTCTCTGGTGTTGTATATTTCCCAAAAAAGGTAGATCCTCCTCTCTTCTCTTCTTGGCTCCTATTTATAGGAGAAAGAAAAGAATCAATTTGTTTTGTCAATCTTTCATTGAAAAATTTTAGTTGTTTTTTGTAACCAACATGATCTTTTAGATCATCCAGTGAATTTTATTCACCATTGGATTTTTAATCCAAAAGATGTTTTATCTGTTATTCCTGGCAAATTTCAGGGAAATCTTTCCTTGTATAAAATCTTTCCATAAATTGGTGATTTTTAATCACCATTGGATTTTTAATCCAACGGTGCTCCATTTTACAGAGCACCATCTTTTTTGTTTGGAAATATTTAGAGAAATATTTTTCCAGTTAGGGTTAATTAGAATTTAATTCTATTAATTCATAGATCTTTAGGAACCCATCACGTGTTGGCACGTGACCCCCTGATTAAGCATTTGACCAGAATTTAATTCTGTTGTTTTAAAGAACTCAGGAATTATCAAGTGTCAGCACGTGACCCTTGGTCACGTGTTGGCACGTGATGCCACATTGGGGTTTTTCCTTTTTATTTTATTATACATTTAATTCTTTTCAGTGGGTTTAAAGGCCCATCACGTGTTGACACGTGACCCCACTGATTAATTATTTCCAATTATTTATTTTATTCAGTGTCTACAGGCTTTGCCTGTAAATGGTCACGTGTCTGCACGTGATGCCCGGTCACGTGTAGGCACGTGATGCCCGGTCACGTTTGCGCATGTGATGCCCGGTCACGTGTGAGCACGTGATACCTCATAACTTTTGATCCCGGATGAATTATGAGGCCCATAATATATCAAATCGAAGGAGTTTTCGAGACACTTTCGATACCATCAGAATTTAGTTGTTTCTCATTCTCGAGTTTGTCAAAATGCTGCCCGGAAAATACTGGTTCGCATTTTCTTCCTTAGATTACACATTCATAGCATATTTGCTCATAACTTTTGATCCCGGATGAATTATGAAGCCCGTAATATATCAAATCAAAGTCTTTTTCGAGACGCTTTCGATACCATCAGAATTTAGCTATTTCACATTCAGGAGTTTGTCAAAATACAGCCCGGAAAATGCTAGTTCACATTTTCTTAAACGTATCGCTGCCATTAGATACCTTGGGCTCTTTTGCGCAGAAATTTTTTTGACGGGAACAGCACCCCGGTCTCAACGCCATGAAATGGTGGCCCATTGCCCTCTAAAACCTAGCTACTCGAGCATCTGCCGCGGGATAATCCTAGTGTATGTAATGAAAACCTGAATATACAACGGTGACTACGTCTGTTACCAGGACGCACCCCAAAGAATGATATACAAGCCGCAGTGACGGCAGTCCACATGTCGGACGCTTGCCATGCAATATGAATATATATTACATAACAGATAATTACATCTAATACTATATACACCGGGCTATTTATTGTGACAAATCTAACAACACCATAAGCAACAAGTAATATCCATCACAGAACATGCAAACTTGCGAGTATCAATTCTGTAATCCCGTCTAATTGATACGTATAGCAATTAGACAATATTTTACCAAACTTTATGATACACGCAACTATCACTAAGCCTATGACAATCGAATTCCACGCACATATATCCAACACTTCAATTTTCCAAAACACCGAAATTCAAGTATGCTAAAAACCAGCAAAAATTCCATGCTAAAACCAACTCTGGAAGGCCAAAATGAGCTCGGATTGATCCGAAACTTCACGGAGGGTCCTGACACAAAATTAATGTCGACCTGGAGGCACTTAGAGGGGTACCCACCCCCTAGGCTGCCTTAAAGTAGCCAAAGGGGGAGGCGGACCCGAAACTGCCTTGTGAGGCAGTTCTCGGGTCCCCACCCCTAAGGCCACCTTAGGGTGGTCTTAGGGGAGTGGGACCTCTCTAGGTCCTTCCGGGACGTGTGCCTGGGTCCCCGCGCATCTCCCTGTGGCTTCTTGGTCCAAACCGAGAGCTTGCGAGAAGTCTAAACATCAAGATAACATGAAATAAGTTACTGGTTTTGCGGCAGTTTTTGCGGGGCAAAAATCGGCGGTATTGAGAAGTCATATCTATTTAATTTAGGTTGTTTGGATGGCTCTGATACCATTGAAGGATTCCTAGTGCCCTCGCTGCTAACCAGCGGCCAATACGGAATTCATAAACAAAAATTTTATGGCACTAGAAACTCTAAACCAAACACATAAACTAGCGAACACAAAAGGTAGAAATCACAACCTTTATAGTGTCTTCATTTGCTCCAACTGGATTGGACTCTAGCATACTCTCAAGAGGTCCAGATCATGCTTGCAAGCCGGTCTTTATTCGCCGAAGATGATCCACCCGAGAGAGCCAAGTTCAACCTTCAATATCATCAATGAAGTAACTAAAGATCCTAAGTTGCTAATCTGCGATACTTAGTGATGTGTGTAGGTGTTCTAGTATTGGTCTTTCTCTTTATCTTCATAATTCTCAACTCATGAGAGGGTTGAAGATGAAGAAGAAGAAAAAACAATAGAAAAGAGAGAAGCAAAATGATAGAATGAATAAAAAATCTTAACAAAATTCAAGCATGGTTCATATCTTTTGTAAAAAGAATTTTACCATTTTAAAACTACAACCATTCTTGAATAGTATTTGCAAATGAATTAATAATTCATTTGCCCATACCTTCCATCATTTCTCTTTTCCATATCATTTCACAATTTCTTTATAAAGAAAATCCTAGAAATGAGATGTTCTTCTCGAAGTATTCTTATATAAATACAAGAATACGTCCCCGTAAATACATGCACGTATTCGTATCAAAATACAAATATCCAAGAGATAGAAAAACATAATGAACATAATACTAGAATATATATATATATATATATATATATATAAATTATTAAATCAAAACTTTATTTAATATTTAATCCTAAGCCGGCTAGTATTATCATCCGCCCGATTGAAGTCCGCGTGGCTAGCACACATGCCTAATCAGAACTCTGCACATATCAATATACGGCCACTATATCATTTCATCTGAACTGGGAAAACCCACTGTGTGGGACTATAAAGACTCATCAATACGCTGGCGGTGAGTTTAACCACAAGCACGTCAGCGGCACTAGCTTTACGTAACGGCTATCCAGGTATGATCGAAAGGAAGGCCGACGAGCAAACCCATTTGTACCCCTACCGAGCATGTCTGTGACAATCTACGTACAGTCCGGTCTCTTCGTCTGAAATAATCGCAAACCGAGTTTAGATGGTGGATAACGTCAGACCCCTACTAACCCGATAATTCGTGCTGGTCTGAAACTCATCACCCATTGAGAAACTCCTGATATCATATCAGTAAATCTCATCCACCTTTACCAAAGAATTCTGGTGATGACTGACCCAACACGGCGCGATATCGACTCCCAATACCGGAAGAGACAAATCCTTGACGATTGTTCACTGCCTCCATATGGCTCGGGACTGTACCCAACTAAAACCTGTTTCCACGACTCTTTTGAGCCGTGGTAGGATGGTAATCCAAGTACAGTGGGAACTCACACGAGATAAATGAAAATCTCGGGTCAAAGGACTAACATATACTCATGCCATACGAGAGCTTCTATCTGACGATTGGTATAATACCTTCTAGAAATTCTCGGCGGGTTCGTCCGGTGTACTCATCTCCAGTGAGTACATGTATACTATCTTAGGTGACTCAATATCAATGACTTGTGAGATCGGTCACCGCCTCTCGTCGGGGTCTCGAAAAGTATATACTAGTCTACTCTGAAGTATCGATACTCAGTCTCGATACTCTCTCAACATGGAACATTTAAGAATGTACTTATGGACCACCCAGCTCCTACGGATCACCATCATAATGCTAGCAATCAACAATAATTCTACAGGTTTTATCAAAATGTATGCACATATTGATAAAGACAGACTAGATAGCATACTTTCATTTCGAGTAAGACTGTTCTACTTGGATTGGTTCCCGTTCAATTATCATAATCATCTGCATGCCATTATAATAATTCACAGCAGCCACATGCTGCCTTCTTTTTTGGACCATCAAGCATCTATTTTTGAACCTGCATCATCATCATGTATGCATAAGAACGCATGCACCCAATTAATGCTTATCTTGGACTTTTGGACACATAGGTCCAAAATCTAAAGATTTTTAGAGATAAGCTCGATTAATTGAGCTTCTGCTGAAATCTCGTGAGCACGAGATTTCACCTGTTGAGCTTTGACTTGAGCCACAAGAATATGTAAAAAAAATCAACAGAGGTTTCTCAGTTAACTATCTTAAAGTTTCAAGGGAGTTTTTCACTTACATAGCCTTAGATGTAACGATTTTATGGAGCTGCTATAATAATAATAATAAAGCCTCATGCATCCCTTTCTTCTATTCATATTAGAATAGGCTTCCTTTGTTTTGAACTTTTAATTATCCCTTAATTAATCTCTTTTTTAGAAAATTAACTTGCATTCTAAATCTAAAAGGCCATGATTTTGAGTTATTGAACTCTGTTCATGATGTGTTTAGCTGAGGCTGAAGCTCAAGAAGCTAAAACTGTGGATATTCACACTGCCAAACGCCTATTTCATTCCGGTCATCGCTATTTAGATGTCAGGTTGCTCTTTTTTATCTCAATTTTTTTTAAAACTTTTTTTGGATACATATTGTTAAGATTGCTTATTTTGAAATATTTTGTATTTAGAGAACCGAGGAGGAATTTAACAAGGGACACCTAGAGAATTCACTAAACATTCCTTATACGTTCTTCACTCCAGAAGGCAAGTTCTTGTTTTGCCTTAAGTTATAATCTCACTGTATATGATCTTAGTTTATTTCTAATAATTAATATTAGACTTATTTTTTACTGTTACAACTTGTCAGGAAGGGTGAAAAACAAAGATTTTTTGGATCAGGTGTCCTTGATCTGCAAGAAAGAAGATCATATAGTGGTTGTAAAAAATTTTGTGCTTCTATTTTTCATTTGCAAATCAATTTCTCATTGCTTGGAAAAAAGTAATTTGATTCTGATTTTGATTACATTTTTAGGGATGCCAAAGCGGAGTGCAATCGCTGCAAGCAACAACCGATCTTCTCAAAGCCGTGAGTTCTTGAATGCTTATTTTTCCTCCTTGATTTTAAGTAAGTGACGATATTCTAAGGATTCAGTGACTTTTAATGATCTAACACATATTTAAATTGTGAGTAATTTGTTGATTTTGTAGGGTTTCAAGAATGTGAAGAACATGGGTGGGGGATATGCTGCATGGTTGGATAATGGTTTTGATGTGAAGAAATCTAAACAAGAGTTGGTGGATGAATTGTAGTGCTAATGAAAGCACATTTGATGTTGTTGTTGTTTCTGTTGTTGCTTGATTGATACATGCATATCTAACTATGTATGTTTTGTACCATATGTATGGAGTAGCATTTCAAAAAAAAAATCCCCTTCTTTTTTCTTTGCATTCATATTCATCGTAATCTTCAACAAGGGTGAGGTTCTTTAACAATGCTTATGATCGAGATCCAGAGTGTTAATTAATGCTGTGGGATTAGCGGCCCTTGCTACCGTGAAACGATAGAATTATGGCTACTATCTCAATCCAATGACTACAAACAACGGCCGAAAACACAAGGGCTTTAACTATCTAAGCATTAAAAAAGGATAGTAAGACGTTTTGAGCCATGATTCAAAAATATATATCAGCAAAAATGCACTGTGGTAAATTATCTCATCTAAACTTAAAAAAAATTAAGTTTCATTTGTCATGGGCTCCTATACATATTGTTGGCATTGACTATAACTTTGGTTTCTTATTAAGTACAAGTTTATCATTTTCCTCAAGCTGCATACCTGGCGTTCAAATTGTCAAAAAAAAATAGTTATACTAAAAAAATAGGATAAATTAGAAGATATTACGCTGTATGAACAAAAAATTGAATAAAGCTTTGCAAAAACAAAAGTAAAGAGAAAAAAAAAGATATAAAATCGAGGATAAATTGCCAAAAAGCCCCCAGCCCGTTCGGGAGTTGTTTGAAAACCCCTAATATTTTCAAAATTGTTGGGAATGGCCTACTGTTCAAAATCTTTGTGAAAACCCCCTTGGGCCGCATTTCATTTAGGCCTTTATTCCTCCCGACCGTTTAGATATTACATACAACTGCTTGAATATTACATGCAACTAGCATAAAACGGATTTAATTGGGCCACGGTTTTACACAAGCCCCGGGGGTTTTTTACACAAGTTTGAGATGGGCATGAGGCTTTTTGACAATTTACCCAAAAATCAAAGACAAAAAGGAAATTGAAACCCTAAAAAACAGCTAACAACTTTCCAGGCTTAAACCCTAGTGTCAACCATTTTCCCTGCAGATTGATACAGGCCGAAAGAAAAGGCCCACACGGATAAGGATCCAAAAATCCCTGCGGAATATGACCCCAATATTTCTGGCGCCACGCAATTGCGTCACAAGCCCAACATAATCAATACTGTTTCTAATGGACCCAAAAATCTGGCAAATTTATAAAGAAGCCCTAGAAACTTCATACCTGTACGAGCCACGAAAGCTTGGAGAAGGAGGAAGTAAATGAGGAAGAAGAGTTATAGGTATTTTGAAATTAACTGCAAGAACGACGAACGATTAACCAACACAGGTAGGAGTGCAAGTTAGATTGGTTTGACCTGAACCCAACGTTAACCTATACATTTTTTCGGGTTTTTCGGCATCCTATATACGCATGCCGATCAGGTGGGTACAAAATTAAATATAATCTTTTTCGGGTCGGTTATAAATGTGTTTGATATAGACCCGTCCATCAAATCAAACCCGCTTCTATATCCGATTCATTCCATATATATATCATAGAGGTTAATGGAGGAAAGGTGCCATAGGAGAGGATTTCCTCCTATGGCGTCGGAAAAATGCTCTCTATAATTTTTTTCGACGAGCAGCATACACCACCTTCTTCTTTATCATCTAAGATGTGGATACACCAAATTTTATGTGATTATACCATTTTTTTTACCGTTGATTTAGTTGGTGCAAAATTAATGGTTTACCGACAATAGAACTTTTTACATTGCTAATTCAACGGTGAAAAGGTGGTGGAATCACATAAAATTTGGTGTTTGCACATCTTAGATGATAACGATACGGTGATGGATGCCGATCGTCGAAAAAAATGGTGGAAGCTGTTTCGACGCCATAGGAGGAAATTCCCTCCCATGTCCTCTTTCCACCATTATTCTCCGTTGGTGTGATTATTATTTTCTGTTTATTAATCAATAATATAATTTGCCATGATTGGTTGAAATAAGATTTTGTGCATTTGGTAGAATTAATCTCAAGTCTTATGATTTCAATTAATTAATAACCAGTAATTTGCAGGTGTCGATGCATTTATATGTCCAGTTTCAATGACTTTATTTGTGTTTTTTGATTTTCATAAAAAATTATAATATAAACCGGGTAATTTTAACTAATGGGGTTATTTTTTTAAATAATAACTAATGGAATTAACAGCAATGAATATTGATTGGATTTTTTTATGTCTTTGTATTGATTTTTCTTACGGAATGACGTCATCAATCAATTTAAAAATTAAAAAAACCCGGTTCTTTTTCACTATAATGGTAGATGGTAGATAACCGGATTATATCCTTAAAATCTTGCAGAGCAATTTTCATATATTTATATCCTGCAATAACTGTATTCACAGGTATTCTCAAAATCCATCTTTTGGCAAATTAAATTATTGGTCTTTTACAAAAGGATAAAAAAAAACTGCAAAAATTTCTAAATTAATCTTAAAAAATAATTTGTTGATTTGCCTGAGAAACAAACAGCCATTCTAAACCAATAATAAAATCAAATACAAACTTGTTTTTCTTATCTCTTTTTAAATCACTATACTTAAATATTTAAAACTATCCTTTTCATCATGTTCTGATCTTTCTTTATGTAAACCCTTGCTATAATCTTTCTTTGGTCTCCCACATACGCAGAAGCTCCTTACTTCAGGCTTCAAGATTTTAACATCAAATATCAATTACAAGCATTTTTAATTTCAATGTAAGTCTACTTACAAACATGGATTTTTATTGCATGACTTTGTTTTCTTCGATTCTTCCGAATTTGTGCTCCCGTTTTGATTACTTCATGGCTCGTCTCTGCATACAATCCACCAACAAGCGATTCGGTGCATGTTCATTGTAAATTTTATGTTATATAGGGAATCACAGAATGTTAACATAGCATAATACTGTTTATCAATTTACTTAAATATCTCATGAATATGAATTTTCATTTCTATTACTTCCACACAACCAATACCTAATCATTTGACCTATTGATTTTTCCAAATCACGATATAATATATAATAGTGGGAACTCATCGCTTTTGTGTATTCAATGTCCACACAATTACTGTCCAAACACGCATTATTATATGAGAATAAGAGAGGAAAGAGGCCATAGGAGGGAATTTCCTCCTATGGCGTCGAAAAAATACCTCTTCCCATATTTTTTTCGACGATCGGCACCCACCATCTTCATCGTCATCATCTAAGATGTGGGTACACCAAATTTCATGTGATTCTACAACCTTTTCACCGTTGATTTAGTGGGTTCAAAATTAACGGTTTACCGACAATAGAACTTTGTATACTGCTAAATCAACGGTGAAAAAATTGTAGAGCCACATAAAATTTGTTGTGCCCACATCTTAGATGATAACGATGAAGATGGTGGATGCCGATCATAGAAAAAATAAGGGAGGGGGTATTTTTTCGACACCATAGGAGGAAATTCCCTCCTATGGCATCTTTCCTCCATTATTCTCTTATATATATATATATAATTTAACCGGTAATTCTGCAAGCATGTACTTTGAAAATAAAATGATATATGGGTGACGATATTGCCAATCCATTATTTGTTAAATCCACACAAAAATTTATGTATGGACTAAATTAACCCCGACCACATTAGCGTTTAATCCACACTAAAGCCGGTGGTTCAATTTACTAAAATACCATTTTATAACTTAATCAGGTTGTCCCTCCTCTTGATCCCGGTCCGATTTCTGTTCGGGACGTGTTTGGTGACGAGATCAGCGGTGTAAAGTACCAGTTCCCCGACGAAGATCCCGACAACATGATGAAGGAGCTCGATCGTGTTGTTGACGAGCCCGTGAGGCATCGGATCTTCGTGCAAGGCTATGGATCTTCATGATCTCGCTGACGACGACCATTCTGCGGTCGACAGGAGGCATTGATACATTGACACCGTGAACAGGAATCGGACTGGGATCAAGAGAAAGGACAACCCGATTAAATTATGAAAAGCGTATTTCAGTAAATGGATCCAGCAACATAGAAAGACAAAACTTAAAGGCTGATGTAATTGGAGTTAATTTAGTCCATACACAAGTTTGGTGTGGATTTATCAAATAAAGATTTGCCAATATCGCCTCCCTGATAAAATTGAAGAAATTAGAACGTGTAAGAGATGGTTTCAAATTAATTAAGCAGTAAAGGCTTCTTAATTTTAGAAGAATATGATTAGTTTTAAAGATAAATATAGTTGGCCCAAAATGTAAATGCAGTTTCTATTATGAAGAATTTAGTTATAAGGTATTCCTCCCACCGCCCACGGCACACCCCCTTCCCCTCCCTTTTCTAACATTAAAATGATAGTTTAATAATATTGCGACATATAATCAAGTTTAATAATATTTTGACATATAATCAAACCCAATGTGATAAAATCAGGAGATCAATTTTGAGGGAAGTAATTGACTCATTTTCTTTCACATTATAATAGTAGAGATATCCTGAAAAACAAGTAAAAACCGTATTGGCCGTCTAAATCTTCAAATCCTTTCAAATCCATCCGAAACCCGAAATTACGTGTTCGGTTATAAAGCATTATAAACAAACATATCGGGACGGTTTATGAGTTTAGGTTTTAAATATCATGCAGTGTATAAGAATTGTAAAACCTCTTCCAACCATAAGGTTATATATTCTGATTAAAAGCTCTAAGGGTTGTATTTAGAATTACCCAAGCTGTAGGGGCTTACATGAAAAACGTCAGTCCTTTGCCACTCAGCATGTCTGCCTCGTGTCCAAAACCCGTCACCTATTCCCCCGCCTCAAATTTACATCTCTACCCCTCTCCCCTCTCTCTCTCTCTCTCTCTCTCACACTCCCCTCTCTTTCTCTGTCCTCAAAGCTAATGGCGAGCTCCGACGAATCCAAGCTCATCTCCGATCCCCTCCTCCCTCCTCAGCTCCCCTCCGCCGCCAACACCACCACCTCCTCCGAAGACGAGCTCTACCCGCCGCCGATCTCCTACACCCACTCACCCCGCCCTCTCCGCGACCTCCCCGTCCTCCTCCTCTTCCTCCTCCTCTCCCTCTCCACCCTCGCCCTCGGGGTCCTCTCCATCGCCCGCCACAACCGCCACCGCCACCCCTGCCCAAACCCTATTCCTAACTCCTCCCTCTCCTCGATCCGCCTCAAACCCTACGTCGTCTACACGCTGATGTCACCGCGGTCCTCTCCGGCCCGATCGCCGTCGCCCTCCTCGCCCTCCTCCGCCGCTTCGCCAAGCAGTTGATCTATGCCGCCATCCCCTTCTTCGTCCTCATCCCCTCCTTCCTCAACCTCTACTGGTTCGTCTCCTGCGCCCTCTCGTCCACTTGCTCGCGCAGCTTCCCCTTGCCCTACCGAATCCTCGTCCTCGTGTTTGTGTTTGTCATCATAGGGGTCTTTCTGTGGATCATTGTTGCAAATTGGCACCGCATCGAACTCACGGTGAGGATTGTTAGGGTTTCGGCGGTGGCGCTGGAGGAGAACTTGGGGCTGATGGGGGTTTTACCGGGATTGGGGTTGGGGCTGTTGGTTTATTTAGGGTTGTGTGTGGTGTTCTTGGTGTTTGCGAGGTGGAATGGGAGGGTGGAGGTGAGGGAGAGAGGAGGGGGTGAGGGCGGTAGGTATGAGTGTGTGTGGAGAGAGGATGGGTGGGTGAAGGGGTATTTTGCGTTGGCGATTGTGACGATGATCTGGACGGCGGCGGCGATGGTGGAGGCACAGGTGTATGTGCTGAGCGGGACGATCGGGCAGTGGTATTTCGCTAGGGAGGGGACGAAGCCGAGGAGGAGCATTCGGACTTCTCTGAGGTTGGTATTAGTGTAATGCAACTCCAAAAAAGATTTGATATTTAATTAATTATATGTTTATGTCAGTAATAATTATGTGATTACCGGTTATTTACGTTTAGGATAGTGTTCTTGCAATAAATTTATCTTATATAATAAATAGATGGATGATTGATATTTAGGAAATGCACTAAATATAGAACTTGCCCAGATCATATATAGGACACACCTTTCATCCACAATGACATATGATGTTCACTAAATGCCCCCATATACCCCCAACCCAACATCTGCCATCCAATAGGGTATTTTCTCAGTTGACATGAATTTAACATGCGGCATTTAAGAAATTTGATTGGTTGAATACTTGGATAATAGGAACTGCTTTGTAGTTAGAACTACACTAAAGTCTAAAAATGCGTGCTTGTTTTCGATAGTTGCAGCTCCAACGTTTAAGTTGATATGGAAATTTTAATCAGAAAACATCTTGTTGGAGCTGTGCCTAAATCTGATGCAGCTCTAACTACAACTCTTTTTAGGACAATGCAATGCAACCACCACCAACCATACGTGTGCTTTATAAAATATGTAGAAGGAACTATATTTTAACGAAGAAAAATGTAATTTCAACCGCGATAGTAGGATCAACATTTATATGAAAGTGTGTTACATCTCCAAAAATAAGTACACAGACATCATTGTTGTCATGAGCGATTTTTGTAAGCAGATGGCTCAGATAGAATCTAGACTCTTAAATGCGCACTAATATGAATTCTAAATCGCATGATAACAACAACAAGCTTTCATCCCAAGTTTTTGGGGTTAGCTATATGAATTCTGAATCGCATGATCTTCAGCAATATGATTCAATATAAACATGATGAAGTGGAGCTGCCTGTCGTATGCCCCTGGAAGAAACTAAAACTAAGGCATTAGTCATGTATGCTTATGGCTTTGTTGGAAATAGCCGGTGGGATCAACACCAAATGTTAAGAAATTGTGTTGTCAACATTGTTGTTAAAATCGTACGATTCACGATATGAATCGTATGATTCAGCGCCTTTTCGATACATATCGTATAGATATATCGCATTACTCATTGAATTGTACGATTCACAATGATTCACGACATGAATTCTGAATCGCATGATCTTCAGCAATATGATTCAATACAAACATGAAGCGGAGCTGCCCGTCGTATGCTCCTGGAAGAAACCAAAACTAAGACATTAGTCATGTATGCTTATGGCTTTGTTGGAAATAGCCGGTGGGATCAACACAAAATGTTAAGAAATTGTGTTGTCAACATTGTTGTTAAAATCGTACGATTCACGTTATGAATCGTATGATTCAGAGCCTTTCCGATACATATCGTATAGATATATCGCGTTACTCATCGAATTGTACGATTCACGATGATTCACGACATGATGCGATTTAGTTTAACTGGTCGGATATAAGCTTAACGGGTCGGGTCTGAATTATTTAGGTTTAAAGATTCAAACATATACCCAATTTCTCTCACAAAAGATCCTAATTTTTCAAGCCGCTCCCAAATTCCTATCTCGAATCCTCTCATCTCCTCGCTCGACTTCGACTCAGATTTGCTCTCCTCGCCTCCTTGCTCTACTCCTCGCTTCGACTCCTTACCTCCTTATGCTTTATGGTTTGTGAAATTGGTTAGAAAATGTTACTATTATGAAGCTTATGTCATCTTTATGTATGTGGTTTTTATTTTGGACTATATAGTATTATTTTGCTTAATCATATTATTTATTATGATTGTTCACATGATTTTTGATGATTAATATGTATTGTGCTTGTACATATGTAAATATTTATTATGTTGTGCGATTCTACTGTGAGTATACTTACCAAACATTATATTTTTTCAATATATTGTTCTATTTTGCTCATTTAATTTTACAGTTATGAAATACATAGCTATATGTTTAATTGCTTTGCTTTGGCACAAGTTACTGTCGTATCTTACCGTATACGATTCGATACGATACAATAGAATAACGTTATACGATTCGAATCACGATTTGACAACTTTGGTTGTCAATGGAAGGACAATGAGCTAAACCCCAAGTAACCTTATATTTTTATTGTTGTCTGCTGACTAGGATAGTTTGTGAGAACATAGAAGCATGCGGAGGGTAGCCAATAGAGGAGTATATGCAGTATTGTAGAAAATTAGCTATATGGTTGAAGCACAGCTCTTTTCTTGCATTACTTCTTTTCGCTTGAATGGGAGTGGGCATCTTATGGTTGCACTTTCATCGGCCTCAAGCTCCAGATTCTAATAATCCACTTCTTCTTTCAAAATCCATGCGATTCATGTCACCTTAAGGTTCGATTGTATGCTCTTTGGAGCTAAAGCACTCTAAAACTAGTCTTTCTAATATCATGCTTTAGATGTGCCCCGGGAGTGGGTTATCAAGGTGATCAACTATGGTTCATTAAAATAAATGAATTGATTGACAAACATGGGCTTAAGGTTTGTGTTTGATCAATTTGTGAGTCATCTAAATTATCAGCCAAAGCTATTAATAGATATGCCTTGATACATAGGATTTGGCATTACTTATTGCATATATCATCTAAATATGTTTTTTGTAGCCCTGATATTTTGTTTACTTATGCAGGAATGCTTTTGGTCCCTCATTTGGCACAGTGTGTTTCTCAGGAATGGTAATGGGTGTTGTACGGGTTGTTCGTGCAATCGTCGATAGTGCACAACGTGATGAGAATGCTACAGGATTTGTGAATCTTATACTTAATTGCTGTGCAAAGTTCTTGTTATCAGCATTTGATTTTGTCAACAAGTTCACCTTAAATTTTGCGGCAATTACGGGTGAAGCTTATTGTTCTTCAGCTAAGATGACATACGGGCTTCTGAAGCGGAATCTTCTCTCTGCTGTTTTTGTTGAGACAGTCTCCACACGTGTTCTTGTTGGGATTATTTTTGTTCTTTCAGCATTATATGGAATAGCGGTGAGTTAAAATTTATTTCTTAACTTCTTATTTACAGGCTTTCATAACTTTGGCGTGTCCATGCACATTGATATATGATAGGGAAGTAGGTGTATTATTATGTTCTGTACACAGGCAACAGGGTACAGACATGGAATCCGAGAACACCTGTGTTTCAGTGTGTTTTTGTTATGTAGAGGCTCCAGAACAGTTCTGAAAATAGTTTACTGTTTTGTTTATGAAGATAAATTAAAACTAGCATATACCGGGTTTACTCCAACCTATGGGATGGGATGTTTGTGTGTATTTAGAGTTGCCTGATAGACTCTAAGAATCTAGAGATCTGTTAAATGTGCTGGTAACTGGTAAGCATAGCATAATTGATAAGCTAATAGACCCTGTTAGTTCTGAGAAAATGTCTTAGCTTCACTTAACCTTAATATATACATTTGATCTTGAAAACTTGTGTATAGAGTTTCAAAGGCCACGCAAGCCTATTTGGTGGAGTATATTATTGGATGGAGAATTTTCTTTTCGTTCATTCAGTCAAGTCATTTATTCATTTATTTATTTATTTTGCATCTCTGACCGTCATCCTAATGATGTTGAAGCGATGTCAAAAGAAGAGATTTTGGCTTGAGTTTCTAGTCAAAAATGTTGACATAGAGGTATAGCAGTTATATTATTATTGACGTTATGGTTTTTTGAGGGTTTGCTGAAGTAGCCAGGATAACATTAAGTAGTTAGGGGTGTTGGGGTAAAAATTTACACCCCATTGACCAAAAGTCAAATTCAAACCGAGAACAAGTAGGCCCAAGCCAAAACAAACGACCCCTACTGTCGAATCCAAGCCGGACCGACGCTCGATCCCATGCCCTAACACAAGCCGGGCCCAAGCCCGGACCCAAGTCCAAGCAGGTGGGCCCAAGCCCATACCTACCCCATGCTAAGAAAGTAAAACAAATAAATGTAATATTTAAATAAATGTGCAAAATGTGAAATAAATAGGCAAAAGGCCAAATTTTTGTTAAGCCCATGGCTCGTGTGCAAAAAGAAATAAGCACATGACCATGGGATGGGCAAAATGTCATTTTGTAATGTCCAAGGGGCTATGTGTAAACTTATAAGCCTATATAAGCAGCATTATGAATAAATGAAGCATTTTTATTCCCCTCAAAAAAATATTAGGGTTTGTGCCTCTATCTTCTCTCCCAAGTTCTTCGTCTTCATTTCCAATTAAATCAAGAGCTTAGGTCTCTTTTTCTCAAAACTAAATAAAGTTTCACCATAAACCCATTGAAGGAGAGTTAATTCACATCAAATCCAAAAAGAGAAGATTTATGCTCTCTTCTTCATCTTCAAGATCCAATTTGAGAGGGAGAAGAAGAGAAACCCACCTCCTAAGGCTCCATCAAGAGAAGAAAATGGATCTTTTTTCATCATCCAAGATCCAAATCTTGGAGTTTCAAAAGAACCCATTTAGTTTCTTCTCAAAAGAGAAAGGAGAAAATCTTTTGGAGTTTTAACTCCATAAAAAAATTCTTTTGGGAATGTAACTCCATAATAAAAATTCTTTTGGAAGTTTAACTCCATTTAAAATCTTTTGGATTCTTTTGCAAGTTTAACTCCAAAATAAAACGTTTGAAAGTTTAACCCCAAAATAAAACCTTTTTCCGGAGTTTAACTCCAGAACAAAACCTTTAAGAGTAACTCCAAAATAAAATCTTTGAGAGTTTAACTCCATAAAAAAATCAAAGGAGTTTAACTCTAAATTAGAGAGCTTGGCATCCTTTTTTCGGTCCGCGCTCGTGCTCTCACGTGCCGTGCACGTGCCCCGCGGATGCCCTCTTGGGGACGTGCCACGCACGTGACCCTTTTCGCCGCTTCCTCCAATGTGAGGGGTTTCCTTTCCCATGTGAGGGGGGCTCCCATTTAGTTGGAGCTCCCACTCCCCACGTGAGGTGGGCTCCCACTTAATGGGAGCTTCCGCTCCTGCACGTGAGGGGGATCTTCCGCTCCCGCACGTGGAGGGGAGAAGCTCCCACCCTTCTTTTTCATTTAAAAAATAAACAATAAAAAATGAATAAAATAAAACAAAATAAATATATATAGCGAGGAAATGTAAATAGAATAATAAATAAGGAAAAATTTCTTTTGAATAAATAAATCTTTTTTGTCACATAGAATAAATAAATGGAAAAAATAAAATGAACACGCCCTTTTGCATTATTTTTAAGCACCAACACCTTATATTGAGTTTGCATGGCCAGTTTGATCCGTTAATCGGAGATTTCTTCGCTTCAAAAGCGAGGAGTAATTAACGACAGCTTAGCCCGCGACTGCCGGAGATTTGGATCCCCACAATCAATAAACCCCGGCCTGTCCCAATTAAGAGGAATCTGTATACGCCTGACAAGCGCGCGCATTCCTATTTCAATAGGGTGACGAAAAACACTCTACAGATTCTGCCACGCTCGGTAGGACTTTATCTCTCCTTCTATATTTCGGGTTTAAACGATCATGCGAACTCAATCAACATACATATCGATATTTATACTAAAATAATGCTCTTTCATGCAGCTTTCAAGCAATCAATTCTCAACAATGTTTCCAAAGATGAACTCGGTTTCCGATGCAACTCCCGTCTCGTACACAATGAAGATGGATGCTCGAACGATTCTTCCGGCAAGTCTTGGGCGGCAGTGGGAGGAACCGCTGCCACAATTCGGCTCCATTTCATTCGTCTCGGCTTAACATCATTCCTGCTCCCTCAAGCTCCCATGATGGATAGGCCGGCCTTCAAAGGGAGCAAGCCTGATGTCGTAATCGCAGGGGCGCCCGAGCTCAAGCGCATGTCTATCTTCCAACGGCTTTCCATTGCTCCAGCTGGGGGCAGGACCGTCAATACCAAGGTTGCGACAGTGTCCCGGGCAAGCTCCGACGGTGCCCTCGACAATTGCAAGATCGGGTGTCTTCTCTGGACTCCTCATCAATCGGCCTACAGCGGCTTTCCGAAAAGCGGATGCCCGCTAAGCCTTCAAAATCGAGAAGGTAAGACAGAAACGGCTCAGATACAGAGCCAACAAAAGAGCTAGGGCCCCTGCAAAGCTGAACTTCGTGAGGTTCCAAAAACAAGGTTATCTCACGACAACAGCTGAATCGGCTATGAAACTCGCTAACTCTTTTGAACCGCTGAAATTGGTTCAGAAGAATGACATGACATGACCGTAAGAGTCAAGAAAACTGCGATCCAGACGATTTTGGACATATCCAAATCCCAAAACAGAAAGCATAATGTCATCTTTTCAAGAGTCTATCAAGCGCTCTGTGCTGCGCAAAGGCAATGGGGAAAATCTGGAGAGGGGCACCAACGCCATCCAAGGACCCAACCGGGCCGATCGTCTTCAGTCATTTGTCCTTTCCAGAAGAGAAAAGGCCACGACGACGGTCCAAAAGAGCAACCGCCAAAGATAAATAGATGGCTGGATGTGTAGTCCGCACTGTCTATATGTTAGGCACATGCAGCAAGAGCAAGGATGGGGCTGTCACATCCTTAGCCCAATTTGATTTGAATGTGGCTACCACTTCCCAAGACCAGCCTTCTCCGGAAGATGATGAAAACCCTTTTAGCGAGGCTGATAAGCAGATGGAGCCCTCAACTCATGAGAAGTCAAGCTCGAAGAGCGATGAGAAACCAATTTTCGTCCCCAAGACCGCAGAGCAACAGTTGCTTCAAGAACTTCGGAAACAGCTCAAAAGTAAAGATAAGATGGCCAAGTTTTATCTAAGATTAGCGACTTGACAAATGTCGTACTGCAACTCACCGCTAAAATCGGTCGGGCCCCGTCTAATCAAGTGCAAGGCTCTACCCATGAACCGGGAAATGGTGTCCCGAAGCAGCCGACACCTATTCCCTCAAGTCCAAAGATGGGTGAGCCGCACGAAAGTCTGCCACATTCTGTCTCAGGAAATGTCTTGACCACCGATGACGGCCGCCCGCTAACGCAGGATCATATCATGGATTTGATTACCAACAAAGTCAAAACATTGGTGGCCGAAGCCGAGACGCAGAAATATATCAGCAGCAGTGGGAGGTCGTACCCTGCACGATATTATCCCGTAGAGTTTTCTAGCGGCTATGTCATGCCCAAATTTGAAAGATTTAATGGAGTGAGAAATGCAAGCCAGTACATTGCCCATTTCAAATCATCATGCGCAAATATTGGGGGCAACAATGCTCTTCTTCGTCAGTTTGTCAATAGCTTGATTGACGTCTTCGACTGGTACACAAGCATACCAGACGGCTCGGTCACGACGTTCGCACAAATAGAATCTTTGTTTAAACAAAGATTCATGAGTGTTAGCAATAAGATCACAATGAAAGTACCACGGATTTTATAGTCCGATGGTGCAATCTCTATGTCAAGTGCGAACTGCCGTTAGAGCAAGATCTGTCCGTCAACCTTCTTATAGAAAATCTTGAGAACTGGATGAATCCTTTCCTATGCACAGCTAGCCTCAAAACATTCCAAGAGCTGACAAAAAAGGTTCAGATGTTAGGACCCTCAAAGCCTAATTCCACTCCAGTTCTCCAGTTCACAAACAAGCCAAAGCATCGGATGGACGACAACCGAAAGGACGAAAGCTCCAATAACACTGACTTTTCCAACAAGCAAGGAACAGGCGGGTCGAAGGCTAACAAATCTCGAAACCGACTCTAGAGGAAAGAAGAAATAAAGTCTACTCCTTTAGAAGAGATAAGGTCCATAAAATATTTAATGATGCTCTAACGAATGGTATACAGCTACTGGAACCGAAGAGGTTGAATGAAGCAAATATGGCTGGTCATCCTAATTATTGCCTATGCCACCGAGTGTTAGAGTACACTATTGAAGACGGTTGTATTTTCAAGGATTGGGTTGAGGACGGATATAAGACATGAGAAATAGAACCGTCCCTTGGGATATTGACAAACGAGTAAGTCGCGACCGTCAATTTTATACAAACAGAGACCAAAGTGTCTCGAGAACCAACTGCTTTCAATTGTTCGTCATTTCCTAAAAGGAGCGGATCGTCCAGCAATTAATGTTACCAATGAAGAGGCAATGGATGGGTACACAAACCATACGGTCTAATGGTCGGACCTGAAGGAGCAAATCCTCACAGTCATGATAATGACATGGTTGCCGCTGCCCAATGCTAGCTCGGTTCAGATAATGATGAAGACTTTGCTCAAGCTTCTAAGCAAAAAGAGCCCACGGTTCCTGGAGAAGCAAGCTCAGGCTCTAAGGGTAGCCCAGTCATCATGCCTAAAACTACATAATGAGCATTATTCCAATGGCTTCAAGAGCAATTTCAGGACCGTCATAGGGAGTTAGATAAGATCTGTTCCAAAGTCGGCAATCTGGCAAACGTTGTAGCAAATCTCGCAATCCAAGTCTTTCAAATGTAATCACAACAAAATTAAAATTTGGTCATTGAACCAGGGATTGATATCACAAAACAGCCAACAGTCATTCCCCTCGGTCTGAGAGTGGAGTACCTTCATGAAAATCGACTGTGGCCAACCTCAAGGAAGTCCTGACTGCGGCAAGTTAACACGAGAAAATCCAGGGCAAGTCATCGGTGGGTCCAGGGCAAGTCATCGGTGGGTTCCGAATCTCTTCCAAACTTTCAATATAACAGCAAATTCAAATGTCCGGAGAATGAAAACCGCAAAGGAGACGTCCCAACACTGAACCCTTTAATACATCTGCTAACCGAAGTAAGCTAGGAACATTCAGGCCTAATCCCGACCAGCCTCGACAACCAGTGTTGGGAGGAAGAGGAGAATCGCTTTTGAAAAAGAAGTTGACTAAAGTCTATTCTTTCAGAAGGGACAGAGTCCGTAAAATATTCGAGGACGCCATAAGCAACGGTCTGCAACTGCCCAAGTCAAAAAGGCCTCATGAAGTAAAAATAACCGACAATCCCCTGTATTGCCCATACCACATGGTAGTAAGTCACTCTATCGAAGACTGCTATATTTTCAAGAATTGGGTTGAAAAACAATTCAAGGAGGGAGTGATCTCATTGGCTAAAGGCGCGTTAGCAGAAGACCAAGCTACGATCGTCCGCTCTATTCAAACGAAAATCAAAACCCTTTAGGGGCAAGCGGCTCAATCGCCCGCTTTAGAAAATGACCCAGTCCACCACAGTTTCTACGGGACACATCTTTCCAAAAAGACAGAGAAGGTTGAAGCACCGTGAGATCAAAGTCCAAGCATTTTGAATAAGCGCACAACTTCGACCCCTAAGTCGTTAAACTGGGAGTGTAAAAAATGTATAAATAAATAAGTAGCTGAAATAATGGGGCCACTCGCAATGAAAAAATCAGTGAGTAAAAATAAAAATAAAAGGCGAAATGATAGAGCAATCGCAAATAAATAGCCGAAATGATAGGGCAAATCGTGACCTTCACGATAAGAAAAGCCGAAATGATATAGCAATCACGGTAAAAAAATAAAAAAATAAAAAAAAATCATTTTGACCCTTAAGTCATTAAACTGGGAATGAATATATGTATATATAAATAAACATCATCCGTTTCAACGGCGTATGATGAGTCGCTCCTGGCACTATTCCAGTGTAGCGATGCAGATGTCACCAAAATCCAAATTCTTCCTGCCCTACGGCCGGTCCCTAAAATGACTACCGTATACAATCCACGAGCATAAACAATCCAAAAATCCCAACCCACTCATGTGTCTTCACGATACATGAGGAGAATGGCATTCACGAGATTCTCTCAACTCGCAAGAAAACACACCTTCGTGAGATCCTTACGACTCACAAGGTAAAAACACACTTTGAGTCATCACGACTCCTAAGGAGAAAATACACCTACGAGATCCTCTCGACTGGAGAGGATACTTTTATGGGATCCTTACGGCTCATAAAATTGAAAGACTTAGTTGACGGGACCTAAACCTTTCTCCTAAGCCATCATTCCCCAATGGGCAAAGGTAAATAATGAGTCTCTCTTGGCACTATTTCAGTGTAGCGATGTTGATGCCAATCCAAAATCCAAATCCTCTAAATTCTCCCAGCCCTACGGTCAATCCCTAAATTGACTACTGTATACAATCCACGAGCTTAAATAATCCTCATCACACCTATGTCCCACCGCAATCACCAGCCCTGCCGCCAGTCTCCGCTCTTGGAATTATGCCCCATTTGAGAAAACACACTCATGTGTCCTCACGATATATGAGGAGAACGGCACTTGCGAGATTCTCTCGACTCGTAAGAAAAATACACCTTTGTAGGATCCTTACGACTCACAAGCAAAAAACACATTTGGGGGTTCTCACGACACCTAAGGAAAAAATACACCTACGAGATCATCTCGACTTGTATAGAGAAAATACTTTTATGAGACCCTTACAGCTCATAAAATTGAAAAGCTTTAAGTGACGGGGATCTAAACTTGCTTCCTAAGCCATCACTCCTCGACGGGCAAAGGCGAATGATGAGTTGCTCCTGGTACCATATTCCAGTGTACAATGCAGATGCCATCCAAATCCACATCCAAATTCAAAACCTCCAGCAACAAATGATAAGTCGCTCCTGGTACCTCATTCCAGTGTAGCGATACAAACGCCAAATCCAAGCTCAAATTCAAATCCAATTCCAACTTAAATCCCACACAGCAATGTCTCAAATTCAAAGGTCCCGCCAAATAAGGCAGGAATTAGACAAATCCAACTAAAATCCCACCCGGAAGTGTTTCCAAGCTCAGAAGTCCCGCCGGACAGATTGGAACCTCCCAAAATAAAACAAATTAACTAATTCCAACGACCTCTACGTCAAAAACAGTGACACTCCGTTTCGGGGACACGTCAGACAGGACACTCCGTCTCGGGGAAACGTCATACAGTAACACTCCGTCTCGGGAAAATTCAACCAGCGACGCTCCGACACGATCTCGGGGATACGTCAAATAGTGACACTCCGTCTTAGGGATACATCAAACATACACTCCATTTTGGGGAAATGTTAGACAGTGACACCGTCTCGGGGAAACGTCGGATAGTGACACTCCGTCTAGAAGAAACGTCAAACAGACTCTCCGTCTTGGGAAAACGTCAAATAGTGATCCCGTCTCGGGGACACGTCAAACAGACACTCCGTTTTGGGAAAACGGTAGACAGCGACACTCCGTGCCACGAATACGTCAACCTGCGACATTCCGTCTCGGGGATACGTCAGACACCGACACTCCGTCTCGGGGAAACGTCATACAAACACCCCATCTCGAAGATACGTCAAGTATCAACCGTCCATATCGTAAAAAGGGCAATGCCAGCCTCTCAAAAGCAAGAACCAAATCAAGTCAACCTCCACACGAAAGAAGATCCATTAATTTCATGCACACGACCCATATATGTATTGTGCATTCATTGATGGCGGGGCATTTTGTTGGAATAAAAAATTACACCCCATTGACCAAAAGTCGAAGTCAAACCATGAACAAGCAGGCCCAAACCAAAAAACCGGCACCTACCGTCGAATCCAAGCCGGGCCCACGTCCGTACCCAAGTCCAAGCAAGGTGGGCCCAAGCCCAGATCGGCCCCATGCTAAGAAAGTAAAATAAATAAATGTAATATTTAAATAAATGTGTAAAATATAAAATAAATGGGTAAAAAGTCAAATTTTTGTAAAGCCCATGGCTCATGTGCAAAAAGAAATAAGCACATAGGCATGGGATGGGCAAAATGCCATTTTGTAAAGCCTAAGGGCCTGTGTAAACTTATAAGCCTATATAAGGCAACATTATAAAGAAATAAAGCATATTCATTCCCATCAAAAAATATTAGGGTTTGTGCCTCAATCTTCTCTCAAGTTCTTCCTCTTCATTTCCAATTAAATCAAAAGCTTGGCCATCTTTTTCTCAAAACTAAATAAAATTTAACCATAAACCTATTGAAAGAGAGTTTAACTCTCACATCAAATCCAAAAAAGGATTTTTGCTTTCTTCCTCCTCGAGATCCAATTTAAGAGAGGGAGCAGAAGGGAAACTCATCTCCCAAGGCTCTATCAAGAGAAGAAAAGCAATCTTTCATCACCCAAGATCCAAATCTTGGAGTTTCAAAAGAATCCATTTGGTTTTCTTCTCAAAAGAGAAAGGAGAAAATCTTTTGGAGTTTAACTCCATAATAAAAATTCTTTTGGGAGTTTAACTCCATTAAAATCTTTTGGAGTTCAACTCCATAATGAAAATTCTTTTGGGAGTTTAACTCTAAAATAAAACCTTTTTCGGGAGTTTAACTCCAAAATAAAATCTTTAGGAGTTTAACTCCGTTATAAAAATCAAGGGAGTTCAACTCCAAATCCGACGGCTTAGCCTCCTTTCCGGTCCGCGCTCGTTCTCCGCAGGCACGTGCCCCGCGGACGCCCCCATGAGCACATGCCGTGCACGTTTCGCTTCCCCCCATGTGAGGGGGCTCCCTTTCCCCGGGCTCCTACTTAGTGGGAGCTCCCCCCATGAGGGGGTACCCTTTACTCCCACATGAGGGTACCCACATGAGGGTAGGGGTTTCCTTTCCCTCACGTGAGCACTCTCCCTCAAGTAACACTCCCCCACATAGGAGGGAGGGAAGCTCCCACTAAGTGGGAGCTTTCCTCGTTTTCATTTTTAAAAAAATGAATAAAATAAGACAAAATAAATATATAGAGAGAAAATGTAAATAGAATAATAAATAAGGAAAAATCTCTTTTGAATAAATAAATCCTTTTTTTGTCACAAATAGAATAAACAAATGAAAAAAATGAAATGAACATGCTCTTCTGCATTATTTTCAAACACCAACATCTCACATTGAGTTCGCATGATCACTTTGACCCGTCAAGCGATGGGTAATTAACGGTAATTTAGTCCGCAGTTGCCGTAGATTTGGATCCTCACAATCAATAAACCCCAGCCTGCCCCAAGCAGGGAGAATCTATATACGTATGACAAGAGTGCGCATTCCTATCTCAATAAGGTGACGAAAAACACTCTACAAAGGGTTTGACTTGGCAGGATAATGCTAAGTAATTGAGATTTTGACTTGGTTGTACCAAAAAAATGATCAGGATAAGTGTCAAAATGAAGTTGCGTTCGTGTGTGGTATTTAATATTATAGGATTAATGAGCAAATAATTGAAATGTGCTCAACCGCCTTCCTTATGATGTGTATTATTAGCGTGAGTGACAAGGAGCTTTGGCAAGGCATGGGGACTTGTGACAAATAGGTCACGGGTTCCCTATTAACATATATTTTTTTTTAATTACTACTACTACTACTACCACCACCACCACTATAAGTGTGGCCTTAACAGATTATACTTGTTTCATTGTTTTTATCTGGAGACCAAATTATACACGTGATTAATCTTTGAATATCATGATTGTTCTAAAGTTTTCATATGATGTCATGTATCTTACTTTTACCTGGTTTTCAAATTTCTAGTAGTTATATGTTAATTACTACCTCCATTTGCTTATGGTTGAATATGAAACCCAGAACTCAAATGCTTTGATGAGCATTAGCACCTGAGTCAGATCCGAATTGAATCCATTTTGCACTTGAAGCTTGCCTCAATTTAATCAGTGGGTGTATACTCAAAATCATATTATATATGGAAAAATACTTTTCCTTCCAGGATGGTGGAATTAGGCTACATGGATTTTCATTGGGTGAAAAATAGACCTGATATCCGGTACATAGGGAATTGTACCCTCTACCCCATCTTGTAGCTAAATTATAGATGATATGGATTCCACCATCCTGGTAGGAAAAGTGTTTCTCTTGTATATGGCATTTCGGAACACATCAGTGTAGTAGTAAGTTAACACATCAGTGGTGCAGTAACTTTAATGCGTGTTTTAAAATGCAAGGAATATGCTCAGGTTAGAATTCCCGTTTTTCAGATTGGCCAGTAGTTATGATGTATGGTTGGATCAATATAATTAGATTATAACATTTATGTTCCTAGGACCAGGGCATTATATACATTTGTGTCTTTGTGACTATATGAATTATGATACATATATGCTTGACGAACGGCTCAGAGTGGGTGTATTCTGCATGCACGACTAACATACATGTTTCTAGAACTTTATTTTTGGAAATATCTTTCTAAATATTAGCATTGATTATGCTTTCAGTGGTTACTAAAAACAATTTAGGAAGTTCTGAAAGTCGTCTTATACTAAAATATCGCTTCCATTCCAAAAACTTATACTTTATTTGTTTATTATGGAGCACTATTCATTCATCAGTCGAGCCCGAATTTTCTTTTAATTGCCAGAAACAAAAGACCCGTGCCTTTACATTGGCTAAAGTATCATCAAGCAGAGATAGATTTAATGAATGTTATAAATGCCCTATGGATGTTCCTTTGAATCACATTTCTTCACTGGACAATGATGAATAAGTTCTCGATGCATCTAATAATCCAATGTTTCTACAGGTTTTTGCGATCTTGAAGGTTGTTACCGCTCTCGGTGCCGAAATCTACTTCGTAGCAGCTCTTGCATGGTTGCTGCTTATTTTGGTTTTGGGTTACTTTGTTCACGTGTTGGATGATGTGATTGATACCATCTATGTCTGTTACGCCATAGATCGAGACAGAGGCGAGGTTAGTAAGCAGGATGTCCATGAGGTGTATGTAATGCTTCCAATTAGTAGAAATCACAGACCAGCCCTTACCGATAGAACTCCGTTGACTGTATGATGATTTGTTCTTCTCCATTTGTATTGTCTCTGGCGTCCAATGTTTTATGTATTTCATTCCGGAGATGAGCCGTCGCCAGTGTAATAGGCAGAGTTTTTTGTAAAATATGTACAAATGGCAAGTTTTGTTATTTCAATAGGTTTGTATTGTAGTAGTTTACAAGACAGTGTTCATAGTTGCTCTGTGTAGAGTCGCGGACAATTGTAGCTAAGTTCAATGTGTCAACCTATTGGAATCATGAATAATTGCATGCCAACTATTTTGCACCACCAGAAATTGTTTGCTCTAACAAGAGTAGTGCATCCGCTGGAGAGAGGGATGAAAATTTTTGGACACCTTTTAGTAAGCTTGGTGGGATATCTGGTTCTCTCTCGTTTTATGTTATGACCAAACATATATGCTAAGATGAAGCAGAATTTTTTCAGGCGATAAATAACGCTAAAATACCTTCAACTATCACTGTTTTTCGATTAAATATCTTCAACAATTTTAATTATACTAAAAATACCTTAACTAATGATGTTACACTAAAATATCTCACCGGTGTAATAAAGCTTTGGGTTTAACTCTTGTGCTCCTTGGTGTTAATAAAGCTTTGGGTTTTACTCTTGTGCTCCTTGATATGATAATATATTTTCCATGAGGGAGAAATGGTAGGAGAGATGGGAAGGTGATAATCAACTTTGGATGTAGAAGAGGACGTAGAAGAGGATGATGTGATGGTGGTTGAGTAGAGGCGAATGAGAAGAAGAGGTGGAAGCGGTGGAGAAGAAGAGGAGAAGGAAAGAAAGGGAGGATAGAGGAGAGAGCAGGCAGACAACAGGAGAGGAATATGGGGTAGGAAAGTATCGAGCCAAATTTGATGAATTAGACCAAGGTTAATTTAATGAGAGGTTCCACTGCAGTTCAAGATGTTTTTTTGTAATTAAAATTGGTTGAAGTATTTTAGTGAAGAACGACAACATTTGAAGGTACTTTAGTGTACACTATCTTTTCTCATGTAACACATACCAAAAATGTGGAAGAATTTTTTAATAATTGATTGGATTATCTTGAGCAGCAGGGTTTTGAGGAGTTGAGCAAAGTAGGGCACATAAAGGTACATCTATACATTTGACTCAGTTTGCAAGAGAAAATAAACAACAGGGCTGCAAGAATTGATAAAGATTTGGTGCCTTCATGTTCCAAAAATAAAACAATTTCCAACTCAAATAAAAGAACTCGTATAGTTATTAAAATTACTTGCTACAGGTGCTCAAATCTTTGAGAAAACATTAACATTATAACTGGAAATATTTACTTCGATCGTATGCTCAACAAAATCTGCTGATTCAACAACAAAAGGTGCTCCTCCTTTATGAATCCTTTCATCATCTTCTGATGTTTGATCTTATGCCGTCACGGATGAATCATGGCACAATTTAGTTCTCGAAAACTTCCGTTGGAAAGTCTGGATGAATTCACACACACACAAAAGAAAAAGAAAAAGAAAAAGAAAAAAGACATTGTTAATGCTCTTTTGAAGAACAAGCTAATCGCTTAGATTGGCAACGTTCAGAGATAATTCTTTTTTATTAAGTTAATACTTCCATTTTGATTTAAAATAAAACTCAATGGATCATGATTCGGTGGATAAAAAATGTTTGTTTGTTTTAATTGCAGAAAATATTGTCAAACTGATGTAACTGGTTTAAGAATTTATCATTGTTTAAAGAGACATGTGTCGCGTTCCGATTGGTCTAATTCATGGTAAAACAAATATCTAACTTAAAATTTCCATAACTTTCACATAAGGTGTCATAATTAACTCAAATTTGGTTCATTAGATTCGTATTGAAATTCTCTTTCAAATGAGTATCAATTTGACATATTTTGGATCCAGTCAACATCAAAAGGTCCCATTTAGACAGTCACGTTTGGTTAACGGAAAGTCTAATATAGTGAACCAAAAATCCCACTTAGAATATACAAATTGTGCCTATACATAGATTCTAAATTGATAATGGTAGATTAATAGTTCCAATTGCAAAGTTTATAGTTCCACCTAAGAACTTTTTTGTCCCATTTGAAAACGTTAAAACAATTAAACTAAACATACGATTGCATAAATTTAAAAGTACTGGGATTTTGCCAAAAGAAATTAAGAATTTTTTTATCCGAAGCTATAGTACCCACTAACTTAAACACATGATATGTTAATATCGTAGATCTAATCCGTACGGTTGTAATTTTGTTTTTTTTCGTAATTTTTTTAATATATTTATTTGAATTTTGTACTTATAAGGCTAAAATTTCAAGATCCGAGTACAAAAATTCAATTTCAACCTTACAGATATATTTGACAATACATAAATAAGTTACCTACCAAAAGTTACCCGATTTGAAGACCATTTGTTCCTGATTTGAAGATCATTTGTTTCTTGATTTATTTAGATTATTTTATCACCATATATCAAATCGGTACGGTTCATATTAAAAAGAAAAATACATATTTATATCTCACAGTTAAACACATAAACCTATTAAGGAAGATATGCACTAATTAAGCTTGAACTGTGAGTCCTATATAGCTATTTTTCTTTTTAATCTAAACCATACATATTTGATATATGATGATAAAACAACTTAAATAAAAAAAATTATATTTTTTGAAGTTCATCTGGACCTTCGATCATAAGCTTCTGACATTATTTTTTTTGCACATTAATTTTGTGAGTTTATGATTAAGAAACAAACGGCCCTCAAATCAGATATTTTTTGTGCGTGATCTATTTATTTATTGTAAAATATATCCGTAAGGTTGAAATTGAAATTTTGTACTCGAATCTTGAGAATTTAGCCGTTATAATTATTAAATTCAAATAATTGTAATAAAAATTTACGAAGAAAAACAAAATTACAGTCACGCCCCACCCCCAATACAGAGAGTATTGTCCGCTCTGGCCGAAACCGCACGGTTTTGTCCTTCGAGACGAACCGGACCCGACCAGGGGTCACTTCACAGGAGGTCATCCATCTCAAGACTTCCATGGCCCGAGCATGCTTAACTACGAAGTTCTCAAGCTCCTGTAGTGCCGATTCACTTAAAAAGGGCCTCTGTATTGAAGAATGGTATCATTCCATTTATAGTACAAATCTGCTCTCTTTCGGGATGTATTCCGAAAATTCCCCATTGTTTTACAGCGGGTCCCACGGATTCAAGAGATGGCCCCCGTCCCGTAGGCATAACACTTGGCGTGGCACTTTGTTCCGTGAGCAAGAACCAGGTCCCGACATTCTCCTCACTTTTGAACAATGGTTCGTCCTCGAACCACAGACCTACTATTGACGGAAGGGCTCTGATACTATTCTGTCACGCCCCACTCTCAATACAGAGAGTATTGTCCGCTCTGGCCGAAGCCGCACGGTTTTGTCTTTCGGGACAAACCGGACCCGACTATGGGCCACTTCCCAAGAAGGTCACACATCCCAAGACTTTCCTGCTCCGAGCACGCTTAACTACGGAGTTCTCAAGCTCATGTAGTGCCGATTCACTTAAAAGGCGCATCTGTATTGAGGAGTGGTATCATTTCATTTATAGTACAGATCTACTCTCTTTCGGAATGTATTCCGAAAATTCCCCATTGTTTTAAAGGTGGCCCACACGGATTCAAGAGGTGACCCCCGCCCCCTAGGCATGACACTTGGCATGTCACTTTGTTCTGCGAGCAAGAACCGGGTCCTGACAATTACAATTGTACGGATGCGATCTACGATATTAACATAGATTACACAAAAAATCAAATAATTTAAAGACCATTTATTTCTTAGTCATAAACTCACAAAATTAATGCATAAAGAAAAATTCATCTTAAAAGCTTATGATCCATGTCCAAATAAACTTTAAAAAAATTGAATTTTTTTATTTAAGTTATTTTATCATCATATATCAAAATCGGTACGGCTGAATATTTTTTTTAATAAAAAAATACCTATATTACAGTTCAATCTTAACTAGTACATAACAGTCTTAATAGTTTTACATGTTATCTAACCAATCAAAGTTAAATTGTGAGTCATAAATATGTATTTTTTTTAATCTGAACCGTACCGATTTGATATATGGTGATAAAATAGGCTAAATAAAATTTTTTAAATTTTTTGAAGTTCATCGAGACCTCCATCATAAGCTTCTTAGATTATTTTTTCTTTGTGCAATAATTTTGCGTGTTTATGATCAAGGAATAAATGGCCTTCAAAACAGGTAATTGTTGGTACGCTTAAAAAAATTTGAATTTTTTTATTTAAGTTATTTTATCATTATATATCAAATTGGTACGGTTGAATTTTTTTTAAATACCTATATAGGACTGACGGTTCAACCTTAACTAGTGTTTAGCAGATTTAATAGTTTTACATATTATCTAACCAATCAAGATTGAACTGTGAGTCATAAATATATTTTTTTATTTTTAATTTGAACCGTACTGATTTGATATATAGTGATAAAATAGCCTAAATAAAAAATTTCTAATTTTTTGAAGCGGCCTCGATCTTCTAAGATTAATTTTTCTTTGTGCATTAATTTTGTTTGTTTATAATCAAGAAATAAATGGCATTCAAATCAAATAATATATATTTTGTGGGTAATCTATTTATGTATTGTAAAATATACCCGTAAGGTTGAAATTGAAATTTTATACTTGGATCTTAAGAATTTAGTCGTTATAATTATTAAATTTAAACAATTATAATACAAAATTTACGAACAAAAATAAAATTACAACCGTACGGATGCGATCTACGATGCTAACATAGCCTACACAAAAAAATCAAATAATTTGAAAACCATTTGTTTCTTGATCATAAACTCAAAATATTAATGCACAAAGAAAAATTTATTTAAATGCGATCGAGGCCTACTTAAATTTCAAAAAAATTAAATTTTTATTTAAACAGTTTTATCGCCATAAATCAAATCATTACGGTAGCATTTTAAAAAAATATAGAGAGAGAGAGCTCACAATTCAACTTTAACTGATGCATAGCAGCCCTAACAGATATGCATTTTTCTTTTTAATTTGTACCGTACCGATTTGATACATGGTGATAAAATAATTTGAATTTTTAAATTTTAAACTCCATCATAAACTTCTAAGATTATATTTTATCTGTGTATTAATTTTGTGAGTTTATAATCAAAAAACAAACGACCTTCAACTCAGGTAATTTTTTGTACGCAACCTATTTATGTATTATAAAATATATCCGTAAAATTGAAATTGAATTTTTGTATTCGGATCTTGAGAATTTAGCCGTTATAATTATTAAATTTCAATAATTATAATAAAAAATTTACAAATAAAAACAAAATTACAACCATACGGATGCGATCTACGGTATTAACATAGCTTACACAAAAAAAATCAAATAATTTGAAAACCATTTGTTTCTTGATTATAAACTCGTAAATTAACGCATAAAGAAAAATTTATCCTAAAAGCTTATAATCCTTGCCGGTTAAACTTTAAAAAATTTAAATGTTTTTATTTAAACTATTTTATCATCATATATTGAATCGGTGCGGTTGAACTTTTTTTATAAAAAATACCTATATAAGACCCACAGTTCAACCTTAAATGGTGCATAACAGCCTTAATATGTAACCAATCAAAATTAACCTGTGAGTCATAAATATGTATTTTTCTTTTTAATTTGAATCGTGCCGATTTAATATATGGTGATGAAATAGCCTAAATAAAAAATATTCAATTTTTTTTAAGTTTATGTAGAACTCGATCATAAGCTTCTAAGACTATTTTTTTGTGCATTAATCTTGTGAGCTTATGATCAAGAAACAAATGGTATTCAAATCAGGTAATTTTTTATGCGTAATCTATTTATGTATTGTAAAACGTATCCGTAAGGTTGAAATTGAATTTTTGTACTAGGGTCTTGAGAATTTAACCGTTGTAATTATTAAATTCAAATAATTATAATAAAAAATTTACGAACAAAAAAACATTATCACCGTACGGATGTGTTCTAAGATGTTAACATAGTTTACACGAAAAAAATCAAATAATTTGAAGACCATTTGTTCCTTAATCATAAACTCAAAAAAATAACATACCAAGAAAAATTCATGCACCAAGAAAAATTCATCTTGATCGAGGCCCATATAAACTTTTAAAGAATTTAGATTTTTTTATTTAAGTTGTTTTATCGTCATATATCAAATCGGTATGGTTGAATTTTAATAAAAAAAATACCTATAGAAACTCATAGTTCAACCTTAACAGGTGCATAGCGGTCTTAATAGTTTTACATTTTATCTAATCAATCATTGTTGAACTATGAGTCATAAATATATATTTTTCTTTTTAATTTTAACCGTATTGATTTAATATATGGTGATAAAATAGACCAAATAAAAAAATTTAAAATTTTCGATGTTCATTTGGGTCTCGATCATAAGCTTGATTATTTTTTCTTTATGCATTAATTTTGTGAGTTTACGATTAAGGAACAAATGATCTTCAAATCAGGTAATTTTTTATACGTAGCCTATTATGTATTGTCAAACATATCCGTAAGCTTGAAATTGAATTTTTGTACTCAGATCTTGAGAATTTAGGCGTTATAATTATTAAATTCAAATAATTATATTAAAAAATTTACGAATAAAAAAAAAATACAACCGTACAGATGCGATTTACGATGTTAATATATCAAGCGTTTAAGTTAATGAGTACTGTAGTTTGCACGTACGATGCACGTGAAATTTGAGTTTCGACTTTGCAAATTTATTATTTTTATATATGAATATATATTTAAAATTTAAAAATATAGTTGAAAAGATATTTCATTTATGTTGGTAATATTTGGAAAGAGAAGATTTTTCTTGAAAAGGCAGAATATTATTTAGAATTTGAAAATATTAAAAAGTTAGCATATGTTTCTAAAATCACAATAACCATCATCTTAAATGCACAACAGATTGTAAAATTTGTGGAGCTCAAATGAGTAAGTATTATAATATTAAAGATTAGAGATACCCAATAAAATGTATTGCTAAAAGAATAATTAATTAGCAAAAAACATGATAGTTTTGTAGATAGATGATCTCAGAATCTTTATTAAAAGATCATAACTAATTAGAAAATATAATCAAACTTAGTAGAAGTCAAGAATTTTTATTGGCGATTACAAAAATAGAAATGTTCGAATATTTCCTTACTATTTCAAGAAAAGAAAGTCTGAATTTTATCATTTCTAATTGCTATTATTTAGCTAACCAGATAAAAAAAACTCAAATAAAAAAATGATTTTATGATTATTAATAAAGAAATAAATGGTAATTTTTATGAGTAATTTAGGAAAAAAAATATGATGGTTAAATTTAAAAAGTCATGAAATTACAATATACATATTGTCAACATATTCAGTTATAAAAAATATCAGAGCAAATGAAATTGAGAAATAATTTTTCGAGAGAGAATTTTATCGAACCAATGTTAGTTATATGTATGCCCTAAAGGTCATTACTGTACATGTGATGTATATTGTAGTGGATGCTTGAACATAAATAGGGAGGACTTTCTTGCTCGACATAATAGTATGCTATCTGGTTGCTTTTTATTTTAACATGTACACTTATTGTCTCTCTATTACATGTTGATAAAATCCTTAGGATGAGTACTTGACTACCAGGATTATATGCGGATCATACTAGTGGGACAATGGTAGTCGGTAAGTACATCCTTAAATTGTTCCTAGTTGTGGGGGTATCGAGACATGGTATCGATACTCCAGAGTAGACTAGCGTATATGCTTCTCGACCGATATGATGGGCGATGGATGATCACATATCTATTGGTGTTTGACTTCAGAGATGGTATACGGATGCTCAGTGAAGACTGGATACACTGGACGGACTCGCCGATAACTCCTAAATGGTATTATACATATCGTCAGATAGCAGTTCTCTGGTGACACCGGTACAGGTTAGTCTGTCGACCCGAGATCGTCATAGAGTCTTGTGTGATTTTCACTGTAGTTTGATTTCCACCATACCACGTTCAAGAGATAGTGCAAAAAGGTAGTTTTTGGGTACAATCCCGAGCCACATAGAGGCAATGAGCGATAAAAGGGGATTCGTCTCTCCTGGTATTAGGAGATGATATTGTGCTATGCTCGATTGGCCATAACAGGAAATCCCTGGTCAGGGTTGCTGAGATCTACTGGTGGGTGTTATCAGTAGTTTCTCAAACCGTTATGGACCTTGGATCGGCATGACTTATCAGGCTATTGGGGTTTGACGTTATACCACCCCCAAGCTGTGATATGCGACATATCTGACGAAGAGACCGGACTGTACGGCAGTGTTGCTGATTGGATTTGCAGGAGTATGAGTAGGCTTGCTTATTGATCTTCTGATCGCTCAAAACCCGGGTGGCCGTTACGTTTAGTAGATCGCTTGCGGCTTGTGGGTGTTTGATACAATCATCACCTACTGCCAGCGTATTGACGAATCTTTAGAGTTCTACACAGAGGTTTCCTGGTTCATGTGAAACGAAGTAGGAGCATATATGTGATATGCGCGGGACCGAGATTAACGCGCGTATGTGATACCGCATTTTATTCTCGCGATATGTGATATTAGACAGTTATATGTGATATAACCGGGTTATCGGATCAAGTGTTGATTCGATAGGTTGTTACATTTGATATTAGTCGGTTGTATGTGATATAGCCGGATTATTAAATCAAGTGTTGATTTGATAATTTAATATATAATTATATATTTGATATATTAACTTATATTAACTAATATTTGCTCACTAAACATTTCTTTTTCTCATTTGTGTGCATATAGTATATATGTGATATATATTAATGTACATTTTATTTGTGTAATGCTTGATGCCACATGCTTCATGGGTGTATGAAACTCACACCATACTTATAATAATGATATGGTTTTATTTATTTAAAATTAATCAAAATTAGATGGAAATTGGTTTAATGGTTGAAGCTTGGAGAAGGTTGTAGAACCATTGACCAAGTCCACTAATTTTGTTTTACTTGTAGATATTTATTAACCTAACTATTATTGTTAACCATGGTCTATTCTCTACGTGGTTTAGTGTATGACACTAACTCACCCATAGTTGCTATTCTCACCTCAGATGAGTTTTATTCTCATCTCCACTTCATCTTCTTCTTCCTCATAAAAAAGCTTTCTAGCTTTTGAAATGGTGATGAAATATTTTGAGAAAAATAAATCTAAGGTGAGCCAAATTCCTACTTCATCATTCTCTACTATATTAGTCATTTAGTTTATGATGTTTCCTTCAATAATCTACCATTAGTGAAGAGGTGGCATGAGCTTAAGTCTCCTTGACGTAGATCATCTTCGGGCTCGAAGACTTCGAGCAAGCTTGTTCATTTCTTCATGTGAACCCTTACTAGAGTTCGGGTGTTCACTACTTGTGTAATACCCAGTTTCTTTTGTACGCCAATATCCATATTTAATTGAAGTGTTGTCTACAAAATTTATTCATTTATATTTTTATTTATTTATTTTCAAAACCCTAATCTATATTTTTACCCAAATAGTTTTCACTAAACAAACCTAACCCAAAACCCAAGTCCATCTTTAATCTCACTCCTTTTTCTTTCTAAATTTTTCTTGAGCCCAAGCCCAATGATCCTTTACTTCTTTTTACCCAACAGATACCTTCTCAAATTTCAAAATTCAAAATAAATATATCCTAATCCTATCCAATCCATCTCTTTAACTCCCTAATTAAACCTAATTATTCTATACTAAATCCCCATTACACTCTCTCATAAATTTTCCTTTATTATATTTTAAAACCCACGTTCTGTTAGTTATGTATATGCCATAGAGGTCATTATTGTACATATGATGTATATTATAGTGGATGCTTGGATATATATAGAGAGGACTTTCTTTATCGATATGATAGTATGCTATCTGGTTACTCTTTGTCTTAACATGCTGACTTGTATTGTGTTACTGTCTTGCTCTCACATGTTGATAAAGTCCTTAAGATGTGTACTTGACTACTAGGACTATAATGGAGATCATACTAGTGGGGCCAGGATAGTCCGCAAGTATATCCTATAATTGTTCCTAGTCGAGGGTGTATCGAAACAGGGCATCGATACTCCATAGTAGACTAGCGTATACACTTCTTGATCCATATGATGGGCGATGGATGACCCCACATCCATTGGTGTTTGACATCAAAGATGGTATATGGGTGCTCAGTTGAGTGGGTACACTGAACGGACTCGCCGAAAACTCCTAGTTGGTATTATACCTATCGTCAGACAGCAGTTCTTTAGTGACACTGGTACAGGTTAGTCTGTAGACCCGAGATCATCATAGAGTCTTGTGTGATTCCCACTGTGCTTTGATTTCTACCTTACCGTGTTCATGAGAACATGCAAAACAGTGACTTTTGGGTACAGTCCCGAATCACATGGAGGTAATGAGCGATAGGAGGGGTTTCGTCTCTCCCGGTATTGGGGGTTGATGTTGCGCTGTGCTCGATTGGCTATAACTAGAAGTCCCTGGCCAGGGCTGATATGGAGATCTACTGGTAAGTGTTATCAGTAGTTTCTCGACCCGTTATGAGCCTCACATCGGCACGACTTATCGGTTACTAGGGTCTGACGTTTACCACCCCTAGACTGGATATGCGACATATCAGATGAAGAGACCGGACTGTACAGTAGTGTTACTGATTGGATTCGCAGGAGTATGTACAGGCTTGCTTGTTGATCTTCTGGTCGCTCAATACCCGGATGGCCGTTACGTTTAGCTGACCGCTTGCGGCTTGTGGGTGTTTGATATGATCATCACCTACTGCCGGCGTATTGACGAGTTTTTAGAGTCATACACAGAGGTTGCCTGGCTCAGGGGAAAAGAAGTAGGAGCACATATGTGAAATGTGCGGAACCGAAATTGATACGTATATGTGATACCATATTCTATTCTTGTGATATGTGATATCGACCGGTTATATGTGATATAACCGGGTCATCGGATCAAGTATTGATTCGATGAAATGATACATTTTGTATTAGTCGGTTATATATGATTAGCCGGATTATTAAATCAAGTATTGATTTAATAATTTAATGTATAATTATATATTTGATATATTAAATTACATTAACTAATATGTGCTCACTTAAGTATTTCATTTTCTCACATTTGGATACATTTAACATATATGTGATATATGTTTAATGTATTATTTTCTTTTGTTACAAAATTATATATATGTGATATGTATAATTGTGACATGCTAGGTTATACATGCAACTTGTGTGTATAAGAATTACACCATGCTATTATGATAAATGTTGAGTTTATATTTATTTTCGCAAATTCAAAATTGTAGAGAATTAGTCATGAGCTTGGATGAAACCTGTAGAACATTGACTAAGTCAACCAATTTTGTTTTGGCTAAGATATTTATTAACCTAACCCTAATCACTTTGACCATGGTCTATTCTCTACAAGGGTTAAGCCATGACATAAACCCATGGTTGCATTTCTAACTTCATACAACTCTCATTCTCTTCACCACTGGAGCTTCTTCTTCTTCATCTCATTCTTGCTCTCTAGCTTTTGAGAAAAAGAAGAAATATTGTAAGAAATTAAATACTAAAGTGAGCAAAATTCCTACTTCATCATCCTCTTCTATACTAGCCATTTAGATTAGGATGTTAGCTTCACTAATTCCATGTTAGTGAAGTCATAACTTGAGTTCGTGTTTTCTCGAAGTAGATCATCATGGATTTTAAAGACTTCAAGCAAGCATGCATCATACACCGTGTGGAGCCTCTCAAGAGTCCGGAAGATCAATGATCGCATCGAAAGGACCACAACAAGAAGCTATAGAAGTGAAGGAGGGGACTACAAAGGTTGTAATCCCTAATCACTTAGAAGTAATGTTGTTTACTTGTTATTTCCGTATGAATCTCTAGTTAAAAATCTTGTTTAGGGTCGTTAAGCATGACAAAAATTTTATTTGGCATCGATGATGCCACCCGAAATCCTGTTGTCGTGCTTAGGAACCCTACACGTTCTTACTCTCTCTCTCTCTCTCTCCCTTTATAATTTTTTAATTAATTATTTTTTAAAACCCCCCATTCATTCTCTCTCTCTCTCTCATCACGCTTACTCTCTCTCCCCTCTCGATTTCTCTCTGTCCCCTCTCTCTCTCTTCTCCCCGCTCGTTTTCCTTTTCTTCCTTCCCCGAGCTCGAGCCCCTCTTCCCCCGAACACACCTCGCCATCACCAACCGCTGCCGGCTGCCCCCTCCATCGCCTCCCCCGAGCTCCCCCCGCCCCACCTTCTCCAAACCGAGCTTCCCCCAGAACCACCGACCACCGCCTTAACCCACAGCGACTCCATCCCGCACCTCCACCTTCGACCTCCGGCGGACCTATCAAACATCGACGCGCCTCCTTCCTCTTCATGCATCACCTCCGACCATAGCACCCTCGTTAACACCCTCGTCTCCTCCTCGAAACCGCGGCCACCTCCTTCCACGAGCATCCTCGCCTGTATACCCCCTCGCCGGGGCTCCTCACCTCGTCAGAGCCGTCTCTGCACCATCGCTGCACCCAAGCTCCATGCCCAAAACGAGCCACAGTGCCATCATCGTGTTCCCCTAGCCGAGCTCGACCCCTGCATCCCAGCCCCGACGAACCCCCACGTACCCACCTCCTCTGTTGAAGTCGCCCCATGCCGACGACCTTACCAACGACACACCGTGCTCTGCTTCATCATCACCGTAGCATCACCCGAGCCATCGTTGCCGAGCCGTCGAACCCAAGTTCGAGCCAAGGTCGAGTTTGCCGATTAGGGCTTAGCCGCGCTTGCGTCCTGATCGCGCCGTTGCCGTTGCCGTAACCGTAGTTCACCACTGTGCCGCGTCGCTGCCGTATCGTCATCGACACGTCGTCAGGCAAGTTTAAATACTTGCTACATGCTATTATATATTCATTTCGATTGCGATTCAATATTATTATAAGTGTTCGATGCAAAGCATAATCTGAAAATCCCCTTAAAATGATGCAAAGCATAACAGATGGTCCGAGTGATAACGAATACTGTGTTAAGATTTAGCTTGAAAATACAGATTTTAATAATGTAATATGTTATCCCCATTTAGATCCGTCGAATCTGAAAATTTCCGTACCTGAATTCTGTGAAAATCATAATTAATTGATTACACACTGGAATGTTGCATTCGAGGGCTCATATCGAAGTTGACTCGACGACCTAGAACCCCATATGATTTATAATCTGTTCCTGTTCTGAAAAGGTGACGGAAACTGGTTAGGATTGCAGCTCTGGACTGCAGTCCAGAGCAGCACTGCTTGTCGATATTTGATTTGAAAGGCTTTTACATCTCTGTGTGAAAATGGTGTTATGCAGAACCCTATATCGTAGCGAAGATAAGTCTGTTAGCTAACTTTTGGAAGTGATTTCATTTGTTTATTACCATCGTTTACTATTTTAATCACATTTTAAACCATCGGTACATACGGCAGCCCCAAAAAGGGACAGAACGTAGACCCCAATATTATATAATGCATAACTTCCAGTACACTATGGATATTATCGATCCATCTAGTGTGTTGGAAACCTAACTGATAAAGCTAAATATTATCCAACTGTGACGTCGCCTAATTATGCTTCCAATTAGGAGTAAAACGTGTTACGAAACGGACTTCCAGTTCAGAAATTAGATTTCCCGCAGTAAACACTTAAAATGAAATTACAATAACTACCAAACCTGAAACCCGATTGACACGAAACCAATTTTGGTGTATAGATGATTAAATATACTGCCTATTCCTTTTATATCGTTTTGCTTAATTATGCACGTGTGATTTTATATGAAATTTTCTAGTCCAACCGACACCGGTTGCTCATGTTTTAGCAACGTATTTACTATATCCTGATCATGTGCATAATAGTCATACTCTTACAAATAGTGTTCATTTTGCATGAATAACCTAGTGACCGTGTTAAATTACCAAGTGATAAGTATTAATAATTGGATTGTGGAAAATATGTTGGTGTAAAAGCGTGATTGAATAAGTGAAGTGACACGTACTTGTACGCAATCGGCGGAACTAATTAATTATTGCATTGTCGACGCCTATGAGACATATATAAGTGTAACTATAATTGGAATAAGACAGTTATGGAAGCACTTATATTAGTGTAATAGGTAAAACATAAATGTTATCTATTTACCTTGGATACTAGTTGAGACGTGCTTGATGAACACCCTGTCTCCAGTTCTCGTATAGACTTGTCATGGGATGACTAGTATTTGGATTCATGGTCGGTGTTGTGTAAACCGCGGGTGTGGGATAGTTTGAGTGTGAGTTCGATCAACGGAATCTCGGGAGTCTTACTGCCGGCATATACAGTTATTCTGAGAGTCATATGGATGATATTACTAATTATTAGCGAGCGTGTTTCGGGCCCGTATTCTCTTGCCCTTGGGGCCTACCCTTGGATTGGGATACTCCTGCAGTGGTGACGCTCACACTTGGGCTAACGATAGGTTTAGCGACCTGGACAGTGAGACCGATATGTTTAATGACATGGACATGCATATGATTACTGATTCGATATACATGATTTACTGTTTACATGTACCGATTATTTCATACGCGTCATCGTTCTATATTTACTGCTTTAAGTTCATCATTATTACACATGTTTATATATATTGCTATTGTGTTACTCTGACGACCTGAGTATGCATGCTCAGAGTGAGAAATGGACTTAGCTCGGATCAGGATCGATCATACCTAGAGGATATCGCGGACATCCAGATCAGCCACGCCATCTCGGTCCTTCCCTTGATCCCTATCTGGTATATCTTTTATCTGCTCTGATAGAATTAATGACTGCATTTTTCATTACCTGTACATTAATTACTGATTACCATGTAATGCTAGAAGCCGAAATGTGACTATAGCAGGATATTTCCTTGACCGTAACAGAATGGCTGACCTTGTCAACCCCTCACAACTTGGAGCGAAGCGACTACTACTCGAAGGTTTAGAAGTAAAGAATCGGTCTACAAAGGTTGTATCCCTCATTCACCTAGATGTAAAGTTGTTTGCATTGCTAATTCGTCTGAATCTCTGGTTAAAATTCTAGGGTTAAGGTTCTTTAGTACGGTAAATTTTTGAAATTGGAATGAACGATGCCTTCCAAAACCTTATTGCCGCGTTAAGTATCCCTACAACCAAATATTGGATAAGAAAAAATAAAGAGACGAGAAAGAAAATAGACCAAATAATAAACATGCACTTCCTTTGTTATTCTAATCTTGGACCGTTTTTCTGTTGTCTTTTTTATTAAAGAGAAGGATAATGAATTCTTTTGTTATGTTCTCTACTGTTATTTTTTTTGAAGGAAAGTTTAGGTTTTATTTTAGAAACCAAAAAATTATAGAAGATCCAAGAAAATCATTTAAAAATTTAAAATTTTGTCTTTTGAACTTCCCAAAAGAATCATTTGCATATGAAAAAGGAAAGCAAATAATTATTTTTATGTATTTATTTATTTAAGACTGAGGTGGATAGCTAAGCAACTCAATTTTTAAAAATACTTGATTTCCTTCAATAAAATCTAAACACTTTTAAATTTATGCAGCCATATGTCTGACTTAATTATTGTAACGTTTTCAAATGGAACTAAAAAGTTCTTAAATGCAACTATAAACTTTACAAATGAAACTATTAATCTATTAAGTCAAACTATTATTTATCAATTTAGAATGCATTTTCATTAAGAATTCCTCAAGGCAGTACTATTTGTTCTTCTAGGTTAGATTTTTTGTTTACTAAGGGTCTTTTTGGTTGTAAGATTACGAAATTTGAATTCCAAAATAGTACGGTTGCAAATTTCTGAATTTAGTAATTTGTTATTTGGTTTTGAATTTATGATTCTTGTAATTTTTGTTTGGTTAAAGAAAATAATGTGGGATTTGGATTTGAGGATTTTAAAATGAAATAGAGAAAGATGATTATTAAATAAATAAAGTACACGGGTCCCATCTAAAAATACAATGAATATTGCCAATCATGCTTAAAAAAATTTAGGATTCAAAAATTTATGTTTTGTGATAGACCCTCCATAAAAAAACAAAAGAATTCTAGAAATCCAAATCTCGAGAGCCTGTTTAGTTGTAGGATTTCTTTGGATTTAGATTGTGAAAAACTAGAATTCCATAATTGTGTTTGGTTGGAGGATTTTGATTTAGAATTACTTTGTTTTCTATGGGGGGCACATCATAAAACATGGATTCCTAAATCCTAATTTTTTTTAAGAATTTGACACTATTCATTGTACATTTAGATAAGACCCGTGAACTTTATTTATTTAATAATCATGTCTCTATCCATCTCTCTTTAAAATCCCCAAATCCAAATCCCATTTTATTTTCACCAATCAAACAAAAATTACAAGAATATACAAATCCAATACTAGAAATCTAAATCTAACCAAATAACAAATTACCAAATCCAAAAATTTCAACCGTGCTGTTTTGGAATCCAAATTTCATAATCTTGCAACCAAACAGGCCCTAACCAAACACAAAATTATGGAATCATAGGATTCCACGATCCAAATCCGAATCGATTTGGATTTTGGACAGTGGAATCTTGGGATTCCATAATTTTGTGTTTGGTTGATAGGTTTAAATTTATAGGATTCTGTTTTTTATGGAAGACCCACCATAAAACAAGGATTCTTGAATCATAAAAAATTTCAAGAATTTGGCACTATTCATTATACTTTTAGATGGTGTGCTTTATTTATTTAATACTTCTCTCTCTCTCTAAAATCATCAAATCCAAATCCCTTTTTTTTAACGAACCAAACAAAAATTACAAGAACCAACAAATACAATACTAAAAATCCAAAACCAACCAAACAACAAATTAATAAATACAGAAATTTCAACCGTACTATTTTGGAATCAAAATTCCATAATTCTGCAACCAATCAGGTCCTAAGCAGTTTGATATCTCTTAGACTGAAATGTGAAACTTTTTTCCAACAGACAAATCATAATGCAGACTAATCAGAACATAAGCTAAGACAAAAAGGTTGATAACAAAGTAGTCTCAGACATCCAAGGAAGGAATGGAAACAGCACAAGCTCTCAAGCCTGGCGAGGCGAAAGCTCTTAGGCGGCCACTGCGAATGTCTCTGAGAAACAAGCCTTTAATTTTTTCATCATCGACTACTTTAATTTCTGCTATCAACTCGTTTCAATAAAAATAAAATTAAACCAACAACATTATAATTATAAACCTATGAAAATTAAATAAATGTAGCCTCAGATATCCAAGGAAGGAATTAAACAGCAAAGCTCTCAAGCCCGGCGAGGCGAGAGCACTCAGGCGGCCACTGCGAACGTTTCTGAGAAACAAGCCTTTAAGATTTTCATCATTGGCTATCTTCTAAATTTTTAAAAATAATTCAAACATTCAATAAATCTTTTTAATGAAAGTAATTGAGTGGATCAGGCATCTGGCTTGATTTTCTCTCCTGAAAAAGAGAGAAAGATACAAAAAGCGCACATTATAATCAGAGTCGATCATTCGGGGAAAGGATCATCACACCCACCAATTCAAAAAAATTAATTCACAAAACAAAAATAAAATTTTTGTAAATACTAGCAAAGATCAGATCCAATGGCTTGATCTCTCTAAAGAGAGAATTAAAAATTGCGCACTGTATAATCATTGTCGATATTTTGGGGAAAGGATCATCATCTCAAATCAAAAACAAAATACACAGAAAAGGGGGGGGAAAGGGAAAAAGAGAAAAAAAAGATTAGAGCATAAATAAAAAAGAAATTAAAAGAGGCCGAAGCTAAAAACCCTGAATTGAGAGTAGCGATACCTGATGTATTTATAGATGAAAATAGAGAGGAGAAACCCTAAGATTCTTATGTAAAATTTAGCGGCGCGAATCTCAGCCGTTGATGGTTTTGCTCGATCTGATTTTTCAAGACAAATTTCTAGAAATATAGGATTGCGGGTAGCGGGCGAATATTGAATTGGTAGTGGATTTGAGCCCAAATTGAAACTCAAAGTTAAAGCTGAACTTGGATTATTATGAAGTCAATAAATTTTCTAGTGATTGATGTTTAATTATGCAGTATTCTCATTCCTAGGGAAAATGATTTTTCTTATTTAATTTGAATTTTTCAATAGATCTTACCATAATAAATGAATATCATTTGGATTTAAATTATATCTGAATTCTTTCATTGGGTTGGTATATGACTTCCAAAGAAATACATGTTTATATACTCTCGTAAATTTTAAAGTCAAATTGACAAACAAAACACATCTCTTAAAAATGTGGTATAGATTTTTTTCCCAAAAAATGATAAATTTACTATTTATATAGTGATGTTCTTGCAGACTGACATGACCATTGTTTTTAAACCTCTATCACAAAACAACTAATCTGAAGTCATCCAAACAAGCTTAGCTCACCTAAAAATAAATTATAATTGAGTGCGCTACTTATTTGGTAGCGAGGATACGGTTGGATTTACAACTTGTAATGGCTAAATTCTAAAAACCGTAACCAAAGCTTCTTTGGCAATTAAAAAAAAGTTTCTCAGACCGTGATTGCAAAAGGTTCCTAGCACTCAAAACCATGTTTTATAACCTGGAAAAATACTGGAAGTCCGTAAAGTTTCAAACCAATTCTTTTTATTTTAAATTCTATCTTTAAATATAATGAGGTTTTTTGCTTATGCCCCCCACCCTTCCAAAACACACCAAATTCCTTTCTACCCAATAAAACTCGGCATATATTTTTTATCCCCGAAAACTAATAAGATAAATTATTTTACCCTTTTTACGATTTCCATCAATTTTCAACGGCATAACATCAAGTTTTTCTTTAATATGTCGCAACCGCTCTTCTTATTTGGAAACACACGATTTCTTTTCCATATTGAAATTAAGATTTAACTTTCTGCCGCACCTTTCTCAAAATCGGCCATGAAATTAGGAGCATCTTCAATATCCTTCTCTGGCCATGAAGAAATTGAATGCTTCTGCAGTCATACTTGTTGTTTTTTGGTAAATGATAAACATAAAATCCATAAAGAAAAATTAAAATTTAAGTTAACGGGGTTTTTTCTGACGAAAATCGTAAATGGGTAAAATGATGTATTTTATTAGTTTTGGAAGGATAAAAAGTAAATACCAAGTTTGGGAAGGTTTGGAAGGAATTCTGTCACGCCCCGCTTCCCAGTGTACGGCGAAGAGGACGCGATGAGGTCCGCTACGTATTTACTCAGAAGTACATACGCTAAGCGTATCTAAGCAATATAAAATAAAATACACAAGAGACAAGATATAATAAAAACAGCAACTTTTATTTATTAACATTCTTTTGTACAATGCATGAAAAGAAAATACAACTGAAACAAAAACGATGCCTAAACAGTGGCATAACAGGAAATGAAAAGTACAGAGAGGAAAAGTGTACAATGAAACAAAGTGCAGGGTCTTCAGCAAACGGCTCCAAGTTTTCTTGTGATGGCTCGATCTCTGCCGGGTCCAGATCACCTGACGGCATTCAAAGAAGAAAGAAATAGAATGTCGTCAGCGAACAGGTCGCTCGGTAAGTCCCAAAGATAAGGGAAGAATAGAATAGGCAGAGAGTAAGAAAGAGAGAGAGAGAGAGAGAGAGAGAGTTGCTTTTATAGTTGTATTATATTGTTATATTGTTGTAGTATTGTGTTAACGCTGTTGTTTGTAGCTTGGTACAGAAGGATGCCAGTGTATACGAGAGGAGTCTCACTTGCCCCGGAGACTAAGCTATCAGGAACTCAAGGAACCGTTTATGCCACGGTACAACAGCAATTGGATTCATATTAGGTGTCTTAATCTTACCGTCTCGTGCCACTTTTAACACCTTCCGTACCAATCTACCCCTTAAACCCCGCGATGTCTTGTTTGTACTGTTGTCTTGTAAACTGTATTGATTGTAAGTTTGATTGACTGACTGACCGAAATCATGATATCAGGAAACGGTTGTAACCGTAGAGCCATGTAAATGGAATACTGGGAATCATATAAAAGGAATATATATCCATGATTCGGTTCAGTCAAATTGTATAAATTGATAATTGTATTCATGGATTCATGTGTTCATTTTGAATTGGAAACTTGTAGATTATAGATTGACTTGAATCATGTTCAAGTCAGATTAATCAGACTCAAACCCGAGTCAGACAATCAGGGATGCGAATCGAAGTCTTATAATTGTTAGGGTCCTTAGGGTAATTTATAAAACTTGGAGGGTTTTATGTAAAAATACTTTTATATACTTTTCAAAATACACCTCAAGTATCTAGTGTTCGTCTTTAGGGTTGTAATGAGGGTGGATTTTATGTTGTGACATTTCTAGTGAAAATGTCTTAGTTTTATAAATAAAGGTATTTATCTGTAATATTGATTTATTGGAAGTTCATGGTATTTTAGTGTAAAATATATTCTTGTGATTTTCATAAAAAGGCGGAAAAATTTATATTATAATAAAATAGATATTTAAATGATAAATATACATATCTTTATACAAAAATAATTTTAATAAATATTTTATATTCCAAAAATCTCATTTTCTTAAGATGTCGTATTTTAAACCTTTCGAGCCCGAATGCTCCTTGCGGAGGTCTGAATCTAGCACTACTAAGCCCGAGGGTGCACGATAAACCGTACTATCTCTAACGGGTTCCCCAAAGATGGGTTGTAGCGGCGCTTTGCAAAGATTGTAAATACCAATCCTTTGGAAAACGATTTTATAAAGAAAAATGTATTTATTTGCAAAGGTGTAATTTTTCCGTATTTTAGATTCTAGGGTTTTCTAAGCCAACTAGCCTATTTCTAAATGGTCTAAACGACAAGTCGTTAGAAGCCTTAAATCGCCTCTTCACCGCCAATTGTGGCCAGGTAAGTACAAGTGAGGAAGGAGGGATCCGCTCACGAATCGTGAGACGGGCCTTTTAAAGTTACCTTTGCTCACTTGCCTAGCCTAGACACCATAAAATCAGGTTTAGATAAACGATCGATGTCCATAACTTATCGTGTTTCCTAATAAGAGGTATTTATTTAAAAGTGTATCAGTTCTAAAACTTTTAAGAATGGTTTTATTAAGAATATGGTATTTAAATGAAAGTTTTGTTTTATCGTATTCTAAGTTTTGATGATATCGTTTTAGGGTTGTATTTGCGTGTGTATGGAGGTAGGTCATTACCTCATGCTCTACTTTAAATGTATAGCAAAGTTTAGGGGTTAAATGTGAAATCGAAACATGATGGTATTAAAGTGAAAAATACGATAGATTGGAAAGGTTATCTGTTCCCCTCCGAACGGCGGCCGACGACGTTAGGACGTCTTGCCTGAGATTCGGGGCAGATGCTATTTGGTTTTATCCGTCCACCTCTCCGAAGATGCCAAGTTGATTTATGGCACCGTGTATCGAAGGTTTAGACGGATGCGACTGATGTAGCAGACTTCGTCAGATTTCCCCTCGCTCGAGGGGTTTTTGATTGTGGGGACGCTCTTCCCTGCAGGCGCAAGCCCCTGCAGTTAATTACGCTACCGCATCGCGGTAACAACTTTCTCCTTCTCCAGAATTTCACTTTGTGTCGTGGGTGTTTGTTTTGTTTGTGGTTGCCCGTGGATTGTATACGGAGACTGAGTAATGTCGTCGTCCGTAGGACGTGGATTAGTCCAAATCCGTATTTACTTAGATCTGGTTTTGGTGTTTTGGTTTAAGGATACGTTAGCCATTTTTGAGGCTAAGATCAACTTAAATGTTTTTTAAGGATACTTTAGTCTAATTTCCAGACTGAGATCAACTTAACGGAATCGTCTAGATCCATTTCCAGTTTAGGGACATGGTGGTCCATTGCATGTATGGCCGTCGAGACCCATCATCTCTCTGACGACGTTGAAGGATTACAACGACAGATGTCAGAGGAGTTCAGAGATGTACCCTTGAACCAAAGTTGATTGGGGAATCTATAGTCCAATTTGGGACTAAAGCCTGTTTGAAGGTTTAAGGATACGTTAGTCATATTTGAGGCTAAGATCAACTTAAACGGGATCGTTTAGATCCGGCAAAAGAGCATTTGGAGGCTCTATTGTTCCAGTTTAGGGACGTAGTGGTCCATAGGTAGTTTAAGGACATTGCGGTCCATTGCCAGTTTAGGGACATGGTGGTCCATATTCTAGTTTAGGGACATGGTGGTCCATAATTAGTTTAAGGACGTTTCGGTCCATGTTTTAGTTTAAGGACGCATAAGTCCGCGGGTTTAAGGACCCTACAATCCGTGTTTTAGTTTAAGGACGCTTAAGTCCATGAGTTTAAGGACCCCACAGTCCGTGTTGATGTGTGGTTGTCGGGACCCGTCACCTCTCTGACGTCGTTGAAGGATTACAACGATAGGAGTCAAAGGAGTTCGGAGATGTACCCTCGAACCGGATGTCAATTGATTTAAGAGAGCAGCCGTGCTCAGTCAATTTAATTTGAGGACTTACGGCCATGATTGGGCTAAGTCCAGTTGAAAAATATTCAACGCTTTTATTTGTTTTTGGTCTATTAGACCTGTGCTAGGGCTTTGCCCTGGTTTAAATAATGCATTGCATTTGTTTTTTATTTTTGTTTGGGCTCTGCCCATAAAGGATGCAGAGCATCAATTTTGTTTGGGCTCTGCCCATTTATAAATGATGCAGAGCATCGATTTTACTTGGGCCATGCCCATTTATTGCTTTGCAATTTATTTTGGCCTACTGGGTCTTTTGATTTGGGCTTGGTCCTTTAGCAAAAGAAATGCATTGTATTTGTCAGGCGCTTTACGCCAATTGAAGAGCGCAAGCGCTTGTGATGATGACACGTGTCATGCAAGCGTAGTGCGCTGTGCCAGTGCGTTGCGCTTGCGCTGCTGACACGTGGCGCGCTGTAGTGAGTTGCGCCAGTTACAGAGAGCAAAGCTCTATCTTAAAGCGCACGGCGCAAGTAGTTCAAATGTTGACACGCGGCACTTTCCCAAGAGCGCAACAGCGCAGTTTGGAAGTGCAAAGCACTCAGAATCTTTTAGATTCAAGAACAGAAGTGCAAAACGCTATTTGATTTCTTGATCTAATTTGGATCAAAGAAAAATAAGTTTTTTCTTGTTTTTTTTATCTCAGAGAACCAAAGGTTCATAAAAAGTGTAAAGCACTATTTAATTTTTGTTTTTATTAAAGATCATTGATCTTGTTTTTAGATCTATGATCTATTCATAAGAGAACTTTCTCTTTTTCTAAAGGTTTTTACCTTTTTTGTTCTTGAGGAGTTCTTCAGAGTTCTCTCTTTTTTTTTTAGAAAAATGTCCATGCCTTTAAATTGAGGCTTAGGGTCCTTTTTATAGTGCTCATAAATTAGTTAATTTTGTTAAAGAGATCTTTCCCTGAGTGATTTGGGGGATTTTCCCACCGTTGGATCTTTGATCCAAGGGCTTCTGTTTTACAGAAGAAAATCTTCTTGTTTTAACAAGAACAGAAAGATTTCTTAGAATTTTAATTCTGTTTGGCGCAAATGCTCCAGACCGTGACACGTGTCACGCAGCGCACAGCGCAGCGCATCTGCGCTGGCGCATCTGCGCTGACACGTGTCGCGCAGCGCAAAGCGCAGCGCAACTGCGTTGGCGCATCTGCTCTGACACGTGTCGCGCAACGCACAGCGCAGTGCAACTGCGCGAGCGCATCTGCGCTGACACCTGTCGCGCAGCGCAACTGCGCGAGCGCATCTGCGCTGACACCTGTCGCGCAGCGCACAGCGCAGCGCATCTGCGCTGACACCTGTCGCGCAGCGCACAGCGCAGCGCAACTGAAGCGTTGCTTCCTTTGATTTTGTTTAAAACAGAGCTTTGCTCTGATTGGGTGCATTGCCTTGGGCGCTGAGCTGATGCGTCTGCGCCAGACACGTGGCGCGTTGCGCCCGGGATTTGAAGCGTTGCTTCAAAATTTTGAATTTTGAATTTCAACAGAGCTTTGCTCTGATTGGGGGAAACATTATCATTTCATGGAAAACTTGTTCAAATTATTCGTTGAATGTTTAATAGTCAATAATAAGATGTTTAAGCATGATTGAATTGATTAGAAGTGGAATTTTATATAAGGCCGAGTCGGAAATCGGATTTGTTCCGATTCCGTCGGGTTTCGTAATTTCGTATTTTAGAGAAATAGAAAGGGGGATAGAATGAGACTTACGGGTTTCGATCTATACCAAGAAGTGTAGGGGAACTAAAGGAGTTGCCGAGGCGTTGCTTCGTCGCCGGTTGTTCCTAAAAACGTCGCCGGAATTTCGTCGGAGCTTCGCCGCGAACTTGTTTTCAACGTACACACTTCTTGGAAAATTTTGAAAGAGTGAGCCTGGGGTTTTGGGATGAGAGGGTAGAGGGTATGGGTGTATTTATAGGGTTAGGCTAGGGTTAGGGTAGATGAAAAGTTAAAAATAAAAATGTGATAAAATATAACAAAAATGTATTAAAAGTGGAGTAATTGGGATTTTTAAAGAGCTCTGGAAGTGGTCTGAGGCTGCAATTTTGCAGGTGCATAGGGAATATGAAAAGACACAACTTTCATGTTGTGTCCGTCGCCGGAATCGGCCGACTCGGGGGTGACTCGGCCGTGACTCGGTCGGAGCACTGAGTCGGCCGAGTCGAGGCCGAGTCGGCCGATTCCCGGCCGAGTCCGGTGGCCAGGATCCCCCCCGACGGTTCATCTAACTCATGGAAGTGTTACATCTTTGGGTGTAGTGAGGTTTTTGTGAGATATGCACGTGTAAACTCTTGGTATTCTAAAGGTTTTTAAAAAAATCAATATTAAAAATAATGTGAGATATGGGATTTGAACTCTGGTGACTTGGTTCAGCAGTGCAAGGTATTACCAATGAGCTACAAACCCCTTCTTGTAATTATGGTGTGAAATAATTACTTAAAGTGGTAACAGTAACATTAAATACCCTAAGTATACTTTAATTTTAAAACAATTTTATGTACACTAAAAATGGAGTTATTTAAAAACAAAATAATTACTTATATATTGTGCTCGGGTTAAAATACTCTTTTATGGATTTTGGAAAAAAAAAATTGTATAGAAAAATGTATAGAAAAATTAGGGTTGTTACATTCTATCCTCCTTATAAAAATTTCGTCCTCGAAATTTGTAAAAGGAAAGTGTAACAGTGCAAAGAAATTTGGTGACTGTAGTATAGATAGTGTATAAAAATAACAAAGAGATACAAGGGTGAAAAAGGCTTACCGGTGTTACCTTGACCTACAGTCTCGGCTTCTACGGCTTCTAATGTGAATGCATGTCGCCGTGGTACATTCCTTCTAGCTGGAGGCACATTCTGTCCTTGAGGCCTGTTTCTCTGCCCTCTAGGCATGTTCCTCATTGCTTGTTGGAATTGGCGAGTAGGCTGTGCAGGTGGTGGAGCAGGTAGTGCATGACGAGTTGCAGGAGCCTGGATAGCTGGCCGCTGCGGGTAGTTGGTGTGTGTGTGAGCTGAGTTGTATCTATATGGACAGGTCTCAATTCTGTGATTAGACGCGCCACAACTAGGCATAGGCCTTTTGCGCGTCTACAGTCCTTTATCAAATGTCCATCTCTCTTGCAATGGAAACAGAAATGTGGTCTTGGCTGGTGATTGGGTTCTTCAGTTCTCCTGGGTTCAAACGTTGGCCTGGAAGAGGCTCCTCCTGCCATTTGAGTGGCAGGGCGTTTCAAACCGGCAGATTGGGGTCTGCCCCTCGCCTTTATCACCGCCTCATAACTGCGGGCAGCTTCCAAAGCATCTTCATGTGTCAGAAATTTCCCCGTGGCTAGAGCAGCCTGAATCTATGTGTCCAGATCTTGTTGAAATCGACGGGCTCTGATCTCATCCGTCGGTATCAAATGTGCCGCGAATCGTCTTAACATGGTGAATTCAACGTCGTATTCATCTACTGATTTGTCCCACATCGATCCTTGTTGTAGATGAATGAACTGCTGCTCCATGGCAGACCTGGCAATCACAGGAAAGCATTTTGCGTCGAACTTCTCGCGAAAAGTCTTCCATTCAATAGGCTGTACTAGACGGCTTTCTTCCGCCTTCCACCAGTTGCGAGCATTGTCCGTGAGCTGTAGTTTCACCACACGGACCCAAGCTATGTCTGGCACTCGAGCTGCTGCCAGATCATCTTCTATGCTTTGTGCCCATTCTTCAGCTTCAAGAGGGCTTCCTTTTCCAGAGAACTGCTTCGGATGTAAAGCCCTGAATTGTTTTACCCCCCGTGCGTCAGTCTCGAGACTGTTTGCTCGGTAGGTGGTGCAGGAACAGCAGGTGTGAGGGGTAGTGGTGGAGGTATGTTGTTGACATTGGTGCTGGTGTTGTTCGAGGAATTCATAACCCTGAAGAAAAATTTGGATTAGGACAGATTCAAATGATAAGATTCAAGGAATATGAAATGATGGGATTCAAGGAACATGATTGTAAAGAATGTTTTAGTTGCTGGTTCTTGTGTTATCTTGCTTAGGTTGTTCACGCAGAATAGAACTGCATGATAGGGTTTCATACAGCTCTGACCTGCATGGGCCACCAACAAAATCTGTCACGCCCCGCTTCCCAGTGTACGGCGAAGAGGACGCGATGAGGTCCGCTACGTATATACTCAGAAGTACATACGCTAAGCGTATCTAAGCAATATAAAATAAAATACACAAGAGACAAGATATAATAAAAACAACAACTTTTATTTATTAACATTCTTTTGTACAATGCATGAAAAGGAAATACAACTGAAACAAAAACGATGCCTAAACAGTGGCATAACGGGAAATGAAAAGTACAGAGAGGAAAAGCGTACAATGAAACTAAAGTGCATGGTCTTCAGCAAACGGCTCCAGGTCTTCTTGTGATGGCTCGATCTCTGCCGGGTCCAAATCACCTGACAACATTCAAAGAAGAAAGAAATAGAATGTCGTCAGCGAACAGGTCGCTTGGTAAGTCCCAAAGATAAGGGAAGAATAGAATAGGCAGAGAGTAAGAAAGAGAGAGAGAGAGAGAGAGTTGCTTTTATAGTTGTATTATATTGTTATATTGTTGTAGTATTGTGTTAACGCTGTTGTTTGTAGCTTGGTACAGAAGGATGCCAGTGTATACGAGAGGAGTCTCACTTGCCCCGGAGACTAAGGTATCAGGAACTCAAGGAACCGTTTATGCCACGGTACAACAGCAATTGGATTCATGTTAGGTGTCTTAATCTTACAGTCTAGTGCCACTTTTAACACCTTCCGTACCAATCTACCCCTTAAACCCCGCGATGTCTTGTTTGTATTGTTGTCTTGTAAACTGTATTGATTGTAAGTTTGATTGACTGACTGACCGAAACCATGATATCAGGAAACGGTCGTAACCGTAGAGTTATGTAAATGGAATACTGGGAATCATGTAAAAGGAATATATATCTATGGTTCGGTTCAGTCAAATTATATAAATTGATAATTGTATTCATGGATTCATGTGTTCATTTTGAATTGGAAACTTGTAGATTATAGATTGACTTGAATCATGTTCAAGTCAGATTAATCAGACTCAAACCCGAGTCAGACAATCAGGGATGCGAATCGAAGTCTTATAATTGCTAGGGTCCTTAGGGTAATTTATAAAACTTGGGGGGGGTTTATGTAAAAATACTTTTATATACTTTTCAAAATACACCTCAAGTATTTATTATTCGTCTTTAGGGTTGTAATGAGGGTGGATTTTATGTTGTGACATTTCTAGTGAAAATGTCCTAGTTTTATAGATAAAGGTATTTATTTGTAATATTGATTTATTGGAAGTTCATGGTATTTTAGCGTAAAATATATTCTTGTGATTTTTATAAAAAGGTGGAAAAATTTATATTATAATAAAATAGATATTTAAATGATAAATATACATATCTTTATACAAAAATAATTTTAATAAATATTTTATATTCCAAAAATCTCATTTTCTTAAGATGTCGTATTTTAAACCTTTCGAGTCCGAATGCTCCTTGCGGAGGTCTGAATCTCGCACTACTAAGCCCGAGGGTGCACGATAAACCGTACTATCCCTAACGGGTTCTCCAAAGGTGGGTTGTAGCGGCGTTTACAAAGATTGTAAATACTAATCCTTTAGAAAACGATTTTATAAAGAAAAAGGTATTTATTTGCAAAGGTGTGATTTTTCCGTATTTTAGATTCTAGGGTTTCCTAAGCCAACTAGATTATTTCTAAATTTTCTAAATGACAAGTCGTTAGAAGCCTCAAATCGCCTCTTCACCGCCAATTGTGGCCATGTAAGTACAAGTGAGGAAGGAGGGATCCACTCACGAATCGTGAGACGGGCCTTTTAAAGTTACCTTTGCTCACTTGCCTAACCTAGACACCACAAAATCAGGTTTAGATAAACGATCGATGTCCACAACTTATCGAGTTTCCTAATAAGAGGTATTTATTTAAAAGCGTATCAGTTCTAAAACTTTTAAGAATGGTTTTATTAAGAATATGGTATTTAAATGAAAGTTTTGTTTTATCGTATTCTAAGATTTGATGATATCGTTTTAGGGTTGTATTTGTTGGAGATAGTGCCCTCATAGTCAATTATTCGATCACAGGCACGTGATTGCAATGATTGAGGGGAGGGCCTGTCCCAGTAGGACAGTCTTACTCAAGATGATAGTATACTATCTGGTTTATCTTTATCATCGTGTACTGCTTTAGGTGACCTTACGAGTCGCTGTTGCACGTTGATAGAGCCCCTAGGATTCTTGCTTGACTACCAGCAGTATGAGGGCGATCATATAAGTGAGAACTGGAGTCTATAAGCACATCCTTAAAAGGTCCCTAGTCGTGGGAGTTTCGAGACAGGGCATCGATACTCCGGAGTAGACTAGTGTATACAGTCGAGACCCCGACGAGGGGCGGTGGCCGGTCTCACAAGCCACGGGTGTCAGTTGGTTCACCTAAGATGTATACAGGTGCTCATTGGGTTATGAGTACACCGGACAGGACTCGCCGGGAACATGCTAGTTGGGATCATACCAGACGTCAGATAGCAGTTCCCTGGTGACATGTGTACATGTTAGTTCATCGACCTGAGATCGTCATTTGTCTCGTGTGAGTTCCCACTGTGCTTTGATTACTACCCTACCACGCTCAAAGGAGACGTGCAAACAGGTTTTAGTTGGGTACAGTCCCGAGCCACATGAAGGCAGTGAGCGGATCTGCAGGGGTTCGTCTCTCCCGGTATTGGGGGTGAGGTCGCGCTGTGTCTAGGAGAGCCAGAACATGAAATGTCCTTGGCCAAGGAAGAAGCTTTACTGGTAGGTATTCCAGTAGTATCTCAGGGTGTTCTGGGCTACACTCCGACACGACTTGTACCGCTTTTGGGGGTCTGACTTTTACCAACCCCCTAGGCCCGCCATGCGATGCTAATAGACGAACGGACCGGACTGTACGGATATTGTCACTGACAGGCTCAGTAGGGTGTCAGGATGAGTTCGCTCATCGACGTCCCTTTTGGTCAGTAGCCGGTGGCCCGTCACGTATGGCTTATACCTCTGACGTGCTAGTGGTTAAATCCACAGCCATAGTATTGACGAGTCTTTAGAGTCCACCACACTCAGTTACTCAGGTTTCGAGAGAAACGCTGTAGAGACCGTATGAAGATATGGCAGGGTTCGATCAGATACGTACGGTATTGCACGGATCGTGATCGGACGGTTTTTACTAGCCGGCTTTGGCTTAAGCCGGATCCTAGTATTAGATAGTGTAGATTTTATCTCTTTGCATTTGTGTTCAGTGGGAATACAAATGCGGGCATGTATTTGCAGTAGCGGGGTTTTCCTGTAATTTATTACGGGATCAGTCTTCTGAAGTTGCCAGTTTGCATTCCGTTCCGGCCGGTTTTCTTTTATTCCTTTACGGCCGGACTTTCTGATGGAGGGGGTTAATTGCAAGTTTACAATTAACTTATTTGATGAGGGGTTTCTTGCTTTTGTGAGGCTTCATCATGATGAGATTCCTTTTGCATCATTGGTCTTGCATCAAATGAGAATGGGATTGAGTGGGATTGAATGGTGAGAAATGAGTGTGACCTTTTTCTCTTTATCACATATTTTCCCACTTGTTTTTTCCTTATGATTTTTCCTCCACCATCTCATGAGGGGCCGGCCACTTGATTAGAGAGAGAGAGAGTTTCATTTTTGAGGTGTGGCATTATTCTTCATCTCATTCTTCTTGCTAGAAAATTGAAAGCACCAATTTTCTTTAATCTCTTCCTCCATCCTCCATGGCAACAAAACCCCAAAAGAGACATAGCATTCTACACTAATCTACAGCATTCCTTGGACGCGTCGACTAGCCAACTTCGCGCCCGAGTTTCCTCGGTCCAGAGGTGGGAGCCCGTAAAAGACTTTGGCGATGTGGTGCCCATTTCGACGAGGAGGTGACGGACGAAGTATCCGCGGGAGATCGGAGTGGAGACGAAGACCGAAGGACACAGATCGCTTGGTATACTTCTCTACTCTTATTTTAGTTTGCTAGTTGCTAGGTTAATGGCCCGATCCGGGTGAAGTGCGCGGTGGTGCCGGTTTGCTAATTTGCAAAGTTTTCGTTTCCGCATCTCCGGCGTCGGATCGACGGCCGGGGCGCCGCCGCGGACTTACATTGGTATCAGAGCCACGCCGTTAACCTAGCCAAACTTGCTCTAGTATGTTTAGAACTCGATCGAACAAAAATCCCCAAAAACCGTATTTTCCAATGCATCGTGTTTCTGTCGAAATTTTTTCTGCTCCAAAAATTTTTCAGGTTGTTTCAGAATAATGTGCATGGAAATCTAAGAACTCTGTGAAAATTTGGTCGCGAGCTTTTAACTGATCAGCATGCCAAATTTTTCCAGAGGGCTTTAGACTTGGAATTAGGGGTTTTGGGATATTATTTTTGGGCCCAAATTTTCTGTAAGTGCTACAGTACTGCTTGGGGCCCACTTGATAGTATTTGTTCGATCGGATATTTTAAACATGCTAGTTCGCAGTATTTACATTATATCTGCGACCGTGAATGTCACTTGATCGGTAAATCCTGTCTAACTGCTATAACCCGGTTAGACGGATTTGCGAACGTGACATTCACGTTGATGTTCTGTGTTGTGATGTGATGTTGCGGATTGGTCATGGGGATAGCCTGGATGCAATGTTAGTACAGTTTTGTTTTATATGTACATTTGATATTGCGGGGCGAGTGTCCGACATGTGGACTGCCGTCACTGCCTGTTTGTATTATTCTTTTGGGGGACGACCGGGTCGAGGTCGATGTACCCATTGTATGTATATTTTACTTTCTGTACTAGGATTACCCCGCGGAGGGGTGCACGGATAGCCGGATTCTAGAGGGCAATGTGCCCGCATCTCATGGCATTGAGACGGAGGGGGCTTTACTCTAGAATTGGCGGGCTATTCGTCGCACTCGTAGGGGGTACAGGTTGACCCAAGGAGGGGTGCCCAAGTTACCGGATTCCGTGAAGTGCTGGGTGGTCCATTCACGTTACTGAAGGGGGCTGCCTCGCTTCAGGTTTTGGCGGGTAACTTGCCGCGCCCGTAGGGGTCTAGGATTTCATTGCACAGGCTATCCACACGACCAGGGGAACGTCGGGTTTTAGTAGCGGCTCTGTGAAACCCGGAGATCCCAGATATCTGTATTATTCTGTGATGCTGTACATTTCTGTGATGTTGCATTTTATCACGCCTTGAGCGAAAATTATATATTATATATATACTAGTAGATGTTGTATATGTTTTGCATCCGCGCTAGTCCAGTCCCCGCTCTGTCGTTAGTTAAGTAACCTAACGGGTGATGACAGGACCCAGTGGCGAATGCGGATGGCATATACGTACATCATTATTTTCGTTCTTTTGTGGTGTGATCAATTGATGGGACTGCGTTGATTAGGATCAATGCAAGCAAAACAAACCTATTCTGATGTTGTTGGAACACTTTTTCAAAAAGCTATTATTGCAAGGACGTTCACTTTTGTTTTGCACAGTGGTATTCAGTTGGAATATCCTGCTCCTCAGTCGACGAAGCAAGGGCCGAGATCCCTTCACCGGGAGTGACCCCTTGGACAGAAGTTTGCGTCAGGGCAATAACTTCACTATAGCCGATTACTTTTGCTTTGCATCGTGGTATTCAGTTGGAATATCCTGCACCTCATTCTACGGGGAAAGAGCCGAGATCCCTTCACCGGGAGTGACCTCTTTAGCAAAGGTTTTCGTTACTATATTTTTAAAAGCTATCCGGTTCCTTCAACGATATCAAGTTCATTACGTTAAAGGTTTTCGCCAGAAACCATTCGTAGCCCTCCGTCGTTTCAGACGGGTAGCACGTAGTATTCATGCTATGTTTTTTGGCCTTCGTCAAGGCATAGTGTATGGTAGCTACTTGTTACCTTTCTGCTGCATAGATAGATGCGTTGGTTTGGGATAGTCGTATAGCCTTGTTGGCCTTCGTCAAGGGCTTGTACGGGTGGGTTCAAATCAACTTGGACAATGACGGGTAGAACTTGACATGTGACTTATGATTTGTTGGCCTTCGTCAAGGTCATAAGAGCATGGGGCAAAAATCCACATCGGGAGTTTCAAAAGAACTGAAACTTGCCAGATATGCGCATACCTTCTGGAGTGTGATAACGTGAGCGGATTCCGTCACGTTATCATGCGATGATAGTTGGATCCCGATTCCCACTGATGAGTTGGTTTACTCCTCGCGTGATCCCGGCTAATTCTTCTTTCAGGTTTGGGGAAGAATTTGACGTTAAAGTGGGAGGTTTCCACATTAGATAAAGTGATAACCATTCTGATCTAGGTTAGAGTGCACGCTGAGTGTTTCTTTTCTCTCTCTCTCTGGCAGCGACCATTGACCCGACCCTAGACTATGACTCAGTGACCAAGTTGACCGAACTTTCTTAACACTGGCTTTTGGATTGTCAGAGTTGCAGACCTCATTGCCACTCCTATTTTTACCCTTTCCTCCGGGACACCCCGTATTACTACGAACGTCCACTTCCATTGGACAAAACCATCGTATGGTTATATACGAACTCGAAGGAATTCGAGGATGGTTTCTGGTTCTGGAGAAAACGAATAGGACTATTCAGTTGTCTTTTCCTTTTACCTTCTCTCAGGTTGCGAGTACTCCTTGATTTAGGAGATAGTACACCTATTACGCAAATTGGATAGTCTTCTTCCAAACCTTAGGCTGGTGCCGAACGGTGGGGAATGAAGAAAACCAATTAGCCTAAACGGTGTATAGAAGGTATTAAGTAAAGACAAAGAAAGGGATTAGTATGAGGGCAAAGTAAATTGCGACTGCCATTAACGACCAAACCAAGTATTTCTTCGCCAATCCTAAATCACCTTTGTATTTCTCCAGGACACTCCGTATCACTACGAAGATCCCAAGTTTATTGGATACTCCATCGTATGGTTATATACGAACTCGAAAGGAACTTGTTCCAGTTCGGGGATGGATTCTCGTTCAGGAGAAATAGGAATAAGGTTTATTCGGTTGTCTTTTATCTTCACCTTCTCTCGCGTTGCGAGTGCTCCTAGGATTAGAACAGTACACCCTTTATGCTTATTGGATAGTCTTCTTCCAAACCATAGGCTGGTGCCGAACGGTAGGGAAGGAAGAAAACTATTTGGCCTAAAGGGGTGTACAGAAGGTAATAACTAAAGACATATAAAGGGATTTGGAGAGATGGCAAAGAATTATACGGTTATAGTTGTGAATCTGGATAATGGAAGAGGCATTATTAGGAATACCAGGATACCCCATCGAAATATTTCAATGTTTCAGTTTCACTGTGTACTGTTAAAAGAAAACTGATTTCCCAATTAGACACTTGCTCCAAGGTATGTATTTACCAGGTATGATTCTCACATCTGTATGGTTTTACAGATGATGAGTGGGAGTAAGTTATTGGGAATTGGGTGATCATCCTCATTATATCGGGATTCGTTGTAATCGGTGATATTTGAGGAAGTCACCTGGGTTGTTTGCCGGTCGGCAAATATTTGGTTTTGAATATCCGTTGTTATGCACCAATTTCAAATTGATATATCTGTACGTCTATTTTTATAGAGTGAGATATACCTTTTTGAGATTATGCCTATGACATTTAGCTATACCAGTGGATGGTAGGTAAGGAGCATTGAACAACGGTGTAATTCTTCTTAACCATAAGTACAGTTTTCAACCTACGACACACAGTGAATGAGTTGTTAGACTCAAGAGACTTATACAGAGTATTGTATGTTGTCCAGCGTCCATAAGGACAGAGGGGTTGGTTCTCGTACTATATTCGGTTTACTTATGACTTCTCTAGTTCTTAGACAGGTATTTCGTAGAAACGCAGGGTCCAAGTTTTGAGAAGTTATAAGTATAAGATTAAAGTAGAGAACCAGGTATTGCAAGTATCGGGATTCTTCAAGGTGATCGAAGATGTAGATACTTGTATATGGTATTCAGTTGATAGTAATGATTAAGAGAACTTGCTTCTCTTTCAGGTTACTCATAATTGGAAGTACTCCTAAGTTGAGTAACGCTGATCGGCCTCTCTCCATTTACTTGACATGCACTGGAGACAGCTGCATAATTTGAATCTGGTTCAATTAAATCAGTGCCTCTGTTTCTGTATTGGATATAGAACAGTTCATATCTTGACGTTGTTAAGATACGGGGAGTTGTACGGCTTATGCTTAAAACCAGACTCCGGATAACTCAAGGCACGTTTCTGTAATGGCTGTTTGTGGGTTGACCCGGGTTATGACGAGGGTTGACTTTCTACCATCTGGAAGATCAATAGTGATATTGTTCTTAACTCGCCACAGTTTTAACAAAAATGGATTTTTTCAGAAAACCGTAGTGGGAGTATGGTAGAACTGAAAGTGATTTCAGAACCACAAACGATTGCTGAAGATTTGATAAGAACCTAAAGATTCAATTTGGTTTGACATTCCATTGGCCACTCCGCAGATATGGTGGGTAACCTCAGGCACCCGAGAGGTACTTCGATATGCTCAAGGACGGTGGCAGGGAGGTTCTTGTTTACCCAGACTTGCCATTGCTGTTGTTCCAGACTGTGAGATCCGGCAGGAGGATGAGTATAGCGTCGTTCTAAACTAGCTTTAGAAGTGTACGCCTATATGACTCTGCCAGAAGGTTGTCGTAGTCAGTGGGAGCAGCGGAAGCATTGGTGAACATAAGGCTTAAGTCTATTTATAGACTAAAGCAGATATAGTGGAGATAGATCATCTATTTCTAATGTGACAGTCATAGATTTGACTTCATCAGAATAGAGGATGGATCTGTTAAGAAGGTAGTAGGGTGTGATGTCCTGGTATTTGATGACATACACAAAGTAGGAAGTGATATTCCTATACTACGATCGGTTATATTTTGGTCGTCACACAGTGGTTTCTCCACACAGGACTTGGATATTATATCGTACATTCTGGTTACTAGATCTATGGTTTTAGATCTAGATTTGGGTGGTTTCCCAATCTGGGTACTTTGACCGCATTCTAAGAGTATTTAGAATGGATGACTCCTGGCATGGTGGTGTACCTGTAGGTAATGGAGTCACCCTCTCTAAAGGTGTCTTACAGACTAAAAGGGAGAGGGATGCGCATGATTGGCAGATCACTTGCTTAGGCAATTGAGTCAATCATGAGATGTCAAGTACCACACCAGATGTTGTTCTTGCAGTAGGTGCAATAAGTTGATATTCATCCAATCCTGGAGAAACAATCGGAAGCAGTTTTAGAACATAAGTTGATATTCCAGGGATATGATAACGGCAGCCTCCTTTAGGAGACGGTTATCATTCCAAGCTTCCAAGGTGACATGGATGACAGAGTGACTGTCAGAGTTATAGTTTTCCCTCTGACCAGGGGCAGTATTTTGGACAGGTGATCCAGGTGGATACTGAGGGAATGCATGGCGCAGGATACTGATTAAGTTCAGTTGACGATACAGTCTAAGAAGTTTGGATTTGGAGTTCATTTATGAGCTACGTCCCATCAGACATCCAGACACATTCTAAGACAGGTATTGCTCATTTCAAGAGATGACTTTCTCTGCGAACTTGAGGTAAAGAGAGACATAGAAAGAAACATCAGAGCGGATCCACTCACTGAGGCTATTCCTCGAACGCAATAGTTTCGCAAACGAGCTTTGTGAGACTGACTAGTAGAGGAGTTGGGTGTTCGGTATCACACGGGCTGTGAGTATGCGACATCGCGATAATTAGCCTTGAGTGCAAGTGGGAGATTGTTGGAGATAGTGCCCTCAGAGTCAATTATTCGATCACAGACACGTGATTGCAATGATTGAGGGGAGGGCCTGTCCCAGTAGGACAGTCTTACTCAAGATGATAGTATGCTATCTGGTTTATCTTTATCATTGTGTACTGCTTTAGGTGACCTTACGAGTCGCTGTTGCACGTTGATAGAGCCCCTAGGATTCTTGCTTGACTACCAGCAGTATGAGGGCGATCATATAAGTGAGAGCTGGAGTCTATAAGCACATCCTTAAAAGGTCCCTAGTCGTGGGAGTTTCGAGACAGGGCATCGATACTTCGGAGTAGACTAGTGTATACATTCGAGACCCCGACGAGGGGCGGTGTCCGGTCTCACAAGCCACGGGTGTCAGTTGGTTCACCTAAGATGTATACAGGTGCTCATTGGGTTATGAGTACACCGGACAGGACTCGCCGGGAACCTGCTAGTTGGGATTATACCAGACGTCAGATAGCAGTTCCCTGGTGACATATGTACATGTTAGTTCATCGACCTGAGATCGTCATTTGTCTCGTGTGAGTTCCCACTGTGCTTTGATTACTACCCTACCACGCTCAAAGGAGACGTGCAAACAGGTTTTAGTTGGATACAGTCCCGAGCCACATGGAGGCAGTGAGCGGATCTGCAGGGGTTCGTCTCTCCCGGTATTGGGGGTGGGGTCGCGCTGTGTCTAGGAGAGCCAGAACATGAAAAGTCCTTGGCCAAGGCAGGAGATTTGCTGGTAGGTATTCCAGTAGTAACTCAGGATGTTCTGAGCTACACTCCGACACGACTTGTACCGCTTTTGGGGGTCTGACTTTTACCAACCCCCTAGGCCCGCCATGCGATGCTCATAGACGAACGGACCGGACTGTACGGATATTGTCACTGACAGGCTCAGTAGGGTGTCAGGATGAGTTCGCTCATCGACGTCCCTTTTGGTCAGTAGCCGGTGGCCCGTCACGTATGGCTTATACCTCTGACGTGCTAGTGGTTAAATCCACAGCCATAGTATTGACGAGTCTTTAGAGTCCACCACACTCAGTTACTCAGGTTTCGGGCGAAACGCTGTAGAGGCCGTATGGAGATATGGCAGGGTTCGATCAGATACGTGCGGTATTGCACGGATCGTGATCGGACGGTTTTTACTAGCCGGCTTTGGCTTAAGCCGGATCCTAGTATTAGATAGTGTAGATTTTATCTCTTTGCATTTGTGTTCAGTGGGAATACAAATGCGGGTATGTATTTGCAGTAGCGGGGTTTTCCTGTAATTTATTACGGGATCAGTCTTCTGAAGTTGCCAGTTTGCATTCCGTTCCGGCCGGTTTTCTTTTATTCCTTTACGGCCGGACTTTCTGATGGAGGGGGTTAATTGCAAGTTTGCAATTAACTTATTTGATGAGGGGTTTCTTGCTTTTGTGAGGCTTCATCATGATGAGATTCCTTTTGCATCATTGGTCCTGCATCAAATGAGAATGGGATTGAGCGGGATTGAATGGTGAGAAATGAGTGTGACCTTTTTCTCTTTATCACATATTTTCCCACTTGTTTTTTCCTTGTGATTTTTCCTCCACCATCTCATGAGGGGCCGGCCACTTGATTAGAGAGAGAGAGAGAGTTTCATTTTTGAGGTGTGGCATTATTCTTCATCTCATTCTTCTTGCTAGAAAATTGAAAGCACCAATTTTCTTTAATCTCTTCCTCCATCCTCCATGGCAACAAAACCCCAAAAGAGACATAGCATTCTACACTAATCTACAGCATCTCTTGGACGCGTCGACTAGCCAACTTCGCGCCCGAGTTGCCTCGGTCCAGAGGTGGGAGCCCGTAAAAGACTTTGGCGATGTGGTGCCCGTTTTGACGAGGAGGTGACGGACGAAGTATCCGCGGGAGATCGGAGTGGAGACGAAGACCGAACGACACAGATCGCTTGGTATACTTCTCTACTCTTATTTTAGTTTGCTAGTTGCTAGGTTAATGGCCCGATCCGGGTGAAAAGTGCACGGTGGTGCCGGTTTGCTAATTTGCAAAGTTTTCGTTTCCGCATCTCCGGCGTCGGATCGACGGCCGGGGCGCCGCCGCGGACTTACAGTATTTGCGTGTGTGTGGAGGTAGGTCATTACCTCGTGCTCTACTTTAAATGTATAGCAAAGTTTAGGGGTTAAATATGAAATCGAAACATGATGGTATTAAAGTGAAAAATACGATAGATTGGAAAGGTTATCATTTAATGTGAGAAAACTTGTTCAAAATATTCGTTGAATGTTTAATAGTCAACAATAACATGTTTAAGCATGATTGAATTGATTAGAAGTGGAATTTTATAGAAGGCCGAGTCGGAAATCGGATTTGTTTTGATTCCGTCGGGTTTCGTAATTTCGTATTTTATAGAAATAGAAAGGGGGATAGAATGGGACTTACGGGTTTCGATCTATACTAAGGAGTGTAGGGGAACTAAAGGAGTTGCCGAGGCGTTGCTTCGTTGCCGGTTGTTCCTAAAAACGTCGCCGGAATTCCCGCCGGAATTTTGTCGGAGCTTCGCCGCGAACTTGTTTTCAACGTACACACTTCTTGGAAAATTTTGAGAGAGTGAACCTAGGGTTTTGGGATAAGAGGGTAGAGGGTATGGGGTGTATTTATAGGGTTAGGCTAGAGTTAGGGTAGATGAAAAGTTGAAAATAAAAATGTGATAAAATATAACAAAAATGTATTAAAAGTGGAGTAATTGGGGTTTTTAAAGAGCTCTGGAAGTGGTCTGAGGCTGCAATTTTGCAGGTGCATAGGGAATATGAAAAGACACAACTTTCATGTTGTGTCCGTCGCCGGAATCGGCCGACTCGGGGGTGACTCGGCCTTGACTCGGTCGGAGCACTGAGTCGGCCGAGTCGAGGCCGAGTCGGCCGATTCCCGGCCGAGTCAGGCGGCCAGGATCCCCCCGACCGTTCATCTAACTCATGGAAGTGTTACATCTTTGGGTGTAGAGGGGTTTTTGTGAGATATGCACGTGTAAACTCTTGGTATTCTAAATGTTTTAAAAAAAATCAATATTAAAAATAATGTAGGGTATGAGATTTGAACTCTGGTGGCTTGGTTCAGCAGTGCAAGGTATTACCAATGAGCTACAAGCTCTTTCTTGTAATTATGGTGTGAAATAATTACTTAAAGTGGCAACAGTAATATTAAATACCCTAAGTATACTTAAATTTTAAAACAATTTTATGTACACTAAAAATGGAGTTATTTAAAAACAAAATAATTACTTATATATTGTGCTCAGGTTAAAATACTTTTTTATGGATTTTGGAAAAAAAAATTGTATAGAAAAGTGTATAGAAAAATTAGGGTTGTTACAAATTCACTCTGTTTTGGAAGGCCTACAAATGGTCAAGACTATGTTGGCAAAAGAAAAACTTTGTGGCACCCAATTACTATGGTTTGGCGTTCGTGCAAACTATAAGAAAACAAGTTGCCTACAAAAAGAATACTTTACTCACTTAAGGCTCATAAACAAACAACGGCCGGATGGAAACATAGGAAGCCAATAGAAGTAAAGATTTCATGATTCATCCGCTTGGACGTAGGGGTCATTTTGTCATGACTGGATTTATAATCTATTTAGATAAAAACTATCTTGCCTTGTTATAAATCCAAAAATGTTACGAAATGAAGTTCTTCATCGATCGATAATTTTTTGCAAAATCTGTTTAATTTTTACATATAAAAACAGTTCTTGTTTAATATTTTTCTGTGTGCAGAAAAAAATCTAGTTCAAATTAAATATAAAACACTCTGTATTTAGCGTTTTGCTGGGAAAGAAGGTTATTTAAAGGGTATTTTATAATGAATTCAAGTTAGAATAAAAGATAAAACATGATTCTTTCTTTAAAGAAAAAAAGAAGTTGATCCTTGTATTATTTAAATTTCGATTGCTCAGAAAAATCTAAACTTTGTTGAAGATATATAACGCTGGACGTATACGACAAACGCCGCAAAACCCAAAGAAAAAAAAGAGAGAGTGAAAAAGAAATAAAAAATAAAAATAAAATCCACAGCCTACTTAAATCACAAGCAAAGCGCAAGCCGTCCCCGATCCTTGAAAGCTCTCCTTCCCTCTCCTTCACTTTCATCGCCATGGTTCTCGAGGTCTGCATCGATCGCCATCGCCTCTTTGTTCTTCCCCTTGCTTTTCTCAATCAATTAGGGTTTCGTTAACGATGAAATTTCGTAACCTTTTTTTATTGACAGGCGACAATGATCTGCGTAGACAACTCGGAGTGGATGAGGAACGGCGATTACTCGCCCAATCGATTCCAAGCCCTTTCCGACGCCGTTAATCTCATCTGCGGTGCCAAGACACAGGTTTATCCCTTGATCCCTTTTTTAGATCCGATCTTTGATTTCTAGGGTTTTTGTCGCTGATTCCAAATTGGGGGTTGAGGTTAGTTGCTGATTTGTTTATTGTTTTGTATCTGCAGTCGAATCCAGAGAACACCGTAGGGGTGTTGACGATGGCTGGGAAAGGGGTTAGGGTTTTGGTTACTCCCACCAGCGATCTTGGAAAGATCCTTGCCTGCATGCACGGTAATCTTATACTTTTGCCATCTTACTGAAAGTATTGATAACATATTGCGAAAATTAAAAAACCCGAAACAGATTATACAAAAAAATTGAGAGTTTGATTGCTTAATCGATGCACACATATACATATTCGGTATATGTTTCCACCGATATCCACGAATCACGCATTCAGTTATTTTAACTCTGCATAATAATTTTTTCACTACATAGAACTTATCGATAATCATATTATTGTCAAACTTCTTGGTTATTTCTCTCTTGATGTGTTAAATTAAACAACTTGTTAAAAAGTCAATTATTCATCCTAGTACTAAGATTTAAATTTGCTCATGTTTCAATATAAATTTTAATTTACAAACAATAATAAAAAACACATACTTAATAATTACTATTCTAAAAGAATTTAATAAAATTTAAGAGTTGAAAGGCAATTTCAGTCAGTTAAGCAAGATGCATCATATATAACTTGAATGAAATCAAACTTAAACCATTAAACATACAAGAAAGGAAAGGTTGAAGGTCAAGCTTCAAAAATTTCTGTAAAACTCAAAACCCAAGTAAGCAATAACTAAAACCCTAACATCAATCATAATTAACATAAAAATTTGACTAAACTGTAATAATTGATAGAAATTAAGATATTTTAACACTTGCACAGATTTTGGTGATGGAAGTGAGTTTTGTTGTCGAATTGTTTTCTAGATGCAAGAAATGATAAAAAAAAGAGAAAGAATTGATGTTTTAAGAAATATTTCTTATTGTTGTTACTTTATAGCGATGAAGAGGGCTATTTTTATAAATTAATTTCAAGAAGCTTTTCATTAGAATTAATATATTGAACGTGTTTCTTCCAAATAAATATTTATCTTCTTTCTTTTATCGATTTCCCATCTAATTATTTTCCATCATCCACTTTTTCTCACTCAGTTATTTTAATATTTATTCTTTTGAAAAGAAGATACACGTGCATAACGAGTGAAAGACTTTTGATTGATGGAACATATATGAAAACACATGTGAGAGCGTAACCAAAACGATTAATTAACAATGGATCATTTTAAAAGCTTGTGAAACAAGCATAAATGCAAACCTGGTCATCCATTTTATATCACTATTATATTTTTAATAAGTCTTATTATCAAAGTAGTTAAGATTATGCCACATATGAGGATGCAACGTATATGCATATTTTGATGTATAACCTATAAAAATATGAGAGAGTTGCTATATGAAGTACCGAGTGCTTATCATGCTAGAGAGAAGGGGATGAAAAAACTAGGATGTTTTACAGTTAGGTCACACTATGAAATATGTATATTTTAAGCAAGAACTCGAGAGGCGTCTTTATATACTTATTTCGTAGAATATATGAATAATAAATTGCTGACAACGTTATGACCAAAATGTACAACGGTAAGCACAAATTAAAATATACATCATAAACAAAATTGAAACCAAAATGGATTAACCCACTACACGTTCATATAACATAATTATTAAAATTGTAAGTTAACTAAATAGAATCCACCGTACTCACCTTTGATATAAATTATTAGCAATGTTGTAAAATACGTATCGTTCACTATTCGTTCGGGAGGTGTTTAACGTTAAATCGGATTATTCGGTGATTAAACGTTTTATACAGATTATACAGCAACATATATTTTATATTATTTTAGTATAATTATTATATATATAATTTTGACAAATATATAGTATTATAGAATATTGAAAATTTGAAATATACCTGTGGCCTAAATGGCAAGGCGTCGGAACAAAATTTGAAGATTGTGGGTTCGAATCCTACCGAGTATGCATTCCTGCAATGGAATTTTTTGAAACATAATATATAACGTTCGCTATGCAATAAAAAATAGCTCATAGAAAAAGACAAATTACACCGCAATGCAACATGAAATCCCGTAAATATAAGCAAACACTAGAGCATACATGCTAAAGCATAAAAGCATAACACCAAAATAACATATAAATGTATTATGTCACTACTCACTGTCTTATAAACATAAGCAAATATAAAAGGCCTACGGGCTACAAATAACTTTAAAATCAACAAAATACCAAACCGTATAATCACTGTTTAAAATTGGATAAACGCCGTTTAAACACTGTTAAAATTGGATAAACACCGTTTAATAACTGTTTAAACCGTATAATCACCGTGCAAACATTTTGACCGCAGAATTGACCATTTAATGACTTTACTGTTCGTTTTGTCAACGTTTACGTTTAAACGTCCCTTTAAACCTTTTTTTTGAACACCGATTATTAGTTTCTTGTAGGTGCGACTTGGATGTATAATTGATATTTTTTCATTTAAATAAATACTACGGGATTTAGATATCATGGTTTTAAAAATAAAGTTGCAGACCTATCTTTAGAAATAAAATTGAATTGCTTACATATTGGTATCTAGATATATCTTTAGAATAAATATGGATTGCAATATATTGATGCTTGGATATATGTAGAGAGAGAAGGGTTTGGGAATAGTGTATTTAAAAGAGGTAATTAAAAAGGTTTGTAAATATCGTACAAGCTAGTTCTTCGGATGCCTACTTGACCTAACCGCTTTCGTTATTGGGTTTTGATTTCGTACATTAAAAGGTAACAACTAGTACCAACATAAGTCCACATGGCCAACATTTTTAATTACTTCTATTATCTGTGAACAAGGCTTTTCAACATTCTTAATTACTTCTATTATCCGTGAACTTGGTTCTTTTACCATGAGTATATTTGGACACCTTCCTTTGGCCTTGCTAATTGTTAAGTTGCTAGGATGTTGATTTTGTCAGCGGCCTCCCAAGCTTCGTAAGGCTAAGTTATAGTTCAAAATCTTGAGCTTTTTGTTCACATTCCAAGTGAAACCATTATTTATTTTATTTCTTTAATATCAAGAGTATTTATATTTAATATTGTTTTAGATTGAAGAAATAGTTTATGATGTGACGAAGGAGTAATTAATACTCACATATGGCTATAAACTTGCTCCCTTTGTGTGTGTGTGTGTATGTAAAACTATGACATATTTCTTTATAATAAAGTTATCGTATCGATATTTGAATTAATTGTAATTTCTTTTGTTGCCATGTTCATTGCATTGCATATTTAGGTTTGGAAGTAGGTGGTGAGATGAACCTCACCGCAGGGATCCAGGTTGCTCAGTTGGCTCTTAAACATCGTCAAAACAAGAATCAGCAACAGAGGATCATAGTGTTTGCTGGAAGGTACTTTATCTTTTTGATGTATTTCACTTTTATGTGCCAAAAGTAGTCCTATGACTTGTATTTTCCATATTCAACAAGTTTCTTCTGCATATCAGTCCTGTTAAATATGAGCAGAAGACTCTGGAGTCTATTGGGAGAAAGTTAAAGAAGAACAGTGTCTCTCTTGATGTCGTTGATTTTGGAGAAACCGAGGATGGAAAAGCTGAAAAAATGGAGGCTCTTGTTGCTGCTGTAAACAACAATGGTAGTAGCCACTTAGTTCATGTCCCCCCTGGCCCCAATGCGCTTTCAGATGTACTCATAAGGTTGCTCCGGATGATTTCTTTAATTTCTCTCTTATCTTTATTCAAAGAGGAAACAAGACCTTAAGTGTCATTGTAGGATGCAACCTAGAGGGACATTGACACGGCAATGTTCTATTGAAAGATACCTACTATATAAAGTTTTGTGCATCTCTCATATTAAGTATTGGAACCACTTTATATGCATCACTTTATTCAATTGCAGTACTCAATGACATATTGACATGTGAGCTCTGCTGCAGGGTGCATCCTACAGTGGTAGTTAGGCCCCGGTTCCTTTTTATTCGAATCCATGCTTCGTCTATAACTAATAAATGTCTGTACCATTTTCAGCACTCCCATCTTCACAGGTGATGGTGACGGTGGAAGTGGTTTTGCTGCTGCTGCTGCAGCAGCGGCGGCTGGTGGAATGGCCGGGTATGATTTTGGTGTGGATCCGAATATAGACCCTGAGCTAGCTCTTGCTCTTAGAGTTTCAATGGAAGAGGAGAGGGCAAGGCAAGAAGCCTCCGCAAAAAAGGCCACAGAGGATGCTGCTAATCAAGAAAAAGGAGGGGAGCACGCGTCGAGTTCCAATGATGCTACTATGGCTGAACCTAGTAGCAGTTCAGCTCTTGCAGTCGATGAGAAAAGGGATGACCTAATGGTGTGTGCTTTTTCTAACTTTTTAGTCATATGCTTATGTGACCTAATACAAACTTGAACTAAGCTCTAAAACACTTGCGGCAATTCTTGGTAAACTATGGATGCCATCGCTAGTATCGTTATGTCCTATAAGATGTAATTTCATTTAATAAATACTATATTCTTGTACAAATTTTCTTCTAGGAACCGGTCGCTTTCTAAGAACAAATCCGATTAGAAGATTCAGAAATGAAATTCCCCTCTCTTCCCTTTATTATCTGATTGTATCTTAATAAACTAACTAATGAGCATATCAGTAACACATATTATGTAATTACAGTCCTACTTATTGCATGTGTCTATGAAGCCACTTCGAACCAGTTGCACGCTATTTATTTATTGAGCTACAACTGAGCATGTATATAGGCTTTAGTTATCCATTTTAGGCGAGTCTTTGACCGCCATTTTCTCTGTATCTGGAACCCGCTCACCTTGTTGCATTTGCACTTGAATGTGCAAGTTAATGATGCAAGTATGTATCACATAAAATAGGGAGGGAGGAAGGTACACTTTGTCATTAGCATTCAAGATGTAAACATGATTATCACTAATAAAACAAAGTAATGTGTGACAGAAGCAAGTGGATGTAAAGCTTTAAGTGGCTATCCAACAATACGGTGTAATATATATGTTTTTATACAATTGGCAGGCCATTCATGGCGTCATGCTATGAGGCGATACAAGCAAGTGCAAACCCCTTGAAAGATTTTTGCATTATTAGAGACACTATTAGTAGACTTGTTAACTACTACTCATTAGAAACTAACTTGCACCTTCTGTTGCACATTCATAAGAGAGCTTGATTATTCTTTTTCTCTTTCCATATCTTAGTAATTTATATTACACAGTTATATCTAAACGAGTTTAAGAATTTCATTTTGTACTGCAATCACTGACAGAAAGAATATATTTCTGATAAACCACCAACTCAATGGGAATGCATTTGATAGGACGAAGACAGTGCTTTGTTAGCGCAGGCTCTTGCTATGTCTATGGATGATGCTAGATCTGGTGATGGGGTTACCGCAGACATTGATATGTCAGAAGCCGCTACAGATGAAGAGTTGGCTATTGGTTAGTTTTATAGTTACTTTAAGCTCTATCCTTGCAAAATTAACTTATTTCATGTATCTTTTTTTTTATTTGAAAATTGAAACGTCATCGTGTCATACCAAGATGTTATTTTAATTACCAAACTGTGAATATATTTAGTTGAATGTGTTATTCAAGAGCATAAATGTAATGAGAGAGGAAAAAATTGTGTGAAGCCACTAAGCATTTTCCTCTTTAATAAGGAATGTGAATTTTACTCGATTATTTTAAAAAATTAAATGTAAGTTCCTTCGCTCTTGGTTGAATTTCATATTTTGACCTTTCTCGCTGAAGAAGAGGATATGCAAAAATATTGATAGATATAAGAGAAATAAATTATCATGGAAGTTAATCATATCTTCAGTGAGATCTCTGTTAACAGACATCATCTAAATATTTTTCCATCAAAGTGGAGTTAGCTATGGAGCGAGACCTGTGAAAGATTTGAGAAAGTTTTATGACCTGTTGACTCAACATCATCCCTGTCTTCATTAGTGCCAAATTCATAATTAAAACGATGTACAATAGTGCTGCCAAATAGATAGTTGTGTCCTCCAAATTCTTTTAGACAATGGGAAAGTCTAGGAGAAGATATGATAGATTTGCTATAGGCAAAGTGCAACATACTTAATGATACCATTGGAATCCGAGAACAAATGTTATGTTGCCTTGTTCTGGAAGCAAGATGTGGGTGTTTAGAGAGAACTTGTCCCACCTTGTTGCCTTGACCATGAATTGTATCAATGCAGTCGTCTGGCCCCTTCTTCATCATCATCATAAAATTATGCATCAAATTGGTACTGCCAATTGGGATGCACGCCACGGTATTGATATGAGAAGATTGATAGTTGAACTTCATTCGTGAAGTGGACTTTCATCTCTGTTGGCTTTCAATCCTGCAATATTTGAAGCACAGCGCTGTTATCTTTTTCTCTTTATATCCTCCATTGTTTTGGTAGAGAAGGGCTGGAGTACGATGATCTTTAAATAAAACAACCAGGTAGGCATGTGTTAAGCTTCCTGTAAATGAGAAGGGCATGTTTAAGCTTCCTGTAAATGAATCCTCAATACGCTTACCAAAGGTTTTTAAAAGTACCTTTTTTAAGGATATGGTTACATAACTGTTGCCTTTTCCCTTCGATGCTTATACTTGCATTTTATTTTCCCTCACTAAGCAGGCCAGTTGTGGTACAAACTCTACCACAAAATATAGCTTTTTTACATGGTCTTATTTTTTTTTTTTGCCTTAATTGGCCAATTATTTGTTAGCCAAAAGATCCACCCTTAGATGAACTAAATCTGCATTTATTTTGCTTTGCAGCTCTTCAAATGTCTATGCAGGGGAATGAAAATGATTCGTCTACCCAATCTGATACCAGCAAGGTGCTAGAGGACCAGTCATTCGTTTCTTCCATCCTTAATTCGGTATAGCACTTATCTAATCTATATAACTGGGCAGGTTTCAGTTTGATATTACTTGTTATAACACTTATCATCAATGTTAATTTACTACATCTAAATGTAATTTTACCGTGACAGTTACCGGGCGTTGATCCGAATGATCCCTCCGTGAAAGATTTGTTGGCATCTTTGCAAGGACAATCTGAGGTATGCTCATGAGTTGTTTAACATCGTCAATTTACTCATCATGAGCATTAGAAACATTTATAGCTTTCTGGCAAAAGCTCTCTAAGATTATAGTATGCCATCAGCAAATTAAGTGAAAATAGCTGCTGCTTTTCAGTTTTCATTGCCCTCATATTTGTGATGATGAACAGGGAAGTGATCTGAATAGAACCCCGGAACAATCCTGTACATAGTTATCGTCAAATTTGGTTATATTATTTGCTCAGTCACTGTGATGTTATCAACAGATCTCGCGGGTCTTGTAGATTTTAAATACAGACTTGAAAATAAATATATATAACTAGTCATTAGACAGAATGTTGTACTAGTTGATTGAGATAGGGATCAGGATAGGATCAGGAATACGATCATTTGAATGCTTGTACTATTATTAACTGGACTGTTCTTCCTTGTATACTATTCACCTCAACACCCCCGCCACCCCACACCCCCACACCCTTATCCCCCCCAGCTTCCTGCACCTAGCCGCATGCACACAAACATTTATTTGGAAAATATTTTCTGTAACCTTTTCGTTGATCGCACATTTTGTGATTTTTATGGCCCAGCAAAAGAAAAGCGAGGATGATCCAGAAAACAAGAGTGAGAAGTAATCGCTGCTTTGGAGCTGCTCGTGCCTGATTGCTCTCCAAGGTGAGAGATGGTGCTTCAATCAAGTTATGTGCATCGTCTACTATTTCTATGTTTGAGCTTATATCAGTTGTAGTTGTATGACAATTTATGTTCCCTTGTTGTTCATTTGCTAGTTATATTTCTACCAACTGTATTTTTGGTGACAATCTCCATCTATACACTTCATTTCATATTTCTCCATTTTTCTCCTCCATATCCTGTCTTTTAAAGCCTTGTAATCATTCAGTACACCGAAACCCAGTTATTTATCTCATATTGACGATGACAGCTCCCTGGGTTATAAAAATTTGAAATGCCTAATGCTCGTATCTGCGGAATCATATTCTGAGTTTTTTCGCGGATATGTAATTCAAGCACTGCATTGCCGTAAGCAATAAGCAATGCTTGTTCACGGTTAACCTGATGCAAGTGGGGTTTGAACCCTAGACCTTTTACTAGGCTATAGTAGCACTCGTGGATTTTTATAGTTACTCGGATGAAAGGTGGTACTAATTGAAAGCTTCATTATTCTATTGTTAGTGATTGGAAGAATGAGGCTCCTGTCATTGCATTTGAATCTTGTTCAGATAGCAATGTTTTATGTTCTTTTGTATTTGTTGTTCTTGCTTCTCAGGGGATGCTGGTGCCTCGACGAGCTGTTTGTTCTTCCTCCCAACCTTAATAAAATTAGAATATCAACAACGTTATGAGGCTGCTGGTGCTTGTTATTTGATCCTTTATTAATGATTCTTTCCTATCAATCAATCAACCCGAAAATATTTTTGATTTCTGAACGTCCTATTTTTGTTTAGATATTTATTTACTAGAATTTGTGCCTTATCATAATATCTTTGGTCTGTGGATCGTGAGAGAGAGATTTGGGAGTGAACTATTTGTTGGCCTCCCTTTTCTTTATAGAGTAACTAATAAATTATACCAATATACCAAAACTTTCACACATCTTGAGTTAGGTATCATGAACTTTATAAATCAGATGAAAATAGCAAGAACCTTCCTTTTTCTTTGATCAAAACACAATCCATACACTATCTTCTGAAATCGTTTATTGCACTAGCCATGTTCACTTCGATAACCTTAAACTTTTTTTTTAATCTTTTCTCAATTTTCGAATTTTGGTTCATGTTTTTATTATATTCCAAACAATCAGTGATTGTTCATGTGAATTGCAACAAGTTACCAATGAAAAGATCGATACATGAAGTTGAATCATCCCTTGAAAATACATATAGATCATCATTAGTTTCATCCATAGATGGAAATTGTTACCTTTCTAACACACAAGGGGATTGGCATACCAATACACAAAAGATATTAGTGTTTCCTTCTGCTTGATCAATAATCTTTTTGATCTAAGAAGCAGCTCAATTAAGAATTAACATTAGGTTGGGAATTTGTTTTGTATCTCTTTGCATGTTTCCAAAGGAAGCCAAGATTGGGAATAAACTCGAGGGTGGTTGGCCTGTGGGATCCGAGAATTAGTTGGGACCCAAAATCAACACCCACCCAAAATCAACACGCATTGAATAGGTTGTACTACTTGTAAATTTTATTGTGTTATGAGTTATGCTGGGCTATATTATATCAATAATGGGCTTGGTTAAGAATAATAATTATCTTCAATTATTAAATAAATATTTATTTATTTTCGGTTTCACATCTTCTTCCCATTCTTGGAAGGACTATAACTGTAAAGTTCATTGGAAACTCCCAAAAAGTTTGACACAGAAAACCCCCAAAAATAAGGATGGCTAGCTAAGATGCTAAGGAGGCATTACACTATTTTGCCCTTTTAAATAATAAACATAGCTATATAAATTCTTAATTAATAATATTAATTTTATTAGTAAATTATTAATTAATGTTAAAAATAAATTTTGCTCTGGGAAGAGGAGGATGGGAAGAGGAGGACGGTCTGAGTATGCGAGGAGGGCGGGAGGAGATGGCTATGAGTGGTTAGAGAGTTGGTCGAAGGAGGTCGGTGATGTGGGTTTGGTGGTGGTGGTGTTGAGAACGAAGGAGGTGGGCGAGGTGGTGGTGAGGTCAAAGGAGGTGGGCGAGATGGTGGTGGTGAGGTCAAAGGTGAAGGAGGTGGGTTTGATGGTGTTGAGGTTGATGGAGATGAATGAGATGTGTCTGTTGGTAGTTGTTTTTCGTTTGAAAGAGGTCGATTTGGTTGGGGTGTTGAGGTTGAAGAAGATGGGTTTGGTGTGGAGCTAAGGGGAGGGGGCGTGAGAGTGTGGAGGACGGTGCGGCGGCGGCGGCCGCGGACCAGAGTTAGGATTTTGCTAAATCAGATAGGGTTAGCATGGGGGAGGAAGATGGGCGTAGTTTGGGAAATTTTGTAAATTTTTTTGCTGACGTGGCAATTGACCGACTTATACCAATCCAACTTTTTAGGGGTATTTTAGGATATGGCCAAACTCATTACGGGTTTAGTGAACTATAGCCTAAATATTTATGAAGCTCATGTATTCTTCTCTGAAAAATAAAGGCTTATGAGATGCGGATGGATAATAAAAATATTGATTTTGAAAAAGCAATAGTCTTTTAAATTGTGTCAGAGAGAAACTGATTTATGAAAATGAATTATTCGTCAATGAGATGCTGCATAATTAAATAATCGTCTGTTATTGATATCAGAATTAGTTGTAAGGTATGATTAGATTGTGAAAAGGTGATAACATCCCAACATTATTTTATACAACAAAGCACATAATTTGTTTCATTATGTATGTATGAAGTATGAACGGGCATAAGTCATGAATGGTTTATAACATGTATAACATTAATTACTTTCAACATTATAAAATATTTCTCGCTTTCAACTTTAAGGACCATACATCAATTTTTTTCCCCCTCTAACATTTCATCACCTTCTCTTTTAACCACGTATCTTCCCTAGCTTGCTGCTCATTAAGCTAAGATTTTATTTTCTAATGGAGTAGCAAAAAATATTTTTCTTATTACATGGCACTTTCGGAAAGGTTGGTGCTCTTTTTTTAGTAAGAAAAATAATTTTTGCCATCCCTTTGGAAAATAAAATCTTAGTTTTAATTTTCATGTGCAATGCGAGAAATTAAATTGCACTTGACATTCACAAGATTTTCTAAGCTTTTGGACAACAATCAAATTAGGTGAATAACCTTTGTTGGAAGTCTTCCATTTGTTACCCCTTCATTTTTTCCAAAAAAAGTTATCCCTTCATTTGACTTCAAGAAATCTTATCCCATACTGCATACAGCATTTCTATGGTCATGTCAAGTATTTATATAGCTTCCTGTCCTTCTGTTCTATTCTATTCTAATGGTAAAGGCTCTTTTAGTTGAACAAAAGATCTGGAATTCATTTGCTGTTTACATCAGTAACTCGGCTTAAAATAGAAAATTCATATGGCAACAAACTATATTGTTTAAAGCATGTGTCCGTCAAATGTTAACTAGAACAATATGGAGTATCATTTTTCCAACACAGCATTCAATTTGAAAGTGCCTATTTTTTGAACATGTCTTCCTCTGTTAAGGAAAACCAAATTAGAAAATAAAAGGGTGTTTTACTATGGGCATGACCCACAACTCAATTTTGAATGTACCAAATTCAATGCCATACTTCTAATAATACTAGTTATTGATACTATGATAAATTTATCATTCCATTATCAAACTATGTGATTGACCTCCCACTAAATACACCATACAAATAATAAAGACCAACTTGCCAATATAAAAGAAAAACAAGGTCATCTCCATTTCTCAATTTATAAATACACCACCCCCTCTCCCCCACTTCCAAATGCCAAAGAGAAGCAACTTCCCCACACTCCAATTATCAAGCAACCATGGCTATGGCATTCAAAATGGTAAGCACAAGTATTACTTTGGGAAAAATAAGCAACAATTTTCAAACATTTATTGACTTAGATTTCTTCCCATTGGAATGAAAGGCAACAGAAGGGATGAAAGTGAAAGAGGAGTGCAAGAAGTGGTTCATGGAGATGAAATGGAAGAGAGTTCATCGATACATCGTGTTCAAGATCGACGAAGGATCCAAGACCGTGATCGTCGACAAGGTCGGTGGTCCCGGAGAGGGATATCAACAGCTTGCGGCGTCCCTCCCCGATGATGACTGTCGATATGCCGTATGCCGTCTTCGACTTTGATTTTGTTACTTTTGATAATTGCCACAAGAGCAAGATCTTCTTCATTGCATGGTTGGTACCTTGCTTTTTCTTTAAGTTTATAGCATAGAATGGATGCCTGTTCAGGACAACACTGATCAGATCTAGGCTTACATCACCAGACCAAAGAACCCCCCCAACCCCACCCCACACACAAAAAAACAACACCACCCCAAGTCCCTTTGGATAAAAAGTTGGATTATTGCACTGCGTTTTCAGCTAGGAACCGCGATAAAGGCGGGTTTCACAAGTTATGACTTGCCTCGCAGTCGTCTTTGAATTGGTATCTGAAATATTATAGCATGTCAATGATTTGTCATAATTCTAAATCATTAGCTTGAGTCCTATATACCAGGCTTGAAAATGACGGAAAACTAGTGTATAATGGGGCCGGGGCCGAGGGCTGCGCTCGCATGGCCCAACCTTTGGAAATGGGAGCCGCTTCAACTTAGACCCAGGGCCCCACCCTCCTCGGGAGGTGAACACAGCCCCATTAAACTCAAATAACTAATAACGATGCACACTAGTTTTGTATTCTAGATTTGCTCCTCCAAATATGCACATAAACTTCCTAGGTGTATGATACCTTTATTTGAAACAAGTAATGAACACCGGTCGGTTTCAACCATGTAGCAATATCTTTTTTCAATGAATCAAAAGGATCACTTCATCAATCTGTAATTTATTATTTCAAATAATAATCCTAGTTTGATGCTACAAAAAATAAATATCGAAAGTTTTGCTCCTAATGCTCTGTCTAGTCCTATAGAAACTTTACCTCCAATAATATGTTGTTCTGATTTTAAATTGTGAAAATCAAAATGTAATAACTTTGGGTAATCTCTCACCATCGATTCTCAACTTTTCTAATGCCATAGCCTCATTATTTGAAAACTTTTTTCATAATGGTACCCAAAAGCTATATACCTACTTGCTTTTCAATCTAGACTTGAATACTAATAAAGTGTGAAAGAGACAATTACGCACAGCGATGCTTTATTTAGTAGCACGCATCATTGTTCACATATTTATTCATTATTCAAAGACTGATATGATGTTACCCAACAGAACATAACACAGAGAAACCATTGTGCTCTACGAGTGGGCATGCATGCAAGATACATAAAGCAACTCTCCATTCCAAATACATCTTTAGCCTTCACCAAATTTTACCACCATCTTTAAAGTCGCAACAAAAGTAGTCCTCACAAACATCCAAGGTATCAATAAAGTTAGCCTAGGGTATGCACTAAGGTTAATATTTGCTACTGTTACTAATGGCCCAAATGATGTGCTTTTGCTTCCTGCTCCTGTTTCTAGGTCTCCAACCAAATCAAGGAGAAGAGCAAAGATGCTGTATGCTACCTCAAAGCAAGGGTTGAGGAGAGCTCTTGATGGGGTCCACTATGAGGTGCAGGCCACAGATCCAACTGAGATGGGTTTTGATATCATCACAGAGAGGGCCAAATGAGATAGGGATATATGCCCTCTTTTAATTTTTGGATAATATTATTATTATCTTAGATGGATGTTTTCATCATCATCTTGTATAACCACTGCTTAAGTCTTTAACAAGGAGAAAAGGGAGATGGTAGGCATAACCATTAATTTCTCTTTCACGGAAAGTTTTTGCTATGAGCTCAAGTGTCGTATTATGTGGATACTAATAATCTTCTCCTTGGAGAATTGTCCTGCCATGCTAAAATTACTATGAGCTCCAAAATGATTCGACAATTTTTATGACCGGCTGTCGACCCGAATTCAATTCTTTCAATTAGTACCAGATTTCTAGTCAAGACGCACTCATAAATCCTTTTTTTTATTGAGCAGTTCACATATCTGGGTCTCATATTGAAAAACAACTTAATCTGTCAAGATTTTAATTCAAGTGGCCAAGGAAAGCAATAGTTTCCTGTGCAATATTCTCTTCCAATAGATCAAACCAAGGCCATAAGCACTGAACCACAGGTCATTCAATTGTCTCAACATGCTTTCCTCTTAATCCGTTTCCGTTGGGATCTAAAATAAAATAAGGTGGTTTACCACTACTCTGAATCACATCACAGCCCTCTAAAGCATTTCCCTATCTGAGGAAAAAGGAGCAACCTTTTATAAAGGCATAGCAGAGGTGTTGTAAAACTATTCTGATAGCCTTATCTCAACCTGGGATGATGCGACTGCGGAGCAAAGTTATTCATGCGATAAAATTGCAAATATGTAATCATGCTCAACACATTTTGTTACCTATTATCGACTCCATCGTGTATATACAATCATACCACTATGTTCAGGAAAATCGAAAAGTACCGATGGACGTTCTTTCCTTCTCCGTGCTATTGTAGTTCAAATCTTTTCTCCACAGCTTTTCCTCCCCTCTCAAACAAAGCGTGATCAGCTACAAAGCAAAGATCCATTGAAGACTACATTTTACGCCAACTTTCTTAATTAGTATTAATTTCATGAGAAAAAAACTATGGGCAAGAGAAGAATTTGACGTAACTAAGTGGATAGTTAACTTCCACCAAGGGGTTCAAAATAATGAGAATACATTTGTTATAGAAAACTATGTTCAACTCTGAGTGAAACTTTTAGTTGTGTATCATGCTGCACCATGTACTGTACTGCAACACATGTTATGGGGTAAAATCAGAGCAGTACAATACGCCAATTGAACATCATAAACTTTGTGGTGTTGTGGATTAATATAATGAAGTTTATCGGGAAAAAGTTAAATAAAGAAATTAGGGCAAAAATCAACTAGATATGGGGACAGCACCTTTTGTTCTATGATAAAGAATATGCTATATCTGCATGAGATCTAACACCACCTGCATGTGGCTCTAGGAAGTATTTTTCATGTTTGCTAGCACATAACTGCAGAAAACCTACAAAAAGCGTAGAGTGGATGACTGGATGCAAATACTGTATAATGCAAGAAAAGTAATCAGAGGTGGAGACTAATATATAAAATGGCTAACAAGCAAAGAAAATTTGCACTCACATTCACATCATCATATGATCAAAGTCAATATATAAATTAGAACTAAGAATTCAAGATTTCGAGTTTTCTGTCAGGGATAACAACTACTGTCGATGCATAATTTAAAAGCCGAATAGTCATACAGTAGCACAGGCTGATTGCGGTTTACCCCAGTTGCATATTCTACTCCTTGGATGTTATAACCAACAACCCCAAGGCACCAATGAGCAAATACTGCAAGAAAAAATGAACAAAAATCAGTAAATACAAAACAATTTTGGCAAGGTTGGCTGATTAAACTGGATTGGCTGATGGAGACCCATCAGTTAATAAAGCTAATTATTCTGCAGAAAGAATGGGAAATGATGAGATTTTGAAAATATCGTAGCAAAATATAGTGACAGTGTTGGAGACCCATTTACCCAGAAGTTTTTTTTAAATATCCTAGCAAAATATAACCACTTGGAACTTACCAAAAGAAAAATGCATAAACTATAGATTGTTTTCAGTAATTATGTTTTCAGTAATTACTAGTTATGTATACACAATTTTAGTTGTGCATGTCCAACTTCTTATTATGCATTTCTATAGAGTTTGGTTTTAGTATTTTACATATTTACCCTCTAGGTTAATGGATAAGAAAATTATTAGGAATAATGGTCAAGGGTAAGGTTTCCCTTACCCTGCTAGTTGCCACCCCCACTCAAGAACAAAGAAAAATGCAAACCGATGCTGAGTGCAACGGAAAACTTCATCAGTAAATGGCAACAAGAATTCAGAAATTCATGGCTATCGAGGAACATTTATCATGTGTTCTTACAAGTCAATGCATGAATAATGCAAAATCAGCAGCGGATCCATACAAATTTTCTTAATATATGTAATAAAATCAAACAGGGTTTTAATTCATCAACTTCATAGCTTAACTAAATGTTTATATTAAATCATACCTTAATAATTGGCTTTTCGGTCATGATAATGGTAACCCAGCCAACATATGGTAAAAACCTGACAAGATAAAACCCAAAAAAAATTTAAAGCAAAGGAAATGTACAAATTCGAATGTAAAGGGTCAAGAATTATGATAACTGAAACATGTTGATTTGGGACTCAATTAAAGAACGCATAACGGATTTCAGTTCTTACCCTACAGCTCGCCCCATGATATGGTGCCGCTGAAGCCAAAGCTGTCCACGAGCATATAGAGCTCTGTCATCCCCATAATTATTATCACCTGAGAAGTCCATTCAGTGAATATAAGTTTTCAGTTCCTGTGTCACAAAATCTAGGTCATACAATTATGGTAGAAAATATATAATTGGTTGTAATTCTCCTGACTGCATCTCCAAGCGTAATTTGTCCCATCAGTTACTGAATACATTTTTTCTTCATTAAATTAATTGAGTGGTGTTGTTTCTAAATCGCTCAACTTGTGGCATGATCCAGTTGCCCCTTGTCTCATCAATTACTCAATATATTTAAACATGTGCAAAGTTCAGAATTGACTTTATTCTAGTTTCGGAGGGGAAACGGCATGCCTTACCAAATGACCATCAATAGCTTTAATACTAGTACGTCATTAATATTGTTGATGATACTCCTCTCGTGATACATTGTAGCGTATGAGATCAAAATTCACTATTGCAAAAGATGACAGTTACAAAGCAAAGGTACCTTTTGTAAGAACATCAACTTCTCCTGTGTCTTCCCGTTCATGGACCTGCATACAGAAATAAAAATATATTAAAAACGTCTTACACAAAGACTTGAATAGGAAAATGTATGCATCTTTGTTCCCAAATTTACAGGCATCCACTTGGAGCCTGGTGGGGGTAACAGTACAAAGATTGCATTCGGAGCGGAACAAACATATCTATCAAGATGTAAAAGTTGCTTGGCATCACAAGTGTTGTCTATATATAATTCAATGAGAATGGCAAGGGGCCACGTAAAAACCTTTCAGGAAATTGACAAGTAAATCTAAAACTTGGTTTCTCTATGAAAGCATCTATAAATGTCGATCAACTTGGCTTGAACTTGTAGACCTGTCTAGTATTTTATCAACTAAGGAGCCTTGGACCGAACCAGTATAGACAGAACCAAGCTGGGAAATGACCAGTCTTTTAATTAAGCAATTCTACTTCACCTCAAAATCACATAATAAATCAAAAACCAAGCTAAAAATCACTCCATAAATATACTCATAGCTTCATTAGATGCAGGGAGGTTAATAGACGAACTGCTTTATTCTCATGATAAGTCCTCCGTAATCAAAGTGGCTTCAGAACTATGAAATAGATTCCACAAAATGACTTTGGCCGGGTATGAATATTGGGAGTCAAGTATAAGTCAACCCCCGATGCTGAAATCCTGGCTAAGGCAAATTAGATCAAGAGAAGGCTTAATTTGATGTCCAGTTAGTAGTGTGGTTAACAATCTTTAATGGTACATAGGTCTATTTTGTTGGCTGTGAAGTTGTAAGCTAATAAAATTAAGGAGCAACCTTCCAATATCCCAAAAACAGGACATAATTCAAAAGCACGAGGTAAGATGGCATACACTATACAAAAAATGAGCCAAAAAAGATTCATTTTGCAGCGCTTTTTTAGGATAAACAAGGGGAATACCTTATTGGGTAGGATAAAAAAGATTCACTTTGCAGGTCTAACTGGTAGTGTGCTAAGTTCATGCCATAATGAAATGTTCTGTATATGCATTGATGAGAGTGAGAGAGAGAGAAGAGAGAGAGAGAAGAGAGCCTCAAGTGTCACGTAAGCTTAACCCTGGAATACTAAGCATGCACGAATTAGAAAAAAGAACTACCAGATTTAAAATTTCCATTTTTTTTTCTTTATGTTTGTAATATTCAAGACTTTAAAATTTCTATGTTTTTCTTTCTGTTTGTAATATTCAAAACATTTAGAAATTCTTATTTTGATTTGGTAAAGAAATAAGATATGTCCATTATGGGGGGATGCTCGCATAAGTGCGAGTGGTCTATACTCTACATGTCTCGCCTAATAATAACTAGCCAGATAAAATCTGTAACGAGCATACATGTAAACTCATATCATGGAATTGGTATATCCAAGAAAGAGAGTCTGATAAGTTTTTTTCTGCTAGTAAACTGGTATATCTTAAAGCCTATAACTCCACAATTCAAAGATGCATAATTGTTCAAGAAATTAAGGAAAAATATAAGAGAATAGGTCAAAGCGAAGACTCCCAAACCAGGATTATCAGAAAAAATATTTGAATATATGAGAGCAAATTGATGAGTCAAAAAACGGAGTCTTGCCTTGATTACACGATGAACAATTGGAATCTCGCGTCCCTGCAACATGAAATTATAACACAGTATGTATTAGCTAAAATGAATACAAACAGTATGCAAAAGCACTGTAAAAAGCAACTTTGATAAAATTCAAGTAAATGCATGCCCTAGAAAACCAACTACAACCCAACATGCCAAGCCAAAGTCTAACAAAAAGTTAAAATAAGTTAAAATTTTGAATAAGAAGGTTGGATAAGTTAAAAAATAATTCATGAGGAAGGTCAAAGTTCCAACAAAATAATGCATTAATATAACCGAGAAAATAATGCAGAAAATTTAAAAAAAGGAATTCAGAACAAAGTTCTCATAAGAGGATCCAAATCAATTCGACTGCCGCATCCAGACGTAAAATCAAGACCTAGCTAAAACAAACATGCAAGTTTTGCCTCCAGATAGGGAGACCAATTTTTTTCAGAGTGAATTTTTTCACTGTCTTACCCTAGAAGTCGTGCTTACGCTCCATTTGCATTATCATGTACCTTGTAAGAAATATGTACCTAAAGAAATTTCTCGGCTTGAAGATAGTTGTCAACGGACCAGTCTTCTTCTCAAAGAAGAGACTGGATGTGGAACATAAATTTCAAGCAGCCTAGCAAAATTCTATGACCACTTGGAATCTGGCATTAAACTCTTAAAATTAGTAAGATTATCCTAATCAAGGCAAAGAAAGGGTTAAACGAAAGGGCCGTCATAGGAACATAAAGGGTCGGTGTAAATGGGGCCACAATGTACGCTTTAAGCTCAAACAAAACTGGATCAACTCTCAATCGAACAATGGAAGATTTTACAATGGCTCCATTGGCCATGAACTGTGGTGTGGAGGAATTCATGTGTAACAATGTAAGAGTCGGTAATCACTGGTTAAACTTCCTAACCCATACATAATATCAAATAATGAACAAAAAATGACAAATTCATTAGTCGATCTCAAGGTGATGGAACTGAAAGTTTTTTCTTCCGGACAAGAGAGTGGTTGCCCAAAGGCGAAAGCCTCGAGATGAATTGACTCTTGCAGCAAAAATTCTTTGACGTTGGGAAAGGTTTGTCTTGTGTCTCCGTAACAAATTTTAAAGAAGATCAACAAAAAGAACATTAAAAACATGAGGATTAGAATCATTTTATTCACAAAGAATTAAAAAAATTATCACAAACTTTAAATAAAAACAAAGACAAAATATATGTCATCAGAACATTAGTGAGATATAAGTAAACCTTGAATAATCATGCATAATTAAGAACAAAAGATTTAAATACTTACATCGACATTAAATACAACAATTTCACCAGCCCGAATAGGATCCTTGCTCATGTGCAAGAATAGGATATCGCCCTGCAACAATAATAGATAGATTTACCCAATTTGAAAAGACATGGAAGCACTAATATAAGTGAGTGATTACAAGATATATGAGATACTAGACGTGTCGATTATCTATCTCTAACAGATTCCTAAAACCAAGTAGCAGGGGGGCGTACTTCTCTAACTTCCATACAGTTACAACTGGCTCACATGCACGATTGCATTCATTTGGGTTAGAAAAGCTTGGTAATACATATGCATGCTTCCTATCACCAGTCATGATAAGGACAACCGTCAACTACATGCCATCCAATGTACGACTCCATAATCTACGACGGCCAACCGCGTATGATTGCTGTTAAAGTCGATCACTAGTGTGCCGACTATCGTAATACAAGATAAAACGATGCACAATACAAACAGACTCCCTTGCAAACCATAGAAACAGGGAAATGTGACATAAATTTGTTATGCGACAAACTTTGCAATATATATATATATGTGTGTGTGTGTGTGTGTGTGTGTGTACAGAATAATGGAGGAAAGATGCCATAGGAGGGAATTTCCTCCTATGGCGTCGAAAAAATACACCCCCTCATTTTTTCCGACGATCGGCACCCACCATCTTCATCGTTATCATCTAAGATGCGGGTACACCAAATTTCATGTGATTCTACAACTTTTCACCGTTGATTTAGCAAAGTAAAAAGTTCTATCGTCGGTAAACCGTTAATTTTGGTCCCACTAAATCAACGGTGAAAAGGTTGTAGCATGAAATTTGGTGTACCCACATCTTAGATGATAACGATGAAGATGGTGGGTGCCGATCGTCGGAAAAAATAAGCGATAGTGTATTTTTTCGACGCCATAGGAGGAAATTCCCTCCTATGGCCTCTTTCCTCCATTATATATATATATATATATATATATATATTTCTGATTCTAATACATTTAAACAAAAAGGCATGCAATATGCATCGATCATGTAGTATTGTTTCCTTTGGATTAAAACTTTATGTTTAAAGTCACAAAAGATAATAAAAACCGACCCTTTTGAAACCAGGCTCCATGCTCCCAGAAAGAACGACAACCACCGGCGACTCGCTCCCAGTGATACACATCAATCCCTTCCATATAATCAGTGCCGATGTAACAATCATGCCTGAAACAAACAAATTGCAAGCAAAGTAATCAAAAAGATGTAATCTTTTCCCCTGATCTCAAACCAAAATTTGGGTTTTTTGATGGAAGACGAACCGAGGGTGATTGCTTGAGTGAGGAGCTGCCTGATCTGAATAGATCTGATCGACTCGATGCTTTCGCCGATCCACCCCATTCTCTCTTCAATTTTTTTTTCTGTTGATTTCTCGATCGAAGTCCCAAAATTGAACTGAGATTGGAGCTCGCGTTGCTTTGATTTGATGCGACGGACGTTGTTTTAGCCGGCGGTTGAGCGAGGAGTGTAAGCGATGATGATGTGTCACGCTAGATTTTGAACTGTTGGATTCAGATCCAATGGTTGGCGTTAGTGCTTGGGCTTCAATTATAATAAAACCAACGAAACTTGTTTCTTCTTTTTTCCCCTTCCCTCTCTTTGCCTTGTTTGACCAGAGGGTAATATCGTGACTGCAATATTCTCTCTTCCTTTGTTTACTTTTTCTTTTTCTTTTTCTTTTTGGGTTACGCAAATTGTAATAATCGGTTTTTTTTATGTAAGTTGTTTCCGTGTTTTAATAAACTTTGTTTTCCAAATTTTATCATCAAAATGTTGTTTTAATCATAGTCATGATTAGTGTTTTATTAATAAAGTCTAATTCAAATGTAGTATATACAGTTATTAATAGTTTGGTGTCATATTGTAATTCATTAGTAAGTGTATTATTTATAATTATTATTCTCTTATATTTTAGTATTTTCTTTTCTCTTATTCTAATAATTCACTGCCCCAAACCCAAACCCTAAACTAAACCTCAACCCATGCCCGGCCCACACACACACCCCAGCCCAATTCCTCACCTTCCCCCACCCCCATATATCTCTCTCTCCTCTTTTTTCTTTCTTTCCCTTTTTTAAAAAACCCAACAGCATGCCTTCTTCTTCCTCGTTCTTGCCAGCACGACCCATGCTCCCTGTTCCCCTCCAACGTGGTGGATTAAAACTTTTATCGAGCAATGGAATATCCCCATCCACACTTTCTTGACGACGGATAGGGGGGTCTCTATTTCTTTGGAGGAGTTTGCCGAACTTTCGGGTTTGCCGGTGAGGGGGGAGCATTATGAGGAGTTGCTCCCTCCTGACGAATACGTCTTTGCTACCAAGCCGCTGGTGTTCAATCTGACTCCGGAGAACGCCGTTCAGCATCAGTATCCATGCTTGGTGAAGGCATTGGAGATCTATGAAGGACTCCATCTGGAATTGGGCGACCGGGGCGTCAGTTTTGCAGATTTTATTGCTCGCTTTGTTCGCCCGGAGTTCTTATCGGAGCAGGGCGAGAAGTTCGCCCGGCTCGAAGACCCTTTTGGATTCGGTTTGGATCGCCGACCCACATCGGAGGATGACCACCAAGACTTTTATCTCCCCAGTGCTGCTGTCGTCCCTTTTTCAGAAATTGCCGTCCCAGGCTTGGATGAGGTGACTTTTTTTATAGGATTCTTGGGCTTGTGGCTGTGCAGCTTTGCGCTCCCTATGCACCCGCGCTACATGCGGCCCTCCGTATTTTACCCGGCGCATCGGATGGTGGCTGGTCTGCAGTTATCGGTAGGAATCGCTGGGCTGGCTCACCTTTATAATGGACTTATCGTAGCGGCGGACGCTAGTGAGCCTGGGGTGCAGCCCGCTAACTTTCCGATGCATTATTTCTGAAGGGTTCCTAGGCACGCTAATGAGGTCTCACAAGGCATCAACCATGCCAATTTCAAATTTTATGGTGCCGAGAAACCCTAGACTAGATCGTTAACTAGAATTTTAGGCGAAACTAGCAACTAGTTAACAAATTAACTAAGTGAATGGAAATACAACCTTTGTAGATCCGGTTCTCCACCTCCATAGCTCCATGATGAAGTCCCCTTGCTGTCCAAATCCAATCCCGGGCTCTAGCGTCGGCTTCATCGGAGAAATGGGCGGGCTAGGTCATCGACAACGATGCCGAAGATGATCTACGTCGAGGCATCACAAGTTCAAGCTCCCACTTCACCAAGTCATGAAACTTGTGAAGAAAACACCCTGTACTACTTGGCAAGAGGTAGAGGATGAAGAAATAGGAAGTGCGTTCACTTTAGAATTGGATTTCTCACTCATTTTCTCAAGTTGCCATTGATGGAGGCAAACTTTTCTTCTTGATGAAGATGAAGAAGAAGATAATAGAATAATCTCATAAGTTAAAAGAAAATAATACTTATCATATATTTAACCATAGTCAAGTGTAGAGAATTAACTAAGGTTATATGAATGGTTAGGGTTAAAAGAAGAAGACAAAATGGTCACTTGGTCAAAGCTTCATGAAGCTTCAACAAGCTTCATGAAAGAAACAAAGAAAGAAACAAACCATTTTGTTCATTATCTTTTCCATAATAAATAAATGAATAAATAGATATGAAAAATAAAACCCTAACCATTTAAATAACCATGGTTTAATCTTTACACAAAACTCAAGTAAGCATGTATCATCAAACATGATACAATCAAGTGCACAAAAAGTATATCATATATACAATGTGCACATCCGAGTGAGAAAATCCATTTAAAGTGAACCAATACTAGTTAATGCAAAGTAATATATCAAATATATAATTATGCATTAAATCATTAAATCAACACTTGATTTAACGATCCGGTCATATCGCATGTGACCGACTAATATCCAATGTATCGGCTTATCGAATCAATCCTTGATTCGATAACTAGGTTATATCGCATACAACCATATCGATACATTCATCGCGAGAATAGAATACGGTATCACATACACGCATTATTCTCAGTCCCGCACATATCTTATATGCGCTCCTATTTCGTTTCGCTTGAGCCAGGAAACCTCTGTGTAGGACTCTAAAGACTCGTCAATACGCCGGCAGCAGGTGATGATCATATCAAACACCCACAAGCCGCAAGCGGTCTGCTAAACGTAACGGCCACCCGGGTATTGAGCGATCAGAAGATCGACGAGCAAGCCCGCTCACACTCCTGTGAATCCAACCAGTAACACTTACCGTACAGTCCGGTCTCGTCGTCTGATATGTCGCATATCTTGCCTAGGGGTGGTAAACGTCAGACCCCAATAGCTCGATAAGTCGTGTCGATATGAGGTCTATAACAATTCGAGAAACTACTGGTAACACTTACCAGTAAATCTCAACAACCCTAGCCAGTGATTTCCGGTTATAGCCAATCGAACACAGCGCAACATCAACTCCCTATACCGGGAGAGACGAATCCCCTCCTATCGCTCATTGCCTCCATGTGATTCGGGACTGTACCCAAAAACCACCGTTTTGCACGCCCTCTTGGACGTGGTAAGGTGGAAATCAAAGCACAGTGGGAACCACACAAGACTCTATGACGATCTCGGGTCAACAGACTACTCTGTACTAGTGTCACCAGAGAACTGCCATCTGACGTAAGGTATAATACCATCTGGGAGTTCTCGGCGAGTCCGTCCAGTGTACCCAGTCTCCACTGAGCACCCGTATATCATCTCTGATGTCAAACACCAATGGATATGGGATCATCCATCGCCCATCTGTATGGGTCGAAAAGGTATACGCTAGTCTACTCTGGTATATCGATGCCCCGTCTCGATACACTCATGACTAGGGACCTTGAAGGATGTACTTATGGACTACCATGTCCCCACTAGTATGATCCGCATCATAGTCCAGGTAGTCAAGTACACATCCTAAGGGCTTTACCAACATATAACAGAGAGACAATCAGTATACACGTTAAGGTAAAGAGTAACCAGATAGCATACTATCATATCGAGCAAGAAAGTCCTCCCTATATATGTCCCAGCATCCACTACAATATACATCCAATGTACAGTAATGGCCTCTAGGGCATACATATAACTAACAATCTCCCACTTGCACTAGGGCCATCTTATAGCAGTGGTTGTAGTATCTCATACTCAACCATCCCATAAAAGTTTCTCTCTGGGAATAGGCCTTCGTGAGTGGATCCGCCGTGTTATCTTCTGAGTCTACTCTCCTAACCTCGATCTCCTTGGAGATCAACCATCTCCATGATCAGGTGATACTGCCTTAGAATATGTCTGGATCACTGATGGGACCGGCGTTCCTTGGCATAAGCCACAATTCCATTGTCTCACAATGGTAGGAACGTAGTTCATCTCATGAACCAGTATACACCCAAACAGTCTCTTTGGTAGCATCTTAAGTAGCGATGTATCCGGCCTTTATCGTCTAGTAAGCCACGGTATTTAGTTTGGAACTCTTCCAACATACCGTCCCTCTTCTGAGGGTAAAGACAATGCCTGTGACTGACATTCAGTCGTCTTTATCATCCTGGAACCCTTCCAGTGATTCTCCCCAGGATCATCTGATACCATCTCACTACAACTAGTGAGTATCCTAACATCCATTTAGATCTATCTCATAGATCCAAAACCAAGGATTTAGTAGGTATCACTTTGATCCTATGTGGAGAATCATTGTGATAAGCGGAGATTGATCGAGCGTAGCATAGGAAACTTCTTTCTTATCAAGAGTATGTCATCCACGTACTCTACGAGGATTGCCACCATACTCCCTACTACCTTTTTTGTTTATACAAGGTTCATCTACCATTTTGATGATGTCAAACTCTTTAACTACTTCATCAAAACAGACGTTCCAACTCCGCGATGTCTGCTTTATCCTATAAAACATCCTGCACACGTTTCCGCTGCTCCCACTGTCTACGAAGCCCTCTGGCTGTGTACTTATAGACGCTCTCTTCCAAATCATCATTTAGAAAAGCAGTCAAGACACCCAACCACCAGATATCGTAGTCATGGTATGTAGCCGTGGCAAGTAGGATCTGGATGGACTTAAGCATAGTTCCTTAGAAAAAGGTTTCATCATGATCCACGCCTGGTCAATGACAAAAACCTTTATCAAGTCTAGCTTTGAAAGTCTCAACTTTTCCATCTACACCTAGTAATCTTCTGTCACGACCCGAAAGAGCACGTGACTGGCCCTTGAACCATATGAAGTCTATAGGACCCCATCTGATCCAAGTAAGCCAAAAGCCCAGCAATCTAAAACCATTTAAAGAGTAAATAAGGAAAACTGTTTTTGAAAAGTAAGGAAATCAAAGTTTTTAAATAACTAAGCCGAATATGCATTTTTTTAAAAATGTGTAACCTTTCCTGAAAATTTCGGCAGAGTTTCCTTTGTAAAAACTGGCCCCGAACGGGGTACAACAAGAATAATATATATGACATGATAAAAGGCATCCCCAAGCGGGAGCTAGCTCTTTGTCCATCGACGGTCACAACCACGCAAGCAATAATAATATACAACGCCAAGGGGCGAGGATCAAAACTGAAAAGAAACTCAAAAACAGCCAGAAAACCGCAATACTACAAGCACGACTCTAAGGTCGAAACAATACAACACTGATTTCTAAGTCTGAAACAAACTACAAGTTTTGGTTGATGGACAATTCTAGATACAATAAAAATACATGAACAATGGCGGTTCTGATACAAAGAACCCACCTAACCAAGCAAGTCACCCATAGGAAGCAGTGTGCCAGAAATGCCGCTATGGAATCTGTACGGCAAAAACCTGCAAGAACTAGGGCACAACGGGGGTGAGTTGCCAACTCGTGAATAGAAAATATCTACAAGCAGAGATCGAATGCATGACCTATCCTAGGTCAATACGATCAGATAATAAATAAACCTCAATATGAATAAAGCTGAAGCATGCTAAACTGGCAATGTAATCTCTATACATGAGTGTAGTGCCAAGTGCTCGTGCTAGTGCCTCAGGTAATAGCATGTCATGAATATGAGGTATAACCAATGTAATCAAATCTGCACACTCGTGGATCCCGTCCACTCGTCACCCACTGACAATAACCACCATGCATGTAAATATCATGAATCATGTCCATGGGAAATAATATGAGGATATAACCACCCGTGTCCCTCGCGACACATCAAAATCATGGAACCAGGGTGCCCAGCATCGACACCCGAAAACATCATGAAAACTGTGCCCAGCATCGGCACGTAAATCCTCATATATCGGGCTCCGTCAGTCCGGATCGGCCCGCGGGCTCTGTCTGCGGTATCGGCCCTCGGCCCCGGCAGTATGCCCAAAACATCTATCGACTCTGGTCGGTATCCTCCGGATAACCGCCAGGTCCAACCAATCACCGGTAGGTACTCGCCCGCCTCCAGGCTCAATCGGCAAAGCTCATCGATCATCTTGCCGAGGGGAACCATACCGGGTCCACCATGTACCCGCAATCGGCTCATCCACGCCTCGATTCGGGTTACACATATCGCTCTCAGCACCGAGAAAACACATGGTGGACGCACTGAAATATCATATCAAGGGTAACCGGGTTTTTAAAGAAATGACATATTCTCTTTTGAAATACCCTCGGTTCCCAAATCCAGAAATATCATAGAAACAACATATCTCAATGCGTAGAGTCAAAGCATGATGTATGCGGCATGTAACAGTAATGCAAGCATATCAGTAAGTCATGCAATAGTACTATAGTGTAGTGACATGGCAATTATCGATGATGAGTGTGTGAGCCGGCAACAAGTGTACGTGGAACATATACATCATCGATAATGGTGCTGGTGTCCTAGCAGCATGACTGAATGTCACAACAATACAAGCGATGCAATGCAAATAGCAGGAATATGCGGAAACGAATGATCAACGCAAAAGTACAGAACCTGCCCCAATAGATATGTCATGCAACCTTGCCTTTTGAAATAAGACGAATCAGGGCTTTTGGTAAAGTAAGGGCTACGGTGTTTTAAGAAAAGATGCATCATTTGAAAATATCCGTATAACCCTTCTGCTTATCTTTAAAATATCCCCGATTCGTTAGTTTTGAAATAGGTATGACTCGGTCTAGTCTAATGTCTACTAAATAATCTAGACAGGAGGGGTATGAAACCACCTAATCTGAGTCAATATATAAATATAGATATGATAGTCGGTGATCTCGCCTCAATAACATATCGTATGATATCCTCGAGTCATGAGTGCGGATCTATCATCAATATCGGCTCGTACGGTAAATCGTCGTACGGCATCCCAATAGCTGGGTAGGGGTCAATATCACACTATCTCATCACATATCAGGTATCACTTATCATCAGATCACACAATCTGGGGTACTACTGTAAGTCTAGTACAAATCGATACCATCTATAAAAATATGAATGCGGGTAAAGCACATGTCCAAAGGCCCGCTAAAACTATCATATCGCACCTCGAAGACAAGCTATGTCACATCGCCGATCTCACGGCCTCACGTCAAGTATCATCTCAAACCACGTATCATCCTCAAATCCCGTATATAAACACATAGTCCCATACCCATGTGTAGATATACGCACCATCATATGCACTCTAATAAATGAAAGAATGAATGCAAGTATGTGTGTAAATGTATGTGTGAGTGCAACCACTACTCTAGGGTTCGCACTATACTAAACCAATATATTCTTATCATCAAAATATCATTATTACCATAAATAACCCTAAACAACACATAATAAATATTCGTGTGTATACGTATTCGTATACATCACCACGGACTGCGGGGGTGCTATACGCCATCCACCCGACTTCTCCCCGTAGATATAAATCTACTCACCTTGCTTCTCGTGTGCCAAAGCCGATATCGCTATCTTCACCTCCTTTGCCTCAACATCACGCGGGGTACCTACAAGTATATCACAATGCTAAAGCACATGAAAATCACATCGGAAACCAAAATAGCACACGCTACCCGCATAGGTAAAAATCTATCGACTCGCATGTAAACACAATCAAAATCCACTTGTCGTTGACGTCCAAACGCCACCCGACAGGAATGAATCACCAAATACCAAAATCCATGCTAAAACAAGTCCCAAATTATACACCAACATAGGAAAATCAACCCAGATTTCACCCTAGATGGAATCGGTCAAAACTAGACATACTCAGGGTCAAAACTAGAGGAAATGGGGGCATGCACAGAAAACGAGGCAATTCCTTAAAATACCTTATTTTAGAATTTTCCATAATTTTTCCCCATTTATCTGTATTTAATTATACCAGAATATTAAAATATTCATTAAAATAATATTAAATTATAAAATTTCCCAAAAATCATATTTTATTATTTTGAAGACGTTACAATCTATCCCCCTTAAAGAAATTCGGTCCCCGAATTTAAATTTAAAACCCCAAATTCTAAAACATTTCGATACGAATTCCAAGTCGTCGGGGCTCCGAAATCATCAACACATAAAACGTCATAGCGCAATGCATGCGCATGAGTATTGAGCAGATAACTCAAAAGCAACACTCCATCAAGCATCCGCAATCATCGGAGTCATGGTAACGACACAATGTCAAATCCAATACAAAATCAATATGATATGGACCAAGACTATACATGTAGACACCCAATCTATACATGTAATTAGCTGATGCAACTGTATGCCAAATCTTTTTAAGTCGCTGTGCGATGCGCGTAACACTGCACAGTGGCGGACGTTTCTCATAAGAAAATAACTATATATGTGTGTATATATATCCTTTGTTTAATAAGCACGTTCCACCATTTTGAAAAAAATCAGAAGGGTTTCCTTGTTTTTAAAACGTTTTGTGTCACATCGGATACGTAGGTATATACTGAGACTATAGCTCGCTTTTCGGAAATCCCTTCGATAACTATCGATGCATGCAAAGTATATCCAGGCACTGTCCACTGACTAGTCCTGCTCAGTATGAAAGCAAATATCCCACATCATAAAAATGTACTGCTCCAAAAGGAATAAATTCCAAAAATGCACGTAACACCACCCTGTGCGTCTGACGCGCACGGAAATCAAAATCCATATATGCGCTAAACATGTGCACAAAACAACATCTAGGTGCAACGGGTGTGCACGAAGCATCTGTCATAGGCAACATGTGTGCCTGACAGCCAAAACAGGTGCATCTGACATGCACGAAGAATCTCGATTTAGTGCATCTGGTGTGCCCCAAAATCGTATCTCAAAACATGCGCCCAACATGCGCGAAAATCCAAATCGGTGCATCCATCATGCACGAATGAAAATCTAGACCCTGCGCACTCAATATGCACGGAATCACAAAATCCAATAGCAACGTCGAATATGCGTAAGTCCAGTCAAAAGCACGGAGTGCAAGAATCCACATCAATATCACAATCAAAATCGACATACCGAAAGGCATCAAATCGAAGTCAGGTGCAATCGTAATGCACAAAATATAAATCCGGTGCAACAAAGGCACGAAATATAAATCTGATGCGATAAACGCAAGAAACATAAAACTGGTGCGACAAATGCACGAAGTATAGAACTGGTGCATCCCATGCACAAATACCAAGCAATAACTCAAATACGTAAACAGCAACACCAAGTGTATCCAGATATGAAGAAAATCATAAACGTGTACAGCTGCGGGCACAAAACACATATCGATGCACTACAAGCACATATAAGCTATACCGAGTGCAAAATCAAAACACTAAAATTACATGAAACTCTGCTGGAAGCGTAAATCAAATCACCAGCATAAAATAGGCATGAAATCGCAATCAACAGCTCAAGAGTAATAACTATGTACAAGGTATAAATACCCAGTAGGTGCAACCATGGTGCACAAAATCAAATATCATGAAACTCAGTCATCAAGACTAAATCATGCGAATAGATCGCCCAAAATACCGAAATCCAAAGCAACGGATACGTGATAATCAAATCACAAAATCACAAATCATAATTACCGTCGTCGGTATATCCTTCTTCAGGGTCGAGAAGGTACCGGTACATCCGATGCTAGCGGCGCAAGATATCTACTTGCCTCTTGCTCGCGGCTGGCGTCCTCTGCCTCTGGTTCCTGATCTTTCCTGTAGATTACCAACTCGCAATCCATCGGCTCATCGGCCCGGTCAGGTGTGCTGACAGGAACGATTCCGTTCTTGCACTTCCCTGGTCATCTCTCGGTCAATCCTCACGACCGCTCGTAAAGCAGCACATCTCTGGCGCCGACCTCGGGTCCTCTGAATGCATATCACACATCCGATCCTGGGTGCAACTCTTATTGCAGCAGTGTACTGGAAGGAATCCTACTCAAGGTCTCTTCTGATCTTGCCTAAGCCAAACTGTAAGGAGGCTGGTACTCTGGCGTAATCTTTTCTCGCTCTCTGGACCTCTGCGTCCTTAGTACAACATCTCCTCGGAAGCTGGTCGCATCTCTGCGCCTCTGTATGCATGTCCGGCCTTTAATCTTAACGGGGTGTAGTAACAGCTCGTCTGCCTCTCGCACGAACTTCTTGTCCCGCTTGTCTGTATCATCGTCCATTTCAACATCGCGTGTCTATCTGCGCACTGCAATGCCTTCGGCTACGGTCCATCCGAAGTCCCTCACACGGACTCGAAATCACGAACTCGGTATCTTCCTGACTCAGTAGGAGATATCTAGCCGACCACGTCCTCAGCGTGCACGTCACATCTCTGATGTCAGCGAAGTGGAACGTCATCTCGTCGAAATCTCGTGCGAACTCTTTACTCCACCTTGCTCCAATGTCGACTGATTCGGACTCATCTCATCATGGCTACACGGACTGCGCTCCGACGGCTATGCTCGCATCTGGAGTCTCCCAAGCAGTGTCCCATCACAATATCCGAAAGATGTCGAACCATCCGATCGACTCGTCAGAACCTCATAATCCCCTAAGAGCTCACATCTCGGGTACAGTTTAATAGTATCGAGTACATGCCACAGCGTCGGTGGTCCAGCCGTAGAAGGGCAAACCCAAGCCTCACTAATGGCGCCGTGGAACCGCCGCAAACCCTAAGGTTCGAAGGCTTTCACACGGTCATTAAGTCGAGTTAGGGTTTCATTCTTCTAGAGGGTCTATAGAATCACCTGCATGTCTTTCCGTATACTTTAAACTTGGAAAATAGGTTCCTGACATTCGATCGTCTCAATCGACTCTCAACGAATCTGCGTGAAGTCGCCTCTAGCTGGAATCAATCTATCTGATGACCTCGCATCGGGGTAAGCGAACGAACCACATGTCCTAGTCATTAATCCTCGGTGACTAGCGACTCACTATCACATCTCTAAGAATATGCTCATGCTGCAGTAGCTCCAATCATCTGGGCGATATCTCATCACTCGCAGTAACAACTGGCTCCTTCGTATATACGCTAAACAGCGCCTCAATCCTCCAGAAAAGGCGATACATAAGCGGTCATCTCTGAATCGGTCTGCTCTAGATCTGAGCAAGACTCTCCACACTGGAGATCTTCAACTCAGCTGGGCCCGCTCCGGCGCAAAAATCGGACGAATCACCTTCGTCTCTCAAATCGGGTAGACTAGCTATCATCTGTCGCATATCTGCCTGAAAGCTCCGGCAATCTCAGCTCGTAAGCTCCGAAAGCAACATCCTGTCAATCTCAGCAACAGCTGGTCCATCTGTCTGCACGGTAGGCGACATCATAATCTCTGAGGTACGCTGTACATCAACAGTCCTCTCTCAAGTGGCAGCTCTAACAATGACCCGATCATCCGGTGCAAGACCAAGCACTCGCCTCCACTAGAGGTCACACTCATCAATACCAACTCGAGACGTTCCCATGTCACCAGAAAACACAATGGTCGGCCCTCGTACCGGACGAGCTCGCCCTGACCGTAACCCTAGCAGCAGCCCAAACTGCGCTCAACCATGGCGACAGGAACCTCAATCGAGTATCGAAGAGAGCAGGTCAATGGCAAGAAAGAGAACAACAGATCCAAAGTGGATACATGATCATAAGAAGGAACGGCATCAATAAAGGTATGATCATGAAACTAATAGAATCGGGGATCTCAAATGTATGTATAATCATGGATATGAAGAGGATCACTGATCTCGAAAGTATGTACATCCTAAGGTTCCTTAAGCGGAGTGGCGTGTCGTAAGTATGCCGCGGAACATACCAACGGTACGTCACTCTACTTTAGTCACCTATTCCATCAACCAAGGATCATCCTACGCGAAGAAAGTTCGGGTCTAATACCCCCTCGACCAAGTCTAAGTTCCGTAAGGTCAAGCCTAAGTTCCGTATATAAATAACTCCCTAGGCTCCACATAGTCAAACTCAGACTCGAACCAAGGTCAACCTAGCGCTCTGATACCAACTTTGTCACGACCCGAAAGAGCACGTGACTGGCCCTTGAACCATATGAAGTCTATAGGACCCCATCTGATCCAAGTAAGCCAAAAGCCCAGCAATCTAAAACCATTTAAAGAGTAAATAAGGAAAACTGTTTTTGAAAAGTAAGGAAATCAAAGTTTTTAAATAACTAAGCCGAATATGCATTTTTTTAAAAATGTGTAACCTTTCCTGAAAATTTCGGCAGAGTTTCCTTTGTAAAAACTGGCCCCGAACGGGGTACAACAAGAATAATATATATGACATGATAAAAGGCATCCCCAAGCGGGAGCTAGCTCTTCGTCCATCGACGGTCACAACCACGCAAGCAATAATAATATACAACGCCAAGGGGCGAGGATCAAAACTGAAAAGAAACTCAAAAACAGCCAGAAAACCGCAATACTACAAGCGCGACTCTAAGGTCGAAACAATACAACACTGATTTCTAAGTCTGAAACAAACTACAAGTTTTGGTTGATGGACAATTCTAGATACAATAAAAATACATGAACAATGGCGGTTCTGATACAAAGAACCCACCTAACCAAGCAAGTCACCCATAGGAAGCAGTGTGCCAGAAATGCCGCTATGGAATCTGTACGGCAAAAACCTGCAAGAACTAGGGCACAACGGGGGTGAGTTGCCAACTCGTGAATAGAAAATATCTACAAGCAGAGATCGAATGCATGACCTATCCTAGGTCAATACGATCAGATAATAAATAAACCTCAATATGAATAAAGCTGAAGCATGCTAAACTGGCAATGTAATCTCTATACATGAGTGTAGTGCCAAGTGCTCGTGCTAGTGCCTCAGGTAATAGCATGTCATGAATATGAGGTATAACCAATGTAATCAAATCTGCACACTCGTGGATCCCGTCCACTCGTCACCCACTGACAATAACCACCATGCATGTAAATATCATGAATCATGTCCATGGGAAATAATATGAGGATATAACCACCCGTGTCCCTCGCGACACATCAAAATCATGGAACCAGGGTGCCCAGCATCGACACCCGAAAACATCATGAAAACTGTGCCCAGCATCGGCACGTAAATCCTCATATATCGGGCTCCGTCAGTCCGGATCGGCCCGCGGGCTCTGTCTGCGGTATCGGCCCTCGGCCCCGGCAGTATGCCCAAAACATCTATCGACTCTGGTCGGTATCCTCCGGATAACCGCCAGGTCCAACCAATCACCGGTAGGTACTCGCCCGCCTCCAGGCTCAATCGGCAAAGCTCATCGATCATCTTGCCGAGGGGAACCATACCGGGTCCACCATGTACCCGCAATCGGCTCATCCACGCCTCGATTCGGGTTACACATATCGCTCTCAGCACCGAGAAAACACATGGTGGACGCACTGAAATATCATATCAAGGGTAACCGGGTTTTTAAAGAAATGACATATTCTCTTTTGAAATACCCTCGGTTCCCAAATCCAGAAATATCATAGAAACAACATATCTCAATGCGTAGAGTCAAAGCATGATGTATGCGGCATGTAACAGTAATGCAAGCATATCAGTAAGTCATGCAATAGTACTATAGTGTAGTGACATGGCAATTATCGATGATGAGTGTGTGAGCCGGCAACAAGTGTACGTGGAACATATACATCATCGATAATGGTGCTGGTGTCCTAGCAGCATGACTGAATGTCACAACAATACAAGCGATGCAATGCAAATAGCAGGAATATGCGGAAACGAATGATCAACGCAAAAGTACAGAACCTGCCCCAATAGATATGTCATGCAACCTTGCCTTTTGAAATAAGACGAATCAGGGCTTTTGGTAAAGTAAGGGCTACGGTGTTTTAAGAAAAGATGCATCATTTGAAAATATCCGTATAACCCTTCTGCTTATCTTTAAAATATCCCCGATTCGTTAGTTTTGAAATAGGTATGACTCGGTCTAGTCTAATGTCTACTAAATAATCTAGACAGGAGGGGTATGAAACCACCTAATCTGAGTCAATATATAAATATAGATATGATAGTCGGTGATCTCGCCTCAATAACATATCGTATGATATCCTCGAGTCATGAGTGCGGATCTATCATCAATATCGGCTCGTACGGTAAATCGTCGTACGGCATCCCAATAGCTGGGTAGGGGTCAATATCACACTATCTCATCACATATCAGGTATCACTTATCATCAGATCACACAATCTGGGGTACTACTGTAAGTCTAGTACAAATCGATACCATCTATAAAAATATGAATGCGGGTAAAGCACATGTCCAAAGGCCCGCTAAAACTATCATATCGCACCTCGAAGACAAGCTATGTCACATCGCCGATCTCACGGCCTCACGTCAAGTATCATCTCAAACCACGTATCATCCTCAAATCCCGTATATAAACACATAGTCCCATACCCATGTGTAGATATACGCACCATCATATGCACTCTAATAAATGAAAGAATGAATGCAAGTATGTGTGTAAATGTATGTGTGAGTGCAACCACTACTCTAGGGTTCGCACTATACTAAACCAATATATTCTTATCATCAAAATATCATTATTACCATAAATAACCCTAAACAACACATAATAAATATTCGTGTGTATACGTATTCGTATACATCACCACGGACTGCGGGGGTGCTATACGCCATCCACCCGACTTCTCCCCGTAGATATAAATCTACTCACCTTGCTTCTCGTGTGCCAAAGCCGATATCGCTATCTTCACCTCCTTTGCCTCAACATCACGCGGGGTACCTACAAGTATATCACAATGCTAAAGCACATGAAAATCACATCGGAAACCAAAATAGCACACGCTACCCGCATAGGTAAAAATCTATCGACTCGCATGTAAACACAATCAAAATCCACTTGTCGTTGACGTCCAAACGCCACCCGACAGGAATGAATCACCAAATACCAAAATCCATGCTAAAACAAGTCCCAAATTATACACCAACATAGGAAAATCAACCCAGATTTCACCCTAGATGGAATCGGTCAAAACTAGACATACTCAGGGTCAAAACTAGAGGAAATGGGGGCATGCACAGAAAACGAGGCAATTCCTTAAAATACCTTATTTTAGAATTTTCCATAATTTTTCCCCATTTATCTGTATTTAATTATACCAGAATATTAAAATATTCATTAAAATAATATTAAATTATAAAATTTCCCAAAAATCATATTTTATTATTTTGAAGACGTTACATCTTCTCAAGATTTACTTGCTCCTGATGGGGATTTAACCCTTCAGATATAGCAACCAAAGTTCATACTTTGTTGGTGTAAAAGGATTCCATCTCAGATCGCTAAGCATCCAGCCATTCTTACAGAGTCCCACTCCTGATGGCCAGCTCGAAACTAGTTGGGTCATCATCTCATGATGCAATCCTCGCTCCCACTGTTATAGAGAAACCGAAGTATCTCTCAGGTGGGTGAGGAACTCTACTAGATCGGCGGAGAGGCTGAGGTTCGTTGGAATCTACTGAATCCTTTGGTTCTACCAAATCATCTGCTGTAGTTTGTATAGCTGGAACCTTTCCAGTTCTACATAACTTACATTGCCTCGAGCTTGTCCGGATTTTGCTTTTAGACATAGGCCGGACAACCCAAATCTTAACTAGCTTAAGACATGGGCTCTTCCCATACCATATCTCATATGGAGTGGTAGGCCGTGATCTGATTCGAACCCTATTCAATAGGTATGCAACTTCATAAGTGCATAACTCCCAAAAGGAAATAGGTAACTCAGTAATACTCATCATAGAGCGCACCTTATCATATAGGGTGTGATTGCTCCGCCCCGATATACCATCGTGCTATGGTGTATACAGAGGAGTAATCCTGAGAGAGAATTTCATTCTCCTTTAGAATAGTCCAAGAATTCCGTGCTCAAGTATTCTCCTCCTTGATCTCATCAAAGGACATAATACTTATATCCGTATTGGTTCTCTACTTCTAACTTATATTCTGTGAATATCTCAAAAGGTTCGGATTTTGTGTTTCAATAAGAACATATGTCTGAATCTAAAGAGATTATCAGAGAATGTAATGAAGTACAAAGAACCGGTCTTGGTATGTATAGACAGGAGACCTTACATACATCATCATGTATCAGTCCCAAGAGTTCACTAACTCTTTCTCTGTTTCCAGTAAACGGAGCTATGGTCATATTATCTTTGTGACATGACTGGCGAGTTTCATAAGATGTAAATTCAAACTAATTTTAAATATGCATCTTTATGTAACTTAGCTAGTCGGGTCGCATTGATATGACCTAGTCTACAATACCTCAAGAAGAATCCGTTCATTTCTGAACTCTTCCTCTTGTGTGTGTTCCGTATACTAAGAACTGTAGTTTGATTTAGAACATCAATGCTTTTAGATAACGTGCCTGAACCGATCAACTTTTGATATAGGAAATGTTCAAAACATTATCCAGCAATACAGAATTTTATCATTTCTTTACATTGTAAAGAGACTGATATAATTTTGTATATCAGGTTCGGTATCTAATAACATTCGTTCAGAATCAATGTATTTGTAATACAGGGTGACAGTGACCAACAGACTTGGCTGCAACACTTGCCCCGTTTTCTGTTTCATGAAACTTATCACCCGTACTCAGTTCTCTACCTATCTGTAGCCCTATGTAACAGATTACATATCTGGGATCCTGATCCGGTATCAAATACCCAGGACGTAGAGGATACTGAGAAACAGTTCTTTATAATGAACACACCCGAAGATGATGCATCAGCATGCACTCTCTTCGTTTGGACGGCACGGGAAATCTGGTATTCCCCAATTTCCTGCTCTGTCTTATAACAATTATAAGTTGGAGCGGGACCAACGTTCCCCAGCTCAGTATAACAAGCGGGTTCGGTCAATAATCCGTATTATTATCTTGATTAAGGCGTGATATGGTCGCTACCTGGAGAGAGAGAGAAGAAAACACTCAGCGTGCGCTTTTGCAAGAATAGATTGGTTATAATTTTATCTAATCAGGTTGGCTCCCACTGCTTTTTATCAAATCTTCCTTCAAACCCTAAAAGGAAAGACTAGCCGGGATTAATTACACATTACAAGTTCGCCAATCTTTCAGCCATGCCAGTGTCGGTACTTTGAGGGAAGTCCCCCATGCTTTCGCACGAACCTAATTAATGTAAACCTCGTTTTCCCAGAGGCGTAACCCCGTTGACACCTTTCTAGACACCTACTTGATCGGCTAATTGTAACGTGTAAAACTCTCCCAGGAGTAACTCTTACTCGCAGCGGGTATTGGGATCCAACTATCTCATAGAAGGTATGCAATCTCATTGCAAATTTCAACACTTGAAATTCCCGATAATTTTGCCCCAAACGATCTATGACCTTGACAAGGTCAACAAACCATAGACCGTAAGTCAAGTTCAACCCGTCATTTCTTGATTGAATCAAACCCACCCGCACGATCCTTGACAAGGTCAACAAGGCCACACGACTACCCTAACCCAATCTGCATCATATGCATAAGCAGATAAATACTGGTTAGCTACCGCACACTGCGCCTTGACAAGGTCAACAAACGCAGCACGAATACTAAACATGACTTATCTGAAATGACGGAGGGCTACGACAGGTTTTTCTTAAAACCTATTTGCTTAATGAACTTGATATCGTTGTAGAATTAAAAGATTTAGAAATGGAGTGCTTTTGAGGCTTTTCTAGTTTTGCTAAAGGAGTCACTCCCGGTGAAGGGATCGTCGGTCCTTTCCTCATCGAATGAGGTGCGGGATATATCATATATATCACTGTGCAAAGCAAAAACACTTAAAAGCAATCAAAAGACAAACCGAGTGTGTAGCATCTGCCAGTTATTGCTAAAGGAGTCACTCCCGGTGAAGGGATCTCGGTCCTTTCCTTATCGAATAAGGTGCAGGATATATCATATATACCGCTGTGCAAAGCAAGAACTGTAGCTACCTGTTTTAATTTTGAAATTCGATTCTACAACATCTTTAGGTTTCTTTTTCTTTCATTAATCATATTAATGAAGTCCCATCATTTAAGTACCTAAACATCACAGATAAATACGACGTACACTTATGCCATCCGCATTCGCCTCGATGTCCCCTCGTGCACCGTTAGGTTAGGTAACTAACGGCAGAGCGGGGCAGGGCTAGTGCAGGTGTAAAACATAAGTAACGTCTATATAATATATCATATATACTATATACTGTATCTATCACAGAACATCACATGATCACATCACAGATATCGCAGCAGAAGAAACGTATGAAATATTGGATATACTAGGACGTCCGTGTTTTCAATACGAGCCAGTATAAAACACGGATTCCACGGTCGCGATGAATAGCCAAACCCACACCCCTAGACCCCTACGAGAGCGGCAAGCAACCCTACCAATTCTAAAGTTAGGAGACCCGGACTCGACTCCTCGAGTTGGTCTCCCACTGGACTCCAGAACCCGGTTACTTGTGCCCTCCTCCTTGGGTCTATCCTAGTGCGGAAAAGTAAATAATATACAAAAGGTGACATCTTCCGCAACCTGGAAGTGCCCCAATAAAAGAATATTACATACAAGTTTTTACATGAATGAAAATGAAAAACACCCATCTCACATAAAAACCCCCCGGGCTATGCAAACACGACGATCCAATATAACATATCCAGCAACACATAACATCACATGTCATCAACGTAAGTAAATATGCACATCCCAATTGTCGTTGATATATAGCAACGAAACCGGCGATATCACATATTACACTTACGGTCACAGAAAAGAAAGTGTAAAACTACAACAGTTGGAATCCGCAACCACCTCAGACATCGCATGCCTGATCAAATGAATTCTTTAGACATCGCATGCCTAACAATTATAAACCCTGCATTTTAGTCTCAAAATCGAAAACACTTTTCAATATCAAGTCGGGAAATTCAATAAGATTCCCGACATCCTGATCGAATGCTCGTCGCAAACTTTAGTAGGCGGCCGCACCCCCGACGCCGTCGACGAAGTGCACCAAGGCGGAACGCCGCTGCCGTGAGCACCCGAGAGGATGCTTTCGGCTACGGGGTTCTCCTACAGTCACTTGGTCGGGGCTATGGGGCGAGACTGTCTATTAAGTTTACCCGGCGAGTATCCGCGTACCCTACGTGATTGCGACGGAGTTTTGATCACATCAAAATTCCGTGGCAGCCGATCAAGTGAGACTAAACTGCTATGTTTATAACATTCATTCAGTTATCTCATAACTACTTGTGAATTCCAATTATTGTATCACATTCCGGATAAATAGAAAATGTTAAACTTTTCGATCAAACAATCGAACACCCAAGTTTTCCCGAAACAGCTCAACACATGAAACATGTTTAAAAACATCCAGTTCATGCCTCAGTACCAACGGTCCAGCCGTAGAAGGGTCAAGCCAACGCCTCACATATGGCACGCCGTACTGTCCCAAACCCTAAGGTTCAAAGGGCAGTTCAAGACGGTCACATAATCGAGTTAAGGTTTGTTGTCTTCTAGAGGGACCATCGCATTACTTGCACTACTTAGAACGTCATTAAACTACGGAAAAGTCCAATACTTGGAAATTTCCCAGCAGGGGAAAAAGTGGGTATTTATATCTGGTCGAACTTTTTAACATATTCAAAAATTATCCGGAATCCACATAGACAAAATCTGATAATCCGATCGAACATGCGAATCCCCAAAACAACCCCAGAAAATTCAACTCTTGAATAATATTTAAAAATACCCAGAGAACTCAGCACTGAATAAAGGAAGTTACTGTGCAAAATTGGGAGGGTGACGTCACACTATTGCCGCGGAACCGCCGCAGAAGCTAGGCTTCTGCCGCGGTTCCGCCGCAATCTTGAAGTATCATTTGTCAAATTTGCACCGTAATTCTTATAATTCCCTGATGAATTTTTTAAGCATTTTTAATCTGGAAAAAACCCAGTTTTTGAAAAACGTCCAGAGAGCATGTTTCGGGTTAGGGTTTTGGTTCGATCGGACTTCAAACTCCGTCTACGCATCGCCTAAGGCTCTAGCTAGGCTCTGATACCACTGAAGGGTTCCTAAGCACGCTAATGAGGTCTCACAAGGCATCAACCATGCCAATTTCAAATTTTATGGTGCCGAGAAACCCTAGACTAGATCGTTAACTAGAATTTTAGGCGAAACTAGCAACTAGTTAACAAATTAACTAAGTGAACGGAAATACAACCTTTGTAGATCCGGTTCTCCACCTCTATAGCTCCATGATGAAGTCCCCTTGCTGTCCAAATCCAATCCCGGGCTCTAGCGTCGGCTTCATCGGAGAAATGGGCGGGCTAGGTCATCGACAACGATGCCGAAGATGATCTACGTCGAGGCATCACAAGTTCAAGCTCCCACTTCACCAAGTCATGAAACTTGTTAAGAAAACACCCTGTACTACTTGGCAAGAGGTAGAGGATGAAGAAATAGAAAGTGGGTTCACTTTAGAATTGGATTTCTCACTCATTTTCTCAAGTTGCCATTGATGGAGGCAAACTTTTCTTCTTGATGAAGATGAAGAAGAAGATAATAGAATAATCTCATAAGTTAAAAGAAAATAATACTTATCATATATTTAACCATAGTCAAGTGTACAGAATTAACTAAGGTTATATGAATGGTTAGGGTTAAAAGAAGAAGACAAAATGGTCACTTGGTCAAAGCTTCATGAAGCTTCAACAAGCTTCATGAAAGAAACAAAGAAAGAAAGAAACCATTTTGTTCATTATCTTTTCCATAATAAATAAATGAATAAATAGATATGAAAAATAAAACCCTAACCATTTAAATAACCATGGTTTAATCTTTACACAAAACTCAAGTAAGCATGTATCATCAAACATGATACAATCAAGTGCACAAAAAGTATATCACATATACAATGTGCACATCCGAGTGAGAAAATCCATTTAAAGTGAACCAATACTAGTTAATGCAAAGTAATATATCAAATATATAATTATGCATTAAATCATTAAATCAACACTTGATTTAACGATCCGGTCATATCGCATGTGACCGACTAATATCCAATGTATCGGCTTATCGAATCAATCCTTGATTCGATAACTAGGTTATATCGCATACAACCATATCGATACATTCATCGCGAGAATAGAATACGGTATCACATACACGCATTATTCTCGGTCCCGCACATATCTCATATGCGCTCCTATTTCGTTTCGCTTGAGCCAGGAAACCTCTGTGTAGGACTCTAAAGACTCGTCAATACGCCGGCAGCAGGTGATGATCATATCAAACACCCACAAGCCGCAAGCGGTCTGCTAAACGTAACGGCCACCCGGGTATTGAGCGATCAGAAGATCGACGAGCAAGCCCGCTCACACTCCTGTGAATCCAACCAGTAACACTTACCGTACAGTCCGGTCTCGTCTTCTGATATGTCGCATATCTTGCCTAGGGGTGGTAAACGTCAGACCCCAATAGCTCGATAAGTCGTGTCGATATGAGGTCTATAACAATTCGAGAAACTACTGGTAACACTTACCAGTAAATCTCAACAACCCTGGCCAGGGATTTCCGGTTATAGCCAATCGAACACAGCGCAACATCAACTCCCTATACCGGGAGAGACGAATCCCCTCCTATCGCTCATTGCCTCCATGTGATTCGGGACTGTACCCAAAAACCACCGTTTTGCACGCCCTCTTGGACGTGGTAAGGTGGAAATCAAAGCACAGTGGGAACCACACAAGACTCTATGACGATCTCGGGTCAACAGACTACTCTGTACTAGTGTCACCAGAGAACTGCCATCTGACGTAAGGTATAATACCATCTGGGAGTTCTCGGCGAGTCCGTCCAGTGTACCCAGTCTCCACTGAGCACCCGTATATCATCTCTGATGTCAAACACCAATGGATATGGGATCATCCATCGCCCATCTGTATGGGTCGAAAAGGTATACGCTAGTCTACTCTGGTATATCGATGCCCCGTCTCGATATACCCACGACTAGGGACCTTGAAGGATGTACTTATGGACTACCATGTCCCCACTAGTATGATCCGCATCATAGTCCAGGTAGTCAAGTACACATCCTAAGGGCTTTACCAACATGTAACAGAGAGACAATCAGTATACACTTTAAGGTAAAGAGTAACCAGATAGCATACTATCATGTCGAGCAAGAAAGTCCTCCCTATATATGTCCCAGCATCCACTACAATATACATCCAATGTACAGTAATGGCCTCTAGGGCATACATATAACTAACAATTTCACCTCCTGGATGGAGATGCACGTGCAAGGGGTGTTCGGCGCCCATAAGATTCCTCCGTTCTTTGAGAAATGCAGACTCCCGAGAGTCATGCGGTTGGTTGGCGCTTCAATTGTGGCTGCACCCCCACAGGAGTCTAGGGGGCTGCTCCTTCGTCCACATCTGGTGGGAGCGAAGGTTTCCTTTGTGGATAATGTCATAACAATAGGCTCAGAGACCGCCAAGTCAGTAGTGTCGCTACGCGATGATTTTAAAGATGGGGCTTCCATATTGAAGGCTCGGGAAATCCTCCATCTCTATTCCATTCGGCCGGGCTACTTGGTGTTCAGGCAGAGTGAGACTGCACTCTTTATGAGGTATAACCCGCACCGGTTTGCTCAGCAATCGAGCTACAACCAAGGGATCCCGATGGAAGCTTTCTTGGAAAAGCCCGTGGTCAGCCGAGAGGGGATAAAGAATGCAATGCACCATTTCACACGGCTTAACACGGGTTCCTATTTCTTTATCAGCGAACCCAGCTGTGTCCCTAGGATGCTCAACACGTACGTGGCTTGGTATGCGCATGCGATGGGCCCAGTTATCTTAACGGAAAAGCGCATGTTGGTTGACCGTAGGGGTGCGCCTCCTGGCAGTGATCGCAAGGCCCCCTTGAAGCCAAGGATTCCGGTCATTCTTCCACTAAAAGATGCCGGAATCGATCGACCACGCGTGTTGAGCCCCCCGCGTGGATTGCCGCTGCCTGCTATGGTGAATGCACCATCGGCGCCCCGTGCTCCCACGAAGACGGTCAATGTGATATCGCCAGAGTCCGGCGTAGGAGCGGATATCGGGACCCGCCGCCCCAAGGTGACTGCCAAGCGCAAATCAATTCCAGGTGCATCTAGAGCTGGCGGGCAAAAGAAGAAGAAGTCGATCCTTTCCCTCGACGCAATCTTCAATTTAGAGCCTGAAGCCCCTCTCACCGAAGGAATAAGTGAATATGGCAGCAATAAGGGCTTCTTGGTAGACCCCGCAGACACCAATTTGGCAGCCGCTATTGCAGTTTCTGAGCGATCAGCAAGGCTCGAAGCGATGTTAAGCAAACTCGCCGAGTCAGGTAACCATTAGCTATTTTCTTCGTCACTTTATCGCACTTTTTATCATTATTTTTAACTAATACTTTCCCCCATTTTCAACAGGTGTCTCTACCGAAGAAGCTATTGCTGCCTCTTTGAAAACCTTCCAAGAGGAGGAGGAGAAACGCGCTCAAGCGGGCGTTGGTACGTCCCACCCCCTTTTCTTTTATAAGAAAAATTTGTTATTCTTTTCGATGATCAACCTGACTTTCTTCCCTTGTTTCTTTCTAGGGGTTATATCAGTCGACGAAAAGATCCTTCCGGAACCCGTTACTGGAGTTCCGGTCTCGTCGGGGCTGCTGCAAGAGCCTCGACTTGACAAGTCGACGAGGGATGCCTTGAAAAATTTGGAGGCATCCCTATTTACGGACGAAGATGCCTCAATCAAAGAGGCTCTAGTGGCATCCGTCTCAACGGCTCGGGAGGAGAGGAAGCGGTTGAGATGTGAAGTAAAGGCGCGCCGAGCTGCTTTGGCCATGGGAGCGGGCCCTAGCACCATCTCTCATGCTGATACTCCCTCCGAAGAGGCCTCTGTCGTCCTATCTACTGCTCGCAGGCGAGTAGCTCACGCGGTTCGAAGTACAAATGATAAATCCTCTTCAGGTAGCATTTCTTTCAGAACCTTGTTGTAAGAATTATAAAGCTATCGGTTCTTATGTATCCCGTCTTGCAGGGCCAAGTCCGACCGAGGGGGAGGCGGAGACCGTTGAACCCAGGGAAACAGAGGAGGCGGTGCCTGCCGAACCCGAGCTGACGGTGAGCAACGTCGTCGGGGCTACGGGGCCTGAAACAGAGGTTGAGGGATCTGCAGCCGAGAGGGTCATTGATGCCGAACCTGAAATGGCAGCAGATGAAATGATCATTATAACCGAGCCGAGGGCAGTGGTGGGCGAGGCGCTTGAGGCTGGCGACCTCGTGGTGACGGTGGACGAGACAACCGTGACCGCTGAACCCGAGGGAGTAGCGGGTGAGGTGGCCACGATTCCTGAGGATGAGCCAACTGCTCCTTCTCAGGAATCTGGAAATGCTCCAGTCATAGCCCTCCCCGCCTGTGGTCCCCCGCCGTCTCCAGGGCTTGCAAGCACGACAACGGTTCCCATTGAGTCGGGTGATGAGGTTACAGGAGGTGGCCTCATGTCGATGGAGGAGGGAATTGCCTCAGTTTCGGCCGGCAGCTCGTCGGGTAAATTTCGAGTTATTATCATTCTCTTTTTATATCTTGTGATCTTTTCTAACAAGTTTGTCTTTATTTTTCACGCAGGTGCGTCCAACGCCGATGCTCCATTGCTCGAAGGAGCACCGTCAATTACTGCCTTGGCGGTGGTCACCTCCCAGCCTTCCCTTCTGCCATCGCGGATGTTGGAAGGTATGGATTTGCGACTCATTAGTTTATCTTTTAACCGCATAACTTATGTACTAACGCCGTATCACTGTGTCTTTTCAGGAGTGCTCTTTGATCATCTATATCAAGTGTTGCTTCCACACTTCTCCTTCCCATCCGAACTCGCTTCTCCCTCTAGTGGTGCCGGTGAGTATACTTTAACTTCGATGTCTTTATTTCCCCCCCTTTTTAGCAATGAGATGATTTCTGACTTTTCCTCTTCCTTATTGTAGTGCCATAAATTGAAGGAGGGGACGCAAGACCTGCCACGCCACCGGCCCTTCCAACTTTGCCATCTGTTGCAGCTGGTATAGTAAATTTCCTTTTTGACGACTCTTTAGCATCTCTTGAACCATCGTTTAACTATGTTTTGTTTTGCAGCTATCGTTCCGACTCCGGTCCCTTTTGAGTCTCGTGTCCTTTCACCGACAGGCCCTTTCTTGAAACGTCCATCTTCAAAGGGTGCCGTGATGAGTTTGGGCATGCTGAGCGGGTATATTGAAGAGCTTAACGCGGATGCTCTCCCCTCTTCTGCAGATTTCGCCGTGGAGGTTAATCCAATGTTGGCGGCGCTCGTAAACTTTCACAACGAAGGCGTCGTCGAATCTTGGGTTAACCACTGCAGGGAGATCGAGGCCTGTCTACATCGGCTAGAGTCGACGCGTCCTTCTCCTGAAGTTTTGGCCATAAGCACCCAACGGACAGCTTGGCTCGAGCAAAACACTTCTTACTTCCGCCATTTGGAGCAAGAAGCAGCTTTACGGTTGAAGGAACGTCAGGAATCTTCAAGCGCAACTGCTCGCCTGCGCGCTGAAGTTAGAACGAATGCTGCCGAGGTGAAAGCTGTCTTTGAAAGCCTTCTGGAGCGTATTTCTAATGGGCTAGCACTGAAGCGGAAGCTTGATGCCGCCGAGCGTGATGCCCGAGACCGTGAAGCAGCTCAGCAGGTCGTTGGGGAACAGCTTGCCTCCTTCATGCAGCAGCGGGCTCAAGTAGAGGCCGAACTGGCGGTGGCGGCTGATCAAGAGAAGGCGTGGAAGGAAGTACGCGAGCAATTGATAGAGCTATTCAAGAGGCTTGATGTATATTTTTTATTCTTTAGCACAATGTATCCTGTACTCATTCAAGTTTATGAATAAAAGATACACATTTTTTTTTGTAATGCCTTGTGTTGTTTTCTCCGTCTTTTCTTTCTTTTGTTATCAGCATGTCACCTTAGTAACCATGATTGACGGATAATAGGGCACGCATCTTGACTTTCTTAAGAAATAGCGATGGCTTAGGCCGCAGGTTCAGATCTGCTACCTAAGACTTTTCAACTCCATGAGCCGTGAGGGTCTCATAGAGACTTTTCTCCCTACGGATCGAGAGGATCTCGTAGGTAGGTTTTTCTCCTTAGGAATCGTGAGGATTCCTAAGTGTGGTTTTCTCTTATAAGTCGTAAGGATCCTATAAGAGAATTTTCCCTCTTACGAGTCGAGAAGATTCGTAAGCGATTGTTTCCCTCCTTGTCGAAACTCGACCTTGGAGAGTAAGACCCGTGAATAGTATGCAAGAGACCATTTTGGATTGACTTGCAGGGTCCCATTGTTCAGGAAGCAAGTTTTTTTTTAGTCCCCGCTGCCTGAGGCTTCATTTGCAAGTTGAGACGAATCGGGAATTTCCCGCGGAGACACTGGTTTCTCTGCGAGCCGACACGAATCAGGAGGCTCTCGTCAAGGAGTGTTTGTATCCGTGAGTCGAGGAATTTGCTAGGGATTATTTGTTTCCCAAGCGCCAAGGATTATTTGTTTCCTTGGGGTTTGAAACGAGTCGAGGATTTCCCACGGAGGCACTGGTGGCTCTGCGAGTCGACGCGGATCAGGAGGCTCTCGTCAAAGAGTGTTTATATCCGTGAGTCGAGGAATTCGCCAGGGATTATTTGTTTCCCAAGCGCCAAGGATTATTTGTTTCCTTGGGGTTTGAAACGAGTCGAGGATTTCCCACGGAGGCACTGGTGGCTCTGCGAGTCGACGCGGATCAGGAGGCTCTCGTCAAGGAGTGTTTGTATCCGTGAGTCGAGGAATTTGCTAGGGATTATTTGTTTCCCAAGCGCCAAGGATTATTTGTTTCCTTGGGGTTTGAAACGAGTCGAGAATTTCTGGCGGAGGCACTGGTGGCTCTGCGAGTCGACGCGGATCAGGAGGCTCTCGTCAAGGAGTGTTTGTATCCGTGAGTCGAGGAATTTGCTAGGGATTATTTGTTTCCCAAGCGCTAAGGATTATTTGTTTCCTTGGGGTTTGAAACGAGTCGAGGATTTCCTACGGAGGCACTAGTGGCTCTGCGAGTCGACGCGGATCAGGAGGCTCTCGTCAAGGAGTGTTTGTATCCGTGAGTCGAGGAATTTGCCAGGGATTATTTGTTTCCCAAGCGCCAAGGATTATTTGTTTCCTTGGGGTTTGAAACGAGTCGAGGATTTCCCACGGAGGCACTGGTGGCTCTGCGGGTCGACGCGGATCAGGAGACTCTCGTCAAGGAGTGTTTGTATCCGTGAGTCGAGGAATTTGCCAGGGATTATTTGTTTCCCAAGCGCCAAGGATTATTTGTTTCCTTGGGGTTTGGAACGAGTCGAGGATTTCCCACGGAGGCACTGGTGGCTCTGCGAGTCGACGCGGATCAGGAGGCTCTCGTCAAGGAGTGTTTGTATCCGTGAGTCGAGGAGTTTGCTAAAGACAGTGGTTTCTTCGGAGTTGGATTGAACCGTCGAGATTTGGCTTCATCTTCTGGCGGAGCCTGTTGGGAAAGTATGGTTCCCTCTTTGTTTACGCCCTTGGGTTGTATACAGGGATCGATGTGATCTTAACTGTAGGGCCAAAGTTTTATCATCATTTTTTTTGTTTTATCTTCGCGATGCTCTATCATTTCAGCTTTTATATCGTGAAGGTCGCGATTGCCCAATCATTTCGGCTATTTTTCGTGGTGCCCAATCATTTCGGCTATTTTGCATGCATACATTTTTACTTGCCGCTTTTTATTGCAAGTTGCCCAATCATTTCGGCTATTTTGCATGCATATATTTTTACTTGCTGTTTTTTATTGCAAGTTGCCCAATCATTTCGGCTATTTCGTATGCATGTGCGGCCTACTGGCTTTTCGCCGTAAGCCTGAAATTACACACCGACTTCGGCGTCAGCACCGCTACAACTGGGATATTGCCAGGAGCGAATCATCATCTGCCTCTGTCAATGTCGAACAAAGGTGGCTTAGCGAACAGGGTTAGGGTCCTGTCGACTATGGCTTTTAACTTCATGAGCCGTAAGGGTCTCACAAAGGTATTTCTCCCTACAAGTCGTGAGGATCTTGTAGGTGTATTTTCTCCTTAGGAGTCGTGAGGATTCCTAAGTGTTTGTTCCTCTGTAAGTCGTAAGGATCCTACATGAGGGTTTTCTCTTTGTAAATCGGGAAGATTTACAAGGGTTGTTCACCATGCGAACATATCCCCCGTCACGGATGGGACTTGGTTGGGGAAATGTTTATTCGCGCCCGTGGATTGTATACAAGGGCCAGTATTGAGCCACTTGTAGGGCAATATCGGAAGTTGTGGGGGTTGCTTAAGCACAGGTTTAGGTCTCTGTAACTTAAGACTTTCAACTCTTATGAGCCGTGAGGGTCCCATAAGAAAGTTCTCCTTACGAGTCGTGAGGATCACGCAAGTGTATTTTCTCCTTAGGAATCGTGGGGATCCCTAAGTGTGCTGCTCCCTTGTGAGTCGTAAGGATCTCACGCGGGTGGTTTCTCCTTACAAGGTCGAGAGGACCCTGTAAGTGTCCTTTAACGAGGTTGCGCCCTTTCAGGTTTTCACAAACACTCGCCGGTAGTCCTGCTGTTTTTACTCACGGAGCCCTCTCGGGTTTTCATCCGTGCCCATTTTGCTTATGGACATACCGTTTTTTTTATTCTTTTTATTTTCTTTTTCTCTTTTTTTTTACGAGGTCGCGCCCTTTCGGGTTTTCACGAACACTCGCCGATAGCCCTGCTGTTTTTACTCACGGAGCCCTTTCGGGTTTTCATCCGTGCCCTTTTTGCTTATGGACATACCGTTTTATTTTATTTTATTTTTATATGTTTTTTTTTATCTCGTCAGCCTAAAAGATACTGCGGTAGTAGTTTAAGGACGTTTCGGTCCGCTATTAGTTTAAGGACATTTCGGTCCGATATTGAGAAGGCCGGCTACTGCTTATAAAGCTTGAGCTTAGGAAGATAGCGAGGGAACATGGTCGTCGTCACCTATCATTGACCTAGGCTGTGGCTCATTAAGCGTAGTATTTCTTTAGGAAGCGACCGTTTATTGGCCTGAAAGGCCTTTCACCGTGCATGTCCATGAGTAGATAGGCCCCACCCTGGTAGACCTTATCTATGATATACGGGCCTTCATAGTTTGGCTCGAATTTTCCCCGCTTGGCGCGATTGGGGATCATAGGCCTTTTGACCACTAACACGAGTTTGCCTTGGCGGAATGTCCTCGGTCGGGTCAATCTTTCATATGAGCGCGTCATCTTTGCTTTATAAGCTTCCAGATTTTGTTGCGCTATGAGCCGTGTTTCTTCAAGGGCGTCAATCTCCTCAAGCCGAAGGTGAGCATTTTCTTCGTCCGTCAGCTCGTAGTGGACTGCCACTCGTAGAGAGGGTAACTCTATCTCGAGGGGGAGTACTGCTTCTGTACCGAACACCAACGCGTACGGCGTTGTGTTCGTGGCCGTCCTGAACGTAGTTCGATATGCCCAAAGAGCTTCTTGCAGTCTTTCGTGCCAGTCTTTCTTATTTCGGGACACCGTTTTCTTTATGATCTTTGTCAAGGTCTTGTTGAAGGCTTCAGCTAGACCATTAGCTCGCGGATTGTAAACTGAAGAATATCTCCAGTCTATATTATGCTGTTGCGCGAAGCGACTGATCTTGTGGCTTCTGTAAGCTGGCCCATTATCGGAGATGATCCGTCGCGGAGTTCCAAACCGATATATGACGTGCGTCTTGAAGAAGTGGAGGATATTTTCCGTCTTCACTTCTCTTAACGGTATCGCTTCTGCCCATTTAGAGAAGTAGTCCGTCGTTGCTAGGATGAAACGATGTCCTCTAGACGATGCTGGTTCGATGGGGCCGACTATATCAGTCCCCTACATTTCGAATGGCCAGCTAGCCACCGTTGGGTGTAGTGGATTTGGATGCTGGTGGATGAAGTCCCCATGAATTTGGCATGAGTGGCATTGCTTCGCATATTCGAGGCAGTCCTGGATCATCGTGGGCCAGTAGAAGCCCATCCGTTTAATCTTCAACTTCATCTTTGGGCCTGCTTGGTGAGAACCGCAGAGTCCGTCGTGAACTTCCTGAACGACTCTTTTCGCTTCGTCGGGTCCCAGACATCTTAGCCATAGAGAATCAAATGACCTCTTGTACAGAGTATCGTTGACGAAGGCGAACGACAGGGCTCGTTTCATGAGCTGATGTCTTGTGGACGCTTCTTCAGGCATTCGGTGGGACTTGAAGTAATCTATGAAGATTTCTCTCCAATCCTCGGTATTTTCCCAATCTTTTACTTGCAGGGTTGTCTGCTCGTTCGCTCCTTTTTCTTCGAATGATTCCGGAGATATTTCTGCTGGGGCAAGCACTCGACGGCTTTGCACCACGATTCTAACGTCATCGAGGTTCTCGTCAGCCAGTTCTTTAGCAAGTTTGGCCAACGCGTCTGCTTTGCTATTTTCCGCGCGCGGTATACTTTTTAAAGTATAGGAGGGAATCTGGGTCAACAGTTGTTGCACCTTTTCACCGTACTTCACCAACTCCGGTTTGCACGTTTGGTAGTAGCCGTTTACTTGACTAACGACCAGTTGAGAATCCCCGTATATGAGGAGGTTTTCAATTCCCATGTCAATGGCGATCTCGAGGCCTGCTATCAGAGCTTCATATTCGGCTTCGTTATTTTTCCTCGGCTCTGTTAGGGAGAACGCGTAGCGCATTATCCCTCCTTGTGGAGTTATAAAGATGAGTCCTACCCCCGATTTAATTATAGGGGTACTTTGTTTGCGCTTCTTCACGGAGGACGCTCCGTCGAAATAAAGCTCCCATCGGGTATTATCACCGTCGATCGCATCAAACGCATGTTCATCTGGAAGCTCGCAATTCAGAGGAGAATCGGCGGGTATCGGATGCTCAGCGAGGAAGTCGGCGATGGCCTGGCCTTTCACTGTCTTGAGAGGTTGATAGGTTATCGAGAACTCCATTAAGAGCAGGGCCCATTTAGCGAGTCGTCCCGTCAGTATGGCCTTTGACATCAAGTATTTAAGGGGGTCCACCTTTGAAATGAGACGGACTTCATGCGCCAACGCATAGTGCCTGAGCTTTGTTATCGCAAAAATCAACGCCAGGCAGTGTTTTTCAATGGGGGAGTAGTTGCTTTCTGCCCCCAGCAGAACTCGACTTAAGTAGTAGAGTGCTCTTTCTTTCCCTTGATCGTTCTCTTGTGCCCATAATGCGCCTAAGGAACCTTCGAGGGCGGTTGTATAAAGAATGAGGGGTTTTCCTTTAATTGGAGCAGCCAACACCGGCGGGTTCTGCAGGTATTGCTTGATCTCGTCTAGTGCGCTTTGGCATTTTTGGTCCCAGACGAATTGGGTCCCCTTCTTCATCAGGTGGCTGTAGGGACGGCACTTGCCTGAAAAATTGGCTATAAATCGCCGTATGTATGCGAGCTTCCCTTGGAGAGATCGCAACTGTTTGACAGTTCTCGGCGGAGGCATTTCCATGATCGCTTTGATCTTTGACGGATCTATTTCAATACCTCGGTGTCGAACAATGAATCCCAGGAATTTGCCTGAGGAAACTCCAAATGCACACTTGAGCGGGTTCATCTTCAAGTTGTATTGCCGAAGGCGTTGAAATACAGTCTTCAAATGCTCGAGATGTTCCTCGTATGATTTGCTTTTAACCACGAGATCGTCGATATAGCATTCGACGATTTCGTGTATAAGGTCATCGAAGATCTTCGTCATGGCCCTTTGGTAGGTGGCACCGGCGTTCTTTAGACCAAAGGGCATCACCTTGTAATAGAATATACCCAGAGGAGTCCTGAAGGCGGTATGCTTCTGGTCTTCTGGATGCATCTTTATCTGGTTATACCCTGATGAGCCATCCATGAAGGAGAAAACCTCATGAGTGGACGTATTGTCTATCATTAGTTCGGTGACTGGCACTGGGAAATCGTCTTTCGGGCAGGCTTTATTGAGATCCCGGAAATCCACGCATATGCGCACTGTCCCATTTTTCTTCATCACCAGGACGATGTTGGCGATCCATTCAGGGTATTGAACTTCCTGGATGAAGCCAGAGTCGATCAGCTTCTTGACCTCGGCATTGATACTCATCTCAAGCTCGAGTCGCATTCTTCTCGACGCCTGTTTGACTGGCTTGATGCCCAGGGATATCGCCAATCTATGCATAACGATTTCTGGATCTAGTCCCGGCATTTCGGAATAGTTCCACGCAAAGCAATCTCTATGCTGTAGAAGCACGTCTTTTAACGCCGCCACCCTTTCTTCAGATAGCAGCTCGCTGATGAATGTCGGTCGCGGGTCATTTGCCGTTCCCAACTCAATTTTCTTAAGGTTATCCGCAGTGGTATGGATTCCATCTTCCAGTTCTTTTGGCGCTGGTGGGAATTCTGAGATCACCTCATCGTTGCTGTTTTCGAAGCACCAAGGGAGCTCATCTATGTCCTCGGGCTCTTCTTTTAATATTGTTATCATGTGACAGGTGCGAATCCGCTTCCAATCCCAATGTGGAGTTGGCTCTGTTCTTGTGGCTTTGGGTTCGTGCTTTTGTGGCGGTGTTACCCTCCAGTTGTCAGACAGAGCGGACTTGCCAAGCTGGTACTGATCTTCGACCCAATTCTTAAAGGTGAAGCAGTCTTCGAGAGGGTGCCCTATTACTCGATGGTAAGAGCAATAATTTGGGTCAGAGACTTCACCTGCTCGTTCGGGGTTTTTTGACTCCGGCAGTGTAAGCATTTGATGCTCTAGAGCAAGATCAAGTATCTTTCTCGTCTTATCCCAAGGAAATGAGTACGCTCGACCCATTTTCTTCATGAGGGATACATCAATGACGCTCGACTCCTGTTTGCGTGGCTTCTTAGCCCTGCTTTGTTGTTGTTGAGCACCTTTTTGGCCTTTCGACTTATTTCTGCTTTTGCGCCGAGCCTTCTTTATAACAGGTTGGCAAGGAGTGGCATTTTCATCTTTCACGGCCTGTTGAAGGAGGCGTTGCGTCTTGGCTTTCTCGTAGATGGCCGTCTCGCGGTTGTGATCATTCCGTACTTTTTGACCAGCTTTCCTTATAAGCTTGTCCATTTGTTCTTCGAACGACGGACTAGGCTCTTTTGCATTTGGGACTTTCACCGTCTCAGGATTAGCGTCCTCCCATTGAGCATCCACTTCTTCATCGAAGTCATACATGGCATAGCAGCTGTTTAGTAGCTCTCGTTTCTTTGACAGGATGTATCCAAGTCCTTTCGTCTCCATTCTCCCATTGGGCAGTTTGCGTTGAGTCCCGGGAACGTTTCAGACTTTGTCATAGAACTTGGCTTTTTGAACGGTCTGCTTGAAGGATATCCCCTGGCGTTTCAGCAGCTTTTTCAAACCCTCTGTATAATATCTGGGAAGAAGGATAGGCTGAAGCCTGTCGAGCGTAGGATCCGCGCCATGCCAGATTTCTTTTTCTACCTTGGTTTCTTCAGAGCGGTAGAACAGAATTGCTTTCTCGCTTTCTCGCCCGGGAGGGATATAGAATGTCCGCAACTCTTCTACACTGTAGATATTAAGTGTATCCAGTTCTTTATGGTGTTTAAGCGGCACTATGGCGACTTGTAGATTTTGCTCTTTGTCAGCGGACGTTTATATTGAAGGTCGAGCAGAGAATACAACATGGACTTCATCTTCCGAGTCGCTGCCAAAGGTCAATGTAGGAGCCGATGGTCCCGGCTTGTTGTGTTGGGGCGGACCCGAATAAACTATCTCCTCTTCCTCCTCAGTATCACTGCCGAAGACAGGGATGGTAGCGTTAGCTTTATTCTCCGGTTTGTGACACTTCTTCGTATCTTCGAAATCCGGTAAGAAATATTTGGCATCTTCGTATTTGCGGACCTCGTTCACGGAGAACGAGTTCAGTTCTCCCGTCACGGTATACTCGAAACCATCCTTAAAATACTTCATACACTGATGTTGTGTAGAAGGGATGATGTTGTACTCGTGTAACCATGGCCGGCCGAGCAAAGCGTTGTAGCATGTCTTGGCGTCTATGACGTGGAACTTAATGTCCGTGATGAGTAGCCCGAAGCGTAACGTCAGTATCACAGACCCAAGAGTTCTTGATGACTGGGAGTCAAACCCGGAGATGGTGATCTTGTCACGAGCAAGGTGCTGGACGCTCATGCAGATTTCTTTTAACACCCGCACGTTGAGGAGATTAACGGAGGACCCGTTATCGATCAGGATTTTGCCTATCTTTATATCATGGCAGTATCCCAAGACATAGAGAGGGCGATTGTGTTCGCACGTCCCAAGTAGAAGGTCTTCATCGCCAAAAGTAACATCGGCCGTGTGCACTTCCTCCAATTCATCCTTCATCTTTTCCTCGGCCAGGCATGCTTGGAATTGTTCTGGGTCTTGGAGCGCCCTAATCAATGAATCTCTGGCCTCTTTTGATAGCAAAAGGGCGTCAAGAATGCTGAGCTGTGAGGGCAACTTTCTCAGATGTGCTAAGACGTTGTAATCCACCTTATTCTTCTTCGGCGGGTTGTTGGCGTTTAGCTCCTCCAGAACTTGGTCATCTAAGACGATATCTTCAGAGACCTTTTCTTTCCCTTTATCTTTTCTGCTTGAGGGTCCGAGATTCTTTTCAGGCAGCGTCCGATTCCGCAGCCGAATATTTTCGCAGACCTTCGGCTCTTCTTCTTTTTCCGAAGTGAATTCTTTAAAGAGAGGGGCAAGTTCTAGCTCCTCATCAGAATCGCTTCCGAATGTAGGCACTGGTGACCCTCCAGTGTTAACCATGCGACAATCGCCGGTAGTTCTTTCAAGCTCTTCGGTCGTATTTCTTTACTCCCGACGAGTTTTACGCTTTTCCCGCTTAAAGCATTGTCGATGAGCAACATATCCTTGCCACCATCTATCGAAAGCTTTGCACTCTTGGGTGGGGTGCGAAACCTTTTGATGATATAAGCAATAGGACGGGTGCATTTCTATTTCATTGGTGATGCTTCCTTCAGAGGATGGTAGCTTCATGCCCATTGATATGGCCTTAGCAAACTTTTTCCTCATCTTGAATTGGCTTTTGTCAACGGTGGAGGCATTTTGCTCCAGCGGGATTATCTCAGCTCTTTTATCAAGTCGCTGGTGCTTGGCCCTTTCAAATATAGCCGTCTCGCGTTCTCGATCAGCTTTACTTTTCAGTCGAGCTTCGTTAAGGAACGCGTCAATCATTTCATCTGATAGTTTCGAGAATTTTGGTTCAAGATTTGCCCCCAGCGCTTCGGTACAAGGAGTTTCCTCGTCGTTCGTGATCGAATGGGAAATCATATGACAGCTCGCCACATATTCCTCAGATTCATCTGATGAACTTTCTCCCTCATCTTCTTCTTGAAAGACGTGATTGAGGAACTCTTGGAGCGTAATGGGAGTCCGTGCCTTTTGGTTGTATTCATCCAGAGCGTCAATTTGCTTTTGTAAGTCCGTGCGCTTGTCGCCAGGCTTCACGGGCTTCTTAGATTTCTTCTTCTTCTTTTTCGAAGATTTTGACGGCTGGCTGCAAGTGCTTGAACCACCACCACCGGTCTTTGGAGTTGGACGTGGCTTCAACATCCCCTCAATGACCTGCGGTTCCAACGGGTTCTTCCACTTGATCGCTGGACATGTCTGAAGATCGTTTAGCATCCTCTTTGTCTTGGCTGATAATACAACCTCCGAAGGAGCTTCATCAATGACGGAGCATGGTGCCCCCGGCGTATTCGTTCCCTTAGAGGTGTGGGGCTGCGGGGGATTCACCTTCCATTTGTCAGATAACGCGAACTTGCCCTGTCGGTACTGGTTTTCAAGCCAATTTTTGAAAACGTAGCAGTCTTCGATCGGATGGCCTAGTACTCGATGATAAGGACAGTAGTTGGGCTCGTTGACGTCACTTGGTTGCAACGGACGTTTTGGATCCGGCAGATTTATGAGTCTGTTGCGCAACGCCAGCTCGAATAGCCTCCTCGTTTTATCGCGGGGAAAGGAATAAGGACGTCCCATCCTATCCTCAAGGGGTACGTACGGGCGCATATTATTTTGACGAGCAACCGGCTTCGAGTCGCTCGGTTGTTGTTGAGCATTAGCGACGACGATCGCTTTTCCCTTCCCTTTGTCATTTCGGGAGTCCGGCCTTGGAAGAGGGGGTTTATGGCCCATTTGATCCATTTGCGCTAGTTTGTCAATCAAGGCCTGGAAGGTAGTTGGCTTGAAAAACATCATAAATTATGAGATGATCGCTTGCGGATCAAGGGTTCCCACAAACATACCCACCGCGGGAGCTTCTTCAATGCGCTGCTCGCACTTCGACCACAAGTTCCGCCACCGTATAGCATACTGAACCCATGTCTCGCCTGGCTTTACCCTGGCGTTAATCAGTGCTGTCATCGGGGTACGTTCACTGGCGCTTGCAAAACGCTGAGTAAACAGCAGCTTCATCTCCGTGAAGGTTTTAATAGAGTCGTTCGGGAGCTCAGAGTACCATTCGAACGCCGTATCTGATAAGCTTCCAACAAACTGGCGAAGCAACAGCTTGTCATCACCGCCGGTGTTGCCGCAGAGTGCCCTGAACTGGGCAACATGCTGATGAGGATTGCCCGTTCCTTTGTAGACATGGAACTTGGGAATTGTGTAACCGGGTGGGTACTTGATTTGATCGAACCAACTTGGATATGGCTGCCCCATTTTTACGACCTGACCAGCCGCTTCGGTCGCATGATGAACCCGTATTTGCTGGGCGATGTACTCATCCAAATCAGCTTTGGAGATTGTATCCTCTTTAGCTGTCGATAGAGCTGGTGGAGGATTTGATGTCTCTCCCCTATCGTCTCCAAGGACGATCGGGGGCTCTTCAACCGGGGGCTCTTGTTGTATCATCATCCCTATCATGTCCTGGAAGAGGAGGCCCATACGCTGTATGTTGGCTGCTTGTTCAGCAGCCTCTTTGTCCTTCTTCTCCAATATCCGACGAAGGAATTCGGCATCGGTTTCTTCCTCCTGGCGCTCATCTGAGGACGTTTCAGGGTTCTCTTTTGGCCCTGTAAGTGCGGCCATAGCGTTCATCATCTCCTAGAGCTTCTGTTGCTGCTCCTGAGCCTTGGTCACTGACCGTGTAAGCAGTCTATGACCCGTGGATGCACGGCTGTCTTCTTTTCCCGATGCCATGTAAACCGTATGAACTTTTATGCCCCCCGACTTGGGGCGTTTAGGTTCACCATTTTTAACTTTTGCCGCTGACGCGGGAGTTTTCTCTGGCCTCCTTCTTTTGTGGGCCGTTGAGGTTGAAGGGGCCGTTGCAGTGGGCACCCTAGCGATTGTTGTCCCTTGCTGTTCAATAGGACGGTCTTTTCCTTTTTGCACCTTCGTCTTCTTTTGTTGACGGGAGTGATCCGGGTCGATCACGGAGTCTTGAACCCTCCGCCACACTTTATAAACTCTTGAGGACAGCCGTTGAGGGGGCTGTTCTTGCTTCGTTTCTGGAGCTCTCTCTGCAGGTGGAGGAGATCTCTTCAGTGTAGCGGTTGGAGAGTTCTTACGTACCCTCCTCAGCAGTTCAAAGCTGTTCCTAGTTGGAACAGCAGCGTTGACTTCTACCACTGGAGCCGGTGGAGTTAGCCCTGAGGGGGAGTTGCCCCCTGCCTTTCTCACTCGTCGCCAATGGCGACGTCGAGCATGACGAGCCGTTGGGACTGGCTCGGAGATTGAGAAATCTTCTTTTTGCCCCCTGTCTGAATGAGGCGCCGCCGGTGTTAACCTCTTAAAGACTGAGGTTATCTTCTGAGGTGTGATATCCAACCTATCGAAGACAGATCCTCGAGCAGGGACAGGAGCAGGAATCGTCAGTCTTGAAAAGACTGACTCTTTGACAGGGGAAGCCGCCTTGACGACTTCTGGAGCAGCAGTCATTGCCTTCCTTGGGACAGCCAGTTTAGAGTTCTGATTTAGCCTGGTGAAAACAGAGGCTGTTGGTTTGGCAGTGGGCGACCCGTTGACAGGGGCCGTCGTAGCAGTGAGCCGGTCGAAGACCGACTTCTTGTTCACTTCCGGTGCAGGTATTGGCGCAGAGAAGCTTGTAGGTGGGATCATGGTCCCGAAGAACAGGCCGGTGGTGGCCTGGGTCACCTGTTCTACCGGCAGAGCGAGGACGGAAGCCGCTTGGGGTCCATATGCCACACCTCCGGGGGAGGTGGAGCGTCCGTTGCAGTGGCACTTCGAGCAGTTGGTGCAGTTAAAGGCCATTGAATCTTGAGATCTGCGCCAGGAAAAAGACCAAATCTTAGTAACTTGAAATTCGAAGGCAACCATTTAACAAACCGCGATTGGTTCGCGAGGACGACACACGAAGTGTGGAGTGGAAAGAGGAAAAGGTCCCACCGGGCATGCCATAATCTGTTCCCCTCCGAATGGCGGCCTAGACTTTGCGTCTTGCCTGAGATTCGGGGCAGATGCTATATGGTTTTATCCTTCTACCTATCCGAAGATGCCAAGTTGATTTATGACACCGTGTATCGGAGGTTTAGATGGATGCGGCCGATGTAGCAGACTTCGTCAGATTCCCCCTCCGGGTGAGGGGTTTTTGATTGTGGGGACGCTCTTCCCTGCAGGCGCAAGCCCATGCAGTTAATTACGCTACCGCATCGCGGTAACAACTTTCTCCTTCTCCAGAATTTCACTTCGTGTCGTGTGTGTTTGTTTTATTTGTGGTTGCCCGTGGATTGTATACGGAGACTGAGTAATGCCGTCGCCCGTAGGACGTGGATTAGTCCAAATCAGTATTTATTTATATTTGGGTTTGGTGTTTTTAGTTTAAGGATACGTTAGCCGTATTGAGGCTAAGATCAACTTAAACTTCGTTAAGGATACGTTAGTCCTGTTTGAGACTAAGATCAACTTAACGTGGTGACCCATTTAATTATATGGTCGTCAGGACTCATCACCTCTCTGACGTCGTTGAAGGATTACAACGATAGGTGTCAGAGGATTTCAGAGATGTACCCTTGAACCAAAGTTGATTAGGGGTCTTATAGTCCAATTTGGGACTAAAATCTGTTTGAATGTTTAAGGATACGTTAGACATATTTAAGGCTAAGATCAACTTAAACGGGATCGTTTAGATCTAACAAAAGAGCATTTGGGGGCTCTATTGTTCCAGTTTAAGGACGTAGTGGTCCATAGGTAGTTTAGGGACGTGGTGGTCCATGCTCCAGTTTAGGGACGTGGTGGTCCATGTTCCAGTTTAGGGACGTGGTGGTCCGTATTCCAGATTAAAGACGTGGTGGTCCGTTATTAGTTTAGGGACGTTTCGGTCCGATATTAGTTTAGGGACGTTTCGGTCCAATATTAGTTTAGGGACGTTTCGGTCCATGTTCCAGTTTAGGGACGTGGGGGTCTATCGTTAGTTTAAGGACGTTTCGGTCCGACATTAGTTTAAGGACGTTTCGGTCCATGTTCCAGTTTAGGGACGTGGGGGTCTATCGCCAGTTTAGGGACGTGGTGGTCTATCATTAGTTTAAGGACGTTTCGGTCCGACATTAGTTTAAAGACGTTTCGGTCCAATATTAGTTTAGGGACGTTTCGGTCTATGTTCCAGTTTAGGGACGTGGTGGTCTATCGCCAGTTTAGGGACGTGGTGGTCTATCATCAGTTTAGGGACGTTTCGGTCCGACATTAGTTTAAGAACGTTTCGGTCCAACATTAGTTTAAGGACGTTTCGGTCCACGAGTTTAAGGACCCCGGAGTCCATATACGTGTGGTCGTTGGGACCCGTCATCTCTCTGACGTCGTTGAAGGATTACAACGACAGGTGTCAGAGGTGTTCGGAGATGTACCCTCGAACCGGTAGTAAATTGATTTAAGAGAGCAATCTTGCTCAGTCAATTTAATTTAAGGACTTACGGCCAAAATTGGGCTAAATCCAGTTGAAAATGTTCAACATTTTATTTGCTTTTGCATCGCATTTCTTCTTATTTTTATTTGGGCTTTGCCCAGAAAGGATGCAGAGCATCAATTTGTTTTGGGCTCTGCCCTTTATAAATGATGCAGAGCATCAATTTTATTTGGGCTCTGCCCTTTTATTGCTTTGCAATTTATTTTGGCCTGCTTGGTCTTTTTGATTTGGGCCTGGCCCTTTTAGGAAATGCATTGCATTTATCAGGCGCTTTGCGCCAATCAGAGAGCGCAAGCGCTTGTGACGACGACACGTGTCATGCAAGTGCAGTGCGCTGCGCTAGTGCGCTGCACTTGCGCTGCTGACACGTGGCGCCCTCTGGTGAGTTGCGCCAATCACAGAGAGCAAAGCTCTATTTCAAAAGCTCATAGCGCCATTGGTTCAGATGCTGACACGTGGCGCTCTCTGGTGGCTTGCGCCAATCCAAGAGCGCAACAGTGCAGTTTTGCAAGTACAAGGCACTATGATTTAGGAATCTTTTAGATTCAATGAACAGAAGTGCCAAGCACTGTTAAATTTTTTGATCTAATTTAGATAAAAAAAAAAGATAAGTTTTTTCTTATCTTAAAGAACCAAAGGTTCATGAAAAAGTGCAAAGCACTATTTTAATTTATCCCTTTATTTAGTTATATTTTAAAGATCAATGATCTTGTTTTCAGATCACTGATCTGTTCATAAGAGAATTTTCTCTTCTCTCAAAGGTTTTTACCTTCTGTTGTTTTTGAGGAGTTCTCGAGAATTCTCTTCTCTTTTTTTTTAGAAAGATGTTGATCCCTTTGAATTGAGGTCTGGGGTCCTTTTTATAGTGCTCATAAATTAGTTAAATTTGTTAAAGAGATCTCTCTCTGAGTGATTTGGGGAATTTTCCCCACCGTTGGATCTTTGATCCAAGGGCTTCTGTTTTACAGAAGAAAATCTTCTTGTTTTAACAAGAACAGAAAGATTTCTTTAAATCTCCATTCTGTTTTGCGCAACTCCCCAGCGCTTGACACGTGTCGCGCAGCGCAGCGCTTGCACAGCTGTGCTTGCGCAACTGTGCAGACATGTGTCGTGCAGTGCAGCGCTTGCGCAACTGTACTTGAGCAGTTGTATTTGCGCAACTGCGCAAACACGTGTCGCACAGTGCAGCGCTTGCGCAACTGTGGTTGCGCAGTTGTGCTTGCGCAACTGCGCCGACACGTGTCGCGCAGTGCAGCGCCTGCGCAATTGAAACGTTGCTTCCTTTACTTTTTTGTTTTAAACAGAGCTTTGCTCTGATTGGTTGCGCTGCCTCGGGCGCTGCGCTGATGCGTTTGCGCCAGACACGTGGCGCCCTGCGCTCAGCGCAGAGGATCTGAAGCGTTGCTTCATGATTTTGAATTTTTGAAATTCAAACAGAGCCTTGCTCTGATTGGGGGAAACACTCCCCGCGACGAAGTCCCCACACCAACTGAAAGTGTTTACTAGCGCCATGGCAGGGTTAAAACGGACATCGAGCATGCAATTTTCAAAATTTTATGGTGCTAATGAACACTTAGAATCTAACTAGATTATTAGGGTTACTATGATGATATCACAAAACTAAGCTAAAACAACGAAACTACAACCTTTGTAGATCGTGTTATTCTCTTCAAATGCTTCGGCTGGTAGTCCACGAGACTCCACTAGGCTCCACTTGAAGAAGGTGCAAACTTCCTTTGCGATCTTCGTGCCGAAGAAAATCCACCCGAAATCCTTCTGGCTCAATCTATCTCTTCACTAATCTCCTATTAGTAAAGGAAACACACTACATTTGAGTGCTAATCAAGTATAGGATGGTGAAGCAAGGGTTTTGTTTGCTCACCAGGATTTCTACAATACCCTATGATTCACATCACATGTGAGGGTTGGGGTTTTGTTGAAGCAAGAGGAAGAAGAAGGAAAATGGAGAGAGCTCTCAAAATGGCTAAGGCAAATGAGCTTGGAAAATCACCAAGTGTAGAATGGCTCACCAAATATCCTCACTTATTGAAACATGACATTTTTTTCAAATAAAAAATAGAACCATGCTTCAATAGTGAGTCAAGAGTAATATAAAAATGATAAAAGCCATGCTTTGCTCATGCCCTCAAAAGTCTCCACATTTTTCTTTTCATTTTCTATTTTCACAAAATAGAAAATCCTATGCCATGCTTCATTTTAACACACACACACACACACAAATATATATATTATGAAGAATAATTAGCGAGCTAATGATATTAGTTAATATATAATTATATCAAATATAAATATATATATCAAATTATTAAATCAACACTTGATTTAATAATCCGGTTATATCACATATAACCGACTAATATCATTTATCTGTATACCACATTATCAAATCAACAATTGATTCAATAATCCGGTTATTTCACATATAATCTAACCGATAACAAATAACCGCCAGATTAGAATACGGTATCACATACTCGTATTTAATCTGGCCCCCACGCACATGTCAGCATATGTGGCCTACTTCATTTCGCTTGAACCAGGAAACTTCTATGTGGGACTCTAAAGACTCGTCAATACGCCAGCAGTAGGTGATGATCACATCAGACACCCACAAGCCGTCAGCGGTACTAGCTGGACGTAACGGCTACCAGGTATTGAGCGAGTAGAAGATCAACAAGCAAGCTTGTCCAAAATCTCATGAAGCCTATAAGTAACACTTACTGTACAGTCCAGTTTCGTCGCATATCGAGTCTAGGGGGGTAACGTCAGACCCCAGTAACTTGATAAGTCATGCCGATTTGTGGCTCATAACGGTTCGTGAAACTACTAATAACACTTACCAGTAAATCTCATTAACATCCATGGCAAGCGACTTACTGTTATAGTCAATCAAGCATAGCGCAACATCAACTTCCAATACCGGGAGAGACAAAACCCCTCCTATCGCTCAATGACTTGGGACTGTACCCAAAATCCATATGTTTGCATGACTCCTTTGAGCCGTGGTAGGAAAGAAATCAAAGCACAGTAGGAGTCACACAAGACTCTATGACGACCTCGGGTCTACAGACTAACCTGTACCAGCGTCACCAGATAACTACTATCTGACATAGGTATAGTACCAACTAGGAGTTTTCGGCGAGTCCTGTTCGGTGTACCTATTCTCTAATGAGCACCTGTGCACAATCTTTGATGTTAAACACCAAAGGATATGGGATCAACCATCGCTCCCATACAGGGTCAAGAAACGTACACACTAGTTTACTCTAGTGTATCGATGCCCTGTCTCGATACACCCTCGACTAGGAACAATTAAAGGATGTGCTTGTGGACTATCCTGGTCCCAGTAGTATGATCCGCATCATAGTCCTGGTAGTCAAGTCAACACCTGATTTGTAGAGATTTTTTAGATCAAAAATATTTTTTACCGCAATCAAGAACGGCGTCGCTTGGTAGCTAGCCGGTGAATACGGGTCGGTCCACAGGGATGTTGTGTATTTCCTAATTGTTCTAACGAGTTAATTCCAAATGGTGTTTGGATCTTTATCACTAAAACTAAGTTTACTTAGACTAGGATTAGAAATCTTGCTAGGGTTAGGTTTAGGTTAACTTTGGAAAGTTAAAGATTTCCCACTTCTTTCAATGCCCTAAATTAGATCTCTTTAGGTGTTATGGTAATTATTAATAAAGGGGATTAGGACGATCAGGAAGAAACGATGTTTCTTCCTCTAGGTCCTTATCCGTCCTTTCTTAATTCTTACCCTAACATCCATGGAAAACGTGCACAACCGGTCTTTTATACTACGGGATCACCGTTACCTCATGGGTAGGGTGGCATAGGGAGCGGTATGTGTATGTATGCATGGAGTCCTAATTATTAATATTGATGGGCAAGAAAGGGGTGAGAGATTTGCATCTCTCAAACCTTCCCTATTCCTAACCCTAACAAGCGAGGAACTACTCGCTCATTAAGGGATCTAAGAAAGACATGATTTTTATGAGTTTTTGATTTAAGAGATTAATTATCTAACTACTGCAGATCAATAAAAAAGTTCTAATCTAATTTAAACTAGGGCAGAGAATAAATTAAACTATGGCAGAAATAAAAACTAAGATCTAGGCAAAATAAAAGAAAACTACTTACAAAATTGATGCTCTCAAAACTTGAAGGAATTCTGAATTTTATTAATTGAAAAGATGCATGACCTAAAACAAGTTTTGGGGATTCTCTTTATAGAGCATAGAAAACCCTAGGGTTACAATCGACGCACGTCTGCTTTTACAAATATACGCCTAGGAAGACTAGTCAACGTGCCGCCAGACTCTATGGAAAATTTTCACCGATACGGGCGATACACGGACGCGGAACCGCGGCCATAGGCCAGGTTTGGCCGCGGTTCCGCGGCCAAGTGAGGGGCTTGTGGGCTGATTTTTGGTCTGCTGCTTCTGGTTGTATTTGTCTTCCAGTTTCTTCAGTTGGTTCTTCAGAATGTCTTCTAGTTCTTTTCCAGATATCCACAGTGAATAATTATAGTGGACTTTTACCGTTGCTTCGTGTCGAAGTCTTGAATCTTGCGCTGCCGTTGTACTTTTGTGAACTTGTTCATTAATCTTCATTGTCCCTCAAAATGTAGGCACGATCAAGATTCCACCATTTATCGGTCGTAGTCTCACTTTTGTATCATCTTTTCATCAATTTCACTGTTTTTGTTCCGAGAACCTGTAACCTGCAACTATGTAGCAGACATGGGTCAAAAGCACCTGTTTATTTTGTAAAATGTATAAGAATGGGGAATATAATATATCAAAATTATGGTATGAACAAATACCCCTAAACTTATCTTTTGCTCGTCCTCGAGCAAACTTAGTTTTATTCTTGAAAAAAATCTAGCCTCACTTTCGCAGGGAAACACGATTGCACTGAGCTCGTGCAACAAGCCGTTAAACCTCTAGGTGTCCCTAGTAGGAGGAGTGTTGTCTCCTGAGGGTTTTCAGCGGATACTACCCACAAAATCCTATCAATTCAGCCTATTGACTTTTATTCTCCAATTAGGTTTTCCAACAAGGAATTCTATTATCGTCGAATTAGAAATTATCCACCCGTATTTTTCACGCTTCCTTATCATTTAACTTAAGATTATGTATATACTTATGAATTTACTTAGCTTTTAGCATCTTTTAAGTTTTCCTTCTAGGGTTCCATCTCAACTTAGGAATTTTTATCATCTCTATTAAAGATACAAGTCCTATTCTTCATTCCTATCTCTTATCTAAACCCCAATCACATACCCCTACGTGTGTGTATATATCACCCCTACACTTGGAAATTCAAATCAAGCTATCATACTCTTGTCCGTCGTCCAAAGCACTGAATTGGTGAATTTTTAGATTAAATTTTTCACACATTCTTCATGCGACCGTTAATACTTCTTGAGGTACCAACAACCGATTACAAAATGTGTTTGCACATTAAAGCGTAATTCCTAGTCTTGTGACACCTAAGGCTTTAGCAGTGACTCCCAAACCAGTTGGTCTAAGGCACTAGGTGATGAAGCACCCTCGCTAAATATTTTTTTTCTATTTTTGCAGCCTTAAGTAATCACAAAAACCAGTGTTCATTTTCTTTTTCTTTATTCACACTTGCATTTTTGTATTTTTCTTCGTACTAAGGACTTTAGACAAGAGCATTTCAAGGTCTCTCCTACTATTCCAAGTTTCAAGGTTCGTGTTTGTGCAATTTGAAAGGTATATATTTTCAGAATTTAGACTTAAGCTAGGAATTATTTTTCAAACATATACTTTAATAAAGATATCAATACTTTTCCCTTGTTTTAACTTAGCCCAAGAAGTCAACTCGAAATTTGCCTATTTCTAAATAAACTATAAAGACATATACTTTCTACCGTTAAACTTTAAGAAAGGTTATTTTAAAGGTTTTTAATTTACTAAGTCTAAGGTCTAGTTGTTCCTAGCTAGTTAACCTTCATGTCAAACTTAAATTAAATAAGGCCAAAATTGAATGCTTTAATTTATATAATTTTTTTTTCTTTCAAATTTTCAATTTTTTTATGGGTTTTCAAATAAGTATGCAAATGCAAAAGTATATATATGACTGCGAAGGAAGAAGGCTTACCGAGCACACCCCCAAACTTAAACTCGACAGTGTCCGCACTGTCAGGCTACACCAAGAGGGTCAAAAGGGCCGGCACTTCCCTGTTTATTTTCTTATTTTACAAAAATACCCAAATAAAATAATTTTTTTCCAATTTTTTTTATTTTTTATGTTATTTTGAATTTTTATATATTTACAAATGATACACACCCCCAAAATTGTTTGAAATAAAGTGTTTGTAAGAAGATCAAAAATTTAGGGGTCAAATGGAGGAAGATCAATCAGTGTAAACCGGCTCCTGCAAAAACAGGAGCTCCTCCGAAGGGTCCGCAGTGAGGAACGGTTTCAATCGATATCCGTTTACTTTAAATAAAGTACCGTCCTCCGGATTTTCAAGATCTACCGCACCGTGCGGATATACGGTGCGTACTAAGAATGTCCCTTTCCACTTAGATCTGAGCTTGCCGGGGTGAAAGTGTAACCGAGTGTCATAGAGTAAAACCTGTTGACCAGGTTTAAACGTTTTGCGCATAAGGTGTTTGTCATGGAATACCTTAGTTCGGTTTTTAACAATGACAACATTATCATAAGCTTCATCCTGCAGCTCTTCTAGTTCGTTTAATTGCAGCTTTCGATTGCTGCCCGCATCTCCCAATGATAAATTCAACTCCTTGATCGCCCAAAATGTCTTGTGCTCAATCTCAACTGGTAGGTGTCAAACCTTCCCATAAACAAGCCAGTATGGAGACATACCAAGATCGGTCTTGTATGCAGTACAGAATGCCCATAGTTCATCAATCAATTTCTGTGACCAATCTTTACGGTTTTTAGAAACCGTTTTCTCCAAGATTTGCTTAATTTGCCGATTCGAAACCTCGGCTTGCCCACATGTTTGGGGATGGTATGACGTTGACAGTTTGTGAGTAATGGAATATTTGCGCATTAAGGACTCAAAAGTCCTATTGCAGAAGTGAAATCCATTATCACTTATAATTGCTCGAGGGTGCCCAAACCGAGAAAAGATATGTTCTTTAAGAAATCGAACGACAACCTTGTTATCATTCGTTCGGTTAGGCACAGCCTCGACCCATTTTGACACATAGTCAATAGCCAAAAGAATATACACATTCCCAAAAGAATTGGGAAATGGTCCCATGAAGTCTATTCCCCAAATATCAAAAATATCCACAACCAAAATTGGTTGGAGCGGCATTTCATTTCTCCGCGATATCCGGCCCAAGTGTTGGCACCGGGAGCATGTCTTGCAGTATTCATATGCATCCTTAAAGAGTCGTGGCGAGTAGAAACCACACTGCAAGATTTTCTCAGCCGTCTTCTTTGGGCCAAAATGTCCGCCTTGATCGTGGCAAAAAGACAGCACACTCTTAAACTCGTTTTCAGGTACACACCGGCGAATTATGTGGTCGGAACAGTATTTAAAAAGATACGGTTCATCCCAGAAAAAATGTTTTACTTGGGACAAGAATCGGAGTTTATCCTGTTTCGACCAATGTTTAGGTATCAAGCCGGTGGCCAAGTAGTTTACTATATCAGCGAACCAAGGTTCGCAAGACACGGTTAAGAGTTGCTCATCAGGAAAAACATCTTTAATTGGAATTTCAAGTGTATGCGAAGAAGGAAGTCGTGAAAGGTGATCGGCTACTATATTTTCACATCCTCTTTTGTCCCTTATGACAAGGTCAAACTCTTGTAGCAAGAGGATCCAACGTATTAGCCTCGATTTGGCATCCTTCTTCGCAAAAAGGTGGTGAAGAGCTGAATGGTCCGTGTACACTATCACTGGAGAGCCGATTAAATAAGGCCGGAATTTTTCAAGTGGAAACACAACTGCTAAAAATTCTTTTTCTATTGTTATGTAGTTTAGTTGGGCCTCATTTAATGTTCGGCTAGCGTAATAAATCACGTGCGACATCTTATTAATGTGCTGTCTAAGAACAACACCAATGGCGAAATCTGATGCATCGCACATAATTTCGAATGGATGCGTCCAGTCTGGAGATGAAAGAATGGGCGCAGAAATGAATGAGTGTTTCAATGACTCGAACGCTTCCATGCAAGTTGAGTCAAAATCAAATGTTGTGTCCTTGGCCAATAAGAGAGTCAAAGGTCTAGCAATCTTGCTAAAATCCTTAATGAACCGTCTATAAAAACCGGCATGGCCAAGGAAAGCTCGAATGTCTTTGACGCATTTAGGAGGAGGAAGATTGGAAATGACTTAAATCTTGGATTTATCAACCTCTATGCCGTTTTGCGAGATGACATGTCCTAAAACAATGCCTTCTCGTACCATAAAGTGGCACTTCTCCCAATTTAAAGTTAGGTTCTTATCCCTACAGCGGGTAAGAACTGCGTCAAGGTGTAGCAAACACTCGTCGAAGGAGTCACCAAAAATGGAGAAATCATCCATAAAGATCTCCAAAAACTTTTCAACCATATCTAAAAAGATCCCCATCATGCACCGCTAAAATGTAGCGGGTGCATTGCATAACCCATAGGGCATGCGACGATAAGCAAAAGTACCAAAAGGACAAGTAAATGTGGTCTTGTCTTGATCCTCTTTGGCGACGGGGACTTGGTTATAGCCGGAATAGCTATCCAAAAAGCAGTAAAACTCGTGCCCAGCCAATCGTTCTAGCATTTGGTCAATGAAAGGTAAAGGAAAGTGGTCTTTCCTTGTCGCGGCATTGAGTTTTCTATAGTCGATGCAAACTCGCCACCCAGTTTGGGCGCGAGTAGGTATTAACTCATTTGCCTCATTGGTTATGACCGTAATGCCCGATTTCTTTGGGACAACATGAATGGGGCTAACCCACTGGTTATCCGAGATAGGGTAAATGATACCACTATCAAGACATTTAACAATCTCCTTCTTGACAGCCTCTTTCATAATGGGGTTGAGGCGTCTTTGTGGATCCCTCACTGGCTTGGCATCATCCATCAAGTGTATATGATGTTCAACTATGAGGGGACTAATCCCCTTGATGTCCGCCATAGAACAGCCAAAAGCTTGCCGATTATTTTGTAAGACCATTAAAAGGGCCTTCTCTTGCTCGGGAGCTAGAGAGGCCGATATGATAACGGGAAGGGTCTTATTCTCACCTAGGTAAGCATATTTAAGGTGCGACGACAAAAGCTTTAGTTCGAGTTAGGGGGCGAAACAATTGAAGGTAGCATTGGTGAAACTATTTCAAACTCGAAGGATTCCATCAACGGTTCAAATCGAGTGTACGCAACCGAGTCAGATGGTTCAACTAACTCATCCGAAAAATCAAAAGACTCAAACTCGGGTGATGAGTTTTCAAAATCGTCCAAAAAGGTGAAACACTCATAATCGTTGTCTGGCGTGAAAGCTGTGTCGGATTCTAGGAGGAACGCACTAGAGGCGTCAACACCGCTGTGATCGAACAGAAAGTTTTTGAACTCACAGTCCTCCTCCGTGATCTCATGGATCGAGCAAACATCAAGTATATTAGCATTAGGCTCGGAAGGCTGATTCCCCAACTTAAAGATGTTGAGTTCAACTGTCATATTTCCAAAAGATAGGTTCATGGAACCATTACAACAATTGATCACCGCATTTGAGGTCGCAAGGAATGGTCGACCAAGTATCACCGGAATTTGACTCCGGGGGTTAGTTACAGGTTGTGTATCCATAACAGTAAAGTCAACGGGAAAAATGAAATCCCCTACTCTAATTAACACATCCTCCAACTCTTCCCTAGGATGGGTGATGGATCGGTCGGCCATTTGGAGAGTACAATGAGTGGGTTTAAGCTCTCCAACGCCTAATTGCTCGTACACAGAATAGGGTAGCAAATTGACACTAGCACCAAGATCTAATAGTGCTCTATTAATGTGCTTGTCCCCAATTGTTATCGAAATAGTAGGACAGCCGGGGTCCTTGTGCTTTTGGGGTAAAGATTGGACAAGAGCATCACTAACAACACTAGCCATGAAAACTTTCTTTGGTACTTGTGACTTCCTCTTCTTGGTGCATGAGTCCTTTAAGATTTTTGCGTATGAAGGGACTTGTTGGATTGCATCCAAGAGAGATATATTTATGCTAACCTGTTTGAACAACTCTACAATCTTCTCCATTTGTGGAGTTGGTTTATTGGATCTCAACCTGTTTGGAAAAGGAATATTTTGAAAATTTGTCGAGTCCAATTTTTGTGGATCAGATTGTGGAGTTGGAACGGATCCCCGTGTAGATGTGCTCGTGATGTGAGAAGTGGGTCCGTTCGAGCTAGAAGAAGTAGAGCCTTGTGAAGAATGAAGAATAGGCTCTAACGAAGAAGAAGAAGATGAAGAACAAGAAGGTGAAGAAGATGAAGAAGAAGAGGGTGAAGAAGAACCACCGGCAGGGGTGTCATTATTAATACATACGTTATTGTGCAACACTTTTCCTGATCTCAATGTGGTCACAGCATTTACGTTATGATTCTGCTGTTCATATGCAACATGTGCGTGACCGGGATTTAGCAGTGGTTGAGATGGAAGCTTTCCCTTTTCTCGCTCGCTCAACGCAGCATTGAGTTGTGCAATTTGTGCCTCAATAGATTTGATGCTTTGATCGTGTGAGGTACTGTTTTGCACCAAAGATTGAATGGAAGTCTCCAACCTTGCTGCAGATTGCTTTAGGAACGCATCTAGACTTCTTTCTAGCGAGGTAACCTTATCATTATTTGGTTGAACAAAATTGTTTGGAGGGTAAGAGTTGTTGGGCACAAAATTGTTCATTTGGTTTTGGTAAGGTTGTGGGTGGAAATGTTGCTGGTATTGAGTTTGTGGAGGTGCTTGTTGTTGTGGAGGAGGAGGCCTTTGAAAGTTGTTGTTTCGTTGGAATTGCTGATTTTGATTCCAAGCAAAATTTGGGTGACTCCTCCAACCCTGATTATAAGTCGAAGAGTATGGATCATTTCTTTGTCGTTGCTGAAAGGCAGCATTGACGTGATCTTGTCCTTGAGCATGTGGATTGTAAGGACACTCTTCGGTAAGATGTGATGGATCCGAACAACAAGCACAAACAGTTCGTGGGGGCAAAGCAGGGGCAGGAGAAGGCGATGAGATTTTGGTCTCAATAGCTTCTAGCTTTTTCGTAAGTGCGGCCATTTCGGCCTTCATAGCTATCGACATATCTAGTTGATGTATGCCTGCCATAGACTGACCAATAGAAGAAGATGAGGTGGTCTTGGTGCTTTCTTACTGAAGTGTTTGTTCAACAAGATCGTCGAGAAACTGCCACGCTTCCTCACTAGATTTGGTTAGAAAGTGACATTGACAAATGGTTTCTAGCAACTGCTTCGTTGCTGGGTTCAATCCCTCGTATAAAGTTTGGCAAATTTGCCAATTTTCGATCCCATGGTGAGGGCATTGAACAAGTAGGTCTTTGAATCTTTCAAAACACTTCCAAAAGGGTTCGGAAGGAAGCTGGGAAAATTGTATAATCTCATTGCGAATTCTCGCAGTCTTGTGATGAGGATAAAACTTTTTAAGAAAAGCTTTAACAAACTCTTCCAAATTTTTAATTGAATGTGATGCTGTGCTGTATAGCCACTTCTCGGCTAAGTCACATAAGGTGAAAGGAATGACCCTTAGCCTTATAACATCATCTGATAACTGGGTTGTTTTCATCATTGCGCAAACGTTTTGGAATTTGTTTATGAAGATATAGGCATCTTCAGATTCCAGTCCGTGAAATTTTGGCAACATATTGATGAAGTGGGGTTTGATCTCAAAATTGTCCCTATTTGCCGGTGGGAGTGAAAGACAAGTAGGTAAGGCGGTGCGGATCGGGTAGAAAAGATCCTGGAGCGCGATTCGTTGGGGCGCTTCAACAGGCGGATGTTGCGGGTTATTCGCACCTAACAGAGATGGAATCAGTCCCGTGGATAAGGTGTTGTTAGGATTATATCCCGACATCCCTTCGGAGGAAGAATGTGAAGGTAAAGGTAAGGAAGTGGAAGGAATTTCGACTTCGGAGTCGAAACCTTTGTCGGTCGGTACCAACGATACATGGACTAATCGGGTTCTAGTGTCCCTAGTCCAACCGGACATACACTAAAGAGGTAGTGTAGTCAAAGAGATGAAAAACAGAATGTGGAGGTAAGAAAATGTCAATGAGAAGAAAGTGAGTGTAAGTGGTGTGCACGGATTTCTTAGCGACAAGTTGCAAGTTTTTGTAATTTTTTTTCTTTTTCTTTTTTTTTTAATTTATGTGGAGCTTTTTGCAAAAAAAGATTTTCGATAAAAGGCTTAGACACCGTTCAATCAACCACAAATGCACAATCAGGCCTAGATCTAGGGTCACCTAGGTCAGCTAGACAGCTCCTAACTGTTCCAAAGGGCAAGAAGTAGGACCTCAAACCGCCTCTTCACCGCCAATTGTGGCCAGGTAAGTGCCAGGTAAGTGGGAGGCTCTCCACCACGTAAGTAGTGGACCTAATTAAGTAACCACTTGCCTTAGACACACTTGCCTAGACACCACAAAGTCAGGTTAGGATCAACGGTCGATGCCTACAACTAGTCCTTTGTCCTATTGAGCGCGAAGTCCTTAGGGCTGAGTCTAATCTTTTTTAATTAATGATGGTCAATACAAAATGCCTTATGTGATTTCTGGGGTCCTGGAAAGGGTGATGAAATCCCCACCCAATTTGGATTGGTTTCAAGCCCCTTAAAGTCCAATTAAAAATATGCAAAGCAGTAACAATCACCTGCAATCAATTTTTAGCGCGGCGCAAAGAATCCTGCACAAGATCAATTATTGGAAGGGGGAGAGATTTTTTTAGCGCAAAGAATCCTGTAGAAGATTTTTCAGAGGAGATATTGGGATTTGCATAGGAGGAGAGAGAAAACTCACAGAGATTTTTCCACGTGCTGAATCGACCCCAAAACCGCGTTTCCGCCGCCAAAGGGTGCCTCCAGCCGCGGTTCCGCGCTTTCACTCGCTGACGTCACGATCCAGCCGCGTTTCCGCCGCCAGATGTGCGTTCCTGCCGCGGTTTCGCGGTTGAAGATGCGGCTCGGTTCCCAAAAATTTCTCTGCCCCTCTGGTTTGACTTTCCTCTGTTGTTCAGATGTAGGATTTTCTGTTTTGATCTCTGGATTTTTCCAGATCCGAACTCGTTCGTCGTTGCTACAAAATTCACACAAAAAACCCTTCAAACAATAAAAAGATGATAAATTTTTTATAATTTTTTAATTTTTCAGTTTTTATGATTTTTTTAATTTTATATTAACCCGATATTTCAAAAAGAAAATACTACGCCATCCCTGGCAACGGCGCCATTTGATTTGTAGAGATTTTTTAGATCAAAAATATTTTTTACCGCAATCAAGAACGGCGTCGCTTGGTAGCTAGTCGGTGAATACGGGTCGGTCCACAGGGATGTTGTGTATTTCCTAATTGTTCTAACGAGTTAATTCCAAATGGTGTTTGGATCTTTATCACTAAAACTAAGTTTACTTAGACTAGGATTAGAAATCTTGCTAGGGTTAGGTTTAGGTTAAGTTTGGAAAGTTAAAGATTTCCCACCTCTTTCAATGCCCTAAATTAGATCTCTTTAGGTGTTATGGTAATTATTAATAAAGGGGATTAGGACGATCGGGAAGAAACGATGTTTCTTCCTCTAGGTCCTTGTCCGTCCTTTCTTAATTCTTACTCTAACCTCCATGGAAAACGTGCACAACCGGTCTTTTATACTACGGGATCACCGTTACCTCATGGGTAGGGTGGCATAGGGAGCGGTATATGTATGTATGCATGGAGTCCTAATTATTAATATTGATGGGCAAGAAAGGGGTGAGAGATTTGCATCTCTCAAACCTTCCTTATTCCTAACCCTAACAAGCGAGGAACTACTCGCTCATTAAGGGATCTAAGAAAGACATGATTTTTATGAGTTTTTGATTTAAGAGATTAATTATCTAACTACTGCAGATCAATAAAAAAGTTCTAATCTAATTTAAACTAAGGCAGAGAATAAATTAAACTAGGGCAGAAATAAAAACTAAGAACTAGGGCAAAATAAAAGAAAACTACTTACAAAATTGATGCTCTCAAAACTTGAAGGAATTCTAAATTTTATTAATTGAAAAGATGCAAGACCTAAAACAAGTTTTGGGGATTCTCTTTATAGAGCATAGAAAACCCTAGGGTTACAATCGACGCACGTCTGCTTTTACAAATATACCCCTAGAAAGACTAGTCAACATGCCGCCAGACTCTATGGAAAATTTTCACCGATACGGGCGATACACGGTCGCGGAACCGCGGCCATAGGCCAGGTTTGGCCGCGGTTCCGCGGCCAAGTGAAGGGCTTGTGGGCTGATTTTTGGTCTGCTGCTTCTGGTTGTATTTGTCTTCCAGTTTCTTCAGTTGGTTCTTCAGAATGTCTTCTAGTTCTCTTCCAGATATCCACAGTGAATAATTATAGTGGACTTTTACCGTTGCTTCGTGTCGAAGTCTTGAACTTTGCGCTGCCGTTGTACTTTTGTGAACTTGTTCATTAATCTTCATTGTCCCTCAAAATGTAGGCACGATCAAGATTCCACCATTTATCTGTCGTAGTCTCACTTTTGTATCATCTTTTCATCAATTTCACTGTTTTTGTTCCGAGAACCTGTAACCTGCAACTATGTAGCAGACATGGGTCAAAAGCACCTGTTTATTTTGTAAAATGTATAAGAATGAGGAATATAATAATGCAAAATTATGGTATGAACAACACCTTAAGGGCTTTATCAACATGTATCTGAGAGACAGTATAATAATACTAAGTGCACATGTTAAGATAAAGAGTAACCAGATAGCATACTATCATGTCGAGCAAGAAAATCCTCTCTATATATGTCTAAGCATCCACTATAATATACATCAATGTACAATAATGGCCTATAGGGCATACATATCCCTAACAATTTTCCACTTGCACTAAGGCCGGTTGTTGTAGTATCTCATACCCAACATCCCAAATAGTCTCTCAAATTGCGTCTGAGGGAGGGCCTTCGTGAGTGGATCTGCTACGTTGTCTTCCGTGTCAACTCTCCTGATCTCGATCTCCCGATAATCAACTATCTCCCGGATCAGGTGATACCGCCTAAGAATATGTCTGGATCTCTGATGGGACCGGGGTTCCTTGGGCAAGGCCACAGCTCCATTGTTATCACAATACACAGGTATTGGATGCTCAATGGATATAACCACACCAAGTTCAGCTATGAACTTCTTCATCCAGACAGCCTCTTTGGCAGCATCGTTGGCAGCGATGTATTCAGCCTCCATCGTCGAGTCTGCTACGGTATCTTGCTTGGAACTCTTCCAACATACCGCCCATCCAATGAGGGTAAAGACAAAACCCAAGACCGACTTACTGTCGTCCTTATTACTCTGGAAGCTCGAATCGGTAAATGACTCCACCTGGAGTTCACCGTTACGATATACCGAGAAAATTTCTTTAGTTCTTCTCAAGTACTTAAGAATGTTCTTCACTGCTGTCCATTGGTTTTTCCCATGATCTGATTGATACCTACTCACTACACCTAGCGAGTAAGCTACATCCGGTCTGGTACACAATATCACATACATGATTGACCCGACTGCCGAAGCATAGGGTATCCCTTGCATGCAGGCCCTCTCCAAATCAGTCTTGGGAGACATCTCTTTGGATAGAGTGATTCCAAAGCAAGCAGGTAAATTACCACGCTTAGAATCTTCCATACTAAACCTCTTTAGTATGGTGTCTATGTACCTGGATTGGGACAATCCCAACATCCGTTTAGATCTATCTCTATAGATCTTAATCCCTAAGATGTAGAAGGCATCACCGAGATCTTTCATGAAGAACTTGTGTGATAAGAAGAGCTTGACCGAATGTAGTATAGGAACATCGTTTTCTATCAAGAGTATATCATCCACGTATAATACGAGGAAGACAACCTTACTCTCTACAACCTTCTTGTATATATAAGGTCCATCTACGTTTTTAATAAAGTCAAACTCTTTGACAGCTTCATCGAAACAGATGTTCCAGCTCCGTGATGCCTGCTTTAATCCGTAAATTGATTTAAGCAGCTAGCATACGTTTCCGCTGCTCCCACTATATTCGAAGCCCCTTGGCTGTATCATGTACATGCTCTCTTCTAAATCACCATTTAGAAAAGCGGTCTTGACGTCCATCTGCCAGATTTTATAGTCATGGTATGCAACGATGGCAAGTAGAATCCTGATGGACTTAAGCACAACGACAAGAGAAAAGGTTTCATCATAATCGACACTAGGCCGTTGACGAAAACCTTTTGCTACAAGTCTAGCTTTGAAAGTCTCAACTTTTCCATCTACACCAATTTTCTTCTTAAAGATCCACTTACTCTCGATGGGTTTTACCCCTTCAGGAGCAACTTCCAAAGTCCATACTTTGTTGGTGTACATGAATTCCATCTCGGATCGCATAGCATCCAGCCATTTCACAGAGTCCCCACTGGTGATGGCCTGCTCGAAACTAGTTGGGTCATTATCTTCCATGATGCAATCCTCACTCCTACCGTCAATGAGAAAACTGTAGTATCTCTCAGATGGATGAGGAACCCTACTAGATCTGCGGAGTGGCTGGGGTACATTAGGGACTATCGAATCCTCCGGTTTCACCAAATTGTCAGTTATAGCTGTAACTTCCTCCAGTTCTACCTCATTGCCACTAATTTATTTCACAGAAATTCCTTTTCTAAAAAGGTAGCATGTTGAGCAACAAACACTTTTTGTTCCTCAGTGTGGTAGAAAATATGTCCTCGCGAATGTTTGGGATATCCTACAAACTTACACAGAACCGACCTTGCCTCGAGCTTGTCCGGATTTTGCTTTTTGACATAAGCCGGACAACCCCATATCTTAATGTAATTAAAACATTGTCTCTTCCCCTCTCATATCTCATATGGAGTGGTAGGTACTGATTTGGTTAGAACCCTATTCAATAGGTATGCAGCTGTGATAGATCGATTGAATTGTGAAGTTATATGGAATGAAAAGTTTATCACAATCAAAGAATTTATACCGCAATCAATAACGGTGTCGAAGTAGTTTCGTTAATGAGAATGGATCGTCTACTGAGATGCGAGTACTTATTCTTTCATGCTTTATGTTCCCCGCCGAAAACTCGAGAAGACGCGGTGAACGTCTTCCCTGAATTTCAGGGCAGACGCTAATTGGTGCTATCCGTCCACCTCTCCGAAGATGCCAAGTTGATTTATGGAACCATGTATCGAAGGTTTAAACGGATGCGGCCGATGTAGCAGACTTCGTCAGATTCCCCCTCATTTGAGGGGTTTTTGATTGTGGGGACGCTCTTCCCTGCAGGCGCAAGCCCCTGCAGTTAATTACACTACCGCATCGCGGTAACCACTTTCTCCTTCTCCATATGGTCACTTCGTGTCGTAGGTGTTTGTTTTGTTTTTGGTTGCCCGTGGATTGTATACGGAGACTAATTTATGTTGTCGCCCGTAAGGCGTGGATTAGTCCAAATCCGTATCTTCTTAGATTTGGGTTTGGGGGTTGGGTTTAAGGATACGTTAGCCTCATTTGAGACTAAGATCAACTTAAACGTATGTTAAGGACACGTTAGTCTAATTTTTAGACTAAGATCAACTTAACGGGATCGTTTAGATCCAATAAAAGAGCAATTGGACTCTATTGTTTAGTTTAGGGACATTGCGGTCAAATGTTAGTTTAACGACATTACGGTCCATTGTTAGTTTAAGGACATTACAGTCCGTTGTTAGTTTAAGGACATCTCGGTCCAATGTTAGTTTAAGGACATCTCGGTCCAGGTTAAGGACATCATAGTCCATGAGTTTAAGGACCTCACAGTCCAGGTTAAGGACATCATAGTCTATGAGTTTAAGGACCTCACAGTCCAGGTTAAGGACATCATAGTTCATGAGTTTAAGGACCTCACAGTCCAGGTTAAGAACATCATAGTCCATGGGTTTAAAGGGACCCCACAGCCCGAGGTTAAGGACATCATAGTCCATGGGCTTAAGGACCCCACAGTCCAGTTTACAGACATCATAGTCTATGGAATGTATGGTTGTCGGGACCCTTCACCTCTCTGAAGACGTTGAAGGATTACAACGACAAATATCAGAGGAGTTCAGAGATGTACCCTTAAACCGATGTGAGTTGGTTGAAAGATCTGTAGTCCAATTTGGGACTAAGATCTGTTGAAATATTTATGAGCAGGTGGGCTCAATTAATATAAGTTGAGGACTTATGGCCAATATTGGGCTAAGTCCAATCAGGTTAAAATGTTTAACATTTTATTCTGGCTATTGAGCATTTATTTGGGCTTGGCCCTGACAGTGCTTTTGTCTTTGCGGAATGCTGAGCATTCCTCATAGCCTTGGGCTTATCAAAGAACAATTTATATTCTGTCAGCGCAACACGTGGCGCGCCAGGAGCTTTGCGCCAATTAAAGAGCGCAGTGCGCTTCTGCCACGTGGCGTACATACAAGGGACACGTGTCGCACTCAGCGCCAAGCGCTAGATGATGAGCGCACGATGCCAATTTATGAGCGCTGAGCGCTAATCCATGAGCGCATTGCGCTTTCAATTTAGTGGCGCACGCGTGAGTGACACGTGGTGCGCTTGGCGCTGAGCGCCATCCCATGAGCGCAGTGCGCTATTTCAGAAGCGCAAAGCGCAAGTTGTTTAATTGGCGCATACGTTGTTGACACGTGGTGCATTTGGCGCTGAGCACCGATCCTGGGAGCGCAGAAGCGCAGTTCAAGAGTGCAAGGTGCATTTCAAGAGCGCAAAGCTCATTTGATCAATTTTATGATCTGGGAACAAATTTATGTTCTTTTAAAATAGACTTTTTCTCAAGATTTAAGAACAACAGTTCTTATTTTTGCAGGAGATACTTCAATCTCTTGTTTTGATGAAAGGCTTTGCCTTTATAGATCCATGATCCGTGAGAAGAATATGTTCTTCTTTTATTTTATGATGAGATCTTTTGATCTCTTTTGTGAAAAACTTTTTGTCTTGAAGATCTATGATCTTTTTAAAAGAAAAGAATTCTTCTTTTTATAAGATGATTTCATCTCTGTGTTCATCATTCATTATCTTTACCTTGAATAAGTATCTTCTTGCAAGAGCTTGCTCTTTATCTTTGAATTTCTCAAAGTTTATAGGGGGGGAGGGTTTCTCTATATTAGACTTGAAGTCTTGGGGCCTTTATATAGGGCAAGTTGATTTGTTGAATCGGTTAAAGAGATCTCTCTCTGATTAATTTGGGGATGTTTCCCCACCATTGGATCTTCGATCCTAGGGCTTCTGTTTTACAGAAGACAATCTTCTTGTTTTTAACAAGATTGGAAAATCTTTCCATAACAGAATTTAATTTTGATGAATGATTTATCATTATTATTAGATCTTTTGATCTAACGGTGGGGAGCTTTTTAATTCCAGCGCTAGCGCACCCGTGCTTTGCACGTGGTGCGCTGCTCAGAGCGCGGCGCACCTTGCGCTAGCGCACCTATGTTTGACACGTGGTGCGCAGCGCGCCTAGCTCTAGCACACACATGGTGCGCTGCCTAGGGCGCAGCGCACTTGGCGTTGCATCTGAAGCGCCGCTTCAAAATTTTTTTTAAATTCGAATTTCAAACAGAGCTTTGCTCTGATTGGGGGAAACAAATGCCCCCCCTCCGTTGCGCTCACGTGGCCCATACGTGAGTGCATCGGTGGCAGTATCTGCGCCCTTGGATCAACTCAGAATTTGAAGAGGCGATTCAATGCCTATAAATAGGACCTTTGGTCCTTTAGATGATTCTGTTCATCTTCTTTCTTTGAGAATTTTTGTTTAGAGCATAGCTCTTCTGTTTAAGAACTTTTCAAGAGTAAAAACTCTGTTAAAATTTTAGGTAATTTTTTTTAGATAATCTAGGGTTTTACCCATTAACAGAGCCTTGTTCTTCATAGATCTTTGATCTAAAGAAAACCCTTTTTTTTAGGGTTTCATAAACAGAGCTTTGCTCTCTTGAACCCATAGATCTAAGGAGATCTTGTTTCAGGGTTTCTTAACCCATGAACAGAGCTTTGATCATAAAGAACTCTTAGAGTTTGTTCATAGATCTTGGAGATCTTTGAATTTTTAATTCATAAAAATTGATTTTAATTTTTTTCTGTTGGGTTTTTCCATCATCAATTTTTTCCAGAGCAAGGCTCTTGAGGAATTTTGATTCCCACATGATCAGAGTTTGACAAGTGTCACTCTGTCATAGAGCATTGCTCTCAAAGAGAGATTTACTCCTCTTCCCGAGGGATCTCTCATTTAATGAGAATTTTCTTGAGGATCTCCTCACTTAATTAACAGTCTTATCAAATGATGAGGCTGTTTTATTAATTATTAATTGATGAATTGTCATCTAGATTTTGTGGGCCCCCCTTTGGTCCCTCTCCACTGCATTGTAGTGGAGTACAAATTTTAAAATACCAAGTGTCAGAATTATAGTACCGACAGTTGACTTTTGTCCCTTTTTGCGCAGACGACATGTCTTTCGACACTTCCTTTCCGTTCATCCGATCAGAAGGCGGATTTCCTGAGGCGCCTGTAGACCGAGAGGTTCTCGCGCTAATCAAAGACCACGACCCGGAATACAAGAATCTTCACCTGTGGGGTAGATGGTACAATCAGATTATCAGAGGCCGCCGGAACTTTTCTTGTGCGACGCCTTCGGAGCCTATCTCGGCGATCCTGTATGCAGATGCACCCCCGGTGAACTATGCCGTGGAGGTGGTTAATTGGACTTCGGAGGGTCTCCTTCAGCCTTCGATCGCTGCAGTACCCGTGCAGCCGGCGGCGGCTTTGGATACCCTAGGGCGACGCATATGTCAGGGCGAGTCGCGCCCTTGGGGACAGCCCTACATTATCAGGCTAACACCCCATCATCCGGCCGGGTACTTGCAGTGGGCCCGGTATATCTTGTCGGCAAAGAAATCACAGCTGCTAAAGCTCGGCTTATACCCTGCGGTCTACGCTTTCTTGTTCCAGTATTCTGCACCTTCCACATGGTGGATCAAGGCGTTTTTGGAGCAGTGGAACATCCCGACCCATACCTTCCTCCTATTGGATAGATAGGTCTCCATTTCCTTGGAAGAATTTACCGAGGTTTCTGGTTTACCGGTTAGGGGGGAGCACTACGAGGAGCTGCTTCCTCCGGATGAATATGTTTTTGCCACCAAGCCAGTAATGATGGGCCTTACCCCACAGAACGCTATTCAGCACCAGTTCCCAAGTCTGATAAAGGTGTTGAACATATATGAGAGCCTCTTCCTTGAATCCGGAGGCCGAGGGATCAGCTTTGCGGACTTCATTGCCCGTTTTCTTCGCCCGTAAATTTTGTCGCGACAAGGCGAAAAGTTTGCTAAACTTGATGATCCCTTCGGCTTTGGCTTGGACCGTCGGCCGATACTGGAAGCTGATCAAAATGGTTTCTTTCTTCCTGACGTCGCGATCGTCCCTCTGTCGCCGCTCCGGGCATTGATGAGGAAGCGTTCTTTCTTGGGTTCCTCAGTTTATGGTTAAGCTGGTTCGCGCTTCCTATGCATCCTCGTTACATGAGGCCTTCCATCTTCTACCCCGCGCATACCATGGTTGCCGGAATACAAGTGGCCATCGGGATCGCCGGGTTAGCCCACCTATATCACGGTCTTAGCTTAGCAGCGGATACCACTGAACCAGTGGTGCATCCTGCCAACTTCCCAATGCATTACTTCATTTCATCGATGGAGCTGCACGTGCTTGGGGTCTTTGGCATCCACAAAAGACCTTCTTTTTACGACAGATGCAAGTTCCCACGGATAATGCGGCTGATTGACGCCTCCATCGTGAGTCCGTCACCACGGGACGCTAGGGGCTTGCTCCTCCATCCGCGCACGGTTGGAGATGGTATGTCTTTCACAGACAAAGTCTTGACCATCGGCCATGAAAATTCAAAGGCGGTGCTGTCATTGCGAGACATTTTTAAAGACGGGGCCTCTGTGTTGAAAGCCTGAAAGATTCTTCATTTGTACTCCATCAGGCCGGGCTTTCTTGTATTCAGGCAAAATGATGCGGCGCTATTCATGAGATACAACCCACATTGTTTTGCCCAGCAGTTGAGTTACAATCAGGGAGTCCCGCTGGAGGCTTTCCTGGTAGATCCTGCTGCCACCAAAGAGGGAATGTGGAGCGCACTGCATCATTTCGTGTGCTTGAACATGGGGTCTCACTTCTTTATCAGCGAACCGAGTTGTGTCCCGAAGGCCCTTAATGTACACGTGGCCTGGTACCAACATTCAATGGGAGCTGTTATCAGGGAGGAGAAGCGACTGCTGCTTGACCGCAAGGGTGCACCCCCTGCTGGTGATCGGAACGTCCCTTTGAAGCGACGAACCATTGTCCTCCCTCCGCTAAGAGAAGCTGCTGTGATTGAAGTCCCGCACGACAGGCCTAAGCTACCAGTGCCCCGTGATGCCGTGGAGACGGTGAATGTACTACCGGTGCCCCGTGCTCCCGTGGAGACGGTGAATGTAGCTTCTCCTGAGTCTGGCGTGGGTTCAGATATCGGGACTCATTCCCCAAAGTGCCCACCAAGCGTAAGCTTGTGCTGGATGCGACTGGAGCTCGCTCGCAGAAGAGGAAAAAGAAGTCGCTCTTCTCTGCCGACGTCGTATTTGGTCAGGAGCCTCATGCTCCTTATAGTGAGGGCTTGGGCGAATATGGGACCAACGAAGGTCTATTCATAGCGCCGGACGATACTGATCTCGAGGCCGCCATTGCAGCTTCTGTGCGATCAGCAAGACACAAAGCGGGAATGGCCATCCTCGTGCAATCAGGTAAATATAAGCCGTAACTTTAGTCATTGCATTATATTTTTGTAATCATGTTTTTACCGACACTTTTCCTTCTTTAACATGCATTTCCACCGAAGAAGCTCTCGCGGCTTCTCTCAAGACTTTCGAGGAGGAGGAGAGGGTTCGAGCATCGCTGGGCATTGGTATATCTCGGCTCATTGCATCTTCATTCTCCTTTCTTATGGACAATCTGACCCCTTCTTTATCTTATCGCAGGGACTACAATGCCAACCTCGTAAGGTGATGCGAAGATGCTTCCCGGGCCATCCATCGAAGTCCCGGCCTCCTCAGCACTGTCGAAAGAGGCCTTACTCAAACGACCGATGACGGATGCCATAACGGCTCCAGAGGTAACCCTTGGCGCGGATGATGACGTCCTATTGATGGAGGCTTCTAGAAGATCCGCTCTGACGGCCCGAGCGGAAAGGAAGTGCAGAATGCGCGCGGCAAGGGAGCGTAGTGCTGCCTTGGCCGCGGGTGTAGGTTCGAGCACCGCTACCCCTGCCCCTACTCCTTCAGAAGATGCTCCGGCTGCTTTGTCCACCGCCCACAGACAGGCAACACGTGCGGCTCGGGAAGCAATCGGAAGACCAACTCAAGGTAACGTGACATTGGGTTCTTTTGTCAAAGTTCTAACTTTCAGGTTCTCATATATCCTATCTTGCAGGGCCGAGTCTTGCCGAAGAAGTGGCGGCAACCACTGAGCCTGGGGTAGCGGTAGAGAAGATAGCCACGATCACCGAACCCGAGGCAGTGGTAGGCGAGATGGCTACAATCGCCGAGCTCGAGGTAGCGGTGGGTGAGATGGCGGCAACCGCTGAGCCTGAAGTGGCCACCCTTTCTCAAGAGTCTGGAACTACTCCAATCGTCGCTCTTTCCCCTTGCGACTCCCTATTGTTGCCGGGCACTGCGAGTATCATGACGATTCTCGTGGAGTCGGGGGATGAAACCACGGGCGGCGAAACCATTCCGATGGAGGAGGGTGAAGCAGTCGTTGTATCAAGTGACGCCCTTGTCGCGGTTCCGACCGGTGACTCACCACGTAGATCTTGGGTCATTGCTTTTCTTTTTATTCTGCAATCCCTTTCAATCTCTCCTGACAGTATTTCTCTCGTTTCTAATGCAGGCGTGGCGAGCGTTGAGGTTGTGCCACCTGAGGAAGCATCACCAGTTATTGCTTTGACGGTGGTTGCCCCTCTGTCTTCTCTTATATCTTCTCAAATGTTGGAAGGTATGTGTTTGTGATAAATTTGAATCGGGGACAGCATCTTTCGTGTACTGACCATGTATCATCGTGATCTCGCAGGAGTTCTTTTTGATCATTTGTATCAGATGCTGAACCCTCACTTCTCTTTCCCGTCGGAGATTAGTCCGCCCGCTGGTGTCGGTGAGTATCTTTCCTAACCGTCGTCCTTTCTTTTCTTTAACGGGCAGTCACGTTATTGCTAATTCTTCTTTGCATTGCTTGTAGCCTTACAAATTGAAGGAGGGGTCAAGGGTATCGCCGCGCCACCGGAACTCCCAGCTTTGCCCCCTGTTGCAGCCGGTATAATAAACTCTTTTGTTCATATATATTATTTTATTTCTTAAGCCGACATCTGATTGTGATTTGTTTTGTAGCGGTCACATCGACTCCAGCCCTATTCGAGTCTCGCGTTATAATGCCGGTAGGGCCCTTTTCCAGACGTCCATCCTCAAAGGGTGCTGTGACCAGTCTGCGTATGTTGAGCGATTATATCGAAGAGCTTGACGCGGAGGCCCCTACGTTTGCTGTAGATTTTGCTGCCGAAGTTAATCCAATACTGGCGACGCTTGTGAACTTCCATAACGAAGGCGTCGTTGAGTCTTGGGTTAACCACTGCAGGAAGATTGAGGCCTGCCTGCATGAGCTTGAGCTTATGCGTCCTGCCCCTGAGATTCAGGCTTTGAACTCCCAGCGGGCCGCATGGGTCGAGCAGAGTGTGTCCTTCCCCCGCCATTTCGAACAAGAAGCGACCTTGATGCGGAAGGAACGCAAGGAGGCTTCGGGTGAATCTTCCCGGCTGCGCGCCCAAGTTAAAGCGAACGCCACGCAACTGAGAGCTGTTTTTGACACCTTGCAGCAATGTATCTCGGACGGGCTTGTATTGAGGCGGAAGCTCGACTCTATCGAGCGGGTTACGCAGAGTCACGAAGCTGCCCAACGGGAAATCGATGAGAAGATTTCATCATGTTGCAGCAAAGGGCTCGAATTGAAGCGGAGCTGGCCGCGGCGGCTGACCACGAGAAGGCGCTGAAAGGGGTGCGAGAGCAGCTTGCGGACTTATTGAAAACGCTTCCTTCTCAGTAGCTGTTTTGCTTGTAATCTTTGAATAACATGTATCCATTTTTTGTTCTTTCATACGATTCAACTTGTACTACACTGAATCCATGAATAAAAGATACACATTTTTTTTGTTCTATTACTGCTTTCTTCTCTTTTCTTTGTTGCCGGCTTGTTTCTTTAGTAAGCGTAGCCTGTGAATGATAGAGAGCATTCCGTCTTGAACTCTTTGAGAGGTAGTGATGGCTTAGGAAGCAGGTTCAGATCTGCTACCTAAGACTTTTCAACTTCATGAGCCGTGAGGGTCTCATAAAGACTTTTCTCCCTACGAGTCGAGAGGATCTCGTAGGTGTATTTTCTCCTTAGGAATCATGAGGATTCCTAAGTGCGTTTTCCCTTATAAGTCGTAAGGATCTTATAAGAGAGTTTTCTTCCTTATGAGTCAAGAGGACCCGTAAGTGTTTAACGAGATTGACATTATCCGCATTTCACGGCGTCAGAAGTTGTTCCGGGCATTTCCCACTGGGTCAAGGTTAACTTTGGCCATGTTCCACGGAGTCATTGGATGACGTATTTTCGAGGCGGGGTCATGTGGATGACGTGTTTCCGTGATGGGGTCATGTGGATGACGTGTTTCCGCGACGGGGTCATTTGGATGACGTATTTCCGCGACGGGGTCATGTGGATGACGTATTTCCGCGACGGGGTCATGCGGATGACATATTTCCGAGACGGGGTCATGTAGATGATGTATTTCCGCGACGGGGTCATGTAGATGACGTATTTCTGCGACGGGGTCATTTGGATGACGTATTTCCGCTACGGGGTCATTTGGATGACGTATTTCCGAGACGGGGTCATGTAGATGACGTATTTCCGAGACGGGGTCATTGGATGACGTGTTTCCGTGACGGGGTCATGTGGATGACGTATTTCCGAGACGGGGTCATATAGATGACGTATTTCCACGATGGGGTCATTTGGATGACGTATTTCTGCGACGGGGTCATGTGGATGACGTACTTCCGCGACGGGGTCATGTGGATGACGTATTTCCGAGACGGGGTCATGTGGACGACGTATTTCCGCGACGGGGTCATGTGGACGACGTAGTTCTGCGACGGGGTCATGTGGACGACGTACTTACTCGACGGGGTCATGTGGATGACGTATTTCCGCGACGGGGTCATGTGGATGACGTGTTTCCGAGACGGGGTCATGCGGATGACGTGTTTCCGCGACTGGGTCATGTGGATGACGTATTTCCGTGACTGGGTCATGTGGATGATGTGTTTCCGCGACGGGGTCATGTGGATGACGTGTTTCCGCGACGGGGTCATGTGGATGACGTATTTCCGCGACGGGGTCATGTGGATGACGTATTTCCGTGACGGGGTCATGTGGATGACGTTGCGTCTGTTGTAATGAGATGAATATCGAAGTGGTCTCCAGGTTGTCTGTGAATCATCGAGATTTGGCTTCTTCTTCTGATGGAGCCTGGGAAGGGAAGGTGTGATTCCTTCTTTGTTTGCGCCTCTGGATTGTATACAGGGATTGGTGTGATATCACCTGTAGGGCATAAATTTCATTTTTCTTTATTTCTTTCCGCGATGCTCTATCATTTCAGGTTTTATATCGCGAAGGTCGCGATTGCCCAATCATTTCGGCTATTTTTCGCGGTGCCCAATCATTTCGGCTATTTGTTTTATTTTTACTCGCTGCTTTTTATTGCGCGTTGCCCAATCATTTTGGCTATTTTTGTATGCATACATTTTTACTTGCTGATTTTGTTGCAAGTTGCCCCATCATTTCGGCTATTTCGTATGCATGTGCGGCTCGCTGGCTTTTTTGCTGCAAGCTTAGAATTAGACACCGATTTCGGCACCAGCACCGCTACAACTGGGATATTGCCAGGAGCGAATCATCATTTTCCCCCGTCGATGTCGAACAAAGGTGGCTTAGCGAACAGGGTTAAGATCCCGTCGACTAAGGCTTTTGACTTCATGAGCCGTAAGGGTCTCATCAAGGTATTTCTCCCTGCGAGTCGTGAGGATCTCGTAGGTGCGTTTTCTCCTTAGGAATCGTGAGGGCTTCTAAGTGTATGGCTTCTCGTAAGTCATAAGGATCTTACAAGAGTGCTTTCTCCTTATAAGTCGAGAGGACTTACAAGGGCTGTTCATTGTGCAAACATATTCCTAGTCACGGCTGGAACTTTGTTAGGGAAATATTTATTCCCGCCTGTGGATTGTATACAAGGGTCAGCATTGAGCCGCTTGTAGGGCAGTGTTAGAGGTTGTGGTGGCCGCTTAAGAACAGGTTCAGATCCCTATAGCTTAAGACTTTTGAATCTTATGAGCCGTGAGGTCTCATAAGAGAGTTCTCCTTACGAGCCGTGAGGATCTCGCAAGTGTAATTTCTCCTTAGGAATCGTGGGGATCCCTAAGTGTGTTGCTCCCTTGTGAGTCGTAAGGATCTCACGCAGGTGGTTTCTCCTCACAAGGTCGAGAGGACCTTGCAAGTGTCTTTTAACGAGGTTGTGCCCTTTCGGGTTTTTATAAAAACTCGCTGGTAGCCCTGCTGTTTTTACTCACGGAGCCCTTTCGGGTTTTCATCCGTGCCCATTTTGCTTATGGACATACCGTTTTCTTTTTCTTTTTTTTATTCTTTTCTCTTTTTTTGTGTCAGCCTTGGGATGCTGCAGTCTATAGTAGTTTATCGACGTCTCGGTCAACAACCAGTTTTAGAACATAGTGGTCTATTGTTAGTTTAAGGACGTTTCGGTCCGTCGTTAGTTTAAGGACGTTTCGGTCCATTGTTAGTTTTAGGACATTTCGGTCCGTTAGCCGGCTACTACTTATAGAGTTTGGGCTTAGGAAGATAGTGAGCGGACATAGTCGTCGTCATCTATCATTGACCTAGGCCGTGACTCGTCAGGCGTAGTACTTTTTCGGGAAGCGACCATTTATTGGCCTGAAGGGCCTTTCGCCATGCATGTCCATGAGTAGATAGGCCCCACCCTGGTAGACTTTGTCTATGATATACGGGCCTTCATAGTTTGGCTCGAATTTCCCCCGTTTGGCACGATTGGGGATCATAGGTCTTTTAACCACTAGCACGAGTTCGCCTTGGCAGAATGTCCTCGGCCTAGTCAATCTTTCGTATGAGCGCGTCATCTTTGCTTTATAAGCCTCCATATTTTGTTGCGCTATGAGCCGGGTTTCATCAAGGGCATCGAGCTCCTCAAGCCAAAGGTGAGCATTCTCTTCGTCCGTTAGCTCGTAATGATCTGCCATTCGCAGAGAGGGTAACTCTATCTCGAGGGGGAGTACCGCCTCTGTACCGAATACCAATGCATACGGCGTTGTGTTAGTGGCCGTTTTGAATGTAGTTCGATACACCTAGAGTGCTTCATGCAGTCTCTCATGCCAGTCCTTCTTATTTCGCGACACCGTCTTTTTTATGATCTTCGTCAAGGTCTTGTTAAAAGCCTCAGCCATACCGTTAGCTCGAGGATTATAGATTGAAGAGTATCTCCAGTCTATGGTATGCTGTTGTGCGAAGCAGCTGATCTTGTAGCTTCTGTAGGCTGGCCCGTTATCGGAGATGATCCGTCGCGGAGTGCCGAACCGATAAATGACGTCCGTCTTGAAGAAATGGAGGATGTTCTCCATCTTCACTTCCCTCAACGGTACTCCTTCTGCCCATTTGGAGAAGTAATCAGTTGTTGCCAAAATGAATCGATGTCCTCTGGACGATGCTGGTTCGATGGGGCCGATTATGTCAGTCCCCCATATTTCGAACAGTCAGCTAGCCACTGTCGGATGTAGTGGATTCGGATGCTGATGGATAAAGTCCCCGTGAATCTGGCACGAGTGGCACCGCTTCGCATATTCGAGGCAGTCTTAGATCATCGTGGGCCAATAGTAGCCCATCCGTTTGATCTTCAGCTTCATCTTCGGGCCGGCTTGGTGAGAACCGCAGAGTCCGTTGTGAGTTTCTTGGACGACTCTCTTTGCCTCTCCATGTCCCAGGCATCTTAACCACATAAAATCAAATGATCTCTTATGCAGAGTATTATTGACGAAAGCAAAAGACAGAGCTCGTTTCAAAAGCTGATGTCTTGAGGACGCATCTTCAGGTGTTCGACGGGATTTGAAGTAGTCTACAAAGAATTCTCTCCAATCCGTAACCTTTTCCTGGTCTTTTATTTGCAGAGTCATTTGCTCGGTCGCTCCCTTTTCTTCGGATGACTCCGAAGATATTTCTGCCGGTGCAAGAACTCGACGGCTTTGCACAACGATTCTCACGTTATCGAGGTTCTCGTCGGCCAGTTCTTTAGCGAGCTGGCTAATGCGTCCGCCTTGCTATTTTCCGCACGCGGTATACTTTCCAGCGTGTAGGAGGGAATTTGAGTCAGTAATTGCTGTACTTTCTCTCCGTACTTCACCAACTCTGGCTTGCACGTTTGGTAGTCGCCGTTTACTTGACTAACGACCAGCTGGGAGTCTCCGTATATGAGCAGGTTTTCAATTCCCATGTCGATAGCGATCTCGAGACTTGCTATCAAAGCTTCATACTCGGCTTCATTTTTTGTCCTCGGCTCTGTCAAGGAGAAGGCGAAGCGCATTATTCCTCCTTGTGGAGTCACGAAGATGAGGCCTATCCCTGATTTGATTATGGGAGTGCTTTGTCTGCGCTTCTTCATGGAAGACGCTCCATCAAAATAGAGTTCCCACCGGGTATCATTCTCTCTTCTCTCTTTGTCGATCGTGTCAAACGCATGTTCGTCTGGCAATTCGCAGTTCAAGGGAGAGTCAGCAGGTATCGGATGCTCAGCAAGGAAATCGATGATGGCCTGGCCTTTCACTGCCTTAAGAGACCGATAAGTTATCGAGAACTCCATCAAGAGCAAGGCCCACTTAGCGAGTCGTCCTGTTAATATGGCCTTTGACATCAAATATTTGAGGGGATCCACCTTTGATATGAGATGCACCTCATGTGCTAATGCATAGTTTCTGAGCTTTGTTATTGCGAAGATCAATGCCAGGAAGTGTTTTTCAATGGGAGAGTAATTGCTTTCTGCCCCCAGTAGAACTCGACTCAAATAGTAGAGGGCTCTCTCCTTCCCTTGGTCGTTCTCTTGTGCCCACAGCGCGCCTAAAGAACCTTCGAGGGCCGTTGTATACAGAATGAGAGGCTTTCCCTTGACCAGAGCGGTCAGCACCGGCGGATTCTGTAGGTATTGCTTAATTTCATCCAGTGCGCCTTGGCATTTGCGATCCCAGACGAACGGGGTTCCCTTTTTTATCAAGTGACTGTAGGGACGACATTTGCCGGAGAGATTGGCTATAAATCGCTGGATATATGCGAGCTTTCCTTGGAGAGACCGTAGCTGTTTGAGAGTTCTTGGCGGGGGAATTTCCATGATCGCCTTGATCTTCGACGGATCTATCTCAATGCCTCGGTGTCGGATGATGAATCCTAGGAATTTGTCCAAGGAGACTCCGAACGCGCATTTGAGAGGGTTCATCTTTAAGTTGTATTGCCGAAGGCGTTGGAATATGGTCTTCAGATGCTCTAAATGTTCCTCGTATGATTTTCTTTTTACTACGGGGTTGTCGATATAACATTCGACGATTTCATGTATGAGGCCATCGAAAATATTCTTCATGGCCCTCTGATAGGTGGCTCCGGCGTTCTTAGACCGAAAGGCATCACCTTGTAACGGAATATGCCCAAAGGGGTCCGGAAAGCGGTGTGCTTCTGGTCCTCAGGATGCATCTTTATCTGATTGTATCCTGACGAGCCGTCCATGAAGGAGAAAACTTCATGAGTGGACGTATTGTCTATCATCATCTCGGTAACTGGCACCGGGAAATCGTCTTTCGGGCAGGCTTTATTGAGATCCTGAAAGTCCACACATATGCGCACCGTCCCATTCTTCATCATCACCGGAATGATGTTGGCAATCCAGTCAGGATACTGAACCTCTTGGATGAATCCAGAGTCGATTAGCTTCTTGACCTCGGCGTTGATGGTCATCTCAAGCTCGATACGTATTCTTCTCGGTGCTTGTTTGATCGGCTTGACGTCCGGAGATATTGCCAATTTGTGGACATCAATCTCTGGATCTAGTCTTGGCATCTCGGAATAGTTCCATGCAAAGCAATCTTTATGTTCCATGAGCACGTCCTTTAGCGTAGCCACCCTTTCTTCAGACAACAGCTCACTGACGAATATCGGCCGCGGGTCAGTTGCCGTCCCCAAATCAATCTTTCTGAGGTTGTCTGCAGTAGTATGTATCCCATCTTCCAGCTCTTTTGACGCCGGTGGAAACTCTGAGATTACCTCGTCATCATCGTTTTCGAAGCACCAGGGGAGGTCATTCGTATTCTTAGGCTCTTCTTCTGACAACATTATCATATGTACGAGATCGCTTCCAAGACCGATGTTGATTTGGTTCTACTCTCGCGGCTTTGGGTTCATGCTTCTGCGGCGGGGTTACCCTCCAGTTGCTAGATAGAGAGAACCTGCCTTGCTGATACTGGTCTTCTACCTAGTCTTTAAATGTGAAGCAATCTTCGAGAGGATGCCCTATTGCCCTGTGATAGGAGCAATAGTTCGGGTGAGAGACTTCGCCTGCTTGCTCGGGATGCTTGGACTCCGGGAGCGTCATCATCTGGTGTTTCATGACAAGATCGAATATCTTCTTTGTCTTGTCTTGAGGAAAAGAATATTCTCGACCCATTTTCTTTAAAAGAGACGAATCCGAATTGTTCGATTCCTGATCGCGTGGCTTCTTGGTGTTGGAGATAGTGCCCTCAAAGTCAATTATTGGATCGCAGGTACGTGATTGCAATGATTGAGGCAGGACCTATACCGATATGACAGTCTTGCTCGAGATGATAGTTTGCTATCTGGTTTGTCTTTATCTTCGTATACATGCTTTAGTTCACTATTGCATAATGATAGAGCCCATAGGATTCTTGCTTGACTAGCAGCAGTATGATGGCGATCATATATGTGGGAGCTGGGGTCTGTAAGCACATCCTTAAAGTGTCCCTAGTCGTGGGAGTTTCGAGACAGGGCATCGATACTCCAGAGTAGACTAGTGTATACAGTCGAGACCCCGACGAGGGGCGATGGCCGGTCTCACAAGCCATTGGTGTCATTTGGTTCACCTAAGATGTATACAGGTGCTCATTGAGTTATGAGTACACCGGACAGGACTCGCCGGGAATCTGCTAGTTGGTATTATACATATCGTCAGATAGCAATTCCCTAGTGACATGTGTACAGGTTAGTTCATCCACCTGAGATCGTCGTTTGTCTCATGTGAGTTCCCACTGTGCTTAGATTACTACCCTACCACGCTCAAAGGAGTTGTGCAAACAGGTTTTAGTTGGGTACAGTCCCGAGCCACATTGGAGGCAAGTGAGCGGATCTCGGGGATTCGTCTCTCCCGGTATTGGGGGTTGATGTCGCACAGTGCACGGGTGGCCATCACTAGAAACCCTCGGCCGAGGTAGTGGAGAATTACTGATTTGGATCAGTAGTTTCTCAGGTGGTGATGGGCTTCATACCGACACGATTTATCGCGTTATTAGGGGTCTGACTTTATCTACCCCCCTAGACTCGATATGCGATACTCTTTAGACGAACGGACCGGACTGTATATACATTGTCACTGTCAGGCTCAGTAGGGTTTATGGATGAGTTCGCTCGTCAGCTTCCCTTCCAATCAATACATAGGCAAAACGTTACGTGCAGCTTGTACCTCTGACGTGCTAAGGGTTATACCCAGTGCCGATGTGTTGATAAGTCATTAGAGTCCCCCACAGACACTTTCCCAAGTTCGGGCGAAACGTTGTGGAGGCCGTATGGTGATATGGCAAGGTTCGGAAAAAGCACGTGCGTTTTCGCACGTGTCGTTTTTCGGACAGATAATACTGGTAGGCTTTGGTTTAAGCCGGAACCCAGTATTATACTGTGTAGATATAATATCTTTGTCTCAGATGCATTTGTATTCGGTTGTAATGCAAATGCAGGTATGTTTATACTGATACGGGGTTATCCTGAAATTCGTTTCAGGATCACTTTTGGAAGTTGCCAGTTTCCAGTTCTCTATCAGCCGTATTTTGACATTCGGTTAAATGCGGATTTATCTTTTCTTGATGAGGTGATTCAGTGTTCTAGAAGGTTCTAGAGAGGGTGACAAGGCTAGTGAGTCATTAGGTCATTAATGGTGCAATTAATGACAAGGTGACTAGGTTAATTGTGATTGGTTTGCTTTAAATGCTTTCACACTTTGTGTTCACACTAGATATTTTTCTTATGGTTACCTTCCCCTCTCCTACACTCACCCCCCACTCCTATATGTTGGCCGGCCCCTCCCCTCTCTCACTTAAACTGGAGATCAAGGGTTGTTGTTTGAAAAGATTAAGGATTTTGGTTCATGAAAATTGATATACTTCATTTCTCATTTCGTATCGATCCAAAAGGCAACTTCATTAACCGTTCGTCCATAGCCTTGGACGTAACGAGGCAAAGTGTTCTACTCATTCTCTACTTCATCTTGGTCGTCTCTTTTAGCAAACTTGACGATCGAGTTGCCTCGGTTCAGAGGCGGGAGCCCGTTTAAAGATCCGTTGACGTGGTGCCACCTGAACGACAAGACTGGAGATCGAGAAGATCGGAGCAGCCTGTAACAACTCCAATTTTTGTATACCAAAATTTGCTTTAAATATGATGTATACTTGGAGTATTGATGTTGCTGGAAACAATTTAAGTATCTATTTCCTTACAATAATTACAAGAAGGAGTTTGTAGCTCACTGGTAATACCTTGCACTGCTGAACCAAGTCACCAGAGTTCGAATCCCATGCCCCACATATTTTTATATCTTTTTGTTTTAAATTTTTTGGGAAGTCAAACGGTCAAACAGCCATAACTCACAAATTAATGCAATTTATAAAAAATAAAGTATACCAAAATTCCCCCCAGACAAAAACACACCCGACGTGACCCGACTCGGCCCTGACTCGGCTAAGTCGGCCGGCGCCGCCGGCCGGACTCGGCCGGTCGGCCGAGTCGTCAACACGAAAAATCTTCGTGTTGACTTGGTCAACCCCCCTGCATGGTCCATTTTCCCAGTACTGTTACCAATTTTTCATTAAACCTCCTTTAAGTCCAAATTTAATGAAATTTTAATGATTTATATATTTTTTAAAAATATTTTTTAATCCTAACCTTAACCCTAGCCTAGCCCTATATAAAGACCCCTACCCTCTACCATTTCACCTCACCACTCTAAGTCCACTCTCTCAAATTCTCGAGAACTCGGTACAAAGAGCGAGAAGCGAAGCGCTGCCGAAACCGACGACGGATTCCGACGACCGGACTAGAACCTTCGCGACGTTTTCGACGCATCGACAACCACCACCTTCCTTAGCCTCCTTAGCTTGTCCAAACCCGTAAGTCCCATCTCTTCTATCTCTCTTCTCTTTAATATAAAAATACGACTTTTTGGAACCCGACGGAAATCGGAACAAAACGATTTCCGATTCGGTTTTTCTGCAAATTTCCACTTGTCACCTAATACATAATACCTACCTATATTCATGTTGACTATTAATCACCCATAAACTAATTTAAACAAACTTTCTCACATGAAATGATAGCTTCTTTACAATATCGTATTCTTTTCATAAAAATACCATGAAGTTCATTTTTCTTCGTTTAATCAATTCTCTCACTCCTAAATAAGTTTATTTTGATCACTAAACTTGTAGAAATCAAATTGAATGATTTTTCACACATGAAATGATAACGTTTTCAAATACCGTATTCTTGCACTTTAATACCTTCAACTTTAACATATCATGTTTTACCTCTAAACGTCATCAAAACTTAAAATAAGTCACGAGGTAATGACCTACCTCTACACACACACAAATATAACCCTAACTGATAAATGTCAAAACATAGAATACGACATTACAGGATTTTTCACTAAAATACCATATTCTTTATAACCTTTACTTGAAAGCTTTAAGTTTTATAAAATTTTAAATAAAATAAAACCACGACATGTCATGGACATCGATCGTTTATCTAAACTGTCTTGTGGTGTCTAGGCAAGTGTGTCTAGGCTAGTGGTTTTTAATTAGGCCCACGACTGTGGTTCCTTCCCACTTACCTGGCACTTTACCTGGCCGCAATTGACGGTGAAGAGGCGATTTGAGGCTTCTAATGACTTATCGTTTAGACCTTAGAAATAGGCTAGTTGGCTTAGGAAACCCTAGAAAATAAAATACGGAAATCTATACCCTTTTACAAATAAATACCTTTTATTTATAAAACTGTTTTCCTAAATGAATAGTATTTGTTAAACCTAAGCAAAGCGCCGCTACAACCCACTTTTGGGGAACCCGTTAGGGATAGTACGGTTCATCGTGCACCCGCGGGCTAGTAGTGTGAGATTCAGACCTCCGCAAGGAGCATTCGGTCTCGAAAGGTTTAAAATACGACATTTAAGAAAAATGAGATTTTGGAAAATAAAATAATTATTTAAAATTATTCTTGTGTTAATATATATATATATATATAATTATCATTTAGACACCTATTTTATCATAATATAAAGTTTCCACTTTTTCCTAAAATTCCAAGATTAAAGGTTACATTAAAATACCACGAAATTCTAATAAAACAATTAATACTTTTATTAGGATATATTCACTAGAATAACACAAATAAAATTCACATTCATTATAATTATAAAGACGAATAATAAATACTTGAGGTGTATTTTGAAAACTATACAAAAGTACTTTTTTACATAAAACCCCCTCAAGTTTTACAAATTACAATAAGGCCCCTAACTAATATTGAATTTCAAATTACCTTTCTTTTAGTCTGACTCGGGTTAGAGTCTGACTATTTCTGACTTGAATATGATTCAAGTCAATCTATATTCTTTTATATTCCAACACAATTTGAATACATGAATCCCTGAATCCAGTTAACAATATATTCATTTTGTACTGAATCAAACCATGGATATTCATCCATTATCCTGATATTCCATTTACCTGATTATACAGTTACAACATGTTTACTGATATCATGGTTTTGGTCAGTCACCCAACTTACATATTCCAATACTACAATACTGTTAAAACATTACGGGGTTTAAAGGGTAGATTGGTACGGAAGGTGTTAAAGGTGGCACGAGGTGGTCAGATTAAGACACCTAACCTGAATCCTATTGCTGTTGTACCGTGGCATAACGGTTCCTTGTACTTCCTTTTGCCCTGATCTTTAGCATATAGAGATCCCCCTCGTATACACTGGCATCCTTCTGTACCAAGCTACAAACAACAGCGTTAACTCAATATTCCATCGTATTCAACAATGTAATACTTTAGAAAATAATTTTACACTGCCATTCTAATTCTTCCTTATCTTTGGGACTTACCGAGCGACCTGTTCGCTGACGACATTCTATTTCTTTCTTCTTTGAATGTCGTCAGGTGCGTTGGACCAAGCTGAGATCGAGCCCACCGGTGAAGATTTGGAGCAATTCCAGGAAGATCCCGAGCTCTAAAAATTGTACCTTGTTCTTTCCAGTATTTTTCATTTTCTGTTATGCCACTGTTTAGGCATCGCTTTTCATTTCAGTTGTATTTTCTTTTCATGCATTGTACAAAGAATGTTATTAATAAAAGTTGCTGTTATTTCTATATTATTCGTCTCTTGTGATTTATTTTATATTGCTTAGCTACGCTTAGCGTATGTACTTCTGAGTACATACGTAGCGGGCCTCGTCGCGTCCACTTCGCCGTACACTGGGAAGCGAGGCGTGACAGGTTTTGTTGGTGGCCCATGCAGGTCATGAATCCCTGTCATGCAGTTCTGGTCAGCGTGAACAACCTAAGCAATATAACACAAGAACCAGCAACTAAAACATTCTTTACAATTCATGTTCCTTGAATCTTGCAAATTTCTATTCCTTGAATCTTATCATTTCATGTATTTGAATCTGTCCTAATCCAAATTTTTCTTTAGGATTATGGATTCCCCGAACAACACCAGTACCAACGTCAACAACACCCCTCCAGCACTACCTCTCAAACCAGCTATTCCTGCACTACCCACTGAGCAAACGATGCTATTCGAGGCGATCCGCAGTCTTCTCGAGAGACAACAACAACTTTTGAATCGTCCTGAGGCCGATGCACCGGGAGTAAAGCAATTCAGAGCTTTGCACCCAAAGCAGTTCTCTGGTAAAGGAAGCCCTCTTGAAGCGGAAGAATAGGCACAAAGCATCGAAGACAATCTGGCAGCAGCTCAAGTGCCCGAAAACACTTGGGTCCGTGTAGCGAAACTACAGCTCACGGAAAATGCTCGCAATTGGTGGAAGGCGGAAGAAACCCGTCTGGTACAGCCGATTGAATGGAAGACATTTCGCGAGAAGTTCGACGCGAAATATTTCCCTGTGACTGCCAGGTTCGCCATGGAGCAGCAGTTTATTCATCTACAGCAAGGATCAATATGGGATAAATCGGTAGATGAATTCGACGCTGAATTCACTATGTTGAGCCGGTAAGATATGTCACAATAGTTCAATTTTTAGATATCATATACTACACAGCTAACACAATCTTTAAACAGATTCACGGCACACTTGATACCGACGGACGATATCAGAGCCCGTCGCTTTCAGCAAGGTTTGGACACAGAGATTAAGGCTGCTCTAGCCACAGGAAAGTTTTTGACTCATGAGGATGCAGTAGAAGCTGCCCGCAGTTATGAGGCAGTGATAAAAGAGAGGGGCAGACCTCAGTCTGCTGGAGTCAAATGCCCTGCCAACCAAATGGCAGGTGGAGCCACGTCCAGACCACCTTTCGTGCCAAGGCGACCCGGAGTACCAACCCATCGTCCTAGCCCAGCCTTTTGCACCTACCGCAAGAGAACTGGACATATGATGAAGGACTGCCGTCGAGACAACCGCCTTTGCTTGATCTGCGGTTCAGCCACTCACGGTATTGGGTCTTGTCCCCAAAGACAGAACTCAGTTGCTGCACCCAGGCCAGCAAATACCTATCCGCAGCGACCAGCTCTTCAGGCACCTGCTACCAGACTTGCACTGCCTGCACCACCTAGGGGACCACAAGCTGCACCACCTCCTCGACAGTTCCATCAAGCTCAAAGGAACGTTCCGAGGAATGCTCCTCAGGCCAGGAGTAATGTGCCAAAGCGCCAAGCTTTCATGATGTCTGTGAAAGAAGCTGAGGCCACTGGCCAAGTCATTACTGGTAAACTTCCTTCTCAAACTTATCTTTTAGTCTTGTTTATCTACACACTTTCCCTATACCTAAAACCTATCCCATATACCTTAGGTACAATTCTAGTAGCTTCACTACCTGCACTTGCACTGTTTGATACTGGAGCATCCCACTGCTTTATGTCGCAACGGTTTGTCCGAACCCATGCGATTCCAGTCTCACCACTTGTATCCAGCTGGAACGTCAGTTCCGGAAATGGTGTTCTAAAGGCAACTATGGGATACAGCATGTGTCCAGTCGTCGTCTGCAGTCGAGAATTTTATGCTGACTTCAAGGTACTGGACATACCAAACTTCGATGTGGTTCTAGGAATGGACTGGCTTGGAACCTTTTATGCTACCATCGACTGTCGTCAAAGGAGGGTAGTATTTGAGATTCCAGATCATCTGGTCTTCTATTTTAAGAGTGGAGATCGTACACTGGAACCAAGTACCTACAAAGCGAAGCCAAGGGAAGTAGTAGTTGCAGCAGCTTAGGCAGAGGAAGAATCAAGACCGAAGGTAGTTCGAGAGTTCGACGATGTATTCCCCGACGATATATCAGGTTTGCCTCCCGATCGAGCTCTTGAATTCAGTATTGACTTAGTACCAGGAGCACAACCAGTGATCAAAGCACCGCATAGACTAAGTCCGGAAGGATTGAAGGAGGTTCGAACACAGTTGGAAGAATTACTGGCGAAAGGATGGATTCGTCCCAGCACTTCAAGTTGGGGAGCACCTGTACTATTGGTGAAGAAGAAGGAAGGTTCATACAGAATGTGCATCGACTATAGGGCCTTGAACGAAGTTACTATAAAGAATAAGTATCCACTCCCGCGCATCGATGATTTATTCGATCAGCTAAGTGGATCTTGCGTTTTCTCTAAACTAGATCTTCGTTCAGGTTATCATCAAGTGAAGGTCAAGAAAGCTGATATTCACAAAACAGCTTTCAGAACTCGCTATGGGCATTATGAATTTTTAGTAATGCCATTTGGAGTGACCAATGCACCAGCAATCTTCATGAACCTTATGAACCAAGTTTTCCGGGAGTATTTAGACAAGTTCGTTGTCATCTTCATCGACGACATCCTGGTATATTCTAAGAACCGGAAAGAACATGCGGAGCACTTACGAATTGTCTGGAAACTCTTCGACAACATAAGCTTTATGCCAAATACAGCAAGTGTGAGTTTTGGCTAAAACAAGTTGGTTTTCTTGGACACATCGTATCAGGAGAAGGAATTTCTGTGGATCCAGCAAAAGTTTCAGCAGTCAGCGAATGGCCTACACCAAAATCAGTGAAGGATGTTCGGAGTTTCTTGGGCTTAGCTGGATATTACAGAAGATTCATTGAAGGCTTTTCAAAGATAGCAACACCCTTGACCAAGCTCACAAGAAAAGATGAAGAATTTGTGTGGTCAGAAGCATGCGAGCAAGCTTTCGTAGAACTCAAGTCAAGACTGACATCTGCACCTATTCTCGTCATACCGGATCAATCTGGAGGATTCGAAGTGCATTGCGATGCATCCGGTAAGGGATTAGGATGTGTTCTACATCAGCACGGTAAGGTTGTGGCTTATGCTTCAAGACAACTGAAGACTCATGAGCGCAATTATCCGACACATGATCTGGAGTTAGAAGCCGTCATCTTTGCTCTCAAAATTTGGCGCCACTACTTACTTGGTGAACGAGTGAACATCTACACAGATCATAAAAGTCTGAAGTATGTGTTTACTCAGAAGGAGTTGAATATACGGCAGAGAAGATGGTTAGAACTCATGGCGGACTTTGACATCAACTTGCAATATCATCCAGGAAAGGTGAACGTAGTACCTGATGCTCTTAGTCGCCAACCATTAGCAATGAATCTCACCGCCCAGTGGAAGCTTCAGCAAGACCTACATCAAATGGAGATTGAACTAGTCATGCCAGGTGATGTTTCGAGTTTGATGAACCTACAAGTTCAATCAACCATTGTCAATCAGATCAAAGCAGCTCAAGCCAGCGATGCAAAGTTGCAAAAGATCAGAGAACAAGTGGAGAATGGACTCAGAACAGATTTTATCATCCATGAAGACGGATCTTTGAGATACGGCAGCAGATTGTGTGTACCAAAGGGTCCTGTTCGGGAAGAGTTAATGAAAGAAGCTCACAGCTCTCCCTATTCAGTACATCCTGGAGGTACCAAAATGTACAAAGATCTACGTCAGAATTATTGGTGGCATGGAATGAAGCGTGAAGTAGCCAGAAGCGTCGCAAAATGTTTGGTGTGTCAGCAAGTAAAGGCTGAACATTACAGGACAGCTGGACTACTTCAACCGTTACCAATCCCAGAATGGAAGTGGCAGCATCACGATAGACTTTGTAAGTGCCCTTCCTCGCAGCACAAAGGGTAACGATGCGATTTGGGTCATTATGGATCGACTCACAAAGTCGGCCCACTTCATCCTATTTCGAGTTGGCCAATCAACTGAGACATTAGCGAAGAAGTACATGGAGGTAATAATCTAAATTAGATTTAAAAACTCTTCATAATGTACTATCCCTGATACCCATGAACTCATACAGGAAATTGTGAGACTTCATGGAGTACCGGTCTGCATTGTCTCCGATCGTGACACCAGGTTCCGATCGCAATTTTGGCAGAGTCTGCAAGCTAGCTTGGGAACAAGTCTGAACTTCAGCACGGCTTATCATCGACAAACAGATGGTCAGTCGGAACGAACTATTCAGATCTTGGAGGATATGCTCAGAGCATGTATGCTCGACTTCAAAGGATCGTGGGAAGATCACCTGCATCTTATGGAGTTTGCGTACAACAACAGCTACCAAGCAAGCATAGGAATGGCACCTTTTGCAGCATTATATGGAAGGAAGTGTCGATCGCCATTAAGTTGGGACGACATCGGAGATAGAGAACTCCTTGGACCAGAGATGATAGTAGCGACCGTTGATGTGGTTCGTACTATCAGGGAAAGAATGCGCATAGCCCAAGATAGACAGAAACACTGGGCTGATGCGAAGAGATGACACTTGGAGTTCCAGCCAGGAGATCATGTATTCCTGAAAATCTCTCCGAACCGTGGAGTGATCCGATTCGGAAGACGGGGAAAGTTGAGTCCAAGATATATTGGACCGTTCGATATACTCGAACGAGTCGGTGAAGTGGCATATCGTTTAGCGCTTCCACCCTCATTGGAAGGAGTGCATAACGTGTTCCACATATCCCAACTCAGAAGGTATGTGAGTGATCCCAGCCATGTACTTGATCATTCCGAGCTCACGATACAGCCCGATTTGTCTTGTGAGCAACAACCTGTGGAGATCCTGGACAGGAAAGTGAAGACACTTCGGAACAAGGAAGTTAATTTGGTCTGGGTAATGTGGAGGAAAGACACTCCAGGAGAATCCACGTTGGAAAGGGAGGATGAAATGCGTGCAAGATATCCGCACCTTTTTGTAAACTAGTCCTTAAATAAAGTTGTAAATTTCGAGGACGAAATTTTTTGTAAGGAGGGTAGATTGTAACAACTCCAATTTTTGTATACCAAAATTTGCTTTAAATATGATGTATACTTGGAGCATTGATGTTGCTGGAAACAATTTAAGTATCTATTTCCTTACAATAATTACAAGAAGGAGCATGTAGCACACTGGTAATACCTTGCACTGCTGAACCAAGTCACCAGAGTTCGAATCCCATGCCCCACATATTTTTATATCTTTTTGTTTTAAATTTTTTGGGAAGTCAAACGGTCAAACAGCCTAACTCACAAATTAATGCAATTTATAAAAAATAAAGTATACCAAAATTCCCCCCAGAAAAAAACACACCCGATGTGACCCGACTCGGCCCTGACTCGGCCAAGTCGGCAGGCGACTCGGCTGCGCCGGCCGGACTCGGCCGGTCGGCCGAGTCGTCAACACGAAAAATCTTCGTGTTGACTTGGTCAACCCCCCTGCATGGTCCATTTTCCCAGTACTGTTACCAATTTTTCATTAAACCTCCTTTAAGTCCAAATTTAATGAAATTTTAATGATTTTTATATTTTTTAAAAATATTTTTTAATCCTAACCCTAACCCTAGCCTAGCCCTATATAAAGACCCCTACCCTCTACCATTTCACCTCACCACTCTAAGTCCACTCTCTCAAATTCTCGAGAACTCGGTACAAAGAGCGAGAAGCGAAGCGCTGCCGAAATCGACGACGGATTCCGGCGACCGGACTAGAACCTTCGCGACGTTTTCGACGCATCGACAACCACCACCTTCCTTAGCCTCCTTAGCTTGTCCAAACCCGTAAGTCCCATCTCTTCTATCTCTCTTCTCTTTAATATAAAAATACGACTTTTTGGAACCCGACGGAAATCGGAACAAAACGATTTCCGACTCGGTTTTTCTGCAAATTTCCACTTGTCACCTAATACATAATACCTACCTATATTCATGTTGACTATTAATCACCCATAAACCAATTTAAACAAACTTTCTCACATGAAATGATAGCTTCTTTACAATATCGTATTCTTTTCATAAAAATACCATGAAGTTCATTTTTCTTCGTTTAATCAATTCTCTCACTCCTAAATAAGTTTATTTTGATCACTAAACTTGTAGAAATCAAATTGAATGAATTTTCACACATGAAATGATAACGTTTTCAAATACCGTATTCTTGCGCTTTAATACCTTCAACTTTAACATGTCATGTTTTACCTCTAAACGTCATCAAAACTTAAAACAAGTCACGAGGTAATGACCTACCTCTACACACACATAAATATAACCCTAACTGATAAATGTCAAAACATAGAATACGACATTACAGGACTTTTCACTAAAATACCATATTCTTTATAACCTTTACTTGAAAGCTTTAAGTTTTATAAAATTTTAAATAAAATAAAACCACGATATGTCATGGACATCGATCGTTTATCTAAACTGTCTTGTGGTGTCTAGGCAAGTGTGTCTAGGCTAGTGGTTTTTAATTAGGCCCACGACTGTGGTTCCTTCCCACTTACCTGGCACTTACCTGGCCGCAATTGACGCTGAAGAGGCGATTTGAGGCTTCTAATGACTTATCGTTTAGACCTTAGAAATAGGCTAGTTGGCTTAGGAAACCCTAGAAAATAAAATACGGAAATCTATACCCTTTTACAAATAAATACCTTTTATTTATAAAACCGTTTTCCTAAATGAATAGTATTTGTTAAACCTAAGCAAAGCGCCGCTACAACCCACTTTTGGGGAACCCGTTAGGGATAGTACGGTTCATCGTGCACCCGCGGGCTAGTAGTGCGAAATTCAGACCTCCGCAAGGAGCATTCGGTCTCGAAAGGTTTAAAATACGACATTTAAGAAAAATGAGATTTTGGAAAATAAAATAATTATTTAAAATTATTCTTGTGTTAATATATATATAATTATCATTTAGACACCTATTTTATCATAATATAAAGTTTCCACTTTTTCCTAAAATTCCAAGATTAAAGGTTACATTAAAATACCACGAAATTCTAATAAAACAATTAATACTTTTATTAGGATATATTCACTAGAATAACACAAATAAAATTCACATTCATTATAATTATAAAGACGAATAATAAATACTTGAGGTGTATTTTGAAAACTATACAAAAGTACTTTTTTACATAAAACCCCCTCAAGTTTTACAAATTACAATAAGGCCCCTAACTAATATTGAACTTCAAATTACCTTTCTTTTAGTCTGACTCGGGTTAGAGTCTGACTATTTCTGACTTGAATATGATTCAAGTCAATCTATATTCTTTTATATTCCAACACAATTTGAATACATGAATCCCTGAATCCAGTTAACAATATATTCATTTTGGACTGAATCAAACCATGGATATTCATCCATTATCCTAATATTCCATTTACCTGATTATACAGTTACAACATGTTTACTGATATCATGGTTTTGGTCAGTCACCCAACTTACATATTCCAATACTACAATACTGTTAAAACATTACGGGGTTTAAGGGGTAGATTGGTACGGGAGGTGTTAAAGGTGGCACGAGGTGGTCAGATTAAGACACCTAACCTGAATCCTATTGCTGTTGTACCGTGGCATAACGGTTCCTTGTACTTCCTTTTGCCCTGATCTCTAGCATATAGAGATCCCCCTCGTATACACTGGCATCCTTCTGTACCAAGCTACAAACAACAGCGTTAACTCAATATTCCATCATATTCAATAATGTAATACTTTAGAAAATAATTTTACACTGCCATTCTAATTCTTCCTTATCTTTGGGACTTACCGAGCGACCTGTTCGCTGACGACATTCTATTTCTTTCTTCTTTAAATGTCGTCAGGTGCGTTGGACCAAGCTGAGATCGAGCCCACCGGTGAAGATTTGGAGCAATTCCAGGAAGATCCCGAGCTCTAAAAATTGTACCTTGTTCTTTCCAGTATTTTTCATTTTCTGTTATGCCACTGTTTAGGCATCGCTTTTCATTTCAGTTGTATTTTCTTTTCATGCATTGTACAAAGAATGTTATTAATAAAAGTTGCTGTTATTTCTATATTATTCGTCTCTTGTGATTTATTTTATATTGCTTAGCTACGCTTAGCGTATGTACTTCTGAGTACATACGTAGCGGGCCTCGTCGCGTCCACTTCGCCGTACATTGGGAAGCGGGGCGTGACACAGCCGCAACAAGCGTGGGATGATGGTTGAAGACCGAAGGACTCGGATCGTTCGGTATAACTCTTCTACCCACTTTGTATTTTGTTAGTTTAGCTTTAATGGAAGATCCGGGTTATAGTACGCGATAGCGCCAGTTGTAAAAAGTTTTTGTTCCGCATTTGGCGTCTGTTAGACGGCCGGGGCGCTACCGTGGACTTACACTTAGACCCGCTTTGTCGTTGTCGAACGCCTTTCCCGTTCTTTGGTTCGTTTCTGCCTCTGCGTCAGGCCTTTTGTACTACAGGTTGACAAGGAGGAGCATTTTCATTTTTCACAGCCTGTTGAAGGAGGCGTTGCGTCCTGGCTTTCTCGTAGATGGTCATTTCACGATTATGGCCGTCTCGAACCTTTTGACCTGCTTCCCTTATAAGCTTGTCCATTTGTTCTTCGAACGACGGACCGGGCATTTTCACGGCGGGAGCTCTTTCTGGTTCAGGGTTAGCATCTTCCCACAGAGCATCTCCTTCTTCATCAAAGTCGTGTATGACGGAGCAGTCGTGAAATAGCTCCCGTTTCTTGGGTTGAACATATCCAAGACCGATCGTTTCCATTCTCCCGTTGGGCAACTTTCGTTGAGTTCCGGGAACATTCCAGATCCTGTTATAGAACCGTGCTTGTCGAGCAGTTTGCTTAAGGGATACACCTTGGCGTCTCAAGAGTCTCTTTAGTCCGTCCGTGTAATATCTGGGAAAACGGATGGGCTGGAGCCTGTCAAGTATAGAATCCGCACCATGCCAAATTTCTTTCTCCACTTTGGTTTCCCCGGATTGGTATAATAGGATCGCCTTTTCACCTTTTCACCTGGGAGGAACGTAGAACGTCTGCAGTTCTTCCACACTGTAGGTATCAAGCGCGTCTAGCTCTTTATGATACTTTGGCGGAACCATGGCAACTTGCAAACTTTGATCTTTATTAGCGAAGGCTTGTATTGATGGCCGAGCAGAGAATACGACATTGACCTCATCTTCCGAATCGCTGCCGAAGATCAACATAGGAGCGGACGGTCCTGGCTTGTTGCACTGGGGCAGACCTGAGTAAACTATCTCTTCTTCCTCCTCGGTATCACTCCCAAAGACCGGAACAGTGGTGATAGCTTTGTTCTTATCCTCCGGTTTGCGACATCTTTCTGTGTCCTTGAAATCTGGCAGGAAGTATTTTGCATCTTCGTACTTTCGGACTTCGTTCACGGAGAACGGGTTTAGTTCCCCTGTCACAGTGTACTCGAGACCATCTTTGAAATACTTCATACACTGATGTTGTGTAGAAGGGATGATGTTGTACTCGTGTAACCAGGGCCGGCCGAGCAAAGCATTGTAGCATGTCTTGGCGTCAATGACGTGAAACTTAATGTCCATGACAAGCAGCCCAAAGCGTAGTGTCAATATTACAGACCCAAGCGTCCGTGATGACTGGGAGTCAAATCTGGAAATGGTGATTTTATCGCAAGCGAGGTGTTGAACGCTCATGCAGATTTCCTTTAGTACCATTACGTTAAGGAGGTTGACGGAGGACCCATTATCGACCAGGATTTTACCTATCTTGATGTCATGACAGTATCCGGAGACATCTAGGGGACGGTTGTGATCGCATGTCCCAAGGAGGAGATCTTCATCGCTGAAGGTGATATACGCGGTGTGCACTTCTTCCGGCTCGTCCTTCATCTTTTCTTCGGTGAGGAAGGCTTGGAATTGTTCGGGCTCTTGTAACGCCTTGATCAATGAATCTCTCGCCTCTTTGGATAGCAGAAGGGCGTCGAGAATGCTTAGTTGCGAAGGTAGCTTTCTCAAGTGTGACAGAACGTTGCAGTCCACCTTAATTTTCTTTGGCGGGTCTTTGGCTGTCAACTTTTCGATGGCTTGGTCATCAAGGATGATATCCCCAGGGACCTTTTATTTCCCTTTATCTTTTCTATTTGACCCACTGTTCGAGGGCCCAATATTCTTTTCAGGCAGCGTACGATTGCGCAGCTGAATATTTTCACAGGCCTTCGGTTCTTCCTCTTTTCCCGAGGTGGATTCTTTGAAGAGAGGGTCGAGAGTCATTTCTTCGTCAGTCGCTCCCGAAAGTGAGGACTTGCGATCCCTCATAGTCAACCATATGGCAGCTGCCGGCAGTTCTTTCGCGCTCCTCGGTCGTATTTCTTTGCTCCCGACGAGCTTTGCGTTTCATCCGCTTGAAATGTTGTCGGTGAGCAACATATCCCTGCCACCATCTTTTAAAAGTGTTACACTCTTCTGTGGGATGCATAATCTTTCGATGATATGAGCAGTAGCTAGGGTGTGTTTCCGCTTCATCAAGAATGTTTCCTTCGGAAGGTGGCAGCTTCATTCCCATTGATATGGCTTTGGCGAACCTCTTCCTCATCTTGAGCCTACTTTTATTTGCGGCGGATGTACTTTGGTCTGGCGGGAGTGTTTCAATCCTTTCATCCAGTCGCCGGCGTTTGGTCTTTTCAAATATGGACATCTCACGCTCTCGAGCAGCTTTGCTTTTAAGAAGAGCTTCGTCCAGGAATGCATCAATCATTTCGTCTGATGGCCCTAGAAATTCTGGATTAGGATCTACCCTCAGTTTCTCTGTATAAGGAGCTTCTTCATCGTTTATCGACGAGTGAGAGATCACATGGCAACTTACCACATAATCCTCAGATTCATCCGACGATTCTTCTCCATTATCGTCATCTCCGTCCTCAAGGACGTGGCTGAGAAACTCTTGAAGTGTGACTGGAGTCCACACCTTCTGATTATATTCTTCCAGCGTGTCGATGTATTTTTGCAGGTTCGTACGCTTGTCACCAGGCTTCACGGGCTTTTTGGTCTTCTTCTTCTTCCTCGAAGACTTCGACGGCTGGGTGTGAGCGCTTTGGCTATCACCACCGATCTTTAGAGTTGGGCGCGGTTTTAACATTCCCTCGATGATCTCGGGTTCCAATGGATTTTTCCTCCTGATCGTAGGGCATGTTTGGAGATCCTTCAGCATTCTTTTCGTTTTGGCTAAAAGAGCGACCTCCCATGGAGCTTCTTCTATGAAGGAGCATGATGCCCCTGGTGTATCCGCCTTCTTGAGAGCGTACGGCTGAGGCGGGTTCACCTTCCAATTCTCGGATAATACGAACTTGCCCTGCTGGTACCGATCTTCTATCCAGCTTTTGAAGATGTAACAATCTTCGATCGGATGACCCAACATTCGATGATAAGGGCAATAGTTATGATTACTAATGTCGCCTGGTTGCGCTGGGCGTCTTGGCTCCGGCAGAGTGATGAGCCTATTGCACAGTGCTAGCTTGAATAACCTCTTCGTCTTGTCTCGAGGGAACAGGGCGTCTCATTTTATCTCCAAGAGATCGAGTTCTATCATTTTGGCGATCAACTGGTCTTAGACCACTGGGCTGCTGTTGAGCGTTAGCGACGTCGGTCGCTTTCCCCTTTTCCTTCTCGTTCCGCGGCTCCGGCTTTGGAGGAGACGGTCTATGACCCATCTGGTCCATTTAGGCCAGTTTGTCGATCAAGGCTTGGAACGTGGTCGGCTTGAAGAACATCATGAATTGGGAAATAGTTGCATGATGGTCCAGAGTGCCCACGAACATGCCCACCGCCAGCGTTTCTTCGATGCGCTGTTCGCATTTCGACCACAGATTCCGCCATCGTATTGCGTATTGAACCCACATTTCACCTCGCTTCACTCTGGCATTGATCAATGCCGTTATTGGGGTGTGTTCACTAGCACTCGCGAATTGCTGGGTGAATAATAGCTCCATTTCTGCAAAAGTCTTGACGGAATCGTTTGGAAGTTCAGAATACCACTCGAATGCCGTCTCCAACAAGCTGCCGACGAATTGGCGAAGTAGCAATTTATCATCACCTCCGGTGTTACCACATAGAGCCCTGAACTGGGCGACATGCTGGTGGGGATTGCCCGTCCCTTTGTATACATGAAATTTAGGGATCGTATATCCCGGCGGGTACTTTATTTGGTCATACCAGCCTGGATATGGTCGCCCAGTTTTAACAACTTGGCCGGCCGCTTCATTCGCCTGGTGAGCTCGTATTTACTGAGCAATGTAGTCATCCAGAGCGGCCTTGGAAATGGTTTCCTCTTTGGCTGCTGAAAGAGCCGGAGGAGGGTTCGATGTCTCCCCTCTGTCATCTTCAATGATGATCGGAGGGTCTTCAGCTGGAGGTTCCGGCTGTAACATCATCTCAGCCATGTCTTGGAACAAGAGAGCCATTCGTTTTATATTGGCTGCATGTTCTGCAGCCTCTTTTTCTTTCCTCTCGAGCATTCTTCGGAGGAACTCGATGTCAGTTTCTTGTTCCTGACGCTGCTCCGAGGTCTCTGGATTTTCTTTTGGCCCAGTGAGTGCGGCCATTGCAGTCAGCATCTCCTGAAGCTTCTGCTGTTGTTGTTCCTGAGCCCTTGTTATTGACCGGGTAAGCGGTCGATGACCCGTAGAAGCACGGCTTTCCTCTTTTCCGGAATCCATATAAACGGTATGTACCATCATGCCCTCAGACTTGGGGCGTTTAGATTCAGCTCTTTTACGGTTTTCCACGTTCACAGGGGCTTTCTCTGGCTTCCTTCTCTTTTGAGCAGTTGAAGTCGAGGGAGTCGTTGCAGCGGGCACCCAGGTAGCTGTCGCCTTTTGTGGCTTGACAGGATGGTCCTTCTCTTGCCGAACTTTTACCTTTTTCTGTCGGCGAGAGTAATCTTGATCAATTACCGAGTCCTGAACCTGTCGTCAGACTTTGTAAATTTTGGAAGAAAGCCGCTGAGGGGGCTGCTCCGGCTTTGTTTCTGTAACATTCTCCACGGGTGGAGGAGATCTTTTCAGTACGGCGGTGGGCGAATTCCTGCGCACCCTGTTAAGCAGCTCGAAGCTGTTCAGTTGGAACAGCAGCATTGACTTCCACCGATGGGGCTGGTGGAGTTAGCCCAGAGGGGGAGTTGCCCCCAGCCTTCCGTACTCGGCGCCAATGACGATGGCGAGCATGTCGCGCAGATGGTGTTGGTTCAGTTATGGGGATGGCTTTGTCATGCCCCCTGTTCTGGTGAGGCGCTTCTGGTACTAGCCTCTTGAAGATCGACTTCCGTTGAGTAGTAGTATCCAATCTGTCAAAGACAGACCTTTGAGCAGGAATGGGAGCCAGAGTGGTCAGCCTCGTAAAGACCGATCTTTTGACGGGAGAAGCTTCTTTAGTGACCTCGAGAGCAAGAATGGCTATCCATTTTGGGATGGCCGCTTCAGGTATCGTGGGCTTCTTGACGGGCCCATTGGAGTTCAGGCTCAGCCTATCAAAAACTGATGCTGTTGGCTTGACATTGGATGACCCGTCGAGAGGGGCCGTGGTGGTAGTGAGCCGATCAAAGACCGACTTCTTTTGCGCTTCTTGCGGCAGTGGGATATTAACACTCACTGGTGGGAGCATGGTCCCGAAGAACAACCCTGTGGTAGCCTACGTCACCTGCTCTACCGGCATTGTTAACAGGGAGGCCGCCTGGGGCCCGTAAGTTACACCTCCAGATGAAGTGGAACGGAAGTTGCAGTTGCAGCTGGAACATTTTGTGCAGGTAGACGCCATTGATCCTTCGTTTTCTGCACCGAGCAAGACACAAAATCTTAGTACCTCGAACCCAAGGGCAACCATATCAAACAGCGATTCGTTCGCGAATACGACATACGAAGTGTGGAGTGGAAAGAGGAAAAGGTCCCACCGGGCATGCCAGAATCTGTTCCCCGCCGAAAACTCGGGAAGACGCGTTGAACGTCTTCCCTGAATTTCGGGGCAGATGCTAATTGGTGCTATCCGTCCACCTCTCCGAAGATGCCAAGTTGATTTATGGCACCATGTATCGAAAGTTTAAACGGATGCGGCCGATGTAGCAGACTTCGTCAGATTCCCCCTCATTTGAGGGTTTTTTGATTGTGGGGACGCTCTTCCCTGCAATCGCAAGCCCCTGCAGTTAATTACACTATCGCATCGCGGTAACCACTTTCTCCTTCTCCATTTGGTCATTTCGTGTTGTGGGTGTTTGTTTTGTTTTTGGTTGCCCGTGGATTGTATACGGAGACTAATTTATGTTGTCACCCGTAGGGCGTGGATTATTCCAAATCAGTATCTTCTTAGATTTGGGTTTTGGGGTTGGGTTTAAGGATATGTTAGCCTCATTTGAGACTAAGATCAACTTAAACGTATGTTAAGGACACGTTAGTCTAATTTTTAGACTAAGATCAACTTAATGGGATCGTTTAGATCCAACAAAACAGCAATTGGACTCTATTGTTTAGTTTAGGGACATTGCGGTCGAATGTTAGTTTAAGGACATTACGGTCCATTGTTAGTTTAAGGACATTACGGTCCGTGGTTAGTTTAAGGACATCTCGGTCCAATGTTAGTTTAAGGACATCTCGGTCCAGGTTAAGGTCATCATAGTCCATGAGTTTAAGGACCTCACAGTCCAGGTTAAGGTCATCATAGTCCATGAGTTTAAGGACCTCACAGTTCATGTTAAGGACATCATAGTCCGTGGGTTGACCCCACAGCCTGAGGTTAAGGACATCATAGTCTATGGGCTTAAGGACCCCACAGTCCAGTTTAAAGACGACATAGTCTATGGAATGTATGGTTGTCGGGACCCGTCACCTCTCTGAAGACGTTGAAGGATTACAACGACAAATATCAGAGGAGTTCAGAGATGTACCCTTAAACCGGTGTGAGTTGGTTGAAAGATCTGTAGTCCAATTTGGGACTAAGATCTGTTGAAATATTTATGAGCAGGTGGGCTCAATTAATATAAGTTGAGGACTTATGGTCAACATTGGGCTAAGTCCAATCAGGTTAAAATGTTCAACATTTTATTATGGCTATTGAGCCTTTATTTGGGCTTGGCCCTGACAGTGCTTTTGTCTTTGCTGAATGCTGAGCATTCCTCATAGCCTTGGGCTTATCAAAGAACAATTTATGTTCTGTCAGCGCAACACGTGGCGCGCCAGGCGCTTTGCGCCAATTAAAGAGCGCGGTGCGCTTCTGCCACGTGGCGCACATACAAGGTACACGTGTCACACTCAGCGCTAAGCGCCAGATGATGAGCGCACGATGCCAATTTATGAGCGCTGAGCGCTAATCCATGAGCGCATTGCGCTTTCAATTTAGTGGCGCACGCGCGAGTGACACGTGGTACGCTTGGTGCTGAGCGCCAGCCCATGAGAGCATTGTGCTATTTCAGAAGCGCAAAGCGCAAGTTGTTTACGCATACGCGGTTGACACGTGGCGCATTTGGCGCTGAGCGCCGATCCAGGGAGCGCAGAAGCGCAGTTCAAGAGCGCAAGGCGCATTTCAAGAGCGCAAAGCGCATTTGATTAATTTTATGATCTGGGAACAAATTTATGTTCTTTTAAAAGAGACCTTGTCTCAAGATTTAAGAACAACAGTTCTTATTTTTGCAGGAGATACTTCAATCTCTTGTTTTGATGAAAGGCTTTGCCTTTATAGATCCATGATCTGTAAGAAGAATATGTTCTTCTTTTATTTTATGATGAGATTTTTTGATCTCTTTTGTGAAAGACATTTTGTCTTGAAGATCTATGATCTTTTTAAAAGAAAAGAATTCTTCTTTTTATAAGATGATTTCATCTCTGTGTTTATCATTTATCATCTTTACCTTGAAGAAGTATCTTCTTGTAAGAGCTTGCTCTTTATCTTTGAGTTTCTCAAAGTTTATGGGAGGGGGGGAGGGGGTTTCTCTATATTAGACTTGAAGTCTTGGGGCCTTTATATAGGGCAAGTTGATTTGTTGAATCAGTTAAAGAGATCTCTCTCTGATTGATTTGGGGATGTTTCCCCATCATTGGATCTTCGATCCTAGGGCTTCTGTTTTACAGAAGGCAATCTTCTTGTTTTTAACAAGATTGGAAAATCTTTCCATAACAGAATTTAATTCTGATTAATGATCTATCATTAATATTAGATCTTTTGATCTAACGGTGGGGAGCATTTTAATTCCAGCGCTAGCGCACTCGTGCTTTGCACGTGGTGCGCTGCTCAGAGCGCAGCGCACCTTGCGCTGCTCAGAGCTGTGTTTGACACGTGGTGCGCAGCGCGCCTAGCGCTAGCGCACACATGGTGCGCTGCCTAGGGCGCAACGCACTTGGCGCTGCATCTGAAGCGTCGCTTCAAATTTTTTTTTTTGAAATTCGAATTTCAAACAGAGCCTTGCTCTGATTGGGGGAAACACTTTAGTTGAGTCGAAAGAAAATATAAAAGAAAATTCAAGAAGGTAATTCGAGATTTAATTGAGTTGTCATTTCAAGAAAATCAAGAATATATTCAAGAATTAAAAATCAAGAAAGTGTCCACTATCAATTTGAATTATCAAGAATATGAAGAATAGCTTGTAGGAATCGATCGAATTAGTAGCAATGATGAATACTAAAAATTACAAATCTTATCTATTGATGAATTGTAGCTAGATCGATGACGATGAATGAAGATTAGGGATCTATTGAAGAAACTAGTGTTTCTCCTTCACTATCCTTTGTCTTTTCATTGATCATCATTCAAATCTAGCCTCTAGAAAAGAGAATCATCAATCATTTGATCCCTAATTTGCAACGAAATAATCAAGAACGTGATCTCGCTCCAAATTAGGTCATCGATGATTCTTTTTCCTAAAGTTCACAATCCTCATAAGACTTAAGATTAGTTTAGGATTTCATCATCATCAGATCTACCGATTCTCTCGATTCCTTTATAAGCGGAGATTTGACTCACGCATCATGAAAATTAAAGAATCAAGAACGAGAAATTTCATAATGCAAGAATGTAAAGAAAGCGAGAATTACAATTATCACCTTTATTAAATCTCCTTCAAATTACACATCTCAATTCGAGTTTACAAGACTAGCTCTCGATCGCTCCTTTGAAAGGGAATTTGTCGTCGATCTTTGCTCGGCTTGATCTTCGTGAGACGTGGATCGGTTGCGGATCTCTTGCTCTTAATGATGATCGGCGTTGTGATAAAGGATCTTGTCGCTTGATTTTGCTCTCAATGGATCTTGATTTGATTGGATTTTGATTGGATTTGGGTTTGGATCACAAGTTGTGTCACTCAACTTGTGTAGTGAATTGGTTCAATGTTCAACAATCCCCAAAATTAAGATCTAGATCCCCTTTTATAGCCTCAAATTAAGCTTCCTTCATAAGCTTGGTTATTATGCAGAGCCTTCCAGAAGAAGCTAGGCGGTTATGAAGCGCCTTGAGGAAGGTAGGAGGTTACATAGGAGAAGTTAGGACCGCCGATGAGCCAACTCGGCCGCGGATCCGCGGCGGATCGGGCCGGATCGGCCGCGGTTCCGCGGCCATTTGGTGAGTTCACTGGCTCATTTTCCTGGGGTGACTTGGTGTTGGTCTTTGGGTGCTCTTTTGATGTCTGGAATCATTTAATCTTTTCTGAATCTCTGCCAGATTTTAAGTCTTTGACTTACTGCGTTTTATCGGTAAATTGGCGATTCCAGTTCTTTGACCTGAATAATTTTTTGCACAAAAATCTTGATAAAAAGTGATGAGATATACAATATCATGCGTGAAATATTTACACACAATTTTCTTCATAATGCCGGTTATAATGTACAACACATGGTAATTGGTATTTTCCAAATGATTCTGTAATATGTGTCATATTTATAACAAACACTCTTAGATGATTAGAATAGTGAGGAAATTGTTATGTTACAGATTGCAATATTTTCAACTGAACAAGCTGTCTCAAGTGCATAACCCTAAAAGAAAATCGGTAACTCAGCAACACTCATCATAGAGCGCACCAAATCTAACAGGGTGCGATTTCTCCGCTCCGATACACCGTTGTGCTGTAGTGTATACGGAGGAGTAAATTGAGAGAGAATCTCATTCTCTTTTAAATAATCACGGAATTCTGTGCTTAAGTACTCTCCTCCCCGATCAAATTGAAAGTGTTGGGGTCACTAATTGTATCTCGGCTGACCAAGTCAAAATCAAAGTCAACCCCAAGTAAGCGGGCCCAAGCCCAGCTCAACTGAGCCCATGCCCAAGTCGAGCCCCACGGCCAGCCTCCCCTATGCCAAAATAAAAATCATGTATATTTTGATATAATCTTTATGGGCATAAAGCCAAATTTTTGTAAAGCCCATGGCTTATGTGCAAAAGAAATGAGCACATGAGACATGGGATGAGCAAAATGCCATTTTGTAAAGCCCAAGGGGCTATATGTAAATGTGTAAGCCTATATAAAGCATCATGACAATGAAATAAAAAAGAACTTTTCATTCCCCTCAAAATCTAGGGTTTTTGTGCCTCCTTCTCCTTCCTCAAGATTCTAAACTTTCTTCCCCTTTTCAATTAAATCAAGAGTTTTACTCTTCTTTTTCCAAAATTAAATAGTTTTTCACCACAAAACCCACAAAAGAGAGCTCATATCTTCCATCAGATCTCAAAAAGGGGAGATTTTTAAATCTCACTCACTTTCTCCAAGATCCGGTCAACCGAGAGGAAGAAGAAGAAGACCCATCTTCAAAAATCCCATCTTAGGAAGATCCAGGGCCAAAGGGGAGAGAAACAAAGCATCCCCTTTGATCATTTCTAAAGATTTCTAGGAGTTTAACTGCATTCAAGATCTGTTGGAGTTCAACTCCATAAATTAATCTCTTTTTAGGAGTTTAACTCCAGAAGTCAAATCGAGAGCACAACTCCCAGTGCAGGGACAAAGTCCCTTTTCCTGCCGACGTCCAGCGCCCGTGTGCCAAGAACATGGGGTGCTGGTGCCCAGCGCCTCGCGCCCAGCGCCCGCGTGCTAGGCACGTGAGGCGCTGGCACCTACGCGTCCTATGGACGCTATTCTTCCCTTTTTTATACACACACACACTCCACAATATTAGTGAAGGAAACACACTACACTTGAGTGCTAATCAAGTATAGGATTGTGAAGTAGGGGTTTTATTTGCTCACTAGGATTTCTACATAACCCTATGATTCACATCACCTGTGAGGGTTAGGATTTTGTTGAAGCAAGAGGAAGAAGAAGGAAAATGGAGTGAGCTCTTAAAATGGCTAAGGCAAATGAGCTTGGAAAATCACTAAGTGTAGAATGGCTCACCAAATATCCTCATTATTGAAGTATGCCATTTTTTCCAAATAAAAAATAGAACCATGCTTCAATAGTGAGTCAAGAGTCTTATAAAAATGATAAAAGTCATGCTTTGCCCATGCCTTCAAAAGCCTCCCCATTTTTCTTTTCATTTTCTATTTTCACAAAATAGAAAATCCTATGCCATGCTTCATTTTAATACACACACACACACACACACTAATATATATATTATGAAGAATAATTAGTGAGCTAATAATATTAATTAATATATAATTATATCAAATATAAATATATATATCAAATTATTAAATCAACACTTGATTTAATAATCTGGTTATATCACATATAACCGACTAATATTATTTATCTGTATATTACATTATCAAATCAACACTTGATTCAATAATTCGGTTATATCACATATAACCCAACCGATAACAAATAACCGCCAGATTAGATACAGTATCACATACTCGTATTTAATCTGGCCCCCCGCACATATCAGCATATATGGCCTAATTCATTTCACTTGAACTAAGAAACTTCTATGTGGGACTCTAAAGACTCGTCAATACTCCAGCAGTAGGTGATGATCATATCAGATACACACAAGCCGTCAGCAGTAATAGCTGGACGTAACGGCTACCCACCTATTGAGCGAATAGAAGATCAACAAGCAAGCTTGTCCAAAATCTCATGAAGCCTATAAGTAACACTTACCGTACAGTCTGATCTCTTCGTCTGATATGTCGCATATCGAGTTTAGGGGTGGTAACGTCAGACCCCAGTAACCTGATAAGTCATGGCGATTTATGGCTCATAACGGTTTGAGAAACTACTGATAACACTTACCAGTAAATCTCATCAACAGCCCTAGCCAGGGTGTCACGCCCCGCTTCCCAGAGTACGCTAGATTGGGCACGTGACATAGCCAACCATGCTACCTGTGGGTAAGAAGTATCCATCCACAGTCACATTACGGCTGTAGAGATATCAAGAAACAAGATAAAACTATCTAAAAACATGTCCATAATCCAGAATAACAGGAGTCAATAATAAATAAATGCGGAAGCTAATGATCCAATACAAATAATCTGAAAAGTATGTCCCATGATGCGGGCTCACATCAGGAAATAATGCAGGAAATAAAACTAACTACTACTGAACTCACAACTCAGCCTGCTGGCTGAAGTACTCCTGCTCGGACTGCGACAGCGGTACAGAATCTGGGCCATGCAAAACCCAGACGTCAGCGCGTCATGTCAACAAGTAATACAATATGAACAATGTAACAGGCAATGCAAAAATAACCATGAATAAAGCAATAATGTGAAACAAGCAGTGCAGGGTAGTGTGCAGTGGGTAACTAAACTGTTCTATCAGGTTTTCTATTCTAAAGTCTTTGAAATCAACTGATGAATCGTCGATGTAACTCAATAGTATCCCGTGCGTGCCCGGGACCACGGTCAAGATTCTCGGGGCTGAATCTGAGATGTGCCGCTAGGCAGTAACAAGTAGCAGGATGGGCGAGTGATGTCAGCATCATCACTCCGGGGCTGGCCTAGCCCGTAAGACTGATCAGAACAGGTATTGAACTGTTGAGTTACAAGTCGGTTTCACCTTTGATTTCCCCATACCCCCAAGTTATGTATGTCGAGTCAGGTATTCAGTAATAAAAAACTAATGCCAACACAGGATCAGGTAAAAGCAGGTTTGTCTGGATAGACAACAGGAACGGTCCATGAGGACTACATATCAGGTTTGTTGGCATTAGACACAAGATCAAGTAACGGGTCGGGTCATGGTACATCAGGTCAAGTCAACAGTATACGGTACCATGTCAGGTATATCAATATATATATATATATATGTGTAGCCATGTCAGGTCAAGATGTAAACACTATCGTGGGTGTGCTCACAATCAGATATATAATCAAACACGGGTATTAACAATACGAGATAAGCAATGAATTACATAATAAGCAGTTTCATTCAAATTACAAGAGTGCAGTAAAACGATATAGCCGTTTAGTCATGTTAACAGGTTTAAGCACCCTTAGCGGTGCAATAATTTAGGTATCGGTTCAATACAGTTATTTCAAGTCAAATGCATACGAGTGTCCAAATGTAACAGAACTACATGGATAAATGCCACCATCTATTTAACAGTAAAATTGTGATTGAACAGGTAGATTTGATTATTGGGTTCAAATTGGCAAACTGTAAATTTCATGTTTAACGGTAAAATGAAATAATGAAATTTTGTAACCGAAATGGAAAATGATTGTACCAAGCTAATTTTACAGGTTTAGGGTGTCAATCTATATATAAATATATTGTATAGCATGTAGCAAGGGGTACTTGCCTCGACGGGTCGCGAACCGGGAAAAACGGAACGTAACGTCGGCGGGGAAACTCGCGACGGACGCACGGTTCACGGATTGAACCCAAACAACGAACCAAGGAACCACACGGGTCAGAGTACTCTGTTGGATCATCGGGACACGTCGCCGGCACGGCCGGATTCCGGCGAGATGCAAAAACAGTGAATAGGTTTCTACGGGTGTAGATCTAGAGAAAGAAGGAAATGGACAGAGAAAGAAGAAGATGGGGGAATACTCACTGGTCCCAGAGGCCACTAGCAACGACGGCGAGATCAACGGCGGCGAGAACGGCGTCTCCGGCGATCTGCAGAACATCCAGCAGTATGTTTCAGTTTTGAAAGATGAAGAGAGGAAGGGTGAGATGGAGAAACACTTACGAGGTGTTCTGAGGTGGTTGGGGTTCGTCGGCGACGGCCAGGGACGGCGCAGGTGGTCGCCGGTGGCGTCTCAGGCGACGCAGAGGAGATGCAGGGCAGACTGCGGCGGTCGCGGCTGTGTAGGGTGCGCGGGGGTGGAAGAAAGAAGGTGTGGACGAGGTGAGGCAGAGGAGGCGAGGGTGCTGGTGACGCCGGCGCCGGCGTTGGGGCTGCGGCGGCAAGGACGGAGGTGGCTAGGGTTTCAAAGGGTTTGGGTTTTCCTGTTCTCGTGATGAAGAACGAGAGGAGGGAAATAATATAAGAGAGAGAGAGAGAATAGGGTTAGAGAGGGAGAGAGAGAGAATGGGAATGGAGAGGGGCCCACGGAATTAAATCTTCTCTGATTGGCTGAAGCAGAAAGATTTAGAGGTTTTAAAAAATATTGAAAAGATTTAATTAACAGTGAAAGTTAGTATAGTTAAAGAAATATTCGAAGGTTTTAAATTATTAAAATTTTGGGATTTTGGCGCCAAATAAAACATTTCCAAATCGCGCCCGGGTCGGGTCCAAAAATTCGAAATTGAAATAATAGGATTTTAAGCGGGTTCCAAAATTTGAAATTAAGTGTTTTACGATTAAAAAGTATACCCCCAAGACGGACACCTGTACGCGCGCGTAGCCGTCCAAACTCGCCCGTTTCACCGAACGGGATGAGAACACGATGCACGGACGCTACCACAAGGCTAGGGGTGTCGAGTAGGCCAAGATGGGTATTTTTAATTTTATTTTAGATGCTAAAATTTGTTATGTGCAGAAATGAATTTGCCAGGTAAAATTTTACAGTAAGCCGCGAACAAGTAAGATAAATGAAATGAGTACCACCTAATGCTCAAACAGTAACTGAAAAATAGTAGCATTGGGCTCAGGTGTTATATTATACCCAACTACAAAAAGAATTTCGTCCTCGAAATTCTAAGAATACAAAGATAGAAACTACAGGAAAAGGTGAGGAAACTTCTGCCGGATCTCATCTTCTCGTTCCCAAGTGGACTCTCCATGCGATCGATTACCCCAAGAAACAAGCACAAGGGGGATAACCTTGTTCTTAAGAACCTTTTCCCTTCGATCCACGATTTCAACCGGTTGCTCCTCAAAAGTCAAGTCTTCCCGTACTGCTAACTCCGAATGATCCAAAACGTGTGTTTCATCTCGAACATGCTTTTGTAGTTGAGATACGTGAAACACATCGTGCACACCTGCCAAGGACTGCAGTAATGCCAAACGGTACACTACCTCTCCAACACGCTCCAAGATCTCAAAGGGTCCAACGAATCGAGGACTAAGCTTTCCTCGACTCCCAAAACGAATCACCCCTCTAGTCGGTGATATCTTCAAGAACACCAAATCACCCACGGCGAACTCTAGAGGTCTTCTTGACGTGTCAGCCCAACTCTTCTGTCTGTCTTGTGCTGCCTTCATTTGATTTCTGATAGTGTTAACCTTCTCAACTGTCTGCACTACCAAATCTGATCCCAACAATCTTCGTTCACCGACATCATCCCAACAAACAGGTGAACGACATTTACGACCATACAAAGCTTCAAACGGAGCCATCTGGATAGTTGCTTGAAAACTGTTGTTGTAAGAAAACTCCACCAAGTGTAGATGATCCTCCTACGAACCCTTGAAGTCCAACATGCATTCTCTCAACATATCTTCAAGAGTTTGGATCGTTCTCTCCGACTGATCATCAGTTTGAGGATGATAAGCTGTGCTAAACTTCAATCGAGTCCCCAAACTTTCCTGTAAACTCCTCCAGAAGTGTGATAAGAACCGAGTGTCCCGATCGGACACGATGCTCACCGGTACTCCATGCAATCTTACAATCTCCTGCATGTACCGCTCTACCAAAGTCTCCGTTGATTGACCAACCCGGAAAGGAATAAAGTGAGCAGCCTTGGTCAACCGATCAACAATCACCCATACTGCATTGTTGCCCTTTGGACTCCGCGGTAAAGCCGTCACGAAATCCATGGTTATATGTTCACACTTCCACTGAGGAATCGGAAGTGGTTGCAATAAACCAGCAACCCTTTGATGTTCAGCCTTAACTTGCTGACACACCAAGCACTTAGCCACAAAGCGAGCAATCTCCCGTTTCATGCCTTCCCACCAGAAATGCTGTCGAATATCTCGGTACATCTTTGTGCCTCCTGGATGTACAGAATAAGCTGAACTGTGTGCCTCCTTCATAAGCTCTTCACGAATATCTCCCTTTGGCACACATAAACGGCTACCATACTTCAACGAACCATCTTCGTGGATCAGTAAATCTGTTCGTAGTCCGGCTTCAACTTGCTCTCGAAACCTTTGCAGTCTAGGATCCTGCGATTGTGCTGCTTTAATTTTTTCAATCAAAGACGACTGCACTTGCAGCTGCATCAACTGTCCCGTAGAAAGCGGTAGCACAATCTCCAAGTCAAATCTTCGAAAATCTGCAATGATCTCCTTCTGCATAGTTAACACCTGAATTGCTGGTAACCGACTAAGCGCATCCGGCACAACATTAACCTTCCCCGGATGGTACTTAAGATCAAGATCGTAGTCAGCCATCAGCTCCAACCATCTACGCTGCCTCATATTCAGCTCCTTCTGAGTGAACACATACTTCAAGCTCTTATGATCTGTAAAGACTTCGACTCTTTCGCCCAAAAGGTAGTGTCTCCAAATCTTTAAAGCGAAAATCACAGCCGCAAGCTCCAAGTCATGAGTTGGATAATTCTTCTCATGGGTCTTCAACCGTCTCGATGCGTATGCTACAACCTTCCCATGCTGCATCAAAACACATCCCAATCCTTTCCCAGATGCATCGCTGTGAATCACCAATCCTCCGGAATTGTCTGGCACGGTCAGAATAGGGGCGGTTATCAACTTCTGCTTCAACGTCTCGAAAGCTAACGCACACTTATCCGTCCATATAAAAGGTACCTCCTTGCGCGTAAGCTTGGTCAACGGCTCTGCCAGACGAGCAAAGTTCTCCACAAATCTCCTGTAGTATCCGGCTAATCCAAGGAAACTTCTTATCTCAGCAACATTCTTTGGAGTCGGCCAATCTCGAACTGCTGCAATCTTTTCTGGATCGACGGAAATTCCATCGCCAGACACAACATGCCCCAAAAACTTCACTTCCTCCAGCCAAAATTCGCACTTACTCATCTTTGCATAAAGCTTCTCCTGTCTCAACGTCTGCAGTGCGATCTTCAGATGCTCAGCATGCTTCTCAAAGCTCTTCGAGTAAACCAGAATATCGTCAATGAATACCATAATAAAATGGTCCAAGAACGGTGAAAAGATTCGGTTCATCAAGTCCATGAATACTGCCGGCGCATTCGTTACTCCGAAGGGCATCACTAAGTACTCATAATGTCCATACCGAGTTCGAAACGCCGTCTTGCAAATATCTTTTGTTTTCACTCGGACCTGATGATATCCGGATCGCAAATCCAGCTTCGAGAATACCCTCGCGCCACTAAGCTGCTCAAAAAGTTCTCCAATGCGAGGGATCGGGTACTTGTTCTTAATAGTCACCCGGTTTAATTCTCGATAGTCGATGCACATTCTTCTTGTGCCATCCTTCTTCTTTACTAGAAGAACTGGAGCTCCCCAAGGCGAGTTACTGCTTCGAATCCAACCCTTCTCAAGCAATTCAGCAACCTGTTTCTTAACTTCTTCCAACTCTACTGGTGCCATTGGATAATACGCTTTAGATACTGGCGCTGCACCAGGAATAAGATCAATTGTGAACTCCACGTCTCGCTTTGGCGGTAAACCCGATATATCTTCAAATACGTCCATAAAATCGCGAACAACCGTCGGCTCTTCACTACTATCAACTTCCATTGCTGCAAGAATATTGTTTGTCGGCCTAGCCCTATACTCGACTGGCCCGACAGAACTGCTTCCTCCAGTGAAGGTAAACTCGGGATGTCCGGGAATCTGGAAAATTACTTTCTTTGCCCTACAGTCAATGTGAGAGTGGAAAGTGCCAAGAAAATCCATTCCCAAGACGACTTCATAGCTGCCCGTATCAATCACCAAGAAATCTGCAAAGAGTTCCCGTCCGCACACAACAACTGTACAATCTTTACATTCCCTACTAGCTCTGATTTTCCCATTCCCAGTGTGTATGTCCCAGAAACTAGACAGGGTCGTGCAGGTAATCGAGTGTGTAGTTATAAATTTGGATGACATAAAACAGTGGGATGCACCAGAATCAAATAATGCCACCGCGGGAAAACCATGAACGAGTAGAATACCTGAAACCACTTCTCCTGACGCCTTGGCTTCCTCAGCTGTCAAGGTAAAAGCTCGAGCCTGATTAGGTCCTTGAGTCAGCTGTTTCTGCCCTTGGAAGGGTCTCTGCGGAGGCTTCTGAATATCGTCCCTCGTACGAAGCTTCGACGGACAAGCACCAACGGCGTGATCAGCCGCTCCATAAACCAAACAAAGTCCCAGCCTCTTTCGACAATCCTTCTGCACGTGCCCAGGTAAACGGCAGTAGTCACAAATCACGCTCTTTCTTCGATCAACAATTACAGGCTTCTTCATGGGTGCTACACCACGACGGTCCACTGGAATACCCTTGCGACCATGAGCTCGGTTAGGTACAAATGCGGGCTTCCTGGCCGCAACTGCTATCTGCTGCAAGCTCCCTTTCATCCCAGATAAACTCTGCTGTTCCCGAGCTGCCGTAAGAACCTGTGAGAAAGTGGTCAAACCCAGGGAGACAATCTGCCTCTGGATGTCCACATCCAAACTGCGCATGAACCTTCGTGCCCTGTCTGCGTCGTTGGCGACTAAAGGTCCAGCGAATCTGCTGAGTCTCGTCCACTCTGCTGCATGCACGTCCACGGGTGCTTCATTCTGCCTTAGCCCAATAAATTTCTCTTCCATTTCCTCCCGTGCTGTCCGCGGGAAGAACTTCTCCAGGAAACTCTTAGAAAAATCCGCCCAACTGATCGTCTTGGGCAAGCGGGTCTTTTCCACAAGCCACCACTCTCGGGCGTAGTCCACTAACTGAATGCGTACCACATCAACTCTTTTTTCATCTGGAATCTGTGCCGCAATCAGCAAGTTCTCCGTGTCAACTAGCTACTGCTCGGCTGGCAACGGCTCCTCCAAACCAGTGAATGTAGACGGACCCAAACGTCTGAAATCTACCACGGTCCCTACTCGGTCAACTGGTTTAGCTCCAGCGTTGTTTACAGACTGCTGAACGATCTGCAAACCTTCCTGAAACGAATCTGCTTGCTGCTGGATCAGCTCGGTCTGTCTCTTTTGATTCTCCAGCATTCCTCTTATCACTCCAAGCATGGCGGTTTCGTCCACACGCCTCTGGTATGTCTTGAAATTCTTATCTGCCATATTCCTGAAATCACAAACACCCAACATTAGCATGATGATAGATTCAATATATAGATCAAGGCTAGAATTCCAAGATACTTAAATAGAGTACCGCATTGTAACTATGCCGCGGTATCATAGCCACAATTACTTAACTCCACCCAAGTCGCCTAAGTCCTAGAGATAACAAGGAATCATGTTTTTCGAGTCGACATGCAAAGGAAGTTTGCATATCGTAAAAGATATAATTAGGAAGAATGTGATTCAAGAATGGTAAACGGCAAAGTGGCAGGACATGTTTCCTAAACACGGGCATTCTGATTCGTGTATTGGGTACCATACCCAACTACAAAAGAATCAACCCAACTAACCTATGGCTCTGAGACCAAAAGAACCATGTCACGCCCCGCTTCCCAGAGTACGCTAGATTGGGCACATGACATAGCCAACCATGCTACCTGTGGATAGGAAGTATCCATCCACAGTCACATTACGGCTGTAGAGATATCAAGAAACAAGATAAAACTATCTAAAAACATGTCCATAATCCAGAATAACAGGAGTCAATAATAAATAAATGCGGAAGCAAATGATCCAATACAAATAATCTGAAAAGTATGTCCCATGATGCGGGCTCACATCAGGAAATAATGCAGGAAATAAAACTAACTACTACTGAACTCACAACTCAGCCTGCTGGCTGAAGTACTCCTGCTCGGACTACGACAGCGGTACAGAATCTGGGCCATGCAAAACCCAGACGTCAGCACGTCATGTCAACAAGTAATACAATATGAACAATGTAACAGGCAATGAAAAAATAACCATGAATAAAGCAATAATGTGAAACAAGCAGTGCAGGGTAGTGTGCAGTGGGTAACTAAACTGTTCTATCAGGTTTTCTATTCTAAAGTCTTTGAAATCAACTGATGAATCGTCGATGTAACTCAATAGTATCCCGTGCGTGCCCGGGACCACGGTCAAGATTCTCGGGGCTGAATCCGAGACGTGCCGCTAGGCAATAACAAGTAGCAGGATGGGCGAGTGATGTCAGCATCATCACTCCGGGGCTGGCCTAGCCCATAAGACTGATCAGAACATGTATCGAACTGTTGAGTTACAAGTCGGTTTCACCTTTGATTTCCCCATACCCCCAAGTTATGTATGTCGAGTCAGGTATTCAGTAATCAAGAACTAATGCCAACACAGGATCAGGTAAAAGCAGGTTTGTCCGGATAGACAACAGGAACGGTCCATGAGGACTACATGTCAGGTTTGTTGGCATTAGACACAAGATCAGGTAACAGGTCGGGTCATGGTACATCAGGTCAAGTCAACAGTATACGGTACCATGTCAGGTGTATCAATATATATATATATATATATATGTGTAGCCATGTCAGGTCAAGATGTAAACACTATCGTGGGTGTGCTCACAATCAGATATATAATCAAACACGGGTATTAACAATACGAGATAAGCAATGAATTACATAATAAGCAGTTTCATTCAAATTACAAGAGTGCAGTAAAACGATATAGCCGTTTAGTCATGTTAACAGGTTTAAGCACCCTTAGCGGTGCAATAATTTAGGTATCGGTTCAATACAGTTATTTCAAGTCAAATGCATACGAGTGTCCGAATGTAACAGAACTACATGGATAAATGCCACCATCTATTTAATAGTAAAATTGTGATTGAACAGGTAGATTTGATTATTGGGTTCAAATTGGCAAACTGTAAATTTCATGTTTAACGGTACAATGAAATAATGAAATTTTGTAACCGAAATGGAAAATGATTGTACCAAGCTAATTTTACAGGTTTAGGGTGTCAATACATATATAAATATATTGTATAGCATGTAGCAAGGGGTACTTGCCTCGACGGGTCGTGAACCGGGAAAAACGGAACGTAACGTCGGCGGGGAAACTCGCGACGGACGCACGGTTCACGGATTGAACCAAAACAACGAACCAAGGAACCACGCGGGTCAGAGTACTCTGCTGGATCGTCGGGACACGTCGCCGGCACAGCCGGATTCCGGCGAGATGCAAAAACAGTGAATAGGTTTCTACGGGTGTAGATCTAGAGAAAGAAGGAAATGGACAGAGAAAGAAGAAGATGGGGGAATACTCACTGGTCCCAGAGGCCACTAGCAACGACGACAAGATCGACGGCGGCGAGAACGGTGTCTCCGGCGATCTGCAGAACATCCAGCAGTATGTTTCAGTTTTGAAAGATGAAGAGAGGAAGGGTGAGATGGAGAAACACTTACGAGGTGTTCTGAGGTGGTTGGGGTTCGTCGGTGACGGCCAGGGGCGGCGCAGGTGGTCGCCGGTGGCGTCTCAGGCGACGCAGAGGAGATGCAGGGCAGACTGCGGTGGTCGCGGCTGTGTAGGGTGCGCGGGGGTGGAAGAAAGAAGGGGTGGGCGAGGCGAGGCAGAGGAGGCGAGGGTGCTAGTGACGCTGGCGCCGGCGTCGGGGCTGCGGCGGCAAGGACAGAGGTGGCTAGGGTTTCAAAGGGTTTGGGTTTTCCTGTTCTCGTGATGAAGAACGAGAGGAGGGAAATAATATAAGAGAGAGAGAGAGAATAGGGTTAGAGAGAGAGAGATTTGAGGGAGAGAGAGAGAGAATGGGAATGGAGAGGGGCCCACGGAATTAAACCTTCTCTGATTGGCTGAAGCAGAAAGATTTAGAGGTTTTAAAAAATATTGAAAAGATTTAATTAACAGTGAAAGTTAGTATAGTTAAAGAAATATTCGAAGGTTTTAAATTATTAAAATTTTGGGATTTTGGCGCCAAATAAAATATTTCCAAATCGCGCCCGGGTTGGGTCCAAAAATTCGAAATTGAAATAATAGGATTTTAAGCGGGTTCTAAAATTTGAAATTAAGTGTCTTACGATTAGAAAGCATACCCCCAAGACGGACACCTGTACGCGCGCGTAGCCGTCCAAACTCGCCCGTTTCACCGAACGGGACGAGAATACGATGCACGGACGCTACCACAAGGCTAGGGGTGTCGAGTAGGCCAAGATGGGTATTTTTAATTTTATTTTAGATGCTAAAATTTGTTATGTGCAGAAATGACTTTGCCGGGTAAAATTTTACAGTAAGCCGCGAACAAGTAAGATAAATGAAATGAGTACCACCTAATGCTCAAACAGTAACTGAAAAATAGTAGCATTGGGCTCGGGTGTTACACAGGGGCTTACTGTTATAGCCAATCGTGCATAGCACAACATCAACTCCTAATACCGGGAGAGACGAAACACCTCCTATCGCCCATTGCCTCCATGTGACTCGGGACTGTACCCAAAATTCACCTGTTTGCATGACTCCTTTGAGCCATGGTAGGGAGGAAATCAAATCATAGTAGGATCCACACAAGACTCTATGACGATCTCGGGTTTACAGACTAACATGTACCAGTGTCACTAGAGAACTGCTATCTGACGATAGGTATATTACCAACTAAGAGTTCTCGGCGAGTCCTGTTCGGTGTACCCATTCTCTAATGAGCGTCTGTGCACAATCTTTGATGTCAAACACCAATGGATATGGGACCAACCATCGCTCCCATACAGGGTCAAGAAACGTACACACTAGTCTACTCTGGTGTATCGATGCCCTGTCTCGATATACCCTCGACTAGGAACAATTAAAGGTTGTGCTTGTGGACTATCCTGGTCCCAGTAGTATGATCCGCATCATAGTCCTGGTAGTCAAGCCAACACCTAAGGGCTTTATCAACATGTATCTGAGAGACAGTATAATAATATTAAGTGTACATGTTAAGATAAAGAGTAACCAGATAGTATACTATCATATCGAGCAAGAAAGTCCTCTATATATATGTCTAAGCATCCACTATAATATACATCAATGTACAATAATGGCCTCTAGGGCATACATATCCCTAACACCAACAAACCCCCGTGATCTCCTCAACCGTCTTCCCCCTCTCAACACACCCGAGCTCACTCCCTCTCAAAATCTCTCTCCCCTCCTAAAATTCCCCTCTCCTCCGTATCCATCCATCACCCACAACTTCTGACCACCTCGCTAGCAACCTGCCTCATCATCGGCGACCTTATCGCCGCCTGAACATCGCCGCGACCACCTCCCTAACACCGCAACACGCCGCCCTCCTCGACAATAAACCCAACCAAGCCTCCCCACTTCCTCTCTTGTAACTCGACCACCTTATTTCCCCAGCCACCGTCGCCTGCGACGAGCCACCGTCTGTCTCCTCTCATCGTTGAGGCCGCCGCCGCCAACACCCATGACTCTCATTGTCCATACCACCTCCTCTACTGCTCCAGAGGCCACCCTACTTCCACCTCAAACACCTAAACTCCCTCACTGCCTCACACCACCGTTCACCACCTCACTGTCGAGCCCACTGCCATCAGCCGCCAGTCGAGCCCCTCTTCTCTGTGCTACACACCGCTTCATCATCATAAATTCTAGCCAAGCTCGAGCTTCTCACCAATTTGCTGCCATGACCGCCGCCGCGCCGTCATCTTCATCGCCGTCGTCGCTGCTAACCATTGCCAACACTCGTCATCCAAACACCAGACCTGAGTATCGTCATGCCTCCACTGTGCCAGGCCCCCATGCCCACTTCCCTGAACCACCGTCCCCACTTCAAGTCGCCCTCGTGCCTAGCTCCGTGCCACTCCGTGCCCACCTCCGCACCACGACCGTGCCCACTACCATACCAGCACCGTGCCCAGTAGTGCCTAGCACCATGTCCGGTACCGTGTCACGCTATGCCACACCCACACCACGCACCGAGCCAAGACCGTGCCCAGTACCGTGTCACGCCTGCGTCATCACCACGCCCACTACCGTATCATGCCCGCGTCGCCTCCACGTCCAGTGCCGGGTCGTCACACATTGCGCATGCGCCACGTACCGTATCCAGCATCACGTTGTCTTGTATGTCGAGCCGAATCCTGCACGTTGTGTCGTTTCTATATCAGCGACTGAAGACAAGTGAAACCTTCACTTGTTTATCATGCTACTACAAAGTTTAGCCAAAGCAATTTACTTGAACTAGATATCTATAGATATAATTATATTGTAAATTATTATTGAAATTCCGTAGCGAACCATAGTGCCGTCTTGTTGATTAGAGCCTGACTTGGGCTTATTAGTGTATTTGGTATCATGTAGGAGTTATACGGTCATTATCTAATTTCGTTTGGCTAAATGAAACGGGAGTTACGATCGATAACCGAACATTTACCTAGACATTCGATAGGTTAACCGAATGAAAATACTATTTAACATGCCTGTGTTTTGTGAACATCAAATTATATCACCGTTGATAACTATTGTGTAGTGATTTAAGTTTAAAATGTTGAGAATATCGTCATGAAATGTCGCCCCAAGGAGGCGTCGCTAAATCTGGATTTTACTGTACATGTCGTGGTGTTAAATTGATATTAAATTAGATACATACCGGAATGTAATGTTCTATGGATCATATCGAAGCTGACTCGATAATCTAGAACCCTGTATAATTTATATTTCAATATTGATATATCACAAGGACGAAAAATGACTTGGAATACGGCTCTGGACTGCAGTCCAGAGCAGCATTTCATATTGACCCCTGGTTCTAAATAAAGGTGTAGTTCTGTATGAAACATAAAATATGCGGAACCCTATACTGTTGCGAAGATAATCCTGTTAGATAACTATAGCTGGTGGTTTTGTTCGATTTTATAGTCTTTTGATATTTTAATTGCATTTTAATTCGTCGTGGTGTACTGCAGTTTAGTACAGAGACAGAATATATACCTTAATGTTAAACAGTGCATATCTTCTTGTATACAGCGGATATTATCAATCCGTCAGGTGTGTTGGAAACATAACAGATAAATATAAATATTATCTAACTGTAGTATCGCCTAATTATGATCCCAACAGGAAGTAAAATGTGTTACGAAATGAACTTTCTATTCAAGAACTGGATTTCCAGCGGTGAACACTTAAAATGGAATGACCGTAACTCGCGAACCTGAAACCCGTTTGACCTGAAACCAATTTTGTTGGACTGCTGTTTAAGTTTACTTTCTGCCTTTTTTGTATCTTTTGCCTAATTACGATTGTATGATTTATTATATTTTTCAGAACTCATTATGCACATGTGATTTAATGCTATTTTTTCTAATCCAACCAACATCGACTGCTTATATGTTATTTAGTAGTGCATTTTACTGTATCCCCGTCATATTGCATGACTGTTATACCCTCTATAACTAGTGTTCATTTTCATCGATATCCTAATTGTTGGATATAGTGCCCTAAAGTTAATTATTGTAATCGCAGGCACGCGATTGTGATGATTGAGGAAGGACCTATACGGGTAGAATAATCTTACTCAAGATAATAGTATGCTATCTGATTTGCCTTTATCATCATATACATGCATTATGTGGTATTACAGATCACTATTACATGCAGAGCCCATAAGATTCTTGATTGACTACCAGTATTATGATGGCGATCATATATGTGGGAGCTGGGTGGTCTATAAGCACATCTTTAAATGTCCCTAGTCGAGAGAGTATCGAGACTGGGCATCGATACTTCGGAGTAGACTAGTGTGTACTTATTGAGACCTCGACGAGAGACGGTGGCCGGTCTCACAATCTATTGGTGTCAGTTAGTCACCTAAGATAGTATACAGGTGCTCATTGGGTTATGAGTACACTCGACGGACTCGCCGAGAACATGCTAGATGGTATTATACCTATTATCAGATAGCAGTTACCAGATGACATGAGCACAGGTTATTCTGTCGACCTGAGATCGTCATTTGTCTTGTGTGAGTTCCCACTGTGCTTTGATTACTACCCTACTACGGCTCAAAGGAGTCATGCAAACAGGTTTTAGTTGGGTACAGTCCCGAACCACATGGAGGCAGTGAGCGGATCGTCGGGGATTCATCTCCCTCGGTATTGGGGGTTGATGTCACACAGTGCATGGGTGGACGTTACTAGAAATCCTTGGCCAAGATAGACTAGAATTATTGATTTGGATCAGTAGTTTCTCAGTGGGTGATGGGCTTCATACCGACACGAAATATCGCGTTATTAGGGGTCCGATTTTATCCATCCCCTTAGACTCGATATGTGATACTCTTAGACGAACAGACCGGACTATACGGAAATTGTCACGGATAGGCTCAGCAGGGGTTCAGATGAGTTTTCTCGTCAGCCTTCCTTTTGCTCAATACCTGAGTAGCCGTTACGCACAGCTAGTGCCGCTGACGTGCTTGTGGTTAAACCCTGTACAACTCCAAATTCTGTGTACATAAAATTCATTTAAAGTTAATGTACACTTGGGGTATTTACAATTCCTGTGAAAACTATAAGTATTTGTTTTGATTTAGAATAGCAAGAAGGAGCTTGTAGCTCATTGGTAAGCCCTTGCACTGCTAAACCATATCACCAGAGTTCAAATCCCATCAGCCACATTATCTTTTTGCTTTAATTTCTTTTAATCATTTTAGAAGTCCAAGAGTCTACACGTGCATAACACGTAAAACCAATAGTCACAATTTAAACAAACATATAAACTGTAGAATACCAAACAAACCCAATACCCCAACACCAGTCCCACCCGACGGTAAAGACCCGGCAAAAAGCTCTTTTTGGCCGGCGCCGCCGGGCTTGCCCGTTGGTAAAGCCCCCATTCTTTTTCCACTGCAACTCTTGGCCTACCCCACTTCCTTTCACACTGCTTGTTTTCCCTGCATCCACATAGAGAATTTAAATCACTCATTTAAACCCTTCAGATTCTATTTTAATGCATTATTCATTCTCCCTAAATCCTAGATTGCCCTATAAATACCCACCCCATCTTACACCCCTCTTACTCAGAATTATCTTGCAAAAATTATACCAAAATACCAACTCTTTTAGTGTACAAGTGGAGTTAGCGAAAGGCGAAGCGCCGACGAAGTTTCGGCGACGACACAAGGAGTTTCCGGCGACGAAACGACGCACCGACGCTTCCCCACTCTTCCTCTTTCTCCCCTCTACCTTATAAGCCTGTAAGTCCCCTTTCTCTCTCTTGTTTGCTATTCTCAAACTTCTCATTCTCAAAACATGTCAGAAGCAGAGTTATCCAGTTTCCGATTCTCCTTTCTTTTAAAAATATAATTTTTTTAATAACAAACCTACAAATTTTGATATCTTATTTAATAATCATTAACAAAGACAATAGAATAAGTTTGACAAAAAAATAATAACCGTAGCAAGTTTTATTCCACTTTTACATTAAAATACTTTTATGTTTCATTTCGACATTATATCCTTATTTCCTTGCTATACCTTTAGATAGTTCACGAGGTAATGACCTACCTCATCACAACACACATATCTATCATAGCACGATGAATCTTGGGAAAGTAGAATACGGAAAATACGACTTTATAAATAAATCCCTTTAACTTATAAAACCGTTTTCTTTAAAAAGTGTATTTAACTTTCCATGCAATTGAGCCTCTACAACCCATTTTGGGGACCCCGTTCGGGATGGTGCGGATTATCGCACATCCTCGGGCTTATTAAAGCGAGATGCAGACCTCCGCACGGAGTATTCGATCTCGATGGAATTTTTATACGTTTTTCTTTAGAAAATGAGATTTTTACAAGAAAACAAATAAATTTATTTTCGTTAAATATGTATATATAAATATTACCAAAATTTTTATTTTAAATATATATATTATTCCATGTTTCCAAACCTCAAGAAAAGAATTCAAATATTACATGAAACTACTATGATAATTCAAAACATTATTCATATTATAAATAAATACCATATATTATGAAATTGGGGTTTATTCACTAGAAATGTCACATTTATAAAATATACATCAATGAAAACTCTAAAGAAGATAATTAAATGCTTGAGCTGTATTTTGAAATTATACCAAAACTATTTTTACATAAAACCCCCACAAGTTATCCTAAATTACAATAAGGACCCTAGTAAACATAGGTTTAAGCGGGACCAGTCTCTTGAGCCTCAGGGAGCCGGAGATATGGGTGCTTGCCTATTTAAGGCAGACAACTTAACAAACGATATTATCAACATGGTAATTGTCTTGGAAAAAGACACAAATCCTGCCGTCCATGTGCAGCAGTTACCGATAACACCAAAACAATTAGGATTTCAAGTTTTTTTAAAAGTGTGTGACTCAGACCGAGTCTCAAACTAATCAATCTGACTTGAATGTGATTCAAGTACAAACTACAATATAACATGATTCAATATGAATCTATCTATTCAATATATATCAATCTGTATTGACCGAACCGAACTATGGATATATTCCATTTACATGATCTTCCATTATATCCGTTCTATTACTGATATCATGGTTTCGGCAAGTCATTCATCTATACAAATTACAATACAATACAATATAATCAATACAATCAAAACACCGGGTTTATAAAGGGTTGATTGGTACGGGAGGTGTTAGAAGTGGCACGAGACTGCAACCATAAGACACCTAACCTGAATCTCCATTGCCATTGTACCGTGGCTGAACGGTTCCTTGTACTCCGTATACTTTAGTCTCCAGGATAGTGAGACTCCTCTCGTATACACTGGCCTCTTCTGTACTAAGCTACAAATAACAGCGTTAACACTAAATAACAACATTAAACAGCTACACTCTATTCTGTCTATTCTATTCTTATTTATCTACGAGACTTACCGAGTGACATGTTCGCTGATGACATTCTCTTTCTTCTTCTTTGGAATGTCGTCAGGTGTTTCGGACTCACTGGAGACAGAGCCCACCAGCGAAGACTTGGATCAGTTTACTGAAGACCCAGAGTTTTAGATTCACTTGTGCATTACATTTCATTTTTATTTATGTTATGCCATTGTTTAGGCATTACTTTCATTCCATGTATTTCCATTTCTGTTGTATTGTAAAAAGAACGTTTAATAAATAAAGTTGCTGTTTATTTACATCTTGTCTCTTGTGTATATTTCATTTTATATTGCTTAGATACGCTTAGCGTGTTTACTTATGAGTAAATACGTAGCGGTCTCGTTGCGTCCTCTGCCCGTATACTGGGAAGCGGGGCGTGACAAACCCACTGCCAGTGTATTGACGAGTCCTTTGAGTCCCACACAGAGGGTTTCCCTGGTTCTGGCGAAATGATATAGTAGCCGTATTGGATACGTGCAGGGTTCCGATCGATTGATTGTACTATGTATCCGGACTTTCAATCGGGTGGTTGATAATACTAGCCGGCTCGGATTTGAGCCGGATTATTAAATCAGGTATGTTCACCGCCGAAAGACGCGACCAGGACGTTGGGACGTCCGACCTGAATTTTTGGAGGAAGATGCTATTTGGTTTGATCCATCCACCTCTCCGAAGATGCCAAGTTGATTTATGGCACCATGTATCGGAGGTTTGGACAGATGCGGCCGTTGTAGCAGACTTCGTCAGATTCCCCCTCGTTTGAGAGGGTTTTTTTGATTATGAGGACGCTCTTCCCTGCAAGCGCAAGCCCCTGCAGTTAATTACGTTACCGCGTAGCGATAACCACTTTCTCCGGCTCCAGATATTCACTTCGTGTCGTGTGTGTTTATTTTATTTTTGGTTGCCTGTGGATTGTATACGGAGACTAATTTGTGTTGTCGTCCGTAGGGCGTGGATTAGTCCAAATCCGTATTTTCTTAGATTTGGGTTTGGTTTTATTTAAGGATCGTTAATCTCGTTCGAGATTAAGATCAATTTAAATGTTTGTTAAGGATACGTTAGTCTAATTTTTGACTAAGATCTACTTAACAAGGTTTTAGGATCATTTAGATCCAACGAAAGAGCATTTGGGCTCTATTATTTTAGTTTAGGGACGTTACGGTCCATTAGGTTTAAGGACATCATAGTCCATAAAGTTTAGTTTAGGGACGTTGCGGTCCATTGGGTTTAAGGACATCTTAGCTCATGTTTAAGGACATCATAGTTCATAGAGTTTTGTTTAGGGACGTTGCGGTCCATTGGGTTTAAGGACATCATAGTCCATGGAGTTTAGTTTAGGGATGTTGCGGTCCATAGAGTTCAAGGACATCATAGTCCATGTTTAAGGACATCATAGTCCATAGAGTTTAGTTTAGGGACGTTGCGGTCCATTGGGTTTAAGGACATCATAGTCCATGGAGTTTAGTTTAGGGACGTTGCGGTCCATAGAGTTTAAGGACATCATAGTCCATGTTTAAGGACATCATAGTCCATAGAATTTAGTTTAGGAACGTTGCGGTCCATTGGGTTTAAGGACATCATAGTCCATGGAGTTTAGTTTAGGGACGTTGCGGTCCATAGAGTTTAAGGACATCATAGTCCATGTTTAAGGACATCATAGTCCATAGAGTTTAGTTTAGGGACATTGCGGTCCATTGGGTTTAAGGACATCATAGTCCATGGAGTTTAGTCTAGGGACGTTGCGGTCCATTGGGTTTAAGGACATCATAGTCCATGTTTAAGGACATCATAGTCCATAGAGTTTAGTTTAGGGACGTTGCGATCCATTGGGTTTAAGGATATCATAGTCCATGTTTAAGGACATCATAGTCCATAGAGTTTAGTTTAGGGACGTTACGGTCCATTGGGTTTAAAGATATCATAGTCCATGTTTAAGGACATCATAGTCCATGTTGTTTTGGCTCATTGGTTTGGGGGTGCGCCAAGAGTTATTGGTTATTGGGACCCTCCACCTCTTTGAAGACGTTGCAGGATTACAACAACATGTATCATAGGTGCGGAGAGATGTATCCTTGAACCAAATTCCAAATAGAGGAGTTATCAGTTCTGAGCATAAAGGCTCGGTTTGCTTGGAGATTTAATCTCAGGACGAATTTAACCAATTTGAGGTTGAAATTGGTTCCTTATAGTGTTAAACACTAATATATTTTTAGTGCTCACGTGTTTCCACGTGATGCTCTAAGGCAGCATTAAACACTGAAAGTTGAAGGCGCCCATGTGTGGCACGTGAGGCTTTAAAGCAGTGTTGAACACTGGAATTTGGGATCGCTCACGTGTTGCACGTGATGTTCTTGAAAGTTGGTGCTGTTCGCTTGGGTTTATTCCCTTGTTATGTACATGTAAGTGTTAAACACCTAAGTCTTGCAACCCTCACGTGTAGACACGTGAGGCGCCACTAAGTTAGACACTGTCTTCATTGAATTTATCTTCCTATTCTTTTCTAAGTGTTAAGCACTATTGGATGTCACGTGACTCAATCTCAGTTGTTCCTTTTGTTTCTCAGAGGTGCTCGTGTGGGAATACGTGATCTGTTGTTGTAGCATTAAACGCTAATATGCATGGGGCTTTTGATCTTAGTCTTAAGAATTTCAAGTCCTTTGTCTTATAAGAATTAAATTCTCATGTAGGGTTAAACCCTAGATTTATCAAAGGAATTAAATTCCTATGTCTTTGGAAGAATTAAATTCTTCAAACCTAGTTCTTTTTCTCTAAGTTTTGGGACTGCATAACAGAATCTCCCCGATGAGAATTAAATTCTCAACTTGTGGGGAGATCTGCTTCCGCAGACCTCAACCAGAGGAAGAACTAAGTTCTCTTTTTTTTGAAAGAGTTAAACTCTTGTGAAAGGAGATAAAAAAAATCTCTGAGTCTTTCCTCACCTAGGGTTTCTTTTTTTTTTTCCCCAAAGAAAACTCCTCTTTTTGTTTTTCTCCAATCTTCTGGGGAGGGGGTCTCTTCTCTTTTTTTTAGTCTCGAGTCCTTTATATAGCAGAGGCAAGTTTGTTGATTTTTGTTAAGGAAATATTTCATTGAGAGATTTTTGATTAATTCGGGGATTTTATCCTCCGTTGGATCTTTAATCCAGAGACCTCTATTTTACAGAAGACATTTTTCTTGTTTTTAACGAGATTGGGAAAATATTTTCCCATACAAAGCTTAGTCTGTATCTATGTGATTTTTAATCACCATTGGATCTTTGATCCAACGATGCTCTGATTTACAGAGCACAATTTTTCTTGTTTAGAAAGATTGGAAAATATTTTCCCATACAGAGCCTATTCTGTATCTTGGTGATTTTTAATCACCATTGGATCTGTAATCCAAAAGTGCTCTGATTTATAGAGTACAATCTTTCTTGTTTAGAAAGATTGGGGAAAATATTTCCAAAATAGGGTTCTGATCCCCTTTATATAGAATTTAATTCTATCGGCTCGGAAGGTATTCGGAATTCTCACGTGTAGCACGTGACCCAATGGCACTAGGCCGGTTTGCTTATATGTAGCTGTTCTAGAGCATCACGTGTTGGCACGTGATGTGCCTTCTGCCTGTTATTTGTTTCACGAAGGCGCCTATATATTTTGCATATGGATGCTCACGTGTGACACGTGAGGCTCAACTTCCGCCTTATTTGTTAAGTGTATTGTTTATAATTTTTGCTCCAAGGCGCATCACGTGTGGGCACGTGATGCTCCTTTTGGGGAATTCTTCCATCGCTTTTTGGTTCATTATTTATTTATTTATATTATTATTTATATTTTTTTAAGAGAACAAGGTATTGATTTAATAATTTACGTATCTATATTTCGATATGTATATTCTAGTATTATGTTCTTTGTGTCATTCTATCTTTTTGGGTATTCGTATTTCGGTACGAATACATGTATGTATATACAGTAGAGTGCAATCCGTATTTGTACAGATAACATTTTAGAAGATGGACACCTCATTTTAGATTTCTCCATTTATTTTTAATGGGAAATGAGGTGGAAAAAGAGAGAGGGAAGTATAGTGAGGACCATGCTTGCATAGTGTTGCACAAATGAATTGTTAATTCATTTGTGCAAACTATTCAAGCATGGGTTGCATTTTATATTGAAAAAATAAGTTTATTAAAACCACGCTTCATGTTATTTTCACACTTGATGTTGGATGAAGTCTTTGGATGGTTGGGTTTTCATTCACCTCACTATTAGCTTCACTCTCCTATTGTGTTTTCTTGAGTTCCTCCACCTTCATCTTCAACCTCCTCTCTACAATCTCATGTGTTGAGAATCAAGAGAGGAGGTGAGGTAGATTAACATTTTGAACACTTCATTACATCCTAGGCACTCTAGATTAGTAACCTGGAGTCCTTAGTTGCTTCACTTGATCATTAGTGTAGAGTTAGAACTATGGGTTACATCCCTCGGGTGGATCATCTTCGACGAAGGAAGACCAGCGGCCAAGTTTAGTCGAGGACGCCTCAAGGAGCTAGGGAAGATGGTAGAAGACCGAAGGACACGGTTCATTCGGTATAACCATTTCTAACCTTGTAGTTTAGCTCTTGTAGTTTGCTAGTATAGGTTTATGGTTCGTTTCTAGACGGGTTCGTTAGCGCAAGTTTTTTAAACATATTTTTTTTGTTTCGCATCGTCTACGGTAGATAGCCAGGGCGCTATCGAAACCCAACACTAGTGACTATTTTGCATTATCAAGTGATAAAGTGTTAGTGATTGGATCGAGGTAAGTGCGTTAATATAAAAGCGCGACTGAATAGTTGAAGTGGCACGTACTTTTACACAATCAGTGGAACCATTTAGTTATTGCATTTTCAACGCCTATGAGGCATATATAAGTGTAATTATAACTGGTAGGGGATGGATACAGAAGCACTTATATTAGTGTCATAGGTAAGACATCAAGATTCGTGGTCGGTGACATGTTTGATGGAGACCCTGTCTCAAATTCTCGCGTAGACTTGTCATGGAGCGATTAGTACTTAGATTCGTGGTCGATATTTGATGTAGACTGCGGGGTGTGGGGTATTTTGAGTGTGAGTTCGATCAACGAAATCTCAGGAGTCCCATTGCTGGCATATTTCGTGATTTCATGATCAAGTTACTGATCGTGTTACTGGTTCTTACTGATCGTGATTCGGGCCCGTGTTTCTTTGCCCCTAGGGCTTACCCTTGGGTTGGAAATACTCCTGCAGTGGTTGACACCCACACTCGAACTAACGATAGGTTTAGCGACATGGACATTGCATTGATTACTTATTTGATACACATGATTTACCGTTGCATGTACCGGTTATTTCATGCCCATGTTCTTACTCTATATTTACTGCTTCATGTTTATCATCATTGCACATATTAAATAAATAAATAAATAAATAAACACACACACACACATTGCTATTGTGTCGCTCTGACGACCTGAGTATGCATACTCAGAGTGAGAAGTGGACTTAGCTTGGATCAGGACCTGCCTTACCTCGAGAATATTGCGGACATCTAGATCAACGACGTCAGCGCTATCTTTTCCTATATCACTATTTGATTAGTTATCTCTTTTGCTTGTATCCGGTGCACTCTGATTCGTTTGGATATGATAGACTTAGTGACTGCATATCTCGTTTTCTGTATCAGATTACAGCTTACCATGTACTGCTAGAAGCCGAAGTTTGACTGTGGCAGGATATTTCCTTGACCGTAGGAGCATGGCTGGCCTGATCACTCCTCATATTCCGTATTTTGGGATGCGTGATGTGACACAGATAGTTCCGAATGTTTGACGAAAAAGCTATCAAAACAGTCATTACGTACCAATTGCATTAAAATGATAGTTCTAAATGTTTGACGTTTGATGAAAGAGCTATCAAAACAGTCATTACGTACCAGTTGCAATAAAATATCCTGATTGTTTGACGAAAGAGCTATCAAATCAGTCATTACTATCCAATTGCAATAAAATCTTTGGGAGTGTATCTCATCAAACCTGACTACGATATCTAGTATTACATCATTCGCCACAAAATTAGCACTGACATTTCCTTCACGAAAAATACATGAAGATCGAAATCTTTCAAGCAATCCAATCCAGGTATAAAGTATGACTTTGTAATACAAGAAGGAGAACATTTATGATTAATCCAACTTATAATCAAGGTTAAATCACAGTCTAATCAAAACTTGGCAGCACGAAGCTTGAATACCACAACTCGTTCGGCCTCTCTAGATGCCAATGATTCAACTATTAGAACCTTGAGCCCCGCAAGCCCTCATTCTATTACCTGTACAATATAACATCACTATTCGGGTTGTAATACGCTTGCTCTTGCAATAGAAAAATTTCTCGATGGAGCCATCAAAATTTACCTTTGGTTAATAACGTTTGTTTTAACACGACGAAACCCACCGGTCCCGCTTGCCCCTCTTCGAAGCACTGAATGGGAGATCCTGGATTGGATCTGTTGGATAAAAATGGGAAATAATTGCTAAATAATAATTTAAAAAAGAATATTGTCACGCCCCGTTTCCCAATAGACGGAACGATGACGTGGTAAGCCCGTAACGTATTTACTATGAAACAAATACGTTAAGCGTAATTAAGCAATATAGCAATGAACACGAATAACAAGAGTAATAAAATGAAACAACAACTTTATTTACATTCAACTTTACATTCAACTGCCTGAAAATAAAGATACAATAAATAAAGAAAATGCCTAAACAATGGCATACAAAAAATAAGTACAGGCTGGAAAGAGCTAGTAGTCTAGCTGAGCGACAACCCGGACCAAGTCATCCTGGCTCGGCTCTATCTCCTCAGAGTCCGGTTCTTCTGACGAACATTCCAAAAAAAGAAAATAGAGAGGAATGCCGTCAGCGAACTAGCGCTTGGTAAGTCCCAAAAGAAATAAGAGAAAATGGTATATCATGTGAATAGGAACTAAAAGAACAGAGGACGGGTAAAATTGTATATGATCATTCACAGGTATAAGATAGTTATTTTAACGTGGTTATTTGTAATTTGATAAAGAAAGTATTCATGTATACGAGAGGAGTCCATCTTACCCCATGGACTATGGTAACATACAGTACAAGGTCCCGTCATAACCCATGGGACAACGACACGTGAATTCATATAGGTGTCTTTCAAAGTGACCTCTCGTGCCACGATATATGTTCCGTACCAATCTACCCCTTTATCCCCTCGTATTGTATTGTATAGATTAAGATTACAGGTCTTGGCTGAATCCAAGGATATAAAATGTTCAGGTTCATATTCAAGATGTAATCATGTATTTAGTTGGTCATGTCAGTTCCCTCATAAAAAAGAAGGGAAAAGGGGGGAAATTCCCCTCTATTAAAGGCTCATGTATTAAACACGTGAGCACCTATATGCAAAAGTATATAGGCGCTGCAGTTAAAAACAAATAGGCTAAAAAGTGCCATACGTGTTAAACACGTGAGCGCCTATATGCAAAGCATATAGACGTTGCGATCAAATAATTGGCAAGCCAAACAGGCCTCACGTGTTAAACACGTGAGAGTTTATATGCACAGGAGCGCTGAAAATAAAGCATGCTGAAACCCATGCTAGGGGTCACGTGTTAAACATGTGAGTTCTTCTGCTGCACTCTTTGGCAAGATAGAATTAAATTCTATTTGGGAAATATTTTCCTTGATCTTTCTGATACGGAAAGATTTTTCTCTAACAGAGAATTTTGGATTTAAAATCCAATTGTGATAAAATATCACGAATCAAACCACCTGATAGAATTAAATTCTATGTGGGAAATATTTTCTTGATTTTTCTCAAACTAGAAAGATCTTCTCTGTTAAACAGAGAACCCTTAGATCAAAAATCCGACGGTGATTATAAAATCACCCACCGATCATCTGATAGAATAAAAATTCTATCTTAGGAAAAAATATTTCCTAATCTTGTTAAATAAACAAGAAAACTTCTCTGTTAAACATAGAGCCTTTGGATTAAAAATCTAATGGTGAATAAAATTCACTAAGTGATCCGAGAGATCATTTTGGATTGATTATGAAATCAATCATGATCTCTCAATCAGAAATTTTTCTAACAAGTTGATCTTTTCTCTTATCCTATAAATAGGAGAGAAGAACAAAAAAAGAAGAGATAGAGAGAATAGAGAAAGAGGAGAGACACATAACTACCCACAAGTTTCTGCAAAAAAAATATACAGTGAGCGCTTAAAAAAGAAAGAGAATTTAATTTTCAAAAGAAGAAGAAGACTTGCCTCATTTGAAACCCTAGGTAAAAAAACACACAGAGATCATAGTGTCTCTTCTTTGCCTATCTAAGGGTTTAACCCTTCATATAAGAACTTAGTTCTTCCTCTGGTTAAGATTTGCAGAAGTAAATTTTCCCACAAGTTGAGAATTTAATTCTTATCGGGGAGATTTCGTTCTGCAGATTCAAAAGTTAAAGGAAAAGAACTGTCATAAAAGAAAAGGAAATAACATGAGCATATGGGAATTTAATTCCTCCAAAAATTAGGGTTTAACCCTATATAAAGAACTTAGTTCTTCAAAAAAAAATGATGATGATCCAAGATCCTCAAAACCGAAATATTGATGATCATCAATGATTAAAAAAAATGTCATTAAAAGAGATCAATATCTCTAAGAAAATACAAGAATTGTTTGGTGACCCGTTAGTGCTTAGCATTATTATGAAGCCTCACATATTTCCCACGTGAGTGCTTCAAACGAACAAAAAGAACGACCAAAACTGCCTCATGTGTTTCCCCACGCGAGTGCTTAAAAAAAGGTAAACAAGTAAAAAAAAACCAAAGCTGCCTCACGTGATTCTCACGTGGGCGCCTAAAAAGCAAAGAAAAACTTCTTTGACAATTAGGCAGTCGCCCCAAAAGGAAGCAGTTACGTGAGATGCACGTGAGCTCTATCCAAGTGCTTAGCACTTTTGTAAAAAGGGAGAAACGAACAGATAAAGTCTAAAGCCTAGCACTCACGTGCTTCCCACGTGAGTATTATGCAGAGCGCTCAGCGCTCCATGATTAGTCAAAAATGACTAAAAAAAGGTTCATATCTGGGGGCCTCATGTGTTTCACACGTGAGCGTCACAGAACTCTAGTGCTTAGCACTAATCCAGCACCCCAAGTGTTTCACACGTGAGTGTTGTATGTCCCAGTGCTCTGCATTGTTGGGTAATTATGGAAACTCAATCTCAGCCCAAAATTGGCTAAGTTTCCCGAGATTAAACCTCTTTATATTTAAATCAATTGAGCCTATATGCTCTTGATTCCAAGGTCTCAAATATGACAAAAAATTCTTAAGTCCACAACAACCCCTTTTTCCTCAAATATGGGATTTGGTTTAAGGGTACATCTCTTCACACCTCTGATACATGATGTTGTAATCCCTCAACGTCTTCAGAAAGGTGGCGGGTCCCGACGACCAACAACTTTTTTCGTTGACGCACTTCCAAAATGACGTGCATACCTCAAATCGGATCGCGCCCCAAATTGGGCGCATTCCATTTCACCATCGTTCACTCCATCATGTAACAAATACACGTGCGTGCAAGATGGATAACGGACCGAAATGTCCTTAAACTAATACTCACCCCAAATACGGCGATAACGGACCGAAATGTCCTTAAACTAATATTCGTCCCAAATAAGGCGATGACGGACCGAAATGTCCTTAAACTAACATTCGTTCTCAAAATAGGAATGTTGGACCGAAATGTCCCTAAACTAATACTCGCCTCCAAATACGGCGACAAAGGACCAAAACGTCCTTAAACTAACACCTCGCCTCAAACATGGCGATAATGAACCGCAATATCCTTAAACTAAAATAATCGAGCCCGAGCACTCATATGTTTAAGCCGATCTTAATCTCAAACCAGATTAACGATCCTTAAATCAATCCAAACCTAATCTAAAAATATACGGATTTGTACTAATCCACGCCCTACGGGCGACGACAGAAACTAGTTTCCGTATACAATCCACGGGCAACCTAAACAAACAAAAACACACACGACACGAACTGAACTTACGGAGCAAGAGAAAGTGGTCATCGCGATGCGGTAACGTAATTAACTGCAGGTGTGTAACATTTTAGAAAATTATAAATATTAATTTATAAATTTTAATATGAATTTAATAAGTCTACAAAATGATATCGCTTATGAAATTGGGTATCGGAATTATATCCGAAAAATGTAATTATTTCGATAAATATGAATAAAAGTGTGTGATATCATAAAAATGATATTTTAATTATTTTAACATGACATTGTATTTTACATTAAACTAATGACATTTAAGTGATAGATTAATCATTTCATATCTTTTATTTTACATTGATTTGAATTGTAACATGAAAGGTTTTGATATTTTGATAATTCTTTTAATGATTGATATATTTTAATCTAGGCTAGGCCCTCACCCTCAACACACACTCAACATGCTCACATCTTTCCACCTCCTTCTTTTAAACTTTACACCTCCTCCTTCCTCCATGACACATCCACCTTACAACCCTCCACCTCATACTTTCTCTACACACAACATAACTCCTTATCTCATCAACACTTAGAAATTCTTAAGCCTTTCTCAAACTGAACCATATGTTTATTCAAACTCTAAACAAAAATAATTCTAAGTGTTCATTGTTCACACCATAATATTGCATTATTATATTCCCCATTCTTAGTTGTTTTATAAATAAACAGGTGCTTTTGACGCATGTCTGCTACATATTACAGGATATAGGTTCTTGGAGCGAAAACAGTGAAAAAGGCAAAAGATGATACAAAAGAGGGACTTTTGACCAACAAGTAGAATGATCCTAGTCAAGCCTAGACAAAGAACAATTCACAATTGTACAAGGCAACGCATGATCCGAAATGTCAAAGGAAACAGTTACAAGACCACTACAAGTTTCACTGAAAGATCTGGAGAAAACACAGAAGCCAAATGAAGAAAAGAACTATAGAAATAGAAAGCCTAAAGCATCAAGATTAAGCCCACAAAAATTGAGCAAATGATCCCACTAAAGGGCCGCGGAACCGCGGCCCTACCCGCACATTTGCCGCGGTTCCGCGGCCATCTGACGCACGTGTCGGTGCAAATTTCTTCTGACGGTGCGTCGGTGCGTAGGTTGGGATTTTTCGTGGGCATGTCTGTAATAGCACATGCGCGAGAGTTTGTAACTTTAGTTTTCCTAATTCCTTATAAATATGTAATCAAAATACTGTAATAGGGATGCCTCCTTTCAATGAAATAAAATTCAGATTTAATTCAGTGGGAAGAGCATCATTTCTGTAAGTTCTTATTTTAATTTCTGCCTTAGTTGATAATTTAATTATTGCCCTAGATCGAATTAATCTTTTGCCCTAGTTTAATCTAGTGTAATCTTTCTTAAACTGCCGTAGGTAAGTTATTTGAAAATGTTATTTTTAGAAGATCCCCTAATGAGCGAGTAATTTCCTCGCTTGTTAAGATTAGGAATAAGGGAGGGATTGAGAGATGAATATCTCTCATCTCTTTCATGCCCAATTATTTTTCATAACTAGAACTTCATGCATGCATGCATGATCCGCTTCCTACGGCACCCTACCCATGAGGTAACGGTGAAACCGTAGTATAAAGGACCGAACATGCATGTCTTCCATGAAGGTTAAAGCAAATATTAGGAAAGGACGGACAAGGATCTAGAGGAAGAAACTTCGTTTCTTCCCAATCATCCTAATCCCTTTTTCTAATAGTTGCTATAACTTCTAAAAGATTTCATTTAGGGCAATTAAAGAGACGTGGCATTCAATCTTATCAAACCCTACCTTAGACCTAACACTAGCAAGTTTCTTTATCATCGTACAACTTAGTTTTAGATTCAATTAAAACAAAACCAAACAACCATTGGAGTCAACTCGTGGGAACACTTAGGAAAATTACACATCCCTGTGGACCGACCCGTATTCACCGGCTAGCTTCATGCGACGCCGTTCTTGATTGCGGTAAAAATATTTTTGATCTTAAAAACCTACATTAATCAAATGGCGCCGTTGCCGGGGATGGCGTAAAATTTCTTTTGTCTAATTTCGGGTTGATATAAATTTTAAAAATCATAAAAATCTGAAAATAGAAAAAGTAAAATTTTTTTTTATCAATTTTTATCTGTTTGAAGGGTTTATCTTTTGAATTTTGCAGGAACAACGAAGAATCTCGGATCTGAAAAAAAATACAGAGGACTAACCAGAAAAGGGTACATTAGAACAAAGAGGGATTGCAAGTACAGAACAACAGAATTTTTACTGAGCCCTGATCCCTCCACCCAACCGATGAACCGCGGCCGTTGTGCGCACTAAACCGCGGAACCGCGGTGATCCTGCCACGTCAGCGCCTAAAATTTTGTCGGTTTGTTTCATTCAACCCCCTCTGCCAACCTCGATATATCTTTTGCGAAATTTTCTGCAGGACTTCTTTGCACTAAAATTTTTCTCTCCCCTTCTAAATAACAGATTTTCTACAGGTTTCTTTGCGCCGCGCTTAAAAAAATTAATTGCAAGTGAATTTACTGTTTTGCATAATTTAATCGGACTTTAAGGGGCTATTGACCAAACTCAGATTAGGTGGGGAATTCATCACCCTTCCCAGGACCCCAGAAAGCACTTAAAGCATTTGCATCGATCACTTTTAATTAAAAAATACTAGACTCAGCCCTAAGGACTTCGAGCTCAATAGGACAAAGGACTAGACATAGGCATCGACCGTTTATCCTAACTGACTTTGCGGTGTCTAGGCAAGTGTGTCAAGGCAAGTGGTTACTTAATTAGGACCGCTACTTGTAGCGGGGGGCCTCCCACTTACCTGGCACTTACCTGGCCGCAATTGGCGGTGAAGAGGTGGTTTGAGGTCCTATTTCTAGCCCTAGTTAGGAGCTGTCTAGCTGACCTAGGTGACCCTAGATCTAGGCCTGATTGTGCATGTGTGGTTGATCGCGTTTGCGTCTCAAGTCTCTTTTCAAAAATCTCTTTGCAAAAATCTCACATAAAAAAAAAGAAAAATCTTTTCAAAACTTGCAACTTGTCGCTAAAGAAAACTTGCACCTCACTTACACCACTTCCTTTCATTGACGTTCTCATACCTCCACATTCTGTCCTTCATTTTTTTTCTGACTACACTACCCTTTTAGTGTATTTCACTTTGGACTAGGGACACTAACGCCCGATTAGTCCGTGTTTTGTTGGTACCGACCGACGAACCTTTCGACACCGAAGTCGAAATTCCGTCCACTTTCTTACCTCCACCTTCAAATTCTTCCTCCGAAGGCATGTCGGGAGTCAACCCCAACGATACCTTACCGACGGGAATGATTCCACCTGCGTTAGGTGCGGATAACCCGAATCAACCGCCTGTTGAAGCTCCCGCACGAGTTGCGCTCCAGGATCTTTTCTACCCTGTCCGCACTTCTTTACCCACCTGTCTTTCACCCCCACCGGCAAATGGGGACAATTTTGAAATAAAACCACATTTCATCAATATGCTGCCAAAATTTCATGGTTTGGAATCAGAAGATGCGTATATTTTTATTAATAAATTTCAAAACGTTTGCGCTATGATGAAAACGACCCAATTAAGTGATGACGCTATAAGGCTAAGGGTCATTCCTTTCACCTTATGTGACCTAGCCGAGAAGTGGCTATACAGCACAGCATCACATTCCATTCGAAATTGGGACGAGTTTGTGAAGGCTTTCCTTAAGAAGTTCTATCCTCATCACAAAACTGCTAGAATCCGCAATGAGATTATACAATTTTCACTGCTTCCTTCCGAACCATTTTGGAAGTGTTTTGAGAGATTCAAAGACCTACTCGTTCAATGCCCTCATCATGGGATCGAAAGTTGGCAACTTTGCCAAACATTATACGAGGGATTGAACTCGGCAACGAAGCAGTTGCTAGAAACCATCTGTCAAGGTCACTTTCTCTCCAAATCTAGTGAGGAAGCGTGGTAGTTTCTTGAGGATCTTAGTGAACAAACAATTCAGTGGGAGAGCACCAAGACCACATCATCTTCTTCTAGTGGTCAATCTAGGGCAGGCATACATCAAGTAGAGATGTCGATTGCCATGAAGGCCGAGATGGCCGCTCTTACGAAAAAGCTGGAAGCGATTGAGACCAAAATCTCATCGTCTTCTCCTGCCCCTGTTGTGCCTCCACGAACTGTTTGTGGTTGTTGTTCGGCTCATCACATCTCACTGAAGAGTGTCCTTACAATGCATCTACTCAAGGACAGGATCAAGTCAATACTGCCTTTCAGCAACGACAGAGAAACGATCCATACTCTTCGACATATAATCCGGGGTGGAGGAGTCACCCAAATTTCGCTTGGAACCAAAATCAACAATTCTAAGGAAATAAAAATTATCAAGGGCCTCCTCCACAACAACAACAAGCACCCCCACAAACTCAATTTCAACAACCTTTCCAACAGCAACCTTACCCTAATCAAGTGAACAATTTTGTGCCTAATAATTCTTACGCGCCAAACAATTTTGTTCAACCTAACAATGACAAGGTTAGCTCGCTCGAAAGAAGTCTAGATGCGTTCCTAAAGCAATCTACACAGTCTACAGCAAGACTAGAGACTTCTATTCAATTTTTGGTGCAAAATAGTGCCTCACACGATCAAAGCATCAAATCTATTGAGGCACAAATTGCACAACTCAATGCAGCATTAAGCGAGCGAGAGAAAGGAAAGCTCCCATCTCAACCACTGTCCAATCCCGGTCACGCACATGCTGCACATCAACAGCAAACTCATAACGTAAACGCTGTGACCACGTTGAGATCGGGGAAAATGTTGCAAAACAATGTGGGCATTCACAATGACACCCATGCCGGTGGTTCTTCTTCACCTTCTTCTTCTTCGTTAAAGCCTGTTCTCCATCACTCACAAGGCTCTACTCCTTCTAGCTTGAACGGACCCACTTCTCACAACACGAACACATCTACACGGGGTTCCGTTCCAACTCAACAATCTGATCCGCAAAAGTTGGACTCAACAACATTTCAAAATGCTCCTTTTCCAAACCGGTTGAGATCCAATAAACCAACTCCACAAATGGAGAAGATTGTCGAGTTGTTCAAACAGGTGAGCATAAATATCCCTCTTTTGGATGCAATCCAACAAGTTCCTTCATATGCAAAAATCTTAAAGGACTTATGCACCAAAAAGAGAAAGTCACAAGTACCAAAGAAAGTTTTCGTGGCCAGTGCTGTTAGCGATGCTCTTGTCCAATCTTTACCCCAAAAGCACAAGGACCCCGGTTGTCCTACTATTTCGATAACAATTGGGGACAAGAACATCAATAGAGCACTACTAGATCTTGGTGCTAGTGTCAATTTGCTACCTTATTCTGTGTACGAGCAATTAGGCATTGGAGAGCTTAAGCCCACTCACTGTACTCTCCAAATGGCTGATCGATCAATCACCCATCCAAGGGGTGAGCTAGAGGATGTGTTGATCAAAGTTGGGGAGTTCATATTCCCAGTTGATTTTATTGTTATGGACACACAACCTGTTGCTAACTCACGGAACCAAATTCCGGTGATCCTCGGTCGACCATTTTTGGCCACTTCCAACGCCGTAATAAACTGTCGCAATGGCTCCATGACTCTATCCTTCGGGAAGACGTCTAGTGAGTTCAATATTTACAAGTTAGGAAGTCTGCCCCCCGTGCCTAATACTGGTACACGAGAAGTTTGCTGTATTCACGAAATCACGCAGGAGGACTGCAAGTTTGAAAGATTTTTGTTTGATGAGAACAGCTTTGACGCCACTAGTGCGTCCCTCCTTGAGCCTACCACAGTTGACACAACCGATATTGATTATGAAAGTTTCACTTTTTCGGATGATGACGACTCACAGCCCGAATATGAGTCTTTTGAATTTTTGGATGAGTTAGTTGAACCATCCGAATCGGTTGTTTGCAGTGATTTCGAACCTGTGTTGGAGTCCTTTGAGTTCGAGGTAGATTCCGCAATGATTCTTTCGCCTCCGAAACTCGAACTTATGTCCTTGCCGTCCCACCTTAAATATGCTTACATAGGTGAGAAGGAGACCTTTCCCATTATAATATCAGCCTATTTAGCCTTCGAGCAAGAGAACGCTATTTTAAAGGTCTTACAAGATAGGCGGCAAGTTTTCGGTTGGACTATGGCGGACATCGAGGAGATTAGTTCCCTCATAATTGAATATCATATGCAATTGATGGATGATGCCAAGTCAATAAAGGACCGGCAGAAACATCTTGGGGATGGTGTAGTTAGTCAACTTCCTCCTTTAGAAGTTGAACCACCTCCATTTCTTTTAATAAGCTATGAGAATGCCAATATTCCACTGATTACCGATCATTCTCATCCTCGTTTTGATTCATCACCACATCATATCTATTCACTTCCATACTTTCCCTGCCATTACTCCTATCTTCCCCAATTCTTTTTGAATCGGTACAACATGTTCTTCCACCATCCGACACTCTTTACAGATAAATTTTTCGACTGGTTGGTGTTGATGTTTGGTCTGTGCAAAGTCTGGCAGTAATGTCTAACATTGTTTTACTGAAGTTTGGGGGGGAGCCTTTCTGTATATATTTTTGTTTTTCTTTTAACAATAAAATAATAAAAAAATAAACAGGGGAGTGCCGGCATTTTGACCCTCTTGGTGCAGCATGACAGTGAGGACACTGTCAAGTTTAAGTTTGGGGGTATGCTCGGTACGTTTTCTTCCTTCGCATTCATATGTACATATTTTTGCATTTGCATATTTATTTTGAAAACCCATAAAAATTGAAAATTTAAAAAATTATTAAAAATTATTGTATTCAAGTTTGACCATATTTAACTTGAGTTTGACAGATAGGTTAACTAGCTAGGAACAACTAGATCTTTGACGTAGTAAATTAAAAACCTTAAAAATAACCTTCTTTAAAGATTAACGGTAGAAAGTATATGTCTTTGTAGTTTATTTAGAACTAGGCAAATTTTGGGTTCACTTCTTGAGCTAAGTCGAAATAAAGGAAAAATATTGATATTCTTATTAGAGTATAAGTTTGAAAAATAATTCCTAGCTTAAGTCTATACTCTGAAAATGTATACCCTACAAATTGCACAATCACGCACCTTGAAACTTGGAATAGTAGAAGAGACCTTGAAATGCTCTTGTCTAAAGTCCTTAGTACGAAGAAAATAAAAAAATGTGAATAAAGAAAAAATGAACACTGGTCTTTGTGATTACTTAAGGCTGCAAAAATAGAAAAATATTTAGCAAGGGTGCTTCATCACCTAGTGCCTTAGACCAACTGGTTTGGGAGTCACTGCTAAAAGCCTTGGGTGTTGCAAGACTGGGAATTACGCTTTAAAGTGCAAACATATCTTGTAATCGGTTGTTGGTATCTCAAGAAGTATTAACAGTCGCATGAAGGATGTGAATTCACCAGTTAATTAGTGTTTTGGACAACAGACAAGAGTGTGATTGCTTGATTTGAATTTCCAAGTGTAGGGGTGATTTATACACACACGTGGGGATATATGATTAGAATTGAGATAAGAGAAAGGAATGAAGAATAGAACTTGTATCTTTAGTAGAGTTGATAGAAAAATTCCCAAGTGGAGATGGAACCTTAGAAGGAAAACTTAAGAAATGCTGAAAGCTGAGTGAGTCTATCGAACATATATAATCTTGAGTTAAATGATGAGGAAGTTGAAGAATATGGGTGGAAAGTTTACAAGTTGACGATAATAGAATTCCTTGTTAGAAAACCTAATTGGAGAATTAAAGTTAATGAGCCAAATTGATAGGATTTTGTCGGTAGTATCCGCTGAAAACCCTCAGGAGACAACACTCCTCCTACTAGGGACACCTAGAGATTTAACGGCTTGTTGCACGTGCTCAGTGCAATCGCGTTTCCCTGCGAAAGTGCGGTTAGGTTTTATCGAGAATAAAATAATAAGTTTGCTCGAGGACGAGCAAAAAATAAGTTTGGGGGTATTTGTTCACACCATAATATTGCATTATTATATTCCCCATTCTTAGTTGTTTTATAAATAAACAGGTGCTTTTGACGCATGTCTGCTACATATTACAGGATACAGGTTCTTGGAGCGAAAACAGTGAAAAAGGCAAAAGATGATACAAAAGAGGGACTTTTGACCAACAAGTAGAAGGATCCTAGTCAAGCCTAGACAAAGAACAATTCACAATTGTACAAGGCAACGCATGGTCCGAAATGTCAAAGGAAACAGTTACAAGACCACTACAAGTTTCACTGAAAGATCTGGAGAAAACACAGAAGCCAAATGAAGAAAAGAACTATAGAAATAGAAAGCCCAAAGCATCAAGATCAAACCCACAAAACTTGAGCAAATGATCCCACTAAAGGGCCGTGGAACCGCGGCCCTACCCCCACATTTGTCGCGGTTCCGCGGCCATCTGACGCACGTGTCGGTGCAAATTTCTTCTGACGGTGCGTCGGTGCGTAGGTTGGGATTTTTCGTGGGCATATCTGTAATAGCACATGCGCGAGAGTTTGTAACCCTAGTTTTCCTAATTCCTTATAAATATGTAATCAAAATACTGTAATAGGGATGCCTCCTTTCAACGAAATAAAATTCAGATTTAATTCAGTGGGAAGAGCATCATTTCTGTAAGTTCTTATTTTAATTTCTGCCTTAGTTGATAATTTAATTATTCCCTAAATCTAATTAATCTTTTGCCCTAGTTTAATCTAGTGTAATCTTTCTTAAACTGCCGTAGGTAAGTTATTTGAAAATGTTATTTTTAGAAGATCCCCTAATGAGCGAGTAATTTCCTCGCTTGTTAGGGTTAGGAATAAGGGAGGGATTGAGAGATGAATATCTCTCATCTCTTTCATGCCCAATTATTTTTCATAACTAGAACTTCATGCATGCATGCATGATCCGCTCCCTACGGCACCCTACCCACGAGGTAACAGTGAAACCGTAGTATAAAGGACCGGACATGCATGTCTTCCATGAAGGTTAAAGCAAATATTAGGAAAGGACGGACAAGGATCTAGAGGAAAAAACTTCGTTTCTTCCCAATCATCCTAATCCCTTTTTCTAATAGTTGCTATAACTTCTAAAAGATTTCATTTAGGGCAATGAAAGAGATGTGACATTCAATCTTATTAAACCCTATCTTAGACCTAACCCTAGCAAGTTTCTTTATCATCGTACAACTTAGTTTTAGATTCAATTAAAACAAAACCAAACAACCATTGGAATCAACTCGTGGGAACACTTAGGAAAATTACACATCCCTGTGGACCGACCCGTATTCACCGGCTAGTTTCATGCGACGCCGTTCTTGATTGCGGTAAAAATATTTTTGATCTTAAAAACCTACATTAATCATTCATCACATCCAAAGAGTAAAAACTTGACCTTCTCCTCAAAGTTGTGCACATCATCAAGCTAGAGCCTCTACAAAAGCTAGATGCTTCCATACATACTTCTTGAGCAGAATTTCCTTGTACTACCACTCTATAGGTATATCTTCTTCCTTCTTTTCATATTCAATTCTATTTGATAGCTGGTTTTAGTGTGCAGTATAGGAAAACAGTTTGTTTTGTGATATTTAGCCTACCGAACTTGAATCTGGAACCACTATGTATAACCACTAGAAAAACTAACAATACCATAAGTATCATGAGACCACCAGGAGACTTCACCTAAAGCCCGAGACCCCATCTCCAATTTTGGACTGGCGAGAACCCCACATTGTCCGATGTCGCCGGGTCATTGGGGGTATTTGGTATTGGTTTTTCTTCTGTAGCTTTAGTTTGGTATTTTATGAGTTACTGTATTGTTTGATTTGTCCCAGTATTCATACAGTGAAATCTAGGAATGTTTTAGTAAAGGTTTTATCAAGTTTCCGATATTCTGATACGGGTTTTTCGTATTTTGTACTGCGACTGAAATATCGACGTTTGTACGTTGATTTCAGTGGCATTTGTTCGTTTATGGAGTAAGTAAGCTATAGGTTCTAACCTATAGATACTTAGCTCGTTGTTTTGATTTCGATATGATATTTATGTCACGCCCCGCTTCCCAAAATACGAAAAACGAGGGATGACTAGGCCAGCCATGCTCCTACGGTCAAGGAATCATCCCGCCGTAGTCACACTTCGGCTTCTAGCATTACATGGTAATCAGTAAATAAAGCACAGTATTAAAGGAATCACATCACTAATTTATTACATTAAAATTCCATTGTTCACAAATTACAGATAATAAGAACAATAACTAACCAAGTTCAATCTCACGATCACTTTTATGGAAAACAGTAAATGAAGAAGGTACACCAAACTATATCTCCGTGAACTCAAAGGATAGATCCATCTCCTGTACTGGTCCTCCCGCGGAATCTGAGCATGCATACTCAGGTCGTCAGAGCGACACAATAACAATATTATTATAATAAGATGAAACAGGTATATGAGGTAATACTGGTGTAAGAACAATGCAAGTAATCACTATGTCACTATATGATGCAGAATATGTTATGTGTCCCTATCGGTCTCTAGGTCATATTTGAAATCACATAGTGGAAGGAGGATCATGTTTAACAGGAGTCTCGTACATACCCGAGACAACGGCCCACATGCCCGGGACATAACCCTGTCAGCCGGATCGCTAGATCCTACCCTACATGTATCAGTATCACGGTTCGAATGATCATACTCTAAACACGGTCCCGCTAAATACGATACTCTTTCCACTTTGATTTCCCCTTTTTCCCCCAGGTTCACACTAGTTATGATCTTGATTTAGTCGTGTACGAGTATACCAATGGCACGGTTTTATCACTGTTCACTGTATTAATTGTAGGGTTCCTAGGCATACTAGTGAGGTCTCCCAAGCCATCAACCATGGCAATTTCAAAAATTATGGTGCCTACAAACCCTAAACTACGGATCGATAACTAGATGTCTAGGCGAACAAGAACTAGTTAACACTTAACTAATGAGAAAACGGAAATACAACCTTTGTAGATCCGGTGCTCCACCTCCATAGCTCCGCAACAAAGTCGTCTCCGCTGTCCAAGTCAAATCCGGGCTCTAGGATCGGCTTCGTCGGAGAATGGGCAAGCTAGGTCGTCGATGTCCATGCCGAAGATGATCTACGTCGAGGCATCGCTAAATCAAGCTCCGACTTCACCAAGTCAAGAAACTTGTGAAGTAAACACACTCTACTACTTGGCAAGAGGTAGAGGATGAAGAAATAGGAAGTGGGTTAACTTTAGAATTGGATTTCTCACTCAAAAACATCAATCACCATTGATGAGGTAAGCTTTTCTTCACTTGAAGCAAGGAAGAAGAAGAAGAAGCTTATATGATAAGTTCTAAGAATAATAAAAGAAAATGAATTCTTATCATAATTTTAACTAGAGTCAAGTGTAGAGAATGAATCATGGTTAGTGGGAATGGTTAGGGTTAAGGATGAGATAAGAATGGTTGACTTGAACAAAGCTTCATGAAGCTTCAACTAAAGAACAAAATTAGCCACCATTCTTTTCTCTTTTCTTTTATTCATTTATCAAAAATAAAAAGGATAATTAAATAAGATAAATGAATAATAAAAAATAAACCCTAACCATTTCATTAACCAAGGTTTAATCTTTACACTTGAACCCTAGCATGACATGTATCATCAAACATGATACAATCAAGTGCACAAAAGTATATCGCATATACAATGCGCCCATCCGAGTGAGAAAATCCATCTTAAGTAAACCGATACTAGTTGATGCAAAGTAATATATCAAATATATAAATATGCATTAAATCATTAAATCAACACTTGATTCAATGACCCGGTTATGTCGCACACAACCGACTAGTATACAATATATCGGCTTATCGAATCAACGCTTGAATCGATAACTAGGTTATATCGCATACAACCATTCGATATATTTATCGCGAGAATAGAATACGGTATCACATACACGCATTATTCTTGGTCCCGCACATATCTCATATGCGCTCCTATTTCGTTTCGCTTGAGCCAGGAAATCTCTGTGTAGGACTCTAAAGACTCGTCAATACGCCGGCAGCAGATGATGATCATATCAAGCATCCACAAGCCGCAAGCGGTCTGCTAAACGTAACGGCCACCCGGGTATTGAGCGATCTGAAGATCGACGAGCAAGCCCGCTCACACTCCAGTGAATCCGACCAGTAACACTACCGTACAGTCCGGTCTGATCGTCTGATATGTCGCATATCTCGCCTAGGGGTGGTATACGTCAGACCCCAATAGCTCAATAATTCGTGTCGATATGAGGTCTATAACTGTTCGAGAAACTACTGGTAACACTTACCAGTAAATCTCAGCAACCCTGGCCAGGGATTTCCTGTTATAGCCAATCGAACACAGCGCAACATCAACTCCCTATACCGGGAGAGACGAATCCCCTCCTATCGCTCATTGCCTCCATGTGACTCGGGACTGTACCCAAAAACCACCGTTTTGCACGCCCTCTTGGACGTGGTAAGATGGAAATCAAAGCACAGTGGGAACCACACAAGACTCTATGACGATCTCGGGTCAACAGACTACTCTGTACCAGTGTCACCAGAGAACTGCCATCTGACGTGAGGTATAATACCATCTGGGAGTTCTCGGCGAGTCCGTCCAGTGTACCCAGTCTCTACTGAGCACCCGTATATCATCTCTGATGTCAAACACCAATGGATATGGGATCATCCATCGCCCATCTGTATGGGTCGAGAAGGTACACGCTAGTCTACTCTGGTATATCGATGCCCCGTCTCGATACACCCACGACTAGGGACTTTGAAGGATGTACTTATGGACTACCATGTCCCCACTAGTATGATCCGCATCATAGTCCAGGTAGTCAAGTACAGATCCTAAGGGCTTTACCAACATGTAACAGAGAGACAATCAGCATACACGTTAAGGTAAAGTTCAACCAGATAGCATACTATCATGTCGAGCAAGAAAGTCCTCCCTATATATGTCCCAGCATCCACTACAATATACATCCTATGTACAGTAATGGCCTCTAGGGCATACATATAACTAACAATCTCCCACTTGCACTAGGGCCATCTGTAGCAGTGGTTGCAGTATCTCATACTCAACCATCCCATAAAAGTCTCTCTCTGGGAACAGGCCTTTGTGAGTGGATCCGCTGTGTTGTCCTCTGAATCTACTCTCCTAACCTCGATCTCCCTGGAGATCAACCATCTCCATGATCAAGTGATACTGCCTTAGAATATGTCTGGATCACTGATGGGACCGGCGTTCCTTGGCATGAGCCACAACTCCATTGTCATACAATGGGAGGAACATAGTTCATTTTATGAACCAATATACACCCAAACAGTATCTTTGGTAGCATCTTTAGTAGCGATGTATCCTGCCTTTATCGTCTAGTATGTCACGGTATCCAGCTTGGAACTCTTCCAACATACCGTCCCTTCACTGAGGGTAAAGACAATGCCTGTGACTGACACTCAGTCGTCTTTATCACCCTGGAACACTTCCAGTGATTCTCCCTAGGATCGATTGATACCATCTCACTACATCTAGTGAGAATCCTAACATCCATTTAGATCTATCTCATAGATCCAAAATCCAGGAGTTAGTAGGGATCATTATGATCCTTTATGGAGAATCAATGTGATAAGCGGAGATTGATCGAGCGTAGCATAGGAAACTCCTTCCCTATCAAGAGTATGTCATCCACGTACTCTACGAGGATCACCACCATACTCCCTACTACCCTTTTGTTTATACAAGGTTCATCTACCATTTTGATGATGTCAAACTCTTTGACTAATTCATCAAAACAGATGTTCCAACTCCGCGATGCCTGCTTTATCCTATAAAGCATCTTGCACACGTTTCCGCTGCTCCCACTGTCTACGAAGCCCTCTGGCTGTGTATTTATAGACGCACTCTTCTAAAACTTCATTTAGAAAAGCAGTCATGACACCCAACCACCAGATATCGTAGTCATGGTATGTAGGCGTGGCAAGTAGGATCTGGATGGACTTAAGCATAGCTACTTAGAAAAGGTTTCATCATCATCCATACCTGGTCAATGATGTAAACCTTTAACAAGTCTAGCTTTGAAAGTCTCAACCTTTCCATGTACACCAAGTAATCTTCTCAAGATATACTTGCTCCTGATGGGGATTTAACCCTTCAGATATAGCAACCAAAGTCCATACTTTGTTGGTGTATAAGGATTCCATCTCAGATCACTAAGCATCCAGCCATTCTTACAGAGTCACACTCCTGATGGCCAGTTCGAAACTAGTTGGGTCATCATCTCATGATGCGATCCTCGCTCCCACTGTCATGGAGAAACAGAAGTATCTCTCAGGTGGGTGAGGAAACCTACTAGATCGGCGGAGAGGCTGAGGTTCGTTGGAATCTACTGAATCCTTTGGTTCTATCAAATCATCTGCTGTCGTTTGTATGGCTGGAACACTTACAGTTCTACATAACAGATCTTGCCTCGAGTTTGTCCGGATTTTGCTTTCAGACATAGGCCGGTCAACCCCAAATCTTAACTAGCTTAAGACATGGGCTCTTCCCTTTCCATATCTCATATGGAGTGGTAGGCAACTGATTTGATTGGAACCCTATTCAATAGGTATGCAGCTTCTCAAGTGCATAACTCCCAAAAGGAAATAGGTAACTCAGTAGTACTCATCATAGAGCACACCATATCAAATAGGGTGTATCTTCTCCGCCCCGATATACCATCGTGCTATGGTGTATACGGAGGAGTAATGCTGAGAGAGAATCTCATTCTCCTTTAGAATAGTCCAGGAATTCCGTGCTCAAGTATTCTCCTCCTTGATCTCATCAAAGGACATAATACTTATACCCGTATCGGTTCTCTACTTCTAACTTGTATTCTATGAATATCTCAAAAGGTTCGGACTTGTATTTCAACAGGAACATATGTCTGAATCTTGAGAGATATCAGAGAATGTAATGAAGTACAAAGAACCGGTCTTGGCATGTGTAGACAGGGGACCTACATACATCAACATGTATCATCCCAAGAGTTCACTAACTCTTTCTCTGTTTCCAGTAAACGGAGCTGTGGTCATCTTATCTTTGTGACATGACTAGCGAGTTTCACAAGATGTAAATTCAAACTGATTTAAATATGCATCTTTATGTAACTCAAGCTAGTCGGGTCACATTGATCTGACCTAGTCTACAATACTTCAAGAAGAATTCGTTCATTTCTGAACTCTTCCTCTTGTGTGTGTTCCATATACTAAGAACTGTAGTTTGATTTAGAACGTCAATGCTTTTAGATAACGTGCCTGAACCGATCAACTTTTGATATAGGAAATGTTCAAAACATTATCCAACAATACAAAATTTTATCGTTTCTTTACTAATAAAGAGACAGATATGATTTTGTATATCAGGTTCGGTATCTAATAACATTCGTTCAGAATCAATGTATCGGTAATACAGGGTGACAGTGACCGACAGACTTGGCTGCAACTCTTGCCCCGTTTTCTGCGTCATGAAACTTATCACCCGTTCTCAGTTCTCTACCTTTCTGTAGCCCTATGTAACAGATTACATATCTGGGATCCTGATCTGGTATCACATACCCAGGACGTAAAGGATATTGAGAAACAGTTCTTTATAATGAACACACCCGAAGATGATGCATCAGCATGCATTCTCTTCGTTTGGGCGGCACGGGATTTCTGGTAATCCCTAATTTCCTGCTCTGTCTTATAACATTTATAAGTTGGAGCGGGACCAACGTTTCCCAGCTCAGTATAATAAGCGGGTTCGGTCAATAATCCGTATTATTATCTTGATTAAGGCGTGATATGGTCGCTACCTGGAGAGAGAGAGAAGAAAACACTCAGCGTGTGCTCTGTCAAGAATAGATTGGTTATTATTTTATCTAATCAGGATGGCTCCCACTGCTTTTTATCAAATCTTCCTTCAAACCCTAAAAGGAAAGACTAGCCGGGATTAATTACACACTACAAGTTCGCCAATCTTTCAGCCAGGCCAGTGTCGGTACTTTGAGGGAGGTCCCCCGTGCTTTCGCACGAACCTAATTAATGTAAACCTCGTTTTCCCAGAGGCGTAACCCCGTTGACACCTTTCTAGACACCTACTTGATCGGCTAATTGTAATGTATAAAACTCTCCCAGGAGTAACATTTACTCGCAGCGGGTATCGGGATCCAACTATCTCATAGAAGGTATGCAATCTCATTGCAAATTTCAACACTTGAAATTCCCGATAATATTTTGCCCCATGCGATCTATGACCTTGACTGAGTCAACAAACCATAGACCGCAAGTAAAGTTCAACCCGTCATTTCTCGATTGAATTAAACCCACCCGCACGACCCTTGACTGAGTCAACAAGGCCGCACGACTACCCTAATCCAATCGCATCATATGCATTGCAGATAAGCACTAATCAGCTACCGCACACTACGCCTTGACTGAGTCAACAAACGCAGCACGAATACTAACTAGGACTTATCTGAAATGACGGAGGGCTACGTCAGGTTTTTAAGAAAACCTTTTGCGTAATGAACTTTATATCGTTGTAGAATCAAATGATTTTAAAAAATGGAGTGCTTTTGAGGCTTTTCTAGTTTTGCTAAAGGAGTCACTCCCGGTGAAGGGATCGTCGGTCCTTTCCTCGTCGAATGAGGTGCGAGATATATCATATATATCACTGTGCAAAGCAAAAACTCTTAAAAGCAATCAAAAGACAAACCGAGTGTGTAGCATCTGCCAGTTATTGCTAAAGGAGTCACTCCCGGTGAAGGGATCTCGGTCCTTTCCTCATCGAATAAGGTGCAGGATATATCATATATACCGCTGTGCAAAGCAAAAACTGTAGCTACCTGTTTTATTTTGAAATTCGATTCTACAACATCTTAGGTTTATTTTATTTTCATTAATCATATTAATGAAGTCCCATCATTTAAGTACCTAAACATCACAGATAAATACGACGTACACTTATGCCATCCGCATTCGCCTCGATGTCCCCTCGTGCACCGTTAGGTTAGGTAACTAACGACAGAGCGGGGCAGGGCTAGCGCGGGTGTAAAACATAAGTAACGTCTATATAATATATCATATATACTATATACTGTATCTATCACAGAACATCACATGATCACATCACAGATATCGCAGCAGAAGAATCATATGAAATATTGGATATACTAGGACGTCCGTGTTTTCAATACGAGCCAGTATAAAACACGGATTCCACGGTCGCGATGAATAGCCAAACCCACACCCCTAGACCCCTACGAGAGCGGCAAGCAACCCTACCAATTCTGGAGTTAGGAGACCCGGACTCGACTCCTCGAGTTGGTCTCCCACTGGACTTCAGAACCCGGTTACTTGTGCCCTCCTCCTTGGGTCTATCCTAGTGCGGAAAAGTAAATAATATACAAACGGTGACAACTTCCGCAACCTGGAAGCGCCCCAATAAAAGAATATTACATACAAGTTTTTACATGAATGAAAATGAAAAACACTCATCTCACATAAAAACCCCCGGCTATTCAAACACGACGATCCAATATAACATATCTAGCAACACATAACATCACATGTCATCAACGTAAGTAAATATGCGCATCCCAATTGTCGTTGACATATAGCAACGAAACCGGCGATATCACATATTACACTTACGGTCACAGAAAAGAAAGTGTAAAACTACAACAGTTGGAATCCGCAACCTCTGTATAGACATCGCATGCCTAATCAAATGAATACCTTAGACATCACATGCCTAACAATTATAAACCCCGCATTTTAGTCTCAAAATCGAAAACACTTTTCAATATCAAGTCGGGGAATTCAACAGGATTCCCGACATTCTGATCGAATGCTCGTCGCAAACTTCAGTAGACGGCCACACCCCTGATACCGTCGACGAAGTGCACCAAGGCGGAACACCGCCACCGCGAGCACCCGGACGGATGCTTTCGGCGACAGGGTTCTCCTACAGTCACTTGGTCGGGGCTATGGAGTGAGGCTGTCTATTAAGTTTACCCGGCGAGTATCCGCGTACGCTACGTGATTGCGACGGACTTTTGATCATATCAAAATTCCGTGGCAACCGATCATCTGAGACTAAAGTGCTACGTTTATAATATTCATTTAGTTATCACATAACTTTTTGTGAATTCCAATTATTGTATCCCATTCCAGATAAACAGAAAATGTTAAACTTTTCGATCGAACAATCGAACACCCAAGTTTTCCAAATACAGATCAACACATGAAACTAGTCTAACAACATTCAGTTCGTACCTCAGTACCAACGGTCCAGCCGTAGAAGGGTCAAGCCAACGCCTCACATGTGGCACGCCGTACTGCCCCAAACCCGAAGGTTCAAAGGGCAGTTCAAGACGGTCACATAATCGAGTTAAGGTTTGTGTCTTCTAGAGGGACCATCGCGTTACTTGCACTACTTAGAACGTCGTCAAACTACGGAAAAATCCAACACTTGGAAATTTCCCGACAGGGGAAAAATTGGGTATTTATATCCGGTCGAACTTTTTAACATATTCTAAAATTTATCCGGAAAGCCACACAGACAAAATTTGATACTCCGATCGAAACACCGAATCCCCAAAACAACTGCAGAAAAATCAACTCTTGAAAAATTATTAAAAATTCCCAGAAAACCCATCTAATAAAAATAGGAATTACTGTGCAGAAATTGGGAGGTGACGTCATCACCCAGCCGCGGAACCGCCGCAGAAGCTGGGCTTCTGCCGCGGTTCCGCGCTCTGTTTAACGAATTATTCACCTGAGTTTCAACAGTAATTCTTATAATTATTTATTGAATTTTTTAGGCATTTTTAATACACAAAAATCCGCATTCTTGGAAAAAGTACAGAGAGCAAATTTGTTTCGGGGTTCCGGGTTCGTTCGGACTTCGAATTCCGTCTGGACTTCGCCTAAGGCTCTAGCTAGGCTCTGATACCACTGTAGGGTTCCTAGGCACGCTAGTGAGGTCTCCCAAGCCATCAACCATGGCAATTTCAAAAATTATGGTGCCTACAAACCCTAAACTACGGATCGATAACTAGATGTCTAGGCGAACAAGAACTAGTTAACACTTAACTAATGAGAAAACGGAAATACAACCTTTGTAGATCCGGTGCTCCACCTCCATAGCTCCGCAACGAAGTCGTCTCCGCTGTCCAAGTCAAATCCGGGCTCTAGGATCGGCTTCGTCGGAGAATGGGCAAGCTAGGTCGTCGATGTCCATGCTGAAGATGATCTACGTCGAGGCATCGCTAAATCAAGCTCCGACTTCACCAAGTCAAGAAACTTGTGAAGTAAACACACTCTACTACTTAGCAAGAGGTAGAGGATGAAGAAATAGGAAGTGGGTTAACTTTAGAATTGGATTTCTCACTCAAAAACATCAATCACCATTGATGAGGTAAGCTTTTCTTCACTTGAAGCAAGGAAGAAGAAGAAGAAGCTTATATGATAAGTTCTAAGAATAATAAAAGAAAATGAATTCTTATCATAATTTTAACTAGAGTCAAGTGTAGAGAATGAATCATGGTTAGTGGGAATGGTTAGGGTTAAGGATGAGATAAGAATGGTTGACTTGAACAAAGCTTCATGAAGCTTCAACTAAAGAACAAAATTAGCCACCATTCTTTTCTCTTTTCTTTTATTCATTTATCAAAAATAAAAAGGATAATTAAATAAGATAAATGAATAATAAAAAATAAACCCTAACCATTTCATTAACCAAGGTTTAATCTTTACACTTGAACCCTAGCATGACATGTATCATCAAACATGATACAATCAAGTGCACAAAAATATATCGCATATACAATGCGCCCATCCGAGTGAGAAAATCCATCTTAAGTAAACCGATACTAGTTGATGCAAAGTAATATATCAAATATATAAATATGCATTAAATCATTAAATCAACACTTGATTCAATGACCCGGTTATGTCGCACACAACCGACTAGTATACAATATATCGGCTTATCGAATCAACGCTTGAATCGATAACTAGGTTATATCGCATACAACCATTCGATATATTTATCGCGAGAATAGAATACGGTATCACATACACGCATTATTCTTGGTCCCGCACATATCTCATATGCGCTCCTATTTCGTTTCGCTTGAGCCAGGAAACCTCTGTGTAGGACTCTAAAGACTCGTCAATACGCCGGCAGCAGATGATGATCATATCAAGCATCCACAAGCCGCAAGCGGTCTGCTAAACGTAACGGCCACCCGGGTATTGAGCGATCTGAAGATCGACGAGCAAGCCCGCTCACACTCCAGTGAATCCGACCAGTAACACTACCGTACAGTCCGGTCTGATCGTCTGATATGTCGCATATCTCGCCTAGGGGTGGTATACGTCAGACCCCAATAGCTCAATAAGTCGTGTCGATATGAGGTCTATAACTGTTCGAGAAACTACTGGTAACACTTACCAGTAAATCTCAGCAACCCTGGCCAGGGATTTCCTGTTATAGCCAATCGAACACAGCGCAACATCAACTCCCTATACCGGGAGAGACGAATCCCCTCCTATCGCTCATTGCCTCCATGTGACTCGGGACTGTACCCAAAAACCACCGTTTTGCACGCCCTCTTGGACGTGGTAAGATGGAAATCAAAGCACAGTGGGAACCACACAAGACTCTATGACGATCTCGGGTCAACAGACTACTCTGTACCAGTGTCACCAGAGAACTGCCATCTGACGTGAGGTATAATACCATCTGGGAGTTCTCGGCGAGTCCGTCCAGTGTACCCAGTCTCTACTGAGCACCCGTATATCATCTCTGATGTCAAACACCAATGGATATGGGATCATCCATCGCCCATCTGTATGGGTCGAGAAGGTACACGCTAGTCTACTCTGGTATATCGATGCCCCGTCTCGATACACCCACGACTAGGGACTTTGAAGGATGTACTTATGGACTACCATGTCCCCACTAGTATGATCCGCATCATAGTCCAGGTAGTCAAGTACAGATCCTAAGGGCTTTACCAACATGTAACAGAAAGACAATCAGCATACACGTTAAGGTAAAGTTCAACCAGATAGCATACTATCATGTCGAGCAAGAAAGTCCTCCCTATATATGTCCCAGCATCCACTACAATATACATCCTATGTACAGTAATGGCCTCTAGGGCATACATATAACTAACAATAATCACTGTCACGATTATTCACTTTCCATTGGTATACTCGTCACTCCTAAACCAACATCTATCACGCACGATAATGCAATATCCACACGCACTAACACTGAGTATATAGCAAGGGTATGATATATGTATATTATGCTACCAATAAGCTCTGTATGTTATGAATCAACATGCATGTCATTAACTAAAATAATTTGCATAAATTAATATGTTAAGAATTCAGCAAAATGATACAAGTAAGATAAATAGAACACTCAGTCAGAAATCCATCAAAATTTGTTTCAGTTCAATCGGGATTCCGGTTTTCAAGATATAGCTGTTTCATTTTAAGTGCTCACGGCTGGAATTTCAGTTTCAGAACTGAACGTCCGTTTCGCGACACGAATTTCACCCAGTTGGGATCAGAATTTAGCGATGTTACAGTTGAATGAAATCTAGGGTTTTCAATAAAGTATTCAACGCAACAGACGAATCCTCAATCTCATCTGTACGTTGAAAGTTACACACAGTTTAACCTCAGTGTGTCATTTCTGAATCTGTTCTGGACAGTTATACGTTCTGTCCTTTTAAATACAGTTTAAAATAGCAAATGGCGATGAAACGGAATGGAACCACCTGTTTTATTTAGCTAACAGAGTTATCTTTAATCTAAAGTAGAGTTCCGTAACATACGACTTCAAGAACCACAGTGTCACAGGTATTGGAACAGTACACAATAATCAGAAACGCTCTGGACTGCAGTCCAGAGTCGCATTCCGATCTAAATATCATCACGGTTACAGAACAGAAATCATTGAAATTCTACATAGGGTTAAATTTCGTCGAGTCGGCTTCGATTTAAGCCCTCGAACGCATCATTCCAGTATGTATGCAATTTACGGTAATTTTATTCATATTCAGATACGAGAAAATATTGGTTTTAACGGCATATTTGGGGGTATCAATTTTTGTCACCAACAATCGTATTTTCCGGCGAGATTCATACAAAATATTTATCATGAAATGGGCCAACAGAAAATATCAATTTCCGTCAAAATAAACTATTATTTCCATTGGGATCTAGCATCGAACACTTAGGTCACAATACGCATCGGGAATCGGTAAATTCATAAACTAGATTATTTAGGTTTGTACCACTATTATATTAGCATGAAGCAAGTAAACACTTGCCTGGAAACATCTCGGGGTCGCACGGCAGCAGTGGCGTCACGAACGCGTGACGTACGCCGTGTAACGGATTCTCGCGAGCTTGGCTCGAGACACGGGTTTTGCGTCGGAGTTGTCCGGAGTCGTTGCACGGCCACTGGACGTTGAGGGGTGCTTGATGATCCTCTGCGAGTGTACTGGGGTCGACGACGGTCGACGGCGTCGCTCCGGCGATGTGCACAGTAGGGGCTCACGACTTGGGTTTTGGGTGTTTTTGATGAGAGAGAGAGAGAGAGAGAGAGATGGTGAGGCTATAGTGATAACGGTGCGGAGTTCCAGTGGAGGCGTCGACGACGTGGTTCAGGTCTGTTGGGGTCTCGCCGTCGTTGAGTGTAAGAGGGGCCGAACTCAGGTGTGGGGTTGTGTGTAGGGGATGCTCGGCAGGGGTGTGCTCGTGTTGATGGAGAGTGGAGTCGTAGAGGGAGAAGTTTGGTGGAGGAGGAGTGATCGAGGGTTGCCGAGGGGGTTGTCGTCGTCGGAGGTGGCAATGGGTTCGAGGGAAATTGGGTGTTCGGTGGGTATTTTGGAGGATGGATAGAGTTATCGATTTTAGAAACGAGGGAGGAGAGAGAGATAAGGGTGTGATAGGAAACGTCGGGGCAACGTCTCAGCGAGGGCGTGGGCTGCGGCGGGGGATGGGTATCGTGCGCGTGAATTATGGGAGGTTACCGTTAGAGATTAAAGAAGAGGAACAGTAATGGGGTCGGATGAGTTGAGGAAAGTGGGAAAGGAGTTGGGCTTGGTTAATTTCAAAACAATTTCCTTTAAAATACTTCGTGGGCTGCAGGGGGAGAAACGGGCCGGCTCAATTTCAAAATAATTTTGAGTGGGCTGAAGGAAATTAAAGGGGACAGGCCGGGGATTTATAAGGAAATTTATTTAAAAAATGTGTCGGCTTGGTAAAGGAAACGGGCTGAGGAAAAGAATTTAAGTTCTAAATTTTTAAATGGGGAATTTCCAATTGGGCTGGGGTTTAAATTGGAAAATAATTCTAGGGTTTTGATTAAGCTAAATCTTGAATCTCGAGTAGTCAATTACCAATGAAAATACGAGGAAAAAAAAATCAGGAGACAAACGGGATTTGGAAAATACAGGAAAATTTTATAGATGGAGAACGGGGGATTTACATCATACCCCCCTTAAGAAAAATTTCGTCCTCGAAATTTAACAAGGATACAAGAAATACAATGTACTAAACAAAGAGATGTGGATAACGATCACGGATGTCTTCCTCCCGCTCCCAGGTGGATTCTCCTGGGGAACGACCACCCCAAGACACTAAGACTAAAGGAATGATCTTATTCATCAGCACTTTCTCTCTGCGGTCGAGAATAGTAGTAGGCTGCTCCTCGTATGACAGATCGGTACCCGAAACTAGCTCCGAATGGTACAGGACATGGCTCTCATCCCGAACATAACGCCGCAACTGTGACACGTGGAAGGTATTGTGCACACCAGCTAGCGATGGAGGCAAGGCCTGTCGATAGGCCACCTCTCCTACCCGCTCTAGCACTTCAAAAGGTCCGATAAAGCGGGGACTGAGCTTACCCCGACCTCCGAACCTGATAACTCCACGAGTAGGGGAAATCTTCAAGAACACATGATCTCCGACTTCGAACTCAAGTGCCCTTCTGCTGGTATCTGCCCAACTCTTCTGTCGATCCTGGGCCGCCTTGATACGCTGTCTGATCATTTGTACCTTGTCGACTGTCTGAACAATGAGTTCGGGGCCCATTAATCTTCGTTCCCTCACATCATCCCAACATACTGGGGATCGACACTTCCGCCCGTATAGTGCTTCAAAAAGAGCCATCTGAATACTAGCCTGATAATTATTGTTATAGGAGAACTCGACTAGATGCAGATGGTCCTCCCAGGAACCCTGAAAGTCCAACATACAGGCTCTCAACATGTCCTCGAGCGTCTGAATCGTACGCTCGGATTGTCCATCCGTCTGCGGGTGGTAAGCTGTGCTGAATTTAAGGCGGGTACCCAAGCTCTCCTGTAAGCTCTTCCAAAAGTGCGACAAGAATCTAGTGTCCCGGTCTGACACAATGCTGACTGGAACACCGTGAAGTCATACAATCTCTTGCATATAACTTTCTGCCAGTGATTCTGTCGACTGTCCCACTCGGAAAGGTAGGAAGTGTGCAGCTTTTGTGAGACGATCGACGATAACCCAAATGGCGTTATTGCCCCTAGGGCTCCGTGGTAAGGCCGTCACGAAATCCATAGTAATGTGCTCCCACTTCCATTCAGGTATCGGCAATGGTTGTAACAATCCTGCTGTCCTCTGATGTTCCGTCTTTACCTGCTGACATACCAAGCACCTGGATACGAACCTCGCAATTTCCCGCTTCATTCCGTTCCGCCAAAAGTGCTGCTTTAGGTCCTGATACATTTTTGTACCTCCTGGATGCACAGAATAAGCTGAATTGTGTGCTTCAGCCAAAACTTCTTCTCGAACATCTCCTTTAGGTACGCAGAGTCTGCTACCGAATCTCAGAGAGCCATCTTCATGTATAATCAAATCCGTTCTCAGTCCAGCTTCTACTTGCTCTCTGAACTTCTGCAATCGGGGATCATCCGCTTGTGCAATCTTGATGCGATCCACCAGGGAAGATTGCACCTGTAGTTGCCAAAATTGACTGAGTGCGTTCGGCGTAACGACCTCAAGTTCAAGTCTCTGGAAATCCTTAATAATGCTCCTCTGATCGGTCAACATCATGACCGCTGGTTTGCGACTGAGCGCATCTGGTACAACATTGACCTTCCCCGAGTGATACTGAAGGTCCAAATCATAATCTGCTATTAGCTCTAGCCATCGGCGCTGCCTCATGTTCAGTTCCTTCTGAGTGAAAACATACTTCAAACTTTTATGATCCGTGTAAACTTCCACTTTCTCACCCAATAGATAGTGCCTCCAAATCTTCAACGTAAAGACTACCGCAGCTAACTCCAAGTCATGCGTGGGGTAGTTCTTCTCGTGGTTTCTCAGTTGTCGAGAGGCGTAAGCAACCACACGGCCGTGCTGCATTAGGACACAGCCTAATCCCTTCCCTGAGGCATCACTGTGTATCACCAAACCACCGGAATTATCTGGTACTGTAAGTATAGGTGCCGTGGTTAACTTCTGCTTCAGTGTGCCGAATGCCTGAGTGCACTCCTCTGTCCATGTAAACGGCACGTCCTTCATTGTCAGCCTCGTCAATGGTTCCGCAATTCTTGAGAAATCTTGGACGAATCTCTGATAATAACCTGCCAATCCCAGAAAACTCCTGATCTCTGCTACTGATTTCGGTGTCGGCCAATCTCTGACAGATTCTATCTTTGCCGGGTCCACCGAGATGCCTTCGCCCGAAACGATATGTCCCAAAAACTGAACCTTGTCAAGCCAGAATTCACACTTGCTTAGCTTCGCGTACAGCTTCTCTTCCCGAAGAATTTATAGTACCGTGCGCAAATGCTCAGCGTGCTCTTCCCGGGTCTTCGAGTAGACAAGTATGTCGTCGATAAACACAACGACAAACGTGTCCAAGTACTTTGCGAACACTCTGTTCATCAAGTCCATGAATATTGCTGGGGCATTGGTAACACCGAACGGCATCACAAGGAACTCATAATGTCCGTATCGGGTCCTCAAAGCCGTCTTGCATACATCCTCGGCTGCTACTCTGATTTGATGATATCCAGAACGGAGGTCCAACTTCGAGAATACCTTGGCTCCACTTAGCTGATCGAATAGGTCGTCAATGCGTGGGATTGGGTACTTGTTCTTTATTGTGACCTTGTTCAGCTCCCGATAATCTATACACATTCGCAGCGATCCATCTTTCTTCTTTACTAACAGAACTGGTGCACCCCACGGTGAAGCGCTTGGCCGAATAAATCCCTTCTCCAATAGTTCTTCAACCTGCTTCTTCAATTCCGCCAACTCAACTGGCGCCATTCTGTATGGGGCTCTGGATACTGGGGCTGTACCTGGAATCAAATCGATTGAGAACTCTAAGATTCGAGGAGGTGGTAGACCTGGTAGATCTTCGGGAAATACATCCAGAAAGTCCCGAACAATTTCTGGAACTGGGCTCTTATCAATCTCCGTAGCTGTCAGTTCCTTCGGCTTGGCTCTATACTTAGCTGGCTCCAAAGATTCACTTCTGTTAGTCTACGCTAGCGCCCCGGCCGTCTACAGACGCCAAAATGCGGAACAAAACTTTTAAACTTGGCGCTATCGTATACTTTAACCCGGATCTGCCATTATTGCTAAACTAACAAACTGTAAAGAGTGTAGAATGGTTATACCGAACGATCCGAGTCCTTCGTTCTTCAACCATCATCCCACGCTCCGTTGCGGCTGCTCCGATCTCGTCGATCTCCGATTCCTTCGTCGAGGTGGCACCACATGATCGGTTCTTTAAACGGGCTCCCGCCTCTGACTCGAGGCAACTCGATCGTCAAGTTTGCTAAAAGAGACGACCAAGAATGATGTAGAGAATGAGTAGATGACTTTGTCTCGTTCCGTCCAAAGCTATGGACGGACGGTTAATGAAGTTGCCGAAGGAATCGGGTGATGGAATGAAATGAGCTGTGAAATTCCATACACCCCAAAAGTTATCATAATCTTTTCTCTCTTGAAATCAACAAGTGAGAGTGTATTTTAGGAGAGAGAGAGGGCAAGCCATATATAGCAAGAGGGAGGTGACTGTTGCGCCACGGCAGCGCCCTGGCCGTCTTACTCGAGGCCAAATTGCGGAATCAAAAATTTTCCTTACTCGGAAACCGGCGCTACCGCGGACAAAGAAAACCCGGATCGTTAACCATTAACCTACGCTAGCTAACAAGAGATAGGGTGAGAAGTATACCAAGAGATCCGAGTCCTCCGGTCTTCTCATCATCGTCCCGATCTCCCGCGGAAAGTGTAGTCTCCATATCGTCGCCTCCTCGCCGGAAAGGGCACCACATCGCCTTCGTCTTTTACGGGTTCCCGCCTCAATACCGAGGCAACTCGAGCATGAAGCCGGCAACTCGACATGCTCAAGATATGCTGTAGGTTATCTAGTGTAGTGTCTCTTTTGGGGTTTGTTGCCATTTGAGGATGATGGAGGATACAAGGCAAGAAAAATGGTGCTTGCATTTTTCTTAACATGAAGTGAGATCAAGAAAATGAAACACTCTCAAGGATGAATATGAAACCCTCTTCTTCTCTTTTCTTTTTCTTTTTTTTTTCTTCTCATGAAAAACTTATCATCTCTAGTAAGAAAATCAGAATGGTGGAGGAAGTAACAATATGTATCATATGAGGGAGGTGAGTGTAGGAGATGAAGGAGGTGACCACAACCCAAGACAAGAAAACATACAACCATGCTTCCTCTCACATCAAACCCATACCCTTTCAATCACAATAAAAAGCAAAAGTATGGAGCAAAAGATATGAAGCTATCATAATCAATATATATACAATAAAACCCTCCACAAAGTGTTATTTGCAAAACTGCAAATAACCCCCTCCATCGGAAAAGTCCGGCCGGGAAAGAACAAAGGAAAACCGGCCGGAACGGAATGCAAACTGGCAACTCCAGAAAACTGGTCCCGTAATAAATTACAGGAAAACCCCGATACTGTGCATACACACCCGCATCTGTATTCCGTCCGGATACAAATGTAAAGAGACAAAATCTACACTGTACTAGACTAGGACCGGCTTAAGCCAAAGCCGGCTAGTAAAATCCGTTCGATCCTGATCCGTGTAATACCGCACGTATCTGATCGAACCCTGCCATATAACTATACAGCCACTAGTACAAAACTGTCCGATCCTGATGTGTGCAATACCGCACGTATCTGATCGGACCCTGCCATATCTCCATACGGCCTCTACAGCGTTTCGCCCGAAAGCTTGAGTAACTGTAAGTGTGGTGGACTCTAAAGACTCGTCAATACTATGGCTGTGGATTTAACCACTGGCACGTCAGAGGTATAAGCCAATACGTGACGGGCCACCAGCTATTGACCAAAAGGGACGTCGATGAGGAAGCTCACCCCGACACCCAACTGAGCCTGTCAGTGACAATATCCGTACAGTCCGGTCCGTTCGTCTATGAGTATCGCATGGCGGGCCTAGGGGGTTGGTAAAAGTCAGACCCCCAAAAGCGGTACAAGTCGTGTCGGAGTGTAGCCCAGAACGCCCTGAGATACTACTGGAATACCTACCAGTAAATCTCCTGCCTCGGCCGAGGGCTTTGCGTAATGGCTCTCCTAGACACAGCGCGACCTCACCCCCAATACCGGGAGAGACGAACCCCTGAAGATCCGCTCACTGCCTCCATGTGGCTCGGGACTGTACCCAACTAAAACCTGTTTGCACGACTCCTTTGAGCCGTGGTAGGGTAGTAATCAAAGCACAGTGGGAACTCACACGAGACAAATGACGATCCTCAGGTCGATGAACTAACCTGTACACATGTCACCAGGGAACTGCTATCTGACGTCAGGTATAAGCCCAACTAGCAGGTTCCCGGCGAGTCCTGTCCGGTGTACTCATAACCCAATGAGCACCTGTATACATCTTAGGTGAACCAACTGACACCAGTGGCTTGTGAGACCGGCCACCGCCCCTCGTCGGGGTCTCGACTGTATACACTAGTCTACTAATGGAGTATCGATGCCCAGTCTCGAAACTCCCACGACTAGGGACCTTTTAAGGATGTGCTTATAGACCCCAGCTCCCACGTATATGATCGCCATCATACTGCTGGTCGTCAAGCAAGAATCCTAGGGGCTCTATCAACGTGTAATAGCGACGTGTCAGGTCACCTAAAGCAGTACACGATGATAAAGATAAACCAGATAGCATACTATCATCTCGAGTAAGACTGTCCTACCGGGATAGGTCCTCCCTCAATCATTGCAATCAACGTGCCTGTGATCCAATAATTGACTCTGAGGGCACTATCTCCAACAATCTCCCACTTGCACTCAAGGCTAATAATTGCGATGCCGCATACTCACAGCCCGTGTGATACCGAACACCCAACTCCTCTACTGGTCAGTCTCACAAAGCTCGTTTGCGAAACTATTGCGTTCGAGGAATAGCCTCAGTGAGTGGATTCGCTGTGATGTTTCTTTCTATGTCTCTCTATATCTCAAGTTCGCGGAGAAAGCCATCTCCCGAAATGAGCAATACCTGTCTTAGAATGTCCGGATGTCTGATGGGACCTAGCTCATAAATGAACTCCAAATCCAAACTTCTTAGACTGTATCGTCAACTGAACTTAATCAGTATCCTGCGCCATGCCACCCTCAGTATTGCCCTGGACCACCTGTCCAAAATACTGCCCCTCGTCAGAGGGAGAACTATAACTCTGACAACCTCCTTGTCGTCCATGTCACCTTGGAAGCCTGGAGTGATAACCGTCTCCTAAAGGAGACAGCCGTTATCATATCCCTAGAACATTCACTTATGTTCTAAAACTGCTTCCGACTGTTCCTCCAGGGTTGGATCAATATCAACTTATTGCATTTAGTGCAAGAACAACATCTGGTGTGGTACTTGATATCTCATGATTGACTCAATTGCCTAAGCAAGTGATCTGTCAATCATGCGTATTCCTCTCCCCTTTAGTCTGTAAGACACCTTTAGAGAGGGTGACTCCATTACCTGCAGGTACACTACCATGCCAGGAGTCGTCCATTCTAAATACTCTTAGAATGCTGTCAAAGTACCCCGATTGGGAAACCACCCAAATCTAGATCTAAAACCATAGATCTAGTAACCAATATGTCTGATATAATGTCCAAGTCCCATGTGGAGAAAACACTGTGTGACGACCAAAGTATAACCGATCGTAGTATAGGAAAGTCACTTCCTACTACCTTCTCAACAGATCCACCCCTTATTCTGATGACGTCAAACCTATGACTGTCACATCAGAAATAGATGATCTATCTCCGCTACATCTGCTTTAGTCTATAAATAGACATAAGCCTGATGTCCACCAATGCTTCCGCTGCTCCCACTGACTACGACAATCCTCTGCCAGAGTCATATAGACGTGCACTTCTAAAGCTAGTTTAGAACGACGCTATACTCATCCTCCTGCCGGGTCTCGCAGCCTGGAACAACAACAATGGCAAGTGTGGGTAAACAAGAACTTCCCTGTCACCGTCCTTGAGGCTACCGGAGTACCTCTCGGGTGCCTGAAGTTACCCACCTTATCTGCGGAGTGGCCAATGGAATATCAAATTAGATTGAATCTTCAGGTTCCTTATTAAATCTTCAGTAATCGTTTGCGGTTCTGGAATCACTTCCAGTTCTACCATACTCCCACTGCTGTTTTTGAAAAAATCCATTTTTAATAAAACTGTGGCGAGTCTAGAACAATATATCTATTGATCTGCCAGATGGTAGAAAATCAACCCTCGTCATAGCCTGGGTCAACCCACAAACAGCCATTACAGAAACGTGCCTTGAGTTGTCCAGTGTCTGGTTTTAAGCATAAGCCGGACAACTCCCCGTACCTTAACATCGTTAAGATATGAACTGTTCTATATCCAATATAGAACCAGAGGCACTGATTCAATTGAACCAGATTCAAATCATGCAGCTGTCTCCAGTGCATGTCAACTAAATGGAAGGAGGCCGATCAGCGTTACTCAACTTAGGAATGCTTCCAATTATGAGTAACCTGAAAGAGAAGCAAGTTCTTATTACTATCAACTGAATACCATACACAAGTATCTACATCTTCGATCTCTTTGAAGAATCCCGATACTTGCTACAGCTGGTTCTCTACTCTATTCAAATACCTATAACTCCTCAAAACTTAGACCCTGTGTTTCCACGAAACAGCTGTCTAAAATCTAGAGAAGTCATAAGTAAACCGAATATAGTACGAGGACCAACCCCTCTGTCCTGATGGACACTGGACAACATACAATACTCTGTATAAGTCCGCTGAGTCTAACAACTCTTTCACTGTGTGTCGTAGGTTGAAAACTGTACTTATGGTTAAGAAGAATTACACCGCTGTTTAATGCTCCTTACCTAACCATCCACTGATATAGGTAAATGTCATCGACATAATATCAAAAGGTATATCTCACTCTATGAAAATAGACGTACAGATATATCAATTTGAAATTGGTGCACAATAGCGGATATTCATAACCAAATATTTGCCGACCGGCAAACAACCCAGGTGACTTCCTCAAATATCACCGATTACAACGAATCCCGATATAATGAGGATGATCACCCAATTCCCAATAACTTACTCCCACTCCTCATCTGTAAAACCATACAGATGTGAGAATCATACCTGGTAAATACATACCCTGGAGTAAGTGTCTAATCGGGAAATCAGTTTTTCTTTTAACATTACACAGTGAAACTGAAACATTGAAATGTTTCTGTGGGGAATTCTGGTATTCCTAGTAATGCCTCTTCCATTATCCAGATTCACAACTGTAACCGTATAATTCTTTGCCACCTTTCCAAATCCCTTTATATGTCTTTAGTCATTACCTTCTGTACACCCTTTTAAGCCAAATGGTTTTCTTCCTTCCCTACCGTTCGGCACCAGCCTATGGTTTGGAAGAAGACTATCCAAAAAGCATAAAGGGTGTACTGTCCTAATCCTAGGAGCACTCGCAACGCGAGAGAAGGTGAAGATAAAAGACACCTGAATGTACTTTATTCCTATTTCTCCTGAACCAGAATCCATCCCCGAACTGGAACTAGTTCCTTTCGAGTTCGTATATAACCATACGATGGAGTATCCAATAAAATGGGATCTTCGTAATGATACGGAGTGTCCTGGAGAAATACAAAGGTGATTTAGGATTGGCGAAGAAATACTTGGTTTGGTCGTGAATATCAGTCGCAATTTACTTTGCCCTCTTACTAATCCCTTGCTTTGTCTAAACTTAATACCTTCTGTACACCATCGTTATGCTAATTGGTTTCCTTCATTCCCTACCGGTCGGCACCAGCCTAAGGTTTGGAAGAAGACTATCCAATTTGCGTAATAGGTGTACTACTCCTAAACCAAGGAATACTCGCAACCTGAGAGAAGGTGAAAAGAAAAGACAACTGAATAATCCTATCCGTTTTCTCCAGAACCAGAAACCATCCTCGAAGTCCTTCGAGATCGTATCTAACCATACGATGGTTTTGTCCAATGGAAGTGGACGTTCGTAGTAATACGGGGTGTCCTGGAGAAAAGGGTAAAAGTAGGAGTGGCAATGAGGTCTGCAACTCTGACAATCCAAAAAGCCAGTGTTAAGAAGGTTCGGTCAACTTAGTCACTGAGTCATAGTCCAGGGTCGGGTCAATGGTCGCTGCCAGAGAGAGAGAAAAGAAACACTCAGCGTGCACTCTAACCTAGATCAGAATGGTTATCACTTTGTCTAATTTGGAAACCTCCCACTGTACCTCAAATTCTCCTCCAAACCTGAAAGAAGAATTAGTCGGGGTCACCCGAGGAGTAAACCAACTCATCAGTGGGAATCGGGATCCAACTATCATCGCATGATAACGTGACGGAATCCACTCACGTCACCACACTCCAGAAGGTATGCGCAAGCCTGGCAAGTTTCAGTTCTTTTGAAACTCCCGATGTGATTTTTACCCCTAGGACTCAAGTGACCTTGACGGAGTCAACAAATCAAAGAGTCCTAGTCAAGTTCAACCCGTCATTATCTGGATTGCATTAAACCCACCCGTACGTGCCCTTGACGGAGTCAACAAGGCCGCACGACTGTCCTAACCAATCCCACTTATGCAACAAACAAGCACCACTTAGCTACCGTACACTACGCCTTGACGGAGTCAACAAACGCAGCACGAATACTAAATAATACCCATAAGAAATGACGGAGGGCTACGAATGGTTTTTGGCGAAAAACCTTTAACGTAATGAACTTGATATCGTTGAAGGAACTGCATAGCCTTTTATAAAATATAGTGACGAAAACCTTTACTAAAGAGGTCACTCCCGGTGAAGGGATCTCGGCTCTTTCCCCGTAGAATGAGGTGCAGGATATTCCAACTGAATACCACGATGCAAAGCAAAAGTAATCGGCTATAGTGAAGTTAATGCCCTGACGCAAACTTCTGTCCAAGGGGTCACTCCCGGTGAAGGGATCTCGGCCCTTGCCTCGTCGACTGAGGAGCAGGATATTCCAAATGAATACCACGATGCAAAACAAAAGTGAACGTCCTTGCAATAACAGCTTTTTTTGAAAAATTGTTCCAACAACATCAGAATTGGTTTGTTTAAACTTGCATTGATCCGAATCAATGCAGTCCCATCAATTGATCACACCACAAAGAACGAAAATATACTGACGTACGTATATGCCATTCGCATTCGCCACTGGGTCCCGTCATCACCCGTTAGGTTAGCTAACTAACGGCAGAGCGGGGACTGGACTAGCGCGGATGTAAAACATATACAACATCTACTAATATATATACCAATATATAGTATTTCGCTCAAGGCGTGAATAAAATGCAACATCACAGAAATGTACAGCATCACAGAACAATACAGATATCTGGAAGCCCCGGGTTTCACAGAGCCGCTGCTGAAACCCGACGTTCCCCTGGTCGTGTGGATAGCCTGTGCAATGAAAACCTAGACCCCTACGGGCGCGGCAAGTCACCCGCTAAAACCTGAAGCGAGGCAGCCCCCTTCAGCACCGTGAATGGACCACCCAGCACTTCACGGAATCCGGTAACTTGGGCACCCCTCCTGGGTCAACCTGTACCCCCTACGAGTGCGGCGAATAGCCCGCCAATCCTGGACTGAAGCCCCCTCCGTCTCAATGCCCTGAGATGCGGGCCCGTTGCCCTCCAGAACCCGGCTATCCGTGCACCCCACCGCGGGGCAAACCTAGTACAGAAAGTAAAATATACATACACCGGGTACATCGACCGCAACCAGGTCGTGCCCCAAAAGAATAATACAGACAGGCAGTGACGGCAGTCCACATGTCGGACGCTCGCCCCGCAATATCAAATGTACATAATACAACAAAACGGTACTAGCATTGCATCCAGGCTATCCCCCACGACCGATCCGCAACATCACAGCATAAACATAGAACATCAACGTGAAAGTCACGTTCGCAAATCCGTCTAACCGGGCTATAGCAGTTAGACCGGATTTACCGATCGAGTGACATTCACGGTCGCAGATATAATGTAAATACTGTGAAATAATGTGTTTAAAATTTTCCGATTGACCAAAAAATTAACAAGTGGGCCCCCAATCAAAACTGTAGCACTCACAGAAAACTTGGGCCCAATTTTAATATTCCAAAACCCCTAATTTTAGCCCATAAGCCCACTGAAAAAAGTTGGTGAAGTGAAGCTTAAATCCTGCGGCGGAAGCGCGGCCAAAATGGGGTATTGGCCGCCCTTCCGCGGTCGTACGGAGCAGTCGTATCACCAAATTTTTGCAGTGTTCTTAGAACTCCCTGCACATCATTCTGAGACCACCTGAAAAATTTTTAGACTCCAAAAAATTTCGACAGAAACTGATGTGCTAAAAAATACGGTTTTTGGAAATTTCGGTCGATCGGAAACGCAAACACATCAAACGAAGCTAGGTAAGGTTAATGGCGTGGCTCTGATACCATGTTGCGCCACGGCAGCGCCCCGGCCGTCTTACTCGAGGCCAAATTGCGGAATCAAAAATTTTCCTTACTCGGAAACCGGCGCTACCGCGGACAAAGAAAACCCGGATCGTTAACCATTAACCTACGCTAGCTAACAAGAGATAGGGTGAGAAGTATACCAAGAGATCCGAGTCCTCCGGTCTTCTCATCATCGTCCCGATCTCCCGCGGAAAGTGTAGTCTCCATATCGTCGCCTCCTCGCCGGAAAGGGCACCACATCGCCTTCGTCTTTTACGGGCTCCCGCCTCAATACCGAGGCAACTCGAGCATGAAGCCGGCAACTCGACATGCTCAAGATATGCTGTAGGTTATCTAGTGTAGTGTCTCTTTTGGGGTTTGTTGCCATTTGAGGATGATGGAGGATACAAGGCAAGAAAAATGGTGCTTGCATTTTTCTTAACATGAAGTGAGATCAAGAAAATGAAACACTCTCAAGGATGAAGATGAAACCCTCTTCTTCTCTTTTCTTTTTCTTTTTTTTTTCTTCTCATGAAAAACTTATCATCTCTAGTAAGAAAATCAGAATGGTGGAGGAAGTAACAATATGTATCATATGAGGGAGGTGAGTGTAGGAGATGAAGGAGGTGACCACAACCCAAGACAAGAAAACATACAACCATGCTTCCTCTCACATCAAACCCATACCCTTTCAATCACAATAAAAAGCAAAAGTATGGAGCAAAAGATATGAAGCTATCATAATCAATATATATACAATAAAACCCTCCACAAAGTGTTATTTGCAAAACTGCAAATAACCCCCTCCATCGGAAAAGTCCGGCCGGGAAAGAACAAAGGAAAACCGGCCGGAACGGAATGCAAACTGGCAACTCCAGAAAACTGGTCCCGTAATAAATTACAGGAAAACCCCGATACTGTGCATACACACCCGCATCTGTATTCCGTCCGGATACAAATGCAAAGAGACAAAATCTACACTGTACTAGACTAGGACCGGCTTAAGCCAAAGCCGGCTAGTAAAATCCGTTCGATCCTGATCCGTGTAATACCGCACGTATCTGATCGAACCCTGCCATATAACTATACAGCCACTAGTACAAAACTGTCCGATCCTGATGTGTGCAATACCGCACGTATCTGATCGGACCCTGCCATATCTCCATACGGCCTCTACAGCGTTTCGCCCGAAAGCTTGAGTAACTGTAAGTGTGGTGGACTCTAAAGACTCGTCAATACTATGGCTGTGGATTTAACCACTGGCACGTCAGAGGTATAAGCCAATACGTGACGGGCCACCAGCTATTGACCAAAAGGGACGTCGATGAGGAAGCTCACCCCGACACCCAACTGAGCCTGTCAGTGACAATATCCGTACAGTCCGGTCCGTTCGTCTATGAGTATCGCATGGCGGGCCTAGGGGGTTGGTAAAAGTCAGACCCCCAAAAGCGGTACAAGTCGTGTCGGAGTGTAGCCCAGAACGCCCTGAGATACTACTGGAATACCTACCAGTAAATCTCCTGCCTCGGCCGAGGGCTTTGCGTAATGGCTCTCCTAGACACAGCGCGACCTCACCCCCAATACCGGGAGAGACGAACCCCTGAAGATCCGCTCACTGCCTCCATGTGGCTCGGGACTGTACCCAACTAAAACCTGTTTGCACGACTCCTTTGAGCCGTGGTAGGGTAGTAATCAAAGCACAGTGGGAACTCACACGAGACAAATGACGATCCTCAGGTCGATGAACTAACCTGTACACATGTCACCAGGGAACTGCTATCTGACGTCAGGTATAAGCCCAACTAGCAGGTTCCCGGCGAGTCCTGTCCGGTGTACTCATAACCCAATGAGCACCTGTATACATCTTAGGTGAACCAACTGACACCAGTGGCTTGTGAGACCGGCCACCGCCCCTCGTCGGGGTCTCGACTGTATACACTAGTCTACTAATGGAGTATCGATGCCCAGTCTCGAAACTCCCACGACTAGGGACCTTTTAAGGATGTGCTTATAGACCCCAGCTCCCACGTATATGATCGCCATCATACTGCTGGTCGTCAAGCAAGAATCCTAGGGGCTCTATCAACGTGTAATAGCGACGTGTCAGGTCACCTAAAGCAGTACACGATGATAAAGATAAACCAGATAGCATACTATCATCTCGAGTAAGACTGTCCTACCGGGATAGGTCCTCCCTCAATCATTGCAATCAACGTGCCTGTGATCCAATAATTGACTCTGAGGGCACTATCTCCAACAGTGACCGTAGGAGAGGGGGGGTGACCACAAGAAAGCTTCTCACTTAAAGATCAAGAAGGAAATATCTTAAGGAAAACAAAAAGCTTTAACTACAAAGCATGAGTCATTAAGCATAGTCACCACTTAATAAATGCAACCAATGAAAACCCTACACCAATAAGCCTAGTCACCTCATCTAGAATATTCTAGAACACTGACTCACCTTATCTGTAGAAAAGATAAATCCGTCTTTAACCAAATGTTAAAAGACGGCTGATAGAAAACTGGAAACTGGCAACTTCCAAAAGTGATCCTGAAACGACTTTCAGGAAAACCCCGAAACAGTATAAATATACCCGCATTTATATTACGACCGAATACAAATGCAACTGAGACAAAGATATTATACCTACTCAATATAATACTCGGATCCGGCTTAAACCAAAGCCGACCAGTATTATCTGCCCGAAAAATAACACGTGCGTAAACGCACGTGCATTTTCCGAACCCTGCCATAAAACCATACGGCCTCTACAACGTTTCGCCCGAACTTGGGAAACTGTCTGTGGGGGACTCTAATGACTCGTCAGCACCCTGGCAGTGGGTTTAACCACAAACCGTCAGCGGCACTAGCAATGCGTAACGGCTGCCCACGGACTGACCTCAAGGGTGGCCGAGGAGCGAACTCAAGGGAGACCGATGAGCGAACTCCTCCGAAAACCCTACTGAGCCTAACAGTGACAATGTATATACAGTCCGGTCCGTTCGTCAATGAGTATCGCATATCCGCCTAGGGGGCTAGCAACGTCAGACCCCCAATAGCAGTATAAGTCGTGTCGGAGTGAAGCCCAATAACACCCTGAGATACTACTGGAGTACCTACCAGTAAATCTCCTGCCACGGCCGTGGGCTTTGTGTAATGGCTCTCCTAGACACAGCACGATCTCGCCCCCAATACCGGGAGAGACGAATCCCCTGCCGATCCGCTCACGTGCCTCTATATGGCTCGGGACTGTACCCAAAAGCTACCTGTTTGCACGACTCCTTTGAGCCGTGGTAGGGTAGAAATCAAAGCACAGTGGGAACTCACACGAGACAAATGATGACCTCAGGTCGATGAACTATCCTGTACACATGTCACCAGGGAACTGCTATCTGACGGTAGATATAATACTAACTAGCAGATTCCCGGCGAGTCCTGTCCGGTGTACTCATAACCCAATGAGCACCTGTATACATCTTAGGTGATCCAACATACACCAGTGGCTTGTGAGACCGGCCACCGCCCCTCGTCGGGGTCTCGACTGTACACACTAGTCTACTCCGGAGTATCGATGCCCTGTCTCGAAACTCCCACGACTAGGGACCACAATTAAGGATATGCATATAAACTACCCAACTCTCACGTATATAATCGCCCTCATACAGTTGGTAGTAAAGCAAGATCCTAAGGGCTCTATCAAAGTGTAACATGCAATCAGTCACCTGAACATGTACACAACTGATAAAGGCAAACCAGATAGCATACTATCATCTCGAGTAAGACTGTGCTACCGGGATAGGTCCTCCGCAATCATTGCAATCACGTACCTGCGATCCAATAATTGACTATGAGGGCACTATCACCAACAATCTCCCACTTGCACTCAAGGCTAATATTGCGATGTCGACTACTCACAGCCCGTGTGAAACCGAACATCCAACTCCTCTACTAATCAGTTTCACAAAGACCGTTTGTAAAACTATTGTGTTCGAGAAATAGCCTCGGTGAGTGGATCCGCCTAGAAGTTTCTTTCTGTATCTCTCATAATCTCAAGTTCACGGAGAAAACCATCTCCCGAATTGAGTAGTACCTGTCTTAGAATATGTCTGGATATCTGATGGGACCTTAGTTCATAAATGAACTCCATATCCAAACTTCTTAGACTGTATCGATCACTGAACCTAATCAGTATCGGGCACCATGCCACCCACAGTATCCCTTGGACCACCTGTCCATAATACTGTCCCTCGTCAGAGGGAAAACTAAAAACTCTGACAATCACTCTGTCATCCATGTCACCTTTGAAGCCTGGAATGATAACCGTCTCCCGAAAGAGGCTGCCGTTATCAAATCCGTAGAACATGTACTAATGTTCTAAAACTGCTTCCTTATGTTTCTCCAGGATTGGATTAATACAAACTTATTGCATCTAGCGCAAAAACAACATCTGGTGTGGTACTTGACATCTCATGATTGACTCAATTGCCTAAGCAAGTGATCTGCCAATCATGCGCATCCCTCTCCTCTTTAGTCTATACGACACCTTTAGAGAGGGTGACTCCATCACCTGCAGGTACACCACCATGCTAGGAGTCAACTATTCCAAAAACCATTAGAATATCTGTCAAAGTACCCACATTGGGAAACTACCCAAATCCAGATCTAAAACCATAGATCCAGAAACCAGAATGTCAAATATTATATCCATATCCTGTCTGGAGAAACAACTGTGTGACGACCACAGTACAACCGATCGTAGTATAGGAATTTTACTTCCTATTCTGTGTATGTCATCCAGATACCATGACATCACACCCTACTACCTTCTTAACTGATCCATCCCCTATTCTGATTGAAGTCAAACCCATGACTTTCACATCAAAATTAGATGATCTATCTCCGCTATAACTGCTCAAGTCTATAAATAGATATAAGCATCTTGCCCACTATGCTTCCGCTGCTCCCACTGACTACGACAACCCTCCTACCGGGTCTCATATCCTGGAACAACAGTAGTGTCAAGTCTGGGTAGATAAGAACCTCCCTGTCACCGTCCTTGAGGCTACCGAAGTACCTCTCGGGTGTCTGAGGTTACCTACCAAATCTGCGGAGTGGCTATTGGAATGTCAAATCTGATTGAATGTATAGGTCCTATTAAATTTTCCGTAATCGTTCGCGGTTCTGGAATCACTTCCAGTTCTACCATACTCCCACTACTGTTTTCTGAAAAAGATCCATTTTTACTAAAACTGTGGTAAGTCAAGAACAATATCACTATTGATCTTCCAAATGGTAGAATATCAACCCTCGTCATAGCCAGGGTCAACCCACAAACAGCCATTACAGAAACGTGCCCTGAGTTATCCAGAGTCTGGTTTTAAGCATAAGCTGGACAACTCCCCATACCTTAATTTCTTTTAAGGTACGATCCATTCTATATCCAATACAGAAGATTTGGCACTTATTTAATTGGAACCATATTCAAATCATGCAGCTGTCTCCAGTACATATCAACTTAATGGAAAGAGGTTAATCAGCATTACTCAACTTAGGAATCCATCCAACTATGAGTAACCTGAAAGAGAAACACGTTTCTCAAAACCATCACTATCATCTGAATACCAATCACAAGAATCTACATCTTCGATCTCTTTGAAGAATCCCGATACTTGTGATACCTGGTTCTCTACTTTATTCTTATACCCACAACTTCTCAAAACTTAGACCCTGTATTTCTACGAAACACTCGTCTAAATACTAGAGAAGTTATAAGTAAACAGAACATAGTACGAGGACCTACCCCTTTGTCCTGATGGACACTTGGACAACATACAATACTCTGTATAAGTCCGCTGAGTTAAACAACTCAAAACCTGTGCGTCGTAGGTAGAAAACTGTACCCTGGCGATTTCCTCAAATATCACCAATTACAACGAATTCCGATATAATGAGGATGATCACCTAATTCCCAATATCTTACTCCCACTCATCATCTGTAAAAACCATACAGATATGAGAATGAAACCTGGTAAATACATACCCTTGGAGTAAGTGTCTAATCGGGAAAACAGTTTTTCTTTAACAATGCACTGAAACATGAAAATGTTTCGTAGGGGTATCCTGGTATTCATAGCAATGCCTCTTCCATAATCCAATTCATGACTTCAACCGTATATTTTATTGCCATCTCTCCAAATCACTTTTATTTGTCTTTAGTCGTTACCTTCTGTACACCATCGTTAGGCTAAATGGTTTTCTTCCTTCCCTACCGTTCGGCACCAGCCTATGGTTTGGAAGAAGACTATCCAGTAAGCATAATAGGTGTACCCTCCTAAACCAAGGAGTACTCGCAACTGAGAGAAGGTGATGATAAAAGACAACTGAATAATACCTTATTCTTTTAAAGGTGAAATAGGAGTGGCGATGAAGTACGCGGTTTTGGTCGTGAATGATATCAGTCGCAATTTACTTTGCCCTCTTTCTAATCCCTTTATTTTGTCTTTACATATTACCTTCTGCACACCCTACTTAGGCTAATTGGTTTTCTTCATTCCCTACCTTTCGGCACCAGCCTATGGTTTGGAATAAGACTATCCAATAAGCGTAATAGGTGTACTCTCCTAAACCAAGGAGCTCTCGCAACCTGAGAGAAGGTGATAATAAAAGACAACTGAATAAGCCAATTCTATTTCTCCTGAACCTGAACCTGGATCCATCCTCGAAGAAGTTCCTTCGAGTTCGTATATAACCATACGATGGATCTATCCAATGGAAGTGGATATCCGTAGTAATACGGGCGTTCTGAGAAATTCAAAGGGTAAAAGAAAGAGTGGCAATGACTTATGCAACTCAGACAATCCAAAAGCCAGTATTTTAAGAAGGTTCGGTCAACCTGGTCACTGAGTCATAGTCTAGGGTCGGTCAAAGGTCGCTGCCAAAGAGAGAGAGAGAAAAGAAACACTCTGCGTGCACTCTAACCTAGATCAGAATGGTCATCAATTTATCTAATCCGGAAACCTCCCACTGTCCTGTCAAATTCTCCTCCAAACCTAAAGAAGAATCAATCGGGATCACCCGAAGAGTAAACCAACTCATCAGTGGGAATCGGGATCCAACTCTCATCGCATGATAACGTGATGGAATGCATCCACGTTACTCATACTCCAGATGGTATGCGCATACTTGGCAAGTTTCAGTTTCTTTAGAAACTCCCGATATTGTTTTTGCCCCATGCTCTTATAACCTTGGCTTTGGTCAAAATGTCATAAGTCACATGCCAAGTTCTACCCGTCACTATCTTGTCAATTTGAACCCACCCGCACATGCCCCTGACTTTGGCCAATCGGCAGAACGACTGTCCCAAACTAACTCATCTATCTATGCAACAATTGAATACCCAGCAGCTACCAAACACTATGCCTTAACTTTGGCTAAAATGCATAGCTTGAATACTACTAAATACCCAAAAGAAGTGACGGAGGGCTACGGCTGGTTTTTGGCGAAAAACCTTTAGCGTAGTGAACTTGATATCGCTGAAGGAACCTGATAGCTTTTTAAAATATAGTGGCGAAAACCTTTTGCTAAAGAGGTCACTCCCGGTAAAGGGATCTCGGCTCTTTTCTCGTGGAATGAGGTGCAGGATATTCCACTGAATACCGCTATGCAAAGCAACTTGTAATCGACTATAGTAAAGTTATTACCCTGACCCAAACTTCTGTCCAAGGGGTCTTTCCCGGTGAAGGGATATCAGCCCTTGCCTCGTCGAATGAGGTGCTGGATATTCACACCGAATACCGCTATGCATAACAAAAGGAAACGTCTTTGCAATAACACTTTTTTAAAATTGTTCCAACAACTCAAACAGGTTTGTTTTACTTTGCATTGATCAGAATCAACGCATTCCCATCAATCAATCACACCAGAAAAGAACGAAAATAAAATGTACGTATATGCCATCCGCATTCGTCACTGGGTCCCGTCATCACTCGTTAGGTTACTTAACTAACGACAGAGCGGGGACTGGACTAGCGCGGGTGTAAAACATATACAACATCTACTAGTATATAAACCAATATACATAATCGCTCCAGGCGTGATAATATGCAACATTACAGAAAAGTAATAAGCATCACAGAACAATACAGATATCTGGGATCCCCGAGTTTCACAGAGCCGCTGCTGAAACTCGACGTTCCCCTGTCGTGTGGATAGCCTGTGCAATGAAACCTAGACCCCTACGGGTGCGGCAAGTTACCCGCCAAAAACCTGAAGCGAGGCAGTCCCCACAGCATAGTGAATGGAACACCCGGCACTTCACGGAATCCGGTAAATTGAGCACCCCTCCTTGGGTCAACCTGTACCCCCTACGAGTGCGGCGAATAGTCTGCCAATTCTGAAATGGGGCCCCTCTGCCTCTCAAAGCCATGAGATGCGGACCCGTTGCTTTCCCGAACCCGGCTATCCGTGCACTCCGTCGCGGGGTAAAACCTAGTACAGTAATGAAAAATAGTACAATAGGTACATCGACCGCAACCTGGTCGTGCCCCAAAAGAATATTATACAACAGGCAGTGACGGCAGTCCACAAGTTGGACGCTCGCCCCGCAATATCAAATGTACAAATAAACTCAAACTGTACTACCATTGCACACTGCTATCCACCACGACAAGTCCGCAACAATACAGCACAACACAGAACATCATCGCGAATGTCACGTTCGCAAACCCGTCTAAAAGAACTATAGCAATCAGACGCAGTTTACCGATCAAATGACATTCCCGGTCGGAGATATAATGTAAGCACTGTAAACTAACGTGTTTAAATTTCGATCGACCAAAGACCAAAAATTAAAAAGTGGGCCCCACAGCTTACTGGTGAACAGTAACAAAATCTGGGCCAAAACTAAATATATTAAAAACCCCAAAATCCAACCAAGAACCCACTGGAAAAATTTGGGGCCACGAGCTCACTGTTTGGCCGCGGAAGCGCGGTCAAACCTATGGTTTGACCGCCCTTCCGCGGCGGTATCATTGAGTCACGTGCCCAAATTTCTTCGTCGTTCTTAGAATTCCCTGCACGGATTTTTAAGACATCCAGAAATCAATTTCGACACCGTTTAAAATCAACAGAAACTGTCGGGCAAGGATTTTGTCGTTTTCGATTTCCGGTCGGATCGATGTTTTAAACGCGTTAGCACAAGTTAGTATAGCAAAATGGTTAGGCTCTGATACCACTGTTAGTCTACGCTAGCGCCCCGGCCGTCTACAGACGCCAAAATGCGGAACAAAACTTTTAAACTTGGCGCTATCGTATACTTTAACCCGGATCTGCCATTATTGCTAAACTAACAAACTGTAAAGAGTGTAGAATGGTTATACCGAACGATCCGAGTCCTTCGTTCTTCAACCATCATCCCACGCTCCGTTGCGGCTGCTCCGATCTCGTCGATCTCCGATTCCTTCGTCGAGGTGGCACCACATGATCGGTTCTTTAAACGGGCTCCCGCCTCTGACTCGAGGCAACTCGATCGTCAAGTTTGCTAAAAGAGACGACCAAGAATGATGTAGAGAATGAGTAGATGACTTTGTCTCGTTCCGTCCAAAGCTATGGACGGACGGTTAATGAAGTTGCCGAAGGAATCGGGTGATGGAATGAAATGAGCTGTGAAATTCCATACACCCCAAAAGTTATCATAATCTTTTCTCTCTTGAAATCAACAAGTGAGAGTGTATTTTAGGAGAGAGAGAGGGCAAGCCATATATAGCAAGAGGGAGGTGACCGTAGGAGAGGGGGGGTGACCACAAGAAAGCTTCTCACTTAAAGATCAAGAAGGAAATATCTTAAGGAAAACAAAAAACTTTAACTACAAAGCATGAGTCATTAAGCATAGTCACCACTTAATAAATGCAACCAATGAAAACCCTACACCAATAAGCCTAGTCACCTCATCTAGAATATTCTAGAACACTGACTCACCTTATCTGTAGAAAAGATAAATCCGTCTTTAACCAAATGTTAAAAGACGGCTGATAGAAAACTGGAAACTGGCAACTTCCAAAAGTGATCCTGAAACGACTTTCAGGAAAACCCCGAAACAGTATAAATATACCCGCATTTATATTACGACCGAATACAAATGCAACTGAGACAAAGATATTATACCTACTCAATATAATACTCGGATCCGGCTTAAACCAAAGCCGACCAGTATTATCTGCCCGAAAAATAACACGTGCGTAAACGCACGTGCATTTTCCGAACCCTGCCATAAAACCATACGGCCTCTACAACGTTTCGCCCGAACTTGGGAAACTGTCTGTGGGGGACTCTAATGACTCGTCAGCACCCTGGCAGTGGGTTTAACCACAAACCGTCAGCGGCACTAGCAATGCGTAACGGCTGCCCACGGACTGACCTCAAGGGTGGCCGAGGAGCGAACTCAAGGGAGACCGATGAGCGAACTCCTCCGAAAACCCTACTGAGCCTAACAGTGACAATGTATATACATTCCGGTCCGTTCGTCAATGAGTATCGCATATCCGCCTAGGGGGCTAGCAACGTCAGACCCCCAATAGCAGTATAAGTCGTGTCGGAGTGAAGCCCAATAACACCCTGAGATACTACTGGAGTACCTACCAGTAAATCTCCTGCCACGGCCGTGGGTTTTGTGTAATGGCTCTCCTAGACACAGCACGATCTCGCCCCCAATACCGGGAGAGATGAATCCCCTGCCGATCCGCTCACGTGCCTCCATATGGCTCGGGACTGTACCCAAAAGCTACCTGTTTGCACGACTCCTTTGAGCCGTGGTAGGGTAGAAATCAAAGCACAGTGGGAACTCACACGAGACAAATGACGACCTCAGGTCGATGAACTATCCTGTACACATGTCACCAGGGAACTGCTATCTGACGGTAGATATAATACTAACTAGCAGATTCCCGGCGAGTCCTGTCCGGTGTACTCATAACCCAATGAGCACCTGTATACATCTTAGGTGATCCAACATACACCAGTGGCTTGTGAGACCGGCCACCGCCCCTCGTCGGGGTCTCGACTGTACACACTAGTCTACTCCGGAGTATCGATGCCCTGTCTCGAAACTCCCACGACTAGGGACCACAATTAAGGATATGCATATAAACTACCCAACTCTCACGTATATAATCGCCCTCATACAGTTGGTAGTAAAGCAAGATCCTAAGGGCTCTATCAAAGTGTAACATGCAATCAGTCACCTGAACATGTACACAACTGATAAAGGCAAACCAGATAGCATACTATCATCTCGAGTAAGACTGTGCTACCGGGATAGGTCCTCCGCAATCATTGCAATCACGTACCTGCGATCCAATAATTGACTATGAGGGCACTATCACCAACAACTTCCGCCCTCGAAAATAAACTCCGGGTGATTGGGGATGTAGAAGATCACCTTCCTTGCACGACAATCGATAACTGCATGGAAAGTGCTCATCCAATCCATCCCGAGAATTGCGTCGTAACTGCCTGTCCCGATCAGAAGGAAATTCGTATAGAATTCCCTGCCACACACTACAACTGGGCATAATCTACATTCTCGACTAGATATTATGATGCCATTACCCGTATGAATTTCCCATCCCTTGGTTAGTGGTTCATGTGGTATTGAGTGTGTATCAGTGAAATGCTCAGACAAGAAACAATGCGATGCTCCCGAATCAAATAGTACTCTAGCTGGTAAGGAATGTACGAGTAGAGTACCTGTAACCACGTCTCCTGATGCCTCAGCCTGCTCAGCGGTCAAGGTGAAAGCCCGTCCCTGACCGCGACCTGTAAAGGGTTGCCTCTGCTCCTGCGGCCGCTGCTGTGGCGCTCCAGAACCTCCCTGTATCTCTGCTCGCTCAGGGCAACTGTTAATCCTGTGCTGACTGGAACCGCAAATCAAGCACTGTCCCTTGGCATGGCGACAGTCCTTCTGGGTATGCCCTCCTCTACCGCAATAGCCGCAAACTACGCCCTGTCTCCGGGGGCGATGCTGTAGTACGAACGGGCGCTTCATTTGTGTCGTTCCTGCTCTGTGAACCGGTATGGTTCCTCGAGAAGGCGCGTGGGTACGTGCTGGAACGACTGGGGGTCTTCTGAACTTGTTAATCAATTGCTCCTGAACCCTCGCTGCGTTGAGTACCTGTGCGAAAGTCTGCAAATCTAACGATGCAATCAGCTGCTGCAACTCGAAATCTAACCCCTGAAGGAAGCGTCTGGCCCTGGTGGCCTCTGATTTGACCATGTATGGAGCAAAGCGGCTCAGACGGTTGAACTCTGCCGCATATACGTCCACTGGGCGTCCATTCTGCTTCAAAAGAATAAACCTTTCCTCCATTTCTGCCTTGGCTGTGGAAGGAAAATAATGATCTAGGAAGCACTCCTTAAACTTGCTCCATTCAATCGGCTCGTCAAGTCTGCTTTCTTCCACCGACCACCAAGTACGGGCTTCGTCTTCTAATTGAATGTTTATCACGTCCACTTTGTCTTCCTCTGGAACCCTGGCGGCTGTCAATAAATTCTCCATGTTCACCAGCCATTGCTCAGCCTCAAGGGGTTCAGCTAGCCCTGTGAATGCAGCTGGGTGTAACCGTCGGAAGTCTGATATGGTACCAGCCCTAGCCTGATAAGCTGGTGGAGTAGCGCCCTCGGGGGCGGTAATAAGTGCGGAGGGTCCTCCTGCGGCGGTAATCGCCCTGAGTCCCTCAGTGAGTAAATCTGTCTTTCTCTCCTGAGCTTCCGCGAGAGTGGTCAGTGCACTAAGTATTCTTTCCGTGCGGTCCTGAGAGCTGGCGTCCGAGGAGGGATCGTTCGGGGACGTCATATCACTGGAAGATTCAAAAGGATAGGATCAGATTCAAGGATGAAAATTAAGAGTAGTGGAACAAGAATAACGTAATACAGTATAGTTAATGTTATTCCTTGATACTAAACACAGGCTCTGATACCAACTAAACCATGTCATGCTCCGCTTCCCAAAATACGGAAAACGAGGGATGACTAGGCCAGCCATGCTCCTACGGTCAAGGAATCATCCCGCCGTAGTCACACTTCGGCTTCTAGCATTACATGGTAATCAGTAAATAAAGCACAATATTAAAGGAATCACATCACTAATTTATTACATTAAAATTCCATTGTTCACAAATTACAGATAATAAGAACAATAACTAACCAAGTTCAATCTCACGATCACTTTTATGGAAAACAGTAAATGAAGAAGGTACACCAAACTATATCTCCGTGAACTCAAAGGATAGATCCGTCTCCTGTACTGGTCCTCCCGCGGAATCTGAGCATGCATACTCAGGTCGTCAGAGCGACACAATAACAATATTATTATAATAAGATGAAACAGGTATATGAGGTAATACTGGTATAAGAACAATGCAAGTAATCACTATGTCACTATATGATGCAGAATATGTTATGTGTCCCTATCGGTCTCTAGGTCATGTTTGAAATCACATAGTGGAAGGAGGATCATGTTTAACAGGAGTCTCGTACATACCCGAGACAACGGCCCACATGCCCGGGACATAACCCTGTCAGCCGGATCGCTAGATCCTACCCTACATGTATCAGTATCACGGTTCGAATGATCATCCTCTAAACACGGTCCCGCTAAATACGATACTCTTTCCACTTTGATTTCCCCTTTTTCCCCCAGGTTCACACTAGTTATGATCTTGATTTAGTCGTGTACGAGTATACCAATGGCACGGTTTTATCACTGTTCACTGTATTAATCACTGTCACGATTATTCACTTTCCATTGGTGTACTCGTCACTCCTAAACCAACATCTATCACGCACGATAATGCAATGTCCACACGCACTAACACTGAGTATATAGCAAGGGTATGATATATGTATTGTATGCTACCAATAAGCTCTGTATGTTATGAATCAACATGCATGTCATTAACTAAAATAATTTGCATAAATTAATATGTTAAGAATTCAGCAAAATGATACAAGTAAGATAAATAGAACACTCAGTCAGCAATCCATCAAAATTTGTTTCAGTTCAATCGGGATTCCGGTTTTCAAGATATAGCTGTTTCATTTTAAGTGCTCACGGCTGGAATTTCAGTTTCAGAACTGAACGTCCGTTTCGCGACACGAATTTCACCCAGTTGGGCTCAGAATTTAGCGATGTTACAGTTGAATGAAATCTAGGGTTTTCAATAAAGTATTCAACGCAACAGACGGATCCTCAATCGCATCTGTACGTTGACAGTTACACACAGTTTAACCTCAGTGTGTCATTTCTGAATCTGTTCTGGACAGTTATACGTTCTGTCCTTTTAAATACAGTTTAAAATAGCAAATGGTGATGAAACGGAATGGAACCACCTGTTTTATTTAGCTAACAGAGTTATCTTTAATCTAAAGTAGAGTTCCGTAACATACGACTTCAAGAACCACAGTGTCACAGGTATTGGGACAGTACACAATAATCAGAAACGCTCTGGACTGCAGTCCAGAGTCGCATTCCGATCTAAATATCATCACGGTTACAGAACAGAAATCATTGAAATTCTACATAGGGTTAAAGTTCGTCGAGTCGGCTTCGATTTAAGCCCTCGAAAGTATCATTCCAGTATGTATGCAATTTACGGTAATTTTATTCATTTTCAGATACGAGAAAATATTGGTTTTAACGGCATATTTGGGGGTATCAATTTTTGTCACCAACAATCGTATTTTCCGGCGAGATTCATACACGATATTTATCATGAAATGGGCCAACAGAAAATATCAGTTTCCGTCAAAATAAACTATTATTTCCATTGGGATCTAGCATCGAACACTTAGGTCACAATACGTATCGGGAATCGGTAAATTCATAAACTAGATTATTTAGGTTTGTACCACTATTATATTAGCATGAAGCAAGTAAACACTTGCCTGGAAACATCTCGGGGTCGCACGGCAGCAGTGGCGTCACGAACGCGTGACGTACGCCGTGTAACGGATTCTCGCGAGCTTGGCTCGAGACACGGATTTTGCGTCGGAGTTGTCCGGAGTCGTTGCACGGCCACTGGACGTTGAGGGGTGCTTGATGATCCTCTGCGAGTGTACTGGGGTCGAAGACGGTCGACGGCGTCGCTCCGGCGATGTGCACAGTAGGGGCTCACGACTTGGCTTTTGGGTGTTTTTGATGAGAGAGTGAGAGAGAGAGAGAGAGATGGTGAGGCTATAGTGATAACGGTGCGGAGTTCCAGTGGAGGTGTCGACGACGTGGTTCAGGTCTGTTGGGGTCTCGCCGTCGTCGAGTGTAAGAGGGGCCGAACTCAGGTGTGGGGTTGTGTGCAGGGGATGCTCGGCAGGGGTGTGCTCGTGTTGATGGAGAGTGGAGTCGTAGAGGGAGAAGGTTGGTGGAGGAGGAGTGATCGAGGGTTGCCGAAGGGGTTGTCGTCGTCGGAGGTGGAGGTGGCAATGGGTTCGAGGGAAATTGGGTGTTCGGTGGGTATTTTGGAGGATGGATAGAGTTAGCGATTTTAGAAACGAGGGAGGAGAGAGAGATGAGGGTGAGATAGGAAACGTCGGGGCAACGTCTCAGCGAGGGCGTGGGCTGCGGCAGGGGATGGGTGTCGCGCGCGTGAATTATAGGAGGTTACCGTTAGAGATTAAAGAAGAGGAACAGTAATGGGGTCGGATGAGTTGAGGAAAGTGGGAAAGGAGTTGGGCTTGGTTAATTTCAAAACAATTTCCTTTAAAATACTTCGTGGGCTGCAGGGGGAGAAACGGGCCGGCTCAATTTCAAAATAATTTTGAGTGGGCTGAGGGAAATTAAAGGGGACAGGCCGGGATTTATAAGGAAATTTATTTAAAAAATGTGTGGGCTTGGTAAAGGAAACGGGCTGAGGAAAAGAATTTAAGTTCTAAATTTTTAAATGGGGAATTTCCAATTGGGCTGGGGTTTAAATTGGAAAATAATTCTAGGGTTTTGATTAAGCTAAATCTTGAATCTCGAGTAGTCAATTACCAACGAAAATACGAGGAAAAAAAAAATCAGGAGACAAACGGGATTTGGAAAATACAGGAAAATTTTATAGATGGAGAATAGGGGATTTACAATTTACGCCACTATTTCATAACTACGATTATAGGTACGATCGCGAAGGTTCCCGAGATGGAGTTGGCAGATATAAAAATCGTGGATTTGACGAGCTCGACAAGTTGGTGAGTAGATTATATCTATGGGAGAAGTCGGGTGGATGGCGTATAGCACCCCCGCAACCTTATAAATAGTAGTATGTTATAGTTAGTTTTAGTATTTATTCAAGATATTGATATCGGAGTTAATTTGCATCTAGCATGAAATTCATTTGCATGTAGTTTATTTATGGTTTGGTAAATTGGTACGAAAGATCATGCTATACTAGAGATGATTTAGAGATAGTGATAATGTGAGGTATTATACGAGGAATTATACCGTATTGGTGATGATGAGATTCGTATGCCGAATAACGGCCAAGTTTCCTGTAGACTCGTAAAATAATGTTTAATTTCGTTTTAGAACGTAATACTTGAGTGAGCTATACTCTTTTAAAAACTAACGATTCGTTTCCCTTTTTGATGATAAAAGACAAGGATGCAATGCTAATTTCCAAAACAAATATCCATTTTCAACCCAAGGCAGCTTCCTAATTTCAAAACCAACGTTTCATTTCCTTTTCAAACATAATGGTATAGCTCATAGCAAGTAGTTAAACTTATTAGTTATCCTTAGATTTACTTTACATGTTCGCGTTATAATTGATTGATATTAGAGAGTAATGGAACGGGAGATTGGTGCGAAGTTTTAATGGAAAGTTGTTCTTCACCGCCGATATTGAAGATTTGATGTATATGCAGAGTCGCGTACGACCAAACTTTCATAGGAAAATTTTAAGGAAATGGCAGTTGATACGAAAAAGAGAGTGGATTCAAAAATGAGTGTTAGTTTCTGTTAGTTATATGTATGCCCTAGAGCCATTACTGTACATGTGATATATATTGTAGTGGATGCTTGGACATATATAGGGAGGACTTTCTTGGTCGACATGATAGTATGCTATCTGGTTGCTCTTTATCTTAACATGTATACTTATTGTCTCTCTATTACATGTTGATAAAGCCCTTAGGATGAGTACTTGACTACCAGGACTATGATGCAGATCATACTAGTGGGGTAGAGGTAGTCGGTAAGCACATCCTTCAATAGTTCCTAGTCGTGGGAGTATCGAGACAGGGCATCGATACTCCAGAGTAGACTAGCGTATGCGCTTCTCGACCCATATGATGGGCGATGGATGATCCCATATTCATTGGTGTTTGACATCAGAGAAGGTATACGATTGCTCAGTGGAGACTGGGTACACTGGACGGAGTCGCCGAGAACTCCTAGATGGTATTATACATATCGTCAGATAGCAGTTCTCTGGTGACACTGGTACAGGTTAGTCTGTCGACCCGAGATCGTCATAAAGTCTTGTGTGATTCCCACTGTGCTTTGATTTCCACCATACCACGGTCAAGAGATCGTGCAAAAAGGTGGTTTTTGGGTACAGTTCCGAGTCACATGGAGGCAATGAGCGATAGGAGTCTCTCCCGGTATTGGGAGTTGATGTTGCGCTATGCTCGATTGGCCATAACAGGAAATCCCTGGCCAGGGTTGCTGAGATCTACTGGTAAGTGTTATCAGTAGTTTAACGAACCGTTATGGACCTTGCATCGGCATTACTTATCAGGGTATTGGGGTCTGACATTTGTTCATACTATAATATTGCATTATTGTACTCCCCATTTCTATTCGTTTTATAAATAAACAGGTACTCTTGACGCACGTTTGTTGCATGTTACAGGATACAGGCTCTTGGATGTGAATACAGTGAAAAAGACGAAAGTTGATACAGAAAAGGGACTTTTGACCAACAAGTAGACGGATCCTAGTCACGAAGAACAATTTACAATTGTACAAGGAAATGCAGTCCGAAATGTCAAAGTGAACGGTCAAAAGATCCTCACAAGTTTTCACTGAAGATCTGGAGAAGACCCAGAAGTCAAATGGAGAAAAGAAGTATAAAAGTAGAAAGCCCAAGAAGCATAGAAGAAAGCCCAACAGTTTCATGACCCAATGCCCTTCTTTGGCCGCGGAACCGCGGCCAAACCTAGGCTGGCGCCGCGGTTCCGCGGCCATTAAATGCGCACGTCGGTGCAAATTTTCTGTGTCGGTGCGTCGGTGCGGGTGTTGGGATTTTCAGTGGGCATATCTGTAAAATCATGTGGTCGAGAATCTGTAACCCTAGTTTCCCTGTTTACTTATAAATTGTAATCTCAAATCTGTAAAAGGGATGCCTCTTTTCAATCAATAAAATTCAGAATTGTTGGGAGATCAAGAGCATCATTTTTGTAAGTCTTTATTTTTTTAAATTCCTGCCTTAGTTATAATTTAATTTTTGCCCTAGTTAATTTAGTGTAGTTCTTTTAATATGCAGTAGATAAGTACTTCTTTAGATCGAAACAAAGCAAATTAAAACATAACAAAAAAAATGTCATTTTTAGAAGATCCCCTAATGAGCGAGTAAAATCCTCGCTTGTTAGGGTTAGGAACAAGGGAGGGATTGAGAGATGAATATCTCTCATCTCCTTCAATGCAAATAAATTTTCACAAGTAGAACTTCATGCACGCATGCATGATCCGCTCCCTACGGCACCCTACCTACGAGGTAACGGTGAACCGTAGTATAAAGGGCCGGACATACATGACGTCCATGAAGGTTATAACAATTAGTAGGAAAGGAAGGACAAGGATCTAGAGGGAGAAACTTCGTTTCTTCCCAATCATCCTAATCCCCTTTGCTAATAATTGTTATGACTTCTAAAAAGTTTTAATCAAAAGGCATTGAAAGAGGTGAGAGTATTAATCTTATCAACCCTACCTTAGACCTGATCCTAACAAGTTCTTTAATATCGTATAATTTAGTTTTTAAATCAATCAACAAAAAACCAAACCACCATCGGAATCAACTCATAAAAACACAAATCAGGAAATTACACATCTCTGTGGATCGACTCGTATTCACTGGCTAGCTGCAAAGCGACGCCATTTCTGATTACGGTTAACATAAATTTTTGGATTAATCAAATGGCGCCGTTGCCGGGGATGGCGTAATCTTTCTTTTGTGTAATTTCGGGTTGATTTAAATTTTTTTTAAAAAAAAATTATAAAAATTTGAAAATATAAAAAAGTACAAAAACATTTTATCAATTTTTATCTGTTTGAAGGGTTTTTGTCGTTTGAATTTTGCAGGAACAGTGAAGACTCTCGGATCTGGAATTTTACAGAGGTCAAATCAGAAAAGTGTACATCAGAACAGAGGAGGATTGGGACAAAGGAGCAGTACAATTTTTTTCAGAGACTGATCACACCAGAAGACCGCGCATCCGCGGCAAAAGTGCTTCCCAGACCGCGGAACCGCGGTCGTCTGAGCGCTTCTCTGCGCGAAAAAATTCCAGTTTGTTTCTCATTCTCCCCTCTGCCAACCTCAATATATCTTTTGTGAAATTTTCTGCAGGAATTCTTTGCGCTAAAAATTCTTTCTCCCCCTTCTAAATAACAGATTTTCTGCAGGCTTCTTTGCGCCGTGCTAAAAAAAATTGATTGCAAGTGAATTTTCTTGTTTTGCATAATTTAATCGGACTTTAAGGTGCTAATTGACCAAACTCAGATTGGGTGGGGATTTCATCACCCTTCCCAAGACCCCAGAAAACACTTAAAGCATGTGCATTGACCACAATTAATTAAAAAATACTAGACTCAGACCTAAGGACATCGAGCTCAATAGGAAAAAGACTAGTATAGGCATCGGCCGTTTATCCTAACTGACTTTGCGGTGTCTAGGCAAGTGTGTCTAGGCTAGTGGTTATTAATTAGGCCCACTATTGTGGTTCCTTCCCACTTACCTGGCACTTACCTGGCCGTACTTGTCGGTGAAGAGGCGGTTTGAGGTCCTATTTCTAGCCCTAGTTAGGAGCTGTCTAGCAGACCTAGGTGACCCTAGATCTAGGCCTAATTGTGCATGTGTGGTTAATAGCAATTGTGTCACGAGTCCCTTTTCAAAAACCTCCTTGCAAAACTCTCACATAAAAAAAAGAAAAAATCTTTTCAAAACTTGCAACTTGTCGCTAAGAAAACTTGCAACACATTACCCTCTCACATCAAATCTATTGATGCACAAATTGCACAACTCAATGCAGCTTTGAGCGAGCGTGAAAAAGGAAAGCTCCCGTCTCAACCACTGCCCAACCCCGGTCACGCACATGCTGCAAATCAACAGCAGAATCATAACGTAAATGCCGTGACCACGTTGAGATCGGGAAAAGTGTTGCAAAACAACGTGGGTATTGACAATGACACCCCTGCCGTTGGCCTTTCTTCATCTTCTTCACCTTCTTCTTCGACTTCTTCTTCTACAGAGCCTATTCTCCACCCTTCACACGGCTCTACCTCTTCTAGCTCGAACGGACCCATTTCTCACAACGCGAACACATCTACACGGGGTGTCATTCCAACTCGACAATCTGATCCGCAAAAATTAGACTCAACCACTTTTCAAAATGTTCCTTTTCCTAATCGGTTGAGATCAAATAAACCAACTCCACAGATGGAAAAGATTGTAGAGTTGTTCAAACAGGTTATCATAAATATCCCTCTTTTGGATGCAATCCAACAAGTTCCTTCATATGCAAAAATTTTAAAGGACTTATGCACCAAAAAGAGGAAGTCACAAGTGCCAAAGAAAGTTTTTGTGGCTAGTGCTATTAGTGATGCTCTTGTAAATTCTTTACCCCCAAAGCAAAAGGACCCCGGGTGTCCTACCATTTCGATAACAATTGGGGACAAGAACATCAATAGAGCACTATTAGATCTTGGTGCGAGTGTCAATTTGCTACCTTATTCTGTGTACCAGCAATTGGGCGTTGGAGAGCTTAAGCCCACTCACTGTACTCTCCAAATGGCCGACCGGTCAATCACCCATCCTAGGGGAGAGCTGGAGGATGTGTTAATTAGAGTAGGGGATTTCATTTTCCCCGTTGACTTTATTGTGATGGATACACAACCTGTCGCTAACCCCCGGAATCAAATTCCGGTAATACTTGGTCGACCATTTCTGGCAACTTCCAACGCAGTGATCAATTGTCGTAATGGTTCTGTCACGCCCCGCTTCCCAAAATACGGAAAATGAGGGATGACTAGGCCAGCCGTGCTCCTACGGTCAAGGAATCATCCCGCCGTAGTCACACTTCGGCTTCTAGCATTACATGGTAATCAGTAAATAAAGCGCAGTGGTAAAGGAATCACATCACTAATTTATTACATTAATATTCCATTGTTCACCAATTACGGATAACAAGAACAATTACTAACCAAGTTCAATCTCTCGATCACTTTTATGGAAAGCAGTAAATGAAGAAAGTACACCAAGCTACATCTCCGTGAACTCGAAGGGTAGATCCGTCTCCTGTACTGGTCCTTCCGCGGAATCTGAGCATGCATACTCAGGTCGTCAGAGCGACACAACAATAATATTATTATAATAAGATAAAACAGGTAAATGAGGTATTACTAGTGTAAGAACAATGCAAGTAATCACTATGTCACTATATGATGCAGAATATGTTCTGTGTCCCTATCGGTCTCTAGGTCAAGTTTGAAATCGTATAGTGGAAGGAGGATCATGTTTAACAGGAGTCTCGTACATACCCGAGACAACGGCCCACATGCCCGGGACATAACCTTGTCAGCCGGATCGCTAGATCCTACCCTATATGTATCAGTATCACTGTTCGAATGATCATCCTCTAAAACACGGTCCCGCTAAATACGATGCTCTTTCCACTTTGATTTCCCCTTTTTCCCCAGGTTTACACTATTTATGATCTTGGTCTAGTCGTGTACAAGTATACCGATGGCACGGTTTTATCACTGTTCATTGTTTCAATCACGGTCACGAATATTCACTTTCCATTGGTGTACTCGTCACTCCTAAACCAACATCTATCACGCACGATAATGCAATGTCCACTGATCCTAACACGCACTAATACTGAGTATATGGCAAGGGTATGATATATGTATGTATGCTACCAATAAGCTAGGTATGTTATGAATCAACATGCATGTCATTAACTTACATAAATTGTATAAATTAATATGATAAGAGTTCAGCAAAATGGTACAAGTAAGATAAATAGAACACTCAGTCAACAATTCATCAAAATTTGTTTCAGTTCAATCGGGATTCCGGTTTTCAAGATATAGCTGTTTCATTTTAAGTGCTCGCGGCTGGAAATTCAGTTTCAGAACTGAACGTACGTTTTACGACACGAATTGCACCTAGTTGGGCTCAGAATTTAGCAATTCTACAGTTGAATGAAATCTAGGGTTTTCAATAGAGTATTCAACGCAATATACGGATCCTCAATCGCATCTTTACGTTGAAAGTTATACACAGTTTAACCTCAGTGTGTCATTTCTGAATCTGTTCTGAACACTTATACGTTCTGCCCTTTTATTTACAGTTTAAAATAGCAAACGGCAATGAAACGGAATGGAACCACTTGTTTTGTTTAACTAACAGAATTATATTTAATCTACTGCAGGGTTCCATAACATACGACTTCAGGAAACACAGTGACGCACATTTTTGTACAGTACACGATAAACAGAATCGCTCTGGACTGCAGTCCAGAGTCGTATTCCGAGCTAAATATCATCGCAGTTACAGAACAGAGATCATTAGAAGTTTATATAGAGTTAAAGTTCATCGAGTCGGCTTCGATTTAAGCTCTCGAACGCATCATTCCAGTATGTATATAATTTACGGTGATTTTATTCATTTTCAGATACGAGAAAACTTCTAGTTTTAACGGCATAATTGGGGGTATCAATTTCAGTCACTAACAATCGTATTTTCCGGTGAGATTTTTACACGATATTTATCGTTATGAGGGCCAACAGAAAACATTTACTTCCGTCAAATTAAACAATTATTTTCATTGAGATCTAGCATCGAACACATAGGTCACTATATATATCGGGAATCGGCAAATTCGTAAACTAGATGATTTAGGTTTGTACCACTATTATTTTAGCATGAAGCAAGTAAACACTTGCCTGGAAACGTCTCGGGGTCGCACGGAAGCAACGGCGTCACGAATGCGTGATGTACGCCGTGAAACGGATTTGCGCGACCTTGGCTCGCGACACGGTTTTGACGTCGGAGTTTCCCGGAGTCGTCTTGTGCTTGTTGGAAGTATAGAGTAGGCTCTGTGGATCTCCCGGGTGCGCTGGGGTCGACGATGGTCGGCGGCGTCGCTCCGGCGAAGTGTACAGTGGGTGTCGGAGCTCACAGTGAGGGGGCAGGGGCTGGCTCGTGGCGAAGAGGGGTTCTGGGTTTGGAGTGATGAGGATGGTGCTGAGGATGTAGAGGGTCGCAGAGGTGGTTCAGGTCAGAGGGGCTCGCCGGTGTTGAGTGCAAGGGTGGCTGTGGTGGCGTACAGAGAAGCTTGGGTGTGTAGGGGTTCTCGACTGATGGAGGAAGAGTTGTGAAGGGTTCTGCTGATGTAGGGGAAGCGAGGGAGAAGGAAGAGGTGGCGTAGTCGTCGGCGTCGAGGGGAGCGGCGTGAAGTTTGCAGTGGGTTGCTCGAGTGTGGTTCATGGGAAATTTTTTGAGGGGTTGGAGAGTTTTGAGAAGGAGTTGGAGAGTGAGACGGAGATGAGGAGTTGGAGACGGGGAGTTTGAGGGAGTCGTGGCCGGGGTCGTGGGCAACGGCGAGGGCGACATGGGGAGCTCGGGGATGTGGGTTCGCAATGGGGAAAATGGGCGGGAACAGTTTGCAACGAGGGGAAGAAGGAAATTAAAGAAGCGGGTCGGGTCGGTTAGTTGAGGAGGCAGGCCGGAAGGAGTGGGCCGGGCCCGAAAAAAATAATTCCTTTTAAAAAATATAAAGTGGGTTGAGGGTTGTGAGTGGGCCGGAGGATTTTATATTTATTTTCTTTAGTTTATTAATGGTTTGGGCTGGGGTTGATTGAATTTAAGTTTTAAATTTTAAATGGGGAATTTCAATTGGGCTGGTGTTTAAAAAGGATTTAGGGCCGGCTTTTATATAATTAATTTTTCTTAAAACTTTGGGCTGAAGGTTTAAATATTTGGGTTAGGATTTTATTAGCAACATTTGGTTTTAGTTTACTTTGGCTTTGATTTAAATCTTGGGTTTAGGCTTTTAGGGTTGGGACTATGATTTCAAAAGAGTTGGAAAAATAAATATTAAGCTTAAACAACCAATTCAAACACGAAGGGAAAAAGAAACCACTGGAATTCAGAAAATAGGGAAACTTTTATTAAAATGGAAACGGGGATTTACATCATACCCCCCTTAACAAAAATTTCGTCCTCGAAATTTAACAAGGATACAAGGAGACAATGTATTAAACAAAGAGATATGGATAACGATCACGGATATCTTCCTCCCGCTCCCAGGTGGATTCTCCTGGGGAACGACCGCCCCAAGACACTCGGACTAACGGAATGACCTTATTCTTCAGCACTTTCTCTCTGCGGTCGAGGATGGTAGTGGGCTGCTCCTCGTATGACAGATCGGTACCCAAAACTAGCTCTGAATGGTCCAGGACATGACTCTCATCCCGAACATATCGCCGCAACTGTGACACGTGGAAGGTATTGTGCACACCAGCTAGCGATGGAGGCAAGGCAAGTCAATAAGCCACCTCTCCTACTCGCTCTAGCACCTCAAAAGGTCCGATGAAGCGGGGACTAAGCTTTCCCCGGCCTCCGAACCTGATAACTCCACGAGTAGGGGAAATCTTCAAGAACACATGATCTCCGACTTCGAACTCAAGTGCCCTTCTGCTGGTATCTGCCCAACTCTTCTGTCGATCCTGAGCCGTCTTGATACGCTGTCTGATCATTTGGACTTTGTTGACTGTCTGAACAATGAGTTCGGGGCCCAGTAGTCTTCGTTCTCCCACATCATCCCAACATACTGGGGATCGACACTTCCGCCCGTATAGTGCTTCAAAAGGAGCCATCTGAATACTAGCCTGATAACTATTGTTATAAGAGAATTCGACTAGATGCAGATGGTCCTCCCAGAAACCCTGAAAGTCCAACATACAGGCTCTCAACATGTCCTCGAGGGTCTGAATCGTACGCTTGGATTGTCCATCCGTCTGTGGGTGATAAGCTGTGCTGAAATTAAGGCGGGTACCCAAGCTCTCCTGTAAGCTCTTCCAAAAGTGCGACAAGAATCTCGTGTCCCGGTCTGACACAATGCTGACTGGAACACCGTGAAGTCGTACAATCTCCTGCATATATCTTTCTGCCAGTGATTCTGTCGACTGTCCCACTCGGAACGGTAGGAAGTGTGCAGCTTTTGTGAGGCGATCGACGATAACCCAAATGGCGTTATTGCCCCTAGGGCTCCATGGTAAGGCCGTCACGAAATCCATAGTAATGTGCTCCCACTTCCATTCCGGTATCGGCAGGGGTTGTAACAGTCCTGCTGTCCTCTGATGTTCTGCCTTCACCTGCTGACATACCAAGCACCTGGATACGAACCTCGCAATTTTCCGCTTCATTCCGTTCCACCAAAAGTGCTGCTTTAGGTCCTGATACATTTTGTACTTCCCGGATGCACGGAATAAGCTGAACTGTGTGCTTCAGCCAATACTTCTTCTCAAACATCTCCCTTAGGTACGCAGAGTCTGCTACCGAATCTCAGAGAGCCATCTTCATGTATAATCAAATCCGTTCTCAGTCCAGCTTCCACTTCCTCTCTGAACTTTTGCAATCGGGGATCATCCGCTTGTGCAGTCTTGATGCGATCCACCAGAGAAGATTGCACCTGTAGCTGCCAAAGTTGACTGAGGGCGTTCGGCGTAACGACTTCAAGTTCAAGTCTCTGAAAGTCCTCAATAATGCTCCTCTGATCGGTCAACATCATGACCGCTGGCTTGCGACTGAGCGCATCTGGTACAACATTCACCTTCCCCGGGTGATACTGAAGGTCCAAGTCATAATCTGCCATCAGCTCTAGCCATCGGCGCTGCCTCATATTTAGTTCCTTCTGAGTGAAAACGTACTTTAAACTTTTGTGATCTGTGTACACTTCCACTTTCTCACCCAAAAGATAGTGCCTCCAAATCTTCAATGCAAATACTACCGCAGCTAACTCCAAGTCATGCGTAGGATAGTTCTTCTCATGGTTTCTCAGTTGTCGAGAGGCGTAAGCAACCACTCGGCCGTGCTGCATCAAAACACAGCTTAAACCCTTCCCTGAGGCATCACTGTGTATCACCAAACCACCGGAATCATCTGGTACAGTAAGAATAGGCGTCGTGGTTAACTTCTGCTTTAGTGTGTCGAATGCCTGAATGCACTCCTCTGTCCATGTAAACGGCACGTCCTTCCGTGTCAGCCTCGTCAATGGTTCCGCGATTCTTGAGAAATCTTGGACGAATCTCCGATAATAACTTGCCAATCCCAGAAAACTCCTGATCTCCGCCACTGACTTCGGCGTTGGCCAATCTCTGACTGATTCTATCTTTGCCGGGTCCACCGAGATGCCTTCGCCCGAAACAATATGTCCCAAAAACTGTACCTTGTCGAGCCAGAATTCACACTTGCTTAGCTTCGCATACAGCTTCTCTTCCCAAAGAATTTGTAGGACCGTACGCAAATGTTCAGCATGCTCTTCCCGGGTCTTCGAGTAGACAAGTATGTCGTCGATAAACACAACGACAAACGTGTCCAAGTACTTTGCGAACACCCTGTTCATCAAGTCCATGAATATTGCTGGGGCATTAGTAACACCGAACGGCATCACAAGGAACTCGTAATGTCCGTATCGGGTCCTGAAAGCCGTCTTGCATACATCCTCGGCTGCTACTCTGATTTGATGATATCCAGAACGGAGGTCCAACTTCGAGAATACCTTGGCTCCACTTAGCTGATCGAATAGGTCGTCAATGCGCGGGATTGGGTACTTGTTCTTTATTGTGACCTTGTTCAGCTCCCGATAATCTATACACATTCGCAGCGATCCATCCTTCTTCTTTACTAACAGAACTGGTGCACCCCACGGTGAAGCGCTCGGCCGAATAAATCCCTTCTCCAAAAGTTCTTCAACCTGCTTCTTCAACTCCGCCAACTCAACTGGCGCCATTCTATATGGGGCTCTGGATACTGGGGCTGTACCTGGAGTAAGTCGATTGAGAACTCCAAGATTCGAGGAGGTGGTAGACCTGGTAGATCTTCGGGAAATACGTCCACAAAGTCCCGAACAATTTCTGGGACTGGGCTCTTATCAATCTCCATAGCTGTCATCTCCTTAGGCTTTGCTCTGTATTTAGCTGGCTCCAAAGATTCGCTCCCGCCCTCGAAAATAAACTCCGGGTGATTGGGAATGCGGAAAATCACATTCCTTGCACGACAATCGATAACCGCATGAAAAGTGCTCATCCAATCCATCCTAAGAATTGCATCGTAACTGCATGTCCCAATTAGGAGGAAATTCGCATAGAATTCCCTGCCACACACTACAACCGGGCATAATCTACATTCTCGACTAGATATTATAATGCCATTACCCGTATGAATTTCACATCCCTTTGTTAGTGGTTCATGTGGTATTGAGTGTGTATCAGTGAAATGCTCAGACAAGAAACAATGCGATGCTCCCGAATCAAAAAGTACTCTAGCTGGCAAGGAATGTACGAGCAGAGTACCTGTAACCATGTCTCCTGACGCCTCTGCCTGCTCGGCGGTCAAGGTGAAAGCCCGTCCCTGACCGCGGCCCGTAAAGGGTTGTCTCTGCTCCTGCGGCCTCTGCTGTGGCGGTCCAGAACCTCCCTGTATCTCTGCTCGCTCAGGGCAACTGCCAATCCTGTGCTGACTGGAACCGCAAATCAAGCACTGTCCTTTGGCACGGCGACAGTCCTTCTGGGTATGACCACCTCTACCGCAATAGCCGCAAACTACTCCCTGTCTCTGGGGGCAATGCTGTGGTACGAACGGGTGCTTCATTTATGTCGTCCCTGGCCTGTGAACCGGTATGGCTCCTCGAGAAGGCGCGTGGGTACGTGCTGGAACGACTGGGGGTCTCCTGAACTTGTTAATCAATTGCTCCTGAACTCTCGCCGCGTTGAGTACCTGTGCGAAAGTTTGCAAATCCAACGATGCAATCAACTGCTGCAGCTCGAAATCTAACCCCTGAAGGAAACGTCTGGCCCTCATGGCCTCTGAGGCGACCATGTATGGAGCAAAGCGACTCAAGCGGTTGAACTCTGCCGCAAAAACGTCCACTGGGCGTCCATTCTGCTTCAAAAGAATGAACCTCTCCTCCATTTCTGCCTTGGCTGTGGAAGGAAAATAATGATCTAGGAAGCACTCCTTAAACTTGCTCCATTCGATCGGCCCGTCAAGTCTGCTTTCTTCCACCGACCACCACGTACGGGCCTCGTCTTCTAATTGTATCTTTATCACGTCCACCCTATCTTCCTCTGGAACCCTGGCGGCAGTCAATAAATTTTCCATGTTCACCAGCCATTGCTCAGCCTTAAGGGGTTCAGCTAGCCCTATGAATGCAGCTGGGTGTAACCGTCGGAAGTCTGATACTGTACCAGCCCTAGCATGATAAGCTGGTGGAACAACGCCCTCGGGGGCGGTAATGAGTGCGGAGGGTCCTCCTGCGGCGATAATCGCCCTGAGTCCCTCAGTGAGTAAATCTGTCTTCCTCTCCTGAGTTTCCGCGAGAGTGGTCAGTGCACTAAGTATTCTTTCTGTGCGGTCCTGAGAGCTGGAGTCCGAGGAGGGATCGTTCGGGGACGTCATATCACTGGAAGATTCAAAAGGATAAGATCAGATTCAAGGATGGAAATCAAGAGTAGTGAAACAAGAATAACGTAACACAGCATAGTTAATGTTATCCCTTGAAACTAAACACAGGCTCTGATACCAACTAAACCATGTCACACCTCGCTTCCCAAAATACGGAAAATGAGGGATGACTAGGCCAGCCATGCTCCTACGGTCAAGGAATCATCCCGCCGTAGTCACACTTCGGCTTCTAGCATTACATGGTAATCAGTAAATAAAGCGCAGTGGTAAAGGAATCACATCACTAATTTATTATATTAATATTCCATTGTTCACCAATTACGGATAACAAGAACAATTACTAACCAAGTTCAATCTCTCGATCACTTTTATGGAAAGCAGTAAATGAAGAAAGTACACCAAGCTATATCTCCGTGAACTCGAAGGGTAGATCCGTCTCCTGTACTGGTCCTTCCGCGGAATCTGAGCATGCATACTCAGGTCGTCAGAGCGACACAACAATAATATTATTATAATAAGATAAAACAGGTAAATGAGGTATTACTAGTGTAAGAACAATGCAAGTAATCACTATGTCACTATATGATGCAGAATATGTTCTGTGTCCCTATCGGTCTCTAGGTCATGTTTGAAATCGCATAGTGGAAGGAGGATCATGTTTAACAGGAGTCTCGTACATACCCGAGACAACGGCCCACATGCCCGGGACATAACCCTGTCAGCCGGATCGCTAGATCCTACCCTACATGTATCAGTATCACTGTTCGAATGATCATCCTCTAAAACACGGTCCCGCTAAATACGATACTCTTTCCACTTTGATTTCCCCTTTTTCCCCAGGTTTACACTATTTATGATCTTGGTCTAGTCGTGTACAAGTATACCGATGGCACGGTTTTATCACTGTTCATTGTTTCAATCACGGTCACGAATATTCACTTTCCATTGGTGTACTCGTCACTTCTAAACCAACATCTATCACGCACGATAATGCAATGTCCACTGATCCTAACACGCACAACACTGAGTATATGACAAGGGTATGATATATGTATGTATGCTACCAATAAGCTAGGTATGTTATGAATCAACATGCATGTCATTAACTTACATAAATTGCATAAATTAATATGATAAGAGTTCAGCAAAATGGTACAAGTAAGATAAATAGAACACTCAGTCAACAATTCATCAAAATTTGTTTCAGTTCAATCGGGATTCCGGTTTTCAAGATATAGCTGTTTCATTTTAAGTGCTCGCGGCTGGAAATTCAGTTTCAGAACTGAACGTACGTTTCGCGACACGAATTGCACCCAGTTAGGCTCAGAATTTAGCAATGCTACAGTTGAATGAAATCTAGGGTTTTCAATAGAGTATTCAACTCAATAGACGGATCCTCAATCGCATCTTTACGTTGAAAGTTATACACAGTTTAACCTCAGTGTGTCATTTCTGAATCTGTTCTGAACAGTTATACGTTCTGCCCTTTTATTTACAGTTTAAAATAGCAAACGGAAATGAAACGGAATGGAACCACTTTTTTTGTTTAACTAACAGAATTATATTTAATCTAATGCAGGGTTCCATAACATACGACTTCAGGAAACACAGTGACGCACATTTTGGTACAGTACACGATAAACAGAATCGCTCTGGACTGCAGTCCAGAGTCGCATTCCGAGCTAAATATCATCGTAGTTACAGAACAGAGATCATTAGAAGTTTATATAGGGTTAAAGTTCGTCGAGTCGGCTTCGATTTAAGCCCTCGAACGCATCATTCCAGTATGTATATAATTTACGGTGATTTTATTCATTTTTAGATACGAGAAAACTTCTAGTTTTAACGGCATAATTGGGGGTATCAATTTCAGTCACTAACAATCGTATTTTCCGGTGAGATTTTTACACGATATTTATCGTTATGAGGGCCAACAGAAAACATTTACTTCCGTCAAATTAAACAATTATTTTCATTGGGATCTAGCATCGAACACATAGGTCACTATATATATCGGGAATCGGCAAATTCGTAAACTAGATGATTTAGGTTTGTACCACTATTATTTTAGCATGAAGCAAATAAACACTTGCCTGGAAATGTCTCGGGGTTGCACGGCAGCAACGGCGTCACGAATGCGTGATGTACGCCGTGAAACGGATTTGCGCGACCTTGGCTCGCGACACGGTTTTGACGTCGGAGTTTCCCGGAGTCGTCTTGTGCTCGTTGGAAGTATAGAGTAGGCTCTGTGGATCTCCCGGGTGCGCTGGGGTCGACGATGGTCGGCGGCGTCGCTCCGGCGAAGTGTACAGTGGGTGTCGGAGCTCACAGTGAGGGGGCAGGGGCTGGCTCGTGGCGAAGAGGGGTTCTGGGTTTGGAGTGATGAGGATGGTGCTGAGGATGTAGAGGGTCGCAGAGGTGGTTCAGGTCAGAGGGGCTCGCCGGCGTTGAGTGCAAGGGTGGCTGTGGTGGCGTACAGAGAAGCTTGGGTGTGTAGGGCTTCTCGACTGATGGAGGAAGAGTTGTGAAGGGTTCTGCTGATGCAGGGGAAGCGAGGGAAGAGGAAGAGGTAGCGTAGTCGTCGGCGTCGAGGGGAGCGGCGTGAAGTTTGCAGTGGGTTGCTCGAGTGTGGTTTATGGGAAATTTTTTTGAGGGGTTGGAGAGTTTTGAGAAGGAGTTGGAGAGTGAGAAGGAGATGAGGAGTTGGAGACGGGGAGTTTGAGGGAGTCGTGGCCGGGGTCGCGGGTCGTGGGCAACGGCGAGGGCGACGTGGGGAGCTCGGGGATGTGGGTTCGCGATGGGGAAAATGGGCGGGAACAGTTTGCAACGAGGGGAAGAAGGAAATTAAAGAAGCGGGTCGGGTCGGTTAGTTGATGAGTTAGGCCGGAAGGAGTGGGTCGGGCTCGAAAAAAATAATTCCTTTTAAAAAATATAAAGTGGTTTGAGGGTTGTGAGTGGGTCGGAGGATTTTATATTTATTTTCTTTAGTTTATTAATGGTTTGGGCTGGGGTTGATTGAATTTAAGTTTTAAATTTTAAATAGGGAATTTCAATTGGGCTGGTGTTTAAAAAGGATTTAGGGCCGGCTTTTATATAATTAATTTTTCTTAAAACTTTGGGCTGAAGGTTTAAATGTTTGGGTTAGGATTTTATTAGCAACATTTTGGTTTTAGTTTACTTTGGCTTTGATTTAAATCTTGGGTTTAGGCTTTTAGGGTTGGGACTATGATTTCAAAAGAGTTGGAAAAATAAATATTAAGCTTAAACAACCAATTCAAACACGAAGGGAAAAAGAAACCACTGGAATTCAGAAAATAGGGAAACTTTTATTAAAATGGAAACGGGGATTTACAGGTTCGATGAACCTATCTTTCGGCAATATGACAATTGAGCTCAATATTTTCAAGTTGGGAAGTCAGCCTGCTAAGCCTAATGCTAGCATACTCGATGTTTGCTCGATCAATGAGATCGCGGAGGAGGACTGTGAGTTCGAGAATTTTTTGTTCGATCACAGCAATGTTAACGCCACTAGTGCGTTCATCCTAGGATCCGACACAGTTTTCACGGCGGATGACGATTTTGAGTGTTTTACCTTCGTTGACGACTTTGAAGACTCATTACCTGAATTGGAGTCTTTTGCTTTTTCGGATGAGTTAATTGAACCATCCGACTCTGTTGCGTACACTCGATTCGAACCTTTGATGGAATCCTTCGAGTTTGAAACAGTTACCCCATTGTTACCATCTATTGTTTCACCTCCTAAACTCGAATTGAAGCTTTTGCCGTCGCACCTAAAATATGCTTATCTAAGTAATAATGAGACCTTACCCGTCATTATTTCGGCCTCTCTAGCTCTTGAGCAAGAGAAGGCTCTTTTGATGGTCTTACATAATAATCGGAAAGCTTTCGGCTGGTCTATGGCGGACATTAAGGGGATTAGTCACCTCATAGTCGAACATCATATACACTTCATGGATGATGCCAAGCCGGCAAGGGATCCTCAAAGACGCCTCAACCCCATTATGAAAGAGGCTGTTAAGAAGGAGATTGTTAAGTATCTGGATAGTGGTATCATTTACCCTATCTCGGATAGCCAATGGGTTAGCCCAATCCACGTTGTGCCAAAGAAATCGGGCATTACGGTCATTACCAATGAGGAAAATGAGTTAATTCTCACTCGCACCCAAACTGGGTGGCGAGTCTGCATAGACTATAGAAAACTCAATGCCGCGACAAGGAAAGACCACTTTCCTTTACCTTTCATTGACCAAATGCTCGAGCGATTGGCAGGGCACGAGTTTTATTGCTTTCTAGATGGCTATTCCGGTTACAACCAAGTCCCCATCGCCAAAGAGGATCAAGACAAGACAACATTCACTTGTCCCTTTGGCACTTTTGCTTATCGTCGCATGCCCTTTGGGTTATACAATGCACCCGCGACTTTTCAGCGGTGTATGATGGGGATCTTTTCAGACATGGTTGAAAAGTTCTTGGAGATCTTTATGGATGATTTCTCCATCTTTGGCGACTCCTTCGACGAGTGTTTACGGCATCTTGACGCTGTTCTTACCCGCTGTAGGGATAAGAACCTAACGTTGAATTGGGAGAAGTGCCATTTCATGGTGCAAGAAGGCATTGTCTTAGGACATGTCATCTCGCAAAACGGCATCGAGGTTGATAGAGCTAAAATCGAAGTGATTTCTAATCTCCCTCCCCCTAAATGCGTCAAAGACATTAGAGCCTTCCTTAGCCACGCCGGATTTTATAGACGGTTCATCAAGGACTTTAGCAAGATTGCTAGACGCTTGACTCTCTTATTGGCCAAGGACACAACATTTGCTTTCGACTCCACGTGCATTGAAGCATTCGAGTCTTTGAAACATTTTCTCATTTCTGCGCCCATCCTTTCATCTCCGGACTGGACGCACCCTTTCGAAATCATGTGCGACGCATCAGATTTTGCCATTGGCGCTGTCCTTGGACAGCACATTAATAAAATGCCGCATGTGATTTATTATGCTAGCCGAACACTAAATGAGGCCCAACTAAACTACACAACAACAGAGAAAGAGTTTTTAGCGGTTGTGTTTGCACTTAAAAAATTTCGGCCTTATTTAATTGGCTCTCCAGTCGTTGTATATACTGATCATTCAACACTTCGCCACCTTTTTGCGAAAAAGGATGCTAAGTCAAGGCTAATACGTTGGATCCTTTTACTATAAGAGTTTGACCTTGTCATAAAGGACAAAAAAGGATGTGAAAACGTAGTAGCTGATCACCTATCACGACTTCCTTCTTCGCCTACGCTTGATCTTCCAATCAAGGATGTTTTTCCCGATGAGCAACTCTTGACTGTTTCTTGCGAACCATGGTTCGCCGATATTGTAAACAACTTAGCCACCGGCCTGATACCTAAAGATTGGTCGAAACAGGATAAACTTTGATTTTTGTCCCAAGTAAAGCATTTTTACTGGGATGAACCCTATCTTTTTAAATACTGTTCCGACCAAATCATTCGTCGGTGTGTACCAGAAAGTGAGGTTAAGAGCGTGCTGTCTTTTTGCCACGATCAAGCATGTGGCGGGCACTTTGGCCCAAAGAAGACAGCCGAAAAAGTTTTGCAGTGTGGTTTCTATTGGCCACGACTCTTCAAGGATGCTTACGAATACTGCAAAACCTGCTCCCGGTGCCAACACTTGGGCCGGATATCGCGGAGAAACGAAATGCCGCTCCAACCAATTTTGGTTGTGGACATTTTTGATGTTTGGGGTATAGATTTCATGGGACCATTTCCAAACTCTTTTGGAAATGTGTATATTCTTTTGGCCGTTGACTACGTTTCAAAGTGGGTTGAGGCTGTGCCCAGTCGAACGAACGATAACAAGGTTGTCGTTCGATTTCTTAAAGAACACATATTTTCTCGATTTGGGCACCCTCGGGCGATAATAAGTGATAATGGTTCTCACTTTTGCAATAGGACTTTCGAGTCCTTAATGCGCAAATACTCTATCACCCACAAACTGTCAACGCCATATCACCCCCAAACATGTGGGCAAGCCGAGGTTTCAAATCGGCAAATAAAGCAAATCTTGGAGAAAACGGTTTCTAAAAACCGTAAAGATTGGTCACTTAAACTGATTGATGCACTATGGGCTTTCCGTACTGTATATAAGACCGATCTTGGTATGTCTCCATACCGGCTTGTTTACGGGAAGGCTTGCCACCTCCCAGTGGAGATTGAGCATAAAGCCTTTTGGGCTATCAAAGAGCTGAATTTATCTTTAGGAGATGCGGGCAGCAATCGAAAGCTGCAGTTGAATGAACTAGAAGAGCTGCGGGATGAGGTATATGATAATGCCCTAATTACTAAAAACCGAGCTAAGGTGTTCCACGATAAACACCTTTTGCGAAAAACTTTTGAACCTGGTCAACAGGTTTTACTTTATGACACTCGGTTACATTATCATCCCGGCAAACTCCGTTCCAGATGGAAAGGACCTTTTGTAGTCCGCACCGTTTATCCGCACGGTGCGGTTGATCTTGAAAATCCTGAAGACGGTACCTTATTCAAAGTGAATGGGCATCGACTGAAACCGTTCTTCACAGCGGACCCTTCGGAGGAGCTCCTGTTCTTGCAGGAGCCGATTTACACTGAGTGATTTTCCTCCACTTTCAACCCCAAATTTCCTTTTTCTTTCCAAAACATTATTTCAAATAAGTTTGGGGGTGTGTATATAATTTGTAAATATATAATCCCAAAATACCATAAAAAATAAAAATAAAAAAAATAATAAATAAAAAATATTTTTGGACCTAATTGCAAATTTTCAGAATTAAGAGCTGGCATTTTCCAATTTACAAATAAGATCCTCATTTTTGAGGGTGTTTTCTTCAAATAACCCTCTTTCCCCTCTATTTAAAGAGACCCGAGCCCTCCTGTCCTCATAACCCTAATATTTTCTCTCCAAAAAACCCTAGCCGCCGCCACCGACCTGCTCCAGAAAACTCTCGCTGCGCTGCCGCCATACTGCCGCGATCCCGCCGCCGGAGCCGCCTATCGCCGCGCTTCCGCCGCGCCTCTGAAGCATCAGCCCCTGAAATTTTCAGGGGAGGTAAATCTGAACCTTCTCTCTCTGTTTCTTGCATACCCTTTTCTGAAAAATTATTATGGCACATAAAATGCAGTTTGAGAGGGATTTTTCCCCGGTTTTCACGCACGAATTGTACGGTAGCTATTTTGCACATGAAATAGAGCAGAGGGGCTGGAATTTCCTGACCTATAATCACTCCTCTGCGTTTGCCCTACCTGAACTAGTTACCCTGTTTTATGAATCAATGGAGGATAATAGTCTTGACACCTTAGGCTACATTAAAATAAATTGGGGAGATCGCGTAATTCACATTGATAGGGATATGATCCACGAAGTCACACTCATATCTCGTGTGCCCGCACATGACCACCCCTTACACTTTGAGGATTATATGCCCTTGATGGGGAATGACTGCGCTAGAGAGCCGCGTAAGGATATCCAAGCACGGACCCTTTTCGCTAACGTTCTTACTGTGTGCCGGTGGGCACAAAACAACATCTTTGGCAGCTCGCACAACACGACTTTTTTCACCCCTTCCTTACATGTCGTACACACACTAATGATGAAAAATCCACGGTTCGACATGTACACCGTATTGCTCCATTCTATAGGTGCGGGGAAAAGAGGTACCATCTACCCATGTCCCATGCTAGTCACCCAACTCTGCCGTTATTTCCTCCCCGTCGAGGAATTTGATTCATACATGATAGACGGAGTTCCGGTTCGACCACTCGTTGAGGGCGTTACTTCGTCCTACTCTAGACTTACTGATATTTAGTCACGAACGGAACCGGCAGAGAATATTCCCGCACGCACCCCTAGCTCTAGCTCGACATCGAGCGGGGAAGACCTGACCCCTCAAGAGCATGCACGACTGATGCGGAGAACGGTAAGAAGAATTGATTCTTTGAGGGATGAGTTTCGGGCGACAGCACGAGATCACGACCGTCGGTTGACGGAAATTGAGAGGGGTATTCAAACCCTTTTGGCTAGAGGGGAACGATCACGTTCACGCTCACGAGCGAGACGTGGGGCCGGGCAGTGAGGGCACTGCTTTGCTCAAGTTTGGGGGAGAGGGTAGTGTATATAGTTATCTTTTGCATTGCATATTTTCATTTTGTATATATTCTTTTTGCATATTTAATTTCTGCATTGCATCTTTATATAAAAATCATAAAAATTTGAAAAATTTGAAAAAAATAAAAAAATTTTTTAGAAAAAGTAAAACCCATAAAAATTGAAAAATTTCAAAAATTATAAAAACTAATGTATTCAATTCTGGTTAATTGACTTGAGTTTGATAAAAAGGTTAACTGGCTAGGAAAAACTAGATCTTAGACTTAGCAAATTAAAAACCCTAAATATAACCTTCCTTAGAGTTTAACGGTAGAAAGTATATGTCTTTATAGGTTATTTAGAAATAGGTAAATTTTGGGTTCACTTCTTGGGCTAAGTCGAAACGAAGGAAGAGTATTAAAACTTTTATTAGAGTATAAGTTTGAAAAATAATTCCTAGTTTAAATTTAGAGTCTGAAAACATATACCCTATAATTTGCACAATCACGCACCTTGAAACTTGGAATAGTAGAAGAGACCTTGAATTGCTCTTGTCTAAAGTCTTTAGTACGAAGAAAATAAAAGAAAAAAAAAGTGAATAGAGGAAAAAAATGGACACTGGTTTTGTGATTACTTAAGGCTAAAACATAGAAAAATATTTAGCGAGGGTGCTTCATCACCTAGTGCCTTAGACCAAATGGTTTGGGAGTCACTGCTAAAGCCTTGGGTGTTACAAAACTAGGAAGTACGCTTTAAAATGCTAACGCATCTTGTAATCGGTTGTTGTGTAGGGTTCCTAGGCACTCTCAAGAGGTCTCACATGGCATCAACCATGCCTATTTCAAATTTTAACGGTGCCGAGAAACCCGACTACGGATCGTTGGCTAGAAAACTAGGCGAAAAACAAACTAGTTAACAGCTTAACTAAAGTTTAAACGGAATACAACCTTTGTAGATCCGGTGCTCCACCTCCAAAACTCCGCAACGAAGTCCCCTCGCTGTCCAAATGAATTCCCGGGCTCTAGCGTCGGCTTCGTCGGAGAAATGGCGAGCTAGGTCGTCGATGTCCATGCCGAAGATGATCTACGTCGAGGCATCGCTAGATCAAGCTCCACCTTCACCAAGCCATGAAAACTTGTGAAGGAAACACACTCTACTACTTGGCAAGAGGAAGAGAATGAAGAAATAGGAAGTGGGTAGACTTTAGAATTGGATTTCTCACACTTTTCATCAATCCACCATTGATGAAGAGAAGCTTTCTTCAATGAAGAAGATGATGAAGAAGAAGATGATATATTATGATAAGTCAATTAAAAAGAAAAGAAAAAGGATACTTATCATAATAATAACCATGATTAGGTGTAGATAATAGACCATGGTTAATTGCAAGGGTTAGGGTTAAGCATGAGACAAAATGGTCACAAAGTCAAAGCTTCATGAAGCTTCAAAGAAAGAAACAAAATTTGCAACCATTTCATTTCTAATATTTTCCAAATAAATAAATAAATAAATGATTAAGAAAAAGAAAACCCTAATCATCAATTTAACCATGGTTTAATCTTTACACTTAACCAAGTTAACATGTATTATCAAACATGATACAATCAAGTGCACAAAATCATATCGCATATGCAATGCGCACATCCGAGTGAGAAAATCCATCTTAAAGTGAACCAATACTAGTTAATGCAAAGTAATATATCAAATATATAATTATGCATTAAATCAACACTTGATTTAACGATCCGGTCATATCGCATATAACCGACTAGTATTCTATGTATCGTCTTATCGAACCAACCCTTGATTCGATAACTAGGTTATCGCGCATACAACCTTTCGATACATTCATCGCGAGAATGTAATACGGTATCACATACTCGCATTATCCTCGGTCCCTCACATATCTCATATGCGCTCCTATTTCGTTTCGCTTGAGCCAGGAAACCTCTGTGTAGGACTCTAAAGACTCGTCAATACGCCGGCAGCAGATGATGATCATATCAAACACCCACAAGCCGCAAGCGGTCTGCTAAACGTAACGGCCACCCGGGTATTGAGCGATCTGAAGATCGACGAGCAAGCCCGCTCACACTCCAGTGAATCCAACTAGTAACACTACCGTACAGTCCGGTCTGATCGTCTGATATGTCGCATATCTCGCCTAGGGGTGGTAAACGTCAGACCCCAATAGCTCGATAAGTCGTGTCGATATGAGGTCTATAACAATTCGAGAAACTACTGGTAACACTTACCAGTAAATCTCAGCAACCCTGGCCAGGGATTTCCTGTTATAGCCAATTGAACACAGCGCAACATCAACCCCCTATACCGGGAGAGACGAATCCCCTCCTATCGCTCATTGCCTCCATGTGACTCGGGACTGTACCCAAAAACCACCGTTTTGCACGTCCTCTTGGACGTGGTAAGATGGAAATCAAAGCACAGTGGGAACCACACAAGACTCTATGACGATCTCGGGTCAACAGACTACTCTGTACCAGTGTCACCTGAGAACTGCCATCTGACGTGAGGTATAATACCATCTGGGAGTTCTCGGCGAGTCCGTCCAGTGTACCCAGTCTCTACTGAGCACCTGTATATCTCCTCTGATGTCAAACACCAATGGATATGGGATCATCCATCGCCCATCTGTATGGGTCGAGAAGGTACACGCTAGTCTACTCTGGTATATCGATGCCCTGTCTCGATACACCCACGACTAGGGACTTTGAAGGATGTACTTATAGACTACCATGTCCCCACTAGTATGATCCGCATCATAGTCCAGGTAGTCAAGTACACATCCTAAGGGCTTTACCAACATGTAACAGAGAGACAATTAGTGTACACGTTAAGGTAAAGATCAACCAGATAGCATACTATCATGTCGAGCAAGAAAGTCCTCCCTATATATGTCCCAGCATCTACTACAATATACATCCAATGTACAGTAATGGCCTCTAGGGCATACATATAACTAACAATCTCCCACTTGCACTAGGGCCATCTGTAGCAGTGGTTGTAGTATCTCATACTCAACCATCCCATAAAAGTCTCTCTCTGGGAACAGGCCTATGTGAGTGGATCCGCTGTGTTGTCCTCTGAGTCTACTCTCCTAACCTCGATCTTCCTGGAGATCAACCATCTCCATGATCAGGTGATACTGCCTTAGAATATGTCTGGATCACTGATGGGACATGCGTTCCTTGGCATAAGCCACAACTCCATTGTCACACAATGGGAGGAACATAGTTCATCTCATGAACCAATATACGTCCAAACAGCCTCTTTGGTAGCATCTTAAGTAGCGATGTATTCTCCCTTTATCGTCTAGTATGTCACGGTATCTAGCTTGGAACTCTTCCAACATACCGTCCCTTTACTGAGTGTAAAGACAATGCCTGCGACTGACATTCAGTCGTCTTTATCATCCTGGAACACTTCCAGTGATTCTCCCTAGGATCGATTGATACCATCTCACTACAACTAGTGAGTATTCTAACATCCATTTAGATCTATCTCATAGATCCAAAAACCCAGGATTTAGGAGGTATCATTTTTATCCTATATGGAGAATCATTGTGATAAACGGAGATTGATCGAGCGTAGCATAAGAAACTCCTTTCTTATCAAGAGTATGTCATCCACGTACTCTACGAGGATCATCACCATACTCCCTACTACCTTTTTGTTTATACAAGGTTCATCTACCATTTTGATGATGTCAAACTTTTGGCTAATTCATCAAAACCGACGTTCCAACTCCGCGATACCTGCTTTAATCCTATAAAGCATCTTGCACACGTTTCCGCTGCTCCCACTGTCTACGAAGCCCTCTGGCTGTGTACTTATAGACGCTCTCTTCTAAAACATCATTTAGAAAAGCTTCCATGACACCCAACCACCAGATATCGTAGTCATGGTATGTAGCCGTGGCAAGTAGGATCTGGATGGACTTAAGCATAGACATTGGAAAAGGTTTCATCATTATCCACGCCTGGTCGATGACGAAAACCTTTAACAAGTCTAGCTTTGAAAGTCTCAACCTTTCCATCTACACCAAGTAATCTTCTCAAGATATACTTGCTCCTGATGGAGATTTAACCCTTCAGATATAGCAGCCAAAGTCCATACTTTGTTGGTGTATAAGGATTCCATCTCAGATCGATAAGCATCCAGCTATTCTTACAGAGTCTTACTCCTGATGGCCAGCTCGAAGCTAGTTGGGTCATCATCTCATGATGCAATCCTCGCTCCCACTGTCATAGAGAAACCGAAGTATCTCTCAGGTGGGTGAGGAACCCTACTAGATCGGCGGAGAGGCTGAGGTTCGTTGGTAACTACTGAATCCTTTAGTTCTATCAAATCATCAGCTGCAGTTTGTATAGCTGGAACCTTTCCAGTTCTACATCACAGACTTTGCCTCGAGCTTGTCCGGATTTTGCTTTCAGACATAGGCCGGTCAACCCCAAATCTTAACTTGCTTAAGACATGGGCTCTTCCCTTTCCATATCAGATATGAAATGGTAGGCAACTGATTTGATTGGAACCCTATTCAATAGGTATGCATCTTCTCAAGTGCATAACTCCCTCAAAGAAATAGGCAACTCAGTAGTACTCATCATAGAGCACACCTTATCATATAGGGTGTGATTGCTCCGCCCCGATATACCATCGTGCTATAGTGTATTCGGAGGAGTAATGCTGAGAGAGAATCTCATTCTCCTTTAGAATAATCCAGGATTTCCATGCACAAGTATTCTCCTCCTTGATCTCATCATAGGACATAATACTTATACCCGTATTGGTTCTCTACTTCTAACTTATAATCTGTGAATATCTCAAAAGGTTCGGACTTGTGTTTCAACAGGAACATATGTCTGAATCTCGAGAGATTATCAGAGAATGTAATGAAGTACAAAGAACCGGTCTTGGCATATGTAGACTGGGGATCTACATACATCAACATGTATCATCCCAAGAGTTCACTAACTCTTTCTCTGTTTCCAATAAACGGAGCTATGGTCATCTTATCTTTATGACATGACTGGCGAGTTTCACAAGATGTAAATTCAAACTGATTTAAATATACATCTAAATGTAACTTCAGCCAGTCGGGTCGCATTGATCTGACCTAGTCTACAATACCTCAAGAAGAATCCGTTCATTTCTGAACTCTTCCTCTTGTGTGTGTTCCATATACTAAGAACTGGAGTTTGATTTAGAACATCAATGCTTTTAGATAACGTGCCTGAACCGATCAACTTTTGATATAGGAAATGTTCAAAACATTATCCATCAATACAAAATTATATCCTTTCTTTTCTACCAAAGAGAGTGATATGATTTGGTATATCAGGTTCAGTATCTAATAACATTCGTTCAGAATCAATGTATTGGTAATACAGGGTGACAGTGACCGACAGACTTGGCTGCAACTCTTGCCCCGTTTTCTGTCTCATGAAACTTATCACCCGTTCTCAGTTTTTCTACCCTTTTGTAGCCCTATGTAACAGATTACATATCTGGGATCCTGATCCGGTATCATATACCAGGATGCGGAGGATACTGAGAAACAGTTATGTATAATGAACACACCCGAAGATGATGCATCAGCATGCACTCTCTTCGTTTGGGCGGCATGGGAATTCTGGTATTCCCCAATTTCCTGCTCTGTCTTATAACTATTATAAGTTGGAGCGGGACCAACGTTCCCCAGCTCAGTATAACAAACGGGTTCGGTCAATATTCCGTATTATTATCTTGATTAAGGCGTGATATGGTTGCTACCAGGAGAGAGAGAGAAGAAAACACTCAGCGTGTGCTCTTGCAAGATCAGATTGGTTATTATTTTATCTAATCAGGATGGCTCCCACTGCTTTTTATCAAATCTTCCTTCAAACCCTAAAAGGAAAGACTAGCCGAGATTAATTACACACTACAAGTTCGCCAATCTTTCAGCCATGCCAGTGTCGGTACTTTGAGGGAGGTCCCCCGTGCTTTCGCACGAACCTAATTAATGTAAACCTCATTTTCCCAGAGGCGTAACCCCGTTAATACCTTTCTAGACACCTACTTGAACGGCTAATTGTAATGTATAAAACTCTCCCAGGAGTAACTCTTACTCGCAGCGGGTATCGGGATCCAACTATCTCATAGAAGGTATGCAATCTCATTGCAAATTTCAACACTTGAAATTCCCGATAATATTTTGCCCCTAGCAGCTATATGACCTTAACATAGTCAACAAATCATAAGTGCTAGTCAAGTTCAACCCGTCATTTCCCGATTGAATTAAACCCACCCGCACGACCCTTAACATAGTCAACAAAGTCGCACGACTACCCTAATCCAATCGCATCATATGCTTATGCAGATAAGCACTAATTAGCTACCGCACACTACGCCTTAACATAGTCAACAAACGTAGCACGCATACTAACTAGTACTTATCTGAAATGACGGAGAGCTACGACAGGTTTTTCTGAAAACCTATTGCGTAATGAACTTGATATCGTTGTAGAATCAAATGATTTTGAAATGGAGTGCTTTTGAAGCTTTTCTAGTTTTGCTAAAGGAGTCACTCCCGGTGAAGGGATCGTCGGTCCTTTCCTCGTCGAATGAGGTGCGGGATATATCATATATATCACTGTGCAAAGCAAAACACTTAAAAGCAATCAAAAGACAAACCGAGTATGTAGCATCTGCCAGTTATTGCTAAAGGAGTCACTCCCGGTGAAGGGATCTCGGTCCTTTCCTCATCGAATAAGGTGCAGGATATATCACATATACCGCTGTGCAAAGCAAGAACTGTAGCTACCTGTTTTATTTTGAAATTCGATTCTACAACATCTTAGGTTTCTTTTAACTTTCATTAATCACATTAATGAAGTCCCATCATTTAAGTACCTAAACATCACAGATAAATACGACGTACACTTATGCCATCCGCATTCGCCTCGATGTCCCCTCGTGCACCGTTAAGTTAGGTAACTAACGGCAGAGCGAGGCAGGGCTAGCACGGGTGTAAAACATAAGTAACGTCTATATAATATATCATATATACTATATACTGTATCCATCACAGAACATCACATGATCACATCACAGATATCGCAGCAGAAGAATCATATGAAATATTGGATATACTAGGACGTCCGTGTTTTCAATATGAGCCAGTATAAAGCACGGATTCCACGGTCGCGATGAATAGCCAAACCCACACCCCTAGACCCCTACGAGAGCGGCAAGCAACCCTACCAATTCTGGAGTTAGGAGACCCGGACCCAACTCCTCGAGTTGGTCTCCCACTGGACTCCAGAACCCGGTTACTAGTGCCCTCCTCCTTGGGTCTATTCTAGTGCGGAAAAGTAAATAATATACAAAGGGTGACAACTTCCGCAACCTGGAAGCGCCCCAATAAAAGAATATTACATACAAGTTTTTACATGAATGAAAATGAAAAACACTCATCTCACATAAAAACCCCCGGCTATTCAAACACGACGATCCAATATAACATATCCAGCAACACATAACATCACATGTCATCATCATAAGTAAATATGTCCATCCCAATTGTCGTTGACATATAGCAACGAAACCGGCGATATCACATATTACACTTACGGTCACAGAAAAGAAAGTGTAAAACTACAACAGTTGGAATCCGCAATTTCTTTAGACATCGCATGCCTAATCAAATGAATTCTTTAGACATCGCATGCCTAACAATTATAAACCCCGCATTTTAGTCTCATCATCGAAAACACTTTTCAATATCAAGTCGGCCAATTCAACAAGATTCCCGACATCCTGATCGAATGCTCGTCGCAAACTTCAGTAGACGGTCGCACCCCTGATACCGTCGACGAAGTGCACCAAGGCGGAACACCGCTACCGAGAGCACCCGAACGGATGCTTTCGGCGACGGGGTTCTCCTACAGTCACTTGGTCGAGGCTATGGGGTGAGGCTGTCTATTAAGTTTACCCGGCGAGTATCCGCGTACGCTACGTGATTGCGACGGACTTTTGATCACATCAAAATTCCGTGGCAACCGATCAAGTGAGACTAAACTGCTATGTTTATAACATTCATTCAGTTATCTCATAACTTCTTGTGAATTCCAATTATTGTATCCCATTCCAGATAAATAGAAAATGTTAAACTTTCCGATCGAACATTCTAACACCCAAGTTTTCCCGATACAAATCAACTCATGAAATAAGTTCAAAGACATTCACTTCATGCCTCAGTACCAACGGTCCAGCCGTAGAAGGGTCAAGCCAACGCCTCACATGTGGCACGCCGTACTGCCCCAAACCCTAAGGTTCAAAGGGCAGTTCAAGACGGTCACATAATCGAGTTAAGGTTTGTTGTCTTCTAGAGGGACCATCGCGTTACTTGCATTACTTAGAACATCGTTAAACCACGGAAAAATCCAACACTTGGAAATTTCCCGACAGGGGAAAAATTGGGTATTTATATCTGGTCGAACTTTTTAACATATTCTTAAATTTATCCGGAAAGCCACATAGACAAAATCTGATACTCCGATCGAAATACCGAATCCCCAAAACAACCCCAGAAAATACAACTCTGGAAAAAAAATTAAAAATTCCCATAAAACTCAGCACTGTGAACTAGGAATTACTGTGCAAAGGAATAGGGCTGACGTCATCAAGGGGCCGCGGAACCGCCGCAGAAGCCATGCTTCTGCCGCGGTTCCGCCGCGAAATTTACTGTTCATGAAATAATTTTTGCATCGTAATTCTTAGATTTCCCTGCTGAATTTTTTAGTAATTTTTAATTTGGAAAAATCCACGTTTTTGAAAAAAGGACAGAGAGCATTTTTTGAGTTGGGGTTTTGGGTCGATCGGACTTCAAACTCCGTCTAGACTTCGCCTAAGGCTCTAGCTAGGCTCTGATAGCACTGTAGGGTTCCTAGGCACTCTCAAGAGGTCTCACAAGGCATCAACCATGCCTATTTCAAATTTTAACGGTGCCGAGAAACCCGACTACGGATCGTTGGCTAGAAACTAGGCGAAAAACAAACTAGTTAACAGCTTAACTAAAGTTTAAACGGAAATACAACCTTTGTAGATCCGGTGCTCCACCTCCAAAACTCCGCAACGAAGTCCCCTCGCTGTCCAAATGAATTCCCGGGCTCTAGCGTCGGCTTCGTCGGAGAAATGGCGAGCTAGGTCGTCGATGTCCATGCCGAAGATGATCTACGTCGAGGCATCGCTAGATCAAACTCCACCTTCACCAAGCCATGAAAACTTGTGAAGGAAACACACTCTACTACTTGGCAAGAGGTAGAGTATGAAGAAATAGGAAGTGGGTAGACTTTAGAATTGGATTTCTCACACTTTTCATCAATCCACCATTGATGAAGAGAAGCTTTCTTCAATGAAGAAGATGAAGAAGAAGAAGATGATATATTATGATAAGTCAATTAAAAAGAAAAGAAAAATGATACTTATCATAATAATAACCATGATTAGGTGTAGATAATAGACCATGGTTAATTGCAAGGGTTAGGGTTAAGCATGAGACAAAATGGTCACAAAGTCAAAGCTTCATGAAGCTTCAAAGAAAGAAACAAAATTTGCAACCATTTCATTTCTAATCTTTTCCAAATAAATAAATAAATAAATGATTAAGAAAAAGAAAACCCTAATCATCAATTTAACTATGGTTTAATCTTTACACTTAACCAAGTTAACATGTATTATCAAACATGATACAATCAAGTGCACAAAATCATATCGCATATGCAATGCGCACATCCGAGTGAGAAAATCCATCTTAAAGTGAACCAATACTAGTTAATGCAAAGTAATATATCAAATATATAATTATGCATTAAATCATTAAATCAACACTTGATTTAACGATCCGGTCATATCGCATATAACCGACTAGTATTCTATGTATCGTCTTATCGAACCAACCCTTGATTCGATAACTAGGTTATATCGCATACAACCTTTCGATACATTCATCGCGAGAATGTAATACGGTATCACATACTCGCATTATCCTCGGTCCCACACATATCTCATATGCGCTCCTATTTCGTTTCGCTTGAGCCAGGAAACCTCTGTGTAGGACTCTAAAGACTCGTCAATACGCCGGCAGCAGATGCTGATCATATCAAACACCCACAAGCCGCAAGCGGTCTGCTAAACGTAACGGCCACCCGGGTATTGAGCGATCTGAAGATCGACGAGCAAGCCCGCTCACACTCCAGTGAATCCAACCAGTAACACTACCGTATAGTCCGGTCTGATCGTCTGATATGTCGTATATCTCGCCTAGGGGTGGTAAACGTCAGACCCCAATAGCTCGATAAGTCGTGTCGATATGAGGTCTATAATAATTCGAGAAACTACTGGTAACACTTACCAGTAAATCTCAGCAACCCTGGCCAGGGATTTCCTGTTATAGCCAATCGAACACAGCGCAACATCAACCCCCTATACCGGGAGAGACGAATCCCCTCTTATCGCTCATTGCCTCCATGTGACTCGGGACTGTACCCAAAAACCACCGTTTTGCACGCCCTCTTGGACGTGGTAAGATGGAAATCAAAGCACAGTGGGAACCACACAAGACTCTATGTCGATCTTGGGTCAACAGACTACTCTGTACCAGTGTCACCTGAGAACTGCCATCTGACGTGAGGTATAATACCATCTGGGAGTTCTCGGCGAGTCCGTCCAGTGTACCCAGTCTCTACTGAGCACCCGTATATCTCCTCTGATGTCAAACACCAATGGATATGGGATCATCCATCGCCCATCTGTATGGGTCGAGAAGGTACACGCTAGTCTACTCTGGTATATCGATGCCCTGTCTCGATACACCCACGACTAGGGACTTTGAAGGATGTACTTATAGACTACCATGTCCCCACTAGTATGATCCGCATCATAGTCCAGGTAGTCAAGTACAAATCCTAAGGGCTTTACCAACATGTAACAGAGAGACAATTAGTGTACACGTTAAGGTAAAGATCAACCAGATAGCATACTATCATGTCGAGCAAGAAAGTCCTCCCTATATATGTCCCAGCATCCACTACAATATACATCCAATGTACAGTAATGGCCTCTAGGGCATACATATAACTAACATGTTGGTACCTTAAGAAGTATTAACGGTCGCATGAAGGATGTGTAAGCGAAAATTCACCAATTAATAAGTGCTTTGGACAATGGACGAGAGTACGATTGCTTGATTTGAATTTCCAAGTGTAGGGGTGATATTTACACACACGTGGGGATATGTGATTAGAGTTTAGATAAGAGAAAGGAATGAAGAATAGAACTTGTATCTTTAGTAGAGTTGATAGAAATTCCTAAGCGGAGATGAAACCCTAGAAGGAAAACTGAAGAAATGCCGAAAGCTAAGTAATTCTATAGAACATATATAATTTTAAGTTAAATAATGAGGCAGTATGAAGAATATGGGTGGATAATTTATGGGTCGACGATAATAGAATTCCTTGTTAGAAAACCTAATTGGAGAACAAAAGTCGAAAAACCGAATTGATAGGATTTTATGGGTGTAATCCGCTGAAAACCCTCAGAAGACAACACTCCTCCTACTAGGGACACCTAGAGGTTTAACGGCTTGTTGCAAGTGCTCAGTGCAATCGCGTTTCCCTGCAAAAGTGCGGCTAGGTTAACTTTTATTGAGAATAAAATAATAAGTTTGCTCGAGGACGAGCAAAAGATAAGTTTGGGGGTATTTGTTCATATTATAATATTGCATTATTGTACTACCCATTTCTATTCGTTTTATAAATAAACAGGTACTCTTGACGCACGTTTGTTGCATTTTACAGGATACAGGCTCTTGCATGCGAATACAGTGAAAAAGACGAAAGTTGATACAGAAAAGGGACTTTTGACCAACAAGTAGACGGATCCTAGTCACGAAGAACAATTTACAATTGTACAAGGCAATGCAGTCCGAAATGTCAAAGTGAACGGTCAAAAGATCCTCACAAGTTTTCACTGAAGATCTGGAGAAGACCCAGAAGTCAAATGGAGAAAAGAAGTATAAAAGTAGAAAGCCCAAGAAGCATAGAAGAAAGCCTAATAGTTTCATGACCCAATGCCCTTCTTTGGCCGCGGAACCGCGGCCAAACCTAGGCTGGCGCCGCGGTTCCGCGGCCATTAAGTGCGCACGTCGGTGCAAATTTTCTGTGTCGGTGCGTCGGTGCGGGTGTTGGGATTTTCAGTGGGGATATCTGTAAAATCATGTGTTCGAGAATCTGTAACCCTAGTTTCCCTGTTTACTTATAAATTGTAATCTCAAATCTGTAAAAGGGATGCCTCTTTTCAATCAATAAAATTCAGAATTGTTGGAAGATCAAGAGCATCATTTTTGTAAGTCTTTATTTTTTTAAATTCCTGCTTTAGTTATAATTTAATTTTTGCCCTAGTTAATTTAGTGTAGTTCTTTTAATATGCAGTAGATAAGTACTTCTTTAGATCGAAACAAAGCAAATTAAAACATAACAAAAAAATGTCATTTTTAGAAGATCCCCTAATGAGCGAGTAAAATCCTCGCTTGTTAGGGTTAGGAACAAGGGAGGGATTGAGAGATGAATATCTCTCATCTCCTTCAATGCAAATAAATTTTCACAAGTAGAACTTCATGCACGCATGCATGATCCGCTCCCTACGGCACCCTACCTACGAGGTAACGGTGAACCGTAGTATAAAGGGCCGGACATACATGACGTCCATGAAGGTTATAACAATTAGTAGGAAAGGAAGGACAAGGATCTAGAGGGAGAAATTTCGTTTCTTCCCAATCATCCTAATCCCCTTTGCTAATAATTGTTATGACTTCTAAAAAGTTTTAATCAAAAGGCATTGAAAGAGGTGAGAGTATTAATCTTATCAACCCTACCTTAGACCTGATCCTAACAAGTTCTTTAATATCGTATAATTTAGTTTTTAAATCAATCAACAAAAAACCAAACCACCATCGGAATCAACTCGTAAAAACACAAATCAGGAAATTACACATCTCTGTGGATCGACCCGTATTCACTGGCTAGCTGCAAAGCGACGCCGTTTCTGATTACGGTTAACATAAATTTTTGGATTAATCAACATTTTACCACCCCCAGGCCGCGATATGCGACATATCTGACGAAGAGACCGGACTGTACGGTAGTGTTACTGATAGGACTCGTAGAAGTATGAGCAGGCTTGCTTATTGATCTTCTGATTGCTCAATACCTGGGTGGCCGTTACGTTTAGCAGACCGCTTGCGGCTTGTGGGTGTTTGATATGATCATCACCTACTGCCGGCGTATTGACGAGTCTTTAGAATCCTATACAGAGGTTTCCTGGTTCATGCGAAACGAAGTAGGAGCACATATGTGATATGTGTGGGACCGAGATTAATACGCGTATATGATACCGCATTCTATTTTCGCAATATGTGAAATCGGTCGGTTATATGTGATATAGTCGGGTTATCGGATGAAGTATTGATTCGATAAGTTGTTACATTTGATATTAGTCGGTTATATGTGATATAGCCGGATTATTAAATCAAGTGTTGATTTAATAATTTAATGTAGAATTACATATTTGATATATTAAATTACATTAACTAATATTAGCTCACTTAAATTTTCATTTTTCTCACTTATGATACATTGATATATGCGATATATGTTAAATGTATTGTTTTCTTTTTGCACACATATATATATGTGGGTGTGATATATATTAGTGTGTCATGCTAGATTACACATGCAACATGTATATATGAGACTTATACCATGCTAGGCTTTATGTTATGGTTTTATTTATCATTAAGCAAATTCAAAATTAGTGGAGATTTTGTCATGGCTCAAAGCTTGTAGAAATTTGTAGGTTTCATTGACTTAGTCCACTCTTTTGTCTTGCTTAAGATAATTATTAACCTAACCATTAACCATACACCATGGTTTATTCTTTACAATAGTTAGTGTATATGATATACTCACCATGGTTGCATTTCTAACCTAATATGAATTATTCTTTCATCACTTGAACTTCATCTTCTTCTTCTTCATTGAAGCTTTCTAGCTTTTGATCAAGTGATGAAATTTAGCAAGGAAAAAAATCTAAAGTGAGCAAAATTTCTACTTCATCATCCTCTACTATTAGCCATTTAGTTTAGGGTGTTTGCTTCACTAATTTCACCATTAGTGAAGAGGTAGCATGAGCTTGAGTCTCCTCGACGTAGATCATCTTCGGCCTCGAAGACATTGAGCAAGTTTGTTCATTTTTTCATGTGAACCCTCACTAGAGTCCGGGTCTTCACAACATGCAGCGAAGGGACTACTACACGGAGCTTTAGAAGTGAAGGACCGGTCTATAAAGGTTGTATTCCCTCATTCACTATGATGTAAAGTGTTTACATTTGTGTTTTGTATGATTCTCTAGTTAAACACCCTATGTTTTTGGTTCGTTAGCGCGGAATTTTTTTAATTTGGCATGGACGATGCCGCCCGAAACCCCACTGCCGTGCTAGGGAACCCAGCAGTTTCGGGAAGGCTGGATAGCTGAGATCAGCAGGAGACTTGATGGGTTCTTTCCAGAAATTGATGATAAGTAAGATTGGACCCAGGATCAGTTGTTTGGCTCACACGCAGAGGTTAGAGATTGCCGTCGTTCACATGTTGCGTTGAGAGAGACTGAACTAATTGTCAAGAAGATTTTATGAGAGGTATCAGCAGCAGGACTGATTGCGTTGTTGCTCCTCACCGGACGATTGTATAAAGACACCGTGGCGTTAGGAATCCGCAGGGAGGATAAGAATTCAGAGATAAAGAACGCTAGACCGGGGCAGAAGACAAGTAGAAATCCTTGCTATACCAGTTCCGGGTGCATAGACACCTTTCGACATTGAGGAAGATATACTTTGATGTCAATTGTTTTCGATTTACGTTTTCGTGATCTGAATATTTTGTTTTCAAACGTTGAAAAAGGGGACAACTCAAAGCCCGTTATTTTGACATATGTATTTTGAGGATTTGAGGGTCACACGATGTTTTGTGCACACCAGGTGCACTAGATGAGATTTCCGTGCACGGTGATTGCACTTTGATTTACGTTTTGTGCACACCAGATGTACTTGTTTGAGATTTTCGTGCGAGGTGAATGCACTCGATTGGAGTGTTGTGTACACCAGATGCACTAAACTGATATTTTTCGTGCACATCAGTTGCACATGATTAAGAGATTTTCTAAATATATACTCTAGGTATACTCGGTATGATTTGTGCACACCAGTTGCACGTTTTGTGCATTCCGATACACTTGAGATTTGTTTTGTGCACCCCGATGCACTTGAGACTTTTTTTTTGCACTCCGATGCACTGGATATTGATCTTGTGCATTCTAGATACACTCGATATTTGCTCCCTGCACATTTGATGCAGTGGATATTATTTTTGTGCACACTTGTTGCATTTGACGCTGCTTTTATTTTCATGCACACCGTGATGTGTGGTTTAAGATTTGCATGCAAAACCGTTAAGGTTGATTTTGTTTTCGTGCATTGTACTTGAGAGAATATCTTATAGATTTGATTTATATATTTTCGCTTGGACATGTGCTACCGATATTGCACTGCGACTATGGCATTGATTGTGTACTTGGTATACACAATGGTTTCGTATTTGGAATTTTGAATCATAACTGGCGCAAATCTCATAGTAACCACCAGAGTTACAGTTATGTGAGTTTTATATCTTCTTGAGTTTTCACGCACACTGTTGCGTTATGTTACGTTTTAACTTGTGTGGGACTTTGGAGTTCCGTTATATTGAGCGGACTATATGTTTTAAAATTTGGACCCCGGTAAAATTGTTTGAAATGAGTTAATTGGATTGAGAAAAATGTTTAAGAAGGGGTTTATTTTAAATTCGGGGATCGAATTTCTTTAAAGGGGAGAGATTGTAACATTTTGGAAAATTATAAATATTAATTTATAAATTTTAATATGAATTTAATAAGTCTAAAAAATGATATCGCTTATGAAATTGGGTATCAGAATTATATCCGAAAAATGTAATTATTTCGATAAATATGAATAAAAGTGTGTGATGAAATAAAAATGTTATTTTAATTATTTTATCATGACTTTGTATTTTACATTAAGCTAATGACATTTAAGTGATAGATTAATCATTTCATATCTTTTATTTTAGATGGATTTAAATTGTAACATGAAAGGTTTTGATATTTTGATAATTCTTTTAATGATTGATATATCTTAACCTAGGCTAGACCCTCACCCTCAACACACCCTCACCATGCTCATCTCCTTCCACCTCCTTCTTTTCAATTTTACACCTCCTTCTCCTTCCATGACACATCCACCTTATAACCCTCCACCTCATGCTTTATCTACACACAACATAATTCCTTATCTCATCAACACTTAGAAATTCTTAAGCCTTACTCAAACTGAACCATATGTTTATTCAAACTCCAAACAAAAATAATTCTAACTGTTCATCACATCCAAAGAGTAAAAATTTGACCCTCTCCTCAAATTTGTGCACATCATCAAGATAGAGCCTCTACAAAACCTAGATGCTTCCACACACACTTCTTGAGCAGGATTTCGTTGTACCACCACTCTATAGGTATATCTCCTTCCTTCTTTGCATATTCAATTCTGTTTGATAGCTGGTTTTAGTGTGCAGTATAGAAAAACAGTTTGTTTTGTGATATTTAGCCTACTGAGCTTGAATCTGGAACCACTATGTATAACCACTAGAAAAACTAACAATACCATAAGTATCATAAGACCACTAGGAGACTTCACCTAAAGCCCGAGACCCCATCTCCAATTTTTGACCGGCGAGAACCCCACATTGTCCGATGTCGCCGGGTCATTTGGGGTATTTGGTGTTGGTTTTTCTTCTGTAGCTTTAGTTTGGTATTTTATGAGTTACTGTATTGTTTGATTTGTCCCAGTATTCATACAGTGAAATCTGGGAATGTTTTAGTAAAGATTTTATCAAGTTTCCGATATTCCGATACGGGGTTTTCGTATTTTGTACTGCGACTGAAATATCGACGTTTGTACGTTGATTTCAGTGGCATTTGTACGTTTCTGGAGTAAGTAAGCTATAAGTTCTAACCTATAGATACTTAGCTCGTTGTTTTGATTTCAATATGATATTTACGCCACTATTTCATAACTAAGATTATAGGTACGATCGCGAAGGTTCCCGAGATGGAGTTGGCAGACATAAAAATCGTGGATTCGACGAGTTCGACAAGTTGGTGAGTAGATTTACATCTACGGGGGAAGTCGGGTGAATGGCGTAGCACCCCCGCAACATTATAAATAGTAGTATGTTATATAGTTAGTTTTAGTATTTATTCAAGATATTGATATTGGAGTTAATTTGCATCTAGCATGATATTCATTTGCATGTAGTTTATTTATGGTTTGGTAAATTGGTATGAAAGATCATGCCGTACTAGAGATGATTTAGAGATAGTGATAATGTGAGGTATTATACGAGAAATTATACCGTATTGGTAATGATGAGATTCGTATGCCGAATAACGGCCAAGTTTCCTGTAGACTTGTAAAATAATGTTTTATTTCGTTTTAGAACATAATACTTGAGTGAGCTATACTCTTTTAAAATCTAACGATTCGTTTCCCTTTTTGATGATAAAAGACAAAGATGCGATGCAAATTTCCAAAACAAATATCCATTTTCAACCCAAGGCAGCTTCCTAATTTCAAAACCAATGTTTCGTTTCCTTTTCAAAGATAATGGTATAGTTCATAACAAGTAGTTACATTTATTAGTTATGCTTAGATTTACTTTATATGTTCGCGTTATAATTATTGATATTATACGTTTCTGTAATATGAACACCCTGATAGAACACTGCACAACTACCAATGAGTACTATGCTGCACAAGCACGTACACATATGTTACGCTACACCTCATTGGTACTGCCATATCACTGTAGGACCGTTATGTTATGTAATGCGTATGTAGATGTTGATATGAGTGTGCTATTACACTTTTAGAACGCTTGCAAAAATACTAATGATTGCCATGCTACACGAGTACAGACGCGTATGTTACACTACACATCATTAGTAGTGCCATGACACAGTAGAATTGATATCTTTGTGCCTGTATGATTTATTTACGCAGTCTTCATTTATTTCCTGTTGCGTATTGCGAATACCAATACTATGGATGTTCATATTTGATTCTTATGGGTTTTCTGGATGTTTTACTCTTGATGATATATATCAGTGGTATGTGACGCTGTAATATATGTATATATATAATATATCATCAGAATGATCTATGCAAGTATTCTCATTCTTTACTTGATGTTTCTGGATATGATGAGTTGACGTCCACCATGAGCTTGATATTTTCTGATTGTTTTATTCCGAACCGAGTGGGGGAGTTATACGGTTTCAGACTTGCTACTTATCCGGGCTGAATGAGGGAGTATACAGACGGATACATGGTGGACCCGATCGAGACCGAGGGGCAGGATAGCCGCATTAGAGGCGGGGAGCCTAGCGAGGATACTCGATACCGGAGATAGAGATGGGTACGACTGATATCCAGGGGATACTGACCGAGGTTCGATTGGGCACAGCGGATATCTAGGGGATACCGACCGGGGTCAGGGATATCGGGTGGCAATCATCTGTTGAGATGGTGTCGACGGTATCTACATTTGCGTGTTGATAATGGACATGATAGATTTAAGGATTTGCGTGTCGGTGATGGAAACGAGGGAATTCTGATTCCGGGTGTCGATACTGGATATCTATATATATTGATATGCTGCTATCATGGGCTACACAGTTATATTATAGGTATTGTAGCCGACCAGGACTGATCCGGGGGGGATAGTACCTGCATATCTTTTTACGGGTTATTACATAACACTCTTCACTAAAATAGCAGGACGTATATCTTAAATAAGATACCTATTTTATTTCATACTATCACGTCTGCTTTTATGCCGTGACATATCTATCCCGCGACTATTTTAAAGAAGAGGTTTATATATATATTTTCGGCTACCTTTGGGCTTATACCCAGATACCGGTCATTTGCATTTGATATGTTCTACTTTGGGATCGCATGATAGATAGTGTTGTATTTACGATACATATGCATATCATATATTATATTAGTACAGGATATGATAGTATTATATTTATGACCTAGGTATCGTTGTGCATTTCGATTTCTACCTTATGATGTATTTTATTCACTGAGTTGGCAACTCACCCCCGTTGTGCCACAGTTTCTTGCAGGTGTTACCGCTTGGATTATCAACGGCTTGGGGCACACATCCCTTTCGGTGATTACTTTGGCAGGTAGGTTACTGTTGTATCGTACTCACGCTTGTATATTCATGTCTTCTTGTATCTAGTAAAACTCCATCGACATAGAACTGGTATATTGTGGACTTAGAAGCGAGACTTAGAATTGTGTGTTGTGGGCGTTGTACTCTTTGGAGTCGACCTTTTTATATTGTTAATTTTTTTTCGCTTTTCTTTTCTTTGCCATTGTGCGTCGTATATTGTTTGCTTGGTTGTTCCGCCGTTTGGGCGTGGAAGCTAGCTTCCGTTGGGATGCTATATGTATTTTTTTATGTTGTAGCGGGTTTTATTCAAATTACAAAGGAGGTGCTGTCGAATTTCAAAACGTCATAGATGCTTTTCAAACATACTTAGCTAAACTTAAATGTTTTTTTAAATTGATTCCATCCGATGATTATTTTAAACCCCACCTCCAATATTTTCAAAAAAGGGTTTAGATTCTGGGTTTCGGCTTACTTGAACCGCGTCGACGTTTTTAGATGTCATGTGATTTAAGTGCCGGTCACGTGCCATATTCGGGTCATGAAAAGGGGCTTGCGCCTGCAGGGAAGAGCATCCCCACAATCAAAAACCCCTCACAAACGAGGAAGAATATGATAAAATCTGCTACAACGGCCGCATCCGTCTAAACCTCCGATGTACGGTGCCATAAATCAACTTGGCATCTTCGGAGAGGTGGAAGGATAAATCCAAATAGCATCTGCCCCCAGGATTCAGGCCAGACGTCCCAACGTCCCAGTCCGTCTTTTGACGGTGAACAGATTCTTGCACGCCCGGTGGGACATTTTCCTCTTTCCACTCCACACTTCGTGTGTCGTGTTTCGTGAACAAAATCGTGGTTCGCTATGGTTGCCCTTGGACTCGAGGTACTAAGATTTGGTGTCTTGCTCCTGTGCAGAAGAAGAAGAATATCGATGACTTCCAGCTGCACAACTTGCAACAGCAACTCCCGCTCCATCCCAACTGGAGGAGTGACTTACGGGCCCAACGCGACCATCATCTTTTTAATGCTGGTAGGGCAAATAACTCAAGCCATTACTGGATTGTTCTTCGGGATCATGATCCTACCAATGATTTTCAGCTCCCCAGCGCCGCAGGAAGAAACTCCCAAGAGGTCGGTCTTCGATTGACTTGCAACCACAACGGCCCCTCTCAAAACGGGCCATCCAAATCCGATGTCTCAGTTTTTGACAGGCTGAGCCAAAGCTTAGATGTCTCTGTTTACCGCTGTTCATATCATAATTTTGCATTATTATATTCCCCATTCTTATTCATTTTACAAATAAACAGGTGCTTTTGATCCATGTCTACTACATAGTTGCAGGTTATAGGTTCTCGGAACAAAAACAGTGAAAACGATGAAAAGACGATACAAAAGTGAGACTACGACCGATAAATGGAAGAATCTTGAGCAAGCCTACAGTTGGAGAATAAACGAAGATCAATGAACAAGTTCACAAAGTACAAAGGCAGCACAAGGTTCAAGACTTCGACACGAAGAAAACGGTAAAAGTCCATGACATTATGCACTGTGGAAATCTTAAAGAAAACTAGAAGACAATCTGAGAAACCAAGTGAACAAACAAGTACCCAAATGCAACCAGACCAAGACCATAGAAAATGAACCAACGACCCCATTATATGGCCGTGGAACCGCGGCCAAACATGCCTTCTGGCCGCGGATCCGCGGCCATATGAAGCCCGTGTCGGTGCAATTTCGTGTCGGTGCGGCGGTGTGTTGACTAGTCTTCTTTAGGATATATTTGTAAATGCAGATGTGAGTCGAATGTAACCCTAGGGTTTCTAAGATCTATAAATAGAAGCCCTAAACCTCTCTTTGAGGTATGCCTCTTCTTGTGCCTCATTTTATTGATCTAAATTCAAAATTCAATTCTTGTAATGTTTGAAGAGTGCATCAAATAAAGTAAGTCTTTTTCTTTTCCATGCCCTAGTATAGATTTTCTTTATCTGCCATAGTTATAATTTTAATTATTTGCCCTAGTTTAGATAATTAGGTTATTGAATTAAAATCATAAAAATGTCTCTTTTTATAAATTCCCTAATGAGTGAGTAGTTCCTCACTTGTTAGGGTTAGGAATATGAGAGGTTTGAGAGATGAAAATCTCTCACCCTTTCTTTCCCATCACACATTTTTATAGGACTCCATGCATACATACACACACCGCTCACTACGGCACCCTATCCCACGAGATAGCGGTGATACCGTAGTATAAAAGACCGGTTGTGCATATTTTCCATGGAGGTTAGGGTGAGAATTAAGAAAGGAAGGACAAGAACCTAGAGGAAGAAACCTAGTTTCTTCCCGATGGTACTAATCCACTTTATTAATTATTACCATAACACCTAATAGATCTTAATTAGGGCATAGAAAGCGGTGAGGAATATTGACTTTCCAAACTTAACCTAAACCTAACCCTAGCAAGATTTTAATCAAACTCATTTCAGTTTTTAGTGATAATCAATCCAACACCATTTGGAATTAACTCGTTAGAACAAATTGAGAATACACAAAATCCCTGTGGACCGACCCGTACTCACCGGCTAGCTACCAAGCGACGCCGTTCTTGATTGCGGTAAAATAATTCTTTGATCATCAATCTCTAAAATCAAATGGCGCCGTTGCCGGGGATGGCGTAGTTATTTTCTTTTTGTAATTTCGGGTTAATATAAAATTGAAAAATCATAAAAACTGAAAAATATAAAAATAAAAAAATTTATCATCTTGTTATTCTTTGAAGGGTTTTTCTTTTGAATTGTGCAGGATCGAAGAACAGATTCAGATCTGGAAAATTCTAGTGAGCAAAACAGCAAACATCAGATCTGAACAGACATAGGAAAATCAGAACAGAGAAACAGAAAAATATTTGGGATCTGAACCGACGAGTTGACCGTGTTTCCGCCGCGTGGACCCGCTTTTGACCGCGGAACCGCCGCATGGTGGTGACTTCAGCAAGGAAAATTTTCTCTGTAAGTTTTCTTTTCTTCTCTGTAACCCCATTATCTACTCTGTGAAAATTTCCTGTAGGATTCTTTGCGCAAAAACTTCTCCCCTTCTCCAATAACTTGATCTTGTGCAGGATTCTTTGCGTCGCTAAAAAAAATTGTTTGCAAGTGATTGTGTTACTGCTTTGCATATCTAAATTGACTTTAAGGGGCTTGAACACCAATCCAGATTGGGTGGGGATTTCATTACCCTTCCCAGGACCCCAAAAATCATATAAAGCATATTGCATTGACCATCAAGTAATTAAAATAAGATTAGACTCAGCCCTAAGGACTTCGTGCTCAATAGGACAAAGGACTAGTTGTAGGCATCGACCGTTGATCCTAACCTGACTTTGTGGTGCCTAGGCTAGACAGGTAGTGAAAGGTAACTTTAAAAGGCCCGTCTCACGGTGATTCATGAGCGGATCCCTCCTTTCTCTACTTTTACTTACCTGGCCACAATTGGCGGTGAAGAGGCGGTTTGAGGTCCTACTTCTTGCCCTTTAGAACAGTTAGGAGCTGTCTAGCTGACCTAGGTGACCCTAGATCTAGGCTTGATCGTGCATTTATGATTGATTGAACGTGTGTCTAAGCCTTTTATCAAAAATCTTTTTTGCAAAAAGCTCCACATAAAAAAAACACAAAAAGAGAAAATGAATTTTTTTTACAAAAACTTGCAACTTGTCGCTAAGAAATCCATTGCACCCCACTTGCACCCATATTCTTTTTCTTCTCCTTCTTACATCATGGGTACCCCACCTCCCAAAACTCTTGCCGAACTTTGGTACCCTTATCCAAACATTGCTTCATACGCGAATTGTTTTGGTCGAATTACGGACGACCCCTCCATGCCCAAAATTTCTTTGAAAGATCGAATATAAGCGTCTAGGAGAAACAGTTCGACTCCGCAATCCACTTTGTATCAACCATTTCAAACTTCACCACCTTCGTACGTTGATACTACTTTTTCGAGTTCTGTTGTAACTCCGAAACCCATGTCTATTGCTGAACATATTGAACAATCTCGTAACCGATCTTTCACTCCTTTCAACACTTCCAGTTCTTGGGATCAACAAGTCCATTCACCTTTTTATCCAAATGTTGATCCTACTCCTGTCCAACCATTCAATTCCTACCAGTCCTACCCGACTCTCGCACCTTCCCTAGACTTTCCTTCTACACAACCATTTAGGAGTTTCACGTATCCAAACAACTTTGAATCTTTTACTGAAACCCCTTCACAACCCATGTCTAGTCTGGAACAGTCGTTGGAAGATTATATTGTAGCTACAAACCAACAGATGAGGAATTTGGATGCGTCCATTGCCGCTCTTATGCAACCTAGTGACCCGGTAGCTAGTTTCCAACTAACTCCAAAAATTCCAATGTATGATGAGGCGGTTGGACAGAGTGAGAATTTGAGTGGTGAGAGTGAGCTGTACACACTTCCAAATCAAACCTACCCATACCCAATTGAATCCCACAACTCCGGTTTTCAATCAAGTGTCCCAAATGATTCACCAGTTAAAGATAAAACGTGTAATAAGTTGTGCGACTTTGTAGTGTTTGATTTACCTGATTGTGAAGAGCCATTTTCAAGTGAAACCGTCACCAATCCTTTTGACCTCTACACCTCCACTCTAGAACCTAAATTGATTGATATCCATGCTTTTGATGAGGTGTCTGAGAAAATTAATTTTCACTTGATCGAGGATATTGACGCCGGGAATATTTTGGATGATGAACCCGTAGATTTGACTGAAATTTTCTCTCCAATTCATCATCCCGAGTCATTAAATGTTTCTCTCGAACTTCATATGCGTCTTGATTTTGATGATAATTGCATGGATGGGATAACTTTTGAGGAGAATTATGAGGATAGTATTGAGGAGAGTATTGAGGATGAACCAGTTTTGTTTGATAAGTCGGATTTTCCAATTCATCCTCCTGAACCTTTAACTGTTATACTTCCTAAATCAACCCCCTCAACCTTTCCATCATTCCTATCACGCAGGAGGACTGTGAGCTTGAAAAATTTCTGTTCGATCACAGCAGTTTTGACGCCACTAGTGCGTTCCTCCTTGAATCTGACACAGTTCTCACAACCGATAACGATTACGAGTGTTTCACTTTTTCGGACGATTTTGAAGACCCACAGCCCGAGTTTGAGTCCTTTAAATTTTCAGATGAGTTAGTTGAACCATCAGACTCGGTTGCTTACAGTCATTTCGAACCATTGATGGAATCCTTCGAGTTTGAGACAGTTTTACCAATTTTACCTTCAATTGTTTCACCTCTAAAACTCGAATTCAAGCTTTTGCCGTCTCACCCTAAAAACGCTTACTTAGGTGAGAATGAGACTCCTCCTAAATCACTCCCTTTCGTCCGTTCCATCGTTTCGACCGCGCAAGAATCCGTCATGCTTCCATTTTCAATGGATGGTTTACCAAGTTCAACGTACCCATGTTTTCTTGCGAATCTTGAGGGATTTGACCCCATTTCTCGACGGGTTGATAGATTAGCACAACCGCTTTTAACACATCGGTCATCACAATTTATGCGAATTTATTCACTCAATTTACACCCTCAAGTTCGTACTACACTTCTTTCTCTCTTCCGCCATTCTCCTCCTCCACCGAAACCGTATACCGCTTCTATCTCCACACGGTCTCGTGTGCTTCTCATTTCTATTCTATACACTCCATTCTTTCACCAACCCTACCATTATCACGATAAATTTTTTGAATGGTTGGTGCTAACCTTTGGCTTGGGTAAGGCCGTGTATAGCTTGATACTGTGTTTTTCTCCTTCCTAACTCGGAACTTTAATGTTTAAACAGTGGAAACACTGTTTCACTTAAGTTTGGGGGGGACCTTTTTGTATATATATTTTGTTTTGTTTTTCTGTTAACAATAAAAAAATAAAAAATAAACAGGGGGAGTGCCGACATTTTCGACCCTCTTGGTGTAGCCTGACAGTGAGGACACTGTCAAGTTTAAGTTTGGGGGTATGCTCGGTAAGCTTTCTTCCTTCGCATTCATGTGTATATTTTTTGCATTTGCATACTTATTTTAAAACCCATAAAAATTTGAAAAAATTGAAAAATTATAAAAAATTAAAACATTCAATTTTGGTCTTAATTGACTTGAGTTTGACAAATAGGTTAACTAGCTAGAGGAAAAACTAGATCCTAGACTTAGTAAATTAAAAACCCTAAAAATAACCTTTCTTAAAATTTAACGGTAGAAAGTATATGTCTTTGTAGTTTATTTAGAAATAGGCAAATTTCGAGTTCACTTCTTGGGCTAAGTTAAAACAAGGGAAAAGTATTGATATTTTTATTAAAATATAAGTCTGAAAAATAATTCCTAAGCTTAAGTCTAAATTCTAAAAATATATACCCTACAAATTGCACAAACACGAACCTTGAAACTTGGAATAGTAGAAGAGGCCTTGAAATGCTCTTGTCTAAAGTCCTTAGTACGAAGAAAAATAAATAAAAATACAAGTGTGAATAAAAAAAATAAACACTGGTTTTTGTAATTACTTAAAGCTGCATAAATAGAAAAAATATTTAGTGCCTTAGACCAACTGGTTTGGGAGTCACTGCTAAAGCCTTAGGTGTTACAAGACTAGGAATTACGCTTTAATGTGCAAACACATTTTGTAATCGGTCGTTGGTACCTCAAGAAGTACTAACGGTCGCATGAAGGATGTATGAGCAAATTTCATCTAAAAATTCACCAATTAAGAAGTACTTTGGACGATGGACAAAAGTATGATAGCTTGATTTGAATTTCCAAGTGTAGGGGTGATATATACACACACGTAGGGGTATGTGATTGGGGTTTGGATGAGAGATAGGAATGAAAATAGGACTTATATCTTTAATAGAGATGATAAAAATTCCTAAGTTGAGATAGACCCTAGAAGGAAAACTCAAAAGATGCCAAAAGCTAAGTAAATCTACAAATCATATATAATCTTAAGTTAAATGATAAGGAAGCATGAAAAATACGGGTTGATAATTTCTGAGTCGAAGATAATAGAGTTTCTTGTTAGAAAACCTAATTGGAGAATAAAGTCGATAAGCCGAATTGATAGGATTTTATGGGTAGTATCCACTGAAAACCCTCAGGAGACAACACTCCTCCTACTAGGGACACCTAGAGGTTTAACGGCTTGTTGCACGAGCTCAGTGCAATTGCGTTTCCCTGCGAAAGTGAGACTAGGTCTTTTTCAAGAATAAAACTAGGTTTGCTCGAGGACGAGCAAAAGATAAGTTAGGGGGTATTTGTTCATATCATAATTTTGCATTATTATATTCCTCATTCTTATTCATTTTACAAATAAACATGTGCTTTTGATCCATGTCTGCTACATAGTTGCAGGTTACAGGTTCTCGAAACAAAAACAGTGAAAACGATGAAAAGACGATACAAAAGTGAGACTACGACCGATAAATGGAAGAATCTTGATCAAGCCTACAGTTGGAGAATAAACGAAGATCAATGAACAAGTTCACAAAGTACAAAGGCAGCACAAGGTTCAAGACTTCAATACGAAGCAAACGGTAAAAGACCACGACATTATGCACTGTGGAAATCTAGAAGAAAACTAGAAGACAATCAGAGAAACTAAGTGAAGAAACAAGTACCCAAATGCAACCAGACCAAGACCAGAGAAAATGAACCAACGACCCCACTATATGGCCGCGGAACCGCGGCCAAACATGCCTTATGGCTGCGGATCCGCGGCCATATGAAGCCCGTGTCGGTGCAATTTCGTGTCGGTGCGGCGGTGCGTTGACTAGTCTTCTTTAGGATATATTTGTAAATGCAGATGTGAGTCGAATGTAACCCTAGGGTTTCTATGATCTATAAATAGAAGCCCTGAACCTCTCTTTGAGGTATGCCTCTTCTTGTGCCTCATTTTATTGATCTAAATTCAGAATTCAATTCTTGTAATGTTTGAAGAGTGCATCAAAAAGTAAGTCCTTTTCTTTTCCATGCCCTAGTTAAATTTTCCTTTCTGCCCTAGTATAGATTTTCTTTATCTGCCCTAGTTATAATTTTAATTATTTGCCCTAGTTTAGATAATTAGGTTATTGAATTAAAATCATAAAAATGTCTCTTTTTATAAATTCCCTAATGAGTGAGTAGTTCTTCACTTGTTAGGGTTAGGAATAGGAGATGTTTGAGAGATGAAAATCTCTCACCCCTTTCTTGCCCATCACACGTTTTTATAGGACTCCATGCATACATACACACACCGCTCACTACGGCACCCTATCCCACGAGATAGCGGTGATACCGTAGTATAAAAGACCGGTTGTGCATGTTTTCCAAGGAGGTTAGGGTGAGAATTAAGAAAGGAAGGACAAGAACCTAGAGGAAGAAACCTAGTTTCTTCCCGATGGTACTAATCCACTTTATTAATTATTACCATAACACCTAATAGATCTTAATTAGGTTATAGAAAGCGGTGAGGAATATTTACTTTCCAAACTTAACCTAAACCTAACCCTAGCAAGATTTTAATCAAACTCATTTCAGTTTTTAGTGATAATCAATCCAACACCATTTGGAATTAACTGGTTAGAACAAATTGAGAATACACAAAATTCCTGTGGACCGACCCGTACTCACCGGCTAGCTACCAAGCGACGCCGTTCTTGATTGCGGTAAAATAATTCTTTGATCATCAATCTCTAAAATCAACCGCTAAAAATAGAGAAGAACCGCGTAGGTCGTCTTGCCTGAATTTGGGGCAGATGCTATTTGGATTTATCCGTCCACCTCTCCGAAAATTCCAAGTTGATTTATGGCATCGTATATTAGAGGTTTGGACAGATGCGGCCGTTGTAGCAGACTTCGTCAGATTCTCCCTCGTTTGCGATGGGTTTTTGATTGTGGGGATGCTCTTCCCTACAGGTGCAAGCCTGTGCAGTTAATTACGTTACCGCATCACGATAACCACTTTCTCCTGCTCCGGAAGTTCATTTCGTGTCGTGTGTGTTTTTATTTGTTTAGGTTGCCCGTGGATTGTATACGTAGATTAATTTATGTTGTCGCCCGTAGGGCGCGGATTAGTCTAAATCCATATATCTTAGATTTGGGTTTTGTTTGATTTAAGGATTGTTGATCTGTTTTGACATGAAGATCGACTTAAATGTTTGTGAGCAGTTGGGACTCGATTGGTTTTTTGTTAAGGATACATTAGTCCAATTTGAGACTAAGATCTACTTAACAGGGTGTTAGGATCTTTTTTGTTTCAGATCCAACAAGAGAGCATTTGAGCTCTGTTGTTTTAGTTTAAGGACGTTTTTGTCCCTTATCGCCATTTTGGAGGCAAAGTTATAGTTTGAGGACATTTCGGTCTGTAGATCAAAATTTTTGAGGTAAGGATTTAGTTTAAGGACGTTACGGTCCGTTGTCGCCATCTTGGAGACAATGTTGTAGTTTGAGGATATTTCAGTCTGTAGATCATCATTTTGGAGGTGAGGATTTAGTTTAAGGACGTTATAGTCCGGTGTTACCATCTTGGAGACAACGTTGTAGTTTGAGGATATTTCGGTCTGTAGATCACCATTTTTGAGGTGAGGATTTAGTTTAAGGACGTTACGGTCCGTTGTCACCATCTTGGAGACAACGTTGTAGTTTGAGAACATTTCGGTCTGTAGATCACCATTTTTGAGGTGATGATTTAGTTTAAGGACGTTACGGTCCGTCGTTTGTTTAAGGACGTTTCGGTCTGTAGATCACCATTTTTGAGATGAGGTTTGATTTAAGGTGTGCACGGAGTAATGGGCTTTCTTTTTCACCTGGAATCTCAGCTTGGGAAGTGCACCCAAAAGAAGTTGGCTGTCGGAACCCACCACTTTTCTGAAGACGTTGAGGAATTACAACGACATGTATCAGAGGTGTAAAGAGATGTACCCTTAAACCAATTCCCCTATTCGAGGAAAAAAAGGAGTTGGTGGTCAACCTAGAAATCATTAGTCGTATTTTGAGACTAAGATTTCCTCAGGGGATGGGGGATGAATATCGTTTTGGATATCATCAATTGATGGGTCATCAGTCATGTTTGAGACTGAGATCAGTTTGGGAAAACATGAGCACAGAGGCTCAGTTGATTTAGGGATCAATGAGGTTCTGACCTCAGGAAGATTTATCCCATTTGACTCTGGAGTTTGAGTCTCATAATGCTAAGCATTTCAGCACTCACGTGTTCCCACGTGAGGCTCTGAATCAGTGTTAAACACTGAACTTTGGAGGCGCGCACGTGTGAGCACGTGAGGCACTCCAAAGTGGGAGCTGTTCTCTGGGTTATATTCCACTTTTCTTTATAAGTGCTAAGCACCTGGTTATGTCCAGCACTCACGTGTTCCCACATGAGGCTCTGAGTCAGTGTTAAACACTGCACTTTGGAGGCGCTCATGTGTGGGCACGTGAGGCGCCCCAAATTGGGAGCTGTTCTTTGGGTTCTATCCCCTTTTTATATAGAAGTGTTAAACGCTTGATTGCTGTGGTGCTCATGTGCGAGCACGCGAGGCAGTTTGAATCTTTCCCTTTTTATTCATTAGCGACGCTCACGTGGAGCACGTGCGATCTTATTGTAGTATTACTAACGAATCACCAATCTTTCCTTCTGAGTGTTTGGAGATTTTAATCTCATGCTAGGATTTTAGAGGATCTCATGCCTCTTGTTTTGTAAGAATTAAATTCTTATTGTAGGGTTAAACCTTGATTTTCAGAGGAATTAAATTCCCATATATCTCTGTAAGAATTAAATTCTTTGAACTTAGTTCTTTCCCCTAGGTTTTTGAATCTGCATGACATAATTTTCCCGATGAGAATTAAATTCTCAACTTATGGGGAGATCTGCTTCTACAGATCTCAATCAGAGGAAGAACTAACTTCTTATGTGAAGGGTTAAACCCTTAGGAAGGTCAAGAAAAGATAGAACAATCTCTGTGTATTTCTTTTTTTTACCTAGAATGTTATGATGAAACAAGTCTTGTCTGAGACTTAAATTCTCTTTTTTTCCCTTTTTTTGTTTTCTCTCTCCTCTTTTTCTTCATCTGTGTTCTCTTTTTTCCTCCCTTTCTGTTTGCTCCTATTTATAGGAGAAGAAAAAGAATAAATTTGATAAGAAAATCCCTTATTGAGAGATCATGATTGATTTCATAATCAATCCAATTGTTCTGGTGAATTTTATTCACCGTTGGGTTTTTAATCCAAAAGCTTTCTGTTTAACAGAGAAGATTTCTTATTTGTTTTTAACCAGATTAGGAAATATTTTCCTAAGATATAATTTTATTCTATCATATGAATATCTTGTTAGTTTAATAAGATTCGAATTCTATTCTATCATAGAATTTTATTTATATGAATATCTTTTATAGAATTTTATTCTATCGGACGATCACCGTTGGATCTTTAATCCAAAGGTCTTTCGTTTAACAAAAAAGATCTTTCTAGTTTAAGAAAGATCAGGAAAATATTTCCCACATATATAAAATTTAATTCTATCAGATAGTTCATCCAAAATTCTTTATTAGAGAAGGATCTTTCTATATTAGAAAAATTTAAGGAAATATCTTCCAAATAGAGTTTTAATGTTTTTATTTAGAATTAATTCTATCAGTTTGGAAGGTGTTTAGGAACACTCACGTGCAGCACGTGATCCCAATGGAGTTAATCTTGGTTGCTTATATGCAACAGCATAAGAGTGTATCACGTGTTAACACGTGAGCCTTTTTGGCTTGCCATCTGTTTGAATGCAGCGCCTATATGCTTTGCATATAGGCGCTCACATGCTTACACGTGAGGCTCAATTTTAGCCTATCAATTGCTTAAACGTAACTCCTATAAGCTTTGCATATAGGTGCTCACGTGTGGGCACGTGAGGCTCCATTAGCCTAGTTGTTGTTTTAACTGCAGTGCTTATATGCGTTGCATATAGGCACTCACGTGTTAAACACGTGGGGCTCTTTTATTGGGGATCTTTCCCTCATCCTTTTTTTTATAAGGGAACAGTCTCAGTCTTCAACAGACCGAGCAAGAACCAAAATGAGCCCGTAAAAAGGCTCTTGATTGTTTTCCTCAATCAGAGCAAAGCTCTGTTCAAATTTTCAAAATTTGAAATGAAGCAGCGCTTCATAAAAGCGCCAGCAAGCAGCGCTCACGTGCAAAGTAAGAGCGCCGACGCTAAGAGCGCAAGCGCTAAGAGCGTCAGCGCTCTGAAGCAGCGCTCACGTGCAGAGCATGAGTGCGCTAGCGCTGGAACTAAATGTTCCCCACCGTTGGCTCAAAAGATCCAACACAGATGATAAATCATCAAGTTACCAGAATGAAATTCTGTTAAGAAAACATTCTTCGGAATCTTTCCAAACAAAAAGATTTTGCTCTGTAAATCAGAGCACCGTTGGATCAATGATCCAATGGTGATTAAAAATCACAATGGTGATTAAAAATCACAATGGTGCAGAATAAATTCTGCATGAGAAAAGATTTCTCAATTTTGTTAAAAACAAGAAGACTGTCTTCTGTAAAACAGAAGCCCTTGGATCAAAAATCCAACGGTGGGGAAATCCCCAAATCAATTAGAAAAAAGATCTCTTCAACTGATTCAACAAATCAGCTCACCCTATATAAGGACCCCAAGACTTCAAATCTCATATAGAGGAACCCCTCCATAAACTTTGAGAAATTTCAGAGAGAAGAACAAGCTCTCGGCAGGAGAAGAACTTTTCTTCAAGGTAAAAACAGGGAGATAAAAAATCTCATCAGAAAAAAACTTAGTTCTTATGCTAGATCATAGATCTTTAAGACAAATTGTCTTTCACAAAAGAGATTATAACATCTCATTATAAAAAGGGGGGAGAATAATTCAATTCTCTTAGGATCACAGATCCATAAAGGCAAAGCCTTTCACTAAGAAAATAAGATATTGAAACATCTCCTATAAAATAAGAACTTTGTTCTTAGATCCATGAGACGAAGTCTCTTATAAGAGAGAATTTAATTCTCAGAGCGCAAAACTGTCTAAAAAGAGCCTTAGCAATCCAAGTTTACAGAAGCGCTCTGCGCTCATTGTCTGGTGAACAACGCCAAGCGCACCACGTGCTCCTCACGTGTGCGTTATTTTAACAGAAGCGCTCTGCGCTCATTGTCTGGCGAACAGCGCCAAGCGCGCCACGTGCACCTCACGTGTGCGCTACATCACAAGAAGCGCCCTGCGCTCATTGTCTGGCAAACAGCGCCAAGTGCACCACGTGCTCCTCACGTATGCGCTGTTTTAACAGAAGCGCTCTGCGCTCATTGTCTGGCGAACAGCGCCAAGAGCGCCACGTGCTCCTCACATGTGCGCTACATCACAAGAAGCGCTCTGCGCTCATTGTCTGGCGCACAACGCCAAGCACACCATGTGCTCCTCACGTGTGCGCTACATCATAAGAAGCGCTCTGCGCTCATTGTCTGGCGCACAACACCAAGCGTACCACGTGCTCCTCACGTGTACGCTACCTAAACAGAAGCGCTCTGCGCTCATTGACTGGCGCTCAGCGCCAAGCGCGCCACGTGCTCCTCACGTGTGCACTGAGAGAACATAAACTGTTCTTTAAATGATAAATCCCAGAGCCATAATGAGTGCTCAGCATCCAATAAAAGACAAAAGTTGTCAGGACCAATGCTCAGCATTGCTAAATGCAAAAGGACTGAGCCTAATTAAATGTCCAACATTTCAGATGAATGGGCCGAGCCCAAGTTGGCCACAGATCTCCAATTCAGATTAATTGAGCCCATATGCTCATAAATCTTTGATCTTAGTCCCAAATTGGACTATAGATCTCCCAAATAATATTGGTTCAAGGGTACATCTCTTCACTCCTCTGATATTTGTCGTTGTAATCCTTCAACGTCTTCAGAAAGGTGACGAGTCCCGACAACCAGACATTTCACGGACTGTGGGGTCCTTAAACTCATGGACTATGATGTTCTTAAACTTTACAGACTATGATGTCTCTAAACTACTATGGACTGTGGGGTCCTTAAACTCATGGACTATGATGTCCTTAAACTTTACAGACTATGACGTCTTTAAACTGGACCGCAAAGTCCCTAAACTAAAACAATAGAGTCCAAATGCTCTTTTGTTGGATCTAAATAATCCTATTAAGTAGATCTTAGTCTAAAATTAGACTAACGTGTATTTAACAAACGTTAAGTTGATCTTAGTCTAAAAAATTAGACTAACGTATCCTTAACAAACGTTTAAGTTGATCTTAGTCTCAAATGAGATTAACGATCCTTAAAACCAACCCAAACCCAAATCTAAGAAAATTCGGATTTGGACTAATCCACGCCCTACGGGCGGCAACATAAATTCGTCTTCGTATACAATCCACGGGAAACCAAAAATAAAACAAACACACACGACACGAAGTGACCATCTAGAAAAGGAGAAAGTTGTTACCGCGATGCGGTAGTGTAATTAACTGCAGTGGCTTGCGCCTGCAGGGAAGAGCATCCCCACAATCAAAAACCCCTCAAATGAGGGGGAATCCGACGAAGTCTGCTACAACGGCCGCATCCGTCTAAACCTCCGATACATGATGCCATAAATCAACTTGGCATCTTCGGAGAGGTGGACGGATAAAACCAAATAGCATCTGCCCCCAAGTTCAGGCAAGACGTCAGTCTTTTCGGTCTTTCGGCGGAGAACTGATTCTGGCACGCCCGGTGGGACTCTTTTCCTCTTTCCACTCCACACTTCGTGTGTCGTGTTTGCGAACGAATCGCGGTTTGATATGGTTGCCCTTAGGTTCGAGGTACTAAGATCTGGTTTTGCTCCCGTGCAGAAAAAAGAACATCAATGGCCTCTAACTGTTCCAGCTGCAGAAACAACTCCCATTCCACCTCATCTGGAGGAGTAACCTACGGGCCCCAAGCGGCCTCCCTTTTCACAATGCCGGTGGAAAAAGTGACGCAAGTCACCACTGGGCTATTCTTCATGACCATGATCCCACCAACGAGCTTCAACGTTCAAATTCCATCACATGAAGCTCCAAAGAAGTCGGTCTTTGATCGGCTTACAACTACCGCGACCCCTTTCAACGGGTCGCCCAAGTCCAGTGCCTCAGTTTTCAGCAGATTGGGCCAAAGCTCAAGTGGGCCGATGAAAAAGCCCGCGATACATGAAGTGGCCATCCCGAAGCGGATATCCATTCCTGCTTCTGAAATCGTCAAGGCGGCTTCTGCTGCTAAAGGGTCGGTCTTCACAAGATTGGCCGTTTCATCTCCTACTCCACGCGAAGTCATGAAGGCTGCTTCCCCTATTCAAAAGTCGGCCTTCGCAAGACTGACTATCCCCTCTCAATGGACGTCAGTCTTTGATAGGCTAGCACCAATAACAGCCTCTCCTCAAAGCATGGGGCATGAAGAAGCTCATCCAACAGCGGAGGTGATCCCGGCCGCATGACATGCTCGACGACGCCACTGGCGCCGAGTGAGGAAAGCTGGGGGCAGTTCACCTTCTTGACTGACTCCGCCAGCTCCAACTGTGGAAGTATGCTGCTGTTCCAACTGGGAACAACTTTGAACCACTCAGGAGGGTCCGCAAGAACTCTCCGACTGCTGTGCTGAAAAGATCTCCTCCACCTATGGAGAACGTTACAAAGGTGAAGCTGGAGAAGCCCCCTTAGCGGCTGTCCTCTAAAATTTACAAGGTCCGGCGTCTAGTCCAAGACTCGGTGATTGATCAAGATTACTCCTGCCAACCGAAGAAGATAAAGGTTCGGCAAGAGAAGGACCACTCTGTCATACCACAGAAGGTTTCGTCTACCTGGGTGCTCGCTGCAACGGCCCCCTTAACATCACCAGTCCACAAAAAGAGAAGGCCGGAGAAGATCCCCGTGTCTGCGTCAAATGTCAAGGGCACTGAGCCTAAACGCCCTAAGTCTGGAGGCATGGTAGTGCATACCGTCTATATCACATCCGGAAAAGAGGATAGCCGTATCTCCACAGGTCATCGACCGCTTACGCAATCAGTGGCTAAGGCTCAGGAGCAATAACAACAAAAGCTCCAAGAGATGCTAACAACCATGGCCGCACTCACAGGACCAAAAGCAAGCCTGGAGACATCATCGGAGCAGCGTCGTGAGCAGGAAACAGATGCTGAATTCCTGCGGAACAAGCGGCCAACATAAAACAAATGGCCCTCCTATTCCAAGATATGGCGGGCATGATGATTCAGCCGGACCCTCCAGCCGAAGATCCTCCAGTAATAATTGAAGATGATAGAGGAGAGACATCAAATCCTCTGCCGGCTCTGTCAGCAGCTAAGGAGGAGACCATCTCCAAAGCCATGCTCGATGATTATATAGCTCAACAAATACGAGCTCATCAAGCGAATGAAGCAAACGGCCAAGTCGTCAGAACTGGGCGACCATATCTAGGATGGTACGATCAGATCAAGTATCCACCAGGATACATGATTCCTAAGTTTCACGTATACAAGTGGACAGGCAATCCCCATCAACATGTCGCTCAGTTCAGGACTCTCTGCGGAAATACCGGAGGTGACGACAAATTGTTACTTCGTCAGTTCGTCGGCAGCTTGGCGGAAACGGCCTTTGAGTGGTATTCATAGCTGCCCAACGACTCCGTCAAAACTTTTACAGAGATGGAATTGTTGTTCACCCAACGTTTCGTGAGCGCTAGCGAACGCACCCCAATCACAGCATTAATTAATGCCAGAGTGAAGCCGTGCGAGACATGGGTCCAGTACGCGATACGATGGCAAAATCTTTGGTCGAAGTGAGAGCAGAGCATCGAAGAAGCACCTGCAGTAGGCATGTTCGTAGGTACCCTCGATCCGCGGGCGACCATATCCCAGTTCATGATGTTTTTCAAGCCAACTACCTTTCAGACCCTGATTGATAAGCTGGCCCAAATGGACCAGATGGGTCATAAGCCTTCCTTTTCAAAGACAGAACCGCGGAACGAAAAGGGTAAAGGGAAAGCGACCTTTGTCGCCAATACTCAACAACAGCCGAGCAACTTAAACCCGGTTGTTCGCTAAAGCAACGTGCGTTCACGCCAATCCCTCGAAGAGAGACTGGGACGTCCTTATTCGTTTCCCCGGGATAAAACGAGGAGACTGTTCGAGCTGGCAGTGCGCAACATGCTCATCACCTTGCTGGATCTGAAATGCCCATTACAGCCCGGTGAGGCCAACAATCCTAATTACTGCCCCTACCACCGAGCAGTAGGCCATCCGATCGAAAATTGCTTCATCTTAAAAGGCTGGATTGAGGACCAATACCAATAAGGAAAATTCGCATTGTCAGAGAATTGGAAAGTATGCCCGCCTCAGCCGCACGCTCTTAAAAGGGGGGACACACCGGGGGCATCATGCTCTTTTGTCGAAGAAGCTCCATGGGGGGGTCGCTCTTTCAGCCAAAACGAAAAGAATGCTGAAGGATCTCCAAGCATGCCCAGCGATCAGGTGGAAAAGTCCGCTGGAACCCGAGGTTATTGAGGGGACGCTGAAACCGCGCCCAACGCTGAAAGTTGGTGATGATAGTCAAAACGCCCATGCCCAGCCATCAAAGTCTTCAAAGAAGAAGAAGAAGACCAAAAAGCCCGTGAAGCCTAATGACAAGCGCACAGACCTGCAAAAACATATTGACGCGCTGAAAGAATATAACCAGAAGGCACAAACTCCGGTCGCACTCCAAGAATTCCTCAACCATATCCTTGAAAATGGAGATGGCGATGAAGATGTGGGAGAAGACTCATCAGATGAATCTGAGGATTATGTGGCAAGCTACCACGTGATCTCTCACTTGTTAATAAACGGTGAAGAAGCTCCGGATGCAGAGAAACTGGGGGCAGATCCCGAACCGGAACTCCTAGGACCGTCAGACGAGATGATTGACGTATTCCTGAATGAGGCCCGTAAGAAAAGAAAAGCTGATCGAGAGCGCGAGCTGGCCATATTTGAAAAAGCCAAACGCCGGCAACTGGACGAAAGGGTAAAAACACTCCCACCAGATCAAACCACATCTGCCACCGGTAAAAGCAGGTTCAAGACAAGGAAACGATTCGCCAAAGCCATGTCGATGGGGATGAAGCTGCCACCTTCCGAAGGAAACACTCCTGGTGCGATACATCCCGACGAAACAGACGCACATCCAAACTACTGCTTGTACCATCGGAGGACTACACACCCTACTGAAGAGTGCAACGCCTTTAAAAACTGGTGGCAAGGATATGTTGCCCACCGGCAGCATTTCAAGCGAATGAAGCACAAGACGCGTTGAGAGCAGAAGAGCGCGACAGATGATCGCAAAAGAACTGCCGGCAATTGTCAGATGGTTGATAGCAAGGGATCGCAAGTTCTCACCTTCGGGAGCGATTCAGATGAAGAAATAGCCATCGGTCCTCTCTTTAAGGAATCCATCTCTGAAGCAGAAGAGATGAAGACCCGTGAGAACATTCAGCTGCGTAATCGCATGCTACCCGAAAAGAATTTTGGGCCCACAAACAAAGGGTCGAGTAAAAAAGATAAAGGGAAGGAAAAAGTCCATGAAGATATCTCCCTCGATGACTGAATCGTTGAAGAGCTGGCAGCCAAGGACCCGCCCAAGAAAAATAAGGTGGATTACAACGTTCTGGCACACCTGAGGAAAATACCCTCGCAGCTAAGCATTCTCGACGTCCTCCTGGTATCTAAAGAGGCGAGAGATTCTCTGATCAAGGCACTACAAGAACCTGACCAGTTTCAAGCTTTCCTTGCTGAAGAAAAGATGAAGGGTGAGCTGGAAGAAGTTCACACAGCCGACATCACCTTGCGACGAAGATCTCCTCCTCGGGACATGCGAGCATAACCGTCCCTGGTATGTCATCGGATACTGTCATGACATCAAGATAGGCAAAATCCTGGTCGACAATGGGTCCTCCGTCAACCTTCTCAATGTAAGGGTGTTGAAGGAGATATGCATGAGCGTTCAACACCTCGCTCGGGATAAAATCACTATCTCCGGATTCGACTCCCAGTCATCACGGACGCTCGGGTATGTAATTATGACGTTACGCTTTGGGCTGCTTGTCACTGACATCAAGTTTCACGTCATTAACGCCAAGACTTGCTATAACGCTTTGCTCGGCAGGCCTTGGTTACACGAGTACAACATCATCCCTGCTACACAATATCAGTGTATGAAGTATCTCAAGGATGGTCTCGAGTATACTGTGACAGGGGACCTGAACCCATTCTCCGTGAATGAAGTCCGCAAATACGAGGACGCAAAGTACTTCCTTCCAGACTTTGAAGATACGGAAAGATGCCATAAGCCGGAGAATAAGCAGAAAGCTATCACCGCTATCTCGTTCTTGGGGAGCGATATCGAAGAGGAGGAGGAGATAGTCTATTCAGGGCCACCCCAATGCAACAAGCCGGGGCCATCCACCCCTATTCTGGTCTTCGGCAGTGACTCTGAAGATGAGGTCAATGCAGTATTCTCGGCTCGTCCATCAGTGCAAGCCTTCACTGGAGATGATCAAAGTTTGCAGATCGCCATGGTTCCGCAAGAGCATTACAAAGAGCTCGATGCACTTGATACCTACAGTGTGCAAGAACTGCAGACGTTATACGTCCCTCCCAGGTGAAAAGATGAAAAGGCGATCCTCTTTTATCGGTCCGCTGAAACCAAAGTGGAAAAAGAAATCTGGCATGGCGCTGATTCTACGCTTGACTGGCTCTAACCCATCCGTCTGCCCAGATACTACATAGAAGGATTAAAAAGGCTATTGAGGCGCCAAGGCGTACCCTTGAAGAAGACTGCCGGTAAGCTCAGTTCTACAATAAAATCTGGAACGTCCCTGGAACTCAGCGAAAATTGCCCAACGGGAGAATGTAAACGATCGGGCTTGGATATGTTCAATCCAAGAAACGGGAGCGATTCCATGGCTGCTACGTTATACATGATTTCGATGAGGAAGGAGATGCTCTGTTAAAAGACACTGCAGTTGAACCAAAACGAGGTCCCGCCATGAAAGTGCTAAGTCCGTCATTCGAAGAACAGATGGACAAGTGTTCAGACTATAATATTGCATTTATCATTCCCCTATTCTTATCCTTTTTATAAATAAACAGGTACTCTTGACGCACGTTTGTTGCATATTGCAGGATACAGGTTTCTGGAGCAAATACAGTGAAAAAGACACAAAACAACAGAAAAAGGGACTTTGACCAACAAGCAGACCGATACTAGTCACGCCTAGTCAGAGAACAGTGCAAGGTCCAAAATGTCATGAGAACGGTTGAAAGATCGCTACAAATATTCACTGAAATATCTGAAGAATACCTAGAAGCCTAACAGAGAAAAGGACCATAGAAACAGAAAGCCAAGAAGCCCAGAAGAAAGCCCACAAAAGCTCACAGCCCAAGTCCACAGTTTGGCCGCGGATCCGCGGCCAAACCCTACCTGGAGCCGCGGATCCGCGGCCGTCTGATGCACGTGGCGGTGGATTCTTCTTCTGTTGCTGCGACGGTTCTGGTGTTGGGATTCTAAGGGGTCAAATCTGTAAATTCACATGCGCGAGAGTCTGTAGCCCTAGCTTTCCTATTTTCCTATAAATTGTAATTTTAGATCTAAAAATTGTATGCCTCTTTTCAATAAATAAAATTCAGAAATTATGGAAGTGACATTCAGATCTGTTCTTTATCGCTTGGAGGGAGCCATCACCATTAGTAAGTATTTTTCTTTTATTCTTTTAATGTTATTTCATCCCCTAATGAGCGAGTAGTCTCCTCGCTTGTTAGGGTTAGCCTTAGGGAAAGGGTTGAGAGATGAGATCTCTCACCCCTTTCAATGCCTAACCCATTAAGAACTCCATGCATGCGCGCACAACCGCTCCCTGCGGCACCCTACCCCTCGAGGTAACGGTGAACCGCAGTATAAAGGGCCGGTTGCGCGCGTTTTCTATGGGGGTTAGGGTAATTAACGATAAAGGAAGGATACGAATCTAGAGGAAGAAAACATCTTCCCAAAATAGTCGTATCCACTTTATCGATAATTACTATAACACCTAATGGATCTAAAATACGGCATTGAAAGCGGTGAGGAAACATCAATCTCCAAAACTTCCTCTAAGCCTAACCCTAGCAAGAATTTAAATTAGATTAATTAAGTTTTAGATCTAGATTTTTATAAAACCAAAACAACAAATAGAATCAACTCGTTAAGACACAATAAAGAAATTTACCCGTCTCTGTGGATCGACCCGCACTCACCGGCTAGCTGCGAAGCGACGCCGTTTCTGATTGCGGTACTTACAGTTTTTGAGAACAATCAAATGGCGCCGTTGCCGGGGACGGCGTAATCTTTCTTTTTTGTGAATTTTCGGGTTGATATAAATTATAAAAATTATAAAAATCTGAAAATATAAAAAAATACAAAAATTATCAACTTTGATCTGTTTGAAGGGTGTATCTTTTGAATCTTGCAGGAACAGCGAAAAATTGAGGATCTGGAATTTTACAGAGGGCAAATAAAAATTTGGTACATCAGAACAGAGAGGGAAGATCACAACAGAGACACAAAAATTTTTTGAGCCACTGATCTACTCATCTTGCCGCGTTTCCGCCGCATAGGGGGGTCACAAGCCGCGGATCCGCGCTCCTCCTTCCACGTCAGCGCACCAACTTTTGTGGGTTTGTCTCTCTTTCTTCCCTCTGCAACCTAAAGTATGTCTCTCTGTAAAATGTTTTCTGCAGGAATTCTTTGCGTAAAGAGTCTTTCTCCCCCTTCTAAATAACAGATTTCTGCAGGTTTCTTTGCGCCGCGCTAAAAATTTTGATTGCAAGTGATTTTATTTGTTTTGCATAATTTAACCGGACTCTAAGGGGCTAATTGACCAATCTCAGATTGGGTGGGGATTTCATCACCCTTCCCAGGACCCCAGAAAACACCTAAGCATTTTGCATCGACCACTTTTAATTAAAAAAGATTAGACTCAGACCTAAGGACAGCGAGCTTAATAGGAAAAGGACTAGGGTAGGCATCAACCGTTTATCCTAACCGACATTGCGGTGTCTAGGCTAGTGGTTTTTAATTAGGCCCACTGTAGTGGTGGTTCCTTCCCACTTACCTGGCCGTATTTGTCCGTGAAGAGGCGGTTTGAGGTCTATTTCTAGCCCTAGTTAGGAGCTGTCTAGTAGACCTAGGCAACCCTAGATCTAGGCCTGATTGTGCATGTGTGGTTGATTCAGTTGTGTCACGAGTCCATTTTCTAAAACCTTATTGCAAAACTCTCCAATAAAAAAAATTTAAAGAAAAATCTTTTAAAAACTTGCAAAAATTTTGTCGCTTAGAAATCCTTGCATTTTTCTATCATGGGTACCCCACATCATAAATCTCTTGCCGAATCTTGGTATCCCGAACCTAACTTTGCGTCGTTCGTCAATTGTTTCGGTCAATTTAAAAACGATCCCTCCTTGCCAAAAATTTCGTTGAAAGATCAAATAGAGGCGTCTAGGAGAAATAGTTTGACTTTTCAACCCACTTTGTGTCAACCGAGTCAACCTTTACAACCTACATATGTTGATACCACTTCTTCAAGTCCTTCTGTCACTCCTAGGCCGATGTCCATTGCTGAGCATATTGCTCAATCTCGCAGTCGATCTTTCACCCCTCTCCACTCATCTAGTTTTAGGGATCCGCACAATTATTCACCTTCTTATCCATATGTTGACCCTACTCCTACCCAACCACCCACTTCCTACCAGTCATACCCGACTTTCCCACCTTCACTAGACACTGTTTCGACACAGCCATTAGGGAGTTTCACATATCCAACCAAGTTTGAATCTTTTACTGAAACCCCCTCACCACCTAAGTCTAGTTTGGAAGAGTCGTTGGAAGCATATATTGCTGCAACAAATAAAATGATGAGGACAATGGAAGCATCCATGGCCGCCCTTACGCAACCTAGTGAACCGGTAGCTAGTGTCCCGCTAGCTCCGAATTTTTCAATGTATAAGGCGGCAGTTGGACAGGGTGAGAATGAGAGAGGATTTTTAAATCAAACCTACCCTTACCCAATTGAAGCCCACAACTCCGGTTTTCCATCGATTGTTCCAAATGATTCACCAGTTGAAAATAAAAATGAGTTGTGCGATTTTGTAGTGTTTGATTTGCCAAATTGTGAGGAACCCCTTTCAAGTGAAACCGCACCTAATCCTTTCGATCTTTACACCTCCACTCTAGAACCTACATTGATAAATATCCATGCTGTGGATGAAGTGTCTAAAGAAATTGATTTTCACTTGATTGAGGATATAGACGCCGGGAATATTTCGGATGATGAACCTGTCGATTTAATAGAAATTTTATGTTCAAATCATCATCCTGAGTTATTAAATGTTTTCCCCGAATCTCATATGCGTCTAGATTTTGATGATAATGGCATGGATGAATTAAATATTGAGGATAATACTGAGGAGAGTCTTGAGGATAATATCGAGGTTGAACCATTTTTATTTGATGTGTCAGATTTTCCAATTCAGCCTCCTGAACCTTTGACTGTTATATCACCCTCCCTCCTTCCTATTGTTCCGACCGAACAAATGACCGTTACGCTTTCATCTCCTATACCAAGTTCGGCGTACCCATGTTTTCTTACGAATCTTGAGGGATTTGATCCCATTTCCCGACGGGTTGGTAGGTTAGCGCAATAGCTTTTAACACATCGTTCATCACATATTGCGCTAATTTATTCACTCGATTTACACCCTCAAGATCGTACTCCACTTCTTTCTCCTTTCCGCCATTCTTCTCCTCCACCGAGACCGTTATCTACCCCTCTTCCAACACGGTCTCGCGTGTTTCTCATTTCTTTTCTTTCCATCCCATTCTTGCACCAACTCCACCATTACCATGATAAGATTTTTGAATGGTTGGTGCTAACTTTTAGCTTGTGCAAGGCCAAGCTTAAGTTTGGGGGAATCTTTGTATATATGTAAATATTTTTGTTTTCTTTAAAATAAAAAAATAAAAAAAAAATTCAAAACATAAAAAAACTATAAATAAATAAGCAGGGGATTATCGGTATTTTGACCCTCTTGGTTTAGCATGACAGTGAGGACACTGTCAAGTTCAAGTTTGGGGGTATGCTCGGTACGTCTTCTTCCTTCGCATTCATTTGTACATATTTTTGCATTTGCATACTTATTTGAAAACCCATAAAAATTTGAAAAATTTGAAAAATTATAAAAATTAATGTATTCAATTTTGGCTAATTGACTTGAGTTTTACTAATAGGTTAACTGGTTAGGAACAACTAGATCTTAGACTTAGTGAATTAAAAACCCTAAAAATAACATTTCTTAAAGTTTAACGGTAGAAAGTATATGCCTTGTAGTTTATTTAGAAATAGGCAAATTTTGGGTTCACTTCTTGGGCTAAGTCGAAACAAGGAAAGAGTATTGATGTTCTAATTAAAGTATAAGTTTGAAAGATAGTTCCTAGCTTAAGTCTAAATTCTGAAAATGTATACCCTACAATTTGCACATTCACGCACCTTGAAACTTGGAATAGTAGAAGAGACCTTGAAATGCTCTTGTCTAAAGTCCTTAGTGCAATGAAAATGAAAAAATATATATGTGTGAATAAAGAATAAAAAAATGGACACTGGTTCTTGTGATTACCTAAGGCTGTAAAAAAATAGAAAAATATTTAGCGAGGGTGCCTTATCACCTAGTGCCTTAGACCAACTGGTTTGGGAGTCACTGCTAAAGCCTTGGGTGTTGCAAGGACTAGGAAGTACGCTTTAAAGTGCAAACGCATTTTGTAATCGGTCGTTGGTACCTCAAGAAGTATTAACGGTCGCATGAAGGATGTGTAAGCAAATTTCATTCACCAACTAATTAGTACTTTGGACAACGGACGAGAGCATGATTACTTGATTTGAATTTCCAAGTGTAGGGGTGATTTATACACACACGTAGGGGTATGTGATTGGAATTTAGATAAAAGAGAGGAATGAAGAATAGAACTTGTATCTTTAGTAGAGTTGATAGAAATTCCTAAGTGGAGATGGAACCCTAGAAGGAAAACTTAAGAGATGCCGAAAGCTAAATAGGTCTACATAACATATATAATCTTAAGTTAAATAATGAGGAAGCGTGAAGAATATGGGTGGATAATTTACAAGTATAAGATAATAGAATTCCTTGTTAGAAAACCTAATTGGAGAACAAAAGTCAATGGGCCGAGTTGATAGGATTTTGTGGGTGTAATCCGCTGAAAACCCTCAGGAGACAACACTCCTCCTACTAGGGACACCTAGAGGTTTAACGGCTTGTTGCACGTGCTCAGTGCAATCGCGTTTCCCTGCGAAAGTGCGGTTAGGATTTTAGTGAATAAATAATAAGTTTGCTCGAGGACGAGCAAAAGGTAAGTTTGGGGGTATTTGTTTAGACTATAATATTGCATTTATCATTCCCCTATTCTTATCCTTTTTATAAATAAACAGGTACTCTTGACGCACGTTTGTTGCATATTGCAGGATACAGGTTTCTGGAGCAAATACAGTGAAAAAGACACAAAACAACAGAAAAATGGACTTTTAACCAACAAGCAGACCGATACTAGTCACGCCTAGTCAGAGAACAGTGCAAGGTCCAAAATGTCATGAGAACGGTTGAAAGATCGCTACAAATATTCACTGAAATATCTGAAGAATACCTAGAAGCCTAACAGAGAAAAGGACCATAGAAACAGAAAGCCAAGAAGCCCAGAAGAAAGCCCACAAAAGCCCACAGCCCAAGTCCACAGTTTGGCCGCGGATCCGCGGCCAAACCCTACCTGGAGCCGCGGATCCGCGGCCGTCTGATGCACGTGGCGGTGGATTCTTCTTCTGTTGCTGCGACGGTTCTGGTGTTGGGATTCTAAGGGGTCAAATCTGTAAATTCACATGCGCGAGAGTCTGTAGCCCTAGCTTTCCTATTTTCCTATAAATTGTAATTTTAGATCTAAAAATTGTATGCCTCTTTTCAATAAATAAAATTCAGAAATTATGGAAGTGACATTCAGATCTGTTCTTTATCGCTTGGAGGGAGCCATCACCATTAGTAAGTATTTTTCTTTTATTCTTTTAATGTTATTTCATCCCCTAATGAGCGAGTAGTCTCCTCGCTTGTTAGGGTTAGCCTTAGGGAAAGGGTTGAGAGATGAGATCTCTCACCCCTTTCAATGCCTAACCCATTAAGAACTCCATGCATGCGCGCACAACCGCTCCCTGCGGCACCCTACCCCTCGAGGTAACGGTGAACCGCAGTATAAAGGGCCGGTTGCGCGCGTTTTCCATGGGGGTTAGGGTAATTAACGATAAAGGAAGGATACGAATCTAGAGGAAGAAAACATCTTCCCAAAAGAGTCGTATCCACTTTATCGATAATTACTATAACACCTAATGGATCTAAAATACGGCATTGAAAGCGGTGAGGAAACATCAATCTCCAAAACTTCCTCTAAGCCTAACCCTAGCAAGAATTTAAATTAGATTAATTAAGTTTTAGATCTAGATTTTTATAAAACCAAAACAACAAATAGAATCAACTCGTTAAGACACAATAAAGAAATTTACCCGTCTCTGTGGATCGACCCGCACTCACCGGCTAGCTGCGAAGCGACGCCGTTTCTGATTGCGGTACTTACAGTTTTTGAGAACAATCAACAAGCTAATAGGGGAAGCGGGTCAAAAGGTCCGGGATGACCATAGCCGCGAAATGGCCATTTATGAGAAAGCCAGAACGCAGCGCCTCCTTCAGCAGGCTACAAAAAATGACAATGCCCTTCGTCGCCAGCCTGTCACAAGGATGACTCAACGCGAAGGCAAAAAACAACTGAAGAACGGAAAAAAACGTTCGACAGCAGCAAAGCGGGTCCAAGAAGTAACGCGATCGAAAACTAAGCAGCCGGGATCCGTTTCTTATAAAGAAGATGGGTCGAGCATATTCTTTTCCCCAAGACAAGACAAGGAAGATATTCGATCTTGTCATAAAACATCAGATGATAACACTCCCGGAGTCCAAGCATCCCGAGCAAGCAGGCGAGGTCTCTCACCCAGACTATTGCTCCTATCACCGAGCGATAGGACATCCTCTCGAAGATTGCTTCACATTCAAAGACTGGGTAAAAGACCAGTATCAGCAAGGCAGGTTCGCTTTATCCAGCAGTTGGAGGTTAACCCCGCCACAGAAGCATGAACCGAAAGACACGTATGCAGTGAGAGTAGAGCCGGATCAACATCGGTCTTGGAAGCGATCTCGTACCTGTCACGTAATAACGCCGACAAGAGAAGGAGTACGCGAGGATATGGATGACCTCTCCTGGTGCTTCGAAAATGAGGATGAAGATGAGTTGATCTCAGAACTTCCACCGGCGCCAAAAGAGCTGGAAGATGGGATACACACTACTGCAGATAACCTCAGAAAAATCGACTTGGGAACGGCAAACGACCCACGGCCGACGTTCGTCAGTGAGTTGTTGTCTGAAGAAAAGGTGGATACGCTCAAAGATGTGCCATGCAGTATAAAGACTGCTTTGCATGGAACTATTCCGAGATGCCAGGATTAGATCCAGAAATAGCCGTCCACAAATTGGCGATTTCTCCAGACATCAAGCCAATCAAACAAGCGCCAAGAAGAATGCGGCTTGAACTTGAAATGAGCATCGATGCTGAGGTCAAGAAGCTAATCGACTTCGGATTCATCCAAGAGGTTCAGTATCCTGACTGGATCGCCAACATCGTCCCAGTGATGAAGAAAAATAGGACACGCATCTGCGTAGACTTTCGGGACCTCAACAAAGTATGTCTGAAGGACGACTTTCCCGTACCGGTCACCGAGCTGATGATAGAAAACACGTCCACTCACGAAGTCTTCTCCTTCATGGACGGCTCATCAGGATACAGTCAAATAAAGATGCATCCTGAAGACCAGAAGCACCGCTTTTCGGACTCCTCTGGGCATATTCTGTTACAAAGTGATGCCTTTCGGCTTGAAGAACGCCGGCGCTACCTATCAGAGGGCCATGACGAAGATTTTCGATGACCTCATACATGAAGTCGTCGATTGCTATATCGACGACCTCGTGATAAAAAGCAAATCGCACGAGGAGCATTGGGAGCTTCTAAAAATTGTGTTCCAACGTCTTCGGAAATACAACTTGAAGATGAACCCTCTCAAATGCGCATTCGGAGTTTCCTCAGACAAATTCCTGGGATTCATCGTACGACACCGGGGCATCGAAATAGACCCATCAAAGATCAAGGCGATCATGAAAATGCCTCCGCCAAGAACTCTCAAGAACCTGCGGTCTCTCCAAGGGAAGCTCACGTATATTCGGCGGTTCATAGCCAATCTTTCCGGCAAATGCCGTCCCTACAGTGACTTGATGAAGAAGGGGGCCCCTTTCGTCTGGGATTGCAACTGCCTAAATGCACTGGACGAAATCAAGAAACACCTGCAGAATCCGCTGGTACTGACCGCTCCGGTTAAAGGAAATCCCCTCATTCTGTACACAACCGCCCTTGAGGGTTCTTTAGGCGCGCTATGGGCACAGGAGAACGACCAAGGGAAGGAGAGAGCCCTCTATTATTTGAGTTGAGTTCTCCTGGGGGCAGAAAACAATTACTCCCCCATTGAAAAACACTGCTTGGCGTTGATCTTCACGATAACGAAGCTCAGGCATTATGCTTTGGCGCATGAGGTCCATCTCATATCAAAAGTGGATCCTCTCAAATATTTAATGTCAAGAGCCATATTAACGGGACGACTCGCTAAATGGGCCCTCCTCTTGATGGAGTTCTCGATAACATATCGTCCTCTGAAGGCAGTGAAAGGACATGCCATCGCCGACTTCCTCGCCGAGCATCCAATACCGGCCGACTCTCCCTTGAACTGTGAATTGCCAGACGAGCACGCGTTTGACACGATCGATGGGGAGAAAGGAGAGAGTAACACCCGGTGGGAACTCTACTCTGACGGGGCATCTTCCATGAAGAAGCGAAAGCACAACACCCCTATAATCAAATCTGGGGTGGGCCTCATCTTCGTGACTCCATAAGGAGGGATAATGCATTTTGCCTTTTCCTTGACAGAGCCGAGGACAAACAATGAAGCCGAATATGAAGCTCTGATAGCAGGTCTTGAGATCGTTGTCGACATGGGAATTGAAAACCTCCTCATATACGGAGACTCCCAACTGGTCGTTAGTCAAGTAAATGGCGACTATCAAACGTGCAAACCGGAGTTGGTAAAGTACAGTGAGAGAGTGCAATAACTGCTGACCCGAATCCCTTCCTACGCCCTGGAAAGCATACCGCGAGCGGAGAATAGCAAAGCGGATGCGTTAGCTAAACTCGCTAAAGAACTGGCTGACGAAAACCTTGATGACGTAAGGATCGTGGTACAAAGCTGTCGGGTTCTTGCACCGGCAGAAATATCTCCGGGGTCGTTTGAAGAAAAGGGCAGCAACCAAGCACATGGCCCTACAAACAAAATGTTAGTTATGTATATGCCCTAAAGGCCATTGTTGTATATATGATGTATATTATGATGGATGCTTGGATATATACAGAGAGGACTTTCTTGCTCGTCATGATAGTATGCTATTTGGTTTCACTTTATCTTAACATGTTGACTTTTATTGGTTTACTGTCTTACTCTCACATGTTGATAAAGCCCTTAGGATATGTACTCGACTACTGGGATTATGATGAGATCATACAAGTGGGGCCACGGTAGTCGATGAGTACATCCTATAAATGTTCCTAGTCGAGGGTATATCGAGACGGGGCATCGATACACCAGAGTAGACTAGCGTATACGCATCTTGACCCATATGATGGGAGATGGATGATCCCATATCCATCGGTGTTTGACATCAAGGATGGTGTATGGGTGCTCAGTGGAGACTGGGTACACTGGACGGACTCGCCGAGAACTCCCAGATGGTGATATACCACACGTCAGATGGCAGTTCTCCGGTGACACTGGTACAGGGTAGTCTGTAGACCCGAGATCGTCATAGAGTATTGTGTGATTCCCACTGTGCTTTGATTTCCACCTTACCACGTCCAAGAGGGCGTGCAAAACGGTGGCTTTTGGGTACAGTCCCGAATCATATGGAGGCAATGAGCGATAGGAGGGGATTCGTCTCTCCTGGTATAGGGAGTTGATGTTGTGCTGTGTTCGATTGGCTATAACTGGAAGTCCCTGGCCAGGGCTGATATAGAGATATATTGGTAAGTGTTACCAGTAGTTTCTCGACCTGTTATGAGCCTCACATCGACACGACTTATCGGTTACTGGGGTCTGACGTATACCACCCCTAGACTTAATATACGACATATCAGACGAACAGACCGGACTGTACGGGAGTGTTACTGATTGGATTCACAGGAGAACGGACATGCTAGCTTTTTGATCTTCTGATCGCTCAATACCTGGGTGGCTGTTACGTTTAGCTGACCGCTTGCAGCTTGTGGGTGTTTGATATGATCATCACCTGCTACCGGCGTATTGACGATTCTTTAGAGTCCTACACAGAGGTTTCTTGGCTCAGGCAAAACGGAGTAGAGGCACATATGAGATATGTGCAGGACCGAGGATAATGCGATATTAGATACCGTATTTTATTCTCGCGATATTTAGATATGAACCGGGACATCGGATCAAGTGTTGATTCGATGAATCGGTACATGATATATTAGTCGGTTATATTCGATATAGCCGGATCGTCGGATCAAGTATTGAATCGATGATTTAATGTATAATGATATATATGATATATTGTATTACATTATCTAATATTGGCTCGCTTTATTATTTCATTTTCTCACCGGATTAATACATTGATATATATGCGATATATGTTAATTGTATTATTTTCTTTTATTGCAAATATATAATATATATGTGATATATATTATTGTGACATGATATGATTTATTATGAAACCTGTTTAAGGATGATAAAAAGAGATTAGGGTTTGATTAGGGTTAGCTCTTTCTTGATTATTCTAGAAGGGTTTCCTTTTTGTCTTGGTTAAGATATTATGGTTGATACTTATCCTTAACCTAACCAAACCCTAGCTCTAGTTTATTCTCTACAAAGGTTAAGCCTATCATCCTTGACCATGGTTCTATATCAATCATATATTCTTATCTACTATTCATCACAAAAGGATTGATCTCATTATTTTTCATCTTCTTCTCTCTTGAGTTTTTGAGAGAGCTCACTAGAAATTCCTTTTGTGATGATTTCTTGTGAGAAATTGAATTAAAAAGATAGCATAAATACTACTCCATCATCATCCTCATCTAATCTAGCCCATTAGATTAGGGTGTTCATCTCATTAGAGTAAGAGAGCTTGGGTTATAGCAACTTCGACGTAGATCATCGGAGAAGCGGAACAATACAAGCTAGCATGGATTGTTCGAGTCGTGGAGCCTCTCTTGAGTCTGGGAGATCGTGGATCACGGCGAAGGGACTTCTACTCGGAGCTTGTGAAGTGAAGGAGCGGACTACGAAGGTTGTAATCCCTCACACTTAGGTTTAAAGATGTTATCTTGCATGTTAAACCCTAATAATCTAGCAAAGATCCCGGCTTTGGGTTGTTCGGCACATCTAAAATTTTATTTGGGCATGTTTGATGCTTTATGAATCTTCACAAGAGTTCTTAGGAACCCTACAGTGGTATCAGAGCCTAGCTAGAGCATTAGACGACGTGTTTACGAAGTTAAAACTGCGATCGAATCCGAACCGACGAAAATGAACCCCTCTCTGGATATTTTTCAAAAATGCGATTTTTTCTGAATTAAAAATACCTGAAAAATACAGTAGACAAAAATAAGAATAACTGTGAAATACGAGGAAGTGATTCGTACAGACAGCCGCGGAATCGCGGCCGTACCCTGCTTGGACCGCGGTTCCGCGGCAGTACTGCTTGATGTGACTGTTTTAATTCCACAGTAATTCTTAATAAATGCTTATATAGTTTCTGGTATTTTTATTTTGACTCAAGGGTTGAGTATTCTGGGGTTTATTTTGTAATCGTAGATTCGATCGGAAAATTTAAATTCGTTATTATTTCCGGATATTTAGAAACTGTTAAAATGTTCGAACGGATATCATTAACTCATTTTTTCCCGGCACGAAAAACTTTCAAGTGTTGAATTTTTTATCGGGTTTAAATCTTTCGGAAAAATGTGCAAGTAACACGGTGGACCCTCTAGAAGACAACAAACCTTAACTCGATTATGTGACCGTCTTGAACTGCCTTTTGAACCTTTGGGTTTGGGGCAGTACGGCGTGCCACATGTGAGGCGTTGGTTTGACCCTTCTACGGCTGGATCACTGGTACTGTGACATATTCTGGGATTGTTTTAACTCCGCTCAAGTGTTGAGCACTTTAGGAAATTTTGGGTATTTGATTATCTGTTCGAAAAGTTTAATACTGTCTATTTATCTGGAATGTGATACAATATGTGGAATTCATAGAGTTATGCATGAAATGCGACGTATGTGATATTTCGGATTTACGATGTCTAAAGTGATTGTGGATTCCAAATATTGTAGTTTTATAATTTCTTTTCTATGACCGTAAGTGTAGTATGTAGTTGTATTGCCGGTTTTCGTTGCTATACGACAACGACGATCGGTGTATGCATACTTACTTACGTTGATGATATGTGATATTATGTGTTGCTGTGATATGTTATATTGGATCGTCGTGTTCTGAATAGCCGGGGTTTTTATGTGAGATGAGTTTTTTTTTATTTTCATTCATGTAAAATTCAATTGTATGTAATATTCTTTTATTGGGGCACTTCCGGGATGAGGTTGATGTAACCCTTGTATATTATTTACTTTTCCGCATTAGGTAGACCCAAGAAGGGGAGCACAAGTAACCGGGTTCTAGGGTCCAGTGGGAGGCCATCTCGAGGAGTCAAGACCGGGTCTCCTAACCCTAGAATTGGCAGTGTTACTTGTCGCTTTCGTAGGGGTCTTAGGATGTGGGTTTGGCTATTCATCGCGACCGTGGAATCCGTGTTTTATACAGGCTCGTATTGAAAACACGGACGTCCTAGTATATCCAATATTTCATATATGTTCTTCTGCTGCAATGTTTTGTGATGAGATCATATTACTGCCTGAGACGAATGCTTATATATATATATATATATATGCTGATATATAAATATTACTGCTTTCGTTTCTTCTGTGATGCTTAGGAAGCATAAGCTGATGGGATTTTTATTAATGAGATTAATAAAAGGAAAAGAAACCTAAAAGATGTTGTAGAATCAAAACTTTATAAAAAGGGTAACTACAGCTTTGCTTTGCATAGCGGTATATATGATATACCTTGCACCTTATTCGATGAGGAAAGATCCGAGATCCCTTCACCGGGAGTGACCTCTTTAGCGAAACTGGCAGATGCTACAAAACTCGGTTTGTCTTTTGATTGCTTTTAGAGTTTTGCTTTGCACAGTGATATATATGATATATCCTGCACCTTATTCGATGAGGAAAGAGCCGAGATCCCTTCACCGGGAGTGATCTCTTTAGCAAAACTGATGAAAGCCTAAAAAACACTCCATTTCAAAATTTCACATGATTCTACGACGCTATCAAGTTCATTATGCTCATGGTTTTCTGAAAAACCTGCGTAGCCCTCCGTCATTTCAGATAAAGACTAGTTAGTATTCGTGCTACGTTTGTTGACTATGTTAAGGCGTAGTGTGCGGTAGCTAATTAGTACTTATCTGCTAAAACATGAGATGTGATTGGATTAGGGTAGTTGTACGACTTTGTTGACTATGTTAAGGGTCGTGCAGGTGGGTTTAATTCAATCGGGAAATGACGGGTTGAACTTGGCTAGCAATTATGATTTGTTGACTATGTTAAGGTCATAAATTGCTAGGGGCAAAATATTATCGGGAATTTCAAGTGTTGAAATTTGCAATGAGATTGCATACCTCCTATGAGATAGTTGGATCCCGATACCCACTGCGAGTAAGGGTTACTCCTAGGAGAGTTTTACACAGGACAATTAGCCGATCAAGTAGGTGTCTAGAAAAGTGTTAACGGGGTTACGCCTCTGGGAAAACGAGGTTTACTTTAATTAGGTCCATGCGAAAGCACGGGGAACCTCCCTCAAGTACCGACACTGATCTGGCTGAAAGATTGACGAAATTGTAGGGTGTAATTAATCCCGGCTAATCTTACCTTTTAGGTTTGAAGGTAGATTTGATAAAAACAGTGGGAGACATCCTGATTAGATAAGATAATAACCAATCTAATCTTGCAAGAGCATACGCTAAAGTGTTTTCTTCTCTCTCTCCAGGTAGCGACCATGTCAGGCCATAATCAAGATAATAATATGGATGTATTGACAGAACCCGCTTATTATACTGAGCAGGAAAACGTTGGACCCGTTCTTTCTTATAAGAGTTATAAGACTGAACAGGAAACATGAGAATATCTGGATTCTCACGCCGCCCAAAAGAACATGCATGTTGATGCATCTTCTTCAGGTGTGTTAGTTATTGAGAACTGTTTCTCAGTTCACCCTACGTACTGGGTATTAGATACCGGATCGGGATCCCACATATGTAAATTGTTACATGGGCTACGAAAAGGTAGAGAACTGGGAAAAGGTGATCATTCTGTTCAAGTAGGAAACGGTGCAAGTATTGCAGCCAAAGCAGTTGGTGAATATCACCTTGTATTGCTAAGTCGTAATACACTGATTCTAAATGAGTGCTATTATATACCGAACATGATGTGCAACATTATATCAGTCTCTTTATTAAGTAAAGAAGGTTATAATTTTGTAGTAAAGGATAATGTTATGAACATATTCCTAGATCAAAAGTTGATTGCATCAGGCTCGTTACATAATGGCATATTCATTCTAAATCAGAATACAGTCCTCAATATACAAAACACACATAAGAGGAAAAGTTCAGAAATGAACGAATCCTTTTTGTGGCATTGTAGACTTGGTCATATCAATGCGACACGACTGGCTAAGTTACATAAGGATGGTTATTTGAATCCGTTCAAATTATCATCTTATGATACTTGCCATTCATATCTCAAAGGAAAAATGACCAAAGCTCCGTTTAGTGGACATGGAGAAAGAGTTACTGAACTCTTAGGACTGGTACATAGTGATGTATGCGGTCCCATGTCTACGCATGCCAGGAACGGTTCTTCCTACTTCATTACATTCACTGACGATCTCTCTAGATTCGGACATGTGTTCCTGATGAAACACAAGTCTGAAGCTTTTGAGAAATTCAGAGAATATAAGCACGAAGTAGAGAATCAAACGGGCAAAAGTATTAAGATTCTTCGATCTGATCGAGGAGGTGAATACTTAAGAAATGAGTTCCTAGATTATCTAAAAGAGAATGGGATTCTCTCTCAGCTTACTCCTCCTTATACACCACAGCACAACGGTGTATCGGAACGGAGGAATCACACTCTATTAGATATGGTGCACTCTATGATGAGCGAGGCTGAGTTGCCTATTTCCTTCTGGGGTTATGCGCTTGAGACAGCAGCATACCTATTGAATCAAGTTCCGTCTAAATCTGTGCCTACCACACCATATGAGATATGGAGTGGGAAGAGACCATATTTTAAACGAGTTAAGATATGGGGTTGTCCGGCCTATGTCAAAAGGCAAAATCCAGACAAACTCGAGGCACGGTCAGTTCTTTGCAAGTTTGTGGGATATCCTAAGAATTCCTAAGGATATTTTTTCTACCACGCTGAAGAACAAAAAGTGTTTGTTTCTCAATATGCCACCTTTTTGGAAAAGAAATTTCTTGCAAAAGAAATTAGTGGCTAAGAGGTAGAGCTGGAAGAGGTTCCAGAAACACAAATTGCAACTGAAGATTTAGTAGAACCAGAGGATTCAGTAGTACCCGACGAACCCCAGCCTCTCCGCCGATCTAGTAGGGTTTCTCGTCCACCTAAGAGATACTACGGTTTTCTCATTGATGGTGGAAGCGAGGATTGCATCATGGAAGATGATGACCTGACTATTTTCGAACAGGCCATCACGAGTGGTGGCTCTGTGAAATGGCTGGATGCAATGCGATCTGAGATGGAATCCATGTACACCAATAAAGTATGGATTTTAGAAAATGCTCCTGAAGGGGTAAAACCCATTTGGAGCAAGTGGATTTTTAAAAAGAAAATTGGTGTAGATGGAAAGGTTGAGACTTTCAAAGCTAGACTTGTAGCAAAGGGTTTTCGTCAACGACCAGGTGTGGATTATGACGAAACCTTTTCTCCAGTGGCTATGCTTAACTCCATCCGGATCTTACTTGCCATTGCTGCATACCATGACTACGAAATCTGGCAAATGGATGTTAAGACCGCCTTTCTAAATGGTGATTTAGAAGAGTGCGTGTACATGACTCAGCCAGAGGGCTTCGTAGATAGTGGGAGCAGCGGAAAGGTGTGCAAACTGCTTAAATCCATTTATGGGTTAAAGCAAGCATTGCGGAGTTGGAACATCTGTTTTGATGTTGTAGTTAAAGAGTTTGACTTCATCAAAAATATAGATGAACCTTGTATCTATAAGAAGGTGGAAGAGAGTAAGGTTGTCTTCCTCATATTCTACGTGGATGACATACTCTTGATAGGAAATGATATTCCTATGCTGCAATCAGTCAAGCTCTTCTTATCATAAAGATTCTCAATGAAAGATCTAGGTGATGCATCCTGTATATTGGGGATTAGGATCTATAGAGATAGATCCAAAAGGATACTGGGATTGTCCCAATCCGGGTACATTGACACCATACTAAAGAGGTTTAGTATGGAAGAATCCAAGCGTGGGAACCAACCCACGATCTCTGGACTCACTCTCTCCAAAGAGATGTCTCCCAAGACTGATTTGGAGAGAGCTCGCATGCAAGGGATACCCTATGCTTCGGCAGTAGGCTCTATCATGTATGCGATGCTATGTACCAGACTCGATGTAGCATACTCACTAAGTGTAGTGAGTCGGTATCAAGCAGATCCTGGAGAGAGTCACTGGACAGCTGTGAAGAACATTCTCAAGTACTTACGAAGGACTAGAGACATGTTCTTGGTGTATGGTAACGGAGAACTCCAGGTGGAGTCCTTTACCGATTCCATCTTCCAAAGTGATAAGGACGACTCTAAGTCGCACTCGGGATTTGTCTTTACCCTCAATGGAGGGGCGGTATGTTGGAAGAGTTCCAAACAGGATACCGTTGCAGACTCGACGATGGAGGCTGAATACATCGCTGCCAACGATGCTGCTAAAGAGGCTGTCTGGATGAAGAACTTCATCACTGAACTTGGTGTGGTTCCATCCATTGAACATCCAATACCTCTGTATTGCGATAACAATGGAGCTGTGGCTTTGGCCAAGGAACCCAGGTCCCATCAGAAGTCCAGACATATTCTGAGGCGGTATCACCTGATCAGGGAGATAGTTGATCGCCGGGAGATCGAGGTTAGGAGAGTAGATACGAAGGACAACACTGCGGATCCACTCACGAAGGCCATTCCCCAGATACAGTTTGAGAGATTATTCGGGATGCTGGGTATGAGATACTACAGCAGCTGGCCTTAGTGCAAGTGGGAGATTGTTAGTTATGTATATGCCCTAGAGGCCATTGTTGTACATATGATGAATATTATGATGGATGCTTGGATATATACAGAGAGAACTTTCTTGCTCGTCATGATAGTATGCTATTTGGTTTCACTTTATCTTAACATGTTGACTTGTATTGGTTTACTGTCTTACTCTCACATGTTGATAAAGCCCTTAGGATATGTACTCGACTACTGGGATTATGATGAGATCATACTAGTGGGCCACGGTAGTCGATGAGTACATCCTATAAATGTTCCTAGTCGAGGGTATATCGAGACGGGGCATCGATACACCAGAGTAGACTAGCGTATACGCATCTTGACCCATATGATGGGCGATGGATGATCCCATATCCATCGGTGTTTGACATCAAGGATGGTGTACGGGTGCTCAGTGGAGACTGGGTACACTGGACGGACTCGCCGAGAACTCCCAGATGGTGATATACCACACGTCAGATGGCAGTTCTCCGGTGACACTGGTACATGGTAGCCTGTAGACCCGAGATCGTCATAGAGTCTTGTGTGATTCCCACTGTGCTTTGATTTCCACCTTACCACGACCAAGAGGGCGTGCAAAACGGTGGCTTTTGGGTACAGTCCCGAATCACATAGAGGCAATGAGCGATAGGAGGGGATTCGTCTCTCCTGGTATAGGGAGTTGATGTTGTGCTGTGTTCGATTGGCTATAACTGGAAGTCCCTGGCCAAGGCTGATATAGAGATATATTGGTAAGTGTTACCAGTAGTTTCTCGACCTGTTATGAGCTTCACATCGACACGACTTATCGGTTACTGGGGTCTGACGTATACCACCCCTAGACTTGATATGCGACATATCAGACGAACAGACCGGACTGTATGGGAGTGTTACTGATTGGATTCACAGGAGAACGGACAGGCTAGCTTGTTGATCTTCTGATCGCTCAATACCTGGGTGGCTGTTACGTTTAGCTGACCGCTTGCAGCTTGTGGGTGTTTGATATGATCATCACCTGCTACCGGCGTATTGACGATTCTTTAGAGTCATACACAGAGGTTTCTTGGCTCAGGCAAAACGGAGTAGAGGCACATATGAGATATGTGCAGGACCGAGGATAATGCGATATGAGATACCGTATTATATTCTCGCGATATTTAGATATGAACCGGGACATCGGATCAAGTGTTGATTCGATGAATCGGTACATGATATATTAGTCGGTTATATTCGATATAGCCGGATCGTCGGATCAAGTGTTGATTCGATGATTTAATGTATAGTGATATATATGATATATTGTATTACATTATCTAATATTGGCTCGCTTTATTATTTCATTTTCTCACCGGATTAATACATTGATATATATGCGATATATGTTAATTGTATTATTTTCTTTTGTTGCAAATATATAATATATATGTGATATATATTATTGTGACATGATATGATTTATTATGAAACATGTTTAAGGATGATAAAAAGAGATTAGGGTTTGATTAGGGTTAGCTCTTTCTTGATTATTCTAGAAGGGTTTCCTTTTTGTCTTGGTTAAGATATTATGGTTGATACTTATCCTTAACCTAACCAAACCCTAGCTCTAGTTTATTCTCTACAAAGGTTAAGCCTATCATCCTTGACCATGGTTCCATATCAATCATATATTCTTATCTACTATTCATCACAAAAGGATTGATCTCATTATTTTTCATCTTCTTCTCTCTTGAGTTTTTGAGAGAGCTCACTAGAAATTCCTTTTGTGATGATTTCTTGTGAGAAATTGAATTAAAAAGATAGCATAAATACCATTCCATCATCCTCATCTAATCTAGCCCATTAGATTAGGGTGTTCACCTCATTAGAGTAAGAGAGCTTGGGTTATAGCAACTTCGACGTAGATCATCGGAGAAGCGGAACAATACAAGCTAGCATGGATTGTTCGAGTCGTGGAGCCTCTCTTGAGTCCAGGAGATCGTGGATCGCGGCGAAGGGACTTCTACTCGGAGCTTGTGAAGCGAAGGAGCAGACTACAAAGGTTGTAATCCCTCACACTTAGGTTTAAAGATGTTATCTTGCATGTTAAACCCTAATAATCTAGCAAAGATCCCGGCTTTGGGTTGTTCGCCACATCTAAAATTTTATTTGGGCATGTTTGATGCTTTATGAACCTTCACAAGTGTGCCTAGGAACCCTACACAAAAGACCAGGAAAAGGCTAAGGATTGGATAGAAGTCTTTATAGACTAGTTTAAATTCCGTCGAACACCTGAAGATGCGTCTTCAAGACATCAGCTCATGAAACGAGCCCTGTCTTTCGCCTTCGTCAATGATACTCTGTACAAGAGATCATTCGACTCTTTATTGCTAAGATGACTGGGACCTGAAGAAGCAAAGAGAGTCGTCCAAGAAACTCACGACGGACTCTGCGGTTCTCACCAAGCCGGGTCGAAAATAAAACTGAAGATCAAAAGGATGGGCTACTATTGGCCCACAATGATCCAAGACTGCCTCGAATACGCGAAGCAGTGCCACTCGTGCCAGATTCATGGGGAGTTTATCCACCAACATCCAAATCCACTACATCCAACAGTGGCTAGCTGGCCGTTCGAAATATGGAGAACTGACATAATTGGTCCCATAGAACCAGCATCGTCCAGAGGACATCGGTTCATATTGGCGACAACTGATTACTTCTCCAAGTAGGCTGAAGCAGTACCACTAAGAGAAGTGGAGACAGAGAATATCCTCCATTTCTTCAAGACACACGTCATCTATCGGTACAGCACTCCGCGACGGATTATCTCCGATAACGGACCGACCTACAGAAGCCATAAAATTAGCCGCTTCGCACAACAACATAATATAGACTGGAGATACTCTTCAGTCTATAATCCTCGAGCTAATGGTCTGGCTGAGGGTTTCAACAAGACCTTGACGAAGATTGTGCAAAAAACGGTGTCTAAAAATAAGAAGGACTGGCATGAGAGACTGCATGAAGCTCTGTGGGCGTATCGAACTATGTTCAAAATGGCCACAAACACAACGCCGTATGTATTGGTATTCAGCACTGAAGCAGTACTCCTGTTGGAGATAGAGCTACCCTCCTTACGAGTAGCGGTTCATTACGAACTAACGGAAAAAGACAATGCTCATCTTCGGCTTGAGGAGCTCGACGCCCTTGACGAAACCTGGCTCATGGCGCAACAAAACCTAGAGGCTTACAAAGCAAGGATGATGCGCTCGTACGAAAGGCTGACTAGGCCGAGAACATTCCCCCAAGGCGAACTCGTGCTAATCATAAAAAGACCTATGATCCCTAATCGTGCTAAACGGGGGAAATTCGAGCCGAACTATGAAGGCCCGTACATCATAGACAAAGTCTACCAAGGTGGGGCTTACCTGCTCATGGATATGCATGGCGAGAGACCCTTCAGGCCAATAAACGGCCGGTTCCTAAAAAAATACTACGCCTGACGAGTTACGGCCTAGGTTAATAATAGGTGACGACGCCTATGTCCGCTCGCTATCTTCCCAAGCCCAGACTCTATAAGTAGTATCCGTGTGATGGACCGAAAGGTCCCTAAACTAACAACGGACCGAAACGTCCCTAAACTAACGATGGACCGCAATGTCCTAAAACTTGCAACTGACCGAGACGTTTATAAACTACTACGGACCGCAGCATCCCATGGCTGAAAAAAAAACGGTATGTCCACAAGCAAAATGGGTACGGTTGAAAATCCGAAAGGGCGCCGTGAGTAAAAACAGTAGGACTACCGTCGATGTTTGTGAAAACCCGAAAGGGCGCAGACTCGTAAGGGAAAAAAAGTACGTCCATAAGCGAGATGGGCACAGATGAAAACCCGAAAGGGCTTCGTGAGTAAAAACAGTAGGACTACCAGCGGGTTTGTGAAAACCCTAAAGGGCGCAATCTCGTTAAAAGACACTTGCAAGGTCCTCTCAACCTTGTAGGGAGAAAATACCTACGTGAGATCCTTACGACTCACAAGGGAGCAACACACTTAGGAATCCCCACGATTCCTAAGAAGAAAACACACTTACAAGATCCTCACGACTCGTAAGGAGAATTCCCCTTTGAGATCCTCACGGCCCATAGGATTCAAAAGCCTTAAGTTACAGGGATCTGAACCTGTTCTTAAGCCATCACAACCCACAGACTGCCTTACAAGCGTTTCAATATTGACCCTTGTATACAATTCACGGGCACGAATAAACATTTCCCTAACAGAGTCCCCCAGCGACTGGGGATATGCTCACACAGTGAACGACCCTTGTATATCCTCTCAACTTATAAGGAGAAAATACTCTTGCAAGATCCTTACGACTTACAAGAGAACACATCACTTAGAGGTCCCCACGACTTTTACGGAGAACATACACCTATGAGATCCTCACGACTCGTAGGGAGAAACACCTTTATGAGACCCTTACGGCTCATGAAGTCAAAAGCCTTAGTCGACAGGATCCTAACCCTGTTGGCTAAGCCACCTTTGTTCGAATCGACAGAGGCCAATGATGATTCGCTCCTGGCAATGTCCCAGTGGTAGCGATGTTGATGCCTGAATCAGAATCAAATTCCAAGTCCTTTCATGGAAAATGATGATTCGCTCCTGGCAATATTCCAGTCGTAGTGATGCTGATGCTGATATTGGCACCAGATTCCAAGCTCCGCACTCGCAAGAAAAATCAGCGAGCCAAAAATGCATATGAAATAGCCGAAATGATTGGGCACCGTGAAAAATAGACGAAATGATGGGGCAATCGCAACTTTCGCGATATAAAAAGCTGAAATGATAGAGCATCGCGAAAAGAAATAAAAAATGAAATGAAATGAAACTTTTGCCCTACAGATGAGATCACATAGATCGCTGTATACAATCCAGGGGCACAAACAAAAAGGGAATCGTATCATCCACCAGGCTCCATCAGAAAGTGAGCCAAGTCTTGATGGCAATATCTGCATCTCAAGAGATCAACAACGGCGTTCCTTCTCGTTCCAACCAGAAGCAGATGCAACGTCAGCAAAGCGGAGCCACGGCATACCCCTAGCTCCAAATCTTGACGGTTCATAAACAACCTAGAAACCACCTTGACGTTCGTATCGATACAGCAGACGCGATGTCACCCCAGCGTTCTGCCCCCAGCAGGATGCAGACGCGACACAAACAACTGAGCCATGGCAAAGTCCCTAGTTCCAGGTCCCGACGGTTCATAAACAACCTAGAGACTACCTCGACGTTCGTCTCGATACAGCAGATGCGATGTTACCCCAGCGTTCTTTCCCCCAGCAGGATGCGGACGCGACACAAAAAATGGAGCCATGGCAAAGTCCCTAGTTCCAGGTCCCGACGGTTCACAAACAACCTAGAGACTACCTCGACGTTCGTCTCGATACAGCAGACGCGATGTCACCCCAGCGTTCTTCCCCCCGGCAGGATGCAGACGCGACACAAAAAATGGAGCCATGGCAAAATCCCTAGTTCTAGGGCCTCGACGGTTCACCAACAATCTAGAGACAACCGCGACATTCGTCTCGATACAGCAGACGCAATGCCAGCAAATGAAGCGAAGGCAATATTCCAAGCTTCAGGATCTTGACGGTAACTCATATAAAACCTGAAAGACTATCGGAGATCATCCCCACACCAGCGCGGAGTGGTTATGACTCATCGGGGCTTCCCAAACTGAGCCTAACCTCAAGTAAAAAGCAGGATGGCAAAATTCCTAACGCTTGCTCTTCTGACGGTCAAATCTCCTAGGAAGATTGCTTGAAGACGTCTTGTCCAGCCCCCGAAGGGATCAGAGACACGACAGTTGCGAGGCTACTCGAACAGCAAGATTTCCTATCGAGGAATACATCAGCCGACGCGACGGTACGACGGACAAAAACCCTAGTACCACAGACCCTAACGGATCTCTGTCGTAAAGAGCAGAGGTTAACTGTGACGTTGGGACATCCTTGCGAGAACTTCTAGATTTGTCTCGACTCGTAGGGAAAAGCCTTAGGCAATGGGGATAAGGACCTGTTTCCTAAGCACTGGGGCCCTGCAAGTCGGTCCAAAATGGACTCTTGCATACAATTCATGGACCACACTCTCCAAAGTCGAATCTCGACAAGGAGGGAAACAACCACTTACGAGTCCTTTCGACTTGTAAGAGAGAAAATTCTCTTTTGAGATCCTTACGACTCTCAAGAGAAAACACACACTTAGGAGTCCTCACGACTCCTAAGGAGAAAATACACCTATGGGATCCTCTCGAAACGTAGGGAGAAAAGTCTATATGAGACCCTCACGACTCATAAAGTTGAAAAGTCTTAGGCGACAGATCTAAACCTGTTTCCTAAGCCATCGCTAACCTACAAAGAGTGCAAGATGCATTGTTCTCATGTACATACCACCTTTTCCGAAATTACATGCTAGAAAAATGGAGATGCTACTCAAGAACGCGCAAACTGCTTCGCGCCAAGTCAAAACAAAAGGCATAACCTACAGGCATCAACCACATACCATGCAAGACAATAAAGAGAACATTCGATTCGCATTCAGTTAAGCATTCAGAGCGCGCCCATTCATGTATATATGAAAAGGTTTAATGCAGAAAATAAAAGAACGGAAATGCAGAATTTGCCATTCATACTTCAGAAAATTCTTACATTGATGAAAACAGTAAACAAAAGCATCATTAAAATGTTTACAATGGCAAGACATCAAATCCAGGATATGGATTAAGAAATTCAAAAGTAAGGCCATCTAAAATATTTCTAGCCTCTTTGACCATTCTCGTATGCTTCCTCTCACGCTCGCAAGCGTCAGGATCTTCACTGATGTCCTCCGTCCTTCGATAGGCAGCGATTATCATCGCCTGTTAGAAAGTTTGATGCAGAATATCAACAAGATTGTCTCGCCTTTTCTTTGAGATTAGGCCCATCAGATACACTGAGTGTACCTTATCTTCGGCATCATCCAATGCCTTAAGCGGCATGCCTGCATAGAATAAAGGAAGTGCTTCCCAGATCGCTCTCATAATGAGCTTCAAAAGAGCGGAACGACGAGGAAGCAGTCGACCATTATATTCATCAAAGCGACGCATGATTTCGGCACACTGAGCATTGGTGAACTCCTGATTTTGGCAGCGGCCTAACGCGCGAATGTCCCCATAAGAAATAATCTCATCAAGGTCATACAAATGAGCGTCCATAGCACCTGAAAATGAAAACCAGTGGGAGTTTAAGGGACAGACTGATCAAAACAGGGGGATTCAAACAACTCTTGATATCCACATGAAGAAAATAAGTGCTGATTAAAACACCCAACAGATTCAAATTTGAGTAATTAAGGGGGGATCCTAAAAAGGATTCTCATTTAATAAGAGACTTCTCGAGTCAAGGAATTAAACTCCTCGAGAGCAACGCTCTGTAGACAAGAGTGACACTTGTCGAAATCAATTATGAAGGGAATAAAAATTCCCCAAGAAAAATTCTAAAAGCCATGCTCTGTAAAATGATGGAATAATCCATCAGAAAACTTAAAACAAAGCTTTTAATGAATCAAAAATTCCAAGATCTTCAAGATCTGTGAATAAACCCTTAAGTTCTTCATGAACAATATTCCAGTTCATGGGTTAAAAATCGCCCTAAAAAAAGATTATATCTTGGAGATGGGCATAGCTCTGTTAATGGGTGAAACCTTAGAAAAATTTAATCTTTACCTAAATTTCTGACAGAGTTCTGTCCCTAAGAAAATTCTTAAGACGAAGAGCTATGCTCTGAAGGAGAAATAATATTCATAAAAAAGTAAGAAGATGAACAAAGATCATCTCAAAGGGCCAGAGGCCCTGTTTATAGGCACTGAGAGCCGTTTCAACTTCTAAGTTGATCTAAGGGCGCAGATGATGCCACCGCTGCACTCACGTGTAAACCACGTGAGCGCAACGGTGGGAGAGCATTTGTTTCCCCCAATCAGAGAAAAACCCTGTTCAAATTTTCAAAATTTAAAATGTAGCAGCGCTTCATAAAAGCGCCGGCAAGCAGTGCTCACGTACAAAGCACGGGTGCGCTGGCGCTAAGAGCGCCAGCGCTCTAAAGCAGCGCTCACGTGCAGAGCACGAGTGCGCTAGCGCTGGAACTAAATGTTCCCTACCGTTGGATCAAAAGATCCAACAAAGATGATAAATCATCAAGTTACCAGAATGAAATTCTGTTAAGAAAACATTCTTCAGAATCTTTCCAAACAAAAAGATTTTGCTCTGTAAATCAGAGCACCGTTGGATCAATGATCCAATGGTGATTAAAAATCACAATGGTGCAGAATAAATTTTGCATGAGAAAAGATTTCTCAATCTTGTTAAAAACAAGAAGATTGACTTCTGTAAAACAGAAGCCCTTGGATCAAAGATCCAACGGTGGGGAAATCCCCAAATCAATTAGAGAAAAGATCTCTTCAACTGATTCAACAAATCAACTCGCCCTATATAAGGACCCCAAGACTTCAAGTCTAATATAGAGAAACCCCCCATAAACTTTGAGAAATTTCAGAGAGAAGAACAAGCTCTCGGCAGGAGAAGAACTTTTCTTCAAGGTAAAAATAGGGAGATAAAAAATCTCATCAGAAAAAGAATTTAGTTCTTATGCTAGATCATAGATCTTTAAGACAAATTGTCTTTCACAAAAAAGATTATAAAATCTCATTATAAAAAGTGGGGAGAATAATTCAATTCTTAGGATCACAGATCCATAAAGGCAAAGCCTTTCACCAAGAACATAAGAGATTGAAACATCTCCTATAAAATAAGAACTTTGTTCTTAGATCCATGAGATGAAGTCTCTTATAAGAGAAGATTTAATTCTCATAGCGCAAAGCTGCCTAAAAAGAGCCTTAGCACTCCAAGTTTACAGAAGAGCTCTGCGCTCATTGTCTGGCGAACAACGCCAAGCGCACCACGTGCTCCTCACGTGTGCGCTATTTTAACAGAAGCGCTCTGTGCTCATTGTCTGGCGAACAGCGCCAAGCGTGCCACGTGCTCCTCACGTGTGCGCTACATCACAAGAAGCGCCCTGCGCTCATTGTCTGGCGAACAACGCCAAGCGCACCACGTGCCCCTCACGTGTGCGCTATTTTAACAGAAGCGCTCCACGCTCATTGTCTGGCGAACAGCGCCACGTGCTCCTCACGTGTGCGCTACAACACAAGAAGCGCTCTGCGCTCATTGTCTGGCGCACAACGCCAAGCGCACCACATGCTCCTCACGTGTACGCTACATCACAAGAAGCGCTCTGCGCTTGTTGTCTGGCGCACATCGCCAAGCGCACCACATGCTCCTCACGTGTGCGCTACCTAAACAGAAGCACTCTGCGCTCATTGACTGGCGTTCAGCGCCAAGCGCGCCACGTGCTTCTCACGTGTGCGCTGAGAGAACATAAACTGTTCTTTAAATGATAAAGCCCAGAGCCATAATGAGTGCTCAGCATCCAATAAAAGACAAAAGTTGTCAGGACCAATGCTCAGCATTGCTAAATGAAAAAGGACTGAGCCTAATTAAATGTCCAACATTTCAAATGAATGGGCCGAGCCCAAGTTGGCCACAGATCTCCAATTCAGATTAATTGAGCCCATATGCTCATAAATCTTTGATCTTAGTCCCAAATTGGACTACAGATCTCCCAAACAATATTGGATCAAGAGTACATCTCTTCACTCCTGTGATATTTGTCGTTGTAATCCTTCAACGTCTGCAGAGAGGTGACGGGTCCCGACAACCAGACATTTCACGGACTGTGGGGTCCTTAAACTCATGGACTATGATGTCCTTAATGTTTATAGACTATGATGTCTCTAAACTACTATGGACTATGGGGTCCTTAAACTCATGGACTATGATGTCCTTAAACTTTACAGACTATAACGTCTTTAAACTGAACCGCAAAGTCCCTAAACTAAAACAATAGAGTCCAAATGCTCTTTTGTTGGATCTAAATGATCCTATTAAGTAGATCTTAGTCTAAAATTAGACTAACGTGTCCTTAACAAACGTTAAGTTGATCTTAGTCTAAAAAATTAGATCATAGATCTTTAAGACAAATTGTCTTTCACAAAAAAGATTATAAAATCTCATTATAAAAAGTGGGGAGAATAATTCAATTCTTAGGATCACAGATCCATAAAGGCAAAGCCTTTCACCAAGAACATAAGAGATTGAAACATCTCCTATAAAATAAGAACTTTGTTCTTAGATCCATGAGATGAAGTCTCTTATAAGAGAAGATTTAATTCTCATAGCGCAAAGCTGCCTAAAAAGAGCCTTAGCACTCCAAGTTTACAGAAGCGCTCTGCGCTCATTGTCTGGCGAACAACGCCAAGCGCACCACGTGCTCCTCACGTGTGCGCTATTTTAACAGAAGCGCTCTGTGCTCATTGTCTGGCGAACAGCGCCAAGCGTGCCACGTGCTCCTCACGTGTGCGCTACATCACAAGAAGCGCCCTGCGCTCATTGTCTGGCGAACAACGCCAAGCGCACCACGTGCCCCTCACGTGTGCGCTATTTTAACAGAAGCGCTCCACGCTCATTGTCTGGCGAACAGCGCCACGTGCTCCTCACGTGTGCGCTACAACACAAGAAGCGCTCTGCGCTCATTGTCTGGCGCACAACGCCAAGCGCACCACATGCTCCTCACGTGTGCGCTACATCACAAGAAGCGCTCTGCGCTTGTTGTCTGGCGCACATCGCCAAGCGCACCACATGCTCCTCACGTGTGCGCTACCTAAACAGAAGCACTCTGCGCTCATTGACTGGCGTTCAGCGCCAAGCGCGCCACGTGCTTCTCACGTGTGCGCTGAGAGAACATAAACTGTTCTTTAAATGATAAAGCCCAGAGCCATAATGAGTGCTCAGCATCCAATAAAAGACAAAAGTTGTCAGGACCAATGCTCAGCATTGCTAAATGAAAAAGGACTGAGCCTAATTAAATGTCCAACATTTCAAATGAATGGGCCGAGCCCAAGTTGGCCACAGATCTCCAATTCAGATTAATTGAGCCCATATGCTCATAAATCTTTGATCTTAGTCCCAAATTGGACTACAGATCTCCCAAACAATATTGGATCAAGAGTACATCTCTTCACTCCTGTGATATTTGTCGTTGTAATCCTTCAACGTCTGCAGAGAGGTGACGGGTCCCGACAACCAGACATTTCACGGACTGTGGGGTCCTTAAACTCATGGACTATGATGTCCTTAATGTTTATAGACTATAATGTCTCTAAACTACTATGGACTATGGGGTCCTTAAACTCATGGACTATGATGTCCTTAAACTTTACAGACTATAACGTCTTTAAACTGAACCGCAAAGTCCCTAAACTAAAACAATAGAGTCCAAATGCTCTTTTGTTGGATCTAAATGATCCTATTAAGTAGATCTTAGTCTAAAATTAGACTAACGTGTCCTTAACAAACGTTAAGTTGATCTTAGTCTAAAAAATTAGATTAACGTATCCTTAACAAACGTTTAAGTTGATCTTAGTCTCAAATGAGATTAACGATCCTTAAACCCAACCCAAACCCAAATCTAAGAAAATAAGGATTTGGACTAATCCACGCCCTACGGGCGACAACATAAATTAGTCTCCGTATACAATCCACGGGCAACCAAAAATAAAACAAACACACACGACACGAAGTGACCATCTGGAGAAGGAGAAAGTTGTTACCGTGATGCGGTAGCGTAATTAACTGCAGGGGATTGCACCTGCAGGGAAGAGTGTCCCCACAATCAAAAACCCCTCAAACGAGGGGGAATCTGATGAAGTCTGCTAAAACGGCCGCATCCGTCTAAACCTCCGATACATGGTGCCATAAATCAACTTGGCATCGTCGGAGAGATGGACGGATAAAACCAAATAGCATCTGCCCCCAAATTCAGGCAAGACGTTAGTCTTTCTGGTTTTTCAGCGGAGAACAGTGATATCTGAAGGGGCTGCCCCAAAACGGATAGCCTTCCCAACTCCTCCTGCAGGTGAAGTTGTCAAAAGTGCTTCCCCTATCAGAAGATCGGTCTTCAGAAAATTGGTCGTTCCTCCTGTCACGACCCGAAAGTATGGAACGTGACTGGCACTTAGATTACGAGACGTCTAAAGGCGTAACGTAACCTAAGTCAGCCAAAGCCCAGAAAAATCTAAACCAAAATCAAAAGAGAGTGAAGAAAAACCTTACATGAAAGAAATTTTTTAAATCAATTAAGTTGCATAGAATCCCTTTTTTTTTTAAAAAAAAACATCAAAAATTTCCGAAAATTTCGGCAGAGTCTCCCCTGTATTTTCTATCCCCCAAAATGGGTACAACAAGATATATATAACCTGTAATCATAAATAGCATCCCCAAGCGGGAGCTAGCTCTTCGCCCAAGGCGGATCACAACCACATGCAATATATAAGTAATATCAAGAAAAGAGCATAAAAGAAACGCAAAATATCAGAAAACACAACGCCGGCTCAAGTGAGCTCGACCCAAAAGAAACCACAAATATACAAATCTCTCAGTCTCATCACTAGGTCGCATATACAATATAAAGTGGTAGATGGAGAATACTAGATACAATGATAGAGCAAAAAGAAACAAAATGTGCTCGCAACCCACCTACGGGCGATGTCGCGAGTCTGAGCAAAAGAAGCTGATGATAAGATAGCCCGCCGCTACAAGGATGACGGGTCCGACCTGCAAGACACTGTGGCACAACGGGGGTGAGTTTCCAGCTCGTGAGTAGAATATAACATCTAGTAAGGCAATCGTAAGAATGCACGCAATGCGTCACAACATGTATGTCCATATGTGGTATAATATCTCTAGTATGCATGCACATGTATGCAATGTCATTACTAAATCTTTAAGTGTTTTAAATGCTAAGGGTACTGCATTCTTAACTTTAGAAAATGAATATCTGTATAATACCTAAGTACCATCAAGAAATCATCTGAAAACCCGTGTCAAGCATCGACACCAAATATGAAATCATATCTGTCTCAATATCTCACTGTATCAATGTCTCAAATATCGGGCTCCGTCAGTCTGGATCGGCCCATATCATCAAATCACATGACAAAGGTCGGTATCCTCCGGATATCCGCCGCGCCAGACATCACCGGTAGGTAGTCTTCCCCTGCCAGGCTCATCGTCTACAACTCGACCTTCTTGCCCCGAGGTACCATACCGGGCCCACCATGTACCCGAGACGGTTCATCCACTCCTCGAATCGGGTCTCGAAATCCAACAGAAAACATGAAAACTCATGGTGGACGACACATACATCACGAGAAAACCGCAACTTTGTTTTAAAAATGATAAATATAAGCTTTTGTTAAATTCTTGCGGTTTTCCCCAAAAATCCAGAAATCGCAGCAATACTGAAATCCTCAAGAAAATCATAATGTTCACATGTTATATATGATAAATGTCTATGATATCAATGTATATGATGTGAATTTTGGCTAGAAATCGATGTAAATATGATGATAATATGAGGTATATGCATGCTATGCAATTTCATATATCATGTATGAATGCAAGTGGCGATATTAAGTTAAACAGGTTCTATAGTGCACGTGGCATGGCAATTACCAAAGGCGTGTGTGTCACATGAATAGTGCGCGTGCAACAAATGCCAATGGTATTGGTTTTCGTGTCCTACGAAGTGATATCGCATCAGTGTAGATGAATGTCCATGCAATCTAATATACGGTTAGCTATAAGGGTATGCAATGTACATAAAGGGATAAGCTAACTAACAATATAAATCTTGCAAGAAGTTGGGTAATCCTAACTAGGGGGCGCCTCGCGCCATCCAGACGATTCCCCCATAGATGAATACATCTACTCACCTGAATGCCTCGCTAATCCGATCCGACCACCGCCTTGCCTTTACGCGCCGTGTCCGATATTTCCCCGACCGATCCTATATTTACACAACACCAAGCATAAGATTACATATCCTAAAACGATGCAAGTAACAATATACAAATATCGACGCTCTCGAATTAAACATAACGTGCACTCGGTGCGCGGGAAAACACACTAAAATCGCTAAATCTTAACTAGAATCGTCATTTCGGGGAAATCGACAAAACTAAAACCCGACTAGACAAAACCCCGCATTCGCGCACTGTAATAGCCATAAATGATGCTAATTATATCGCTAATATAACGCAATTAGATCACATTCTAATTTTTATAAAAATCTAGTAAGCAATTTCATACCGATTCGACGCAAATATCGAAATTTTATCGATCTAGCGAGCGTAACATCGCACAATTAACCATTCTAACTAATTAGATAACCAAACCCTAACTTAACTCCATCAACCATGCTACAAACCCAAATTTGGAATCAAATTCCTCTCTTGATTTTCATGAACAATTACTTACAACTAAATTAATACTTCAAAATTCAATTTTAGCACATTTAAACTACAAGTTAACAAAAAGATTAGAATCTTCACCTCACAAGCTTGAACCCTAGCTTGCACAAACCACCAAAGAAGTCTCCTTTCTTCAAGTTTTAAGCTAAATTTGGTTGAGGAGAGAGTGGATTAGGGTTTTGCTTTGAATGGGAGAATGAATTTGTGGATTTTTAATGAATTTTGCTGTGAAATTGAAGCAAGAAAGAAGTGAGAAGAGAGGGGATTTTCTGCAGCTAGGGTCGGCCAGCAGCAAGGGAGGGGGTTTGTGGGTTTTTTGTAGAAGTTTCTAGGTCAAAAAACCCTTTATGTTCTCATTTAATGCTTTTCACATCAACATTTTACAAAAAAACCCCATTTTACATCATTTCTTTCATAAATTTCAAACCCTAAAACTAAAATCTTATAAAGTTATGTTACAATTTATTAACACTCTATTTTAGTTTATAAAGATTCCTAATTATGAAATTTACCTAATTAAATTTGTATTTATCACTAATTTAATGTATTTTTAAAAGCTTAAAATAATTTAAAAAATAATTAATTACGATTTTTTTTTATTTAACTAGAAAATTATAAGTGACATTTTAGTGACAAAATTATAGTAATATCTTATCTAAATTTTGTATAATTAGGTCTACAATGAAAAATTCCTATTTTGACTTTTTACGGAAAAAGCCGAAAAATCAGCCGATTACCGAAAAACTGCCTAAACGATTTTCGAAGGGTTACAATCTTCCACCCTTAAAGAAATTCGGTCCCCGAATTTAGAATTTAACTACGCGTACCTTCAAAAAGATGGGGATATCTCTTCCTCATCTCGACCTCGGTCTCCCAGGTGACCTCCTCGCTGTTCGGGCCACGCCAAAGGACCTTGACGGACGGTATAACCTTCGACCTCAATTTCTTCACCTGCCGATCTAGAATGACCACCGGCTGCTCGGTGAAAGAAAGATCACGCTCTAGCTGGATCGTTTGGTGCTGAATCGCCTGGGAAGGATCATAAAGGTACTTGCGGAGCATCGAGACATGGAATACGGGGTGAACATCGGGGAAGCTGGGCGGAAGAGCTAACCGATAAGCAACTGGACCAACACGCTCTAGGATCTCGAAAGGACCAACATATCTAGGACTCAGCTTCCCTTTCCGCCCAAATCTCATCACACCTTTCATCGGAGAGACCTTCAGGAAAACATGATCGCCAACAGCGAACTCGGGTCGGCGACGGCGCCTGTCAGCATATGATTTCTGCCTGCTCTGTGCCGCTCTCATCCTGTCCCGAATCAGCTGTATCTTCTCGGTCGTCTCCTGTACGATCTGCGGCCCCAAAATACTGCTCTCCCTGAGCTCTGTCCAACATACAGGCGATCGACATCTCCTCCCATATAAAGCCTCAAAAGGTGCCATCTGAATTGTCTCCTGGAAGCTATTATTGTAGGAAAACTCGATCAAAGGCAAATGACGATCCCAGCTACCACCGAAATCTAAAACACAAGCTCTGAGCATGTCCTCAAGAGTCTGAATAGTACGCTCCGACTGACCGTCAGTCTGCGGATGAAAGGCTGTGCTAAAACTCAATCGGGTGCCCAATGCTTCCTGGAGTTTCTGCCACAATCGGCTGGTAAACTGGGTGCCCCGGTCGGACACGATGCAAGTCGGAACACCATGCAGTCGCACTATCTCATCAATATAAACCTGGGCGTACTGAGAAAATCCAAAAGTGGTCTTCACTGGCAGGAAGTGAGCCGCTTTCGTCAGTCGATCCACAATCACCCAAATAGAGTCATACCCTCGACTGGTCCTGGGTAGACCCACAATGAAGTCCATGGAGACCTGCTCCCACTTCCACTCAGGGATGGGCAAAGGCTGTAACTCGCCGGCTGGCCTCTGGTGCTCGGCCTTGACTTGCTGACAAGTCAGGCATCTCGACACAAAGTCTGTAATATCCTTCTTCATCCCGTCCCACCAGTAAACCTCTCTCAAATCACGGTACATCTTGGTGGAACCTGGGTGAACACTGTATACTGATCTATGTGCCTCCTCAAGAATATCACGCCTCAGTCCCTCTGAATCTGGCACGCACAGTCGAGTCCCAAATCGAAGTATCCCCTGATCATCAATCACGAACTCGGAAACTCTGCCCTGCCGAATCTGCTCAATAATCTCTAATATACGGGCATCGCCGGACTGTGCCTCGCGGATACGATCAAGTAACTGTGGGCGTGCTCTGAAATGGGCCAGCTGTCCCCCTGTAGGAGTAAACTCAAACTGCACTCTGCTATCACATAAAACCTGCCAATCCGCCGTCGACTGCATCTGCACTGCACTCAAACAAGATAAGCTACCTCCGGGCCTTCTACTCAAAGCATCTACCACCACATTCGCCTTGCCCGGATGGTATAAAATCTCGCAGTCATAATCCTTCACCAACTCCATCCATCGACGCTGTCTCAGGTTCAGATCTCGCTGCTGGAAGATATACTTCAAACTCTTGTGGTCGGTGAATATCTGGCACGACTCACCGTATAGGTAATGTCTCCAGATCTTAAGTGCAAATACCACTGCAGCCATCTCTAAATCATGGGTGGGGTAGTTCTGTTCGTGTTTCCTTAGCTGTCGAGAAGCATACGCGATAACTCTGTCGTGATGCATCAATACACAGCCCAGCCCCACTCGAGAAGCATCACAATATACCACGAACCCGCCTGATCCTGAAGGCAATGCTAACACTGGTGCAGTAGTCAGACGAGTCTTCAACTACTGGAAACTGTCCTCACATGCCTGGGTCCAATCAAAAGGAACCCCCTTCTGGGTCAACCCGGTCAACGGTGCAGCAATGCGGGAGAAATCCTGGACAAAACGTCGATAATAGCCGGCCAGACCTAGAAAGCTGCGAACCTCTGTAACTGATACTGGTCTAGGCCAATGCTGAACTGCCTCGATCTTCTTCGGGTCCACACAAATACCATCTCTCGTCACCACATGACCCAAGAAGTCGACACTGTCTAACCAGAATGCGCACTTGGAAAATTTGGCGAACAGCTGATGCTCCCTCAAAGTCTGCAATGTGATACGTAAGTGCTGCTCATGTTCCTCCCGGCTCCGAGAATAAACTAAGATGTCGTCAATGAACACAATAATGAACTGATCGAGAGACGGCCTGAATACACGGTTCATCAAGTCCATAAATGTTGCCGGGGCATTGGTGAGCCCGAAAGACATCACCAAGAACTCATAATGACCATAACGAGTACGGAAAGCGGTCTTCGGAATATCCTCCTTCCGAACCCGCAACTGGTGATAACCTGACCGTAAATCAACCTTCGAGAAAAACCCTGCACCCTGGAGCTGATCGAATAAGTCATCAATGCGGGGTAGGGGATATCTGTTCCGCACAGTAACCCGGTTCAGCTGACGATAATCAATGCATAAACGCATACTTCCGTCCTTCTTCTTAACAAACAAGACGGGAGCACCCCAAGGTGACACACTCGGTCGGATAAGCCCTTTGTCCAGCAAGTCCTGTAACTGATCCTTCAGCTCTCTCAGCTCCGCCGGGGCCATCCGATAAGGCGGTATAGAGATAGGCCCCGTGCCGGGGATCAAGTCAATACAGAACTCAATCTCGCGCTCTGGTGGCAGACCAGGCAGCTCGTCAGGGAATACATCAGGGAACTCTCTCACAATAGGGACCTGGTCCAACGGAACCTCTGTGGAGCTAGTATCACAAACATAGGCTAAGAATCCCTGACACCCTTTTCTTAAGAGCTGACCAGCGCGCAGAGAAGAAATCAAGCTGGGAAGGGTAGCGCTACGATCTCCCTGAATAACAAGAACCGGCTCACCAGGAAAACTGAATCTGACTGCTTTCTCACGGCAGTCCACAGATGCATAACAGGTGGCTAGCCAGTCCATACCAAGAAGAACGTCAAAGTCTAGCATATCGAGGAGAATCAAATCAACTGAAGAATCTCTCTCCCCGATACGAACGGAACACGATCGGTACACAAAACGGGCAACAAAAGACTCGCCTACCGGGGTAATAACGACAAGCGGCTGATCTAACGGAGAAGACTCTCGGCCCAACCTCGGTGCAAAGTACGTGGATACATAAGAATGTGTGGAGCCTGGATCAAATAATACCCGTGCATCAAAAGAACATACTGGCAGAGTACCTGTCACGACGGCATTGGATGCCTGTGCATCCTGAGGAGTCAACGCGAACACTCGGGCCTGTCCACCACTAATAGCTGGCTGTCCTCTGCCTCTACCTTGGCCTGGGCCTCTGCCTCTGTCGCCTCGTCCTCTCTGAACCGGACCGCCACGCCCACGGCCTCTAGAAGCATCTGGCTGGCGTAGAGCATCACCAGGAGTAGGTAGTAGAGCTCTCTAAGGAGGTGGTGAGGGTGGTAAGGTCACATGCGGGACTGTCGCCGTGCCCTGACGTCCCATGGTACAGTCTCTGATACGGTGGTACTGACTCCCGCACCGAAAACATCCTGGAGACGACTGCTGGGTCTGTGGATATGAACCAAATAACTGACCCCGTCTCAATCCTCTGCCTCCACCATCTCCCGGAAATAATCTATCACGATGTCTGCCCATCTGCCGCTGAGCTGGCGTGTCAGTACGGATCCTCCTCGGCCCAGAAACGACCGGAGTCTCAGAAATACGCTCCTCCAAAAGTAAGGCTGCATCCATCGCGGCTGCGTATGTATCAAAGTGCTGGGTGCCGATGGCAAGGAATAGCTGTGTATCAAGCCCTCGCACAAACCTCTTTATTCTCTTCTCTTCTGTGTCTACTAGGTACGGAGCATATCGAGACAACTGGGTAAACTGTATATCATACTCCGACACTGTCATCCCAGGAGTCTTGCGCAAAGACTCAAAACTATGGGCTCGAGCATCTCGGACACTCTCCGGAAGAAAACGGGCAAGAAATGCAGCTGTAAACTCGTCCCAGGTCATAGAAGGTAGACCTGCAGCTCGGCCTCTCTCTACTGAATCGTACCATGTCTGGCCAAGACCCTCCAGACGAAAACTCGCAAACTCCACTAATCTATCATCAGAACACCTCAACGAACGGCAAATCCGAGCCATCCTATCAAGAAATGCCTGTGGGTCCTCTGTCGCATCTGTATCGGTAAAAGCTGGAGGTCTCAATCTCATGAACTCCTGTAGTGAAACAGGGATAGTCTCCGTGGTAGCAGCAGGAGTGACCATCTGTGCAGCAGGTACAATCGTGGTCTGTGCGGTGGAAGGAACGTCCTCGGATCTCTGTGCCTGGCTGGACTCAACTAAAGATCCCATCATCTGTCGCAACTCTTGCATGCCGGCCTCTAATCTGGCAATGCGGTCTGGATAAGGCGGAACAGTATGACCCTGAGGGGTAGGCGTATCCTCCCGCTCGATCCTCGCCTCAGACGAGCCCGCTCGAATCTCATCCCTAGCGGCAGCCCGCTGAGCTCTCGTAGTCTTTGGCGGCATCGAAGCTGGAATAAGAAACAGGACTGATAAGAGCATTGCAATTGAATCAAGGAATGCAAGGAATCAAGAAAGGAAATACAAGCAATTATGTCCTAAGGTCACTTAGGCGGAGTACCGTATCGTAAGTATACCGCGGATCATACCCACGCTACGCCACTCTGCTTAAGTCACCTACTCCATCTACCAAGGTCGTCCTACACTCAGAAAGGTAAAACCTACGCTCTGATACCAACTTTGTCACGACCCGAAAGTACGGAACGTGACTGGCACTTAGATTACGAAACGTCTAAAGGCGTAACATAACCTAAGTCAGCCAAAGCCCAGAAAAATCTAAACCAAAATCAAAAGAGAGTGAAGGAAAACCTTACATGAAAGAAATTTTTTAAATCAATCAAGTTGCATAGAATCCCTTTTTTTTTAAAAAAACATCAAAAATTTCCGAAAATTTCGGCAGAGTCTCCCCTGTATTTTCTATCCCCCAAAATGGGTACAATAAGATATATATAACCTGTAATCATAGATGGCATCCCCAAGCGGGAGCTAGCTCTTCGCCCAAGGCGGATCACAACCACATGCAATATATAAGTAATATCAAGAAAAGAGCATAAAAGAAACGCAAAATATCAGAAAACACAACGCCGGCTCAAGTGAGCTCGACCCAAAAGAAACCACAAATATACAAATCTCTCAGTCTCATCACTAGGTCGCATATACAATATAAAGTGGTAGATGGAGAATACTAGATATAATGATAGAGCAAAAAGAAACAAAATGTGCTCGCAACCCACCTACGGGCGATGTCGCGAGTCTGATCAAAAGAAGCTGATGATAAGATAGCCCGCCGCTACAGGGATGACGGGTCCGACCTGCAAGACACTGTGGTACAACGGGGGTGAGTTGCCAGCTCGTGAGTAGAATATAACATCTAGTAAGGCAATCGTAAGAATGCACGCAATGCGTCACAACATGTATGTCCATATGTGGTATAATATCTCTAGTATGCATGCACATGTATGCAATGTCATTACTAAATCTTTAAGTGTTTTAAATGCTAAGGGTACTGCATTCTTAACTTTAGAAAATGAATATCTGTATAATACCTAAGTACCATCAAGAAATCATCTGAAAACCCGTGTCAAGCATCGACACCAAATATGAAATCATATCTGTCTCAATATCTCACTGTATCAATGTCTCAAATATCGGGCTCCGTCAGTCTGGATCGGCCCATATCATCAAATCACACGACAAAGGTCGGTATCCTCCGAATATCCGCCGCGCCAGACATCACCGGTAGGTAGTCTTCCCCTGCCAGGCTCATCGTCTACAACTCGACCTTCTTGCCCCGAGGTACCATACCGGGCCCACCATGTACCCGAGACGGTTCATCCACTCCTCGAATCGGGTCTTGAAATCCAACAGAAAACATGAAAACTCATGGTGGACGACACATACATCACAAGAAAACCGCAACTTTGTTTTAAAAATGATAAATATAAGCTTTTGTTAAATTCTTGCGGTTTTCCCCAAAAATCCAGAAATCGCAGCAATACTGAAATCCTCAAGAAAATCATAATGTTCACATGTTATATATGATAAATGTCTATGATATCAATGTATATGATGTGAATTTTGGCTAGAAATCTATGTAAATATGATGATAATGCGATGTATATGCATGCTATGCAATTTCATATATCATGTATGAATGCAAGTGGCGATATTAAGTTAAACAGGTTCTATAGTGCACGTGGCATGGCAATTACCAAAGGCGTGTGTGTCACATGAATAGTGCGCGTGCAACAGATGCCAATGGTAATGGTGTTCGTGTCCTACGAAGTGATATCGCATCAGTGTAGATGAATGTCCATGCAATCTAATATACGGTTAACTATAAGGGTATGCAATGTACATAAAGGGATAAGCTAACTAACAATATAAATCTTGCAAGAAGTAGGGTAATCCTAACTAGGGGGTGCCTCGCGCCATCCAGACGATTCCCCCATAGATGAATACATCTACTCACCTGAATGCCTCGCTAATCCGATCCGACCACCGCCTTGCCTTTATGCGCCGTGTCCGATGTTTCCCCGACCGATCCTATATTTGCACAACACCAAGCATAAGATTACATATCCTAAAACGATGCAAGTCACAATATACAAATATCGACGCTCTCGAATTAAACATAACGTGCACTCGGTGCGCGGGAAAACACACTAAAATCGCTAAATCTTAACTAGAATCGTCATTTCGGGGAAATCGACAAAACTAAAACCCGACTAGACAAAACCCCGCATTCGCGCACTCTAATAGCCGTAAATGATGCTAATTATATCGCTAATATAACGCAATTAGATCACATTCTAATTTTTATAAAAATCTAGTAAGCAATTTCATACCGATTCGACACAAATATCGAAATTTTATCGATCTAGCGAGCGTAACATCGCACAATTAACCATTCTAACTAATTAGATAACCAAACCCTAACTTAACTCCATCAACCATGCTACAAACCCAAATTTGGAATCAAATCCCTCTCTTGATTTTCATGAACAAGTAATTACAACTAAATTAATACTTCAAAATTCAATTTTAGCACATTTAAACTACAAGTTAACAAAAAGATTAGAATCTTCACCTCACAAGCTTGAACCCTAGCTTGCACAAACCACCAAAGAAGTCTCCTTTCTTCAAGTTTTAAGCTAAATTTGGTTGAGGAGAGAGTGGATTAGGGTTTTGCTTTGAATGGGAGAATGAATTTGTGGATTTTTAATGAATTTTGCTGTGAAATTGAAGCAAGAAAGAAGTAAGAAGAGAGGGGATTTTCTGCAGCTAGGGTCGGCCAGCAGCAAGGGAGGGGGTTTGTGGGTTTTTTGTAGAAGTTTCTAGGTCAAAAAACCCTTTATGTTCTCATTTAATGCTTTTCACATCAACATTTTACAAAAAAACCCCATTTTACATCATTTCTTTCATAAATTTCAAACCCTAAAACTAAAATCTTATAAAGTTATGTTACAATTTATTAACACTCTATTTTAGTTTATAAAGATTCCTAATTATGAAATTTACCTAATTAAATTTGTATTTATCACTAATTTAATGTATTTTTAAAAGTTTAAAATAATATAAAAAAATAATTAATTACGAATTTTTTTTTATTTAACTAGAAAATTATAAGTGACATTTTAGTGACAAAATTATAGTAATATCTTATCTAAATTTTGTATAATTAGGTCTACAATGAAAAATACCTATTTTGACTTTTTACGGAAAAAGCCGAAAAATCAGCCGATTACCGAAAAACTGCCTAAACGATTTTCGAAGGGTTACACCTTCGCAAACCCTACCAAGGACGTCAGTCTTCAATAGGCTGACACCAACAACAATCCCTCACCAAAGCCAGGGACATGAAGAAACCGCTTCCAAAACTGAGGTGGTCCCCTGTGCAAGACACGCTCGACGTCGCCACTGACACCGGGTGAAAAAGCTGGAGGCAACTCCCCCTCTGGACTTACTTCGTCAGCTCCAATAGTGGAAGTTGATACCGCTGTTCCAACCGGGAATAGTTTTGATCTGCTTAAGAGGGTGTGAAAGAACTCTCCAACGGCGGTGCTAAATAAATCGCCCCCGCCAGCAGAAACCACAGTGCAGGCAAAGCTGGAGCAGCCCCGGTAATGGCTCTCCTCCCAAATTCATAGAGTCTGGAAAAAAGTCCAGGACTTTGTGATTGATCAAAACTACTCTCATCGACCGAAAAAATCGAAGGCTCGGCAAGAGGAAGACCATCCCTCCACCATACAGCGAGGGACTTCTTCCACATGGGTGCCTGTTACAATGGGTCCTTCAACTTTGACCTCCCACAAAAGGAGGAGGCCGGAGAAAATCCCACCGCTTGCGGCAAATTCCAAAGGCGATGGACCCAAACGCCCCAAGGCTAGGGGCATGATCATACACACGGTTTACATGGCTTCCGGGAAAGAGGAAAGCCGTGCTTCTGTGGCTCATTGACCGCAAAATCGGTCGCTAACAAAAGCTCAGGAGCAACAACAAAAGCTCCAAGAAATGCTGACCAAAATGGCAGCACTCACCGGACAGAAAGAAAGTCTGGAACCAGCATCTGAACAACGCCAAGAGCAGGAGACCGATACAGAGTTCCTTCGAAGGGTGCTTGAAAGAAAGGACAAGGAATCTGCTGAGCAGGCTGCCAACATAAAGCAGATGGCTCTTTTATTTCAGGATATGGTTGGAATGATGATCCAGCTAGAATCTCCAGTCGAGGATCCACTGATAATTATCGAGGATGATAGAGGGGAAACATCAAACCCTCTTCCGGTTTTATCAATAGCTAAAGAGGAAACGATCTCCAAGGTTGCTCTTGATGATTACATCGCTCAACAAATACGAGCTCATCAAGCAAATGAAGCGGCCGGTCAAACTGTCAGAATTGGGTGACCGTATCCAGGCTGGTATGACCAAATCAAGTACCTGCCGGAATATACGATCCCTAAGTTCTATGTGTACAAGGGGACAGGAAATCCACACCAGCACGTCGCGCAGTTCAGAGCTCTGTGCGGCAATACTGGAGGTGATGAAAAACTACTGCTTCGTCAGTTCGCTGGTAACCTGTTGGAGACAACCTTTGAATGGTACTCGGAGCTCCCAAATGACTCCGTGAGAACATTCAAAGAGATGGAGTTGCTGTTCATATAGAGGTTTGCCAGCGCAAGAGAGCGCGCCCCGATCACGGCTTTAATCAATGCCAGGGTAAAGCTGGAAGAAACCTGGGTCCAATATGCGATCCGGTGGCGGAACCTGTGGTCAAAGTGTGAACAACGCATCGAAGAATCCTCTGCTGTGGGCATGTTCATTGGGACCCTAGATCCGCAAACGACCGTGTCCCAGTTCATGACGTTCTTCAAGCCAACGACCTTCCAGGCTCTGATCGATAAACTGGCCCAAATGGACCAGATGGGTCACGGACCCTCCTCCTTAAGTAAGGACCCTCGAAATGCCAAGGGTAAAGGGAAAGTGACCTTCGTCGCCAACACTCAACAACAACCGAGCGACCCAAAACCGGCAGTTCACCAAAACAATGCACGTCCACACCTATCCCTGGAAGAAAGGCTAGGACGCGTTTACTCGTTTCCCTGCGATAAGATGAGGTGACTATTTGAGTTGGCAATGCGTAACAAACTCATCATGTTGCCAGACCTACGGCATCTACCGCAACCCGACGACGTCAACAACCCCTGTGCCTATCACAGAATGGTGAGCCATCTAATTAAGGATTGCTACATTTTCAAGAACTGGGTCGAGGACCGATATCAACAGGGCAAGTTCACTCTGTCTGAGAACTGGAGGGTGAGAACTGGAGGGTGAATGTGCCCCAGAACCACACTCCCAAAAAGGTGGATGCACCGGGGGCATCATGCTCTCTCGTGGAAGAAACTCTATGGGAAGTCCTTCTTTCAGTAAAGACCAAAAGAATGCTGAAAGATCTACAGGCATGTCCAGCAGTCATGTGGAAAAGCTCACTTGAACCCGAAATCATCGAAGAGATGCTGAAACCGCGTTCCGTACCGAAAGTTGTTGACAAAGGGAAAAATCCCCAAGTCAAGCCTTCAAAATCTTTGAAAAAAAAGAAGAAGACTAAGAAGCCTGTGCAGCGTGCTAAGTATGACGACAAGTGCACAAACCTACAAAAGTACATTGACGCGCTGGAGGAGTACAACCAGATGGCACGGACACCTGTCGCACTCGAAGAGTTCCTCAAGCATATTCTTGAGAACGACGATAGTGACAATGATGAGGGAAATGACTCATCAGAAGAAACCAAAGACTATGTAGCAAGTTGCCACATGGTTTCCCATTCGTCGTTAAAAGGAGAAGAAGCTCCCTCAGCGTCAGAAAACAACACAGAGGAACTGGGGGCAGGATCGGCGCTAAAATTCCCGGAACTTCTAGGAGTCCCGATCAATAGGCTGTTAAACGAACCCTTTCAAAAAAGAAAAACCGACCGAGAATGCAAAACACCCATATACGAAAAGGCTGAGCGTCAGCGTCAGGATGAAGAAGATGCGGCGAGGATGAGTCATAAAGTACTCCAACCAAACCGAAGCACCCCTCCCACAAATAAGAGCAGGATCAATACAGAGAAGCGGTTCTCCAAAGCCCTGTCAATGGGGATAAAGCTGCCACATCTCGTAAGAAATACTCCCAAGGTCATATGCCTCGACGGAGAGGATTCACATCCAAACTACTGCCTATATAATCGCAGGGTTACCCACCCCACCGAGGAATGCAATGCCTTCAAGAAGTGGTGGCAAGGATACGTTGCCCATCAAAAACACTTCAAGTGGATGAAGCGCGAAGCTCGTCGACATCAAAAGGGTGTGACAGATGCGCATGAAAAAACGATTGGCAACTGTCATATGGTTGATACCAGTCCGGAAAGGGAAAAGCCTCAAGTTCTTACTTTCGGGAGCGATTCTGGGGACGAAATACCCCTCAGCGCTCTCTTCAAAGACTCCACCTCCGAAAAAGAAGAGGCGGAGAAGAACTGCGAGAATATTCAGCTGCATAACCGCATGCTGCCCGAGAAGAATAACCTACATACAAAGTTTCGAGCAAAAAGGACAAAGGGAAAGAAAAAATCCCTTAGGAAATTTCCCTCGACGGTGGAGTTGTCAAAGAGCTCGCAGTGAGGGACCCGCCTAAGAAAAATAAGATGGATTACAACGTCCTGGCACTTTTGAGGAAAATACCCTCACAACTGAGTATATTGGATGCTCTTCTCTTGTCCAAAGAAGCACGAGAGTCTCTGATCAAGGCATTACAAGAGCTTGATCAGTTCTAAGTTTTCCTCGTAGAAGAGAAGATAAAGGATAAGCTGAAGGAGGTTCACACAGCTGATATTACATTCGGCGATGAAGACCTCCTAATTGGTACGTGCGAGCATAACCATCCATTATATGTCATCGGGTACTGCCACGACATCAAGATAGGAAAAATCCTTGTCGACAACGGATCCTCCGTCAACCTTCTCAACGTGAAAGTGCTGAAGGAGATTTGCATGATCGTTCAGTACTTGGCTTGGGACAAAATTACCATCTCCGGGTTCGACTCACAGTCATCACGGACGCTTGGATCCGTAATTTTGACGTTACGCTTCGAGTTGCTCGTCACTGACATTAAATTTCACGTCATTGACGCCAAGGCTTGCTATAACGCTTTGCTCGGCAAGCCCTGGCTGCATGAGTTCAACGTCATCTCTTGTACACTTATCAATGTATGAAGTATTTCAAGGATGGTTTGGAATACACCATCACGGCGGAGCTGAATCCATTCTCCGTAAATGAGGTTTGAAAATATGAATATGCAAAGTACTTCCTACCAGACTTCGAAGCTATGAAAATATGTCATAAGCCGGAGGATAAACAGAAGACCGTCGCTACTATCCCGATCTTTGGGAGCGATTCCGAGAAAGATGAAGAAATAGTCTACTCGGGGCAACCCCAGAAAGACAACAACAAGCCTAGACCATCGACCCCTATTCTGGCCTTTGGCAGCGACTCTGAGGACGAGGCCAACGCAATGTTTGCCATCCGCCCGTCAGTGCAAACCCTCGACGAAGCAGATCAGAGCCTGCAAATCACAATGGTTCCTCTTCGGCATTACAAGGGACTTGGTGCACTCGATACATACAACGTATAGGAACTACAGACTTTCTACGTGCCTCCTAGGCGAAAAGGCGAAAAGGTGATCCTATTCTACCCATCTACGGAGACCAGAATAGAGAAAGAAGTCTGGCACAGTGCCGATTTTACACTCGACAAGCTTCAACCATCTGTCTGCCAAGATACTATGCGGAGGGATTGAAAAGGCTATTAAGATGTCAAGGTGTACCCTTCGAATAAACTGTTCGACAAGCCCACTTCTACAAAAAGATTTGGGATATCCCTGGGGCCCAGCGAAAGATGCCCAATGGGAAGATGGGAACAATCGGGCTCGGATACGTTCGGTCCAAAAAACGGGAACGGTTCCACAGCTGCCGCGTCATAAACAGCTCTGGTGAAGAAGAGAACGCTCTTCCAAATTGCTGTGACGTTGAAACAGAACGAGATCCCTCTCTAAGAATGTTAAGCTCATCATTTGAAGAACAAGTTGACAAGCTAATAAAAGAATCATGTCAAAAGATTCGGGATAACCACAGTCATGAAATGGATATTTATGAAAAGGCCAGGACGCAACGCCTCAACCAACAGTCCGCGGAGAAAGAATACTACAATGTCCTTCATCCTCAGCCAGCTGAACGTTCTCTTCACCAAGGAAAATCCCGAAATAAAGGCAAAACAAGGTGAAGAATGCATACAATGCTTGAAAATAGCAAAACAGATCAAAGAAGCCGCGCTATCATGAAAAACTTGGTTGGAACCCGTCCTTTATAAAGAAGATGGGCTGGGAATACTCTTTCCCTCAAAACAAGACAATGAAAATATTCAACCTTGTCATGAAGCACGAAATGATGACGCTTCCGGAGTCTCGGCACCCCGAACAAATAAACGAGGTCCATCTCCCGGATTATTGCTTCTACCACCGAGCCATAGGTCATCCCCTTGAAGACTGCTTCACCTTCAAAGACTGGGTCGAAGACCAGTATCAACAAGGCAGGTTCGCTTTGTCGGATAGCTGGAGGGTAACCCCGCCGCAAAAGCAAGAGCCAAAAATGACCTATACCGCGAGGGTAGGACCAGCTCAACGTCAAGAATGGAAGCGAACCCGTACCTGCCACGTGATAACACTCTCAAAAGAGGGAGGGCACGAGACGATAGATGACCCCTTCAGATGCTTCGCAAATAAAGACGAGGACGGGATGATCTCAGAGTTTCCACCAGCACCAAAAGAGCTGGAAGACGGGATACACACTACGGCGGACAACCTAAGAAAAATTTATTTAAGAATGGAAAACGACCCGAGGCCAACGTCGGTCAATGAGATACCAGGTAGCCACGTTAAAAGACGTGCTCATGCAATTTAAAGACTGCTTCACATGAAACTATTCTGTCACGCCCCGCTTCCCAGAGTATGCTAAAATGGGCACGTGACATAGCCAACCATGCTACCTGTGGGTAGGAAGTACCCATCCACAGTCACATTACGGCTGTAGAGATATCAAGAACAAAATACAACTATCTAAAATATGTCCATAATCCAAGATAACATGAGTCAAGAATAATAAAATGCGGAAGCGAAAGATCCAATACAAAATAACTGGAATGTATGTCCCATAATGCGGGCTCACATCAGGAATAAAATGCAGGAAAGAAAAGCTAACTACTGCTGACACTCACAGCTCAGCCTGTCGGCTGAAGTACTCCTGCTCGGACTGCGGCAGCGGTACAGAATCTGGGCCATGCAAAACCCAGACGTCAGCGCGTCAAGTCATCAAGTAATAATATATAAACAAGGTAACAGGCAATGCAAATATAAACATGAATAAAGCAAGGGTAACAATAATATAAATCAGAGCAGTGCAGTGGGTAAACTAAACTGTTTTATCAGGTTTTCTGTTCTAAAGTCTTTGAAACCAAATTGATGAATCATCGATGTAACTCAATAGTATCCCGTACATACCCGGAACCACGGCCCAGATTCTCGGGCTGAAACCGAGACATGCCGCTAGGCACTAAACAGGAATGTGTACAGATGAATGATGTCAGCAGCATCATTCCAAGGCTGGCCTAGCCTCTAAAACTGATCAGAACAAGTAGCGAACTGTTGAGTTACAAGTCAGGTTTCACTTTTGATTTCCCCATACCCCCAAGTTACATGTGTATGTCAAGTCAGGTATTCCGTAATCAAGAACTAATGCCGACACAGGATCGGGTAAGCAGGTTTGTCTGGATAGACAACAGGAACGGTCCGTGAGGACTACATGTCAGGTTTGTTGGCATTAGACACAAGATCAGGTAACGAGTCAAGTTATGGTACAACAGGTCAAGTCAAGCAATATACGGTACCATGTCAGGTCAATCAATATGTATGCAGCAAGTCAGGTCAAGATGTAAACGATATTATGGGTGTGCTCATACTCAGTTACATAATCAAGCATGGTCATCAACAACATAAATTTAAGCAACGAATTAAACAATAAAGAAGCTTCAATTAATTAGCAGCACAGTTATCAATTGTGTTTCAGAGGTATTATCAACATTATAAGAATACAATATGACAGTTAGGGCCGTTAAATCATGTTAACAAGTTTAAGAATTTTATGGATGTAGTGATATATATATATATATATATATATATATATATATATATATATATATATATAGGTTCAATGGATGAAGTCACAGTTAATACAGGTTAAATGTACACGAGTGGCCGAATGAAGTAAAACTATAGAGAAAGTGCCATAGGCTACGTCAATAGTGAAAGTGCGATTAAAACATGTAAATGTGATTATTAGGTTCAATACAGTAATTGCAAACGGTAGGTTTCACGTTTGGAAGATAAAATGATATATAACAACATTGAACACGAAAATGGGAAATTATCGTACTAAAGTTAAACTACAGGTTTAGGGTGTCATCAATATATATGTAAATATTGTTTAGCATGTAGCAAGGGGTACTTGCCTCGACGGGTCGCGAATCGGGAAAACGGAACGTAAAACGTCGGCGGGGAAACTCGCGACGGGCGCACGGTTCACGGAATGAACCCAAACGACGAACAGTGGAACCACACAGGTCAGGGTATCTTGCTGGATCATCGAGACACGTCGCCGGCACGGCCGGATTCCGGCGAGATACAAAACAGTGAACGATCAAGAATGCAACAAGAAAAGAAAATAAAATAAAGAAGAAGGGAAGGAGGATGGAGAAGGGGATGCTCACGAAGATCTGTGGGGAGGTTGTGGTCGCCGATCACGTCGACGGAGCTCCGGCGGTCGGCCTACGACGACAGCGACGGAAACCTACAGATCAAGAAAACATGAACCGGGAAGAAGAAGAAGAAAGGAGAAGAGAGGAGGAGAGGAGAAGGAGAAGAAGACACTCACCGAGGGATGCACGAGGCCGGGGGGGACGGATCGAGATCGCCGGCGGCGATCCCACGAGGTGCAGGCGGTGTGCAGGTGGCCGCGGTTGCCGGTGTAGGGTGCACGGTAGAAGAAGAAGTGGATGTGGGTGTGACGAGGGCGAGGAGACGACGAGACCGGTGATGATGGCGTTGGCGTTGGGGCGAAGGTGAGGGAGGACGAGGCGGTGGTGGCTCGCGGAGGTGGGTTCGGCATTTTGAGAGAAAAAATAGAGGGGAGAGAGATATATATAGAGGAGAGAGAGAGAGAGACGGGGAGAGAGAGAGAGATGGATTGCGAGAGGAGAGAGAAAGGAGAGAGATCGAGAGGGGAGAGAGATCGAGGGGAGAGAGAATCGGGGAGGAGAGAGAAGTTTGGATTGTAGCGAGAGAGAAAAGAGAGAGAGAGACGTAGGAAATGGTGGGGCCCACGGGAGGTTAAAGAAAGGAGATGATTGGCTGGGAGAAAGGATTTGTGGGGTTTAGTTAGGAAAAGAAATCTTTTTAAAGATTTAAGAAAATAGGAAAATATATTATATGGGGTTAAATTTTATATATTCATCAGTTAAAAAAATTAGAAATTGGGATTTGGCGCAAATGTAAAGTATTTCCAAATTGCGCCCGGGTCGGGTCCAAAAATTTGAAATTGAAATAAGAAAATTTTAGACGGGATCCAAAATTTAAAATGAAGTATCTTACAGTCAAAAAGCATACCCCCAAGACGGACACACGTACGTGCGTGTAGCCGTCCAAACTAGACCGTTTCACTGAATGGGACGAGAACACGATACAAGGACGCTACCACAGGGTTAGGGGTGTCAAGCAGGCCATGACAAATATTTTTAATTTTATTTTAGATGCCTTAAATTGTTATATGCAGAAGTGAATTGTCGGGTAAAATTTATACTAGCAACAGTCAATTAGGATCAATGAAATAAATACCATACACCATTCATACGGTAACAGAAACTAGTAGCATTGGGCTCGGTTGTTACATTATACCCAACTACAAAAAGAATTTCGTCCTCGAAATTCCAAGAATACAAAGATAGACGACAAATAACTACAAGAAAAGATGAGGGAACTTCTGCCGGATTTCATCTTCCCGTTCCCAAGTGGACTCTCCATGCGAGCGATTACCCCAAGAAACAAGCACAAGAGGGATCACCCTGTTCTTAAGAACCTTTTCCCTTCGATCCACAATTTCAATCGGTCGCTCCTCAAAAGTCAAGTCTTCTCGTACCGTCAGCTCCGAATGATCCAATACATGCGTTTCATCTCGAACATACTTACGGAGTTGAGATACGTGAAACACATCGTGCACATTTTCCAAGGACTGGGGTAACGCCAAACGATACGCTACCTCACCAACACGCTCCAAGATCTCAAAGGGTCCAACGAATCGAGGACTGAGCTTTCCTCGACTTCCAAAACGAATCACTCCTCTAGTCGATGATATCTTCAAGAATACCAAATCACCCACGGCAAACTCTAGAGGTCTTCTCGACGTATCTGCCCAACTCTTCTGTCTGTCTTGAGCTGCCTTCATATGATTTCTGATAGTGTTAACCTTCTCAACTGTCTGCACAACCAAATCTGGTCCCAATAATCTTCGTTCACCGATATCGTCCCAGCAAACAGGTGAACGACATTTGCGACCATACAAAGCTTCAAATGGAGCCATCTGGAGAGTTGCCTGAAAACTGTTGTTGTAAGAAAACTCCACCAAATGTAGATGATCCTCCCAAGACCCCTTGAAGTCCAACATGCATGCTCTCAACATATCCTCAAGAGTTTGGATTGTTCTCTCCGACTGACCATCAGTTTGAGGATGATAAGCGGTGCTAAACTTCAATCGAGTCCCCAAACTTTCCTGTAAACTCCTCCAGAAGTGTGATAAAACCGAGTGTCACGATCGGACACGATGCTTACCGGTACTCCATGCAATCTTACAATCTCCTGCATGTACCGCTCCGCCAAAGTCTCTATTGATTGACCAACCCGAAAAGGAATAAAGTGAGCTGCCTTGGTCAATCGATCAACAATCACCCATACAGCATTGTTGCCTTTTAGACTCTGCGGTAAAGCCGTCACGAAATCCATGGTTATATATTCCCACTTCCACTGAGGAATCAAAAGTTGTTGCAATAAACCAGCAACCCTTTGATGTTCAGCCTTAACTTGCTGACACACCAAGCACTTTGCTACAAAGTGAGCAATCTCCCGTTTCATGCCTTCCCACCAGAAATGCTGTCGAATATCTCGATACATCTTTGTGCCTCCTGGATGTACAGAATAAGCTGAACTGTGTGCCTCCTTCATAAGCTCTTCACAAATATCTCCCTTTGGCACACACAAACGGCTACCATACCTCAACGAACCATCTTCGTGGATCAATAAATCTGTTCGCAGTCCGGCTTCAACCTGTTCTCGAAACTTTTGTAGTCTAGGATCCTGCGATTGTGCTGCTTTAATATTCTCGATCAACGATGAATGTACTTGCAGCTGCATCAACTGTCCCGTAGAATGCGGTAGTACAACCTCCAAGTCAAATCTTCGAAAATCTTCAACGAGCTCCTTCTGCGTAGTTAACACCTGAATTGCTGGTAACCGACTAAGCGCATCCGGCACGACATTAACCTTCCCCGGATGGTACTTAAGATCCAGATCGTAGTCAGCCATCAGCTCCAACCATCTACGTTGCCTCATATTAAGCTCCTTCTGCATGAACACATACTTCAAGCTCTTATGATCAGTAAACACTTCGACCCTTTCGCCCAAAAGGTAGTGTCTCCAAATCTTCAAAGCGAAAATCACAGCCGCAAGTTCCAAGTCATGAGTTGGGTAATTCTTCTCATGGGTTTTCAACTGTCTCGATGCGTACGCTACAACCTTCCCATGCTGCATCAAAACACATCCCAATCCTTTCCCAGATGCGTCACTGTAAATCACCAATCCTCCGGAATTGTCTGGCACGGTCAGAATAGGGGCGGTTATCAATTTCTGCTTCAATGTCTCAAAAGCTAACGCACATTTGTCCGTCCATACAAAAGGTACCTCCTTGCGCGTAAGCTTGGTTAACGGCTCCGCCAGACGAGCAAAGTTCTCCACAAATCTTCTGTAATACCCGGCGAGTCCAAGAAAACTCCTTATCTCCGCAACATTCTTTGGAATCGGCCAATCTCGAACTGCTGCAATCTTTTCTGGATCGACGGCAATTCCATCGCCAGACACAACATGCCCTAAAAACTTTACTTCCTCCAGCCAAAACTCGCACTTACTCATCTTCGCATATAACATCTCCTGTCTCAACGTCTGCAGTGCGAACTTCAAATGTTCAGCATGCTCTTCAAAACTCTTCGAGTAAACCAGAATATCGTCAATGAATACCACAATAAACTGATCCAAGAATGGTGAAAAGATTCGGTTCATCAAGTCCATGAATACTGCCGGCGCATTCGTTACTCCGAAGGGCATCACTAAGTATTCGTAATGTCCATACCGAGTTCGGAACGCCGTCTTGCAAATATCTTCTGCTTTCACTCGGACCTGATGATATCCGGATCGCAAATCCAGCTTCGAGAATACCCTCGCGCCACTAAGCTGCTCAAAAAGTTTGCCAATGCGAGAGATCGGGTACTTGTTCTCAACAGTCACCCGGTTTAATTCTCGATAGTCGATGCACATCCTTCTTGTACCATCCTTCTTCTTTACTAGAAGAACTGGAGCTCCCCAAGGCGAGTTACTACTTCGAATCCAACCCTTTTCAAGCAATTCGGCAACCTGTTTCTTGACTTCTTCCAACTCTACTAGTGCCATTGGATAATACGCTTTGGATACTGGCGCTGCACCAGGAATAAGGTCAATTGCGAACTCCACGTCTCGCTTCGGCGGTAAACACGATATATTTTCAAACACGTCCATAAAATCGCGAACAACAGCTGGCTCTTCATTTTTATCAACTTCCATTGATGCAAGAATATTGTTTGTCGGCCTAGCCATAAACTCGACTGGCCCGACAGAACTGCTTCCTCCAGTGAAGCTAAACTCGGGATGTCCGGAAATCTGGAAAATTACTTTCCTTGCCCAACAATCAATGTGAGCGTGGAAAGTGCCAAGAAAATCCATCCCCAAGACGACCTCGTAGCTGCCCGTATCAATCACCAAGAAATCTGCAAAAAGCTCCCGTCCGCACATAACCACTATACAATCTTTACATTCCCTACTAGCTATGATTTTCCCATTCCCAGTGTGTATGTCCCAGAAACTAGACAGGGTCGTGCAGTCAATCGAGTGTGTAGTTATAAACTTGAATGACATAAAACAATGGGATGCACCAGAATCAAATAACGCTAATGAGGGAACACCATGAACGAGTAGAGTACCTGAAACAACTTCTCCTGACGCCTTAGCTTCTTCAGCTGTCAAGGTAAAAGCTCGAGCCTGATTAGGTCCTTGAGTCAGCTGTTTCTGTCCCTGGAACGGTCTCTGCGGAGGCTTCTGAAAATCATCCCTCGTACGAAGCTTCGACGGACAAGCACTAACAATGTGATCTTCCGCTCCACAAACCAAACAGAGTCCCAGCCTCCTTCGACAATCCTTTTGAACGTGGCCAGGTAAATTGTAGTAGTTACAAGTCATGCTCTTTCTTCGATCGATAACAACAGGCTTCTTCATGGGTGCTACGCCTCGACGGTCCACTGGAATACCTCTGCGACCATGAGCTCGGTTTGGTACAAATGCTGGCTTCCTCACCGTAACTGCTGTCTGCTGCAAACTCCCCTTCATCCCAGATAAACTCTGCTGCTCTCGGGCTGCCGCATGTACTTGTGAGAAAGTGGTCAAACCCAGGGAGACAATCTGCCTCTGGATGTCCACGTCCAAGCTGCGCATGAACCTCCTTGCCCTGTTTGCATCGTTGGCAACTAAAGGTCCAGCGAATCTGCTGAGTCTCGTCCATTCTGCTGCATGCACATCCACGGGTGCTCCATTCTGCCTTAGCCCAATGAACTTCTCTTCTATTTTCTCCCGTGCAGTCCGCGGGAAGAACTTCTCTAGGAAACTCTTTGAAAAATCCGCCCACTTGATCAGCTTGGGCAAGCGGTTCTCCTCCACAAGCCACCATTCTCGGGCGTAGTCCACTAACTGAATGCGTACCACATCAACTCTTTTCTCATCTGGAATCTGTGCCGCAATAAGCAAGTTCTCTGTGTCAACTAGCCACTGCTCCGCTGGCAACGGCTCCTCCAAACCAGTAAATGTAGACGGACCCAAACGCCTGAAATCTGCTACGGTCGCTACTTCGGTCGACTGGTTTAGCTCCAACATTGTTCACAGACTGCTGAACGATCTGCAAACCTTCCTGAAACGATTCCGCTTGCTGCTGGATCAGCTCGGTCTATTTTTTTTTATTATCCAGCATTCCCCTTATCACTCCAAGCATGGCGGCTTCGTCCACACGCCTTTGATACGTCTTCAAATTCTTACCTGCCATATTCCTGAAATCAAAACACCCAACATTAGCATGATGATAGATTCAAAATATAGATCAAGGCTAGAACTCCAAGTTACTTAAATAGAGTGCCGCATTGTAACTATGCCGCGGTATCATAGCCACAATTACATAACTCCACCCAAGTCGCCTAAGTCCGAGAGATAACAAGGAATCAGGTTTCGAGTCGATATGCAAAGGAAGTTTGCACATCGTAGAAGATATAATCAGGAAGAATTTGATTCAAGAACGGTAAAACGGCAAGGTGGCAGGACATGTTTCCTAAACACAGGTATTCTGATTCGTGTATTGAGTATAATACCCAACAACAAAAGAATCAACCCGACTAATCTATGGCTCTGATACCAAAAGAACCATGTCACACCCCGCTTCCCAGAGTACGCTAAAATGGGCACGTGACATAGCCAACCATGCTACCTGTGGGTAGGAAGTACCCATCCACAGTAACATTACGGCTGTAGAGATATCAAGAACAAAATACAACTATCTAAAACATGTCCATAATCCAAGATAACATGAGTCAAGAATAATAAAATGCGGAAGCGAAAGATCCAATACAAAATAACTGGAATGTATGTCCCATAATGCGGGCTCACATCAGGAATAAAATGCAGGAAAGAAAAGCTAACTACTGCTGACACTCACAGCTCAGCCTGTCGGCTGAAGTACTCCTGCTCGGACTGCGACAGCGGTACAGAATCTGGGCCATGCAAAACCCAGACGTCAGCGCGTCAAGTCATCAAGTAATAACATATAAACAGGGTAACAGGCAATGTGAATATAAACATGAATAAAGCAAGGGTAACAATAATATAAATCAGAGCAGTGCAGTGGGTAAACTAAACTGTTTTATCAGGTTTTCTGTTCTAAAGTCTTTGAAACCAAATTGATGAATCATCGATGTAACTCAATAGTATCCCGTACATACCCGGGACCACGGCCTAGATTCTCGGGCTGAAACCGAGACATGCCGCTAGGCACTAAACAGGAATGTGTACAGATGAATGATGTCAGCAGCATCATTCCAAGGCTGGCCTAGCCTCTAAAACTGATCAGAACAAGTAGCGAACTGTTGAGTTACAAGTCAGGTTTCACTTTTGATTTCCCCATACCCCCAAGTTACATGTGTATGTCAAGTCAGGTATTCCGTAATCAAGAACTAATGCCGACACAGGATCGGGTAAGCAGGTTTGTCTGGATAGACAACAGGAACGGTCCGTGAGGACTACATGTCAGGTTTGTTGGCATTAGACACAAGATCAGGTAACGAGTCAAGTTATGGTACAACAGGTCAAGTCAAGCAATATACGGTACCATGTCGGGTCAATCAATATGTATGCAGCAAGTTAGGTCAAGATGTAAACGATATCATGGGTGTGCTCATACTCAGTTACATAATCAAGCATGGTCATCAACAACATAAATTTAAGCAACGAATTAAACAATAAAGAAGCTTCAATTAATTAGCAGCACAGTTATCAATTGTGTTTCAGAGGTATTATCAACATTATAAGAATACAATATGACAGTTAGGGTCGTTAAATCATGTTAACAAGTTTCAGAATTTTATGGATGTAGTGATATATATATATATATATATATATATATATATATATATATATATATATATATATATATATATATATATATAGGTTCAATGGATGAAGTCACAGTTAATACAGGTTAAATGTACACGAGTGGCCGAATGAAGTAAAACTATAGAGAAAGTGCCATAGGCTACGTCAATAGTGAAAGTGCGATTAAAACATGTAAATGTGATTATTAGGTTCAATACAGTAATTGCAAACGGTAGGTTTCACGTTTGGAAGATAAAATGATATATAACAACATTGAACACGAAAATGGGAAATTATCGTGCTAAAGTTAAACTACAGGTTTAGGGTGTCATCAATGTATATGTAAATATTGTTTAGCATGTAGCAAGGGGTACTTGCCTCGACGGGTCGCGAATCGGGAAAACGGAACGTAAAACGTCGGCGAGGAAACTCGCGACGGGCGCACGGTTCACGGAATGAACCCAAACGACGAACAGTGGAACCACACAGGTCAGGGTATCTTGCTGGATCGTCGAGACACGTCGCCGGCACGGCCGGATTCCGGCGAGATACAAAACAGTGAACGATCAAGAATGCAACAAGAAAAGAAAATAAAGAAGTAGGGAAGGAGGATGGAGAAGGGGATGCTCACGAAGATCTATGGGGAGGTTGTGGTCACCGATCACGTCGACAGAGCTCCGGCGGTCGGCCTACGACGACAGCGACGAAAACCTACAGATTAAGAAAACATGAACCGGGAAGAAGATGAAGAGAGGAGGAGAGGAGAAGGAGAAGAAGACACTCACCGAGGGATGCATGAGGCCGGGGGGGACGGATCGAGATCGCCGGTGGCGATCCCACGAGGTGCAGGCGGTGTGCAAATGGCTGTGGTTGCCGGTGCAGGGTGCACGATAGAAGAAGAAGTGGATGTGGGTGTGACGAGGGCGAGGAGACAACGAGGACGGTGATGATGGCGTCGGCGTTGGGGCGAAGGTGAGGGAGTACGAGGCGGTAGTGGCTCGCGGAGGTGGGTTCGGCGTTTTGAGAGAAAAAATAGAGGGGAGAGATATATATATAGAGGAGAGAGAGAGAGATAGGGAGAGAGAGAGAGAGAGACGGAGGGAGAGGGAGAGAGATAGAGATGGGGGAGAGAGAGAGGGATTGCGAGAGGAGAGAGATAGAGAGGGGAGAGAGATCGAGAGGACAGAGAATCAGGGAGGAGAGAGAAGTTTGGATTGTAGCGAGAGAGAAGAGAGAGAGAGAGAGACGTAGGAAATGGTGGGGCCCACGGGGGGTTAAAGAAAGGAGATGATTGGATGGGAGAAAGGATTTGTGGGGTTTAGTTAGGAAAAGAAATATTTTTAAAGATTTAAGAAAATAGGAAAATATATTATAAGGGGTTAAATATTATATATTCAACGGTTAAAAAAAATTAGAAATTGGGATTTGGCGCAAATGTAAAGTATTTCCAAATTGCGCCCGGGTCGGGTCCAAAAATTTGAAATTGAAATAAGAAAATTTTAGGCGAGATCCAAAATTTGAAATGAAGTATCTTACAGTCAAAAAGAATACCCCCAAGACGGACACACGTACGTGCGCGTAGCCGTCTAAACTCGCCCGTTTCACTGAACGGGACGAGAACACGATGCAAGGACGCTACCACAGGGTTAAGGGTGTCAAGCAGGCCATGACAAATATTTTAATTTTATTTTAGATGCCTTAAATTATTATATGCAGAAGTTAATTGTCGGGTAAAATTTATACTAGCAACAGTCAATTAGGATCAATGAAATAAATACCATACACCATTCATACGGTAACAGAAACTAGTAGCATTGGGCTCGGTTGTTACATATTCTGATATGCAGGGTCTAGATCCAAAGGTAGCAGTACATAAACTGGCCATATCGCCGGACATAAAGCCAGTCAAACAGGCACCAAGAAGAATGCGGTTCGAACTTGAGATGAGTATCAACGCTAAAATCAAGAAACTAATCGACTCCGACTTCATCCAAGAAGTTCAATATCCTAACTGGATCGCTAACATCATTCCAGTGATGAAGAAGAATAGGACGGTGTGTATCTGCATGGACTTTTAGGACCTCAACAAAGCTTGCCCGAAAGATGACTTCCCAGTACCTGTTACCAAGCTGATGATCGATAACACATCTACCCATGAGTTCTTCTCATTCATGGATGCATCTTCAGGATACAATCAAATAAAAATGCATCCTGAAGATCAAAAGCATACCGCCTTCCGTACTCCGCTGGGCATATTTTGCTATAAGGTGATGCCCTTCGGTTTGAAGAACACTAGCACTCCTTACTAACAAGACCATGACAAAGATCTTCGATGACCTCATCCATGAGATTGTCGAATGCCACATCGACGACCTGGTGGTGAAGAGCAAGTCTTATGCAGAACATTGGGAACATCTAAACGTAGTGTTCCAACGCCTTCGGAACTATAATCTGAAGATGAATCCTCTGAAATGCGCGTTTGGAGTCTCCTCAGGAAAATTCCTAGGATTCATCATACGACACTGGGGTATCAAAATCGATCCCTCAAAGATCAAGGCTATTATGGAGATGCCCACGCCAAGGACCTTCAAACAGTTGCAATCTCTTCAAGGAAAGCTCGCATATATCCAGCGGTTCATAGCTAACCTCTCTGGAAAATGCTGTCCATACAGTCATTTGATGAAGAAGGGGACCCCGTTCGTCTGGGATCAAAAGTGCCAAAACGCACTAGATGAAATCAAGCAATACCAGCAAAATCCGCCGGAATTGACCGCTCCGGTTAAGGGAAAACCCTTTATCCTATATACAACGGCCCTTGAGGGTTCTCTAGGCGCGCTATGGGCACAAGAGAACGATCAGGGAAAGGAGAAAGCTTTGTACCATTTGAGCCGAGTTCTCCTGGGGGCAGAAAACAACTACTCCCCCCATCGAAAAGCATTGCCTGGTACTGATCTTCACGGTAACGAAGCTCAGGCATTACGCCTTGGCACATGAGGTCCATCTCATATCAAAGGCGGATCCTCTCAAATATCTGATGTCAAGGGCCATATTAACATGAAGGCTTGCCAAATGGGCCCTCCTCCTGATGGAGTTCTCGATAATGTATCGACCTCTCAAAGCAGTGAAAAGCCAAGTCATCGCCGAATTTCTCGCCGAGCATCCGATACCAGCCGACTCCCCCTTAAATTGCGAGTTGCCAGATAAACATGCGTTCGACACCATCGAAGGAAATAAGGAAGAAAATGATTCCCGATGGGAACTACTTCGATAGAACATCTTCCATAAAGAGGCGAAAGCAAAACACCCCAATAATCAAAGCCGGGGTGGGCCTTATCTTCGTGACTCCACAAGGAGGGATAATGCATTACGCCCTTTCCTTAATGGAGTCAAGGACTAATAACGAAATTGAATATGAAGCTTTGATAGCAGGTCTCGAGATCGCTGTCGACATGGTGGGAATAGAAGACCTCCTCATATATTGATACTCCCAGCTGATCGTTAGCCAAGTAAATGGTGACTATCACACATGTAAGCCGGAGTTGATAAAGTATGGTGAAAGAGTACAACAACTGTTGACACAAATCCTCTCCTACATCCTGAAAAGTATACCGCGTGCGGAAAGCAGTAAGGCGGATACGCTGGCCAAATTGGCTAAGGAATTAGCCGACGAAGACCTTGATGACGTAAAGGTCATCGTGCAAAGCCGCAAGATCTTCGGGCCAATAGATATATCTTCAGATGACTCGATGGTGCCATCTGAAAGAAAAGAAACGACCGAACAAGCAGCCCTTCAAATAGAGGACGAAGAGAAGGTCAACGATTGGAGGGAAGTCTTCATAGACTACTTCAAATCCCAACGAACGCCCAAAAATGCGTCATCTAGACATCAGCTCATGAAACGAGCTCTGTCTTTCGCCTTCGTCAATAATACTCTATATAAGAGATTGTTCGACTATTTATAGATAAGATGCCTGGGGCCGAAGGAAGCAAAGAAAGTCCTTTAAGAAATTCACCACGGACTCTGCGGTTCTCACCAAGCCGGGCCAAAGATGAAGCTGAAGATCAAAAGAATGGGTTACTATTGGCCCACAATGATTCAGGACTACCTCGAATATGCAAAGCAGTGTCACTCGTGCCAAATCCACGGGGACTTCATCCATCAACATCCAAATCCGCTACATCCAACAGTGTCTAGCCGGCCGTTCGAAATGTGGGGAACTGATATAATTGGCCCCATCGAACCGACGTCGTCCAAAGGACATCGGTTTATATTGGCACCGACCGACTACTTCTCTAAGTGGGCAGAAGTAGTACCACTAAGGGAGGTGAAGACGAAGAATATCCTCCATTTCTTCAGAACCTATGTCATCTACCGGTTCGGCATTCCGCAACGAATTATCTCGGATAATAGCTCGGCCTACAGGAGCCATAAAATCTGCCGCTTCGTACAACAGCATAAAATAGATTGGAGATACTCTTCAGTCTATAATCCTCGTGTCAACGGTCTAGCTGAAGCATTCAACAAGACCTTGACGAAGATTATAAAGAAAACGGTGTCCAGGAACAAAAGAGACTGGCATGAAAGACTGCATGAAGCTCTCTAGGCATACCGCACAACGTTTAAAATAGCTATTAATATAACACCATACATGTTGGTATTCGACACGGAAGCAGTGCTTCCTTTAGAAATAGAACTCCCTTCTCTACGAGTAGCGGTTCGATATGAGCTGACAGATGAAAAAAATGCTCATCTTCGCCTCGAAAAGATCGATGCCCTCGACGAAACCCGCCTTATAGCACAGTAAAACCTGGAGGCTTATAAGGCAAGGATGATATGGTCATATGAAAGACTGACCAGGCCGAGAACATTCCGCCAAGGCAAACTCGTACTAGTCGTCAAAAGACCAATGATCTCCAATCGCGCAAAACGGGTGAAATTTGAGCCGAACTATGAAGGTACGTATATCATAGACAAAGTCTACCAAGGTGGAGCCTACCTGCTCGTGGATATGCATGGCGAAAGACCCTTCCGGCTAATAAACGGCCGGTTCCTCAAAAAATACTACGCTTGACGAGGCATGACCTAGGTCAATGATAGATGATGACGCTCATGTCCACTCGCTATCTTCCTGAGTCAAAACTCTGAGGGTAGTATGCAAAGAAGCTCCGTCGTCTCAAAAATGGCGATAATAGACCGAGATGTCCTTAAACTAAAAATTCCCCTCAAACATGGCGATAATGGACCGAGATGTTCTTAAACTAAAACCCCGCCTCAAATATGGCGACATAGGACCGAGATGTCCTTAAACTAGAAATTCGCCTCAAATATGGCGACAAAGAACCAAGATGTCCATAAACTAGAAATTCGCCTCAAGCACGGCGACAAAGGATCGAGATGTCCTTAAACTAGAAATTCGTCTCAAGCATGGCGATAACGGACCGAGATGTCCTTAAACTAAAAATTCGTCTCAAGCATGGCGATAACGGACCGAGATGTCCTTAAACTAAAACCCCGCCACAAATATAGCGATATTGGACCGAGAAGTCCTTAAACTAGAAATTATCTGCTTCCAACATGGCGATAACGGACCGAGATGTCCCTAAACTAGCACATCGCCTCCAAAATGGTGATATGCTCCCTTGAGATCTATATTGCAATCGAAGCCGCAACGGCGAAGATTGCAACTCAAGTCCCACTGGCTACACAGCTACTCCAGCGGTGAAGTCACCCCCAAGTCCCACTGCAAACAGATAGGTCATTAAAAAAACGGTATGTCCACAAGTAAAATGGGCATGGATGAAAACCCGAAAGGACGCCGTGAGTAAAAACAGCAGGATTATCGGCGAGCTTGTGAAAACCCGGACGGATGCAATCTCATAAAAAAACGGTATGTCCACAAGCAAAATGGGCACGGATGAAAACCTGAAAGGGCGTCGTGAGTAAAAACAGCAGGATTACCGACGAGCTTGTGAAAACCCGGAAGGGCACAATCTCGTAATTTTTTTACACTTACGAGATCCTCTCGACTCGTAAGGAGAACTCCTCCTATGAGACCCTCACGGCTCATAAGATTCAAAAGCCTTAAGCTATAGGGATCCAAACCTGTTCTTAAGCTGTCGTATCCCCCAAGTTGCCCTACAGGCGGTCCAATATTGACCCTTGTATTCAATCCACGGGCACGAATAAACATTTCCCCACCAAGTTCCACCAATGGCGAGAAATGTCCCCATATGGTGAACGACACTTGTAAGTCCTCTCGACTTATAAGGAGAAACACTCTTGGAAGATCCTTATGACTTACAAGAGAGAACATTACTTGGGAATCCCCACGATCCCTAAGGAGAAAATACACCTACGAGATCCTCACGACTCGTAGAGAGAAATAACCTTATGAGATCCTTACGGCTCATAAAGTTAAAAAGTCTTAGTTGACAGGATCCTAACCCTGTTTGCTAAGCCACCTTTGTTCAAATCAATAAAGGCAAATGATGATTCGCTCATGCCAATATCCCAGTTGCAACGATGCTGATGCCTAAACAGGTGTCAAACTCTAAGTCCTTTCACGGCAAATGATGATTCGCTCCTAGCAATATTCCAGTCCTAACGATGTTGATGCCAAAGTTGGTATCAGATTCCAAACTTGCAATAAAAATAGCAGCGAGTAGCAAAGAAAATGCATATGAAATATCCGAAATGATGGGGCAACTCGCAATAAAAATCAGCGAGCAAAGATATGCATATAAAAACAACCGAAATGTTTGGGCAATTCGCAATAAAAATCAGCGAGTAAAATATAAAAACGGACGAAATGATTGGGCACCGCGAAAAATTACCGAAATGATTGGGCAATCACGACTCTTGCGATATGAAGTCCTGAAAAGATAAACTATCGCGGCAATAAAAAATAAAATAAAATAAAATTTCTTCGGCCCTGCAGGTGAGTCTAAACTGACCCCTGTATACAATCCTTGGGCGCAAATGAAAAAGGGAACCATGTTTTCACACCAGGCTCCGTCAAAGGGAGAGCCAGACCTCGACGACAACATTTATAGCCTAGAGATCACCCCGACGTGCCTTCTCATTCCAACAGGATGCAGACGCAACGTCAACAAAGACCTAAGGGTCGAACAAAAGTAGAGCAATGGCATATTCCAAGCTCCAGCTCGACGTTCCTTCTCAATGCAGACGCAACGTCAACAAAGACCTAAGGGTCGAACAAAGTGGAGCAATGGAATATTCCTAGCTCCAGCCCGACGTTCCTCCTCATTCCAGCAGGAAGCAGACGCAACGTTAACAAAGACCTAAGGGTCAAATAAAAAACAGAGTGACGGAAAAATCCTAGCTCTAGCCCGACGTTCCTTCTTGATGCAGACGCAACGTTAACAAAGACTCAAGGGTCAAATAAAAAATGGAGCCACGGCAAAATCCTAGCTCTAAGTCTCGACGGCGTATATATAACCTAGAGACTACCCCGTCGTTTCCCTCCTCATTGCAGCAGGATGTAGACGCAACTATCAAATGAAATTGGAGCAATGGCATATTCCTAGCTCCGGACTTCAACTGCAATACATACAGTATAGAGTTCCTATAGATGTCTACCCTACTTCAGCAAAGAAACGGCATGATATTGTCAAAACAAAAATGAAGTGACGACATATTCCTAGCTTCGGGTCTTAACGGCAACTCATATAAAGCCTAAAAGACTATCGGAGATCATTCTACTCCAGCGCGGAGTGGTTATGACTCATCGGGGCTTCAAACTGAGCCTAACCTTAAGTAAAAAGTGTCATGGCAAATTCCTAACGTTTGCTCTTCCAACGGTATTATAGCCTAAGGAGATTACTTGAAGACGTCTTGTCCAGCCCCCGAAGGGATCAGAGACACGGCAGTCGTGGGGCTACTCGAACAACGGCTTAAAGACTGCATATCGAGGAACACATCAACCAAGGCGACGGTACCACGGATCAAAACCCTAGTACCACAAAACCTAACGGACCTCTGCCGTAAAGAATGGAGGTTATCTATATATAACGTTAGGACAAGTTCGCATATAAACCTAAGGGAGGTAAACTAAATAAACTCCGAAATGAGTACATAAACTAGAAACTCTGAGATGAGTGAATAAACTACAAACTCCGAAATGAGTATATAAACTAGAAACTCCGAGATGAGTACATAAACTAGAAACTTCGAAATGAGTGAATAAACTACAAACTCCGAAATGAGTATATAAAGTACTTTACGCCAAGTCAAGACATCAAAAGATGGAGAGGCACAAGTATGAAATGAAATATGTCTTTTATTCATAAATCAAAATGAATACAAGATACAAAAAAATGGGGAAGAAAATATACATCAACAAAAACTTCTAAGCTTGCGGGCGGTTCAATAAATCAGCAAGATCATCATTTTTTTGCCGGACCTTTGCTTTAAGCTCTATCAACGCCGCTAGCTGGGTCCCTGCCTGTGCTTGTTGATTTTGGTATAAAGAAAATCGACTCTCAAGCTCTTTCTCGGCAGTCTTGTAGGCCTCGACCATCTCACATGTGAAAATGACGGCTTTATCGAGAGCCACCACCTCCGTAATGGCCTCCTGAAAAACCCGCCAAATTTCATAGGCCCTAGTGGTCTTGGTGGTGAGCTGGTCTTGAAGTTCCCTTAAAGCCTTCAAAGCCAATTCCCTTGCCGAAAACTTTCGTTTGAGCCTTTTCTCACATGACTGGAGATTGGCCGCACACCGATCCATCCATCCATGCAAGTTGGCCTTTACAGACAAGATATCAGAGGGAAGGCGTACGCATTCAACCACATGTAGAGAGGCCTCCACTTGACGGCAATACTCGATCCAAGTACACACTAGCACCTCGTCATGGTAAGTGGCAAGAACAGACAAAGAAGCATTGGTTTCAACAGCGAATTCTTCGGCCGTGATGGAAGTGCCAGCGTGAAGATCTTCTATAAGAGTTGCTATGGAATGAATGCTCTGTTTTGTCATCCTCTCAGACACACGTCAGGCATAAGAGCCCGGCGATATGAAAATTCGGGACTCTAATGGAGTCAGGGTGGGAAAAACTGTGAAAATATATGTATGGTTAGTCGCCTTTCTAAACGTAGAATAAGTAAAAGAATGCTAATGCTAAAGCGTCACTTACCCACGGCCATAAAAAGGCAGATTTGAGAGATCCCCAGGCCCATCGAGAACTTCAATTTCGTCGTCAGCCTCTAAGACTGTGGTTTAAAATAAAAGGGGCACATCAGCATCACTTTGAAGATATAAAACGGAAAGGCGAAGAATTACCAACCTTGGCCAGAGGAATGGACTATGCTCTGTGGAGGTATCGCTTGCGGGGCTTTCATGTCAAGTAAACTCTGGAAGGTTTTCTCCAGAGAGAGATCTACAATGGAAGACGCCAACTCCAGTAATTCTGAGAGAAAGGAAAGTTTAGATATATGGAAGGGTCATTAAACAAAAATGTAGATGTCGATAAAATTACCTTCGATGCTTCGTCCAATTTGAATCGAAGGGATGGAGGCTTCAGTAATCTTCTCTACACCTTCCGGTTTGTCATTGGAGATGTTCACAGAAGCCATGGCTAGTGTGGCAGTCTCCGCTGGAAGAATAGAAGCCGTTACCGGAAATTTCAAGGCGGGGATGTCAGTTTCGGTAATCTCCTCTACACCCCCCGGTGTGTCACCGAAGATATCCATAGAATCTACGACCGGTTAAGCAATCTCCACTGGAGGAATAGAAGCCGTCATTGGAGGCTCCATGACGTGATATGGGCTCAAGACTACACCCGCTGCAGAAGGCCCTACAAATTTTTTGGTAAAGATAATATGATGTGAAAGTAATACACATTATTTACCGAAAGAGACATAAAAAATATATGCATACCAATACGCCAGGGAGTATAAAGTATGGCCCTTTCGAACCGCTGCTCTTTTCTAATCAATTGCGCTCGTCGGGCTTCGATCGAAAGCAAATGCCTGCCCGTCTTCAGGGCAGCCTCGTCTTCAGAAATGGCCGAGATGGACTGTTTGAGAGCCCGTTCTTCTTCCATCGTCAGAGGACCCATTAGTAACCTAGGTAATAACGGATCAACGTCATAGAATACAACAGGGGGTAAGCCTCCCTTCCTGGGGCACACATTTTCATTTTCATCTTGCGATCGCTTCAAGGCATCGGCTAACTGAGCGGCTTCCTCGGCAGATGTGCCAGGAAAGAGGAGACCGTCGTCTGGTTCATGCACAAATATAGGCTCATCGTGAAGAAGCTCGGACTCAAGCAATGTATCGAGTAAACCGGCGATCGATTTCTTCCTCCTTTTAGGGCCCGAGCCAGCACTAGAAGAAGGGCGCTTCCTCCCCTTCGGCAATTTTGCACGGAGGTGCCCAACCTCACCTTCGGTGTCTGTTTTTTGTGATGCCGGTGCCGGTGTCTTCTAAGGATTCTCTGCCCCGGCCCTAGGGCGAATCGGCATACCAGCAATACGGGTGACTGATTCTGCCCGAGCAGCCTTAGAAATAAGCACTGAGTCGCTGTCCCTCAGAGGAGGGCAATCAACCGACCGTGGCCGCAACGGGGCACTGACAGCTTGAGCGAAAGCACAGGCTTTACATTCAAAGAGCACCCTTCTCTCCTCATCAATGATGGGACCAACCTGGTGGCGGTACCAGCCCTTGAAGGGTCCTACGGGCCTCGGAAGATAGTCAGGCTCAGGAATCATGAAGACGGAGCTAGTACCCTACCACATGAAGTGGTGGATAACGTCGCAAGTGACCTCCAGTGAGAGAGTAGGCTCAGCTAGAAAGGCTTAGAGGGGGACGCCCTGGTTGTAACCGAACTGCTGGGCGAAGCGATGTGGATTGTACCGCGTAAAGAGAGCAGTATCATTGAGGCGGAATGCTAAGTACCCCGGCTGGATTGAATATAAATGCATGATCTCTTTGGGCTTTAAAGCTGGAGCTCCACTCTTCAACAAATCGAACAACTGTTGAACGGGCCCCACAGGAGCAGAAAGGACTTGATCACTGAAAACCATCCCGCCTTCATTCGAATATGGATTAAGCAATACCCGTAGAGCTCCTAACTGAGTCGGATCAGGAGCAGAAGCATCAACTAGCCTCATGACCCGTGGAAAGGTATATGCTTCATACAAAGCAGGGCGCCGGTGTGCAGCAAATGCGCTTAACAAATGCATCTCAATCCATGACATGAAGTATTGGAGGGAGAAATTCATGGTATCCCTACCCGGGTTTGAAGTGTTGGCGGCAGTACATAAACCGTGATATAGGTGTGATAGTCTTGCAACGCCAACAGCCAATCGCGCTTCTTCGGCTATGCGATGGGCAGGATAGAAGATGGGGACTCTCATATAACGGCGATGCATCGGCATGGCAAACCAGCTAAGCCAGAGACTGATGAAGCCGACAAAGAAAGTTTCTTCGTCTATTCCATAGGTAGCAATCGCATCAAAGGTCACGACAGATGAGTTCAAAATGTAAAACCACGGCAGGTCTTTTTCTTTGGTCGGCAATTTCTTTAAGCCGAATCCGAAGGGATCCTCGACCTTTGCGAATTTTGGAGCTTTCTTGGATAAGACATCTTCACGGAGAAAGAAAGAAATGAAAGCGTCAAAAGTGACACCTTGCCCTTCCGATGCCACGAATAGTTTCTCAAAAATACCCAAGGCTTTGATCAGACTCAGGTGCTTGTGCCGAACAGCATTCTCGGTCGTCAAGCCTTCAAGCACCGCTGGTGCCGTAGGAAATACATACTCGTTGGGGGTAATAATTCTTCATAGTGTTCTCCCCTGATCGGCAGTCCCGAAATTCCTCTAGCGAAATGGAAACTTCACGATCTCCCAGTAGGAACGTGTGCGTTGGAAGATTCTATTGATTCAAAAAAGCCTTGACCTACCAGGCATGGGGAGCATGATAGTAGAACAGTGTCGCATACACTGCTTGATATAGCCCAACTTTTTGCAGCCGTGAACGTTGAGAGGAGAAAATGTAACGGGCTTAAGAAAGGTAGCCCACTGGGTGCCGCAGGACGACGCCTATCTTGTAGACCTGCCCCAAGGTCGAGCTTCGCCTTGGCAGATTCGGCGTCCCAAACTATCAATAACCATCAAGGGTTGATCGGGTATCCCCATCGTTGATGGCTCAAGATGGCCCTCGGGGGTCCAATTAGCCGCCTCCACCGCATAAGCAGCACGCGGACGCTCCGTAAATGATATTGAATGGATGGGTTCTGTCGGTACCTCATATGTGAAACGACGTCGACCCCTGATAATGTGGCCATACCAAACTCCCCATAGGAGAAGACTCTTAGTATCCTTATCATATACCTTAATCATAACCATAACTTCCTCGTCTGATGGCGACCGTGGGAAAGTGACCTTCGAGCGTGTGTAAGGGAAGTAGGAAAGTGATGTCATCGTACCTAAAAAAAGGAGGGGACCCTTTAATAAAAAATATATATGAGTTTGTTTCTTAGGACCACCAACTACAAATTCAGTAGGCCCCACGAAATCCAAATGGCGGCTCACCAATGATGGGGTAAGATAATCATTGTGAGAATCCAAAAGGATTCTCATTAAATAAACAGCGAAGTTTAAACAACTCTTAACATCCTCGAAAAATGAGTTCTGTTAAAATGCACAACAGATTCAAATCTGTGTCAAGGGTATTAAAACTCTAAAATGCTGAAGAACACCAGGGAATAAAATTCCCAAAAGTCTCTGAGTCATTCAGAGCTAAGCTCTGTAAGATGGAATTAAATTCCTTTATTAATGGGATCAAATCCCAGAAACCCCCTGTTCACCGTCGAAAGACGCGACCGGGACGTCGGGACGTCCGGCCTGAATTTTGGAGGGCATATGCTATTTGGTTTTATCCTCCATCTCTCCGAAAATGCCAAGTTGATTTATGGCACCGTGTATCGGAGGTTTGGACAGATGCGGCCGTTGTAGCAGACTTCGTCAGACTCTCCCTCGCTTGCGAGGGGTTTTTGATTGTGGGGACGCTCTTCTCTGCAGGCGCAAGCCTCTGCAGTTAATTACGTTATCGGGTTACGATAACCACTTTCTCCTTCTCCAGAAGGCCACTTCGTGTAGTGTGTGTTTGTTTTATTTTTGGTTGCCCGTGGATTGTATACGGAGACTAATTTGTGTTGTCTCCCATAGAGCGTGGATTAGTCCAAATCCGTATTTTCTTAGATTTAGGTTTGGGTTGGTTTAAGGATTGTTAATCATGTTTTAGATTAAGATCAACTCAAACGCTTGTTGAGGATACGTTAGTCTAATTTTAGACTAAAATCTACTCAACAGGATTTTAAGATCATTTAGATCCAATGAAAGAGCATTTGGGCCCTATCAATTTAGTTTAAGGATATTACGGTCCATAGTTAGTTTCAAGACATTGCGGTCTATTGGTTTTAAGGACATCATAGTCCATGGAGTTTAGTTTAGGGACGTTGCGGTCTATAAGTTTAAGGACATCATAGTCCATAGAGTTTAAGGACATCATAGTCCATATAGTTTAGTTTAGGGACGTTGCGGTCTATAAGTTTAAGGACATCATAGTCCGTGGAGTTTTGGCTCACTAGTTTGGGGGTGTGTCAAGAGCTATTGGTTATTGGGACCCTCCACCTTTCTAAAGACGTTGAAGAATTACAACGACATGTATCAGAGGTGTGGAAAGATGTGCCCTTGAACCAATGAATGTTCATCAAAAATTTGATAACCTTGTTTGGGACTAAGTCTAATTTAGAAGAAGACCTATGGGCTCGGTCAATTTTGGGTTTGGCCAACTTTGGGCTCAGCCCACTTAGTCTCTGTCATTTCCCTTTTTTTATAAAGTGTTAGACACTTTCTGGGACACAGTCCTTTCTTTGTGGACATAATGCTAAACATTTATGTGAATACAGACACCCACTTTTTTTTTGTTTTTTATGGGTGTTGAACACTTTTCATGGCGCTAGGCTCTTCTTGAAGAGCGCAGAGCGCTCTGTGTTAAATAGCGCTCACGTGGGGGGCACGTGGGGCTTGGCGCTGAGCGCCGACATTTGAGCACTAAGTGCTCTTTATTGAGCAGCGCCCGCATGAAGGGCACGTGGAGCGCTTGGCGCTAAGTGCCAGCATTTGAGTGTCGAGCGCTCTTTATTGAGCAGTGCCCACGTGAGGAGCACGTGGAGCGCTTGGCACTCCTTATAAAACAACGCTCATATGAGGAGCGCGTGGAGCGTTTGGCGCTTAGCGCCAGCCACTGAATAATAAGAACTTTCATAAAACAGCGTCCACGTGAGGAGCACGTGGAGCACCTGGCGCTGAGCACCAGAATGGGAGTGCTAAGCACTTCCTATAAGATAGCGCTCATGTGAGGAGCACGCGGAGCACTCGGCGCTGAGCTCCAGATTTGAGTGCTAAGCACTTCTTATTAAATAGCGCCCACGTGAGGAGCACGTGGAGCGCTCAACACTGAGCGCCAGATTTAAGTGCTAAGCACTGAGTTTTTTGTTCTACCCAATTCAATTCTCTGAGAATTTTGGTTCTCCCTTATAAAAGACTTCGTCTTATAGATCTGAGATCTGTAAGAAGAGCTATGTTCTTCTGATGTGAAAGTTAAATTCTTAGATGTGGAGGAGATCTATGATCTCTCTTCTTTTATTAAAGACTTTGTCTTATAGATCTGTGATCTGGAAAAAGAACTAAGTTCTTCTATTGTGAGAGTTAAACTCTTAAATATGGAGGAGATCCTATGATCTCTCTTCTTTTTATTTATCTTGAAGAAGGTTCTTCTTCTTAGAGCTTGCTCTTCTCTTTTTCTTTTCTGAGAACTTGAAGTTTATGGGGGGGTTCTTCTGTTCTTCTTCTTTCGATTTCAAACTTATGGGGAGGTTCCTCTCTCCCAGACTTGAAGTCTTGGGTCCTTTATATAGGGAAGGCTGATTTGTTGAATCAGTTTAGGAAATCTCTCATTCAGAGATCTTTGATTGATTTAAGGATTTTATCCACCGTTGGATCTTTGATCCAAGGACTTCTGTTTTACAGAAGACATCTTTCTTGTTTTTAGAAAGATTGGGAAAATATTTTCCCATACAGAACTTATTCTGTGTCTTGGTGATGTTTAATCGCCATTGGATATTTGATCCAACGGTGCTCTGATTTACAGAGCACAATCTTTCTTATTTGGAAAGATTTGAGGAGTATTTCCTCAACAGAATTTTATTCTGGTAATTTGATGATTTATCATCTTCGTTGGATTTTTGATACAATGGTGGAGAACATTTAGTTCTAGCGATGGCGCTTTGCACGTGAGGCGCTGCCTCGGAATCTTTAACTCCTGGCGCGGGCGCTTTTAGCGCGGGCGCTTTTAGCGCCGGCGCTCTCGTGCTTTGCACGTGAGGCGCCACCTCAGAGTATTTGACTCATGGCGTCGGCGCTCTTATGCTTTGCACGTGAGGCGCTGCCTCAGTTCAAATTTTGAACAGAGCCTTGCTCTCTTATTGGGGGGAAACAAATGCCCCCCCCACCGTTGCACTCACGTGACTCACACGTAAGTGCAGCGGTGGCAGCTTTTCCACCATAAGATTTTCTTGGAAGTTGGATCGGCTTTCCCTTCCTATAAATAGGGCTTTTGGCCCTTTGAGATGACTGATTGATGCGATTCTTGTGTCGTGTATATAGAAAATGTGTAAAGAAATCACAACCAAAAATTATTTGACCGCAATCAATAACGGTGTCGAATGTAGCGCGTTAGTAAGTGCGGATTGTCCACAGGGAAAGTGTAATCGTTCTTGTTTTGATTTAGATGAGTCGAAAATTTAAAGGAAAGAAAAGAAACAATTCATGATTTGTAAATTGAATTTCAAGAATTAGAAAAATCTAGATCTAAAAAAACATTAAAATCAAGAATTGAGATGTGATGATTTCCAAACCCACAATCAAGATTCGAATTGTGGCTCGTAGGAGTAGATCGGATCTATAGATGTGATAAGATCTAATGATTATATATTCTTATCCATTAACGAATTGATACTAGATCGATGACGATTTATCGAGGTTAAGGATCTTGCGAAGAAACTAGGGTTTCCTCATCTCATCCTTTGTCCTTTCGATGAATCTCATTCACAAACTAGCTTCTAGTAAATCAAATGATCGATCGTTGATCTCTAGTTTCGAGCGAACACGATCAAGAAAGCATTGCATAGAAAATAGGTCATCGATCATTCGATTCACAAGAATTTACAAACGTTATAGGATTTAAGAATTGTAAAAGAATCTAAATCATCATCATTCTATCGATCGTCTCGACTCCTTTACAAGCGGAGTTTTACTCAAACATTATCACAAAGCAAACATTCAAGAATCTAGATTGAATCATAATGCTTGAATTCAAAAGATAAGCAAGATAAAAGAATTGTCACCTTTATTTATATCAACAATTAGATACAACTCTCAAGAACTAAGAGAGGAAGGAACTTGATCGTTGATTCGGCGCCGCTCGTCTTCGTGAGTCGCGGATCGTCTTGTAAACCTCTAGGTGTCCCTAGTAGGAGGAGTGTTGTCTCCTGAGGGTTTTCAGCGGATTGCACCCACAAAAATCCAATAATAAAAGGAAGATCATGAATATTACATTTAAAGAAAAGAATTGTAAAAGAAAGACTTTGAAAATTAGGGTTTCCAACTATGCTAGCTTTTCGGTTGTCATGAGCCCTATCTTAATAGTCATGAAAAAATGTCAGAAATCACATCATCCCTCAATAAAACATCGTCTCAATAAAACATCCCGACACGTGGCACGCTAGCGCCTGAGCGCACAGCACCTGGGTGCACAGCGCCCAAGGCACTGGCCCCACGCATCCTTTGGATGCCTTTTCCCCCTCTTTCTTTTATATATATACATATATATATATATATACATATGCACATATATGTGCACACACACATACACCACGACACTGTCCCTGTTAGAAAACTCTGCGTGGCTCACGATATATCCAAAAAACCCTTTCAAAACACAACGCACGCACACCGCACATTGAGTTCGCATGACCAGTTTAACCCGTTAATCGGAGGTTCCCTCACCTCAAAGGCGAGGGGTAATTAACGACAGCTTAGTCCGCGGCTGCCGGAGATTCGGATCCCCACAATCAATAAACCCCCGCCTATCCCAGGCAGGGGGAATCTGTAGTACGCCTGAAAAGCACGCGCGTATTCCCATCTCAATGGGGTGACGAAAAACACCCTGCAGATTCTGGCACGCCCGGTGGGACCAATCTCTCCTCCCATATTTCGGGTTAAACGTTCATGCGAACTCAATCAATATGCATACCTATATTTAAACTAAAATAATGCTTTTCCATGCAGGTTTTTCAAGCAATCACTCTCCAACAATGTCTCCAAGGACGATCTCAGCTCTCAGCACGACTCCCGTCTCCTACATGATGAAGATGGACTCCAGGATGGTCCTTCCGGCCAGTCTCGGGCGACAATGGGAAGAGGAGCCGCTACCATTCGGCTCTATCCTGTTCGTGTCAGCTAACGCCATCCTGGCACCTCTGCTTCAGTGTTAGCAACGCTGATGCTGGCCCCTACCCCAAAATTCCAAGCTCGCCATCAATAGAACCCTAAGTCTTTAAACTGGAAACAGATGACCTCCAAGTCGTTAAACTGGAAACAGATGACCACCAAGTCGTTAAACTGGAAACAGATAACCTCTAAGTCGTTAAACTGGAAACATTAGACCTCTAAGTCTTTAAACTGGAAATAGAAAACCTCTAAGTATTTAAACTGGAAACAGATGACCGCTAAGTCGTTAAACTGGGCACAATAGACCCCTAAGTCTTTAAACTGGAAACAGATGACCGCTAAGTCGTTAAACTGGGCACAATAGACCCCTAAGTCTTTAAACTCGAAACAGATAACCTCTAAGTCGTTAAACTGGAAACAATAGACCTCTAAGTCTCTAAACTGGAAACAGATGACCTCTAAGTCGTTAAACTGGAAACATTAGATCTCTAAGTCTTTAAAATGGAAATAGAAGATGTTGGATATATGTATGCCCTAGAGGCCATTATGTGATAGTGGATGTATCTATACATGTATATATATTCAGTTTGCATTCTTGCTCGACATGATAGTATGCTATCTGGTTCTTCTTTATCTGACATGTTTATTTGATCATGCTTCTATTCATTCATACATGCTGATAAAGCCCTGAGGATATCGGCTTGACTACTCTGATTATGATGGAGATCATACTAGTGGGACATCTGTAGTCTATAAGCATATCCTGGAACGTCCCTAGTCGTAGGTATATCGAGACGGGGCATTGATATACCAGAGTAGACTAGCGTATATGATACTAGACCCATACGATGGGCGATGAATGTTCCCACATTCATCGATGTTTGACATCAAGATCATATACGGGTGCTCAGTGGTGACTGGGTACACTGGACGGACTCACCGAGAACTCCTATATGGAATTATATCTATCGTCGGATAGCAGTTCTCAGGTGACACTGGTACAGGTTAGTCTGTAGACCCGAGATCGTCATAGAGCCTTGTGTGTTCTCCCACTGTACTTTGATTACCATCCTACCACGGCTCTACTGAGTCGTGCAAGCAGGTGGCCGTTGGGTACAGTCCCGAGACACACGAAGGCAATGAGCGATAGGAGGGGTTTCGTCTCTCCCGATATTGGGAGTTGATGCTGTACTGTGCCCGACTGGTTATAACAGCAAGTCCCTGGCCAGGGCTGCTGAGATTTGCTGATAAGTGTTATCAGTAGTTTCTCGATCTGTTATAGACCATTCACCGGCACGACTTATTGAGTTATTGGGGTCGACGTGACCATCCCTAGGCTCGATATGCAGCATATCTGACGAAGAGACCGGACTGTACGGTAGTGTTGCCGGATGGCTCGACGGGAGTTGTAGCAGGTTCGCTTGTTTTCTTCTGATCGCTCAATACCCGGGTGGCCGTTACGTTTAGCTGACCGCTTGCGGCTTGAGGGTACTTGATATGATCATTACCTTCTGCCGGCGTATTGACGAGTCTTAGAGTCCCACAAAGGAGTTACCCAGTCCAGGCGAAACGTTGTGGTGCGCGTATGCGATATGCGCTTGCACCCGATTGAAATGTGCGTATATGATACCGAACATTGATCGGGTGGCCTGCTTTTGGTGGGGTCATATGAGATATGACCGGATTGATAAATTAAGTGTTGATTTGTCATCTAACCATTAGTTTTCTCACTTGAAACCTTTCTAGGGTTTGATGGATGTATGCATGCATGCATGTGTTTCTTTCTTCCTTTCTAGTTTCATGCACATGTAGATGTGCATACATGTACACATACATACACCCATCCATCATGGTTGATTGCATATGGAAATGGTGGCAATATAAGCCTCACACCATAGATTAAACAATGGATAATTATTTAATTTTGGTTTTAAAGTAAAATGAAAAAGAAAAGGATAATCATTCTTGATTCTACACTCTTCTTCTAACCTAACCTATCTCAACTACCACTAACCTATGGTTATCCTTCTCTTTATCATTTAAAACCCAAGTTAAACTAACTATCCATCATTTAATCATGGTTGAAGTCAAGAAGGAAATAAATATATATAATGATATATATTTCTTTTTCTTCTTAACTCAAGGTTATCTTTTACACCTCTTGTTCATTTTAGCCACCATCTTCATCCTCCTTCATCTCTTCCTCTCTAGTCTTTTCTAGTGAGCTAAATACAACTAAAGAAAGGTTTTTGAAGTGAGATTCCAAACCACAACATCATTCTACTCAAGTCTAGCCGACTTGATTAGAGTGTTTCCTTCGGTTTTCCAAAGTAGCGAGCTTGGACGGAGTGCTCCGTGGTGGATCGTCGTGGACGCAAGGGAACTTCAAGAGGACCTCGATTCAACACCCAAGACACCAAGGAGTCCAACAAAGGGGAGCTGCAAAGGTTGTAGCCTTCAAACCCTTATCTTTACTAGCTTAAAGTTTCATAACCCTAATTTTCTAGGATCGATCCCTTTGCATGTTAGTTTAGCACCTTAAAAATTATAACTTTGGGTCATGTGATGCTTCAAAACACTTCATAGGGTGCTATACTAACCTTTCATTGGTATCAGAGCCGACCTAGAACATTAGGCGACGTTTTTACGAAGTGAAAACCCCGATCGGACAAAAATACGGTATTTTTGGGTGCTCTCTGGAAATTTTCTAAAATTTGATAATTTGCAGAATTAAAAATATGTAAAAAAATACAGCAGGAAAAAATAAGAGTTACGGTACAAAATTTTTCCAGTGAACAGTGATTCTCGCCGCGGAAACGCGGTCTAAGCTTGCTTAGGCCGCGGTTCCGCGGCCGTATATATGTATTGATGAATACTTTTTGTACAGTAATTCATGAATCTGCTTGTATAAATTTTTGGATATTTTTAATCTGTATTTGGTTTTGAAAAATTCTGGAGATGGTTTTGAACTCGTCATTTCGATCGGGATTTTTATTTCGTAGCTTTTCCGGGTAAATTAGAAAGTATTGAAGTGTTTGAACGAGTATCATTTACTCACTATTCACGGGGTTTAAATACTTTGGAGATACGTGCAAGTCTTTTTGCGGTGGTCCCTCTAGAAGACAACAAACCTTAACTCGATTATGTGACCGTCTCGAACTGCCCTTTGAACCTTAGGGTTTGGGGCAGTACGGCGTGCCACATGTGAGGCGTTGGCTTGACCCTTCTACGGCTGGACCGCTACTACTGTGTCACACTCCGGATTTTTGAACCCTGCTCAAGTGTTGAGCTTTAGTGAATCTTGGGTGCTTGATCGTTCGTTCGAAAACTTTAATACTGTCTGTTTGTCTGGAATGTGATACAATATGTGGAATTCATATAGTGTAGGCATGAAATACGAAATATGTGATATTTCGCATTTATGATGTCTAAAGAGAATCTGGATTCCAAATATTGTAGTTTTACACTTTCTTTTCTGTGACCGTAAGTGTAGTATGTTAGATATCGCCGATTTCGTTGCTATACATCAACGACAATCGGGGTACGCATACTTACTTACGTTGATGATATGTGATATTATGTGTTGCTGAGATATGATGTGCAGGATTGTCGCGATCGAATAGCCGGGGGGTTTTTGTGAGATGAGAGTTTTATATTTTCATTCATGTAAATTCAAATGTAATATTCTTTAATTTGGGGCACTTCCAGATTGCAGTTGTGTCACCAGTGTTGTATATTATTTACTTTTCCGCATTAGGATGGACTCAAGGAGGGGAGCACAGGTGACCGGGTTCTGGGGTTCAGTGGGAGGCCATCTCGAGGAGTCGAGACCGGGTCTCCTAAACTCCAGAATTGGTAGGGTCACTTGCCGCTCTCGTAGGGGTCCAGGGTGTGGGCTTGGCTATTCATCGCGACTGTGGAATCCGTATTTTCTATTCTGGCTAAATACTAAATACGGACGTCCTAGGATATCCCACGTTATATCTATGTTTCTGCTGCCTGTGTTCTGTGATATCTGAGACGAATGACATATTATATATATGATATATAGTAGACGTTGCTTATGTTTTACACCCGCGCTAGTCCCGTCCCGGTATGCCGTTAGTTAAGTAACCTAACGGTGCATAACGGAACATTGCGGCGAATGCGGATGGCATAAGCGTACGTGTTATTTTCGTTTCTTTTCTGTGATTGGCTTAAGGACATAAATGATGGGATTACATTAATGTGATTAATGTAAAGAAAATAAACCTAAAAAGATGTTGTAGAATCGGATTTGAAAACCACTCGGCTATTTATGAAAAAAGCTATATTTCAAAACTGCGGAGCTTAAGCCACTCCTTTTGAAAACCATTTGATTCTACAACGATATCAAGTTCAAAGCGTTAAAGATTTTCTTAAAAATCATTCGCAACCCTCCGTCATTTTAGGAAGTAGAGTACTTAGTATTCGTGCTACGTTTGTTGACTTTAGCCAAGGCGTAGTTTACGGTAGCTAAGTGATGTCTTCCTACAAACGCATATGATGCAGATTAATTAGGACGGGCATATGACTTTGTTGACCTTAGCCAAGGGTCATGTGAACGGGTCTAAATTAATCAAGAAATGACGGGTTGAGCTTGACTAGTGCTCGTGATTTGTTGACCTTAGCCAAGGTCACGGGTATTAGGGGTAAAAACCACATCGGGAATTTCAATAGTTGAAATTTGCAATGAGATTGCATACCTTCCATATGATGGTTGGATCCCGATCCCACTGTGGGCAATAGTTGCTCCTAGGAGAGTTTTACAGTTTACAATTAGCTAACTCATTAGGTGTCTAGAAAGGTGTTAACGGGGCTCCGCCTCTGGGAAAACGAGGTTTACTCTAATTAGGTCCGTGCGAAAGCACGGGGAACCTCCCTCAAGTACCGACACTGGCCTGGCTGAACGGTTAGCGAAGTTGTGGACTGTAATTAATCCTGGCTAGTTTTTCTTTTTAAGGTTTGAAAAAAAAACTCGATAAAAGCAGTGGGAAATATCGATTAGACAAGATAATAAACCAATCTAATCTATGCAAGAGCTTTCGCTGAGTGTATTCTTTTCTCTCTCTTAATGGCAGATACCAATGACTGGACTTAAGCTTCTACTAGATAAAAACAAACTGAATGGGACCAACTATAAAGACTGGCTAAGGAATCTGAAGATCGCCTTGACTTATGATAAAGTATCATATGTCCTCACGGCTTCAGCCCCGCCCGTCCCTGGTCCAAAATCCTCAGTTGCGGACATTGAAGTCCGCAAGACATGGGACGCTGACTGTGCCACGGCCACATGCCTCGCGCTTGCATCGATGGATAACACACATCAAAAGCAGCACGAGGACATGGACATTCACGGTATATTGCTCCATACAAAGGAGTTGTATGGGGAGCAATCCCGCGTATTACGATACGAAGCATCAAAGAAATTGTTTCAGATGCGAATGGCCCCTGGCACACCAGTAGGAGACCATGTTCTGAAGATGATAGCTCTTATAGAAGAGCTTGAGGACCTTGGATGGACAATGGACAATGAACAATATATAGATATTATTCTGCAGTCCCTCCCCTCCACCTTTGCTCAGTTCATAGTGAACTTCAACATGCATGGCATGGAGAAGGACCTCCCTGAACTCCTTAATATGTTAAGGAGTGCAGAAAGCACTATGAAGTTAGCAAAAACTCCCGTTATGACTATTGGACAGTCTTCCTCTTCTCGCCCGAAAGCCAAGGCCAAGGGAAAGAAAAAGAAGAAACCCACTAATCCTAAGGGCGGAGTTAAAAAGGTGAAGGGAAAGGGAAAGTCCAAGGCTGGAGACTCGGGGAAAGGAGAATGTTTTCATTGCCACAAGACAGGACATTGGAAGCACAATTGCACGGAGTACTTAAGTCTCAAGAAGAAGTATGGTGATGCTTCTGCTTCAGGTGCGTTTGTGACTGAAAACTGTTTTTCTATAAACTCTGCTTCCTGGGTATTGGATACCGGTTCAGGTTCTCACATTTGCAATTCTATGCAGGGGCTGAGAAATAGCAAGGTTTTGAGGACAGGTGACCATACTCTCCGCGTTGGAAATGGTTCCAATGTACATACAGTCGCAGTGGGAGAGTATCACTTGGGGTTGCCATCTGGATCTATTTTGATTTTGAATCCATGTTATTTTGTACCAAGTATGCTATGTAATATAATATCCGTTTCTTTGTTGGACAAGGAAGGGTATAATTTTGTGTTGCAGAACAATGTTATGAACATTCACCTAAATCAAATGTTGGTTGGGTATGGTACGCTTAATAATGGAATATATGTCCTAAATCAACACACAGTTTTCAGTATACAACACACTAATAAAAGAAAACTTTCAGAATTAAATGAAGCTTTTCTTTGGCATTGTAGACTTGGTCATATTAACGAAACAAGACTGAACAAGTTACATAAAGATGGATATTTAAACTCTTTTGAATATAAATCTTATGCGACTTGCCAGTCTTGTATCAAGGGTAAAATGACCAAAACTCCGTTTACCGGACACGGAGAAAGAGCTACTCAGCTCCTTGGCCTCATACATAGTGATGTATGTGGGCCAATGTCTACACAGGCTAGAGGCGGTTTTTCATACTTCATTACATTCACCGACGATTTCTCAAGATTCGGTCATGTGTTTTTATTAAAGCACAAGTCCGACGCTTTCGAGAAATTCATTGAATATAAACAAGAAGTAGAAAAACAAACCGGCTTGAGTATTAAGATGCTTCGATCAGATCGAGGTGGAGAGTATCTCAGTACAGAATTTGCAAACTTCCTAAAAGAGAATGGGATTCTCTCTCAGCTCACTCCTCCTTACACACCACAGCACAACGGTGTGTCAGAACGACGGAATAGGACCCTATTAGATATGGTCCGGTCCATGATGAGTGACGCTGAGTTACCAGTCTCGTTTTGGGGGCATGCATTGGAGACTGCAGCGTATCTGCTAAACAGGGTTCCAACCAAAGCCGTGTCTACCACGCCATATGAGATATGGAATGGGAAGAGACCATCTCTTAAGAGAATTAAGATTTGGGGTTGCCCGGCCTATGTTAAAAAGCAGAATCCGGACAAACTCGAGACACGGTCGGTCATGTGTAACTTTGTGGGATATCCAAAGAATTCTTATGGATATCTATTCTACCACAAAGAGGAACAAAAAGTGTTCGTTTCTCAACATGCCACATTCTTAGAAAAAGAGTTTTTCACAGACAAAGATGATGGCAAGGTGGTAGATCTAGAAGAGGTTCTAGAGACACAAACTATAAATGACGATTTGGTTGAACCGGCTGTTGCAGCAGAAACTGGAGAACCTCGGCCACTCCGTAGGTCTGGTAGGACTTCTCGCCCACCGGAAAGGTACTACGGTTTCCTCATTGATGGTGACAGAGAAGATTGCATCATGGATGATGATGATCCTACCAGTTTTCAGCAAGCTATCACGAGTGGTGACTCTGTGAAGTGGCTGGATGCCATGAGATCCGAAATGGAGTCTATGTACACCAACAAAGTATGGACTTTGGACGTTGTACCCCCTGGGGTAAAACCTGTAGGGTGCAAATGGATCTTTAAAAGAAAGATTGGTGTAGATGGGCAGGTAGAGACCTATAAGGCAAGACTTGTAGAGAAAGGTTTTCGTCAAAGACCAGGTTTGGACTATGACGAAACTTTTTCGCCCGTAGCCATGCTTAAATCCATTCGGATCCTACTTGCTATTGCTGCTCACTACGACTATGAAATCTGGCAGATGGACGTTAAAACAGCATTTCTAAATGGAGATTTAGAAGAATGCGTTTATATGGATCAGCCAGAGGGCTTCATTGACAGTGGGAGCAGCGAAAAAGCATGTAGACTGCTTAAATCCATATATGGGTTAAAGCAGGCATCTCGGAGTTGGAACATCTGTTTCGATGATGTTATCAAAGAGTTTGATTTCATCAAAAATCCAGATGAACCTTGTGTTTATAAGAAGGCTGTAGGAAGAGCTGTCACATTCCTCGTATTGTACGTGGATGATATTCTTCTGATAGGAAATGATATTCCTATGCTACAGTCGGTCAAATCATTCTTATCACTAAGGTTCTCCATGAAGGACCTGAGTGATGCCACATACATCCTGGGCATACGGATCTATAGGGATAGATCCAAAAAGTTATTGGGACTGTCCCAAACCAGGTACATCAACACCATCCTAAAGAGGTTTAGTATGGAAGACTCCAAGCGGGGTGCCTTACCCGCTTGCCATGGAGTCACTCTCTCCAAGGATTCTTGTCCAAAGACCGATGAAGAGAGAGCTCGCATGAGCATTATACCTTATGCTTCGGCAGTAGGATCTATAATGTATGCGATGTTATGTACACGTCCAGATGTAGCTTATGCACTTAGTGTTGTAAGCAGGTATCAATCCAACCCAGGGGAGAACCACTGGACAGCTGTGAAGAACATTCTTAAGTACTTACGAAGGACTAAAGAATTGTTCTTGGTGTATGGTAATACAGATCTCCAAATGGAGGCCTTTACCGATTCGAGCTTCCAGAGCGATAAGGATGACAGCAAATCTATCTCAGGGTTTGTATTTACCCTCAATGGAGGGGCGGTAAGTTGGAAGAGTTCCAAACAAGATACCGTTGCAGACTCTACGATGGAAGCTGAGTACATTGCTGCAAATGATGCCGCCAAGGAAGCCGTCTGGATGAAGAAGTTCGTCTCGGAGCTAGGAGTAGTTCCAACCATTATTGATCCAATACCTTTGTATTGTGACAATAATGGGGCGATGGCGTTAGCCAAGGAGCCCAGATCCCATCAGCGGTCCAGACATATCCTGAGGCGCTTTCATTTGATCCGGGAGATTGTAGATCGCCGTGAGATCGAGATTAAGAGAGTAGACACAAAGAACAACGCCGCGGATCCACTCACCAAGGCCCTCCCTCAGCCACAGCATGAGCGACTTTTTGAGATGTTGGGTATGAGATACGCCAATAACTGGCCTTAGTGCAAGTGGGAGATTGTTGGATATATGTATGCCCTAGAGGCCATTATGTGATAGTGGATGTATCTATACATGTATATATATTCAGTTTGCATTCTTGCTCGACATGATAGTTTGCTATCTGGTTCTTCTTTATCTGACATGTTTATTTGATCATGCTTCTATTCATTCATACATGCTGATAAAGCCCTGAGGATATCGGCTTGACTACTCTGATTATGATGGAGATCATACTAGTGGGACATCTGTAGTCTATAAGCATATCCTGAAACATCCCTAGTTGTAGGTATATCGAGACGGGGCATTGATATACCATAGTAGACTAGCGTATATGATACTAGACCCATACGATGGGCGATGAATGTTCCCACATTCATCGATGTTTGACATCAAGATCATATACGGGTGCTCAGTGGTGACTGGGTACACTGGACGGACTCACCGAGAACTCCTATATGGAATTATATCTATCGTCAGATAGCAGTTCTCAGGTGACACTGGTACAGGTTAGTCTGTAGACCCGAGATCGTCATAGAGCCTTGTGTGTTCTCCCACTGTATTTTGATTACCATCCTACCACGGCTCTACTGAGTCGTGCAAGCAGGTGGCCGTTGGGTACAGTCCCGAGACACACGAAGGCAATGAGCGATAGGAGGGGTTTCGTCTCTCCCGATATTGGGAGTTGATGCTGTACTGTGCCCGACTGGTTATAACAGCAAGTCCCTGGCCAGGGCTGCTGAGATTTGCTGATAAGTGTTATCAGTAGTTTCTCGATCTGTTATAGACCATTCACCGGCATGACTTATTGAGTTATTGGGGTCGACGTGACCATCCCTAGGCTCGATATGCAGCATATCTGACGAAGAGACCGGACTGTACGGTAGTGTTGCCGGATGGCTCGACGGGAGTTGTAGCAGGTTCGCTTGTTGTCTTCTGATCGCTCAATACCCGGGTGGCCGTTACGTTTAGCTGACCGCTTGCGGCTTGAGGGTACTTGATATGATCATTACCCTCTGCCGGCGTATTGACGAGTCTTAGAGTCCCACAAAGGAGTTACCCAGTCCAGGCGAAACGTTGTGGTGCGCGTATGCGATATGCGCTTGCACCCGATTGAAATGTGCGTATATGATACCGAACATTGATCGGGTGGCCTGCTTTTGGTGGGGTCATATGAGATATGACCGGATTGATAAATTAAGTGTTGATTTGTCATCTAACCATTAGTTTTCTCACTTGAAACCTTTCTAGGGTTTGATGGATGTATGCATGCATGCATGTGTTTCTTTCTTCCTTTCTAGTTTCATGCACATGTAGATGTGCATACATGTACACATACATACACCCATGCATCATGGTTGATTGCATATGGAAATGGTGGCAATATAAGCCTCACACCATAGATTAAACAATGGATAATTATTTAATTTTGGTTTTAAAGTAAAATGAAAAAGAAAAGGATAATCATTCTTGATTCTACACTCTTCTTCTAACCTAACCTATCTCAACTACCACTAACCTATGGTTATCCTTCTCTTTATCATTTAAAAACCCAAGTTAAACTAACTATCCATCATTTAATCATGGTTTAAGTCAAGAAGGAAATAAATATATATATAGTGATATATATTTCTTTTTCTTCTTAACTCAAGGTTATCTTTTACACCTCTTGTTCATTTTAGCCACCATCTTCATCCTCCTTCATCTCTTCCTCTCTAGTCTTTTCTAGTGAGCTAAATACAACTAAAGAAAGGTTTTTGAAGTGAGATTCCAAACCACAACATCATTCTACTCAAGTCTAGCCGACTTGATTAGATTGTTTCCTTCGGTTTTCCAAAGTAGCGAGCTTGGACGGAGTGCTCCGTGGTGGATCGTCGTGGACGCAAGGGAACTTCAAGAGGATCTCGATTCAATACCCAAGACACCAAGGAGTCCAACAAAGGGGAGCTACAAAGGTTGTATCCTTCAAACCCTTATCTTTACTAGCTTAAAGTTTCATAACCCTAATTTTCTAGGATCGATCCCTTTGCATGTTAGTTTAGCACCTTAAAAATTATAACTTTGGGTCATGTGATGCTTCAAAACACTTCATAGGGTGCCATACTAACCTTTCAGAAGACCTCTAAGTCTTTACACTGGAAACAGATGACCGCTAAGTCGTTAAACTGGGCAAAATAGACCCCTAAGTCTTTAAACTGGAAACAGATGACCACCAAGTCGTTAAACTGGAAACAGATGACCACCAAGTCGTTAAATTGGAAACAGATGACCACCAAGTCGTTAAACTGGAAACAGATGACCTCTAAGTCGTTAAACTGGAAACAGATGATCTCTAAGTTGTTAAACTGGAAACAGATGACCACCAAGTCGTTAAACTGGAAACAGATAACCTCTAAGTCGTTAAACTGGAAACTGATGACCTCTAAGTCGTTAAACTGGAAACAGATGACCACCACGTCGTTAAACTGGAAACAGATGACCGCTAAGTCGTTAAACTGGGCACCACAGACCCCTAAGTCTTTAAACCGGAAACAGACGACCACCACGTCATTAAACTGGGAATGTAAAAAAAGTGTAAATAAACAAAAAATGTGTAAATAAAAGAAAATAAAGAAAAGCCGAAATGACGGGGCAACTCGCAATAAAAATCAGCGAGTGAAAATAAAAATGAAAATAAAGCCGAAATGATGGGGCAACCGCGAATAAATAGCCGAAATGATAGGGCAATCGCGATCTTCGCGATAAGAAAAGCTGAAATGATAGATCAATCGCGGTGAAATAAAAATAAAAAAAACAAAAAACAAACAAAACAAAGGCGAATGATGAGTCGCTCCTGGTACCATATTCCAGTGCAGCGATGCAGACGCCAACAAAAATTCAAATTTCCAAAATTCTCCCAGCCCTACGGCCAGTCCCCAAATTGACTGCCGTATACAATCCACGGGCTCAAATAATTCTCATCATACCCATGCCCCACCGTAATCACTAGTTACGCGGCTGGTCTCCGCCTTTGGAATTATGCTCCATTGAGAGGACCCACTCATGTGTCCTCACGATACATGAGGAGAACAAACCTTTGTGGGATCCTTACGACTCACGAAGGAAAAACACACTTAGGAGTCCCCACGACTCCTAAGGAGAAAATACACCTGCAAGATCCTTACGACTCGTAGGGAGAAAATGCTTTTATGGGACCCTCACGACCCATAAAATTGAAAAGCCTTAGGCGATAGGGATCTAACCTGTCTCCTAAGCCATCGCTCCCCAATCCCTAAGTGGGGAAAGATGAGTCGCTCCTGGTACCATATTCCAGTGCAGCGATGCAGACGCCAGCCAAATTCTAAATCCCAACGGCGAATGATGAGTCGCTCCTGGTACCATATTCCAGGGCAGCGATGCAGACGCCAACAAAGACCCAAAATGTTTTTGGCCCTACGGTCTGGATCATACATCCTGCAAAATCGTATACAATCCACGGGCGTAAAACAATCCCAGTCCCTCTCAAGTCCTACCGGTGAGACCACATTCAAAGTCTAACCAAAAATAAAAAAAAGAATAGAAATAAAAAAGGCATGTCCACAAGCAAAATGGGCACGGATGAAAACCCGAAAGGGCTCCGTGAGTAAAAACAACAGGACTGCCGGCGAGTTTGTGAAAACCCGAAAGGGCGCACACTCGTAAAAAAGAGATGAAAGGCACTCGCAAAGTCCTCTCGACTTTGTGAGGAGAAAATTCCTGCGTGAGATCCTTACGACTCACAAAGGAGCAATACACTTGGGAGTCCCCACGACTCCTAAGGAGAAAATACACTTACGAGATCCTTACGACCCGTAGGGAGAAAATGCTTTGTGAGACCCTTACGGCTCACAAAATTGAAAGTCTTAGGTGATAGCGACCTAAAACCTGTCTCCTAAGCCATTGCTTCCTGATAAGCAAGTGCAAATGATGATTCGCTCCTGGTACCATATTCCAGTGTAGCGATACTGATGCCAAACAAAAACCAATTCCTAAATCCTTCCGGGGCAAATGATGAGTTGCTCCTGGCATGATTCCAGTGCAGCAATGCAGATGCCGACAGAAAACCAACTCCCAAATCCTCTCATGACAGATGATGATTCGTTCCCGGTACCATATTCTAGTGTAGCGATGCTGATGTCAACTCAAACCAAACAAATCAAACCAACCAATTCCGACATCGACCTCTGCGTCAAACAACGACACTCTGTAACGGGAAACGTCAAGCAGACACTTCATCTCGGGGACACGTCAACCAGCGACACTCCGTGCCGGGGAAAAGTCAACCCGACACTCCGCGCCGGGGAAAAGTCGATCAGCGACACTCCGCGCCGGGGAAAGTCGATCAGTGACACTCCGTGCCGGGTAAAAGTCAACCCGACACTCCGCATCGGGGAAAAGTCGATCAGCGACACTCCGTGCCGGGGAAAATTCAACCCGACACTCCGCGCCGGGGAAAAGTCGATCAGCGACACTCCGCGCTGGGGAAAAGTCGATCAGCGACACTCCGTGCCGGGGAAAAGTCGATCAGCGACACTCCGTGCCGGGGAAAAGTCGATCAGCGACACTCCGTGCCGGGGGAAAGTCAACCCGACACTCTGCACCTGGGAAAAGTCGATCAGCGACACTCCGTGCCGGGGAAAAGTCAACCCGACACTCCGCGCCGTGGAAAAGTCGATCAGCGACACTCCGTGCCAGGGGAAAGTCAACCCGACACTCCGCGCCGGGGAAAAGTCGATCAGCGACACTCCGTGCCGGGGAAAAGTCAACCCGACACTCCGCGCCGGGGAAAAGTCGATCAACAATACTCCGTGCCGGGGAAAAGTCAACCCGCGACACTCCGCGCCGGGGAAAAGTCGATCAGCGACACTCCGTGCCGGGGAAAAGTCAACCAGCGACACTCTGCACCGGGGAAAAGTCGATCAGCGACACTCCGTGCCGGGAAAACTTCAAGCAGACACTCCGTGCCGGGGACACGTCAACCAGCGATACTCTGCATCGGGGAAACGTCCAACACAGACACTCCGCATCGGGAAAACGTCAAGCAGACACTCCGTCTCGGGGACACGTCAACCAGCCGATACTCCGCCATGGGGAAACGTCGACCAGCGACACTCCGCGCCAGTGGCACGTCAACGAAATCACTCCGGGTCAGAGAAACGTCTACCACGGACACTCCGTCTCGGAGACGCATCAAGCGCCGACCGTCCAAGTCGCAAAAAGGGCAGAACCGACCGTCCATGTCGTAAAAAGGGCAGTGCATCCCAAAAAGTGGGAACCAAAGCAAGTCGCCTCCACGCAAAAGAAGATCCATCAATTTCATGCACACGACCCACATATGCTGTGTGCATTTATTGATGGGGGGCAATTTGTTGGGGTAAAAATTTACACCCCGGTTGACCAAGTCAAAATCAAAGTCAACCCCAAGCCAGGTGGGCCCAAGCCTAGGTCAAGCGGGCCCATGCCCAAGTCGAGCCCGCGGCCAGGCTCTCCGTGCCAACAACAAAATCATGTAATAAATAATTTTTATGTAATTGTTTATGCATGAATGTAAACAAAATGGGCATAAAGCCAATATTTTGTAAGCTCATGGCTTATGTGCGAAAATGAAATGGCACATGAGCCATGTGATGGCTAAAATGCCATTTTTGTAAAGCCCAAGGGGCTATATGTAAATATGTAAGCCTATAAAAGGCAACATAATGATGAATAAAGGAACACTTTTTCCATTCTCTCAAAAACCTAGGGTTTGTACATCTTTCCCTTTTCTGAAGGTTTCAAACCTTTTTCTTTCTTTGAATTAAATCAAGAGTTTTACTCTTTCTTTTTCAAAACAAGATAGTTTTTCACCACCAAACCCACAAAGGGGAACTTGGATCTGTCTTTAGATCCTCAAAAGGAGAGATTTTGAGATCTCACATCTCTTGATCTTCAAGATCAAGCTAACAGAGGAGGAAGAAAAAGAATCCCTTCCATTAACCCCAAAAACACATTTAGGAGTCCAACTCCACTCTGATCTCTCTTCCGAGAATCTTTTTAGGCTAAAAGCCTCTTTTCCTCGCCGGCGCTCAAGCGCAAAGCGCCCACGTGCCGACACGTAGCGCGCTTGCGCTCCAGCGCAAGCGCTAGAGCGCAAATCGCCCCAGTGCCGACACGTGGTGCGCTTGCGCTCAAGTGCACAACGCTCTGGCGCAAGTCACCCCCGTGCCGACACGTGGCGCACTTGCGCTCAGGCGCCTAGCGCTCAAGCGCAAGTCACCCCCGTGCCGATACGTGGCGCACTTGCGCTCGAGCGTCAGGCGCTGAAGCGCAAAGCGCCCACGTGCCGACACGTGGTGCGCTTGCGCTACAGCGCCCTGCGCTCAAGCGCAGAGCGCCCATGTGCCGACACGTGGCATGCTAGCGCCTGAGCGCACAGCGCCCAAGGCGCACTGCCCAACGCATCCTTTGGATGCCTTTCCCCCTCTTTCTTTTATATATATATATATATATATATATATATACATATATATATATACATATGCACACATATACCCCCGTAAAAACTCTGCGTGGCTCCCGATATATCCAAAACCCCCTTTCAAAACACAACACACGCACACCGTACATTGAGTTCGCATGACCATTTTAACCCGTTAATCGGAGGTTCCCTCGCCCCAAAGGCGAGGGGTAATTAACGGCAGCTTAGTCCGCGGCTGCCGGAGATTCGGATCCCCACAATCAATAAACCCCGGCCTATCCCAGGCAGAGAGAATCTGTAGTACGCCTGACAAGCACGCGCGTATTCCCATCTCAATGTGGTGACGAAAAACACCATACAACGGGGTCATTTGCTGACGTATTTCCGCGACGGGGTCATCGGATGACATATTTCCGAGACGGAGGTCATTGGCTGACGTGTTTCCGCGACGGGGTCATTGGATGACGTATTTCCGAGATGGAGGTCATTGGATGACTTATTTCCGAGACGGGGTCATTTGTTGACATATTTCCGCAACGGGGTCATTGGGTGACGTATTTCTGAGACGGGGTCATTTGCTGACGTATTTCCACGACGGGGTCATCGGATGACGTATTTCCGAGACGGAGGTCATTGGCTGACGTGTTTCCACGACAGGATCATTGGATGACGTATTTCCGTGACGGAGGTCATTGGCTGACGTATTTCCGCGACGGGGTCATTTGCTGACGTATTTCTGCGACGGGGTCATTGGATGACGTATTTCCGAGACGGGGTCATTTGCTGACGTATTTCCATAACGGGGTTATCGGATAACGTATTTCTGAGACGGAGGCCATTGGCTGACGTGTTTCCGCGACGGGATCATTGGATGACGTATTTCCGAGACGGAGGTCATTGGCTGGCGTATTTCCGCGACGGGGTCATTGGATGATGTATTTCCGAGATGGGGTCATTTGCTGACGTATTTCCGCGACAGGGTCATTGGATGACTTTAGGTTGTCTGTGAACCGTAGAGTCTTGGAACTGGGGACTTTATCGTGGCTCCGATTGGTGGTGTCGCGTCCGTATCCTGTTGGAATGAGGAGGAATGCCGTTGCCGATTTTTAGGCTGTAGATGTTGCCGTTGAGATTTGGAACTAGGGACTTTGCCATGGCTCCATTTCATTGTGTCGCGTCCGTGCCCTGCTGGCATGATGAGGAATGTCGTTGTTGGTCTTTACGCTATAGATGTTGCCGTTGAGATTTGGAACTAGGGACTTTTCCATGGCTCCGTTTTGTTGTGTCGCGTCCGTGCCCGGCTGGCATGAGGAGGAACGCCGTTGTTGGGCTTCTGGGATGCAGATGTTGCTGTCGAGATCTGACTTTTCCTTTGACAGATTTTGTTAGGACATGTGGTTCCCTTTTCATTTATGCCCGTGGATTGTATACAGGGGTCAGTATGGACTTATCTGCAGGGCAAAAGTTTCATTATTTCATCAATTTTTTTATTTCTTTTCACGATGCTCTATCATTTCATCTTTTTATATCGCGAAAGTCGCGATTGCCCAATAATTTTGGCTATTTTTCGCGGTGCCCAATCATTTCGGCTATTTTTCTTTTTCTTTACTCGCTGCTTTTTATTGCGAGCTGCCCAAACATTTCGGCTATTTTTATATGCATATATTTTACTCGCTGATTTTTATTGCGAGTTGCCCAAACATTTTGGCTATTTCATATGCATTTTTTTTTGCGAGTATGGAACTTAAGATCTGATACCGATCTTAGCATCAGCATTGCTGCGACTGGAATATTGCCAGGAGCAAAGCATCATTTGCCGTGAAAGGACTTGGAATTTGTTACCGATTTAGGCATCAGTATCGCTACAACTGGGATATTGCTAGGAGCGAATCATCATTTGCCTTTATCGATTTAAACAAAGATGGCTTAGCAAACAGGGTTGGAATCCTGTCGACTAAGATTTTTGACTTCATGAGCCGTAAGGGTCTCATGAAGGTGTTTTTTCCTACAAGTCGTGAGGATCTCGTAGGTACGTTTTCTCCTTAAGAATCGTGAGGACTTTTAAGTGTGTGTTCTCTTATAAGTCGTAAGGATCTTACAAGAGTGTTTTCTCCTTATAAATCGAGAGGACTTACAAGTGTCATTCACCATATGAGGAAATTTCACGCCATTGGTGGAACCGGGTGGGGGAAACGTTTATTTGTGCCCATGGATTGTATACAAGGGTCAACATTGAACCGTTTGTAGGGCAGTCTAGGAAATGTGATGGCTTAAGAATAGGTTTAGATCCCTGTAGCTTAAGGCTTTCGAATCTTATAAGTCGTGAGGGTCTCATAAGAGGGTTCTCCTTACGAGCCGTGAGGATCTCGTAAGTGTAATTTCTCCTCAGGAATCGTGGGGATCCCTAAGTGTGTTTCTCCCTTGTGAGTCGTAAGGATCTCACGCAGGTATTTTCTCCTTACAAGGTTGAGAGGACCTTGTCAGTGTGCATGAATTTTTTACGAGTCTGCGCCCTTTCGGGTTTTCACAGACTCGCCGGTAGCCCTGCTGTTTTTACTCACGGAGCCCTTTCGGGTTTTCATCCGTGCCCATCTTGCTTATGATCATACCATTTTTTTACGAGTTTGCGCCCTTTCGGGTTTTCACAAACATCGCCGGTAGCCTTGCTATTTTTACTCATGGAACCCTTTCGGGTTTTCATCCGTGCCCATCTTGTTTATGGACGTACCATTTTTTTTTGGGTCAGCCCTAGGATGCTGCAGTTTGTAGGAGTATAAATACGTTTCGGTCCGTAGTTAGTTTCAGGACATTGCGGTCCATTGTTAGTTTAGGGACGTTTCGGTCCGCAGCGATTTTGAGGCAAGTTTTCGCTGGATACTACTTATAGAGTTTGGGCTTGGGAAGATAGCAAGCGGACATTAGCATCGTCATCTATCGTTAACCTAGGCCGTGACTCCTCAGGCATAGTATTTCTTAAGGAACCAGCCATTTATTGACCGGAAGGGTCTTTCGCCATGCATATCCATGAGCAAGTAAGCCCATCTTAGTAGACTTTGTCTATGATGTACGGGCCCTCATAGTTCGGCTCGAATTTCTCCCGTTTGGCACAATTGGGGATCATAGGTCTTTTGACAACTAGCATGAGTTCGCCTTGGCGGAATATTCTCGGCCTAGTCAATCTCTCGTATGAACGCGTCATTTTTGCTTTGTAAGCCTCCAAGTTTTGCTGCGCTATGAGACGAGTTTCATCGAGGGCGTCGAGCTCCTCAAGCCGAAGATGAGCATTCTCTTCATTTATTAGCTCGTAATGAACCGCCACTCGTAGAGAGGGTAGCTTTATCTCCAAGGGGAGTACTGCTTCAGCGCTGAATACCAATGCATACGGCGTTGTGTTTGTGGCCGTTTTGAACGTGGTCCGATACGCCCAGAGAGCTTCTTGCAGTCTCTCGTGCTAATCCTTTTTATTTTTGGACACCGTCTTCTTTATGATCTTTGTCAAGATCTTGTTGAAAGTCTCGGCTAGACCGTTAGCTCGGAGATTATAGACCGAAGAGTATCTCCAGTCTATATTACATCGTTGTGCGAAGCGGCTGATTCTGTGACTTCTGTAGGCCGGCCCGTTATCGGAGATAATCCGTCATGGAGTGTCGAACTGATAGATGACGTGTGTCTTGAAGAAATGGAGGATGTTCTTCGTCTTCACTTCTCTTAGTGGTACTGCATCTGCCCACTTAGAGAAGTAATCGGTTGTTGCCAATATGAACCGATGTCCCCTGGACGATACTGGCTCGATGGGCCCGATTATATCGGTTCCCTATATTTCGAACGGTTAGCTAGCCACTGTTGGGTGTAGCGAGTTTGGATGCTGATGGATGAAGTCTCTGTGAATTTAGCATGAGTGGCACTGCTTTGCGTATTCGAGTCAGTCTTGGATCATCGTGGGCCAATAGTAGCCCATCCTTTTGATCTTCAGCTTCATCTTTGTCCCGGCTTGATGAGAACCGCATAGTCCGTCGTGAGTTTCTTGGACGACTCTCCTTGCTTCTTCCGGTCCTAGGCATCTTAGCCACAGAGAGTCAAATGATCTCTTATACAGAGTATCATTGACGAAGGCGAAAGACAGAGCTTGTTTCATGAGTTGATGTCTTGAGGATGTGTCTTCAGGTGTTCAATGGGATTTGAAGTGGTCTATGAAGACTTCTCTCCAATCCTTAGCCTTTTCTTGGTTCTCTATTTGTATGGCCGTTTACTTGCTTTCTTCCATTTCTTCAGACGACTCCGTGGACATTTCTGCTGGTACAATAACCCGACGGCTTTGTACAACGATTCCCACGTCATCGAGGTTTTCGTCAACTAGTTCTTTGGCGATTGGTTAATGCATCCGCCTTGCTATTTTCCGTACACGGTATGCTTTCTAGGATGTAGGAAGGGATTTGAGTCAGCAATTGTTGCACTCTTTCGCCATACTTTACCAACTCTGGTTTGCACGTTTGATAGTCGTTGTTTACTTGACTAACGACCAGCTAGGAGTCTCCGTATATTAGGAGGTTTTCGATTTCCATGTCGATAGCGATCTCAAGACCTGCTATCAAGGCCTCATATTCCGCTTCATTATTTGTCCTCGGCTCTGTTAAGGAAAAGGCAAAGCGCATTATCCCTCATTGCAGAGTCACGAAGATAAGGCCTACCCCCGATTTGATTATAGGGGTGGTGTACTTTCTCTTCTCATGGAAGATGCCCCATCGAAGTAGAGTTCCCATCGGGTATCACTCCCTCCTCTCTCCCTATCGATCGTGTCAAACGCGTACTCTTCCGGAAATTCAAAATTTAGGGGTGAATCGGCAGGTATCGGATGCTTAGCGATGAAGTCGGCGATGGCCTGGACTTTCACTGCCTTGAGAGGTCGGTATGCTATCGAGAATTCCATTAAGAGTAGGGCCCATTTTGCGAGCCGTCCCGTTAGTATGGCTCTCGACATCAAATATTTGAGAGGATCCACTTTTGATATGAGATGGATCTCATGCGCCAAAGCGTAATGCCGAAGCTTCGTTATAGCGAAGATTAACGCCAGGCATTGTTTTTCGATAGGGGAGTAGTTGTTTTCTGCCCCCAGAAGAACTCGACTCAAATAGTAGAGGGCTCTCTCTTTCCCTTGGTCATTCTCCTGTGCCCATAGCGCGCCTAAGGAACCTTCAAGGGCGGTTGTGTACAGGATGAGGGGCTTTCCCTTGACCGGAGCGGTCAGTACCGGTGGATTCTGCAGGTATTGCTTGATTTCATCGAGTGAGCTTTGGCATTTACGATCCCAAACGAACGGGGCCCCTTTCTTCATCAAATGGCTGTAGGGCGGCACTTGCCAGAGAGATTGGTTATGAATCGTCGGATATATGCGAGCTTTCCTTGGAGAGATCGCAGTTGCTTGAGAGTTCTTGGCGGAGGCATTTCAATAATCGCCTTGATCTTTGACGGGTCTATTTCGATACCTCAATGTCGTACGATGAATGTTAGGAATTTTCCTGAGGAAACTCTGAACGCGCATTTCAGAGGGTTCATCTTCAGGTTGTATTTCCGAAAGCGCTGAAACACTATCTTCATATGCTCCCAGTGCTCCTTGTACGATTTGCTTTTTACCACGAGGTCGTCAATATAGCATTCGACGACTTCATGTATAAGGTCATCGAAAATCTTCGTCATGGCCCTCTAATAGGTAGCGTCGGCGTTCTTCAGACCGAAAGGCATCACTTTGTAGCAGAATATGCCCAGAGGAGTCCGGAAAGCGGTATGCTTCTGGTCTTCGGGATGCATCTTTATTTGATTGTACCCTGATGAGCCGTCCATGAAGGAGAAGACTTCGTGAGTGGATGTGTTGTCTATCATCAGCTCGGTAACCGGTACGGGAAAATCATCCTTTGGACAGGCTTTGTTAAGGTCCCGGAAATCCACGCAGAAGTGCACCGTCCCATTTTTCTTCATCACTGAGACAATGTTGGCGATCTAGTCGAGGTATTGAACTTCTTGGATGAAGCCGGAGTCGATTAGCTTCTTAACTTCGGCGTTGATGATCATTTCAAGTTCGAGCTGCATTCTTCTTGGTGCTTGTTTAACTGGCTTGACGTCCGGAGATATCACCAATTTATGCACAGCTATTTCCGGATCTAGCCCCGGCATCTCGGAATAGTTCCATGCGAAGCAGTCTTTATACTGCATGAGCACATCTTTTAGCATAGCCACCTGCTCTTTAGACAGCAGCTCACTGACGAACGTTAGCCGTGGGTCGTTTGTCGTCCCTAAGTTGATTCTTTTCAGGTTGTCCGCCGTGGTGTGTATCCCATCTTCCAATTCTTTTGGCGCCGGTGGATATTCTGAGATCAACTCATCCTCACCCTTATTTTCGAAGCATCAGGAGGGGTCATCCATATTCTCGTGCATTCCTTCTTCTGACAGCGTTATCACGTTACAGGTACGAAATCATTTCCAAGACCGATGTTGATCCGGTTCTACTCTTGCCATATATGTTGTTTTTGGCACATGCTTTTGTGGTGGGGCTACCCTCCAACTGTTGGATAGAGTGAACCTGCCGAGTTGATATTGGTCTTCGACCCAGTTTTTGAAGGCGAGCAGTCATCAAGAGGATGTCCTATCGTTCGGTGATAGGAGCAATAATCCGGGCGATAAACCTCGTTTGCTTGATTGGGGTGCCGAGACTCCGGGAGTGTCATCATCTGGTCCATCTTTTTCATAAGAGATGGATTCCGGCTGACCTTTTTTTGATCACGTGTCCTTTTGGATCCATTTTTCCGCTGTCGAACTTTTTTTTCGTTCTTTGACTTGTTTTTGCCTCTGCGTCGGGCCTTTTTCTTGTCTTAGGAACGCATGGCGGGCTGACGATGAAGGGCATCATCGTCCTTCGTAGCCTGCTGAAGGAGGCGTTGCGTCTTGGTTTTCTCGTAAATGGCCATTTCGCGACTGTAATCGTTCCGAACCTTTTGACTCGCTTCCCTTATTAGCCTGTCCATCTGTTCTTCAAATGACAGACCCGACACTTTTATGGCAGGACCTCGTTCTGGTTCAACGTCAGCATCTTTTAAAAGAGCATCCTCTTCTTCATCAAGGTCCTTTATGACATGGCAGTCATGGAATTGCTCCCGTTTCTTGGACTGGACATATCCAAGCCCGATCATTTCCATTTTTCCATTGGGCAATTTTCGCTGGGTTCCGGGGACGTTCCAAATCGTGTTGTAGAACTGAGCTTGTCGAGGAGTTTGTTTGAATGGTATGCCTTGGCATCTTAATAACCTTTTCAATCTCTCGATGTAATACCTGGGTAGACGAATGGGTTGGAGCCTGTCGAGCGCAGGATCGGCACCATGCCAGACTTCTCTTTCGACTTTTGTCTCCATGGATCGATAGAATAGGATCGCCTTTTCACCTCTTCGCCTGGGAGCGACGTAGAATGTCTGCAACTCTTACACACTATATATCTCCAGTGCTTCAAGCTCTCTGTAGTGCCGCCATGGAACTATGGCGATTTGCAAACTCCGGTCTACTCCAACGAAGGTTTGCCTCGACGGGCGGACGGAGAATACAGCGTTGATTTCATCTTCGAAGTCACTGCCAAAAATCAAAATCGGAGCGGATAGTCTGGGTTTATCATACTACTTCTGAGGCTGTCCCGAGTAGACTATTTCTCCATCCTCCTCGGTATCGCTTCCAAAGGTAGGAATGGGAGTGACGGGCTTCTGTTTAAGCTCCGGCTTATGACACTTCTCCATGTCTTCGAAGTCTGGTAGGAAGTACTTGGTGTCTTCATATTTTCGGACTTCATTAACAGAGAATGGGTTTAGCTCTCCCGTAACGGTGTACTCGAGGCCGTCTTTGAAATACTTCATACACTGGTGTTGTGTAGAAAGGATGACATTATATTCGTGTAACCAAGGCCGACCAAGTAAAGCGTTGTAGCAAGTCCTAACGTCGATGACATGAAATTTGATATCTGTGCCGAGAAGCCCAAAGCACAATGTCAGTATCATGGACCCGAGCATCCGTGATGACCGGGAGTCGAATCCAGAGATAGTGATTTTATCTCGGGCTAAATGCTGAACACTCATGCAGATTTCTTTTAGCACCCGCACGTTGAGAAGGTTGACAGAGGACCCATTTTCAACAAGTATTTTCCCTATTTTGATGTCATGGCAGTATCCAGTGACATATAAAGGACGGTTGTGGTCGCACGTACCAAGGAGAAGATCCTCGTCGTTAAATGTAATGTTACCCATGTGGACTTTTGCTAGCTCATCTTACATTTTCTTCTCTGCGATGAAGGCCTGGAACTGATCGGGCTCTTGTAAGGCTTTGACCAAGGAATTCCGTGCTTGTTTAGACAGAAAGAGGGCATCCAGTATGCTTAGTTGTGAGGGTATCTTCCTTAAATGCGCTAGGATATTGTAATCCACATTGCTTTTCTTAGGCGGGTCCTTGGTTGCGAGCTCTTTGACGACCTCATCATCGAGGGTAATCTCCTCATGGATTTTATCCTTCCCCTTATCTTTTTTGTTCGATCCCTTGTTTGTAGGTCCAAGATTCTTTTCAGGCAACGTACGGTTGTGCAGCTGAATATTCTCATAGTTCTTCACCTCTTCCTCTTTTCCAGAAGTGGATTCTTTGAAGAGAGGGCCGAGGGCTATTTCTTCGTCAGAATCGCTTCCGAAGGTGAGAACTTGCGATCCCCTGGAATCAACCACGTGACAGTTGCCGGTAGCTCTTTTGTGCTCATCTGTCGTGCTTCTCTGCACCTGACGAGCCTTGCGCTTCAATCGCTTGACGTGTTGTCGATGGGCAACATATCCATGCCACCAGTTTTTAAAGGCGTTGCACTCTTCGGTAGGGTGCGTGATCCTCCGATGGTATAAGCAGTAGTTTGGATGCCCATCCGCTTCGTCAAGGTGTATGCTGCCAGGAGTATTTCCTTTAGAAGGTGGCAGCTTCATTCCCAACGACAGGGCTTTAGCGAACCGTTTCTTCGTCTTAAACCTGCTTCTATCTGCCGTGGGCGTGTTTCGATCTGGTTGGACTGCTTCAACCTTTTCATCATGTCGCCGACGTTTGGCTTTTTCGAATATGGCCATTTCGAGCTCTCGATCATCTTTGCTCTTCTGACGGGCTTCGTTCAGCAACATATCAATCATCTCGTCTGACGGTTCCAAGAGTTCCGGTTCTGGATCTACCCCCAGTTTCTCTGCATCAGGAGCTTCTTTGCCCTTTATTAACGAGTGGGAGATCATGTGGCAGCTCACCACATAATCCTCGGTCTCTTCTGAAGAATCGTCTCCTTCATCAGCGTTATCGTCTTCATTCTTAAGAACATGCTTGAAGAATTCGTCCAATGTAATTGGGGTCTGTGCCTTCTGGTTATATTCTTCCAGTGCATCGATATATTTCTGCAAACCTGTACAGTTGTCATCGGGTTGGACGGGCTTCTTGGCCTTCTTCTTCTTCTTTAAAGACTTCGGAGGCTTGGCCCGAAGGTTCTGTCCACCATCACCAGCTTTCAGCGTTGGGCGCGGCTTCAGCATCCCTTCAATAATCTCAGGCTTCAGTGTGCTCTTCCACCTAATCGCCGGACATGCTTGAAGGTCCTTCAACATTCTTTTAGTCTTAGCTGAAAGGGCCACCTCCCATGGGGCTTCCTCTATAAGTGAGCATGATGCCCCCGGCGTGTCCACCTTTTTAGGAGCGTGCGATTGTGGCGGGTTCACCATCTAGTTTTCGGACAACGCGAACTTGCCATGTTGGTACTGGTCTTCGATCCAACTTTTGAAGATGTAACAATCTTCGATTGGGTGACCCAATATTCGGTGGTAAGGACAGTAATTGGGGCTGTTAGCGTCGCCTGATTTTGTTGGGAGTCTCGGCTCTGGCAGAGTGATAAGCCTGTTGCGCAGCGCTAACTCGAATAATCTCTTCATCTTATCCCGAGGAAACGAGTAAGGGCGTCTCATCTTTTCTCCGAGTGATCGCTGTTTATCGTTTTGGTGAGCAATCGGGTTCGGGCCACTCGGTTGTTGCTGAGCATTGGCGAAGAAGGTCGCTTTCCCTTTCCCCTTTTCATTCCGAAAATCTGTTTTTGAAAAAGACGGCTTATGGCCCATCTAGTCCATTTGGGCCAGCTTGTCGATCAAGGCCTGAAAAGTGGTCGGCTTGAAGAATATCATGAATTGGGAAATGGTTGCCTGAGGGTCAAGGGTCCCTACGAACATGCCTACGGCAGGAGCTTCCTCTATGCGATGTTCACACTTTGACCACAGGTTCCGCTACCGAATGGCGTATTGAACCCAGGTTTCTCCCGGCTTCACTCTAGCGTTAATTAGTACGGTGATCGGGATGCGCTCGCTAGCGCTTGCGAATCTTTGTGTAAACAGTAGCTCCATTTCTGCAAATGTCTTGACAGGGTCATTCGGGAGCTCGGAGTACCATTCGAACGCTATCTCCGACAAGCTGCTAACAAACTGGCGAAGCAGCAGTTTGGCGTCACCCCCGGTATTACCACACGTAGCCCTGAATTGAGCAACGTGTTGGTGTGGATTACCCGTCCCCTTATACACATGGAATTTAGGGATCGTATATCCTGGCGAGTACTTTATTTGATCGTACCAACCCGGATAGGGTCGTCCAGTCTTGACGATTTGGCCGGCCGCTTCACTCGTCTGATGAGCTCGTATCTGTTGAGCTATATAGTCGTTAAGGGCGGCTTTGGAGATGGTCTCTTCCTTGGCTGTTGATAGAGCCGGAAGAGGGTTTGATGTCTCCCCTCTGTCGTCTTCAAGGATTATTTGAGGGTCTTCGGCTGGAGGGTCCGGTTGGATCATTATCCCCATCATATCCTGGAATAGAAGCGCCATTTGTTTTATGTTAGCCGTTTGTTCCGCGGCTTCTTTATCTTTTTTCTCGAGCATTCTTCGTAGGAATTCGGCGTCGGTTTCCTGCTCCTGGCGTTGATCCGACGATGCTTCCGGACTTTCCTTCTGCCCAGTGAGTGCGTCCATCTTTGTCATCATCTTCTGGAGTTTCTGTTGTTGCTCCTGAGCCTTTGTTACGGACCGCATAAGTGGTCGATGACCCGTAGGTGTACGTCTTTCCTCCTTTCCGGAAGCCATGTAGACGGTGTGTACTACCATGCCCCCAGATTTGGGGCGTTTAGGTTCAGTGCCCTTGAGATTCGTCGTAGACACGGGGATCCTCTCCGGCCTTTATGGGCAGTCGAAGTTGAGGGGGTCGTTGCAGCGGGCACCCATATAGACAATATCTTCTGTGGTACGATGAGGTGGTCCTTCTCTCACTGAACCTTTATTTTCTTCGGTCAGCGGGAGTAGTCTTGGTTAATCATAGAGTCTTGGACCCTTCGCCAGACCCTGTGGATTTCGGAGAACAGCTGCTGAGGGGGCTGCTCCGGCTTCGCCTTTATGATGTTTTCAGCAGGCGGAGGAGACCTTTTTAGCACGGCAATTGGAGAATTCTTGCGCACCCTCCTGAGCGGCTCAAAGCGGTTCCCAGTTAGAACAGCAACATCAATTTCCACCATTGGAGCTGGTGGAGTAAGTCCAGAAGGGGAACTGCCCCCGGCTTTCCTCACTCGGCGCCAGTAGCAACGTCGAGCGCAACTTGCAGATGGTACTGGCTCAGTTACGGAGGTGGCTCCATCATGCCCCCTGCTTTGAGGAGAGGCTGTTGTTGATGCCAGCCTGTCAAAGACTGACGTCCGTTGAGGGGGAATATCTAATCTGTCGTAGACCGACTTTCGAGTAGGGGAAGTAGTTTGGACGACTCTACCCACAGCGGGAGTTGGAACGGCTAGTCTTAAGAAGACCGACCCCTTAGCAGGAGAAACCTCTCTGATGACTTCGTATACCGGAGCTGGAATGGCTATTCGCTTCGGGATAGCTCCTTCGGGTATTGCAGGCTTCTTTACGGGCCCGCTTAAGCTTTGGCCTAGTCTGTTAAAGACCGAGACGTTGGACTTGGACGACCCGTTGAGAGGGGCCGTGGTAGTGGTAAGCCGATCAAAGACCGACTTCTTTGGAGCTTCCTGTGACGGCGCCGGAGCGTAGAAGCTCATTGGTGGGAGCATGGTCCCGAAGAACAACCCAGTGGTGGCCTGCGTCACCTGTTCCACCGGCATTGCATAAATGGAGATCGCTTGGGGCCCGTAAGTTACTCCTCCAGATAGGACGGAGAGGGAGTTGTTGTTGCAGTTGGAAGTTATTGACGCCATCTTCTCTTCTGCACGGAGCAAGACACCCAATCTTAGTACCTCGAATCCACAGGCAACCATAGCAGACCGCGATTTGTTCACAAAACACGACACACGAAGTGTGGAGTGGAAAGAGGAAAAGGTCCCACCGGGCGTGCCAGAATCTGTTCGCTGCCGAAAGACGCGACCGGGACGTCGGGGCGTCCGGCTTGAATTTTGGGGTGCAGATGTTATTTGGTTTTATCCGTCCACCTCTCCGAAGATTCCAAGTTGATTTATGGCACCGTGTATCGGAGGTTTGGACAGATGCGGCCAATGTAGCAGACTTCATCAGATTCCCCCTCGCTTGCGAGGGGTTTTTGATTGTGGAGACGCTCTTCCCTGCAGATGCAAGCCCCTGCAGTTAATTACGTTATCGGATTACGATAACCACTTTCTCCTTCTCCAGAAGGTCACTTCGTGTCGTGTGTGTTTGTTTTATTTTTGGTTGCCCGTGGATTGTATACGGAGACTAATTTGTGTTGTCGCCCGTAGGGCGTGGATTAGTCCAAATCCGTATTTTCTTAGATTTGGGTTTGGGTTGGTTTAAGGATTGTTAATCTTGTTTTAGATTAAGATCAACTAAAACGCTTGTTGAGGATACGTTAGTCTAATTTTAGACTAAGATCTACTCAACAGGATTTTAAGATCATTTAGATCCAATGAAAGAGCATTTGGGCCCTATAAATTTAGTTAAGGACGTTACGGTCCATAGTTAGTTTCAGGACATTGCGGTCCATTGGTTTTAAGGACATCATAGTCCATGGAGTTTAGTTTAGGGATGTTGCGGTCCATAAGTTTAAGGACATCATAGTCCATAGAGTTTATGCACATCATAGTCCATATAGTTTAGTTTAGGGACGTTGCGGTCCATATGTTTAAGGACATCATAGTCCATGTAGTTTTGGCTCATTGGTCTAGGGGTGTGCCAAGAGCTATTGGTTATTGGGACCCTCCACCTCTCTGAAGACGTTGAAGAATTACAACGACATGTATCAGAGGTGTCGAGAGATGTACCCTTGAACCAATGAATGTTCATCAAAGATTTGATAACCTTGTTAGGGACTAAGTCCAATTTAGAAGAAGACCTATGGGCTCTGTCGATTTTGGGGTTTGGCCAACCTTGGGCTCAGCCCGCTTAGTCTCTGTCATTTTTCTTTTTTTATAAAGTGTTAGACACTTGCTAGGACACAGTCCTTTCTCTATGCACATAATGCTAAACATTTATATGAATACTGACACCCACTTTCTTCTTTTTTATGAGTGTTGAACACTCTTCATGGCGCTAGGCTCTTCTTGAGGAGCGCAGAGCGCTCTGTGTTAAGTAGCGCTCACGTGAGGGGCACGTGGGGCGGTTGGCGCTGAGCACCAGCATTTGAGCACTGAGCGCTCTTTATTGAGCAGCGCCCATGTGAAGGGCTCGTGGAGCGCTTAGCACTGAGCGCCAGCATTTAAGTATTGAGCGCTCTTTATTGAGAAGCACCCACGTGAGGAGCATGTAGAGCGCTTGGCACTCCTTATAAAATAGTGCCCACGTAAGGAGCGCGTGGAGCGTTTGGCGCTTAGCGCCAGCCACTGAATGCTAAGCACTTTCATAAAACAGTGCCCACGTGAGGAGCACATGGAGCGCTTGGCGCTGAGCGCCAGACTGGGAGTGCTAAGCACTTCCTATAAGATAGAGCCCACATGAGGAGCACGTGAAGCGCTCGGCGCTGAGCGTCAGATTTGAGTGCTAAGCACTTCTTATTAAATAGCGCCCACGTGAGGAGCACGTGGAGCGCTCGACGCTAAGCGCCAGATTTGAGTGCTAAGCACTGAGTTTTTTGTTCTACCCAATTCAATTCTCTGAGAATTTTGGTTCTCCCTTGTGAAAGACTTCGTCTTATAGATCTGAGATCTGGAAGAAGAACTAAGTTCTTCTGATGTGAGAGTTAAACTCTTAGATGTGGAGGAGATCTATGATCTCCCTTCTTTTATTAAAGACTTTGTTTTATAGATCTGTGATCTGGAAAAAGAACTAAGTTCTTCTGTTGTGAGAGTTAAACTCTCAAATATGGATGAGATGCTATGATCTCTCTTCTTTTTATTTACCTTGAAGAAGGTTCTTCTTCTTAGAGCTTGCTCTTCTCTTTTTCTTTTCTGAGAACTTGAAGTTTATGGGGGGTTCTTCTGTTCTTCTTCTTTCGATTTCAAACTTATGGGGAGGTTCCTCTCTCCCAGACTTGAAGTCTTGGGTCCTTTATATAGGGATGCTGATTTGTTGAATCAGTTAAGGAAATCTCTCATCGAGAGATCTCTGATTGATTTAGGGATTTTATCCACCGTTGGATCTTTAATCCAAGAACTTCTGTTTTACAGAAAACTTCTTATTTTTAGCAAGATTGGGAAAATATTTTCCCATACAGAACTTATTCTGTGTCTTGGTGATGTTTAATCTCCATTGGATCTTTGATCCAACGGTGCTCTGATTTACAGAGCACAATCTTTCTTATTTGGAAAGATTTGAGGAGTATTTCCTCAACAGAATTTTATTCTGGTAATTTGATGATTTATTATCTTCGTTGGATCTTTGATCCAATGGTGGAGAACATTTAGTTCTAGCGCTGGCGCTTTGCACGTGAGGTGCTGCCTCAGAGTCTTTAACTCCTGACGCTGGCGCTTTTAGCACTGGCGCTCTCGTGCTTTGCACGTGAGGCGCTACCTCAGAGTCTTTGACTCATGGTTCTGGTGCTTTTGGCGCTGGCGCTCTTGTGCTTTGCACGTGAGGTGCTGCCTCAATTCAAATTTCAAATTTTGAACAGAGCCCTGCTCTCTTATTGGGGGAAACACCCCCATGGTGAGGAAACGAAGAAATGGAATTGAATTTTAAGGATCCTCAAAGATCAGTGATAGGGTAAACCCTGAAAGGAGAACCAACAGTTCTCAAGACCCCAGAGTCTTCTTAAAAAGGGGGTGTTTTTTTATCTTTAAGAGATCGGTTCAAGACAAGAGCAAAGCTCTGTCGATGGATTTGAAATCTAAAGAACAAAAAAATGGGGGCTTTTCCCTAAGAGGTAAACGTCGTTCAAGATCCTTATCCAAAAAGAGAGTTTTTGTAGAGTTTAACTCTGAAAGATCTATGGATAGAGTGCTAATCTCTGAGAGGAGAATTAAATCCTCAAGAAAAGATTAAAGAAGAAGATGAAGAAACAGTGATCATCTAAAGAGCCAAACTCCCCATTTATAAAACATGATGGGGAGCGGTTCATCTCCCCGTTCCCCTAGGCAATCCAACGATTGTAAGGATGGACAGCGTTGCACTCACGTGCAAGCCACGTGAGAGCAACGCCAGGGGGCATTTGTTCCCTCATAAAAAAAGGAAAAAGGAGGAAAATTCCCCACTATTAAAGTCTCACGTGTTAAACACGTGAGCACCTATATGAAAAAGCATATAGGCGCTGCAGTTAAAAACAAATGGGCTAAAAGAGCCGCATGTGTTAAACACATGAGCGCCTATATGCAAAGCATATATATCGCTGCAATCAAATAATTGGCAAGCCAAACAGGCGTCACGTGTTAAACACGTAAGAGTTTATATGCATAGAAGCGCTGAAAATAAAGCATGCTGAAACCCATGCTAGGGGTCACTTGTTAAACTCGTGAGTTCTTCTGCTGCACTCTTTGGCAAGATAGAATTAAATTCTATTTGGGAAATATTTTCCCTGGTCTTTTTGATACGGAAAGATTCTTCTCTAATAGAGAATTTTGGATTTAAAATCCAATTGTGATAAAATATCACCAATGAAACCACCTGATAGAATTAAATTATATGTGGCAAATATTTCCTTGATCTTTCTCAAATTAGAAAAATCTTCTCTATCAAACAGAGGACCCTTGGATCAAAAATCCAACAGTGATAAAATCATCCACCGATCATCCGATAGAATAAAAATTCTATTTTAGGAAAAGATATTTCCTAATCTTGTTAAATAAACAAGAAAAATTCTCTGTTAAACAGAGAGCCCTTAGATTAAAAATCCAATGGTGAATAAAATTCACCAAGTGATCCGAGAGATCATTTTGGATTGATTATGAAATTAATCATAATTTCTCAATCAGAAATTTTTCTAACAAGTTGATCTTTTCTCTTATCCTATAAATAGGAGAGAAGAATAAAAAAAGAAGAGATAGAGAGAATAGAGAGAGAGGAGAGACACAGAACTCCCCACAAGTTTTTGCAAAAAAATATACAGTGAGCTCTTGAAAAAGAAAGAGAATTTAATTCTCGAAAGAAGAAGAAGACTTGTCTCATTTGAAACCCTAGGTAAAAAAAAACACAGAGATCATAATGTCTATTTTTTGCCTATCTAAAAGTTTAACCCTTCATATAAGAACTTAGTTCTTCCTCTGGTTGAGATTTGCATAAGCAAATCTCTCCATAAGTTGAGAATTTAATTCTCATCGGGAAGATTTCGTTCTGCAGATTCAAAACTTAGGGAAAAAGAACTAGGTCATAAAAGAAAAAGAAATAACATGAGCATATGGGAATTCAATTCCTCCAAAAATTATGGTTTAACCCTATATAAAGAACATAGTTCTTCAAAAAAATGATGATGATCCAAGATCCTCAAAACTGAAATCTTGATGATCATCAATGACTAAAAAAATGTCATTAACAGAGATCAATATCTTTAAGAAAACACAAGTTTGGTGACTCGTTATTGCTTAGCACTATTATGAAGCCTCACGTGTTTCCCATGTGAGTGCTTCAAACGAACAAAGAGAACAACCAAAACTGCCTCCCGTGTTTCCCCACGTGACTGCTTAAAAAAAGGGAAACAAGCAAAAGAAAAACCAAAACTGCCTCACGTGATTCTCATGTGGGCGCCTAAAAAGCAAAGAAAAACTTCTTTGACAATTAGGCAGCTGCCCCAAAAGGAAACAGTCACGTGAGATGCACGTGAGCTCTATCCAAGTGCTTAGCTCTTTTGTAAAAAGGGGGAAACGGACAGATAAAGCCCAAAGCTCAGCACTCACATGCTTCCCATGTGAGTATCATGCAGAATGCTCAGCGCTCCATGATTAGTCAAAAATGACTAAAAAACGTTCACATCTGGAGGCCTCATGTGTTTCATACGTGAGCGCCACAGAACTCTAGTGCTTAGCACCAATCTAGCATCCCACGTGTTTCACACGTAAGTGTTGTATGTCCCAGTGGTCAGCACTGTTGGGTAATTATGAAAATTCAATCTCAGCCTATATGCTCTTGATTTCCAAGGTTAAACCTCTTTGTATTTAAATCAATCGAGCCTATATGCTCTTGATTTCCAAGGTCTCAAATATGAAAAAAAAATCTTAAGTCCACAACAACCCCTTTTCCCTCAAATATGGGATTTGGTTTAAGGGTACATCTCTTCATACCTCTGATAAATGTCATTGTAATTTCTCAACGTTTTCAGAGAGGTAGTGAGTCCCGGCGACCAACTTTTTTCGTTGATGCACTTCCAAAATAACGTGCACACCTCAAATCGGATCGCACCCCAAATTGGGCGCATTCCATGTCACCATCGTTCACTCCGCCACGTAACAAATACACGTGTGCGCAAGATGGATAACGGACCAAAATGTCCTTAAACTAATACTCGCCCCAAATACGGCGATAACGGACCGAAATGTCCTAAAACTAATATTCGCCCCAAATACGACGATAAAAGACCGAAATGTCCTTAAACTAACATTCGTCCTCAAAATGGGAATGTTGGACCGAAATGTCCCTAAACAAATACTCGCCTCCAAATACGGCGACAAAGGACCGAAACATCCTTAAACTAACACCTCGCCTCAAACATGGTGATAATGGACCGCGATGTCCTTAAACTAAAATAATCGAGCCCCGAACGCTCATATGTTTAAACTGATCTTAATCTCAAATGAGATTAACGATCTTTAAATCTACCCAAACCCAAATCTAAAAATATACGGTTTTTCAAAAGTTTATGGTATTTTATTGAAACTAGCCCTTTTTTGTAGCTTGATGGTATTTTATTAACATTTTAATTTTTCATTTTAAAAAAATAGTTTCATAATATGTTTTTATTGAAAATACAGATTTATAATTTTTATGTAATTTTTTAAAAATTAGTTTTGTTTAGAAAATTCGCGTTTCTTAAAAACCGTATTTTATTTCCTATTCGAAATCGAACACTCCATGAGGAGTTCTGCATCTCGCTCTGCTATCCCAAGGATATGTGATAATCCACACCATCCATTAGCGGGCCCCCTAACGAGGGTTGTAGTGGCGTATTTGCCAAGGATTATAAAATACCGCTTTGAAAAAACCCCGGTTTTGAAAAGATGTGGTATTTTAATGAAAACCAATTCTTAAAACCAACCATATATGTATAGATATCGTGCTATGAAACCAAAGTGTGCGTGTGGGGTAGGTCGTTACCCCGTGAAGTTTTCCTAAAGGTATTGTTTTAACAATTATCGAAAAGATGTGATAATAAAATTCAAGGTATTTTAATGAAAAAGTTCTTTTATGTTTGTTTCATATGAAAATCTTGGTTAAACTCGAACCTAAAAGATTGTAATCGAAATTACAAATAGGGTGGTAAAATAAGTTTGACTTATGTATAAAGGAAAAGGGGGTTCTAAGTTAAAAAGAAATGTATCGGAAGTAAATCCACTTTACCAATATATATATAGGAGATGAATTGAGATGAAAAGAAGAAGAGATGAGGGAGACTTACGGCTTGGTAATATCGAGAAGAGAGTAAGGAAGAAGTGAGGGGGCTTCGTGGCGTCGTGGGAGCTCCGGAAACGGCTTCGATTTTCGATGGAAGGAACTTGGTTGCTAACTCCACTTGACTCCACTTGCACTTAGAAACTTTTGAGGTGATTTTGCTTGAAATTTTAAGAATAGAGGGGAGCTAGGGTATGAGATGGTATTTATAATGAAGAATTAGGATTTGGTAATTAAAATTTTGGATTAAAAAGCATTAAAAAAGGTGTTAAATGGTGAATTGAAGGGTCTTTGTTTGATTGTAGGAAAATCAAACAATGCAGGGGAGTTAAGGGGAGTCGAAGGGACAAGTGTGCAGAGCACGGAGCAAAATGGGCCAATATCAACCGTTAGCGCCTGTTTACCGCCAAAAATGGAGACGAAACCGTGTAGGTCGTCTTACCTGAATTTGGGGGCAGATGCTATTTGGATTTATCCGTCCATCTCTCCTAAGATGCCAAGCTGATTTATGGCACCGTGTATCGGAGGTTTGGACGGATGTGGCCGTTGTAGCAGACTTCGTCAGATTCCCCCTCGTTGTGAGGGGTTTTTGATTATGGGGACACTCTTCCCTGCAGGCGCAAGCCCCTACAGTTAATTACGTTATCGCATCGCGATAACCATTTTCTCCTGCTCCGGAGGTTCACTTCGTGTCGTGTGTGTTTGTTTTATTTTAGGTTGTCCGTGGATTGTATACGGAGACTAATTTATGTTGTCGCCCGTAGGGCGTGGATTAGTCCAAATCCGTATATTCTTAGATTTGGATTTGGTTTGATTTAAGGATCGTTAATCTCATTTGAGATTAAGATCAACTTTATGTTTGTTGAGAATACGTTAGTCCAATTTGAGACTAAGATCTACTCGACAGGATTTTGGGATCATTCAAACCCAACAAAAGAGCATTTGGGTTCTATTGTTTTAGTTTATGGACGTTTCGGTCATTTGTTAGTTTAAGGAAGTTGCGGTCCGTTATAGTTTAAGGACGTTGAGGTCCGTATTGGGATGTACCCATCAGTTTGGGAGTGCACTAAAGAGTTGTTGGTTGTCGGGACCCACCACCTCTCTGAAAACGTTGAGGAATTACAACGACATGTATCAGAGGTGTAGAGAGATGTACCCTTGAACCAATTTCTAGATTGAGGGAAGATATGGGATGAATGTCCGTCGGAAGATCATTAGTCATGTTTGGGACTAGGATCAGTTTAGGAAGACATAAGCATGGAGATCTTGATTGATTGAAGATCATAGATGTTTTAATCTCAAGAACACTTAGCCAACTTGAGGCTGGAGTTGATTTCCCATAGTATTAAGCACTAGTATACGTTCAGTACTCACGTGTTCCCATGTGAGATACTGAAGCAGTGTTAAGCACTGAATTGTTGTGGTCCTCACGTGTGGAACGTGAGGCACCTTAAAGCTGGCACTGTTCATTGGGTTCAAGTCCCATTTACATATAAGTGTTAAACACTTAATTCTTGTGGCACTCACGTGTGAGCACGTGAGGTGCCCCAAAGTTAGGCACTGCCTTTTTGGGTTTTACTTCCCTCTTCTTTTATAAGTGCTAAGCACTTGGGCCCTGTGGTGCTCACGTGCGGACACTCGAGGTGCTCCAAAGTGGGAGCTGTTTTCTGGGTTTTATTTCCTCCTTCATATAAGTTCCAAGCACTTGATTGGGGGTCGCGTGGAAAACACGTGAATGCCCTAAGTAGCACTTCTTGTTCTTCTTTTAGGCGCTCGCGTAGGAAACACGTGACTCGGTCTCAGCCATTCTTTTTTGTTCATCAGAGGTGCTCACGTGGGGAAACACGGGACTCAGTCTTAGCCATTCTTTTTTGTTCATCAGAGGTGCTCACGTGGGGAAACACGTGACTCAGTCTCAGCCATTCTTTTTTGTTCATCAGAGGTGCTCACGTGGGGAAACACGTAAGATTTCGTTATAGTGTTGAACACTAATGAATCACCAGTCTTTCCTTCTATGTGCATGAAGATTTTGATCTCATATTAACGATGCTGGGATCTGAGTTTAGAGAATTTCAAGTCTCTTGTTTTATAAGAATTAAATTCTTTTTACAGGGTCAAACCCTAGTTTTATTAGAGAATTTAATTCCTATATACTTTTGTAAGAATTAAATTGTTTGAACTTAGTTCTTTCCCCTAAGTTTTCGAATCTGCATAACAGAATCTTCCCGATGAGAATTAAATTCTCAACTTGTGGGGAGATCTGCTTCTGCAGACCTCAACCAGAGAAAGAACTGAGTTCTTTTTTTTGAAGGGTTAAACCCTTAAAAAGGCAAAGAAGGATAGGATAATCTCTGTATTTTCTTCTTACCTAGTTTTTTTTGTTTAAGAAGAGGATCTTCTTCTTTTAGAGAATTGAATTCTCTTTTTCTCTTTTTTTTTCCTTTTTTGTATGTTTCTCTCTCTGTTCTCCCCTCTTTTTTTAACTTGAAGTCTTGGGTTTTTTATATAGTAGAGAGAAGTTTGTTAATTAGTTTTAGGAAATCTCTCATTGAGAGACTTCAAATGATTTGGGGGTCTTGCCCGCTGTTGGATTTTTGATCCAAGGGTTTCTGTGTTACAGAACATATTTTATTGTTTCTTAAACAAGATTAGGAAAATATTTTCCTGTACAGAATTTATTCTGTAGATTGGTGATTTTTAATCACCATTGGATTTTTCATCAAGGGTGCTTGGAGAGATGAAAAATATTTTCCAACGCATGGGATCTTTGATTCGCCAACATTCTGTTTAACAGAAAATATCATTTCCCATTTAAAAGTTCAATAGAATTTAATTCTATCATCATTGGATCTTTGATCCAACGGTTCCTTGTTAAGTAGGGAAATGACCTCACGTGTTAAACACGTGGGGCTTATTAGCTTGGCAATTGTTTTAATTATTGTACCTATATGCGTTGCATATAGGCACTCACGTGTTAAACACGTGGGGCTGTTTTAGTCTAGCAATTGTTTTAATTGCCGTGCCTATATGCGTTAGATATAGGCACTCACATGTTAAACATGTGGGGCTGTTTTAGCCTAGCAATTGTTTTAATTGTTGTGCCTATATGCGTTGCATATAAGCACTCACGTGTTAAACACGTGGGTTGTTTTAGTGAGGAACTTTCCTTCATCCTTTTTTTATAAGGGAACAAATGCCCCCCAGCGTTGCTCTCGCATGGCTTGCACGTGAGTGCAACATTGTCTGTCCTCACAGCCATTGGATTGCCTAGGGGAATGAGAAGATGAACCGCTCCCCATCATGTCTTATAAATGCAAGGCTTTTGCCTTTGGGAAGCCGCTGATTTTGCCTAGGGGAATGGGAAGATGAACCGCTCCCTATCATGTCTTATAAATCCTTAAGAATTTAATTCTCTTCTTCAGAGCTTAGTTCTCTGCCCGCTGAGATCTCAGAGTTAGACTCTGTTAAAACTTTTTTGGTAAAGATCATGAACGGAACCCTTTCCTCTTTTTCTCTTTTTTTATTGTGGATTTTAAATCCAGGGACAAAGTGTTGCTCTCTTCTTGAACTGATTTCTTAAATATCCAAAGCATACATTTTTTTTGTAAATTTTGAGATCTTGAATCAATGGGGATTGTTAATCCTCCTCTTAGGGTTTTCCCTGTCACCGATCTTTAAGATTCTTAGAATTTAATTCCATTTTCTCCGCCTCCTTGCTATGGGGGTTTTCTGGGATTTAATCCTTTTATTAAAGGAATTTAATTCCTTGTTCACAGAGCTTGGCTCTGAGAGAGACTTAGATATTTCTGGGAATTTTATTCCCTACTGTTCTCGAATATTTGAGGGTTTTAATGCCCCTAAAGCAGATATGAATCTGTCGTGTGATTGTTAGAGATTCTGCGTGTTCAAGTTTAGTTAATTACCGCAATCAAAACGGTTTCGCTTGTAGCTAGACGGTTGAGTACGGGTCGTCCGCAGGGAGATGGGAATCTTTTTCTATGTGCTTTAACGAGTTAAGTCCAATTTTCCAGATTTGTTTGTGATTATCTAAGTGTTAAAATGATATGTAAAGAGAGCTTGTTAGGGTTAGGATTAGGTTAGTTTGAGTTAGGAGTCGCTCACTTCTTTCGTTGCCACTCTTAATATCGGTGTTACGGTAATCGGCAACAACGGGGATTAGCACGACTAGGAAGGAACTTGCGAGTATAAGCTAGGCTTTCCAACGCTTAAGTTCTTCCTTTTGGTGCTTGTCCGTCCGTTCTTGGCTCTTAGCCATAACCTCCGGTTAATTCAACCACAACCGGTCTCACTACGGAATCACCGCTATCATGTAGGATAGGGTGCCGTAAGGAGCGGATTGTGGTTCAATTAACGGGAGTCGATTTAAGATGTTGGACAAGGAAAGAGTGAGAGAGATTTTCTTCTCTCAAACTTTCCTTATCCTACCCTAACAAGTATGAAACTACTCACTCATTATACGGAAAAGAAAATAACACAAAAGAGGAAGATAGAAAGAAGGAGATTAGAAGATAACAACTAGCTATTTGCGACCTCACCTTGGCAAGGATCAAGCGTAAGCATCATGGTTGTTTAAGGATAAAGGAAAAGAGAAAAGAAAGAAACAACAAGAAATAACAACAACTAAGTTAACAAATGAAAATTACAACCATTTAACATAAGAGCAAGACAAGTATGATAATAAAATGAACTTCTTTATTCATCATTCTTCACTCACAAAAGCTCACTACAAGTTTTTCAATGGAGAAGAGATGAGAAGAGGAAGAAGAACAAGTATTCTAAAACCTAAAAAAATACAAGATTAAGCACCCTTTCCTTTGGCAAGATCTGGACTATTTATAGGCAGGGAGATGGAAACCTAGGGCAAAATTCTGAACCCTCATAAAAATACCAAACTGCCCCTAAAAAGTCTTCAGCCAACAAGGCCATACGGCCGCGGTTCCGCGGCCTAATAGTGGATTTGACTCCTCGGATTTTGTGGGCCTTCCTGGTATGATGTTGTCTGTAGTTTGGCATATGTTCTTTCTGATAATATTTCCACATTTCTTCCAGAATTTTAGTAGATCAAAAGGTGATTGGATGTGGATCTTTTTGCCATGATTGTCTTGAGCTCCGCGTAGATTTCTTGGATCTTGTGTCGTCATGGAGCCTTATGCATGAAAATGACATTGATTTTCCATTTTGTCTCTTAAACTGGTGTGTGGCAACAGACGGATAAAGAGCGGAGACCCGTGTTTTATCTGTGGTTGGCAGGAACTCGGATTTTGTCGTGTTTTTCCATGAATTTCACCGTTAAGAGCCGAGAACCTGTATCCTGCAATTGACTAGCAAACACGGCTCAAGAGTACCTACCGATAAGCAATATGATAAAAATTGGGCGGTATAAAAATGCAATAATCTGCTATGAACAAATACCCCCAAACTTATCATTTGCTCATCCCGAGCAAAGCCAATTTATTCACAAAAAATTTCCTAACCTCACTTTCACAGGGAACGCGATTGCACTGAGCATGTGCAACAAGCCGTTGAACCTCTAGGTGTCCCTAGTAGGAGGAGTGTTGTCTCCTGAGGGTTTTCAGCGGATACTACCCACAAAATCCGGTCAAGTTGGTTTTGTAAAATAACTAAGATTCAAACCCTAAAGTTTTGTCTCAGAAAATTACAATTCTATTATCCTAAGTCTAGACTATCGAACCTTTATTTTTCACACCTCGCTTCTTATTTAACTACATATTTTATATGTCTTTACGTGCAGTGCAAATAGTGTCGTTAAGTTTCTAGAAGGATCGATTTACGTCATCATGTCACACAATAAAGCCCAGATAAAAATTTTGAAAGGATCACATAAGTTTTATAAAGAGTTAAGCATTTTTCAAGTTTCGTTTTCCAGTAAAGTTTCAACTTTAGAATTTCTATCTTCCTTAACAGGAAACTAGTCTTATTTTTCACTCCACCTTTTTCTTGTTTTCATTTCATACACACCTCTGTGAACGTGCAATAGTCTTTATCATAGAATAAAACCTTCATATCTCCGCTAAAATATTTTTTTATAAAAAGCCTGTCTTTTATCAAGATTATTCTCACACAAAGAACCGTTAGGAATTTTAACTCGGAGAGAACACTTGCTTGACTTTGTTTTAATCTGGACTTTCTAGGCTTCTTAGCGAGCTTTGGGCCAATGCACCCAAACCAGTTGGCTTTAGGGCATTAGGTGTAGAAACACCCCAGCAGACTTAATTACTCAAGTTACCTAGGTCCAAAAACAAAAGACAATTTGGCGTGAAAATCATGATAATTCAATACGAACGGAGACATAACCGGCAGTTTAATTATTTTTTGGATAAAAGACGTGTTTAGTAGGTTCGGTGTGTAATCATTCCAATCAAGTTTTAGATGGGTTATTTTTCAGACTTAGTTCCAATTAAGGCATCAATAATATTCCTTCATATTCACTTCACTTCATAAACTATTCTAGATATTACTTATTTCAGAACAAACCTATTTGATCCTCAGAAAATCATTTATCCATTTAAAAGTTTTTTTGACATAAAAGACTTGTCATCTAATTTCCAAAACTCACGACACGTGTAGTGTGATGTAAAGACGTATATCAGCTATAGTTAACTTCAAAGGAGAGTTATCTTTCAGGTTTTCAAAATCTAAAAATAAGATTTAGTTATTTTTATTTTATCAAACAAAACCGTCGAAATGTTGAATCAGAGTCCTCCCACTAGCTAACTTGACAAAAAAGTTTTTATGTTTTTAGAAAATTTTCAGATTTTTATGGATTTTATGGATTTTAATATGCAGATGCAAAATATACATATGAATGCGAAGGTAAGGAATGCGTACCGAGCGTACCCCCAAACTTAAACTGGACAGTGTCCTCACTGTCATTGCATGAAGAGATCATTTGAAGGGTCAAAATTGTCGGTTAGCGATACACAATTTTTTTTGTTTTTTTTTGTTTTTAAAGAAAAGAAAAAGAAAAAGAATATCCACAAATATATACAAAATGGTATATACATACCCCCAAACTTATTTGGAACAGTGTCCACTGTTCTTGGCTGGATAACCGAAGTTTGGTGGTAGGCAGAGGAAGATTATGCAGGGTAAACCGGCTCCTGTAAGAACAGGAGCTCCTCTGTTGGTTCGGCGCTAAGGTACGGTTTTAGTCGATGTCCGTTCACTTTGAAAAATGAACCGTCCTTTGGATTCTCCAAATCCACAGCGCCATGCGGATACACATTCCGCACAAAATACGGCCCTTTCCAGCGAGATCTGAGCTTTCCTGGATGGAAGTGTAGCCGGGTGTCGTAAAGCAATACCTGTTGACCAGGTACGAAAGTTTTGCGCAAAAGGTGTTTATCGTGAAATACCTTCGTTCGATTCTTAACGACAACCGCGTTATCGTAAGCCTCATCCCTAAGCTCGCTTAATTCGTTCAACTGCAGCTTCCGATGGTTGCCCGCATCTTCGAGAGACAGATTCAGCTCCTTTATCGCCCAAAATACGCGATGCTCTATTTCGACAGGTAGGTGGCAAGCTTTTCCGTACACAAGCCGATAGGGAGACATGCCAAGATCGGTCTTATAAGAGGTTCGAAATGCCCAAAGGGCATCAGTGAGTTTCAGCGACCAATCCTTACGGTTCTTGGAAACCGTCTTCTCCAGTATCTGCTTGATTTGCCGATTTGAAACTTCGGCCTGCCCGTAGGTTTGAGGGTGGTAGGGCATAGAGAGCTTATGATTAATGGAATATTTTCGCATCAAGGCCTCGAAAGTCTTGTTGCGGAAATGACTTCCATTGTCGCTAATGATCGCTCAGGGGTGCCCAAAACGGGAGAAAATGTTTTCTTTAAGAAACCTAACGACAACCTTGTTGTCGTTAGTCCGACTGGGCACAGCCTCGACCCACTTAGAGACGTAATCAACAGCGAGAAGGATGTACAAGTTCCCAAAAGAGCTGGGAAACGGCCCCATGAAATCGATCCCCCAAACATCGAAAATCTCCACAACCAAGATCGGTTGGAGCGGCATTTCGTTCCTCCGGGATATCCGGCCCAAGTGTTGGCACCGGGAGCAAGTCTTGCAATAGTCATGAGCGTCTTTGAAGAGTTGTGGCCAGTAGAAACCACATTGCAAGATCTTCTCAGCTGTCTTTCTGGGGCCAAAATGCCCGCCATACGCTTGATCGTGGCAAAATGACAGCACACTCTTGAATTCCTCATCAGGGACACACCGACGAATAATCTGGTCGGGACAGTACTTGAACAAATAGGGTTCGTCCCAGTAAAAGTGTTTTACTTGGGATAAGAAGCGAAGTCTGTCCTGACTTGACCATTCAGTCGGTAATAATCCCGTGGCCAAATAGTTCACAATATCTGCGAACCAGGGTTCGCAAGATGCTGTCAAGAGCTGTTCATCCGGGAAAACGTCGTTGATCGGAATTGGAAGCGAAGGCAAAGAAGGAAGTCATGAGAGATGGTCGGCAACTACGTTTTCACATCCTCGTTTGTCCTTAATGAAAAGGTCAAACTCTTGAAGCAAGAGGATCCAACGTATTAACCGAGATTTTGCATCTTTCTTCGCAAAAAGATGGCGCAGAGCAGAATGGTCTGTGTAGACAATGACTGGAGAGCCGATGAGGTAGGGCCTGAACTTCTCTAAAGCAAATACAACAGCTAAGAATTCCTTCTCAGTTGTTGTATAATTGAGTTGGGCGTCGTTCAGGGTTCGGCTAGCATAATAGATTACGTGCGGCATCTTGTTTATGTGTTGTCCAAGGACAGCACCAATGGCAAAGTCGGATGCATCGCACATAATCTCAAATGGGTGCGTCCAGTCAGGCGAAGAAAGAACGGGAGCAGAAGTGAGCGAGCTTTTCAATGACTCGAATGCAGTCACACAGCTCGAGTTGAAGTCGAATGGCGTATCCTTGGCCAGCAAAAGAGTCAAGGGCCTAGCAATCTTGCTAAAGTTCTTGATGAACCGTCTATAGAAACCGGCATGGCCAAGGAAGGCTCGGATGTCTCTGACGCATCGGGGAGGAGGGAGATTGGAAATGACCTCAATCTTCGCTTTGTCAACCTCTATGCCATTTTGCGAGATGATATGTCCTAAGACAATACCTTCGCGCACCATGAAGTGGCACTTCTCCCAATTCAAAGTGAGATTCTTGTCCTTACATCGGGTAAGGACAGCGTCAAGATGCAGCAAACACTCGTTGAAGGAATCGCCGAAGATGGAGAAATCATCCATGAAGATCTCCAGAAATTTTTCCACCATGTCTGAAAAGATTCCCATCATACACCGCTGGAAGGTAGCGGGCGCATTGCATAACCCAAAGGGCATGCGACGATATGCGAACGTGCCGAAAGGACAAGTGAATGTGGTCTTGTCCTGGTCTTTTTCGGCGATAGGAATTTGATTATAGCCGGAGTAGCCATCAAGAAAGCAGTAGTACTCGTGTCCGGCCAATCGTTCAAGCATTTGGTCAATGAAAGGTAGCGGAAAGTGGTCTTTCCGCGTTGCGGCGTTGAGTTTTCTGTAATCGATGCATACTCGCCACCCAGTTTGGGTGCGAGTAGGGATTAACTCGTTCGCCTCATTAGTGATGACCGTTATACCTGATTTCTTAGGGACAACGTGAATGGGGCTAACCCACTGGCTATCAGAGATAGGGTAAATGATACCACTATCTAGACATTTTACGATCTCCTTCTTCACAGCCTCTTTCATGACTGGATTGAGACGTCTTTGTGGATCCCGGGCTGGTTTGGCATCATCCATCAGATGAATGTGATGTTCAACGATCAGGGGACTAATCCCCTTGATGTCCGCCATGGACCAGCCAAAAGCTTGCCTGTTGCTGTGCAAGACCGTGAGAAGGGCTTTCTCTTGCTCTGGAGCTAGAGAAGCCAAAATGATGACAGGGAAGGTCTCGTTTTCACCTAAGTAAGCATACTTAAGGTGAGACGGCAAAGGCTTGAGTTCGAGTGATGGAGGTGAAACAATTGAAGGCAAGATTGGTGCAGAGGTCTCGAACTCAAAGGACTCCAGCAAAGATTCAAAACGAGTGTAAGCGACCGAGTTGGATGGTTCAGGTAACTCATCCAGAAATTCGAAGGATTGAAACTCGGGTTGTGAGCGGCTAAGATCGTTCGAGAACGTGAAACACTCGTAGTCGTTGTCGGGCGCAGAAACAGCAGCAGGTTCGAAGAGGAACGCACTAGTGGCGTCAAGGTTATCGTGTTCGAACAGAAACTCCTCGAATTCACACTCTTCAGGGGTGATCTCCTGGATCGAGCAGACGTCCAGTATATGAGCATTAGGTTCGGCGGGCTGATTCCCCAACCTAAAAATGTTGAGTTCAATTGTCATGTTTCCAAAAGAGAGGTTCATCGAACCATTGCGACAATTGATCACAGCATTTGAGTTTGCAAGAAATGGGCGACCGAGTATCACCGGAATTTGATTCCGGGGGTTAGCTACAGGCTGTGTGTCTAATACAATGAAGTCAACGGGGAATATGAAGTCCCCGACTTTGATTAACACATCCTCTAGCTCACCCCTAGGATGGGTGATCGATCGGTCGGCCATTTGGAGAGTGCAGTGCGTGAGTTTCAGCTCTCCTATGCCTAATTGCTCGTATACTGAGTACGGAAGCAGGTTAACACTGGAACCAAGATCTAATAGTGCGCGGTTGATGTTCTTATCCCCAATGGTAATAGAAATCGTAGGACAGCCTGGGTCCTTCCGTTTTTGTGGTAAAGATTGGGTAAGAGCATCACTCACAGCACTAGCCAAGAACACTTTCTTTGGTACCTGAGATTTCCTCTTTTTCGTGCACAAGTCCTTTAAGACTTTCGCGTAGGACGGGACTTGTTGGACAGCATCTAAAAGAGGAATGTTAATATTAACCTGCTTAAATAACTCCAGAATCTTCTCCATTTGAGGATTTTGTTTATTAGACCTCAACCGGTTTGGAAATGGGACGTTTTTAAAATTGGTTGAGTCTAATGCTTGTGGAGGAGATTGTGGAGTTGGAACGGATCCCAGAACAGGTGTTTTCGTAGAGTGAGAAGTGGGTCCGTTCAGAGCAGAAGAAGAGGAAGAAGAGCCTGTTGAATAGCGGAGAATAGGCTCAGAAGACGAAGAAGCAGGAGACGAAGAAGAAGAAGAAGAAGTAGAAGAAGAAGCGGCCGGGGTGTCATCGTTGATCCGTGTGCCGATGTTGTTTTGCAGCATCCTTCCCGATCTCAATGTGGTCACGGCACTCACATTATGATTCTGTTGTTCAAGAGCAACATGTACATTATGTGGGTGACCGGGATTTGGGAGTGGCTGGGACGGGAGCTTCCCCTTCTCTCGCTCGCTTAAGGCCGCATTCAGCTGTGCAATCTGGGCCTCGATGGTCTTGATGCTTTGCCCGTGTGCGGCAGTGTGTTGCACTAAGGACTGAATGGAAGACTGGATGTTAGCAGTGGATTGTGTCGATTGTTTAACGAACGCCTCCAGACTTCGTTCGAGCGAGGAAACCTTATCGTTGTTTGACGGAACAAAGTTGTTTGGTGGAAAAGAATTGTTGGGTGCAAAGTTGTTCGTCTGATTTTGAAAAGGTTGGGGTTGGAAGGGCTGCTGAAATTGATGTTGAGTTTGTTGTTGTGCTTGTTGTTGCGGCGGAGGGGGCCTTTGGAAATTGTTGCCTTGGAATTGATTCTGATTCTGATTCCAGGCGAAATTGGGGTGGTTCCTCCAACCGGGATTGTAGGTGGAAGAGTATGGATCATTCCTCGGTCTTTGTTGGAATGCAGCATTAACCTGATCCTGTCCTTGCGATGGTGGATTGTAAGGACACTCTTCGGTTAAGTGAGAAGGATCAGAACAACAAGCGCAGATGGTACGAAGGGGAAGAACAGGGGCAGGAACACGAGAAGAAAATTTGCTCTCTATCGCTTCAAGCTTTCTCGTTATTGCAGCCATTTCAGCTTTCATCGCAATAGAGACATCAAGTTGGTGAATTCCTACCCTAGACTGACCGGTAGAAGTGGAGGTAGAAGAAGAAGAAGTCGGTCTGGTGCTCTCCCATTGTAGCGTTTGCTCCGTAAGGTCGTCAAAGAATTGCCACGCTTCCTCGTCAGATTTCGATAGGAAGTGGCCCTGACAGATGGTTTCCAACAACTGCTTCGTTGCTGGGTTCAGGCCCTCGTATAAGGTTTGGCAAAGTTTCCATTTCTCTATACCGTGGTGAGGACACTGAACAAGAAGGTCTTTGTACCGGTCAAAGCACTTCCAGAAGGGTTCAGAAGGAAGCTGAGAGAATTGGTTGATTTCATTGCGGATCCTTGCGGTTTTATGATTCGGATAAAATTTCTTTAGAAACGCTTTTACAAACTCGTCCCAACTGGTTATGGAGTGGGAAGCGGTGCTATACAGCCATTTTTCAGCAAGATCGCATAAAGTGAACGGAATGACCCGTAGACGTATAGCATTGTCCGACAGCTGGGTGGTTTTCATCATGGCACAAACGTTTTGAAATTTATTGATGAAGATATAGGCATCTTCATATTCAAGCCCATGAAATCGTGGAAGCATGTTGATGAAGTGGGGCTTAATTTCAAAATTATCCCCATTGGCCGGTGGAAGAGAAAGGCAGGTGGGAAGTGCAGAACGGGTGGGATAGAAACGATCCTGGAGCGCGATTCGCTGCGGCGCTACAACAGGCGGTGGTGGTGGGTTATTGGTCTCCGTAGGAGGTGGAGCCAATCCAAGGGTAGTCAAAGAGATGTTCGGATTAAATCTTGACATCGCGGAAGAAGAGGTTGGTGATGGTGAAGGTGAAGATGTATGAACAGAATTCCGGTCAACGTCGGAGTTGGCCGGCAAAGGTAAGGGTGAAAGAGGAGTGGACGGAGTTTCGACGTCTGAGTCGATCACGTAGTCGGTAGCGACTAACGTAACGCGGACTAGACGGGCGCTAGTGTCCCGAGTCCAAGCGGACATACACTAAACGAGTTTAGTATAGTCAAAGCGGAGAAGGTGAGGGTAAGAAAACGTCAATGGAGAAATACGATGGGTGGTGGGTGAAAAATGGATTTGGCGACAAAGGGCAAGTTTTTATAAAAGTTTTTGATTTTTTTTCTTTTTTGGTTTTTTTTTTTTATTTTAGAAAGAGCTTTACAGAAATATGTACGGACTTACGGCTTTAAGCAATCACAAACAAGATATGCACAATCACACCTAGATCTAGGCTCACCTAGGTCTGCTAGACAGCTCCTAACTGTTCCAGAAGGCTAAAAATAGGACCTCAAACCGCCTCTTCTCCGTCAAATGCGGCCAGATAAGTGCCAGGTAAGTGGGAGGTTGTCCAACGCTTTCGCGAAGTTCCTTAATTAAATAACCACTTGCCTTCGTCACACTTGCCTAGGCACCGCAAAAGTCAGATAGGATAAACGGCCGATGCCTGTAACTAGTCCTCTGTCCTATTGAGCGCGAAGTCCTTAGGGCTGAGTCTAGTATTTTTTAATTTAACAATGGTCAATGCATATGCTTTTTGTGATTTCTGGGGTCCTGGGAAGGGTGATGAAATCCCCACCCAATCTGAATTGGTTTCAAGCCCCTTAAGTCCGTATTAATGAATGCAAAGCGGTAACAAATCAACTGCAAACAATTTTTATTTTTAGCGCGGCGCAAAGAATCCTGCACAAGAACAGTTTATTGGAAGGGGAAGAGAATTTGCGCAAAGAATGCTGCAGAAAACACAGTTTATTGGAGTCCAGAGAAGTGGGGGAGAGAAGAGGGACACTTACAGGGAATTTGGCACCCTGAATACACCAAGTGGCCGCAATTCCGCGGCAATAAGGCCCTAATGCCGCGGTTCCGCGGCAGTAAGGAGGAGTTGGTTCTTCATTTTTCTGGTGTGGGCTGTTTTGGGTGTCCTCTGCTGTTTTTAAGACCCTGAATCTGGATTTGCTCACTGGAACTTCTCCAGAATCTTACAGTAGACCGTTTGCTTCGTTTTGATCCGTCGCGGTGTAGCCGCGAGATGTGGGTCTATCTTCCCACGTCTTTGGCACTGAACTTGAATTTCGAATATCCCACGTCTTTGGCACTGAACTCGAATTCCGTATTATCCTGCACACTTGCACAAAAACTAATCAAAAATAACAAAAAGATTTTTTTTTTACAATGTATATTTTTTTTGTTTTTTTTCGGTTAGATTTATATTCACAAGTTAACCCGAAATTACACAAAGAAATAAACTACCGTCTCCCCGGCAACGGCGCCATTTGATTGTTAGAGATTCTGCATGTTCAAGTTTAGTTAATTACCGCAATCAAAACGGTTTCGCTTGTAGCTAGCCGGTTGAGTACGGGTCGTCCGCAGGGAGATGGGAATCTTTTTCTATGTGCTTTAACGAGTTAAGTCCAATTTTTCAGATTTGTTTGTGATTATCTAAGTGTTAAAATGATATGTAAAGAGAGCTTGTTAGGGTTAGGATTAGGTTAGTTTGAGTTAGGAGTCGCTCACTTCTTTCGTTGCCACTCTTAATATCGGTGTTACGGTAATCGGCAACAACGGGGATTAGCACGACTAGGAAGGAACTTGCGAGTATAAGCTAGGCTTTCCAACGCTTAAGTTCTTTCTTTTGGTGCTTGTCCGTCCGTTCTTGGCTCTTAGCCATAACCTCCGGTTAATTCAACCACAACCGGTCTCACTACGGAATCACCGCTATCATGTAGGATAGGGTGCCGTAAGGAGCGGATTGTGGTTCAATTAACGGGAGTCGATTTAAGATGTTGGGCAAGGAAAGAGTGAGAGAGATTTCCTTCTCTCAAACTTTCCTTATCCTACCCTAACAAGTATGAAACTACTCACCCATTATACGGAAAAGAAAATAACACAAAAGAGGAAGATAGAAAGAAGGAGATTAGAAGATAACAACTAGCTATTTGCGACCTCACCTTGGCAAGGATCAAGCGTAAGCATCATGGTTGTTTAAGGATAAAGGAAAAGAGAAAAGAAAGAAACAACAAGAAATAACAACAACTAAGTTAACAAATGAAAATTACAACCATTTAACATAAGAGCAAGAGAGGTATGATAATAAAATGAACTTCTTTATTCATCATTCTTCACTCACAAAAGCTCACTACAAGTTTTTCAATGGAGAAGAGATGAGAAGAGGAAGAAGAACAAGTATTCTAAAACCTAGAAAAATACAAGATTAAGCACCCTTTCCTTTGGCAAGATCTGGACTATTTATAGGCAGGGAGATGGAAACCTAGGGCAAAATTCTGAACCCTCATAAAAATACCAAACTGCCCCTAAAAAGTCTTCAGCCGACAAGGCCATACGGCCGCGGTTCCGCGGCCTAAGCATGCTTAGGCCACGGTTCCGCGGCCTAATAGAGGATTTGACTCCTCGGATTTTGTGGGCCTTCCTGGTCTGATGTTGTCTGTAGTTTGGCATATGTTCTTTCTGATAATATTTCCACATTTCTTCCAGAATTTTAGTAGATCAAAAGGTGATTGGATGTGGATCTTTTTGCCATGATTGTCTTGAGCTCCGCGTAGATTTCTTGGATCTTGTGTCGTCATGGAGCCTTGTGCATGAAAATGACATTGATTTGCCATTTTGTCTCTTAAACTGGTGTGTGGCAACAGACGGATAAAGAGCGGAGACCCGTGTTTTATCTGTGGTTGGCAGGAACTCGGATTTTGTCGTGTTTTTCCATGAATTTCACCGTTAAGAGCCGAGAACCTGTATCCTGCAATTGACTAGCAAACACGGCTCAAGAGTACCTACTGATAAGCAATATGATAAAAATTGGGCGGTATAAAAATGCAATAATCTGCTATGAACATCGTGCTTTTAGAAGAACTTGTTTCAAGAGTTTGTTTAAACTTTACTGTTTCCTTGATGAGAATCCTTCTCGATTCTCTCAATGATTATTTTGCCTCATCATTGGTGAGCCGTCATTTAGATTTTGTAGGGTCCATTGGTTTTGCAATCAGTGGTCCCATGAAATAAACATCCTGTCATTTTCTTCTGTTATTATATGTGTGTGTGTGTGTGTGTGTTTTATTAATGGTTTTTCTTTCCCTTATTTCAGGAACTATGGCTTCACTTCCCTACTTTCCTTATACTAGCTCAGACGCCGCTTTTCCGCAATCGCCATCGGACGAGGAAGCTATGGCAATGATCATGGCACATGACAGGGACTGTACGAGTATACTCTTGTGGGGGATTTGGTATGGTCATATCATCTGGGGCCGCCGTAGCTTTACTTGTAAGGTACCAACAGAGCTCCTCCACCCAATATCGCCGATGGAACGCCCACAGATCGCTTATGCGGTGGAGGCAACTAACTGGACTTCTACAGGCCTACTTAAGCCATCAACAACTGGGATACCCAACCATCCCCTGTTGGCTATAGATATTCTAGGGCGCCGCATATGTCAGGACGAATCCCGACCCTGGGGACAAGTTTATAAGGTATGCGTTACCCCCCGCCACCCAGTAGGCTACCTTCCCTGGGCTCGATACGTTCTTTCCGCCTACCGTGCACGGTTATAGAAGGTTGGGCTGTATTAAGCGGTGTACGCGTCTCTATTTCATTACCAAGCCCCTCACGTCTGGTGGGTTAAAGCCTTTCTGAACCAATGGAATCTTCCCACCAACACCTTCTTACTAGGCGATCGTGAGGTCTTGATTTCACTGGAAGAGTTCCACGAGATCTCCGGATTGCCGATCAGGGGAGAGCATTATGAAGAGTTGCTGCCTCCCGATGAGTATGTGTTCACGACCGCGCCTGCTATGCTTGACGACCTGACGACTGAAAATGCCATCCGTCATAAGTATCCAAGTCTAATCAAATCTCTGGGTATTTTTGAGAATCTGTTCGTGACGTCAGAAGGGCAAGGCGTCACCTTTGAGACCTTCATTGCCTGCTTTCTCTGTGGAGATGCTTTATCCAAAGAGGCTCCAAAGTTCACGAACATTGACGACCCTTTTGGGTTCAGGTTGAACAAACCGCCGGCCGAAGAAGAAGATTTTCCGCAGTTCGACATTACGACCTTGTCGGATGTTTCCTTGGATGCGATTGTGGCTCCCGGCAAGGACGAAGAGACCTTCTTCCTTGGCTTCATCAGTCTCTGGCTCAGTTGGTTCGCCATACCGACGCATCGACGCTTTATGAGAGCCTTCGTCTTCTACCCCGCTCATCGCATAGATGGAGGGGCGTGATTGGCCGTTGGTTTGCAGGATTGTCGCGCCTATATGATGGATTAAGCGGTGCGGCTAATACTTCGACTCCAGGCACGGATATTGTGAATCTCTCCCTCCACTACTTCACGTCGTGGATCGAGATGCATGTATTGGGAGCATTTGTTGCTCATCGGCGGCTAGATTTTTATGACTCATATACCTTCCTACGGGTTATGAGGTTGGTGGATGCTTCCGCTCCCGATCTGACTCAGCTAGGGGCCCTCCGCGTGTTGCTTAACCCATACTCAAACGAGGGCAGGATGGTTTTTAATGACCGAGTCCTATCTTCTCCCGTGGGGCCCATTCAACGGCTATTTGATCCGTCAAAAAGTGGAGAGCCATCTTTAATGCCTAAAGAGATTATGCACCTGTACTCGATTAGGCCAGGCTATTTGGTGTTTCATCGGAATGACACAGTTCTTTTTATGCGGTATAATCCACACTACTTTGCCCGGCAATTGGGCTATAACCAGGGCATCCCTCTCGAGGCATTTTTAGTTGAGCCCACTTTGTCTCCGAAAGTCACTCGTGACGTCATCCATCATTTTATCCGGCTGAACACCGGCTCCCGTTTCATGATCCCTGAGTCTAACTATCTTCCAAAGTCTGTGGGGTCTTTCAAGGGTTGGTATCACCATCGAGTCGGTCCTGTCATTGCCGAGGAGAGGCGGGTACTCTTCGAATGTAGAGTTCCAGCTCCGACCCAAGTCACTAGCACTCCGTTGCAGTTGCGGTCAGTGGTTCACCCTCCACTGAGAGATAGCGGTCCGGTGCTTATCTCTAAAGCCACTAAAATAGAATCGCCCCTCGTACCGCTGGTATGCTGGTGCGCACTAGAGCCGAAGAAAAGGCTTCTAATGAAGCGCCAGCAGTAGCGTCGCCAGTGGTGGTCCCACCAAAGCGGGATACCGGAAGTGAGGTTGGTCAACGTTGCGCCAAAGCGCCGAGGGGGAGGAAGCGTTCTTCCGCTAGTGCTAGCACACATTCTAAGAGGATGAAGAAATCGGTTGCCGGCTTACTCGACACCCTGCTTGAGTCTGAGCCGTTTATTCAGGACGAACCGATCGCTGTGGAGGAGTCGGATGCCGGTCTTATCTATCCTGGCTCGTCTGCTGAGGAGGCCGCGCAATTGGCTGAGGCTTTGAGGCGCTCAAAAGATGAGACCGAGAACGTGTGCGTCCCGAAGAAGCCCTACCTTTCTGTTATATTATATGACGTCGATCCATCATTACGGAGGGTACATATGGGTCCTTTGTTGATGAAAGTAGAACGGCCCCTCAAACAGCTCATAACGGTTGCCTCCAAAGATGAGCTTGCATTAAAGACAGGTAGTCATTCATCTGCGCTTGAATCTCAGCGAGCGTACTTAGCCAGAAAGGAAAAACATCTCGAGAAAGCCCTACTTCAAGCTCCTTGGCGTATTGGTATGCGTATTTCTTGTGTTCTTCTTTTAGCGAATAGTCTGTATTACTTTTATGTCTTCTCATTTTTGCGTGAACTTTGCAGGGACTTCGAAAGGTGTAGAGGAGGTGACTGAAGCGGCCATCCGTGCTGTGAAGCTCCCAGTGGCGGCTGATGTCCCTTCCGTGTCTATTCACTCGGCAGGGGTAACGTCATCGGCCACGGATCCCATGGACATCCCTAGCGACGTACCGGAGAGTATAGTGGAGATTGTTGAGGCCGTCATCCCTGCCTTGAAGCCTTCAACAGTGTCTTTTGCCCCCTTATTGGAGACTACCATGCCGGCCATAGGTTTCACAAATATCTCCGGTGATGCACCTGAAGGTGTGGTGGAGGCCGCTGAGGCTGCCATCCTCCAGCTCAGGGCGGGCGAAGCATTGAAGGTAATCTCATGTACCTATACATTTCGTTTAATGTCCCTTCTGGTATCTGACCCTTTCTCTTCTTCAGAATTCCGGGAATGGGCGGCTTCCATCGTGGATCTATCTCCTAGAAAAACCTTCCAGCGTTTGCTCGATATGGCAGCCCCACAGGCGATACCCCCGCAAAGCATAGTCCTTTCTTCTGGGCAAGGTCGGTGTTCTTTAACCCCTTTTGTTTTATTATTATATTTTATAATACCGCTAATACGCGCTCCACAGTTCTGGAAGCCGATGACGAAGTCGAGATCCTTGATGGGCCTGGGAATCTCTCAAACCCCCCTTGTATGACTGTGGGTAAGTAAGGCTTTATCTTTGGCATTGTTTTGTCTATCCCATGTTTGTAAATCTCACTGACTATTCCTAAATCTTGACAACTATGCCAACCCTAACCCCGTTAGAATCTCGGATCCCCATGCCACCAGGCCCTTATGCTCGGCGTGCGTCTGAAAGGATGGCGAAAAAAAAGCATTTACTCCCTAACGGCTCTCATTGAAGACCTTCGCGCTAGTACCTATGTCACGGCCGAAGAATTTTCTGTAGAAGCCAACGCTTCCTTGTCCATTCTCGCCACCTATCATGACGAACCATTGGTGCGTGTTTGGGTTGAGTAATGTCGCCGAGTGGAGGTCTGCCTACACGGGCTTGAGTGCATCCGTCTTCCTTCCGACATCTTAACCGTAAAATCGAGTCTACGAGGATGGATCGAACGATGCGCAGCCAATCTACAGTCATGCAAGAAGAGGCTCAACCGGAAGTTTTCGGAGAGGGAGTTAGCTTCAAACGCTTTGGGGGAACATCAGGCTTAGCTTACCGCCAAGACTACCCGCGCGTAAGAAATTTGGCGGGTGCTTCAAGAAACTATTACAGAGGTGGTGGCTCTTGACAAAGTCGTTATCTTTACCCGCGAGATGGTTGAAGCCCATAAAGTCGATGAAAAGGAGCTTGAGATTTGGTTTGCTTCATATCAGACTCAGCAGACTCAGGTGTGTACCCATCTTGCCGCACTAACGGAGCTTGAAGCCGAGGTCCAGCGGAAGAATGACGAACTTACTAGCTTATTGCACCATCCGCCGGCTTAAACATTTTTTGTCGCCATATATTCTCCTTCTCCTTCTTCTTTTTTCGTATTCATTCATGAATAAGAGTATCGTGTATTCATTTTGATTCATGAATAAAAGGCAGATTTTTTTTCATACTAGCGCTTTTCTTTCTTTTGCTGTCTTCGCTTAGCATAAAGTAGTTTATATACTCATTTCAGAGTTTGTAGTTTATTCACTCCTCCCGGAGTCTCTAGTTTATAAAATCATTTCGGAGCTTGTAGTTTATTCACTCATCCCGGAGTCTCTAGTTTATGAACTCATTTCGGAGCTTGTAGTTTATGAACTCATCCCGGAGTCTCTAGTTTATGAACTCATTTCGGAGCTTGTAGTTTTTTTCACTCATCCCGGAGTCTTTAGTTTATGAACTCATTTCAGAGCTTGTTTATTTTACCTCCCTTGGGCTTGTAGGAAAACCGGTCCTAATGTTACAGTTAACATCTGCTCTTTACAACAGAGGTCCGTTAGGGTCTGTAGTACTAGGTTTTTTGTCCGTCGTACCGTCGTGTTGGCTGATGCATTCCCCGATATGCAGTCTTGCTGTTCGAGTAGCTCCACGACTGTCGTGTCTCTGATCCCTTCGGGGGCTGGCCAAGACGTTTCCAAGTAATCTTCCAGGTCATATTACCGTCGGAAGAGCAAGCGTTGGGGATTTTCCATGCCGCTTTTTACTTGAGGTTAGGCTCAATTTGGGAGCCCCGATGAGTTATAACCACTCCGCACTGGTGTGGGATGATCTCCGATAGTCTTTCAGGTTTTATTTGAGTTGCCGTCAAGACCCTGAAGCTAGGGATTTTCCTTTGCTGGCATTGCGTCTGCTGTACGAGATGAATGTCGAGGTTGTCTCTAGGTTGTCTGTGAACCGTCGAGGCTTGGAACTAAGGACTTTTCCATGGCTCTGAGGTGGTCTCTAAGTTGTTGGTGAACCGTCGAGGCTTGGAACTAGGGACTTTGTCATAGCTCCGTTGTTTTGACCCTGGGGTCGGTTGTTGACGTTGCATCTACATTCTGCTAGAGTTGAGAAGGAACGCCGGGGTGACATCGCTTCTGCTGTATCGAGACGACCGTCGAGGTGGTCTCTAAGTTGTCTGTGAACCATCGAGACCTGGAACTAGGGACTTTGCCATGGCTCCGAGGTAGTCTCCAGGTTGTTGGTGAACTGTCGAGGCTTGGAACTAGGTACTTTGCCATGGCTCCGTTGTTTTGACCCTAGGGTCGGTTGTTGACGTTGCATCTGCATCCTACTGGAATTGAGAAGGAACGTCGGGGTGACATCGCGTCTGCTGTATCGAGACGGCCGTCGAAGTGGTCTCTAGGTTGTCTGTGAACTGTCGGGACCTGGAACTAGGGACTTTGCCATAGCTCCGAGGTAATCTCTAGGTTGTTGGTGAACCGTCGAGGCTTGGAACTAGGGACATTGCCATGGCTCCGTTGTTTTGACCCTGGGGTCTGTTGTTGACATCACGTCCGCATCCTGCTGGAGTGAGGAGAAATACCGTTATTAACCTCTAGGCTGTCTGTGAACCATCGAGATCTGGAACTAGGGACTTTGCCATGGCTCCGTTTTGCTGACGTCGCGTCTGCCTTCTGTTGGAGTGGAGAAGGAACGTCGGGGTGATCTCTAGGCTGTCTGTGAACCGTCGAGATTTGGAACTAGGGACTTTGCTATGGCTCCATTTTGCTGACGTCGCGCCTGCATCCTGTTGGAGTAGAGAAGGAACGCCGGGGTGAACTCTAGGCTGTCGATGTTGCAGTCGAGATTTGGCTCTTCCTTTGACAGAGCCCGGTGGGGAAACGTGGTTCCCTTTTCGTTTATGCCCATGGATTGTATATAGGGGTTGATGTGGACTCACCTGTAGGGCAAAAGTTTCATCATTTTTGTATATCTTTCCACGATACTCTATCATTTCAGGTTTTTATATCGCGAAAGTCGCGATTGCCCAATCATTTTGGCTATTTTTATCGCGATGCCCTATGATTTCGACTGTTTTTTCTTTTTACTCGCTGCTTTTTATTGCGAGTTGCCCAAACATTTCGGCTGTTTTTATATGCATATATTTTACTCGCTGATTTTTATTGCGGGTTGCCCCATCATTTCGGCTATTTCATATGCATATATTTTGCTTGCTGATTTTTATTGCGAGTTGCCCCATCATTTCGGCTATTTCATATGCATATATTTTGCTCGCTGATTTTTATTGCGAGTATAGAACTTGAGATCTGATATCAATCTTGGCATCAGCACCGCTGTGATTGGAATATTGCCATGAGCGAATCATCATTTGCCTTTGCTGATTTTGGACAAAGGTGGCTTAGTAAACAAGATTAGGATCCCGTCGACTAAGGCTTTTGATTTTATGAGCCGTAAGGGTCTTATAAAGAGGTTTTCTCCCTACGAGTCGAGAGGATCTCGTAGGTGTAGGTTCTCCCTAGAAGTCGTGAGGACTCCTAAGTGATATTTTCTCTTGCAAGTCGTAAGGATCTTACAAGAGTGTTTTCTCCTTACAAGTCGTGAGGACTTATAAGTGTCGTTCACCACATGAGAACATTCATTGGTGGAACTTAGTGGAGAAAATAGTTTATTTGTGCCCGTGGATTGTATACAAGAGCCAATATTGACCGCCTGTAGGGCAACTTGGGGAGTGTGATGGCTTAAGAACAGGTTCAAGTCCCTGTATCTTAAGGCTTTTGAATCCTATGAGCCGTAAGGGTCTCATAGGAGGGAATTCTCCTTACAAGTCGTGAGGATCTCGTAAGTGTAATTTCTCTTTAGGAATCGTGGGGATCCCTAAGTGTGTTGCTCCCTTATGAGTCGTAAGAATCTCATGCAGGTGTTTTCTCCTCACAAGGTCGAGAGGACCTTGCAGGTGTTTTTATTTTAACGAGATTGCGCCCTTTCAGGTTTTCACAAGCTCGTTGGTAGCCCTGCTGTTTTTACTCACGACGCTCTTTCGGGTTTTCATTCGTACCCATTTCGCTTGTAGGCGTACCATTTTTTTATTATTATTACCTCTCTATTTGCCAATGGCACTTAAGGGGGACTTCGCCACTGGGGTAGTTGTATAGCCAGGGGATTTGAGTTGCAGTCCTTGCCGTTGGGACTTGAATTCCATTATCGCCGTGCTTGAGGCGACGTATTAGTTTAAGGACATTACGGTCCATCGTTAGTTTAGGGACATCTCGGTCCATTGTTAGTTTAGGGACATCTTGGTCCATTGCTAGTTTCGAGGCATAGTTTTACCGGATACTACTTATGGAGTCTTGACTCAGGAAGACAGCGAGCGGACACGAGCGTCGTGATCTATCATTAACCTGAGTTGTGACTTGTCAAGCATAGTATTTCTTAAGGAACCGGTCGTTTATTGGCCGGATGGGTCTTTCGCCATGCATATTCATAAGCAAGTAGGCCCCACCTTAGTAGAATTTGTTTATGATGTACGGACCCTCATAGTTCGGCTCGAATTTCCCCCGCTTTGCACGGTTGGGGATCATAGGTCTTTTTATGACTAGCACGAGTTTGCCTTGGCGGAATGTTCTTAGCCTAATTAATCTTTCGTATGAGTGTGTCATCCTTGCTTTGTAAGCTTTCAGGTTTTGTTGCGCCATGAGACAAGTTTCATCGAGGGCATCGAGCTCCTCAAGCCAAAGATGGGCATTTTCTTCATCCGTCGGCTCACATCGAACTGCCACTCGTAGAGAGGGTAGGTCTATCTCCAAAGGAAGTACCGCCTCCGTGCCAAATACTAACGCGAATAGTATTGTATTCATGGCCGTTTTGAACGTGGTTCGATATGCCCAGTGTAACACCTTAGAATGTGATTAGTGTTAATTAAGTGATAATGTGAGTTTTCTGTAAAAAGTTTACCAATTTGGTTTCCTCATATTTTATAACAATTAATTAATATTTTATTATTATTTATTATGGCTTGCACGCACGTGTGCACATTAATATGAGGGTTAGTTTGTGTTAATCTCGTTAGTGACCATGACAACCTTAACCAAATCCCTTCCTTGCTTAAACCTAAACCCTAGATATTTGTTTGTGTGAGGAGAGATATTTCTTTTGGTGTTTTGGATTGGGAGGAGGTGGCTTGGTGAGTCATGAGAGAGCCATGGCTTGCATTAATGAGGAGAGTTAATGCTTGGTCTTACTCTCTCACCATTACACTCGCCTCTCTCTCTAACTCACTCATTTCACTCTCATTCTCTCTCACTCTATCTCTTTCTCATTTCTTTCATCTTTCCCTCAACCCTCAACTGAACACTCACCTTTCCATCACTAAACCTTCACTAAACTTCATCAAATCTCACCCAAATCACTTCTCAAGACTTGTTTTGCCTCTAGGATCTCTTAGAGCTTGGAAAGCTAGGATCTTTGAGCTTGTGTCGTTAGGTAATGATCTCTATCTGTTATGTAGGTCTTTTTAATGTTGCGTAGCTTGTTAGTTTCAGTTTAGAACGCGTAAAGTTTAGTTTCGTGTAAATATCGTATTTTTTAGTGTAGTTTTAGGTCTCGGATGATCTGCTATCAAACCAGGTTTTTGTTGGAAAAGTTCCCATTACAGTAACCTAGTGTAGTGACCTAGGGCCCACCATAAAAACCTGAGCCCATTCCCTTTCTTGCAGGCCGCATATTTATTGGTTCTGGCCGCAATTTGCGGCCAGAGTGGGGGCTGGAGGGTTGTGTTTTGGGCGTAGGGTCTTTGGGGTTGTATGTGGTCTCGTGGCACTTGCAACTTTCACCAATTGTTTGTGTAGCAAAATCTGGGATCACTTTGCTAGTTTCTAGTGTTTCGATTACGCGCGTTACGTTATCCGACACGGTTCGTGTCTTTGTGTATCTGTTGCTCTTGGGTTGGTTTCGTAGTGTAGCTACGCATGTTAGCCACTAGACGAACACTTGAGAGTATGTTTGGAGTTGGTGCGTCGGTCAAACGTAGTGGATACGTATTATTGGTCGATTACTAATGTGAACTTGTTATGTTGTTTTATGATCTTAGGGTCGCAGGCGGGGACTTCGGACGCTGCGAAGAAGGGAAAGCGAGTGGTTGGCTTTACTTAGCCTAAGATCATTAGTGAGTAGATTTAACATCTACAGGGGAATCGTCCGCATGGCGTTATGCGTCTGGGCTAGATTAAATGATATGATTCTTGATATTAAGTATATTGCACAATCCCAGAACTTAACAATAATGTTTTTCTTGTGCATGAACTTCATTGCATATCATTATTTGATTATGCATGTGTACCATTGTTGCATATCTTATTTCATGTTGTATATAGACATAGTATTAATGAGACACAACACTATTATTGATGGTTCATGTTTCACGTGCACTAATTGTATGCTACACACGCTCCGTCAATAATTGTCATGACACGCACAACACCTATACATACGTGATATTGTATTGGTTAGGGACATTTAGACATGATTCTTATTTCCTTTGTGCATATGAGATATAGCATACCTGTATACCTACATGCTTACACACATACCTTGCTATGCTATAGCTACACATATACCTGGAGGGTATTGCATCATTATTGACATGTATATACACATGCCTTGCTATACCTTGATATAGCTACACATATACCTGGAGGGTATTGCATCATTATTGACATGTACATACACATACATTGCTATGCTACGGCTACACCTATACCTACATGGTATTACATCATTATTGACAGGTGTATACACATATGAGATATAGCTACATGTACATCATACGTACATACTTACATATACACCCTTATACCTTGCTATAGCTACATGTTCACCCTTATATGATGTTGCGTTGGATTTTGGAGAAATTAGGAACCGCCTGATATATTTAATAACTTGTTGCATTTAAATAGAGGTTCTTCCTTTATATGCTCATATTACTGTTTTATGTTGCATATATTATATTTCATGGATTTACGCATTGAGATATGGATTTCATATGATATTTTCTGGATGTTTTACTCCTGATTATATATATATATATATCAGTGATATGGAACGCTGATATATATATATATATATATATATATATATATATATATATATATATATATATATATATCATCATAATGATCTATGCAAGTATTCTTATTCATTACTTGATGTTTTCAGGATTTGATGACCGTGGTGTTTCATGAAATTATGTATTGTTTGAAAAACCCGGTTTCTATTGATATGATATTCCGATGCGTCCACCATGAGTTTTCTCGGTTCTGAGACTTGTGTTAGATATCCCATGCGAGGAGTGGACGAGGCCGTGTGCGGGTATATGGTGGACCTGGTATGGTTCCCCAGGACAAGAAGATCGCAGATGATGTCGATGAGCCTGACAGGCGGGCTAGTACCTACCGATCATAGTATTTGGATTCGGCGGTTATCATGGGGATACCGACCGGAGTCATGAGATGTACGTACATGACATCAGGGCCAGTCGTGGTGACGGCGCCTGACAGATGAGTATTTACGTGTCGATGTTGGACACTAGTTTTCATGATGTTTCGAGTGTCGATGCTGGACACTCAGGTTCCATGATTTTGATGTGTCGTTGATGGACACACACACACACAGATATATATATATATACAGGCATATGTTTTCATGAGATTTCGGGTGTCGATGTTGGACACTCGGGTTCCATGAGACTTACAGGATATGAGGGCTGATCTGAGGATGTGGTGCCTTTGGTATTGGGATTTGGAGTGTCACCGATGGACACTAGTTTCTCCACGATGAGGATTCCGTGTTGATGATATGTTTTATCCCATACTCATTATTTATTGATATGCATTGCTTCATGTATTAGTAGTACCTGATAGAGTACCTTTCATGACCGTTGCATATACATATTGCCATTTATTGCTATCAGCTTGCATGTGATAGATTATAGCAGTACGTGCATACCTGCGATTACCTGCATATGTTATTTACTATTCACGAGTTGGAAACTCACCCCCGTTGTGCCACAGTGTTTTGCAGATAGTCCCTCAGAGTGGTAGCGGCAGGGCTTCTTCTTATCGTATCATCTTTTGCAGCGGATACCGCTACGGCTGACTGTGTGCAGTTTTGCTAGGTGGGTTTTGCGGTTATCCGATGATACTCATTTGTATATTCGTTGTATCTAGTACTCTCCATCTACTATTTCATGTATTGACTTAGAGACGAGTTGTGATGAAGATATTGTATATTATTTGTGACTTTGGAGGTCTTTTATGCTTTCACTTTACATCGTCTTTTTCTTCGCTACGGCGTCGTATATCTGTTGTGGTGGTTGTTTTCCGCCTTTGGGCGTGGATTTGCTCCCGTTTCGGGATGCTTTACTTATATCTTTATGTTGTACCCTTTTTGGGGCTAGTTTTTACAAAGGAGGTGCTGCCAAATTTTAAAGGAAGTAAATTTGGACTTTAAAGATTTTTGATTTGAGATTCCAAAAGTTTTAACAATTTTCTTATCACTTACTACTTTTGATGGTTTAGATTGCTGGGTTTTCGGCTTACTTAAATTGCGTTACGCCTGTAGACGTTATGTGGTTTAAGGGCCATCACGTGCCAAATTTCGGGTCGTGACAAAGTTGGTATCAGAGCGCTAGGTTTTACCTTTCGGAGTGTAGGATGACATTGGTATGATGGAGTAGGTAGCTTAAGCAGAGTGATATAGCGTGTGTATGTCCGCGGCATACTTACGACACGGTACTCCGTCTAAGTGACCTAAGTACTAATTGCTTGAAATTCCTTCCGTGATTATACATATCCTTGTGATTCGATTTCCGTGTTCATATCGAATCATATTTCCATTTCTAGCCATTTGTCGCCGATGACTATGAGGGCTCAGAGAGAGACAGCGAGAGCCAAGATCAGAGTTTACTCGTTTGGGACGAGGACTGACCAGGACGGCACGCTCGTTGTACAGGAGCAGATTGATCCGCCTTCGATAGATCGTATCGCTAGGCTTGAGGTAGATGTGCAGGACTTGCGCCAGATGATGGGAACGTTGGTTGAAGCCAGTCGAGCGCAGCGACAGGAGGTTGCCACCCCTGTTACCCAGTTGTTCCTTGCTATCAGCATACGGCATTGTGCCATGTATACAGCAGCAGTGGACGCAGCCCTATTAGATGAGGAGCGTCTTCCCGAGACTTTGGGAGTTTCAGGATCGAGGAGGGCTCGTACAGGTGTATCAGCCTAGAGACGGAGGCTTAGTCGCCGCGACAGATTTCGTTCACGTTGCGGGAGTAGTAGAGGCTTGGGACGATGACAGTTATTTAGCTCTTATCCCCAGGAGGTCAGCAGTTATCGTATGGACGTTTCTGGTACGGGAGTTTCCATCACCTCGTCAGAGATTGTACCTTGGTATGCCAGAGGAGGGCAGCAGTACCATATATTACCTTACCACCTTGAGCGTTACCCCTTGCGCCTATTGTCGCACCGCGTCAGACTTATGTTCAGAGAGGTCATGGTCACGGAGGGTTCGTTCAGAGAGAACAGGATGGTAGAGGAGGTGGACAGCCAGTTGCGGGTAGAGGGCAGGCACGAGCATTTGCTTCTACTCATCGGGACGCGCGGGCGTCCAACGCAGAGTTTTTAAGTATTCATATTCGTATGTTCTTCTGATGCGCATGTTTGTTTAATTCGGGATCTATGCACTCGTTTGTTCTACACACTTCATACCGAGGTTGGGCCAAGAGTCGTGTATGCTAGATCAGCCGTTTGTTTTGTTTACTCCTGTTAGCAATCCTTTGGTTGCGTGACACGTGTTTCGGTCATGTGCCAATTGGGTAGGAGATAGAGATTCTTCCGTCGATTTGATCCTTCTAGAGATGTTGGACTTTGATGTTTTCCTGGGCACGGACTGGTTAGCTACGTGCTATGCGTCTGTGGATTGCCGCGTGAAGACAATCAGGTTTTGTTTTCCCGGCGAGTCAGTTCTTGTTGTGTAGGAGGACTGTGGTGCCGCCCCTTGCAGCTTGATTTCATCATTTTTCTCTTGTCGGCTTTTGAGGAGAAGATGTCAAGGATTCTTGGCTTTCATTCATGATACCGGAGCCACAGTGGATTCATTGGACCAGGTTTCTATTGGGCGAGATTTTTCCGACGTTGTTCCAGATGAGCCGGCGGAGCTTAGGGAGCTTAAGGATCTGCTGCAGAGTTGCTAGATAGGGGGACTTGTGCGTCCGAGTGTTTCGCCTTGGGGAGCTTCTGTGCTGTTCGTCAAGGAGAAGGACGGCAGTTTGAGGTTGTGTATTGATTTTCGTCAATTAAATCGAGTTACGGTGCGGATTAGGCATCCTTTACCTCGCATTGACGATTTCTTTGATCAGCTCTAGGATGCGAGACATTTTTCTAAGTTAGATTTAGGATCAGGTCATCATTAGTTGCGGGTTCGGAGTGATGACATTTCGAAGACTGTTTTTTGTTTGCGCTATGGGCTTTATGAGTTTTTGGTGGTGTCGTTGGACTCACCAGTTCCCTAGCAGTATTCATGGATATGATGAACCAGATTCTTCAGGCCGTTCCTCGACCAGTGTATTGTTGTGTTATTGATGACATTCTGGTCTATTCCAAGAGTCGAGAGGAACATGAGCAGCACTTGAGGATTGCTTTGCATACATTGGGAGAGCGCTAGCTGTTTGCTAAATTCTCGAAGTGTTTCCTTCAGGCTTGATTGTGTTGACTTCCTAGGTCATGTGGTTACGGGAGACGGCATTCGTATGGACCCGAGGGAGATCGAGGCCGTACAGATTTGGCCCAGGCTTGTATCAGGGACAGAGTTCCGCAGATTTTTGGGCTTAGCCGGTTTTTACCGCCCTTTCGTGCAGGATTTCTTGAGTATCGCTGCACCGTTGACTGTAATGACAAGGAAGGGGGTTCCTTTTCTTTAGACTGAGGCATGTGTGCGGAGTTTTCAGCAGTTGAAGACTCGGTTGACGACTGCACCAGTTCTATCTTTGCTTCCTGGATCAGGCGACTTTGTCGTTTATTGTGATATTTCGCGGGTGGGGCTCGATTGTGTATTGATGTAGCATGATAGAGTTATCGCTTATGCTTCCCGACAGTTGGAGGAAGTACGAGTAGGATTTATCCCACTCATGATCTGAAGATGGCCGCGGTGGTTTTGCGCTAGAGATCTGGAGACACTACTTGTACGAAGAGTCGTGTCAGATTTTCACGAACCGCCAGAACTTAATGTACATCTTCCTGCAGTGGGATCTGAAGTTGAGACAGTGCCATTGGATGGAGCTTGTAAAGGATTGTGATTGTGAGATCCTTTATTACCCGTGGCAAGACGATTGTGGTAGCTGATGCTTTGAGTCGTAAGCCGGGAGTAGCTTGTTCCAGTTGTGCGCAATTCAGAGACAGTCTTCTGCAGATTTACAGTTCTTGTGCGACCGTTGAGTACAGTTTAAGTTCGCCTCTACTGAGGGAACAGCTTGCTCATGTCCGTGCCCGTCCACTTTTACTTAATCGTTGTTGTGAGACACAGCCCGCCGATGCCCATTTGTCTGAAATTCTTGAGCGTGTTCGGCTGGGTAGAGATTCGGAGTTCTTAATTTATGACCAGGGTGTGCTACGTTGCGGGACTCGCTTGTGTGTACCAGATACTGATGGGTAGAGACGCGAGATCCTAGAGCAGGAACATCAGTCAGCTTTCAGTGTTCACCCAAGTGCCACCGAGATGTAACATGACTTGAGAGTTGGTTACTGGTGGGCAGGGATGAAGAGTGATGTTTCATATTTCGTTTTGAGGTGCCTGACTTGTTAGCAAGCTAAGGTTGAGCATTTGAGACCGGCTGGAGAGTTGCAACCTTTTTACTGTTCCAGAGTTGGAATGGGAGAAGATCTCCATGAATTTCGTCGTGGTGTCTGTTCCCCTCCGAACGGCGGCCTGGACTTTGGGGCGTCCGTGCCTGGGGTTCGGGGCAGATGCTATTTGGTTTTATCCGTCTACCTCTCCGAAGATACCAAGTTGATTTATGGCACCGTGGATCGGAGGTTTAGACGGATGCGGCCGATGTAGCAGACTTCGTCAGATTCCCCATCAGGATGAGGGGTTTTTGATTATGGGGACGCTCTTCCCTGCAGGCGCAAGCCCCTGCAGTTAATTACGCTACCGCATCGCGGTAACAACTTTCTCCTTCTCCAGAATTTCACTTCGTGTCGTGTGTGTTTGTTTTGTTTGTGGTTGCCCGTGGATTGTATACGGAGACTGAGTAATGCCGTCGTCCGTAGGACGTGGATTAGTCCAAATCCATATTTACTTAGATTTGGGTTTGGTGTTTTCAGTTTAAGGATGCATTAGTCGCGTTGCGGCTAAGATCAACTTAAACTTTCGTCAAGGATACGTTAGTCCTGTTTTATACTAAGATCATCTCAACGTAGTGATTAATTTAATGTATGGCCATCGGGACTCGTCATCTCTCTGACGTCGTTGAAGGATTACAACGATGGATATCAAAGGAGTTCGGAGATGTACCCTCGAACCAGAGTTGATTGGGAGTTTTATAATCCATTTGAATATTTAAGGATACGTTAGCCGTGTTTGAGGCTAAGATCAACTTAAACGTTTGTTAAGGATACGTTAGTCCAGTTTAAGACTAAGATCAACTTAACGGGACCGTTTAGATCCGATAAAAGAGCATTTGGGCTCTATTGCGCCAGTTTAGGGACGTGGTGGTCCGATGTTAGTTTAGGGACGTCTCGGTCCGATGTTAGTTTAAGGACGTCTCGGTCCAATATTAGTTTAGGGACGTCTCAGTCCGATATTAGTTTAGGGACGTTTCGGTCCGAGGGACGTCTCGGTCCGATATTAGTTTAAGGACGTCTCGGTCCAATATTAGTTTAGGGACGTCTCGGTCCGATATTAGTTTAAGGACGTTTCGGTCCAATATTAGTTTAAGGACGTTTCGGTCCACGAGTTTAAGGACCCCGCAGTCCATATGGGTGTGTGGTCGTTGGGACCCGTCACCTCTTTGACGTCGTTGAGGAATTACAACGATAGATGTCAAAGGAGTTCGGAGATGTACTCTCGAACCAGTCGTAGATTGATTTAGGAGAGCCATTTTGCTCAGTCAATTTAATTTAAGGACTTACGGCCAAAATTGGGCTAAGTCCAGTTGAAAATGTTCAACACCATTATTTATTATTATTTATTATTTTTTTTTATTAGACCTGTGCTAGGGCTTTGCCCATACTGCATTGCATAACTTCAGGCCATTTATGCCTATTTTGATTGGGATCTGCCCTTTTTATTATGATGCAGATCATTTATTTTGGTTCATTGGACCTTTCAATTGGGCTCTACCCTTCCAAATAATGCACAGCATTTTATTTATTAGGCTTGTTAAGCCTTTTAATTGGGCTTGGCCCTTTAGGAAGTGAAATGCATTGCATTTATCAGGCGCTTTGCGCCAATCACTGAGCGCAAGCGCTTATGGTGAGGACACGTGTCATGCTCTGGCGAGCGCAAGCGCAACAGTGCAGCGCGTTGCGCTGCGCTGTTGCGCTGGCGATCGCCAGAGCATGACACGTGGCGTGCTCTCAGCGAGTTGCACCAATTCCAGAGAGAAAAGCTCTATCTTAAGGGCACTTAGCGCAAGTGGTTTTATAGCCGACACGTGGCGCTCTCTCAAGAGCGCAACGGCGCAGTTTGGAAGTGCAAAGCACTAAAAATCTTTTAGATTCAAGAAGGGAAGTGCAAAGCACTGTTTAATTTCTTGATCTGAATTAGATCAAAGAAAAAATAAGTTTTTTTTTTATTTGAAGAACCAGAGGTTCATAAAAGTGCAAAGCACTATTATTATATTTTTTTTTATTGTTTTTAAAGAACCAGGGGTTCACAAGGAGTGCAAAGCACTGTTTATTATGTAAAGATCATTGATCTTGTTTTTAGACCAATGATCTATTAGAAGGAATTTCTTCTAATCCATGAAGGTTCTTTTTACCTTTTTCTTGAAATCTTCTCAGAGTTCTCTCTGTTTAAAGTTCTTGAGTTCTCAAGAAAAATGTTGATGCCTTTGAATTGAGGCTTAGGGTCCTTTTTATAGTGCTCACAAATTAGTTAAATTTGTTAAAGAGATCTTTCTCTGAGTGATTTGGGGAATTTTCCCCACCGTTGGATCTTTGATCCAAGGGCTTCTGCTTTGCAGAAGATAATCTTCTTGTTTTAACAAGAACAGAAAAGATTTCTTAAAATCTTAATTTAGTTTGGCGCAGATGCCCCAGCGCGTGACACGTGTCGCGCAGCGCAGAGCGCAGCGCAAGTGCGCTAGCGCATCTGCGCTGACACGTGTCGCGCAGCGCAGAGCGCAGCGCAAGTGCGCTAGCGCATCTGCGCTGACACGTTTCGCGCAGCGCAGAGCGCAACGCAGCTGAAGCGTTGCTTCCTTTAAACAGAGCTTTGCTCTGATTGGGTGCGCCTTCTTGGGCGTTGCGCTGACGTATTAGCGCCAGACACGCGGCGCGTTGCGCCCGAGACTTGAAGCGTTGCTTCAAAATTTGAATTTTGAATTCAAACAGAGCTTTGCTCTGATTGGGCGAAACAAATGCCCCCCCACCGTTGCGCTCACGTGGCGCACACGTGAGTGTAACGGTGGCAACCCCCCCTGACCGTTGGATCAAGGGGGAATCTCAAGAGGCGCAAGCGCCTTATAAATAGGGCCTCTGGCCCTTAAAAAATTCTCCACCATTTTCTAGGTTTAGATTTTCAGAGCTCTGCTCTTGCTTAAGAATTTCAGAGCTTTGCTCTTGCTTTCAGAACTCTAGAGCTTTGCTCTCATTTCTCAAAGTTTTTAGAAAACTTTAGGTAATATTTAATTTAAAATTAAGTTAAATTAATTTAAGTCAATTTTAACCAACAGAGCTTTGCTCTCATAGATCTTTTGATCTAAAGAAATTCCCTTTGGGGTTTCATCAACAGAGCTTTGCTCTCACGAATCCATAGATCTGCAGAGATCTTGTTCATGGGTTCTAACCCATGAACAGAGCTTTGCTCTTGAATCAAATATAGATCTTTTAGATCTGACAAAAAAAAATGAAGAATTTTTCTATAAGCTTTCATGGATCTTTTTTCAGGATTCCAGAAATTTTAATTTTAAATTTCTTTTCAAAAACTTTCTTTTTGATGGAATATTATAGAGCTAAGCTCTTTCTTAAGGAATTTTAATTCTTTTGAGACCAGAATTTGACAAGTGTCATTCTGTGACAGAGCTTTGCTCTGAAAGAGGAGATTTTCTCCTTGTCTCTAGGGATTCTTTCCCCCCCTTTTTTATTATGGGAATGTTCCCCCCAAGGACCAACTGACAATCTCATCCAATGATGAGTTTGTCTTCTTAATTGACGTATTGTCATTCAGATTTCATGGGTCCCTCTTTGGTCTCCTACTCACTGCACTGTGGTGCGGTGTAATTAATTAATTTTGATTTTAATTTAATTAATGCATTTTCTTCTTTCAATGCCAAACGTTGGGGTTACAACACTGACGGCTACATTGCTCTTTTTGCAGCGATCATGTCTGAAGACACTTCATTCCCGTTTGTCTGCTCGGAGGAGGGATTTCCAGAGGCGCCTTTGGACCGTGAGGTCCTGGCCATGATCAAGGCATACGACCCGGAGTACAAGAGTCTCCACCTTTGGGGGTCGTGGTACAATCAAATCATTATGGGTCGACGCAGCTTCACATGCGCGGTGCCGTCCGAGCACATCACAGCGATTCATTATGCTACCCCACCCTCGGTGCAGTATGCCGTGGAGTTGGCGGACTGGACATCGAAAGGCTTTCTACATCCCGCTATAGATGCGATACCGGTTCAGCGTCCTATGGTTTTGGACATCCTAGGACGTCGTATCTGTCAAGGTGAAGCGCGACCTTGGGGGCAATCATATAACCTTGGTCTGATTCCCCGCCACCCGATTGGCTATCTGCCGTGGGCCCGGTATATCCTGTCGACGAAGAAGTCACAGTTGATAAGATTGGGACTGTACACCGCGGTCTATGTCTCTCTCTTCCAGTATCCCACGCTTCCCACCTGGTGGTTTAAAGCTTTCTTGGAGCAATGGAATATTCCCACCCACACTTTCCTTGCCATGGATCGGGAAGTGTCAATCTCCCTGGAGGAATTTGCGGAGGTATCCGGTTTACCGGTGATGGGGGAACATTATGAGGAGCTGCTCCCAACAGACGTGTACGTCTTCGGTGCTAAGCCGATGGTGAAGGGGGTCACGCCGGATACTGCTGTTCAACACCAGTTCCCAAGCTTGATTAAAGTGTTGAACATATATGAGTCTCTCTTCGTCGAACATGGGAGTCGAGGAGTTAATTTTGAGGATTTCATCGCTCGATTTCTTCACCCGAACGCCCTCTCTGCGGCCACTGCCAAGTTTGCCACCCTTGAGGACCCTTTTGGTTTAGGTTTGGATAACTTGCCGGCGAATGAAATAGGCCAAAAGGATTTTTTTCTTCCTAACTTTCCAACCATGTCTCTTGCAGAAGTAGCGGCCCCTGGGATGGATGAGGAGGCCTTTTTCTTAGGGTTTCTCGGGTTATGGTTGAGTTGGTTCGCTATCCCAATGCACTCTCATCGGATGCGGCCCTCTGTCTTTTATCCAGCACACCGGATGGTCATCGGGGTGAAGGTAGCTGTTGGGATCGCCGGCTTGGCACACTTATACCGCGGCCTCAATCGAGCAGCGGATGCTAGCGAGCCCGGGGTGTTGCATGTGGTTTTCCCGATGCATTACTTCGCATCGTGGCTCGAGTTACACACAGCGGGTGTCTTCGGGATGCATAAAAGGCCCTCGTTCTTTGACAAGTGCGGTTTTCCTCGCATTATACAGCGGATCGGTGCATCAATTGTAAACCCCTCACCACGGAATGCTAGGGGCTTGCTCCTTCGCCCTCATACCGTCGAAGCCGGGATGTCCTTTGTTGATAAGGTATTGACCGTTGGAAAGGTGTCTACCACTGTGACGCGGCCATTACAAGATATCTTTAAGGATGGAGCTTCAGTTTTAATGGCTCGGGAGACCCTCCACTTATATTCCATTAGACCGGGTTTTTTAGTTTTTAGGCAGAATGGTGTGGCAATTTTTATGAGGTATAACCCACATCGTTTTGCTCAACAACTGGGCTACGATCAAGGGGTCCCCTTGGAAGCCTTCTTGGTGGAACCCGCTGCCACTGAAGAGGGGATGGAGAACGCATTGCACCATTTCATACGCGTGAATACGAGCTCTCATTTTTTTATCAATGCGCCGGCTTACGCTCCGAGACTCCTCAATGTGTACAAAGACTGGTACAATCATGCAACAGGAGCAGTTATAAAGGAGGAAAGGCGACTGTTGGTCGATCGTAAGGGTGCGCCTCCAGGTACCGATCGCACCGCTCCTTTGGTTCCTAGGACCCCAGTAGTCGCTCCTTTAAAAGATGCCGGGGGCAGACCATTACGTGCGCCAAGTCCTCCACGTGAATTGCCGCTTCCTGATATCGCGGATGCACCTCCTGCACCCCGCGCTCAGGCGGAAACAGTGGTTGTACCCTCGCCGGAGTCTGGCGTGGGTGTGGACATCGGGACCCGTCGTCCCAAAGCGGCTGCCAAGCGTAAGTCGCTTCCCCATGAGCCTAGGGCTGGAGGGCAAAAGAAAAAGAAGAAGTCGCTCTTCGCTGCGGATGTCGTGTTCGGCCAGGAACCCCATGCCCCTCATGCTGAAGGTCTGCTCGAATATGGGACTAACGCAGGGTTGGTGATGCCGCCGCCGGACGATACAGACTTGGAGGCTGCTCTCAGAGCTTCGGCATGGTTGGTGAAGCGTGACGCGTGGCTGGCTAAGCTTGCGCAATCAGGTAACTACTAGTCGCCTTTTCTTTATTGCAACATATCCTCTTCATTATTTTTGACTAACGCTTTTCTTTCTTTTCTTTCAACAGGCATCACTGATGAAGAAGCCATTGCTGCTTCTCTGAGGACTTTTCAGGAGGAGGAACGTCTCAGGGCATCTATGGGCCTTAGTAAGTTTCAACTCATCAAGTTTTTCATTTTCCTTGTGTTATGGTCGATCTAACCCTTCCCTTTTAATTACAGGAACTTCAATGCCGTTCCCTCCTAGCGACGCAGATGTTGTACCAGCTGCCGACGTTCCTGCTTCTTCTGGACCACCGCAGGAGGTTCGTCTTGGAGAGCCGATGAGAGGTGCCTTAAAGGCTCTGGAGGCATCCCTGAATGAAGACGATGATGCCTTGAAGGAGGCATCACAGAGGTCCCTCATGACCGCTCGGGAGGAGAGGAAGCGGTTGAGGCGTGAGGCGAAGGCGCGCAAGGCTGCCTTGGCTATGGGAGCGGGCCCCAGCACCGCCCCTCGAGCTGATATTCCCTCTGAAGAGGCCCCTGTCGCCCTATCCACTGCCCGCAGAGAGGTGACGCGAGCAGTTCGGAGCGCAAACGGTAAATCCGCTTCAGGTAATATTTCTCTCAGAGTTTTTGTTATAAGGATTTTAATGTCATTGGTCCTTATATCTCTTATCTTTGCAGGGCCAAGTCCGATCGAGGGGGAGGCGGAAGCCATTGATCCCAAAGAAATAGAGGAAGCGATACTTGCCGAACTCGAGCCGACGGTGGGCAACGTCGTTATGGCTTTGGAGCCTGAGGTGGAGCCTGAGGGGCCTGCCGCCGAGAAGGTCATTGATGCCGAACCTGAAGCAGTGGCAGATGATATGATCATTATAACTGAGTCCAGGATGGCGGCTGCTGAGGCGCTCGAGGTCGGCGGTCCCTTGGTGACGATAGACGATACAACCACAGCTGCGGAACCTGAGAGAGTAGTGGGTGAGGTGGCCATGATTTCCGAGGACGAGCCAACCGCTCCCTCTCTAGAATCTGGAAATACTCCAATCATAGCTCTTCCCGTCTATGGCCCTCCGCCGTCCCCAGGTCTTGCTAGCACGACGACGGTCCCCATCGAGTCAGGTGACGAGGCTACGGGCGGTGGTCTCATATCGGTAGAGGAGGGAGTCGCCTCCGTTTCAGCTGGGAGCTCCTCAGGTAAACCCCAAGTGACTGCCTTTCTTAACTTTACAATCTTTTCTGACAAGTTCAGTTTTTCGTAATGCAGGTGCAGCTAGTGCTGATGCCCCACTGCTTGAAGGAGCGCCTTCAACGACTGCCTTGGCGGTGGTCACCTCTCAACCCTCTCTTATTCCTTCGAAGATGTTGGAAGGTATGGGTTTATAACTTATTAATCCTTTCTTTCAGTTATACAGTTTATGTACTGAAGTCACACTGTTGTATCTTTCAGGAGTGCTTTTTGATCATCTCTATCAAGTGTTGCTCCCACACTTCTCCTTCCCATCTGAATTCGCCTCCCCGTCGGGTGGCGCTGGTAAGTACTGTTCCCGATTGGTAGCTTTGTCTTTTTAGCGGTAGAATTATTTCCAACTCTCTCTTATTCTGACTGCAGCGTTGCAAATCGAAGGGGGAGCAGAAAGATCGGCTGCGCCACCAGCCCTTCCGGCCTTGCCACCTGTTTCCACCGGTATAGTAAACCATCTTATCAATGACTCCCTTCGTATCCATTGAATCATCATCTAATCGCCTTTCGTCTTTTTCCAGCTGTCGTTCCAGTCTCGATATCTTTTGAGTCTCGCATTACAATACCGGGCGGCCCTTCCCAGCGACGCCCGTCCTCAAAAGGTGCCGCAAATAGTTTGCGCATGTTGAGCGACTACATCGAGGAGCTCGACATCGAGGTTCCAGTATCTGCCGAGGATTTCACCACGACGGTTAACACGATGTTGGCGATATTTGCTACCTTCCATGACGAGGGTACTGTCACCTCTTGGGTTAACTATTGTCGGGAGATCGAGGCTCGCCTTCATCAGCTAGAGTCAATGCGCCTGTCCCCTGAAACTTTGGCCTCGAGCACTCAACGGGGAGCATGGCTCGAGCAAAGCGCTTCTCATTTCCGTCATCTGGAACAAGAAGTGGTTTTGAGGCTGAAGGAGTGCCAAGAATCTTCAAGAAACACTGCTCGCCTGCGTGCTGAAGTTGAGACGAACGCCGCTGAGGTAAAGGCCGTCTTCGAAGGTCTTCTGGAGCGCATCTCAAATGGGCTGAGACTGAAGCGGGCACTCGATATTGCCGAGCGTGACATTGCAGGCCGTGAGGCCGCTCATCAGGTCGTCAGGGATCAGCTTACATCCGTCGCACAGCAACGGGCCCAAGTGGAGGCGGAGTTGGCAGTGGTGGCCAATCGGGAAAAAGCATGGAAGGAAGTGCGCGAGCGATTGCTGGATCTGTGCAAGACGCTTCCTTCTCAGTAATTTTCCTTGTATCGTTGGTATTTGTAACATATATGTATATCTTGTATTCTTTAGTACGATGTATCCTAAACTCAATCAATATTTATGAATGAAAGGTGCATATTTTTGTAATGTCTTGTGTCATTTCTCCGTCTTTCCTTTCTTTTATTATCAGTATGCCACCTTAGTAACCATGATTGACGGATGATTAGGACGAGTATCCCGACCTTCTTAAGAAATAACGATGGCTTAGGCCGCAGGTTCAGATCTGTTGCCTAAGACTTTTCAATTCTATGAGCCGTGAGGGTCTCATAGAGGCTTTTCTCCCTACGGATCGAGAGGATCTCATAGGTGGATTTTCTCCTTAGGAATCGTGAGGATTCCTAAGTGTGGTTTTCCCTTATAAGTCGTAAGGATCTTATAAGAGAATTTTCCCTCTTACGAGTCGAGAGGATTCGTAAGTGGTTGTTTCCCTCCTCGTCGAAGTTCGACTTCGGAGAGCGAGACCCGTGAATAGTATGCAAGAGACCAGTTTGGATTGACTTGCAGGGCCCCATTGCTCAAAAAGCAAGACTTCCTTGCTGTCTGAGACTTCTTCTTACAAATTGAGACAAATCGGGGATCTGTCTGCAGTTGTAGCAGAACAGTTGACATGGGTTAAGAAGCTCTCATCACGGAGTGTTTGTATCCGTGAGTCGAGGAGTTTGCTAGGGTTTATTTGTTTCCCAAGCGCCAAGGATTATTTGTTTCCTTGGGGTTTGAAACGAATCGAGGGTTCCTACGGAGGCACTGGTGGCTCTGCGGGTCGACGCGGATTAGGAAGCTCTCGTCAAGGAGTGTTTGTATCCGTGAGTCGAGGAGTTTGCTGGGATCATTTGTTTCCCAAGAGCCAAGGATTATTTGTTTCCTTGGGGTTTGAAACGAGTCGAGGGTTCCTACGGAGGCACTGGTGGCTCTGCGGGTCGACGCGGATCAGAAGGCTCTCGTCAAGGAGTGTTTGTATCCGTGAGTCGAGGAGTTTGCTGGGATTATTTGTTTCCCAAGCGCCAAGGATTATTTGTTTCCTTGGGGTTTGAAACGAGTCGATGATTCCTACGGAGGCTCTGGTAGCTCTGCGGGTCGACGCGGATCAGGAAGCTCTCGTCAAGGAGTGTTTGTATCCGTGAGTCGAGGAGTTTGCTGGGATTATTTGTTTCCCAAGCGCCAAGGATTATTTGTTTCCTTGGGGTTTGAAACGAGTCGAGGGTTCCTACGGAGGCACTGGTGGCTCTGCGGGTCGACGCGGATCAGGAAGCTCTCGTCAAGGAGTGTTTGTATCCGTGAGTCGAGGAGTTTGCTGGGATTATTTGTTTCCCAAGCGCCAAGGATTATTTGTTTCCTTGGGGTTTGAAACGAGTCGAGGGTTCCTACGGAGGCACTGGTGGCTCTGCGGGTCGACGCGGATCAGGAAGCTCTCATCAAGGAGTGTTTGTATCCGTGAGTCGAGGAATTTTTTGTTGAAGTCACTGGCTTCTTCATTTGAAATGAACCGGTGAGGTTTGGGGTTCGTCGTCTGACGGAATCCGCTGGGAAAGTATGGTTCATTCTTTGTTTACGCCCTTGGATTGTATACAGGGATCGATGCGATCTTAACTGTAGGGCCAAAGTTTTATCATTTCTTCTTTTATTTTATTTTATTTCCGCGATGCTCTATCATTTCAGCTTTTATATCGCGAAGGTCGCGATTGCCCAATCATTTCGGCTATTTTTCGCGGTGCCCAATCATTTCGGCTATATATATTTTTTATTTTTACTCGTTGCTTTTTATTACGAGTTGCCCAATCATTTCGGCTATTTTGCATGTATACATTTTTACTTGCTGCTTTTTTATTCCAAGTCGCCCCATCATTTCGGCTATTTCGTATGCATGTGCGGCCTACTGGCTTTTCGCTGTAAACCTGAAATTGGACACCGATTTCGGCATCAGCACCGCTACAACTGGGATATTACCAGGAGCAAATCATCATTTGCCTCTGTCGTTGTCGAACAAAGGAGGCTTAGCGACCAGGGTTAGGGTCCTGTCGGCTAAGACTTTTGACTTCATGAGCCGTAAGGGTCTCGTGAAGGTATTTCTCCCTACAAGTCGTGAGGATCTTGTAGGTGTATTTTCTCCTTAGGAATCGTGAGGGTTCCTAAGTGTTTTGTTCCTCTGTAAGTCGTAAGGATCCTACAGGAGGGTTTTCTCCTCATAAATCGAGGGGATTTATAAGGGTTGTTCACCATGCGAACGTATTCCCAATTACGGATGAAATTTGGCTAGGGAAATGTTTATTCGCGCCCGTGGATTGTATACAAGGGTCAATACTGAGCCACTTGTAGGGCAATATTGAAAGTTTGTGGGGGTTTGCTTAAGCACAGGTTTAGGTCTCTGTGACTTAAGACTTTCAAATCCTATGAGCCGTGAGGGTCCCATAAGAGAGTTCTCCTTACGAGTCATGAGGATCTCGCAAGTGTGTTTTCTCCTTAGGAATCGTGGGGATCCCTAAGTGTGTTGCTCCTTTGTGAGTCGTAAGGATCTCACGCAGGTGGTTTCTGCTTATAAGGTCGAGAGGACCCTATAAGTGTCTTTTAACGAGGTTGCGCCCTTTCGGGTTTTCACAAACACTCGCCGGTAGCCCTGCTGTTTTTACTCACGGAGCCCTTTCAGGTTTTCATCCGTGCCATTTTTGCTTATGGACATACCGTTTTTTTTTTTTTTTTTTTACGAGGTCGCGCCCTTTCGGGTTTTCACGAACACTCGCCGGCAGCCCTGCTGTTTTTTTTACTCACGGAGCCCTTTCGGGTTTTCATCCGTGCCCTTTTTGCTTATGGACATACCGTTTATTTTATTTTATTTTTATATGTTTGTTTTTTTTTTGTTTTTTTTTTGTTTTTTTTTTATCTCGTCAGCCTAAGGATGCTGCGGTATTAGTTTAAAGACGTTTCGGTCTATTATTAGTTTAAGGACATTTCGGTCCACTGTTAGTTTAAGGACATTTCGGTCCGCTGTTGAGAAGCTGTCTACTGCTTATACAGTTTGAGCTTAGGAAGATAGCGAGCGGACATAGTCGTCATCATCTATCGTTGACCTACTGTGGCTCATTAAGCGTAGTATTTCTTTAGGAAACGACCGTTTATTGGTCTGAAATGCCTTTCACCGTGCATGTCCATGAGTAGATAGGCCCTACCCTGGTAAACTTTATCTATGATGTACGGGCCTTCATAGTTCGGTTCGAATTTTCCCCGCTTGGCGCGATTGGGGATCATAGGCCTTTTGACCACTAGCACGAGTTCGCCTTGGTGGAATGTCCTTGGTCGGGTCAACTTTTCGTATGAGCGCATCATCTTTGCTTTATAGGCTTCCAGATTTTGTTGCGCTATGAGCCGTGTTTCTTCAAGGGCGTCAAGCTCCTCAAGCCGAAGATGAGCATTTTCTTCGTCCGTCAGCTCGTAATGGACTGCCACTCGTAGAGAGGGTAACTCTACCTCGAGAGGGAGTACTGCTTCCGTACCGAACACCAACGCGTATGGCGTTGTGTTTGTAGCGGTCTTGAATGTGGGTCGATACGCCCAAAGAGCTTCTTGCAGTCTCTCATGCCAGTCTTTCTTATTTCGGGACACTGTTTTCTTTATAATTTTCGTCAAGGTCTTGTTGAAGGCCTCGGCGAGACCGTTAGCTCGTGGATTATAGACTGAGGAATATCTCCAGTCTATGTTATGCTGCTGTGCGAAGCGGCTGATTTTATGACTTCGGTAGGCCGGCCCGTTATCGGAGATGATCCGCCTCGGAGTTCCAAACCGATATATGACGTGCGTTTTGAAGAAATGGAGGATATTTTCCGTCTTCACTTCTCTCAATGGTACTACTTCTGCCCACTTAGAGAAGTAATCAGTCGTCGCTAGGATGAAACGATGTCCTTTAGACGATGCTGGCTCGATGGGGCCGACTATATCAGTCCCCCACATTTCGAATGGCCAGCTAGCTACCGTTGGATGCAGCGGATTTGGGTGCTGGTGGATGAAGTCCCCATGAATCTGGCATGAGTGACATTGTCTCGCGCATTCCAGGCAATCCCGCATCATCGTGGGCCAGTAGTAGCCCATCCGTTTTATCTTCAACTTCATCTTAGGGCCTGCTTGGTGGGAACCGCAGAGTCCGTCGTGAACTTCTTGGACGACCCTTCTCGCTTCGTCAGGTCCTAGGCATCTCAGCCACAGAGAATCGAATGTCCTCTTGTATAGAGTATCGTTGACGAAGGCGAAGGACAGAGCTCGTTTCACGAGCTGATGTCTTATGGACGCCTCTTCAGGCATTCGGTGAAACTTGAAGTAATCTATGAAGACTTCTCTCCAGTCTTCGGCCTTCTCATGGTCTTTTATTTGCAGGGTCGTCTGCTCAGTCGCTCCCTTTTCTTTATATGATTCTGGAGGTATTTCTGCCGGGGCGAGTACTCGACGGCTTTGTACCACGATTCTAACGTCATCGAGGTTCTCATCAGCCAATTCTTTAGCAAGTTTGGCCAATGCGTCCGCTTTGCTGTTTTCCGCTCGCGGTATGCTTTCCAAAGTGTAGGAGGGAATTTGGGTTAGCAGTTGCTGCACTTTTTCACCGTATTTTACCAATTTCGGTTTGCATGTTTGGTAATCGCCGTTCACTTGACTGACGACCAGTTGGGAGTCCCCATATATGAGGAGGCTTTTAATTCCCATATCAATGGCGATCTCGAGGCCTGCTATCAAAGCTTCATATTCAGCTTCATTATTCGTTCTCGGCTCTGTTAAGGAGAAGGCGAAGCGCATTATTCCTCCTTGTGGAGTCACGAAGATGAGTCCTACCCCCGATTTGATCATTGGAGTACTTTGTTTGTGCTTTTTCATGGAAGACGCCCCATCAAAATAAAGCTCCCAACGGGTATCACCACCGTCGATTGCGTCAAATGCATGTTTGTCTGGCAAATCGCAATTCAGAGGAGAATCGGCAGGTATCGGGTGCTCAGCAAGGAAGTCGGCTATGGCCTGACCCTTCACTGCCTTGAGGGGTCGATATGTTATCGAGAACTCCATTAAGAGCAGAGCCCATTTAGCGAGTCGTCCTGTCAAGATGGCCTTTGACATTAAATATTTGAGAGGGTCCACTTTTGAAATGAGATGGACTTCGTGCGCTAATGCGTAATGTCTAAGCTTTGTTATTGCGAAGATCAATGCCAGGCAGTGTTTTTCAATGGGGGAGTAATTGCTTTCTGCCCCCAGCAGAACCCGACTTAAGTAGTAGAGTGCTCTTTCTTTCCCCTGGTCATTCTCTTGTGCCCATAATGCGCCTAAAGAACCCTCAAGGGCGGTCGTGTAAAGAATGAGAGGCTTTCCCTTAACCGGAGCAGCCAACACCGGAGGGTTTTGCAGATACTGCTTGATCTCATCCAATGCGCCTTGGCATTTGTGATCCCAAACGAATGGGGTTCCCTTCTTCATCAGGTGGCTGTAAGGACGGCACTTTCCTGAAAGGTTGGCTATAAATCGTCGTATATACGCAAGCTTCCCTTGGAGAGATCGTAGCTGTTTGAGAGTCCTTGGCGGAGGCATTTCCATGATCGCTTTAATCTTAGACGGGTCTATCTCAATACCTCGGTGCCGGACGATGAATCCCAGGAATTTGCCCGAGGAAACTCCGAATGCACACTTGAGCGGGTTCATCTTCAAGTTGTATTGTCGAAGGCATTGAAACACGGTCTTCAAATGCTCGAGGTGTTCTTCGTATGATTTGCTTTTAACCACGAGATCGTCGATATAGCATTCGACGATTTCGTGTATAAGGTCGTCGAAGATCTTCGTCATGGCCCTCTGATAAGTAGCACCGGCGTTCTTCAAACCGAAGGGCATCACTTTATAACAAAATATACCAAGAGGAGTCCTGAAGGCTGTGTGCTTCTGGTCTTCTGGATGCATTTTTATCTGGTTATACCCCGATGAGCCGTCCATGAAGGAGAAAACTTCATGAGTGGATGTATTGTCTATCATCAGTTCAGTGACTGGCACTGGGAAATCATCCTTCGGGCAAGCTTTATTAAGATCCCGGAAGTCTACGCATATGCGCACTGTCCCATTTTTCTTCATCACTGGGACGATGTTGGCGATCCATTCAGGGTACTGAACTTCCTGGATGAAACCAGAGTCGATTAACTTTTTGACTTCGGTATTTATGCTCATCTCAAGCTCGAGTCGCATTCTTCTCGGCGCCTGTTTGACTGGCTTGATGTTCGGGGATATTGCTAGTCTATGTACAGCAACTTCTGGATCTAGTCCCGGCATCTCGGAATAGTTCCATGCGAAGCAATCTTTATGCTGCACAAGGACGTCTTTTAACGCAGCCACCCTCTCTTCAGACAGCAGCTCGCTGACGAATGTCGGTCGCGGATCATTTATTGTCCCCAATTCGATTCTCTTGAGGTTATCTGCAGTAGTATGGATTCCATCTTCCAGCTCTTTTGGCGCTGGGGGAAATTCTGAGATTACCTCATCGCGGCTGTTTTCAAAGCACCAAGGAAGGCTGTTCATGTCCTCGGACTCTTCTTTTAATATTGTTACCACGTAGCAAGTGCGGATTTTCTGCCAATCCCAATGCGGAGTTGGTTCTATCCTTGTGTCTTCGGATTCGTGCTTTTGCGGCGGCGCTACCCTCCAATTGTCAGACAACGCGAATTTGCCGAGCTGATATTGGTCCTCAACCCAATTCTTAAAGGTGAAGCAATCTTCAAGCGGATGCCCTACTACTCGATGGTACGAGCAATAATTTGGGTTGGAGACTTGGCCCGCTTGCTCAGGGTGTTTAGACTCTGGCAGAGTAAGCATTTGATGTTTTAGAGCAAGATCAAGTATTTTCCTTGTTTTGTTCCGAGGAAATGAGTATGCTCGACCCATTTTCTTCATGAGGGCTAGGTCAATAACGCTCGACTCTCGGATGCGTGGCTTCTTAGCTCTGCTTTGTGGTTGTCGAGCACCTTTTCGGCCCTTCGACTTGTTTTTGCTTTCGCGTCGAACCCTTTTTGTAGCAGGCTGACGTGGGGCAGCATCTTCGTTCTTTACTGCCTGTTGAAGGAGACGCTGTGTCTTGGCTTTCTCATAGATTGCCATTTCACGATCGTGATCATCTCGGGCTTTTTGACTCGCATCCTTTATAAGTTTGCTCATCTGGTCTTCAGACGATGGACTGGGCGGTTTTGTATCAGGAACTTTTGCTGATTCAGGATTAGCGTCCTCCCATTGAGCGTCCGCCTCTTCATCGAAGTCATACATGACATAACAGCTGTTTACTAGCTCCCGTTTCTTTGACCGGATGTACCCAAGCCCTTTTGTTTCTATTCTCCCGTTAGGCAGTTTGCATTGAGTCCCGGGAATGTTCCAGACCTTGTCATAGAATTTGGCTTTTCTAACGGTCTGTGTGAAGGATATCCCCTGGCGTTTCAGCAGTTTCTTCAAACCTTCGGTATAGTATCTGGGAAGACGGATAGGCTGAAGCCTGTCGAGCGTGGGATCCGCGCCATGCCAAATTTCTTTTTCCACCTTGTTTTCTTCAGAACGGTAGAATAGGATTGCCTTCTCGCCTTTTCGTCCGGGAGGGATATAGAATGTCTGCAATTCTTCTACGCTGTTGGTGTCGAGTGCATCTAGTTCTTTGTAATGTTCAAGCGGCACCATGGTTATCTGCAGACTTCGCTCTTCATCAGCGGAAACCTGTATTGAAGGCCGAGCAGGGAATACAGCATGAACTTCATCCTCTGAATCACTACCGAAGATCAATGAAGGAACGGATGGTCCTGGCCTGGTGGATTGGGATGGACCTGAATAAATTATATCCTCCTCCTCCTCGGTGTCACTGCCGAAGACAGGGATGGTGGCGTTAGTTTTGTTCTCCGGTTTGTGACACCTTTCCGTGTCTTCGAAACTTGGTAAGAAGTATTTGGCATCTTCATACTTGCGAACTTCGTTTACGGAAAACGGATTCAGTTCTCCCGCCACTGTGTACTCGAGGCCATCCCTACAATACTTCATGCACTGATGTTGTGTAGAAGGGATGATATTGTACTCGTGTAGCCATGGTCGGCCGAGCAGAGCATTGTAGCACGTCTTGGCATCTATAACATGGAATTTGATGTCTGTGACGAGCAACCCGAAGCGTAGCGTCAATATCACAGATCCAAGAGTTTTTGATGATTGAGAGTCGAATCCGGAGATGGTGATTTTGTCTCGGGCGAGGTGTTGGACACTCATGCAAATCTCCTTTAACACTCGCACATTGAGTAAATTAACAGACGATCCGTTATCGACCAAGATTTTACCTATTTTTATGTCATGGCAGTATCCTGAGACATAAAGGGGACGATTGTGTTCGCACGTCCCAAGGAGAAGGTCTTCATCGCCGAAAGCAACGTCGGCCGTGTGCACCTCTTCCAATTCATCCTTCATCTTTTGTTCGGCCAGGAAAGCTTGGAATTGGTCCGGATCTTGTAGGGCCTTAATCAAAGAATCCCTCGCCTCTTTTGATAGTAATAGGGCATCGAGAATGCTGAGTTGTGAGGGTAGCTTTCTCAGATGCGCCAAGACATTGTAATCCACTTTACTCCTCTTCGACGGGTTCTTGGCGGTTAACTCTTCCGCAACTTGGTCATCCAAAGCGATGTCTTCAGAGACCTTCTCTTTCCCTTTGTCTTTCTTGTTTAAGGGTCCGAGATTCTTTTCGGGTAATGTTCGATTGCGTAGCTGTATATTTTCGCAAGCCTTCGGTTCTTCTTCTTTTCCCGAAGTGGATTCTTTGAAGAGGGGGCCAAGCTCTAGCTCCTCATCGGAATCGCTCCCAAATGTAGGCACTTGTGACCCGGCAGTGTTAACCATGTGACAATTGCTGGCAGTTCTTTCAAGCTCTTTGGTCGTGTTTCTTTGCTCCCGACGAATTTTACGCTTTTCCCGTTTAAAGCGTTGTTGATTAGCGACGTATCCTTGCCACCATCTATCGAAAGCCTTGCACTCTTGAGTGGGATGCGAGACCTTCTGATGATATAAGCAATAAGAGGGGTGCATTTCCACTACACCCGTCATTTTTCCTTCAGAGGATGGTAGCTTCATGCCCATCGATATGGCCTTAGCAAACTTCTTTTTTATCTTGAATTGGGTTTTGTCAGCGGTGGAGGCATTTTGCTCCAGCGGGATCATCTCAGCTCTTTCCTCAAGTCGCTGGCGCTTGGCCCTTTCGAATATATCCGTCTCGCGTCCTCGATCAGCTTTACTTTTCAATCGAACTTCACTAAGAAACGCGTCAATCTTTTCGATTGATATCTCCGGAACTCTTGACCCAGTATTTGCCCCCAGCCTTTTAGTGCCAGAAGTCCCTTCATCGTTCGTGGTCGAATGGGAGATCATATGACAGCTCACCACATATTCCTCGGATTCATCCGATGAACTTTCTCCCTCATCTTCTTTTTGAAAGAAGTGATCAAGGAAATCTTGGAGCGTAATGGGAGTCCGCGCCTTTTGGTTGTACTCATTCAGTACGTCGATTTGCTTTTGTAAGTCCGTGCGCTTGTCGCCAGGCTTCACGGGCTTCTTAGATTTCTTCTTCTTCTTTTTCGAAGATTTTGACGGCCGGTTATGAACGCTTGAACTACCACCATCGGTTTTCGGAGTCGGTCGTGGCTTCAACATCCCCTCAATAACCTGCGGTTCCAAGGGGTTCTTCCACTTGACCGCTGGACAGGTCTGAAGATCATTTAGCATTCTCCTCGTTTTGGCTGATAATACAACCTCCCAGGGAGCTTCTTCAATGACGGAGCATGTTGCCCCCGGCGTATTCGTCCCCTTAGAGGTGTGGGGCTGCGGGGGATTCACCTTCCATTTGTCAGATAGCGCAAATTTGCCCTGACGGTACTGGTTCTCAAGCCAATTCTTGAAAACGTAGCAATCCTCGATGGGGTGGCCTAGCACTCGATGGTAAGGGCAGTAATTGGGCTCGTTGACGTCGTTCGGTTGCAACGGACGTTTTGGATCTGGTAGATTTATGAGTCTGTTGCGCAACGCCAGCTCGAATAGCCTCCTCGTTTTATCGCGGGGGAAGGAGTAAGGATGTCCCATCCTGTCCTCAAGGGGTACGTATGGGCGCGTATTGTTTGGACGAGCAACCGGCTTCGAGTCGCTCGGTTGTTGTTGGGCATTAGCGACAATGATCGCTTTTCCCTTTCCTTTGTCGTTTCGGGAGTCCGGCTTCGGGAGAGGGGGTTTATGGCCCATCTGATCCATCTGCGCTAGTTTGTCGATCAAAGCCTGGAAGGTAGTCGGCTTGAAGAACATCATGAACTGCGAGATGGTTGCCTGTGGATCAAGTGTTCCAACAAACATTCCCACCGCTGGAGCTTCTTCTATGCGCTGTTCGCACTTCGACCATAGATTTCGCCACCGTATAGCGTACTGAACCCATGTCTCGCCGGGTTTTACCCTGGCATTGATCAGTGCCGTCATCGGGGTACGCTCACTGGCACTTGCAAAACGTTGGGTGAAGAGCAGCTCCATCTCCGCAAAGGTTTTAATAGAGTCGTTGGGAAGCTCAGAATACCATTCGAACGCCGTATCTGATAGGCTTCCAACGAACTGGCGAAGCAAAAACTTGTCGTCGCCGCCAGTGTTACCGCAAAGCGCCCTGAACTGGGCAACATGTTGATGGGGATTGCCGGTCCCTTTGTAGACATGAAACTTAGGAATTGTGTAACCCGGCGGGTACTTGATTTGGTCATACCAGCCTGGATACGGTCGCCCCGTTTTCACGACGTGTCCGGCTGCTTCTGCCGCGTGATGAACCTTTATTTGCTGGGCTATATATTCGTCCAGATCAGTCTTAGAGATTGTATCCTCTTTAGCCGTTGATAGAACGGGCTGAGGGTTTGATGTCTCTCCCCTATCATCCCCAAGGACAATCGGGGGTTCTTCAGTCGGGGGATCTTGTTGTATCATCATCCCTATCATATCCTGGAAGAGGAGGCCCATCCGCTGTATGTTGGCTTCTTGTTCAGCAGCCTCTTTGTCTCTCTTTTCCAGTACTCGGCGGAGGAACTCGGCGTCGTTCTCTTCCTCTTGGCGTTCATCTAAGGACGTCACAGGATTCTCTTTTGGCTCCGTGAGTGCAGCCATTGTAGTCATCATCTCCTGGAGCTTTTGTTGCTGCTCCTGAGCCTTGGTCACTGATCGGGTAAGTGGTCGGTGACCCATAGAAGTACGACTTTCTTCCTTTCCAGAAGCCATATAAACCGTATGAACTGTTATGCCCCCTGACTTGGGGCGTTTAGGTTCATCGCTCTTAAACTTTGTCAGTGTCACAGGAGCTTTCTCTGGCCTCCTTCTTTTGTGGGCCATCGAGGTTGAAGGAGCTGTTAAAATGGGCCTGCTAGCAATTGTTGCCTCCTGCTGTTTAATGGGGCGGTTTTTGTCCTTTTCCACCTTTGCCTTTTTCTGGCGATGAAAGTGGTCTGGGTCAATCACGGAATCTTGAACCCTCCGCCAAACTTTATAAATTTTTGACGACAGCCGTTGAGGGGCCTGTTCCTGCTTTGTCTCCGGAGCTTTTTCCATAGGCGGAGGAGATCTTTTCAACGTAGCAATTGGAGAGTTCTTTCTCACCTTCCTCAGCAATTCAAAGCTGTTCCCAGTTGGAACAGCAGCGTTGACCTCCACCACTGGAGCAGGTGGGGTTAGCCCTGAGGGAGAGTTGCCCCCTGCTTTTCTCACTTGTCGCCAATGGCGACGTCGCGCACGATGATCCGTTGGGACTGGCTCGGAAATCGAGATGCTTTCTTGTTGCCCCCTGTTTGAGTGTGGGGTAACTGCCGATGTCAGCCTATCGAAGACTGATACCTTTTGACCAGCTGGGGGAGGAGTGGGAACCGTCAATCTTGTGAAGACCGACTCTCTGATGGGAGAAGCCGCTTTAACGACTTCTAAAGCAGCGGCCGTTGCCCTCTTTGGGACGACCACTTTATAGTTCTGACCTAGCCTGGTAAAAACGGAGGCTGTCGGCTTAGTAGCGGGCGATCCGTTGACAGGGGTCGTGGTAGCAGTGAGCCGGTCGAACACCAACTTCTTGTTCGCTTCTGGTACGGATATCGGCATAGAGAAGCTTGTAGGTGGGACCATGGTCCCGAAAAACAGGCCGGTGGTGGCCTGGGTCACCTGGTCTACCGGCAGAGTAAGGAAGGAAGCCGCTTGGGGCCCATATGTCACACCTCCTGGTGAAGTGGAGGGTCCGTTGCAGTGGCATTTCGAGCAGTTGGTGCAGTTGAAGGCCATTGAATCTTGAGTTCTGCGCCAGACAAAAGACCAAATCTTAGCAACTTGAAATCCAAAGGCGACCATTTAACAAACCGCGATTGGTTCGCGAAGACGACACACGAAGTGTGGAGTGGAAAGAGGAAAAGGTCCCACCGGGCGTGCCAGAATCTGTTCCCCTCCGAACGGCGGCCAGGACTTTGGGGCGTCCGTTGCCTGGGGTTCGGGGCAGATGCTATTTGGTTTTATCCGTCTACCTCTCCGAAGATACCAAGTTGATTTATGGCACCGTGGATCGGAGGTTTAGACGGATGCGGCCGATGTAGCAGACTTCGTCAGATTCCCCCTCAGGATGAGGGGTTTTTGATTATGGGGACGCTCTTCCCTGCAGGCGCAAGCCCCTGCAGTTAATTACGCTACCGCATCGCGGTAACAACTTTCTCCTTCTCCAGAATTTCACTTCGTGTCGTGTGTGTTTGTTTTGTTTGTGGTTGCCCGTGGATTGTATACGGAGACTGAGTAATGCCGTCGTCCGTAGGACGTGGATTAGTCCAAATCCATATTTACTTAGATTTGGGTTTGGTGTTTTCAGTTTAAGGATGCATTAGTCGCGTTGCGGCTAAGATCAACTTAAACTTTCGTCAAGGATACGTTAGTCCTGTTTTAGACTAAGATCAACTCAACGTAGTGATTAATTTAATGTATGGCCATCGGGACTCGTCACCTCTCTGACGTCGTTGAAGGATTACAACGATGGATATCAAAGGAGTTCGGAGATGTACCCTCGAACCAGAGTTGATTGAGAGTTTTATAATCCATTTGAATATTTAAGGATACGTTAGCCGTGTTTGAGGCTAAGATCAACTTAAACGTTTGTTAAGAATACGTTAGTCCAGTTTAAGACTAAGATCAACTTAACGGGACCGTTTAGATCCGATAAAAGAGCATTTGGGCTCTATTGCGCCAGTTTAGGGACGTGGTGGTCCGATGTTAGTTTAGGGACGTCTCGGTCCGATGTTAGTTTAAGGACGTCTCGGTCCAATATTAGTTTAGGGACGTCTCGGTCCGATATTAGTTTAGGGACGTTTCGGTCCGATGGACGTCTCGGTCCGATATTAGTTTAAGGACGTCTCGGTCCAATATTAGTTTAGGGACGTCTCGGTCCGATATTAGTTTAAGGACGTTTCGGTCCAATATTAGTTTAAGGACGTTTCGGTCCACGAGTTTAAGGACCCCGCAGTCCATATGGGTGTGTGGTCGTTGGGACCCGTCACCTCTTTGACGTCGTTGAGGAATTACAACGATAGATGTCAAAGGAGTTCAGAGATGTACCCTCGAACCAGTTGTAGATTGATTTAGGAGAGCCATTTTGCTCAGTCAATTTAATTTAAGGACTTACGGCCAAAATTGGGCTAAGTCCAGTTGAAAATGTTCAACACCATTATTTATTATTATTTATTATTTTTTTTTATTAAACCTGTGCTAGGGCTTTGCCCATACTGCATTGCATTACTTCAGGCCATTTATGCCCATTTTGATTGGGATCTGCCCTTTTTATTATGATGCAGATCATTTATTTTGGTCCATTGGACCTTTCAATTGGGCTCTGCCCTTCCAAATAATGCACAGCATTTTATTTATTAGGCTTGTTAAGCCTTTTAATTGGGCTTGGCCCTTCAGGAAGTGAAATGCATTGCATTTATCAGGCGCTTTGCGCCAATCACTGAGCGCAAGCGCTTATGGTGAGGACACGTGTCATGCTCTGGCGAGCGCAAGCGCAACAGTGCAGCGCGTTGTGCTGTTGCGCTGGCGACACGTGGCGTGCTCTCAGCGAGTTGCGCAAATTCTAGAGAGCAAAGCTCTATCTTAAGGGAACTTAGCGCAAGTGGTTTTATAGCCGACACGTGGCGCTCTCTCAAGAGCGCAACGGCACAGTTTGGAAGTGCAAAGCACTAAGAATCTTTTAGATTCAAGAAGGGAAGTGCAAAGCACTGTTTAATTTCTTGATCTGAATTAGATCAAAGAAAAAATAAGTTTTTTTTTTTTATTTGAAGAACCAGAGGTTCATAAAAGTGCAAAGCACTATTATTATATTTTTTTTTTATTGTTTTTAAAGAACCAGGGGTTCACAAGGAGTGCAAAGCACTGTTTATTATGTAAAGATCATTGATCTTGTTTTTAGACCAATGATCTATTAGAAGGAATTTCTTCTAATCCATGAAGGTTCTTTTTACCTTTTTCTTGAAATCTTCTCAGAGTTCTCTCTGTTTAAAGTTCTTGAGTTCTCAAGAAAAATGTTGATGCCTTTGAATTGAGGCTTAGGGTCCTTTTTATAGTGCTCACAAATTAGTTAAATTTGTTAAAGAGATCTTTCTCTGAGTGATTTGGGGAATTTTCCCCACCGTTGGATCTTTGATCCAAGGGCTTCTGCTTTGCAGAAGAAAATCTTCTTGTTTTAACAAGAACAGAAAAGATTTCTTAAAATCTTAATTTAGTTTGGCGCAGATGCCCCATCTGCACTGACACGTGTCGCGCAGCGCAGAGCGCAGCGCAAGTGCGCTAGCGCATCTGCGCTGACACGTGTCGCGCAGCGCAGAGCGCAGCGCAACTGCGTTAGCGCATCTGCGCTGACACGTGTCGCGCAGCGCAGAGCGCAGCGCAGCTGAAGCATTGCTTCCTTTAAACAGAGCTTTGCTCTGATTGGGTGCTCCTTCTTGGGCGTTGCGCTGACGTATTAGCGCCAGACACGCGGCGCGTTGCGCCCGAGACTTGAAGCGTTGCTTCAAAATTTGAATTTTGAATTCAAACAGAGCTTTGCTCTGATTGGGCGAAACAGTGTCTACCCAGGATTAGACAGGGTGTGACTCCATTTGGGTGATTGTTTTCCGGTTATGCTCAGTTTGCTCAGTTGTTCTTCGGTAAGTTGGTGTGTTTGCATGGAGTTCCTTCATGCGTTGTATCCAATAGAGGCACCCAGTTCGTTAGCCGTCTTTAGCAGAAACTTCAGGAAGTCTTGGGTACTGGTTGAGCTTTAGCGCCGCTTTCCATCCGTAGGCCGATGGTCAGACAGAGCGGACTTTACAGACTCTGGAGGATATGCTTGTGCGTACGTGCTTAATGTTTATTGGCAGTTGGGATCGTCACTTGCCATTGATGGAGTTCTTCTACGATAATTGTTATCAGGAGACATTTCAAATGGCAACTTTCAGGCCTTGTGTGGTAGGTTGTGTCGATCGCCAGTCTGTTTTACTGACTCCGCGAGAGCAGGATTTTTTTGGACCCCAGCTAGTCCAGAGACTTTGGATAGATCCAATTGATTCAGGTCAGGATGAGAGCAGCCCAGTGCAGACAGAAGTCTTATGCCGACAGTCGCTATCGCAGACTTGAGTTCGCAGGGGGAGGTCATGTATTCCTACGGATTTCCGATGAATGGCGTGTTGAGTTTTGGAAAGTTTAGTCCCAGATTGTAGGTCCTTTTGAGATCCTCGAGCAAGTTAGTATCGTTGGCACTTCCTCCCAGATTTTTTTGAGTATTCATCCCGTATTCCTTGTGTTGATACTTGCAAATGCCTTCATGACCTTTCTCACATGATTCAGCACCAGACCATTCGATTGGGACGCGAATTTTTCATTCACCAGCAGCCGATAGTGATAGTGGATCGGCAGGTGGAGAAACTTCGGTCGAAAGTCTTTCCATATGTGGAGGTTTTATTTGGCGTAGCCCGTCTAGTGAGAAGATCACTTAGGAGGCTGCGAGCGAGATATAGGAGTTTTGCACTCATCTCTTTGAATGTTTGCATAGTAAGAATTTTAATTTGGGGACGAATTTTCTTTAAGGGGGAGATTGTAACACCTTAGAATGCGATTAGTGTTAATTAAGCGATAATGCGGGTTTTCTAGGATCCCTTGGATCTTGGAAAGATAGGATCTTTGAGCTTGTGTGGTTAGGTAATGATCTCTATCTGTTATGTAGGTCTTTTTAATATTGCGTAACTTGTTAGTTTCAGTTTAGAACGCGTAAAGTTAGTTTCATGTAAATATCGTATTTTTTAGTGTAGTTTTAGGTTTCAGATGATATGCTATCAAACCAGGTTTTGTTGGAAAAGTTCACATCACAGTGACCTAGTGTAGTGACCTAGGACCCACCATAAAAACCTGAGCCCATTCCCTTTCTTGCAGGCCGTAGATTTATTGTTTCTGGCCGCAATTTGCGGTCAGAGTGGGGGCTGGGAGGTTGTGTTTTGGGCGTAGGGTCTCTGGGGTTGTATATGGTCTCGTGGCACTTGCAACTTTCACCAATTGTTTGTGTAGAAAAATATGGGATCACTTTGCTAGTTTCTAGTGTTTCGATTACGCGCGTTACGTTATCCGACACGGTTCGTGTCTTTGTGTATCTGTTGCTCTTGGGTTGGTTTCGTAGTGTCGCTACGCATGTTAGCCACTAGACGAACACTTGAGAGTATGTTTAGAGTTGGTGCGTCGGTCAAACGTAGTGGATACGTATTATTGGTCGATTGCTAATGTGAACTTGTTATGTTGTTTTATGATCTTAGGGTCGCAGCGGGGACTTCGGACGTTGCGAAAAAGGGAAAGCGAGTGGTTGGCTTTACTTAGCCCAAGATCATTAGTGAGTAGATTTAACATCTACAGGGGAATCACGTTATGCGTCTGGCCTAGATTAAATGATATGATTCTTGATATTAAGTATATTGCATATATAGAGATTGTGTATGAACTTCATTGCATATCATTACTTGATTGTGCATGTGTACCATAGTTGCATATCTCATTTCCTGTTGTATATGGACATGGTATTAGTGAGACACAACACTATTATTGACGGTTCATGTTTCACAAGTACTAATTGTATGCTACACACACTCCGTTAATAATTGCCATGACACGCACAACACCTATACATACGTGATATTGTATTGGTTAGGGACATTTAAACATGATTCTTATTTCCTTTATGCATATGAGATATAGCATACCTGTATACCTACATGCTTACACACATACCTTGCTATGCTATAGCTACACATATACCTGGAGGGTATTGCATCATTATTGACATGTATATACACATACCTTGCTATACCTTGATATAGCTACACATATACATGGATGGTATTGCATCATTATTGACATGTACATACACATACCTTGCTATGCTACGGATACACCTATACCTACATGGTATTACATCATTATTGACAGGTGTATACACATATGAGATATAGCTACATGTACATCATACGTACATACTTACATATACACCCTTATACCTTGCTATAGCTGCATGTTCACCCTTATATGATGTTGAGTTGGATTTTGGAGAAATTAGGAACCGCCTGATATATTTAATAACTTGTTGCATTTAAATAGCGGTTATTCATTTATATGCTCATATTACTGTTTTATGTTGCATATATTATATTTCATGGATTTACGCATTGAGATATGGATTTCATATGATATTTTCTGGATGTTTTACTCCTGATGATATATATCAGTGGTATGGGACGCTGTTATATATGTATATATATATATATATATATATATATATATATATATATCAGTGGTATGGGACGTTGTAATATATATCATCATAATGATCTATGCAAGTATTCTTATTCATTACTTGATGTTTTCTGGATTTGAGGACCGTGGTATTTCATGAAATTATGCATTGTTTGAAAAACCCGGTTTTTCTTGATATGATATTTCCATACGTCCACCATGAGTTTTCTCGGTTCCGAGACTTGTGTTAGATGTCCCATACGAGGAGTGGACGAGACCGTGTGCGGGTACATGGTAGACCCGGTATGGTTCCCCGAGGCAAGAAGATCGCAGGTGATGGCGATGAGCCTGGCAGGCGGGCTAATACCTACTGATGATAGTATTTGGATTCGGCGGTTATCATGAGGATACCGACTGGAGTCATGAGATGTACGGACATGACATCAAAGCCAGTCGTGGTGACGGCGCCTGATAGATGAGTATTTACGTGTCGAAGTTGGACACTAGTTTTAATGATGTTTCGAGTGTCGATACTGGACACTCAGATTCCATGATTTTGATGTGTCGTTGATGGACCCACACACACACACACATACAGGCATATGTTTTCATGAGGTTTCAGGTGTCGATGTTGGACACTCAGGTTCCATGAGACTTACAGGATATGAGGGCTGATCTGAGGATGCGGTGCCTTTGGAATTGGGATTTGAAGTGTCACCGATGGACACTAGTTTCTCCACGATGAGGATTCCGTGTTGATAATATGTTTTATCCCATACTCATTATTTATTGATATGCATTGCTTCATGTATTAGTAGTACCTGATAGAGTACCTTTCATGACTGTTGCATATACATATTGCCATTTATTGCTATCAGCTTGCATGTGATAGATTATCGCAGTACGTGCATACCTGCGATTACCTGCATATGTTATTTACTATTCACGAGTTGGCAACTCACCCCCGTTGTGCCATAGTGTTTTGCAGGTAGTCCCTCAGAGTGGTAGCGGCAGGGCTTTTTCTTATCGTATCATCTTTTGCAGCGGATACCGCTACGGCTGATTGTGTGCAGTTTTGCTAGGTGGGTTTTGCGGTTATCCGATGATGCTCATTTGTATATTCGTTGTATCTAGTACTCTCCATCTACTACTTCATGTATTGACTTAGAGACGAGTTGTGATGACGATATTGTATATTATTTGTGACTTTGGAGGTCTTTTATGCTGTTTCACTTTATATCGTCTTTTTCTTTACTACTACGTCGTATATCTGTTGTGGTGGTTGTTTTCCGCATTTGGGCGTGGATTTGCTCCTGTTTGGGTATGCTTTACTTATATTTTTATGTTGTACCCTTTTTGGGGCTAGTTTTTATAAAGGAGGTGCTGCCAAATTTTAAAGGAAGTAAATTTAGACTTTAAAGATTTTTGATTTGAGATTCCAAAAGTTTTAACAATGTTCTTATCACTTACTACTTTTGATGGTTTGGATTGCTGGGTTTTCGGCTTACTTAAATTGCATTACGCCTGTAGACGTTACGTGGTTTAAGAGACGTCACGTGCCAAATTTCGGGCCGTGACACCTAGAATACTTCATGCAGCCTCGCGTGCATGTCCTTTTTATTTCTGGACACCATTTTCTTTATGATATTCGTCAGGGTCTTGTTGAAAGCCTCAACTTGACCGTTAGCTCGGAGATTATAAACTGAAGAGTATTTCCAATCTATATTATGTTGTTGTGCGAAGCGGCTGATCTTATGGCTCCTGTAGGCCGGCCCATTATCCAAGATGATTCGTCGCGGAGTGCTGATTGTTTTCATTTTTTGCGTATTCTTAATTTTTAATTACCGCAATCAAGACGGTTTCGCTTGGTAGCTAGCCGGTTGAGTACGGGTCGATCCACAGGGAGATGGAATCTTTTTCTTTATGTTTTAATGAGTTAAATCCAAAAGATTTTTAGTTTTGTTGTAAGATCTACTAATGAGATAAAAGATGATAAAGAACTTGTTAGGGTTAGGATTATGTTAGTTCGAGTTAGGAATTTCTCACTTCTTTCAATGCCCTTTTTAATATCGGTGTTAAGGTAATCGGCAACAACGGGGATTAGCACGAGTAGAAAGAAACTTACAAGTATAAGCTAGGCTTTCCATGCTTAGTTTCTTCCTTTTGGTCTTTGTCCGTCCGTTCTTGGCTCTTAGCCCTAACCTCCAGTTAATTCAACCACAACTGTCTAACTATGGAATCACCGCTATCATGTAGGATAGGGTGCCGTAGTGAGCGGATTATGGTTCAATTAAATGGAGTCTGAATTAAGGTGTTGGGCAAAAAAAAGAGTGAGAGAGATTTCCTTCTCTCAAACTTTCCTTCTCCTGTCCTAACAAGTGAGAGATTACTCACCCATTAAAAAGATGAAAACAAAAAGGTAGGTAGAAAGAATTGAGGATTAAGGAAAATTACAACTAGCTATTTGAGACCTCACCTTGGTAAGGATCTTACTCAAGCATCATCGTTGTTTAAAGATAAAGAAAACAGAAGAAGAAAAACAAAAAAAACTACAATAAAATAATACGGCTAAATTAACAAATGAAGAATTGCAAATACTTTAGACATGCAGAATAAAAGAACTCTCTTTTTATTTTTTATCTTTTATTTTTATTAATAAACGCTCATAAACTCGCTACAATAAAGAAAGAACAGAATTAAATTCTAAAAACTAAACTAAAGAAAAGCTTACATTATTTGGCTTTGAGCTCTTTTATTTATAGATAGGAAGGTGAAACCCTAGATTACATTCTGAGCTAAACATGAGATTACAAAACTACCCCAAAAGAGCCAAGTCAACGCGGAGCTAACTGACACCGACACTGCTCAGACGCGGCCGCGGAACCACGGCAGAAGTGCCTATTTGGCCACGGTTCCGCGGCCATTTGGTAGACTTATGGGATCATCTTTTCAGGGCTTCTCCATGTTGCTTTTATCTTCCGTTTAGTACACTTGGTTTCTCAAAAGCTCTTCTGTTCTTTTCCAGATATTCAGCAGTGGACTTTTGCCTTGAGCTCCGCGTTTGAAGTCTTGGATCTTGTGCTGCCCTTGTACTTTGTGCATTGAAGTGACCAACGATTTGCCATGTTGTCTCTTGAACTGGTAGACGGCATCATACGGATGGATAGCGGAGATCAGTATTCATCTGTTGTTGGTCGTAGTCCCGCATTTGTTGCAACTTTTCATGAATTTCACTGTAAAGGGCTGAGAACCTGTAACCTGCACTTATTCAGCAAACGCGGATTAAAAGTACATACCTATATGCAATGTGATTAAGAATGGGCGGTATAAAAATGCAAAAAACTGATATGAACAAGTGCCGAACCGGTAGATGACATGTGTCCTGAAGAAATGGAGGATGTTCTCCGTCTTCACATCCCTTAGTGGCACTGCCTCTGCCCACTTATAGAAGTAATCAGTTGTTTCCAATATGAACCGATGTCCTTTGGATGATACTGGTTCGATGGTCCCGATTATATCGGTTCCCCGCATTTCGAACAGTCAACTAGCCATTGTTGGTTGTGGCGGATTTGGATGCTGGTTGATGAAGTCCCCGTGAATCTAGCACGAGTGACACTGCTTCGCATATTCGAGGCAGTCCTGAATCATCATGGGCCAATAGTAACCCATTCTCTTGATCTTCAACTTCATCTTTGGTCCTGCTTGATGAGAACCGTAGAGTCCATCGTGAGTTTCTTGGACGACCCTCCTTGCTTCCTCCGGTCCCAAGCATCTTAGTCACAAACTGTCGAATGATCTCTTATATAGAGTATCATTGACGAAGGCGAAGGATAGAGCTCGTTTCATGAGCCGATGTCTTGACGACAAGTCTTCGGGTGCTCGATGGGATTTGAAGTAGTCTATGAAGACTTCTCTCCAATCCTTAGCCTTTTCTTCGTCTTCTATTTGGCAGGCTGCCTGTTTAGTCGCTTCTTTTCCTTCAGATGACTCCGGCGATATTTCTGTTGGCACGAGAATCCGGCGGCTTTGCACAATGATTCTTACGTCATCGAGGTTTTCGTCGGCCAGTTCTTTAGCAAGTTTGGCTAATTCATCCGCCTTGCTGTTCTCTGCACGCGGAATGCTTTCCAGAATGTAAGAGGGGATTTGTGTCAACAATTGCTGCACTCTCGTGCTATATTTTACCAACTCTAGTTTGCATGTCTGATAGTCGCCATTTACTTGGCTAACGATTAGCTGGGAATCGCCATATATGACATGGTTTTCGATTCCCATGTCGATAACAATCTCAAGACCCGCTATCAAAGCTTCATACTCAGCCTCGTTGTTTGTCCTCGGTTCTGTTAAGGAAAGGGCGAAACGCATTATTCCTCCTTGCGGGGTCACGAAGATAAAGCCTACCCCAGCTTTGATTATGGGGGTGTTGTGCTTTCACTTCTTCATGGAAGATGTCCCATCAAAATAAAGTTCCCATCAAGAGTCATTTTCTTCGTCCTTTGTGTCGAACGCGTGTTCATCTGGCAATTCGCAATTTAAGGAAGAGTCAGCTAGTATTGGATGTTCAGCGAGAAAGTCGGCGATGGCCTGGCCCTTCACTGCCCTGAGGGGTCGATAGATTATCGAGAAATCCATCAAGAGGAGGGCCTATTTGGCAAGCTTTCCTGTTAGTATGGCTCTTGACATCAAATATTTGAGAGGATCCACCTTTGATATGAGATGGATCTCATGTGCCAAGGCATAATGCCAAAACTTCGCCATCGCGAAGATCAATGCAAGGCAATGCTTTCCATGGGGGAGTAGTTGTTTTCTGCCCTCAGGAGAACTCGACTCACATAGTAGAGAGCTCTCTGCTTGCCATGGTCGTTCTCCTGTGCCCATAGCGCGCCTAAAGAACCTTCAAGGGCTGTTGTGTACATGATGAAGGGCTTTACCTTGACCAGAGCGGTCAGTACCGTCGGGTTCTGTAGGTATTGCTTGATTTCGTCCAGTGCACTTTGAAATTTACAATCCTAAACAAACGGGGTTCCCTTCTTCATTAGATGGCTGTAGGGGCGGAATTTTCCGGAGAGGTTGGCTATGACCGCCGGATATACGCGAGCTTTCCTTGGAGAGACCGCAGTTGTTTGAAAGTTCTTGGCGCAGGCATTTCCACAATCGCCTTGATCTTTGATGGGTCTATTTCGATGCCTCGGTGTCGTATGATGAATCCCAAGAATTTGCCTGAGGAAACTCCAAATGCACATTTTAGAGGATTCATCTTTAAATTGTACTTTCGAAGACGCTGAAACACTATGTTCAGATGTTCCCAGTGCTCCTCGTACGATTTTCTTTTCACCACAAGGTCGTCAATATAGCATTCGACAATCTCATGTATGAGGTCATTGAAGATCTTCGTCATGGCCCTCAGGTAGGTAGCGCCAGTGTTTTTCAGACCGAAGGGCATTACTTTATAGCAGAATATGCCCAGCGGAGTCTGGAGGCAGTATGCTTTCGGTCTTCCAGATGCATCTTTATTTGATTATACCCCGAAGATCCATCCATGAAAGAGAAGACCTCATGAGTGGACGTGTTATCGATCATCAGCTCGGTAACAGGCAGTAGGAAGTCTTCCTTCGGGCAAGCTTTGTTGAGATCCCGAAAGTCCACACAGATGCTGGTGATCCAGTCAGGATATTGAATTTCTTGGATGAATCTGGAGTCTGTTCCCGCCAAAATTTTGGCTCAAAACTTGCCCCCTTATAAAATAATAACAATAAAATAAAAATGAAAATAAAGGGAAAGCTCCACATGCAAAGCATGTAGGTACTGCCTCGGATAGAATCAAATCCTATGATGGCGCCTCACGTGCTCCGCACGCGGGCGCCAATGTGCAAAGCACAAAAAGAAATCTATTAATAAGAGTTAAAAACTCTGAGGCAGCGGCTCACGTGCCTTGCACGAGGGCGCCGGTGCCGAGAGTTAAAAACTCTGAAGCAGCACCTCACGTGCCTTGCACGAGGGCGCCGGCGCCGGGAGTTAAAAACTCTGAGGCAGCGACTCGCGTGCCTTGCACGAGGGCGCGCCGGCGCTGGGAGTTAAAAACTCTGAGGCAGCGCCTCACGTGCCTTGCACGAGGGCGCCCGCGCCAGAACTAAAAGTTCTCTGCCATTGAATCAAAGATCCAACGGAGATGACAAATCATTAAAATACAGAATTAAATTCTGTTGAGGAAATATTCCTCAAAACGAAAATGATTATTCTCTGTAAGACAGAGTACCGTTGGATTAAAAATCCAATGGTGATTAAGAATCACCAAGCTACAGAATAAGCTCTGTATGGAAAAATATTTCCCTAATATTATTAAAAACAAGAAAAATATTTTCTATAAAACAAAAATCCTTGGATCAAAGATCCAACGGTGGATAGAGTCCCCAAATCAATTAAGGATCTCTCAATGAGAGATTTTTTTAACTAAATTAACAAATTTGCCTCCACCATATAAAGACCCCAAGGCTTCAAATCTTGTACAGCGGAACCCCCCCATAAACTTCAAGTTAAAAAAGAAAAGCAAGCAAAAAAAAACTTTAAGAGAGAAGAAAGAAGAAGAACTTTCTTCAAGGTAAATAAAAGTAATAGAGATCAGATAATCTCATCTGCATATCTAAGGGTTTAACCCTCATAAAGAACATAGTTCTTTCCCTGGATCTGAGATCCATGAGACAAGTCTTCCATAAATGAGAATTTAATTCTCATGGGGATGAATTTGTTCTTGGGGATCGAAGATCCATAGAAGAACAGAGAATTGAACTCTTCAGAACATAATACACGAAGAAAAATCAGCGCCAAGCGCCTCACGTGCCCCTCACGTGGGCACTGCTCAATAAAGAGTACTTAGCACTCAGTGGTTGGCGCTCAGCGCCAAGCGCCTCACGTGCCCCTCATGTGGGCGCCGCTTAATAAAGAGTGCTTAGCACTCAGTGGTTGGCGCTCAGCGTCAAGTGCCCCACGTGCCCCTCACATGGGCGCTATTCAACATAAAGTGCTCTGCACTCATAAAACAATGTCCAACGCCTGGCGTCTAGCACCAAGCGCCTCACGTGCTCCACACGTGGGCACCATAAAAAGTGTTAACACTCCATAAAAAACAAAAAAAAGGGAAAAGCGAGATAAAGTGTGGGCATCAGAACCCATATGGATGCTCAGCATCATGGCACAGAAAGGGGACCAAGCCCAAGCAAGTGTTTAACACTTTATTCAAAAATGAAATGACTGGGCTGAGTCCATGTTTGGCCAAACTCCTAATCAACCGAGCACATGGGCTCTTTATTTTCCAGAGTGGTCTTAGTCCCAAACAAGACTACCGAATTTCTGACGAATATTCATTGGTTCCAGGGTACATCTCCCCACACCTCTAATATATGTCGTTCTAATTCTTCAACGTCGTCAGAGAGGTGGCGGGTCCCGATAACCAACAAATCCCTGGACCGCAACGTCCTTAAACTAGCTACGGGCCGTAACGCCCCTAAACTAAAACGATAGAGCCCAAATGCTCTTTTGTTGGATCAAAAATGACCCCAACCCCCCGTTAAGTAGATCTTAGTCCAAGATCGAACTAACGTATCCTTAAAAAACATTTAAGTTGATCTTAATCTCAAACAAGGTTAACGATCCTTAAATAAACCCAAACTCAAATCTAAGAATATACGGATTTGGACTAATCCATGCCCTACGGGCGACAACATAAATTAGTCTCCGTATACAATCCACGGGCAACCAAAAATAAAACAAACACACATGACACGAAGTGATCTTCTGGAGCAGGAGAAAGTGGTTACCGCTACGCGGTAACGTAATTAACTGCAGGGGCTTGCGCCTGCAGGGAAGAGCGTCCCCACAATCAAAAACCCATCGCAAACGAGGGGGAATTTGACGAAGTCTGCTACAACGACCGCATCCGTCCAAACCTCCGATACACGGTGCCATAAATCAGCATGGCATCTTCGGAGAGGTGGACGGATAAATCCAACTAGCATCTGCCCCCAAATTCAAGCAAGATGTATGTCTTCCCGGTTTTCGACGGTGAACAGATTCTGGCACGCCAGGTGGGACCTTTTCCTCTTTCCACTCCACACTTCGTGTGTTGTGTTCATGAATGAATCGCGGTTTAATATGGTTGCCCCTAGATTCGAGGTACTAAGATTTGGTGTCTTGTTCCATGCAAAAAAAAAAGATAACATCGATGGCCTCCAGCTGCGCTAACTGCAACAGCAACTCCCACTCTGTCCCTGCCGGAGGAGTGACCTATGGGCCCCAAGCAGCCTCCATCTTTGCAATACCGGTGGAAAAGGTGATTCAGGCCACCACCGGATTGTTCTTCGGGACCATGCTCCCGCCAATGAGCTTCAATGCTTCAGTGACATCACATGAGGCTCCGAAGAAGTCGATCTTCGATCGGCTTGCAACCACCGCGGCCCCTCTCAATGGGTCATCCAATTCCAACGCCTCAGTATTTAACAGGCTGAGCCTAAGCTCAAGTGGGCCCGCAAAGAGGCTCACCATACCTGAAGGGGTTATCCCGAAGCGGATAGCCATTCCTGTTCCGACAGACGAAGCCGTCAAAAGGGCTTCTCCTGCTAGAGGATCGGTTTTCGCAAGACTGGTCGTTCCAACTCCTGCTGCGGGTGAGGTCGTTACAAGTGCTTCCCCTACTCGAAAGTCGGTCTTCGACAGGTTAGACGTTCCCTCTCAACGGACGTCAGTCTTCGACAGGCTGACACCAACAGCAGCCTCTCATCAAAGCAAGGGGCATAATGAGGTCGCTTCTACAACTGAGGTGATCCCATCTGCAAGACATGCTCGACGTCGCCACTGGCGTCGAGTGAGGAAAGCTGGGGGCAGCTCCCCCTCTGGATTTACCCCACCAGCTCCAATGGTGGAAATTGATGCTGCTGTTCCAACTGGGAACAGCTTCGAGCTGCTCAGGAGAGTGCGCAAAAACTCTCCAACCGCCATATTGAAGAAGTCTCCTCCGCCTGCTGAAAGAATGACAAAGGTGAAGCCGGAACAGCCTTCTCAGTGGCTGTCCTCCAAAATCCGTAGAATCTGGCGGAAGGTCCAAGATTCTGTAATCGACAAAAAATACTCTCGCCGACTTGAGAAAAAGAAGGCTCGGCAAGAGGATGACCATTCCCCTATCATGCAACAGAAGGCCTCGTCCACATGGGTGCCTGCTGCAACAGCCCCCTCAACCTCGACCTCCCACAAAAGGAGAAGGCCGAAGAAGATCCTCATGCCGGCAGCAAATATCAATGGCAATGGACCCATACGACCCAAGTCTAGGGGCATAGTAGTGCACACGGTGTACATGGCTTCCAGTAAAGAGGAAAGCCGTACTTCCGTGGGTCATCGACCACTTACACGGTCTGTGACAAAAGTTCAGGAGAAACAACAAAAGCTCCAGGAGATGTTGACAAGAATGGCCGCACTGACTGGGCAGAAAGAAAGCCCGGAAGCATCGTCTGAGCAGCGCCAGGATCAAGAGACTGATACGGAGTTCTTGCGGAAGGTACTAGAAAGAAAGGATAAAGAAGCCTCGGAGCAAGCCACTAACATGAAGCAGATGGCGCTCCTATTCCAAGATATGGTCGGGATGATGATCCACCCGGACCCTCCAGCCGAAGACCTCCGATATCGTTGAAGACGACAGAGGGGAGACATCAAACCCTCTTCTGGCTCTATCATCAGCTAGAGAAGAAATGATCTCCAAGGCTGCCCTTGATGACTACATATCTCAATAAATACGATCTCATCAGGAAAGTGAAGCGGCTGGTCAAGTCGTCAAAACTGGGCGACCCTATCCAGGCCGGTACAATCAAATTAAGTACCCGCCGGGATATACGATCCCTAAGTTCCACATGTATAAAAGGACGGGCAATCCACACCAGCACGTTGCTCAATTCAGAGCTATATGCGGCAATACTAGAGGCGATGACAAACTATTGCTTCGCCAATTTGTCGGCAGCCTAGTGGAGACGGCATTTGACTAGTATTCGGAGCTTCCGAATGACTCCATCAAAACATTTACAGAAATGGAGCTACTGTTTATGCAACGGTTCGCAAGCGCTAGCGAGCGCACCCCGATCACGGCGTTAATCAATGCCAGAGTGAAGCCATGAGAGACCTGGGTTCAATACGCAATTCGATGGCGTAACATATGGTCAAAATGCGAACAACGCATAGAAGAAGCGCCTGCCTTGGGCATGTTCGTGGGAACCCTTGATCCCCAAGCAACTATATCCCAGTTTATGATGTTCTTCAAGCCGACCACCTTCCAGGCCCTTATTGACAAACTGGCCCAAATGGACCAGATGGGTCATAGGCCGTCCTCTTCAAAGACAGATCTTCGGAATGAAAAGGGAAAAGGGAAAGTGACCTTCGTCGCTAACGCTCAACAACAACCGAGTGACCCGAAAGCAGTAGCTCGCCAAAACAACAAACCAAGATCTCTCGAAGAAAAGTTGAGACGTCCTTACTCGTTTCCCCGGGATAAAACGAGGAGACTATTCGAACTGGTGGTTTGCAACAGGCTCATCACTCTGCCGGATCCGAGACGCCTACTGCAACCGGACGACGTCAACAATCCCAATTACTGCCCCTACCACCGAATAGTGGGCCACCCAATTGAAGATTGCCATGTCTTCAAAAACTGGGTTGAAGACCAATATTAACAGGGCAAGTTCGCGCTGTCCGAAAACTGGAAGGTAAACCCGCCATAACAGCACGCTCCTAAAAAGGTGGATACGCCAGGGGCATCATGCTCATTTATAGAGGAAGCTCCATGGGAAGTTTTCCTCTCGGCTAAAACTAAAAGAATGCTGAAGGATCTTCAAGCGTGTCCGGCCATCAAATGGAAAAGCCCTCTGGAGCCCGAGATTATTGACGGGATGCTAAAACCGAGCCCGACGCCGAAAATTGGTAACAATGGACAAAACATCCAGGCCAAGCCTCCGAAGTCTTCAAAGAAAAAGAAGAAGGCCAAGAAGCCCGTGCAGCTCGATGGAAATCATACGGGTCTACAAAAATACATCGACGCACTGGAGGAATACAACCAAAAGGCACGAACCCCAATCACACTAGAAGAATTCCTCAAGCATATTCTTGAGAACGGAAATAGTGGCATTGATGAAGGAGACGATTCTTCAGAAGAACCCGAGGATTATGTGGCGAGTTGCCACATGATCTCTCACTCGTCAACAAATGGCAAAGAAGCTCCTGACGTAGAGAAACTGGAGGCAGATCCAGAACCAAAATCCATGGAACCGTCAGATGACCTGATCGGCAAGCTGCTGAACGAAGCTCTTTAAAAGAGCAAAGCTGAACGAGAACGTGAAGCGGACATTTACGAAAAGGCCAAGCGTCGGTGTCAGGCTGAAAAAGCTCTGGTAATGAGAAGCCATAAAGTACCTCAACCTGATCGAAGCACCATTGCCACCAGCAAGAGCAGAATCAAGATAAGGAAGCAGTTCACCAAAGCTCTGTCAGTGGGAATGAAGCTGCCACCTTTCAAAGAAAATACTTCCGGGAGTACGTGCCCCGACGAACTAGATGTACATCCAAAATACTACTTGTATCATCGAAGGGTCACACACCCTACCGAAGTGTGCAATGCCTTCAAGAAGTGGTGGCAGGGATGCGTTGCCCACCGACAACACTTCAAGCGAATAAAGCGCAAACCCGTCGGGAGCAGAGAAGCACGACAGATGAGCATAAAGGAACAACTGGTAACTATCATATGGTTGATGCCATCCCAACAAAAGGGAAGTCTCGAGTTCTTACCTTCGGGAGCGATTCGGACGAGGAAATGGCCCTCGGCCCTCTCTTCAAGGAATCCACCTATGGAAAAGAAGAAGAGACAAGGAACTGTGAGAACATTTAGCTGCGTAACCGTACGTTGCCTGAAAAGAATCTCGGACCCTCAAACAAAGGTTTGTGCAAGAAAGACAAGGGGAAGGAAAAAGTCCCTGAAGAGATTGCCCTCGAAAATAGAGCCGTCGAAGAGCTCATAGCCAAGGACCCGTCTAAGAAGAACAAGGTGGATTACAATGTACTGGTACATTTGAGGAAAATACCCTCACAATTGAGTATTCTGGATGCCCTTCTCCTATCTAAAGAGGCACGAGATTCCCTGATCAAGGCGTTACAAGAGCCCGACCAGTTTCAAGCCTTCCTTGCAGAAGAAAAGATGAAGGACGAGTTGGAAGAAGTCCACATGGCTAACGTCACCTTCAGCGATGAAGACCTCCTTCTTAGAATGTGGGAGCATAACCGTCCGCTGTATGTAACCGGGTATTGTCACGATATCAAGATAGGGAAGATCGTGGTCGACAACGGATCCTCCGTCAATCTTCTCAATGTAAAAGTGTTGAAGGAGATTTGCATGAATGTGAAGCACTTGGCTCGGGATAAAATTACCATCTCCGGTTTTGACTCCCAATCATCACAAATTCTCAGGTCCGTAATACTGATATTACGCTTTGGGCTGCTCATCACTGACATCAAGTTCCATGTTATTGACGCCAAGACTTGCTACAACGTTTTGCTCGCCAGGCCTTGGTTACACGAGTACAACGTCATCCCTTCTACACAACATCAGTGTATGAAGTACTTTAAGGACGGCCTCGAATACACAGTTACAGGGGAGCTGAACCCATTCTCCGTAAATGAAGTCTACAAATATGAAAACGCCAAGTACTTCTTACCATACTTCAAAGACATGGACAGATGTTGCAAACCGGAGAACAAACAAAAAGCCATCGCCACTATCCTGATATTTGGGAGTGATACCGAGGAGGATAAAGAGATGGTCTACTCGGGACAACCCTAAGGCAACAGGCCGGACCATCTACTCCTATTCTGGTCTTTAGCAGTGACTCTGAAGATGAGGCCAACACAGTGTTCTCCGTCTACCCGTCAGTGCAGACCTTCGCTGGAGCTGACCAGATTTTACAAATTACCATGGTTCCGCAACGGCATTACAAAGAACTTGATGCACTTAATACGTACATCGTGCAAGAATTGCAGACCTTCTACGTCCCTCCTAAGCAAAGGGGTGAGAAGGCGATCCTTTTCTATCAATCTACGGAGACCAAAGGGGAGAAAGAAGTATGGCACGGTGTTGAACCTGCGCTCGACAGGCTTCAACCAATCCGTCTGCCCAGATACTACGCATAGGGACTGAGAAGGATATTGAGAGGCCAAGACGTACCCTTCAAACAGACTGCTCGACAAGCCCAGTTCTATAAAAAGATTTGGGATGTTCCGGGGACTCAGCGAAATATGCCCAATGGGAGAATGGAGACGACTGGTCTTGGAAACGTTCGAGCCAAGAAATGGGAACGGTTCCATGGCTGCCATATTATAAATGATTCCGGTGGAAAAGAGAATGTCTTTCCAGATAGCCCTGATATTAAAACAGAGCGAAATCCCACCGTACGAATATCAAGTCCGTCATTTGAAGAACAGACTAACAAGCTAATAAGCGAAGCGGGTCAAAAGGTTCGGGATGACCACAGCCAAATGGCCATTTACGAGAAAGCCAGGACGCAACGTCTCATTCAGTAGGCTACAGAGGATGACGATGCCTTTCACCGTCAGCCCGCTGTGCGCTCTCATGATAAGGGGAAAGCCCGATGTAGAGGCAACAACAAGGTGAAGAACGAGAATGACTTTCAAAAACAGCGAAGCGAATCCAAGAAGCCACGCGATCGAGAAAAAGTCAGTGGGAATCCGTCTTTTATGAAGAAGATGAGTCGGGAATATTCATTCTCTCAAGACAAGACAAGGAAGATATTCAACCTTGTCATGAAATATCAAATGATGACGCTCCCGGAGTCTCGGCGCCCCGAACAAATATACGAGGTCCTGTAACGTTTTAGAAATCGTTATGCGAATTTTTTCCGTTTTAGGATAAAATTGTCGGTATTTTTTGTTTTAACCCGACTGTGATCAAACGACCATATAGACTTGCCAGCACCTAGTTTAGCTAAAATAAAGCTAGTGCGCAAGCTTTGGGGGTATATGGGACGTTTTGGTTCAATTTGATTTTTTCCCAATTTAAATATTATTTTAATGTCGTATTTACATTTTGGGAAGTTTCTCCGGAATTGGAATCTTTTCAAATAAATCAAGTTGGGTAAAACAAAACCTTCCATATTATCTAGATATTTGTTTTGTGCAAGGATTTATTGTTTTAAAGAAAAGAAATGAGTGAAGAGGTGGCTTCATGCATGCATATGCATTTATGTGGCATTAATGAGCATTTATCACAAGAATTTGCTAGAAAACCCTACACAATTTCCTCACCTCCTTCATTTTGGCCGAGCCCTTCCCTCTCTCTTCTGCTCTTGATCAATTCCTTTCTATTCTTGCATCAATCCAAGCAAATAAATCTCCAAAAATTCCCAATTAAATCACAAAAATACCTCAAGTCTTGATTCTTGCTCTTTGATCACTTGGAACTAGGAAAGCTTGGACCTTGTGAGCTAAAGTTGATAGGTATAATTCCTAATCTGTTAAATATGAGTTTTTTTATTGTTTAGCTCGTTGGTTATTGTTTAGAACACGTTAGATATCGATTTGTGAAATATCGTTTTGTTAATGTCCTTTTTGAGTCTCTGTGAACTGCTATGACCTGGATTTCGTACAGAAAAATTAAACAAAATTTTAGTGATGTACTAGTGACCCTGGAGCACCCCCTGAGACACGAGACCCACCCCACCGGCACGGGCCGGCGACCCTTTGAAGAATTCCGGCGACGCCGGCTATGGGGGGAGGTGATGGGGTTTGGTTTTTGTGGGTAGTTGTCTGCTGTTGGTTAGGGGTGTTGGGTACTGTTTACTTTTTTAGTATTTACTGTATTAAAAATCTGGGATCATTTTCCTATAATATAGTGTTATGTGTCCGCGCGATACGTTATACGACACGGATCGTGCACTTTGTGTGGTTTTGCTCTTAAGTTTTTTTCGTCGTGTCGCTACGCACGTCAGCCACAATACGAACACTTGAGAGTATGTTTTGTGTTGTTGTGTCGGTTAAATGTATTGTGTGCGTGTTTTGGGTCTATTATTAATATATACTTGCTTTATTGTTTTGATGTGGTAGGTTCGCAGGCGGGGACTTCGGACACTGCTACCAGGGGAAAACGAGTGGTTGGCTTCACTTAGCCAGGAGCATTGGTGAGTAGATTTAACATCTACAGGGGAATCGCCCACATGGCGTTATGCGTCTGGGCTAGAAATGACTTAACTTGTCGCATATTCTATGTCATATTTAGAATTGCGTATTTACCCTACTGCTTAGTAAATTGTTGTGCTTGGACTAGTATCCTTAGGACACTGCACTATTATTGACGGCTCATGTTGCACGAGCACTGATTGTATGACACACACACCGTCAATAATTGCTATGTCACGCACAACCCGTTGATATATAAAATATTGTTTGGTTAGGGACGCTGAGACATTGATTCATATCCCTATATGCACATGACATCTAGCATACCTGTATACCTACATGCTTACACATATGCCTTGACATGCTTACATGCTAGTTACCCATATACCTATATGGTATTGTACCATTGTGATAGGTATATACTCATATGAGACATAGCTACATATACATATACCTGGAGGGTATTATGGATAGGTATAGACACATACCTTACTACAGCTACTTTGACATCATACATACTTACATATGGACACATATATCTTACTATACCGACATCGTTACGCATACCTTGTTATACATGTTCACCTGTCTATATTGTTGCATCTGATTTCGGGGAAATCAGGAACCGCGTGATATATTTAGTAACTTGTTGCAGTTAAATAGTTGTTTTCCTTTATATGCTGATATTACTGTTTCATTTTGCATATATTACATTCATAGATTTCATATGATGTTCTCTGGTATTTTTACTACTATGTATATATAACAGTGGAATGGGACGTTGTTATATATGCCTATACACATATATTAGGGGAATGGGACGCTAATATGTGTGTATTGATTTATGCATTCATACGTAGTCACTACTTGATGTTTTCTGGATTTGAGGACCGTGGTTGTTTCATGAAATTATGCATTATTTGAAAAACCCGGTTTCTCTTGATATGATATTTCTGCAGCCACCATGAGTTTTATCGGTTCTGATTATATACCCGATTCGAGGAGCGGGGGGCACCGTCTGTGGGTACATGGTGGGGCCCGGAGGTACCCTAGGGCAAGAATCTCAGTGAGGAGATGAGTTAGTGGGGGAACCATACCATCCGGTGACATTACCTATGACTCGGCGGTTATCGTAGGGATACCGACGGGAGTCATGTACGTATGGATACGTCGAGAGACGGGGGTCAGAGCTAGGCACTTGGGCTGTTCGATACAGCGTATGATACCTACCTATCAGGGGGCCAGTCGTGGTGACAGCACCTGATAGATCAGTATTTCTGTGTCGATACTTGACACTTGTTTCATGATATTTTGGGTGTCGATGTTAGACACTCACCTTATATGAAACTTACTTGATACTGATATTGTACACACAGGATATGTGGGATATACTGATATTGTACATACATGATATGTGAAATCTACTTGATGTTGGACATTCGGGATATATGAGATTTACATGATATGAGAGCCAATTTGGGGGCTGATTTGTGGAAATTAGGAATTTGATTGTCTTGTTGGATTTTGGTCCTACCACGAGGTTGGGATTTCCGTGGAAATGACATGTTTTATTCCATACTCCACATTTATTGTTTATGCATTGTTTCATATATTATTTGTACCTGATAGAGTACTTTACATGTTTATTGCATACCGATTGTCATATTATTGTTTCATGTATTAGTAATACCTGCTAGCGTACCTTTCATGATTGATGCATTACATATGACCATTCATTGCTATTAAATGCTTATGTTAGATTCGCGTTGTACGTGTATACTCGCGATTACCTGCATATATTATTTTACTATTCACGAGTTGGCAACTCACCCCCGTTGTGCCACAGTATTCGCAGGTGTTCCTCAGGATAGTCAGAGGCAGGGCTATTTTCATCCATCGTATCATCTTTGTTGCGGATACCACTTCGCCTGACGGTGTGCAGTTTTGCTTAGGTAGGTTTTGCGGTTATCCAATGTTGCCTGTTGTATATTCGTTGTATCATGTACTCTCCATCTACCATTATATTGTATGACTTAGAGACTTGATGAGAGGACGATATTGTATATTATTTTGTGACTTGGAGGCTTTTATGCAGTTTTATTTATATCGTCTCTATCTTCGCTACGGCGTCGTATATCTGTTGTGGTGGTTGTTTTCCGCCTTTTGGCGTGGATTTGCTCCCGTTGGGGATGCTTTACTTTATATTTATGTTGTACCCATTTTGGGGGCCTGTTTTACAAAGGAGGTGCTGCCAAAATTTTAAGGAATAAAAGTGAGACTTTAAAGAATTTGGGTTGTGATTTCAAAGGTTTTGAAAATACTATTATCACTTTCTTATTATTTTTTATGGTTTAGATTTATGGGTTTTGGCTTTCTTTTACTGCGTTACGCCTGTAGACGTTGCGTAGTATTAGGGCCGTCACGTGCCAATTTTAGGTCGTGACAAGTCCGTCACCCGGCTTATTGCTCCTATCACCGAGCGATAGGACATCCTCTTGAAGACTACTTCACCTTCAAAAACTGGGTTGAAGACCAGTATCAGTAAGGCAAGTTTGCTCTATCTGACAGCTGGTGGCTAACCCCGCCACAAAAGCATAAGCCAAAAGCAATCTATAGGGTGAGAATGGAACCAGAGTAACATCGAGCTTGGAAACGAACTCGTACCTGTCATGTGATAACATTCTCAAAGAAGGAGGAGCATGAGGATATGGAAGACCTCTCCCATTGGTTTGCAAATAAAGATGAAGACAAGGTGATCTCAGAATTTCCACTGGCACCAAAGGAGCTGGAAGATGGGATACATACCACGGCGGACAACCTGAAAAAAATCAGCTTGGGGACGGTAGACGAGCCAAGGCCAACGTTCATCAGTGAGCTGCTGTCTGAGAAACAGGTGGCTACGTTAAAAGACGTGCTTATGCAGTATAAAGACTGTTTCGCATGGAACTATTCCGAGATACCAGGATTAGATCTAAAGATAGCCGTGCATAAACTGGCAATATCACCGGATGTCAAGCCAGTTAAACAAGCACCAAGAAGAATGCGGCTCGAACTTGAGATGAGTATCAATGCCGAAGTCAAGAAGCTAATCGACTCCGGCTTCATCCAAGAAGTTCAATACCCTGACTGGATTGCCAATATCGTTTCGGTAATGAATAAAAATGGGACAGTACGCATCTGCGTAGATTTTCGGGATCTCAACAAAGCTTGCCCGAAGGATGACTTCCCAGTACCGGTTACCGAACTGATGATCGATAACACGTCCAATCACGAGGTCTTCTCCTTCATGGATGGATCTTCAGGCTACAGTCAAATAAAAATGCATCCTGAAGACCAAAAGCACACTTCTTTCCGGACTCCGCTGGGCATATTCTGCTACAAAGTGATGCCTTTCGGTCTGAAGAACGCTGGCGCCACCTGCCAGAGAGCCATGAAAAAGATCTTCGATGACCTCATACATGAGATTTGTAAGTCCATGCTACCTCTCCCGATACTTTCGGGCATGCGGAATTTGGTGAAAAACAATTTTCTAGAGGCGGTAACATGGACTCAAAATCGGATCTTTGTTAAACATCTAACTAACAACCTAACTAGGAGTTGTTAACTACTCGGTTAGGGGGTTATACCTTTCTTTCTTGAACTCCTTCGTCTTCTACACTTGATGGTTGTCCGGATCGGCTTCACCCCGTCGTCTCCTTGCGCCGAAGATCGATCCACCTGAAAGCTTCTACCTTTGGCTTCTTCTTCGAGCTTTGAAGAAACTAGTTCACTCGGTTTGCTAAACCTTGTGAACTAGAGTGAGTAGAGGATAGTGTGTTGGGATTTTTCTCTATGGTTCTTGATTCTCAACACATGAGACAAGTGAACCATAGACTAAAGAGAGGGAGAGCAAGAGGAAGAGGATGAGAGCTCAAGATCAAGAGAGAGAATGAAAATGATAGAATGAGAAAGACTTTTCTCTCTTGGCTCTCATAATCCAAAGCCATCATAATAAAACATAGCAATCAAGTATTATGTGATGGTTTAAGTTACAATAGCCATATCATTTCATGCACTCATTTTTCACAAGAGAACAAGCAAGCAAAAAGTCTTTGCTATGAAATGATAGCCATTGTCATCATGATGGTCAACTAGTCCAACCTAGTCAACCGGTCAACAAAGTCAACAAAGTCAACCCCTCAACAACCATGTCACCATAATACTTAATTAATATTATTGTTAATCATATATCATATTCTCATTAGGGTTTACCAAAAAGTCAATGGTCAACAGTCAACAGTCAACAACCCTAATGAGAATCCTCTGCCTCTGTCTCTCCGTCAACTGTGCATACACACCCGCATCCGCGTTCCGAGGAACACGAATACATACGAGATAAAATCAATCCCAAAACGTACACTAGGATCTGGCTTAAACCAAAGCCCGCTAGTGTTAACTGTCCGGACACTGTACGTGCACAAGTGCACGGATGTGACCGAACCCTGTCGCAAAACCATGCGACCTCTACTCTTTTGCCTAAAGGCGAATAGCTTTCTGTGTGGGACTCTAAAGACTCGACACTACGCTGGCAGTGGGTTTAACCACAGACCACAAGCGGCACTAGCTGTGCGTAACGGTCCCCAGGTAGATACCGACAAGAAGACTGACGAGGTGAAACCCATCTGAACTCCTACTGAGCCTGAATGTGACAGTCTCCGTACAGTCCGGTCTGTTCGTCTGATACATCGCATGGCGGGCCTAGGGGCGGTAAACGTCAGTCCCCTAATAGCGGTACAAGTCGTGTCGGAGTGAAGCCCAAAACACCCTGAGAAAACACTGGAAGCCTACCAGTATATCTCGCTTGCCCTGGACAGGGACTACTCGTGTAATGGCTCTCCTAGACACAGCGCGATGTCAACCCCCAATACCGGGAGAGACGAATCCTGTCTAACCGTCACTGCCTCCAAGTGCTTCGGGACTACACCCAACTACTACCTATTTGCACGACTCCTTTGAGCCGTGGTAGGGTAGTAATCAAAGTACAGTGGGAACACACTCGAAGCGAAGTGACAGTGTCAAGTCAGCGGACTAAGCTGTACTCATGTCACCTGGGAACTGATAACTGACGATAGGTATAATACCAACCAGTCAGTTCCCGACGAGTCCTATCCAGTGTACTCATAACCTAACGAGCACCCGCATACTATCTCCAGTACGACGTACTGATGGCTGTGGGACAGACCATCTCCCACTCTGGGATGAGAAGCGCATACGCTAGTCTACTCCGGAGTATCGATGCCCTGTCTCGATAGTCCTGCGACTAGGGACCTACATAAGGATGTGCTTATAGATTACCCAGCCCCCACTAGTGTGACTGCCATCGCAACGCTGGTAATCAAGCAAAGATCCTAAGGGCTCCACTAATGTGTATAGGTGATATACTAAAATAAACACATGTACACATTGAAGTAGAAACAAACCAAGTAGCATACTACTATTTTGAGCAAGATTGTATATACAAGGTGAATATCCCAAGCTTCCATTAAGTAATATACAAACTAGTATGATACAGTAATGGCCTCTAGGGCATATACACTAACAATCTCCCACTTGCACTAAGGCCATGTACTGGCGTATCGAAGACCTATCATCTCGATCAGCCGCTCGAACTGAGTCTGGGGCAAGGCCTTGGTGAATGGATCTGCAGTGTTATCTTCTGAAGCGACCCTCCGAACCTCGATCTCCTGGCGATCCACGATCTCCCTGATCAGGTGATACCGCCTCAAGATGTGTCTGGATCTCTGATGGGACCTGGGTTCCTTCGCTAAAGCTATAGCCCTATTGTTGTCGCAATACAGAGGTATTGAATCAACAATGGACGGAACCACCTGAAGTTCTTTCAAGAACTTCCTCATCCAGACAGCTTCTTTTGCGGCATCAGATGCAACGATGTATTCCGCTTCCATCGTCGAGTCTGCAACGGTTTCCTGTTTGGAACTCTTCCAACACACCGCCCCTCCATTGAGGGTAAAGACAAAACCCGACATGGACTTGGAATCATCCTTGTCACTCTGGAAGCTGAAGTCAGCAAAGGCCTCGATCTGGAGGTCTTTTCCGCCATACACCAAGAACATCTCCTTAGTCCTTCTCAGGTACTTGAGAATGTTCTTTACCGCTATCCAGTGTTTCTCCCCAGGGTTTGACTGATACCGGCTTACCACACTCAGTGCATAAGCTACATCCGGTCTGGTACACAACATCGCATACATTATAGAGCCTACTGCAGAAGCGTAGGGTATAATAGACATGCGATCCCTCTCCAAATCAGTCTTGGGAGACATCTCTTTAGAGAGGGTGATCCCGTGACAAGCCGGTAGATTACCGCGCTTGGAATCTTCCATACTGAATCTTTTCAGTATGGTGTCGATGTACCTGGACTGTGAATGTCCTAATATCCTCTTGGATCTATCACGATGGATCCGGATCCCCAGGATGTATGAGGAATCACCCAGGTCTTTCATGGAGAACCTGTGTGACAAGAACCCCTTGACAGATTGTAGCATAGGAATGTCATTTCCTATTAAGAGAATGCCATCCACGTATAAAATGAGGAATACTACAGTTCTCGCTACAAATCTACTATAGATGCATGGTTCATCTGGATTTTTGATAAAGCTAAATTCCTTGACCGTCTCATCAAAACAGATGTTCCAACTCCGCGATGCCTGCTTTAGTCCGTAAATGGACTTAAGCAACTTGCACACCTTTCCGCTGCTCCCACTCTGAATGAAACCCTCTGGCTGGTCCATATAGACACACTCCTCTAAATTTCCATTTAGAAAAGCGGTCTTTACGTCCATCTGCCAAATCTCATAATCGTGGAAGGCAGCAATGGCAAGAAGAATCCGAATGGATTTCAGCATAGCTACTGGAGAAAAGGTCTCGTCATAGTCCAAACCAGGTCTTTGACGAAAACCCTTTGCAACCAGTCTAGCTTTATAGGTCTCAACCTGTCCATCTACACCAATCTTCCTTTTGAAGATCCACTTGCATCCTATGGGTTTTACCCCGTCTGGAGCAACGTCCAACGTCCATACTTTGTTGGTGTACATGGACTCCATTTCGGTCCGCATTGCATCCAGCCATTTTACCGAGTCAACGCTCTGAACGGCCTGCTGGAAGCTAGTAGGCTCATCATAATCTATGATGCAATCCTCTCTATCCCCGTCTATGAGAAAACCGTAGTATCTCTCGGGCGGATGAGACTGCCTACTACTCCTGCGGAGCGGCGTAGGAATGTCCTGTTCTTTTGAACCCTCTGGTTCTACTAAGCTTTCAGTAATAGCTCGTGGTTCTGGAATTTCTTCCTGTTCTACCGTGCTCCCACTAATTTCCTTTTCTAAGAACTGGTGTTCTAGAAAGTGGGCATGACGAGAAACAAAAACCTTTTGTTCCTCTTCGCGGTAGAAGAAATATCCCTTGGAGTTCTTTGGATATCCCACGAACTTGCACTGTACTGAGCGTGCCTCGAGCTTGTCCGTATGCTGCTTTTTGACAAAAGCTGGACTTCCCCATGTCTTAATGTGATTAAGATAGGGTCTCTTCTCACACCACATCTCATATGGTGTAGTAGGCACAGTCTTAGTGGGAACTCGGTTCAAAAGGTATGCAGCTGATTCTAGCGCATACCCCCAGAATGATCGTGGTAACTCAGCGTTACTCATCATGGACCGTACCATATCCAATAGGGTTCGGTTCCGTCTCTCCGATACACCGTTATGTTGCGGAGTGTATGGAGGAGTAAGCTGAGAGAGAATTCCGTTCTCTTTTAAATAGTCCAGGAACTCGGCACTCAAGTATTCACCACCTCGATCCAATCTTAGAATCTTGATACTTTTGCCGGTTTGTTTTTCTACTTCATTCTTATATTCCTGGAATTTTCCAAAGGTTTCGGACTTATGTTTCATTAAGAAGACATAACCGTACTTTGAAAAGTCATCCGTAAAAGTAATGAAGTAAGAATAACCGCTTCGCGCAAGTGTAGACATTAGACCGCACACGTCGCTGTGTACGAGTCCCAAGAGCTCGCTCGCTCTTACTCCGTGTCCAGTGAACGGAGTCTTTGTCATCTTTCCTTTGAGACAGGATTGACAAGTGGCATACGATTGATATTCAAACGGATTCAAATATCCTTCTGTATGTAACTTCGTCAACCTTCTCTCATTGATGTGACCCAGTCTACAATGCCATAAGAAAGTCTGATTGATTTCTGGAGACTTTCTTTTGTGTGTATTCTGGATATTGAAAATCTGTGGTTGGTTTAATACGTATATACCATTGCTTAATGTACCTGACCCAATCAGAACTTGATTAAGGTGAATGTTTACAACATTACTTACAAACGCAAATTCATAACCTTCTTTAGAAGTCAAAGATACAGAAATGATATTACAAGTTGCGTTGGGTACAAAAAAGCAATTACGCAAAACCAAAACATGTCCATCTGACATTCCCAGGTGATAGTCCCCCACGGCCTTAGCATCCATGCTAGCTCCGTTTGCAACTTTGAGGGTCATGTCACCTGCCTTCAAAAACCTACGGTTTCTCAACGCCTGCAAAGAATTACAGATATGAGATCCTGATCCGGTATCCAATACCCAGGAAGTAGAGTTTATTGAAAGACAGTTATCAATAACATACACACCTGAAGCTGAAGCCGCAACCTGCTTCAGTTCCTGTGTTCTGGCCTTCCAAGCCCTGCAATCATTCTTCCAGTGTCCCTTCTTATGACAATAGAAGCATTCTTCTTTATCCACAAGCTGCCCCGCTTTCTTTGTTGCTTTTGCTTTTCCTTTTCCCTTCGTATCCACTTTACTAACACCGCCCCTTGGTTTGGCGGGGGCTTTCTTCTTCTTTCCCTTGGCTTTCGCCTTGGACCTAGAAGAGGAAGATCCTCCTACAAACAAAGTGGATGTTTCCCTACCTTTCTGTAGGGTGCCCTCTGCGCTCCTCAGCATGTTGAGGAGTTCTGAAAGTTCAACTTCCTTTTCTTGTAAGTTGAAGTTCAGGATAAACTGGGCGTAAGTGAAAGGAAGGGACTGGAGAATCAAGTCCGTATAGAGCTCATTCTCCAACGTGGTCCCAAGGTCCGCGAGCTCTTCTATGTAGCCAATCATCTTAAGCACGTGTTCCGCTACCGATGATCCGACGGCCAACCTTGCCGAAAATAACTTCTTCGACACTTCATATCTTGCGATACGAGACTGCTCTCCATACAGTTCTTTTGTATGGAGAAATATGGATTCGAGGTCCATATTCTCGTGCCTCCTCTGATGTTCGTTGTCCATAGAGGCAAGCACGAGGTACCTGGCCTTCGCGCAATCGATCTCTCAAGTCTTACGGATTTCCTTATCCGCGACGCTGGAGGTGGGACCTGGGACAGAGGGAGCTTTGGTGGTAAGAAGATACCCCAGCTTGTCGTAAGTGATTGCCATTTTGACATTCCTGAGCCAATCTTTGTAGTTTGGCCCTGTCAGTATGTTTTTATCTAGAAGTAACTTAAGTCTAGTCATGTCGATTGGTCGCTGCAATAAGGAGAGAGAGAAGAAACACTCAGCATGATGCTCTTGCAAGTTTAGAATGGTTTTTAGTTTGTCTAAACAGGATGGCTCCCACTGTTTCTCGAATCCCTCCTCAAACCAAAAAGGAAGAATTAGTCAGGATCAATCTCACCATACAATACTTGCTTAACCGTTCAGCCAGGCTAGTGTCGGTACTTCGAGGGAGGTTTTCCAACGCTTTCGTGAAGTTCCTTAATTTAAGAACCTCTTTTCCCTGGGGGCGTAGCGCCGTTAACACCTTTCTAGACACCTACTAGGTTTATAGCATTGATCGTTAAGTGAGAAATTTCCCGAGGAGTAGCATATACTCACAGTAGGATCGGGATCCAAATATCATCGCGTGACGAAACTGAAGGAATCCTACCAGAATCATCATACTCCAAATGGTATGCAACACTTAGCAAGTTTCAGTTCTTTTGAAACTCCCGATGTGGATTTTTGCCCCATGCTCTTATGACCTTGACTTTGGCCAAAATATCATAAGTCACATGTCAAGTTCTACCCGTCATTCTCCAGGTTAATTTGGATCCACCCGTACCTACCCTTGACTTTGGCCAAAATGGCAGTACGACTGTCCCAAACCAATGCATCTATCTATGCTACACATGAATACCCAATAGCTACCAATCACTGTGCCTTGACTTTGGCCAACATACATAGCTTGAATACTATTGACTTATTCATGTGAAACGACGGAGGGCTACGAATGGTTTTGGCAAAACCGTGAACGTAGTGAACTTGATATAATCGATGGAACGAGATAGATTTTAAAAGGAGTGGCTCAAGCTCCGCATTTAAAAGTTGGTTTTGAAAAGAACCGAGTGGTTTTTCGAAAGTGTTCCAACGATTTTTACTTGGTTTATTTTCTTGCATTAGTTCTTTTAATGCGTGATATTCTTGCATTAGTTCTTTTAATGCGTCCCATCATTTAATCCTACCATTGCAGAAAACAACCAAAATATGACGTACGCTTATGCCATTCGCATTCGCCACGAGGCCCCGTCATTACCCGTTAGGTTACTTAACTAACGACAGAGCGGGGGCTGGGCTAGCGCGGCTGTAAAACATAAGCAACGCCTAAATAATATCATATATAGATATACATTGCAATGATAGCCATTTCAGATCACAGATGAACACATTGGATATACTAGGAATCCGCAAGTCGTACGAGCCTGTAACGAAAAGCAGATTACACGGTCGCGGTGAATAGCCAATACCCTACCCAAGACCCCTACGGGTGCGGCAAACTACCCGCCAAGTACCCGAAGCGAAGCAACCTCCCTCAACTCCGTGAGTAGGCCACTCGGCACTTCAGGATACCCGGTAGTTTGTGCACCCCTCCATAGGTCTATCCTAGGAGCAAAAACAGTAAAAAGAAATTATACAATGACGGCTACAACCCCGACCCGGTTGTGCGGCCATATAAATAATTATTACAACAATTTACAAATTTACATGAATTGAAAGAAAAGAAAACTCTCGTCTCACAACCCCCGGCTATTCACCCGCGACAATCCAATGAATTCATATACACAAACCAATAACATTACAGATCACAGATTTGTATAACTCCCACTAATCGACATATAGCGATTAGCAGACGTTCAATACAAATATCACATCACAGATAAAAACCCGTCAGCTTAAGTCTTTAGAAACTCGATCAAAATACGGTTTTTAAAGCCCCAAAAACAAATTTTTCTTTCTGGAAAATCTGGGCTGAAAAAACATATACCAAAATTCCCAAAATACCCCATAGAACAAACTGCAATGAAGAAAATCCACAGAGGAGTTATATTGGCCGCGGAACCGCGGCAATAGCAAGCTATTGCCGCATTTCCGCGGCGCTTTGATGAGATCTCCAGCTCGTTTTTCTTCAGTGCACTATAAAAACCCTGAGTCGATTTTTGAAGCATGATTTATTACTTTTACAGAACTTAAAAAATCGACAGCAAGTATGAATTCCGGGTTCATTTCGGGACTTTTTCTCCGATCGAATTTCTAGTTACTATGCTAACATGTTAGTTTGTTTAACTAGGCTCTGATACCACTGTAAGTCCATGCTACCTCTCCCGGTACTTTCGGGCATGCGGAATTTGGTGAAAAACAATTTTCTAGAGGCGGTAACATGGACTCAAAACCGGATCTTTGTTAAACATCTAACTAATAACCTAACTAGGAGTTGTTAACTACTCGGTTAGGGGGTTATACCTTTCTTTCTTGAACTCCTTCGTCTTCTACACTTGATGGTTGTCCGGATCGGCTTCACCCCGTCGTCTCCTTGCGCCGAAGATCGATCCACCTGAAAGCTTCTACCTTTGGCTTCTTCTTCGAGCTTTGAAGAAACTAGTTCACTCGGTTTGCTAAACCTTGTGAACTAGAGTGAGTAAAGGATAGTGTGTTGGGATTTTTCTCTATGGTTCTTGGTTCCCAACATATGAGACAAGTGAACCATAGACTAAAGAGAAGGAGAGCAAGAGGAAGAGGATGAGAGCTCAAGAACAAGAGAGAGAATTAAAATGATAGAATGAGAAAGACTTTTCTCTCTTGGCTCTCATAATCCAAAGCCATCATAACAAAACATAGCAATCAAGTATTATGTGATGGTTTAAGCTACAATAGCCATATCATTTCATGCACTCATTTTTCACAAGAGAACAAGCAAGCAAAAATTCTTTGCCATGAAATGATAGCCATTGTCATCATGATGGTCAACTAGTCCAACCTAGTCAACCGGTCAACAAAGTCAACAAAGTCAACCCCTCAACAACCATGTCACCATAATACTTAATTAATATTATTGTTAATCATATATCATATTCTCATTAGGGTTTACCAAAAAGTCAATGGTCAACAGTCAACAGTCAACAACCCTAATGAGAATCCTCTGCCTCTGTCTCTCCGTCAACTGTGCATACACACCCGCATCCGCGTTCCGAGGAACACGAATACATACGAGATAAAATCAATCCCAAAACGTACACTAGGATCTGGCTTAAACCAAAGCCCGCTAGTGTTAACTGTCCGGACACTGTACGTGCACAAGTGCACGGATGTGACCGAACCCTGTCGCAAAACCATGCGACCTGTCGCAAAACCATGCGACCTCTACTCTTTTGCCTAAAGGCGAATAGCTTTCTGTGTGGGACTCTAAAGACTCGACACTACGCTGGCAGTGGGTTTAACCACAGACCGCAAGCGGCACTAGCTGTGCGTAACGGTCCCCAGGTAGATGCCGACAAGAAGACTGACGAGGTGAAACCCATCTGAACTCCTACTGAGCCTGAATATGACAGTCTCCGTACAGTCCGGTCTGTTCGTCTGATACATCTCATGGCGGGCCTAGGGGGCGGTAAACGTCAGTCCCCTAATAGCGGTACAAGTCGTGTCGGAGTGAAGCCCAAAACACCCTGAGAAAACACTGGAAGCCTACCAGTATATCTCGCTTGCCCTGTCCAGGGACTACTCGTGTAATGGCTCTCCTAGACACAGCGCGATGTCAACCCCCAATACCGGGAGAGACGAATCCTGTCTAACCGTCACTGCCTCCAAGTGCTTCGGGACTGCACCCAACTACTACCTGTTTGCACGACTCCTTTGAGCCGTGGTAGGGTAGTAATCAAAGTACAGTGGGAACACACTCAAGGCGAAGTGACAGTGTCAAGTCAGCGGACTAAGCTGTAATCATGTCACCTGGGAACTGATAACTGACGATAGGTATAATACCAACCGGTCAGTTCCCGACGAGTCCTGTCCAGTGTACTCGTAACCCAACGAGCACCCGCATACTATCTCCAGTACGACGTACTGATGGCTGTGGGACAGACCATCTCCCACTCTGGGATGAGAAGCGCATAGCTAGTCTACTCCGGAGTATCGATGCCCTGTCTCGATAGTCCTGCGACTAGGGACCTGCATAAGGATGTGCTTATAGATTACCCAGCCCCCACTAGTGTGACTGCCATCGCAACGCTGGTAATCAAGCAAAGATCCTAAGGGCTCCACTAATGTGTATATGTGATATACTAAAATAAACACATGTACACATTGAAGTAGAAACAAACCAAGTAGCATACTACTATTTTGAGCAAGATTGTATATACAAGGTGAATATCCCAAGCTTCTATTAAGTAATATACAAACTAGTATGATACAGTAATGGCCTCTAGGGCATATACACTAACAAGATTGTCTAATGTTATATCGACGACCTCGTGGTGAAAAGCAAATCGTACGAGGAGCACTGGGAGCATCTGAAGATAATGTTCCAGCGCCTTCGGAAGTACAACCTAAAGATGAACCCACGGAAATGCGCGTTTGGAGTTTCCTCAGGCAAATTCCTAGGATTCATCGTATGACACTGAGGCATCGAAATAGACCCATCAAAGATTAAGGCAGTTATGGAAATGCCCGCGCCAAGAACTCTCAAACAACTGCGGTCTCTTCAAGGAAAGCTCGCGTATATCCGGCGGTTCATAGCTAACCTCTCTGGCAAATGCCGTCCCTACAGTCATATAATGAAGAAGGGGACCCCATTCGTTTGGGATCGTAAATGCCAAAGTGCACTGGACGAAATCAAGCAATATCTGCAGAACCGCCGGTACTGATCGCTCCAGTTAAGGGAAAACCCCTCATCCTGTACACGACAACACTTGAAGGTTCTTTAGGCGTGCTATGGGCACAGGAGAGCGATTAGGGAAAGGAGAGAGCTCTCTACTATTTAAATCGAGTCCTCCTAGGGGCAGAAAACAACTACTCCCCAATCGAAAAGCATTGCAATCGAAAAGCATTGCCTGGCATTAATTTTCGCGGTAACGAAGCTCCGACATTACGCCTTGGCACATGAGGTCCATCTCATATCAAAGGTGGACCCTCTCAAATATTTGATGGCAAGAGCCATACTAACGGGAAGGCTTTCTAAATGGGCCCTCCTCTTAATGGAGTTCTCGATAGTATATCGACCCCTCAAGGCAATAAAAGACCAGGCCATCGCTGACTTTCTCGTTGAGCATCCGATACCAGCTAATTCTCCCTTAAACTGTGAGTTGCCGGACGGACACGCGTTTGACGCAATCGACGGGGAGAAAGAAGGGAGTAATACCCAATGAGAACTCTACTTCGATGGGGCATCATCTATGAAGAGGCGGAAGCAAAGCACCCCCATAATCAAAGCCGGAGTAGGCCTTATCTTTGTGACTCCACAAGAAGGGATAATGCGTTTTGCCCTTTCCTTAATGAAGCCAAGAACAAACAACGAAGCGGAATATGAAGCTTTGATAGCAGGTCTCGAGATCGCCATTAACATGGGAATCAAGAACCACCTCATATATGGAGACTCCCAGCTGGTCGTTAGCCAAGTAAATGGCGACTATCAGACGTGTAAACCAGAACTGGTAAAATATGGCAAAAGAGTGCAACAATTGCTATCTCAAATCCCCTCCTACGTCCTGGAAAGCATAACACAAGTGGAAAATAGCAAGACAGATGCGTTAGCTAAAATCGCTAAAGAGCTGGCTGATGAAAACCTCGATGACGTAAGGATCATTGTGCAAAGCCGCCGGATTCTCACGCCAGCAGAAGTGTCTCTGGAGTCGTCTAAAGAAAAGGAAGCGGCCGAACAAATGGCATTCCAATAAGAGGATTGGAGAGAAGTCTTTATAGACTACTTCAAATCTTATCATACGCCCGAAGACGCATCGTCAAGACATCAGCTCATGAAACGAGCCCTATCCTTCGCCTTCGTCAATGATACTCTATATAAGAGATCGTTTGACGGTTTGTAGCTAACATGCTTAGGACCGGAAGAGGCAAGGAGAGTCGTCCAAGAAACTCACAACGGACTCTGTGGTTCCCATCAAGCTGGGCCAAAGATGAAGTTAAAAATCAAGAGAATGGGTTACTATTGGCCCGCAATAATTCAGGACTGTCTTGAAAATGCAAAGCAGTATCACTCGTGCCAAATTCATGGGGACTTCATCCACCAGCATCCGAATCTGCTACACCCAACATTGGCTAGCTGGCCATTCGAAATGTGGGGAACCGATATAATCGTGCCCATCGAACCAGCATCATCCAAGGGACATCGGTTTATACTGGCGACAACCGATTACTTATCTAAGTGGGCAGAAGCAATACCGCTAAAAGAGATGAAGACGGAGAACATCCTCCATTTCTTCAGGACACATGTCATCTACCGGTTCGGCACTCCGCGACGGATTATCTCGGATAACGGGCCCGCCTGTAGAAGCCATAAGATCAGCCACTTCGCACAGCAATATAAAATAGATTGGAGATACTCTACAGTATATAACCCCCGAGCTAACGGTCTGGCTGAGGCTTTCAACAATACCTTGATGAAGATCATAAAGAATACGGTGTCCAGAAACAGAAAGGATTGGCACGAGATATTGCATGAAGCTCTCTGGGCTTATCGGGCCACGTTCAAGACAGCCACGAATACAACGCCATTCGCGTTGGTATTTAGAACGGAAGCAGTTCTCCCCTTGGAGATAGAACTACCCTCTTTATGAGTGGCAGTCCAACATGAGCTGACGGATGAAGAAAATGCCCACCTTCGACTTGAAGAGCTTGATGCCCTCGATGAAACCCGTCTCATTGGCGCAGCAAAACCTAGAAGCATACAAAGCAAGGATGACGCGCTCATATGAAAGACTGACTAGGACGAGAACGTTCCGCTAAGGAGAACTCGTGTTAGTCGTAAAAAGACCTATGATTCCCAATCGTGCCAAATGGGGGAAATTCGAGCCAAACTATGAAGGTTTATCAAGGTGGGGCCTACTTGCTCATGGATATGCATGGCGAAAGACCCTTCCAGCCAGTAAACGGCCGGTTCATTAAGAAATACTACGCTTAACAAGTCAACGCTCAGGTTAATGATGGATGACGATGCTCGTGTCCGCTCATTGTCTTCCTGCGTCCAAACTCTATAAGTAGTATCCGGCGAAACCTCGCCTCAAAATCCCAACGGACCGCAACGTCCTTAAACTAGTTGTGGACCGAGACATCCCTAAACTAACAATGGACCGAGATGTCTTTAAACTAACAATGGACCACAATGTCTTTAAACTAAATATGCCACCTCAAACACGGCTACAGTGGAATCCAGGTCCATAGGTCCCAGCGGCGAAGATTGCAACTTAAGTCCCGCTGGCTGCACAACCGCCCCGGTGGCGAAATTCCCCTTAAGTGTCGTTGGTAAACGGAGGAGTTAAAAAATGGTATGTCCACAAGCGAAATGGGCACGGATGAAAACCGGAAAGGGCTCCATGAGTAAAAACAGCAGGACTGCCAGCGAGTTCGTGAAAACCCGAAAGGATGCAGACTCGTAAAAAAACTCATGCGCACTTGTAAGGTCCTCTCGACCTTATGAGGAGAAAACACTCGCGTGAGATCCTTACGACTTACAAAAGGGAGCAACACACTTGGGGATCGCCATGATTCCTAATGAGAAATTACACTTACAAGATCCTCACGACTCGTAAGGAGAATTCCCCCTATGAGACCCTCATGGCTCGTAGGATTCAAAAGCCTTAAGCTACAGGGATCTGAACCTATTCTTAAGCCATCACACTCCCCAAATTTCCCTACAAGCGGTTCAATATTGACCCTTGTATACAATCCACGGGCACAAATAAACGTTTCCCCTACCAAATCCCACCAATAACGAGGAATGTCCTCATGTGGTGAACGACACTTGTAAGTCCTCTCGACTTATAAGGAGAAAACACTCTTGTAAGATCCTTACGACTTATAAGAGAACATACACTTAGGAATCCTCACGACTCCTAAGGAGAACACACACCTACGAGATCCTCACGACTCGTAGGGAGAAACACCTTTATGAAACCCTTACGGCTCATGAAGTCAAAAGCCTTAGTCGACAGGATCCTAACCCTGTTTGCTAAGCCACCTTTGTTTTAATCGACAAAGGCAAATGATGATTCGCTCCTGGCAACAATCCCAGTGGTAGCGATGTTGATGCCTAAATTGGTATCAAATTCCAAGTCTTTTCACGGCAAATGATGATTCGCTCCTGGCAACAATCCCAGTGGTAGCGATGCTGATGCCTAGATTGGTATCAAATTCCAAGTCTTTTCATGGCAAAGGATGATTCGCTCCTGGCCATATTCCAGTCGCAGTGATGCTGATGCTAAGATTGGTATCAGATCTCAAGTTCCATACTCGCAGCAAAAATCAGCGAGCCAAAAATGCATATGAAATAGCCGAAATGATAAGGCAACTCGCAACAAAAATCAGCGAGTAAAATATATGCATATAAAAATAGCCGAAATGATTGGGCAACTCGCAATAAAAATCAGCGAGTAAAGAAAAAGAAAAATAGCCGAAATGATTGGGCACCGCAAAAAATAGCCGAAATGATTGGGCAATCGCGACTTTCGCGATATAAAAAGATGAAATGATACAGCATTGCGGGGAAAAAAATGAAATGAAACTTTTGCCCTGCATGTGGGATCACATTGACCCTTGTATACAATCCATGGGCACAAACGAAAAGGGAACCATGTTGCCCCACCGGGCTTCGTCAAAGGGAAGCCAAGTCTCGATAGCTACATCTACAGCCTAGAGATCAACAACAGCGTTCTTCCTCCCTCCAGCAGGATGCAGACGCGACATCAACAAACAGAGCCATGGAAAACTCCCCTAGTTCTAAATCTCGACGGTTCACGAACAACCTAGACACTACCTCGGAGCCATGGCAGAGTCCCCAGTTCCAAGTCTCGACGGCAACATCTACGCCTAGAGATCAACAACAGTGTTCTTCCTCCCTCTAGCAGGATGCAGACGCGACATCAACAAACGGAGCCATGGCAAAGTCCTCTAGTTCCAAATTTCGACGATTCACGGACAATCTAGAGACTACCTCGAAGCCATGGCAAAGTCCCTAGTTCCAAGTCTCGATGGCAATATCTACATTCTAGAGATCAACAACAGCGTTCTTTCTCCACCCCAGCAAGATGCAGACGCGACATCAACAAACGGAGCCATGGCAAAGTCCCCTAGTTCCAAATCTCGATGGTTCACAGACAACCCAGAGACAACCTCGACATTCGTCACAATATTGCAGACACAATGTCAACAAATGAAGCAAAGGAAGATCCCTAGCTTCAGGGTCTTGACGGCAAGTCAAATGAGACCTGAAAGACTATCGGAGATCATCCCACTCCAGCGCGGAGTGGTCATGACTCATCGGGGCTCCCAAAATGAGCCTAACCTCAAGTAAAAAGCGACATGGAATATCCCTAACGCTTGCTCTTTCGACGGTAATATCATCTGAAAGATTACTTGAAGACGTCTTGTCCAGCCCTCGAAGGGATCAGAGACACGACAGTCACGGGGCTACTCAAATAGCAAGATTGCGTATCGAGGAATACACCGGCCAACGCGACGGTACGACGGGTAAAAACCCTAGACCATAGATCCTAACGGACTTCTATTAGCAGGAGTTAACTGTGACGTTAGGACATCCTTGCGAGAACTTCTCGATTCGTCTCGACTCGTGGGGAAAATAATATTCCTGCAAGAACTTCTCGACTCATCTCGACTCGCAGGGAAAAGCCTTAGGCAATGGGGATAAGGATGTGTTTCCTAAGCGCTAGGGCCCTGCAAGTCGGTCCGAGGTGGACTATTGCATACTATTCACGGGCCACACTCTCCAAAGTCGAATATCGACAAGGAGGGAAACAACCACTTACGAGTCCTCTCGACTTGTAAGGGGGAAAATTCTCTTGTGAGATCCTTACGACTCTTAAGAGAAAACGCACTTAGGAGTCCTCACGACTCCTAAGGAGAAAATACACCTACGGTATCCTCTCGACTCGCAGGGAGAAAAGTCTTTATGAGACCCTCACGGCTCATAAAGTTGAAAAGTCTTAGGCGGCAGATCCAAACTTGTTTCCTAAGCCATCGCTGCCCTATAAGGAGGTCAAGATGGACTATCTACGGGCCACATTTTCCAAAGCCACATTCGCCAATGAAATAAAGAAGCTAATTACAGGTCCTAACGATTCGTAAGCAAAAATACCCGAGTGAGATCCTTACGACTCACGGAGGCAATGAACACTTAGAAATCCTCACGATTTCTAGGGAGAATTTGCACCTACGAGATCCTCTCAACCTGTAGGGAGAAAAAACCTTCTTGAGACCCTTACGGCTCATGGAGATGAAAAATGTCTTAGGCTACAAAGACCCTAAACTTGTCTCCTAAGCCCTCAATTCTGTGACCATGCATAACTCTACACTACTTCACCCACGCACATACTTACGTGGGCAAAGTAGTGGGGGGAATTTGTTCCCGCCAAAATTTTGGTTCAAAACTTGCTCCCTTATAAAATAATAACAATAAAATAAAAATAAAAATAAAGGGAAAGCTCCATATGCAAAGCATGTAGGTACTGTCTCGAATAGATTTAAATCCTATGATGGCGCCTCACGTGCTCCTCATGCGGGCGCCAATGTGCAAAGCACAAAAAGAAATCTATTAAATAAGAGTTAAAAACTCTGAGGCAGCGCCTCACGTGCCTTGCACGAGGGCGCCAGCGCCGAGAGTTAAAAACTCTGAGGCAACACCTCACGTGCCTTGCACGAGGGCGCCAGCGCCAGGAGTTAAAAACTCTGAGGCAGCGCCTCACATGCCTTGCACAAGGACGCCCGCGCCAGAACTAAAAGTTCTCTGCCATTGGATCAAAGATCCAACGGAGATGATAAATCATCAAAATACAGAATTAAATTCTGTTAAGGAAATATTCCTCAAATCTTTCTAAACGAGAAAGATTATTCTCTGTAAAACAGAGTACCGTTGGATTAAAAATCCAATGGTGATTAAGAATCACCAAGCTACAGAATAAGCTCTGTATGGGAAAATATTTCCCCAATCTTATTAAAAACAAGAAAAATATCTTCTGTAAAACAGAAATCCTTGGATCAAAGATCCAACGGTAGATAAAATCCCCAAATCAATTAAGGATCTCTCAATGAGAGATTTCTTTAACTAAATCAACAAATTTGCTTCCACTATATAAAGGCCCTAAGACTTCAAGTCTTGTACAGCGGAACCCCCCCCCCCCCTAAACTTCAAGTTAAAAAAGAAAAGCAAGCAAAAAAAGCTTAAAGAGAGAAAAAAGAAAAAGAACTTTCTTCAAGGTAAATAAAAGTAATAGAGATCAGATAATCTCCTTTGCATATCTAAGGGTTTAACCCTCATAAAGAACATAGTTCTTTCCCTGGATCTGAGATCCATGAGACAAATCTCCCACAAATGAGAATTTAATTCTCATGGAGATGAATTTGTTCTTGGGGATCGAAGATCCAGAGAAGAATAGAGAACTGAACTATTCAGAATATAATGCATGAAGAAAAATCAGTGCCAAGCGCCTTACGTGCCCCTTACGTGGGCGCTGCTCAATAAAGAGTGCTTAGCACTCAGTGGTTGGCGCTCAGCGCCAAGCGCCTCACGTACCCCGCACGTGGACGCCTCTTAATAAAGAGTGTTTAGCACTCAGTGGTTGGCGCTCAGCGTCAAGCGCCCCACGTGTCTCTCACGTGGGCGCTATTCAACATAAAGTGCTATGCACTTATAAAACAGTGTCCAATGCCTGGCGCCTGGCAACAAACGCCTTACATGCTCCACACGTGGGCGCCATAAAGAGTGCTAACACTCCATAAAAAACAAAAAAAGGGAAAAGCGAGATAAAGTGTGGGCATCAGAACCCATATGGATGCTCAGCATCGTTGGCACAGAAAGGGGACCAAGCCCAAGCAAGTGTTTAACACTTTATTCAAAAATGAAATGACTGGGCTGAGTCCAAGTTTGGCCAAACTCCTAATCAACCGAGCACATGGGCTCTTTATTTTCCAGAGTGGTCTTAGTCCCAAACAAGACTACCGAATTTCTGACGGATATTCATTGGTTCCAGAGTACATCTCCCCACACCTCTGATATATGTCGTTGTAATTCTTCAACGTCATCAGAGAGGTGGTGGGTCCCGATAACCAACAACTCCCTGGACCGCAACGTCCTTAAACTAGCTACGGACCGTAACGTCCCTAAACTAAAACGATAGAGCCTAAATGCTCTTTTGTTGGATCAAAAATGATGCCAAACCCCCGTTAAGTAGATCTTAGTCCAAGATCGGACTAACGTATCCTTAAAAAACATTTAAGTTGATCTTAATCTCAAATAAGGTTAACAATCCTTAAATCAACCCAAACCCAAATCTAAGAATATACGGATTTGGACCAATCCACGCCCAATGGGCGACAACATAAATTAGTCTCCGTATACAATCCACGGGCAACCAAAAATAAAACAAACACACACGACACGAAGTGACCTTCTTGAGCAGGAGAAAGTGGTTACCGCTACGCGGTAACGTAATTAACAGCAGGGGCTTGCGCCTGCAGGGAAGAGCGTCCCCATAATCAAAAACCCCTGGCAAACGAGGGGTAATCTGACGAAATCTGCTACAACGGCCGCGTCCGTCCAATCCTCCGATAAACGGTGCCATAAATCAGTTTGGCATCTTCGGAGAGGTGGACGGATAAATCCAACTAGCATCTGCCCCCAAATTCAGGAAAGACGTCCGTGTTCCCCTCCGAATGGCGGCGCGACGACAGAGAGACGTCTTGCCTGAGATTCGGGGCAGATGCTATTTGGTTTTATCCGTCCACCTCTCCGAAGATGCCAAGTTGATTTATGGCACCGTGTATCGAAGGTTTAGACGGATGCGGCCGATGTAGCAGACTTCGTCAGATTCCCCCTCGCTTGAGGGGTTTTTGATTGTGGGGACGCTCTTCCCTGCAGGCGCAAGCCCCTGCAGTTAATTACGCTACCGCATCGCGGTAACAACTTTCTCCTTCTCCAGATGTTCAATTCGTGTCGTGGGAGTTTATTTTGTTTGTGGTTGCCCGTGGATTGTATACGGAGACTAATTTATGTCGTCGCCCGTAGGACGTGGATTAGTCCAAATCCGTATTTTCTTAGATTTAGGTTTGGGGTTTTGGTTTGAGGATACGTTAGCCATATTTGAGGCTAAGATCAACTCAAACGTTTGTTAAGGATACATTAGTCTAATTTGAGACTAAGATCAACTTAACGGGATCGTTGAGATCCGACAAAAGAGCATTTGGGCTCTATTGTTCTAGTTTAGGGACATAGTGGTCCATTGCCAGTTTAGGGACATGGTGGTCCATTGCCAGTTTAGGGACATGGTGGTCCAACATTCCCATTTTAGGGATGAATATTGGTTTAAGGACGCATTAGTCCATGAGTTTAAGGACCCCATAGTCCGTATTACCAGTTTAGGGACATAGTGGTCCATCATTCCCATTTTGGGGACGAACATTGGTTTAAGGACGCATAAGTCCATGAGTTTAAGGACCCCACAGTCCGTATTGCCAGTTTAGGGACATGGTGGTCCAACATTCCCATTTTGGGGACGAACATTGGTTTAAGGACGCATAAGTCCATGAGTTTAAGGACCCCACAGCCCGTATTACCAGTTTAGGGACATGGTGGTCCAACATTCCCATTTTGGGGACGAACATTGGTTTAAGGACGCATTAGTCCATGAGTTTAAGGACCCCACGGTCCTTATTACCGGTTTAGGGACATGGTGGTCCAACATTCCCATTTTGGGGACGAACATTGGTTTAAGGATGTTGGAGATAGTGCCCTCATAGTCAATTATTGGATCGCAGGTACGTGATTGCAATGATGGCGGAGGACCTATACCGGTAGGACAGTCTTACTCGAGATGATAGTATGCTATCTGGTTTGTCTTTATCAGTCGTGTACATGTTCAGGTGACTGATTACATGTTACACTTTGATAGAGCCCTTAGGATCTTGCTTTACTACCAACTGTATGATGGCGATCATATACGTGAGAGTTGGGTAGTTTATACGCATATCCTTAATTGTGGTCCCTAGTCGTGGGAGTTTCGAGACAGGGCATCGATACTCCGGAGTAGACTAGTGTATACAGTCGAGACCCCGACGAGGGGCGGTGGCCGGTCTCACAAGCCACTGGTGTCAGTTGGATCACCTAAGATGTATACAGGTGCTCATTGGGTTATGAGTACACCGGACAGGACTCGCCGGGAATCTGCTAGTTGGTATTATACCTATCGTCAGATAGCAGTTCCCTGGTGACATGTGTACAGGTTAGTTCATCGACCTGAGGTCGTCATTTGTCTCGTGTGAGTTCCCACTGTGCTTTGATTTCTACCCTACCACGGCTCAAAGGAGTCGTGCAAACAGGTAGCTTTTGGGTACAGTCCCGAGCCATATGGAGGCACGTGAGCGGATCGGCAGGGGATTCGTCTCTCCCGGTATTGGAGGCGAGGTTGTGCTGTGTCTAGGAGAGCCATTACACAAAGTCCATGGCCATGGCAGGAGATTTACTGGTAGGTACTCCAGTAGTATCTCAGGGTGTTATTGGGCTACACTCCGACACGACTTATACTGCTATTGGGGGTCTGACGTTACTAGCCCCCTAGGCAGATATGCGATACTCATAGATGAACGGACCGGACTGTATATACATTGTCACTGTTAGGCTCAGCAGGGTTTCCGGATGAGTTCGCTCATCGGCCTCCCTTGAGGTCAGTCCATGGGCAGCCGTTACGTATAGCTAGTGCCGCTGACGGTTTGTGGTTAAACCCACTGCCAGGGTACTGACGAGTCATTAGAGTCCCCCACAGACAGTTTCCCAAGTTCGGACGAAACATTGTAGAGGCCGTATGGTTTTATGGCAGGGTTCGGAAAATGCACGTGCGTTTACGCACGTGTTATTTTTTGGGCAGTTGATACTGGTCGGTTTTGGTTTAAGCCGGATCCGAGTATTATATTGAGTAGATATAATATCTTTGTCTCAGTTGCATTTGTATTCGGTCGTAATACAAATGCGGGTATATTTATACAGTTACGGGGTTATCCTGAAAGTCGTTTCAGGATCACTTTTGGAAGTTGCCAGTTTCCAGTTTTCTATCAGCCGTCTTTTAACATTCGGTTAAAGACGGATTTATCTTTTCTTGAGATGGGGTGAGTCAGTGTTCTAGAAGTTTCTAGAAGTGATGACAAGGATGGTGACTAGGTTCATGAACCTTTGATTGCATTTATTATGTGATGACTAGGTTTAAGTGAGTCATGGTTTACATTAATGCATTTTGTTCTTGTTAAGATCTTTTCTTCATGATAAGCTTTGTGTTATGGTCACCACTTGGTTCCTACACTCACCCCCCTCCTTTAAAGTGGCCGGCCCTCTCTCTCCTCCTCCACTCACTCACTTGAAAAGATTATGGTTGCTAAAAAGAAAAGACCAAAGTTTTGGATGCATGGAAATTTCATAGTTCATTTCTTGTTCCATTTCATTTCCATCGGCAACTTCATTAACCGATCGTCCACGGACTTGGACGAAGTGAGACAAAGTCATCTACTCATTCTCTACATCATTCTTGGTCGTCTCTTTTAGCAAACTTGACGACCGAGTTGCCTCGAGTCAGAGGCGGGAGCCCGTTTAAAGAATCGTTGACGTGGTGCCACCTGGACGAGCAGATCGGAGATCGAAGAGATCGGAGCAGCCGCAACGGAGCGTGGGATGATGGTTAAAGAACGAAGGACTCGGATCGTTCGGTATAACCTTTCTACACTCTTTACAGTTTGTTAGTTTAGCAATAATGGCAGATCCAGGTTAAAGTATACGATAGCGCCAGTTAAAAAGTTTTTGTTCCGCATTTGGCGTCTGTAGACGGCCGGGGCGCTAGCGTAGACTTACAGTGGTATCAGAGCCTAACCATTTTGCTATACTAACTTGTGCTAACGCGTTTAAAATATCGATCGAACCGGAAATCAAAAACTGCAAAATCCAAGCTTCTGAGTTTCTGTCGATTTTAAAAGGGTTCCAAAATTAATTTTACACATCACAGAAAATTCAGCAGGCTTTTATAAGAACACCGACAAAATTTGGGCTCGTGATTCCACCAAACCGCCGCGGAAACGCGGCCAAACCCATGGTTTGGCCGCGCATCCGCGGCCACTTGGTGAGATCATGCTCCCAAATTTGTACAGTGTGTTCTCCTCTGGAAATTGGGGTTTTTGGTATATATCTTTTGGGCCCAGGTTTGTTACTGTTCACCAGATTTGCATGGGGCCCACTTTGTGATATTTAGTCGATCGAAATTTAAACATGTTAGTTTACAGTGCTTACATTATATCTCCGACCGGGAATGTCATTTGATCGGTAAACCGCGTCTGATTGCTATAGTTCTTTTAGACGGGTTTGCGAACGTGACATTCGCGTTGATGTTCTGTGTTGTGCTGTGATGTTGCGGATTTGTCGTGATGGATAGCAGTGTGCAATGCTAGTACAGTTTGAGTTTATTTGTACATTTGATATTGCGGGGCGAGCGTCCAACATGTGGACTGCCGTCACTGCCTGTTGTATAATATTCCTTTGGGGCACGACCAGGTTGCGGTCGATGTACCTGTTGTACTATTTTTCATTACTGTACTAGGTTTTGCCCCGCGACGGAGTGCACGGATAGCCGGGTTCTGGAGGTCAACGGGTCCGCATCTCATGGCTTTGAGAGGCAGAGGGGCACCACTCTAGAATTGGCAGACTATTCGCCGCACTCGTAGGGGGTACAGGTTGACCCAAGGAGGGGTGCCCAAGATTACCGGATTCCGTGAAGTGCTGGGTGGTCCATTCACTTTGCTGTAGGGGGCTGCCTCGCTTCAGGTTTTGGCGGGTAACTTGCCGCACCCGTAGGGGTCTAGGTTTCATTGCACAAGCTATCCACACGACAGGGGAACGTCGGGTTTCAGCAGCGGCTCTGTGAAACTCGGGGATCCCAGATTATCTGTATTGTTCTGTGATGCTTATTACTTTTCTGTAATGTTGCATATTATCACGCCTGGAGCGATAATTGTATATTGGTTTATATACTATTAGATGTTGTATATGTTTTACACCCGCGCTAGTTCAGTCCCCGCTCTGTCGTTAGTTAAGTAACCTAACGGGTGATGACGGGACCCAGTGACAAATGCGGATGGCATATACGTACATTTTATTTTCGTTCTTTTCTGGTGTGATTGAATGATGGGACTGCGTTGATTCTGATCAATGCAAAGTGAAACAAACCTATTTAGCAGTTGTTGGAACAATTTAAAAAGTGTTATTACAAAGATATTTCCTTTTGTTATGCATAGCGGTATTCAGTGGAATATCCTGCACCTCATTCGACGGGGCAAGGGCCGATATCCCTTCACCGGGACTGACCCCTTGGGCAGAAGTTTGCGTCAGGGTAATAACTTTACTATAGTCGATTACAAGTTGCTTTGCATCGTGGTATTCAGTGGGATATCCTGCACCTCATTCCACGAGGAAAGAGCCGAGATCCCTTCACCGGGAATGACCTCTTTAGCAAAAGGTTTTCGCCACTATATTTTAAAAAGCTATCTGGTTCCTTCAGCGATATCAAGTTCACTACGTTAAAGGTTTTTCGCCAAAAACCAGCCGTAGCCCTCCGTCACTTCTTTTGGGTATTCAGTAGTATTCAAGCTATGTATTTTGACCTAACGCCAAGGCATAGTGTTTGGTAGCTGCTGGGTATTCAATTGTTGCATAGATAGATGAGTTGGTTTGGGACAGCCGTTCTGCCATTTTGACCTAACGCCAAGTGCATGTGCGGGTGGGTTCAAATTAACAAGATAGTGACGGGTAGAACTTGGCATGTGACTTATGACATTTTGACCTAACGCCAAGGTTATAAGAGCATGGGGCAAAAATCTTATCGGGAGTTTCTAAAGAAACTGAAACTTGCCAAGTATGCGCATACCTTCTGGAGTATGAGTAACGTGGATGCATTCCATCACGTTATCATGCGATGAGAGTTGGATCCCGATTCCCACTGATGAGGTGGTTTACTCTTCGGGTGATCCCGATTGATTCTTCTTTAGGTTTGGAGGAGAATTTGACAGGACAGTGGGAGGTTTCCGGATTAGATAAAGTGATAACCATTCTGATCTAGGTTAGAGTGCACGCAGAGTGTTTCTTTTCTCTCTCTCTCTTTGGCAGCGACCTTTGACCGACCCTAGACTATGACTCAGTGACCAAGTTGACCGAACCTTCTTAAATACTGGCTTTTGGATTGTCTGAGTTGCATAAGTCATTGCCACTCCTTCTTTTACCCTTTAAATTTCTCAGAACACCTGTATTACTACGGACATCCACTTCCATTGGATAGATCCATCGTATGGTTATATACGAACTCGAAGGGAGTTCTTCGAGGATGGATCCAGGTTCAGGAGAAATAAAATTGGTTTATTCAGTTGTCTTTTATTATCACCTTCTCTCAGGTTGCGAGAGCTCCTTGGTTTAGGAGAGTACACCTATTACGCTTATTGGATAGTCTTATTCCAAACCACAGGTAGGTGCCGAAAGGTAGGGAATGAAGAAAACCAATTAGCCTAAGTAGGGTATGCAGAAGGTAATATGTAAAGACAAAATAAAGGGATTAGAAAGAGAGCAAAGTAAATTGCGACTGTTATCATTCACGACCAAAACCGCGTACTTCGTCGCCACTCCTATTTCACCTTTAAAAAGAATAAGGTATTATTCAGTTGTCTTTTATCATCACCTTCTCTCGAGATGCGAGTACTCCTTGGTTTAGGAGGGTACACCTATTATGCTTACTGGATAGTCTTCTTCCAAACCATAGGCTGGTGCCGAACGGTAGGGAAGGAAGAAAACCATTTAGCCTAACGATGGTGTACAGAAGGTAACGACTAAAGACAAATAAAGGGATTTGGAGAGATGGCAATAAAATATACGGTTGAAGTCATGAATTGGATTATGGAAGAGGCATTGCTATGAATACCAGGATACCCATACGAAACATTTTCATGTTTCAGTGCATTGTTAAAGAAAAACTGTTTTCCCGATTAGACACTTACTCCAAGGGTATGTATTTACCAGGTTTCATTCTCATATCTGTATGGTTTTACAGATGATGAGTGGGAGTAAGTTATTGGGAATTAGGTGATTATCCTCATTATATCGGAATTCGTAGTAATTGGTGATATTTGAGGAAATCGCCAAGGTACAGTTTTCAACCTACGACGCACAGGTTTTGAGTTGTTTAACTCAGCGAACTTATACAGAGTATTGTATGTTGTCCAAGTGTCCATCAGGACAAAGGGGTAGGTCCTCGTACTATGTTCTGTTTACTTATAACTTCTCTAGTTTTTAGACAAGTGTTTCGTAGAAATATAAGGTCTAAGTTTTGAGAAGTTGTGGGTATAAGAATAAAGTAGAGAACCACGTATCACAAGTGTCGGGATTCTTCAAAGAGATCGAAGATGTAGATTCTTGTGATTGGTATTCAGATGATAGTGATGGTTTTGAGAAACGTGTTTCTCTTTCAGGTTACTCATAATTGGATGGATTCCTAAGTTGAGTAATGCTGATAAGCCTCTTTCCATTAAGTTGATATGCACTGGAGACAGCTGCATGATTGAATATGGTTCCAATTAAATAAGTGCCAAAGTTTCTATATTGGATATAGAATAGTTCGTACCTTAAAAGATGTTAAGGTACGGGGAGTTGTCCAGCTTATGCTTAAAACCAGACACTGGATAACTCAGGGCACGTTTCTGTAATGGCTGTTTGTGGGTTGACCCTGGCTATGACGAGGGTTGATATTCTACCATTTAGAAGATCAATAGTGATATTGTTCTTGACTCGCCACAGTTTTAGTAAAATGGATTTTTTCAGAAAACAGTAGTGGGAGTATGGTAGAACTGGAAGTGATTCCAGAACCGCAAACGATTACGGAAAATTTAATAGGACCTATATATTCAATCAGGTTTAACATTCCATTAGCCACTCCGCAGATATGGTGGGTAACCTCAGACACCCGAGAGGTACTTCGGTAGCCTCAAGGACGGTGACAGGGAGGTTCTTATCTATCCAGACTTGACACTACTGTTGTTCCAGGTTATGAGACCCGGTAGGAGGGTTGTCGTAGTCAGTGGGAGAAGCAGAAGCATAGTGGGCAAGTAGCTTATGTCTATTTATAGACTAGAGCAGTTATAGCGGAGATAGATCATCTAATTTTGATGTGACAGTCATGGGTTTGACTTCAATCAGAATAGGGGATGGATCTGTTGAGAAGGTAGTAGGGTGTGATGTCATGGTATCTGAATGACATACACAGAGTGGGAAGTAAAATTCCTATACTGCGATCGGTTGTACTTTGGTCGTCACACAGTTGTTTCTCCAGACAGGATATGGATATAATATTTGACATTCTGGTTTCTAGATCTATGGTTTTAGATCTGGAATTGGGTAGTTTCCCAATGTGGGTACTTTGACAGATATTCTAATGGTTTTTAGAATAGTTGACTCCTAGCATGGTGGTGTACCTGCAGGTGATGGAGTCACCCTCTCTAAAGGTGTCGTATAGACTAAAGGGGAGAGGGAAGTGCATGATTGGCAGATCACTTGCTTAGGCAATTGAGTCAATCATGAGATGTCAAGTACCACACCAGATGTTGTTTTTGCACTAGATGCAATGAGTTTGTATTAATCCAATCCTCGAGAAACATAAGGAAGCAGTTTTAGAACATAAGTACATGTTCTACGGATTTGATGACGGCAGCCTCCTTCGGGAGACGATTATCATTCCAGGCTTCAAAGGTGACATGGATGACAGAGTGATTGTCAGAGTTACAGTTTTCCCTCTGACGAGGGACAGTATTATGGACAGGTGGTCCAAGAGGATACTGTGGGAGGCTTGGTACAGGATACTGATTAAGTTCAGTGATCGGTACAGTCTAAGAAGTTTGGATTTGGAGTTCATTTATGAACTAGGTCCCATCAGATATCCAGACATATTCTAAGACAGGTATTACTCAATTCGGGAGATGGTTTTCTCCGCGAACTTGAGATTAAGAGAGATATAGAAAGAAACATCTAGGCGGATCCACTCACTGAGGCTATTTCTCGAACACAATAGTTTTACAAACGGGCTTTGTGAAACTGATTAGTAGAGGAGTTGGATGTTCGGTTTCACACGGGCTGTGAGTAGTCGACATCGCAATAATTAGCCTTGAGTGCAAGTGGGAGATTGTTGGAGATAGTGCCCTCATAGTCAATTATTGGATCGCAGGTACGTGATTGCAATGATGGCGGAGGACCTATAACGGTAGGACAGTCTTACTCGAGATGATAGTATGCTATCTGGTTTGTCTTTATCAGTCGTGTACATGTTCAGGTGACTGATTACATGTTACACTTTGATAGAACCCTTAGGATCTTGCTTTACTACCAACTGTATGATGGCGATCATATACGTGAGAGTTGGGTAGTTTATACGCATATCCTTAATTGTGGTCCCTAGTCGTGGGAGTTTCGAGACAGGGCATCGATACTCCGGAGTAGACTAGTGTATACAGTCGAGACCCCGACGAGGGGCGGTGGCCGGTCTCACAAGCCACTGGTGTCAGTTGGATCACCTAAGATGTATACAGGTGCTCATTGGGTTATGAGTACACCGGATAGGACTCGCCGGGAATCTGCTAGTTGGTATTATACCTATCGTCAGATAGCAGTTCCCTGGTGACATGTGTACAGGTTAGTTCATCGACCTGAGGTCGTCATTTGTCTCGTGTGAGTTCCCACTGTGCTTTGATTTCTACCCTACCACGGCTCAAAGGAGTCGTGCAAACAGGTAGCTTTTGGGTACAGTCCCGAGCCATATGGAAGCACGTGAGTGGATCGGCAGGGGATTCGTCTCTCCCGGTATTGGGGGCGAGGTCGTGCTGTGTCTAGGAGAGCCATTACACAAAGTCCATGGCCATGGCAGGAGATTTACCGGTAGGTACTCCAGTAGTATCTCAGGGTGTTATTGGGCTACACTCCGACACGACTTATACTGCTATTGGGGGTCTGACGTTACTAGCCCCCTAGGCAGATATGCGATACTCATAGACGAACGGACCGGACTGTATATACATTGTCACTGTTAGGCTCAGTAGGGTTTCCGGATGAGTTCGCTCATCGGCCTCCCTTGAGGTCAGTCCATGGGCAGCCGTTACGCATAGCTAGTGCCGCTGACGGTTTGTGGTTAAACCCACTGCCAGGGTACTGACGAGTCATTAGAGTCCCCCACAGATAGTTTCCCAAGTTCGGGCGAAACGTTGTAGAGGCCGTATGGTTTTATGGCAGGGTTCGGAAAATGCACGTGCGTTTACGCACGTGTTATTTTTTGGGCAGTTGATACTGGTCGGTTTTGGTTTAAGCCGGATCCGAGTATTATATTGAGTAGATATAATATCTTTGTCTCAGTTGCATTTGTATTCGGTCGTAATACAAATACGGGTATATTTATACAGTTACGGGGTTATCCTGAAAGTCGTTTCAGGATCACTTTTGGAAGTTGCCAGTTTCCAGTTTTCTATCAGCCGTCTTTCAACATTCGGTTAAAGACGGATTTATCTTTTCTTGAGATGGGGTGAGTCAGTGTTCTAGAAGTTTCTAGAAGTGATGACAAGGATGGTGACTAGGTTCATGAACCTTTGATTGCATTTATTATGTGATGACTAGGTTTAAGTGAGTCATGGTTTACATTAATGCATTTTGTTCTTGTTAAGATCTTTTCTGCGTGATAAGCTTTGTGTTATGGTCACCACTTGATTCCTACACTCACCCCCCTCCTTTAAAGTGGCCGGCCCTCTCTCTCCTCCTCCACTCACTCACTTGAAAAGATTATGGTTGCTAAAAAGAAAAGACCAAAGTTTTGGATGCATGGAAATTTCATAGTTCATTTCTTATTCCATTTCATTTCCTGTTCCATTTCATTTCCATCGGCAACTTCATTAACCGATCGTCCACGGACTTGGACGAAGTGAGACAAAGTCATCTACTCATTCTCTACATCATTCTTGGTCGTCTCTTTTAGCAAACTTGACGACCGAGTTGCCTCGAGTCAGAGGCGGGAGCCCGTTTAAAGAATCGTTGACGTGGTGCCACCTGGACGAGCAGATCGGAGATCGAAGAGATCGGAGCAGCCGCAACGGAGCGTGGGATGATGGTTAAAGAACGAAGGACTCGGATCGTTCAGTATAACCTTTCTACACTCTTTACAGTTTGTTAGTTTAGCAATAATGGCAGATCCGGGTTAAAGTATACGATAACGCCAGTTAAAAAGTTTTTGTTCCGCATTTGGCGCCTGTAGACGGCCGGGGCGCTAGCGTAGACTTACAAAGGACGCATTAATCCATGAGTTTAAGGACCCCATAGTCCGTATTACCAGTTTAGAGACATGGTAGTCCATTGTTCCCATTTTGGGGATGAATATTGGTTTAAAGACGCATTAGTCCATGAGTTTAAGGACCCCACAGTCCGTATTGATTTGTGATTGTCGGGACCCGTCACCTCTCTGACGACGTTGAAGGATTACAACGACAAACACCAGAGGAGTTCAGAGATGTACCCTTGAACCAGGTGTAAATTGATTTGAGAGAGCAGTTGTGCTCAGTTCAATTTAATTTGAGGACTTATGTCCAGAATTGGGCTAAGTCCAGTTGAAAATGTTCAATATTTTATTTGCATTTGGCCTGTTAGGCCTTTGTTTGGGCTCTGCCCTTTTATTAATGCATTGCATTTTTTTTTGTTTGGGCCTATTAAACCTTTAATTGGGCTCTGCCCTTTAATAATGCATAGCATTTTTTTATTTTAGTCTGATAGACCTTTTTATTGGGCTCTGCCCTTTTAATAATGCATTGCATTTAATGTTTTGACAGTGCCACACGTGGCTTGTCAGGCGCTTTGCGCCAATTGAGGAGCGCAAGGCGCAAACTCATGTGGGGGTGACACGTGTCACGCTCTGGTGAGCGCAAGTCTGTTAGCGCAGTGCGCTGCGCCAGTGCGCTGCGCTAACGCGCTGCTGACACGTGGCGCGCTCTGATGACTTGCGCCAATTTAAGAGAGCAGTGCTCTGTTTTAGAAGCACAAGACGCGGTTTGTTCTGGGGCCGACACGTGGCGCTCTCTGGTGGCTTGCGCCAATCCAAGGAGCGCAACAATGCAAATTTCAAAAGTGCAAGGCACTGTTTAATATCTTGATCAATTTTAGATCAAAGGGAACAAATTTTCTTGTTTCCAGAGAGGTTCAACCTCAAATCTCAAGAACCAGTAGTTCATCAAAAGGCAATGCCTTTATATAGATCAAAAGATCTAATCTTTTCTGGTCCTCTCTTTTTTTATGTTGAAGATCTTGATCTTGTTCCTAGATCTTTGATCTTTTTAGAAGAAATTCTTCTCCTTTTTTTTATCCTAAGAATTAAATTCTTTAAATGAAGAAGATGATCTTCTTCTTTTCCAAAGGTTTACCTTTTTTCTTTTTTGAGTTCTTTCTCAAAGTTTTCAGAGGATTTCTGTGTTTCTCTCTTTCTGTGTGTCAATCTCTTTTAGACTTAGAGTCTAGGGGCCTTTATATAGTGCCAATTGATTTGTTAAATCAGTTAAAGAGATCTTTCTCTGAGTGATTTAGGGATTTTTCCCCACCGTTGGATCTTTGATCCAAGGGCTTCTGTTTTACAGAAGATAATATTCTTGTTTTAACAAGATTAGAAAGATCTTTCTGGAATTTTGATTCTGTTTTAGTGCTGGCACAGTTGGCGCAAGCGCACCTGCGCTTGACACGTGTCGCGCAGCGCAGAGCGCAGCGCAACTGCGCTGACACGTGTCGCGCAGCGCAGAGCGCGGACCATCTGAAGCGTTGCTTCCTTCATTTTTATTTTAAATAGAGCCTTGCTCTGATTGGGTGCGTTGTCTTGGGCGCAGCGCCCCTTGCGCTGGCGTGTCTGTTTTTGACACGTGGCGCTCTGCGCGCAGCGCAAGGGACCTGAAGCGTTGTTTCAATTTTTGAATTTTTGAAATTCAAACAGAGCTTTGCTCTGATTGGGGGAAATAAATGCCCCCCCCACCGTTGCGCTCACGTGGCGCACACGTGAGTGCAGCGGTGGTAAGATCCTAGCCGTTGGATCAACTCAGGAGTTGAAGGGGCGCAAAAGCGCCTATAAATAGGACCCTTGGTCCACAACAGATGATTATCATCTTCAAGATTTTTAATTTCAGAACTTCTGAGCCTTGCTCTTGTTTTTCAAGAACTTCAGAGTTAAAAATATAGAAAAATCTTAGGTAAAATTTAACTTAATTTAAATTAAATTAATTTTAATTAACAGAGCCTTGCTCTCACAGATCTTTGATCTAAAGAAAACCCCTTTGGGGTTTCACCAACAGAGCCTTGCGCTCAAGAATCCATAGATCTAAAGAGATCTTGTTTCAGGGTTTTTAACCCATGAACAGAGCTTTGCTCATGGACAAAACATAGATCTTTTTGATCTGAAAATGAAGAACTCTTAAGAGTTTTCATGGAACTTTAAGATCCCAAATTTTTAATTTTTAGGAGTTAATTTTTTTTCTTTTGATGGATTTTTCCATCATTATTACAGAGCTAGGCTCTTTAAGGAATTTTATTCCCTTGAGACCAGAGTTTGACAAGTGTCACTCTGTGACGGAGCTTTGCTCTGAAAGGGAAGATTTTCTCCTTGTCTGTAGGGATTTCTCATTTAATGAGAGTATTCTTTTGGGGATCTCCTCATTAATTGATAGTCCCGTGCAATGATGGGGCTGTCTTATTGACTGATGTATTGTCATTTAGATTTTGTGGGTCCCCCTTTGGTCCCATTTATACTGCATTGCAATGTGGTACAACTTTTAAAGTTCCAAGTGTCAGAAATTAAAAATTATAATACTGACAGTTGATCTCCTTCCCTCTTCTTTTGCAGGCAACATGTCTTTCGATACCTCGTTCCCATTCGTTCGCTTGGAGGGAGGATTCCCCGGAGCACCCGTAGACCGAGAGGTTCTAGCTTTGATCAGAGACCATGATCCGGAACATAAGAATCTTCACCTTTGGGGGTCGTGGTACAATCAAATTATCAGGGGTCGACAGAGCTTTTCATGCGCAGTACCATCGGAGCCCATTATGGCGATCCATTATGCCAACCCACCCCCGGTGAAGTACGCCGTGGAGATAGTTGATTGGACTTCAGATAGCCTTCTTCATCCCGCTATAGCTGCAATTCCCGTTCAGCCTCCCATGGTTTTGGATATCTTGGGACATCGTATTTGTCAAGGCGAGGCGCGACCCTGGGGGCAACCATATAATATAGGTCTGATCCCCCGTCATCCGATCGGTTATCTGCCGTGGGCTCGCTACATCTTGTCAGCGAAGAAGTCGCAATTGATGAGGCTTGGGTTGTATACCGTTGTTTATGCTTCTCTCTTCTAATATCCCATGCTTCCTACCTGGTGGGTTAAGGCCTTTTTGGAGCGGTGGAATATCCATACTCACACTTTCCTCGCACTGGACCGGGAAGTGTCGATTTCTTTAGAGGAGTTCACAGAAGTTTCCGTCTTACCGGTCATAGGGGAGCATTATGAGGAGCTGCTTCCCACAGACGAATATGTCTTCGGTGCTAAGCCAGTGATAATGGGCCTTACCCCGGAGAACGCTGTTCAACATCAGTTTCCGAGTTTGATCAAAGTGTTGAATATCTGCGAGGGCCTTTTTATCGAATCTGGGAACCGCGGGGTCAGTTTCAAGGATTTCATCGCTCGCTTCCTTCACCCAAACGTCCTCTCGGCGGAAGCTGCTAAATTTGCCATGCTTGATGACCCTTTCGGTTTGGGTTTGGACAACCTGCCCGCGACGGAGGTAGATCAAAAGAGTTTCTTCCTTCCTAACTCCCTGGTTGTCCCTTTTGCGGAGGTTGCAGTCCCCGGGATGGATGAGGAAGCATTCTTCTTAGGATTTCTTGGGCTATGGCTGAGCTGGTTTGCGCTCTCGATGCACCTTCGCCGTATAAGGCCATCTGTCTTTTACCCAGGTCACTGGATGACCATTAGGGTAAAAGTGGCCGTCGGGATCGCCGGCTTAGCACACATGTATCACGGCCTTAATCAAGCGGCGGATGCTAATGAACCTGGAGTACCGCACGTGATCTTCTCAATGCATTACTTCATGTCATGGCTTGAGCTACATGCACTTGGCGTTTTTGGTATGCACAAAAGGCCTTCGTTCTATGACAGGTGCAGCTTCCCTCGGATCATGCGATTGGTCGGCGCCTCAATCGTAAATCCGTTACCGCGGCATGCCAGAGGTTTGCTCCTTCGTCCCCGCACAGTTGGAGACGGGATGACCTTCACCGACAAAGTGTTAACCATCGGAAAGGCGTCTACTACCACAGTGCGGTCATTGCAAGATATTTTCAAAGACGGGGCCTCAGTTCTGACAGCCCAGGAGACCCTCCATTTGTATTCTATCAGACCGGGTTTCCTGGTGTTTAGGCAAAACGATACGGCGCTTTTCATGAGATACAACCCGCATCGTTTTGCCCAGCAACTGAGCTATAATCAAGGAGTGCCATTGGAGGCTTTCTTGCTGGAACCTGCTGCCACTGAAGAAGGGATGCGGAGCGCACTGCATCACTTCATGCGTCTGAATACGGGCTCTCATTTTTTCATCAGCGAGCTGAATTGCGCCCCACAGATCCTTAATACATATACGGCATGGTACCAGCATTCGACGGGCACCATTATTAAGGAAGAAAGGCGATTGTTGGTTGACCACAAGGGTGTGCCTCCTGGCAGCGACCGCAAAGCTCCCTTGAGGCCAAGGACCCCTGTCGTTCTTCCGCTGAGAAATGCTGGAGCTGAACCACCGCGCGTGCTGAGCCCTCCGCACGGATTTCCGCCTCGTGATACCGTGGACGCACCCCCAGCGCCCCGTGCTCCAGTGGAGACGGTGAAAGTAATTTCGCCCGAGTCTGGCGTGGGCTCGGACATCGGGACCCGCCGTCGTAAGGTGCCTGCGAAGCATAAGATGATTTTGGCTGCGACCGGGATCAGCGCGCAGAAGAGGAAGAAGAAGTTCGTTCTTTCTCTTGACGCCATCCTTGGCTTAGAGCCTCGGGCCCCTCTCACCAAAGGCCTAAGCGAGTACGGAAGCAACGAGGGTTTCTTCGTAGATCCAGCAGACACCGATATGGCGGCCGCCATCGCGGCTTCTGAGCGATCGGCAAGGCTCGAAGCGTGGTTGGCCAAACTCACGCAATCGGGTAATGACCAGCTGTATTCTTCTGTCATTGCATCGTACTCTTATCATTGTGTTTGACTAATGCTTTTCCTCCTTTTTTTTAACAGGCATTACCACCGAAGAAGTTATCGCTGCTTCCCTCAAAACTTTCCAGGAGGAGGAAAGGAAACGCGCTCTGTCGGGCGTTGGTATATCTCGGCTCACTGAGTCTTTATTCTCCCTTTTTTTTATAACCAATCTAATCTTCTCTTTGTCTTTTTGCAGGGGCCGTGGGATCTTCTGCGCAAGTCGATACGGGGACTCTTCCTGGGCCAGCTACTGAAGTCCCGGCCTCTTCGGGGCTGCCGCGAGAGACCCGACTTGAAAAGCCAATGAGAGATGCCTTGAAGGCTCTGGAGGCAACTCTGAACGCGGACGACGATGCCTTGCTGAAGGAGGCTTCCAAAAGGTCCGTCGTGATGGCCCGGGAGGAGAGGAAGCGCTTGAGGCGCGAGGCGAAGGAGTGCAGAGCTGCTTTAGCCATGGGAGCGGGCCCAAGCGCTGTTCCACGTGCTGCTAATCCTTCGGAAGAGTCTCCGGTCGCCCTGTCCACTGCTCATAGGCGGGCGGTGCGTGCAGCTCGGGGGGCCAACAATCAATCCACCTCAGGTAATGTGTTTTTTGAGACTTTTGCTGCAAGAATTGTAAACCTATCGGTTCTTATATATCGTGTCCTGCAGGGCCGAGTCCAACTGAAGGAGCGGCGGAAACCGTCGAGCCTGAAGGGACGGTGGAGAAGGTGGCAGCTGATCCCGAAGCAATGGTGGGCGACGTAGCTGGGGTTGCTGGACCCGAGCTAGGGGCTGACGAAACTATGCCAGAGAAGGTTGTCGATGACGAGCCCGAGGTAGCGGCAAATGAGACGGCTGCCATAACCGAGCCTGGGGCAGTAGCGGATGGAGCGGCTGAGACCGACGACCCTATGGCAACGGTGGACGAAACAGCCGCAACCGCTGAGCCCGAGGGAGTAGCGGTTGAGACGGGCATGATTCCCGAGGACAAGCCAGCCACTCTCTCTCAAGAGTCTGGCAATGCTCCAATCATTGCTCTCCCCACCTACGGTCCTCCACCGTCTCCTGGCCTCGCGAGCATGACGACGACTCCCGTAGAGTCTAGCGATGAAGCAACGGGAGGTGGACCCGTATCAATGGAGGAGGGAGACGCCTCCGTTTCGGCTGGTGACTCATCAGGTAAATTTTGGGTTACCGTCTTTTTCTTTATTCTGTAATTTTTCTGATAGTGCTTATCTTGCTTTCAACGCAGGTGCGGCCAGTGCTGATGTCCCATTGCTCGAGGGAGCACCGTCCGTTACTGCCTTGACGGTGGTCACCTCTCTGCCTTCTCTCGCGCCATCGCAAATGTTGGAAGGTATGGATTTGTAACCCATTAGTTTTATCTTTCGGCCGCATAATTTATGTACTAATGTCGTACTATTGCGTCTTTGCAGAAGTGCTTTTTGATCACCTCTACCAGGTGCTGCACCCGCACTTTTCCTTCCCGTCAGAGCTTTCTTCCTCTAGCGGCGCTGGTGAGTATGGTTTTCAATTAATACCCTTCCTTTTTTCAGTAATGGAATTATTTCTGATTCTTCCTCGCCCTGATTGCAGTGCTACAAATCGAAGGAGGAGATGTAAGATCGGTTGCGCCATCGGCCCTCCCGGCTTTGCCGCCTGCTGCAGCTGGTATAGTAAACTTTCCCATTGACGACTTTCTTATGTTTCTTGAGCCGTCATATGATCGTGTTTTGTTTTTTCAGCTGTCGTTCCGATTCCGGCCCCCTTCGAGCCTCGCCTCGCCTCATAATGCCGGCAGGCCCCTTCTTGAGACGTCCATCTTCAAAGGGTGCTGCGATGAGTTTGGGCATGCTGAGCGGATACGTCGAAGAGCTTAATGCAGACGCTCCCCCATCTGCCGCAGATTTCGCTGCGGAGGTTAATCTGATGCTGGAGACGCTTGTAAATTTTCATAATGAAGGCGTCGTCGAGTCTTGGGTTAATCACTGTAGGGAGATCGAGGCCCGCCTGCATTAACTGGAGTCTATGCATCCTGCCCCCGAGATCTTAGCCGCGAGCACTCAACGGGCGGCATGGATCGAGCAGAACGCTCCTCACTTCCGCCATCTCGAACAAGATGTTGCTTTAAGGCGTAAGGAGCGCGGCGAGACTTCGACCAAATCTGCCCAACTGCATGCTCAGGTGGATGCAAACGCTGCACAGCTGAAGGTTATCTTTGAAGGCCTTCTGCGATGCATCTCCGAAGGGTTAACACTGAGGCAGCAGCTTGACGTCGTCGAGCGGGATGCACCAAATCAGGAGGCAGCCCAGTAGGCAGTTGAGGAGCAACTTTCATCCTACCTGCAGCAGCGGGCCCAGGTAAAAGCAGAAGTGGCCGCGGCAGCCGCTCAGGAGGAGGTGTTGAAGGAAGTGCGAGAGCATCTCGCGGATTTTTTGAAGACACTTCCTTCTCCATGAACATTTTGTCTCATTTGTAATTGTAAATACAAATGTATTTGTTTCTTTTATTCTTTAACACAATGTATCTTGTACTCAATCAAATTTATGAATAAAAGATATACATTCTTCATAATGTCTTGTGTCATTGCTCCGCTTTCTTCTTTCTTTTATTACCAGCATGTTACTTTAGCAAACATGGTCGACAGATGATAGAGTGAGCATTCTTTCTTGGCTTCTTCAAGAGGTAGCGATGGCTTAGGCCGCAGGTTCAGATCTTCTGCCTAAGACTTTTCAACTTCATGAGCCGTGAGGGTCTCATAAAGCCTTTCTCCCTACGGATCGAGAGGATCTTGTAGGTGTATTTTCTCCTTAGGAATCGTGAGGATTCCAAAGTGTGTTTTCTCTTATAAGTCGTAAGGATCTTATAAGAGAATTTTTCCCTCTTACGAGTCGAGAGGACCCGTAAGCAGTTGTTTCCCTCCTTAACAAGTTTTGACTTCGGAGAGTGTGATCCGTGAATAGTATGCAAGAGTCCATTTTGGACCGACTTGCAGGGCCCCAGTGCTTAGGAAACAGGTTTTTTTAATCCCCGCTGCCTAAGGCTTTTACTCACAAGTCGAGACGAATCGAGCATTTCTCGCAAGAATATCCTAACGTCACAGTTAACCTCTGTTCTTTACGACAGAGGTTCGTTAGGATCTGTGGTACTTAGGGTTTTTTCCGTTTTACCGTCGCGTTGGCTGATGTATTCCTCGATAGGCAATCTTGCTGTTCGAGTAGCCTTGCGATTGTCGTGTCTCTGATCCCTTCGGGGGCTGGACAAGACGTCTTCAAGTAATCTTCCAGGTAATATTACCGTCGAAAGAGCAAGCGTAGGGATATTCCATGTCACTTTTTACCTGAAGTTAGGCTCATTTTGGAGAGCCCCGATGAGTCATAACCACTCCGCGCTGGTGTGGGATGATCTCCGATAGTCTTTCAGGCTTTATATGACTTGCCGTCAAGACCCTGAAGCTAGGAATTTGACCTTTGCTTCGGTTGTTGGCATTACGTCCTCTATATCGAGACGAATGTCGTGGTTGTCTCTAGGTTGTTGGTGAACCGTCGAGGTTTAGAACTAGGGGCTTTGCCATGGCTCCGCTGTTTGATTGTCGCGTCTAATCCTGTTGGAGGAAGAATGCCGGGGTGACATCTCGTCTGCTGTATCGAGACGAACGTCGAGGTGGTGACCACTCCGCACTGGTGCAAGATGATCTCCAATTGTCTTTCAGGCTTTATATGACTTGCCGTTAAAACCCTGAAGCTAGGAATTTGGCATTCGCTTCGTTTGCTGGCATTACGTCCTCTATATCGAGACGAATGTCGCGGTTATTTCTCGGTGTTGGTGAACCATCGAGGTTTGGAACTAGGGACTTTGTCGTGGCTCCGCTGTTTGATTGTCGTGTCTGAATCCTGTTGGAGGAAGAACGCTGGGGTGACATCTCGTCTGCTGTATCGAGACGAATGCCGAAGTGGTCTCTAAGTTGTCAGTGAACCGTCGAGACTTGGCTTCGCTTTCTGGTGGAGCCTGTTGGGAAGATATGGTTCCCTCTTTGTTTGTGCCCCTGGATTGTATACAGGGATCGATCTCACCTGTAGGGCAAAAGTTTCATTCAATTTTTTTTATATTATCATTTTATTTCCGCGATGCTTTATCATTTCAGCTTTTATATCGCGAAGGCTGCGATTGCCCAATCATTTCGGCTATTTTTCGCGGTGCCCAATCATTTCGGCTATTTATTTTATTTTTACTCGCTGCTTTTTATTGCGAGTTGCCCAATCATTTCGGCTGTTTTTGTATGCATACATTTTTACTTGCTGATTTTGTCTGCAAGTTGCCCCATCATTTCGGCTATTTCGTATGCATGTGTGGCTTGCTGGTTTTTCGCTGCAAGCTTGGAATTAGACACCGATTTTGGCATCAGCATCGCTACAGCTGGGATATTTCCAGGAGCGAATCATCATTTGCCTCTGTCGATGTCGAACAAAGGTGGCTTAGCGAACAGGGTTAAGATCCTATCGACTAAGACTTTTGACTTCATGAGCCGTAAGGGTCTCATAAAGGTATTTCTCCCTACAAGTCGTGAGGATCTCGTAGGTGTGTTTTCTCCTTAGGAATCGTGGGGATTCCTAAGTGCTTGTTCCTTTGTAAGTCGTAAGGATCTTACAAAAGGATTTTCTCCTTATAAGTCGAGAGGACTTACAAGTGTTGTTTGCTGTACGAGCATATCCCTAGTCACGGATGGGACTTTGTTAGGGAAATGTTTATTCGCGCCCGTGGATTGTATACAAGGGTCAGTATTGAGCCACTTGTAGGGAAATATCGAAGGTTGTGGGAGTTGCTTAAGAACAGGTTCAGGTCTCTGTAACTTAAGACTTTCAAATCTTATGAGCCGTGAGGGTCCCATAAGAGAGTTCTCCTTACGAGTCGTGAGGATCTCGCAAGTGTAATTTCTCCTTAGGGATCGTGAGGGTCCCTAAGTGTGTTGCTCCCTTATGAGTCGTAAGGATCTCACGCGGGTGGTTTCTCCTTACAAGGTCGAGAGGATCCTGTAAGTGTCTTTTAACGAGGTCGCGCCCTTTCGGGTTTTCACAAACACTCGCCGGTAGCCCTGCTGTTTTTACTCACGGAGCCCTTTCGGGTTTTCATCCGTGCCCTTTTTGCTTATGGACATACCGTTTTTTCTCTTTTTTTATTCTTTTTATTCTTTTTTTTTATCTAACGAGGTTGCGCCCTTTCGGGTTTTCACAAACACTCGCCGGTAGCCCTGCTGTTTTTACTTACGGAGCCCTTTCGGGTTTTCATCCACGCCCTTTTTGCTTATGGACATACCGTCTCTTTTTTTCTTTTTTTTTATTCTCTTCTTTTATATATATCGGCTTTGGGATGTTGCAATCCACCGTAGTTTATCGACATCTCGGTCAACAGCTAGTTTTAGGACGTAGTGGTCCGTCATTAGTTTAAGGACGTTTCGGTCCGTTGTTGAAGAAGGCCGGCTACTACTTATAGAGTCTGGGCTTAGGGAGATAGCGAGCGGACATAGTCTTCGACATCTATCATTGACCTAGGCCGTGACTCGTCAAGCGTAGTATTTCTTTAGGAAGCGGCCATTTATTAGCCTGAAAGGCCTTTCACCATGCATATCCATGAGTAGATAGGCTCCACCCTGGTAGACCTTGTCTATGATGTACGGGCCTTCATAGTTCGGCTCAAATTTTCCCCACTTGGCGCGATTGGGGATCATAGGTCTTTTGACCACTAGCACGAGTTCGCCTTGGCGGAATGTCCTCGGCCTGGTCAATCTTTCATATGAGCGCATCATCTTTGCTTTATAAGCCTCCAGATTTTGTTGCGCTATGAGCCGGGTTTCATCAAGGGCATCAAGCTCCTCAAGCCGAAGGTGAGCATTTTCTTCGTCCGTCAGCTCGTAGTGGACTGTCACTCGTAGAGAGGGTAATTCTATTTCGAGGGGGAGTACCGCTTCTGTACCGAATACCAACGCGTACGGCGTTGTGTTCGTGGCCGTCTTGAACGTAGTTCGATACGCCCAGAGAGCTTCTTGCAGTCTCTCGTGTCAGTCCTTCTTATTTTGGGACACCGTCTTCTTCACGATCTTCGTCAAGGTCTTGTTGAAAGCCTCAGCTAGACCGTTAGCTCGGGGATTATAAACTGAGGAATATCTCCAGTCTATGTTGTGTTGTTGCGCGAAGCGGCTTGTGGCTTCTGTAGGCTGGCCCGTTATCGGAGATAATCCGTCGTGGAGTTCCAAACCGATAAATGACGTGCGTCTTGAAGAAATGGAGGATATTCTCCTTCTTCACTTCCCTCAGCGGTACTGCTTCTGCCCATTTGGAGAAGTAATCAGTCGTCGCCAAAATGAAACGATGTCCTCTGGACGATGCTGGTTCGATGGGGCCGATTATGTCAGTTCCCCACATTTCGAACGGCCAGCTAGCCACTGTCGGGTGTAGTGGATTTGGATGTTAATGGATAAAGTCCCCATGAATCTGGCATGAGTAGCATTGCTTCGCATATTCGAGGCAGTCCTGAATCATCGTGGGCCAATAGTAGCCCATCCGTTTAATCTTCAACTTCATCTTCGGGCCTGCTTGGTGAGAACCGCAGAGTCCGTCGTGAACTTCTTGGACGACTCTTTTTGCTTCTTCAGGTCCCAGGCATCTCAACCACAGAGAATCAAACGACCTCTTGTACAGAGTATCATTGACGAAGGCGAAAGACAGAGCTCGTTTCATAAGCTGATGTCTTGAGGACGCATCTTCAGGCCTTCGACGGGATTTGAAGTAGTCTATAAAGACTTCTCTCCAATCCTCAGCCTTTTCCTGGTCTTTTATTTGCATAGCCATTTGCTCAGTCACTCCCTTTTCTTCGGATGATTCCGGAGATATTTCTGCTGGGGCAAGCACCCGACGGCTTTATACCACGATTCTTACGTCATCGAGGTTCTCGTCGGCCAGTTCTTTAGCGAGCTTAGCTAGCGCGTCCGCCTTGCTATTTTCTGCACGCGGTATGCTTTCCAGCATGTAGGAGGGGATTTGAATCAGCAATTGCTGTACTCTCTCACTATACTTTACCAGTTCGGGTTTGCACGTTTGGTAGTCGCCATTTACTTGACTGACGACCAGTTGAGAATCTCCATATATGAGGAGGTTTTCAATTCCCATGTCGATGGCGATCTCGAGGCCTGCTATCAAAGCTTCGTATTTAGCTTCATTGTTCGTCCTCGGCTCTGTTAAGGAGAAAGCAAGGCGCGTTATTCCTCCTTGTGGAGTTATGAAGATGAGGCCTACCCCCGATTTGATTATAGGGGTGCTTTGTTTGCGCTTCTTCATGGAAGACGCTCCATCAAAATAAAGTTCCCATCGAGTATCACTACCATCGATCGCATCAAACGCATGTTCGTCTGGCAGCTCTTAGTTCAGAGGAGAATCGGCCGGTATCGGGTGCCCAGCGAGGAAGTCGGTGATGCCCTGGCCTTTCACTGCCTTAAGAGGCTGATAGGTTATCGAAAACTCCATTAAGAGCAAGGCCCATTTAGCGAGTCTCCCTGTCAATATGGCCTTCGACATTAAATATTTAAGGGGGTCCACCTTCGAAATGAGACGGACTTTATGCGCCAACGCATAGTGCCTGAGCTTTGTTATCGCGAAGATCAACGCCAGGCAGTGTTTTTCGATGGGGGAGTAGTTGCTTTCTGCCCCCAGTAGAACTCGGCTCAAATAGTAGAGGGCTCGTTCTTTCCCTTGGTCGTTCTCCTGTGCCCATAATGCGCCTAAAGAACCTTCGAGGGCTGTTGTATACAGAATGAGAGGCTTTCTATTGACCGGAGCAGCCAACACTGACGGATTCTGCAGATATTGCTTGATCTCGTCCAGCGCGCTCTGGCATTTGTGATCCGAGACGAACGGGGTTCCCTTCTTCATCAGGTGGCTGTAAGGACGGCATTTGCCTGAGAGATTGGGTATAAATCGCCGAATATACGCGAGCTTCCCTTGGAGAGACCGCAATTGCTTAAGAGTCTTTGGCGGAGGCATTTCCATGATCGCCTTGATCTTTGACGGATCTTTCTCAATACCTCGGTGTCGGACGATGAATCCTAGGAATTTGCCCGAGGAAACTCCGAATGCGCACTTGAGAGAGTTCATCTTCAAGTTGTATTGCTGAAGGCGTTGAAATACGGTCTTCAGATGTTCTAAATGCTCCTCGTATAATTTGCTTTTAACCACAAGGTCGTCGATATAGCATTCGACGATTTCATGTATAAAGTCATCGAAGATCTTTGTCATGGCCCTCTGATAGGTGGCACCGGCGTTCTTTAGACCGAAGGGCATCACCTTGTAGCAGAATATACCCAAAGGGGTCCGGAAAGCGGTGTGCTTCTGGTCTTCGGGATGCATCTTTATCTGATTATATCCTGATGAGCCATCCATGAAGGAGAAAACTTCGTGAGTGGACGTGTTATCTATCATCAGCTCGGTGACTGGCACTGGGAAATCGTCCTTCGGGCAGGCTTTATTGAGATCCCGAAAGTCTACACATATGCGTACCGTCCCATTCTTCTTCATCACTGGGACGATGTTGGCGATCCAATCAGGATACTGAACTTCTTGGATGAAGCCAGAGTCAATCAGCTTCTTGACCTTGGCGTTGATGCTCATATCAAGCTCGAGCCGCATTCTTCTCGGTGCTTGTTTGATCGGCTTAGCGTTCGGAGATATCGTCAGTTTGTGGACGGCAATCTCTGGATCTAGTCCTGCCATTTCGGAATAGTTCCATGCGAAGCAATCCTTATACTGCATAAGCACGCCTTTTAATGAAGCCACCCTTTCTTCAGATAGCAACTCGCTGACGAATGTCGGCCGTGGGTCGCTTGTCGTCCCCAAATCAATTTTCTTGAGGTTATCTGCAGTGGTATGTATTCCATCCTCCAGCTCTTTTGGTGCCGGTGGAAATTCTGAGATCACCTCGTCATCATTGTTTTCGAAGCACCAGGGGATGTCATCCATATTCTCGGGTTCTTCTTTTGATATCGTTATCATATGACAAGTACGAGATTGCTTCCAAGACCGATGTGGATCTGGGTCTATTCTCATGGCTTTGGGTTCATGCTTCTGTGGCGGCGTCACCTTCCAGCTGTCAGATAGAGCGAACTTGCCGAGCTGATACTGATCTTCGACCCAATTCTTGAAGGTGAAGCAATCTTCGAGAGGGTGTCCTATTACCCTGTGATACGAGCAATAGTTCGGGTGTGAGACTGCACCTGCTTGTTCGGGGTGCTTGGACTCCGGAAGCGTAATCATTTGGTGTTTTATAGCTAGGTCAAGTATCTTCTTTGTCCTGTCTTGAGGAAAAGAGTATGCTCGACTCATCTTCTTCATAAGGGACAAATCCGGACCGCTCGATTCCCGACTGCGTGGCTTCTTGGTCCCGCTTTGTCGTTGCTGAACGCCTTTTCCGCTTTTTGACTTATTTCTGCCTTTGCGTCAGGCCTTTTTTTTCAACAGGTTGACAGGGAGAGGCATTTTCGTCTTTCACAGTCTGTTGGAGGAGACGTTGCGTCCTGGCTTTCTCATAGAGGGCCATTTCGCGATTATGGTCGTCTCGAACTTTTTGACCAGCTTCCCTTATAAGCTTGTTCATTTGCTCTTCGAATGACGGACTGGGCATTTTCACGTCGGGGACTTTTTCTGGCTCAGGGTTAGCATCTTCCCATTGAGCGTCCTCTTCTTCATCAAAGTTATACACAACATAGCAGTCGCGAAGTAGCTCCCGTTTCTTGGACCGAACATATCCAAGCCCGATTGCTTCCATTCTCCCATTAGGCAATTTGTGCTGAGTTCCGGGAACGTTCCAGATCCTGTCATAGAATTTAGATTTTCGAGTGGTCTGTTTGAAGGGTATCCCTTGGCGCTTCAATAGCCTTTTCAATCCTTCCGTGTAATATCTAGGCAGACGGATGGGCTGAAGCCTGTCAAGCGTAGGATTCGCACCGTGCCAGATTTCTTTTTCCACTTTAGTTTCCCCGGAGCGGTAGAATAGAATCGCCTTTTCGCCTTCTCGCCTGGGAGGGACATAGAACGTCTGCAGCTCTTTTACACTGTAGATATCAAGCGCGTCAAGTTCTTTATGATGTTTAAGTGGAACCATGGCAACTTGCAAACTTTGCTCTTCATTAGCGAATGTTCGTATTGAAGGTCGAGCAAAGAATATAGTATGGACCTCATCTTCCGAGTCGCTGCCAAAGATCAACATAGGAGCGGACGGTTCCGGCTTGTTGTGTTGGGGTAGACCCGAATAAACTATCGCTTCCTCTTCTTTGGTATCACTCCCGAAGACTGGAATGGTGGCGATAGCTTTGTTCTCCGGTTTGTGACATTTCTCCGTGTCTTCGAAATCCGGCAGGAAATATTTTCCATCTTCGTACTTACGGACTTCGTTCACGGAGAATGGGTTCAGCTCTCCCGTTGCGATATACGCGAGACCATCCTTAAAGTATTTCATACACTGATGTTGTGTAGAAGGGATGATGTTGTACTCGTGTAACCAAGGTCGGCCGAGCAGAGCGTTATAGCATGTCTTGGCGTCAATGACATGAAATTTAATATCCGTGACAAGTAGCCCGAAGCGTAGTGTTAGTATCACCGACCCGAGAGTCTGGTATGACTGAGAGTCAAACCCGGAGATGGTGATCTTATCCCGAGCGAGGTGCTGGACGCTCATGCAGATTTCCTTCAATACTCGTACATTGAGGAGATTGACAGAAGACCCATTGTCAACCAAGATTTTGCATATCTTTATATCGTGGCAGTACCCTGAGACATAGAGGGGACGATTGTGTTCGCACGTCCCAAGGAGGAGGTCTTCATCACCGAAAGTGACATCAGCTGTGTGCACTTCTTCCAGCTCGTCCTTCATCTTTTCTTCGGCGAGAAAAGCTTGGAATTGCTCCGGCTCTTGTAGCGCTTTGATCAATGAATCTCTTGCTTCTTTTGATAGTAAGAGGGCATCGAGAATACTGAGCTGCGAGGGTAATTTCCTCAAGTGCGCCAGGACGTTGTAGTCCACCTTGTTCTTTCTTGGCGGGTCCTTGGCGGTTAGCTCTTCCATGACTTGGTCATCTAGGGCGATATCCTCAGAGACCTTTTCTTTTCCCTTATCTTTTTTATTTGAGGGTCCAAAATTCTTTTCGGGTAGCGTACGATTATGCAGCAGGATATTTACGCAGGCCTTCGGCTCTTCCTCTTTTCCCGAGGTGGACTCTTTAAAGAGAGGGCTAAGAGCCATTTCCTCGTCAGAGTCGCTCCCGAATGTGAGAATTTACGCTTCCCCGGGGTTAACCATGCGACAATCGCCGGTAGTTCTTCTAAGCTCCTCGGTCGTACTTTTCTGCTCCCGACGAGTTTTGCGCTTCTCCCGCTTAAAATGTTGCCGGTGAACAACATACCCCTGCCACCATCTATTGAAAGCTTTGCACTCTTCGGTGGGGTGCGAAACCTTCCGATGATACAAGCAATAGGAAGGGTGCATTTTTGGTTTGCCGGCAGTGTTTCCTTCAGAGGGTGGTAGCTTCATCCCCATTGATATGGCTTTAGCCAACCTTTTCGTCGTCTTGAATTTGTTTTTATCCGCAATAGATGTCTTTTGATTTGACGGGAGTATCTCAACTCTTTCGTCTAGTCTCCGGCGCTTGGCCCTTTCAAATATGACCGTCTCGCGTTCCCGATCAGCTTTACTCTTCAAAAGAGCTTCGTTGAGGAATGCATCAATTGTTTCATCTGATGGCCCCAGAAGTTTCGGTTTAGGATCTGCCCTCAGCTTCTCAGTGCAAGGAGTTTTCTCATCTTCTGTAAACGAGTGGGCGATCATATGACAACTTGCTACGTAACCCTTAGATTCATCCGACGAGCTTTCTCCATCATCTTCCTCCTGAAAGATGTGGCTGAGGAACTCTTGGAGCGTGATGGGAGTCCGTGCCTTCTGATTATACTCCTCCAGCGCGTCAATCTGTTTCTGTAAGTCCGTGCGCTTGTCGTCAGGCTTCATGGGCTTTTTGGATCTCTTCTTCTTCGTCTTTGAAGACTTTGACGGCTGGGTGTGAGTGCTTAGTCCATCACCACCGATCTTTGGAGTTGGGCGCGGCTTTAGCATCCCCTCAATGATCTGGGGTTCTAGCGGGTTCTTCCACCTGATCGTCGGGCATGTCTGGAGATCATTCAGCATCCTTTTGGTTTTAGCTGATAGCACAACCTCCCATGGAGCTTCTTCAACAAAGGAGCACGTTGCTCCCAACATATTCACATTTTTAGGGGTATGAGGTTACGGCGGGTTCACCTTCCATTTTTCGGACAACGCGAACTTACCTTGTTGGTATTGGTCTTCAATCCAGTTTTTGAAGACGTAGCAATTTTCGATCGGATGACCCCATACTCGGTGGTAGGGGCAGTAATTGGGATCATTGACGTCGTTTGGCTGCAACGGACGTCTTGAATCCGGCAGATTGATGAGTCTGTTGCGCAATGCCAGCTTGAACAGTCTTCTCGTTTTATCTTGAGGAAACGAGTAAGGACGTCCTAGCCTCTCCTCGAGGGATACGCGTGTACGCATATTGTTTTGACGGACAACCGGCTTCAAGTTGCTCAGTTGTTGTTGAGCATTGGCGACGACGGTCGCTTTTCCTTTCCCCTTCTCATTTCGAGAGTCCGGCTTTGGAGGAGACGGTCTATGGCCCATCTGGTCCATTTGAGCTAATTTGTCAATCAAGGCCTGGAACGTGGTCGGTTTAAAGAACATCATGAACTGTGAAATAGTTGCATGAGGGTCTAAGGTGCCCACGAACATGCCCACCGCTGGCGCTTCTTCAATGCGTTATTCGCACTTTGACCACAAGTTCCGCCATCGGATTGCATATTGAACCCAAGTTTCGCCCGGCTTTACTCTTGCGTTGATCAAAGCTGTTATTGGAGTACGCTCGCTGGTGCTTGCGAAACGCTGGGTAAACAACAACTCCATTTCAGCGAAGGTTTTAACAGAGTCGTTCGGAATCTCGGAGTACCATTCAAACGCCGTCTCCGATAAGCTGCCGACGAATTGGCGAAGCAGGAGCTTATCATCGCCGCCGGTGTTGCCACAAGAGCCCTGAACTGGGCAACATGTTGATGGGGATTGCCTGTCCCCTTGTAGACATATTTTGGGATCGTGTAGCCCGACGGGTATTTGATCTGATCATACCAGCTCGGATATGGTCGCCCCGTTTTGACAACTTGACCGGCTGCCTCAGTTGCCTGGTGAACCCGTATCTGCTGAGCTATATATTCATCCAGGGCATATTTGGAAATTGTCTCCTCCTTGGCTGCTGAAAGAGCCGGTGGAGAATTCGATGTCTCTCCTCTGTCATCTTCGAGGACAATCGGAGGATCTTCAGCGGGAGGATCCTGCTGGATCATCATACCCACCATGTCCTGGAACAGAAGGGCCATTCGTTTTATATTGGCTGCTTGTTCCGCAGCCTCTCTGTCCTTCTTTTCCAGTATTCTCCGAAGGAATTCGGCGTCGATTTCTTGCTCTTGTCGTTGATCCAAAGATGCTTCTGGACTTTCTTTTGGCCCGGTGAGTGCAGCCATCGTAGTCATCATTTCTTGGAGCTTCCGCTGCTGATCCTGAGCTTTAGTCACCGATCGCGTAAGCGGTCTATGACCTGTGGATATACGGTCGTCCTCCTTTCCGGACGCTATGTAGATGGTATGTACCACAATGCCCCCAGACTTAGGGCGTTTGGGTTCACTGCCTTTGACATTTGCCGCAGGCGTGGAGACTTTCTATGGCCTTCTTCTCTTGTGGGCCGTCGAAGTTGAGGGGGCCGTTGCCTTGGGCACCCAGGTGGCCGTCGTCTTCCGTTGCTTAACAGGACGGCCTTCTTCCTGTCGGGATTTCGACATCTTACGCTGATGGGGGAAATTCGGATCAATCACCAATTCTCGGACTCGTCGCCAAGTCTTGTAGACTCTGGAAGACAGTCGTTGAGGAGACTGCTCCGGCTTTTCTGGTTTTGCTTCCACGACGGTCTCTACCGGTGGAGGAGAACTTTTGAGCACCGCAGTTGGCGAATTTCTGCGTATCCTGTTCAGCAGCTCAAAGCTGTTCCCAGTTGGAACAGCAGCATTAACTTCCACCGTTGGAGCTGGCGGAGTTAGCCCAGAGGGGGAGTTGCCCCCAGCCTTCCTTATCCGGCGCCAGTGGCGACGTCGGGCATAACGGGTTGTCGGGATTGGTTCAGCGACGGCTTTATCTTTCCCCATGTTCAGGTGAGGGGCTGTTGCCGGTGTCAGCCTCTTGAAGACTGACGTCCGTTGAGAAGCCATGTCCAACCGGTCAAACACAGATTTCTGAGCGGGAGCGGGATTGGGAGCAGTCAGCCTTGCGAAGACCGACCCTCTTGCAGGAGAAGCCGCCTTGACGACTTCAGGAGCAGCTATCTTCTTTGGGATGGCCACTTCAGGTATTATGGGCTTCTCGGTAGGCCCTTTGGAGCTCGAGTTCAGTCTGGTGAAGACTGAGGAATTGGACGACCCGTTGAGAGGGGCCGTGGGAGTAGCAAGTCGATCGAAGACCGACTTCTTTAAAGCTTCCGGTACGGGCACTGGGATGGCAAAGCTCGCTGGCGGGAGCATGGTCCCGAAAAATAGTCCAGTCGTAGCCTGAGTGATTTGTTCCACCGGCATCGTGAATAGTGATGCCGCCTGAGGCCCATAGGCTACACCTCCAGGTGAGGCGGAGCGCCGGTTGCATTTGCAGTTGGAGCAGTTCGGGCAGTTGAACGCCATTGCTGTTTGATTTCTGCGCCAAGCAAGAGACCAAATATTAGTAACTTGAAACCCGAGGGCAACCATTAACAAACCGCAATTTGTTCGCGAATACGACACACGAAGTGTGAAGTGGAAAGAGGAAAAGGTCCCACCGGGCGTGCCAGAATCTGTTCCCCTCCGAATGGCGGCGCAACGACAGAGAGACGTCTTGCCTGAGATTCGGGGCTAATGCTATTTGGTTTTATCCGTCCACCTCTCCGAAGATGCCAAGTTGATTTATGGCACCGTGTATCGAAGGTTTAGACAGATGCGGCCGATGTAGCAGACTTCGTCAGATTCCCCCTCGCTTGAGGGGTTTTTGATTATGGGGACGCTCTTCCCTGCAGGCGCAAGCCCCTGCAGTTAATTACACTACCGCATCGCGATAACAACTTTCTCCTTCTCCAGATGTTCACTTCGTGTCGTGGGTGTTTGTTTTGTTTGTGGTTGCCCGTGGATTGTATACGGAGACTAATTTATGTCGTCGCCCGTAGGACGTGGATTAGTCCAAATCCGTATTTTCTTAGATTTGGGTTTGGGTTTTTGGTTTGAGGATACGTTAGCCATATTTGAGGCTAAGATCAACTCAAACGTTTGTTAAGGATACATTAGTCTAATTTGAGACTAAGATCAACTTAACGGGATCGTTGAGATCCGACAAAAGAGCATTTGGGCTCTATTGTTCTAGTTTAGGGACATAGTAGTCCATTGCCAGTTTAGGGACATGGTGGTCCATTGCCAGTTTAGGGACATGGTGGTTCAACATTCCCATTTTGGGGACGAATATTGGTTTAAGGACGCATTAGTCCATCAGTTTAAGGACCCCATAGTCCGTATTACCAGTTTAGGGACATGGTGGTCCATCATTCCCATTTTGGGGACAAACATTGGTTTAAGGACGCATAAGTCCATGAGTTTAAGGACCCCACAGTCCGTATTGCCAGTTTAGGGACATGGTGGTCCATCATTCCCATTTTGGGGACGAACATTGGTTTAAGAACGCATAAGTCCATGAGTTTAAGGACCCCACAGTCCGTATTGCCAGTTTAGGGACATGGTGGTCCAACATTCCCATTTTGGGGACGAACATTGGTTTAAGGACGCATAAGTCCATGAGTTTAAGGACCCCACAGTCCGTATTACCAGTTTAGGGACATGGTGGTCCAACATTCCTATTTTGGGGACGAACATTGGTTTAAGGACGCATTAGTCCATGAGTTTAAGGACCTACAGTCCTTACTACCGGTTTAGGGACATGGTGGTCCAACATTCCCATTTTAGGGACGAACATTGGTTTAAGGACGCATTAGTCCATGAGTTTAAGGACCCCACAGTCCGTATTACCAGTTTAGGGACATAGTGGTCCATTATTCCTATTTTGGGGACGAATATTGGTTTAAGGACACATTAGTCCATGAGTTTAAGGACCCCACAGTCCGTATTGATGTGTGGTTGTCGGGACCCGTCACCTCTCTGACGACGTTGAAGGATTACAACGACAAACACCAGAGGAGTTCGGAGATGTACCCTTGAACCGGGTGTAAATTGATTTGAGAGAGCAGTTGTGCTCAGTTCAATTTAATTTGAGGACTTACGGCCAGAACTGAGCTAAGTCCAGTTGAAAATGTTCAACATTTTATTTGCATTTGGCCTGTTAGGCCTTTGTTTGGGCTCTGCCCTTTTATTAATGCATTGCATTTTTTTTTGTTTGGGCCTATTAGACCTTTAATTGGGCTTTGCCCTTTAATAATGCATAGCATTTTTTTATTTTGGTCTGATAGACCTTTTTATTGGGCTCTGCCCTTTTAATAATGCATTGCATTTAATGTTCTGAAAGTGCCCCACGTGGCTTGTCAGGCGCTTTGCGCCAATTGAGGAGCGCAAGGCGCAAACTCATGTGGGGGTGACACGTGTCACACTCTGGTGAGCGCAAGTCTGTTAGCGCAGTGCGCTGCGCCAACGCGCTGCTGACACGTGGCGCGCTCTGATGACTTGCGCCAATTTAAGAGAGCAGTGCTCTGTTTTAGAAGCGCAAGGCGCGGTTTGTTCTGGGGCCGACATGTGGCGCTCTCTAGTGGCTTGCGCCAATCCAAGGAGCGCAACAGTGCAAATTTCAAAAGTGCAAGGCACTGTTTAATATCTTGATCAATTTTAGATCAAAGGGAACAAATTTTCTTGTTTCCAGAGAGGTTCTACCTCAAATCTCAAGAACCAGTGGTTCATCAAAAGGCAATGCCTTTATATAGATCAAAAGATCTAATCTTTTCTGGTCCTCTCTTTTTTTATGTTGAAGATCTTGATCTTGTTCCTAGATCTTTGATCTTTTTAGAAGAAATTCTTCTCCTTTTTTTATTCTAAGAATTAAATTCTTTAAATGAAGAAGATGATCTTCTTCTTTTCCAAAGTTTTACTTTTTTTCTTTTTTGAGTTCTTTCTCAAAGTTTTCAGAGGATTTCTGTGTTTCTCTCTTTCTGTGTGTCAATCGCTTTTAGACTTGGAGTCTAGGGCCTTTATATAGTGCCAATTGATTTGTTAAATCAGTTAAAGAGATCTTTCTCTGAGTGATTTAGGGATTTTTCCCCACCGTTGGATCTTTGATCCAAGGGCTTCTGTTTTACAGAAGATAATCTTCTTGTTTTAACAAGATTAGAAAGATCTTTCTGGAATTTTGATTCTGTTTTAGTGCTGGCACAGTTGGCGCAAGCGCACCTGCGCTTGACACGTATCACGCAGCGCAGAGCGCAGCGCAACTGCGCTAGCGCAACTGCACTGACACGTGTCGCGCAGCGCAGAGCGCAGATCATCTGAAGCGCTGCTTCCTTCATTTTTATTTTAAATAGAGCCTTGCTCTGATTTGGTGCGCTGTCTTGGGCGCAGCGCCCCTTGCGCTGGCTTATCTGTTTTTGACACGTGGCGCTCTGCGCGCAGCGCAAGGGATCTGAAGCGTTGCCTCAATTTTTGAATTTTTAAAATTCAAACAGAGCTTTGCTCTGATTGGGGGAAACAGTCCGTCTTCCCGGTTTTCGGCGGTAAACAGAGTCTATTAGTTTCTTAACTTCAACATTGACGCTCATCTCGAGCTCGAGCTGAATTCTTCTTGGCGCCTATTTGACTGGTTTGACGTTTGGTGGTATCGCTAGTTTATGCACAGCTATTTCTGGATCTAGTCCCGGCATTTCGGAATAGTTCCACTCGAAGCAGTCTTTATACTGCATAAGCACGTCCTTTAGCGTGGCCACCTGCTTTTCAGACAGCAGCTCACTGACGAACATTGGCCTCGGCTCGTTTTCCTTCCCCAAGTCGATTTTTCTCAGGTTGTCCATTGTAGTATGTATCCCATCTTCCAGCTCTTTTGACACCGGTGGAAATTCTGAGATCACCTCGTCCTCATCCTCATCTGCGAAGCAGTGGGAAAGGTCGTCCATATTCTCATGCTCCCCCTCCTTTGAGAATGTTATTACGTGGCAGGTACGAATTCATTTCCAAGGTCGATGTTGATCTAGACCTACCCTCGCAATATAGGTTGCTTTTGGCTCATGCTTTCGTGGTGGGGTTACCCTCCATCTGTCGGATAGAGCAAACCCGCCTTGCTGATACTGGTCCTCGACCCAGTCTTTGAAGGTGAAGCAGTCTTCAAGAGGATGTCCTATTGCTCGGTGATAGGAGCAATAAGCCGGGTGATGGACCTCGTTTATTTGTTCGGGGTGCCGAGACTCCGGAAGCGTCATCATTTGATGTTTAATGACAAGGTCAGATATTTTCCTTATCTTGTCTTGAGGGAAAGAATATTTCCGACCCATCTTCTTCATAAAAGATGGGTTCCAGCTAACTCTTTCTCGATTGCGAAGCTTCTTGGATCCGCTTCGCTGTTCTAGAACATCATTCCCGTTCTCTACCTTGTTGTTGCGTTTGCGTCGGGCCTTTTCCTTGCCACGAGAGCGCACAACGGGCTGAGGGTGAAGGGCATCGTAGTCTTCTCTTTCCGCAGACTGCTGAGTGAGACGTTGCGTCCTGGCTTTCTCGTAAATGGCCATTTCATGGCTGTGGTCATCCCGAACCTTTTGACTAGCATCTTTCATTAGCTTGTCAATCGGTTCTTCGAATGAAGGACTTGGCATTCTTACGGTGGGATCTCGCTTTGGTTCAATCTCAACGCTATCTAGAAAAGCATTTCCTTCTCTAACGGAGTTATTTATGACACGACGGCCATGGAATCGCTCCCGTTTCTTGGACCGAACGTATCCAAGTCCAATACTCTCCATCCTCCCGTTGGGTATCTTTCGCTGAGTCCCGGAAATGTCCCAAATCTTGTTGTAGAACTGGGCTTGTCGAGCGGTTTGTTTGAAGGGTACGCCTTGGCATCTTAATAACCTTTTCAATCTCTCTGCGTAATATCTGGGCAGATGGATTGGTTGAAACCTGTCAAGCGCAAGTTCGGCACTATGCCAGACTTCTTTTTCCACTTTAGTCTCCGTAGATTGGTAGAAGAGGATCGCCTTTTCAATTCTTCGCCTAGGAGGAATCTAAAAGATCTGCAGCTCTTGCACACCGTATGTATCGAGCACATCAAGTTCCCTGTAATGCTGCTGCGGAACCATGGTGATTTGTAAGCTCTTATCAACTCCAGTGAAGGTTTGTGCTGACGGGCGGACGGAGAACGCTGCGTTGGTCTCATTCTCAGAGTCACTGCCGAAGACCAAAATAGAGGTAGATGGTCCGGGCCTGTTGCCTTGGGATTGCCCCGAGTAGACTATCTCTTCATCTTCCTCGATATCGCTTCCAAAGACCGGGATAGTGGCGACGGCTTTTTGTTAGTTCTCCGATTTATAACATCTTTCTGTGTCTTCGAATTCTGGTAGGAAGTACTTGGCGTCTTCATATTTGCGGACTTCATTTACGGAGAATGGGTTTAGCTCCCCTGTAACTGTGTACTCGAGACCATCTTTAAAGTACTTCATACCCTGATGTTGTGTAGAAGGGATGATGTTGTACTCGTGTAACCAAGGTCGGCCGAGCAGAGCGTTATAGCAAGTCTTGGTGTCAATGACATGAAATTTGATGTCGGTGATGAGCATCCCAAAGCGTAATGTCAATATCACGAACCCAAGCATCCGTGATGACTGCGAGTCGAACCCGGAGATTGGAATTTTATCCCGAGCAAGGTGCTGAACGTTCATGCAAATCTCCTTCAACACCTTCACGTTGAGAAGGTTGACGGAGGACCCGTTGTCGACCAGGATCTTCCCTATCCTGATGTCGTGGTAATACTCGGTGACATATAAAGGACGGTTGTACTCGCACGTTCCGAGGAGGAGATCTTCATTGCCGAATGTGAAGTCAGCTGTATGAACCTCTACCAGCTCGTCCTTCATCTTTTCTTCCGTAAAGAAAGCTTGGAACTGATCAGGCTCTTGCAGTGCCTTGATTAGAGAATCGCGTGCCTCTTTGGACAGGAGGAGAGCATCCAGTATGCTCAGTTGTGAGGGTATCTTCTTCAGGTGTGCCAGGACATTGTAATCCACCTTATTTTTCTTCGGCGGGTCCTTGGCCGCGAGCACTTTGACGACTCCATCATCTAGGGCAATTTTCTCCGGGCCTTTTTCCTTCCCCTTGTCTTTTTTGCTCGAACCTTCGTTTGTTGGCCCGAGGTTCTTTCCAGGCAGCATGCGGTTATGCAGCTGATTGTTCTCGCATTTCTTTGCCTCTTCTTCTTTTCCAGAGGTGGGTTCTTTGAAGAGAGGGCCGAGGGTTACTTCTTCCTCATAATTGCTCCTGAATGTGAGAATTTGAGTTTTCCCTTTTGTCGAACTAGTATCAACCATATAACAGTTGCGAGTCATTTTTCTACGCTCATCTGTCGCACTTTTTTACTGTCGACGAGCTTCATGCTTCATCCTCTTGAAGTGTTGTCAATGGGCAATGTATCCCTGCCACCAGTTCTTGAAGACACTGCACTCTTCGGTGAGGTGCATGACCCTCCAATGGCATAAGCAGTAGTTCGGATGTACATTCGCTTTATCGAGGCACGTACTCCCAGGAGTATTTCCTTTGAAAGGTGGCAGCTTCATTCCCATTGACAGGGCTTTGGCAAACCGTTTCCCCGTCTTAAACTTGCTTTTGTCTGCCGCGGGTGTGCTTCGATCTGGTTGGAGTACTTTGTGACTCTTCCTCGCCGCAGCTTCTTCATCTTGACACCGACGCTTGGCCTTTTCGTATATGGCCGTTTTACGCTCTCGGTTAGCTTTGCTCTTTTGAAGGGCTTCGTTTAGCAACCTGTCAATCAAGTCATCTGACGGCTCCAGGGATTTTTGCACCGGTCTTGCCCCCAGCTTCTCTGCGCCGTTTTTTGACTCCGAGGGGGTCTCTTCGTGTAACATTTCAGAAAAATAAAATATCATTTTTGAGCTATTAAACAATTAATTGTGTATGGGTTACTACTAAACTCGATTAGTGTTTACTAATTTTTCATTAAGTATGTTATGTGCATGTGGCATGCAACAAATCATGTTGCAAATACTTGTTACATTTTTTTTGAAACATGATTTCAAGTCTTCATTTGTGCATGGCTTCATTTTGGTTTTTACAATTGTTTTATAAAATAAAAAGAAAAAGATAAATAAAAGAAAAGAATAAAGATGAGAGAGAGGGTGAGTCGACATGTGACATGGGCCTTGATTGAGAGAGAGAGAGAAGGTTCCATATTCTTCTACACATCTCTCTACTCCTTTTCTTTTCATTCCTCACCTCCTCCTTCTCATTGTGCTGCTCCTCTCCCTCAACCTCCTCAACCACCTTACACCACCCTTAAATCACCTTAGAAACCACACTCAAAACCTTATACTCTTTTCACTAAAAATGACTACAACATCATTACAAACCCTATGGACTAAGCAAGTTAAGGTTTTGAAGACTTTGAGCAACTCAAGAATTTTCTTGAGTTGCCAGATGAGATAATATCTACACTATTAGTTTAGTAATTGAGTTTCTTTAGTTTCTATGTTAGTTTAGAATTGGCTGAGTAAGGATTAGTGATCTTTGGAAATTCCAAGATGAGATTTAGGATGGTATTATGAATTGTGATTGTGTATTGAGGTGCAATTAGTGATTACAACCCCTGTAGTGTTAATATTGTGAACTAAACCAGAGACTAAAACCCCAAGACATGAAATTTGAATCTCTGATGTCAGATTTTGTGAGGAATTATGGTGATAATTAGAGTTCTGCTATAACCAGGGAACTCTAGAAAATATTTAGCGATTACTGAGAAGTATGCAGACACCCTATAAGCTATCCCCAAGACCCGAGGCCCCAACTCCTTACTGTGGCCACAAATTATCTCATTTTGGCCGCAAATTGCGGCCGTGGTACGATGGAATCGTCTCGTGCTTGGTCCATGGCTCCATTTTAGGCAAATTAGACCTACCCCATATGCAGAATTGGATAATTTCACCTGGAACAAAATCTGGAAATGTTTTCTGGAGTTGCTGTTTTGGCTTTGTGACTTTTTAATGACTTTAGTTTTAGTGTTGTGTTTTATCTCGGTCACTTGATGTTTGTACGTCGATATCGGGAGTTGTTTGATTATTCTTGCATGCGTAGACCATTGGTTCTAACCTATGTATGATTCGTGTGCCGTTTGGGTTTTCATCCGCGATTTCGGTTTACGATACTATATGTTTATATATAGGCACCTTCACATGGATTCTGGAAGACAAGGAAGAGAAAGGCGTTATCGACTTCGGCAAGCGAGGATCGAGGTGAGTAGATATATATCTACAGGGGAAGTCGGGTGGATGGCGTATAGCACCCCAGCAATTTCGTAGGGTAGGATGCGGATTTATATATATATGCATATGAGTTTTGTGAGACGTGATTATTTAGCAAGAAAGGCTTTAGGAGATCATAGGGTTGATTTGGCGAAATTGGAAGAGTGTGACTTTAGTTTAGCTTCTTAGTCGCGAAACTCTAGAGTAAAGGTTGTCACACATACACGCACACACGAGATATGATTATGGATGTATATGTATATATATATATGGATGCGTTGATATATATATATATATATATATATATATATATATATATATATATATATACGTATACGTATACACGGGTGTTGAGGTTGGTATATGATACTTGGATATGAGTTGATATGATCGGGCATGATGCCGTGAGATTAGATATGTGATTGAGTCATGATATGATATATGACGTGATATTATAGTGGATCGTTGGGCGATGTGTATTCATACACACGATGATATATGTTTGATGATATTGGAATGTACTAGACTTTAGAACGGTACCCCTAATTCATGATTTTAAGATAATTATACCATATGAATAATGAGGTATATGTGATATTTGACCCGTACCCTGATTTTAGGATGTCGTACGAAGGATTTTACCGTACGAGGTATAGATATGATGATTGATCCATACTCTTGACTCGAGGATGTCGTACTATGTATTTTTACCGTACGTGACGCTATTGAGACGGGATCGCCAATTACTAGATATATCGACTCGGACTTTAGGTAGATTTCCTTATCATTTCGACTAGTCTCTTAGTATAGTCCTGTAGTTGTTTAGGTAGATGATAGACTGGGCTCGAGTCATACTTAATTTCAAAACTAATGAATTTTGAGTATTTTTAAAGACAAGCCGAGAGATACTATGGATTTTTCAAAAGACGTATCTTTTCTCAAGGACCCCTAGCCCCTATTTTTTTCTAAAACCACGATTCGTGCTATTTCAAACACCAAAAACTGTATGACTCGTATATGGATAGGTATATCTTCAATTTGCGATTACTACATCATTTTCCGTATATTCATGATGTTCGCATCGCATTGCATGCTTATAAATATGTTTTCTTTAGTTATTATGAACACCTGTTGTCAGGACACCAGCACCATTACCGATGATGCATATGCTCCACGTACACTTGCTTACCGGCTCACACACATCATCATCGGTAATTTCCATGTCGCGTACACATTAGAAAACATTACTTCATTGGTATAAATTGCTAGCTGGTAGTTTCAACATGGTACTAGTACGCTTTCTTTCATATGCTAGTTTAGATATTGCATTTCTTACTTAAATACTTCATGCATTTATACATTCATTCTGTTATGCAATATCGTGGGGCTTTATGCCGGTATTCACTGTTTATTTACTCTTGATTTGGGATTTTGGATTTTCCATGAGGTTTCTGGATTTGGGGATAACCGCAGGGATTTTATAAACTCATTATCATTTTAAAATGCAAGTTGTGGTTTCCTCGTGATATGATGTATATGTCATCCACCATGAGTTTTCCTGATTTCTGTTGGTAGTCGAGACCCGATTCGAGGAGGAGAATGAACCATCTCGGGAACACGGTGGACCCGGTATGGTACCCCGGGGCGAGAGTGTTTTGTGGGGATGACGACGAGCCTGGAAGGGGCGGACTACCTACCGGTGATGTCGGGCGCGGCGGATATCCGGAGGATACCGACGTAGTCGTGAGATTTGATGTTATGGGCCAATCCGGACTGACGGAGCCCGGGATTTGAGGATTATGCGTCGCTGTTGGACACGGACTTCATGATGTTTTGAGTGTCGGTGCTGGGCACTCGGGTTTTATCCTGATTTGTGTGTCGTTGCTGGACACACGTTGTTAGTTATATGTATGCCCTAGAGGCCATTGCTATACATAGGATGTATATTGCAGTGGATGCTGGGACATATATAGGGAGGACTTTCTCGCTCGACATGATAGTATGCAATCTGGTTACTCTTTACCTTAACGTGTACACTGATTGTCTCTCTGTTACATGTTGGTAAAGCCCTTAGGATGTGTACTTGACTACCTGGACTATGATGCGGATCATACTAGTGGGGACATGGTAGTCCATAAGTACATCCTTCAAAGTCCCTAGTCGTGGGTGTATCGAGACGGGGCATCGATATACCAGAGTAGACTAGCGTATACCTTCTCGACCCATACAGATGGGCGATGGATGATCCCATATCCATTGGTGTTTGACATCAGAGATGATATACGGGTGCTCGGTAGAGACTGGGTACACTGGACGGACTCACCGAGAACTCCCAGATGGTATTATACCTTACGTCAGATGGCAATTCTCTGGTGACACTGGTACAGAGTAGTCTGTTGACCCGAGATCGTCATAGAGTCTTGTGTGGTTCCCACTGTGCTTTGATTTCCATCTTACCACGTCCAAGAGGGCGTGCAAAACGGTGGTTTTTGGGTACAGTCCCGAGTCACATGGAGGCAATGAGCGATAGGAGGGGATTCGTCTCTCCCGATATAGGGAGTTGATGTTGCGCTGTGTTCGATTGGCTATGACCGGAAATCCCTGGCCAGGGTTGCTGAGATTTACTGGTAAGTGTTACCAGTAGTTTCTCGAATTGTTATAGACCTCATATCGACACAACTTATCGAGCTATTGGGGTCTGACGTTTACCACCCCTAGGCGAGATATGCGACATATCAGACGACGAGACCGGACTGTACGGTAAGTGTTACTGGTTGGATTCACAGGAGTATGAGCGGGCTTGCTCGTCGATCTTCTGATCGCTCAATACCCGGGTGGCCGTTACGTTTAGCAGACCGCTTGCGGCTTGTGGGTGTTTGATATGATCATCACCTGCTGCCGGCGTATTGATGAGTCTTTAGAGTCCTACACAGAGGTTTCCTGGCTCAAGCGAAACGAAATAGGAGCGCATATGAGATATGTGCGGGACCGAGAATCATGCGTGTATGTGATACCGTATTTCATTCTCGCGATGAATGTGTCGAATGGTTGTATGCGATATAACCTAGTTATCGAATCAAGGATTGATTCGGTAAGCCGATGCATATGATACTAGTCGGTTATATGCGATATGACCGGATCGTTAAATCAAGTGTTGATTTAATGATTTAATGTATAATTATATATTTGATATATTACTTTGCATTAACTAGTATTGGTTCACTTTAAATGGATTTTCTCACTTGGATTGTGCACATTGTATATGTGATATACTTTTGTACACAAGTTTGTATCATGTTTGATAATACATGCTCACTAGGGTTTGTGTAAAGATTAAACCATGGTTGTATCTTGGTTAGGGTTTTCATTTTCTTATTCATTTATTTATTTATTTATTCTTTTTGGAAAATGAAAAGCATAAAGAGAAAATGGTGGCTAACTTTGTTTGATTTTGAAGCTTCATGAAGCTTTGACTAAGTCACCATTTTGTCTCATGCTTAACCCTAACCATTCCACTTAACCATGATTCATTCTCTACACTTAACCATGGTTTGAATATGATAAGTATTCATTTTTCTTTTGGATTTAATGAACTTATCATATTCATTTTCTTTCTTCTTCTTCTTCATGAGCAAGAAAGAAAAGCTTTCTACTTCAATGGCAACTTGAGAAAATGAGTGAGAAATCCATTTCTAAAGTGAACCCACTTCCTATTTCTTCATCCTCTACCTCTTGCCAAGTAGTATAGGGTGTTTTCTTCACAAGTTTCATGACTTGGTGAAGTGGGAGCTTGATCTTGTGATGCCTCGACGTAGATCATCTTCGGCACGAAGCCGACGACCTTGCCCGCCCATTTCTCCGATGAAGCCGACGCTAGAGCCCGGGTTTCCATTTGGACAGCGAGGAGACTTCATTGCGGAGCTATGGAGGTGGAGAACCGGATCTACAAAGGTTGTATTTCCGTTCTTATAGTTTAGTTATTAACTAGCTTCTTTTTATCGCCTAAAATTCTAGTTAACGATCTGGTATAGGGTTTCTCGGCACCGTAAAATTCGAAATTGGCATGGTTGATGCCATGTGAGACCTCTTGAGAGTGCCTAGGAACCCTACACACGTTGGATGGTGCATTCTTACATGTCACGCATCGATATATTATTACTCATGACACGGACACGAGTACTTTGATATCACACTTATGATATACTGTTACCCTTGTTGTAGTATTAGTATTATATTGTATGACCTAGGAGATCGTCATACATTCGGTTTCTGCCCGGTGATGTTTTCTACTCATGAGTTGACAACTCACCCCCGTTGTGCCACAATTTCTTGCAGGTTTAGCCGTACAGGTTCCGTAGCGGCTTGTTGTCACTTCACTTTCCTTCGGGTGATTGCTGGATAGGTAGGATACTTTTGCTTCGTAACCACCAGCATATTTATTGTACATTTATTTAAGTTGTATCTAGTAAGCTCTATCAACCAGACCTTGTATATTTGATAGACTTAGAAAACCAGTTGTTTATTCTTTCGACTTTAGAGTCATGCGCTTGTATTATTATGGTTCTTCTTTGGTTTTCTTGAGGATATTGGTTTTCTTTCTGAGTTTTGATCATCGCCTTCAGCGTTGTAAATTTGTATTACTTGTGTGATTGTTTTCGCCAATTAGCGAAGAGCTAGCTCCCGCTTGGGGATGCTTTTATTCATTACTTATGTATATTCTTGTTTTGTACCCGTTTGGGGCCAGAATTTACAAAGGAAACTCTGCCAAAAATTTTATAAAAACTTGGGCTTAATATAAAGACTTTCAAGTGATTTTCTATGTTAACTTTTAAACAAGTTTTCCTTCACTCTATTTTCTTTAAATGGTTTAGATTTCTGGGCTTTGGCTTACTTAGGTTATGTTATGCCTCTAAACGTTTCGTAACTTAAGTTCCAGTCACGTTCCGTACCTTCGGGTCATGACACTTCGTATTTTAACGACGAATGAGAGACCATGTGGCAACTCGCTACATAATCCTTAGGCTCTTCTGACGAGTCGTTCCCCTCATCATTGCACTGTCTCTGTTCTCAAGGATATGGTTGAGAAACTCTTCGAGAGTGACTGGGGTCTGCACCTTCTGGTTGTCCTCCTCCAGTGCGTCAATGTATTTTGGCAGGTCTATGCGCTTGTTATCAAGCTGTATGGGCTTCTTGGTCTTCTTCTTTTTCTTCGAAGACTTCGAAGGCTTGGCCTGGGTGTTTTTCCCATCATTAGCTGTTTTCGGTGTGGGACGCGGTTTCAGCATCCCTTTAATGATCTCAGGCTCCAGTGGGCTTTTCCACTTGATCGCCGGACATGCTTGAAGATCCTTCAGCATTCTTTTAGTTTTAGCTGAAAGGATAACTTCCCACGGAGCTTCTTCTACAAACGAGCATGATGCCCCTGGAGTATCCACCTTTTTAGGGGCGTGCTTCTGTGGTGGTTTCACCCTCCAGTTTTCAGACAGCGCAAACTTGCCTTGTTGGTACTGGTCCTCGACCCAATTTTGGAAGACGTAGCAATCCTCAATTGGGTGGCCCAATACTCTGTGGTAGGAGCAATAGTTGGGACTGTTGACGTCACCAGCTGCAATGGACGTCTCAGATCCGGCAGAGTAATAAGTCTGTTGCGCACTGCCAGTTCGAACAGTCTTCTCGTTTTATCCTGGGAAAACGAGTAAGGACGTCCTAGCTTCTCTTCGAGGGATCGGCATAGGCGTGTGTCGCTTTGGCGAGCAACCAGTATTGGCAACAAAGGTCGCTTTCCCTTTGCCCTTTTCAATCCGGAGATCCGTTTTTGAAGAGGACGGCCTATGGCCCATTTGGGCCAGCTTGTCGATCAAGGCCTGGAAGGTGGTCGGCTCGAAGAACATCATAAATTGGGATATAGTCGCCTGAGAATCAAGGGTCCCTACGAACATGCCCACGGCAAGAGCTTCTTCTATGTGTTGTTTGCATTTTGACCATAGGTTCTGCCACCGAATTGTGTATTGAACCCAGATCTCTCCTGGCTTCTCCTTGGCATTGATTAATGTCGTGATCGGGGTGCGCTCGCTTGCACTTACGAACCGCCGTGTGAATAGTAATTCCATCTCTGTGAATGTTTTGACAGAGTCATTTGGGAGCTCGGAGTACCATTCAAATGTCGTTTCTGACAAACTGCCAACAAACTGGTGAAGCAGTAGTTTGTCGTCGCCTCTAGTATTACTGCACGGAGCTCTGAATTGAGCAACGTGCTGGTGTGGATTGCCCGTCCCCTAATACACATGAAATTTAGGGATCATATATCTCGGCGGGTACTTGATTTGATCGTACCAGCCTGGGTATGGTCGCCCGGTCCTGACGACTTGGCCAGCCGCTTCACTCGCTTGATGAGCTCATATTTGTTGAGCTATGTAGTCATCAAGGGTAGCCTTAGAGATCGTTTCTTCCTTGGCTGCTAAGAAAGCCGGTGGAGGGTTTAACGTTTCCCCTTTGTCGTCTTCGATGATTATCGGAAGGTCTTCGGCTGGAGGTTCCGGCTGGACCATCATCCCAACCATGTCTTGGAACAGAAGCGCCATCTGCTTTATATTAGTAGCCTACTCCGCAGCCTCCTTATCCTTCTTTTCGAGCACCCTCCACAGAAATTCTGTATCAGTCTCCTGCTCCTGGCGTTGTTCAGACATCGATTCCGGGATTTCTTTTTGCCCAGTGAGTGCTGCCATCTTCGTCAGCATCTCCTGGAGCTTTTGTTGCTGCTCCTGAGCTTTCGTCAACGACCGAGTTTGTGGTCGATGACCCATGGAAGTACGGCTTTCCTCTTTCCCGGAAGCCATATACACCATGTGCACGATCATGCCTCCAGACTTGGGGCGTTTGGATCCATCACCCTTGGGATTTGCCGCCGGTGGTGGTAGATTTTTTGGCCTTCTCTTTTTGTGAGAAGTCAAAGTCGAAGGAGCTATTGTAACAGGCACCTGAGAAGTCCCTCGCTGCATGCTAGAGGGATGACTTCCCTCTTGTCGTACCTTCATTTTCTCCGGTCGACGAGAGTAGTTCTTGTTGATCACAGAATGCTGGACTTTCCACCAGACTCTATGGATTCGGGAGGACAGCCGTTGAGGGGGTTGCTCCAGCTTCGCCTGTACCATGTTTTCAACATGTGGGGGCGATTTCTTCAGCACCGTGGTCAGAGAGTTCTTTCGCACCCTCCCTGGTGGTTCAAAGTTGTTCCCAGTTGGAACAACGGCGTCAACTTCCACCATTGGAGCTGGTGGAGTAAGCCCAGAGGGGGAGTTGCCCTCAGCTTTCCTCACTCGGTTCCAGTGGCGACGTCGAGCAAGTCTTGCAGATGAGATTGCCTCAGTTGTGGGAGTGGCTTCGTTATGCCCCCTGCTTTGATGAAGGGCTACTGCTAATGCCAGCCTGTCGAAGACTGACGTCTGTTGAGAGGGGACGGTCAATCTTTCGAAGGCCGACTTTCTGGTAGGGTAAGCTTTTTTAATGACTTCACTCGTAGCGGGAATTGGAACAGCCAATCTTGCGGAGACCGATCCTTTAGTAGGAGAAGCCCCTTTGACGACTTCTCCTGCCGGAGCTGGAATGGCTATCCGTTTCGGGACAACCCCTTCAGGTATTACGAGCTTCTTTGCAGGCCCACTGGAGCTTCGGCTCAGTCTATTGAAGACTGAGGCGAAAGACTTGGATGACCCGTTGAGAGGGGTCGTGATGGCTGCAAGTCGATCGAAGACCGACTTCTTTGGAGCTTCCTGTGATGGCACTGGGGCACTGAAGCCTGCTGGCGGGATCATGGTCCCAAAGAACAGTCCAGTGGTGGCCTGAGTCACCTATTCCACTGGCATTAAGAAGATGCAGGCCGCATTTGGCCCATAAGTCACTCCTCCAGTCAGGGCGGAGCAGGAATTGCTGTTGCAGTTGGTGCAGCTGGAAGCCATTGATATTCACTTCTTCTTTCTGCATAGGAGTAAGACACCAAATCTTAGTACCTCGAATTCAGGGGAAACCATAGCAAAACCGCAATTTGTTCACGAACACGACACATGAAGTGTGAAGTGGAAAGAGGAAAAGGTCCCACCGGGCATGCCAGAATCTGTTTACCGCCGAAAACGGAGACGAAACCGCGTAGGTCGTCTTGCCTGAATTTGGGAGCAGATGCTATTTGGATTTATCTGTCCACCTCTCCGAAGATGCCAAGCTGATTTATGAAACCGTGTATCGGAGGTTTGTGTTAGTTATGTATATGCCCTAGAGGCCATTGTTGTACATATGATGTATATTATGATGGATGCTTGGATATATACAGAGAGGACTTTCTTACTCGTCATGATAGTATGCTATTTGGTTTCACTTTATCTTAACATGTTGACTTGTATTGGTTTACTGTCTTACTCTCACATGTTGATAAAGCCTTTAGGATCTGTGCTTGACTACTGGGATTATGATGAGATCATACTAGTGGGGCCACGGTAGTCGATGAGTACATCCTATAAATGTTCCTAGTCGAGGGTATATCAAGACAGGGCATCGATACACCAGAGTAGACTAGCGTATACGCATCTTGACCCATATGATGGGCGATGGATGATCCCATATCTATCGGTGTTTGACATCAGAGATGGTGTACGGGTGTTCAGTGGAGACTGGGTACACTGGACGGACTCGCCGAGAACTCCCAGATGGTGATATACCACACGTCAGATGGCAGTTCTCCGGTGACACTAGTACAGGGTAGTCTGTAGACCCGATATCGTCATAGAGTCTTGTGTGATTCCTACTGTGCTTTGATTTCCACCTTACCACGTCCAATAGGGCGTGCAAAACGGTGGCTTTTGGGTACAGTCCCGAATCACATGGAGGCAATGAGCGATAGGAGGGGATTCGTCTCTCCCGGTATAGGGAGTTAATGTTGTGCTGTGTTCGATTGGCTATAACTGGAAGTCCCTGGCCAGGGCTGATATAGAGATATACTGGTAAGTGTTACCAGTAGTTTCTCGACCTGTTATGAGCCTCACATCGACACGACTTATCGGTTACTGGGGTCTGACGTATACCACCCCTAGACTTGATATGCGACATATCAGACGAACAGACCGGACTGTACGGGAGTGTTACTGATTGGATTCACAGGAGAACGGACAGGCTAGCTTGTTGATCTTCTGATCGCTCAATACCTGGGTGGCTGTTACGTTTAGCTGACCGCTTGCAGCTTGTGGGTGTTTGATATGATCATCACCTGCTACCGGCGTATTGACGATTCTTTATAGCCCTACACAGAGGTTTCTAGGCTCAGGCAAAACGGAGTAGAGGCACATATGTGATATGTGCAGGACCGAGGATAATGCAATATGAGATACCGTATTATATTCTCGCGATATTTAGATATGAACCGGGACATCAAATCAAGTGTTGATTCGATGAATCGGTACATGATATATTAGTCGGTTATATTCGATATAGACGGATCGTTGGATCAAGTGTTGATTCGATGATTTAATATATAATGATATATATGATATATTGTATTACATTATCTAATATTGGCTAACTTTATTATTTCATTTTCTCACCGGATTAATACATTAATATATATGCGATATATGTTAATTATATTATTTTCTTTTGTTGCAAATATATAATATATTGTTAGTGTATATGCCCTAGAGGCCATTACTGTATCATACTAGTTTGTATATTACTTAATGGAAGCTTGAGATATTCACCTTGTATATACAATCTTGCTCAAAATAGTAGTATGCTACTTGGTTTGTTTCTACTTCAATGTGTACATGTGTTTATTTTAGTATATCGCCTATACACATTAGTGGAGCCCTTAGGATCTTTGCTTGATTACCAGCGTTGTGATGGCAGTCACACTAGTGGGGGCTGGGTAATCTATAAGCACATCCTTATGCAGGTCCCTAGTCACAGGACTATCGAGACAGGGCATCGATACTCCGGAGTAGACTAGCGTATGCGCTTCTCATCCCAGAGTGGGAGGCGGTCTGTCCCACAGCCATCAGTACGTCGTACTGGAGATAGTATACGGGTGCTCGTTAAGTTACGAGTACACTGGACAGGACTCGTCGGGAACTGACCGGTTGGTATTATACCTATCGTCAGTTATCAGTTCCCAGGTGACATGAGTACAGCTTAGTCCGCTGACTTGACACTGTCACTTCGCCTCGAGTGTGTTCCCACTGTACTTTGATTACTACCCTACCACGGCTCAAAGGAATCGTGCAAACAGGTAGTTTTTGGGTGCAGTCCCGAAGCATTTAGAGGCAGTGACGGTTAGACAGGATTCGTCTCTCCCGGTATTGGGGGTTGACATCGCGCTGTGTCTAGGAGAGCCATTACACGAGTAGTCCCTGGCCAGGGCAAGCGAGATATACTGGTAGGCTTCCAGTGCTATCTCAGGGTGTTTTGGGCTTCACTCCGACACGACTTGTACCGCTATTAGGGGACTGACGTTTACCGCCCCCCTAGGCCCGCCATGCGATGTATCAGACGAATAGACCGGACTGTACGGAGACTGTCACATTCAGGCTCAGTAGGAGTTCAGATAGGTTTCACCTCGTCAGTCTTCTTGTCGGCATCTACCTGGGGACCGTTACGCACAGCTAGTGCCGCTTGCGGTCTGTGGTTAAACCCACTGCCAGCGTAGTGTCGAGTCTTTAGAGTCCCACACAGAAAGCTATTCGCCTTTAGGCAAAAGAGTAGAGGTCGCATGGTTTTGCGACAGGTCGCATGGTTTTGCGACAGGGTCCGGTCACATCCGTGCACTTGTGCACGTACAGTGTCCGGACAGTTAACACTAGCGGGCTTTGGTTTAAGCCAGATCCTAGTGTACGTTTTGGGATTGGTTTTATCCAGTATGTATTCGTGTTCCTCAGAACGCGGATGCGGGTGTGTATGCACAGTTGACGGAGAGACAGAGGCAGAGGATTCTCATTAGGGTTGTTGACTGTTGACCATTGACTTTTTGCTCAACCCTAATGAGAATATCATATGTAATTAACAATAATATTAATTAAGTATTATAGTGACATGGTTGTTGAGGGGTTGACTTTGTTGACTTGTTGACTTTGTTGACCGGTTGACTAGGTTGGACTAGTTGACCATCATGATGACAATGGCTATCATTTCATGCAAAGACTTTTGCTTGCTTGTTCTCTTGTGCAAAATGAGTGCATGAAATGATATGGCTATTGTAGCTTAATCCATCACTAATACTTGATTGCTATTATGGGTCATGATGGTTTTGGATTATGAGAGCCAAGAGAGAAAAGTCTTGCTCATTCTTTCATTTCCTTTCTCTCTCTTGTGTTCTTGAGCTCTCATCTTCTTCCTCTTGCTCTCCCTCTCTTTAGTCTATGGTTCACTTGTCTCATGTGTTGAGAACCAAGAACCATAGAGAAAAATCCCAACACACTCTCCTCTACTCACTCTAGTTCACAAGGTTTAGCAAACCGAGTGAACTAGTTTCTTCAAAGTTCGAAGAAGAAGCCAAAGGTAGAAGCTTTCAGGTGGATCGATCTTCGGCGCAAGGAGACGACGGGGTGAAGCCGATCCGGACAACCATCGAGGCTTGAAGACGAAGGAGTTCAAGAAAGAAAGGTATAACCCCCTAACCGAGTAGTTAACAACTCCTAGTTAGGTTGTTAGTTAGATGTTTAACAAAGATCCGGTTTTGAGTCCATGTTACCGCCTCTAGAAAATTGTTTTTCACCAAATTCCGCATGCCCGAAAGTACCGGGAGAGGTAGCATGGACTTACATATATATGTGATATATATTATTGTGACATGATATGATTTATTATGAAACATGATTAGGGATGATAAAAATGGATTAGGGTTTGATTAGGGTTAGCTCTTTCAAGTTCATTCTAGAAGGATTCTATTTTGTCTTGGTTAAGATATTATGGTTGATACTTATCCTTAACCTAACCAAACCCTAACTCTAGTGTATTCTCTACAAGTTTTATCCTCTCATCCTTAACCATGGTTCTATAATCAATCATATATTCTTGACTACTATTCATCACAAAAGGATTATTCTTTCATTCTTCATCTTCTTCTCTCTTGAGTTTTGAGAGAAAGCTTACTAGTTAATCCTTTTATGATGATATATTGTGAGAAAGTGAAGTAAAAAGATAGCATAAATACTACTCCATCATCCTCATCTAATCTAGCCCATTAGATTAGGGTGTTCATCTCTTTAGAGTGAGAAAGCTTGGGTTATAGCAACTTCGACGTAGATCATCGGGGAATCGGAACACTTCAAGCTAGCATGGATCGTTCGAGTCGTGGAGCCTCTCTTGAGTCCGGGAGATCGTGGATCGCGGCGAAGAGACTTCTACTCGGAGCTTGTGAAGCGAAGGAGAGGACTACAAAGGTTGTAATCCCTCACACTTAGCTTTAAAGATATCATCTTGCATGCTAAACCCTAATAATCTAGCAAAGATCCCGTCTTTGGGTTGTTCGGCACATGTAAAATTTTATTTGGGCATGTTTGATGCTTTATGAACCTTCACAAGTGTGCCTAGGAACCCTACAGTGGTATCAGAGCCTAGCTAGAGCATTAGGCGAAGTGTTAACGAAGTTAAAACCCCGATCAAACCCGAATACGACATTTAAAACCCCTCTTTGTACATTTTTTAAAATCTGGGTTTTTCCAGAATTAAAAATATCTAAAAAAATCATCAGGGAAATATAAGAATTATGGTGAAACACGTGCCCCCAATTCGTCTATACAGCCGCGGAACCGCGGCAAGTGCCCACCTTTGGCGGCGGTTCCGCGGCAGTATAAGGGTATTGAGTACGGATATTTGCACAGTAATTCTTGTCTCTGTAGTTACTTTTTTATGGGTATTTTTAATCTGACTCAAGTGTTGAGTATTCTGGGGTTTATTTTGTAATCGTCGATTCGATCGGGAATTTTAAATTCGTTATTGTTTTTCCGGATATTTAGAAACTGTTAAAAAGTTCGAACGGATATCATTAACTCACTTTTTCCCGACACGAAAAATTTTCAAGTGTTGAATCTTTTCTCGAGTTTAAATCTTTCGCAAATGCGTGCAAGTTTTGTGGTGGACCCTCTAGAAGACAACAAACCTTAACTCGATTATGTGACCGTCTTGAACTGCTTTTTGAACCTTCGGGTTTGGGGCAGTACGGCGTGCCACATATGAGGCGTTGGCTTGACCCTTCTACGGCTGGACCGCTACTACTGTGACACATTCCAGATTATTTGAACTCCGCTCAAGTGTTGAGCAATTTAGGAAATTTTGGGTATTTGATTATCTGTTCGAAAAGTTTAATACTGTCTATTTATCTGGAATGTGATACAATATGTGGAATTCATTGTGTTAGGCATGAAATGCAAAGTATGTGATATTTCGGATTTACGATGTCTAAAGTGATTGTGGATTCCAAATATTGTAGTTTTACACTTTCTTTTCTGTGACCGTAAGTGTAGTATGTAGTTGTATTGCCGATTGTCGTTGCTATACATCGACGACGATCGGTGTATGCATACTTACTTACGTTGATGATATAAGATATTATGTGTTGCTGAGATATGATGTGCAGGATTGTCGCGATTGAATAGCCGGGGATTTTATGTGAGATGAGAGTTTTATATTTTCATTCATGTAAATTCAAATGTAATATTCTTTTATTTGGGGCACTTCCAGGTTGAGGTTGATGCCACCAGTGTTGTATATTATTTACTTTTCCGCATTAAGATGGACCCAAGGAGGGGAGCACAGGTGACCGGGTTCTGGGGTTCAGTGGGAGACCATCTCGAGGAGTCGAGACCGGGTCTCCTAAACTCTAGAATTGGTAGGGTCGCTTGCCGCTCTCGTAGGGGTCCAGGGTGTGGGCTTGGCTATTCATCGCGACTATGGAATCCGTATTTTCTATTGTTGGCTAAATACTAAATACGGACGTCCTAGTATATCCCACATTATATCTATGTTTCTGCTGCAATATCTGTGATGTGATCATTTGATATGTTGTGATGGATACAGTATATAGTATATATGATATATTATATAGACGTTACTTATGTTTTACACCCGCACTAGCCCTGCCCTGCTCTATCGTTAGTTACCTAACCTAACGGTGCACGAGGGGACATCGAGGCGAATACGGATGGCATAAGTGTACGTCGTATTTATCTGTGATGCTTAGGAAGCATAAGCTGATGGGATTTTTTTTTTATTAATGAGATTAATAAAAAGAAAAGAAACCTAAAAGATGTTGTAGAATCAAAACTTTATAAAAAGGGTAGCTACAGTTTTGCTTTGCACAGTGATATATATGATATGTCATGCACCTTATTCGATGAGGAAAGAGCCGAGATCCCTTCACCGGGAGTGACCTCTTTAGCGAAACTGGCAGATGCTACAAAACGCGGTTTGTCTTTTGATTGCTTTTAGAGTTTTGCTTTGCACAGTGATATATATGATATGTCATGCACATTATTCGATGAGGAAAGAGCCGAGATCCCTTCACCGGGAGTGACCTCTTTAGCAAAACTAATGAAAGCCTCAAAAACACTCCATTTCAAAAATTTCACATGATTCTACGACGATATCAAGTTCATTACGCTCATGGTTTTTCTGAAAAAAACCTGCGTAGCCCTCCGTCATTTCAGATAGATATTATTTAGTATCCGTGCTATGTTTGTTGACTTAGTCAAGGCGTAGTGTACGGTAGATAAGTAGTGTTTATCTGCTAAAACATGAGATATGATTGGATTAGGGTATTCGCACGGCCTTGTTGACTCAGTCAAGGGTCGTACGGGTGGGTTTAATTCAATCGAGAAATGTACGGGTTGAACTTGACTTGCGATTTATGGTTTGTTGACTTAGTCAAGGTCATAGATCGCTAGGGGCAAAATATTATCGGGAATTTCAAGTGTTGAAATTTGCAATGAGATTGCATACCTTCTATGAGATAGTTGGATCCCGATACCCACTGCGAGTAAGAGTTACTCCTGGGAGAGTTTTACACAGGACAATTAGTCGATCAAGTAGGTGTCTAGAAAAGTGTTAACGGGGTTACGCCTCTGGGAAAACGAGGTTTACTTTAATTAGGTCCGTGCGAAAGCACGGGGAACCTCCCTCAAAGTACCGACACTGATATGGCTGAAAGATTGACGAAATTGTAGGGTGTAATTAATCCCGGCTAATCTTACCTTTTAGGGTTTGAAGGTAGATTTGATATAAACAGTGGGAGACATCCTGATTAGATAAGATAATAACCAATCTAATCTTGCAAGAGCATACGCTAAAGTGTTTTCTTCTCTCTCTCTCCAGGTAGCGACCATGTCAGGCCATAATCAAGATAATAATATGGATGTATTGACTGAACCCGCTTATTATACTGAGCAGGGGAACGTTGGACCCGTTCTTTCTTATAAGAGTTATAAGACTGAACAGGGAATAGGAGAATATCTGGATTCTCACGCCGCCCAAAAGAACATGCATGTTGATGCATCTTCTTCAGGTGTGTTAGTTATTGAAAACTGTTTCTCGGTTCACCCTACGTCTTGGGTTTTAGATACCGGATCAGGATCCCACATATGTAAATTGTTACATGGGCTACGTAAAGGTAGAGAACTGGGAAAAGATGATCATTCCGTTCAAGTAGGAAACGGTGCAAGTTTTGCAGCCAAAGCAGTTGGCGAATATCACCTTGTATTGCCAAGTCGTAATACACTGATTCTAAATGAGTGCTATTATATACCGAACATGATGTGCAACATTATATCAGTTTCTTTATTAAGTAAAGAAGGATATAATTTTGTAGTAAAGGATAATGTTATGAACATATTCCTAGATCAAAAGTTGATTGCATCAGGCTCGTTACATAATGGCATATTCATTTTAAATCAGAATACAGACCTCAATATACAAAACACACACAAGAGGAAAAGTTCAGAAATGAATGAATCTTTCTTGTGGCATTGTAGACTTGGCCATATCAATGAGACACGGCTAGCTAAGTTACATAAAAATGGATATTTGAATTCATTCGAATTTTCATCTTATGATACTTGCCATTCATGTCTCAAAGGAAAAATGACCAAAGCTCCGTTTAGTGGACACGGAGAAAGAGTTACCGAACTTTTAGGACTGGTACATAGTGATGTATGCGGTCCCATGTCTACGCATGCCAGGAACGGTTCTTCCTACTTTATTACATTCACTGACGATCTCTCTAGATACGGGCATGTGTTCCTGTTGAAACACAAGTCTGAAGATTTTGAGAAATTCAAAGAATATAAGCACGAAATAGAGAACCAAACAGGCAAAAGTATTAAGATCCTTCGATCTGATCGAGGAGGAGAATACTTGAGCAATGATTTTCTGGATTATCTAAAAGAGAATGGGATTCTCTCTCAGCTTACTCCTCCTTATACACCACAGCACAATGGTGTATCGGAACGAAGGAATCGGACCCTATTAGATATGGTACGATCTATGATGAGCGATACTGAGTTACCTATTTCCTTCTGGGGGTATGCGCTTGAGACAGCCATATACATATTGAATCTAGTTCCGTCTAAATCTGTACCTACCACACCATATGAGATATGGAGTGGGAAGAGACCATATTTTAAACGAGTTAAGATATGGGGTTGTCCGGCCTATGTCAGAAGACAAAATCCGGACAAACTCGAGGCACGATCAGTTCTTTGCAAATTTATGGGATATCCAAAGAATTCTCAAGGATATTTTTTCTACCACGCTGAGGAACAAAAAGAGTTTGTTGCTCAACATGCCACCTTTTTGGAAAAGGAATTTCTTGCAAAAGAAATTAGTGGCAGAGAGGTAGAGCTGGAAGAAGTTCCAGCACCACAAACCGCAACTGATGACTTGTTGGAACCAGAAGATTCAGTAGTACCCGACAAACCCCAGCCTCTCCGCCGATGTAGCAGGATTTCTCATCCACCTGGAAGATACTACGGTTTTCTCATTGATGGTGGAAGCGAGGATTGCATCATGGAAGATGATGACCCGACTAGTTTCGAGCAGGCCATCACGAGTGGTGACTCTGTGAAATGGCTGGATGCAATGCGATCTGAGATGGAATCCATGTACACCAATAAAGTATGGATTTTGGAAAATGCTCCTGAAAGGGTAAAACCCATTGGGAGCAAGTGGATTTTTAAAAAGAAATTTGGTGTAGATGGAAAAGTTGAGACTTTCAAAGCTAGACTTGTAGCAAAGGGTTTTCGTCAACGACCAGGTGTGGATTATGACGAAACCTTTTCTCCAGTGGCTATGCTTAAGTCCATCCAGATCTTACTTGCCATTGCTGCATACCATGACTACGAAATCTGGCAAATGGATGTTAAGACCGCCTTTCTAAATGGTGATTTAGAAGAATGCGTGTACATGACTCAGCCAGAGGGCTTCGTAGATAGTGGGAGCAGCGGAAAGGTGTGCAAACTGCTTAAATCCATTTATGGGTTAAAGCAAGCATCGCGGAGTTGGAACATCTGTTTTGATGTTGTAGTCAAAGAGTTTGACTTCATCAAAAACATAGATGAACCTTGTATCTATAAAAAGGTAGCAGAGAGTAAGGTTGTCTTCCTCGTATTGTACGTGGATGACATACTCTTGATAGGAAATGATATTCCTATGCTGCAATCAGTCAAGCTCTTCTTATCACAAAGATTCTCAATGAAAGATCTAGGTGATGCCTCATGCATATTGGGGATTAGGATCTATAGAGATAGATCCAAACGGATACTGGGATTGTCCCAATCCAGGTACATTGACACCATACTAAAGAGGTTTAGTATGGAAGAATCCAAGCGTGGGAACCAACCCATGATCTCTGGACTCACTCTATCCAAAGAGAAGTCTCCCAAGACTGATTTGGAAAGAGCTCGCATGCAAGGGATACCCTATGCTTCGGCAGTAGGCTCTATCATGTATGTGATGCTATGTACCAGACCCGATGTAGCATACTCACTAAGTGTAGTGAGTCGGTATCAAGCAGATCCTGGAGAGAGTCACTGGACAGCCGTGAAGAACATTCTCAAGTACTTACGAAGGACTAGAGACATGTTCTTGGTGTATGGTAACGGAGAACTCCGGGTGGAGTCCTTTACCGATTCCAGATTCCAAAGTGATAAGGACGACTCTAAGTCGCACTCGGGATTTGTCATTACCCTCAATGGAGGGGCGGTATGTTGGAAGAGTTCCAAACAAGATACCGTTGCAGACTCGACGATGGAGGCTGAATACATCGCTGCCAACGATACTGCCAAAAAGGCTGTCTGGATGAAGAAGTTCATTAGTAAACTTGGTGTGGTTCCATCCATTGAGCATCCAATACCTCTGTATTATGATAACAATGGAGCTGTGGCTTTGGCCAAGGAACCTAGATCCCATCAGAAGTCCAGACATATTCTGAGGCGGTATCACCTGATCAGGGAGATAGTTGATCGCCGGGAGATCGAGGTCAGGAGAGTAGATACGAAGGACAACACTGCGGATCCACTCACGAAGGCCATTCCCCAGATACAGTTTGAGAGATTATTCGGGATGCTAGGTATGAGATACTACAGCAGCTGGCCTTAGTGCAAGTTGAAGATTGTTAGTTATGTATATGCCCTAGAGGCCATTGTTGTACATATGATGTATATTATGATGGATGCTTGGATATATACAGAGAGGACTTTCTTGCTCGTCATGATAGTATGCTATTTGGTTTCACTTTATCTTAACATGTTGACTTGTATTGGTTTACTGTCTTATTCTCACATGTTGATAAAGCCCTTAGGATCTGTGCTCGACTACTGGGATTATGATGAGATCATACTAGTGGGGCCACGGTAGTCGATGAGTACATCCTATAAATGTTCCTAGTCGAGGGTATATCGAGACAGGGCATCGATACACCAGAGTAGACTAGCGTATACACATCTTGACCCATATGATGGGCGATGGATGATCCCATATCCATCGGTGTTTGACATCAGAGATGGTGTACCGGTGCTCAGTGGAGACTGGGTACACTGGACGGACTCGCCGAGAACTCCCAGATGGTGATATACCACACGTCAGATGGCAGTTCTCCGGTGACACTGGTACAGGGTAGTCTGTAGACCCGATCGTCATAGAGTCTTGTGTGATTCCACTGTGCTTTGATTTCCACCTTACCACGTCTAATAGGGCGTGCAAAACTGTGGCTTTTGGGTACAGTCCTGAATCACATGGAGGCAATGAGCGATAGGAGGGGATTCGTCTCTCCCGGTATAGGGAGTTAATGTTGTGCTGTGTTCGATTGGCTATAACTGGAAGTCCCTGGCCAGGGCTGATATAGAGATATACTGGTAAGTGTTACCAGTAGTTTCTCGACTTGTTATGAGCCTCACATCGACACGACTTATCGGTTACTGGGGTCTGACGTATACCACCCCTAGACTTGATATGCGACATATCAGACGAACAGACCGGACTGTACGGGAGTGTTACTGATTGGATTCACAGGAGAACGGATAGGCTAGCTTGTTGATCTTCTGATCGCTCAATACCTGGGTGGCTGTTACGTTTAGCTGACCGCTTGCAGCTTGTGGGTGTTTGATATAATCATCACCTGCTACCGGCTTATTAACGATTCTTTAGAGTCCTACACAGAGGTTTCTTGGCTCAGGCAAAACGGTATAGAGGCACATATGTGATATGTGCAGGACCGAGAATAATGCGATATGAGATACCGTATTATATTCTCGCAATATTTAGATATGAACCGGGACATCAAATCAAGTGTTGATTCGATGAATCGGTACATGATATATTAGTCGGTTATATTCGATATAGCCGGATCGTTGGATCAAGTGTTGATTCGATGATTTAATGTATAATGATATATATGATATATTGTATTACATTATCTAATATTGGCTAACTTTATTATTTCATTTTCTCACCGGATTAATACATTGATATATATGCGATATATGTTAATTGTATTATTTTTTTTTGTTGCAAATATATAATATATATGTGATATATATTATTGTGACATGATATGATTTATTATGAAACATGATTAGGGATGATAAAAATGGATTAGGGTTTGATTAGGGTTAGCTCTTTCAAGTTCATTCTAGAAGGATTCTATTTTGTCTTGGTTAAGATATTATGGTTGATACTTATCCTTAACCTAACCAAACCCTAACTCTAGTTTATTCTCTACAAGTTTTATCCTCTCATCCTTAACCATGGTTCTATAATCAATCATATATTCTTGACTACTATTCATCACAAAAGGATTATTCTTTCATTCTTCATCTTCTTCTCTCTTGAGTTTTGAGAGAAAGCTTACTAGTTAATCCTTTTATGATGATATATTGTGAGAAAGTGAATTAAAAAGATAGCATAAATACTACTCCATCATCCTCATCTAATCTAGCCCATTAGATTAGGGTGTTCATCTCTTTAGAGTGAGAAAGCTTGGGTTATAGCAACTTCGACGTAGATCATCGGAGAATCGGAACACTTCAAGCTAGCATGGATCGTTCGAGTCGTGGAGCCTCTCTTGAGTCCGGGAGATCGTGGATCGCGGTGAAGGGACTTCTACTCGGAGCTTGTGAAGCGAAGGAGGGGACTACAAAGGTTGTAATCTCTCACACTTAGCTTTAAAGATATCATCTTGCATGCTAAACCCTAATAATCTAGCAAAGATCCCGTCTTTAGGTTGTTCGGCACATGTAAAATTTTATTCGGGCATGTTTGATGCTTTATGAACCTTCACAAGTGTGCCTAGGAACCCTACAGTTTGGACGGATGTGGCCGTCGTAGCAGAATTCGTCAGATTCCCCCTCGTTGTGAGGGGTTTTTGATTGTGGGAACGCTCTTCCCTGCAGGCGCAAGTCCCTGCAGTTAATTATGTTATCGCATCGCGATAACACTTTCTCCTGATCCAGAGGTTCACTTTGTGTCGTGTGTATTTGTTTTATTTTTGGTTGCCCGTGGATTGTATACGGAGACTAATTTATGTTGTCGCCCGCAGGGCGTGGATTAGTCCAAATCCGTATATTCTTAGATTTGGGTTTGGTTTGATTTAAGGATCGTTAATCTCGTTTGAGATTAAGATCAACTTTAATGTTTGTTGAGGATACATTAGTCCAATTTGAGACTAAGATCTACTCAACAGGATTTTAGGATTATTCAGACCCAACAAAAGAGCATTTGGGCTCTATTGCTTTAGTTTAAGGACGTTTCGGTCCGTCGTTAGTTTAAGGACGTTTCGGTCCGTATCTAGTTTAAGGACGTTGCGGTCCGTTGTAGTTTAAGGACGTTGCGGTCCGTATTAGGATGTGCCCATCGGTTTGGGAGTGCACCAAAGAGTTGTTGGTTGTCTGGACCCGCCACCTCTCTGAAGACGTTGAAGAATTACAACGATATGCATCAGAGGTGTGGAGAGATGTACCTTTGAACCAATTTCCAGATTGATAGAAGAGATGGGATGAATATCCGTCGGAAGATCATTAGTCATGTTTGGGACTAGGATCAGTTTAAGAAGACATGAGCATGGGGAGCTCGATTGATTGAAGATCAAAGATGTTTTAATCTTAAGAAGACTTAGCCAACTTGAGGCTGGAGTTGACTTCCCTTAGTGTTAAGCACTAGTATATGTTCATCACTCACGTGTTCCCACGTGAGGTTCTGAAGCAGTGTTAAGCACTGAATTCTTGTGGTCCTCACGTGTGGCACGTGAGGCACCTTAAAGCTGGCGCTGTTCATTGGGTTCAAGTCCTCGTTTACATATAAGTGTTAAACACTTAATTCTTGTGGCACTCACGTGTGGGCACGTGAGGCGCCCCAAAGTTGGGCACTGCCTTTTTGGGTTTTACTTCCCTCTTCTTTTATAAGTGCTAAGCACTTGGGCCCTGTGGTGCTCACATGCGGACACCATGTATTTGATAGATTAATAAATTATGAATAGATGCAAATGCAATTAAAATATGCATAGTAGTAAAACAAGCAACAAAAGCATAAGTATCGAAGAAATCAATGCATTTCTTTGTGTAAAGCCTATAGTAACTAATTAGCATTATATTTTTCTATAGACCCATCCGCTCTAAGTTTTCTCTTGAAAATCCATTTACATCCTATAGCCTTACTTCCTTACGGTAAATCGGTAACAATCCAAGTCTTATTTTGTAAATTCGAATTAATCTCACTTTGAATCGCTTCTCTCCAAAACGGCGCTTCATCGGAAGACATAGCATTGGCATAAGTCGTCGGTTCTCCATCAATCAAGTAAGTGTATTTGTCATCGCCAAAATTCTTCCTTGTCATGCTTCTCTTAGACCTTCAAAGTTCGGGTTCGGGTGTATGTTCTAATGATATACTGGTATCATTCGATTCAATAGAATGTGAGGATTCTTCCAAATCATTGTTCCCTCGCCGAAACACAGAGACGCGACCGCGCAGGTCCGTCTTGCCTAAATTTCGGGGCAGATGCTAATTGGTGCTATCCGTCCACCTCTCCGAAGATGCCAAGTTGATTTATGACACCATGTATCGAAGGTTTAAACAGATGCGGCCGATGTAGCAGACTTCGTCAGATTCCCCCTCATTTGAGGGGTTTTTGATTATGGGGACACTCTTCCCTGCAGGCGTAAGCCCCTGCAGTTAATTACGCTACCACATCGCGGTAACCACTTTCTCCTTCTCCAGATGGTCATTTCGTGTCATGGGTGTTTGTTTTGTTTTTGGTTGCCCGTGGATTGTATAAGGAGACTAATTTATGTTGTCGCCCGTAGGGCGTGGATTAGTCCAAATCCGTATTTTCTTAGATTTGGGTTTGGGGGTTGGGTTTAAGGATACGTTAGTCTCATTTGAGACTAAGATCAACTTAAACGTTTGTTAAGAATACGTTAGTCTAATTTTAGACTAAGATCAACTTAACGGGATCGTTTAGATCCAACAAAAGAGCATTTGGGCCCTATTTTTTAGTTTAAGGACATTGCGGTCGATTAGTTTAAGAACATTGCAGTCCAATGTTAGTTTAAGGACATCTCGGTCCATTGTTAGTTTAAGGACATCTCGGTCCATGGGTTTTAAAGGACCCCACAGTCCGAGGTTAAGGACATCATAGTCCATGGGTTTTAAAGGACCCCACAGTCCGAGGTTAAGGACATCATAGTCCGTGAGTTTAAAGACCTCACAGTTAAGGACATCATAGTCCGTGAGTTTAAAGATCTCACAGTCAAGGTTAAGGACATCATAGTCCATGGGCTTAAGGACCCCACAGTCCAGGTTAAGGACATCATAGTCCATGAAATGTATGGTTGTCGGGACCCGTCACCTCTCTGAAGACGTTGAAGGATTACAACGACAAATATCAGAGGAGTTCAGAGATGTACCCTTAAACCGATGTAGGTTTAAAGACCTGTAGTCCAATTGGGACTAAGATCTATGATTTATGAGCATATGAACTCAATTAATCTGAATTGAGAACTTATGGCCAATTTGGGCTAAGTCCATTCAATTACAATGTTCAACATTTGTTTTTGAGTTGTTAGATATTTGTTTGAGCCCAATCCCTTTAAAATGCTAAGCATTGGTTTGGTCTCTGACAATATTTTGTCTTTAGTTGAATGTTGTGCATTTATCATAGCTCCAGGTTTATTCAAAGAACAGTTTATATTCTATCCAAGCGCACATAAAAGCATGTGGCGCACATGGCACAAGCGACAGTCGATGAGTGTTCATATCATAATATTGTATTATTATATTCCCCATTCTTATTCTTTTTACAAATAAACAGGTGCTTTTGACCCATGTCTGCTACATAGTACAGGTTACAAGTTCTTGGAGCGAAAACAGTGAAAAAGATAAAAGACGATACAAAAGAGGGACTTTGACCAACAAATAGAAGGATCTTAGTCAAGCCTACACAAAGATAAAGTTCACAAAGCATAAGGCAGCGCAAGGTCCAAGATTACAAAGCGAACGGTTAAAAGTCCACTGCAATTGTTCACTGGAGATCTGGAAGAAACACAGAAGCTATTTTAATAAAAGAACCAAAGAATAAGGAAGCCCAAAAAGCCCAAAGTCAGCAGAAGAAAAATGAAGACATAAACTCTCCATTGGGCCGCGGAACCGCGGCCCAACCCCTATTGCGGCCGCGGATCCGCGGCCGTCCAGAGCCCATGATGGAAATATTTTTTTGCCAATGCTTGGAATCTACTCTGACTAGGTCTACTTATGGGTATTTTGGTAAATGCAGACATGCGGGTCAATTGTAACCTAGGGTTTCTATATCTTATAAATAGAAGCCCAAATCATTGTATTCTTTTCATGCCTCCCTATGCCTCCCTTCATTAATAAATTTCAGAATTCTTTTGGAGAGCATCAAGTTGTAAGTTCTTTATTTTCTGCCCTAGGTTAATTTTCTATCCTAGCCCTAGTTAAATTTAATTCCTTGCCCTAGTTAATCTTTTATTCTCTGCCCTAGATAAATGTTCTTCAATTCCCTAATGAGCGAGTAGTCTCCTCGCTTGTTAGGGTTAGATCTGGGGAAGGTTTGAGAGACGAAGATCTCTCATCCCCTTTCTTGCCCATCATATATTTTCATAGGACTCTATGCATACATGCACATACCGCTCCCTACGGCACCCTATCCATCGAGGTAGCGGTGATACCGTAGTATAAAGGCCCGGTTGTGATGTTTTCCATGGAGGTTAGGGTAAGGATTTCTAAAGGAAGGACAAGAAACTAGAGGAAGAAACATCTTTCCAAATGGTTCTAATCCCTTTTATTAATAATTACCATAACACCTAATTAGATCTTCATATGGGTATAAAAAGCGGTGAGATTTATAGACTTTCCAAACTTAACCTAGACCTAACCCTAACAAGACTTAGATATAGATTGATCTTAGTATAGAATAATTTATTTTTTAGATTTAATAATCAATCCGATGCCCATCGGAATTAACTCGTAAGAGCGATTAGGAAATTCACAACATCCCTGTGGACCGACCCGTACTCACCGGCTAGCTACCAAGCGACGCCGTTCTTGATTGCGGTTACTAGATATTTTTAATCAAATCAAATGGCGCCGTTGCCGGGGATGGCGTGTTGTTTTCTTTTTGCAATTTTGGGTTAATCTAAAATTAAAAAATCATAAAAACTGAAAAATTAAAAATATAAAAATTTATCATCTTTTATTTTTGTGAAGGGTATTTTTGTGTGAATTTTGTAGGATCTACAATCGAGTTCGGATCTGAAAAAATCCAGAAATCAAAACAGAAAACAGCAGATCTGAACAACAGAGATTTACAATAACAGAGGAGCAGAATTTTTCTCGGGACTCGAACCGCCCAAACCACCGTGGATCCGCTGCAGTACCCCTACTCCGACCGCGGAACCGCCGCGCCCTGGTGACATCATCACCAAAAAAAACGGCCGTGGAACCGCGGCGGTAGTACCACTTTAGCGGCGGAAGCGTGGCCAAAAAAAAAATATAAGCTTTTTCTCTCTCCTCTGTAAATCTCAATATCTCCTCTGTCAAATCTTCTGCCGGATTCTTTGCGCTTAAAAAAATTTTCCCCCTTCCAAATAACAAATCTTGTGCAGGATTCTTTGCGTGCGTTTAAAATAAAAATTGATTGCAAGAAATCTTTTCTGTTTTGCATATCTTTTCTCAAATTGCAATAAAAAACATCTTTGATTGCAAGTGATTTACTGTTTTGCATATTTTTAATCGGATTTTAAGGGGCTTTTGACCAATTCAGATTGGGTGGGGATTTCATCACCCTTCCCAGGACCCCAGAAATCACATAAGGCATTTGCATTGACCATTCTTAATTAAAAAATACTAGACTCAGCCCTAAGGACTTCGAGCTCAATAGGACAGAGGACTAGTTATAGGCATCGACCGTTTATCCTAACCTGACTTTGCGGTATCTAGGCAAGTGTGTCTAAGGCAAGTGGTTACTTAATTAGGACCGCTACTTGTAGCGGAGAGCCTCCCACTTACCTGGCACTTACCTGGCCGCAATTGGCGGTGAAGAGACGGTTTGAGGTCCTATTTCTAGCCCTTTGGAACAGTTAGGAGCTGTCTAGCTGACCTAGGTGACCCTAGATCTAGGCCTGATTGTGCATTTGTGGTTGATCGCATTTGTGTCAAAGTCTCTTTTCAAAAAAAATCTTTTTGCAAAATTTCCAAATATAGAGAAAAGGAAAAAGGAAAAAATTTTTAACAAAACTTGCAAAGTTTGCCGCTAAGAAATCCTTGCACCACTTACCTTCTTTCTCTTCTCTTTCTTCTATCATGGGTACCCCACATCACAAATCTCTTGCCGAACTTTGGTATCCCGAACCTAACTTTTCCTCGTACGTCAATTGTTTCGGTCGATTTAAGGACGATCCCTCCATGCCCAAAATTTCTTTGAAAGATCAAATAGAAGCGTCTAAGAGAAACAGTTCGACATTGCAACACACTTTGTGTCAACCATGTCAACCTTCACCACCTTCGTACGTTGATACCACTTTTTCGAGTCCTGTTGTAACTCCTAAACCGATGTCCATTGCTGAGCATATTGCTCAATCTCGTAGCCGATCTTTCACTCCTCTCCACACATCTAGTTCTAGGGATCCACAAGTCCATTCATCTTTTTATCCAACTGTTGATCCTACTCATGTCCAACCATCCACTTCCTACCAGTCTTACCCGACTTTCCCACCTTCACTAGACATTGATTCTACACAGTCATTTGGGAATTTCATGTATCCAAACAATTTCGAATCTTTTACCGAAACCCCCTCACCACCCAAGTCTAGTTTGGAACAGTCGTTGGAGGCTTATATTTTAGCAACAAACAAAATGGTGAGGAATGTGGATGCGTCCATTGCCGCCCTTTTGCAACCGAGTGAACCGGCAGCTAGTTTCCAATTAGCTCAAAATTTTCCAATGTATAAGGAGGCGGTTGGACAGAGTGAGAATTTGGGAGGAGCGAGTGAGTTCTACACCTTTCCAAATCAAACCTACCCATACCCAATTGAAGCCCACAACTCCGGTTTTCCATCGATTGTCCCAAAGAGTTCACCAGTTGAAAATAAAAACGAGTTGTGTGACTTTGTAGTGCTTGATTTGTCAGATTGTGAAGAACCCCTTTCGAGTGAAACCACACTTAATCCTTTCGATCTTTACACCTCCAATCTAGAACCTGAATTGATAAATATCCATGCTTTTGATGAGGTGTCCAAAAAAATTGATTTTCACTTGATTGAGGATAGAGACGCCGGGAATATTTTGGATGATGAACCCGTCGATTTGATTGAAATTTTATGTCCAATTCATCATCCCGAGTCATTAAATGTTTCTCCCGAACTTCATATGCGTCTTGATTTTGATGATAATGGCATGGATGAGTTAACTATTGAGGAGACTTATGAGGATAGTATTGAGGAGAGTCTTGAGGATAATATTGAGGTTGAACCATTTTTGTTTGATGTGTCGGATTTTCCAATTCAGCCTCCTGAACCTTTAACTGTTATATCACCCTCCCTCCTTTCCATCGTTCCGACCACGCACAAGATCACGCTTAACGACTGTGAGCTTCAAAACTTTTCCTTTGAATCCGACACAGTTCTCACAGCCGATGACACTTACGAGTGTTTCACTTTTTCGGACGATGTTGAAGTCTCACCGCCCGAGTTTGAGTCCTTTGAATTTTCAGATGAGTTGGTTGAACCATCAGACTCGGTTGCTTACAGTCGTTTCGAACCATTGATGGAATCTTTCAAATTCGAGACAGTTTACTACGGTGAGAATGAGCATATCCCTAATTCACTCCCTTTCGTCTGTCTTATCGTTCCAACCGTGCAAGAGACTGTTACGCTTTCATCTCCAATACCAAGTTCGACGTACCCATGCTTTCTTGCGAATCTTGAGGGATTTGACCCCATTTCACGACGAATTGATAGATTAGCACAATCACTTTTAACACTTCGGTCATCACAAATTGCGCTAATTTACTCACTCGAGTTACACCCTCAAGATCGTACTCCACTTCTTTCTCTTTTCCGCCATTCTTCTCCTCCGCCGAGACCATATTCCACTCTTCTTCCCATTCGGTCTCGTGTGCTTCTCATTTCTTTCCTTTACACCCCATTCTTTCACCAACCCTACCATTACCACGATAAGATCTTTGAATGGTTGGTGCTAACCTTTGGCTTATATAAGGCAAAGCTTAAGTTTGGGGGGAACCTTGTTGTATATATGTATATATTTTTTTTGTTTTCTTTTTCTATAAAAAAAATTTCAAAACATTAAAAAATATTTTAAAAACTATAAATAAATAAACAGGGGAGTGCCGACATTTTGACCCTCTTGGTGTGGCATGACAGTGAGGACACTGTCAAGTTTAAGTTTGGGGGTATGCTCGGTAAGCCTTCTTCCTTCGCATTCATATGTATATTTTTGCATTTGCATACTTATTTTAAAACCCATAAAAATTGAAAATTTTCAAAAATTATAAAAATTAATGTATTCAATTTTGGCCTTATTTGACTTAAGTTTGACAAAAAAGTTAACTGGATAGGAACAACTAGATCTTAGACTTAATAAATTAAAAACCCTAAAGATAACCTTCCTTAAAGTTTAACGGTAGAAAGTGTATATCTTTGTAGTTTATTTAGAAATAGGCAAATTTTGGGTTCACTTCTTGGGATAAGTCAAAACAAAGGAAAAGTATTGATGATTTTATTAAAGTATGAGTTTGAAAAATAATTCCCAGCTTAAGTCTAGATTCTAAAAATGTATACCCTACAATTTGCACAATCACGCACCTTGAAACTTGGAATAGTAGAAGAGACCTTGAAATGCTCTTATCTAAAGTCCTTAGTACAATGAAAAAAAAGAAAAAAAAGTGAATAAAGAAAAAAAAATTGAACACTGATTTTTGTGATTACTTAAGGCTGCAAAAAATAGAAAAATATTTAGCGAGGGTGCTTCATCACCTAGTGCCTTAGACCAACTGGTTTGGGAGTCACTGCTAAAAAGCCTTGGGTGTTGCAAGACTAGGAAGTACGCTTTAATATGCAAACACATCTTGTAATCGGTCGTTGGTACCTCAAGAAGTATTAACGGTCGTATGAAGGATGTGTAAGCAAAAATTCAATTAAAATTAACCTACTAATAAGTACTTTGGACAACGGACAAGGGTATAATTGCTTGATTTGAATTTCCAAGTGTAGGGGTGATTTATACACACACGTGGGGATATGTGATTGGAGTTTAGATGAGAGAAAGGAGTGAAGAATGGGACTTATATCTTTAGTGAAGATGATAAAAATTCCTAAGTGGAGATGGAACCCTAGAAGGAAAACTTAAGAAATACCGAAAGCTAAGTAAGTCTATAGAACATATATAATCTTAAGTTAAATGATGAGGAAGTGTGAAGAATAGGGGTGGATAATTTACAAGTCGACGATAATAGAATTCCTTGTTAGAAAACCTAATTGGAGAATTAAAGTCGAAAAGGCCGAATTGATAGGATTTTGTGGGTAGTATCCGCTGAAAACCCTCAGGAGACAACATTCCTCCTACTAGGGACACCTAGAGGTTTAACGGCTTGTTGCACGAGCTCAGTGCAATCGCGTTTCCCTGCGAAAGTGAGGTTAGGTTTTTGTCGAGAATAAAACTAAGTTTTCTCGAGGACGAGCAAAAGATAAGTTTGGGGGTATTTGTTCATATCATAATATTGTATTATTATATTCCCCATTCTTATTCTTTTTACAAATAAACAGGTGCTTTTGACCCATGTCTGCTACATAGTACAGGTTACAGGTTCTTAGAGCGAAAACAGTGAAAAAGATAAAAGACGATACAAAAGAGGGATTTTGACCAACAAATAGAAAGATCTTAGTCAAGCCTACACAAAGATAAAGTTCACAAAGCATAAGGCAACGCAAGGTCCAAGATTACAAAGCAAACGGTTAAAATTCCACTGCAATTGTTCACTGGAGATATGGAAGAAACACAGAAGCTATTTTAATAAAAGAACCAAAGAATAAGGAAGCCCAGAAAGTCCAAAGTCAGCAGAAGAAAAATGAAGACATAAACTCTCCATTGGGCCGCGGAACCGCGGCCTAACCCCTATTGCGGCCGCGGATCCGCGGCCGTCCAGAGCCCATGATGGAAATATTTTTTTGCCAATGCTTGGAATCTACTCTGACTAGGTCTACTTATGGGTATTTTGGTAAATGCAGACATGCGGGTCAATTGTAACCTAGGGTTTCTATGTCTTATAAATAGAAGCCCAAATCATTGTATTCTTTTCATGCCTCCCTATGCCTCCCTTCATTAATAAATTTCAGAATTCTTTTGGAGAGCATCAAGTTGTAAGTTCTTTATTTTCTGCCCTAGGTTAATTTTATATCCTAGCCCTAGTTAAATTTAATTCCTTGCCTTAGTTAATCTTTTATTCTCTGCCCTAGATAAATGTTCTTCAATTCCCTAATGAGCGAGTAGTCTCCTCGCTTGTTAGGGTTAGATCTGGGGAAGGTTTGAGAGACGAAGATCTCTCATCCCCTTTCTTGCCCGTCATATATTTTCATAGGACTTTATGCATATATGCACATACCGCTCTCTACGGCACCCTATCCATCGAGGTAGCGGTGATACCATAGTATAAAGGCCCGGTTATGATGTTTTCCATGGAGGTTAGGGTAAGGATTTCTAAAGGAAGGACAAGAAACTAGAGGAAGAAACATCTTTCCAAATGGTTCTAATCCCTTTTATTAATAATTACCATAACACCTAATTAGATCTTCATATGGGTATAGAAAACGGTGAGATTTAAAGACTTTCCAAACTTAACCTAGACCTAACCCTTGTAAGACTTAGATATAGATTGATCTTAGTATAGAATAATTTAGTTTTTAGATTTAATAATCAATCCGATGCCCATCGGAATTAACTCGTAAGAGCGATTAGGAAATTCACAACATCCCTGTGGACCGACCCGTACTCACCGGCTAGCTACCAAGCGACGCCGTTCTTGATTGTGGTTACTAGATATTTTTGATCAAATCAATGAGCGCAGTGCGCTATGGTTAAAGCGCTAATGAAGAGCGCTGATACGCTTAGCGCTAGATGTAGAGCGCTGATGCGCTATAATTGAAGCGTTGAGGCGTTTGGCGCTGGTGCCATATAATGAGCGCAAAGCGCTTTTAGTAATGCAGCGCACACGTGAGGAACACGTGACGCGCTTAGAGCTGAGCGCTAGCCAATGAGCGCAGTGCGCTGTGTTTAAAACGCTATGGCACTGCAGCGCTTTGCGCTAGATGAAGAGCACTAAGGCACTTTTAAATTAGGATCGCTAAGGCTCTTCTTAGGTTAACTTTGTGCTCTGAAAATTATCTTTTCTTTGATAAGAGACTTTGTCTCAAGATTCTAAGAACAAAGTTCTTAGTTTATAGGAGATATTTCAATCTCTTTTTGATGAAAGGCTTTGCCTTTATGGATCTGTGATCCTAAGAAAATTGAATAATTCTCCCCCCCCTTTATAATGAGATGTTCATAATCTCTTTTGTGAAAGACAATTTATCTTATAGATCTATGATCTGTGAAAGAAGTAAATACTTCTTTTTATATTGAGATGATTTCGTCTTTCTTTTCTTTTTTACCATGAAAAGAATTGTCTTCTTTTACCGAGAGCTTCTTCTTCTTCCTGAGATTTTCTCAAAGTTTATGGGGGGTTCCTCTCTCTGAGACTTGAAGTCTCGGGGCCTTTATATAGGGCAAGCTGATTTGTTCAATCGGTTAAAGAGATTTATTCTCTAATTGATTTAGGAATTTCCCAACCGTCAGATCTTTGATCCAAGGGCTTCTGCTTTACAGAAGATAATCTTCTTGTTTTTTAACAAGATTGGAAAATCTTTCCCCCTTACAGAATTTATTTTGTATTTTAGTGATTTTTAATCACCATTGGATCATTGATCCAACGGTGTTCCAAATTCAGGGCACAATCTTTTCTGTTTGGAAAGATTCAACAGAATTTCATTCTTGTTAATTGATGATTTAATCATATCCGTTGGATATTTGATCCAACGGTGAGGAACATTTAGTTCCAGCGCTAGCGCTTATGCGCTCTGCCCATGGTGCGCTACTTGGAGCTCAGCGCTCTTAGCGCTAGCGCACACGTGCTTTGCACGTGGTGCGCTACTTGGAGCACAGTGCATCTAGCGCTAGCGCCTATGCGCTTTGCACGGGGTGCGCTAGTTGTAGCGCAGCGCCTTTATAAAAGCGCAGGTTTAATTCAAATTTTGAATTCTGAACAGAGCTTTGCTCTAATTGGGGAAACAATTGTTATTTATAATAGTTATATAGTTGCTAACCTTTGTTTTAAATGGAAAAATGTTTTCAAAAAGGGTTCCATCCCTAAATTCAATAATGGTGTTATTTGATATATCGGATGTAGGGTGATTTTCGTTACCCCGTTGAGATGGGAATACGCAGACGCTTGTCATTCGCATTACAGATTCCCCCTTCCTAGAGTAGGCTGGGGTTTATTGATTGTGGGGATCCGAATCTCCGGCAGACGCGAACTAAGCTGCCGTTAATTATCCCTCGCCTTTGGAGCGAGAGAACCTCCGATTGACGGATCAAACAGGTCATGCGAACTCAATGTGCAATATGCGTGTGTTGTGTTTTGGGATGGGCTTGGATATATCAGGAGCCTCGCAGATTTTACGGGGGTCCCACTACCCGGATAGCGGGCTGGGTGTCAAGGGGGCTAGTAGCCCCCTCACGGGGTGCGGGGCAGCGCCCCGTTAGAAATTCTTTTTTCTAACAGAGACAGTGTCGTAGAGTGTTTATATATATATATATATATATATATATATATATATATATAAGGGGGGAAATGGCGTCCAAAGGACACGTGAGCGCCAGCGCCTCACGTGCCTAACACGCAGGGGCTGGGCGCTGGGCGCTTGGGCCTCATATGCCCGGCATGTGGGCGTTGGGCGCTGGCGCCTCACGTGCCCAGCACGTGGGCGCTGGGCGCTGGCACCTCACATGCCCGGCATGTAGGCGCTAGGCACTTGGGCGCTGGCGCCTCACGTGCCCGGCATGTGGGCGCCGGCAAAAAGAAAGGACTTTTAGCCCCAAAAATAGGATTTAAACTCCAAAAGAGGATTTTGAGTGGAGTTAAACTCCAAAAGGATCTGGATTAGGAGTTAAACTCCTTTGAGGATTTGGGTCTTGGAGTTGAACTCCCCAAAGATCTTCAGAGGTTCTTCTCTCTTAAGCCTTGGATCTTTTCTTGAGCCATAAATCTTTTCCAAAGTGGTATTTTCGGAGATGGGTCTCCTTCTTCCTCCTCTTTGTTGGCCGGGTCTTGGAGGAAAAAGGGGGGTGAGATTCAAAATCTCCTCTTTTTGTGATCTGATGGAAAATCTGAGTCCCCCTTCAAGAATTTGATGGTAAAAAACTATTTATTTTTAGAAAAGGAAGAGTTAAACTCTAGATTTAATTCAAAAAAGAAGAAGGTTTTAGAACCTTGAGGAAGGAGAAGGAGGCACAGACCCTAATCTTTTTGAGAGAGAGAAAAAGTTCTCTAGATATTTTCATCATCTTTGCCTTTATAGGCTCACACTTTACATATAGCCCCTTGGGCTTTACAAAATGGCATTTTATCCATCCCATGCCTCATGTGCTCATTTCTTTTGCACATGAGCCACGGGTTTTACAAAAAAAATGGCTTTATGCCCATTTTTCTAACATTTATTCATAAAATAAAAAAAGAAATACACCAAAATTATTTATTACAAAAATTTTTTATTTTGGCATGGGAAAGGCCGGCCGCTTCATATTCGGGCTCGACCCGAGCATTGGCCCAGTTGACCTGGGCTTGGGCCCACTTAGTTTGGGGTTGACTTTGATTTTGACTTGGTCAACCAGGGTGTAAATTTCGACCCCAACAAATTGCCCCCCATCAATAAATGCACACCACATATGTGGGTTGTGTGCATGAAATTGATGAATCTTATTTCGCGTAGGGATCGACTTGATCCGGTTCCCGTTTTAACGACGTGGAGGTCGATGCTGCCATTTTTGCGACGTGGACGGTCGGTGCTTCCCTTTTTGCTACTTGGATGGTTGATGTTGCCCTTTTTGCGACTTGGACGGTCGGTGCTGCCATTTTTTCGAGTTGGACGGTCGATTCTACCATTTTAGCAACGTGGATGGTCGGTGATGCCATTTTAGCGACTTGGACGGTCGGTGCTGCCCTTTTTGCGACTTGGACGGTCGGTGCTGCTATTTTTGCGAATTGGACGGTCGATTCTGCCATTTTAGCGACGTGGATGGTCGGTGCTGCCCTTTTAGCGATTTGGACGGTCGGCGCTGCTCTTTTTGCGACTTGGACGGTCGATTCTGCCATTTTAGCGACATGGACGGTCGGTGCTGCTCTTTTAGCAACTTGGACGGTCGGTGCTGCCCTTTTTGCGACTTGGACGGTCGGTGCTGCCCTTTTTGCGACTTGGACGGTCAGTGCGGCCCTTTTAGCGACGTGGACGGTCGGTGCATGATTTGACTTGCTCCGCTTCTTGTGATGTCCGGGTTGAAGTTGGCTTGCTATTCGACTTGTTTCCGAGGTGGAGCTTGATTCCTCCTGGGAGGTCGTTAGTTGTCTTGCTGATTTGATGTTATTTGAGTAGACATCAGTATCGCTACACTAGAATATGGTACCAGGAGCGAATCATCATTTGCCATGAGGGGGTTTCCCTTGTTCCTAGTTTAACGACTTAGGGGTCATATGTTCCTAATTTAACGACTTAGAGATCATCTGTTCCTAGTTTAACGACTTAGAGGTCATCTGCTCCTAGTTTAAAGACTTAGGGGTCTATTGGATTGGTGTTTGGAATTTTGGAGGTAGGGTAGGCATCAGCGTTGTTGTTCGGTTGATAAAACTGCACTTTTGATACGACATTTTCCTTACTATTTCTATATAATAAAAGGTATTTATTATAAATAAGACACATATAAAGGTTTATCTGTAAAAATACTATTTTCATGTGTTTATATATTATAATTAATATTATGAAGGAAAATGTAAGCATATAATATCTATGTAAAATTTGGTCCATTTAAATATGCTTACCTTATTAAATATCTTTGACCAATTTTCTTAAAACTATAATATCATGTCAAATGGTTAAGATAATATCTCAATAAAAACAAATTCTACTAACATTATTTATTGAGATAATTGTGCAGAAATTATATCAGGACTGAAATCAAGGAAATTCGAGTTGGCGAGATCAAATCTGCCGAAATGTTCAAGTAAATTGAAGAAATCAATTCTGGCAAAGACGTAGAGAAGATTTTCAAATTCCAGATATCAAAATAGTCTACATGTGTCACCAGAAGAAGCCACAAGTGAAACGAACCCACGATCCTCCTAATCCACCGCGGATTCACTTCCAAACCCACCAAATGGTCGCGGTTCCGCCGCAAGTTGAGGGAGTTGGGATTTTGGATTTTTTGGGTAGGATCTTAACAACTAGTTGCTTTATTAGGAAACTAGAGATTCTGGCTTTGTGACTATAAATAAGGACCGAGAGCCTCTTGGAAAAATCATCAAACCGACGCGATCACGAAGTCCACGACGGCTCAAGAATCCTGGTTGATCATCGACAGTTCATCTACCTCCTTAGAAGAGATCGAGAAGCAAACTAGGGTTTTGTAATCATTTTCTAAAGGAACAAAATGTACTTGATCTTGTTGATTAATAAAAGTAGTTGTTTTCTTAAATCATCTTATTTTCTGTAGTTTTCAATATGATTTCCATTTCTATCTTTTCTTTTCCCAACATGCACGAGTAATTCTCCGCTTGTTAGGGTTCGTAGGATTAGGTTAGATTAATGGATGATGAAGATCCTTGAACTCTTTTTACGTCCTATAAAGTTTATAAACTTTATCAAAAGAATAGTTAACATCCTAATCGGGCGCGCTATCAATTCATTGATAGTCTCGACTGCAATTTGAGATCAGATTAACAATTGTTTTGGTAAAGGCTGGACATGAACGGAGATCCATGTCAAGATAGGGGTTAAGAGTGGGAACCCTTTTCCCTCCAGAAACCCTAATCTACATACATCACTGTCGATCTAGTTTTAAATCTATTAAAGGATAAAAGGAGTAATCTTTAATTAATCATCCATGACTACTAGATCTTAACGAACCCTACAAGCCCCCTTCTAATCTAAAAGCTACATCCGTAATTAATCTAGATCTATAATCTATATCCGTGTTTAACGTAGATCTAGAAACTATTTCCACCATTCATTATTCTTCCTCTTTTCCTAATCAACACGCCTAAAGTAAGATTAAAAGATTCAATGTTTCCCTGAGGACGACCCGTACTCATCACGGTCGAGCTACACGCGACACCGTTATTGATTGCGGTTAACTACTACACACACTTAAAAACATCAACCAATCAAATGGTGTCGTTGCCGGAGAATACGTGCGTAATTTTTTTATTCTTACTATTTGTGTTGAATTCTTATTCGATCTATATCATAAAAATAAACAAAACTGCAAATTGTATATTTAACGATTATTGTGTGAATTTTGCAAGGGGATCTGGAGTCACAGACTTGAGAAAACAGAGATTCAGAAGCATTCATCAAGATCCAGAGGATAAAGGGAGGCCACGTAGGAAAAATCTTCATCAGATCTTCCTTATCGGCGGCGGAACCGCGGCACAAAGAGCATATTGGCAGCCGAACCGCGGTGCATTAGGGGATTTAGGGTTTCCAAATTCTCTGGTATCTTTTCTATATCTTTCTCTCTCCTCTGAAGTCCAATAAAATATCTTTTCTGCAGGATTCTTTGCAAAATATCGCCGCTCAAAAATATTTTTGCAAAGTTTTGTAATTGGTTTGTTTATTAATATTTTAATACGGACTTTAAGGGGCAAGACCAAAATTCAGATTAGGTGGGGATTTTATCACCCTTCCTAGACCCTGCAAATCACAAAACGAGCATCTGCATCAACCCTACATTAATTAAAAAAATATCTAGACAAGACTCTAAGGACTGTCGCACTCAATAAAGACAAAGGAAGGTCGTGGGTAATCTATCGCTTATCCGCATTACTTTTGTGGTGTCTAGGCAAGTGTGTCTAAGGTAAGTGGTTACTTAATTAGTCCCGTTATTTTCGGTGATTCGTATAGCGGATACCTCCCACTTACCTGGCACTTATCTGGCCACAAGAGTAGTAAAGAGGTGTTAGAGGATTGATCCTGCGGCTTGTCCTTTGGAAGTCCAGGAGCGGTCTAGAGACTTGACCTAGGTAACCCTAGTTCTAGAGTTGATTGTGCATTTTTGTGTGATTTGTCTCACGTCCGACACTTTTTAAAACAAACCAATTTTAAATCACACACACGCTGCCACTTGCGCTAAACCCGCTTAGTGCATGCTTGGCTGGACACGGGATTCTAGTGCCCGTCTTATCCGCATTCCTGCTATCGACTCAGAAGTCGGTACTTCTTCATTTTCTTTTTCCCCACCACCCACCACATCGACCGAGATGGACGGTACTCCATCAAATTATAACACCATGCTGCCACCGCCCGTAGGTGAGCAGAATCCACCGCGCATCTCTCTCCAAGAAAGATGTTATCCTATCTGTGGTCCCCTTCCTACTTGTCTATCCATTCCACCAGCCACGGGGATAATTTTGAAATTAAACCCCACTACATCAATCTGTTGCCCAAATTTCACGGGCTTGAGTCTGAAGACGTGTACGTTTTCATCACTAAATTCGAAAACGTATGCGCAATGATGGGTACTTCACAACTGTCCGTGGATGCTATGCGCTTGCGTTTTCTCCCATTCACTTTATGCGACTTGGCAGAAAAATGGCTTTATAATACTGCCGCACACTCTATTACCAATTGGGATGAATTCGTGATAGCATTCCTTAAGAAATTTTACCCAAATCATAAGATCGTCCGTGTTCGGAGCTAAATCAACCAGTTTACCCAGCTTCCCAATGAACCATTTTGGAAGTGCTTTGAACGGTTCAAGAATCTGCTTGTTCAATGTCCTCATCATGGAATACATAGATGGGATCTGTGTCGAATTATATATGAGGGCATTAATCCAGCAACAAAGTAGATGCTTGAAACCATGTGTCAATGCAATTTCATGTCCAAAGACGATGGTGAAGCCTAGGAATATCTGGAAGATCTCGCTGAAAACACTTTGTAGTGGGAAAGCGTTAGACCACCTTCATCTAGGGGAGGTATTCATCAGCTCGATATTTCCATCGTAGTAAAAACCGAAATGGCAGCGATGTAAAAGAAACTCGACGCTATTGAGAACAAATTCTTATCAGTCTCCCTAAACCAAATAACGCTCCCCAAGACCGTGTGTGGTTGTTGTTCTGATCCATCACATTTGACGGAAGAATGTCCTATGAATGCACCGTTTCAAGGTCACGAGCAAACTAATGCTACTTTTCAGCAGCGATCTAGAAACGATCCTTATTCTTCCACATACAATCAGGGGTGGGGGAATCATCCTAACTTTGCTTGGAACCAACACCAAAACCAGTTCCAAAGCAATTATCAAAGACCTCCACCACAGCAACAGCAACCACCACCATAGAGTCAGCACCCCTTTCAATCGCAACCTTTTCAAAACCCGACCAATAATTCTTTCCAAACGGTCGGGACTGAAAACTCTTCTGCACTTGAACGAAGCGTGGATATGTTTATTAAACATTCCATGCAGTCGACGGATGAAATCAAGTCTTCTATCTGAACTTTAACATAGACCACCAACTTCCACGGTGAAAGTATTAAATCGATAGAAGCACAACTTGCACAAATAAATGCCGCGATGAGTGCGAGAGAAAAAGGTAAACTTCCATCTCGACCCCTGAAGAATTCTAGCCACTCACAAAGTCATAATGTGAGTACTGTTACCACGTTAAGATCAGAAAGAGTGTTGAACAATCAAATGGGTTAACAGATTGATAATGAGGAATCAATTGAAACCCCGGCTTCTACTTCTTCCCCTAATTCGTCTAGTCTCCCGCCTAATTCCAAGCCTATTCTACGTTTTCCCCAAGGCTCGAACCTTTCGCCCACTTCCTCAAATCTATCTAAAACGATCCCCACTCCAATTTTGGGATCCATTCCATCCCCACAATCCTCTCCAATGTTGGACCCAACCCTTATTGATAAAATACCTTATCCAAACAGGTTAAGGGGTAACAGACCAAGTCCACAAATGGAGAAGATTGTGTAAATTTTTAAGCAAGTTAACATAAACATTCCTCTCCTATATGCTATTTAATAAGTTCTGTCTTATGCGAAAATCCTAAAGGACTTGTGCACTAGGAAGAGAAAAATTCAAGTACCTAAAAAAGTTTTTCTTGCGAGTAATGTGAGCACTGCTTTTGCACAACAACTACCCAAGAAACGAAAGGACCCCAGAAGTCCTACAATCTCTATTTCTATTGGGGATAAAAATATCAATCGTGCTCTACTCGATTTAGGTGCTAGTGTTAACTTACTTCCGTATTCTGTTTATGAGCAATTAGGGATCGGAGAGTTAAAACCGGTGCACTGCACACTTCAGATGGTCGATCGATCTATCACCCAATCTAGGGGTGGGCTAGAGGATGTTTTAATCAAAGTCGGGGAATTTATATTCCCTGTGGACTTTATCGTTATAGATACACAACCTGTAGCGAACCCACGAAACCAAATTCCGGTGATTTTAGGTCGACCTTTTCTTGTGACTTCCAACGCAATAATCAATTGTCGAAACGGCTCTATGACCCTATCCTTCGGGAAGATGTCAATTGAGCTTAACATTTACAAGTTGGGAAGTGAACCCTCCGAACCCTATGCTCATGTGTGTTCTGTCGAAATAATAGATTCCGACAGCAGCGAAATTGAAGAGCTTCACGATACTGATCTCGACTCCGCTGCTGCGTTGTTGTCCGGGTCAACATCTAATGCTAAATGTGAACCTTTTATGGAGTCAGAGTATCATCCCGTTATTTCCGATGAGATTATTATTCGGGATATCGATGAAAGCTCCAAGGAAATCTTCGCTGATGAACTCGCATTCTTAGAAGACATGGGCATTGTGATGAATCAACCCCAACCCAAAGAAGTTGAACCGCCACATCTTCTTCTTAAGAATGAGAATGCGAGTAATCCATCGTCATTATTTCATCTCTACAAACCGAGACGTAAACATTTTCCATTACACCTCTTATCTCCTCCCCACTTTTTCACGTCAATAAGCGACATGTTCTTCCACCAACCTTGGTGCTTCATCGATAAAATTTATGAATGGTTGGTGTTTACTTTTGGTCTTTGTAAGGCTTTACTTTGACCAATAACTTTAACCCCCCCCCAATGATTTTAATTGCTTAAAACTATTTTACTGAAGTTTGGGGGGGATATTTTGGCTCTTGAAAGAAAATGATTTTTACAAAATTGTGAGCCAAAAATAAGTTTGGGGGAGAATTTTACTTTCACTATTTCATGTCCCCGTCACTAACTTTTCCTCCCAAGTCTACAGTTTTTTTAAGCTTAACAGATGACATCAGTGAGGACACTGCTGTAAACAGGTTTGGGGGAGCTTTGTGCTTATTTACGCATTATTTTGCATTATACTTTATATAAACACAAAAAAAATTTAATAATGGAAGTTAGAAAGTGAAAAATTATATATGAAAGATGTGAATAGTTTGAGAAAAACAAGAAAGTTAGAGGTTTTCTTAAACAAAACTAGTAATAAATAGTTATGAGTTGTTGTCCTAAGGGTTAATAAGATGAAGGAAATTGCTAATCTGAGGACAAAAATAAGTTTGAAAAATAATCCTTATTTTTTAGGCCAAACATTTGAACGTTGATACCCTACTATACGCACTTACACACATCTTGAAACTTGGGATAGTAGATGATACCTTGAAATACTCTTGTCTAAAAGCCTTAGTATGAAGGAAAATAAAATAAAATATAAGTGGTGAAGAAAAAAATGAACGATGGTTTTGTAATTACCAAGGCAGCATAAAAAAATATAGCGAGGATGCTTTATCACCTAGTGCCTTAGACCAACTGGTTTGGGAGCCACTGCTAAGCCTTAGGTGTTGCAAGACGTGAAATTACACCTTAATACGCAAGCACATTTTGTAATCGGCCGATTAGCACCTCAAGAAGTATTAACGGTCGCATGAAGGATGTGTGAGCAATTTCATAAAAAATTCACCGACTAAAAAAATACTTTGGAAGATGGACAAGAGTATGATAGCTTGAATTGAATTCTCTAAGTGTGGGGATATCTTTTACACACACGTAGGGGTATATGATCGATGTTTGGAAGAAAAATAGGGAGGAAGACTAAAGGCTGTGTTTTATTGAGAGATGATGTGATTTCTAACATTTTTTCATGATCATTAAGATAGGGCTCATAGCAACCGAAAAGCTTGTGTAGTTGGAAACTCTTATTTTCAAATTCTTTCTTTTATAATTCTTATCTTTGTATGAAAATTTCACTATCTTTCTTTTATTATAGGATTTTGTGGGTGTAATCCGCTGAAAACCCTCAGGAGACAACACTCCTCCTACTAGGGACACCTAGAGGTTTAACGGCTTGTTACACGTGCTCAGTGCAATCGTGTTACCTATAAAAGTGTGCTACTTAGGTCTTTCTTTTTCTTTTTCTCCATTTCTTGAATAACTAGTTTGCTCGGGACGATCAAAGTTAAGTTTGGGGATATTTGTTCGGTTGATAAAACTGCACTTTTGATACGACATTTTCCTTACTATTTCTATATAATAAAAGGTATTTATTATAAATACGACACATATAAAGGTTTATCTATAAAAATACTATTTTCATGTGTTTATATATTATAATTAATATTATGAAGGAAAATGTAAGCATATAATATCTATGTAAAATTTGGTCCATTTAAATATGCTTACCTTATTAAATATCTTTGACCAATTTTCTTAAAACTATAATATCATGTCAAATGGTTAAGATAATATCTCAATAAAAACAAATTCTACTAACATTATTTATTGAGATAATTGTGCAGAAATTATATCAGGACTGAAATCAAGGAAATTCGAGTTGGCAAGATCAAATCTGCCGAAATGTTCAAGTAAATTGAAGAAATCAATTCTGGCAAAGACGTAGAGAAGATTTTCAGATTCCAGATATCAAAATAGTCTACATGTGTCACCAGAAGAAGCCACAAGTGAAACGAACCCACGATCCTCCTAATCCACCGCGGATTCACGGCCAAACCCACCAAATGGTCGCGGTTCCGCCGCAAGTTGAGGGAGTTGGGATTTTGGATTTTTTGGGTAGGATCTTAACAACTAGTTGCTTTATTAGGAAACTAGAGATTCTGGCTTTGTGACTATAAATAAGGACCGAGAGCCTCTTGGAAAAATCATCAAACCGACGCGATCACGAAGTCCAAGACGGCTCAAGAATCCTGGTTGATCATCGACAGTTCATCTACCTCCTTAGAAGAGATCGAGAAGCAAACTAGGGTTTTGTAATCATTTTCTAAAGGAACAAAGTGTACTTGATCTTGTTGATTAATAAAAGTAGTTGTTTTCTTAAATCATCTTATTTTTTGTAGTTTTCAATATGATTTCCATTTCTATCTTTTCTTTTCCCAACATGCACAAGTAATTCTCCTCTTGTTAGGGTTCGTAGGATTAGGGTAGATTAATGGATGATGAAGATCCTTGAACTCTTTTTACGTCCTATAAAGTTTATAAACTTTATCAAAAGAATAGTTAACATCCTAATCGGGCGCGCTATCAATTCATTGATAGTCTCGACTGCGATTTGAGATCAGATTAACAATTGTTTTGGTAAAGGCTGGACATGAACGGAGATCCATGTCAAGATAGGGGTTAAGTGTGGGAACCCTTTTCCCTCCAGAAACCCTAATCTACATGCATCACTGTCGATCTAGTTTTAAATCTATTAAAGGATAAAAGGAGTAATCTTTAATTAATCATCCATGACTACTAGATCTTAACGAACCCTACAAGCCCCCTTCTAATATAAAAGCTACATCCGTAATTAATCTAGATCTATATTCTATATCCGTGTTTAACGTAGATCTAGAAACCATTTCCACCATTCATTATTCTTCCTCTTTTCCTAATCAACATGCCTAAAGTAAGATTAAAAGATTCAATGTTTCCCTGAGGACGACACGTACTCGTCTCGGTCTAGCTACACGCGACACCGTTATTGATTGCGGTTAACTACTACACACACTTAAGAACATTAACCAATCAGTTGCTAACACTGAAGCACATATGCCAGGAGCAATTCATCATTTGCCTTTTCCTGTTGGGAGCGATGGCTTAGGAGACAGGTTTAGGTCCCTATCACCTAAGGCTTTTCAATTTTATGAGCCGTAAGGGTCCCATAAAAGTATTTTCTCCCTACGAGTCGAGAGGATCTCGCAGGTGTATTTTCTCCCTAGGAGTCATGGGGACTCCCAAGTGTGTTTTTCCTTTGTGGGTCGTAAGGATCCCACGAAGGTGTTTTCTTACGAGTCATGAGGATCCCGTAAGTTTGTTCTCCTCATGTATCGTGAGGACACATGAGTGGGTCTTCCCAAATGGAGCATAATTCCAAGGGTGGAGACCAGCCGCATAACTGGTGATTGCGGTGGGGCATGGGTATGATGAGAATTATTTAAGCCCGTGGATTGTATACGGTAGTCAACTTGGGGACCAGCCGTAGGGCTGGGGATTTTAGGAGATTGGATTTTAGTTGGCGTCTGCATCGCTGCACTAGAATATGATATCAGGAGCGACTCATCATTCGCCGTTTGGGGACTTAGAATTTGGATCTTGTTTGGCATCAGCATTGTTGCACTGGAATAATGCCAGGAGCAACTCATCATTTGCCCCAGGAGGACTTGGGATTTGGTTTTTGGGTCGGCATCAGCACCGCTAACACTGAAGCGTAACGCCATGAGCGACTCATCAATTGTCATTTCCCATTGGAGAGCGATGGCTTAGGAGACAGGTTTAGATCTCTATCACCTAAGGCTTTTCAATTTTATGCCGTAAGGTTCTCATAAAAGCACTTTCTCCCTACGAGTCGAAAGGATCTCGCAGGTGTATTTTCTCCCTAGGAATCGTAGGAATTCCTAAGTGTGTTGCTCTTTTGTGAGTTGTAAGGATTTCACGCAGGGATTTTCTCCTCACAAGGTCGAGAGGACTTTGCGAGTGTATTTTATTTCTTTCACGAGTTTGCGCCCTTTCGAGTTTTCACAAACTCGCCGGCAGTCCTGCTGTTTTTACTCACGGAGCCTTTTCGGGTTTTCATCCGTGCTCGTTTTGCTTGTGGACATACCGGTTTTTTTTTGCACCGGTAGGACTTTAAAAGTAGTCTCGCCGGCAGGACTTGGGAGAGATAGGGGTTGTTTACGCCCGTAGATTGTATACGGTTTTACACGATGCATGATCCAAACCGTAGGGCCGGTGTGCTCAATTCGCCTGCGACTTGGAGCATTCACGCGTAATATTTCTTGAGATATCGGCCATTGATAGATGGCATGGGCCTTTCTCCCTCGGCATTTATCAGCTGGTAGGACCTTCCATCAAACACTTTCTCGATGACGTATGGTCCTTTCCAGTTTGGCTTGAATTTTCCTTTTGCATGTCGATTGGGGATGATCGGCTTTTTGAGGACCAACACCAATTCGCCTTTCTTGAATGCGCGGAGACGGGTCATCTTGTCATAGGCCCGTGACATTTAGGCTCGATATAGCTCCAGATTTTGCTGTACCGCGAGCCTCCTTTCTTCGAGGGCATCAAGTTCTTCGAGACGAAGAAGCATGTTTTCCTCTTCCGTCAACTCATGCTGGACGGCCATTCTTAAGCTTGGAACTTCGACTTCGAGGGGGAGGATCGCCTCCACTCCGAAGAGTAATGAGTATGGAGTGGACTGGGTTAGAGTGCGGTGCGTGGTACGATATGCCCACAACGCCTTGTGAAGTTTGAGATTCCAGTCTCTCTTGTTGACTGAAGTATTTTTTCTCAAGAGCTTGCATAGAGTCTTATTGAAGGCTTCGGCTAGCCCATTGGCTCTTGGATTATAGATGGAAGAATATCTCCAGTCTATCTTCTGCTGAGTAGCGAACCTTGAGACTTTGAAGCTCTTGAAAGAAGGCTTGTTGTCAGAAATGATTCTTCTTGGTATACCGAAGCGCCTGAGTGAACTTCTTTCATGACTTTCTGGGTTTCGGCCGATGATAGACATCTGAGCCAGAGTTGGTCATATGATCTGCGATATAGCGTATTATTTACAAACATGTATCGAAGAGCTCTCTTCTTCAGTTGAACCCTCGCAGATTTTCCTTCGGGCAACTTGTCGTATCGGAGGTACCCTATGAAGGGCTCTCTCCAATCGGGCTCATCTTGAATGATCAGAACTTCTTCGGCGGGGCTGCTCTTTCGTTCCATGCTTTCCTCTTCTCATAAAGAGATTGGGGGTAGGATTTGCCGTCTTCTGACTGTGATCAGAATTTCGTCCATGTCAGGATCAGCTAGCTCTTTAGCTAGGCGAGCGAGTATGTCGGCTTTTCCATTCAACGCCCAAGGACTCTCATTAGTTCAATGTGAGTGAACCGTTTCATGAGTTCCACCACTTGGCTTCTATATCGAGCTAACTCGGGTTTGTATATATTATAGTCGCCGCTTACCTGGTTGACGACAAGCTGGGAGTCACCGTAAACCCGTAGCCGAAGGATTTCCATTTCTATGGCGAGCTCCAGACCAGCTATCAGAGCTTCATACTCAGCCTCGTTGTTTGTGCGAGGCTCGGTGAGAGCAAAAGAACGTCGTAGAGTTCCCATCGATGGCGTGATGAACACTAATCCTATCCCCGTTTTTATCTGCGGGATGCTTGATTTGCCGGAGCTCCTCATTGATGAGGCTCCATCGAAGTAGAGCTCCCAACATGGCTCACCTTCCTCGAGGTGCAGCACTTGTTCGTCGGGTAACTCGCAATTGAGCGGTGACCCTTCTGGAACGGGATGAGCAGCAAGGAAGTCTGCAAGAGCTTGCCCTTTTACTGCTTTCTGAGGAGTATAAATTATGTCAAACTCAAGTAGCATAACAGCCTATCTTGCCATTCTACCGGCTAGGCTTGCCTTGGTCATTAAGTGTTTGAGAGGGTCGACCTTGGAGATCAGCATAACCCGATGAGCAAGCAGATAGTGCCTCAGCTTCTTCACAGCGATTATCAGAGCCAGGCAATGCTTTTCGATCGGGGAATAGTTGTGTTCCGCCCCAACTAAAGTTCGACTGAGATAGTAGAGGGCATTTTCTTTTCCCTCCTCGTTGTTCTGGGCAAGGAGTGCACCGAGTGATTCATCTAGCGCGGAAGTATAGAGAATCAATGGTTTATTTGAAATAGGAGCAGCAAGCACTGGAGGGTGCAACAGGTACTGTTTGATGCTTTCGAATGCTCCTTGACATTCGGCATCCCAGACAAAAGGAGCTCCTTTCTTCATAAGCTTTGAGAAAGGCCTACATCTCCACGATAAATTTGAGATAAACCTTCATATATAACCAAGCTTGCCTTGAAAAGATCTTAGCTGCGTCAGATTCTTCGGAGGAGGCATCTCCATGATGGCCTTTATCTTGGATGGATCAACTTCGATCCCTCGATGTCGGACTATGAAGCCCAGGAATTTTCCCGATGACACGCCAAAAGCGCACTTCAGAGGATTCATCTTCAGATCGTATTCTCTCAGTCTCGTGAGAACGGTCCTAAGATCTTGGATGTGATCGGCCTTGGCTTTAGTCTTGACGACCGGATCATCAACATAGCATTCGACGACTTTATGGATTAGGTCATCAAAGATATTGGTCATTGCCCTTTGATATGTAGCACCTGCATTCTTCAGTCCGAACGGCATCACTTTGTAGCAGTATATTCCGATCGGGGTTCGAAATGCTGTGTGTTTCTCGTTTCTCATCCTCAGGCGACATCTTGATCTAATTATATCCAGACGAGCCATCCATAAAGGTGAACAACTCGTAATTTGAGGTGTCATCGACCATCATTTCCATGACCGGTAGCGGGAAGTCGTCTTTAGGACAAGCCTTGTTGAGGTCTCTGAAATCGACACAAACTCGGATCTGCCCATTTTTCTTCTTCACTGGGACTATGCATGCGATCCAGTTCGCATATTTCTCTTCCATGATGAAGCCGGCATCGATGAGTTTCTTGGTTTCCTCGATGACCTTTTCTTCCAGTTTCCTTCTCATTTTTTGAGGAGCTTGTTTGACTGGCTTAGTATCAGGAGATATAGCCAGTTTATGCACGGCCACTTCAGGGGAAAAGACAGGCATTTCTTTGTATGTCCACGCGAAGCAGTCGACGAACTCATGCAGCAGGGCGATTATCTGCTCTTTCATTTCTTCTGACAAGAGTGAGCTAATGTAGGTCGGCCTTGGATTATCAGGCATTCCTAAGTCAATCTCGGTTAGCTCATCAAAGGTTGCTTGTCCGCCATCTTCGAGCTCTTGAGAGCTTCTTCTGGCTCGACTAGCTCGTCATCATCATTTGACCTTTCGCTGGCTTCACCAACATGGATCATATAGCATGCCTTGGAATCAGGCTGGATGAAACCTATGCCCCATCTATCTGGAATTCTTCCATCGATGAGTGCTCAGACCTGAGGCGGATGCCATAGCCCTTCATAAAACTTTGCTTCGGACTCCGTTTGATATAACCGGCATCCGCACCTTTTGAAATATTCCCGCATCTCGGGCGTATAGTATCTGGGATTAAGAACGACTCTTATGCCTCTCTCATAGGGAAGGCACATGACAGACAAATCGTCCGGGTGCACAACGGGATTTGACCCATAAAACAGGATCCCTTCTGTCCATTTTTTCTTCCGGAAATGTAGAAAGTTTTCAGCTGGTCCACTGTAGAGACTGACAATGCATCGAGCTCTTTGCACATCTGCTCCGGCACCCTTGTGACAACTAGGGACCCTTCTGTAATTTCGAAGATCTCTCGTAGTTTCGCTTGTTGCATGGGGGTCCAATCTGCACAGCTGTTCCACGGCAAGTCCTCTTCCTCCGACTCTTCAGTGTCGCTGCCAAGATGAGTGCAGACTTTGCTGCTAGACGGGCCTTCAGTATCAGATTCGTCCGTATCGCTACCGAAACGAGGGCGAGTTTTACGGAAGGACGGACTTCTAGCGTCGGACTCATCAGTGTCACTACCGAAACACAGGCGCACTTAGAGGGTTTTTGTCACGCCCCGCTTCCCAGTGTACGGCGAAGGGGACGTGGTGAGGTCCGCTACGTATATACTCAGAAGTACATACGCTAAGCGTAACTAAGCAATATAAAGTAAATCATAAGAGACGAATGATATAAAAATAACAGCAACTTTTATTAATAACATTCTTTGTACAATGCATGAAAAGAAAATACAACTGAAATAAAGATGCCTAAACAGTGGCATAACAGGAAATGAAAAGTACTGAAAAGAAAAGTGTACAATGAAATTATACTGCTGGGTCTTCGGCAAAATGCTCCAAATCTTCTTGTGATGGTTCAACTTCCGCCGGGTCCAAGTCACCTGACGACATTCTTAGAATGTAAACTATTGTTATAAGGTTTTGTTATCGCTGTTGTTTGTAGCTTGGTACAGAGAAGACAGAATAAGAAGGTACATTTTTAGAATGTAAACTATTGTTATAAGGTTATGTTATCGCTGTTGTTTGTAGCTTGGTACAGAAGAATGCCAGTGTATACGAGGGGAGTCTCATTTGCCAGAGACTAAGGCACGTGTAGTACAAGGAATCGTTATGCCACGGTACAACAGCAATAGGATTCAGGTTAGGTGTCTTAATCTGACCACCTCGTGCCACCTTTAACACCTTCCGTACCAATCTACCCCTTAAACCCCGTAGTGTTTTAACAGTAACGTGGTATTATTTTGTGTAAATTGGGTGACTGACCAAAACCATGATATCAGTAAACATGTTGCAACTGTATAATCAGGTAAATGGAATATCAGGATAATGGATGAATATCCATGGTTTGATTCAGTCAAAATGAATAGATTGTTAACTGGTTTCTGGGATTCATGTATTCATATTGAGTTGGAATATGAAAGAATATAGATTGACTTGAATCATATTCAAGTCAGAAATAGTCAGACTCTAACTCGAGTCAGACTAAAAGAAAGTGAGTTGAAGTTCAATAATTGTTAGGGCCTTATGTAATTTATAAAACTTGAGGGGGTTTTATATAAAAAGTACTTTTGTATAGATTTCAAAATACACCTCAAGTATTTGTTATTCGTCTTTATAGTTATAATGAGTGTGGATTTTATTTGTGTTATTCTAGTGAATATATCCTAATAAAAGTATTAATTGATTTATTTGAAACTCAGGGTATTTTAATGTAACTTTTAATCTTGTAATTTTAGAATAAGATGGAAACTTTATCTTATGATAAAATAGGTGTTTAAATGATAATTAAATATATATTAATACAAGAATAATTTTAAATAAATATTTTATTTTCCAAAAATCATATTTTTCTTAAATGCCGTATTTTAAACTTTTCGAGACCGAATGCTCCTTGCGGAGGTCTGAATCTCGCACTACTAGCCCGCGGGTGCACGATGAACCGTACTATCCCTAACGGGTTCCCCAAAGGTGGGTTGTAGCGGCGCTTTGCTTAGGTTTAATAAATACTATTCATTTAGAAAAACGGTTTTATTAATATAAGGTATTTATTTGTAAAAGGAGTATAAATTTCCGTATTTTAGTTTCTAGGGTTTCCTAAGCCAACTAGCCTAGTTCTAAGGTCTAAACGACAAGTCATTAGAAGCCTCAAATCGCCTCTTCACCGTCAATTGCGGCCAGGTAAGTGCCAGGTAAGTGGGAAGGAACCACAGTCATGGGCCTAATTAAAAACCACTAGCCTAGACACACTTGCCTAGACACCACAAGACAGTTTAGATAAACGATCGATGTCCATGACATATCGTGTTTTCATTTTAAAAGATTTATTTAGAATTGTGTACAACTTAAAGCTTTTAGAAAAGATTTATAAAGAATATGGTATTTTAGTGAAAAGTCCTGTATTTTCGTATTCTATATTTTTAACGATATCAATTAAGGTTATATTTGTGTGTGTGTAGAGGTAGGTCATTACCTCGTGACTTATTTTAAGGTATTGTGAAGTTTAGAGGTTAAATATGATATATTAAACTTGAAGGTATTTAAGCGTAAGAATACGGTATTTGAAAACGTTATCATTTCATGTGTGAAAATTCATTCAAATTGATTTCTACAAGTTTAGTGATCAAGATAAACATATTTAGGAATGAGGGAATTGATTAAACAAAGAAAAATAAACTTCATGGTATTTTTATGAAAAGAATACGGTTTTACAAGAAAGCTATCATTTCATGTGAGAAACTTTGTTTAAATTGGTTTTAGTGTGATTAATAGTCAACATGGATATGGGTAGGTATTATGGATTAGGTGACAAGTGGAATTTTGTAGAAAAACCGAATCGGAAATCGGTTTGTTCCGATTTCCGTCGGGTCTCATAAATCCGTATTTTTAAGAAATAGAAAGGTGAGAAGGATGGGACTTACGGGTTTAAACTCTTCTAAAGAGTAAAGAGAACTAGGGAGGAAGATCGAGGGGTGGTTTCGTCGCCGGTTGCTCCAAAACACGTCGCCGGAATTCCGTTAGGGCTTCGCCGGGAACTCGATTTCAAAGCACACTTCTTGTGGAAATTTCAAGAGAGTTTTTCTAGGGTTTTGGAATGAGAAGGTAGGGGGTAGGGGTCTATTTATAGGGTAGCTAGGTAGGGTAGGTGAAGGGTCTTCTTTTATTAAAAAATTTGTAAAAATTAAAGAAAAACATTAAAATTTTGCATTAAAAGGGTTGTATTTATCATTCAGAACTGCTACAGTAAAAATGGAGTAAACCATAAGTTACAGAAGACCAAAATCCGCAACTTTCGTGTTGGGACCCCGGCTGTCGGCGCAACTCCGGCCGGCGGCGCCGCCCGCCCGCCGGCCGAGTTGGCCGATTCCGGCCGATTTCGGCCGGTGTTGGGTCCGGGGTTCCTCAATGTAGATAATGGCATGGTTCATTTTTGGGGTTCAGTTCACTATTTGGGAGTTATGGCCTGTGGACTTTTGGACTTCCAAGAATTTTAAAGAAAAATGTGCTAAAAATAATGTGGGATGTGGGATTCGAACTCTGGTGGCATGGTTCAGTAGTGCAAGGTATTACCAATGAGCTACAAGCTCCTTCTTGTAATTATTGTAAAGAGATAGATACTTAAAGTGTTAGCAGCAACATTAATACTCCAAGTATACTTCAAATTTAATTCAAATTTAGGTATACAAAAATTGGAGTTGTTACAGTTTTGCTTTTGAAAGTGACAGCCAGCTCAGATTTGCTTTTGAGTTTTGGGTCCGCTCTGTCCTCAGTCAGTTGTGGCTTAATATTTTTGTAGTTCATAAAGTACTGAGAATCCTCATATCGGACTTCATGCACACCGAACGGCTGGATGTCTCCGTCAATGCGTCTTTCTTCGCCATTTTTAGTATACTTCATGCATTGATGGAGAGTTGACAGAACGATGCCGTAATCGTGGAGCCACGGCCGTCCCAAAAGAATTTTATAAGACGTGTCAGCGTCGATCACATATATCTTAGCTTTGGTTTGCAGATCCCCAAATTTGATTGGTAGAGCTATAGAGCCCAGAACTTGCTGGCAGTTTTGATTGAAGCCTTGAATAACAATCATTTCCCTTGACAGGTGTCGGACGTCCATTGAAAATTCTTCAGAGTCCGCAAGTTCATGATGTTCATTGAGGACCCCGGATCAATCAATATGTGATTAATTCGGTCTCCGTCGCTGTACCTAGTCACGTAAAGAGGCCGATTATGCTCAGCTGTTCCCAGTAGTAAGTCTTCGTCCTTAAACGTTACTGCGGCGGCATACGGAGCGTACTGGGCTTCTTTCATATTAATTTCCGCAAAGGGAGCCTGGTACCGCTCGGGATTTTTTAAAGCATGAATGAGAACATCCCTAAGCTCCTTAGATAGGACCAAGGCATTGTAGATGCTTAGGAGAGATGGAAGCTTCCGGAGATGAGCCAAGACATTGTAGTCCACTGGGGAAGGACTCGAATCTTCATGAGCAAGTTCTCTGCCATTCATTAGCGACTTGTTTTTCCTTCCCTTTTGGGGCGTTGCCCTGATTTGGCGGTAAAGCCCTGCCGCTTCTGAGCTGGATTTGGTTGGCTTTTGTGGCGAGCTCCTCGTCCTCTTCGGAAAAACAAAGCTCCTCCTCAAAGTCGATGCCAAGATGGATGGCGTAACAGGTCACTATAGGAATCTCTTCATTGGAGTGTTCCTCTAACTCCTCCAGAATTTCAGCCGCTTCTACAGAGAGGAACTCCTTCAATTAAATCAGAGTTCTTTTCTTCTGTTCATAGTCTTCGAGAGAATCGATATATTTTTGAATGGTCGATCTCTCTGCAGACTCTTTTTCGCGTCGATCTGCACTTTTCTTCTTCTTGAGCTTTTTGGATTTTGAGCCTAATAGAGCCGAATTGGCAGCTGGAATGGTAGGCTTCTTCTGCCCTTCCCATTCCGTTCTGGGCTCTTTCCGAAGTAACTATAGCATCTTCTTCGTCTTATTAGATATGTGGGTACTCCACGGAGGCTGCGGTGAGTCAGTTTCATTTCTCAGGGCAGCGAGTTCAGCTGTCTGCTCCCAGAAGGCTTCAGCTTCTGTCTGTATAAAGTTGGTGGTTGCAACTTGATTGTTCACCAACACACTCTTGGACAGCTCGATCTATCCAGCCTTGTACTGCTTCTCGACCCAGTCTTTGAAGATATAGCAATCCTCGATCTCATGACTCACTACTCTGTAGTACGGACAATACAGGGGATTGTCGGTCATTTTTGCTTCGTGGGGTCTCTTCGACTCCGGCAATTGCAGACCATTGTTCAAGGCATCTTTGAATATCTTGCGGACCTTGTCCCTTCTGAAAGAGTAAACCTTGTTCTTTTTCTCCTCTAGGGAAGGCCCTTCTCCTCCCAGCAATGGATTTCGAGGCCGGTTGGTTTTGGAATCGCCTGCCTTTCGCTTGTCATCATTGTCGGATGCATTGAAGACATTGGTACTGCTGGAATTCCCGCTTCTACGGTTGTCGTCCCTCTTACTTGTCCAAGTCTTGTCTCTCTGAGAGTCCGGGATAGAATCTTGCTTCGAGCATTCCAGCATTTGGACTTTCTTGGTTAGCTCCTGAAACGTCTTGATACCTGCTGTACACAAAAATGGGACCATCCAATTGCTGAGGTTCCCAATAAGAAGGCTGACGGACTGGTCCTGCTCCAGCGGCGGTTCGCACTTGACCGCGAGATTACGCCATCGGGCGATACAGTCGGTGTTGCTTTCACTCTTCCCCGGCTTGGTCCTCACAAGGCCAGCAATGGAGATTTTATCACTGACACTCATGAACGTTTACCGAAACAGAGACTCCATTTGGGCAAAAGTAATGACGGACCCGTCTGGTATGCTTGCATACCAGTCGAAAGCAACACCGGTCAGGATGTTGATAAACTGACGAAGAAGGAGCGCATAATTGCCCCATGTATTTCCGTACGATGCTTTAAAGTGGGCGACATGCTGATTTGCGTTTCCCGTCCCGTCAAATCTTCCGAACTTAGGAATGACGTAGCCACTTGGGAACTCGATCAGATCGTACTGTGCGGGATATGGCCGCCCACTGCTGCCAATTTCTTTTTGAGCTTCGGCTTCGGCCACCAATGTTTTAACCTTGTTGGTGACTAAATCCATTATCCGATCTTGTGTTAGAGAGATAGTGCTATCTGGGGCCAAGGCGTCCCCAGAAGCGGAATGTGGTCATCTTTCGTGCGGCTCGCCCAATCTTGGACCCAAGGAAACAGGCATCTGTTGCTTCGGGTTGTCATCATCTGGCTCATGAGTAGAGACTTGTGCTTGATTGGGAGGCACCCGAGCAATTTGAGCCGTGAGCTGCATCACAACATTCGTCAAGTCGTCGATTTTAGAGTAAAGCTTGGCCATCTCTTTATCTTTACTCCTGAGCTGTTTTCGGAGCTCTTGAAGCAGATCTTGCTCTGCAGTCCTCGGGTGGAAATTCGACTCTTCCTCGCTGTCCGAGCTTGACTCTACATGGACTGAGGGGTCTTTCTGCCTATCGGCCTCATCGAGAGGGTTTTCCTCATCCAGCGGAGGCGGCTGATCTTGGGAAGCGACAACCACATTCAAGCCAAATTAGGTTTGGGATGTAGTAGCCCTATCCTTACTTTTGCTGCGCAAGTTGTCGCTGGGACGTGCGCCCGCCATATAGACCGTATGGATAACATTTCCGGCCATCATTTCATTATTTGTAGCTAATTTTGTGGACCACCGTCTTGGCCCTTCTGTTTTGGTAGCGGACAATCGATTGAAGATGTCTGGCCTAACCGGATTCATGAGTGATGCTGGCGCTTCTTTTCTGGATTTGCCCCGCTATTTTCGCGCGGCGCAGAGCTCCTGATAGACTCTTGAAGAGATGGTATCATGCTTTCTCTTTTGGGGCTTGGGCACGTCCCTTTGTAGCATTGTTCGGACCGCTGTCTTCTTGATTCTGGCGGTCATGGCATTTTTCTGAACCCACTTCAGAGGTTCGAAAGAATTGCTGACTTTTACGGCCGACTCAGCCGTCGTCACAGAGTAACCCTGCTCTTGGAACCTTACAAGATTCCACTTAGCCGAAATCCTGGCCCTCTTGTTGGCTCGATACCTGAGCCGCTTCTTCATTAACTTTTCTGTTTTAAGCACTTGGCAGACTTCGGCTCTTCGGGAAGACGTCGTAGGCCGATTGACAGAGAGCCCAGAGAAGATGCCTGCTCGCACGATTGTCAAGGGCACCATCTGAGCTTACTGGAGATGATTTGTGGCTGCCCTCAGTCGGAACAGTGCAGAGTCGTTCGAATACAGATTTGCATTTGGGGTGGGATGCTCTGAAGACCACGACGTTTGGCATCTTGCCCCTTGAGGTCGGTTTGGCCGGTTGGTTTGTCGGGACCTCCGCCAGATAAGCGCTTCCAGCCGGGTAGATGATGGCCGAACCAAATTGACGGGGTGGCTCCTCCCATTGCCGGCTGAGACTGGCAGGGAGAACTACACGGGCATTGATATTAACCACGCACGAGATCGGGGTCGCGTTGGAAGCTGAATTCATCTTGGGAGACATTGTCGTTGAAACTTGATTGCTGCATAAAAGGAACATTACTTTAGTACAAACATCGGTATATATGTTAAATGAGTTCACATGAACGCTTGACCCGAGATATGGGAGGAGAGAAAGGTCCCACTGAGCGTGCCAGAATCTGCAGGGTGTTTTTCGTCACCCCATTGAAATGGGAATACGCGGACGCTTGTCAGGCGCATTACAGATTCCCCCTGCCTAGAGTAGGCTGGGGTTTATTGATTGGGGGGATCCGAATCTCCGACAGCTGCGAACTAAGTTGCCGTTAATTACCCCTCGCCTTTAGAGCGAGAGAACCTCTGATTGATGGGTCAAACAGGTCATGCGAACTCAATGTGCAGTATGCGTGTGTTGTGTTTTGGGGGGGGCTTGAATATATCGGGAGTCTTGCAGAGTTTACGGGGGTCCCGCTATCCGGATAGCTGGCTGGGGGTCAAGGGGGCTAGCAGCCCCCTTACGGTGTGCGGGGCAGTGCCCCGTTAGAAATTTTTTTCTAACAGAGACAGTGTCGTGGAGTGTGTGTGTCTACACACACACACACACGTATATATAAAAAGGGGGAAAATGGCGTCCAAAGGACGCGTGAGCGCCAGCGCCTCACGTGCCTAACACGCGGGCGCTGGGCGCTTTAGCGCTGGGCACTTGGACGCTGGCGCCTCACATGCCCGGCACATGGGCGCTTGGGCTTTAGCGAAAAGAAGGGGCTTTTAGCCCCAGAAATAGGATTTAAACTCCAAAAAAGGATTTTGAGTGGAGTTAAACTCCAAAAGGATCTGGATTAGGAGTTAAACTCCTTTGAGAATTTGGGTCTTAGAGTTGAACTCCCCAAAGATCGTCAGAGGTTCTTTTCTCTTAAGCCTTGGATCTTCTCTTGAGCCTTGGATCTTTTCCAAAATGGTATTTTCGGAGATGGATCTCCTTCTTTCTCCTCTTTGTTGGCCGGAACTTGGAGGAAAAAGGAGGGTGAGATTCAAAATCTCCCCTTTTTGTGATCTGATGGAAGATCTGAGTTCCCCTTCAAGGGTTTGATGGTGAAAAACTATTTATTTTTAGAAAAGGAAGAGTTAAACTCTTGATTTAATTCAAAAAAGAAGAAGAAGGTTTTAGAACCTTGAGGAAGGAGAAGGAGGCAGAGACCCTAATCTTTTTGAGAGAGAGAGAAAAAGTTCTCTAGATATTTTCATCATCTTTGCCTTTATAGGCTGCGCACTTTACATATAGTCCATTGGACTTTACAAAATGATATTTTGCTCATCCCATACCTCATGTGCTCATTTCTTTTGCACATGAGCCATGGGTTTTACAAAAATTTGGTTTTATGCCCATTTTTCTTATATTTATTCATAAAATAAATACACCAAAATTATTTATTACAATTTTTTTTTGTTTTGGCACGGGGAAGGCCGGCCGTTTCATGTTCGGGCTCGACCCGAGTATTAGCCCACTTGACCTGGGCTTGGACCCACTTGGTTTGGGGTTGACTTTGATTTTGACTTGGTCAACCGGGATGTAAATTTCAACCCCAACATCGGAGATATCAGATTTAACCACTAAAAATTTATAAGTATTACTATCAGGAGAATATCCAATGAAAACCGAATCAATATTTTGTGGACCTATATCCCTCCTTTTAGGACCTGAAATTGCAACATCAGCTGAACAACCTCGAACGTTTAAATGAGTAATGTTAGGTGGACGATTTTTCCAAATTTCATATGGAGTTTGGTTACCAAGCTTTTGAGGTATTCTATTTAAAATGTAACATGAAGATAAGAGGGCTCCCCTTCTCGAATTCTTAGGAATTTTGGAACTCGATGACAGAGAATTTCATAAGGAGTTTGTTTCTTCCTTTTCTACTTTCCCTTTCTTTACCTTGTTTGACCAGAGGATAACATTCTGACTGCAATATTCTCTCAACCCTTTTTTCTTTTTCTTTTTTTTGGGGGGTCATGCAGGACTAAAGAGCTATCGAAACAGTCATTATGAATCAATTGCAATAAAGTGATGAATCTGGATATTTGACGAAAGAGCTATCAAAACAGTCATTATAGACCAATTGCAACAAAATGATAATTCTGAATGTTTGACGAAAGAGTTATCAAGACAGTCATTGCGGACCAATTGCAATAAAATCTCCAGGAGTATCTCATCAAACCTGACCACGGTATCCAGTATTACAGCATCTGCCACAAAGTTAGCACCAGCATTTCCTTCATGGAAAATATATGAAGATCGAAATCTCTCAAGCAATCCAATTCAGGTATAAAGTATGGCTTTGTAATACAAGAAGAAGAACATTTATGATTAATCCAAACTACAATCAAGGTTAAATTACAATCTAATCAAAACTCGGTAGCATGAAGCTCGAACACCACAGCTCGCTCGGCCCCACCAGATGCCAATGATTCAACTATTGGAACCTTGAGCCCCGCAAGCCCTCGTTCTTTTACATGTACGGCATGACGTCACTCATCGAGTTGTAATACACATGCTCTTGCAATAGAAAAAATTCTCGACGAAGCCATAAAAATCTGCATTTGGTTAATGACGTTGGGGGTGTAATCATTGAAGAAGGAAAGAATTCGTTGACTATCAAGAACGTGTAGAGTATGCTGGTTTGCTGTTGATAGCCTTGAGCAGACATTAGCCTTGCGACACCGTATTTCTTTGGCCCGAAAAGTGTTTTTCTTTGGCCTTCTCATTCATCGTCGTCGATCGTCGAAGAATACCCCATTACGTTGCTTGCATATCATCCATGCACCATACACGAGAAGCGTTTGATTGAGATGGTCGGTTGAGCCTTATAGATTGTCTTAAAAAAAACAAATATATATAAATCCATTTGAATATTTGACTGGCTATTATATCCTTCGATCTCTCTAGAAGTTGGAGTCCATGCATTTCATATTGATGGAGGTCCTTTTCGGGTCTCCTTAAGATGTTGTCTTCCGTCGATCCCCCGGCGGATTCTGGAGGTGATCCCCTGTTGCGTGTGGGTCTCAATGGGTTTTGAGGAGATTGGTGATTTGAGGAGCTTATCGCCGAGTACCTGCAAAGAAGTCCCGGGGGATTTGGTACCACCGAGGACCCTCCGACGATCAAGTTAGTACAAGATCCGAGCAGCGTAACGGCTAAGTGGAGTAAAAAATGGCTTACTCGACCCCTCTGTGATGGGGGTTTATATAGCGGTGGTAGCACGCAGCGGCTGGCACGAGAATCTCGCCGGCAGTTATGCTCTCGGCGTCACGTCCGCGTAGAGAGCGGATCGCCTATTAATGGGGATCGTGATAACGTGGAACGTGGGATGTTGCTGACGGAGAATCTGCGCATAGCGAGATTTGCGGAGCTACAGTTACGCATGTGAGCGGTGGAGTTGGTCGAAGGACCGAGGAGGACGGCCTCGGCCCGGGGGGCTCGGGGACGAGCGGGAAGGCCGATGAGTCATAGTCCTGTGGCAGCTCGGGGCAAGCTGAGGGGCCGAAAAGGCCAATTTGCAGGGGGGCCCGAGGAGGGCTAGCTTGTGCTTGCAGGTCGGGTGCAGGGATGGCCTGATGGGCCCTTTCTTCTGAGTTCTGGAACACGTCATCTGCCACGTGTCCTGATCTTGGGGATAGCCAATATTGAGCATCATCACATATAATTTGGTTGATCTTAGCACAGCCTTTCATCGCATTCACACCACCCTTGATGTTCCATCTCTAAAAAATCTAACATTCTAAGAAACATGTGATTCTTTAATTATCCAATTTGGAAAACGCTGCCTTGTCGTATTTGATACAATCTTGATCATATTATGAACAAGCTATGTATACAAGGATGCTCCTATAAGAACCCTCAACCATGTTTGCTATAACATTGGTTATGGAGACATAAACGATGGTTACAATGTTTGCGAAAATGATAAAGAGAATGGTTGAATTGGCAATGAAGACGGCAAAAGCAACGGCAATGACGTAATGATGACCATCAAAACGGAAACAACATAATGAATAATGTAAGATTTCCATGGAAGATAAAATATGCATTCTTGATGGATATCCAATCCACATCTTGGGGTTCATAGTAACACCGATTGAGTTTAGATCTAACGATTTGAATCTGATTATTATTTTTGGGCCAACCCGCAAAACATTCCAAATGGAAAACCAAACCCACTCCCGAACGCCTGAACCCGAGCCCAAACCCGAAATTTTTTCATTCTTTCTTTCTTTTATTTGGGCGAAAAACCCAAACCCTAATTAAACCCTCTTCCTCTGTATCAAGCGCCCTCTAGGGTTTCGTTTCAATCCTCCCTTCTTTGCTTTGCCGCTCTCTTCGCCTTCTCATGGACCCTAATTTTCGCTTCGACGCGGGGAGCTCCGACGACGAATCAGAGAGCGTGGAAAGGGTTTCTCAGTCTCCATGGGAGTTCGCGTCCTACTCCGGGTCGGTGGCCGAGGAGCACGCTCAGCGAAACACCACATCTGTGGACGCCAAGATAAACAGAGCGATCAAAGATCGATCCAAATATCGTCCCGATGACGAAGACGACGAAGAGGAGGAGGAGGAGGGAGAGGGAGAGGGAGAGGGAGAGACGGAGGAGGAGGCGGAGGAAGAGGGAGAGGAGGAGGAGGAAGCGGGGGAAGAGGAAGCGGAGGAAGAAGCGGGGGAAGAGGAAGCGGAGGAAGAGGAGGCGCCTGGCGACGACGGCGATGCTGCTGCTGATTCTATAAAGCAGGTGAAATTCTAATTCTTCAACAATTTCTTAACAGAGGAATGATTAGTGTTTATGCTTTCCCACATTTTGTTTAAGATATGATGTATCTAGTATTTTTGTTTGGTTAAATGAAGAATGTTTGGTTATTTATGCTTGCTCTGCGCAGGTTTTTGACACTAGTTTCGCAGTTTGGCCTTGCTTTTGGATTTTATATCTTCCAGAATTCATATGAGGAGATATGTGTTGCCTAGCTAGAAACATAATTGCTCCATACACATTTTATAAAACTGAATTTCTATTTTGGAAACATAAGGAAGTGCTTCCAGTTCTGCTAGCATGTCAATTTTATTACTTTCGGATTAAATTGCAATGAAGATTCATTGTTTGATTTAAGTTGAAAATTAGCCAAGGGTGTTATTAAGAATTAAAGGATGACACGAGATACAAAACCAAACAAGTTTCTGAACACTTGAATAGCGATTGGACATTCACTCATAACTACCGGGAGCAATTTTAAGAAAGTTATGTCTAAAAATGCTATATCTAATATTGCGTCTTGAACATAACTAAGGCATGCCAATATTTTCTTATTACACACGATACAACCTGCAATTTTGTCAAAAATACATGGTTGTGAAATAAGTTAACTACTCGAATGTACAAGACATAAAACTATAAAAGTGCTTCAAAGCAGCAACATTTTAAAACCAAAGCAGGAAGGTGAGGCTGTCTTAAGGCTTTTACTAAAAAACTTATGCAAATTTTTTATTTTTTTTTAAATTTAAAAATATAATAAATAGATGAAGCAATTCGAAAAGAAAGAGAAACCATAAAGAAAACCAATAAACAAAGAAAAACAAGAATTCCGATAAAAAAGAAATGTTAAAAAATTTAAAAGATATTCTTAAAGTTATATTATAGAGACATAGATTGTTACTTGGATGGCTTCTTAATGATTCCAAGGTTGTAAAATGCGGAAAATGGAATGCATCGAGAGAGTGAAACTTAGTCAAAATCTAATTCTTCAAATATACTTGATCTAATAGATAATAAAGGTAGAATGTTGAGCAAATCATAAAGAAATTAAAGCAGTAGGAAAAGAAGAAAACAATCAGAAAATTTATGGAAAATCCAAATAAATTTAAAAGATATTCCAAGACTTTAATGCATAATGACAAATTATATTAAAATTTTGAAAGATAAGTATCAAATACATATAATAAATATTAAAATTATGACGCATGATGGAATGAAAAGGCAATTCCAAATGTGTTGTAGATGCACATGGCTATAACAAGCAGAATATGATCATGTAAATCCTAAATTAGAAAATCTAGTTGATGGAAATTACATATGCATGGCCTGGCGATCTATACAAACATAAAATCTGATTTCAATAACTGTGACAAAGAAACGATATAAAATTTTATACTTGGTGATTACAACTAAGCACAAAAATTAAAGAGGCGTTCAGTGTTGAAATTGATGATCTAACGAGTGTAATAAACTACGCATTGTTTGTTACGAGTTCAATATTGTATTTTTTTAAAACGCGATATCAAATAAATCAATATCTAGGTATTCTAAGAGTTGTTTAATGATTAGTTCTTTCATTTCTAAGTCGCATATCAAATCAATAACCTAATTACTAACTAAAACATATTAGCCTTTACATCAGAACTTAAACAAAGGAAAATTGCTGAATGTTGGATGTTCTATGTTGAATCAGATCATTGAATGAATAAAAATGATGAATTGGATTAGGACAATTAAATTTGGGCTCAAATAAACAAGGCCTTGGTGCTCAAAATATACTGTAATGGGAGCTTGCACCGTTGAACGGGGGAAAACTGTTGTTTATTGCTCTAGTCTGCCATAAAAGACGGTAAATTGTTGTCCTATGCCGAATCAGGGCCTATTTTAAGCAATTACAGGAACTTGGGCTTTAAAAGAGTCCAAAATTAGCGAGAATGAAGACAGAACTGACGTAAGATGGCTGATCGGCTCCTCCTTTGCGTCTTTTTCTAACGACTGGATTCTCCTTAGAGTTGTCAGTCAAATTTGCAAGAATAAGTTTTCGATATCAAATTTAATCCATCAATTCAAAGTCTGGCTCTCTAACAAGAGAGCTAGCCTTTATACAGGCTTGTTATACCAGCATGCCATATAATAAAAACTTACTTAAAATCTTTAGAATTTGTAACATAAAAACACTTCATAAAGCTAAACCATTTAGAATTTTATAATTATACTTTAAATAAGACTTGATAAAAGAAAACTCCATTAGCATACGACTCTTGAATTCTCTATCATAACCTTATGGGACAATATTAAAGATTTACACATCGATGCCAATTAAAGTCCATTTAATTCATTCATTAAATGTACAAATAATACAATTCACTAATTTAGTTTGTAATGTGTAAGAAATGAACATGGATATAAATATGAGCTAGAAATATGTGCTTGTTAGTTGTTAGAACCAGTTGCTTTTTGGACTTTTTTGTTCACAGCAGAGGGAGTAACATTTCTCGCATGCCGATATATGTGATATTTTTTGAAAATAATTTACAGTGGAAAAAGAAAATGATATAATTGCTAATGCATTATTTACGTGATCTAATAGAAAATGTGTATTTGACAGTTTGTATTACTCTAATTTAAATATTAGTTTTTTTATTAAAATGTATTTTTGCAATTTTGTATATCCACAAGAGGCCGATAATAGAGTGCATGCTTGTGAATTGTATTTGGTACTCTATGTAATACATTTATTGTCTTATCGCTCTTTAGTTTATAGAGTTTTTTTGGCTTGTTATCTTAAGTATCCTCCTGTGCATAGAAAGTTATTTTGCCCTAATATTAAACATACATGTACTTCTTCAAATATATGTGAAAAGGAATAATATATTATTTTTAATTTTTTTTTCAGGAAAACAATAATTCTCAAGGCATCCATGGCGAAACTTCTGGAGAAGGGCCCACTGCCTTTTTTGCATCATCTGAAGGTGCATCATTTAATGCAAGCTCATTTCGTGAACTAAATCTATCACGGCCTTTGCTTAGAGCTTGTGAAGCATTGGGATACCATAAACCGACCCCAATCCAGGTTTGTTTGTGCCTTATGTTCTTGTTCTTACAAGTTATCGATCAAACAATCATTTGCTAATTTCTCAAAATGGTTATTTAGTAGTTATTTAAACTGAACTTAGCAGAGCACTTGCCTTTGACACACAGTACATAGATTTCATATAGAACCTTCACTGTTCAAAAACATGCCATATATCATGTCTTCTTCAAGAGCAAGGTGCCTGAATTTAGTGGCTTTATAGGAGACAAGAAATGAAAATTTAGACTTTGAATTATTTTATTGGGTAGCCCCTTATTAAAGGGGACCGCTAATCAGTCCCAATATTTATCTTCATAATCTAATACAATCTTATCTATCTAGTGGGAAATGGAATTCTACACTTGAATTTTCTCCTTAAACATCCCATTTTCCAAATAGACTGGTAATTGATTTCAAGAGTTACCTTCAATTCGTCATAACCAATATCGAATTTTGCAAATCCAGTCTACTATTATCCAATCTAACAAGAGATGAAAATGGATTTAAGGACATGAATATCTCATGGGAGATCCTATTGCACCAGTAGGAACCAGTGGATCCTATGATCTTGTTCATCCTCAAAACTTGTTGAGCGAAAGAGATTACTCATGACTTTGCTGAAAGGTTTGGGCAGCCAGTGGGAAAATGAAAATTCTGTAAATTTGTTCTAGAAACCTTTCTTTTTAAAGTTATGAGAATTGCTCAATTTCACTAAAATGTTATTAGCTACTTTGACATTCAAGTAGTGCATTGAGCTTTTCCCATCTTTAATTGAGTAATTTTGGGTGTTGGTTGTTGTTTGTTGTCCACTCCATCTGCTGCATTATGTTAAACGCTCCTACTCACCGTCTGCCGTCCAGCATTTGAAATGTGACATTTTGTATGTGCATCTACAAAATTAAAGTATTTTCTCCTGCTTTTGAGGCTTACACACCCCATTTGCTCGACAGGTTTTCAAATTCTATAGGCACGGATGCAAGATTTACTGCACGATTTGCTAACATGCATGATACATAACAATGCTTTTTTTAATTGTCTATTAATTCCTTATTATATTAGTTTTTTTTCTTATTATATTTCTTAATGAGGAGCATGATAAAATTGAGAGGGTGGAGTACAAATGGATTTAAAGTTAATGCTATGCACTGTGAGTGAATAGACCCATTGTCCTTTTATATGGGTAAAACCTCAACCTTTCTTTATTGTTTTCTTAATTGTGCTATTTCCAAAAGTGATTGCTTGGAAATTCCTTGTTTAAAAAGAGACTAAAAATACTCAAGCTGTCTTTCTGATGCTTTATCTCATTCTACAGATATTGAGCTTTTCTTTAGCTCAATTAGAAAACCATCACCTGATAATCGAACACAATAAATTATCCTTTTTTGTTATGTTAACTTGTTCTGATAACGTTACACTTCCTTGGTATGAGGTCCAAAGCAACAAGTACTATATTAATATATGAATGGATTATCCTGCCTTTAGTTGGTCCTGCTTTCCTAGTGCTCCTCATTTCAACATGATTCTCTACCTTTTATTATTTATTTAGTTATTTATCAAAATCTGCTATTATAGGCAGCATGCATACCCTTGGCATTAGCCGGTCGTGATTTGTGTGGTAGCGCCTTAACAGGTTCTGGAAAGGTAAACCCTGATACCTCCCCCCCCCCCTCTTTAATGTCAACAAATTTATTGAGACATCTAGATTCATTTTTTACTTTAGACAGCTGCCTTTGCCTTGCCCGTGCTTGAGCGGCTACTCTTCCGTCCAAAGCGTGTCCCTGCAATCAGGGTTCTTATCCTTGCTCCAACTAGAGAGCTGGCTGTACAGTAAGTCAGACATTCAATTTATGACTTCAATCTTTTTATTCATTTTCCCTTCCAAGGACAGCCCTTCTCGTTCTTTCTCTAATTTGCTGTGCACATATAGATGTATGGGTTTTGATATAAATTCATTGCATATATTGTCCTGGCTTGTTGCAGCTGTCTTCAATAGCTAGGCATCTGTCACCTGCATAGCATTTAGAAAGTAGAAGCATAAATGCTGGCTTATGCCCGTTTTATTTTATTTTTTTCTATTTCACTGGCTTGTAGCAACCAGATATATATGCAAGTTCTTTTTTGGATACTGTTAGTTAGTAACGGGTAGACAAACAATACTAACTAAAGACTGTCTTAAATTGCAAATATGGATTCATAATAACAGAATTATAATTTATCTGATCAGATATATCACATCTCCTGCACTCCTTAGCTGTCAAGTTAATATTTCATCCTTATAATACCTAAGCTTATTTTCTTAGTCCAGGGAATTTAGTGGGTTCCATGGGTGCATGAGCTTAGAGCCTTAACCTGGGAGATTGAAGGTAGTTTTGAACACCCCGGCCGACTCTCTAGATTTTGTGCTAACGCGTGCTTTAGTTGTCATGCTCGGATATTTGGCACCAAGGTTTAAAAGCTCGGTATCGGGACTGGTATCAGATGGCCTTTTGGGATCTTTATCAGCAATCTCGGTCGTATTTGCTCTCTCCGATCGGAATATCGAATTTTATATTGTTTAAGAAAAATAATTTCTAAGAACTAAGAAATTTTCTTAAATAAAAGTTAAAACAACCATGAACAATTTAAGTTTGTAGTTAATGATGTCTAAAGTTGTATTAATGATGTCTAATAAAGCGTAGTAACCCAATAACCTATAATAAACCCATCAAACCTTTAATGAACCTAACCCATTGATAAGCCCACTAACCATTAATAAACCTAATACTAAAATGCTACTACTCAAATGGTAAGCTCTCTATATCTTGGTATTGGTTGGTTTCGGTCTTGGAACTCGTACATTCATTTTTGGGATTGGAACCAGCCATTTCGGATCATGATTGGCTGAGATTTCAAACCATGTTTGGCACCAAATGATATATCAGGTTGAGAGGCTGGTTGATTTATTGATGGAGCTTCTCAAGTCTCAACTAACTATGTCGCCAACCCCACAGTTTGCAGGGAAGACTTGAATGACAATGATCACGGCGAGGACAATGGCGATAATAATGATTATGACCTCTTTGGATTGTAAAACCCTTGGGATTCAGGATGTCTAAAAAGACACATGTTGCAAATTTGTTGCTCGTAGGTGCTAAGTAATTGATCATTCAACGATTTCAATTCAAGTTCCTAGTAACTTATTTCGATCAGTATCTTCTCATATTCTGCATCATATGTTTTATTTGTATCAAATCGTGTAATTGAACATGTAAAATGTCTTATGCAAGAAACATATTACTCTACTTTATTTGTGCTCATAAAGACTCTTGGATGAATTCTTTTCTTCTTTTTTTGGAGGAGGGAGAGGGGGGGGGGGGCTAATTTATCCCACCCCTTAAATAAGCAGTATGCTATTTATGTTTCATTTCAAGCATATGATATGGTGCCTCATTTTTTGTGCAATGCAGAGTACATAGCATGATAGAGAAACTTGCTCAATTTACTGATATTAAATGCTGTCTAGTTGTTGGTGGGCTTTCAACAAAGGTTTGGCTTCCTATTTACTTATCATTATACATTTATTTACTATGTATTTTTAGAGAATTGAAGCGCATCCTTGTCTGGGGTGGTTCTCTCATATTCAGACAGCAATTCTTTAAACATGTTTCTTTCAAATTTTAAATCCGCAACAAACTTGAGACACCTACAATGTTTTTATAATCTTTGTGATGCATATAGACATGCTTCTGTTTAAATAGGACACAGAAACATGGTGAAATGATAATGGATTATGCATTTACACAATAGTGATTGTATGGTATTTCACATTGCGCATTTTAATGATTTTGTATGAAACTGTAATGAATATTCCTTGGCTCTTCACTGTTTTTAGGCTTCATGTATTTCACTCTTGTTTTGATATTCATTATAATTTTATTCAAGTCGTTATTTCCCAAACCTTCTATTAGTCTTCAAAATATGAAGTAACACTCAACATGTAATTTTTCAAAGAAACTTTTGCGAAGTATTGATAGTGTTTGGGAGAAGTGTGGATTACAGGACCAGTGATCATCCAACAATGTTGACATGTTTGATTCAGTCTCAACTTTATGCTAAATAGGTTTGTCTGTCTCACATAGCCATATTGAAAGACTTGAACAAGTACTCTATGTAGACCTCCCATCTTGGAAACGACCAAAGCATTATTATCATCAGGTGCCATTACTTCATCAGATTCCTATGATATGGGGGACCCAACAACACTAAAGAGTTTTGAATGTGCTGACATATGTCTGCATGAAACACTTGTCGATAAAAAAATCCAATTTTTTCCCTGTGGGTGTATGTGTGTTTGTTCATGTGACAATTCGTGTTTGAGCTTCCCATCCAGGAGCATGTTCTCATCCTGGCGGAAGCGAACCCTCTTTTTTTTCCCCCTCTCCGTGTTTTTGATCAATAATCTTTGACCCATCTATTGCATCTTCTTCTTCTTGTTGGTATTTCCATCCTCCCTGAAACTGAAGGGCCTCTCTCTTCCTCTCTTTAGAATGGAAAGGGGCAGACTCACATCTGGTTTAGACTTAAAGAGGAGATGCTTTATGAAAGCTGCTGTAGCAAAAAGGTCTAACTCTTGACAAGTGGCTAAGAAAACCAATGGCAATAAGTCTAATGAATGCTATATAGCTGGTTGGTCATTAAGCCAGCTTGCACTAGAACGTCACAGAATTTTGATTATTAAACTAATAGCTTTAAACATTTTGCAAGTCACAACATGCTGTAGTCTCTTTAAATTATCATATATCAAATACACTTCTTTGGATAACAGCTACATACAAAGTCAAAATAGTTTTTACACATACACTATGCACATAAGTGCTCACCCACACGCTATATTCCAAGAGTTTCAGAGCTTGTTGTGGTATACACCTCATGTCCTTACCAATGTCCCCACATGTCACGTATAATGGTACAATTCTAGCTTTGAAAAACCACCCATTGCCTTTTTGCCTACACAGCTTTTATTTCGTGCACTGTATGCTTGGGAATTATTTCTTTGATAGATCTAATTCTTCAATTTAAATTTTTTATGTTCTATCATCACACAATAACACATGTTCTAACGTTTCAGGTTCAAGAGGCAGCCTTGAGGTCTATGCCTGACATTGTTGTGGCTACTCCAGGGAGGATAATAGATCATTTACGAAATTCTGTGTCAGTTGGTCTAGAAGATCTTGCTGTTCTAATCCTTGATGAGGCTGATCGTCTTCTGGAATTTGGTTTCAGTGGGGAAATTCAGGAACTGGTAATATTATTTACTCGAGCTACGCTCTTTTTTGCTTTCATCGCATGAAATGCACCTTCAGCTACCCTTAGGGATCGGCTTCAGATCACTGGCAGAGGGATGAGCGGTCAAGGAGGAGCAAATGTTCCCCTTTGTTCCTTATATTTTGTTTATCACCAGAACTCCATTAGTTTCCTTTACAAGTTGCCTCACCTCCCATTTCATGTGTGGGCCTGTCGTATATTTGTTTATTCCTAATTTATCTTGACCAGAAATATGTGGTACCAGTCTATCTAATATACTAATATAAAGTTGGGTCATGGGAATGAAATCTTTTGCCAAAAACACTATTTTTGGCATGTTTTCCCCAAAATGCCCTTATAGATTTGAATGTAACAATATTACTTAAGGGTATTTTTGGAAAACCAAATTCGACATATTTCCTAAGTCCTTTCCATAAAGGATTTGCAAAACCCTTAGGAAAACTATAAAGGATTTTGGCTTAGAAAGGGTATATTTGGAAAAAAAATCTTAATAATTCCCATGTTATTTATGTAACTGATTTGCAAAATCCTTGGAAAAGCTTGCTCATTGTCTAACATAACATTTCTTTCTTTGGGTATAATTTATGGGCCCCATCTCTATAGTATGAGTGCAATGGAGGTTTTCCCTTTATTATCCTTGGGTTTTATAGTTCATAATATTAGATAGAAATTTACAAAGATTTAAAAAAAAAGAAATAATAATATTTGTATCGAAATAGCCACAAAAAATATCCTATATCTTTTTTTCAAATATGGTGAAACAATAATGTTTCAAATAACAATAGTTATTTTTCATTTATTTATAGAAATTATAATTGCTTTAAAGCTTATGCTAAAATTTCACGACTCAAATAACTATCGCTATTTAAAAATTTACTAGGTAATGAATTTATTAAAAAATATTTTTTTAGCTAAAATATTGACATAATTTATTATTTACATTGGTTTATAGCCACATTACATAACATAAAACGTTAATATTTGTAAATTGAAAACACCAAAACAGGGTATTTATTTAGATATGATGATTAGTTTTGGTATCTACTCACAAGTTACAAAGTATATTATATTTATATTAAAAAATTACGAAAAGGTTTTGGTATTTTAGCGAAATTTAGCCTTTATACGGTCTTGAAATATTAAACTTAGATCTAAGTCGTCATATGATATTTCTTATAGAAAGAAATCAAATACTATCTTGATAATCAAATAAAGAGACAAACTATTTAGAAAATTATTAAAATAATATTCAATAATTAGATTATTTGTCATGCATAATATAAAGTATCTAATTATCTTTTTAAATAAATTATATTCAATAATTATAGTTTCATTACAACTAATAATGTATTACGTGCTTATAATTCATACAAAATTAAAATTAAATGCTAACTCTATTTATTTTTATAAGAATTTTAATGTTTATAAAGAAATATCACAATCTATAAAGAATCCGATTAATGACGATTATTTTGAGCTAGAAGAAGATGGCTATGTATTTTCTTTTATCATGTGTTGCTTACATTTCAAATTGCAACAACTTTTGTGAACCGTATGAATTCATCTATGAATATATTGAATCGTGATCCCACGCGTTACGCGTGGGATCATAGTCTAGTTACTAATTATAGTTGGCAAAAGGAACCAGATTACTGTATATAGAAAAAGATTGTATCACATGATCTTTTCAACTGGAATTATTTATACTTAAAAACCTGTAAGCATTTTACACAAGTGTAACTTGTTTAACCTTGTCCTATGATGCAGAGTAACTTATGTCCAAAACGGAGACAAACCCTGCTATTTTCTGCTACTATGACTGAAGAAGTGGATAAGCTTGTCAGGCTTTCGCTGACTAAGCCTGTGCGTCTTGAGGCTGATCCCTCTACCAAACGACCAGCCACGCTAACTGAAGAGTAAGCCTTTCGCCCCTTTGGTTCAATTAGTTGTTACTGTTGAAAAAAGTTCCACATCTACGATGCATCTTTACTTTCTCCAATATTTATTTTGAAACGACAAACTGTGCGTGTGTGTGCGCGCGCGCGCGCGTGTGTAGGGAACTTCACACATGGATGAGTTTGACGGTCAGATCGGAGATCGGGCTATGTAATAGGCTAGCTAACAGTTTAATATTATAACTAGCTACCCGTTTCCTTGTGTGTGTATGGAACTTCACTGCATTTTTTCTCTTACATTTGCAATTGAATTTGTTTATTAAATTTATCATTGCTTCGTTTTCCAAACTTTGGGTTTGGGATAATCCGTGCTATTCAAGGTGGTTAAATCGTTTTGCTCGGTGATTAATCGGCCAATTAATTGTATTCGCACGCGAAGCGAATAGAAAATTGCCAAAACATTATTATTCGTCAAACCGATTAACCGCAGAGTAGAATGATTATGCGAGAGAATAATGTAATCCAACCTGCTTAATTGCATAATACAGTGGGGTTCAAATTATTAATTAGGCCCAAGCCCGACCCGCTTCATAATAAAGACTTAAAGAGTAAAGGTTAACCCCTCCACCTCCCCGCCCAAAAAAAAAACCTTCGACACAACCGAAGACATATTTGATGTTAGTTGTAGCTTGCAAGTTGCAAGTAAGGCTAACTTCATATATAATCCAAGTTTCTTGTTTCTTAATTACTTCTCATATGTTCCCTATATTTTTGTATTTTAAATAATTTTTTGATATAGAAATATATATGTAATTATGTATATATTTATATTAAAAAGATTCTTGGCCGCTTAATCCTTGAAGAACGATTTTTCGCTAAATAATCGGATTATGCATTATGCGCTGGCGGAATGAATAGAGAACGGATACGTGTTTTACAACATTGGTGCTATTGTTGTTCTTGCTTATACTAAAGGGTGAGCATTATGAGTTCAAGTTACCTGTGTTCTTGAAACTTGTTATTAGCGGGCCGAACTTCCATATCTTCTACAGTATTAATGTGCTAATGTGCTAGGAGAAGATAATAATATAGTATAGGGTTGAAACTGTCCCTGCTCTTGAGTGATCATTGTATATTGTTGTCGTCTTTCATATGACTCATTCTTCTAATTGACACATACTATTGAAAGTTTCCATGGTCGCTATGATAACTCACCCATTTAAGGGAGTACTTTGAGGGAAACTTATCTAGAATGAATTGAAGATCTTTTCCCAAGAAAAAAAGATCTGGAAAAACTCAATATTATGACCCAAGCCACTATTTCCAAGTTCTCAGTTCCTTCTGAGAAATGAGATCATCAAGATAATGCCTTGAAGCCAATTAAAGATTTCCGGTTTAAAAGACAATGCTAATTGGTATGTCTTGGATTTTGTTATTTAAAAGCATTATTTTTTACTTTGCGTTATCCCAAAGTTTCAATTTTATTAGCATATAAGAATAGAATTTGCATTACGCACACTTCAATTATTATCACCATCTGATTGCATTTAGACTTCATTCCTACCACAGTTTTATAATTTAACTTATTATTAATGCATAAATAGAGAAATGTAAATTAGGAAAGGTTGTAACTGTGATACCCCCGAGAGAAGGAAACAATTTTTAGCTAAATAGCTTTGATCAATCTTGCTTTTCCATTTTTGTGTTTCTCAACAAGTATTTTGTTGAAAGGCTTGTTCTTCCTACCCTTTTGTTTTCTTTTTCATATTATTTTACTGGCATATCATTATAATTGAGAAGCAAAATCAGATGGGACAAGTCCCCACCAAACAATGAACCAAGGTATGCAGTAATTGAAGAGACTGGAAAACAAGTTTCCCCCATATTATTCCTTTATGAGATGTTATATTTTTTCCAACTGAAGTACATCCAAGAGCTTCACATATACTTCATTTTCTTTACATGAATTTTTTTCCGTATGATGATTTTATCCTAATGTACATGTTCTTAGGTCGTGTTTTCATGATGAATGGCTTGCATTTACAGTTTAATAATTGACATGATTTGCTTTATTTTGCCAATTTTGGAAGAATAGGATCTGTATTGTGTATGACAATTTTTGGTCTGCTAAGAGGCTGTTTACGGAGTTTTGATTCATGAGGTATAACTATTTGTAGCCAACTATTGTGCTGCTTAGAGTGGTAGGTGGTGATACTGGTCTATCTTGCAATTGTGCATTTCAACTATTCTGCTGTGTCAAACCCTTGAATTGTTCGTGACTAAATTGGTGTCAGTCATCAATTAGTTTTTTCTTGATTTACTTGTCACAATCCAGTATGACAAATCTATTGCGTTTTTTTGATAAAACTCATCCAATTCTGTTGTTCTCATGGTATTTTAGGGTAGTTAGAATACGAAGAATGCGAGAAGTAAATCAGGAGGCTGTTCTTCTTGCACTTTGTTCCAAGACTTTTACAAAAAAAGTTATCATATTCAGGTATATTTCCCTTCTACAAGTTAGTTACTGGCAGTTGCCTCCATGATTATCAATCTGAATTAGCGTAATGTCAGGCATGTAGCAGTAGATGAAGGAATTTATTCTGAGTACACTGTATTTTTTTTTTGTGTGTGTTTGGGAGTTGGGGGAGGGGGAGGTTTTTTAGAGCAATACTTTACCTACTGGGCTTGAAATCCCATCACAATCCACCCAAGAGACAAAATGATGGGACCCACAACACCTAAATACTAGTGCCAAACAAGTGGGCCCATGATTTTTCTCTCGGGTGGATTGTGGTAGATTCAAGCCGGGTAGGTTAAACATTTTTCTTTCTTTTATGGGGTGAGATTTTTCCTCTTTTTTGGAGTGGGGGTGGGGGTGGGGGAAAGGGGGTTAACTTTTGCAGGAGTTGAATATTAAGTTTATTTACCGACATTGCATTCTAATTTCAAATTCCAAGCGTATCCTCATTTATTTGAATGGTTATATTATACCATGCCTCTATAAATCTTTTAGTACTTTACTCTAATTTTCTTTATCGCATAGAATAAAAATTTATTTGGCACTGCAACTTCACAGGCGTATTTTCTTCCCTTTTCTGCTTCCTAGCATGTATACTTATTTTTAACCTAACAATAGTTTTTTATGGCCAGTGGAACAAAACAGGCTGCACATAGATTAAAGATAATATTTGGTCTTGCTGGAATGCGAGCTGCTGAACTTCATGGTAATCTTACCCAAGTTCAGCGTCTTGATGTGAGCAACTTTCTTTTCAGAATAATTTATTTGCTTCCTTGTCATATGAACTCAAGATTTATGAGGAAGTCAATTGAAAAGTAAACTTGAAGGAATATCTTAAGGCAAAGGGGAGAGTTTTTGTTTTCTTCTTATTGTCTTTTACTGGAAACATCTGACGTAAAAAATCCAGAAAATGGATTCCCCCAACCCTTAAAATAACAAGCATTTATATTTTTATCTTTTCATCCATAAATAAAAATTAGCCCTTTCCAACTATATGGAGAACTATAAACTGTAAAATTTATCTGTAAGGAGGTTTGGTTCAAGCAACCGCAGAGGGAAAGTTTGGTAAGGAAAAGACCATGCAAGTGTATAGAGTATCGAAATTTTCCCCAGAGAAGAATGCACGTGGCTGTAGAAAAGACCAGGTGAGTTTTAGTGCATTGAGAATTTTTAGGGAAGAATGGATGTGGCTGTGGATATATAGTGCATAGCATCTGGCATGTTCTCTTAAAGATTCTTGCTATTGGTGTTAGGAATGAGGAATTTAGGCTAGTTGTCGCTGAATGTGATGGTGAGTTGTGCACCAATAATTTCGTAATCGAGGTTGTGCTTGTTTCTATATTGATATTTGTCGGGGTTTGATGGCAGTATGAAAAGGTTGAATTAAATAAAGACTTCCGTTTGCTGGAAGAATACTGGAACGTTAATCTGTTTTGTACATTATAGAGCATACTTTAGGACTTATTGGTTAGTTAATTAATTGTACGCATTAATACACCTCCTAAAGAACTTAATATACATAATAACTCGGCTAAATTGCACAAATATACCCATCAACTTTCGCGTTTTGTGCGCTTGCTACCATGAACTTACAAAAATAGAGATAACTACCATGAACAATTTTTTTTTTATAGAAATTACTTCCATATGGTTTTACCTTCAGTTAAAACCTGACCATTATACCCTTTGACTTTCTTCTTAATGTTCATCTTCACTTTTCTCAAAAGTTCTGAACTTGAATCTATATTTGGTTCATCTTTGCTTCCTCCATGCAAGTTGACCCATTAACATCGTTCTTTTCTTTGATCAAAGAGTCGCCTCCTTTCTCCCTCTTCGACATCGCAATCATTAAACTCTAATTGAGGTCCCCTCCATCAAATAAAGACAGTCATCCACAGCGCCCTAAAGAAACAAACAAGCAAACAAAACCCCAAATCCAAGAAGAAAAACAAAGCAACAAATATAAAATTTTGAAGCAAATCCACAATCGACCTCCAAATTGACCAGTTCGAAGACGGAGAACGAGATAAATTTAGGTTTTTTTTCTTGTTGATGATTTTGATTTGATGAAGAAGAGATTAGCTTTTTTGGGGTGTTGGGTTTGGCGAACAAAGCCGATTGTTTTTGGGTTGCAATTTACAGCGTTAAGAGGAGACGGTGTGAGCCCAATCCAGGTTGAGGCTCTCACTGGTGATGACGAAGGTGGAGGCGGCGGCTGTGGATTTGCTTGAGAATGGTGGAGAGGGGGCGACGTATGCCCAATCCAGGTCCTTGCCAGTGATGATGAAGGCAGAGGAGGCGATGGAAAAGGATTTGATGCTGTTAGGGCAGAGTAGAGGGAGACGAGTAGGGCGAGGTTGAGGAGGTGCTTGTTAGCATCGATGAGATTACGCGATTGAAGAAGGACCTTAAGATTTTTGTTTTTTTAATAAAAAAGGTTATAGAGAATTATGAGAGATTTGGAAATTGAAGGATGCAGGTGTAAAATGGGGAAAATAAGTCGAATATTGCTGAGGTGGTAGTTAGACATAACGTTTACAAACAGAAGAAAAGTTGATGGTATTTAGTTGCCATCGAGGGTGATAGTTCATGGTACTTGTAATTAAAGTAGTTTATGGTAGCCATCGCAAAAAACGTGAAAGTTGATGGGTAATGTCAAGATATGTATATATTTTATCATATCTTTTATATCATTTTGTACTGGGGTTTACGTGTATTATATGTATATTACGTATTATGGTTTCATCTTGGGGCTATAGAGAGCCATATTGTACATTGTATTTTGATCAATTGTTAATATTTTTTCTCACAAATTCAACTGTTTCTAATATGGTATCAAAGCTTACCTTACCATTGATTGCCATCGTCATTGTTGATTAATCATCTCCTCGTCTTCTCGATCACCACATCTCCCTATCGTCAAATCTCTCTCCATTTGATGACTCTGATGCCACCATCGATCTATTTCTCCTTCTCATCTTATTCGAACTTAATTTTCTCCTTTTTGCTCTTCGTTTCTTGCTTATTTACCATAATTTGATACTTCACATCAAAATCATCGTCATCGCCATCATCTGAAATTGCAAAACAGCGATGAATCCGAATCCTCTCCTGTTCTCCTCCTTCCCTTCGATTTTCCCGTCTTATTCACCTTCTTATATTTTCCGTGCTTACCAATAACAACAAAATTCTCAATAAAATTATCATCATAGGCATCCAAAGATCTATTCATCCTCATCTTCTCGCTCTTCTTTTCTCGCTTATCCACAATAACATGATGCCCCACATCAAAATCATCACCGTCGTCATCATCTTCTGAAACCTTAAATCGTCGCTTTTTATTGAAATTTACGAAGTCCTCTCCATCGGCGATTTCTAGATCCTCTCAATAACATTAAGACATCTCCCCACCATCGAAGTCACCTTTTTCCTGATCTCGTCGAAGCCCTCCCCTTCATCATCGATCTCAAGATCACCGTCGAAGTCACCACCTCCACCATCAATCTCGTCAAAGTCACCTCCCCAAAAAAATATCTTCGAGATGATGTCATCTTCACTAATATCTTCTTCCATATCTATCGCTGCTTCTACTTCTATTTAGGTAATGCCATCTACTCCTTTTTCTTTTTCTTCTTGTATCATTTTTTTCTATATGTGTGATCCCATCTTCTTGATTTTTTCTCTTTCCTCCCGTGCTTCTACTTCTATATTGATGGCTCCATCTCTTATTTCTTCTTTTTCTATTTCATCTGCCTTGATTTCTTTATGGCTGCTATCAGCTCCTCCTTTTGGTGTTTTTTCTTCTTTTACTTCTCAATAGACTGTCATCTCCTTTTTCTTCGTCTTTCTCTTCTGCAACTACAATATGGGCAATTGCTTCATTTTGTTCTATTTTTTCTATTTTGTTGGTGATATCTCATTTTTCTACTTCAATGTGGTCAATGTCCTCTCCTTTCCTTCCTCTTTTAGTACTTCTATTTCAGTATGAGCGATACCTTTTGTTCCTCCTTTGTCTTCTTTTTCCCTATTAACTATTCTTCTTCATTTTTATCCTTCTTCCTGGTCTTTTTTTTCCATGATCTAACTTTATCTTGATCCCTTGATCTTAATATAACTTCTTAATTTTATTTTTTCTTGATAGGACCTCTTCTTGATCTTGGCTTTCTTTGTCATGGCATGTTCTATGTGTGGTCCCTAATGGGGTCTCCTTCTGTTGTCTTAGCTTTCCCCGGGTATGCATATCGTATGCGCCGCGCTCTTTATGGTCTTAAGCAGGCACCCCACGCTTAGTGTGAGCGATTTCGTCACTTTTCTCATTGCAGGCTGCACCATGACATTTGTGATATTTCTTGGGGATCGAAGTTGAATACTCTTCCCGTGGCTATCTTCTGTCACAGCAAAAGTACATTTCTGATATTCTTGTACGAGCTACGATTGACGATTCTACTATTTATGACATTACTTCTACAACACCGATAGAGTTTCATCTGAAGCTTCGTTAAGCAAATGAAGCAACTCTACCTACATCCATTCCACAGATCAACTGGCTGATCTTTTTACGAAACCTCAAACACGTATGCAATTTTTGCATTTCTTGTCCAAACTCTCGGTTTATGATCCACCATGAGTTTGAGGGGTTGTTAAGATATGCATATATTTTATTATATCTTTTAAATCATTTTGTATTTATCTTTTTGTATTGGGGTTTACGTGTATTATATGTATATTACGTATTTGGGTTTCATCTTGTAGGCTATATATAGAGAGCCATATTGTACATTGTATTTTGATCAATCGTTAATAATATTTTTTCTCTCTCAAATTCAATGGTTTCTAACAGGTACATTTGTGCAATTTAGCCTAATAACTCCTCCTTTCCTCTATTGCAAACATATCTTCTACCAAATCATCTCTGAAGTTGCAGCTTACATTTATACTGTTCGAAATCCAAACAATCTGTATGCGCCTCATATGATTCTATAACTGTTATAAAGCTCATAGCCACGGGTGGGAACTTGCTGGATACGGTTGGGTGCGTAATATACAGATTGTGCCTAGATTCAACCAGCGGTATCCATACCTGAGCATAACTAAATAAGCTCAAGTGGTTGTTAAAACTCAACCAATTTTATAGGGGTACTGGTTGAACTACCGGGGTATCCCTTGATATATATCCTTAAATGCAACATACTGGTTCAACACACATCTTTATTGTTTTGATTAATCCTAAACAAAATGAACATGATTCAACAAACCTTTTCAAATATGTTGGTTATGGGGTTCGAAACAAATCTGCCCAATTCAAACCCGATAAACTTTCATGAGGGTGTAGAAATATATGCCTTGGTCTGTTTATACAAGGTTGAAATGTATGCAAGAATTCTTTAAGTGCTGTATTAGATTTTCTTTTAGCCACTAATCAATTTTACAAAACTCATTGATTATGAATGTCAAGTATGATGCTCATCACACATAAATCAGACCAATCTTTGTATTTACTTTTTACCCTATGTGGACAGTCTGTTATTTGTGCTAGATTTACTTTAAACAAGCTTCCACTTTCTTTTCAATAATATAGATTTTAACCACTGTTTTTATTTGTAGAAAATATTGTTTCCCCCTAGTTCAAGTCCCATTTCCTCTATTTTTAGTAGGTTATGTAATGTTCGGCCAATGGACTAGGGATTTCTGTGGAATGCAAGTTTAGATCTTAGTGCAATGGACTAGTTCACCCTTCTATTGCATTATTAGGGGGAATGACCTGAAATTCTTATGCATGACCATCCCTCTGCAGCCATCATTATGATTATCTTTCTCCATGTCTCATAGTTTGTATTCCTAGGGATTTCCTTAAGTATGCTGTGTTTTATTTTAAATCCGAGGTCGCATTAGAATATCACTTCATGCATGTAAATACGCATAAAGTGTTATTCCTGGCCTTTGCCAGATTGCAGATATCTGAAATTTCTTCACTTCTATACATGTTATCTTTATCTACCTGTACTATCTACATTGAAAGTATGTTTAGTTCTCAAGTAGTTTCCATGTGATTTATCATCGACAATTGTTTCAGTTATCAGCTGTTCATGTTATATAGGCATTGGAACTTTTCAGAAAGCAAGAAGTGGATTTTCTAATCGCAACTGATGTCGCTGCTCGTGTAAGTTTACATTCTTTGACGGGATTCCAACTAGACTGCCGTTATGCATTCAACTATTTTTTATTTTCCTGTAAAATCATGTTGCATTTTGGTGTGCTTCTACTTGTCGCCTTTCCATAGGTTTGCCTCAGGCTCATGAATTTGGGCTTCAAGGGGTTCTAACACTTTGATATTGTTCCAGGGACTTGATATAATTGGTGTCCAGTCTGTTATAAATTTTGCATGCCCTCGGGATATTACAAGGTTGGTGGTACTTTCTCATTTCCTTTTTCTTGTCTGTCATATGACGTGTTTTCAATATTAAAAAAATTCTTCATTAGTGGCTCTTGAACCATGGCCAGTTCAAGATTGATCATATTTTACAGCATTGGAAACTAAGCTTTCTAATTTATAGTATATTCGACAATATGTTTTCTTCACTCTATGTACCAGTAATTTTCTCATTGTTTATTCTCTATGTTAAGATGTATGATGTTGCTGGTTTGATTCAAAGGGTGAAATATTGATTCTTTTTTTAAATTTTAATTATAGTATCAACTCATTCATCTAAATGCCTCTAGAAGAACACTCCTGATTCTATTTGCGTGTGATTTTGAGATGTAACTACATTTCCTTCTGCATTGTTTTACAGCTAACAACTAATATCTATATTAATAATGCAGCTGATTTGATTAGCTCAGTCCACACTATAATTTCATTTTCTTTGAGAATATGTTTATTAATGTAGTAATATGTTTATTTATACCCTCTGTAATTTTGCTTTAATGTTCTGACAACTCCTCTGTTTACCACTGAATTCGTAATACAATATCATGAACCACAACCTTGTAGCTGAAAGTTGGTTAATTTCTTTAGATTACTCGATATGTACTCTCAATAATTTTATACAAAGAGGTCCACACCCATGACTCATGATCAAGAATCGCAAATTTTTGGGTTTGGCTACATAAATCTTTTTCTTCTGTTCTATTTTGATAAAGGCTGACTACCCAATTAAAATGACTAACTGACATAAATTATTTTACAGCCTCTATCCATGTCAGTTTTGTCCATCTCCCACAAAATTATCCTGTTATCAGAACTTCATATATATCATTTTCTTGAGTTTTCTTACATTCGTTTTTGTTACTACACGTAATCTCAATTTCTATTCTGCTTAACACTGCTTATATACATCACACACGTAGAGGTCATACTGCTATCTATATATTCTTATCTTTATCCTCAATGCAGCTATGTTCATCGTGTTGGCCGTACTGCTAGAGCCGGAAGAGAAGGATATGCTGTTACATTTGTTACTGATAATGATCGTTCTCTCTTGAAGGCCATTGTGAGTATCCTGTCATCGATGAATAACTGTGTACTATTTAAAACTGTTGATGAGATGCCAAGTTGATGGTTGTTTGAGAAGATAAAAGCGAGTGTAAATAATATGTTTCATTGAATGGCTTTTTAGTATAAACCTCTAGAAAGATCATAGTTGTCTATCTAATTATCGTGTAAGTAATTTTTATTCTGTGGTTCTCAAAGATCGCTGTAGGGTTCCGTGTGAAAACCTTTCAACCTTTTTTTTTGGGGGTGATGTCCATAGAGGTAGTTATGGGAACTAATACTATCATTTATTACTTATTATCCATGTTAAGATGTATAGTTAATGTTATACAAGATGTATAAATTGATTTTATATGGTTAAAATAAAAAAAAGCAATCACACAAGCCTTAGTTATCTAATTATCTTTCAGTAAAGGAATTATAGTTACTTAATATAATCTCTGGTTCTTATGTAGAGAAACAAATTGATAAAGGAGGTTGAGGAGAGGAGCAATTAGTTCTTAGGCGGAACATAATTTACAGAAACACGAAGAATGAATACTTCATTGAATATGGGTAGGACTATGGGATTTATCTAAGAGAGAGGGATTTAAAATTGCAATATGGACGGAGAGTGATCTTACAGAGATTAATAATTAAGAAAGTTAAGATGAACCAAATAACCATAAAAATTAAAAAATTCATTCTAAATCCAGAACTTCTTAATTTAAGATAGGTTAGGTAAAGATATAAGAACCAAAATGGAAAAGAATCTTTAAGATAAAATGTGAGATTCTAAGTTATACAGTGGAAAGAAGGTTGACTTGAATGAGCAAAAAAGATAACTGGAACAGTTCCAAAAGAAAATAATGGAGAAACTTTCTCTCAAGGGATGCTGACTGCTGGCACAGAAACTTCAGAAAGGTCAAAAAACATTCAACCATACATTGAATATTCATTCAATTTCAATCTTTTTCATTGTCCACTAATCAATTTTTAGGTTGGGCAAATTGACACTTTGCATTTATTTTGGAAGATTCCAACTGGCTCTTGTAGTAGGAATTTTTTGAGTATAGAAGATATATGTTTAATAATGGTTTTATATCATATTTATTTCAATTTTCATTGTATTATTCTTTATTTATAAAATAGAATGTTATCCTTTTGTCAATATAAAAAAGTAGAATGTTATGCGGAAATAATTTAAATAATCCTAAATTTTGCATTATTTACATCACAAAAGCTTTAAGGCGACATAACACACAAGTAAACTATACCTTGATGGATTCCTCCAATTGATTTTTTTTTAATTCCTCCAATCTTATGATAATCTTATAATACCATTTTCTAAAAATTATATTCTTCATTATCCAGCATCTACTTGGCATGAGAAATGATTTTGATGTATTTGGACATCTTTTTTACACAACAGGCAAAAAGAGCTGGTTCACAGTTGAAAAGCCGAATTGTCGCAGAACAGCTCATATCTGAGTGGAGTCGGCGAATTGAGGAAATGGAAGATCAAATTTCTGTAGTGCTTGAGGAAGAAAGGTTTTCTTTTTGTTTCCTTTCCTTTCCCTTCCCATCCTTGGAAAAGGCAATGGCACCAAGTTTCTTTCCTCTGCCTGAATAATGCTAAGTAGCATATTTTTTTTGCAGTGAAGAAAAATTATTAAGGAAAGCCGAGATGGAAGCGACAAAGGTTCAATATGCTTCCTTTACCAGTGATTTGAAGTTTCTTGACAAATCTCTTTTACGCCTATGTAATGTTGGAATACTATATGCAAGCTCCCTAATTTTGGTCGCCATTATTTTTGAACATTTTAGGCGGAGAACATGATCAAGCATAAAGATGAAATATATTCACGCCCCAAAAGGACCTGGTTTGTAACTGAGAAGGAGAAGAAGCTTATAGCAAAAACTGCAAAAGTAAGTAGCCCTTTCCTTGGATCTGAAAATTGACACGATGGATAGAATGTCTTAAATATTGTATTGTTACCAATGTTATTAGAATGGTCTGTTTTGGAATTAATTTCAGAAATGTATGTTTTTAAGGTAATAATGTTGGGTATGTACTTATTCACATCTAAAACAGGTTTATAATCTATTGTGATTAGTAATGATAACTTCATTGTGTGAAGAGTTATTTTGGACTGTGTTCCCAATAACAAACTTTCTTCTAAGATATATTTCTAACTGGCCCTTTAAAAGTTTCTTACGAAATATATAACCTTTGTTCTACAGGCATCCTTGGATGAAAATAAAAAAGGCCCAAAACAGGTTATCAGTGCCCAAGAAGCAGAAGAACAGAAATTAAAGGAGAAGAGAAAAAGAGAGCGTGAGGTAGCCTTTTCCTATATGATATATGAAGCTATCAAGCATAATATTCTAGGTTAAGTACTGAACTTCTTGTATTGTATCCTCCTTTCTTGACTTACAGAAGAATTTGCCTCGTAAGAAACGTCGAAAACTTGAAGCAGCTCGTGAGATGTTAGAGGATGCAGAGGGGGATAATAACACAGAAACGGTCCATGCCTGCTTTTGCATCATCTTTCAGTTGCTTTTCCTTCCTTTTTTTTGGATAAATTTTCTAAATCAAGACTGGTTGATTTTGATTGTTATGGGTTCCTCCTCTTTCTAGAGTTCTATTTATTTCATTAATGTTCTAATTGATTAGGCTTAATTTCACTAAACTACCAAAACTGTATCTTCTTTCACTAAACTACCGATAAGCTTCGGACTGACAGTACCTGTTATTTTAGCGAATTATGCCCGTATTTTACTAAACTGACATAATGGAGTCAGTGAAAGTACTAAAAATGCCGTTATGGTAGCTTAATGAAAAAAGGGATAGTGTATAACTGTTAATATGAAAGGTCTTTTATATTTACTTGTAACTTTTAAAGATTTTGGTGGTTTGGTGAAAAGTGGGTATAGTTTTGGTAAATTAATCCTGATATTTATATTGTCTTTTACTTTTGTACCTTGTTACCACAGATACCTGGTTTTATTCTGTAACCAAATGAGGTTATCTTAATTGCAGAAACATGGAGGTGGTAAGAGAGAGAAATCAGGGAAATCACTAGTTGATGTGGCTTATCAGCGAGCAAAATCAATGAAATCTATGATGAAGGCTCGTGAAAGAGGGAAACCATTGAAAAATTCAAGCAAGCGTGCTAAAGTGCCTCGAAGGAATCAAGCGAGGAAAGAAGAGATGCTGGAGCTTTTCCAGAATGATATGAGTGAGAGGAAACAAGCTAGGACCGCTAAGGCCAGTAGTGCCTTTGGAAAGAAAAATAAGAGTTCATTCAAGATTAAATCAAGGTATTGAAAAAACCATTTATTAAATTCAACTTCTTCATTATTTTGAATCTTTGCTATGTTGACAGCAAGTTGACACTGATTTAGTTGCTTACTGTCATTTTAGCTCTTGTTCATATTATGTAATTCAATTCCTATAAAATCATCAGCCTATGAAATTCTATTCAATTGCTGTTAGCTTTATTTATTTTACATGTATTGATTAATTTGTTTGATTCTTTATTCACAGGTATAAGCGCAGAAAGTAGGAGAATGTTGCGAAATTTTTAGTTGCAGTTTTGAGAAAGATATTTGCTTGCTGAGTCAGCGACCAATGTATGTGCATTCAGTTAATACTCATCTATATACATCCACTTTTATAGTGTCCATCGGTTTAAATTATCATTTATGTAATATATCAGGTATATTCAGTGATTGATTCTTCTTATCAAAAATTTATGTTCATGACTTAATTTATCCAGACCAAAACTTTTTACTTGCCATGGGTTTTTGAAATGCAAAAAACTTTTAACTTTTAGGTCTTATTTATCTCTTGATGAATCGTGTGCATGGTTTACCTTTCATTCATTTTGTTTTATGTTCTGCAACTATTTTTGCAGGTACAAGCACAGAAAATTCTGGAACACCCTGCGATTCAAGTTGCGATTTTGTGGAGGTTACTACTGTCTGATGCACCCATTGTTAAAGTTTAATTTATGTATTTTACAAGGATAATTTTCTTGATTTATTGGTGATTCAAGGCAACATGTGCTTTTATTCTACAAACATAAATTAATTGTTTTTATTTGATTTGTGTTCTTCTAGTAGTTCAGAAATGACCTAAATCACCTTTCGGTAATTTACACAAGGATTTCTCCGATAAACTAATAATTTTTCCTTTTAGTTATTTTGCATGGTTCCACAGGTGAATGATATTAGCTCCTGGGAGCCTGTAAACAACTGCAGATAAATAGCTGTTCTTTGTTCCCAGATTCTGACTTATCTAAAAAATTTCCGCAGATAATTATCTTGAATAGCTTTTGATTCATCAATTTATATATGATGGCAAATCGTACGTGTTGTTCTTTTCGAAGGTTCAGTGTTACACAATAGATAGCATGTCCAGGCAAGCGAAATTGGAGCAAATAAATAGCCATTGATTGTTATATAACCAATGCAGCTAAAACTGCCTGTGCTAACGTTTTGTTAACTGAAAAGACCACTTTATTTATGCCCATTCCATTTTGGCTGTTTGTTATCTCCCCCATTTTTGTTGTGCGGTTGAGATGTTGGCTTATATATCCATTTCTTTTCGCTGTATGCTACCACCTAGCAGATGTTATGTTGTGCAGGTAACTTTGATGGCTCAACTTATAGTCGCATCAACATCAATTTGGGGGAATTGAAATTAAAAGAGTGAAAACTAGTTTTGCACGGGTTTAAAAGTGAAAGATTGAGATTATACACACATAGCAGGGTTAAAAGTGAAAGATTGAGACTACACACATAGCCGCAAGCATTTCAAACAGGTTAATCATTTTAGAAGCCCAAAACCTGACAATTTCCCTCTCCTTTTAAAGGAAACAAACAAGGCATACCAGGTAGAGGCAGAAGAAAACACTATCTTCGCACCTGAGGGCGAAGTGAAGCAGAAGACAACAGCATCGACAAACTCGTAAGCTGTAACAACGGCATAATTACAGGGCTAACAACTCGGCAAAAATTACTATTATTTGCTTCCAACAAATAACGAACAGAGCAGCATCAATAAACATCAGCACGTCACTCGCAAGAAAAAAACAGGCAATGAAACTTAACTGTCGGATGATGATGATTTTTTTAGCCAGGCGAGTTCTAATCTCTCCACCATGTTGGAATATTTATGAGAAATGTACAGATAGATGGTCTCACTTCCACTGCCTATACCATAAGTCATCAAGGATAGCGCATAGCATATATATAACAATAAATCATAACCTACCAAGTCCTATTTTCTTTTCCAGCCAACACTATGATCAACTTAACAACTAGCATTATTCGCCTTTTATCCATGGGGATTAAATAAAATATTATGGATGAAAGAAATGTAAACAAAACCAATCGCCTTTAACATAATTATTGCCAGGATTGGGATGGCATGAAAAATTGCTTAAAATTCCCGCCTTCCCTCCTCCCATTCTCCACGGACATAAAGCTAGAATTCAAGTCCAATCCAGATTGAGATGTCCCTGCCCCATTCAAACCTGGTGATGAATTTGGCATGCTCATAACAAAAGGCGGTATCGATGATGATGCAGTGTTTAATCCCGTGGTACCTAGTATCTGAGGTAGCACAGTTACACCTCGGGAATCCATCATATAGTGGTAAGGCATCGAAGGCCCCATCATGTTCATGTATCCATTATAGCCATATGCATGGGTTGGAATATGACCATATGGCATCATAGGTCCATTAGTCCCCATGAAATATTGTGGAGCACCATCACGATCCCCCTTTCTTTCTGTAATTTTGGAACCCATGATAGTTATGCCAGAATTATTGGAAGACAAATTATTTGGGTTAGGAAAGTTCAGGTTGTCATTCAAGTCGAAGTCTCTTGTTGCCGGTTGTCTTGAAGATGATGATGAAGCAGAAGACATAGTTATATCCTCGTCACTGAGACGGTTAAGGTCCAATTTCAATCTATCCGCTCTTTTTGAATTAACTTCTGCAGGATCTTCCAGAGAATGCATACCAGAGGAAACAGGTATCGGGTTAAGAGGCAAGGGGTTGGGTCCATCAGCATCATCTGCAGTATCTGCCACATTCAAATCGATCTCAAATACATTTGCTTTCCGTTTATGACCTGAAGATGTAGTTATAGTATCTGGAGTTTTACGAACTGCCAGGCGAAAAGCACTTGTGGCTGCAGAACCTTTCCAACCATTTTCACCTTCGAATCTAGGGTTTGGGTGAACTTGCAAAAAAGGAGTTCCTTTTGTTGCAGCAACAGCTATTGGCGCAGAGACAGTTACCGAGTTGTTAGGAATGGATTCTGTGACATGATCATCGGTTTCTTCAACACAAACAACTTCATTCAGATCGAAGAAGCATCTATTTTTGTCAGTCTTGACACCTGACCCGCGTTCATCAATTGGTGATGAGGCACCATTAAGATCTTTATCGGGCGTTGATATTTTTCCATTTTGTCCTTCGTTTCTCACAGGTTCAGAGGACCGTGGGCCCATGTCCTCTCCTGAGCTGCCATCTGGTGAAGAGCTACAAAATGGTTCTCTGTAATCAAAAACTTCACGTTCAACTTCGATTGCTACTTGCCTTGCAACTTCAAGAGCGTCAATCTCTCCATATTCAAGTCCCAATTCTGAGCTTTGGCCCATCTCAACAGCCGACTTTTTCTCCGCTGACTTTTTCTCTCCAACTACTTCCTTTCTGTCAATAGAAGTTACTAGATCATCTGTTTGGACTGACTTCGATGGGTTGTCCCCCTTTGTATTGACCTCGATCTTTGTATATTTTGCAATCTCATCCTTAAGAATTGAAGCATCACAATGGTCATCGGTGACACATGAGGTCATCTCTACCGCTGGACAAAGCGAAGAATCATCGGTTCCGGATAAATTCTTGTGACAAGAATTTAGAACAAGAGTAGAATGCAATGCATCCGTAGTATCTTCTACATTGGAGTTCGCAACTGCGGAGTTTGAAGAAGTGGCAGCCATAACTTGATCACCATGAACTGTACCAACATTATTAGGAGCTTTGAGGTTGTCATCTACACATAAATCATCGTTATCCATATCTTGGGAGCTAGCGCCATTTTCCATTGCATGCTTCCACCTTTCAGACAAAGCTTTTGCCTTTTCCTTGATGTTAAGGCTTTTGGATTCAACCAACTGTTCAACAGTTGTTTGAATTCCAGAAGAGACAAAATCTTCTCTGTTTATAGGAAGCCTCTCAAGTGATCCTAATAATGCATTCAACAATTCCTCAATAGTGAGGTCAGCGTTACCATCGCTGCTTTTTATAGCTTCCTGAAGCCATTGATTGAGATAACACAGCCCCTTTAACTTAACAAAATGGTTAAGACAATCTTCGTGTTCTGTAGCTGCTAATATGGTTGCCACACTTAACCATTGTCTTACCGTGTCGCTTGCATTACTCATAGCACTACTTTTCTTCTCTTGCATAACAGAAATCAGCTCTTCAACCCTAGCAAGTGTTGCAAGGCCATTCTTCATCTCACTAAGAGTAAAGAAATCTTCAAAAGTCATGCTGCCTGACACAAAAACATCATCTCATCCTTGGAGCTCAGGAAACAACAATGCCAATAATATGAGGCCACTTATCTGCAGTATTAACATCAAAGAAAGGTTGATGAAATGGGAGTGAGCATACAAAAATATATACTTAGACAGCATGGGTAAAAAAAAATTAAATGACAGGATCCCACAAACAAATAACTGTTGATTAAAAAAGAAACAAAATGAAATTAATCGTAAGAGTCATACAAGAAATAGCAGGATCCAACTTCACAGATTGGTATATAGCAGGGTTTCTGGCAAATAACTCATGTTTTCTTAGCTGTACCCCCCCCCCCCAAAAAAAAAAAAAAAATAATCATATTATGGCTATCTCATGCAGATTCTCATGCTTTATGGGGGGAAAACTGCAAGAAAAGAAAAATACCTATATTGAGGAGCTATTTATAAATTTTATCATTTTGAAACACAAAAGTAAGATCCTCAAAGAAAAGCTCTCTGTAACATTTTCTACAGAAGGTAACAACAAATATGGGGGGAAAATTAGACAAATTTGGTATTATAGACAAAATACACCTCTACAAGAGTTATCTGCATCATTGTTAAAACATAAGGATTTATATTCTAAAACCAAATTGCACTGCCCGGTTCAATGGAAAGTTGTAGAACAATGTGCATGTGAAGCATCATTCAGATTGTCTCAACATATATGACGAAGAATGCAGGTTTAGAATTGATTTTATCTTTTGTCTGATGAAATGTTCAGCATATCCAGGAAGCAAATTATGGATCTTAAGCCGACATGTAATATCTCATATTGATCATAGAATTCATTCAACAAAGATATGTGCAATTAAAGTGTATAAAATTAATATGGGACAATTTCTTTGAAATGTCAAGTCATCGGCTTGCTAAAGTACAAATATCTTCCCAAAAAAAATGAAAGATGGGTCATGCTATGGGCTGGAATCAACATTTGTGCCTCGATTCTGCATTAAATTTCAAATGAGCTAAGTCTTGACTTAGGATAGGTTCCCAAGAATGCTAGGCAAAACCTCCCATCATTCCAAGCCCTCTATCTTGAACACATAAAACAACAAAAATATTCATTCTAAAGAAGGCAAATAACTTTAAACCGCCAAATTAATCAACGGCTGGATGTGATTAGTTCTCATGAATTTTAGCTACCAAAATTTCTACACGTGCTACCGTGACTTTCAAGAGTTATAAAATCAACTTATGATATAAATTATTATAATTATGATCAAATTCAACTACTGATATAAATTATTATAATTATGATCAAATTCATTTATATATATTCTATTCTAGATAGACCCCAAAAAATGTACTGAATCTGGAAATTGACAAACTTGACAGATACAGGCTTCCACAGGTAAAAGGGCAGAATTACTATGGGGTGACAAACAGAGAATTCCTTCATATTGAGATAATATAATAATTACTCGTAAAAGTACTTTCCTAGAAGGTTTCTAGATGGTCTTGAATTGAGATTTTCATATTAAGTGTCATTATTGTAGTATAAAGATGGCATTATTTGTAATGGTGGTGGCTTAATATGTCTTTGGAATGTCTCGAAATATCCTTACTGCACCCCCACCCCCACCCAAAAAAAAAACAACTAACAAGAAAAGAAAAGAAAAGAAAAAAACCAATGCCCCATGGTTCAGCTCCTCCCCCTCCCCAAAAAAACCTTCTACTAAAACAAAGCAAGAACAAATAAATAAACTGCTGCTGGAAACAGCAAAACAAACTTTTTACTTAAAATTAATAGACATTTCCATATCAAGAACCTGTGAACTCTCTTAGTAATTTACAATGTACCTAACTACCTATGATGAAGAACAAGATGGAGACAATAAACGATACAAGCACGAATTTATAATTGTAACTGCTGATACTGATCCTAGAGGAAAAGGTAAATATTTTAACATTTCAAGCAGAATACCAAATTGTCTGTATGCATGAAGCACTAGGTAAGAGGTCTTAACATATTTGGGCACATAATCATGATCATTATACTATATGGTGTAATCATCCGCAAAACTATTATTCAATTACCATGACATTTATAACGGCTCATTGCGCATATATAGTAATATTACTTTGTCTCGAATAACTCCTATAACACTTTCAAAACTGAATTGGTCCAATAGAAGATTGAGTTTCACACACACACACACACACACACACGCACACAGCTAAATCCTAAATAGCATCCAACACGAAACATTAGTTGCACATAAAAACTAAAAAATTACTTGTTGAGGAAGAGGTCGGTCTATTTAGAATGTGGATGCTTGTAAAAGGAAGCAGAAATAAAGAAAAACCTCATTAATACACACACACACACACACACACACCACATTACAAAAATAGAAAGAGCAAATATCCTTGTGAATGAACTTTGCATGAAATCTTTTAATCCTGTTCCTTTTACCCTTTTACCATCATTTGCCACCCATCTTCCTTCGTCTATAGGAGGAATAATAACAGGAATTGATATTAATAAGCATTATGAGTTAAAATAAAGCAACCTTCGTGTTTCCAGTTAGAAGGTACCCACATATAATTAAAGAACTAAAATAAACTTATAAAAGATGAAATCGGTGTTTTGTCCATTTTCTTCTAGCAAGATACAGGGGAAAAACTTCCAGAATAGCACTACGTAGATATACAAACCATGTCAAAGGGAATCAGGCTTGAGATATTTCCGTACTAAGCTTTACATAGATATACAACCATGTCAAAGGGAATCAGGCTTGAGATATTTCCATATTAAAATAAAGACTTGTGCGGTTTTGCTGATAGTATATCTCAAACCTAGTGCAAAAGACTGGCTAAATTTGATAAGCAGTTAAACCCACCTATATCGTTCAATATACAAGGTCTTGTTTTCTTAAAAAGGGGGTAAAACAACAAGCCTCTGTACTGATTTTCATGCATGAGGCAGGCAGGCATGGTCAGAGCTAATTAGTCTAAAATACTAATATGCATGCACACGGATATAGTACTTCATATGCATAAATAAGCCTACATGAAAGTTGGAGCTAGACACATGAAGGAAACCTTGCATTCAATTGATTTTTTTTAAGATGCATGATCTATACCCTGACCAGGAGCATGTGACTCATGAATGGCATAAACGAAAAAAGAAAATGCCCTTCAAAAAAAATATTTCCTAAACAAGAACGGTAGCTAAACATAAAATTGAGCAATGTAAGAACTGATAGAAGAAAATCACTACATTTCTGTCTGGAGACATGCACAATACCATTCAGGACATGGACATGAATTCCAAATTTAAATCAAACAAGAGGTAGAACACGTGATTTACCAAATATTAACACTGATACAGCTATACATATCACTGCTGTAATTGTACATATGCCTAACATATTAAGTTCCATGAAATAACTTTTTTGTTTATATATGGAAGATAATTAAAGCGTAAAAGTAGAAGAAGAAAAAACCGCCATAGGTATGAACACATAAAACAGCATAACATGCTTTCTAGTTTCTTTATGCGTAATTGATAAATTATAAAGGTGGATTTATTTGTAAATGACCAAAAAGGTGTCAAATATTACATACGCTTGGACAAGTGTTCATGTGTTGTAGAGGTGCTATATATCGTAGATGTTAACCATACTAACACTTCTGCTGAGTGAAGCTACCTAACTACATATTATGATAGAAATAATTTTGATTCCCTTTCTGCAAGTCCCTACTCGGAGAAAAAAACAGTTATGTTCATCCATTGAGTTGCAGACAGGAGACAACAATCTGCAGTAACAAATCAGTAGATAAAATTGTTCGGCATCTCATATTTTTCCAACGGTAACAGCTTTTTTCCTCTTATGTTTCAAAGACTGCAGCCCTCTTCAATCTTCAAGTTGTAAACAATTGTGTGTTGATATGCTAGTTGTCTGTTTAAATCAATGAATAGTAACATCTTTTTTCCTTTTATGTTTACAAGACTACAGCACTCTTCAATCTTCAAGTTGTAGACAATTGATGTGTTGATATGCTAGTCTGTTTAAATCAATGAATAGTCTACTGTCAATGATTTATTTTCGATGTAAATGCCAGATAATAACATTAAGGGGCCATAAAGTGACCGCCCACACAGGAAAAACTTATTGGTTATTTGGTAAATAGACAAAAAGGTATTCATGTTGACCCGGGCACCCAGCAACAGCAACGGCAAAAGCAAAAACAATTCCTGATATGCCAGAGTCAACTTCAGCAAAAGAGATTGTCATTTTTTGACAAAAGCTTCCTACTTGAAGATCCTTATCGGGGTTAGCAGCCTTCATTTTGGGCTCATAATAAATGTTTGTTCGATGGTTTAACAGGAGGGATTTCTAGCGTAAAGAGGAATCGAGGAACCAATATAGGCCAAGTTGTTATGGTGTTGAAGGAAATAAGATTCTAATTGACAGATGTCCCGTTCATGGCTGACTTGACGGGCATACAATCTTGGATAGCAATGTTGGGCACATGTCACAACATGAAGTAAACAGAGGACTGGTGGACAAAATGCACAAAACATTGATAAATGTAATCTAAATGTATTGTCTTAAATGTCAATCATCTAATAAAACAGTATAGCCTAAAAATAATGGTATTAATGTTCAACTATTTTTATAATGCATAGAATAATGCGGTAAGGAGCCACACATAATGCATCAAAATGTATAACCAATAAACATAAGTAATAAATAACAATAACTAACTTAGATAACTCATACAAAATGTCATGTCGGCCCAAACTCGACATGCCGCCGATTGAAAACACTTTAAATGATTTCTACCTTCATGACATGAAGTTTAATGTTAAACAATTACATGTCAAGCCCACATGCCCCACACTTCAAACATAGCTGTTAAATTTTATACATTGGAAGGTGTTGAAATAAGTTGGGGCAATTTAATTTCGTTAAATAAGTTCCAATCTAAAAAAGGTAAAGATGTAATAAAAACCGACAAAGGTCAGCATATCTTAATCAGGGTGTGTAATTTTAAGTGGTTTTATACGGTATTTACAGAGTTCTAACTAGATGTCATGCAGCTAACTTGAGGGCTCTCTACTCAAACTTGAGACTAACCAAATTATTGGTTTAACTAAATTATAAACCGGTTTTCCTATTTTCCAATGTAGGGAATCAACTTCCTCTTTTTGACTTTCATTTCCATTTCTCTTCCAGTTTATTTTCCCTAGCGTTTATCAAAACACTGTTATCAAAAAGGTTATTTTTTCTCTAACCTCACCCAATTTTTTTTTGAGAAATTAAGATAATAATTCACAATGAACCCTTTCAATTTTATTAAAAAAACGTGATCAGTTCCAAATCTCAAATGCTCAACCAAAAAAATTAGTCTCCAACGCTCTGATTGAAGACTGAAACCCTAATTCGCAGCAAAGCACATCAAATTCGTGAAGAATTCAATCGGAAATTCTAAAACGGAAATCACACCTTGAGTGCAAAGATCTATGAGATTCGCCACATAACAACGAGAGATAACGATAAGAAACAAACAATCGCAAGGAAAACAAGAAGAAATCTGAGAATACTTCGCGAAATTTACCAAAATTGATCGGCGAAGTGAAGGAGGAACCCTAGAAACGGCGCCTAGAATTGAGCTCTCACGCCTTCAGTTTCTCTCTCTCCTCTCTCTCTCTCTCTCTCTCTCTCAAGCCTCGCGTTCTGATTACAGAAGAGCCTGCTTCGGTCCAAAGCGCGGCGAACCTCTCTCTCTCTCCTCTCTCTCTATTTTTTCATTATTTTATTCAGTTTTAATTCTCGTAGTTAATGGCTTATTCAATTGAAAATACACCTATGTTTCGCGTGTTATTTTACTAAAAAGGTCCCATGATGTTTTATTTTACTGAATAATACAAATATTTCCTTTTTAGTTAAAAAAAAGTAGCAAGCCAAATCTACAATATACCGTCAGAAAAAACAAGATATGATCAATATTTATCTCCTGGTTGAACAAGGCCAAATCTACAGTATATTGTCAAGAAAAACAAGATATTATCAATACCAACCAGTAATCATTTAAATCGTATTACAGTATCTGGATTTGTAAACCACCTTAATGTTCTTTTGTGAATAGATATAATCTCGTTAGTAAGAAGCCAGGGTTTCCAAGGGCTGCTATTGTGTATGCTTTCTGCCATTTAGCTATATTTGCATAATCTTCCTCCACGATGATGGATAATTATCCTGAGCGGATAACCATAAGGATGTCTAATAGGCAAGCATACAGTTCAGAATAACTTGGATCTAAATCGATTCGTAAATAATTGGATTCTCTTGTCAATCTCAAATAACAGCACTGATACATATCGCATGTGGTATAAAAGACGCCACTTGTCAATCTCAAATAACAGCACCGATACATATCGCATGTGGTATAAAAGACGCAACTGGCGTTCACTTTATAGTTGTTTCATGAAAGGAGGAAAAAAGATCATTCAGTTTATAGTGATAGTTAGGGAAGGCGGCCAAACGATGCTGCCGAACAGTGATACACGAGATTTAGGAATCAATATGCTTTTAGTGCAGGATGACAACATTGCAAATTCGTGTCAAAAAGGCTGAAACACGGTCGTTTTGGCAATTGTTCAATGCATTGTCGTTTTTATGAAGGCTGAAATAAAATTTCTAAAAGCAGTTAAACTAAAACAGTCCGAGGAAAATAAATATCCAGCTTTTTTTTTTTTCAGTTTTCAACTAACACTTTAAAAAACGTTGTTATCTTAATGTAAACTTGATGCGACCGGAGCTTGGACCTTTGGTACGGCGGTGGTGGTCTACTATAAATATGTTCTGCTCACAAACAACAACTGAAAGTAGAAGATTTGTAAAGACATCATCTTCTTTCATTTAATAAACTGTCTCCTAATCATTAAATAACTTTGGAGTCTTTCCTAAAACCACACAAAAAAAATTATCCATCAAAAATTCATTCTGAACCGATTTCAAATAACGTGTTAATCGTGTCCTACATAAAAAAAAAATATCATCATCAAAATCATAAAGTATCTGCAGTCAACGGGCACTCGATACGAATTAGAACGAAAGGAAATATGCTTTTAAGCTCTTAGAGCTTGCGTAGTTTGCTGTAAATTTTTGCTGGCATCAAGTGGGTGGAAGCCGTTGAGAGTTTGGTGAATTCTCATACATGTGGTTGATAACTTTTGTTAATCCTATATTCCATATTCAATTACTAGAGCATAATGTAAAATATACGGTAAATTGTCAAAAAGCCCCCGGCCCACTTTGAAACTTGTGTGAAAAACCCGGGCTTTTTTCTCTTGTTAAAAGACCCGGGCCCAATCAATAAAACACATGTATACCGGTTTCTTGTAATATCTAAACGGTTGCCTGAAATATCTAAGCAGTTGTAATTGCATGTAATATCTAAACGGTTGCTTGTAATATCTTAGCAATTGCATGTAATATACAAGCAATTGAGAAATACAAGGCCTAAATGAAATAAGCAAAGAGTTTTTTTCACAAAAAATTTGAAACAGTAGGCCATCCCTAGCAAATTTGAAAGTTAAAAGGGATTTCAGGCAACTCCGGAGTGAGCGGGGGCTTTTTGACAATTTGCCCTCAAATATATCCATTGCAAGGGGTGTTAAATGAAAAGCACCTAGTCTAAGTAGCATGCTTGTGAACATTGAGCTGGTTTTAAAATATCTGGTATATTGCATGGATTATGAATTGCATAACTGCCCTTTGCTGTTGTGGCCTCATCGAAGAAAAAAATTTCTTCCTATTAAAGCCCATAGAATTGAGACGACTCATTATAAGTCCTGTTTTTTCATCAAGAAGGAAAGGAAAAAACCCATTGAATATAAAAATAATTTGATATACCAACATCAGGATGCAGCTGGACGGAAAAAAGAAAGAGATTCAAACACAGCTTGAGAAACAATTGATGTTTATATGCATTTCTGTTTCAAGACCGTGCATAGGACACACGGAGATTTTTTCCTTCTATTTTTGGGAAGCTTGTGATGATGCTGGATATCGTCATTTCCCAGATCGTGACACGTGGCAGATGACGTGTCCCGAAGCTAGCAAGAAAAGACCAGGAACGGTACGTTGGTAGAATACTCCGGGTCTACGGCCCGTGGGCGTGGCCGACCTTCTGCTACCAACTAGACCACACATGTGCCCGCCTTACAAACAACAGCTGGCTCCCCTCCGAGCCTCCTGCACGACTGGCCTCCTCCACCCTTTCGGCTCGTCTCCGGGCTTTAGCAGAACCAGGATACCTCGGCCTCCCGCTCATCCCCGAGCTTCCTGCTGAGCTCATCCTCCACGGTCTCATCCTGACCGACCCACGGCATTGATCACAGGCTCCCACACCACGGCTCCGTGAATCTCGTCATACGCGAGATATCCGCCGCCCACGATCCCACGTTCCACGCCATCACGATCCCCCATTAACGAGCATGTCTCGCCATTAATACGGATCCCGCTTATCATCCGGGCATGATGTCGGAAGCGTAACGGCCGGCGTGATTCTCGCGCCTGCCTGCACATTGCTGCTGCTATATAAACCCCTCTCTCAGACGATCAAGGTAAGTCATTTTCTTCTCACTAGGTCGTTACTCTGTCAAAATATCCGGTCTAACTTGATCGTCGGAGGGTCATTGGTGGCACAACCACCCCGGAACTTTCTTGCAGGTAGCTCGGCCACAACAACCTCAAACCCATTGAGATCCACACGCTTCAGGAGGCAACCTCCAACTCAATCCCAGCATTCCATCGTCGCTCGCAGCAGATCTACGGAAGGTAACCTCTGAAGGAGATCCAGACCTCCATCAGTTGGCGCCGTCTGTGGGAACTCTTGATTCCACTCAACAAAGTTCATCTTCCGATCTTAACTCAATGGCAAGCGATCACCGCTACGATCCAAGCACTAGCCGCCACCTCCCTCACAACGGAGGCGCGGACGGATCTCCTCCCCCGAACGCCATCAACGACCTAGCCGCCCGGATAGATCGACTCGCGTCCGTCGTGGATGCGCTGGTCTGTGTCCAAACGGCAGGGCATGCTCTCCAGGTTGCCGCTCCCCCACCTCGGGACCAGGACCCATACAGGGGGAGAGAATACTCTGCTCGCGTAGGCACGGCCGACCACCGCCTCACCGCCTCCCACGGCCGCAGATCTCCCGAGCCAACATATTCTATGATCCACTGGGCGCCCCACAGTTCAACATCGAGGTCCGTCGCCAGAGCGCCTCGCCCCGAGCCCCTTCGCGCCCCTGCTCTTCCCGAGGAGATGTCTGTCAGCTCGCCTGCGTCCAGGCATGACCGACACCCCCTCCCTCGACGGGGTCACGCGAACGGGACTCATCACGGCGACTCGAAAACTACCTCGTCAGGGGACCTAAGGAACCTCATCGAGAGGAACCGGGGCCGCGGCCACACACAAGTCTCCAACAGCATAGGCCAAAGATCAGAATGTGCAGGATCGTCGGGATACCACGGCCGATTCGACGCCCTCGAGAAGAAGGTCGAAGGTATGCACCGGGAGGTTCATCATCCGAGCGACGGGGCTAAGTACGCCGCCGACTCGCTCACAAATCCCTTCACCGAGGAGCTGCTCGCCGTCCATGTTTCCTACCGGAACAAGCCCCCAAAAGTCTCTCTCTTATGTAAAGAAAAGCCCTAATCTGAAATTGAAGAGAAACCCTACTCTAACCCTAAAAAGGGACAAAAGACGACGTCAAGGGTATTTTTGTTTTTTGACGGGCATTTAATGGTATGTTAACCAGAGCACTAGAATATTCATATAAGATCCTTTGCAAAACTAATTAAGGGGAGATATATGAACAACTTCAATGTTTTCGGGATAAAATTTACGAATATGAAATTCTAAAAGTGAAATTTAGAAATATGAAAGTTTTGAGGGTGAGATATAAAAAGAAGCAATTAAGAAGATAAAAGGACTAATGATGGAAGAAATATCTGGCATGTTAATTCCCATTATAAATAAAAATAAATCGTGAATATTAGTATAGGAGGAATGTGGGGGATAGAATTATCTGAATCAGTTAAATATGACGATATAAACGATTTTTCTAATCGGCGCCACGCATTTTAATCAACATGTTCCAACGAATATAAATATACGAAATCATGCGGTTTTTAACAATTCTTGCGCTTGCATCGATTTGTTACAAATTTAACGGCGTACCTATAATATATATGATATTTTCCACAATCAATTCATCAGTTAAAGGGTATGAAAATCACATGACGGTTAATGTATATATGATTAATATTATGAACATCACAATGAACGATAGTGATCCTAAAAAAAAGAAATGGAAATGAGTTTACATTTTGACCAACCCACGGAAACTCGTCCACGTTTTTCTCTTAGGATACTGTATGAATGCACCATGTCCTCAGTCTTGTCAAATTGGGGGCGGGGTACCATTTTAGCATAAGAAAAGAGAAAGGAAGCATGATCTCTTACCAGCCAAAGGAAGAACTAGAAATTAATTTAATTTTCCAATCCATACTGTTCCAATAATGCCGATGCTCGATATCGGTGATCTCCCAGATCAGGACACGTGGCAGATGACGTGTCCCAGGGCTCACAAGAAAGGACCTACAGTGGCCGACCAGACCATTCCTGTGCCCGTCTCATAAGCAAACGCTGGCTCACCTCCGAGCCTCAGCACAATTGGCCTCCTCGGCCCCACAGCTCGTCTCCGAGCTATCGCAGGCCCGAGCCTCCTCGGCCCTCTCAGCTTGCATTCGGGCTCGAGCAGAACCAAGATACCTCGGCTCTCCCGCTCCTCCGCGGTCTCTCCCGCCGAGGTCATCTTCCTCGGTGTCATCGACCGACCAACAACACCACTTGCAAGTGTAACCGCCATCCCGTGAATCCCGCCATGTGCGAGATCTCTGCAGGCCACATCCCACGTTCCACGCCACCACGATCCCCCATTAAGGAGCCTGTTTCGCCATTAATGGGAGGTCCCGCTCATCACGCGGGCGTGACGTCGGGAGTGTAACGGCCGACGTGATTCTCGTGCCTGCCTCGCCTGCTGCCACCGCTATATAAACCCCCTCCTTCAGACGGTCCATGTAAGCCATTTTGACTCCATTAAGCCGTTACTCTGCCCGGATGTCTAGTCTAACTTAACCGTCGGAGGGTCCTCGGTGGTACAACCATCCCGGGACTTCCTTGCAGGTAGCTCGGCAACCACAACCTCAAACCCATTGAGATCCACACGCTTAAGGAGCGACAACCTCCAGATCTAATCTCAGCCACCCGTCGCCGCCATCAGCAGATCAACGGAAGGTAACATCTGAAGGAGATCCACGCTTCCGTCAGCTGGCGCCGTCTGTGGGAACCCTTGATTCCACAAAAAAAAAAAGTTCACTTTCCGATCTCAATCAAATGGCGAGCGATCATCACGAAGATCCAAGCACCAGCCGCCGCCTCCCCCTCAACGGAGGCGCGGACGAACCTCCTCCGCCGAATGCCATCAACGCCCTCGCCGGCAGGATAGACCGACTCGCATCCATCGTGGAAGCACTCGTCCGCATCCAAACGGCAGGGCAAGATCACCAAGTCGCCGCTCCCCCGCCTCGGGACCAGGACCCCTACAGGGGGAAAGAAGACTCCGTCCGCGTCGGCACCGCCGACCACAGCCTCGCTACCTCCCACGGCTGCGGATCTCCCGGGCCGATACGTTCTGAGACCCGCTGGACGCCCCACAGTTCGACAACAAGGTCCGTCGCCAGAGCACCCCGCCCTGAGGTCCTCCGCGCACCTGTCCCTCCCGAGGAGATACTTGTCAGCTCGCCTGTTACCAGGCACGACCGACACCCCCTCCTTTGACGGGGTCACGCGGATGGGACTCGCCGCGGCGGCTCGAAGGCCACCTCGCCGGGGGATCTAAGCCCTCAAAAAGAGGCAGCCTGCAGCCATCCTGCTCGGCTATCCCTGGTTGGTAGCTCCCTTACCACACAATGCCAGGGATCAAAACTCTAGCCAAGAAGCAGCCCAGCAGCTATCCTGCTCGGCTATCCCTGGATGGTAGCTTCCCTACCCCACAACGCCAGGGATCAAAGCCCTCACCAAGAGGCAGCCCAGCAGCTATCCTGCTTGGCTATCCCTGGCTGGTAGCTCCCTTACCACACAACGCCAGGGATCAAAGCCCTCACCAAGAGGCAGTCCTGCAGCTACCCTGCTCGGCTATCCCTGGCTGGTCAGACACCGAGGATTTTAAACCTTCGTCGTGAGGCCGCCGAGTCCCTTCCTGCTCGGCGCATCCCCAGTCGGCATCCTCCTGCCCATCAGTCGCAGAGGATCTGAAGCCCTCATCGCGAGGCCGCTGAGTCCCTTCTTGCTCGGCGCATCCCCAGCGGGTATCCTCCTGCCCATCAGACGCTGAGGATCTGAAACCCTCATCGTGAGGCCGCCGAGTTTCCCCCTGCTCGGCGCATCCCTAGCGGGCATCCTCCTGCCCATCAGACGCTGAAGATCTGAAGCCCTCATCACGAGGCCGCCGAGCACCCACCCTGCTCGGCGCATCCCCAGCGGGCATCCTCTTGTCCATCAGACGCTGAGGATCTGAAGCCCTCATCACGAGGCCACCGAGCAGCTACCCTGCTCGGCGCATCCCCAGCGGGAAACCTCCTGCCCATTCGACGCTGAGAATCTGAAGCCCTCATCGTGAGACCGCCGAGTCCCTTCCTGCTCAGCGCATCCCCAGAGGGCATTCTCCTACCCATCAGACGCTGAGGATCTGAAGCCCTCGTCGTGATGCTGCCGAGTCCCTTCCTGCTCGGCGCATCCCCAGCGGGCATCCTCCTGCCCATCAGACGCTGAGGATCTGAAGCCCTAATCGCGAGGCCGCTGAGTCCCTTCCTGCTCGGCGCATCCCCAGCGTGCATCCTCCTGCCCATCAGATGCTGATGATCTGAAGCCTTCATCGTGAGGCCGCCGAGTCCCTTCCTGCTCGGCGCATCCCTAGCCGGCATCCTCCTACCCATCAGACGGAGAGGATCTAAAGCCCTCATCGCGAGGCCGCCGAGTCCCTTCCTGCTCGGCGCATCCCCAGCGGGCATCCTCCTGCCCATCAGACGCTGAGGATCTGAAGCCCTCATCGTGAGGCCGTCGAGCAGCCACCCTGCTCGGCGCATCCCCAGCGGGCATCCTCCTGCCCATCCGACGCTGAGGATCTGAAGCCCTCACCAAGAGGCAGCCCAGCAGCCACCCTGCTCGGCTATCCCCGGCTGGTAGCTCCCCTACCACACAACGCCAGGGATCAAAGCCTTCACCAAGAGGTAGCCCTGCAGCTACCCTGCTCGGCTATCCCTGGCTGGTAGCTTCCTTACCCCACAACGCCAGAGATCAAAGCCCTCACTAAGAGGCAGCCCTGCAGCTACCCTGCTCGGCTATCCCTGGCTGGTAGCTTCCCTACCCCACAACGCCAGAGATCAAAGCCCTCACCAAGAGGCAGCCCAGTAGCTACCCTACTCGGCTATCCCTGGCTGGTAGCTCCCCTACCACACAACGCCAGGGATCAAAGCCCTCGCCAAGTGGCAGCCCAGCAACTACCCTGCTCGGCTATCCCTGGATGGTAGCTCCCCTACCACACAATGCCAGAGATCAAAGCCCTCACCAAGAGGCAGCCCAGCAGCTACCCTGCTCAGCTATCCCTGGCTGATATCTCCCCTACCACACAACGCCAGGGATCAAAGCCCTCGCCAAGAGGCACCGGGCAGCAACCCTGTTCGGCCATCCTTAAGGACAAAAAGCCCTCTCCAAGAGGCACCGGGCAGTAACCCTGCTCGGCCATCCTTAGTAGGCCACTAACGGACCCTCCCGCGCTAAGGATGAAAAGCCCTCGTAAGAGGCAACCGAACCCGCCCTTGTTCGGTTATCCCTAGTTGGTAGCTCCCTACCCCAACAAACCCGGGATCAAAGTCCTTACAGAGGCAACTGGACCCGCCCTTGTTTGGTTATCCCTGGCTGGTAGGTCCCTACCAAACCAGGGGTCAAAGCCCTCGCAAAGAGGCACCGGGCAGTAACCCTGCTCGGCCCGTCCTTAAGGATCAAAGCCCTCACAAGAGGCAACCGGGCCCGCCCTTGCTCGGTTATCCCTGGCTGGTAGCTGCCTACCCCAACAAACCAGGGATCAAATCCCTCACCAAGAGGCACCAGGCAGCTACCCTGCTCGGCCGTCCTTAGTAGGACACTCACGACCCCTCCCGCGCTAAGGATCAAAGCCCTCGCCAAGAGGCACCGAGCAGCTACCCTGCTCGGCCATCCTTAGTAGGCCACTAACGGCCCCTCCCACGCTAAGGATCCAAACCCTCGCCAAGAGGCACCGAGCAGCTACCCTGCTCGGCCCCATCCTTAGTAGGCCATTCACGGTCCCTCCAGCGTTAAGGATCAAAGCCCTCGCAAGAGGCAACCGGGCCTGCCCTTGCTCGGTTATCCCAGACTGGTAGCTCTCTACCCCAACAAACCAGGGATCAAAGCCCTTGCCAAGAGGCACCGGGAAGCTACCTTGCTTGGCCATCCTTAGTAGGCCACTAACGGCCCCTCCCGCGCTAAGGATCAAAGCTCTCGCCAAGAGGTACCGAGCAGCTACCCTGCTCGGCCCCATCCTTAGTAGGCCACTTACGGCCCCTCCCGCGCTAAGGATCAAAGCCTTCGCCAAGAGGCACCGAGCAGCTACCCTGCTCAGCCATTCTTAGTAGGCCACTAACGGCCCCTCCCGCGCTAAGGATCAAAGCCCTCGCCAAGAGGCACCGAGCAGCTACCCTGCTCGGCCCTATCCTTAATAGGCCACTCATGGCCCCTCCAACAACTAAGGAACATGAACTCAACAAGAGGCATCCGGTCTATCAACGTCTTAGCGATCTCCACTTCGACTTCGGGGCCATGGAGATACCGTCTTCCCGCCGGTCCTCGCACACTTGACGAGTGATCAGATTCAAGTCGACGAGTAATTGCTAGACGAGGAACATGCCGAACATAAAAGCAGTACTGTGCGAGTACAAGTGTCAACCAACAAAAGGAAGTACAAGCACAAACACTACTGCGGAAACAAAAAAATCTTTATTCAAAAAGTCAAAGCTTCTATAAGGGTACTGTGGGCTCCCCAGCCTTACAAAAATGCCCGGAGGCCTACAAAATACCCGACGCGACAAAAGAAAAGACAAAGATAAGACGAGGGGCTTCAGGCCCCATGGCCGGGCGCGATATCGATGAGCTCGACGTCCACCGCGACTGGGTATGCGTCCATCACAGGGGTCTCGGCGTCGCCATCGCCGAGAGTCCCTTCCCCGGCAGTGCTCCCGGGGGCATCCCCCTGCTGGTCATCCCCGTGGGGATATTCTGCTCGAAGCTCTTCATCTGCAAACTCCGGCACCCGAGCCTTGACGGCGTCGAGAGCCTCATGCCAGACGAGGGTGGTGGCCGAGGTTAGGATGGTGAAGAACTGCTCCGATTTCTGTAAGTTCTCCACCACCTCCGCCGCCCTGAGGTCGGCTCTCTTCGCTGGCTCTACCGTAGCCCCCAACTCCTTTCGGAGGGTGCTCACTGACTTCTTCATGGTCCGACGAGCACCTCGGAGCCCTGAAGCTTGGCTTCAGCGACCTGGGCGGCCTCGCGGAACCTGGTCACCTCTTGCTTCGAGGCCGCTACCTCCTGCTTCGCTGCTGCTGCCTCCTGCTTCGCGGCAGCCGCCTCTTGCCTCCCGGCAGCTGCCTCCTGCCTCCCGGCAGCCACCTCGTCCTAGAGGGCAGCGACCCTCGCCATCACCGCCTCCAACTCATGCTTCGAGCTCTCCCCCAGCGAGGAGAGCTCGCCCGCGGCTCGCATCGCCAGGGCTATCTCCTCCTCCTCCCCCCGGGCGACGATAGCGACGTGTTGGAGGACCTGAAGAAATCGGAGGGGGGTCAGAAAGAAAAAGGGGCACCAAATCTCCCAAGCAATGAGACGATATACGAGCGCTAACCTGTAGGGCCTCTTGGGCGATGGACGCCATTTGTGCCTTTAGCGTCCCTCCAAGGACCCGGCCCCGGCCGACCTCTCCATGTCGTGCAGCAAGCTGTCAGCGACGGAGAGCCCCGAGGGCACCTCAAAGCGGAGCCCCCCATCGTCCACCAAGATCGGAGAGACCGGGGACTGCTGAACTATTCGGGGGAACCTCTTGAGAGACGACGGCGGAGAGATCGTCTCCACCTCCGAAGCATGGGTGTCCTTTCCCCGAGTCCTTTTTCTGCTCGGCGCCTGGCCGGGCTCCGGGCCACGATCCACACTCGGGCGCTGAGGCGTGGTGGCTGCTGGGGGAGCCGGGACCGGAGTCTGACGAGAAGAGATGGCCCCTCCAGCCTTCGACCCCTTCTTCGGCCTGCGCATGGCTGCTCGGACGAGGTCCGCGTCCATGGTTTCTGCACAAGACAAGATATAATGGGATCAATGACACAAACAAAGTAAAAACAAATACAACCTCCTCACTAATTGACGAACTGGGAGGGGCTGAGCCCGGCCAAATTGAGGGCCCGCTCAGAAAGCAGCACATCAGCCTAAGGAATAGGCTCCCACACCGCCACTCTCGCCGCGTCGGGGTCATTGGACGGATTTCCCTGCCAGCACCTATCCCTAGACCACCGGATGGGTACGGGCCAGTCCTCATCCTCTTGCGGCCCAATGAAGAAAAACTTCTTCCTCTAATCATGGATGGAAGAAGGCAGGACGACAACTCCTGACCCGGCTACACTCCCCGCTGCTTCCTAAAGGAGATGTAAACCCACATCGGGTCGCCTGCGCGAGTTCTGGGGTGGCTTTTGTAAATAAGGGAGGAGGCAAGGATGGACAGACTGAAGGGGATCGTCTGCAACTTTAACCGGACCAGGAACCCAAGGAGAATCCTCCAGGAGTTCGGCACTAGCTGGACCGGGGCTAACCCAAAGTAATTTAACGCAGCTACAACCTCGGGAGAGAAAAGCAGGCGCATTCCGGCCCAAAGGGCTTTCAGGTATAAGGCGATCTCTCTACCTCTCACCTGATCTGCCCTCTCTCCTTCCTCGGCCAATCGTAGCGTGTAGCCGGAGGGAATATAAAAACGAGCCCGAGCGGTGACAAGCTCGTCCTCATATGTTACTGAGGACGACGCACCAGGGGCGTCTGCCGCCACCGCTCCAGGAACCGCCCCAGACGCGCGACCCCGGGAAGAGGATCTAACCCCAACTTCCCGAAGGGGCTCCAACTCGGGGGAAGAATCCCTAGTATCTACCCCTACGACATCTACGGATTCCTCAAAACAAGACATCTAACCTGATGGGAGGAAATCCTCGAGAAGAGAAAACGCCGAGATCCGACCTAAAAGGGAGAGCGCCGAGCTAATAAGACTCAGAACGAGGAAAGTGGGAAGAGAGAGACCCCGAATCAGGTCTCCCCTCGATTTATACAGCCGGCTTCCTCATCCAGCGGCAACGGTCGACTCCCGCCAAAACGACTCAATACACTCGAAGGCCACGATCACTCCATCTGTCGCAAGCGCATTGGCAGCATCCCATCGGACGCCAGAAGCCTGCGGCACGTCGCATCAGCCAACCGGCACCCAACACATGGCTTGTCGCTTCAGCAAAAGGGCATACGATCCGCCGCACCCTCTTTAATGCGGAGATCTCGCCCTGATCCACTGACATCACCCGGAAAAATAACCGATCGCCCAGGGACAAGCCCGACGATATCTTCGAAAAGAAGCTCACCTTGGGCGACCCGCCAAACCACTCTCGACCCGACCCGTCAGCTGGTCGGGACGAGAGTGGGGGGCTAATGATGATGCTCGATATCGGTGATCTCCCAGATCAGGACACGTGGTAGATGACGTGTCCCAGGGCTCACAAGAAAGGACCTACAGTGGCCGACCAGACCACTCCTGTGCCCGTCCCACAAGCAAACTCTGGCTCACCTCCGAGCCCCCAGCACAATTGGCCTCCTCGGCCCCACAGCTCGTCTCCGAGCTATTGCAGGCCCGAGCCTCCTCGGCCCTCTCAGCTCGCCTCCGGGCTCGAGCAGAACCAAGATACCTCGGCTCTCCTGCTCCCCCGTGAGCTCTCCCGCCGGGGTCATCTTCCTCGGTCTCATCGACCGACCAACAGCACCACTTGAAGGCATAACCGCTATCCCGCGAATCTCGCCATGCGCGAGATCTCCGCCGGCCACATCCCACATTCCACGTCACCGCGATCCCCCATTAACGAACCTATCTCGCCATTAATGGGAGGTCCCGCTCATCACGCGGGCGTGACGTCGAGAGCGTAACGGCCGACGTGATTCTCGCGCCTGCCTCGCCTGCTGCCACCGCTATATAAACCCCTCCTTCAGACGGTCCAGGTAAGCCATTTTGATCCCACTAAACCGTTACTTTGTTCGGATCTCTAGTCTAACTTGACCGTCGGAGGGTCCTCGGTGGTACAATCATCCCGGGACTTCCTTGCAGGTAGCTCGGCAACCACAACCTCAAAGCCATTGAGATCCACACGCTTAAGGAGCGACAACCTCTAGATCTAATCTCAGCCATCCATCGCCGCCATCAGCAGATCAACGGAAGGTAACATCTGAAGGAGATTCACGCATCCGTCAGTTCCAAAATCATAAAAATTAATCAAAACGTGATAAAACCAAAATACATATTCACATTATGTATTGGATGTTATCGATTAGGGGACCCGAGGCATATAGTATCATAAGTAGATTTTTAAGTCTGGAAAGCGGAACCCTAATGAGTTTACTTTGTAATGTATGACGATCGATTCAAAATTTTATAAGGACAACATCTAACCCTGGCAAAATATAACTCTAATACAACAATAACTGTTGCAAGATTTACCGTTAATTAAAAACATCATGATCCGAAAATTTACTAGTCCACAAAATAATTTGTTTCCCATACCTCGGCTTAACTTTACAAAATAAAATAAAATAAATAAAACACTAGCCTACATTGTCACTCACAATTTGTGCAAAAAGTTAGAAGGGAGATGACATGCTTTAAAGAGGGGATTATATGCGGTTAAATTGGTAAATAACCTCTCATTGTTTTGCCATTTTTACACTTTAATTCCTTATAGGTTTTTCCTAACACTTTAATATCTTAATGTATTATCTTTTAGCGTTTTACTACTTTCTGCTTTTACAGTCATGTTTGTTTTGCATCGATTTAATTGCCGCGAACCTTTTCTACAATTGTTTGTCTTATATATCGCTAGGAATGGATGACACAAGATAGGCATGACGATAGAAATAAAAGGTTTTGAACAATATGTATAGAAAATTATATTTCCTTATCTATTTGTTTGCAAACATTGAGGCTCTATATATACAAGAGCATGGTATATTACAAGGTATTTTACAGGGCATAATACAAGGAGGAGATCCCATGATAATAGCACATATGTGGTAATCAATGGGATCCATGATTAATGCCGCTCCATGATTTTCGTGATTAATGTCAGTCCTATGATATTGACACACATGTTTATCATGAAAATTGACCGCACATATTTTAGCCAATATCCTTTACATACCCTCACAAGATGGTGCCTCCATCAGACACACCAATCTTGGACCGAAATTGCTGAAATTTGGCTTCTGACAGTGATTTTGAGAGAGCGTCGACGAGTTGCTCATGGGTTGAAACAAAACAAACTTGGAGAGAGCCATCGACCACTTTTCCCCGAATAAAGTGATAGTCTAAAGCAACATGTTTCATTCTTGAGTGAAAGACCGGATTTGCACGTAAGTATGTAGCTCCAACATTCTCACAAAAGATTGTTCTCTTCTTAGGAAGGTGAATACCAAGTTCACTCAAGAGGTTCTCAATCCAAGTTAATTCAGACGCCGTATTAGCAATGAACCTATATTCAGCTTCTGTGGAAGATCGAGTTACAGTTCGTTGCTTGGCAGATTTTCAAGAAATAATATTGCTACCCAAATAAATAACATAGGCTGATGTAGAGGTTCTATCATCCATGTTTCTCGCCCAATCCACATCACTAAAGGCAGTAAGATGAAGCCTGTTCCCTTATGAAAAATAAATAATAAATAAAAAGCAATGGAAAAGTTGCCCAAATGGAGCATCACATGCCCACACGTGATGCGTCTTGGAGCCAAGATTATAGGCATTACGCTTAACAAATAAGGCTGAAACTGAGCCTCACGTGCAAGTACGTGAGCATCTATATACAAAGTATATAGGCGCCTTCCTAAAACAAATAACTGGCCAGAAAAACTCACATGCCAGCACGTGATGCTTTTTGTTGGGCTTAATTTCGTGGAGTCACGTGCTGCACGTGAGGGTTTCGAATGCCTTCTGAGCTGATAGAATTAAATTCTAAATAAAAAGATCAAAGCCATATTTGGAAAATATTTCCTTAGATCTTTCCAAACAAAAAAGATTACGTTTTGTAAAACAGAGCACCGTTGGATTAAAAATCCAATAGTGATTAAAAATCACCAAATTACAAAATAAGCTCTGTATGAGAAAATATTTTCCAATCTTATTAAAAACAAGAAAAATATCTTCTGTAAAATAGAAGGCCTGGGATCAAAGATCCAACAGTGGATAAAATCCCTAAATCAATTAGAGATCTCTTAATGAGAGATTTCCTTAACCAAATCAACAAACTTGCCTCCACTATATAAAGGACCCAAGACTTCAAGTCTGAGGGGGATACAGAGAGAGAAACCCCCTGGTAAGCTAAAAAAGAAAAGAGAATTTAATTCTCCAGAGAGAAGAAGATCTTCTAAAAAAGAAAAAGAAACCCTAGGTAAAAGAAGGAACAAAACACAGAGAATGTCTTACCTCTTCTTCGCCTCCACAAGAGTTTAACTCTTCTAAAAAGAACTTAGTTCTTCCTCTGGTTGAGATCTGCAGAAGCAGATCTCCACACAAGTTGAGAATTTAATCATCGGGGAGATTCTGTTATGTAGATTCAAATTTAGGGGAAAGAACTAAATTCAAAGAATTTAATTCTTATAAGAACATATAGGAATTTAATTTCTCTAATAAAATTAGGGTTTAACCCTATAAACGAATTTAATTCTTATAAAACAATGGGCTTGAAAGCCTCAAAACTCAAGATCTCCATGCACGTAAAAAGATTAGCACCCAACATGATGATGGCAGATCACGTGCTTCCACGTGAGTACCATTGATGAACAAAAGAGAACAACTGAGATCAGGTAACGTATCTCCACGTGACTCCCGAACAAGTACTTATACAAAAAAGGGTATAAACTCAAAGACAATTCCCATTTTGGGGCGCCTCACGTGATCTCATGTGACCCCCTAAAAGTGCTTACCACTTTCAAAAGGAAAAGGAGAATAAACCCAAAACAATTCCTATTTTGGAGGGCTTCACGTGATCCCACGTGACCCCCCTAATAGTGCTTAGCACTTTCAAAAGAAAAAGGGAATAAACCCAAGATAGTTCCCATTTTGGGGCGCCTCACGTGATCCCACGTGACACCCAATAGGGCTTAGCATTTATAAAAGGAACAAAGGAATAAATTCAAAGAAGCAGCGCCAACTTTCAAGCGCCTCACGTGCCACACGTGAGCGCCCCAAATTTCAGTGTTTAACACTACTTTAAGGCCGCATGTGGGAGCACGTGAGCGCTGAGCATATACTAGTGTTTAACTCTATGAGAGGCCAACATTAGCCAACCTTAGACCAAATCTCCCGAAACCAATCAATCGAGCCCTTCGTGCTCAGGGTCCCCCAAATCGATCTCAGTCCCAAAGATAGCTAATGAGCTCCTAACAGATGGCATCTAAAATGATGTTTATCCCTCCTCAGTCTGGACATTGGTTCAAGGGTACATCTCTCCACACCTCTGATATATGTTATTGTAATTCTTTAACGTATTCAGAGAGGCGGCGGGTCCCGACAACCAATAACTATTTGGTGCATTTCCAAACTCATATATACATCCCAGTGGACCGCAATGTTCTTAAACTAAACTCTCACCTCAAAAATGGTGATCTGTGGACCGTAACATCTTTAAACTAGCTGTGGACCGCAACGTCCTTAAACTAAGCCCCCATACCAAAAATGGTAATCTATGGACCGTAACGTCCCTAAACTAAAATGATAGAGCCCAAATGCTCTTTCATTGGATTAAAAATGATCCCAAACCCCCATTGAGCAGATCTTAGTCTAATATCGGATTAACGTATCCTTAACAAATATTTAAGTTGATCTTAATCTCAAACAAGATTAATGATCCTTGAATCAACCCAAACCCAAATCTAAGAAAATACGGATTTGGACTAATCCACGCCCTACGGGCGACAACACAAATTAGTCTCCGTATACAATCCACAGGCAACAAAATATAAAACAAATACATATGACACGAAGTGGCCTTCTGGAGCAGGAGAAAGTGGTTACCGCGATACGGTAACGTAATTAACTGCAGGGGCTTGCGCCTGCAGGGAAGAGCGTCTCCACAATCAAAAACCCCTCACAACGAGGGGGATCTGATGAAGTCTGCTACAACGGCCGCATCTATCCAAACCTTCGATACGCGGTGCTATAAATTAGCTTGGTATCTTCGGAGAGGTGGACGAATAAAACCAAATAGCATCTGCCCCCAAATTCAGGCAAGACGACCGACACGGTTTCGTCTCCGTTTTCGGCGGTAAACAGATTCTGGCACGCTCAGTGGGACCTTTTCCTCTTTCTACTCAACGCTTCGTGTGTCGTGTTCGCTAACGAATTACGGTTTAATATGGTTGCCCAAGGATTCGAGGTACTAAGATTTGGTGTCTTGCTCCTATGCAGAAGAGAAGATGACATCGATGGCTTCCAACTGCACCAATTGCAGCAGCAACTACCACCCTGTCCCTGCTGGAGGAGTGACTTATGGGTCCCAAACGGCCTCCATCTTTGCGATGCCAGTGGAGCAGGCGACTCAGGCCACCACTGGGCTGTTCTTCGGGACTATGCTCTCTCCAATGAGCTTCAATGCTTCAATGCCATCATAGGAGGCTCCAAAGAAGTCGGTCTTCGATCGGCTTGCGACTACCACGGTCCCTCTCAACGGGTCGTCCAATTCCAACGCCTTAGTCTTTAACAGACTGGGCCAAGGTTCTAGTGGGCCCGTAAAGAAGCCTGCGATACCTGAAAGAGTTATCCCGAAGCGGATAGCCATTCCAACTCCGGTAGATGAAGTCGTCAAAAGGGCTTCTCCTGCTAAGGGATCGGTCTTCGCAAGACTGCTCGTTCTAACTCCTGCTACGGGTGAGGTCGTTACAAGTGGTTTCCCTATTCGAAAGTCAGCCTTTGCAAGATTGACCGTTCCCTCTCAGCGGACGTCTGTCTTCGACAGGCTGACGCCGACAACAACCTCTCATCAAAGTAAGGGGCATGACGAAGCCGCTCCAACAACAGAGGTGGTCCCGGCCGCACGACATGTTCGACGTCGCCACTGGCGCCGAGTGAGAAAAGCCGGGGGCAACTCTCCTTCTGGACTTACCTCACCAGCTCCAATGGTGGAAATTGACGCCGCCGTTTCAACTAGGAACAACTTCGAGCTGCTCAGGAGAGTGCACAAGAATTCTCCAACCGCCATATTGAAGAATTCTCCTCCACCTGTGGAGAACGTTACACAGGTGAAGCCAGAACAGGCTCCTCAGCGGTTGTCCTTTAAGATCCACAGAGTCTGCCGGAAAGTCCAAGACTTTATAATCGACAAAGAATACTCTCGCCGACTGAAGAAAACAAAGGCTCGGTAAGGGGAGGACCATCCTGCCATTATGCCACGGAAAGTATCGTCTGCACGGGTGCTCGCTGCAACAGCTCCCTCAACCTCGGCCTCCCACAAAAAGAGAAGGCCGAAGAATCAACCACCATCGGCGACAAATTATGAGCGTTATGGATCCAAACACCCCAAGTCTGGGGGCATGGTAGTGCACACCGTCTACATGGCTTCCGGAAAAGAGAAAAGTCATGCTTCCGGGGGTCATCGACCACTTACCCGGTCAGTAACAACGGCTCAGGAGTAACAACAGAAACTCCAGGAGATGCTAACAAAGATGGACGCACTTACTAGGCAGAAGGAAAGCCTGGAAGCACCGTCGGATCAACGCCAGGAGCAGGAAACCGATGTCGAGTTCCACCGAAGAATGCTCGAAAAGAAAGATAAAGAAGCCGCTGAACAAGCGGCTAACATAAAACAAATGGAGCTCCTATTCTAAGATATGGTGAGGATGATGATCCAACCGGACCCTCCAGTTGAAGATCCCCCGATAATCATCGAAGACGACAGAGGGGATACATCAAATCCTCTTCCGGCTTTATCAGCAGCCAGGGAGGAGACAATCTCGAAATCTGCGCTTAATGACTACATAGCTCAACAAATACGAGCTCATCAGGCAAGCGAAACTGCTGGCCAAGTCGTTAGAACTGGGCGACCATATCCAGGCTGGTATGATCAAATTAAGTATCCGCCGGGATATACGATCCCTAAATTCTACGTGTATAAGCGGACATGCAATCCCCATCAGCACGTCGCTCAGTTTAGGGCTCTATGCGGCAATACAGGAGGCGACGACAAATTGCTACTTCGCCGGTTCGTCGGCAGCTTAGCGGAGACGGCATTTGAATGGTACTCGAAGCTTCCGAATGACTCCATCAAAACATTCACAGAAATGGAGTTGCTATTCACCCAGCGTTTCGCAAGCGCCAGCGAACGCACCCCGATCACGGCACTGATCAATGCCAGGGTGAAGCCAGGAGAGACTTGGGTTCAATATGCAATTCGGTGGCGGAACCTATGGTCGAATTGCGAACAACGCATAGAAGAAGCTCCTGCCGTGGGCATGTTCGTAGGGACCCTTGATCCGCAGGCAACTATAGCCCAATTTATGATGTTCTTCAAGCCGGCCACTTTCCAGGCCTTGATCGACACGCTTGCCCAAATGGACCAGATGATCCATAGACCGTCCTTAGCTTCGAAATGGAAAGGGCAAAGGGAAAACGACCTTCGTCGCCAACGCTTAGCAACAACCGAGTGATCCGAAACCAGCTGCTTGCCAAAACGATAAACCGCGATCACTCAGAGAAAAGTTGAGACGTCCTTACTCATTCCCTCGGGATAAAACAAGAAGATTGTTCGAACTGGCGGTGCGCAACAGGCTCATCACCCTGCTGGATCCGAGACGCCCATTGCAACCGGGTGACGTTAACAACCCTAATTACTGCCCCTACCACCGAATAGTGGGCCACCCAATCGAAGATTGCTTCGTCTTCAAAAACTGGATTGAGGACCAGTACCAACAGGGCAAGTTCGCATTGTCTGAAAACTGGAGGGTAAACCCGCCACAACAGCATGCTCCTAAAAAGGTGGACACGCCGGGGGCATCATGCTCATTCATAGAGGAAGCTCCATGGGAAGTTGTTCTTTCGGCTAAAACTAAAAGAATGCTGAAGGATTTTCAAGCATGTCCGGCGATTAGATGGAAAAGCCCGCGGGAGCCCGAGATCGTTGAGGGGATGGTGAAACCGCGCCCAACATCAGGAGTTGGTAGCGATGGGCAAAACACCCAAGCTTAGCCGTCAAAGTCTTTGAAGAAGAAGAAGACCAAGAAGCCTGCACAGCCTAATGACAAGCACACGGATCTGCAAAGGCATATTGACGCACTGGAGGAATATAACCAAAAGGCGCGAACCCCGGTCACACTCCAAGAGTTTCTCAACCATATCCTTGAGGACGGAGATAATGACAGTGATGAGGGAGAAGACTCGTCAGAAGAACCCGAGAATTATGTGGCAAGTTGTTACATGATCTCTCATTCACCAATAAATGATGAAGAAGCTCACTCGGCATCAGATGATAATATAGAGGAGCTGGGGGCAGGATCAGTACCAAAATCCTTGGAGCCGTCAGACGAGATGATTGACATGCTGCTGAACGAAGCTCGTCAGAAGAGCAAAGCTGATCAAGAGCGTGAAATGGCCATATTCAAAAGAGCCAGGCGTCGATATCAAGTTAAAGAAGTCATGGTAGGGATAAGTCACAAAGCACTCCAACCAGATCGAAGCACACCCACGGCAGACAAAAGCAGGCTTAAGACAAGGAAACGGTTCGCTAAAGCCCTGTCAATGGGAATGAGGCTGCCATCTTTCAAAGGAAATACTCCTGGCGGTATACACCTTGACGAAGTGGATGGGCGTCCTAACTACTGTTTATACCATCAGAGGATTGCACACCCTACCGAGAAGTGCAATGCCTTCAAGAAGTGGTGGCAAGGATACGTTGCTCACCGACAACATTTCAAGCGGATGAAGCGCAAAACTCGTCGGGAACAGAAAAACACGACAGATGAGCATAAAAGAACTGCAGGCAACTGCCACATGGTTGATACCAAGAGATCTCAAGTTCTCACCTTCGGAAGCGATTCTGACGAAGAAATAGCCCTCGGCCCTCTCTTCAAGGAATCCACCTCAGAAAAAGAGGAAGAGATGAAGAACTGTGAGAATATATAGCTGCGCAACCGTACGTTGTCCGAAAAGAATCTCGGGCCTACAAACAAGGGATCGAATAAAAAAGATAAGGAGAAGGAAAAAGTCCCTGAGGATATCGCCCTCGATGATCAAGTCGTCGAAGAGCTGGCAGCCAAGGACCCGCCCAAGAGAAACAAAGTGGATTACAATGTCCTGGCACACCTGAGGAAGATACCCTCACAGCTAAGCGTTTTGGATGCCCTTCTGTTGTCTAAAGAGACACGAGATTCTCTGATCAGGGCATTATAAGAGCCCGAGCAGTTTCAACCTTTCCTTGCCGAAGAAAAGATGAAGGACGAGCTGGAAGAAGTGCACACAGCCGACATCACTTTCGGCGATGATGATCTCCTCCTCGGAACGTGCGAGCACAACCATCCCCTGTATGTCACCAGGTACTGCCATGACATCAAGATAGGGAAGATCTTAGTTGACAACGGATCCTCTGTCAACCTCCTAAATGTGAGGACGCTAAAAGAAATCTGTATGAGCGTTCAACACCTCGCTCGGGTTAAAATCACCATTTCCGGGTTCGACTCTCAGTCATCACAGACGCTCGGGTCTGTAATACTGACGTTACGCTTTGGGCTGCTCGTCACTGACATCAAATTTCATATCATTGACGCCAAGACCTGCTACAACGCTTTGCTCGGCAGGCCTTTGTCACACGAGTACAACATCATCCCTTTTATACAACATCAGTGTATGAAGTATTTTAAAGATGGTCTCGAGTATACCGTGACGGGGGAACTAAACCCATTCTCCGTAAATGAAGTCCGAAAGTATGAAGATGTAAAGTATTTCCTACAGACTTTGAAGACACAGAAAGATGCCATAAACCGGAGAATAAGAAAAAAGATATCACCACTATTCCGGTCTTCGGGAGCGATACCGAGGAGGAAGAAGAGATAGTCTATTCGGGGCTACCCCAATGCAACAGGCCGGGACCATCTACCCCTATTCTGATCTTTGGCAGTGACTCTGAAGACGAAGTCAACGCAGTATTCTCGGTCCGTCCATCAATGCAGGCCCTTACTGGAGATGATCAGAGTTTGCAAATCGCCATGGTTCCGCGGCAGCACTACAGAGAGCTTGATGCGCTTGAAACATATAGTGTGCAAGAGCTGCAGACATTCTACGTCCCTCCCAGGCGAAGAGGTGAAAAGGCGATCCTATTCTATCGATCCATGAAGACTAAATTCGAAAGAGAAGTCTGGCATGGTGCTGATTTTGCGCTCGAAAGGCTCCAACCCATCCATCTGCCCAGATACCACACGGAGGGATTGAGAAGGTTATTAAGATGCCAAGGCGTACCTTTCAAACAGACTGCTCGATAAGCTCAGTTCTACAACAGGATTTGGAACGTCCCCGGAACTCAGCAAAAATTGCCCAACGCAAAAATGGAAACGATTGGGCTTGGATATGTCCAGTATAAGAAACGGGAGCAATTCCATGGCTGCCATGTCATAAATGACCTCGATGAAGAAGGGGATGCTCTTTTAAAAGACGCAAACGTTGAACCAGAATGAGGTCCTGCCATAAAAATGCCGAGTCCGTCGTTTGAATAACAAATGGACAAGCTAGTAAGGGAAGCGAGTCAAAAGGTTCGGAATGACCACACCCACGAAATGGCCATTTACGAGAATGCCAAGACGCAATGCCTCCTTCAGCAGGCTACGGAGGATGACAATGCCCTTCACCGTCTGCCCGCCATACATTCCCAAGACAAGAAAAAGGCCCGACGCGGAGGCAAAAACAAGTTAAAGAACGGAAAAAACGTTCGACAGCAGCAAAACGGATCCAAAAGGCCACGCGATCGAGAAAAGGTCAGCCGAAATCCGTCTCTTATGAAAAAGATGGGTCGAGCATATTCTTTCCCTCGAGATAAGACAAGGAGAATCTTTAACATTGTCATGAAATATCAAATGATGACACTCCCGGAGTCTCGGCACCCCGATCAAGCAAACGGGGTTCATCACCCGGATTATTGCTCATATCACCGAGCGATAGGATATCCTCTTGAAGACTGCTTCACCTTCAAAAACTGGGTCGAAGACCAATATACTCGACAGATTCGCTCTATCCAATAGTTGGAGGGTAGCCCCACCACAAAAGCATGTGCCAAAAGCAATGTATATAGTGAGAGTAGAACCATATCAACATCGATCTTGGAAACGATCTCGTACCTGTCACGTGATAACGCAGTCGGAAAAAGGAGTGCACGAGAATATGGATGACCTCTCCTGGTGTTTCGAAAATGAGGATGAAGATGAGTTGATCTCATAATTTCCACCGGCGCCAAAAGAGTTGGAAGATGGAATACACACTACTACAGACAACCTAAGGAAAATCGACTTGGGGACGGCAAACGACCCGCGGCCTACGTTCGTCAGTGAGCTGCTGTCTAAAGAACAGGTGGCTATGCTAAAAGACGTGCTCATGCAGTATAAAAACTGCTTCGCATGGAACTATTCCGAGATGTCGGGGCTAGATCTAGAAATAGCTGTGCATAAATTGGTGATATCTCCGGACGTCAAGCCAGTCAAACAAGCACCAAGAAGAATGCAGCTCGAACTTGAAATGAGTATCAACGTCGAGGTCAAGGAGCTAACCGACTCCGGCTTCATCCAAGAAGTTCAATACCCTGACTGGATCGCCAACATTATCCCAGTGATGAAGAATAATGGGATGGTGCGCATCTGCGTGGACTTTCGGGACCTCAACAAAGCTTGTCTGAAGGATGATTTCCCCGTACCGGTTACCGAGCCGATGATAGATAACACGTCCACTCACGAAGTCTTCTTCTTCATGGACGGCTCATCAGGGTACATTCAAATAAAGATGCATCCCGAAGACCAGAAGCATACCACTTTCCGAACTCCTCTGGGGATATTCTGCTACAAAGTGATGCCTTTCGGTCTGAAGAACGTCGGCGCTACCTATCGGAGGGCCATGACAAAGATCTTCGATGATCTCATATATGGGATTGTCGAATGTTACATTGACGACCTTGTGGTGAAAAGTAAATCGTACGAGGAGCACTGGGAGCATTTGAAAATAGTGTTCCAACGTCTTCGTAAGTATAACCTAAAGATGAACCCTCTGAAATGCGCATTCGGAGTCTCCTCAGGCAAATTTCTAGGGTTCATCATACGACACCCGGGCATCGAAATAGATCCATCGATGATCAAGGCGATTTTGGAAATGCCGGCTCCAAGAACTTTAAAACAATTGCGGTCTCTACAAGGGAAGCTCGTGTATATCCAACGGTTCATAGCCAACCTCTCCGGAAAATGCCGTCCCTACAGTCACCTGATGAAGAAAGGAACTCCGTTCATTTGGGATCATAAATGCCAGAGTGCACTGGACGAAATCAAGCAATACCTACAGAATCCGCCGGTACTGACCGCTCCGGTCAAGGGAAAGCCCCTCATCCTGTACACAACAGCCCTTGAAGGTTCTTTAGGCGCGCTATGGGCACAAGAGAACGACCAGGGGAAGGAGAGAGCTCTCTACTATTTGAGTCGAGTTCTCCTGGGGGCAGAAAACAATTACTCCCCGTCGAAAAGAATTGCCTAGCACTAATCTTCGCTATAACGAAGTTTCGGCATTATGCCTTAGCGCATGAGGTCCATCTCATATCAAAGGCGGATCCTCTCAAATATCTGATGTCAGGAGCGATACTAACGGGACGGCTCGCTAAATGAGCCCTACTCTTAATGGAATTCTCGATAACATATCGACCTCTCAAAGCAGTGAAAGGCCAGGCCTTCGCCGACTTCCTCGCTGAGCATCCGATACCTGCTGATTCACCCATAAATTGTGAACTGCCAGACGAGCATGCGTTTGACACGATCGACGGGGAGAGAGGAGGGAGTGATACCCGATGGGAATTCTACTTCGATGGGGCATCTTCCATGAAGAAGCGAAAGCACAGCTCCCCCATAATCAAATCTGGGGTAGGCCTCATCTTCGTGACTCCACAATGAGGGATAATGCGCTTTGCCTTTTCCTTAACGGAGCCAAGAACAAACAACGAAGCGGAATATGAGGCTTTGATAGCAGGTCTTGAGATCGCTGTTGATATGGGGATCGAAAATCTCCTTATATACGGAGACTCCCAGCTGGTCATTAGTCAAGTAAACGGCGACTATCAAACATGCAAACCAGAGCTGGTAAAGTACGGTGAGAGTGTGCAACAACTGCTGACTAAAATCCCTTCCTACGCCCTAGAAAGCATACCGCGTACAGAAAATAGCAAAGCAGATGCATTAGCCAAACTCGCTAAAGAACTGGCTGACGAAAACCTCGATGATGTAAGAATCATTGTGCAGAGCCGTCGGGTTCTTGCACCAGCAGAAATATCTCCGGAGTCGTCTGAAGAAAAGGAAGCGACCAAGCAAACAGCCCTGCAAATAGAGGACCAAGAAAAAGCTAAGGATTGGAGAGAAGTCTTCATAGACTACTTCAAATCCCGTCGAACACCTGAAGATGCATCCTCAAGACATCAGCTCATGAAACGAGCTCTGTCTTTCGCCTTCGTCAATGATACTCTATATAAGAGATCGTTCGACTCTCTATGGCTGAGATGCCTGGGATCGGAAAAAACAAGGAGAGTCGTCTAAGAAACTCACTACGGACTCTACGGTTCTCATCAAGCCGGGCCAAAGATTTATCTGAAGATCAAAAAGATGGGCTACTATTGGCCCACGATGATTCAGGACTGCTTCGAATACGCGAAGCAATACCACTCATGCTAAATTCATGAAGACTTCATCCACCAGCATCTAAACCCACTACACCTAACAGTGGCTAGCTGGCTGTTCGAAATGTGGGGAACCGACATAATCGAACCCATCGAACCAGTGTCGTCTAAAGGACATCGGTTCATATTGGCGACAACCGATTACTTCTCTAAGTGGGCAGAAGCCATACCGCTAAGAGAAGTGGAGACGGAGAACATCCTCCATTTTTTCAAGACACACGTCATCTATCTGTTCGGCACTCTACAACGGATTATCTCCGATAACAGGCCGACCTACAGAAGTCACAGAATCAGCCGCTTCGCACAACAGCATAATATAGACCGGAGATACTCTTCGGTCTATAATCCCCGAGCTAACGGTCTAGCTGAGGCTTTCAACAAAAGCTTGACAAAGATCATAAAGAAGATGGTGTCCAAAAATAAAAAGGACTGGCACGAGAGACTGCATGAAGCTCTCTGGGCGTATCGAACTACGTTCAAAACGGTTACGAATACAACGTCGTATGCATTGGTATTCGGCACGGAAGCGGTACTCCCCTTAGAAATAGAGCCACCCTCTCTACGAGTGGCGGTTCATTACGAACTAACAGATGAAGTGAATGCTCATCTTCGTCTTGAGGAGCTCGACGCCCTCGATGAAACTCATCTCATGGCGCAGCAAAACTTGAAGTCTTACAAAGCAAAGATGACACATTCATACGAGAGATTAACTAGGCCGAGAACATTCCGCCAAGGCGAACTCGTGCTAGTTGTCAAAAGACCTATGATCCCCAATCGTGCCAAACAAGGGAAATTCGAGCCAAACTATGAGGGCCTGTACATAGACAAAGTCTACCAAGGTGGGGCTTACTTGCTCATGGATATGCATGGCGAAAGACCCTTCCGGCCAATAAACGGCCGATTCCTTAGGAAATACTACGCCTAACAAGTCACAGCCCAGGTTAATGATAGATGACGACGCTTGTGTCCGCTCGCTGTCTTCCTGAGTACCAAACTCTGTAAGTGCTATCCGGCAAAACTTCACCGTAGAAAACTAACAGTAGACCGAAACGTCCCTAAACTAACAATGGATCACAATGTCCTGAAACTAGCTACGGACCGTAACGTCCTTAAACTACTATGAACCGCAACATCCTAAGGCTAATGCGACAAAAAAAAACAATGGTACGTCCATAAGCGAAATGGGCATGGATGAAAATCCGAAAAGGCTCCGTGAGTAAAAATAGTAGGGCTACCGGCGAGTTTGTAAAAACCCGATAGGGCGCAGACTCGTAAAAAATTTCCTGTGCACTTTCAGGGTCCTCTCGACCTTGTAATGAGAAAATACCCGCATGAGATCCTTACAACTCACAAGAGAGCAAAACACTTAGGAATCCTCACGATCTCTAAGGAGAAATTACACTTACGAGATCCTCACGACTTGTAAGGAGAATTTCCCCCTATGAGACTCTCACGGCTCACAGGATTCAAAAGTCTTAAGATACAGGGACCTGAACCTGTTCTTAAGCCATCATATCCCCTAAACTACCCTACAGGCGGTCAATATTGACCTTTGTATACAATACATGGGCATAAATAAGCGTTCCCTTGCCCAGTTCCACCAATGGTGTGAAATTCCCCTATTTGGTGAACAACACTTGTAGGTCTTCTCGACTTGCAAGGAGAAAATACTCTTGTGAGATCCTTATGACTCTCAAAAGAAAACGCACTTAGGAGTCCTCATGACCCCTAAGGAGAAATTACACCTATGAGATCCTCGCGACTCGCAGGGAGAAATACCTTTATGAGACCCTTACAGCTCACGAAGTCAAAAGCCTTAGTCGTTAGGTCCCTAACCCTGTCTACTAAGCCACCTTTGTTTGATAGCGGCGAAGGCAAATGATGATTCGCTCCTGGCAACGTTCCAGTAGTAGCTATACCGATACCTAAATCGGTAAAAAATTCCAAGTCCTTTCACGGCAAGTGATGATTCGCTCCTGGCAATATTCCAGTCGCAGCGATACTGATGCTAAGATTGGTATCAGATCTCAAGTCCATACTCGCAACAAAATCAGCGAGCCAAAAATACATATAAAAATAGCCGAAATGATTGGACAACTCGCAATAAAAAGCAGCGAGTAAAAAGAAAAATAGCTGAAATGATTGGGCACCGTGAAAAATAGCCAAAATGATTGGGCAATCGCGAATTTCGTGATATAAAAAGCTGAAATGATAGTGCATCGCGGAAAGAAATAAAAAAATGAAAGAATAAAACTTTTGCCCTACAGGCAAGTCCATACTGACCCCTATATACAATCCATGGGCATAAACGAAAAGAGAACCACATTTTCGAACAGACTCTGTCAAAGGGAGAGTCAGATTTCGACGGCAACATCTGTATCCCAGAAGATCAACACGGCGTTCCTTCTCGACACCGCAGAAATTGGAGCAAGTCAACCCGACACCGCAGAAAGCAGAGCAAGTCAACCAATGACCTCCCCGTTGGAACAATACTTCGACCCGGAAACAAGTCAACCAATGACCTCCCCGCCGGAACAATACTCTGTCTCGGAAACAAGTCTACCAATGACCTCCCCGCCGGAACAATGCTCCGTCTCGGAAACAAGTCAACCAATGACCTCCCCATCGGAACAATGCTTTGACCCTGAAACAAGTCAACCAATGACCTCCCCGCCGGAACAATGCCCCGTCTTGGAAACAAGTCAACCAATGACCTTGTTTACCGCCGAAAGACGCGCAAGACAGACATCTTGCCTGAAATTCAGGGCAGATGCTAATTGGTGCTATCCGTCCATCTCTCCGAAGATACCAAGTTGATTTATGGCACCGTGTATCGAAGGTTTAAACGGATGCGGCCGATATAGCAGACTTCATCAGATTCCCCCTCGTTTGAGGGGTTTTTGATTGTGGGGGCGCTCTTTCTTGCATGCGTAAGCCCCTGCAGTTAATTACGCTACCGCATCGTGGTAACAACTTTCTCCTTCTCCAGATAGTCACTTCATGTCGTGGGTGTTTGTTTTGTTTATGGTTGCCCGTGGATTGTATACGGAGACTAATTTATGTTGTCGCCCGTAAGGTGTGGATTAGTCCAAATCCGTATTTTCTTAGATTTAGGTTTGGGGGTTTGGGTTTAAGGATACGTTAGCCTCATTTGAGACTAAGATCAACTTAAACGTTTGTTAATGATATGTTAGTCTAATTTTTAGACTAAGATCGACTTACCGGGATCGTTTAGATCCGACAAGAGAGCAATTGGGCTCTGTTATTTAGTTTAATGACATTGCGGTCGATAATTAGTTTAGGGACATTGCGGTCCATTGGTAGTTTAAGGACATCTCGGTCCACGTTAAGGACATCATAGTCCGTAGATTTAAGGACTCCACAGTCCGTTGTTAGTTTTAAGACATCACGGGCGAGCTTAAGGACATCATAGTCCGTGGGTTTAAGGACCCCACAGTCCAATGTTAGTTTAAAGACATCACGGTCGAGGTTAAGAACATCATAGTCCATGAGTTTAAGGACCTCACAGTCCGTTGTTAGTTTTAAGACATCACGATCGAGGTTAAGGACATCATAGTCCGTGGGTTTAAGGACCCCACCGTCCAATGTTAGTTTAAAGACATCACGGTCGAGGTTAAGGACATCATAGTCCATGAGTTTAAGGACCTCACAGTCCGTTGTTAGTTTTAATACATCACGGTCGAGGTTAAGGACATCATACTCCATGAATTTAAGGACCCCACAGTTCGCAGTAATGTGTGGTTGTCGGGACCCGTCACCTCTCTGACGACGTTGAAGGATTACAACGACAGATATCAGAGGAGTAAAGAGATGTACCCTCGAACCGATGTGAATTGGTTGAAAGAGCAGATGGGCTCAGTTCAATATAAATTGAGGACTTATGGCCAGAATTGGGCTAAGTCCAATTAAAAATGTTTAACATTTTATTTTTTGTTCTGGCTATTAAGCCTTTATTTGGGCGCGGCCCTTTTAATAATGCTAAGCATTGAGTTCTGGCATATTTTTTCTTGATCAGAACAAACTGTGTTCTGACAGTGCGCAATGTGGCGCGTTAGGCGCTTTGCGCCAGTCAAAGAGCGCATTACGCTTCTGTCGGGTAGTGCACACGAAGAGAACACGTGTCGCGCTTAGCGCTAAGCGCTAGTTTGTTGGCGCATTGCGCTTTTAATTTATGAGCGCATTGCGCTAGTCTGTTGGCGTACCAGTGAGTGGCACGTGGCACGCTTGGCGCTGAACCCCAGCCCATGAGTACAGTGCTCTGTTTTAGAAGCGCAAAGCGCAGATTGTGTCTCTGGTTGACACGTGGCAGGTTTTGGCGCTGAGCGCTGGTCCAATGAGCGCAAGGGCGCAATTCATGAGTGCAAGGCACTTTTCAATAACGCAAGGCGCATCTGATCAATATTAAGATCCAAGAACAAATTTATGTTCTTCAAAGGAGGCTTTTTCCTCAAGATCCAAGAACAAAAGTTCTTGTTTTTATAAAAGGCTCTGCCTTTATAGATCAAAGATCTGTGAATGAAGTAAAAATACTTCTTTTATTATTTTATGATTAGATCTTTGATCTTTTCTTTTTTATTAAAGACATTGGTCTTTTTTCAGATCTATAATTTTTTTAGAAGATGGTTCTTCTTTTTACGAGATGGTTTCATCTCTGTTGTTCAAGAACTAGTTCTTTACCTTGAAGATGAAGAAATGATCTTTTTTTTTTTCTTTTTTTTTCCTAAGAGCTTGCTCTTCTTTCTCTTTGAGTTTTTCTCAAAGTTTGCAGAGGGTTTTCTCTATATGAGACTTGAAGTCTAGGGTCCTTTATGTAGGGCCAAATGATTTATTAAATTAGTTTTAAGAGATATTTCTCTGATTGATTTGAGAATATTTCCCACCGTTGGATCTTTGATCCTAAGGCTTCTGTTTTACAGAAGATAATCTTCTTATTTTAATAAAATTGAAAAATCTTTCCATAACAGAATTTTAGTTCTGATTAATTAATAATTTATTATTAGTAGATCTTTTGATCTGACGGTGGGGGAATTTTTAATTCCAGCGCTGGCACACCTTGCGCTAGCGCACCTGCGTTCGACACGTGGCATGCAGCGCAGAGCGCAGCGCAACTGCGCTAGTGCACCCTGTGTTTGACACGTGGCGCACAGCGCAACTGTGCTAGCGCACCTGTGTTTAACACGTAGCGTGCAGCGCAGAGCGCCGGATCTGAAGCGTTGCTTCAACTTTTAAATTTTGAATTTTGAAATAGAGCTTTGCTTTGATTGAGGGTGCGCTGCTTAGGGCGCAGCGCTCCTGGCGCTGGCGTGTCTGCTTTTGACACGTGGCACGCAACGCACGGGATCTGAAGCGTTGCTTCAGCTTTTGAATTTTGAAATTCAAAACAGAGCTTTGCTCTGATCGGGGGAAACAAGTGTCCCCCCCACCGTTGCGCTCACGTGGCGCACACGTGAGTACAGCGGTGGCAACATCTTAGCCCTTGGATCAACTCAGAAGTTGAAGAGGCGGTTCAGTGCCTATAAATAGGACCTTTGGTCCTCAAGATGATTATCATTTTCTTCTTAAGAATTTTTATTCAGAGCCTTGCTCTTCCGTTCAAGAACTTTCAAGAGTTAGAACTCTACCAAACTTAGGTAAAATTAAATTAATTTTAATAAATTAGGGTTTTTACCCATTAACAGAGCCTTGCTCTTCATAGATCTTTGATCTAAAGAAAACCCTTTTAGGGTTTCATTAATAGAGTCTTGCTCTCATGAACCCATAGATCTAAACAGATCTTTTCTTGGGGTTTCTTATTCCATGCAGCAGAGCCCTGCTCTTTTGATAATATGTAGATCTTTCGATCTTTTGATGAAGAACTCTTAAGAGTTTTTTCATGGATCTTGAAGATCCCAGAATTTTTAATTCTCAAGAATTAATTTTAATTTTAATTAATCTTTGATGGATTTTCCATCATCATTACAGAGCCAGGCTTTTTAAGGAATTTTATTCCTTCATGATCAGAGTGTGACAAGTGTCGCTCTGTTATAGAGCTTTGCTCTCAAAGGGAGATTTTCTCCTCTTCCCGAGGGATTTCTCATTCAATGAGAAAATTCTTGAGGATCTCCTCATTTATTGACAGTCTCATCCAATGATGAGGCTGTCTTATTAATTGATGCATTGTCATCTGGATTTTGTGGGTCCATCTTTGGTCCCCTTTCCACTGCATTGCAGTGTGGTACAAATTTTAAAGTGCTGAGTGTCAAAATTTTAAAATTATAATACTGATAATTGAATTCTGTTCTTTCTCGCAGGCGACATGTCTTCCGATCTTTCTTTCCCGTTTTTCCGTTCAAAGGGAGGATTCCCTGAGGCACCCGTGGACCGGGAGGTTCTCGCGCTTATCAGAGACTATGACCCGGAACACAAAAACCTTCACTTATGGGGTAGGTGGTATGACTAGATCATCAAAGGTCGTCAAAGCTTCTCCTGTGCGACGCTGTCGGAGCCAATCTCGTCGATTTCATATGCGGATGCACCCCCGGTGAACTATGCCGTGGAGGTTGTCAATTGGACTTCGGAGGGTCTTCTTCAACCTTCGATTGCCGCCATACCCATGTAGCTGCTGGCTGCTTTGGATACTTTAGGAGCGGCGCATATGCCAGGGCGAGTCGCTCCCTTGGGGACAACCCTACAACATCGGGTTGACCCCCCGACATTCGGCCGGGTATTTGCAGTGGGCCAGGTACATTTTGTCAGCGAAGAAGGCGCACTTGCTGAAGATCGGTCTATACCCTGCGGTTTATACCTCGCTGTTCCAGTATTCTGCTCCTCCGACATGGTGGATTAAGGTGTTCTTGGAGCAATGGAACATCCCAACCTACACCTTTCTTCTATTGGACAGAGAAGTCTCCATCTCCTTAGAAGAATTCGCTGAGATTTCCGGTTTGCCGGTTAGGGGGGAACACTATGAGGAGCTGCTTCCTCCGGACGAATACGTTTTCGCCACCAAGCCAGTGGTGATGGGCCTAACACCGGAGGACGCCATCCAGCACCAGTTTTCTAGTCTAATAAAGGTGCTTAATATGTACGAGAGTCTTTTCTTGAAATCCTGAGGCCGGGGGGTCAGTTTAACAGACTTCATTGCCTGGTTTCGTCAACCGGAGATTCTATCGCAACGAGGCGAAAAATTTGCCAAGCTTGACGATCCCTTCGGCTTTGGCTTGGACCGTCGACCAGTACTGGAAGATGATCAGAAGGGCTTTTATCTCCCCGATGCCGCGATCATCCCTCTGTCAGAAATCGCCGCTTCGGGCATCGACGAGGAGACTTTCTTTCTCGGGTTTCTGGGGCTGTGGTTGTGCTGGTTCACGCTCCCCATGCACCCTCGCTATATGAGGCTGTCCGTCTTCTACCCAGCACATCGAATGATGGCTGGCATACAAGTGGCCATCGGGATCGCCGGGCTGGCCCACCTGTATCATGGTCTTAGCGTGGCGGCGGAAACAACTGAACCAGGGGTGCAAGCTGCCAACTTCCCGATGCACTACTTTACTTCATGGATGGAAATGCACGTGCTCGGGGTATTTGGTATTCATAAAAGACCCTCGTTTTTCGAGAAGTGCAAATTTCCCAGAATTATGCGGCTGGTTGACGCTTCCATCGTGAATCCGTCTCAGCAGGAGGCTAGGGGGTTGCTTCTTCATCCGCGCACGGTCGGAGCTGGTATGTCTTTTACGAACAACGTCCTGACGATCAGCCAGGAAACTTCCAAGACGGTGCTGGCACTGCGCGACATCTTTAAGGAAGGGGCCTCCGTGTTGAAAGCCCGGGAGATCCTACATCTATACTCCATCGGGCCAGGCTTCCTCGTATTCAGGCAAAATGATGCGGCACTTTTTATGAGATACAACCCCCATCATTTTTCCCAGCAGCTAAGTTATAACCAGGTCCCACTGGAGGCGTTTTTGGAAGAACCTGCTGCCACCAGAGAGGGAATACGGGGTGCGCTGCATCACTTTATGCGCTTGAATACGGGCTCCCACTTCTTCATTAGCGAACCAAGTTGCATCCCGAGGGCCCTTAACGTGTACGGGGCCTGGTATCAGCACGCGATGGGTGCTGTCATCAGGGCGGAGAGGCGGCTGTTGCTCGATCGCAAGAGTGTGCCCCCTGCCAGCGATCACAACATTCCTTTAAGGCGACGGATCGCCGTGCCCCCTCCGCTAAGAAAGGCTGTTGCAGTTGAGCCTCCACGTATGCTAATCCCCATGCATGGATTGCCCCGTGATCCTGTGGACGTGCCATCGGCGCCCCGTGCTCCCGTGGAGACGGTAACCGCAGCTTCACCCGAATCTGGCATGGGCCCGGATATCGGGACTCGCCGTCCCAAAGTGCCTATGAAACGCAAGCTGGTGCTGGTTGCGACCGGAGCTCTCTCATAGAAGAAGAAAAAGAAGTCGCTCTTCTCTGCCGATGTCGTATTTGGTCAGGAGCCTCATGCTCCTTACAGCGAGAGCTTGAGTGAGTACGGGACCAACGACGGCCTATTTATGCCACCAGATGACACTGATCTGGCGGCTGCCATTGCAGCTTCTGAGCGATTGGCGAGACGCGAAGAGGGGTTGGCTAACCTCGCGCGATCAGGTAATCATTAGTTGTATTTTTCGCCATTGCATCATACTTCTATCATTGTTTTTTGATTAATGCTTTTCCTTCTTTAATAGGCATTTTTACCGAAGAAGCTCTCGCTGCTTCTCTCAAGACTTTTGAGAAAGAGGAACGACTTCGAGCATCCTTAGGCCTTGGTACATTTCGGTTCGCCATGTTTCTGTTTCCGTTTCTTATGAGTAATCTGACCCTTTATTTATCTTATCGCAGGGACCACAATGCCTATCCCGCAAGCTGATGCGGAAATTCTCCCCGGGCCAGCTATCGAAGTCCCGGCCTCTTCGGCACTGCCGTAAGAGGCCTTACTTAAAAAACCGATGACGGAAGCCTTGATGGCTCCAGACGTAACCCTGAATGCGGACGACGATGTCCTGTTGAGGGAGGCTTCTAAAAGGTCTGTTTTGACGGCTCGGGAGGAAAGGAAGCGCCTGAGGCGCCCAACAAGGGAGCGTAGTGCTGCTTTAGCTGCGGGAGCAGGTTCAAGCGCCGTTACCCCTGCTACTACTCCTTCAGAGGAGTTCCCGGTTGCCTTGTCTACTGCTCACAGACGGGCGGCACGTGCGGCTCGGGAAGCAAATGGTAAATCAACTCCAGGTAATATGCCTTGAGGCTCCGTTGTCAAAGTTTTAAACTATCAGTTCTCATATATCTTATCTTTGCAGAGCCGAGTCTTCCCGAAGAAGTGGCGGCGACTGCTGAGCCTGAGAGAGCAGTGGAGGAGGTAGCTGCTATTCCCGAACCCGGGGTAGTGGCAGGCGATGTGGTCGCAATTGCCGGGCTCGAGGTAGTGGCCGACGAGATGACTACCACGGCTGAGCCTGAAGCAGCGGTGGATGAGACGGCTGTAATTACTGAGCCCGAAGTGGTGGCGAGCGAAACGGGTGCAATTGTTGGGTCCGATGTGGCCGCTCTTTCTCAAAAGTCGGGCACCGCTCCGATCATCGCTCTTCCTGCCCACGGTTCTTTATTGTTTCTTGGCGTCGCAAGCGTGACGACGGCTCTCGTGGAGTTAGGAGACGAGGCGATGGGAGGTGAGGCCACCCCGATGGAGGAGGGAGACGCCGTTGTTGAATCAAGTGACGCCCTCATCACGGCTCCAGCTGGCGACTCTTCAGGTAGATTTTAGGTTACCGCCGTTCTTTTTATTTTGCAATCTTTCCTAACAAGGTTTATCTTGTTTCTAATGCAGGTGCGGCTAGTGCTGATGTCGCGCTACTCGAGACAGCGCCGTCAGTTACCGCCCTGACGGTGGCCACCTCTCTACCTTCTCTCGCATTGTCGCAAATGCTGGAAGGTATGGATTTGTGACCCATCAGTCTTATCTCTTGGCTGTATAATTCATGTACTGACGTTGCGTTATTGCGTTTTTGCAGGAGCTCTTTTTGACCACCTGTACCAGGTGCTGCATCCCCATTTCTCCTTCCCGTTGGAGATTGCTTCATCCAGTGGCGCTGGTGAATACAGCTTTCAATTAATGCTCTTCCTTTTACCGAAAATGAAATTATTTCTGATTTTTCTTTGCCTTGATTGCAGTGCTACAGATTGAAGGAGGAGATAAGAGATCAGTTGCGCCACCGGTCCTCCTGGCTTTGCCATCTGCTGTAGCTGGTATAGTAAATTCCATTGTTCATGAATCTCATCTATTTCTTAAAACTTTATTTGAATATGATTTATTTTGCAGCAGTGACACCGACTTCAGCTTCATTCGAGTCCAGAATCATAATGCCAGCGGGCCCCTTTTCCAGACGTCTATCTTCAAAAGGCGCTGTGAATAGTCTGCGCATGTTGAGCGATCACCTCGAGGAACTTGACGCGGAGACTCCTGCCCTAGCTATAGATTTTGCTGCTGAGGTTAATCCCATGCTGGCGACGCTCGTGAACTTTCATAGTGAGGGCGTCGTTGAGTCTTGGGTTAATCACTGCAGGAGAATCGAGGCTTGTCTGCATGAACTCGAGGTCGGATGTCCTGCTCCCGAGGTCTTAGCTGTGAACTCTCAACGAGCTGCATGGGTCGAGCAGAGCACTCCCTACTTCCATCATCTTGAACAAGAGGCAGCCTTAAAGCGTAAGGAGTGCGAAAAGACTTCAAGCGAATCTGCCCGGCTGCACGCTCAGGTTGATGCAAATGCTGCACAGTTGAAAGCTATCTTTGAAGACTTTCTGCGATGCATCTCCGATGGGCTAACACTGAGCCAGAAGCTTGACATCGTCGAGCGGGATGCGCAGAGTCGTGGGACAGCTCAGCGGGTCGTTGACGAGCAACTTTCATCTTACTTGCAGCAACGGGCTCAAGTTGAAGCGGAGTTGGCCACGGCAGCTGACCGCGAAAAGGGGCTGAGGGGAGTGCGCGAGCAACTGATTGGCTTATTGAAAACGCTTCCCTCCCAATAGTTGTTCTTATACCAATTAACATTTGTAACTCTTGAATGAAATGTATCCCTTTTTTTTATATGATGTAACTTGTGCTCAATTGAATTTATAAGTAAAAGATATATTTCTTTCATGCTATCTTGTGTTATCTCTTGCTTTCTTCTCTTTTCTTTGTTGCCGGCGTGTTACTTTAGTAAGCGTAGCCTGTAGATGGTAGAGAACATTCCGTCTTGAATTCTTTGAAAGGTAGTGATGGCTTAGGAAACAGGTTCAGATCTGCTGCTTAAGGCTTTTCAACTTTATGAGCCGTGAGGGTCTCATAAAGACTTTTCTCCCTACGAGTCGAGAGAATCTCGTAGGTGTATTTTCTCCTTAGGAATCGTGAAGATTCCTAAGTGTGTTTTTTCTTGAAAGTCGTAAGGATCTCATAAGAGAATTTACGCTCTTACGAGTCGTGAGGACTCGCAAGTGATGGATGAAGTTGCTCTTATCCGCATTTCACGGAGTCAGGGGTTACTCTGGATGCTTCTCACGGGTTCACTGCCGTGTTCTGCGAGGACCAGGCTCCGCTCTGGAAGTTTTCCAGGATACCTAGTTTAAAGACCTCGCGGTCGAGGTTAAGGACATCATAGTCCGTGGATTTAAGGACTCCACAGTCCGTTGTTAGTTTTAAGACATCACGGTCGAGATTAAGGACATCATAGTCCATGGGTTTAAGGACCTCACAGTCCGATGTTAGTTTTAAGACATCACGGTCGAGGTTAAGGACATCATAGTCCATGGGTTTAAGGACCCCACAGTCCGATGTTAGTTTTAAGACATCACGGTCGAGGTTAAGGACATCATAGTCCGTGAGTTTAAGGACCTCACAGTCCAATGTTAGTTTTAAGACATCACGGTCGAGGTTAAGGACACCATAGTCCATGGGTTTAAGGACCCCACAGTCCGATGTTTAGTTTTAAGACATTACGGTCGAGGTTAAGGACATCATAGTCCATGAGTTTAAGGACCTCACAGTCCAATTTTTGCTTTGGATGCTTCCCACGGGTTCACTGCCATGTTCGGCGAGGACCAGGCTCCACTCTAGATGCTTCACACGGGGTCATTGCCGCGCTCTGCGAGGACCAGGATCCGCTCTGGACGTTTTCCACGGGGTCAGGAGTGACATAATCCGCGTTCCACGTAGCCAGGAATTTTGCTCTGGATGCTTCCCACGGGTTCACTGCCGTGTTCGGCGAGGACCAGGCTCTGCTCTGGATGCTTCACACGGGGTCATTGCCATTCTCTGCGAGGACCAGGATCCACTCTGGATGTTTTCCACGGGGTCAGGAGTGACTAATCCGCGTTCTACGTAGCCAGAAATTTTGCTCTGGATGCTTCCCACGGGTTCACTGCCGTGTTCGGCGAGGACCAGGCTCCGCTTTGGATGTTTCCCACGGGGTCAGGATTGACATTATCTGCGTTCCACGTGACCAGGAAGGGTTGACTTTATCCGCATTTCACGGAGTCGGAGTTTGACTCTCGGTAATCTGTACACCGCCGAGTCATCGAACTGGGAGTTGTCGTTGTTCCGCTTTGCTTGATGTTGTGTCCGTTGTAATAAGACGAATGTTGAGATGATCTCTAGGCTGTCTATGAACCATTGAGATTTGGCCTCTCCTTCTGATGAAGCTTGGGGAGGAAGGGTGTGATTCCCTCTTTGTTTGCACCCCTAGATTGTATACAGGGATTGACATGATATCACCTGTAGGGTATAAATTTCATTCATTTTTTTATTTCTTTCTGCGATGCTCTATCATTTCAGCTTTTATATCGCAAAGGTTGCGATTGCCCAATCATTTCGGTTATTTTTCGCGGTGCCCAATCATTTTGGCTATTTATTTTATTTTTACTCGCTGCTTTTTATTGCGAGTTGCCCAATCATTTCGGCTATTTTGCATGCATATATTTTTACTTGCTGATTTTGTCTGCAAGTTGCCCCATCATTTCGGCTATTTCGTATGCATGTGTGGCTTGCTGGCTTTTCGCTGCAAGCTCGTAATTGGACACCGATTTCGGCATCAGCATCACTACAACTGGGATATTGCCAGGAGTGAATCATCATTTGCCTCTGTCGATGACGAACAAAGGTGGCTTAGTAAACAGGGTTAAGATCCTGTCGACTAAGGCTTTTGACTTCATGAGCCCGTAAGGGTCTCATAAAGATATTTCTCCCTGCGAGTCGTGAGGATCTCGTAGGTGTGTTTTTTCCTTAGGAATCATGAGGACTCCTAAGTGTATGCTCTCTTATTAGTCGTAAGGATCTTACAAGAGTGTTTTCTTCTTATAAGTCGAGATGACTCACAAGGGTTTTTCACCGTGCGAACATATCCCTAGTCACGGATGAGACTTCGTTAGGGAAATGTTTATTCGCGTCCGTGGATTGTATATAAGGGTCAGCATTGAGCCGCTTGTAAGGCAATATTGAAGGTTGTGGGGGCTGCTTAAGAACAGGTTTAGATCCCTGTAGCTTAAGACTTTCAAATCTTATGAGCCGTGAGGGTCCCATAAGAGGGTTCTCCTTACGAGTCGTGAGGATCTCGCAAGTGTAATTTCTCCTTAGGAATCGTAGGGATCCCTAAGTGTGTTTCTCCCTTGTGAGTCGTAAGGATCTCACGCAGGTGGTTTCTTCTTACAAAGTCGAGAGGACCTTGCAAGTGTCTTTTAATGAGATTGCGCCCTTTCGGGTTTTCACAAAACTCGCCGGTAGCCCTGCTGTTTTTACTCACGGAGCCCTCTCGGGTTTTCATCCGTGCCCATCTTGCTTATGGAGATACCGTTTTCTTTTTCCTTTCTCTTTTCTTTTTTTTTTTCTATTTTAACGAGGCTGCGCTCTTTCGGGTTTTCACAAAACTCGCCGGTAGCCCTTTTGGTTTTACTCACGGAGCCCTCTCGGGTTTTCATCCGTGCCCATTTTGCTTATGGACATACTGTTTTCTTTTATCTTTTTTTTATTCTTCTTTTTTGTATCAGCTTTGGGATGCTGCAATCCACCGTAGTTTATCGACATCTCGGTCAACGGCTAGTTTTTGGACATAGCGGTCCGTCGTTAGTTTAAGGACGTTTCGGTCCGTCGTTAGTTTAAGAACGTTTCGGTCCATCGTTAGTTTAAGGAAATTTCGGTCCGTTGTTAGTTTAAGGACATTTCGGTCCGTTGTAAAGGAAGCCGGTTACTACTTATAGAGTTCGGGCTTAGGAAGATAGCAAGCGAACATAGTCGTCATCATCTATCATTGACCTAGGCCGTGACTCGTTAGGCGTAGTATTTTTTCAGGAAGCGACCGTTTATTGGCCTAAAGGGCCTTTCACCATGCATGTCCATGAGTAGGTAGGCTCCACCCTGGTAGACTTTGTCTATGATATACGGGCCTTCATAGTTCGGCTCGAATTTTCCCCGCTTGGCACGATTGGGGATCATAGGTCTTTTGACCACTAGCACGAGTTTGCCTTGGTGGAATGTTCTCGGCCTAGCCAATCTTTCGTATGAGCGCGTCATCTTTGCTTTATAAGCCTCAAGGTTTTGTTGCGCTATGAGCCGGGTTTCATCAAGGGCATCGAGCTCCTCAAGCCGAAGGTGAGCGTTTTCTTCGTCCGTTAGCTCGTAGTGAACTGCCACTCGTAGGGAGGGTAGCTCTATCTCGAGGGGGAATACCGCTTCTGTACCGAATACCAATGCGTACGGCGTTGTGCTCATGGCCGTTTTGAACGTAGTTCGATACTCCCAGAGAGCTTCATGCAGTCTCTCGTGCCAGTCTTTCTTATTTCGTGACACTGTCTTCTTCACGATCTTCGTCAAGGTCTTGTTGAAAGCCTCAGCTAGGCCGTTAGCTCAGGGATTATAAACTGAGGAGTATCTCCAGTCTATGTTGTGCTGTTGTGCGAAGCGGCTGATCTTGTGGCTTCTGTAGGCTAGCCCGTTATCGGAGATGATCCGTCGCGGAGTGCCGAATCGATAGATAACGTGCGTCTTGAATAAATAGAGGATATTCTCCGTCTTCACCTCCCTCAGCGGTACTGCTTCTGCCCATTTGGAGAAGTAATCAGTCGTCGCCAAAATGAACCGATGTCCTCTGGACGATGCTGGTTCGATGGGACCGATTATGTCAGTCCCCCACATTTCGAACGGCCAGCTAGCCACCGTTGGATGTAGAGGATTTGGATGCTGATGGATAAAGTCCCCATGGATCTGGTATGAGTGGCATTGCTTCGCATACTCGAGGCAGTCCTGGATCATCGTGGGACAATAATAACCCATTCTTTTGATTTTCATCTTTATCTTCGGCCCGGCTTGGTGAGAACCACAGAGTCCGTCGTGAGTTTCTTAAAAGACTCTTTTTGCTTCTTCAGGTCCCAGGCATCTTAACCACAGAGAATCAAATGACCTCTTGTATAGAGTGTCATTGACGAAAGCGAAAGACAGAGCTCGTTTCATAAGCTGATGTCTTGAGGACACATCTTCAGGTATTCGACGGGATTTGAAGTAGTCTATGAAGACTTCTCTCCAATCTTCAACCTTCTCTTGGTCTTTTATTTGTAGATTCATTTACTCGGTCGCTCCCTTTTCCTTGGACGGCTCCGGAGATATTTCTGCCGGTGCAAGAACCCGACGGCTTTGTACTACGATTCTTACGTCATCGAGATTCTCGTTGGCCAGTTCTTTAGCGAGTTTAGCCAATGCATCCGCCTTGCTATTTTCCGCACGTGGTATGCTTTCCAAGGTGTAGGAAGGAATTTGAGTCAGCAGCTGCTGTACTCTCTCGCTATACTTTACCAACTCTGGCTTGCACATTTGATAGTCTCCGTTTACTTGACCAACGACCAGTTGAGAGTCTCCGTATATGAGGAGGTTTTCAATTCCCATGTTGATGGCGATCTCAAGACCTGCTATCAAAACTTCATACTCGGCTTCATTGTTTGTCCTCGGCTCTGTTAAGGAGAAGGCAAAGCGCATTATCCCTCCTTGTGAAGTCACGAAGATGAGGCCTACCCCTGATTTGATTATAGGGGTGTTTTGTTGGCGCTTCTTCATGGAGGATGCTCCATCGAAGTAAAGTTCCCATCGGGTGCCATTACCGTCGATCGTATCAAACGCATGCTCGTTTGACAATTCACAATTCAAAGGGGAATCGACAGGTATCGGATGCTCGGCGAGGAAGTCGGCGATAGCTTGGCCTTTCACTGCCTTAAGAGGCTGATAAGTTATTGAGAACTCCATCAAGAGCAAGGCCCATTTAGCGAGCCGTCCCGTCAATATGGATTTTGACATCAAATATTTGAGAGGATCCACCTTCGATATGAGACGGACTTCATGCGCCAATGCATAGTGCCTGAGCTTCGTTATCGCGAAAATCAACGCCAGGCAGTGTTTTTCGATGGGAGAGTAATTGCTTTCTGCCCCCAGTAGAACTCGACTCAAATAGTAGAGGGCTCTCGCCTTCCCTTGGTCGTTCTCTTGTGCCCATAATGCGCCTAAGGAACCTTCAAGGGCGGTTGTATACAGAATGAGAGGCTTTCCTTTGACCAGAGCAGCCAGCACTGGCGGGTTCTGCAGATACTGCTTGATTTCGTCTAGTGTGCCTTGGCATTTGTGATCCCAAAAGAAAGGGGTTCCCTTCTTCATCAGGTGACTGTAAGGGCGGCACTTGCCTGAAAGATTGGCTATAAATCGCCGGATATACGCGAGCTTTCCCTGGAGAGACCGCAGTTGCTTGAGAGTCCTTGGCGGGGGCATCTCCATAATTGCCTTGATCTTTGACGGATCTATCTCGATACCTCGGTGTCGGACGATGAATCCTAGGAATTTGCCCGAGGAAACACCGAACGCACATTTGAGAGGGTTCATCTTCAAGTTGTATTGCCGGAGGCGTTGAAATACGGTCTTTAGATACTCTAGATGTTCCTCGTATGATTTGCTTTTAACTACGAGGTCGTTGATATAGCATTCAACGATTTTATGTATGAGGTCATCGAAGATCTTCGTCATGGCCCTCTGATAGGTGGCACCGGCGTTCTTTAGACCGAAAGGCATCACCTTATAACAGAATATACCCAGAAGGGTCCGAAAAGCGGTGTGCTTCTGGTCCTCGGGATGCATCTTTATCTGGTTATATCCCGACGATCCGTCTATGAAGAAGAAAACCTCGTGAGTGGACGTGTTATCTATCATCAGCTCAGTGACTGGTACTGGGAAGTCGTCTTTCAGGCAGGCTTTATTGAGATCCCGGAAGTCCACGCATATGCGCACTGTCCTATTTTTCTTCATCACCGGGACGACGTTGGCTATCCAGTCAGGATACTGGACCTCTTGGATGAAGCCAGAGTCGATCAGCTTCTTGACCTCGGCGTTAATGCTCATCTCAAGCTCGAGCCGTATTCTTCTCGATGCTTGTTTGATTGGCTTGACGTCCGGGGATATTGCCAGTTTGTGGACAACAATTTCTGGGTCTAGTCCTGGCATCTCGGAATAATTCCATGCGAAGAAATCTTTATGCTGCATAAGCACTTCTTTTAGTGTAGCCACCCTTTCTTCAGACAGCAACTCACCGACGAAAGTCGGCCGCGGGTCAATTGTCGTCCCCAAATCAATTTTCTTGAGCTCATCTGCAGTGGTATGTATTCTATCTTCCAGCTCTTTCGGCGCCGGTGGAAACTCCGAGATCACTTCGTCATCATTGTTTTCGAAGCACCAGGGGAGATTATCCATACCGTCGGGGTATTCTTCTGATAGCGTTATCACGTGGCAGGTACGAGCTCGCTTCCAAGACCGATGTTGATTTGGTTCTACCCTCGTGGATTTGGGTTCATGCTTCTGTGGCGGGGTTACCTTCCAGCTGTTGGATAAAGCGAACCTGCCTTGCTGATATTGATCTTCGACCCAGTTCTTGAAGGTGAAGCAGCCTTCAATAGAATGTCCTATTGCCCTATGATAGGAGCAATAGTCCGGATGAGAGACTTCGCCTGCTTGCTCGGGGTGCTTGGACTCCGGGAGTATAATCTGTTGATGTTTTATAGCGAGATCAAGTATCTTCTTCATCTTGTCTTGGGCAAAAGAGTATACTCGACCCATCTTCTTTATAAGAGATGAATCCGGATTGCCTGGCTCCTGATCGCGTGATTTCTTTGACCCGCTTTGTCGCTGTCGGACGCCTTCCCGTTCTTTGGTTTGTTTCTGCTTCTGCGTTGTGCCTTTCGTACAACGGGTTGTCAGGGAGGGGCACTTTCATCTTTCGCAGCCTGTTGAAGAAGGCGTTGCGTCCTGGATTTCTCGTAGATGGCCATTTCGCGATTATGGTCATCTCGAACCTTTTGACCCACTTCCCTTATAAGCTTGTCCATTTGTTCTTCGAACGACAGACTGGGCATTTTCACGTCGGGAGCTCTTTCTGGTTCAGGGATAGCATCTTCCCACTGAGCATCCCCTTCTTCATCAAAGTCATATATGACGTAGCAGTCGCGTAGTAACTCTCGTTTCTTGGATTGAACATACCCGAGTCCGGTCGTTTCCATCCTCCCATGGGGCAACTTGCTCTGAGTTCCGGGAACATTCCAGATCCTGTCATAGAACTTAGCTTTTCGAGCGGTCTGTTTGAAAGGTACGCCTTAGCGCCTTAACAGCCTTTTTAGTCCGCTCGTGTAATATCTAGGCAAACGGATGGGCTAAAGCCTGTCGAGTGTGGAATCCGCACCGTGCCAGATTTCCTTCTCCACTTTAGTTTCCCCGGATCGGTAGAATAGGATCTCCTTTTCACCTTCTCGCCTGGGAGGGACATAGAACGTCTGCAGCTCTTCCACACTGTAGGTATCAAGCGCGTCTAGTTCTTTATGATGTTTGGGCGGAACCATGGCAACTTGCAGACTTTGCTCTTCATCAGCGAACGTTTGTATTGAAGGCCGAGCAGAGAATATAGCATGGACCTCATCTTCTGAGTCGCTACCAAAGATCAACATAGGAGCGGTCGGTCCTGGCTTGTTGTACTGGGGTAGACCTGAATAAACTATCTCTTCCTCTTCCTCAGTATCACTCCCGAAGACCGGAATGGTGGTGATAGCTTTGTTCTCCGGTTTATGACATCTTTCTGTGTCCTCAAAATCTGGTAAGAAGTATTTTGCATCTTCGTACTTTCAGACTTCGTTCACAGAGAATGGGTTCAACTCCCCCGTCACAGTGTACTCGAGGCCATCTTTAAAATACTTCATACACTGGTGCTGTGTAGAAGGAATAATGTTGTACTCATGTAACCAAGGCCTACCGAGCAAAGCATTGTAGCATGTCTTAGCGTCAATGACGTGAAATTTAATGTCTGTGACAAGCGGCCCGAAGCGCAGCGTCAGTATTACAGACCCGAGGGTCCGTGATGACTGGGAGTCGAACCCGGAGATGGTGATCTTATCACGAGCGAGGTGTTGAACGCTCATGCAGATTTCCTTCAACACTCGCACGTTGAGGAGATTGACGGAAGACCCATTGTCGATCAGAATTTTGCCTATCTTTATACCGTGGCAGTATCCTGAGACATATAGGGGACGGTTGTGCTCATACGTCCCAAGTAGGAGATCTTCGTCGCCGAAGGTGATATCGGCTGCGTGCACTTCTTCTGGCTCGTCCTTCATCCTTTCTTCGGCGAGGAATGCTTGGAATTGCTCAGGCTCTTGCAGTGCCTTGATCAATGAATCTCTTGCTTCTTTTGATAGTAAAAGGGCGTCGAGAATGCTGAGCTATGAGGGTAACTTCCTTAGGTGCGCCAGGACGTTGTAGTCCACCTTACTCTTCTTTGGCGGGTCTTTGGCGATCAGCTCTTTGACGACTTGGTCATCTAGGGCGATATCCTCAGGGACTTTTTCTTTTCCCTTATCTTTTTTATTCATGGGTCCGAGATTCTTTTCGGGCAGCGTACGATTGCGTAGCTGAATGTTTTCGCAGGTCTTCGATTCTTCCTCTTTTCCCGAGGTGGACTCTTTAAAGAGAGGACCAGGAGCTATCTCTTCGTCGGAGTCGCTCCCGAAGGTGAGAACTTGCAATCCCCCGGCATTGACCGCGCGACAGTTGCTGGTAGTTCCTTTATGCTCTTCGGTCGTATTTCTTTACTCCCGGTGAGTTTTGCATTTCATCCGCTTGAAATGCTGCCGGTGAGCAACATATCCCCGCCACCATCTTGTAAAAGCGTTGCACTCTTCGGTGGGGTGCGAAACCTTTTGATGGTATAAGCAGTAGCTAGGATGTGTTTCTGTTTCACCAAGGGCGTTCGCTTCGGAGGGTGGTAGCTTCATCACCATTGATATGGCTTTGGCGAACCTCTTTCTCGTCTTGAACTTATTTTTATCTGCGACAGATGTCCTCTGATTCGGCGGGAATGTCTCGACTCTTTCGTCCAGTCGCCGGCGTTTCGCCTTTTCAAGTATAGCCATCTCACGTTCCCGATTAGCTTTACTTTTCAGAAGAGCTTCATTCAGGAATGCGTCGATTATTTCGTCTGACGGCCCTGGAAGTTCCGGTTCAGGATTTGCCCCCAGTCTCTCGGTGCAAGGAGCTTCTTCATTATCTATCGATGAGTGAGAGATCACATGGCAACTTACTATGTAATCTTCAGATTCATCTGATGAGTCTTCTCCATCATTTTCGTCCTCAAGGACGTGGACGAGGAACTCCTGGAGCGTGATTAGAGTCCGCGCATTCTGGTTATACTCTTCCAGTGCGTCGATCTGTTTCTGAAGGTCCGTGTGCTTGTCGCTAGGCTTCACGGGCTTTTTGGATTTCTTCTTCTTTTTCGAAGATTTCGACGGCTGGGTGTGAACACTTTGGCTATCACCACCAATCTTTGGAGTTGGGCGTGGCTTTAGCATTCCTCCGATGATCTGGGGTTCCAGCGGATTCTTTCACCTGATCGCCGGGCATGTCTGGAGATCATTCAGCATCCTTTTGGTTTTCGTTGAAAGAGCGACTTCCCATGGAGCTTCTTCAACAAAAGAACACGTTTCCCCCGGTGTGTCCATCTTCTTAGGAGTATGCGGTTGTGGTAGGCTCACTTTCCACTTCTCAGATAACGCAAACTTGCCTTGTTGGTACTGATCCTCGATCCATCCCTTAAAGACGAAGCAATCTTCGATTGGATGGCTTACCGTTTGGTGGTAAGGGCAATAATTGGGATTATTCACTTCGCTGGGTTTAAGACATCACGGTCGAGGTTAAGGATATCATAGTCCATGGATTTAAGGACCCCACAGTCCGTAGTAATGTGTGGTTGTCGGGACCTGTCACCTCTCTGACGACGTTGAAGGATTACAACGATAGATATCAGAGGAGTAAAGAGATGTACCCTCGAACCGATGTGAATTGGTTGAAAGAGCAGATGGGCTCAGTTCAATATAAATTGAGAGCTTATGGCCAAAATTGGACTAAGTCCAATTAAAAATGTTTAACATTTTATTTTTTGTTCTGGCTATTAAGCCTTTATTTGGGCTCGGCCCTTTTAATAATGCTAAGCATTGAGTTCTGACATATTTTGTTTTGATCAGAACAAATTGTGTTCTGACAGTGCGCCACGTGGCGCGTTAGGCACTTTGCGCCAGTCAAAGAGCGCATTGCGCTTCTGTCGGGTAGCGCACACGAAGAGGACACGTGTCGCGCTTAGCGCTAAGCGCTAGTTTGTTGGCGCATTGCGCTTTTAATTTATGAACGTATTGCGCTAGTCTGTTGACGCACCAGTGAGTGACATGTGGCGTGCTTGGCGCTGAGCGCCAGCCCATGAGCGCAGTGCTTTGTTTTAGAAGCGCAAATCGCAGATTGTGTCTCTGGTTAACACGTGGCAGGTTTTGGCGCTGAGCGCCGGTCCAATGAATGCAAGGGCGCAATTCATGAGTGCAAGACACTTTTCAATAGCGCAAGGTGCATCTGATCAATTTTAAGATCCAAGAACAAATTTATGTTCTTCAAAGGAGGCTTTTTCCTCAAGATCCAAGAACAAAAGTTCTTGTTTTTATAAAAGTCTCTGCCTTTATAGATCAAAGATCTGTGAATGAAGTAAAAATACTTCTTTTATTATTTTATAATTAGATCTTTGGTCTTTTCTTTTTTATTAAAGACCTTGGTTTTTTTTCAGATCTATGATCTTTTTAGAAAATTGTTCTTCTTTTTACGAGATGGTTTCATCTCTGTTGTTCAAGAACTAGTTCTTTACCTTGAAGATGAAGAAATGATCTTCTTCTTTTTTGTCTAAGAGCTTGCTCTTCTTTCTCTTTGAGTTTTTCTCAAAGTTTGCAGAGGGTTTTCTCTATATGAGACTTGAAGTCTAGGGTCCTTTATATAGGGCCAAATGATTTGTTAAATCAGTTTTAAGAGATTTTTCTCTGATTGATTTGGGAATATTTCCCACCGTTGGATCTTTGATCCTAAGGCTTCTGTTTTACAGAAGATAATCTTCTTATTTTAATAAGATTGAAAAATCTTTCCATAACAGAATTTTAGTTCTGATTAATTAATAATTTATTATTAGTAGATCTTTTGATCTGATGGTGGGGGAATTTTTAATTCCAGCGCTGGCGCACCTGCGTCAACACGTGGCGTGCAGCGCAACTGCGCTAGCGCACCCTGTGTTTGACACGTGGCACGCAGCGCAGAGCGCAGTGCAACTGTCCTAGCGCACCTGTGTTAGACACATGGCGCGCAGCGCAACTGCGCTAGCGCACCCAGGTTTGACACGTGGCACGCAGCGCAGAACGCCGGATCTGAAGCGTTGCTTCAACTTTTAAATTTCGAATTTTGAAACAGAGTTTTGCTTTGATTGGGGGTGCGCTGCTTAGGGCGCAGCGCTCCTGGCGCTGGTGTGTCTGCTTTTGACACGTGGCACGTAGCGCGCGGGATCTGAAGCGTTGCTTCAACTTTTAAATTTTGAAATTCAAAACAGAGCTTTGCTCTGATTGGGGGAAACAGACCTCCCCGTCGGAACAATGCTTCGACCGGAAACAAGTCAACCAATAACCTCCCCGCCGGAACAATACTCCATCTCGGAAACAAGTCATCCAATGACCTCCCCGCTGGAACGATGCTCCGTCTCGGAAACAAGTCAACCAATGATCTCCCCGTCGGAACAATGCTTCGACCCGGAAACAAGTCAACCAATGACCTCCTCGCCGGAACAATGCTCCGTCTTGGAAACAAGTCAACCAATGACCTCCCCGTCAAAACAATGCTTCGACTCGGAAACAAGTCAATCAATGACCTCCCCCCGGAACCATGCTCCGTCTTGAAAAGAAGTCAACCAATGACTTCCCCGCCGGAACCATGCTTTGTCTCGAAAACAAGTCAACCAATGACCTGCCCGTCGGATCAATGCTTCGACTCGAAAACTTGTCAACCAATGGCCTCCCCGCCGGAATCATGCTCCTTCTCAAAATCAAGTCAACCAATAATCTCTCGATTCGTCTCGTAAAAAGAAAACTCTCTTGTGAGATCCTTATGACTCTCAAGAGAAAACGCACTTAGGAGTCCTCACGACCCCTAAGGTGAAATTACACCTACGAGATCCTCTCAACTCATAGGGAGAAACGTCTTTATGAGACCATCACGACTCATAAAGTTGAAAAAGTCTTAGATAGCAGACCTGAACCTGTTTCTTAAGCCATCGCTACCCTACAAGGAGGTCAAGATGGACTGTTATCTACCGTCTATGGGCCACATTTGCTAAAGCAACATGCCAATAACACAGCAAAGAAAAGAAAGCGCCAGCATGAAATGAAATATTTCTTTTATTCATGAATACAAGGTACATTTCATAAAAGAATCAAAATGAATACAAGATATTCCTATTCATAAATGAATACAAAAAATACACAACGACAAAAATGCTTAAGCTGGTGGACGGTGCAGTAGGCTCGTAAGCTCGTTGGTCTTCCGTTGGACCTCGGCCTCAAGCTCCACTATAGCTGCAAGACGAGTCCCCGCTTGAGCCTGTTGAGTCTGATAAGAAGCAAACTGACTTTCGATCTCTCTTTCAGCGACCTTATGAGCTTCAATCATCTCGCGGGAAAAGATAACGGCTTTATCAAGAGCGAGCACCTCAGAGATAGCTTCTTAAAGCACTCGCCAAATTTCGTACGCACGAGTGGTCTTGGTAGTGAGCTGAGCTTGAAGTTCCCCCAAAGCATTCGAGGCTAATTCCCTCTCCGAAAATTTCCGGTTGAGCCTCTTCTCACATTACTGTAGATTGGCGGCGCACCGTTCGATCAACCCCCGCAGGCTCGCCTTTACAGTTAAGAGCTCAGAGGGAAGGCGTATGCACTCAAGGCCATGTAAAAAAGTCTCCACTCGATGACAATACTCAACCCAGATATGCACCAATGTTTCATCATGATAAGTGGGGAGAAAAGGCAAAGAGATGTTGGCTTCGGCAGTAAATTCTTCAGCTGTGATTGAACTACCAGCACGAAGATCTTCAATGAGAGCCGACAAGGAGTGAATACTTTGTTTCGCCATCCTTTCAGACGCACGCCGGGCGTAAGGGCCTGGTGGCATAATGATACGAGACTCTAATGGGGTAAGCGCGGGCAAAGCTGTCGAAATCTATGAACGATCAGTGAGACTTGCAAACACGGAGTAGATAAAACAATGTCAAGGATAAAACCTTACTTACCTACAGTCATGTAAAGGGGATTTGAAAGATCCCTGGGCCCATCGAGGATATCAACTTCATCATCAGCTTCCAGAAATGCAGAGGACATATTGGCATCATTGTAAAATAAATATGAATGATAATCAAATGAAAGGGTCAGATAACACCTACCTTGCCTAGAAGAAAGAACTATGCTTTGCGGAGATATCGCCTGCGGGGCAGCCATCTCAAGCAGACGCTGGAAGGACTTTCTGGGAGATAGATCCACGATGGAAGCCGCCAATTTGCGTAGTTCTGAAAGAAAAGAAAGGTTCAAATAATGGAAAGACTATTAAAACAAAGTATAGAAGACTACCTTCGATGCTCCTCCCGCCTTGAACTGGAGGATAGCAGTTTCGGCAACCTCCTCCGTGCCCTCAGGTACATCACCGGAGACATTTGCTGGTGTGACAGCTTCCAATTGAGGGGCAACGGCCACCACTTCAGGCTCCAATGAAGGGACGGCGGTCTCAACTACCCTTTCCACAATCTCCAAGCCGTCACCAGAAAGATCCATTAGATCTACGGTCGGTAAGGTCACCTCTTCTGGAAGAACAGGCACCGAGGGAACAGAGGCTACCATTGGAAGCTCCACAGCAGGAATAGCAGCTATAAAGATCTCTTCCACACCTGCTGGTGCCTCATCAGAGACATTTATAGAATCCACCGTCAGGACGCGACTTGGGCTCAAATCCTCTGTCGTTGCTGAAGTCCTTGCAAAGTTTTCGCAAAGATAAGAAAATATGAGAGCGATACAAACTATTTGCCAAAAGGAAGATGAGGAAAACATGCATACCGATGCGCCAAGGTGCTTCTAGTATGGCTTTTTCGAGCCGTTGTTCATTTATAAGGAAATGTGCTCGCCGGGCTTCGAAAGCAGATTCATGGCCACCGGTCTTCAGTGCCAGCTCATCTTCGGAAGCGGCTGAGATGGGCTGCTTGAGGGCTATCTCGTTTTCCTGTCGTAGGGGACCCATATGTACCCTCCGTAGTGATGGGGAATCTTCGTAGAATATGACAGGAGGGTAAGGTTTTTTCGGGACACCCACGTTCTCAGTTTCGTCTGGTGAGCGCCTTATAACCTCAGCCAATTGTGCGGCTTTCTCGGTAGACGAACCCGAAAAGAGAAGACCATCATCTGGCTCTTGCATGGATATGAGTTCGTCTTGGTCAACGGCCTCAGATTCGAGCAAGAGGTCGAGCAGACCGGTAACCGTCTTCTTTCTCCTTTTCGAGCCGGAGCATACACTAGAAGAAGAGCGTTTCTTTCCCCTCAGCGCCTTGACACGACGCTGCCCATCCTCACCTTCCGCATCACCCTTCAATGGTGTCGCTGCCGGCGCTTTCCCAGGAACTTCCGCTTCCGCTCTGGCACGCACGGGCATACCAGCGGTATGAGGAACTGGTCTGACTTCGGCGGTTTTTGGAATAACTACCGAACCGCTGTCCCTTAAAAGAAGGCGAACGACTGACCGCGGTCGCAACGGAGGACTGGTAATTTGGGTTGGAGTTAGACTTCTATACTCGAAAAGTATCCACTTTTCCTTGGCAATGACAGGACCGACCCGATGGCGATACCAACCCGCGAAAGACCCCACAGACCTTGGGAGATAGTCGGGCTCTGAGATCATGAAGAGAGAGTCAGTGTTCAGCCACATAAAGTGATGGATGAAGTCACGAACGACTCCCAGAGACAAGGTGGGCTCAACAAAAAATGCCTCGAAGGGAACACCCTGGTTATAGCCCAACTGCCGAGCAAAGCGGTGCGGATTATACCGCATGAAAAGAGACGTATCATTCCGACAGAACACCAAGTAGCCCGGCCTAATCGAGTATAGGTATATAATCTCCTTAGGCTTTAAAGATGACGCTCCACCTTTCGACAGATCAAACAGCTGCTGGATAGGCCCCGCAGGAGTAGAAAGAACTCGATCACTAAACACCATCTCGCCCACATTTGCGTATTGATTGAGCAGTACACGTAAGGCCCCTAGCTGAGTCGGATCGGGAGCTGAAACATCCACTAATCTCATAACCCGTGGGAATGTGTAGGAATCATAAAAAGCTGGCCGTCGATGTGCTGCAAATGCCCCCAGCACATGCATTTCAATCCACGATGTGAAATAATGGAGGGGGAAATTCACAACGTCTACACCTGGAGTCGAAGTGTTAGCTGCAAAACTTAACCCATGATAGAGGTGCGAGAATCCCGCGATACTAACGGCTAACCTTTGCCCCTTCAGCTATGCGATGAGCAGGGTAGAAGACGGAGTCTCTCATAAAACGTCGGTGTGTCGGTAGCGAAAACCAACTGAGCCAGAGGCTAATGAAGCCGATGAAAAAGGTTTCTTCGTCTATGCTGGGGGCCGCAACCGCATTAAAGGGCACGGCCGACGTGGTCGGAATGTAAAACTGCGGCAAGTCTTCTTCTTTGGCCGATAGTTTGTCTAGCCCAAACCCAAAAAGGTCATCGATGTTCGCAAACTTTGGAGCCTCCTTGGATAGAGCGTCTCCCCGGATAAAGCAGGCAATAAAGCTCTCAAAAGTGACGCCCTGCCTCTCTGACTTTGCAAACAATTTGTCAAAAATACCCAGAGCCTTGATTAGACTGGGGTGCTTATGACGCACGGCATTTTCGATCGTCAGGCCGTCAAGCGTAGCTAGCACGGTGGAGAATACATATTCATCAGGAGGCAGCAACTCTTCATAATGCTCTCTCCTGATTGGCAATCCAGAGATTTTGCGAAATTCCTCCAACGAGATAGATACCTCGCGATCCCCTAACACAAAGGTGTTGGTAGGGAGATTCCACTGGTTTAAGAAGGCTTTGATCCACCAGATGTGAGGAGACTGATAATGGAATAGCGACGCATATACCGCTTGATATAGCCCAACCTTCTATAACCTTGCGCGGTGGGCGGAAAGAATGTATCGAGCACAAATAAGATAGCCCACTGGGTGCCGAGGGGTAACGCCTACTTTATAAACTTTCCCCCAAGGTCGAGCCTTGCCTTGAAAAATGCGACGCCCTAGAATGTCTATAGCCGGCAAGGGATGGTTGGGTATCCCAGTTGTAGAGGATTCAAGCCGAATCGCAAGAGTCCGATTAGTCGCCTCCACTACATAAGCGGCCTATAGGCGTTCCATTGACAATATAGAGCGAAGAGGTTCCGCTGGCTCTTCGCAAGTAAAACTTCGGCGATCCCGGATGATATGGTCGTACCAAACACCCCATAAGAGCAGACTCATCCGGTCTTGGTCGTGAGACCTGATCATCGCCGTAACTTCCTCATCCGATGGCGATTGCGAAAAAGCGGCGTCCGAGCGAGTATAAGGGAAATAGGGAAGAGAAGCCATTGTTCCTGAAATAAGGGAAAGAAAAACCATTAGTGAAACCCATGTATGTATGTATGTATGTATGTATGTGTATATATATATATGTATGTATATATATATGTATGTATATATATATATGTGTGTGTGTGTGTGTGTGTGTGTGTATGTATATATATATATATATATGTATGTATGTATATGTATATGTATGTATGTATATATGTATGTATGTATGTATAATAACAAAAGGAAACGACAAGATGTCTGTTTTGCAGGACCACTGCCTACAAAACACATGGACCCCACAAAATCAATATGGCGGCTCATCAATGATGAAACAGGACAATCATTGTGAGAATCAAAAAGGATTCTCATTAAGCAGACATTGGAGTTGAACAACTCTTGAAAAAAAAAACAAGTCCTGTTAAGGCACCCAGCAAGTTCAAATTTGTGCAAATAAGGATAAAACCCTATGAAAAAAATTCAAGAACACCGGAGAATGAAATTCCTGAAGGGCCCTCTTGATTTTTCAGAGCTAAGCTCTTCGGTGAGGAATTAAATTCCTTTCATGTGATGGAATTAAATTCCAGAAACCCCCATGATGAGGAAATGAAAAATAAAAAGGCCATGAATCCTTAAAGATCAGAGGGGAATGCCCAAGACATTAAGGTCTACTATTCAAAGATCACGTTTTTGGATCCCTAAGCAGATGGGTTTCAGAAGAAATCAAAACTCTTATGGTGGATATAAAATCCAGAAATTTTTGTTAAAAAGGGTTTCTCCGATGTTCAAGATCTTTACCTAAAAAGGGGTTTCTTTTTCCAACAGAGTTTAATTCTGAAAGTGCAATGGCAGAGAACTAAGCTCTGAAGAGGAGAATTAAATTCTCAAATAAAACAAAGAAGGAAGAAGATGAAAGAAACAGTGCCTGCCTAAACACCAAACCCTCCCATTTATAAAACGTGACAAGGGCGGTTCACCTACCCGTTCCCCTAGATAATCCAACAGCTGTAAAGGTGACAGCGTTGCACTCACGTGCAAGCCACGTGAGAACAACGCTGTGGGGGCATTTGTTCTCTTATGAAAAATGAATAATAAATAAAAAGCAATGGGAAAGTTCCCCAAATGGAGCATCACATGCCCACACATGATGCGCCTTGGAGCTAAGATTATAGGCATTGCGCTTAACAAATATGACTGAAACCGAGCCTCACGTGCAAGCACATGAGCATCTATATACAAAGTATATAGGCGCCTTTCTAAAACAAATAACTGGCCAGAAAAACTCACGTGTCAGCACGTGATGCTGTTTGTTGGGGTTAACTTCATGGAGTCACGTGCTGCACGTGAAGGTTTCTAATGCCTTCTGAGCCGATAGAATTAAATTATAAATAAAGGAATCAAAGCCCTATTTGAAAAATATTTCGTTAGATCTTTCCAAATAAGAAATATTACGTTATGTAAAACAGAGCACCGTTGGATTAAAGATCCAATGGTGATTAAAAATCACCAAATTACAGAATAAACTCTGCATGGGAAAATATTTTCTCAATCTTGTTAAAACCAAGAAAAATATCTTCTATAAAACAGAAGGCCTGGGATCAAAGATCCAACGGTGGATAAAATCCCCAAATCAATTAAAGATCTCTCAATGAGCTATTTCCTTAACCAAATCAACAAACTTGCCTCCACTATATAAAGGACCCAAGACTTCAAGTATGAGGGGGATACAGAGAGAGAAACCCCCTGGGAATCTAAAAAAGAAAAGAGAATTTAATTCTCTACAGAGAAAAAGATCTCCTCAAAAAGGAAAAGAAACCCTAGGTAAGAGAAGGAACAAAACACAGAGAATGTCTTACCTCTTCTTCGCCTCCACAAAACTTTAACTCTTCTAAAAAGAACTTAGTTCTTCCTCTGGTCGAGATCCGCAGAAGCAGATCTCCCCACAAGTTGAGAATTTAATTCTCATCGAGAAGATTCTGTTATGTAGATTCAAACCTAAGGGAAAGAACTAAGTTCAAAGAATTTAATTCTTATAAGAACATATAGGAATTTAATTCCTCTAATAAAACTAGGGTTTAACCCTATAAAAGAATTTAATTCTTATAAAACAATGGGCTTGAAAGTCTCAAAACTTAAGATCTTCATACACGTAAAAAGATTAGAACCCAACATGATAATGGCAGATCACGTGCTCCCACATGAGCACCCTTGATGAACAAAAGAGAACAACTGAGATCAGGTTACATGTCTCCACGTGACTCCCGAACAAGCACTTATACAGAAAGGGTATAAACCCAAAGACAGTTCCTATTTTGGGGCGCCTCACGTGATCCCATGTGACCCCCTAAAAGTGCTTAGCACTTTCAAAAGGAAAAGGGGAATAAACCCATGACAGTTCCCATTTTAGAGCGTCTCACGTGATCCCACATGACCCCCTATTAGTGCTTAGCATTTTCAAAAAAAAAAGGGGAATTGTAGGGTGTTTTTCGTCACCCTATTGAGATGGGAATACGCGCGCGCTTGTCAGGCGCATTACAGATTCCCCCTGCCTAGGGTAGGCTGGTGTTTTTTAGGAGGGACAGTGTTGTGAAATGTGTATGTATCTATACATATATATACATGTATATATATAAAAAAAGGGAAAAAGCGTCCAAAGGACGCGTGGAGCCAGCGCCTTGAGCGCTGGGCGCTTAGGTGCTGTGCGCTTAGACGCTAGCGCGCCACCTGTTCGACACGTGGGCGCTTGAGCGCAAGCGCGCCACGTGTCGGCACGTGGGCGCTTGGCACTCGAGCACTGGGCGCTCGAGCGCTAGCGCACCACGTGTTGGCACGTGGGCGCCGGGCGCTTGAGCGCAAGGCGCTCGGGCGCCGGTAAGAAAAAGGGGCTTTTAGCCCCAGAAACTCCCGAAAGAGAAATTAGAGTGGAGTTGAACTCCTAAGATATTTTGAAGCTGGTGAAGGGCTTCTTCTTTTGAGCCCTAGCTCTTCCTCAAAGTGGGGTTTCTGGAGATGGGCCTCCTTCTTCTTCCTTTGTTGGCCGGATCTTGAAGATCCAGAAATATGAGATTTTAAAAATCTCTCCTTTTTGATATCTGATGGAAGATTTGCCCTTTATGGGTTTTGTGGTGGAAAATTACTTAGTTTTGGAAAAGAAAGAGTAAAACTCTTGATTTAATTTAAAAGAAGTGAGAAGGTTTAGAACCTTGGAGAAGGAGCAGGAGGCACAAAGAACCCTAGTTTTTGGGGGATTGAAAAACTATATGCTTTATTCATCATCACGTTTCCTTATATAGGCTTACATATTTACATATAGCCCCTTGGGCTTTACAAAATGGCATTTGTCCATCCCATGGCTCATGTGCCATTTCTTTTTGCACATAAGCCATGGGTGTTCCCGCCAAAAATTTCTGCGCAAAAGAGTCCAAGGTATCAAATGGCAGCGATACACTTAAGAAAATGCGAACCAGTATTTTCCGAGCTGTATTTTGACAAACTCCGAAATGAGAAACAGCTAAATTCTGATGGTATTGAAAGCATCTTAAAAAGACCTTCGATTTGATATATTATGGGTTTCATAATTCATCCGGGATCAAAAGTTATGAGCAAATGTCTATGCACATGTGATCTAAGGAAGAAGATGCGAACCGGTATTTTCCGAGCTGTATTTTGACAAACTCCGGAACGAGAAATGGCTAAATTATGATGATATTGAAAGCATCTCGAAAAGACCTTCGATTTGATATATTATGGGCCTCATAATTCATCCGAGATCAAAAGTTATGAGCAAATGTGTTATGCACGTGTAATCTAAAGTAATGCTCTACTACATGGGGAATGCATTTTTTAATCCCACATCGGGAAAAAGGAGAGATGGCTTCTCTACCACTCCCATATAAATAAGAGGGGATATCTCTTAGAAAGGGTAGAGTTAAATTCTCAAAGGATTCAATACTCAAAAGAGCTTAGTTCTCCAAAGGAGCTTAGTTCTCCAAGATAGGAGCATGCTCTTCCCCATAATGCGCATACGCGCAAGCGCCATGTGCGCTACGTGCAACGCACGTGTGCCCGCCATGCGGCACCACGTGCAACACACGTATGCACCACATGAGAACATTTAATAATATTAAAAGGAGTTTGTTCTCCATATATAGAAGCCCTGCATCTCCTCATAATGCGCATGTGCGCTACGTGCAACGCACGTGTGCTCGCCATGCGGCACCACGTGCAACGCACGTGCGCACCATATGAGAACATTTAATAATATTAAAAGGAGCCTGTTCTCCATATATAGAATCCCTGCTTCTCCTCATAATGCGTATGTGCGCTACGTGCAACGCACGTGTGCTTGCCACGCGCGCACCACGTGCAACGCACGTGCGCACCACATGAGAACATTTAATAATATTAAAAGGAGCCTATTCTCCATATATAAAAGCCCTGCTTCTCCTCATAATGCGCATGTGCGCCACGTGCAACGCACGTGTGCCCGCCACGCGCGCACCACGTGCAACGCACGTGCGCACCACATGAGAATATTCAATTAAAAGGAGACTCGTTCTCCATAGGAGCTTGCTCCCCCCCATAATGCGCAAGATCCATGTGCGCTACATGCAAATATGAGCGCCCAACACGTGCGACGTACGTGCGCCCAACACGTGCGACGCACGTGCGCGAACGCAAAGAAGCCTTTTTCAGCAACGAGAAGCTTAAGTCCAGCCTGTTCTTCCCCCCTAATGAGTGAGACATGGTTCAAAGGGTACATCGCTCCACACCTTCGATATATGGCACTGTAATCTCTCAGTGTCGTCGGAGAGGTGGTGGGTCCCAACGACCAATGATCTTTCTTTCTAAAATAAAAAAAAAGAAGAAGAAGAGAGAACATTGACAGAGAAACAGAGAAAGAATTCAGAGAACTCCTAAAAAGAAAGTTTGAGAAGAAATCAGAAAGAAAAGAAGGTAAACCTTTGAAAAGAAGAATTTCTTCTGAAAAGATCAATGATCTAATAACAAGATCAAGATCTTAAAATAAAAAGAAAAGATCAAATAATAAGAATAAAATAAGAAGTAATATACTTCTTTATTAGATCATTTGATCTACACAAAGGCATTGCCTTTTGATGAACCACTGGTTCTGGAATCTTAAAAGGATTCTTTTCTTGAATCCAAAATTGGATCAAGATATTAAAACAGTGCCTTGCACTTGTAAATCTGTACTGTTGCGCTCTTGGGTTGGCGCAAGCCACAAGAGAGCGCCACGTGTCAGCTCCAGAACAACTTGCGCTATGCGCTTTTAAAATAGAGCATTGCTCTCTGAAATTGGTGCAACTCACCAGAGCACGCCACGTGTCAGCAGCACAGCGCACTGCGCTAACTGCGCTTGCGCTCACCAGAGCGTGACACGTGTCACCTCCACATGCACTTGCGCTCATTAATTAGCGCAAAGCGCCAGACAAATGCACTGCATTGTTTACTGAAGGGGCCAGGCCCAAGTCAAAAAGGCTCAGTAGGCCAAAATAAATTGCAATGCAATAAAAGGGGCAGAGCCCAAATAAAATTGATGCTCTACATCATTTATAAAAGGGCAGAGCCCAAACAAAATAAAACGCAATAAAATGGCAGAGCCCAAACAAAATTGATGCTCTGCATCATTTATAAAAGGGCAGAGCCCAAACAAAATAAGAAATGCAGTCATTATTAAACAGGGGCAAAGCCCTAGCACAGGCCTAATAGGCCAAAGACAAATAAGATGTTAGACATTTCTAAACTGGACTTAGCCCAATCATGGCCATAAGTCCTCAAATTAAATTGACTGAGCACAGCTGCTCTCTTAAATCAATTTACATCCGGTTCGAGGGTACATCTCCGAACTTCTCTGACTCCTATCGTTGTAATCCTTCAACGACGTCAGAGAGGTGACAGGTCCCAACAACCACACATCAACACGGACTGTGGGGTCCTTAAACTCATGGACTTATGCGTCCTTAAACCAAGATACGGATTGTGGGGTCCTTAAACCCGCGGACTTATACGTCCTTAAACTAACGGACTAATGCGTCCTTAAACACACCCATATGGACTGTGGGGTCCTTAAACCCATGGACTTATGCGTCCTTAAACTACCAATAGACCACAATGTCCTTAAACTACCAATAGACCGCAATGTCCCTAAACTACCTATGGACCACTACGTCCCTAAACTGGAACAATAGAGCCCCCAAACGCTCTTTTGTTGGATCTAAACGATCCCGTTTAAGTTGATCTTAGCCTCAAATATGGCTAACATATCCTTAAACATTCAAACAGACTTTAGTCCCAAATTGGACTATAAGACCCCCAATCAACTTTGGTTCAAGGGTACATCTCCGAACTCCTCTGACACATGTCGTTGTAATCCTTCAACGTCGTCAGAGAGGTGACGGGTCCCGACGGCCATATATTAAATGGACCACCATGTCCCTAAACTGGAAATGGATCTAGACGATCTCGTTAAGTAGATCTTAGTCTGGAAATTAGACTAACGTATCCTTAACAAACGTTTAAGTTGATCTTAGCCTCAAATATGGCAAACATATCCTTAAACCAAAACCCAAAACCCAAATCTAAGAAAGCACGGATTTGGACTTAATCCACGTCCTACGGGCGACGAAATAAGTAGTCTCCGTATACAATCCATGGGCAACCACAAAGAAAACAAACACCCATGACACGAAGTGAAATTCGGGAGAAGGAGAAAGTTGTTACCGCGATGCGGTAGCGTAATTAACTGCAGGGGCTTACGTCTGCAGGGAAGAGCGTCCCCACAATCAAAAATCCCTCAAGCGAGGGGGAATCTGACGAAGTCTGCTATATCGGCCGCATCCGTCTAAACCTCCGATACACGGTGCCGTAAATCAACTTGGCATCTTCGGAGAGGTGGACAGATAAAACCAAATAGCATCTGCCTCGAATCTCAGGCAAGACGTCTCTCGCGTCGTGGCCGCCATTCGGAGGGAAACAATGGGCTTTACAAAAATTTGGCTTTATGCCCATTTTGCATACATTCATACATAAAAATTATTTATTATATGATCTATATTTTGGCATGGAGGAGGCTGGCCGCAGGCTCGACTTGGGCATGAGCCCGCTTGACCTGGGCTTGGGCCCACCTGGCTTGGGGTTGACCTTGACCTTGACTCAGTCAACCGGGGGTGAAAATTTTGACCCCAACAAAGTGCCCCCCATCAATAAATGCACACCGCACATTTGAGTTGTGTGCATGAAATTAATGGATCTTGAAGCAGAACTTCGAGGTGGAACATCATTCCGGGGGCGGAGCATCATCCCGGGGAGCATGATTCCCGGGGATCGGAGCATCATTCTGATTCACGGAGCATAATTCCAAGGATCGGAGGAGATCGGAGCATCATTCCGTAGCGCGGAGCATAATTCCAAGGATCGGAGCATCATTCCGAGGGGCGGAGCTTGATTCCAGAGATCGGAGTATCATTCCGAAGGGCGGAGCATGATTCCAAGGATCGGAGGAGATCGGAGCATCATTCTGAAGCGCGGAGCATCATTCCAAGGATCGGAGCATCATTCCGAAGGGCGGAGCATGATTCCAGAGATCGGAGCATCATTTCGAAGGGCGGAGCGTGATTCCAAGGATCGGAGGATCATTCCGAAGAGCGGAGCATGATTCCAGGGGATCGGAGTATCATTCCGAAGGGCGGAGCATGATTCCAGGGATCGGAGCATGATTCCAAGGTTCGGAGCATCATTCCGAAGCGCGGAACATAATTCCAAGGATCGGAGCATCATTCCGAAGGGCGGAGCATGATTCCAGAGATCGGAGCATCATTCCGAAGGGCGGAGCATGATTCCAGGGATCGGAGCATCATTCCGAAGAGCGGAGCATGATTCCAGGGGATCGGAGCATCATTCCGAAGGGTGGAGCATGATTCCAGAGATCGGAGCATCATTCCAATGAGCGAAGCATCATTCCAAGGATCAAAGCATCATTCCGAAGAGCGGAGCATGATTCCAGGGATCGGAGCATAATTCCGATGAGCATAACTTCGGGGATCGGAGCATAATTCCGAGGACCGGAGCATCATTCCGAAGAGCGGAGCATGATTCCAAGGATCGGAGCATCATTCCGATGAGCGGAGCATGATTCCAAGGATCGGAGCATCATTCCGATGAGCGGAGCATGATTCCAAGGATCGGAGCATCATTCCAAGGATCGGAGCATTTTTCCGACAGGGAAGGCAGATACGCCGAGGCGAAGCATGATTTCGACACGGTATACACTCTGAGACGAAGCATGATTCCGGCGCAGAGCTTGTTGGCAGACTTGATTCCAAGACGAAGCATAATTTCGACAAGGAAGGCAGATACCCCGAGGCGAAGCTTGATTTCAACGCGGGGGACATATTCTGAGACGAAGCATGATTCTGACGTAGAGCTTGCTGGTTGACTTGATTCCGAGGCGGAGCATAATTACGACGAAGAGGTCGTTGGTTGATTCCGAGCCGAAGCATAATTCCGACAGGGAAGGCAGATACACCGAGGCGAAGCTTGATTTCGACACGGGGTACACTCTGAGACGGAGCATGGCTCCGACACAGAGCTGATTGGTTGATTTGATTCCAAGGCGAAGCATAATTCCGACAGGGAAGGCAGATACACCGAGACGAAGCTTGATTTCGACGCGGGGTACACTCTGAGACGAAGTATGATTCCGACGTAGAGCTGGTTAGTTGATTTGATTCCGAGGAGGAGCATAATTCCGGCAGGGAAGGTAGATATCCCGAGGCGAAGCATGATTTCGACACGGGGTAAATTCTGGGACGGAGCATGATTCCGCCGTAGAGGTTGTTAGTTTGATTTGATTTGGGTTGACATCAGCATCGCTACACTGGAATATGGTACCAGGAGCGAATCATCATTTGCCATGAGAGGATTTGGGCATTTGTTTTGTCGGCATCTACATTGCTGCACTGGAATAATGCCAGGAGCAACTCATCATTTGCCCCGGGAGGATTTGGGAATTGGTTTTTGCTTGGCATCAGTATCGCTACACTGGAATATGGTACCAGGAGCAAATCATCATTTGCACTTGTTTATCAGGAAGCGATGGCTTAGGAGACAGGTTTTAGGTTCCTATCACCTAAGACTTTTCAATTTTGTGAGCCGTAAGGGTCTCACAAAACATTTTCTCCCTACGGGTCGTAAGGACCCCGTAAGTGTATTTTCTCCTTAGGACTCGTGGGGACTCCTAAGTGTGTTGCTCATTTGTGAGTCGTAAGGATCTCACGCGGGTATTTTCTCCTCACAAAGTCGAGAGGACTTTGTGAGTGCATTTCATCTTTTTTTTACGAGTTTGCGCTCTTTCGGGTTTTCACAAACTCGCCGGCAGTCCTGCTGTTTTTACTCACGGAGCCCTTTCGGGTTTTCATCCGTGCCCATTTTGCTTGTGGACATACCTTTTTTTTTTGAATCTTCACCGCCAGTGGGTCTTTTAATGTGGTCTCACCGGTAGGACTTAGGAGGGATTGGGATTGTTTTACGCCCGTGGATTGTATACGGTTTTGCAGGATGTATGATCCAGACCGTAGGGCCGAAAAAATTTCGGGACTTTGTCAGCGTCTGCATCGCTGCACTGGAATATGATACCAGGAGCGACTCATCATTCGCCGTTAGGGTATGGGATTTGGAATTTGGTTGGCGTCTGCATCGCTGCACTGGAATATGGTACCTGGAGCGACTCATCATTCGCCATTTAGGGATTGGAATTTGGTTGGCGTCTGAATCGCTGCACTGGAATATGGTACCAGGAGTGACTCATCATTCGCCATTTAGGGATTGGGATTTGGAATTTGGTTGGCGTCTGCATCGCTACACCGGAATATGGTACCAGGAGCGACTCATCATTCGCCACTTGGGGATTGGGAGCGATGGCTTAGGAGACAGGTTTAGATCCCAATCGCCTAAGGCTTTTCAATTTTATGGGCCGTGAGGATCCCATAAAAGCATTTCTCCCTATGAGTCGTAAGGATCCCGCAGGTGTATTTTCTCCTTGGGAGTCGTGAGGACTCCTAAGTGTGTTTTTCCTTTATGAGTCGTAAGGAGCCCACAAAGGTTTGTTCTCCTCATGTATCATGAGGACACATGAGTGGGTCTTCTCAATGGAGCATAATTCCAAAGGCGGAGACCAGCCGCGTAACTGGTGATTGTGGTGGGGCATGGGTATGACGAGAATTAGTTGAGCCCGTGGATTGTATACGGCAGTCAATTTGGGGACTGGCCGTAGGGCTGGGAGAATTTTGGAAATTTGAATTTTTGTTGGCGTCTGCATCGGTGCACTGGAATATGGTACCAGGAGCGACTCATCATTCGCCTTTGTTTTGTTTGGTTTTTTTGTTTTTGTTTTACCGCGATTGCTCTATCATTTCAGCTTTTCTTATCGTGAAGGTCGCGATTGCCCTATTATTTCGGCTATTTATTCGCGGTTGCCCTATCATTTCGGATTTATTTTTCATCTTTATTTTACTCGCTGATTTTTATTGCGAGTTGCCCCATCATTTTGGCTTTTCTTTTTTTTTTTCTCTTTTTATTTACACATTTTTTTTATTTACATATATATATAATTTTTTTACATTCCCAGTTTAACGACTTAGAGATCGTTTATTCCCAGTTTAATGACGTGGTTGTAGGGTGTTTTTCGTCACCCCATTGAGATGGGAATACGCGCGTGCTTGTCAGGCGTACTACAGATTCCCCCTGTCTAGGGTAGGAGGGTTTAATGATTGTGGGGATCCGAATCTCCGGCGGCCGCGGACTAAACTGCCGTTAATTACCCCTCGTCTTTGGAGCGAGGGAACCTCCGATTGACGGGTTAAACTGGTCATGCGAACTCAATGTGCAGTGTGCGTGTGTTGTGTTTTGAAAGGGGGGTTTTGGATATATCGGGAGCCACGCAGAGTTTTTACGCGGGTCCCGCTACCCGGATAGCGGGCTGGGGGTCAAGGGGGTTAGCAGCCTCCTTGCGGGGTGCGGGGCAGCGCCCCGTTAGAATTTTTTTTCTAACAGGGACAGTGTCGTGGTGTATGTGTGTGTGCACACATGTATGCATATGTGTATATATATATATATATATGTATATGTATATATGTATATATATATATAAAAGAAAGAGGGGGAAAAAGCATCCAAAGGATGCGTGGGGTCAGCGCCTTGGGCGCTGTGCGCCCAGGTGCTGTGCGCTCAGACGCTAGAATGCCACGTGTCGGCACGTGGGCGCTCTGCGCTTTACCACAGGGCGCTGTAGCGCAACCGCGCCACGTGTCGGCACGTGGGCGCTTTGTGCTTCAGCGCCTGACGCTCGAGCGCAAGTGCGCCACGTGTCGGCCTGGGGGCGATTTGCGCCAGAGCGCTGTGCGCTTGAGCACAAGCGCGCCACGTGTCGGCACTGGGACGACTTGGACTCGAGAGCTTGCGTTTGAGTGCAAGCGTGCCACGTGTCGGCACTGGGGCGACTTGCGCTCGAGCGCTTGCGCATGAGTACAAGCGCGCCACGTGTCGGCACATGGGCGCTTTACTCTCGAGCGCAGGGCACTGTTGTGCAAGCGTGCCACGTGTCGGCACGTGGGCGCTTTGCGCTTGAGCGCTGAACGCTTGAGCGCAAGCGCGCTACGTGTCGGCATGTGGGCGCTCTGCGCTTGAACGCCGGCGAGGAAAAGAGGCTTTTAGCCTAAAAAGATTCTCGGAAGAGAAATCAGAGAGGAGTTGGACTCCTGAGTGTGTATTTTGTTTTGGGGTTTAGTGAAAGGGGTTCTTCTTCTTCCTCCTCTGTTAGCTGGATCTTGAAGATCAAGAGATGTGAGGTCTCAAAATCTTTCCTTTTGGGGATCTAAAGACAGATCCAAGTTCCCCTTTGTGGGTTTGGTGGTGAAAAACTATTTTGTTTTTGAAAAAAAAGAGTAAAACTCTTGATTTAATTCAGAAGTAAGAAGAAGGTTTGAGACCTTCAGAAAAGGGAAAGAAATACCAACCCTAGGTTTTTTTGAGAGGATGAAAGTATTATTGCTTTATTCATCATCATTTTGCCTTATATAGGCTTACATATTTACATATAGCCCCTTGGGCTTCACAAAATGGCATTTTTCCTATCCCATGGCTCATGTGCCATTTCATTTTTGCACATAAGCCATGGGCTTACAAAATATTGGCTTTATGCCCATTTTGCATACATTCACGTATAAATAATTACATAAAAATTATTTATTACATGATCTATATTTTGGCATAGAGGAGGCTGGCCGCGAGCTCGACTTGGGCATGGGGCCGCTTGACCTAGGCTTGGGCCCACCTGGCTTGGGGTTGACCTTGACTTTGACTCGGTCAACCGGGGGTGCAAATTTGGACCCCAACAAAGTGCCCCCTATCAATAATTGCACACCACACATTTGAGTTGTGTGCATGAAATTGATGGATCTTGAAGCTGAACTTCGAGGTGGAATATCATTCCGGGGGCGGAGCATCATCCCGGGGAGCATGATTCCCGGGGATCGGAGCATCATTCTGATTCGCAGAGCATAATTCCAAGGATCAGGGAAGATCGGAGCATCATTCCGAAGTGCGGAGCATAATTCCAAGGATCGGAGCATCATTCCGAAGGGCGAAGCATGATTCCAGGGGTTCGGAGCATCATTCCGAAGAGCGGAGCATGATTCCAGGGGTTCGGAGCATCATTCTGAAGGGCGGAGCATGATTCCAGGGGTTCGGAGCATCATTCTGAAGGGCGGAGCATGATTCCAAGGGTCGGAGCATCATTCCGAAGAGCGGAGCATGATTCCAGGGGTTCAGAGCATCATTCCGAAGGGTGGAGCATGATTCCAAGGGTCGGAGCATCATTCCGAAGAGCGAAGCATGATTCCAGGGATCAGAGCATCATTCCGATGAGCGGAGCATAATTCCAGGATTCAGAGCATCATTCCGAAGAGCGGAGCATGATTCCAAGGATCGGAGCATCATTCCGATGAGCGGAGCATAATTCCAGGATTCGGAGCATCATTCCGATTTGTGGAGCATGATTCCAGGGTCCGGAGCATCATTCCGATGAGCGGAGCATAATTCCAGGATTCGGAGCATCATTCCAAAGAGCGGAGCATGATTCCAAGGATCAGAGCATCATTCCGATGAGCGGAGCATAATTCCAGGATTCGAAGCATCATTCCGATTTGCGGAGCATGATTCCAGAGTTCGGAGCATCCTTCCGAAGAGCGGAGCATGATTCCAGGATTCGGAGCATCATTCCGAAGGGCGGAGCATAATTCCAGAGACCGGAGCATCGTTCCGAAGGGCGGAGCATAATTCCAAGGTTCGGAGCATCGTTCCGAAGGGCGGAGCATGATTCCAGAGTTCGGAGCATCTTTCCGAAGAGCGGAGCATGATTCCAGGGTTCGGAGCATCGTTCCGAAGGGCGGAGCATGATTCCAGAGTTCGGAGCATCTTTCCGAAGAGCAGAGCATAATTCCAGGGATCGGAGCATCATTCTGATGAGCGGAGCATCATTCCAGGGATCGGAGCATGATTCCGAAAAGCGGCAGACATTCTGACCGAAGCATGATTTCGATGCAGAGGTAGATTCTTAGGCGAAGTATAATTCCGACAAGGAAGGCAAATATTCCGAGACGAAGCATTGATTTCGACACAGGGTATATTCTGAGACGGAGCATGATTCCGGCGCAGAGCTTGTTGGCTGACTTGATTCCGAGACAAAGCATAATTTCGACTGGGAAGGCAGGTACACCGAGGCGAAGCATCATTTCGACACGGGGTGCATTCTGAGATGAAGTATAATTCCAACGCAGAGCTTGCTGGTTGACTTGATTCCGAGGCCGAGCATAATTCCGGCAGGAAAGGTAGATATCCCGAGGCGAAGCATGATTTCGACACGGGGTAAATTCTAGGTCGGAGCATGATTCCGCCGCAGAGGTTGTTAGTTTGATTTGATTTAGGTTGACATCAGCATCGCTACACTGGAATATGGTACCAGGAGCGAATCATCATTTGTCATGAGAGGATTTGGGGATTGTTTTTTTTTTGTTTGGCATCAGCATCGCTACACTGGAATATGGTACCAGGAGCGAATCATCATTTGCGTGAGAGGATTTGGGGATTGGTTTTTTTTGTTTGGCATCAGCATCGCTACACTGGAATATGGTACCGGGAGCGAATCATCATTTGCGTTTGCTTATTAGGAAACGATGGCTTAGGAGACAGGTTTAGATCCCTATCACCTAAGACTTTTCAATTTTGTGAGCCGTAAGGGTCTCACAAAGCATTTTCTCCTTACGGGTCGTAAGGATCCCGTAAGTGTATTTTCTCCTTGGGAGTCGTGGGGACTCCCAAGTGTGTTGCTCCTTTGTGAGTCGTAAGGATCTCACGCGAGAATTTTCTCCTCACAAAGTCGAGAGAACCTTGTGAGTGCATTTCATCTCTTTCTCACGAGTTTGCGCCCTTTCGGGTTTTCACAAACTCGCCGGCAGTCCTGCTGTTTTTACTCACGGAGCCCTTTCGGGTTTTCATCCATGCCCATTTTGCTTGTGGACATACCTTTTTTTAATTTTTATTTTATTATTTTTTTTGGAAAGATTGGGATTGTTTTACGCCCGTGAATTGTATACGGTTTTGCAGGATGTATGATCCAGACCGTAGGGCCATAAAAAATTTTGGGACTTTGTTGGCGTCTGCATCGCTGCACTGGAATATGGTACCAGGAGCGACTCATCATTCGCCATTGGACTATGGGATTTGGAATTTGGTTGGCGTCTGCATCGCTACACTGGAATATGGTACCAGGAGCGACTCATCATTCGCCATTTGGGGGTATGGGATTTGGAATTTGGTTGGCGTCTGCATCGCTGAACTGGAATTTGGTACCATGAGCGACTCATCATTCGCCGTTTGGGATATGGGATTTGGAATTTGGTTGGCGTCTGCATCGCTACACTGGAATATGGTACCAGGAGCGACTCATCATTCGCCATTGTTTTGTTTGTTTGTTTTTGTTTTGTTTTTTTTACCACGATTGCTCTATCATTTCAGCTTTTCTTATCGCGAAGATCGCGATTGCCCCATCATTTCGGCTTTATTTTCATCTTTATTTTACTCACTGATTTTTATTGCGAGTTGCCCCCATCATTTCGGCTTTATTTTCATTTTCATTTTTACTCGCTGATTTTTATTACGAGCTGCCCCATCATTTCGGCTTTATTTTCATTTTTATTTTTACTCGCTGATTTTTATTGCGAGTTGCCCCATCATTTCGGCGTTTTATTATTATTGTTTTATTTACGCATTTTTTGTTTATTTACATATACAATTTTTTTACATTCTCAGTTTAACGACTTAGAGGTCGATTGTTCCCAGTTTAATGACGTGGTGGTCGATTGTTTTTAGAGAAAGGCAGATGTCTGAGAGAATCAGTTTCACGAAGAACTTCGGTCTCCGTTTGTATGAAATTGGCGGTCGCAGCTGGACTGTTTGTTAACACGCCTTTAGACAGTTCTATCTCTCCTGCCTTATATTGCTTTTCGACCCAATCTTAGAAGATGAAGCAGTCCTCAATGGCATGACCTATCACTCTGTGATAGGGGCAGTATTTGGGGTCGTCGGTCCTATTCGCTTCCTGCGGTCTTTTTGACTCTGGCAGTTGTAGACCGTTCTTCAGGGCGTCTTTGAATATTTTACGGATTTTGTCCCTTTTGAAGGAATAGACCTTATCCAGCTTCTCTTTCAGTGGAGATTCTCCCCCCTCTCCGAACATTGGCTTCCGAGGCTGGTTGGCGCTAGGCCCGCTCATCCCTTGCTTATTTCGGTTAGCCGAAGTGTTGAAAGATTCAGAATCATCGGAGTTTCCGCCTTTGCAATTATCGTCCTTTCGGTTTCTTCAGGACCTATTGTTATTTTGGGAATCCGAGAAGGACTCCTATTTTGAGCGCTCCAGCATCTGAACTTTCCTGGTCAGCTCTTGGAATGTTTTGAGACCCGCGGTGCATAGAAACGGGGCCATTTAATTGTTGAGATTTCTGACGAGGAGACTGACAGATTGGTCGTGCTCTATCAGCGGTTCGCATTTGACGGAGAGATTGCACCATCGGGTTATAAAATCCGTGCTGCTTTCGTTGTTCTTGGGCTTGGTCCTTATGAGCTCGGCAATGGTGATCTTATCGCTGACGCTCATGAATCTTTGTCGAAACAAAGATTCCATTTGGACGAAAGTGGTAACGGAGCCATCCGGTATGCTCGCGTACCAGTCAAAAGCAACATCGGTCAAGCTATTAACGAACTGGCGGAGGAGAAGCGCATCATTGCCCCTAGTATTCCCGCATGAGGCTTTGAAGTGGGCGATGTGTTGATTCGCATTTCCCGTCCCATCGAATCTTCCGAATTTGGGGATGACATAGCCGCTAGGAAATTCTACCAGATCATACTGAGCAGGATATGGTCTCCCACTACTGCTGATATCTTTTTGCGCTTCGGCTTCGGCCACCAGTGTTTTGACTTTGCTGGCAACCAAATCCAAGATTTGATCTTGAGTTAGCGGGCTACTGTCATCAGTAGCCAAGACATTTTCTGATATAGGATGCGATTGACTTTCATGCGGTCCGCCCACCTTTGGATTTGAGGGAATAGGCACCGACTGTCTCGGGACAACATTTCCCGGTTCATGAGCAGAGCCCTGTGCTTGATTGGGCGGCTGAGAGGCAAGTTGGCCCGTAAGCCTTAAGAAGACATTTGTCAAGTTGTCGATCTTTGAGTAGAGCTTGGCCATCTCCTTGTCTTTGCTTCTGAGTTGTTTTCGGAGCTCTTGGAGAAGTTGTTGCTCCGCATTCTTAGGCTGGAAAGTTGGCTCATCTTCGCTTTCCGAGCCCGACTCCTCATGGACCGAAGGGTCTTTCCACCTATCATCCTCATCGAGAAGGTTTTCATCACCCTGCAGGGGCGGCTGTTCTTGGGAAGCGGCAACCACATTCAAGCCAGATTGGATTTGAGATGTGGTGGCCCCGTCCTTGCTCTTGCTGCGCGTGCCCACCATGTAGACAGTGTGGACCACATACCCAGCCATTTCCCCATCTTCGTCGGGGTAACCCTGTTCTTCGAACCTTATGAGGTTCAGCCGAGCAAGAGCCCTAGCCCTTTTGTTGGCTCTGTATCTGAGCCTTTTCTGCCTTAACTTTTCAATTTTAAGGGCTCGGCGGGCAACCATTTCCTGGGAAGCCACCGTGAGTCGATTAGCGGGGAGCTTAGAGAAAACACCCGATCGAGCAGTTGTCGGGGGCACCGCCAGAGCTTGCTCGAGAGGCCCTGTTGCTTTGTTGGTATTGATGGCCTTGCCCCCAGCTGGGGCTAGAGAGAATCGTTCAAACACCGATTTGCGTTTGAGTTGGGGCGCCTTCGAGACCACCACATTTGGCCTCTTGCCTTTCGAGACCAGTTTGTCTGTCACCGGGGCTTGAGGAGCTGGGATGGCTCCAACTGGCATGAACATAATAGAGCCAAATGGTAGCAGCGGTCCTCCCATTGTCGCCCGAGACTCGCCGGAAGGACCGTCCTGGAGTCTATCTTCATCGTGTAGGAGATGGGAGCTGAGTTCATCTTTGGAGACATTGTTGAAAGGTGATTGCTTGAAAACCTGCATGAAAAAACATTATTTCAGTATAAATATAGGTATGTATATTGACTGAGTTCGCATGAATGCTTAACCCGAAATATGGGAGGAGAGATTTGTCCCACCGGGCGTGCCAGAATCTGTAGGGTGTTTTTCGTCACCCCATTTAGAAATTTTTTTCTAACAGGGACAGTATTGTGGTGTATGTGTGTGTGTGCACATATATATGCATATGTGTGTATATATATATATATGTATATGTATATATGTATATATATATATAAAAGAAAGAGGGGGAAAAGGCATCCAAAGGATGCGTGGGGTCAGCGCCTTGGGCGCTGTGCGCCCAGGTGCTGTGCGCTCAGGCGCTAGCGTGCCACGTGTCGGCACGTGGGCGCTCTGCGCTTGAACACAGGGCGCTGTAGCGCAATGGCGCCACATGTCGGCACGTGGGCGCTTCGCGCTTCAGCGCCTGACGCTCGAGCGCAAGTGCGCCACGTGTCGGCACGGGGGCGACTTGCGCTGGAGCGCTGGGCGCTTGAGCGCAAGTGTGCCACGTATCGGCCTGGGGGCGACTTGCGCCAGAGCGCTGTGCGCTTGAGCGCAAGCGCGCCACATGTCGGCACTGGGGCGCTTTGCGCTCGAGCGCAGGGCGCTGTTGTACAAGCGCGCCACGTGTCGGCACGTGGGCGTTTTGCGCTTGAGCGCTGAGCGCTTGAGCGCAAGCGCGCCACGTGTCGGCACGTGGGCGCTCTGCGCTTGAACGCCGACGAGGAAAAGAGGCTTTTAGCCTAAAAAGATTCTCGGAAGAGAAATCAGAGAGGAGTTGGACTCCTGAGTGTTTTTTTTGGGGGGTATAGTGAAAGGGGTTCTTCTTCTTCCTCCTCTGTTAGCTGGATCTTGAAGATCAAGAGATGTGAGATCTCAAAATCTCTCCTTTTTGGGATCTAAAGACAGATCCAAGTTCCCCTTTGAGGGTTTGGTGGTAAAAAACTATTTTGTTTTTGAAAAGGAAGAGTAAAACTCTTGATTTAATTCAGAAGTAAGAAGAAGGTTTGAGACCTTCAAAAAAGGGAAAGAAATACAAATCCTAGGTTTTTTTGAGAGGATGAAAGTATTATTGCTTTATTCATCATCATTTTGCCTTATATAGGCCTACATATTTACATATAGCCCCTTGGGCTTCACAAAATGGCATTTTGCCTATCCTATGGCTCATGTGCCATTTCATTTTTGCACATAAGCCATGGACTTACAAAATATTGGCTTTATGCCCATTTTGCATACATTCATATATAAAATATTACATAAAAATTATTTATTACCTGATCTATATTTTGGCATGGAGGAGGCTGGCCGCGGGCTCGACTTGGGCATGGGCCCGCTTGACCTGGGCTTGGGCCCACCTGGCTTGGGGTTGACCTTGATTTTGACTCGGTTAACCGGGGGTGAAAATTTTGACCCCAACAGTGGTGGTCGACTGTTCCCAGTTTAATGACGTGGTGGTCGATTGTTTTCATAGAAAGGCAGATGCCTGAGAGAATCAGTTTCACGAAGAACTTCGGTTTCCGTTTGTATAAAATTAGTGGTCACAGCTGGACTGTTTGTTAACACGCCTTTAGACAGTTCTATCTCTTCTGTCTTGTATTGCTTTTCGACCCAATCTTTGAAGACGAAGCAGTCCTCAATGGCATGACTTATCACTCTGTGATATGGGCAGTATTTGGGGTCGTCGGTCATATTTGCTTCCTGCGGTCTTTTTGACTCTGGCAAGTGTAGACCGTTCTTCAGGGTGTCTTTAAATATTTTACGGATTTTGTCCCTTCTGAAGGAATAGACCTTATCCAGCTTCTCTTTCAGTGGAGATTCTACTCCCTCTCCGAATACGGGCTTCCGAGGCTGGTTGGCACTAGGCCCGCTCACCCCTCGCTTATTTCGGTTAGCCAAAGTGTTGAAAGATTCAGAATCGTCAGGATTTCCGCAATTGCGATTATCGTCTTTTCGGTTTCTCCAGGACCTATTGTTATTTTGGGAATCCGAGGAGGACTCCTACTTTGAGCGCTCCAGCATCTGAACTTTCCTGGTCAGCTCTTGGAATGTTTTGAGACCCGCGGTGCATAGAAACGGGGCCATCCAATTGTTGAGATTTCCGACAAGGAGTCTGACAGATTGGTCCTGCTCTATCGGCGGTTCACATTTGACGGAGAGATTGTGCCATCAGGTTATAAAATCCGTGCTGCTTTCGTTGTTCTTTGACTTGGTCCTTACGAGCTAGGCAATGGTGATCTTATCGCTAACGCTCATGAACCTCTGCCGAAATAGAGACTCCATTTGGACGAAAGTTGTGACGGAGCCATCCGGTATGCTCACGTACCAGTCGAAAGCAACATCGGCCAAGCTATTAACGAACTGGCGGAGGAAAAGCGCATCATTGCCCCCAGTATTCCCGCATGAGGCTTTAAAGTGGGCGATGTGCTGATTCACATTTCCCGTCCCATCAAATCTTCCGAATTTAGGGATGACATAGCCGCTAGGAAATTCTACCAGATCATACTGAGCAGGATATGGTCTCCCACTGCTGCTGATATCTTTTTGCGCTTCGGCTTCGGCTACCAATGTTTTGACTTTGGTTGCAACTAAATCCATGATTTGATCTTGAGTTAGCGGGCTACTGTCATCGATAGCCAAGAAATTTCCTAAGATAGGATGCGACTGGCTTTCGTGCGGTCCGTCCACCTTTAGATTTGAGGGAAGAGGCGTCGGCTATCCCGGGACATCGTTTCCCGGTTCATGAGCAGAGCCCTGCGCTTGATTGGGCGGCTGAGAGGCAAGTTGGGCCGTAAGACGTAAGACGACATTTGTCAAGTCGTCGATCTTTGAGTAGAGCTTGGCCATCTCCTTGTCTTTGCTTCTGAGCTGTTTTCGAAGCTCTTGGAGAAGTTGCTGCTCTGCGGTCTTAAGATGGAAAGTTGGCTCATCTTCGTTTTCCGAGCCCGACTCCTCATGAATTGAGGGCTCTCTCTTCCTATCAGCCTCACTGGGAGGATTTTATCACTCTCCGGAGGATGCTGGTCTTAAGAAGTGACAGCTATATTCACACCAGGTTGGATTTGAGATGCGGTGGCCCCATCCTTGCTTTTGCTGCCAAGGTTGTCGCTGGGACGCGTGCCCACCATGTAGATGGTGTGGATAACACATTCAGCCATCTTTTTGCACTTCGGCTTCGGCTACCAATGTTTTGACTTTGTTGGCAACCAAATCCATGATTTGCTCTTGAGTTAGCGGGCTACTGTCATCGATAGCCAAGAAATTTCCTAAGATAGGATGCGACTGGCTTTCGTGCGGTCCGTCCACCTTTGGATTTGAGGGAAGAGGCGTCGGTTGTCTCGGGACACCGTTTCCCGGTTCATGAGCAGAGCCCTGCGCTTGATTGGGTGGCTGAGAGGCAAGTTGGGCCGTAAGGCGTAAGACTACATTTGTCAAGTCGTCGATCTTTGAGTAGAGCTTGGCCATCTCCTTGTCTTTGCTTCTGAGCTGTTTTCGAAGCTCTTGGAAAAGTTGCTGCTCTGCGGTCTTAAGATGGAAAGTTGGCTCATCTTCGCTTTCCGAGCCCGACTCCTCATGAATTGAGGGCTCTCTCTTCCTATCAGCCTCGCTGGGAGGATTTTCATCACCCTCCAGAGGATGCTGGTCTTAAGAAGTGACAGCTATATTCACACCAGGTTGGATTTGAGATGTGGTGGCCCCATCCTTGCTTTTGCTGCGAAGGTTGTCGCTGGGACGTATGCCCACCATGTAGACGGTGTGGATAACACATTCAGCCATCCCCTCATCTTTGGCGGGGTAACACTATTCCTCGAACCTCATGAGGTTCAGCCTAGCAGGCGCCCTAGCCCTTTTGTTGGCTCTATATCTGAGCCTTTTCTGTCTTAGCTTCTCAATTTCAAGGGCTTGGCGGGCAGCCGTTTCCTGGGAAGCCACCGTGAGTCGATTAGCGGGGAGCTTAGAGAAGACACCCGATCGAGCAGTTGTCAGGGGCACCGCCGGAGCTTGCTCGAGATGCCTTGTTGCTTTGTTGGTGTTGATGGCCTTGCCCCCAGCCGGGGTCAAGGAGAGCCGCTCAAACACCGACTTGCGTTTGAGTTGGGGCGTCTTCGAGACCACCACATTTGGCCTCTTGCCTTTCGAGACCGGTTTGTCTGTCAATGGGGCTTGAGGAGCTAGGATGGCGTTAGCTGACACGAACAGAATAGAGCCAAATGGTAGCGGCGGCTCCTCCCATTGTCGCCCGAGACTGGCCGGAAGGACCGTCCTGGAGTCTATCTTCATCGTGTAGGAGACGGAAGCCGTGCTGAGAGCTGAGCTTATATTTGGAGACATCGTTGAGAAGTGATTGCTTGTAAACCTGCATGAAAGGGCATTATTTTAGTATAAATATCGATATGTATATTAATTGAGTTCGCATGAATGCTTAACCCGAAATATGGGAGGAGAGATAGGTCCCACCGGGCGTGCCAGAATCTGTAGGATGTTTTTCGTCACCCCATTGAGATGAGAATACGCGCCCGCTTGTCAGGCGCATTATAGATTCCCCTTGCCTAGGGTAGGCTGGGGTTTATTGATTATGGGGATCCGAATCTCCGGCAGCCGCGGACTAAGCTGCCGTTAATTACCTCTCGCCTTTTGGGGCGAGAGAACCTCCGATTAACGGGTTAAACTGGTCATGCGAACTCAACGTGTAGTGTTGTGTTTTGAAGTGGTTTTGGATATATCGGGGGCCCCGCGGAGTTTTTACGGGGGTCCCGCTACCCGGATAGCGGGCTGGGGGTCAAGAGGGCTAGCAGCCCCCTTACGGGGTGCGGGGCAGCGCCCCAGCCCAAAATATTTTGGGAGGGACAATGTTGTGAAGTGTGTGTGTATCTATAAATATATATACATGTATATATATATAAAAAAGGGAAAAAGCGCCCAAAGGACGCGTTGAGCCAGCACCTTGAGCGCTGGGCGCTTAGACGCTAGCGCACCACGTGTCGACACGTGGGCGCTTGGTGCTTGAACGCTAGCGCGCCATGTGTCGGCACATGGGCGCTTGGCGCTTGAGCGCTGGGCGCTCGAGCGCTAGGGCGCCACGTGTCGGCACGTGGGCGCTGGGCGCTTGAGCGCAAGGCGCTCGGGCGCCTGCAAGAAAAAAGGGGCTTTTAGCCCCAGAAACTCCCGAAAGAGAAATTAGAGTGGAGTTGAACTCCTAAGATGTTTTGAAGCTGGTGAAGGGCTTCTTCTTTTGAGCCCTAGCTCTTTCCCAAAGTGGGGTTTCTGTAGATGGGCCACCTTCTTCTTCCTTTGTTGGCCGGATCTTGAAGATCAGGAAATATGAGATTTTAAAAATCTCTCCTTTTTGAGATCTGATGGGAGATCTGAGTTCCCCTTTATGGGTTTTGTGGTGGAAAGCTACTTAGTTTTGGAAAAGAAAGAGTAAAACTCTTGATTTAATTCAAAAAAAGTGAGAAGGTTTAGAACCTTGGAGAATGAGCAGGAGGCACAATGAACCCTAGTTTTTGGGGGAATGAAAAAGTATATGCTTTATTCATCATCATGTTGCCTTATATAGGCTTACATATTTACATATAGCCCCTTGGGCTTTACAAAATGGCATTTGCCCATCCCATGGCTCATGTGCCATTTCTTTTTGCACATAAGCCATGGGCTTTACAAAAATTTGGCTTTATGCCCATTTTGCATACATTCATGCATAAAAAAAATACATAAAAATTATTTATTATATGATCTATATTTTGGCATGGAGGAGGCTGGCCGCAGGCTCGACTTGGGCATAGGCCCGCTTGACCTGGGCTTGGGCCCACCTGACTTGGGGTTGACCTTGACTTTGACTCGGTCAACTGGGGGTGCAAATTTTGACCCCAACAGGAATAAACCCAAGATAGTTCCTATGTTGGGGCGCCTCACGTGATCCCACATGACCCCCAATAGGGCTTAGCATTTATAAAAGGAACAAAGGAATAAAGCCAAAGAAGCAGCGCCAACTTTCAAGCGCCTCACGTGCCACTCGCGAGCGTCCCAAATTTTAGTGTTTAACACTGCTTTAAGGCCGCACGTTGGAGCATGTGAGCGCTGAGCATATACTAGTGGTTAACACCATGAGAGACCAACATTATCCAACCTTATACCAAATCTCCCGAGGCCAATCAATCGAGCCCCTCATGCTCAGTCCCAAATATAGCTAATGAGCTCCTAACAGATGGCATCTAAAATGATGTTTATCTCATCCCTCTTCAGTCTGGACATTGGTTCAAGGGTACATCTCTCCACACCTCTGATATATGTCGTTGTAATTCTTTAACGTCTTCAGAGAAGTAGCGGGTCCCGACAATCAATAACTATTTGGTGCATTTCTAAACTCATGGATACATCCCAGTAGACCGCAATGTCCTTAAACTAAACCCTCACCTAAAAAAGGGTGATCTGTGGACCGTAACGTTTTTAAACTAGTTGTGGACCGCAACGTTCTTAAACTAAGCCCCCATACCAAAAATGGTAATCTATGGACCGTAACGTCCCTAAACTAAAACGATAGAGCCCAAATGCTCTTTCGTTGGATCAAAAATGACTCCGAACCACGGTTGAGCAGATCTTAATTCAATATCGGATTAACGTATCCTTAACAAATATTTAAGTTGATCTTAATCTCAAACAAGATTAACGATCCTTGAATCAACCCAAACCCAAATCTAAGAAAATACGGATTTGGACTAATCCACACCCTACGGGCGACAACACAAATTAGTCTCCGTATACAATCTACGGGCAACCAAAAATAAAACAAACACACATGACACGAAGTGACCTTCTGGAGCAGCAGAAAGTGGTTACCGCGATGCGGTAACATAATTAACTGCAGGGGTTTGCGCCTGCAGGGAAAAGCGTCCCTGCAATCAAAACCTCCTCACAACAAGGGGGAATTTGACGAAGTCTGCTACAACGGCTGCATCTATCCAAACCTTCGATACACGGTGCCATAAATTAGCTTGGTATTTTCGGAGAGGTGGACAGATAAAACCAAATAGTATCTGCCCCTAAATTCAGGCAAGATGACCTACGCGGTTTCGTCTCTGTTTTCGGTGGTAAACAAAGCCTTGTATCATGCTTGAGAAATAATCCATCGAAATTAGTATCTTTGAGATAACGAAGGACACGCTTGAGAGAAGCCCAATAAATGTTGTTGGGGTTAAAAATTACACCCCGGTTGACCAAGTCAAAGTCAACCCCAAGTGAGCGGGTCCAAGCCTAAGTCAAGTGGGCCCATGCCCAAGTCGAGCCCCGCGGCCGACCTCTTCCATGCTAAAATAAAAATCATGTAATAAATAATTTTGATATAATTTTTATGAATAAATGTAAGAAAAACGGGTATAAAACCAAACTTTTGTAAAGCCCATGGCTCATGTGCAAAAGAAATGAGCACATGAGGCATGAGTTGTGCAAAATGTCATTTTGTAAAGACCAAGGGCTATGTGTAAATTTGTAAGCCTATATAAGACAACATGATGATAAAATGAAGAACAATAATTGATTCCCCAAAAAAATTAGGGTTTTTGTGCCTCCTTCTCCTTCCCAAGGTTTTAAAGTTTCTTCTTTTTTCCGAATTTAATCAAAAGTTTAACTCTTCCTTTTCCAAAAAGAAATATATTTTCACCATAAAACCCTTGAAGGGGAACTCAGATCTCCCATCAAATCTCTAAATGAGGAGATTTTGAAGTCTCACCCTCCTTTCCTCCAAGATCCATCCAACAGAGAGTAGGAAGAAGGAGGCTCATCTCCAAAAATCCCACTTTGGGAAAAATCCAAGACTCAAGAGAAGATCTAGGGCTCAAGAGAGAAGAAAGGGGTCCCCTTTGATCACCTTCGAAGATCTTTGGGGAGTTCAACTGCAAGACCCAAATCCTCAAAGGAGTTTAACTCCTAATCCAGATATTTAAGGAGTTTAACTCCTAATCTAGATTTTTTAGGAGTTTAACTCCAAATCTAAATCTTTTAGAGTTTAACTCCACTCAAAATCTTTTGGGAGTTTAACTCTATAAAGATAAAAATCCTCCCTTTTTCTGGAAGTTTCCAAAATCCCTCGGAGTTTAACTTTTAATCCTGGGGCTAAGTCTTCTCTTTTTTTCCTGCAGGCGCCATGCACCGGGCGCTTGAGGCGTCGGCGTCCAGCGCCCAGCGCCCACGTGCCTCGTATGTGGCCCGTAGACGTCCAGCGCCCACGCGCCCAGCATGCGTCCTTAGGACGCTCCTTGTCCCTTAAACTCTGCGAGGCCCCCGTAAACTCTACGAGGCCCCCGATATATCCAAAACCCTTCAAAAGACAACACACGCACACGACACATTGAGTTTGCATGACCAGTTTGACCCGTCAATCGGAGGTTCTCTCGCTTCAAAAGTGAGGGGTAATTAACGGCTGCTTAGTCCGCGACTGCCGGAGATTCGGATCCCCATAATCAATAAACCCGGCCTATCCTGAGCAGGGGGATTTGTATACGCCTGACAAGCAACGTGTATTCCCATCTCAATGGGGTGACGAAAAACACCCTACAAACATGAATAGGGTTGTGCATATATTGAGACAACTTATTGATCAAGTGGGCAATGTCCGGGCCAGTTAAAGAAAGAGATTGTAATCCACCAACAAGTTGTTGATAAGGAGCGGGATCAACATGTGCACTACCATCAACCAGTTGGAAAGGAGTCGAGGTATTCAATGGTGTAACCACTTCTTTAGCGCCAACCATGTTGAATTTCTTTAGCAAGTCTTGAATATACTTATGTTGAGACAAAAAGAGTCTATGTGTGGTGGGTATCACTTCTATGCCCAAGAAGAAAATCTGTTCGCCAACTTTTGAAGGAAATGGTTGAGAAATATTGAGTTGTTCCTGGTCAAGATGATATCATCAACATAAACTAATACATCGATAATGATATCATCCTTCTTGAAAATAAATAGCGAGGAGTCTGGGATTGAATTAACAAATCCAACATTTGAAAGAACATTGCTCAACTCACGATACCATGCACGAGGGGCTTCTTTGAGGCCGTAGATAGCTTTTCGTAGCTTGCACACATGTGAGGGATTGCTGGAATGAATAAAGCCGGGTGGTTGAGTCATATAGACGTCATCCTCAAGAGTGCTCTGCAAGAATGCATTGTTGACATCAATTTGTCGTAAGGGCCACCCATTAGCATCTGCCACACAAAGAACCACACAAATTGTTGTGGGCTTCACAACAGGATTGAATGTGTCATGATAATCTAGTCCGGGGCGCTGATGAAAGCCTTTGGCACAAGTCTAGCCTTGTATCGATCGATAGTGCTATCCGACTTCCGTTTGATGCAAAAAACCCACTTGCACCCAACAATATTCTGAGATGGTTTTGTCGGAACCAGATCCCATATTCCATTATTAAGAAGAGCGGTAAATTCAGCAGACATGGCTTCACAAGTCGGTTCCATAGGAGATTGAATTGGGTGTTTGAGTGTGGTAGAATTCATGTACTTAGGATTGGGTTTGAATATTTGGTTTTGGGATTTTATGATGATACGAGTATCAGGAATTGGTAGTGGATTTGTGAGGGTGATGTCAGGATTTGTTTGTTGCATTGGTAGGGTGGGCTTAGTGGTGATTAGAGTTGCTGTTATTGGAGAAGACCTATTTTGAGATGCGGCTGCTGCAGAGGGGGGAATACTTGTCTGTTGCTCATTATTTCGATTGGAATCAAATGACCAGTCGATAGGAACCAAAAAAACAATTCGGAGAAGTAACACCGGAGAATAGATTATCAGATGACCAATTGGAAAAACTATTTTCTTGAACATGAGAAGTAGCAGTACTAATAGTAGCAAAAGGAAAAATGTCCTCATCAAACTTAACATGTTGAGAGTGAAAAACCTTGCGTGTTTGTGGATCAAAACACTTGTAAGCACTTTGAGTGTTGGAATAGCCAAGAAAGATGCATGGTCTCGATTTTGGAGACAACTTATTGGCAGCATATGGTCATAACCAAGGAAAATATCGACATCCAAGGACTTTGAGATTGTGGTAGTCCGGAGAAACTTGGAACAGGGCTTGTAGTGGTGTTTGGAAGTTAAGTAAGGGAGTTGGCATTCAGTTAATCAAAAAAACAGCCACCTGAAAAGCATAGCACCAAAAACATAGAGGCACCGAAGCTTGATGAAGTAGAGTTAAGCTAGTTTCAAAAATATGGCGATGACGGCGTTCAGCCGAGCCATTGTGTTCGGATGTGTGAGGTGGAGAAGTGAGGTGAAAAATGCCATAACTGCTGAGGAAAGAAGCAAGTTTTAGATATTCATCCCCATTATTTGAGAATAAGGTGACAATTTTAGTGCTGAAAACGTTTTCCACCAATGCTTTATATTTAGGAAAAATGTTCGACACATATCACTTTTTTTCCATGGGATATAACCAAACATATTTAGTGAAATGATCCACAAACACAAGATAATATCGAAAGCCTTCAATTGAAATAACCGGTGCTAGACCCCAAATATCGGTATAAATTAATTCTAATGTCTTGGGACTAACAAGGGAGTTTTTTGAAAATGGGAGTTTATGACCTTCATTGCACAAGCATGAATTACAAGACAAATGGTCAGGAAATTTAGAATGAGGTAATAAGCGATTAGAGGAGAGAATGGCATGCAAAATTTTAAGAGAAAGATGGCCTAGACACTGATGCCAAGCTGCTGACGGAGAATGGGTTGTAGAACTTATTCCCACATTTGCAACACATAGATGGGACAACTTTTGAGCAGGAATGAGCAATTTGTAGACATCATCTTCGTTCTCCCCTCGCAGAAGAGCCGCCCTCGTGCTTAGGTCCTTCACCTGTACATGCAAAGGAAAGAATTCAATAGAGACATGATTGTCTTTGCATAATTTGGCAACTGAAATTAAATTATTTTTAAAAGAAGGAACATGCAACACATTATTGAGTGTAAATGACTTAGATTTGGAAGTAAGAGTTGTAGAACCGATATGTGAGATCTTCAAACCTGACCCATCGTCGATTAGCACCTCGTCTGGACCACCATAATCAGAATTGTAAATCCTCAGTTCCATATATATATTTTTCCAGAATTTTCCAGAATTTTTCCAGAACTTTCCAGAATTGGGAAGTAAGAGTTGCATATTTTTTATTGTTTTATTTATTAATTTTTCTAATCCCAAACCCTAAACTACCCGACCCGACATTATCCGACCCGACCCGAACCCCCCACTTCTTCTTCTACTCTTTCTCTTTCTTTTCCCGCCACATCCCCAACGACTCCCCCTTATCGTGCTCGACCCCGACCCGACCCTCGTCGACGCCGCCCCTCCTCGCCAATGACCCCCGCAATCTCCGCAGCCACCTCCTCCTCCATCACCTCTCGTTTTCTCTCTTTCCCCCTCCAATGAGCCCTAGGCAGTGCACCCCAATCAGAGCAAAGCTTTGTTTTCAAAATTCAAAATTTAAAAAGTTGAAGCAACGCTTCAGATCCAGCGCTCTGCGCTGCGTGCCACGTGTCTAACACAGGTGCGCTAGCGCAGTTGCGCTGCGCTCTGCGCTCGCGCCACGTGGCTAACACAGGTGCGCTAGCGCAGTTGCGCTGCGCTCTGCACTGCGCGCCACGTGGCTAACACAGGTGCGTCAGTGTTGGAATTAAAATTCCCACCGTTAGATCAAAGAATCTAATAATAATGATAAATCATTAATTAACCAGAAATAAATTCTGTTAAGGAAAGATTCCTCAAAATCTTTCCAAACAACAAAATTGTGCTTTAAGCACCGCTGGATCAATGATCCAATGGTAAGTAATGAATTACCAAAAACAGAACAAATTCTGCATGGAAAGATTTCTCAATCTTATTAAAAACAAGAAGATTATCTTCTGTCAAACAGGAGCCTTAGGATCAAAGATCCAACGGTGGGAAATATTCCCTAATCAATCAAGAGAAAGATCTCTCAAAACTGATTTAACAAATCATTTTTCCCTATATATAGGACCCTAGACTTCAAGTCAAAAAGATGGAGAAAATACAGAAGAAGAGAGAGAGAAACCCTCTGCCAAAAAAAAAGAGCGAGTTCTTAAGAAAAGAAGAGTTTTCTTCATACACAAGGTAAAAAAGAATTATATTCTTGAAAAACAGAGATGAAAACATCTCATAAAAGAATAACCCTCTTCTAAAAAGATCACAGATCTGAAAAAAGACCAAGGTCTTTAATAATAAGATCAAAAGATCTAATTATAATATATATATATATATATATATATATATATATATAAGAAGTATTTTATTTCATCCACAGATCTTTGATTTATAAAGGTAAAGCCTTTTACCAAAACAAGAACTTTTGTTCTTTGATCTTGAGGCAAAGCCTCCTTAGAAGAACATAAAGTTGTTCTGTGATCTTCAAAATCGACCAGATGCGCTTTGCGCTATTGAAAAGTGCCTTGCACTCATGAACTGCGCCCTTGCGCTCATTGGACCGGCGCATAGCGCCAAAACCTGCCACGTGTCAACCATAGATACGATCTACGCTTTGCGCTCCTGAAAACAGCACACTGCGCTCTTGGGTTAGCGTTCAACGCCAAGCACGCCACGTGTCACTCACTGGCACACCCACAAACTAGCGCAGCGCGCTAACAAACTAGCGCTTAGCGCTAAGCGTGACACGTGTCCTCCTCGTGTGCGCTAATCGACAGAAGCGCAATGCGCTCTTTGACTGGCGCAAAGCGCCTAGTGCGCCACGTGGCGCGCTGTCAGAACACATATTGTTCTGATAAATGCTATGTATCCAATACAAGACAAAAATGTCAGAGCCCAATACTTGGCATTATTAAAAGGGCAGAGCCCAAATAAAGGCCTAACAGGCAGAACAAAAAATAAAATGTTAAACATTTTTAACTGGACTTAGCCCAATTCTAGCCATAAGTTCTCAATTTAAATTGAACTGAACTCATCTGTTCTTCCAATCAATTTACACCTGGTTCGTGGGTACATCTCTTCACTGCTCTGATATCTGTTGTTGTAATTCCTCAACGTCGTCAGAGAGGTGACGGGTCCCGACAACCACACATTACTACGGACTGTAGGGTCCTTAAACTCATGGACTATGATGTCATTAACCTTGACCGCGACGTCTTAAAACTAACGTCGGACTGTGGAGTCTTTAAATCCACGGACTATGATGTCCTTAACCTTGACTGTGACGTCTTAAAACTAACGTCGGACTGTGGATTCCTTAAATCCACGGACTATGATGTCCTTAACCTCGACCGAGATGTCTTAAAACTAACAACGGACTGTGGAGTCCTTAAATCCACGGACTATGATGTCCTTAACCTCGACCGAGATGTCTTAAAACTAACAACGGACTGTGAGGTCCTTAAATACACGGACTATGATGTCCTTAACCTTGACCGCGATGTCTTAAAACTAACATCGGACTGTGAGGTCCTTAAACTCATGGACTATGATGTCCTTAACCTCGACCGTGATGTCTTAAAACTAACACCGGACTGTAAGGTCCTTAAACTCACGGACTATGATATCCTTAACCTCGACCGCGATGTCTTAAAACTAACAATGGACCGTAATGTCCTTAAACTAATTATCGACCGCAAACTAAACAATAGAGCCCAATTGCTCTCTTGTTGGATCTAACCGATCCCGTTAAGTTGATCTTAGTCTAAAATTAGACTAACGTATCCTTAACAAATGTTTAAGTTGATCTTAGTCCCAAATGAGGCTAATGTATCCTTAAACATGACCCCCAAACCCAAATCTAAGAAGATACGGATTTGGACTAATCCACGTCCTACGGGCGACAACATAAATTAGTCTCCGTATACAATCCATGGGCAACCAAACACAAAACTAACACCCACGACACGAAGTGACCATATGGAGAAGGAGAAAGTTGTTGCCGCATTGCGGTAGCGTAATTAACTGCAGGGGCTTGCGCCTGCAGGGAAGAGCGTCCCCACAATCAAAAACCCCTCAGACGAGGGGGAATCTGATGAAGTCTGCTACATCGGCCGCATCCGTTTAAACCTTCGATACATAGTGCCATAAATCAACTTGGCATCTTCGGAGAGGTGGACGGATAGCACCAATTAGCATCTGCCCCAAATTTCAGGAAAGACGGACCTGCGCGGTCTCTTCTCTGTGTTCGGAGGGGAACAGATTCTGGCACGCCCGGTGGGACCTTTTCCTCTTTCCACTCCACACTTCGTGTGTCGTGTTCGCGAACCAATCGCGGTTTACTAATGGTTGCCCTTGGATTTCGAGGTACTAAGATTTGGCGTTTTGCTTGCTGCAGAAAGCAAAGAATCAATGGCGTCCACTTGTGCAAGATGTTCCAACTGCAACTGCAACCTACACTCCGCCTCACCTGGAGGTGTAGCTTACGGACCTCAAGCGGCGTCCCTGTTCACGATGCCGGTGGAACAGGTCACCCAGGCTACTACTGGATTGTTTTTTGGGACTATGCTCCCCCCGATGAGCTTCAGCACCCCTTTACCAACATCAGAAGTTCCCAAGAAGTCGGTCTTTGATCGGCTTGCTACTACCGCGGCCCCTCTCAACGGGTCGTCCACCTCTACCTCCTCGGTCTTCGCCAGACTGAGCCTGAACTCCGATGGGCCTGCCAAGAAGCCCATGATACCTGAAGTGGCCATACCAAAGAAGATAGCCATCCCTGCTCCTGAAGTCGTTAAGGCGGCTTCTCCTGCCAAAGAGTCGGTATTTACAAGACTGACTATTCCGGCTCCCGTTCCTGCTCGAAGGTCTGTCTTTGACAGATTGGATACCGCTACTCAAAAGACGTCAGTCTTCAAGAGGCTGGCACCAGCGGTGTCTCATCTGGACAGGGGGCAAGACAAAGCAATCCCCATCGCCGAACCAACCCCAATAGCTCAACACGCTCGACGTCGTCACTGGCACCGAGTAAGGAAGGCCAGGGGCAACTCCCCCTTTGGGCTAACTACATCAGCTCCAACGGTGGAAATTAATGCTGCTGTTCCAACCGGGAACAGATTTGAACTGCTGAATAAGGTGCGTAGGAACTCACCTACCTCCGTACTGAAAAGATCTCCGCCGCCGGTGGAGACTGTCACAGAAATGAAGCTGGAACAGTCCCCTTAACGACTATCTTCTAAAGTTTACAAAATCTGGCGACAAGTCCGAGAGTCAGTGGTTGATCAAGACTACCCCCGCCGACAAAAGAAGTTGAAGGTCCGACAGGAAGAAAACCGTCCTGTTAAGCCACAAAAGACGACGGCTACTTGGGTGCCTACTGCAGCAGCCCCCTCAACTTCGACCGCTCATAAGAGGGGAAGGCCGGAGAAAATCCCCATGCCTGCGACAAATGTCAAAGACACTGAGCCTAAACGCCTTAAGTCTGGGGGCATGGTGGTGCATACCGTCTATATGGCATCCGGAAAAGAGGATAGCCGTATCTCCACGGGTCATCGACCGCTTACGCGATCCATGACAAAAGCAAAAGAGCAGTAGCAGAAGCTTCAGGAGATGATGACTGAGATGGCCGCGCTAACAGGACCGAAAGCAAGCCCAGAGACATCCTCGGAGCAACGTCACGAGCAGGAAATTGATGCCGAGTTCCTTCGGAGAATGCTTGAGAAGAAGGACAAAGAGACCGCGGAACAAGCAGCCAATATAAAGTAAATGACCCTTCTATTCCAGGATATGGTGGGCATGATGATCCAGCCGGATCCCCCAGCTGAAGATCCTCCAGTAATAATTGAAGATGATAGAGGAAAGACATCAAATCCTCTGCCGGCTTTGTCAGCAGCCAAGGAGGAGACCATCTCAAAAGCCGCCCTGGATGATTACATAGCTCAGCAGATACGAGTTCATCAGGCAAATGAAGCGGCTGGGCAAATTGTTAAAACTGGAAGACCGTATCCAAGCTGGTATGACCAAATAAAATACCCGCCGGGGTACACGATCCCTAAATTTCATGTGTACAAGGGGATAGGCTATCCTCACCAGCTCGTCGCCCAGTTCAGAGCTCTTTGCGGCAACACCGGGGGCGATGATAAACTTTTGCTTCGTCAGTTCGTCGGCAGCTTGTCGGAGACGGCCTTCGAATGGTACTCCGAACTCCCGAATGACTCCGTCAAGACTTTTGCGGAAATGGAGCTGTTATTCACCCAGCGATTCACAAGTGCTAGTGAACGCACCCCAATAACGGCATTGATCAATGCAAGGGTAAAGCCAGGCGAGACATGGGTCCAATACGCCATACGATGGCAGAATCTGTGGTCGAAGTGCGAACAACGCATCGAAGAAGCACCGACGGTGGGTATGTTCGTAGGCACTCTGGACCCTCATGCGACTATCTCCCAGTTCATGATGTTCTTTAAGCCGACCACTTTCCATGTCCTGATCGACAAACTGGTCCAAATGGACCAAATGGGTCATAAACCGTCTCCTCCAAAGCCAGACTCTCGAAATGAGAAGGGCAAAGGGAAAGCGACCTTCATCGCCAATGCTCAACAACAACCGAGTGGCCCGAGAGCGGTTGTTCGCCAAAGCAACAAGCGGCGATCCCTCGATGAGAAGTTAAGACGTCCTTACTCGTTTCCCCAAGATAAAACAAGGAGACTGTTCGAACTGGCAGTGCGCATGGGCTCATCACTCTACCGGAGTCGAGACACCCAACGCGACCGAACGACGTCAACGATCCTAATTACTGCCCCTACCACCGAGTATTGGGCCATCCGATCGAAGACTGCTATGTCTTCAAAAAACTAGGTTGAAGACCAATACCAACAGGGCAAGTTCGCACTATCCGAAAACTAGAAGGTGAATCCGCCACAACAGCACACTCCTAAAAGGGTGGACATACCGAGGGCATCGTGCACTTTGATAGAAGAAGCTCCATGGGAGGTCGCTCTTTCAGCCAAGATGAAAAGGATGCTAAAGGATCTTCACATATGCCCGGCGATCAGGTGGAAAAGCCCGCTAGAGCCGGAGACCATCGAAGGGATGCTGAAACCATGCCCAACATTGGGAGTTAATAGTGATGGTGGACAAAACATTCAGGCCCAGCCGTCAAAGTCTTCGAAGAAGAAGAAGAAGATCAAAAAGCCCGCGCAGTTTGATGACAAGCGCACAGATCTGCAAAAACATATTGACGCGCTGGAGGAATATAACCAGAAGACGCGGACCCCGGTCACACTCCAAGAATTTCTCAACAATATCCTTAAGAGTAGAGATAACGATAATAACGACGGGGATGACTCGTCAGAAGAATCTGAGGACTATGTGACAAGTTGCCACATGATTTTTCATTCAGCGTTAACTAACGAAGAAGCTCACTCGGGGATAGAAGACGGCATAAAAGAGCAGGGGGCAGGATCGAAGTCAAAACCCTTGGAACCGTCTGACGAGATGATCGACTTGCTACTGAACGAAGCCCGTCAGAAAAGCTAAGCCAATCGAGAGCGCGAACTGGCTATATTCGAAAAAGCCAAACGCCGACGACTGAATGAAAAGGGCAAGGCACCCCAACCGGATCGAAGCATCCCTATCGCCAACAAAAGCAAGCTTAAAGTAAGGAAACGATTCGCCAGGACCCTGTCAATAGGAATAAAGTTGCCCTCTTTCAGAGGAAATTCTCCTGGCAGTATACATCTTGATGAAGCGGACATACATCATAACTTCTGCTTATACCATCAGAGGATTGCACACCCTACCGAGGAGTGCATAGCCTTTAAAAACCGGTGGCAGGGATATGTTGCCCACCGACAACACGTTCAACGAGTGAAGCGCAAGGCTTGTCGGGAACAGAAAAGTACGATAGATGAGCGCAAAAGAGCCGCTGGCAACTGTCACATAGTCGACACCAAGGGATCGCAAGTCATCACCTTTGGAAGCGACTCTGACGAAGAAATCGCCCTCAGGCCTCTCTTTAAGGAATCCACCTCCGACACAAAAGATGCGAGGATTTGTGAGAAAATCTAGCTTCGTAATCGTACGTTGCCCGAAAAATCTCGGACCTATGACCGAAACGTCGTTAAACTACTACAAACCCGCGGCGTCCCCAGGCTGACGTGGTGAAAAGAAAAAAGAAAAAAAACGGTACGTCCGCAAGCAAAATGGGCACGAATGAAAACCCGAAAGGGCTCCGTGAGTAAAAACAGCAGGACTACCGGCGATGTTTGTGAAAACCCGAAAGGGCGCAGACTCGTTAAAAAAAATAATAAAAAAAAACAAAAAAAATCGGTATATCCGTAAGCAAGATGGGCACGGATGAAAACCCGAAAGGGCTCCGTGAGTAAAAACAGCAGGACTACCGGCGAGTTTTGTGAAAACCCAAAAGGGCGCAATCTCATTAAAAGACACTTGCAGGGTCCTCTCGACCCTGTAAGGAGAAACCACCTGCGTGAGATCCTTACGACTCACAAAGGAGAAATACACTTAGGAATCCTCACGATTCCTAAGGAGAAATTACACTTACGGAATCCTCACGACTCGTAAGGAGAATTCCCCTTTGAGACCCTCACGGCTCATAGGGTTCAAAAGCCTTAAGCTATAGGGATCTGAACCTGTTCTTAAGCCATCACAACCTCCAATACTGCCCTACAAGTGGTTCAATATTGACCCTTGTATACAATCCACGGGCACGAATGAACATTTCCCTAACAGAGTCCTACCAGCGACTAGGGATATGCTCACATGGTGAACAAACACTTGTAGGTCCTCTCGACTTGCAAGGAGAAAACACTCTTGTAAGATCCTTACGACTTATAAGAGAACACACACTTAGGAATCCTCACGATCCTTAAGGAGAAAAAGCACATACGAGATCCTCACGACTCGTAGGGAGAAACACCTTTATGAGACCCTTACGGTTCATGAAGTCAAAAGCCTTAGTCGATGGGATCCTAACCCTGTTTGCTAAGCCATCTTTGTTCGACATCGACAGAGGTAAATGATGATTCGCTCCTGGCAATATCCCAGTTGTAGCGATCCTGATGCCTAAATCGGTATCAAATTCCAAGTCCTTTCATGACAAATGATGATTCGCTCCTGACAATATTCCGGTTACAGCGATGCTGATGCTAAGATTGGCACCAGATTCCAAGTTCCATACTCGTGGTGAAAAGCCAACGAGCCAAAAATGCATATGAAATAGCCGAAATGATAGGGCAACTTGCAACGAAATCAGCAAGTAAAAATATATGCATACAAAAACAGCCGAAATGATTGGGCAACTCGCAATAAAAAGCAGCGAGTAAAGAGAAAAATAGCCGAAATGATTGGGCACCGCGAAAAATAGCCGAAATGATTGGGCAATCGCGATTTTCACGATATAAAAAGCTGAAATGATAGAGCATCACGGAATGAATTAAAAAAATGAAAGAATAAAACTTTTTGCCCTGCAGGTGATGTCACATTGACTCCTGTATACAATCCATGGGCACAAACAAGAAGGGAACCATATCGTCCCACCAGGCTAAGTAGAAGCGAAGCCAAATCTCGACAGTTCATAGACAACCTAAAGACAATCCTGACATTCGTCTCAATATTGCAGACACAATGTCAACAAACGAAGCGAAGGAAGATCCCTAGCTTCAAGGTCTCGACGTCAACATCGACAACTTAGAGATCAACACCTGCATTCTTCCTCCCTCCAATCGGATGCAGACGCAACACCAACAAACGGAGCCACGGCAAAGTCCCATAGTTCCAAATCTCGACGGTGCACAAACAGCCTAGAGATCACCAACGGCGTTTCTCCTTACTCCAGCAGGATGCAGATGCAACGTCAACAAACGACCCCAGGGTCAAAGCAACAGAACTATGGAAAATCTCCTAGTTCAAAATCTCGACGGTTCACAGACAGCCTAGAGATCACCAACGGCGTTTCTCCTCAGTTCAACCAGATGCAGACGCGACGTCAACAACCGTCCTCAGAGTCGCAACGAAGCGGAGCCATAGCAAAGTCCCTAGTTCCCAAATCTCGATGGCCACATCTACGGCCCGAAGATCAGCAACGGTGATCCTCCTCATTCCAACAGGATTCGGACGTAGCATCACCAAACGGAGCCACGGCAAAGTCCCTAGTTCCAAGACTCTACGGTCCACAGACAACCTAGAGTCAACCAATGACCTCCCTGCCGGATCAACGCTCCGTCTCGGAAACAAGTCAACCAACCCCAGGGAAATCAGTGTACTTAGCAACCTCCTCGATTCAGGAAAATCAGCGTCCTTGACGAGAGCATCATGATTCGCATCGACCCGCAGAGAAATCAGCGTCTTTGCAGGAATACCTCGATTCGTCTCAACCCCAGGGAAATCAGTGTCCTTGGCAACCTCCTCGATTCAGGGAAATCAACGTCCTTGATGAGAGCATCTCGATTCGCGCCGACCCGCAGAGAAATCAGCGTCTTTGCAGGAATACCTCGATTCGTCTCAACCCCAGGGAAATCAGTGTCCTTGGCAACCTCCTCGATTCAGGGAAATCAGCATCCTTGATGAGAGCATCTCGATTCGCGTTGACCCGCACAGAAATCAGCGTCTTTGCAGGAATACCTCGATTTGTCTCAACCCCAGGGAAATCAGTGTCTTTAGCAAAAATCTCGATCCAGGGAAATCAACGTCCTTGACGAGAGCACCTTGATTCGCGTCGACCCGCAGAGAAATCAGCGTCTTTGCAGGAACACCTCAATTCATTTCAACTCCGAGGAAATCAGTGTCCTTGGTAACGTCCTCGATTCAGGGAAATCAGCGTCCTTGACGAGAGCACCTTGATTCGTGTCGACCCGTAAGGAAATCAGTGTCTTTGCAGGAATACCTCAATTCGTCTCAACCCGAGGAAATCAGTGTCCTTGGCAACCTCCTCAATTCAGGGAAATCAGCGTCCTTGACGAGAGCACTTCGATTCGCGTCGACCCGTAGAGAAATCAGCGTCTTTGCAGGAATACATCGATTTGTCTCAACCCGAGGAAATCAGTGTCCTTGGCAACCTCCTCGATTCAGGGAAATCGGCATCCTTGACGAGAACACTTCGATTCGCATCGATCCGCAAGAAAATCAGCGTCTTTGCAGGAATACCTCGATTCGTCTCGACCCTAGGAAATCAGTGTCCTTGGCAAGCTCCTCGATTCATGGAAATCAGCATCCTTGACGAGAACACTTCGATTCGCGTCGACCCGCAAGGAAATCAGTGTCTTTGCAGGAATACCTCGATTCGTCTCAACTCCGAGGAAACCAGTGTCCTTGGCAAAACCTCGATTCAGGGAAATCAGCTCCTTGACGAGAACATCTCGATTCGCGCCGACCCGCAGAGAAATCAGTGTCTCTGCAAGAATATACGACATCAACAATGCGAAGCTGCGGCAAAGTTCCCAGTACCATGACTCGGCAGTGCACAGACAAACCAAAGCCAACCCCCGACCTCCCTGTTGAGGCGATGCTTTGACTCGGGAGTAGGTCAACTCATCAATCACTTACGAGTCATCTCGACTTGTAAGGAAGAAAATTCTCTTGTGAGATCTTTACGACTCTCAAAAGAAAACACATTTAGGAATCCTCACGATTCTTAAGGAGAAATTACACCTACGGGATCCTCTCGACCGATAGGGAGAAAATTCTTTATAAGACCCTCACGACTCATAAAGTTGAAAAGTCTTAGACCGCGCTTGCTAAAATCACATGGCAACAACACAACAAGGAGAAGAAAGCAACAGTATAACAAAAAATGTGTATCTTTTATTCATGAATTCAATTGAGTACAAGGCGAATCGTATAAAAGAATAAAGAATGGATACATGTTGTTCAAAGACTACAGGTGTTCAATCTATACAAAAGCAGCTATTGGGAGGGAAGCGCCTTCAACAGACCAGCTAGCTGCTCGCGCACTCTTCTCAGCTCTTCCTCACGATCAACCGCCGTGGCCAGTTCTGCATCAACTTGGGCCCGTTGCTGCAAACAGGATGAGAGTTTCTGATCAACTTCCTGCTGGGCAGCCTCCTGACTCTGTGCGGCCTGCTCGTTAAGATCAAGCTTCTTCCTCAACACCAGCCCGTCTGAGATACATCGTTGATGGTTTTCAAAAATGGTGTTCAGTTGGGCAGCATTAGCTGCAACCTCAGCGCACAGTTGGGCAGATTCAGCAGCAGTCGCCTCACGTTCCTTTCGCTTAAGGGTTGCCTTTCGTTCGAAATGGCGAAAGAACGGAACACTCTACTCAACCCATGCGGCCCGCTGGGAGTTCAAAGCCTGAGTCTCAGGGGCAGGACGCATAAGCTCAAGCCCATGCAGACAGGCCTCAATCTTCCTGCAGTGATTAACCCAAGACTCGACGACGCCTTCATTATGAAAATTCACAAGCGTCGCCAGCATTGGATTGACCTTGGCAGCAAAATCTGTGGTAGATGTAGGAGCCTCCGCGTCAAGCTTCTTGACGTATTCGCTCAGCATATGCAGACTCGTCACAACACCCTTTGAGGATGGACGTCTGGAGAAGGGGCCTACCGGCATCATAATGCGAGACTCGAAAGAGGCCGGAGTCGAAGCGACCACTGCAAAACAAATCACAATCAGATGAAGGATCAAGAAATATAAGAGATTCATGAACAATGAGATTTACTATACCAGCTGCGGCAGGGGGCAGAGCTAGGAGTACTGGTGGCGCAACGACGGCCTCGTCCCCCCTTCAATTCGTAAGGCTACAAGCAATATGAAGAAGAGTTAGCAGTAATGCGACTGCCCGTTAAAGAAAAGGACGTTGTTTGGAGAAAATACTCACCGATACCGGCAGATGGACTAATCTCTAACAAGAAGGAGAAGTGTGGGTGCAGCACCTGATACAGGTGGTCAAAAAGGACTCCTGCAAGGACGCAATATTGCAACGTCGGTACGTAGGTTATACAACTTAAAAAAAAAGACCGATGAGTCACCAATCTGCACCCTCCAACATCTGAGATGGTATGAGAGAGGGTAGAGGAGATGCCACCGTCAAGGCGGTAGCTGATGGCGCTGCCTCGGGTAGTGCGACATCAGCACTAGCCGCACCTGCATTAGATTCAAGATAAACCCTGTCAGGAAAGATTGCAGAATAAAAAGAAGGGCGGTGACCTAAATTTTACCTGATGAGTCGCCAGCTGGAGCCCTGACGAGGGCGTCACTTGATACAACGGCGGCGGCTCCCTCCTCCATAGGGGTGGTCTCACCTCCCGTCGCCTCGTCCCTTGACTCCACAAGAGCCGTCGTCACACTTGTGACGCCAGGAGACGGCAAAGAACCGTAAGCGGGAAGAGCGATGATCGGGGCGGTGCCGACTCTTGAGAACGAGCGGCCATCTCGGGCCCAGCAATCGTACCCGTTTCGCTCGCCACTACCTCGGGCTCAGTGATCGCAGCCGTCTTATCCACCGCTGCCTCAGGCTCGGCCGTAGTAGCCGTCTCACCCGCCTCCACCTCGCGCTCGGCAGTGGTAGCTATCTTGGGCATAGCAGTCGTGACTGTCTCGTCAGCCACTATCTCGGGCTCGGCAATTACGGTTACATCGCTTACCGTCGCCCCGGGTTCAGTAGCTACCTCCTCCACTGCCCCCTCAGGCTCAACGGTCGCCGCCACTTCTTCAGTAAGGCTCGACCCTGTAGGACAAAATATATAAGAAGTGATAGTTTAAATCTTTGACAACGAAGCCTCAAAACACATTACCTAGGGTCGATTTACCATTGGCTTCCCGAGCTGCACGTGCCGCCCATCTATAAGCAGTAGACAAGGCAACCGGGAACTCCTCTGAACGAGTAGCAGCGGGAGTAACGGCGCTTGAACCTGCCCCCGCAGCCAAAGCAGCACTACGTTCCCTTACTGCGCGCCTCAGGCGCTTCCTTTCCTCCCGAGCCGTCACAACAGACCTTTTAGAAGCCTCCTTCAGCAAGGCGTCGTTGTCTGCATTCAGGGATACCTCCAGAGCCGTCAAGGCTTCCATCATCGGTTTTTTGAGCAATGCCTCCTTCGGCAGTACCGAAGAGGCCGGGACTTCGGTGGCTGGCCCGGGAAGAGTCCCCACATCACCTTGCGGGACCGGCATTGTGGTCTCTGCGATGAGATAAAGAAAAGGTTAGATTGTCCATAAAAAGGAGAATGAAGACTCAATGAGCCGAAACATACCAATGCCCAATAGAGCACGATTCCTCTCCTCCTCCTCGAAAGTCCTGGGGGAAGCCGCCAGAGCCTCTTCAGTAGTAAAGCCTGTTACAAAAGGAAGAATGTCAGTCAAGACATGATAATAAAAATAAAGATATAACGCAATGACAAAAGTGCGAATGATATTTACTTGATTGCACGAGGGCGGCTATTTTCTCTTGGTGGCTTGCGAGTCGCGCAGAAGCAGCAATAGCGGCATCAAGATCAGTGTCTTTTGGCGCTATGAAGAGACCCTCATTGGTCCCATATTCACTTAGGCCTTCGGTAAGAGGAGCTTGAGGCTCTAGGCCGAGTACGGCATCAAGGGAGAGGACCGACTTCTTCTTTTTCTTCTGTGCGCGAGCTCCGGTCGCAGCCAGAACCGGCTTGCACTTCGTGGGCACTTTGGGACGGCGAGTCTTGATATCCGAGCCCACGCCAGATTCAGGTGAAGTTACGTTTACCGTCTCCACGGGAGCATGGGGCACCGAAGGCACATCCACCGTCTCTACAAGAGCATGGGGCAATCCACGCGTGGGGTTTAGCGCACGCGGAGGCTCAACTGCAGCAACCTCTCTTAGCGGAGGGGGTACAGCGATCCGTCACTTCAAAGGGACTTTACGATCACTGGCAAGAGGTGCACTTTTGCGATCAAGCAGCAAACGCCTTTTTTCTTTAATAACGGCGCCCATCGAATGCTGGTACCATGCCGTATATGTATTAAGGATCTGTGGGACACAACTCGGCTCGCTGATAAAAAAGTGAGAGCCCGTATTCAGACGCATGAAGTGATGCAGCGCGCTCCGCATCCCCTCTTCAGTGGCAGTAGGTTCCAGCAAGAAAGCCTCCAACGGCACTCCTTGATTATAGCTCAATTGTTAGGCAAAACGATGCGGGTTATATCTCATGAAGAGCGCCGCATCATTTTGCCTAAACACCAGGAAGCCCGGTCTGATAGAATATAAATGGAGGGTCTCCCGAGCTGTCAGAACTGAGGCTCCATCTTTGAAAATATCCTCCAATGACCGCACTGTCGTGGTAGACGCCTTTCCGATGGTTAACACCTTGTCGGTGAAGGTCATCCCATCTCCAACTGTACGGGAACGAAGGAGCAAACCTCTGGCGTCCCGTGGCGACGGATTTACAATTGAGGCGCCGACCAATCGCATAATCCGAGAGAAGCTGCACCTGTCATAGAATGAAGGCCTTTTATGGATACCAAAAACGCCAAGTGCATGTAGCTCGAGCCATGACATGAAGCAATGCATCGAGAAGTTCACATGCGGTACTCCCGGTTCAGTAGTATCCGCCGCTTGACTAAGGCCGTAATACAGATGGGCTAAGCCGGCGACCCCGACAGCCACTTTTACCCCGATAGTCATCCGGTGAGCCGGGTAAAAGACAGATGGCCTCATACGGCGAAGGTGCATCGGGAGCACGAACCAGCTCAACCATAGCCCAAGAAATCCCAAAAAGAATGCTTCCTCATCCATCTCAGGGGCTGCAATCTCCGCAAAAGGAACAACTGGGGAGTTAGGAAGGAAGCAACTCTTCTGATTTACCTCCATCGCTGGCAGGTTGTCCAAACCTAAACCGAAAGAGTCATCAAGAGTGGAGAATTTAGCAGCTTCCGTCGAGAAGACTTTTGGGTGAAGGAAGCGAGCGATGAAATCCTCGAAACTAACCCCGCGACTCCCAGATTCGAGAAAAAGGCGCTCGTAGATATTCAACACTTTGATCAGACTGGGAAACTGGTGTTGAACAGCATTCGCCAGAGTAAGGCCCATTATCACTGGCTTGGCGCCGAAGACATATTCGTCCGTGGAAAGCAGCTCCTCATAATGCTCCCCTATGACCGGTAAGCCGGAAACTTCTGCAAACTCCTTTAAAGAGATTGACACTTCCCGGTCCAGTGAGAGGAAGGTGTGAGTAGGGATATTCCACTGCTCTAAAAAGGCCTTAACCCACCAGGTGGGAAGCGTAGGGTATTGGAAGAGAGAAGCATAAACAGCGGTATACAACCCAAGCCTTATCAACTGCGACTTCTTCGCTGAGAATGTAGCGGGCCCATTGCAGATAATCGATCGGATGACGGGGAATCAGACCTATATTATATGGTTGCCCCCACGGCTGCGCTTTGCCTTGACAGATACGGCGTCCTAAGGTATCTAAAACCATGGGTGGCTGAACAGGAATCGAAGCTATAGCGGGTTGAATAAGGCCTTCTGAAGTCCAATTAACCATCTCCACGGCGTAGTTCACCGGGGGTGAGTTGGCGTAATGGATCGTCGTGATAGGCTCCGAAGGCACCGCGCATGAAAAGCTTTGTCGACCCCTGATAATCTGATTGTACCATGATCCCCAAAGGTGATGATTCTTATGTTCCGGATCATGGTCTCTGATCAAAGCTAGGATCTCCCGGTCTACAGGTGCTCCAGGGAATCCTCCCTCTGAACGAACGAATAGGAATGAAGCATCGAAAGACATGTTGCCTGCAAAAAAAGGGGGACGGAAATCAACTGTCAGTGTTGTAATTTTTAATTTCTGACACTTGGTACTTTAAAATTTGTACCACACTGTAATGCAGTGGAAAGGGGACCAAAGGGGGGCCCACAAAATCCAGATGACAATGCATCAATTACTAAAACAGCCTCATCATTGGATGAGACTATCAATTAATGAGAAAATCATCAAAGAATATTCTCATTGAATGAGAAATCCCTCGAGAGAAGGAGAAAATCTCCCTTTCAGAGCAAAGCTCTGTAACAGAGTGATACTTGTCAAACTCTGGTCATGAAGGACTAAAATTCCTTAGAGAGCCTAGCTCTGTAATCATGATAGAAAATCCATCAAGTATTATTAAAATTAATGCTTGAGAATTAAAATTCTGGGATCTTAAAGATTTATGAAGAAACTCTCAAGAGTTCTTCATCAAAAGATCAAAAGATCTACGTATTATCAAAAGAGCAGAGCTCTAATTCATGGGATAAGAAACCCCAAGAAAAGATCTGTTTAGATCTATGGGTTCATGAGAGCAAGGCTCTATTAATGAAACCCTAAAAGGGTTTTCTTTAGATCAAAGATTTATGAAGAGCAAGGCTCTGTTAATGGGTAAGAACTCTAAGTTATTAAAATTAAAATTTCTAAATTTTACCTAAGAGTTTTGACTCTTGCAAGTTCTTAACAAAGGAGCAAGGCTCTGAGCAAAAATTCTCAAGAAGAAGATGATAATCATCTAAAGGACCAAAGGTCCTATTTATAGGCACGGAACTGCCTCTTCAACTTCTGAGTTGATCCAAGGGCTCAGATGTTGCCACCGCTGCACTCACGTGTGCGCCACGTGAGCGCAACGGTGGGGGGCATTTGTTTCCCCCAATCAGAGCAAAGCTCTGTTTGGAATTTCAAAATTCAAAAATTGAAGCAACGCTTCAGATCCTACGCGCCACGTGTCAAAAGCAGACACGCCAGCGCCAGAAGCACTGAGCCCTAGGCAGCGCACCCCAATCAGAGTAAAGCTTTGTTTTCAAAATTCAAAATTTAAAAAGTTGAAGCAACGCTTCAGATCCAGCGCTCTGCGCTGCGTGCCACGTGTCTAACACAGGTGCGCTAGCGCAGTTGCTCTGCGCTACGCGCCACGTGGCTAACACAGGTGCGCTGGCGCAGTTGCGTGCGCGCCACGTGTCAAGCACGGGTGCGCTGGTGCAGTTGCGCTGCGCGCCCCGTGTCTAACGTAGGTGCGCTGGCGCTGGAATTAAAATTCCCACCGTTAGATCAAAGGATCTAATAATAATGATAAATCATTAATTAACCAGAAATAAATTCTGTTAAGGAAAGATTCCTCAAAATCTTTCCAAACAACAAGATTGTGCTTTAAGCACCGCTGGATCAATGATCCAATGGTAAATAATGAATTACCAAAAACAGAACAAATTCTGTATGGAAAGAATTTTCAATCTTATTAAAAACAAGAAGATTATCTTCTGTCAAACAGGAACCTTAGGATCAAAGATCCAACGGTGGGAAATATTCCCTAATTAATCAAGAGAAAGATCTCTCAAAACTGATTTAACAAATCATTTGGCCCTATATAAAGGACCCTAGACTTCAAGTCAAAAAGATGGAGAAAATACAGAATAAGAGAGAGAGAAACCCTCTGCCAAAAAAAAGAGCGAGTTCTTAAGAAAAGAAGAGTTTTCTTCATACCCAAGGTAAAAAAGAATTATATTCTTGAAAAACAGAGATGAAAACATCTCATAAAAGAAGTACCCTCTTCTAAAAAGATCACAGATATGAAAAAAGACCAAGGTCTTTGATAATAAGATCAAAAGATCTAATTATAAAAAATATATATATATATATAAGAAGTATTTTATTTCGTCCACAGTCTTTGATCTATAAAGGCAGAGCCTTTTATCAAAACAAGAACTTTTGTTCTTGGATCTTGAGGCAAAGCCTCCTTAGAAGAACATAAAGTTGTTCTGTGATCTTGAAATCGACCAGATGCGCTTTGCGCTATTGAAAAGTGCCTTGCACTCATGAACTGCGCCCTTGCGCTCATTGGACCGGCGCATAGCGCCAAAACCTGCCACGTGTCAACCATAGACACGATCTGCGCTTTGCACTCCTGAAAACAGCGCACTGCGCTTTTGGGTTGGCGTTCAGCGCCAAGCACACCACGTGTTACTCACTGGCGCACCCACAAACTAGCGCAGCGCGCTAACAACACTAGCGCTTAGCGCTAAGCGTGACACGTGTCCTCCTCGTGTGCGCTAACCGACAGAAACGCAATGCGCTCTTTGACTGGCGCAAAGTACCTAGTGCGCCACGTGGCGCCCTGTCAGAACACATATTGTTCTGATAAATGCTATGCATCCAATACAAGACAAAAATGTCAAAGCCCAATGCTTGGCATTATTAAAAGGGCAGAGCCCAAACAAAGGCCTAACAGGCAGAACAAAAAATAAAATGTTAAACATTTTTAACTGGACTTAGCCCAATTCTGGCCATAAGTCCTCAATTTAAATTGACTGAGCTCATCTGCTCTTCCAATCAATTTACACCCGGTTCGTGGGTACATCTCTTCACTCCTCTGATATCTGTCGTTGTAATTCCTCAACGTCGTCAGAGAGGTGACGGGTCCCGACAACCACACATTACTACGGACTGTGGGGTCCTTAAACTAATGGACTATGATGTCCTTAACCTTGACCGTGACGTCTTAAAACTAACGTCGGACTGTGGAGTCCTTAAATCCACGGACTGTGGAGTCCTTAACCTTGACCGTGACGTCTTAAAACTAACGTCGGACTGTGGAGTCCTTAAATCCACGGACTATGATGTCCTTAACCTCGACCGAGATGTCTTAAAACTAACAACGGACTGTGGAGTCCTTAAATCCACGGACTATGATGTCCTTAACCTCGACCGAGATGTCTTAAAACTAACAACGGACTGTGGGATCCTTAAATCCATGGACTATGATGTCCTTAACCTTGACCGCGATGTCTTAAAACTAACATCGGACTGTGAGGTCCTTAAACTCACGGACTATGATGTCCTTAACCTCGACCGTGATGTCTTAAAACTAACACCGGACTGTGAGGTCCTTAAACCCACGGACTATGATGTCCTTAACCTCGACCGCGATGTCTTAAAACTAACAATGGACCGTAATGTCCTTAAACTAATTATCGACCGCAAACTAAACAATAGAGCCCAATTGCTCTCTTGTTGGATCTAAACGATTCCGTTAAGTTGATCTTAGTCTAAAATTATACTAACGTATCCTTAACAAACGTTTAAGTTGATCTTAGTCCCAAATGAGGCTAATGTATCCTTAAACACGACCCCCAAACCCAAATCTAAGAAGATACGGATTTGGACTAATCCACGTCCTACGGGCGACAACATAAATTAGTCTCCGTATATAATCCACGGGCAACCAAACATAAAACAAACACCCACGACACGAAGTGACCATATGGAGAAGGAGAAAGTTGTTGCCGCGATGCGGTAGCGTAATTAACTGCAGGGGCTTGCGCCTGCAGGGAAGAGCGTCCCCATAATCAAAAACCCCTCAGACGAGGGGGAATCTGACGAAGTCTGCTATATCGGCCGCATCCGTTTAAACCTTCGATACATGGTGCCATAAATCAACTTGGCATCTTCGGAGAGGTGGATGGATAGCACCAATTAGCATCTGCCCCGAATTTCAGGCAAGACGGACCTGCGCGGTCGTGTCTCTGTGTTCGGAGGGGAACACCACCCATTCGAGGAATGAGCATGTTCATGCATATTCTTCGGGTGTGTTAGATTACCAAGAACTGTTTCTTAGTATCCTTTACGTCCTAGGTATGAGATACCGGATTAGGATCCCATAAATGTAATCTGTTACGTGGGCTACAAAAAGGTAAAGAACTGGGATTGGGTGATATGTCTCTAAATGTTAGAGAATGGTGCAATTGTTGCAGCCAAGTCAGTTGGCAAATATCACCTTGTATTACCAAATGGTAAATACATTGATTCTGAACGAATGTTATTACATACCGAACCTGATATACAATATTACATCAGATTCTTTATTAAGTTAAAGAAGGATATAATTCTGTATTGGAGAATAATGTTGTGAACATTTTTCTGAATCAAGAGTTGATTGCATCCGGCACGTTATGTAATGGCATATACGTTCTAAATCAAACCACAGTTCAAAGTATATAGAACACACACAAGAGGAGTAGTTCAGAAATGAACGAATCCTTCTTATGGCATTGTAGACTCGGTCATATCTATGCGACACGACCAGCTAAGTTACATAAGGATGAATATGAGAATCTGTTAGAATTTTCATCTTATTATACTTGCCAGTCTTGTCTCAAAGGTAAAATGACCAATACTCTGTTTACTGGAAACAGAGAAAGAGTTACCGAACTCTTGGGACGGATACATGATGATGTATACGGTCATATGTCTACAAATGCCAAGATTGGTTCTTCGTACTTCATTATATTCACTGATCATCTCTCAAGATTCAGACATGTGTTCCTGTTGAAACACGAGTCTGAAACTTTTGAGAAATTCAAGGAATATAAGCTTGAAGTTAAGAAACCATACGGGTAGAAGCATTAAAGTCCTTCGATGAAATCGAGGAGGCGAATACTTAGGCATGGAGGTCCTAGATTTTCTAAACGGAGAATGTAATTCTCTCTCAGCTTACTCCTTCGTATACACCACAGCACAACGGTGTATCAGGACGGAGGTATCGCACCCTATGAGATATGGTGCGCTCTATGATGAGTAATGCTGAATTACCTGTTTCCTTTAGGTGTTATGCACTTGAGAAGCTGCGTACCTATTGAATGGGGTTCCATCCAAATTCAGTGCATACCACTCCATATGAGATATGGAATGGGAAGAGACTATATCTTAAACGAGTTAAGATAAGGGGTTGTCCGGCCTATATTGAAAAGCAAAATCCGGACAAGCTCGAGGCAAGATCAGTTCTGTATAAGTTTGTTGGATATCCCAAACATTTGTGAGGGAATATCTTCTACCACACTGAGGAGCAAAAGGTGTTTTGTTTCTCAGTATGCCACCTTTTTAGAAAAGGAATTTCTTATGAAGAAATTAGTGGTAATGAGGTAGAACTGGAAGGAGTTCCAGCTGGATAAACTAACAGTTGATGATTTGGTGAAACCAAAGGATTCAATAGTCTCCGACGAACTTTGGCCTCTCCGCGAATCTAGTAGGGTTTCTCATCCACCTGAGAGATACTACAGTTTTCTCGGTGACGGGGGGAGCGAGGATTGCATCATGGTAGATAATGACCCAACCAGGTTCAGGTAGGCTATCACGAGTGGGGACTCTGTGAAAAGACTAGATGCTATGCGATCAAAGATGGAATTCATGTACACCAACAAAGTATGACTTTGAAAGTTGCACCTGAAGGGGTAAAACCCATTGGGAGCAAATTGGATCTTGAGAAGATTCTTGGTGTAGATGGAAAAGTTGAGACTTTCAAAGCTAGACTTGTAGTAAAAGGTTTTCGTCAATAACCAGGTTTGGTTTGTGATGAAACCTTTTCTCCAATGTCTATGCTTAAGTCCATCAGGATTAACGCAAGTATCGCGGAGTTGGAACATCTATTTTGATGTGGCGGTCAAAGAGTTTGACTTCATCAAAAGGTAGATGGACCTTGTATATACAAGAATGTCGTAGAGAGTAAGGTTGTCTGCCTCGTATTGTACGTAGATGACATACTCTTGATAGGAAATGGTTTCCTATGCTACACTCTGTCAAGCTCCTCTTATCACGAGGATTCTCCATGGAAGATCGAGATGATACCTACTACATCTTGTGGATTATGATCTATGGTGATAGATTTAACTGGATGTTGGGAGTGTCCCAAATCCAGGTACATTAACACTGTACTAAAGAGGTTTAGTATGGAAGATTCTAAGCGTGGTGGTTCGCCCACTTACACAGGAATCACTCTCTCCAAAAAGATGTCTTTCAAGACTGATTTGGAGAGAGCTCGTGTGGAAAGGATACCCTATTCTTCGGCAGTAGGCTTTATCATGTGTGCGATGTTATGTACCAGACCAGATGTAGCTAACTCACTGGGTGTAGTGATCGGGAATCAATCGGATCTTGGGAGAATCACTGGACAGCTGCGTAGGACATTCTTAAGTACTTGAGAAGCACTGAAGAAATGTTCTTGGGGTTTTGGTAACGGTAAACTCCAGTGGGAATCCTTTACCAATTCGAGCTTCCAGAGTGATAAGGTCGACTGAAAGCCAGTCACGGGCTTTGTCTTTACCCTCAGTGGAGGGACGGTATGTTGGAAGAGTTCCAAGCTAGATACCGTGGCAAACTAGACGATAAAGACTGAATACATCGCTACCAGCGATGCTGCCAAAGTGGATGTCTGGATAATTCTTGTTCATGAGATGAACATGGTTCCTACCATTGAGCGTCCAATAACTGTTATTGTGACAACAATGGAGTTGTGGCTTTTGCCTAGAAACACCGGTCCCATCAGCGATCCAGACATATTCTGAGGACAGTATCACCTGATCAGGGAGATGGTTGATCTCCAAGGGATCGAGGTTAGGAGAGTTGACACGAAGGATAACACGGCGGATCCACTCACAGAGGCCTTTCCCTAGAGAGACTTTTATGGGGCGTTGGGTATGAGATACTACAACAAATGGCCTTAGTGCAAGTGGGAGATTGTTAGTTATATGTATGTCCTAGAGGCTATTATTATACATGTGATGTATATTATAGTCGATGCTTGGACATATATAGGGATGACTTTCTTGCTCGACATGATAGTATGCTATCTGGTTGCTCATTATCTTAACATGTACACTTATTGTCTCTCTATTACATGTCGATAAAGCCCTTAGGATGAGTACTTGACTACCAGGATTATGATGCAGATCATACTAGTGAGGCAGAGGTAGTCGGTAAGTACATCCTTCAATTGTTCCTAGTCGTATTAGTATCGAGACGGGGTATCGATATTTTAGAGTAGACTATCGTATACGCTTCTCGACCCATATGATGGGCGATGGATGATCCCATATCCATTGGTGTTTGACATCAGAGATGGTATATGGGTGCTCAGTGGAGACTGGGTACACTAGATGGACTCGCTGATGTTCTCCGCCGAAAGACCGGGAAGACAAACGTCTCGCCTGAATTTGGGTGCAGATGCTATTTGGTTTTATCCGTCCACCTCTCCGAAGATGCCAAGTTGATTTATGGCACCATGTATCGAAGGTTAGACGGATGCGGCCGTTGTAGCAGACTTCGTCAGATTCCCCCTCGTTTGAGGGGGTTTTGATTGTGGGGACGCTCTTCCCTACAGGTGCAAGCCCCTGCAGTTAAATACTCTACCGCATCACGATAACAACTTTCTTCTTCTCCAGATGGTCACTTCATGTCGTGTGTGTTTGTTTTATTTTTGGTTGCCCGTGGATTGTATACGGAGACTAATTTATGTTGTCGCCCATAGGGCGTGGATTAGCCCAAATCCGTATTTTCTTAGATTTGGGTTTTGGTTTGGGTTTAAGGATACGTTAGTCTCATTTGAGACTAAGATCAATTTAAACGTTTGTTAATAATACGTTAGTCTAATTTTAGACTAAGATCACCTTAACCATTTGTTAAGGATACGTTAGTCTAATTTTAGACTAAGATCTACTTAACAGGATCATTTAGATCCAACAAAAGAGCACTTGGGCTCTATTGTTTTAGTTTAGGGACTTTGCGGTTGAGTTTAAAAACGCCATAATCTGTAAAGTTTAAGAACATCATAGTCCATGAGTTTAAGGACCCCACAGCCCGTGGTGGTTTAGAGACATCATGGTCTGTAAAGTTTAAGGACATCATAGTCCATGAGTTTAAGGACCCCACAGTCCGTGAAATGTCTGGTTGTCGGGACCCGTCACCTCTCTAAAGACGTTCAAGGATTACAACGACAAATATCAGAGAAGTGAAGAGATGTACCCTTGAACCAATATTGTTTGGGAGATCTGTAGTCCAATTTGGGACTAAGATCAAAGATTTGTGAGCATATGGGCTCAATTAATCTAAATGGGGGATCTGTGGCCAACTTGGGCTCGGCCCACTCAGTTAAAATGTTGAACATTTAGCAATATTGAGCATTGGTTTGAGTTCTGATAATCTTTTTGTCTTTTATTGAGTGTTGAGCACTCATTGTAAAGAACAATTTATGTTCTCTCAGCGCACACGTGAGGAGCACATGGCGCGCTTGGCGCTGAGCGCCAGTCAATGAGCGCAGAGCGCTTCTGTTTAGCTAGCGCACACGTGAGGAGCACGTGGCGCGCTTGGCGCTATGCGCCAGATAATGAGCGCAGTGCGCTTCTGTCAAGTAGCGCACACGTGAGGAGAATGTGGCGCGCTTGGCGCTGTTCGCCAGACAATGAGCGCAGAGCACTTCGGTTAAAATAGCGCACACGTGAAAAGCACGTGGTGCGCTTGGCGCTGTTCGCCAGACAATGAGCGCAGGGCGCTTCTTGTGATGTAGCGCACACGTGAGGAGCATGTGGCGCGCTTGGCGCTGTTCGCCAGACAATGAGCACAGAGCGCCTCTGTTAAAATAGCGCACATATGAGGAGCACGTGGTGCGCTTGGCGTTTGTTCGCCAGACGATGAGCGCAGGGTGCTTCTTGCACACGTGAGGAGCACGCAGCGCGCTTGGCGCTGTTCGCCAGACAATGAGCATAGAGCGCTTCTTTAAATTTGGAGCGCTAAGGCTCTTTTTAGGCAGCTTTGCGCTCTGAGAATTAAATTCTCTATCTTATAAGAGATTTTGTCTCATGGATCTAAGAACAAATTTCATATTTTAGAGGAGATGTTTCAATCTCTTATGTTCTTGGTGAAAGGCTTTGCCTTTATGGATCTGTGATCCTAAGAGAATTGAATTATTCTCCCCCTCTTTTATAATGAGATATTATAATCTCTGAAAGACAATTTGTCTTATATATCTATGATCTGAGGAAGATTAAGTTCTTCCCCTTATTTTTATGATGAGATACTTTGATCTCTGTTGTGAAAGACCTTGGTCTCATAGATCTATGATCTTAGAAAAGGAAGTAAATTCTTCTTTTAATATGAGGTGATTTCGTCTCTCTGTTTTTTTTTTACCTTGAAGAAAATTTTCTTCTTCTGAAAACTTACTCTTTGTCTTTGAAATTCCTCAAAGTTTATGGGGGGGGGTCCTCTATATTCGGAAAGAGAGATCATTGGTCGTTGGGACCCACCACCCTTCCGACGACGCTGAGGGATTACAGCGCCATATATCGAATGTGTGGAGGGATGTACCCTTTGAACCATGTCCCACTTATCAGGAGGAAGAATATGTTGAAGCTTAAACTCCTAACTGCTGAAAAAGGCCTCTTTGCGTTCGCGCACTGCTTTGCACGTGTTGGGCGCACGTGCATCGCACGTGGCACTTGCACATCATGAGGGCAGCTAAGGCCCTAACATGGAGAACTAAGCTCCTTTAAGAATTGAATTCTCCCACGTGCGTTGCAAGTGTTTGGCTCACGTGCGTTGCACGTGGCGCGCATGTTGCGGGCGCACGTACATTACACGTGGCGCACATGGCGCTTGCGCATATGCGCATTATGGGGAGAGCAAGCTCCTATGGAGAACTAATTTCCTTTGAGAATTGAATTCTCTCACATGCGTTGCACGTATTTGGCTCATGTGCGTTGCACGTAGCGCGCATGTGGCGGGCATACGTGCATTGCCCGTATTGCGCATATGCGCATTACGGGGGGAGCAAGCTCCTATGGAGAACTAATCTCCTTTGAGAATTGAATTCTCTCACGTGCGTTGCACGTGTTTGGCTCACATGAGTTGCACGTGACGCGCATGTGGCTGGCGTACGTGCATTCCACGTGGCACACATGGCGTTTGCCCATATGCGCATTATGAGGAGCAAGCTCCTATGGAGAACTAATCTCCTTTGAGAATTTAATTCTCTCACATACGTTGCACATGTTTGGCTCACGTGCGTTGCACGTGGCGCGCATGTGGCGGGTGTACATGCATTGCACATGGCGCTTGCGCATATGCGCATTATGAGGGGAGCAAGCTCCTATGGAGAACTAATCTCTTTTGAGAATTGAATTCTCTCGCGTGCATTGCACGTGTTTGGCTCACGTGCATTGTACGTGGCGCGCATATGGCGGGCGTACGTACATTGCACGTGGCGCACATGGCGCTTGCGCATATGCGCATTATGGGGGGAGCAAGCTCCTATGGAGAACTAATCTCCTTTGAGAATTGAATTCTCTCATGTGCGTTGCACGTGGCGCGCATGTGGCGGGCGTACGTGCATTACACGTGGCGCACGTGACGCTTGCGCATTATGGGGGGAGCAAGCTCCTATGGAGAACTAATCTCCTTTGAGAATTGAATTCTCTCACGTGCATTGCACATGTTTGGCTCACGTGCGTTGCACGTGGCGCACATGTTTGGCTCACGTGCGCTGCACTTGGCGTACGTGCATTACACGTGGCGCTTGCGCATATGTAGGGGGAGGAAGCTCCTATGGAGAACTAATCTCCTTTGAGAATTGAATTCTCTACCTTTTCTAAGAGGTATCCCCTTTTATTTATATGGGAGTGGTAGAGAAGAGATATCTCTTTTTCCCGATGTAGGACTAAAAATGCATCCTCCATGTAATAGAGCATTACTTTAGATTTGTAATACCCAGTTCTTTTATAGGCCAATAGCCGTATTTTTATTAAATAGGGGTCACTTACAAATTTACCTATTTATCCTTATAATTATTTTAAGTATTTAAAAATCCTAATTCCTTTATTCTAATTCCCTTCTTAAATCCCTTTTCAGAAAACTAATTCTATTACTTAAATCCCTTTTTTTTAATTTTTCCCTTACTATTTCCTCTTTTCTATACCCAGTCCCCTATAAATATTTAGCATATCTTAATAAATAAGTCTCCAGATATTTTCCTGAATTTTCTCCAAATTTTTTGTATCTTTCCAGAATTTAATCTAGATCTGTTCTGATTTAAATATATATATTGTGTATCTTTTATTTAAATTAGTTTATTAAACTCCTAACCTAAAACTAAATTACTTTTTCCTTTCCCTTTTATTTTCCATTTATTTAGCCAGCCCATCTCCCCATCTCCTTTTCCCAATTCCTTTTCCCCATTTCCATTTTCCCGAGCCCATTCCCATTTTTTCCCAAGCCCAACAGAAAACATACAAAACTAAAACCAATTTTTAAATAAACATATATATATATATATATATATACACCGTAATCCCCAAGCAAGCCTTGCCCCAACTCCTCAGCCCACTCCGATTCCTTTGCCCTTGCAAAAATGAATTCAACCAATAATTAAATCCCTACAGCCCGGCCCGGCCCCTCACCACACCCGACCCGGACCCGAACCCATCTTCTTCTCCCCACTCCCCTGGCTCCTTCCCGCTCTTTCCTTCGTGCCCCCTCGTCGCCCCGTCGTCACGACCACATCTCTCGCGCCCGCCTCTCTCGCGCCCACGACGCGCGCGCACTCCCTCCTACGACCCACTCCCTTCAACGGCCCCCTCCTCCTTCTCACTCTCTCTCCCTCCAACCTCTCTTTCTCTCTCCCTCTTCATCCCCTTGCCAAGCCCTGCGCTACCTTCATCTCCTCCCGCGCACCCCCACCAAGCACCGACGCCGCTTGCATCCCTCACTGCAACCCCGAGCTCCTCCTCCACCATCGACATCCCAACGCAACCATCGACGCCTCCAACGCCTCGAGCTCCTCTCTCGTCGTCTCCTCACACCCGGCCACCCCCTCGACACTCTCACTGCCTCCTCCCACCGGCCACCTTGACCACCTCGACGGCGCCTCCATCGACCGCACGTCGCAACCACCGAGCTCTCTCTCCCTCTGCAAACATTTCTCTCTCCCTCTCTCTCTCAGCAAACATTTCTCCCCCTCTCTCCTTCTGCAACATTCCTCTCTCCCTCTCTCCCTCAGCAACATCTCACCCTCTCTTACAGCACCTCATCTCTTTTCCCCCTCGCTCACAGCACCTCTCTCTCCCTCTCAGCACCTCTCTCTCTCTCGCAACATCTCTCTCACAGCACCCCTCTCGCTCACATCGCCTGAGCTCTCTTCTCCGGCGCCTCTGGACCTCCGCAGCTTCTCCTAGCCCTCCTCGGTGCACCGTCGATCACCCCCTGCGGACCCATCACCTTCACCGCAGCACCAAGGCTAGCCTAAGTTTCAAATCGAGCCCCGGCATTTTGTCGAACACTTACATCCGACACAGTTCCCGTTCCTCTGATCACCGGCGTCGTCATCAAACTGTGGCCCCAATCCCCTGAAGCCATCATCGTCAGCAACACGTCATCCATCGCAACGTCAGCACACGCCCGTCACACCCACCGATCCATCGAGTCCAAGAAGCAAGATCCGACAAGGATAAACCTGTGCTGCGTTCGTGACGCGATCGTGCCGTTGCCGCTGCCGTGCCGTCATCGACACGTCTTCAGGCAAGTTTAATACTTGCTTCATGCTACTTGTATATGTTACAATTCTAGTTACTAATAATTGTCGCATACCCTTTTTACGTGAACCGTATAATTCAAGTGTTCGATGCACGGTCCGATTGGAAACTCCCGTTAAATTGACGGAAACATATAAAATGTGATGGCCCGAGTTGTAAGGAATGTCCCTTGAGACTTTGGTTCCAATACTATGTCGTTTGCTCACATAAAATGATGTCCCAGATTCTGTCGTAAAACCTGAAAACCTTCGTACATGTCAAACTATAAAATTTATAATAAATTGTGTATAAACCGGATTTTAGCGTTCGATGGCTCGTATCGAAGCTGACTGTTTAACCTACTGTATTATACTGTTGATAACTGAATTTTAATACACTATGATAGAGATAACTGCGGTGGATTACGATTCTGGACTGCAGTCCAGAATGGAAATCCAGGTTAACCCCTGTTGCTAAACCCCTGTATATCACTGATCAAATAAGAGAATGCGCGGAACCCTATATAGTCACATAGGGAATTGAATTATATTTATTACTCCACTCATCTTACTGGATTCCTCAACCGTTTGATATTTTTAATTCATTTTACAATGTCGACACGTCTTGCTGAATTCTGCAGAAGCAGATTTTACACCTCAAACATAATCTGTCCATAACTCCCTGTCGGCATAGTATATTACTGATCTGCCAATTGCGGTGGAAACCTAACTGATAAACCTAAGTATTGTTCAACTATAGCGTTGCCTAAATACGATCCCAACTGAGATTAAATTGCGTTACGAAACGGACTTCCGATTCTGAAACCGGATTTCCAGCAGTGAACGCTTAAAATGAAATGGCCATATCTAGCGATCCCGAAACCCGATTGACATGAAACTAATTTTTTTGGATAGATAATTAAACATACTGTTTATCCCCTTTTTATTGTTTCGCTAAATTTTGCATGTATGATTTATGATAAATTATGCAAGTGGTAGGACACCGACTGATGATATCTTAATCATGCCTTAATTACTGTATTCTCAGCACATTATATATATGTCATTGTATTGGTAACCTAGCGATCATATGCATTACTCAGTGTTAGGTTTTAGTGTTTGATTGTGGCAAGTACGTTAGTGTTTAAGTATGAATGGATAAGTGACAGTGACGCGTACTTGTACACAATCAGTAGACCCTATTGATTTATTGCATTGTCGACGTCCGTGGGACGTGTATAAGTGTGACTATAATTGGTATGGGACAATTATGGAAGCACTTGTATGGGTATCACAGGTAAGGCACCAAACACTGTCCATTTATCTTGGGTATCAGTCGAGACATGCTTGATGGAGATCCTGTCTCCAGTTCTCGCGCAGACTTGTCATGGACCGACCGGTATTTGAGTTTATGGTTGGCGTTTGATGTAGACCATGGGGTGTGGGGTAGTTTGAGTGTGAGTTCAACAGAATCTCGGGAGTCCCATTGCCGGCTTATATCGTGATTTTGGGAGCTGTATGGATGGAGATACTGATTATTATCGTGCGTGTTTCGGGCCCGTGTTCCCTTGCCCTTGGGTCCTACCCTTGGGTGGGGGATACTCCTGCATGGTTGACTCTCACACTTGGACTGACGATAGGTTTAGTGACCTGTACAGTGAGACTTAGAGACCGATAGGGTTAGTGACATTGACACGCATTGTTTACTGATTCCACATACCTGCCATACTGTTTACTGCTTCACTGTTTGCCTGCTCTATTAGCTACCTGCATTGGCTACTTCATGTTCGCGTCTTTATTCCATGATTACCGTTCTATGTTCATTATTATTGCACGAGTTACCATTTGTATCAATATATATATACGCTCTGACGACCTGAGTATGCATGCTCAGAGTGAGAAGTGGATCTAGTTTGAACCAGGACCTGACGTACTTCGAGGACATCGCGGACATCTTGATCAGCTACCCAGAGATATACTCTCCTGATCTCCATTGGGTTAGTTCTTTTGTATTCGCTTTGATTTAGTTACTGCATTCCTCATTACCTGTGCATTGTTGACTGATTACCACGTAGTGCTAGAAGCCGAAGTGTGACTACGGAGGGATATTTCCCCGACCATAGGAGCATGGCTGGCCGTGTCAATTCCTCGTATTCCGTATTTTGGGAAGCGGGGCGTGACAAGATTACACGTGCGTAGCACATTTGCTCATAACTTTTGATCCCGGATGAATTATGAGGCCCATAATATATCAAATCGAAGGTTTTTTCGAGACGCTTTCGGTACCATCAGAACATAGCTGATTCCCATTCGGGAGTTTGTCAAAATACAGTCCGAAAAATACTGATTCATATTTTCTTAAGCGTATCGCTGCCATTTGATATCTTGGGCTCTTTTGCGCAGAAATTTTTGGTGGGAACAAATGCCCCCACTACTTTGCCTACGTAATTATGTATGTGGGTGAAGTAGTGCAGAGTTATGCATGACCATATAATTGAGGGCTTAGGAGACAAGTTTAGGGTCCTTGTAACCTAAGACTTTTTCATCTTCATGAGCCGTAAGGGTCTCAAGAAGGTTTTTTCTCCCTACAAATCGAGAGGATCTCATAGGTGCATATTCTCCCTAGAATCACACACTAATCGTTAAATATGCAAGATGCGGTTTTGTTTTATGTTTATGATATAGATCGAAAAGGAATTCAACACGAATAGTAAGAAAAATAAATTACGCACGTTTCCCCGGCAACGGCGCCATTTGATTGATCTTGAATTAGTGTTTGTAGAATAACCGCAATCAATTACAGTGTCGCGTGTAGCTAGACCGAGATGAGTACGGGTCGTCCTCAGGGATACGTGGAATGTTTTAATCTTACTTTAGGCGTGTTGATTAGAAAAGGAGGAAGAACAAAGAATGGTGAAGAATGGTTGTAGGTTCTAGATCTACGTCAAATACGGATGCAGGATTTAGATCTAGATTAACTACGGATGTAGGTTTAATATTAGAGGGGGGCTTGTAGGGTTCGTTAAGATTTAGTAGTGATGGATGATTAATTAAAGATTACTCCTTTTATCCTTTAATAGATCGACAGTGATGCATGCAGATTAGGGTTTCTGGAGGGAAAAGGGTTTCCACTCTTAACCCCTATCCTGACATGGATTTCCGTTCATGTATAACCTTTACTAAAGCAATTGTTAATCTGATCTTAAATCACGATCGAGACTATCAATGAATTGATAGTGCGCCCGATTAGGATATTAACTATTCTTTTGATAAACTTTATAAGCTTTATATGATGTAAAAAGAGTTTAAGGATCTTCATCATCCATTAATCTATCCTAATCCTACGAATCCTAACAAGCGGAGAATTACTCGCGCATGTTAGGAAAAGAAAAGATAGAAATCATAAAATAAACTATCTTTATTAATCAATAAGAACAAGTACACTTTGTTTCCTTAGAAAATTATTACAAAACCCTAGTTTGCTTCTCGATCTCTTCTAAGGAGGTAGATGAACTGTCGATGATCAACCAGGATTCTTGAGCCGTCGTGGACTTCGTGATCGCGTCAGTTTGATGATTTTTTCAAGAGGCTCTCGGTCCTTATTTATAGTCATAGAGCCAGAACCCTAGTTTCCTAATATGGTAACTAGTTGTTAGGATCCCAACCAAAAAAAATCCAGAATCCTAACTCTTCAGATGTGCGGCGGAACTGCGGCCAATAGGTGGGTTTGGCCACGAATCCGCCACCTTATGGTGGGATCATGGGCTCTAATTTCCGAGGCTTCATATCTGTAGCACTTGTTGATCTTTTGAATATCTAGACTTTGAAAATCTTTTCTACATTTCTGCCATAATTGGTTTCTTCAATTTACTTGAATATCTTCGGCAGATTTGATCTCGCCAACTCGGATTTCTTTGATTTTAGTCATGATATAATTCCTGCACAATTATCTCAATAAATGATATTAGTAGAATTTGATTTTATTGAGATATTATCTTAACCATTTGTCATGATATTTTAGTTTTAAGAGAATTGGTCAAAAATATTTAATACAGTAAGCATATTAAAATATTCCAAATATTATATGCTTACATTTTTCCTTCATAATGTTAATTATAATATATAAACACATGAAAATAGTATTTTTATGGATAAACCCTTATACGTGTTATATATATAATAAACATATTTTATTATATATAAATAGTAAGGAAAATGTCATATTAAAAGTGCAGTTTTATCAACTAACAAATACCCCCAAACTTAAATTTGATCGTCCCGAGCAAACTTGTTATTCAAGAGAAGGAGAAAAGGAAAAAAAAACCTAAACAGCACACTTTCGTAAGCAACACGATTGCACTGAGCATGTGCAACAAGCCGTTAAACCTCTAGGTGTCCCTAGTAGGAGGAGTATTGTCTCCTAAGGGTTTTCAGCGGATTACACCCACAAAATCCCATAATAAAAGAAAGATAGTTAAAGTTACATATAAAGATAAGAACTATAAAAGAAAGAACTTGAAAATAAGAGTTTCCAACTATACCAGCTTTTCAGTCGCTATGAGCCCTATCTTAATGGTCGTGAAAAGATATTAGAAATCACATCATTCCTTAATATAACATCGCCTTTAGTTTTCATCCCTATCTTTCTTCCAAACATTGATCATATACCCCTACGTGTGTGTAAAATACATCCCTATATTTAGAAAATTCAATTCAAGCTATCATACTCTTGTCCATCTTCCAAAATACTTTATAGTTGGTGAATATTATCGATAAAATTGCTCACACATTTTTCATGTGACCGTCAATATTTCTTGAGGTACTAACCGACCGATTACAAAATGTGCTTGCGTATTTAGACGGAATTTCTCGTTTCGCAACACCTAAAGCTTAGCAGTGGCACCCAAACCAGTTGGTCTAAGGCACTAGGTGATAAAGTACCCTCGCTATATTTTTTTTATGCTGCCTTGGTAATTACAAAACCAGTGTTTATTTTTTTTCTTCACCCTCGCTATATTTTTTTTATTTTCCTTCATACTAAGGCTTTTAGACAAGAGCATTTCAAAGTATCCTCTACCATCCCAAGTTTCAAGATGTGTGACGGTGCATATAGTAGGGTATAAACGTTCAAAAGTTTGGCCTCAAGAATAGAGATTATTTTTCAGACTTATTTTTATCCTCAGATTAGCAATTACCTTCATCTTACTAACCCTTGGGACAATAGCTCATAACTACTTATTACTAGTTTTGTTTAAGAAAATATCTAATTTTCTTATTTATCTTAAACTATTCCTATCTTTCAAATGTAATTTGTCACTTTTTAACTTCCATTATCAAAAAATTTTGTTCTTCTAAATAGTATAATGCAAAGTAACGCGTAAATAAGCACAAACCTCCCCCAAATCTGTTTACAGTAGTGTCCTCACTGTTGTCTCTTTTAAATCTCAAAAACCTGTAGACTTGGGAGGAAAGGTTATTAACGGGGGCAACAAAAATTGAAAGTGAAAATCCTCCCCCAAACTTATTTTTGGCTCACAATTTTGAGGACAAATTTTATTTTCAAGAGCCAAAAATATAAAAACCCCCCCCCAAACTTGAGTTAAACAATATTAAGCATTTTAAGGGGGGTGAAGTTATTTGGTCAATATAAGACTTTACAAAGACCAAAAGTTAATACCAACCATTCAAAGATTTTCTCAGTATAACGTATAGGTTGGTGGAAGAACATATTATATAGAGCCAAGAAGAAGTGGGGAAGAGATAAGTGGTGATATGGAAAGGATTTGCGTGAACGTGAATGTGAGGAGATAAGAGGTGATGATAAATAAAAATGAGAATGTGAATGATCAGAAATGAGTGGAATATTGGCATTCTCGTATTTTATAGAAGAAAGGGTGGTGGTTCAACTTTTATAAGTGGAGGTTGATTAATCACAAAATCCGTGTTGTTTAGGAATGCAAGTCCGTCAGCAAAAAGTTCTTCAAAACTTTAATCGGTGGTGTAATTGAACATTTTAATGTCAGTAAGTTTTGTGCCAGAATTTATCATACTTGATTTGTCAAAAATTATGGAGGTAGGAGACTCGAAAAACCCATCTACCTTATTTTCAAAAGTATCCAAATCAAGTTGGCTTTCTGGAATTATCAAACTTGAATTATCGGATTGTGATTCATCAACACTCACTAAAATTATAGGAAGAATAGAAGAAGAACTTGAGAAAGTAGAAGGTGAAATGGGTAAACAAATTGGTGTGTCGAGTATCGCTGAACCAGATGTGGGAGATGAAGGCTGAATTTCAGTCTGCTGTTCGGTTATACAATTATCATCAACTTCAAGACACATTTGGGGTTCGGGAAGAATAATTAATGGCTCGAGATGATGACCACAAGGAAGTGAAAGGACCTGATGAATTGGTGGGACAAACTTGACCAAATTTTCGGGTTCATCATTCAATATATCCCCAACGTCAATCTCCTCATTCAAGTGAAGGTTAGAATTCTCAAACACCTCATTAAAATTATGGTTTTCAATCAATTTTGGTTCAAAAGTGGAGGTATAGAGATCATAAGGGTTGGGTATGGTTTCACTTGAAATGGACCCTTCACAATCGGGTAAATCAAACACTACAAAGTCACACAACTCATCAGACATTCTATCTTCAATTGTGAATGATTTGGTGTACTTAATAGATCTGTGAAACTGGAGTTGTAGATTTCAATTTGGGATGAGGAGGTTTGATTTGGAAGGGTGTACCGCTCTCTCTCACTACCCAAATTCTCAATTTGTCCTATGGCCGTATTATATACTGAAAATTTTTGGGCTGGTTTGAAATTATTTGCTTATATCCACTCTGTTGTTTCCTTTCTAATTTGGTGCGACATTTCCATATATTTTTCTAATGTCCGCTCAAAACTAGACTTGGGTTGATAAGGGGTTTCAGTATAAGATTGAAATTTTTGTGGATAATTAAAACTCCCAAATGACTGATTAGAAGGACTGTCTAGAGAAGGTGTAAAAGTCGGATAGGATTGATAGGAATAGAATGGTTGCGAAAATTGGGCAGGAGTAGGATCAAAATCATGATAAGAAGAATATTGATATTGGTTGGTTGGTTGGCTATTTTCAATAGACATCATATATGCTACAAACCGATTATGAAATTCTTCTTTAGAAAGTGGTGGTGATGGTTGATATTGGACCGGATTGAAACTTTGGCCGTCAGCCCTTGCTATATGCTCAGCAATGGACATGCGTTTAGGGGTATCCTCACTCGGAGTATCAACTGAAACAGATGTAGAATTAGGATACGGTTGATAAGACCTGGACTGAGCTGGCCAACTGTTTATATCCGCTTGTTCTATTCGATCTCTTAAAGAAATGGGAGAGTTGGATGGTATACCGAAGCGATTACGATAACAAGAAATATCTGGTTCTGGATAGCAAAACTCGGCAAGAGTTCTTTTATTTGGGTTGCCCATTATAAGAAGGTGAAAAGAAAAGAGGGTGAAAAGATTTAAGCTCTATTTGGATTATTTTGCTTTGAAAGTGGACTTGGGAGTTTACTCACAAAAATCACAAAATGCACAAGCAAACCCTAAAACTAAGGTCACCTAGGTCAAGCACTAGACCGCTCCTAGACTTCCAAAGGACAAATCGCAGGATAAATCCTCTACTGCCTCTTTATCTTTCCTGTGGTCAGGTAAGTGCCAGGTAAGTGGGAGGTATCCGCTATACGAATCACCGAAAATAGCGGGCCTAATTAAGTAATCACTTGCCTTAGACACACTTGCCTAGACACCACAAAAGAAATGCAGATAAGCGATAGATTACCCACGACCTTCCTCTGTCCTACTTGAGCGCGACGGTCCTTAGGGTCTTGATCTAGATATTTTTTAATTAATATAGGGTTATGCGGATGCTCGTTTTGTGATTTGTGGGGCCTAAGAAGGGTGATGAAATCCCCACCTAATCTGAATCGTGGTCTTGCCCCTTAAAGTCCGTATTAAAATATGCAAAAACAATCCGCAAAATAAAGCACGCAAAAAGATTTTTGAGCGGCGATATTTTGTAAAGAATCCTGCAGAAAATATATTATTGGATTTTTCAGAGGAGAGATAAAGAGTTGTAGTAGATACCAGAGAATTTTGAAGCTAAGATCCACCAATTAGGCCGCGATTCCGCTGCAATACTGGTGATTTGGCCGCGGTTCCGCCGCGAGATGAGGGGATCTTTTGACAATTTTTGTACAGTAGCCTCCTCTTCTCCTCTGGGTCTTGATGAATGTCTCTGAATTTTTATCTCCTCGCTAAAGTGACTCCAGAATTTCTCGCAAGAATCACACACTAATCGTTAAATATGCAAGATGCGGTTTTTTTTATGTTTATGATATAGATCGAAAAAGAATTCAACATGAATAGTAAGAAAAATAAATTACGCACGTTTCCCCGGCAACGGCGCCATTTGATTGATCTTGAAAAAATGTTTGTAGAATAACTGCAATCAATTACGGTGTCGTGTGTAGCTAGACCGAGATGAGTACAGGTCGTCCTTAGGGATACATGGAATCTTTTAATCTTACTTTAGACGTATTAATTTGAAAAGGAGGAAGAATAAAGAATGGTGAAGAATGGTTGTAGGTTCTAGATCTACGTCAAATACGGATGCAGGATTTAGATCTAGATTAACTACGGATGTAGGTTTAATATTAGAAGGGGGCTTGTTGGGTTCGTTAAGATTTAGTAGTCATGGATGATTAATTAAAGATTACTCTTTTTATCTTTTAATCGATTTAAAACTAGATCGACAGCGATGTATGCAGATTAGGGTTTCTGGAGGGAAAAGGGTTCCCACTCTTAACACATATCTTGACATAGATCTCCGTTCATGTCTAGCTTTTACCAAAACAATTGTTAATCTGATCTCAAATCGCGGTCGAGACTATCAATGAATTGATAGTGCACCCGATTAGGATGTTAACTATTCTTTTGATAAAGTTTATAAACTTTATAGGACGTAAAAAGAGTTTAAGGATCTTCATCATCCATTAATCTACCCTAATCCTATGAACCCTAACAAGCGGAGAATTACTCGCGTATGATGGGAAAAGAAAAGATAGAAATCATGAAGAAAATAAAATGCAATAAAATAAACTACCTTTATGAATCAACAAGATCAAGTACACTTTGTTTCCATTGAAAATTATTACAAAACCCTAGTTTGCTTCTCGATCTCTTCTAAGGAGGTAGATGAACTATCGATGATCAACCAGGATTCTTGATCCGTCGTGGACTTCGTGATCACGTCGGTTTGATGATTTTTCGAAGAGACTCTCGGTCCTTATTTATAGTCACAGAGCCAGAACCCTAGTTTCCTAATATAGTAACTAATTGTTAGGATCCCAACCAAAAAAAATCCAGAATCCTAACTCTTCAGATGTGCGGCGGAACCGCGGCCAATAGGTGGGTTTGGCCGCGGATCCACCACCTTATGGTGGGATCATTGGCTTTAATTTCTATGGCTTCATATCTGTAGCACTTGTTGATTTTTTGAATATCTAGACTTTGAAAATCTTTTCTACGTTTCTGCCACAATTGGTTTCTTCAATTTACTTGAATATCTTCAGCAGATTTGATCTCGCCAACTCGGATTTCCTTAATTTAAGTCATGATATAATTCCTGCACAATTATCTCAATAAATGATATTAGTAGAATTTGTTTTTATTGAGATATTATCTTAACCATTTGTCATGATATTTTAGTTTTAAGAGAATTGGTCAAAGATATTTAATAAAGTAAGCATATTAAAATAGTCCAAATATTATATGAATATTATATGCTTACATTTTTCCTTCATAATGTTAATTATAATATATAAACACATGAAAATAGTATTTTTACGGATAAACCCTTATACGTGTTATATTTATAATAAACATCTTTTATTATATATAAATAGTAAGGAAAATGTCATATTAAAAGTGCAGTTTTATCAACTGAACAAGTTACACGTCATCCAAAGATATCAATCCAACCACGGGACTGTAGGGTGTTTTTCGTCACCCCATTGAGATGGGAATACGTGTCGCTTGTCAGGCGTATACGGATTCCCCCTGACTAGGGTAAGTCGGGGTTTATTGATTGTGGAGATTCAAATCTCCGGCAGCCGTGGACTAAGCTACCGTTAATTACCCCTTGCCCTTGAAGCGAAGAAACCTCCGATTGACGGGTCAACTAGTCATGAGAACTCAATGTGCAGTGTGTGTATGTGTGTCTTGAGGGATTTTGGGTATATCAGGGGCCTCACAGAGTTTACGGGGGTCCCGCTACCCGGATAGCGGACTGGGGGTCAAAGGGGTTAGCAGCCCCCTTGCGTGGTGTGGAGCAACGCTCCGTTAGAAATTTTTTCTGATGGGGGACATGTTTTAAGTGTGGAGTATATGGAAAAAAGTGGGGTGGGGAGCATCCTAAGGACACATGAGTGGCGCGTGGGCACCAGCGGGTCACATGTCTTGCGCGTGGACACCAGCGGGTCATGTGTGCGGCACGCGACCGCTGGGCACCAGCTGGTCACGTGCGCGGCACGCGATCGCTGGAAACACTAGCAAAGAAAAGGGCTTAGCCCCTGGGCTGGGAGTTGAACTCCCTAGAGGTTTGGGAGTTGAACTCCTAAATAGAAATTAGGTATAAATTTGGAGTTAAACTCCCAAAATATTTGGATTTGGAGTTAAACTCTTATGTAATAAATTGGATGTGGATTTGGAGTTAAACTCCCGAGAGACTTTGGAAACTCTCAGAAGAAAAGGGAAGGATCAAAGAGGACCCATTTTTTCTCTCCTCCAGCCCTGAATCTTCTTTTGAGTCTTGGATCTTCCCGAACTAGGGTTTTTGGGAAATGGGTCTCCTTCCTTCTCCTCTCTGTTGGCTGGATCTTGGAGAAAAAGGGGTGATACTTGAAAATCTTCCCTTTTTGAGATTTGATGGAAGATCTGAGCTCCCCTTCAAGGGGTTTATGGTAAAAACTGTTTCTTTTTTGGAAAAAGAAGAGTTAAACTCTTGATTTAATTCAAAAAATACAAAGAGGGTTTAGAACCTTGAGGAAGGAGAAGGTGGTACAGAACCTTAATTTTTTAGAAAATGTAAAAGTTGTTGATTTTTTCATCATGTTTGTCTTTATAGGCTACACACTTTAAATATAGTCCCTTGAGTTTTGCCAAATGACACTTGTGTCACCCTGTGCCTTATATACTTTCTCTTTTTTACACATAAGCCATGGGGTTTACAAAATTTTGGATTTTCCCCCATTTTACATACATTTATTTTTTAAAAAATAATTACATTAAACTAATTTATGGCTTCATTCTTTTTGTCATAGGACCGGTCCCTTCCATGCTCGGTCTTGACCTGGGCTTGGGTCCACTTGGTTTGGGGTTGACTTTGATTTTGACTTGGTCAACCAGGGTTTAATTTTTGACCCCAACAGGAACAACTTGACTACTACGGTGTACTACAAGATATAGTGCAGGTATGTTATTGTGCACACAGAATTGTCCTATTCAAATGTCTCTGGTATGATACTAAGACAGACGGACGAGAATACAAAGTAGAAAAAGGGCTACTTCTACTAAATCCTTCAAGACTCATGTTCTCGAATTAACCTTACATATTAACGAGTCAAGCACATCGGTGTTTTAATGTGGAGGACCCTAAGGATGCTGTCTGACATGTCGCTATCAGAACAAATCCGTGAGGCTATTTTAACATAGGAAATCCTGATGATGAAAATCTTGAAATTAGCTGTTCAGGCACACCAATCACACCATTACAAGACCTGACCCTGGATATCGACGACGTTATCCTTTCAAGGGCTGATATTGTAACACCCAAGTGCACTTATACCATATTTGGAGTTTTCCTAACTTTACGACAACTTCTTGCTTATTATTTGTTTTGGGTGCGGATAGTGCTTTGGTATCTGTGATTGGTATCCGATCCGACCCGCATGTTTGAAACCCATCTTGATTCTAGATTACGTCATATATTACTGGTGCTAAGGATTCGTGCACATTTAGATTTGATATTACACTTATATAATATGTTGCATCTGCATTTCTTTTAGATAATACAAATTATAACCAGATAATATTTTTAAATATCTAGCATGGCTTGCATCATACCCCATATCTTGTGAGTGCATCCAGATATCGTGTTCATGTACAGATGATAAAACAGACTCGTTTAGATCGCTACGTGATTTTACGTGTATTTATTCTTGGGGGTATGCATTTTATTTAACCGGACATCGCATTATAGTTTTAACTGATACGTATATTATCCATATTTTAAAACTAGATTTTTAGAAGAGATCCGGATATTTTTCGGAGTATATTGGTATTAGCTGTTTAAACCCAGAAAAATATATTATTATATTATATATATATAAATAGTTTTTATAAACAAATATATATAATATATATTTAATTAACTAAATTATCCTCACATCTCTCTCTCATCTCACTGTCTCTCTCTCTTCTCTCTCTCTCTCTCACAGCGCGCGCACACACACACACACACACATATATATATATATAAAATTAAACTAAAAATTACAACTTCTCTCTTTCCTCTTCTTTTCTTCTTAACCTCCCGCGACGAACCAAAATCCTAACCCTCCTAACCTCGCCACCCTCATAACCCTCATAGCCATCGCCGACCTCCTTGTCCCCTCGCCCTCGTCCCCATAACCTCGCCACCCTCATCACCTTCTTCCCATCTCTTCCTCTACCCGACTACACCCACGAACAACCCCGAGCAAACCAAGAAAACCCCGATCTTGCGCTTCCAACCCTCACCTCGCCGCCGATCATCTCACCACCCGACCTCGACCACCTTCTTCACCTCCTCTCATCCTTCTCTCCAAGAACGCACAACCCAAACTCCCTGCAACCCGACCCTGCAACTGCGAGAACCAAGAACCCATCGCCGGAGACCTCACCGCCAATCACCGATGACCTCGTCGTCGTCACCTCTCCGTCTCCTCACCTCCCTCTTCAACTCCCGAAACCATACACCACAATCCCCAACCACAACTTCCCAGCAACCGACCCCAACAACCCAAGAAACCCCTCTGCCTATCGCCGGAAATCTTCATCGTCGAAGACAGCCATTGTCGCCGACGTCGTCTCCTCTGTCCCCTGAACCCAGAGCTCGATCACCAGCGACCACAACCCATTATCTTCTCTCTTCTTCTCTTTTCTTTCTTTATCAGTTCTTGACCGTCGCCAGAGTCGCACATGTCGCTGACGATCCGAACGACCCAGCCATCGTCATCATCCAGCGTGGTCACGTCTTTGATTATCCAGATCAAGTCTTGTACGCGTGTGGTTGCATCGCGACATTTATCCGACGTCTGTCATCCCCCGCTTCCCAGTGTACGGGTATGGAGACGCGACGAGGCCCGCAATGTATTTACTCAGAAGTAAACACGTTAAGCGCAAATAAGCAATATAATAAATGTACACAAGAAATGACAAGAGGTATAAATAAACAGCAACTTTTTATTGATTAAACATTCTTTACAATACACTGGAAAGTAAATACAATACTGGAAAGCAATGCCTAAACAATGGCATGAACTGAAATTAAAAGTATATACAAGTGAACTAGAGCTCCGGGTCCTCAATGAACTGCTCCAGATCGTCCTGGCTGGACTCGATCTCCAGAGAGTCGGGTCCTCCTGACAATATTCCAAAGAAAGAAGGGAAAAGGAATGTCATCAGCGAACAATCGCTCAGTAAGTCCCAAAATATAAAGAAGAATAGACAGAGAATAGAACAGATAAAGTATATATGGTTATGTTTGTTATGTTAACGTAGTTGTTTGTAGCTTGGTACAGAATGTGCCAGTGTATACGAGAGGAGTCCAACTTGCTCCGTGGACTAAGGTATATGGAGTAAAAGGCCCCATCAAAACCCACGGGACAATGGCAACGGATATTCAGGTTAGGTGTATTATAGTGACCATCATCGTGCCACTTTTAATACATTCCGTACCAGTCTACCCCTTAAAACCCCGTAATGCATATTGTATTGATTGTATAGATTTGTTGTATGAGACTTGCCGAAACCATGGTATAAATTGTTCATGTAAACAGATAAGGATATAAACGGATAGTCATGTAGTTAAGTCAATGTATATCCATGGTTCGGTCAAATTAAGTCATGTTGATATTTGATAGTATTCTAGTATTCATGTTCAAGTTCCAGTATATATGGATTCATGTTGTATTAGGGTTATATTTGAATTGTATGTAGATTGGAATTATATTCAGATTAGACTGAGACTCTTTCTGAGTCAGACACTTAAACAGAATTGGATTCCTGAATTAGATTTTGGAGTTATCGGTAACTGCTGTACAAGGACGGCATGATTTGTGACTTTTTCCAAACCAATTACCATTGATAACCCCGTTTTAGGTTTCTACCTTAAATAGGCAAGCACCCACTTTCTCCGGCTCGCTGAGGCTCAAGAGAATTGGTTCCGCTCAAACCTATATTTACTAGGGTCCTTAATATAAATTAATATAACTTGAGGAGGTTTTATGAAAAATAGTTATAGTATAATTTCAAAATAATTCTCAAGTATTTATTTATCGTATTTAGGGTTTTTCATGAATGTAATTTTTATATGATGAGGTATTCTAGTGAATATAAACCTTAATTGAATAGTACATGGTATTTTAGTGCAAATTGACTTGTATGGATTCTTGATGGTATTTTCATGAAACTTGTAATTCTTGTGTTTAGAAAACATGGAATTTATATAAATATAAAATAGATGTTTTGATAATATATATATATATATATATAATTATTAAAAATAGAATTTATTTATTAAATAGAAAATCACGTTTTCTTAAAAAAATGTATTAAAAATTCCATCGAGATCGTATGCTCAGTGAGGAAGTATGCATCTCGCCCTACTAGTTCCGAGGATGTGCGATAACCCGTACCATCCAAATCGGGTTTCCTAAAATGGGTTGTAGAGGCTTAATTGCAAGAAATTTAATTAAAACAATTTAAAGAATACGGTTTTTAATAGTTTATAATATTTAAATGTAAATTTGTATTTGTCCCAAAATATTGTTTTCAAGCAATCATGCTGTGTCAAGATGTGTGTTGTGAGAGATAGGTCATTACCTCGTGAGATTTTTCTAAAGGTAGTACAAGCAAATATGATAAAAGATGCCGAATATAAAGCTTGTGGTATTTAACCGTAAAAGTGAAATAAAAGTTGCATAACAAGGTATTTTAAGATGAAACATGTTCTCAATGTTTGTTTTATGATTACTAAACAAGATATAACAATATAGATGATTGTTTATTAAGAAAAATTATGTTTTATAACAAGTTTAGAATCGGACGTCGGAATAACTCCACTTCCGACGAGTTTTGAAAAGAGAAGTTTTTAAGTTTGGAAGAGAGAAGAAAAGAGAGAACTTACGAGTTTAGGGTAGAGAGGAGGGGTATAGGAAGAATTTGAGAGCTTCGTAGAGTCGCGGGGTCGCCGGAATCTTCTTGAATCGTTGCCGGAACTTGACCTTGGGCTAACTCCACTTGTATACTTCTTTGACTTGAAAAAATTTGAGAATTTTTTATAATGGATTTCAGAATGGAGAGGGCTAAGATGTGATGTGGTATTTATAGAAGAAATTGGGGTTTTGAGAATTGAAAAGAGGAATTAAAATGCATTTAAACATTGGATTAATGGGTGATTTTAATCATCTGTTAATTGCAGGAAAAACAAACAGAAGGGGAGTAGTGGGAGGAGGCCAAGGGTGTTGGGGTAAAAATTTTGGAGCATTACCGACGGTTCCAACCGGCGGCTCCGGCCCAGAGGAGATCTTCGCCGGTCGTTTGGTAGGGGTTGGGGTATGGATTCTTGCCACGTGTTGGTTTCTGTTCATATAATAATTTTCACATGTTTGATTTCTGAGACTTTTCATTTTTACATGTATTGCACATGTAAACTTTTGGGCTTTCAAAAAGTTTAAAAGAAAAATCATTAAAAATAATATGTAGCTGATGGGATTCGAACACAGGGACTATGTCACAGCAGTGTAAGGCTTTACCAATGAGCTACAAGTGCTTTCTTGTTATTTTTCAAACAAAATAATACTTAAAGTATATTCAGGGTTGCAAATACTCCATTCAGTACATTAACTTTAAAAAATCTTGTACATTAAAACAGAGTCGTTACAATGTCGAACGTGACGTACGTACCCGTCGTGAGATTCGATCAGGCAAATTTATCTTGCAACATGCTCTGTTCTAATATATCTATTTATATATGAATAAAAATAATACATGTGTGGTATTATTCATCCAATGTTATATATTGACCGTTTTTCAATATCTGTTCGTATCCGTACTGACAATTGCATATCTAGTTGTATGCCGGAACCTCATTATATCATATTACTTCTATATTAGTGCAACATGCTATCTATTTATATCATACACAGACATGGATACGTATACAAGTTATTACAGATAGACCCATATGCATCATGATATTCGTCGTGCTTACCGTGTCAGACATTCGTTACAGTTTCACATTTGGGTATCTATCTGATACATATGCATCACATAACATGTTCACGACACACTACTTGACCTATTACTTGGATCTAGTTACTAATGCCAACAATCCTAACTGTTGTCATGATGGACGTAACTTGTTGTCTGCATAGACAAAACATGTACCTGCTTGATCCTGTGTTGGCATTGGATCTATATTGGCAATACCTGACTTGAACACAAACCTGGGGGTAAAAGGGAAATCAAGAAATGTAACCGAAACGTAACTCAAAAGTCTATTATTACATGTTTTCCATTTTTTCGGGCGTTACGAAATAATCATGTTTGCCGTTTTTTCGGACATTACGGAATACCTACATATTTGCCGTTTTTTCGGACATTACGGAATACCTACATGTTTGCCATTTTTCCGGGCGTTACGGAATAATCTTGTTTGCCGTTTTTCCGAGCGTTACAGAATAATCCTGTTACCGTGGTTCCGTGGGGAATGAACGAGGCATAGACTGATGGGTTACGATGATGATTACATTAATTGATTTCGAAGACTTTTAGAATAGATAATCTAGAAGCCCAGTTTTAGGTTACACATCACATACACACACGTACCTCATTGTTTATATTTATGTTGTTGATTTATATTTATATTTACATATCTTGTTACATCTTGGTTATTAATGCTATTGTGGTATTATGACGCACTGACATCTGGATTTTGCATTGCCCAGTTCCTTTATCTTTATCGTAGGCTGAACATGAGTAGTTTAGCCTTAAGCTGAACAGTAAGGAATTAAGTTTAGAGTAGTTTAGTTTATTTTCTGCAGCTTTATTTCTTTATGTGAGCCCATATTGGGACGTATTTTCAGATGTTGTCTATTTAATTCATTTTGGCTTATACATTTTCTTGATTTTTTTACTGTGGAAAATGGACATGTAATAGCTAGTTTTTATGTTTTACGCTTCTTGTTATCCTATAGACAGCCGTAATGTGACTGTGGAAAGATGTTTCCTACCCACAGGTAGCATGGTTGGCTCTGTCACGTGTCGTAGTTTGCGCACTCTGAAAAGCGGAGCGTGACAGACATCGATTCAGAGATTGTTATAGAAGAAGGATCATCAAGATCAACTGCGCGTAGATGAAAACGAACAACGTGTGTAGCAGACCAATTCATCGATGACTCTGAGTAAAATTCAATTAGTGAGAGTAGCGCCACCGAAGATGATGATTAGCATTAAATTTTAATTAACTTTCTGTAATATTCATAATCATGTATATAATTAAAAAGTTTAGTTTATCGCATTTTTTTCATTTACAGTTATGTAATTTGCTTAACTATTTAATTTGCTTAACTGTTCATTTCATCTGCAGCTATATAATTTGCTTAACTGTTCTTTTCATTTACAGTTATGTAATTTTGCTTACATGTTTCTTGAAATTGTTACTGTATTTTTCTGTTGCATCAATTCATTTCTCAGGATATGGCCTCTAGTTCTTATGGGACCTATGGACATGGACAGACTGAGGGGGACGTGGGAGCCAATTCCTCCAATTCTGCGGGTCGTAGCTGAGGGCGTACTGAGGAGGACCCCGGAGCTAATTCCGTAGGCTGTGGCCGTGGCCATGGTAGGAAGGGCCCCACAAGGCGCATGAAGTATGGGCTCGTCATCGAGACGGCCCGAAGATCGATGTGCACTTTTCAGAGAACATGGATTTGGTTGAACCCGGGACGGAAGAACTGAAGAAATTTTGTGCCTCGATCTGCAATAATGAGAAGCGCATGTCGCATTTGGTGAAGAATGGAGCCAATTACGTTGCAGTGGACTGGACGTCGATGGTTTTAGAGGACAAAAAGCAAGTGGCGTTAGATGAGATCTTGGTAAGCTTATATAATTAAGCATTAGTATGTTTATTACTTTCACATATACATGTTTCACTCCAATTCTTTGTAGGCGCGCTTCTCCATAATATGGTGGATAGACAACTCCCCCATCCCTTTACACATGATCCGAGGCCGATTATTCATATACTTGTTGGGGAGTTAGTGTGATCAGAAATATTCCGTATGCAAAAAATGGGGGAATACTGCCACCGATGAGGAGAAATGGGCGATGAAGCTCCTACATTAGACTGGAGAGTATTGGACCGCTATGATCGATCACTTCCAGTCGCCCGAGTTTTTTGTTCGTATATTGCCGAAAACTTTAACAGCATTAGATATTAATTCAATATTAGCATGACATTGGATAACATATCTAAATGACAGCCGAGGAGCAAGTAGGGATCAACGGCGCAGAGACACAACCGTGATCGATGGTTAGGCGGAGGATTGAACTCTTCCCAGTATGCAGTTATTCATGTAAGAACACTATATTTTCTTAATTTGTTAGATTTAATTTCTAAACTTGATATAAATTAAATGCATTGATCTAAATGGCAGGCGAGGCAGACGGGAGAAATGCCCAGTTGTGTTGAGCTTTTTCATATGGGGTTTGCACGCGACTCCAGCTGCCCTAGCTTACAGGAGACGGCCGAGCATTATGTAAGTATGTTCCTACACGATTTTGTTATACAATTTTAACTGTAATTGTGGTCAATGTAAACTTTCGTTGTTAGAAAACCATAAATCTAAGAGACTGAAACCGAAACGAATACAGAACCATAAATTTAACTCAATAATATATAAGAGACCGAAATCGAAATAAATTCTTGAATCTTGGTTCGTATTGCAATTTCCCGCAGTAACAGATGAGTAGCGAGATTGAGCAGCGCAGAGTTGCATTTGTTGCGGCGCACCATCGAGAGCCTATAGACGTGGAGTTTCATATGATCAATAAGGAGGTCTTTCAGCTGCACAACCCGGACCGACACGGGAGAGTTCAAATGGGCGGCCAAGGCATGACGGCTACGGTATATCACGCCGATCCCGATCTGAATTTGCATCCTCCTCGCGCGCGTCCGAGGATATTCATTCAGGAGCCCGCGGCACCTGTGCCCGCTGCAGCCCCATCTCCCTCTCTGTCTACCCCGATATATCACCCGGACGGCTCTCCACTTATCCCCGCCGGTGATCGAGCACCCGTCTTCTCGACTCCTGTATCTGGATCCGCGTCGGCTTCGGGTCCATCAAGGCGTATGAGCCGAGCAGAAGCCCTAGCCGATATGGAGACGAGGAGAAGGATGATTCGGAGGCTAGTACAATTAGGCATGGAGATACCGGACGTAAGTTTAATTGATAACACTGTAGGAGATGCAACTTTCATATAGTTATTGTGTATATTCGTTTCTAATACTTGTATATTTATAACACTGTAGGAGATGCTCGATTTTAGCGACTATCCTAATACCTTCCCCTCGATGACGGCAGTTCCTCCTAGTGAGCTCATGAAGATGAAGGGCAGGGCCGAGGAATGTATGAGTCTTGCCAAGAGAAAGAAAATGATAAATACGTTTATTGAAGATAAAAGATTTTTCTAATCTCCATCTTCAGTAAACGTATTTATCGCGCGCGCGCTCTCTCAGCAAGACTCATATTTTCTCGATCTTGCGTCTTCTCGTCATTTTTTGCTGCCTCAGAATTGGTTTCTTTTTGTTTAGAAGTTGTAATTGAACCAACAGTTTATGTATATTTGAATTGTAATTGAATGAATTTTAGTGTTTCGTATATTTTGATTATATATTTTGTCGTGGATTGTAATGGAATTAGTGAAATGGAAATGGATTTGGATTTGAAATTGGATTTGGAACTGCTTTTTATATTTTTGTGTACCGAATTATTTCGACGAAGTAATTGCAGATCAGACTTTTTTTTCTCTGTCGCCAAGTTATTTCGCCAGGCCATACCCAACGAGAAAAGTAAAGAGACGACGGAACAAGTCATCAAACCTGGGAAAAAATGGCACAACTTCCCAGTTTTTTTTTTTACTTTTTTCGTCGGCATGAAGCCGACGGAAAAACCTTTGCCAATGAAATAATTCCAAGAGCCGATGTAATAAATCTTATTAAGCCGACGGCATGAAGACGACGGAAAAACCTTCGCCAATGAATGAATATTATCATATTCTATTGGCTATGTAGTAAGTCGGCATCTATTTTTTTTTGTGGTGCGGGGGGGAGGGGGGGGTTTTGGTTTGAGTAGAAAGATAAATGCAACTCCTATATTATCAAGACTGTCAATAGGTCTTTCCCATCAAGATGCGGACCGGTCAGCGATGGAGCACAACAATCGATCGAAAGAGTAACAAATTTCATGATGGAAATATATATTTTATGCGGTTTTATATGTTTAACTCATAAAGGGTATACGATATTGCCAAGCGAAATCATGAGGGTACATCACTTTTTATTCACCGGCTTTTTGCACGTGTGATGCATATGTATATATTAAAAACTATACGTAAAGTTTCACACACACACATGGAATAAATGTTGCCACATCCATATCCCTAATGATGTAACGAACTGACTACGGAGTGGATATAGCTGTTACCGTTTCCGGCTCTTGTTGGTGGATGTGAGAACGGATGTGGATCAGCATAAATGAATATTAACTATCTGTATTTGATAAAAGTCGGATCTGCTTCCTGCTCCAGCAATTCTACGCTTTTTTCCAGTTACTGTTCTCGACGGTACACTTCCTGCAACAACAAGAGGAGTTTTGTCGCTTCGCTCTCTATAGGCCGCCCCTGTTTGGATGAAGCACGGGTCGCCCTTCATCAGCAACTTTTGAGTCGGCGATAACTATACAAGTACAACCAAGCAACTAATATTGGAAAAAGTCTACCTGCTAAAATCAGACATTACTATTTCCACATGCCGGACATGCATTTAGAACTATTTTTAGCATGAATTAACACACATGTATGAAGATGAATTCAGTTTGGAATAATTGAGATATAATCTTGATGGTATATTTATGATTACCGTTTTCAAAAAATTTAAGTTATAAATTAGGGAGCCTATAAAGCGTTTTGCAAAATATGGGAGTTATATATGAATAATAAACACCCAGGTAACTACGTACTGATTTTCTTTTCTCTTTTCTAGTGTGTACTTATGGCTAGTCCCAGTTTTCAAGAGAGTTTGGGTACTCCACAATCACTTGGACTGAGATTTTTATCTTTTTTTCTGTTGAGAAAAGTTGACATGGCCACATGGACTGAAGAACGGGCTGGAAGGAGTTTTCTCATATTTCTTGTCTTTTTTCCTGGAAAAAAAGAGAAGATGACACATAAACCACTTGGTTTCGTTATAATGTATTTATAGATGAAAGGATTGTTATAATGCTACCTCCTAATCCAAGTCCTATCTCCTCTGCTTATAGCTTACTCTTTAAGCTAGCTGTAAGGGCGATTAAGCAGCTTATTAACAATTTCCGATGCATCCATAGACCTTCTTTCAGAGATGGTGGACGCAACAGAATGAAGCCGTCCAAGCAGCAGCGAGGAAGCTGGTTGATTCTGGCCAATTGGAGTTCATGTGGGTGATTGGATTAATCTCTAAGTTTCTCTCAAATGATACCGTTCATGGAACAATTTTTGTTAGAAATTTTATTTGATACAGAAACGGTGGCTGGTGTATGCATGATGAAGCCACAGTCCATTACATTGATATGATCGATTGATCAGACAACGCTTGGTCACCGCATGATCAAAGAGCAATTTAACAAAGTCCCTCAAACAGGATGGCAGATCGATCCTTTTGGACACTCTGCTGTACAAGCTTGCTTACTTGGTGCAGAAGTAATGAATCTCTCTCTCTCTCTCTCTCTCTCTCTCTCTCACACACACACACACACACAGGGACACACGTAGACAGACACAGAGACTGGCACATATACACACATTGCTGCACGATCTTATTATTTTTCTGACGCAACCACACACTCATCCACAAATTAAAGGAGAAAATAACCTATGTCCATCTTTCTAATCAGTAAACAAGAAGTTAGCATGATGTGCTGTTTTATCTGTTGATGAATATCTTGATAAATTAAATAAAACCATTGTTTGCGACACTTTGATTTGAAAACATTTCAAGTACCCACGGTGGCTGAATAATGCTGTAAAATTCTCCTCTCTTGCACTAATATGACATTGCTCTTCATCGAGTTAGATTAAACATCTGTACAGTAAATTCGGTAAAACCATGATGAGTTTTGTATCCAAGTTCACTGTCTAACAGTCTGAAACTAGCACATAATTGACGTTGCTGTATTGCTACTATACTGGCTGCTACTATTGTCATCTAGCCACATAAATGTAATCATTACATTGAGTATATACACGAGTAATTCTTTTCCTGCCTATGTGGTAGAATCCACATAGACTACCAAGCTTTAATTAGATACAACGTGGGGTATAGGGTGCAAATACCTAGACAGTGGATTACATGGCCCACATTGTATCCAATGAAATACTTGGTGGGCTACATAGAACCTACCGGGTAGAAAAAGAATTTTCCTGTATGCAATAATGCTCTTTGTTCTCTTAATTGTATGTTGTTTGTACTAAATGGTTAGTACAAATCATACGGAAACAGTCTTTTCACCCAAAACTTTAGGTTATGGACCAAACTTGTGCACTTTAGTGGTAAGAAATAGCCATTTATAGTATTTTTTCTTCTTCAATCTGACAGGTATTCTATGATCACAATACACTTCAAAATCACTTGATCACTTTCTCCCGCTTTGCTTCTATGGGTCTCTATAATTCAATCATCCTCCTATATCTCATCGGCACGATCAATGATTTATCCTTAGTAACAAAAATAGTCATTCTTGGAACTGCTTTAGAATACAACATATGTTTGGCCACTACCACTTAAACATATACCACCAAAATTGTATTTTTTGATTTGACATCATTTAGTAGTCGCTCCCTCCATCATTTATTTTTTTAAATGTAGCTTGGCTTTGATTCGCTACATTTTGCAAGGATTGATTACCAGGATAAGAAAAAAAACGTAAGGCTGACAAATCGCTTGAAATTGTATGGCGGGGCTCGAAAACTTTCGGTGCCTCCTCCCAGGTGAGAAGTTAAATACCTACTTCACTTGCTCTTTAGCCTTTTAGTATTATTTTATTTGCTGAAATGCTTCATTGAAAATGCCAGGTTTTTGCAAGCGCCTTTCCTGAGCATTATAGTCCCCCTCCTGGATTTCATTTTGAAATCAACGACCATACCACACCTGTACGGGTACAAAATTTTGGAATAAAGAGATTGGTTTATCAAACCATCATTTTACTCTGTTTCCTATGAAACTGTACAGGATGATCCTCTGCTTGCTGACTACAATGTTGAGGATTGGGTACAAAATTTTATTGAAGCTGCTAAGAATCAAGCAAGTATGGATTTTTTTTTTTGAAAACAAATATTGGGTAACCATCCAAGTTCCCTTTATGCGCAATCTCAGGACTCTTTGCATATTAATATTTGATTATTTGGTTTTATATAAATTGCATTTTCCATAAATTTCATCTATTTGTGAGTGCTGGCTGTAACCCATATATCAGGCCAATTTGACGCGCACAAATCATATAATGTGGACAATGGGTGATGATTTCATGTACCAGTACGCAGAATCTTGGTTTAGGCAGATGGACAAGCTTATCAATTATGTAAACAAGGTATTATTATTATTATTATTATTATTATTATTATTATTATTATTATTATTATTTGATGATATTTAATAACCTAGTATGGAATTTCAATGACATCTTTTCCTCAGATCTTGTTCACATTGTAGCAGATTTCTGAGTTTGAGATCTTGATCGTTTTTGCATGTTAGAGATAAAATAATATGCATACTGTGAGTAACGGACTATAAAATATTTCTTCACCAGACATTTATAACTATTCTTGCATCAGTATATATGTCTAGAAAACCTTGAAATGAATCTCTCACTGTTTTTTTTTGGGTCTGTTTCCACCTTGTCACCATGTTGGTCTGTGTGTTTTGCTTCATGATCTCAGGTTGTCTACACAGTATTAATTCATGAATATAAATGCTTTGTTTGCTCTTTAATTTACCTCAACATAAATGATAAAGACTATTTCGTCGACTATTTCTAATTTGATGAATTGGACCATGTTTGCATTGACTGGATTAGTAGAATAGCAGGCATCATTAATACCTTTTTTTGCTTGTATTTCTTGATTCATTGCAGGAGGATGTTATTTGCAGAACTTGACACAGAGTAGTGTACAAAATGATAGGCAAATGAGAAAAATAAATCAAATTGATTTTTGTAAGGTTAAATTTATTTCATTGATCCAATACGAAGCAGGAAAAATCTATGCTACTGATCCAACACATTTAGCTGCCTTTTTGCACTAATATCTTTCACCTCCAGTAACCCTAGTCGGTAATTACAATTTGTAGGTTCTATACTCACATCTTTATCAAATCTCAATTTCTTGCACGTTAAATAAATCAATCAACACCACCATGTGAAAAAAAACTGCTGATAAGGCCTGGTGATAATCCTAAATTAATCTGCTCTATCGACTTCCCATTAAGTCCTGATAAAGTAAGCTCATTCCATCCAAGGATCTTTATAATCCTGCCTGATTGAAGTTTGCCTCTATTAGTAATCCTCTTTGCACTTAAGAACTAGGTTTGACTCATTTTTCCTCCTTTCATTTACAATTATGTGAAAGCTAGCATCCCAAATGCCTTGATTGAAATAATGCAGTCTCATAAATAATGGTTATATAGAGCTTGGGATGATGAATCTCCATCGACTTAGTTGCCAGATGCGTCACATAATCAGCAACTCTTCTAATACAAAAGGCATCATATGTAGTTCTGCAAATTTAGGACAATTTTCAACGCCCAAGAAATCTCAGAACTTGTCACAGATCATTCTTTACATGTTTTGGTTTATGCAAATGGTCATCAGATCTGGCATCACCATGAGGCACATGAATCATACTAGTGATACTGCTTTATCCTTGGGATATTAAACGACCTGCCTGAAAATTTAGATCAACGGGCTGAGGCTTACTTTATAATAGAGGGTGCAGTGGTTGAAACTCAAAGTCTTTCAGTACTATGTCATCTTCTTTAATGAGAATGAAGCCGGCAATTTAGGAGAACATGTTTTGAAACCTTGAAGTTTCAAATTAAGTATTGTGTTCCGTCGAGAATAGAAATAAACACCGCTAAGTGGGGCCACAGCCTTAGATTGACTTTGAACATGACACCTAAGATATTTGTTATATGTAACGAGGAGTTTTGGTTTATATATGAGTAGTCTGTTCTGGCAATTTTTATAAATTATCCTCCAACAGAGTCCATTATGCCAGTACTGTTCCACTTCTTTTAGACTATTAGAGTAGATAGCTATTTTTTTAAAGATGAGTTTAGAGTAACTAATTTTTCTTGTAGAATATGATGTTTCCTTTTCTAGGTTCTTATGGATCCAGCTAGTTGATGTATAGAAGTGACAAAGTTTTAGACTTTTAGTTAACCAGATTCATAATGTTTGGAACATTCTTCTCGTGATGGTTTAGCTTAATAATTCATAGCTTCTTTTTTTACTTGAGAAATGCAGCTTAATTGTCAGGAATATGAAGTCGGTATCTGTCGCATCCTTCCAAACCTCCTATATACGGCGCTATAATCACTTAGTGTTTTCGGAAAGGTGGATAGATTAAACCTATGCATCTGTCCCTAAATTCAAGCAAAATGTTCTATCACAGTTTGTCTGACCGGTTTTCGGCGGTAAGCAGATTCTGGCACACCTGGTGGGACCTTGTTCTCTTTCCACTCCACACTTTGTATGTCGTATTGTCACGAATAAAATCGTTGTTTCTATTTTGGTTGCTTTTGGATTTCGGGATACTGAAGCTGGTGTTCTCCTTCTTATCTAGATTCCAATGGCTTTCTGCTATAACTGCAACGCCAAGACCGCCGCACCTCAATTGATCCTTTCTGGACAGATCACTGCCCCACTGATTGGCATCCTAACGGCCCAACTCATGCAAGAGTGGAATGGACTTCAATTCGGACAAATGCCCCCACTCTCATCTCGCCAAGGAGGAAGCTCCTAAGAATTCAGTCTTCGAAAGGCTGACCCCAAACTCCGCAGGCTCATCAAAAAAGCTTGTGATACCAAAGAAGTCGGTATTCAAAAGGTTGGCCCTCGCCACTCCTGCCGCTCCGGCCGCTCCAAAAGAGTCTGTCTTCCACAGAATGGCTGTTAAAGCTCCTACGCTATCAAAGAAGTCGGTTTTCAAGCGATTGACACTTACTGAAGTTCCAAAGCTACACAAGGGGAATATCTATAAGGCTCCCAAAGCCGAAGAAGTTCTTGCTTCAAGATGTGCTCGACGCCGTTACTGGCGCTGGCAAAGTCAGCTTGGGGGCATCTCCCCATCAGGATTAACTCCACTCATGCCAAGGTCAAATATCGATGCAGCTGTTTCGACGGAGAATAGCTTTGAACCACTGAGAAGGGTCAGGTGAAACTCGCCAACCGCCATTTTAAAGAAGTCTCCGCCATCCACTGAGGTGCCGAATGAGCAAGTGCAAGTGCTCTCTGTTAGTTATATGTATGCCCTAGAGGCCATTACCATACATAGGATGTATATTGTAGTGGATGCTTGGACATATATAGGGAGGACTTTCTTGCTCGACATGATAGTATGCTATCTGGTTGCTCTTTACCTTAACGTGTACACTGATTGTCTCTCTGTTACATGTTGGTAAAGCTCTTAGGATATGTACTTGACTACCTGGACTATAATGCGGATCATACTAGTGGGGACATGGTAGTCCATAAGTACATCCTTCAAGGTCCCTAGTCGTGGGTATATCGAGACGGGGCATCGATATACCAGAGTAGACTAGCGTATACCTTCTCGACCCATACAGATGGGCGATGGATGATCCCATATCCATTGGTGTTTGACATCAGAGATGATATACGGGTGCTCAGTGGAGACTGGGTACACTGGACGGACTCGCCGAGAACTCCCAGATGGTATTATATCTTACGTCAGATGGCAGTTCTCTGGTGACACTGGTACAGATTAGTCTGTAGACCCGAGATCGTCATAGAGTCTTGTGTGATTTCCACTGTGCTTTGATTTCCACCTTACCACGTCCAAGAGGGCGTGCAAAACGGTGGTTTTTGGGTACAGTCTCGAATCACATGGAGGCAATGAGCGATAGGAGGGGATTCGTCTCTCTCGGTATAGGGAGTTGATGTTGCGCTGTGTTCGATTGGCTATAACCGGAAATCCCTGGCCAGAGTTGCTGAGATTTACTGGTAAGTGTTACCAGTAGTTTCTCGAACTGTTATAGACCTCATATCGATACGACTTATCGAGCTATTGGGGTCTGACGTTTACCATCCCTAGGCAAGATATGCGACATATCAGACGACGAGACCGGACTGTACGGTAAGTATTACTGGTTGGATTCACAGGAGTGTGAGCGGGCTTGCTCGTCGATCTTCTGATCGCTCAATACCTGGGTGGCCGTTACGTTTAGCAGACCGCTTGCGGCTTGTGGGTGTTTGATATGATTATCACCTGCTGCCGGCGTATTGACGAGTCTTTAGAGTCCTACACAGAGGTTTCCTGGCTCAAGCAAAACGAAATAGAAGCGCATATGAGATATGTGCGGGACCGAGAATAATACGTGTATGTGATACCGTATTCTATTCTCGCGATGAATGTATCGATTGGTTGTATGCGATATAACCTAGTTATCGAATCGAGGATAGATTCGATAAGTCGATACATTGGATATTAGTCGGTCATATGCGATATGACCGGATCGTTAAATCAAGTGTTGATTTAATGATTTAATGTATAATTATATATTTGATATATTACTTTGCATTGACTAGTATTGGTGCACTTAAGATTGATTTTCTCACTTGAAATGCACAAGTTGTATATGTGATATATTTTTTGTGCACATGTTTGTATCATGTTTGATAATACATGCAAACTTGGGTTTGTGTTTACTTTAAACCATGTTTAAGTGAATGGTTAGGGTTTTATTATCTTCTCTTGATTATTTATTTTATTTATTTATTCTTTATAGCAAGAAAAGAAATGGTTGCTTCTTTTGGATTTTCTTTGAAGCTTCATGAAGCTTTGAAAAGTTCAACCATTTTTGTTTCTTTTGCTTAACCTAACCATTCACCTAACCCTAGTTTATTCTCTACACTTAACCATGGTTGCATTATGATAACCATCCCTTGTTTTTCTATTATTCATAATTCTTTTTGATTCTTCATGTTCATCTTCTTCATGAAGAGAAAAAAGAAAAACCTTTGCTTGAAATTTCTAAGTGATGATGATCAAGTGAGAAATCCAAATCCAAAGTGAACCCACTTTCTATTTCTTCATCCTCTACCACTTGCCAAGTAATATAGGGTGTTTTCTTCACAAGTTTCATGACTTGGTGAAGTTGGAGCTTGATCTTGAGTTGCCTCGACGTAGATCATCTTCGGCATCGAAGTCGACGACCTAGCCCGATCATTTCTTCGATGAAACCATCGCTAGAGTCCGGGATCCGATGATCGCAGCGGAGGGACATCATCACGGAGCTAAGGAAGTGGAGGACCGGATCTACAAAGGTTGTAGCCTCTTTCACTTAGCCGTAAAGTTGTTTACTAGCTTGTAGTTTCGCCTATTCTCTAGTTAACGATCTAGTTTAGGGTTTCTCGGTACCGGAAAATTTTGAATTCGGTATGGTTGATATCTTGTGAGACCTCATTAGTGTGCCTAGGAACCCTACAGTGGTATCAGAGCCTAGCTAGAGCTTTAGGCGAAGTGTAGACGATGTTAGAAACCCGATCGAACCCGAAACCCTAATTCAAAACCACTCTCTGTACATTTTTTAAAATTGTGGAATTTTTTGAATTAAAAATATGCTGAAAAATCAGCAAGCTTTTCTAAGAGTTACTGTGCAAGACGAGTGCCTAATTCAATCAAAGCGCCGCGGAACCGCGGCACGAGCATGGCTCGTGCGGCGGTTCCGCGGCCGTTCTGTTGTTTCTTTTATCAAGTTTTGCACAGTAATGTTTATCTGTTGGTCCTGAGTTTTCTGGGAATTTTTAATTTGCACTCAAGAGTTGAGTTTTCTGGGTTGTATTGGGAGTTCGACAATTCGATCGGAATCTTTAACTTTGTCTGTGTTTTTCCGGATAATTTAGAATATGTTAAAAAAGTTCGACCGGATATAAATACCCAATTTTTCCCCTGTTGCGAAATTTCCAAGTGTTGGATCTTTCCGTAGTTTAATAACGTTCTAAGTAGTGCAAGTAACGCGATGGACCCTCTAGAAGACAACAAAGCTTAACTCGATTATGTGACCGTCTTGAACTGCGCTTTGAACCTTAGGGTTTGGGGCAGTACGGCGTGCCACATGTGAGGCGTTGGCTTGACCCTTCTACGGCTGGACCGTTGGTACTGAGGCATGAAATTGATGTTTTTGAACTTATTTCAAGTGTTGAGTTGTTTGGAAAAACTTGGGTGTTTGATTGTTCGATCGGAAAGTTTAACATTTTCTATTTATCTGGAATGTGATACAATATTTGGAATCCACATATTATGAGATAACTGAATGAATGTTATAAACATAGCACTTTAGTCTCACTTGATCGGTTGCCACGGAATTTTGATGCGATCAAAAGTCCGTCGCAATCACGTAGCGTACGCGGATACTCGCCGGGTAAACTTAATAGGCAGCTACACCCCATAGCCTGACCAAGTGACTGTAGGAGAACCCCGTCGCCGAAAGGATCCGTCCGGGTGCTCGCGGCAGTGGTGTTCCGCCTTAGTGCACTTCGTCGACGGCATCGGGGATTTGGACGTCTACTGAAGTTTGCGACGAGCATTCGATCAGGATGCCGGGAATCTTGTTGAATTGCCTGACTTCATATTGAAAAGAGTTTTCGATAAATGAGACTAAAATGCGAGGTTTATAATTGTTAGGCATATGATGTCTAAGGAATTCATTTGATTAGGCATGTGATGTCTAAAGAGGTTGCGGATTCCAACTGTTGTAGTTTTACACTTTCTTTTCTGCGACCGTAAGTGTAATATGTGATATCGCCGGTTTCATTGCTATATGTCAACGACAATTGGGATGGGCATATTTACTTACGTTGATGACATGTGATGTTATGTGTTGCTGGATATGTTATATTGGATCGTCGTGTTTGAATAGCCGGTTTTTTTTATGTGAGATGAGTGTTTTTTATTTTCATTCATGTAAAAACTTGTATGTAATATTCTTTTATTGGGGCACTTCCAAGTTGCGGAAGATGTCACCTTTTGTATATTACTTTTCCGCACTAGGATAGACCCAAGGAGGGGAGCACAAGTAACCGGGTTCTAGGGTCCAGTGCGAGACCAACTCGAGGAGTCGAGTCCGGGTCTCCTAACTCTAGAATTGGTAGGGTCGCTTGTCGCTCTCGTAGGGGTCTAGGGGTGTGGGTTTGGCTATTCATCACGACCGTGGAATCCGTGTTTTATACTGGCTCGTATTGAAAACACAGATGTCCTAGTATATCCAATATTTCATATGATATTTTCTGCTGCGTTATCTGTGATGTGATCATGTGATGTTCTGTGATAAATACTGTATATAGTATATATGATATATTATATAGGCGTTACTTATGTTTTACACCCGCGCTAGCCCTGCCCCGCTCTGTCGTTAGTTACCTAACCTAACGGTGCACGAGGGGATATCGAGGCGAATGCGGATGGCATAAGTGTACGTCGTATTTATCTGTGATGTTTAGGTACTTAAATGATGGGACTTCATTAATGTGATTAATGAAAGTAAAAGAAACCTAAAGATGTTGTGGAATCGAATTTCAAAAATAAAACAGGTAGCTACAGTTCTTGCTTTGCACAGCGGTATATATGATATATCCTGCACCTTATTCGATGAGGAAAGGGCCGACGATCCCTTCACCGGGAGTGACCCCTTTAGCAATAACTGGCAGATGCTACACACTCGGTTTGTCTTTTGATAGCTTCTATAGTTTCTGCTTTGCACAGTGATATATATGATATATCCCGCACCTCATTCGACGAGAAAAGGGCCGACGATCCCTTCACCGGGAGTGACCCCTTTAGCAAAACTAGAAAAGCCTAAAAACACTCCATTTTAAAATCATTTGATTCTACAACGATATCAAGTTCATTACGCAATAGGTTTTCAGAAAAACCTGTCGTAGCCCTCCGTCATTTCAGATAAGTAGTAGTTAGTATTCGTGCTGCGTTTGTTGGACTTTGTCAAGGCGTAGTGTGCGGTAGCTGATTAGTACTTATCTGCTTATGCATATGATGCAGATTGGATTAGGGTAATCGTGCGACCTTGTTGGCCTTTGTCAAGGGCCGTGCGGGTAGGTTTATTTCAATCAAGAAATGACGGGTTGAACTTGACTAGCAGCCTATGATTTGTTGGCCTTTGTCAAGGTCATAGGAGGCTTGGGGCAAAATTATCGGGAATTTCAAGTGTTGAAATTTGCAATGAGATTGCATACCTTCTATGAGATAGTTGGATCCCGTTACCCACTGCGAGTAAGAGTTACTCCTGGGAGAGTTTTACATATTACAATTAGCCGATCTAGTAGGTGTCTAGAAAGGTGTCAACGAGGTTACGCCTCTGGGAAAACGAGGTTTACATTAATTAGGTTCGTGCGAAAGCACGGGGGACCTCCCTCAAAGTACCGACACTGGCCTGGCTGAAAGATTGGCAAACTTGTAGCGTATAATTAATCCCGGCTAGTCTTTCCTTTTAGGGTTTGAAGGAAGATTTGATAAAAACAGTGGGAGCCATCCTGATTAGATAAAATAATAACCAATCTATTTTTGCAAGAGCGCACGCTGAGTGTTTTCTTCTCTCTCTCCAGGTAGCGACCATATCATGCATTAATCAAGATAATAATACGAATGTATTGACCGAACCCGTTTGTTATACTGAGCTGGGGAACGTTGGTCCCGCTCCAACTTATAAATGTTATAAGACAGAGCAGGAAATAGGGAAATACCAGGACTCCCATGCCGCCCAAATGAAGAAAGTGAATAAGATGCATCTCCTTCGGGTGCGTTCATTACAAAGAACTGTTTCTCTGTATCCTCTACGTCCTGGGTATTTGATACCGGATCAGGATCCCAGATATGTAATCTGTTACATAGGGCTACAGAAAGGTAGAGAACTGAGAACGGATGATAAGTTTCATGAGACAGAAAACGGTGCAAGTGTTGCAGCCAAGTCTGTTGGTCACTGTCACCCTGTATTCCAAATACATTGATTCTGAACGAATGTTGTTAGATACCGAACCTGATATACAAAATCATATCAGTCTCTTTATTAGTAAAGAAATGATAAAATTTTGTATTGTTGGATAATGTTTTGAACATTTGCTATATCAAAAGTTGATCGGTTCAGGCACGTTATCTAAAAGTATTGATGTTCTAAATCAAACTACAGTTCTTAGTATACGGAACACACACAAGAGGAAGAGTTCAGAAATGAACGAATCCTTCTTGAGGCATTGTAGATTAGGTCATATCAATGCGACCCGACTGGCTAAAGTTATATTTAGATGCATATTTAAATAAGTTTGAATTTACATCTTGTGAAACTTGCCGGTCATGTCACAAAGATACGATGACCATAGCTCTGTTTACTGGAAACAGAGAGAGTTAGTGAACTCTTGGGATGATACATGTTGATATATGAAGGTCCCCTGTCTACACATGTCAAGACCGGTTCTTTGTACTTCATTACATTCTCTGATGATCTCTCAAGATTCAGTCATATGTTCCTGTTGAAATACAAGTCCGAACTTTTTAAGATATTCACAGAATATAAGTTAGAAGTAGAGAACCAATACGGGTATAAGTATTATGTCCTATGATGAGATCAAGGAGGAGAATACTTGTGCATAGAATTCCTGGACTATTCTAAAGGAGAATGAGATTCTCTCTCAGCATTACTCCTCCGTATACACCATAGCACGATGGTATATCGGGACGGAGCAATTGCACCCTATTCGATATGGTGCGCTCTATGATGAGTACTACTGAGTTACCTGTTTCCTTTTGGGGGTTATGCACTTGAGAAGCTGCATACCTATTGAATTAGGTTCGAATCAGATCACAGCCTACCACTCCATATAAGATATGGTATGGGAAGAGCCCATGTCTTAAGCTAGTTAAGATTTGGGATTGACCGGCCTATGTCTAAAAGCAAAATCAGGACAAGCTCGAGGCAAGGTCTGTAATGTATAACTGGAAAGGTTCCAGCTATACAAACTACAGCAGATGATTTGATAAAACCAAAGGATTCAATAGTTACCAACGAACCTCAGCCTCTCCGCCGATCTAGTAGGGTTTCTCACCCACCTGAGAGATACTTCTGTTTCTCTATGACAGTGGGAGCGAGGATTGCATCATGAGATGATGATCGAACTAGTTTCGAGCTGGCCATCAGGAGTAGGACTCTATAAGAATGGCTGGATGCTTAGCGATCTGAGATGGAATACTTATACACCAACAAAGTATGGACTTTGGTTGCTTTATCTGAAGGGTTAAATCCCCATCAGGAGCAAGTATATCTAGAGAAGATTACTTGATGTAGATGGAAAAGTTGAGACTTTCAAAGCTAGACTTGTTAAAGGTTTGCATCATTGACCAGGTATGGATTTTGTTGAAACCTTTTCTAAGTAGTTATGCTTAAGTCCATCCAGATCCTACTTGCCACGGCTACATACCATGACTACGATATCTGGTGGTTGGGTGTCATGACTGCTTTTCTAAAATGATGTTTCAGAAAAGAGAATCTGTAAGTACACAGTCAGAAGGCTTCGTAGATAGTGGGAGCAGCGGAAACGTGTGCAAGATGTTTTATGTGATAAAGCAGGCATCGCGGAGTTGGAACATCTGTTTTGATGTAGTAGTCAAATAGTTTGACTTCATCAAAATGGTAGACGAACCTTGTATATACAAAAAGGTAGTAGGGAGTATGGTGGCGATCCTCGTAGAGTACGTGGATGACATACTCTTGATAGGGAAGGAGTTTCCTATGCTACGCTCGATCAATCTCCGCTTATCACAATGATTCTCCACATCGGATCAAAGTGATACATACTAAATCCTGGGTTTTGGATCTATGAGATAGATCTAAATGGATGTTAGGATTCTCACTAGTTGAAGTGAGATGGTATCAATTGATTCTGGGGAGAATCACTGGAAGTGTTCCAGGGTGATAAGGACGACTGAATGTCAGTCACAGGCATTGTCTTTACCCTCAGTGGAGGGACGGTATGTTGGAAGAGTTCCAAGCTAAATACTGTGGCTTACTAGACGATAAAGGCAGGATACATCGCTACTTAAGATGCTACCAAAGAGGCTGTTTGGGTGTATATTGGTTCATGAGATGAACTAGGTTCCTACCATTGTGTGACAATGGAAGTGTGGCTTTGGCCCGGGAACCCCGGTCTCATCAGTGACCCAGACATATTCTAAGGCAGTATCACCTGATTATGGAGATGGTTGATCTCCAGGGTGATCGAGGTTAGGAGAACAGACTCAGAGGACAACACGGCGGATCCACTCACAAAGGCCTTTTCCCAGAGAGAGACTTTTATGGGATGGTTGAGTATGAGATACTACAACCACTGCTATCAGATGACCCTAGTGCAAGTGGAAGATTGTTGGTTATATGTATGCCCTAGAGGCCATTACTATACATAGGATGTATATTGTAGTGGATGCTTGGACATATATAGGGAGGACTTTCTTGCTCGACATGATAGTATACTATCTGTTTGCTCTTTACCTTAACGTGTATACTGATCGTCTCTCTGTTACATGTTGGTAAAGCCCTTAGGATGTGTACTTGACTACCTGGACTATGATGCGGATCATACTAGTGGGGACATGGTAGTCCATAAGTACATCCTTCAAGGTCCCTAGTCGTGGGTATATCGAGACGGGGCATCGATATACCAGAGTAGACTAGCGTATACCTTCTCGACCCATACAGATGGACGATGGATGATCCCATATCCATTGGTGTTTGACATCAGAGATGATATACGGGTGCTCAGTGGAGACTGGGTATACTGGACGGACTCGCCGAGAACTCCCAGATGGTATTATACCTTACGTCAGATGGCAGTTCTCTGGTGACACTGGTACAGGTTAGTCTGTAGACCCGAGATCGTCATAGAGTCTTGTGTGATTCCCACTGTGCTTTGATTTCCATCTTACCACGTCCAAGAGGGCGTGCAAAACGGTGGTTTTTGGGTACAGTCCCGAATTACATGGAGGCAATGAGCGATAAGAGGGGATTCGTCTCTCCCGGTATAGGGAGTTGATGTTGCGCTGTGTTCGATTGGCTATAACCGGAAATCCCTGGCCAGGGTTGCTGAGATTTACTGGTAAGTGTTACCAGTAGTTTCTCGAACTGTTATAGATCTCATATCGACACAACTTATCGAGCTATTGGGGTCTGACGTTTACCACCCTTAGGCAAGATATGCGACATATCAAACGACGAGACCGGACTGTACGGTAAGTGTTACTGGTTGGATTCACAGGAGTGTGAGCGGGCTTGCTCGTCGATCTTCTGATCGCTCAATACCCGGGTGGCCGTTACGTTTAGCAGACCGCTTGCGGCTTGTGGGTGTTTGATATGATCATCATCTGCTGCCGGCGTATTGACGAGTCTTTAGAGTCCTACACAGAGGTTTCCTAGCTCAAGCAAAACGAAATAGGAGCGCATATAAGATATGTGCGGGACCGAGAATAATGCGTGTATGTGATACCGTATTCTATTCTCGCGATGAATGTATCGATTGGTTGTATGCGATATTACCTAGTTATCGAATCGAGGATAGATTCGATAAGTCGATATATTGGATATTAGTCGGTCATATGCGATATGACCGAATCGTTAAATCAAGTGTTGATTTAATGATTTAATGTATAATTATATATTTGATATATTACTTTGCATTAACTAGTATTGGTTCACTCAAGATTGATTTTCTCACTTGAAATGCACAAGTTGTATATGTGATATATTTTTTGTGCACTTGTTTGTATTATGTTTGATGATACATGCAAACTTCGGTTTGTGTTTACTTTAAACCATATTTAAGTGAATGGTTAGAGTTTTATTATCTTCTCTTGATTATTTATTTTATTTATTTATTCTTTATTGCAAGAAAAGAAATGGTTGCTTCTTTTGGATTTTCTTTGAAGCTTCATGAAGCTTTGAAAAGTTCAACCATTTTTATTTCTTTTGCTTAACCTAACCATTCACCTAACCCTAGTTTATTCTCTACACTTAACCATGGTTGCATTATGATAACCATCACTTGTTTTTCTATTATTCATAATTCTTTTTGATTCTTCATGTTCATCTTCTTCATGAAGAGAAAAAAGAAAAACCTTTGCTTGAAATTTCTAAGTGATGATGATCAAGTGAGAAATCCAAATCCAAAGTGAACCCACTTCCTATTTCTTCATCCTCTACCACTTGCCAAGTAGTATAGGGTGTTTTCTTCACAAGTTTCATGACTTGGTAAAGTTGGAGCTTGATCTTGAGTTGCCTCGACGTAGATTATCTTCGGTATCGAAGTCGACGACCTAGCCCGATCATTTCTTCGACGAAACCATCGCTAGAGTCCGGGATCCGATAATCGCAGCGGAAGGACATCATCACGGAGCTAAGGAAGTGGAGGACCGGATCTACAAAGGTTGTAGTCTCTTTCACTTAGCAGTAAAGTTGTTTACTAGCTTATAGTTTCGCATATTCTCTAGTTAACGAACTAGTTTAGGGTTTCTCGGCACCGGAAAATTTTGAATTTGGCATGGTTGATGCCTTGTGAGACCTCATTAGTATGCCTAGGAACCCTACACTCTCACCACAACGACTCCTTTCAAGAATTTACAAAGTTTGGAAGGAGGTCTGTAGCTCCATCGTCAACAAGAACCGACTCCGAAATCGGAGAAATTCAAGAATCAGCCAAAGGCCGATAAACCGGCTCTCAAGTCTGAAGTGACACTTCCTAAACGGTAAAGGCCAGAAAGATCTCCCTCGCCCAGGGTAAATCCCAAAAGGCAAAATATCATAAGCTCCACGCACAAAGCTGAACTAGTTCACACTGTATGGATGATACATCTCAACGGAAGTGAAAATAACGCTTTCACCAGTCATAGACCCTATACTTGGTCTCTGACTACAACAGCCACAGCTACAAGAAATGGCCGCTCAAGCTGCGGCACTTGTCAGCCCATTGCCCAAACCACGTTCAGAAGACAAACAGGGAGAACCGGAAGGGCAAGAGTCTGATGTTGACTCTTTAAAGCGAGCTCTTGACAAGAAAGAAAAAGAAACGGCGGAAATGTCCGCCAACATGAATCAGATGGCCCTCCTCCTGCAAAAAATGTGTGGGATGATGGCTCAGCCGTCAGAACCGTCGGCCGAAGAATCGCCAGTAGTCCTTGATAGTAAAAAGGGGATGTTACAAATCCTCTACAAGCCCGTTCAACTACAAAAAAATGAAATGATCTCAAAGGACCAGCTTAATGAGTACATCGTCCAGCAGGTCAAACTTCTCACCACCGGCGAAGCATCCTCCAAGTTAGTCAAGACCGGTCGTCCATATCCAGCATGTTACGACCAGAAGCAATACCTTCCGGGATATACGATTCCGAAGTTCAACGTCTTCTGGGGTACTGGCAATTCCCATCAACATATCGTACAATTCAAAGTAATGTGTGGAAACACATGAGGCGATGATAAACCACTCCTCCGACAGTTCGTCAGCAGTCTGACGGATACTGCTTTTGAATGGTATTCGGAGCTCCCAAATGACTCCGTAGAGAACCGGTTCCATCAAAGGAAGGTGACATATACTATGTCACTTTTATTGACGACTTCTCACAGAAGGTATGGGTCTATTTTCTCAAATACAAGTCAAAGATGTTTGCCAGATTTAAAGAATGAAAAGATGCCGTGGAGAAGAAAAAGGGACGATCAGTGAAGTATTTGCGGACAGATAATGTAAGTGAATACACCTCGAAAGAGTTTACAAACTACCGTAAAAAACAGGACATACAGAGGCAATGGACAGTTCTAGGACTTACAGAGCAAAATGGGACAGCGGAGTGCATGACTAGGACACTACTAGAGAGAGCCAGAAGTATGCGATTGCAATCCGGACTTTCGAAGAACTTCTGGGCAGAGACGGTGAGTCATGCATACTATTTGATTAACAGGTCTCCATCTACATCCATAAATCTTCAAATATCAGAAGTATGGAGAGGAAAGCCAATCAATTATGATTCGTTATGAGTGTTTGGGTGCCTCGCTTACTCATGAATCAGAAGGATACGACCAAACTGGATTTAAAGTCAAAAAGGCATGTTTTCTTGAGATTCAAATTTAGAGTTAAAGGTTACAAGTTATGAGATCCGGAAAATAGAAGGGCGTTCACTAGCTGAGATATGATCTTCGATGAGTAAGCCATGTTGAAAGACGTTGCTAAAAACAGTAAGATGGCAGGTGGAGCATCAAATGATAATGATCCGGTGGAGGTGAAATTTTCTGACACTCATAAGTATACGGACACTGAAGCACAATTTTAGTCTATTGTGCGGAGATGGACGGACGGAATACGGAGACATACAGTAAGAACCAACTCCAATAAGACCTACAGACAATGGCGTTAAGGAGATCGGCACGTACACATAAGGCACCAGTCAGGTACGGTTTTGAAGACATGGTCGCATTTGCTCTGGTCACTGAAAGCAGAGATTCCAGCTGTTATCAGGAGGCTATTGGGAAAGAGGATAGGGATCTATTGATTGTTGTTATGACAGAGAAGATGGAGTCACTTCGAAAGAATGGAACGTTGAAGCTGATTGAGCTACCGAAAGGAAAAAGGGCTATTGGCTGCATGTCGGTATTCAGGATAAAGGATAATAAGCAATACAATGCACGGTTAGTTGCGAAGGATTTTGCTCAAAAGGAGGTTGACTACAACGAGATTTTCTCGTTTGTAGTCAAGCATACATCTATTCGAGTTTTGTTGACAAAGGTAGCCACTCAGAATTTAGAATTAGAGCAAATGGACATGAAACGGCCTTTCTGCATAGTGAGTTGGAAGAGACAATCTTCATGAGGCAACCTGAATGATTTGTGGAACCCAGTAAGAAGGATCACGTATGTGAACTCAAGCAGTCTCAATATGGGTTGGAGCAGTCTCTTAGGCAGTGATACAAGTGATTCGATTCTTTTATTAAGAATACCAACTACTCTCGATATGATATGACAGTTGCGTGTACTCGAAGCAGCTTAAGGATGGCTCGTCACTATATCTACCCCTATATGTCGATAACATATTGATTGCTGCTAAGAGCATGGCGGAAATAAAGACGCTCAACTTTATTGAGTGCAGAATTTGACATGAAGAATTTAGGTGAACCCAAGAGAGATTTTTATGATGCAAATTTTTCGAGACATGAAGGATGAAAAGTTTTAGCCATCCCAAAGAAGATATATTGATAAGGTGTTGGAGACATTCAACATAAAGGACTCAAGATAGGTTAGTACCGTCATTGTCGGTCATTTTAAGCTATCCTCTAAGGAGTGTCCGAAATCAGCGAAGGAGAAGAAAAAAATGTTTCGAGTACCATATGCGAGTGCGGTGGGATTGTTAATGTACGTTGTGGTATAAGCATATCCAGACATATCATATGCGGTAAGTCTGGTTAGCCGGTACATGTCAAATCCAGGAAAGCTCCATTGAGAAGCTGTAAAGTAGATACTTCGGTATTTAAAAGGAATTAAAGATCTCGGTTTACTCTTTCACAAGTCAGATGATAAATCGAGCCAGCTGCAAAGATACGTAAATGTGGATTACGCTGGTGACTTGGACAAAAGAAGATCAACTACATGCTATATATATACAATTACAGAATCTCCAATTAGTTGGAAGTCGACACTTCAGGATACCGTGGTGCTATCAATGATGGAGGTAGAATACATGGCATCAGTTAAAGCATCGAAAGAAGCCTTGTGGTTAAAAGATTTAGTTGGCGAGTTTGGAATCGATAAGGGCTCGGTTCCTTTGTTTTGTGACAGTCAAAGCGCCATTCTCCTGGCGAAAAAACATGTATACCACAGCCGAACGAAGCATATCGACGTGCGGTATCACAAGATAAGGAAGTGGGTCGAAAAGGAGACCGATTTGATCAAAATCGATACTAAGGCGAATCCGGCGAACATGCTAACAAAGGTTATTCCTATGGAGAAGTTTAAGTTAACATTGGCTTCTATTCAGGTACTCGTATGTGAAGAAGGCACGCGATCTCGGTAAGAGGGTCGCAACAGTTTTGCAGTTATGATGAAACATTGTAACAATATCAGTTTTACAGTTCTGAGGAAAAATTATAACAGTTCGTAATTTCAAGGTTTAGAACTGTGCCAGCAAGAGAAATGGGGAGAACGAAAGCAAGCCTAAAGAATACAAGACGAAGGCAACAAATTTTTAAGGTGGCTATAAGGATATACAAGCTAAAGTGGAAATTGTTGTGAAGGTGTCTTGTGTATCACGAGACTACACACCATCAGATTTCAGGTTCAGACGTCTGGTCTCAATAGACAGACGCATGTCGGCTCTCGCGAAACCTTTGAGTCGGCTCAACATAAATATGAGTCGTCTCATATGAATAGAGAAGAATAGGTTATTCAAAATATGTTGTGAGCCGTCTCAGAACATATTGAGCCGTCTCAAGATAAGAACATGTGTTTGTATATTGAGATCAGACATCTGTTGTCAAGTTAGTCGCAAACCTTCAGGATTCGAGTTTATCTCGAAATTCAGGTTTCTAATGGCAGTTTCGTAATTATTGCATTTCTATTTTATACCAGATTTATAATAGGATATAAATAGGACGATAGGGTTGAATTTTAAAGTGTGTAATCTCGATCATAAGGTTTAAGGGAGACGAAACGACGGCTCCATAAGGGATCAAGACGCCATTAAAGAGAATTTTGAGTGAGAAAAAGGAGATCTCGTTGGAGATCTATTAACCGAGAATTTGCAACTCTTGTAAGATATTTTTCGCTAAGCTCTAATAAATATATTCTCCCCTTTCCTCTCAAATCTCTTATTGTGTTATTTGATTTTGCGTTGTTTTAGATGTTATCCGTTAAAGGGGGGATCTTAGTTTAGATCCATCAAGGTTGGTGTTGTCTCCGCTGCGTCTCAACATATTATCAGGGATCCAGTGTTGCTAATGGTGTCAATATTACGTATCTTTCATGTTCCTGTTATATTAATATGGTATAATTATTATTATGTGAAAATATTTTGATGATCATGCTCTCATTATTCTGGTATAATTATTCTCATTGGGATTGTGTTTTAGATTCGGGGCTATCCAGAAGATTGGGATCTTCAAGTGGTTCAGCCAGTTGCAGAAAACCATTATCCCGTAAGTGCTGTAGGAGGCCCTTCAAAAAAATTCTTTTATATTGTTCCATCAATCTCAGAACTCATTACCTTAGTGGTGAACTGTTGATAAGATCTTGAGAATTCATTTCAAAGCTAGTATTGCTTCATGACGATAAAGTTAAAAGAAGATCAACTTTAGCATAAAGTGCCATAAAAGGGGATATGGAAATTCTCAACCTGTTTCAAAACGATTGGTAACCAGGAAAAAATTGCACAATGAGACCCACTTTAGCTCCCAAGCAAGGGAAGTTAATGGATCAATAATCTTTGAAATATAGCAAAGGAATGAAATAATGTAACTAAGTTTCACCATTCTATGTATTCCAGTACCATTTATGGTAGTTCAAAACTAGAATTTGATAGAGCATGTCCACAAGTTTACTAACCACTTTAATATATTTTGAAGTGGCAAGGCAACTTAAATATACTGTTGAAGTACCTGCGAGAACATCAAGTTATAGCTCAAATAGACTGCATTGAGTTTTATTAAATTACTATTTCAGCGCAAGCGGGGAATGTATATAGCTGATGGGAAGTCCGAGCTTTCGGTTCTTGTAGATCATGCTGTTGGAGGTTCTAGCGTCCAAAGATGGGGCAATGGAAATCATGCTTCATAGGTTCAAAATTTTCATCTCTGTGTATTTTCTTTCCCTTTCTCTTTCTGGATGTCATTATTAACTGAAACTATTCTTCACTACAAGGTGCCTGCTTTATGATGATTATAAAGGTTCAGACGAAGGGCTTGATGAGAAAGTTTGCGTAGATGGTAAATGCGATGGGCTCACGGTATGCTGACCTTATTGTAATAAATGCATTTTGAGTCCATTTCCAACTTTCTCCATAATTTGTAGTTTTGTATAAATATGTAGGTTAGAATTTACGGCCACCTTGTCCTGTCCATGACCATATTTCTAGTTGAAATGTGTGGTTTCAAAAACGAAGGGGGGAAAGCCATTGATTTTATTTTATTTTATTTTTTTAATTTTAACGTAGACTATTTGGTTATTAGAAACAACATGGTCAGCCAATGCAGTTTTTCTCAGATCAAATGACGAAAGAAAGATGAGTTCATGTTTCAAGTTAAGCGATTATATGAGAAAATAAGTCTTTTTCATGCATTGGATTATCTAAGTAAAAACTATAATTTAATGGTATCAATAATTAAGGGCTGATGAATCATGGACCATGCATTTGGCACCACATGTGGAATGGCTTCTGGTGTGCTGATAAGGTCCTAATAGACCGAGCGCCACATGCTTCCCTTCTAATCACTTGATGCACCTATTATCATACAAGAAATTTCTTTATGTTTTCATTCTTGGAATTTGCACTGTGATTCGAGCTTAAACCAAATAAATTAATATTATAATATTTGATTTTGACCCTATGATTGGTGATTTCATATACTATTACTTCAAGCTGTGAAATTTCAAATGACCGGAGAGTTCACACTAGTACAAAGATGGCTTGTCATCGATGGGAAAAACTGTAGAGACAATTTTAGGTTGACAAGCTTATCAGCAAATCAAGATAAGTCTAGGATGAAGAAGATGAATTGGAGAGTTGAAGGGGATAGCGGGGAATTTCCTGCACCAATTAAAGACGGATCCGTCGACAACAACACACTTATTGTCGAGTTGGGACCTATGGAAATTTGTACTTTTCTCTTGAGCTTCTAATTCTTGTATGACAGAATAAATGTTTAAGTACATTATGTAACTTTTATCCTCTTGCCAGAGTATTTGTCATCAATAATAATCGAACGATATTTGTCATCAATAATAATCGAACGATAGATAGAAGAACGACTTTTCTTTTCTTCTCTTAGATACCGGTCGATCGGTTCGCATCTCAATAGGTCTGCGGATCTATTTTCTTCTATACGAGAAATCGCCATCTCGTAGCACCACCACGACGTTCTTATTCCGAGCCGGCTCCCCTTCTTGCATCTGAGTCCGCAATCGAACTTGCGAGAGACCTTCATCAGGATGTGATGACGCTGGGACATTTCTGATCGACTAGCAAACTCTTCAGCAAGCCGCTCATCAAAGGATGAAGAATCAGTCATGACTTGCTCTCAAGTCCGCTAGTGGATTACCAATGAGCAATAGTTCAGTTGGTATGGCTTGGGGTGTGTGCGATTCGAACCCTAGAAACTCGAGAGGAAGTGACTATAAATTAACGCTTTTGGGGTAAATTCGTGGGTCTCCTTGGATGCGTATGGTGTGTGGGTGTGGTGTGCTAGGCTAGAGCTTACAGGCAGTGCCAAAAAAAAAGGTAAAAATATTCTACTAGCGGGTTTGGCATGTTTAAGTTACCAAGGTGACAGAGCAAAACTAGTTTATGGGAGGTATGTTTGGTGAAATTTTATCTCACCACGATGCTGGTTTTTATGAAAATAAGGGTGTTATCTTATAGGAGCGCAATAAGTGCCATCACTATCCCTGTCTATAAAGACACATGCATAGATAAATTGTGTCTATTATTGAAGAGAAATGATGAAATCATTTCCCTTCCACCAAAATAATGAAATGAAAATCAGGTTTGGGATCTTCTTTTATTGTTCATGGGTCGTTTCTGATAAAACCGGCTAGACCCTAATGTTATGAGTGTAGGGGTGCAACCGGTCCAGACTGGATGGGTTTTGACAATTTTTATATCCGATCCGAAATTGAAACCCAAAACCTAACAATGCATTTTACTCAGAAAAGAAAGTTTGGTTTTGCAGAGGCTTTGGGTTTTGTTGGGGTGTTTTTTTGGCTTGACCCATAATGAAATATTTGATTTTGATTTGCCATTTCAGGCTTGTCAGGCATTTATCAATTATATATAGCAGATCCATTTTGATTTTGACCAGTTAAATATAATTTTTTGACCGCAACGACACTCATCGGCTCAGCGTGTCCCTTTTCAAAGCACGGGATTTCTCCCAACAAACTCCTATTATCCATCACAGGGCTATGTGTCCCGTACAGACCAGTTAAATATTGGAGCACTTGAATCCAACCTTTAGTTTGATACATATTTAGTGTTAATGGTTAATGGACATTCAATCGACTTATTATGCCATCTTAAAGCCTGTTCCACCTTGCCAAAACAACAAAGCTGTAGTACGATCGATTAATGAGACAAATGGGGCTGGAGTTGAGCGTAATCCTGCAGCTGCGATCACATGATCCTGTGCCAGATGGTGGGGGCATACCAGCCTCATCCCAACTTAAACCTAGGACGCCACCCGCCATTATACCCTTAGGAACGCCGCTAGCGCAACCCCATCTACTTCTAAACACATCAATTGTACCTACACGTTATCTACCGTCTTGCAATGGAAATGCCGACCCAGTGGGTCCAGTTATACATGGTTTAGATTAAAGGATAAGGCAGAGATCAACATGCCATTAATTGGGCCCCAAAAAGATGAAATATATATGCATGCATGAAGTCGATATCATGGACTTGTACTATTCAAAACTTTGTGTTTTTTTTTATGAGAGGATATTGCTAAATTAAGCTCGAGCAGCATAGTGCATTATTGAATTAAAGAGAGTTTCTTGTCCAAGGACCACAAGGAAATTAATGGAGCAAAGTGGTGGGGATCATATTCTTATTTTTCATTTAGCAAGTAGGTTTTGAAATTTATATTATTTTTTAATATTTGTGTGGGGTTCATACGAGGGCATGTATAATAGAAGAATGTATTTTAATGGGTGTTTACCCTACCTCCAGCTATTGAACGTAGAAACAAAGTTGAATTTAAACAAAAACGAGCTATTTTTAGTGTTTTTCTAAGATTTGATCTGAGTTCGAGATTTCCAGCAGCACAAGCGCGTACCGTTAATTACACCATGTTGTCACAGGACGCATCTGGACGGGATACCATACTAGCTCATTTTAATTCGCATCATTATAGTGTGGGGGGTCGTATATATATTAGTAAAATAAAAACCAAGCAGAGGCCAAACAAAAGAATATATATTTTATTTATTTTGTTCAAGTTTGTATACAATTTGAATGTAAATACATTGATATTTGAACAGAGAATGTAAAATACATCTGAGTTCTCATTTGAGAGTTAAATGGAAATACTTGAAGGTGTTTTAGTGTTAACTTGGTGAAAGTTGATGGGCACTGTCCTATGTGGGGGCCACATCACTTCTGCTGGTGTGCAAGTGTGGTAAGATCCACACTAACCCCTTTAAGGTAAGGGTATCACTTTATTTGAAATATAAGTAATACTTTATTTGAAGTATAGGTATCACTTTATTTGAAATGTAAGTGGGACACTCTAAGTGGGGTCCACACTAGTCATGCATGAGTGAGACACTCTGGATAGGGTCCACACTACTTCATTTGAAATAGGAAACCCTTTATTCGAAATATAGATGGGACCCTTAGATGGGGTCTACATATGTTACGGACATAAATGTTTTGATTTATGGAGGCCTGTTTAGAGGCTCCTGAGGGACCGGGAGGGGGTCCTGAAGCAGCCGGGAAGCTATTTTGGATCCTCCCGAAGGTTGCTTCAAGCTAAATCAGAAAACTCTGTTATGGAGTTTTCTGACATGAAACACATTTATTTTGAGTTTCAAGCACCTATTGGGAATAGTTTGTGCAAAATAAACACAGGGGTTTTTATTCAAAAGATAAGAATATGGCTTTGGGGACCATGTTAATTTGATGAACGCACCGCATTCACTAAAACAGACTTACTCAGCAGTTCTGATAAGTGAATAGGTATTTCTATTCATAAATGGGTTGAGAATAAAGTTTTCCTATTCATGGATTATGAATTAGACATGTATTTCACGTCTGAAATGATGAACAGTGTTTTCCTGTTCACAGATATCATAAAGACATATTTTCATGCCTTAGGAGATGAATGTGATTTCCATTCATACGATTAACAGACATTTTTTTATGTTTGATGATGAAAAGGGTTTTCCTATTCTTATACGTTTTCAGAGACATGTGATGTCTCAGGATGAATAGAATATTCTATTCATATATGTTTATATGGAAGAGCATGGGGTTTTGACCCATGTTCTTCAAGAAAGAGTTTGTCTCATTCTGTTTATGTGTATAGGAAATAGGATGGTCTATTTCTCAAATATACTGAATATGAGGTGGCCCATGTTCTTGGTTCTGTCCATATAATCAAGAATATATTGTGTTCTGAGTCTTCATCATCTTGAAGGAAAAACCATGGCCACGGCTTCTCAAGTTCTTATTTGAAAACTGAAAACTTGTATAAATTTCGCATTCCCTCTCTATCCAGATCAGAGAGAGAGAGGGAGGGAGGTGTTGGCTATAGTGCCCTCAAGGCAATTATTGTAATCGCAGGCAGACGATTATAATGATTTAGGGAGGACCTATACGGGTAGAACAGTCTTACTCGAGATGATGGTATGCTATCTGGTTTGTCTCTATCATCATGTACATGCATTATGTGGTATTACAGATCACTATTACATGTTGATAGAGCCCATAGGATTCTTGCTTGACTACTATCATTATGATAGCGATCATATACGTGGGAGCTGGGTGGTCCATAAGCACATCCTTAAATGTCCATAGTCAAGGGAGTATCGAGACCGGGTATCGATATTCCGGAGTAAACTAGTGTATACTTTTCGAGACCCCAACGAGAGGCGGTGGCCGGTCTCACCGCCAAAGCTGAAAAAACCAGAGGTTATTTAAGCCATTGGTATCAGTTAGCCACCTAAGATAGTATACAGGTGCTCATTGGGTTATGAGTCACACTGGACGGACTCGCCGGGAATACGCTAGGTGGTATTATACCTATTATCAGATAGCAGTTCTCAGGTGACATGAGTACAGGTTAGTCTGTCGACTGGAGATCGTCATTTGTCTCGTGTGAGTTCCCACTGTGCTTTGATTACTACCCTACTAAGGCTCAAAGAAGTCATACAAACAGGTTTTAGTTGGGTACAGTCCCGAGCTAAATAGAAGCAGTGAGCGGACCATCAGGGATTCGTCTCTCCTGGTATTGGGGGTAGATGTCGCGCTGTGCACGGGTGGCCATCACCAAGAATTCTTGGCCAAGGTGGACGAGAATTACTGATTTGGATAAGTAGTTTCTCAGTGGGTGATGGGCTTCACAATGACACGAAATATCGTGTTATTAGGGGTTTAACTTTATCCACCCCCTAGACTCGATATGCGATACTTTTAGATGACCAGATCGGACTAAACGGAGATTGTCACAGACAGGCTCAGCAGGGGTACGGATGAGTTTGCTCATCGGCCTTCTTTTCGCTCAATACCTGGGTAGCCGTTACGTACAGGTAGTGTCGCTGACGTGCTTGTGGTTAAACCCACTGCCAGCGTATTGATGAGTCTTTAGAGTCCCACACAGAGAGTTTTCCCGGTTCAAGCGATATGATATAGATGACGTATGTTGGTACATGCAGGCGTCCGATTAAATATGCATTGCATGCTACATGGATTGTAATCGGACGGTTGATAATACTAGCGGCTTAGGATTAAGCCAGATTATTAAATCAAGTTTGGATTTAAATATATATATATATATATATATATATATATATATATATATATTCTGGTATTATTGTTCACTATTCATTTTCTCTCTTGGCTATTCGTATTTTTATACGGATACATGTATACATATATTTCGATACGTATATCGGGCTGTATTCCGTATTTATACGGAATTTGTTCTAGAAGATAGACACCTTATTTATGAATATTCATAAAATGAGGTGGATGGTGGGGTGGCATTGAGCATGGTTGAAGACATGAAAGGAGGAATGAGCTTCATTATATTATTGCAAATGGTTATGAGTTTTTTATTTGAATGGTTGCAAAAACAATATGAAACCATTCTTCATTCTACACTTGATTCATTCTATCTCTCATGGCTTCAACAGTTGCTCATGGCTATTTTTCCTCACCTCCTCCTCCTTCTTTATTTGCTCTCTTGAGCGTAGATTTAAGAGAAAACAATAGTGGAAAATTCCTGCATCCCCACTCTCTATTCCTAACAAGCTTGGAGCGTCGGTTGCTTCACTAGGTGAAGTCGGAACTTGGATCGATTCGCTCGGGTGGATCATCTTCGGCGAAAGAGGACCGGCTTGTAAACGCGACCCGGAGCTCTTGAGAGTATGTTAGAGTCCAACCCAATTGGAGCAAATGAAAATGCTATAAAGTTTGTGATTTCTATCTTATTATGGTTCTAGTTTAGGTGTTCGGTTAGATTCTTGATTTAGGGTTTCTTGTGCCATCCAAACTTTTGTTTTCGAATTCCGCAATGGTCGGAGATTAGCGGCGAGGGCACTTAGAACCAACAATGGTATCAGAGCCACCAAAACATCCTAAATTAGTCAGATACGACTTCCGAATCCCGCCGGTTTTTGCTCTGCAAAAACTGCGGTTAAACCAGTGAGCAATTCTATATTGCATTGAAATTTTGACTCCCCGCGGGCTTTCGGTTTGGACCGAGAAGCAGCGGGAAGGTGCGCGGAGACGTCCCGGGAGGACCTAGGGAGGGCCCACACCCCGGAGACCGCCCAAATGGTGGCTTTGGGGGTGGGGACCCGAAACTGCCTTAGAAGGCAGTTTCGGGTCTGCCTACCCTTAGGCCACCTTAGGGTGGCCTAGGGGATGGGTACCTTCCTTAGGTGCCTCCGGATCCATGTTAATTTTGTACCGGGGTCCTCCGCGAAGTTTTGGCTCAATCCGAGCTCATTTCGGACTCCCGGAGTGGGTTTTAGTATGGAATTTCTTGTCGGTTTTTAGCACACTTGATTTTCGGTGTTTTGGAAAATTGAATTATTGGCTATATATGTGCGGTATTCGATTGTCGTAGGCTTAGTTATGGTTGCGTGTATCATAACGTTTGGTAAAACGTCGTCTCATTGCTATACGTATCGATTAGACGGGGTTACAGAATTGATACTCGCAAGTTTGCATGTCCTGTAATGGATATTGCTCGTTGATTGTGGTTATGTTGGATTTGTCGCGATGGATAGTCCGGTGTATGTAGTATTAGATGTAATTCTCTATGATATAATATATATTCATATTGTGTGGCAAGCGTCCGACATGTGGACTGCCGTCATTGCGGCTTGTATATTAATTTTTGGGGCGTGTCCTAGTTGCGGACGTAGTCACTGTTGTATATTCAGGTTTTTATTACATACACTAGGTTGCCCCGCGGCAGAGTGCTCGAGTAGCCGGGTTCTAAAGAGCAACGGGTCTCCATCTCATGGCGTTGAGACCGGGGTGCTTTATTCTAGAATTGGCGGGCTATTCGCCGCACTCGTAGGGGGTATAGGATTGACCCGATCAGGGGTGCCCGAGTCACCGGATTTCGAAATTGATGGGTGGCCCACTCACTTCATTGATTAAGGTTGCCTCGCTTCTGGGATTAGCGGGTGGCTTGCCGCGCTCGTAGGGGTCTAGGGTCTGATACTACGGGATATCCACACGACCGGGAAAATTTCATTTCATATTTGGCTCCACCAAAATGTTCTTTTCCTAGATTATGTGCATTTCCATACTGTGTTTTGCTTCTGCTATGATACTTCTGTGATGTTACTTGATATCATGCGTGAGACGAATACACACACACACAGAGAGTAGACGCTATATATGTTTTGCATCCGCGCTAGTCCTGTCTCCGCCTTGCCGTAAGTTAAGTAACCTTACGGTGAAAAACCGGGACCCTGTGGAGAATGCGAATGGCATATATGTGCGTGCCTATTTTTGTTTCTTTCTGGCATAATCTGTTAATTGATGAGACTGCATTAATTCTGATTAATGCAAGGAAAATAAACCTAAATGATGTTGTTATAACCAATTTTTGAAAACTATAGACGTTTACTTTTGCTTTGCGTTGGGATATTCAGTTAGGAATATCCTACACCTCATTTGATGAGGAAAGAGCCTAATGTCACGACCCAAAATTTGGCACGTGAGGGCCCTTAAACTACGTAATGTCTCCAGGCGTAACGTAATTCAAGTAAGCCGAAAACCCAGCAATCTAAACCATCAAAAATAGTAAGTGATAAGAACATTATTAAAACTTTTGAAATCTTAAGTAAAAATCTTTAAAGTCCAAAATTTACTTCCTTTAAAATTTGGCAGCACTTCCTTTGTAAAACAAGCCCCCAAAAAGGGTACAATATAAATATAAGTAAAAGCATCCCCAACGGGAGCAAATCCATGCACAAAGGCAGAAAACAACCACCACAACAGATATACGACGCCGTAGCGAAGAAAAAGACGATATAAATAAAACTGCATAAAAGACCTCCAGAGTCACAAAATAATATACAATATCGTCCTCACAACTCGTCTCTAAGTCAATACATGAAGTAGTAGATAGAGAGTACTGGATACAACGAATATAAAATGAGCAATATCGGATAACCGCAAAACCCACCTATAGCAAAACTGCACACAATCAGCCGTAGCGGTATCCGCTGCAAAAGATGATACAATAGGAAGAAGTAGCCCTGCCGCTACCACTCTGAGGGACACCTGCAAAACATTGTGGCACAAAGGGGGTGAGTTTCCAACTCGTGAATAGTAAATAACATATGCAGGTAATCGCAAGCATGCACGTACTGCGATGGTCTATCACACGCAAGCTGATAGCAATAAATGGCAATATGTAAATGCAACAGTCATGAAAGGTACTCTATCAGATACTACTAATACATGAAGCAATGCATATCAAATAAATGCAGAGTATGAAATAAAACATATCCTGTAAGTCTCATGAAACCTGAGTGTCTAACATCGACACCCGAAAACATCATGAAAACTAGTGTCTAGCATCGACACATAAATACTCATCTATCAGCCGCCGTCACCACGACTGGCCCTGATATGTACGTATCATACGTCTCTCGGAAACCCGAGTGCCCAGCTTCGACACTCGTAATCCACGTATCCATACGTACATGACTCCGGTCGATATCCTCTAGATATCCGCCGAGTCCAAATACTGTCACCGGTAAGGTAGTGGTCCCTCTGTCAGGCTCATCGTCTATACCACGAAATCACCTCTCGCCCCGGGGTACCATACCGGGTCTACCATATACCCGCAGACGGTGCCTCCCGCTCCTTGAATCGGGTATCACATGCCAATCTCAGAACCGAGAAATCACATGGTGAACGCATTGAAATATCATATCAAGAGAAACCGGGTTTTTCAAATAATGCATAATTTCATGAAACTACCACGGTCCTCAAATCCAGAAAACATCAAGTAATGAATAAGTATATTTGCATAGATCATTATGATGATATATTATGTAGGTGAATATATATAACAGCGTCCCATACCACTGATATATATATACAATATATATACATATATATATTAGCGTCCCATACCACTGATATATATATATGCAGGAGTAAAACATCCAGAAAACGTCATATAAAAACCATATCTCAATGCGAAATCCATGAAATATAATATATACAACATGAAACAGTAATATGAGCATATAAAGGAAAAACCGCTATTTAACTGCAGTAAGTTATTAAATATATCATGCGGTTCCTAATTTTTCCGAAATCAAATGCAACATCATATAAATGTGAACCTATAACTATAACAAGGTGTATGGGTATGTACCTATCAATAATGATGTAATACCATACGGGTGTATGTGTAAGTATGTATGCAAGGTGTATATGTAGCTATGTCTCATATGTGTGTGTGTGTGTGTATATATATATATATCACTAATGGTACAATACCATATAGGTATATGGATAACTAGCATATAGGCATGTCAAGGTATACTACCTATCATATGTGCAAACGCATAAGAATCAATGACTCCATGTCAAAGACAAAACAATACACCTAGGTATATGTAGGCCTAGTAAGGTATAGGAGTGTACATGTAATGTATGCAAGCAAGGCATATGTGTAAGCATGTAGGTATACAGGTATGCTATGTCTCATATGCACAATGGAATATAAGGATCATGTCTCAATGTCCCTAAACAATACAATATCACATATGTATAGGTGTCATGCATGTCATGGCAATTATCGACGGTGTGTGTGTAGCATGAAATTAGTGTTCGTGAAACATGAACCGCCAATAATGGTATTGTGTCTCATTAATACTAAGTCCATACACAATAGTAAAAAGAGATATGCAACAAAGGTACACATGCACAATAAAAGTCCATATACTTATAACTAATAGTCATGTCATTAATCTAGTCCAGACGTATAACGCCATGCGGGCGATTCCCCTGTAGATGTTAAATCTACTCACAAATGATCCTGGGCTAAGTAAAGTCGACCACTCGCTTCCCTTTCTGCGCAGCGTCCGAAGTCCTCGCCTGCGATCCTAAAATTATAAAACAATATAACAAGTGTAAATTAGCAATCGACCAATAACACGTACAAACTACGTTTGACCGACGCATCAACTCCAAACATACTCTCAAGTGTTCGTCCAGTGACTAACGTGCATAGTGACACTACGAAACCAACCCATGAGCCAAAGCTACACAAAGTACACGTACCGTGTCGGATAACGTAACACACGTAATCATAACACAAGAAACAAGCTAAGTGATCCCAGATTTTGTATACAGTGTAAACCTATAAAACAAACAGGACCAAACACACCAAAACCAAAGCAGACAGCTACCCTGAAAAACCCAAACCCTAACTCTACCTATAGGCCGAGCTCCCCGGAATTCACCAAGATGTCGCCGGCCAAAACCGAGCAGTTGGGTCTCGTGTTTCAGGTGAAGGCTTAGGGTCTCTGGAACAACACAACTACACTGCTAGATTTTCTAGTACACACTCTGGGTCACAGCAGATCACAGATATCACAAAATGACACTAAAAATAAGATATGTGCACGAAACTTTACTTTAAGCGTTCTAAACTGAAACGAATAAGCTACGCAACACTAAAAAGACCTACTTAACATATAGAGATCATTACCTAACCACACAAGCTTAAAGATCCTAGCTTTCCAAGCTCCAAAGCATCCAAGAGGCAAAACAAGGTTTATGAAGTGATTTGGGTGATGTTTTGAAGAAGATTAGTGTAGGTTTTGTGGTGAATGAGTAAGTGTTCAGTTGAGATGAAGAGAGATGAAGATAAATGAGAAAAAGATGAAGCAAGAGAGAATGAGAGAGGGTGAGATGAAAAGAGAAAGAGAGGTGAGGATAAGGGTGAGTGCACCATTGCATTAACTCTCTCATTAATGCAAACCATGCCCTCACAAGAGTCACCATGCCACCTCCTCTCCAATCCAAAACACAAAGAAATATCTCTCCAAAAATATCTAGAGGGTTAGGGTTAAAGCAAAGTAAGGATTAGGATTTGGTTAAGTTGTCATGGTCACTAAACTAGATTAACGCAAACACACCCTCACATTAACATGCACATGTGTGTGCAAGCCATAACAAATAATAATAAATTATTAATTAAATGTTATAAAATGTGAGGAACCCAAATTGGTAAACTTTTTACCAAAAACCCACATTACCGCTTAATTAACACTAAACGAAATTCTAAGGTGTTACAATCTCCCCCCTTAAAAAAAATTCGTCCTCGAATTAAAATTCTTACTATGCATACCTTCAAAGAGATGAGTGCAAACATTCACATCTCGCTCGCAGCCTCCTAAGTGATCTCCTCACTAGACGGCTACGCCAAAGAAAACCTCCACAGGTGGCAAGACCCTTGACCGAAGTTTCTCCACCTGCCAATCCACTAACACCATCGGCTGCCGGTGAACGAAAAGATCGCGTCAAAGCTAAAAGGTCTGATGCTGAATCATGTGAGAAAGGTCATGAAGTTATTTGCAAAGTATCGACACAAGGAATACGGGGTGAATACTCAAAAATCTGGATGGAAATGCCAAATTATAGGCAACGGTACTAACTAGCTAAAGGACCTACAATCTGGGACTAAGCTTCCCAAAACTCAACACGCCATTTCATCGGAAAAATCCGTAGGAATGCATGATCTCCCGCTGCGAACTCAAGTCTGCGACCACCACGGTCGGCATAAAACTTTTGTCTGCACTGGGCTGCTCTCATCCTGACCTGAATCAACTGGATCTTCTCCGAAGTCTCTGGACTAGCTGAGGTCCAAAAATTCTGCTCTCACGGAGTCAGCAAAACAGACTGGCGATCGACACAACCTACCACACAAGGCCTGAAAATTGCCATTTGAAATATCTCCTGATAACTATTATCGTAGAAGAACCCCATTAATGGCAAGTGACGATCCCAACCGCCAACAAACAATTAGTACGTATGCACAATCATATCCTCCAGAATCTGTATAGTCCGCTCTGTCTAACCATCGGCCTACGGATGGAAAGCGGAGCTAAAGCTCAACCAGTACCCAAGGCTTCCTGAAGCTTCTGCCAACGACGGCTAGCGAACTGGGTGCCTCTATTCGATACAACGCATGAAGGAACTCCGTGCAAACGCACAAACTTAACAAATAATAACCGAGCAAATTGAGCATACCGAGCATAACCAGACAATAATCACCCGAATGGAGTCTTACCCTCGACTAGACCTGGGTAGACCCACAACGAATCACATGGAGATCTGCTCCCATTCCCACTCCAGAACGGTAAAAAGGTTACAACTCTCCAACCGTTCTCAAATTCTCAACCTTAGCTCGCTGACAAGCCAAGCACTTCAAAACGAAATCCGAAACTTCACTCTTCATCCTTGCCCCCCCCCCGTAACTAACTCTCAAGTCACGTTACATCTTGGTGGCACTTGGGGTGAACACAGAAAGCTGACTAATGTGCATGCTCTAGGACTTCGCGTCTCTACCTATAAATATCAGGTACACACCAAGAGTCCCTAAACGTAGCACATCCTGATCATAAATCAAGAACTCAGAATCTCTACCCAGCCGAACATGCTCAAGAATCTCAGACAAATGAGCATCGGCGGACTGTGCCTCACGAAAATGATTTAGGTAAAAGCGGACGAAAGCGGACATGAGCAAGCTGTCCCCTCAGTAGAGGCGAACTTAAGCTGTACTCAACGGTCACACAAGAACTGTAAATCTGCAGAAAACTGTCTCTGAACTGCGCACAACTGGAACAAGCTACCCCCGGGCCTACGACTCAAAGCATCAGCTACCACAATCGCCTTGCCCTGGGCAATAAAGGATCACACAAACACAATCCTTCACAAGCTCCATCCAACGACGCTGTCTCAACTCAGATCCCGCTGCAGGAAGATGAACATTAAGCTCTGGTGGTCCGTGAAAATCTGACACGACTCTCCATACAAGTAGTGTCCCTAAATCTCCAGCGCAAGACCACCGCGGCCATCTCCAGATCATGAGTGGGATAATCCTGCTCGTACTTCCTCCAACTGTCGGGAAGCATAAGCGATAACTCTATCATGCTACATCAGTACACAATCGAGCCCCACTCGCGAAACATCACAGTAAACAACAAAGTCGCCCGATCCAGAAAGCAAAGATATAACTGGTGCAGTCGTCTACCAAGTCTTCAACCACTGAAAACTCAGCACGCATGCCTCAGTCTAAGAAAAGGAACTCTCTTCCTTGTCAGTACGGTCAACGGTGCAGCGATACACAAAATCCTGCACGAAATGGCGGTAAAAAACCGGCTAAGCCTAAAAATCTGCGGACCTCTGTCGCTGATACAAGTCTGGGCCAAAGCTGTACGGCCTCGATCTCTCTCGGGTCCATACGAATACCGTCTCCCGTAACCCCATGACCTAGGAAGTCAATATTATCAAGCCTGAAGAAACACTTCAAGAATTTAGCAAACAGCTAGTGCTCTCTCAACGTCTGCAAGAAAATTCTCAAGTGTTACTCATGTTCCTCACGACTCTTGGAAAAGACCAGAATGTCATCTATAACACAACAATACACTGGTTGAGGAACGGCCTGAAGAATCTGGTTCATCACATCCATGAATACTGCTAGAGTACTGGTGAGTCCAATGACACCACCAAAAACTCATAAAGCCCGTAGCGCGCACAAAAAGCAGTCTTCGGAATGTCATCACTCCGAACCCGCAACTAATGATGACCTGATCCCGAAAAACAAACAAGTGCAAAAAGAAACATACGAAAATGAATACCTGAAAACTCTGCATTGGACGCCCGCGCGTCCCGATGAGTAGAAGCAAACACTCATGTCTGCCCTTTACCCCTAACTGGCTGTCTTCCTCCTCTACCATCCTGTCCCCTCTGAACGAACCCTCCGCAACCACGACCTCTCTGAACATAAGTCTGACGCGGTGCCAAGGAACAATGTCTGACGAAGTGTTGAAGGCTCCCGCATCGAAAACATCCATACGATGGCTGCTGACCCTCCTGGGGATAAGAGCTAAACAACTGTCCCCGTCCCAAGCCTCTACTACTCCCGCGACGTGCACGAAACCTGTCACGGCGACTGAACCTCTGTCTCTGGGCTGGTACACCTACACGAGCCCTCCTCTGTCCTCGAACTCCCAAAGTTTCGGAAAGACGCGCCTCTAGTAGGGCTGCATCCACTGTTGCTGTAAACGTGAGATAGTGCTGTGTACTGATAGTAAGGAATAACTGGGTAACAGGGGTGGCAACCTCCTGTCGCTGCGCTCAACTGGTCTCAACCAACGACCTCATCATCTGGCGCGAGTCCTGCATATCTGCCTCAAGCCTAGCGATACGATCTATCGAAGGCGGATCAATCTGCTCCTGTACAGCGAGCGTACCGTCCTGGTCAGTCCTTGTCCCAAACGAGTCAACTCTGATCTCGGCTCTCGCTGCCTCTCTCTGAGCCCTCATAGTCATCAGCGGCATAAGGCTAGAAATGGAAATAGGATTCGATAAGAACACGAAAATCGAATCACAAGGATGTGTATCATCAAGGAAAGAATTTCAAGCAATTAGTACTTAGGTCACTTAGGCGGAGTACCGTGTCGTAAGTATGCCGCGGACATACACACGCTACATCACTCTGCTTAAGCTACCCACTCCATCATACCAAGATCATCCTACACTCCGAAAGGTAAAACCTAGCGCTCTGATACCAACTTTGTCACGACCCAAAATTTGGCACGTAACGTCTCCAGGCGTAACGTAATTCAAGTAAGCCGAAAACCCAGTAATCTAAACCATCAAAAATAGTAAGTGATAAGAACATTATTAAAACTTTTGAAATCTCAAGTAAAAATCTTTAAAGTCCAAAATTTACTTCTTTTAAAATTTGGCAGCACCTCCTTTGTAAAACAAGCCCCCAAAAAAGGTACAACATAAATATAAGTAAAAGCATTCCCGACGGGAGCAAATCCACGCCCAAAGGCGGAAAACAACCACCACAACAGATATACGACGCCGTAGTGAAGAAAAAGACGATATAAATAAAACTGCATAAAAGACCTCCAGAGTCACAAAATAATATACAATATCGTCCTCACAACTCGTCTCTAAGTCAATACATGAAGTAGTAAATGGTGAGTACTGGATACAACGAATATACAATGAGCAATATCGGATAACCGCAAAACCCACCTATAGCAAAACTGCACACAGTCAGCCGTAGCGGTATCCGCTGCAAAAGATGATACAATAGGAAGAAGTAACCCTGCCGCTACCACTCTGAGGGACACCTGCAAAACACTGTGGCACAACGGGGGTGAGTTGCCAACTCATGAATAGTAAATAACATATACAGGTAATCGCAAGTATGCATGTACTACGATGGTCTATCACACGCAAGCTGATAGCAATAAATGACAATATGTAAATACAACAGTCATGAAAGATACTCTATCAGGTACTACTAATACATGAAGTAATGTATATCAAATAAATACGGAGTATGAAATAAAACATATCATGTAAGTCTCATGAAACCTGAGTGTCTAACATCGACACCCGAAAATATCATGAAAACTAGTGTCTAGTATCGACACATAAATACTCATCTATCAGGCTCAGTCACCACGACTGGCCCTGATATGTACGTATCATACATCTCCCGGAAACCCGAGTGCCCAGCTTCGACACTCGTAATCCACGTATCCATACATACATGACTCCGGTTGGTATCCTCCAGATATCCGCCGAGTCCAAATATTGTCACCGGTAAGGTAGTGGTCCCTCTGTCAGGCTCATCATCTACACCATGAAATCACCTCTCGCCCCGGGGTACCATACCGGGTCCACCATGTACCCGCAGACAGTGCCTCCCACTCCTCGAATCGGGTATCACATGCCAATCTCAGAACCGAGAAATCACATGGTGAACGCATCGAAATATCATATCAAGAGAAACCGGGTTTTTCAAATAATGCATAATTTCATGAAACTACCACGGTCCTCAAATCCAGAAAACATCAAGTAATGAATAAGTATATTTGCATAGATCATTCTGATGATATATTATGTAGGTGTACATATATAACAGCGTCCCATACCACTGATATATATATACAATATATATACATATATATATTAGCGTCCCATACCACTGATATATATATATATATATATATATATATATATATGCAGGAGTAAAACATCCAGAAAATATCATATGAAAACCATATCTCAATGCGAAATCCATGAAATATAATATATGGAGCATGAAATAGTAATATGAGCATATAAAGGAAAAACCGCTATTTTACTGCAACAAGTTATTAAATATATCATGCGGTTCCTAATTTCTCCGAAATCAAATGCAACATCATATAAAGGTGAACCTGTAACTATAGCAAGGTGTATGGGTATGTACCTATCAATAATGATATAATACCATACGGGTGTATGTGTAAGTATGTATGCAAGGTGTACATGTAGTATGTCTCATATGTATATATATACCTATCACTAATGGTACAATACCATATAGGTATATGGGTAACTAGCATGTAGGCATGGCAAGATATACTACCTATAATATGTGCAAACGCATAAGAATCAGCGACTCCACGTCAAAGACAAAACAATACACCTAGGTATATGTAGGCCTAGCAAGGTATAGGAGTGTACATGTAAGTATGTATGCAAGCAAGGCATATGTGTAAGCAAGTAGGTATATAGGCATGCTTTGTCTCATATGCACAATGGAATATAAGGAGCATGTCTTAATGTCCCTAAACAATACAATATCACATATGTATAGGTGTCGTGCGTGTCATGGCAATTATCGATGGTGTGTGTGTAGCATGCAATTAGTGCTCGTGAAACATGAACCGTCAATAATGGTGTTGTGTCTCATTAATACTAAGTCCATACACAATAGTAAAAAGAGATATGCAACAAAGGTACACATGCACAATAAAAGTCCATATACTTATAACTAATAGTCATGTCATTAATCTAGCCTAGACGCATAACGCCATGCGGGCGATTCCCCTGTAGATGTTAAATCTACTCACAAATGATCCTGGGCTAAGTAAAGTTGACCACTCGCTTCCCCTTCTGTGCAGCGTACGAAGTTCTCGCCTGCGATCCTAAAATTATAAAACAATATAACAAGTGTATATTAGCAATCGACCAATAACACGTACAAACTACGTTTGACCGACGCATCAACTCCAAACATACTCTCAAGTGTTCGTCCAGTGGCTAACGTGCATAGCGACACTACGAAACCAACCCAAGAGCCAAAACTACACAAAGTACACGTACCGTGTCGGATAACGTAACACACGTAATCGTAACACAAGAAACAAGCTAAGTGATCCCAGATTTTGTATACAGTGTAACCCAAAAATCAAACAGGACCAAACACACCAAAACCAAAGTAGACAGCTACCCTAAAAAACTCAAACCCTAACTCTACCCATAGGCCGAGCTCGCCGGAATTCACCAAGATGTCGCCGGCCAAAACTGAGCAGTTGGGTCTCGTGTTTCAGGTGAAGGCTTAGGGTCTCTGGTACAACATAACTACACTGCTAGATTTTCTAGTACACACTCTGGGTCACAGCAGATCACAGATATCACAAAATGACACTAAAAATACGATATGTGCACGAAACTTTACTTTAAGCGTTCTAAACTGAAACGAATAAGCTACGCAACACTAAAAAGACCTACTTAACAGATTGAGATCATTACCTAACCACACAAGCTCAAAGATCCTAGCTTTCCAAGCTCCAAAGCATCCAAGAGGCAAAACAAGGTTTATGAAGTGATTTGGGTGATGTTTTGAAGAAGATTAGTGTAGGTTTTGTGGTGAATGAGTAAGTGTTCAGTTGAGATGAAGAGAGATGAAGATAAATGAGAAAGAGATGAAGTGAGAGAGAATGAGAGAGGGTGAGATGAAAAGAGAAAGAGAGGTGAGGATAAGGGTGAGTGCACCATTGCATTAACTCTCTCATTAATGCAAACCATGCCCTCACAAGAGTCACCATGTCACCTCCTCTCCAATCCAAAACACAAAGAAATATCTCTCCATAAATATCTAGAGGGTTAGGGTTAAAGCAAAGTAAGGATTAGGATTTGGTTAAGTTGTCATGGTCACTAAACTAGATTAACACAAACACACCCTCACATTAACATGCACATGTGTGTGCAAGCCATAACAAATAATAATAAATTATTAATTAAATGTTATAAAATACGAGGAACCCAAATTGGTAAACTTTTTACCAAAAACCCGCATTACCGCTTAATTAACACTAAACGAAATCCTAAGGTGTTACACCTAAATCCCTTCATAGGAAGTGATCTCTTTGGCAAAAGTTTACGTGACTATAAACTACTTGGTTTTCTTCAAACAAGTGGTTTTCTATAAAACCACTTGTTTAAAAAATGTGGAGCCTAACTACTCCTTTTCAAAACTGCTTGAGTTCCTACAACGATATCAAGTTCATTACGTTAAAGTTTTTTCGCCAAAAACCAGCCGTAGCCTTCCGTCGTTTCAGATAAGTAGCACATAGTATTCATGCGGTGTTTGTTGGCCAAAGTCAAGGCATCGTGAATGGTAGCTGTGTGTTGCTTATCCGTAACATAGATATATGCATTGGTTTAGGACAGTCGTACCATCTTATTGGCCAAAGTCAAGCGTGTGTACGAGGGGGTCTAAATTAATCTGGATAATGACGGGTAGAACTTGACCTGGGAGTGATAATTTGTTGGCCAAAGTCAAGATCATAAGCGCTTGGGGCAAAATCCATATCGGGAGTTTCAAATATAATGGAAACTTGTTAGGCATGCGCATACCTTCTGGAATATTATGACTTGAGGGCTTTCATCAAATTATCACGCGATGATAGTTGGGTCCCGATTCCCACTGATGAGTAGGTATTACTTCTCGGATGATTTTGAGATGATCCCGACTAATTCTCCTTTTAGGGTTTGAAGAAGAATTCGAGAAAACAGTGGGAGCCATCCTGATCAGATAAAGTGATTAACAAATCTAATTTATGTTAGAGTACACGCTGAGTGTTTCTTCTCTCTCTCTCTGGCTACGACCATGACTTGACCTTAAATTAAAACTCGTGAACCAAATTAACCGAATCTTCTTATAAACTTTGGTTTTGGATTGTCATGATTCACGACAAAGCTACATATATCCCTACCACTCCTACTTCCTCTTTGCATTTCTTCAGAACACTCCGTATCACTACGAAAATCCATATTGCTTGGGTATTCTATCGTATGGTTACATACGAACTCGAAGAAACTTGCTTCAGTTCGAGAATGGATAGGATTATTCGGTTGTCTTTTCTTTTTACCTTCTCTCAGGTTGCGAGGGCTCTTAGTATTAGGAGAGTACACCTATTACGCTTATTGGATAGTCTTCTTCCAAATTTTAGGCAGGTGTCGAAAAGTAGGGAAGAAGAAAACCAATTAGCCTAAATATGGTGTACAGAAGGTAAGAAGTAAAGACATATAAAAGGATTGGAGTGGGGGCAAGGAAAATTGCGACTACTGTCAAGAATCTGGATAGTGGAAGAGGCATTACTAGGAATACCCGGCCACCCCCTCGAAATATTTTCATGTTTCAGTTTTACTGTGCGGTGTTAATTGAATACTGCTTTCCCAATTAGTTTCTGACTCCAGGATATGTATTTACCAGACTTGATTCTCAGCTCTGTATGGCATTACAGATGCTGAGTGGGAGTAGAATATTGGGAATTGGGTGATTAAATTCTTAATATCAGAATTCTTTGTAATCGGTGATATTTGAGAAAATTACCTGAGTTTTGCCTAACGACAAATATTTGGTTTTGAATATCCGTTGTTATGTCCCAATTTCAAACCGATATATCTGTACGTTTATTTTATAAAGTGAGATATAGCCTTCTGAAATTATGTTTATGATATTTACCTATATCAGTTGATGGTTAGGTAAGGTGCATTCAACAACGGTGTAATTCTTCTTAATCATAACACGGTTTCCAATCTACGATGCACAGGGTTTGAGTTATTAAACTCAGAAGACTTATACAAAATATTATATGTTGTCCGATATCCATTAGAACAAGTGGTTTGGTACTCGTACTATATTCTGTTTACTTATGACTTCTCTGGTTTTAGACACGCATTTCGTTGAAATACAAGATTCAAATTTTGAGAAATTATAGGTATAAGAATAAAGTAGAGAACCATACGTTGCAAATATCAGCATTCTTCGAGGTGATCGAAAGTGTAGATACTTATGTTAGGTATTCCGTCGTAAGTAATATATTTAAGAACTTACTTCTCTTTCAGATTACTCATCCGTGGATGCGCTCCTTGATGAGTAATACTGCATGGCTTTCTTCCATTTAGTCGATATGCACTGAAAACAGCTGCATGTATTTTGAATCTGTTTCCAATTAAATTAGTGTCTTTGTTTCTATATTGGATATAGAATGGATTCATATCTTAACTATGTTAAGGCATATGGGATAGTCCGGCTTATGCTTAAAACCAGAATCCGGAGAAACTCAGGGCACATTTCAGTAATGGCAATTTGTGGGTTATCCCAGGCTTTGACGGGGGTTAACATTCTACCACTCAGAGGATCAATAGTTATATTGTTCTTGACTCGCCGCCCATTTTAGTGAATTCTTTTCAGAAAACATTAGTGAGAGTATGGTAGAACTAGAAGTGATTTCAGAACCACAAACGGTTACTGAAAATTTAGTAGAACCTAAGGATTCAATTGGATTCAACAATCCATTAGCCATTCCGAAGATTTGGTGGATAACCTCAGCCACCCGAGAGATACTTCGATCTCCTAAAAGACCATGACAGGAAGGTTTTGATGACCCAAGCTTGCCACTACAACTGTTCTAGACTATGAGATTTGGTAGGTGGATAACTATAGCGTCGTTCTAAATTATCTTTAAAAGTGCACATGTATGACTCTGCTAGAGGGTTGTTGTAGTCAGTGGGAGTAACGGAAGCGTGGCAGCCAGTAGCTTATGTCTATTTATAGACTAAAGCAAGTATAGCGGAGATAGATCATTTATTTTTGATGTGACAGTCATAGAGTTTGACTTCATCAGAATAACAGATAGACTTGGTGAGAAGGTTGTAGGGAGTGATGTCCTGATATTTGGATGACGTACTTCTTATAGGAAGTGATGTTCCTATACTACGATCGGTTATACTCTGGTTGTGACATGGTATTCTTCACATAAGATCTCGACAAAATATCAAGGATCCTAGTGACTAGATCTATGATTTTAAATCTAGATTTATGAAGTGTCCCGATTCGAGTACTTTGACACTATTTTAAAGTGTTTTAGAATCGACGACTCCTGGCGTGGTGGTGTACCCGCACGTGATGGAGTCACCCTCTCTAAAAAGATGTCTTCTAGACTGATGAGGAGAAAGATTTGCATGATTGACATATCACTTGCTTAGGCAATTGATTCAATCATGAGACGTCAAGTACCACACCAGATATTGCTTTTGCACTAGCTGCAATAAACATATATTAATCCAATCCTGGAGAAATATTGGGAAGCAGTTATGAACATAAGAGGATATTCTTGGTATATGGTAACGTCAGCCTCCATAAAGAGGCAGTTATCATTTCAGGCTTCCAAGATGACCTGGATGACAGAGTGACTGTCAGAGTTAAGCTTTACCCTCTTCTGAGGGACGGTATGTTGGACAGGTGGTCCAAGCGGATACTGAGGAAGGTATGGCGCAGAATACTGATTAAATTCAGTGAAAGATACGGTCTAAGAAGTTTGTTGGATTTGGAGTTCATTTATGAACTTGGTCCCATCAGATATACAGACAAATTCTAAGACATGTATCGCTCATTTCTAGAGATAGTCTTTCTCCACGAATTTGAGATATAAAGAGACAAAAATAGAAATATTGGAGCGGATCCACTCACTAAGGCTATTTCTCGAACGTGATAGTTTCACAAACTTGCTTTGTGAGACTGATTAGTAAAGAAGTTGGGTGTTCGGTATCACACAGGCTTTGAGTATGCGACACCGCAATAATTAGCCTTAAGTGCAAGTAGGAGATTGTTGGCTATAGTGCTCTCAAGGCAATTATTGTAATCGCATGCAGGCGATTATGACGATTGATGGAGGACATATATGGGTAGAACAGTCTTACTCGAGATGATAGTATGCTATCTGGTTTGTCTCTATCATCATGTACATACATTATGTGGTATTACAGATCACTAATACATGTTGATAGAACCCATATGATTCTTGCTTGACTACCAGTATTATGATAGCGATCATATACGTGGGAGATGGGTGGTCCATAAGCACATCCTTAAATGTCCCTAGTCGAGAGAGTATCGAGACTAGGCATCGATACTCCGGAGTAGACCGGTGTCTACTTTTCGAGACCCCGACGAAGGGCGGTGACCAGTCTCACAAGCTATTGGTGTCAGTTAATCATCTAAGATAGTATACAGATGCTCATTAGGTTATGAGTCACACTGGACGAGCTCGCTGGGAACACGCTAGATGGTATTATACCTATTGTCAGATAGCGGTTCTAAGGTGACATGAGTACAGGCTAGTTTGTCGACCTGAGATCGTCATTTGTCTCGTGTGAGTTCCCACTATACTTTGATTACCACCCTACCACGGCTTAAAGGAGTCATGCAAATAGGTTTTAGTTGGGTACAGTCCCGAGCCACATGGAGGCAGTGAGCGAATCGTCAAGGATTCGTCTCTTCCGGTATTGGAGGTAGATGTTGCGCTGTGTATTGGTGGCCATCACCAGAAATTCTTGGCCAAGGTGGACGAGAATTACTGATTTGGATCGATAGTTTCTCAGTGGGTGATGGGCTTCACACCGACATGAAATATCGTATTATTAGGGATCTGATTTTATCCATCCTAGACCCGATATGCGATACTCTTAGACGAACAGACCGGACTGTACGGAGATTGTCACAGACAGGCTCAGTAGGAGTACGGATGAGTTTGCTCGTCGGCCTTCTTTTCGCTCAATACCTAGGTAACTGTTACGTACAGCTAGTGCCGCTGACGTGCTTGTGGTTAAACCCATTGTTTACGTATTGACGAGTCTTTAGAGTCCCACACAGAGAGTTTTCCCGGTTCAGGCGATATGATATAGATGACGTATGTTGGTACACACAGATGCTTGATTAAATATGTGTGCAGGCTACATGAACTTTAATCAGACGGTTGTTAATACTAGCGGCTTAGGATTAAACCGGTTTATTAAATCAAGTTTTGATCTAATAATTTATATATATATTTTTAATGTATGTATTCTAGTATTATTTTCCACTATTCATTCTCTCTCTTGGCTATTCGTATTTTTATACTAATACGCATATATGTATTTCAATACGTATACCGAGGTGTATTCCGTATTTATACGGAATTTTTTCTAGAAGATGGACACCCTATTTGTGAATATTTATGCAATGAGGTGGCATTGAGTATGGTTGAAGACATATAGAGAAGAGTGGGCTTCATTATATTATTGCAAATGGTTATGAGTTTTTTATTTAAATGGTTGCAAAAACAATATGAAACCGTTCTTCATTCTACACTTGATTCATTTTATTCTCTCATGCCTTCAAGAGATGCTCATGGCTATTTTTCCTCATCTCCTCCTTCTTCTTTATTTGCTCTCCTGAGCTTAGACTTGATAGAAAAAAATAGTAGAAAATTCCTACATCCCTACTCTCCTTTCCTAGCAAGCTTGGAGTGCCGGTTGCTTCGCTGGGTGAAGCCAGAGTTTGGATCGGTTCTCTCGGGTGGATCATTTTCGGCGAAAGAGGACTGGCTTGTAAACACGACACGGAGCTCTTGAGAGCATGCTAGAGTCTAACTCAATTGGAGCAAATGAAAAATCTACAAAGGTTGTGATTTCTATCTTATTATGGTTCTAGTTTAGGTGTTTGGTTAGATTCTTGGTTTAGGGTTTCTAGTGCCATCCAAATTTTTGTTTTCGAATTCCGCAATGGCCGCAGGTTAGCGGCGAGGGCATTAGGAACCAACAGGAGGGAGATAGAGAGGGATTAGAAGAGTGAAAGAATGGGGTATCTCATTCCTGTATTCTCACATTTTTTCTTCTTCTTCTTCTTCTTTCGAGAACTTTAGCAAAAGTTTTGAGAGCTTCAAGGCAAAAGAAAGTTTTTTTTATATCTTGATCGCTTTTTCTTAGTTTCTCATATGGGGGCATTTATACCCCTCTGTGAGTGGGGAGTAGTGACAACTACTTTCTCGATACCCGAAGAAGTGGGGGATGAAAATCCCTCCACAGTCTCTTGAAGAATAGGCTGAACCAATTCTGAAGATGGAGGTCTCGGCACTATTTAGTGTCGGGACATCCTAATTAGGAGCCTCCCGAGATTGGGAGGGGTCTCCCGAGCTCAGGAAGGGGCATCCCGATAGGGGATGCCCCAAATAAACTTAATTTTGTGTCTCGCCTCACCCCCAACACAAACAGTATTGTCCGCTCTGTCCGAAACCATACGGTTTTGTCCTTCGGAACCAACCAGGGGCTATTTCCCAGGAGGTCACCCGTCATAGGATTTTCCTAGCTCGAGCATGCTTAACTTCGGAGTTCTTGTAATTAAGGAAGGTATCATTACATTTATAATACAGTTCCGCCCTCTTTCGCCCTGTGCTTCGAGGACCCGGTCCCATTTATAACACGGTTTTTTTTTCATTTTGTCACGCCCCACCCCCAATACAGATGGTATTGTCCGCTTTGGCAGAAACCGCATGGTTTTGTCTTTCGAAGTGAACCAGACTCGGAAAGGGGCCAAATGCGCCTCTGTAATTAAGGATGGTATCATTACATTTATGGCGGCTCATGCAGGTCCCTAGGTAGCAGGTCTGTGGTTCGAGGACGAATTATTGTTCTAAAGTGGGGAGGATGTCGGGCTCCGGTCCTTGCTCATGGTACAAAGTGCCACACGAAACAAAGTGCCGCGCAAGGGGCAGGGGCCACCTTATGAATCTGTGGGACCTATTCTAGAACAATGGGATCGACCCCTAAAACACATTCCGAAAGAGAGCAGTTCTTTACTATAAATGAAATTATACCACTCTTCAACACAGAGACATCTTTTAAGTGAACCGGTACTACAGGAGCTTGAGAACTCTGTAGTTAAGCGTGCTCGGATCAGGTAAATTCTGAGATGGGTGACCTCCTGGTGGGAAGTGGCCCCTGGTCGGGTCCGGTTCGCTCCGAGTGACAAAACCGTGTGGTTTCGGCGCGCAAAAGGCCTATGCTTGGTTTGTGGCGCGTCTAATCACGGAATTGGAAACTGTCCTTATAGACGCAACCCAGCTCACAAACCCGTCAACTAACAGCAGCAGCCAGCTATCCAGGCTCCTGCAACTCGTCCTGTACTCCCAGCACCACCTCCAAGTGGATTTCCTGCTCAGCCAAATCGCCAATTCCATCAGGCACTGAGAAACATGCCTCGAGTACAGGGGAATATGCCTCCAGCTAGGAGGAACGTGCCACGGCGACAGGCTTACACATTAGCAGCCATAGAAGCCAAGACAGTTGACCAAGGTAACACTAGTAAGACTCTTTCACATTTTTAAACATTTGCACCACCTTGTTATTTTTCATACACTGTTAGTACTTTAGTTACTAAACTTTTCTTGAATCTGTTACACTTTTCTTTTACAAATTTCGATGACGAAATTTTTATAAAGAGGGTAGAATGTAACAACCCTAATTTTCCTATACAAATTTTTTAAATATTTTTTTATTAATCTATAAAGGGGTATTTTAGCCTGAGCACAAATTATAAGTAATTATTTTGCTTTTTAATTACAAGTTAAAAGAATGTAACAACTCCATTTTTAGTGTACAAAAATTTGCTTTAAAATTAATGTATACTTGGGGTATTTACATTTACTGTTATTACTTTAAATAATTATTTAGCTCCATAATTACAAGAAGGAGTTTGTAGCTCATTGGTAATACCTTGCACTGCTGAACCAAGCCACCAGAGTTCAAATCACATACCCCACATTATTTTTAATGTTGTTTTTATTTTGAACGTTTAGAATACCAAGAGTTTACACGTGTATATCTCACAAAAACCCCACTACACCCAAAGATGTAACATTGCCAGAGGGTATATGAACCGTCGGGGGGGATCCTGGCGGCCAGACTCAACCGGGAATCGGCCAAATCAGCCCCGACTCGGCCGACTCCGTCCTCCGACCGAGTCACGGCCGAGTCGGCCGATTCCGGCGACAACCCTAACATGAAAGTTGTGTCTTTTCATATTCCCTATGCACCTGTAAAATTTCAGCCTCAGACCATTTCCAGAGCTCTTTTAAAACCCCAATTACTCCATTTTTAATACATTTTTAATACATTTTATCACATTTTTCATTTTAACCTTTCACCTACCCTAACCCTAGCCTAACCCTATAAATACACCCCCTACCCTCTACCCTCTCACCCCAAAATTCTGAGCCCACTCTCTCAAAATTCCAAGAAAACTTGTGTACTTTGAAAACAAGCTCGAGGCGAAGCTCCGACGAAATCTACGGCAAACTTCCGGCGATCGTTTTAGGAACTACCAGCGACGACGCAACACATCGGCGATTCCTCCACTTCCCTCTCACTCTCTTGTGTGATCTAAAACCCGTAAGTCCCAATTCCTACCTATCTCTTATATCAAAAAAATACGGTTTTATAAAACCCGACGGAATCGGAACAAATCCGATTTCCGATTCGATTTCTTATAAAATTCCACTTCTCACTAATACAATCATACTTAAACTTTCTCATGTTGACTATTAAACACTAATCAACCAAATTGATTAAGTTTCATCGCATGAAATGATAGCTATTTCAATTTATCGTATTTTTCACTTAAATACCACATTGTTTCAATTCTACATTTAACTCTATTAAACTTGCTATACCTTTAAAGTAGAGCACGGGGTAACAACCTACCTACTCACACACTCATATACAACCTAACACGATACCATCGAAAACTTAGAATACGGGAAAAACAAACATTTTTATTTAAATACCCTTTACTAAATAAACCCATTTCTAAAAGATTTAGTATTGATACACTTTTTAAATAAATACCACTTATTATGAAAATAGGATAAGTTGTGGACATCAGTCCTTTATCTAAACCTGACCTTGTGGTATCTAGGCTAGGCAAGTGAGAAAGGTAACTTTAAAAGGCCCGTCTCACGGTGATTCGTGAGCGGATCCTTCCTTTCTTCACTTGTACTTACCTGGCCACAATTGACGGTGAAGAGGCGATTTGAGGCATCTCACAACTTATCGTTGACTTCAAGTTACTTTGCTGATTGTCTGACTCAATTTGAGTCTCAGTATAATCTGACTTGAATATAATTCAAGTACAATTTACAATCTACAATCTTCAATCTTACAATTCAACCTGAATCCATGAATCCAATTATCAATCTATACGACTTGACCGAACCGAACCATGGATATACATTCCATTTACATGGTTCTCCAATTATTCTATTTACATGATTCTACGGTTACATCCGTTTACTGATATTATGGTTTCGGTCAGTCAACCAATTATCCAATCAATACAATTTACAAGACAAACAATACAATCAAAATACTATGGGGTTTAAGGGGTAGATTGGTACGGAAGGTGTTAAAAGTGGCACGAGACGGTAAGATTAAGACACCTAATCTGTATTCCGTTGCTGTTGTACCGTGGCCCAACGGTTCCTTGAGTTTCTGATACCTTAGTCTCCGGGGCAAGTGAGACTCCTCTCGTATACACTAGCATTCTTCTGTACCAAGCTACAAACAACAGCGTTAACACTAAATACAATAATATAACAATATAATACAACTGTAAAAGCTACTCTCTCTCTCTCTTACTCTCTGTCCATTCTATTTCTTCTCTTATCTTTGGGACTTACCGAGCGATCTGTTCGCTGACGATATTCTATTTCTTTCTTCTTTGAATGTCGTCAGGTGATTTGGAACCGTCAGAGATCGAGCAAACTGCAGAAGACTTGGATAGTACAGCGAAGACCCTGAGCTCTAGACATTGTACATTTTCTTTTCAGTACCTTTAATTTCTTGTCATGCCATTGTTTAGGCATTGCTTTTATTTCAGTTGTATTTCCTTTTCATGCATTGTACAAAAGAATGTTAATAAATAAAGTTGTTGTTTTTATTATACCTTGTCTCTTGTGTATATTTTCTTTTATATTGCTTAGCTACGCTTAGCGTATTTGCTTCTGAGTAAATACGTAGCGGCCTCGTCCCGTCCCCTTCGCCGTACACCGGGAAGCGGGGCGTGACAGGTTTTGTTGGTGGCCCATGCAGGTCAAAGCTGTATGAAACTCTATCATGCAGTTCTGTTCTGCGTGAACAACCTAAGCAATATATCACAAGACCCAGCAACTAAAACATTCTTTACAATTCATGTTTCTTGAATCTTATCAATTTCATATTCCTTGAATCATATACTTTGAATCTGTCCTAACCTAAATTTTTCATTCAAGATTATGGATTCCCCAAACAACACCAGCACCAACTTCAACAATACACCTCCACTACCACTCACACCTGCCGTTCCTGATCCACTCAACGAGCAAACGGTTCTGCTTGAGGCAAACCGCAGCCTCCTAGACGGACAGCAGCAGCTCTTGAACCGTCCCGAGGCTGAAGCACCTGGGGTGAAGCAATTCAGAGCTTTACATCCCAAACAGTTCTCAGGAAAGGGGAGCCCACTGGAAGCTGAGGAATGGGCTCAGAGCATAGAAGATGATCTGGCAGCGGCACAAGTTCCAGATATAGCTTGGGTTCGTGTGGCAAAATTACAGCTCACGGACAATGCATGGAACTGGTGGAAGGCGGAAGAAAGCCGTCTTGATCAGCCCATTGAATGGAAGACTTTTCGCGATATGTTCGACGCGAAGTACTTCCCTGTAAATGCCAGGTTTGCCATGGAACAACAGTTCATTCATCTACAGCAAGGTTCTATGTGGGTCAAGTCAGTAGATGAGTATGACGCTGAGTTCACCATGCTCAGTCGATTTGCGGCACACCTGATACCGACGGATGAGATCAGAGCCCATCGATTTCAACAAGGTTTGGACACGGAAATCCAGGTTGCACTAGCCGCAGGGAAATTTCTTACTCATGAAGATGCTCTGGAAGCTGCCCGCAGTGATAAAGGCAAGAGGCAGACCTCAGTCTGCAGGAGTGAAACGCTCTACCACTCAAATGGCAGGAGGGGCCTCTTCAAGGCCAGCTGTTGAACTCAGAAGACTGGAAGAAACCAATGATCAGCTAAGACCCGATTTTTGCTTTTATTGCAAGAGAGAAGGACACTTGTGGAAGGACTGTAGGCACGCAAAAGGCCTATGCTTGGTTTGTGGCGCGTCCAATCACGGAATTGGAAACTGTCCTTATAGACGTAACCCAGCTCACACACCCGTCAACTACCCGCAGCAGCCAGCTATCCAGGCTCCTGCAACTCGTCCTGCACTCCCAGCACCACCTCCACGTGGATTTCCTGCTCAGCCAAATCGCCAATTCCATCAGGCACTGAGAAACATGTCTCGAGTACAGGGGAATATGCCTCCAGCTAGGAGGAACGTGCCACGGCGACAGGCTTACATATTAGCAGCCATAGAAGCCAAGATAGTTGACCAAGGTAACACTAGTAGGACTCTTTCACATTTTTAAACACTTGCACCACCTTGTTATCTTTCATACACTGTTAGTACTTTAGTCACTAAACTTTCCTTGAATCTGTTACACATTCCTTTTACAAATTTCGAGGACGAAATTTTTATAAGGAGGGTAGAATGTAACAACCCTAATTTTCCTATACAAATTTTTCAAATATTTTTTTATTAATCCATAAAGGGGTATTTTAGCCTGAGCACAAGTTATAAGTAATTATTTTGCTTTTTAATTACAAGTTAAAAGAATGTAACAACTCCATTTTTAGTGTACAAAAATTTGCTTTAAAATTAATGTATACTTAGGGTATTTACATTTACTGTTATTACTTTAAGTAATTAATTAGCTCCATAATTACAAGAAGGAGTTTGTAGCTCATTGGTAATACCTTGCACTACTGAACCAAGCCACCAGAGTTCAAATCCCATACCCCACATTATTTTTAATATTTTTTTTTATTTTGAACGTTTAGAATACCAAGAGTTTACACGTGCATATCTCACAAAACCCCCACTACACCCAAAGATGTAACATTGCCAGAGGGTATATGAACCGTCGGGGGGGATCCCGGCGGCCTGACTAAGCCGGGAATCGGCCAAATCGGCCCCGACTCGGCCGACTCAGTCCTCCAACCGAGTCACGGCCGAGTCGGCCGATTCCGGCGACAACCCCAACATGAAAGTTGTGTCTTTTCATATTCCCTATGCACCTGCAAAATTTCAGCCTCAGACCATTTCCAGAACTCTTTTAAAACCCCAATTACTCTACTTTTAATGCATTTTATCACATTTTTCATTTTAACCTTTCACCTACTCTAACCCTAGCCTAACCCTATAAATACACCCCCTACCTTCTACCCTCTCATCCCAAAATTCTGAGCCCACTCTCTCAAAATTCCAAGAAAACTTGTGTACTTTGAAAACAAGCTCGAGGCGAAGCTCCGGCGAAATCTACGGCAAACTTCCGGCGATCGTTTTAGGAACTACCGGTGACGACGCAACACATCGGTGATTTCTCTACTTCTCTCTCACTCTCTTGTGTGATCTAAAACCCGTAAGTCTTAATTCCTACCTATCTCTTCTATCAAAAAAATACGGTTTTACAAAACCCGACGGAATCGGAACAAATCCGATTTCCGATTCGGTTTCTTATAAAACTCCACTTCTCACTAATACAATCATACTTAAACTTCCTCATGTTGACTATTAAACACTAATCAACCAAATTGATCAAGTTTCATCGCATGAAATGATCGCTATTTCAATTTATCGTATTTTTCACTTAAATACCACATTGTTTCAATTCTACATTTAACTTCATTAAACTTGCTATACCTTTAAAGTAGAGCACGAGGTAACAACCTACCTCCTCACACACTCATATACAACCTAACACGATACCATCGAAAACTTAGAATACGGGAAAAACAAACATTTTCATTTAAATACCCATTACTAAATAAAACCATTTCTAAAAGATTTAGTATTGATACACTTTTTAAATAAATACCACTTATTATGAAAATAGGATAAGTTGTGGACATCAGTCGTTTATCTAAACCTGACTTTGTGGTGTCTAGGCTAGGCAAGTGAGAAAGGTAACTTTAAAAGGCCCGTCTCACGGTGATTCGTGAGCGGATCCCTCCTTTCTTCACTTGTACTTATCTGGCCACAATTGGCGGTGAAGATGCGATTTGAGCCATCTCACAACTTGTCGTTTTGGACCAGTTAGGAATAGTCTAGTTGACTTAGGAGACCCTAGAACATAGAATACGGAAAATTGACATCTTTACAAATAAATACCACTTACTTCATAAAACCGTTTTCTAAAGGATTAGTATTTATACAATTTTTGCAAAGCGCCGTTACAACCCATTTTGGGGAACCCTTTCGGGATGGTGCGGATTATCGCACATCCTCGGGCTTAGTAGTGCGAGATTCAGACCTCCGCAAAGAGCATTCGGTCTCGAAAGATTTAAAATACGACATCTTAAGAAAATGAGATTTTTAGAATATAAAAAAATATATTAAAATTATTTTTGAATAAATATATGTATATTTATCATTAAAATACCTATTTTGTTATGATATAAATATTCCACATTTTTCTAAAAATCACAAGAATCAATTTTACACTAAAATACCACGAATTCCATATAAATCAATATTACAAATAAATACCTTTATTTCTGAATTTAGGATATTTTCATTAAAAATATCACAATATAAAATCCACATTTATTACAACCCTAACTATGAATAATAAATGCTTGGGGTATATTTTGAAAAAGTATATAAAAGTATTTTTACATAAAACCCCCTCAAGTTCTATAAATTACCCTAAGGACCCTAGTAAATATAGGTTTAAGCGGAACCAATCTCTTGAGCCTCAGGGATCCGGAGAAGTGCGTGCTTGCCTATCTAAGGTAGACAAATTAATAAAAACAATCATGACTTCAAGTTACTTTGCTGATTGTCTGATTCAGTTTGAGTCTCAGTATAATCTGACTTGAATATGATTCAAGTACAATCTACAATCTACAATCTTCAATCTTACAATTCAACCTGAATCCATGAATCCAATTATCAATCTATACGACTTGACCGAACCGAACCATGGATATACATTCCATTTACATGGTTCTCCAGTTATTCCATTTACATGATTCTACGGTTACATCCGTTTACTGATATCATGGTTTCGGTCAGTCAACCAATTATACAATCAATACAATTTACAAGACAAACAATACAATCAAAATACTATGGGGTTTAAGGGGTAGATTGGTACGGAAGGTGTTAAAAGTGGCACGAGACGGTAAGATTAAGACACCTAACCTGTATTCCGTTGCTGTTGTACCGTGGCCCAACGGTTCCTTGAGTTTTTGATACCTTAGTCTCCGGGGCAAGTGAGACTCCTCTGGTATACACTGGCATCCTTCTGTACCAAGCTACAAACAACAGCGTTAACACTAAATACAATAATATAACAATATAATACAACTGTAAAAGCTACTCTCTCTCTCTCTCTTACTCCCTGTCCATTCTATTTCTCCTCTTATCTTTGGGATTTACCGAGCGATCTGTTCGCTGACGACATTCTATTTCTTTTTTCTTTGAATGTCGTCAGGTGATTTGGAACCGTCAGAGATCGAGCCAACTGCAGAAGACTTGGATCAGTACAGCGAAGACCCTGAGCTCTAGACATTGTACATTTTCTTTTCAGTACCTTTAATTTCTTGTCATGCCATTGTTTAGGCATTGCTTTTATTTCAGTTGTATTTCCTTTTCATGCATTGTACAAAAGAATGTTAATAAATAAAGTTGATATTTTTATTATACCTTGTCTCTTGTGTATATTTTCTTTTATATTGCTTAGCTACGCTTAGCGTATTTGCTTCTGAGTAAATACGTAGCGGCCTCGTCCCGTCCCCTTCGCCGTACACCGGGAAGCCGGGCGTGACAGGTTTTGTTGGTGGCCCATGCAGGTCAGAGCTGTATGAAACTTTATCATGCAGTTCTGTTCTGCGTGAACAACCTAAGCAATATAACACAAGAACCAGCAGCTAAAACATTCTTTACAATCCATGTTCCTTGAATCTTATCAATTTCATATTCTTTGAATCATATACTTTGAATCTGTCCTAACCTAAATTTTTCATTCAAGGTTATGGATTCCCCAAACAACACCAGCACCAACTTCAATAACACACCTCCACTACCACTCACACCTGTCGTTCCTGCTCCACTCAACGAGCAAACGGTTTTGCTTGAGGCAATCCGCAGCCTCCTAGAGGGACAGCAGCAGCTCTTGAACCGTCCCGAGGCTGAAGCACCTGAGGTGAAGCAATTCAGAGCTTTACATCCCAAATAGTTCTCAAGAAAGGGGAGCCCACTGGAAGCTGAGGAATGGGCTCAGAGCATAGAAGATGATCTGGCAGCGGCACAAGTGCCGGATATATCTTGGGTTCGTGTGGCAAAATTACAGCTCATGGACAATGCACGGAACTGGTGGAAGGCGGAAGAAAGCCGTCTTGATCAGCCCATTGAATGGAAGACTTTTCGCGATAGGTTTGACGTGAAGTACTTCCCTGTAACTGCCAGGTTTGCCATGGAACAACAGTTCATTCATCTACAACAAATTTCTATATGGGTCAAGTCAGTAGATGAGTATGACGCTGAGTTCACCATGCTCAGTCGATTTGCGGCACACCTGATACCGACGGATGAGATCAGAGCCCATCGATTTCAACAAGGTTTGGACACGGAAATCCAGGCTGCACTAGCCACAGGGAAATTTCCGACTCATGAAGATGCTCTGGAAGCTGCCCGCAGTTATGAAGCAGTGATAAAGGCAAGGGACAAACTTCAGTCTGCAGGAGTGAAACGCTCTGCCACTCAAATGGCAGGAGGGGCCTCTTCAAGGCCAGCTGTTGAACTCAGAAGACTGGAAGAAACCAATGATCAGCCAAGACCCTATTTTTGCTTTTATTGCAAGAGGGAAGGACACTTGTGGAAGGACTGTAGGCGCGCAAAAGGCCTATGCTTGGTTTGTGGCGCGTCCAATCACGGAATTGGAAACTGTTCTTATAGATGCAACCCAGCTCACACACCCGTCAACTACTCGCAGCAGCCAGCTATCCAGGCTCCTGCAACTCGTCCTGCACTCCCAGCACCACCTCCACGTGGATTTCCTGCTCAGCTAAATCGCCAATTCCATCAGGTACTGAGAAACATGCCTCGAGTACAGGGGAATATGCCTCCAGCTAGGAGGAACGTGCCACGGCGACAAGCTTACACATTAGCAGCCATAGAAGCCAAGACAGTTGACCAAGGTAACACTAGTAAGACTCTTTCACATTTTTAAACACTTGCACCACCTTGTTATTTTTCATACACTGTTAGTACTTTAGTCACCAAACTTTGCTTGAATCTGTTACACTCTCCTTTTACAAATTTCGATGACGAAATTTTTATAAAGAGGGTAGAATGTAACAACCCTAATTTTCCTATACAAATTTTTCAAATATTTTTTTATTAATCCATAAAGGGGTATTTTAGCCTGAGCATAAGTTATAAGTAATTATTTTGCTTTTTAATTACAAGTTAAAAGAATGTAACAACTCCATTTTTAGTGTACAAAAATTTGCTTTAAAATTAATGTATACTTGGGGTATTTACATTTACTGTTATTATTTTAAGTAATTAATTAGCTCCATAATTACAAGAAGGAGCTTGTAGCTCATTGGTAATACCTTGCACTGCTGAACCAAGCCACCAGAGTTCAAATCCCATACCCCACATTATTTTTAATATTGTTTTTATTTTGAACGTTTAGAATACCAAGAGTTTACACGTGCATATCTCACAAAAACCCCACTACACCCAAAGATGTAACATTGTCAGAGGGTATATGAACTGTCGGGGGGATCCCGGCGGCCTGACTCGGCCGGGAATCGGCCAAATCGGCCCCGACTCGGCCGACTCAGTCCTCCGACCGAGTCACGGCCGATTCCGGCGACGACCCCAACATGAAAGTTGTGTCTTTTCATATTCCTTATGCACCTGCAAAATTTCAGTCTCAGACCATTTCCAGAGCTCTTTTAAAACCCCAATTACTCCACTTTTAATAAATTTTTAATATATTTTATCACATTTTTCATTTTAACCTTTCACCTACCCTAACCCTAGCCTAACCCTATAAATACACCCCCTACCCTCTACCCTCTCACCACAAAATTCTGAGCCCACTCTCTCAAAATTCCAAGAAAACTCTTTTTAGGAGTTTAACTCCATAAATTAATCTCTTTTTAGGAGTTTAACTCCAGAAGTCAAATTGGGAGCACAGCTCCCAGTGCGGGGACAAAGTCCCTTTTCCTGCTGACACCCAGCGCCTAACGCCCACGTGCCAAGCATGTGAGGCGCCAGCGCCCGCATGCTTGACACGTGAGGCGCTAGCACCCATGCGTCCTTTGGACGCTATTCTTTCCCTTTTTTATATACACACACTCTGCAACACTGTCCCCGTTAGAAAAAAATTTTAACGGGGCGTTGCTCCGCACCCCGCATGCCCAGCCCACTAACCGGGTAGCGGGACCCCCGTAAAAACTCTGTGGGGCCCCCGATATATCCAAAACCCTTTCAAAACACAACACTGCACATTGAGTTCGCATGACCTGTTTGACCCGTCAATCGGAGGTTCTCTCACTCCATCGTCGAGGGGTAGTTAACGACAGCCTAGTTCACGGCTGTCGGAGATTCAAATCCCCACAATAAATAAACCCAGCCTACCCTAGGCAGGGGGAATCTGTAATGCGTCTGACAAGCGCGCGCGTATTCCTATCTCAATGGGGTGACGAAAAACACCTTATAGATTCTGGCACGTCCGGTGGGACTAATCTCTCCTCCCATATTTCGGATTAAGCGTTCATGCGAACTCAATCAATATACATATCGATTACCTGTACTGAAATCATGCCTCTTTTTGCAGGTTAACAGTTTCCAATTGCAATCTTCAGACGCGGCGAAAATGTCTCCGAGGACAAGCTCAGCTCTCAACGCCTCTCCCATCTCCTACACAATGAAGATGAACGCCAGGACGGTCCTTCCGGCCAGTCTCGGGCGACAGTGGGAGGAGCCGCTTCTACGGTTCGGCTATATTCTGTTCATGTCAGCTAACGCCATCCCAGCTCCTCAAGCTCCGGTAACAGACAAACTGGTCTCAAAAGGCAAGAGACCAAATGCGGTGATCTCGAGGGAACCATTGCCCAAACGCAAGTCGGTGTTTGAACGACTTTTCTTGGCCCCAGCTGTGGGCAAGGCCATCAACACCAACATAGCAACAAGGCATCTCGGGCAAGCTCCAGCGGCGCCCCTGACAACTGCTCAATTGGGTATCTTCTCTAAGCTCCCCGTTAATCGGCTCACGATAGCTTCCTGGATGACGGATGCCCGCCAAGCCCTCAAAATCGAGAAGCTAAGACAGAAAATGCTCAGATATAGAGCCAACAAAAGGGTTAGGACTTATGCTAGGCTGAACTTCATGAGGTTCCAAGAACAGGATTACCCCGCTAAAGATAAAGAAATGACTGGATATGTGGTCCACACTGTCTACGTGGTGGGCACGCGCAGCAAGAGCAAGGACGGGGCCACCACATCTAAAATCCAATCTTGCATGAATGTGGCTGCCACTTTCCAAGACCAGCTTCCTCTGGAAGGTAATGAAAACCCTTCTAGTGAGGCTGATAAACAGAGAGAGATCTCGGTTCATGAGGAGTCGGGCTCAGAAAGCGAAGATGAGCCAATCTTCCGTCTCAAGAACGTAGAGCAGCAACTTCTCCAAGAGCTCCGAAAACAGCTAAGAAGCAAAGACAAAGAGATGACCAAGCTCTACTCAAAAATTGACGACTTGACGAATGTCGTGATGCAGCTCACGGCCCAAGTTGCCTCTCAGCCGCCCAATCAAGCGCAGGGTTCTGCTCATGAATTGGGAAACGGTGTCCCGAGACAGCCGACGCCTATTCCCTCAAATCCAAAGGTGGGGGGACCACATCAAAGTCAGTCACATCCTGTCTCGGGAAATGACTTGGTTACCGATGACAGCATCCCGCTAACTCAAGATCAAATCATGGATTTGGTTGCCAACAAAGTCAAAACATTGGTAGCCGAAGCCGAAGCGCAAAAAGATGTTAGCGGTAGCGGGAGACCATATCCTACTCAGTATGATCTGGTAGAATTTCCTAGTGGCTATGTCATCCCAAAGTTCGGAAGATTTGATGGAACAGGAAATACGAATCAGCACATCGCCCACTTTAAAGCCTCATGCGGGACTACCGGGGGCAATGATGCGCTTCTCCTCCACCAGTTCGTTAATAGCCTGACCGATGTCACTTTCAACTGGTACACGAGCATACCGGATGGCTCCGTTACTACTTTCGTCCAAATGGAATCTTTGTTCCGACAAAGGTTCATGAGTGTCAGCGATAAGATCACCATTGCCGGTCTCGTAAGGTACAAGCCAAAGAACAACGAAAGCAGCACGGATTTTATAACCCGATAGCGCAATCTCTCCGTCAAATGTGAACCGCCGATAGAGCATGTCATGCCTCGCTTCCCAGAGTGCGCTAAGATCGGCACGTGACAGAGCCAACCATGCTACCTATGGCTAGGAAACATCCCTCCACAGTCACATTACGGCTGTCCAAAGATATCAAGAACAGTAGAAATAAAACAAACTATTTAGTACATGTCCATGAGCCAGAATAAACGAGTCAAGAAATAATATGCGGAAGCAATAAATCCAAGTAACAATAAATATCTGGAAAGTACGTCCCAAATGTGGGCTCACATCAGAAAATAAAAATGCCGAAAGAAAACTAAACTAGAATACTAACAGGGTCCTCACTGCTCGGCCTGTCGGCTGAAGTACTCTTGCTCGGCCTGCGATAAGGATAGCGGATGTGGGCCATGCAAAACCCAGACGTCAACGCGTCACAATATCAAACAATAATATATGAACAGGATACACGAGATATGCAAGCATGGGTATAAACAATAACATAAATATAACTAGTAAACAAGGATATAAAACAACGAAGTGTATACGTGCAGGTGAAGTGCAGTGAATAGTCTAAACTGTGCTACAGGGTTATCTATTCTAAAGTTATTCGAAACCAATTAATGTACTCCTAATATAACTCAAAGAATATGTCCCGTTACCCCCCGGGACCACGGATCAGGAATATGTGAACCAAGAATGGTTCTGTCCCGTTACCCTCCGGGACCACGGATCAAGATGTAAGAGTCACGAATGACTCTGTCCCGTTACCCTCCGGGACCACGGATCAAGTAATACCCTTTTAAGTTACACTCGGTTACACCTTTGATTTCCCCATACCCCCAAGGTTATGTGTTTAAGTCAGGTATTGAAAATCTGGAGCTAATGCCAACACAGGATCAAGCAGGTACAGGTTTGTCTATGTAGACAACAGGATACGTCCGTCAGGACAACATGTCAGGATTGTCGGCATTAGTAACAAGATCAGGTAACAGGTCAAGTAGTGGTATAACAGGTCATGACAGGTAGTGCACATGTATTAAGCGGATGCTCATAATAAAACTGTAGCAAGTACGGATGCACGGTAACAACATGGATGCACAAATATTTACCAGGGGTTACACCATGACTAAGTAGGATGCACAATATCAAGCATGGGGTACTAATGTAACAATAATATGAGTTAATGTAATATGGCGTGCAACTAGGTATGCAGAATTAATGGTATGTATACGCAAATAAACATGGATGCTCAAATAACTATCAGGGGTTACAACTACAGTTCCATGGCTATGTAGAATACACATTATCAAGTATGGGGTGTCAATATAACAGTAATATGAAATAATGTGATATGGCATGCAACTAGATATATAATTAATGGTATGGATACACAAATATCGATCAGGGGTTACATTTACTGCTCCAAGACTAAGTGGGATGCACATTATCAAGTATGGAGTATTACTACAATAATAACATGAATTAATATGATCTGTAGATGCAGCTACATGAATATTAAATGATATGGATGCATACGGGTATCCGAAAAACAGTAAAACTTAATATGGATGTACAATTCAATCAACATATAATATTTTTATTCATATGAATGCAAGATAAGTATTATAGCATGTAGCAAGATAAACTTGCCTGAGCGGATCACACGACGGGTGCGTACGGCATGTCCGACGTCTTGTAAATGTCGCAATAATCCACACGGCACACGGAACAGGTCCAGGCAAGGCAAGAAGGTAACCACATTGGCTGGGAACGTCCACAGGATTACTCGGATCGTCGGCAGAGACACGGCTCCGACGATCACCGGGAAATACGGAATCAAGAAAGAGGAAGAGAAGAAAGAAGAAGGAGAAAGAGAAGAAGATGAAAGTGCTGCTCTGGAGTTGGTGTTTGGGGACAGAGGCGAGGCAGGGGGGACGACGACGATGAGCCGTCGACGGCGAGGTCTACGTTAAAAGGCAGTGGGTTTTGGCGAGGGCTGTGGGTGTGGTTGCAGTGGGCTTAGGAGAAGAGAGGGGTTGAAGGGAAGAGAGAAGGAGGTGAGGAGGGGTTGAGACGAGGTGGTCGGCGATGAGGGCGACGGCGACAGAGGAGGTGGCCGCAATGGGTTCTCGGGTGTGCAGGGATCTTGGGTTCGCTCGAAGTTTGCAGGGAAGGTGAGGATGAGGTCGAGGAGAAGGAGGTGATTGTGGAGGAGACGGCGAGGTGATGGTGGAGGCGGTGACGGCGACAAGGGGACGAGGGAAGGCGATGGGTTCTGGGTTGGTTGAGACGGGGTTTGCAGTGAAGGAGAGAGAGGTGATGAAGATGGAGGTGACGAGGTCGGGATGAAGGCGAGGGTGGTGGCGAGCTCCGGCAGCGAGCGCGAGCGTCGGGCGTGGGTTCGAATGTGGAAGGCGGCGGGAAAAGAAAGAAGAATACGAGGACGAAGAAGTGGACGGGAGGGAAAAAGAAAATAAAGAAGAAGAAGAGAGAGGGGGGAGAGAGAGAGACATGGTGTTTGTATGGGGTCTAAAAAAATTTATATTATATTATATATATATATATATATATATAATGAGAAGAGAGGGGGGCAGGTGAAATAGAGAGAGAGAAGAGGAAACTGTTAAAATTTAGATTTTTTTTAAAAATCTTTTTAGTTATTTTAAATTTTTGAACCGTTAATAAAATTAAAAATATAATGAGTTAAAATTCAATATTTTAACTATACAAAAATAATCCAAAACACGCCCGGGTCGGGTCTAAAAATCCAGTTTTAAAATACGAAAAATATATGTGTCAACCAAAATTAAAACAGGATATCCGGGTAACGAAAATGCATATCCCCAAGAACGGATGCACGCATGTGCACGTAGCCATCCAAACAGGTCTGTTACACTGAACGCGACGAGAACAAGGTGCGCGGATGCTACGACGGGGTTAGGGGTATCATGCAGGCCATGCAATATATTTTTAAAATATTTTTCTTGACTTTAAATGTGTAACAACCGAGTTCAATTATACCGATTTCTATTGCCTTTTGTGTTGTTTGTGGTGTTTATTTCATTTGCCGTATTTAGATGCGAATGGTAGTTCACTCTATATATATTCGACCCGCTTGTTTGAGCTTGTTGTTTCATAGTTATAGAATACCCTAACCTCACATGTTTTGCTTATAACAATTTAAGTCCCTTAAAAATAATTTAAAAATACATGACATGGCCTGCTTGATACCCCTAACCCTGTGGTAGCGTTCTTGCATCGTGTTCTCGTCCCGTTCAGTGAAACGGACGTGTTTGGACAGCTACGCACACGTACGTGCGTCCGTTCTTGGGGGTATGCATTTCTGTTACAAAATCCTTCATTTTAATTTTTGGAACTTGCTAATAATTTTCATATTTCAAATTCAAAATTTTGGACCCGATCCGGGCGCTTTTCTGAAATAGTTTATATTCCGCTAAAATTCAATTATTTGAATTTTAAATTTAAATTCTAATTATTTTTATCTCTTTAATCCATTAAAAGATTTTACAGCGGTACAATATCTTTAAAACTACTAAAAATCATTTTTATATTTTTTCCTAACCTTTTTCGCATCCCTCAACCAATCAGAAACCCTTTACCGGGCCCCACCAATCCCCTCTCTCCTTCCCTTTTCTCCTTCTCTCTCTTTCTCTCTCTCTCACCCCCGCTAACAAACAAATCTATCTCTCCTCCTCTTTCTCTCTCCTCTCGTTTCTCTCTACCTCTCTCATCTCGCGCCCCTTTCTCTCTCCTATCGCGGTGAGAGAAGATCTCGTCACCTTCCGCGCGATCCCCTCACCTTCCTTCTACATCTCCTTCTTCTTCTTCTGTTCTTTCATAATCCCATGCACCCCCTCGTCACGAGCCCACCAGAGAAACCCTAACCCATACTCCTCTGCTTCCTCCTCCCTCGATCTCGCTCGTCAGCCCTCATCCCTACCTTCTTCCTCGACCTCATCTCCTTCCTCTCCTCGATTTCCCTCCAAACCCAGAAACCCTGCACACACCCACAGAACCCTCGAACCCAACGTCTCCGGTCGTCGTCGACGACCCTAGCCTCACACCCACCATCATCATCACCTCATTTCTTTCCTCTCCTCTGCCTCATCCCCTCTCTAATACCCCGACACCAGCCCTGCACCTAAGACCGACCCCACACCCTAAACCTAACCCATACACCAAACCCTCACCGCCGGAGCTCCGTTCACCACCGTTCACCCTCTCCTCTGCAACCACAGAACACATCTACGGTATGTTCTCTTTCATGTTCCCCTCCATCCGTTCCTTTTCTCCATCCTTTCTTTTCTTTCTTTATGTTTTGCTTCTCATGTTCATTGTTCTTCTGTTACCGGAATCCGGTTGTGCCGACGACGATCCCGATGACCCAGCAAGCATCCCTGACCCGTGTGATCCACTTGTACGTTGTTTGGATTCGTTCCGTGCATCGTGCGCGCGTCGCGACTTTTCCCGCCGACGTGTGACGTTCCGTATACCCGTTTCTTGATCCGTCGAGGCAAGTGAAACTTGATACATGCTATTCATACTATCCCTATATTTATTTATCTAATTTCATATTAAATCTATAGATAGAATCTAACGTCATGAATTCCAAGTTAACAGTGCGATATTCCGTTTACATATTTTAGATTCAGAACTTGAAACCTAACGGTTGCATTTAGTTTACTAAACCTACTAACCATATTTATATTTTAAAATCTCATAATAACTAGTTACATAGTCTATGGTACCCTTTCTATAGTTTTACTCCATTGGACACCCGTGTGCATCTTTAACCTGTTTTAATTATAATTGCATCCATTGAACATATTATACATATCATTGCATCTCTAGATTTCTTAATACATATTAACATGATTTTAACATCCATATTTGCTATACTGCATTCATGTAATGTTGAAAACCATCCCTTAAACTCAAACTGATAACCGTACATCCAAGTAGTTTAATCTGCACCTATTTGCTTATCATATTACATGTTCCAGTTTATTGTTCTATTAGTACCCATGCTTGTGATGTATACACATGCTTATGCGAGTGTGATTGTGCGCACCCACATGACATCTTGTGCATCCTGATATTAACTATTACACCTATTACTTGACACGACATGGTACCGTACAACTCTTGACATAACATGACACCTTATATATTACCTGGCTTGACCTGATGTACCATGGTCTTACCTGTTACCTGATCTTGTGTCTAATGCCAACAAATCTGACCTGTTGTCCTTACGGACCATTTCTGTTGTCTATCTAGACAAACCTATACCTGCCTGATCCTGTGTTGGCATTAGCTCTAGATTATTTAATACTTGACTTGAACATATATAATTTGGGGGTATGGGGAAATCAGTATTGTAACCGAACGTAACTCAAAGGGCCATCCTATTGTTTGCCGTTTTTCCGGGCGTTACGGAATACCTATCGTTTGCCGTTTTTCCGGGCGTTACGGAATATCCATTGTTTGCCGTTTTTCCTGGCGTTACGGAATACCTATTGTTTGCCGTCTTTCCGGGCGTTTCGGAATAATCACCGACGAGTTACGATGAGGAGTACATTACTTGGTTTCGAAGACTTTAGAATAAATAACCCTGAAGCACAGTTTAGATATCTCTGCACGTCACTTATACTGACGCATTCACCGTTATATATTCTCATTATATTCTTGCTCACACGCATACCTGCATGTCGTATTACCCCTGTTAATATTATTTCTTGATATTATGACGCGTTGACGTCTGAGTTTTGCATGGCCCAGATTCCTTACCCTTACTGCAGTCAGAGCAGGAATACTTCAGTCAGCAGGCTGAGCAGCGAGGACTCCTTAGTAGTTAGTTCTTTTACTTTTCAGTATTTTATTCCTGATGTGAGCCCACATTATGGGACATACATTCCAGTTATTCTTGTATTGGATCTTTTGCTTCCGCATTATTTTTATTCTTGACTCATTTTATTTGGCTTATGGACATGTGTTAGATAGTTTAATTATTGTTCTTGATATCTCTACAGCCGTAATGTGACTGTGGAAGGATAATTCTTATCCATAGGTAGCATGGTTGGCTATGTCACGTGCCTACCTTAGCGTACTCTGGGAACCGGGGCATGACATGGTTCTTTTGGTATCAGAGCCATAGGTTAATCGGGTTGATTCTTTTGTAGTTGGGTATTGTACCCAATACATGAATCAGAATACTCGTGATTAGGAAACATGTCCTGCCACCTTGCCGTTTTACCGTTCTTGAATCTTAACCTCCTCCTGATTATACTTTTACGATATGCAAACCTCTTTTGCATGTCGGCTCGAAACCTGATTCCTTGTTTATCTCTAGAACTTAGGCGACTTGGGTGAAGTTATGTAATTGTAGCTATGATACCGCGGCATAGTTACAATGCGGTACTCTATTTAAGTAACTTGGAGTTCTAGCCTTGATCTACATTTTGAATCTGTTATCATGCTAATCCTTGGGTGTTTTGATTTCAGGAATATGGCAGACAAGAATCTGAAGACGTACCAAAGGCATGTTGATGAAGCCGCTATGCTTGGAGTAATCCGTGGGATGTTAGAAAACCAAAAGCGACAGACCGAGCTGATCCAGCAGCAAGCTGAATCTTTTCAGGAAGGTTTGCGGACCGTTCAGCAGTCCGTGAGCAATGTTGTGGCCAGACCGATGGATCGTGTGGGGACCGTGGCGGATTTCAGGAGACTGGGTCCGTATGTCTTCATTGGCCTGGAGGAACCATTGCCAGCGGAACAGTGGCTGGTTGATACGGAGAATTTACTCATTGCGGCACAGATCCCAGAGGATAAGAGGGTGGATGTGGTACGCATCCAGTTGGTAGACTACGCCCGTGATTGGTGGCTTGTGGAAGAGACCCGCTTGCCCAAGCCGATCAGTTGGGCAGATTTCTCGAAGAGTTTCTTGGAGAAGTTCTTCCCGCGGACTGCACGGGAGGAAATGAAGGAAAAATTCGTCAGTTTGAAACAGAACGGCGCACCTGTAGATGTACATGCAGCTGAGTGGACGCGGCTCAATAGATTCGCTGGACCTTTGGTTGCCAGCAGTGCTGATAGGGCAAGAAGGTTCATGCGCAGTTTGGATATGGACATCCAGAGGCAAATTGTCTCCTTGGGTTTGACCACTTTCTCACAAGTACTTACAGCAGTCCGAGAGTAGCATAGTCTATCTATGAAGATCGGGAGTACACCGCAGCCAGCAGTTACAGCACGGAAGCCGGAATTTGCACCGAATCGAGCACATGGACGCAAAGGTATTCCGGTGGACAGGCGTGGCGTTATACCAATGAAGAAGCCGGTTTTGCCCGAGCAAAAGGGAAGGGTGTTGTGCGATTACTACCAACGACCGGGTCACTATCGAAGAGATTGTCGTAAGAGGCTAAGACTGTGTCTTATTTGCGGATCAGCTGATCACACCATTGATACTTGTCCATCGAAGCTACGGTTGAAGGAAGATACTCAGAAGCCACCGCAGAGACAGTTTCTGGAGCAGAAGCTGATAACTCAGGGACCCAATCAAGCTCGAGCCTTTACCCTGACGGCTGAAGAGGCTAAAGCTCCATAGGAAGTCGTTTCAGGTACTTTACTTGTTCATGGTTTTCTCGCATTAGCATTTTTCAGCTCTAGTGCATCCCATTGATTTATATCGTCCAAGTTTATTACTATACACTCGATGACTTGCACGAGCCTGTTTAGTTATTGGGACATACACACTAGGAATGGGAAAATCTTAACTAATAGAGGGTGTAAGGATTGTTCTGTTGTTGTTGGCGGACGAGAGCTAGTGTAGATTCCTTGGTGATTGTTACCGGCAGTATGAAGTCGCTTGGGAATGGATTTTCGGCACTTTCCACGATCACATCGAGTGTAGAGCAAGGAAAGCGAATTTCCAGATTTCCGGACATCCAGAGGATGCTTTATATTAGCAGTTCTGTCGGACCAGTCGAGTTTGAGGCTAGGCCGACAAACAGTGTTCTTTCGTCGATGGAGGTTGATAAAAGTGAAGCGCCGGCAGTTGTTAGAGATTTCATGGATGTATTCGAAGACATATCAGGTTTACCGCCAAGGCGAGACGTGGAGTTCGCAATTGATCTTGCTCCTGGTGCAGCGCCAATCTCAAAGGCGCACTATCCAATGGCACCAGCAGAGTTGGAAGAAGTTAAGAAGCAGGTTACTGAATTACCTGAGAAGGGTTGGATTCGAAGCAGTAACTCACCTTGGGGAGCTCCAGTTCTTTTAGTAAAGAAGAAAGATAGCACAAGGAGGATGTGCATCGATTATCGAGATTTAAACCGGAAGACTATTAAGAACAAGTACCCGATCCCTCGCATTGGCGAATTGTTCGAGCAGCTTTGTGGCGCGAGGGTATTCTCGAAACTGGATTTGCGATCCGGATATCATCAGGTCCGAGTTAAAACAGAAGATATTTGCAGGTTGGCGTTCCGAACTCGGTATGGAAATTACGAATATTTAGTGATGCACTTCGGAGTAACGAATGCACCGGCGATATTTATAGACTTGATGAACCGAATTTTTTCACCATTCTTGGACCAGTTTATAGTGGTATTTATTGATAATATTCTGGTCTATTCCAAGAGCAGTGAAGAGCATGCAGAATATTTGGTGATCGCACTGCAGACGTTGAGGCAAGAAAATTTGCATGCAAAGATGAGCAAGTACGAGTTTTGGCTTAAAGAAGTGAAGTTTTGGGACATGTCGTGTCTGGAGATGGAATCACCGTTGATCCCGAAAGATTGCAACAGTTCGAGAATGGCCGATTCCGAAGAATATTGTAGAGATCAGAAGCTTTCTTGGACTTGCCGGGTATTACAGATATTCGTGAGGAACTTATGAAGGAGGCACACAGTTCAGCATATTCCGTATATCTAGGAGGCACGAAGATGTACCGAGACATACGACAACATTTTTGGTGGAAAGGCATGAAACAGGAGATTGCCCGCTTTGTGGCAAAGTGCTTGATGTGTCAGCAAGTTAAGGCTGAACACCAAAGGGTTGCTGGTTTATTGCAACCACTTCCGATTCCTCGGTAGAAGTGGGAACATATAACCATGGATTTCGTGACAGCTCTACCGCGGAGTCCAAAGGGCAACAATGCAGTTTGGGTGATTGTTGATCGTTTGACCAAGGCAGCTCATTTCATTCCTTTTCGGGTTGGTCAATCAACAGAAACTTTGGCAGAACGGTACATGCAGGAGATTGTAAGATTGCATGGAGTACCGGTGAGCATCGTGTCCGACCGTGACACTCGGTTCTTGTCAAACTTTTAGAGGAGCTTACAGGAAAGTTTGGGGACTCGATTGAAGTTTAGCACAGCTTATCACCCTCAAACAGATGGCCAGCCGAAGAGAACGATCCAAACTCTTGAAGACATGTTGAGAGCTTGCATGTTAGACTTCAAGGGTTCATGGGAGGATCGGTTGCATTTAGTAGAGTTTTCTTACAACAACAGTTTTCAGGCGACGATTCAAATGGCTCCATTCGAAGCTTTGTATGGTCGCAAGTGTCGTTCACCTATTTGTTGGGACGATGTCGGTGAACGAAGATTGTTGGGACCAGTTTTGGTTGGGCAGACCGTTGAGAAAGTTAACGCTATCCGGAATCATATGAAAGCAGCACAAGACAGACAGAAGAGTTGGACGGATACGTCGAGAAGACCTCTAGAGTTCGCCGTGGGTGATTTGGTATTCTTGAAGATATCACCGACTAGAGGGGTGATTCATTTCGGAAGTCGCGGAAAGCTCAGTCCTCGATTCGTCGGACCCTTTGAGATTTTGGAGCGTGTTGGTGAGGTAGCGTATCGATTGGCGTTACCGCAATCCTTGGCGAATGTTCATGATGTGTTTCACGTATCTCAACTCCGTAAGTATGTTCGAGATGAAGCATATGTGTTGGACCATTCGGAACTGACTGTACGAGAAGACTTGACGTTTGAGGAGCGACCGATTGCGATTGTGGGTCGAAGGGAAAAGGTTCTTAAGAACAAGGTTATCCCTCTTGTACTTGTTTCTTGGGGTAGTCGCTCACATGGAGAGTCAACTTGAGAACGTGAAGATGAAATCCGGCAGAAGTTTCCCCATCTTTTCTTGTAGTTTGTTGGTCGTTTATCCTTTTTGTGTTTTTGGAATTTCGAGGACGAAATTCTTTTGTAGTTGGGTATAATGTAACAACCGAGTTCAATTATACCAATTTCTATTGCCGTATGTGTTATTTGTGGTGTTTATTTCATTTGCTGTATTTGGATGCGAATGGTAGTTCACTCTATATATATTCGACCCGCTTATTTGAGCTTGTTGTTTCATAGTTATAGAATACCCTAACCTCACATGTTTTGCTTATAACAATTTAAGTCCCTTAAAAATAATTTAAAAATACATGATATGGTCTGCTTGATACCCCTAACCCTGTGGTAGCGTCCTTGCATCGTGTTCTCGTCCCGTTCAGTGAAACGGACGTGTTTGGACGGCTACGCGTACGTACGTGCGTCCGTTCTTGGGGGTATGCATTTTTGTTACAAAATCCTTCATTTTAATTTTTGGAACTTGCTAATAATTTTCATATTTCAAATTCAAAATTTTGGACCCGATCCGGGCGCTTTTCTGAAATAGTTTATATTCCGCTAAAATTCAATTATTTGAATTTTAAATTTAAATTCTAATTATTTTTATCTCTTTAATCCGTTAAAAGATTTTACAGCAGCACAATATCTTTAAAACTACTAAAAATCTTTTTTATAATTTTTCCTAACCTTTTTCGCATTCTTCAACCAATCAGAAACTTTTTACCGGGCCCCATCAATCCCCTCTCTCCTTCCCTTTTCTCCTTCTCTCTCTTTCTCTCTCTCTCTCTCACCCCCGCTAACAAACAAATCTATCTCTGCTCCTCTTTCTCTCTCCTCTCGTTTCTCTCTACCTCTCTCATCTCGCGCCCCTTTCTCTCTCCTATCGCGGTGAGAGAAGATCTCGTCACCTCCCGCACGATCCCCTCACCTTCCTTCTACATCTCCTTCTTCTTCTTCTTCTGTTCTTTCATAATCCCATGCACCCCCTCGTCACGAGCCCACTAGAGAAACCCTAACCCATACTCCTCTGCTTCCTCCTCCCTCGATCTCGCTCGTCAGCCCTCATCCCCACCTTCTTCCTCGACCTCATCTCCTTCCTCTCCTCGGTTTCCCTCCAAACCCAGAAACCCTGCACACACCCACAGAACCCTCGAACCCAACGTCTCCGGTCGTCGTCGACGACCCTAGCCTCACACCCACCATCATCATCACCTCATTTCTTTCCTCTCCTCTGCCTCATCCCCTCTCTAATACCCCGACACCAGCCCTGCACCTGAGACCGACCCCACACCCTAAACTTAACCCATACACCAAACCCTCACCGCCGGAGCTCCGTTCACCGCCGTTCATCCTCTCCTCTGCAACCACAGAACGCATCTACGGTATGTTCTCTCTCATGTTCCCCTCCTTCCATTCCTTTTCTCCATCCTTTCTTTTCTTTCTTTATGTTTTGCTTCTCATGTTCACTGTTCTTCTGTTACCGGAATCCGGTCGTGCCGACGACGATCCCGACGACCCAGCAAGCATCCCCGACCCGTGTGATCCACTTGTACGTTGTTTGGATTCGTTCCGTGCATCGTGCGCGCGTCACGACTTTTCCCGCCGACGTGTGACGTTCTGTATACCCGTTTCTTGATCCGTCGAGGCAAGTGAAACTTGATACATGCTATTCATACTATCCCTATATTTATTTATCTAATTTCATATTAAATCTATAGATAGAATCTAAAGTCATGAATTCCAAGTTAACAGTGCGATGTTCCGTTTACATATTTTAGATTCAGAACTTGAAACCTAACGGTTGCATTTAGTTTACTAAACCTAGCAACCACATTTATATTTTAAAATCACATAAAAACTAGTTACATAGTCTATGGTACCCTTTCTATAGTTTTACTCCATTGGACACCCGTGTGCATCTTTAACCTGTTTTAGTTATAATTGCATCCATTGAACATATTATACATATCATTGCATCTCTAGATTACTTGATACATATTAACATGATTTTAACATCCATATTTGCTATACTGCATTCATGTAATGTTGAAAACCATCCCTTAAACTCAAACTGATAACCGTACATCCAAGTAGTTTAATCTGCACCTATTTACTTATCATATTACATGTTCCAGTTTATTGTTCTATTAGTACCCATGCTTGTGATGTATACACATGCTTATACGAGTGTGATTGTGCGCACCCACATGATATCTTGTGCACCCTGATATTACCTATTACACCTATTACTTGACATGACATGGTACCGTACAACTCTTGACATAACATGACACCTGTTCAGTTGATAAAACTGCACATTTAATATGACATTTTTCCTACTATTATTATATAATAAAAGGTGTTTATTATAATATATGATACATATGAGGGTTTATCTGTAAAAATACTATTTTCATGTGTTTATATATTATAAATAACATTTTATAGGAAAAAGTAAGCATATAATATCCATATAACATTTGGCCCATTTAAATATGCTTACCTTATTAAATACCTTTGACCAATTCTTAATGGTTAAGTTAATATCTCAATATAACAAACTCTACTAAATATTATTTGTTGAGATATTGTGCAGAATTTGCAGGGCTAAAATCAAGAAAATCAAAGTTGGCAAATCAAATCTACCAAAGATATTTAAGAAACTAATTCTGGTAGAAATGTAGAAAAGATTTTCAAAGTTTAGATACTCAAAAGATTACCAAGTGTTACAGATATGAAGGTACAAAAATTAGAGGCCATGATCTCGCCAGAAGGGGGTGGATCCGCGGCCAAACCTATCCAATGGCCGCGGATCCTCCGCAAGTCTAGGGAGTTAGAGTGCAATATTTTTTTGGGTGAATCAAATCTATATTTTACCAAGTTTTCAACAATAAGATTCTGGCTTTGCACTATAAAAGGGCACCGAGAGCCTCTTGGAAAAGTCATCAAGCCGAAGAGATCACGAAGCTCCCGACGTTCACGCATCCAGGCTGATCATCGACTGTTCGACTACCTCCTTAGGAAAGATCGAGAAGCACTAGTTTGTAATCATTTTCTACGGAATAAAAGTGTAGCTTGTTCATTTGATTAATAAAGGTAGTTCTTTTTAATTGTTTTTGCATTTTACATTATGTTTTCCCTCTCCTTCTTTTCATCTTCTTCTCCTAACATGCGTGAGTAATTCTCCGCTTGTTAGGGTTCGTAGGATTAGGGTAGGCTAATGGACGATGAAAATAACTAAACCCTTTTTAAGTCCTACAAAGTTTAGGAACTTTATCAAAAGAATCATTAACATCCTAATCGGGCGCGCTAGCAATTCCTTGCTAGTTCCGACCGCGATTAGAGATTGGATTAATGATTGCTTTGGTAAAGGCTAGATATGAACGGAGTTCCGTGTCAAGATAAGGGTTAAGAGTGGGATTCCTTTTCCCTCCAGAAACCCTAATCTACATGAATCGCCATCGTTCTAGTTCTAAATCTATTAATGGATAAAAAGGATAACTTTTAATTAATCGTACATAACTACTAAATCCTAACGAACCCTACAAGCCTTCTTATTATATTAACTACTTCTTTAAAATAATCTAGATCTATATTTTACAGTCTTGTTTAACGTAGATCTAGAAACAATTCAACAAAATTCTTAATTTTTTTAACACATCTAAAGTAAAATTAAAAGGTTCCACGTTTCCCAGAGGACGACCCGTACTCATCTCGGTCTAGCTACATGCGATACCGTTATTGATTGCGGTTATTCTACAAACACTTTTTCACGTACCAATCAAATGGCGCCGTTGCTGGGGAATACGTGCGTAATTTTTTATTTTTACTATTTGTGTTGAATTCTTAGACGAGTCATATCATTATTAACACAAAACTGCAAATTGCATATTTAACGATTTGTGCGTGAATTTTTGCAAGAAGATCTGGAGACACAGAATTAAGGGGAACAGGGAACAGAGACATTTTTAGAGATCCAGAGGAGCACAGGAGGCTATACAAAAAATTTCATCAACTGTTCCCTCTGCCACGCGGCGGAACCGCGGCAAAAGTACCCCTTCTGCGGCGGAATCGCGGCAAGTTGGAGGAATTAGGGCTTCAATTTTCTCTGGTATCTTTCTCAACTCCTTCTCTCTCTCCTCAAATCCAATAAAATCTATTTTCTGCAGGATTCTTTGCAAAATTGCGCCGCTCAAAAAAATCTTTTTGCAAAAGTTTTGTGATTGGTTTTGTTTTGCATATTTAATACGGACTTTAAGGGGCAAAGACCAAATCAAGATTAGGTGGGGATTTCATCACCCTTCCTAAGCCCCACAAATCAAAAACTGAGCATATAGATCAACCCTTCATTAATTTAAAAAATATCTAGACCAGACTCTAAGGACTGTCGCGCTCAATAAGGACAGAGGAAGGTCGTGGGTAATCTATCGTTTATCCGCATTACTTTTGTAGTGCCTAGGCAAGTGTGACAAAGGCTAGTGGTTTTTAATTAGGCCCACGACGTGGTTCCTTCCCACTTACCTGGCACTTACCTGGCTATAAGGGTAGTACGGAGGCGGTAGAGGATTGATCCTGCGGCTTGTCCTTTGGAAGTCTAGCAGCGGTCTAGAGACTGGACCTAGGTGACCTTAGTTCTAGGGTTGCTTGTGCATCTTAGGGTGATTTGTCTTGAGTCCCACTTTTTTCAAAAACAAGCCAATTTTAAAACCCCACACACGCTGCCACTTGCACTAAACCCGCTTAGTGCATGCTCGGCTGGACACGGGATCCTAGTGCCCGTCTTGTCCGCGTTCCTTCTATCGACACCGAAGTCGGTACTTCTTCATCTTCTTTTCCCCCACCACACACCACATCGATCGTGATGGACGACACTCCATCTAATTATAACACCACGCTGCCACCGCCCGCAGGTGAGCAGAATCCACCGCGCACCTCTCTCCAAGAGAGATGCTATCCTATTCGTGGTCCCCTTCCTATTTGTCTATCTCTTCCACCACCTAACGGGGATAATTTCGAAATTAAACCCCACTACATCAATCTGCTGCCCAAATTTCACGGGCTTGAGTCGGAAGACGCGTACGTTTTCATCACCAAATTCGAAAACGTATGCGCAATGATGGGTACTTCACAATTGACTTTAGATGCTATGCGCTTACGACTTCTCCCATTCACACTGTGCGACTTGGCAGAAAAATGGCTTTATAATACTGCCGCACACTCTATCACTAATTGGGATGAATTCGTCGTAGCATTTCTTAAGAAGTTTTACCCAAATCATAAGACTGCACATATTAGGAGCGAGATCAACCAGTTCACCCAGCTTCCCAATGAACCATTTTGGAAGTGCTTTGAACGTTTCAAAGATCTGCTTGTCCAATGCCCCCATCACGGAATACAAAGATGGGATTTATGTCGGATTATATATGAGGGCATTAATCCAGCGACAAAGCAGATGCTTGAGACAATGTGTCAATGCAATTTCATGTCTAAAGATGACGGTGAAGCTTGGAAATATCTGGAAGACCTTGCTGAACACACGTTGCAGTGGGAAAGAGTAAGACCACCTTCAACTAAGAGAGGTATTCACCAGCTCGATGTTTCTATCGCTGTAAAAGCCGAAATGGCAGCGATACAGAAGAAACTCGATGCTATTGAGAACAAATTTTCATCATTCTCCCTAAATCAGGTCACGCTTCCTAAGACCGTCTGTGGTTGCTGTTCGGATCCTTCACACTTAACGGAAGAATGCCCTATGAATGCATCGTTTCAAGCTAATGCTGCTTTTCAGCAGCGACCTAGAAACGACCCTTATTCTTCCACATACAATCAAGGATGGAGGAATCATCCTAACTTTGCTTGGAATCAAAACCAACAAAGCAATTATCAAAGACCTCCTCCACAGCAACCACAACCATAGAATCAGCCCCCCTTTCAGTCACAGAATTTCCAAAATCCGGCCAACATTTCTACACCACAAGTGGCCGGTACTGACAACTCACTTGCACAAACCTTGGATATGTTCATGAAACAATCCATGCAAAATTCGGCTGAGATGAGGTCTTCTATTGATACCTTAACGAAAAACTCCGCTTCCCATGGTGATAGTATTAAATCAATAGAAAACCAAATCGCACAGTTAAACGCCGCAATGAGTGCGAGAGAGAAAGGGAAACTCCCATCTCAACCCATACCTAATCCTGGCCACTCACAAAATTATAATGTGGGTGCTGTTACCACGTTGAGATCGGGAAAAGTGCTGAATAACCGAGTGGGTGAGCAGTGTGATGATAGTGACACCAATGATACCCCTTCTTCTTCTTCTTCCCCTAATTCGTCTAGTCTCCCACCTTCACCCGAGCCTATTCTCCGTTTTCCCCAAGTCTCGAACCCTTCGTCCATTTCGCCAAATCTATCTAAGTCGATTCCCACTCCAGTTTTGGGATCGAATCCGTCCCCACAATCCTCTCCAATGTTGGACCAAACCCTTATTGATAAAGTACCTTACCCAAACAGGTTAAGGGGCAACAGACCAAGTCCACAAATGGAGAAGATTGTGGAAATTTTTAAGCAAGTTAACGTAAACATTCCTCTCTTAGATGCTATTCAACAAGTTCCGTCATATGCGAAAATCTTAAAGGACTTGTGCACTAGGAAGAGAAAAGTTCAAGTACCTAAAAAAGTTTTCCTTGCGGGTAATGTGAGCACTGCTTTTACACAACAACTACCCAAGAAACGAAAGGATCCCGGAAGTCCTACAATTTCTATTTCCATTGGGGGTAAAAATATTAATCGTGCTCTACTCGATCTAGGTGCTAGTGTTAACTTGCTTCCGTATTCGGTTTATGAGCAATTAGGGATCGGAGAGTTAAAACCAGCGCATTGCACTCTTCAAATGGCCGATCGATCTATCACCCAACCAAGGGGTGAGCTAGAGGATGTGTTAATCAAAGTCGGGGAATTCATATTCCCCGTGGACTTTATTGTTTTAGATACAGAACCTGTAGCAAACCCACGCAATCAAATCCCGGTGATACTCGGTCGACCCTTTTTGGCTACTTCCAACGCAGTAATCAATTGTAGAAACGGCTCTATGACCCTATCCTTTGGAAAGAAGTCAATTGAGCTTAACATTTACAAGTTGGGAAGTGAACCCTCCGAACCCTATGCTCATGTGTGTTCTGTCGAATTAATGGATGTCGACAGCAGCGAATTTGATCAACCTCATGATACAGACTCTTTTCACCCAACCATTTACTCTTCCACAGAGTTGTCCGGGTCAACATCTAATGAAGAACCTTATACTGAGTCTGACGATCACCCCATTTTTTCTGATGACATTATTTTTCGGGGTATCGATGAAAGCTTTGAGGAAATTTTCGCTGATGAACTCGCATTTTTACAAGACACGGGTGTTGAGATGAATCAACTCCAAGATAAAGAAATTGGAACTCCACCCCCTCTTTTGGACAATCATGATAATGCGAGTAATCCATCATTACTATCACTGTGTCGTCTCTCCAAATTGAGACGCAATCCTTTTCCATTACACCTCTTGTCACCTCTCCACTTCTTCACGTCAATAGGTAACATGTTCTTCCACCAACCTTGGTATTTTATCGATAAAATTTTTGAATGGTTGGTGTTGACCTTCGGTCTTTGCAAAGCTTGGCATTGACCAATAACCTTGACCCCCTCTTGTGATTTTAAAAGATTAAAATTGTTTAACTCAAGTTTGGGGGGGTGTGGTATATTTTGGCTCTTGAAAGAAAATGATTTTTACAAAATTGTGAGCCTAAACTAAGTTTGGGGGAGGATTTTCACTTTCATATATTCTTGCCCCCATTAATAATTTCCTCCCAAGTTTACAGGTTTTTGAGCTTAACGGATGACATCAGTGAGGACACTGCTGTAAACAGGTTTGGGGGAGGTTTGTGCTTATTTACACATCAAGTTGCATCATATTTTGCATAAGCACAAATTTTCAAAAATTTTAAAATTAAAAAAAAAATTATAACAAAAGAGTAGAAAGTGAAAAATTACATCCAAAAGATAGGAATAGTTTAAGAAAACCAAGAAAATTAGAAGTTTTCTTAAACGAACTAGTAATAAGTAGTTATGAGCTGTTGTCCCAAGGGTTAGTAAGGTAAAGGAAGTCACTAATCTGAGGATAAAAATAAGTCTGAAAAATAGTTTCTATTCTGGAAGCCAAACATTTGAATGTTGATACCCTACTATATGCACTTACACACGTCTTGAAACTCGGGATAGTAGAGGATACCTTGAAATGCTCTTGTCTAAAAGCCAAAGTATGAAGGAAATGAAAAAAAAATGAAGAAAATATAAAAATGGTGAAAAGAAAAAAATGAACACTGGTTTTGTTATCGCCAAGGTAGCAATAAAAAAATATAGCGAGGGTGCCTCTTCACCTAGTGGCCTAAGACCAACTGGTCTGGGAGTCACTGCTACGCCTTAGGTGGTGCAAGACGAGGAAAATAATATCACCTAATCAGCAAACACATAAGTAATCGGTCGGTTAGTACCTCAAGAAGTATTAACGGTCGCATGAAAATGTGTGAGCAAATCTAAATATTCATCAAATTAAAAAAGTACTGAGGTAGATGGACAAGAGTATGATAGCTTGAATTGAATTCTCCGAGTGTAGGGATGTTCTTTACACACACGTAGGGGTATATGATCAATGTTTGGACGAAAGGTAGGAATGAAGAATAAAGATGATGTTTTATTGAGGGATGATGTGATTTCTAACATTTTTTCATGACTATTAAGATAGGGCTCATGACAACTGAAAAGCTAGTATAGTTGGAAACTCTTATTTTCAAAGTCTTTCTTTTATGGTTCTTATCTTTATATGTAAATTTCACCATCTTTCTTTTATTATAGGATTTTGTGGGTGTAATCCGCTGAAAACCCTCAGGAGACAACACTCCTCCTACTAGGGACACCTAGAGGTTTAACAGCTTGTTGCACGTGCTCAGTGCAATCGTGTCTACCTACGAAAGTGTGCTTAGTTTTCTCCTTTCTTTTTCTCCTCTTAAATAAACTAGTTTGCTCGGGACGATCAAAGATAAGTTTGGGGGTATTTGTTCAGTTGATAAAACTGCACATTTAATATGACATTTTTCCTACTATTATTATATAATAAAAGGTGTTTATTATAATATATGATACATATGAGGGTTTATCTGTAAAAATACTATTTTCATGTGTTTATATATTATAAATAACATTTTATAGGAAAAAGTAAGCATATAATATCCATGTAACATTTGGCCCATTTAAATATGCTTACCTTATTAAATACCTTTGACCAATTCTTAATGGTTAAGTTAATATCTCAATATAACAAACTCTACTAAATATTATTTGTTGAGATATTGTGCAGAATTTGCAGGGCTAAAATCAAGAAAATCAAAGTTGGCAAATCAAATCTACCAAAGATATTCAAGAAACTAATTCTGGTAGAAATGTAGAAAAGATTTTCAAAGTTTAGATACTCAAAAGATTACCAAGTGTTACAGATATGAAGCTACAAAAATTAGAGGCCATGATCTCACCAAAAGGGGGTGGATCCACGGCCAAACCTATCCAATGGCCGCGGATCCGCCGCAAGTCTAGGGAGTTAGAGAGTAATATTTTTTGAGGTGAATCAAATCTATATTTTACCAAGTTTTCAACAATAAGATTCTGGCTTTGCACTATAAAAAGGCACCGAGAGCCTCTTGGAAAAGTCATCAAGCCGAAGAGATCACGAAGCTCCCGACGTTCACGCATCCAGGCTGATCATCGACTGTTCGACTACCTCCTTAGGAAAGATCGAGAAGCACTAGTTTGTAATCATTTTCTACGGAATAAAAGTGTAGCTTGTTCATTTGATTAATAAAGGTAGTTCTTTTTAATTGTTTTTGCATTTTACATTATGTTTTCCCTCTCTTTCTTTTCATCTTCTTCTCCTAACATGCGTGAGTAATTCTCCGCTTGTTAGGGTTCGTAGGATTAGGGTAGGCTAATGGACGATGAAAATAACTAAACCCTTTTTAAGTCCTATAAAGTTTAGGAACTTTATCAAAAGAATCATTAACATCCTAATCGGGCGCGCTAGCAATTCCTTGCTAGTTCCGACCGCGATTAGAGATTGGATTAATGATTGCTTTGGTAAAGGCTAGATATGAACGGAGTTCCGTGTCAAGATAAAGGTTAAGAGTGGGATTCCTTTTCCCTCCAGAAACCCTAATCTACATGAATCGCCATCGTTCTAGTTCTAAATCTATTAATGGATAAAAAGGATAACTTTTAATTAATCGTACATAACTACTAAATCCTAACGAACCCTACAAGCCTTCTTATTATATTAACTACTTCTTTAAAATAATCTAGATCTATATTTTACAGTCTTGTTTAACGTAGATCTAGAAACAATTCAACAAAATTCTTATTTTTTTTAACACATCTAAAGTAAAATTAAAAGGTTCCACGTTTCCCAGAGGACGACCCGTACTCATCTCGGTCTAGCTACGTGCGACACCGTTATTGATTGCGGTTATTCTACAAACACTTTTTCACGTACCAATCAACACCTTTATATATTACCTGGCTTGACCTGATGTACCATGGTCTTACCTATTACCTGATCTTGTGTCTAATGCCAACAAACCTGACATGTTGTCCTTACGGGCCGTTCCTGTTGTCTATCTAGAAAAACCTGTACCTGCCTGATCCTGTGTTGGCATTAGCTCTAGATTATTTAATACTTGACTTGAACATATATAACTTGGAAGTATGAGGAAATCAGTATTGTAACCGAATGTAACTCAAAAGGTGATCCTATTGTTTGTCGTTTTTCCGGGCGTTACGGAATACCTATCGTTTGCCGTTTTTCCGGGCGTTACGGAATACCCATTGTTTGCCGTTTTTCCGGGCGTTACGGAATACCTATTGTTTGCCGTCTTTCTGGGAGTTACGGAATAATCACCGACGAGTTACGATGAGGAGTACATTACTTGGTTTCGAAGACTTTAGAATAGATAACCCCGAAGCACGGTTTAGATATCTCTGCACGTCACTTATACTGACACATTCACCGTTATATATTCTCATTATATTCTTGCTCATACTCATTCCTGCATGTCGTACTACCCTTGTTAATATTATTGCTTGATATTATGACGCGCTGACGTCTGGGTTTTGCATGGCCCAGATTCCTTACCCTTGCTGCAGTCAGAGCAGGAGTACTTCAGTCAGCAGGCTGAGCAGTGAGGACTCCTTAGTAGTTAGTTCTTTTACTTTTCAGTATTTTATTCCTGATGTGAGCCCGCATTATGGGACATACATGTTAGTTATATGTATGCCCTAGAGGCCATTACTGTACATTGGATGTATATTGTAGTGGATGCTGGGACATATATAGGTAGGACTTTCTTGCTCGACATGATAGTACGCTATCTGGTTGCTCTTTATCTTAACGTGTATACTTTCTGTCTCTCTGATTACATGTTGATAAAGCCCATAGGATGTGTACTCGACTTCCAGGACTATGATGTAGATCATACTAGTGGGGCCTGGGTAGTCCATGAGTACATCCTTGAAATGTTCCTAGTCGAGGGAATATCGAGACGGGGCATCGATATTCCAGAGTAGACTAGCGCATATCTTCTCGACCCATGCGATGGGCGATGGATGATCCCATATCCATTGGTGTTTGACATCGAAGATGGTATGCGGGTGCTCAGTGGAGACTGGGTACACTGAACGGACTCGCCGAGAACTCCCAGATGGTATTATACCTCACGTCAGATGGCAGTTCTCTGGTGACACTGGTACAGCTTAGTCTGTTGACCCGAGATCGTCATAGAGTCTTGTGTGTCTCCCACTGTGCTTTGATTTCCACCCTACCACGGCTCTACTGAGTTGTGCAAACAGGTGGTTTTTGGGTACAGTCCCGATTCACATGGAGGCAATGAGCGATAGGAGGGGATTCGTCTCTCCCGGTATTGGGGGTTGATGTTGCGCAATGCTCGACTGGCCATAACAGGAAATCCCTGGCCAGGGTTGCAGTGATATACTGGTAAGAGTTATCAGTAGTTTCACGAATGTTATGGACCTCACGTCGGCATGACTTATCGAGCTATTGGGGTCTGACGTTTACCACCCCTAGGCGAGATATGCGACATATCAGACGAACAGACCGGACTGTACGGTAAGTGTTACTGGTTGGATTCGCAGGAGTGTGAGCGGGCTTGCTCGTCGATCTTCTGATCGCTCAATACCCGGGTGGCCGTTACGTTTAGCAGACCGCTTGCGGCTTGTGGATGCTTGATATGATCATCATCTGCTGCCGGCGTATTGACGAGTCTTTAGAGTCATACACAGAGGTTTCCTGGCTCAAGCGAAACGAAATAGGAGCGCATATGAGATATGTGCGGGACCGAGAATAATTCAAGTATGCGATACCGTATTACATTCTCGCGATCAATGTATCGATTGGTTATATGTGATATAACCTAGTTATCGAATCAAGGATTGATTCGATAAGCCGATACATAAGATACTAGTCGGTTATATCCGATATGACCGGATCGTTAAATCAAGTGTTGATTTAATGATTTAGTGCATATTTATATATTTGATATATTACTTTGCGTTAACTAGTGTTGGTTCACTTTAAATGGATTTTCTCACTTGAATTGTGCAAGTTGTATATGTGATATACTTTTGTGCACAAGATTGTATCATGTTTGATGATACTTGCTCTTTTGGGTTTGTGTAAAGATTAAACCATGTTTAGTGAATGGTTAGGGTTTCTTTTCTCTTATTTATTTATCCATTTATTATTGTTTTGGAAAAGATAAAGAGAAAAAGAAATGGTGGCTTATTTTGTTTCTTCTTTGAAGCTTCTTGAAGCTTTGAATAAGTCTACCATTCTTGTCTCTTCTTTAACCCTAACCACTCATCTAAACCTTAGTTAAATCTCTACACTAAACCATGGTTGAAGTTATGATAAGAATGAATTCTTTTTTCATTTTTCAATTAACTTATCATATCATTTTTCTTCTTCTTCTTCCTTGAACTCAAGAAGAAAACCTTGAGGTCATCAATGGTGATTGATGATAAAGAGTGAGAAATCCAAATCTAAAGTTTACCCACTTCCTATTTCTTCATCCTCTACCTCTTGCCAAGTTGTATAGGGTGTTTACTTCACAAGTTTTCAAAGCTTGGTGAAGTCGGAGCTTGATTTAGCGATGCCTCGACGTAGATCATCTTCGGCATGGACATCGATGACCTAGCCCGTCCATTCTCCGATGAAGCCGACGCTAGAGCCCTGGACTTGTTATGGACAGCGAGGAGACTTCATTGCGGAGCTATGGAGGTGGAGAACCGGATCTACAAAGGTTGTATTTCCGTATCTCTTAGTTAAGTGTTAACTAGTTTACTTTTTCACCTAGACATCTAGTTAATGATCCGTTCTAGGGTTTCTCGGCACCGTAATTTTTAGAAATTTGCATGTTTGATCACTTGTAAGACCTCTTGAGAGTGCCTAGGAACCCTACAGTGGTATCAGAGCCTAGCTAGAGCCTTAGGCGAAGTCTAGACAACGTTTGAATCCCGATCGAACCCGAAACCTCATTTTTCCCATGCTCTCTGTCCTTTTTTCAAAACTGTGCATTTTTCCACATTAAAAATATTCAGAAAATCAAGCAGGGTTTTCTAGGAATTACTGTAAATTTCGTGGACCTAATTCAACTTTACCACCGCGGTTCCGCGGCATGAGCAAGGCTCATGCGGCGGATCCGCGGCCGTACGGCCACAGTATTTAAATTATTTTGCACAGTAATTCTTAGTTTCCAGTGGTGAGTTCTCTGGGTATTTTTAATATTTATTCAAGAGTTGAATAATCTGGGATGTTTTGGAGCTTCGATGATTCGATTGGGTTTATCAGATTTTGTCTATTTGGCTTTCCGGATAAATTTTAGAATATGTTAAAAAGTTCGACCGGATATAAATACCCAATTTTTCCCCTGTCGGGAAATTTCCAAGTGTTGGATTTTTCCGTAGTTTAACGACGTTCTAAGTAGTGCAAGTAACGCGATGGTCCCTCTAGAAGACAACAAACCTTAACTCGATTATGTGACCGTCTTGAACTGCCCTTTGAACCTTAGGGTTTGGGGCAGTACGGCATGCCACATGTGAGGCGTTGGCTTGACCCTTCTACGGCTGGACCGTTGGTACTGAGGCACGAACTGAATGTTGTTAGACTTATTTCATGTGTTGACCTGTTTCGGGAAAACTTGGGTGTTCGAATATTCAATCGGAAAGTTTAACATTTTCTGCTTATCCGGAATGGGATGCAATAATTGGAATTCACAAGAAGTTATGAGATAACTGAATGAATGTTATAAACGTAGCAGTTTAGTCTCACTTGATCGGTTGCCACGGAATTTTGATGTGATCAAAAGTCCGTAGCAATCACGTAGCGTACGCGGATACTCGCCGGGTAAACTTAATAGACAGCCTCACTCCATAGCCCCAACCAAGTGACTGTAGGAGAACCCCGTCGCCGAAAGCATCCGTCCGGGTGCTCGCGGTAGCGGTGTTCCGCCTTGGTGCACTTCGTCGACGGTATCGGGGGTGCGGCCGCCTACTGAAGTTTGCGACGAGTATTCGATCAGGATGTCGGGAATCTTGTTGAATTGCCCGACTTGATATTAAAAAGAGTTTTCAATAATGGGACTAAAATGCGGGGTTTATAATTGTTAGGCATGCGATGTCTAAGTAATTCATTTGGTCAGGCATGCGATGTCTGAGGTGGTTGCGGATTCCAACTGTTGTAGTTTTACACTTTCTTTTCTGTGACCGTAAGTGTAATATGTGATATCGCCGGTTTCGTTGCTATATGCCAACGACAATTGGGATGGACATATTTACTTACGTTGATGACATGTGATGTTATGTGTTGCTGGATATGTTATATTGGATCGTCGTGTTTGAATAGCCGGGGGTTTTTATGTGAGATGAGTGTTTTTCATTTTCATTCATGTAAAAACTTGTATGTAATATTCTTTTATTGGGACGCTTCCAGGTTGCGGAAGATGTCACCGTTTGTATATTATTTACTTTTCCGCACTAGGATAGACCCAAGGAGGAGGGCACAAGTAACCGGGTTCTGGAGTCCAGTGGGAGACCAACTCAAGGAGTCGAGTCCGGGTCTCCTAACTCTAGAATTGGTAGGGTTGCTTGCCGCTCTCGTAGGGGTCTAGGGGTGTGGGTTTGGCTATTCATCACGACCGTGGAATCCGTGTTTTATACTGGCTCGTATTGAAAACACGGACGTCCTAGTATATCCAATATTTCATATGTTTCTTCTGCTGTGATTTATCTGTGATGTGATCATATGATGTTCTGTGACAGGTATTATATATAGTATATATGATATATTATATAGACGTTGCTTATGTTTTACACCCGCGCTAGCCCTGCCTCGCTCTGGCGTTAGTTACCTAACCTAACGGTGCACGAGGGGACATTGAGGCGAATGCGGATGGCATAAGTGTACGTCATATTTATCTGTGATGATTAGGTAATTTAAATGATGGGATATTCATTAATGAGATTAATGAAAGAAAATAAACCTAATTGATGTTGTGGAATCGAATTTCAAAATAAAACAGGTAGCTACAGTTCTTGCTTTGCATCGCGGTGTTCATTATAGAACATCCTGCACCTTATTCGATGAGGAAAGGACCGAGATCCCTTCACCGGGAGTGACTCCTTTAGCAATAACTGGCAGATACTACAACCCTCGGTTTGTCCTTTGATTGCTTCTATAGTTTCTGCTTTGCACAGTGATATATATGATATATCCCGCACCTCATTCGACGAGGAAAGGGCCGACGATCCCTTCACCAGGAGTGACCCCTTTAGCAAAACTAGAAAAGCCTCGAAAACATTCCATTTAAAAACCATTTGATTCCGCAACGAGATCAAGTTCAAAGCGTTAAAGGTTTTCACAAAAACCATTCGCAACCCTCCGTCATTTTAGGAAGTAGAGTACTTAGTATTCGTGCTGTGTTTGTTGACCATAGTCAAGGCACAATGTACGGTAGCTAAGTGATGTCTTCCTACACCGCATATGATGCGATTAGTTAGGACAGTCGCGTGACTTTGTTGACCTTAGTTAAGGGTCATGTGGGTGGGTCTAATTAATCACGAAATGACGGGTAGAACTTGACTAGTACTTATGATTTGTTGACCATAGTTAAGGTCATAGGTGCTAGGGGTAAAAACCATTATCGGGAGTTTCAAGTGTTGAAACTTGCAATGAGATTGCATACCTTCTATATGATAGTTGGATCCCGATACCCACTGCGAGTAATTGTTACTCCTGGGAGAGTTTTGCACTTTGCAATTAGCCGATCAAGTAGGTGTCTAGAAAGGTGTCAACGGGGTTACGCCTCTGGGAAAACGAGGTTTACTGTAATTAGGTCCGTGCGAAAGCACGGGGAACCTCCCTCAAAGTACCGACACTGGCCTGGCTGAAAGATTGGCGAACTTGTAGAGTGTAATTAATCCCGGCTAGTCTTTCCTTTTAAGGTTTGAAGGAAGATTTGATAAAAACAGTGGGAGCCATCCTGATTAGATAAAATATATAACCAATCTGATCTTGCAAGAGCGCACGCAGAGTGTTTTCTTCTCTCTCTCCTGGTAGCGACCATATCACGCCTTAATCAAGATAATAAAATGGATGTATTGACCGAACCCGCTTGTTATTCTGAGCTGGGGAACGTTGGTCCCGCTCCAACTTATAACTGTTATAAGACAGAGCAGGAAATTGGGGAATACCAGAATTCCTATGCCGCCCAAACGAAGAAAGTGCATATGATGCATCTCCTTCGGATATGTTCATTATAAAGAACTGTTTCTCAGTATCCTCTGCATCCTGGGTATATGATACCGGATCAGGATCCCAAATATGTAATCTGTTACATAGGGCTACAAAAAGGTAGAAAAACTGAGAACAGGTGATAAGTTTCATGAGACAGAAACCGGGGCAAGTGTTGCAGCCAAGTCTGTTGGTCACTGTCACCCTGTATTACGAATACATTGATTCTGAACAAATGCTATTAGATACCGAACCTGATATACAAAATCATATCAGTCTCTTTATTAGTAAAGAAAGGATATAATTTTGTATTGATGGATAATGTTTTGAACATTTCCTATATCAAAAGTTGATCGGTTCAGGCACGCTATCTAAAAGCATTAACGTTCTAAATCAAACTACAGTTCCTAGTATACTGAACACACACAAGAGGAAGAGTTCAGAAATGAACAAATTCTTCTTGAGGCATTGTAGACAAGGTCATATCAATGCGACCCGACTGGCTGAAGTTACATTTAGATGTATATTTAAATCAGTTTGAATTTACATCTTGTGAAACTTGCCAGTCATGTCACAAAGATAATATGACCATAGCTCTGTTTATTGGAAACAGAGAAAGAGTTGAGAACTCTTGGGACTGATGCATGATGATGTATGTAAGGTCTCCTGTCTACACATGCCAGGACTGGTTCTTTATACTTCATTATATTCTCTGATAATCTCTCAAGATTCAGTCATACATTCCTGTTGAAACATAAGTCCGAACCTTTTGAGATATTCACAGAATATAAGTTAGAAGTAGAGAACCAAAATACGGGTATAAGTATTATGTCCTATGATAAGATCAGGGAGGAGAATACTTGTGCATAGAATTCCTGGACTATTCTAAAGGAGAATGAGATTTTCTCTCAGTGTTACTCCTCTGAATACACCACAGCACAACGGTGTATCAGGGCGGAGCAATTGCACAATATTAGATATTGTGTGCTCTATGATAAGTATTACTGAGTTACCTATTTCCTTTTGGGGTTATGCACTTGAGAAGCTGCATACCTATTGAATTAGGTTTGAATCAAATCACTGCCTACCACTCCATATAAGATATGGTATGGGAAGAACCCATCTCTTAAGCGAGTTAAGATTTGGGGTTGTCCGGCCTATGTTTAAAGCAAAATCCGGACAAGATCGAGGCAGGATCAGTTCTGTAGAACTGGAAAGGTTCCAGCTATACAAAACTGCAGTTGATGATTTGACAGAACCATAAGATTCTATAGTTCCCGACGAACCTCAGCCTCTCCGCCGATCTAGTAGGGTTCCTCATCCGCCTGAGAGATACCTCGGTTTCTCGATGACAGTGGGAGCAAGGATTGCATCATGAGATGATGACCCAACTAGTTTCGAGCAGGCCATCGAGAGTAGGGACTCTGTAAGAATGGCTGGATGCTTAGCGATCTGAGATGGAATCCATGTACACCAGCAAAGTATGGACTTTAGCTGCTATATCTGAAGGGTTAAATCCCCATCAGGAGCAAGTATATCTTGAGAAGATTACTTGGTTTAGATGGAAAAGTTGAGACTTTCAAAGCTAGACTTGTTAAAGGTTTTCGTCATCGACCAGGCGTGGATAATGATGAAACCTTTTTCCAGTAGCTATGCTTAAGTCTGTCCAGATCCTACTTACCACGGCTGCATACCATGACTACGATATCTGGCGGTTGGGTGCCATGACTGCTTTTCTAAATACTGATTTAGAAGAGAACGTCTATAAGAACACAGCCAGAGGTCTTCGTAAACAGTGGGAGCAGCGGAAACGTGTGCAAGTTGCTTTACATAATGAAGCAGGCATCGCGAAGTTGGAACGTCTGTTTTGATGTGATAGTCAAAGTGTTTGACTTCATCAAAATGGTAGACGAACCTTGTATATACAAAAGGGTAGTAGAGAGTAAGGTGGTCATCTTCGTATTGTACGTAGACAACATACTCTTGATAGGAAAAGAGTTTCCTATACTACGATCGATCGATCTCCTATTATCACAAGGATTCTCCAAATAGGATAAAGATGACACCTCCTAAATCCTGAGATTTAGACCTATGAGATAGATCTAAAGGGATATTAGGGTTCTCACTAGGTATAGTGAGATTGTATCAATCGATCCTGGGGAGAATCACTGGAAGAGTTCCAGGGTGATAAAGACGACTGAATGTCAGTCCCAGGCATTGTCTTTACCCTCAGTAAAGGGACGGTATGTTGGAAGAGTTCCAAGCTCGATACCGTGGCAAACTAGACGATAAAGGCTGGTAACATCGCTATTAAAGATACTACCAAAGAGGCAGTTTGGGTGTATATTGGTTCATAGGATGAACTAGGTTCCTACCATTGTGTGACAATGGAACTGTGGCTTTGGCCCTGGAACCCTGGTCCCATCAGTGACCCAGACATAATCTAAGGCAGCATCACCTGATCATGGAGATAGTTGATCTCCAGGGTGATCGAGGTTAGGAGAGTAGACTCAGAGGACAACACGGCGGATCCACTCATGAAGGCCCATTTCCCAAAGAGAGACTTTTAGGGGATGGTTGAGTATTAGATACTGCGACCACTGCTACAGATGGCCCTAGTGCAAGTGGGAGATTGTTAGTTATATGTATGCCCTAGAGGCCATTACTGTACATTGGATGTATATTGTAGTGGATGCTGGGACATATATAGGTAGGACTTTCTTGCTCGACATGATAGTACGCTATCTGGTTGCTCTTTATCTTAACGTGTATACTTTCTGTCTCTCTGATTACATGTTGATAAAGCCCATAGGATGTGTACTCGACTTCCAGGACTATGATGTAGATCATACTAGTGGGGCCTGGGTAGTCCATGAGTACATCCTTGAAATGTTCCTAGTCGAGGGAATATCGAGACGGGGCATCGATATTCCAGAATAGACTAGCGCATATCTTCTCGACCCATGCGATGGGCGATGGATGATCCCATATCCATTGGTGTTTGACATCGAAGATGGTATGCGGGTGCTCAGTGGAGACTGGGTACACTGAACGGACTCGCCGAGAACTCCCAGATGGTATTATACCTCACGTCAGATGGCAGTTCTCTGGTGACACTGGTACAGCTTAGTCTGTTGACCCGAGATCGTCATAGAGTCTTGTGTGTCTCCCACTGTGCTTTGATTTCCACCCTACCACGGCTCTACTGAGTTGTGCAAACAGGTGGTTTTTGGGTACAGTCCCGATTCACATGGAGGCAATGAGCGATAGGAGGGGATTCGTCTCTCCCGGTATTGGGGGTTGATGTTGCGCAATGCTCGACTGGCCATAACAGGAAATCCCTGGCCAGGGTTGCAGTGATATACTGGTAAGAGTTATCAGTAGTTTCATGAATGTTATGGACCTCACGTCGGCATGAATTATCGAGCTATTGGGGTCTGACGTTTACCACCCCTAGGCGAGATATGCGACATATCAGACGAACAGACCGGACTGTACGGTAAGTGTTACTGGTTGGATTCGCAGGAGTGTGAGCGGGCTTGCTCGTCGATCTTCTGATCGCTCAATACCCGGGTGGCCGTTACGTTTAGCAGACCGCTTACAGCTTGTGGATGCTTGATATGATCATCATCTGCTGCCGGCGTATTGACGAGTCTTTAGAGTCCTACACAGAGGTTTCCTGGCTCAAGCGAAACGAAATAGGAGCGCATATGAGATATGTGCGGGACCGAGAATAATTCGAGTATGCGATACCGTATTACATTCTCGCGATCAATGTATCGATTGGTTATATGCGATATAACCTAGTTATCGAATCAAGGATTGATTCGATAAGCCGATACATAAGATACTAGTCGGTTATATCCGATATGACCGGATCATTAAATCAAGTGTTGATTTAATGATTTAGTGCATATTTATATATTTGATATATTACTTTGCGTTAACTAGTGTTGGTTCACTTTAAATGGATTTTCTCACTTGAATTGTGCAAGTTGTATATGTGATATACTTTTGTGCACAAGATTGTATCTTGTTTGATGATACTTGCTCTTTTGGGTTTGTGTAAAGATTAAACCATGTTTAGTGAATGGTTAGGGTTTCTTTTCTCTTATTTATTTATCCATTTATTATTGTTTTGGAAAAGATAAAGAGAAAAAGAAATGGTGGCTTATTTTGTTTCTTCTTTGAAGCTTCTTGAAGCTTTGAATAAGTCTACCATTCTTGTCTCTTCTTTAACCCTAACCACTCATCTAAACCTTAGTTAAATCTCTACACTAAACCATGGTTGAAGTTATGATAAGAATGAATTCTTTTTTCATTTTTCAATTAACTTATCATATCATTTTTCTTCTTCTTCTTCCTTGAACTCAAGAAGAAAACCTTGAGGTCATCAATGGTGATTGATGATAAAGAGTGAGAAATTCAAATCTAAAGTTTACCCACTTCCTATTTCTTCATCCTCTACCTCTTGCCAAGTTGTATAGGGTGTTTACTTCACAAGTTTTCAAAGCTTGGTGAAGTCGGAGCTTGATTTAGCGATGCCTCGACGTAGATCATCTTCGGCATGGACATCGATGACCTAGCCCGTCCATTCTCCGATGAAGCCGACGCTAGAGCCTGGGACTTGTTATGGACAGCGAGGAGACTTCATTGCGGAGCTATGGAGGTGGAGAACCGGATCTACAAAGGTTGTATTTCCGTATCTCTTAGTTAAGTGTTAACTAGTTTACTTTTTCACCTAGACATCTAGTTAACGATCCGTTCTAGGGTTTCTCGGCACCGTAATTTTTAGAAATTTGCATGTTTGATCACTTGTAAGACCTCTTGAGAGTGCCTAGGAACCCTACAATACATTCCAGTTATTCTTGTATTGGATCTTTTGCTTCCGCATTATTTTTATTCTTGACTCGTTTTATTTGGCTTATGGACATGTGTTAGATAGTTTATTATTGTTCTTGATATCTCTACAGCCGTAATGTGACTGTGGAAGGATAATTCCTATCCACAGGTAGCATGGTTGGCTATGTCACGTGCCTACCTTAGCATACTCTGGGAACCGGGGCGTGACAAAATGTTATATTAAAAAATTGCAGATGCCAGATAAAATGCCAGTATGCAGTATATAAAATAATGAAAGTGCACGGATCCACATAACAAGCCAGGATAAATCATAAACAGGAATCAAGACTAGTTTCCAGCAATCGGGTCGGGTCGGATGCAAATACATATGTCAATACACTATTCGCACCCAAAACACAGTAAATCAGGAAAATACCATAAATAAAGAAATGCTCGAACTAGAACTGGTATAAATGAACTAGGGTGTTACAGAGCAGGACTAATCTGTCAGGCTCCTCGTCGGAAATCTCAACAATTGGATGGCCCCGTTTCTATGCACCACGGGTCTCAAAACATTCCAAAAGCTGATCAAGAAAGTTCAGATGTTGGAGCGCTCAAAGCAGGAGTCCTTCTCTGATTCCCAAAATAACAATAGGTCCTGCAGAAACCGAAAGGACGATAATCGCAAAGACGGAAATTCCGACGATGCTGAATCTTTTAACGCTTCGGCTAACCGAAATAAGCGAGGGATGAGCGGGCCTAATGCCAACCAGCCTCGGAAGCCAGTGTTCAGAGAGGGAGGAGAATCTCCACTGAAAGAGAAACTGGATAAGCTCTATTCCTTCAGAAGGGACAAAGTCCGTAAAATATTCAAGGATGCCCTAAGAAACGGTCTACAATTGCCGGAATCAAAAAGACCGCAAGAAGCGAATATGACCGACGACCCTAAATATTGCCCCTATCACAGAGTGATAAGTCATGCTATTGAGGACTGCTTCGTCTTCAAAGACCGGGTCGAAAAACAATACAAGGCTGGAGAGATAGAACTGTCTAAAGACATGTTAACAAACAGTCAAACTGCGACCGCCAATTTCATACAAACAGAGACCGAAGTCCTTCAGGAACCTGATTCTCTCAGACATATTCCTTTCTCTGAAAAGAGCCGACTAAGACAACAAGCTAAAAGCCAAACGGGCAACATTGCCAATGAAGAAGCAATAGACGGGTATACAACCCGTACGGTCTACATGATGGAGCTCAGAGGAACAAGTCCTCCTACGCCTTGTATCCATGACAATGACGTAGTTGTTGCTACCCAACATCGGCTCGGTCTAGATGACGAAGAGCCCGCTTATGCAATTAAGCCAAAGGAGCCCATGGTTCCTGCAGAATCGAGCCCAGATACCAACAGTTGACCACCATGTTGTTAAACTGGGAACAGTTGACCACCATGTCATTAAACCGGGAATAGTTGACTACGATTTCGTTAAACTGGGAACAGTCGACCTCTAAGTCGTTAAACTGGGGATGTAAAAATGTGTAAATAAAAAAATAATGATAATAAAAAAAGCCGAAATGATGGGGCAACTCGCAATAAAAATCAGCGAGTAACATAAAAATGAAAATAAACAGCCGAAATGATGGGGCAACCGCGGATAAATAGCCGAAATGATAGGACAATCGCGACCTTTGCGATAAGAAAAGCTGAAATGATAAAGCAATCACGATGTTAAAAAAACCGATGGCAAATGATGAGTCACTCCTGGTACGATATTCCAGTGCAGCGATGCAGACGCCAACCAAATTCCAAATCCCTAAATTCCCGACGGCGAATGATGAGTCGCTCCTGGTACCATATTCCAGTGCAGCGATGCAGACGCCAACCAAAATCCAATTTCCCAAAATTCTCCCAGCCTTACGGTTGATCCCCAAGTTGATTACCGTATACAATCCACAGGCTCAAATAATTCTCATCACACCCATGCCCTACCGCAACCACCAGTCCAGCGGCCGGTCTCCGCCCTTGGAATTATGCTCCATTTGGGAAGACCCACTCATGTGTCCTCACGATACATGAGGAGAACAAACTTACAAGATCCTCTCAACTCGTAAGAAAACACCTTCGTGGGATCCTTACGACTCACAAAGGAAAAACACACTTGGGGTTCCTCATGACTCCTAAGGAGAAAATACACCTACGGGTTCCTTTCGACTCGTAGGGAGAAAATGCTTTTATGGGACCCTTACAGCTCATAAAATTGAAAAGCCTTAGGTGATAGGGACCTAAACCTGTCTTCTAAGCTATCGCTCCCCAACAGGAAAAGGCAAATGATGAATTACTCCTGGCACCTGTGCTTCAGTGCTAGCAACGCTGATGCCGACCCTAACCCTGAAATTCTAAATCGATCCAATAGACCCCTAAGTCTTTAAACTAGGAACAGATGACCCCTAAGTCGTTAAACTGGAAACAGATGACCTCTAAGTCGTTAAACTGGAAACGAGGGAAATCTCCTCATGGTAAATGATGATTCTCTCCTGGTACCATATTCCAGTGAAGCGATGCTGATGCTAAACCAAAACCAAAATCCCCAAATCCACTCATGGCAATTGATGATTCGCTCCTGGTACTATATTCCAGTGTAGCGATACTGATGTCAACCCAAATTAAATCAAACCAACAACCTCTGCGGCGGAATCATGCTTCGTCTCAGAGTGCACCCCGTGTCAAAATCATGCTTCGCCTTGGAGTATCCATCTTCCCTGTCGGAATTATACTTCGCCTGGAAATCATTCTCTACATCAAAACCAGCGACACTCCGTGCCAGGGACAAGTCAACAAGCGACCCCCTCGTCGGAATTATGCTCCGCCCTGGAATCAAGTCAACAAGCGACCTCCTCATCGGAATTATGCTCCGCCCTGGAATCAAGTCAACAAGCGACCTCCTCGTCGGAATTATGCTCCTCCCTGGAATCAAGTCAACAAGCGACCTCCTCGTCGGAATTATGCTCCATCCTGGAATCAAGTCAACCAACGACCTCCCTGTCGAAATTATGCTTCGACTCGGAATCAATTCAACCAACGACCTCCCCGTTGGAATTAAGCTCCGCCTCGGAATCAAGTCGACTAATAAGCTCTGCGTCGAAATCATGCTTCGCCTCGGAGTATCTGCTTTCTCTGTCGAAATTATGCTTCGCCTGGGAATCAACCTCTGCATCGAAATTATGCTTCGGTCAGAATGTCTGCCGCCCGTCGGAAGTATGCTCCGACCCCTTTGGAATCATACTTCGCTCATCAGAATCATGCTCCGATTCCTGGAATCATGTCTCTACTTTTCGGAATTATGCTCCGATCCTCGAAATTATGCTCCGGCTCTTCGGAATGATACTCCGACCCTGGAATTATATTCCGCAAATCGGAATGATGCTCCAATCCCAGGGAATCATGCTCCCCGAAGGATGCTCCACCCCCGGAATGATGTTCCACCTTGAAGTCCAGCTTCAAGATCCATCAATTTCATGCACATAACTCATATGCGCGGTGTGCATTTATTGATGGGGGGCACTTTTTTGGGGTCAAAATTTGCACCTCAGTTGACCGGGTCAAAGTCAAGGTCAACCCCAAGTAAGCGGGCCCAACCCCAAGCAAGTGGGCCCATGCCCAAGTCGAGCCCCGCGGCCGGCCTCCCCCATGCCAAAATGAAATCATTTAATAAATAATTTTGATGTAATTTTTTATGCATGAAAATGAGCATAAAGCTAAATTTTTGTAAAGCCCATGGCTCATGTGCAAAAGAAATGGGCACATGAGACATAAGATGGGCAAAATGCCATTTTGTAAAGCCCAATGGGCTATATGTAAATTTGTAAGCTCATATAAGGTAACATGATAATGAAATAAAAGAGGAATTTTCATTCCCCTAAAAATTCTAGGGTTTTTGTGCCTCCTTCTCCTTCCTCAAGGTTCTAAACCCTCTTCTCATTTTCAATTAAATCAAGAGTTTTACTCTTCCTTTTCCAAAATTAGATAGTTTTTCACCACAAAACCCATAAAGGTGAGCTCAGATCTTCCATCAGATCTCAAAAAGGGAAAATTTTTAAATCTCACCCCATTCCTCCAAAGATCCGGTTAACCGAGAGGAAGAAGAAGGAGACCAATCTTCAAAAATCACATTTTGGGAAGATCCAGGGCCAAAGGGGAGAGAAACAAAATGGCCCCTTTGATCATTTCTAAAGATTTCTAGGAGTTTAACTCCACTCAAGATCTATTGGAGTTCAACTCCATAAACTAATCTCTTTTTAGGAGTTTAACTCCAGAAGTCAAATCGGGAGCACAGCTCTCAGTGTGGGGACAAAGTCCCTTTTCCTGCTGACACCCAGCGCCCGCGTGCCAAGCACATAGGGCGCAGGCGCCCAGCGCGTGAGGCGGCACCCACGCGTCCTTTGGACGCTATTCTTTCCCTTTTTTATATACACACACACACTTTACAATACTGTCCCCGTTAGAAAAAATTTCTAACGGGACGCTGTCCCGTACCCCGCAAGGGGGCTGCTAGCCCCTTGACCCCCAGCCTGCTATCCGGGTAGCGGGACCCCCGTAAAAACTCTGCGGGGCCTCTGATATATTCAAAACCTCTTCAAAACACAACACTGCACATTGAGTTCGCATGACCTGTTTGACCCGTCAATCGGAGGTTCTCTTACTCCAAAGGCGAGGGGTAGTTGACGGCAGTTTAGTTCGCAGCTGCTGGAGATTCGGATCCCCACAATCAATAAACCCCAGCCTACCCTAGGCAGGGGGAATGTGTAATGCGCCTGACAAGCGCACGCGTATGACAAAAAACACCCTACAGGCATATATGTAAAGTCCAACAAAGTAAAACTTTGAGAAACTTCACCGGGCTTTGTTAGGTGTTGCTTGGTGTTTTCCACGTTATATATAGTCGGACCCTGACTTTTATGTGTCAGGATCTTGTACTTAGTAAGCAGTGGCCGGGCGACGCTTACGGCTCGGAATGTAGTCGAAATATGAGGTATACTTGGTCCAAGCAAGAGGAATAGTACTAACGTTAAGGGGCTCAATCCTGATGAGCAGCGGCCGGGAGGCTCGCAGCTCAGTGGGTAGCCGAGAGAAGGGAGGTCCTTTGACCTGTATGTAGAGACTCTTACCATCATCTGGTTGATAAGAAGCTTAAGGAGATTGTATGGCAGAAATGCCAAGGCATTCGACTCGATGAGCGACGGCCAGACAAAGCGAGCGGCCGAGAGAAGAGTAGGTACTTTGACCTGTATGTAGAGACTCCTACCACCATCTGGTTCATAAGAAACTCAAGAAAATTGTACGGCAGAAATGCCGATGTTGGTGGCCAGACAAGACGTGCGGCTCGGGAAGCGATCGAGAGAAGGAAGGTCCTTTGACATGTATGTGGAAGTTCTTACCACCATCTGGTTGATAAGAAACTCATGGATATTGTGCGGCGATCATGCCACGGTGTCCAACTTTGATGAGTGGTGGCCGGATACGGCTCGCGGCTCGGTGAGCGGCCTAAATAGGAGGTTCTTTGACCTATATATCAAGGCACTTGTCATAGCTAGGTAGGCGAGAGTGCCAAGAAAAAGATGAGCGGCAATAATGCTAAGGCTCATCAAGAATCAATGATGAATTCTTTTATCCCTTTTTGCACCGACATAGCGGTGTTTAGGCATAATTTTTTTTCAAGTGTCTAGCAAAAGAAAGTATTTTTTATCTTGATCGTTTTTTAGTTGCTCACAAAGGGTATTTATACCCCTCTGTGAGTGGAAAGTATTAGTAACCACTCTCTCGATATCAGGGAAAGTAGGGGAAGGAAATCCCTCCACTATCTCCTGAAGAATAAGTCATATTTATTCTGAAAAAGAAGGTCCCGACACTACACCCTAATTAGGAGCCTCCCGTGCTTGGGAGGGGGCATCCCCAGGGAATGCTTGCGACGACAGGGGATGCTCCAAATCAACTTAATTTTGAGTTGAGACAACTCGATTTTGAGTTGTATTAAAGGGGACCTCCCTAGACAGGAGGTCCCACCAGTGATGAACATGCTTTTGGCTTGTTCTCGATCAAAAATGGGATCACCGGGGTGCATTTTTGTAAAAATACTTATATAAGTATTTTTCACATTTTAAGAGTTAAAATTTTAACTCCAACGATGGGCAAAATGGTTGTCGAGTATTGTACTATATTGAAATTATTTGATTAAAAATACCTTGGGAAGACAACTAGAGCCTCTAAAATTATTAGAAGCAATACATACCATAATGTGGTGTTGTTTAATATATAAAGCGTCTCTAAGGTTTAGAAGTAGGCTTTTTTGCCGGGACGCAACCTACTCGGAAAAGAACCAATGATATATCAATTTGAGCATGATTTTTGTCATTTTGGGTTGTAAGAAGCAAATGATGGTATTAGAGGGTAGGGGTTAAAAGTAAGAAGGTCATGTGGGTAATAATATTTCTCAAAATGTTTCTCTTACGATGTGTACAAGGTGGGTAATAATATTTCTTCAAATGTTTCTCTTACGATTTGTACCAGGAGTGAATTTTTTTCAAACCTCTTGATGAATAAAAGATTCCAAACACAAACTTCCAAGTTTATGTTTATCCGGTTTAACAATGGAGAGCACTTGTCACATCAACAAAATATAACTCTAGTTTACAAAGCGGAAAATGATTTTTTTGTGTGTGTTCTCTTTAAATTATCAAGTAAAACTATAAACTTTAACAAAAGTAAGCATATGTGCATGTCTTCTACACAAATATATTATTTTTATAATATATTTTTCATTGTTTATATTATTAAAATCCAAAAGCAGAGAAAGTCAAAATAGCCATACACACCCCTCCGAAAACTATGCCCTTGCAATCATCGTCACAATTCGACAAGGCGAAAACTTTTACTTTGCGAGGAACCCATGTAAGCAAATTTGAAATAAAGTTTAAAGGGAAGTACATGGCTTATTACTTTTAATTATTTATAATGGGAAAAAAATAACAGACTAATGATTGAATGGAGAATTGGCATTATCTTCGTTACCAAAAGAATGTGGAGTATTTATATATATAACGTTGTGCTTATAGGTACCTTAAATTTGACGAAGTGGGGCATCTCAATAATAATTTATTAAAGGGAACATAAAATTAGGTAGACTGATTGTGTGAATTAAAAAGAGAAAAGAAAATACTTTAGTACCCAAGTTTATAAGCTTGGTTTTTTTCAAACCCATGAGATTTCGAATTCATAAACAAATCTTAATATCAATTTTTTGTTACAACCAAAATGAATATTTCATAACTTATATAAGGAGGTTTATAATAGTAGAGTTTTGAATTTGAAGGACCCAACAAAACATTGCATTTGTATATACACAAATTAACATTATCCACCAGTTTAGAATTATGAAACATGATGATCAACCGATCTAGAAAATTTGATGGTATTTGCGAAGGGGGGAGACCGTCTTCTACAAATTATACCTGCCAAGATGGAAACAAATAGGATAAATTGTCAAAACCCCCAAGCATTTTTCCCGGAAGTAAAAAAAACCCTTCGCCTTGAAGCGGTAGTCAAACCCTTCCGAAAAAGTTTTCAGTTGTCAAGAAACCCCTGACATGTGATATCTAAACAGCCGCTAGCGATATCTAAGCAGTTGTATGTGATATCTAAATAGTCTGTATAAATTGGTTGGATATAGCTCGCTATTATGTAGATACTGCAAGAAAAATTTCCCCGGGGTTTTGGCTACTGGCTACCGCTTCCGGACAAAGGGATTTTTGACCGTGGGAAAAGTGCTTAGGGGTTTTGACAATTTCCCCGAACAAATATAATCAATTATACATATATCTCGCAATTTTTGTTAACCACAAGGGCTTAAAAATAAGTCCCTTTTAAACAAGGGTTTGCAAATAATTTTCCCAAGGACAAATCATCATGCCGCCTCATTTTTACCGTCATCGTTAACGCGCTCCCTCCTCCTACCATTTCAACGAAAAGAAATTTGGCGTTTTCCCTCAAACCCTAACCGTAATTCCAAATTCTATCCCAAAACCCTAACTTTTTACCCCAAATATCCCCCATTGTCGCTGTCGATCCCATCTATAAATATGGCCCCATGGCATCACGGGCCTCATCAACCATCGACAAGGGATAGCGATGATGACGATGATGGTGGGGCCCATTGTGGCGGCCGCCGCCGCCGCCGCATTGGTGTTGATGTCGGCGGCGATCGTTGGAGTCAATGGCGCATTCCCCGGCTATAATACGAGCGCGGGCCCTGTTGAGGGGAAGCTGAACGTTCACTTGGTTGGTCACTCTCATGATGATGTGGGGTGGCTCAAGACTGTGGATCAGTACTATGTTGGATCCAACAACAGCATACAGGTTTTGGCTTTAGAGATTTGTGGATTGTTTGATTGGTGTGTTGAATCTTGGGGAATGGTTGTTTGATGTAATTTGTGTTTGATTTGTTGTAGGGTGCCTGCGTTAACAATGTGTTGGATTCTTTGGTTAATGCGCTGCTGAGAGATCCCAATAGGAAATTTGTTTATGTTGAGCAGGTATTTATTTTTATTGGCCCGAGAATTCACTGATGTGGGCCCCACCCCAACTAGACCCTAGGAACCCGCCCTCCTGTTTTCCCCTTTTGGTGTTGCACTTCGAATTAGCTGCAGTTGATCACGGCGCCATAGAATTCTTATGATAAGTTAGATAATGTAGTATCATAATTTGGGAGGACCAGATTTGATTATAATATGCTACGCCTGAGAGGATATCGATATATATGTTACAGATAGAAAGATTGTTTTAATGCTAGTTTTTTTTTTAGATAATAGGTGGGATAAATTAGCCCTCCGGGCTCGATCCCGGATCTCCCCCATGGGCTACTCCAAGCCCTTTGTTTTAATGCTAGTTCATCTGCCTTGAACCCAAATTCTATTTCATTTGCTTATAGCTTACTTTTCAACTAGCTGCAAGGATGATTAAGCAGGTTACTAACAGTTTCTAATCCATCCATAGGCATTCTTTCAAAGATGGTGGAGACGACAGAATGAAGCAGTCCAAGCAATAGTGAAGAAGCTGGTTGATTCTGGACAGTTGGAGTTCATGTGCGTAATTTGTTCAGTTTCTAAGTTTATCTCAAAATGATGATACTGTCCATGGAACAAGTTTTTGTTAATGTTTTATTTGATGCAGAAATGGTGGATGGTGTATGCATGACGAAGCTACTGTCCATTACATCGATATGATTGATCAGACAACCCTTGGTCATCGCATGATTAAAAAGCAATTTAACAAGGTCCCTCGAATAGGATGGCAGATCGATCCTTTTGGACATTCTTCTGTACAAGCTTACTTACTCGGGGCAGAAGTAATGAATCTCGCTCCCTCCCTCCTCCCTTCACATGTACCCACACACACGCACACACTAACTATCATGCTAATAACACAACTGTTTCCAACAATTTCATTTGAAAAATATTTAAGCATGCACCTGTGATGGCATAACTGAATAATGCTGTAAAAGTTTCCCATGTCTTGTACTAAAACAACTATACTCTTCTTCTAGTTGGATTAAACGTCTGTACATTAAATCTGATATGGCCATGATGAGATTTATCATTTATATCCAAGTTTACCGTGTTACAGTCTGAAACTAACCCATGATCGACGATGCAGTACTGTTTCTATACTGCCTGATACAACTGTAATTTAGTCACAGTTGTACCAGTACCATCACATTGAATGTATCTAATAATCTTTTTACTTTTAATAGATATTGTTTGTATTATATGATCAGTACAATCCATACTAAAACAACCACTTTACATTAGGTTATGGACCAAACATGTGCACTTTAGTATTAATAAATAACCGCTGTATAGAGTTTTTTCTTCTGCAGTACACAGGTAATACTCTCCATCCCACCTTTGATTCCATCAACATCCTCTTCGAGGCCATGTTGAAAGACCGATCTTTACTAACAAAATTGTCATTCCTGGAATTGATTTAGAATATAGGATAAGATTGGCTACTGCCACTTCATAAACAATCAAATATTGTATTTTGTGATATCATATTGTAGTCGAACGCTCATTCTTTGTTTTTGAAACTGTAGCTTGGTTTCGATTCGGTACATTTTGCGAGGATTGATTATCAGGACAGGAAAAAACGATGGGCTGACAAATCACTTGAAGTTGTATGGCGGGGTTCGAAAACTTTCGGTGCCTCCGCACAGGCGAGAAATTAAATACCTACTTCACTTTCTCATTTGTTTCTAGTATTATCTTGTTTGTTTAAATGCTTAATTGAAAATTCCAGATTTTTGCAAGTGCCTTTCCCGTCCATTATAGCCCCCCTTCTGGATTTCATTTTGAAGTCAATGACGGAGACACACCTGTTCAGGTACAAACTTTAGAAATAAAGAGCTTGCTATATCAGCATACATACACTTTTTATTTTTATGAATTTATACAGGATGATCCTCTGCTTTATGACTATAACGTTGAGCAACGTGTAAAGGATTTTATTGATGCTGCTATGACGCAAGTAAGTGTGTTTTTAGAAAATTTGGTAACCATCTAAATCCCTATATGTGAAATCTCAGGGCACATATTAATCATTGAATTTATCTAAATGGCATCTTCACAAATTGCATGTATCTGTGTATGCTGGCTGGAACTAAATCTCAGGCAAATTTGACGCGCACAAATCATATAATGTGGACTATGGGTGATGATTTCATGTACCAGTATGCAGAATCCTGGTTCCAGCAGATGGACAAGCTTATCAATTATGTAAACAAGGTACCGTTATCTTGATAATATTGTTTTACCTAGTATAAAATTTCAAAAAAAAAAAATTGTTTGAAAACTTTAATTCTCTGGTTACATTTTAGCAGATTACTGAGCCTGAAGTCCTGTTCATTGTTGCATGTTAGTGCTAAAGAGCATGTATATTGGATGTATATTGGGAGAAATGGAATGCAAAAGATTAATTGAATTTTTTACTGTGCGTATACTCTTTATGTATCAGTAAATATTGCTAGACAACCTAAAAATATTGCTTAAAGGTTATACCGATACCACCATTTTTTTATTTTCCCCTTGGCTATGTTGTACTTCGATACCTTTTCCTTTTTTCGTTTTCTGGACATTTTTAGATAGTTTTTATACTAGTCAGAACAGAAAAATAAATGACGATTAAACATTTCAACGTGTTTATAATGATTTTGGACATGTGTATACACCTTCCTGTAAAAGACCAGCTTAATACAAGATTAATTTATGGTTTTGCTCTCGACCATCCACTGACATGGAATTATTTGCAGGATGGTCATGTTCATGCTCTATATTCTACTCCATCCATTTACATTGATGCAAAAAATGCTGCAAATGAATCCTGGCCTCTGAAGGAAGATGATTATTTTCCGTGAGTGGTTCTTGATTAACCAAGTAAAAGCAATATTGGTCACCGAGCAGATGGTTTTTCCAGCCATAGTTCATATTTTTCACTATTTTTGAGTTCTTGCTTATTTATGGTACAGATATGCTGATTCTGGGTATTCCTATTGGACTGGGTATTTCACTAGCCGTCCCACATTTAAGCGATATGTTCGTGCACTTAGTGGATATTATCTGGTAAGATGTCAAGCTTAACATGCATAGTTTTGGAAATTTAAGTTTAGGTACTTATTATGACAAACAATACTAGAGGCTCATTGAAATTTATTGTACCCTAAATAGTTAGCACGGCAGCTTGAATTTTTGGTTGGGAAGACATCCTTTGTTCCATTCACCTCTAGCTTAGAAGATGCAATGGGAATTGCTCAACATCATGATGCTGTCTCTGGTACGGCAAAACAACATACGACAGATGACTATTCAAAGCGCCTAGCATTTGGAGCATCTCAGGTTTGCAGCTTACTGATAAATACCAAACTTTGATTTCTCAATCTGTTAGCTTCTTTTGGTTTAAATCTTCATTAAAGCACTTTTAAGGTCGTGATATTTAAAAGGCTAATATTACATCATCCATTGAACTATGATGTTTTATAGGTAGAAACGGGTATCAATTTTGCTCTTTCTTGCTTAACGAGCTCAAGCCAACACTGTGCATCTCCAGCTGTAAATTTTAACCAGGTAAATAGATAGAGAGTTTTCTTATATGGATTAGACTTGTTATGTCTTGTTACTAATCACATCCATTTGAGGCCCACAGACAGTATGTAAACTTCTGGGCAGTACATTGTTGCTTTCATAATTTATTTCATATTACTTACATTCAGTTGGTAGTCAAATAAAAATCAGGGCAGTAGCTATTATTCTCTATTTGGTTGAAATGCTGATTCTTGTTATAGATTCATTATATAGTTGAACCGATCAGTTAAATTAAAAAGTTGTCTCCCATGTTGATAATATGTTTACCGTGTATGTATGCCAACATATTGTAGTCAGCAATCTTCCCCTCTGGAATCAAGTATCTGAATCATGTGTCCTTGCATTGCCTCTCTCATAGGATCCACCTGAGCTGGTTTGCTTCCTGAACTTCATGTTTCCTATTCACTTTATGATAAATCCAAAGTCACAATATTATCCCTGCTACTTTGAGTCTTTGCATCAAATCCGAGAGTCTTCACTACCACATACCTCCATCCTTGCACGACAGAATTACCTAAGCTACAGTATATATATTATCCCTTCATATATTGCAATAGATTCTCTCTATTTCATCAGTGACTTCCCTTGCCAGTTTCCCTTAACATTGAATAGAATCCCAACCAATACAGTAAAGTTAGTGATTTGCATAAAGGATAAAAGGTGATATATTTGGACCTTGAAATGTGTCAAATGAATTTTTCCAGTCTGTTCTTATACTTGATATAAATTTCTGATGCGTTTTCTTGTCATTTGTAGTGCAATTTACTCAATATAAGCTACTGTCCCGCAACCGAAGCAGTTCCAGAAGGAAAAAGCTTAGTAAGTTTCTGTTCTTGTGCATTAAGGGTTGCACAACATGGAAGATTATTTTTATTTTTAACTGTAGGAGATCATTGACTTCTATCCAACCTGAACAGGTAGTGGTGGCATACAATTCTCTTGGTTGGAACCGGACAGATTATATCAGGATACCGGTGAGTTTATTGTTTTTTAATTCTGACAGGTTTCTGATTTTTGAGCTGAACTATTCTTGAAATTGTTACCTATTATCCTCAAGGTATTTAATGCTACCTAAGTAATGGTGAACTGTGTCTTGCTTGGAGCCTTTGCCCGTGGAAATTGTAACATACTACAACCTGTCAGCAGTCAACGCAATTTTTTACACATTTGTAGAGAACTTTGTTAACGATTTTCTTGAATTCTATACTCAGTGTTCTGCTGGACTTTATGGTTCAAATTTCAAGAGAGATTTTGATATCTGTAATTATGCTTCCTTTTATATTCCTAATGGTGTTGGCAGACAGTATCAGTCTTCTTTTAGCTTCTATCCTATATTCTTTTTACATGTTTTGTGAAGTCTGGTTTTCAGTTTGGGAGGACAACCTTCCTGGTCAAACTACTGTATCTCTGCTGAATCTTGGAAGATAATAAATAAAGACTGTAACTTCTTCTTAACCTGGACTGCTAGTCATATAGTTTCCTTTATCCATTTCTATTCTTAATCTTACACTGCTGATTCTATGAACTACTATATCTCTGCTTAATCTAACATAAATTTATGTACAGAAAAAATAAGGGGAATCATGCAAAATAGGTTTACACTAGTTATTTGTTAACCTAATTTCTTGTCAATAGGTTAATGATGGCCAACTTGCTGTACGAGATTCTAATGGAAATGTCATTGAGGCACAATTCATCGAGATGGACAATAGTACTAGCCAATTGAGAGATGTATATGTCAAGGCTTATCTCGGAGTATCATCAAAAGAAGCACCAAAATATTGGCTTGTTTTTCCAGTTTCCTTACCACCTTTGGGATGGAGTACATACTTCATATCAAAAACAGGTGGGGAAGGTGGATTTCTACCTTTTAGTTTAAGAATTATGTGAACCAATTCTTTTCAGTGAAAATGCTATTATTAATTTTCTTAGTGTATATGTTCAAATGCTTTGGAGCGTGTTTAATCTTTTTTGTCATGTTCTTATGGAATGAAGCAACAACAACCAGAAATGCGCATACTTTGGCTGCAACAGCACCAGCTAATGATACTGTTGAGGTTGGTCAAGGACCTTTCAAAATGTACTTTTCATCTGCATCTGGACAACTTGAAAGAATAGTCAACTATAGAACAGGGGTAAGTTGTTCATTCTGTTCTTAAATTCTATATGCCCACTGCGTGACATTTCCTTGGTAGTTCATGAGTCGAAATAGCTATCCCACTACGGTTTCACAATTCCTTAGTTGTTAGTTAGCTGAAATAACTGTTACGTCTCATGGAGTGGCTATCGTCTTATCTAAGTTCAGCCTTTTATTTCACCATTGGCTTGTGTCTGCCATTTATCCACTTGCATCCAGCCACAGTATTTATTTTCTCACTTATAAAGGTACACCCATGTTGGACCCATCCCTCCCCTTAATATATGGGTTGGTCTCTTCCCACATTGTGTTGATTGCATTCACAATTCTCGTGCCCATCCATCTCTATCATTATGCTAGTATCTAGCCACAACAATTTGGAATGTGATTGATGTCTACTCCTGTTCTTATTTACAACTTGAACTTCGGTTTCTATCCTCTTCTATTCTTACCTTGTACAAAAAATTATCAGTAGAATCTGATCTCTTTGTGGATTTAACAATTCCATATAAATGTGAATATATGGAATTTTTTATGTTTTTTTGTGGTTAGGGTTTCATACTACGTCAAGATATGCTGATGTACTTCCTTTATTGCTCAGTTTCATTGTCCCATACATAGGTGAGGTATCAAGATAGCTGGCTCCACAGCTTTCTTGGACAGTGGTATTTTAGGGACCTAGGGTTGGAATCATTCTGTTCCTTAGACTTAACCTGGATCTGTGTCCACTTGACATTTGTGAACAATGATCATGCCTTATTAGGAAGTGGCCAGCTATGAAATCTTAAGTAGCATTGACATAGTTAAGTATCACGCCGATCCTAATTAATTACCCATGTTATAATCTGTGGATGTGCCATGTCCATGTGTCTTGGAAATAGATTTTCAAGTGTTTGATCTGTGTAACTACATCAAAACAAAATATTTCTTTCCATACTATATATAATCACTATTCTGATGGATGCACTTGCTTCTTTTATACCAGATTTTGTCCTCTTTGGGCTCATATACTGCTTATAGTTTGCTATAAAGTTGACAGTAACTAATTTTGCTTTATGCTTCAGTCAACTCATTTCTGGTCTGATGGTTTTATTATTTATGTTTTGGTTTATAAAGATGGCAAAACTTCAATCTCTTATTTAGGCACTGTTTCTCACAGTAGTATACTATATTCCAGGTTGATATACCTACACAGCAAAGTTATCTCTGGTATGGGGCAAGTACCGGAGATGATGCAGATTCGCAGGTATTTAACTGAGTTTTTGGAACCATAACTGCTTACAAATTTCTGGTTGTTATATAATCATTGGCTAATTGCTTGCATCGTCTGTTTTTCAAAGGCATCTGGTGCATATATTTTCCGGCCAGATGGGGCTCCTCCTACAATTGTTTCTAGATCGGTAATTCATTATGCTATACTTCTTGCTCTGACAATTTCTTGAATTAATCAGTAGGGCTGCTATTAACGAAATTGACCTCAAATATAATTAAGAAATATTTTCTGTAATTCTGTGTTACTGTAGGTACCTTTAAAGATCATAAGGGGGGCACTGGTTGATGAAGTACACCAACAATTTAGCTCATGGATATATCAGGTAAAGATTTCTGTCAAGATAATAACATTGAATGTAGTTAACTGTTCCTGGAGATAACACAGATACTACTGATAGTTTGAATGCGTAAAACTTATGGAGGTTTTTTAATCTATTTCCTTCTGATAATAGTGTGCAAGTTTTTGCTGTTCCCTATAATGATGGTGGCCAAATATATACAATTTAACCCAACTTTTATTCCAAAGTATATGATAAATTAGGTATCATGTATGATTAGTAGCATAAATATTGCAAGTCTCAACTATGTATTTGCATGCTTAATCTCTTTCCCCTCCTCGTAGTTTCTTTTTTTTTTCCATTGACTGCCCTTGGTTCTAACTACAGTTTGCTTATTTTAGGTGACTAGACTGTACAAGGACAAGGAGCATGCTGAAATTGAATATACTGTGAGTATAGTGTACATATATTTTTATTATAAAAAACTTGCCATCTTGTCCAAATTAATTTTAGTCCCTAGTGTAATCTCAGGACACTCGACATTAAGCTCACTAAAAATATTTATACTTTTGTATGAAGATTGGTCCTCTCCCAACTGATGATGGTGTAGGGAAAGAGGTTATTACAAGGTTGACAGCAAATATGGTGACAAATAAGACATTTTATACAGACTCTAATGGGAGAGATTTTCTAAAACGGGTACTGCTCATGAATTCTTCTTTCTTAGAAGTTTTATATAATTGCATTTGTTACTGCTTTCTTCTATTTCAGTTTACCATATTTTTTTCCTGTTATTTTCATAACAGAACTGCATTTACTTTGGAGTTATTACTTAAAGCGTTAATTTCGATTAGGATACCTGTTTGAATCATGTTTTCGGCATGCTCTCAGTCTCAGAACAATATTTATTTAGTGCGTGTCAACATCCAAACCTGACTTAAACCGGCTGTTCAAGTATATAGTTGTATGCCTTTACCCCAGTAGTCAAAGAACGGTAGATGATCCACCATTTTAGCCTAAATTTTGAAGAAGAGCATATATTCTGCATTTAGAAGTTAATAATGAATTTACAAGCCAAAATATAGAATGAATTTACAAGACAAAATATAGAAGGAAGAGATCTGCGGTCTCAGAGGATAGATGTCCCATTCAACTCACATTCTTGGATTACAGGTAATTAACGGCTATATAGTTTTTGAGATACAGCTTGAATCCTTGATCGGTGATCTCTAATGACATGCTTGAATCTATAAATTGTATTAAATCTTTGGGGATGGTATACAAGTATACAAAAGAAAGATATTTAATTATAAGTTCTATTAATGGAAATCTCATGCTCTAAATGGTTAAAATATGTTATTTCACTTTCAATGTAGAAGATTACTTTTCGCCAATAACAATCTTCTGTATAAACTGTAAACGTCTCAAGTCTGTATCAGTGTTGGGGAAAAAATAATTCTATTACCATGTTATATAAATCTGTGTTGGAAGAATGTACACTTAGGATATGCTGTAACTGTAAGTATCCACAACCCATTGATGCAGTGTCTTGTTGATTCGTTGTGTGGTGATTTTTCCCATTTGTTTTTGTTTTTCTGTTTGCAACATTTCTACCATACTGCAATATAATGTGGCGAGCTTTTTCTTTTTTTTCTTTTTGCTTTTGGAGTTTTCTTTTTCTAAATGCTTCGAAGATCATGCTATGTTTGCAGTATAAATTTATTTAAATAATTTCTGTCATCACATTAGAGACCTGCAAGTGCTGAGTTACTTCCTGGTTTATTAAATAATGAAGCGGGGAGTCCCATATAGGCCACACCTTATAATTCAAAATATTACATATGTTTTCAATTCCTTCCTATCACAATGGCATAATAATTGTGATCTGAAACTTTATTAATGTTTATACTCATTACATTTTGTTTTGTTATTTCATTTGTTTTCTGATTGAGATTGTGTTTTAGATTCGTGATTATCGGGAAGATTGGGATCTTCAAGTGACACAACCTGTTGCTGGAAACTATTATCCTGTAAGCATTCTACCATTTCCTGAATCTTGCTTTATATAGCTCCATGGATATCAGAATTTGTTACTTTCTGTGGTAAACTATCAATAAAGTGATCTTGATCAATAAAAACTACCTGAAAGTTAGTTTGCTTCATTGGAAGAAGTTAAGAAAAAATAACTTAATATAAAGTAGCGGGAAGTGGCAATTGAAAATTCTCAACCAGTTCTAAAACGATAAGTAAGCAAGAAAAATAACACAATGGGACTAACTTTAGCCCTGAAAATGTAACATTAATGCTCAAAATAGAGCGAAGAAATCAAATATTGAAACCCAGATTCAGCATTCTATGTATTCCGGACATGGTTTGAAATCTCGGCCGATTCCGATCCGAGATGGCCGATTCAAGTTTTGAGACTGGTACCAAGTAATATTGGGTTTAGTGGTTTACCATTTGATTGGTGGGGTTTTAGTATCAAGGTTATTAATGGTTAGTGTGTTTATTAATGGGCTAATGGGTTGATTAATGGCTTAATGAATTTATTATAGATTGTTGGGTTATTAGGGTCGATTTGACACCATTACTATACACACCATAATAACAAAAGTGTTTACCAAATTTTACTTCATGTGCTTATTAAAAAAGCAGTTCCTAGTTATATTTCAAAAACTATACCCGTTATTCTTGATTCGAGACAGTCGATATGACCAAGAATGCCAATTCCGATCCTAAAAGTGACCGTCCGAAACTGGTCCCGATACCTGAAGAGTATTTTTTGTCATCCTATTAAGATAGGAATGTGCGCGCTTGTCAGACGTATACAGATTCCTCCTGTTTAGGGTAGGCTGGGATTTATTGATTGTGGGAATCCGAATCTCTGGCAGCCGCAGACTAAGCTGCTGTTAATTACCTCTCGCCTTTAAAGCGAACGAACCTCCGATTGACGGGTCAGACTGACCATGCGAACTCAATGTGCAGTGTGTGTATGCTGTGTTTGAAGGTGTTTTGGACGTATCGGAGGTCTCGCAGAGTTTACAGGGGTCTCGCTATCCGGATAGCGGGTTAGGGGTCAAGGGGCGAGCAATCCCCTTACAGGATACGGGGTAGCGCCCTGTTAGAATTTTTTCTAACGAGGAAGTATTTTTAGTATGGAACGTTTGAAAAAAGGAAGGGTGAGGAAAGTCTTATGAGATGACATATGGCGCCAGCGGGTCATGCATCCGGCGCGCAGACGCCGGACACCAGTGGGTCATGCGTCTGGTGCGCAGGCGCTAGGCACCAGCAGAAAAAAGGGCTTAGCCCCTGATCTGGGAGTTAAACTCCTAAGAGACTTTGGAGTTAAAATCTTAAGAAAAGGAGAATCTTTATTTGGAGTTATACTTCTAAAAGATCTGGATTTGAAGTTAAACTCTTTTGAGGATTTGGATCTTGGATTTGGGAGTTGAGCTCCTCAAAAATTGATTTGGAGTTAAACTCCCAAAGAGTTTAGATTTTGGATGGTGAAAAGATGTCCCTTTTATTTCTCTTCAAGCCTTTGACATCTCTAAAATGGGTTCTTTTGCGATGGGTTCTTTCTTCGTCCTATCTTTTTATTGGATCTTGGAGAAAAGAGACGGTGAGATTAAAAAATATCCTTTTTAGGGATTTCATGGGAGATCTGAGCTCCCCTTCAAGTGTTTTATGGTGAAAAACTATTTCTTTAGGGAAAAGAAAAGTTAAACTCTTGATTTAATTCAAAAAAAGAGAAGAACGTTTAAAACCTTGAGGAAGGAGAAAAAGACACAGAACCTTAGAAATTTTGAGACAATGAAAGTTATTGATTTTCTCATCATATTTGCCTTTTATAGACTACACAGTTTATATATAGCCTCTTGGGCCTTTCCAAATGGCACATGTGCCTCTTCATGCCTCATGTGATTGTTTCTTTTTACACATAAGCCATGGAGTTTACAAAATTTTGGCTTTTTGCCCATTTTTCATACATTTATTTCAAAAAAAATACATTAAACTAAGTTATGGATTCATTCTTTTTGTCATGAGGCCGGTCCCTTCCATGCTTGGTCTTGATATGGGTTTGGACTTACTTGGCTTGGGATTGGGCCTGCTTGTTTGGGCTCGGACCCACTTGACTTGAGGCCAATTTTGATTTTGACTTGGTCAACCGGAGTATAATTTTTGACCCTAACAATACCAAAATTTTAAACCTTGAATTTCCAATATCCATATATGGGCCATGAGTTATGATTCACCATACATCGCATACAAGGTACTAAAACAAACTTGCTCAAATAAATCTAGGGAGATGTATATCACTAACCGAATAATACACTAATATGACTTCGAATTTAATTTCCATTCGGTATTATTTAGTTGATATTTTTCTGATCCAAGCTTGGTTCATCTTTTGAAATCGGTCATCTTAATTAAATTGAATTAATTTGTTTTTCTATGGTAAGAAAACTAAAACTCTTTTTGACAAACAATCTAATATATTAGTTCAACGAAATAAGTTTAAAACAAAATTGTCAGGTCTTAAACATACTGCTTCCTTGTTAATAGACATTTGGCACTTCTTTTTGAAAGATAGCAAAGTACATCCCTCAATTGTTATTTTTAGATAACCGCAGAGACATTGTTGCCTGCCGACCAAGGTAAGAATTAACTTCCGCTGGCATTAACATTCTTAAGAAAATGTGTAACTTATTTAAAAATCCATTATCTTCCTTCGCATGCTAATGCTTAAATTACACATCATATTTGTTATAAAAAGTAACAAATCAGCTATGTTGTTCCTCGCCAAGATATGTAAGTTAAAAACTAGAAGAAAAAAATTCCCGTTCCTTCCACTTCTTCTTCTTCTTTGAGAAAAAGAGCCGAGTTCAAAGATACTGTCTCATAACAAATTTAAGAATCATATTAATCTTTCTGATGGGTAAGGCAAGTTAATTATACCATCGAATGCACCGATAACAACACTAAGGAATGGCTCAAATAGCCGACACTGAGTTGAGTTATTAACTGAGTTTTACTGGTTACTATTCAGCTCAATCTTGGAATATATATAACTGATGGGAAGTCTGAGCTTTCGGTCCTTATAGATCACGCCGTCGGAGGTTCTAGCATTCAAGATGGGGCAATGGAAATCATGCTTCATAGGTTTTATATCCTTCTATTCTTTGTTTATTTTTGTCGTTCTTCTCATGCATTCTTTCTATTTATTCTTTCCATATCTGGATTTCATTTTTAACTGAAATTATTTTCACTTTAAGGCGCCTGCTCGTTGATGATGGTAGAGGTGTAGGAGAAGCGCTTGATGAGGAAGTTTGCATAGATGATGGTAAATGCGACGGGCTCAAGGTATGCAAGCCTTATCATAACAAATTTATTTTGAGTTCATTTCCAATTTTCTTCATATCATGTATAAATATTTAGGTTTGCATCTTACATCTATCTTATCCTTCCCATGACCACATTTTTGTTGAAATGTGCGGTTTCAATCAAAGTGTCATCAAGAAAATTTACTGTCAACTCTCTATAACAAATAACAAGGTGAGCTAAAGCAGTTATCTCTGGTCAAATGATGAAAGAAGATAAGTTCACGTTGTAAGTTAAGAAACTATGAGAAAATGCATCTTTTCATATGATAGATTATTGAATAAAAAAAATTAAAGCTTATTTACCAAAAACTTCCAGCAGGTTTGGGCCAAAATCACAAAACTATCAATACTTTTAAAATTATCAAGAAACTACGAAGCTTAACGGTGTCACGTCAACACCATCTGTGTCAGGTCACTGCCACGTCATTTAAGTTGTCGCATCAGTAAACATTTTTTAAAACCCCCTCAAAATACCCATATTCTAACCCCAACCCTAATTTCAAAAAATTAAAAAATGAAAATAAAGAACAAAACTCTAACCCTCATCCTCCTCCATCCTCTACCATCTCCGGCGACGACCCCACGACCGAATCCGGCCTGCCCCCTACAACCACCACCATCTTCTTCATCATCTCCATCACCATCTTTCATCATCATCGTCTTCTTCATCATCTCCTTCACCATCGCCTCCTTTATGACAACCTTCATCATCGCCGCCACAGCCTGCGGTTCCCCACCCCCGGACCTTGACCCCACCCCCTGACCTTGATCCCAACCTTTGCCTGACCTCGACCCCCTGACCCCTACCTCCCCATCCGCCCCTTGCCCCCTTCCCCGACCTCCCCCTCACCCCCAATGGCCCCTCCCTCCCCTCCCCTGACCTCCATCACCATCAACTCCATTATCAATCCAATATCAACCCATCATCTTCCTCCTTTCATTTCCTTTTCCGGTGTCTTCTCTCGCTGCCGGCGATGTCCCATTCCAGCTCCTCCCTCGACCCCCCTTCCCAAAAAATTAATTATTTAATTAATATTTAATAATTATTAAAATTATTTAAATGTAATTTATAATTAATTAATTATATTATGAAAGGGCAAAATGGTCATTTGACATGAACACTAACGCTGACCGTTAAGTCATGGCAGTTTCTTGATAATTTGGAGGGAAAGGCTTCTGGTATGCAGATGTGGTTCTCGTAGAAAAAGCACTACATGTTTCCCTTTGTGATAATTTGATACACCGAATAGCATGCAGAAACTTCTTTCTGTATAATTCTAGGCTCTCACTGTGATTCAAACTTAAACCAAATGAATATAAATACAAAATATTGATTTTGAGCATACGATCAGATTATTCAGGCCCTTATCCCTTTGTTATGCCCCTTAGGTCCTTATTATATGGACCTAACCTGTATCTTCCCCTGGAAACTTATTAGAAGTTGGAATAACTTTTTAAGCATACATACATTGATCAGACATTAAACCAGCATTTGGACAGCTACTTCATATCATCATTAATTTATGGTTTGCTTTGGTTGACCACAAACCTGATTATTCTACTCTATTAAATACACTCTAATGCATAGCTACGATCTATTGGGCAAGACCTGAGTTTCTTTTCATTTGAAGGACTACCTTTGTGTCATGTGAATATAACCATTCACGTAGACAATCAGCTTATCTTCTAGTATGTGGGTGCGTATAAGAATATTGTTAACTCTACAAGAAAATTCTTCTTTTCATTGATGTCATTATCATTAATTCTCAAGGCTAGGGCAAACTACTACATTAGCGCCCACAAATTAGGAAACGGGGCACAATGGCGTCGGACAAATGGTCAACAGATTTACTCACCTCTTCTTTTGGCATTCGCACATGAGGTATAGCATACTTTTGATAATGCAATGCTCCAAGTATTTTCTCTTTTAGTCTATCTTAACTTATTTGTTGATTTGTAGGCCGAGGATACTTGGAAAGCTTCTCATATCACACAAAAGACTTCAATGGACCCTAGTTATTGTTTACCTCCTAATGTTGCACTTATAACACTTCAGGTAAATAACATAAGTTTTGATAAACTTTTGGTGTTCGTCAATGAATTACTTATACAATGTTAATGATTTATCAGGACCTAGATGATGGAACTGTACTCCTTCGATTGGCTCATCTATATGAGGTATGACCAAAAAGATTAAAAGAACATTTTGTGGATTCATATATGCTCCCTGTGTTGAACACCTTCAATGCATAATTGCTCAGGTTGGCGAGGATGGGCAGCTCTCAACACTGGCCAAAGTTGACTTGAGAAAGATATTTGGTTCGAAAATGGTACTATTCTTCATTCTTAATGTTATAGTTTTCCGTTGAGCCAACACATTACTTCAGATTGAGAAACTTTAAAACTTGAATATTTGTAGTTACTTGATGCAGAAGTCGAATAAGAAGTAAAAACTTATCTAAAAAAATAAGAAGAAGAATTCAAGCACAAAAATATTAAAGAAATTTATAGGTCCTTTTTTCCTATTGATTATAGTATATTTAACTAAATACCATATATCTCATTGTTTTCACTGAAGTTCCTTATCTTTTTATTACAATACCGTTAAAGTGCTACATTTAAGGATATTTTTTATAGTTAAAAGGCTCCTTTATAGCCAAAGTTTAAAGGAGTTTTACCTTAACAGTAAACTTTAAGGTCGGTTAACGGCAATAATTGAGATCATCTTATTACAATTTACCCTTGTTTATTTGAATGAATTAAGGTAGGTAGATAATTGCCATCCTATAAATCTATGATCCTGCAATCACTCCATCATTATGAATAGCTTCACTAACCTTAAAACGTACCCAGCAATAACTTTGGTCGTCTAGCATGCTTATAGAAGGCGTTTAGAATATTTATGAACAGACATGTTATTTTTCCCTTCTTTTTTTTTCTTTTCTTTTTCTGTCTAAAAGGGTACTATTATCCTTGCAGATTAAAGATTTGAGAGAGACAAGCCTATCGGCAAATCAAGACAAGTCAGGGATGAAGAAGATGAGTTGGAGAGTGGAAGGGGATATCAGAAATATTCCTGCCCCGGTTAGGGGTGGCCCCGTCAGCAATGACACTCTTATTGTCGAGTTGGGACCGATGGAAATTCGTACTTTTCTATTGAGGTTTTAATTCTTGCATGATAAACAAATGTTTTATTACATCATGTAACCTTACCGGGGGTTGCGAGCTTATCATTTGCCATTAATAATAGTAAGTCCACAAATGGAATATGTATGTTTAAGTACGACATTTCTGTAAATGAGGAAGAATCTTGGATTGGTGATAGACAAAACTAGTATGTGAGAGGAATGTTTGGTGAATTTTCTCTCCAAGGATGATGGCTAGCAACTGAAGTTGGCTTATTTCCTGTAAACACCCTTGTGCTTTGGGTTAATCCCTACAAATCTACCAATACAAATTCCGTTACACTACCCTATTTGTCCTGATTCTCACATATTACCAACTTTCTGACTATATCGAAGCCGTATTACATTATTAGATACACATATATTAAACATTATTAGTGAGATGAAAATAAGTAGACAATTAAAGTTCTGCTATAACAAATTTGTTCCAACAAATTGGAAAAAGGTAGAAGGTGCGCTTTATATAATAGATTCCTGTTCATTTTGTCAATTAGAATTCAGCGTAAGGGAACCACCGACTTCAGAACATGCATGTGATGTTGGTGGGAGTTTGAATATCAGTGTTTGAATTTTCAAAATAAGAGCTTTTGAAATTTATGAAGTAATATGAAAGCTAATTAAGTGTGCACAATTTTATTATTTGTGACAATTATATAAGGTTCTTCTACAACTTAAAATATGCTTCAAAGGTTGGTGAAGATTACATAATCAAACTTTTGATTTTGGAAGAATGAGGACTTTATGCTCATTGAAAGTCAATCCAAAACTGCTCAGTTAATCTTGCTTACTCTTGTAACAAAAGAAGCCTTCTATTTTCTGCTTCTCCAAGGTTTTAGCTAACTTGATTGATTGGTTTTCCTTCGGTGTTTTGGGAGTTTACCCAACATTTTCAACTAAACACATTAAAACTTTATATATTAAAAAGGAAAACCACAAATCTGAGAATGGAATGTGTATATTTGAGATTTTTTTTCCATGCATCAAGACTTTGCTCAACCAAAGATAGAAGAATTATTTTTACTAATATTAAATATTAAACACATGATAAACAATTAATAAAAATAATCAGAAAAGACTTGTATTCTACTATCTCTCCCTCCAAAGATTAAATATGAAGATCCAATCAGAATTTTTTTTTACTTCGCATCCAAAGCAAAGGCCACCCTCACTCTTAACACACTCCTCAGGCTGCTGCTTTGGCTTTGGAGGGCTTATGCAGAGCTCCAAATTCAAACCCAAGCGCCCATCGTTGCTGCTGCTGCTCTTCTCTTCTCGCTTGTTAAATGAGACCGTGACATCGGTGATCGGAGAGTGAAGCGGTTGATGTGTAGTCGGATCTATTCCTTTCCTCAGCAGTTTTCTTTTGATATGTGTGCTCCAGTAGTTCTTTACGTCGTTGTCTGTTTTTTCTGCCGTGACCATCTGAAACAGTTTATAAAAATTACCACTTAGCTATTTGTTCTCTGTATCAAAACAAAGTACAAATATAACCCCTTTTTTCCGAAACTAAAAAGAATACACAACCTAAATGGCAAGAATTAATCGTCCATCAGTCGTGAAAAGCTATATCGTTCGCCTCTATTTCAACTGACATTTTTTTATTTCTATTTGGGTAGCATTTTGACGCTGAAATATATAAATTAATACTAAGATCACCGAGTACTGTTTTAATTTGCATTTTTTAATTTCCATATTAATATTGTTATACGAAGGCCAGTGTTTTGAAACTGAAAAAAGTTAGCATATGAAAATAGAGTACTGTGATATTCTCTCATGTACAGGCAGGCAAAAGTGCCAAAAAAAAGATGTTCAAAAAATTTAAACACTTGTTGCCTAATAAGCTATGGAGCTAGCTTGATAATGAGCTCATCTTCTTCCTCGGTGAAGTTTCCACGTTTGAGATCCGGCCTCAAGTAATTAATCCAATGAAGCCGACAACTCTTGCCACATCTTAGCAAGCCAGCAGCCTTGGGCAGAGATCTCCAGCAACCTTCACCATGGATCCTTATGTACTCAACGAGGCGCTCGTCTTCTTCTTTGGTCCATGCTCCTTAATTTGTTGGTGTGTGATTTCTCACAACAAGGAGATCTACCCATGATTAACTTATTAGCTAGCTTATATGGTAGTGTTTTTGGTACTCTTTTTCTTTGAGTAGTACGACAAAACGGCTCTCCCGTCGCGCTTCCGCTGAAACAAAACAGGTGCTCAAAATTGCTGGTAAACCCTGCAGCCAAGCTAGAGCTTGCCGAGCTAACGCTGCCTCCTATTTCTTCGCTAACAACTATGGGTTTTGGCTTAGTCGAGCAAAACTCCCTCACAGCCAAAGAGAGACTAGGTTGGGGGAGTTCAGTGAGCAAGGAGTGAGTTGGCGAGGGAAGGTATAATTGTGAGAGAGGGAGTTGCTTGGGGTTGGTACTTGGTAGGCCTCCTTTAATTTTTCGTCACTTAAGTTAAACTTTCATCATGTTGTTTGCGTTTTTTATATTGTGAATTAGTTATGTTTCTTTTCGAGGTTAGGAGAGCTTGGATACATATATATTATGTATGTATCTATGTTTGTATGTACACATATATGTGTATGTATAAATGTGCATATATATATGTGTATGTATCTATGTTTGCGTGCGTGCTCGCGCCCATGTAGATTTTTAGTTTTGCACAAGCAACTGGCAATGGCTAACAAATGGAATTCATGGACTACATGCTTTTTTTATTAAGCTTCCTAGCTCTGTTTTATTAAGCATTAATTTGAAAAAGTTGATTTTTTGGCGTGTCCAGCTTTCTTTTCCCTGCGCAATTTACGTGAGCAGTCTCTTATAAGTTTTGGCACTTAATTATAAGTTGATGTCTCTTTCCTTATCGCTCATCTCCTTCATAAAACGCATGCAAGGCGCAATCCATGTTCCCAACTTTACACAATCCACATAAATATATATATGTATAGTATAAACATGCGATGCTCCGTTTATGCAGCACATGAAAATTTTGGAAACTCTCCCTTTTTCAGTATTATGTAGCACATGAAATCGTCAAAGTTTTAAAAATCTTATTTTTTTTTCGTTTTCTTCAATTTTTTAATATTTTGTATGTTATTATATAGCCAAAAAAAATATTTGCTCAAACAAAATCACAGCACAAAAAAAATCATGAAATTTCAAAAAATTTAGAATTTTCTGTTTGCTTTAGCTTTTCTGTAACAACCCTCTTTGAATGCAATAATTTAAGAGTTTATCAAGATTCTTTTCCCAAAATATTTTGAATTTTTAGTTGGCCGCTAAAATATTTTAATTTAGATTTTTTTTCTCTGTGAACAATTTTGATCTGGAAAATATTCAGTTTTTAGATCATATAAATAATATTCTCTTACTGTCAGCAAAATAATATTTTTCGTATCTGTTTACTGTTAAAATGAGAACGAGAAAATCTGCACCGAATCTCTAAATGCAACCAATTAAAGATATGTATCCTTATAATATATTTATAAAAATATTTTATATATACAATAAAAATCTCTCTCTATCTCTCATTCTCACATCTCTCTCTCCCTCTCTCATACCCGCATCTCTCTCTCTTTCCCCAGCCGCTCGTTCCTCACCCACGAAGCCCTAATCTTAGCCGTCGCCGCGCCGCGCCGTCGCCGCCTTCTTCCCGACCTCGATCTTCTCCCCTCATCCACTTCCTCCTCTCTCTCTTTCACCCCGACTACAACCCGAGCCCAACCTAACAACCCATCACCCCTTCTCCGTCGCCTTCACCCTCGCCCTCGTCTTCATTCCCACCGGCGCCTCCACGGACCACCGATCACTCGATCCCATCGATCGCTCCAGCAACCCCCGCGATCCCTTCCAACAAAACTCCTGCAACCACCAGCTGACCGAACCCTAACCCACAACAGCCACCCTCGTCCACCTCGCCGGAGACTCCCTGACACCAGATCGGCCTCGCTGGAGTTCATCGAAGCAAGTGAACCCTAGCTCGATATCCATTCTCTATAAGTTCTGTAATCCCTGTTTTTTTTCAGAAAAAATATATATATATATAAATATATATGGATAAAAAAATGAAATGATAACAGTGAACTTTGAAAAGTGGAAGATTAGTATTAAAACCCTAAGTTATAATTATGTTTGGTTGTGTGACAATAGTTTTGTAGATACTTATGAGTTAATCGATGAAATTTATCTAGGTGGATCGTATAACTCAGATCCCAAGTCGCACCTTAGCTGAGATCGTGCCTACATTTTTGTACATCTTTTTCCGTGATCGCTATCCTCGGGCAAGTACTCTTGCTCTTTTCATTTTTGTCGATGCAACATCGGCGATTATCTAAATTAGTTCTTAGCCTATACAAGTTTGGATATTAGAAGAAAGATGTTTCTTTCACAGTTTTATCAACTGTCCTTATCGTAACACTTGCTAATATATAATGCTGACTGCTGCTTGCTTTTTCGTTATGTAATGCTATGACATGAATATTATGCACATGAATCCTTTTACATGCTTTATACACATTCGAGACTCATGTTGATTACGTGTATAGAACACCTTGATTTGACATGCTTATTCATGATCTTTATTATTTATTTTCTTAAGTGAAATCATTAATTAGAGTGCTGGACTACATGCCATGACACCACTATTCACCAGTTTTATTTCCATACAATTACCATACTGCAAGTTCCTGTCTTGTCAGCATTCTTAATTAGTGATTTTAATATTTACCATAGCAACTATACATACGTGGGTGTTGGGGTAGTTTGAGTGTACGTTGTACAACAGGATCTCAGGAGTCCCATGCCGGCAGCTCGTACCGGGCTATAGCGGTCACATGATTACAGCTCGTACCGGGCTATAGCGGTCACATGTTTACAGCTCGTACCGGGCTATAGCGGTCTCTTGTTCATTCCACGGTTGGGCCCGTGTTTCCTAGCCCTTGGGGCACCACTCTTGGGTTAGGAATACTCCTGCAGAGGTTGACGCACACACTCAAGCTTACGATAGGATAGTTTACCCTTTAGTGGCCGGTTAGGTTATGACCTGATCCCTTACATACATGTTACATAGTGTTAATGCATTTAATTACTTATATACATGCTTTCTTGTGCACCGGGCTTCACTTTTATATACTCTTGTTTTTATGCTACACACTCTTTATACGTTGAGTACTTGCTGGGATGTTCTGACATCCCTGAGATTTGTCATCTCAGGTTTAGAGTCAGATCTGCAGGCTGAGCAGGATCAGAGCGGCTACCAGGACCTTGCTGAAGATCAGTAATCATAGGTTTATTCTCCTTTACTTTTAGCTTTTAGCTTGTGCGCCCTTATGGGACATTAGGACTTTTGTATCTCTTTCGGATCTTATTTTATTCCGAATCTTTTGTTTTGGATCTTTAATTGCATTAATTATCTAGTGGACCCATTTTTAGGAATTCTTGTGTTTTCATTGCAGTATGATTATTAGTATTATTTCTTTTGCTTTTGGATTTTATATTGACAGGTTAATCTAGACAGCCTTATATGACTATGGAAGGACTTTTCCTTACCGTAGGTAGCATGGCCGGCCTTCGTCGCTTCCCGTATTCCACATTTTTGGGAAGCGGGGCGTGACATTTTCAATATTTTATTTCCTCGTTCTTTGGAAGAACTTCTCCATATCAAAAAGATAAAAAGCTATGTGAAATTTTAAAAAAAAAGGTCGTCAATTGGTATTAAGAAGCAAACAGAATAAAGAAATCTGGTCCGAATGATCAAGACTCTAGATGATTAGCAACCCTTGGCAACCGAGAACATTACAAAAAATTTTAAATCCTTATTTTATTTTATTTTTTAAATTTCTAATATTTTGCACGCTATATAACACACAAAAATCGTGAAATTTTCAAAAATCACAAATTTTTTTGTTTTTCAATATTTTGCTTGTTATAATATACTAAAATCACGAAATCTTCAAAAATATCAATATCAAGAATTTTCAATTTCTTTGGTTTTTCAATTTTTTTTGTTTGCTAACACACAAGAAAATTGCAGAATTTTCAAAAGTCTCAATATTTTCTATTTTCTTCCGTTTATCAATATTTTACATGTTATAGCAGTAGAAAATCACTAACTTTTAAAAAATTCAAAATTTTTTGTTTTCTTCCGTTTTCCAATATTACACATGCAATATAGCATGAGAAAATCGCAAAATTTTCAAAAATAACAAATTCTTCAAAAATCACAAATTATGTGTTGCCTTCGAAACTCTAATAGTTTACGTGCTATATCACATAAAAATAATGAATTTTTCGAAAATATCAAAATTTTATGTTTTCTTTGATTTCTTTATATTCTTATTGAAAATCGCAAAAATTTAAACTCTAATTTTTTTGTTTTTCGATTGTTCAATAATTTTCATGGTATAGCACAAAAAAATCGTGAAAATTTTCAATATTTTGCCAGTAAAACTTATGTAGTGAAGAAAATAAAGAAGCGAGCTGATCAGAAAGTTTACGCTGTATAAACCTCATTGTATGAGATAAAAAAACTAATAAATATTGGATAGGAAGCCAAAAGAAAAAAAACAGAATGTAATAACCGAATTAAATAGGGACTAGATAATAATCTTTCATCTAAAGTTCAAGCGAAATAAAGAAATATTCTAAGAAATATTTTCCGACGGATGTAAAGGACCAATGAGATCAAGGTCGATAACTCTATATTGAGCTAAATTATCAACCACCTAGGCCTTGATTTAATACAGAGTTATGATAAGTTTGGTTTATTTTTAAACGGAGATAGAGAGAACCAAACTTCAAAAATGAAGTTTACAAAACTTTCGTGAGATTGAAATTGAGATAACTATACTCAAGTTTTGGACGGATATAACTGCAATCATCTCAACTCCAAAATGATTGCCAAAAAGAAGTTGAGTTTTGTTCAACTTTATGAACCTGCAGTTTAGAAAATGGGAAATTAGCATTTCACTGAAATGAAGAAACTAAGAATAAAAAACTAAACTCCGTCCCCGAACAAGGAATTAAAAAGGCTTTTAAGCTGTTAAATGATTTGTCCTTAAAAGAGATATCATCCTGTTATAACTTTTGGCATTAAATAACAACCGACAGCTACAAAATGGGAAATTAGCATTTCACTGAAATGAAGAAACTAAGAATAAATCCATTACCAAATTTTGATGGTGTAGATACATTAGAATTATGACCTTTTTCCTTCAGTTTTTTTTTTCCCCCATTTTGACCACTACGTACAGGCATATGCATAATGATCCCAATTACTGAAGATTGTTCTCAACTGTTCGGTGGTACTGACATCTTTCTTCAGAGCATTCAATCGATGAAACACTAAAAATGCATCGCTATGCAAAAGGCCTCACAAATCTGAGGTGCGCAATTAACTGATCATCAATAGATAAGCTTTGTTGTCTGAATTACACAAGACAGCTACTGATAATTTCATTAATACGGATGAGGCTAATCAAGAGCAAATCAAAACAAAAATATACAGTCAACAGCCAGGGATTGAGGAAGTAATAGGTAAACCATGCACCCAGAAGCCTACCAATCTTCAATATCATCTTCTTCAATGTCCTCAGAGTAAATGTCGTCATTTACTTCATACATTGAGCCACAATCATGATTATTTTCCCCTTTCTTGTTCTGAGAGAGATTTTCAGGGAGGGTTGGCTGAATACACGAGGTTTTCGATCTAAGCCATTTGATCGTGGATCCATATTCAAAGGATATATTGTTGTTTAAATCCTCAAATCTCTCCATAGCCATTTGATTCTGCATACGCAACAAAAATGAGCAAGGCACAAATGTAAATTACTCCAACATAACATCAACAGTGAAGTCACAGGTTGCATGTTTAATTCAGAAAATAATTATCATAACAAAATTATGACAATTGAACACCTTAATATGTTATCTACTGGATCAAGAGCTTTCGGCTTGTGTGGGTGGTGTGGTGCTCTTTATCAATGCTAGTTGCAAAAGGAAGAAACCAAGGATGCAGTGCAAAAGAAAATAAGAGAGATTACAAGTGACAGACACCTGCTTGGCATCAATCACAATACCCGGCAGCTCAGCAATTCAAGGTGACATTCAAGACCTAACAATTCCAACTCAAGTATTTCCACCCCAAAAAAGGGATCCAACTCAAGCTCAAATGCACCAACTCTTCAAAAGATTGCTGAACTTTCCAGGGGATAGAAAGATAAGTGAATGGAAAATTAGAAGTGCCATAGAAGCATCATTGATAGTGCATGTGTGTGGGAGCACGCACGCGTGTGCTTGTGTAGCTTCCAGTTCAGTAAGATGTGTCGTTTGTTCTTAATTATATGTGGTGTATTTGGTTGGTATGTTTATAGCAGTTTTAGCAGAGCCATGTACAAGGAACGAGGAACTAGTAAAATGGCAATAGCATTAAGAGACCCTAATAGCAGCGTTTTTCTTATAAACCACACCCAAAAAATAGTTATTTCAAAATATCAACCCATAAAGTTTTTAATTTCATATATCACCTCTAAAACCTATTAGTTATTTAAGATCCTCCCGCCAGCTTTGCTAACCAACAATATTTCAGAATATTTTGCAAAACCGGGCATTGTAGCTGTTAAAAATTACAGGAAAATGGCAAATGAGCAGTACTGCTTTCAAATGGCCAAAATGTAACTACTTTTTCCTTCTTAACCGAAAGAAACGAAGTGCAGTATGACACCTTTGGGTGTTGAATTTAAAACAGCCGTAGATTAAAGTGATAAACTAACCATGATGAGTTAATTCGTGAAATAAAGTTAAATTGATCACAAGTAGGTAACCAGTATAGTGGGCTTACTCGAATGATAAGGTTTTATAGGTGATATACAGTAAAATCAAGTTTTGGGGGTGTTATATGGAAACAGCTAAGTTTTGAGGGTGATGCAAGAAACCCTAAAGGTGTATTTTTTGTCATATAGGAAGTCGTATGCTTCCATGCAGCGACAGTTTATTCTTAAACAGTCTGGTAACAATAGAAAGATATTCTATGAATTGCATCACCATCAGAAACAATATTTCATACAATATAGATTCACCTTATTGTGCTGTGATAATTGCTCAATTTGCCAACCCCTTGGGCTACGGATGGTGTGCCACCTGTCATATCGGAAATTAGAAATACAGATTTCTGTCTTGACACACAGATAACATGCCAACTCCATAAGAACAAATTCTGATACCTTGAGGGTGAAGGGTGTGAATTCCCAAATAATACCCCTCGAGCTGCAACTGAAGCAGCTACTGATTGTGCTAGATCTTCTGGTTCAGTAGTCTCGGACATCATGTGAATCCTTGTTGGGCGTAAAGCACTACCAAGAAGGAAATCAGCATCACATAGATAAGAAGCAACAAGCCAGGCATCATCAATTGCTTCGTCACTTATAAAATCAAGAACTGCAGAAGTTTAAAAAGGAGTCCTGTTACATCAATAGGCATACTTTTAAGATCATGTGCATAAGCAAATTCAATATCATTAAATTCATGAGCAATCAAAAGCAATGGAAGTAATGTGATTTCGGATGGAAATCCCCTCTTACCAGTTAAGATATCCTTTTTAATTATCCCATGAGTTAATACGTGACGTTAAACTTAAAGCCGATTTTGTAATGGAGAAAAATCTCAAAAGATGCATTATAGTCATAATATAATAGTCATTGTTTAAGAAAGTATGCATATGAGGAGCTTAGAATCAAGTCCAAATAAAACATATGCTTCAATGAATGAGGCACAAATGAAGCATACACCTCATGCCTGATTTGCGCCTATCACGCACTGTAATCCAGTCAATAAAGTCTTTTTTCTGTGATCGCTTGAGTATATATCAAGGATTAAAAAAACTAAGATATCAAACTTTCGAAAAAGAAAAGAAGGAAAAGGAAAAGAAATACACAGAGAGAATCAAATAGATCCAGATTATACTAGAGTCAAGCCTGTCTTTAGTTGCCTACATAATTCTTCTATCTTCTTTATGTTTTATTTATATAATATTATAATAATTACAAACAAATAATGGACAGTCTAATGCTTAACCACAGTTGCACAGTAGCCACTAGGTTGTGCACAATGTTTTTAACCTGTAAAAAACGTGAACTAGTTGGATTTGACAATAGTTATAGTATAAATGTCAAAATGTTTGTCACTGCAATAAAACCCCAAAATCATGATGAATTTGAAAGATTTCATATATATATATATATATATATATATATATATATATATAAAGCCTAGAATTTTCAATTCACATGTGGGTACTGTGCATCCAGGGAATCAAATATCGGTCATATCGGCCGATATACTGGCCGCTATATCATTTTGGGACCCATAACGATACAATAAAACTGTTATAATATCACCCGATATATCGGCCGATATGACGATATCTCCCGATATATCGACGATATCCGCTGTATGAAGCATCTCTCCGATACATTTCCGATATCCAATATATTACGATATTTAAAACCTTGGCATCAGCTCGGCCTTAAGCACCTACAGAGATCTTGTGCACGCTTTTCGCTAGACTTGCCATAAGATTGGCATTTTCTTTGTCTGTTCTTTTTCCATCTAACCTCTCTACTATTGACTTCCCAAATATTTCTCAGCGAACCCACTATGGCCCTCACTCCTACCTTTAACCCTAAACCAACCCAAACAACATGCTGATCAAAAAATTATTTCGTTTGAGAAATCAACCAAGAACTTAAATATTCAAATGGAAAGAAAGGAAGTGCAGCTTTTCTGAATTGAACTCCGCAAACAACTTTTAAATCAACTCCTATCAGTTGACAGGATCTAGAATTTATAAATAACTTATCGAGTATTAAGACTTGATAGAAAAACAAGAAGAAACCATGGGCTCTTCTTAAATGAGATCTTTGTCTATGCTTCTTATTTCTCTTTTTTGTAATCATTATGGCTTTTCAATTTTCAACTGCATATTTTTCTACTGTATTCATGATTTTGACCAACCTTCTGCAATTTTCTTTTCGTCGGTTCTGAGGCAATATCGGTGCAACTTACATCAATGTGTCATTTCCTTTTGATTATTAACAGGAAATCAATATACTGATATTTTGTTTAATAAGATTGTCATCATCAATAGATACAATTTGCTAATTGGTGCCGTGGAATAGAGGAAGTCTTTTACCTAGAGGTAGAAGGAATGCTGCCATGGGACAAAAAAAACCTAGATTTGAGTTCCAGGAATGAATGAAGTCTTCTCCATAGTTCAGTCATGGTAACAGTATATTAATTTGAGTTCGATTTTCAGCAAAAATTCTAAGTTTGTTTGTCAGGAATAGATAAAGCCTTGTACATCATTAACAGTTAAACATATACAATGGCTTTGTGCGCGCGCGTGTGTGTGTTCTTCCTTTTCTTCTTCTTCTTCTTCTTCTTCTGTCTTTTTTTTTGTGCGTGGGGTGGGGTGTTAGCAATTTTAGAATTCTAGATTTAATTTCCAGCTATAGATGAAGCGTTCTACATACTTAACATCTTGCACATCAACTAGTTAGCCTACGTAACATAGAGTATAATTGTTAGCAATTTTCCACGTAACAGCAGACTGAAAAACAAAATACGTTTTCAGTCAATTTTTATCCAGTTAACAAGGCGACAACACTTCATCAAGCAAAGCTTCCGTGAAATGCTTGTATCACCAAGCAAAATGACAACAGAACCTCTTGATAGAATATGATATGTCAGATTTCTAAGAAAATTTCGATATAACTTTGTGATGAAAATCAATTATACCTTCTAATATTGAATTTGCTGGCAGTCAAACTTAGCAGCAAGGCATATAACATTAGAAGCATACGAGTACTCATTTTGAAGTATCATTCCAAGTGATTTCGTGTATTGGACTTTATTGGGGGCTAGAATATGTCGTGACAATGTGAGAAAATTCTTAAGGCGCAAGAAGAGTCGAGAATGATTCACCATTTTCATGTAGAAAATCAGTAATATTTCTTGCTTGCCCATGAGCCTGAGAAAGAACTGCCTCTGGAGCGTCCATCTTAAGAGGGTTCCTTGATAAATTCTCCCGAAGAACAAGTGAATCATGTCCTGCAGTAAGTAACCAGACCAACATTAATACTTTAGACAAACAGAAAGATTATTCACAAACTAGAATATAGAGAATATCAGTAAGTGCATATATTGTCCTTCTCCTTTATTTAATACTTAGAAACAGTAAATTCTCATGTTCTTAAGCATCTAAAAGCCTGTACAGAATTCCTGGCAGTAAAGAGCAGCTCACAGAAACACCGTAAGGTAGATTATACGCCGGTAGTAGATTCATCTCCATTGTTTTGATTTTAAACCGTAATCAAACATAATAACAGCAGTGGAAATAGGAGCGGATCGTTCTCAATAAAAACGTATCATAAAATGCAGATCTAGATAAAAGACACACTTTGATGAAAACTCATGTTGAATTATGGTTCATACATCTGTCAGAATGCACCCACCATGCCTAGCCAAAGAAAGTCATGTGCTCCTATGAGTCTCATTATCAGTAGTACATCATGACCAACCCTTTCATAACTCATCTTCACCATCTATATCTCGTTTCTAAGAACACCATATAACTGATAACAAGAGAAGATTAAAATCCCCTGAAACTAAATACAATATTCCAATTTGCAATAAATTTTCAAACTGAATTAAAAAGGTATGAATACATATAATAAAATATGGACGGTAGAATGTAAGAGTTTAAAACCGACTTCCCGGATGGAAGATTTGGCCCGAGGCAAATTTCAGCAAAATGGCATATAAGCAAATAATAAATAAATTTCTAGAATTGGCAATAATTTACAAAGATCCTGTCAAAATCTTAGAAAGTCTGCAGAGTAGTCAGTATAACTCCAAAGACCAATCAATGATCCACTTATAATTCATGCCCTTCTGTTTGTTTCTTCTATTTGAATCTTGAAAATCCATTTTATATGGCACTTAAAGATATTAAAGACAGAAAAATCACATACCGTGTGCATACATGTTGGTTTCATCTCTCTTGTTGTGCAGAAACTTTCCCAGGGCGTGAAATAGGGTTAGTGTTTCATCTCGTCCTAATGAAAAGGATGCCCTCGTATTTATATCCTCACTGCCCGCAGGAATTGAAGATGATAATGAATTACGCTTGTCTACAGATGTCTCAACTTGGATTGCAGGCGATGTCCACATAGGCAAAGTAAAAGTATCCACAGGTCTTAGACAGAGGTATTGCAAAGAAGTTAGTGCATGTCTGATGTCACCTCCACTAGCCCTTGATACATGATCTATCAACTCTACAGTCACATCACACTTCTCTTTCTCACAAATTCTAAAAAGAGACTTCTTTATTGAATTCACTGTAAGGGGATTAAACATGACCTGAAAGAATAAGACTGGGCTAGTTTATTTGTTAGCACAATTTAACTGGACGCTTTTCATATGAATACAGTGTGTGATGATAGAAAATATCTTCATCTGTCGTGTAGTATTACCTTATGAGCCCCAGCTTTCTCAAGAGTCGATTGAAGTTCTTCCGAGTAATTAGTTGAACTATAAGCAGACTCAGTTTTATGATATTCAGTAATCAATATAACTGTCGGAATCTGAGATGATCGAACTAGAGTTGTTAAACACTTGCAGAGTCTAGCGAATGCAATTCTTCCATTTGTCACAGGGAGATCATCAATCAAGACCATAATTGGTTTTCTTGCTCCTCGAGTATGGGATGTAGGAAGTAAGCAATATTTTCCTACTTTCTCTACGAAGGCCTCAAATTCATCCAGCTTTGACATGTAATGTCTCCCTAAAGTGCAATGGCATCAGGTCAGATAGATATATAAATTCCGCTTCACTATCAGTTCAAAATGACCGCAGGTATAAAGTATAACGAAGGTTAGTAATATTATACATTCCTGTGAGCAAGCAGTTTGCCCCTTAAATAAGTGAAATTCAAGTTAATCAAGTTGATGGATGTTCTGATTATCATGCTTTTATTCATTTCTTGGCAAGGATAGACTGTCCAACCTTTGCCAACAAGATGGTGGATGACGGTAAGCCTAAATTAAAAAATTGCCACAAACTATTGACCGAAATGATATAAGCAGAAACTTTCTAACTCAAGCCAATTCTGCCTGGAAGTAGAGAATGATGACTTTCTCAATGTTATTTAGTATATCAACAAGGTGGACAGCTACTGACTTCATAACTTGCATAACAATGTCAACCACTTTAGGATATGTAGATGGCTAAAAACTCTTGCAGAACGTAGACATCAGGACAGTATCAGGGAAAGAAATGACAAAACAAAAACAAAGTGTTGCATGATGGCCCCATGACAAATCACATGACAAAATATATAGATAAATGTATGAACTAGTATCTTATCAGCTCAGTGGTAATGCCATGCTTATCATGTCAGTAATATTCTAGAAATGTGTTTTCAGTTGAAGCACTTTGGCTTAACATTAGTTTCGGCAAAGCTTTTTTTTAATGAAACATGGGGTCTTCTTAGCCTTCGTTTAATCCAAAAAAAAGGCTTAACATAACTCTTAGACACAACACAATTCCCTGCTGTAAATCTTGCAATCTTCTCCCCTTAGTCTGAACTCTTTCAATTTCAGAGGTCATTTTTGCTTGCAAGAGCTTAAGAAAATAATGAATCAGATTTCTTGCCTGACAAATGACCTAGATTCCTAGAAAGTTTCGGCAAACTTGTTCCATGTTCTTTATTCCCTCGGTCAAGAATGTTAGCAAAGAGTTGAGGTCAAGTTGATGGCAGGTTGTAAAAAATTTAACAAGTTTTTTGACAAGGCCCTCTCAGTTATAAGTTGCTAAGCAAAAACCCAATTGCTTACAGGGTCCATAGAAACCCTATTTTGGATATCTTAAACCAACATAACCAAAGGCATCTTTTATGCAAATAATACGAATATGTACTGGTGGCATTGATCCTCGCAAGACAAAAGTTAGACAATTTGGACCTTTTCTTGTGAGATTCTACAACTACATTAATCTCAGAGTACTGTTTCTATAACGATTAGATGAAGATTTCTGTTCAGATAATTCAACTTGGTGACTGGATCCAGTCATCGATCATTATATAATTGCAGGTTCATAATTACCTGCATTACTGTTATGTACATGCTCTTTCCAAAGAGTGGGAGTGGGGGTCGTCCATTCACATAACTCAAATCCAAGTTCTGATGCAATTACATGAATCGTTGCCTGCAACAGAAACTAAGCACTCAACAGACTACCCTTAAGTGTCGATCCATAAAAATATATATATATAAATAAAAACAAAATCACTTATTTACAATAGATAAGCTTAAAATGCAAACAAATTATCAAAGTAAACCTTTCTTCTGGATGGTGGTGATTCTAGTACATAAAATATTAATACACAGATGCAGAGTCATGTTATGTACAACATCATATCAACTAGTAGTTCTACAACATACAACTGCAAAGTTCACCATCAGTTGGCATCAAGATCTGCGGATTTCATATCAGAATTAAGGATCTTAACCAAAATAGATCTTAATATAGTAAAGACGAATGAAAACTTGCACAATTTTATATACGATTATGATACAGAAAGCACACGATAATAAAAATTATGTTCTACTGGAAAAGTGCAGCTCTCAGTTAAGTTCTTCGTTATGAAATTCGTTTTCATCATTTTGATTAAACATGGCGAGTCAGTGTTAAAGGAGATGCTGAAGCTTCAAAGAAAAGATCCGATACAGTGGGTGTAGATGGAACCTTGAAATGTCCTCTAAATGGAAAGCAGATCTCATCTTGCTATGCTACAAGAAATTGCTGGTAAAACAAACAACTTGACAGGTTATCAGTCTATGGTTCTCAGCCTTTTCGCAGTCAGAAAGCTAAGGAATGGCCAAGTTGACCTGGTGCAAATCAGCTGCCACAAAGTATTCTTCTCTTCCTGGAGACAAATTCAAAGTGGCTGCCTGCACATGAGCGTTGTCCCAGCATTACATGGATCAGTTTTCTTGGAACCTCATTGCTAATCTCTATAACCAGTATTAACCATGAGCTAGAATTTAATGAAGCAGAAACAACATAGGACGAGTAAAGGTTGTAGCAGATGAAGATGAAAAAATAAGCAGTTTCTTTGGCAGGCTGTTATGACAAGAGGTAGCAGTATTCAGCGCAATCATCTGGAACACTACATAAGAGAATTTTTATTAGCGTTAACAGAAACAGTTAGAAAGGAACCGATGGGAAATTTTGGAAATTGTACACTGGGGGGAAAAATCTGTGACAGTGGACGGAGGATCCTTGTCCAACTGGTAAGGAATGTTTAGAACTTGAAATGAATCTCTTCGTATTAAAGCAATGGCAACATACTATTTAGCATACATATGAAGGCTCTAATTTATAAAGCTTTTGTTATATTACATCAAGCTGATGTGTTGGCACTCCGGGAGTTGGTATCGAAATGTATGTTTCTGCATTAACGGATTTCATCCTTTCGCAAATTGCAAGTTGAGGCAATTTTTACTATGCAAACAGTTTTCCCCCCTTTTGGGGGGGTTGGGGTTGTTGGGTGGGGGCAGGTGGCTAGGATTTGAATGTTAGATCCAATCAATTGAAAATAAATGTTGGAAGATTAAAGTTTAAAATTCAGCCTTCGCATGTGACTATTATTCATAGATATATAAATACCAAAATCATATGATTCGAAGACTAATTGTTCATTGATCAACACCTTAAGAATGAGAGGGCAGAAGTAGTATCTTTTCATATTCATCTTCTACACGGGCATATGAATATTTACCTGTTACTCTGTCTTTAAATTGGTCACAAGGGGTTATATAAGTTAACAACTATTGCGACCAAAGGGTTTATCAACTGACCTATCCTATGCAATCTGAAAAAGGTTAAATTTGATCTTCCTTAAGAGGAAATTACTGATATATTCTCAATATTGCAGTTATAGCTGAAAGCATGGAGCCTCTGAAGAACAAAAACATACAGATTTTCCGACTCCAGCCTGTCCAGAAATAATAAGTGTAGAATTCCCAAATCCTTCCTGTATATGTAAATTAAAATTTACAATCACGGAATGTAGATAGATAATGGAAACTAAAATAATTATACACAATGGTATGAACAGTCAACAGTCATCAGAGCACTGCGAAATTGATGGTGTGTAAATATTTATACACAATGGTCTATTGAGTATGGATGTGTGATATACTTGTATGTAATTTATCCAGGGGTCAGTTGATGTGATAGCAATAGAGTATTCATGGCCCAGAGATAAGGAGTAATGAAAACGGGTTGAATATAATAATAGATGAATATGACAATTTTTCTGTTATGTTTTGGATTTATATGACAGTAATCTCTTTGTACTTCCTCCCCTCTATTCATAGACAAGTAAAGGCCAAAATTGCACTTACAGCCACTCATAGAACTGTTATAAACCAACGTGCTTATACAGCTTGCGAGTGCAATCTACAACCAATCCCGTATCATGACGACAAATACCAACGACATTGGCAGTCATTGGGGGATACAATTTATCATAACATTTTATTACGTTTACCGTTGGAATAATTTAGATTATATTGTTATTCGGATACACCGTACTATGATACTTGGGCATCAAGTAATTGTAATCTCTATATAAAGCGACCTTTGGTCACATAATAAAATATGTCTTTCTCCTCTCGTTTAACTTTAACATGGTATCAGAGTGGGTCTCCTAAACTCTAATCTTAATCCACTAAAGAGAAAAAGACAAAAAATCATTGCAGCCCTCCTCTCTCTCTCTCTTCTCCCGTTCCCAAGCCCCACCGATAGCCCGCGCCAAGCCTCACTGATCCTCCGATCGCCTGCGCCTCGCAGCCCCAGATCCTTGCCCACACCAAGCCCTCCTCGCCTCGATCCTCGCCCTCGCGGATCGTTTATCACCCCAGATCGCCTCCCTCAACGCCGTCACCTCCATATCCTCAAGATCGCCTCGTCTCGCAACCTTCGACGCCGTCGCCTTCCGCCCTCGACGACTTATTGATGACTTGATCTTGAGATGAGTATCTTTCTCTCGCTTTTATGTGCTAGATCTGCACTTTCTATTGCTTGATCCCTTTGCATGCAACGTTTAATATGACGGACAACAAGATTGATCCTCCTGCTTCCAATTACAAAACGGATCTCCATGTAACTACCTTGACTTTCTCTGGCTCTAATACTTTTTTGGAATGGACGCACGCCATTGAACGAGCTTTCAAAAGCAGGGGCCTTCATCACCATCTTTTTCAGGAAGCTCCACCAACCTCCAATACACAGTATTCATCTTGGCCTCAAAATGACAATAATGTCCGCACTTGGGTTATAAATTTTATGGAGCCCAACTGTTATCGGGCTATTATGTATCTCCCTACTGTGAAGAAGATGTGGTTCCATCTCAAATCTCTTTACTCGTCGGAAGATGGCCTTCATCGACTACATAATTCTTCAATGAACTCGCTGCCGCTACTCCAAATGATGATCTACATGCCTTTGGGTCGGTTCCGGGAGCTTCTAGAAGAATAGAACATGTATCAACCCATCTCCTCTGATCCGGCCGTTACCAAGAGTCAGCATCGGGGCCTTACTGGGACTCTTTATTTGGCTAAGATAAAGCCTCACTTGGATAGAGTTCGCTCCTTTCTTCTCTCTCTCAGGGCGGTGCGCCTATCCTGAATAGTATTCTCGCTGCTGCTTATCGTGTCTCTCCGCTGCTTATCGTGTCTCTCCGCCAGACGCTTCTACAGTGGAGGCTCCATCTTCTGCCCTTATTGCTCAGGGCTGTTGCCGAGAATCTCCCTCTAGTCTTGGTCGTGCTCCTATTGGTACTCGGGGTCGTGGGGTACAGGGTCGCGGACGTAGTCTCTTTCTTGCTCTCATTGCGGTCATACCAACCATATAGATCAATTCTGCTAAGAAAAACATGGCTATCCGGATCAGACTCCTACTGTCCGACAGAGTATGGCTTCTCCATCCACAACGACCCAACCGTCAGCATCATCATCCTCGCAGATCTCTCCTGAAGACTTACAGCACCTACAACGTATTTTCTCATATCTATACTGTCAATTTAACCACATCAGGTATATCTCTACTATCTCAGTCAAACCCTTAGTTCCTTAACTCCGGAACTTCAGACCACATGACTCATACTTCTTCTAACTCTGTGTTTTCTACTTTGCATAAATTCATTTCCACTGCCAATGGAGATGTCCTTACTGTTCGTGGTTGTACCAATATTGATATGACATCTTTCTTACCGCTTAAAAAAATTCTAGTTGTTCCTTCATTTCGTATAAATATTTTATTTGTTCGTCGTCTTACCAATAATTTCAACTATTCAATAACTCTCTTCTAATAACTTTGTAATCCAGGACAACCAGACGAAAGAGCACATTGGTGGGGGTAAAGAAGTTAATGGCTTGCATTACTTGGATGTGCCACCTTCCGCACTGTTGTTTCTACCATTTACTGGTATCGACGTCTTGGACATCCACCTCTTCCTATGTTACGTACCATGTTATCTGATTTCTCTTTATCTGATTTTTCATGTGAGTGATGTATTTTAGGGAAACATTTTCGCTCATCTTTCCCTTCAGTTAATAAACGTAGTTATTCGATATTTGAGTTAGTTCATTCTGACATTTATGGTACTTACAAACATACTAGTATATTTGGCTACAAATATTTTGTCACTTTTATTGATGAACACTCTAGAATGATATGGTTGTTTCTATTACGTGATCGATCTGAATTACCACGTGTGTTTCAAACATTTATTAATGAAGTGGTTAATCAGTTTAATACGTCTATTAAAACTGTAAGAGCCGGTAATGCAAAAGGAATACATACGTATTTTTCAAACTCTTTGTCAATCCCGTAAGATTATTCATCAAACTTCTTGTTCATACACACCACAACAAAATGGTATTGCTGAAAGAAAAAATCGTCACTTGCTTGACGTTACTCGTTCTATTATGCTTAACATGCATGTCCCAAAACGCCTTTGGAATTGTCTTATTTATTCCATTTTTTTTAATCGCGTGTCTTCCACAATTGTCCAAAATCAAATACCGTTCTCTATTTTATCTCCCGATCAAGATCCTTTTTCCCTTCCCCTATAGTATTTGGGTGTGTTTGCTACATTCATAATCACCGATTAATTCGCGATAAATTGGATCATGGGACAGTCAAACATATATCTGTTGGTTATTTTAGAACTCAAAAAGATTATGTTTGCCTGCTTCCTTCTACATTCACTGTCGTAATCTCTCGTGATGTCGCCTTTCTTGAGAATCAGCCCTTTTATCCAAATGTCCTTGTCACGTCCCGCCGCGACTTCCTATATCTCCAGATGACCAACCAATTCAACCCAAATCTACTACTGTCGAAGTTCCTCATTTTCCTCCTCCGGTTACGCAGGTCTACAGAAGTTGACCGAGCAGTGATAGATTCAATAGCAAATACTGAAATTCCTCCATATATATACAGCCGAAAAATGCTGAGCCTTCACTTCTCGCTCCATCTGATGGTTTGTCCGATTTACCAATTGCTCTTCGCAAAGGTAAAGCAGCATGCGGTACTTCTCATCCTCTTCCTTCATTTATTTCATATCATCGTCTTTCTTCAGTTCTATATCAGTTTGTCCCTTCCTTATTTGTTGTTTCCCTTCCTAAGTCTGTTCAGCAAAGTATGAGTCATCCAGATTGGCATAGGGCTGTGATGAAAGAGTTGTAAGCACTGAGGTCAAATCACACTTGGGATCTGGTCAGCCTACCTTCACAGAAAAAGGTGATTGTTTGCCGGTGAGTTTTTGCTATCAAACATAATCCTGATGGCGGTGTATCTCGTTTGAAGACCCGCCTTGTTACCAAGGTTATACTCAGCAATACGGTGTCGACTATGCTGAGACTTTTTCTCCGGTGGCCACTCGCTGCTGTTCATATCTTGATCTCTCTTGTGGTTACCCGTGATTGGCATATACATTAGCTAGACGTCAAGAATGCCTTCCTCAATGGCGATCTTTTCGAGACGGTTTATATGCAGCAACCTCCTGCATTTGAGGGTGAAGGGGAGTCTCTTGTATGTTATCTTAAAAAATCAATATATGGGCTAAAACACTCTCTTCGGATATGATTCGATAAATTCAGCATAGTCCTAAAAAAGATAAATTTCACAAGAAACTCGGCAGATCCATCTCTTTTTATACATAGATGGAAAGAATAATGGATATTCTTTTTGTTTATATTGATGACATAATCATCGCTGGAGATGATTCATAGGGTATATCTAAGGTCAAAACTCATTTGACCCAAATTTTCACACCAAAGACCTTGGTCATCTACGATACTTTCTTAGTATAGAGCTATCTCGAAATAAGAAATCGTTATTTCTCACAGCGGAAGTATACTTTCGATCTTAAAAAACAGGATTTCTTGGTTGTCACACTACTGATACCCCCATGGATACATCAGTAAAGCTCTCTCACGTAAGCTCACCTAATGCCCAACCACTTTCCGATCCAGGTCGGTATCGACGGTTAGTTGGGAAGCTGAACTACCTCACGATTACTCGTCCAAACATATACTTCGCAGTCAGCGCAGTGAGCCAGTTTATACAGGCCCTCTTAGTTTTCCATCTTCGGGCCGTTGAGCGCATTCTCCGTTATTTGAAGCGTGCACCTGAGCAAGATCTTTTCTATAAACCATATTCTAATATGTCTCTTATAGTCTATGTTGATGCCGATTTTGTTGGATTTATGGATGACCATCGCTCCACAAGTGGATTTTGTGTTTTATTTGCGAGAAACCTAGTTACTTGACGCAGCAAGAAGTAACATGTTGCACGCTCATCAGCCGAGGGTAAATATAGGGCTATGGCCCATGCCGTCTCAGAATTATCGTGGCTTTCCATATTGCTTCGAGATTTCGGTGTTAGTTCTACAACAACAGCATTCTTGTTCTATGACAATAAAGCTGCAATTCATATTTCAAAGAATCCAGTGTTTCACGAACACACAAAACACGTTGAAGTAGATTGTCACTTTATCCGGAAGAAAGTTGTTGAAAAGAAAATCAATCTCCATTATGTTTCTACTCATGCACAGAATGCAAATATTTTGACGAAATCTCTTCCAAGACCCGCACCCGTTCATCTATTGTCCAAGCTATGTGTCACTGATATTTATACTCCAGCTTGAGGGGCGTTGGAATATTTTAGACTATATTGTTATTAGAATACACCGTACCATGATGCTTGGGCATCAAGTAATTGTAATCCCTATATAAAGAGACCTTTAGTCGTGTAATAAAGTATCTCTTTCTCCTCTCTTTTAACTTTAACACTTGCTTTTGATGGATTTTCAAAGTGTTAAAAACACTTTCAATATGATAAATCACAATTACAACTATATACGATTCATTATCCATTAAACATATGTTATTCTGTTTTAGATTTTCATTATCGAGCGGGATAATAGAGGTAAAAGGGATTAAAGTTAATATCCTTACATGGTAGTAATATCTTCACCTAGGATTGTGGAAAGCCCCTCTCTTCTCTAGATATTTGACGTTATCTGAGTGAGGGCCATCGTTAGAATTTGTCAAATTTTCATGGAGCCTTGCCTCATAGCTGACCCCATTCTATGGAGAAAAAAGGCTTAGATGATGAAGAAGATGATAATGTTATATTTGCCTTATGATGAACGGCTGAAATTAAAATTTCTAAATTCTAATAGAAATGTAATACCACCTCCGTCTATGGCTAGTCTATTGTGCCTCTAAGATGAATAGATCTAGTTTCTCTAGAGTTGATTAGATCCAGGTCCCTAAAGAAAAATGATTATTATGTATATCTCGTTACCTAGATTCCTTTTCCAATCTAGAAGAATTCGGAGAACGCTCCTTTATTATATGAGAAGCAGAAAAGGCGGATATATCTTCCTGCCAAGGGGCTACAATGGATTCTTTCAATTCTCTTATACACTCATAGTTTCCTTTGCCGCTTAGGCAGGTATCCACTCCCTATTAATTCATTTTTTTAAAACTTTACCAATTTTACATTGTTCTCCATAGAAAACGCCAGTTTTCCGAGGAAAGGGTTAAATGATGATAATATTTTACCTCAACCTGAGGTAAAGAGTACTTGCTTAACAATTTATAGTATATATTACGAGTTGAAGGACTAAATTCTTACAAAGTGATCAGATATATCACCTCTGATGTCATTAATCTTTCTTCCAGCCATTGCTTCACCTCATCAACCTGAAATGTAAAGCTAATGAAACAATCGTTCATGTTGCTAGAGAATATCTTCAGCAAAAAGAAAACAATAGTCAAAAAACTGTCGCAAAACTAAAATTTGCTTAAACAATGTATTAGGGAATGCACCGTTATCCTTTGATTAAACTTGATTCTTTGGGTCTTGTTTTAAGACCTCATACTGAGCTGTTGGTTTGAGTATTGGAGTCTTTCATATGCTGGAATAATGCAGTTTGTGATTCTTTTTAAATGGATATACAGTTGCTGCTGATTGTTTTGCTTTCAGATATAGTCTAGCTACTACTTTTGGATTTTAGGGACAGACTGGATGGGAAGATTGGATGCAGCCTCTTTGGGGGAGATTAAAGCGGGCAAACTGGGCTATTAACATAAGAATCTGCAGATGAAAAGATTGCAACCGGATGTAGCATAAAAAAATGAGGAAAAGTTCAAAGGTTGTTGGCATATGATTACTAGAATGTTTCCCTTACATACTTCCTTTCTTCCTTTTCTCTGAGTTACAAGTGTGTGCGAGTGAAAAGCACAAAGTAGTTGTTTTTTGATGTATGCAATTTTTTATTGTAATTTTTTGGTTATCAATAAATTTCATGGGACAGGTTGAGTCCTGCTCTTTCCTCAAAAAAAAGGGAAAGCGCCATTACAGGAGGCAAAATGTAAGTTTGATTTTATCTTTATTAGAAATTGATCTAGAATCAATCATCTAGTAAGGTAATAGTAGACTTCAAACCCTTGGTCTGAAGATTGTTCATCATATAATGGGCTTAAAATGAATGGTGACAAACATATAACTGATTCACCCTTGAATAAATGCATTTGGTGCAATCCAACAGGATTCTCCCAGTCTGCATCGATTTCATCTAATTACATTTGATCTCAGCCAACCAAAGTCACAGTTTGGTCGACTGATATATGTAGTAAACAAGAAGAATTTTCAAGTAAAGACTTCTAGATGATTTTAGCCTTTATAGCCTTTCAGTCAACAAAACTTTGGCATTATTGCGGCCAAAATTTAAGAAAATAGAGTTTCACAAGCTATTGACCATTGGCGCATACTACAAATAACCAAATTCTTTCATGAATTATAATTGGGAATTTCTACGTTTTTGCTCTAGGAGCAATTTGAGGTCAAATACTATTCATAATTCCATATCATGGATCTCAGCATTTTTCTGTTTTCAGGTGTTTTGGGATGGGGGCTGTAATAAGGTGTGACCATTTGGGACCACCCCATCCCTTAATGATAGGTCTCTAATGTCAGGAGCGTAAAGAAAAAAGGCACAAAAACTACAACATATGAGATATTAATCTTTGCTTCGGTAAAAAAATAAGACATGAATCAATCGGCAATAGTTTCAGTCTATTTTAAAAGAATCAAGACAAAAAAATTATTGGCTTTAATCATCAATGAGTTCTACATGTAAATATATAGAGTCATAGACCACCTCTCATATCTTAACTGATCTAACAACTTCTCATATCTTAACTGACCTAACAACTTCTCATATTTAGCGGTCCATTATATTCATAACACTCACCGCAAACTGGAGCGTAAATGTCAATTATGCCAAGTTTGGACAGAAGACGAGCGAAAACCGGTCGAGAAAGAGGTTTGGTGGGACTATCTGCTAGTTGAGTCGAAAAGAAAACATATTGAAGTGCAACCACCTTATCTGTCACCTTGTCATGAATAAAGTGACAATCTATTTCAATATGCTTAGTCCGGTTATGAAAAACTAAATTCTCGGTAATGTGGATCGCGACCTTGTTATCACATAAGGGTATAGTCGGACGAGAAGAAGCAACCTTAAGATATGTCAGAAGAGAGCTAAATCATACCAACTCAGCAACTGTATGTGTCATGGATCTCTACTTCGTCTCAGCAAAAGAACAAGCCACTACATTTTGCTTCTTACTCCTCCACGCAACTAAATTTCCTCCTAAAAATACACAGTAGCCACTAGTGGAACGACGATCATCAATAGATCCAGCAAAGTCAACATCCGCAAAAACCGTAAGCGACAACGTAAATGATGGTTTATAGAGAAGGTCATGTCCTGGAGAACCTGTGATGTATCTGAGAATATACTCAACTGCCTTAAGGCGAAAGTTCAAAGGATTATGCATATACTGACTCGCTGTACTAACGGCTAAGGCAACATCAGGACAAGTGACAGTGAGGTAAATAAGCTTCCCAACTAGACATCGATATCGTTCTGGGTCAGGCAGTGAAGGATCCGAGAGAGAGCTCAATCGCGATAACTTGATTGAGGAATCCATAGAAGTGTTTGCTGGTCTACATCCCAGAAATTCTGTCTCGGATAGAAAATCAAGTGCATACTTGCGCTAATAAAGTTGTAATCTACCAGAGTTCCGTGACACTTCAATTCCAAGGAAATATTTAAGTGGCCCAAGGTGGTATGAAAGTGTGAAGCTAAATGTTCATCATAAAGATACCAGCAGAATCATCTCCAGTAATGATAATATCAACATATACCAGCACAATTACCCTGCCCTAAAGACGATTATGTGTAAAAAGATATGTGTCGGCGCAACTGCGTTTGAAGCCAATCTGTCGTAGAACTGTACTAAACTTTTCAAGTCATGCACGCGATGACTGCTTTAAGCTGTATAACGATTTATGTAAAAGACAAACTATAGACTCCCCCGGTCGCTCAAAGTCAGAAGGTTGCTGCATATAAATAGTCTCCGAAAGACGTCATTAAGAAAGACATTCTTCACATCAAGCTGATGAAGTGGTCATGCCTTTGAAACAACCAAGGATATAAGAACACGAACCGAGATCAATTTGGCAACTAACAAAAAGTCTCAATATAATCCAACTCATACTGCTGAGTAAAACCTTTGGCCACTATTGAGCTTTGAGACGGTCAATCGTTCCTTCGGGATTATGCTTGATAGCAAAGATACATCTACAGCTGACAAACTTCTTATCTGAATGCGGATGTACTAATTTCCAAATTTGATTAGAGCGCAGTGTGGAAATCTCGTCTAACATAGCTGCATGCCAACCTGAGTGCTAAAGAACTTCCTGAACAGAGGACGGAAGAGTAACGGCAGACAATAAAGAAACAAACTGACGAGAAGATGGTGTCGGTCTATGATAGGAAACAAAATTAGAAATCGGATGTGCAGTAGTATAGAAACGCTTACCCTTACTGTCACACCCCGCTTCCCAAAATACGGAATACGGAGAGCGACGAAGGCCAACCGTACTACCTACGGTAAAGAAAGATCCTTCTATAGTCGCATAAGGCTGTATAGATTAACCTGTCAAAAATAAAATCCAATACCAAAAGGGATAATACCGATAATCATGCTACAACGAAACCACAAAGAATACTAAAAAAATGGGTCCACTAGATAATTGATGCAAATAAATACCCATTACAATAGGTTCGAAAAGAAAACAAAATCTGAAAAGATACAATAGTCCTAATATCCCACAAGGACGCACATGCTAAATACTAACAGAAAGGAAATAAACCTACGGGTTACTGATCTTCGGTAAAGTCCTGATAGCCGCTCCGATCCTGCTCAGCCTGAAAATCTGTCTCTAAACCTGAGATGGCAAATCTCAGGGATGTCAGAACATCCCAGCAAGTACTCAAGGTATAAGGTGTGTATGATAGCATGAATATATGAATGTAGTGAAACCCGCGTGCGCAAATAGAAATAGATGTAAATATATGCATTAAAACTATGAAACAGGCATGTAAACTGATCAAGTCACATCCTACTGGTCACTAAAAGGTAAACTATTCTATCGTGAGTTCGAGTGTGCGCCAACCTCTGCAGGAGTATTTCTAACCCAAGAGTATTGCCCCAGGGGCTAGAAAATACGGGTCCAACCGTGGAATTAACAAGCGACCGATATAGCCCAGTACAAGCTGTAATAACATACGACCGATATAGCCCAGTACAAGCTGTAATAACATGCGACCGATATAACCCAATATGAGCTGCCTGCATGAGACTCTGGAGATCCTGTTGTACGAACGCACACTCAAACTGCCCCAACACCCGCGTATTTATAGCTAATATGGTAATGACTAGATCACTAATTAAGAATGCTGAAAAGACTGGAACTTGTGATATAGTAATTGTATAGAAATGAAACTGGTAAATAGTAGTGTGTCATGCCATGTAGTTCAGCATCCTAATCAGCAATCTCGTTCATAAAGACTAGAGTATTGAATAGTCATGACTTGTCAAATATAATTGTTATCTGGTAATAGTAACCGCATGAAGACGATGTACAAGCTGGTATGAGTCACAATTGTTATCTTTACCGTTAACCTTAATATAGATATACTAATCACAATATGGCTAGAAATATATAAATGTGAGATATATTAACTTTCGAACTTTATTTGTAGTTAAAATAAATCTCATTTTAAAACTACACTTGCTAATTTTTCTTACTTTCTGTATAAAAGTTTGCCTATATATATTTTTGTATGATATAACGAAAAATAGGTACTAACGCATTTCTCATTTATTCTAACAGGACAGGAAAAATATATATATACATATACACACGAAGGAATGCCGATGTACATCGACCAAAAGTAAAGCAAAAATACATGCCTGATCGGATCTCACGATGGGTTTGCCGGCGAGGAGAGTAGGCTGCGGTTCTTGAAGTCGGGTGAGGATTTTTGTGCAGGGAAAAAGGTCGGGGGTTATGGTGTTATGGGTTTTAGGGTCAGAAGAGACGAGAAGAAGGGGTAACGACGACGAGGGGTTGCCGGCGGTAGAGATTGGGTCGAGGTCGGGGCTACAGGGGTTTGAGGCGTTGGGGTTTTGAGTAGGTCGAGGGTTGGGTTGCAGGGAGTTTGGTGGGTGTTGTCAGGGATGCCTGGGAGAGGAGAAGAGATGAAGAAGGCGACGAGGTCGGGTGAAGTCATCGAGATCGGCGGTGAGGAGGTGAAGTCAAGGTCGGGGTTCTTGGGTTTGTGGGTTCATCGGGTTTGCTGCTGGGGCATCGAGACAGAGGAGAAGGTGGTGAGTAGGAAGGGTGAAGACGAGAGTGGTGGCAAGGGATCGGCGGCGAGAGGCGAGCGCTAGGTCGTCTGGGCATGGGATCTCGTAGGGGAAGGAAAAGAAATAGAGAAGGAGAAGAGAGGGAGACGTGAGTTGTGAGAATAGGTATGGGGTTTTAAAAAAGAATTGATATATATGCTGTGCAGAGAGAGAGGGTGAGATTTGAGTTTTGATTTGATTTTAGAAAATATTAAGAAAAATGTTTGGAAATATATGTGAAGAGAGAGTTGCAGAATTTGAGTGGGATTTGTATCTTAAAATATATTTGGAAAATATATTTTATTTTAACAGTAGCTTAAACGGTTGAGTATATTAGAATATAATATTAAGAAAATTTGAGTTTTTGGCTAATACAAAATTACTCGAAAATATGCCCGGTTGGGTCAAAAATTATGGTTTGAAAATACGAATAATATACGTGTCAACCAAAACCAAAAATTAATGTTCGGTTAAAGAAAATGCATACCCCCAAGAACGGATACACGTAACGTGTACGTAGCGATCCAAACGAGTCTGTTTCACTAAACGGAACGAGAACACGATATACGGATGCCACCACAGGGTCAGGGGTATGATGCAGGCCATACTAGGTATTTTTAAAATATATTATTTGATTATAGTTGTATTATGAAAAAAATGCAGATGCCAGATATAATACAAGTAAACGAAACATATGCGAGCACGGATTCTCAAAACCAGCAGGGATAAAATGTGAACAAGAATCAAGACGGATTTCAAGCATGCGGGTCGGGTTGGATACTAAAGACAGATACCAAAACACTATCCGCACCCAAAACAAATAAAACAAGAAAATAGCCACGGAATAAATAAAATAATCAAATCGAGCATGGTATAACTGAACTAGGGTGTTACACTTAAGTAAGGCAATAGGAAAAGAAATATCTTCTGAAGACAACGGCGGTGGAGAATCGGGAATAATGGATTGTATAAAAGTACTTGCAGAAGAATCGTCAGAAGAAATAGCAGTGGGAGGGGTGGGACAACTTTGTTACGACGGTGATACACCTGTAGAAAAGGGGCTACAAGCTTAAAATAGGTCGTACAGGTTGAACAGACGAATCAAGTTCTGAGGAAGGTAGGTGAGAAACATGAATAATAGGAGTCGGGTCCTTAACAGTTGATGGAAAATACACTTGACTTTCTAATATCACATCACATGAAGTACAAACTCTAGATGAGGCAGGGTCAAAACAAACATACCCTTTCTGGAATGTGAGTAACCTACAAATACCATACAGGTAGCTCGAGGATCTAGCTTGTCTACATGAGGACCTGGTATATGAGGATAGTATAAACAACCTAACACTTTAGGAGAAACAGGAAAATGATTGTCATGTGGAAACAAAATAGAGAAAGGGGGCCGGTTGCCTAGGACCGGAGAAGGCATGTGATTGATATCAAAACAGGCAGCTAAGACTGAAAAATTCCACAATCGTTTAGGAACATACATATGCAAAATAAGAGAATGAGCCACGTCAAGCAAATGTCGGTTCTTCGGTCCGGCAATCCCATTTTGCTGGGGAGTATAAAAACATGAAGTTTGATGTAAATACCCCTTAACATTATATGAACAAATGACGTTTACCGAAATACCAAATTGATTAGTAATCTCAGCTACGAAGATTTTAAAAGTAGACAAAAGTTCAGACCTATTACGCAGAAAATACAACCAAGTCATACGTGAATGATCATCGATAAGTCACAAAATATCTATAACCAAACACATCAGGAATTTTAAACGGACCCCAAATATGAGAGTGAACTAACGCAATGGGTAAATCGTGTCTTTTATTAACCAGAGGAAAAGAGGAGCAATGGATTCCAGGAGGACGAGAGATCGAAGTTGGCGGCGGCTGTGAGTAAGGGAAATTAAAGGGGGTTCCCTCAATTCTTTTCAAAACTATGATACCATGAAAAGAATCAAGAGATATTTGATTGGCTTAATCATTAATGAGTTCTACATGTAAATATATAAAGTCATAGACCACCTCTCATATCTTAACTGATCAAACAACTTCTCATATTTTAACTAATCTAACAACCAATATCTAGCAGTCCATTGTATTCATAACACTATTAAAATATAAACACACTTCGGTAACCTTCCAAATAAACAGAAGAATTAAGTAAAGTGCTAGTTTTATATTAACAAAATGATTTGGAAAAGAACCTTCTTTTTGTGCACGGCAAGTTCTTCAAGAGAACGGGGCTTGTACATGTCAACCCAAACCATTTTCGTATTTGTGCTTTTCAAACCTGCTTCATGTATTTTCTCCATCACTCAGTCATAAAATATAATTGATGACTCGAGAAACTAGGTAAAAGTCCACATCACTAACAATATAAGCAGTTAAACAACTTGAAATTAAATATACTTGAGTAACCAGGCAAATGTATATAAATTCGTATAATATCATGAGGGAGGCAATGTTTAAATCAGGAGTTAGTAAAGAGGGGAAGGGAGACAACAGAATTCAAACTCTAGATGAATTTTTCTAGAGCAAAAGCAATAGAAAACAAAATAGTATCATGAACAATAGGAATATAAAGTCCCTGAAGGGCAATGCTAAAGTTAACTGCCACTTGTTAGTCTTGAGAAAAAACGAACAAGAAAGGGAGTGCCAAAAGAAGTGTGGCTCAACTCACATATAGACTACAACTCATGAGAGCTGTAAATAGGTTATACCAGTGCGTTAATATGATATAAACCACTCGCTACTCAAAATTACTGAGATTATTTTCATATGAGTCAAAGATGTTAGTTTGATTAGTTGTTTAAGTGAACAATGTAAAATAGTTGATATTCAGGTGTAGTAGTATCTATTTATTTGAGTGCCATTTAGATGTTGTGTATGTTTTGCTTCTCTAATTATAGGATTTTGTGGGCGGTTGTATATTCAGACCTATTTCTTGAGTGATACGAGTTTGGACCTCGGATGTTAAAGCATTGAGATGAGCTAACGGATTTGGTTTAGGAATTTTATGTTTCTTGGCACACTGTAGTTGGTACCTTATCTTCAATACAGATGCACGAAAATATGCATATCCATATGCATGGCTAGTTTATTTTATACTGTTTGTATGCATAGTAGCATATATTTCCAGTTTCCTGTCCTACATCCCATATAATAGCAAAATCATATGGAAATTAGAAAACATGTTCAGTTGCTGAAAGCAAGTAGAGTATCTGTATCAGTATCAACTTTTTAACCCCAAAAATCATCATAGAGTTCATAGATATAGTCAAGTTCTGAAATTTATCTGATCAAGCATTAATACTTTCAAATAAAAGCATACCTGACACTACATTGAAATTATGGAGGCATTCATCAAAGTCTTCCGAAAGCTTATCAAATTTAGCCTTCAAGGAAAATCAATACAAGACATTTAGCACTTTAGCAAGAAAAAGAAAAAAGGATAAAACTAGCCATCGCTTTTTATAGTAGGTCAATAACTCTGTTTACCCCAACTCCGAAACCAAATAGGGCCTGTGTTTTTTCTCTTTATCATCTCCATCTCTAATCATCCTTGTTCCTACCTTCCATCCATAAACTGTAATGTGTGTCATTGACTCACATTTCCCGAAAAAAAATTTATCTTATTAAGATAACTAATTAGATATTTAGGAGGCATCGCCTAATGAATGCTTATGTTTCACACACATACTGGCATTTTTAACTATAATTTCGGTCCATGCATTAAAAATTCAACTTTGAGTAACTATTCACAAATACTGGCATCAAACTTTTACCAATCTTCGGAGGATTGTTGATCGAAGAAACATTGAAAACAAAACAAGACGATGCAAAAAATTAAGCCAAGCGTTGAGAGCTCAAGTACCGCTTCATCCGATAGATCGAAAGACCTAGCCCTAGAGATTCCAACATTGAGCTTCTTCGAGCTCCCCTTTCGACGAGAACTCTTCACAGATGCCGCCGATCTCGATCTCGGCCTCGATCTTGAGGACGATCGATCTCTGCTGACCTTTTCATCGTCATCGGAGGAGGAGACGACGACGATGGGCCGCTTCTTTCCCATTGGGTTCAAAACCCTACTTGATTTTTTCCTGTTTTTTTATAAAAGTGTAGGCTACAGTAGTAAATGGATCGATTTTAGGGGGGGAATTTGATGGCGGGGTTTTAGGGTGAAGCTTTCAAGAAAAGGAAAAGATAAGAGGGTTTAGGATGAACCAGGGGTGAATGTTGGGTAGGGTTTTTCCGGAATTTTTTTTCTGATTAATCATAATTAAATAAATAATTCCCTAAATAATACTGATTTTAAACTAATTCCGAAAATAAATCTCGGTACAGTCACGTAGGATTAGCCTTGATGTGCAGCAGTTAGATGACAAAAGAAAACGCTATTAGCATTAGCGTTTTCTTCAAAATGAAAACTCTATTGCCATAAGAAAATAATCTCATGGTGTTTTTAAGAAAAGAATAAAATTAACAAGCATATAAATTTCTATTAAGTTTTTTCTATGTGTTTTCCAAATCAATATAGATTTCTATTATAAAATGTAACGGATTTCTATATACTAAGCAAATTTATTCTATTATTAACAAACCATGAGATTTTTTATCTATTCTCTGTTAATTTTGTTACGGTTTGAACAAAACCAAAATCAAAATATAAAACAACCTTAACAAAATTAACGTGGAAATGCATCAAGAAGAAAACGCTATTGACAATGGTGTTTTCATCAAGAAGAAAACGCTATTGTCAATAGCGTTTTCTTCTTCCACGCAACTGTCAAAACCAAGCCTAATCCTACGCAGCGTACGGAGGTATGTTCTCAAAATTAGTTTGAAGTAAGTATTATTTTGGGAATTATTTATTTAAACGGCATTATTTTTAGGGGGAAATTCGGGTTTGCCCTGCGGGACCCGATATTTTCGGGGTTTTACGCATGCTGTTCAAGGGATGTGCGTGAGTCGGTTGGGCGGGTTTTGGAGCAAAAAGAAACCCGAACCGCTAGGACGAACTGGTTTTCCATCCAAGCTAAACCCACCCCGCTATAACAAGTGCATAAACCCGTGCCCGCATCCAACAGGTTCGGGCGGGTTTCGGGCTCGGGTTCAGATTTCCCTGATTCGGGCGGGTTAGCACAATTTGAGATAGATTTCGCATATTAAACTCATCATTTACTATATATAAAATATGAAAGAAAAACAAATCTTATAAATCATGGATTGCAAATTTAAATATATCCGAAACACCATACAATATTCAAAGCCGCAAGATGAAACAAATATTATTAAACAGAATTATTATGGCGGTATAAAACAAAAGAAAGAATTGAAAGAACTAATAAGGAGCAAGAGGAAAAAAAAGTGAGGAGCAAAAATTAGGATACATGAATTTACATAGGTCTAAGCTTTTAATCTTTCTATAGCAATAAACATTTCTAAGTGGGCGGTTTCGGGTTGGTTGCAGACGGGTTGGTTTGTGGACGGTTACAGTCTCAGGCTCGGGCGGGTTTTATAAGATCTAAAAATCCAGGCGGGTTTGGGGTTTGTACCCATCAAATACAGGCGGGTTTCGAATGGCTTTTGTACCCGTTGAATGCGGGCGGATTCGGGCGGGCAATGGGTCCAAATCGAACGGATGTACAGCCCTATGCTATACCCGCTCGAACCCGAGTAGGCGGGCTTAAAATTAGCTATAATATATAATATTGTGGGGCCAGGTATGGGTTTAGTACAAAACCCGCACGTCCGGACCCTAAACCCGGCTCAAACCAAACCCGCTTCTTAAATTCAATTCAACTCGATCCAATGTGAAACATCAGCCATTTTAAATTATTATATTGCATTCCAGTCATAATCTATTACATATAATTTAAAATCATTTCTTATATATATATATAGAGAGAGAGAGAATAATGGAGGAAAGAGGCCAAAGGAGGGAATTTCCTCTTATGGCGTCGAAAAAATACACCCAGATTCATTTTTTTCGACGATCAGCACCCGCCATCTTCATCGCTATCATCTAAGATGTGGGTACACCAAATTTTATGTGATTCTACAACTTTTTTACCGTTGATTTAGTGGATTCAAAATTAACGGTTTACCGACAATATAACTTTTTACATTGCTAAATCAAAGGCGAAAAAGTTGTAGAATCACATGAAATTTGGTGTACTCACATCTTAGATGATAACGATGAAGATGATGGGTGTCGATCGTCGAAAAAAAAAAGAGGGAGGGGTGTTTTTTCGACGCCATTAGGAGGAAAGAGGCCATAGGAGGGAATTTCCTCCTATATATGTATATGAGAATAATGGAAGAGAGAATTTCCTCCTATGGCGTCGAAAAAATACCCCCTCCATCGTGTTTTCCGACGATTGGAATGCATCATCTTCATCGTTATCATCTAAGATGCGGGTACACCAAATTTTATATGCTTCTACAACTTTTCCACCATTGATTTAGCAATGTAAAAAGTTCTATTGTCGGGAAACCGTTATTTTTGAACCCACTAATTCAACGGTGAAAAAGTTGTAGAATCACATGAAATTTGGTGTACCCGCATCTTAGATGATAATGATGAAGATGATGCATTCCGATCGTCGGAAAATGCAATGGAAGATGTGCTTTTTCGACACCATAGGAGGAAATTCCCTCCTATGGCCTCTTTCCTCCATTATTCTCTCTCTCTCTCTTTATATATATATATATATATCTTAGAATTTGGCATAATTTTTACCTCTTCAATTATTTTAGTGATTTACAACATAACAAGCCCGAAAAACCGTAAGACCCGACTCGCCCGCTTAAACCCGAAAATCCGTCCGAACCCTAAGTTTCAAGTCTGGGTATAATGCATTGCAAAATCAACGGTTCGGGAGGGTTTCGGGTTTAGGCCGAGCACAAAATACCATTTAAGGCGAGCATTGAAGAAAAAACTTGTCTCGCTGATCAAAATATCAACAATCTATCAACTTTTTTAATGATTGACATTATTCATTTTGATCAGCACATACAAAGGATACAAAGGCATACCATTTCCTTAAAATCATATGGAAATTGATGGGCCATGATGATCAAAATGGATACCATTTCCATAAAAATCATATGGAAATTGATGCATATGGTCATGATGATCAAAATGGATGACCATGCGATCCCCCGAAAAACTTGGAAAAGCATACCCACATTTCTGGTAAATAACATACACCTGTTCTCTCATAATAGCGCTCAAAATATATAGTAATCTTCTATGGTATCACACAATTCCCAAATGGATCAATTGCTAACCCTGTAGACATATATATAAACCATAATTAAGGAATGAAAAAGAGAAGAGAAGGATGAAATAATAAAGAGAAAACAAAAGGGTTAAAATGAGAATGACCTGCAGACACAACAGACTTCAGAAATCAGGAAATAATGAAGCTAAATAAACAAAGAACGCACGAACATACTCATATAAATGGGATTTTTCGCTTCATTCAGTAAAACCATTGATACCATATAACAGGAACTAAACTCTCTAATCGGGTAAATCGGCTAGTTGTTCAAAATCTCACTGTCCATTTCAAGAAGGAAAAGAGAAAATCAAGCGAACCTCCACAAGCAACAAACATCCATAAAAATGCACATCAAGAACAATCAATCTGTAGATATCGGTGAACAGGGAAATAAAGAATCTACTATCACAAAGAGAAATATAAAAAAAGGAAAAAATCAAGAGTATTATGTACAAAGATGATCATTACAATAAAATGCATGGTCCTTTCAACACAATACACTTAATGCACATCTCCTAAAAATTGATAGCGTCTTTTCTGGATTCTCTGTAGAAGTGTTTTCAAGCGGTCCTCCATTGCAACTCGATTTGTAGGCGACCATTCTTGGAATCGATTAAATGGTACCTCTCGTTAATCCGCTTGTTGGTGATGACATCCGCAAGTTTGATTTCAATAAAACCCAATGATTCCTGAAAATAAAAGAACCATCACCATGATTAAAACCAACAAAACTATTTGGCTAGGCTCACGATAGGGGTACAGAAGCCTGATTGTATAACTAAAATATTTTAAAAAAATAAGAACACCACATCACATTATTGTTCTTTTAGTTTTTAAACGAAGTTAATTGAATCGAAACCATGTTTCGCCGAGAGCAGCTGAGTTGGAGGAGTCAAGTGAAAAGATATATCTGTTCGTAAAAGACCAAACAAACAACCGAAAAATCCAAATCATGAAAAATATTGACTATTGAGCATCTTAACAGGTACAAACAGTAGCAACAGGGAAGACTCTGTCCAAAACATGAAAGATTAAGAAAATAATATTAAACTAAGGGTAAAGTTCACTAAAATACCCTTAATTATCACCGCTCTTCTCTAAACTAAAAAGATTTTTTTATAAAAATATGGTAAGCTACCTTAAAGTGCTACATAAAAGGATATTTTAGTAAAAAGAACTCCCTTAAATCCAAATTTTAAGAGAGTTTACCGTAATTAGAAAAATTTAAAGATAATTTAGTGAAAGAAAACATCAAAACAACAATAATTAAGGGTGTTTCGTGAAATTTACCCAAAACAAACAAAGCATCCTCATGTTACCTTTGTTTTCCTCTCCTCTCCTCTGAAAAGGATTCTCACGTATGGGTTTGTGTGGTGTTTCCCCTCATGAGCCTTTTCGACTACATCTCCATCTTCACCATTTTCGTTTGCTTGATCTTCCTTAAAGGGGTTATATGTCAATCCGAGAACAACTTGCCCCCACGTGACTTTTCATTTTGAGAATCATTAGGATCCATATTTTTCAACAAGTTCACTGTCATCGTTTTCGGTTCTTCAGGGGTAAGTTCATTCAGTGGTATTACATTCATACCCATTTTGTTATGTGTCCGTACAACAAAAATAATTAAATGGATGGCATAAATGGAAAATTTATAAGGATAATTGTTCTAAAATCCCATGCACTTTGGGAATGCTTGGATAAATACCTTGAACTTCATAAATAACACTAAAATACCATGAACTTTGCCTTGTATATATATATATAGGCACACAGACAGATCCGGCAATTTTTTGGCGTTTTCTGCCGAAAAATGTGCATTTGGCCCCTTACTCTTAATAAATGACGACAATGTAAAAATTTTGCTTCACCCTTTACGTTTAAACCAAAATTTGTTATTAGCCCCTTCTATGCTCATCACCAGAGAGTTAGGAGATTGGAGATTAGATATTGACCCTTCTTTTTTTTCGAAATTCCATTCAAACTATTTGTGATGTATTTTGTTTCCTTTTTAAATTTATCTATACATTGCTAAAAGACTAAAAATTCCATAACATTTTCTCATATTTCCTTCTTTCGGCTTGAAATTGATTTAGTTAATATACATGCAACATCTAAACTGATATATATTTTGGGGTTATATAAAGTTGTCAACAATATTAAACTTGATGCGGTCCGTCACGTCTCAAAAAGAAAAGAGGTTGAACAATACGTTTTTATGATCTATTGCAATGTGCCCGTCGCTAGGGTTACATCATGTGACCGTAGTCATGGGACTGCAATTGACCTTCGAACCATTTTTGTCTATATTTTGTGTTGTTTATAGATTAAAACATATGTGATAGAATCAACTTGCTTTACGACTTTATTTTGCTACAAATCAACCTCTCAAGCAGGTAAGTTGCTGCCGATAAATATATAGATGACTTAATTATTATTTTAAATGCATTTACATGTTAATTCATTTAAGCTGTAAAACTCGGTTTGGGCCTACAACACGTGGGCTCACACATGGATGCACATGAGTTTTCAATATAGTAGGACTCCATCCAAAAGACTCAAGTTTTATGGAGGTTTATCCCATCTTATATCTTATACCTATATGCATCCCATAGTTTTTCCAATGTGGGACTAAATATTAACCACATTCTCCACACAAACAAAGTATTAATATAGATTGCAACATGCTATCTTCCTTTATTGACGCGACCCGGATCGCGCCAAGATGTTGCCTTCCGTTGATCTGCTGATGGTGGCGATGGATGGCTGAGATTGGGTCCGGAGGCTGTCGCTTTTGAAGCGTGTGGATCTCAATGGGTTTGAGGTTGTGGTTGCCAAGCTACCTGTAAGGAAGTCCCGGGATGATTGTACCACCGAGGACCCTCCGATGGTCAAGTTAGACCAGAGATCCGAGCAGAGTAACGGCTTAGTGGAGTAAAAATGGCTTACTTGAACCGTCTGAAGAAGGGGTTTATATAGCGGTGGCAGCAGGCAGGGCAGGTGCGAGAATCACGCCGGCAGTTACGCTCCAGACGTCACGCCCACGTGATGAGCGGGATCTCCCATTAATGGCGAGACATGCTCGTTAATGGGGGATCGTGATGGCGTGGAACGTGGGATGTGGCCGGCGGATATCAAGTGCATGGCGAGACTCGCGGGATGGCGGTTGCGCCTGTGAGCGGTGTCGTTGATCTGTCGATGAGACCGAGGAATTTGACCTCGGCGGGAGAGCTTACAGACGAGCGAGAGAGCCGAGCTATCTTGGTTCTGCGGTTAGCCCGGAGACGAGCTGTGAGGCCGAGGCCAGTTGTGCAGGGGGCTCGGAAGTGAGCCAGCGTTGGTCGGTAGGACGGACATAGAAGTGGTCTGGTCGGCCACTGTAGGTCCTTTCTTGCATGCTCTGGGACACGTCATCTGTCACGTGTCATGATCTAAGGAATTACCGTTATCGAGCATCATCATTAGCCCCCCATTCTCGTTCCGATCTATTCGTGGGTCGGGTCGAGAGTGGACTGCTTGGTTCTTTCTGTGCGGCTTGGCGCTGGTAATTCCTCGTGGTGGATTGTTCGGGGACGACACGGCGTTCTTGTTGTCGCGCATCGAGTATAAGTCGAACGAAGGACGAGTGTGGGAAGGTCGGTATCCTCCCTTTGCCGGAGTTGAGGAACTGATCGCGCGTTGAGTATGAGTTTATTCGACGGGTCTTGGATCCGTGTCTTTGTAGGATAGAAAGCTACCCGCTGCAGATGTGCCAAGCAGGAAGCTACTCAGCGGCCTCGCGAGGAGGGCTTTGGATCCACCGCGTTGATGGGCAGGAGGGTAGCTGCTCGGTGGCCTGAGGGCTTCAGATCCTCAGCGTCTGATGGGCAGGAGGATGCCCGCTGGGATGCGCCGAGCAGGAAGGGACTCGGCGGCCTCACGATGAGGGCTTCAGATCCTCAGCGTCGGATGGACAGGAGGATGCCCACTGGGGATGCGCCGAGTCCCTTCCTGCTCGGCGTCCTCGCGATGAGGGCTTCGATCCTTAGCGCGGGAGGGGCCGTAAGGGGCCTACTAAGGACGGGGCCGAGCAGTGTAGCTGCTCGGTGCCTCTTGGCGAGAGCTTTGATCTCTGGTTTGTTGGGGTAGGGAGCTACCGGCCAGGAATAACCGAGCAAGGATGGGCCCGGTTGCCTCTTGCGAGGGCTTTGATCCTTTAGGACGGGCCGAGCAGGGTTACTGCCCGGTGCCTCTTGGTTGCCTCTTTCGAGGGCTTTTCATCTTTAGCACGGGAGGGGCCGTAAGTGGCCTACTAAGGATGACTGAGCAGGGTTACTGCTCGGTGCCTCTTGGCGAGGGCTTTTTGTCCTTAAGGATGGCCGAGCAGGGTTGCCGCTCGGCTGCCTCTTGGTGAGGGCTTTGATCCCTGGCGTTGTGGGGTAGGGAGCTACCGGCCAGGGATAGCTGAGCAGGGTAGCCGCTCGGCTGCCTCTTGGTGAGGGCTTTGATCCCTGACGTTGTGGGGTAGGGGAGCTACCAGCCAGGGATAGCCTTAGCGCTGGAGGGTCCATGGGAGGCCTGCTAAGGATTGACCGAGCAGTGAAGCTGCTCAGTTGCCTCTTGGCGCTCGCCGCTCGGCCGCCTCTTGGTGAGGGCTTTGACCCCTAGCCCCGGAAGGGCCGTGGAAGGTAACCAGGCGGTGGTCGGCTGAACCGACGCGAGCAGTCTTCTCTCTCTCTGTAGGGGTCCCGGTCTCGAGGCGGAGGAGCGACGACCTGGGGAACTTGCCCTGCCGTTTGGACACGGATGAGCACCTCCACGACAGACGCTAGTCGGTCTATCCGGCCGGCAAGGGCGTTGATGGCATTCGGCGGAGGAGGGTCGTCCGTGCCTCCGTTGAGGGAGAGGCGGCGGGCTAGTTCTTGGATCTTCGTGATGATCGCTTACCATTGGATTGAGATCGGAAAACGAACTTTTGTTTGTGGAATCAAAGACTTCCCACAGATGGCGCCAGCTGACGCGACCCGGATCGCTCCAAGATGTTGCCTTCCGTTGATCTGCTGATGGTGGCGATGGGTGGCTGAGATTGGGTCTGGAGGCTGTCGCTCCTGAAGCGTGTGGATCTCAATGGGTTTGAGGTTGTGGTTGCCGAGCTACCTGCAAGAAAGCCCCGGGGTGGTTGTACCACCGAGGATCCTCCGACGGTCAAGTTAGACTAGAGATCCGAGCAGAGTAACGGCTTAGTGGAGTAAAAATGGCTTACTTGAACCGTCTGAAGAAGGGGTTTATATAGCGGTGGCAGCAGGCAGGGCATGCGCGAGAATCATGCCGGCAGTTACGCTCCCGACGTCACGCCCGCGTGATGAGCAGGATCTCCCATTAATGGCGAGACAGGCTCGTTAATGGGGGATCGTGATGGCGTGGAACGTGGGATGTGGCCGGCGGATATCTCACGCATGGCGAGATTTGCGGGATGGCGGTTGCACCTATGAGCGGTGCCGTTGTCGGTCGATGAGACCGAGGAAGATGACCTCGGCGGGAGAGCTCGCGGACGAGCGGGAGAGTCGAGGTATCTTGGTTCTGCGGTTAGCCCGGAGACGAGCTGTGAGGCCGAGGATGCCAGTTGTGCAGGGGGCTCGGAAGTGAGCCAGCGTTGGTCGGTAGGACGGACATAGGAGTGGTCTGGTCGGCCACTGTAGGTCCTTCCTTGTATGTTCTGGGACACGTCATCTGCCACGTGTCATGATCTAAGGAATTACTGTTATCGAGCATCATCATTTATTGTCATAAATTATTCTGTATTTAATTGTCATAATTTTTTTTGATCATGCAATATTATTTTCTATTGCTTATTTACACCCATTGTAGATCATTATAATATATAATGTTCTTCAAAATGACATGATATTAGAAAGGGAAGAATGCCGATTAATTTCCCTTTGTAAAAAAAAGTATTAAGTGAATTTATTAGATAAATGAAAAGACATCTAAGCTAAAATAAATATCAATACAGCTGTCAACATTTGGAGTTTAGACTTATGATGGCAGCTAACTTATATCATACATAAAAAAGATAATCTAACCCTTTAATGACAAAAAAGAAGGCTAAGAAGGCAGAATCATTGGCTTTGCATTAGTCATAATCTTTCTAAATTAAATAATTTTTTTCAAATTGCATTTGGCACCTTGGAAGTTTTTTTTAGCACTGGCCCGTAAGCCCTAATCTATGCATACAACAACACACACAAACACATCCACGTACACATCAGGCACAAGCATACAATCACACACATGCACCCAACGGACTCATGAATATCTCAAAAGCGTTAATTTATGGCTGCTTGCAACTTTATTAGCCAAAATTTCTGTCATGTGGAAATTTAAACTCCGCCTCTTATTTCTTAAGCAAAGTTTCATTTCACCCCTTCTATGTGTATCCATACATAGCTAAAGGATTGGAAAATTAAGTGATGCCCCTTCTTTTTTAATTCAAATGTTCATTCTCCCTTCACGGTGTATCTTACTACTTTCTTTACGACAAACGTGGCAGGATCAGCTTAATTTACGACTTTCCCCCCCTAAAAAACCCATCTCTCAAATAGATGAATTACTACTGTTAAATATATAGATGCTATGGATGATTGTTCGGTGTTACTTAAATTACTTATTTAATTCTTACGAAGTCTATAAATCTTTCCTCCTATTTGAATTTTGCAAGCCCCTTCGCTCTTATAATTTCCATTTTCGAAAGGTTTTTTAGGTTTCTACTTGCTTGCATTATGTGGAATTTTCTACTTATGATTCATCACTTGCTCTAATATTTTTTAATTCCGAAAGGTGTCTCGTCTTTTATTTTTTGGGTTTTTAGCGTAACCACTTGGTTTATCTTCACTATTATAGAGCAAAAGAAAAAGGGTCTCAAATTTTGTTGCAATATCATTTTCATCAGGGGGTGGGGATCTTTGTTGGTATAATTCATAAGGATTTGTTTTTAATCAATTTTCTCGTAAAGAATTCTAGGGTAAAAGTAAATCAAACATTCATGCCTTTGCGAATCAAAACAAAGTTCATGGAGTTAAAAGTGAAAACAAGAGCTCATGGTGTTGACCGTAAATTATGAAGTTCAAGGTACTCGTCCCACAAAAACGCTGAAAGATCATGAAACTTTGATATAAATTAGTTTAGCTTATTTATAAATAGTCCAAAAAAAAGGAGAGGCATACCTTTTCCCAGTCAAAAACGGTTATCTCCAAAGCTTGCGATTCTGGATCTTTGACGACAAATTTGAATTCCTCATTCCATTCAGGGTTAAGGTTACTGTGCTTTACATGTGTTTTCTTTGAAGGGAGCTTATCTTCTGCAAGCTTTAGTTTCACATATGGGTCAGATTTACCCATAAGATCTTTTTTTCTTAAGGTTGGTTGCCCTAACAACTTTAACATACAAAATTCCAACAGGCTTCTTCATGGCTCTGTAAGATCCATGGGAAATGGTTAGCACTTAGCAGTTAACAACCAATTTGTAAGATACAAATGCTTCAAAGGTTGCAAATGGGGTACAATAAGTACTTACTTTGAAAGATCCTTAATTGGTACTTCTAGTGCTTTAGGCCACAGGTACATGGTTGCTACTTGTTTCTTTATAGTCTCCTGCAGATGATCATATAATCAAAATGAAGAAGATAGGAAAATAGAAGAGATAGAAAATAAGTATGGATGAATAGAATGTAATTTGTAGCATCCATTTCAATCTTGAGTGTTTAATTCCGCAGCATCTCATAGGTGATTTATCACCATCTATGTAGCACGGGTTCGGATACGGATACGGGAGACGGGAGACGATACGGATTCACGGATTCATAATTTTACAAAAACCCAAGATACGGGATATGTTTTTATATCGATTTTAAATTACCTAAATATGAATATATATTAAGGTATACATACCAATATATAACAATATAAATAAATAATGGCATTATGTTAGATTTTCAATATACTTTCAAACTTTTGAGTGCCTTAATTTTTTAGAGAAAGAGAAGATGCGTCGATTTGCGAGAGCTTTATGAGACATTTATAAGTTCGAGCGAATCCAAAAGAATCCGAGAGTTTCCGGGAGTTTCGGACTTCGATACGCGATCAGAGACAATTTGTGAGGCCTATACAAGTATCAGTGCTTCATATATCACCATCACCATCACCATCTGAAGTTCTTATGTCCAAGACATCACAACATGCAAACAAATCTGAATTATATTGTTTGGTCAATGTTGTGACATGTCATGTTTAAGGCGATGCATTCCCGACATATTAATCAACGACTTGGTGTTTTGAATATGAAAAATACTTCAGTTATGTTCACTTGTATGTTTATTTATTAGTTGTGTTGTATTGTTAATATTTACCATGCATTATTTTTGTTTCTCATTGCATTATTATTTTTGTTGTTTGGCTTAAACGCTTGCTTCACTGCCTTCACACACATTTAGATTATACTGTCCTGGTAAATAAGTATGTACTACAATTCCATTTTGATAATAGTTTTTCATCCTTTAATCTCAATGTTTAGCCCCAAAAAAATTCGATTACTCTCAATGTGAGTGTATATTTCATCCATTATTCCAGACATGGTCTAGCTTAGGACTGTATCAATAAAATTATGACTAAAATATTATGAAAAGGAGAAGTACCTGCACAAAGCTATAAAGGCCAGGAACTGCCATAACATCTGCTCCCATGAGTTTTAGCCCAAAGTCAACATGTGGCTGCAAAAGACACAGATAATGCAGGGACCTTGAAAAGATTGAACTTAATATTAAAAAATACAATCATCATAAATAGAATGCTAGAAACCATAAAAGAAAAGGTTTTATATATATATATATATATATATATATATATATATATATATATATATAAGTTGAGCCTTCTCTTGTACCTTCTCCATTAAAGAGACGACGATTTTTGCAAAACAAGGAAAGCTAGGAACCAGTGGCTTCAATGTAATACGTGGTAAAGCAAAAAGTTTGCAAGTCTACCACCAAAGTCTCAAAAGAGAATCAAATCAATCCATTAATATGACTATTTAAACTCCTCAGCAATAGATTTGTCTCGAATGTATTTTAAAAAAGGAGCTAGTAACCTGTAGGGTTGCCTTCAACCCAAATGCCTTAACAACCACAGTGACATTAGGATTACCTGCCCATTTCAGTGATGGTTCCATAATCAACTCTTTCTCATCTGTTTGATAAGCTTTCATTCCTAGCAAAAGATTTTCGATTTTAGTATTTATGAAGAATTTTCAGATACAACTATTAATGATTAATTAATCATACAAGTCAATCATATACACTTCTAGGATATATGGCTATACATATCAATCATATATACTTCTAGGATATATGGCTATATGCAATACAAGGCAGATCCTTCAACAAAAAAAAAACTTTCATCATGCAGATACAATTCTAATAATAATTCAGAATACAAAGTGATAACTCACAAATTTAAGAAGGTTAGCAAAAGAATTATAGCAATTAATAACAATGCAGGAGGTAAAAGTATCTATTAAGTTCATTTATGGAGCTGTCATTGGCATCTAGGTTAGTAAGTCCTTAGATCCAAATCCCTATATGACATACAAGGTGCAATCTTTCTGAGCATATAAAGAAATACCAATTGCACTGATTTCCAAGATTTGTAGTGTTCATGCATCCCAATTGTTTCATATATCCATCATGTATCTTCACTAGAGCAACCTAGATACTTGACATCCCGATGAGGTGGAAAATGCCAATTAAGCCACCTGAAAGCCACAAAGAATAGAAACTTATTCCTCACAGCCTCACGGAGTAATCCCTTCTCATGCAAATTTCCCCCCTAAAATGCTTATGCGAACTACATTCATAAGATACCTCTATAGTATTATTAGATAGATGTGAACTTATCATTTAAACTTGGGTTGATCTAAGGAACCGATCTAACATTTCTCGTTTCTCTACATTTTTAGGGGTAGATCTAACATTTCCTGGTTTATCGAAGAAGTTGATCTAACATTTTCTCATTTCTTGGTTCTCTATATCATAAGGGGTTGATAAAACATTTCTCAGTTTAGCTAAGAAGTTGATCTATTTCTCATTTCTCATGCTCTATATCATAAGGATCTGATCACATCACATTTCTCAGTTTAAATATTAAAAAGTAGATCTACAGGGAATATCAGTTCTGCAAATTGTTTAGGCTAGTTATGACTTATGAATGTCACCAGTTGTAATGCTCAATGAAATATCCAAGAATCCAACTTCATAATTTGGCTTCAATCCCTAATTCATAATTTTGATTCCTGTAGTTTCGGTTTCGCTCTGCCCCCCCCCCCCCTTTCAAAAAAAAAATCTAGTCATTTTTCAGACGTAAAAGTTTGTGCCAAATCTTGAACTATGTTAGCTGCAAAACATTTTTGCAATACTCTTGAAATTAATTATGTACTCATGTTAGAAACATATACAATAACACATCTAATCTAGAAAGTCGGCCTACTTTGGAAATTTGGTTGAGACCAAACGATATTTAGTCCCTTTGGTTCTCAGCATTGCAAGAGATCAGAATGAAAAACATCAACTCGGTGTCCATTGTCTTTGAACTGAATACTAAAAATACTATAATCATATTATCGCTATTTAGTGTCCGTGAAGGCTTCATAAAACTCAGGCTTAATTGAACAAATTCTTGGATTGTGTAAACATTCAGCAAACAAAAGTTTAAAGTATGATGGAGTCTATTCAGATCTTATCCTTTTTCCCTATAATAGTTCAATAAAGTCATGGAAACAATAGGGTTATAGATTTGTGTGATCTGTTATATAATTATCTGCTATCAGAATTGTTGCAAATACGAGACGATCACAAAGCAAACACAATCGATAACGAGAAGAAAATCAAACCACAAGCAAGATAAAAATATGAGTACTAACCACAAAATAAATAGGCGAAGACGAAGCTTTATTAATATCAAATATGCGGAGTACAAATCGATGGAGAATTACAAATCCCTCTCAAACCCTAGATCTCACATAATTATCAACAGGTTCTCACAAATTAACAAAAGGCTTCAATCTCTAGAGTTACAAAATACTACAATATATAGTATACTAGAGATAAGTCAAAATAACTAATTTCTCAACTAATAAATATCCACCTTGCTTGTAGATAAATCAAAAATTGCCAACTCTTGCTTTGTAGATAAATCCGAATCTGTTATCCCCTACTTTGTAGATTAATCTGAATCTATGGGAAATCAATAGGGACCGGAATGGAAAGCATACACGACAAATCTCCACCTTACCTAACATTCCCACAAACTCCTCCATTAAAATTAATAATAGCTCCACCTTTACCACAAAACCCCTCAACGGCTCAAATGAGTGCGACGCACTCCAATAAAGTTCAAGCAATGCTTAAACTTAACAACCGAAAGAGATTTCAACATATCGGCCGGATTATCCGTTGTGTCAACCTTCTTCACAATAATGTCTTCTTTCTCAACGGCTTCCTATACAAACCAGTATCTCACATCAATGTGCTTTGTCCTATCATGATGCATCTGATCTTTCATCAAGTGAATCGCGCTTTAGCTATCACAGTAGACTATTATGGTATTCTGTTGAATACTAAGTTCCGATAATAGTCCCTTCAAACATATCGCTTCCTTAACGGCTGCAACGGCCATATACTCCGCCTCCGTCGTAGACAACGCTACCGTAGACGGTAATGAAGCACGCCAACTGATGTCACATCCTCCCAAGAAGAATACATAACCGGCGATCGATTTTCGTTTGTCAAGATCACCCACATAATCGGAATCATTGAATCTAACCAAATTGTCGTTGTTCCTTCCAAACACCAACCCCACGCCAGACGTACCTCGTGGGTATCGTAATATCCATTTCACTGCGTGCCAATGGCCTTTACCAGGAGAAGCCATATAGCGACTAATACTAACGGCGTGTGAAATGTTGGGTAGTGTACAAACCATGGCATACATAACGCTACCCACCGCTCTCATATATGGAACATTTAACATGTATCTAATCACATCCTCTGTCTGCGGTGATGAACGGGCTAAAAGTTTAAAATGAACTGTCAACAGAATACTTACAGATTTAGTGTTTGCCATGCCGAAACGCTTCAAAACTTTCTCAACATATCGTTGTTGAGACAAGTACAACTTTTCTCCTTTGCGATGGCGCCTGATCTCCATACCAAGTATTTTCTTGGCCACTCCCAAATCCTTAATCTCAAACTTGCCTTTCAACTATTCCTTCAAAATCTTAATATCAACCATATATCTTACTGCTATCAATATATCAACATAAAGCAACAAATATATGTAAGAACCATCGGCGAGCTTCTTCGAATATACACAGCTGTAGCGCATACTTCTCGTAAACCATATTTTTTTCATGAAAGAGTCAAATTTCTTATACCACTGTCTAGGTGACTGCTTCAAAACGTAGAGACTTCTCTAACAAGCAAACATGATATTCTTTTCCTTCGGCTTCGAAACCTTCGGGCTGTTGCATGTAGATTTTATCTACCAAATCACTGTGCAAGAATGCGATCTTCACATCAAACTGCTCAAGCTCCAAATCTTGCATAGTTACCAAACCGAACATGACACGTATAGATGTGTGTTTTTAACAACCGGAGAAAATACCTCAATGAAGTCAACTCTTTGCACCTGCGAATAGCATTTAGCTACCAACCGTGCTTTATATCTCGTATCAACTGTCCATTGGTCACCTTCTTTCTTCTTAAAAACCCACTTGCAACCAACTATTTTCTTTCCTCCTTCAGGCTTCACGAGCTTCCAAGTTTGGTTCTTGTGAAGAGACTCAATCTCTTCATTCATAGCGACTAGCCAACGAGATAATTCATCGGATGAGATGGCTTCTTTATAGTTTGTTTGCTCGCTACTATCAACTGTCTCTGCAACGAACATCGCATAATCCACTAGATCATCGTAATCATCTTTGTGGCGGTCTAATGTACATTCTCTGTCGGTCACGAGCGAGTAAACACTCCTCATCATGAGACTGCTCATCATGAGCTTTTTCAGACGATGGTGAAGAAGAGATCTCCAGCGAACCCGAGCTCTCACCGACCTCAATATCAACTCTCGGCTCGTCCTTCCTTGAATCGTCTGTAGCTGGAGATTCCTTATTGTTCGACAACAACATAGCAGATTCATCAAAAGTCACATCTCTGCTAATTATAAATTTTGGTGATTTTGAATCCAAACACCACAACCTATAACCCTTAACGCCGATAGCATTACCGAGAAATATATATTTCTTCGCTCGAGGATCCAATTTGCCTCCACAGCAATGTGCATAAGCAGGGCAACCAAACACCTTAAGTGTTGAATAATCAGCGTGTTTTCCCGACCATACCTACTCCGGTGTCCTACAACCTAGAAATGTATGAGATGACCGATTCACAATATAACACGCCGTATTTACCGTTTCTTCCCAAAGCTCCTTTCCGAGCCCTGCATTGGACAACATGCACCACGCTTTCTCCAAAAGAGTTCGGTTCATTCGCTCCGCAACTCCATTCTGTTGTGGTGTATGGACAATGGTATGATACCGAACTATGCCTTCGTTTTTGCAGAAATTGTTGAAATCTCCACGGCAAAACTCTAACCCGTTGTCCGTCCTCAGTGTTTTGATCTATTTTCCTGTATGCTTGTCAAGCAACGTCTTTCGTTGCTTGAATATAGTAAACACATCACTTAGACTCGAACCTTCCTCGAAAAATCAATGAAGGTAAACAGATACTTGGCACCGCTTCATCGTACTCTTGCTACCAAGTAGACCCTGCTTCGACAATTCGGTTATACCTCACTCATATGTCTGAGCCTCATGCACCACAATCTCGTAGTTTCCGAATGTGTCATAGATTTGGATGATGAAATCATCGCCAATCCGAAAGTCGTCGAACCCTGCAATAAATACAAGGACCTTTTCTTCAATACCTTCATCACAAAGAGAGCATCTTTGGTTACATTCAAGCCTCCACTTTCAGCGGAAAATTTGTAACCGTTGTCGTCGAGTACACCCAAAGAAATGAGATTCTTCAAGTCAGGTACGTGCCTGACTTCCGCCAATGTCCTCACAATATCGTCAAATATCTTGATTTGGATCATCCCCTTACCAATAGCTCGACACGAACTATTGTTGCCCATTAAAATCACTCCACCATCAATGGACTCATAGGGGGTAAACAAATCACTATTGGAATACATGTGGTAGGAACAATCCGAATCCATAATCCACTCGTCCTTGGATCGATGTGTGCTGTCAAGAACCACAAGATCTCCTTCTCCTTCCGCTATACTTGTTTCAGCCGAAAACTCCTTCAATTTGTCTTCCTGTTTTAGATTGTTCTGGAACTTAAAGCAATCGCCTTTGAAGTGCCCTTTCTTCTTACAATAATTGCAGGTCATGTTCTTAGCCTTGGATTTCAACCTCGACTTCTTTCTATTTGCTTCTGAATCTTTCTTCTCCGCACGCTCTCGAACAAATAAGCCCAACAACGAACCATCCGCTTCGGTAGAAGTCAATTCCTTGTCAATTTTCTCTTTATTCATCAAGTTCTCTTTGCCAAACTTGATTGAGATCGTATCTCGTCCATAAACCATGGTGTCACGAAAGTGCTTATATGAGGGTGGCTGCGAACACAACAAAAAAAGAGCCTGATCTTCATCATCAATCATAATGTTGATCTTACCCAGATCCGTAATTATCGTATTAAACTCACCGATACGAGATTCTATTGGAGAGCCTTCTGACATGCGAAGTGTGTAGAGACGCTGCTTCAACATAAGCCAATTCGTGAAAAATTTCCTTAAATATAACTCCTACAATTTATTCCACAAATCAGTTGTTGTCTTCTCCACCAAAACTTCTTGTAGAACTTTGTTAGTTAGACACAAGTGGATAGCCGTGAGGGCCTTCTCATCCATCTTCTCCCAAGCTTCCTCTGTCATAGTGGAAGGCTTTTTATCCTTCCCTAGAATCGTCTTCTTCATATTGTTTTAAGTCAAAACGGCAACCATACGGAGTTGCCATAAATAAAAACTCATATTTCCATCAAACTTCTCGATATCGAACTTCATGATTGTAGGAGACATAATGCGGGATCAATCTAAAAAAAATACCTTGAGTGCTAACGAACCATAAAACTTCAAAATCACAATCCAAGTGGGGCAGAGGACACAAGCGTCGTTACCCACCGATAACCTAGATCGCAAAATTAAAAACCCAACGGCTCAACCAAAAAATCCCACACAAACACAACAATGCTCTAATACCAGTTTGTTGTGGATACGAGGCGACCACAAAGCAAACACAATCGATAACGGGAAGAAAATCAAACCACGGGCAAGATAGAAATACGAGTACTAACCACAAAACAGATAGGCGAAGGCGAAGCTTTATTAATAATCAAATATCCGGAGGAGTACAAATCGATGGAGAATTACAAATCCCTCTCAAACCCTAGATCTCTCATAATTATCAACGGGTTCTCACAAATTAATAAAAGGCTATCTCTAAAGGCTTCAATCTCTAGGGTTACAAAATACTACAATATATATAGTATACTAGAGATAAGTCTAAATAACTAATTTTCCAACTAATAAATATCCACATTGCTTGTAGATAAATCTGAATCTATTATCTCTTGCCTTGTAGATAAATATGAATCTGTTAATCCTTGTTTTGTAGATAACTCTGAATCTATGGGAAATAGATCGGAATGCAAGGCATGCAACTACAAGAATGTTACAAAATGTATGACCTTGTAATTATTTGTTTCAGGTTTTATGCAAGAAAGAGATACATCATACAACGAGCATTTCAAAAATTCAATATTGTATTTTACATGGAGAAAACATCTAGTTAAAAGAAAATCATTGGCAAGTATATTCTACATGGAAACTTCCAAAGAAACATGAGCGCACACGCAGAGAGAGAGAGAGAGAGAGAGAGAGAGAGAAAACCTTGGAAAGTAGGTGGCAGCGAGCCCAAGGTTAAAGTGTGAAACTCAATGGAATCGATTTTATACTTGGCACAATTTTCAGTAATAATTGCCTTTGTAACTTCTTTTGCTGTACTGCAGATTGCCTATAAAAAATATAAGAAAATATAAAATCATACAATACAAAAATCCGCCGTGTAAAAATCACTGGAACTTTCAACAGCCTACACACCTTATCCAAATATGGCCACAGATTCTCAATGAACTTGTTAGCCAATCAATCTTCAAGAGAAACAAGCAAAAAATGCTGTCAGTTTGACTTGTAATAAGCCAATAAATAGTAGCTAAAAATATTTTTCCATAAATCTTGTTTACCCGATCAAAGTCTGGGTTTTTCACCCATAAAGGAATCTCAGGAAGCATCTGTTCTAGAGATTTTGAATCATGCTCAACTAGTGGCCGAACTGTAGGATCCTGATAACGCAACAATGGAATAACAAGACGACGTCAAGTCTAAAGTTAAAGTCTATAATCAATCAAAATTAAAATATTTTTCAGATTTCGCTTTTGGAAATTAGCTAATATGAACACGATAGATACAGATGCCTACTGTTATAGCCACAAGCATCAGGCTTTGATTCAACTGGATACCACTCATGAACTTGGAATGGTTGACAGTGTTATGGCCTAATTATATATTCCAACTGTTTATGTTTCATTCTTCTCTTTTTGGAATATGTAACAAAGAAGCAGCACTCAGATTTATGTTTCATTCTTCTCCTGTAGGAGTATATGAAATAAATATATGTAATATAGCACTTGGTGCAAGCCATAAACATTTCGGTGCAAGTCCATATATATGGCTTGATTATGAGGCTTGGCCGCAGTTCTATTTATGCTACTTAAAGAAGCCAAATTGGAGCGAAACCTGAATACGTGTTGAATATATTGAAAACTACACTGGTGAAAAAGGTTCGAAAATCTCAGTTCACTCTCTCTCTCTCACATTAAGTGCATAGCGATCATGTCCATATACCTACCATACTGAAGAGGCTTTATCTTCTGCTTTGATCAGCATTATGCATCCTTACATGCTAATTCTACAGGAGATGCACTCTATCTCCACCTTGTTGCTAGTACCCAAGTTACCTCCATTAAAAGGGATAGCCTCATATCGATCATAGTGCTCTCATAAAAAATGACGTGTCTTAATTCAAAACAGTAAAGAGGCAGAGCGGTTGCTGTAACTCAAGTTGTTGGTGAGGGATCATGTCATATACAACATCTCTAACTTAAGCCACAAACCAGTAATGGTTGCTTCATCTAAAACCATCAATACATAGAGCTTGTTCAACTGCACTCTAGGATTTTTCAATCTTGTTACTCCTTTTTTCAGTTGAGGGTTCAACAACATGCTGGCCATGAAGAGTTTTAACAATCCTTACAGCCATAGGCTAATGCTATTCATCCCATGATTTTCCCATGAAGCTTTTCTTTTTAATCCCCCCCCCCCGGCCCCGATGATTGCCATCAAACTTGTCCATGTTGTAATTGCATAAGCCTTATAAAAATCCAAGTTAAACCACCAGAAAAAATGATCAGGTACAGTTTGTTCTAGATTTTGGAATATGTTCCATTTTGCTTTTGGATATATTGGCACCTTAAAGTTGGACATAATTCCACACAGCAACTTCTTTTAGACTTCTCTATAGTCTATGAGAATTTGGAGGACGGCAACTGGTCATCTAGGATTATGACAAACCCCTCTCTTGTCATAGTTTTCAGAACCAGGAATTTAGCACTTATTTGGAGCGGGTTGTCGTCAGGTCGACAGCTGGTCATAATACTTTAACAGATCTTTACTGGAGCTTTGCTTCATAGCCGACCCCATTTGAATGGGAAAAGGCATTGATAATGGCAGTTTGTTACACAATTAGGGGCTTCCCATCCAAGGAGATAACTAAAAATATAGATAAATATACAGCCACAATTTATAATTCACAAAACAGTAAAGAGGAAAGCAGGCAAAGACTTGCATGATTCAGCTCTATAGCCTACATCTTTGGGAAGAGAAGAGAGCTTTACAAATTCAAAGGTAGACAGGATAGAGTTTCCCAAAAACTCAAAACTTTAGCCATCGATTAATTCCCTATGAGGAGCCACCACAATAGTCTTGAGAATTCACTTTTGGATGCTAAAATAGCCCTAAATTAGGGATCATATCAATGACCCCAAAAGCTCGAAATAATGCCCTCCAGAACTTTAGGGACTCGTTTTTTTTAAAAAGCAATTTTTCTTTATTTTTCCTCCTCGTTTTGCAGAAACCATCAAGATTTTTGCATGAGATGCAATGAAATGTAACCCAATAAAGACCCATTTCCTAGCAACTAGCAAGCATAGATCCCAACAAAGTAAGCACTCAATGAAAATCTCATTGTGAGAGAATTTCAACACAGAATCAAACAAAACTACTGAACAAAGAACAATCAAAACATAGAATCATATGTAGAGATCAATATACCTTGACATCAGTAGGCTGGAAGTAGATGAAGAGAAAATACCCAGCAACACCCCAACTCCAACCCCAAATCCAAAGAAACCCAACAAAGTGCTCACAAAACCCATCTCTTCAAACCCTTCAACTCCCTAAATCCCCTTGCCCTTTTCAATTAACCCCCCCCCCGCCCCCCGCCCCCCCCCTCAACCCCCCCTACCCCAAAAAAATATAAAAAACTTTCCCCCAAAACAAAGAAACTGTGGATAAGGAAAGAAAGTCGCAAGCATTTAGTATTTGCTTCAACACCACAACCTCAGATTCCAAAATCCATTTCAACAAAAACCCATTAAGATTCAAAACAAAACAATAAAAAAAACCTAATAGTTTTTGGCATGGGTAATTTCTAAAGGGGGTTGTCGGTAGCTCACACGTGTTGTGGGTCATTTGAAAAGGAGAGAGAACAAGATATTTAGAGACAGCTGATATCACTTATTATGATATTATTATTTTTGCTCTCGCTTTGATCACCACCACAGATTTTTTCTTCAGTTATCTAGCGTGCAAGGAGACAAAGGGGAGATCCAAGCTCCTGATATATTGGGATTAAAAAGTTGCTTGTAAAATATCATGAAGAGAGACGGGGCAGGGGGCAAAAGATGCGTAATTCGAGGTAAATTGTTATTAAAAAAACCCATGGCAGGTACCGCTCACAAAAAATCTCTGGTCTCGAAATGATTATCAAAAACCCTTCGAAAATTTTCCAGCATAGCAGGTAGCTATACAGATATCACAGACATGGGCTTTTTTAACAATTGAAAAATTTTTCAAGGGGATTTTGATAGCCGTTTCGGGGCCGAGGGTTTTTGTGGGCTGGATAAGTTGCCCGGTTTTGGACAATATACATTTTCTAAGCAGCTTTTTTTAAAGAATTTTTTTAAAGGAGCTTTGATGGCATAAAATTCTATAGATGGAGTTGTTTAAATTTTTTCCCTTGAGATGCTCTTGGTTCTTAATCAAAGGTTGTTTGTAAAAGGAACGCTGAATATAAACGTTTGGGAATGTAAAATGACACTACTACACTCTTAAGAATAATCCTGATTTTCGTTAAGGGTACACTTTAAGGTTTTTAAACATGAGAGATAGGATCAAGAAAGAGAGAGAGCTCAAGCTTTTTGTATGAAGTTGCTTGCGGGTGGATCTGTAGAGTCTGGACAAATACTTAAAGGTAGATTAAGACAATAGCCATCCCTCGTCAAGTTAACATAACAAAAGGATCTTTTTCCAATAGCGGAGAGAATTTTGGGGGATATTTTCAGAACACAAAGATTTGGAGGGTGATTTTGAACAGCAGTTTGGGGGCAATAGTAAAAAACCCATTAATTATTGCAAATAAAAGGCACTTAACCAAATTGATTTATTCATGTGAGGCACTGGCGAATTGGGGATTAGCAAAAAAGCACGTGAGGTCAAACAAGAATCCTTTAACTTGTTTTGATTTAATCCAAAAGTACGGTTAATTTTTTTTTTATTGCTGGTCTTTATAACCAATTAATTTCAAATCTATTTATAAATTAATAATAAATTTGAAATTGCAAAGCCCAAATCTTAACAATAAGATGATTTTAAAAATAAAAACGAATTTTCTTTATAGAATGACCTAAGGACAAACAATAACTAACAAATTAAGGCTACTTTAGGAGCCTTTTGGATTAAAGAAAAGGTTGGAATAAGTACTGTTCTTGTCAAAGGAGCAAAAACGATGTTGTTCTTGTGAAATATGCAATCTTTTGAGACAGAATTGTTATGATATGAAGTAAAGTAAGGTTTAGGTTTATTCTCTACCTTTTTATTCTCTCGTGTTTTATCATGAAATTTATGTCTGGTTTCTAATTTAGCTATTACAAACTTTCTTTTTTTTCTTTTTGATGCAAAATACTTCTTAATATCCTGTAAAAAAACCAACCATGACGGTCATTGAAGACCAGCTGTAGTAAAGCTTCTGAGAGCGTTGTCTCGTTCAATGATGATAATCGTTTGTAACATATTTCTGACGAAATAGCAACAACAAATTAGTTGAAAGCTGAGACTTAATTTTCTTTCTTGGTCAGATATGAATTGTCAATTATTCTTTCGACTTTTTTGATTGAAAGCGGGTTTAGAATCTTTTTGTCTTAACACAATTTTTTTTCCTTTCGATGAAAGTATATCGTCAAGAATCATGAGCAAGACGCATGAGATAACGTTTTTTGTGCATCTAGATAGCAGACCGTGTAAATCAACATAAATAATACCAAATCAATAGAAAAAGGCTATTGTTTACAATTTACTATCGACGCTATGGTATGCCTCTTCTATGGCAGCTGAAATTTCATATTATATTCATATCCATATTCATACAGAGCTATACGATGAATGTGCGTATCGAAGACATGAGAGAGTTTCCTTCTGGCGTTGACACAAAATCAACTTTCCACATGCTTTTTTTGATGATTCGTATCGTCCATCTTGATCTTCATGGCCTAAAGCATGTACACACACCAATTATCATGTGATTTTGATACTTTTTGACACCCAGTTCGTTTAAAATTGTTTTATTGTCGGTAAACCGTTAAATTTTCGAGCCTCCTATACAACCACAAGAAATATCGGAATCACATTATATTTTATGTGTGTGCATGCTTTAGAATACGCCGATATAGATGAACAGGTCGTTGACCTTTTTGACCGACGAGGAGAATTTTCTCCTATTCATTTTTTTTTGCATTCTGCTAAGTGTGAATCGGTTCATATTCAATCTCTAAGCATGCCGATGTAGCTTTTGTCACCGCATTCCAGGCCTTATCATATGTGACACCCTAGAACTTGCGTATAAGGATTGTATCAGTTTATTTATTTTGCTCAAAAACTATCACTATTTGGAGTTTAATATATATATATATATATATATATATATATATATATATATATATATATATATATATTTTGTTAAATATTTTATTGGCAGCTGATACCTGTTTTGGTATGCATATAGTATTTTTGTCTAGTATTAGATATGTAACAAATATATATATATATATATATATATATATATATATATATATATATATTTGTGTGGTAGTTTTAAATAGGTTATGATATATATATTTTAGTTTTAACAAAAGATATTTTAGTTTAATAGTTTCAAGAGGATGTAAGATCAAATATTTATGGTGGGGCAGCATGAAATATTAAGGGGGGGTTTGTGCAATTAACTTAAATCCTATATATATACACCATCTCTTTCCCCCCTCGTCAAACTCCTTTTCTCTCTCCTCTATTTTGCCCCTAGCCGAGCCATCTCCTTTGTCGCAGCTCCTCCTTCGCCACCTTCGTCTCCTTCGACATCAGAGCAGCCCAACACCACCACCACCACCATCATCATCATCATCATCGCCTCCATCATCTTCGTATCTCTCCCCTAAATCCAGCCGTCGACTCCAAACCCATCGCAGGCGACCCCTTCATCCTCTCCGACACCGCACCATCAACTCCACCTCCCTTATCCCTAGCATCCGAGCACCCCTTAACAAACCCAAGAACCTACGCCTTCAACTTGCCGCTGCCACCCTTGCCAGCCCCTCATAACCGTCGGTGTTCACCAAGCTACACACGCAACCTCCTTCAAACCTCGACTCCATCAACGTAGCACCTCTGGCCATCTTCACTTTGCCGAAACCTCGAGCAGTCACCTCCCTCGACTCGAGGCCTTCACAACACGCACTCGTCTTGATGGAGGCCTTGATCTCCTTCAGATGTTGTCCTCCGTCGATCTTTTGCGAGCGTTGCTAGACAGTTGAGATTGGATTCGGAGGCTGCCTCCTTGAGTGTGTGGATCTCAATGGGTTGAGTTTGAGGTGGAAGCCGAGCTACCTGCAAAGAAGTCCCGGGGTGGATGACCACCGTAGGACCCTCCGACGATTAAGTTAGCCGAGAAATTTGAGCAGAGTAGCGGCCTATTGGGTGCAAGTTGCCTTACATGAGTCGTCTGAGAGAGGGGTTTTATAGCGATTGCATGGAGCGAGCAGGCACGAGATCTTCTCCTTCGGTTACACCCCTGACGTTACGCGCACGTGAACGACGGGATCCCTCCATTAATGACGGGATACGCTCATTAATAGGGGGACGTGCCAGCGTGGGACGCGGGACGTGGAGCGGCAGTTATCTCGCTTTGGCGAGATACGCGGAGCCGTTGCGGAGGCGCTAGGGCTCCGCAATCTCGGTTGATTGGGGAGGCCGAGAAAGCCCGGCACATCAGGGGCTCGAAGACGAGCGGGGGGCCGAAGAAGCTCGACATGATTGGAGCTCGGAGACGAGCGGGAGGCCGAGGAAGCTCGGCACGAGAGAAGGCTCGGAGGCGAGGAGACTGAGGAAGCTCGGAGACGAGCTATTGGTAGTCTCCTAGATGAAGGTGGAATGTCTTTCAGGGGGTCTCCCGAAAGGTCGGGGACCTCCCTCGAGAAGGGGCCCCTGGGAATGTCTTCGATGCGGCTCACTTATTCCTCCCCCTTGGAATCCGGGAAACGTCATCTGCCACGTGTCGTAATCTGAGGGGACACCACTTGTGAGCATCATCATTAGCCCCCAACTCTCGGTCCGACCTATCCAAAGGTCGGGTCGAGAGTGGTATGCTCGGTCTTTCTTCTGCTCAATTTGGCGTCATGGAATCGTAATGCGGATCGCCCAGGAACGGCCTAGCGTTTGGCGGTTACGTCGTTTCGATCCTTGGGCCCACGTGACGTTCGCCTGAATCTTCGTGCGTATCCCCGAAGAAGTCAGCGGATCAGTGAAATGATTACGCTTTTAAAGGGGGGCGCCGCTTCGCTTGAACGTCTGTTGGGCTGCAGGCTACGTGTCCGACATGGGTTGGCAGAAGCGACAGGCTGTCGCTGCCACCTGCAACCGAAGGGACGTCCTCAATGGCTGATCGCCACGTGGCGTCCCGTCGTTCATTGGGCGCGACGTTTCGTTTTTGCGGGAATCAGTCTGGGCCGTTGGATGTTCTTCTTTGGGGGTATATAAATAGGAGGGGACCCTCTTATGGTCTATACTTCCACTATAATTTACCCTCGTTGTTAGAGATTGCCAGGCGCTCCTTCCTTTTAGATCGGATCGCCCGTGCTTTTTTCTCGGCCAGCCCCTTCTTTTGAGTCAGGTTAGATGTCTTAATCTGAGAAGTATGTAGAGGAAGTTAGGGTAGAGTCGGACGATGAGGTTCCAGTTGTTGGAGCTGAGTCCAAAGGGTCGTCCTCCTCTTCGGCTTCAGATAGCTAACAAGGTTCGTCTTCAGCTGCGTCGTCTGTGTCGGGCTCCCCCTAGAGCCAGGGCTGCCCGTGTCGATCGCCGTCGGATGGCGACAAGGGCGCCTAAGGTGCGCATCGGGAAAGTCCACGATGCACTCTCTGATTTGAGGAACGTGGACGAGCTCGCCGAGATTCGGGCTCGATTCCACATTCCCTCCAACTATTCGCTCCGCATAGTTAGAGAGGGTGAGCGAGCTGACCGGGTGCAGGGCAAGGAGATTGCCCTGTATTTGGAAGCATTCCGGGCCGGAATGCATCTGCCCTTCTCAACCAAGGTATGTGGGTTGCTTCGCAGATTCCATCTTGCCCCGGGCCAGTTAGCGCCGAACTCGTGGAGAATCCTCCTCGGATTTCTGGTCCGGTTGAAACTTGAAAATATCCCCGTCAGTCTGACCCTCCTTGTTTCCTTCCTTTGTTATTAGAATCACCCTGGCACCAGCAAGGATGAGCCGAGCTGGATGTACTTTTCCTTCAAAAAACGTAGGGGCGGGGTGGCCGGGTCGGGCGTGGTAGCCGCACCCTCTTCCATTCATAACTGGAAGGAGAAGTTCATTTTCGTCGGGCCGCCCGAGGGCGAGAATTGGCCTGTGCCTACACAGTGGCATAGGGCCGACTGGCTGAGGGTGAAACAGTCATCCTCACCCGAGGCAAGGGTGGTGTCCTTGTGGGAGCCGATCCAGTGGACCGACATTCTGCTTTCTGAGCAGGCCCTGAGTTGGGCTGGGCTCAGCCGTGCGCGCTTCCTGAGTAAGTTAGGGCCGTCGTAGACGATCTATTTAGACTTTGATGAATTTTCTTTGCCCTTTTCAGCGTCACTAACTCTCTTTGTGTATTCTCCTTCTGCAGAGCAAATAGACCGATCAAAATTCTTAACTGCCATGGCCGCGAAGGCAGGAAAGAAGACTGGGGGCGCTAGCTCGTCTCATCCCGGTTCGGGCTCGGCCCCGAAACCAACTTCTCCGGCGAATCCTTCCGCTGCGCCCCGAGCCCCGAAAGTCAGCCGCGGGGAGAGCCGGAAGCATGCATGGGGACCAGAGCCCAGGGCGAGGGGGGTGGAGGATGAGTCCGACCTTACCGATGTCCCCCTCAAGAGGCACAAAAGGACGGTCTCTCGCTCGCCACCCTCCGGGATCCCCGTGCAGGAGGGGGACGTTTGTTTTGGGGTGCTTTCGGGGCTTTCCGTTGCCGATAGCCTGCTCTCGGACATAAAGCGATCGGCCGGGAGCAAAATTCCTCGGGGGACCCTAAAGGCCCAAGTGGCCGCCATCGCTCAGGAGGCGGTCCAGGTCAACATCCATTTTCTCTTAAGGATTCCGTTAAGTATTTTTCCTCAGTTTGAACATTTCTAACTCGTTTTGCTGCTTTCCTCAAGTCCTCCAACATTGTGCCCTTATCGTCAATATGGAGTCCGAGGAGATTGCCCCGGCCATGAGAAAAGCGGCTGAATCGTCCTCGCGGGAGGAGGATCTGTGTCTGGAGCTGCAGCAGGCGAAGGAGAGGATAGCCGTCCTCGAAACCCGGGTGGTCGCTGAGGAGTTGACGAACTCCAAGTGTAAGGAGTCAATCCGACTTCTGAGTGAATCCTGTTAGTTGTATATATGCCCTAGAGGCCATTATTGTACATGATTGTATATTATAGTGGATGCTTAGACATATATAAAGAGAAATTTCTTGCTCGACATGATAGTATACTATCTGGTTGCTTTTTATCTTAACATGTAGACTTGTATTATGATACTGTCTTTCTCTCACATGTTGATAAAGCCCTTAGGATGTGTACTTGACTACCAGGATTATGATGCAGATCATACTAGTGGGGCCAGGGTAGTCCACAAGTACATCTTTTAATTATTCCTAATCGAGGGCGTATCGAGACGGGGCATCGATATTCCAGAGTAGACTAGTGTATACGCTTCTTGACCCATATGATGGGCGATGGATCATCCCATATCCATTGGTGTTTGACATCAAAGATGGTGTACGGGTGTTTAGTAGAGACTGGGTACACTGAACATGACCCGCCGAGAACTCCTAGATGGTATTATGCCTAACGTTAGATAGCAGTTCTCTAGTGACACTAGTACAGGTTAGTCTGTAGACCCGAGATCGTCATAGAGCCTTGTGTGATTCCCACTGTGCTTTGATTTCCACCTTACCACGTTCAAGAGAGCGTGCAAAACGGTGGTTTTTGGATACAGTCCCGAGTCACATGGAGGCAATGAGCGATAGGAGGGGATTCGTCTCTCCCGGTATTGGGGGTTGATGTTGCGCTGTGCTCGATTGGCCATAACAGGAAGTCTCTGGCCAGGGCTGATACTGAGATTTACTGATAAGTGTTATCAGTAGTTTCTCGACCCGTTATGAGCCTCACATCGACACGACTTATCAAGTTATTGGGGTCTGACGTTTACCACCCCTAGACTCGATATGTGACATATCAGATGATGAGACCGGACTGTACGGTAGTGTTACTTATTGGATTCACGGGAGTATGAGCAGCCATGCTTGTTGAACTTCTGATCGTTCAATACCCGGGTAGCCGTTATGTCCAGCTAGTACCGCTGACGGCTTGTGGGTGACTGATATGATCATCACCTGTTGTCGGCGTATTGACGAGTCTTCAGAGTCCTACACAGAGGTTTCCTGGCTCAGGCGAAACGAAGTAGGGCACGCATGTGATATGTGTGGGACCGAGATTAATACGTGTATGTGATACCGTATTCTAATATCGCGATATGTGATATCGGACGGTTATATGTGATATAGCCGGGTTATCGAATCAAGTGTTGATTCGATAAGATGATATATATGATATTAGTCGGTTGTATACGATATAACCGGATTATTAAATCAAGTGTTGATTTAATAATTTAATGTATGATTATATATTTGATATATTAATATACATTAACTAAGATTAGCTCACTTAAGGATTTCTTTTTCTCACTTATACATTTAATATATATATGATATATATTAACTGTATTTATTTATTTGTGTCATGCTTGATGATACATTGTTCATGGGTGTATGAGACTCATACCATACTATAGATAATTAGGGTTTTTATTTATTTAAGGTAAATACAAAATTAGGTGGAAATTAGTCATGGTTGGATGCTTGTGGAAACATGTGGAAACCAATGACTTGGTCCACTAATTTTGTTTTACTCTAGATATTTATTAACTCAACCATTATTTTTAGCCATGGTTAAGTCTCTATAAGAGTTGATATATGATATTTTCTCACCCATGGTTGCCATTTTTTTCCATTCTAGACTTCATCTTCTTCATCTCATGTTTTGCTTATTAGGTTTTCTTGAGGTGAAGAATTAGTGAGAGAAAAATTATTTTAAAGTGAGCAAAATTCCTACTTCATCAATCTACACTAGACTAGCCATTTAGTATAGGTTGTTTGCTTCACTAATTCTCAATTAGTGAAGAGGTAGCTTGAGTTGGAGATTCCTCGACGTAGATCATCTTCGGCCTTGAAGATCTTTAAGCAAGCTTGTTCCTTTCGCATAGTGGAGCCTAAGGAGAGTCCGGGAGACCACTACTTGGAGCAAATGGACTACTACACGGAGCTTTAGAAGTGAAGGACCGGTTTACAAAGGTTGTATTCCTATATCACTTAGTGTAAAGTTTGTTTACATGTTATAAAAACCCTAATTCTCTAGTTATATCCTCGGTTTGGGTTCATTAGCACTCTGGATTTTTTAAAATCGCATGCTAGATGCCTTAGAAAACCTAATGAGGGTGCTAAGAAACTCTACAGTGGTATCAGAGCTACTAGGTATTGGATGTCGACCTATGGGGGGTTCTCACTGTGTGACAGTGTGGCGAAGCATAGGCTTTTACCCCCAGAGTGTCCCGAGACCAGAAGGTGTTCCGGCGGGTTGTAGTCCTCGCGAGGGGGCATGCGTAAAAAGTAGCTGCTGAGGGATCCGTAGGTGCCACGGCGACCCTATTGGATGGGGTGACTGTCTGACCTACAGTGGTATCAGAGCCATGCTTGAGCATTAGGAGTAGTCTAGGCGAAGTTAAAAGTGTTCGATCGACTTTTCGAAACTCGGATTTCCCACTTTCTGGAAAAAATTTCAAAAGTTGGAATTTTTCCAATTAAAAATATTCAGAAAATTGTGCAGGGTTTTCTATGGACCCACAAGAAAAACGACGGCCCAACTCGACCAAACGACCGCGGAAGCGCGACTAAAGCATGTAGTTGGCGGCGGTTCCGCGGTGCCTTTGGTGAGGCAGGGAGTGTGCCTTCTTGTGTAGGTCCGTAGGTGCTTGGGGCACTATCTGGGTATTTTTAACTATGACTCAAGTATTGAGGTCTCTGGGAATTTTGGGTGTTTGGTAAATCGATCGAAATGTTTGACATCGTCTAGATATCTGTGATCTGTGATACAATATTTGGAATCCACAATAATTAGTTTTGTGAAAACTAATTAGTATTTTGTAAACCTAGCAATTTAGTCTCATTTGATTGGTTACCACGGGGTTTTGATATGGATCAAAACTCTATCGCAATCACGTAGTGTACGCGGATACTCGCCGGGTAAAATTACTAGATAACCATGCTCCAAAACCCCGACCAAGTGACTGTAGGAGAACCCTGTTGCCAAAAGCATCCTCCCGGGTGCTCGCGGCCACGGTGTTCCGCCTAAGTGCACTTCATCGACGGCATCGGGGGGTGCGACCGTCTACTAATGTTTCCGACGAGCATTCGATCAGGTTGTCGGGAATTTTATTGAATTACCCGACTGGTTATTGAAAAGTGTTTTCAATATTGAGACTAAAATGCGGGGTTTATAAGATTAGGCATGAAATTCGAAATATGAGATATTCCGGGTTTATGATGTCTACCGAATTCATTTGGTTAGGCATGAAATCCGAAGTATGCGATATTTCGGGTTTATGATGTCTAAGGTGGTTGCGGATTCCAATTGTTGTAGTTTTCATTTTCTTTTCTGCGGCCGTAAGTGTAATATGTGGTGTATCGCCGGTTTCGTTGCTATATGTCAACGACAATTGGGATACGCATATTTACTTACGTTGATGACATGTGATGTTATGTGTTGCTGTGATATGTTATATTGGATCGTCGTGTTTGAATAGCCGGGGTTTTTTGCGTGAGATGAGAGTTTTTCATTTTCATTCATGTAAAAACTTATATGTAATATTCTTTTATTGGGGCACTTCCGGGTTGAGGATGATATCACCATTGATGTATATTATTTACTTTTCCGCATTAGGATAGACTCAAGGCGGGGAGCACAAGTAACCGGGTTCTAGAGTCCAGTGGGAGACCATCTCGAGGAGTAGAGACCGGGTCTCCTAACTCTAGAATTGGTAGGGTTGCTTGCTGCTCTCGTAGGGGTCTAGGGATGTGGGTTTGGCTATTCATCACGACCGTGGAATCCATGTTTTTTACTAGCTTAATTTAAAACACGGACCTCCTAGTATATCCAATATTTCATATGTTGACTTCTGCTGCAATGTTCTGTGATATGATCACTTTATATGATGAGACGAATGTTTAATATTATATATATGATATATAATAAACGTTGCTTATGTTTTGCATCCGCGCTAGTCCTGCCCTCGCTCTGCCGTTAGTTATCTAACCTAACGGTGCATGACGGGACTCCATGGCGAATGCGGATGGCATAAGCGTACGTTATATAAGTATTTTCGTTTCTTTATCCGTGATGCTTAGGAAGTATAAATGATGGGACTTCATTAATGAGATTAATGAAAGGAAAGAAACCTAATGATGTTTTAGAATCACATTTTCAAAACCGGTAGCTCTAGTTCTTGCTTTGCATAGTGGTTTTCCTTGTAGAATATCCAACACCTGATTCGATGAGGAAAGAGCCGAGATCCCTTCACCGGGAATGACCACTTTAGCAGAAGCTAGCAGATTCTACACCCACTCGGTTTATTTTGAAAAACTCGATTTTAAAAGCGGAGTCTAAACCACTCCTTTTTTCAAATCACTTGATTCTACAACGATATCAAGTTCATTACGCAAAAGCTTTTCTTAAAAACCTGTCGTAGCCCTCCGTCATTTCAGATAAGTACTATTTAGTATTCGTACTGCGTTTGTTGACATTGTCAAAGCGTAGTGTACGGTAGCTGATTAGTGCTTATCTGCAAAACATGTGATGCGATTGGATTAAGGTAGTCGTACGGCCTTGTTGACCTTATCAAGGGTCGTGCGGGTGGGTTTAATTCAATCACGAAATGAACGGATTGAACTTGACTTGCGGTTTATGGTTTGTTGACCTTGTCAAGGTCATAAATCGCTTGGGGCAAAATATTATTGGGAATTTCAAGTGTTGAAATTTGCAATGAGATTGCATACCTTCTATGAGATAGTTGGATCCCGATACCCACTGCGAGTAAGTGTTACTCCTGAGAGAGTTTTGCACTTTACAATTAGCTAACCCATTAGGTGTCTAGAAAGGTGTTAACGGGGTTATGCCCCTGGGAATATGGGGTTTACTTTAATTAGGTCCGTGCGAAAGCACGGGAAACCCCCCTCAAAGTACCGACACTGGCCTGGCTGAACGGTTAGCGAACTTGCAGGGTGTAATTAATCCCGGCTAGTCTTACCTTTTAGGGTTTGAAAGAAGATTTGATAAAAACAGTGGGAGCCATCCTGATTAGATTAGATAATAACCAATCTAATGTTGCAAGAGCATACGCTAAGTGTTTTCTTCTCTTTCTCCAGGTAGACACCATGTCAAGTCTTAATCAAGATACTAATATGGATGTATTGACCGAACCTGCTTGTTATACTGGTCTGGGGAACGTTGGTTCCGCTCTATCTTATAATTGTTATAAGACCGAGCAGGAAATAAGGGAATATCCGGATTCCCACACCACCCAAACGAGGAATGAGCATGTTGATGCATCTTCTTCGGGTGTGTTAGTTACCGAGAACTGTTTTTCAGTACACTCTACGTCCTGGGTATTAGACACCGGATCGGGATACCACATATGTAATATGTTACATGGGCTAAAGAAAGATAGAGAACTGGGAATGAGTGATCATTCTGTAAGAGTATGGAATGGTGCAAATATTGCAGCCAAAGCAGTTGGCGAATATCACCTTGTATTACCAAATGTTAATACATTGATTCTGAATGAATGTTATTACATACCGAACCTGATATGCAATATTATATCGGTTTCTTTATTAAGCAAAGAAGGATATAATTTTGTATTGCAGGATAATGTTATGAACATTTTTCTAAATCAAAAGTTGATTGGATCAGGCTCGTTAAGTAATGGCATATACGTTCTAAATCAAACCACAGTTCTTAACGTACAGAATACACACAAGGGGAAGAGTTCAGAAATGAACGAATCCTTCTTGTGGTATTGTAGACTAGGTCATATCAATGCGACACGACTAGCTAAGTTACATAAGGATGGATATTTAAATCCATTCAAATTTTCATCTTATGAAACTTGCCAGTCATGTCTCAAAGGCAAGATGACCAAAACTCCGTTTACTGGACATGGAGAAAGAGCCACAGAACTCTTGGGACTGATATATAGTGATGTATGCGACCCCATGTCTACACATGCCAAGAATGGTTCTTCGTACTTCATTATATTCACCGATGATCTCTCAAGTTTCGGACATGTGTTCCTGTTGAAACACAAGTCTGAAGTTTTTGAGAAATTCAAGGAATATAAGTGCGAAGCAGAGAACCAGACGGGTAGAAATATTCAAATCCTTCGATCTGATCGAGGAGGAGAATACTTAAGCACGGAATTCCTGGATTATCTAAAAGAGAATGGGAGTCTCTCTCAGCTTACTCCTCCATATACACCACAGCACAACGGTGTATCGGAGCGGAGGAATCGCACTAGATATGGTACGCTCTATGATGAGTATTGCTGAGTTGCCTATTTCCTTTTGGGGTTATGCGTTTGAGAAGCTGCATACCTATTGAATAGAGTTCCATCCAAATCAGTGCCTACCACTCCATATGAGATATGGAATGGGAAGAGACCATCTCTTAAACGAGTTAAGATATGAGGTTGTCCGGCCTATATTGAAAAGCAAAATCCGGACAAGCGCGAGGCAAGGTCAGTACTGTATAAGTTTGTTGGATATCCCAAACATTCGCGAGGGTATATCTTCTACCACACCGAGGAACAAAAGGTGTTTGTTTCTCGACATGCCACCATTTTAGAAAAGGAATTTCTTGAAAAAGAAATTAGTGGCAAAGAGGTAGAACTGGAAAAAGTTCCAGCTGCACAAACTACAACAGAAGATTTGGTAGAACCGGAGGATTCAATAGTCCCCGATGAACCTCAGCCTCTCCGCCGATCTAGTAGGGTTCCTTATCCACTTGAGAGATACTACGGTTTTCTCATTGATGGTGAGAGCGAGGATTGCATCATGGAAGATGATGACCCAACTAGCTTCGAGCAGGCCATCACGAGTAGGGACTCTGTGAAATGGCTGGATGCAATGCGATCTAAGATGGAATCCATGTACACTAACAAAGTGTGGACTTTAGAAGATGCTCCTGAAGGGGTAAAACCCATCGGGAGCAAGTGGATCTTCAAGAAAAAACTAGGTGTAGATGGAAAAGTTGAGACTTTCAAAACTAGACTTGTAGCAAAAGGTTTTCGTCAACGACCAGATGTGGATTATGATGAAACCTTTTCTCCAGTGGCTATGCTTAAGTCCATCCGGATCCTACTTGCCATCGCTGCATACCATGACTACGAAATCTGGCAGATGGACGTCAAGATCGCTTTTCTAAATGGTGATTTAGAAGAGAGCGTGTACATGACTCAGCTAGAGGGCTTCGTAGATAGTGGGAGCAGCGGAAAGGTATGCAAGGTGCTTAAATCAATCTACGGGTTAAAGCAGGCATCGCGGAGTTGGAACATCTGTTTTGATGTGGCAGTCAAAGAGTTTGACTTCGTAAAAAACGTAGATGAACCTTGTGTATACAAGAAGGTGGCAGAGAGTAAGGCCATCTTCCTCGTATTGTACGTGGATGACATACTCTTGATAGGAAATGATGTTCCTATGCTGCACTCGGTCAAGCTCTTCTTATCACAAAAATTCTCAATGAAAGATCTAGGTGATGCCTCCTACATTTTGGGGATTAAGATCTATAGAGATAGAACTAAACGGATGCTGGGATTGTCCTAATCCAGATACATTGACACCATACTAAAGAGGTTTAGTATGGAAGATTCCAAGCGTGGGAATTTACCCACGATCTCAGGAGTCACTCACTCCAAAGAGATGTCTTCCAAGACTGATTTGGAGAGGGCTCGCATGCAAGGGATACCCTATGCTTCGGCAGTAGGCTCTATCATATACGCGATGTTGTGTACCAGATCCGATGTAGCATACTCACTAGATGTAGTGAGTAGGTATTAAGCAGATCCTGGAGAGCATCACTGGACAGCTGTGAAGAACATTCTTAAGTACTTGAGAAGGACTAAAGAAATGTTCTTAGTGTATGGTAACAGTGAACTCCAAATGGAGTCCTTTACCGATTCGAGCTTCCAGAGTGATAAGGACGACTCTAAGTCGGTCTCGGGTTTTGTCTTCACCCTCAATAGAGGGACGGTTTGTTGGAAGAGTTCCAAGTAAGAAACCATGGAAGACTCGACGATGGAGGCTAAATACATCGCTGCCAACGATGCAGCCAAAGAAGCTGTCTGGATGAAGAAGTTCATAACCGAACATGGTGTGGTTCCGTCCATAGAGCATCCAATACTTTTGTATTGTGATAACAATGGAGCAGTGGCTATGGCCAAGGAACCCAGGTCCTATCAGTGATCCAGGCATCTGAGGCGGTATCACCTGATCCGGGAGATAGTTGATCGCCGGGAGATCGAGATCAGGAGAGTTGACACGAAGAATAACACGGCGGATCCACTCACGAAGGCCATACCCCTGATACAATTTGAGAGACTCTTTGGGATGTTGGGTATGAGATACTACAACAACCGGCCTTAGTGCAAGTGGGAGATTGTTAGTTGTATGTATGCCCTAGAGGCCATTATTGTACATGATTGTATATTATAGTGGATGCTTGGACATATATAGAGAGGAATTTCTTGCCCTACATGATAGTATGCTATCTGTTTGCTCTTTATCTTAACATGTAGACTTGTATTATGATACTGTCTTTCTCTCACATGTTGATAAAAGCCCTTAGGATGTGAACTTGACTACCAGGATTATGATGCAGATCATACTAGTGGTGCCAGGGTAGTCCACAAGTACATCCTTTAATTGTTCCTAGTCAAGGGTGTATCGAGACGGGTCATCGATATTCCAGAGTAGACTAGAGTATACGCTTTTTGACCCATATGATGGGCAATGGATGATCCCATATCCATTGGTGTTTGACATCAAAGATGGTATACGGGTGCTCAGTAGAGACTGGGTACACTGAACAGGACTCGCCGAGAACTCCTAGATGGTATTATACCTAACATTAGATAGTAGTTCTCTGGTGACACTGATATAAGTTAGTCTATAGACCCGAGATCGTCATAGAGTCTTGTGTGATTCCCACTGTGCTTTGATTTCCACCTTACCACGTTCAAGAGAGTGTGCAAAATGGTGGTTTTGGGGTACAGTCCCGAGTCACATGGAGGCAATGAGCGATAGGAGGGGATTCGTCTCTCCCGGTATTGGGGGTTGATGTTGCGCTGTGCTCGATTGGCCATAACAGGAAGTCTCTGGCCAGGGCTGATACTGAGATTTACTGGTAAGTGTTATCAGTAGTTTCTCGACCCGTTATGAGCCTCACATCGGCACGACTTATCAAGTTATTGGGGTCTGACGTTTACCACCCCTAGACTCGATATGCGACATATCAGACGAAAAGACCGGACTGTACGCTAGTGTTACTTATTGAATTCACAGAAGTATGAGCAGGCATGCTTGTTGAACTTCTGATCGTTCAATACCCGGGTAGCCGTTACGTCCAGTTAATACCGCTGACGGCTTGTGGGTGACTGATATGATCATCACCTACTGCCGGCGTATTGACGAGTCTTTAGAGTCCTACACAGAGATTTCCTGGATCAGACGAAACGAAGTAGGGCACGTATGTGATATGTGCGGGACCAAGATTAACACGTGTATGTGATACCGTATTCTAATCTCGCGATATGTGATATCGGACGATTATATGTGATATAGCCGGGTTATCGAATCAAGTGTTGATTCGATAAGATGATATATATGATATTAGTCGGTTGTATGCGATATAGCCGGATTATTAAATCAAGTGTTGATTTAATAATTTAATGTATGATTATATATTTGATATATTAATATACATTAACTAATATTAGCTCACTTATGTATTTCTTTTTCTCACTTATACGTTTAATATATATGTGATATATATTAACTGTATTTATTTATTTGTGTCATGCTTGATGATACATTGTTCATGGGTGTATGAGACTCATACCATACTATAGATAATTAGGGTTTTTATTTATTTAAGGTAAATACAAAATTAGGTGGAAATTAGTCATGGTTGGATGCTTGTGGAAACCATTGACTTAGTCCACTAATTTTGTTTTACTCTAGATATTTATTAACCCAACCATTATCTTTAGCCATGGTTAAGTCTCTACAAAAGTTGATATATGATATTTTCTCACCCATGGTTGCCATTTTTTTTCCATTCTAGACTTCATCTTCTTCATCTCAAGTTTTGCTTACTGGGTTTTCTTGAGGTGAAGAATTAGTGAGAGAAAAATTATTCTAAAGTGAGCAAAATTCCTACTTCATCAATCTACACTAGACTAGCCATTTAGTATAGCCTGTTTGCTTCACTAATTCTCAATTAGTGAAGAGGTATCTTGAGTTGGGGATTCCTCGACGTAGATCGTATTCAGCCTCGAAGATCTTTAAGCAAGCTTGTTCCTTTCGCATAGTGGAGCCTAAGTAGAGTCCGGGAGACCACTACTTGGAAAAAATGGACTACTACACGGAGCTTTAGAAGTGAAGGACCAGTCTACAAAGGTTGTATTCCTATATCACTTAGTACAAAGTTTTTTTACATGTTATAAGAACCCTAATTCTCTAGTTAGATCCTCGGTTTGGGTTCATTAGCACTTTAGATTTTTTAAAACTGCATGCTAGATGCCTTAGAAAACCTAGTGAGGGTGCTAAGGAACCCTACAAATCCAACAAGGCCATCCAGGCTAAGTTGGAGGAGTCTAGCAAGCTCTACGCCACGGTGAAGAAGTCGCGGGATACCTGCAAGAGGGACACCCAGGCGGCATTTGATGCGGTGAAGCTTGCCGGCCTCCGGGCTTCGAAGTCCGTGGAGAGGTATAAGGCGTCGGATCAGTTCTACGCCGACCTCGCCGATGCCTCGGCCCTTGTTTGGCACCAGGCTCTCAACGATGTCAAGGCGTTGATGCCGGGGTTTGCTGACGGCGAGCTTCAGCTCCAGTACCCCCTCTCCGAGGATGCGCCGTAGGCGGAAACTGCCAGGGATGCCACCGGGGGAGAGGTTGCCGGTAGAAGCGCCGACCCAGAGGTCGCCGTTTTGGTTCCCGACGCTTGCGTCGAGCAGGACGAGATCCTTCCCGGTCCTACGGCCTGAGCTTTCCTGCCTTTTCCTTTTTTAAAGTTTTGTAAGCTTCCAGGCGTTTTGTAAGGCTGAGGAGCCCAGAATACCTTGTAAAAATTTCTAGAATATAAATAAAGCTAAGCTTATTTTTCTCTGCATGACCGTGTGATTTTTAGATGTCTGACTTTTTAGATGATGATCGTGCGTCGAGTGTGAGTCGAGTAATTGTCAAATGTAGAAAGGCCGGTGCCCTCCCGCTCCCCGGAGTCGAGGTGGCGATCGATCATTTAGGATGAATCCAAAGACATCCAAGTGTAGGAAGGTCAGTATTAGTCCCTTCCCCATCATCGGATTGACGACCACATCTAGCACGAGTTGTAAAGCAGCCAAGTTAGAATAGGCATGCCTTGCCTGATTCCTCTTTATGCGGTTTCTAGACTCGTGTCTCCGTAGGGCAGAAATCTACCCCTCGGAGATTAGCTGAGTAGGGAAGCTGCTCGATAGCCTCGTGAGGAGGGCTTTGGATCCTTAGCGTAGATGGGCAGGAGTCTACCCGCTAGGGATGGACCGGGCAGAGAAGCTGCTCGGTAGCCTCGTGAGGAGGGCTTTGGATCCTTAGCGTAGATGGGCAGGAGTCTACCCGCTAGGGATGGACCGGGCAGGGAAGCTGCTCGGTAGCCTCGTGAGGAGGGCTTTGGATTCTTAGCGTAGATGGGCAAGAATCTACCCGCTAGGGATGGACCGGGCAGGGAAGCTGCTAGGTGGCCTCGTGATGAGGGCTTTGGATCCTTAGCGTAGATGGGTAGGAATCTACCCGCTAGGGATGGACCGGACAGGGAAGCTGCTCGGTGGCCTCGTGAGAAGGGCTTTGGATCCTTAGCGTAAATGGACAGGAATCTACCCGCTAGGGATGCACTGGACAGGGAAGCTACTCGGTGGACTTGTGAGGAGGGCTTTGGATCCTTAGCGTAGATGGACAGGAATCTACCCGCTAGGGATGGACCGGGCAGGGAAGCTGCTCGATGGCCTCGTGAGAAGGACTTTGGATCCTTAACGAGGATGGGTAGGAATCTACCCGCTAGAGATGGACCGGGCAGGGAAGCTGCTCGGTGGCCTCGTGAGGAGGGCTTTGAGAGACTCTATTGCGTCTCCTTGGGACGTCGTTCAAACTTCCGTAGCGGCGTTGGCGGGAGTGAGGGCGGCGTTCAACCTTCTGTGGCGGCGTTGGCGGGAGTGAGGGTGGCGTTCAACCTTCCATGGTGGCGTTGGCGGGAGTGAGGGCGTCGTTCAACCTTCCGTGGCGGCGTTGCCGCCCTTGAAGACAGGCATGGCCGACACGTGTCCGTTCCATATCGGGAATTTGAGACGTCCAGCGATTCGCATCGTTTGTGCGCGTAAATTACGGCCTTTGGAGATTTTGGTTGAGGCTATAAATAGCGAGGGCATGTTGGTTTCTCTCCAGCCTTGTGTTTCTGAAAATGGCCGGTCGTCCGTGTGTACTCATCAGGGAGATCATTTCTCATGACGATGTGTATCTTTACAACCTCGACCGCTCTGAGCAGACGTACGAGGCGGTGATAGACCGAGTGGAGAGGAACTTTGGATGCCTTCTTCCCCGGCGTTCTCCGCTCCTCCAACTGCTCCTCTACGCGATCTGGAGGAAGTCCCCGGGGCTGCACAATACCCTATATTTGTAGCTGAGAGACGAGGCGATCGAGAAGTTGCACTCGCTCTACCACCTTGGCTTGATCTCAAAGAGCAGGCGGGACCGATCAGTGAGCCTTCTTCTGGAGTATTTCCAGAAGAGGCTGATCGCTGAATTTTGTCCAGCGGATGGTGCTTCCGAGGCAGCCGAGGAAGCTCGGGCTCGACTGGCGGAGATTTTCTCGGAGTACCATCGACAATGCTTTCTTAATCCCCGGCCCCCCTTGTTGTAAATATATATGTTTTGTAAGGCTGAGGAGCCTATAATACCTCTTTGACGAATAAAAGTTTTTCTTGTTGAGGCATTTTGTTTTCTTCTGTCCCTTTCGCATTGTTTATGTGCTTTTTCAAGACGAGCTTAGGGGTCACGGAATTGAGAAAGAAGACAAAATTTGTGGCAGAAGCCTCTTATAACTTAATAAAATTAACATCGCTTCAAAAAGGGGGAAATACATTCATTTATACAGTTTGAGTTTCTCAGCGTTGTAAGGCCGAAGAAACTTTCGTCCCCTGGCATCTTAGAGAGAATTTGTGCAGCCTCGTTTGGTCTACGAACTCGTTCCTCCGTAAGACTAGATCTCCCGCATTGAAGGCGCGATGCTTGACTCGGGAGTTATAGTAGCGAGCGGTTTGTTGTTGATAGGCGTCCGCTCTGATTTGCGCTCGGTCTCGTTTCTCTAGTAGGATATCCAAGTTGGTCCGGAGTGCCGAGGTGTTAGTTTCGTTATCGAAGTGTTCAACTCTGTAGCTGGGCAATCCGATCTCCGCGGGAACCATGGCCTCGGTGCCATAGCAGAGGCTGAAGGGGGGTGTTGGGGTCGAAAATTGCACCCCGGTTGACCTAGTCAAAGTCAAGGTCAACCCCAAGTCAAGTGGGCCCAAGCCCAGATCAAGTGGGCCCATGCCCAGGTCGAGTCCGAACATGAAGCGGCCGGCCCTTCCCCATGCCAAAATGAAATCATGTAATAAATAATTTTTATGTAATTTTTTATTCATGAATGTAAACAAAATGGGCATAAAGCCAAATTTTTGTAAGCCCATGGCTTATGTGCAAAAAGAAATGGCACATGAGCCATGGGATGTGCAAAATGCCATTTTGTAAAGCCCAAGGGGTTATATGTAAATGTGTAAGCCTATATAAGGCAACATGATGATGAATAAAAAACATATACTTTTCATTCCCCCCAAAACTGGGGTTCTTTGTGCCTCCTGCTCCTTCATCAAGGTTCTAAAACCTTCTTTTTCTCTTGAATTAAATCAAGAGTTTTACTCTTCCTTTTCAAAAACTAAATAGTTTTTCACCACAAAACCCACAAAGGGGAACTCAGATCTTCCATCAGATCTCAGAAATGATAGATTTTTAAAATCTCATACTTCTTGATCTTCAAGATCCGGCCAACAAAGGAAGAAGAAGGAGACTCATCTCCAGAAAACCCACTTTGGGGAAGATCCAGGGCTCAAGGGGAGAAGCCCCTTTATCAGATTCAAAATATCCTAGAAGTTTAACTCCTCACACACACACACACATAAAAAAAAAATAATAAGTGCTCCTTTCTGGGAGTACAACTCCCATTGCAGGGACCAAGTTCCTTTTGTCGCCCGAGCGTCCACGTGCTGACACGTGGGGTGTTAGCGCTCAAAGCGCTAGCGCTCTTGCGCTCAGAGCGCTAGCGCCCGAGCGTCCACGTGCTGACACGTGGGGCGCTAGCGCTCTTGCGCTCAGAGCGCTAGCGCCCAAAACGCTAGCGTCCAAACGCCCACGTGCTGACACGTGGGGCGCTAGCGCTCTTGCGCTTAGAGCGCTAGCGCCCAAAGCGCTAGCGTCCGGGCGCCCACGTGCTGATACGTGGGGCGATAGCGCTCAAAGCGCTAGCGCCCTTGCGCTCAGAGCGCTAGCGCCCTTGCGCTCAGAGCGCTAGCGCCCGAGCGCCCACATGCTGACACGTGGGGCGCTAGCGCCCAGAGCGCCCACGTGCTGACACGTAGGGCGCTAGCGCTCAAAATGCTAGCGCTCTTGCGCTCAGAGCGCTAGCTCCCGAGAGCCCGCGTGCCTGGCACATGGGACTCTAGCGCTCAAAGCGCTAGCGCCCGAGCGCCCATGTGCCTGGCACGTGGGACTCTAGCGCTCAAAGCGCCAGCGTCCAAAGCGCTGGCGCTTTTCCCACGCATCCTTTGGATGCCCTTTCCCTTACACACACACACACACATGTAAATATACATATACACACATACACGCACATGCTCCACACTAAATATACCTCCCCCGTTAGAAAAAATTTCTAACGGGGTGCTGCCCCGCACCCCGTAAGGGGGCTGCTAGCCCCCTTAACCCCCAACCCGTTATCCGGGTAGCGGGACCCCCGTAAAACTCTGCGGGGCCCCCGACATATCCAAAACCCATCCAAAACACAACACACGTACACTGCACGTTTAGTTCGCATGAATAGTGGACCCGTCAATCGGAGGTTCTCTCGTCCCAAAGGCGGGGGGTAATTAACGACAGCTTAGTTCGCGGCTGCCGGAGATTCAGATCCCTACAATCAATAAACCCCAGCCTATCCTAGGCAGGGGAAATCTATAATGCGCCTGACAAGCGCGTGCGTATTCCCATCTCAATGGGGTGACGAAAAACACCCTACAGATTCTGGCACGCCCGGTAGGACTTTCTCTCCTCCCATATTTCGGGTTAAACGTTCATGCGAACTCAATCAATATACATATCCACTGCATGTACTAAAATCATGCTTCTTTGTGCAGGGGTTAACAATTTTCAATTGCCATCTTCGAACGCAAGTTGGTATTTGAACCACTTTCCTTGGCCCCAGCTGGGGGTAAGGCCATCGACACCGACAAAGTAATAAGGCATCTCGGGCAAGCTCCAGCGGTGCCCCTGACTACTGCTCAATCGGGTATCTTCTCCAAGCTCGCCATCCATAGACCTCTAAGTTTTTAAACTGGAAACAAATGACCTCTAAGTCGTTAAACTGGAAACATTCGACCACCACGTCATTAAACTGGGAACAGTTGACCACCACGTCGTTAAACTGGGAATGATCGACCTCTAAGTCGTAAACTGGGGATGTAAAAATGTGTAAATAAAACAAAAAAATATTCAAAAAAAATATGTATGTATAAAAAGCCGAAATGATGGGGCGACTCGCAATAAAAATCAGTGAGTACAAAAATAAAAATGAAAATAAAGCCGAAATGATGGGGCAACTCGCAATAAAAATCAGCGAGTAAAATAAAGATGAAAAATAAAGCCGAAATGATAGGGCAACCGCGAATAAAAGTCGAAATGATAGGGCAATCGCGATCTTCGCGATAAGAAAATCTGAAATGATAGAGCAATCGCGGTAAAACAAAAAAAACAAAAAAACAACAACGGTGAATGATGAGTCGCTCCTGGTACCATATTCCAGTGCAGCAATGCAGACGCCAACCAAATTCCAAATCCCATATCCCAACGGTGAATGATGAGTCGCTCTTGGTACCATATTCTAGTGCAGTGATGCAGACGCTAACAAAGTCCCGAAATTTTTCCGGCCCTACGGTCTGGATCATACAACCTGCAAAACCGTATACAATCCACGGGCGTAAAACAATCCCAATCTCTCCCAAATCCTACCGGTGAGACTACATTCAAAGTCCCACAAAAAAAAAAAATTAAAATAAAATAAAATAAAAAATGGTATTTCCACAAGCAAAATGGGCACGGATGAAAACCCGAAAGGGCTCCGTGAGTAAAAACAGCAGGATCGCCGGCGAGTTTGTGAAAACCCGAAAGGGCGCAAACTCGTAAAAAAGAGATGAAATGCACTCGCAAAGTCCTCTCGACTTTGTGAGGAGAAAATTCCCGCGTGAGATCCTTACGACTCACAAAGGAGTACCACACTTAGGAGTCCCCACGACTCCTAAGGAGAAAATACACCTACGAGATCTTTTCGACTCGTAGGGAGAAAATGCTTTTATGGGACCCTTACGGCCCATGAAATTGAAAAGCCTTAGGTGATACCTAAACCTGTCTACTAAGCCACTAATTCCCAAATCCTCCCGGGGCAAATGATGAGTTGCTCCTGACATTATTCCAGTGCAGCAATGCAGATGCCAAACAAAAACCGAAATCCCCAAAATCCTCTCAAAGACAGATGATGATTCGCTCATGGTACCATATTCCAGTGTAGCGATACTGATGTCAACCCAAATCACAATCAACAAGTCAACTTCAACTCCAACACCGATGTCACGCCCCGCATCCCAGAGTACGCTAAGATGGGCACGTGACATAGCCAACCATGCTACCTGTGGGTAGGAAGTATCCATCCACAGTCGCATTACGGCTGTAGAGATATCAAGAACAATAATAAACTATCTAATACATGTCCATAAGCCAGAAATAAATGAGTCAAGAATAAAATAATGCGGAAGCGAAAGATCCAATACAAAATAACTGGAATGTATGTCCCATAATGCGGGCTCACATCAGAAATGAAATAATACTGAAGTAAAGAACTAACTACTAACGAGTCCTCACTGCTCAGCCTGCTGACTGAAGTACTCCTGCTCGGACTGCGACAAAGGTACGGAATCTGGGCCATGCAAAACCCAGACGTCAGCGCGTCATAACATCAAGCAATAATATGTAAACAGGGTAGCAAGACAGGCAAGTATAATCATAAATAGTAAAGCAGGTGTAACAGCAATATAAATCAGGACAATGAAAGGTAGTGTGCAGTGAGTAATCTAAACTGGTCTACTGGGTTAACTACTCTCAAGTCCTTGAAATCAATTTGATGAATCATCGATGTAACTCAATAGTATCCCGTGCATGCCCGGGACCACGGTCTAAGACTCTCGGGCTGAAACCGAGACGTGCCGCTAGGCACTAAAACAGGAATATGTAAAGACGAACGATGTCAGCAGCATCATCCCGAGGCTGGCCTAGCCTCTAAAACTGATCAGTATAAGCAAGCAACTGTCGAGTTACAAGTCAGGTTTCATCATTGATTTCCCCATACCCCCAAGTTATATGTATTCAAGTCAGGTATTAAATAATCTGAAGCTAATACCAACATAGGATCAGGCAGGTACAGGTTTGTCTGGATAGACAACAGGAACGGTTCGTAAGGACAACAGGTCAGGTTTGTTGGCATTAGACACAAGATCAGGTAACATGTAAGACCATGGTACATCAGGTCAAGCCAGGTAATATATAAAGGTGTCATGTTATGTCAAGAGTTGTACGGTACCATGTCGGGTCAAGTAGTATGTGTAGCAAGTCATGTCAGGGTGTACAAGATATCATGTGGGTGCTCATAATCAAACTAGCATAATCATGGGTATACAGATCAAGCATGTGTACTAATAGAATCAACAAGCTGGAACTTATAACGTGAAATGCAATCAGGTACAGATTAAGGTATGTAGATGCACAGTTATTGGTTTGGGTTTAAGAGATAGTTTCAACATTACACGAATACAGTATAACGAATATGGATGTTAAAATCATGTTAATATATACTAAGTAATCGAGAGATGCAAATATATATAAAATACGTTCAAATGATGCAATTAATTAGTGAGTAATTTAACCACGAATGTGGGTACACGATATTGTATCTTAAGGTGCAACAAGTTGTAATTTAAGATCCAAGTTTATAATGATATAATCCGACAATGAAATGCAAGAATGGAAACTAACAGCCTTAGGTTCAATTTTCAGATTTAATCATGAAATAAGTAGGTATAGATAAAATAGTAGCATGTAGCAAGTTTCACTTGCCTCGACGGATCGCAAAGCGGTATACGGAACGTCTCACGTCGGCGAGAAAAGTCGCGACGCGCGCACGGTACACGGAAAGAGTCCAAACAACGCACAAAGGGATCACACAGGTCAGATATCCTCGCTGGGTCGTTGAGATCGTCGACGGCGCGACCGGATTCCGGCGAACACAAGAACCAGTGAGCAAATACAAGAAAAATGTACAAAGAAATGAAGAAGAGAAGAAGGGAAAGAGGAAGGGGAGAAGGAAACTCACTGTGGTTAACGAAGAAGGCTGTGAGGTGTCGACGGCGTCGACGGGGCTCCGGCGAGGCCTCCGGCGAGATAGTTTGGATGTTAGGGTTAGGTTAGGGTTCGGGTGTGAAGTTGTTGGGTTAAAGTGCGGGGTTTTGGGTGCTGGAGGGAGAGCAGAGGAAGAAATGAGGTGGTGATGATGGTGGGTGTGAGGCTAGGGTCGTCGGCGACGACCGGAGACGTTGGGTTCGAAGGTTCTGTGGGTGTGTGCAGGGTTTCTGGGTTTGGAGGGAAACCGAGGAGAGGAAGGAGATGAGGTCGAGGAAGAAGGTGGGGATGAGGGCTGACGAGCGAGATCGAGGGAGGAGGAAGCAGAGGAGTATGGGTTAGGGTTTACTCTGGTGGGTTCGTGACGAGGGGGTGCATGGGATGATAAAAGAACAGAAGAAGAAGAAGAAGATGTAGAAGGAAGATGAGGATATCGCGGGGGAGGTGACGGGATCTTCCTTCACCGCGATAGGAGAGAGAGAGAGGGGCGCGAGAGGAGAGAGGTGGAGGGGCGCCAGAGGAGAGAGAAAGAGGAGGAGAGATAGAATTGTCTGCTAGCGGGGGGTGAGAGAGAAAGAGGAAGAGAGAGAAGGAGAAAAGGAAAGGAGAGAGGGGATCGGTGGGCCCGGTAAAATAAAAAAAGTTTCTGATTGGTTGAGGGATGAGAAAAGAGATTAGGAAAATATAAAAAGATTTTTAATAGTTAAAAAAAATATTGTGCCGGCTGTAAAAATCTTTTAAATGGATTTAAGAGATTAAAAATAATTAGAATTTAAATTTAAAATTCAAATAATTGAATTTTTAGCGGAATATAAAATATTTCAGAAAAGCGCCCGGGTCGGGTCCAAAATTTTGGATTAGAATATGAAAATTATTGGCAAGTTCCAAAAATTAAAATGAAGAATTTAGTGACAGAAAAGCATACCCCCAAGAACGGACGCACGTGCGTGCGCGTAGCCATCCAAATACGTCTGTTTCACTGAACGGGACGAGAACACGATGCAAGGACGCTACCACAAGGCTAGGGGTATCAAGCAGGCCATGTCATGCATTTCTTTTTAAAAATTATTTTAAGTGACTTAAATTGTTATATGCAAAATATGTGATGATAGGGTATTCTATCACTATGAAACAACAAGCTCAAACAAGCGGGTCGAATATATATAGAGTGAACTACCATTCGCATCCAAATACGGCAAATGAAATAAACACCACAAACAACACATACGGCAATAGAAATTGGTATAACAGAACTCGATTGTTACATTATACCCAACTACAAAAGAATTTCGTCCTCGAAATTCCAAAACAAGAAAGGGTAAACAAACAATCAACTATAGGAAAAGATGGAGAAATTTCTGCCGGATCTCATCTTCTCGTTCCCAAGTTGACTCTCCATGTGAGCGACTACCCCAAGAAACAAGTACAAGAGGGACAACCTTGTTCTTAAGAACCTTCTCCCTCCGATCCACAATCGCAATCGGTCGCTCCTCAAAAGTCAAGTCTTCTCGTACAGTCAGCTCCGAATGATCCAACACATGTGTTTCATCTCGAACATACTTACGGAGTTGAGATACGTGAAACACATCATGCACATTCGCCAAGGACTGCGGTAACGCCAATCGATACGCTACTTCCCCAACACGCTCCAAAATCTCAAAGGGTCCGACGAATCGAGGACTGAGCTTTTCTCGACTTCCGAAATGAATCACCCCTCTAGTCGGTGATATCTTCAAGAATACCAAATCACCCACGGCGAACTCTAGAGGTCTTCTCGACGTATCTGCCCAACTCTTCTGTCGGTCTTGTGCTGCTTTCATATGATTCCGAATTGCATTAACTTTCTCAACTGTCTGCACAACCAATTCTGGTCCCAACAATCTTCGTTCACCGATATCGTCCCAACAAACAGGTGAACGACACTTGCGACCATATAAAGTTTCGAATGGAGCCATCTGAATCGTTGCCTGAAAACTGTTGTTGTAAGAAAACTCCACCAAATGTAGATGATCCTCCCATGAACCCTTGAACTCCAACATGCAAGCTCTCAATATATCTTCAAGAGTTTGGATCGTTCTCTCCGACTGGCCATCTGTTTGAGGATGATAAGTTGTGCTAAACTTCAATCGAGTCCCCAAACTTTCCTGTAAGCTCCTCCAGAAGTGTGATAAAAACCGAGTGTCACGGTCGGACACGATGCACACCGGTACTCCATGCAATCTTACAATCTCCTGCATGTACCGTTCTGCCAAAGTTTCTGTTGATTGACCAACCCGAAAAGGAATGAAATGAGCTGCCTTGGTCAAACGATCAACAATCACCCACACTGCATTGTTGCCCTTTGGACTCCACGGTAGAGCTGTCACGAAATCCATGGTTATATGTTCCCACTTCCACTGAGGAATCGGAAGTGGTTGCAATAAACCAGCAACCCTTTGATGTTCAGCCTTAACTTGCTGACACACCAAGCATTTTGCCATAAAGCGGGAAATCTCCCGTTTCATGCCTTCCCACCAGAAATGCTGTCGTATGTCTCGGTACATCTTCGTGCCTCCTGGATGTACGGAATATGCTGAACTGTGCGCCTCCTTTATAAGTTCTTCGCGAATATCTCCTTTCGGCACACACAAACGGCTACCATATCTCAACGAACCATCTTCATGGATCAGTAAGTCAGTTCGAAGTTCAGCTTCAACCTATTCTCGAAACTTCTGCAATCTAGGGTCCTGCGATTGCGCTGCTTTAATATTCTCGAACAACGACGAATGTACCTGCAGCTGCATCAACTGTCCCGAGAAATGCGGTAGCACAACCTCCAAATCAAATCTTCGAAAGTCTTCAATGAGTTCCTTCTGTGCAGTCAACGTCTGAATTGCTGGTAACCGACTGAGCGCATCCGGCACAACATTAACTTTCCCCGGATGGTACTTAAGATCGAGATCGTAGTCAGCCATCAACTCCAACCATCTACGTTGCCTCATATTAAGCTCCTTCTGCGTGAACACATACTTCAAGTTTTTATGATCGGTGAAGACCTCGACCCTTTCGCCCAAAAGGTAGTGTCTCTAAATCTTTAAAGCGAAGATCACAGCCGCAAGCTCCAAGTCGTGAGTTGGGTAGTTCTTCTCATGGGTCTTCAACTGTCTCGATGCGTACGCTACAGCCTTCCCATGCCGCATCAATACACATCCCAATCCTTTCCCAGATGCGTCACTGTGAATCACCAATCCTCCGGAATTGTCTGGCAAGGTCAGAATAGGAGCGGTTATCAATCTCTGCTTCAACGTCTCAAAAGCTGACGCACAATTATCCGTCCACACAAATGGCACCTGCTTGCGCGTAAGTTTGGTCAACGGCTCCGCCAGACGAGCAAAGTTCTCCACAAATCTTCTGTAATACCCGGCGAGTCCAAGAAAACTTCTTATCTCCGCAACATTCTTCGGAATCGGCCAATCTCGAACTGCTGCAATCTTTTCGGGATCGACAACGATTCCATCGCCAGACACAACATGCCCCAAAAACTTTACTTCTTCCAGCCAAAACTCGCACTTGCTCATCTTTGCATATAATTTCTCTTGTCTCAACGTCTGCAGTGCGATCTTCAAATGTTCAGCATGCTCTTCAATACTCTTCGAGTAGACCAGAATATCGTCAATGAACACCACAATAAACTGGTCCAAGAATGGTGAAGTCCATGAATATCGTCGGTGCATTCGTTACTCCGAAGGGCATCACTAAGTACTCGTAATGTCCATACCGAGTTCGGAACGCCGTCTTGCCAATATCCTCTGTTTTCACTCGGACCTGATGATATCCGGATCGCAAATCCAGCTTTGAGAATACCCTCGCGCCACTAAACTGCTCAAATAGTTCGCCAATGCGAGGGATCAGGTACTTGTTCTTAATAGTCACCCGGTTTAATTCTCGATAGTCGATGCACATCCTCCTTGTGCCATCTTTCTTCTTTACTAGAAGAACTGGAGCTCCCCAAGGCGAGTTACTGCTTCGAATCCAACCCTTCTCAAGTAATTCAGTCACCTGCTTCTTAACTTCTTCCAACTCCACTGGTGCCATTGGATAATACGCTTTAGAAACTGGCACTGCACCAGGAATAAGATCAATTGCGAACTCCACGTCTCGCTTCGGGTGTAAACCTGATATGTCTTCAAACACGTCCATGAAATCTCGAACAACAGCTGGCGTTTCATCTTGAGCAACCTCCATTGATGCAAGAATATTAGCTGACGGCCTAGCCCTAAATTCGACTGGCCCGACAGAACTGCTTCCTCCAGTGAAGATAAACTCGGGATGTCCGAAAATCTGGAAAATTACTTTCTTTGCCCTACAGTCAATGTGAGCATGGACAGTGCCGAGAAAATCCATTACCAAGACGACCTCATAGCTGCCCGTATTAATCACCAAGAAATCTGCAAAAAGCTCCCGTCCGCAAACAACAACTGCACAATCCTTACACTCTCTACTAGATATGATTTTCCCATTCCCAGTGTGTATGTCCCAAAAACTAGACAGAGTAGTGCAATTGATCGAGTGTGTAGCAATAAACTTGGACGACATAAAACAATGGGATGCACCAGAATCAAATAACACTAATGCGGGAAAACCGTGAACCAGCAGAATACCTGAAACAACTTCTCCTGAAGCTTTAGCTTCCTCAGCCGTAAAGGTAAAAGCTCGAGCCTGATTGGGTCCTTGAGTCAGCTGCTTCTGTCCCGGAAACGGTTTCTGCGGCGGCTTCTGAAGATCATCCTTTGTGCGAAACTTCGACGGATAAGAGTTAATAGTATGATCCGCCGATCCACAAACCAAACAAAGTCCCCGCATCCTGCGACATTCCCTTTGCAAATGTCCGGGTAAATGGCAGTAGTTACAAATCACGGTCTTTCTCTGATCAACGACAGCAAGCTTCTTCATCGGTGTTACACCACGACAGTCCACTGGAATACCTCTGCGTCCATGAGCTCGGTTTGGTGCAAAAGCCGGCTTCCGTACAGTAATTGCTGTCTGCTGTGAACTCTCAGTCTTCCCAGATAAGCCTGCTGTTCTCGGGCCGCCGTAAGTACCTGTGAGAAAGTGGTCAAACCCAGGGAGACAATCTGCCTCTGGATGTCCACATCCAAACTGTGCATGAATCTCCTTGCCCTATCAGCATCATCGGCAACCAACGGTCCAGCGAATCTACTGAGCCGCGTCCACTCCGCTGCATGTACATCTACAGGTGCACCGTTCTGCTTTAAACTAATGAACTTCTCTTCCATTTCCTCCCGTGCAGTCCGCGGGAAGAACTTCTCCAGGAAACTCTTCGAAAAGTCCGCCTACTTGATCGGCTTGGGCAAGCGGGTCTCCTCCACAAGCCACCATTCACGGGCGTAATCCACCAACTGGATGCGTACTGCATCCACCCTCTTATCATCTGGGATCTGTGCCGCAATGAGTAAGTTCTCCGTGTCAACTAGCCACTGCTCCGTTGGCAACAGCTCCTCTAAGCCAGTAAAGACAGACGGACCCAGTCTCCTGAAATCTGCTACGGTTCCCACACGATCCACTGGTCTGGCCACAACATTGTTCACGGACTGCTGAACGGTCCGCAAACCTTCCTGAAAAGATTCAGCTTGTTGCTGGATCAACTCGGTCTGTCGCTTTTGGTTCTCCAACATCCCACGTATTACTCCAAACATAGCGGTTTCGTCAACACGCCTTTGGTACGTCTTCAGATTCTTGTCTGCCATATTCCTGAAATCAAAACACCCAAGGATTAGCATGATAACAGATTCAAAATGTAGATCAAGGCTAGAACTCCGAGTTACTTAAATAGAGTACCGCATTGTAACTATGCCGCGATATCATAGCTACAATTACATAACTCCACCGAAGTCGCCTAAGTTCTAGAGATAACAAGGAACCAGGTTTCGAGTCGATATGCAAAGGAGGTTTGCATATCGCAAAAGTTTAATCAGGAGGAGGTTAGATTCAAGAATGGTAATACGGTAGGGTGGCAGGACATATTTCCTAATCATGAGTATTCTGATTCGTGTATTGGGTACAGTACCCAACTACAAAAGAATCAACCCGATTAACCTATGTCTCTGATACCAAAAGAACCATGTCACGCCCCGCTTCCCAGAGTACGCTAAGATGGGCACGTGACATAGCCAACCATGCTACCTGTGGGTAGGAAGTATCCATCCACAGTCGCATTACGGCTGTAGAGATATCAAGAACAATAATAGACTATTTAATACATGTCCATAAGCCAGAAATAAATGAGTCAAGAATAAAATAATGCGGAAGCGAAAGATCCAATACAAAATAACTGGAATGTATGTCCCATAATGCGGGCTCACATCAGAAATAAAATAATACTGAAGTAAAGAACTAACTACTAACGAGTCCTCACTGCTCAGCCTGCTGACTGAAGTACTCCTGCTCGGACTGCGACAAAGGTACGGAATCTGGGCCATGCAAAACCCAGACGTCAGCGCGTCATAACATCAAGCAATAATATGTAAACAGGGTAGCAAGACAGGCAAGTATAATCATAAATAGTAAAACAGGTGTAACAGCAATATAAATCAGGACAATGAAAGGTAGTGTGCAGTGAGTAATCTAAACTGGTCTACTGGGTTAACTACTCTCAAGTCCTTGAAATCAATTTGATGAATCATCGATGTAACTCAATAGTATCACGTGCATGCCCGGGACCACGGTCTAAGACTCTCGGGCTGAAACCGAGACGTGCCGCTAGGCACTAAAACATGAATATGTAAAGACGAACGATGTCAGCAGCAGCATTCCGAGGCTGGCCTAGCCTCTAAAACTGATCAGTATAAGCAAGCAACTGTCGAGTTACAAGTCAGGTTTCATCATTGATTTCCCCATAACCCCAAGTTATATGTATTCAAGTCAGGTATTAAATAATCTGGAGCTAATGCCAACACAGGATCAGGCAAGTACAGGTTTGTCTGGATAGACAACAGGAACGGTCCGTAAGGACAACAGGTCAGGTTTGTTGGCATTAGACACAAGATCAGGTAACAGGTAAGACCATGGTACATCAGGTCAAGCCAGGTAATATATAAAGGTGTCATGTTATGTCAAGAGTTGTACGGTACCATGTCGGGTCAAGTAGTAAGTGTAGCAAGTCATGTCAGGGTGTACAAGATATCATGTGGGTGCTCATAATCAAACTAGCATAATCATGGGTATACAGATCAAGCATGTGTACTAATAGAATCAACAAGCTGGAACTTATAACGTGAAATGCAATCAGGTACAGATTAAGGTATGTAGATGCACAGTTATCGGTTTGGGTTTAAGGGATAGTTTCAACATTACACGAATACAGTATAACGAATATGGATGTTAAAATCATGTTAATATATACTAAGTAATCGAGAGATGCAAATATATATATAAAATACGTTCAAATGATGCAATTAATTAGTGAGTAATTTAACCACGAATGTGGGTACGCGATATTGTATCTTAAGGTGCAACAAGTTGTAATTTAAGATCCAAGTTTATAATGATATAATCCGACATTGAAATGCAAGAATGGAAACTAACAGCCTTAGGTTCAATTTTCAGATTTAATCATGAAATAAGTAGGTATAGATAAAATAGTAGCATGTAGCAAGTTTCACTTGCCTCGACGGATCGCAAAGCGGTATACGGAACGTCTCACGTCGGCGAGAAAAGTCGCGACGCGCGCACGGTACACGGAAAGAGTCCAAACAATGCACAAAGGGATCACACGGGTCAGATATCCTCGCTGGGTCGTCGAGATCGTCAACGGCGCGACCGGATTCCGGCGAACACAAGAACCAGTGAGCAAATACAAGAAAAATGTACAAAGAAATGAAGAAGAGAAGAAGGGAAAGAGGAAGGGGAGAAGGAAACTCACTGTGGTTAACGAAGAAGGCCGTAAGGTGTCGACGGCGTCGACGGGGCTCCGGCGAGATAGCTGCAGAGGCCTCCGGCGAGGCAGTTTGGATGTTAGGGTTAGGTTAGGGTTCGGGTGTGAAGTTGTTGGGTTATAAGTGCGGGGTTTTGGGTGCTGGAGGGAGAGTAGAGGAAGAAATGAGGTGGTGATGATGGTGGGTGTGAGGTTAGGGTCGTCGGCGACGACCGGAGGCGTTGGGTTCGAGGGTTCTGTGGGTGTGTGCAGGGTTTCTGGGTTTGGAGGGAAACCGAGGAGAGGAAGAAGATGAGGTCGAGGAAGAAGGTGGGGATGAGGGCTGACGAGCGAGATCGAGGGAGGAGGAAGCAGAGGAGTATGGGTTAGGGTTTACTCTGGTGGGTTCGTGACGAGGGGGTGCATGGGATTATAAAAGAGCAGAAGAAGAAGAAGAAGAAGATGTAGAAGGAAGGTGAGGATATCGTGGGGGGGAGGGTGACGGGATCTTCCTTCACCGTGATAAGAGAGAGAGAGGGGCGCGAGAGGAGAGAGGTAGAGAGAAACGAGAGGAGAGAGAAATATGAGGAGAGATAGAATTGTCTGCTAGCGGGGGGTGAGAGAGAAAGAGGAAGAGAGAGAAGGAGTAAAGGAAAGGAGAGAGGGGATCGGTAGGCCCAGTAAAATAAAAAAAGTTTCTAATTGGTTAAGGGATGAGAAAAGAGATTAGGAAAAATATAAAAAGATTTTTAATAGTTAAAAAAAATATTGTGCCGGCTGTAAAAATCTTTTAAATGGATTTAAGAGATTAAAAACAATTAGAATTTAAATTTAAAATTCAAATAATTGAATTTTTAGCGGAATATAAAATATTTCAGAAAAGCGCCCGGGTCGGGTCCAAAATTTTGGATTAGAAATACGAAAATTATTGGCAAGTTCCAAAAATTAAAATGAAGGATTTAGTGACAGAAAAGTATACCCCCAAGAATGGACGCACGTACGTGCGCGTAGCCATCCAAATACGTCTGTTTCACTGAATGGGACGAGAACACGATGCAAGGACGCTACCACAGGGCTAGGGGTATCAAGCAGGCCATGTCATGTATTTTTTTTTAAAATTATTTTAAGTGACTTAAATTGTTATATGCAAAATATATGATGATAGGGTATTCTATCACTATGAAACAACAAGCTCAAACAAACGGGTCGAATATATATAGAGTGAACTACCATTCGCATCCAAATACGGCAAATGAAATAAACACCACAAATAACACATACGACAATAGAAATTGGTATAACAGAACTCGGTTGTTACAACCGCAGAAAGCGGAGCAAGTCAGAATCCAATCTCGACACCGCAAGAAGCGGAGCAAGTCAAGTTCACCCCTGGCACTGCAGGAAGCAGAGCAAGTCAAATAGAGCGTCGACCATCCATGTCGTAAAAGGGCAGTGCAGGCTTCCCACAAATCGGGAACCAAATCGCTCCGGATCAGAGCGTCGACCGTCCATGTCGCAAAAAGGGCAGTGCAGGCTTCCTACAAAGCAGGAACCAGATCACTCCGGGCCAGGAAAAAGTCTTCCACGGACACTCCGTCTCGGAGACGCGTCAAGCGTCGACCGTCCATGTCGTAAAAAGGGCAGTGCAGGCTTCCCACAAATCGGGAACCAAATCGCTCCGGATCAGAGCGTCGACCGTCTATGTCGCAAAAAGGGCAGTGCAGGCTTCCTACAAAGCATGAACTAGATCACTCCGGGCAAGGGAAAATTCTACCACGGACACTCCATCTCGGAGACGCGTCAAGCGTCGACCGTCCATGTCGTAAAAAGGGCAGTGCAGGCTTCCCACAAATCGGGAGCCAAATCGCTCCGGATCAGAGCGTCGACCGTCCATGTCGCAAAAAGGGCAGTGCAGGCTTCCTACAAAGCAGGAACCAGATCACTCCGGGCCAGGGAAACGTCTACTACGGACACTCCGTCTCGGAGATGCGTCAAGCGTCGACCGTCCATGTCGTAAAAAGGGCAGTGCAGGCTTCCCACAAATCGGGAACCAAATAGCTCCAGATCAGAGCGTCGACTGTCCATGTCGTAAAAAGGGCAGTGCAGGCTTTCCACAAATCGGGAACCAAATTGCTCCGGATCAGAGCGTCGACCGTCCATGTCGCAAAAAGGGCAGTGCAGGCTTCCTACAAAGCAGGAACCAGATCACTCCGGGCCAGGCAAAAGTCTACCACGGACACTCCGTCTCGGAGACGCATCAAGCGTCGACCGTCCATGTCGCAAAAAGGGCAGTGCAGGCTTCCCACAAATCGGGAACCAAATCGCTCCGGATCAGAGCGTCGACCGTCCATGTCGCAAAAAGGGCAGTACAGGCTTCCCACAAATCGGGAACTAAATCGCTCCGGATCAGAGCGTCGACCGTCCAAGTCGCAAAAAGGGCAGTACAGGCTTCCCACAAATCGGGAACCAAATCGCTCCGGATCAGAGCGTCGACCGTCCATGTCGTAAAAAGGGCAGTGCAGGCTTCCCACAAATCGGGAACCAAATCGCTCAGGATCAGAGCGTCGACCGTCCATGTCGCAAAAAGGGCAGTGCAGGCTTCCTACAAAGCAGGAACCAGATCACTCCGGGTCAGGGAAAAGTCTACCACGGACACTCCGTCTCGGAGACGCATCAAGCGTCGACCGTCCATGTCGCAAAAAGGGCAGTGCAGGCTTCCTACAAATCGGGAACCAAATCGCTCCGGATCAGAGCGTCGACCGTCCATGTCGCAAAAAGGGCAGTACAGGCTTCCCACAAATCGGGAATCAAATCGCTCCGGATCAGAGCGTCGACCGTCCAAGTCGCAAAAAGGGCAGTACAGGCTTCCCACAAATCGAGAACCAAATCGCTCCGGATCAGAGCGTCGACCGTCCATGTCGTAAAAAAGGCAGTGCAGGCTTCCCACAAATCGGGAACCAAATCGCTCCGGATCAGAGCGTCGACCGTCCATGTCGCAAAAATGGCAGTGCAGGCTTCCTACAAAGCAGGAATTGTTCCCGCCAAAAATTTCTGCGCGAAAGAGCCCAAGGTATCAAATGGCGGCGATACGCTTAAGAAAATGGGAACCAGTATCTTCCGGGCTATTTTTTGATAAACTCCCGAATGAGAAACAGATAAATTCTGATGGTATCGAAATCGGCTCGAAAAACCCTTCGATTTGATATATTATGGGCCTCGTAATTCATCTGGGATCAAAAGTTATGAGGAATTACGTGTCCACACGTGATGGGCTTTTAAGAACCCGCTGGAGGAGTTAAAAGATACAATAAAAACTCAGAAAAGACCTCAATGGGGCATCACGTGCTCACACGTGACCATGGGTCACGTGCAGACACGTGATGGGCTTTTAAAGCCTCTAAAATAATGAATAGAATTTAATTCTAAAAGTCAGAAAATACCTCAACGAGGTATCACGTGCTTACACGTGACCAATGGTCACGTGTTGACACGTGATGGTTAAAACTGAAACATAAATAAGCGGCTGAGAAAGGAACCCAATTGGGGGTCACGTGCTCACACGTGACCAAAGGTCACGTGCCAGCACGTGACTGGCTTTAAAAGCATTATAATTTAATAGAATTAAATTCTAAAAGTTTCTGAATCGTTCCAAATGGAAAAGGGTCATGGGGAACCGTTGGATTAAAAATCCAAGGGTGATTAAAAATCACCAATTTATGGAAAAATCTTGGACTTGGAAAGATTTCCCCCATAAATCTGACCGAGATAACAAATGGATATCTTTGGATTTAAAATCCAATGGTGAATAAAATTCACTTAACAATCTAAAGGCCCAGATTAATGATGAATGCAAATCAAATCTCTCAACATACAAATCAAATCTCTTAATGAGAGATTTGCTAAACAAATTGATTCTCTTCCTTCTCCTATAAATAGGAGCCAAGAAGAGAAGAGAAGGGACCGGGGAGAGAGAAAAACAGAGGGATCTACTTTTTTGAGAGAAAAACAGAGAGAGGAGAATTTAATTCTCAAGAGGGAAGAAAAGAAAGGAGAATTTAATTCTCAACAAAGAAAACCCTAGGTAAGAAAAGGGAAAAAGATAAACTTCAAACAGAGAATTTAATTCTCAAAATCCAAGAGTTTAACTCTTATACAAAAAGAACTTAGTTCTTCTTCTGGTTGAAGATCTGCACAGAGCATATCTCCCCATAACTTGAGAATTTAATTCTCATCGGGTCGAGATCCTGCCATGCAGATCCTAAACATAGAAGGGGAATTGAGTTTTGAGAATTAATTCTCCTAAAACAAAACTAGGGTTTAACCCTAATCAAGAATTTAATTCTTTTACATATCTGGGAATTTAATTCCTTTGAAAAGAAATCAGGGTTTCATCCTAAATAAGAATTCAATTCTTAAAAGATCTCTGTTCATGAAAAGAACTAGGGTCACGTGCCCCCACGTGACCCTTGAAAAGATCCCCTGCAAAGAACTTTGAAGCATCACCCCACGTGCTCCCACGTGACCCTCATTATATATGGAACAAAAGCAAAGGCAGAAACAATTCTGGGCGCTCTCACGTGTTACCACGTGACCCCTAATAAATGTTCTAATAAATCAGGGCATGAGTATACATCACGTGCCCACACGTGATGGCTATGAAAATTAAAAGTGTTTAACACTTGTTTGCAGAACAAAATAAAGGGGATCTGGCCCCACTTTTTGATGCCATCACGTGCTCCCACGTGACTCTCAAAACGCAGAAAGAAAGATCAATGGGAATGAAGGCTTTGGGCGCTCTCACGTGTTTACCACGTGACCCCTTAGCAAACGTTCTAACAGTCAGCGCATAAATCCCCATCACGTGTCAACACGTGATGCTCGAAATAAAAAGGAAAAGTGTTTAACACTTATTCACAGATTTGAGGATAAAACAAAGGAGATGTGGCTCCCCATTTAGGGCGCCCTCACGTGTCACCACGTGACCCCTAATGAGCATTCCAACAGACCAGAGCGGGGGCCTCCATCACGTGCTCACACATGATGGCCGTCAGAATTAAAAGAGTTAAAACACTGATCTGCAGAATAAGATAAGGGAAATCAGGGCGCTCTCACGTGTCCACACGTGACCCCTCTCCCCTTAGTGTTTAACACTAATCCGAAGACTTTGTCCTCAGTGATTAACACTGATTTTCTTAGTATTTAACACTAATTTGGAAAACTCTATTTGCAGTGTTTAACACTGATTTGCTTAGTGTTTAACACTAATTTGAAAACACTGTTCCCAGTGTTTAACACTGATTATCTTTTAGTGTTTAACACTGTTGGTTTCTAGTGTTTAACACTAGCTTCAGCCCAATTGGCTAAGTTTCAGAGGCAAAGCCTCTCCTTCAATGGACCAACAGAGGGCCAATATTTCAAACATAACTGGACTTAGCCCAAACTGGCCATAAGTCCTCAAATCATCTTGATCTGAGCACATCTGCTCTTTCAACCAACTCATTGGTTCAAGGGTACATCTCTGAACTCCTCTGATATTTGTCGTTGTAATCCTTCAACGTCTTCAGAGAGGTGACGGGTCCCGACAACCACACATCAACACGGACTGTGGGGTCCTTAAACTCATGGACATATGCGTCCTTAAACCAAGATACGGACTGTGGGGTCCTTAAACCCGCGGACTTATGCGTCCTTAAACTAACGGACTAATGCGTCCTTAAACACACCCATATGGACTGTGGGGTCCTTAAACCCATGGACTTATGCGTCCTTAAACTACCATTGGACCACTATGTCCTTAAACTGGTATTGGACCACTATGTCCCTAAACTGGCAATGGACCACCACGTCCCTAAACTGGAACTTGGACCACCACGTCCCTAAACTGGAACTTGGACCACTATGTCCCTAAACTGGGACAATAGAGCCCCCAAATACTCTCTTGTCGGATCTAAACGATCCTGTTAAGTCGATCTTAGTCCCAAACTGGACTAAAGTATCCTTAACAACCGTTTAAGTTGATCTTAGCCTCAAATATGGCTAACGCATCCTTAAACCTTCAAACAGACTGGACTATAAATCCCTCCAATCAACTTTGGTTCAAGGGTACATCTCGGAACTCCTTTGACACCCGTCGTTGTAATCCTTCAACGTCGTCAGAGAGGTAACAGGTCCCGACAACCAAACATTCCATGGACCACTATGTCCCTAAACGGGAACAATGGAGCCCAAATGCTCTTTTGTCGGATCTAAACGATCCCGTTAAGTTGATCTTAGTCTCAAATTAGACTAATGTATCCTTAACAAACGTTTGAGTTGATCTTAGCCTCAAATATGGCTAACGTATACTCAAACCAAACTCCCAAACCCAAATCTAAGATAATACGGATTTGGACTAGTCCACGCCCTACGGGCGACGACATAACTCAGTCTCCGTAAACAATCCACGGGCAACAAAACACAAAACAAACACCCACGACATGAAGTGACCAGCTGGAGAAGGAGAAAGTTGTTACCGCGATGCGGTAGCGTAATTAACTGCAGGGGCTTGCGCCTGCAGGGAAGAGCGTCCCCACAATCAAAAACCCCTCAAACGAGGGGGAATCTGATGAAGTCTGCTACATCGGACGCATCCGTTTAAACCTTCGATACATGGTGCCATAAATCAACTTGGCATCTTCGGAGAGGTGAACGGATAGCACCAATTAGCATCTGCCCCGAATCTCAGTGCCAAGACATCGCAGTCTTGTGCGCCGTCGTTCGGAGGGGAACAGGAATCAGATCACTCCAGGCCAGGGAAACGTCTACCACGGACACTCCGTCTCGGAGACGAGTCAAGCGTCGACCGTCCATGTCGTAAAAAGGGCAGTGCAGGCTTCCTATAAAGCGGGAACCAAATCACTCCGTGCCGGGAAAACGTCTACCACGAACACTCCGTCTCGGAGACGCGTCAAGCGTCGACCGTCCATGTCGTAAAAAGGGCAGTGCGTCCCAAAAAGTGGGAACCAAAGCAAGTCTCCTCCGCATGAAAAAAGATCCATCAATTTCATGCACACGACCCACATATGTGGTGTGCATTTATTGATGGGGGGCACTTTGTTGGGGTCGAAAATTGCACCCCGGTTGACCTAGTCAAAGTCAATGTCAACCCCAAGCCAAGTGGGCCCAAGCCCAGATCAAGTGGGCCCATGCCCAGGTCGAGTCCGAACATGAAGCGGCCGGCCCTCCCCCATGCCAAAATGAAATCATGTAATAAATAATTTTTATGTAATTTTTTGTTCATGAATGTAAACAAAATGGGCATAAAGCCAAATTTTTGTAAGCCCGTGGCTTATGTGCAAAAAGAAATGGCACATGAGCCATGGGATGGATAAAATACAATTTTGTAAAGCGCAAGGGGCTATATGTAAATGTGTAAGCTTATATAAGGCAACATGATGATGAATAAAAAACATATACTTTTCATTCCCCCAAAAACTAGGGTTCTTTGTGCCTCTTGCTCCTTCATCAAGTTTCTAAAACCTTTTTTTCCTCTTGAATTAAATCAAGAGTTTTACTCTTCCTTTTAAAAAACTAAATAGTTTTTCATCACAAAACCCACAAAGGGGAACTCAGATCTTCCATCAGATCTCAGAAAAGATAGATTTTTAAAATCTCATACTTCTTGATCTTCAAGATCCGGCCAACAAAGGAAGAAGAAGGAGACCCATCTCCAGAAACCCCACTTTGGGGAAGATCCAGAGCTCAAGGGGAGAAGCCCCTTTATCAACTTCAAAACATCCTAGGAGTTTAACTCCTCATATATATATATATACACACACACACACAAAATAATAAGTGCTCATTTCTGGGAGTACAACTCCCATTGCAGGGACCAAGTCCCTTTTGCCACCCGAGCGCCCACGTGCTGACATGTGGGGCGTTAGCGCCCGAGCGCCCACGTGCTGACATGTGAGGCGCTAGCACTCTTGCGCTCAGAGCGCTAGCACCCAAAGCGCTAGCGCTCGAGCGCCCACGTGCTGACACGTGGGGCGCCAGCGCTCACAGCGCTGGCGCCCGAGCCAGCGCTCAAAGCGTTCGCGCCCGAGCGTCAGCGCCCACGTGCCTGGCACGTAGGGCTCTAGCGCTCAAAGCGCTAGCGCTCTAGCGCCCTTACGCTCAAAGCGCCAGCTTCCAAAGCGCTGGTGCTTTTCCCACGCATCCTTTGGATGCCCTTTCCCTTTATACACACACACACACACATACACTCACATGCTCCACACTAAATATACCTCCCCCGTTAGAAAAAAATTCTAACGGGGCGCTGCCCTGCACCCAGCAAGGGGGCTGCTAGCCCCCTTGACCCCCAGCCCGCTATCCGGGTAGCGGGACCCCCGTAAAAACTCTGCGGGGCCCCCGACATATCCAAAACCCCTCCAAAACACAACACACGTACACTGCACGTTGAGTTCGCATGAATAGTTGACCCGTCAATCGGAGATTCTCTCACCCCAAAGGCGGGGGGTAATTAACGGCAGCTTAGTCCGCGGCTGCCGGAGATTCGGATCCCTACAATCAATAAACCCCAGTCTACCCTAGACAGGGGGAATCTGTAATGCGCCTGACAAGCGCGCGCGTATTCCCATCTCAATGGGGTGACGAAAAACACCCTACAGGGGGTTTCTCCTGTAGGTATTTTTCTTGACGTTCGCAGTGCCCACAGGACCCGAGGTAGTTCCTCGACCCAGCTGCCCTGTCTTCCTTCTAGACGGGCTCGGAGACCGTGGATGACGCCCCGGTTCGCAACCTTTGCCTGCCCGTTGCATTGAGGATGGGCAACCGCGGCAAACTTCATCAATATGTGGTACTCGCTGCAAAATCCTCTGACTTTGTCGTTTTCGAAGTTGGTCCCGTGGTCGGTGATGATGCATCTCGGGTTCCCGAATCGGGTGATTACGTTGTTCTGAAGAAACTTTATAGTGGAGGTGGCGTCTGGTTTTCTGATAGGGATGACCTCTATCCACTTTGTGAAGTAGTCTACCGCGACGAGGATGTATTTGTATCCGCCCGTGCCGGTGGGGAGTTGGCCCACCATGTCCATCCCCCATTGTGTGAACGGCCAAGAAGAGCTGAGGGTCGTTAGCTCGGTAGTGGGGAGACGAGGTATGCTGCCATGGAGTTGGCAGCTTTTGCATCTTCTGACAAACTTCTCGGCATCCTGGTGTATGCTCGGCCAATAATATCCTTGAAGTAGCGTCTTCTGGACCAGGGTGTGGGTCCCTTGGTGTGCCCCGCCGACCCCTTCGTGTATCTCTCGTATAACATAGTTGGCTTCGGGGGGGTCGACGCATCGGAGTAGGAGTTGAGTGTACGATTTCTTATAAAGATCCCCATTGCTCCAGACGAAATGACGAGCTTTTGCTCGAAGGTGGAGTGCCTCTCCTCAGTCGTCTGGAAGTATGCTATCTTTTAAGAATTCCACGAGGGGCTTCCTCTAATCTTGGCCTTCCTTCTGAGTAGTGTATACCTGGAGTGTTACTTCTCCGTCCTCCACACTGGGCCATGGTAATACTTCAAATAGGATATTCCTTTTATGGTTGGCCGAACAAGAAGAGGCAAGCTTGCTCAATGCGTCAGCTTGGGTGTTCAGATTCCGGGGAATCTGCTCTACCTGGACTTTTTTGAAATTTTTGTGAAGTCTTTTTACCTCGATTAGGTACTTTATCATAAGCAGTTTCCGGGCTTCGAAACGCCCGGTTACCTGGCCGACGACTAGTGCGAAGTCGCTGCGAACCCTGATGGTCTTCAGCCCCATCTCGGATGCGATTCGCAATCATGCTAATAAGGCTTCGTACTCTACGGCGTTGTTTGATGCTCTGAACCCGAGATTTAATGAGTATTCCAACTCTGCTTCATTTAGGCCGCGAATGATCAAGCCAGCTCCGCTCCCTTCCTCGGTGGAGGATCCGTCCACGTATAGCACCCAGTCCGGGATGGGGTCGGATATCTCTTCGACCGACGGGCGTGGTTCGGGGCCTTGTTCTGCTGTTCTGCCTTTAATGGGAATGGTGCACTCGACAATGAAATCGGCTAAAACCTGTGCTTTGATGGCTTGCCGGGGCCGGTACTTGATATCAAATTGGGAAAATTCCCACCTCCATTTTTCCAGACGACCCGAAGACTCGGGGGAGGTGAGGATAGACCCTAAGGGTCGCTCAGTGAGGACGAGGATTGTGTGTGCTTGGAAGTAATGTCGGAGTTTCCTGGAAGTGACGACAAGTGCCAGGACTATCTTCTCCATGGTGGGGTATCTCGTCTCTCCATCCTTGAAGACATGGCTCACGCAGTAAACCGGCTTCTGCACACTATCGACTTCCCTGATGAGCACCGAGCCTGCAGCTTGATCAGAGACCGCGAGGTATAGCAATAGCTCGTCGCCTTCGACTGGTCGACTGAGTAGCGGAGGAGTCGCTAGGTGTGCCTTGAGCTGCTCGAAGGTGTTCTGGCATTCCTCAGACCATTCGAACTTGGGAATCTTCCTTAGGGCTTTGAAGAATGGTAAGCACTTTTCCCCGGACCTGGACATGAAACGACTCAGGGCAGTGACCCTCCCGGTGAGGCGCATGATCCCCACATTACTCTTAGGGGATGCCATGTCGAGGATGGCTTTGACCTTTTCCGGGTTTGCTTCGATTCCTCGGTGGGTTACCATGAACCCGAGAAACTTTCCACTGGTGACTCCGAACGCGCACTTAGCCGGATTGAGTTTCATTTTATATTTGCGCAGGACGTCGAATGTCTCGCCGAGGTCTTTGGTGTGCCCCGCCGAAGAAACGGATTTCACTAGCATGTCGTCGACGTAAACTTCTATGTTTCTCCCGATCTGTGGCTTGAACAGTCTGTTGATGAGGCGTTGATATGTATCCCCAGCATTCTTAAGACCGTAGGGCATCACTTTGTAGCAGTATACCCCCCGAGCCGTGGTGAACGCGGTAAGCTCTTCATCTGCCGGGTTCATCCAGATCTGATTGTAACCGGAAAACGCATCCATAAAGCTAAATAATGTTAGTTATATGTATACCCTAGAGGCCATTACTATACATGTGTTGTATATTGTAGTGGATGCTTGGACATATATAGGGAGGATTTTCTTGCTCGACATGATAGTATGCTATCTGGTTACTCTTTACCTTAACGTGTATACTGATTGTCTCTCTGTCACATGTTGGTAAAGCCCTTAGGATGAGTACTTGACTACCTGGACTATGATGCGGATCATACTAGTGGGGACATGGTAGTCCATAAGTACATCCTTCAAGGTCCCTAGTCGTGGGTATATCGAGACGGGGCATCGATATACCAGAGTAGACTAGCGTATACCTTCTCGACCCATACAGATGGGCGATGGATGATCCCATATCCATTGGTGTTTGACATCAGAGATAATATACGGGTGCTCAGTGGAGACTGGGTACACTGGACGGACTCGCCGAGAACTCCCAGATGGTATTATACCTTACGTCAGATGGCGGTTCTCTAGTGACACTGGTACAGGTTAGTCTGTAGACCCGAGATCGTCATAGAGTCTTGTGTGATTCCCTATGTGCTTTGATTTCCACCTTACCACGTCTAAGAGGGCATGCAAAACGGTGGGTTTTGGGTACAGTCCCGAGTCACATGGAGGCAATGAGCGATAGGAGGGGTTTCATCTCTCCCGGTATTGGGGGTTGATGTTGCGCTATGCTCGATTGGCCATAACAGGGAAGTCCCTGGCCAGGGCTGGTTTAGAGGTTTACTGATAAGTGTTACCAGTAGTTTCTCGACCCGTTATGCGCCTCATATCGGCATGACTTATCGGTTATTGGGGTCTGACGTTTACCACCCCTAGACTTGATATGCGACATATCAGACTAGGAGACCGGACTGTACGGTAGTGTCGCTGTCAGGCTTTTTGCAGGAGTTGGAGCAGGCTTGCTTGCTGATCTTCTGATCGCTCAATACCCGGGTAGCCGTTACGTCCAGCTAGTACCGCTGACGGCTTGTGGGTGCTTGATATGATCATCACCTACTGCCGGCGTATTGACGAGTCTTTAGAGTCCTACATAGAGGTTTTACTGGCTCAGGCAAAACGAAATAGGAGCGCATATGTGATATGTGCGGGACCGAGAATGATGTGAGTATGTGATACCGTATTCTATTCTCGCGATGTTTGTATCGATCGGTTATATGCGATATAACCGGGATATCGAATCAAGTGTTGATTCGATAAGTCGATACATTGGGTGTTAGTCGGTTATATGTGATATGACCGGATTATTAAGTCAAGTGTTGATTTAATAATTTATTGTATAATTGTATATTTGATATACTAGTTTACATTAACTAACACATGTTCACTTAGGGTTTTTTTCCTCTCATGTGCACACTTTGATATATATGTGATATATACTGAAATGTGTTTTCTTTTATGTATCATGTTTGATGATACACTTGACATGGGTGTACAAGACATACACCATTCTATTTTATATGGTGGTTAATAATTATTTAAGTTAATTACAAATTAGTGGACATTTTGTCATAAGCATAAAGCTTGTAGAAGCTTGTGGATGTTTTGACAAAATCCACTAACTTTGTTTTACCTTAGATTCTTATTAACTCAACCATAAAAACTTAGCTATGGTAAACTCTCTACATGAGTTAGTATATGATACTCACTCACCATGGTTAGTTCACTCTCTCACTTGATCATTATCCTCTTCTCTTTCTTTTTGTTCATCATCTTCTTCTTGATTCAAAAAGAAAAAGCTTGCTAGGGTTTGATCTTGAGTGAGAAATATTGTGAGAAATGAAAATCCAAAGAGTACCCATTTCCTATCTCACCATCCTCTACTAGACTAGCACTTTAGTTTAGGGTGTTTGCTTCACTAATCCATTGGTTAGTGAAATAGAAGCTTGAGTTCGTATTCTCTCGACGTAGATCATCTTCGGCTTCGAAGACTTCAAGCGATCCCGTTGCAATTTCTCAAGGAGCCGTCCGAGAGTCCGGGAGTTGGATGATCGCAGCGAAGGGACGTCGTCACGGAGTTTTCGAAGTGGAGGACCGGATCTACAAAGGTTGTAGTCCCTTTCCTTTAGTGTAAATGTGATTTACTTGCTATCTTTTTCGCCTAACTCTAGTTAACGATCTTGCTTAGGGTTGTTCGGCACCTAAAAATTTTAATCCGGCATGGTTGATGCCTTGTAGAGCCTCCTTAGTGTGCCTAGTAACCCTACAGTGATATCAGAGCCTAGCTAGAGCATTAGGCGATGTGTTAACGAAGTTAAAACCCCGATCGAACCCGGAAACGCAAAACTAAACCCCTCTTTGTACAATTTTTAAAATCTGGGATTTTTCTGTATTAAAAATGCCTAAAAAATTCAGCAGGCAATTATAAGAAACACTGTGCAAAACGACACTGTTTGGCGCCTAAGGCGCCGCGGAACCGCGGCACGAGCATGGCTCGTGCGGCGGTTCCGTGGCCATAAGATGACGTCACCGTTTTCTGTTTGCACAGTAATGTTTCTATTTCATTTCCTGATTTTTATGGGTATTTTTATCTGACTCAAGTGTTGAGTATTTTGGGGTTTATTTTGTTTTCGTTGATTCGATAGGAATATTTAATTTTGTTGGGTTTTCCGGGTAATTTAAGAACATGTTAAAAAGTTCGACCGGATAAAAATACCCACTTTTTCCCCTGCCGGGAAATTTCCAAGTGTTGGATTTTTCCGTGGTTTAAGAACGTTCTAAATAGTGCAAGTAACGCGATGGACCCTCTAGAAGACAACAAACCTTAACTCGATTATGTGACCGTCTTGAATGCCCTTTGAACCTTAGGGTTTGGGGCAGTACGGCGTGCCACATGTGAGGCGTTGGCTTGACCCTTCTACGGCTGGACCGTCGGTACTGAGGCATGAAGTGAATGTTTTTAAACTTATTTCATATGTTGAGCTGTTTCGGAAAAACTTGGGTGTTTGATTATTCGATCGGAAAGTTTAACATTGTCTATTTATCTGGAATGTGATACAATATTTGGAATCCACAAGTAGTTATGAGATAACTAATTTGATTGTTATAAACATAGCAGTTTAGTCTCATTTGATCGGTTGCCACGGGATTTTGATGTGATCAAAAGTCCGTCGCAATCACGTAGCGTACGCGGATACTCGCCGGGTAAACTTAATAGACAGCCATGCCCCATAGCCCCGACCAAGTAACTGTAGGAGAACCCCATCGCCGAAAGCATCCGTTCGGGTGCTCGCGGCAGCGGTGTTCCGCCTTAGTGCACTTCGTCGACGGCATCTGGGAGTGCGGCCGTCTACTAAAGTTTGCGACGAGCATTCGATCAGTTTTTCGGGAATCTTGTTGAATTGCCCGACTTGACATTGAAAAGAGTTTTCGATATGGAGACTAAAATGCGGGGTTTATAACAGTTAGGCATGCGATGTCTGAGGAGGTTGCGGATTCAAACTGTTGTAGTTTTACACTTTCTTTTCTGCGACCGTAAGTGTAATATGTGATATCGCCGGTTTCGTTGCTATATGTCAACGACAATTGGGATGCGCATATTTACTTACGTTGATGACATGTGATGTTATGTGTTGCTGGATATGTTATATTGGATCGTCGCATTCTGAATAGCCGGGGGTTTTATGTGAGATGAGAGTTTTTTATTTTCATTCATGTAAAATTTATATGTATGTAATATTCTTTTATTGGGGCACTTCCGGGTTGAGATTGCTGTCACCATTTGTATATTATTTACTTTTCCGCACTAGGATAGACCCAAGGAGGAGAGCACAAGTAACTGGGTTCTAGGGTCCAGTGGGAGACCAACTCGAGGAGTCGAGTCTGGGTCTCCTAACTCTAGAATTGGTAGGGTTGCTTGCCGCTCTCGTAGGGGTCTAGGTGTAACACCCGAGCCCAATAATACTATTCATATTACTGGTTGAGTGTTATATATTGCTCATTTCCAATTATCCTGATTTTCTGGTGTTTATTGCTAAATTTTAACCGGTTAAGTCATTTTGACACATAACAAATTTTAACTCCTAAAATGAAATTTAAAATATCCATGTTGGCCTACTCGTCGCCACTAGTCGCGTGGTAGCGTCCGCGTATCGAGATTCCGTCCCGTTTGGCTAAACGGGCAAGCTTGGACGACTACGCGCGCGTGCAAGTGTCCGACTTGGGGGCATGCATTTTAATCACTAAACACCTCTTTTCAAAATTTGAAACCCGCTTATAATCCTATAATTTGAATTTGGAGCATTTGGGCGCAACCCGGGCGCGATTTGGAAATGTTTCATTTAGCGCCAAAAAGGCCCATTTTAATTTAATATCTTAAAACTATATATATACGAATATATTCTTTTAAACTGTTGAATCCTTTAAAAATCATTCCAAATTTTTACTGTTATTCTTTCCTGGCCAATCACGAGCTTTTTCCCTCATGGGCCCCCCCCGTTTCACTCTCTCTCTCTCTCTCCAATCTTTCTCTCTCTCCTCATATATAATTTTCCATGCAGCCGCCTCCTCTCTCTCTCTGGACCACGAGAAAACCCAGCGAACCCTAACCTTAGCCCTCGTACTCGCGCCGCCGGCCTCCCCGCGACCTCGCCGTCGCCGCCTCGCCACCACGAGCCTAGCCGCACCCACCTTCCTCCCTCCTTCGCCTCTTCCCGCACCTGCACCCAACCCCGACAACGCCACCAACCACCGCAGACCTCGCCGTCGACGCCGCCTCCCGTCGCCGACGACTCCCGCGACTCCCTCTCCTCCTCCTCGTCGCAACCTCGTCGTCTGTCACGCCCCGCTTCCCAGAGTACGCAAGATTGGGCACGTGACATAGCCAACCATGCTACCTGTGGGTAGGAAGTATCCATCCACAGTCACATTACGGTTGTAAGGATATCAAGAACAAGATAAATAAACTAATCTAGCACATGTCCAAATCCATAATAACGAGAGTCAATAAACAATAAAGTGCGGAAGCAAATGATCCAATATAATCATAGAAAGGTACGTCCCATAATGCGGGATCGCACCTGGAAATAAAATGCAATAAACAAACTAACCACTATAGAACTCAAATCCGCCTGCTGGCTGAAGTACTCCTGCACGGTCGGCGACAGTGGTAAAGAATCTGGGCCATGCAAAACCCAGACGTCAGCGCGTCATGACATCAAGTATATAGTATAAACATGGTGATAAGCAATGCAAATATGAACATGAATAAAGCAGTACTAAGAAATAACAACAGGGTAATGTGCAATGGTGACTAAACTGTCCTATCAGGTTTTCTACTCTATAGTCTTTGAAACCAATTGATGAATCGTCGATGTAACTCAATAGTATCCCGTGCGTGCCCGGGACCACGGTCATGATCCTCGGGGCTGAATCCGAGACGTGCCGCTAAGCAGTAAAAGGTAGTAGGATAGATGAGTGATGTCAGCATCAACACTCCGGAGCTGGCCAAGCCCGTAAGACTGATCAGATCAATGTATCGAACTGTTGAGTTACAAGTCGGTTTCACCTTTGATTTCCCCATACCCCCAAGCTATGTATGTCAGTCAGGTATTCAGTAGTCAAGGACTAATGCCAACACAAGGTTGAGTAAAAGTAGGTCTGTCTGGATCGACAGCAGGAATGGTCAGGTTTGTCGGCATTAGGCATGAGATCAGGTAACAGGTCAGGTAATGTATAAAGGTGTCATGTCATGTCAAGAGTGTACGGTACCATATCATGTCAAGTAGGAAGTGTAACAGGTCATGTCAGGAGCACAAGATGTCATGTGGGTGCTCATAATCAAACTATCATAAACATGTGTATAAATAAACAAGCATGAGTACTATTAGAACAATAAACTGGAACATGTAATATGATAGGCAAATAGATATAATTTCAAGGATATGGATGCACAGTTATCGATTAGGGTTACATTTATAGTTCCAATATTAATTAGGATGCAATTTATTAAACATGGAGTATTAATATCACATTATTATGTAGTAATGTGATCTATGGATGCAATTATATTTATCTTAAATGCGATGGATGCAAACGGGTATCCGAAGAGTTATAAAACTATAAAATGGTAGTGTGGGATGTACAACTAAGCAATATGTGATATAAATATTTATATAATAATATTAATATGGATAGCATATTCAAAGCGATTAGTAACTATAAAAGCTGTATTGATTAACCATGCACAAGAAGGTTCCGTTCAGAAATTCAGCGTCACCCTAATTTGTAAAATAGCTTAAAAATAACAAACGTTCTCCAAAAGAGACGTATCTTATACCAAAACAAAGATAATTCAATAAGGTTTTCAGTTTTATAAGTATAAGCATCTCAGGTTATCCCTACAAAAAGTTATGAATATTCAAACTTGAAAGTTTGCTGCTGGAATTTCCCTGGACAGCAGTTTAAAGGCATTTTCATTTGCATTTTACGTTATTTAAACAATTTATTTTGCAAGTAACTATTTCATAGAGTTATAGTATTATGAATTAGCTTCGTAACGAACTAAAGAACGTATACTAATGATTTTTCTATGATTTATAATGAATTTTATAAGATAAGGTGTACAGTAAATTTCAGATTTGTCATATCCGATTTTTCAACGACATTTCATATGTAAACTATAAGATTTTCAAATGTATAATATTATAAAATGAAGATTATAAAAGTATATAGCATGTAGCAAGATTAACTTGCCTCGATGGGTCGCGAATCGGGAAAACGGAACGTTAACCGTCGGCGGGGAAAACTCGCGACGGCGCACGGTTCACGGAATGAACCCAAACGACGAACAAAGGAACCACACGGGTCGGGGTATCTCGCTGGAACGTCGAGAAACGTCACCGGCACGACGGAATTCCGGCAACAAAAGAACAGTTAAAAGAAATGAGAAACGAGACATGAAGCAAGAAGAGAAAAATGATAAAGAGAAGTACGAGAGAATATATGAGGGAGAGGGAGAGAGAGGAAAAAGTGGAGAGAGAGAGAGAGAAAGTGGGGCCCACGGGGTTAAAGGGGAGGTTGCGATTGGCTGAGAGAATAAATTAAGAAGGATATAAAGATTGTAAAAATATTATATGGTTAACTTAAAGATTTAAAAGATAGGTAATGAACAGTAAGATATCAGGTTAGTTAGAAAAATATATGCGATGGTTTTAATAATATTAAAATTTAGGATTTTGGCGCCAAATGAAACATTTCCAAATTGCGCCCGGGTTGGGTCCAAAAATTCGAAATTCAAATAATAGGATTTTAGGCGGGTTCCAAATTTTAAAATGAAATGTTTTATGATTAAAAAGCATACTCCCAAAACGGACACACGCACGTGCACGTAGCCATCCAAACTCGCCCGTTTCACTGAACGGGACGAGAATACAATGCACGGACGCTACCACGAGGCTAAGGGTGTCAAGTAGGCCAAGAAGAATATTTTCAATTTTATTTTGGGTGCTAAAATTTGTTATATGCAGAATGACTTAGCCGGTTAAAATTGTGCAATAAGAACCAAAAAAGCAAGATAAATGAAATGAGCAATGCCAAACACTCAACCAGTAACAGAAATAGTATTATTGGGCTCGGGTGTTACATCATACCCAACTACAAAAAGAATTTCGTCCTCGAAATTCCAAGAATTCAAGATAGATAACTACAGGAAAAGGTGAGGAAACTTCTGCCGGATCTCGTCTTCTCGCTCCCAAGTGGATTCTCCATGCGATCGATTACCCCAAGAAACTAGCACAAGGGGGATAACCTTATTCTTAAGAACCTTTTCTCTTCGATCCTTGATTTCAACTGGTCTCTCCTCAAAAGTCAAGTCTTCTCGTACTGTTAGCTCCGAATGATCCAAAACGTGTGTTTCATCTCGAACATACTTACGGAGTTGAGATACGTGAAACATATCATGCACATTTGCCAAGGACTGTGGTAACGCCAAACGATATGCTACCTCACCAACACGCTCCACGATCTCAAGGGTCCAACGAACCGAGGACTGAGCTTTCCTCGCCTTCCAAAACGAATCACCCCTCTAGTCGGTGATATCTTCAAGAACACCAAATCACCCACGGTGAATTCTAGAGGTCTTCTCGATGTGTCAGCCCAACTCTTCTGTCTGTCTTGTGCTGCCTTCATATGATTTCTGATAGTGTTAACCTTCTCAACTGTCTGCATCACCAAATCTGGTCCCAACAATTTTCGTTCACCGACATCATCCCAACAAATAGGTGAACGACATTTACGACCATACAAAGCTTCAAACGGAGCCATCTGGGTAGTTGCCTGAAAACTGTTGTTGTAAGAAAACTCCACCAAGTGTAGATGATCCTCCCACGAACCCTTGAAGTCCAACATGCATGCTCTCAACATATCATCAAGAGTTTGGATCGTTCTCTCCGACTGACCATCAGTTTGAGGATGATAAGCTGTGCTAAACTTCAATCGCGTCCCCAAACTTTCCTGTAAACTCCTCCAGAAGTGTGATAAGAACCGAGTGTCCCGATCGGACACGATGCTCACCGGTACTCCATGCAATCTTATGATCTCCTGCATGTACCGCTCTGCCAAAGTCTCTATTGATTGACCAACCCGAAAAGGAATAAAGTGAGCTGCCTTGGTCAACCGATCAACAATCACCCATACTGCATTGTTGCCTTTTGGACTCCGCGGTAAAGCCGTCACGAAATCCATGGTTATATGTTCCCACTTCCACTGAGGAATCGGAAATGGTTGCAATAAACCAGCAACCATTTGGTGTTCAGCCTTGACTTGCTGACATACCAAGCACTTAGCCACGAAGCGAGCAATCTCCCGTTTCATGCCTTCCCACCAGAAATGCTGTCGAATATCTTGGTACATCTTTGTCCCTCCTGGATGTACAGAGTAAACTGAATTGTGTGCCTCCTTCATAAGCTCTTCACGCACATCCCCTTTTGGCCCACACACACGGCTACCATACCTCAACGAACCATCTTCGTGGATCAATAAATCTGTTCGTAGTCCGGCTTCAACCTGCTCTCGAAACCTTTGCAGTCTAGGATCCTGCGATTGTGTCGCTTTAATCTTCTCAACTAAGGACGACTGTACTTGCAACTGCATCAACTGTCCTGTAGCATGGGGTAGCACAACCTCCAAGTCGAATCTCCGAAAATCCGTAATGATCTCTCTCTGTGCAGTCAATACCTGAATTGCCGGTAACCGACTAAGCGCATCCGACACAACATTAACCTTCTCCGGATGGTACTTAAGATCAAGATCGTAGTCAGCCATCAGCTCCAACCATCTACGCTGCCTCATGTTAAGCTCCTTCTGTGTAAACACATACTTCAAGCTCTTATGATCTGTAAAAACTTCGACTCTTTCCCCCAAAAGGTAGTGTCTCCAAATCTTCAAAGCGAAAATCACAGCCGCACGCTCCAAGTCATGAGTTGGATAATTCTTCTCATGAGTCTTCAGTTGTCTCGATGCGTAAGCGACGACTTTCCCATTCTGCATTAAAACACATCCCAATCCTTTTCCAGATGCGTCGCTGTGAATCACCAGTCCTCCTGAATCATCCGGTACGGTTAGGATAGGGGCGGTTATCAACTTCTGCTTCAACGTCTCAAAGGCCAATGCACATCCATCCGTCCAAACAAACGGTACCTCCTTTCGTGTGAGCTTGGTTAACGGCTCAGCTACGCGAGCGAAGTTCTCCATTAATCTTCTGTAGTATCCGGCGAGTCCAAGAAAACTCCTTATCTCTGCAACATTCTTTGGAATAGGCCAGTCTCGAACTGCTGCAATCTTTTCGGGATCGACGGCGATTCCATCGCCCGACACGACATGCCCCAGAAACTTCACTTCTTCCAGCCAGAATTCACACTTACTCATCTTCGCAAATAATTTCTCTTGTCTTAGCGTCTGCAATGCGATCCTTAAATGCTCAGCATGCTCCTCCGGACTCTTCGAGTACACCAGAATATCGTCAATGAATACCACAATAAACTGGTCCAAGAACGGTGAAAAGATCATGTTCATCAAATCCATGAATGTTGCCGGCGCATTAGTCACTCCGAAGGGCGTCACTAGATACTCGAAATGTCCATATCGAGTTCGAAACGCCGTCTTGCAAATGCCTTCTGCTTTCACTCGGACCTGATGATATCCCGATCGCAAATCCAATTTCGAGAACACCCTCGCGCCATTAAGCTGCTCAAAAAGCTCTCCAATGCGAGGGATCGGGTACTTGTTCTTAATAGTCACCCGGTTCAATTCTCGATAATCCATGCACATCCTTCTCGTGCCATCCTTCTTCTTTACTAAAAGAACTGGAGCTCCCCAAGGTGAGTTGCTGCTTCGAATCCATCCCTTCTCGAGTAATTCACCAACTTGTTTCTTAACTTCTTCCAATTCCACCGATGCCATCGGATAATAAGATTTTGATACTGGCGCTGCACCAGGAATAAGGTCAATCGCGAACTCCACATCTCGCTTTGGCGGTAAGCCCGAAATATCTGCAAACACATCCATAAAGTCGCGAACAACTGCCGGCTCTTCATTACTATTCACTTCCATAGTCGCAAGAACACTGTTTGTCGGCCTAGCCTTAAACTCGACTGACCCGACAGAACTGCTTCCTTACCGCAACTGCTGTCTGCATCGTTGGCCGCGAAAGGTCCAGCGAGACTACTGAGTCTCGTCCACTCCGCTGCATGCACGTCCACGGTTGCTCCATTCTGCCTTAGTCCGATAAATTTCTTCCCTTTCCTCCGCGCAGTCTGCGGGAAGAACTTCTCCAGGGGGTTCTTAGAAAAACTTCGCCCAACTGATCGGCTTGGGCAAGCGGGTCTCCTCCACAAGCCGTCACTCTCGGGCGTAATCCACTAACTGAATGCGCACCACATCAACTCCTTTGTCCTCTGGAATCTGTGTCGCAATCAGCAAATTCTCCGTGTCGCTAGCCACGGCTCGGCTGGCAACGGCTCCTCCAGAAAAGTGAAAGTAGACGGATCCAAAAGTCTGAAATCTGCTACGGTCCTTACTCGGTCAACTGGTCTAGTTCCAACATCGTTTACAGACTGCTGAACGATCTGCAAACCTTCCTGAAACAAGTCCGCTTGCTGCTGGATCAGCTCGGTCTGTTTCTTTGATTTCCAGCATTTCTCTTATCACTCCAAGCATGGCGGCTTCGTTCACACGCCTCTGGTACGTCTTCAACTTCTTACCTGTCATAATCCTGAACTCAAAACACCCAACATTAGCATGATGATAGATTCTGAATGTGGATCAAGGCTAGAACTCCAAGATACTTAAATAGAGTACTGCATTGTAGCTATGCCGCGGTATCATAGCCGCAATTACTTAACTCCACCCAAGTCGCCCAAGTCCTAGGGATAACAAGAAATCAGGTTTCCGAGTCGACATGCAAAGTAAGTTTGCACGTCGTAAAAGATATAGTCAGGAAGAATGTGATTCAAGAATGGTAAAACGGTCAATGTGGCTGGACATGTTTCCTAAACACGGGTATTCTGATTCGTGTATTGGGTACAATACCCAACTACAAAAGAATCAACCCGACTAACCTATGGCTCTCTGATACCAAAAGAACCATGTCACGCCCCGCTTCCCAGAGTACGCAAGATTGGGCACGTGACATAGCCAACCATGCTACCTGTGGGTAGGAAGTATCCATCCACAGTCACATTACGGTTGTAAGGATATCAAGAACAAGATAAATAAACTAATCTAGCACATGTCCAAATCCATAATAACGAGAGTCAATAAACAATAAAGTGCGGAAGCAAATGATCCAATATAATCATAGAAAGGTACGTCCCATAATGCGGGATCGCACCTGGAAATAAAATGCAATAAACAAACTAACCACTATAGAACTCAAATCCGCCTGCTGGCTGAAGTACTCCTGCACGGTCGGCGACAGTGGTAAAGAATCTGGGCCATGCAAAACCCAGACGTCAGCGCGTCATGACATCAAGTATATAGTATAAACATGGTGATAAGCAATGCAAATATGAACATGAATAAAGCAGTACTAAGAAATAACAACAGGGTAATGTGCAATGGTGACTAAACTGTCCTATCAGGTTTTCTACTCTATAGTCTTTGAAACCAATTGATGAATCGTCGATGTAACTCAATAGTATCCCGTGCGTGCCCGGGACCACGGTCATGATCCTCGGGGCTGAATCCGAGACGTGCCGCTAAGCAGTAAAAGGTAGTAGGATAGATGAGTGATGTCAGCATCAACACTCCGGAGCTGGCCAAGCCCGTAAGACTGATCAGATCAATGTATCGAACTGTTGAGTTACAAGTCGGTTTCACCTTTGATTTCCCCATACCCCCAAGCTATGTATGTCAGTCAGGTATTCAGTAGTCAAGGACTAATGCCAACACAAGGTTGAGTAAAAGTAGGTCTGTCTGGATCGACAGCAGGAATGGTCAGGTTTGTCGGCATTAGGCATGAGATCAGGTAACAGGTCAGGTAATGTATAAAGGTGTCATGTCATGTCAAGAGTGTACGGTACCATATCATGTCAAGTAGGAAGTGTAACAGGTCATGTCAGGAGCACAAGATGTCATGTGGGTGCTCATAATCAAACTATCATAAACATGTGTATAAATAAACAAGCATGAGTACTATTAGAACAATAAACTGGAACATGTAATATGATAGGCAAATAGATATAATTTCAAGGATATGGATGCACAGTTATCGATTAGGGTTACATTTATAGTTCCAATATTAATTAGGATGCAATTTATTAAACATGGAGTATTAATATCACATTATTATGTAGTAATGTGATCTATGGATGCAATTATATTTATCTTAAATGCGATGGATGCAAACGGGTATCCGAAGAGTTATAAAACTATAAAATGGTAGTGTGGGATGTACAACTAAGCAATATGTGATATAAATATTTATATAATAATATTAATATGGATAGCATATTCAAAGCGATTAGTAACTATAAAAGCTGTATTGATTAACCATGCACAAGAAGGTTCCGTTCAGAAATTCAGCGTCACCCTAATTTGTAAAATAGCTTAAAAATAACAAACGTTCTCCAAAAGAGACGTATCTTATACCAAAACAAAGATAATTCAATAAGGTTTTCAGTTTTATAAGTATAAGCATCTCAGGTTATCCCTACAAAAAGTTATGAATATTCAAACTTGAAAGTTTGCTGCTGGAATTTCCCTGGACAGCAGTTTAAAGGCATTTTCATTTGCATTTTACGTTATTTAAACAATTTATTTTGCAAGTAACTATTTCATAGAGTTATAGTATTATGAATTAGCTTCGTAACGAACTAAAGAACGTATACTAATGATTTTTCTATGATTTATAATGAATTTTATAAGATAAGGTGTACAGTAAATTTCAGATTTGTCATATCCGATTTTTCAACGACATTTCATATGTAAACTATAAGATTTTCAAATGTATAATATTATAAAATGAAGATTATAAAAGTATATAGCATGTAGCAAGATTAACTTGCCTCGATGGGTCGCGAATCGGGAAAACGGAACGTTAACCGTCGGCGGGGAAAACTCGCGACGGCGCACGGTTCACGGAATGAACCCAAACGACGAACAAAGGAACCACACGGGTCGGGGTATCTCGCTGGAACGTCGAGAAACGTCACCGGCACGACGGAATTCCGGCAACAAAAGAACAGTTAAAAGAAATGAGAAACGAGACATGAAGCAAGAAGAGAAAAATGATAAAGAGAAGTACGAGAGAATATATGAGGGAGAGGGAGAGAGAGGAAAAAGTGGAGAGAGAGAGAGAGAAAGTGGGGCCCACGGGGTTAAAGGGGAGGTTGCGATTGGCTGAGAGAATAAATTAAGAAGGATATAAAGATTGTAAAAATATTATATGGTTAACTTAAAGATTTAAAAGATAGGTAATGAACAGTAAGATATCAGGTTAGTTAGAAAAATATATGCGATGGTTTTAATAATATTAAAATTTAGGATTTTGGCGCCAAATGAAACATTTCCAAATTGCGCCCGGGTTGGGTCCAAAAATTCGAAATTCAAATAATAGGATTTTAGGCGGGTTCCAAATTTTAAAATGAAATGTTTTATGATTAAAAAGCATACTCCCAAAACGGACACACGCACGTGCACGTAGCCATCCAAACTCGCCCGTTTCACTGAACGGGACGAGAATACAATGCACGGACGCTACCACGAGGCTAAGGGTGTCAAGTAGGCCAAGAAGAATATTTTCAATTTTATTTTGGGTGCTAACATTTGTTATATGCAGAATGACTTAGCCGGTTAAAATTGTGCAATAAGAACCAAAAAAGCAAGATAAATGAAATGAGCAATGCCAAACACTCAACCAGTAACAGAAATAGTATTATTGGGCTCGGGTGTTACATCGTCTCTTTCCCTCTCCCCTCGCCGGACCACCATCAAACCCGAGCCCGACCCTGCACCATCCCCGGATCGCCGGAGAACGCGCCGTCGACCCTCGTCGACGTCACCCGCGCCACCTCCGACCACCTCCTTTCCCCCTCGATCACCAGAGCCGACCACCACCCTCCTCTACTCGTCGCACTACCCTCTCCAGCGAACCCGAGGCCGTTCAAGTCTTCGCAGCCGCCGTCGCTGCCTCGCCGGCGTTCCAGCGCCGTCGAGCCCGCCGGGGTTACCCTGGTATCTCTCTGTAAGCATCCTTATGTTTCCTTTGTGCAAAGTTTTCCCCCCGCTGATCTTGTACGTTTATCATGTTGCTAACTCGTTGCCGATGACTTTTGCCGGAATCCGACCGTGCCGTCTTTTGAAACCGACGCTCCAGCGAAGTACCCTGGTCCGTGTGATCCCGTTGTTCTCTGTTGGGACTCGATCCGTGGCCCGTGCACCCGTCTCGTGTTTTCTGCCGACATTACATCCGTGCTTTCCGGTTTGCGAAACCGTCGAGGCAAGTATCCGAATACTTGCTTTAACATGCTAGTACACAATATCAAGTCTTGCTTTACTCTTGATTATCATATTAGTTTATAACTTAAAACCGACGGTCACAATAAGCCTTAACATTAAATCAGTATGGTAGTTTCGTGTAATTAATCGGTATACTATCAATCCACACTTTAACTAATTAAACCAATTAGCACGCCCTTGCTTAAATTGCTAGATCATCCTTGTAACTATTATTATGCTGTAGTTTTAATGGCTTCATTGCTTCGTGTTTTTAATATTGTTTTACCCTGTGATTGTTGCACCCAAGGGTGCTTGAACCTGTTAATAAGAGAATACAAACACCACTGTGTTTACATGGAATAATATGGTTATTTACTGTTTCCTGCTGCTGTTCATTATTTGATTGTATAACTGTTGTGAGCACATACTCGATTGCACTACATATTGGCCTGACCCTGCTACACATGACATATACATACATACCGACTCATCCTGTTGTACCATGACATGACTTGTTTCATGATTTCATGCCTAATGCCGACAAACCCGACCATCCCTGCTGTCTATCCAGACGGACTTACTTTTACCGGATTTTCTGTTGGCATTAGTCCTTGACTACTGAATACCTGACCTGACATACATAGCTTGGGGGTATGGGGAAATCAAAGGTGAAACCGACTTGTAACTCAACAGTTCGATACATGTTCTGATCAGTCTTACGGGCTTGGCCAGCCCCGGAGTGTTGATGCTGACATCACTCGCCCATCCTACTACCTTTTACTGCTTAGCGGCACGTCTCGGATTCAGCCCCGAGGACCTTGACCGTGGTCCCGGGCACGCACGGGATACTATTGAGTTACATCGACGATTCATCAATTGGTTTCAAAGACTATAGAGTAGAAACCTGATAGGACAGTTTAGTCACCATTGCACATTACCCTGCTCTGTTATTTCTTAGTACTGCTTTATTCATGTTCATACTTGCATTGCTTATTACCATGTTTATACTATATACTTGATGTCATGACGCGTTGACGTCTGGGTTTTGCATGGCCCAGATTCCGTACCACTGTCTACGACCGAGCAGGAGTACTTCAGCCAGCAGGCTGAACTGTGAGTTCCTTAGGGTTTAGTTTATTTATTTCATTTCATTTCCAGATGTGAGCCCGTATTATGGGACGTACTGTTTACTTATTGTATTGGATCATTAGCTTCCGCACTTATTGTTTATTGATTCTTGTTATTGTGGATTTGGACATATAGTAGTTTAGTTTATTATCTTGTTCTTGATAACCTTACAACCGTAATGTGACTGTGGATGGATACTTCCTACCCACAGGTAGTATGGTTGGCTATGTCACGTGCCCAATCTTGCGTACTCTGGGAAGCGGGGCGTGACACTAGGGGTGTGGGTTTGGCTATTCATCGCGACCGTGGAATCCGTGTTTTATAGAGGCTCAAAATAAAATACGGACGTCCTAGTATATCCAATATTTCATATGTTTCTTCTGCTGCGATATCTGTGATGTGATCATGTGATGTTCTGTGATAAATGCTGTATATAGTATATATGATATATTATATAGACGTTACTTATGTTTTACACCCGCGCTAGCCCTGCCCCGCTCTGCCGTTAGTTACCTAACCTAACGGTGCACGAGGGGACATCGAGGCGAATGCGGATGACATAAGTGTACGTCGTATTTATCTGTGATGTTTAGGTAATTAAATGATGGGACTTCATTAATATGATTAATGAAAGAAAAAGAAACCTAAAAGATGTTGTGGAATCGAATTTTCAAAAACAGGTAGCTACAGTTCTTGCTTTGCATTGCGGTGTTCCTTGTAGAACATCCTGCACCTTATTCGATGAGGAAAGAGCCGAGATCCCTTCACCGGGAGTGACCCCTTTAGCAATAACTGGCAGATGCAACAACACTCGGTTTGTCTTTTAATTGCTTCTATAGTTCTTGCTTTGCACAGTGATATATATGATATATCCTACACCTCATTCGACGAGGAAAGGGCCGACGATCCCTTCACCGGGAGTGACCCCTTTAGCAAAACTAGAAAAGTCTAAAAAACACTCCATTTTAAAATCATTTGATTCTTCAACGATATCAAGTTTATTACGCAATAGGTTTTCAGAAAAACCTGTCGTAGCCCTCCGTCATTTCAGATAAGTCCTACTTAGTATTCGTGCTACGTTTGTTGGCTTGCGTCAAGGCGTAGTGTGCGGTAGCTAACTAGTATTTATCTGTTTATGTATATGATGCAGATTGGATTAGGGTAGTCGTACGACTTTGTTGGCTTGCGTCAAGGGCCGTGCGGGTGGGTTTAATTCAATCAAGAAATGACGGGTTGAACTTGACTAGCGGACTATGGTTTGTTGGCCTGCGTCAAGTTCATAGGACGCTAGGGGCAAAATATTATCGGGAATTTCAAGTGTTGAAATTTGCAATGAGATTGCATACCTTCTATGAGATAGTTGGATCCCGATACCCGCTGCGAGTAATTGTTACTCCTGGGAGAGTTTTACACATTACAATTAGCCGATCGAGTAGGTGTCTAGAAAGGTGTTAACGGGGTTACGCCTATGGGAAAACGAGGTTTACTTTAATTAGGTCCGTGCGAAAGCACGGGGAACCTCTCTCAAAGTACCGACACTGGCCTGGCTGAAAGATTGGCGAACTTGTAGGGTGTAATTAATCCCGGCTAGTCTTTCCTTTTAGGGTTTGAAGGAAGATTTGATAAAAACAGCGGGAGTCATCCTGATTAGATAAAATAATAACCAATCTATTCTTGCAAGAGCGCACGCTGAGTGTTTTCTTCTCTCTCTCTCCAGGTAGCGACCATATCACGCCTTAATCAAGATAACAATACGGATGTATTGACCGAACCCGCTTGTTATACTGAGCTGGGGAACGTTGGTCCCGCTCCAACTTATAAATGTTATAAGACAGAGCAGGAATTTGGGGAATACCAGATTTCCCGTTCTGCCCAAACGAAGAAAGTGCATACTGATGCATCTTCTTCGGGTGTGTTCATTATAGAGAACTGTTTCTCAGTATCCTTTACGTCCTGGGTATGTGATACCGGATCAGGATCCCGCATATATAATCTGTTACATGGGCTACAGACAGGTAGAGAACTGAGAACGGGTGATAGGTTTCATGACATAGAAAATGGTGCAAGTGTTGCAGCCAAGTCTGTTGGTAACTATCACCCTGTATTACCAGAATACATTGATTCTAAACGAATACTATTAGATACCGAATCTGATATACAAAATCATATCAGTCTCTTTATTAGTAAAGAAAGGATATTATTTTGTATTGTTAGATAATGTTTTGAACATTTTCTATATCAAAAGTTGATCGGTTCAGGCACGTTATCTAAAAGTATTGACGTTCTAAATCAAACTACAGTTCTTAGTATACAGAACACACACAAGAGGAATAGTTCAGAAATGAACGAATCCTTCTTGAGGTATTGTAGACTAGGTCATATCAATGCGACCCGACTAGCTGAAGTTACATATAGATGCATATTTAAATCAGTTTGAATTTACATCTTGTGAAACTTGCCGGTCATGTCACAGAGATAAGATGACCATAGCTCCGTTTATTAGAAACAGAGAAAGAGTTAGTGAACTCTTAGGATGATACATGTTGACGTATGGAGGTCCCCTGTCTACACATACCAAGACCGGTTCTTTGTACTTCATTACATTCTCTGATGATCTCTCAAGATTCAGACATATGTTCCTGTTGAAACACAAGTCCGAACCTTTTGAGATATTCACAGAATATAAGGTAGAAGTAGAGAACCAAAACGGGTATAAGTATTATGTCCTTTGATGTGATCAGGGAGGAGAATACTTGAGCACGGAATTCCTGAATTATTCTAAAGGAGAATGAGATTCTCTCTCAGCATTACTCCTCTGTATACACCATAGCACGTCGGTGTATCGGGGCGGAGCAATCACACCCTATATGATAAGGTGTGCTCTATGATGAGTACTACTGAGTTACCTATTTCCGTTTTGCGAGTTATGCACTTATGAAGTTGCATACCTATTGAATAGGGTTCCGATCAAGTCAGTTGCCTACCACTTCATATGAGATATGGAAAGGGAAGAGCCCATCTCTTAAGTCAGTTAAGATTTGGGGTTGTCCGGCCTATGTCTAAAAGCAAAATCCGGACAAACTCGAGGCAAAGTCAGTTCTGTGCAAGTTTGTTGGATATCCCAAGCATTGGCAAGGGAATATCTTCTACCAAACCGAGGAGCAAAAATGTTTTGTTTCTCAACATGCCACCTTTGTAAAAGGGAATTTCTTGAGAATAAATTTGCCGACATGAGGTAGAACTGGAAGGAGTTCCAGCTATACAAACTACAGCAGATGATTTGGTAGAACCAAAAGGATTCAGTAGATTCCAACGAACCTCAGCCTCTCCGCCGATCTAGTAGGGTTCCTCACCCACCTGAGAGTTACTTCGGTTTCTCTATGACAGTGGGAGCGAGGATTGCATCATGAGATCATGACCCAACTATTTTCGAGCTGGCCATCAGGAGTGGGACTCTGTAAGAATGGCCGGATGCTTAGCGATCTGAGATGGAATCCTTATACACCAACAAAGTATGGACTTTGGTTGCTTTATTTGAAGGGTTAAATCCCCATTAGGAGCAAGTATATCTTGAGAAGATTACTTGGTGTACATGGAAAAGTTAAGACTTTCAAAGCTAGACTTGTTAAAGGTCTGCATCATTGACCAGTTGTGGCTAATGATGAAACCTTTTCTGGGGCCTATGCTTAAGTCCATCCAGATCCTACTTGCCACCGCTACATACCATAACTACGATATCTGGTGGTTGGGTGTCATAACAACTTTTTTAAATGATGTTTTAGAAGAAAGCGTCTATAAGTACACAGCCAGAGGGCTTCGTAGACAGTGGGAGCAGCGGAAACGTGTACAAGATGTTTTATGTGATAAAACAGGCATCGCGGAGATGGAACGTCTGTTTTTTGATGTAGTAGTCAAAGAGTTTGACATCATCAAAATGGTAGATGAACCTTGTATAGACGAAAAGGTAGCAGGGAGTATGGTGGTGATCCTCATAGAGCACGTGGATGACATACTCTTGATAGGGAAGGAGTTTCCTATGCTACGCTCGATCAATCTCCGCTTATCACAAGATTCTCCATACAGGATCAAAGTGATACCTCCTAAATCCTGGGTTTTGGATCTATGAGATAGATCTAGTTGGATGTTAGGATACTCACTAGTTGTAGTGAGATGGTATCAATCAATCCTGGCGAGAATCACTGGAAAGGTTCCAGAGTGATAAGGACGACTGAAAGTCAGTCACAGGCATTGTCTTTACCCTCAGTAAAGGGACGGTATGTTGGAAGAGTTCCAAGCTAGATACCGTGACATACTAGACGATTAAAGGCAAGATACATCGTTACCAAAGATACTACCAAAGAGGCAGTCTGGGTGTATATTAGTTCATGAGATGAACTTCGTTCCTACCATTGTGTGACAATGGAGTTGTGGCTTATGCCTAGGAACGCCCGTCCCATCAGTGATCCAGATATATTCTGAGGCAGTGTCACCTGATCATGGAGATGGTTGATTTCCAGGGGATCGAGGTTAGGAGAGTAGACTCAGAGGACAACACGGCGGATCCACTCACAAAGGCCTATTCCCAGAGAAAGACTATTATGGGATGGTTGAGTATGAGATACTACAATCACTGTTATCAGATGGCCCTAGTGCAAGTGGGAGATTGTTAGTTATATGTATGCCCTAGAGGCCATTACTATACATGTGTTGTATATTGTAGTGGATGCTTGGACATATATAGGGAGGACTTTCTTGCTCGACATGATAGTATGCTATCTGCTTACTCTTTACCTTAACGTGTATATTGATTGTCTCTCTGTCACATGTTGGTAAAGCCCTTAGGATGAGTACTTGACTACCTGGACTATGATGCGGATCATACTAGTGGGGACATGGTAGTCCATAAGTACATCCTTCAAGGTCCCTAGTCGTGGGTATATCGAGACGGGGCATCGATATACCAGAGTAGACTAGCGTATACCTTCTCGACCCATACAGATGGGCGATGGATGATCCCATATCCATTGGTGTTTGACATCAGAAATAATATACGGGTGCTCAGTGGAGCCTGGGTACACTGGACGGACTCGCCGAGAACTCCCAGATGGTATTATACCTTACGTCAGATGGCAGTTCTCTGGTGACACTGGTACAGGTTAGTCTGTAGACCCGAGATCGTCATAGTGTCTTGTGTGATTCCCACTGTGCTTTGATTTCCACCTTACCACGTCCAAGAGGGCGTGCAAAACGGTGGTTTTTGGGTACAGTCCCGAGTCACATAGAGCCAATGAGCGATAGGGGGGTTTTGTCTCTCCCGGTATTGGGGGGTTGATGTTGCGCTATGCTCGATTGGCCATAACAGGGAAGTCCCTGGCCAGGGCTGGTTTAGAGGTTTACTGATAAGTGTTACCAGTAGTTTCTCGACCCGTTATGCGCCTCATATCGGCATGACTTATCGGTTATTGGGGTCTGACGTTTACCACCCCTAGACTTGATATGCGACATATCAGACGAGGAGACCGGACTGTATGGTAGTGTCACTGTCAGGCTTTTTGCAGGAGTTGGAGCGGGCTTACTTGCTGATCTTCTGATCGCTCAATACCCGGGTAACCGTTACGTCCAGCTAGTACCGCTGACGGCTTGTGGGTGCTTGATATGATCATCACCTACTGCCGGCGTATTGACGAGTCTTTAGAGTCCTACATAGAGGTTTTACTGGCTCAGGCAAAACGAAATAGGAGCGCATATGTGATATGTGCAGGACCGAGAATGATGTGAGTATGTGATACCGTATTCTATTCTCGCGATGTTTGTATCGATCGGTTATATGCGATATAACCGGGATATCGAATCAAGTGTTGATTCGATAAGTCGATACATTGGGTGTTAGTCGGTTATATGTGATATGACCGGATTATTAAGTCAAGTGTTGATTTAATAATTTATTGTATAATTGTATATTTGATATACTAGTTTACATTAACTAACACATGTTCACTTAGGTTTTTTTCCTCACATGTGCACACTTTGATATATATGTGATATATATTGAAATGTGTTTTCTTTTATGTATCATGTTTGATGATACACTTGACATGGGTGTACAAGACATACACCATTCTATTTTATATGGTGGTTAATAATTATTTAAGTTAATTACAAATTAGTGGACATTTTGTCATAAGTATAAAGCTTGTAGAAGCTTGTGGATGTTTTGACAAAATCCACTAATTTTGTTTTACCATAGATTCTTATTAACCCAACTATAAAAACTTAGCTATGGTAAAGTCTCTACATGAGTTAGTATATGATACTCACTCACCATGGTTAGTTCACTCTCTCACTTGATCATTATCCTCTTTTCTTTCTTTTTGTTCATCATCTTCTTCTTGATTCAAAAAGAAAAAGCTTGCTAGCGTTTGATCTTGAGTGAGAAATATTGTGAGAAATGAAAATCCAAAGAGTACCCATTTTCTATCTCACCATCCTCTACTAGACTAGCACTTTAGTTTAGGGTGTTTGCTTCACTAATTCATTGGTTAGTGAAGTAGAAGCTTGAGTTCGTATTCCCTCGACGTAGATCATCTTCGGCTTCGAAGACTTCAAGCGATCCCGTTGCAATTTCTCAAGGAGCCGTCCGAGAGTCCAGGAGTTGGATGATCGCAGCGAAGGGACGTCGTCATGGAGCTTTGGAAGTGGAGGACCGGATCTACAAAGCTTGTAGTCCCTTTCCTTTAGTGTAAATGTGATTTACTTGCTATCTTTTTCGCCTAATCTCTAGTTAACGATCTTGCTTAGGGTTGTTCGGCACCTAAAAATTTTAATCCGGCATGGTTGATGCCTTGTAGAGCCTCCTTAGTGTGCCTAGTAACCCTACAAATAATTTGTGGCCGGCCGAGCTGTCCACCAACTGGTCTATCCGAGGGAGGGGATAGTTATCTTTGGGGCAGGCCTTGTTCAGATCGGTGAAGTCCACGCACATACGCCATTTCCCGTTGGCCTTTTTGATCATGACCACGTTCGCCAGCCATTCTGAATAGTCCAGGTTTCTGATAAAGTTGGCGGCAAGCAGTCGATCTACTTCGTCCTTAATCGCCCTTTGCTTCGCCGGCGGAAAGCTTCTCTTCTTTTGCCGGAAAGGCTTTGCATACGGGTCGACCCCGAGCTTGTGGGAGATCACTTTAGGGTCGATCCCGGGCATATCCGCGGGGGTCCAAGCGAACACGTCTGAGTTGTCTCGGTGGAATTGTATCAGGTCTTCGCGGCGGTTCCCGGTTAAGAGGGAGCCAATCCGGACAATTCGGTTATCGACCCCTTCGACGAGGAGGACTTCCGTCAGTGCTTCTACCAGGGATCCTAGGACTTCCCTTTGGTCGTCGCGCATGGGCAGAGACCCCTGGAAATCACACGCACCTTCAAAATCGTCGCTCGTCTCTCCGGTGGACAACACGGAGGCGAGACAAACCCTAGCAATCCGCTAGTTCTCGTAGGCCCGACCTATCCCCCTTGGCCTAATGGAAACTTGATCGCAAGGTGGTAGGTAGAGATTTGATCCCGGAGGGCGTTTAATGTCGGGCGCCCCGGAAGGATGTTGTAGGATGAGGGGATTTTAGCGACGATGAACTCCATAGGTACTGTCCTCGTATAGCCTGCCTCTCCGATGTTGAGGAGGAGGGTGACCACTCCCTTGGCCGGGATGGAGTGGTTTGTGAACCCCGAGAGGACATGGAAGGTGGACCGTAGGTCGGACGGCCCCAGCCCCATACGCTTGAAACAGTCGTAGAAGAGGATTTCTGCCGAGCTCTCGGAATCGACCAATATCCTCTGTACCTCGTAACGACCTACGTGTGCATTGTCAGAATGGGCTGTTATGATGAGGGGGTCGTTGTGAGGCAAGGATATACCGTGGAGATTTTCATCGGTGAAGACGATGGGCTCGGCCGTTCTGCACTTCTTCCGGGGTGTTTCGCTTATACCCTCGACTGGTAGGAGCTGGCGATTTTCGCCGGCTTTCCGAGCAGGTTCCGGGATAGCAGCCGAGGTAACGACCATGATTTTCCCGATCGTTAATTCACCGAGAGGGGGCTGGTTCTCTTGCTCCCGGTCTGCCTGCCGCTTGTCCCGCAGGTACTTCACCAGGTGGCCAGAGTGGATCAACTCCTCGATATAGTCACAGAGTTGTTTGCAGTTTTCGGTCAGGTGACCCTGCGACCTATGGAAGGCACAGTACGGTCCCCGGATACGCTTAGCCACCCTTTGGGTGACTGGTAGGAGCTTGAAGAATCTCTCGCCTTTCGCTTCCTCCAACAGCTCAGTCTGGGAGATGTTAAGAGGGGTGTACTCCTGGAACTTCGGGAAGTAGGGCTTCGACCGGTCGACCCTTTTCTTCTCTTCTCTGCCTCTCTTCTTCTGGTCGGCTTGGTCGCCCCAGAGCAGGTTGGCGTTCACCTCCGACTCGAGTTGATCTCCCGCTCGGTCCAAGCTTTTACCTCAGCCATGGTCTTAGGTTGAGCTAATGCAAAAGAGCAGAGCCACTCTTTGTGCCTAAGACCCGACCTTAGTGCGGTGATGACAGTTTCATCTCGGTGCTCGGGGACCTCGAGGAGAGCGTTGTAGAAACGAGTGACGTATCCCTTAAAGGATTCCTTATCCCCGCTCTTTATAGGGAACAGATAGTCGGCTGTTCTCTTTTGTCGTCGGTTCCTGATGAAGTGGCTGAGGAACTGGGTGGCCAGCTCACCGAAGGTAGATGGAGCGTGGCGTTAGTCCTCAGAACCAGTCCCGGCCAGCCCAGATGAGGGTGGAGGGAAAGGCTCTGCATTGGGCCGCGTCGGAGTTATCCTGGAAGCTCATGCCCACCGTAAAGGTGTCTAGATGGTCCTTTGGGTCAGATTTCCAGTCGAAGAGGGCCACCTTGGGCGGTTTGTTCCTGGACGAGACGTGCCCGGCCAGCAGCTCTTTCGTAAATGGTTTCGTCAGCGAATCGGCAGAGTATCGGGCCCCTTCGCCGGACGCTTGGCCGTCCCAGTGTATGCCCTTGATTTTCTTCTCAAGGGCCTTGAGTCGGTGGTGGTAGCCCGAGGATTCCACGCAGTCGGAGTGGCGACTGTCCCCGCTCCGGGTCTGCGCCAGAGTGCGGCTTCGATTCTGATCTATCAGATTTCGCAAATCCTCGGACGAGGTCCTTCTTGAGTGGCCCCAGCGTTCGTCGTTCACGCGACCCCGGCGGGAGGGGAGGTGTCGATCATGCCTGGAAGCAGGCGAGCTGACCGATACCTCCTCGGGGGACGAGAACGCATGGTGGGCATTGGAACGACGGTCCGGTATTCCCTGAGACCGTGGAGTTGACCGGCGCCCAGCGGGTCATGGAATCGGCCGCCGCGTATGGGTTAATGTGGTTGGAGTCGGCCCGCCGGCGCTCAGTGGCGCTGTGACGAGGACGAGGTAGATCGAGGGCCTGAGTGTGCCCGTCCGTCCTTCGATGGACGTCATTATCCCAGGGAGAGAGAACTGCGGCCTGGTGGGTGCGTCCCGCTGCTTGGACGTGAACAAGGGCATCCACCGACGATGTTGTTGGGGTCGAAAATTACACCCCGGTTGACCAAGTCAAAGTCAAAGTCAACCCCAAATCAGGTGGGCCCAAGCCCATGTCAAGTGGGCCCATGCCCAAGTCGAGCCCCGTGGCCAGCCTTCCCCATGCCAAAATGAAATCATGTAATAAATAATTTTGATGTAATTTTGTATCCATGAATGTAAGAAAAATGGGCATAAAGCCAAATTTTTGTAAATCCCATGACTCATGTGCAAAAGAAATGAGCACATGAGGCATGGGATGGGCAAAATGCCATTTTGTAAAGCCCAAGGGGCTATATGTAAATTTGTAAGCCTATAAAAGGCAAAATGATGATGAAATAAAAAAAGAGAACTTTTCCATTCTAAAAAACTATGCCTCCTTCAACTTCCTCAAGTTTCTAAACCTTCTTCCCCTCATTGAATTAAATCAAGAGTTTAACTCTTCCTTTTTCAAAAAGAAATAGTTTTTCATCACAAAACCCACAAAGGGGAGCTCGGATCTCCCATCAGATCTCTAAAGGGGGGATTTTGAATCTCACCCCCTTTTCCTTCAAGATCCATCCAACGAAGAGGAGGAAGAAGTAGACCCATCTCCAAAAATCTTATTCCGGGAGGATCCAAGGCTCAAAAGAAAATACAAAGATCTCTAGGAGTTTAACTCCATTCCAGATCTATTGGAGTTTAACTCCATAAATCAAACCCCTTTCTAGGAGTTTAACTCCAATTCTATACATAATCTCTGTTAGGAGTTCAACTCCAAAGCCCCTCTTGGGAGTTTAACTCCTAACCTAGGGGCTAAGCCCCTTTCCCGCTGGTGTTTCCAGTGGTCGCGTGCCGCACACGTGACCGGTAGACGCGCCGCGGTCGCGGTCAGCGCACATGACCCGCGGGCGCTCAGCGGTCGCGTGCCGCGCACGTGACCCGAGGACGCCTCACGGTTGCGTGCCGCGCACGTGACCCGTGGGCAACCAGTGCCCATGTGCCATGCACGCGTTTTTAAGACGCTCCCCACCCCTCATTTTTCATACACTCTACACTCAAAACACGTCCCATGCTAGGAAATTTTTTCTAACGGGGCGCTGCCCCGCAACCCGCAAGGGAGCTGATAGCCCCTTGACCCCCAGCCCGCTATCCGGGTAGCGGGACCCCCGTAAAAACTCTGCAGGGCCCCCCAACCCGCTATACGTACACTGCACATTGAGTTCGCATGACCTGTTTGACCCGTCAATCGGAGGTTCTCTCGCTCCAAAGGCGATGGGTAATTAACGGCAGCTTAGTCCGCGGCTGCCGGAGATTCTCCCCACAATCAATAAACCCCATCCTACCCTAAACAGGGAGAATCTGTAATGCGCCTGACAAGCGCGCGCGTATTTCCCATCTCAATGGGGTGAAGAAAAACACCCTACAGATGTGAGCCTGTCTATCCGAGCGGATAAGGCGCCGATGGCGTTAGGAGGGGGAGGCGAGCCGCTTCCGCCTCCGTTGTGGCGGCTCGTATTTGGATTGTTGCGGTCGTCGCTCGCCATTTGGATCAACTGCGGAGGATCAACATTGTTGGTGGAACAAGATAAGTCTCGGTTCCCACAGACGGCGCTAACTGATGGAGGCCTTGATCTCCTTCAGATGCTGTCCTCCGTCGATCTGTTGCGAGCGTTGCTGGACGGTAGAGATTAGATTTAGAGGTTGCCTCCATGAGTGTGTAGATCTCAATGGGTTTAGTTTGAGGTGGAAGTCGAGCTACCTGCAAAGAAGTCCCGGGGTGGGTGACCACCGTAGACCCTCTGACGATTAAGTTAGCCGAGAAATTTGAGCAGAGTAGTGGCCTATTGAGTGAAAGTTACTTTACCTGAGTCGTCTGAGAGAGGGATTTTATAGAGGTCGCTTGGAGCGAGCAGGCACGAGAACTTCGCCTTCGGTTACGCCCCTGACGTTACACGCACGTGAACGACGGGATCTCTCCATTAATGATGGGATACGCTCATTAATGGGGGGACGTGCCAGCGTGGGACGCGGGATGTGGGGCCACGGTTATCTCACTTTGGCGAGATACGCGGAGCCGTTGCGGAGGCGCTAGGGCTCCGTAATCTCGGTTGATCGAGGGAGGCCGAGGAAGCCCGGCACATCAGGGCCTCGGGGACGAGCGGGAGGCCGAGGAAGGCCGACACATTTGTGTCTCGGAGACGAGCAGGATACCGAGGAAGCTCGGCAAGCTTGGTCGAGGAAGCTCGACACGAGAGAAGGCTCGGAGGTGAGGAGACTAAGGAAGCTCGGAGATGAGCTATTGGTAGTCTCCTAGATGAAGGTAGAATGCCTTTCAGAGGGGTCTCCCGAAAGGTCGAGGACCTCCCTCGAGAAGGGGCCCCGGGGAATGTCCCCGATACGGCTCACTTATTCCTCCCCCCGGGAATCCGGGACACGTCATCTGCCACGTGTCGTAATCTGGGGGGACACCACTTGTGAGCATCATCACGTCTCATCCCTCAAGATCTCCAACCTCGACCAAACCCAAACCCCTCACCTTCGTCTTCCTTCGCCTGCATCTTCCCTCGCCAGATCACCATCAAACCCAAACCCCAAAGCTTTTACCTGCAACCTCCTTCACCATCATCGCCAATCACTGAGAACCCATCGCCACATTCGTCTCGCCATCGCAGCAACCAAGCACTCAAGCCAGAGCCCAGCACATGTCAGGCCGAAGGCACGCTTGGGTTTTTGGGAGTGGTTCATCGCGTTTCCTTCAACGTTCTTTCATCGCATTTCGTCTCGAGGCAAGTTTTTACTTGATACATGCTAGTTACGGCCAGTTTATATTGTACCGTAATATATTACTATTTATCGATACATCATTTCACATTACCGAATATTTAATAATAATAAGTTTAATTAATAATATTTAATATAAACAATATCTAATTAACAATATTTAATTATCGTGATAAAAGATTATTTTACCATAGTTAAAATAATATAATGACTTGTAGTAGTCGTTATGGTCACAGTCGCTAAATTCATGTATCATATCTAGATAAATAGTATAAAATACTATATGGTCATAAGCACATAGATTTATTGCACGTGATGAAACAAGATGAAACAAGAGTTAATTAATAATTGATAGAGTTAAATTCATTGTTAATTTGGAAAATATTTTATGTTCTGATGATAAATCATTTCATAATAATTTATTTAGATACAAGTAACATTATACGTTAAACAAAATACTATATGTATCATTTCATACCATCAATTAATTTGATAACTATAAGTTTAATCTATATTGTTATATTTAATTAACAATATTCAAGAGTAGTGACAAAATGCTGTTCTTAATCCAGTCAAATCGATAACATGAACAAGTAATAGTTGATTAGATCATTTCTGATATGCTTGTACACTGATTCATGACACCTGCCATCTTGTTACTGTTACCGTTATCATGCTATTACCTATTTGCCGTAATATTTACCAATACCAACAATCTTGACTGGCTTGACCTGTTGTCCTGATGGACGTAACATGTACCTGACTGTTCATGTATTGATATTAGATAGATATTAGTTTTATACCGGACATAAACTTGAAACCCAGGGGAAAAGGGGAAATCAAGAATGAAACCCGACTTGTAACTCAACAGTTCACTACTTGCCAGGGACCGATCAGTCGATACGAGCTTCGGGGTCCGGAACAATGATGCTGACATCATTCATCTATGCATGACATTGTTTTACTGTCTAGCGACACGTCTCGGATTCAGCCCTAGAATCATGACCATAGTCCCGGACACGCACGTGATACTATTGAGTTACATCGAGAATTCTATTGATTGGTTTCAAATACCTTCAGGATAGCTAACATAACGACATGAATCCTTAGGATACACGTGATATGGTTGATACCGATATTTTGCTTGTTGCATCACATGCACCGTTATCGCTTATTGTTTATACTCATGGCATCTCGTTCTTGCACACAGCATACTATATCACCTATTGTTTATATTATTATTATAGTATTTATGACGCACCGACGTTTGAGTTTTGTATGGCCCAGAGCCTTTGAGTTTAGCACAAAAGGATAGTGAGTATTTCGACAGGATTGTCGAGCAGTGAAGTGCAGTTCACCGATTTAGTTTATTGATGATTTAGATTTCTTTCTAGTATTGAACTTGTTAAAATTATCATTATGAGCCTATAAAGGACAACTACCACTTATTGTTTCTTTATTTCTTTGGATCGTTATTGTTTTCGCTATTATTTCCTGTTATTATTTCTTGTGGCTGTTGGACATGTGATTGATAGATTTATTATTATATCGTTCTTGATTATTGATTGACAGTCTTAATGTGATCATGGAAGGATATTTTTTTACCGTAGGTAGTATGGTTGATTTTGTTACGTTCCCGTATTTGAGTATATTGAGAAACGGGACGTGAAATCATATGCCATTCTTTTTCGATTCCATAGTTTCCACCACCGCGAGAGCACGTACATAGGCTAAAGATAGTTCTGACTTCTGATTTAGACGAGGTGAGATTCGTCGAGATTTCTCCTAATTCGTTTTGCCCCAACAATTTTCCAAAATTACATGAGTTAAAAAACTCGTTTGATTCTTTGGAGACCCAACGCATGCTTGGCCCACGACAGAGAGGCAACAAACTCCAAAGCCACACAGTTAATCAATTATTATTCAGAAGACGATATCATCCAAAATGCAAAAATATCATTTTCATGAGCCCATTTGCAATCCACACTTGCAAGCTAGTTTTCCACTGAGAGATGACTGTCCTTAACGGCCGTTAACTATCTCAAATGTGAGTTGCTCAACGGCCGACAGTGGAGTCAGGTTTGACGTCGGTGCCGTTTGATATCTGGTTGAGCTTTCAATTTTTTTCATGGCGTCGACGTCTCATGGCATCAGAAAACCACATGGCCACAAAATGAAAAAGGTCGGATGCTGATGCCTCATCCTTGGTCTTATTTAAGCTCAATTTGATAAGGAATGGTACGTCAACCGTCATGGCCGGTTGTCTCTATCAGTATAAACCGTATCGGTCTTATGAAAATTATTGGTTATTGAATTATTTGATTGATAATTTAGCATGGCTGAGCTGGTTATTGAATTATTTGATTGATAAGCAGTAAAACATTTTCTGCTTTTGATGGAATTTTGAACCAAGTTCTACAGAATTAACAAATAATAAAAATAATAAACCCTTGTTGACTAACATGCACAAGGGATGAATTGGCATGCACGTCTTGAAATGAAATGGATGTGTATAAAAAAGTCATGTAATCACTGTCAACCATGTGCCAAAGTGCTAGCTAGCAAAATGAACTTCTTAGATACAATGATTTTAAAGCATTAGATTATGATGAACAAGTCATCCATTTTGCAAATTAACGCATCCGGGGCAAATTCATCGGTTTCCTATGTATGCGTTGTGTGCTTGTGTGTGGTGTGCATGAGTTTGTTATGTGTGTTTGTGTGCTTAGCTTGGGGCTTACGGGCCACTGAAAAAAAAGGATCCATCCATTATCTTTAATTTTTTTCTTTAATCTTTTAAATTCAAATTTTACACACCCTAATAACACTCCTCATCCATCTCTAAGTCATTCTTCTTATTTCTAGAGTCATATCTATAACTTCATTCCAACGTCATTTTATTTGGCGGTTTTCTGAATGTTAAATACTATATGAAGGGCCGCTTTTTATTGGCATTTGAGAGGGATCTGGATTCAATGAATGCTAACTGCTAAGGGCGAGTATCTGAAGAACCAAATCAAATGAAGAGGCTTCAAGAGGAGCTGGAATCCACAGAGAAAGGTTGCAATGAAACAACTCTGGAACACGGTTCTTTAGCGTTAGTTGTAAAGGCTACTCCTTGCTAAACTACGAAGATTGAAGATGCAAACTCTCGGAGAAGCAGAAGGCCAGGTTATTAACCATGCAATATCTACTGCATATCCACGTACATGCATAACAATTCAGTGATCTCTTTGGATAGTTACCTCAGAAGTCACCTACGCTTCATCCACTTTGCTTTGAGTTGGTTATATGGAGCTCAACACCACAGATTGAACAACAATGAACCCCACGATACTTGGTCTAGTACAATATAATATCCCATGTATTTGGGCTGGACCTAACATTTAGATTTCTCCACCCATAAATTCTGTGATACATGTGATAACTTGTTATCTAGACTTCATCCAAATGCTATAAAACAGGCTTAGCCCAGCCCTAAGGCCCAATGGACCCAAACTTACGAGCATACATTGGCCCAATTTCCGTATCCATCTATCTGCATTTTACAAATATCGATATTGTATAAAACATATTTCTTTCCGATTTCTTTCTGTGCATGAATGTATAAGAGTCAACCTTCATGTACTTCCCATCTTGAGCTTGAGGCATAAATTGCAGGCTCAAGGCCATGATACCGTTGAGATCTGTCACGCCCCGCTTCCCAAAATACGGAATACGGAAGCGACGAAGGCCAGCCGTGCTACCTATGGTAAAGAAAAATCCTTCCATAGTCACATAAAGCTGTCTAGATTAACCTGTCAAAGATAAAATCCAATACCAAAAAGGAATAAAACTGCTACAACGAAATCACAAAGAATACTAGAAAATAGGTCCATTAGATAATTGATGCAAATAAAGATCTGATACAATAGATTCGAAATAAAAACAAGATCCAAAAGAGATACATAAGTTCTAATGTCCCATAAGGGCGCGCATGCTAAAAACTAACTGAAAGGAAAATAAACCCACGGGCTATTGATCTCCGGCAAAGTCCTGATAATCGCTGCGGTCCTGCTCAGCCTGAAAATCAGTCTCTAAACCTGATATGGCAAATCTCAGGGATGTCAGAACATCCCAGCAAGTACTCAACGTATAAGGTGTGTGTATAGTATGATATCATGAATATATGAATGTAGTGAAGCCCGTGTGCGCAAGTAATACAGATATATATAAATAGATGCATGGATACTATGAAACAAACATGTAAGAGGTCAAATCATAACTTAACTGGTCACTAAAAGGTAAACTATCCTATCGTAAGTTTAAGTGTGTGCGTCAACCTCTGCAGGAGTATTGCTAACCCAAGAGTGTTGACCCAGGAGGTAGGAAATACGGGCCCAACTGTGGAATGAACAAACGACCGATATAGCCCGGTACGAGCTGTAAACATGAGACCGATATAGCCCGGTACGAGCTGCTGGCATGGGACTCCTGAGATCCTGTTGTACGAACGCACACTCAAACTACCCTAACACCCGCGTATTTATAGCTACTATGGTAATGTCTGGATCAGTAATTAAGAATGCTGAGAAGACTGAAACTTATAATATCATGTTAATTGTATATAAAAGAAACTTGTAAACAGTAATAATGGTATATTTTTGTGTTTTAGATTAGGATATAGGTGTTGATATTTTGCATGCTAGTGTATACCAATATTGTTGCCACAGAAACATATAATTACTTATAAAGCTTTTTATATATTAAACCACATTTACATGTTAAAAGTTATTTTATTACGCTTGCATTTTTACAGTTGTTCACTTGAATAAAAGATTAATAGGTATTTTAGATCCTAGGGTTTTCATCATATGTACAAGTATTATAAGAAATATTAATAAAGCGGCAAAATATTACAATTTTATTTAAATATTGTAAGTTAATAATTTATTTAGAGAATTGCCGATATTGTATCGACTAAAAAAATAAAAGAGTAAGAGTACTTGTCTCGGAGACAGATAAACACGACGACACGAAGAACAACTCCAATGTTTGATTGCTCGGCTAATTTTGAAGAAGAAAAAAATATTGTGATGGGAAAAAGAAAAGGTTGATTTACATGAGAAGGGGAGAGATGGTAATAATTAGGTTGTTATTTATAGGGAAGAGAGATGTTATTAAGGATTGGAGAGATTATTATAATTGGAGAGAGAAATATTCTGATGAGATGAGATTTGGATTTGATTTTATAAAAGAGAGATATGATGGTTTGTTATATACTTCTATAAGATATTAGAAAAGTTGTATATATACATATTAGTTTGTATATAGTTAGAATAATAGAAAAATATAAGTATATATACATATTAGCATATAGTGAAAATATATGTAGATATGTATATGGTTATGGATTAATGAAAATAAATATAATTAGTTATATATATAGGATTTTATGATATCAAACAACTAAAATATATTTTCAGTTAAACTATCATAATAAAATATCTTCAATTATATATATGTATGTATATAGGTTTATAGAAAAATAATTAAAGAGAGAGTAGATTTGATAAAGAGAATCTGCTGAGGGAGATTAGATTAGATTGGAGAGAGGGGGATTTTATTAGGGAATATATATAGAAAAAGAGAGCGGGGGTTTGATGAAATATAGTTAGTGATATAGAAAAATATATGTAGATAGAATAGAATATGGGGAGAAAGAAATCTGTTGGAAAAGATATTTGTTTGGAGAGAGAGAATAGTATTTGTTTTAAAAGAATAAAGTTATCAGGTGAGACATATATGGTGATTGGAGAGAGAAAATTGAGTTAGATTAGGAAAAATATTTATATGGTTAAGAGATTTAATAAGGGATCTCATGACTTTTCAAAATTAAATATTTTAACCAAATAAATATCGTAAGACAAAATATCTTATAAATAGAATTTAAAAAGGGGTAAAATCTTATGTATATGTATTGTTTAAAGAAATACCAAATAAAATATCTTTTGTTTAAATTATGATACTAAAATATAAATATGGTTATGAAATAGTGTTAGACAAATAAATATTTAAATACTAATAATATGCATATTTAACAAACTTGAAAAACCATAATTATATGTATATATCTGATTAAAAGTATTAAACTCCAAGTTATAATAATAAAAATAAAACAAAACCCAATATATCTAAAAGAAAAAGAAAAAGAAACGTATGATCGAACTAGGATGTTACAAGATCTTTCACTTTAATGAGGATTTTTATTTGAGCCAACACAAGTAGTTGCAAGTCATGAATCATGATACAATGCTTTAAATCATATGAAAAACCAATCAAACAACCAGAGCACAAACTATGGGAATTTAATTGACAGTTAGAGAGCAGTGCAGTTGGTTGGCAGAAGCTACTGCAAGCACTAGCATAGCTGGTCTCATTTAATATCCACAAGCCTTCTGTGAGAAACAGAAAACCAAAAAAGAAAGAGCAATTCAGGGATCTCTCCTAATATTTCTTCAGCTCAGTTTCTATTTCGTCATAACAACAAAAACTTGAACTAAAATGGCAGCAATCGAACTCTCCGATGAAGAAATCCGACATCGGAAACAAGAAGAGCCACGGGTAGCGGCAGCTAATTCTGGGATCTTTTCGTTTGCAGACAGACTCGACTATTTCTTGATGTTTTTCGGAAGTGTAGCTTCGTGTATTCATGGGGCGGCGCTGCCTGTTTTCTTTCTGCTCTTTGGGAAGCTGATCGATTCGCTGGGGTCTCTCTCGAAACACCCTCATAGATTGGCTTCAGAGGTTTCAAAGGTGGCACAACTTCTATCAGTTCTCCATTAACTTTTATTTAAGTTGCCTTAATTTCAGTCAATCTTTTCCATAATAATTAAATTAATTGTATCGGAAGATGGCCCATTGGATTTAGATCAAATGATTGTTCAATTCTGGGAGTATTACGATCTTAAATGTATACATATCCTTGCGGAAGGATTATCTAATGGAGATCTTATTATTATCTCATTTAACTACAAACTTGCAAGTAATTATCCAACAATTCTGCAAATTCAACAAAGGTTTCTTAAGTTACTAGCTTGTTATCACACATCTTATGATGTGATTCAAGGGGGGAAAGAAAAGAAAAGAAAAGATGGTAATAAAAACCGTGGCAAGTTTTTGGTCCCAACCTGCTTTACTCATATACCGAACTGCACTAAATTCCCCTGTACCTGTCTATACATGATTTATACAACTTAAATGATTCCATAATATTCATATTTAAATCATGATCCCCAAACGTGCATTTTGTTTCAACAGTTTTGGTTAAGGTATTCCACTGCATTGTAAAACATGATTAATAAAGAGACCAACCAAGGTCCCAGATATGTTCCTAATATATCTTTTATGAGATATATAAACTATCATTTGAATGAAAAAAATGAATGCATAATTGGTGTTCTCATCTCATACCTCAATGAAAAATTCTGAACTGATACCATTAACTGCGAATCTCTTCTTAAAATTGCAGCATTCTTTACAATTGGTATATCTAGGACTTGTCGTCATGGCATCAGCATGGATTGGTATGTCCTGAAAAATTTAGAACCCGTTAATGTTAGTACATGCAGCTAATAGTTCTAATTCTAACGGAATATCTTAAATAATTGATATATACACACAGGTGTTGCATTTTGGATGCAAACTGGAGAAAGACAAACGGCGCGTTTAAGAGTCAAGTACATTCAATCTGTTCTACGACAGGACATGAATTTTTTTGATACAAAAGCTCGAGATGAAAATATATTATATCGCATCTCAAGCGATGCGATCCTTGTGCAAGATGCGATTGGCGATAAGGTACAAACTTTTAGCAGATTGTAAGTTATGTCATTGGAGTGCGATTGATGTTCGATCTGATAGTGTTCATAAAAAGAATTTCATGACCAACAATAAATCAGATTCTTGAAGCTGATTAATTATCCTATCCTGTTTTGGAGCCTCCAACAATTGAAACTTATAATAAACAAAAAAGGCTGAATAACTAAACTACCGTTAACTACAGTTGTTTTTCACCAAACTACCTTAATAATTTTTAAAAAAAATTACAATAGCTCCCTTAAAATGTGCCATATTAAAAAAAATTATTAAGGCAGTGTAGTGAAAAAAGGTGATAATTAAGGGCAATTTATTGTAATTTAGCAAAAATAAAAATAAATATCTAGAACCGATAAAGTAAAGTGGTCGTAACGCTCATTCATTCTTTCAGTGAGATCTAATACAGATTAGTTTTCCATATTATGTGCAGGCAGGACACTGCGAGAAATACCTTTCACAATTTTTAGTCGGATTTGTTATGGGATTTGCATCGGTATGGCAGCTAACACTCCTCACACTTTCTGTTGTGCCACTGATTGTTATTGCTGGGGGAACATATGCCATAGTCATGTCCAGCTTGTCAAAAAAGGGCGAGAAAGCATATGCTGAAGCTGGAAAAGTTGCGGAAGAGGTACCCTAGTTGTATATTTCGTATATCTATTGTGTATTTGATTTGCTCATGCTTCTATAGAAACTGGTTCTGAGAAATCAGACATTTATAGAAATCTAGAGTTTCAACACTATCATGTTCTAACTTGTGGGGAAATTGATGCGTACGCAGTGTTTTTGTTAGTGTCGTGCAAAATTCATGGCAAGAAACGTAAAATCGGTTCAGCGTACAATCGTGAGACTCATGCTACTCATCATTAAAATTATGCTTAGAAAATTAAGAGTAAAAAAAATTATCTCGTAAACAATGTTTGGTTATGAAGGATGGAGAACACTTCGCTAAAATTTGCCAACTGTATGTTATTCAATCAACAACGACATCAACAACTTATTAAAACACAAATTTATTGTTGAAGGCTTGAAGGGTCTACAGGCCGAAGATTCATGTAGTTTAAGCTCATGCAATACCAACTCTTTGAAGTTATTTGTATTAGGAAAAAGTTTGTGTAGAAAATGTCAAGATCTTATATCGAATCTACACGGTCTCTCTAGAACAGTTTGGAGTAAATAGAGCAATTTGTTTTATTTTTATATTTAGATACCCTTAATAAGCCCCGCCTTAATTTAAACAAGGTTTATAATTCCCATGCTTAATCAACTGTCAACACTCTAAGTAATTGCTCGCTTATAAAATTTCGGATATGATTCATGCCTTTATACTTCTTCTTTGGCAGGTGATTTCTCAGGTTCGTACAGTGTATTCATACACAGGAGAAGGCAAAGCAATCGAAGCGTATTCAAACTCACTTGAAAATGCGCTAAAGTTGGGAAAAAAGGGCGGACTTGCAAAAGGATTAGGAGTTGGCACTACATTTGGCCTTCTATTCTGTGCATGGGCTTTACTTCTTTGGTTTGCAGGAGTCCTTGTCATTCATCGCGTCACTAATGGTGGCAAAGCATTCACAACGATCCTTAACGTTATTTTCAGTGGATTGTAAGCCCTCTTAAGTAAGGGTTAGTTGCACAAAACTCCCATATAGTCTAACCCCAAACAGCATTTATACCACCTTCAAATGATTGATTAGCACAAACACCCCCTCTGTTCATGGACTGAAACCCCTAAAAAACACTCAAATTCTACTTTAAACAACACAAAAACGTTTAAAATCACTGAGCAGTTGGGAAAGAGAGATCAATCGGAATTGCATTAGCTTTGTGATGTTAATGGAAAATGAGATCAGAGATGAGGTTTGAAATCACTGAGCAGGAGAACGAGCATAGTGCTGGCATTGAGAAAGTGAGATTGGTTAAAATGTTACATGCAGAGAACATGAGTATTAGTTAGGATTAGTGCTATTGGCATTAAGTTGGGCATCTGGGATGCTACAAGAAGAGGACAAAAACAACAGCACAAAAACGTTCAAGAGAAAAATTGGAAAATTACTTGCCGAGTTGTCTAGAGATTTGAGTATCTTCAAAGTGTTTTGGTCAATGAGCAGAGGGGTGTTTGCGCTGATAAATCACCTGTGATGGTATAAGTGCTATACAGGATAAACTACAGGGGGTTCTGTGCAATTGTCTCTTCTCTTCTTCTATAATTGCATGATATCGACTCTAGTGGCTTGTTTAAGAAAATGTCTTTTTTTAATATTAATTTACAGTGCGCTAGGACAAGCAGCTCCAAGCCTCAGCTCTTTTGCAAAAGGACGAGCAGCGGCAAGCAATATCATAAGCATGATAGAAAAAGTTCCAAACGCTACAGAAAATGCGAGAAATGGGATAATGTTACCAAAGATCATAGGCCACATTGCATTTTCGGAGGTATCTTTCTCGTATCCATCGCGAAAGAACTTGATTTTTGAAGACTTGAGCTTTGAAATTAGCGCGGGAAGGACTTTTGCAGTTGTGGGCGAAAGCGGATCAGGAAAGAGCACTATTATATCCATGATTGAAAGATTTTATGAGCCAAACTCAGGTACGGAATCCTATTGAAATAGAGAATGGTCATGTTAATAATAACAATAAGTACAAAACCTGAGATAATTATTGTCATGAAACAATTTACCCAAAAGGAAATGCTCTTAGGCTGTGGATAATAACAGTGTATAAAAAGTTAACATAATGCTTACACTCCCCCTTCTATGGGGCCTTTGGACCATATGGAAGACCTACAGCAAAAACACTTGTTTATAAAGGCAGAATAAATGAGGATAAAACAATATAAATTTAAATCGACAATGAGGTTTGAACCTGAGGCCCCTTTTGAAACCTGGCGCTCTGATACCATGTCGAGCACCACGTTGCCTAAAAAAGCTTAAGCTTTTACGTCGTGGGATAATTATGTATATCAAGGTAACATAATCTTAGCACTAATATTTTGACAGGTAAAATATTTCTGGATGGGCAAGATATAAAGGAACTTCAACTAAAGTGGCTGAGGAATCGGATGGGATTAGTAAGTCAAGAGCCTGCACTCTTTTCTACCACTATTGCTGGAAACATTCTCCATGGAAGAGAAGATGCAAACATGGGGGAAGTTATGGAGGCGGCTAAAGTTGCAAATGCTCATTCTTTTATACAGAGTTTACCGCATGGCTACTCAACTGAGGTGGGTATTACATTATTATCAGCCTTTTCAATTTACCTTGAGAGTTGATTTATATGGATAAAAGAAAAACCTATATTGGAGGAAACCTCCCTCATTTTGCGGCAGGATACCACCTTCGCTTTCTCAAAAAATGCAATTTAATTCCTACTGTAACAGCCGGTTTTCTTTTCCTTCTTTTGTCTCTGCAAGTTTTTTACTTCCAGCAATCCATGGATGAATTAGTGATAAAGTGGTATAAAAATGAAAAAGTGAATTTTAGGAATACAAAAATATAACGATGAAAGATGAAAAAAGATAAAAACAAAGTGCTGTAAAAATAGGAAGCAAAATGTAGCTTTTAAAAAGAAAGCTTGGTATCATGCTATTCTGGCAAAACTGAGGGAGATTGCCTGAAACTAGCCACACAAAAAAAAGCAATAGAAAAGAAAAGAAGCAAACATAAACCTTAATTTTTGTTTTTCGATCCAAGGTCGGGGAGGGAGGAACTCAGCTTTCTGGAGGCCAAAAGCAACGGATTGCTATAGCTAGAGCCGTGCTACGGAATCCTAAGATTTTGCTATTAGATGAAGCTACAAGCGCTCTAGATGCAGAATCCGAACGCCATGTTCAAATTGCATTGGAGAAAGTAATGTTAAACAGGACAACGATTATAGTAGCACACAGGTTATCTACAATCAGTAATGTAGACACTATCGCTGTCTTAAAAAATGGAAAGATCGTTGAAAGTGGCACACATACAGAACTGATGTCTAGGGGAGATGATGGAGAGTATGCAAAGTTAGTGAGCTTACAGATATCTGCAAATGACCAAAACAAGAGCCATAATAAGCCTAGGAAATCAATGTGAGTGCATTTGGACTTTTGGAGCACTATGTCATATTATTATCATTAAGGTTATATTTGCACCCCACAACCCCCCCTCCCCCCCAACACCCACCCCCACCCCCCACCCCAAAAAGAAAGAAAAAGTGTTGTACCTAAAACGATTTATCAGCGCAAACACGCCCTCTGCATATCGACCACAGTCCTCACAAACTCTAAAATTCAACTCCAAACAACCCAAATGACTGTCTATGTATCTCTATTACTTGTTTGTGTTGTTTAAAGAATTGGAGTGTTTTTTTATGGTTTGATTAATGGATAGAGGGGGGTGTTTACACTAATTAATCATTTGAGCGGGTAAAAGTGCTATATGGGGTAAACTACAAAGGGTGCGATTAACCTGTATATCATCGCATCACTCTTATTTTGTTTAGCCAAACTTGAGATGCAATTCTTTTTTCAGGGACTTATCAGGCTCCTCAACTCCCGTTGATACTCAAGAAACCGAAGCAGATCGAGTGAAGGCTGAATCAATGAGACTGAGAACTCATAAGACCCAAGAAAACAATCAGACAGTGTCAAAATCGATGCCATCTATTTGGAGAGTACTTAAATTGAACAAGCCAGAGTGGCCATATGGAATACTGGGAACGATAGGTGCTATACTAGCTGGCGCCGAGGCTCCTCTATTTGCTCTGGGGATTACACATGTGCTAACTGTGTTCTATTCTCATGACAAACATGAGATCAAGCATGAGATCAAAATAGTATCTCTCATATTCATTGGAGCCGCGATTATAACTGTGCCGATATATGTGTTGCAGCACTACTACTACACTTTGATGGGGGAGAAACTTACTACTCGTGTTCGACTCCTCATGTTCTCAGGTTTCCACTGCTATTACAAACTTTACTTACTGATGTTTAGTAGTATAGGCTCAATTAGGAAATTGGAGTAAGAAGGATATACGTAATTGAACTTAGAAATAATGCGGTTCTACACTTATAGGAGGATTCGGTAATTCCTTATATGTCAAATTACACGAAAGGTCCCTTAACTATCACTTGTTTTCAGTTAACTACCTTGAAGTTATTTAATTACAGTAAGCTACCTATGGTGCTGAATTTAAGGGTATTCTAGTTTTTTTTTATAAATTTCCTTAAAACTCAAAGTTTAAGGAAGTTTGCTGTGATCACCTTAAGGTAGTTTAGTGAAAAGCAGCGACATTTAATGGTCACTAAACTTGGCCTTTCTTCCAATACATTTAAAATCTTCTTAGCATCTTTCTAACTGAAGTTAAGTCTCTTGCTATTTGCAATGCAGCCATCCTTAAAAATGAGATTGCGTGGTTCGATCTAGATGAAAACAGCAGCGGATCACTTTCATCAAGCTTAGCAGCAGATGCGACACTTGTGAGAAGTGCAGTAGCAGACAGGATATCAACCATTACTCAGAATGTGTCCCTTATTGGCACGGCTTTTATCATAGCGTTTCTGCTAAGTTGGCGTATGGCAGCTGTCGTCCTTGCAACCTTCCCACTGCTAATTGCTGCAAAAATAGCCGAGGTACAAGCATCCAATATGCCAGTACAACTCTTAGTTATCTCAAGTTCTCAAGCATTATACTGAAAATACCATGGGGGTTGCAATTTGGAAGTTGTCTAATTGCTAAATTTCACCTAACTACTCTCAACTATGAGGGCTTTTTAGCTAATGACCTTATTGGTTAATTATTAAAGGTAACACCCTTAAAGTGCTACATTTAAGGCCCTGTTTAGATGGACTTAGGATAACTGGAGTATATATTTAAGTGGAGGTCGAGGGATGCAAACTATGGTTTGCAAGCCCCAAAATCCATTTAAAGTAAACTATGGATATGCTAGGAAAAATGGAGTTTACATAACTTAGATCAGATTGGAGTTGAGATTAGTGCCGATATGTCAACTCCAAAAGAGATAGCAAACAGAGTATAGTTAGCATTTTGGAGTTTAGTTTTGCTAACTTTATGAAACCTTGGTTTAGAAAACTCAACTCCATTCACAAACAGGGCCTAAGGAAATTTTAGTGAAAACTCCTTTAAACCAAATTTCAAGGGAGTTTATGATTCACATGGTTCAACAAGCAATCGATGCTTCACGATCAAAGGAGTAGTACGCTTGTAGTAGCGGTCCTTATATCTCATGTTAACAATTTAGTGAAAAACAATGATAGTTAAGGGTACTTTAGTGTAATTTAGCCTTGTCTTATTGAATGTCATGTGACAATCACTGTGGATTCTACACATCACCCTCTAATAGAAATGCAAAAGAATTTAAAGCTATTCCTCTTTGTGTATAAGCCCTTCAAATTGCGTCAACTTTCGATTATGAAACTTCCATAATTTATCTGTCACATTCAAGTCCTTCAACATAAAACTTTTAAATTCTTGCATAAGATTAAAATTTAAAATTATCCAGCGTAATTTTTTCAATGATTTGTGTCGTGCATCCAGAAGCGTGCCAGAATACAAGTTATCTAATAAGTGATATTACTGCAGCACCTATTTCTTACAGGATTTGGAGGAAATTACACCCGCGCTTATGCAAGAGCTAGTTCAGTAGCGCAAGAAGCCATCAATAACATTAGGACAGTGGCAGCATTTGGTGTTGAAGATCGAATCACATCAAACTTTGCACATGAACTGGACAAGCCAAACAAACAAGCTTGCTTCCGAGGTCACGTGTCAGGGATTGGATATGGATTGTCCCAATTCTTTGCATTTTGTTCCTATGCACTTGGCCTTTGGTATGCATCACAGCTACTAAAGCATAAAGCTTCTAATTTCGGCAACATAATGAAAGCATTCATGGTGTTGATAGTTACTGCATTTGGGGTAGCCGACACACTTTCTCTAACACCCGACATAATAAAAGGGACGCAAGCCCTTGGTTCAGTGTTTTCTATCCTTGATAGAAAGACAACTATAAACCCAGATGAGCCAAGTTCAGCAATGGTTAGAGAAATTAAGGGGGAGATAGAATTCAAGAATGTGAGCTTTAGATACCCAACAAGGCCTGATGTCCTTGTCTTAGATGATTTGAACTTCCATGTAAAACCCGGAAGCAGCCTCGCATTAGTAGGCCGAAGCGGGTCTGGGAAGAGCTCGGTGATTTCACTGTTAATGAGATTTTACGATCCATGCTCAGGGGAAATCCTAATTGATAACAGGAATATTAAAAGTTTGAACTTGAGATCGTTGAGACAAAGGATAGGTTTGGTTCAGCAAGAGCCAGTTCTATTTGCAACATCGATCTATGAAAATATTGTATACGGTAAAGACAATGCTTCAGAAATTGAAGTGATGAAAGCTGCAAAAGCTGCAAATGCTCATAACTTTATTAGCAGAATGCCTGATGGATATAATACTCAAGTTGGAGAAAGAGGAGCTCAGCTTTCAGGGGGGCAGAAACAAAGAGTGGCGATTGCACGTGCAATTTTGAAAGACCCGTCGATTTTGCTTCTAGATGAGGCAACGAGTGCATTGGATACAGGCTCAGAGAAAATTGTTCAGGAGGCTTTGAATAAACTTATGGAGGGTAGAACAAGCATTGTTGTTGCTCATAGGTTATCAACAATTCGTGATGCAAACATGATTGCGGTGCTTCGAGATGGAAAAGTGAGAGAAATTGGTAGGCATGATGAACTTATAAGACGGCCTCAAAGTGAATACAGCCAATTGGTTCAGTTACAATATGAAAAGCTTTAATTAATTTTCTGTATTGATGTGATGATATATAAGGAAAATATTGATTCTTTTGGACTGAGCTTAAATTCAGATGAAAGTCTAAAGGATACAAAAACGGTATCTCTAATATAAGTTTGCAAAGAAAATTTATTTTTTATTCTCTTTCCTCTATTACAATGCCAATTATTTTTCAAGCCTAATTCCCAAGTGAAAAATATAACAATGGAGGTTTGCCTTAGGCTGCAACCGATATAATAGGTTTGTTGCTTTCAACTGGTTCTTTTAACGCACAAAGTTGCATTTTCCAGGGTGTGGGATCAGCTTAGAAAGTTAATACCAGGTCGTCTAAGGTTGTATGGTTTGTCAAGTTTGCTCCTTTATATTGTTCTTTGATATGAGGAAAGGGGAAAAAAAAGGAAGGTACGGCCTCAAATGAATCCTATCAAGAACCATTTTGCCCAAAAGCTCAAGTTGGTGGGTTGTAGGATCACGACGTATGTCAAGCTAACATAAAACCTGACACTCCCCCTCTCGTGTGCGTGTGCTCCTCTTGAAAGATGGTACGTTCTGTTACCATGTCAAGAACAGTTTACCCAAAAAGCTAAACATGTTGTATTGTCGGATAACAATCTATATCAAGCTAGCAGCTTGGTAAGGTGACTCCCACTGGTCAAAAGTTAGTATGACTTCTGTAAGTCTAATATCAGTATATTTTTTAAGGCTTTACACTACGTGGTTTGAGTGAAGGATAACCAACCCTAAGAGTGTTGCAGAAAACAAAACTCTTCTATAAGGATTTAACAACGGCAGATATCTCTTGTATTCGTCAATTATTGCAGCAGAATTTGTTTTTGGCTCATCCTTTGCCCATAGGCACATCCCCTAACTCTATACGCCGCTATCTGTTTTTAAGTTTCTGTTGTGTTGCATCTTGCTGGATTTTGTGAAAGCCAAAAATCCAGCAAGTCCCACTTTGGTTCAAAACATTAGGTGTGAGAGCCAAGGAAAATAACCAAATCAAAAGGTCAAAAATCCCAACAACCAAGCACAAAGAGACTAAAATCTAAAAACGATGATATCAAGAGATGAGGGCCGGGGATTTAGATATCATGGCGATTAGCATAATTATGTTGTGCTAGCATATATGTGTAATGAACAATACTGATGAATGGGGGACCACTACATGTCTATGGTTCAGTTGGAGAAGTCTCAATAGCATCAGAGGATTACCTTCAAGTTCAAATTTTTAATGGATTTTTGCTCCATAATCGAAAGACTCAATATCATCACAAAAATCTATACAATATTTTTGATGCACAATAAGCAACAAGGTTAACAAAATAATACGAGAACGAGGTAAAGCCGTGTGATGATTCATTGGAACAAAATTAACATAAAAGAAAAAATTATAAAAAAGGTGATCAGTCCATTTTGAAACCGACGAACCAGATTAACCAGTTGTAATGACCAGATGTAAAGTTGATGACCGGGTTGTAAAGCTGAATATTTGTACGGATTCTCATGTGCCTAGATAATTAAGAGTCTTCTTCTCAAACCTCTTTAAGAGTCTTCTTCTCAAGTTATTCTCATCGTTGCATTCCCTCTTCAATCTAAACCTTAAATCAGCATGTCTACTTCCAGCTGCGGAATTACGAGGCCCACCATCAAGATCGTTTGTGAATGCGGATTGATGGCAAAGCCCTACACTTCGAGAACTTTAAAAAACCCTGAAAGAAAGTTTTTGAGATGTCCTAAATGGAACCAAGATGAGGATTGTGGGGTATTTGCATGGGATGACAAACTTAGAATTCGGGGGTTTTCTAATTCACATGTTAGATATGAAATTGCAAGACGAAAGAACTTAGACGATGATGAATGCGCAATGCAAGAGTAGTGTGTTGTTCAAAACTCACGACTTTTATATGAAATTAAAGTGACGTGGTCAATGGAGAAGAAGATGCTTGTGTTAGGATTGGTTATGTGGTTTCTTTTTTTTTCTTTATTTGTGTTGGATATTTTCTTGGACATATGTAATGAATGCTCCTTTAGGTTTTTGGTTTATGATGTGTATTAGATCAATTTATTTGCTTTCCTTCCATACCGGATGCATTTTAATTTACAAAGTAGAGTATTATCATGACAAGTCGATGCAACTCAGAAGAAACTCCCACTCAGAAAACAGAAGGTCTCACCTAGGGGCCTGAAATTCCTACATAAAAGAACAAAAAGGCCCACTTGAGTAACAAGCATTTCCAGTTTCGAGTACATCTGAAGTCAAACGTCCCACTTTGTAATATTAATGTCACGCCCCGCTTCCCAAAAATGTGGAATACGGGAAGCGACGAAGGCTACCTACGGTAAGGAAAAGTCCTTCCATAGTCACATAAGGCTGTCTAGATTAACCTGTCAAAGTAAAATCCAATACTAAAAGAAATAATACTGATAATCATGCTGCAATGAAACCACAAGAAATCCTAAAAATGGGTCCACTAGATAATTGATGCAATTAAATATCCAAAACAAAAGATTCGTAATAAAATAAGATCCGAAAGAGATACAAAAGTCCTAATGTCTCATAAGGGCGCACATGTTAAAAGCGAAAAGTAAAAGAAAATAAGCCTACGATTAATGATCTTCAGCAAAGTCCTGGTAGCCGCTCTGATCCTGCTCAGCCTGCAGATCTGTCTCTAAACCTGAGATGGCAGTCACGCCCCGCTTCCCAAAAATGTGGAATACGGGAAGCGACGAAGGCCAGCTGTGCTACCTACGGTAAGGAAAAGTCCTTCCATAGTCATATAAGGCTGTCTAGATTAACCTGTCAAAATAAAATCCAATACCAAAAGAAATAATACTGATAATCATGCTGCACTGAAACCACAAGAAATCCTAAAAATGGGTCCACTAGATAATTGATGCAATTAAAGATCCAAAACAAAAGGTTCGGAATAAAATAAGATCCGAAAGAGATACAAAAGTCTTAATGTCCCATAAGGGCGCACATGCTAAAAGCTAAAAATAAAGGAAAATAAACCTACGATTAATGATCTTCAGCAAAGTCCTGGTAGCCGCTCTGATCCTGCTCAGCCTGCAGATCTGTCTCTAAACCTGAGATGGCAAATCTCAGGGATGTCTGAACATCCCAGTAAGTACTCAACGTATAAAGTGTGTGTAGTATAATAACAAGAATATATAAAAGTGAAGCCCGGTGCGCAAGAAAACATGTATATAAGTAATTAAATGCACTAACACTATGAAACATGTATGTAAGGAATCAGGTCATAACCTAACTGGCCACTAAAAGGTAAACTATCCTATCGTAAGCTTGAGTGTGTGCGTCAACCTCTGCAGGAGTATTCCTAACCCAAGAGTGGTGCCCCGGGGCTAGGAAACACGGGCCCAACTGTGGAATGAACAAGAGACCGCTATAGCCCGGTACGAGCTGTAAACATGTGACCGCTATAGCCCGGTACGAGCTGTAATCATGTGACCGCTATAGCCCGGTACGAGCTGCCGGCATGGGACTCCTGAGATCCTGTTGTACAACGCACACTCAAACTACCCCAACACCCACGTATTTATAACTACTATGGTAAAGATTAATATCACTAATTAAGAATGCTGAAAAGACAGGAACTTGTAGTATGGTAATTGTATGGAAATAAAACTGGTGAATAGTGGTGTCATGGCATGTAGTCCAGCACTCTAATTAATGATTTCATTTAAAAAAAATAAATAATAAGGATCATGAATAAGCATGTCAAGTCAAGGTGTTCTATACATGTAATCAACATGAGTCTCAAATGTGTATAAAGCATGTAAAAGGAATTCTTGTGCATAATATTCATGTCATAGCATTATATAAAGAAAAAGCAAGCAGCAGTCAGCAATATATATTAGCAAGTATTCCGATAAGGACAGATGATAAAACTGTGAAAGAAACATCTTTCCTCTAATATCCAAACTTGTACAGGCTAAGAACTAATTTAGATAATCGTCGATGTTGCATCGACAAAAAGAAAAGAGCAAGAGTACTTGCCTGAGGATAGCGATCACGAAAAACGATGTACGAAAATGCAGACACGATCTCAGTTAAGGTGCGACTTTGGATCTGAGTTATACGATCCGCCTAGATAAATTTCATCGATTTAAATCATAAATATTTACATAAAAAAATTGTCACACAACCAAAACAAAATTATCTCAATTTAGAGTTTTGATACTAATTTTCCCCTTTCAAATTGTTCACTGATTTCCTACCCTTTTTATTTATTTATTTATTTATTTTCCAGAAAAGAAACAGGGATCAAGGAGTGCTTACAGGGGGAATCGTGGCAGATGCTATTGCTAGGATTCAGATCTGACGATGGAAGGACATGGATGATGTTACTGCAGGGAGCTGTGGAGATCTGGGTGATGAGAGCAGCGACGAGGCGAAGACGAGGGCTGCGGCGACGTCGAGGGCTCTGTGCAGGTCGCTGGAGGTTGTGGTGGAGTCGGAGATGGCCGTACGAAGGGACGATGGCTACGGTGATGGGACGAGATGAGGAGATCGAGGTTGTGGCCGCACGAGGGATGGAGGCGGCGTCGACGAGAGGAGGACGAGAGCGAGGGCGAAGGCGAAGGAGAGGGGAGAGGGTCGCGGCGTTGATGGAGGAGAGGAGGGGTCAGGGTCTGCGGCGGCGATGGTGGCGACGACTAGGATTAGGGTTTTCGTGGGTGAGGGACTTGATGAGCAGCGGGGGAAAGAGAGAGAGAGAGATGCGGGTATGAGAGAGGGAGAGAGATGTGAGAATGAGAGATAGAGAGAGATTTTTATTGTATATATAAAATATTTTTATAAATATATTAGAAAGATAGATATCTTTAATTGGTTGCATTTAGAGATTCGGTGCAGATTTTCTCGTTCTCATTTTAACAGTAAACAGATACGAAAAATGTTATTTTGCTGACACTGAGAGAATATTATTTATATAATCTAAAAACTGAATATTTTCCCGATCAAAATTGTTCACAGAGAAAAAAAATCTAAATTAAAATATTTTAGCGGCCAACTAAACATTCAAAAAATTTTGGGAAAAGAATCTTGATAAACTCTTGAATTATTGCATTCAAATAGGGCTGTTATATCCTACCCACCTTACAGAAAATTTTGTCCTCGAAATTGGAAGGACGACTACAAGATCAAGAAAACAGGCGTGGGTACTTTTGACGAATCGTGTCCTCACGCTCCCAAGTAGATTCTCCGCGAGAACGTCCGCCCCAAGATACAAGAACTAAATGGATGATCTTGTTTCTTAATACCTTCTCCTTACGGTCGACAATGGCTGTAGGTTGCTCTTCATACGAGAGATCAGCGCTCAAGGTTAATTCAGAGTGATCGAGAACATGACTGTCATCGCGAACGTACCGACGCAACTGTGATACATGGAATACATCGTGCACACCAGCCAAAGAAGGTGGTAAGGCCAATCTGTAAGCCACTGCTCCAATGCGTTCCACAATCTCGAATGGTCAAATAAATCGGGAACTGAGTTTCCCACGACTACCGAATCTAATCAGTCCTCGAGTCGGCGAAATCTTAAGGAAGGCATGATCTCCTACTCCAAACTCAAGAGGTCTTCGACTAGTATCTGCCCAGCTCTTCTGACGATCTTGTGCTGCCTTGATACGGTCTCTGATCAACTGGACCTTCTCAACTGTTTGGGTTACGAGCTTCGGTCCCAATAATCTTCGCTCACCCACATCATCCCAGCAAAGTGGAGAACGGCATTTACGTCCGTAAAGTGCCTCGAACGGTGCATCTGGATACTCGCCTGATAGCTGTTATTATACGAGAATTCCACCAGGTGAAGATGATCCTCCTATGATCCCTTGAAATCTAGCATACAGGCTCTTAACATATCTTCTAATATCTGTATCGTACGTTCAGACTGTTCGTCAGTCTGGGGATGGTAAGCTGTGCTGTAGCGAAGACGAGTGCCTAAACTCTCTTGTAAGCTTCTCCAGAAATATGAAGGGAATCTCGTGTCTCGGTCCGATACTATAGTGATAGGCACCCCATGCAACCATACGATCTCTTGCATATACTTCTCTGCCAATGTCTCCGTCGATTGTCCCACTTGAAAGGGTAAAAAATGGGCCGCCTTTGTGAGACGGTCGACGATGACCCAAATAGCATTATTGCCCTTAGGACTCCATGGTAAAGCCATCACGAAGTCCATAGTGATGTGTTCCCACTTTCACTGGGGAATGGGAAGTGGTTGCAATAGGCCGGCCACTCGCTGATGTTCGGCCTTCACCTGCTGGTACACTAAGCACTTCGATACATAGCGGACAATCTCTCTCTTCATGCCATTCCACCAAAAGTGTTGTTTAACATCCCTATACATCTTGGTGCCACCCGGGTGCACCGAATAAGCTGAACTGTGTGCTTCCTTCAACACTTCCTCTCGAACGTCGCCCTTTGGCACGCATAATCGACTGCCGAATCTTAATGAGCCATCTTCGTGTATTAATAGGTCTGTCCTCATTCCTGCCTCTACTAACCCACGGAGTTTCTGCAATTGCGGGTCCCCAGCCTGTGCAGGTTTAATACGATCAACTAACGAAAACTGCACCTGTAGTTGCCAATATTGTCCGGGCGTCCCCTGCTCTACCACTTCTAGATTGAGCCTTCGAAATTCATCAATGAGTTCCTTCTGGCCAGTCAACCACATCGCTGTTGGTCTCCGACTGAGAGCATCTGGTACCACATTTACTTTCCCGGGATGATATTTCAAATCAATATCATAATCAGCCATGAACTCCAACCACCTACGCTGTCTCATATTTAGCTCCTTCTGCGTGAATGCATATTTCAAGCTCTTATGGTCCGTAAAAATTTCCACTCGTTCTCCCAACAGATAATGCCTCCAAATTTTCAAAGCAAAGATTACAGCGGCCAACTCTAAATCGTGAGTTGGGTAATTCTTCTCGTGCGTCCTCAGTTGACGCGAGGCATAAGCGACAACACTCCCACGTTGCATCAAGACACAGCCTAGCCCCTTACCGGAAGCGTCGCTATGAATCACCAGTTCTCCTGTCCCATCTGGTACGGTCAATATGGGTGCAGTTGTGAGTTTCTCCTTCAATAATTCGAACGCTCGGTTGCACTCTTCTGACCATACGAATGGTATCCCCTTTCGAGTAAGTCTTGTCATTGGCTCAGCCGCTCGTGCAAAATCTTTAACAAATCTGCGGTATTAGCCTGCGAGTCCCAAGAAACTTCTAATCTTTGCTACTGACTTCGGTGCTGGCCAATCCTTCACTGCGTCAATCTTCGCCGGATCTACCGATATACCGTCTCCAGAAACGATGTGGCCCAAAAATTGAACTTGCTCAAGCCAAAACTCGCATTTACTAAGCTTGGCGTAAAACTTTTCTTGCCTCAGTATCTGCAACACGATCCTCAAATGCTCGGCATGCTCCTCCTTGCTTTTAGAGTACACAAGAATGTCGTCGATGAAAACTACGACAAACTGATCAAGGTACTGGGAGAAAACTCGGTTCATTAAATCCATGAACACGGCTGGGGCATTAGTAACACCGAATGGCATTACCAAGAATTCATAATGACCGTATCGAGTTCTGAAGGCTGTCTTGCATACGTCCTCCGCTTTAACACGAACTTGATGGTACCCCGACCGAAGGTCCAACTTAGAGAACACTCGAGCACCACATAATTGATCGAACAGATCATCGATCCGAGATATAGGGTACTTGTTTTTAATCGTAACTCGGTTCAACTCTTGGTAGTCGATGCACATGCGTAACGAGCCGTCCTTCTTCTTTACTAGTAAAACTGGAGCGCCCCACGGAGAAGTACTCGGGCGAATGAATCCTTTGCTGAGGAGGTCTTCTATCTGCTTCTTCAATTCCGCTAATTCAACTGGTGCCATCCTGTAGGGTGACTTAGAAATTGGTGCCGTTCCTGGCAATAATTCTATCGAAAACCCAAAAGCACGAGGCGGGGGCAAGCCGGGTAAGTCCTCAGGAAAGACATCCAAAATTTCCGAACTACGACTGGTGCCGAACTCATATCAACCTCCATTGATGCTAGTATGTCGCACGTCGGCTTTGCTCTAAACTTTATGGGTCCCAGAGATTTGCTCCCTCCAATGAACACGAACTCTAGGTGGTTAGGAATGCGAAAGTTTACAGTTTTGGCCCGACAATCAATATGTACGTGAAAGGTGCCCAACCAATCCATTCCTAAGACGACATCATAACTACCGGTCCCAATCAACAGGAAATTTGCGAAAAGCTTCCTGCCGCAAATCACAACCGGACAAAGCTTGCACTCTAGGTTGGTGGTAACTACTCCATTTCCAGTGTGAATGTCCCAACCTCTAGTTAGTCTTTTGTGTGCAATAGAATGTGTTGTGGCAAAATCCAAAGACATAAAACAATGCGAAGCTCCGGAATCGAAAAGTGCCCTAGCAGGAACAGAACAAATTAGAACGGTACCTGAAACGACATCCTCCGATGCTTCCGCCTGCTCAGCTGTCAGTGTAAAGGCCCGTCCCTGTCCACGACCTGTGTTTCCTCGCCTCTGATCAAAAAGTTGCTCCTGAGGGACAAGTCCTTTCTGAGGTTGGTTGCGCTCTGCTCTCCTTGGACAATTCCCAATCTGATGGTCACTAGCACCACAAATCAGACATAGACCCTTAGCGCAGCGGCAATTTCTCTTGATGTGTCCCGGTATCCGACAGTATCCACAAACCGGAGATTCCCGTTGTGGTGGGATTGCGATAAGCTTCATCTGAACTCCTCCATGCTGTCTAACTGGAATCCTCCCTGAAGTTTGATTCACGGGCCGTTTGAATCTTCCACTCTGAAGTTTCTTCCTCTTATCCATAACTGTCTCAATTCTGCGGGCCGCATTTAATACCTCTGAATAAGTTCTCAGATCATGTGAAGTTAACTTCTCCTGTATTTCCAGAGTGAGACACTGTAAGAATCTTCTAGCCCTATCCTTTTCCTGGGCTACCATGGAAGGAGCAAAACGACTGAGTCGGATAAACTCGGCCGCTACCTCGTCCACTGTGCGATCTCTCTGACGAAAATTGATAAATTGCTGTTCCATCTCGATCCTGGCCGATTTGGGAAAGAATTTCTCAAGGAAAGCCGTAGAGAAATCAGTCCATGTAATCGGTTTCTTCAACCTGTTCTCTTCTGCGAGCCACCAAATTTTAGCAATATCCTGCAGTTGAATCTTGACTATATCCACTCTGTCCTCTTCAGGAACCCGGGCGGCTGACAGCAAATTCCCCATGTCGACAATCCACTGCTCGGCATCCAGTGGTCCGCCTGCGCCAGTGAAAACTGCCGGCTGTAGTCTCCTGAAATCGGCGACGCTGCCCGGACGTCTACTTTCACGAACCTCAGCCACCTTGTTCAGGGCCGTAGTAGCGGTCTGCTGAGAAGCAAGTAGGCCCCCTTGTAGCAATTCGGTCTGCTGCTGTTGGCTCTCCAGCATGCCACGTATAACTCCAAGTAGTGCAGTATTGTTGTCACGTCTTCCATATACTCGCAAATTTTCTTCGGCCATGATTCTGAAGTCAAAACGAACGACGAGCTTTAGCAACGAAAACGAGGTTTAAATTCAAAATATTAAAACCGAGTGAAGCAAAGAGATAATGAAATAATCAATTCAAAGAATACAGATCAAGTGTAGGACTCTAAGTTACTCATACAGAATACCGTATTGTATCCATGCCGCGGTACATGGGCACAATATCGTAACTCTATGTAAGTCGCCCGAATCCTACGGTCAGAGTCAACGGAATCTGCAGCATGACATACTGGGGAAAACTTAGACATGTGTTTCTAACATAAAAGGTCGGTAGAACCAAGACTAACTTTGAAGTCAGCCTGGGCTCTGATACCAACAAAACCTTGTCACGCCCCGCTTCCTAAAAATGTGGAATACGGGAAGCGACGAAGGCCAGCCGTGCTACCTACAGTAAGGAAAAGTCCTTCCATAGTCACATAAGGCTGTCTAGATTAACCTGTCAAAATAAAATCCAATACCAAAAGAAATAATACTGATAATCATGCTGCACTGAAACCACAAGAAATCCTAAAAATGGGTCCACTAGATAATTGATGCAATTAAAGATCCAAAACAAAAGATTCGGAATAAAATAAGATCCGAAAGAGATACAAAAGTCCTAATGTCCCATAAGGGCGCATATGCTAAAAGCTAAAAGTAAAGGAAAATAAACCTACGATTAATGATCTTCAGCAAAGTCCTGGTAGCCGCTCTGATCCTGCTCAGCCTGCAGATCTGTCTCTAAACCTGAGATGGCAAATCTCAGGAATGTCAGAACATCCCAGCAAATACTCAACGTATAAAGTGTGTGTAGCATAATAACAAGAATATATAAAAGTGAAGCCCGGTGCGCAAGAAAACATGTATATAAGTAATTAAATGCACTAACACTAAGAAACATGTATGTAATGAATCAGGTCATAACCTAACTGGCCACTAAAAGGTAAACTATCCTATCGTAAGCTTGAGTGTGTGCGTCAATCTCTGCAGGAGTATTCCTAACCCAAGAGTGGTGCCCCAGGGGCTAGGAAACACGGGCCCAACTGTGGAATGAACAAGAGACCGCTATAGCCCGGTACGAGCTGTAAACATGTGACCGCTATAGCCCGGTACGAGCTGTAATTATGTGACCGCTATAGCCCGGTACGAGCTGTAATCATGTGACCGCTATAGCCCGGTACGAGCTGCCGGCATGGGACTCCTGAGATCCTGTTGTACAACGCACACTCAAACTACCCCAACACCCACGTATTTATAACTACTATGATAAAGATTAATATCACTAATTAAGAATGCTGAAAAGACAGGAACTTGTAGTATGGTAATTGTATGGAAATAAAACTGGTGAATAGTGGTGTCATGGCATGTAGTCCAGCACTCTAATTAATGATTTCATTTAAAATAAATAAATAATAAGGATCATGAATAAGCATGTCAAGTCAAGGCGTTCTATACATGTAATCAACATGAGTCTCGAATGTGTATAAAGCATGTAAAAGGAATTCTTGTGCATAATATTCATGTCATAGCATTACATAAAGAAAAAGCAAGCAGCAGTCAGTAATATATATTAGCAAGTATTCCGATAAGGACAGATGATAAAACTGTGAAAAAACCTCTTTCCTCTAATATCCAAACTTGTACAGGCTAAGAACTAATTTAGATAATCGCCGATGTTGCATCGACAAAAAGAAAAGAGCAAGAGTACTTGTCTGAGGATAGCGATCTGTCACGCCCCGCTTCCCAAATTACGGAATACGAGGGGTAGACAAGGCCAGCCATGCTCCTACGGTCAAGGAAATGTCCTGCCGTAGTCACACTTCGGCTTCTAGTTTATCATGGTAAACAGTAAACGATGCGCAGGTAATGAGAAATGCAGTAACTGAAAGATACAATAATATAAACTGACCTGAAGTGGAACAGACGAAAGTAACTCGGAGTAGCAAGTCAGGAAGTCTGTGATGCACGTCTAGTTCTGATCCAAGCTAAATCTTCTCCTCACACTGAGCATGCATACTCAGGTCGTCAGAGCGACACAATAGCAATATAATATATATATAATCAAGTGACAGTTCTAACAGTAATAATAGATATATGAAGCAGTAAATCAGTGACATCATGAATATGAATGTGCAGTAATAAATGCAGCGGAACAGTAAATCAGTATAACAATATGTCACGTATGCCACACAGTATATAAGGAATAAAATGCCAGTATCCCTATCAGTCTCTAAGTCTCACTGTACAGGTCACTAAGCCTATCGTCAGTCCAAGTGTGAGAGTCAACCACTCGCGAGTGTCCTCCACCCAAGGGTAGAACCCAAGGGCAAGGGACCACGGGCCCAACATGTAACAAGAATATCACGGTGTATATATCACGTACCCTGTAAATCTCCATATAACTCCCTAAATATATAAGCCGGCATGGGACTCCCGAGATTCTGTTGAACTCACACTTAAACTACCCCACACCCCGTGGTCTACATCAAACGCTAACCATCACCCTAAATACTAATCGATCCGTGACAAGTCTGCACGAGAACTGGAGGCAGGACCTCCATCAAGCACGTCCCGACTAATACCTAAGATAAATGGCAGTGTCGGATGCCTTATCTGTGACACCCATGCAAGCGCTTCCATAAGTGTCCCATACCACTTATAGTCACACGTACACGCATCCCACAGACGTCGACAATGCAATAGAATAATAGGGTCACTGATTGTGCACAAGTACGTATCACTTTCACTTAATCACGGATACACGAACACTGACGTACTTGCCACAATCATCACTAAAATCTAACACTGGGTGAATGCACGATATCACTAGGTTATCACTACAATGATATAGGTATGATACGATGCATGAACAGTATGTAAGCATAATGAAGGTGTCATAAAAAACAGTAGTCTATCACTTGCACGATTTTTCATGAAACGTACATTTATAATTTCGCGAAACGATAAACAGGTAGTAATTAGTATGTTCAGTTAGCTATCCATCTAAATTGGTTTCAAGCCATTCGGGTTCCAGGATCAATAGTTATAACCATTTCATTTTAAGCGCACGCGGCTGGAAATCCAATTTCAGAATCAGAAGTCCGTTTCGCAACGCATTTTAACCCCAGTAGGGATCAGAATTTAGCGACGCTACAGTTGGATGAATTCTAGGGTTTTCAGTAAAGTTTTCAACGCAACAAACGGATCTTCAATCGCATCTGTACGTTAGGAGTTATAATCTGTTTAATATTAACATGTCAATTCTGATTCTGCTGGGACTGTTATGCGTCCCGATCCTTTAAATTACAGATTAAATATCAAACGGTAACGAAACAGAATAAAATCAATTGTGTTGTCTAGCTAACAGAGTTACCTATAATACGCAGTGGAGTTCCGCAACCTACGAGTTAAGGAAATCCTGTGGTATCCAATACGGAACAGCAAGCAACGACTGGAGTCGCTCTGGACTGCAGTCCAGAGTCGCACTCCGATCCGAATATCATCACAGTTTAAATACAGAAATGTCAGGAAACCAGTATAGGGTTAAAGTTCATCGAGTTGGCTTCGTTTTGAGCCCTCGAACGCACCGTTCTAGTGTGTATATGATTTATGGTGAATTTAACGATTTTCAGATACAATAGAATTTCAGTTTTACGGTTAAACTTGGGGGTAGTCGTTTTAACTTTTAACAATCGTATTTTATAATGAAATTTGCACACGTTAATCATCTCTACAAGGGCCAATGCAATATATCCTGTTCCGTCAAAATTGATAACGATTTCCTAAGAGAACAAGTATCGAATAGTTGTGTTGCAATATTTTAACATAAAGTAAACATGGGATATATATACGATGTTGATTTGTAACATATACAGAATAGCATGAAAGCAAGTAAGAACTTGCCTGGAGACGTCCCGGGGATGTACGGTGGCTGTGACGGCGTCGTTCCGGCAATGACCGCAGTGTGGGTTCGTAAGGAAAGGGTGTTTTGTGTGTTTTCTTTTTTTTTTTGAAAGAGAGTTAGGGAAAGAGAGTGAGTAGGCTGAGAGAGAGAGAGTGTAGGCTGATAGAGAGAGAGAGAGAGTGTAGGCTGATAGAGAGAGAGAGAGAGAAAGGGAAACGAGAGAGAGAGATAGAGTAGGCTGATAGAGAGAGAGAGAAACCGAGTGAGAGAGAGAAAGACAGAGAGAGAGGCAGTGAGGAGGAGGGAGAGAGAGGGAAATGGGAGAGAGAGTGCTAGAGAGAGAGAGAGCAGAATGAGAGAGTTACAGAGGGAGAGAGAGAGACAGTGAATGAGGGAGAGAGAGAGAGAGACAGAGAGTGTGAAAGAGAGGTCGGGAGAAAGTGACGACGATGATGATGAGGCGGTCGACGAGGTGTTGGTACGTCGACGAGGAGACGAGGAGCTCGCCGGCGTGAGGTGCAGGCGGCCGAGATGGCGAGGGCTCGAGGCAGAGACACGACAGGGGGTGCTCGGGTTCGAAGGTGGGAGCGAGAGAGAAGGAGGAAGGTTGAGTGAAAGAGGAAGGAGGAGCTCGGGGTGCTTGTGATCGAGGATGGAGATGGTGGTGGTGATCGGGGATGATCGACGATCGTTGAAGGTTGCAGGCGAGGAGAGTGTGATTCAAAGTTCTCAGCGGAGAGAGGGAGAGAAACTGAGGGCGACGGGTTAGAGAGAGGAGCGCGTGGGGTAACGTTCGCGCGAGCGAGGGCGTTGGTGGTGGCGAGAAACACGGGCGCGAGCGGAGGACGCGGATCGCGCGCGCGAGAGGGGGAAAGAGCCGTTGGAGGAGATGTACAGTGGCGGCGGGTCGGGTTTGAAGACGCGTGGGTTGGGCTGCTGGGGAAAACGAGTGGGCCGGGAAAAAGAATTTATTTGGGGAAGAAATGAAGCGGGCCGAGGAAAAATAAATGAAAATGGTAGGGGATGCGGGTCGGGCCAAAGAATGGGGGCTTGGAAACTTAAGAAAGAAAAGAATTTAATTATTGAAGAAGAAATAGGAACGGGCCGGGGTGAGTTGGGCCAGAGAAATATAAGGAAAAGTATTGAGGGGAAAAAGAATGGATGGGCTCGGGCTGCTTTTGGGCTGGGGCTTGTAGAAATAAATTAAGGAATAAGAAAATTAGAATGGCCGGGCTGAGAAAATAAAAGAGGAGAATTTATATGGGGAAATTATTGGTTGGGCCTGGAGAACGGGCCGAGGGAAATAATTGAAGAGAAAAAGGGAAATTATATGGAAAGGAAACGGGCCGAGTGTGTGGGCTGGAGATTAAATTAGTGATTAAATAGGAATGTGTGGGCTGAGTACATAATAAGAAAATAGAAAATTTGAAGAGAAAGAGAGGGATGCGGGCTGCAGTAGGAGAATGGGCCAGCTAAAATTATTTAAAGGATTTTAAAACTAAGCGGCTGAAGGAGTGAGGTGGGCCGGAGGAAATGAAAGATGAGATCTGGGTTTGATAAGATTTTGAAAATAAATAAATTTTATAGGCAAAAGAAAATACAGCGTAGACGTACAAAAAGGTGTTGGGTATTACACGATCACGAAAAACGATGTACGAAAATGCAGACACGATCTCAGCTAAGGTGCGACTTTGGATCTGAGTTATACGATCCGCCTAGATAAATTTCATCGATTTAAATCATAAATATTTACATAAAAAAATTGTCACACAACCAAAACAAAATTATCTCAATTTAGAGTTTTGATACTAATTTTCCCCTTTCAAATTGTTCACTGATTTCCTACCCTTTTTATTTATTTATTTATTTATTTTCCAGAAAAGAAACAGGGATCAAGGAGTGCTTACAGGGGGAATCGTGGCAGATGCTATTGCTAGGATTCAGATCTGACGATGGAAGGACAGGGATGATGTTACTGCAGGGAGCTGTGGAGATCTGGGTGATGAGAGCAGCGACGAGGCGAAGACGAGGGCTGCGGCGACGTCGAGGGCTCTGTGCAGGACGCTGGAGGTTGTGGTGGAGTCGGAGATGGCCGTACGAAAGGACGATGGCTACGGTGATGGGACGAGATGAGGAGATCGAGGTTGTGGCCGCGCGAGGGATGGAGGCGGCGTCCACGGGAGGAGGACGAGAGCGAGGGCGAAGGCGAAGGCGAAAGAGAGGGGAGAGGGTCGCGGCGTTGATGGAGGAGAGGAGGGGTCGGGGTCTGCGGCGGCGATGGTGGCGACGACTAAGGTTAGGGTTTTCGTGGGTGAGGGACTTGATGAGCAGCGGGGGAAAGAGAGAGAGATGCGGGTATGAGAGAGGAAGAGAGAGAGAGATGTGAGAATGAGAGATAGAGAGAGATTTTTATTGTATATATAAAATATTTTTATAAATATATTATAAAGATACATATCTTTAATTGGTTGCATTTAGAGATTCGGTGCAGATTTTCTCGTTCTCATTTTAACAGTAAACAGATACGAAAAATGTTATTTTGCTGACACTGAGAGAATATTATTTATATAATCTAAAAACTGAATATTTTCCCGATCAAAATTGTTCACAGAGAAAAAAATCTAAATTAAAATATTTTAGCGGCCAACTAAAAATTCAAAAAATTTTGGGAAAAGAATCTTGATAAACTCTTGAATTATTGCATTCAAATAGGGCTGTTACAATTAAAGTCCCACGTTGTAAACCTAAAGTTCCATTTGGTAAGCAGAAAGTTCCACTTAGAATACTTGATACTTTTTAATTTACAAAGTATTATCATGACAAGATAATGCACCTCAGAATTTCCTACTAAGAAAACAGAAGGTCTATGTAGCAAACTGAAAGCACGCCATGAAAGAACAAAAATGCCCATTTGAGAAACAAACAATTCCAATTTCAATTACATCTGAAGTCAAACGTCCCACTCAGTAAACTTAAAGTCCTACGTAGTCAACTTAAAGTTCCAGTTGGTAAGCAAAACGTCATACTTAAGAAAATTAAAGTCCCACTTAGAAGAACTTGAAAGTTCTTAATTTAAAAACTTGTAAACAAGAAAAGATAATTGAAAACAAAAAAATACTGCCCTATGCCTGGTTTTGCTCCATTGGCTGGGTACGGTCCTAAAAGAAGTACCATGATACAAATTGATGGCCCATGTCCCACTTAGTATATCAGAAGTCCCACTTAGTATACCAGAAGTCCCACTTAGGAACATAAAGTCCCCGTTAGAAGAAAAAATAGTCCCACATGGAGAAATCCCAAGAGAAAATTCGTTTTAAAGATGTAAAAACATTGAGTTCCACTTGGTAATCAATAGTACCACTTACAGGTTTTATATTTCCACCTGGAAACTTTTTAGTCCCACGTGGAAATGTGTCAATTTCAAGCATACTTGCAAACCAAGCATCAAACAAACCAGGGCATACTACATAGAAAATTGCTTTAACACATCCGACAAGCATTTCTTAATATACAAAGAAATATTAGGGTATTACAAAAGGACCGAAAAATAAAATAATAACATTGGGGTATTACAGTCAAAAAATCAAGTCATTGATCACTATGACATCAAACACACTAAAATGTAAAGGGTCGTTCTCGCGGGACGGTTTAAGAAAATTTGCGGAAGCGTAAAACGAAAATTCTGAGCGAACACAAACCACCATAACTCTAGAATCAACCATAGACACTACTAGTTTGTAAACAAAATTGAGCTAGAATGAAGAAGATACAATCTTTGACACATCTTCACATGCTCCTATGATGGAACTCCGGACTCCGGTTAAGTTCCGAGGCTCTCCAAAACGTGCTTGATCTCCGATCGGCTCCGTCGAAAATGATCCACGCGAAGGCCACCGGTTCTATCTTTATCTTCAATCCAATTGAAGAAACTTTCATTTGGTGTGTGCTAAACATCAAATTAAAGGAGATGTGGTATGAAGAATGAACTTTCTTTTTCTTCTCTACTATTTTTCATTTTCTTTTGTTCATTTCTCTGTTTTTTGGATGAAAAGGAATATGGAGTAATGTTATGGCTAGAGAGCTTTCACTACTTAGCCATCTCACTACCTTATTCCTTCTCATCACAACACATAGCATAAAGGATGAGAGTGTATGCCACATAGCATACACCTCACCCTTAGCCATGTGCAAAGAGAAATAATAACAAAAGAAAACAAATATATATATATATATATATATATATATATAATAACATTATACATATATTTACTCATGACCATCATATGTATCATGTACATGATATGTAACATAACATGTAGCAAAAAAGAGAGTGAGAACACGATAATACTAGTCTATATATGCGATCAATCATATTTATTGCATATTTGTACAGTCATTTTCCATATTTTTATTAATTACTAAAACATGTTATTTATAATTTAAGAACATATATAGGTTTATGTGTAAAAAGATTTTATCATATGTTTCTTAACTTATAATTAATATAATTGGGTGTAATATATGCATATCATATTTAAATAAAATATTCATGTGATTTTTAACCATTATTATTAAGATGTGCATATCATATCATATCCAATAAGTAATTTAATTAAAATTGGTTGGAATATTATCTCAAATAAAATAAATACTACTAATGATTTGATTTGAGATATTGTGTAGCTATTAAAATAACAAATCAGTTCAGGGCTACAAACATAAGTAGGAGATCCACATCAAATCGAGTTGGTTAACCAAATCTGCCAAATTTTAGGAGCAAAATGAAAATTCTTGCAACTGCAGAGAGAAAAATATATTTTCAAAATATATTAATCAGAAAAATCTCCTAAAATCGAGAGAAGAAAACACAAAAAATATGAAAGCGCGATAACACCAATAGGCGGCGGAACCGCGGTGGAATGAAGCTATAGACGGCAGAACCATGGTCAAATAGTGGCCGTTCGATATGCAATTTCAGGGACATGATTGTCTTTTCACATACAACCAGATGACGTCTAGGGTTTCAAGTTCCTGAGCCTATATAAATGACCGAGAGCAATCTAGGGTTATTTATCGATCGATCTATCGAGCAATCTATAGTTTTTAGTTCTTTTAGTTTTTTAGCCAATCAAATTCTGTAATGCAAATTTTCAATAAAAGGTAGTTTCTCTTTTAATTTTGTCTCATTACTTTCCGCATTTATTTTCCGCACTTTCCTTTTTTTGTTTTTCTTATAAGTTTCTTATTCTTCTACCTTTCTTCTTGTACTTCGTTTTCCCCAATGAGCGAGTAAATTCTCGCTTGTTAGGGTTTGTAGGAAAAGGCAGTATAATTTTTATAAAGTTTAACAAAGGGAGTCTTAACTCTCTTATTCGGGCGTGATACCAATTCATGATAGTTGTGATCTCGATTTGAGATTCGTTAATACTTACTTTGTTGAGGGCTTGAGATCAATAGGAATCAATGGAAGGACGAGGGTCGGAAAAGGGAATCCCTAATCCTTCCAAGTACCATAATCCACATTCATCGTTATTTTTCTAGTATTAAATAATTAAAAGATAAAAAAAATTATATTTAAAACTCTATCTTTCAACTACTCAATCCGAAAACCCATACAAGCCTTTCTCTTATAAAATTTTCAAATCTCTTTATTATAAAACGATAAAAATCCAATCTTTTTTCTATTAACTCATCTAAAATAAGAAAAATAGTTTACCATTTCCCTGTGGACGACCCGTACTCACTATCGGCTAGCTATTACGACACCGTTATTGATTGCGGTAACTAGGAAACATAAAGACTCAATTTTTAACATCAATTAAATGGCGCCGTTGCCGGGAAAACGGTAGTAATATTTTTCTTGTTATCTGGGTTGATTTTTTTTTAAAACAATTTTTTAAAGAAATAAAAATAAAAACCGCATCTTGTATTTTTAATGATTCCTGTGCGAGTTTTGCAAAAAAATCTGGAGCACTTGGAGCGAACCAATAGAGATTGTCAAATACGAGCAGAGTATTGGAGTGCAGTGCCAAAATTTAGAGAGCAGATCGCACCATGCGGCGGCAGAACCGTGGCCGAATAGGGTATTTGACGGCTAAACCACGACCAAATTGGGGATTCAGGCCCTCAAACTTTTCTAGTATTAATTTCTCTTCTTCCTTTCTCCTCTGAAACCCCAATAAACTGTTTTTACCTACAGGATTCTTTGCAAAAGCGCCGCTAAAAAAATCTTTTTGCGTGTTTTAGATTTTGGATTGTTTTGCATATTTAAAACGGATATTAAGGGGCAAGAAACCCAAATTCAGATTAGGTGGGGATTTCATCATCCTTCCCAGACCCCACAAATCATAAACAAGCATACACATCATTCTACATTAATAAAAAAATATCTAGACTAAGCCTCTAATAACAATCGCGCCCAATTTGGACAAGGGAGGGTCGTGGGTAATTTATTGCTTATCCGTATTTTTCTTGTAGTGTCTAAGGCAAGTGTGACTAAGAAAAGTGGTTTACTTAATTAGACCCGCTATTACGAAGATTCGTATAGCGGATACTCCCCACTTACCTGGTACTTACCTGGCTGCAAGAAAGATAAGGAGACAATAGAGGATTTATCTTACGTCTTGTCCTTTGGAAGTCTAGGAACGATCTAGTGATTTGACGTATGTGACCCTAAATCTTGGGATTGTTTGTGCACGTTTGTGATTGGTTGAGTCGGGTCTCTCTTTCCAAGCAAAACAATTTCAAAAATCCAAAAAAAAGCTTTAAAAAACTTACCATTTCGCCCTCGTTTATGATTAGTAACCCAAACCAACCAACTCTTGGTGAGTTTTGCTACACACAACCAGATATTTCTTTATATCATTATTGCTTTGGTAAAACTTCCGACCCCACCATTTCTTTAAAGGATAGGATAAAGGGCTCTAGAAATAACAGTTGGACACCTCACTCAAGTTCCTATCAACTGTGTCAAAATTCAACACCTTCTTATGTTGATGATCCTTTTAAGGCTAGCGATGCAACTTCTAAACCCATGTCTATTGCTGAACAAATTGCGAAAGCCTATAGCCAAAGTTTCATACCTTTCACTACTCCAATACCCTTAGAACAACAATTACAATTATTTCCATATGAAAATGTTGACTCCTTTTGAGACGAATATGGAAACTTTTACACCCATGACCATTGCTGAGCAAATTGCAAAAGCAAGTCGCTAATAATTCAACCAATCTCAATCTTCTTCATATGAAAATGTTGATCTTAATCCTATTTATAAAAATTGGATACACGCTTCTAACTTTTATCAACAGTACCAAACTTTCACATCCTATCATGTTGAGACTTCTCTTAAGGCTAATATGACAATTCGTAAACCCATTTCTATCGCCGAACATATTGAACTCGCCCGTAGCTAACAATTAAACACATTCCAACCATACTCAACTTTTGCACCTTATCTAAACAGTGCTTCTAAACATCAATTAAGAAGTTTCACGGTTCAAAAAGAATCCTTCATTGAAACTTCTTCGCAAACCATATCTAGTCTTGAAGTAGAGTTGGAATTAAGTAGTGAGAAAGAACTAGAGATCCCTCACAGTCAACCTAAAACCAACTTTTTTGATCTCAACACCTTCCTTCTTGAAATCCAACAGAATATATTTGATGATCAACCGCTTAATAATCTAATTGATGATGTGCCTGAGAATAATATGTTTGATTTGCCCAATCGTGAGTGTGAAAGAGAGCCTTACACTATTCCAAATCAAACCAATCCTTATCTGACTAAACTTGACATTTCGAACCTTCCAATTCCATCGAGTAAACCTAGTGATCCATCGATTGAGAATAATATAATTGATGAATTTTTAAAGAACTATTCGTTTGGTTTGACTGAAAGTACTAGTGAGATCGGTGGTGAGAATATCTTTGAAGATGAACTAGTTATGTTGGATGAGTTGGATTCCCCGACTCATCATGTCCCTTTCATTGGATGTGAATATCTTCCTGTATATTTAACCGGTCTTATTCCTACCACCAATCTATCCGATATGCAAAACGATATTCAACCTTCATCTTCCACATTTAGATCAACAATACTCGACACCCAAGTTCGTTTACCCAATTCATTACACACTTTCTTTGGTTCTTCTCATTTTCTTTTAATTCCACCGAGATTTGATGAACCACCCTCCGAAATATCGAGTTCTATAATTCTTGAAAGATTACTTGTTTAGACTCATTTAAGAATGAGGGAGACGATCTTTTCCAGTCTCCTACCTCCATAATTTCTGATGAATCGAGTATTTTGAATCCTGGCGTACAACACATTGACCTTGAAACTTTCAACATTTCTAGTGGATCTGCCTATTCCACTGAGATAGATATCGGTTCCTTTCTTTCCGACGAGCTCATCAATTGGAACATCGATGAAATTTTGAAGGTATTTTCACTGAAGAACTCGTCTTCCTTGAAGACTTAGATGCTGTAATGAATCAACCTCCGCTTGAAATTTATACGTATCTGATTGAGGTCGAGAAAGTTGAACATCCACCCCTTCTTTTAATCACATACGAGAATACAACTATTCCATCCATTTCTTATCTTTCACATTCTCGTTTTCATTCACTCACTTTTTCGTCTCCACCAACCGAGACGTAAATCCTTTCGATTACACCTCTTATCTTCCTCCCACACCATCTCTTATCGTTACTCTCATTTTTGTTTCTTCTACTCGAGAAATGATACAATCTCCATTCTTATACAGTCTCGAGTCTTCTTCACGTCTATCCGTTACACTATCTTTTACCAACCATGGTGTTATTTTGATAAAATATTTAAATGGTTGGTTTTAACTTTTGGTCTTTATAAAGTTTTGTGTAGACCGATAATATTCTCCCCCTCTTATGTTGAATTTCAATGTTTAATAATGAAAACACTGATTTACTCAAGTTTGGGGGAAAGAAGAAAATATTTTTAAAACGACTCTTGAAAAAAGGAAATTTTCGCACGATCACGAGCCAAGGACAAGTTTGGAGAAAGATTTTACTGTCATTCACTCTTGACCCCTTCTTTATACCATCTTCTTGAACCATTCCTCCTAATCTTCAGGTTTTGAGCTTACAGGACGACATCAGTGAGAACACTGCTGCAAACAGGTTTGGGGAAGGTTTGTATTTATTCACGTATCATTTTATACTAATTTAAAAAAAAACTAGAAGATTTTGAAAATAAAAGTTAGAAAATGAAAAATACATATGAAAAAGAGGAAAAGACTTAAGAATGTTTTAGAACGAAACTAGTAATACGTGGTCATGAGTTGTTGTCCCAAGGGTTAGTAAGATGAAGAAATTACTAGTCTGCGGATAGAAACAAGTCTGAAAAATAGTTCTTATTCTTGAGTTCAAACTTCTGAATGTTGATACTCTGCTATAAGCACTTGCACACTTCTTAAAACCTGGGATAGTAGAGAATACCTTGAAATACTCTTGCATGAAACCTTAGTATGAAAAAAAATCAACAAAATATAAATGGTGTATAAAATAAAATTTAAAAGAAAAATGAACACTGGTTTTGTAACTACTTAAGGCAGTATATAAAAAATATAGCGAGAGTGCCTTATCACCTAGTGTCTTAGACCAACTGGTTTGGGAGTCACTGCTAAGCCTTCGGTGTTGCAAAATTAGGATATTGCTAGGTACGCCTTAATAAGTGAGCACATTCGGTAATCGGTTAGTTGGTGCCTCAAGAAATATTAACGGACGTATGAAGAATGTGTGAGCAAATCCATCTAAAACATCACCGACAAAAAGGTACTAAGGAATATGGACAAAGGGTATGATAGCTTGAATTGAATTCTCCAAGTATAGGAATGACTTTTGCACACACGTAGGGATATATGATCAATATTTGAAGGAAAGGTAGGGAGGAAGACTAAAGACGATGTTTTATTGAGGGAGGATGTGATTTCGGACATCTTTTCAAGACCATTAAGATAAGCCTCATGACAACTAAAAAGCTGGTGTAGTTTGAAACTCTTATTTTCAAGTTGTTCTTTTATATGATCTTATCTTTACATGTAATTTTCTTCTTTCTCCTTTATTTTCTAAATTTTGGGATTTTATGGGGGTAATCCGTTGAAAACCCTCAGAAGACAACACTCTTTCTATTAGGGACACCTAGAGCTTTAAAGGCTTGTTGCACGAGCTAAATGCAATCGTGTTGCCTACGAAAGTGTGCTAGGTTTTTCTTTTTCTTTTAAAAATAAAACAGTTTGCTCGAGACGATCAAGATAAGTTTAAGGGTATTTGATCGGTCATATTTATTGTATATTTGTACGGTCATTTTTCCTATTTTTATTAATTACTAAAAGGTGTTATTTATAATTTAAGAATATATGTGGGTTTATGTGTAAAAAGATTTTATCATATGTTTCTTAACTTATAATTAATATAATTGGGTGTAATATATGCATATTATATTTAAATAAAATATTCATGTAATTCTTAACCATTATTATTAAGATGTGCATATCATATCATATCCATTAAGTAATTTAATTAAAATTGGTTGGAATATTATCTCAAATAAAATAAATGCTATTAATAATTTGATTTGAGATATTGTGCATGTATTAAAATAACAAATCAGTTCAGATCTACAAATATAAGCAGGAGATTCACATCAAATCAAGTTAGCAAACCAAATCTGCTAAATTTTAGGAGCAAATTGAAAATTCTCGCAACTGTAGAGAGAAAAATATATTTTCAAAATATATTCATCAAAAAAATCTACTAAAATCGAGAGAGAAAAATACAAAATCTGAAGGCCCGATAACACCAATAGGCGGCGTAACCGTGGTGGAATGAGGCTATATACGGTGGAACTGCGGTCCAATAGTGGTCGTTCGATGTGCAATTTCAGGGGTATGATCGTCTTTTCACATACATCGAGATGACGTCTAGGGTTTCAAGTTTATGAGCCTATATAAAGGGCCGAGAGCAATCTAAGGTTATTTATCGATCGATTTATCGAGCAATTTAGGGATTTTAGTTCTTTTAGTTTTTTAGCCAATCAAAGTCTGTAATGCAAATTTTCAATAAAAGGTAGTTTCTCTATTAATTCTGTCTCATTACTTTCCGCATTTATTTTCCGCACTTTTCTTTTTTTTCTTATGGGTTTCTTATTCTTCTACATTTATTTTTTTACTTCGTTTTTCCCAATAAGCGAGTAAATTCTCGCTTGTTAAGGTTTGTAGGAAAGGGTGGTATAATGGATGAAAAAATCTCTTTTCTTCTTATGTTTTAATTTTTATAAACTTTAACAAAGGGAGTCTTAACTCTCTTATTCGGGCGTGCTACCAATTCATGATAGTTGCGACCTCGATTTGAGATTCGTTAATACTTGCTTTGTTGAGGGCTTGAGATCAATAGGGATCAATGGAAGGATAAGAGTCAGTAGAGGGAATCCCTAATCCCTCCAAGTACCCTAATCCATATTTATCGCTATTTCTCTAGTATTAAATAATTAAAAGATAAAAAGAATTATTTTTAAACCTCCATCATTTAACTACTCAATCCGAAAAATCCTACAAGCTCTTCTCTTATAAAGTTTTCAAATTTCTTTAGTATAAAACGATAAAAATCCAATTTTTCTTCTATTAACTCATCTAAAATAAGAAAAATAGTTTACCATTTCCTTATGGACGACCCGTACTCACTATTGGTTAGCTATTGCGACACTGTTATTGATTGAGGTAACTATAAAACATAGACTCAATTTTTAATATCAATCAATATGCATCATCATATATAAATGATATCATTAAATCAACACATGATTCAATGACCCGGTTCAATCATAAACCAGCTAGTATTAACTGTCCGATTAATACATGTAGTATCACAAACACATGTTTAATTGGACTCCACATGTATCGCCGTATGTGCACTACATCATTTCGCTAGAACGGGAAAACCCTCTCTGTAAGACTCTGAAGACTCGACAATACGCTGGCAGTAGGTCAGGATCATATTTGATTGATCTAAAACACTTTCAGATCAATCCCCCACCGGGTTAACCTACAAACACGTCAGCGGCACTAGCTGTGCGTAACGGCTACCCAGGTATTGAACGAAAAGCCGGTCAACAAGCAAGCTCGTCTGAACCCTGCTAGAGCCTATCGGTAACATTCACCGTACAGTCTGATCTCTTCGTCTAAGACCGTCGCATACCGGGTTTGGGAGGTGGAAACCGTCAGACTCCCACTAACCTGACAAGTCGTGCTAACACTAAGCTCATTCCATCTGATAAACTACTGATAACACTTATCAGTAAATCTCGTATGCCCTGGCAAAGACTTATGATCATATCCAGCTGTGCACAGTGCGACATCAACTCCTTCTACCGAGAATGACGAATTCTCTCGACCGCTTACTGCTTCCATATGTTTCGGGACTGTACCTAACTAAAATCTGTTTGCACGACTCTTTAAAGTCGTGGTAACGTAGTAATCTAAGTACAGTGGGAACACACATAAGATACTATGGCGGTCTTGGGTCTAGGGACTACCATGTACTCATGTCACCAGATAACTGCTATCTGACGATTGGTATAATACTATCTAGGAGTTTTCGGCGAGTCCGTCCAGTGTAACTGTAACATTTTGGAAAATTATAAATATTAATTTATAATTTTAAATATGAATATAATAAGTTTACAAAAAAATGATATCGCTTATGAAATTGGGTATCGGAATTATATCCGTAAAAATGTAATTATTTTGGTAAATATGAAGAAAAGTGTGTGATCTCATAAAAATGATATTTTTAATTAGTTTAACATGACATTGTATTTTATATTAAGATAATGATATATAAGTGTTAGAATAAGTATTTCATTCTTTTTAAACATGAATTTAGATTTTTACATGGAGGGTTTTAATTAAAGAAAAAGGGTTTCCTTTTGTTTTTTTTATTTAAAATAAGGATGGGTTTATGTTAGTTAGGTTTAACCCTCACCTTAAGCACACCCTCATCCATGTTCGCATGCCTCCACCTCCTTCTCAATGGGCACCTCTACCTTACAACTCTCCACCTCATGCTTTCTCTACTCACACACTTAGAAAAACTATAGCTTCCTCAAACTGAACCATATGTTTCTTCAAGCTCCAAACAAAAATATTTCTAAGTATCCATCACCATAAGAGAGAGCCATGATTTCCTTCATGAAAGTTGTTCACACCTTCAAGCTTGAGCCACCCTTAACCCTAATAGCTTCCATCATACAATTCTTGAGCCGAATTTCTTTGTACTACCTCTCTATAGGTATATCTTCTTCTTTCCATATGATTTCAATTCTATTTAATATCTGTTTTTGTATATAAATATCAGAAATTTGAATACTTGTGATTTTGGTGGTACAAATATTGAATCTGGAACTATTAGGATAAACCAATAGAAAAACTAATAAGACCATAGTATCATGAGACCACTAGGAGACTATACCTAAATCCCGAGCCCCAAACTCCATAGTTATTCCGACGACATCCTCGTTTTAGCCGGCGCCGTCGGGTCCTTGGTAGAGTTTTGTGTTGGGTTTTCTCAATAGGTGTATTTGGTTATTTTATGATATACAGTATTGTTTGATTGGTTCCAATATATATATAGAGAAATCTGGGAATGTTTAGTAAGGGTTTTATTAAAGTTCCGATATTTCGATTCGGGTTTTCGTATTTATGTGCTATCACTGGATTGTTGACGTTTGTACGTTAACAACAGAGATATTTCTTCGTTTTTGGGGTAAGTGAGTTGTAGGTTCTAACCTACGGGTGCTTAGCTCGTTGTCTTGACTTTTGATATGATATTTATATCAATGTGATTTAATTACGATTATAGGTACGATCGTGAAGGTTTCCGAGGCGGAGTTGGCGGACATAGCAATCATGGATTCAATGAGCTCGACAAGTTGGTGAGTAAATTTACATCTATGGAGGAAGTCGGATGGATGGTGTATAGCACCCCCGCAACCTTATAAATAGGATAATTATGATATCCAGTTAGTTCTTAGTTTTTATTCAAGTTTATGATATTGGAGTTATGTTGCATCTAGTATATTGTTCATGTGCATATAGTTTTATTCATGGTAATGAGAGTATTGTACGAGAAATCATACCGTACTTATGATGGCGAGATTAGCATGCCGAATAACGGCCAAGTTTCCTTTAGACTCGTAGAGCAATATTTTATTCCGTTTTAGAACGTAATACTTGTATGAGCTATACTCTTTTAAAAACTAACGATTCATTTCTCTTTTTAATGATAAAGGACAAGGATACGATGCCAATTTCCAAAACAAATATCTATTTTAACCTAAGACAGCTTCCTTATTTCAAAACCAACGTTTCGTTTCATTTTCAAAGATAATAGTATAGCTTATAGCAAGTAGTTACATTTAATAATTACGCTTAGATTTACTTTACTTGTTCACGATATATTTATCGATATTATACGTTTCCGTGATACGAACACTCTGATAGAACACTGCACAACTACCAATGAGTATTATGTTGCAGAAGCACATATGCATATGTTACACTACACCTCATTGGTACTGCCGTGTCACTGTAGGATCGCTATACTACCTAGTGCGTATGTAAATATCGATACAAGTATGATTTATACACTTATAGAACACTAGTACAAATACTAATTATTGCTATGCTGCACGAGCACAGACGTGTATGCTACACTACACATCATTATTATTGCCATGACACAGTAGAATGGTTACGTTTATTTGCTTGTATGACTTATTTACGTACTTTACCTTATTATCTGTTAAGCATTGTTCATATTTGATTCTTACGAGTTTTCGGGATGTTTTACTTTTGATGATATATATCAGTGGTATGGAACGCTATTATATATGTATATATATAATATATCATCAGAATGATCTATGCAAGTATTCTTATTCTTTACTTGATATTTCTGGATACGATGAGTTGACGTCCACCATGAGCTTGATATTTTCTGATTGTTTTATTCCGAACCGAGTGGGGGAGATATACGGTTTCGGACTTGCTACTTATCCGGACTGAATGAGGGAGTATACAGACGGATATATGGTGGACCCAGTCGAGACCGAGAGGCAGGAAAGCCGCATTAGAGACGGGGAGCCTAGCGAGGACACTCGATACCGAAGATAGATATGAGCACGGCAGATATCCGGGGGATACTGACCGGAGCTAAATTTGAGCATGGCGGATATCCAGGGGATACTGACCGGGGCCAAGGATATCGGGTGGCGATCATCTGTTAAGATAGTATCGACGATATCTGCATTTGTGTGTCGGTGATGGACACGAGAGATTTGAGGATTTGCGTGTCGGTGATGGACACAAGGGATTTCTGATTTCGGATGTCGATATTGGACATCTAAATGTTGATATGTTGCTATCTTATGAGGTATTCAATTATGTTATGAGTTATTGTAGCCGATCAGGACTGATCCGGAGGACAGTACCTGCACATCATTTTACGGGTCATTGCATATAAAAAGGATTTCAAAATCGAGCTATAGCCTCATTATTTTGACATGTCTGATATGACACTGGGATCTTTTAAATCGTAAACTTCTTATCACTCTTTACTAAAATAGCAAGACGTATATCTTAAATAAGATACCTATTATATTTCCTACTATTCCGTCTGCTTTTATGCCGTGACATATGTATTCCGCTGCTATTTTAAAGAAGAGGTTTTACCTATATATATTCGGCTACTTATGGGCATATACCTAGATACAGGTCATTTGCATATGATATATTCTATTTTGGGTTCATGTGATGGGTAGACTTGCATTTATGATACATATGCATATCATATATTATATTAGTACATGATATGATAGTACTATACTTATGACCTACGTATCGTTGTGCATTTCGATTTCTACCTTCTGATGTACCTTTATTCACTGAGTTGGTAACTCATCCCCATTGTGCCACTGTTTCTTGCAAGTTTTACCGCTCGGATTATCGGCGGATTGCGGCACACCCTTTTTCTCGGTGATTTCTTTGGCAGATGGGCTACTGTTGTTCATACCCACACTTGTATATTTATATATTCTTATATCTAGTAAAACTCTATCGACTTAGAACTTGCATATTATGGACTTAGAAGCGAGACTTAGAATTGTGTGTTTGTGGGCGTCGAACTCATTGGAGTCGACCTTTTCATATTGTTGATTCGTTTCACTTTTCCTTTCTTCGCCATTGTGTGTCGTATATTGTTTGCTTGGTTGCTCCGCCGTTTGGGCGTGAAAGTTAGCTCCCGTTGGGATGCTATTTTTATTGTTATGTTTGTATCGGGTTTTATTCAAAATTTACAAAGGAAGTGCTGTCGAAATTTCAAAACGTCATAGATCCTTTTCAAACATATTTAGTTAGACTTAAATGTTTATTTTAAACTGATTCCATCTGATGACTATTTTAAACCTCACCTCCAATATTTTTAAAAAAGAGTTTAGATTATGGGTTTCGGCTTACTTCGACCGTGTCGACGTCTTTAGATGTCACGTGATTTAAGTGCCGGTCACGTGTCACATTCGGGTCGTGACAGTAACTCATCCAATGAGCATCAATATACAATCATCGGTGTCAAACACCAATGGCTATAAGATCAGGCATCGTCCCGTACAAGGTCATGAAACGTATACACTAGTTTAAACTGAAGTACCGATAGCCAGTCTCGATACTCCTACGACTAGAGACTTTTAAGGATGTGCTTATTTTAGGGTGTTTTTTGTCACCCCATTGAGATGGGAATACGCGCGCGCTTGTCAGGCGTACTACAGATTCCCCCTGTCTAGGGTAGGCAGGGGTTTATTGATTGTGGGGATCCGAATCTCCGGCAGCCGCGGACTAAGCTGCTCGTTAATTACCCATCGCCTTTGGAGCGAAAGAACCTCTGATTGACGGATCAAACAGGTCATGTGAACTCAATGTGCAGTGTGCATATGTGTGTCTTGAGGGGTTTTGGATATATCGGGGTCTCTACGGAGTTTTACAAGGGTCCCACCACCCGGATAGAGGGCTGGGGGTCAAGGGGGTCAAGGGGGCTAGCAGCCCCCTTGCGGGATGAGAGGTGCGAGGTAGCGCCCCGTTAGAAATTTTTTCTAACGTGGACATTGTTGTGGAGTGTGTGTATATAAAAAAGGAAGAATAGCGTCCAAAGGACGCGTGGGTGTCAGCGCCTCACGTGCCTAGCATGCGGGCACAGGGCGCTTGGCATGCGGGCGCTGGGCGCCAGCGCCCACGTGCTTGGCGTGCGGGCGTTGGGCGTCAGCAGGAAAAAGGGACTTTGTCCCTGCACTGGGAGTTATGCTCCCGATTTGACTTCTGAAATTAATCTCCTAAAAAAATAATAATTTATGGAGTTGAATTCCAACTTAGACTCCTAGAAATCTTTAGAAATGATCAAGGGGCCCTTTTGTTTCTCTCCCCTTTGGTCCTGGATCTTCCCAAGATAGGATTTTTGGAGATGGGTCTCCTTCTTCCTTTCGGTTAGCCGGATCTTAGAGAAAAAGGGTGAGATTTAAAAATCTCCCATTTTTGAGATCTGATGGAAGATCTGAACTCCCCTTTGTGGGTTTTGTGGTGAAAAACTATTTAATTTTGGAAAAAGAAAAGTAAAACTCTTGATTTAATTGAAAAGTGGAAGATTGTTTAGAACCTTGAGAAAGGAAGAGGCACAAGAACCCTAGAATTTGAGAGAATAAATTCTTATCTTTTATTTCATTATCATGTTGCCTTTTATAGGCTTACAAATTTACATATAGCCCATTGGGTTTTACAAAATGGCATTTTGCCCATCTCATGCTTCATGTACTCATTTCTTTTGCACATGAGCTATGGGCTTTACAAAAATTTGGCTTTATGCCCATTTTTCTTACATTCATGGATGAAAAATTACATCAAAATTATTTATCACATGATTTCATTTTGGCATGGGAGAGGCCGGCCACGGGGCTCGACTTGGGCATGGGCCCACTTGATCTGGGCTTGGGCCCGCTTACTTGAGGTTGACTTTGACTTGGTCAACCGGGGTGTAATTTTCGACCCCAACAAATTGCTCCCCATCAATAAATGCACACCACATGTGGGTCGTGTGCATGAAATTGATGGATCATCTTTTGCGTGGGGTTGACTTGGTTTAGTTCCCGTTTCGACGACATGGAGGTCGACATTGCCCTTTTTACGACTTGGACGGTCGGTTCTGCCCTTTTTGCGATGTGGACGGTCGATTCTGCCATTTTTGTGACGTGGACGGTCGGTGCTGCCCTTTTAGCGATGTGGACGGTCGGTTTTGTCCTTTTTTCGACTTGGACGGTCGGTGTTGCCCTTTTAGCGACGTGGACGGTCGGTTCTGCCCTTTTTGCGACGTGAACGGTCGGTGTTGCTCTTTTTGCGACGTGGATGGTCGGTGCTTCCCTTTTTGCGACTTGAACGGTCGGTGCTACTCTTTTAGCGATTTAGACGGTCGGTTCTGCCCTTTTTGAGACATGGAGGGTCGGTGCTGCCCTTTTTGCGACATGCACGGTCGGTTCTGCCCTTTTTGCGACTTGGACGGTTGGCGCTGCCATTTTTGCGGCGTAGACGATTGATGACTTGCTCCGCTTCTTACGGTGTCGGGATTTGATTTGACTTGCTCCGCTTTCCGCGGTGTCGGGGTTGAAGTTGACTTGCTTCCGAGGTGGAGCTTGATTCCGCCGGAGGTCATTGGTTGTCTTACTGACTTGATATGTTTTAGGTTGACATCAGCATTGCTGCACTAGAATAATGTTAGGAGCAACTCATCATTTGCCCCGGGAGAACTCGGGATTTGGTTTTTGGGTCGGCATCAGTATTGCTGCACTGGAATAATACCAGGAGTAACTCATCATTTGCTGTAAGGGGATTTCTCTCGTTCCCAGTTTAACGACTTAGGGGTCATCTGTTCCCAGTTTAACGACTTAGGAGTCATCAGTTTCCAGTTTGAAGACTTAGGGGTCTATTGGATTGGAAGTTTGGAATTTCGGGATAGGGGTCGGTATCAGCGTTGCTAACACTGAAGGACAGGTACCAGGAGCAATTCATCATTTGCCTTTGCCTGTTGGGGAGCGATGGGTTAGGAGACAAGTTTAGGTCCCTAAGACTTTTCAATTTTATGAGCCGTAAGGATCCCATAAAAGTATTCTCCCTACGAGTCGAAAGGATCTCGTAAGTGTACTTTCTCCTTAGGAGTCGTCGGGACTCCCAAGTGTGTTTTTCCTTTGTGAGTCGTAAAGATCCCACGAAGGTGTTTTCTTACGAGTCGTGAGAATCCCGTAAGTTTTGTTCTCCTCATGCATCGTGAGGACACAGAGTGGGTCTTCCCAAATGGAGCATAATTCCGAGGGCGGAGACCGGCTGCGTGACTGGTGATTGCGTTGAGGTATGGATATGATGAGAATTATTTGAGCCCATAGATTGAATACGGTAGCCAGTTTGGGGACCAACCGTAGGGCTGGGAGAATTTGTTGGCGTCTGTATCCCTGCACTGGAATATGGTATCAGAAGCGACTCAACATTCACCGTTGGGACATTCAGAGATTTGAAATTTTGGTTGGCGTCTGCATCGCTGCACTGGAATATGGTACCAGAAGCGACTCATCATTCGCTGTTTTTTTACCACGATTGCTCTATCATTTCTGCTTTTCTTATCGCGAAGGTCGCGATTGCCCTATCGTTTCGGCTATTCATTCGCGGTTGCCCCATCATTTCGGCTGTTTATTTTCATTTTTATTTTACTCGCTGATTTTTATTGCGAGTTGCCCCATCATTTCGGCTGTTTATTTTCTTTTTTATTTTACTTGCTGATTTTTATTGCGAGTTTCCCCATCATTTCGACTGTTTATTTTCATTTTGATTTTACTCGCCGATTTTTATTGCGAGTTGCCCCATCATTTTGGCCTCTTTTTTATTTTATTTTATTGTATTTACCCACTTTTTTTACATCCCCAGTTTAGCGACTTAGAGGTCGATTGTTCCCAATTTAACAACGTGGTGGTCGGCTGTTGGAGCTTGGGCTCGATTCTGCAGAAACCACGGGCTCCTTGGGCTTAATTACATAAGCGAGCTCTTCATCATTTGGATCGAGCCGGTGTTGGATGGCAACAACCACGTCATTGTCATGGCTATAAGGCGTAGGAAGACTTGTTCCTCTGAGCTCCATCATGTAGATCGTATGGGTTGTGTACCTATCTATTGCTTCTTCATTGGCAATGTTGCTCGCTTGGCTCTTAGCTTGTTGTCTTGGTCCGCTCTTTTCAGATAATGGCAGATGTCTGAGAGAATCAGGTTTCCGAAGGACTTCGGTCTCCATTCGTATGAAATTGGCGGTCGCAACTTGACTATTTACTAACACGCCTTTAGACAGTTCTATCTCTCCTGCCTTGTATCGCTTTTCGACCCAATTTTTGAAGACGAAGCAGTCTTCAATAGCATGGCCTATCACTCTGTGATAGGGGCAATATTTGGGGTTGTCGGTCATATTCGCTTCTTGCGGTCTCTTTGATTCTGGCAGTTGTAGACCGTTTCTTAGGACGTCCTTAAATATCTTGTGGACTTTGTCCCTTCTAAAGGAATAGACCCTATCCAGCTTCTCGTTCAAAGGAGATTCTCCTCCCCTCCCAACACCGATTTTCGAGGTTGGTCGGCATAGGTTCACCTGATGTCCGCTTACGACATTCGGTGTATGTATCGGTGGGACTGGAGGCTGATCGCGGCCGTTTTTCGTGAAGGCGCTCCGCTCTTGGGCTGAAGGGGGTATCGGTTAGCTCCCTCCGGGTATCAATCCCTGGCTCATGAACCAAAATTTGATTCTGATGTAATTGCAATCGGACGACTTGAGTCGTGAGATCTGCCGCGAAGTTTGCCAGTTCGTCGATCTTAGACTGGACCTTAGCTAACTTCTCATCCCTGTCCTGAAGCTGCCTTTGAAGCCATCGAAATAATGCTTGTTCTATAGTTCCAGATATGACAACCGGGTCATCCTTATTGCCTGAGCTCAATTCCGCAGGAACCACGGGCTCCGTTGACTTATCGGCCTAAGCGGGATCTTCATCATTTAGACCGAGCCGATGCTGGGTAGCGTCAACCATATCATCACCATGGCTGTGAAGCATAGGAGGGTTCGTTTCTTCATGTCCGACCATGTAGACAGTGTGGACCACATATCCAGTCAACTCTTTATCTTTGGCGGCTGATTTTTCGGCCCATCGTCGCAGCCCTTAGTCTTTTGGAAAGGACAGGCGACTGAAGACGGTTGGACCGGCTAGGTCTTTAGGCGGCGCTGTCTGGATCGCAGCTTTCTTGACCCTCGCGGTCATGGCATTCTTCTGAACTAATTTCAAAGGTTCAAAAGAGTTAGTGAGATTTACAAACGTTTCAACTGTCGTTAGTGGGTAACCTCGTTCTTAGAACACTACGATGTTCAAATCAGCAGAAGCCCTAGCCTTTTTGTTGGCTCTGTATCTGAGCCTTTTCTGTCTTAGCTTCTCGATTTTGAGGACTTGACGGGCATCCGTCATCCAGGAAGCCATCGTGAGTCGATTGACGGGGAGCTCACAGAAGATACTCGATCGAGCGGTTGTCAAGGGCACCGTTGGAGCTTGCTCGAGACGTCTTATTGCTTTGTTGGTGTTGATGGCCTTGCCCCCAGCTGGAGCAACGGAGAGTTGTTGGGAAACGGATTTGTGCTTGGGCTGAAGCGTCTTTGCGACCATGACATTTGGCCTTTTCCCTTTTGAGGCCGGTTTGTCTGTTGACGGGATGAACAACGATGATATGGGATGCATCCAATTTGGGGTGCAGTCTAATTTGAGGTGTGCACGTCAATTTGGAAGTGCACCAAAGAGTTGTTGGTTGTCGGGATCCGTCACCTCTCTGAAGACGTTGAAGAATTACGACATATATCAGAGGTGTGGAGAGATGTACGCTTAAATCAAATCTCATATTTGAGGGAAAAGATGTGCTGTTGTAGACTTAAGAAATGTTAATCATGTTTGAGACTAAAATTATCTTAAGAGATATAAGATGAATATCATTTGGTATATCATCAATGGGAGACTACTAGTCAACTTTGAGACTAAGGTCAGTTTGGGAAAACATGAGCATAGAGGCTGGATCGATTTGGAGATCAAAGAAGTTTTGACCTCAGGAAAACTTAGCCAATTTGTGACTAGGTTTGGGTCTCCATATTTACCCCTGTAGTGCTAAGCACCGGTAAATGTAGTATTCACATGTATCCCGCGTGAAGCGTTGAACCAGTGTTAAACACTAAACTTTGAAGGCGCTCACGTGTGAATCACGTGAGGCGTACTAAAGTGGGCGATGTTCTTTGGGTTTTATTCCCTTTCACATATAAGTGCTAAGCACTTGGTTCTTGTGGCGCTCACGTGTGAACACGTGAGGCGTCCCAAATTTGGGTACTGCCTTTTGGGTCTTATCCCCTCCTTTTTATATAAGTGTTAAGCACTTGATTGGAAATCACATGCAAAACACGTGACTGCCCTAGGAGGCACTTCTTATTCTTTTAAGCGCTCACGTGGGAAACACATGCGGTCCTCGTTATAGTGTTTAAACGCTAATGAATTATCAGTCTTTCCTTCTGGGTGTTTGGAGATTTTGATCTCATGTTAATGACACTAGGATTTTGAGGATCTCATGTCTCTTGTTTTGTAAGAATTAAATTCTTTTTATATGGTTAAACCCTAAATTTCAAAGGAATTAAATTTCCATGTGTTTTGTAAGAATTAAATTCTTTGAACTCAATTCTTTCCTCTAGGTTTTGAATCAGCATGACAGAATCTCCCCGATGAGAATTAAATTCTCAACTTGTGGGGAGATCTGCTTTTGCAGATCTCAACCAGAGGAAGAACTAAGTTCTTGTATGAAGGGTTAAACCCTTAAAGAGGTAAATGAAAAGTGTTTTTCTTTTTACCTAATGTTTCAAGGAAGCAAGCTTTCTTTTGAGAATTAAATTCTCCTGTTCCTTCAAAATTCACTGTATATTCTTGTTTTTAAGCCTCTGGGGAGTTCTCTCTCTGCGTCTGTCTTTCCTCCTCTTCTTTTTTTTCTTTTTGAGACTTAAAATCTCGGATTCTTTATATAGTGGAAAGAAGCTTGTTTAATTCTGAGAAAATCTCTCATTGAGAGATCCCAATTGATTTAATTGGTCTCAGAATTGATTTGGGGAATTTTACCCACCGTTGGATCTTTGATTCAAGGACTTTTGTTTTACAGAAAATATTGGTCTTATTTTTAACAAGATTGGGAATATTCCCCCATATATATAATAAAATTCTATTGAGCGGTGAGATTTTAATCACTATTGGATTTTTAATCCAAGGATGCTTAGTTTAACAGAGTATAATCTTTCTCTGTTTAGAAAAGATATAGAAAATATTTTGGAATTTTGATTCATTAATTCTCTGTTTAACAGAAAATATTCTTTCCTATAGAATTTAATTCTATGTTTAATCACCGTTGGATCTTTGTTCATTAAGTAGGATTTAATTCTACGTAAGGAGGTGTCCTCACGTGTTTAGCATGTGAAGCTTTGTTTAGCCTATCTGTTATTTGATTGCAGCGCTTATATGCTTTGCATATAGGCGCTCACGTGTTTAATGCATGAAGCTTTGTTTAGCCTATCTGTAGTTTCATTGCAGCGCCTATATGCTTTGCATATAGGCGCTCACATGTTTAACACATGAGCCTTTGTTTAGCTTATCTGTAGTTTCATTGCAGCGCCTATATACTTTGCATATAGGCGCTCACGTGTTTAACACTTGAGATTTTGTTTAACCTATCTGTTGTTTGATTGCAGCGCCTATATGCTTTGCATATAAGCGCTCACGTGTTTAACACGTGAGGCTTTATTTAGCATATCCGTTGTTTGATTGCAGCGCCTATATACTTTGCATATAGGCGCTCACGTGTTTAACACGTGAGGCTTTGTTTAGTGGCTAGTTTCCCCCTTTCTTTCTCTCATCTTCTTCTTTTCTTTTTTTTTATAAGGAAACAAATGCCTCTACAGCGTTGCTCTCACGTGGCTTGCACGTGAGTGCAACGCTGTCCACTTTTACAGCCGTTGGATTGCCTAGAGGAACGTGGAGATGAACCGTTCTCATCATGTCTTATAAATATGAGGGCTTAGCTATTGAGATGGCCACTGTTCCTTCGTCTTCTTCCTTAGCCTTTCTCTTGAGAATTTAATTTTCCTTCCAAAGCTCAGTTCTTTACCTATTGAAATTTCAGAGTTACAGAGTTAAACCCGGTTAAAAAAAACTCTTTTGGGTAAAAATCTTGAACAACATTTATCTTTTAGGAACAAGAAACCCCTTTTCTCTAACAAAAATTTTATGGATTTTAAATCCACCGCAAGAGCTTTGCTCTCTTCTGGAACCGATCTTTTAGAGATCAAAAAGACAATCTTTTGTGTAGTAACCCCAATATTTTGGAAGATCGGGCATTTCTCCTCTGATCTTTGAGGATTTTTGGAATTTTAATTCCATCTTTTCGTTTCCCATCATGTGGGTTTCTGGAATTTAATTCCATTGCTTAAAAGGAATTTAATTCCTCAACAAAGAGCTTAGCTCTGAAAGATCAAGAAGGCCTTTTGGGAATTATATTCCCGGGTGTTCTCGAGTAGATTTTCATTATAGGGTTTTACCCTTATTTTCACAAATTTGAACTTGTTGGATACTCTAACAGAACTCATTTTTCTTTGAGGATACCCAGAGTTTGTTTAAAAGTGTTTATTTAATGAGAATCCTTTTTTATTCTCACAATGATTATCTTGTCTCATCATTGGTAAGCCGCCATATTGATTTTGTGGGGTTCATTAGTTTTGCAACCAATGGTCCCGTGAAACAAACATCATGTTTTTTTTAATTTTATTATATTTTTTTTATTACTATATATATATATATTTTTAAATGGGTTTTTTCTTTCCCCTCTTATTTCAGGAATGATGGCTTCACTTCTTGACTTCCCTTACACTCGCTCAGAAGCCACTTTTCCGCAATCGCCATCAGTTAAGAAAGTTACGGCGATGATTAGGGCGCATGACAAGGGAAATACGAGTCTTCTCTTATGAGGGGTGTGGTACGGTCATATCATCACGGGCCGCCGTAGATTTACTTGTGGAGTGCCAACAGAACCTATCCGCTCGATGTCATTGATAGAGCGTTCGCGCACGGTTTATATGGTGGAAGCGGTTAATTGGACCCCCACGGTCCGGCTTGAGCCGTCGACGACGGGGATACCTAATCAGCCTATGATGGCCATTGATATCTTGGGACGTCGGATATGTCAGGGCGAAACCCGACCCTGGGGGCAGGTGTATAAGGTAGGCGTTACCTCGCGCCATCCAGTGGGCTACCTTTCCTGGGCTCGATACATTCTCTCCGCCCAACACGCAGAACTGCAGAAAGTTGGATTGCATCAAGCAGTATACGCGTCATTATTCTATTATCACGCCCCTCACGTCTGGTGGGTTAAGGCGTTCTTGAACCAATGGAATCTTCTCATAAACACGTTCTTGCTAGAGGATCGCGAAGTCTCGATCTCATTGGAGGAGTTTCGCGAAATTTCAGGGTTGCCGATCAGGGGAGAGCATTACGAAGAGTTACTGCCTCCTGATGAGTATGTGTTTGCTACGATGCCCGCTATGCTTGATTGCCTGACGACTGAAAACGCCGTTCGTCACAAGCACCCAGGTCTAATCAAGGCCCTGTGTATCTTTGAAAAACTTTTCGTGACGTCGAAACCGTAAGGTGTCACTTTTGACGCTTTCATTATCTGCTTTCTCCGCGAGGATGTCTTATCCAAGAAGGCTCCAAAATTCATGAAAATTGAAGACCCTTTTTGATTCGGGCTGAAAAAACTGCCGGCCAAAGAGGAAGACCTGCCGCAGTTTTATATTCCAAACTCGTCGACCGTAGCTTTCGATGCGATCGCGGCCCCTGGCATGGACGAGGAAACTTTCTTTATCGGCTTTATCAGTCTCTAGCTCACCTGGTTTGCCATGCCGATGTATCGATGTTTCATGAGAGCCTCCGTCTTCCACCCTGCTCACCGCATATCTGAAGGGGCGCGATTAGCCGTTGGCGTTGTGGGATTATCGCATTTATATCACGGGTTAAGCGTTGCCGCTAATATTTCGAGCCCGGATGCGGATACCGTGAATTTCTCCCTCCACTACTTCACATCGTAGATCGAGATGTACGTGTTGGGAGCGTTCGCTGGGCATCGGCGGCAAGATTTTTATGATTTATATACCTTCCCGTAGATCATGAGGTTGGTTGATGCTTCCGCTCCCGATCCGATCCAGCTAGGGGCTCTCCGCGTATTGCTCAATCCATACTCGAATGAAAGCGGAATAATTTTTAGCGATCGAGTCCTCTCTGCTCCAGCAGGGCTTGTTCAGCAATTGTTTGATTTGTCAAAGAATGGGGTTCCGGCTTTAAAGCCTAAGGAGATTATGCATCTATACTCAATCAGGTCGGGTTATTTGGTGTTCCGCCAGAATGACACTGCTCTCTTCATGCGGTATAATCTGTATTGCTTCACCCAGCAGTTAGCTACAACCAGGGCGTTCCTCTCGAGGCATTTTTAGTTGAGCCTGCACTCTCCCTGGAGATTACTTGCGATGTCATTCACCATTTCATGCGGTTAAACACTGACTCCCTCTTCATGATCCCGGAGCCCGACTATCTTCCGAGGCATGTGGGGTCCTTCAAGGATTGGTATCGCCATCGGGTTGGCCCCGTCATTGAAGAGGAGAGACGGGTGCTTTTCGAGTATAGAGCTCCTGTTCCGGCTCAGGTCACCAGCGCCTCATTGCGGCCGCGGTCAGTGGTTCACCCTCCTATGAGGGATAGCGGTTCAGTGCTTATCCCTAAAGCCGCAGAAGTAGAATCAGCCCCTCGCACTGCTGGTATGCCGGTGCGTACTAGAGCCGAGGCGGAAGTTTCTGATAAAGCACTCGCGGTGGCGTTACCAAAGGGTGATACTTAAGGCGAAGTTGGGCAGCGCCGTGCCAAAGCACCAAAGGGGAGGAAGCGCTCCTCCACTAGCGTTAGCGCAGGCTCCAAAAGAAGAAAGAAATCGGTCGCCGGCATACTCGACACTTTACTTGAATCCGAGCCTTTTATTCAGGACGAGCCGATGTCTATGCAGGAGTCGGACGATGGTCTTCTCTTCCCTGGTTCGTCTACCGAGGAGGCCGCACAGTTGGCCGAGGCTTTAAGGCGCTCACGAGATGAGACTGAAAATGTGCACGTCCCGAAGAAAGCCTTCCCTTCCGTTGTATTCTATGACGTTGACCCATTATCACGTAGGATACCCATGGGTCCTCTGTTAATGGAAGAACGGGCTCGCAAACAGCCCATCTCGGTTGTTTCTGAAAATGAGCTTGCACTGAAGACGGGCAGTCATTTACTTGCGATTGAAACGCGGTGAGTGCATATGATCAGAAAAGAACGGTTCGAAAAAGCCATATTTCAGGCTTCTCGGCGTATTAGTATGCGTATTTTTCGTGTCTTTCATTTGGCGAGTAATTTGTATTGCTTTCACGTCTCTTTATTTTTGCAAAAACTTTGCAGGGACTTCTGCAGCGGAAGCGGGTTTGATCCCAGATCGAGCCATAGCTACAGATTCTACGAATATCTCCTATGACGCACCGGAGGGTGTAGAAAAGATTACTGAAGCTGCTACCCTTGCTGTGGAGCTCCCGGTGGTGGCTTCTGTTCCTTTAGCGTCTACTCCTCCGGCAGAGGTGGTCTTGCCGGCCATAAATCCCATGGATATCTTTAGTGACGCACCGGAGGGTGTAAAAGAGATTGCTGAAACTGTTATCCCCGTCTCGGGGCCTTTCGCGGCGGCTTTCTTCCCCTTATTAGAGACTACCATGCCGGCTATAGATTTCACAAATATCCTCAGTGACGCACCTGAGGGTGTAGAGAAGGTTGCCAAAGCTGCCATCCCTTCAGTTCAGGGCGGGCGAAGCATCGAAGGTAATCTTCTATACATATACATTTTATTTAACGATCCCTCCGTTATCTGAAATTTTCCTTTCCTCAGAATTACGAGAGCTGGCGGCTTCCATCATGGATCTTTCCCCGAGAAAAACCTTCCAGCGATTGCTTGTGTAAGTCCACGTTGCCCACCCCGGTGCTTGCGGGGAGGCGGAAAACGGAATAAAAATCGGATTTTTACTACTCTAGGCAACATGGACTAGACAAAGTCGGATCTTTGCTAAACAAAAACTAGCTAAAGCTAACTAGAAACTAGTTAAAGAGTAGAATGGTTATACCTAGGGCTTTATGTCCTTCTCTCCTTGTTCCTTGGAGTAGAAGAAAGGGATCACCTTTGTCGTCTTCTTGAGTCGAGGAAGGATCCACCCGAAAGCCTCAACCTTTGGCTTCAACTTCAAGTTAGAAGTAACTAGGGTGCTAGAAGTGCTAGTCCTATAACCCTAGATGAGAGCAAAGATTATCAAGAAAAGGTTTTTCTCAAGCTCAAGTGTTTCTCAACACATGAGAGGGAAGAGCTTGAGGGAGAGGAAGAACAAGAGAGAGAAAGTGAATGATAGAATAAGAGAAAATGTGAAGCATTCTCACATATATGTGTGAATTATTATAAATTGATAATTAGTAAGATAATTGTCATGGCTTAATCAAGACATGACCATTATCATTTCATTTTTAATGCAAATTGCAAGGATCAAAGAGCATCTTCCAAATGAAATGATGATGGTCAAAGTGTCAACCTAGGTCAACAAGTCAAGAAGGTCAAATGGTCAACAACCATAACCATGCACAATTATATTAAACTAATATCAATTAACCATAATACACACATAAGCACTAGGGTTAATAAAATGACAATGGTCATTAACCCTAATCAAAGTCCTCTCCCTCTGTCTCAAGCAACTGTGCATACGCACCCGTACTCGTGATCCGAGGAACACGAATACAATGAGATAAAACCAATCCCAAATCATATACCAGGATCCGGCTTAAACCAAAGCCCGCTAGTATAAGCTGTCCGGACAGCAAACGTGCACAAGTGCGCGGATGTGAACGAACCCTGTCGCAAAACCATGCGACCTCTACTCATTTTGCCTAAAGGCGAATAGCTCTCTGTGTGGGACTCTAAAGACTCGACACTACGCTGGCAGTGGGTTTAACCACAGACCGCAAGCGGCACTAGCTGTACGTAACGGTCCCCAGGTAGATGCCGATAAGAAGACTGACGAGGTAACCCCATCTGAACTCTTACTGAGCCTGTATGTGACAGTCTCCGTACAGTCCGGTCTGTTCGTCTGATACATCGCATGGCGGGCCTAGGGGGGCGGTGAACGTCAGTCCCCTAATAGCGGTACAAGTCGTGTCGGAGTGTAGCCCAGAACACCGTGAGATAACATTGGAAACCTACCAGTATATCTCGCTTGCCCTGGCCAGGGACTACTCGTGTAATGGCTCTCCTGGACACAGCGCGATGTCAACCCCCAATACCGGGAGAGACGAATCCTGTCTAACCGTCACTGCCTCCAAGTACTTTGGGACTGCACCCAAAAACTACCTGTTTGCACGACTCCTTTGAGCCGTGGTAGGGTAGTAATCAAAGTGCAGTGGGAACACACTCGAGGCGAAATGACAGTGTCAAGTCAGCGGACTAAGCTGTACTCATGTCACCTGGGAACTGATAACTGACGATAGGTATAATACCAACCAACAGTTCCCGACGAGTCCTGTCCAGTGTACTCGTAACCTAACGAGCACCCGCACACTATCTCAAGTACGACGTACTGACGGCTGTGGGACAGACCGTCTCCCACGCTGGGATGAGAAGCGCATACGCTAGTCTACTCCGGAGTATCGATGCCCTGTCTCGATAGTCCAACGACTAGGGACCTGTATAAGGATGTGCTTATGGATTACCCAGCCCCCACGAGTGTGAGCGCCATCACAACGCTGGTAATCAAGCAAATATCCTAAGGGCTCTACTAATATGTATATCAGCGATATGCTAAAAGAAACACATGCACATATTAAAGCAGAGACAAACCAAGTAGCATACTACCATTTCGAGCAAGATTGTATATACAACTGTGAATATCCCAAGCTTCCATCAAGTAATATACAAACTAGTATGATACAGTAATGGTCTCTAGGGCATATACACTGACAATCTCCCACTTGCACTAAGGCCATATACTGGCGTATCGAAGACCTATCATCTCGATCAGCCGCTCGAACTGAGTCTGGGGCAAGGCATTGGTGAATGGATCTGCAGTGTTATCTTCTGAAGCAACCCTCCGAACCTCGATCTCCTGGCGATCCACGATCTCCCTGATCAGGTGATACCGCCTCAAGATGTGTCTGGATTTCTGATGGGACCTGGGTTCCTTCGCTAAAGCTATAGCCCCGTTGTTGTCGCAATACAGAGGTATTGGGTCAACAATGGACGGAACCACCTGAAGTTCTTTCAAGAACTTCCTCATCCAGACAGCTTCTTTTGCGGCATCAGATGCAGCGATGTATTCCGCTTCCATAGTCGAGTCAGCAACGGTTTCCTGTTTGGAGCTCTTCCAACACACCGCCCCTCCATTGAGGGTAAAGACAAAACCCGACATGGACTTGGAATCATCCTTGTCACTCTGGAAGCTGGAGTCAGCAAAGGCCTCAATCTGGAGGTCTTTTCCGCCATACACCAAGAACATCTCCTTAGTCCTTCTCAGGTACTTGAGAATGTTCTTTACCGCTATCCAATGTTTCTCCCCAGGGTTTGACTGATACCTGCTTACTACACTCAGTGCATAAGCCACATCTGGTCTGGTACACAACATCGCATACATTATAGAGCCTACCGCAGAAGCGTAGGGTATAATAGACATGCAATCCCTCTCCAAATCAGTCTTAGGAGACATCTCTTTGGAGAGGGTGATCCCGTGACAAGCCTGTAGATTACCGCGCTTGGAATCTTCCATACTGAATCTCTTCAGTATGGTGTCGATGTACCTGGACTGTGAAAGTCCTAGTATCCTCTTGGATCTGTCACGGTAGATCCGGATACCCAGAATGTATGAGGCATCACCCAGGTCTTTCATGGAGAACCTGTGTGACAAGAACCCCTTGACAGATTGTAGCATAGGAATGTCATTTCCTATTAAGAGAATGTCATCCACGTATAAAACGAGGAATACTACAGTTCTCGCTACAAATCTACAATAGATGCATGGTTCATCTGGATTTTTGATAAAGCCAAATTCCTTGACCGTCTCATCAAAACAGATGTTCCAACTCCGCGATGCCTGCTTCAGTCCATAAATGGACTTAAGCAACTTGCATACCTTTCCGCTGCTCCAACTCTGAATGAAACCCTCTGGCTGTTCCATATAGACACACTCCTCTAAATGTCCATTTAGAAAAGCGGTCTTTACGTCCATCTGCCAAATTTCATAATCGTGGAAGACAGCAATGGTAAGAAGGATCCGAATGGATTTCAGCATAGCTACTGGAGAAAAGGTTTCGTTATAGTCCAAACCGGGTCGCTGACGAAAACCCTTTGCAACCAGTCTAGCTTTATAGGTCTCAACCTGTCCATCTACACCAATCTTCCTTTTGAAGATCCACTTGCATCCTACGGGTTTTACCTCATCTGGAGCAATGTCCAACGTCCATACTTTGTTGGTGTACATGGACTCCATTTCGGTCCGCATTGCATCCAGCCATTTTACCGAGTCGACGCTCTGAATGGCCTGCTGGAAGCTAGTAGGTTCATCACAATCTATGATGCAATCCTCTCTATCCCCGTCAATGAGAAAACCGTAGTATCTCTCGGACGGATGAGACTGCCTACTACTCCTGCGGAGTGGCGTGGGAATGTCCTGATCTTTCGAACCCTCTTGTTCTACTAAGCTTTCAGTAATAGCTCGTGGTTCTGGAATTTCTTCCAGTTCTATTGCGTTCCCACTTATTTCTTTTTCTATGAACTGGTGTTCTAGAAAATGGGCATGGCGAGAAACAAAAACCTTTTATTCCTCTTCGCAATAGAAGAAATATCCCTTGGAGTTCTTTGGATATCCCACAAACTTGCACTGTACTGAGCGTGCCTCGAGCTTGTCCGCATACTGCTTTTTTACAAAAGCTGGACATCCCCATGTCTTAATGTGATTAAGATAGGGTCTCTTCCCACACCACATCTGATATGGTGTAGTAGGCACAGTCTTAGTTGGAATTCAGTTCAAAAGGTATACAGCTGATTCTAGCGCATATCCCCAGAACGATCGCGGCAACTCAGCGTTACTCATCATGGACCGTACCATATCCAATAGGGTTCGGTTCCGTCTCTCCGATACACCGTTATGTTGCGGAGTGTATGGAGGAGTAAGCTGAGAGAGAATTCCATTCTCTTTTAAGTAACCCAGGAACTCGGCACTCAAGTATTCACCACCTCGATCAGATCTCAGTGCCTTGATACTTTTGCCTGTTTGTTTTTCTACTTCATTCTTATATTCCTGGAATTTTTTAAAAGCCTCGGATTTATGTTTCATTAAGAAGACATAACCGTACCTTGAAAAGTCATCCGTAAAAGTAATGAAGAATAACCGCTTCGTGCATGTGTAGACATTGGACCGCACACGTCGCTGTGTACGAGTCCCAAGAGCTCGCTCGCTCTTACTATGTGTCCAGTGAATGGAGTCTTTGTCATCTTTCCTTTGAGACAGGATTGACAAGTTGCATACGATTGATATTCGAAAGGATCTAAATATCCTTCTGCATGTAACTTAGTCAATCTTCTCTCATTGATGTGACCCAGTCTACAATGCCATAAGAAAGTTTTATTGATTTCTGGAGACTTTCTTTTGTGTGTATTCTGGACATTGAAAATCTGTGGTTGGTTTAATACGTATATACCGTTGTTCAATGTACCTGACCCAATCAAAACTTGATTAAGGTGAATGTTCACTACATTACTTACAAATGCAAATTCATAACCTTCTTTAGATAATAAAGATACAGAAATGATATTACAGGTTGCATTTGGTACATAATAACAACTACGCAAAACCAAAAAGTGTCCATCCGACAATCCCAGGTGATAGTCCCCCACGGCCTCAGCATCCATATTAGCACCGTTTGCAACTCTGAGGGTCATGTCACCTGCCTTCAAAACTCTACGCTTTCTCAACACCTGCAAAGAATTACAGATATGAGATCCTGATCCGGTATCCAATACCCAGGATGTAGAGTTTATTGATAGACGGTTTTCAATAACATACACACCTGAAGCTGAAACCGCAACTCGCTTCAAATCCTGTGTTCTGGCCTTCCAAGCCTTGCAATCCTGTTTCTAGTGACCACTTTTGTGACAGTAGAAGCATTCTTCCTTCCCCACCAGCTTTCCCGCTACCTTTGTTGCTTTTCCTTTTCCCTTCGTATCCACTTTACTGACACCGCCTCTTGGTTTGGCGGGGGCTTTCTTCTTCTTACCCTTGGCTTTCGCCCTGGATCTAGAAGAAGAAGATCCTCCTACAAAAAAAGTGGATGTCTCCCTACCTTTCTGTAGGGTGCCCTCTGCACTCCTCAGCATGTTGAGGAGCTCTGAAAGTTCAACTTCCTTTTCCTGTAAGTTGAAGTTCAGGATGAACTGGGCGTAAGTGGAAGGAAGGGACTGGAGAATCAAGTCCGTATAGAGCTCATTCTCCAACGTGGTCCCAAGTTCCGCGAGCTCCTCTATGTAGCCAATCATCTTAAGCACGTGTTCCGCTACCGATGATCCGACGGCCAACCTTGCCGAAAACAACTTCTTCGACACTTCGTATCTAGCGATACGAGACTGCTCTCCATACAGTTCTTTTGTATGAAGAAATATGGACTCTAGGTCCATATTCTCATGCCTCCTCTGATGTTCGTTGTCCATCGAGGCAAGTACGAGGCATTTGGCCTTCGCGCAATCTATTTCCCAGGTCTTATAGATTTCCCTATCTACGACACTGGTTTTGGGACCTGGGACAGGAGGAGCTTTGGTGGTAAGAAGATACCCTAGCTTGTCGTAAGTGATTGCCATCTTGACATTTCTGAGCCAATCTTTGTAGGTTGGCTCTGTCAGTATGTTTTTATCTAGTAATAACTTAAGTCCGGTCATGTTGAATGGTCGCTGCAATTAGGAGAGAGAAAAGAAACACTTTAGCATGATGCTCTTGCAAGTTTAGAGTGGTTTTTAGTTTGTCTAAACAGGATGGCTCCCACTGTCTCTCGAATCCCTTCTCAAACCGTAAAGAAAGGATTAGTCGGGATCAATCTCACCGTACAATACTTGCTTAACCGTTCAGCCAGGCCAGTGTCGGTACTTCGAGGGAGGTTTTCCAACGCTTTCGCGAAGTTCCTTAATTAAGTAACCTCTTTTCCCTGTGGGCGTAGCCCCGCTAACACCTTTCTAGACACCTACTAGGTTTATAGCATTGATCGTTAAGTGAGAGTTTTCCCGAGGAGTAGCATATACTCACAGTAGGATCGGGATCCAAATATCATCGCGTGATAAAACCGAAGGAATCCTACCAGAATCATCACTCCAAATGGTATGCAGCGCTAGCAAGTTTCAGTACTTATGAAACTCCCGATGTGGATTTTTGCCCCATGCTCTTATGACCTTGACTTTGGCCAAAATATCATAAGTCACATGACAAGTTCTACCCGTCATTCTCCTGGTTAATTTGGACCCACCCGTACCTACCCTTGACTTTAGCCAAAATGGCAGCACGACTGTCCCAAACCAACGCATCTATCTATGCTGCACATGAATACCCAATAGCTACCAATCACTATGTCTTGACTTTGGCCAAAATACATAGCTTGAATGCTTTTGACCATTCATGTGGAATGACGGAGGGCTACGAATGGTTTTGGCAAAACCGTGAACGTAGTGAACTTGATATAATCGATGGAACGAGATAGCCTTTAAAAAGAGTGGTTCAAGCTCCGCGTTTAAAAGTTTAGTTTTGAAAAGAACCGAGTGGTTTTCAAAGTGTTCCAATCGACTTTTACTTGGTTTATTTTCTTGCATTAGTTCTTTTAATGCGTCCCATCATTTAATCCTACCATTGCAGAAAACAACCAAAATATGACGTACGCTTATGCCATTCGCATTCGCCACGGGGCCCCGTCATCACCCGTTAGGTTACTTAACTAACGACAGAGCGGGGGCTGGGCTAGCGCGGCTGTAAAACATAAGCAACGCCTAAATAGTTACAATATATAAATATATAGCAATGATAGACATTACAGATCACAGATGAATACATTGGATATACTAGGAATCCGCGATCCGTTCGAGCCTGCAACGAAAAGCGGATTACACGGTCGCGGTGAATAGCCAAATACCCCACCCAAGACCCCTACGGGTGCGGCAAACTACCCGCCAAGTACCCGAAGCGAAGCAACCTCCCTCAACACCGTGAGTAGGCCACTCGGCACTTTGAGATACCCGGTAGTTTGTGCACCCCCTCCATGGGTCTATTCTAGGAGCAAAAACAGTAAAAAGAATTATACAATGACGGCTACAACCCCGACCCGGTTGTGCGGCCATACAAATAATAATACATCAATTTACATATTACAATGAATGAAAGAAAAAGAAACACTCATCTCACATCCACCCCGGCTATTCACCCGCGACAATCCAACGCATTCATATACACATACCATCATCAAACACAGATCACAGATATGTATAACCCCCACTAATCGACTTATAGCGATTAGCCGACGTTCAATACATATATACATCACAGATATAACCCTTTAGTCAAAGTGTAGTGAAGTTCGATCAAGAAATACGGATTTATAGGCCCCCAAAAACAAATTTCTTTTCTGGAAAACCTGGGCACAAATAAACCATCTTAAAAATCCCAAAACCATGCCAGAAGAACACTGCACCAAACTCGACCCAGAACCGAGCCAAAACGGCCGCGGTTGCGCGGCAATAGCTTGCTATTGCCGCGGAACCGCGGCGCTTTGAACGAATCTCTGGATCGTTTTTGGTGGCTTTCTTCACAAAACCCTGAGATGATTTTTGACATACGATTTATTTTATTTTGAACAGAAAAAATTTTAACAGAAACTTGGGTTTTTGTAAACTCGGTTTTGCGATTTTTTCCGATTGAACTTCCATACACTTTACTACCTAGCTAGTTTATGTTTAGTTAGGCTCTGATACCACTGTAAGTCCACGTTGCCCACCCCGGTGCTTGCGGGGAGGCGGAAAACGGAATAAAAATCGGATTTTTACTACTCTAGGCAACATGGACTAGACAAAGTCGGATCTTTGCTAAACAAAAACCAGCTAAAGCTAACTAGAAACTAGTTAAAGAGTAGAATAGTTATACCTAAGGCTTTATGTCCTTCTCTTCTTGCTCCTTGGAGTGGTAGAAAGGGATCACCTTTGTCGTCTTCTTGAGTCGAGGAAGGATCCACCCGAAAGCCTCAACTTTTGGCTTCAACTTCAAGCTAGAAGTAACTAGGGTGCTAGAAGTGCTAGTCCTATAACCCTAGATGAGAGTAAAGATTATCAAGAAAAGGTTTTTCTCAAGCTCAAGTGTTTCTCAACACATGAGAGGGAAGAGCTTGAGGGAGAGGAAGAACAAGAGAGAGAAAGTGAATGATAGAATGAGAGAAAATGTGAAGCATTCTCACATATATGTGTGAATTATTATAAATTGATAATTAGTAAGATAATTGTCATGGCTTAATCAAGACATGACCATTATCATTTCATTTTTAATGCAAATTGCAAGGATCAAAGAGCATCTTCCAAATGAAATGATGATGGTCAAAGTGTCAACCTAGGTCAACAAGTCAAGAAGGTCAAATGGTCAACAACCATAACCATGCACAATTATATTAAACTAATATCAATTAACCATAATACACACATAAGCACTAGGGTTAATAAAATGACAATGGTCATTAACCCTAATCAAAGTCCTCTCCCTCTGTCTCAAGCAACTGTGCATACGCACCCGTACTCGTGATCCGAGGAACACGAATACAATGAGATAAAACCAATCCCAAATCATATACCAGGATCCGGCTTAAACCAAAGCCCGCTAGTATAAGCTGTCCGGACAGCAAACGTGCACAAGTGCGCGGATGTGAACGAACCCTGTCGCAAAACCATACGACCTCTACTCATTTTGCCTAAAGGCGAATAGCTCTCTGTGTGGGACTCTAAAGACTCGACACTACGCTGGCAGTGGGTTTAACCACAGACCGCAAGCGGCACTAGCTGTACGTAACGGTCCCCAGGTAGATGCCGATAAGAAGACTGACGAGGTAACCCCATCTGAACTCCTACTAAGCCTGTATGTGACAGTCTCCGTACAGTCCGCTCTGTTCGTCTGATACATCGCATGACGGGCCTAGAGGGCGGTGAACGTCAGTCCCCTAATAGCGGTACAAGTCGTGTCGGAGTGTAGCCCAGAACTCCCTGAGATAACACTGGAAACCTACCAGTATATCTCGCTTGCCCTGGCCAGGGACTACTCGTGTAATGGCTCTCCTGGACACAGCGCGATGTCAACCCCCAATACCGGGAGAGACGAATCCTGTCTAACCGTCATTGCCTCCAAGTGCTTCGGGACTGCACCCAAAAACTACCTGTTTGCACGACTCCTTTGAGCCGTGGTAGGGTAGTAATCAAAGTGCAGTGGGAACACACTCGAGGCGAAGTGACAGTGTCAAGTTAGCGGACTAAGCTGTACTCATGTCACCTGGGAACTGATAATTGACGATAGGTATAATACCAACCAACAGTTCCCGACGAGTCCTGTCCAGTGTACTCGTAACCTAACGAGCATCCGCATACTATCTCAAGTACGACGTACTGACGGCTGTGGGACAGACCGTCTCCCACGCTGGGATGAGAAGCGCATACGCTAGTCTAGTCCGGAGTATCGATGCCCTGTCTCGATAGTCCAACGACTAGGGACCTGTATAAGGATGTGCTTATGGATTACCCAGCCCCCACGAGTGTGAGCGCCATCACAACGCTGGTAATCAAGCAAAGATCCTAAGGGCTCTACTAATATGTATATCAGCGATATGCTAAAAGAAACACATGCACATATTAAAGCAGAGACAAACCAAGTAGCATACTACCATTTCGAGCAAGATTGTATATACATCTGTGAATATCCCAAGCTTCCATTAAGTAATATACAAACTAGTATGATACAGTAATGGCCTCTAGGGCATATACACTAACAGCTTGACATGGCGGCCCCACAAGCGATACCTCTACAGAGCATAGTACTCTCTTCTGGCCAAGGTCGGTATTCTTTTGCCCTTTTTGTTTTATATTTTTATCATGATGCTGATATGCCCTTTATTTTAAACCACAGTTCTGAAAGCCGACGGCGAAGTCGAGATTTTTGATGGACCTGGGATCTCTCAATCCCGCCGTGCATGACTGTGGGTAAGTGACGTTTTATTTTTAGCTTCGTTTTGCTTACTCTATATTTGAAAATACAACTGACCGCACATATATCTTCACAGCTTTACCAGCCCTGACCCCATTAAAGTCTCGAATCCCTATGCCACCAGGTCCTTACGCCCGACGCGTATCTGAGAGGATGGCAAAACAGAGCGTTTATTCCCTGGTGGCTCTCATCGAAGATGTTCGTATTGGTACTTCTGTCGCGGCCGAAGAATTCGCTGCTGAAGCCAACGCTTCCTTATCTGTTCTTGCCACTTATCATGACGAGGCATTGATGTGCACCTGGGTTGAGTATTGCCGCAGAGTGGAGGCCTGTCTATATAGGATTGAATGCATACGCCTTCCCTCCAACCTCTTGTCTGGAAAAGCGAGCCTGCGTGGATGGCTCGAACGATGTGCGGCTATTCTCCAGTCATGCGAGAAAAGGCTCAACCGGAAGTTTTCGGCGAGGGAGTTGGCTTCAAAGTCTTTAGGGGAACTTCAAGCCCAACTCACCGTCAAGACCACTCGTGCATATAAAATTTGGCGGGTGCTTCAAGAGGCCATCACAGAAGTGGTTGCTCTCGATAAAACCGTTATTTTTACACGTGAGATGGTTGAAGCCCACAAAGTTGCCGAGAAAGAGCTTGAAAGTCGATTCGCTTCATACCAGAATCAACAGGGAGGGACTCGTCTTGCGGTACTCATAGAGTTCGAAGCAGAAGTCCAACGAAAAAACGACGAACTTGCTGGCTTATTGAACCATCCGCCGGCTTAGACAATTTTGTCGCTGTATATTCTCCCTTTTTTTGACTAGCATTCATTTTGATTCATAAATAAGAGTGTCTTGTATTCATTTTGATTCATGAATAAAAGACATTTCATTTCATACTAGCGCTTCTCTTTTTTTCGATATCTTGTCATAGCGTAAAGTAGTTTATATACTCATTTCGGAGTTTGTAGTTTATTCACTCATTTCGGAGTCTCTAGTTTATGAACTCATTTCGGAATTTGTAGTTTATTCACTCATTCTGGAGTCTCTAGTTTATAGACTCATTTCGGAGTTTATAGTTTATTCACTCATTCCGGAGTCTTTAGTTTATGGACTCATTTCGGAGTTTATTCAGTTTACCTCCCTTGCGTTTATAGGCAAACTTTTCCTAACGTTATAGATAACCCCTGCTCTATGCGACAGAGGTTCGTTAGGTTTTGTGGTACTAAGGTTTTAGTCCGTGGTACCGTCGCGTTAGCTGATGCATTCCCCAATATGCAGACTTTATGCTACTGTTCGAGTAGCCCCGCGACTGTCGTGTCTCTGATCCCTTCGGGGGCTGGACAAGATGTCTTCAAGTAATCTTCTTAGGCAGTTTGACCGTCGGAAGAGCAAGCGTTCGGAATTTTTCCATGTCGTTTTTTACTTGAGGTTAGGCTCGGTTCGGGAGCCCCGATGAGTCATAACCACTCCGCACTGGTGTGGGCTGATCTCCGATAGTCTTTCGAGTTTTATTTGAGTTGTCGTCAAAGACCCTGAAGCTAGGAATTTTGCCTTCGCTTCCTTTTTTATGTGGCTATTTTGGAGCCTTTGTTGACATTGCATCTGCTGTAACGAGAAGAATGTAGAGGTTGTCTCTAGGTTGTATATGAACCGCGAGACTTAGAGCTAGGATTTTCCCGTCACTCCTTTTTTATTTGGCTATTTGGAGCCTTTGTTGACATTACATCTGTTGTAACGAAAAGAATGTTGAGATTGTCTCTAAGTTGCATGTGAACCGTCGAGACTTGGAGATGGGATTTTTCCGCCACTCCGCTTTGTTTCGGCTATTTGGAGCCTTTGTTGACGTTGCGTCTGCATTCTGTTGGAATGAAAAGGTACGCCGGGTTGTCTCTAGGTTGTATATAAACCGTCAAGACTTGGAGCTGGGAATTCGCCATGGCTTCGCTTTGTTTCGGCTATTTGGAGCCTTTGTTGACGTTGTGTCTACATCCTGCTCGAATGAGAAGGTACGCCGGGGTTGTCTCTAGGTTGTATATGAACCGTTAAGACTTGGAGCTAGGAATTCGCCATGGCTCCGCATTGTTTCGACTCTTGGGCCTTTTGTTGACGTTGCGTCTACATCCTGCTGGAATGAGAAGGTACGTCAAACTGATCTCTAAACTGTGGATGTTGCCGTCGAGATCTGGCTCTCCCTTTGACGGAGCCTGATGAGAAAATATGGTTCCTTTTTTCATTTGTACCCATGGATTGTATACAGGGGTTGGTGTCGACTCACCTGCAGGGCAAAAAAGTTTCATTTTGATATGTTTTTTGTTTCCGCGATGTTCTATCTTTCCAGCTTTTATATGGCGAAAGTCGCGATTGCCCAATCATTTTGGCTATTTTTCGCGGTGCCCAATCATTTCGACTATATATTGTTTTATATTTTACTCGCTGTTTTTTTATTGCGAGTTACCCAATCATTTCGGTTGTTTCATATGCATATATTTTTTTGCTCGCTGATTTTTTTATTGCGAGTTGCCACATCATTTCGGCTATTCTATATGCATGTACTTTTGTTGCGAGTCGGGAACTTGGATCCTGACACCAATTCCGGCATCAGCATTGCTACGACTGGAATATTGCCAGAAGCAAATCATCATCTGCCTTGAGAGGACTTGGAATTCGATACCGATTTAGGCATCAGTATCGCTACAACTGGGATATTTCCAGGAGCAAATCATCATTTGCCTTTGTCGATTTGAACAAAAGTGGCTTAGCAAACAGGGTTGGGATCCTGTCGACTAAGGCTTTTCGACTTTATGAGCTGTAAGGGCCTCATAAAGTTGTTTCTCCCTACGAGTCGTGAGGATCTCGTAGGCGTATTTTCTCCTTAGGAATCATGGGAATTCCTAAGTGTGTGTTCTCTTATAAGTCGTAAAGATTTTACAAGAGTGTTTTCTCCTTATAAGTCGAGAGGACTTACAAGTATCGTTCACCATATGAGAACATTCATCGTCATTGGTGGAACTTGGTGGGGGAAATCATTTATTTGTGCCCGTGGATTGTATACAAGGGCCATTATTGGACCACCTGTAGGGCAATTTGGGGGATATGATGGCTTAAGAACAGGTTCAGGTCCCTGTAGCTTAAGGCTTTGAATCTTATGAGCCGTGAGGGTCTCATAGAGGGAGTTCTCCTTACGAGTCGAGAGGATCTCGTAAGTGAAAATTTTACGACATTGTGCCCTTTCCGGTTTTCACAAGCTCGCCGGTAGCCCTGCTGTTTTTACTCACGGCGCCCTTTCGGGTTTTCCATCCGTGCCCATTTTGCTCGTGGACATACCGTTTTTTAACCGAGATTGCGCCCTTTCAGGTTTTCATAAGTTCGCCGATAGCTCTGCTGATTTTACTCACGGCGTCCTTTCGGGTTTTTATCCATGCCCATTTTGCTTGTGGACATACCGTTTTTTTAACCGAGATTGCGCCCTTTCGGGTTTTCACAAGCTCGCCGATAACTCCGTTGTTTTTACTCACGGCGCTCTTTCGGGTTTTCATCCGTGCACATTTTGCTTGTGGACATACCTTTTTTTTACCCATCGGTTTGCCAATGGGACTTGGGTTGCAGTGTTCGCCGTTTGAGTTTTGATTGCAACACAGATCTCAAGGATGGATATTGTCATATTTGGAGCGATGCGCCATGTTTGAGGCGGCGCACTAGTTTTAGGACATCCCGGTCCATTGTTAGTTTAGGGACATCTCGGTCCGTTATTAGTTTAGAGACATCTCGGTCTATTGCCAGTTTAAGGACGTGGTGGTCCATTATCACCATTTTTGAGGTGAGGCTTTTAGCTTAAGGACATTACGGTCCGTTGTCGCCATGTTTGAGGCGAAGTTTTTCCAAATACCACTTAGAGTTTTGACTCAAGAAGATTGCGAGTGGACACGAGCATCGTCATCTATCATTGACCTAAGTCGTGACTCGTCAAGTGTGGTATTTCTTGAGAAATCGACCGTTTATGGGCCGGAAAGGTATTTTGCCATGCATATCCATGAGCAAATAGACCCCATATTGGTAGCCCTTGTCTATGATGTACGGGCCTTCATAGTTTGGCTCGAATTTCCTCCGTTTTGCACGATTGGAGATCATAGGTCTTTTGACGACTAACACGAGTTCGCCTTGGCGGAATGCTGTCGGTCTAGTCAGTTTTTCGTATGAGCGCGTCATTCTTGCCTTGTAAGCTTCTAGGCTTTGCTGCGCCATGAGGCGAGTTTCATCGAGGGTGTCAAGCTCCTCAAGCCGGAGATGGGCATTTGTTAGTTATATGTATGCCCTAGAGGCCATTACTATACATAGGATGTATATTGTAGTGGATGCTGGGACATATATAGGGAGGACTTTCTTGCTCGACATGATAGTATGCTATCTGGTTGCTCTTTATCTTAACGTGTACACTGATTGTCTCTCTGTTGCATGTTGGTAAAGCGCTTAGGATGTGTACTTGACTACCTGGACTATGATGCGGATCATACTAGTGGGGACATGGTAGTCCATAAGTACATCCTTCAAGGTCCCTAGTCGTGGGTGTATCGAGACGGGGCATCGATATACCAGAGTAGACTAGCGTATACCTTCTCGACCCATACAGATGGGCGATGGATGATCCCATATCCATTGGTGTTTGACATCAGAGATGATATACGGGTGCTCAGTGGAGACTGGGTACACTGGACGGACTCGCCGAGAACTCCCAGATGGTATTATACCTTACGTCAGATGGCAGTTCTCTCGTGACACCGGTACAGGTTAGTCTGTAGACCCGAGATCGTCATAGAGTCTTGTGTGATTCCCACTGTGCTTTGATTTCCACCTTATCACGTCCAAGAGGGCGTGCAAAACGGTGGTTTTTGGGTACAGTCCCGATTCACATGGAGGCAATAAGCGATAGGAGGGGATTCGTCTCTCCCGGTATAGGGAGTTGATGTTGCACTGTGTTCGATTGGCTATAACCGGAAATCCCTGGCCAGGGTTGCTGAGATTTACTGGTAAGTGTTACCAGTAGTTTCTCGAACTGTTATAGACCTCATATCGACACGACTTATCGAGCTACTGGGTCTGACGTTTACCACCCCTAGGCGAGATATGCGACATATCAGACGATCAGACTGGACTGTACGGTAAGTGTTACTGGTTGGAATCACAGAAGTGTGAGCGGGCTTGCTCGTTGATCTTCTGATCGCTCAATACCCGGGTGGCCGTTACGTTTAGCAGACCGCTTGCGGCTTGTGGGTGCTTGATATAATCATCACCCGCTGCCGGCGTATTGACGAGTCTTTAGAGTCCTATACAGAGATTTCCTGGCTCAAGCGAAACGAAATAGAAGCGCATATGAGATATGTGCGGGACCGAGAATAATACCAGTATGTGATACTGAATTCTATTCTCGCGATTTGTATCATTGGACGGTTATATATGATATAGCCGAGTTACCGGATCAAGTGTTGATTCGATACATTGATACACTTGATATTAGTCGGTTATATGCGATATGACCGGATCATTAAATCATGTGTTGATTTAATGATTTGATGTATAATTATATATTTGATATATTACTTTACATTAACTAGTATTTGTTCACTTAAGATGGATTTTCTCACTTGATGTGCACAAGTAGTATATGTGATATATTTTTGTGCACTAGATTGTATCATGTTTGATGATACATGCAAACTTGGGTGTGTGTATGCTTTGAACCTTGTTTAGGTAAATGGTTAGGGTTTTTATTTATTTATTCATTTATTTATTTATTCATTTTAGCAAGAAATAAAATGGTGGCTAACTTTGGATTTTCTTTGAAGCTTCATGAAGCTTTGAAAAGTTCAACCATTTTGTTTCTTTTGCTTAACCTAACCATTTGCCTAAACCCTAGTTTATTCTCTACATGAGTTTAACTCACCCATGGTTGCAATATGATAGATATCACTTGAATTTTCTTTTTGTGATAATTCTTTTCCATTTTCTTTTCTTCTTCATCTTCTTCATGAAGAAAAAGAAAACCTTTCTTGAAAATTCCAAGTGATGAAATCCAAGTGAGAAATCCAAATCCAAAGTGAACCCACTTCCTATTTCTTCATCCTCTACCACTTGCCATATTGTATAGGGTGTTATCTTCACAAGTTTCATGACCAAGTGAAGATGGAACTTGAGTTAGAGTTGTCTCGACGTAGATCATCTTCGGCATCGAAGTCAACGACCTAGCCCGCTCATTTCTCCGACGAAACCACCGCTAGAGTCCGGGATCCCGGTGATCGCAGCGAAGGGACATCGTCATGGAGCTTTGGAGGTGGAGGACCGAATCTACAAAGGTTGTATTTCCATTCACTTATTAGTAAAGCAGTTTACTAGCTTGTAGTTTCGCCTAATTTCTAGTTAACGATCTAGTATAGGGTTCTTTGGCACATGGAAAAATTTGATTTTGGCATGGTTGATGCCTTGTGGAACCTCATGGGTGTGCCTAGGAACCCTACATTGGTATCAGAGCCTAGCTAGAGCCTTAGACGATGTGTAGACGATGTTAGAAGTCCGATCGAAACACAAAACCCTAATTCATACCCCTCTCTGTCCAATTTTTGAAAATGTGGATTTTTCCTGGTTAAAAATATGCAGAAAAATAAGCAGGGTTTTATATAAATTACTGTGCAAAACGTGGTCTTAACTCCATCAAAGTGCCGCGGAACCGCGGTCGTACCCCACGTGGTGCGGCGGTTCCGCGGCCATACTGTCGCTTTGTTGACCAAATTTTGCACAGTAATGTTTCTATTTGACTCCTGTGTTTTCTGGGTAATTTTAATCTTTACTCAAGAGTTGAGTTTTCTGGGTTGTTTTGGGAACTCGATATTTCGATCAGATATTTTAACTTCGTCTGTGTTTTTTCGGATAATTTTTGAATATGTTAAAAAGTTCGACCGGATATAAATACCCAATTTTTCCTCTGCCGGAAAATTTCCAAGTGTTGGATTTTTCCGTGGTTTAAGAACGTTCTAACTAGTGCAAGTAACGCGATGGTCCCTCTAGAAGACAACAAATCTTAACTCGATTATGTGACCGTCTTGAACTGCTTTTTGAACCTTAGGGTTTGGGGCAGTACGGCGTGCCACATGTGAGGCGTTGGCTTGACCCTTCTACGGCTGGACCGTTGGTACTGTGGCATGAAGTGGATGTTTTTAAACTTATTTCATGTGTTGAGCTGTTTCGGGAAAACGTGGGTGTTTGATTGTTCGATCGGAAAGTTTAACATTTTCTATTTATCTGAAATGTGATACAATATTTGGAATCCACAAGTAGTTATGATATAACTGAATGAATGTTATAAACATAGCACTTTAGTCTCACTTGATCGGTTGCCACGGAATTTTGATGTGATCAAAAGTCCGTCGCAATCACGTAGCGTACGCGGATATTCGCCGATAAACTTAATAGACAGCTACACCCCTTAGCCCCGACCAAGTGACTGTAGGAGAACCCCGTCGCCGAAAGCATCCGTTCGGGTGCTCGCGGTAGCGGTGTTCCGCCTTGGTGCACTTCATCGACGGTATCGGGGGTGCGGCCGCCTACTAAAGTTTCCGATGAGCATTCGATCAGAATGTCGGGAATCCTGTTGAATTGCTCAACTTGATATTGAAAAGTGTTTTCGATAATGAGACTAAAATGCGGGGTTTATAATTGTTAGGCATGCGATATCTAAGTAATTCATTTGGTTAGGCATGCGATGTCTAAGTAGGTTGCGGATAGTTTTACACTTTCTTTTCTGCGACCGTAAGTGTAATATGTGATATCGCCGGTTTCGTTGCTATATGTCAACGACAATTCGGATGGGCATATTTACTTATGTTGATGACATGTGATGTTATGTGTTGCTGGATATGTTATATTTGATCGTCGTGTTTGAATAGCCGGGTTTTTTTTATGTGAGATGAGTGTTTTTCATTTTCATTCATGTAAAAAAACTTGTATGTAATATTCTTTTATTGGGGCACTTCCAGGTTGCGGAAGATGTCACCCATTGTATATTATTTACTTTTCCGCACTAGGATAGACCCAAGGAGGGGAGCACAAGTAACCGGGTTCTAGAGTCCAGTGGGAGACCAACTCGAGGAGTCGAGTCCGGGTCTCCTAACTCTAGAATTGGTAGGGTTGCTTGCCGCTCTCGTAGAGGTCTAGGGGTGTGGGTTTGGCTATTCATCAAGACCGTGGAATCCGTGTTTTATACTGGCTCGTATTGAAAACACGGACGTCCTAGTATATCCAATATTTCATATATGTATCTTCTGCTGCGATATCTGTGATGTGATCATTTGATATGTTGTGATAGATACTGTATATAGTATATATGATATATTATATAGACGTTACTTATGTTTTACACCCGCACTAGCCCTGTCCCGCTCTGCCGTTAGTTACCTAACCTAACGGTGCACGAGGGGACATCGAGGCGAATGCGGATGGCATAAGTGTACGTCGTATTTATCTGTGATGTTTAGGTGATTTAAATGATGCAACTTCATTAATATGATTAATGAAAGAAAAGAAACCTAAGATATTGTGAAATCGAATTTTCAAAAACAGGTAGCTACAGTTCTTGCTTTGCATCGCGGTGTTCCTTGTAGAACATCCTGCACCTTATTCGATAAGGAAAGGGCCGAGATCCCTTCACCGGGAGTGACCCCTTTAGCAATAACTGGCAGATGCTACAACCCTCGGTTTGTCTTTTGATTGTTTCTATAGTTTTTGCTTTGCACGGCGGTATATATGATATATCATGCACCTTATTCGATAAGGAAAGGGCCGACGATCCCTTCACCGGGAGTGACCCCTTTAACAAAACTAGAAAAGCCTAAAAAACACTCCATTTTAAAATCATTTGATTCTACAATGATATCAAGTTCATTACGCAATAGGTTTTCAGAAAAACCTGTCGTAGCCCTCCGTCATTTCAGATAAGTTGTATATAGTATTCGTGCTACATTTGTTGGCTTTCGTCAAGGTGCAGTGTGCGGTAGCTATATGCTGCTTATCTGCTGCATGCGATACGATTGGATTAGGGTAGTCGTGCGGTTTTGTTGGCTTTCGTCAAGGGTCGTGCGGGTGGGTTTAATTCAATCAAGAAATGTACGAGTTGAACTTGACTAGCGGGCTATGGTTTGTTGGCTTTCGTCAAGGTCATAGCACGTTAGGGGCAAAATTATCGGGAATTTCAAGTGTTGAAATTTGCAATGAGATTGCATACCTTCTATGAGATAGTTGGATCCCGATACCCACTGCGAGTAATTGTTACTCCTGGGAGAGTTTTGCACATTACAATTAGCCGATCAAGTAGGTGTCTAGAAAGGTGTCAACGGGGTTACGCCTCTGGGAAAACGAGATTTACTTTAATTAGGTCCGTGTGAAAGCACGGGGAACCTCCCTCAAAGTACCGACACTGGCCTGGCTGAAAGATTGGCGAACTTGTAGCGTGTAATTAATCCCGGCTAGTCTTTCCTTTTAGGGTTTGAAGGAAGATTTGATAAAAACAGTGGGAGCCATCCTGATTAGATAAAATAATAACCAATCTGATCTTGCAAGAGCATACGCCGAGTGTTTTCTTCTCTCTCTCTCCAGGTAGCGACCTTGTCACGCCTTAATCAATATAATAATACGGATGTATTGACCGAACCCGCTTGTTATACTGAGCTGGGAAACGTTGGTCCCGCTCCAACTTATAAATGTTATAAGACAGAGCAAGAAATTGGGGAATACCAGATTTCCCATGCCGCCCAAACGAATGCATGATGATGCATTTTCTTCGGGTGTGTTCATTACAAAGAACTGTTTCTCAGTATCCTCTGCGTCCTGGGTATTTGATACCGGATCAGGATCCCAGATATGTAATTTGTTACATAGGGCTACAGAAAGGTAGAGAACTGAGAACGGGTGATAAGTTTCATGAGACAGAAAATGGTGCAAGTGTTGCAGCCAAGTCTGTTGGTCACTGTCACCCTGTATTTCTAAATACATTGATTCTGAACAAATGCTATTAGATACCGAACCTGATATACAAAATCATATCAGTCTCTTTATTAGTAAAGAAATGATAAAATTTTGTATTGTTGGATAATGTTTTGAACGTTTCCTATATCAAAAGTTGATCGGTTCAGGCACGTTATCTAAAAGTATTGATATTCTAAATCAAACTACAGTTCTTAGTATACAGAACACACACAAGAGGAAGAGTTCAGAATTGAACGATTCCTTCTTGAGGTATTGTAGACTAGGTCAGATCAATGTGACCCAACTAGCTAAAGTTACATTTAGATGCATATTTAAATTAGTTTGAATTTACATCTTATGAAACTTGTCAGTCATGTCACAAAGATAAGATGACCATAGCTCTGTTTACTGAAAACAGAGAAAGAGTTAGTGAACCCTTGGGATGATACATGTTGATGCAGGTCCCCTGTCTACACATGCCAAGACCGGTTCTTTGTATTTCATTACATTCTCTGATAATCTCTCAAGATTCAGACATATGTTCCTGTTGAAACACAAGTCCGAACCTTTTGAGATATTCACAGAATATAAGTTAGAAGTAGAGAACCAAAATAGGTATAAGTATTATGTCTTTTGATGTGATCAAGAAAGAGAATACTTGAGCACGGAATTCTTGGACTTTTTTAAAGGAGAATGAGATTCTCTCTCAGCATTACTTCTCCGTATACACCATAGCACGATAGTATATCGGGGCGGAGCAATCACACCCTACATGATAAGGTGTGCTCTATAATGAGTACTACTGAGTTACCTATTTTCTTTTGGGAGTAATGCACTTATGAAGTTGCATACCTATTGAATAGGGTTCCGATCAAATCAGTTGCCTACCACTTCATATGAGATATGGAAAGGGAAGAGCCCATATCTTAAGTTTGTTAAGATTTGGGGTTGTCCGGCCTATGTCTAAAAGCAAAATCCGGACAAGCTCGAGGCAAGGTCTGTTATGTAGAACTGGAAATGTTTCAGCTATACAAACTGCAGTTAATGATTTGGTAGAACCAAAGGATTCAGTAGATACCAACGAACCTCAGCCTCTCCGCCGATCTAGTAGGGTTCCTCACCCACCCGAGAGATTCTTCTGTTTCTCCATGACAGTGGGTGCGAGGATTGCATCATGAGATGATGACCCAACTAGTTTCGAGCTGGCCATCAGGAGTGGGACTCTATAAGAATGGCTGGATGCTTAGCGATCTGAGATGGAATCCTTATACACCAGCAAAGTATGGACTTTGGCTGCTATATCTGAAGGGTTAAATCCCCATCAGGAGTAAGTATATCTTGAGAAGATTACTAGGTGTAGATGGAAAAGTTGAGACTTTCAAAGCTAAACTTGTTAAAGGTTTTCGTCATCGACCAGGCGTGGATAATGATGAAACCTTTTCAAGCAGCTATGCTTAAGTCCATCCAGATCCTACTTGCCACGGCTACATACCATGACTACGATATCTGGCGGTTGGGTGTCATGACTGCTTTTCTAAATATTGATTTAGAAGAGAACGTCTATAAGTACACAGCCAGAGGGCTTCGTAAACAGTGGGAGCAACGGAAACATGTGCAAGTTGCTTTACAGATTAAAGCAGGCATCGCGGAGTTGTAACATCTGTTTTGATGAGATAGTCAAAGAGTTTGACATCATCAAAATGGTAGATGAACCTTGTATATACAAAAAGATAGTAGGGAGTATGGTGGTGATCCTCGTAGAGTACATGGATGACATACTCTTGATGGGGAAGGAGTTTCCTATGCTACGCTCGGTCAATCTCCGCTTATCACAATGATTCTCCAAATAGGATCAAAGTGATACCTACTAAAATCCTGGGCTTTGGATCTATGAGATAGATCTAATTGGATATTAGCATACTCACTAGTTGTAGTGAGATGGTATCAATTGATCCTGGGGAGAATCACTGGAAATGTTCCAGGGTGATAAGGACGACTGGATGTCAGTCGCAGGCATTGTCTTTACCCTCAGTAGAGGGACGGTATGTTGGAAGAGTTCCAAACTAGATACCGTGGCAAACTAGACGATAAAGGCTGGTGACATCGCTATTAAAGATACTACCAAAGAGGCAGTTTGGGTATATATTGGTTCATGAGATGAACTAGGTTCCTACCATTGTGTGACAATGGAAGTGTGGTTTTGGCCCAGGAACCCCGGTCCCATCAGTGACCCAGACGTATTCTGAGGCAGCATCACCTGATCATGGAGATAGTTGATCTCCAGGGTGATCGAGGTTAGGAGTGTAGACTCAGAGGACAACACGGCGGATCCACTCACAAAGGCCTTTTCCCAGAGAGAGACTTTTATGGGATGGTTGAGTATGAGATACTGCAACCACTGCTACAGATGGCCCTAGTGCAAGTGGGAGATTGTTAGTTATATGTATGCCCTAGAGGCCATTACTATACATAGGATGTATATTGTAGTGGATGCTGGGACATATATAGGGAGGACTTTCTTGCTCGACATGATAGTATGCTATCTGGTTGCTCTTTATCTTAACGTGTACACTGATTGTCTCTCTGTTGCATGTTAGTAAAGCCCTTAGGATGTGTACTTGACTACCTGGACTATGATGCGGATCATACTAGTGGGGACATGGTAGTCCATAAGTACATCCTTCAAGGTCCCTAGTCGTGGGTGTATCGAGACGGGGCATCGATATACCAGAGTAGACTAGCGTATACCTTCTCGACCCATACAGATGGGCGATGGATGATCCCATATCCATTGGTGTTTGACATCAGAGATGATATACGGGTGCTCAGTGGAGACTGGGCACACTGGACGGACTCGCCGAGAACTCCCAGATGGTATTATACCTTACGTCAGATGGCAGTTCTCTGGTGACACTGGTACAGGTTAGTCTGTAGACCCGAGATCGTCATAGAGTCTTGTGTGATTCCCACTGTGGTTTGATTTCCACCTTACCACGTCCAAGAGGGCGTGCAAAACGGTGGTTTTTGGGTACAGTCCCGATTCACATGGAGGCAATGAGCGATAGGAGGGGATTCGTCTCTCCCGGTATAGGGAGTTGATGTTGCACTGTGTTCGATTGGCTATAACCGGAAATCCCTGGCCAGGGTTGCTGAGATTTACTGGTAAGTGTTACCAGTAGTTTCTCGAACTGTTATAGACCTCATATCGACACGACTTATCGAGCTACTGGGGTCTGACGTTTACCACCCCTAGGTGAGATATGCGACATATCAGACGATCAGACCGGACTGTACGGTAAGTGTTACTGGTTGGATTCACAGGAGTATGAGCGGGCTTGCTCGTTGATCTTCTGATCGCTCAATACCCGGGTGGCCGTTACGTTTAGCAGACCCCTTGCGGCTTGTGGGTGCTTGATATGATCATCACCCGCTGCCGGCGTATTGACGAGTCTTTAGAGTCCTACACAGAGCTTTCCTGGCTCAAGCGAAACGAAATAGGAGCGCATATGAGATATGTGCGGGACCGAGAATAATACCAGTATGTGATACTGAATTCTATTCTCGCGATTTGTATCATTGGACGGTTATATATGATATAGCCGAGTTACCGGATCAAGTGTTGATTCGATACATTGATACACTTGATATTAGTCGGTTATATGCGATATGACCGGATCATTAAATCATGTGTTGATTGAATGATTTGATGTATAATTATATATTTGATATATTACTTTACATTAACTAATATTTGTTCACTTAAGATGGATTTTCTCACTTGATGTGCACAAGTAGTATATGTGATATATTTTTGTGCACTAGATTGTATCATGTTTGATGATACATGCAAACTTGGGTGTGTGTATGCTTTGAACCTTGTTTAGGTAAATGGTTAGGGCTTTTATTTATTTATTCATTTATTTATTTATTCATTTTAGCAAGAAATAAAATGGTGGCTAACTTTGGATTTTCTTTGAAGCTTCATGAAGCTTTGAAAAGTTCAACCATTTTGTTTCTTTTGCTTAACCTAACCATTTGCCTAAACCCTAGTTTATTCTCTACATGAGTTTAACTCACCCATGGTTGCAATATGATAGATATCACTTGAATTTTCTTTTTGTCATAATTCTTTTCCATTTTCTTTTCTTCTTCATCTTCTTCATGAAGAAAAAGAAAACCTTTCTTGAAAATTCCAAGTGATGAAATCCAAGTAAGAAATCCAAATCCAAAGTGAACCCACTTTCTATTTCTTCATCCTCTACCACTTGCCATGTTGTATAGGGTGTTATCTTCACAAGTTTCATGACCAAGTGAAGATGGAGCTTGAGTTAGAGTTACCTCGACGTAGATCATCTTCGGCATCGAAGTCAACGACCTAGCCCGCTCATTTCTCCGACGAAACCATCGCTAGAGTCCGGGATCCCGGTGATCGCAGCGAAGGGACGTCGTCACGGAGCTTTGGAGGTGGAGGACCGGATCTACAAAGATTGTATTTCCATTCACTTATTAGTAAAGCGGTTTACTAGTTTGTAGTTTCGCCTAATTTCTAGTTAACGATCTAGTATAGGGTTCTTTGGCACATGGAAAAATTTGATTTTGGCATGGTTGATACCTTGTGGAACCTCATGGGTGTGCCTAGGAACCCTACAGCATTTCGTCATCTGTTAGCTCGTATCGAACCACTACTCGAAGAGAAGCGAGTTCTATTTCCAAAGGGAGGACTGCTTCCGTGCCGAATACCAACGCGTATGGGGTTGTATTCGTAGCTGTTTTGAACGTCGTTCGGTAAGCCCGGAGAGCTTCGTGCAATCTCTCGTGCCAGTCCTTTTTGTTTTTGGACACCGTTTTCTTTATAATCTTGGTTAAGGTCTTGTTGAAAGCTTCAGCTAGACCATTAGCTCGGGGATTATAGACGGAAGAGTATCTCTAGTCTATTTTATGATGTTCTGCGAAACGGCTGATTTTATGGCTCCTGTAGGCTAGCCCATTATCCGAGATTATCCGTCACGGAGTACCGAACCGATAGATGACATGTGTCTTGAAGAAATGGAGAATATTCTTTGTCTTCACCTCCCTTAATGGTACTGTTTCCGCACACTTAGAAAAGTAGTCGGTCGTTGCCAGTATGAACTGGTGTCCTTTGGATGACGCTGGCTCAATGGGGCCAATTATGTCGGTTCCCCACATTTCGAACGGCCAGCTAGCTATCGTTGGGTGTAGCGGATTAAGATGTTAGTGGATGAAGTCCCCGTGAATCTGGCATGAGTGACACTGCTTTACATATTCGAGACAGTCTTGAATCATTGTGGGCCAATAGTAACCCATTTTTTGATCTTCAGTTTCATCTTTGGCCCGGCTTGATGAGAACCGCAGAGTCCGTCGTGGGTTTCTTGGACGACCCACTTTGCTTCTTCTGGTCCCAAGCGCCTTAGCCACAGACAGTCAAGCGACCTCTTATATAGAGTATTATTAACGAAAGCGAAAGACAGCGCCCGTTTTGAGCTGGTGTCTCGACGACGCGTTTTCGGGCGTTCGATGGGATTTGAAGTAGTCTATGAAGACTTCCCTCCAATCCTTGACCTTTTCTTTGTCTTTTATTTGGAGGACCGCTTGTTTGGTTGTTTCTTTTCCTTCAGATGGCTCCATTGAATCCTCTGAAGATATTTCGGCTGGCGCGAGAACCCGGCGGCTTTGCACAACGATCCTTACGTCGTCGAGGTTTTCGTCAGCCGGCTCCTTAGCAAGCTTGGCTAATGCATCTGCCTTACTATTTTCCGCACGCGGTATGCTTTTCAGGATGTAGGAAGGAATTTGTGTCAGCAGTTGCTACACTCTTTCACCATACCTGTTCAGTTCTGGCTTGTATATCTGATAGTCACCATTTACTTGGCTAACGAACAGTTGGGAGTCTCCATATATGAGGAGCTTTTCGATTCCCATATCGACATCGATTCTCAAGACCCGCTATCAAAACTTCATACTCAGCCTCGTTGTTTGTTCTTGGTTCCGTCAAGGAAAGGGCGAAACGCATTATCCCTCCTTACGGAGTCACGAAGATGAGGCCTACCCCGGTTTTGATTATAGGGGTGTTATGCTTACGCTTCTTCATGGAAGATGCTCTATCGAAGTAAAGTTCCCATTGGACATTATTTTCTTCCTTCTCCCTTCGATTGTGTCAAATGCGTATTCGTTTAGCAATTCGCAATTTAAGGGAGAATCGGCTGGTATCGGATGCTCAGCGAGAAAGTCGGTGATGGCCTGGCATTTCACTGCTTTGAGGGGTCGATACGTTATCGAGAATTCCATCAAGAGGAGGGCCCATTTGGCCAGCCTTCCTGTTAGTATGGCTCTTGACATCAAATATTTGAGAGAATCCACCTTTGATATGAGATGTACCTCATGTGCCAAGGCGTAGTGTCGGAGTTTCGTTATAGCGAAGATCAGTGCTAGGCAATGCTTTTCGATGGGGGTAGTTGTTTTCTGCCCCCAAGAGAACTTGACTCAAATAGTAGAGAGCTCTCTCCTTCCCCTGGTCGTTCTCCTGTGCCCATAACATGCCTAGAGAACCTTCCAGGACTGTTGTGTACAGGATAAGGGGCTTTTCCTTAACCGGAGCGGTCAATACCGACGGGTTTTGCGGGTATTGCTTGATTTCATCCAGTGCAGTTTGGCATTTAAGATCCCAAACGAATGGGGTCCCCTTCTTCATTAGATGGCTGTAGGGGCGGCATTTGTCGGAGAGGTTGGCTGTGAACCGCCGGATATACGCGAGCTTTCCTTGGAAAAACCGCAGTTGTTTAAGAATTCTTGGCATGGGCATTTCGATAATCGCCTTGATCTTTGATGGGTCTATTTCGATGTCTCGGTGTCATATGATGAATCCTAGGAATTTGCCTGAAGAGACTCCAAACGCGCATTTCAAAGAATTCATCTTTAGATTGTATTTCCGAAGACGCTGGAATACTATGTTCAGATGTTCCCAATACTCCTCATACGATTTGCTTTTCACCACAAGGTCGTCAATATAACATTCGACAATCTCATGTATGAGGTCATCGAAGATCTTCATCATAGCCCTCTGGTAGGTATGCCTGTGTTCTTCAAAATGAAGGACATCAGCTTATAGCAGAATATGCCTAGCGGAGTTCGGAAGGCGGTGTGCTTTTGGTCTTCAGGATACATTTTTATTTGATTGTAGCCTGAAAATCCATCCATGAAGGAGAAGACCTCATGAATGGACATGTTATCGATCATCAGCTCGGTAACAGATACTGAGAAGTCATCCTTCGGACAAGCTTTGTTAAGGTCTGGAAGTCTACGCAGATGCGCACTGTTCCATTTTTCTTCATCACTGGAACAATATTGGCAATCCAGTCAGGATACTGAACTTTTTGGATGAAACCGGAGTCAATTAGTTTCTTGACTTCGACATTGATACTCATCTCGAGTTCGAGCCGCATTCTTCTTGGCGCCTGTTTGACTGGCTTGACGTCCGGTGATATAACCAGTTTATGCACTGCTATTTTTGGATCCATTCCCGGCATCTCGGAATAGTTCCATGGGAAGCAGTCTTTATATTACATAAGCGCGTCCTTTAGTGTGGCCACCTGTTCTTTAGACAACAGCTAACTAATGAACGTGGGTCTCGGCTCGTTTTCCGTCCCCAAGTCGATTTTTCTCAGGTTGCGTGCCGTAGTGTGTATCCCATCTTCCAGCTCTTTTGGTGCTGGTGGAAACTCTAAGATCATCTCATCATCGTCTTCATTTGTGAAGCACCTGAAGAAGTCATCTATAGTCTTGTACCCTTCCTCCTTTGAGAGTGTTACCACATGGCAGGTATGGGTTTGGTTCCATTCTTGACGTTGAGCCGGTCCTGTCCTCATGGTATAGGTCCTCTTTGGCTCATGCTTTTGCGGCGGGGTTACCCTCCAGTTGTCGGACAAAGCGAACTTGCCTTGTTGATACTGGTCATCGACCCAATCTTTGAAAGTAAAGCAGTCTTCAAGGGGATGACCTATTTCTCGGTGATAAGAGCAATAATCCGGATGATGGACCTCGTTTATTTGTTCGGGATGCTGAGACTCCGGAAGCGTCATCATTTGATACTTCATGACAAGGTTGAATATATTCCTTATCTTGTCTTGAGGGAAAGAGTATTCCCGTCCCATCTTCTTCATAAAAGACGGATTCCAGCCGAGTTTTTCTTGATTGCGTGGCTTCTTGGATCCGCTTCGCTGTTTCCGAACGTCATTTTCGTTCTTTACTTTGTTTTTGCCCCTGTTTCGGGCTTTTCTCTTGTCGCGAGAACGTACAAGGGGCTGAGAATGAAGGGCATCGTAATCTTCTCTTTCCGCAGACTGCTGAATGAGACGCTGAGTCCTGGCCCTTTCGTAAATGGCCATTTCGCAGTTATGGTCATCCCGAACCTTTTGACCGGCTTCTCCTATTAGCTTGGCAACCTGCTCCTCGAACGATGGACTTGACATTCGTACGGCGGGATCTCGCTCTGGTTCAATGTTATAACTATTTGGAAAAACGTTCCCTTCTTTACCGAAGCCATTTATGACGTGGCAGTTGTGGAATCGCTCCCGTTTATTTGTCCGAACGTATCCGAACCCAGTCGTCTCCATTCTTCTGTTGGGCATCTTTCGCCGAGTCCCGGGGACGTCCCAAATCTTGTTGTAGAACTGGACTTGTCGAGTGGTTTGTTTGAAAGGTACGTCTTGGCATCTTAATAACCTTTTCAATCCTTCTGTGTAATATCTGGGCAGACGGATTAGTTGAATCCTGTCAAGCACAAAATCGGTGACATGCCAGACTTCTTTTTCTACCCTGGTTTCCGTAGATTGGTAGAAGAGTATCATCTTTTCACCTCTTCGCCTGGGAAGGACGTAGAAAGTCCGCAGCTCTTGTACACTGTATGTATCAAGCACATCAAGTTCTTTGCAATGCCGTGGCGGAACTATGGTGATTTGTAAACTCTAATCAGCTCCAGTAACGGTTTGTGCTAACGGGCGAGTGGAGAACACGGCATTAGCCTCGTCCTCAGAGTCACCGCCAAAGACCAAAATAGGAGTAGATGGTCCAGGCATGTTGCATTGGGGTTGCCCCGAGTAGACTATTTACTCGTCTTCCTCGGTGTCACTCCCAAAGATCGGGATGGTGACAACGGACTGCCGTTTATCCTCTGGCTTATGACATCTTTCCGTATCTTCGAAATCTGGTAGGAAGTGCTTTGCGTTTAATATTTTCGGACTTTGTTTACGGAGAATGGATTTAGCTCCCCCGTGACGGTGTATTCGAGGCCATCTTTGAAATACTTCATACACTGGTGTTGTGTAGAAGGGATGACGTTGTACTCGTGTAACCAAGGCCGGCCAAGCAGAGCGTTATAGCAAGTCTTGGCGTCGATGACATGAAATTTGATGTCAGTGACGAGAAACCCAAAGCGTAATATCAATATTACGGACCCAAGCGTCCGCGATGACTGAGAGTCGAACTCGGAGATGGTAATTTTATCTCGAGCCAGGTGCTGAACGTTCATGCAAATTTCCTTCAGCACCTTCACGTTGAGAAGGTTGACGGAGGACTCGTTGTCGACCAGGATCTTCCATATCTTGATATCGTGGCAGTACCCGGTGACATATAAAGGACGGTTGTGCTCGCACGTTCCGAGGAGATCTTCATTGCTGAATGTAATGTCAGCTATATGAACCTCTGCCGGCTCGTCTTTCATCTTTTGTTCTGCCAGGAAAGCTTGAAACTGATCGGGTTGTTGTAATGCCCTGATCAGATAATTTCTTGCTTCTTTAGACAGGAGGAGAGCATCCAGTATGCTCAGTTGTGAGGGTATCTTCCTCAGATGTGCCTGGACATTATAATCCATCTTGTTTTTCTTAGGCGGGTCCTTAGCTACGAGCTCTTTGACGACTCTATCATCGAGGGCAATTTCCTTAGGGACTTTTTCCTTCTCCTTGTCTCTTTTGCTTGAACCTTTGTTTGTAGGCCCGAGATTCTTTTCGGGCAGCGTACGGTTACGCAGCTGAATATTCTCGCAGTTCTTCTCCTCTTCTTCTTTTCCGAAGGTGGATTCTTTGAAGAGAAGGCCGAGAGTTATTTCTTCCTCAGAATTGCTCCCGAATGTAAGAACTTAGGATTTTCCTTTTGTCGAACTGGTATCAACCATATGACAATTGTCAATCGTTCCTTCACGCTTATCTGTCGCGCCTCTTTGCTGCCGATGAGCTTTGCGCTTCATCTGCTTGAAGTGCTGTCGGTGGGCAACGTATCCTTGCCACCACTTCTTGAAGGCATTGCACTCTTCGGTGGGGTGGGTAACCCTCCGATGATATAGGCAGTAGTTCGGATGTGAAACCTTTCCATCGAGGCATGTGGCCCCGAGAGTATTTCCGTTGAGATGTGGCAGCTTCATTCCCATTGACAGGGTTTTGGTGAACCGTTTTTCTGTCTTGGTCCTACTTTTGTTTGCCGCAGGCGTGCGTCGGTTTGGTTGGAGTACTTTACGACTCCTCCTTGCCGCGTTTTCTTCATCCTGACGCCGACGCTTGGCCTTTTCGTATATGGCCGTTTCACGATCTCGGTCAGTTTTGCTCTTTTGAAAGGTTTCGTTTAGCAGCCTGTCGATTGGGTCTTCTGACAGTTCCAGGGATTTTGGCACCGGTCCTGCTCCTAGTTCCTCTGCGTTGTTTTCTAACACCGAGGGAGCTTCTTCGCCATTTGACGATGAATAAGAAACCATGTAGCAACTTGCTACATAATCTTCGGTTTCTCCCGACGATCCATTTCCCTCATCATCGTCACTATTTCCGTTCTCAAGTATATAGTTGAGAAACTCTTCGAGGGTAACTGGGGTTCACGCCTTCTGATTGTACTTCTCCAGCGCGTCGATGTACTTTTGCAGGTCCATGCGCTTGTCGTCAGGCTGCATGGGCTTCTTGGTCTTCTTTCTTCCCTTCGAAGACTTTGAAGCCTTGACCTGGGAGTTTTGCCCATCGTTGGCAGTTTTCGGTGTGGGACGTGGTTTCAGCATCCCCTCAATAATCTCGGGCTCCAGCGGGCTTTTCCACCTGATCGCCGAAAATGCTTGAAGATCCTTCAGTATTCTTTTAGTTTTAGCTGAAAGGATAACTTTCTACGGAGCTTCTTCTACAAACGAACATGATGCCCCTGGCATATCCACCTTTTTAGGAGCGTGCTTCTATGGCGGGTTCACCCTCCAGTTCTCTGACGGCGTGCATTTCCCTTGACGGTACTGGTCCTCGACCCAGTTCTTGAAGATGTAGCAATCCTCAATGGGATGGCTCACCATTCGGTGATAGGAGCAGTAGTTGGGATTGTTGACGTCACCGGGCTGCGATGGACATTTTGGGTCCGGCAGAGTGATGAGTTTGTTGTGTACTGCTAGTTCGAACAGTCTTCTCGTTTTATCACGGGGAAACGAGTAAGCTCGTCCTAGCTTCTTTTCCATGGATTGGCGCGAGCGCGCATTGTTTTGGCGAGCAACCGATTTCGGTCACTCGGTTGTTGTTGAGTGTTGGCAACGAAGGCCGCTTTCCCTTTACCCTTTACATTCCGAGAGTCCATTTTTTAAGATGAAGGTCCGTGGCCCATCTGGTCAATTTGGGCCAACTTGTCGATCAGAGCCTAGAAGGTGGTCGGCTTAAAGAACGTCATGAACTGGGATACAGTCACCTGAGGATCCAGAGTCCCTATGAACATGCCCACGGCAGGAGCTTCTTCGATGCGTTGTTCGCATTTTGACCATAGGTTCCGCCACCGGATTGCGTATTGAACCCAGGTCTCTCCTGGCTTCACCCTGGCATTGATTAATGTCGTAATCGGGATACGCTCGCTTGCGCTGGCGAACCGCTGTGTGAACAGCAATTCCATTTCCGTGAATGTTTTGACGGAGTCATTTGGGAGCTCCGAGTATCATTCAAACGTCGTTTCTGACAGGCTGCCAACGAACTGGTGAAGCAGCAATTTGCCGTCGCCTCCAGTATTGCCGCATAAAGCTCTAAACTGAGCGACGTGCTGATGAGGATTGCATGTCCCCTTATACACGTGGAACTTGGAGATCGTATATCCTGGCGGGTATTTGATTTGGTCATACCAGCCTGGATACGGTCGTTCAGTTCTGACGACTTGGCCAGCCGCTTCACTTGCCTGATGAGCTCGTATTTGTTGAGCTATGTAATCATCAAGGGCAGCCTTAGAGATCGTTTCCTCCCTGGCCACGGATATAGCCGGAAAAGGGTTTGATATTTTCCCTCTATCATTCTCGATGATTATCGGCGGATCCTCAGCTGGAGGTTCTGACTGGATCATCATTCCAACCATGTCCCGTAAAAAAAGCGCCATCTACTTTATGTTAGCAGCTTGTTCCACGGCTTCCTTATCCTTTCTTTCAAGCACCCTTCGCAATAACTCTGTATCGGTTTCTTGCTCTTGGCGCTGTTCAGATGCTGACTCCGGACTTTCTTTCTGTCCGGTGAGTGCTGACATTTTGATCAGCATTTCCTGAAGCTTTTGTTGTTGCTCTTGATCTTTTGTCAATGACCGAGTTTGCGGCCGATGACCCACGGAAGTACGGCTTTCCTTCTTCTCAGAAGCCATGTAGACCGTCTGTACAACCATGCCCCTAGACTCAGGGTGTTTAGGCCCAGTGCCTTTGGAATTTGCCGCGGGCATTGAGAATTTTTCCAGTCTCGTCCTTTTGTGGGAGGTTGAAGTTGAAGGAGCCGTTGTAACAGGCGCCTGTGTAAAAAACGTCCCTCGCTGTATAACGAAGGGATAGCCTTTCTCCCGTCGAACCTTCATTTTCTTCGGTCGGCGAGTGTAGTCTTTGTCAATTACAGAATCTTGGACTTTCCGACAAACTCTATGAATTTGGAAGAGCCGCTGAGGGGGCTGCTCCGGCTTTACCTGCGTCGTGTTTTCAGCAGGTGGGGGTGTTCCCCGCCGAAACACGGAGACGCGACTGCATAGGTCCGTCTCGTCTGAATTTCGGGGCAGATGCTATTTGGTGTCATCCGTCCACCTCTCCGAAGATGTCAAGTTGATTTATGGCACCATGTATCGAAGGTTTAGACGGATGCGGCCGATATAGCAGACTTCGTCAGATTCCCCCTCGTTGAGGGGTTTTTTTGATTGTGGGGACGCTCTTCCCTGCAGGCGCAAGCCCCTGCAGTTAATTATGCTACCGCATCGTGGTAACCATTTTCTCCTTCTCCAGATGGTCACTTCGTGTCGTGGGTATTTGTTTTGTTTTTGGTTGCTCGTGGATTGTATACGGAGACTAGTTTATGTTGTCGCCCGTAGGGCGTGGATTAGTCCAAATCTGTATCTTCTTAGATTTGGGTTTGGGGTTGGATTTAAGGATACGTTATTCTCATTTGAGACTAAGATGAACTTAAACGTTTGTTGAGGATACGTTAGTCTAATTTTAGACTAAGATCTACTCAACGGGATCGTTTGGATCCAACAAAAGAGCATTTGGACTCTATTGTTTAGTTTAGGGACATTGCGGTCGATTATTAGTTTAAGGACATTACGGTCCAAGGTTAAGGATATCATAGTCCATGGGCTTAAGGACCCCACAGTCCGAGGTTGAGGACATCATAGTCCATGGGTTTAAAGGGACCCCGTAGTCCGAGGTTAAGGACATCATAGTCCATGGGCTTAAGGACCCCACAGTCCAAGGAATGATTGGCTATCGAGACCCGTCACCTCTTTGAAGACGTTGAAGGATTACAACGACAAATATCAAAGGAGTGAAGAGATGTACTCTTGAACCAAAGTTGATTTGGGAAATCTGTAGTCCAATTTGGGAATAAGATCAATTAATTAGATTATGAGCACATGGGCTCAGTTAAATCTGAATTGAGGACTTATGTCCAACTTGGGCTAAGTCCAATTAGATTTGAAATGTTGGCCTTTTGTTGGACTGTTGAACATTTGTCTGGGTTCAACCTCCCCATTATTTAGCAATGCTAAACAGGGGTCTGAGGGCTCTGACAACATTTTGTCTTTGACTGAGCACTAACCATTCATTATAGCTCTGGATTTTAAGGTTCATTTGAAGGGGAGATTTTCCTCTGGAAAACTTAGCCAATTTGGGCTAAGCTTTGGTTTTTAAAATAGTGTTAAACACTAGAGGATATTTGGCGATCACGTGCTCCCACGTGATGTGCTGAAAATAGTGTTAAACACTAAAGACAAAGCGCTTAAAATAGTGTTAAACACTAAAATTGAATTGGTCACGCCCGGTCACGTGAGGCATCTGGAGATGGGGCCAGACTTCCTTTATTTTATTGTCAGAATATTCAAATAAGTGTTACACTTTATCTTAACGGCCATCACATGTGGGCACGTGATGGGTATCCATGCATTGATTATTATAGTGTTTATTAGGGGTCACGTGAGGACACGTGAGGGCGCCCAAAATCAGTACCGCCTTTGGCTTTGTTCCCTTTTATTTTGAGGGTCACGTGGGAACACGTGAGGCATTGCCTCTGGGCTAATTCCTTCTTATTTTGAGGAGTCCATTAAAGAGTCACGTGGGGGCACGTGAGCATGCCTTATTCATTCCTTTTTGTTCGTTGGGATAAAGGGTCACGTGTTACCACGTGATCATGTTGGATACTTGATCTTTACGTGCATGGAGAGCTTTAAGTCTCTTGTTTTTTAAGAATTAAATTCTTTTATAGGGTTAAACCCTAGTTCTGTTTGGAGGAATTAAATTCTTATGTATTTGGAAGAATTAAATTCTTGTATAGGGTTAACCCTAGTTTCATTTGGAGGAATTAAATTCCTATGAATTTGAAAGAATTAAATTCTTGTGTATGGTCAAACCCTAGTTTCATTTGGAAGAATTAAATTCCTATGAATTTGAAAGAATTAAATTCTTGTGTAGGGTTAAACCCTAGTTTCATTTGGAGGAATTAAATTCCTATGAATTTTGGGGAATTAAATTCCCTAAAATCGATTCTCCCTCTAAGTTTTGCATCTGCATGGCAAGATCTCCCCGATGAGAATTAAATTCTCAACTTGTGGGGAGATCTGCTTCTGCAGATCTTCAACCAAAGGAAGAGCTAAGTTCTTATTCAGAAGAGTTAAACTCTTAAATTGAGAATTAAATTCTCTTTTTTGTTTTATGGAGCTTAGATCTCTTTCCCTTCCTCACCTAGGGTTTCTTTCTCTTCTGAGGAAGTGTTCTTTTCCCTCTGTTGTTGTATTTCTCTAAAAAATTCCAAAAAGAATCCTTCTCTTCTCTTCTTGGCCCCTATTTATAAGAGAAAGAAAAGAATCAGTTTGTTTAGTCAATCTTTCATTGAAAGATTTCAATTGATTTTGTAACCGACATGATCTTTTAGATCACTCAGTGAATTTTATTCACCATTGGATTTTTAATCCAAAAGATATTCTGTTTGTTATTCTTGGTGAATTTCAGGGAAATCTTTCCTTGTATAGAATCTTTCTATAAATTGGTGATTTTTAATCACCATTGGATTTTTAATCCAACGGTGCTCCACTTTACAGAGCACAATCTTTTTTTGTTTGGAAAGATTTAAAGAGATATTTTCCAGTTAGGGTTATCGATTCCTTTTTAATTAGAATTTAATTCTATTAGTTCAGAAGGCGTAAGAGCCTATCACGTGTTGGCACGTGATCCCACTATTTGATCATTTTAAATAGAATTTAATTCTATTAATTAAAGAGCTTAGGAACCCATCACGTGTTGACACGTGACCCCCCGATTAAACATTTTATCCAGAATTTAATTCTGCCGTTCTACAGAACTAAGGAATCATCACGTGTCAACACGTGACCCTTGGTCACGTGTAGACACGTGATACCCCATTGGGATCTTTTCCTTGCTGTTTTATTATGCCCTTTTAATTCCTTCAGTGGGTTTAAAGGCCCATCACGTATGGGCACGTGACTCCTGTTGATTAGAATTCAATTCTCTTATAACAGAGTCCCCAGGAAACCATCACGTGTCAGCACGTGACCCTTGGTCATGTGTGAGCACGTGATGCCCCATTGGGGTTTTTCCTGATATTTTTATGAGGGAACAGGGGGAGATTTCTTCAGCACCGCGGTTGAAAAGTTCTTGTGCACCCTCCTAAGCAGATCAAAGTTGTTCCTGGTTGGAACAACAGCGTCAACTTCCACCATTGAAACTGGCGGAGTAAATCCAGAGGGGGAGTTGCCCCAGCTTTTCTCACTCGGCGCCAGTGGCGACGTCGAGCGTGTTTTGCAGATGGGACCACCTCAGTTGTAGAAACGGCTCCGTCCTGCCCCTTCCTTTGGTGAGGGGCTACTGCTGGTGCCAGCCTGTTGAAAACTGACGTCCGTTGAGAGGAAATGGCCAATCTTTCGAAGGCCGACTTTTTGGTAGGTGAAGCACTTTTGACGACTTCACCTGCAGCAGGAGTTGGGAGGACTATGCGTTTTGGGATAGCCCCTTCGGATATTGCGAGCCTCTTTGCGGGCCTACTTGAGCTTCAGCTCAGCCTGTTGAAGACTGAGCTGGCAGACTTGGACCACCCGTGGAGAGGGGCCGTAGTGGTTGCAAGTCGATCGAAGACCGACTTCTTAGGAGCTTCCTGTGGTGGCACTGGGACGCTGAAGCTTGCTGGTGGGAGCATGGTCCCGAAGAACAATCCAGTGATGGGTTGAGTCACCTGCCCCACCGGCATTGAAAAGATGCAGGCCGCATTAGGCCTGTATGTCACTCCTCCAGTTGGGGCGGAGCGGGAGTTGTTGTTGCAGTTTGTGTAGCTGGAAGCCATTGATTTTATCTTCTTCTTCTGCACAGGAACAAGACACCAAATCTTAATACCTCGAATCCAAGGGCAACCATAGCAAACCGTGATTTTTGTTCGCGAAACATGACACACCAAGTGTGGAGTAGAAAGAGGAAAAGGTCCCACCGGGCGTGTCAGAATCTGTTCACCGCCGAAAGACGCGACCGGGACGTTAGGACGTCTGGCCTGAATTTTGGAGGCAGATGCTATTTGGATTTATCCGTCCATCTCTCCGAAAATGCCAAGTTGATTTATGGCGCCGTATATCGGAGGTTTGGACAGATGCGGCCGTTGTAGCAGATTTCGTCAGGTTCCCCCTCGTTTGTGAGGCATTTTTGATTGTGGGGACGCTCTTCCCTACACACGCAAGCCCCTGTAGTTAATTATGTTACCGTATCGCGATAACCACTTTCTCCTGCTCCGGAAGTTCACTTCGCATTGTGTGTGTTTTTGTTTGTTTAGGTTGCCCATGGATTGTATACGGAGACTAATTTATATTGTCGCCCGTAGGGTGTGAATTAGTCCAAATCCTTATATCATAGATTTGGCTTTGTTTTATTTAAAGATCGTTAATCTGGTTTGAGATTAAGATCGACTTAAATGTATGTGAGCAGTTGGGGCTCGGTTGGTCTTTTGTTAAGGATACGTTAGTCCAATTTGGGACTAAGATTTACTTAACAAGGTTTTAGGATCATTTTTGTTTCAGATCCAACAAGAGAGCATTTGGGCTCTGTTGTCTTAGTTTAGAAACATTTCGGTCCATTATCGCCATTTTGGATGCGAAGTTCTAGTTTGAGGACATCTTGGTCTGTTGATCACCATTTTGGAGGTGAGATTTTAGTTTAAGGACGTCTCGGTCCGTTGATCACCATTTTGGAGGTGAGATTTTAGTTTAAGAACGTCTCGGTTCGTTGATCACCATTTTGAGATGAGGTTTTAGTTTAAGGACGTCTCGGTCCGTTATCGCCATTTTGGAGGCGAAGTTCTAGTTTGAGGACATCTTGGTCTGTTGATCACCATTTTGAGGTGAGCTTTTAGTTTAAGCACGTCTCGGTCCGTTGATCACCATTTTAGAGGTGAGATTTTAGATTAAGGATGTCTTGATCTGTTGTTCACCTTGCACGCACGTGTATTTGTTATGTGACGGGATGGACAACGATGATATGGGATGCATCCAGTTTGGGGTGCAGTCTGATTTAAGGTGTGCACGTCAATTTGGAAGTGCACCAAAGAGTTGGTTGTCGGGACCCGCCATAAATCTGAAGACGTTGAAGAATTACGACATATATCAGAGGTGTGGAGAGATGTACCCTTAAACCAAATCCCATATTTGAAGGAAAAGATGGTGCTGTTGTAGACCTCAGAAATGTTAGTCATGTTTGAGACTAAAATTATCTTAGGAGATATAAGATGAATATCATTTGGGATATCATCAATGGGAGACCAATAGTCATTTTTGAGACTAAGGTCAGTTTGGGAAAACATGAGCACAGGGGCTCGGTCGATTTGGAAATTAAAGAAGTTTTGATCTCGGGAAGACTTAACCAATACCATTCCGGGTTTCCTGATTAGTGTATTGGGTTCAATACCCAACTACAAAAGAACCAAACCCGACTAACCCTAAATCCTATGGCTCTGATATCAAACAAACCCTGTCACGCCCCGCTTCCCAAAATACGTAAATACGGGATGCCAATCCAATGGGGCAATCCGGCTACGGCACGTGACAGAGCCAACCATACTACCTATAGCTAAGAATAATCCCTCCATAGTCACGTTACGGCTGTCAATCGGATATCAAGAACGGTAAAATAAAATCAAGCTAACACATGTCCATCTGCAACAATGAATAAAAGTCAAGAAATGCATATAGCGAAAATGAATCAAGATCCAATAAATAACAATATATGAATCACGTCCCTTATGGGATCACATCGATAAAAATAAAACTACGGAAATAAATAAACTTAAGCATCTCTAAAACTAAACATCTAGCTCCTCATTGCTCGGCTTGCTGGCTAAAATACTTCCTGGTCTGCCTGAGACAAAGTCAGAGGAACTGGGCCATGCAAAATCCAGACGTTAGTGCGTCATAAATATCAAAATAATAGTAATAATCAGGATAGAATGCTATAATTAAACATAAGTATGAATAAATAGCACAGGTGTAAGACAGTGAGATATAGGTATCCTAAAGTCTGTACTTCTAGGCTATTTATTCTACAAGTCTTTGAAATCAATTTAATAGAATCGTCGATATAACTCAATAGTATCCCGTATGTGTCCGGGACCACGGTCAAGACTCTCGGGGCTGAATCCGAGACATGCCGCTAAGCAGTAAACAGGTATCATGTGCAGACGAATGATGTCAGCGGCATCATTCCGGGGCCGGCCAAGCCCGTAAAAACTTATCAGTATCTGGAAGTATCGAACTGTTGAGTTACAAGTCAGGTTTCATTAATGATTTCCCCTTACCCTCAGGTTTTATGTTCAAGTCGGATATCGATGATATAAATCTAATGCCAACACAGAATCAAGCAGGTGCACGTCATGTCTATATAGACAACAAGTCACGTCCGTCAGGACGATAAATCAGGATTGTCGGTATTAGCAAAAGATCCAAGTGACAAGTCTGGTAATGGGTTGTGAACATGTCATGCGATATATATTAACCAAAATAGATACCAAATGTTAAACTGTCGAACCATGGTAAACACAACTAATACCAGGATGCATATATAACCATCTGTAATAACCATTTTTAAGTCCATTACCATGTATATTGCAAACTAGATAAAATACTGAACTGATATAGTATTATAATAATATTGTGATGATCCGACATGCAATTAAATAAACCATTATCGGTATGGATACATAGTGATAATATAAAACTATAAATCGCTACTATTTGCTGAATATTAAAATGTATGTACTAAAGTCAAATCATATAAATATCGATTTAAACAAAATAGCATGTTGTAAGTTTAGAACTTGCCTAATCGAATCTCACGTCGAGATACGGATATCACGTTCTAACGCCGAATAACGTCATGACACAAAACTTACGCAAGCAGGACTTGACCTGGCTGAGCAACTGCGTAACGTGGTAACTGCGTTAGACGACGGCGGTGACTGGGTCGTCTGGATCGTCGGCGACGTGCGTAACTCCGGCGATACGATCGGAAAAGAGAAGAAAAGAAAGAAGAAGAAGATGGTTGTTGGGGTTCCGGGGTTAGTGAGGGCAAGGAGATGGGAGAGGCGGTCGGCGACGAGGTGGCGGGACGAGGCCGACGGCGAGGGAGGTTGAAGGTGAGTTAAAGGTGATCGGGGATTAGAAGGAGGTGCGGTGGTGGTGGTGTGTGGGTGCTCTGGGGTTGCCGACGAGACGAGGAGGTGATGGAGGGTGAGGGTGGTGGGCGAGTTCCGACGACGAGGGGGGTTTGAAAGTAGGTTCTTAGTGTGGGGTCGGCTCGGTGAGTCTTCGGGAAGAAGAAGAAGGAGGTGTGGCCGGTGGTCGTGGTGAGGAGGTTGGGACGACGATGACGAGAGGGTCGGCGATGAGGGGGTGGCTATGGCATGGATTAGGGTTGTGGGGTTGGCGTGCGCGGCAGAGAGAAGACGCGGGGAAAAGAGAGGGTTTTTTAATAAAATTTTATATTATATAATATATATATAAGGAAAGAGATAGCGAGGTAGGGACAGAGTGAGAGAGAGACAGAGAAAGATTCGAGAGTTTTTTTTATAATTAGAATTAAAAATATAATATATATAAAAACTGTATTATATATTAGTTATATAAAAATATATATATGGTAAAATTTTACAGATAATACCAGATTGCTCCGAATATTACCCGTATCTCTCTAAAAATCTAGTTTTTAAATATAAAGAATATACGTAAGAATTTAAAGCATAATGCAATATCCTGTAATTAAAAACATATACCCTAAATAAAAATCTACGTAAATATACGTAACCATCCAGATACTAGTCTGTCTAACCCTTAGGATACGAACACGATATATGGGTGCAACCATCTGAAATGGGGTAATTTGCCGTGCAAGGCTAGATAGGGAAAATATTATTTGGTTTTATATTGTATCTTAAAGAGATATGTGGAGCTTAAAATATATTATATGTGTATATATATTCTAGATTTGCATGGGTACACCGTACTAGCAAATATTTGATGTAATTTCGAACCATGGTGGGTTTCAAACATACGGGTCGGGTCGGATAATAACCACAGGTACTAATTGCATCATTCGGAACCCAATAGCAATAATAGTAAAGAATTTTGCCGCAAGATTTAAAATACCCTAAATATATAGTATAAATATACTAGGATGTTACATTCTACTTACTAAGTTAATAGTATAACTTGTCTTTTCTGAGTTCGGCTCTCTAAGTCGGACTATCTGAATCGGACTCTCTGTTGCAATAATTTCGTGTTTTGTTTAGCAAAAGTCTAATTATAACATTTCCAAAACAGTAGTACCACTTGGTAAAACAATAGTTCCACCTGGGAAACAAGAAATTCATTATAAATACCCATTTCAATAGTTCCACTTGGTAAAATAATAGCTCCATTTAAAATACAAATCGCTCCACATGGTTACTTTTTAGAACCACTAGAAAACATTACATTTCCAATAAGCATTTTCTGTTTTAAAACTTACAAAACAGGAGTAATAATTGAACAAAAAAACATAACACTTTATGATACGGACTGGTTCGAAGACGATGACCCAAATACAAACGAAAGGATATGATCTCATCCATCGGCTTGGAAACATGGACACGAACGCATATTATGACCCATGTTTATTGCAACGTCCACACTTGTAAATCTGCATTTCATACCACGATTTTCTTCTCTTTCGACCTCCTTTGATCACAGGCTTTAAAGGGTCTAGTACGTGGTCCAACTGTTCACCGCTATACAGATTGTCTCTTTGATATGATGGCTCTATCTCGACCTTTTCTTCTAAGTCTTCGATTGTGTCTTCAGTAGAGCTGTCACTAAATTTATGGAGACTGTCGGTCAGCCATTGCATTACTTCCTTGTATTCAACACCTAATTTGGAGGCTTTGCAAAACACTGTGTATCCTAAGTCAGCCATAGCTTATACCTTCTACTCGTTTCAGCTTCAGGATGAAATGCACAATGTCTCAGTGGTGTCAGACCGCATTTTGCATTCTTCGTCCATCTCTCCAGAATTAGCGGTTGTAGGATCTTTTCGACGGGTAGAAGCTTAAGAACGAAGAATGTGTGGGAGCAGGGAATATCGAAAGATTCAAAACGGTGACAGCTGCATTTAATCCGGTCTAAGACACCTATTAATTCAACTGAATATTCAAACTCGGTACTACTGCTCCGAGTGGCCACTGAAACGACATACTTTCTAGGCTATGCCGCAGATTATCTTATTGTACACAGAAATACACTGCACATCTCAATTTGAATTAATTCAAATATGTCAGGAGTGTAGATTCTAGCAGCATGATTTTCCAGGCCTTGCATATCAGTACGCAACAGTGGAAAAGATTGCCATGTTTTGCACTCATCTTCGGCCTTATCCTTCCAGGTTTTTGACACACAAGAATCATAGTAAACAATCATGTCCTGTAAAATCATATTTCGATCTAAATGTCTGTGTAAATTAGCATTGACACCCTCACTTCTTTGCGTGCTTAGAATACCTAAAAAAAGATGCCCGTGAAAAAATGATTCACACCAAAGATGCCTCATAATGTACTTTTGCGTAAACCAATGAGAGATTGGATCAAACTTTCTTTTCAACTTCCTTAAGAAATAATTGCCAACTGTTGTCAAAATTATCATGATCACCACGAGTGTAAATTAAACTCTTGAATGATTCTAGAGTTTTTGTGCTCTTAAAGTGGGTTGTGAAATTCCTTTCAACATGCCAACTACAAAGACGGTACCTAGCGTTTGGCATAACAATTGCTAAAGCGGCTTCCATCGCTGGATCACCATCCATTACAACGGATATGGGTTTTTTTGGTACATGACTTCCATTAAAGCTCTTAGCAATCATGTGTATGCATCCGTTGTTTCATCTAAGATTACACCACAACCAAAATACACTGTACTACGAAGATTGTTGACCCCAACAAAAGGTATGATTGACATTTTGTATCTATTAGCATGGTGTGTTGAATCAAAATTTATAACATCACCAAATGCAATATAGTCCATTCTTGATTTCGCATCACACCAAAATAGACGATCCAGGTTACCGGACTAGTTTGTATGAAACCTGAAAATAAAAATCAAAATCCTGCTCTTTTCTTTTCTGCAGAGTGTCTAGGACACTAGACGCATCTCCTTTCTTTAATTTGGTTCTCTGCTCTCGCAACCATAGATTGTATAGATCTCTTTTCACAAAACTTACGTTTTCGTAACCACCATTTCTTTCCTCGTATAGTGACATAATTTGGTGTTTACGGATGGCTGATTTCGAACACATAAATATCTCATTCCTCTGTTCATTGTTTATATTTCTGTGAGACCGAAGGAAGCTAAATTCAGCCTGCGAAGTGAGGATATAGCTGTGACTAACAATGAATTCACATATAAACCATTTGTTATTAAATGGATCGAGTTGAACATCTAGTTTTGCCATCTACTTAGAGCACGCTCTTTCTTCGACCTATCCGTCCTACCCATATGTTTTTCATCCCCAGTCTCGGCCTTACTACCAAAAAATCTACGAAAATAAGCGGTTCCATGGATTTTCCGTGCCTTAGGTCCCGTTCGGAAGAGTGGCGCCGCCGCTCCCTCCCGCGCATTGAGTGGCGCCACTTCCCCCGAACGGGGCAGCAGAGACGTTTCCCACTGCTCCTGAAGAGCGGTGGAGAAAGAGGGGCTGGTGGCCCCCCTTTAAGTTTTTTTTTAATAAAAATTATGGTGAGTCCACCTGTTTAAATTTTGTTTTTAATGCATTTTTAATATATATATATATATATATATATATATATATATATATATTTAAAAAATTATATTTACATATTATTTTGGTAATTTATATTTAAAATAATAGTTATAAAACTATGGTCCAGGTTATCCAAACACTCTGGTTACAAAACCATGGTTTCACACCACTCTCCCGAACACACCCCAAAATATTGTTTGGTTATAAAACCGTGGTTTCATAATTATGTTTCAAAACAATAGTTTCACACCACTCATCCAAACTAACCCTTAATATGCTTCTCCTAATACTGAACCCTTTTTCTTTGACATATTGGTTGTAAAAGTTGTACCACTCTTTTTCCGTTGAGAATTTCATGTTAAAAAATTGCTCACGCTCAGGGGCAGAGCGATCTACCATCTCGTTTAGGGTGTAGAGAGGTGACTCACATAATATTCCCAATTGATTATTATATGCCATCATTTGCTTTGCTAGATGCCTCGTAGAAAGTTCCACTTGGGATACAAACGTTCTGCTAGGAAATGAAAAGGTTCCATTTAGAATTACAAAAGCTCTACTCGAAAACAAATAAGTTCCACTTGAAAATAAATAAGTTTCACTTAAAATTGTAAGAGTGCCACTTCTATTTGGAAATACAAATGTTCTACTTGGAAATGAAAAGGTTCCACTTAGAACTACAAAAGCTCCACGTGGAAATAAAAAAGGTTCCACTTCGAACTAAAAAGGTGCAACTTGGAAATAAAAAAGTTCTAGTTAGAACTAAAAACGTTCAACTTGGAAATATAAAAATTCCACCTAGAAATATAAGCATTCCACTTTAAAATTTGAGCATTAGGTTTGTACCTGCTATTAGTTGTGGAGTGGTGGTGGTGGTTTGGGGGTGTTGAACAGGAGGTGGGAGTGAGAGGGTGTTGAACGGTAAATGGAGGGACTGGAGAAGACAGGAATGGGGACACAGGGGGATGCGAGAGCGGATGGTATGGATGGAACTGTGATGGACTGAGGGTGTTGGGGGAGTGGGAGTGATGGCCTAGATCTGGGTGGCGGTGGATGACCGGAACTAGTGTGGGTTGGGGTAGCCGGAAGATGGTGCTATGAAGGAGGGTTAGAAGAGAAGACTTAGCGTTTTGAATGGGAACTATAATGTAAGAACGAGAAGAGAAAGGTGGAGAAGAGCAGGGGACAGAGAAAGGAGAGAGCATATAATGCCTCGAGAAAGAAGAGAGCATGTGAACATGCATTCAAATTTTAAAAATTAAAATCCAGCTACACCTTAACCAGCTATATCCGGTGGCAAACTTTTCCGAAATTTAAAAGAAAAACTTTTTGTTCCACCGAATCCTGACTCCATAAAGCTTGTTCAAAATTGTCAAAGTGCATTGCTTGATTTGCACAACTTAGTATGCTTGATAAATGATTTTAAAAATAAATTAAAAAGCATCAAACAAGAGATGCACAAACATCAAATGGGAGGGTTTTAAAGAATCGCCTTGGCAAAATGAATAATCAGAAGAAGTTCAGTACACACACGCATTTTTTCAAACAGAAGGCGTGCACCAACTACAAATGATAGTCGAAACAAGAGCAAATGAAGCGGAAAAGGGAAATTCAATTCGCATCAAATTTTGAGGAAGAAGTTGATTTGCTTACTAGGAGTAACAGCTCCATTGATGAATTCTTTGATCGCAACTTCTCTATATCATGTTGCATAATAAAAGAAAAATTAAGGCCCAGGAGAAAATTATTCCATACACTGGCGTTGTACATTCGGGTTAGAAAGAGAAAATTAGAAACAGGCACCCTTGGCCGAAATTCTTCCCCCTTTCTGATGTATTACACCTGTTTTCCTCTTTGGGTATGGGTATGGAACCAAGATTTTTTTTTTTTAGTGGAGGCTGCACAAATGATAGCCTATAAGGCTTATTTAGATAGACTTTTCGGTTCAAGAGTTATCTAGACTTATATATATTGAAAGAAGAAATGGGATCTATATACCCCAAACTGTAGTGGTCTCTCATATGAGCCAATGGATTCGCTGGCTATTTTATAGTTAGACCCCTGAACCCCACTGGACCGTGTGAGATGTCACTACAGTTTTAGGCATGCAGAATACTGCAAGCCCCGTTTTCTCATATTGAAAATGGACGTATCTTCATAAATTTTGGAATTTAAAAAACTATAGTAAGATTGGAGTTTTAAAAAAATCCGGTAATCTCAACTTTGGAGATTGGATAACCGAAGAACTTATCTTTTCTTATTTTTCAACTATATAAAACACTTAAATAGTTGCATCTTTTAGAAAACAACTAGTGATTTAACCGCTTTATGTCTAAACAGAAAAGATACAATATATTCCAGCTTTATATCTGATTGTGCAAAATAAATCATCTTTCAAACTGGTTACGTTGACCTTCCTCAAGCACCAAAAAGGATTTTTTCAACTAAAAAGACCGAATAGATAATTCTTTTAAGAGCAAAGAGCATCTATGCAATTTTCATACACAATAAACCATGCAACACACTCAAAACACTTGGAACCCACACACTTAGCCAATCAATACTATCCAAGAATTTTGCAATCAAACCAGAACACAAGCTCACCATTCAACATGCACCCTCAGAAATACATCATTTCTCAACAAACACCAAGCAAACTGCATCTTCGTCTCATAAAACATGAGATTTAAATTAAAACGCCAAAACTTCACTCTGTACAATATCAACTGAAGAAGAAATCATAGTTCCTTTTACCTTTCACTCTGTCAAATGCACGATAAAAAGCCCGATACAACAAAAGAAATAAAAGTCCACTTCCTCGATACTTTCTTTTCTGAAATAACTAATATTATTAATGATAGCAAGTAAATTAAAGGGATTATGTTAGACCAATTCAAGGACACAATTAACAATATATATACATAAACATAGAACAAAAAAAAGAAGAAGGCCCCCCAATCACCAGAGGCTAATAAACTGAACTCAGTATTATTACCCGAGGCAGTGGGAAAAAAGGGCTACTCAGATCACTTGGCTTACGATAGGTCAAATGATCCCTGTCCTTCAAGAATAGCATACAGAAGCTTCTTGTACATGATCTCCTGTCAAAAACATAAGGAAAAAGGTTACTACAATTGTAATAAGCCATAAACAAAAAAGGAATTTGAATGTAAACTAAACTTAATATTCCTATTATTATAATGCAAATTCTCTCGCAGGAGATTCTAATTTGGGCATGTAACATGTAGCATCCAATGGCATGTCGCCGTTTATCAATTAGGGGCAAGCGGTTATGTTCTCTCTACATAAATCCAACACATATTACGACTTGCATCAACATAGCTATCTTTTTCAAATAATTAATCACTTTTAGATATTCTTTTTGTCGTGATTACTATGGTTATAAGGCGCTGTTTAAATCAGGGCTAAAGGTTTAAGATAACATGAGTTTTATAGACTTGCCTACACTCGAAATTCTAAACCGTGTTTAGCTTTCATTTTTGGAGTTGGGATAGCTGGATATCTAGACTCTACACCACCCCGAGTTATCTTAACTCCAATTGTGTAAGTGACAATTAACCTTTGTATTTTTTGGGTTAAGATACTTCCAAAAACAATCGACAAGCAAAAGTTATTTCTTCAGTTTGCAAACTAGAGTTTGTAACCTATACCTCCACTTCAAAGTCTTAGGACATGACTCTGGTCATCCCAACTCCAAAAGCCAAACAAGGCCTAAATATCAAATTTTGCAGTAGCATCTTATATTGTATGTATTTACGAAAAAGTAATCATGAATATTAAATGTGTATAGTATTTGCCCAAAAATCTAATAAAGAGAAAAAGGAAAAGAACCTTGGTTGAGTAGGGAGGAAGTTTGAGGTAATTAGCACAGGTCATGACACTAGGCAAGTCGTCATCAGCGGACTCGGATGCTCCGGCTCCATTTGCGGCAGTATTCGTTGCAGTTGAAGAATGCTGACATTGAGCACAAATAGAGGATAAGTTTGTCACAAATGCACAAAAATAGAAATAGAATAACTGTGCAATATGTCCGATCCACAAAGGGATTTTTTATTTGTTGGCATAGATACCTTCCTCACTATGGTGAGCTTTGGATTCAATGCGGCCAAACCACCAGGGGGGAGACGAGGTGCACCAGTCACAAACTGGCAAAAGGCATGCTGCTGCTCAGGGGTGAACTCTCCCATGATCTCCAGAAACTAGTAACATAAATCAAAAAAATAAAAGGAAATAAATCAATAATTGAAACTGAAGAGATATTCAAAGGAAGTTATTTGTGGTTATTCGGATTAATAGGCACATACATTAACAATTGCAGGGCTTTTCGCAGTGTATCCATGATCAAACTTTATATGGTCTACAAGTGTATCAGTCTGCAGAATGTAGAATTAATGTTAAGAGGGAACATTAATAAGTTAAATGGTAGAAAATATTACTATATGAGGACTACATTACCTCCCATAATTCTTTGCGGCCACACAAAAGATAGTCCAACTCATGTGGAGAAAATATTTGTAAAGATGTGATATCAAAGACCTGAAAATGATTGTCAAGTCAGCATCTTCAACACATTTTCATCTCTGTAAAATAAGGTGATGCGAAGATGTAATATTGATGCCCAAAATAAAGAGAGAATGTAGATGAAAATAAGAGAATGAATCTGAATTGCTAAGGGAAATTCTCAGCTTTGATGAAATGAGCAGTTCAGAATTCTTACTCAAAACAAGATTGACAGATCATGAACAGTTAAATGGATATGATTGTCAGCAATAACACGGACTAATACTTCCATCAAGGATACATAAGGATATCAATTAATATAGTCTAGACTGTTCTCAACATAATTAATTGGAATGTAGACTAGAAGAATTCAGATACAAACAGTCAGAGATGTAAATACAGAACAAAGAGAACTCAAAACAAGAAATAAAACAAAATTGCTGATTCCATAACCACCATGATTTTATGGAACGGCATGAACAAAAGGAGCGCAGACTGATTTTTCATTCGAAAAGCAACGTTACAGGACATTAGTGCACTGCAATAATGAGAATGGTACATCAGTAGGGAATCTAGGTTTCGGCTTGAAGGAAAGAAAAAATTTCATTGCTAGGTGGTGCAAATTTAGCCTATTGGTTAACAGGACAAGCTGATGCAGGTGGGTGCTGTGCCTGAAGATCATAAGACGAGTCCATGTATTTGTATATGTCCCCTTGGTATTTGATCAAAGTCTGTCATATCAAACCATAGGTAAATCTAGAATTACACATTCATTCAGAAGTACACAAGGGGGTAGCATGTATGTGTTATATGAAAAAAAGATAGTATATTTTTTGAAATATAAATAATAAATGATAGATAGCTTATTATGGCATAATCTGTGGAAGTGAGCTAGGAGCTTAGGTGTCTAAGCTATGTTACACAGATTCTTTGCCGAGGAGACGTATCCCTGACGGAACAAAGCTAAGAAGTAGGCTGAATGGAAAAAGGAGACCGAGGGGAAGCGGACTAGGACGGGCCTCCCGAGTTTCCTGAATGGACACTCGTTCGGTTCGCAGCGAGGCTACCGAGCGGAACGATAGGCATCCCAATAACCGGGATGCCAAACTACCGAATCATGAGCTTCACAAATCTTCAAACTTGTCGCAGTTAACAAAAACTTGAGATAATTTCATGAATGGACGCTGGTAGTACTAATCCTTGTCATGTTCTCGCTGTGAATGCGCTGTTCTCGAATCCGCTCTTAGGTGAATAAGCCCCAGGAGAGAGCAAAAGACCAGGGGAGGCCCACTTCATTATCTTCTATACGAACGAGAGGAATTCATATAAAAATCTGATACTTGAAAGCGCAATGGACAATTGAACGACTCTTTTTTTGTGCATCCAAAAATTTATATTGTATTCTAAATGTCTCAGATATCTGCCAATTATTATGACAACAATAATCTATGCATCAATAGTTCACACTTTCATTTTGTTCATCAATGCGATTATGTAATCTGCTTACTTGTTATTTGAACTTATAAGAAGACAATGATTACTCAGATAACTATTATCTTATATAGATAAAGAACTGGTTTGTGTCCTTCTAAATTTTCCAAACTAGGGGAAAGTTTAGATGATGGGGAAAGAATTTGAACTTCGCTTTCCTAAACTGATAAAATTACTTGCATCTTCTGTGCAGATTTGGTAAATGATAAGATTACATAAGAAGTAGACAGGAAGTAAAAGTTTCAAGGAAAGAAGAATAGCATATGAATAAGAAGAAAATGGGAGGTTAAGATAGAGCAGCCAGTGCTATAGAACAAGGCCAGGAAGTGGAAAGCACGGCCGCAGCAAATAGAGTAGTGAGTAGTGTCTATAGGCACAGAAAGAGAATGAAGAGAAGCAGAGAGAAGCAGAGAATCAAAGCATATGTACTAGCAGAAAGAAGATAAGTAGGAGAATGCTAGCAGCAGAGAATGTAGCAATAACAGCAGAAGACATGTATCCGGAGAAGAAACAAAAGAAAACAGGGCAGCTGCATCATCAAAACCAGTTATCCGCAATGGAAGAGAAAAGGAAGAGGTGAAAAGCAACAGCGGGGGAGGCAGAGCAATGTTGTAAAGAACGGATTCGGAGTTTGTTCAGTTGGCTGGCCAATAAAGAATATTCGGTTTATTCGGTGAATATTCGATTTATCCAGATTATATATATATATATATTTCAAAAAATATAAAGATATAGAAAACTAATATACTTGTGGTCTAATGGTAAGGCATTCGAACTAAATCAAAAACTTGTGGGTTCGAGTCTCAATTGAGAAAAAACGAGGAGAGAGAAATGAAGAGTGTGTGAAATAACAAGTGTGGGTCCCACTTGTTTTTTTAATTAAATTGTAGATCCCACACTTGATTTTTTAGTTGTGGATTTTTTCTGTTTTGGACCTAATGGACCAATTCAGCCAAATACTCGCATTATTCACCCGAACATACGGTTTGTGTGGCGAATATTTGGTTTGACCGCATATTTGATCGAATATTACAGGTCCGCCACCGAATCCGAATATTCAGCTGAATATTCGAACGAATATTCCGCTCACAGGGCATGGCAAACTTAAGGATAGAAAAAGAACTACAACGAAATCATTCAATTCAAAATTTAACCTATCGTAACAGCTGACAAGAATAAAGTTAAAAGAAAGGAAACAACAGCATAATTTACTCCATCCGGCCCTCAAAGTAGGACCATAATAAGGAGAACAAGTACAAAACACAGAAAGGTAAACGTGTTATATGTTTGCTGGCAAAATGGATCAAAACCAATATCAATAATACATACAACAAGCTGAAAACATAAAGTTCTCAAAATCAAATATGATCCGGTTGTAGACATCTGGACCTACGTTCAAGTCTAAATCAATCAAGTATTAGTATGTAAACTTAAGAGCATGGTAAAATACAGAATCAGATAAGTACTTAACAGAGGCTTGCAATCATTTTGTAAAGTAGGAACACTTACCTGGTTAAAGCCTGCTCTAAATGCTTCCATCTGCCGTGTGATTCCTGCTTTAACAGTTGCATCAACTACCAACGAAATGTACTCTTCTAAGTTGTTGATATTGACCTGTAAAAAACACAAATTAATGCCATACATAACAGATATAAAACAAGAGGGGGGGAAGTTCGCTGAAGGAATATATACAATTGTGTTTTCTTCCCCTTCTTTGAGGATATATTCCGGATGGCCAGGAAGTGTAAAGTCAAAACACAAATCTTCGATAGGAGCACCACGGAAGCGTAGATCAGCAACTGCCCTATGATTGCTACCACTTCCTGCCTCTAGAAACTTTTTTCGGCCAACAAGGACTTGCATTTCTTGTAAGATCTTCCCAAATTCAGCATCAAATGAAAGAATATCATACAAATCAAGCTCCTGTAGAGAATCACAAATAATTAATTTTTCATGCCAAATAATGAAAACCTATCATAACAAATACAGAGAGCATAAAATACATATATTTAAACACTTGCTTGACCAAGTACAAGCTTATAAAATGATGTGGACAGTGGCAAATCCAAAAGCCGTCCATCTTGTAGAGCTTTAGCCATCACTCGACCCAAAAGACGGAAATATTCAATAACTTTGTAAAGACGGCTTCCCTCAGTTGTTGCTTCTGAACTAGGAGGCCATGGACGAGGAAACAAACCAAGAGGAGCTTGAATAAAATTCCTGCTGTCAACAGCAGAATCTGATCCTAGTTTCTTTGCTTCCGATCCATCATTTGTGTTCCCATTTTTCATTTCATCTCTGTCAATTTGCATTGCAGATGTATCTGATTCAGAGCTAGACCTCCACAAGCCAAGTCCAACCTTTTGCAAGTCATGACTTAAGAGAGTATAAAATTCCAAGGTCGGACCTAATCCAGTACCAACCTCACCAAAATACTCTACTTCAAGCACAGCCTTCTGGCTGGAATACATTTCCATAACTTTTGCAGCAGAATCCAGGATACGGTTTCTAGAAACACGAACCTTTTGTCGCTGCAATCTGCCAACACGGACCTCTCTCTCACTTGCAGCACTTTGATTATCGGCACTTTGCTGTTGTTGTAGCCGATGCAATGCCCGGGATAATCCAAAGGCAGTTGAATAGAAATATTGTCTCCTTGTTTCAAAAGGAAACAGAAAAGGACATGCTTTGGTCATCTGACAACACCATGAGGGTAGACTGCCGCTGCACAAAGCAAGAGCATCTTGGATTTGCCGTGCAAGCTTAGGGGTTAACTTACTATTGATAAATTCTTCTGAAGGAACCTTGGTTCCAATTTGATGAAGTTCCTCCATAGTCGAAATTTTACCCTCCGCAAAATCATCTGCCACTACCTGCACTCTCAAGCGAGGAGCGAGCTGATTCAAACCCTCCAAAACACGCAATAGTGCCAAAATGTTGTAGGTAGGGCTAGATTTTTCAAGGTCACAAGGAAGCTCCCCTTGCAAGATGCTATCTAAGAGGGACAGGTGTCGAGTTTCTGGTGAAGAATTTGAAGCGGATCCAGACTTGGAAGCCTTTGGCGTTGAGGAAGTTAGACCTCCTTGGGAGCCTCTATCAAGCTGACCATCTGCTTTTTGATAAGTTATGGTAAAAATATCACTCCAGAACCTGCTTCCATCATTAGGTAGGTCGGAGCCATTAAACCTCTCGTCATTGTCCTCGTCAAGCACAAGTTGGCGTTGAACAGCCTGATATATAGTCAAGTGCTTGCTGAGTTGCTTTCCCCCCACTGTGAATATTAACTTATTATATTGCTCATCCACGCTGCTGCCAACTCCACGGCGATCTCGACCACCTCTTATCCCTCTTCCACTTACAGATGCAAGCCCAGCCATAGCAGCAGCAGCAAAAGACATAGCACCTCTTGAACCAAAAGGACTTCCACTTCTGAATTCAGCAGACTCTGGGTTCTTTACTGCAGCAGTCCTACTGGCAGAACCAGAAGAGGGATGGGCTTGGGTATCGCTTGGAGAAGAAGCAATTGTAGGATCAACTGTATCTCCTAATTTCACATCATGTACCTTCTCAGGCGTGCACACGGGGAGAGAATCATCTCTTAGTACCTCTTCATGGTCATCATCCTCATCATCTGAAATATCATCCTCTTCAATCATCAAAGCGTCATCTATGTCAACAGCAGACATGTCAAACTCCTCATCCTCTGAGCTCGAGTCACCATGTGCAGGTTTCATCTCTGTGTCCTTGTCAGCAGCTGCTGCTCTTCTGCGGGTAGAGTTTCTTGTTTGCGGCCCTTTTGCTTCATCGGCAGATTTGAGAACAGCCTTTCCCTTTCCTTTAGAGTTTGAATTGCCCTCATTAGCATCCTTCTTAGCTGTACCTCCAATTGTTACTGAAGACCTAGATCTAGTTGAAGGGCGATGGCCTGAAGCAGGAGTTGATGCAGACGGTGATGGAGCCCCTGCCCCAGTTGCTGTAGCCCCTACATCAGAATTTCCAGTTGAAACCGAAGTCTTTTGTGCAGAGTCACTCCGCTGAACCCTTGGCCACAGAAACTCTTCAATAGCAGCCAGACTCGCCAGAGGATCAATGAGGACGATGTTTGAAGAATAATCACGAAGAGATTTTTCACCTTGCGCTCGACAAAGTCGCAACTTTAAAGGCTGAGATAAAGCACTTAAACCCGAAGCCAAACGTGCACTTCCACTACTAGAAGATCTAGGTTGATTGCTGAGCAGAACATGAAAACGTTCCAATGATGATAAAGCGTTTTGCAGCTTTTGAACCAAGATGGTCATCGGAGCACCATTACCTTCCTTGGAAACGATAGGAAGTGCGATTGCTATAAATGATTTGTACCTTCTAAGGGCTTGATGGCGAAGTTTGGAGAGGTTAACCTCTGAAACTCTATCCTTTCCAAAAGTTCCACAGGAAAAATAATTTAGCAACGCCACAACAACACCACTACCAATGAACTCAAATGTAGAGACACCATCGCCTTTAGTAAGTTCAGCAAGCATCTCAGTAATAACACCATCCAATTGATCCTCAGTGCTAACTGAGATGTCAAAAGAACGAGCTCCAGAGACTTTTGACTTGCCTTTGGCCTTGGTCTTCACATCTTCAACGCTGCCATTTAACTTACCACAAAGCTTTTTTAAATGAAGAAGATCATCTGTCACTCCCACTTCAGATGCCCCAGGATCTGCAGGGAAATATTTTTCTTTGAATGACTTGGCACATGCACTGACTGCAGGGCGGAGGCTAGAATTTGCATTCGGAATTTCTACAGATGTTGAAGGTGCACCAATACTTCCAGGCAAAGAACCTTTTGGCTCATCCAACAAGTTATTTTCTGTGTTTACACCACTACGTCGATTATAGCGACGAGAACGTGAAGAGATTCCAAGGGGAGGATCACTCTTTCCAGGGGGAGGATCACTCTCCTTTTCAGTAGATGTTTGAGAAGGAACCGCATTTGAAGAATCCGAGCAAATCAATGCATCTATAGCATGAACAACCCCTTCCCTTACAAACATCTTGGTAAATGTTCCAGGAAGCTTCTCCATAAGGATTTCTGCTATCTGAAGAGCAGGTATCAAAACTTGTGGATCTTTCCATGCTAAAACACCTGCTAAGAAGCTAGAGCACAAATGGCATAACATAACATCAGCACAAAGCTCTAATGCTATTTTCACAATGCATTAGTATATATAAATGGATCGCTGTACCTGGATATATTTGTTACGTCGAGTAAAGACTGAATCATATCAGCCGAGCTGAAATACATCAGCTTTCCAATAACAGATAGACATTTATGGCGAACTGGGCCATTCACACTGGAGCCATATATCTGCTCAAATAAATTGGGTATATCATGTCAGCCACAAACATACAGACAGCAAGCCATCATAGACAAAACATAAGTCTTTCAGAAGTGAATACCTGAGTTAAAACAGGAAGAAGGTCCAAACTGAACTGTTGCAGAAGTTCAGGTTGATCTTGCAATAATTTTTCCCGAGCCGTAACTTCATTACTTGTTCCATTAGCATCATCTTGCTTGCCGGAGGTACTAGCAGGGGTTTTCTTCGCAGCTGATCCTCTCACAAGAATGTTAGAGATTGGGAGAGAAATAGTTCCTTGCGGCAGTGGAGGAAGAAGTTCATCAGCAAGGTTCACCATTTCATAGATCTGCATGATGAACTTTCACTTAATCATGTATCCAAAAAAATACTCAAAAGCACATATATCTTATTATGGAACACAACTCCCGTAGCATAAACAGTGGTATAAAAATTCCCTTGATCATATGGTAACAAATCATTACAAAAAAAACTCAATATCACATTTATCATATCATGGGACATAACTCCAATAGTGTTTACAAAATAAAAGAGGCAGTGAGTTGTACTTTTAATCATGGTAAAAGTAACAAAGGCTAGATACAGGCATTTCTAATGGCAAAGATGCATCAAAATCAATAGAAGATAGTAATGCCAAGTAGCAGATTAAGGTCAATATCTTCCTGGGAACCAAAGGACATCTTCATTATACAAAACAAATGGCAGGCAAACCTTTATGTTCCATCCTTTTACCATTTAAATTCATTTTTGGCATTTTCTAACTGTGATTGTCCATGATCAAGAATTGTGTCTGGTCTCAAACAGGCAATATTAAAAGCATACATAATCAGACAAACAAAGCGATTGAGCTGACAATCAAACCTTCTAGAATTTTAACTGAAAACCCCGACACTTGCCTAGAGTTGCTTTGTCCAGATGCAAGGCGCTCCAGAGGAACCGGCGTTTTTAATTTTATTATGTTCATGAAGAGGCTTAATGGAAAGATGCTAAAAAACCATACAATTATTGACACATGTCAAGATGGAGTGCAGTAACTAAAATAGTTAAAAGTTCAAGATTTACCTATGAAATTGAATTAGATATAATTGTAAACTTGGGATGATGTTTTAAGACACAGAAGTATGAGGGTAAAGTTTTAAATCAATTGTTTGGACTATTTAACATTTTAAAAAAGAATACCGTCAAGGTTGAAAGGGAAGTTTTATCGAAGCGCTATTCGGTCTGCCTTATTATACGGAACGGAATGCTGAGCTCCGAAGAAATATCATACACGGAAGATGCACGTAGCGGAGATGCAAATGCTTCGTTGGATGTGTGGTACCACTAGAAAAGATAAGGTGTGAAATGAGAATATTCGTACAAAGGTTGGTGTAGCACCTGTGGAGGAAAAGATGCGAGAAAACCGTCTAACATGGTTTGGTCATGTACGACGCAAACTTACGGAAGCACCGGTTCGACGAATGGATATTTTCAATTTAGTCCAAGTCAAACGAGCTGAAGGGAGACCGAAGAAAACATGGATGGAGGCAACACAAAAAGATATGGATGCAAAAGGCCTTAATGAAAGTATATTGTTTGATAGGAGTGAGTGGAGACATTGGATTCATGTGCTCCGACCTGGCGTGATTCTCATGTTGGTTCATGTATCCTATTCCATATGCTTGGGATAAAAGGCTCAGTAGTCGTCGTCGTCGTCTGTAAACTAACAGCTTAATGGGCACTTTGCAAATGGAGATCTCAACCTAATATGTGAATTTATGTACCCTCGTCCTAGTTGCAACTTCAACAACAATCCTATCACTCCTTCAATGCACCCAACAATTTTCATGCAGCACAAGCCTAAATCATATCAATAGTGTCCCTCTTCTTATTTTGTCTATCTTCATGCTTCCATGCATTGATAGATTATTAATTTTCTTTTTCTTGGTTTCTTTACTCAGTAATCTCAATAGTTTTTCCTGTTCTTATCCTCTAGTAAGTGATCTTTAACTTGCCACTTAACTAGTTTCCTAATGCTTCTTAATCTTTCCGCAATCATTCTACTCAAGCAATCAACCTCAACATTATCAGTACAGTAATAACTATTGTGCATGTTCTTCATTGCCAAAATTAAGATCCATCGCTAACGCAACATGATCCATATCAGTCGAGCAATCTACATCCCACAGTACTCAAGAACTCATCCACTTCGCTTTAATATTTGGGTATTCCTCAGCAATAAATTTAAAGTTCAAGCCACTTCTCCGAGATTTGCTAAAGTTTTACATGTTAATATAATCTACATTTATCAATCTTCTTGGTAACTGGTAATCACATAACACCACCAACAATAAAACTGTAAAATATTTATTTCCAGGTTAGTTTTCCATAAGCTACCATCTACCTAACACAAGCATGCAGCCCTCCTTTTGCTGGCTTAGGCCGCCAAAAAACAAAAGAGTAAGATGTATGCACGATAATAGTGAAGCTTCTTGTTAGTCATAAGTAGCGAAACTGGTTATCGTTACATGTTTAATGACATGTTGTTCCCTTACTACGGCTGAAATTTCCATTTCATCTATGTTATCTTTGTTCTACTGATCCTAAATATACGGAATACACTTCTACTTAGAACTAAGCCTCTATATAGTCTCATCACCAAGAAAATGACATAGACCTCAAAGCCTCCTATCGAATGTTAATAATGTTTTATCGATAGCTAATGGAAAGAGATAAGAACCTGCTTGAAACCTCAATGCACGACTTTTGTGATAGGGAATACATATGTTCTCCTTTATTGTTTTCCAAATGATTATTGTGTCATCATACATATCACTAATTACACTGATATATGTGATTCATTTCTGAGCCTGTGGTCCTTTTGTATTTTATTGCATACCTTTAAAAGAGAAAATGGAAACCATGTCTATGACTCTCCGTTTTCTCCGTAAAATTCATCATCATTCCTTTAGAAGTAATAGTTTCCATCATAAACCTAAGTAGCATGCAGAAAACAAGAATCTCAATTGCTATATTGTTTACCCATCATTTCTATCGGCTCATATTCAACTTATTTACTCCACCGATCAACTCAGAGACCTCATCCCACCCGCATTGAAAAAAAAGGTTCTAGCTCATCAGTTTTGTGCATCTCTTCTTTTATTATAAGCTAGAACATTTTTTTTTTGAAATGAGGGTGGGGTGGGGATAAAGGCTTTTGTTTGTTTGTTTTTTAACCTAATGATGCTTCTTTGTTCTTTTTTATCACGTTCTTTGTTTTGGGAACCTAATGCAGCCTTTGTGCATCTCTTCTTTTCTTATGGGCTAGAACTTTTTTTGAATGTGGGTGGGGTGGGGATAAAGGTTTTTCTTTGTCCGTTTTTTGAACCTAATAAAGGTGCAAATGAAGCTTCTTTTTGTTTGAACTTATTTACTCCACCGACCATCTCAGCCAACCTCCAAAAATTTGGGATAAAGGATTTTCTTTGTTGTTCTTAGTTTGTAAATATGTAGCAATTATCCCTCCTTGCATCATGTCTCTTAAAAGTGCAACAGATTCAACCATCACAATACCTTTTTTCCAAACACCGCCAATTCTTAATTGGAATATGATCAGGCATGACAAGACTGATGGCATGGCATCCAGTTACAAGTTTAGTGTAACACATACTCAAGACATTTAATATAATTAGTATCTAACTTATGGATGTTGTTCGAGTATAGATCATAGTGTTGGAGTAAAATATGCAGTACAAACATGTATAGAGAAAATTAACATACCTGCTCCGGCGGCCTCGTTAATGCAGGCGAAACCGACATATTTGCCACAAGACCAGTACCTGAAAGTATATCCTTAAGAATGCCGCTAATACCAAGTAGGAGAAGGGTTTTCGCTCCTAATGGTGATCCACTTGCACATGTTGATAAGAGCCGTATCAAACCCTGCCAGAATTATATATTAGTTCAAGCACTAAGGGGAGATTGATGTATTTTGATCAAAACCTAATTAATCTGCACAAGTAGCACATGCATGTACCGTGTATGTGGATGGAGTAAGAGAAGCCTGTCCTCCTGTATTACTTAAGGATATCAATCCAGCAGCTTGGGCAACCAAACCATGATTACATAGCTCATCTAATTTCTCAGGGGATGAGGCGAACGCTTCGGCGATACGTGTCAAGCAAACGGAAGCATGATCAAGAACCTATAATTGAATCCCAATTTATGACCATATGTTAAATAAAGCAGACACCGGGATAATAAAAGAGAAGGTAAACAACAAAGTAATGAGCATTCTCTTGATAAAGAAGTAAAAAATCTTAATGTCTCATAACAGAAAATCTGGTTCACCTTTGAATCGTGATAGTGGAGAAGGTTTGTGAGCAATGGAACTGCTTCCATCACAAAGTCAGCAGCATCAGATGGGAGTTTCTTACACATATTTGCAGCGGTAGATAGAGCTACTCTCTGAAAACGGTGATCATCAGAATGCAGCTAAATGAGTAAATGAGCTATGTAGATAGATTCAAAAATAGTAAAACCCTTCACTATAAGAGCAAGCATCTAGACATAATTTGTTACCTGAACTCCTGTAGAGAAAAAGTCAAGATAAGACAGCACCGCCATAAGTGCACCAGCACGCAAACAGGCAGTTGGATGCTCCTGTGATATCTTCTTGAGAGCTTGTAGAGACTGGGGATAAACAAGACAAAAAAAAGTGCAGAAAATGCTTGGTTATTTCAAGTACAAATTGGGAAACGACCTAGCTCACACATCAGCCACAGTTAGCTGGCTTGAATGTGAAAGAATCGCCGAAAATGGGCCGGGGGGGGGGGATCTATTTCATCTTTTCAGCAATTATCTTGGAGTTAACTTAGGATATCTATAGTTTCGTAGAAATACCTTAACTTCAAGTGCCTAATACCATCCTTTTTGAGTTAGATTTTAAAGTTAGGAAAGCACGGGCATCTGAACCATAGTGTTGAGATGTCCAGAGTTCCCTAGAAATTTAGACCAAACCAAATTAATCTTAACGCTAAATTATTTATAAAAGAAATAGCAAACCTTATGTATTTAAAACAACTCTGAAGCCAAATAACACTGCTTTTGAGTGCCATTAGAGCCTTGAAAACTGGAGTTTGTGTGCTGCACTTAAAGAATAATCCAAACAGGACGAAACTAAAATAATTGTCAGGCTGGAATTTCTGAAAGGTCACACTTCACAGACTTGGCTGAAGACTTGACAGAGTAGTTAACAGCTTTTAAGCAATAAATCTATTTCCAATACAGACTTTATTGGCAATTGCAAGACTACTAAATACTGAAAGAACTTTAATTTTCGCATGCCCTGATTAATTTGATATGTACTTAGCTTTAAACCTAATAAAGGAGCAACCTGCGAAAAAATAAAAATCTTACCTGTTCAGCTAAATCCATATACTCAATAGTGAGCAACCTAGCACAGAAGCAAGGCACAGCACCGTAATGCACGACCGCAGAACAAGAAGACGGCAGCACATCACACAAATGAGTAAGCGCCCTCGCCGCCAGTAACATAACATCCGCATTGCTCTCATGATTCAGCAACCCCACAAGCACCGGCACGAACGAATCCACCGAAAACAACCCCAAGCTCTCCTCGGTCCCAATCGAAAGCATCTCGCAGAGCTGAGTCAGCGCCTCCACCTGCTTCCCCTCCTCCCCATCAGCCCTCAACCCAGCCAGAATCTTTTTCAACCTCCCGCTCTGATGCGACGAAGATCCCGACCCAGTCGAAGACGGCAACAGATCGTCGAGCCCCGCGCCGAGCTTCCGTAGCAAACCTTGCAGCGCGCTGCTGGCAGAAGTCAGGTTCTGATGCAAAATCCCAGCGCCGGACTCGCTGTCGTCATCGTCGCCGGCGGTGCCGCCGCTGTCGAAGCTGAGTCCGAGCAGCCGCTCCGCCTCCCTCTCGCGCTCTCTCTCCCGATCGCGATCGCGTGAGCGGGAGGAGGAGGTCTCAGGGGGCTCGCGCTCCTTTCCCTTGTCCATGCTAGGGTTAGGGTTCGGGTTCTCGACGGTCGCGGTAGCGGATGCGGCGGCGGCGGAGGAGGAGGATCGAGAGCGGGTGGCAATCGCTGTGGCGGCGGCGGAGGAACGAGAGCGCTTGGAAGGTCGTTGAGAGGAGGAGGAAGAAGAAGGGGCCGATGAGGAAGCCTCCGCCCGCTTGCGGCTGCCACGTGTTTCCATACAAGGGGGACGGGGGAATTCTAGGTCTCGCCCTAATCGGCGGTGATCATCGTCGTGGATCTGAGATCGTCTTCAATTCTTGAAACCCTAGGATTTTTTGGGGGGCAAAAATTGAAGAATTAGGTGGAGGAGGCGAGGTTGCGTAGAGAGCGAGAAGGGGATTGAATTCGATGATGAGAGAGAGAGAGGGAGAGAGGGAGAGCCGGTGTGTGTTTTTACTTGTAGATGCTCTCTGGATCGTATTCTGATGGAGTTTTTCTTTGTTTTTGTTGTTGATTTTTTATGATGATAAAGGGTGATGGGTTGGGTTTGTATCTGGGTATTGGGCTTTGTGTCGTCAAGATCCAGCTAGCGTGTGCGGGTGGATTATTAGGCCTTAAGTAGGGGTGCACACGGCAAAAAGAAAGGTCCAAATCGGACTCGAGACCTTTTGGACTCACCAAGAATCAATACCCCCTAGACCAAACACCCAATTGGTAAATTAACAGCTGGTAATATTGAGGATCATAGCATATAAACATATAAACATACATGTATTATACATACAAAACTACCATTAAGATGCAATGTATGGAACACCACGGCAGTATTCTAAAATAAGAGGTCGTCCATTTAATTATATATTGTGGTTATGTAAGAGGCCTCCCCTCCAAACTTATTTGATGATTGACACCATCCAGTTTAATTATCATGCTTTAAAGCATGTCATGTTGATGGAGTTTCGGATCTTCTTCAGATGATGTCCTCCGTCAATCCTGCGATGGCTGTCTTAGACGGTTGAGATTTGGTTTTGGAGTTGTTGAGTGTGGATCTCAATGGGTTGGTGTTGGACGCCGAGCTACCTGCAAAGAAATCCCAGGATGGGTGACCACCGTAGGACCCTCCGACGATCAAGTTAGAGACGAAAAATAGGAGCAAAATAACGGCGTATTGAGATCATTCGAGTTACCTTAGTCGTCTGAGAAAGGGGTTTATATAGGGGTCGCGTGGAGCGGACGGACGCGAGATCACCGCCGTCAATTACGCCCCAGCGTTATCCTCGCCTTGAATGGTGGAATGCGCCCATTAATGGAGGGATGCGCTAGCTGGACGCGGATCGTGGGGAGGCGGATATCTCGCCCTGGTGATATACGCGGAGCCATTGCAGGGCGCATGGGATCTGCGCTCCCGGAAGATCGGGGGAGGCCGAGGAAGCTCGGCACGTCGGAAGCTCGGAGACGAGCCTGGAGGCCGAGGAAGCTCGGCACGTCGGAAGCTCGGAGACGAGCCTGGAGGCCGAGGAAGCTCGGATGCTCGGAGACGAGCAAGGAGACTGAGATAGCTCGGAGATGAGCTGTTGGTAGATTCCCAGGTGAAGGTGGAATGTATTCAGGAAGGTCAGACACGTTCCTCGAGACGAAGTCCCGAGAAATCCTCATAATGAAACTCATTTATTCCACCTCCGTAGCCTTCGGGGCACGTCATCCGCCGCGTGTCGTAATACGAGGAGACGCCACTTGTGAGCATCATTATTAGCCTCCCACTCTCGTTCCGACATATCCAAAGGTCGGGTCGAAAGTGGTCTATTCGGTCTTTCTTCTGCTCAATTTAGCGCCAAGGAATCGTAACGCGAATCGCCTGGGAACGGCACGGCGTTTGGCGGTCGCGTCGTTTCGATCTTTTGGGCCCACGTGTCGCCCTGTCGCGCGCCTGAATCTTCGCGTGTATCCCCGATGGCGTCAGCAGATCAAATGAAATGATCGCACTTTAAAGAGGGGGTGACGTTTCAGTCGGTCGTCACTTGGGATATGGGCCACGTGTCGAGCGTCGGTTAGTGGACGCGACAGGTTGTCACTGTCACTTGCAACCAAAGGGACGTCCCCAATGGCCGATCGCCATGTGGAGCTCTGACGGCTGGCAGGTGCGACGTTTCGTTTTGGCGAGAGTCAATCTGGACCGTCGGATGCTTTCTTTGGGGTGTATAAATAGGAGAGGACCCCTCTAGGGCCAACACTTCCGCTATAATTTACTTTCGTTGTCGAAGATTGCTCAGCGCTCCTTCCTTTTAGATCAGATCACCCGTGAATTTTTCTCGGCGAGCCCATTCCCTTGAATCAGGTTAGATGTCTTCATCTAAGGAGGTTGTAGAGATAGTTAGGGTTGAGTCGGACGATGAGGCTCCGGTTATTGGAGCCGAGTCCAGCGGGTCTTTCTCCTCCTCGGCTTCAGATAGCCGAGAGGGTTCTTCTGCCGGTCGTCTGTGTCGGGCTCGCCCCTAGAGCCAGGGCTGCCCGTGTCGTTCGTCGTCGAATGGCGACAATGGCCCCTGAGGCACGCATCGGGAACGCCCGCGATGTGCCTTCTGTTTTGAGGAATGTGGACGAGCTTACCAAGATTCGGGCTCGATTCCATATTTCCTCCAACTATTCGCTTCGCTTAGCTAGAGAGGGTGAGCGTACGGATCAGGTGCAGGGTAAGGAGATTGTCCTGTATTTGGAAGCATTCCGGGCCGGAATGCATCTGCCCTTCTCAGCTGAGGTATGTGGGGTGCTTCGCTGCTTCCATCTTACCCCGGGCCAGCTAGCGCCGAACTCATGGAGAACCCTCCTCAGGTTTCTGGTTCGATTGAAACTTGAAAATATCCCTTTCAGTTTGACCCTCCTCGTTTCCTTCCTCTGTTATAAGAATCACACTGGCACCAACAGGGATGAGCCGATCTAGGTGTACTTTTCCTTCAAAAAACGTAAGGGCGGGGCCGTCGGGTCGAGTGTGGTAGTCGTCCTTTCTTCCATTCATGAGTGGAAGGAGAAGTTCATTTTTGTCGGTGTTTTTCGCCGAAAATGGGAAACGGAACCGCGTAGGTCGTCTTGTCTCAATTTAGGGGCAGATGCTATTCGGTTTTATCTATCCATCTCTCCGAAGATGCCACGTTGATTTATGGCACCGTGCATCGGAGGTTTAGATGGAAGCGACCGTTGTAGTAGACTTCGTCAGATTCTCCCTCATTTGCGAGGGGTTTTTGATTGTGGGGACGCTCTTCCCTGCAAACGTAAGCCCCTGCAGTTAATTACGTTACCGTATCGCGATAAACACTTTCTCCTTCTCTAGAAGGTCACTTCGTGTCATGTGTGTTTGTTTTATTTTTGGTTGCCCGTGGATTGTATACGGAGACTAATTTATGTTGTCGCCCGTAGGGCATGGATTAGTCCAAATCCGCATATTCTTAGATTTAGGTTTGGTTTAATTTAAGGATCGTTAACCTTGTTTGAGATTAAGATCAACTTAAATGTTTGTTAAGAATACGTTAGTCCGATCTTGGACTAAGATCTACTTAACGGGGGTTTAGAATCATTTTTTATCCAACAGAAGAGTATTTGGGCTCTGTCGTTTTAGTTTAGGAACGTTACGGTCCGTAGATCACCATTTTTTTTGGGTGAAGGTTTAGTTTAAGGACGTTAAGGTCCATAGCTAGTTTAAAGACATTGCGGTCTATAGCTAGTTTAATGACGTTGCGGTCCGTTGGGATGTGCTCATGGGTTTGGGAGTGCACTAAAGAGCTGTTGGTTGTCGGGACCCTCCACCTCTCTGAAGACGTTGAAGAATTACAACGACATGTATCAGAGGTATGAAGAGATGTATCCTTGAACCGAATTCCGAATTGAAGGGAGAGATCATGGTGGAATGAACATCATTTTAGATACCATCTCTTAGGAGATCATTAGTCATCTTCGGAACTAATATCGATTTGGGAAGACCTGAGTATAGGAGGGCTCGGTTGATTGGTGATCAAAAGGGTTTTGGCCTCGGGAGACTTGGCTAATTTGGGCTAAGGTTGGCCTCTCATAGTGTTAAACACTAATATCTTCTCGGCGCTCACGTGCTCCCACGTGAGGCTCTAAAGCAGTGTTAAACACTGAAATTTGGAGCGCTCTCGTGTGGCACGTGAGGCGCCTGAGAATTGGGCACCGCTTCTTTGGATTCATTCCCTTTTTTTTTTATAAGTGCTAAGCACTATTGGGGGTCACGTGGGATCACGTGAGGCATCCCAAAAATGGGAACTGTCTTTGATTTATTCCCTTTTCCCTTTTTTAAGTGCTAAACACTATTAGGGGGTCACGTAGGATCACGTGAGGCACCCCAAAAATAGGAGTTGTCTTTGATTTATTCCCCCTTTCCTTTTATAAGTGCTAAGCACTATTAGGGGGTCACGTGGGATCACGTGACTCGATCTCAGTCGCTCTTTTTTGTTCCTCATAGGTGCTCACGTGGGAACACGTGATCTGTTGCTATAGCGTTGTACGCTAATCGTTTTTTTATGTGCATGGGGATCTTGATCTTAGTTTTGAGAATTTCAGATCCCTTGTTTTATAAGAATTAAATTCTTATGCAGGGAACCCTAGTTTTATCAGAGAAATTAAATTCCTATATCTTTCGGAAGAATTAAGTTCTTAAAATTTAGTTCTTTCCTCTAAGTTTTGAGTCTGCATGACAGAATCTCCCCGATGAAAATTAAATTCTCAACTTGTGGGGAGATCTGCTTCTGCAGACCACAACCAGAGGAAGAAATAAGTTTTTTTTTAAGAGTTTAACTCTTGGAGCGGTGAAAAAAAGATAAAATGATCTCAAGGTCTTTCTTTTTATCTAGGGTTTCTTTTCTTAAAAGAGAACTCCTCTTCTTTTTTTGTTTTCTCAAATCTTATGGGGGGTTTCTCTTTTCTAGACTTGAAGTCTTGGGTCCTTTATATAGTAGAAGCAAGTTTGTTGATTTAGTTAAAAAAATCTCTCATTGAGAGATCTTTAATTGATTTGGGGATTTTATCCACCATTGGATCTTTGATCCAAGGACTTCTGTTTTACAGAAGATATTTTTATTGCTTTTAACAAGATTGGGGAAATATTTTCCCATACAGAATTTATTCTGTAGATTGGCGAATTTTAATCACCATTGGATTTTTAATCCAAGGGTGCTTAGTTTAACGGAGCACGATTTTGTTTCCCCCAATCAGAGCAAAACTCTGTTTGAATTTCAAAATTCAAATTTGGAAGCAACGCTTCAGGTTCCGTGCGCTGCGCGCAATGCGCCACGTGTCAGAAGCTGATACGTCAGCGCAGCGCCCAAGACAGCGCGTCCAATCAGAGCAAGGCTCTGTTAAAAAACAAAATTAAAGAAGCAAAGGTTTAGTTGCGCAAGCGCTGCGCGACACGTGTCAGCGCAGTCGCTGTTGCGCAAGCGCTGCGCTGCGCGACACGTGTCAGCGCAGTTGTGCAAGCGCAGTTGCGCTGCGATGTGCGCTGCGCGACACGTGTCAGCGCTGGGGCGCTGCGCTGTGCGCTGCGCGACACGTGTCACGTACTGGGGCATTTGCGCCAAACAGAATTAAAATTTTAAAGAAATCTTTCTGTTCTTGTTGAAACAAGAAGATTTTCTTCTGTAAAACAGAAGCCCTTGGATTAAAGATCCAACGGTGGGGGAAATTCCCCAAATCACTCAGAGAAAGATCTCTCTAACAAATTTAACTAATTTATGGGCACTATAAAAAGACCCCTAAACCTCAATTCAAAGGCATCAACATTTTCTGAGAGAAAAAAAAGAGAACTCTGAAGAATTCCACAAGAAAAAAAAAGGTAAAAACCTTCAGAAAAAGAGAAAATTCTCTTAAAAACAGATCATTGATCTAAGAACAAGATCAATGATCTTCAATAAGAAAGAAAACTAACTAATAATAGTGCTTTGCACTTGCTTATGAACCATTGGTTCCTTGAAAACAAGAAAAACTTGTTTTCTTTGATTTAAAATCGATCAAAAGATAAAACAGTGCTCTGCACTTGCAAGAACTGCGCTGTTGCGCTCCTGTGTTGGCGCAAGCCACCAGGAAGCGCCACGTGTCAGTAGCGCAGCAGCGCAGCGCACTGACACAGTGCACTGCACTGTTGCGCTTGCGCTCACCAGAGCGTGACACGTGTCACCACCATATAAGTTTGCGCTCATTACTTGGCGCAAAGCGCCTGACAAGCCACGTGGGGCATTGTCAGAGTATTTAATGCTCTGCATTATTAAAGAAAAGGGACAGAGCCCAATTAAAAGGCCTAACAGGCCTAATAAAAAAATGCTATGCATTTTAAAAAAAGGGGGCAAAGCCCAGACAAAAAAATAGATACTCTGCATCATTTATAAAAGGGCAGAGCCCAACCAAAACAAGAATAATGCAGTGCATTGCTAAAAAGGGGTAAAGCCCTAGCACAGACCAAAGACAAAAAAAATGTTGAAACTGGACTTAGCCCAATCATGGCTGTAAGTCCTCAAACTAAATTGACTGAGTACAGCTGCTCTTTTAAATCAATTTACATCCAGTTCGAGGGTACATCTCCGAACTCCTCTGACACCTATCGTTGTGATTCCTCAACGACGTCAGAGAGGTGACGGGTCTCAACGACCACACATGAATATGGACTGCGGGGTCCTTAAACTCGTGGACCGAAACGTCCCTAAACTAATATCGGACCGAGACGTCCCTAAACTAATGATGGACCACTACGTTCCTAAACTAGAAAGTGGGCCGCAATGTCCCTAAACTACCTATGGACCACCACGTCCCTAAACTGGCGATGGACCACTACGTCCCTAAACTGAAGCAATAGAGTCTCCAAATGCTCTTTTGCCGGATCTAAACGGTCCCGTTTAAGTTGATCTTAGTCCCAAATACGGCTAACGTATCCTTAAACATTTAAATAGACTATAAAACTCCAAATCGACTTTGGTTCAAGGGTACATCTCCGAACTCCTCTGACACATGTCGTTGTAATCCTTCAACGTCGTCAGAGAGGTGACGGGTCCCGACGGCCATATATTAAATGAACCATTACGTCCTTAGACTGGAAATGGATCTAAACGATTCCGTTAAGTTGATCTTAGTCTTAAATCAGACTAACGTATCCTTAATGAACGTTTAAGTTGATCTTAGTCTCAAATGCGGCTAACGTATACTTAAACTAAAACACCAAACCCAAATCTAAGTAAATACGGATTTGGACTAATCCACGTCCTACGGGCGACGGCATTACTCAGTCTCCGTATACAATCCACGGGCAACCACAAACAAAACAAACACCCACGACACGAAGTGAAATTCTGGAGAAAGAGAAAGTTGTTACCGCGATGCGGTAGCGTAATTAACTGCAGGGTGTCACGCCCCGCTTCTCAGTGTACGGCGAAGTGGACGAGACGAGGCCCGCTACGTATATACTCAGAAGTACATACGCTAAGCGTAACTAAGAAATATAAAGTAAATCACAAGAGACGAATAATATAGAAATAACAGCAACTTTTATTAATAATATTCTTTGTACAATGCATGAAAAGAAAATACAACTGGAATGAAAATCAATGCCTAAATAGTGGAAAAACAGAAAATGAAAATACTGGAAAGAACAAGGTACAATTATCTAGAGCTCTGGGTCTTCTTGGAACTGCTCCAAATCTTCACCGGTGGGCTCGATCTCAGCTTGGTCCAACGCACCTGACGACATTCAAAAAAGGAAGAAATAGAATGTCGTCAGCGAACAGGTCGCTCGGTAAGTCCCAAAGAATAAGAAGAATGAGAATGACAGAGTAACAGTATTTTCTAAAGTATTATATTGTTGAATATTATGGAACATTGTATAACGCTGTTGTTTGTAGCTTGGTACAGAAGGATGCCAGTGTATACGAGGGGGATCTCTATATGCTAGAGATCAGGGCAAAAGGAAAGTATAAGAAACCGTTATGCCACGGTACAACAGCAATAGGATTCAGGTTAGGTGTCTTAATCTGACCGCCTCGTGCCACCTTTAACACCTTCCGTACCAATCTACCCCTTAAATCCCGTAGTGTTTTAACAGTTTTGTAGTATTGGAATATGTAATTTGGGTGACTGATCAAAGCCATGATATCAGTAAACATGTTGTAACTGTATAATCAGGTAGATGGAATATCAGGATAATGGATGAATATCCATGGTTTGATTCAGTCAAAAGAATATATTGTTAACTGGATTCAGGGTTTCATGTATTCAAGTTGTGTTGGAATATAAAAGAATATAGATTGACTTGAATCATATTCAAGTCAGAAATAGTCAGACTCTAACCCGAGTCAGACAAAAAGAAGAGAATTTGAAGTTCAATATTAGCTAGGGGCCTTATTGTAATTTGTAAAACTTGAGGGGGTTTTATGTAAAAAGTACTTTTGTATAGTTTTAAAATACACCTCAAGTATTTATTATTCGTCTTTATTGTTATAATGAATGTGAATTTTATTTGTGTTATTCAAGTGAATATATCCTAATAAAAGTATTAATTGTTTCATCTAAAATTCATGGTATTTTAGTGTAACTTTTAATCTTGTAATTTTTAGAAAAATGTGGAAACTTTATATTATGATAAAATAGATGTCTAAATGATAATTAAATATATATTAATACAAGAATAATTTTAAATAAATATTTTATTTTCAAAAATCTCATTTTCCTTAAATGTCGTATTTTAAACATTTCGAGACCGAATGCTCCTTGCGGAGGTCTGAATCTCGCACTACTAGCCTGCGGGTGCACGATGAACCGTACTATCCCTAACAGATTCCCCAAAAGTGGGTTGTAGCGGCGCTTTGCTTAGGTTTAACAAATACTTTTCATTTGGGAAAACGGTTTTATAAATATGGGGTATTTATTTGCAAAAAGTATAGTTTTCCGTATTTTAGTAGTTAGGGTTTCCTAAGCCAACTAGCCTACTTCTAAGGTCTAAACGATGAGTCATTAGAAGCCTCAAATCGCCTCTTCACCGTCAATTGCGGCCAGGTAAGTGCCAGGTAAGTGGGAAGGAACCACAGTCGTGGGCCTAATTAAAAACCACTAGCCTTAGACACACTTGCCTAGTCACCACAAGACAGTTTAGATAAACGATCGATGTCCATGACCAATCGTGTTTTCATTTTATTAAAAGATTTTATCTAGAAAAGTTTACAACTTAAAGCTTTAAATAAAGGTTATAAAGATTATGGTATTTTAGTGAAAAGTCCTGTAATTTCGTATTCTGTGTTTTGACATTTATCAATTAGGGTTATATTGAGTGTGTATAGAGGTATGTCATTATCTCGTGACTTATTTTAAGTTTTGGTGAAGTTTAAAGGTAAAACATGACATATTAAACTTAAAGGTATTATAGCGTAAGAATACGGTATTTGAAAACGTTATCATTTCATGTGTGAAAATTCATTCAAATTGGTTTCTACAAGTTTAGTGATCAAGATAAACCTATTTAGGAGTGAGGGAATTAATTAAACTAAGAAAAATGAACTTCATGGTATTTTTATGAAAAGAATACGGTTTTGCAAAGAACTTATCATTTCATGTGAGAAAGTTTGATTAAATTGGTTTATGGGTGATTAATAGTCAACATGAATATGGGTAGATATTATGTATTAGGTGACAAGTGGAAATTTATAGAAAAACCGAATCGGAAATCGGTTTGTCCGATTTCCGTCGGGTTCCAAAAAGTCGTATTTTTACATTTATAGAAAAGAGAGATAGAAGGGATGGGACTTACGGTTTGGACAAGCTAAGGAAGCTAAGGGATGTGGTGGTTGTCGATTCGTCGAAAACGTCGCGAAGGTTCTGATCCGGTCGTCGGAATCCGTCGTCGATTTTAGCAGCGCTTCGCTTCTCGCTCTTCGTACCGAGTTCTCGAGAATTTGATAGAGTGGTGTTCACACCATAATATTGTATTTTATATTCCCCATTCTTATGCATTTTTCAATGAAAACAGGTGCTTTTGACGCATGTCTGCTACATGTTACAGATTACAGGTTCTTGGACAGAAAACAGTCAAAACGAGGTAAAGATGATGAAAAAGTGAATTTTAACCAATGAACAGAAGATCTTGATCAAGCCTACATAAGAAACAGTACACAAAGCAACGGTTAAAGTTCACCATAATTATTCACTGAAGATCTGGAGCTAATGTAGAAGCCCAATTTGTAAAAGAACCAAAGAACCAGAAGCCAAAAAGGACAAAGAACAAAACCCTGAAATTTCAGCATGTGAGCCAACTAAAGGGCCGCGGAACCGCGGCCCAAGCCCACCATTGCCGCGGTTCCGCGGCCAGAAGAAGACAAAAAGAGAATTATGTTTTACCAAAATTCAATGGCTTTGTTGACCGGTCTTCCCAGAGGGCTATTTTTGTAAATGCAAACATGCAAGTCATTGTAACCCTAGGGTTTCCTATCTTCTATAAATAGGGACTCTAATTCATTGTAAACTTTATGCCTCCCTTTAATGAATAAAATTTAGAAATCTTTTGGAGAGCATCGGTGCCTCTCTTCAATTCAGAAATCCAGATCTGACAACCCTGCTTTGATGTTTGGAGAGAGCCATCTGTAAGTAATTTATTTTCTTGCCTTAGTGTAGATTTAAATTCCTTGCCCTAGGTAAATTTATTTTCCTGCCCTAGTTATAACATTTAATTAATTGCCCTAGGATAATTTAGATTTTTAGATTTAATAATCCGTCCGAACACCTTTCGGAATTAACTCGTAAGAACGAATCGGAAATTCACAACATCCCTGTGGACCGACCCGTACTCATCGGCTAGCTTCATGCGACGCCGTTCTTGATTGCGGTTATAAATATTTTTGATCGTAAAATCTCTACCAATCAAATGGCGCCGTTGCCGGGGATGGCGTAGAATTTTCTTTTCGTAATTTCGGGTTAATCATAAAATTTAAAAATTCATAAAAATCTGAAAAATGAAAAAAATTATAAAAATATCATTTGTTATTTTTGGAAAGGATACTTTGTGGTTGAATTTTTGCAGGATATACAAATTCGGATCTGGAGATTTCCAGAAAGCAAAATAGAAAACGGGATATCGGAACAGAAGAGATTTTAAACAACAGAACAGTAAAAAAAATTTTGGAGCAGTGAACCCCCTAAACCGCCGCCTTTCCGCAGCCATAACTTGCTTTAGGCCGCGGAACCGCGCTCTCCTTGACGATTCGTCGTGTGAAAAAAAAAAAATTGGGATCCGCACCGACTTTACCGCCGCGTAACCGCGGTGGGAACCCCCATTTGGCCGCGGAATAGCTGCGTTCTGGTGACAACATCTTCTGAAAAAATTTCTGTAAGCTTCCCTGTTCTTTCTCTGCAAATATTTCCATATATTTTCTGAAAATTCCTGCAGAATTCCGTGAGCTATAAAATATATTCCCTTCCAAATAACAATCTTGTGCAGGATTTTTGGGCCCCGCTTGAACTAAATTGATTGCAAGAAATATTTTGTTGTTGCATATCTTTTCTATAATATCTTTTTGCAACAATTTTTCCAAATAAAGATTCTTGTGATATGCTTCAAATAATAACCAATTGCAAGTAATATTTTGCTGTTGCGTATCTTTTCTATAAAATATTTTGCTATTGCATATCTTTTCTCTAAAATCTTTTTGCAACAAAATTTTCTCAAATAAAAAGAAAGAAAAAAAAAATCAATGAAAAATGAAAATAAAAAGGAAAAATATTTTATAGAACTTGCAAAATTTTTTAGCCCCAAATAAATCCTTGCACCATCACCCAACTTTCTTTCTTTCGTCCTTTCTTCTAACATGGGTACCCCACATAAAAAATCATTAGCCGAACTTTGGTATCCCGAACCTAATTTTGCGTCATATGTCAATGTGTTCGGTCAATTTAAAGGCGATCCTTCCATGCCTAAAAAATCTTTGAAAGATCACATAGAGGAGTCTAGGAAAAACAGTTTGACTTTTCAACCCACTTTGTGTCAACCTAGTCAACCTTTACCACCTACATATGTTGACACCACTTTTCCAAGTCCTGCTGTAACTCCTAGGCCTATGTCCATTGCTGAGCATATTGCTCAATCTCGCAGTCGATCTTTCACCCCTCTCCATTCATCTAGTTCTAGGGATCCGCACGATTATTCACCTTTTTATCCATATGTTGACCCTACCCCTGCCCAACCACTCACTTCCTACCAGTCATACCCAACCTTTCCACCTTCACTAGACAATGTTTCTACACAGCCTATTGGGAGTTTTGCATATCCAAACAATTTCGAATCTTTTCCCGAAACCCCCTTACCACCTAAGTCTAGTTTGGAAGAGGCGTTGGAGGCGTATATCGCCGCAACAAATAAAATGGTTAGGAATGTGGAAGCGTCCGTGGCCGCCCTTATGCAACCTGCTGAACAGGTAGCTAGTGTCCCGCTAGCTCCAAATTTTTCAATGTATGAGGCGGCAGTTGGACAGAGTGAGAATGAGAGAGGATTTTCAAATCAAACCTACCCTTACCCAATTGAAGCCCACAACTCCTGTTTTCCATCGATTGCCCTAAATAGTTCACCTGTTCAAAATAAAAACGAGTTGTGCGACTTTGTAGTGTTTGATTTGCCAAATTGTGAGGAACCCCCTTCGAGTGAAACAGCACCTAATCCGTTTGACCTTTACACTTCCACTCTAAAACCTACATTGATAAACATCCATGCTTTTGAGGAGGTGTCTAAAGAAATTGACTTTCACTTGATTGAGGATATAGACGCCGGGAATATTTCGGATGATGAACCTGTCGATTTAATTGAAATTTTATGTTCAAATCATCATCCCGAGTTATTAAATGTTTCTCCCGAATCTCATATGCGTCTAGACTTTGATGATAATAGCATGAATGAGTTAAAAATTGAGGATAGTATTGAGGAGAGTCTTGAGGATAATATTGAGGTTGAATCATTTTTGTTTGATGTGTCTGATTTTCCAATTCATCCTCCTGAACCTTTGCCTATTATATCAACCTCCCTCCTTCCTATTGTTCCGACCGAACAAATGACTGTTACGCTTTCATCTCCTATACCAAGTTCGGCGTACCCATGTTTTCTTACGAATCTTGAGGGATTTGACCCCATTGCACGTCGAGTTGGTAGGTTAGCGCAATCGCTTTTAACACATCGGTCATCACAAATTGCGCTAATTTATTCACTCAATTTACACCCTCAAGATCGCACTCAACTTCTTTCTTCTTTCCGTCTTTCTTCTCCCCCACCGAGACCTTATTCTACCATTCTTTTCTCAACACGGTCTCGCGTGCTTTACATCTCTTTTCTTTCCATCCCATTCTTGCATCAACTCTACCATTACCATGATAAGATTTTTGAATGGTTGGTGCTAACATTTGGCTTGTGTAAGGCCAAGCTTAAGTTTGGGGGGAATCTTGTGTATATATGTAAATATTTTTGTTTTCTTTTTCTATAAAAAAAAAAAAAATTCAAAACATTAAAAACAAATGTAAATAAATAAACAGGGGAGTGCCGACATTTTGACCCTCTTGGTTTAGCATGACAGTGAGGACACTGTCAAGTTCAAGTTTGGGGGTACGCTCGGTACGTCTTCTTCCTTCGCATTCATATGTATATTTTTGCATTTGCATACTTATTTGAAAACCCATAAAAATTTGAAAAAATTCAATAATTATAAAAATTAATGTATTCAATTTTGGCTAATTGACTTGAGTTTGACAAATAGGTTAACTGGCTAGGAACAACTAGATCTTAGACTTAGTGAATTAAAAACCCTAAAAATAACATTCCTTAAAGTTTAACAGTAGAAAGTATATGCCTTGTAGTTTATTTAGAAATAGGCAAATTTTGGGTTCACTTCTTAGGCTAAGTCGAAACAAGGGAAGAGTATTGATGTTCTTATTAGAGTATAAGTTTGAAAAATAGTTCCTAGCTTAAGTCTAAATTCTGAAAATGTATACCCTACAAATTGCACGTTCACGCACCTTGAAACTTGGAATAGTAGAAGAGACCTTGAAATGCTCTTGTCTAAAGTCCTTAGTATGAAAAAGTGTGAATAAAGAAAAAAATGGACACTGGTTTTTGTGATTATTTAAGGCTGCAAAAATAGAAAAATATTTAGCGAGGGTGCTTCATCACCTAGTGCCTTAGACCAACTGGTTTGGGAGTCACTGCTAAAGCCTTGGGTGTTGCAAAGACTAGGAAGTATGCTTTAAAGTGCAAACGCATTTTGTAATCGGTCGTTGGTACCTCAAGAAGTATTAACGGTCGCATGAAGGATGTGCAAGCAAATTTCATTTAAAAATTCACCTACTAATGAGTACTTTGGACAACAGACGAGAGTATGATTGCTTGATTTGAATTTCCAAGTGTAGGGGTGATTTATACACACACGTAGGGATATGTGATTGGAGTTTAGATAAGAGAAAGGAATGAAGAATAGAACTTGTGTCTTTAATAGAGTTGATAGAAATTCCTAAGTGGAGATGGAACTCTAGAAGGAAAACTTAAGAAATGCCGAAAGCTAGGTAATTCTACAGGATGTATATAATCTTAAGTTAAATGATGAGGAAGCGTGAAGAATATGGGTGGATAATTTGCGGGTCGACGATAATAGAATTTCTTGTTAGAAAACCTAATTGGAGAACAAAAGTCAATGGACTGAGTTGATAGGATTTTGTGGGTAGTATCCGCTGAAAACCCTCAGGAGACAACACTCCTCCTACTAGGGACACCTAGAGGTTTAACGGCTTGTTGCACGAGCTCAGTGCAATCGCGTTTCCCTGCGAAAGTGCGGTTAGGTTTTTTGTAGAGAATAAAACAATAAGTTTGCTCGAGGACGAGCAAAAGATAAGTTTGGGGGTATTTGTTCACACCATAATATTGTATTTTATATTCCCCATTCTTATGCATTTTTCAATGAAAACAGGTGCTTTTGACGCATGTCTGCTACATGTTACAGATTACAGGTTCTTGGACAGAAAACAGTGAAAACGAGGTAAAGATGATGAAAAAGTGAATTTTAACCAATGAACAGAAGATCTTGATCAAGCCTACATAAGAAACAGTACACAAAGCAACGGTTAAAGTTCACCATAATTATTCACTGAAGATCTGGAGCTAATGTAGAAGCCCAATTTGTAAAAGAACCAAAGAACCAGAAGCCAAAAAGGACAAAGAACAAAACCCTGAAATTTCAGCATGTGAGCCAACTAAAGGGCCGCGGAACCGCGGCCCAAGCCCACCATTGCCGCGGTTCCGCGGCCAGAAGAAGACAAAAAGAGAATTATGTTTTACCAAAATTCAATGGCTTTGTTGACCGGTCTTTCCAGAGGGCTATTTTTGTAAATGCAAACATGCAAGTCATTGTAACCCTAGGGTTTCCTATCTTCTATAAATAGGGACTCTAATTCATTGTAAACTTTATGCCTCCCTTTAATGAATAAAATTTAGAAATCTTTTGGAGAGCATCGGTGCCTCTCTTCAATTCAGAAATCCAGATCTGACAACCCTGCTTTGATGTTTGGAGAGAGCCATCTATAAGTAATTTATTTTCTTGCCTTAGTGTAGATTTAAATTCCTTGCCCTAGGTAAATTTATTTTCCTGCCCTAGTTATAACATTTAATTAATTGCCCTAGGATAATTTAGATTTTTAGATTTAATAATCCGTCCGAACACCTTTCGGAATTAACTCGTAAGAACGAATCGGAAATTCACAACATCCCTGTGGACCGACCCGTACTCATCGGCTAGCTTCATGCGACGCCGTTCTTGATTGCGGTTATAAATATTTTTGATCGTAAAATCTCTACCAATCAAGTGGACTTAGAGTTGTGAGGGGAAAAGGTAGAGGATAGGGGTCTTTATATAGGGCTAGGCTAGGGTTAGGGTTTGGATTAAAAAATATTTTTAAAAAATGTAAAAATTCATTAATTTTGGTCTTAAAAGGGGATTAATGAGAATTGTGTAACAGTACTGGAAATTTAGACTATACAGGTGAAAAGACCAAGTCAACACGAAACTTTTTCGTGTTGACGACTCGGCCGACCGGCCGATTCGGCCGAGTCAGGGCCGAGTCGGGTGCCGATGGGTCGGGTTTGGTCTGGGGGAGGTTTTGGTGTACTTTAATTTTTTTTAATTCGCAATAAATTGTGAGTTATGGCTGTTTGACCGTTTGACTTCTAAAAAAAATTAAAACAAAAAGATATAAAAATTATGTGGGGCATGGGATTCGAACCCTGGTGGCTTGGTTCAGCAGTGCAAGGTATTACCAATGAGCTACAAGCTCCTTCTTGTAATTATTGTGTTATTTAATTACTTAAAATGATAGCAGCAAGAGTAAATACTCCAAGTATACATTAAATTTTAAAGTAATTTCTTGTACACTAAAAATGGAGTTATTTCATTCTTGTAGCTTGTAATTAAAAACAAAAATAATTACCTAAATCTTGTGCTCAGGCTAAAATACCCCTTTGTGGATTTTTGAAAAATATTTGAAAATTTTTGTATAGGAAAAAGTGTATAAGAAACTAAGGTTGTTACACAGGGGCTTGCGCCTGCAGGGAAGAGCGTACCCACAATCAAAAACCCCTCAAGTGAGGGGGAATCTGACGAAGTCTGCTACATCGGCCGCATCCGTATAAACCTCCGATACACGGTGCCATAAATCAACTTGGCATTTTCGGAGAGGTAGACGGATAAAACCATATAGCATCTGCCCCGAATCTTAGGCAAGACGTCCTCGCGTCTTGGCCGCCGTTCGGAGGGGAACAGATTCTGGCACGCCCGGTGGGACCTTTTCCTCTTTCCACTCCACACTTTGTGTGTCGTGTTCGCGAGCAAATCGCGGTTTGCTGTGGTTGCCTGTGGATTCAAGGTACTTAGATTTGGTGTCTTTCTCCGTGCAGGAAATAGAAGATCAATGGCTTCAAGCTGCACTACCTGCAACTGCGACTCTCGCTCCGTCCCTGCTGAAGGAGTGACTTATGGGCCCCAAGCGGCCTCCCTTTTCAAGATGCCAGTGGAGCAAGTAACTCAAGCCACCACTGGACTATTCTTCGGGACCATGCTCCCACCGATGAGCTTCAATGCTCCAATGACATCGCAAGAAGCTCCAAAGAAGCCGGTCTTTGATCGACTTACCACTGCCGCGACCTCTCTCAACAGGTCGCCCAGTTTCAATACCTCAGTTTTCAACTGACTGGGCCAGAACGTCCGCAAACCTGCGATACCCGAAGCTGCCATCCCAAAGCAGATAGCCATCCCGACGCAAACGGACGAAATCATTGGAAAGGTTCCTTCTTCCGAGAAGTCAGTTTTTACGAGGCTGGCCATTCCGGTTACTGCTCCAAACGAGGTCCTCAAGGCTGCTTCCCCTAGCCAGAGTAGGGAGCATGAAGAAGCTTATCCAACAACGGAGGTGACTCCATCCGCAAGACATGCTCGACGTCGCCACTGGCATCGAATAAGAAAGGCTGGGGGCAACTCCCCCTCTGGATTTACGCCACCAGCTCCGATGGTGGGGATCGATGCTGCTGTTCCAACCGGGAACAGCTTCGAATTGCTGAATACGGTGCACAGAAACTCTCCTACTGCGATGTTGAAACGAACTCCTTCACCTGTGGAGAATACTCCAGAGAAGAAGCTAGAGCAGCCCCCTCAACGGCTGTCCTCTAAGATTTACAAGGTCTGGCGACAGGTCCAATAGTCGGTAATTGATAAAAACTATCTCCGCCGACAAGAAAAGATGAAGGTGCGGCAGGAGAAGGATTACTCTGTCAAGCCACAAAAAGCAAAAGCTACTTGGGTGCCCACTACAACGGCCCCCTCAACTCCAATCACTCAAAAAAGGAGGCCGCAAAAAGCCCCAATGTCTTTGGCAAATCACAAAGACACCAGACACAAACGCCCCAAGTCTGGGGGCATGGTGGTGCACACCGTTTATATGGCTTCCGGAAAGGAGGAAAGCCGTGCTTCGACGAGTCACCGACCGCTCACCCGATCTGTGACGAAAGCCCAGGAGCAGCAACAGAAGCTTCAGGAAATGATGACTGTGATGGCTGCACTTACCGAACCAAAAGAAAGTTCGGAAGTATCATCAGAACAGCGTCACGAACAAGAGACTGATGCTGACTTCTTACGTAGAATCCTCAAAAAGAAGGACACAGAAGCCGCAGAACAAGCGGCTAACATAAAACAAATGGCACTCCTCTTCCAAGACATGGTAGGGATGATATTACAGCCGGACCCTCCAGCTGAAGACCCTCTAGTCATTGTCGGAAATGACGGAGGGGAAACATCTGATCCTCCTCCTGCTCTTTCAGCAGCCAAGGAAGAAACCATTTCCAAGGCCGCGCTTGATGACTATATAGCTCAGCAAATACGAGCTCATTGTTAGTTATATGTATGCCCTAGAGGCCATTACTATACATAGGATGTATATTGTAGTGGATGCTTGGACATATATAGGGAGGACTTTCTCGCTCGACATGATAGTATGCTATCTGGTTGCTCTTTACCTTAACGTGTACACTGATTGTCTCTCTGTTACATGTTGGTAAAGCTCTTAGGATGTGTACTTGACTGCCTGGACTATGATGCGGATCATACTAGTGGGGACATGGTAGTCCATAAGTACATCTTTCAAGGTCCCTAGTCGTGGGTGTATCGAGACGGGGCATCGATATACCAGAGTAGACTAGCGTATACCTTCTCGACCCATACAGATGGGCGATGGATGATCCCATATCCATTGGTGTTTGACATCAGAGATGATATACGGGTGCTCAGAAGAGACTGGGTACACTGGACGGACTCGCCGAGAACTCCCAGATGGTATTATACCTTACGTCAGATGGCAGTTCTCTGGTGACACTGGTACAGGTTAGTCTGTAGACCCGAGATCGTCATAGAGTCTTGTGTGATTCCCACTGTGCTTTGATTTCCACCTTACCATGTCCTAGAGGGCGTGCAAAACGGTGGTTTTTGGGTACAGTCCCGAATCACATGGAGGCAATGAGCGATAGGAGGGGATTCGTCTCTCCCGGTATAGAGAGTTGATGTTGCGCTGTGTTCGATTGGCTATAACCGGAAATCCCTGGCTAGGGTTGCTGAGATTTACTGGTAAGTGTTACCAGTAATTTCTCGAACTGTTATAGACCTCATATCGACACGACTTATCGAGCTACTGGAGTCTGACGTTTACCACCCCTAGGCAAGATATGCGACATATCAGACGAACAGACCGGACTGTACGGTAAGTGTTACTGGTTAGATTCACAGGAGTGTGAGCGGGCTTGCTCGTTGATCTTCTGATCGCTCAATACCCGGGTGGCCGTTACGTTTAGCAGACCGCTTGCGGCTTGTGGGTGTTTGATATGATCATCACCTGCTGCCGGCGTATTGACGAGTCTTTAGAGTCCTACACAGAGATTTCCAGGCTCAAGCAAAACGAAATAGGAGCGCATATGAGATATGTGCGGGACCGAGAATAATACCAGTATGTGATACTGTATTCTATTCTCGCGATGAATGTATCGATTGGTTGTATGCGATATAACCTAGTTATCGAATCGATGATTGATTCGATAAGTCGATACATTGGATATTAGTCGGTCATATGCGATATGACCGGATCGTTAAATCAAGTGTTGATTTAATGATTTAATGTATAATTATATATATTTGATATATTACTTTGCATTAACTAGTATTGGTTCACTTAAGATAGATTTTCTCACTTGATGTGCACATTGTATATATGATATAATTTTGTGCACTAGTTTGTATCGTGTTTGATGATACATGCAAACTTAGGTGTGTATGATTAAACCATGGTTATGTTAATGGTTAGGGTTTTGATTTACTTATTTATTTATTCTCTATATTCTTTTTGGCAAAGGAAAAAGAAATGGTTGCTTCTTTTGGATTTACATTGAAGCTTCATGAAGTTTTGAAAAGTTCAACCATTTTTGTTTCTTTTGCCTAACCTAACCATTCACCTAACCCTAGTTTATTCTCTACACTTAACCATGGTTGCTTAATGATAACCATCACTTGATTTTGTTTTAATTATTATTATTCTTTTTCATTCTTCTTCTTCTTCTTCAAGATGAAGAAAGAAAAGCTTTCTACAAAATTTCAAGTGATGAATCCAAGTGAGAAATCCAAATCCAAAGTGAACCCACTTCCTATTTCTTCATCCTCTACCACTTGCCATGTAGTATAGGGTGTTTTCTTCATAAGTTTCATGACTTGGTGAAGTTGGAGCTCGAGTTAGAGTCGCCTCGACGTAGATCATCTTCGGTATCGAAGTCATCGACCTAGCCCGATCATTTCTTCGATGAAACCACCGCGAGAGTCCGGGATCCGATGATCGCAGCGGAGAGACATCATCACGGAGCTAAGGAAGTGGAGCACCAGATCTACAAAGATTGTATTTCCATTCACTTTAGAGTAAAGTTGTTTACTAGCTTGTTGTATTCGCCTAATCTCTAGTTAACGATCCGTATTAGGGTTTCTCGGCACCGGAAAATTTTGAAATTGGCATGATTGATGCCTAAGTGAGACCTCATTAGTGTGCCTAGGAACCCTACAGTGGTATCAGAGCCTAGCTAGAGTCTTAGGCGATACGTAGACGGTGTTAGAAACCCGATCGAACCCCGAAACCCTAATTCTAAGCCTTCTCTGTACATTTTTTAAAACTGTGCATTTTTCCAAATTAAAAATATGCAGAAAAATCAGCAGGGTATTTTAGGAATTACTGTGCAGCACGTGCTCATGATTCGTCTAAAGCGCGGCGGAACCGCGGCACGAGCATGGCTCGTGCTGCGGTTCCGCGGCCATGTAGTGATATTAGCTTTTCAATTTTGCACAGTAATTCCTATATTTTAGTGCTGTATTTTCTGGGATATTTTAACTTCTACTCAAGAGTTGAGTTTTCTGGGTTGTATTGGGGACTCGGTGTTTCGATCGGGAAGTTTAACTTCGTCTGTGTTTTTCCGGATAATTTTAGAATATGTTAAAAGGTTCGACCGGATATAAATACCCACTTTTTCCCCTGTCGGGAAATTTCCAAGTGTTGGATCTTTTCGTAGTTTAATGACGTTCTAAGTAGTGCAAGTAACGCGATGGTCTCTCTAGAAGACAACAAATCTTAACTCGATTATGTGACCGTCTTGAATTGCTATTTGAACTTTAGGGTTTGGGGCAGTACGGCGTGCCACATGTGAGGCGTTGGCTTGACCCTTCTACGGCTGGACCGTTGGTACTGAGGCATGAAGTGAATGTTTTTAAACTTATTTTATGTGTTGAGCCGTTTCGGGAAAACTTGGGTGTTTGACTGTTCGATCGGAAAGTTTAACATTTTCTGTTTATCTGGAATGTGATACAATAATTGGAATTCACAAGTAGTTATGAGATAACTGAATGAATGTTATAAACACAGCACTTTAGTCTCACTTGATCGGTTGCCATGGAATTTTGATGCGATTAAAAGTCCGTTGCAATCACGTAGCGTACGCGGATACTCGCCGGTAAAACTTAATAGATAGCCATGCCCCATAGCCCCGACCAAGAGACTGTAGGAGAACACCGTCGCCGAAAGCATCCGTTAGGGTGCTCGCTGTAGCGGTGTTCCGCCTTAGTGCACTTCGTCGACGGTATCGGGGGTGCGGCCGCCTATTAAAGTTTGCGACGAGCATTCGATCAGGATGTCGGGAATCTTGTTGAATTGCCCGACTTGATATTGAAAAGAGTTTTCGATAATGAGACTAAAATGCGGGGTTTATAATTGTTAGGCATGCGATGTCTAAGGAATTCATTTGATTAGGCATGCAATGTCTATGCAGGTTGCGGATTCCAACTGTTGTAGTTTTACACTTTCTTTTCTGCGACCGTAAGTGTCATATGTGATATCGACGGTTTCGTTGCTATATGTCAACGACAATTGGGATACGCATGTTTACTTACGTTGATGACATGTGATGTTATGTGTTGCTGGATATGTTATATTGGATCGTCGTGTTTGAATAGCCGGGTTTTTTTTTATGTGAGATGAGTGTTTTTCATTTTCATTCATGTAAAAACTTGTATGTAATATTCTTTTATTGGGGCACTTCCAGGTTGCGGAAGATGTCACCTTTTGTATATTATTTACTTTTCCGTACTAGGATAGGCCCAAGGAGGAGGGCACAAGTAACCGGGTTCTGGAGTCCAGTGGGAGACCAACTCGAGGAGTCGAGTCCGGGTCTCCTAACTCTAGAATTGGTAGGGTTGCTTGCCGCTCTCGTAGGGGTCTAGGGGTATGGGTTTGGAATCCGTGTTTTATACTGGCTCGTATTGAAAACACGGACGTCCTAGTATATCCAATATTTCATATATGTTTCTTCTGCTGCGATATCTGTAATGTGATAATTTGATATTCTGTGATAGATACAGTATATAGTATATATGATATATTATATAGACGTTACTTATGTTTTACACCCGCGCTAGCCCTGCCCTGCTCTGCCGTTAGTTACCTAACCTAACGGTGCACGAGAGGACATCGAGGCGAATGCGGATGGCATAAGTGTACGTCGTATTTATCTGTGATGTTTAGGTACTTAAATGATGGGACTTCATTAATATGATTAATGAAAGAAAAAAAAACCTAAAGATGTTGTGGAATCGAATTTCAAAAATAAAACAGGTAGCTACAGTTCTTGCTTTGCACAGCGGTATATATGATATATCCTGCACCTTATTCGATGAGGAAAGGGCCGACGATCCCTTCACCGGGAGTGACCCCTTTAGCAATAACTGGCAGATGCTACACACTCGGTTTGTCTTTTGACTGCTTCTATAGTTTCTGCTTTGCACAGCGATATATATGATATATCCCGCACCTCATTCGACGAGGAAAGGGCCGACGATCCCTTTACCGGGAGTGACCCCTTTAGCAAAACTAGAAAAGCCTCAAAAACACTTCATTTTAAAATTATTTGATTCTACAACGATATCAAGTTCATTACGCAATAGGTTTTCAGAAAAACCTGTCGTAGCCCTCCGTCATTTCAGATAAGTCATACTTAGTATTCGTGCTACGTTTGTTGATCTCCGTCAAGGCGTAGTGTGCGGTAGCTAACTAGTATTTATCTGCTTATGCATATGATGCAGATTGGGTTAGGGTAGTCGTACGGCCTTGTTGACCTCCGTCAAGGGTCGTGCGGGTGGGTTTGATTCAATCAAGAAATGATGGGTTGAACTTGACTAGTAGCCTATGGTTTGTTGACCTCCGTCAAGGTCATAGGGTGCTAGGGGCAAAATTATCGGGAATTTCAAGTGTTGAAATTTGCAATGAGATTGCATACCTTCTATGAGATGTTGGATCCCGATACCCGCTGCGAGTAAGAGTTACTCCTGGGAGAGTTTTACAAATTACAATTAGCTGATCAAGTAGGTGTTTAGAAAGGTGTCAACGGGGTTACGCCTCTGGGAAAATGAGGTTTATATTAATTAGGTTCGTGCGAAAGCACGGGGGACCTTCCTCAAAGTACCGACACTGGCCTGGCTGAAAGATTGGCGAAGTTGTAGGGTGTAATTAATCCCGGCTAGTCTTTCCTTTTAGGGTTTGAAGGAAGATTTGATAAAAACAGTAGGAGCCATCCTGATTAGATAAAATAATAACCAATCTGATCTTGCAAGAGCATACGCTGAGTGTTTTCTTTTCTCTCTCTCCAGGTAGCGACCATGTCACGCCTTAATCAAGATAATAATACGGATGTATTGACCGAACCTGCTTGTTATACTGAGCTAGGGAACGTTGGTCCCGCTCCAACTTATAATTGTTATAAGACAGAGCAGGAAATAGGGGATTACCAGAATTCCCGTGCCGCCCAAACGAAGAAAGTGCATATGATGCATCTCCTTCGGGTGTGTTCATTACAAAGAACTATTTCTCTGTATCCTCTACGTCCTGGGTATTAGATACCGGATCAGGATCCCAGATATGTAATCTGATACATAGGGCTACAGAAAGGTAGAGAATTGAGAACGGGTGATAAGTTTCATGAGACAGAAAACGGTGCAAGTGTTGCAGCCAAGTCTGTTGGTCACTGTCACCCTGTATTACCAATACATTGATTCTGAACAAATATTATTAGATACCAAACCTGGTATACAAAATCATATCAGTCTCTTTATTAGTAAAGAAATGATAAAATTTTGTATTGATGGATAATGTTTTGAACATTTCCTATATCAAAAGTTGATCGGTTCAGGCACGTTATCTAAAAGAATTGATGTTCTAAATCAAACTACAGTTCTTAGTATACGGAACACACATAAGAGGAAGAGTTCAGAAATGAACGAATTCTTCTTAAGGCATTGTAGACTAGGTCATATCAATGCGACCCGACTGGCTGAAGTTACATTTAGATGCATATTTAGATTAGTTTGAATTTACATCTTGTGAAACTTGCCGGTCATGTCACAAAAATAAGATGACCACAGCCCTGTTTATTGGAAACAGAAAAAGAGTTAGTGAACTCTTGGGATGATACATGTTGATGTATGAAGGTCCCCTGTCTATACATACCAAGACCGGTTCTTTCTACTTCATTACATTCTCTGATAATCTCTCAAGATTCAGACATATGTTCCTGTTGAAACACAAGTCCGAACCTTTTGAGATATTCACAGAATATAAGTTAGAAGTAGAGAACCAAAATACGGGTATAAGTATTATGTCCTTTGATGTGATCAGGGAGTAGAATACTTGAGCACGGAAATCCTGGGTTATTCTAAAGGAGAATGGGATTCTCTCTCAGCATTACTCCTCCGTATACACTATAGCACGATGGTATATCGGGGCGGAGCATTCACACCCTATATGATAAGGTGTGCTCTATGATGAGTACCACTGAGTTACCTATTTCCTTTTGGGAGTTATGCACTTATGAAGTTGCATACCTATTGAATAGGGTTCCAATCAAATCAGTTGCCTACTGCTTCATATGTGATATGGAAAGGGAAAAGCCCATATCTTAAGTTGATTAAGATTTGGGGTTGTCCGGGCTATGTCTAAAAGCATAATCCGGACAAGCTCGAGGCAAGGTCTGTTATGTAGAACTGGAAAGGTTCCAGATATACAAACTGCAGCTGATGATTTGGAAGAACCAAAGGATTCAATAGTTACCAACGAACTTCAGCCTCTCCGCCGATCTAGTAGGGATCCTCACCCACCTGAGAGATATTTCCGTTTCTCTATGACAGTGGGAACGAGGATTGCGTCATGAGATGATGACCCAACTAGTTTCGAGCTGGCCATCAAGAGTGGGACTCTGTGAAAATGGCTGGATGCTTAGCGATCTGAGATGGAATCCTTATACACCAACAAAGTATGGACTTTGGTTGCTTTATCTGAAGGGTTAAATCCCCATCAGGAGCAAGTATATCTTGAGAAGATTACTTGGTGTACATGGAAAAGTTGAGACTTTCAAAGCTAGACTTGTTAAAAGTTTGCATCATTGACCAGATATGGATTATGATGAAACCTTTTCTAAGTAGCTATGCTTAAGTCCATCCAGATCCTACTTGCCACGGCTACATACCATGACTACGATATCTGGCGGTTAGGTGCCATGATTGCTTTTCTAAGTGATATTTTAGAAGAGTGCGTCTATAAGTACACAGGCAGAGGGCCTCGTAGACAGTGGGAGCAGCGGAAACGCGAGCAAGATGTTTTATGTAAAGCAGACATCGCGGAGTTGAAACGTCTGTTTTGATGTGTTAGTCAAAGAGTTTGACATCATCAAAATGGTAGATGAACCTTGTATAAACAAAAGGGTAGTAGGGAGTATGGTGGTGATCCTCGTAAAGTACATGGATGGCATACTCTTGATAAGAAAGGAGTTTCCTATGCTACGCTCGGTCAATCTCCGCTTATCACAAAGATGTAAGTGCACGGCGGCGCCCCGGCCGTCAATCCGACGCCGGAATGCGGAAGCGGTGATTTACTTTAACTTTTCAAACCGGCACCACCGTGCACTATCAACCTGGATCGTGCCATTAAACTAGTCCTAGCTAACTATTAGATGGGAAGAGAGATATACCGAGTGATCCGTGTCCTCCGGTCTTCTCGTCGTCGTCCTGATCTCCCGCGGAATCTCCGGTCTCCACCTCGTCGCCGGAAGGGCACCACGTCGCCTGCTTCTTTTACGGGCTTCCATCTCTATACCGAGGCAACTCGGGCACGAAGTTGGCGAGCCGACGTGCCCAAGGTTTGCTGTAGAATATAGTGTAGAACTTGTGTCTCATTTGGGGTAGTGGATGTTGCCTTTTGAGTGGAGGAATGGTACAAGCTTTTTGGAGGAGGAGCTTGTGGGATTTTACCAAGCCAAAAGAGCAAAAATCCCCCCACTAGAATTTTGGACAGCCCCATCAACTTGTTGTGGCTGGCCATATCATGGGAGAGGAGAGAGTGAGAGAGGGAGTGAGTGGCTTGATCAATAATGCAAGAGGGAATCATATGTGATGAAAAGAAATGATCACCAACCACACTCCACCAACCATCATCATCATAACAAAGGTCAAGCCATCATGAAAGAAGAAGTCAAATGGTCAAGGGATGGTGCAACCATCATGATCCAACAATATGCAAAGACCCCCTTCCAAATTGCTTATTTGCACAAATGCAAATAAGCCCTCCTCCACCAATCTTCGGCCAATGAAAGATACAAAGAAAATTGGCCGAAACCGAAAAGCAAACTGGCATCTCCAGAAAACTGATCCCGTAATAAATTACAAAAACCCCGATGCTGTGTATACACACCCGCATCTGTATTCCAACCGAATACAAATGCAATGAGACAAAATCTACACTGTACTATACTAGGATCCGGCTTAAACCAAAGCCGGCTAGTATTATCCGTCCGATCCTGATCCGTGCAATACCGCACTTATCTGATCGAACCCTGCCATATCTCCATACGGCCTCTACAGCGTTTCGCCCGAAAACTTGAGCAACTGAATGTGGGGGACTCTAAAGACTTGTCAATACTATGGCTGTGGATTTAACCACTAGCACGTCAGAGGTATTAGCCATACATGACGGGCTACCAGCTATTGACTAAAAGGGACGTCGATGAGCGAACTCATCCTGACACCCTACTGAGCCTGTCAGTGACAATATCCGTACAGTCCGGTCCGTTCGTCTATGAGCATCGCATGGCGGGCCTAGGGGGTTGGTAAAAGTCAGACCCCCAAAAGCGGTACAAGTCGTGTCAGAGATCAGCACAGAACACCCTGAGATACTACTGGAATACCTACCAGTAAATCTCCTGCCTTGGCCAAGAACTTTTCATGTTCTGGCTCTCCTCGACACAGCGCGACCTCACCCCCAATACCGGGAGAGACGAACCCCCGAAGATCCGCTCACTGCCTCCATGTGGCTCGGGACTGTACCCAACTAAAACCTATTTGCACGTCTCCTTTGAGCGTGGTAGGGTAGTAATCAAAGTACAGTGGGAACTCACACGAGACAAATGACGATCCCTAGGTCGATGAACTAACCTGTACACATGTCACCAGGGAACTGCTATCTGACGTCAGGTATAAGACCAACTAGCATGTTCCCGGCGAGTCCTGTCCGGTGTACTCATAACCCAATGAGCACCTGTATACATCTTAGGTGATCCAACTGACACCAGTGGCTTGTGAGACCGGCCACCGCCCCTCGTCGGGGTCTCGACTGTATACACTAGTCTACTCTGGAGTATCGATGCCCTGTCTCGAAACTCCCAGGACTAGGGAACTTTTAAGGATGTGCTTATAGACTACCAGCTCTCACGTATATGATCGCCCTTATACTGCTGCCAGTCAAGCAAGAATCCTAGGGGCTCTATCAACGTGCAATAGTGACCTGTCAGGTCACCTAAAGCAGTACATGATGATAAAGATAAACCAGATAGCATACTATCATCTTGAGTAAGATTGTCCTACCGGGATAGGTCCTCCCTCAATCATTGCAATCACGTGCCTGTGATCCAATAATTGACTCTGAGGACACTATCTCCAATAATCTCCCACTTACACTCAAGGCTAATTATTGCGATGTCGCATACTCACAGCCCGTGTGATACCGAACACCCAACTCCTCTACTAGTCAGTCTCACAAAACCTGTTTGCGAAACTATTGCGTTCGAGGAATCCTCAGTGAGTGGATCCGCCTTGATGTTTCTTTCTATGTCTCTCTATATTTTAAGTTCGCGGAGAAATCCATCTCCCGAAATGAGCAATACCTGTCTTAGAATGTGTCTGGATGTCTAATGGGACCTAGCTCATAAATGAACTTCAAATCCAAACTTCTTAGACTGTATCGTCAACTGAACTTAATCAGTATCCTGCGCCATGCCTCCCTCAGTATTGCCTTGGACCACCTGTCCAAAATACTGCCCCTCGTCAGAAGGAAAACTATAACTCTGACAACCTCCCTGTCGTCCAGGTCACCTTGGAAGCCTGGAATGATAACTGTCTCCCGAATGAGGCTGTCGTTATCATATCCCTAGAACATCCACTTATGTTCTAAATCTGCTTCCGACTGTTTCTCTGATAGGATCAATGTCAACTTATTGCATCTAGTGCAAGAATAACATCTGGTGTGGTACTTGACATCTCATGATTGACTCAATTGCCTGAGCAAGTGATCTGCCAATCATGCACATCCCTCTCCCCTTTAGTCTGTAAGACACCTTTAGAGAGGGTAACTCCATCACCTGCAGGTACACTACCGTGCCAGGAGTCTTCCATTCTAAATACTCTTAGAATGCTGTCTAAGTACCCTTAATTGGGAAACCACCCAAATCTAGATCTAAAACCATAGATCTAGTAACCAGTATGTCTGATATAATGTCCAAGTCCCATGTGGAGAAACAACTGTGTGACGACCAAAGTATAACCGATTGTAGTATAGGAATTTCTTTTCCTATTCTGTGTATGTCATCCAAATACCATGACAACACACCCTGCTACCTTTTTAACAGATCCATCCTCTATTCTGATGAAGTCAAACCTATGACTGTCACATCAGAAATGGATTATCTATCTCCGCTATATCTGCTTTAGTCTATAAATAGACACAAGCCACCTGTCCACCAATGCTTCCGCTGCTCCCACTGACTTCGACAACCCTCTGGCAGAGTCATATACACGTACACTTCTAAAGCTAGTTTAGAACGACGCTATACTCATCCTCCTGCCAGGTCTCGCAGCCTGGAACAACAGCAATGGCAAGTCTGGGTAAACAAGAACTTCCCTGTCACCGTCCTTGAGGCTACCGGAGTACCTCTCGGGTGCGTGAAGTTACCCACCTTATCTGCGGAGTGGCCAATGGAATGTCAAGCCAGATTGAATCTTTAGGTTCCTATGAAATCTTCAGTAATCGTTTGTGGTTCTGGAATCACTTCCAGTTCTACCATACTCCCACTACTATTTTTCTGAAAAAAAAAATCCATTTTTAATAAAACTGTGGCGAGTCAAGAACAATATCACTATTGATCTTCCAGATGGTAGAAAGTCAACCCTCGTCATAGCCTGGGTCAACCTACAAACAGCCATTACAGAAACGTGCCTTGAGTTATCCAGAGTCTGGTTTTAAGCATAGGCCGGACAACTCCCCGTACCTTAACATCGTTAAGATATGAACTGTTCTATATCCAATATAGAACCAGAGGCACTGATTTAATTGAACCAGATTCAAATCATGCAACTGTCTCCAGCGCATGTCAACTAAATGGAAGGAGGCCTCTCAGCGTTACTCAACTTAGGAATGCTTCCAATTATGAGTAACATGAAAGAGAAGCAAGTTCCCTAAATCATTACTATCAACTGAATACCATAAACAAGTATCTACATCTTCGATCACTTTGAAGAATACCGATACTTGCTATACCTGGTTCTCTACTCTATTCAAATACCTATAACTTCTCAAAATTCGGACCCTGTGTTTCTACGAAACACCTGTCTAAAAACTAGAGAAGTCATAAGTAAACCGAATATAGTACGAGAACCAACCCCTCTGTCCTCATGGACGCTGGACAACATACAATACTCTGTATAAGTCCCTTGATTCTGATAACTCATTCACTGTGTGTCGTAGGTTGAAAACTGTACCTTTGGTTATGAAGAATTACACCGCTGTTTAATGCTCCTTACCTAACCATCCACTGATATAGGTAAATGTCATAGACATAATTTCAAAAAGGTATATCTCACTCTATGAAAATAGACGTACAGATATATCGATTTAAAATTGGTGCATAATAGCGGATATTCAAAACCAAATATTTGCCATTCGGCAAACAACCCAGGTGACTTCCTCAAATATCACCGATTACAACGAATCCCGATATAATGAGGATGATCACCCAATTCCCAATAACTTACTCCCACTCATCATCTGTAAAATCATACAGATGTGAGAATCATATCTGGTAAATACATACCCTGGAGTAAGGACTAATTGGGAAATCAGTTTTCCTTTAACAGTACACAGTGAAACTGAAACATTGAAATGTTTCGATGGGGTATCCCGGTATTCCTAGTAATGCCTCTTCCAGATTCATGACTGTAACCGTATAATTCTTTGCCACCTCTCCAAATCCCTTTATGTGTCTTTAGTCATTACCTTCTGTACACCCCTTTAGGCCAAATGATTTTCTTCCTTCCCTACCGTTCGGCACCAGCCTATGGTTTGGAAGAAGACTATCCAATAAGCATAATGGGTGTACTGTCCTAATCCTAGGAACACTCGCAATGCGGGAGAAGGTGAAGATAAAAGACAACCGAATAAACCTTATTCCTATTTCTCCTGAACCAGAATCTATCCCCGAACTGGAACAAGTTCCTTTCGAGTTCGTATATAACCATACGATGGAGTATCCAATAAACTGTGGATCTTCGTAGCGATACGGAGTGTCCTGGAGAAATACAAAGGTGAAGTGGGAGTGGTAAATAAATACCTGGTTTGGTCGTGAATATCAGTTGCAATTTACTTTGCCCTCTTACTAATCCCTTGCTTTGTCTTAACTTAATACCTTCTGTACACCATCATTATGCTAATTGGTTTTCTTCATTCCCTACCGGTCGGCACCTGCCTATGGTTTGGAAGAAGACTATCCAATTTGCGTAATAGGTTTACTATCTCCTAAACCAAGGAGTACTCGTAACCTGAGAGAAGGTAAAATGAAAAGACAACTGAATAGTCCTATCCGTTTTCTCCAGAACCGGAAACCATCCTCGAATAAATTCTTTCGAGTTCGTATCTAACCATACGATGGTTTTGTCCAATGGAAGTGGACGTTCGTAATAATACGGGGTGTCCTGGAGAAAAAGGGTAAAAGTAGGAGTGGCAATGAGGTTTGCAACTCTGACAATCCAAAAGCCAGTGTTTAAGAAGGTTCGGTTAATTTTGGTCTCTGAGTCATAGTCTTAGGGTCGGGTCAATGGTCGCTGCCAAAGAGAGAGAGAAAAGAAGCACTCAGCGTGCACTCTAACCTAGATCAGAATGGTTACCAATTTATCTAATTTGGAAACCTCCCACTGTTCCGTCAAATTCTCCTCCAAATCTGAAAGAAGAACTAGTCGGGATCACCCGAGGAGTAAACCAACTCATCAGTGGGAATCGGGATCCAACTATCATCGTATGATAACGTGACGGAATCCGCTCACGCCATCACACTCCAGAAGGTATGCGCATATTTGGCAAAAAAAATGATGATGATAAAACTTTTGCCCTACAGGTTAGATCACATCGACTCCTGTATACAATCCAGGGGCACAAACAAAGAGGGAAACATACCTTCCCAACAGGCTCCATAAAAAAGCGAAGCCAAATCTCGACGGTTCACAGACAATCTAAAGACCATCTAAGCATTCGTCTCGTTACAGCAGATGAGATGTTAATAAAGGCGTTCCTTCGCAGTCCATCAAGATGCAGATACAACACCAACAAAAGACCTTGCGGTCGAAACAAAGTGAAGCGACGACAAAATCCCAGCTTCATTTCGACGTTTGTCTCGATACAGCAGACGAGATGTCACCCCAACGTTCGTCTCGACACAGCTGACGCAACATCATCAAACAAATGGAGCCATGGCAAAATCCCTAGTTCCAAACCTCGACGGTTCACCAGCAACCTAGAGACAACTACGACATTCGTCTCGATACAGCAGACGAGATGTCACTCCAGCGTTCTTCCTCCAGCAGGGTGCAGACGCGACAATCAAACAAATGGAGCCACGGCAAAATCCATAGTTCCCACCGTGACATTCGTATCGATACAGCAGACGCGATGCCAGCAAAACGAAGCAAAGGCCAAATTCCTAGCTTCAGGGTCTTGACGGCAACTCACATAAAACCTGAAAGACTATCGGAGATCATCCCACACCAGCGCGGAGTGGTTATGACTTATCGGGGCTCGCCAAAATGAGCCTAACCTCAAGTAAAAAGCGGCATGGCAAATTCCTAACGCTTGCTCTTCCGACGGTCAAACTGCCTAAAAAGATTGCTTGAAGACGTCTTGTCCAGGCCCCGAAGGGATCAGAGACACGGCAGTCGCAGGGCTACTCGAACAGCACGATTGCCTATCGAGGACTATATCAGCTTATGCGACGGTGCGATGGCCAAAACCCTAAGTACCACCGACCTTAACGGGCTTCTTTCGTAAAGAGCAGATGTTAAATGCGACGTTAGGATGTTCTTGCGAGAAACGCTCAATTCGTCTCGACTTGTGAAGAAATTGATGTCTTTGCGAGAAATTCTTGAGGCGGCTCGACTCGTGAGATAAAACCTTAGGCAGTGGGCATAAAAGAAGCATGTTTCCTAAGCACTGGGACCCTGCAAGTTGGCCCAAAACGGTCTCTTGCATACCATCCACGGGTCTCACTCTCCAACTTCGAATTTCGACAAGGAGGGAAACAACCACTTACGGGTCCTCTCGACTCGTAAGAGGGAAAATTCTCTTATAGGATCCTTACGACTTATAAAGTTGAAAAGTCTGAGGCAGCAGATCTGAACCTGCGACCTGAGTCATCGCTATCTCTTAGAGAAAACTAAGTTATCTGCCAATTATGATTATCGGGTCAACATGCTGATAATAAGAGAAGACAGGGAGCGAGAAGGGCATACAAGACAATACAAAAAAAAATGTGTATCTTTATTTATTAATTCAATCAAGTACAAGGTGGATTGTACAAAAGAATAAAGAATGGATACATGTTATTCGAAAAGGAAGATTTCTTACAAGTAAATAGATACAAGGGGAATTACGGGGAAGGAAGCGTCTTGCATAGCTCTAGCAATTGTTCGCGCACCTCCTTCTACGCTTTCTCCTGATCGACCACCACTGCCAGTTCTGCCTCCACTTGAGCCCGCTGCTGTAAGAAAGATGCCAGCTGCTCCCCCACGGCGTGATGAGCGGCTTCGCGGCTTGGGGCATCACGCTCGGCGACATCAAGCTCCCGCTTCAAGTTTAACCCGTGAGAGAGGCGCTCCAGGAGGCCCTCAAAGATAGCCTTCACTTGGGCAGCATTCGCCTCAACCTCAGCACGCAGGCGAGCCGTCTTGCTCGAGGTCTCTTGGTATTCACTCAGCCTTAAAGCCTCTTCTTGCTCCAAATGGTGGACGTAAGAAGCGCTTTGCTCAATCCACATGGTTCTTTGACGGCTTGCGGCTAAGGTCTCAGGAACGGGGCGCATAAGCTCCAGCTGATGAAGGCAAGCCTCAATCTCTCGGCAGTGATTAACCCAAGATGCGACGATGCCCTCGTCATGGAAATTGGCAAATATCACCAGCATCGGATTAACCGTCGTAGCGAAGTCCGCAGCAGACGTAGGAGCCTCGATGTCGAGTTCCTCGATATAGTCGCTCAACATACGCAGACTATTCGCCGCACCTTTCGAGGACGGACGTCTTTGGGAAGGGCCTGCCGGCATTGTAATACGAGGCTCAAAAGGCGCCAAGACTGGAACGACGGCTGAAAAAGACAAAATGCGATTAGATGATGATTCAATAGATATGGAGAAAGTCATTGATAAGATAGTTTACTATACCGGTTGAAGCAGGTGGCAAGGCCGGAAGGGCCGGTGGCGCAACCGATCTTTCTTCTCCCCCTTCGATTTGTAACACTGCAGTCAGGACAAGAGAGAGTTAGAAATAATTCTACCACGGAAAAACAAATATATCAATCGGGAACGGTACTCACCAGCGCCACCAGAGGGAAAGGCAAATTCAGATGGGAAGGAGAAGTGTGGGAGCAACACTTGATATAGATGATCAAAGAGTACTCCTGAAAAGACATAGCATTATGACTTTAGTACACAAATTATGCGTCTGGAAGATAAGATTAATAAATTGCAAACCCATACCTTCCAACATCTTCGAGGGTATGAGAGAGGGTTGAGAGGTGACCACCGCCAAGGCGGTCGTTGAAGGCGCTCCTTCGAGCAGTGGGGCATCGGCACTGGCTGCACCTGCGTTACGAAAAGGTGAACTTGTCAGAAAGGATTGTAAAGTAAAGAAAAACAGCAACTTGGGATTTACCTGAGGAGCTCCCGGCTGAAACGGAGGCGACTCCCTCCTCTATCGACATGAGGCCACCGCCTGTGGCCTCGTCACCCGACTCGATGGGGACTGTCGTCGTGCTCGCGCGGTCAGGAGACGGCGGAAAATCGTAGATGGGGAGGGCAATGATCGGAGCATTGCCGGACTCTTGAGAGGGAGCAGCTGACTCTTCCCCAAGAGTCGGGCCCATCTCACCCGCTACCTCCTCGGGCTCCGCGATTTCCATCGGCTCATCCGCCGTCACCACAAGATCGCCGGCCTCAAGCGCCTCGTCGGCCACTACCCTGGGCTCAGTCATAACGATCATTTCATTTGCCGCCACTTCAGGTTCTGCGTCAATGACCTTCTCGGCTGCAGACCCCTCAACCGCCATCTCAGGCTCTAAAGCCTCAGGGACGTTGCCCACCGTCGGCTCGGGTTCGGCAGGTGCCACCTCCTCTGTTTCCTTGGGCTCAATGGTCTCTGCCTCCCCCTCGGTCGGACTTGGCCCTGCGAGATAAAATATATAAGAACCGTTGGCATTATAATTCTCACAATAAGAATTTTGAAAGAAATGCTACCTGAAGTGGACTTATCATTCACGTTTCGAGTGGCGCGTGCCACTTGTCTGTGAGCAGTGGATAGGGCGACAGGGGCCTCTTCGGAGGGAGTATCAGCCCAAGGGACGGTGCTTGGGCCCGCTCCCGTAGCCAAAGCAGCCCGGCGCGCCTTCGTCTCACGCCTCAGCCGCTTCCTTTCCTCCCGGGCCGTTGAGATGGACCTTACTAGAGCCTCTTTCATTGAGGCGTCCTCGTATACAGGGATACCTCCAAATTCTTCAAGGCATCCCTCATCGACTTATCAAGTCGAGGCTCTTGCAGTAGCCCCGACGAGACCGGAATTCCAGTAACAGGTTCGGGGAGGATCTCCTCATCGACTGGTATAACCCCTATAAAGAAACAAAGGAAGAAAGTTAGGGTGATCATCGAAAAAGATAACGAAATTTGTTTTAAAAAAAAGGGGGGTGGGACATACCGGCGCCCGCTAAAGCGCGTTTCTCCTCCTCCTTTTGGAAGGTTTTCATAGAGACAGCAATAGCTTCTTCGGTAGAGACACCTGTTGAAAATGGGGAAAGGTATTAGTCAAGAATAATGATAAAAAAACGTGATAAAATGATGAAGAAAGCAGCTAATAATTACCTGACTCAGCGAGTTTACTCAACCACGCTTCAAGCCTCGCTGATCGCTCAGAAGCCGCAATGGCGGCCGCCAGGTCGGTGTCTGCGGGGTCTACCGCGAAGCCCTTATTGCTGCCATATTCACTTATTCCTTTGGTGAGAGGGGCCTCAGGCTCTAAGCCAAGAATCACGTCAAGGGAAAGGAGCGACTTCTTCTTCTTTTACTCGCCAGCTCTGGATGCACCCGGGACTGATTTACGCTTGGCGGACACCTTGGGGCGGCAGGTCCCGATATCCGCACCTACACCGGACTCCGGCGATACCACAGTTACCGCCTCCACTGGAGCACGGGGGGCTGGTGGCGCATCCACAGTATCGTGAAGCGGCAATCCGCGCGGAGGATTCAACACACGCGGAGGTCCACCTCCAACACCTTTCAATGGAGGAATGATCGGAGTCCTCGGCCTCAAGGGAGCCTTGCGATCGCCGCCGGGAGGTGCACCTTTGCGGTCAACCAGCATACGTTTCTCCATCAGTATAACGGGCCCCATTGCATGCGCATACCAGGCCACGTACGCATTGAGGACTTTGGGGACGCAGCTCGGCTCGCTAATAAAGAAATAAGAACCCGTGTTAAGCCGCATAAAGTGGTGCATTGCGTTCTTTATCCCCTCTCGGCTAACCATGGGTTGTTCCAAGAAAGCTTCCATCGGGATCCCTTGGTTGTAGCTCGATTGCTGAGCGAACCGGTGCGGATTATACCTCATAAAGAGTGCTGTCTCATTCTGCCTGAACACCAGGTAGCCCGGCCGAATGGAATAGAGGTGGAGGATTTCCCGAGCCTTCAATATGGAAGCCCCGTCTTTAAAATCATCGCGTAGCGACACTACTGACTTGGTGGTCTCCGAGCCTATTGTTATGACCTTATCCAAGAAAGAAGTCTTCGCCCCGACCAGGTGTGGTCGAAGGAGCAGCCCCCTAGCCTCCCGTGGAGGTGCAACTACGATCGAAGCCCCGACCAGCCGTATGACCCTCGGGAGCCTGCATTTCTCAAAAAAGGGAGGAATCTTATGGGCACCGAACACCCCGTGCACGTGCATTTCCATCCAAGAGGTAAAGTAGTGCATCGGGAAGTTGGCGGGTTGCACCTCTGGCTCACTAGCGTCCGCCGCTACACTAAGTCCATTATAAAGATGAGCCAGCCCGGCGATTCCTACTGATAACTGCAAACCAGCCACCATCCTATGCGCTGGGTAGAAAACAGTCGGCCGCATATGGCGTGGGTGCATAGGAAGAGCAAAACTGCACAACCACAAGCCCAAGAACCCTACAAAGAAGGTCTCTTCATCCATGTTGGGGACGGCAATTTCTGAAAAAGGGACGACGAGGGCACCGGGAAGATAAAAGTCTTTGTGGTCATCCTTCGATGTGGGTCAGCGATCCAAACCGAACCCAAAAGGGTCATCGAGCTGGGCGAGCTTCTCACTCCGCTCTGATAAGAACTCCGGTCGAATGAAGCGAGCAATGAAATCTGCAAAACTCACTCCCCGGTCGCCCGATTCCAGATAGAGTCCTTCATAAATCTCCAATACCTTCACCAAGCCCGGATACTGGTGCTGAATAGCGTTCTCCGGAGTCAGATCAAACATCAGCGGCTTGATGGCAAAGACGTATTCATCGGGAGGAAGCAGCTCCTCGTAGTGCTCCCCCCTCATTGGCAGACCCGAGACTTCAGCAAACTCCTCCAAAGAGATAGATACCTCCCTGTCCGTCATCAGGAAGGTATGGGTGGGGATATTCCATTGTTCAATAAAGGCCTTGATCCACCACGTCGGAGGAGAGGGATACTCGAAGAGCGAGACATAGATGGCCGAATACAAACCAATCTTCGTCAAATGGGTCCTTTTCGCCGATAGGATATACCGGGCCCACTGCAAGTATCCGGCGGAGGGTCGCGGGACCAATCCAATATTATAGGCCTGTCCCCAAGGGCGTGCTTCACCCTGACAGATTCGCCTTCCTAAAATATCTATTGCCGGCGGCGGCTGCATGGGAATAGCACCAATTGCAGGCTGTAGGAGGTCATCTGAATTCCAATCCTTAACCTCCACGGCATACTTCACCGGGGGTTCATCCGCATAAGGGATCGAAACTATCGGCTCAGATGGCATGGCAGAACTGAAACTTCGGCGACCCTGGATAATCTCACTATACCACCTACCCCACAGGTGAAGGCTCTTGTACTCGGGGTCATGATCCTTTATGAGAGCGAGCACCACTCGGTCCACCGGTGCCTGGGGAAACCCTCCCTCCGAGCGAACAAACGGGAAATACAAATTACCAGACATGTTTCCTGCGGAGAGACAAAAAAATTTTAATTAGCACCGGTGTTGTAACTCCAACGCTCGACATTTTAAAATTTTACACCACACTGCAATGCAGTGGGTAAGGGACCAAATGAGGACCCACAAAATCTGAATGACGGCACATCATTTAATAAGACAGTCCCATCATTGTATGAGACTGTCAGTTAATGAAAAGATCCCCAAGAGAATATCCTCATTGATGGGAAATCCCTAGAGACAAGGAGAAAATCTCCTCTTTTAGAGCAAAACTCTGTCACAGAGTGACATTTGTCAAACTCTGGTCTCAAGGGAATAAAAATTTCCTTGGAAAGAGCCCAGCTCTATAATAATGATGGAAAAGCCATCAAAAAGGAAAACTTTAACTCCTAAAGATTAAAAATTTGGGATCTTAAAGATCCATAAAAACTTTTAGGAGTTCCCCACTTTCAGATCAGAAAAGGTCTACATTTGATCCATGAGCAAAACTCTGATCATGGGTTAAAACCCATGAACAAGATCTCTGTAGATCTTTAGATTTCTGAGAGCAAGGCTCTGTTAATAAAACCCCAAAGGGGTTTTCTTTAGATCAAAGATCTATAAGAGCAAGGCTCTGTTAATCAAATTTAATTTAATTTAATTTAAATTTTACCTAAGTTGTTCTAAAAATCTGAACTCTCGAAAGAAATGAGAGCAAGGCTCTAAAAATCTTAAGCAAGAGCAAGGCTCTGAAATTCAAGATTCAAGAAAATGGTAAAAAAATTTTCCAAGGACCAAGGGTCCTATTTATAGGCGCCTGCGCCTTTTCAACTCACCTGATTGATCCAACGGTTGGGATCTTGCCACCGCTGCACTCATGTGTGCGCTACGTAAGCGTAACGGTAGGGGGGAATTTGTTTCCCCCAATCAGAGCAAAGCTCTGTTTGAATTTCAAAATTCAAATTTGGAAGCAACGTTTCAGGTTCCGTGCTCTGCACGCAATGCGCCACGTGTCAGAAGCTGATACGTCAGCGCAGCGCCCAAGACAGCGCGTCCAATCAGAGCAAGGCTCTGTTAAAAAACAAAATTAAAGAAGTAAAGGTTTAGTTGCGCAAGTGCTGTGCTGCGCGACACGTGTCAGCGCAGTCGCTGTTGCGCAAGCGCTGCGTGCGCGACACGTGTCAGCGCAGTCGCTTTTGCGCAAGCGCTGCGCGACACGTGTCAGCGCAGTTGCGCTGCGCTGTGCGCCGCGCGACACGTGTCAGCGCTGGGGCGATGCGCTGTGCGCCGCGCGACACGTGTCACGCGCTGGGGCATTTGCGCCAAACAGAATTAAAATTTTAAAGAAATCTTTCTGTTCTTGTTAAAACAAGAAGATTTTCTTCTGTAAAACAGAAGCTCTTGGATCAAAGATCCAAGGGTGGGGGAAATTCCCCAAATCACTCAGAGAAAGATCTCTCTAACAAATTTAACTAATTTATGGGTACTATAAAAAGACCCCTAGACCTCAATTCAAAGGCATCAACATTTTCTGAGAGAAAAAAAGTGAACTCTGAAAAACTCCTCAAGAACAAAAAATGTAAAAACCTTCAGAAAAAGAGAAAATTCTCTTAAAAACAGATCATTGATCTAAGAACAAGATCAATGATCTTCAATAAGAAAGAAAACTAACTAATAATAGTGCTTTGCACTTGTTTATGAACCATTGGTTCCTTGAAAACAAGAAAAACTTGTTTTCTTTGATTTAAAATCGATCAAAAGATAAAACAGTGCTCTGCACTTGCAAGAACTGCGCTGTTGCGCTCCTGTGTTGGCGCAAGCCACCAGGAAGCGCCACGTGTCAGCAGCGCAGCGCACTGACACAGTGCACTGCGCTGTTGCGCTTGCGCTCACCAGAGCGTGACACGTGTCACCACCATATGAGTTTGCGCTCATTACTTGGCGAAAAGGGACAGAGCCCAATTAAAAGGCCTAACAGGCCTAATAAAAAAATGCTATGCATTTTTAAAAAAGGGGGCAAAGCCCAAACAAAAAAATAGATGCTCTGCATCATTTATAAAAGGGCAGAGCCCAACCAAAACAAGAATAATGCAGTGCATTGCTAAAAAGGGGTAAAGCCCTAGCACAGGCCAAAGACAAAAAAAATGTTGAAACTGGACTTAGCCCAATCATGGCTGTAAGTCCTCAAACTAAATTGACTGAGCACAACTGCTCTCTTAAATCAATTTACATCCGGTTCGAGGGTACATCTCCGAACTTCTCTGACACCTATCGTTGTGATTCCTCAACGACGTCAGAGAGGTGACGGGTCCCAACGACCACACATGAATATGGACTGCGGGGTCCTTAAACTCGTGGACCGAGACGTCCCTAAACTAATATCGGACCGAGACGTCCCTAAACTAATATCGGACCGAGACGTCCCTAAACTAGAACGTGGGCCGCAATGTCCCTAAACTACCTATGGACCACCACGTCCCTAAACTGGCGATGGACCACTACGTCCCTAAATTGGAGCAATAGAGTCTCCAAATGCTCTTTTGCCGGATCTAAACGGTCTCGTTTAAGTTGATCTTAGCCCCAAATACGGCTAACGTATCCTTAAACATTTAAATAGACTATAAAACTTCAAATCGACTTTGGTTCAAGGGTACACCTCCGAACTCCTCTGACACATGTCGTTGTAATCCTTCAACGTCGTCAGAGAGGTGATGGGACCCGACGACCGTATATTAAATGGACCATTACGTCCTTAGACTGGAAATGGATCTAGACGATTCCGTTAAGTTGATCTTAGTCTCAAATCAGACTAACGTATCTTTAATGAACGTTTAAGTTGATCTTATTCTCAAATGCGGCTAACGTATCCTTAAACTAAAACACCAAACCCAAATCTAAGTAAATACGGATTTGGACTAATCCACGTCCTACGGGCGACGGCATTACTCAGTCTCCGTATACAATCCACGGGCAACCACAAATAAAACAAACACCCACGACACGAAGTGAAATTCTGGAGAAGGAGAAAGTTGTTACCGCGATGCGGTAGCGTAATTAACTGCAGGGGCTTGCGCCTACAGGGAAGAGCGTCCCCACAATCAAAAACCCCTCAAGTGAGGGGGAATCTGACGAAGTCTGCTACATCGGCCGCATCCGTCTAAACCTCCGATACACGGTGCCATAAATCAACTTGGCATCTTCGAAGAGGTAGATGGATAAAACCAAATAGCATCTGCTCCGAATCTCAGGCAAGACGTCCTCGCGTCTCGGCCGCCGTTCGGAGGGGAACAGATTCTTCTTTGTTGTTAAAGAGAGATGAAAAATATTTTCCAACTCATGGGATTTTTGATCCGCCAACTTTCTGTTTAACAGAAAATATCATTTCCCATTTAAAAGTTCAATAGAATTTAATTCTATCATCATTGGATCTTTGATCCAACGGTTCCTTCTTGAGTAGGGAAGTGCCCTCACGTGTTTAACACGTGGGTCTTATTAGCTTGGCAATTGTTTTAATTGTTGTGCCTATATGCGTTGCATATAGGCACTCACGTGTTAAACACGTGGGGCTGTTTTAGCCTAGCAATTATTTTAGTTACTGTGGCACTCACGTGTTAAACACGTGGGGCTGTTTTAGCCTAGCAATTGTTTTAATTGCAGTGCCTATATGCGTTGCATATAGACACTCACGTGTTAAACACGTGGGGCTCTTTGGCCTTGCAATCTTTTTAATTGATGTGCCTATATGCGTTGCATATAGACACTCACGTGTTAAACACGTGGGACTGTTTTAGCCTAGCAATTGTTTTAATTGTAGTGCCTATATGCGTTGCATATAGGCACTCACGTGTTAAACACATGGGGCTGTTTTAGCCTAGCAATTTTTTTTATTTGCAGTGCCTATTTGCGTTGCATATAGGCACTCACGTGTTAAACACATGGGGCTGTTTTAGCCTAGCAATTTTTTTATTTGCAGTGCCTATTTGCGTTGCATGTAGGCACTCACGTGTTAAACACGTGGGGTTGTTTTAGTGAGGAACTTTCCATCATCCCTTTTTTATAAGGGAACAAATGCCCCCCAGCGTTGCTCTCACGTGGCTTGCATGTGAGTGCAACACTGTCTGTCCTCACAGCCGTTGGATTGTTTAGGCGAATGGGAAGATGAACCGCTCCCCATCATGTCTTATAAATGTAAGGCTTTTGCCTTTGGGAAGCCACCGTTCTTTCATCTTCTTCCTTACTTATTTTCTTGAGAATTTAATTCTCCTCTTCAGAGCTTAGTTCTCTGCCTGCTGGAATCTCAGAGTTAAACACTGTTAAACTTTTTCTTTAGTAAGGATCATGAACGACCCCCCTTTTTTGTTCTTTTCATCGTGGATTTTAAATCCGGAGACAGAGCGTTGCTCTTTTCTTAGATTGGTTTCTTAAAGATCCAAAGAACACATTTTTTGGGTAGATTCTAAGATCTTGAATCAATGGGGATCATTGATCCTCCTCTTAGGGTTTTACCCTGTCACCGATCTTTAAGATCCTTGGAATTTAATTCCATTTTCCTTGCCTCCTTGCCATGGGTTTTTTTTGGGATTTAATCCCTTTATTAAAGGAATTTAATTCCTTTCTCACAGAGCTTGGCTTTGAGAGAGACTCGGATATTTTTGGGAATTTTATTCCCTAATGCTCTCGAGTATTTGAGGGTTTTAATGCCCCTAAAGTAGATTTGAGTTTGTCATGCTTTTAGCAGAACTTGCTTCAAGAGTTTGTTTGAACTTTACTGATTCCTTAATGAGAATCCTTCTCGATTCTCTCAATGATTATTTTGCATCATCATTGGTGAGTCGTCATTTAGATTTTGTGGGATCCATTGGTTTTGCAATCAGTGGTCCTATGGAACAAACATCCTGTCGTTTTCTTCTGTTATTATATATATATATATGTTTTATTAATGGTTTTTCTTTCCCTTATTTCAGGAACAATGGATTCACTTCCCTACTTTCCTTTTACTCGCTCAGACGCCGCTTTTCCGCAATCGCCGTCGGATGAGGAGGCTATGGCGATGATCAGGGCCCATGACAGGGACTGTACTAGTTTGCTCTTATGGGGAGTCTGGTATGGTCACATCATCCGGGGCCGCCGCAGCTTCACTTGCGAGGTGCCAACAGAGCCTCTTCGTCCCATACAACTGATGGAGCGCCCGTAGACCGCTTATGGGGTGGAGGCGGCTAATTGGACTCCTGCAGGCCGGCTTGAGCCGTCAACGACTGGGATACCCAACCAGCCCTTGCCGGCCATAGATATCTTGGGGCGCCACATCTGTCAAGGTGTAGCTCAACCTTAGGGACAAGTCTATAAAGTAGGACTTACCCCTCGCCACCCAGTAGGCTATCTTCCCTGGGCTCGGTATGTTCTTTCCGCCCACCATGCATGGTTGCAGAAGGTTGGGCTGTATCAAGCGGTGTACGCGTCTCTATTCCATTACCAGGCTCGTCATGTCTGGTGGGTTAAATTCTTCTTGAATCAATGGAATCTCCCTACCAACACATTTCTATTAAGGGATCGCGAGGTAGCTATTTCATTGGAGGAATTCCGCGAGATCCGGACTGCCGATCAGAGGAGAGCATTATGAAGAGTCGCTGCCTCCCGATGAGTATGTATTCGCCACCGTGCCAGCTATGCTGGACAGCCTGACGACGGAAACCGTCGTCCACTATAAGTATCCCAGTTTAATCAAGGCTCTGGGTATTTTAGAGAAGCTGTTCACGAAGTCAGAAGGGCAGGGCGTCACTTTTGAGAGCTTTATCGCCTGCTTCATCTGTGAAGACGCTTTATCCAAAAAGGCTCCAAAGTTTGCGAACATTCACGACCCTTTGGGATTTGGGCTGAATAAACTGTCGGTCAAAGAAGAAGACTTGCCGCAGTTTTATATTCCGATCTCGTCGGTCGTGTCCTTCGACGCGATTGCGGTCCCTGGCATGGACGAAGAGACCTTCTTTGTCGGCTTCATCAGCCTTTGGCTAAGTTGGTTCGCGATTCTGATGCATCGACGCTTCATGAGAGCTTCCGTCTTCTATTCCGCTCATCGCGTAGCCAAAAGGGAATGATTGGACGTCGGTATTGCGGGATTGTCGCACCTATACCACAGATTAAGCGTTGCGCCCAATACTTCGACCCCGAGTACAGATGTCGTGAATTTCTCTCTCCACTACTTCATATCGTGTGTAACAACTCCAATTTTAGTGTACAAAATTTTGTTTAAAAATTAATGTATACTTGGAGTATTTGCATTTCCTGTGAGTACCATAAATATTTGTTTTGCTTTTTAATAGCAAGAAAGAGCTTGTAACTCATTGGTAATAGCTTGCACTGCTGGACCAACCCACCAGAGTTCAAATCCCATACCCCATATTATTTTTAATATTGTTTTATTTTGAATTTTTAGAAGTTCAAGGGTCTACACGTGCATAACTCATAAAAATCCCACTACACATGAAAAACTAACGGTCCCAGGAGAGTATCCAACCGACGAGGAGCACCGAGCACCCCGGACTCGGCCGAATCGACCGGCGACACGGCCGACTCGGGCCGTCGCCGCCGGCCGGACCGCCAAGTCCCCAACATGAAAGTTGGTCTCCCCAGTACCCCTGCACACTTAATTCCTTGGATTAGTGACAGAGACTCTTTAAAACCTTATTTACTCTATTTTAATACATTTTTAATACAATTTTCAATTCACCCTTTCACCTACCCTAAACCTTAGCCTTACCCTATAAATACAACCCCTAGACACACACCCCTCACTCCAAAATTATGATCAAAACTCTCAAGAAAATCCCTAGAAGTTTGGTGTGCATTTGAAGTTAGCAAAAGGCGAAGCTCCGGCGAAATTCTGACGACGACCCTAGGAGCTCCCGGCGACGAAACGACGCACCGGCGCCTCCTACCGTTCCCTCTTCCTCTCTTCTAATTTCTAAACCTGTAAGTCACACCTCCCTCTTTTCTATTCTTTTCTAAAAACACGTATTTCTAAATACCGAAATCGGAGTTAATCTGATGTCCTATTCGGTTCTTCCTAAAAATCTCACTTTTTCTTAAATACAATCATACTAAACCATTACATGTTGACTATTAAACATTAACAAGTCATATTGAATAAGTTCCATATCAAAAAGATTTCTATTTCAATTGTTATCGTACTTTTTCACTAAAATACCATGTAGTTTAATTCCGACATTTAAAACATCGCAATCTTGCTATACCTTTAAGTAGATCACGAGGTAATGACCTACCTACTCATACACTCATATGCAATATAGCACAATACCTTTCGGGAACATAGAATATGGGAAAACGAAACTTTACATATTAATACCTTTCACTATTAAAAACCATTTTCTACAAGATACGTATTTATTACAAATCTTTGCAAAGCGCCGCTACAACCCATTTTGGGGAACCCGTTCGGGATGATGCGGATTATCGCACATCCTCGGGTTTAGTAGTGCGAGATTCAGACCTCCGCAAGGAGCATTCGGTCTCGAAGATTTAAAATACGAATATCTTAAGAAAATGAGATTTCTAGAAATTTAATATATATTAAAATTATTTTTTATATAAATATATATATGTATCGTTAAAATATCTATTTTGTGATAATATAAATATTCCAGCTTTTTCTAAAATCACAAGAAGCACTTTACATTAAAATACCATGAATTCCATATAAGTTCAATATTACAATTAAATACCATATATTATGAAAAATAGGTTTATTCATTAGAAATGTCACAAATATAAAATATACAACTATGAAAATTCTAAAGACGATAAATAAATACTTGAAGTGTATTTTGAAAAGTATACAAATTATTTTTACATAAAACCCCCTCAAATTCTATAAATTACCCTAAGGACCCTAGTAAATATAGGTTTAAGCGGGACCAGTCTCTTGAGCCTTAGGGAGCTGGAGATATAGGTGCTTGCCTATCTAAGGTAGACAACTTAACAATGGTGTTATTAACACGATAATCATCTTTGAAAAAGACACAAATCCTGCCGCCCATGTGCAGCGGTTACCGATAACATCAAAAAAATCAGGACTTCAATTTCTTTTCTAATTGTTCTGACTCAGAATGAGTCTCATTAATAATATGACTTGAATATGATTCAAGTACAATCTACAATCTATAATCTACAATTCAACATGAATCCTGGAATACATATATTCAATCTATATTGACTGAACCGACCTATAGATATACTTCCATTTACATGATTCTCCAGTTACATCCATTTACTGATATCATGGTTTCGGCAAGTCATCCATCTATACAAGACAATACAATTTACAATACAACACAAACGATATAATACAATCAATATTTCGCGGGGTTTAAGGGGTAGATTGGTACGGAAGGTGTTAGAAGTGTCACAAAACTGCAATATTAAGACACCTAACCTATATTCTGTTGCTGTTGTACCGTGGCATAACGGTTCCTTGTACTTCCTTTTGACCTAGTCTCTAGCATATAGAGACTCCTCTCGTATACACTGGCATCTTTCTGTACCAAGCTACAAACAACAGCGTTAACACTAATTACAACTTTAAAAGTTATACTCTCTCTCTCTTACTCTCTGTCTATTATCCTTCTCCCTTATCTTTGGGACTTATCGAGCGATTGTTCACTGACGACATTCCTTCTCTTTCTTCTTTGGAATGTTGTCAGGTGATCTGGACACTCAGAAGATCAAGCCTACTAGTGAGGATTTGGATCAGCTTGCCTACGACCCAGAGCTCTAGCTTCATTGTACACATTTTTATTTCAGTACTTTTCATTTCTGTTATGCCACTGTTTAGGCATTGCTTTCATTCAGTTGTATTTACTTTTCCATGTATTGTAAAAAGAATATGAATAAATAAAGTTGTTGTTTTATTATATCTTGTCTCTTGTGCATTTATATTTATATTGCTTAGATACGCTTAGCGTATTTACTTCACAGTAAATACGTAGCGGCCTCGTCGCGCCCTCTGCCCATACACTGGAAAGCGGGGCGTGACAGGTTTTGTTGGTGGCCCATGCAGGTCAAAGCTGTATGGAACCCTACCATGCAGTTCAGTTCTGCGTGAACAACCTAAGCAATATAACACAAGAACCAGCAACTAAAACATTCTTTACAATTCATACTTCTTAAATCTTATCATTTCATGTATTTTGAATTTGTCCTAACCAAAATTTTTCTTCAAGGTTATGAATTCCCCAAACAACACCAGCACCAATGTCAACAACACACCTCCACCACTACCACTCACACCTGCCGTCCCTTCTCCGCTCAACGAACAAACGGTTCTGCTTGAGGCAATCCGCAGTCTTCTCGAGGGACATCAGCAGCAGACTGCTCTTTTAATGAACTGTCCCGAGGCAGAAGCACCTGGGGTGAAGCAGTTCAGGGTTTTGCACCCCAAACAGTTCTCAGGAAAGGAGAGCCCACTGGAAGCTAAGGAATGGGCTCAGAGTATCGAAGATGATCTGGCAGCAGCACAAGTGCCAGAAATAGCTTGGGTTCGTGTTGCAAATTTACAGTTCACGGACAATGCACGGAACTGGTGGAAGACGGAAGAAAGCCGTCTTGAATAACCTATCGAATGGAAGACTTTCCGCAACATGTTCGACGCAAAGTACTTCCCTGAGACTGCCAGGTTCGACGTGGAACAGCAGTTCATTCATCTGCAATAAGGTTCGATGTGGACTAAGTCGGTAGATGAATATGACGCTGCGTTCACCATGCTTAGTCGGTAAGATATGTCTCAATAATTCGAATTGTTCAATATATCACATATTACACAGCTAACACAATATTTTAAACAGATTTGCGGCACACCTGATACCGACGGATGAGATCAGAGCCCGTCGATTTCAACAAGGATTGGATTCGGAGATCCAGGCTGCACTGGCCACAGGAGATTTTCCGACTCATGAATCGGCTCTGAAAGCTGCCCGCCGTTATGAGGCAGTGGTAAAGGCGAGGGGCATACCTCAGTCTACAGGAGTTAAGTGCCCTGTCAACTAGATGACAGGAGGAGCCTCGTCAAAGCCACATTTTGTGCCAAGGCGACCCGGAGTACCAAATAATAGGCCCAGTCCAGCCTTTTGTATCTACTGCAAGAGAACTGGACATTTTATGAAAGACTGCTGGAGAGTCAACCGTCTTTGCTTATTTTGTGGCTCAGCTGCTCATGATATTGGGTCTTGTCCCTAAAGACAAAACTCAGTTGCTGCACCCAGGCCAGCAATCAATTACCGGCAGCGACCAGCCCTTCAGGCACCTGCTCCAAGACTTGCACTATCTGCTCCACCACCTAGAGGACCACAATCTGCACCTCCTCCTCGTAAGTTCCATCAAGCTCAAAGGAACGTTCCGGGGAATGCTCCTCAGGCCAGGAGGAATGTACCACGGCGCCAGGCTTTCACGATGACAGTGGAAGAAGCTGAGGCCACCGGTCAAGTTATCACTGGTAACCTTTTCTTCTCAAACTTTTCTTTCAGTCTTACTACTTATCTACATACTTTTACCTATAACTAAAACATATCCCACATACCTTAGGTACAATCTTAGTAGCCTCTCTTCCTGCACTAGCACTGTTCGATACTGGAGCATCTCACTGCTTTTATGTCGCAACGGTTCGTCCGAACCCATGCGATTCCAGTCACTCCGCTTGTATCCAGCTTGAATGTCAGTTCAGGAAATGGCATTCTAAAAGCAATAATGGGATACAGCTTGTGTCCAGTAGTCGTCTGCAGCAGAGAATTCTATGCTGATTTCAAAGTGCTGGACATACCAAACTTCGATGTGGTTCTAGGTATGGATTGGCTAGGAACCTTTTATGCTACCATCGACTGTCGTCAAAGGAGGGTAGTATTCGAAATTCCAGATCATCCGGTCTACTATTTCAAAAGTGGAGACTGTACACTGGAGCCAAGTACAAACAAAGCAAAGCCAAAGGAAGCAGTGATTGCAGCAACTCAAGCAGAGGAAGAATCAATGCCAGAAGTGGTTCGAGAGTTCGATGATGTGTTTTCTGACGATATATCAGGTTTGCCTCCCGATCGAGCTTTTGAATTCAGCATTGATTTAGTACCAGGAGCACAACCGGTAATCAAAGCACCTTATCGATTAAGTCCGGAAGGTTTGAAGGAAGTCCGAACACAGTTGGATGAATTATTGGCGAAAGGATGGATTCGTCCCAGTACTTCAAGTTGGGGATCACAAGTATTGCTTGTGAAGAAGAAGGAAGGTTCATACAGAATGTGCATTGATTACAGAGCCTTGAACGAAGTCACGATAAAGAACAAGTATCCACTCCAGCGCATTGACGATTTATTCGATCAGCTAAGTGGATCTTGTGTTTTCTCTAAATTAGATCTTCGTTCAGGTTATCATCAGGTGAAGGTCAAAGAAACTGATATTCATAAAACGGCTTTCAGAACTCGCTATGGACATTACGAATTTCTAGTGATGCCATTTGGTGTGACCAATGCACTAGCAATATTCATGAACCTGATGAATCAATTTTTCTGGGAGTACTTAGACAGGTTTGTTGTCATCTTCATCGACGACATCCTGGTGTATTCCAAGAGTCGGAAAGAACACGCCGAACACCTACGAATTGTCCTGGAAATTCTACAACAATATCAATTATATGCCAAGTACAGTAAATGCGAGTTTTAGCTAAGGCAAGTTGGTTTTCTTGGACATATCGTATCGGGCGAAGGAATCTCTGTGGATCCAGCGAAAGTTTCAGCAGTAAGCGAATGGCCGATACCAAAGTCAGTGAAGTACATTCAGAGTTTCTTGGGTTTAGCGGGATATTACAAAAGGTTCATTGAAGGCTTTTCAAAGATAGCAACACCCCTGACCAAGCTCACGCGTAAAGATGAAGAATTTGTGTGGTCAGAAGCATGCGAACAAGCTTTCGTAGAACTCAAGTCAAGATTGACATCAGCACCTATTCTCATTATACCGGATCAGTCTGGAGGTTTCGAAGTGCATTGTGATGCATCAGGTAAGGGATTAGGATGTGTTCTATATCAGCACGATAAAGTTGTGGCCTATTCTTCAAGACAGCTGAAGACTCATGAGCGCAATTATCCGACGCATGATTTGGAGTTGGCAGCCGTCATCTTTGCTCTCAAGATTTGGCACCATTATCTACTTAGCGAACGGGTGAACATATACACAGATCATAAGAGCCTGAAATATGTGTTTACTCAGAAAGAGTTGAATATGCGGCAGAGACGATGGTTAGAACTCATGGCGGACTTTGACATCAACCTGCAATATCACCCAGAGAAGGTGAATGTGGTTCCAGATGCTCTTAGTGGCCAACCATTAGCAATGCATTTCACCGCTCAATGGAAGCTTCAACAAGACTTGCATCAGATGGAGATTGAAGTAATCATGCCAGGTAACACTTCAAGTTTGATGAATTTACAAGTTCAATCAACAATTGTCAATCAGATTAAAGCAGCTCAAGCAAGTGATGCTAAGTTGCAAAAGATCAGAGGACAAGTGGAGAATGGACTCAGAACAGACTTCATCATCCATGAAGACGGATCTTTGAGATACGGCAGCAGATTATGTGTACCAAAAGCTTTTGCTCGGGAAGAGTTAATGAAAGAAGCTCACAACTCTCCCTACTCAGTATACCCTGGAGGTACAAAGATGTGCAAAGATCTACGTCAGAATTACTGGTGGTATGGAATGAAGCGTGAAGTAGCCAGAAGCGTTGCTAAATGCTTGGTGAGTCAGCAAGTAAAGGCTGAACATCACAGGACTGCTGGATTACTTCAACCGTTACCAATCCCAGAATGGAAGTGGCAAAACATCACCATGGATTTTGTGACTGCTTTTCCTCGCAGCACAAAGGGTAACGATGCGGTATAGATCATTGTGGACCGACTCACAAAATAAGCTCACTTCATCCTATTTCGAGTTGGCCAAACAACTAAAGCATTAGCAAAGAAGTACATGGAGGAAATTGTGAGACTTCATGGAGTACCGGTCTGCATTGTCTCCGATCGTGACACTAGGTTCAGATCGTAATTTTGGCAGAGTCTGCAAGCAAGTTTGGGAACAAATCCGAACTTCAGCACAGCTTATCATCCACAAACAGATGGTCAGTCTGAGCAAACTATTCAGATCTTGGAGGATATGCTCAGAGCATGTATGTTAGACTTCAAAGGATCGTGGGAAGATTACCTACATCTTGTGGAGTTTTCGTACAACAACAGCTACCAAGCAAGCATAGGAATGGCACCTTTTGCAGGACTATATGGACGGAAGTGTCGATCGCCATCAAGTTGGGACGACATTGGAGATAGGGAACTTCTTGGACCTGAGATGATAGTTGCAGCTGTTGATGTGGTTCGTATTGTTAGAGAAAGAATGCGCATAACCCAAGATCGACAGAAACACTGGGTTGATGCAAAGCGACGTCACTTGGAGTTTCAGCCAGGAGATCACGTATTCTTAAAGATATCTCCGAACCGCGGAGTGATCCTATTTGGAAGACGGGGTAAGCTAAGTCTAAGGTATATTGGACCGTTCGACATACTCGAACGAGTCGGTGAAGTGGCATACCGCTCAGCACTTCCACCTTCAATGAAAGGAGTGCATAATGTGTTCCATATATCCCAACTCAGAAGGTATGCGAGTGACCCCAGCCATGTTCTTGATCATTCCGAGCTCACTATACAGCCCGACTTATCTTGTGAGCAACAACATGTGGAGATCCTGGATAGGAAAATGAAGTCACTTCGGAACAAGGAAGTCAACTTGGTTCGAGTGATGTGGAGAAAAGACACTCCAGGAGAATCAACTTAGGAAAGGGAAGATGAGATTTTTGTAAGGAGGGTAGACTGTAACAACTCCAATTTTAGGCCTTAATTAATCCTTAAAATAAAAGTTGCACGTATTTCTAAAAGTTGCAAGATATCCCCACCTCTTTGTAAACTAGTTCTTAAAATAAAAGTTATAAATTTCGAGGACGGAATTTTTGTAAGGAGGGTAGACTTTAACAACTCCAATCTTAGTGTACAAAAATTTGTTTAAAAATTAATGTATATTTGGGGTATTTGCATTTCCTGTGAGTACCATAAATATTTGTGTAACACCCGAGCCCAATGCTACTAATTTCAGTTACCGTTCGAACGCAGTGTGGCACTTATTTCATTTATCTTGCTTGATGGTTAATTATTGTAAATTCTACCGGAAATTAATTTCTGCATATAACAATTTTTGGCATCTAAAATAAAATTAAAAATATTCATCTTGGCCTGTTTGACACCCCTAACCCTGTTGTAGCGTCCGTGCATCGTGTTCTCGTCCTGTTCAGTGAAACGGGCGAGTTTGGACGGCTACGTGCACGTACGTGTGTCTGTTTTGGGGGTATGCTTTTTTATCATAAAACACTTCATTTTAAATTTTGGATCCCGCCTAAAATTCTATTATTTCAATTTCAAATTTTTGGACCCGACCCGGGCGCGATTTGGAAATGTTTTACTTTGCGCCAAAATCCCAGATTTTAATATATTTAAACCATCATATATAATTTAGTTAACCATATAATATTTTTACAATCTTTTATATCCTTCTCAATTTATTCTCTCAGCCAATCACAACCTCCCCTTTAACCCCGTGGGCCCCACTTCTCTCTCTCTATCTCTCCACTTTCTCTCTCTCCCTCTTCTCTCCCTCTCGCTCTCTCTCTCCCCACTTTCTCTCTCTCTCTCATATATTCTCTCGTACTTCTCTTTATCATTCTTTCTCTTCTTGCTTCATGTCTCGTTTCTCATTTTTTTTAACTGTTCTTTTGTTGCCGGAATTCCGTCGTGCCGGTGACGCTTCACGACGTTCCAGCGAGGTGCCCCGACCCGTGTGGTTCCTTTGTTCGTCGTTTGGGTTCATTTCGTGAACCGTGCGCCCGTCGCGAGTTTTCCCCGCCGACGGTTAACGTTCCGTTTTCCCGATTTGCGACTCATCGAGGAAAGTTAATCTTACTACATGCTATATAATTCATTTTATACCTATTTAAATAAATACCATACCTATAGTTTAAATCTAGTGCCCCATGTTTAATTTTATAACGTTTCGATATTCCGTTTGCATCCGTTTATATCATATTAAATCTAGATCATGAAAACTTATCTTGCGACATACTAGATTACATTATACTGTATCCATATCAATTAAAATATATATCGTCGTAATATTTCTTATTATTATCTTTAATTAGTTTATAATCTGCATTTTATAATATTATATATTTGAAAATATTATAGTTTACACATGAAACGTCGTTGAAAAAGCGGATACGACAAATCTGAAATTTACTATACACTTTACCTTATAAAATTCATTATAAATCATAGAAAAATCATTAGTATACGTTCTTTAGTTCGTTACGAAGCTAACTCAGAATACTATAACTCTATAAAATATTTACTTACAAAATAAATTGTTTAAATAACGTAAAATGCAAATGAAAATGTCTCCAAACTGCTGTCCAGGGAAATTCCAGCAACAAACTTTCAATTTCGAATGTTCATAACTTTTTGTAGGGACAACCTGAGATGCTTATACTTATAAAACTGAAAACCTTATTGAATTATCTTTGTTTTAGTATAAGACACGTCCTTTTTGGAGAACGTTTGTTATTTTTAAGCTATTTTACAAATTAGGGTGACGCTGAATTTCTGAACGGAACTTTCTTGTGCATGGTTAATCAATACCACTTTTATAGTTATTAATCGCTTTGAATATGCTATCCATATTAATATTATTATATCAATATTTATACCACATATTTCTTAGTTATACATCCCACATTACCATTTTATAGTTTTATAACTTTTCGGATACCCGTTTGCATCCATCGCATCTAAGATACATATAATTGCATCCATATATCATATTACTACATAATAATGTGATATTAACACTCCATGTTTAATAAATTGCATCCTAATTAATATTGGAACTATAAATGTAACCCTAATCGATAACTGTGCATCCATATCCTTGAAATTATATCTATTTGCATATTATATTATATGTTCCAGTTTATTGTTCTGATAGTACTCATGCTTGTTTATTTATACACATGCTTATGTTAGTTTGATTATGAGCACCCACATGACATCTTGTGCTTCCTGACATGGCCTGTTACACTTCCTACTTGACATGACATGGTACCGTACACCCTTGACATGACATGACACCTTTATACATTACCTGGCTTGACGTGATGTACCATGGCTTTACCTGTTACCTGATCTTGTGTCTAATGCCAACAAACATAACATGTAGTACTCTTGGACCGTTCCTGTTGTCTATCCAGACAAACATGTTTACCTGATCCTGTGTTGGCATTAGTTTCTTGATTACTGGATATCTGACTTGACATACACACATAACTTGGGGGTATGGGGAAATCAAAGGTGAAACCTGACTTGTAACTCAACAGTTCGACACCTGTTCTGATCAGTCTTACGGGCTAGGCCAGCTCCGGAGTGATGATGCTGACATCATTCGCCCATCCTGCTACCTGTTACTGCCTAGCGGCACGTCTCGGATTCAGCCCGAGAGTCTTGACCGTGGTCCCAGGTATGCACGGGATACTATTGAGTTACATCAACGATTCATCAATTGATTTCAAAGACTCTAGAATAGAAAACCTGATATAACAGTTTAGTTTACCCACTGCACACTACCCTGTACTGCTCTGATTTATATTATTATTACCCTTGCTTTATTCATGTTTATATTCGCATTGCCTGTTTACTATGTTATTACTTGATGACTTGACGCGCTGACGTCTGGGTTTTGCATGGCCCAGATTCTTCTACCTTGCTGCAGACTGATTAGGAGTTTTGCCGCTGTTAGACGAGCGGTGAGGTTCCTGTCGGTACGTAGTTTCACTCCAGGTGTTTCATTTATTGTATCTGTTGGCTTCCGCATATTGTTATCTCTTGATTCTTTTACTCTGGCTTATGGACATGTACTATGTAGTTAGTTTACTTTCCTGTTCTTGATATCTCCACAGCCGTAATGTGACTGTGGAAGGATTTTTCCTATCCACAGGTAGCATGGTTGGCTATGTCACGTGCCCACTTTAGCGTACTTTGGGAAGCGGGGCGTGACAATTTGTTTTGCTTTTTAATAGTAAGAAGGAGTTTGTAGCTCATTGGTAATACTTTGCACTGTTGAACCAACCCACCAGAGTTCAAATCCCATACCCCACATTATTTTTAATATTGTTTTATTTTGAATTTTTAGAAGTTCAAGGGTACACATGCATAACTCTTAAAAACCCCACTACACATGTAAAACCAACGGTCCCAGGAGAGTACCCAACTGACGAGGAGCACCGAGCGCCCCGGACTCGGCCGGACCGCCGAGTCCCCAACATGAAAGTTGGTCTCCCCAGTACCCCTGCACACTTAATTTCCTTGGATCGGTGACAGAGACTCTTTAAAACCCTATTTACTCCATTTTAATACATTTTTAATACATTTTAATACAATTTTCAATTCACCCTTTCACCTACCCTAAACCTTAGCCTTACCCTATAAATACAACCCCTAGACACACCCCCCTCACTCCAAAATTATGAACATGTTTCGGGGTCTCCTTCCTGCAAGTATCAAAACTCTCAAGAAAATCCCTAGAAGTTTGGTGTGCCTTTGAAGTTAGCAAAAGGTGAAAGGTTCGGCGAAAGCTCCGGCAAAATTCCGATGACGACCCTAGGAGCTTCCGGCAACGAAATGATACACCGGTGCCTCCTACCATTCCCTCTTCCTCTCTTCTAATTTCTAAACCCGTAAGTCCCACCTCCCTCTTCTCTATTCTTTTCTAAAAACACGTATTTCTAAATACCGACGGAATCGGAGTTAATCCGATGTCCGATTCGGTTCTTCCTAAAAATCTCATTTTTTCTTAAATACAATCATACTAAACCATTACATGTTGACTATTAAATATTAACAACTCATATTGAACAAGTTCCATATCAAAATGATTTCTATTTTAATTGTTATCGTACTTTTTCACTAAAATACCATGTAGTTTAATTCCGACATTTAAAACATCACAATCTTGCTATACCTTTAAGTAGATCACGAGATAATGACCTACCTCCTCACACACTCATATGCAATATAGCACAATATCTTTCGGGAACATAGAATACGGGAAAACGAAACTTTACATATTAATACCTTTCACTATTAAAAACCGTTTTCTACAAGATACATATTTATTACAAATCTTTGCAAAGCGCCGCTACAACCCATTTTGGGGAACCCGTTCGGGATGGTGCGGATTATCGCACATCCTCGGGCTTAGTAGTGCGAGATTCAAATCTCCGCAAGGAGCATTCGGTCTCGAAGATTTAAAATATGAATATCTTAAGAAAATGAGATTTCTAGAAATGTAATATATATTAAAATTATTTTTTATATAAATATATATATGTATCATTAAAATATCTATTTTGTGATAATATAAATATTCCAACTTTTTCTAAAATCACAAGAATCGCTTTACATTAAAATACCATGAATTCCATATAAGTTCAATATTACAATTAAATACCATATATTATGAAAAATAGGTTTATTCACTAGAAATGTCACAAATATAAAATCTACAACTATGAAAACTCTAAAGACGATAAATAAATACTTGAGGTGTATTTTGAAAAGTATACAAATTATTTTTACATAAAACCCCCTCAAGTTCTATAAATTACCCTAAGGACCCTAGCAAATATAGGTTTAAGCGGTACCGGTCTCTTGAGCCTCAGGGAGCTGGAGATATGGGTGCTTGCCTATCTAAGGTAGATGTTCTCCGCTGAAGGACGCGACCGGGATGTTGGGACGTCCGGCCTGAACTTCGAGGGCAAATGCTAATTGGTGCTGTCCGTCCACCTCTCCGAAGATACCAAGTTGATTTATGACACCATATATCGAAGGTTTAAACGGATGCGGCCGATATAGCAAACTTCGTCAGATTCCCCCTCACTGAGGGGTTTTTGATTGTGGGGATGCTCTTCCCTGCAGGCGCAAGCCCCTGCAGTTAATTACGCTACCGCATCGCGGTAATCACTTTCTCCTTCTCCAGATGGTTACTTCGTGTCGTGTGTGTTTGTTTTGTTTTTGGTTGTCTGTGGATTGTATACGGAGACTAATTTATGTTGTCGCCCGTAGGGCGTGGATTAGTCCAAATCCGTACTTTCTTAGATTTGGATTTGGGGTTGGGTTTAAGGATACGTTAGTCTCATTTGAGACTAAAATCAACTTAAACGTTTGTTAAGGATACGCTAGTCTAATTTTAAACTAAGATCAACTTAACAGGATCATTTAGATCCAACAAAAAAGCATTCGAACTCTACTGTTTAGTTTAGGGACTTTGCAATCCAAGGTTAGTTTAAGGACATTATCTTGGTCTAGTTTAAAGATATCATAGTCTATAAAAGTTAAGGACATCATAGTCTATGGGCTTAAGGACCCCACAGTCCGAGGTTAAGGACATCATAGTTCATGGGCTTAGGAACCCCACAGTCCAAGGTTAAAAACATCATAGTCCATGAGTTTAAGGACCCTACAGTCCATAGTTTAAAGACGTCATAGTCTATAAAGTTTAAGGACATCATAGTCCATGAGGTTAAGAACCCCACAGTCCATGGAATGATTGGTTATCGGGGCCCGTCACCTCTTTGAAGATGTTGAAGGATTACAACGACAAATATCAAAGGAGTGAAGAGATGTACGCTTGAACCAATGTTGATTGGGAAAATATGTAGTCCAATTTGGGCCTAAGATCAATTAATTTGATTATGAGCTCATGGGCTCGGTTAAATCTGAATTGAGGACTTATGGCCAACTTGGGTTAAGTCCAATTAGGTTTGAAATGTTGGACCTTTGTTTGTATTGTTGAACGTTTGTCTGGGTTCAGCCTCCCATTATTTATCAATGCTAAACAAGAGGCTAGGGACTCTGACAACATTTTGTCTTTGGTTGAGCACTAACCATTCATTATAGCTCTGGACTTTACTTTGCATATCATATGAACTGATCAATTTTGAGGTTCAGTTGAAGTGGAGACTTGCCTCTGGAAAACTTAGCCAATTTGGGCTAAGATTGGTTTTAAAATAGTGTTAAACACTAGAGGATATTTGGCGATCACGTGTTCCCACGTGATGCGCTTAAAATAGTGTTAAACACTAGGGATGAAGCCCTTAAAATGGTGTTAAACACTAAAAGTGAAGTGGTCACGTGGGGTCACATGAGGCGCCTAAGAATTGGGCCAGACTTCTTTTATTTTTCTCTCAAAATCTGCAAGTAAGTGTTAAACACTTAGTCTTTGTAATCATCACGTGTAGACACGTGATAGTGCCCAAGTATTGGGTATTAATTCATTTGTTTTCCCCCTTTTTCCCTTTTAACAGGTGTTTGTCGGGGTCACGCGAGGCACCATAAATTAGTACAGCCTTTGGATTTATTCCCTTTTGTTTTGAGGGTCACGTGTAAGCACGAGAGGCATTGCCTCCAAGTTTTTTCTTTATCATCTTGAAGAGTCTATTTAAGGGTCACGTGGGGGCACGTGACCATGTCTCATTCTCTCTTTCTGATCATTGAAGGGAGGGTCACGTGTTGCCACGTGATCAGGTTTACATGCATAGAGAGTTTAAGTCCTTTGTTTGAGAATTAAATTCTTTGGTAGGGTTAAACCCTAATTTTGTTTAGAGAAATTAAATTCCTATGTATATGGAAGAATTAAATTCTTTAATCCCCCCTCTAAGTTTTGGATCTGCATGGCAGAATCTCCCCGATGAAAATTAAATTCTCAACTTATGGAGAGATCTTACTTGTGCAGATCTTCAAACATGAAGAAGAACTAAGTTCTTATTTTAAGGGTTAAACCCTGTCTCTGTTGGAGGAATTAAATTCCTAAGTATTTGGAAGAATTAAATTCTTCAAACTCAATTCTTCCTCTAAGTTTTGGATCTGAATGGCGGAATCTCCCCGATGAGAATTAAATTCTCAACTTATGAGGATATCTGCTTCTGCAGATATTCAACCAAAGGAAGAACTAAGTTCTTATTCAGAAGAGTTAAACTCTTAGTTTGAGAATTAAATTCTCTTTTTTGTTTTGTGGAGCTTAGGATCTCTTTCCCTTTCTCATCTAGGGTTTCTTTCTCTTCTGAGGAAATCTTCTTTTCTCTCTCGAGAATTAAATTCTCTTCTTCTTTCCCTCTGTTGTTGTATCTCTTTCTTTTTGTTCTCTGTAGCTCTTATTTATAGGAGAAAGAAAAGAATCAGTTTGTTTAGTCAATCTTTCATTGAAAGATTTTAATTGATTTTGTAACCAACATGATCTTTTAGATCACTCGGTGAATTTTATTCACCATTGGATTTTTAATCCAAAAGATATTTTGTCTATTATTCCTGGCAAATTTCAGGGAAATCTTTCCTTGTATAGAGTCTTTCTATAAATTGGTGATTTTTAATCCCCATTGGATTTTTAATCCAACAGTGCTCCACTTTACGGAGCACAATCTTTTTTGTTTGGAAAGATTTAGAGAAATATTTTTTCAGTTAGGGTTCTCGATTCCCTTTTAATTAGAATTTAATTCTATTAGTTTAGAAGGCTTAAGAGCCTGTCACGTGTTGGCACGTGACTTTCTGATTGATCATTTAATTAGAATTTAATTCTATTATTTCAGAGATCTTAGGATCTCATCACGTGTTGACACGTGACCCTTTGATAAACATTTTAACCATAATTTAATTATGTTATTTTAAAGAGCTCAGGAATTATCACGTGTCAACACGTGAACCTTGGTCACGTGTAGGTACGTGATGCCCCATTAGGGTTTTCCCTGTTGTTTTATTATACCTTTTCCAGTGGATTTAAAGGCCCATCACGTGTGGGCACGTGACCCCATTTGAAGTTGTGTATCTCAGCGTCTATACCTTTGCCCATAGAAGGTCACGTATCCCCACGTGATGCCCGATTACGTATGGACACGTGATGCTTTTCTTATGTATTTCTTTGCCGCTTTATTCAGTTCCCATGAGGGAACAAATGCCTCCACAGCGTTGTTCTCACATGTTTGCACGTGAGTGCAACGCTGTCATCTTTTGTGGCCGTTGGATCTGCCTAGGAAAGGGGGTAGATGAACCGTTTCCCATCGCATCCTATAAATGCAGGGGTCTCTTAAGAAGCGCCTCCACTCTTTCATCTTCTTCCTTATTCATTTTCTTTTGAGAATTTAATTCTCTTTCTCAGAGCTCAGTTCTCTTTTCCAAAATTTTCAGAGTTTAACTCTGTCCAAGAAAGAATCTTTTCTTCGGGTAATGGTTTTGAACGACCGAAGAACTTTCATATATATATATATATATATATATAAACTCTTTGGATTTTAAATCCACACTAAGGGTTTTCCCTTTCAAAGAACCCATCTTTCTAAGTTCTTTAAAAATGTCCAATCTTTAAATAATAAACCCTTTTTGCTAGGGTTTCTCTGATCTTAAGGGATTGATGATGATACTTGTCCTCCCTCTGGAATTTAATTCCACCTCCAAGAGCTTAGCTCTGCCAGTTTTCTGGGAATTTAATTCCTCTAAAGAACTTAGTTCTTCACAGAGAACTTCTTAGGATTTTTTTATCCTGAGTTGTTCTTTGCAAAAAAATGTTTCCAGAGAGATCCTTCATGATTTTCATAGGGTTCTGTAGTGGGGTTTCTCCTTAGGGAATGTGTAGAGTTGTTTGAAATCCACTGTTCATTTATTGAGAATCTTCCTTTTGTTCTCATAATGATTACCCTGCCTCACCATTAGTGAGCCGCCATCTTGACATGTGTTTTGTAACCAATGGTCCCATAAAATAAGTTGTTTGTCGCTTTCTTCCACTGTCTTCTTACATGTATGTTTATACACACACGCGCGCGTGCGGGGGGGGCTTCGCTAACAGTTTCTTTTCCTTTGTTTCAGGAATAATGGCTTATGTTCCATACTTCCCTTTCACCCGCTCGGAGGCTGCCTTTCCTCAGTCACCGTCTGACGAAGAGGTGATGCCGATGATTAGAGCTCACGACCCTGATCGCACCAATTTACTTTTATGGGGGACCTGGTACGATCATATTCATCCGCGGTCGTCGAAGCTTTCTTTGCAAGGTACCAACGGAGTCGATCCGCCCATTCTTGCCGATGGACCGTCCACAGACTGCTTTTGCTGTAGAGGTGGCAAATTGGACCCCTACCGACTGGCTCGAACCGTCGACAACTGGGATACCAAATCAGCCTGTGCCGGCCATAGACATCTTAGGGCGTCGTATCTGCCATAGTGAAGCCCAGCCTTGGGGACAAGTTTACAAGATAGGGCTTACCCCTCGCCATCCTACGGGCTACCTTCTCTGGGCTCGTTACATCTTGTTCGCTCATCGTGCGCGACTACAGAGGGTCGGGCTTTACCAAGCGGTGTATGCGTCCCTCTTCAATTATCAATCTCCCCATGTATGGTGGGTTAAAGCTTTCCTAAATCAATGGAATCTTCCCACCAATACTTACTTGTTATGGGACCGCGAAGTTTCGATCTCTTTAGAAGAGTTTCGCGAGATCTCGGGTTTACCGATCAGGAGAGCGCCTTACGAAGAACTGTTGCCCCCTGACGAGTATGTTTTCAAGACTATGCCCGCTATGCTTGACGGCTTGTCGACTGAAAACGCCGTCCGCCACAAGTACCCGAGTCTAATTAAGACGCTGGGGATTTTTAAGAAGCTATTCACGGAATCAGAAGAACAGGGCGTCACTTTCAAAAGCTTTATTGCCTTCTTTCTTCGTGGAGACGTTCTATCAAAGGCGGCTCCGAAATTCGCAAATATCAACAACCCCTTCGGGTTTGGTTTAAATAGGCTACCAGCTAGAGAAGAGGATTTTCCCCAATTCCACATTCCAATCTTGTCAGCTGTACCTTTCGAGTCGATCGCAGCTCCTGGCATGGATGAAGAAACTTTCTTCATTGGCTTTATCAGCGTTTGGCTCAGCTGGTTTGTAGTTCCAACGCACCGTCGATTCATGAGAGCCTCGGTCATTTACCCTGCTCATCGCATCGCCGAAGGGACGCAACTAGCCGTGGGCATTGCAGGGCTGTCGCATCTGTGCCATGGGCTAAGCAGTGCAGCTAATACCTCAACTCCAGGCGTGGACGTGGTGAGTTTCTCTTTCCATTACTTTACGTCATGGATTGAGATGCACGTGCTAGGGGCATTTGCCGCGCATCAGAGACCCAGCTTTTATGATGCCTATACCTTTCCGTGGCTCATGAGGTTAGTGGACGCTTCTTCCCCTGATCCGACTCAATTAGGGGCTCTTCGTGTGCTGCTCAATCCATATGCTAATGAAGACGGAATGGTATTTAATGATCGAATCCTCTCTGCTCCCTCGGTACCTGTTCAACAGTTGTTTGATATGTCGAAAGAGAGAGCACCATCTTTGAAGCCCAAGGAAGCCATGCATCTGTACTTGATCAGACTCGGCTATCTGGTGTTCTGTACAAACAATGCGGCTCTTTTCATGCGGTACAATCCACACCGCTTTGCCCGACAACTGGGATATGATCAGGGTATCCCCTTCGAGGCATTCACAGTGGAGCTCAACTTTTCTTTGGAAACTGTTCGTGATGCCACCCACCATTTCACGAGGCTGAACACCGGTTCTCATTTCATGATCCCTGAGGCTGATTACATTCTGAGGTGCGTGGGGGCTTTCACGGGTTGGTATTGCCACCGGGTTAGTCCAATAATTGCCGAGGAGAGGAGGATACTTTTTGGGCTTAGAGCTCCCGCCCCGCTCCAGACTACGGGAGTCCCACCACGACCGCAGACAATAGTTCCGTACTACCTGCCTAACCCTTCGCTCCGAGGGACCGTCGAACGGAAGGAAAGCGCACCCTCCCTTGAGAGATACTAGTACCGTACTCATTCCTAAGGCGGCGGATGTGGACTTGACTCCGACAGTTGGTATGCCAATGCGCACCAGAGCTCAGGCAAGGGCCTCTGATAAGGCGCCGGTAACAGTTTCATCGGCTGCGGCGTCAGCGATGGTAGTATCCTCATCAGTAGCACCGCCGAGAGAGGATACTGAAGGCGAAGTAGGTCAACGTCGTAGCAAAGCACCGATGGGAAAGAAGCGATCGTCTTCTGGTGTTAGTTCTGGGTCAAAGAGGCAAAGGAAGACGGTCCCAATTTGCTCGACTTTTTAGTGGAATCCGAGCCTATCTTTCAGGACGAGCCAATAGCTATGCAAGGGCCGGATGGTGGTCTTCTTTTTCCTGGTTCATCTGCCGAGGAAGCTGCACAATTGGCTGAGGTTATAAGACGCTCCCAAGATGAAACTGAGAATGTAAGGGTCCCAAAGAGACCTTATCCTGCCGTCATCTTCTACGAAGATCCTCCATCGATACGGCGGATATTTATAGGTCCTCTGGAAGAGAGAGGCGAGATAGCCCTTAAGCAGCCTATCTCAGCCGACGTCGAAGATGCGCTGTCATTGTGGACTGGTAGCCACGAGTCTACCCTCGCACCCCGGCGAGCACGAATTCTTGAGAAGGAATGCCGGCTTGAAAAAGCCATACTAGAGACTCCTCTGCGCATTGGTATACTTATATATCTTTTTGTAGTATTTTGCACTGCTCATATATGTATATATATATCCTTATCTTCGTGAAAACTTTGTAAGGACTTCGGCAATGGCAGAGGGTCTGAGTTCAAGTCGCGCCTTGACTATGGACTCTGTAAATATCCCCGATGAGACACTAGCAAGTGTGGAGGGGGTCGATACAGCTGTTCTTCCTGCCACGGAGCTCCTATTGGTGGTTCCCGTTCCCCCGGTGCTTGCCCTCCCGGAAGAGGCATCTTCATTGGCCGCGGAATCAATGGATCTTTCTGGGGACGGCCCGGAGAATATGGGATAGGTAGTCGAGGCTACTGTCCTTTCATTGGAGCCTGCAGCGGTGGCCACTGCCCCTCAATTGGAAGTTGTTATACCAGCCCATGTCCCCGATGATGTGTCTGGGGGCATGGAAGAGGTCGCCGAAGCTGCTATCCCTCCAGTCCAGAGCGGAAGGAGCATCGAAGGTAGCCTTCTATATTTTATTTTAATAATCTCTCCATTATCTGAACCTTTCTGTCTTTTCAGAATTGCGCGGGTTGGCGGCGTCTATCGCTGATCTGTCTCCCAGAAAATCTTTTCAGCGTTTGCTAGAGACGGTCGCTCCGCAGGCGATATCCCTTCAACGCATCGTCCTCTCTTCCGGGCAAGGTTATCTTTATTTTCCTTCTCCTCACGGCATTATTATTATTTCATATAATGACACTGATGTCTTCTGCAGTTCTGGAAGCCGATGACGAAATTGAGATTCTTGACGGGCCTGGGGATCCTTCAGACCCTTCTTGCATGACTGTGGGTAAGTAAAGTTTCGACGTTGTTCCACCTGCTCTTTGCTTGCAAGTCTCACTGATTTCTTTTTATGAATCTTAACAGCTTTTCCAGTTCTTACCACGCTAGAATCTCGCATCGTTATGCCACCCGGCCCCTATACTCTACGTGCCTCGGAACGGATGGCAAAGCCAAGCCTTCACTCTTTGTCAGCTCTGATCGAAGACCTTCGTGCTGGTAGTTTGATCACGGCCGAAGAATTTGCCGCTGAAGCCAACAGTTCTCTCCCCTTTCTTGCTGCTTACTATAGCGAAACATTGGTGCAAGTCTGGGTTGAGTTTTGTCGTCGGGTGGAGGCTTGCTTACATAGCCTTGAGTACTCACGTCTTCCTTTAGAGGTTATGTCTGCAAAGGCGAGCTTGCGGGGACTGATCGAACGGTGCGCCGCTAATATGCTGTCATGCGAGAAGAGGTTTAACCGAAAATTTTCAGAGAGGAAGCTGGCTTCAACTGTGCTGGGGGAACTTCAAGCCGACCTTACGGCCAAGACCACTCGGGTGTATGAACTTTGGCGGGTGCTTCAAGAAGCTATCAGGAAGGTGGTAGCCATTGATAAAGCCGTCATTTTCACTCGTGAGATGGTCGAAGCTCATAAAGTTACTGAAAAGGAGCTTGAAAGTCGGCTTGCCTCGTTCCAGGCCCAACAGTCTCAAGCGGAGGTCCGTCTCTTAGCGATAATGAATCATGAAGCCGAGGCCTGGCGGAAAAAGGATGAACTGGCAAATCTATTGAATCGTCCATTGGCTTGAAGAATTGTATATTTTTTTTATTCTTCTTTTGTACATACTCTTGAATGAGAGTATTTTTTGATTCTTTCATAAATTGTACTTTGTATTCATTTTGATTCATGAATAAAAGACATATTTTGCTTCATGGTGGTGTGTCCCTTTTAGTAAATGCATTTTGTGGATAATCTATTTTGATTTCCTTGTAGGACAGCGATGGCTTAGGAGTCAGGTTCAGATCTGCCTCCTATGGCTTTCCAACTTATGAGCCGTGAGGCTCCCATAAAGGTATTTCTCCTTACGAGTCGTGAGGATCTCGTAAGTGTAATTTCTCCTTAGGAATCGTGAGGATTCCTAAGTGCGTTTTCTCTTGAGAGTCGTAAGGATCTCAGAAAAGAATTTTCTTCGTTACAAGTCGAGAGGACCCGTAAGTGATTGATGAGTTGACTTGCTCCCGAATCAAAGAATTGCCTTGAAGGGGAAGTTGAGGGTTGACTTTATCCGCATTTCACGGAGTCAGGGGGTTGACTTTATCCGCATTTCATGAAGTCAGGGGTTGCTCTGGACGTTTCCCACCGGGTCAGGATTGACATTAGCCATGTTTCACGAGACTAGGATTTTCTCTGGGCGCTTCCCAAGGGGTCAGGATTGACATAAGTCGTGTTCCACGGGACCAGGATTTGCTCTGGGTGCTTCCCACGGGGTCAGGATTGACATTAGCCGTATTCCACAGGACCAGGATTTGCTCTGGATGCTTCCCACGGGGTCAGGATTGACATTAGCCGTGTTCCACAGGACCAGGATTTGCTCTGGATGTTTCCTACGGGGTCAGGATTGACATTAACCGTGTTCCACAGGACCAGGATTTGCTCTGGGCGCTTCCCACGGGGTCAGGATTGATATTAGCCGTGTTCCATAGGACCAGGATCTGCTCTGGATGTTTCCCACGGGGTCAGGATTGACATTAGCCGTGTTCCACACGACCAGGATTTGCTCTGGATGCTTCCCACGGGGTCAGAATTGACCTTAGCCGTGTTCCACAGGACCAGGATCCACTCTGGATGCTTCCCACGGGGTCAGGATTGACATTAGCCATGTTCCACGAGACCAGGATCCGCTCTGGACGCTTCCCACGGGGTCAGGATTGAGATTAGCCGTGTTCCACAGGACCAGGATTTGGTCTGGATGTTTCCCACGGGGTTAGGATTGACATTAGCCGTATTCCACAGGACCAGGATTTGCTCTGGACGCTTCCTACGGGGTCAGGATTGACATAAGCCGTGTTCCATGAGACCAGGATTTGCTCTGGGCACTACCCACGGGGTCAGGATTGACATTAGCCGTGTTCTAAAGGACCAGGATTTGCTCTGGGCGTTTCCCACGGGGTCATGGTTGACATTGGCCGTGTTCTACGGGACCTGGATTTGCTCTGGACGCTTCCCACGGGGTCAGGATTGACATTAGCCGTGTTTCACAGGACCAGAATTGGTTGACTCTCAGTTTTCTGTGCATCGCCGAGTCACAGAACTGGGAACTTTGCAGCGGCTCCGATTTGCTGATGTTGCGTCTGTTGTAACGAGACGAATGTTGAGATGATCTCCAGGCTGTCTGTGAACCGTCGAGATTTGGCTTCTTTTTCTGATCGAGCCTGGTGGGAAGGTATGGTTCCCTCTTTGTTTGTGCCCCTGGATTGTATACAGGAATTGATGTGATCTCACCTGTAGAGCAAAAGGTTTCATTTCATATATTTTCTTTCCGCGATGCTCTATCATTTCAGCTTTTATATCGCGAAAGTCGCGATTGCCCAATCATTTCGGCTATTTTTCGCGGTGCCCAATCATTTCGGCTATTTGTTTTATTTACTCACTGCTTTTTATTACGAGTTGTCCAACCATTTCGGCTATTTTGCATGCATACATTTTTACTTGCTGATTTTGTTGCAAGTTGCCCCATCATTTCGGCTATTTCGTATGCATTTGTGGCTCGCTGACTTTTCGCTGCGGGTTTTAGGATTTGATACCGATTTAGACATCAGCATCGCTACAACTGGGATATTGCCAGGAGCGAATCATCATTTGCCTCTGTCGATGTCGAACAAAGGTGGTTTAGTGAACAGGGTTAGGATCCTGTCGACTAAGGCTTTTAACTTCATGAGCCGTAAAGGTCTTATGAAGGTATTTCTCCCTACGAGTCATGAGGAACTCGTAGGTGCGTTTTCTCCTTAAGAATCGTGAGGAGTCTTAAGTGTATAGTCTCTTATAAGTCGTAAGGATCTTACAAGAGTGCTTTCTCCTTATAAGTCGAGAGGACTTACAAGTGTCTTTTGCCATATGAGCATATCCCCAGTCTCTGGTGGGACTTTGTTAGGGAAATGTTTATTCGTGCCCGTGGATTGTATACAAGGGTCAATATTGAACCGCTTGTAGGGCAACATTGGAGATTGTGATGGCTTAAGAATAGATTCAGATCCCTGTAGCTTAAGGCTTTTGATTCCTATGAGCCGTGAAGGTCTCAAAGGGGAATTCTCTTACGAGTCGTGAGGATGTCGTAAGTGTAATTTCTCCTTAGGAATCATGGGGATCCCTAAGTGTGTTGCTCCCTTGTGTGTCATAAGGATCTCACGCAGGTAGTTTCTCCTCACAAGGTCGAGAAGACCGTGCAAGTGTCTTTTAACGAGATTGCGCCCTTTCGGGTTTTCACAAAACTTGCCGGTAGCCCTGCTGTTTTTACTCACGGAGCCCTTTCAGGTTTTCATCCGTGTCCATCTCGCTTATGGACATACTGTTTTCTTTCTTCTTTTTTTTTAAATTTTTTTACTATATTTTTTTTGTGTCAGCCTTGAGATGCTGCAGTCCGTAGTAGTTTATAGACGTCTCGGTCAATAGCCAGTTTTAGGACATAGTGGTTGCAACAACGTAGTTCATTTATACCAATTCCAGTTCTCGTATTTTTCTTATTTGTGGTATTTCTTGATTTATCGTGTTTTGGGTGCAAATGGTATTTTACATTTTACTTTGCATTCGACCCGACCCGCTTGCTTGAACTTGTTTGATTCATATTTATGAATTATCTTGACTTGTTACATAGACATGTGCATTTTCATGAATACTGCATACTGGCATTTTATCTGGTATTGCATCTTTTACTATATAACATTTTAAGTCACGTAAAATATTTTAAAAATACATTGCATGGCCTGCATGATACCCTTAACCCCGTGATAGCATCCGCGCATCTTGTTCTCGTCCCGTTCAGTGAAACGGATGTGTTTGGATGGCTACGCGCACGTACGTGCATCCGTTCTTGGGGGTATGCATTTTCGTTACCCGAGCTTTCATTTTGAAATTTGGACGTCGCATATATTTTTCATATTTTAAATCTGAATTTTTAGACCCGACCCGGGCGTGTTTTGGAATATTTTTGTATCCCGCCAAAATTCAAATTTTATTAAATCTAATATCCCTAATTTTAATCGACAGTTTTAAATTTAAATAACAAACTAAATCTTTTTAATATAAAATCCAAACTATTTTTATCCGATCCTTCTCTCTCTCTGCGCCCGGGCCCCACATTTCTCTCTCTTCCACTAAATTACAATTTTATCTCTCCTCACTGTTCTCTCTCTCCTCTCGATCTCTCTCATTCTCTCTGTCTCTCTCCCCTCTTCTCTGCATATCTCTCTCCTCTCGATCTCTTTCTCTCTCCCTATCTCTCTCTCACCGTTTCTCTCTCTCTCTTTCTTTCACTATTATATATATATATATATATATATATATATATATATTATTTTTTTAAACCCAATACAAATAAAACCACAGCCTCTCTCTCTCTTTTCACCTCTCTTCTTCCTCAAACAACCCCAACCCATGCTCGCGACAGCCTCGCCATCGCCCCTCGCCGCTCCACCCTCGACACCGTCTCTCCTCCTTCAGCCTCTCATCCTCCTCGATCACTTCATCTCTCTCTTCTCCCTCTCCTCACAGCCCAAGAACCCACTGCAACCCTACACCGAACCCACGACCCATGCCTGCACCCCGCCTGCGTCGCCGTGGCCGGCACCCTCTCGTCTCCACCTCCCTCACCGTCGTCGTCATCTCTACTTCCCTTCACATTTCCTTCCCGAGCTTCATCCCCTGCAACCCACATTCCCAAGAACCGAGCACCCATCCCTGCACATCTGTGACCCTCGCTGCCCTCTTCGCCGGAGCTCCGACCTCGCCGTCGTCTCCATGACCTCGTCTCCTCTTCCTTTCCCTCATCACCTCTGACCCTCACTTGTGTACCAAAAACCCTACACACCCCGATCCCCGACAATCATGAAAACCCCACTGTCATCGCCGTGGATCTCGCCGTCGATGGCCCATCGTCGTTGCCGCATCCATTGCCTCGCCTCTGAATCCAGAACTTAGCCCCAGCCTTTTTCCAGCCTTCTTCTACTTCTTCTTCTTCTTTCTTCCTCCTTTTCTTTCTCTTCTCTTTCTTGATCCGTATTTCCCGATGATCACCGGACCCGTGCCGCTGCCGACGATCCGAGCAACCCTGTGGGCATTCCTAACCAGCATGATCATTCTCTTGCATTGCCTGGTCCTGTTCCGTACACGCGAACGTGCATCGAGACTTTTACCGACATTGGACGCTGCGTACACATTCCATTTTGTGATCCGTTCAGGCAAGTTCATCTTGCTACATGCTACATTACTTTATAAACATCTATTTTCATAATTATAACACTGGTATCTTAAATCATGCATCCCAAGTTCTCGTTTTACAGTTTTCCGACATCCGTATACATCCGTACGTATTATTTTACATCTATCGCATGCAAACCTATCTTGTTACATACTATATTACAATATACTTCATCCAATGGAATATTTATATCTCATATTGCTTAGTTGTACATCCCACATTACCATTTTACAGTTTTACTGTTTTCGGATACCCGTTTACATTCATCTCATTTAAAATTATATAACTGCATCTATAGATCACATTAATACATAATACTATGATATTAACACCCCATGTTTAATAAAGTGCATCCTAATTAGCATTGGAACTATAAATGTAACCCTAATCGATAATTGTGCATCCATATCATTGATTTTATATTGATTTGCATACATTATTTCATTTTATTGTTATATTAGTACTCCATACTTGATTTTGTGCACCCATACTTATTACAGTTTGATTATGAGCAACTACTTGATACTTGTGCACTACCTGACATGACTTGATACACCACTACTTGACATGACTTGATACCTATGCACTACTTGGCATGACTTGATACATGTACACCACCTGACATGACCTGATGTACCACAGCTTGACATGTTACCTAATCTTGTTACTAATGCCGACAATCTTGACCTGTTGTCCTTACGGACATATCTTGTTGTCTATACAGACAAACCTGTACCTACTTGATCCTGTGTTGGCATTAGCTCCAGATTTACCAATACCTGACTTGAATACATAACCTTGGGAGTATGGGGAAATCAAAAGTGTAAACTAAAGTGTAGCTTACAAGGGTATTACTTGATCCGTGGTCCCTGGGGATAACGGGACAGAATTATTCGTGATTCTTACTTGATCCGTGGTCCCGGGGGATAACGGGACAGAGTCATTCATGACTCCCACTACCTGATCCGTGGTCCCGGGGGATAACGGGACATATCCTTTGAGTTACATGGAGGATTACTCTAATTGATTTCAATAACTTTAGAGTAGATAACCCTATAGCACAGTTTAGACTACTCACTGCACTTCACCTGTTTATAACATGTTCACTGATCTATATTCATGTTACTGTTGCTTGTTACCGATGACTTGTTACTGTTCATACTCATGCCTGCATGTCTTGTTACCCCCTGATTATATTATTGTTGATATTATGACGCACTGACATCTGGGTTTTGCATGGTCCAGATCCGCTACCCTTGTCGCAGGCTGATCAGGAGTATTTCTGCCGTCAGGCCGAGCAGTGAGGATCCAGTTAGTATCCATTTTAGTTATGTTTTACTTTCCAGGTGTTATTGCTCGTTGGATCTATTGCTTCCGCATATTATTTTCTTGACTCGTTTATTCTGGCTCATGGACATGTACTAGATAGTTTATTTATTTCTATTGTTCTCGATATCTCTAGACAGCCATAATGTGACTGTGGAGGGATGTTTCCTATCCACAGGTAGCATTGTTGGCTCTGTCACGTGTCTATCTTAGCTCATTCTGGGGAAGCGGGTCATGACAGTGGTCCATTGTTAGTTTAAGGACGTTTCGGTCCGTCGTTAGTTTTAGGACATTTCGGTCCGTTGTTAGTTTAAGGACGTTTCGGTCCGTTTGCCGGCTACTACTTATAGAGTTTGGGCTTAGGAAGATAGCGAGCGGACATAGGCGTCGTCATCTATCGTTAACCTAGGCCGTGACTCGTCAGGCGTAGTATTTTTTCAGGAAGCGACCATTTATTGGCCTGAAAGGTCTTTCACTATGCATGTCCATGAGTAGATAGGCTCCACCCTGGTAGACCTTATCTATGATGTACGGGCCTTCATAGTTCGGCTCGAATTTTTCCCGTTTTGGCACGATTAGGGATCATAGGTCTCTTGACCACTAGCACGAGTTTCGCTTTGGCGGAATGTTCTCGGTCGAGTTAGTCTCTCGTAATGAGCGCGTCATCTTTACTTTGTAAGCCTCCAGGTTTTATTGCGCCATGATCCGGGTTTCATCAAGGGAATCAAGCTCCTCAAGCCGAAGGTGAGCATTTTCTTCGTCTGTTAGCTCGTAGTGAACCGCCACTCGTAGAGAGGGTAACTTTATCTCGAGGGGGAGTAACGCTTCTGTGCCGAATACCAATGCGTACGGCGTTTTGTTTGTGGCCGTTTTGAACGTAGTTCGATACGCCCAAAGAGCTTCATGCAGCCTCTCGTGCCAGTCCTTCTTATTTCGAGACACCGTCTTTTTGACGATCTTCGTCAAGGTCTTGTTGAAAGCCTCAGCTAGACCGTTAGCTCGGGGATTATAGACCGAAGAGTATCTCCAGTCTATGTTATGCCGTTGTGCGAAGCGACTGATCTTGTGGCTTCTATAGGCTGGCCCGTTATCGGAGATAATCCGTCGCGGAGTGCCGAACCGATAAATGACGTGTGTCTTGAAGAAATGGAGGATATTCTCCGTCTTCACTTCTCTTAGTGGTACTGCTTCTGCCCACTTGGAGAAGTAATCGGTGGTTGCGTTGCCAAAATGAATAGATATCCTCTGGACGATACTGGTTCGATGGGCCCGATTATGTCAGTTCCCCACATTTCGAACGACCAGCTAGCCACCGTTGGGTGTAGCGGATCTGGATGTTGGTGGATAAAATCCCCGTGAATCTGGCACGAGTGGCACTGCTTCGCGTATTCAAGGCAGTCTTGGATCATCGTGGGCCAATAGTAGCCCATCCTTTTGATCTTTAGTTTCATCTTCGGCTTGGCTTGGTGAGAACCGCAGAGTCCTTCGTGAGTTTCTTGGACGACTCTCCTTGCCTCTTCAGGTCCCAGACATCTTAGCCACAGGGAGTCAAACGATCTCTTATACAGAGTATCACTGACAAAGGCGAAGGATAGAGCTCGTTTCATGAGCTGATGTCCTGATGACGCATCTTCAAGTGTTTGACGAGATTTGAAGTAGTCTATAAAGACTTCTCTCCAATCCTTAGCCTTTTCCTGGTCTTTTATTTGCAGGGCCGTTTGCTCGACAGCCCCCTTTTCTTTGGACGACTCCGGAGATATTTCTGCCGGTGCGAGAACCTGACGGCTTTGCACAACGATCCTCACGTTATCGAGATTCTCGTCGGCCAGTTCTTTAGCGAGTTTGGCTAGTGAATCTGCTTTGCTATTTTCCGCACGCGGTATACTTTCCAACATGTAGGAAAGAATTTGAGTCAGCAGTTGCTGCACTCTCTCGCCGTACTTCACCAGCTCTGGCTTGCACATTTAATAGTCACCGTTTACATGATTAACGATCAGCTGGGAGTCTCTGTATATAAGAAGGTTCTCGATTCCCATGTCGACAGCGATCTCAAGACCTGCTATTAAAGCTTCATATTCGGCTTCATTGTTCATCCTCGGCTCTGTCAAGGAAAAGGCGAAGTACATTATTCCTCTTTGTGGAGTCACGAAGATGAGGCCTACCCCTGATTTGATTATGAGGGTGCTTTTTTTGGCTTCTTCATAGAAGATGCTCCATCGAAATAGAGTTCCCATTAGGTATCATTCTCTCTTCTCTCCCCATCGATCGTGTCAAACGCGTGCTCGTCTGGCAATTCGCAGTTCAAGATAGAGTTGGTAGGTATCGGATGCTCAACGAGAAAGTCGGCGATGGCCTGGCCTTTCACTGCCTTGAGAGGACGATAAGTTATCGAGAATTCCATTAAAAGTATGGGCCCATTTAGTGAGCCGTCCAGTCAATATGGCCTTTGACATCAAATATTTGAGAGGATCCACCTTTGATATGAGATGAACCTCATGTGCCAACACATAGTGTCTGAGCTTCGTTATCGCGAAGATCAACGCCAAGCAGTGTTTTTCAATGGGGGAGTAATTGTTTTCTGCCCCTAGGAGAACTCGACTCAAATAGTAGAGGGCCCTTTCCTTCCCTTGGTCATTCTCTTGTGCCCATAGCGCGCCTAAAGAACTTTCGAGGGTTGTTGTGTACAGGACGAGAGGTTTTCCTTTAACGGGGAGCGGCCAATACTGGCGGATTCTGCAGGTATTGCTTGATTTCGTCCAGTGCGCTTTTGCATTTGTGATCCCAGACGAACGTGGTTCCCTTTTTCATTAGGTGACTGTAAGAACAACACTTGCCAGAGAGATTGGCTATAAATCGCCGGATATACACGAGCTTTCCTTGGAGAGACCGCAGTTGCTTGAGAGTCCTTAGCGGAGGCATTTCTATGATCGCCTTGATCTTCGACGGGTCTATTCGATGCCTCGGTGTTGGACGACGATTCCTAGGAACTTGCCCGAGGAAACTGCGAACGCGCATTTGAGAGGGTTCATCTTCAAGTTGTATTTCCGAAGGCGCTGAAACACGATTTTCAGATGCTCTAAATGTTCCTCGTATGATTTGCTTTTAATTACGAGGTCGTCAATATAGCATTCAACGATTTCATGTATGAGGTCATCGAAAATCTTCGTCATGGCCCTCTGATAGGTGGCACCAGCGTTCTTTAGACCAAAAGGCACACCTTGTAGCAGAATATGCCCAAAGGGGTCCGGAAAGCTGTATGCTTCTGGTCCTCGGGATGCATCTTTATCTGATTGTATCCTGATGAGCCGTCCATGAAGGAGAAAATTTCGTGAGTGGACGTATTTTCTATCATCAACTCAGTGACTGGTACTGGAAAGTCGTCCTTCGGGAAAGCTTTGTTGAGATCCCGAAAGTCCACACATATGCGCACCGTCCCATTTTTTTCATTATTGGGACAATGTTGGCGATCCAGTCAGGATACTGAACTTCTTGGATGAAGTCGGAGTCGATTAGCTTCTTGACTTTGGCGTTGATGCTCATCTCAAGCTCGAGCCGCATTCTTCTCGGTGCTTGTTTGATCGGCTTGACGTCCGGAGATATCGCCAATTTGTGCACAGCAATCTCTGGATCTATTCCCGGCATCTCGGAATAGTTCCATGTGAAATAGTCTTTATACTGCATGAGCACGCCTTTGAGCGTAGCCACCTTTTCTTCAGACAACAGTTCACCGACGAAAGTCGGCCGTGGGTCGTTTGCCGTCCCCAAGTCAATTTTTCTGAGGTCGTCTGCAGTAGTATGCATCTCATCTTCCAGCTCTTTTGGCGCTGGTGGAAATTCTGAGATCAACTCATCTTCATTATTTTCGAAGCACCAAGAAAGGTCATCCATACTCTCGGGTTCTTCTTCTGACAGCGTTATCACGTGACAGGTACAAGATCGCTTCCAAGACCGATGTTGGTCTGGTTCTACTCTCATCGTATAAGTGGCTTTTGATCCATGTTTCCGTGGCGGACTTACCTTCCAACTGCTGGATAGAGCGAACCTACCTTGTTGATATTGGTCTTCGACCCAGTTCTTGAAGGTGAAGCAGTCTTTGAGAGAATGTCCTATTGCTCGGTGATAGGAGCAATAGTCTGGGTGAGAGACCTTGCCTGCTTGCTCGGGGTACTTGGACTCCGGGAGTGTCATCATCTGATGTTTTATGGTAAGATCGACTTCGAGAGTGTCATCATCTGATGTTTTATGATAAGATCGAATATCTTCTTTGTCTTATCTTGGGGAAAAGAATATGCTCGACCCATCTTCTTTATAAAAGAAGGATCCTGGCTGCTCGATTCTTGATCGCGTGGCTTCGTAAATCTGCTACGCTGCTGTCGAACGTTTTTTTCTGTCCTTTGGTTTATTTTTGCCTCTGCGCCGGGTTTTTTGTATGACAGGTTGGATACGAGGAGCATTGTCATTCTCCGCGGCCTGCTGAAGGAGGCGCTGCGTCCTGGCTTTCTCGTAAATGGTCATTTCGCGGTTATGGTCATCCCGTACCTTTTGACTCGCTTCCCTGATTAGCTTGTCCATCTGTTCTTCAAACGACGGACTCGGTATTTTCATGCAGGACCTCGTTTTGGTTCAGGGTTAGCGTCTTCTAACAGAGCATTTCCTTCTTCATCGATGTCATGTATAACGTAGCAGTCATGAATCGTTTCCCGTTTCTTAGATTGAACATATCAAAGCCCGATTGTTTCCATTTTCCCGTGGGCAATTTTCGCTGAGTTCCGGGGATGCTCCAGACCCTGTTGTAGAACTGAGCTTGTCGAGCAGCCTGTTTGAAGGGTACGCCTTGGCGCCTCAACAGCCTCTTCAATCCTTCTGTGTAATATCTGGGCAGTCGGATGGGCTGAAGTCTGTCAAGTGTCGAGTCAGCACCATGCCGGACTTTAGTTTCCGTGGATTGATAAAAGAGGATCGCCTTTTCATCTCTTCGCCTGGGAGGGACGTATAATGTCTGCAGTTCTTCCACACTGTAGGTATTAAGTGCGTCGAGCTCTTTGTAATGCTCCTGCGGGATTATGGCGATTTGCAAACTCTGATCATCGCTAGCGAAGGCTTGTATTGATGGCCAAACAGAAAATACGGCATTGACCTCATCTTCCGAGTCGCTGCCGAAGATCAACATAGGGGTGGACGGTCCCGGCTTGTTGCATTAGGGCGGCCCTGAATAGACTATCTCTTCTTCCTCCTCGGTATCACTCCCGAAGACCGGAATAGTGTTGATAGCTTTGTTCTTCGGTTTGTGTCATCTTTCCGTGTCTTCAAAATATGGTAAGAAGTATTTTGCATCTTCGTACTTTCGGACCTCATTCATGGAGAATGGGTTCAATTCCCCTGTCACGGTGTATTCGAGACCATCCTTGAAATACTTCATACACTGATGTTGTGTAGAAGGGATGATTGGGAGTCAAACCCGGAGATAGTGATTTTATCACGAGCGAGGAGCTGAACGCTCATGCAGATTTCCTTCAACACTCTTACATTGAGAAGGTTAACGGAGGACCCATTATCGACCAGGATTTTGCCTATCTTGATATCATGACAGTACCCGGAGACATAGAGGGGACGGTTATGCTCACACGTCCCGAGGAGGAGATCTTCATCGCCGAAAGTGATATCAGCCGTGTGCACTTCTTCCAGCTCGTCCTTCATCTTTTCTTCGATAAGAAAAGCCTGGAATTGCTCGGGCTCTTGTAGTGCCTTAATCAAAGAATCTCTCGCCTTTTTGGATAGCAGAAGGGCGTCGAGAATGCTGAGCTGCGAGGGTATCTTCCTCAGGTGTGCCAGAACATTGTAATCCACCTTGTTCTTCTTAGGCGGATCTTTGGCTGTCAGCTCTTCGACGGCTTGGTCATCGAGGGTGATATTCTCAGGGACCTTTTCTTTTCCCTTATCCTTTTTGTTCAACCCATTGTTTACGGATCCGAGATTCTTTTCAGGTATTGTGCGATTGCGTAGCTAAATGTTCTCGCAGCTCTTCGGTTCTTCCACTTTTCCTGAAGTGGATTCTTTGAAGAGAGGGCCGAGAGTCATTTCCTCTTCAGAATCACTCCCAAAGGTGAGAACTTGCGATCCCTTACTATCAACCATGTAACAATTGCAGGCAGCTTTTCCACATTCGTCTGTCGCATTTTTCCGCTGTCGACGAGCTTCACGCTTCATCCTCTTAAAGTGTTGCCTGTGAGCGACGTACCCTTGCCACCAATTTTTAAAGGCGTTACATTCCTCAGTAGGTTGTATAATCTTCTGATGATATAAGCAGAAGTTAGGATGTACGTCCACCTCATCAAGATGTATACCGCCAGGAGAATTTCCTTTGAACGAGGGCAGCTTCATTCCCATCAACATGGCTTTGGCGAACCTTTTCCTTATCTTGAACCTGCTTTTATTTGCGGCGGATGTACTTTGATCTGGTGGGAATGTTTCAACCCTTTCGTCCAGTCGCTGGCATCTGACCTTTTCAAATATGACCATCTCACGCTCTCGATCAGCTTTTCTTTTCAGAAGAGCTTCGTCCAGGAATGCATTAATCATTTCGTCTGATGGTCCTAGAAATTCCGGCCCAGGATCTGCTCCTGGTTTCCCTGCGTCAGGAGCTATTTCACCGTGTATCAACGAGTGAGAGATCACATGGCAGCTCGCCACATAATCCTCAGGTTCATCCGACGAGTCTTCCCCATTGTCATCATCTCCGTCCTCAAGGACGTGGCTGAGAAACTCTTGAAGTGTGACCGGGGTTCGCGCTTTCTGGTTATATTCTTCCAGTACGTCGATATGTTTTTGCAGGTCCGTGTGCTTGTCACCAGGCTTCACAGGCTTTTTGGTCTTCTTCTTTTTCTTCGAAGACTTTGACGGCTGGGCCTGAACGTTTTGATTATCGCTACCAATTTTTGGCGTCAGGCGTGGCCTTAGCATTCCCTCGATGATCTCGGGTTCTAGCTGATTTTTCCACCTGATCGCTGGGCATGCTTGGAGATCATTCAACATTCTCTTCATTTTGGTTGAAAGAGCGACCTCCCATGGAGCTTCTTCGACAAAAGAGCACGATGCCCCCGGTGTGTTCCCCCTTTTAAGAGCGTGCAGTTGAGACGGGCTTACTTTCCAATTCTCGGACAGGGAGAATTTTCCCTGTTGGTATTGATCTTCAATCCAGCCTTTAAAGACGAAGCAATTTTCAATTGGATGGCCTATCGCTTGGTGATAGGGAAAATAATTGGGATTATTAGCCTCACCGGGTTGCAATGGGCGTTTTGGATTCGGCAAATTGATGAGCCCGCTGCGCGCCGCTAGTTCAAACAATCTCCTCGTTTTATCCCGGGGAAACGAATAAGGGCGCTTCATTCTCTCATTAAAGAATCGCCGTTTCTCGTCTTGGCGATCAGTTAGTTTCGAGCCACTGGGCTGCTGTTGAGCATTGGCGACGAAGGCCGCTTTCCCTTTTCCTTTGTCATTTCGAGATTCCAGCTTTAAAGAAGACGATCTATGACCCATCTGGTCCATTTGGGCCAGTTTGTCAATCAAGGCCTGGAAAGTGGTCGGCTTGAAGAACATCATGAATTGTGAAATGGTCGCTTGAGGGTTAAGAGTACCCACAAACATGCCTACTGCAGGCGCTTCTTCGATGCGCTGCTCGCACTTCGACCATAGATTCCGCCACTGTATTGCATATTGAACCCATATTTCTCCAGACTTCACCCTGGCATTGATCAATGCCGTGATTGGGGTGCGTTCATTAGCACTTGTGAAACGCTGGGTGAATAGCAACTTCATCTCTGCGAATGTCTTGACAGAGTCATTTGGGAGTTCGGAATACCACTCGAATGCTGTCTCCGACAAGCTGCCAACGAATTGGCGAAGCAGTAGCTTATCGTCACCTCCGGTGTTGCCGCACAGAGCCCTAAATTGAGCAACGTGCTGGTGTGGATTTCCCGTCCCCTTATATACGTGGAATTTGGGGATCGTGTATCCCGGCGGGTACTTTATTTGGTCATACCAACTCGGATAGGGTCGTCCAGTTTTAACAATTTTCCCAGCCGCTTCATTCGCCTGATGAACTCGTATCTGCTGAGCGATGTAATCATCCAGGGCGACTTTTGAGATTGTCTCTTCCTTGGCTGTTGACAGAGACGACAGAGGATTTGATATCTTTCCTCTATCATCTTCAATTATTACTGGAGGATCTTCGGCTGGAGGGTCCGGCTGGATCATCATGCCCACCATATCTTGGAACAGAAGGGCCATTTGTTTTATATTGGCCGCTTGTTCCGCGGCCTCTTTGTCCTTCTTCTCAAGCATTCTCCGAAGGAATTCAGCATCAGTTTCCTGCTCACGGCACTGCTCTGAGGATGTCTCCGGACTTGCTTTCGGTCCCGTAAGTGTGGCCATAGCTGTTAGCATTTCTTGGAGCTTTTACTGTTGTTGCTCCTGAGCCCTAGTCACTGATCGCGTAAACGGTCGATGACCTGTGGAGATATGGCTATCCTCTTTTCCAGATGCCATATAGATGGTGTGCACCACTATGCCCCCAGATTTGGGGCGTTTAGATTCAGTGTTCTTGCGATTCGTCGCAGACGCCAAGATTTTCTCCTGCTTTCTCCTCTTGTGACCGGTCGAGGTTGAGGGGGCCGTTGCAATGGGCACCCAAGTAGCTGTCGCCTTTTGTGGCTTGACAGGATGGTCCTCTTCTCGCTGAACTTTCACCTTTTTCTGTCGGCGAGAGTAATCTTGATCAATCACCGAGTCCTGTACCTGTCGCCAAACTTTATAAATTTTAGAGGACAGCCGCTGAGGGGGCTGCTCTAGCTTCACCTTTGTAGCATTCTCCATGGGTGGAAGAGGTCTCTTCAGCACGGCAGTCGGAGAGTTTTTGTGCACCCTCCTTAGCGGTTCAAAGCTGTTCCCAGTTGGAACATCAGCATCGATTTCCACCGTTGGACCCAGCGGAGTCAGTCCAGAAGGATAGTTGCCCCTAGCCATCCTTACACGGCGCAAGTGGTGACGTCGAGCGTGTCGAGCCGTTGGGATTGTCTCAGCTGTAGGGGTGACTTTCTCATGCTCCCTGTATTGGTCAGAAGTTGTCGTTGTCAGCCTATTGAAGACTGATGTCCGCTGAGTGGGGATAACCAACCTATTGAAGGCAGACTTCCGAGCAGGGAAGCAGCCTTGACGATTTCACCTGGAACAGGAGCTGAAACAGTCAGTCTTGTGAAGACCGACCCTTTGGTAGGAGAAGCCGCTTTAATGACTTCATGAGCAGGAATGGCTATCCGCTTAGGGATAACCCTTTCTGGTATCGTGGGCTTCTTCATAGACCCAAATGAGCTTTGGCCCAGTCTGTCAAAGACTGAGGCGTTGGAGCTGGACGACCTGCTGAGTGGGGCCACAGTAGTTGTGAGCCGATTAAAGACCGAGCTCTTCGGAGCTTCTTGCAATGGTAAAGGGGTGTTGAAGCTCATCGGTGGGAGCATGGCCCCGAAGAATAGCCCAGTGGTGGCTTGAGTTACCTACTCCACTGGCATTGTGAAAAGGGAGGCCACTTGGGGCCCGTAGGTTACACCTCCAGATGAGGTGGAACGGGAGTTGCAGTTGCAGCTGGAGCAGTTAGAGGCCATTGATTTTCTTTTTTCTGCATGAGAGCAAAACCAAAACTTAGTACCTCAAACCCAAGGGCAACCATATTAAACCGCGATTCGTTCACGAACACGACACACGAAATGTGGAGTGGAAAGAGGAAGAGGTCCCACCATGCGTGCCGCCGAAGGACGCGACCGGGACGTTGGGACGTCTGGCCTGAATTTCGAGGGCAGATGCTAATTGGTGCTATCCATCCACCTCTCAGAAGATGCCAAGTTGATTTATGACACCATGTATCGAAGGTTTAAACGGATGCGGCCGATGTAGCAGACTTCGTCATATTCCCCCTCATTGAGGGGGTTTTGATTGTGGGGACGCTCTTCCCTGCAGGCGCAAGCCCCTGCAGTTAATTACGCTACTGCATCGCGGTAATCACTTTCTCCTTCTCCAGATAGCTACTTCGTGTCGTGTGTGTTTGTTTTGTTTTTGGTTGCCCGTGGATTGTATACGGAGACTAATTTATGTTGTCACCCGTAGGGCGTGGATTAGTCTAAATCCGCACTTTTTTAGATTTGGGTTTGGGGTTGGGTTTAAAGATACGTTAGTCTCATTTGAGACTAAGATCAACTTAAACGTTTGTTAAGGATACGTTAGTCTAATTTTAGACTAAGATCAACTTAACAGGATCATTTAGATCCAACAAAAGAGCATTCGAACTCTACTGTTTAGTTTAGGGACTTTGCGGTCCAAGGTTAGTTTAAGGACATTACGGTCCAATGTTAGTTTAAGGATATCTCGGTCCAGTTTAAAGACATCATAGTCTATAAATGTTAAGGACATCATAGTCCATAAAGGTTAAGGACATCATAGTCCATGGGCTTAAGGACCCCATAGTCCGAGGTTAAGGACATCATAGTCCATGGGCTTAAAGACCCCACAGTCCAAGGTTAAGGACATCGTAATCCATGAGTTTAAGGACCCCACAGTCCATAGTTTAAAGACATTATAATCTATAAAGTTTATGGACATCATAGTCCGTGAGTTTAAGGACCCCACAGTCCATAGAATGATTGGTTATCGGGACCCGTCACCTCTTTGAAGACGTTGAAGGATTACAACGACAAATATCAAAGGAGTGAAGAGATGTACCCTTGAACCAATGTTGATTGGGAAAATCTGTAGTCCAATTTGGGACTAAGATCAATTAATTAGATTATGAGCACATGGACTCAGTTAAATCTTAATTGAGGACTTATGGCCAACTTAGGCTAAGTCCAATTAGGTTTGAAATGTTGGACCTTTGTTTGTATTGTTGAACGTTTGTTTGGGTTCAGCCTCCTATTATTTAGCAATTGTAAACATGAGTATGGGGGCTCTGACAACATTTTGTCTTTGGCTGAGCACTAACCATTCATTATAGCTCTAGATTTTACTTTGCATATCATATGAACCGATCAATTTTGAGGTTCAGTTGAAGTGGAGACTTGCCTCTGGAAAACTTAGCCAATTTGGGCTAAGATTGGTTTTAAAATAGTGTTAAACACTAGAGGATATTTGGCGATCACGTGTTCCCACGTGATGCGCTTAAAATAGTGTTAAACACTAGGGATGAAGCACTTAAAATAGTGTTAAACACTAAAAGTGAGGTGGTCACGTGGGGTCACGTGAGGCGCCTAAGAATTGGGCCGGACTTCCTTTATTTTACTCTCAAAATCTGCAAGTAAGTGTTAAACACTTAGTCTTTGTAATCATCACGTGTGGACACGTGATAGTGCCCAAGTATTGGGTATTAATTCCTCTGTTTTCTCTCTTTTGCCCTTTTAAAAGGTGTTTGTCAGGGGTCACGTAAGGCACCATAAATTAGTACTGCCTTTGGATTTGTTCCCTTTTGTTTTGAGGGTCACGTGTGAGCACGTGAGGCATTGCCTCCAAGTTTTTTCTTTATCATCTTGAAGAGTCTATTTAAAGGTCACATGGGGGCACGTGACCATGTCTCATTCTCTCTTTCTGATCATTGAAGGGAGGGTCACGTGTTGCCACGTGATCAGGTTTACGTGCATGGAGAGTTTAAGTCCTTTGTTTGAGAATTAAATTCTTTGGTAGGGTTAAACCCTAATTTTGTTTAGAGAAATTAAATTCCTATGTATATGGAAGAATTAAATTCTTTAATCCTAACCCTCCCTCTGAGTTTTGGATCTGCATGGCAGAATCTCCCCGATGAGAATTAAATTCTCAACTTATGGAGAGATCTTACTTCTACAGATCTTCAAACATGAAGAAAAACTAAGTTCTTATTTTAAGGGTTAAACCCTGTCTCTGTTGGAGGAATTAAATTCCTAAGTATTTGGAAGAATTAAATTCTTCAAACTCAATTCTCCCTCTAAGTTTTAGATTTGCATGGCGGAATCTCCTCGATGAGAATTAAATTCTCAACTTATGGGGAGATCTGCTTCTGCAGATATTCAACAAAAAGAAGAACTAAGTTTTTATTCAGAAGAGTTAAACTCTTAGTTTGAGAATTAAATTCTCTTTTTTGTTTTGTGGAGCTTAGGATCTCTTTCCCTTTCTCACCTAGGGTTTCTTTCTCTTCTGAGAAAATCTTCTTTTCTCTCTCGAGAATTAAATTCTCTTCTTCTTTCTCTCTGTTTTTGTATCTCTTTCTTTTTGTTCTCTGTGGCTCTTATTTATTAGAGAAAGAAAAGAATCAGTTTGTTTAGTCAATCTTTCATTGAAAGATTTTAATTGATTTTGTAACAAACATGATCTTTTAGATCACTTAGTGAATTTTATTCACCATTGGATTTTTAATCCAAAAGATATTTTGTCTGTTATTCCTGGCAAATTTCAGGGAAATCTTTCCTTGTATAGAATCTTTCTATAAATTGGTGATTTTTAATCACCATTGGATTTTTAATCCAATGGTGCTCCACTTTACAGAGCACAATCTTTTTTGTTTGGAAAGATTTAGAGAAATATTTTTCCAGTTAGGGTTCTCGATTCCCTCTTAATTAGAATTTAATTCTATTAGTTCAGAAGGCTTAAGAGCCTGTCACGTGTTGGCACGTGACCTTCTGATTGACCATTTAATTAGAATTTAATTCTATCATTTCAGAGATCTTAGGATCCCATTACGTGTTGACACGTGACCCCTGATAAACATTTTAACCAGAATTTAATTCTGTTATTTTAAAGAGCTCAGGAATTATCACGTGTCAACACGTGACCCTTGGTCACGTGTGGGCACGTGATGCCCCATTGTGGTTTTTCTCTGTTGTTTTATTATACCTTTTCCAGTGGGTTTAAAGGCCCATCACGTGTGGGCACGTGACCCTATTTGAAGTTGTGTATCTCAGCGCCTATAATTTTGCCCATAGAAGGTCACGTGTCCCCACGTGATGCCCGATCATGTGTGGACACGTGATGCTTCTCTTGTGTATTTCTTTGCTGCTTTATTCAGTTCCCATGAGGGAACAATAGACAACTTAACAACGGTGTTATCAACACGGTAATCGTCTTTGAAAAAGACACAAATCCTGCCGCCCATGTGCAGCGGTCACCGATAACATCAAAACAATCAGGACTTCAATTTCTTTTCTAATTGTTCTGACTTAGACCGAGTCTCATTAATAATCTGATTTGAATCTGATTCAAGTACAATCTACAATCTACAATTCAACATGAATCCAGGAATACATATATTCAATCTATATTGATCGAACCGAACCATGGATATACTTCCATTTACATGATTCTCCAGTTACATCCATTTACTGATATCATGGTTTCGGCAAGTCATCCATCTATACAAGACAATACAATTTACAATACAACACAAACAATATAATACAATCAATATTTCGCAGGGTTTAAAGGGTAGATTGGTACGGAAGGTATTAGAAGTGGCACGAGACTGCAAGATTAAGACACCTAACCTATATTCCGTTGCTGTTGTACCGTGGCATAACGGTTCCTTGTACTTCCTTTTTCCCTAGTCTCTAGCATATAGAGACTCCTCTCGTATACACTAGCTTCCTTCTGTACTAAGCTACATACAAACAGCGTTAACACTAATTACAACTTTAAAAGTTATACTCTCTCTCTCTCTTACTCTCTGTCTATTATCCTTCTCCCTTATCTTTGGAACTTACCGAGCGATTGTTCGCTGACGATATTCCTTCTCTTTCTTCTTTGGAATGTTGTCAGGTGATCCGGACACTCAGGAGATCGAGCCTACAAGTGAGGATTTGGATCAGCTTACCTACGACCCAGAGCTCTAGCTTCATTGTACAGAATTTTATTTCAGTACTTTTCATTTCTGTTATGCCACTGTTAAGGCATTGCTTTCATTCAGTTGTATTTACTTTTCCATGTATTGTAAAAAGAATGTGAATAAATAAAGTTGCTGTTTTATTATATGTTGTCTCTTGTGTATTTATATTTATATTACTTAGATACGCTTAGCGTATTTACTTCACAGTAAATATGTAGCGGCCTCGTCGCGTCCTCAGCCCGTATATTGGGAAGCGGGGCATGACATCGTGGATCGAGATGCATGTACTGGGAGCCTTTGCAGCACATCGGCGGCCAGATTTCTATGACTTCTATACCTTCCCACGAGTTATGAGGTTGGTGTATGCTTCTGCTCCCGATCCGACTCAACTGAGGGCCCTCCGCGTGTTGCTTAACCCGTATTCAAACGAGGGCGGGATGGTGTTTAATGACCGAGTCCTTTCTGCTTCTGCGGGGACCGTTCAACAGCTTTTTGATCTATCAAAAGGGGAAGCGTCATCTTTAAAGCCCAAAGAAGTTATGCATTTGTACTCGATTAGGCTGGGCTACTTGGTGTTCCGTCAGAATAACACGGCCCTTTTTATGCGGTACAATCCGCACCGCTTTGCCCAGCAATTTGGGTATAACTAAGGTGTCCCTTTCGAGACGTTCTTAGTTGAGCCCACTCCGTCTCTGGAAGTCACTCGTGACGTCGTCCATCATTTTATGTGGCTGAACACCGGCTCCCGTTTCATGATCCCTGAAGCCAACTATCTTCCAAGGTGTATGGGGTCTTTTACTGGTTGGTATCGTCATCGAGTCGGTCCTGTCATTGCCGAGGAGAAGTGGGTACTCTTCGAATGCAGAGCTTCAGCTCCGACCCAAGCCGCCGGCATTCCGTTGCGGCCGCGGACAGTGGTTCACCCTCCATTGAGGGATAGTGGCATGGTTCTTATCCAGAAGGCCGCAGAAACAGAATCGACTCCTCGCACTGCTGGGATGCCAGTGCGCACTAGAGCTCAAGCAAAGGCCTCCAATGAAGTGCCAGCGGTAGTGTCATCAGCGGCGGCGTCATCAATGGCGGTGTCATCCACGGTGGTATCGCCAAAAGGGAATACCGGAAGTGAGGTTGGTCAACGTCGCGCCAAAGCGCCGAGGGGAAGGAAGCATTCTTCGGTCAGTGCTAGCACAAGCTCTAAGAGGAGGAAAAGATCGGTCGCCGGCTTACTGGACACCTTGCTTGAGTCTGAGCCGTTCATTCAGGACGAACCGATAGCTATGGAGGAGTCGGACGCCGGTCTTATTTACCCCGGTTCATCCGCTGAGGAAGCCACGCAATTGGCTGAAGCTTTAAGGCGCTCGCAGGATGAGACCGAGAATGTGCACATCCCGAAAAAGCCCTACCTTTCAGTTATCTTCTATGAAGATCCCCCATCGCTACGGTTGGTACATATGGGTCCTGTGCGAAGGGAAGACGAAAGTGCCATCAAGCAGCCCATCTCGGCCGCTTCTAAAGATGAGCTGGTACTGAAGACCGGTGGGCATGAATCTGCATTTGAAGCCCGGAGAGCACATTTCCGCAGGAAGGAACAACGGCTCGAAAAAGCCATACTAGAAGCAACCTGGCATATCAGTATGTGTGTTTTCCGTATCTTTTTTTTGCCAAGTAATTTGTATCGCTTTTATATCTTCTTATCTTTGCAAAAACTTTGCAGAGACTTCAGCAACGAAAGAGGATTTGAGCCCGGGTCGTGCCATGACCGTGGATTCATAGATGTCTCCTATGACGCACCGGCGGGTGCAGAAGAAATCATTACAGTTGTTGTTCCTGTTGTGGAACTTCCGGTGGTAACTCTTGTTCCTTCGGTGTTTATTCCTCCAGCGGAGGTGACCCCATTGACCGCGGACTCTATGGACGTCTCTAGTGACGCACCGAAGGGTGTAGAAGAGTTTGTCGAAGCTGTTAGTCCCATCTTGGAGCTCCCGGGGGTGACCTCCATCTTTTCAGCGTATGTACTTTCCATAGAGACGACCTTGCCGGCCGTAGATCCAGTGGATCTCTCTGGTGGCATCCTGAAGATTGTAGAAAGGACCGCCGAGGCCGCTGTTCCCTCTTTTGAGCCTGAAGTGGCGGCTGTTCCGCAACTGGAAACTGTTATTCCAGCAAATATCTCCGGTGATGTTCCTGAGGGTGTGGAGGAGGTTGCTGAAGCTGCTATCCCTCCAATTCAAGGAGGGGCGGAGCATCAAAAGTAATCTTTTACATTTCATTTTAATGATCTCTCCATTATCTAAACTCTTCTTTCTTTCAGAATTGCGGGAATTGGCGGCTTCTATCGTGGATCTATCTCTCAGGATGTCCTTCCAGCATCTACTTGATATGGCTGCCCTACAGGCGATATCCCGGCAAAGCATAATCCTTTCTTCCGGGTAAGGTCGGTGTTCTTTAACCCCTTTGTTTTATTATCATTTTTTTTATAACGATGCTAATATGCTCTCTGCAGTTCTGGAAGCTGACGACGAAGTGGAGATCCTTGATGGGCCTGGGGATTTTTCAAACCCCCTTGCATGACTGTGGGTAAGTAAAGCTTTACCCTTTGTTGGGGGCAAAAATTACACCCCGGTTGACCAAGTCAAAGTCAAAGTCGACCCTAAGCCAGGTGGGCCCAAGCCCAGGCCAAGTGGGCCCATGCCTAAGTCGAGCCTGCGGCTAGCCTTCCCATGCCAACATAAAAATCATGTAATAAATAATTTTGATGTAATTTTTTATGCATGAATGTAAGCAAAATGGTCATAAAGCCAAATTTTTTAAAATCCCATGGCTCATGTGCAAAAGAAATGAGCACATGAGGCATGAGATGGGCAAAATGCCATTTTGTAAAGCCCATGGAGCTATATATAAATTTTGTAAGCCTATATAAGGCAACATGATGAAGAAATAAAAAAAGAATAATTCATTCTCTCAAACTTTAGGGTTTGTGCCTCCTTCTCCTCTTTACTCAAGATTCTAAACTGTTCCCGCCAAAAATTTCTGCGCAAAAGAGTCCAAGGTATCAAATGGCAGCGATACGCTTAAGGAAATACGAATCAGTATCTTCCGGACTGTTTTTTGACAAACTCCCGAAGGAGAAACGGATAAATTCTGATTGTATTGAAAGCGTCTCGAAAAACCCTTCGATTTGATATATTATGGGCTTCATAATTTATCCGGGATCAAAAGTTATGAGGCATTATATGTTCACACGTGATGGGCTTTTAAGAATCCGCTGGAGGAGTTAGAAGATATAATAAAAACTTAGAAAAGACCCTAATGGGGCATCACGTGCTCACACGTGACCATGGGCCACGTGCAGACACGTGATGGGCTCTTAAGGCCTCTAAAATAATGAATAGAATTAAATTCTAAAATCTGTTCCCTGATTAAAAATCAGAAGTTATCTCAATGAAATATCACGTGCTCACACGTGACCAATGGTCACGTGTTGACACGTGATGGTTAAAACAACAATATGAACAAGCGACTGTTAAAGGAACCAATTTCGGGGTTACGTGCTCATACGTGACCAAGGGTCACGTGCCAGCACGTGACAGGCTTTGAAAGCCTTACAGATTAGTAGAATTAAAATTCTAAATTTCTCTAAAAATCTTTCGAAATAGAATTAAAATTCTAAAAGCTTCTAAATCTTTCCAAATGGAAAAGGATTATGGGAACCGTTGGATTAAAGATCCAAAGATGATTAAAAATCATCAATTTATGGAAAAATCTTGGACAAGGAAAGATTTCCCTGAAAATCTCACCAGAATAACAAATAGAATATCTTTTGGATTTAAAATCCACGGTGAATAAAATTCACTGAATGATCTAAAGGCCCAGATTAATGATAAATATAAATCAAATCTCTCAACGATCAAATCAAATCTTTCAATGAGAGATTTGCTAAACAAATTGATTCTTTTCCTTCTCCTATAAATAGGAGCCAAGAAGAGAAGAGAAGGCATCAACATTTCTTGAAGAAAAAAAAAATCAAGAGCTTCAAACAGAGAGAACTCTGAGAAAAATTTCAAGAAGAAGGTAAAAACCTTCACGAGAGAAAAGAAATCTCTTTTGATAAATCATTGATCAATGATCTTCACATAATAAATAGTGCTTTGCACTCGTATGAACCACTGGTTCTTTAAAACAAAAAATAAAATAAAAATAAATAAAAATAGTGCTTTGCACTCGTATGAACCACTGGTTCTTTAAAACAAAGAAGAAAATAAAAATAAAAAAATAGTGCTTTGCACTTTTATGAACCTCTGGTTCTTGAAATAAAGAGAAAAACTCATTTTTCTTTGATCCTAATTAGATCAAAGAAAACAAATAGTGCTTTGCACTTCTGTTCTGGAATCTAAAAAGATTCTTAGTGCTTTGCACTTCCAAACTGCGCTGTTGCGCTCCTGAGAGAACGCCACGTGTTAGCTGCAGAACAACTTGCGCTACGCGCCTTGAAATAGAGCTTTGCTCTTTGGAACTGGCGCAACTCACCAGAGCGCGCCACGTGTCAGCTGCAGAACAACTTGCGCTACGCGCCTTGAAATAGAGCTTTGCTCTCTGGAACTGGCGCAACTCACCAGAGCGCGCCACGTGTCAGCTGCAGAACAACTTGCGCTACGCGCCTTGAAATAGAGCTTTGCTCTCTGGAACTGGCGCAACTCACCAGAGCGCGCCACGTGTCAGCTGCAGAACAACTTGCGCTACGCGCCTTGAAATAGAGCTTTGCTCTCTGGAACTGGCGCAACTCACCAGAGCGCGCCACGTGTCAGCTGCAGAACAACTTGCGCTACGCGCCTTGAAATAGAGCTTTGCTCTCTGGAACTGGCGCAACTCACCAGAGCGCGCCACGTGTCAGCTGCAGAACAACTTGCGCTACGCGCCTTGAAATAGAGCTTTGCTCTCTGGAACTGGCGCAACTCACCAGAGCGCGCCACGTGTCAGCTGCAGAACAACTTGCGCTACGCGCCTTGAAATAGAGCTTCGCTCTCTGGAACGGGCGCAACTCACCAGAGCGCGCCACGTGTCAGCAGCGCAACAGCACAGCGCACTAGCGCAGCGCACTGCGCTGTTGCGCTTGCGCTCACCAGAGCATGACACGTGTCCTCACCACAAGCGCTTGCGCTCAGTGATTGGCGCAAAGCGCCTGACAAATGCAATGCATTTTACTGAAGGGCCAGGCCCAAATCAGAGGGGCCTAGTAGGCCAAATTAAATTGCAACACAATAAAAAGGGGCAGAGCCCAAAACAAATTGATGCTTTGCATCCTTTCTGGGCAAAGCCCAAATAAAAATAAAAAGAAATGCAATGCAAAAGCAAATAAAATGTTGGACATTTTCAACTAGACTTAGCCCAATCGTGGCCATAAGTCCTTAAATTAAATTGACTGAGCAAAATGGCTCTCCTAAATCAATCTACATCCGGTTCGAGGGTACATCTCCAAACTCCTTTGACATCCATCGTTGTAATTCCTCAACGACGTCAAAGAGGTGACGGGTCCCAACGACCACACATCGCTATGGACTGCGGGGTCCTTAAACTCGTGGACCGAGACGTCCTTAAACTAATATCGGACCGAGACGTCCTTAAACTAATGATGGACCACTACGTCCCTAAACTGGCATGGACCACCACGTCCCTAAACTGGAATATGGACCACTACGTCCCTAAACTGGCATGGACCACCACGTCCCTAAACTGGAATATAGACCACTACGTCCTTAAACTGGCGACGGACCGAAACGTCCCTAAACTAATAATGGACCACCATGTCCCTAAAACTGGCAACGGACCGTCACGTCCTTAAACTGGCACAAAAGAGCCCAAACGTTCTTTTGCCGGATCTAAACGGTCCCGTCTAAGTTGATCTTAGCCCCAAATACGGCTAACGCGTCCTTAGATATTTAAATAAATAATAAAACTCCCAAATCAACTTTGGTTCAAGGGTACATCTCTGAGCTCCTCTGACACCTATCGTTGTAATCCTTCAACGATGTTAGAGAGGTGATGAGTCCCGATGGCCATAAATTAAATGAATCACCACGTCAGGTTGATCTTAGTCCAAAGCAAGACTAACGTATCCTTGACGAATGTTTAAGTTGATCTTAGTCGCAACGCGACTAATGCATCCTTAAACTAAAAACACCAAACCTAAATCTAAGTAAATACGGATTTGGACTAATCCACGCCCTACGGGCGACGGCATTACTCAGTCTCCGTATACAATCCACGGGCAGCCACAAACAAAACAAACACACACGACACGAAGTGAAATTCTGGAGAAGGAGAAAGTTGTTACCGCAAAGCGGTAGCGTAATTAACTGCAGGGGCTTGCGCCTGCAGGGAAGAGCGTCCCCACAATCAAAAACCCCTCAAGCGAGGGGGAATCTGACAAAGTCTGCTACATCGGCCGCATCCGTCTAAACCTTCGATACACGGTGCCATAAATCAACTTGGCATCTTCGAAGAGGTGGACGGATAAAAACCAAATAGCATCTGCCCCGAACCTCAGGCACGTGACGTCCTAACGTCGCAGGCCGCCGTTCGGAGGGGAACAGATTCTGGCACGCCCGGTGGGACCTCTTCCTCTTTCCACTCCACACTTCGTGTGTCGTGTTCGCGAACAAATCGCGGTTTGCTGTGATTGCCTGTGGATTCAAGGTACTAAGATTTGGTGTCTTGCTCCGTGCAGGAAACAGAAGATCAATGGCTTCAGACTGCACTACCTGCAACTGCATCTCTCGCTCCATCCCGTCCGGAGGAGTGACTTATGGGCCCCAAGCGGCCTCCCTTTTCAAAATGCCGGTGGAGCAGGTGGCTCAAGCCACCCCTGGACTATTTTTCGGGACCATGCTCCCATCAATGAGCTTCAACGCCCCAATGACATTGCAAGAAGCTCCAAAGAAGTCGGTCTTCGATCGACTCACCACTGCCGCGACCCCTCTCAACAGGTCGCCCAACTCCACTGCTTCAGGTTTTAATGGATTAGGCCAGAGCTCCATCGGGCCCATGAAGAAGCCTGCCATACCAGAAGGCGTTATCCCGAAGCGGATAGCCATCCCAACTCCCGTTCCTGGCAAAATCACCAAGGTTGCTTCCCATGTTCAGAAGTCCGCTTCTGACAAGTTGGCTGTCCCCGTTCAACGGACGTCGATCTTTAAAAAGCTGGTACCGGTATATTCTGACCAACACAGGGGGCATGAGGAGGTCACCCCTATAGCTGAAACAACTCCATCAGCACGACATGCCCGACGTTGCTACTGGCGCCGAGTGAAGAAGGCTGGGGGCAACTCCCCCTCTGGACTTACTCCTCCAACTCTAATGGTGGAGATCGATACTGCTGTTCCAACCAGGAACAGCTTTGAGTTGCTCAACAAGGTGCGCAGAAACTCTCCTACTGCGATGTTGAAACGAACTCCTTCACCTGTGGAGAATACTCCAGAGAAGAAGCTAGAGCAGCCCCCTCAACGGCTGTCCTCTAAAATTTACAAAGTCTTGCGACAGGTCCAAGAGTCGGTGATCGATCGAGACTGCCTCAGACGACAGAAAAATATGAAGGTTCGGCAGGGGAAGGATTACTCTATCAAACCACAAGAAGCAAAAGCTACTCGGATGCCCACTACAACGGCTCCCTTAACTCCAATCACTCAAAAAAGGAGGCCGCAAAAAGCCCCTGTGTCTTCGGCAAATCGCAAAGACACCGAACACAAACGCCCCAAGTCTGGGGGCATGGTGGTGCATACTGTTTATATGGCTTCTGGAAAGGAGGAAAGCCGCACTTCTACGGGCCACCGACCGCTCACCCGATCCGTGACGAAAGCCCAGGAGCAACAACAAAAGCTTCAGGAAATGATGACTACAATGGCTGCACTCACTGAGCCAAAAGAAAGCTCTGAAACGTCTTCGGATGAGCGTCAAGAACAAGAAACTGACGCTGACTTTTTACGCAGAGTCCTCGAAAAGAGGGACAAAGAAGCTGCAGAGCAAGCGGCTAACATAAAACAGATGGCGCTCCTCTTCAAAGATATGGTAGGGATGATGTTACAGCCGGACCCTCCTGCTGAAGATCCTCCGATTGTCCTTGAAGACGACAGGGGAGAAACGTCAAATCCTCCGCCGGCTCTATCAACAGCCAAGGAGGAGGCAATCTCCAAAGTCGACCTAGACGAATATATAGCTCAGCAGATCCGGGTTCATCAGGCGAATGAAGCGGCTGGGCAAACTGTTAGAACCGGACGACCGTATCCGAGCTGGTATGACCAAATTAATTACCCGCCAGGATATACGATCCCTAAATTCCACGTATATAAAGGGACAGGGAATCCGCATCAGCATGTCGCTCAATTCAGGGCCTTATGCGGCAATACTGGAGGCGATGACAAATTGTTGCTACGTCAATTCGTCGGCAGCTTAGCAGAAACAGCCTTTGAATGGTATTCGGAGCTGCCTAACGACTCTATCAAAACATTTGCAGAGATGGAGCTGCTGTTTACACAAAGATTCGCGAGTGCTAGTGAACACACTCCGATAACAGCACTGATAAATGCCAGGATAAGGCCGAGCGAAACGTGGGTCCAATACGCAACACGATGGCGGAACCTATGGTCGAAATGCGAACAACGCATAGAAGAGGCACCTGCGGTAGGCATGTTTGTGGGCACTCTCGATCCGCAGGCGACCATCTCGCAATTCATGATGTTCTTCAGGCCGACCACCTTCCAGGCCTTGATCGACAAATTAGCCCAAATGGACCAGATGGGCCATAGACCGTCTCCTCCAAGACTCGATCCCCGAAATGAGAAAGGAAAAGCGATCATCGTCGCCAACGCTCAGCAACAGTCGAGCAACTCAAAGCCGGTCGCTCGCCAAAACAACGTGCGTCCACGTCCATCCCTCGAAGAAAGGCTAGGACGTCATTACTCGTTTCCTCAGAATAAAACGAGAAGACTGTTCGAGCTGGCAGTGCGCAACAGACTCATTAATCTGCCGAATCCAAAACGTCCGTTGCAGCCAGGCGATCTTAATAATCCCAATTATTGCCCTTACCACCAAACGGTAAGTCACCCGATTGAGGATTGTTTCGTCTTTAAGGGATGGATCGAGGATCAATACCTGCAAGGCAAGTTCACGCTGTCCGAAAGCTGGAAGGTAAACCCCCCACAGCCGCACTCTCCAAAGAAGACGGACACGCCGGGGGCAACTTGTTCTTTCGTCGAGGATGAAAACGATGGAAAAAACTTATCGGATGAATCCGAAGACTACGTAGAGACTTGTCATGTGATTTCTCATTCACTGACGGATGATGAGGAGGCTCCTTGCGCTAAGAAATCAATGGCGGACCCTGAAACAGAAATTCCGCGGCCGTCAGACAAGTTGATCGATGCCTTCCTAAATGAAATTCGTCTGAAAGCAAAAGCCAATCAAGAGCATGAAATGGCCATACTGGAAAGAACCAAGGTATTCCCGTCAAATCAAAAGCCACACACTGCGGGTAAAAACAAATTCAAGACGAGGAAACGGTTCGCCAAAGCTCTATCAGTAGGAATGAAGCTACCGCCCTCTGAAGAAAATTCTTTCTCTGAGGTAGAGATGCACCCTAACTTCTGTTTATATCATCAGAAGATCATACATCCTACCGAAGACTGCGAATCCTTTAACTGTTGGTGGCAAGGGTATGTCGCTCAAAAGCGACACTCCGACAGAATAAAGTGTGAAGCTTGTGAACATCGGAAAAATGCGATAGATGAGCGCAAAAGAGCCACCGCCGACTGTCATATAGCCGACTTCAAGGGATCACAAATTATCACCTTTGGAAGCGACTCTGACGAAGAAGCTACCCCCAACTCTTCCCTCGGGGAATCTATTTCAAAGATAAAGGAATTGAGAAGCTGCGAGAATGTTCAGCCGTGCAATCGCATGCTACTCGGAAAAAATCTCGGCCCCGTAAACAAAGGATCGAACAAAAAGGATAAAAGAAAAGGAAAAAAGGCCCTCGTCGCCAGCACTCACCAGCAATCAGGTGACCCTAGACCGGTTGCTTGCCAAAGCAACAAGCGGCAATCCCTCCAGGAAAAGTTGAAACGTCCTTACTCGTTTCCGCAAGATAAAACAAGGGGACTGTTCGAGCTGGCAGTGTGCGACAGACTCATCAATCTGCCGGGTCCAAAACGTCCGTTGCGGCCAGGCGATGTTAATAATCCTAATTATTGCCCTTACCACCAAACAGTAGGTCACTTGATCGAGGACTGCTATGTATTCAAAAACTGGGTTGAAGACCAATACCAACAGGGCAAGTTTGCGCTGTCTGAGAATTGGAAGGTGAGTCCGCCACAACCGCACGCTCCGAAGAAGATGGATACGCCGGGGGCATCATGTTCATTCATGGAGAAGGACTCATAGACCGAAAGTTCAATAAACTAAATGTTTGCCTCAAATACGGCGACGACGGACCGAAACGTCCTTAAACTAACAACGGACCGAGATGTCCTTAAACTAACGACGGACCGCAATGTCCTAAAACTTGCAAATGACCGAAACGTCGTTAAACTACTCCCAACCCGCAGCATCTTCAGGCTGACGTGTTAGTAAAAAAAAATAAAAAATAAAAAAAAACGGTACGTCCACAAGCAAAATGGGCACGGATGAAAACCCGAAAGGGCTCCGTGAGTAAAAACAGCAGGGCTACCGGCGAGTGTTCGTGAAAACCCGAAAGGGCACGACCTCGTTAAAAAAAAAAAGAATAAAATAAAAGATAAAAAAAAAACGGTACGTCCACAAGCAAAATGGGCACGGATGAAAACCCGAAAGGGCTCCGTGAGTAAAAACAGCAGGGCTACCGGCGAGTGTTCGTGAAAACCCGAAAGGGCGCGACCTCGTAAAAAAAAAAAAAGAAAAAAAATAAAGGTATGTCCATAAGCAAAAAGAGCACGGATGAAAACCCGAAGGGGCTCCGTGAGTAAAAACAGCAGGGCTACCGGCGAGTGTTTGTGAAAACCCGAAAGGGCGCAACCTCGTTAAAGAAACACTTATAGGATCCTCTCGACCCTGTAAGGAGAAACCACCTGCGTGAGATCCTTACGACTCACAAAGGAGCAACACACTTGGGGATCCCTACGATTCCTAAGGAGAAAATACACTTGCGAGATCCTCACGACTCGTAAGGAGAACTCTCTTGTGGGACCCTTACGGCTCATAAGATTTGAAAGTCTTAAGTTATAGAGGCCTAAATCTGTACTTAAGCAACCCCCACAACTTTCGACTTTGCCCTACAAGTGGTCCGATATTGGCCCTTGTATACAATCCACGGGCGCGAATAAACATTTCCCTAACCAAGTCCCATCCGTGACTGGGGATATGTCCACACGGTGAACAACCCTTGTGAGTCCTCTCGACTCATAAGGTGATAACACTCTTGTAAGATCCTTACGACTTATAAGAGGAACATACACTTAGGAATCCTTACGACTCCTAAGGAAAAAATACACCTACAAGATCCTCACGACTTGTAGGGAGAAATACCTTTGTGAGACCCTTACGGCTCATGAAGTCAAAAGCCTTAGCCGACAGGACCCTTAATCCTGTTTACTAAGCCACCTTTGTTCGGGATCGACAGAGGCAGATGATGATTCGCTCCTGGCAATATTCCAGTTGGAGCGATGCTGATGCCTAAATCGGTATCAAATTCCAAGTCCTTTCACGGCAGATGATGATTCGCTCCTGGCAATATCCCAGTTGCAGCGATGCTGATGCCTAGACCGGTATCAAATTCCAAGTCCTTTCACGGCAGATGATGATTCGCTCCTGGCAATACCCAGTCGCAGCGATGCTGATGCCAAGATTGGTATCAGATCCCAAATCCCCTACTCGCAAAAAAAAAAAAAAAAAAATCAGCGAGCCAAAAAAAAATAAAAAATAAATATATACATATATATATATATATGCATACGAAATAGCCGAAATGATGGGGCAACTTGCAAACAAAATCAGCAAGTAAAAATGTATGCATGCAAAATAGCCGAAATGATTGGGCAACTCGCAATAAAAAAACAGCGAGTAAAAATAAAATAAATAGCCAAAATGATTAGGCAACTCGCAATAAAAAGCAGCGAGTAAAAAGAAAAAATAGCCGAAATTATTGGGCACCGCGAAAAATAGCCGAAATGATTGGGCAATCGCGATTCTCGCGATATAAAAAGCTGAAATGATAGAGCATCGCGGAAAGAATAAAAAAAATATATATAAAAGAATGAAACTTTTGCCCTACAGGTGAAATCATATCGATCCCTGTATATAATCCAGGGGCACAGATAAAAAGGGAACAATACCTTCCCAACAGGCTCCACCAGAAAGCGAAGCCAAATCTCGACGGTTCATAGATAACCTAGAGACCGTCTCGACATTTGTCGCAATATTACAGACGCGATGTCAACAAATGAAGCAAAGGAAGGTCCCTAACTTCAGGGTCTCGACGTCAATATCGACAACTTAAAGATCAATAACAGCGTTCCTCCGCAGTCCAGCTGGAGGCAGATGCAACGTCAACAAAAGACCTCATGGTCGAAACAAGCGGAGTGACGGCAAAACCCCAGCTTCACCTCAGCATTCGTCTCGATACAGGAGACGCAATGTCAACAACAGCGTTCCTCCGCAGTCCAGCTGGAGGCAGATGCAACGTCAACAAAAGACCTCATGGTCGAAACAAGCGGAGTGACGGCAAAATCCTAGCTCCACCTCAGCATTCGTCTCGACACAGCAGTCGCAATCTCAACAACGGCGTTCCTTCGCAGTCCAACAGGATGTAGAAGCAACGTCAACAAGAGACCCCATGGTCGAAACAAGCGGAGTGACGGCAAAATCCTAGCTCCACCTCAGCATTCGTCTCGACACAGCAGACGCAATGTCAACAACGGCGTTCCTTCGCAGTCCAACAGGATGTAGAAGCAACATCAACAAAAGACCCCGTGGTCGAAACAAACGAAGCGAAGGCCAAATTCCTAGCTTCATACGTCTTGACGGCAAGTCATATAAAGCCTGAAAGACAATCGGAGATCATCTCACACCAGCGCAGAGTGGTCACCACCTTGACGTTCGTTTCGATACAGCAGACGAGTTGTCGCCCCAGCGTTCTTCCTCCAGCAGGGATTCGGACGTGACAAAGCAAGCGAAGCGAAGGCCATATTCCTAGCTTCAACGTCTTTACGGTAACTCACATAAAACCGGAAAGACAATTGGAGATCATCTCGCACCAGCACAGAATGATCACCACCTTGACGTTCGTCTCGATACAGCAGACGAAATGTTAACCCCAGCGTTCGTCCTCCAACAGGATTTGGACACACCAAAGCAAACGAAGCGAAGGCCACATTCCTAGCTTCGACGTCTTGACGGTAACTCATATAAAACCGGAAAGACAATCGGAGATCATCTCGCACCAGTACAGAATGGTCACCACCTCGACGTTCGTCTCGATACAGCAGACAAAATGTCAACCCTAGCATTCTTCTTCCAGCAAGGATTCAGACATGATAAAGCAAACGAAGCGAAGGCCACATTCCTAGCTTCAATGTCTTTACGGTAACTCACATAAAACCGGAAAGACAATCGGAGATCATCTCGCACCAGCACAGAGTGGTCACCACCTTGACGTTCGTCTCGATACAGCAGACGAAATGTTAACCCCAGCGTTCGTCCTCCAGCAGGATTTGGACACACCAAAGCAAATGAAGCGAAGGCCACATTCCTAGCTTCGACGTCTTGACGGTAACTCATATAAAACCGGAAAGACAACCGGAGATCATCTCGCACTAGCACAGAATGGTCACCACCTCGACGTCCGTCTCGATACAGTAGACGAGATGTCACCCCAACGTTCGTCTCGACACAGCAGGCGCAACGTCATTAAACGAATGGAGCCACGGCAAAATCCCTAGTTCCAAACCTCGACGGTTCACCAGCAACTTAGAGACAACCTCGACGTCCGTCTCGATACAGTAGACGAGATGTCACCCTAACGTTCGTCTCGATACAGCAGACGTAACATCACCAAAAGGAGCCACGGCAAAATCCCTAGTTCCAAACCTCGACGGTTCACCAGCAACCTAAAGACAACCACGACATTCGTCTCGATACAGAAGACGCAATGCCAGCAAACGAAGCAAAGGCCAAATTCCTAGCTTCAGGGTCTTAACGGCAAGTCATATAAAGCCTGAAAGACTATCGGAGATCATCCCACACCAGCGCGGAGTGGTTATGACTCATCGGGGCTCTCCAAAATGAGCCTAACCTCAAGTAAAAAGCGGCATGGCAAATTCCTAGCGCTTGCTCTTCCGACGGTCAAACTGCCAAGGAGGATTGCTTGAAGACGTCTTGTCCAGCCCCCGAAGGGATCAGAGACACGGCAGTCGCGGGGCTACTCGAACAGCACGATTGCCTATCGAGGACTATATCAGCTTATGCGACGGTACGATGGCCAAAACCCTAAGTACCACCGACCTTAACGGGCTTCTGTCGTAAAGAGCAGAGGTTAAATGCGACGTTAAGATGTTCTTGCGAGAAACGTTCGATTCGTCTCGACTTGTGAAAAATTGTCGAGGCGGCTCGACTCGTGAGATAAAGCCTTAGGCAGTGGGCATAAAAGAAGTCTGTTTCCTAAGCACTGGGACCCTGCAAGTCAATCCAAACTGGTCTCTTGCATACCATCCACGGGTCTCACTCTCCAACATCGGACTTCGATAAGGAGGGAAACAACCGCTTACGGGTCCTCTCGACTCGTAAGAGGGAAAACTCTCTTATAGGATCCTTACGACTTATAAGAGAAAACACACTTAGGAATCCTCACGATTCCCAAGGAGAAAATACACCTACGAGATCCTCACGACTCGTAGGGAGAAAAGCCTTTGTGAGACCCTTACGGCTCGTAAAGTTGAAAAGCCTTAGGTGGCAGATCCTACCCCTGTCTCCTAAGCCATCACTTCCCTGCAAAGAAGTCAAGATGGGCCGACCATCTATGGGCCACACTTGCCAAAGCTACATGCCACTGAAATGGAGAACTTACTCATAAGCGTATGAACTACTCCACGCCAGAGTGAGACAAAAAAAGAAATAGAAGGATGCGGCTCATCGAGTTAAGGGTTGGAACTATATCCCTTAAGAGTTGAGATTTGAGTCAATGATAAATGACGACGCTTGTGTCCGCTCGTTATCTTCTCAGATCACGATTCTGAAAGTGATACATCAACCCAAAACTGGTCATACGCCATGCATAACTCTGCATAACTCTGCACTACTTCACCCACGTACATACTTACGTGGGCAAAGTAGTGGGGGGCATTTGTTCCCGCCAAAAATTTCTGCGCAAAAGAGTCCAAGGTATCAAATGGCAGCGATACGCTTAAGGAAATACGAATCAGTATCTTCCGGACTGTTTTTTGACAAACTCCCGAAGGAGAAACGGATAAATTCTGATTGTATTGAAAGCGTCTCGAAAAACCCTTCGATTTGATATATTATGGGCTTCATAATTTATCCGGGATCAAAAGTTATGAGGCATTATATGTTCACACGTGATGGGCTTTTAAGAATCCGCTGGAGGAGTTAGAAGATATAATAAAAACTTAGAAAAGACCCTAATGGGGCATCACGTGCTCACACGTGACCATGGGCCACGTGCAGACACGTGATGGGCTCTTAAGGCCTCTAAAATAATGAATAGAATTAAATTCTAAAATCTGTTCCCTGATTAAAAATCAGAAGTTATCTCAATGAAATATCACGTGCTCACACGTGACCAATGGTCACGTGTTGACACGTGATGGTTAAAACAACAATATGAACAAGCGACTGTTAAAGGAACCAATTTCGGGGTTACGTGCTCATACGTGACCAAGGGTCACGTGCCAGCACGTGACAGGCTTTGAAAGCCTTACAGATTAGTAGAATTAAAATTCTAAATTTCTCTAAAAATCTTTCGAAATAGAATTAAAATTCTAAAAGCTTCTAAATCTTTCCAAATGGAAAAGGATTATGGGAACCGTTGGATTAAAGATCCAAAGATGATTAAAAATCATCAATTTATGGAAAAATCTTGGACAAGGAAAGATTTCCCTGAAAATCTCACCAGAATAACAAATAGAATATCTTTTGGATTTAAAATCCACGGTGAATAAAATTCACTGAATGATCTAAAGGCCCAGATTAATGATAAATATAAATCAAATCTCTCAACGATCAAATCAAATCTTTCAATGAGAGATTTGCTAAACAAATTGATTCTTTTCCTTCTCCTATAAATAGGAGCCAAGAAGAGAAGAGAAGGCATCAACATTTCTTGAAGAAAAAAAAAATCAAGAGCTTCAAACAGAGAGAACTCTGAGAAAAATTTCAAGAAGAAGGTAAAAACCTTCACGAGAGAAAAGAAATCTCTTTTGATAAATCATTGATCAATGATCTTCACATAATAAATAGTGCTTTGCACTCGTATGAACCACTGGTTCTTTAAAACAAAAAATAAAATAAAAATAAATAAAAATAGTGCTTTGCACTCGTATGAACCACTGGTTCTTTAAAACAAAGAAGAAAATAAAAATAAAAAAATAGTGCTTTGCACTTTTATGAACCTCTGGTTCTTGAAATAAAGAGAAAAACTCATTTTTCTTTGATCCTAATTAGATCAAAGAAAACAAATAGTGCTTTGCACTTCTGTTCTGGAATCTAAAAAGATTCTTAGTGCTTTGCACTTCCAAACTGCGCTGTTGCGCTCCTGAGAGAACGCCACGTGTTAGCTGCAGAACAACTTGCGCTACGCGCCTTGAAATAGAGCTTTGCTCTTTGGAACTGGCGCAACTCACCAGAGCGCGCCACGTGTCAGCTGCAGAACAACTTGCGCTACGCGCCTTGAAATAGAGCTTTGCTCTCTGGAACTGGCGCAACTCACCAGAGCGCGCCACGTGTCAGCTGCAGAACAACTTGCGCTACGCGCCTTGAAATAGAGCTTTGCTCTCTGGAACTGGCGCAACTCACCAGAGCGCGCCACGTGTCAGCTGCAGAACAACTTGCGCTACGCGCCTTGAAATAGAGCTTTGCTCTCTGGAACTGGCGCAACTCACCAGAGCGCGCCACGTGTCAGCTGCAGAACAACTTGCGCTACGCGCCTTGAAATAGAGCTTTGCTCTCTGGAACTGGCGCAACTCACCAGAGCGCGCCACGTGTCAGCTGCAGAACAACTTGCGCTACGCGCCTTGAAATAGAGCTTTGCTCTCTGGAACTGGCGCAACTCACCAGAGCGCGCCACGTGTCAGCTGCAGAACAACTTGCGCTACGCGCCTTGAAATAGAGCTTCGCTCTCTGGAACGGGCGCAACTCACCAGAGCGCGCCACGTGTCAGCAGCGCAACAGCACAGCGCACTAGCGCAGCGCACTGCGCTGTTGCGCTTGCGCTCACCAGAGCATGACACGTGTCCTCACCACAAGCGCTTGCGCTCAGTGATTGGCGCAAAGCGCCTGACAAATGCAATGCATTTTACTGAAGGGCCAGGCCCAAATCAGAGGGGCCTAGTAGGCCAAATTAAATTGCAACACAATAAAAAGGGGCAGAGCCCAAAACAAATTGATGCTTTGCATCCTTTCTGGGCAAAGCCCAAATAAAAATAAAAAGAAATGCAATGCAAAAGCAAATAAAATGTTGGACATTTTCAACTAGACTTAGCCCAATCGTGGCCATAAGTCCTTAAATTAAATTGACTGAGCAAAATGGCTCTCCTAAATCAATCTACATCCGGTTCGAGGGTACATCTCCAAACTCCTTTGACATCCATCGTTGTAATTCCTCAACGACGTCAAAGAGGTGACGGGTCCCAACGACCACACATCGCTATGGACTGCGGGGTCCTTAAACTCGTGGACCGAGACGTCCTTAAACTAATATCGGACCGAGACGTCCTTAAACTAATGATGGACCACTACGTCCCTAAACTGGCATGGACCACCACGTCCCTAAACTGGAATATGGACCACTACGTCCCTAAACTGGCATGGACCACCACGTCCCTAAACTGGAATATAGACCACTACGTCCTTAAACTGGCGACGGACCGAAACGTCCCTAAACTAATAATGGACCACCATGTCCCTAAAACTGGCAACGGACCGTCACGTCCTTAAACTGGCACAAAAGAGCCCAAACGTTCTTTTGCCGGATCTAAACGGTCCCGTCTAAGTTGATCTTAGCCCCAAATACGGCTAACGCGTCCTTAGATATTTAAATAAATAATAAAACTCCCAAATCAACTTTGGTTCAAGGGTACATCTCTGAGCTCCTCTGACACCTATCGTTGTAATCCTTCAACGATGTTAGAGAGGTGATGAGTCCCGATGGCCATAAATTAAATGAATCACCACGTCAGGTTGATCTTAGTCCAAAGCAAGACTAACGTATCCTTGACGAATGTTTAAGTTGATCTTAGTCGCAACGCGACTAATGCATCCTTAAACTAAAAACACCAAACCTAAATCTAAGTAAATACGGATTTGGACTAATCCACGCCCTACGGGCGACGGCATTACTCAGTCTCCGTATACAATCCACGGGCAGCCACAAACAAAACAAACACACACGACACGAAGTGAAATTCTGGAGAAGGAGAAAGTTGTTACCGCAAAGCGGTAGCGTAATTAACTGCAGGGGCTTGCGCCTGCAGGGAAGAGCGTCCCCACAATCAAAAACCCCTCAAGCGAGGGGGAATCTGACAAAGTCTGCTACATCGGCCGCATCCGTCTAAACCTTCGATACACGGTGCCATAAATCAACTTGGCATCTTCGAAGAGGTGGACGGATAAAAACCAAATAGCATCTGCCCCGAACCTCAGGCACGTGACGTCCTAACGTCGCAGGCCGCCGTTCGGAGGGGAACATAAACCTTCTTCCTCTTTTGAATTAAATCAAGAGTTTTACTCTTCCTTTTCTAAAACTAAATAGTTTTTCACCACAAAACCCACAAAGGGGTGCTCAGATCTTCCATTAGATCTCAAAAAAGGGAGATTTTGAATCTCACCCCACCTTTTCTTCTAAGATCCGGCCAACAAAGAGGAGGAAGAAAGTGATCCATCTCCAAAAATCTCACTTTGGAAAAGATCCAAGGCTCAAGAGAAGATCCAAGGTTTAAGAGAGAAGAACCTCTGAAGATTTTTAGGGAGTTCAACTCCAAGACCCAAATCCTCAAAGGAGTTTAACTCCTAATCCAGATCTTTTGGAGTTTAACTCCATTCAAAATCCTCTTTTGGAGTTTAACTCCTATTTCGAGAGGTAAAAACCCCTTTTTGCGCCCAAGCGCCCACGTGCCGGGCACGTGAGGCGCTCGCGCCCAAGGCGCCAGCGCCTAAGCGCCCACGTGCTGGGCATGTGAGGCGCTCGCGCCCAAAGCGCCAGCGCCCAAAGCGCCAACGCCTGAGCGCCCACGTGCCGGGCACGTAAGGCGCTCGTGCCCAAAGCGCCAGCCTCTGAGCGCTCACGTGCAAAGCGCCAGCGCCCAAAGCGCTAGCGCCAGTGCCCGAGCGCCCATTTACCGTGCACGTGAGGCACTAGCATCGGTGCCCGAGCGCCCACATGCCGGGCGTGTGAGGCGCCTGCGCCAGCGCCCAGTGCTAGCGTGCCGCACACATGAGGCGCTGGCGCCTTCTCCCACGCATCCTTTGGATGCCCTTCCTTTTTTATATATATATTTGTATACACACACACACATACAGATACTCCACAACATTGTCCCTGTTAGAAAAAATTTCTAACGGGGCGCTGCCCCGCATCCCGCAAGGAGGCTGCCAGCCCCCTTGACCCCCAGCCCGCTATCCGGGTAGTGGGACTCCCGTAAAAGCTCTGCAGGGCCCCTGATATATCCAAAACCCCTTCAAAACACAACACTGCATATTGAGTGCGCATGACCTGTTTGACCCATCAATCGGAGGTTCTCTCGCTCCAAAGGCGAGGGGTAATTAATGGCAGCTTAGTCCGCGGCTGCCGGAAATTCGGATCCCCACAATCGATAAACCCCAGCCTACCCTAGGCAGAGGGAATCTGTAATGCGTCTGATAAGCGCGCACATATTCCCATCTCAATGGAGTGACGAAAAACACCCTACACTATTGGCATTGTTTTGTTTATTCCATGTTTGCCAATCTCGCTGACTATTCATAAATCTTGACAGTTTTGCCAGCCCTGACTCCGTTAGAGTCACGAATCTCTATGCCACCGGGCCCATATGCCCGACGTGCGTCTGAAAGGATAGCGAAACAAAGCATTCACTCCTTGTCGTCTCTCATTGAAGATCTTCACGCTGGTAGTTCTGTGACGGCCGAAGAATTTGTTGCCGAAGCCAACACTTCCCTGCTTTTCTTGCCACTTATCATGACGAAACGTTGGTGCATGTTTGGGTTGAGTATTGTCGTCGAGTGGAGGCTTGTCTACATGGGCTTGAGTGCATATGCCTTCCCTCTGACATTTTGACCGTGAAAGCGAGCCTGCGGGGATGGATTAAGCGGTGTGCCACTAACCTACAGTCATGCGAGAAGCAGCTCAACCAGAAGTTCTTGGAGAGGGAGTTAGCTTCGAACGCTTTGGGAGAACTTCAGGCTCAGCTCACCGCCAAGACTACTCACGCATATGAAATTTGGCGGGTGCTTCAAGAAGCTATTACAGAGGTGGTGGCTCTTGACAAAGCCGTTATCTTTACCCGTGAGATGGTTGAAGCCCATAAAGTTGCCAAAAAGGAGCTTGAGAGTCGGTTTGCTTCATACTAGACTCAGCAGACTCAGGCGGGAGCCCGTCTTGCATTAATAACGGAGCTTGAAGTCAAGGTTCAACGGAAGACTGACAAACTCACTAGCTTACTGCACCGTCCACCGGCTTAAACATTTTTTGTTGTTGTATATTCTTTTCCCCCTTTTTTTATATTCACTCCTGAATGAGAGTGTCTTGTATTCATTTTGATTCTTTTATGAAGTGTGCCTTGTATTCACTTGAATTCATGAATAAAAGACATATTTTATTTCATATTGGCATGTAATTCTGGCAGATGTGGTCCGTAGATAGTCCATCTTGATTTCCTTGCAGGGCAGCGATGGCTTAGAAAACAGGCTCAGATCTGTCGCTTAAGACTTTTCAACTTTATAAGCCGTGAGGGTCTCATAAAGACTTTTCTCCCTACTAGTCGAGAGGATCCCGTAGGTTTATTTTATCCTTAGGAGTCGAGAGGACCCCTAAGTGCGTTTTCTCTTGAGAATCGTAAGGATCTCACAAGAGAATTTCCCCCCTTTACAAGTCGAGAGGACTCGTAAGTGGTTTTTTCCCTCCTTGTCGATATTCGACTTTGGAGACTGTGGCCCATGAATAGTATGCAATAGTCCATCTTGGACTTAATTGCAGGGCCCCAATGCTTAGGAAACAGGTCCTTATCCCTGTTGCCTAAGGCTTTTTCCCTACGAGTCGAGACGAGTCGAGAAGTTCTCGTAGGAACATTATTTTCCCTACGAGTCAAGACGAATCGAGAAGTTCTCGTAAGAATATCCTCACGCCACAGTTAACCTCTGCTAATAGAAGTCCTTTAGGGTCTGTGGAACTAGGGTTTTTGTCCGTCGTACCGTCGCGTTAGCCGATGTATTCCCCAATATGCAATCTTGCTATTCGGGTAGCCCCACGACTGTCGTGTCTCTGATCCCTTCGGGGGCTGGACAAGCCGTCTTCAAGTAATCTTCCGGGTGATATTACCGTCGAAAGAGCAAGCATTAGGGATATTCCATGCCTCTTTTTACTTGAGGTTAGGCTATGTTTGGGAGCACCGATGAGTCATGACCACTCTGCGCTGGTGTAGGATGATCTCCGACAGTCTTTCAGGTCTTATTTGTGTTGCCATCAAGACCCTGAAGCCAGGGATCTTCCTTTGCTTCGTTTGTTGAAATTGTGTCCGCAATATTGCGATGACTGTCGAAGTTGTCTCTTGGTTGTCAGTGAACGATCGAGGCTTGGAACTAGGGACTTTTCCATGGCTCCGTTGTTTTGACCCTGGGGTCGGTTGTTGACGTTGCATCTGTATCTCGCTGGAGTGGAGAAGAAACGCCTTTATGATCTCTAGGCTGTAGATGTTGCCATTGAGACCCTGAAGCTATGGATCTTCCTTTGCTTCACCCGTTGATATTGTGTCCGCCATATCGCGACGAATGTCGAGGTTGTCTCTAGGTTTTCAGTGAACCATCGAGGTTTGGAACTATGGACTTTGCCATGGCTCAGTTGTTTTGACCCTGGGGTCAGTTTTTGTCGTTGCATCTGCATGCTGCTGGAGTGAGAGGGAACGTCGTTGTTGATCTCTAGGCCGTAAATGTTGACGTCGAGATTTGACTCTCTTTCTGATGGAGCCTGGTGGGAAATGTGGTTCCCTTGTTCATTTGTGCCCATGGATTGTACACAGGGGTCGATGCGGACTCACCTGCAGGGCAGAAGTTTCATTTTTTGTTTCTTTCCGCGATGCTCCATCATTTCAGCTTTTTATATCGCGAAAGTCGCGATTGCCCAATCATTTCGGCTATTTTTTCGCGGCGCCCAATCATTTTGGCTGTTTTTCTTTTTACTCGCTGTTTTTTATTGCGAGTTGCCCAAACATTTCGGCTATTTTATATGCATTTACTCGCTGATTTTTGTTGTGAGTATGGAACTCGAGATCTGATACCAATCTTAGCATCAGTATCGCTGCGACTGGAATATTTCCAGGAGCAAATCATCATTTGCCGTGAAAGGACTTGGAATTTGATGCTGATTTAGGCATCAGCATCGCTACAACTGGGATATTGCCCGAAAAGAATCATCATTTGCCTTGAGAAGACTTGAAATTTACTACCAATTTAGGCATCAACATCGCTGCCACTGGAATGTTGACGGAGCGACTTATCATTTGCCTTTGTCGATTTGAACAAAGGTGGCTTAGCTAATAGGGTTAGGATCCTGTTAACTAAGGCTTTTTGATTTTACGAGACGTAAGGGTATCATAAAGGTATTTCTCCCCATGAGTCATGAGGATCTCGTGGGTATAGGTTCTCCCAAGAAGTTGTGAGAATTCCTAAGTGATATTTTCTCTTGTAAGTCGTAAGGATCTTACAAGAATATTTTCTCCTTACAAGTCGAGAGGACTTATAAGTGTCGTTCACCATATGGGGAAACTTTTCGCCAGCGGTGGAACTAGGTGGGGAAACGTTTGTTTGTGACCTTGGATTGTATACAAGGGTCAATATTGAACCGTTTGTAGGGCAACTTTGGGAGTGTGATGGCTTAAGGACAGGTTCAGATACCTGTAACTTAAGAATTTTAAATCTTATGAGCTGTGAGGGTCTCATAGGGGGAATTCTCCGTACGAGTCGTGAGAATCTCGTAAGTGTAATTTCTCCTTAAGAATCGTGGGGATCCCTAAGTGTGTTACTCCCTTGTGAGTCGTAAAGATCTCACGCAGGTGTTTTCTCCTTACAAGGTCGAGAGGACCTTACAGGTGTTTTTATTTTAACGAGAGTGCGCCCTTTCGAGTTTTCACAAACTCGTCGGTAGCCCTGCTGTTTTTACTCACGGTGCCCTTTCGGGTTTTCATCTGTGCCCATTTCGCTTGTGGACGTACCGTTTTTTTTAACTCGCTCGTTTGCCAATGTCACTTAGGGGGATTTCACCACCGGGGAGGTTGTGCAGCTAGCGGGACTTAAGTTGCAATCCTCGCCGCTGGGACTTGTGGACCTGGACTCCACCGTCGCCGTGTTTGAGGCGACGTATTTAGTTTAAAAGCATTGTGGTCCATTGTTTGTTTAGGGACATCTCGGTCTGATGTTAGTTTTAAGGACGTCTCGGTCCAATGTTAGTTTAAGGACATCTCGGTCCACAGCTAGTTTTAGGACATTTCGGTCCGCTGGGATTTGGAGGCGAGTTTTTGCCGGATACTACTTATAGAGTTTGGACTCGGGAAGATATCGAGCGGACAAGAGCATCGTCGTCCCTTATTAACCTGAGCCGTGACTTGTTAAGCGTAGTATTTCTTAAGGAACTGACCGTTTACTGGCCGGAAGGGTCTTTCGCCATGCATATCCATGAGCATGTAGGCCCCACCTTGGTAGACCTTGTCTATGATGTACGGACCCTCATAGTTCGGCTCGAATTTCCCTCGTTTGGCATGATTGGGGATCATAGGTCTTTTTACGTCTAGCACGAGTTCGCCTTGGGGGAATGTTCTCGGCCTAGTCAGTCTTTCGTATGAGCGCCTCATCCTTGCTTTGTAAGCTTCTAGGTTTTGTTGCGCCATGAGACGAGTTTCATCGAGGGCATCGAGCTCCTCCAGCCAGAGATGGGCATTTTCTTCATCCGTCAGTTCGTAACAAACCGCCACTCGTAGAGAGGGTAGCTCTATCTCTAAGGGAAGTATTGCTTTTGTGCAGAATACCAGTGCGAATGGCGTTGTATTCATGGCCATTTTAAACGTGGTTCGGTACGCCCAAAGAGCTTCATGCAGTCTCTCGTGCCAGTCCTTTTGGTTTCTGGACACCATTTTCTTTATGATCTTCGTCAAGGACTTGTTGAAAGCCTCAGCTAGACCGTTAGCGCAGGGATTATAGATCAAAGAGTATCTCCAATCTATATTATGTTGCTGTGCGAAGCGACTGATTTTGTGGCTTCTGTAGGCTGGCCCATTATCGGAGATAATCCGTCGCGGAGTGCCGAACCGGTAGATGACATGTGTCCTGAAGAAATGGAAGATGTTCTTCGTCTTCACCTCCCTCGACGGTACTGCCTCTGCCCACTTAGAGAAGTAATCGGTTGTTGCCAATATGAACCGATGTCCCCTAGACGATGCTGGCTCGATGGGCCCAATTATATCGGTTCCCCACATTTCAAATGGCCAACTAGCCAGTGTTGGGTGTAGCGGATTTGGATGCCGGTGGATGAAGTCCCCGTGAATTTGGCACGAGTGACACTGCTTCGCATATTCGAGGCAGTCCTGAATCATTGTGGGCCAATAGTAACCCATTCTTTTGATCTTCAACTTCATCTTTGGCCCGGCTTGATGAGAACTGCAGAGTCCGTCATAAGTTTCTTGGATGACTCTCCTTGTTTCTTCTGGTCCCAAGCATCTCAGCCACAGAGAGTCGAATGATCTCTTATAAAGAGTATCATTGACAAAGGCGAAAGACAGGGATCGCTTCATGAGCTGATATCTTGACGACGCGTCTTCGGGTGTTCGATGGGATTTGAAGTAGTCTATGAAGACTTCTCTCCAATCTATAGCCGTTTCTTTGTCCCCTACTTGGAAAGCCGCTTGTTTGGTAGCTTCCTCTTCTTCATACGACTCCCGAGATATTTCTGTTGGCGTGAGAATCCGGCGGCTTTGCATAATGATCCTTACGTCATCGAAGTTTTCGTCGGCCAGCTCCTTAGCAAGCTTGGCTAGCGCATCCGCCTTACTATTTTCCGCACGCAGTATACTTTCCAGGATGTTGGAGGGAATTTGTGTCAGCAGTTGTAACAACCCTAAACTTTCTGTACATTTTTTTTTCAAAAATACAGAAAGGGGTACCTGAGCCTGAGCACAAGTTATAAGTTTGATTTGCTTTTGAACAACAAGAAGGAGCTTGTAGCTCATTGGTAAGACCTTGCGCTGCAGAACCAAAGCACCAGAGTTCAAATCCCATCAACCACACATTTTTTTTAATTAAATTCTTTAAATCTTTTAGAAGCCCAAGAGTCTACACGTGCACTACACGTAATAGGGTAAGTTACAGAATAAACAAATGTGACCACGAGACTAGACCAAGCGTCAGGGACACGTGGCATCAAGACGAGCCCCGACTCGCCCGATTCGGGCCGGTGAAGCGCTTGAATAGGCCGGCGCCGCCGGGTCAACTCGGTCCGATCCCACTTTTTCTTGAACCCCTTGCACCCTTTGGCCTACCCCACTCCCCCTGCACTGTTTAAATTATCTGCAATTAACCAGAGAATTAAAATACCCCATTTTAATGCAAATTTAAATACAATTTTTATCACACCCTTTCACTACCCTAAACCCTATATTTTTCCTATAAAACTACCCCTCAAATCACCCCCCTCACTCACAAATCCCTGCCCAAACTCTCAAGAAAATTCCCAACAGTTTTTGCGTACAAGTGGAGTTAGCAAAGGGAGAAGCTCCGACGAACTTCCGACGACGATCCGAGGAGATTCCGATGACGAAATGATACACCGGCACCTCCTACCTCTTTCTCCTTCTCTCTTCTAGTCTAATAACTTGTAAACCCCTACTTCTTCCTCTTTTCACTATTCTAAAAACATTCAAAACTAAAACCCGACGGAAGCGGAGTTAGTCTGACTTCCAATTCGGTTTTACTTAAAAAGTTCTATTTTTCTTAAACACAATAATACCAAACTCTTATGTCATGACCATTAAACATTAAAAAAGGAAATAGAATAAATTTTACATTAAATAATAATCGTAGCAAGTTTTATTCCGTTTTTACATTAAAATATCTTCATATTTTATTGCGACATGCTTGAACTTTAACAGCCGTATTACCTTAGAAAACTCACGAGGTAATGACTTACCTCTTCACACCATACATATCTAACATAGCACGATAGAATTTGGGAACATAAATTCGGAAAATACGACTTTACATATAAGTACCTTCAACTATTAAAACCATTTTCTACAAGAAGTGTATTTTAACAAATCTTTGCAATTGCGCCTCTACAATCCATTTTGGGGAACCAGTTCGGGATGGTACGGATTATCGTACATCCTTGGGCTTAATAGCGTGAGATGCAGACCTCCGCAAGGAGCATACAATCTCGAAAGATTTAAAATGCAATTTTCTTTAGAAAATGTGATTTCTATTATAAATAAAACTTATATTTTTAGTAAATAAATATATATGTAATTAATATCAAAATATCTATTTTAATATTTATAATATCCACATTTCCAAAATTCAAGAAAAATATCTCATTTACAAGAAAATACCATACAATTCCAATATTATAAATAAATACCATATATTATGAAATTAGATTTTATTCACTAGAAATGTCATATTGATAACATATACATCAATGAAAACTCTAAAGACGATAATAAAATACTTGAGGTGTATTTTGAAAATTATACAAAATTATTTTTACATAAAACCCCTTCAAGTTATACTAAATTACAATAAGGACCCTAGTAAACATAGGTTTAAGTGGGACCAGTCTCTTGAGCCTCAGGGAGCCGGAGATATGGGTGCTTGTCTATTTAAGCTAGTCAACTTAACAAACGGTGTTATCAACACGGTAATTATCCTTGAAAAAGACACAAATCCTGCCGTCCATGTGCAGCAGTCGCCGATAACACCAAAACCTAATTCAGGATTCAATTTCTTTTCTAATTGTCTGACTCAGACTGGGTCTTAATATAATCAATCTGACTTGAATGTGATTCAAGTATAAAACCACAATTCAATATGAATCCATATATTCAATCTATATTGACCGAACCGAACCATGGATATACCTCCATCTACATGATTCTCCAGTTACATCCATTTACTGATATCATGGTTTCGGCAAGTCATCCATCTATACAATTCAATTTATAAGACAATACAATACAAACAAGATATCGTGGGATTTATAAGGGGTAAACTGTTATGGAACATGTTAAAGGTGGCACGAGATAGTCACTTAAGACGTAATTACATCCATGCCATTGTTCCGTGGTATTATCGACGGAGCCTTGTACTCCTGATACCTTAGTCTCCGGGGAAAGTGAGACTCCTCCCGTATACACTGGCATCTTCTGTACCAAGGTACAAACAACTACGTTAACATAACAAACAACATTATAATAGTTATACTCTCTCTCTCTGTCTGTCTATTCTACTTCTCCCTCCTCTTTGGGACTTACCGAGCGATTTGTTCGCTGACGACATTCTCTTTCTTCTTCTTTGGAATGTCGTCAGGTGTTTCGGATTCACTGGAGATCGAGCCCACCAGCGAGGATTTGGATCAGCTAGCTTTCGACCCAGAGCTTTAGATTCCTTGTACACATTTACATTATGTATTTTCTATTTCTGTTATGCCACTGTTTAGGCATTGCTTTCCATTCCATGTATTTACTTTTCAGATGTATTGTAAAAAGAATGCTAATAAATAAAGTTGTTGTTTATTTACATCCCGTCTCTTGTGCATTTTACTTATATTGCTTAGATACACTTAGTGTGTTTACTTCAGAGTAAATACATAGCGGCCTCGTCGCGTCCTCTGCCCGTATATTGGGAAGCGGGGCGTGACAGGTTTTTTTGGTGGCCCATGCAGGTCAGAGCTTATGGAACCCTACCATGCGGTTCAGCACTGTATGGACAACCTAAGCAATATAACACAAGAACCAGCAACTGAAAACATTCTTTACAATTCATACTTCTTGAATCTTATCATTTCATATATTTTGAATCTGTCCTAACCCAAATTTTCTTTCAAGGTTATGGATTCCCCAAACAACACCAGCACGAATGTCAACGACACTCCCCCACCACTACCACTCACACCTGCCGTCGCTGCTCCAATCAACGAGCACATGGTTCTGCTTGAGGCAATCCGCAGCCTCCTGGAAGGACAGTAGCAGCAGACTACTATCCTGATGAACCGACCAGAGGCAGAAGCACCTGGGGTGAAGCAATTCAGAGCTTTGCACTCCAAACAATTCTCAAGAAAAGTGAGCTCTCTAGAAGCTGAAGAATGGGCTCAAGGCATTGAAGATGATCTGGCAGCGACATAAGTGCCAGAGATAGCTTAGGTTCGTGTTGCGAAACTGCAGTTCACGGACAATGCACGGGTTTGGTGGAAGGCGGAAGAAAGCCGTCTTGACCAACCTATTGAATGGAAGACTTTCCGTGACATGTTCGATGCAAACTACTTCCCTGAGACTGCCCACTTTGATATGGAACAACAGTTCATCCATCTGCAACAAGGTTCAATGTGGACCAAATCTGTAGATAAGTATGATACCGAGTTTACCATGCTCAGTAGGTTTGCGGCCCATCACATACCGACTGCTGAGATCAGAGCTAGAAAATTTCAGCAAGTGTTGGACTCGGAAATCCAAGCTGCATTAGCTACAGGGGATTTCTTAACCCATGATTTGGCTTTAAAAGCTGCCCGAAGATATGAGGTGTTGGGGTCAAAATTTGCACCCCGGTTGACCAAGTCAAAGTCAAAGTCAACCCCAAGCCAAGTGAGCCAAGGCCCAGATCAAGCGGGCCCATGCCCAAGTCGAGCCCGCGGCCAGCCTCCCCATGCTAACATAAAATCATGTAATAAATAATTTAATGTAATTTTTTAATGCATGAATATGCATAAAACCAAATTTTTTTAAAGCCCGTGGCTTATGTGCAAAAAGAAATGGCACATGAGCCATGGGATGGGCAAAATTCCATTTTGTAAAACCCAATGGGCTATCTGTAAATATGTAAGCCTATATAAGGCAACATGATGATGAATAATGGATACTTTTTTCTCCCAAAAAAACTAGGGTTCTTGTGCCTCCTTCTCCTTCCTCAAGGTTCAAAACCTTCTTCTTTCTTTTGAATTAAATCAAGAGTTTTACTCTTCCTTTTCCAAAACTAAATAGTTTTTCACCACAAAACCCACAAAGGGGAACTCAGATCTCCCATCAGATCTCAAAAATAAGAGTTTTTTAAAATCTCATACTTCTTGTTCTTCAAGATCCGGCCGACAGAAGAGGAGGAAGGAGACCCATCTCCAAAAAATCCCACTTTGGGGAAGATCCAGGGCTCAAGGGAGAAGCCCTTCATCAGCTCCAAAAATATCTTAGGAGTTCAACTCCATAAGTCAAATCGGGAGCACAGCTCCCAGTGCAGGGACCAAGTCCCATTTTGCTGCTGACGCCTAGCGCCCGCGTGCCGGGCACGTGGTGCGCTGGCGCACTGGTGCACAGCACCCGTGTGCTGGACACGTGGTGCGCTGGCGCTCTGGCGCACAGCGCCCGCGTGACGGGCACGTGGTGCACTGGGTGCTCTGGCGCACAGCGCCTGCGTGCCAGGCACGTGGGGCGCTGGCGCACAGCTCCCGCGTGCCTGGCACGTGGGGCGCTGGCGCCTTCTCCCACGCATCTTTTGGATGCCCTTTCCTTTTTTTCTTATATATATATGTACACACACACACACATACTCCATACTAAAAACTCTGCTGGGCCCCCGATATATCCAAAACCCCTTTCAAAACACAACACACACACACTGCACATTGAGTTTGCATGACCAGTTTAACCCGTCAATCGGAGGTTCCTTCGCTCCAAAGGCGAGGGGTAATTAACGGCAGCTTTGTTTGCGGCTGCTGGAGATTCGGATCCCCACAATCAATAAACCCCTGCCTACCCTAGGCAGGGGAAATCCGTAGTACGCCTGACAAGCGCGCATGTATTCCCATCTCAATGGGGTGACGAAAAACACCTTACAGATTCTGGCACGCCCGGCGGGACCAATCTCTCCTCCCATATTTTGGGTTAAACGTTCATACGAACTCAATCAATATTCATATCTATATTTATACTAAAATAATGCTCTTTCATGCAGTTTTCCAAGTAATCAATTTTCAACAATGTCTCCAAAGATGAACTCAACTCCCATCTCATACACGATGAAGATGGACTCTAGGATGGTCCTCCCGGCCAGTCTTGGGCGACAGTGGAAGGAGCTGTTACTACAGTTCGGATCTATTCTGTTCGTGCCACCTAACGCCATTCCTGCACCTCAAGCTCCGGTAACCGACAAACCGGTCTCGAAAGGCAAGAGACCAAATGTGGTGGTCTCGAGGGCGCCCCAACCCAAACGCAAATCCTTTTCTGAACGTCTCTCCATCGCTCCAGCTGGGGTCAAGGCCATTAACGTCAACGAAGCAACAGGTTATCTCGAGCAAGCTCCAACGGTACCCTCGACAACTGCTCGATTGGGTGTATTCTCTAAGCTCCCCGCCAATGATAAAGAGACGGCTGGATATGTGGTCCACACTGTCTACATGGTGGGCACACGCAGCAAGAGCAAGGAAGGGGCCGCTACATCTCAAATTCAATCTGGTATGAATATGGCTGCTACATTCCAAGACCGGTCTCCTCTGGAAGGTAATGAAGACTTTTCCAGTGAAGCTGATAAGCAGGGAGAGCCCTCAGTTCATAAGGAGTCGGGCTCGGAAAGCGAAGATGAACCAACGTTCCATCCTAAGACCGCAGAGTAGCAACTTCTCAAGGAGCTCCGAAAGCAGCTCAGAAGTAGAGACAAGGAGATGGCCAAGCTCTACTCAAAAATTAACTACTTGACAAACGTTGTCTTACGGCTCACAGCTCAAGTTGCTTCTCAGCCGCCCAATCAAGCGCATGGTTCTACTCATGAACCGGGAAACGGTGTCCCGAGACAGCCGACGCCGATTCTCTCAAATCCAAAGGTGGGCGAACCGCATGAAAATCAGTCGCATCCTATCTCGGGAAATGTCTTGGCTATCGATGACAGTAGACCGCTAACTCAAGATCAAATCATGGATTTGGTTGCTAGCAAAGTCAAAACATTGGTAGCTGAAACCGAAGCGCAAAAAGATGTTAGTAGTAGCGGGAGACCATATCCTGCTCAGTATGATCTGGTAGAATTTCCTAGAGGCTATGTCATCCCTAAATTCGGAAGATTCGATGGGACGGGAAATTTGAATCAGCACATCGCCCACTTTAAAGCCTCATGCGGGAATACTGGGGGCAATGATGCGCTTCTCCTCCGCCAGTTCGTTAATAGCTTGGCCGACGTTGCTTTCGACTGGTACGCGAGCATACCGGATGGCTCCGTCACAACTTTCGTTCAAATGGAGTCTCTGTTTCGGCAGAGGTTCATGAGCGTCAGCGATAAGATCACTATTGCCGAGCTCGTAAGGACCAATCTAAAGAACAACGAAAGCAGCACGAATTTTATAACCCGATGGCGCAATCTCTCCGTCAAATGTGAACCGTCGATAGAGCAGGACCAATCTGTCAGTCTCCTTGTCGGAAATCTCAACAATTGGATGGCCTCGTTTTTATGCACCGCGGGTCTCAAAACATTCCAAGAGCTGACCAGGAAAGTTCAGATGCTGGAGCGCTAAAAGCAGGAGTCCTCCTCGGATTCCCAAAATAAAAATAGGTCTTGGAGAAACCGAAAGGACGATAATCGCAAAGGCGGAAATCTCGACGATTCTGAATCTTTTAACACTTCGGCTAACCGAAATAAGCGAGGGATGATCGGAAGCCAGTGTTCGGAGAGGGAGGAGAATCTCCACTGAAAGAGAAGCTGGATAAGGTCTATTCCTTCAGAAGGGACAAAATCCATAAAATATTCAAAGACGTCCTAAGAAACGGTCTACAACTGCCAGAGTCAAAAAGACCGCAGGAAGCGAATATGACCGACGACCCCAAATACTGCCCTTATTACAGAGTGATAGGTCATGCCATTGAGGACTGCTTCGTCTTCAAAGATTGGGTCGAAAAGTAATACAAGGCAGGAGAGATAGAACTGTCCAAAGGCGTGTTAACAAACAGTCAAGCCGCGACCGCCAATTTCATGCAAACGGAGATCAAAGTTCTTCGTGAAACTGATTCTCTCAGATATCTGCCTTTCTCTGAAAACAGTCGACCACCATGTCATTAAAATGGGAATAATCGACCTCTAAGTCGTTAAACCGGGGATGTAAAAATGTGTAAATAAAAATATATATATATATATATATATATATATATATATATGTATGTATATGTATATAAATAAAAAGCCGAAATGATGGGCAACTCGCAATAAAAATCAGCGAGTAAAAATAAAGATGAAAATAAAACTGAAATGATGGGGCAACCGCGAATAAATAGCCAAAATGATAGGGTAATCGCGACCTTCGCGATAAGAAAAGCTAAAATGATAGAGCAATCGTGGCAAAAAAAACGACGAATGATGAGTTGCTCCTGGTACCATATTCCAGTGGAGTGATGCAGATGCCAACCAAACTCTGAATGTCCCAACGACGAATGATGAGTCGCTCCTGGTACCATATTCCAGTGTAGCGATGCAGACGTCAACCAAATTCCAAACTCAAATCTCAATGGCGAATGATGAGTCGCTCCTGGTACCATATTCCAGTGCAGCGATGCAGACGCCAACCAAATTCCAAATCCTATACCCCAATGGCGAATGATGAGTCGCTCCTGGTACCATATTCCAGTGCAGCGATGCAGATGCCAACCAAATTCCAAATCCCATACCCCAAAGTCCCGAAATTTTTCCGGTCCTACGGTCTGGATCATACATCCTGCAAAACCGTATACAATCCGCGGGCGTAAAACGATCCCAATCTCTCCCAAGTCCTATCGGCGAGATCACATTCAGAGTCCCACCGGCGATGAATATTCAAAAGAAAAGGTATGTCCACAAGCAAAATGGGCACGGATGAAAACCCGAAAGGGCTCCGTGAGTAAAAACAGCAGGACTGCTGGCGAGTTTGTGAAAATCCGAAAGGGCGCAAACTCGTGAAAAAGAGATGAAATGCACTCGCAAAGTCCTCTCGACTTTGTGAAGAGAAAATTCCCGTGTGAGATACTTAAGACTCACAAAGGAGCAACACACTTAGGGGTCCCCATGACTCCTAAGGAGAAAATACACTTACGGGATCCTTACGACCCGTATAGAGAAAATGCTTTGTGAGACCATTACGGCTCACAAAATTGAAAAGTCTTAGGTGATAGGGACCTAAAACCTGTCTCCTAAGTCATCGCTTCCTAATAAGCAAACACAAATGATGATTCGCTCCTGGTACCATATTCCAGTGTAGCGATGCTGATGCCAAACAAAAACCTAAATCACCAAATCCTCTCATGGCAAATGATGATTCGCTTCTGGTACCGCATTCCAGTATAGCGGTGTTGTTGTCAACCCAAACCAAATCAGCCAACCAGCTCTGCGTCGGATTCATACTTCGTCTCAGAGTGTACCTCGCGTCGAAATCAAGCTTCGCCTCGGTGTATTTGCCTTCCCTGTCAGAATTATGCTTGGCTCAGAATCAACCAGCGACCTCCCCCTCGGAAAGCTCCGCTTCGGAATCAAATCAACCAACCAGCTCTGCGTCGGAGTCATACTTCGTCTCAGAGTGTACCCCGCTTCGAAATCAAGTTTCGACTCGGTGTATCTGGCTTCCCTGTCGGAATCATGCTTCGGCTCGGAATCAACCAGCGACCTCCCCGTCGGAAAGCTCCGCCTCGGAATTAAGTCAACCAACCAGCTCTGTGCTGGAATCATGCTTCGTCTCAGAATGTACCCCGCGTCGAAATCAAACTTCGCCTCGGTGTATCTGCCTTCCCTGTCGGAATTATGCTTCGGCTCGGAATCAATCAGTGACCTCCCTGCCGGAATTATGCTCTGCCTCGGAATCAAGTCAACCAGCAAGCTCTGTGTCAGAATCAAGCTTCGTCTCAGAGTGTATCCCGTGTCGAAATCATGCTTCGCCTCGGTGCACCTGCCTTCCCTGTCGAAATTATGCTTCGTCTCGGAATCAAGTGAGCCAACAAGCTCTGTGCCGGAATCATGCTTCGTCTCAAAATGTACCCCGTGTCGAAATCATGCTTCGCCTCGGAGTATCTGCTTTCCCTGTCGGAATTATGCTTCGCCTGGGAATCAACCTCTGCATCGAAATTATGCTTCGGTCAGAATGTCTGCCGCTCGTCGGAATTATGCTCCGACCCTTTGGAATCATGCTCCGCTCATCGGAATTATGCTCCGATCTTTGGAATCATGCTCCGCAAATCGGAATGATGCACTGATCCTCGGGAATCATGCTCCCCGAGGGATGCTCCGCCCCTGGAATGATGTTCCACCTCGAAGTCCAGCTTCAAGATCCATCAATTTCATGCACACAACTCGTATGCATGGTGTGGATGCATTGATGGGGGGCACTTTGTTGGGGTCAAAATTCGCACCCCGGTTGACCAAGTCAAAGTCAAGGTCAACCCAAGCCAAGCGGGCCCAGGCCCAAATCAAGCGGACCCATGCCCAAGTTGGGCCCGCGGCCAGCCTCCCCATGCCAGCATAAAATCATGTAATAAATAATTTTAATGTAATTTTTTTATGCATGAATGGGCATAAAGCCAAATTTTTGTAAAGCCCATGGCTTATGTGCAAAAAAAATGGCACATGAGCCATGGGATGGGCAAAATGCCATTTTGTAAAGCCCAAGGGGCTATATGTAAATATGTAAGCCTATATAAGGTAACATGATGATATAAAGGATAATTTTTTCTCCCAAAAAAACTAGGGTTCTTGTGCCTCCTTCTCCTTCCTCAAGGTTCAAAAGTTTCTTCTTTCTTTTGAATTAAATCAAGAATTTTACTCTTCTTTTTCCAAAACTAAATAGTTTTTCACCACAAAACCCACAAAGGGGAACTCAGATCTCCCATCAGATCTCAAAAATAAGAGATTTTTAAAATCTCATACTTCTTGTTCTTCAAGATACGACCGACAGAAGAGGAGGAAGGAGACCCATCTCCAAAAAATCCCACTTTGGGGAAGATCCAGGGCTCAAGGGAGAAGCCCTTCATCAGCTCCAAAAATATCTTAGGAGTTCAACTCCATAAGTCAAATCGGGAGCACAGCTCTCAGTGCAGGGACCAAGTCCCTTTTTGCTGCTGGCGCACAGCGCCCGCGTGCCAGGCACGTGGTGCGCTGGGGCTCTGGCGCACAGCGCCCGCGTGCCGGGCACGTGGGGCGCTGGCGCCTTCTCCCACGCATCCTTTGGATGCCCTTTCCTTTACACACACACACACACACTCCACACTAAAAACACCTCCCCCGTTAGAAAAAATTTCTAACGGGGTGCTGCCCCGCACCCTGTAAGGGGGCTGCTAGCCCTCTTGACCCCCAGCCCGCTATCCGGATAGCGGGACCCCCGTAAAAACTCTGCGGGGCCCCCGATATATCCAAAACCCCTTTCAAAACACAACACACGCACACTGCACATTGAGTTCGCATGACCATTTTAACCCACCAATCGGAGGTTCCTTCGCTCCAAAAGCGAGGTGTAATTATCAGCAGCTTAGTTCGCGGCTGCCGGAGATTTGGATCCCCACAATCAATAATCCTCCGCCTACCCTAGGCAGGGGGAATCTGTAGTAAGCCTGACAAGAGCGCGTGTATTTCCATCTCAATGGGGTGACGAAAAACACCCTGCATGAGGCAGTGGTGAAGAAGAAGGGCAGATCTCAATCTGCCGGAGTGAAGCGTCCTGCCACTCAGATGGCAGGAGGAGCCTCTTCAAGGCCAACTGTTGAACCTAGGAGATCGGAAGAAATCAATAACCAGCCAAGTCCCGACTTTTGCTTCTATTGCAAGAGGGAAGGACACTTGTGGAAGAACTGTAGGCGCACAAAAGGCATATGCTTAGTTTGTGGCGCATCCAATCACGGAATTGGAAACTGTTCTTATAGACGAAACCCAGATCACCCTCCCAACTACCCGCAGCAGCCAGCTATCCAGGCTCCTGCACCTCGCCTTGCACTCCCTGCTCCACCACCTGCACCGCCTACTCGCCAATTCTATCAGGCTCTGAGGAGCATGCCTCGAGAGCAGAGAAACATGCCCCAAGAGCAGAGAAATGTGCCTCCAGTTAGGAGGAATATACCACTGCGTCAGGCTTTCCTTTTAGCGGCCGAAGAAGCAGACGCCGTAGACCAAGGTAAAACCGGTAATTTCCTCAAATCTTTTCAAATCTCTCGCATTCTTTCGTTCTCTCAAATATTTTTCATACCCTATCAATAGTTCTATCACCAAACTTTCCTTGAATCCGTTACACTTTCCTTTTACAAATTTCGATGATGAAATTTTTGTAAAGAGAGTAGAATGTAACAATCTTAAACTTTCTGTACAATTTTTTTCAAAAATACAGAAAGGGGTACTTGAGCCTGATCATAAGTTATAAGTTTGATTTGCTTTTGAACAGCAAGAAGGAGCTTGTAGCTCATTGGTAAGACCTTGCACTGCAGAACCAAAGCACCAGAGTTCAAATCCCATCAACCACACATTTTTTTAATTAAATTCTTTAAATCTTTTAGAAACCCAAGAGTCTACACGTGCACTACACGTAATAGGGTAAGTTACAGAATAAACAAATGTGACCACGAGGCTAGACCAAGCATCAGGGACACGTGGCATCAAGACGAGCCCCGACTTGCCCGACTCGGGCCGGTTAAGCGCTTGAATAGGCCGGCGCCGCCGGGTCAACTCGGTCCGATCCCACTTTTTCTTGAACCCCTTGCACCCTTTGGCCTACCCCACTCCCCCTGCACTGTTTAAATTCTCTGCAATTTACTAGAGAATTAAAATACCGCCTTTTAATCGTTTTTAATGCAAATTTAAATACAATTTTTATCACACCCTTGCACTACCCTAAACCCTATATTTTTCTTATAAATATCACCCCTCAAATCACCCCCTCACTCACAAATCCCTGCCCAAACTCTCAAGAAAATTCCCAAGAGTTTTTGTGTGCAAGTGGAGTTAGCAAAGGGCAAAGCTCCGACGAACTTCCGACGACGATCCGAGGAGATTCCGACGATGAAACGATGCACCAGCACCTCCTACCTTTTCCTCCTTCTCTCTTCTAGTCTAATAACATGTAAGTCCCTACTTCTTCCTCTTTTCACTATTCTAAAAACATTCAAAACTAAAACCCGACGGAAGCGGAGTTAGTCCGACTTCCGATTCGGTTTTCCTTAAAAAGTTCTATTTTTCTTAAACACAATAATACCAAACTCTTATGTCATGACCATTAAACATTAAGAAAGGCAATAGAATAAATTTGACATCAAAATAATAATCGTAGCAAATTTTATTCCGTTTTTACATTAAAATACCTTCATGTTTCATTTCGACATGCTTGAACTTTATCAGCCATATTATCTTAGAAAACTCACGAGGTAATGACCTACCTCCTCACAACACACATATCTAATATAGCACTTTTACATTAAAATACCTTCATGTTTCATTTCGACATGCTTGAACTTTATCAGCCATATTACCTTAGAAAACTCATGAGGTAATGACCTACCTCCTCACAACACACATATCTAACATAGCACGATGGAATTTGGGAACATAGATTCGGAAAATACGACTTTACATATAACTACCTTCAACTATTAAAACATTTTTCTACAAGAAGTGTATTTTAACAAATCTTTGCAATTGCGCCTCTACAACCCATTTTGGGGAACCCGTTTAGGATGATGCGGATTATCGCATATTCTCGGGCTTAGTAGAGTGAGATGCAGACCTCCGCAAGGATCATACGATCTCGAAAGATTTAAAATACAATTTTATTTAGAAAATGTGATTTCTATTATAAATAAAACTTATATTTTTAGTAAATAAATATATATGTAATTAATATCAAAATATCTATTTTAGTATTTATAATATTCCACATTTCCAAAATTCAAGAAAAATATCTCATTTACAAGAAAATACCATATAATTCCAATATTATAAATAAATATCATATATTATGAAATTATGTTTTATTCACTAGAAATGTCATGTTGATAAAATATACATCAATGAAAACTCTAAAGACGATAATAAAATACTTGAGGTGTATTTTGAAAATTATACAAAATTAATTTTACATAAAAACCCTTCAAGTTATACTAACTTACAGTAAGGACCCTAGTAAACATAGGTTTAAGCGGGACCAGTCTCTTGAGACTCAGGGAGCCGAAGATATGGGTGCTTGCCTATTTAAGGCAGACAACTTAACAAACGGTATTATCAACACGGTAATTGTTTTTGAAAAAGACACAAATCCTGCGTCCATGTGCAGCAGTTACCGATAACACCAAAACCTAATTCAGGATTCAATTTCTTTTCTAATTGTCTGACTCAGACCGAGTCTCAATATAATCAATCAAACTTGAATGTGATTCAAGTATAAAATCACAATTCAATATGAATCCATATATTCAATCTGTTCAATCTATATTGACCGAACCGAACCATGGATATACCTCCATCTACATGATTCTCCAGTTACATCCATTTACTGATATCATGGTTTCGGTAATTCATCCATCTATGCAATTCAATTTACAAGACAATACAATACAAATAATACAAACAAGACATCGTGGGGTTTATAAGGGGTAGACCGGTACGGAATATGTTAAAGGTGGCACGAAGCGGTCACTTAAGACGTAATTACATCCATACCGTTGTTCCGTGGTATTATCGACGGAGCCTTGTACTCCTGATACCTTAGTCTCCGGAAAAAGTGAGACTCCTCTCGTATACACTGGCATCTTCTGTACCTAGCTACAAACAACTACGTTAACATAACAAACAACATTATAATAGTTATACTCTTTCTCTGTCTATTCTACTTCTCCCTCCTCTTTAGGACTTACCAAGCGATTTTTTTGCTGACGACATTCTCTTTTTTCTTCTTTGGAATGTCGTCAGGTGTTTCGGACTCACTAGAGATCGAGCCCACCAGCGAGGATTAAGACCAGCTAGCTTTCGACCCAGAGCTTTAGATTCCTTGTACACATTTACATTCTATATTTTCCATTTCTGTTATGCCACTGTTTAGATATTGCTTTCCATTCCATGTATTTACTTTTCAGATGTATTGTAAAAAGAATGTTAATAAATAAAGTTGCTGTTTATTTATATCCGGTCTCTGTTGCATTTTACTTATATTGCTTAGATACGCTTAGCGTGTTTACTTTAGAGTAACTAGGTAGCGGCCCCGTCGCATCCTCTACCCGTATATTGGGAAGCAGGGCATGACAGCAGTTGCCGCACTCTTTCACCATATTTTACCAACTCTGGTTTGCATGTCTGATAGTCACCATTCACTTGGCTAACGACTAGCTGGGAGTCTCCATATGTGAGGAGGTTTTCGATGCCCATGTCAATAGCAATCTCAAGACCTGCTATCAAAGCTTTATATTCTGCTTCGTTGTTTGTTCTTGGCTCCGTTAAGGACAGGGCGAAACGCATTATCCCTCCTTATGGAGTCACGAGGATAAGGCCTACCCCAGCTTTGATTATGGGGGTGTTTTGCTTTCGCTTCTTCATGGAAGATGCCCCGTTGAAGTATAGTTCCCATCGGGAATTATTTCCTTCCATCTTCCCTTCGATTGCATCGAAGGGAGAATCGGCTGGTATCGGATGCTCAGCAAGAAAGTCGGCGATAGCCTGGCCTTTTACTGTCTTGAGTGGTCGATATATTATCGAGAACTCCATTAAGAGGAGAGCCCATTTAGCAAGCCTTCCCGTTAGTATAGCTCTTGACATCAAATATTTGAGAGAATCCATCTTTGATATGAGATGGACCTCATGTGCCAAGGCATAATGTCGAAGCTTCGTTATCGCGAAGATCAATACCAGGCAATGCTTTTCAATAGAAGAGTGGTTGTTTTCTGCCTCCAGAATAACTCGACTCAAATAATAGAGAGCTCTCTCCTTCCCCTGGTCGTTCTCTTGTGCCCATAGCGCACCTAAAGAACCTTCAAGGGCTGCTGTGTACAAGATGAGAGGCTTTCCTTTGACCGGAGCGGTCAATACCGGCTGGTTCTGCAGATATTGCTTGATTTCGTCCAGTGCACTTTATTATTTATGATCCCAAACGAACGGGGTCCCCTTCTTCATTAGATGGCTGTAGGGGTGACATTTGCCTGAGAAGTTAGCTATGAAACGTCCGATATACGCGAGCTTCCCTTGAAGAGACCGCAGTTGCTTGAGAGTCCTTGGCGCGGGCATTTCTATAATCGCCTTGATCTTTGATGGGTCTATTTCGATGCCTCGATGTCGTATGATGAATCCCAGGAATTTTCCTGAGGAGACTCCAAACGCGCATTTCAGAGGGTTCATCTTCTGATTATATTTCCGAAGACGCAGGAACACTATTTTCAAATGCTCCCAATGCTCCTCATACGATTTGCTTTTCACCACAAGGTCGTCTATATAGCATTCGACAATCTCATGTATGAGGTCATCGAAGATCTTCGTCATGGCCCTCTGGTAGGTAGCACCAGCATTCTTCAGGCCGAAGGGCATCACCTTATAGCAGAATATGCCTAGCGGAGTTCGGAATGCGGTGTGCTTTTGGTCTTCAGGATGCATTTTTATTTGATTGTAGCCCGAAGATCCATCCATTAAGGAGAAGACCTCGTGAGTGGACGTGTTATCGATCATCAGCTCGGTAACCGGTACGGGGAAGTCATCCTTTGGACAAGCTTTATTGAGGTCCCGGAAGTCCACGCAGATTTGTAGTATCCCATTTTTCTTCATCACTAGGACAATATTGGTGATCCAATCAGGGTATTGAACTTCTTGAATGAAACCGGAGTCAATTAGTTTCTTGACCTCAGTGTTGATACCCATTTCAAGTTCGAGTCACATTCTTCTTGATGCCTGCTTGATTGGCTTAACGTCCGGTGATATAGCCAATTTATGCACCGCTATTTCTGGATCTAGTCCCAGCATCTCGGAATAATTCCATGCGAAGCAATCTTTATATTGCGTAAGCACGTCTTTTAGTATGGCCACCTGCTTCTTAGACAGCAGCTTACTGATGAACGTTGGCCTCGGATCGTTTTCCACCCCTAAGTAAATTTTCTTCAGATTGTCTGCTGTGGTATGTATCCCATCTTCCAGCTTTTTCGGCGCCAGTGGAAATTCTGAGATCGCCTCGTCCTTATCCTCATTTGCGAAGCACGGGGAGGAGTCATCCATATTCTCATGCTCTCCCTTCTTTGAGAGTGTTATCATGTGGCAGGTGCGAGCTCGTTTCCATGCTCGATGTTGATCCGGACTTTCCTTCGCAGTGTAGGTTGCTCTTGGCTCATGTTTTCGTTGTGGGATAACCTCCAACTTTCGGATAGAGCAAACCTGTCTTGCTGATACTGGTCTTCGACCTAGTCTTTGAAGGTGAAGCAATCTTTCAGAGGATGTCATATTGCTCGATGGTAGGAGCAATAAGCCAGGTGATGGACCTCGTTTATTTGCTCAGGGTGTCGAGACTCTGGGAGTGTCATCATTTGATACTTCATGACAAGGTTGAATATTTGCCTTGTCTTGTCTTGAGGGAAAGAGTACTCCCGACCCATCTTTTTCATAAAAGACGGATTCCAGCTAACTTTTTCTCGATTGCGTGGCTTCTTGGATCCGCTTCACTATCTTTGAACGCCATTCCCGTTCTTGATCTTGTTATTTCTTCTGTGTCGGACTTTTTCCTTGCCATGAGAGCGCACAGCGGGTTGAGGGTGAAGGGGACGGTCATCCTCCGTAGCCTGCTGAATGATACGCTGCGTCCTAGCTTTTTCGTAAATGACCATTTCGCGGCTGTGGTCATCCCGGACCTTTTGGCATGCTTTTCTTATTAGCTTGTCAATCTGTTCTTCGAACGACGGGCTTGGTATTCCCACAGAGGGATCTCGCTCTGGTTCGATATCAGCGCTATCTGGAAATGCATTCACTTCTCCACCAAAGTTATTTATGACTTGGCAACCATGGTATCATTCCCGTTTCCTAGACCGAACATATCCAAGCCCAGTCGTCTCCATCCTCCCATTGGGCATTTTTCACTGAGTCCCGGGAATGTCCCAAATCTTTTTGTAGAACTGGGCTTGTCGAGCGGTCTGTTTGAAGAGTACGCCTTGGCATCTTAATAGCCTTTTCGATTCCTCTGCGTAATATCTGGGCAGACGGATTGGTTGGAGGCTATTGTGTGCAGAATCGGCACCATGCCAGACTTCTTTTTCCACTTTAGTCTCCGTGGATTGGTAGAAGAGGATCGCCTTTTCACCTCTTCGCCTAGGAGGAACGTAGAAGGTTTGCAGCTCTTGCACGCCGTGTGTGTCGGGAGCGTCAAGTCTCTGTAATGGTACTGCGGAACCATAGTGATTTGCAAGCTCTGATCAGCTCCAATGAAGGTTTGTATTGATATACGAACAGAGAATACTTTGTTGACTTCATCTTTAGAGTCGCTGCCAAAGACCAAAATAGGCGTATACGGTCCTGGCCCGCTGCCTTGGGGTTGCTCCGAGAAGACCATCTCTTCATCATCTTCGGTATCGCTCCCAAAGATCGGGATGGTGGCGATGGCTTTCTGTTTATTCTCCGATTTACGACATCTTTCCGTATCTTCAAAGTTTAGTAGGAAGTACTTAGCGTCTTCATACTTGCGGACTTCATTTACGGAGAATGGGTTTAGCTCCCCTGTGACTGTGTACTCAAGTCCGTCTTTGAAATACTTCATACACTGATGTTGTATAGAAGGGATGATGTTGTATTCATGTAACCAAGACCTACCGAGCAAAGCATTGTAGCAAGTCTTAGCGTCGATGACGTGAAACTTGATGTCAGTGACGAACATCCCGAAGCGTAATGTCAATATTAAGGATCTAAGCGTCCGTGATGACTGCGAGTCGAACCCGGAGATAGTAATTTTGTCCCGAGCTAGGTGTTGAACATTCATGCAAATCTCCTTCAACACTCTCACGTTGAGAAGGTTGACGGAGGACCCGTTGGCAACCAGAATCTTCCCTATCTTGATGTCGTGGCAGCACCCAGTGACATACAGAGGACGGTTGTGCTCGCACGTTCCGAGGAGGAGATCTTCATCGCCGAATGTGATGTCGACTATATGAACCTCTGCCAGCTCGTCCTTCATCTTTTCTTCCGTAAGGAAAGCTTGGAACTGATCGGGCTCCTGTAATGCCTTGACCAGAGAATCTCGTGCCTCTTTGGATAAGAGGAGAGCATTCAGTATGCTCAGTTGCGAAGGTATCTTGCTCAGGTGTGCCAGGACATTGTAATCCACCATGTTCTTCTTAGGCGGGTCCTTGGCTGCAAGTTCTTTGACGACTCCGTAATCAAGGGCAATTTCCTCAGGGACTTTTTCCTTCCCCTTGTCTCTCTTACCCGAACCTTTGTTTGAAGGTCCGAGATTCTTTTCAGGCAATATACGATTACACAGCTGAATGTTCTCGCATTTCTTCACCTCTTCTTCTTTCCAGAGGTAGATTTCTTGAAGAGAGGGCCGGGGGACATTTCTCCGTCTGAATCTCTCCCGAAGGTAAGAACTTGAGATTTCCCTTTTGTTGGGATGGCATCAACCATATGACAGTTACCGGCTGTTCCTTTATGCTCATCTGTCGTGTTTCTCTGCTCCTGACGGGCTTTGCGCTTTATTCGCTTGAAGTGTTGTCGATGGGCAACGTATCTCTGCCACCACTTCTTGAAGGCAATGCACTTTTCGGTAGGGTGTGTGACCTTCCGATGATACAAGCAGTATTTGGGATGTACGTCTGCTTCGTCAAGGCACGTACTCCTGGGGGTATTTCCTTCGAAAGGTGGCAGCTTCATTCCCATTGACAGAGCTTTGGCGAACTGCATCCCTACCTTGATTCTGCTCTTGCTGGTGGCAGGTGCACTTCAATCCGGTTGGGTTACTTTATGACTTCTCATTACCGGAGCTTCTTCAGCTTGACGCTGACGCTTGGCCTTTTCGTATATGGCCGTTTCACGTCCTCGGTCAGCTTTACTCCTTTAGAGAGCTTCGTTCTGCAGCTTATCGATCAGGTCGTCTGACGGTTCCAGGGATTTTGACGCCGGTCTTGCCCCCAATTCCTCTGTGTTGCTTTCCGACGCCGAGGGAGCTTCTTCGTCTCTTAATGACAAGTGGGAGACCATGTGGCAACTTTCTATATACTCCTCAGGTTTTTCTGACGAGTCGTTCCCCTCATCAATGTCATTGTCTCCATTCTCAAGAATATGCTTGAGGAACTCTTCAAGTGTGACTGGGATCCGCACCTTTTGGTTGTACTCTTCCAGCACGTCGATTTACTTTTGCAGATCCGTGTACTCGTCGTTAAGCTGCGCAGGCTTCTTGGTCTTCTTCTTTCCTTTCGAAGACTTTGAAGACTTGACCTGGGTGTTTTACCTATCGTTACCAACCGTTCCCCGCCGAAACACGGAGACGCGACCGCGCGGGTCCGTCTTGCCTAAATTTCGGGGCAGATGCTAATTGGTGCTATCCGTCCACCTCTCCAAAGATGCCAAGTTGATTTATGACACCATGTATCGAAGGTTTAGACGGATGCGGCCGTTGTAGCAGACTTCATCAGATTCCCCCTCATTTGAGGGGTTTTTGATTGTGGGGACGCTCTTCCCTGCAGGCGCAAGCCCCTGGAGTTAATTACGCTACCGCATCGCGGTAACCACTTTCTCTTTCTCCAGATGGTCACTTCATGTCGTGTGTATTTGTTTTGTTTTTGGTTGCCTGTGGATTGTATACGGAAACTAATTTATGTTGTCTCCCGTAGGGCGTGGATTAGTCCAAATCCGTATTTTCTTAGATTTGGGTTTAGGGGTTGGGTTTAAGGATACGTTAGTCTCATTTGAGACGAAGATCAACTTAAACGTTTGTTAAGGATACACTAGTCTAATTTTAGACTAAGATCAACTCAACAGGATCGTTTAGATCTAACAAGAGAGCATTCGGGCTCTATTGCTTAGTTTAGGGACATTGCGGTCGATCACCAGTTTAAGGACATGGTTGTCCAATGTAAATTTAAGGACATCTCGGTCCAAGGTTAAGGACATCATAGTCCATGGGTTTAAGGACCCCACAGTCCGAGGTTAAGGATATCATAGTCCATGGGTTTAAGGACCCCACAGTCCAGTTTAAAGACGTCATAGTCTATGGGATGCATGGTTATCAGGACCCGTCTCCTCTCTGAAAACGTTGAAGGATTACAACGACAAATATCAAAGGAGTGAAGAGATGTACCCTTAAACCAAAGTTGATTGGGAGATCTGTAATCCAACTTGGAACTAAGATCAATTAATTAGATTATGAGCACATTGGCTCGGTTAAATATGAATTGAGGACTTATGGCCAATTTGGGCTAAGTCCAATTAAGTTTGAAATGTTGGCCCTTTGTTTGACTGTTGAACATTTGTCTAGGTTCAGCCCTCCAATTATTTAGTAATGCTAAACAGGGGTTTGGGGGGGCTCTGACAACATTTTGTCTTTTATTAGGCATTGACCATTCATCATGGCTCTGGAGTTTTCTTTGAATATCATATGAAATGATCAAGTTTGAAAGAATGTAGTCGGGGTTTAATCAAAAGGGGAGTCTTGACTCAGAAAGACTTAGCCAATTTGGGCTAAGACCGGTTTGAGAATAGTGTTAAACACTAAAATATATTTGGCGATCACGTGTTCCCACGTGATGCGCTTTAAAACAGTGTTAAACACTGGGGTCAAAATACTCAAAATAGTGTTAAACACTAAAAGTGGGGTGGTCACATGGGGTCACATGAGGCGCCTGAGAATTGGGCCAAACCTCCTTTATTTTGTCTTCAGAATATTCAAATAAGTGTTAACCACTTTTAGTCTTCAGGCCATCACGTGTCGGCACATGATGGGTATCCATGTATTGATTATTAAAGTGTTTATTAAGGGGTCACATGGGGTGAGGGCACCCAAAATTGATTCTGCATTTGGCTTTGTTCCCTTTATTTTAAGGGTCACGTGGGAGTACGTGAGGCATTGCCTCCAAGTTTTTCTTTCTCATTTTAAGGGATCTGTTTAGGGGTCACGTGTCACCACGTGACCTAGTTTTGTTCTTTCTTTTCTGATCATGGAGGATGGGGGTCACGTGTCACCACGTGACCAAGTTCTTTACGTGCATGGAGAGCTTTAAATCTCTTGTTTTATGAATCAGATTCTCTGTAGGGTTAAACCCTAATTCTGTTTTTAGAGGAATTAAATTCCTGTGTATGTGGAAGAATTAAATTCTTATGTAGGGTCAAACCCTAATTTCATTTGCAGGAATTAAATTCCTATGAATTTGGGAGAATTAAATTCTCATATAGGGTTAAACCCTAGTTTTATTTGGAGGAATTAAATTCCTATGAACTTGGGGGAATTAAATTCCTTAAACTCAAATTCTCCCTTCTAAGTTTTGAATCTGCATGGCAGAATCTCCCCGATGAGAATTAAATTCTCAACTTGTGGGGAGATCTGCTTCTGCAGATCTTCAACTAAAGGAAGAACTAAGTTCTTATTCAGAAGAGTTAAACTCTTAAATTTGAGAATTAAATTCTCTTTTATTTTATGGAGCTTGGATCTCTTTCCCCTTTCTCACCTAGGTTTTCTTTTCTCTGAAAAGATCTTCTTTTCTCTCTTGAGAATTAAATTCTCCTCTCTTTTTCCTCTCTGTTGTTGTTTTTCTCCAGAAAATCAAAATTCCAAAGATCCCTTCTCTTCTCTTCTTGGCTCCTATTTATAAGAGAAAGAGAAGAATCAATTTGTTTAATCAATCTTTCATTGAAAGATTTTGGTTGTTTCTGTAACTAACATGATCTTTTAGATCACTCAGTGAATTTTATTCACCATTGGATTTTTAATCCAAAAGATATTCTGTCTGTTATTCTTGGTGAATTTCAGGGAAATCTTTTCTTGTATAAAATCTTTCCATAAATTGGTGATTTTTAATCACCTTTGGATTTTTATTCCAACGGTGCTCCATTTTATAGAGCACTGTCTTTTTATTTGGAAAGATTTAGAGAGATCTTTTTCCAGTTAAGGTTCTGGATTCCAATTTAATTAGAATTTAATTCTATTAGTTTAGAAGGATTAAAAGCTCATCACGTGTTGGCACGTGATCCCACTGTTTGATCATTGAAATAGAATTTAATTCTATCAATTAAAGAGCATAGGAACCCGTCACGTGTTGGCACGTGACCCCCCTTGATTAACATTTTAATCAGAATTTAATTCTTCTGTTTAACAGAACTAAGGAATCATCACGTGTCAGCACGTGACCCTTGGTCACGTGGGAGCACGTGATGCCCCATTGGGGTTTTTCCTTAGTGTCTTATTATATCTTTTAATCCCTTTTGGTGGGTTTTAAAGGCCCATCACGTGGGGGCACGTGACTCCACCAATTGCCTGCTTGATTAGAATTTAATTCTATTATAACAAAGTCCCAAAAAACCATCACGTGTCAGCACGTGACCCTTGGTTACGTGTGAGCACGTGATACCCCGTTGGGGAATCCTGATATTTTATCAGGGAACGCCAACTTTTGGCGTTAGGTGCGGTTTCAGCATCCCGTCAATAATCTCAGGCTCCAGCGGGCTTTTCCATTTGATTGCCGGACAGGCCTGAAAATCTTTCAGCATTCTTTTAGTTTTAGCTGAAAGGACTACTTTCCACATAGCTTCTTCTACAAACGAGCAAGCTGCCCCCGGCGTATCCGCCTTTTTAGGAGCGTGCTGCTGTGGCGGGTTTACCTTCCAGTTTTCGGACAGCGCGAACTTGCCCTGTTGGTACTGGTCTTCAACCCAGTTTTTGAAGACGTAACAATCTTCGATTGGGTGGCCCACTATTATATGGTAGGGGCAATAGTTAGGACTGTTGACGTTACCAGGCTGCAGCGGGCGTCTCGCATCCGGCAGAGTGATGAGTCTGTTGCACACTGCCAGTTCAAACAGTCTCCTCGTTTTATCCTGGGGAAACGAGTAAGGATGTCTCAGCTTCTCTTCGAGGGCTCACGGTTTGTTGCTTTAGCGAGGAACCGGTTTCGGATCACTCGATTGTTGTTGAGCGTTGACAACGAATGTCGCTTTCCCTTTGCTCTTTTCATTCTGGAGATCCGTTTTTGAAGAGGACGGCCTATGGCCCATCTAGTCCATTTGGGCCAGCTTGTTAATCAAGGCCTGGAAGGTGGTCGGCTTGAAGAACATCATAAATTGGTATATAGTTGCCTGAGGATCAAGGGTCCCGACGAACATACCCACGGCAGGAGCTTCTTCTATGCATTGTTCGCATTTCGACCAGAGGTTCCGCCATCGAATTGCGTACTGAACCCAGGTCTCTCCTGGCTTCACTCTGGCATTGATTAATGCCGTGATCGGGATGCGCTCGCCTGCGCTTGCGAATCGTTGCGTAAACAGTAACTCCATTTCTGTAAATGTTTTGATGGAGTCATTCGGAAGCTTCGAGTACCATTCAAATGTTGTCTCCGCCAAGCTGCCGACGAACTGGCGAAGCAGCAGTTTGTCATCGCCTCCAGTATTGCCACATAGAGCTCTGAACTGAGCGACGTACTGATGGGGATTGCCCGTCCCCTTATACACGTAGAATTTAGGGATCGTATATCCCGGCGGATACTTAATTTGATCGTACCAGCCTGGATAAGGTCATCCAGTTCTGACGACTTGGCCAGCCGCTTCGCTTGCCTGATGAGCTCGTATTTGTTGAGCTATGTAGTCGTCAAGGGCGGTTTTGGAGATTGTCTCCTCCCTGGCTGCTGATAGAGCCGGAAGTGGGTTTGATGTCTCCCATCGGTCGTTTTCAATGATTATTGGAGGGTCTTCGGCTGGAGGGTCCGGCTGGATCATCATCCCCACCATGTCTTGGAACAGAAGCGCCATTTGTTTTATATTAGCCGCCTGTTCCGCGGCCTCTTTTTCTTTCTTTTCAAGCACCCTCCGTAGGAATTCGGTGTCGGTCTCCTGCTCCTGGCGTTGTTCTGACGATACTTCCGGGCTTTCTTTCTGTCCCGTGAGTGCGGCTATCATTGTCAACATCTCCTAGAGCTTTTGTTGTTGCTCCTGAGCTTTCGTCACAGACCGTGTGAGTGGTCGATGACTCACGGAAGCACGACTATCCTCTTTTCCGGATGCCATGTAGACGGTATGCATAACCATGCCCCCAGACTTAGGGCGTTTGGGTCCACTACCTTTGATATTTGCCACCGGTGGTGGGAGATTCTCAGGCCTTCTCTTTTTGTGGGAGGCCGAAGTTGAGGGGACCGTTGCAGCAGGCACCCACGCAGATGATACCTTCTATGGTACGACGGGGGTAGGGTCCTCATCTTGCCGAGCCTTCGTCTTCTTCAGCCGGCGAAAGTAATCTTTGTTAATTACAGAGTCTTGGACTTTCCGCCAAACTCTGTGGATCTTAGAGGACAACCGCTGAGGAGGCTGTTCCGGCTTCACCTGTGTCATGCTTTCAACAGGCGGAGGAGACTTCTTCAATATGGCGGTTAGAGAGTTTTTGCGCACCCTCCTGAGCAGCTCAAAGCTGTTCCCACTTGGAACAACAGCATTAATTTCCACCATTGGAGCTAGTAGGGTAAGTCCAGAGGGGGAATTGCCCCCACCTTTTCTCACTCGGCGCCAGTGGAGACGTCAACCATGTCGTGCAGATAGGCCCACTTCTGTTGTGGAAGCGACCTCATTATGCCCCCTGCTTTGATGAGAGGCCGCTGTCGGTGTCAGCTGGTCGAAGACTGGCGTCCGCTGATAGGGAACGGTTAATCTGTCGAAGGCAGACTTTTTGGCAGGGGAAGCAGCCATGGTGACTTCGCCCGAAGCGGAAGTTGGAACGGCCGGTCTTGCGAAAACCGATCCTTGTTCCCGCCAAAATCTTCGGCCAAGAGCTATTAGTTCCTGTTTATGCCGGTTTAAGTTTCGTTTACAGATATGTGTGAAACCAGGCTCATTCATATACGCACATGCACACATCAGAGGAAGAACATGTGTTCAACGACAAAAACAAACAAAGCATTTAATTGAACATTTTATTCTACAGGAAATAGATCACCAAACATGGGATTGAAAGTACAGGGATTCACAAAACTATGGATAAATTTATCTAACTCCCTCTCTGCCTTCTCCACTATGACAAAGCGGCGATCTTCACGAAGGGTAGCTACCCATTGGTCGGCACCACACCCATCAGCAAAGGCAGACATGATGGCCCGCTGAGCCCGTATCTGGCTTAGCAGTCGGACAGAGCGATCCCTCAAAGCTGTGGTGATCAAAAGTGCCTTGTGGAAGCACTCGATCTTGTCTTCCGCGGTATCGAGGATTGCCAGAGTCATCTCCGCCGGAGGAGGGGGAATATCATTGATCACAGACAAGAAAACCATCCGGAGCCAAATGGAGCCTATGGGGAGAGGAGATCCTATACGAGTCAAGAGCTTGTGCAGCACCGTGTCGCATTGGTCATCCATAAGAGTAGGATTCACCAAGCGCGCAGCAAAACGAGGAACAATTTCCTCAATGGGCACCTCCCATGGCTAACGGTGAGCATGTAGGTGATTACAAGCCATAGCTCTTCTTTGTTAAAATGATTCTCTGAAAATGAGAGAGAAAAGAAACATTACTTCAGATTATGAAGGGAGACATTTAAGTCTAGGCACAGAAAATACTGTGCATGATGGAACTATTTCCAAGCTCTGGAAAAGAGAAGCTTGACACAGAAAAAGTGGAGAAGGAAGCTGAAAAGACACTTTCAGTATTGATGCAACGCCTCACGTACAAAGCACGAGAGCGCTGAGCGCCAGCGCCATGAGTCAAAGACTCTGAGGCAGCGCCTCACATGAAAAGCACGAGAGCGCTGAGGCAGCGGCTCACGTGCAAAGCACGAGAGCGCTGAGAGCCGGCGCTGAGAATCAAAGACTCTGAGGCAGCGCACCACGTGCAAAGCACGTAAGCGCTAGCGCTAAGAGCGCTGCACTCTAAGCAGCGCACCACATTCCAAGCACGTGAGCGCTAGCGATAGAACAAAATGTTCTCGGCCCTTAGATCAAAGATCCAACGAACATGATTAAAAATCTTCAATTGACCAGAATAAAATTCTGTTAAGCAAACATTCCTCAGAATCTTTCCAAACAGGAAAGATTATGCTCTGAAAATCAGAGCACCGTTAGATCAATGATCCAATGGTGATTAAAAATCACCAAAATACAGAATAAATTCTGTATGGGAAACGATTTACCAATCTTGTTAAAAACAAGAAGATTGCCTTCTGTGAAACAGAAGCCCTAGGATCAAAGATCCAACGGTGAGAAACATCCCAAAATCAATTAGTGAAAAGATCTCTTCAACTGATTCAACAAATCAGCCTCTACTATATAAAGGACCCAAGGCTTCAAGTCTCATAGAGAGGACCCCCCCCACAAACTTTGAGAAAGTTCAGAGAGAAGAGCAAGCTTTTGGCAGAAGAAGAATTTCTTCAAGGTAAAATAAAAAGATCAAAGCATCTCATCAGAAAAAGAACTTAGCTCTTATGCTAGATCATAGATCTATAAGGAAAATGTCTTTCACAAAGAGATCATAATATCTCATTATAAAAAGGGGGAGAATAATTCAATTCTCTTAGGATCACAGATCCATAAAGACAAAGCCTTTCACCAAAAACATAAGAGATTGAAATATCTCCTATAAAATAAGAACTTTGTTCTTAGATCTATGAGACAAAGTCTCTTATAAAAGAGAATTTAATTCTCGGAGAGCAGAGTTGCCTAAAAAGAGCCCTAGCGCTCCAATTAAACGAAGCGCTTCAGCGCTCCAAATCTAGCGCACAGCGCTGCAGAGCCTTAGCGCTCCAAATTTAAAGAAGCACCTCAGCGCTCCAAGTCTGGCACATAGCGCCAAGCGCGCCATGTGCTCCTCACGTGTGCGCCACTTAAACAGAAGCGCTCTGCGCTCATTATCTGGCGCTCAGCGCCAAGCGCGCCACGTGCTCCTCACGTGTGCGCTACTTAACAGAAGCGCTCTGTGCTCATTGACTGGCGCTCAACACCAAGCGCACCACGTGCTCATCACGTGTGTGCTGAGGGAATATAAACTGTTCTTTAAATAAAGCTCCAGAGCTATAATGAGTGCTCAACACTCAATAAAAGACAAAAACAATTGTCAGAACCCAAACCAATACTCAGCATTGTTAAATGAAAAGGGACTGAGCCTAATTAAATGTCCAACATTTTAACTGAATGGGCCGAGCCCAAGTTGGCCACAGATCCCTAATTCAGATTAATTAAGCCCATATGCTCACAAATCTTTGATCTTAGTCCTAAATTGGACTACAGATCTCCCAACCAATATTGGTTCAAGGGTACATCTCTTCACTCCTCTGATATTTGTCGTTGTAATCCTTTAACATCTTCAGAGAGGTGACGGGTCCCGACAACCAGACATTTCACGGACTGTGAGGTCCTTAAACTCATGGACTATGATGTCCTTAAACTTTACAGACTATGATGTCTCTAAACTACCACGGACTGTGAGGTCCTTAAACTCATAGACTATGATGTCTTTAAACTTTACAGACTATGACGTCTTTAAACTATGGACTATGATATCCTTAAACTCTATGGACTATGATGTTCTTAAACTTATGGACCACAATGTCCTTAAACTAAAACGATAGAGCCCAAATGCTCTTTCGCTGGATCTAAATGATCCTAAAAACCCTGTTAAGTAGATCTTAGTCTAAAATTAGGCTAACGTATCCTTAACAACCATTTAAGTTGATCTTAATCTCAAATGAGATTAACGATCCTTAAATCAATCCAACTACAGATCCCTCAACTGACATTGGTTTAAGGGTACATCTCTTCACACCTCTTATATGTGTCATTGTAATTCTTCAACGTCTTCAGAGAGGTGGTAGGTCCCGACAACCAAAACCTTTACAGACTATGATGTCTTTAAACTCCATGGACTATGATGTCCTTAAACTTCTGTACCGCAACATCCCTAAACTAAAACAATAGAGCCCAAATGCTCTTTTGTTGGATCTAAATGATCCTGTTGAGTAGATCTTAGTCTAAAATTAGATTAACGTATCCTCAACAAACGTTTAAGTTGACCTTAGTCTCAAATGAGATTAACGATCCTTAAAGCCAACCCAAACCCAAATCTAAGAAGATACGGATTTGGACTAATCCATGCCCTACGGGCGACAACATAAATTAGTCTCCGTATACAATCCACGGGCAACCAAAAATAAAACAAACACACACGACATGAAGTGACCATCTAGAGAAGGAGAAAGTTGTTACCGCGATGCGGTAGCGTAATTAACTGCAGGGGCTTGCGCCTGCAGGGAAGAGCGTCCCCACAATCAAAACCCCCTCAAATGAGGGGTAATCTGACAAAGTCTGCTACAACGGCCGCATCCGTCTAAACCTTCGATACATGATGCCATAAATCAACTTGGCATCTTCGGAGAGGTGGACGGATAAAACCCAATAGCATCTGCCCCTAAATTCAGGCAAGACGAACCTACGCGGTTCCGTCTCCCGTATTCGGCAGAGAACAGATTCTGGTATGCCCGGTGGGACCTTTTCCTCTTTCCACTCCACACTTCGTGTGTCGTGTTTCGCGAACGAATTACGGTTTGCTACGGTTGCCCCTCGATTCGAGGTACTAAGATTTGGTGTCTTGCTCCGTGCAGAAAACAGAAGATCAATGGCTTCAAACTGCACTAATTGCAACAACTCCCACTCCGTCCTCGCTGGAGCAGTAACCTACGGGCCTCAAGTGGCCTCCTTTTTTACGATGCCGGTGGACCAGGTGACGCAAGCCACCACAGGACTATTCTTTGGGACCATGCTCCCACCAATGAGCTTCAATGCCCCATTGTCGTCGCAAGATGCTCCGAAGAAGTCGGTCTTTGATCGACTTACAACTACCGCGGCCCCTCTCAACGGGTCGCCCAAGTCCAGTGCCTCGGTTTTCAATAGACTGGGCCAAAGCTCAAGTAGGCCCGTGAAGAAGCCCGCGATACTTGAAGCGGCCATCCCAAAGCGGATAGTCATTACTGTTCCTGAAGTCATCAGAGCGACTTCCCCTGCTAAGGAGTCGGTCTTTGTAAGACTGACCATTTCAGCTCCCGTTCCAGGAGAAGTCATCAAAACTGCTCCCCCTGCGCGAAAATCTGCCTTCGATATATTGGCCATCCCCACTCAACGGACGTCAATTTTCAAGAGGCTAACGCCGGCAGCAACCCTCCACCAGAACAGGGGGCATGACGAAGCCACCCCCATAACTGAGCCGGTCCCATCAGCATGACATGCTCGCCGTCGTCACTGGCGCCGAGTAAGGAAGGCTGGGGGTAGCTCTCCTTCTGAACTGACTCCGCCAGCTCCGATGATGGAAATTGATGCTGCTGTTCCAACTGGGAATAACTTTGAACCACTTAAGAGGGTACGCAAGAACTCTCCGAAGGCCGTGCTAAAAAGATCTCCTCCACCTATGGAGAACGCTACAAAGGTGAAGCCAGAGCAGCCCCCTCAGCGGCTGTCCTCTAAAATTCATAAAGTTTGGCGACAGGTCCAAGACTCGGTGATCAACCAAGACTACTCCCGCCAACCGAAGAAGATGAAAGTTCGGTAAGAGAAGGACCATACTATCATACCACAGGAGATGTCATCTATTTGGGTGCTCGCTACAACGGTTCCCTCAACTTCGACCGCCCATAAAAGAAGGAGACCGGAGAAAGTCTCCATGTCCACGATGAATCTTAAGAACACTGAATCTAAACGCCCCAAGTCTGGGGGCAGGGTGGTGCACACTGTTTATATGGTATCCGGGAAAGAGGATAGCCGTATCTCTACGGGCCATCGACCACTCACCAGATCCGTAACAAGGGCCCAGGAGCAACAACAGAAGCTCCAGGAAATGTTAACACAGATGGCCATACTCACTGGGCCAAAAGAAAGCCCGGAAACGTCATCAGAGCAGCGTCATGAGCAAGAAACCGATGCTGAGTTCCTCCGCAGAATCCTCGAGAAGAAGGAAAAAGAGGCAGCGGAACAAGCTGCCAACATAAAATGAATGGCGCTTTTATTCCAAGACATGGTCGGGATGATGTTATAGCCGGATCCTCCAGCTGAAGACCCTCCGATTATCCTCGAAGACGATCGAGGGGAGACGTCAAACCCCCTTCCTGCTTGTTCACCAGCCAAGGAAGAGACCGTCTCTAAAGCCGCTCTGGATGACTATATCTCTCAGCAGATACGAGCTCATCAGGCGAGCAAGGCGGCCGGGCAAATTGCTAAGACTGGACGACCCTATCCGGGTTGGTACGACCAAATAAAGTACCCGCCGGGATATACGATCCCTAAATTCCATGTATATAAGGGGACGGGGAATCCACACTAGCACGTTGCCCAATTTAGGGCTCTATGCGGTAACACCGGAGGTGACGACAAACTGCCGCTTCACCAGTTTGTTGGCAGCTTGTTGGAGACAGCGTTTGAATGGTACTCCGAGCTCCCGAATGACTCTGTTAAGACATTTGCAGAAATGGAGCTACTATTTACACAGAGATTCGCAAGCGCTAGCGAGCGCACCCCGATCACCGCACTAATTAACGCCAGGGTGAAGCCGAGAGAAACTTGGGTTCAGTACGCGATACAGTAGCGGAACTTATGGTCGAAGTGCGAACAGCGCATAGAGGAAGCTCCTGCAGTAGGCAGGTTTGTGGGAACCCTCGATCCGCAGACGACCATATCTTAATTCATGATGTTCTTCAAGCCAACTACTTTCCAGGCCTTGATTGACAAGCTGACCCAAATGGATCAAATGGGCCACAGGCCTTCCTCTTCGAAGTCGGAGCTCCGAAATGAAAAGGGGAAAGGGAAAGCGACCTTTGTCGCCAACATTCAACAACAGCCGAGTAACATAAAACCGGCTGTTCGCCAAAGCAATCTGCGCCCGCGCCAATCCCTCGAGGAGAAACTGGGACGTCCTTACTCGTTTTTCCGAGATAAAATAAGAAGACTGTTCGAACTGGCAAAACGCAATGGGCTCATCACCTTGCCGGAGCCAAGACACTCATCGCAACCCGGTGACGCCAACCATCCTAACTATTGTCTCTACCATCGAGTAATGGGTCATCCAATCGAAGATTGCTACGTTTTCAAAAACTGGGTTGAAGATCGGTACTAGCAAGGCAAATTCGCATTTTCTGAAAATTGGAAGATGAACCCGCCACAACCACATACTCCGGAAAAGATGGACATGCCGGGGGCATCGTGCTCATTCATAGAGGAAGCTCCATGGGAAGTTGTTCTTTCGGCAAAAACTAAAAGAATGCTGAAAGATCTTCAAACATGTCCGGCGATCAGGTGGAAAAGCCCGCAAGAGCCGGAGATCATCGATAGGATGCTGAAACCACGCCCAACATCGGGAATTAGTAGCAATGGGCAAAACACCCAGGCCCAGCCGCCAATGTCTTCAAAGAAAAAGAAGAAGACCAAAAAGCCCGCGCAGTCTAACGACAAGCGCACAGATATGCAAAAGCATATTGACGCGCTGGACGAATACAACCAGAAGGCGCGAACCCCAGTCACGTTTTAAGAGTTTCTCAATCACATCCTTGAAAGTGAAGATAACGACAATGATGAGGGAGACGACTTGTCAGAGGAACCCAAAGATTATGTGGCGAGTTGCCACATGATCTTTCATTTGTCGCTAAGTAACAAAGAAGCTCACTCGGCGTTAAGAGATAACATAAAGAAGCTGGGGGCAAGAGCAATACCAAAATCCTTGGATTATGTGACAAGGTCTATCAAGGGGAAACCTACTTGTTCATAAAGCATCCGGCGAAACTTCGCCTCAAAGTTACTACGGACCAAAACGTCCCTAAACTAGCAACGGACCGAAATGTCCTCAAACTAACTACTGACCGAAACGTCTTTAAACTACTGCAAACCCGCAGCATCCTTGGGCTGACGCGTTAAAAAAACGGTACGTCCACAAGCAAAATGGGTACGGATGAAAACCGAAAGGGCTCCGTGAGTAAAAACAGCAGGGCTACCGGCGAGTTTGTGAAAACCCGAAAGGGCGCAATCTCGTTAAAAGATACTTGCAAGGTCCTCTCGGCCTTGTAAGGAGAAAATACCTGCGTGAGATCCTTACGACTCACAAAGGAGCGACACACTTAGGGATCCCCACGATTCCTAAGGAGAAATTACACTTATAAGATCCTCACGACTCGTAAGGAGAACCCTCTTATGAGACCCTCACGGCTCATAAGATTCAAAAGCTTTAAGCTACAGGGATCTGAACCTGTTCTTAAGCCACCACCTTTCCCAGATTGCCCTACAAGCGGTTCAATACTGACCCTTGTATACAATCCACGGGCATAAAACATCATTTCCTTGCCGAGTCCCACCAATAACAAGGAATGCCCTCATTTGATGAACAAACACTTGTAAGTCCTCTCGACTTATAAGGAGAAAATGCTCTTATGAGATCCTTACGACTTATAAGAGAGAACACCACTTAGAAGTCCTCACGACTTTTAAGGAGAACGTACACCTATGAGATCCTCACGACTCGTAGGAAGAAATACCTTTATGAGACCTTTACGGCTCATGAAGTCAAAAGCCTTAGCTGACAGAATCTTAACCCTGTTTGCTAAGCCACCTTTGTTCGAACCGACGAAGGCAAATGATGATTCGTTCCTGGCAATATCCCAGTTGTAGCGATGCAGATGCCTAAATCGGTATCAAATCCCAAGTCCTTTCACGGCAAATGATGATTCGCTCCTGCCAATATTCCAGTCATAGCGATGCTGATGCTGAGATCGGCATCAGATTCCAAGCTCCATACTCGCAGCAAAAAATCAGCGAGTTATAAATGCATATGAAATAGCCGAAATAATGGGGCAACTTGTGACAAAATCAGCAAGTAAAAGATATGCATACAAAAAATAGCCGAAATGATTGGGAAACTCGCAATAAAAAGCAGTGAGTAAAAATAAAAACAGCCGAAATGATTGGGCGCCACGAAAAATAGCCGAAATGATTGGGCAATCGCGACTTTCGTGATATAAAAAGCTGAAATAATAGAGCATCGCGGAAAGAAATAAAAAAAAGTGAAATAAAATAAAATGAATAAAACTTTTGCCCTGCAGGTAAGTCCATACTGACCCCTGTACACAATCGATGGGCATAAACAAAAGGGAACCACATTTCCCCACCAGACCTTGTCAAAGGGAGAGTCAGGTCTCGACGGCAACATCTGTAGCCCAGAAGAACAACAACGGCGTTCCTCTTCATTCTAACAGGATTCGGACGTGACTTCAACAAAGGGGAGCCACGGCAAAGTCTCTAGTTCCAAGACTCTACGGTCTACAGACAACCTAGACTCAACCAATGACTTCCCCGCTGGATCAACGCTCCGTCTCGGAAACAAGTCAACCAACCCCAGGGAAATCAGTGTCCTTGGCAAAATACCTCGATTCAGGGAAATCAGCGTCCTTAGCGAGAGTATCTCAATTTGCGTCGACCTATAAGGAAATCAGTGTCTTTGCAGAAATACCTCGATTCGTCTCAACACCCAGGGAAATCAGCGTCCTTGGCAAAACCTCGCTTCGGGGAAATCAGCGTCCTTGGCGAGAGCATCTCGATTCGTATCGACCCGCAGAGAAATCAATGTCTTTGCAGGAATACCTCGATTCGTCTCAACTCCCAGGGAAATCAGCGTCTTTGGCAAATACCTCGATTCAGGAAAATCAGCGTCCTTGGCAAATACCTCGATTCAGGGAAATCAACGTCCTTGGCGAGAGCATCTCGATTCGCGTCGACCCGCAAGGAAATCAGTGTCTTTGCAGGAATATCTTGATTCGTCTCAACTCCCAAGGAAATCAGCGTCCTTGGCAAATACCTTGATTCAGGGAAATCAACGTCCTTGACGAGAGCATCTCGATTCGAGTCGACCCGCAAGGAAATCAGTGTCTTTGCAATAATACCTCGATTCGTCTCAACTCCGAGAAAATCAGTGTCCTTGGCAAAACCTCGATTCAGGGAAATCGGCGTCCTTGACGAAAGCATCTTGATTCGCGTCGACCCGCAAGGAAATCAGTGTCTTTGAAGAAATCTCTCGATTCGTCTCAACCCCAGGGAAATCAATGTCCTTAGCAAAAACCTCGATTCAGGGAAATCAACGTCCTTGACGAGAGCATCTCGATTCATGTCAACCCGCAGAGAAATCATTGTCTTTGTAGGAATCTCTCGATTCGTCTCAACCCCAGGGAAATCAGTGTCCTTGGCAAAAAATCTCGATTCAGGGAAATCAGCATCCTTGACGAGAGCATCTCGATTTGCATCGACCTGCAGAGAAATCGGTGTCTTTGCAGGAATATCTCGATTCGTCTCAACCCCAGGGAAATCAGTATCCTTGGCAAAAAACCTCGATTCAGGGAAATCAACATCCTTGACGAGAGCATCTCGATTCACGTCGACCCACAGAGAAATCAGTATCTTTGCATAAATATCTCGATTCGCCTCAACCCCAGGGAAATCGGTGTCCTTGGCAAAAAACCTCGATTCAGAAAAATCAGCGTCCTTGACGAGAGCATATCTATTCGCGTCGACCCGCAGAGAAATCAGTGTCTTTGCAGGAATACCTCGATTCGTCTCAACCCCAGGGAAATCAGTATCCTTGGCAAAAAACCTCGATTCAGGGAAATCAGCGTCCTTGACGAAAGCATCTCGATTCGGGTCGACCCGCAGAGAAATCAGTGTCTTTGCAGGAATCTCTCGATTCATCTCAACCCCAGGGAAATCAGTATCCTTGGCAAAATACCTCGATTCAAGGAAATCGGCGTCCTTGACGAAAGCATCTCTATTCATGTCGACCCGCAAGGAAATCAGTGTCTTTGCAGGAATCTCTCATTTCATATCAACTCCGAGGAAATCGGTGTCCTTGGCAAAAACCTCGATTCAGGGAAATCAGCGTCCTTGACGAGAGCATCTCGATTCGCGTCGACCCACAGAGAAATCAGCGTCTCTGCAGGAATACACGACGTCAGCAAAACGGAGCCACGACAAAGTCCCCAGTTCCAATACTCTGTGGATCACAGACGGCCAAAGTCAACCTCCGACCCTATAGGACACGGCTAAAGTCAATCCTGACCCCATGGAATACGGTTAAAGTCAATCCTGACCCCGTGAAATACGGCCAAAGTCAATCCTGATCCCGCAGGACATGACTAAAGTCAATCCTGACCCAGTGAAATACGGCCAAAGTCAATCCTGACACCGTGGAAAATGGCAAAAGTCAACCCTCGACCTCCCCGTCGAAGCAATGCTTTGACTCGGGAGTAGGTCAACTCATCAACCACTTACGAGTCCTCTCGACTTGTAAAGAAGAAAATTCTCTTGTGAGAACCTTACGACTCTCAAGAGAAAACGCACTTAGGAATCCTTACGATTCCTAAGGAGAAAATATACCTACGAGATCCTCACGACTCGTAGAGAGAAAAGTCTTTATGAAACCCTCACGGCTCATAAAGTTGGAAAGTCTTAGGCAACAGATCCTAACCCTGTTTCCTAAGCCATCGCTACCCTATAAAGAGTTTAAGATGAACTGTTATCTACCATCTATGGGCCACACTTGCCAAAGCTACATGCCACTGAAATGGAGAAGTTACTCATGAGCATATAAACTACTTCACGCCAAAGTAAGACATAAAGAAATAGAAGGGTGCGGCTCATAGGGGCTGAGGGTTTGGAACTATATCCCTTAAGAGTCGAGATTTGAGTCAATGATAAACGACGATGCTTGTGTCCGCTCGTTATCTTCTCAGATCAAGATTCTGAAAGTTATATACCAACCCGAAACTGGTCATACGCTATGAATTATTTTGCACTACTTCACCCACGTATATACTTACGTGGGCAAAGTAGTGGAGGGCATTTGTTCCCGCCAAAATCTTCGGCCAAGAGCTATTGGTTCCTGTTTATGCCGGCTTAAGTTTCGTTTATAGATATGTGTGAAACCAGGCTCATTCATATACGGACATGCACACATCAGAGGAAGAACAGGTGTTCAATGACAAAGAAAAACAAAGCATTTAGTTGAACATTTTATTCTACAGAAAATAGATCACCAAACATGGGATCGAAAGTACAGGGATTCACAAAACTATGGATAAAATTATCTAACTCCCTCTCTGCCTTCTCCACCATGACAAAGCGGCGATCTTCACGAAGAGTAGCTACCCATCGGTCAGCACCACACCCATCAGCAAAGGCAGACATGACAACCCGCTGAGCCCGTATCTGGCTTAGCAGCCGGACAAAGTGATCCCTCGGAGCTGTGGTGATCAAAAGTTCCTCGTGGAAGCACTCGATCTTGTCTTCCACGGCGTCGAGCATTGCCGGAGTCATCTCCGCCGGAGGAGGGGGAATATCATTGATCACAGACAAGAAAACCATCCGGAGCCAAATGGAGCCGATGGGGAGAGGAGATCCTATACGAGTCAAGAGCTCATGCGGCACCATGCCACATTCGTCATCCGTAAGAGTAGGGTTCACCAAGCGCGCAGCAAAACGAGGAACAATTTCCTCAATGGGCACCTCCCATGGCTGACGGTGAGCATGTAAGCGATTACAAGCCATAGCTCTTCTCTGTTAAAATGATTCTCTGAAAATGAGAGAGAAAAGAAGAATTGCTTCAGATTATGAAGGGAGACATTTAAGTCTAGGCACAGAAAATGTTGTGCATGATGGAATTATTTCCAAGCTCTGGAAAAGAGAAGCTTGGCTAATTTGGACTATGGTTGGCCTCTCATAGTGTTAAACACTAATATCTTCTCGGTGCTCACGTGCTCCCACGTGAGGCTCTAAAGCAGTGTTAAACACTGAAATCTGGAGCGCTCACGTGTGGCACGTGAGGCGCCTGAGAATTGGGCACTGCTTCTTTGGATTCATTCCCTTTTTCTTTTATAAGTGCTAAGCACTATTGGAGGTCACGTGGGATCATGTGAAGCGTCCCAAAAATGGGAATTGTCTTTGATTTATTCTTTTTTTCCTTTTATAAGTGCTAAGTACTATTAGGGGGTCATGTAGGATCATGTGAGGCGCCCCAAAAATGGGAGTTGTCTTTGATTTATTCCCCTTTTTCTTTTATAAGTGCTAAGTACTATTAGAGGGTCACGTGGGATCACGTGACTCGATCTCAGTCGTTCTTTTTTTCGTCAGAGGTGCTCACGTGGGAACACGTGATCTGTTGCTATAGCGTTGTACGCTAATCGTTTCTTTTATGTGCATAGGGATCTTGATCTTAGTTTTGAGAATTTCAGGTCCCTTGTTTTATAAGATTTAAATTCTTATGCATGGTTAAACCCTAGTTTTATCAGAGGAATTAAATTCCTATATCATTCGGAAGAATTAAATTCTTCAAACTTAGTTCTTTCCTCTAAGTTTTGAGTCTGCATGATAGAATCTCCCTGATAAGAATTAAATTCTCAACTTGTGGGGAGATCTGTTTCTGCAGACCTCAACCAGAGGAAGAAATAAGTTCTTTTTTTAAAAAGAGTTAAACTCTTGGAGCGGTGAAAAAGAGATAAAATGATCTCTATGTCTTTCTTCTTACCTAGGGTTTCTTTTCTTAAAAGAGAACTCCTCTTCTTTTTTTGTTTTCTCAAATCTTATGGAGGGTTTCTCTTTTTTAGACTTGAAGTCTTGGGTCATTTATATAGTAGAAGCAAGTTTGTTGATTTAGTTAAAGAAATCTCTCATTGAGAGATCTTTAATTGATTTGAGGATTTTATCCACCGTTAGATCTTTAATCCAAGGACTTCTGTTTTACAGAATATATTTTTCTTATTTTTAACAAGATTGGGAAAATATTTTCCCATACAGAATTTATTCTGTAGATTGGCGAATTTCAATCACCGTTGGATTTTTAATCTAAGGGTGCTTGGTTTAACGGAGCACAATTTTACTTTGTTTTTTAAGAGAGATGAAAAATATTTTCCAACTCATGGGATCTTTGATCCGCCAACTTTCTGTTTAACAGAAAATATCATTTTCCATTTAAAAGTTCAATAGAATTTAATTCTATCATCATTGGATCTTTGATCCAATGGTTCCTTATTGAGTAGGGAAGTGCCCTCACGTGTTTAACACGTGGGGCTTGTTAGTTATATGTATGCCCTAGAGGCCATTATTGTACATATGATGTATATTATAGTGGATGCTTGAATATATATAGAGAGGACTTTCTTGCTCGACATAATAGTATGCTATCTGGTTGATTTTTGTCTTAATATGTAGACTTGTATTGTGATACTGTCTAGCTCTCACATGTTGATAAAGCCCTTAGGATATGTACTTGACTACCAGGACTATAATGAAGATCATACTAGTGGGGCCAGGGTAGTTCACAAGTACATCCTTTAATTGTTCCTAGTCGAGGGAATATCGAGACAGGGCATCGATATTCCAGAGTAGACTAGCGTATACGCTTCTTGACCCATATGATGGGCGATGAATGATCCCATATCCATTGGTGTTTGACATCAAAGATGGTATACGGGTACTCAGTGGAGACTGGGAACACTGAACAGGACTCGCTGAGGACTCCTATGTGGTAGTATACCTATCGTCAGATAACAGTCCTCTGGTGACACTGGTACAGGTTAGTCTGTAGACCCGAGATCGTCATAGAGTCTTGTGCGGCTCCCAATGTGCTTTGATTTCCTCCCTACCACACTCAAAGGAGACGTGCAAATAGGTGGATTTTGGGTACAGTCCCGAGTCGTATGGAGGCAATGAGCGATAGGAGGTTTTTCGTCTCTCTCGGTATTGGGGGTTGATTTTGCGCTATGCTCGATTGGCTATAACTGGAAGTCCATGGTCAGGGCTGCTGCCGAGATTTACTGATAAGTGTTATCAGTAGTTTCTCGAACCGTTATAGGCCAGACATCGGCATGACTTATCACGTTACTGGGGTCTGACGATTTCCACCCCTAGACATGATATGCGACATATCAGACGAAGAGACCGGACTGTACGGTAGTGTTACTGATAGGCTTCATGGAGAGTATGGACGAGATTGCTTGTTGATCTTCATATCGCTCAATACCTGGGTAGCCGTTACGTCCAGCTAATACCGCTGACCTTTTGTAAGTGACTGATGTGATCATCACCTACTGCCGGCGTATTGACGAGTCTTTAGAGTCTTACACAGAAGTTTCCTGGTTCGAGCGAAATGAAGTAGGGCACATATGTGATATGTGCGTGGGCCTGATTAAATACGTGTATGTGATACCGTATTGTAATCTGGAAGTTATCTGGTATCGGTTAGGTCATATGTGATATGACCAGATTATTGATTCAATTGTTGATTTCATAATGTGATACACAGATAAATGATATTAGTCGGTTATATATGATATAACCGGATTATTAGATCAAGTGTTGATTTAATAATGTGATATATATTATATGTGATATAATTATATCTTAACTAATATCATTAGCTCACTAATTGCTTTATTTATATATATATATATATATATATATATATATATATATTAATGTATATTTGATATATATATATATATATATTATATGAAGCATGGCATGTTTTTCTATTTTTAGAAAATGGAAAAATGAGGTGTAAATTGTGGAGATATTTTGGGTATGGATGAGGTATGGGCTTATATTGTTTTTTTTATTCTTGACTCACTATTCAAGTATGGTTGCAATTTAGAATTGCAATTTATTCAATGCTTGAATGAGTGAGGAGAGAGATGATTCATATTATTGTTTCTACACTTGCTTCATGCTTAATGCCTTAACCATTTTTCCTTGAGCTTCTTCTTCCTCTTGATCTCTACAATTTCTTCATCTCACCTCCAAGCTCAAACCCTCACATGAGATGTGAATCATTGAGCTTGTGAGTAACCTAGCAAGCTTATCATATCCCCTACTTCATCATCCCACACCAAACTAGCAATTTAGTGTGGTGTGTTTCATACACTAAAGAAGTTTAGTGTAAAGTTAGCTTGATCTAGAGGAACTTCGGGTGGATCATCTTTGGCGCGAAGATCACGAAGGAGGGTCGTTCAACTCGAAGAGGAGCCTTGTAAAGTCGCGTGGACTTCAACCCGTAGATTTAGAAGAGAAGGACTCGAACTACAAAGGTTGTATTCTTGTTCTCTAGATGTAAAGTTGTTTACATTTGGTATTGTCTAAATCTCTAGTTAAAGATTCTAAGATTAGGGTTGTTTAGCATGACAATTTTTTGAAAATTGCATAGACGATACCTCCCGAAACCTTGCTGTCGTGCTAGGGAACCTTAAAGTGGTATCAGAGCCAAGCTAAAGATTTATACAATGTTTGTTAGATTACGAAACCGAAAATGCTCCGAAACTTGAAACACTAAAACACAGTTTCTGTCGATTTTTAAAGCCGTCGAATTTTTTTTAAACAACTGCTGAATGTTATATGAGATGTAACATGAACACAGAAAAAATACAAACACATTTGGCCGGTTTTTGGCCGAGCACATTGCACAAAAATCCGAGGAGGCCGGCCCTACAGTGTCCTCTGGGCTTTGTATTTTTTCAGTGTTCTAGTCTCTGGGTTTTGGTGTTTCAGGTGTTGTTTGTTTTTGCTAAAATTTCATGAGATGTTAATTTTCTATAAAGGCAACTCGGAGTGTTTCGTAGTCGTAATTCTAAGTTTATTTCGGGTTATTTAGACGGTGTTAAAAAGTTTGAACGGATATCAAATACCCACTTTAACCCTCACTGGAAATTTTTTCAAGAGTTGAATTTTTTCCAAGTTTGAAACATTCAAATTTCATGCAAGTGATTCGATGGACCCTCTAGAAGAATAAAACCCTAACTCGATTCTATGACCGTAAGAACCACCGCCAAACCCTCGGGTTTACGGTAGTTCCGCGGTGCCATAGGTGAGGCAAGGGTTGATCCTTCTACGATTGGTTCATAGGTACTGTGGCATGTTCTGAGTATTTTTAAACTGCGCTCAAGTGTTGAGCTTTTTGCGAAATTTTGGGTGTTTGTTGATTCGATCGGAATGTTTAACATCGTCTAGCTATTTGATGACATGTGATGTTTTATGTTGCTTGGATATGTTATATTGGATTGTCGTGTTTTGAATAGCCGGGTTTTTTTTATGTAAGATGAGAGTTTTTATTTTTATTCATGTAACATTAATTGTATGTAATATTCTTTTATTAGGGCACTTCCGGGTTGAGGATGATGTCACCATTGTTGTATATTATTTACTTTTCCGCATTAGGATAGACTCAAGGCGTGGAGCACAAGTAACCGAGTTCTAGAGTCCAGTGGAAGACCATCTCGAGGAGTCGAGTCCGGGTCTTCTAACTCTAGAATTGGTAGGGTTGCTTGCCGCTTTCGTAGGGGTCTAGGGATGTGGGTTTGGCTATTCATAGCGACCATGGAATCCGTGTTTTATACTGGCTTAATTTAAAACACGGAATTCCTAGTATATCCAATATTTCATATGTTATCTTCTGCTGCTGATATTCTGTGATATGATCACTTTATATGCGTGAGACGAATGCTTTATTATTGTATATATGATATATAATAAACGTTGCTTATGTTTTGCACCCGCTCTAGTCCTACCCCGCTATGCCTTTAGTTAAGTAACCTAACGGTGCATAACGGGACAATGCGGCGAATGCGAATGGCATAAGCGTACGTTGTATTTTCGTTTCTTCTGTGATGCTTAGGAAGCATAATTAATGGGATTTCATTAATGAGATTAATGAAAGAAAAGAAACCAAAATGATGTTGTAGAATCAAATTTTCAAAAAAGGTAGCTCTAGTTTTTGCTTTGCATAGCGGTATTCCTTGTAGAATATCCAACACCTTATTCGATAAGGAAAGAGCCGAGATCCCTTCACCGGTAGTGACCTCTTTAGCGAAACTAGCAGATGCTATAACCCACTCGGTTTTGTTTTTGATTGCCTTTTTTTTAGTTCTTGCTTTGCATAGCGGTATTCCTTGTAGAATATCCAGCACCTTATTCGATAAGGAAAGAGCCGAGATCCCTTCACCGGGAGTGACCTCTTTAACAAAACTAGCAAAAGACTCAAAAATACTCCTTTTCAAAATCACTCGATTCTGCAACGATATCAAGTTCATTACGCAAAAGGTTTTCTTAAAAATCTGTCACAGTCCTCCGTCATTTCAGATAAGTACTACTTAGTATTCGTGCTACGTTTGTTGAATATGTTAAGGCATAGTGTGCGGCAGCTAATTAGTGCTTATCTGTTAAAGCATGACATGCGATTGGATTAGGGTAGTCGTGCGACTTTGTTGACTATGTTAAGGGTCGTACGGATGGGTTTAATTCAATTAGGAAATGACGGGTTGAACTTGGCTAGCGCTTATGATTTGTTGACTATGTTAAGGTCATAAGTTGCTAGGGGCAAAAGTATTATCGGGAATTTCAAATGTTGAAATTTGCAATGAGATTGCATACCTTCTATGAGATAGTTGGATCCCGATGCCCACTGCGAGTAAGAGTTACTTCTGGGAGAGTTTTACACATCACAATTAGCCAATCAAGTAGGTGTCTAGAAAGGTGTTAACGGGGTCACGCCCCAGGGAAACGAGGTTTATTTTAATTAGGTCCGTGCGAAAGCACAGGGAACCTCCCTCAAAGTACCGGCACTGGCCAGGCTGAAAGATTGGCGAACTTATAAGGTGTAATTAATCCCGGCTAGTCTTACCTTTTAGGGTTTGAAAGAAGATTTGATAAAAACAGTGGGAGCCGTCCTGATTAGATAAGATAATAACCAATCTAATCTTACAAAGAGTGGACGCTAACGTGTTACCTTCTCTTTCTCTCCAGGCAGCAACTAATGTCATGCCTTAATCCAGATAATAATATGGATGTATTGACCGAACCCGCTTGTTATACTGAGCAGGGGAAAGTTGGTTCCGCTCCAACTTATAAGTGTTATAAGTCCGAGCAGGAAATTGGGGAATATCCATATTACCACACCACCCAAACGAAGAATAAGCATGTTGATGCATCTTCTTCGGATGTGTTAGTTACCGAGAACTGTTTCTCCGTACACTCTACGTCCTGGGTATTAGATACCGGATCGGGATCCCATATATGCAATTTGTTGCATGGACTAAGGAAAGGTAGAGAACTGGAAAAAGGTGATCATTCTGTAGAAGTAGGGAATGGTGCAAGTGTTGCAGCCAAGGCAGTTGGTGAATATCATCTTGTATTGCCAACTGGGAATACATTGATCCTGAACGACTGTTATTACGTACCCTCTATGATATGCAATTTAATATCAATTTCTTTATTAGATAAAGAAGGATATAACTTTGTAGTAGAGAATAATGTTATGAATATTTACCTAAATCAAGTGTTGATTGGGTTTTGTGCGTTATATAACGGATTATACGTTCTGAATCAAAACACGGTTTTTAACGTACAGAACACACACAAGAGGAAAAGTTCAGAAATAAACGAATCCTTCTTATGGCATTGTAGACTAAGTCATATCAATGCGACACGACTAGCTAAGTTACATAAAGATGGATATTTGAATCCGTTCGAACTTTCATCTTATGAAACTTGCCAGTCATGTCTCAAAGGCAAGATGACTAAAACTCCGTTTACAGGACACGGAGAAAGAGTTACGGAACTCTTGGAACTGATACATAGTGATGTATGCTGTCCCATGTCTATACATGCTAGGAATGGTTCCTCATACTTCATTATATTCACTGACGATCTCTCAAGATTCGGTCATGTGTTCCTGTTGAAACACAAATCTGAAGCTTTTGAGAAATTCAAAGAATACAAGCATGAAGTTGAGAATCAGACAGGTAAAAGTATTAAAATCTTTCGATCTGATCGGGAAGGAGAATACTTGAGCACGGAATTCCGTGACTATCTGAAAAAGAATGGGATTCTCTCTCAGCTTACTCCTCCGTATACACCACAACACAACGGTGTATCGGAGCGGATGAATCGCACCCTATTAGATATGGTGCGCTCCATGATGAGCACCGCTGAGTTACCTATTTCCTTTGGGGGTTATGCGCTTGAGACAGCAGCATACCTATTGAATCAAGTTCCATCTAAATCGGTACCTACCACACCATATGAGATATGGAGTGGAAAGAGACCATATCTTAAACGAGTTAAGATATGGGGTTGTCCGGCCTATGTCAAAAGGCAAAATCCGGACAATCGCGAGGCACGATCAGTTCTTTGCAAGTTTGTGGGATATCCAAAGAATTCACAAGGATATATCTTCTACCACGCTGAGGAACAAAATGTGTTTGTTTCTCAATACGCCACCTTTTTGGAAAAGGAATTTCTTGTAAAAAAAATTAGTGGCAAAGAGGTAGAGCTGGAAGAAGTTCCAGTTACATAAACTACAACTGATGATTTATTGGAACCAGAGGATTCAGTAGTCTCCAACGAACCCCAGCCTCTCCGCAGATCTAGTAGGGTTCTTCAACCACCTGAGAGATACTACGGTTTTCTCATTGATGGTGGGAGCGAGGATTGCATCATGGAAGATGATGACCCAACTAGTTTCGAGCAGGCCATCACGAGTGGGGACTCTGTGAAATGGCTGGATGCAATGTGATCTGAGATGGAATCCATGTAGACCAACAAAGTATGGACTTTGGAAGTTGCTCCCGAAGGGGTAAAACCTATTGGGAGCAAATGGATCCTTAAAAAGAAACTTGGTGTAGATGGAAAAGTTGAGACTTTCAAATCTAGACTTGTTGCAAAAGGTTTTCGTCAACGACCAGGTGTGGATTATGATGAAACCTTTTCTCCAGTGGCTATGCTTAAATCCATCCAGATCCTACTTGCCATCGCTGCATACCATGACTACGAAATCTGGCAAAAAGATGTTAAGACCGCCTTTCTAAATGGTGATTTAGAAGAGAGCGTGTACATGACTCAGCCGGAGGGCTTCGTAGACAATGGGAATAGCGGAAAGGTGTGCAAGTTGCTTAAATCAATCTATGGGTTGAAGAAGGCATAGCGGAGTTAGAACATCTGTTTTGATAAGGTAATCAAAGAGTTTGACTTCATCAAAAATGTAGATGAACCTTGTATATACAAGAAGGTCGCAGAGAGTAAAGTCGTCTTCCTCGTATTGTACGTGGATGACATACTCTTGATAGGAAATGATGTTCCTATGCTGCAATCGGTCAAGCTCTTCTTATCACAAAGATTCTCAATGAAAGATCTACGTGATGCCTCCTACATCTTGGGGATTAAGATCTATAAAGATAGATCTAAATGAATACTGGGATTGTCCCAATCCAGGTACATTGACACCATACTAAAGAGGTTTAGTATGGAAGATTCCAAGCATGGGAATATACCCACGATCTCAGGACTCACTCTCTCCAAAGAGATGTCTCCCAAGATTGATTTGGAGAGAGCTCGCATGCAAGGGATACCCTATGCTTCGGCAGTAGGCTCTATCATATACGCGATGCTATGTACCAGACCCGATGTAGCGTACTCACTAAGTATAGTGAGTAGGTATCAAGCAGATCCAGGAAAGAATCACTGGATAGCGGTGAAGAACATTCTCAAGTACTTGAGAAGGACTAAAGAGATGTTCTTGGTGTACGGTAATGGTGAACTCCAAGTGGAGTCTTTTACCGATTCGAGCTTCCAAAATGATAAGGACGACAGTAAGTCGGTCTCGGGTTTTGTCTTTACCCTCAACGGAGGGGCGGTGTGTTGGAAGAGTTCCAAGCAAGACACCGTTGCAGACTCGACGATGGAGGCTGAATATATCGCTGCCAACGATGCTGCCAAAGAAGCTGTCTGGATGAAGAAGTTCATTGCTGAGCTTGGTATGGTTCCATCCATTGAGCATCCAATACCTGTGTATTGTGATAACAATGGAGCGATGGCTTTGGCCAAGAAACCCAGGTCCCATCAGAGATCTAGACATATTCTGAGGCGGTATCACCTGATCCGGGAGATAGTTGATAGCCGGGAGATCGAGGTCAGGAGAGTTGACACGAAGGACAACATCGCAGATCCACTCACAAAGGCCCTCCCCTAGACACAATTTGAGAGATTTTTTGGGATGTTGGGTATGAGATACTACAACACATGGCCTTAGTGCAAGTGGGAGATTGTTAGTTATATGTATGCCCTAGAGTCCATTATTGTACATATGATGTATATTATAGTGGATGCTTAGATATATATAGAGAGGACTTTCTTGCTCGAGATAATAGTATGCTATCTGATTGTTCTTTGTCCTAACATGTAGACTTGTATTGTGATACTGTGTAGCTCTCACATGTTGATAAAGCCTTTAGGATATGTACTTGACTACCAGGACTATGATGGAGATCATACTAGTGGGGCCAGAGTAGTTCACAAGTACATCCTTTAATTGTTCCTAGTCAAGGGAATATCGAGACAGGGCATCGATATTCCAGAGTAGACTAGCGTATACACTTCTTGACCCATATGATGGGCGATGGATGATCCCACATCCATTGGCGTTGGACATCAAAGATGGTATACGGGTGCTCAGTGGAGACTGGGTACACTGAACAGGACTCGTCAAGGACTCCTATGTGGTAGTATACCTATCATCAGATAGCAGTCCTCTGGTGACACTGGTACAGGTTAGTCTGTAGACCCGAGATCGTCATAGAGTCTTGTGCGGCTCCCACTGTGCTTTGATTTTCTCCCTACCATGCTCAAAGGAGATGTGCAAACAGGTGGATTTTGGATACAGGCCCGAGTCGTATGGAGGCAATGAGCGATAGGAGGGGTTTCGTCTCTCCCAGTATTGGGGGTTGATGTTGTGCTATGCTCGATTGGCTGTAACTGGAAGTCCCTGGTCAGGGCTGCTGCCGAGATTTACTAATAAGTGTTATCGGTAGTTTCTCGAACCGTTATAGGCCAGACATCGGCATGACTTATCACGTTACTGGGGTCTGACGATTTCCACCCATAGACATGATATGCGACATATCAGACAAAGAGACCGGGCTGTACGGTAGTGTTACTGATAGGCTTCATGGAAAGTATGGACGAGCTTGCTTGTTGATCTTCATATCGCTCAATACCCGGGTAGCCGTTACGTCCAGCTAGTACCACTGACAGCTTGTAGGTGACTGATGTGATTATCACCTACTGCCGGCGTATTGACGAGTCTTTAGAGTCCCACACAGAAGTTTCCTGGTTCGAGCAAAATGAAGTAGGGCATATATGTGATATGTGCGTAGGCCTGATTAAATACGTGTATGTGATACCGTATTGTAATCTGGCAGTTATCTGGTATCGGTTAGGTCATATGTGATATGACCAGATTATCGAATCAAGTGTTGATTTGATAATGTGATATTCAGATAAATGATATTAGTCGGTTATATGTAATATAACCGCATTATTAGATCAAGTGTTGATTTAATAATGTGATATATATTATATGTGATATAATTATATCTTAACTGATATCATTAGCTCACTAATTGCTTTATTTATATATATATATATATATATATATATATATATATATATATATATTAATGTATATTTTATATATATATATATATATATTATTATATGAAGAATGGCATGTTTTTCTATTTTTAGAAAATGGAAAAATGAGGTGTAAATTGTGGAGATATTTTGGGTATGGATGAGGTATGGGTTTATATGGTTTTTTATTATTCTTGACTCACTATTCAAGAATGGTTGCAATTTAGAATTGCAATTTATTCCATACTTGAATGAGTGAGGAGATAGATGATTCATATTATTGTTTCAACACTTGCTTCATGCTTAATGCCTTAGCCATTTTACCTTGAGCTTCTTCTTCTTCTTGATCTCTACAATTTCTTCATCTCACCTCCAAGCTCAAACCCTCACATAAGATGTGAATCATTGAGCTTGTGAGTAACCTAGTGAGCTTATCATATCCCCTACTTCACCATCCCATACCAGACTAGCAATTTAGTGTGGTGTGTTTCATACACTAAAGAAGTTTAGTGTAGAGTTAGCTTGATCTAGAGGAACATCGGGTGGATCGTCTTTGGCGCGAAGATCACGAAGGAGGGTCGTTCAACTCGAAGAGGAGCCTTGTAGAGTCGCGTGGACTTCAACCCGGAGCTTTAGAAGAAAAGGACTCGAACTATAAAGTTTGTATTCTTGTTCTCTAGATGTAAAGTAGTTTACATTTGGTATTGTCTAAATCTCTAGTTAAAGATTCTAGGATTAAGGTTGTTTAGCATGAATTTTTTTTGAAAATGGCATGGACGATACCTCCCGAAACTTTATTGTCGTGCTAGGGAACCTTACAGGGCTTATTAGCTTGGCAATTGTTTTAATTGTTGTGCCTATATGCGTTGCATATAGGCACTCACGTATTAAACACGTGGGACTGTTTTAGCCTAGCAATTGTTTTAATTGTTGTGCCTATATGCGTTGCATATAGGCACTTACGTGTTAAACACGTGGGGCTGTTTTATCTTAGCAATTTTTTAATTGTTGTGCCTATATGCGTTGCATATAGGCACTCACGTGTTAAACACGTGGGGCTGTTTTAGCCTAGCAATTATTTTAATTGCAGTGCCTATATGCGTTGCATATAGGCACTCACGTGTTAAACACATAGGGCTGTTTTAGCCTAGCAATTGTTTTAATTGTAGTGCCTATATGCGTTGCATATAGGCACTCACGTGTTAAACAAATGGGGGTGTTTTAGCCTAGCAATTATTTTAATTGCAGTGCCTATATGCGTTGCATATAGGCACTCACGTGTTAAACACATGGGGATGTTTAGTGAGGAACTTTCCCTCGTCCCTTTTTTATAAGGGAACGGTCGTGCCACCCAAGGGCGAGAATTGTCCTGTGCCTACACAGTAGCACAGGGCTGACTGCCCGAGGGCGAAACAGTCATCTTCCCCCGATGCAAGGGTGATGCCATTGTGAGAGCCGATCTAGCGGCCGACGTCCTGCTTTCTGAGCAGGCCCTGAGCTGGGCTGGGCTCAGCCCTGCGCGCTTTCTGGGTAAGTTAGGGCCGTAGACGATCTATTTAGACTTTGATGAATTTTCTTTGCCCTTTTCAGTGTCGCTACCTCCCTTTGTGTATTCCCCCCCCCCTTTGCAAAGAAAATGGATCGATCCAAGTTCTTAGTTGCCATGGCCGTGAAGGCCCAAAAGAAGACCGGGGGCGGAAGCTCGTCCCGACCGGGTCCGAGCTCGGCCCCGAGAGCTGCCCCACCGAGTAAGCCTTCAGCTGCGTCACCCCGAGTCCCCGAAGAGCGCCACAGAGGGGCAGAAGCATGCACGGGATCCGGCACCCCGGGTGAGGGAGGAGGAGGAGGAGGCCGAGCCCACCGACGCCCCCTCAAAAGGCATAAAAGGACGGTTTCTCGGGTGCCTTCTACCAGGATCCCAATGCAGGAGGGGGACTTCTACTTCAAGGTGACCTTGGGGCTCTTCGTCATTGACAGCTTGCTCTTCGACATGGAGCAAGTAGCTGGGGGCAAGATTCCCCGGGAGACCTTGAAGGCCCAGGTGATCGCCATCACTCAGGAGGCAATTCAGGTCGGTATCCGTTTTCCTTTAAGAATCTTCTTAAGCATATTTTTTTCAGAGTTTTGTAAGCCTCCGGGCATTTTTGTATGGATGAGGAGCCCAGAATACCTTGTATTTATTTTCGGATTATAAATAAAGTGCACCTTCTTCTTCATTGTCCAAATGTTTAGCGCGCATACTTTTGTTTGTATCTTCATTCTGCAAGCATATTAGCTCGTCAATAGCCTCATCCCGCGAGTGTTAGGTCGTGGGTTGGTGTCCGGCCTTTTTATGTGACGATCGCGCGTCGAGTGTAAGTCGAGTAACAGAAGGTCGGTACCTTCCCATTCCCCGGAGTCGAGATGGCGATCGTTCATTTAGCATGAATCGAAAAATAGAAAAGTTAGAATAGATCGGTGTTGACTGATTCTTCTTTGACGAGGGCGTTGGATCCATATTTTCTTAAGGTAGGATCCTACCTTACACGGACGAGTCGAACAGGAGTATGTTCGGCGGCCTCTTGGTGAAGGCTTTAGATCCTTAGCGTTGATGGGTAGGAAGCTACCCGCTAGGGATAGACCGGGCAGGAAGCTGCTCGGTGGCCTAACATTGAGGGCTTTAGATCCTTAGCATTTAGGAAACTACCCGCCAGGGATGGACCGGGCAGGGAAGCTGCTCGGTGGCCTCGTTAAGAGGGCTTCAGATCCTTTGCGTAGATGGATAGGAAGCTACCCGCTAGGGATGGACCGGGCAGGAAGCTGCTCGGTGGCCTCATAATGAGGGCTTTAGATCCTTACCGTAGATAGGTAGGAAACTACCCGCTAGGGATGGACCGGGCAGGAAGCTGCTCGATGGCCTCGCAATAAGGGCTTTAGGTCCTTAGCGTTGTTGGGTAAGAAACTACCCGCTAGGGACGGACTGGGCAGGAAGCTGCTCGGTGGCCTCGAAATGAGGGCTTCAGATCCTTAGCGTAGATGGGTAGGAAGCTACCCGCCAAGGATGGACCGGGCAGGGAAGCTGCTCGATGGCCTTATTAAGAGGGCTTCAGATCCTTAGCGTAGATGGGTAGGAAACTACCCGCTAGGGATGGACCGGGCAGGAAGCTGCTCGGTGGCCTCGCAATGAGGGTTTCAGATCCTTAGCGTAGATGGGTAGGAAGCTACCAGCTAGGGATGGACCGGGCAGGGAAGCTGCTCGGTAGCCTCGTTAAGAGGGATTCAGATCTTTAGCGTAGATAGGCAGGAAACTAGCCGCTAGGGATGGACCGGGAAGTGAAGCTGCTCAGTGTCCTCGTTAAGAGGGCTTCAGATCCTTAGCGTAGATGGGTAGAAAGCTATCCGCTAGGGATGGACCGGGCAGGAAGCTGCTCGATGGCCTCGCAATGAGGGCTTTAGATCCTTAGAGTAGATGGGTAGGAACTACCCGCTAGGGATTGGTCAGCATGAAATTGCCCGGCGGCCTCTTGGCGAGGAATTTGGATCCACATCGTTGTTGGGCAGGAAGCTACCCGCTATGGATACGCCGAGCAGAAAGCTACCCGGCGGCCTCGTGAGGAGGGCTTTCGAGTCTCCCCTAGGCCCTTGCGGGGTGTCGTTCAAACTTCCGCGGGCCGCGTTGGCGGGAGTGAAGGCATCGTTCGACCTTCCATGGGCCGCATGGCCACCCTTGAAGACAGGCATAGCCGACACGTAGCCGTTCCATATCAGGAAATTGAGATGTCCCGCGATTCGCATCACTGCGCGAGTAAACTTTCGGCCGTTAGAAGATTTTGTTGAGGCTATAAATAGCGAAGGTATGTTGGGTTCTTTCTAGCCTTGTGTTTCTTAAGATGGTCGGGCGTCCGTGTGTGCTCATCAGGGAGATCATTTCACGTGATGATGTGTATTTGTATAGCCTCGATCGCTCCGAACAGATATACGAGGCAGTGATAGACCGTGTGGACGGCCACTTTGGACGCCTTCTTCCCCGGCGATCTCCTCTCCTCCAACTGCTCATTTACGCGATCTGGAGGATGTCCTTGGGGCTGCACATTGCTCTGTCTCCGTGGCTGAGGGACGAGACGGTCGAAAAGTTGCACTCGCTCTACGACCTCGGCCTGATCTCGCAGAGCAGGCAGGAGCGGTCGGTGGGTCTTCTTCTGGAGTGTTTCCAGAAAAGGCAGATCGTTGCTTCTTGCCTGTCGGATCAGGCCCCCCAGCGCTTCCGTAGCATCTAGGGTCCACGGGCACCGTCAGAGGGAGCGGGCAGAAGAAGCTCAGGCTCGGCTGCAGGAGATCTGCTCCGAGTACCATCAACGATGCTTTCTTGATCCTCGCCCCCTCTATTGTAATTATTGTAAGGCTGAGGAACCTATAATACCCTTTAATCAATAAAGTTTGTTTTTGGCGGTAGGGTGTTGTCTCCTTTTTGGAGGTGTATTGTCTCTTTTTTCTCTTCTCGTACAATTTTAAAACTTTAACTAAATGCCCACAGGAACAACTTTATTTATTTCAGAAAGAGGATACAGATACATTTTTTCATTTGTACAACTTGAGCTTTTCAGCGTTGTAAGGCCAGGGAAAATTATAGCCCCGGGCGTCCTGCAGGCGCTATGCCCCGCCGGACAACGCCTCGTTCAGGAGGAAAGGTCCGTCCCACTTCGGGGAGATCTTATGCAACCTGCTCGAGTCTGCGAACTCGTTTCTTCGTAAGACCAGATCTCCTACCTTGAAGGCCCGATGTTTAACCCGGACGTTGTAGCAGCAAGCAGTTTGCTGTTGATAGCGGTCGCTCTGATTTATGCTTAGTCCCGCTTCTCCAATAAGACGTCCAAGTTGTTTCGGAGCTCCGAGGTGTTGGCTTCGTCGTCGAAATGTTCGACCCTGTAACTGGGCAGTCCGATCTCCGCCATGACTATTGCCTCGGTACCGTAGTAGAGTCTGAACGGGGTTTCTCCCGTAGGTGTTTTCTTCGACGTTCGCAATGCCCATAGGACCCGAGGCAGTTCCTCGACCCAGCCGCCTTGTCTTCCTTCTAAACCGGCTCGGAGACCGTGGATGACGCCTCGGTTCGCTACCTCTGCCTGCCCGTTGCATTGAGGATGGGCAACCGCGACAAACTTCATCAATATGTGGTACTCGCTGCAAAATTCTCTGACTTTGTCATTTTCGAAGTTGGTCCCGTGGTCGGTGATCATGCATCTAGGGATACAAATCGAGTGATTATGTTGTTTTGCAGAAACTTTATCGTAGAGGTGGCGTCTGGTTTCCTCATGGGTACGGCCTTTATCCACTTTGTGAAATAGTCCACAACGACGAGGATGTACTTGTGCCCGTGCCGGTAGGGGGTTGGCCCACCATATCCACCCCCCATTATGCAAACGGCCAATAGGAACTGGGTGGAGTTAGCTCGGTGATGGGAAGATGAGGAATGCTTCCAAAGAGTTGACAGTTCTTGCATCTTCTAACCAGCCTCTCGGTGTAGCGTAGGCCAATAGTACCCCTGCAGTAGTGCCTTTTAGACCAAGCTTCGGGCCCCTTGATGTGCTCCGCCGACCCCTTCATGTATTTCTCGCAGAACGTAGTCAACCTCGTAGGGGTTGATGCACCAGAGCAGGGGTTGAGTTTATGATTTATTGTATAGGTTTTCGTTGCTCCAGACGAAATGTTGTGCCTTGGCCCGTAGCTGACGAGCTTCTCCTCGATCTTCAGAAAGTGCACCGTCCCTTAGGAACTCTACGAGGGGCTTTCTCCAATCCCGGCCTTCTTCCTGAGTTGTGTTGATTTGGAGGGTTACCTCCCCGTCTTCCACGCTAGGTCGTGGCAGGACTTCGAAGAGAATGTTCCTCTTATAGTTGGCCGAATAGGAAGAAGCGAGCTTGCTTAAAGCGTCGGCTCGGGTGTTTAAGTTCCTGAGGATTTGCTCTACCTGGACTTCGTCGAAATTTTTGCGGAGTCTTTTTACCTTGGCTAGATATTTGATCATGAGTGGTTCCCGGGCCTCGAATCGCCCGATTACTTAGACGACAACCAATGCGGAGTCGTTGCAAATTCGGATCGTCTTTAGCCCTACCCCGGAGGTGATTCGCAATACGGCTAACAAAGCCTCGTATTCCGCGGCATTGTTCGAAGCTTTAAACCCTAGCTTCAAAGAGTATTCCATCTCCACCTCGTCCGGGCCTCGGATGATCAGGCCAGCCCTGCTCCTTTCCTCGGTAGAGGATCCGTCCATGTACAGCACCCAATCGGGGACGGAGTCAGGTACTTTCTCGGCCGGAGGACGTGGTTCAGGGCCCCGAGCCGCCGCTTCTTCTTTAGTGGGAATAGTGAATTCGACCATAAAGTCTGCTAGGACCTGCGCTTTGATGGCCTACCTGGGACGGTACTTGATGTCGAATTGGGATAATTCTTACCTCCATTTCTCTAGTCATCCTGATGATTCAGGGGAAGCGAGAATAGTCCCCATAGGTCGCTCGGTGAGGACGAGCACGGTGTGCGCCTGGAATTAGTGTCGTAGTTTTCTTGAGGAGATAACCAGTGCCAAGACTATCTTTTCTATAGCTGGGTATCTTGTTTCCGCGTCCTTGAAAACGTAGCTTACGTAGTAAACCGGCTTCTGTACACCGCCAAATTCCCTGACGAGCACTAAGCTTACAGCCTGATCGGAGACCGTGAAGTACAATAATAGCTCGTCGCCTTCGACTGGTCGAGTGAGCAATGGGGGAGTTGATAGGTGTGCCTTGAGATTTTCGAAAGCGCTCTGACACTCCTCCGACCATTCGAACTTAGGAATTTTTCTCAAGGCTTTGAAGAACGGGAGGTACTTCTTCCCGGATCTTGACATAAAGCGACTCAAAGCAGCCACTCTCCCTGTGAGCCATATGATCTCAACATTGCTCTTCGGTGTGGCCATGTTGAGAATGGCGCCGATCTTTTCTGGGCTCGCTTCGATTCCTCGATGGATGACCATGAACCCGAGAAATTTCCTGCTAGTGACTCCGAACGCACACTTAGCTGGGTTCAGCTTCATTTTGTATTTGCGCAGGACGTCGAATGTCCCCCCGAGATCTTTGGCATGCTCGTCTGATGAGGTTGATTTTATGAGCATATTGTCGACGTAGACTTCCATGTTCCTCTCGATCTGCGGTTTGAACAATTTGTTGACGAGGCGCTGATACGTGGCCCCGACATTCTTATGTCCGAAGGGCATCACTTTGTAGCAGTATAGCCCCCGGTCAGTGGTGAAGGCGGTCAGTTTTCCGTCGGCCGGGTTAATCCTGATCTGATTGTAACCCGAGAAGGCGTCCATGAAGCTCAATAGTTCGTGGCCTGCTGAGCTGTCTAGTCTATCCGAGAGAGGGGATAGTTATCTTTGGGGCAGGCCTTGTTTAAGTCCGCGAAATCGACGCACATGCGCCATTTCCCGTTCGACTTCTTAACCATGACTACATTTGCCAGCCAATCAGAGTAGTCCAGATTCTTGATAAAGTTAGCGGCGAGCAGTCGATCCACTTCGTCTTCTATCGCTTTTTGCTTAGCTGGCGCAAAGCTTCTTTTCTTTTGTCGGACGGGCTTTGCTTTCGGATCGATCCCGATCTTGTGGGAGATCACTCTAGGGTCAATTCTGGGCATGTTTGCCGGCGTCCAAGCAAAAACGTCCGAATTATCTCAGAGAAAGCAGATCAGTTCTTCGCGGCGATCCCCAGTCAGGATAGAGACGATCTGGACTGTTCGTTCATTGACCCCTTCTTCGAGTGGTACTTCCGTTAATGCTTCTACTGGGGAAACTCTGACTTCCACTTGGTCGTCGCGTGTATCTAAAGACCCCTAGAAGTCAGGTATGTCCTCAAAATCGTCGCTTTGATCTCCGGTAGTGGACGTCGAGGTGAAGCAAATCCTAACGGTTTGCTGGTCTCCGTGGGCCCGGCCTATTGCCCCTTGATCTAAAGGAAACTTGATCGCAAGGTGATAAGTTGAGATCTGGACTTGGAGAGCGTTTAAGGTCGGACGTCCTAGGAAAATGTTGTAGGACGAAGGGACTTTGGCGACGAGGAAATCCACAGGTACGGTCCCGTGTATGTCCCGCTTCCCCAATTTTGAGTAGGAGGGTAACCAATCCCTCGGCAGGGACGAAGTGATTGGTGAACTCCGAGAGTACATGGGAGGTAGGTCGAAGGTCGGATGGTCCTAGCCCCATATGCTGGAAGCAGTCGTGGAACAGGATATCCGCCGAGCTCCCTGAGTCGACCAAAATCCTTTGGACCTCATAACGATGGACTCTAGCCGTTATTATGAGTGGGTTGTTGTGAGGCAAGGATATACCATGGAGGTCTTCATCGGTGAAGATGATGGGCCCGTCTTTCCTGCCCTTCTTCTGGGGTGGAATGCTTATAATCTCGACCGGGAGGAAGCGGTGATTTCTGCCAGCTTCCCGAGCAGGATCCGAGGTAACGACCATGATTTGTCCGATCGTTAACCCCCCGAGAGGGGGTTTGTTCTCTTGCTCTCGCTCTGCCTGCCGCTTGTCCCGCAAGTACTTCACTAGGTAGTCGGAACTGATCAACTCCTCGATGTAGTCACGGAGTTGTTTGCAGTTTTCAGTCGGGTGGCCCTGCGACCTGTGGAAGGCGCAGTACAGGCCTCGGAGACGCTTGCCCGCCCTTTGGGTCACCGGCGGGAGTTTGAAGAACCTCTCATCCTTTGCCTCCTCCAGCAGCTCGGTCTGGGAGATGTTTAGGGGAGTGTACTCCTGAAACCTCAAGGATTAAGGCTTCGAACGGTCTACCTTCTTCTTCTCCTCTCTGTCTCGTTTCTTTTGGTCGGTTTGGTCGCCTCTGGGCAGATTTGAGTTCACCTCGGACTCGAGTTGGATCTTCCGCTCAGTCCAGGCTTTTACCTCGGCCATGGTCTTAGGTTGCGCTAATGCAAAAGAGCGGAGCCACTCTTTGTGCCTAAGACCCGACTTCAGCGTGATGATGACCGTTTCATTGCGGTGCTCGGGGACCTCGAAGAGCGCGTTGTAGAAGCGGGTGACATATCTTTTGAAGGATTCTTTATCTCTGCTCTTGATGGTGAACAAATAGTCGACCATCCTCTTCTGCCGTCGATTCCCGATGAAGTGACCGAGGAATTGGGAGGCCGGCTCGTCGAAGGTCGAGATGGAGCATGGCGTAAGTTCTCGGAACCAGTCCTGTCCAGCCCGGATGAGGGTGGTGGGGAAGGCTCGGCATTAGGCCGCGTCGGAGTTATCCTGCAAGCTCATGCCCGCCATAAATGAGTCTAGATGGTCCTTCGGGTCGGATTTCCCATCGAAGAGGGCCACCTTGGGCGGTTTGTTCCTGGACGAGACGTGCTTGGCCAGCAGTTCTTCCGTAAAGGGTTTTGTCAGCGAATCGGCGGAGTATCGGGCCCCTTCGCCAGACGCTTAGCCATCCCGGCGTATGCCCTCAATTTTCTTCTCAAGGGCCTCGAGTCGGTGGTAGTAACCCAAGGATTCTGCACAGTCGGAATGGTGGCTATCCCCGCTCCGGGTCTACGCCAGGGTGCGGCTTCGATTCCGCTCTATCAGGCGTCTCCGATCCTCGGGCGAGGACCTTCTCGAGTGGTCCCTACACTCGTCGTTCGCACGATCCCAGTGAGAGTGGGGGCGTCCGTCATGCCTGGAAGCAGGCGAGTTGACCGACACCTCCTCCGGAGGAGAGAACGCGCGACGAGCATTGGGGCGACAACCCAGTCTTCCCTGTGACCATGGCGTGGAGCTGTCCGGCGCCCAACGGGTCATGGAATCAATTGCCGCCTGTGGGTTAAGGTGGCCGGAGTCGGCCCGCCGGCGGTCAGTGACGCTGTGACGAGGGTGAGGTAGATCGGGGACTTGAGTGTACCCGTCCGTCCTTCGGCGTACGTCGTTATCCCGGGGAGGCAGAGTCGTGCTCTAATGGTTAGGGCCTACCACTTGAACGCAGTCAAGGGCATCTACCAGCGTCGTGAGCCGGTCTATCCGGACGGACAAGGCGTGAATGGCATTAGGAGGGGGTGAGCCGCTCCCACCTCTATTGTGGCGGCTCGTTTTTGGATCGTTGCGGTCGTCGCTCACTATTGGATCAAAGGCGAAAGATAAACTTTTTTGGTGGAACAAAATAAGTTTTTCGTTCTCACAGACGGCGCCAACTGATGGAGCTTTGGATCTTCTTCAGATGCTGTCCTTCGTTGATCCTGCGATGGCTGTCTTGGACGGCTGAGATTTGGTTTTGGAGTTGTTGAGTGTGGATCTCAATAGGCTGGTGTTGGACGCCGAGCTACCTGCAAAGAAGTCCCGGGGTGGGTGAACACCGTAGGACCCTCCGACGATCAAGTTAGAGCTGAGGAATATGAGCAAAATAGCGACATATTGAGATCATTCGAGTTACCTGAGTCATTTGAGAGAGGGGTTTATATAGGGGTCGGGTAGAGCGAGCGGGCGCGAGATCACCGCCGTCAGTTACGCCCCAGAGTTATCCTTGCCTTGAATGGCAGGATGCGCCCATTAATGGAAGGATGCACTAGCGTGGAACGCGGATCATGTGAAGGCGGATATCTCATCCTGGAGATATACGCGGAGCCGTTGCGGGGCACATGAGATCTGCGTTCCCGGTAGATCGAGGGAGGTCGAGGAAGCTCGGAATGTCGGAGGCTTGGAGACAAGCCTGGAGGCCGAGGAAGCTTGGCACGTCGGAGGCTCGGAGACGAGCCTGGAGGCCGAGGAAGCTCGGCACGTCGGATGCTCGGAGACAAGCAAAGAGACTGAGATAGCTCGGAGACGAGCTATTGGTAGATTCCCAGGTGAAGGTGGAATGTATTCAGAGAGGTCTCCTGAAAGGTCGGACACGTTCCTCGAGACGAAGTCCCAAGGAATTCTTATAATGCAACTCATTTATTCCACCTCCGTAGCTTTCGAGACACGCCATCCGCCACGTGTCGTAATCCGAAAATACACTACTTGTGAGCATCATCACATGTTTTAATCAATGGAGCATGTTTTGTTCTTTGGAGTTTTTTCTTTTTTCTTTTTTTCTTTTTGTTTATTCTAAGCCATATACATTGTGGGGTGGGGCATAACGAACCTTTGGTTTTAATGTTCTTTAATCATGCTCCTGCACCAGTGGTAAAGACTCCCTAGATAGACGAGAGGTCCTGAGTTCAAATCCCTCACTTGCAGTTAGGGATGCAACTGGACAGGGTTGACAGGTTTTTGACAATTTTTTTTACCCGACCCAAAAATTAAAATCTAAACCGACGTGCTTATAATGCGCTAAACCCGAACATGCAACTTCAGGTTTCGAACGGGTTTCGGATTTATACAGATGGGTTGGTTTTTGCAGGCTTTACCCATTATAATTTATCAAAAAAAAATTAAAAGTATAATATTTGAATATGTTCTACTATATATATAAATTAAAATATAATATTTGAATATGTTATAATATATATATATATATATAAATATATATATATATATATATTCAGAAAATTTATACTTAGACTATGCAAATTATATGTGATATATTTATAAACTACACTTAAAAATCATACTAACCACATATCTGCAATAAATCACAGTAGATAGTTTATAATATTTAAAATTAGATGTTTATGTAATGTATTGAGTTGGATCGGAGATAGGAAGCAGGTTCGGGTCGGGTCGAGTTTATGGTTCGGACGGACGGGTTTAACACTGCACCCATATCCGAAATTATTCTATCTAATCTTTAACCCGTCCAATCGGATTCGGGCAGGTATTGGATGTTCCAAAAAACCGGAAAAACCGGATTGGGTCGGGTCGGGTCGAGGTCAAACCCAACCCAACTTTCCCCCCTAAGGCCATGACTTGCAGTGGCAAAAGGTAAAAAGAGTGTTTTTTAATCATGCACTACTACAATAATGGGTTGCCCCTACGGATTTATCCGTAGGGGCAAACCACTGCCCCTACGAATATATCCGTAAGGACATAAAATTCCCCCGGAGATGCAAAGGCCACAAATGCAAGTTTTCATTCTAAACATGCCCCTACGGAGTAATAATTGCCCCTACGTCTTTCCCTGTAGGGACATTTATCCCTATGGAGTATTCCGTAAAGACATAATCTTTATTTAAATTATTGGTTTATAAAATAAAATACTTGTTCCTAAGGATTTATCCGTAGGGCCTGATACTCACCCCTTCGAATTAATCCGTAGGTCCAGATAAATGCCCCTACGGATAAATTCGTAGGGGCAATTTTTACCCCTGTTACTGAGTCCATAGGGATAAAATATCATGTATGCAATACTCGTAAAAATGAAAAGTCACTGAAAACAAATATTTGGTAAATGTTATATGAACAGAGTAGAACACGTGGCATTCATCCAAGACCCCACACCCCCAGACCAACCGGCGAGAATCGCCTCTGGGCCGGCGCCACCGATTTGGACCGTCGGGAATGCCCCAATTTTTTAACCCTAACCCCTTGGCCTACCCCCACTACCCCTAGCCTGTTTGTTTTCCCTGCAATTATCCAGAAAATTAAAATCAAGCTTTAAACCAATGTTTAAATGCATTTTAATTCTCTTTTTAATTCTCAAAACCCTAATTCTATCCTATAAATACAAACCCTACACTCTAGCCCTCTCCATTCTGAAATCCATTATCCAAATTCCTCAAATTTTTCCAAGTCAAAGAAGTGTACAAGTGGAGTTAGCCCAAGGTCAAATTCCGGCGACGATTCAAGAAGATTCCGACGACTCTACTAACCTCTCAAATCCTTCCTATACCCGCCCGCCCTCATTCCAACTCGTAAATTCTCTCTTTTTTTCTCTCTTCCTAACTTAAAAAGTTCTCTTTTCAAAACTCGTCGGAATTGGAGTTATTCCGACATCCGATTCTACATTTGTTAAAAACACCATTTTTTATAATAACCAATCGACCAAATCATTATATCTTGTTTAATAATCTTAAAACAAACTTTGAGAACAAGTTTCATATTAAAATACCATGCTATGTAACTTGTATTGCACTTTTACGTTTAAATACCACAAACTTTACATACGACATCTTTTATCATATTTGCTTGTACTGCCTTTAGGAAAATCTCACGAGATAATGACCTACCTCTCACAACACGCATCTTGACATAGCACCATTTCCTTTTAACGATATTTTAGGACCAATACTACTGTTACATTAAAATACCATAAACTATTAAAAACCGTATTCTTTAAATTGTATTATTTACATTCCTTGCAATTAAGGCTCTACAACCCATTTTGGGGAACCCGATCGGGATGGTGCGGGTTATCGACCATTTTCGGGACTAGTAGAGCGAGATGCAGACCTCCTCAGTGTAAATCCCCGTTTCCATTTTAATAAAAGTTTCATATTTTCTGAATTCCAGTGGTTTCCTTTCTTTTTCCCTTCGTATTTGAATTGGTTGTTTAAGCTTAATATTTATTTAAACCTTATTTTTTCCAACTCTTTTGAAATCATAGTCCAAACCCTAAAAGCCTAAACCCAAGATTTAAATCAAAGCCAAAGTAAACTAAAACCAAAATGTTGCTAATAAAATCCTAACCCAAATATTTAAACCTTCAGCCCAAAGTTTTTAAGAAAATTAATTATAAAAAGCCCGGCCCTAAATCTTTTTTTAAAACACCAGCCCAATTGAAATTCCCCATTTAAAATTTAAAACTTAAATTTAATTTCCCCCGGCCCGTTTCTCCCCCTCCAGCCCACAAAACATTTTTTTAAAAAGGAATTTGTCTACTCAGCCCAAGTCCAGCCCCTTCCCCTCACCGTGCCCGTTTCCTCAAAACCCGACCCGGTCCGCCCCTGTGCATCTTCCCCAATGGTAACCTCCGCCATTCCCGCGCGCGATCCCATTTCTCCGCCGCGCCTCATGCCCACGCCCACGCCCCCGCTCCTGCAACGTAACACCTACGAATTCAACCCTCGTTCTCTTCTTCACACCCACACCTCTCTCTTCTCTATATTTTCAAATTTTTCCTCATCACTCTCCGCTCACGAAAACTCACCGAGCCCATTTATCCCTCACCCCACTGCCGGCGATCACCCATCTCTTCGACAACCCCTCGGCAACCCTCGCTCACTCCTCCTCCACCAACCTTCTCCCTCTACAACTCCACCCTTCATCAACCCGAGCCCCCTGCCGAGCACCCCTGCACACCAACCCTGCACCGAGCTCGGCCACCTTGCACCCTCAACGCCGGCGAACTCCCCACCACATCGCCGACCACCCTACGACCTCCTCGCCATCAGCATCAACACCTACACACATCCACTAAACCTACACAACCAAGCTCACTATCCCTCTCTCTTTCAAGTCCCAACCACCAAACTTACGAGCTCACTGTTGCTATCCGCCAGAGCACCGTCGTCGACCCCAACAAGTCCCAGGCCAACCACAGAGCACCGCCTCCGCTTCCAGCAAGCACTTGACGGCTCCGGGTGTCACGCCCCGCTTCCCAGTGTACGGCGAAGTGGACGCGACGAGGTCCGCTACGTATGTACTCAGAAGTACATACGCTAAGCGTAGCTAAGCAATATAAAATAAATACACAAGAGACAAGAGTATAAAAAGAACATCAACTTTTATTAATAACATTCTTTGTACAATGCATGAAAAAGGAAAAACATCTGAAATAAAAAAATGCCTAAACAGTGGCATAACAGAAAAAGGAAAGTACTGGAAAGAAAAGTGTACAATGAAATTATACTGCTGGGTCTTCGGCAAATTGCTCCAAGTCTTCTTGGGTTGGTTCAACTTCTGCCGGGTCCAGGTCACCTGACGACATTCAAAGAAGAGAGAAACAGAATGTCGTCAGCGAACAGATCGCTCGGTAAGTCCCAAAGGAAAGAAGAATGAGAATGGCAGAGTAGCAGTATTTTCTAAAGTATTATGTTGTTGAATATTATGGAATATTGTTTAACGCCGTTGTTTGTAGCTTGGTACAGAAGGATGCCAGTGTATACGAGGGGGATCTCTATATGCTAGAGATCAGGGCAAATGGAGAGTACAAGGAACCGTTATGCCACGGTACAACAGCAACAGTATTCATGTTAGGTGTCTTAATCTGACCACCTCGTGCCACCTTTAACACCTTCCGTACCAATCTACCCCTTAAACCCCGCGATGTCTTGTTTGTATTGTTATTTTGTAAAATTGTATTGATTGTAAGATTGATTAACTGACTGACCGAAACCATGATATCAGGAAACGGTTATAACCGTAGAGTCATGTAAATGGAATACTGGGAAACATGTAAAAGGAATATCCATGGTTCGGTTCAGTCAAGTAGATTGTTAACTGGATTCTGGAATTCATGTATTCATCTTGAGTTGAAATATAAAGAATATAGATTGACTTGAATCATTTTCAAGTCAGAAATAGTCAGACTCTAACCCGAGTCCGACTAAAAGAAAGTGAGTTGAAGTTCAATAATTGTTAAGGGCCTTATTGTAATTTATAAAACTTGAGGGGGTTTATTGTAAAAATACTATTGTATATTTTTCAAAATACAACTTAAGTATTTAATTATCGTCTTTATGTACATACAATAATTTAATGATCAAGATAAATATGTATACATGTTCGAATAACATGAAATGAGTCAAGTATATTATTCGAGTAACTACCATAAACAATGCTGTAAAGAAATATTATGTACGACTAATTAATCAAGTTGAACGAATGCGGAATATAAACAGAGATATGTCTCTAAATGTTTTGCATGCGTAAGTTCCAGTTTCACCTAAATACGACTACCGGTTTGAGAGATATATATGTTTTCGTATCGTCGCGCAAAACAGATCAGAATCTATTCGGCACCGTCACATATTTTTAAAACGCAGTTTGAGTTAATTTGTATCAGGTTTCAGCTTACGAAAATTATTAGAAAATTGTAGGTATTTTGAATTACTTATCCAAAACACCAAGATTCATAGGATTTGGATTTCTGAAGCTCTAGTTATGATCATTTTAATATCAGCGTTTAAAACAGAAATTCAGATTTCTGGACAGCAACTATATATTCTATTGCAAAGCCTATATCAGGTTGTTTCATGCATTCCTAAGTAATATAATATACAGAAAATTATAGTTCTATCAATGGTGCATCTACACATCTAAATTTTGTCACAAACGGACATCGGGTGTTCGAGTTATGTCCAATTTAAAAACAGTTCGCGAATCGGAACAGATTCTGTCCAGATCCGTCACTTAATATTGTAATGCAGTTTTCTTTATCTTAGATAGGTTTTCGGTAAAACTATAAAACTAAGAAAATCTAGATCATTCGATATAGATATCAAAAAAACCTGATTTTGCTCAATTTGGATACCGGTATACCAAGTTATGTGTCCTAGAAATTAACCGATAGCTGCAGTTTTCTGTTTTACGATCAGTGAATAAATACGATGTAATTCCTAAACCGTTATGCGGATCGATCTAAAATTTTTACAGAGTGTATAAAATAATATATTCTATTATATGTAAATCTCATGAAATTTTCAGAATTAAAAATTAATTTATAAAATTTATTTTAAAGCTAAAGGTATTGATATGTCATATGTGAGAAATGAGAAAACTATGGTATTTATTCGTAACTTCATTTTTTTTTTTACAAACTTTAATTAAAGTGATTTAAAATAAAACAACAAACATACAATCCTAATTGGTCACTATGAAATCTTAACATGTGAATTGAGAGTAATGAAAAAGACTTTACAAACTATATATGTGTGTATGTTTGTGTGTTCATTATTTATATATATATCCATTTAATTAATTATTTATGAACTATGATATGTCAAGTGAAGTTTTTCATGGCAATATAAAACAAGAGAAATATAAAGAGAAAAAGAAAGAGATGGAGGAAGGAAAAAGTGAAGGGACTTACATGCACAAGCCGGTATTGTCACCGGGCTTGTCTATCCGCCGATAGCCTCGCGTTAGTAGCGAGACCTTCTTGAAGAGTTCTTCATGTTCTTCTTCTTGGACTTTAGGTGAAGAGGGAGAAATGAGAGATAGAAAAATATGAGGAAGGAAAAGATGGAGGACAATTAAGATGGTGTAATGGTGAATTATGTATAATAATATATGCATTTAACATAAGAATTAAAAGAGAAATGAAAGGTCACCATTCATTTTGGAAATGAAAGGTCTCATTTGTAGGTTATGAGAAGAATAAAAAAAATGATAAAAAATAATTGCAAGAATGGGGATTTGAACATGCGACTTATGGAATAACAATGCAAGAACTTAACCAATGAGCTATAAGGTTGTTCATGCATATATTTAATTAGAATTAAATATATGATGTTGCTTAAAAAGAAAATGGGCTTTTTAGATGGGCTATGGAGAATAAGAATAATGGATTTGGGTTAAATATTTATGAAAGGAAAAAATAAGAATGAGAAGTTAAAAACTTAAATATAAGAAAAAGAAATTGTACCTAGAAAAAAAATACATAATAGATTGAGGAATAAAATAATAATAAATTTAATAGAAAGAGGAAAATACCAAGTACAAATAAATACGGTATATTTTTGAAGAGGGATAATACAAATGTATAAAGATTTTGGGGTCATTACATTCTACCCTCCTTAAAAATAATTTCGTCCTCGAAATTTGTAAAAGGAAAGTGTAACAGTTTCAAAACAATTTGGTGATTGTGAGTGAAAGAATAGGGTTAGGATAGATTCAACGGATGATAAGATTCAAGGAATATGAAATGGTAAGATTCAAGGAACATGATTGTAAAGAATGTTTTAGTTGCTGTTTCTTGTGTTATATTGCTTAGGTTGTTCACGCAGACCAGAACTGCATGACAGGGATTCATACAGCTCAGACCTGCATGGGCCGCCAACAAAACCTGTCACGCCCCGCTTCCCAGTGTACGGCGAAGTGGACGCGACGAGGTCCGCTACGTATGTACTCAGAAGTACATACGCTAAGCGTAGCTAAGCAATATAAAATAAATACACAAGAGACAAGAGTATAAAAAGAACAGCAACTTTTATTAATAACATTCTTTGTACAATGCATGAAAAAGGAAAAACATCTGAAATAAAAAAATGCCTAAACAGTGGCATAACAGAAAAAGGAAAGTACTGGAAAGAAAAGTGTACAATGAAATTATACTGCTGGGTCTTCGGCAAATTGCTCCAAGTCTTCTTGGGTTGGTTCAACTTCTGCCGGGTCCAGGTCACCTGACGACATTCAAAGAAGAGAGAAACAGAATGTCGTCAGCGAACAGATCGCTCGGTAAGTCCCAAAGGAAAGAAGAATGAGAATGGCAGAGTAGCAGTATTTTCTAAAGTATTATGTTGTTGAATATTATGGAATATTGTTTAACGCCATTGTTTGTAGCTTGGTACAGAAGGATACCAGTGTATACGAGGGGGATCTCTATATGCTAGAGATCAGGGCAAATGGAGAGTACAAGGAACCGTTATGCCACGGTACAACAGCAACAGTATTCATGTTAGGTGTCTTAATCTGACCACCTCGTGCCACCTTTAACACCTTCCGTACCAATCTACCCCTTAAACCCCGCGATGTCTTGTTTGTATTGTTATTTTGTAAAATTGTATTGATTGTAAGATTGATTAACTGACTGACCGAAACCATGATATCAGGAAACGGTTATAACCGTAGAGTCATGTAAATGGAATACTGGGAAACATGTAAAAGGAATATCCATGGTTCGGTTCAGTCAAGTAGATTGTTAACTGGATTCTGGAATTCATGTATTCATCTTGAGTTGAAATATAAAGAATATAGATTGACTTGAATCATTTTCAAGTCAGAAATAGTCAGACTCTAACCCGAGTCCGACTAAAAGAAAGTGAGTTGAAGTTCAATAATTGTTAAGGGCCTTATTGTAATTTATAAAACTTGAGGGGGTTTATTGTAAAAATACTATTGTATATTTTTCAAAATACAACTTAAGTATTTAATTATCGTCTTTATGTACATACAATAATTTAATGATCAAGATAAATATGTATACATGTTCGAATAACATGAAATGAGTCAAGTATATTATTCGAGTAACTACCATAAACAATGCTGTAAAGAAATATTATGTACGACTAATTAATCAAGTTGAACGAATGCGGAATATAAACAGAGATATGTCTCTAAATGTTTTGCATGCGTAAGTTCCAGTTTCACCTAAATACGACTACCGGTTTGAGAGATATATATGTTTTCGTATCGTCGCGCAAAACAGATCAGAATCTATTCGGCACCGTCACATATTTTTAAAACGCAGTTTGAGTTAATTTGTATCAGGTTTCAGCTTACGAAAATTATTAGAAAATTGTAGGTATTTTGAATTACTTATCCAAAACACCAAGATTCATAGGATTTGGATTTCTGAAGCTCCAGTTATGATCATTTTAATATCAGCGTTTAAAACAGAAATTCAGATTTCTGGACAGCAACTATATATTCTATTGCAAAGCCTATATCAGGTTGTTTCATGCATTCCTAAGTAATATAATATACAGAAAATTATAGTTCTATCAATGGTGCATCTACACATCTAAATTTTGTCACAAACGGACATCGGGTGTTCGAGTTATGTCCAATTTAAAAACAGTTCGCGAATCGGAACAGATTCTGTCCAGATCCGTCACTTAATATTGTAATGCAGTTTTCTTTATCTTAGATAGGTTTTCGGTAAAACTATAAAACTAAGAAAATCTAGATCATTCGATATAGATATCAAAAAAACCTGATTTTGCTCAATTTGGATACCGGTATACCAAGTTATGTGTCCTAGAAATTGACCGATAGCTGCAGTTTTCTGTTTTACGATCAGTGAATAAATACGATGTAATTCCTAAACCGTTATGCGGATCGATCTAAAATTTTTACAGAGTGTATAAAATAATATATTCTATTATATGTAAATCTCATGAAATTTTCAGAATTAAAAATTAATTTATAAAATTTATTTTAAAGCTAAAGGTATTGATATGTCATATGTGAGAAATGAGAAAACTATGGTATTTATTCGTAACTTCATTTTTTTTTTACAAACTTTAATTAAAGTGATTTAAAATAAAACAACAAACATACAATCCTAATTGGTCACTATGAAATCTTAACATGTGAATTGAGAGTAATGAAAAAGACTTTACAAACTATATATGTGTGTATGTTTGTGTGTTCATTATTTATATATATATCCATTTAATTAATTATTTATGAACTATGATATGTCAAGTGAAGTTTTTCATGGCAATATAAAACAAGAGAAATATAAAGAGAAAAAGAAAGAGATGAAGGAAGGAAAAAGTGAAGGGACTTACATGCACAAGCCGGTATTATCACCGGGCTTGTCTATCCGCCGATAGCCTCGCGTTAGTAGCGAGACCTTCTTGAAGAGTTCTTCATGTTCTTCTTCTTGGACTTTAGGTGAAGAGGGAGAAATGAGAGATAGAAAAATATGAGGAAGGAAAAGATGGAGGACAATTAAGATGGTGTAATGGTGAATTATGTATAATAATATATGCATTTAACATAAGAATTAAAAGAGAAATGAAAGGTCACCATTCATTTTGGAAATGAAAGGTCTCATTTGTAGGTTATGAGAAGAATAAAAAAATGATAAAAAATAATTGCAAGAATGGGGATTTGAACATGCGACTTATGGAATAACAATGCAAGAACTTAACTAATGAGCTATAAGGTTGTTCATGCATATATTTAATTAGAATTAAATATATGATGTTGCTTAAAAAGAAAATGGGCTTTTTAGATGGGCTATGGAGAATAAGAATAATGGATTTGGGTTAAATATTTATGAAAGGAAAAAATAAGAATGAGAAGTTAAAAACTTAAATATAAGAAAAAGAAATTGTACCTAGAAAAAAAATACATAATAGATTGAGGAATAAAATAATAATAAATTTAATAGAAAGAGGAAAATACCAAGTACAAATAAATACGGTATATTTTTGAAGAGGGATAATACAAATGTATAAAGATTTTGGGGTCATTACACCGGGCAACTCCGACGCAAATTCCGCATCTCGAGCCAAGCTCGCGCGAATCCGTTTCATGGCGTACATCACGCGTTCGTGACGCCGCTGCTGCCGTACGACCCCGAGACGTTTCCAGGCAAGTGTTTACTTGCTACATGCTAATACAGTTGTGGTACAAACCTAAATCATATAGTTTACAAATTTACTGATTTCCGATATATTATGTGACCTATGTGTTCAATGCTAGACCCCGATGGAAATAATTGTTTAATTTGACGGAAATAAATGTTTGTTGTTGGACCTCATAATGATAAGTATCGTGTATGAATCTCACTGGAAAATACGATTGTTAGAGACTAAAATTGATACCCCCAATTACGCCGATAAAACTAGAATCTTTCTCGTATCTGAAAACGATTAAAATCACCGTAAATTATATACATATTGGAATGATGAGTTCGAGGACTTAAATCGAAGCCGACTCGACGAACTTTAACCCTATATAAACTTCTAATGATTTATGTTCTGTAACTGCGATGATATTTAGATCGGAGTGCGACTCTGGACTGCAGTCCAGAGCGACTCTGGACTCTGATTATTGTGTACTGTCCCAAAATGTGTGTCACTGTGTTTCCTGAACTCGTATGTTATGGAACTCTGCAGTAGATTAAAGATAATTCTGTTAGCTAAACAAAACAAGTGGTTCCATTCCATTTCAGTGCCGGTTGCTATTTTAAACTGTAAATAAAAGGGCAGGACGTATAACTGTCCAGAACAGATTCAAAAGTGATATACTGATGTTAAACTGTGCATAACTTTCAACGTACAAATGCGATTGAGGATCCGTCTATTGAGTTGAATACTCTATTGAAAACCCTAGATTTCATTCAACTGTAGCATCGCTAAAATCTGAACCCAACTGGGTGCAATTCGTGTCACGAAACGGATATTCAGTTCTGAAACTGAATTTCCAGCCGCGAGCACTTAAAATGAAACAGCTGTATCTTGAAAACCAGGATTCCGATTGAACTGAAACAAATTTTGATGAATTGCTGACTGAGTGTTCTATTTATCTTACTTGTATCATTTTGCTGAATTCTTAACATATTAATTTATGCAATTTATGTAAGTTAATGACATGCATGTTGATTCATAACATACTTAGCTTATTGGCAGGATACATACATATATCATACCCCATTTGCCATATGCTTAGTGTTAGTGCGTGTTAGGATCAGTGGACATTGCATTATCGTGCGTGATAGATGTTGGTTTAGGAGTGAAGAGTACACCAATGGAAAGTGAATATTCGTGACAGTGATTGGTACAGTGAACAATGATAAAACCGTGTCATTGGTATACTTGTACACGACTAAATCAAGAATCATAACTAGTGAAAACCTGGGGATAAAGGGGAAATCGAAGTGGAAAGAGAATCGTATTTAGCGGGACCGTGTTTTAGAGGATGATCATTCGAGCAGTGATATATATATTAGGTAGGATCTAGCGATCCGGCTGACAGGGTTATGTCCCGAGCATGTGGGCCGTTGTCTCGGGTATGTACGAGACTCCTGTTAAACATGCTCCTCCTTCCACTATGCGATTTCAAATATGACCTAGAGACCGATAGGGACACAGAACATATTCTGCATCATATAATGACATAGTGATTACTTGCATTGTTCTTACACTAGTATTACCTCATTTACCTGTTTCATCTTATTTATAATAATATTGTTATTATGTCGCTCTGACGACCTGAGTATGCATACTCAGATCCCGTGGAAGGACCAGCGCAGGAGACAGATCTACCTTTCGAGTTCACAGAGATATAGTCTGGTGTACTTCCTATCTTTACTGCTTTCCATAAAGTGATCGTGAAATTGAACTTGGTTAGTAATTGTTCTTATTATCTGTAATTTGTGAACAATGGAATTTTAATGTAATAAATTAGTGATGTGATTTCTTTACTACTGTGCTTTATTTACTGATTACCATGTAATGCTAGAAGCCGAAGTGTGACTACGGCGGGATGATTCCTTGACCGTAGGAGCATGGCTGGCCTAGTCATCCCTCGTTTTCCGTATTTTGGGAAGCGGGGCGTGACATGGTTTAGTTGGTATCAGAGCCTGTGTTTAGTATCAAGGGATAACATTAACTATACTGTATTACGTTATTCTTGTTTCACTACCCTTGATTTTCATCCTTGAATCTGATCCTATCCTTTTGAATCTTCCAGTGATATGACGTCCCCGAACGACCCCTCCTCGGACTCCAGCTCTCAGGACCGCAAGAAAGAATACTTAGTGCACTGACCACTCTCGCGGAAGCTCAGGAGAGGAAGACAGATTTACTCACTGAGGGACTCAGGGCGATTACCGCCGCAGGAGGACCCTCCGAACTCATTACCGCCCCCGAGGGCGCTACTCCATCAGCTTATCATGCTAGGGCTGGTACCGTATTAGACTTCCGACGGTTACACCCAGCTGCATTCACAGGGCTAGCTGAACCCCTTGAGGCTGAGCAATGGCTGGTGAACATGGAGAATTTATTGACAGCCGCCAGGGTTCCAGAGGAAGATAGGGTGGACGTGATAAAGATACAATTGGAAGACGAAGCCCGTACATGGTGGTCGGTGGAAGAAAGCAGACTTGACGAGCCGATTGAATGGAGCAAGTTTAAGGAGTGCTTCCTAGATCATTATTTTCCTTCTACAGCCAAGGCAGAAATGGAGGAAAGGTTTATTCTTTTGAAGCAGAATGGACGCCCAGTGGACGTATATGCGGCAGAGTTCAACCGTCTAAGCCGCTTTGCTCCATACATGGTTAAATCAGAAGCCACCAGGGCCAGACGCTTCCTTCAGGGGTTAGATTTCGAGTTGCAGCAGTTGATTGCATCGTTGGATTTGCAGACTTTCGCACAGGTACTCAACGCGGCGAGAGTTTAGGAGCAATTGATTAACAAGTTCAGAAGACCCCCAGTCGTTCCAGCACGCACCCACGCGCCTTCTCGAGGAGCCATACCGGTTCACAGAGCAGGAACGACACAAATGAAGCGCCCGTTCGTACCACAGCATCGCCCCCAGAGACAGGGCATAGTTTGCGGCTATTGCGGTAGAGGTGGGCATACCCAGAAAGACTGTCGCCGTGCCAAGGGACAGTGCTTGATTTGCAGGTTCAGTCAGCACAAGATTAACAGTTGCCCTGAGCGAGCAGAGATACAGGGAGGTTCTGGACCGCTACAGCAGAGGCCGCAGGAGCAGAGGCAACCCTTTACAGGTCGCGGTCAGGGACGGGCTTTCATCTTGACCGCCGAGCAGGCAGAGGCGTCAGGAGACGTGGTTACAGGTACTCTACTCGTACATTCCTTGCCAGCTAGAGTACTATTTGATTCGGGAGCATCGCATTGTTTCTTGTCTGAGCATTTCACTGATACACACTCAATACCACTTGAACCACTAACTAAGGGATGGGAAATTCATACGGGTAATGGCATTATAATATCTAGTCGAGAATGTAGATTATGCCCGGTTGTAGTGTGTGGCAGGGAATTCTATGCGAATTTCCTCCTGATTGGGACAGGCAGTTACAACGCAATTCTTGGGATGGATTGGATGAGCACTTTTCATGCGGTTATCGATTGTCATGCAAGGAATGTGATCTTCCGCATTCCCAATCACCCGGAGTTTATTTTCGAGGGCGGAAGCGAATCTTTGGAGCCAGCTAAATACAGAGCAAAGCCTAAGGAGCTGACAGCTATGGAGATTGATAAGAGCCCAGTCCCAGAAATTGTTCGGGACTTTCTGGACGTATTTCCCGAAGATCTACCAGGTCTACCACCTCCTCGAATCTTGGAGTTCTCAATCGATTTGACTCCAGGTACAGCCCCAGTATCCAGAGCCCCATATAGAATGGCACCAGTTGAGTTGGCGGAATCGAAGAAGCAGGTTGAAGAACTATTGGAGAAAGGATTTATTCGGCCAAGTGTTTCACCGTGGGGTGCCCCAGTTCTGTTAGTAAAGAAGAAAGATGGATCGCTGCGAATGTGTATAGATTATCGGGAGCTGAACAAGGTCACAATAAAGAACAAGTACCCAATCCCGCGCATTGACGACCTATTCGATCAGCTAAGTGGAGCCAAGGGATTCTCGAAGTTGGACCTCCATTCTGGATATCATCAAATCAGAGTAGCAGCCGAGGATGTATGCAAGACGGCTTTCAGGACCCGATACGGACATTACGAGTTCCTTGTGATGCCGTTCGGTGTTACCAATGCCCCAGCTATATTCATGGACTTGATGAACAGGGTGTTCGCAAAGTACTTGGATACGTTTGTAGTTGTGTTTATCGACGACATACTTGTCTACTCGAAGACCCGGGAAAAGCACGCTGAACATTTGCGCACGGTACTACAAGTTCTTCGGGAAGAGAAGCTGTATGCGAAGCTAAGCAAGTGTGAATTCTGGCTCGACAAGGTTCAGTTTTTGGGACATATCGTTTCGGGCGAAGGCATCTCGGTGGACCCGGCAAAGATAGAATCTGTCAGAGATTGGCCAACGCCGAAGTCAGTGGCTGAGATCAGGAGTTTTCTGGGATTGGCAGGTTATTATCGGAGATTCATCCAAGATTTCTCAAGAATCGCTGAACCATTGACGAGGCTGACACGGAAGGACGTACCATTTACGTGGACAGAAGAGTGCACTCGGGCATTTAACACACTGAAGCAGAAGTTAACCACGGCGCCTATCCTTACAGTATCAGATGATTCCGGTGGTTTGGTGATACACAGTGATGCCTCAGGGAAGGGATTAGGCTGTGTTCTAATGCAGCACGGCCGAGTGGTTGCTTACGCCTCTCGACAACTAAGAAATCATGAGAAGAACTACCCTACGCATGATTTGGAGTTAGCTGCGGTAGTCTTTGCGTTGAAGATTTGGAGGCACTACCTATTGGGTGAGAAAATGGAGGTGTACACAAATCACAAAAGTTTGAAGTATGTTTTTACTCAGAAAGAACTAAACATGAGGCAGCGTCGATGGCTAGAGCTGATGGCAGATTATGACTTGGACCTTCAGTATCACCCTAGGAAGGTGAATGTTGTACCAGATGCACTCAGTCGCAAGCCAGCGGTCATGATGTTGACCGATCAGAGGAGCATTATTGAGGACTTTCAGAGACTTGAACTTGAAGTCGTTACGCCGAACGCACTCAGTCAACTTTGGCGGCTACAGGTGCAATCTTCTCTGGTGAATCGCATCAAGATTGCACAAGCGGATGATCCCCGATTGCAAAAGTTCAGAGAGCAAGTGGAAGCCGGACTGAGAACTGACTTGATTATACATGAAGATGGATCTCTGAGATTTGGTAGCAGACTCTGCGTACCTAAGAGAGATGTTCGAGAAGAAGTATTGGCTGAAGCACACAGTTCAGCTTATTCTGTGCATCCGGGAGGTACAAAAATGTATCAGGATCTAAAGCAACACTTTTGGTGGAACGGAATGAAACAGGAAATTGCGAGGTTTATATCCAGGTGCTTGGTATGTCAGCAGGTGAAGGCGGAACATCAGAGGACAGCAGGATTGTTACAACCACTGCCGATACCTGAATGGAAGTGGGAGCATATTACCATGGATTTTGTGACGGCCTTACCACGGAGCCCTAGGGGCAATAACGCCATTTGGGTTATCGTCGATCGCCTCACAAAATCTGCACACTTCCTACCTTTCCGAGTAGGACAGTCGACAAAATCACTGGCAGAAAGATATATGCAAGAGATTGTACGACTTCACGGTGTTCCAGTTAGCATTGTGTCAGACCGGGACACCAGATTTTTGTCACACTTTTGGAAGAGCCTACAGGAGAGTTTGGGAACCCGCCTTAAATTCAGCACAGCTTATCACTCGCAGACGGATGGACAATCCGAGCGTACGATTCAGACGCTCGAGGATATGTTGAGAGCCTGTATGTTGGACTTTCAGGGTTCCTGGGAGGACCATCTGCATCTGGTCGAGTTCTCTTATAACAATAGTTATCAGGCTAGTATTTAGATAGCTACTTTTGAAGCACTATACGGGCAGAAATGTCGATCCCCGGTATGTTGGGATGATGTGGGAGAACGAAGATTACTGGGCCCCGAACTCATTGTTCAGACAGTCGACAAGGTCCAAATGATCAGACAGCGTATCAAGACGGCTCAGGATCGACAGAAGAGTTGAGCAGATACCAGCAGGAGGGCACTAGAATTCGAAGTCGGAGATCATGTGTTCTTGAAGATTTCCCCTACTCGTGGAGTTATCAGGTTCGGAGGCCGGGGAAAGTTTAGTCCCCGCTTTATCGGACCTTTTGAGGTGCTAGAGCGAGTAGGAGAGGTGGCCTATCGACTTGCCTTGCCTCCATCGCTAGCTGGTGTGCACAATACCTTCCACGTGTCACAGTTGCGACGTTATGTTCGGGATGAGAGCCATGTCCTGGACCATTCGGAGCTAGTTTTGGGTACCGATTTATCGTACGAGGAGCAGCCTACTACCATCCTCGACCGCAGAGAGAAAGTGCTGAAGAATAAGATCATTCCTTTAGTCCGAGTGTCTTGGGACGGTCGTTCCTCGGGAGAATCCACCTGGGAGCGGGAGGAAGATATCCGTAATCGTTATCCACATCTCTTTGTTTAGTACATTGTCTCCTTGTGTCCTTGTTAAATTTCGAGGACGAAATTTTTGTTAAGGGGGGTATGATGTAAATCCCCGTTTCCATTTTAATAAAAGTTTCCTATTTTCTGAATTCCAGTGGTTTCCTTTCTTTTTCCCTTCGTATTTGAATTGGTTGTTTAAGCTTAAAATTTATTTAAACCTTATTTTTTCCAACTCTTTTGAAATCATAGTCCAAACTCTAAAAGCCTAAACCCAAGATTTAAATCAAAGCCAAAGTAAACTAAAACCAAAATGTTGCTAATAAAATCCTAACCCAAATATTTAAACCTTCAACCCAAAGTTTTTAAGAAAATTAATTATAAAAAGCCCGGCCCTAAATCTTTTTTTAAAACACCAGCCCAATTGAAATTCCCCATTTAAAATTTAAAACCTAAATTTAATTTCCCCCGGCCCGTTTCTCCCCCTCCAGCCCACAAAACATTTTTTTAAAAAGGAATTTGTCTCTTCAGCCCAAGTCCAGCCCCTTCCCCTCACCGCGCCCGTTTCCTCAATACCCGACCCGGTACGCCTCTGTGCATCTTCCCCAACGGTAACCTTCCCCATTCCCGCGCGCGATCCCATTTCTCCGCCGCGCCTCACACCCACGCCCACGCCCCCGCTCCTGCAATGTTACACCCACGAATTCAACCCTCGTTCTCTTCCTCACACCCTCACCTCTCTCTTCTCTGCATTTTCAAATTTTTCCCCATCTCTCTCCGCTCACGAAAACTCACCGAGCCCATTTGTCCCTCACCCCACCGCCGGCGATCACCCATCTCTTCGACAACCCCTCGACAACCCTCGCTCACTCCTCCTCCACCAACCTTCTCCCTCTACAACTCCACCCTTCATCAACCCGAGCCCTCTGCCGAGCACCCCTGCACACCAACCCTGCACCGAGCTCGGACACCTTGCACCCTCGACGCCGGCGAACTCCCCACCACATCGCCGATAACCCTACGACCTTCTCGCCATCAGCATCAACACCCACACACACCCACTAAACCTACACAACCAAGCTCACTATCCCTTTCTCTTTCAAGTCCCAACCACCAAACTTACGAGATCACTGTTGCTATCCGCCAGAGCACCGTCGTCGACCCCAGCAAGTCCCAGGCCAACCACAGAGCACCGCCTCCACTTCCAGCAAGCACTTGACGGCTCCGGGCAACTCCGACGCAAATTCCGCATCTCGAGCCAAGCTCGCGCGAATCCGTTTCACGGCGTACATCACGCGTTCGTGACACCGCTGCTGCCGTACGACCCCGAGATATTTCCAGGCAAGTGTTTACTTGCTACATGCTAATACAGTTGTGGTACAAACCTAAATCATATAGTTTATAAATTTACCGATTTCCGATATATTATGTGACCTATGTGTTCGATGCTAGACCCCAATGGAAATAATTGTTTAATTTGACGGAAATAAATGTTTGCTGTTGGAACTCATAATGATAAGTATCGTGTATGAATCTCACTGGAAAATACGATTGTTAGAGACTAAAATTGATACCCCCAATTACGCCGATAAAACTAGAATCTTTCCCGTATCTGAAAACGATTAAAATCACCGTAAATTATATACATATTGGAATGATGCGTTCGAGGGCTTAAATCGGAGCCTACTCGACGAACTTTAACCCTATGTAAACTTCTAATGATTTATGTTCTGTAACTGCGATGATATTTAGATCGGAGTGCGACTCTGGACTGCAGTCCAGAGCGACTCTGATTATTGTGTACTGTCCCAAAATGTGTCACTATTTTTCCTGAAGTCGTATGTTATGGAACTCTGCAGTAGATTAAAGATAATTCTGTTAGCTAAACAAAACAAGTGGTTCCATTCCGTTTCAGTGCCGGTTGCTATTTTAAACTGTAAATAAAAGGGCAGGACGTATAACTGTCCAGAACAGATTCAGAAGTGATATACTGATGTTAAACTGTGCATAACTTTCAACGTACAGACGCGATTGAGGATCCGTCTATTGCGTTGAATACTCTATTGAAAATCCTAGATTTCATTCAACTGTAGTATCGCTAAAATCTGAACCCAACTGGGTGCAATTCGTGTCGCGAAACGGACGTTCAGTTCTGAAACTGAATTTCCAGCCGCGAGCACTTAAAATGAAACAGTTGTATCTTGAAAACCGGGATTCCGATTGAACTGAAACAAATTTTGATGAATTTCTGACTGAGTGTTCTATTTATCTTACTTGTATCATTTTGCTGAATTCTTAACATATTAATTTATGCAATTTATGTAAGTTAATGACATGCATGTTGATTCATAACATACTTAGCTTATTGGCAGGATACATACATATATCATACCCCATTTGCCATATGCTTAGTGTTAGTGCGTGTTAGGATCAGTAGACATTGCATTATCGTGCGTGATAGATGTTGGTTTAGGAGTGAAGAGTACACCAATGAAAAGTGAATATTCGTGACAGTGATTGGTACAGTGAACAGTGATAAAACCGTGTCATTGGTATACTTGTACACGACTAAATCAAGAATCATAACTAGTGAAAACCTGGGGATAAAGGGGAAATCGAAGTGGAAAGAGAATCGTATTTAGTGGGACCATGTTTTAGAGGATGATCATTCGAGCAGTGATATATATATATTAGGTAGGATCTAGCGCTCCAGCTGACAGGGTTATGTCCCGAGCATGTGGGCCGTTGTCTCGGGTATGTACGAGACTCCTGTTAAACATGATCCTCCTTCCATTATGCGATTTCAAACATGACCTAGAGACCGATAAAGACACAGAACATATTCTGCATCATATAATGACATAGTGATTACTTGCATTGTTCTTACACTAGTATTACCTCATTTACCTGTTTCATCTTATTTATAATAATATTGTTATTATGTCGCTCTGACGACCTAAGTATGCATGCTCAGATCCCGTGGAAGGACCAGCGCAGGAGACAGATCTACCTTTCGAGTTTACAGAGATATAGTCTGGCGTACTTCCTATCTTTACTGCTTTCCATAAAGTGATCGTGAAATTGAACTTGGTTAGTAATTGTTCTTATTATCTGTAATTTGTGAACAATGGAATTTTAATGTAATAAATTAGTGATGTGATTCCTTTACTACTGTGCTTTATTTACTGATTAACATGTAATGCTAGAAGCCGAAGTGTGACTACGGCGGGATGATTCCTTGACCGTAGAAGCATGGCTGGCCTAGTCATCCCTCGTTTTCCGTATTTTGGGAAGCGGGGCGTGACACTCACGGAGCATCCGACCTCGATGGAATTTTTAATACAATTTTTTAAGAATAACGCGATTTTCTATTAATAAATAAATTTTACTTTAATAATTATATATAAATATTATCAAATCATCTATTTAAAATATATAATAAATTCCACGTTCTTTCCAAACAAAAGAAAAGAATCACAAGTTTCATGAAAATACCATCAAGAATCCATACATGTCAAATTTACACAAAATACCATATATTATACAAGCTAGGTATTTATTCACTAGAATACCTCACCTTTAAAATTTACATCCATGAAAACCATAAATACGATAAATAAATACTTGAGAATTATTTTGAAATTATACTAAAACTATTTTTCATAAACCCCCCTCAAATTATATTAATTTACATTAAGGACCCTAGTAAATATAGGTTTAAGCAGGACCAATTCTCTTGAGCCTCAGGGAGCCGGAGAAAGTGGGTCCTTACCTATTTCAGGTAGAAAACTAAAACGGGGTTATCAATGGTAATTGGCTTGGAAAAAGTCACAAATCATGCCATCCATGTGCAGCAGTTACCGATAACTCCAAAATTTAATTCAGGAATCCAATTCTGTTTAAGTGTCTGACTCAGACAGAGACTCAGTCTAATCTGAATACAATTCCAACCTGCATACAATTCAAATATAACTCCAATACAATATGAATCTATATATACTGGAACTTGAACATGAATACCAGAACACTATCAAATATCAACATGACTCGACTGGACCGAACCATGGATATATATTGACTTGACTACATGACTATCCGTTTATATCCTTATCCATGTACATGAACAATTTATTTCATGGTTTTGGCAAGTCTCATACAATAAATCAATACAATCAATGCAATATGCATTACGGGGTTTTAAGGGGTAGACTGGTGCGAAATATGTTAAAAGTGGCACGATGATGGTCACTATAATACACCTAATCTGAACATCCGTTGCCGTTGTCCCGTGAGTTTTGACAGGGCCTTGTACTCCATACCTTAGTCCACGGAGCAAGTTGGACTCCTCTCGTATACACTGGCACATTCTGTACCAACCTACAAACAACTACGTTAACATAACAAACATAACCATATATACTTTATCTGTTCTATTCTCTGTCTATTCTTTTTTATCTTTTGGGACTTACCGAGCGATTGTTCGTTGACGACATTCATTTTCCCTTCTTTCTTTGGAATGTTGTCAGGAGGACCCGACTCTCTGGAGATTGAGCCCAGCCAGGATGATTTGGAGCAGTTCATTAAGGACCCAGAGCTCTAGTTCACTTGTATATATTTTTACTTTCAGTTCATACCATTGTTTAGGCACTGCTTTCCAGTATTGTATTTACTTTCCAGTGTATTGTAAAGAATGTTTAATCAATAAAAAGTTGATATTGATTTATATCTTTTATCGTTTCTTGTGTACATTTATTATATTGCTTATTTACGCTTAACGTGTTTACTTCTGAGTAAATACGTCGCGGGTCTCGTCACGTCTCCTTATCCGTACTCTGGAAAGCGGGGCGTGACACATAATATTTAAAAGAAATAAATAAACAGAATACGATATCAATCTAAATCATCGTGAACAAGCAAACAACCACCAATATCGTCCAAAATATATACAATATGTATCAAATAAGTACATAGATCCTCAAAAATATTTTTAAAAAAAGGTACCCTAGCTCGATCCAGCTCCTCCACCTCTGATAAACGCCGTAATCTGGCGCATCTGCTCCTCGGTGCAGCCCTGAGTCGTCAAAAAATCGACCAATGAAGGAGCGAACTGTGCAGGAGTCTGAGCGGGCTGTGGAGCTGCAGAAGTGGTCTGCGCAACTACAGCCAAGGTAATGGCTTGCGGAGTCGCAGCCGAAGGAGATGCATGTGGAGCCGCAGCCGAAATAGCCTGTCGCATATGTTAATTTTATGTGTAATAAACGAGTAAGAACGGTGTATTAGATTTTAGTCGAATTCGTATCATTATCAGCTTATTGCGAAACCACAATCTAAGAATACTTAGGGACTTGGGCCTTGTTTGGGTATCTAGTTTGGAAAACCGTAGTTTATTTTAATTAGATAGTTTTATGTAAGTATGATTAATCAAAACTAAGTCTACAACCAAATAAGTTCAGGCTACTAATATTGCATATGTTACTATCTATAATGTGATATAGTATTTTACTATTAAGTAGTATACGTACCAACATCTCCTTCAACTCCTCGACGGTGGTCTTCAAGGCGTCAACATCATGCTCCAAGCGTCGCTCACGGGGGGTAGGGAAAGTAACCGCCGGAGTGGAGACCAACCTCATATGGGCCCTGCTAGGACCCAGTCCCCGGCCTCTCTCCCAACATCCATGGTGCCCTGCATCTAGGACTGGAGTCAGTAGCATCAGATCGGTTTGTCCACTAAAATCGATCCCCGATGCCTTCACATGCTCCACCACCCGCTCCTACACCCACATTAACCATTAAAATATAAGTATATCATTTAAATTTGAACTTTTCAAAACAAAAATTTCATTCGAATTAGAATAAATATTAACACTTATGCAATACTCCTGGGTAGCGATGCCGGGGAATTGAAGCTCGCCAGTGGCGGGATCTGTCGAGATGCCTGGACGGCAAGATACGCGGTCAGCACGCTCGGTGTACCACCCTACACCAGGGTCCGAGCTCTCTGCAATTCGCCAAAAATTTACATATATTATAAAATAACTCTTAATATTACATTATATCAAAATAGATCTATTGTAATTTACCGATATCTCCATGGAACGAGTAATGTTCCTTAAGCCATCTGTGTAAGTGGGACGATCCCTCTTTACCGACTTCCTATTTTCCTTATTTTGATCGGCATGTTTCTGCACAACACATTCAGATTTAGTTTTCTAATTAAGCAACACAAAAAAATAAATTATATACTTAACGATGAATTACATTTAAATTACAGACATGTTTGCGCTGAGAGTCGAAATATTGGCATAAGAGAGGCCGTGTATCTACGTCGACTCTCGCAAAGGCCAGAGTATGTAGGAGAGCCACTCTCTCTGTCTTGGGGGTCGCCATCCATAGGGAATAGCAGTCGATCATCAGCCCGTTCCTATTGTATCGGATCTTTGATTACATGTTCTTCATCAGGCCATGGTACAGAGCGTGAAGATCGAGCACTCTCTCAGGGTGATCAGAAGTTGGGTATAGGCTGAAAGTCATAATCCAACTGCAAATACAAAAAAATAATGTATTTAAATTGTAAGTGTTAAATAATAATAAATATATTGGATAAGTCAAATGAAAATATATATTAATACCCGAGCCTGATCCCAGAAGAGGGCAAATGAGCGCCGGTGTTGATCGCCCCACTCAACGTAAAGTGGATACTTCTTTAGGATGCGGCTCTCATCCCCATATATTGGCCAAATCTCTCGGCATAATCGCCGGTATAGCGATAATCGGGGGTAAAGAAGAGGGGGAATGATGTCTCCCCTAGCTCTATCGGGCCTCAGCTCGTGGGACTGATTCAGCCATCGAGTCCCCCTCTCGGGATGGGGCTGTCCTGTATCTACAAGAAATATCAAGACAAGCAATATTAAGACAAAGTGGTATTAAGAAATTAAGGATTAACGAAAATTGAAGTGCAATATATACATCCGGCGACAGCAGCACGAGCGGGACGATAGTTCCTCCGGTGAGGAACAGCCGGTGACCCGGAGGTGGACGCGTCCCCTCCAACTAGAAATAAACATTGCCGATAAAATTACATGAAGTTCATGTTTATTCTTAGAGGATATGTAAAATGAATAAATATTTTATATTTATTCATACTAACCTGCAGACTGAGCGGAAGTGGCGGGAGTGGCCTATGCGCCAGATGTGGACGCACCACCTATAATTAGACAATTAAAAATAGATTATATAAGTAATTGCAAAAATAATGTGTATATCAATAATATAATATTCTAAATCAATATGCATGCAATATAGGATATATAAACATACCCGCAGATGCGGTGGTGGTCTCTGCCCGAGATGTGGAGGCACCACCTACAGCTAGACAATCAAAAATTGATTATCTAAGTAAGAGAAAAAAGAATGTGTGTATATTTATGATATAACATTTTAAATCAATATGCATGCACTATAGGATATATAAACATACCTGCAGGTGCGGTGGTGGCCTGTGTCTCTGATGTGGATGCACCACCAACAGTTAAACAATTAAATATTGACTATATAAGTAATTTTGAAATAAATATGCGTGTATATCTATAATATTACATTCAAAATGAATATGCGTGCAATATACCTGGAGGTGTGGCAAAGTCCATACGGAAGGAGTCATCCAAAGGGGATATCGATCGGGGTGCAAGACTGACCCTATGAAGCTCCCTACGCAGCTCTCCGGGTGGCAGAACCATTCTGCCTCTGCCGCTGCCGTGGATGGTGCTCCTGCCGTCCCTCGCTGCTCCGGTCGACGTCATCAAATCAAGATAAAAGTACAATCATTACATATGCATGCAATATATGTATAGATCGTAGAAATGTGAAGTAATAATATAACATTACTGGTAACCTTTTTCGTTTCATGGACGCATCATTACATATATCTACTTGGATTTCATCATTGATATCATTTCTAACCCACGTAACTTTACGATCAGCCGAAGATAACCCGTCTTTTGAAACAGACGGTCGTAGCAATCTAAGTCTTCTCTCTTCTTCATCCCCATCGCTGTCCTCCATACGATCCTCGAATTCTGGGACATCATAAACATCCCTGTGTTTCCAATGGCATACGACACTCCATCCCGGATGCTTCAAGCACTGTGAGTAGTATACTTGGAACGCTTGATTCGGAAAGATAAATGGATCGTCCTGACCGTAAAATCGAAGTGTTCATACTAGTCAATCCATATTCATTTTTCCAAATCCCGAGATTGTTTCTCCACTTATCCGTATCGGTTCGTGTATCGTACCAAGTACATTGAAATATATAAAATGATTTTGATCGTCCGGGATATTGGATGCCAAGTATGAAATTTAAGTATCCATAATAAATCACATCATCCGATCCTACTGTCGCAATCCCACTATTCTGAGTGATTCGAGATGTTTCTATGTCCTTAACTTCAAATTTGTATTCAAGGACACCGAATCTTTTATAATATGCAACCTCCATACTAGGAAACTGAGCTAAATATCTTGAATCTCTCTCTAATGATGCAAACAAGTTCGGATCGTGGATCTGACAAAACAAATTTTACGACAAATACATAACGATATAAGTTTAGATTAAGACTGGTAGAAATAACATGTTATTCGAACAACTTACATGATCTGCAACCCAATCGCAAAAATTATCCTAATGGTATTTTTCCAATTGTTCATCATTCCAATCAGGATGCCCCTCACGTACCTCATTAATTTGAATTATGTTCTCAACAATAAATTATGATATTAATATTATATCATTTCATACACACAAACACAAATATAAAAATTAATCCAACAAAATTACTCTCTAATTTCTTCAAGACATACACTATTAAGGAGGATAAACCGATATATCTTGTTGATAAACATAGTGTCTACTATCTTATAATCAGCTTTACCATATGGCCCACCCTGAATTCTCCGAGGACGGTTAAACTTCGTCTCAATCTTCTCATCCAGATAGCGGGAACAAAATATAGATATTGCATCTAGAAGATAACCTTGCATGATAGAACCCTCTGGTCGATTTCTATTGCGTATAAACATTTTTAGAGTGTTGAGATACCTAAAGAAAAATATGTTAAATAAATAAATACGGGCATATAGAACAACAATAATTTTACAAATTGCGTGAAACGAAAAATTCCACGTACCTTTCGACGGGATCTATCCATCGATATTGTACCGGTCCGGCTAACTTAGTCTCGGTTGCAAGATGAACCGTCAGGTGTATTATGATATCGAAGAACGACAGCGGGAAAATACGCTTAAGCTTGCAAAGTATCAATGAAATAGAATTTTCTAGATTCTCCAGCATCACAATATCCAGGGTTTTAGCGCACAATTCTCTAAATAAGCAACAAAGGTCATTGATGACTAGACCAACCGATTCGGGAAAGGAAGTCCTGAGGGCTAATGGGAGAAGGTGCTCCATAATAACATGGTGATCATGACTTTTCAGCCCATCGATCTTGCCTTTCAGAATTTTTATCTTCTTGCTAAATAATCCTGAGAAACCTGTGAGAACTTTCAAATCATGCAACACCTGCAGGAACCTTTTCATCTCCGGTAGTGACATATGATACGCGGCATTGGGAAGTACAAACTTTCCTGGTTTACCCGCTACCAGTTTAGGATGCAATTCACTTCTAATTTCCCAGTTCTGAAGATCCATCCGAGCACGGAGGTTGTCTTTCGATTTTTCGTCTTTATAAAGAAGTAAGTTGAGTACGTGCTTGGATACTCCCTACTCTATGTGCATGACGTCCAGACAATGACGCACTAAATTTGTTGACCAGTACGGAAGCTCGTAGAAAATGCTTAACTTGTTCCGGTAAGGACATGCTTTGTAACCATGTACAGACCAACCTGATAGCATTCCATACGCAGAAAAGTCGTTAATTGTCCACATTAAAGCCGCACGCAGTGTTAAGGTTGTATCTGTTTTTGCATCGCAAGTCTCTGCACCATCAATGAATAAAAATTTTAACTCATCGATCATAGGTCGAAGATAAATGTCGATATTGTTTCCCGGTGAGTTTGGTCCGTCAATAAAAAGGGGCATCATAAAGTAGGATTGATCTATAACCAACTAAGGCGACAAATTATAAACTATCATTATAACGGGCCATGTGTTGTAGCTTCCAGCCATATAGTTGAATGGGCAGAAGCCATCACTAGCGAGTCCGAGCCTGATATTGCGAGAATCACTACTGAATATTTCCTGCCTCCTATCGAAATCCTTTCATGCCGGTGAATCCCTTGAATGACTCATTTTTCCATCTTCACTTGGAGCAGCACAGTGATGCCAAATCATTGCCTCTGCTGTTTTCTTGCACCTGAATAGCCTCTGCAGTCTCTGTGTTATGGGAAAATATCGTACTATCTTGACAGGTGTATCGGGCTTCTTATCAGATTCTTTCGGCTTATACCTGGCCTCTCCGCATGTTGGACACTCTTTCAAATCTGAATTCTCTTTCCGGTACAACACGCAATCTTTAAGACATGCATGAATCTTCTCACACTTCAGACCCAAATCAGATATCATCTTCTGGGCTCCGTACCAGCTGTCAGGTGCATTATTTCCCGGGGGCATAGAATCTTTCAGGAACTTCAGAAGTATTGTGAATGACTTGTTGCTCCATACATTTAGGCACTTAATCTGGAAAAGTTGTACGAACCTTAATAGGGTGGAATACTTTACATTCTCATAAATTGGTCTTCTAGCATCATTCATGAACTTTTCATACTTATCCGCACATGGTCCTTGACCGAAAGGAATGCCATCTTCAGTAGAAATACTATCACCTAGGGCAGCCTCTACCATATCCTCCATTTCTTCTCCTGGAAAGAAGTTTTCGTCTTCTTCTTCTGCCGCATTACCGTCTTCTTCTTCTCTTTCCCCATGATGATATAGCCAAGTTGTATAAATTCTAGTAAAACCATGTTTAACAATGTGAAGCTCTACGATTTCTACCTTCTGCCAGAACTTATTCCCACATTTATCGCACGGGTAAAGAATCATCTCTAACACGATCTTATTATGTGCGTGTGCAAATTCAATGAAAGCAGCAACTCCTGCGACAAACTTAGATTACATGCGTTGTTGCCAATCCGCGTACATCCAGTCCTTAATTCTGATGCACTCATGGGCCACGTTAGACTGTATAACATATAAATTGTAGGTTATAGTGACTTTATTGAGAAATCTAAGAACGGGATGGTTACTGACAAAGAGGAAAATCCGTAGAGGCAAGTTTGTCGTTGAAAAGAATAAATTATCGATAAATAAAGTTAGATTTGAAGATATCTAAGTATGAGTTGTATTCTGTGTATGTGTGTTTCAATTTATGACTTCGCTTAAGTGTAGAGTTGTTAGTGTGTATGTGCTTTGTGTGTGCGTTTGTTGTGTATTCGTATTGTATGTGTGTGTTTCGGCTGTCGGGGGTAAGGCTTCTATCTCATTAAGAATGTATAGAGCAGAGACCCGTTCGCTTGTGCTTTCATCCGTTTCGAGTAAATTTCGGCAATATCTCCCCGCTGTTCTCCAAGTACACTGTAATAGAATAGATAATCATTTCAATGCTGTGAAACAGCGTTGAAATGAACATCTAATCTATCTTTGTACACGGAGAACCAGCGGAAAAGTACCGACGAAATAACTCGAAACGAATGAAAACATAAGTGAATGCAGGTGTTTGCTTTATACATTCTTAGCATGTCCACACTGGACAAATCTATTGGTTATCATACGATTGAATCTTCTCGTCACATAGACTATATGACAGTTGAACTATACCGTCCGATATTTAACAATCTTCGTATAATTCTATGTCACGACGAACATCGAACGTATGTTAACCGATAGACGAGAACTAAGTCGCGCTTTGATTTTCACATATGAGTATCGATAAGAATATGAAAGTTTCATATTATCATCGAGTATCATATATTGATTTTAACTTGAACATTTAACTTAAATAGGTTTTACGTTTCGTTTTTAAGGGTTCGAAATTTTTAGTTTAATGTAAATTTTTCTTGCGTTTACGGTTTAATTGTACGTTTACGTTATCATCGAGTATCCTACTGAAAAAACTAGTGCACCCTAAACCTTAACCCTAATTAACCTAAATCAACCATAATCATCACCCTAACTCAAATTATCCCTAATTAACTCAAAATTAACCTAATTAACCCAAATGAACCCTAATCATCACCCTAACTCAAATTATCCCTAATTAACAAAAAATTAAGCTAATTAAACTAAATTAACCCTAATTAACACCCTAACACAAATACACTCTATTTTACCTAATTAACCCAAATTAACTCTACCCCAAACCCTAACCCAAATTAACCTAACTCTAATCATCACCCAAATCCCAACCCAAATTAACTTTAGCCCAAACCAAAATTAACCATAATTAATCTAATTAACCCTAACCCTAATCATCACCAACCCTATTTTACCTACTTAACCCAAACTAACTCTAACCCTACCTAATTAACCCTAATCCTAAACCAAACCCTAACCCTAAGCCTAACCCTATCTAATTAACCATAACCCTAACCCTAATTAACTCCTAAGTAACCCGGTCTTAGCTATAACCCTAACCCTAAAATCAACAATAACACAAAAAAATTCCAAATTTTAAGTTCAACTAGTAGAAGTCGACGACGATGAAGTGTGGTGGCGCGCGAGACTGTGGTGCCAACGACGACGAGAGTGTGGTGGCGCGCGACGAGGAAGTCGACGACGATGGGTGGCGACGAGAAAGACGACGACGGATGTGGGGGCGACGAGGCGCACGCGGGTGATCGATCGCGGGAGAGTTGGTGGGAAAATTTGGGACGGTGGAAAATTACCAAGCTTTATTTTTTTTATAAATAACCCTTTGTCCTTAGGGACTTCTTTTGTGGTTCCGTAGATCCAAATAAAAGATTACATTTAAATATTTTTTAATTTATTTATGTTTCTATGGTGGGCACCATAGAGGCAAACCGTTGGCCCTACGGATTAATCCGTAAGGGCAATAAAAAGTTGCCCCTACGAATTCCTATATCCGTAGGAGCAACCCTTATTGTGGTAGTGATGTAACTAGCAAGGAATTTAAATCAAGGTGTAACATTATTTATAATCTCTGCTTTCAATCAATCTATTACATCTCCTTCTGAAAAAAATAAAAAATCTTTTTATAAAATCTAGGGTCGCTTTTTATTGTAAGTATTAGGGAAATTTGTTTTTCCACAAATTAATATCGCTTCTATATTTTATGATAGCGGAGGAAATCAAACTAGCTATGATTAATTAATAATATATATTTCTTGGAACTAATTTGTATGCCGAACGATAAATGAAGAGTTTTTCGTAAACAGAATCATGAAGATGACGCGTCAGCATTCGGTTGAAGGCATAAATTGAAAGGATGATCGGATTATCATCAGATCATTATTATTACAATTGAGTTTTACTATAAGTTGAAAAAGTTCTGACAAAACAAATGACTGCAAAAAAATCAACAAATGATGTAATGTATCAATTTTCTAGTCTTATTGTTCGTTGCTTATTATTTACATGAAGATTTATACCATTATATGGCAATTTTTGATTGGAAAACATATGTATATACTGCTGTATTGTGAAAATCCTGGGCATGTGTGTGGTTGAACTAGCTAGGACGAGACATTTTTCTTGGCAGGAAACATCAAGCGAAAGCTTTGCTCTTCAAATTAAAAAGTACTTGATGAAACAAGAAAGGGCATGAGAAAAAGAATTACAAATGAGAAATATATCATTAGTTTCTTCTGTTTCAAGACTTCTACTAATTGGGCATAGCTGATACAGTAACTTTTCTCTCTAAAATGAGGTTTCCGATTTCTCATGGGTTGTATCCTTAAAAATACCCTACGTTTCTGAAGGGAAAATGGTTATTTAGCCAAACATATCTTCATGTCGCGTCAACCCTTCCGCACTCTGGAAGATCAAATTAGTTATATGAAATATACAAATTTCACAAAATTAACCTTAATTGAGGGAATCTATAAGGTTGTTAAGTGGTAGAAGAAGGGGAATTGATGAAAATTCTAGACTAAAATCTCTCTTACAAGATATATATGTATAACATGCATGATAACGTATGCATGAGCTTGCCACTGCAACTCCACTTCATTTCCTATTGAATTGAGAATGAGAGAGACTAGCTATATAGTACCAGCAGTCCTTTAATTTCAGATGAGATTTTCTACTGGCACCGAGGTAAAACAAGTAATATCGATAGGTAATGAGAATCTCTTGCCCCTGGGGCATCTGCATGTGTCTCTTTCTTCTCCTTTTTTCCTTTGGTTACCTTTCATGAGAGAATATCAATATATATAGATCATGGCTTATGATAAAAGGAATCGTATACTCTAACAAGAGTGCATGAGCTGCCATGGCTTTTTCCGCCGGTTCGAGAAGAGAATGAACCAAGAATATCCATAGGATAAACCTTCACAAATCTAGCATATGCCATCTCTCTTTTTAGGGTTGTTCTTTCTCCTCTCGGTCGATGAGGTTGCATTATATAAGGATGGCTCATATATAGTGAAGAAGAATGCATAGAAACCAAACACATTAATGGTTTTAGTGATCAAGCCGGCCAGTCTTAGGGTTTCGCTCCTTTGACAGGCAAGCAAACTAATGAGCTAGCTAGCTAGCAAATATATTTAGCTCATTATCATGCAACATATATACATTTGCATAAAATGTATGCATGTATTGCATCCTGCCAAAGGAGAGCTGCCCTATGACTGCCTTGAGCTTATATTGCAACATGTATCTGTTTGTCAATGATATCATGCAACCTGCAAGGCAAGGCAAAGGTATGTTCATTTGTATGCAATATGTAAAAATAAAAGATTAAAAAGTTCATACATTTTTAGCTTCCTCTTTGTGAACTCCGGACGTTTGTTAGTTTTATAATACACCATTGGTTAGTGATCAGGTCCAATGATGGACCCAAATTAAACCAAGGGTGCAACTTATCATCCGATCCAAAATAAGAATTTCAATAACGTGGTTTATCGAAAAACAAAAATAGACATCGATGAAGAGAGAACTTGAAATCGGCAAGATTCATACAAGGATCAACAATAAAAGAGAGGTGTATATATATATATATAACACATGAGAAATATCAGGGTTAAAGAAAGTTTGGAAAAAGAAGAGAAAACTTGAGATCGACAAGATTTTAATGTGTCGATCTTATAGTATTTTATGCATGAAATATTACCAACAGTGAGTACTATTCCTTCTTCCAAACTTCCTACAGCAGCTAGCCATGATTTCCTCATAAGCTGCCATGACAATTTTCAGTTTTTTCATGGCTAACTAAGTAGAGTTTCACGTCCAACTATCGTAAATGTTCATTATTCAACTTCTTGAGCTCAGACCGCAGTGTAGAATTCAGTAACTATCGCAGATGTTCATTGTTTAGCTTCTTGAGCTCAGACTTCAACTTGTAGAACTCGATAAAGCGTTCATTATCGACTTCTTGAGCTCTGACTGTAGCTAAGTAGACTTCGACCATCATCGCAAATGTTCATTATTCAACTTCTAGAGCTCAGACCACTGCTTTGTAGAATCCGACGGTCTGATCTGTACTAATTGCTATAGATGAGGCTAATTGTGCTCCAATATTTCCTCCTTCGGTTTCATGCGTGAGGTGATAATAATCAATAAAGATAAATTTGTGTATGCCAGGGATGAGTTTGATGTTATTTTATAAGGCAAGCAACACCATAAAATATGGCTTCTAAGTCCGTATGGGATATAAAATGGCCAAATTTAGAAATATGCATAGACTCGCATACAAATTTGTATTTATATTTACAAGACAGCTGCTGCTTTCCTCCATTTACAAGTTTTTGTCGACCAGGGATAATGCTATGGATTTCGAACAATCCCGATGGTCATATACATACCACAGACCAGTTCAAAAAATCTTGTTCCCTTGCAACAATCTTGAATTACACAAGCAGATAATATAGCATCAGCTATCAAAATTTAATGGAAGAAAACAGATCATAATTTCTTGCTAAGACCATGGAAGAATCGATGTTTCCTTCTCCTTGAATGCTTCCTAATAGCTCGAGACATGACATAAGGTATAAAATGAACCAGCTGCAAGAACAAAAATATCAGCAGTCAATGCAGATTCCAAATAAAATCATTATTTGACTTCACGAAATTGAAACCCTTAAGCTCAATCTCAGCTATTTTCCTTTAGGCATAAGAAAATGGCAGTAAACATGAAGCACTAGAATTAAGGCAAATGCCCGATCAGGAACAAGGAGATTAAAGGAAACAGAAAATTGATTAAAGAAAAAGAACAAAAAAGTCCTGCAACAGGCAACCAAGATCAATCATATAAAGATGGATCAATAAGCTTTTAGCTCTTGTTGGTATGATTTTTGTTGTCGTTGATTGAGCTTTGTCTAAATTGCAGCATCATATGTTTATAGATATCTCTTCAATAACCTAAAATTTAGACCGACCTGCCCACTGGAGTTTAGATTAAAATCGGAAGGAATTCAAGTTGTTGCTATGGCATAATGAAAGTTAAATGGCAAGTGTGTTACTTTACAATAAAGAAATATGAACTGTCATATCTCAAAGGTGTCTGACCATGAGGTGATTAAATATCATTAAGAACTAAGAAGTAAAGTATATGTTGCTAATCTTATGATTATAGCAAGCCTTGATATGTATAACATCAGACACATGTCAAAGTATATTGAAATTGCTACAAGAGTAGAGTTAACCTTGGAGTTGTTACGCAAACCATAATCCGAAAGTAAAGAAAAATCATTGATGAGCTTCTCATTATTGTAAGCAAGACGAAAATTCACCCTGACATGCCTCCTGCAATTGGAATAAAGATGATAACTGTAAAGTTAGCACATAAAATTTACTTGTATAAAATAACATAGATAGAAAACATTTCCAGCCTGCTGCAATCATAGATATTTGTAAGATAAAACAAAGCAAACGCACTATTTTGATGATCTGGAATGGGAAAAATAAAATAAAATAGCCACTAGCTTGATTTCATACATTCTTGCAAGAACTCACACCAAATCATGAGCAAGATACTTATAGAAGTGTCATAAAAAAAAATTCAGTCAACTAGTAGAAGGCAATTTGTGTATGGGATCTAGGGGTAGAAATTTTATGTTTGAGATCAAGTATAATATGGTTTCCAATAGGTCATTTACTAGTTATTACCATGATTAATGCATTTAATAGATGATTAAATACATTATAAGAAAAAATAAATCTACAATTCGGCTCTTAACCAATTCGTATATAATTTATAGTTAGCCTGGAGCTTCATTCAGAAGCAACATTGTGGTATCATGTCCATTGTGTGCGTGTGAACAAAAAAAATATATTCTTCGATCTTAATATTAGGCAAGGTAAAGATAAAGTGATGTCCGTACATTTGATAAGGAATAATCAGCTGAAACAGACTCACAAAAGAACTTTTCATAGCTAAAGATTTATCATAAAAATATTCTGTCACCCGCTAGTAAACAGGAGCAAAGAAAATCTGGAAGATTACATTTATTTAATGGAAGATTCAAGAGTTTATAAAGGACGATACCGCCTAGTATATAAAACTTGAAAAATCGAAGAATAACATTGCGTAGAGCCAAATGATGCCCTCTGTTAGTGTATTTAGCACTGTTTATTATTTTGAAAAAAGAGAGTGGTGCTCTCTATATAGCTTTGATAGTAAAAAGAATATAAATTTGCAGCATACAAATTGTAGCACGATACTGATTCACTAATGTATAAATTGCACGCAATACCATGATATGTGGCGATGGCCCATCCGCGCTTGCTGTATCTCATCTGTTTTCTTTCTGATTGCTAATTTCGAGTTTTCAAGGGTCGCAGAATTCAGTACTACGACATCTGCCACCAGTAAATAATACAGCAGTTTAAACACAACATGAAACAATACGAAGCAACTGAGGCAGAAATGGTATCCAATTTGCAGTATAATGCAATTATTAACCAATCTCCAAAACTTCAAGCAACGATCGCTAAGTATGCACTAAGTACTGACCTACTTATTCGGTTTTTTATAGTCTCTAAAACTTCCAAAAAGGGCGATATAATTGCACAAGTTTTTTATTCAAGCAAATCTTAAACTGGCAACAAGTTTGAAAATTTATAAGCAAAATGGATATTTTCTTCACGCATTTTGGAGTTTTAACAACAAAAGGGTTAGGCTGGAATTTTCTTAGCTCCACTTATCTCAACTTTGAAGCTTCGATAACTAAAATTTTCTAAACTCCAAAACGAAAGTGAAATGGGGCATAGTTAGATTTTGGAGTTTAGTTTCGATATAACTTTATGAAACTCCAGTTATCCTAACTTAACTCCAAACACAAACAGGCCCTTCGGGTTTAACTATGATAGGGTGTATATTTAAGGAAAAGATAATACTTCACATATCTTGTGTCATATGGGTCTATGGCACAGAAGCAAAAGTTAGTATCAGAAATGTTGGATGTTCAAATCAATGACTTGAAGGTTCTCGGTCACTTGAAAAATCCTCTCTCAAAACATGTGCATTGCCTGGTATTCCTTGAGATCTCTGTTATAAATTGAGGGTAACTGGGTAAGTCCCTCCATTGGCAATCCAACCAATGAGGCAAGAAGCTTAGGACGAAGCACTAGGCGATGTGTGTGTCAGAGATTGTCGTTTATGAATATGATAGTAAAGATGTAATGATATTTTTCATAGCTAGCTAATGCACCCATCTTGTGGCAAGTTTTCTCGAACTGGTATCAAACGCATTTTCACCCAATTACCAACAAGAAATTGATGCAAAAATTAGAAGTGGTCTTATCAACAATTTGATAGGAAATCGATGTGATAACCGAGAATGTACTTAAAAATGTGATCATATAGGCTGAGAAAAATATAAACTTTACACAATCAGGAATCAAATAGAAGATGCATACCAAACCTCGTATTGTCCATCTTAACAGCAGTAATTTTCATGGCGCTGCCAAGCTCCAAGCTGATCAAGGTGTCAACATCAGAAAGCGACGGCTTTTTGGGACGTCAGCGAGTATGGGATCATCGAGAAGCGCAGAAAGCATGGACTGCAATCGAGCTTTCTTCGCATTCGTGCTCTTGTATGAACCTAAATCGTCGCTCTTAGATCCTGACTCCATCTTTTTTTGTGAATTCTGATGATGATCCTTCAGAAACCTATGGCGGTCGCTTCCTATATGAATAAATTGCATGAAATGGAGTATAGAAAACGAAATTAACAATCAAAATTTACCTCAATTGCGCTTTAGATTCGTTTAATCGTTGAATTCATTTGCTCGTCGCCGTCGAAATTTCCGTTGTCGCCATCGAAGGGATTTGTGGGTTAGGGTTTTGAGAATTGATCGAACGATCGAGAGAGAAAGAGAACATCTTGTATTAAGTTTAACGGGTCGGACATAAACGGGGAAAGTGGAAAAAGGGCAAGTCTAAAAGCCGAGGTAAATAAATATCCATGAATTTGACAGAAAATTGTGCTCTTAGCCATGTAACGTTATTTTCTTAATTATTTTTTGCTAAATTTTTAGTTAACAAAATTATGGACAATGGAAATTCAAGAATAATTTAGTCTACATGTCCGGAAAGCATGGCAGAGAAAATGTTGAAGCGTGTTTAATGCTCCATCTTGCCTTCCATAGACCATATTTTCGAAGTAATACTGCTGAAAATTGATGCAAATTAAAGTCTATGGTTAGGTGCCATCTTTTGACAATGAAAGGTGGTGACTTTGTTAGATAGCGACATTGTCCTGGGTACTATAAAAGCACATCTTATGAAAGGTATCTTGTATCCATCACTTATATCCATCACAAATATCATCACAAGAGGCAAAGGCCAAGAGAGATTTGAGAGAAATCTTCTAGGGTTGTTCTTACTTGTAAACTTGATTCAAGTATAGTAGACGTTTGCAGATTCCGCTCTGCCGGGGACTAGCCATACGGTGGGTGAACCTCGTTAACAAATCTATCTTGTTTGTGATTGATTGCTTTCTTATTCCTGCACTTTAATTTATATTGTCTTTCGTCGTTTAATTACGTGATTGTATTTTTTGCGTGATTTGGGTTTTTGTCGCGAGCACTGTTCCGTGGATCGACTCTCCCTCCCAACAACTGGTATCAGAGAGAGGTTAAGAGAACCTAGGGTTCTTCGATTCTATAATCTAGGTAACGGTGGGTAACGACGCTTGTGTCCTCTTCCCCACTTTCTTAGATTATACTTTTGAAGGCGTTGGTTCAGATCTAGGAGGAAGTCGAATTTGCTGCGATACAGACGAAAGATGGCAGAGGATAAGATAAGAATCGAGAAATTCAATGGTCACAATTTCGGTTGGTGGCGCATGTAGTTAGAAGACTGTCTATACCAAAAGGATCTATATCTTCCGTTGCTAGGAGAAAAGCCCGAGAAGATGACCGATGAGGAGTGGAACCTTTTGGATAGGAAAGCCTTAGCGACGATCAGATTGTCATTGACTCCGCAGGTGGCCTTTAATATCTCAAAGGAGAAAACAACTAAGACGCTAATGACGACGTTAGCGAAGTTGTATGAGAAGCCATCGACATCAAATAAAATATTTTTGATGAAGAAGCTTTTCAATATGAAGATGGTAGAGAATGGTTCGGTGATAGAGCACCTAAACGAGTTCAACAGCGTGACAAGCCAACTTGAATCCGTTTCAATCATCTTTGAAGACGAGATTCGAGCCCTACTGTTCCTAAGTTCGTTGCCAGAGAGTTGGGAGAACCTAGTGATGGCGGTTAGCAACTCTATATCGGGGATTCTCACGTTTAATGATGCGGTAAGCTGCATATTAAACGATGAGATGCGAAGAAAGTCCGTGAGTGGGAGTTCTGGAACTTCTGCACTTTCGGTGGAGAATCGTGGCAGAACAATGGAAAGGGGAAAGTGGAAAAAGGGCAAGTCTAAAAGCCGGGGTAAATCTCAAGGAAAAATCCAAGGCGCCTGTTGGAATTGCGGAAAGAAGGGCCATAGAAGAAGTGAATGTAGGCTTCTGAAGAAAGGCTCAGATGAGAAGACGGATGAAAAGGAAGCGAATGTGGTATCTACACAAGAACAAGGGAACAAGGTCTTTGTCTATCGGCGAGCGAGAACACAAAGACGGATACTTGGTTCCTAGATTCAGGGGCTTCTTTTCATTGCACTTCGGGCAGACACCACTTTAGCGAGTATGTTCAGGGCGATCTTGGACATGTGACGGTGGGAAACGGTCAATCGTGTAAGATCGTTGGAAAAGGGACGATCATCTTACAACCGTCAGGAGGTGGTCAAATCAAATTGAAGAATGCTCGTCATATTCCTGATTTGAAGAAAAGCTTGATTTCCACAAGTCAGCTAGACAACGAAGGGTTTATTACAACGTTTGGGAATTCTCAATGGAAGATTTCCAAAGGATCGTTGGTGGTCGCAAGGGACAAGCTGAGCGGTTCGTTGTACTCATTCAATGGGAACAGCAGAGGCTCGGCTGCATTGACGACCAGTTCGGAGAAAGATTCGGAGACTTCGTTGTGGCATAAAAGATTGGGGCATCTCAGCGAGAAGAACATGAAAATTCTTCAAGCCAAGGGTGTTCTTTCGGGGCTGAAAAAAGTGGAGTTGGGGTTTTGCGAGAGCTGCGTTTGTGGGAAGCAAAACGCTCTCAGTTTTCAAATTGGAGGCGTAGCGAAAAAGACAAAGAAACTAGAGATGGTGCATACGGACGTGTGGGGTCCGGCCTCGGTGGAGTCTTATGGAGGAAATCGGTACTTTGTGACGTTCATCGATGATACAAGTCGGAAGACATGGGTGTATGCGATGAAGAAAAAGTCCGATGTGTTTGGCATCTTCAAACACTGGATTGCACAGGTGGAGAGCCAAACGGGGATGAAAGTTAAATGCCTTAAGTCCGATAATGGCGGGGAATACTGCACCCAAGAGTTCGAGGAGTTTTGCTCGCAAAAGGGTATTCGTTGGTTGAAGGCGGTACCTGGGACGCCACAGCAAAATGGCATCGCTGAAAGGATGAACAGAACGATCCTAGAGCGAGTGCGAAGCATGACCTTGGATGCGAATCTGCCAAAATTCTTATGGGCGGCAGCGGTCGATGCTGCTGTGTATCTGATCAACAGAAACCCGGCAAGTGCGCTTGATGGAGGCATTCCAGAAGAAATTTGGTCGGGTAAACCGGTCAACTATTCGCACCTTAAAGTATTTGGCTGTATCGCGTATTCTTTGATTGATAAGGCAGAAAGGAGTAGGCTTGACTCCAAATCTAAGAAGTGTGCTTTCATCGGGTATGGTGGAGACGAGTTCAGATATCGGCTGTGGGATTACACAAGTAAGAAAGTAATACGAAGCCGGAACGTTGTCTTTGATGAGCAGCACTTATATAGAGAAGAAAAGCAAGCCAAAGATGGTGTTGTATCTGAGTTTGTGGAGTTAGACGGAACTCAAAAGAACAATCAGGTATCTTCAAGTGGGGATCAAAATATGGAGGAAGCCGCAGTGCAGGATCAGGTGCAAGAACATGATGGCCACCATGTTCAGCAACCAGACGTACCAGTTTTGAGGAGATCTACGAGAGAAAGGAGACTATCTGAAAGACTTGTCACCGACTTCATTTTGTACACGGATTCGGGGGAGCCTGAATCCCTTGAAGAGGCGACGCAAGACGGTGCTAGTAAGCAGTGGGAGCGAGCTATGGACGAGGAGATGGATTCTTTGAAGAAGAACCGCACGTGGGACCTAGTGAAGCTACCCAAGGGTCGAAAAGTGTTGCTGAATAGATGGGTGTACCGGATAAAAGATGAGGCCGATGGTGTGAAGCGGTACAAGGCTCGCTTGGTAGTCAAGGGATATGCACAAAAGCAAGGAATTGACCATCAAGAGATATTTTCTCCTGTGGTGAAAATGACATCAATTCGGGTGATCCTTAGTATTGTGGCGGTGGAGGATCTGCACTTAGAGCAGCTTGATGTGAAGACTGCGTTCCTTCGTGGAGATTTGGTGGAGGAGATCTATATGATGCAGCCACCGGGATACGAGGTGAAGGGAAAAGAAACCATGGTGTGTAAACTGCGAAAGAGCTTGTACGGCCTTAAGCAAGCTCTAAGGCAGTGGTGTCTCAAATTCGATCAGTTCATGTTAGAGACGGGATTTGTGCGTGGTGAGTCAGATCACTGTGTCTATATTCAGACTTTTGAGGATGGAGACTATATCATTCTATCACTCTATGTAGATGATATGTTGGTAGCGGGTCCGAACTTCGAGAAAATTCAAAGTCTGAAGAAGATGATGGCTGAAAAGTTTTCCATGAAAGATTTGGGAGCGGCCAAACAAATTTTGGGCATGAAGATCGTTCGAGATAGGAAGCAGCGGAAGCTGTGGTTATCGCAAAACGACTATATCGAGAAGGTTTTGAAGCGGTTCAACATGGACAAGTCAAAACCGGTGAGTATGCCTTTAGCAAAACATTTCAAACTCATTAAGGAGTTTTGCCCTACAACTCAAGAGCAGAAAGACGAGATGGCAAGAGTGCCTTATGCTTCTGCGGTGGGGAGTTTAATGTATGCAATGGTGAGTACGAGACCAGATATTGCACATGCAGTGGGAGTTGTGAGCCGGTATATGCAAAACCCGGGGAAGGAGCATTGGAATGCGGTGAAGTGGATTTTGAGGTATCTTAAGGGTACGTCTAGTCACTGCTTATGTTTCGGGGGCGACTCTCTAAAGGTGCAAGGTTACGTTGATGCGGACTACTCGGGTGATCGAGATAGTGGGAAGAGCACAACGGGATACGTATTTACAGTTGGGGGAACAGCGGTAAGTTGGATATCTCAACTGCAAAAAGTGGTAGCATTGTCAACTATGGAGGCTGAGTACGCGGCAATCACGGAAGCTAGCAAAGAGATGATATGGCTACAAGGGTTACTCGAAGAGTTGAGTAAGAAGCAAGACTTCAATACCTTGCGGAGCGACAGCCAAAGTGCAATACATTTGGCAAAGAATGCAGCATATCATTCTCGGACGAAGCATATCAAGGTGCGGTACCACTTCATACGCATGGCGTTAGAAGATGGTGAGTTGACACTGCAGAAGATCGCGGGAGAAAAGAATCCGGCGGATATGTTCACCAAAATAGTAGACAGAGATAAGCTGAATCTCTGTTGCAGATTGGTGAATCTCTCCATGAAAATTTAATGAGGAGAGAGCAGCAGCGGAATCGTGTGAAGTTTACTAGTGCTGAGAATCAAGCCAAAAAATTACTCCAAGTGGGACAATGTCGAGATTGTGATGAATTTGCATCAAGGTGAAGTTTGTTGAAAATTGATGCAAATTAAAGTCTATGGTTAGGTGCCACATTTTGACATCCATGACATTGTTAGGTGATGACAATGATAGGTGGTGACTTTGTTAGGTGCTACTTTTGACATTCATGACATTGTTAGGTGATGACAATGATAGGTGATGACTTTGTTAGGTGCTACTTTTGACATCCATGACATTGTTAGGTGATGACAATGATAGGTGGTGACTTTGTTAGGTGCTACTTTTGACATCCATGACATTGTTAGATAGTGACATTGTCCTGGGTGCTATAAAAGCACATCTTATGAGAGGTATCTTGTATCCATCACTTGTATCCATCACAAGTATCATCACAAGAGGCAAAGGCCAAGAGAGATTTGTATAGAGAGATTTGAGAGAAATCTCCTAGGGTTGTTCTTGCTTGTAAACTTGATTCAAGTATAGTAGACGTTTGCAGATTCCGCTCTACCGAGGACTAGCCATACGGTGGGTGAACTTCGTTAACAAATCTATCTTGTTTGTGATTGATTGCTTTCTTATTCCTGCACTTTAATTTATATTGTCTTTCATCGTTTAATTAGGTGATTATATTTTTTGCGTGATTTGGGTTTTGTCGCGAGCACTGTTCTGTGGATCGACTCTCCCTCCCAACAAATACTTCTGTCAGAAATTTCCCAATTGAATATGAGAATAATAGGATATATATCTTACTTGTGACGGGGCTTTTGAACCAGTAAGACAGGCATAAGCTGTCGAATTTTCATTAGAGCTCTAATTACAAATAATATTTAGGAGTAATGCTTGTTCGATATCCTCACGTGAGTCTCAGTCAATCACCTACACCTGTCGCCATCAATTTTAACAAACAGATTTGGTGGCCTCGTGAATGTCAGATCCATGTTCATGTTGGTGGGCCTCTCCGACAAACTCCCGCCCTTTAAAAATATTAAATCCATTTGCAATTTTACTAAATCAATATTCACTCAGCTTCAAAGCCAATTTTTCTTATCTTTTCATTACATTAATTTAGCTATGACAACCATTTTGTATGTAAGTTAAACTTAATGATGCCATCTGCAATTTTTTATTTTGGCATAAAGTCTTCTGTATTTTTAAATATTGGTAATTACCGCCATGTTAATTAAGACATTAGACAACAAATTTTCTTTATCAAGACTAAGCTCCCAAAATAAATTAAAAAAACAACAGAATAAGGCGGCTTATAAAGGGCCATGCAATGTATTGACAAACACATACATAAGACTGTGGTTTCTAGAAATGAAACGCTCAATAACAGTACAATATATTCGTGAAAAAAATTTACAGGGGACGCCGTTATATTGGTTTATAGGTTTCATATTGAATTTACATTTGTGTATTGTTTAGATGACTGATGATTGATTTGGGATTTAACTTATATATTTATATCGGTTCTACCAACAAACATCGTCCTTATGCATTAGAAGACGCATCTGGTCCCCCCCTCTTTTTTTCCTCCTTTTCAGATAACCGTTGTTCGAGATAAAGCTTAAAAAGTTAGCTAAAAATTGAGAATGAGAAAGACATGGATCATATGAATGTATATAGTTAGTGCGTCTTTTATTACATTTTTTAGATTAATTAAAAACATACCGTCTAAAACAAATGGTCTATAAAAGCAATAATCTCTCCAGAAGTTGCTGCCTTAGAACCCGGCCAATTCTTTCAGGGAAAAATTTGTGGACTGAAGTTCTCTGATTATTCTTAAATCATCGTCAAGTTTAATTTTGTGCTGCGAATATGGTCCAGCACAGAAAATGCTTCAAGAAAATATGGGTACCTTTAACTATCCTTTCTTCACCATCTGTTACTCTTACATGATTCATATATATATTTATAAGCTTTTCCCAGATGCATACAATACATGAAGTAAATTATATATCCAAATATAACTGAATTCGAATTAATTTAACATTTTCAAGTCAAGCGGACCTAATAAACAATCAACAGACGCGATTCTTTCCCACCTGATCGGACGCTATCGGACGCTATCTGAAATCCAAGATCCATTAATTTTTCCAGAACACATTAATTAAATGGATCCTAACCATGACCGCAATCATAACAAATCAACAATGCACCCACCCTTTTCCCACGACCAAGCTACAAAATGATCATCCTCCCTATTGACAACCTACCAAATTAATAGCAACCTCATTAAATTTTTAATGCCTCGAGGAAAAAAACAAACAAACAACTATTAGCTGTCCTCATAAATTTTTATTTTTACCACTTTCCCATTTTTATTTTTTCATCTTAATCAATCCATAAATAATTTATTACACTCAAATTATTACTTTTTATTATATAAATATACCCCCCCTCAAAGACCGCTTCAATCGCGCCCTTCCCCTTCCTCCCTCTCACCAAAAAAAACACCCCATTTTTTTTGCTTTTCTCACAAAATTTAACGAAAAAAGAAGCTTGAGATCGCATCTGAGGCTTCAGTCTCTGTTACTGTTGTGAGATTTAGAGGAAAGCGAGATCCTTTTTGGAGAGATTTGGGGAAAATCGAGGGGGTTATTTGAAAGAAATGAGCGTGTCGAGGTTTGTAAAGTGCGTGACGGTGGGCGACGGCGCCGTCGGCAAAACTTGCATGCTCATCTCGTACACCAGCAACACTTTTCCCACTGTGAGTTTTTTTTCTGATTTTTTTTGGATCTTGCCCTAATTTTGTTGATATTTACAGATGTAATGTAATGGCATTGTTAGAAATTCGGCATTTTATATGACTGGATCAGCTTGCTTGATAGGAAATTTGATCCTATTTTGTTTGGTAACTGTGATTATAGGAAGTTTATTCATAATTTTGCCAGTGAAGGAGGGAAGAACCCAAAATGATGGAAAATGTAGGATTTTTTAGTTTTCATTGGTTGTAGCTGTTGGGAATTTTTAAATAATATATAGTTTTATTTTTATCTTATATATTTTCTATTAGTTATAATAAATATATATATTTAGATTGTCATATATATTCTATTGGTTCATAAAACTAATTAATGTTACGTTGGCAGTTGCCAACCACTTTGAGTACTTTTGTTTGGGTGTTTGAACAGTTTCTTTATTTTTGAAATTCAAATTTATACATTTATTTTAACGTTAGTATTGTATCTATATATATAAGGGATTTGGGAGAAGAGAACATATCTAATCTTTTAAGTTTTTGTGTAAGAGTTTTATCTCTTTGAAACTCTTATATAGAGACTTTCTCTCAAACTACTTTCTATTTTCCTTAAAATATAATAAGCCATTGGTGATTAAAAGGCAACACAGATTCGAAGGTTCCATCTTGGCTCGTACAACAAGATCGAAGAAGTGGGTCAGGTTGTATCTCGAAAGTAGGAGAGCGCAATCCCTTTGTAAGGCAGGGGGCACAATCTACTTTACGGAAAGCCTCTTCGACATGCCTCCCAATCCACGAACGGTCCAATCTTTGCTTTTCCTAATTTAATTATTTGCTTTCATATAGGATTAAATCTTGCATTATTTAATAATATTTCTAACAGTAGCTGATTAGGATTTTGATGATACAAAAGGATTTAGGTTTCAATTCTTGTAGCTTATTCAGAAAAATAAATTGTAGCTTATTGGGATTTTGATAATACAAGAGGATTAGGTTCCAATCCTTGTAGCTGATAAATATATTTATAACTTTATATTCTTTTGTTGCAAGCAAAGCGATTCTATTCGCATCGTTTGTTGTGCCTATACTATGGAATATTTTTAAAAAAAATCTTAATTATGAGAAATATGGAATATCCCAATTATTTTGGTTAAGGCTAAGTTTGGTTGTTAAGAAAGTGACTTGAATTCAAGATAAATAAGTGTTTAACCTCGTTGCTGAGCATTGACGAAGGAAAATACAAAAAGTTTGTGCATTTTTGTTAGTTCATTGTGATGAACTCATTTGTTAAGGCGAGTTTTCATCTTTTTCACGCTAGAGAAATGCTTTGAAAATCTAAATGTGCTTCTTTATCTGTGAAAACCTCTTATCTCGATATGTTTTATGGGAGACAGGACTATGTGCCAACGGTGTTTGACAATTTTAGCGCAAATGTAGTGGTGGACGGCAACACTGTTAACCTAGGTTTGTGGGATACTGCAGGTAAGTGTGCATTTTTTTGTGCATTTCTTAAAGAGTATTGATTTAATTGCAGCCACAATGATGCTCTATTGAAACAGGCCAAGAGGATTACAACAGATTAAGACCCTTGAGCTACCGTGGAGCTGATGTTTTTCTCCTGGCCTTTTCTCTTATCAGTAAGGCCAGCTATGAAAATGTTTCGAAGAAGGTATGAGTTGGCTTATTTTCTCTTAACAAGGCATTTCATAATTTCTTCTATTAACTAATTTTTATGCATATATAATATTATTCCTTTCCAGTGGATTCCTGAACTAAGGCATTATGCTCCCGGTGTCCCTATTGTTCTTGTTGGAACAAAGCTCGGTAATCTTCTTGTTCTTTTTTTTGTTACATTTGTCTCGTCATTTTTTAAAATTAATTTTCTATTATGATCTTATTGATCCAATTCAGAATTTATGAGCTATGCCGTTCAAATTAGATGGCTTAATCTGTTACAGTCAATAGTTGCTACAAATGTTGGTCAACAGCCCACTTGAGCAATGTGAAAATTGATTTTGACACATTTTTTTATAAACATTAGAAGTTACGAACATGACAGCAGGACATGTTCGTCCTGTTAGAGCAGCTTCAATGCATTGCATTGCTTACTCAAGTAGTAACATACTGTGTTCTAAGATTATTCATATCACATCAACAGCCACCCGCTTAGGTTATTCTGTTCATCTTTTAAGGTGCATTTTGCTTCATAGAATAGGCTTTTATGATGAAGAATTGATTATCATGTATTAATTCTTATGAAATCTTTTACCGCTCTAGTGTATTTTTTGCTCTCTCTCTCTCTCTCTCTTCAGATTCCTGCCCTATATATATCAGTCTCCATTTTTTTTGATTTTCCTATAACATCCTTAATGACCATATACTATAACATACATGAATACAACACTGGAATTTAAGTGAGGAATAAGACCATTGCGTCATCTCAGAGACTGGCGCACAGTCACATATGCAACTAAAATATATTATATGACAAATTTTTATAATCATTCAACCAAAAGGAAAATTAGTATTTTTCTTAGTTTTCTACCTGCTTAGGACATATACCAGAGAGAACATCAATAGGCCTAAGACACATTAAAATGGAGCTTCACTATTTGGAAGGTAAACCATCAACCCACACAAGTAAATTGTTAGGTTGAATTGATACAGTTCAATAATTTGACTAGAAAACTGCCAAAATAGTCACATTCCATTTACAAGACATGCCAAGTTCCTCTCTCTTATTTATTTGATCTGTTCATGATTAATAACTGTCAGACACTAACAATATAAACATAGGTATATAAATTAGTAATGAGCAGGTCTCTCTTCTCATAGCTATTTGAATTGGGAACTTTTTAATGCACCGTGCAATTACCAATAAGTTTGTCCTTAGATTGTATGAGGAACTCCTACCTTTAGGTAATCTGGTGGATTCTAATTGATTGTGACTCGATATGCTCTGGAAATTGAAGTATTGCTTTAGATGCACTTGGATTGTTGGCTATAGGAGGTCTTACATTTAATACTGATTACTGCTTTACTGATGCGAATTTTAAAATCCAAGGAATATATGAGAAATTGGTGACAATTGGTCTGCACTGTGCTTGGATATATATATATATATATATATATATATATATATAGAGAGAGAGAGAGAGAGAGAGAGAGAGAGTAATGGAGGAAAGAGGCCATAGGAGGGAATTTCCTCCTATGGCGTCGAAAAAATACGCCCTCCATCGTGTTTTCCGACGATCGGAATCCATCATCTTCATCGTTATCATCTAAGATGTGGGTACGCCAAATTTCATGTGATATTACAACTTTTTCACCGTTGATTTAGCAATGTAAAAAGTTCTATTGTCGGTAAACCGTTAATTTTGAACCCACTAATTCAACGGTGAAAAAGTTGTAGAATCACATGAAATTTGGTGTATCCGTATCTTAGATGATAACGATGAAGATGATGAGCACCGATCATCGGAAAACACGATGGAGATTGTATTTTTTCGACGCCATAGGAGGAAATTCCCTCCTATGGCATCTTTCCTCCATTATATATATATATATATATATATATATATATATATATATAGGGCTTAAGGGTCCTGTGTTCGAACTCAGGAAATTCTCCTGAGCCCGTAACCCAAAAGAAACCCCAGAAAAAAGAATCCCGCCCTCGTAACCCAAAACTCCTCTCACCAACAGAGGGAAAAAAAAACCCATCACCTTCGATCCTCCATCGCAACCCTTGCCTCGCTGCCATCCCTCTATTGGTGTCGATCCTCCATCGCGACCCCTGCATCGCTGCCACCCCTCTCGCCGCCGATCCTCTGCCTCGCGCCCACGCTGCGCTCCCTCCCTCCTCTCGCCGCCATCCCTCGCCTACCTGTATAAATTCCATCGTGACCCCTGCCTCGCGCCCACGCTGCGCTCCCTCCTCCTCTCGCCGCCAATCCTTCATCGCGCCCCCTGCCTTGCTGCGCTCCCTCCCTCCTCACGCCTCCACCCTCGATCCCGTAACCCCAAATACACCCCTCACCTTCTCGTAACCCAAAAACCTCTCTCACCAACAGAGGGGAAAAAACCCTCCCTCCTCCCTCGCCTCCTCCCTCGAGCCTCCCTCCTCCCTCGAGTGCCTCCTCGCGCACCCTCCCTCCTCCAGCGCCTCCCTCCTTCCCTCCTCATGCCTCCCTCCCTCGAACTCGCCGCCCCTCCTCACGCCTCCCTCCCCTCGAGCCTCCCTCCTCCATAGTCTCTTTAAACAATGAAACTGGAGTGATCTGGCAATCAATTTTCAGTTTTAGAACTTAATTGTATGGATTCATTGAGTCTTGCAAAAGGGGGAGAATATGAAGGTGGTGAAAGATTAGGAGTAAAAACTGGTAAAATCTGATGAACATTCTGAAAATAATGGACTTCTATGTGATCAGCATTCAGAGCTTCCTTCTACTGGATTTCTGCACAACGAATCTGCATTACATTTGGAAAATATTTTGAAGCCTACATATGTTGAAATTCTGAATAAGCAAAGCTTCTTCAGAGAAGATGTTACAGTCATATACTACTGAAATGGCAATGCAGAAAGAAAATACTGAAATGTTAAAAACTGTTGAAAAAGAGGTGATTTTTGATACATATGGGTCTCCAGCTATCTATTTTTCAGAGGCAGAGATACAACTCTCTTCAATTCAGTTTCAACCTGCTTTAATTGCAAAATGTTCCTATAGCAAACCTTCTTTCCTGGAAATCCATTCTACAACACAACAGAAATTAAAATTGCAAATTGTATGTTCTTATAACTACATTGGATAAAAGGTACTTGCTGTTAAGATTTGCAAATAATGCTGATTTTTTTAAGACTTGGCTAGCAGAAAATACATATATACACGGCTTCTTATTTCGTTTCTTCAAATGGGACTCCTTTTACTCTTTTAAGCAAGAATCTAGTGTTGTTCCAGCATGGCTTACTTTAGCTGGTTTACCTCCAAACTTCTAGACTTTTGATATGTTCAAATAAATAATTAAACCAGTTGGAGATTCAAATCATTTTCCTTCAAAAAACAGAAAACAATGGAGCAAGAACAAAGTTCTCACAAATATTCAGACTTATAGAATTAAAACTGCTATCATTGAAAAAGCTTCCGGTGCTAACTTACTAGTTGGGAGAAAAGTTGACTTAGTACAAACAGATTGCATTAGTGGAAATAAAGATTTTGAGAAAGCATTTGCAATACAAGGGATTGTAGATAACAAAAGCTCAGAGACCATCATTGCTGCAAGGAAAACAGAATACGGTAAAACATTGAAGTGCAGAAAACTGTTGGTAACAGGAGCTCAGACAACAACATTGCTACTGGAAAATTTGTTGGTGAAGAGTTTAGCAGAAAATCAGAGATGATACAAGTTGTAGGTATCACAAAAATTCATCAGGTGAAGCAAAATTCACAATCCTCATATCTGAACATGATATAACTCAGTTTCAGGGCTTTCACAGAACACATGTAATAAAGCAGGAAGTCTGAAAATGCACAAAAGGCGCAGGTGCCAAATATCCGCTACAGGTTCTGAAAATGCACAATGACACAAGGAACGTTACATGCAAGGAAATGCTTTATGCAATACAAAATACTAATGATATTTCAAACTTGCACTATATAAATGCAAATATTAATATTCAAGTATATCCAAGCCATAACAATAAAAATACTAACAATTACTAAACAAGCTCCAAAAAATTCAGTAAAAATCTTCTATTCTGCTCCAAGCAACACCAAAACTATCTTCATTCCTTTCCGTTAGAAGTATCCGGTGCCTAAAAACAACTCATATTAGATATCAACCATCATTTATAAAAAATTAATGACAACAAATAAGAACGAACAAGATGCAATAGAATACTAATACCTTTAAAAGCTGACAAGTTCTTATATCATGACCCTTTTCGTGACAATTACTACAAGTGCGCGATCTATTTTGAGCTTTTGATTGCGATACTTCTATTCCAGATGGAATTCGAGATGCAATAGCAGGACGACCCTTATGGGTATTTTTCGTAGGATCTGTGATTGTTATATGATATAGGTAAGAAGGTGTCGGAGTATAACTAACTTGAGTGCTCGTCTCTTCTTCATGATTTAAATTGGATTGTTGCAACATGCTATTAATAAACTCTTCTGTTTTTTCGTAAAGATCTCGATTCTCCGCCACCAAGTCTATAACTTTATTCATTTTTGCACGAAGTCTCCATGAATCAAGAGGTGTAACTGCTCTATTTTCTGCATTTATCGATAGTCCCAGATCAACACTTGCATGTGCTCCACGACCCTTAGTAGTGCTGTGCCTAACACCAAGAGTCCACCTCGATAGAATATATTGTTTTGGGATGGTTTGCATAAACAGTATCTGCTTCATTACATATAATATATGTTTGCATAGTACGCCGTCGGTCTCAAAGATAGAGCACGAACATTTGAAGAATTCTTCCATTGGGTTGCACTTCACATTGTGAGTATTAATTTTTCCATCTATCTTGCAAACCACATTATAAGTGGTAAAGTTCTCTTCTATACCACCCATATTATGCCAACAATGAAACACATTTCGAAACTCATTTTGGAATATCTCAAATAAATTAGCAGTATATACCTTTGCTACACAAGCCTCCATGTCATGCATGCCTTGAAAATCTGGTTTTGTAGTTAAGCAACGTGTGTCTTCTCTTTCCTCCTTTTTTCGTCGAGCGGCTAGAGCTTTGTTATATCGTTCAACAAATTGAAACAATGGCGTCATAGAATTAATGAAACCATCAAAGAACGAGTTCATACTCTCACTTCTCTGACTTGATCTCATGCCAGCAAAAAACATATCCTTCAAATAGGCTTCAACCCAATGATGTCTTTGGTCATACATGTTTTGCAACCATCTCCAAGATTTCATTTCATTTATTGCTTTTTCAGACAACGGTTCTTCAAAAATTCTTCTATACTTTTCATTCAAAGCGACCCAACACTTTTCACTTTCTTCAATTGTTTTACTATATCTACTCCACTTCTTATAATCCTCGTCGAAGGTTTCAAAAGAGCGACGTAAAGAACGGAGATGCTCATCTTCATGCAAAGTTATATGCCATATACAATATCTATGCAAGGTTTTTGGAAATACCCTCTTAATAGCATTACAAATTGCAGGATCCTGATCTGTGATGATTGCGGCTGGCGCTTTACCCCACATGCATTTTAACCATTGCTGAAATAACCAAACAAAAGTCTCCTCTTTCTCATCCGCCAAAAGAGCGCATCCAAACAATGAAGATTGTCGATGGTGATTAACTCCCGTGAAAGGTGCAAATGGCATTAGAAAACTGTTAGTCTTATATGTAACATCAAAAACCATAACATCAGTAAATTGCATATAACTAGCCCTAGCTCTTCCATCAGCCCAAAAAATACTTCTACAGGTTCCCCCAGTATCAAGCTCAAGTGCATAGTAAAATTGAATATCTGCAGCTTGCCTCTCAATAAATTGTTGTATTACAGATACACATTGACGACCCATATTATTTCTTCTTTTCGATTTGAAATAGTCAATGATTTGTTGTGGAGTGACATCTACCAAATTATCCCCACATGTAGTATTTATTAAATCAGCAATCTGTGATGGTCCCGCACCACAATCATGAAATTGATCCATCAACGATTTGCAAGAAGCCTTTAGATGATCTACACAATGAGAACGTAAAGTAGCAATTTTTGATGGCGTCGACAACAAAGGATGGCTGTGTTGATCATCTATAAGTGTTACCCTCCAAACATCATCTATAATTCTATGTATGATAATTCTTGCAGGACAACCTTCTCTCATGTGTTGTTTTCTTCTTTTAACTTTCCTTCCTTGCTCTCTTTTGTCCTTCAAACTTTTATGCCCTTCTTTACTGCATACAAATTTCTTTCGATTTATTACACCATCCTTATTTCTTGCACTCGTCGACTTGCGAACAGAGAAGCCTCTAAGTTTTGCAAACGAGTTGCAAGTATTGTATGCTTCCTCATCGGTAGGAAATTCCATACCAACATGAATAACATTACTATTCCTGAGATCACCGGCATCATCATTAGCATTCTCAGTTTCTCCATCCTCGTCTTCCTCATCTTCGCTATCATCATCCTCGTTTTCACCATTCTCATTACAGCCGATGAGATCATTAGCATCAACATGATTGATTAACCCACTAAAATTTTGGGATTGCTCATCGATTGCATAGTATTGGTTGTTATCCATTCCTACTAAAAAAAGTTTATGTTATGTTTACGTAATCATAATCTTAAATATATGAAAATCACACTGAAAAATTAAACATCAATTGATCTTAATATGAAACGTTTATTGGCATAAGAATAATTTGAGAGAACAAGATAAACTCTTCCAAATTGTATACGAAACCTATATATCAATCGAAATTTACTCGGTTTTTTTAATTAAAAAAAAATTCAATTTACTCAGTTCTTTTTTTTTCTTCTGAAAATGGCTGTAACGAAATATGTGATGATGAAACGAATACCTGCATAAAGCAGTACCTGTATAAATTTTACCCGATCACTGGAGAAAGGCGCGGCAGCGAGGGCGAGGGATGGAGGCGCTCGCTCGAGAAGGCGAGGGATGGAAGCGCTCGAGGTCTGTGGGGGAGGGAGGCGCAGCGAGGCAGTAGAGGCAGGATCGGCGGCGAAGCGAGGCAGGATCGGCGGCGAGAAGGGTTTTTTCCCTCTGTTGGTGAGAGAGGTTTTTGGGTTACGAGGAGGTGAGGGGTGTATTTGGGGTTACGGGGTCGAGGGAGGAGGCGTGAGGAGGGAGGGAGCGCAGTGAGGCAGGGGGCGCGATGAAGGATTGGCGGCGAGAGGAGGAGGGAGCGCAGCGTGGGCGCGAGGCAGGGGTCACGATGGAATTTATACAGGTAGGCGAGGGATGGCGGCGAGAGGAGGGAGGGAGCGCAGCGTGGGCGCGAGGCAGAGGATCGGCGGCTAGAGGGGTGGCAGCGATGCAGGGGTCGCGATGGAGGATCGACACCAATAGAGGGATGGCAGCGAGGCAAGGGTTGCGATGGAGGATCGAAGGCGATGGGGTTTTTTTTTCTCTCTGTTGGTGACACCAATAGAGGGATGGCAACGAGGCAAGGGTTGCGATGGAGTATCGAAGGCGATGGGTTTTTTTTTCTCTCTGTTGGTGAGGAGTTTTGGGTTACGAGGGCGGGATTCTTTTTTCTGAGGTTTCTTTTGGGTTACGGGCTCAGGAGAATTTCCTGTGTTCGAACTCAGGAAATTCTCTCACCAACAGAGAGAAAAAAGAATCCCGCCCTCGTAACCCAAAAGAATAGAGGGACCACTTATATGGGCTTAAGGGTCCTGTGTTCGAACTCAGGAAATTCTCCTGAGCCCGTAACCCAAAAGAAACCTCAGAAAAAAGAATCCCGCCCTCGTAACCCAAAACTCCTCTCACCAACATAGAGAAAAAAAACCCATCGCCTTCGATCCTCCATCGCAACCCTTGCCTCGCTGCCATCCCTCTATTGGTGTCACCAACAGAGAGAAAAAAAACCCATCGCCTTCGATCCTCCATCGCAACCCTTGCCTCGCTGCCATCCCTCTATTGGTGTCGATCCTCCATCGCGACCCCTGCATCGCCGCCACCCCTCTCGCCGCCGATCCTCTGCCTCGCGCCCACGCTGCGCTCCCTCCCTCCTCTCGCCGCCATCCCTCGCCTACCTGTATAAATTCCATCGTGACCCCTGCCTCGCGCCCACGCTGCGCTCCCTCCTCCTCTCGCCGCCAATCCTTCATCGCGCCCCCTGCCTCGCTGCGCTCCCTCCCTCCTCACGCCTCCTCCCTCGACCCCGTAACCCCAAATACACCCCTCACCTCCTCGTAACCCAAAAACCTCTCTCACCAACAGAGGGAAAAAACCCTTCTCGCCGCCGATCCTGCCTCGCTTCGCCGCCGATCCTGCCTCTCCTGCCTCGCTGCGCCTCCCTCCCCCACAGACCTCGAGCGCTTCCATCCCTCGCCTTCTCGAGCGAGCGCCTCCATCCCTCGCCCTCGCTGCCGCGCCTTTCTCCAGTGATCGGGTAAAATTTATACAGGTACTGCTTTATGCAGGTATTCGTTTCATCATCACATATTTCGTTACAGCCATTTTCAGAAAAAAAAAGAACTGAGTAAATTGAATTTTTTTTAATTAAAAAAACCGAGTAAATTTCGATTGATATATAGGTTTCGTATACAATTTGGAAGAGTTTATCTTGTTCTCTCAAATTATTCTTATGCCAATAAACGTTTCATATTAAGATCAATTGATGTTTAATTTTTCAGTGTGATTTTCATATATTTAAGATTATGATTACGTAAACATAACATAAACTTTTTTTAGTAGGAATGGATAACAACCAATACTATGCAATCGATGAGCAATCCCAAAATTTTAGTGGGTTAATCAATCATGTTGATGCTAATGATCTCATCGGCTGTAATGAGAATGGTGAAAACGAGGATGATGATAGCGAAGATGAGGAAGACGAGGATGGAGAAACTGAGAATGCTAATGATGATGCCGGTGATCTCAGGAATAGTAATGTTATTCATGTTGGTATGGAATTTCCTACCGATGAGGAAGCATACAATACTTGCAACTCGTTTGCAAAACTTAGAGGCTTCTCTGTTCGCAAGTCGACGAGTGCAAGAAATAAGGATGGTGTAATAAATCGAAAGAAATTTGTATGCAGTAAAGAAGGGCATAAAAGTTTGAAGGACAAAAGAGAGCAAGGAAGGGAAGTTAAAAGAAGAAAACAACACATGAGAGAAGGTTGTCCTGCAAGAATTATCATACATAGAATTAGAGATGATGTTTGGAGGGTAACACTTATAGATGATCAACACAGCCATCCTTTGTTGTCGACGCCATCAAAAATTGCTACTTTACGTTCTCATTGTGTAGATCATCTAAAGGCTTCTTGCAAATCGTTGATGGATCAATTTCATGATTGTGGTGCGGGACCATCACAGATTGCTGATTTAATAAATACTACATGTGGGGATAATTTGGTAGATGTCACTCCACAACAAATCATTGACTATTTCAAATCGAAAAGAAGAAATAATATGGGTCGTCAATGTGTATCTGTAATACAACAATTTATTGAGAGGCAAGCTGCAGATATTCAATTTTACTATGCACTTGAGCTTGATACTGGGGGAACCTGTAGAAGTATTTTTTGGGCTGATGGAAGAGCTAGGGCTAGTTATATGCAATTTACTGATGTTATGGTTTTTGATGTTACATATAAGACTAACAGTTTTCTAATGCCATTTGCACCTTTCACGGGAGTTAATCACCATCGACAATCTTCATTGTTTGGATGCGCTCTTTTGGCGGATGAGAAAGAGGAGACTTTTGTTTGGTTATTTCAGCAATGGTTAAAATGCATGTGGGGTAAAGCGCCAGCCGCAATCATCACAGATCAGGATCCTGCAATTTGTAATGCTATTAAGAGGGTATTTCCAAAAACCTTGCATAGATATTGTATATGGCATATAACTTTGCATGAAGATGAGCATCTCCGTTCTTTACGTCGCTCTTTTGAAACCTTCGACGAGGATTATAAGAAGTGGAGTAGATATAGTAAAACAATTGAAGAAAGTGAAAAGTGTTGGGTCGCTTTGAATGAAAAGTATAGAAGAATTTTTGAAGAACCATTGTCTGAAAAAGCAATAAATGAAATGAAATCTTGGAGATGGTTGCAAAACATGTATGACCAAAGACATCATTGGGTTGAAGCCTATTTGAAGGATATGTTTTTTGCTGGCATGAGATCAAGTCAGAGAAGTGAGAGTATGAACTCGTTCTTTGATGGTTTCATTAATTCTATGACGCCATTGTTTCAATTTGTTGAACGATATAACAAAGCTCTAGCCGCTCGACGAAAAAAGGAGGAAAGAGAAGACACACGTTGCTTAACTACAAAACCAGATTTTCAAGGCATGCATGACATGGAGGCTTGTGTAGCAAAGGTATATACTGCTAATTTATTTGAGATATTCCAAAATGAGTTTCGAAATGTGTTTCATTGTTGGCATAATATGGGTGGTATAGAAGAGAACTTTACCACTTATAATGTGGTTTGCAAGATAGATGGAAAAATTAATACTCACAATGTGAAGTGCAACCCAATGGAAGAATTCTTCAAATGTTCGTGCTCTATGTTTGAGACCGACGGCGTACTATGCAAACATATATTATATGTAATGAAGCAGATACTGTTTATGCAAACCATCCCAAAACAATATATTCTATCGAGGTGGACTTTTGGTGTTAGGCACAGCACTACTAAGGGTCGTGGAGCACATGCAAGTGTTGATCTGGGACTATCGATAAATGCAGAAAATAGAGCAGTTACACCTCTTGATTCATGGAGACTTCGTGCAAAAATGAATAAAGTTATAGACTTGGTGGCGGAGAATCGAGATCTTTACGAAAAAACAGAAGAGTTTATTAATAGCATGTTGCAACAATCCAATTTAAATCATGAAGAAGAGACGAGCACTCAAGTTAGTTATACTCCGACACCTTCTTACCTATATCATATAACAATCACAGATCCTACGAAAAATACCCATAAGGGTCGTCCTGCTATTGCATCTCGAATTCCATCTGGAATAGAAGTATCGCAATCAAAAGCTCAAAATAGATCGCGCACTTGTAGTAATTGTCACGAAAAGGGTCATGATATAAGAACTTGTCAGCTTTTAAAGGTATTAGTATTCTATTGCATCTTGTTCGTTCTTATTTGTTGTCATTAATTTTTTATAAATGATGGTTGATATCTAATATGAGTTGTTTTTAGGCACCGGATGCTTCTAACGGAAAGGAATGAAGATAGTTTTGGTGTTGCTTGGAGCAGAATAGAAGATTTTTACTGAATTTTTTGGAGCTTGTTTAGTAATTGTTAGTATTTTTATTGTTATGGCTTGGATATACTTGAATATTAATATTTGCATTTATATAGTGCAAGTTTGAAATATCATTAGTATTTTGTATTGCATAAGGCATTTCCTTGCATGTAACGTTCCTTGTGTCATTGTGCATTTTCAGAACCTGTAGCGGATATTTGGCACCTGCGCCTTTTGTGCATTTTCAGACTTCCTGCTTTATTACATGTGTTCTGTGAAAGCCCTGAAACTGAGTTATATCATGTTCAGATATGAGGATTGTGGATTTTGCTTCACCTGATGAATTTTTGTGATACCTACAACTTGTATCATCTCTGATTTTCTGCTAAACTCTTCACCAACAAATTTTCCAGTAGCAATGTTGTCTGAGCTCCTGTTACCAACAGTTTTCTGCACTTCAATGTTTTACCGTATTCTGTTTTCCTTGCAGCAATGATGGTCTCTGAGCTTTTGTTATCTACAATCCCTTGTATTGCAAATGCTTTCTCAAAATCTTTATTTCCACTAATGCAATCTGTTTGTACTAAGTCAACTTTTCTCCCAACTAGTAAGTTAGCACCAGAAGCTTTTTCAATGATAGCAGTTTTAATTCTATAAGTCTGAATATTTGTGAGAACTTTGTTCTTGCTCCATTGTTTCCTGTTTTTTTGAAGGAAAATGATTTGAATCTCCAACTGGTTTAATTATTTATTTGAACATATCAAAAGTCTAGAAGTTTGGAGGTAAACCAGCTAAAGTAAGCCATGCTGGAACAACACTAGATTCTTGCTTAATGCTTAAAAGAGTAAAAGGGGTCCCATTTGAAGAAACGAAATAAGAAGCCGTGTATATATGTATTTTCTGCTAGCCAAGTCTTAAAAAAATCAGCTTTATTTGCAAATCTTAACAGCAAGTACCTTTTATCCAATATAGTTATAAGAACATACAATTTGCAATTTTAATTTCCGTTGTGTTGTAGAATGGATTTCCAGGAATGAAGGTTTGTTATAGGAACATTTTGCAATTAAAGCAGGTTGAAACTGAATTGAAGAGAGTTGTATCTCTGCCTCTGAAAAATAGATAGCTGGAGACCCATATGTATCAAAAATCACCTCTTTTTCAACAGCTTTTAACATTTCAGTATTTTCTTTCTGCATTGCCATTTCAGCAGTATATGACTGTAACATCTTCTCTGAAGAAGCTTGCTTATTCAGAATTTCAACATATGTAGGCTTCAAAATATTTTCCAAATGTAATGCAGATTCGTTGTGCAGAAATCCAGTAGAAGGAAGCTCTGAATGCTGATCACATAGAAGTCCATTATTTTCAGAATGTTCATCAGATTTTACCAGTTTTTTCTCCTAATCTTTCACCACCTTCATATTCTCCCCCTTTTGCAAGACTCAATGAATCCATACAATTAAGTTCTAAAACTGAAAATTGATTGCCAGATCACTCCAGTTTCATTGTTAAAGAGGCTCGAGGGGAGGGAGGCTCGAGGGGAGGGAGGCGTGAGGAGGGGCGGCGAGTTCGAGGGAGGGAGGCATGAGGAGGGAAGGAGGGAGGCGCTGGAGGAGGGAGGGTGCGCGAGGAGGCACTCGAGGGAGGAGGGAGGAGGCGATGGAGGAGGGAGGCGAGAGGGTTTTTTCCCCTCTGTTGGTGAGAGAGGTTTTTGGGTTACGAGGAGGTGAGGGGTGTATTTGGGGTTACGGGGTCGAGGGAGGAGGCGTGAGGAGGGAGCGCAGCGAGGCAGGGGGCGCGATGAAGGATTGGCGGCAAGAGGAGGAGGGAGCGCAGCGTGGGCGCGAGGCAGGGGTCACGATGGAATTTATACAGGTAGCGAGGGATGGCGGCGAGAGGAGGGAGGGAGCGCAGCGTGGGCGCGAGGCAGAGGATCGGCGGCGAGAGGGGTGGCAGCGATGCAGGGGTCGATGGAGGATCGACACCAATAGAGGGATGGCAGCGAGGCAAGGGTTGCGATGGAGGATCGAAGGCGATGGGTTTTTTTTCCCTCTGTTGGTGAGAGGAGTTTTGGGTTACGAGGGCGGGATTCTTTTTTCTGGGGTTTCTTTTGGGTTACGGGCTCAGGAGAATTTCCTGAGTTTGAATACAGGACCCTTAAGCCCATATATATATATATATGAAGGTTTTTCTAACCGTCTGTTCTTATGGTTTTTTTTTGAAATCAACCACCTTCGGGGATCAAACTTCCAACCTCTCACATTGGGGAGGAAATTGGCACCAACTGAGCTAAGCCCGGTTGGTGTCTGTTCTTATGTTGATTGCATCCTTTATTAGACGCGTTCCTTTTCCTTTTCTCTTTTATGCTTCGGGTTATTGAAAAGCTATATGATTCTTTGGTTGTTTCATGTAATGCCCCCTGGTATTTTTGCTCGTGATATGCACACACCGAGACAAATATGTAGACATTATTAAAAAAAATTTAGAAGGTTTTTAGTTAGAATAGTAGATTCCTTCAGAGGTTTTGAAAATTTGGAAAAAATTTGAACAATTGAAATACTTTTTTCGTCTTTTCTCAAAATTATGAGAATGATTCTTCTCATGTGTTGCGCTTTGAATGAAATTGAGATTTCAATTTAAGGAACCCCCCCCCCCCCCCCACACACAAACCCCCTTCTCTCTCTTTTGGGATAAAACTGTAGTATATATCATGATGCAGCTACAGACCTTAAACCACCTGACAGCGATAGCATCTAAAAGTTCATTAATGAAAGATTACAAAATATTTTTGTTTCCCTTATTATTATTATCCTTTATTTGCTAATCTGTGACCACTTATTGGTTGCCAGATCTTCGGGATGATAAGCAATTTTTCGTAGATCACCCTGGTGCGGTCCCTATTACGACAGCACAGGTAAGAGGTTCAGCATATTTATATGTTTTGTCCATTTCACTGTATCTCACTAATGTTTTTCTCATAATATTTGTAAAAGGGGGAGGAATTGATGAAGCAAATAGGTGCTCCAGCTTACATTGAGTGCAGCTCAAAAACACAGCAAGTATGTTTTCTCCTGTCAATATCTTGTTACAGTCTCAACCAATTTACGTGACTGGGAATCAGAGCCTAAAATGTCACTGTGGGTGCATCCTACCGCGACACTCAGGCTCCGTTTTCTCTTATATAATTTATGTCTCTGAATAATCAAATCTGTATTGGTCCTGTAGAATGTGAAGGGAGTCTTTGATGCCGCCATCAAGGTAGTTCTTCAGCCACCGAAGCAAAAGAAGAAGAAAAAGATTAAGGCGCAAAAGAGCTGCTCCATTTTGTGAAGAAGAAATAGAACTTTATGGCTCGGCATTAGATTTGCTTGTTATGCTTCTGTCTTCTTGATTTGTAGTAAGTCCTTGATGTATATTCAACTTATGGCTGTGTGGGCAAAAAAAAATGACCTATTTCGTTTTCACCATCTCGTCCTGTGTCTTATGGGTGCAGTATCTGTAATTGATTTTCAGAACATCAGGCGATTTGAAACTTGCATTGCAATATTCTTCCTTGTGCCTGTACTTTAAGCTTCTAAAGCTTGATGGTTTAGTTTTGCATTGCATCTGTTTATACGGGCTTGGTTGTACGAATGCTGCGGCTTTCTCAAGGGTCCAACACATTCACCTTGATTTGGTTAATTATGCATTCAGTGCATCTTGCTTTCTCTTATGTTTACAGATCTGATCTGACATCTTCGAATTTACTTTGATCCAGTTCATTGTCTTTGTATGTTCCTGCTTTTATTTTTTCTCCAGCAGATAATGTTACTTACTTTTGTATGCTACTTCCAAGCAAAGACATGCAATTGTAGTTTCCATAGTTGTGAGTTAGTAGGTGCTGAATGAATTTTACCGCCTGAGTTCCAAAACTGAATATGTGGGCGTGGGATGCAGTGAAAAAAGTTTTCTGCTCTGTTTGACTGAGTGACTTTCAGAACCATATAATTAAGATTGGCTACATTTTCCATGTATCTTGTATTGTTCCAACCTTGATCCTGTTTCCCCTACTACCAGCAGCTTGTAAAATACGCTGGTTACTTTAGCCGTAAGTACTGAGAACACGTGTAATTTGTTTTCATATGTTTTAGATTCTACAGTACAATTTCTAACTGCTTATCCTGTAATGCTAGCTAGGATGAAAGAGGAGGAACAAAGAGTTCCATGAAAATGCAGAATCATCCATGACACATTGTTCATCAATTGGACTCAATGAAAACCTAGGTAATTCCTTCCTTTTGGCTTTCTCATAAACATAAAGCACATTGGAGTCTCTGATATATGTTTCAGGTTTACAATTATTGCAGGTATTATATAAACCAAAAATCATGACAAGCTCTCAATGTCCTCAAAGACTTATGGAGTTGGGTTCTCACCAAACGGAAGGTATATCTGTAATGATTTATTCCTATTGGACCCTAGCGATATTTTGCCATTGTTGTCATCATCATTTTCTTCTTCTTTTTATTATTAAGTAGGTGATATAGCCATACAGGGTTGTCTATGGACCCGACTTAGAGAAGCCTCCATAATTTTTTTTTGATCAAGTTCTACGATGACATAATACAAACCGTTTTAAGAAAATTTATGAGAAAGGGAATTATGAACAGGACAAAGCCTTGCCATGGAATGCATATGGTAGGGCTAGTTCATTGGAAAGCTGGTAGAAAGTCATGCCTTAGTGCTTACTAATTTAAGTCAGGTTATGCAGTTTAGAACTCGTGTAACAAAAGAGCAACAATTGAAAATTTTCCTAGACTCGGAAAGATTAGAGTTTTTCTGTCCGTGAGGATCCCACCAGAGCGCCTTCTACTTCTAATAGGCCATGAACTAGATCAGAATCATTCTCAACGAATCCATAAGATATGAAGTGATCCCATTTTTTCAATGGATCCGGGTGAAGACCAAAGATCTTGAGCGAACGATCCGGCAAAACAATTCAAAAGATAAAGAAGTATTGTTAATTTCTTCATGCTCGTTCCAAGAATGGTGTCCAGGGTACCATTTGTACAAATAAGAATCTCTTCTAAGGCGAGGCATGATATAAATGAAAGAACAAAGTGAAAAGACGTCAAGTTACTTTGATAAACTATACAGGCAAATAACTTGAATTGTATATTATATGAAAATTTTGGCGGAACAAACTTTTCTCGGTGATGGGTTGGAACTCTATCATTTGATACTTAACAAGAGCATGCCGTCCTTCATTTTTTTTCCCGACGATAAAAGAAGAGAGAACTGCATGCTCTTCATCATTTTATTCAATATTCACTTATGGAGAATGATGATTACTCAAACCTGATGTAAGTAACACTGGGGAGCAAAGTGTATCTTCATTCTTGATTAACTTGTCTTAAATCTCCAATAGGTAACATCACTTATTTCTTGAAAGTTTTTGCTGTATATGAGCTCAATCCATCATTCTAATTGTTAAGATTATTACTTCTAAAACAATGAGAAATCTCCAACCATCATAAGAATGTGGTAGATGAGGTTGTTAGGTTGGTTGATGTGGCCACAACCTCCATTAAGGAATAAGGACAATACTGATGGAAGATGCGATAACTGATGAAATTATATCATAATTATCACCTTTTCTCCCATCAAAATGGGGTCGGCTATGATACATAGGCTCCATAAAAATATGACATTCCTTTACTACTGGTCATGGATCCATAGTGCCAAATTTTTGATCAGAAAACGATAGATAGTGTCAACTGGTCCTCAGATTGTTAGTTTTCTAGCCAGTTAAATTTCTTCTATTTGCAAATTATGGAAGAAAGGTTTTCTAAAGTATGAAAGAAGTATGGAAAGACATGAATCATGCCCAAGATTGGGAGTTACAGGCTGAGTAAATAGCCTGTGAGGTATTGTAAATGAAAAGCAAGATGAAGCAAGTGACCTCGGTTCAGAAAGTTTGTTGAAACACCAAACAAATAAAAGAAACTATGGAGTCCTCCTAAGGATATTATGAATAACAATATTTCATTATCTAATAGAGACTGGGGAAAATCTTAAGTAATGGTAGATCTTAGAGAGAAACATACATAAAGTAAAGCAAATTGAGATTTTGCATATATAGAAATATTCTTCGCGAATTGAATATCGGCTAGTAAACTATTGATATCAAGTTTCTACCTGTTCCGAGGACCACAATACTAAATGGCCCTCAAATAGCAACACTATACATCAATTTAATTATTCCAGTCCTCTTCAAATCTTTCCTATTTAAGTTACAAGAATAGAAAGTGAACTTGCTAGTTTAACACAGCCTGGATTTGGTAGATTACACCCTTCAGGGACCATATTCACTGTTAATATATCCGTAAGTACTCAAATAACATCGACGTCGACTTTCATGTATTGAAGAAACTAGGAAAGAAAGCGAAGGACAATTTGGTCACCATCTTATTAACAAACACTATCAACTTTCTCTGTCATTAACTTCATTAAATACTCCAGTAATAACTAGGTCTAATTGTATTAGTGTATGATTGGACGGCGAAGGATCTCAACATACCTATCCAATTAGTTGAAAAATGCAACTCAAAGTGTTTATACTTGATCAAAAAATAAATAGTTGATTAGGTTGTTAATTAGTTAGGTAGATTTGGTTGCAACATCCATTAGAAGAAACAATCGATTGCGGTGGAATGTTTAAATAACTTCTAATGATTCATACAATAACTTCGTTGATGGCTACATCGAAGTAACTGCTAGTAGATATCATGAAGATAATGAGTGATTTTAACACTAATTAAGTGTTTTTTTCTGAAGGAAACACTAATTAAGTGCTAATGTCCTTGAGCATCAATATTTTAATTTTGAGGTGGCTAGTAGGCCTAAAGTGTTTATCTTTGTACTTTATTTAATTAGCCATTAGTTCATTTGTTATGTTTAATCTTCTACATTGAATATGATGCCTGCATCTTATAATTGCTCCATTATTAACCAACAAATGCACCTGCAGGCACATTGATTTCAACTAAACTTGATTTATAAATGCATTCCGCCCTAATATTCAATTAAATTCTGTAATCGTGTCGTTTGGTTGATAATCGTGATTACGAAATAGATTTCTTTACAGCTATCCATTCATGTTAGTCCACATCTTTACAGGATTAAAAATTTGTAGCAGTTTGAAAACAGAATGATGTTAGAAACAACACAGCTGGCATCAATGTCATTTTCTTTTAGCTCAATGAAACCTGAAGGAGGAAGTAGCAGTTATGAAAACAAAAAATAATAATAATAGCAGGTATTTATAGAACAGAAAGTGAGGTGCTGCTGCAGAAATGCATGTGATCGATTCTTCTGATGATCACTATGCACAGAAGTCTACGAGTTTGAGGTCATCTAACTTGGACAAATAAGTGAACTCCCCATCCCTGAGCCCCATATGGCTGGTCTCTGTTAACTGACTGAGGATTCTGTACTGACCTTTCCATTCTTCTAATGTTTTGCCATATAATATTGCATGATGTGTGTTACCGTAGCTTGGTGGTAAATTGTTACATAGGTGGGCAAGTTAGTTGTCTAAAACTGTAAAGGGTAATAAATACGGGTCCAATCTTATTCCATATCGAATCAAAAGTTTTCCATCATGTGGGCCGTGGGGACCTCAATAGAGGACAGAGATGGGGGGAACACGTGGATCAATTTCATCGGTCGGTGTCGGTGCCAAGGGACAGAATCGGACGAATCTTTTTGTGGGGGCTCAGGATAGGACTATATTGTTCCTTGGGATCATCTTAGTCGAAAGAATGGAATGAATCCTGTACATTTCAAGTGGTTGAGCCAAGGGAATGTGGCATTTAATGTTTTGCCACATGGCAAAATCCTCTAAAGTCTTGCAATAACGCATGTAGTCCTACAATATTGTTGCATCATGTTGAAATTGATTGAAGCTTGGAGAACACCGTGACTTCTCAAGTTAGATGTTGCCCTTGAGTGTGGAACTCGCTTTTTTGACAATCTAATGCAAGTTTAGGATAAATTTATTTTAAAACATTCGGTTTCAGTTGTTTGTTGCTGCTTAATAAGAGAGAGAGCGTAAACGGAAGGTAAAACCAGAGGGATGTAGGGACAACAACTACATATATCAAAATTTTATAGCACTTACCATGGCATTTTGCAAGTTTTTTGGTTATATAATTCGATTCAATGCTTAATAGAGTAACATTGTATCAATACGTAAAGATTCTTTTCCGGATACAAAATTATGAGTTTTTCTTTGTATTTTATTCTAAAGCTTAAGAGCAATCGTATCTCTTCTTTTCAAACTTCTTTTCGAAATACAGTGTGGCTACCAATTTTTTTTTTTGGCTACTTTCCATGCAAATGAAAATACTCAATACATCATTAATCCGACATGCTATGTGTGTCGAGTAAAAGTTATTCTCATGTAGGCAGAACGCAAACCAATTAATTTTTTTTGTTATATATTGGTATGTTTGGTAAATGAGAAGCGGATAGTAAAATGTGAAACTTATATCACTTTTCTTTGGTCTAATTAGTAATTGAAAAGAAGAGTAAAATGGGCCTAGACCATTTTCTACTTTATTTTTTTCCTTAACATGGAGCAGAGAGTGACTTTTATTTTATTACCGACTCGATCTCTATTCCAATTTCACTTTATATTTGAAAAGTTAGAAAGTGAAAGGAATAAATGAAAAGTGACTAATTGTTCTCAATGTTATAATATAAAATATATTTTTCTTAATCCTCCTCATAACTTCGGAGTTTTGGTGCAGGGACAGGGGCATTTCATATGATATCAGAGCAATCAGGTTCGATTCTCACCGGACGTGTATTAAATGCGGTTTTATTAAAATTAAAAATACCGCTGAGCAAAAGCCTAAGTTTCGGCTCAAAGGGCCTCCGACCTGCGGGGGCATATAAGAATATAAAATATATTTACTCAGCCCTCATCATAACTTCGATGTTTTGGTGTAGTGGTAGGGACATGTCACACTCAATACCCTCTTCCTCTTCTTCTTAGCTGTTGTTACGGATTTTTGTTTTTTAACTTTTATAACCATCGACCAAATCTTCCATTGGGGGGTGGAGGGCAAAATAGGTTGTTATTTATGAATCCTAATTTTTCATCAAGATCACAACACCATGGGCCTTCCCTATTTGACCATATTGACCACTATTGGATTGTGAATAGCACAAATACTATGTGCTCAAAATAGCACTCATTTCGGATCCGGTTTTAGGGGGATATCTGTCATGCTCTGCTTCCCAAAATATGGAATACGGGAGGCGACTAAACCAGTCATGCTCCTACGGTCAAAGAATAATCCCGGCATAGTCACACTTCGGTTTTTAATATTACATGGTAATCAGTAAACACATCACAGAAGTCAAGGAACTACATCACTTAGTTTATTATATCAACTCTCATTGTTCACAATTTACAATAGTTCAATAGAAAAGAAAACTACTAACCAAGTGTGAATACAAGATTGCTTTTAGGGAAAGCAGTAAAAATGCTGAAAGTTAAACCGTCTAAATCTCTGCAAGCTTGAACGGTAAATCTGACTCCTGAGCGGCGTCCTCTCCAAGCTCTGAGCATGCATACTTAGGTCGTCAGGGTGACATAATAGCAATATTATAATAGTAACATAATAAAGCATGAAACGGAAGGTAATAATAGTGGAGACAGTGTATGCAGATAATCAGTGTATCAATAATCAATGCAGTATATATCCATGCCCCTATTGGTCTCTAGGTCAATTTGAAATCGAACTGTGAAAAAGAGTGACCATATTTAACGAGGGTCTCGTGCGTACCCGAGACTACGGCCCGCTGTTGCCCGGGATATAACCTTGTCAATCAGATCGCTAAGTCCATAACCTAAAATATATATTGTAGAGCGTTTTTCGTCACCCTATTTAGATAGGAATATGCGCGTTTGTCAGGCGTATACAGATTCTCTCTGTGTAGGGTAGGCTGGGGTTTATTGATTGTAGAAATCCGAATCTCCGGCAGCCGCGGACTAAATTGCCGTTAATTACCCCTTGTTTTTGGAGTGAGAGAAGCTCCGATTGACGGGTAAAACTGGTCATGCGAACTTAATGTGTAGTGTGCGTATATTGTGTTTTGAAGGTGTTTTGGACGTATCAGGGGCCTCACAGAGTTTACGGGGGTCTCGCTACTTGGATAGCGGGCTGGGGGTCAAGAGGGCTAGCAGTCTTTTTGCGGGGTACGGGAAGCGCCCCGTTAGAATTTTTTTTCTAATGGAAAAGTGTTTCGAGTGTGAAACGTATGGGAAAAGAGAGGTGAGAAGCGTCCTAAGGACGCGTGAGATAGCACGTGGCTGCTGGCGCCAGCGGGTCATGTGCGGGACCCGTGGGCGCCAGAGAGTTACGCGTCCGGCACCCAGACGCTGGGTGCCAGCGGGTCACGTGCTCGACACGCGGCCGCTGGACACCAGCGGAAAAAGGGGCTTAGCCTCTGAACTGGGAGTTGAACTCTTGAGAGACTTTGGCATTAAACTCCTACAAAAAGAAGATTTTTTATTATTTTATTTTTCTTCTTCTGGGATTCGGAGGAGTTAAACTCCTAAACAAGAGATTCTTATTTGGAGCAAAACTCCTAAAAGATTTTCAGAGATGATGAAAGGGGAACCCTTTCTTCTCTCTTGAGCCTTGGATCCTCCCTTGAGCTTTGGATCCTCCCAAAGTGGGATTTTTGGAGATGGTCTCTTTCTTCCTCCTCTCGTTTTGTTAGATCTTAGAGAAAAAGGGTGGTGAGATTTAAAAATCTTCCATTTGGAAGATCTGATGGGAGATTTGAACTCCCCTTCAAGGGTTTTATGGTGAAAAACCATTTCTTTTGGGGAAAAGAAGAGTTGAACTCTTAATTTAATTCAAAAAGAAGAAAGTTTAAAATCTTGAGGAAGGAGAAGGAGGCACATAATCGTAGAGATTATGAGAGAATGAAAGTTGTTCTTAATTTTCTCTTCATGTTTGTCTTTTATAGGCTACGCACTTTACATATAACCCCTTGGGCTTTTCCAAATGGCACTTGTGTCTTCCCATGCCTTATGCGCTTATTTCTTTTTGCACATAAGCCATAGGGTCTATAGAATTTTGGTTTTTTGCCCATTTTTCATACATTTATTTCTAAAAATTGCATTTAAACTCATTTATTGCCTCCTTTTGGGTATAGAGCCGGTCCCTTCCATACTCGGTCTTGACTTGTGCTTGGGCCCACTTTGCTTTGGTTTGGACCCGCTTGCTTAGGCTCGGGTCCGCTTGACTTGGGTTTGACTTTGACTTGGTCAACTGGGGTGTAATTTTTTGACCCCAACACATATAAGAGTCGTTGTTCGAATGATCATTAATGTCGCTAAATATAAGTTCCGTTCCATTTCGATTTCCGCTTTTCCTCAGGTTTCAATAACTATGTATATGGGGCTAGTTGTGTACAAGTACGCACCAATAACACGGTTTTATTCATTTTTCACTGCACTGTTCACTTTCACGAATCAATCACTTATCACTGGCATACATGACACAACTAATCCAATACCACTCACATTCGACAATACAATATTCGCTAAGAATCCATATGAATGTTCGCCATCACTAAAAGTATCACGGTCAGGTAATTATGAGAATTATGCTACATATCAAATCATGTACGGTATGAATCATAACGTGCATTACGAGTTCAGAAAAACATAATAAATCGTATCGTTCAGAAAAACTTAAACAGAAATCCAACAAAATTGGTTTCAGGTCAAACGGGTTTCAGGTTTGCGAGTTACGGTCATTTCATTTTAAGTGTTCACCGCTGGAAATCCAGTTCCTGAGCTGAAAGTCCGTTTCGTAACACATTTTACACACTGTTGGGATCATAGTTAGGTAATGCTAAAGTTAGATAATATTTAGATTTATCTATTATGTTTCCAACGCACCAGACAGAATATCTGCTGTATGCTGGGAGATATGCACCATTTAAGGTTAAGGTATACAATCTGTCTTTGCATGAAACTGCAGTACACATCGACGGTTTAAAATACAGTTAAAATATCAAACGACAGTAAAATTGAACGAAACCATCACCTATAGTTAGCTAACAGGATTATCTTCGCAACGATATAGGATTCCTCATATTTTCATTTTCATACAGAATTATACAAACAATTAGAATTAGGTGTCAATATGAAGTACTGCTCTGGACTGCAGTCCAGAGCCATATTTCCATTCAGTTTTCGTCATTATGTTATGGCAGTATCGAAATATAAAACACAGAGGGTTCTAGGTTATCGAGTCGGATTCGATACGAGCCCTATAACACAACATTCTGGTATATATCTAATTATTATGATTTTCATAAGCTACGTGTGCGAGGAATTTCAGTTTCGACGAAACTAAATGGGGGTGTCATTTTATGTGTGGAGACGATATTGATTTACCACCAAATTTCTACAGGGGGTTTGTTAACAGTAATAGGGTCTAAATATCATGAGTTCCACCATATTCGATTTTGTTTTCGTATAAGATTCGTATCGAACACCTTAGATAAACACTTGGTTATCGATCGAATTTAACGTTTCTTCTAACCAATTGAATTAAATATTAATTACTTAACTTGTATGTGTTATCATCACAGTAATAAGCCCTAGTCAGGCTCCACTCAAAATAAAACGGCACGATGGTTAGCTACACCAAATTCAAGTGCATATATATATATATATATATATATATATATATATATATATATTTCGATCTAGTTATATCTTTTATTTTTGTATCTAGTTATAGAGTAATATCTCTAGTTAACATCTATTATAGTATGAAATACAAGTGATGATTTTCACTTCCCTAGAGATGACGGCGGCACGACATCGGTCTACGGCAATGGCAGCAAGCACAACAACAACAACAATGACACGGCGAGCTCGAGTGTGCACAGGTGGTGGTGATGATGTTTGAAGTGGGGCTCGTAAGCACTTATGATCGAAGGAGGAGGTGGAGGTAAGCGTGGCTTGGTGGCTCGAGAGGAATCGACAGTGGTGCTCGGCGGTGAGTATGGTTGTCGGCGAGAGGAGGGGTATGCGGAGCTTGGTCGAACGGAGTGGCTGTTGGTGCGGAGTGATGGTGATGGAGGCCAGAGGTGGTCATGTTGATACTCAGGTGGTGCATAAAGACGAGGGGAGGCCGGCGACGGCGAGGTGTTGGCGGCTCCGGTGGTGATGTAGTGAGTGAAAAAAATGGTGGTTTGGGTTGTGAGAGAGGTGAAGTAAAGTTATGGTGGTTGGTGGGGATTGAAGGTGATGATGGATGGAGCTTGGTGCTCGACGGAGGAGGCTCGTTGTCGAGAGGTGGCAGTGAGGGGTGTTTCTGAGACCGATGTAGGGTGTTTTTCGTCACCCCATTGAGATGGGAATACGCATGCGCTTGTCAGGCGCATTACAGATTCCCCCTGCCCGGGTTAGGCTAGGGTTTATTGATTGTGGGGATTCGAATCTCTGGCAACCGCGGACTAAACTGCGGTTAATTACCCTTCGCATTTGGAGCGAAAGAACCTCCGATTGACGGGTTAAACTGGTCATGCGAACTCAATGTGCAGTGTGGTGTGGTGTGTTTTAAAAGGGGGGTTTGGATATATCAGGGGCCCCGCAGAGTTTTTTACGGGGGTCCTGCTATCCGGATAGCGGGCTAGCAGCCCCCTTGCGGGGTGCGGGGCAACGCCCCGTTAGAATTTTTTTTATAACAGGGACAATGTCGTGGAGTATGAGTGTGTGTATATGTATATGTACGTATATATACAAAAAAAAGGAAAGGGCATCCAAAAGATGTGTGGGAGAAAGCGCTCGGACTCTAGTGCCTAGGGCGCTAGAGCGCTAGCGCCCCACGTGCCAGGCACGTGAGCGCTCGGACGATAGCGCTCTGAGCGCAAAAGCGCTAGCGCCCTACGTGTCCTCTGAGCGCAAGAGCGCTAGCGCCCCACGTGTCTACACGTGGGCGCTCGGGCACTAGCGCTTTGGGCGCTAGCGCTCTGAGCGCTAGCGCTCTGAGCGCCCTACGTGTCAGCACGTGGGCGCTCGGGCGCTAGCGCTTTGGGCGCTAGCGCATTGAGCGCAAGGGCGCTAGCGCCCCACGTGTCAGCACGTAGGCGCTCGGGTGGCAAAAGGGACTTGGTCCCTGCAATGGGAGTTGTACTCCCAGAAAGGAGCACTTATTATTTGGTGTATATATATGGGTGTGTATATATGAGGAGTTAAACTCCTAGGATGTTTTGAAGCTGATGAAGGGCTTCTCCCCTTGAGCCCTAGTTCTTCCCCAAAGTGGGGTTTCTGGAGATGGGTCTCCTTCCTCCTCCTCTGTTGGCAGGATCTTGAAGATCAAGAGAAATGAGATTTAAAAAAATCTCTCCTTTCTGAGATTTGATGGCAGATCTGAGTTTCACTTTGTGGGTTTTGTGGTGAAAAACTATTTAGTTTTACCAAAGGAAGAGTAAAACTCTTGATTTAATTCAAAAGAAAGAAGAAGGTTTTAGAACCTTAAAGAAGGAGAAAGATCTCAGATCTGAATTCTTTTGGAGAGAGAAAGAAAAGTTGTTGGGATATTTTCATTATCCTTACCTTTATAAGCTATACACTTTACATATAGCCCCTTGGGCTCTACAAAAATGGCGTTTTGCCCATCCCATGGCTCATGTGCCATTTCTTTTTGCACATAAGCCATGAGCTTTACAAAAATTGGCTTTATGCCTATTTTCTTACATTTATTCATAAAATAAAAATACAAGAAATACAACAAAATTATTTATTACAAAATTTTTATTTTGGCATGGGAGGAGGCCGGCCGCTTCATGTTCGGGCTCGCTCCGGGCATTGGCCCACTTGACCTGGGCTTGGGCCCACCTGGCTTGGGGTTGACTTTGATTTTGACTTGGTCAACCGGGGTGTAAATTTTTACCCCAACAAATTGCCCCCATCAATAAATGCACACCACACATGTGGGTCGTGTGCATGAAATTGATGGATTTTCTTTTACGTGGAGGCGACTTGATTTGGTTCCCGCTTTTGGGAAGCTGGCACTGCCCTTTTTACGACATGGACGGTCGATTCTGTCCTTTTTGCGACTTGGACGATCGATGCTGCCATTTTAGCGACCTAGACGGTCGGTGCTGCCATTTTAGCGACGTGGACGGTCGGTGCTGCCCTTTTTGCGACTTGGACGGTCGGTGCTGCCCTTTTTGCGACATGGACGGTCGGTTCTGCCCTTTTTGCGACTTGGACGGTCGGTTCTGCCATTTTAGCGACATGGACGGTCGGTGCTGCCCTTTTTGCGACTTGGACGGTCGGTGCTGCCCTTTTTGCGATTTGGACGGTCGATGCTGCCCTTTTAGCGACTTGGATGGTCGATACTGCCCTTTTAGCGACGTGGACGGTCGATGCTGCCCTTTTCGTGACTTGGACGGTCGGTGCTGCCCTTTTAGCGACTTGGACGGTCGGTGCTGCCATTTTAGCGACTTGGACGGTCGATACTGCAATTTTAGCGACGTGGACGGTCGATTCTGCCCTTTTTGCGACGTGGACGGTCGGTGCTGCCCTTTTTGCGATTTAGACGGTCGGTGCTGCCCTTTTTGCGATTTAGACGGTCGATGCTGGATTTGACTTGCTCCGCTTCTTGCAGTGTCGGTGATGAAGTTGACTTGTTTCCGAGGTGGAATTTGGTTCTGCCAGGGAGGTCATTGGTTGTTTTGCTGATTTGATGTGATTTGGATTGACATCAGCACCGCTACACTGGAATATGGTACCAGGAGCGAATCACCATCTATCATGACAGTGTTGGGGTAAAAATTTACATCCCGGTTGACCAAGTCAAAATCAAAATCAGCCCCAAACCAAGTGGGCCCAAGCCCAGATCAAGTGGGCCCATGCCCGGGTCGAGTCCGAACATGAAGCGGCCGGCCTCCCCCCATGCCAAGATAAAAATTTTGTAATAAATAATTTTATTGTATTTCTTTTATTTTATTTTACGAATGAATGTAAGAAAAATGGGTATAAAACCAAATTTTTGTAAAGTCCATGGCTTATGTGCAAAAGGAAATGGCACATGAGCCATGAGATAGGCAAAATGCCATTTTGTGAAGCCCAAGGGGCTATGTGTAAAGTGTATAGCCTATAAAGGCAAAGATAATGAAATATCTCAACAACTTTTTCTCTCTCCAAAAACAAATCTAGATCTGAGATTTTTCTCCTTCCTCAAGGTTCTAAAACCTTCTTTTTTCTTTTGAATTAAATCAAGAGTTTTACTCTTCTTTTTATAAAACTAAATAGTTTTTCACCACAAAACCCACAAAGGGAAACTCAGATCTTCCATCAGATCTCAAAAAGAAGAGATTTTTAAAATCTCACATCTCTTTATCTTCAAGATCCTGGCAACAGAGGAGGAAGAAGGAGACCCATCTCCAGAAACCCCACTTTGGGGAAGAACTAGGGCTCAAGGGGGGAAGCCCTTCATCAGCTTCAAAACATCCCAAGAGTTTAACTCCTCACACACACACACACACACACACACAAAATAATAAGCGCTCCTTTCTAGGAGTACAACTCCTATTGCAGGGACCAAGTCCCTTTTAGCGCCCGAGCGCCCACGTGCTGACACATGGGGCGTTAGTGCTCAAAGCGCTAGCGCCCAAAGTGCTAGCGCCTACTTGCTGACACGTGGAGCGCTAGCGCCCAAAGCGCTAGCGCCCGAGCATCCACGTGCTGACACGTGAGGCGCTAGCGCTCAAAGCGCTGGCGCTCTTGCGCTCAGAGCGCTAGCGCCCAAAACGCTAGCACCCGAGCGTCCACGTGCTGACACGTGGCGCGCTAGCGCTCAAAGCGCTAGCGTCCAAAGTGCTGGCGTTTTTTCCAACGCATCCTTTGGATGCCCTTTCCCTTTTTATATATATATATGTGTGTGTGTATATATACATACACACACACACACACTCCACACTAAAAATACCTTCCCCGTTAAAAAATTTTCTAACGGGGCACTGCCCCGCACCCCGCAGGAGGCTGCTAGCTCCCTTGACCCCCAGCCCGCTATCCGGGTAGCGGGACCGCCGTAAAAACTCTGCGGGGCCTCCGATATATCCAAAACCCCTTCAAAACACAACACTGCACGTTGAGTTCGCATGACCGGTTTAACCCGTCAATCGGAGGTTCCCTCGCTCCAAAGGCGAGGGGTAATTAACGGCAGCTTAGTCCGCGGCTGCCGGAGATTCGGATCCCCACAATCAATAAACCCCAGCCTACCCTAGGCAGGAGGAATCTGTAGCGTGCCTGAAAAGCGCGCGCGTATTCCCATCTCAATGGGGTGACGAGAAACACCCTACAGATTCTGGCACGCCCAGTGGGACCTTTCTCTCCTCTCATATTTCGGGTTAAACGTTCATGCGAACTCAATCAATATACATATCGATTGCCTATACTGAAATGATGTTTTTTTTTCTATGCAGCAATCAACTTTCGACGAAAATGTCTCCCAAGACGAATTCAGCTTCCAACGCGACCCCGATCCCGTACGTGGTCAAGGTCAATGCTCGTGTGGTTCTCCCCGCAAGCCTCAGTCGACAGTGGGAGGAACTGCCCCGCCAGTTTGGATCCGTCATCATCTACCCTGCCGGAAGCGCTCATCTGGCAGAAATCCCGGCAAAACAGGTGGCCAAGCCGGTCTCAAGGGGCAAGAGGCCGAATGTCGTGATCGCTAAGGCACCACAACCGAAGCTTAAGACAGTGTCTGAACGACTCTCTGACGCTCCAGCTGGGGGCAAGACTTCCGGTACAAAGGGCAACATCAAATGTTGCGGACGAGCTCAGGTGATGACTCCAACAAATGCACAATCGAGCGTATCTCCAAAATCCTCCATCGCCCGGTCTAGGGCGTCTTCCCAAAGAGCCGAAGTCTGCCAGGTGCTTAGAACAGAAAAGTTAAGGCAGAAGCGGCTTAGGTATCGAGCCAACAAGAGGGCCAGGGCTTCGGCCAAGTGGAATCTTGTGAAGTTCCAAGAGCAGGGTTACTCTGTGATGACGGTTGAGTTGGCCGTAAAAATCATCCTTCGAACCTCTGAAGTGGGTTCAAAGAAATGCCATGACCGCCAGAATCAAGAAGACATCGGTCCGAACGTCGCTACAAAGAGACGTGTCCCGGCCCCAACAGAAAAAGTATGACACGGTCTCTTTAAGAGTCTATCAGGCACTTTGTGCCGCACAAAAACAGCGGGGCAAATCCAGAAAAGAAGCGCCGGCACCATTCAAGAACCTGGTCAGGCCAGCCGCCTTCAATCGACTGCCCGTTACCAAAACAGGGGGGTCAAGACAGCGATATGTGAAACCAGCCGCCGATAATAAAAAGAGGGCCGGATATATTATCCATACAGTCTATATGGCGGGCGGGCGCCCCAGCGACAACCTTCGCAGCAAAAGCAAGGATGAGGCTACCACATCCCAAGCCCAATCTGGGTTGAATGTGGTTGCCGCTGCCCAAGAACAGCCGTCTCCACTGGATGATGAAAACCCTCTCGATGAGGATGATAGGCAGAAGGACCCTTCGGTCCAGGCAAAGTCAATCTCGGACAGCGAGGAAGAGCCGACTTTCCGTCCTAGGACCGCGGAGCAAGAGCTACTTCAAGAGCTTCGGAAACAGCTCAAGAGCAAAGATAAAGAGATGGCTAAGCTCTATTCGAAAATTGACGACCTAAGAAACGTTGTGATGCAGCTTACGGCTCAAATTGCTCGAGCGCCTCCTAATCAAGCACAAGTCGCTACTCATGAGCCGGATGATGACAATCCGAAGCGGCCGATACCTGCCCTTCTGGGTCCAAGATTCGTCGAGCCACACGAAAGCCGGCCGCATTCCGCTTCTGGGGACGCCTTGGCCCCAGATAACACCGTTCCGCTAACACAAGATCAGATAATGGATTTGGTCACCAGCAAGGTTAAAACATTGGTGGCCGAAGCTGAAGCCCAGGAAGAAATTGGCAGTAGTAGGTGGCCATATCCCGCACAGTACGATCTGATCGATTTCCCGAGGGACTACGTCATTCCTAAGTTCGGAAGATTTGACGGAACGGGGAATGCAAATCAGCACGTCGCCCACTTCAAAGCATCGTGCGGAAATACAGGGGGCAATGACGCGCTCCTTCTTCGTCAGTTTGTCAACAGCCTGCCCGGTGTCGCCTTCGACTGGTACGCGAGTATACCAGACGGGTCCGTCATTACCTTTGCCCAAATGGAATCTCTGTTTTGGCAAAGGTTCATGAGTGTCAGTGATAAAATCTCCATTGCCGACCTTGTGAGGACCAAGCCGGGGAAGAATGAAAGCAACACCGACTTTATCGCCCGATGGCGTAATCTCACGGTCAAGTGCGAACCGCCGCTGGAGCAGGACCAGTCCGTCAGCCTTCTCATTGGGAACCTCAGCAATTGGATGGTCCCATTCTTGTGTACAGCAGACCTCAAGACGTTTCAAGAGCTAACCAAGAAAGTCCAAATGCTGGAACGCTCGAAGTAAGAGTCCACCCCGGACTCTCAGAGAGACAATACCTGGAAAAGCAAGTGGGACGACAACCATAGAAGCGGGAGTTCCAGCAGTACCAATGTCTTCAACGCGTCCGACAATGAAGAAAAGCGAAGGGCGGGCGAATCCAAGACCAACCGGTCTCGAAAGCCATTGCTGGGAGGAGAAGGGCCTTCCCTAGAGGAGAAAAAGAACAATATTTACTCTTTCAGAAGGGACAAGGTCCGCAAGATATTTAAAGATTCCTTGAACAACGGCCTACAATTGCCGGAGTCAAAAAGACCCCAAGAAGCAAAAATGACCGACAATCCCCTGTATTGCCTGTACCACCGAGTAGTGAGCCATGCGATCGAGGATTGCTATATCTTCAAGGACTGGGTCGAGAAGCAGTATAAGGCTGGAGAGATTGAGATGTCCAAAAGTGTGTTGGTGAACAATCAAGTTGCAACCATCAACTTTATACAGACAGAAGCTGAAGCCTTCTGGGAGCAGACAGCCGAACCCGCTGCCCTGAGAAATGAAACCGACTCACCGCAGCCTCCGTGGAGTACGCACATATCTAATAAGATGAAGAAGATGATAAAGCTACTTCGGAAAGAGCCCAGGACGGAATGGGAAGGGCAGAAGAAATCTACCTTTCCAGCTGCCAATGCGGCTCCATCAGGCTCAAAATCCAAAATGCTTAAGAAGAAGAAAAGTGCAGCTCGGCACGAAAAGGAGTCTGCAGGGAGATCGACCATTCAAAAATATATCGATTCCCTCGAAGAATATGAACAGAAGGAAAGAACTCTAGTTCAATTGAAGGAGTTCCTTGTTCCCCTCCGAAGGACGGCGCACAGGACCGCGATGGCCTGATGCTGAGATTCGGGGCAGATGCTATATGGTTTTATCCGTCCACATCTCCGAAGATGCCAAGTTGATTTATGGCACCGTGTATCGAAGGTTTAGACGGATGCGGCCGATGTAGCAGACTTCGTCAGATTCCCCCTCGCTTGACGGGTTTTTGATTGTGGGGACGCTCTTCCCTGCAGGCGCAAGCCCCTGCAGTTAATTACGCTACCGCATCGCGGTAACAACTTTCTCCTTCTCCAGAATTTCACTTCGTGTCGTGTGTGTTTGTTTTGTTTGTAGTTGCCCGTGGATTGTATACGGAGACTGAGTAATGCCGTCGCCCGTAGGACGTGGATTAGTCCAAATCCGTATTTACTTAGATTTGGGTTTAGTGTTTTTAGTTTAAGGATGCATTAGTCGCGTTGCGGCTAAGATCAACTTAAACGTTCGTTAAGGATACGTCAGTCCTGTTTTAGACTGAGATCAACTTAACGTAGTGATTCATTTAATCTATGGCCGTCAGGACTCGTCACCTCTCTGACGTCGTTGAAGGATTACAACGACATGTGTCAGAGGAGCTCGGAGATGTACCCTCGAACCAGAGTTGATTTGGAATTTTGTAGTCCATTTGAATGTTTAAGGATACGTTAACCGTGTTTGGGGCTAAGATCAACTTAAACAGGATCGTTTAGATCCGGCGAAAGAGCATTTGGAGGCTCTATTGTTCCAGTTTAGGGACGTAGTGGTCTATCGCCAGTTTAGGGACGTGGTGGTCCATATTCCAGTTTAAGGACGTAGTGGTCCATCGCCAGTTTAGGAACGTGGTGGTCCATATTCCAGTTTAGGGACGTGGTGGTCCAATATTAGTTTAGGGACGTTTCGGTCCAATATTAGTTTAGGGACGTTTCGGTCCACGAGTTTAAAGACCCCGCAGTCCATATTCATATGTGGTCGTCGGGACCCGTCACCTCTCTGACGTCATTGAAGGATTACAACGACAGGTATCAGAGTAGTTCGGAGATGTACCCTTGAACCGGTAGTAAATTAATTTAAGAGAGCAATCTTGCTCAGTTTAATTTAAGGACTTATGGCCAAAATTGGGCTAAGTCCAGTTTCAATATATATTTTTTTTCTTTGGCCTGTGCTAGGGCTTTACCCCTTTTTAGTAATGCACTGCATTATTCTTGTTTTGGTCGGGCTTTGCCCTTTCCTAAATGATGCAGAGCATCTATTTTTTGTTTGGGCTTTGCCCCCCCTTTTTAAAATGCATAGCATTTTTTATTAGGCCTGTTAGGCCTTTTAATTGGGCTCTGTCCCTTTTTTTTAATAATGCAGAGCATTAAATACTCTGACAGTGCTCCACGTGGCTTGTCAGGCGCTTTGCGCTAAGTAATGAGCGCAAACTCATATGGTAGTGACACGTGTCATGCTCTGGTGAGCGCAAGCGCAATAGCGCAGTGCGCTGCGCTAATGCGCTGCGCTGTTGCGCTGCTGACACGTGGCGCGCTCTGGTGAGTTGCGCCAATTCCAGAGAGCAAAGCTCTATTTCAAGAGCGCAAGTTGTTTTGTAGCTGACACGTGGCGCTCTCTCAAGAGCGCAACAGCGCAGTTTGGAAGTGCAAAGCACTAAGAATCTTTTAGATTCAAGAACAGGAGTGCAGAGCACTATTTGATTTCTTGATCTAATTTAGATCAAAGAAAATAAATTTTTCTTTTTTGTTTCAAGAACCAGAGGTTCATAAAAAAGTGCAAAGCACTATTATTACTTATTTTTCTTTTTATTTAAAATTATTGATCTTGTTCTTAGATCAATAATCTGTCCATAAGAGAATTTTCTCTTTTTCCTAAAGTTTTTTTTACCTTCTATTGTTCTTGAGGAATTCTCAAGAGTTCTCTTCTCCTTTTTTTTAGAAAGATCTTCCTCCTTTTTAATTGAGGCCCAGGGTCCTTTTTATAGTGCCCATAAATTAGTTAAATTTGTTAAAGAGATCTTTCTCTAAGTGATTTGGGGAATTTTCCCCACCGTTGGATCTTTGATCCAAGGGCTTCTGCTTTGCAGAAGAAAATCTTCTTGTTTTAACAAGAACAGAAAAGATTTCTTGGAAATTTAATTCTGTTTGACGCAGATGCCCCAGCGCGTGACACGTGTCGCGCAGCGCATCTGCGCTGACACGTGTCGCGCAGAGCGCAGCGCAACTGCGCTAGCGCATCTGCGCTGACACGTGTCGCGCAGCGCAGTGCTTGCGCAGCTGAAGCGTTACTTCATAAAAATAGAGCTTTGCTCTGATTGGGCGTGCCTTCTTGGGCGCTGCGCTCCCTGCGCTAACGTGTCTGATTTTGATACGTGGCGCTCTGCGCGCAGCGCAAAGAATCTGAAGCGTTGCTTCAGTTATTAAAGTTTAAATTTTCCAAGCAGAGCTTTGCTCTGATTGGGAGGGAGATGAAGCGTTGTTACATCTCCCGCCTCGGAATTTGAACAGAGCTTTACTCTGATTGGGGTAAACAAATGCCCCCCCACTATTGCGCTTACGTGGCCCCAAACGTGAGCGCAACGGTGGCGGAATTCCAACCGCCGCGACAACTTTTGGAAGTCGAAGAGGCACTTGAGGCCTATAAATAGGACCTTTGGTCCCCCACAGATGCTTATCATCTTTCAGATTTTCATTTTCAAAAACTTCAGAGCTTTGCTCTTGCCTTCAAGCACTCTAGAGCTTCGCTCTTCTTTCCAAAGTTTTTTAGAAAAAACTTTAGGTAAAATTAATTCTTAGATTAAATTAATTTTAATTAATCTTAACCAGCAGAGCTTTGCTCTCATAGATCTTTTGATCTAAAGAGATCCCCATTGGGGTTTCACTAGCAAAGCTTTGCTCATTTTCAAAATTAGAGACTTTAGGTAAAATTAATATAAATCAAATTAATTTAAATTAATCTCAGTCAAAGAGCTTTGCTCTCACAGATCTTTTGATCTAAAGAGATCCCCATTGGGGTTTCATTGAGCTTTTGTTCATGGGTTTTAATCCCTGAACAGAGCTTTGCTCTCTAGGAATTTAGCCCTCTATGTATATTATTTTTCTTCTATCGCTAATCTTCCTGTGGTATTTCCTCTAGGCATAATGGCGGTGCATCTATACAGTTTGCACGAGTTCATCACTTATGACGATATCCGCGCACAGGGTCGTCAACAAAACCATGAGTTTACAGACGCTCAATGTGCAGAGGTTATGGGTCGTCTGAACGCAAGTGGTGGTTGGCTGCTACCCCGTCATTCGGCTCTTTTGAAAGTCGTGCTGGGAGCAATATGGAGAGCACTTCCGGGTATTCACGAGGCCCTGCCGCTCAATGAGCTGGATGATGCCGAGGACAAGGTGCATTCAGTGTACCTGACGGGGCTGATCTCGAAGAGACGGCGGGACAGCCTCATTGACATCCTACATCAAATCTTCCAGCAGACGACGATAGTTGCTGCTTATCGGAGGCCGGGAGGGCTTGCCGATGATATTGACACAGAGGAGCGCGAAAGGCTGCGCATAAGAATAATCAGAAAGGCCAGAAGGACTCTGGATGGCCTTACTTTCGACTTTCTCAATCCGTGCCCTGGATCCGAAGTTATTCCATTGTAATAATATTTTACGTTCACTTTTTTTTATGATTGTAAGAATTTTTGGCAATATGAATGGAAACTTTTTATTTCAGCTTGTCTTATTTCTCGTCCTGAGTCTTCTGCCCATGCATGAATGAGTGTGTCTCGAATGCTCGATTAAATGTAAATCGGATGTTCTTTCTGTTATTTTTTCCGTCTTTCCTTTCTTTTATTATCAGCATATCACCTTAGCAAACATAGTTGACGGATGATTAGAACGAGTATCCTGACTTTCTTAAGAAATAGCGATGGCTTAGGCCGCAGGTTCGGATCTGCTGCCTAAGACTTTTCAACTCTATGAGCCGTGAGGGTCTCATAGAGATTTTTCTCCCTACGGATCGAGAGGATCTCGTAGGTGGGTTTTCTCCCTAGGAATCGTGGGGATTCCTAAGTGTGGTTTTCTCTTATAAGTCGTAAGGATCGTATAAGAGAATTTTCCCTCTTACGAGTCGAGAGGATTCGTAAGCGGTTGTTTCCCTCCTTGTCGGAAAATCGACTTCGGAGAGTGAGACCCGTGAATAGTATGCAAGAGACCATTTTGGATTGACTTGCAGGGCCCCATTATTCAGGGAGCAAGCTTTCTTAGTCCATGCTGCCTGAGGCATCATTTTGCAAGTTGAGACGAACCGGGAATTCTTCCGCAAAGACAGTGGTGGCTCTGCGTGGGTTAAGAGGCTCTCGTCACGGAGTGTTTGTATCCGTGAGTCGAGGAGTTTGCTAGGGATTATTTGTTTCCCAAGCGCCAAGGATTATTTGTTTCCTTGGGGTTTGAAACGAGTCGAGGATTCCCACGGGGACGCTGGTGGCTCTGCGAGTCGACGCGGATCAGGAGGCTCTCGTCAAGGAGTGTTTGTATCCGTGAGTCGAGGAGTTTGCTAGGGATTATTTGTTTCCCAAGCACCAAGGATTATTTGTTTCCTTGGGGTTTGAAACGAGTCGAGGATTCCCACGGAGACGCTGGTGGCTCTGCGAGTCGACGCGGATCAGGAGGCTCTCGTCAAGGAGTGTTTGTATCCGTGGGTCGAGGAGTTTACTAGGGATTATTTGTTTCCCGAGCGCCAAGGATTATTTGTTTCCTTGGGGTTTGAAACGAATCGAGGATTCCCACAGAGGCACTGGTGGCTCTGCGAGTCGACGCGAATCAGAAGGCTCTCGTCAAGGAGTGTTTGTATCCGTGAGTCGAGGAGTTTGCTAGGGATTATTTGTTTCCCGAGTGCCAAGGATTATTTGTTTCCTTGGGGTTTGAAACGAATCGAGGATTCCCACGGAGGCACTGGTGGCTCTGCGAGTCGACGCGAATCAGAAGGCTCTCGTCAAGGAGTGTTTGTATCCGTGAGTCGAGGAGTTTGCTAGGGATTATTTGTTTCCCGAGCGCCAAGGATTATTTGTTTCCTTGGGGTTTGAAATGAGTCGAGGATTCCCACGGAGGCACTGGTGGCTCTGCGAGTCGACGCGAATCAGAAGGCTCTCGTCAAGGAGTGTTTGTATCCGTGAGTCGAGGAGTTTTGCTGAAGACACTGGTTTCTTCGGAGGTGGACTGAACCATCGAGATTTGGCTTCGTCTTCTGGCGGAGCCTGTTGGGAAAGTATGGTTCCCTCTTTGTTTACGCCTTTGGATTGCATATAGGGATCGATGTGATCTTAACTGTAGGGCCAAAGTTTTATCATCATTTTTTTTGTTTTATCTCCGCGATGCTCTATCATTTCAGCTTTTATATCGCGAAGGTCGCGATTGCCCAATCATTTCGGCTATTTTTCGCGGTGCCCAATCATTTCGGCTATTTATTTTATTTTTACTTGCTATTTTTTATTGCGAGTTGCCCAATCATTTCGGTTATTTTTTTTTATGCATACATTTTCACTTGCTGCTTTTTATTGCAAGTTGCCCCATCATTTCGGCTATTTCATATGCATGTGCGGCCTACTGGCTTTTCGCCGTAAACCTGAAATTAGACGCCGATTTTAAGCATCAGCACCGCTACAACTGGGATATTACCAGGAGCGAATCATCATTTGCCTCTGTCGATGTCGAACAAGGGTGGCTTAGCGAGCAGGGTTAAGGTCCTGTCGACTAAGGCTTTTGACTTCATGAGCCGTAAGGGTCTCACAAAGGTATTTCTTCCTACAAGTCGTGAGGATCTTGTAGGTGTGTTTTCTCCTTAGGACTCGTGAGGATTCCTAAGTGTTCGTTTCCTCTGTAAGTCGTAAGGATCCTACAGGAGGGTTTTCTCCTCATAAATCGAGAGGATTTACACGGGTTGTTCACCATGCAAACATATCCCCAGTCACGGATGAGACTTGGTTAGAGAAATGTTTATTCGCGCCCGTGGATTGTATACAAGGGTCAGTATTGAGCCACTTGTAGGGCAATATCGGAAATTGTGGGGATTGCTTAAGCACAGGTTTAGGTCTCTGTAACTTAAGACTTTCAAATCTTATGAGCCGTGAGGGTCCCATAAGAGAGTTCTCCTTACGAGTCGTGAGGATCTCGCAAGTGTATTTTCTCCTTAGGGATCGTGGGGATCCCTAAGTGTGTTGCTCCCTTATGAGTCGTAAGGATCTCACGCGGGTGGTTCCTCCTTACAAGGTCGAGAGGACCCTATAAGTGTCTTTTAACGAGGTTGCGCCCTTTCGGGTTTTCACAAACACTCGCCGGTAGCCCTGCTGTTTTTTACTCACGGAGTCCTTTCGGGTTTTCATCCGTGCCCTTTTTGCTCATGGACGTACCGCTTTTTTATTCTTTTTATATATATATATATATATATATATATATATATATATATATTTACGAGGTCGCGCCCTTTCGGGTTTTCACGAACACTCGCCGGCAGCCCTGCTGTTTTTACTCACGGAGCCCTTTCGGGTTTTCATCCGTGCCCTTTTTGCTTATGGGCATACCGTCTTTATTTATTATATATTTTTCTTTTTTTTTATTTATATATTTTTTTATTCATCTCGTCAGCTTGAGAATGCTGCGGTATTAGTTTAAAGACGTTTCGGTCTGCTATTAGTTTAAGGAAATTTCGGTCCGCTATTAGTTTAAAGACATTTCGGTCCGACATTGAGAGGCTGGCTACTGCTTATAGAACTTGAGCTTAGGAAGATAGCGAGCGGACATGGTCGTCGTCATCTATCATTGACCTAGGCTGTGGCTCATTAAGCGTAGTATTTCTTCAGGAAGCGACCGTTTATCGGCCTGAAAGGCCTTTCACCGTGCATGTCCATGAGTAGATAGGCCCCACCCTGGTAAACTTTATCTATGATGTACGGGCCTTCATAGTTTGGCTCGAATTTTCCCCGCTTGGCGCGATTGGGGATCATAGGCCTTTTGACCACTAGCACGAGTTCGCCTTGGTGGAATGTCCTCGGTCGGGTCAATCTTTCGTATGAGCGCATCATCTTTGCTTTATAAGCTTCCAGATTTTGCTGCGCTATGAGCCTAGTTTCATCAAGGGCGTCAAGCTCCTCAAGCCAAAGGTGGGCATTTTCTTCATCCGTCATCTCGTAGTGGACTGCTACTCGTAGAGAGGGTAACTCTATCTCGAGGGGGAGTACCGCTTCCGTACCGAACACCAACGCGTACGGCGTTGTGTTCGTGGCCGTCTTAAATGTAGTTCGATATGCCCAAAGAGCTTCTTGCAGTCTTTCGTGCCAATCTTTCTTATTACGGGACACTGTTTTCTTTATGATTTTTGTTAATGTCTTGTTGAAGGCTTCAGCTAGTCCATTGGCTCGCGGATTATAAACCGAGGAATATCTCCAGTCTATATTATACTGTTGCGCGAAGCGACTGATCTTGTGGCTTCTGTAAGCTGGCCCGTTATCGGAGATGATCCGTCGCGGAGTTCCAAATCGATATATGACATGCGTCTTGAAGAAGTGGAGGATATTTTCCGTCTTCACCTCTCTTAACGGTACTGCTTCCGCCCATTTAGAGAAGTAGTCAGTCGTTGCCAGGATGAAACGGTGTCCCCTAGACGATGCTGGTTCGATGGGGCCGACTATATCAGTCCCCCACATCTCGAATGGCCAGCTAGCCACCGTTGGATGTAGTGGATTTGGGTGCTGGTGGATGAAGTCTCCATGAATTTGGCATGAGTGGCAGTGCTTCGCATATTCGATGCAGTCCTGAATCATCGTAGGCCAGTAGTAGCCCATCTGTTTTATCTTCAACTTCATCTTAGGGCCTGCTTGATGAGAACCGCAGAGTCCGTCGTGAACTTCCTGGACGATCCTTTTCGCTTCGTCAGGTCCTAAGCATCTCAGCCACAGAGAATCAAATGACCTCTTGTACAGAGTATTGTTGACGAAGGCGAAAGACAGGGCTCGTTTCATGAGCTGATGTCTTGTGGACGCTTCTTCAGGCATTCGGTGGGACTTGAAGTAGTCTATGAAGACCTCTCTCCAATCCTCAACCTTCTCATGGTCTTTTATTTGTAAGGTCGCTTGCTCAGTCACTCCCTTCTCTTCGGGTGATCCCGGAGGTATTTCTGCGGGGGCGAGCACCCGACGACTTTGTACCATGATTCTAACCTCATCGAGGTTCTCGTCAGCCAGTTCTTTAGCAAGCTTAGCTAACGCGTCCGCTTTGCTATTTTCTGTGCGTGGTATACTTTCCAAAGTATAGAAGGGAATTTGGGTCAGCAGTTGTTGCACCTTTTCCCCGTATTTTACCAATTCCGGTTTGCATGTTTGGTAATCGCCGTTCACTTGACTGACGACTAGCTGGGAGTCCCTATATATGAGGAGGCTTTCAATTCCCATGTCAATGGCGATCTCGAGACCTGCTATCAAAGCTTCATATTCAGCTTCATTATTCGTTCTCGGTTCTGTTAAGGAGAAAGCGAAGCGCATTATTCCTCCTTGTGGGGTCACGAAGATAAGGCCTACTCCCGATTTGATCATTGGCGTACTTTGTTTGTGCTTTTTCATGGAAGATGCTCCATCGAAATAAAGCTCCCAACGGGTATCACCACTGTCGACTGCGTCAAACGCGTGTTTGTCTGGCAAATCGCAATTCAGGGGAGAATCGGCAGGTATCGGGTGCTCAGCAAGGAAGTCGGCGATGGTCTGGCCTTTCACTGCCTTGAGAGGTCGATACGTTATCGAGAACTCCATTAAGAGCAGGGTCCATTTAGCGAGTCGTCCCGTCAATATGGCCTTTGACATTAGATATTTAAGAGGGTCCACCTTTGAAATGAGATGGACTTCATGTGCTAATGCATAATGTCTAAGCTTTTTTATTGCGAAGATCAACGCTAAGCAGTGTTTTTCAATGGGGGAGTAGTTGCTTTCTGCCCCCAGCAGAACTCGACTTAAGTAGTAGAGTGCTCTTTCTTTTCCCCGGTCATTCTCCTGCGCCCATAACGCGCCTAAAGAACCTTCGAGAGCAGTTGTATAAAGAATGAGAGGCTTTCCCTTAACCGGAGCAGCCAACACCGGCGGGTTCTGCAGGTATTGCTTGATCTCGTCTAGCGCGCTTTGGCATCTTTGATCCCAGACGAATGGGGTTCCCTTCTTCATCAGGTGGCTATAGGGACGGCACTTGCCTGAAAGATTGGCTATAAATCGCCGTATGTATGCGAGCTTCCCTTGGAGAGACCGCAACTGTTTGAGAGTCCTCGGCGGAGGCATTTCCATGATTGCCTTGATCTTGGACGGATCTATTTCGATACCTCGGTGTTGAACAATGAATCCCAGGAATTTGCCCGAGGAAACCCCGAATGCACACTTCAGAGGGTTCATCTTCAAATTGTATTGTCGAAGACGTTGAAATACGGTCTTCAGATGCTCGAGATGTTCCTCATATGATTTGCTTTTAACAACGAGGTCGTCGATATAGCATTCGACGATTTTGTGTATAAGGTCATCGAAAATCTTCGTCATGGCCCTTTGGTAGGTGGCACCGGCGTTCTTTAAACCGAAGGGCATCACCTTGTAACAGAATATTCCCAAAGGAGTCCGGAAAGCCGTATGTTTCTGGTCTTCAGGATGCATTTTTATTTGATTATATCCTGATGAGCCGTCCATGAATGAGAAAATCTCATGCGTGGACGTATTGTCTATCATCAGTTCGGTGACTGGTACTGGGAAATCATCCTTCGGGCAGGCTTTGTTGAGATCCCGAAAGTCCACGCATATGCGCACCGTTCCATTTTTCTTCATCACTGGGACGATATTAGCAATCCATTCAGGGTATTGAACCTCCTGGATAAAGCCAGAGTCTATCAGCTTTTTGACTTCAGCGTTGGTGCTCATCTCGAGCTCAAGCCACATTCTTCTCGGCGCTTGTTTAACTGGCTTGACACTCGGGGATATCGCCAGTCTATGTACAGCAACTTCTGGATCAAGTCCTGGCATCTCGGAATAGTTCCATGCGAAGCAATCTTTATGCTGTACAAGGACGTCCTTTAACGCAGCCACCTTTTCTTCAGACAACAGCTCGCTGACAAATGTCGGTCGCGGATCGTTTACCGTCCCCAACTCAATCTTCTTAAGGTTATCTGCAGTGATATGGATTCCATCCTCCAGCTTTTTTGGCGCTGGTGGGAATTCTGAGATTATCTCGTCGCTGCTGTTTTCGAAGCACCAAGGGAGCTCATCTATGTCCTCGGGCTCTTCTTTTAATATTGTAATCATGTGACAGGTGCGAATTCGCTTCCAATCCCAATGTGGAACTGGTTCCTCTTTCGTGGCCTTGGGCTCATGCTTTTGTGGTGGCATTACCCTCCAGTTGTCGGACAGAGCGAACTTGCCAAGATGATACTGATCTTCGACCCAATTCTTGAAGGTAAAGCAATCCTCGAGAGGGTGCCCTATTACTTGATGTTAAGAGCAATAGTCCAGATGTGAGACTTCGCCTGCTCGTTCGGGGTGCTTAGTCTCCGGCAGTGTAAGCATCTGATGTTTTAGAGCAAGGTCAAGTATCTTCTTCGTCTTGTCCCGAGGAAACGAGTATGCTCTCCCCATTTTTTTCATAAGGGATAGATCAATAACGCTCGACTCCCGTTTGCGTGGCTTCTTAGCCCTGCTTTGTTGTTGTTGAGCGTCTTTTTGGCCTTTCGACTTATTTCTGATTTTGAGCTGAGCCTTCTTTATAACGGGTTGACAAGGAGCGGCATTTTCATCCTTTACGGCCTGTTGGAGAAGGCGTTGCGTCTTGGCTTTCTCGTAGAAGGCCGTCTCACGGTTGTGATCATCTCGGACTTTTTGACCAGCTTTCTTTATAAGTCTGTCCATTTGTTCCTCGAACGACGGACCGGACTCTTTTGCATCTGGAACTTTCACTGGCTTAGGATTAGCGTTCTCCCATTGAGCATCCGCTTCTTCATCAAGGTCATACACGATGTAGCAGCCGGGTAGTAACTCTCGTTTCTTTGACCGGATGTATCCAAGCCCTCTTGTTTCCATTCTCCCGTTAGGCAGTTTGCGTTGGGTCCCGGGAACATTCCAGACCCTGTCATAGAATTTGGCCTCTCTAACGGTCTGTTTGAAGGATATCCCTTGGCGTTTCAGCAGCTTCTTCAAACCCTCTGTATAATATCTGGGAAGACGGATAGGATGAAGCCTGTCGAGCGCAGGATCTGTGCCATGCCAGATTTCTTTTTCCACCTTGGTTTCTTCAGAGCGGTAAAACAGAATTGCTTTCTCGTTTTCTCGCCTGGGAGGGATATAGAATGTCCGCAGCTCTTCTACACTGTAGATATTAAGTGCGTCCAGTTCTTTATGATGTTTAGGCGGCACCATGGCGACTTGCAGACTTTGCTCTTCATCAGCGGAAGCTTGTACTGAAGGTCGAGCAGAGAATACGACATGGACCTCATCCTCCGAATCGCTACCAAAGACCAATGTAGGAGTGGACGGTCCTGGCTTGTTATGTTGGGGCGGACCCGAATACAATATCTCCTCTTCTTCCTCGGTGTCACTGCCGAAGACAGGGATGGTGGCATTAGTTTTATTCTCCGGCTTGTGACACTTCTCCGTGTCTTCGAAATCCGGCAAGAAGTATTTGGCATCTTCGTATTTGCGGACCTCGTTCACAGAGAACGGGTTCAGTTCTCCCGTCACGGTATACTCGAAACCATCCTTAAAATACCTCATACACTGATGTTGTGTAGAAGGGATGATGTTGTACTCGTGTAACCATGGTCGGCCGAGCAAAGCGTTGTAACATGTCTTGGCGTCTATGACGTGGAACTTAATGTCCGTGACGAGTAGCCCGAAGCGTAGCGTCAGTATCACAGATCCAAGAGTCTTTGACGATTGGGAGTCGAACCCGGAGATGGTGATCTTGTCACGAGCAAGGTGTTGGACGCTCATGCAGATTTCTTTCAACACCCGCACGTTGAGTAGGTTAACAGACGACCCGTTATCAATCAGGATTTTGCCTATCTTTATATCATGGCAGTATCCCGAGACATAGAGAGGGCGATTGTGTTCGCACGTCCCAAGTAGAAGGTCTTCATCGCCAAAAGTGACATCGGCCGTGTACACTTCCTCCAATTCATCCTTCATCTTTTCCTCGGCCAAGCATGCTTGGAATTGTTCCGGATCTTGGAGCGCCTTAATCAACGAATCTCTCGCCTCTTTTGATAGCAAAAGGGCGTCAAGAATGCTGAGCTGTGAGGGCAGCTTCCTTAGATGTGCTAAGACGTTGTAATCCACCTTATTCTTCTTCGGCGGGTCCTTGGCGGCTAGCTCTTCCACCACTTGGTCATCTAAGACGATATCTTCAGAGACCTTTTCTTTCCCTTTATCTTTTCTGTTCAAGGGTCCGAGGTTCTTTTCAGGCAGCGTCCGATTCCGCAGCCGGATATTTTCGCAGACCTTCGGTTCTTCTTCTTTTCTTGAAGCGGACTCTTTAAAGAGAGGGGCAAGTTCTAGCTCTTCATCAGAATCATTCCCGAATGTAGGCACTTGTGATCCACCGGTGTTAACCATGCAACAATCGCCAGCAGTTCTTTTACGCCCTTCGGTCGTATTTCTTTGCTCCCGACGAGTTTTACGTTTTTCCCGCTTAAAGCGTTGTCGATGAGCAACATATCCTTGCCACTATCTATTGAAAGCTTTGCACTCTTCAGTGGGGTGCAAAATCTTCCGATGATATAAGCAATACGAGGGGTGCGTTTCCACTTCACCGGCGATGTTTCCTTCAGAGGATGGTAGCTTCATGCCCATTGATATGGCCTTAGCGAACTTTTTCCTCATCTTGAATTGGCTTTTGTCGGTAGCGGAGGTGTTTTGCTCCAGCGGGATCGTCTCAGCTCCTTCATCAAGTCGCTGGCGCTTGGCCCTTTCAAATATAGCCGCCTCGCACTCCCGATCAGCTTTACTTTTCAACCGAGCTTCATTGAGGAATGCGTCGATTATTTCCTCTGGTGGCCCTAAAACTTTTGGTTCGGGATCTGCCCCCAGCTTTTCGGTGCAAGGAGTCTACTCATCGTTCGTGATCGAATGGGAAATCATATGACAGCTCGCCACATATTCCTCGGATTCATCCGATGAACTTTCTCCTTCATCTTCTTCTTGAAAGACATGATTGAGAAACTCTTGGAATGTAATGGGAGTCCGCGCCTTTTGGTTGTATTCTTCCAACGCGTCAATTTGCTTTTGTAAGTCCGTACGTTTGCCGCCAGGCTTCACGGGCTTCGTAGATTTCTTCTTCTTCTTTTTCGAAAATTTGACGACTGGTTGCGAGTGCTTGAGCCACCACCATCGGTCTTTGGAGTTGGACGCGGTTTCAACATCCCTTCAATGACCTGCGGTTCCAACGGGTTCTTCCACTCGATCGCTGGACATGTCCGAAGATCGTTTAGCATCCTCTTTGTCTTGGCTGATAATACAACCTTCCAAGGAGCTTCTTCAATAACGGAGCATGTTGTCCCCGGCGTATTCGTCCCCTTAGAGGTGTGGGGCTGCGGGGGATTCACCTTCCATTTGTCAGATAACGTGAATTTACCCTGTCGGTACTGGTTTTCAAGCCAATTTTTGAAAACGTAACAATCCTCTATCGGATGACCCAGTACTCTATGATAAGGACAGTAGTTGGGCTCGTTGACATCACTTGGTTGCAGCGGACGTTTTGGATCCGGCAGATTTATGAGTCTGTTGCGCAACGCCAGCTCGAATAACCTCCTCGTTTTATCACGGGAAAAGAAATAAGGACGTCCCATCCTATCCTCAAGGGGCACGTACGGTCGCGTATTATTTTGACGAGCAACCGGCTTCGAGTCGCTCAGTTGTTGTTGAGCATTAGCGACGACGATCGCTTTTCCCTTCCCTTTGTCATTTCGGGTGTCTGGCCTTGGAAGAGGGGGTTTATGGCCCATTTGATCCATTTGCGCTAGTTTGTCAATCAAAGCCTGGAAGGTAGTCGGCTTGAAAAACATTATAAACTGCGAGATGGTTGCTTGTGGATCGAGGGTTCCCACAAACATACCCACCGCGGGAGCTTCTTCAATGCGCTGCTCACACTTTGACCATAAGTTCCGCCATCGTATAGCGTACTGAACCCACGTCTCGCCGGGTTTTACCCTGGCGTTAATCAGTGCTGTCATCGGGGTACGTTCACTGGCGCTTGCAAAACGCTGAGTAAACAACAGCTCCATCTCCGCGAAGATTTTAATAGAGTCGTTCGGGAGCTCAGAGTACCACTCGAACGCCGTATCTGATAAACTTCCAACAAACTGGCGAAGTAAAAGCTTGTCATCTCCACCGGTATTGCCGCAGAGTGCCCTGAACTGGGCAACATGCTGGTGAGGATTGCCCGTCCCCTTGTAGACATGGAACTTGGGAATCGTATAACCTGACGGGTATTTGATTTGATCGTACCAACTCGGATATGGTCTCCCCGTTTTCACGACCTGGCCGGCTGTTTCGGTTGCATGATGAACCCGTATTTGCTGGACGATGTATTCATCCAAATCAGCTTTGAAGATTGTATCCTCTTTAGCTGTGGACAGAACTGGTGGAGGATTCGACGTCTCTCCCCTATCGTCTTCAAGAATGATTGGGGGATCTTCAGCCGGTGGATCTTGTTGAATCATCATACCCACCATATCCTGGAACAGGAGGGCCATTTTCTTTATGTTGGCTGCCTACTCCGCAGCTTCTTTATCTTTCTTCTCCAGTACGCGACGAAAGAATTCAGCGTCCGTTTCTTGTTCTTGACGCTCGTCCGAGGATGTTTCAGGGGTTTCTTTTGGCCCTGTAAGTGCGGCCATAGCGTTCATCATTTCTTGGAGCTTCTGCTGCTGCTCCTGAGCCTTGGTCACTGACCTCGTGTGCGGTCTATGACCTGTTGATATGCGGCTTTCTTCTTTTCCCGATGCCATGTAAACCGTATGAACTGTTATGCCCCCTGGCTTAGGGCGTTTAGGTTCACTATTTTTAACTTTTGCCGCTGACGCGGGAGTTTTCTCTAGCCTCCTTCTTTTGTGGGTCGTTGAGGTTGAAGGAACCGTTGAAGTGGGCATCCTAGCAGCTGCTGTCCCCCGCTGTTTAATGGGACGGTCCTTGTCTTTTTCCACCTTCGCCCTTTTCTGGTGACGAGAATGACCTGGGTCAATCACGGAGTCTTGAACCCTCCGCCAAACTTTATAAATTCTTAAGGACAGCCGTCGAGGGGGCTGTTCTTGCTTCGTTTCCGTAACTCTCTCCGCAGGTGGAGGAGATCTTTTTAAGGTAGCGGTTGGAGAGTTCTTACGCACCCTCCTCAGCAGTTCAAAGCTGTTCCCAGTTGGAACAGCAGCGTTGACTTCCACCATTGGAGCAGGTGGAGTTAGCCCTGAGGGGGAGTTGCCCCCTGCCTTCCTCACTCGTTGCCAATGGCGACGTCGAGCACGGCGAGCCGTTGGGATTGGCTCAGAGATTGAGATAGTTTCTTTCTGCCCCCTGTCTGAATGAGGCGCCGCCAGTGTTAACCTCTTAAAGACCGTGGTTGTCTTTTGAGGGGTGATATTCAACCTGTCGAAGACGGATCCTCGAGTAGGGGCAGGAGCAGGAATCGTCAGTCTTGAAAAGACTGACTCTTTGACAGGGGAAGCCGCCTTGACGACTTCTGGAGCAGCAGTTATTGCCTTCCTCGAGACAGCCAATTTAGAGTCCTGATTTAACCTGGTGAAAACAGAGGCTGTCGGTTTGGTAGTGGGCGACCCGTTGACAGGGGTCGTCGTAGCAGTGAGCCGGTCGAAGACCGACTTCTTGTTCACTTCCGGTGTAGGTATTGGCGTAGGGAAGCTTGTAGGTGGGATCATGGTCCCAAAGAACAGACCAGTGGTGGCTTGGGTCACCTGATCTACCGGCAGAGTGAGGAAGGAAGCCGCTTGGGGCCCATATGCTACACCTCCCGGTGAGGTGGAGCGTCCGTTGCATTGGCACTTCGAGCAGTTGATGCAATTAGAGGCCATTGAACCTTGAGTTCTGCGCCAGACAAAAGACCAAATCTTAGTAACTTGAAATCCGAAGGCAACCATTTAACAAACCGCGATTGGTTCGCGAGGACGACACACGAAGTGTGGAGTGGAAAGAGGAAGAGGTCCCACCGGGCGTGCCAGAATCTGTTCCCCTCCGAAGGACGGCGCACAGGACCGCGATGGCCTGACGCTGAGATTCGGGGCAGATGCTATATGGTTTTATCCGTCCACCTCTCCGAAGATGCCAAGTTGATTTATGGCACCGTGTATCGAAGGTTTAGACGGATGCGGCCGATGTAGCAGACTTCGTCAGATTCCCCCTCGCTTGAGGGGTTTTTGATTGTGGGGACGCTCTTCCCTGCAGGCGCAAGCCCCTGCAGTTAATTACGCTACCGCATCGCGGTAACAACTTTCTCCTTCTCCAGAATTTCACTTCGTGTCGTGTGTGTTTGTTTTGTTTGTGGTTGCCCGTGGATTGTATACGGAGACTGAGTAATGCCGTCGCCCGTAGGACGTGGATTAGTTCAAATCCGTATTTACTTAGATTTGGGTTTAGTGTTTTTAGTTTAAGGATACATTAGTCGCGTTGCGGCTAAGATCAACTTAAACGTTCGTTAAGGATACGTCAGTCCTGTTTTAGACTGAGATCAACTTAACGTAGTGATTCATTTAATCTATGGCCGTCAGGACTCGTCACCTCTCTGACGTCGTTGAAGGATTACAACGACATGTGTCAGAAGAGCTCGGAGATGTACCCTCGAACCAGAGTTGATTTGGAATTTTGTAGTCCATTTGAATGTTTAAGGATACGTTAACCGTGTTTGGGGCTAAGATCAACTTAAACAGGATCGTTTAGATCCGGCGAAAGAGCATTTGGAGGCTCTATTGTTCCAGTTTAGGGACGTAGTGGTCTATCGCCAGTTTAGGGACGTGGTGGTCCATATTCCAGTTTAAGGACGTAGTGGTCCATCGCCAGTTTAGGGACGTGGTGGTCCATATTCCAGTTTAGGGACGTGGTGGTCCAATATTAGTTTAGGGACATTTCGGTCCAATATTAGTTTAGGGACGTTTCGGTCCACGAGTTTAAAGACCCCGCAGTCCATATTCATATGTGGTCGTCGGGACCCGTCACCTCTCTGACGTCGTTGAAGGATTACAACGACAGGTGTCAGAGGAGTTCGGAGATGTACCTTTGAACCGGTAGTAAATTAATTTAAGAGAGCAATCTTGCTTAGTTTAATTTAAGGACTTATGGCCAAAATTGGGCTAAGTCCAGTTTCAATATATTTTTTTTTCTTTGGCCTGTGCTAGGGCTTTACCCCTTTTTAGTAATGCACTGCATTATTTTTGTTTTGGTCGGGCTTTGCCCTTTCCTAAATGATGCAGAGCATCTATTTTTTGTTTGGGCTTTGACCCCCCTTTTTAAAATGCATAGCATTTTTTATTAGGCCTGTTAGGCCTTTTAATTGGGCTCTGTCCCTTTTCTTTAATAATGCAGAGCATTAAATACTCTGACAGTGCCCCCACGTGGCTTGTCAGGCGCTTTGCGCTAAGTAATGAGCGCAAACTCATATGGTGGTGATACGTGTCACGCTCTGGTGAGCGCAAGCGCAATAGCGCAGTGCGCTGCGCTAATACGCTGCGCTGTTGCGCTGCGCTAAAGCAAAGCTGAGCCGGCTGTCACTTTCAAAAGCAAAAACGCCCAAGTGCGCCCGCGTTTCGGTAGCGACACTGATGAGTCCGACGCTGGAAGTCCGTCCTTCCGTAAAACTCTCCCTCGTTTCGGTAGCGATACGGACGAATCTGTTACTGAAGCCCCATCTAGCAGCAAAGTCCGCCCTCATCTTGGCAGCGACACTGAAGAGTCGGAGGAAAAGGACCTGCCGTGCAACAACTGTGCAGATTGGACCCCTATGCAACAAACAAAACTACGAGAGACCTTCGAAATTGGAGAAGGGCCCCTAGCTGTCACAAGGGTAAAGAGCTCAATGCATTGTCAGTCTCTACCGTGGACCAGCTGAAAACTTTCTACGTTCCCGGAAGGAAAAGTGGACAGAAGGGCATCCTGTTTTATGGGTCAAATTCTGTTGTGCACCCGGACGATTTGTCTGTCGCGTGCCTTCCCTATGAGAGGGGCATAAGAGCCGTCCTCAATCCCAGATACTATGCACCCGAGATGCGGGAATATTTCAAAAGGTGCGCATGCCGGCTATATCAAACGGAGTCCGAAGCAAAGTTTTATGAAGGACTATGGCATCCGCCTCAGGTCCGAGCACTCATCGATGGATGAATTCCAGATAGGCAGGGCATAAGTTTCATCCATCCTGAGTCTAAGGCGTGCTACATGATCCATATTGGTGAAGCCAGTGAAAGATCAAATGATGATGACGAGATAGCCGAACCAGAAGAAGCTCCTCAAGAACTCGAAGATGGAGGACAAGCAACCTTTGACGAGCTAACCGAGATTGACTTAGGAACACCCGATAATCCAAGGCTGACCTACATCATCTCGCTCTTGTCAGAGAAAATGAAAGCGCAGATAATCTCCCTGCTGCACGAGTTCGTCGACTGCTTCGCGTGGACGTACAAAGAAATGCCTGACCTTTCTCCTGAAGTGGCCGTACATAAGCTGGCTATATCTCCTGATGCTAAGCCAGTCAAACAAGCTCCTCGAAGAATGAGAAGGGAGTTGGAAGAAAAGGTCATCGAGGAAACCAAGAAACTCATCGATGCCGGCTTCATCAGGGAGGAAAAATATGCGGACTGGATCGCATGCATAGTCCCAGTGAAGAAGAAAAATGGGCAGATCCGAGTTTGTGTCGATTTCAGGGACCTCAACAAGGCATGTCCTAAAGACGACTTCCCGCTGCCGGTCATGGAAATGATGATCGATGACACCTCAAATTACGAATTGTTCACCTTTATGGATGGCTCGTCTGGGTATAATCAGATCAAAATGTCGCCTGAGGATGAGAAGCACACAGCATTCCGAACCCCGATCGGAATATACTGCTACAAGGTGATGTCGTTCGGACTGAAGAACGCAGGTGCTACGTACCAAAGGGCAATGACCAATATCTTTGATGACCTAATTCATAAAGTCGTCGAATGTTATGTTGATGATCTGGTCGTCAAGACTAAAACCAAGGCCGATCATATCCAAGATCTTAGGACCGTTCTCACCAGACTGAGGGAATACGATCTGAAGATGAATCCTCTGAAGTGCGCTTTTGGAGTGTCATCGGGAAAATTCCTGGGCTTTATAGTCCGGCATCGAAGTTGACCCATCAAAGATAAAGGCCATCATGGAGATGCCCCCTCCAAAGAGTCTGACGCAGCTGAGATCATTTCAAGGCAAGCTCGCTTATATACGGAGGTTTATCTCAAATTTATTGGGAAGATATAAGCCCTTCTCAAAACTCATGAAGAAAGAAGCTCCTTTTATCTGGGATGCTGAATGTCAAGCAGCGTTCGAAAGCATCAAACAATACTTGTTGCACCCTCCAGTGCTGGCCGCTCCCATTCCAAATAAACCGCTGATTTTCTACACTGCCGCGCTAGATGAGTCACTCGGTGCGCTCCTTACCCAGAATAACGAGTAGGGAAAAGAAAATGCCCTCTACTACCCCAGTCGAACTCTAGTCGGGGCAGAACACAACTATTCTCCAATTTAAAAGCAATGTCTGGCTCTGATATTTGCTGTGAAGAAGCTGAGGCACTATATGCTCGCTCATCGGGCTATGCTGATCTCCAAAGTCGACCCGCTCAAACACTTGATTGTAGGGTGTTTTTTGTCACCCCATTGAGATGGGAATACGCGCGTGTTTGTCAGGCGTACTACAGATTCCCCCTGCCTGGGGTAGGCCGAGGTTTATTGATTGTGGGGATCCGAATCTCCGGCAGCCGCGGACTAAGCTGCCATTAATTACCCCTCGCCTTTGGGGCGAGGAAACCTCCGATTAACTGGTTAAACTGGTCATGCGAACTCAATGTGCGGTGTGCGTGTGTTGTGTTTTGGAAAGGGGTTTTGGATATATCGGGAGCCACGCAGAGTTTTTACGGGGGTCCCGCTATCCGGATAGCGGGCTGGGGGTCAAGAGGGCTAGCAGCCCCCTTGCTGGGTGCGGGGCAGCGCCCCGTTAGAATTTTTTTTCTAACAGGTACAGTGTCGTGGAGCACGTGTGTGTGCAAATATGTATACATATGTATATGTATATGTATGTACATAAAAAGAGGGGGGAAAGGCATCCAAGGGATGCGTGGGGCCAGCGCCTTGAGCGCTGTGCGCTTAGGTGCTGTACGCTCAGGCGCAAGCGCGCCACGTGGGCGCTTTGCGCATGAGCGCTGGAGTGCAAGCGCGCCACGTGTCGGCACGTGGGCGCCTTGCGCTCGGACGCAGAGTGCTTGAGCGCAAGCGCGCCACGTGTCGGCACATGGGCGCTTTGCGCTCGAGTGCTAGCGCGCCACGTGTCGGCACGTGGGCGCGGCGCTTGAGCGCTTAGGCGCCGGCGAGGAAAAGAGGGCTTTTAGCCCCAGAAACCAGAAGCTATGCTTCAGAAAGGAAATATTTATTATATATATATATATATATATATATGGAGTTAAACTCCTAGGATGGGTTGAAGCTGATTAAGGGGTTCTTCTTCCTCCTCCTCTGTTGGCTGGATCTTGAAGATCAAGAGATGTAAGATTTTAAAAATCTCTTCTTTTTGAGAGCTGATGGTAGATCCAAGTTCCCCTTTATGGGTTTTGTGGTTAAAAACTATTTAGTTTTGAAAAAGGAAAAGTAAAACCCTTGATTTGATTCAAAAAGAAAGAAGAAGGCTTGAAACCTTCAGAAAGAGGTACAAACCCTAGGTTTTTGAGAGAATGAAAAGTGTTTTTTTATTCATCATCATGTTGCCTTTTATAGGCTTACATATTTACATATAACCCCTTGGGCTTCACAAAATGGCATTTTAGCCATCCCATGGCTCATGTGTCATTTCTTTTTGCACATAAGCCATGGGCTTACAAAATATTGGCTTTATGCCCATTTTGCATGCATTCATGTATAAAAAATTACATAAAAATTATTTATTACATGATCTATATTTTGGCATGGAGGAGGCTGGCCGCGGGCTCGACTTGGGCATGTGCCCGCTTGACCTGGGCTTGGGCCCACCTAGCTTGGGGGTTGACCTTGACTTTGACTCGGTCAACCGGGGTGCAAATTTTTACCCCAACATTGATGACCAAAGCAAGCCTAGCCGGTAGAATGGCAAGATGGGCTGTCATGCTACTTGAGTTTGACATAGTTTATACTCCTCAGAAAGCAGTAAAAGGGCAACCTCTTGTAGACTTTCTCGCTGCTCATTCCATACTAGAAGGGTCACCACTCAATTGCGAGTTACCCAACGAACAAGTGCTGCACCTCGAGAATGACAATCCATGTTGGGAGCTCTACTTCGATGGGGCCTCATTGATAAGGACCTCCAGTAAATCAAGCATCCCGGAGATAAAAGCAGGGATAGGATTGGTGTTCATCACGCCATCAATGGGAACCCTACGGCGTTCTCTTGCTCTCACCGAGCATCGCACAAATAATGAGGCCGAGTATGAAGCTCTGATAGCTGGTTTGGAGCTCGCCATAGAAATGGAAATCTTTCGACTACGAGTTTACGGTGACTTCCAGCTTGTCGTCAACCAAGTAAGCGGCGACTATAAGATATACAAACCCGAGTTAGGGGTGATGGAACTTATGAAACGGTTCACTCACATTGAACTAACGAGAGTCCCTAGAGCGTTGAACGGAAAGGCTGACGTACTCGCTCGCTTAGCCAAGGAGTCGGCTGATCCTGACATGGATGGAATTCTGATCACAGTCAGGAGCCGGCAAATTTTACCACCAGTCTCTCTACGAGAAGAGGAAAGCGCGGAACAGAAGAGCAGTCCTGCCGAAGAAGCTTCGATCGTTCAAGACGAGCCCGATTGGAGAGAACCCTTCATAGAGTACTTCCGATACGACAAGCTGCCCGAAGGAAGGTCTGCGAGGGTTCAGCTGAAGAAGAGAGCTCTCCGATACGTGTTTGTAAATGACATGCTATACCGCAGGTCATATGACCAACTCTGGCTCAGGTGCCTGTCATCGGCCGAAGCCCAAAAAGTCATGAAATAAGTTCACTCAGGCGTTTGCGGTGCTCACCAATCTGGCCCCAAGATGCGACTTCAAATTAAACGGCTTGCGTATTACTGGCCCACCATGATACGGGATTGCGGAGAGCGTGCAAAGAAATGTTATATCTGCCAAATTCACGGTGATTTCATTCACAAGCACCCCAATCCGTTGCATCCTACGGTGGCGTCGTGGCCCTTCGAAGTCTGGGGAACCGACATAGTTGGCCCAATTGATCCTCCGTCATCCAAAGGCCACCGGTTCATATTGGCCGCAACTGACTATTTCTCCATATGGGCTGAAGCCGTCCCGCTAAAAGAAGTCAAGACAGGAGATATTCTGACATTCTTCCAGTATAATATTCTATACCGCTTCGGTACACCAAGAAGAATTATTTCTGACAACGGACCTTCTTTCAAGAGCTTCAAAGTCTCAAGATTCGCTACTCAATATAAGATAGACTGGAGATATTCCTCCATCTATAATCCAAGAGCCAATGGGCTGGCCGAAGCCTTCAATAAGACTCTATGCAAGCTCCTGAGGAAAAATGCTTCAGTCAACAAGAGAGACTGGAATCTCAAACTTCACGAGGCGTTGTGGGCATATCGTACCACGCACCGTACTCCAACTCAGTCCACTCCATACTCATTGCTCTTCGGAGTGGAGGCGGTCCTCCCCCTCGAAGTCGAAGTTCCAAGCTTAAGAATGGCCGTTCAGCACGAGTTGACCCAGGAGGAAAACGTGCTCCTTCGGCTTGAAGAGCTCGACGCCCTCGAAGAAAAGAGGCTCGCGGTGCAGCAAAATCTGGAGCTATACCGATCCCAAATGTCACGGGCCTATGACAAGATAACCCGTCTCCGCGCTTTCAAGAAAGGTGATTTGGTGTTGGTCCTCAAAAGACCGATCATCCCAAATCGACATGCTAAGGGAAAATTCGAGCCAAACTGGGAAGAACCATACGTCATCGAGAAAGTGTTCGACGGAGGATCCTACCAACTAATAAGTGCCGAGGGAGAAAGGCCCATGCCACCCATCAATAGCCGATATCTCAAGAAATACTACGCGTGAATGTTCCAAGTCGCAGGCGAATTGAGCTCACCGGCCCTACGGTCTGGATCATACATCCTGCAAAACCGTATACAATCCAAGAGCGTAAACGACCCCTATCTCTCCCAAGTACCACCAGTGAGACTACTTTTAAAAGTCCCACCAGTTGTAAAAAAACGGTATGTCCACAAGCAAAACGGACACGGATGAAAAACCCGAAAGGGCTCCGTGAGTAAAAACAGCAGGACTGCCGGCGAGTTTGTGAAAACCCGAAAGGGTGCAAACTCGTGAAAAGAAATAAGACATGCTCACAAAGTCCTCTCGACCTTGTGAGAAGAAAATCCCTGCGTGAGATCCTTATGACTCACAAAGGGACAACACACTTAGGAATCCCCACGATTCCTAAGGAGAACATACACCTGCGAGATCCTCTCGACTCGTAGGGAGAAAATGCTTTTATGGGACCCTTACGGCTCATAAAATTGAAAAGCCTTAGGTGATAGGGACCTAAACCTGTCTCCTAACCCATCGTTCCCCAACGGGCAACGGCAAATGATGAGTCGCTCCTGGTATTTCGCTTCAGTGTTAGCGGTGCTGATGCCGACCAAAAACCCAAATCCCAAGTCCTCCCGAGGCAAATGATGAGTTGCTCCTGGCATTATTCCAGTGCAGCAATGCTGATGCCAAACAAGATCCAAATTCCAAGTCCCCAAACGGCGAATGATGAGTCGCTCCTGGTACCATATTCCAGTGTAGCGATGCAGACGCCAACCAAAATCCAATTTCTCAAAATTCTCCCAGCCCTACGGTTAGTCCCCAAATTGACTACCATATACAATCCGCGGGCTCAAATAATTCTCATCATATCCATACCCCACCGCAATCACCAGTCCAGCGGTCGGTCTTCGCCCTTGGACTTATGCTCCATTTTGGAAGACCCACTCATGTGTCCTCACGATACATGAGGAGATCCAACTTACGGGATCCTCACGACTCGTAAGAAAACACCTTCGTGGGATCCTTACGACTCACAAAGGAAAAACACACTTGGACGTCCCCACGACTCATAAGGAGAAAGTGCACCTACGAGATCCTTTCGACTCGTAGGGAGAAAATGCTTTTATGAGACCCTTACGGCTCATAAAATTGAAAAGCCTTAGGTGATAGGGATCTAAACCTGTCTCCTAAGCCACCGCTTCCTAACAGGAAAAGACAAATGATGAATTGCTCCTGGCACGTGTGCTTCAGTGTTAGAAATGTTGATGCCTACCCTAATCCCAAAATTCCAAACTCCAGTCTAAATGACCCCTAAGTTGTTAAACTGGGAACGAGTGAAATTTCCTCATGGCAAATGATGATTCGCTCCTGGTACTGTATTCCAGTGTAGCGGTGCTGATGCCAAACCAAAACCAAAATCCCCAAATCCTGTCATGACAGATGATGATTCGCTCCTGGTACCATATTCCAGTGCAGCGGTACTGATGTCAACCCAAATCACATCAAATCGGCAAAACAACCAATGATCTCCCCGGCAGAATCAAACTCCACCTCATAAACAAGTCAACTTCATCCCTGACACCGCAAGGATCGGAGCAAGTCAAATCCAGCAACGACCATACACGTCGCAAAAAGGGCAGCACCGACCGTCCACGTCGCAAAAAGGGCAGCTCCGACCGTCTAAGTCGCAAAAAGGGCAGCATCGACCGTCCACGTCGCAAAAAGGGCAGCACCGACCGTCCACGTCGCTAAAAGGGCAGCACCGACCACCCACATCGCAAAAAGGGCAGAACCGACCGTCCATGTCGCTAAAATGGCAGAACCGACCGTCCATGTCGCTAAAATGGCAGCATCGACCGTCCAAGTCGCTAAAAGGGCAGCATCGACCGTCCAAGTCGCTAAAAGGGCAGTACCGACCGTCCACGTTGCAAAAAGGGCAGAACCGACCGTCCACGTAGCTAAAATGGCAGAACCGACCGTCCACGTCGCTAAAAGGGCAGCACCGACCGTCCACGTCGCTAAAAGGGCAGCACCGACCGTCCAAGTCGCAAAAAGGGCAGAATCGACCGTCCACGTTGCAAAAAGGGCAGCACCGACCGTCCAAGTCGCTAAAAGGGCAGCATCGACCGTCCAAGTCGCTAAAAGGGCAGCACCGACCGTCCACATCGCTAAAAGGGCAGCACCGACCGTCCACGTCGCTAAAAGGGCAGAACCGACCGTCCAAGTCGCAAAAAGGGCAGAACCGACCGTCCATATCGCTAAAAGGGTAGCACCGACCGTCCAAGTCGCAAAAAGGGCAGAACCGACCGTCCAAGTCGCAAAAAGGGCGAACCGACCGTCCAAGTCGCAGAAAGGGCAAAACCGACCGTTCACGTCGCAAAAAGGGCAGCACCGACCGTCCACGTCGTAAAAAGGGCAGCACCGACCGTCCACGTCGCTAAAAGGGCAGCACCGACCGTCCACGTCGTAAAAAGGGCAGAACCGACCGTCCACGTCGCTAAAATGGCAGCATCGACCGTCCAAGTCGCTAAAAGGGCAGCATCGACCGTCCAAGTCGCTAAAAGGGTAGCATCGACCGTCCACGTCGCAAAAAGGGCAGAACCGACCGTCCACGTCGCTAAAATGGCAGAACCGACCGTCCACGTCGCTAAAAGGGCAGTATCGACCGTCCAAGTCGCTAAAAGGGCAGCACCGACCGTCCACGTTGCTAAAAGGGAAGCACCGACCGTCCAAGTCGCAAAAAGGGCAGCCGACCGTCCACGTCGCAAAAAGGGCAGCACCGACCGTCTAAGTCGCTAAAAGGGCAGCACCGACCGTCCACGTCGCTAAAAGGGCAGCACCGACCGTCCACGTCGCTAAAAGGGCAGAACCGACCGTCCAAGTCGCTAAAAGGGCAGAACCGACCGTCCAAGTCGCTAAAAGGGCAGAACCGACTGTACAAGTCGCAAAAAGGACAGAACCGACCGTCCACGTCGCAAAAAGGGCAGTATCGACCGTCCAAATCGCTAAAAGGGCAGCACCGACTGCCCACGTCGCAAAAAGGGCAGCATCGACCGTTCATGTCGTAAAAAAGGCAGTGTCAGCTTCCCAAAAGCGGGAACCAAATCAAGTCGCCTCCACGTGAAAGAAGATCCATCAATTCTATGCACACGACCCACATGTGTGGTGTGCATTCATTGATGGGGGCAATTTGTTGGGGTAAAATTTTACACCCCGGTTGATCAAGTCAAAATCAAAGTCAACCCCAAGCCAAGCGGGCCCAAGCCCAGATCAAGTGGGCCCATGCCCGGGTCGAGTCCGAACATGAAGCGGCCGGCCTCCCCCCATGCCAAGATAAAAATTTTGTAATAAATAATTTTATTGTATTTCTTTTATTTTATTTTACGAATGAATGTAAGAAAAATGAGCATAAAGCCAAATTTTTGTAAAGCCCATGGCTTATGTGCGAAAAGAAATGGCACATAAGCCATGGGATAGGCAAAAATGCCATTTTGTGAAGCCCAAGGGGCTATGTGTAAAGTGTATAGCCAATAAAGACAAAGATAATGAAATATCTCAATAACTTTTTCTCTCTCCAAAAACAAATCTAGATCTGAGATCTTCCTCCTTCCTCAAGGTTCTAAAACCTTCTTTTTTTCTTTTGAATTAAATCAAGAGTTTTTCTTTTCCTTTTATAAAACTAAATAGTTTTTCATCACAAAACCCACAAAGCGAAACTTAGATCTTCCATCAGATCTCAAAAAGAAGAGATTTTTAAAATCTCACATCTCTTGATTTTCAAGATCCTGCCAACAGAGGAGGAAGAAGGAGACCCATCTCCAGAAACCTCACTTTGGGGAAGAACTAAGGCTCAAGGAGGAAAGCCCTTCATCAGCTTCAAAACATCCCAGGAGTTTAACTCCTCATACACACACACACACAAAATAATAAGCGCTCCTTTCTAGGAGTACAACTCCCATTGCAGGGACCAAGTCCCTTTTAGCGTCCGAGCGCCCACGTGCTGACACATAGGGGCGCTAGCGCTCAAAGCGCTAGCGCCCTTGCGCTCTAAGCGCTAGAGCCCGAGCGCCCACGTGCTGACACGTGGGGCGCTAGCGGTCTTGCGCTCAAAGCTCTAGCGTCCAAAGCGCTAGTGCCCGAGCGCCCACGTGCTGACACGTGGCGCGCTAGCGCTCAAAATGCTAGTGTCTTTGCGCTCAAAGCGCTGGCGTTTTTTCCCATGCATCCTTTGGAAGCCCTTTCCCTTTATATATATATGTATATATACATATACACACACACGTACTCCACACTAAAAATACCTCCCCCGTTAAAAAAATTTCTAACGGGGCGCTGCCCCGCACCCCACAAGGGGGCTGCTAGCTCTCTTGACCCCCAGCCCGCTATCCGGGTAGCGGGACCCCCGTAAAAACTCTGCGGGGCCCCCGATATATCCATAACCCCTTCAAAACACAATACTGTACGTTGAGTTCGCATGACCAGTTTAAAAAAATCTGTTGGCAGGGCTTCTCCCCTTGAGCCCTAGTTCTTCCCCAAAGTGGGGTTTCTGGAGATGGGTCTCCTTCCTCCTGCTCTGTTGGCAGGATCTTGAAGATCAATAGATATGAGATTTAAAAAAATCTCTCCTTTCTGAGATCTGATGGCAGATCCGAGTTTCTCTTTGTGGGTTTTGTGGTGAAAAACTATTTAGTTTTACAAAAGGAAGAGTAAAACTCTTGATTTAATTCAAAAGAAAGAAGAAGGTTTTAGAATCTTGAGGAAGGAGAAAGATCTCAGATCTGAATTCTTTTGGAGAGAGAAAGAAAAGTCGTTGGGATATTTTCATTATCCTTGCCTTTATAGGCTATACATTTTACATATAGCCCCTTGGGCTCTACAAAAATGGCGTTTTATCCATCCCATGGCTCATGTGCCATTTCTTTTTGCACATAAGCCATGGGCTTTACAAAATTTAGCTTTATGCCCATTTTCTTACATTTATTCATAAAATAAAAATACAAGAAATACAACAAAATTATTTATTACAAAATTTTTATTTTGGCATGGGGGGAGGCCGGCCCCTTCATGTTCGGGCTCGCTCCGGGCATTGGCCCACTTGACCTGGGCTTGGGCCCACCTGGCTTAGGGTTGACTTTGATTTTGACTTGATCAACCGGGGTGTAAATTTTTACCCCAACAACCGAGTTAGAGAGAGAGATATCTCGGGAGGGAGAGAGGGAGATAGATAGGAGAGAGAGGTTGAGGGATTTTAGGAGAGGAGGAGGCCGTGGATCTTAGGATTCATTGGCGAGGGCGAGGTCGCGGAGGCGAATGGTTCTCGCGGGCATGGGCGAAGGAAAAGGAGTAGCTGTTGGTTTCGAAAGCGGGGAAAGAAGAAAGGAAAAAGGAAAGAAAGAAAGAAAGAGAGGGAAGAGGATGGGGTCAGGTCGGGTTGGGTATGGGTGAGAGTGAGGGTTTGTGGGCCTTGAGCTGGGGATCTGGGTAAGGGTTGGGGATTTATTTGGGTTGGGTTTTAAAAATTTTGAGTTAGGTTAATATTAGGAATAGAAAAAAAATTGGGAAAATATTTATAAAGAAATATGGAAAATACAAGGAACTGGGAGTTTACATCATACCTCCCTTACAAAAAATTTCGTTCTCGAAATTAAAGAACAAAAACAACAGAAACAAAAATACGAACAACTACAAAAAAAGATGTGAAAAGCACGAACGGATATACTCCTCACGGTCCCAGGTAGATTCCCCCGGTGAACGACCACCCCAAGATACTCGGTTTAGCGGAATGACCTTGTTCTTCAGCATTTTCTCTTTATGATCGAGATTAGTAGCAGGCCGCTCCACATAAGATAATTCAGTACCCAATGTCAACTCCGAATGATCGAGGACATGACTGCCGTCTCGAACGTAGCACTGTAACTGTGACACATGAAATGTGTTGTGCACGACAGCTAACGATGGGAGTAACGCAAGTCGATATGCCACCTCCTCTATTCACTTTAGCACCTCGAAAGGTCCGATGAATTCGGGACTAAGCTTCCCACGGCTACCAAATCTGATCACTCCACGAGTAGGTGAAATCTTCAAAAATACATGATCACCGACTTCAAATTCTAACGATCTCCTGTTGGCATTTGTCCAACTCTTCTGTCGGTCCTAAGCAGCCTTAATACGCCGTCTGATCATTTGGACCTTGTCCACCGTCTGAACTATAAGCTTGAGGCCCAGTAATCTCCATTCACCAACATCATCCCAACAAACAGGGGATCGAATTTTCCATCCGTAAAGTGCTTCGAACGGAGCCATCTGGATGCTACCTGGAAACTGTTGTTATAAGAAAACTCCACCAGATGAAGGTGATCCTCCCAAGAACCCTGAAAGTTCAATATGCATTCCCTCAACATGTCCTCAAGCATCTGAATAGTAAACAGACCGTCCGTATGTTTGTGGATGGTAAGCCGTGCTGAACTTGAGACGTTTATCTAGACTCTCTTGTTAGCACTTCCCGAAGTGTGAAAAGAATCTGGTGTCTCTATCCGATACTATGCTAATCAGAACTCCGTGAAGTCGCACTATCTCTTGCATGTACTTCTCCGCAAGTGATTCTGTTGACTGTCCTACTCGGAAAGGTATAAAATGTGTTGCTTTCATAAGACGGTTGATGATAACCCAGATGGCGTTATGGCCTCTTGGACTCCGCGGTAGGGCTGTCATGAAATCCATAGCGATGTGCTCCCATTTTCACTCGGGTATTGGAAGCGGCTGCAACAATCCAGCTGTCCTTTGATGTTCTGCTTTTACCTGTTGACATACTAAGCACTTGGACACAAACCGTGCAATCTCTCGCTTCATCCCATTCCACCAATAGTGTTGCTTCAGGTCTCGGTACATCTTCGTACCTCCCGGATGCACTGAATAAGTTGAATTGTGAGCCTCAGCTAGAACTTCTTCTCGAACATCACTTTTGGGAACATAGAGTTTGCTACCGAATCTCAAAGAACCGTCTCGATGTATGAGTAAATCTATCCTCAGTCCGGCTTCCACCTGTTCTGTGAACATCTGCAATCGAGGATCGTCAGCCTGTGCAGCCTTAATGCAATCTACAAGTGAAGACTGCACATGTAGTTGCCAAGACGTAGGATCAATCCTCTATCACTTCCTTATCAATCTTACAGCCAGGTAAGTGGGAGGTATCCGCTATACAAATCACCGAAATAGCGGGCCTAATTAAGTAAACCACTTTCCTTAGTCACACTTGTCTTAGACACCACAAGAAAAATGCGGATAAGCAATAGATTACCCATGAACCTTCTTTATCCTAATTGAGCGCGATTGTTCTTAGAGCCTTGGTCTATATATTTTTTATTAATGTAAGGTAATGCATATGTTTGTTTGTGATTTGTGGGACTTAGGAAGGGTGATAAAATCCCCACATAATCTGAATTTGGGTTTCTTGTCTCTTAATATCCATTTAAATATGCAAAACCAACCAAAATTTAAAACACACAAACAGATTTTTAGCGGCGCTGTTTGCAAAGAATCCTGCAGATAGAAACAGTTTATTGGAGCTTTAGAGGAGAGAGGAAGACGATAGGATAATACCAAAAAAATTTGGGGCCTTACCTCCCCAAGGTGGCCGTGCCTCCGCCGCCAAAAGCTCCCTCTGGCCGCGGTTCCGCCGCCGTTTGATAGAATCTCCCCTTCAAAAATTTTCAGAGCACTCCAATACTCCTCTGCTCCTGTTTGACAATCTTTGAATTTCTGTTGGTTCGCTCCAAGTGCTCCAGATTTCTCGCAAAACTCGCACAAAAATCATTAAAATCACAAAATGCGGTTTTTTTATTTTTATTTTTTATTTTTTATGTTATCTGGTTTTATATTAGAAATCAACCTGAATAACAAGAAAAATAATTACGACCGTTTTCTCGGCAACGGCGCCATTTGATTGGATGCGAAAAAGTGTATGTATGTGTGTTGTAAATAACCGCAATCAAGACGGTGTCGCAATAGCTAGCCATGATGAGTACGGATCATCCGCAGGGAAACGGTGAACTACTTTTCTTATTTTAGACGAGTTGATATAAGAAATGTGGAATTGTTGTCGTTTTATACCAAGAAAGATTGAAAAATTTATAATAGAAGGCTTGTAGGGTTTATAGGATTTAGTAGTTAATGGATGGAGTTTTAAAATTAATTCTTTTTCTCTTTTAATTATTTAATACTAGAGAGATAGCGATGAATGCGGATTAGGGTTCTTGGAGGGAATTAGGATTTCCCTCTACAGGTCCTTGTCCTTCCATTGATCTCTATTTATCTCAAGTCCTTAACAAAACGATTATTAACGAATCTCAAATCATAATCACGACTATCACGTAAACTTTTGCCAAAGAGCTCACTCCCTGCGAAGAGATCTAGGATCTTTTCTCATCGAATGAGATGTGGGATATTCCTAACTGAATATCTCGACGCAAAGCAAAAGGAAACGCCTGTAGTTTTCGAAAATTGGTTCCAACAACATCATTATGGGTTTGTTTTCTTGCATTAATGAGGATTAATGCGGTCCAATCAATTAATCACATCATGCCAGAAGAAACAAAAATAGGCATGCACATATATGCCATCCGCATCCGCCACACGGTCCCGGGTCTTCATCCTAAGGTTACATAACTTATGGCAGGGCGGGAAACAGAACTAGCGCGGATGCAAAACATATATATAATCTACTAAATATATATATATATATATATATATATATATATATAAACATTCGTCTCACACATTATATCAAGCAAGATCACAGAAGTATCACAGCATAAGCAATCACTATATAGAAATGCGGACAAACTAGGAAAAGAAATTTCAATGGAAAAAAATATGAAATGCAATTTTCCCGGTCATGTGTGTTGGGATCAAAAATTACACACCGGTTGATCAAGTCAAAGTCAAAGTCAACCCCAAGTAAGCGGATCAAAGCCCAGGTCAAGTGGGCCCATACCCAAGTCGAGCCCCGTGGCCGACCTGTCCCATACCAAAATAAAAATTATATAATAAATAATTTTGATATAAATTTTATGAATAAATGTAAGGAAAATGGGCATAAAGCCAAATTTTTGTAAAGCCCATGGCTCATAAGCAATAAAAAAAAAATCACATGAGGTATGGGATGGGTAAAATGCCATTTTGTAAAGCCCAAGTGGCTATGTGTAAACTTATAAGCCTATATAAAGCAATATAATAATGAAATGAAAGAGATAATTCATTCCCTTAAAAAATTGGGGTTCTGTGTCTCCTTCTCCTTCTTCAAGCTTCAAACCTTCTATCATTTTTGAATTAAATCAAGAGTTTAACTCTTCTTTTCCCAAAAAGGAATAGTTTTTCACCATAAAACCCTCGAAGGGGAGTTCAGATCTCCCATCAAATCTCTAAAAGGGGAGATTTGTAAGTCTCGCTCCCTTTTCTCTAACATCCAGCCAACAGAAAGGAAGAAGAAAGAGATCCGTCTCCAAAAATCCCACTTTGGGAAGATCCAAGGCTTAAGATAATATTTAGGGCTCAAGGGAGAAGAAATGGGTTCCTTTTGATCATCTCCAAAGATTTTCGAGGAGTTCAACTCCAAAATCCAAATCATCAAAGGAGTTTAACTCCACATCCAGACCTTTTAGGAGCTTAACTCTAAATCCACATCCAATTTCTTACATAAAAGTTTAATGCCAAATCCAAATCTTTTGAGAGTTTAATTCCAAATCTATACCCAATTCCTGTTTAGGAGTTCAACTCCGGAGCCCCTCGAGAGTTCAACTCCAGAGCCCTCGGGAGTTCAACTCCCAGCTCAGGGGCTAAGTCCCTTTCTCCGCTGGTGTTTCCAGTGGTTGCGTGCCGCGCACATGACCCGCTGGCGTCCAGCGCCCACACGCCTGGTACGTGACCTGCTGGCACCCAGCGCCCACACGCAGGGCACGTGACTCGCGGGCGCCCGGCGCCCACGCGCCTGGCATGTGACCCGCTGGCATTCAGCGCCCACGCGCCACTCATGCATCCTTAGGATGCTCCCCATCCCTCTTTTTCCCTCACACTCCACACTTAAAACACCCCTGTAAACTCTGTAAGGCTCCCGATACATCTAACTCCCTTTCAAAACACAACATACGCACACTGCACATTGAGTTCGCATGACCAGTTTTACCCGTCAATTGGAGGTTCTCTCGCTCCAAAAGCGATTAGTAATTAACGGCAGTTTAGTCCGCGGCTGTCAGAGATTCGAATCCCCATAATCAATAAACCCCAACCTACCCCAGGCAGGGAGAATCTGTAATATGCCTGACAAGCGACGTGTATTTTCCATCTCAATGGGGTGACAAAAAACACCCTACAATATGGATAGCCCGCAGTATAAGACCCTAGACCCCTACGAGTGCGGCAAGCCACCCGCCAATCCTAGAAGCGATGCAACCCCTAATTAACGAAGTGAATGGGCCACTTAGCACTTCCAAAATCCGGTGACTTGGACACCCCTCCACGGGTCAAAGCTATACCCCCTATGAGTGCGGCGAATAGCTCCCCAATTCAAGAGTATGGCATCCCGGTCTCAACACCATAAGATGGAAGCCCGTTGCCCTCTAGAACCTGGCTACTCGAGCACCCTGCCGCAGGGTAATCCTAGCACCTGTAATGAATACCTGAATATACAACGCTGACTACGTCTGCAACCAGGACGGCCCCAAAGAATAATATAAGCCGTGATGACGGCAGTCCACAAGTTGGACGCCCGCCACACAATATAAATATGCATTGCATCACAGAGCTATCTCATACTTCGTACACCGGGCTATCTATCGGGGTAATCCAACAAAACCATAATCAAAGAGTAACACGGAACATCAACGCGGATATTATGTTCATAAACCCGTCTAATTGTACATATAGCTACCAGTCGGATTATACCGCGCTATAATATTCACGGTCGCAAAAACAAGCTCACGGAAAACTATGAAGCTAAAATTTCGATCAATTAAACTTTCCGTATTAGCCTCAAATACATACCAGTACACAAACAAATCTGGACCAAAACCGAATATGCCAAAAACCACAATTCCAAGTATAGGACCACTGTAAAAAGTTTGGTAGTCTAAAGCAAAAATCTGGTCACGGAACCGCCATGGAACACCCCATTTGGCGGTGGCTTAGCGACCGGATTTTGTCTTCAGGCCCCAAAAATTTTGCCAAGGGCCTAAAATAACTTGCATATATTTTTGAGAGTCTCAGAAAAAATTTTAAGAACTTTTGAAAATCCGAACAACAGGCTAAATTTTGGAATTGTGAATCGGGCAAAATTCTCCGATCAATACTTTAACTTCGTGCAAATGAATCTAGCCTCTAGCTTGGCTCTTATACCACTGTTAGGGACCGGGGCACTCTACTATGGTTTTTTGTCAAAACAATATATACGCGTGTGTGTGCAATTCTATGTATTTCTAATGTGTATAAAATACACAAATGAGATATAAATAATAGTGACATAATACTAGCAATAATATGTATATATTATAAATATATTAAATCCACACTGGATTTAATATCCGTTTCATACAAGACCGGCTAGTATTATCAGACATCCGATTACCGTTAGTGTATCCAATATACAAGTTTTAATCGGACTCCGGTACGCATCTAATGTGCACATCCACATCATATTGCTAGAGCCGGAAAAACATCTTTGTGGGACTCTAAAGACCCGACAATACGCTCGCAGTGGGTTTACGCACAAGTACGTTAGCGGCACTAGCTGTACGTAACGGCTATGCAGCTATTGAGCGAAAGGAAGGTCGACAAGCAAGCCCGTCCGAACTCCTACTGAGCTTATAAGTGACATACACCATACAGTCCGGTCTGTTCGTTAGAGACTGTCACATATCGGGTTTAGGAGGGGGGTAAAAGTCAGACTCCTAATAACGCAATTAGTCATGTCGATATCAAGCCCATCACCATCCAAGAAACTACTAATCCAAATCAGTAAATCTCAGCTGTCTGACCAGGTCTGATGGTGATGGCCAACCGAGCACAGTACGACATTAACCCCAATACTGGGAGAAACGAATCCGCACAATTCGCTTATTGCCTCCATGTGGCTCGGGACTGTATCCAACTAAAACCTGTTTGCACGACTCTTTTGAGCCGTGGTATGGCAGTAATCAAAGTACTGTGGGAACTCACAAAAAAAAATGATCTTGGGTCGACAGAGTAACCTGTACTCATGCCGCCAGAGACCTGCTACTTGACGATAGGTATAGTACCATCTTGCATGATCTCGGCGAGTCTGTCCAGTGTAACTCATAACCCAATGAGCACTTGTATACAATCTCAGTAATTGGCTAACACTAATGGCTGTGAGACCGGCCATCGCCTCTCGTCGGGGTCAAGAAACGTATATATTAGTCTACTCTGGAATATCGATGCCCAGTCTTGATATTCCCATGATTAGGGACATTTAATGATGTGCTTATAGACTACATAGTTCTCACAAGCTTGATCACCACAATAACCCTTGTAGTCAAGCATAAATCTTATGGGCTCTATCAACGTGTAATAGTGATATGCAATACTACACAAGACATGTACATGATGATAAAGTCAAACCAGATAGTATACTATTATCTCGAGTGAGACTGTTCTATCCGTATAGGTCTTCCCTCGATCATCATAATCGCCTGCCTACGATTACAATAATTGCCTTGAGGACACTATATCCAACAATGTAGATGGGACCCCTGGATAGGGTCCACACATGTTTAAGAAAATAGAGATGTTTCCATTTATGGGGCCACATATATGAGCCTTCCGAAGGACCGGGAAGGGGTTCCGAAGCAGTCGGAAGGCCGGTTCAATCCAAATTAGAAAACCCTGATATAGAGTTTTCTTAAATGAAACTCATTTATTTTGAGTTTTCTGTATATACCGAGAATGTATGATACCATTCTCAACAGTTTGTGCAATATAGACACATGGATTTGTGTTCAAAAGTAAAACATGGCCTTTTAGAGCCATGTTCATGGAATGAATGCACTGCATTCATAGGAACATATGTGTTTTGCACGTCTGATTCATGAATAGGGTTTTCCTATTCATAAAGATCCTGAAAACATGTTTTTCATGTCTCAGGCCATGAATGGAGGGTTCCATTCATACATGTCTGTTATGAGCATGCATCATGCACATATATGTTTCATTTCTGAAAATGAATAGGGTTTTCCTATTCATATGACAGAAGACATGATTTTCATATCTTATGAATAGGATTTTCCTATTCACACATATTTTTATGTCTCAGGATGAATAGAATATTCTATTCACTTATGTTCACAGAGAAGGACATGGGGTTTTAATCCATGTCCTTCAAGAAATAGTATATCTATTTCTGTTAAGTATGCAAGGGATAGAGTGGCCTATTCCAAAGTATGCAGAATATGGGGTATTCCATATTCTTAGTTCAGTCCATCTTGGTTAAGAACACATTGTGTTCTAGGGATTCTTCTTCCCTGTGAAAAGCCATAGCCATGGCTTTCAAGCTCTTTTGTCTAAAAGCTGGAAACTTGAATAAATTTCCATTCTCGTTTCTCTGATCAGAGAGAAAGACAGAGAAGAGGAGATATGGATAAGGACAGAAAGAAAGAAGAGTGAATGAATAGAATTATCTCATTCCCATATTCCCACCTTCTTCTTTCTTCTCTATTTCTTCTTCTTCTTCTTCTTTTCTGAACTTTTATCAAAGTTCTAGGGTTTTGAGTATAAAAGATTCGATGCTTGATCAGTTGCTCACATGTGGTATTTATACCTCTCTGTGGGTGGAGTGTAGTGAATAGCTAGCTACTCACTGGATATCATGGGAAGTGGAGGTGGAAATCCTTTTACTATCTTCTGAAGAATATGTCAAACCTATTCTGATTAAGGTCCCGACACTATTTATATTCCATTTAGGAGTCTCCCGAGCTCTGAAGAGGGCATACTGATAGAGGAATGCCCTAAATCAACTTAGTTTTCAGTCGAGACAACTCAATTTTGAGTTGTATTAAGGGGATCTCCATAGGCAGGGGGGTCCCACCAGTGATAAACAAGCCTTTGGCTTATTGCCGATCATGTTTTGATTAAAAATTGGATCAGAGCTGGGTTGTAATTTTGTAAAAATATTTATATAAGTATTTTTCACATTTTAAGATTTGAAATTTTAACTTCAATAGATCTTTTTTGATACGGGTAAACTGTCAGCTATATACATTATATTGATTCATTGCAGTCAACTAATTGGACATGGGGAGAATCAATGATCAAGTTAATCCAAGATTGTGACTTAGGAAAACGTGACTCCAATAAACTTACATATGAAGCCATGTGAAGTATATTTAAGAGGGTATATCACAATCACATCACACTTGCCTCTCACATGATATGTTTTTATGATTCATTTTGCCTCATAAGTTAATTCCATGAGGTGCTCTTAATGAAAGCTAAACCCATTTAGTATGTTGGAATTTTAATGAGGTCGACCATCGTAAGGGAAAAAAAAGAGACCGCGTCGACGGCACGCAACTCTTTGTGTTATCTTTGTGTTAGATCCAGAGATAGGGATGGGTCCCGTACCAACTACTCCCTAAGGATCCCACCTCTATGTTTTACCTATTTTAGCACTGCGGCATTTGATATGGTCGGTCGCTTTTCATTTTTCATTAAGAACGGACACAAATTAAAATTAACCCATCAAGTTACTCATAGGTCAGTATCTTATATACACCACCATCAAAAGGTGAAAGCAACTCCATGAATACAAAGTTATGAAACCTGTACACCTTAAATTAGTGATATACATGACTCTGTGCATATATATAATGTCGTGAGGCCTAATTTGTGGAAGCTGTAAAACATCAGATAAGACGATGCTGTGTCATCATTACTTATCTTTAATGTGTTTTGAAAAAAAGCAATTTAGGATTAAGCTGTGGTTGCCAATTTTGTTCTTCTTTTTCTTCTTCTCACCCGTTTCTTTCCTTTATCTAAAAGATTTCAACTTCAGGAATTGACTTAGGTTTTATTATTGCTTGTTTGAGATCAATTGACTTCGATTTTATCCAGGTGCTCATTTTTATAATATTTGAGCCATCAGTTTAGACAAGAGCCAGGGATTCTTTGTTTTCCACGAACTTTGAAGTTTGAACATACTTTAAATATAAGGACTTTGAACAAGAGCCATCAGTTTATATACATGCATCCTTTCCAGAAGTAGGGTTAGAATATACCTGAAAATTTCGTCTTGAAACATACCATAAATCATTGTGAAATTCTTATACCGCATCTTTTTAATTTTTAATTTTGGAATATCTAACATTTCATAATTTTAATGAAAAGTTTTATTTGGCCGGGCCATATTGACACTGACCATATTTCTTATTAAAAAAAGACTAAATATCAGTTATCTATATGCTTATTTTAATCCTGACACGTCCAATATTTTTCGTGTTCGTTTACATTATTCATTTTACTTGAGAGAAGCAAGCAAAACTAATATGTCTAGATAAATATGTATCATATATGTCGCTTCAACTTTCTTATCGTATCAGTATAATAACGAATAAAAGCCAATCTCATTTTTTTGTCCAGTTGCATTGCATGGGCCAGAATAATTCTACTGATTCATTTTTATGTTGGCATTCAAATTTTTTTTAAGGTTAAAAAGACTTGTTGGAAAAATCTCCTAGTTTTTTCCAAACGGACTGGTCAACTGCAGTCGCCGCTAACAACCACTTGCAGCCGTTGTGTCGGTCCAGTTATCGTGACCGGTTAAAAAGTTGGCGGGTATTTTGATCCTCAAGAATTCCATGTGAGTGTGGGCCTCTCTTTCTCTCTCTACAAAAAAGAAATTGAACACTTTCTCTCTCCTCTTTCTAATATTAGAAAACTCAACCCAAGCTTTTACTTTGCTCCATCATCATCATCATCATCAAAGTCCCACTTCCATTAACCTCTCCCTTGTTTTTCTTTTAATTTTTTTTCAATATTTTGACTTTTGTTGGAGTAGTTGAGCTGATGGAAATCTGGCGGCAATTCAGTTGTTTTTTTTTAAAAAAAAAGATGGAATTTTTACTTGGAATGTGACAAATGAGTAAGATTTTTTCAGTAGATACCTGCCGATGCTGCCTCTCTCTCTTTAATGACACTTCCTTGTACCTTCTTCCTTCTCTCTTCATTGATAGGTAGCTGGAAACTTCATCAAGTTGCAAACTTTTTTGCATCTCTGACATGGGTTTTTCTCCATTCCATTGATTTGTCGATCATCTCCGGGAAAAACCTGCTGTTTTGTGAAGTGGGTATTTGTTTGATCTTGATATCATGACAGCTGAGAAAGAGATATGTGCTTTGTTTCCTCAAAAGAGACGTGTTTTGATTGGAATCCAAACTGATAGCAATGGCAGAGAGTTGCTTAGCTTTGCTCTCAGTAATGTCATCGAAGAAGGCGATCGTGTTTTGGCCGTTCATGTTTCCCGCACTTCAGGTATCCGAATTGGTGGTTAAGGCTTAAGATCGGCTTCAAGTATGGAAAAAGTTTATGTTTGTTTTGTAATTATACTTTTTGTGACGAATTATACTGTTTGTAGATCTTGGTAAGAGCACTCAATCCTCGATCAAAGCGTTAGACGAATTTCTAGCTGAGCATCAGGAACTCTGTACTTTGAAACGAGTGAGTGCTTATTTTTTGGGAAACTTTGTTGGAATTTTGTGATTTCTGCTCATTCTTTTTCAATTGATTTTAGGTAACCCTAGTGCCTCGGGTGTCTCGGGGAATGTCCATTAGGAAAACTTTGGTGAAGGAGGCAAAGCTTTGCAAAGCTGAGTTGGTGGTAGTAGGAAGAAACGCTAATTTCGCTCTCGGGTGGGCTTGAAATCAAATTTTCTCTTCAAAGAGTTGAATAAGAGATTTTGGGCAATAATATAAAGGTTATTTTTTCTCAGGGGTTCAGCATCGGTGGCTAAATACTGCGCGAAAAAACTACCTCCAACTACTGCTTTGATCGCGTTTCATAATGGAAAGGTTATCTTTGAGAGGGGATTAAACAGGCTATCTTCAGGTGTGATCTTGTATTCTAACAATTTCTAATAGATTTCGTGGATCATTTTTTTAGTTGCATAAACCACATGATAAATATTAAGGGTGTTATATGCAATTGATACAAAAATTCATTTATTATTATTTAAGGAATCTGCATAGAGTAAATATGATTTAGCCAAAAAGATAATTTAGTGAAATTATGAAATAAGAGCATTGCAATATATAGAATAGAGGTCTTAGATGTACAATAAGCACCTCTAATTAATTATTTTTTTTAAAAACTCTATATAAATGACACGTAAAATGGTTATACGTCTGGTTTTTCCATTATATATAGCTGAATGATTTTATTTTTTTTAATTCGGGATCAGGAGATGAACCAAAGCTAATTCTTCGGAGCATTTTACATCCTAATGTTGGAATGGACATCAAATCATCTAGATCATCGAACGCTGTATCGAGAGAGGAAGAAAATAATGATTCTGTAAATGATCGTCGTCTTGTTGTTTATGAGGGAAAAACTCGAAGTAATTCAAGCAATATATCGATTCTCATGAGAAAGTTGCCAGAACAAAAACCAGGCTGGCCTCTACTGATAAGAGCAGTAAGAGCTAATATCGAAACTTCAAAAGAAATCGAAGCACGAAAATTGTCGGTTGTTCAATGGGTTATGAATTTGCCGGATAGATCTTTGTTATCGGTTCAGTCCGCAACGAGTGATTTGATTAAAGAGTTGGAGATTATTCTTCGAAATAATTCGTCTACGTGCAAATGGTTTCAATATGAGGAGCTGCAGATATCAACCAACTATTTTTCTCCAGGTTTTTTTTTCTTTGCTCCCAAATATCTATATTAAGGCTAAATTACAATAAACCACCTTAAATTTTTTATATATTTTGAAATTCCAGTCAGCTCCCTTAAACTTTGGTTTTACAGAAGTTTTTTCACTGAAATATCCTTAACTGTAGCACCTTAAGGGAGCTTACTGGAAGTATGAAACTTCAAGGTTAGTTCGGTGAACGGCTACAGTTTAGTTTCGTGTATATTAGCCTTATATCAATGTTCAAGTCTATAAATTTTTTGTATTATATTCATTACAATTTTTATGTCATAAACAGAGTATTTGATTGGGGAAGGAGGAAGTGGCCAAGTTTACAAGGGATGCCTACAAGATGGAGAGAAAGTGGCTATAAAGCTATCAAGATTATCGAAGGAAACAGCACGGGATTTCCTTTTGGAGGCTGATATCATCACTAAATTGCAGCATGAACGAATCGTTCCTTTATTGGGTATCAGTGTTGAGTGCAAAACTCTTCTCTCCATTTACGGTTACTTCTCCAAAGGGAGTTTGGAAGAAAACCTCCATGGTAAGATATGTAGTGTTACGATGTTTTAGGGGAAAATTTCAGGAAACGCCCTTCACTTTTGCCTGCGTAGCAAGATGTCGCCTTCTCTTTTCAAAAGTTGCACTTTGCCCGCTGCTTCCGCCTGTGCGATTTTCTTTTCCTCTTTCCAGAATATCTCATCCTGTATATTTAATATATTCAAAAAGAGATATTAAACGTATAGCTTCTGAAATAGAGTGATGATATTTTACTATACAGGCAAAAGGAGGAAAGGTTTCGAGCAATTTAGCCAAATATTAGTGTGTTTCTTGAACATTAAACCATTAATATACTAAAGTGTCATTATATTCAGAAAGAAGGAAGTTTAAGTTTTGAAATTTTCTTCTAAATGTCAGGAAACAAGGCTAAACCTCCACTAGCTTGGGATAAAAGATTTCAGATTGCAATTGGGGTTGCAGAAGCATTAAACTACCTGCATAATGGCTGTTCCCGGCCCGTTATCCATAGAGACGTCAAATCTTCGAATATTCTTCTCAACAATGAGTTCGAACCAAAGGTGCTAACTTTAGACCATCATCAAAACGCATTTCAGAATCTTTACATAAATTTATAAGGGTTTTATTTCTGTGGATATGTGGATATTCAGTTATCTGATTTTGGACTAGCTATATGGGCACCAACAAACTCGTTATTCCAAACACACAGCGATGTCCTTGGAACTTTTGGGTATGTCGTCATAATTTTGTTAGTATGATTCTAGGAAAATTGGTTAATTATGGTATAATTCTTTTTGTCCCCCTCTTTAAGCAGATATCTTGCTCCTGAGTATTTTATGTATGGGAAAGTCAGCAATAAAATCGATGTATATGCCTATGGAGTTGTCTTGCTTGAGTTATTGACAGGCAGAAAACCAATCAGCGATGAGAACCCTAAAGGCCAAGAGAGTTTAGTTTTGTGGGTAAGAAATCTATTTGTTTGTTCATTTGTATTTCTTCAGGCTTCATGTTTTTGTAAGGAATTAATCCATTTTATATTTATAATTTTGTTACATAGGCCACACCAGTACTAGAGAGAGGAGATTTAAAAGAACTTTTGGACCCCAATCTTGACGGAAGCTACGATGAGAATCAATTACGAAGAATGGTGTTGGTTGCGACTCTGTGCATCACAAGAGCTGCACGACTTCGACCTCAAATGAGCCAGGTTAAAGGAAAAAGAATAAATAGGCTAAATTGTGTGGAATTGCCCTTAGCTATCATTGTTTTACACTAAACCACCTTTAATTTTTTTTATTACAGTAAGTTCGCCTAGTGAGCTGCATTTGAAGGGATTTTATTTTTAAAAATCCCTAAAACCAAAGATTAACTAAAAAAGAAACTTTAAAGCAGTTTAGTGAAGAACAGCGATGGTTAAGGTCATTTTAGTGTAATTTAGATAAATAATAAGCATTATTACTTTCTTGCACCTATATTCAGTTCAACTTCTTGTTCTATGGAACAGGTGCTAAGACTCTTGCAAGGGGAAGAAGATACCGAGTCATGGATTGATTCGAAACTAGACGCCGACCGTAATGAATTGGAATGCCAAGATGAAGAAGCTTATCCATCTTCGAGCATCGGGTCACATTTAGGACTAGCTTTGCTTGATGTGGAAGATGACGACGCTTCTATATTTAGCTTCGAACAAAACCATCTTAATTCCTTGGATAATTACTTGAGAGAAAGATGGAGCAGATCTTCGAGTTTCGATTAGCTTTGGTTTTCACTATGATCATGGATCATGAGTTTGTATTGTACAGTATGTATTTTAGTTTCTTCACTTAGAAATTTGCATGTCTATGATGCCACCTGAAGAGGGAGAGCATCCGAATCTTGTTTCATGTACCGAAACAAGACGAACATTGTTCACTGGACAAAATGAGAGGAAAAGAAGTGCAATAATTTGAGCTATTTTGTTATCTTGGAGAATATTCTATCTTTTTCAATGGTTATGTAATAAGAATGACTGGTTTGTTTATCCCGATGAAAAACAAGATTAATGCATGCTTTTCATGGAAGTTTGATCTGAAATTTGTTTAAGTAATAATAGTCAATTCAATGGTGGAGGCTGATGATGAATGCTTTTAGAAAAGATTGGTGTTTTAAGAAAGGTATTAATTAGAGATTAGCATTTGATGAAGAAAGGTCAGTTTTCCTCTGGTTTTTTAATCTTTCATTGTTATTATTTATAGAGAAAATTTACGCTAATGTCGTTTTTGGTGGAAGGGGGTACGATAAGCCTGGACCGCGAATTCGGCCCCATTTCATGCTGGCATGTGATATGCACCAGATTCATCTCTGCATGTTTTTATTAAGAGGAAAACATAATTTTTGTGCCTGCATTTTTTATAATAATGACATGATGGCAGCTTGGCGAGTGCATGTGTGCGTGTATGTGTGCATGCCTGTGCGTGCGTGGGTACCTGTAACCTAATGAGAATATCCCAAAAAAAGGAGGGGGAAAAAGAGAATAAAGATTCAAACTTTTTTTTAACTCAAACAATTTTTCTCGATATACGACGTGAGACTAGACTCTTTCTTGTAACATTCCATTGCTTTTGCCATTTGAAAGGACGCAGAAACTAAACGTAAACACATTCACTACAAATTAACCATAAACCACTGCTTACGCCCCTCGATTCACTCGGAGGCGATAACAATCGGACTCCTAAGCCTCACAGTTTTATCTGAAGAAACCCAAGCCAATGACCCTTCAGAAAACCCGGTCCATTTCCTTCCCCGTTCCTGCTAAAATGCACCGAGTATTTCATCTTCTTATTATTTTCCGTAAAATTTATCTTGTTTGGTGTCACTTTCACCGATACCCCCTTCGGCTGCAGAATCTCTGTCGAAAAACTCAACCCCAAATCACCAACATTCATCACGGTTCGCTCGACAACACGCGTAAAATTATTTACCGAACCTAAAGGAATCATAAATGAAGGGTAGTTAAGCTCACCTTCGAAGATTTTCCCCACATCAGCACACCTGATATCGCGATGAGCTAAAACTGAAACTTGCGCATCAGTAACTGCCACTGCACCACACATGTAACCAATGTACTCATCTGGCCCGACATCATAAACCAGGCCAGGATTATTAGCTTTATTCAGGTTCACATCGCCCGAACCCAAAGCGAAAGCGCCAGCTGGCATAAGTGTATGATCGGTAATTTGCTTACCGATATTGTTGGTTGTTTCTGCGGCAGTCATCATTGCCGATCGAATCATAGCAGGAGACCAATCTGGATGTGCACTCTTTAGCAACGCAGCGATGCCGGCTATATATATGAGGAGTACACACAGAGGTCCCCGATAAGATCAAAAATTGCGGATCACCAATCCATGAAGAGAGAATATCGACACCGGGAGCTACAATATCAGGCTTTAGAATCCCTTTGCTTAACAAACTCGGCCCTCTCAAAGAAAATCCGGCTACCATAGGTGCAGCTGGTGCTCCTCCGTTCCTTTAGGAATTATCATTGCGGACGCATTTTCTTTTGTTTGCTTGATGTATTCTTTGATCTTAAGAGCGTCGGTAAAAGAAATATCTGATGTCGGAATGTCGAAGTCTAAAGCAAATGTAGTTGATCCGTAATCTTCTAAATTCGCAAGAATCATGGCAGCTCCACCTGCGCTCTTCACTACGGATCCCAGGTCTATGAATACTTCACTTCCAAAATCACATACGACTATTTTCGATCTAAGATCGAAAATTTCCAATGTACCATTATGGCAAGAAGCGGTGTCGGGGTTGTTTAACCCTGGATAAGCTAGAGGCAGCATTGAAGTAGAATTAGATTGAGACTGAGACCCAGGGTCGATCCCTTCTCCATTTCCAAGCGTCACTTCGGTACATATTGATCGGTCGATCGTGCAGGCGCCAGCTGTCACGACCCATGGGAAATCGTTTGAAACCGTGCCATCCGATGGCCCGGTGTTGTCGCTGGGGCAAATTACCAAAATGCCCTTCTCTGTACCACTAAATGCGCCCATAGCAATGCCATCTTTGAAAAAAGGCTGGTCACCTTTGCCGATAGAGATAGAGATCACATAGACCCCATCTTTGATGGCGGCATCGAAGCCAGCTAAGATATCGGATTCAGTACATTTATCCAGGTAGCAGACTTTGTACGCCGCCAAGTGGTCTAGTGGAGCCATACCCACGGCCATGCCACGTGCGTTTTAATGCACTTGGGCGTTTTCTACGAAAATGCCTGCGGCCGTGCCTGCCTCGTGGATTTCATGTCCATTAGTATTGATGATGCTCACAGGTGGTATCTCCTCAAGATTACGACACGTGGCAGATGACGTGTCCCGAAGGCTACGGGATGGAATAAATGAGTCGCATTATGAGGATTCCTTGGGGCATCGTCTCGAGGAACGTGTCCGACCTTCTAGGAGACCTCCCTAAATACATTCCACCTTCACCCAGAAAACTACCAACAGCTTGTCTCCGAGCTATCTCAGACTTCTGGCTTGTCTTCGAGCCATCTGGCCTGCCGAGCTTCCTCAGCCTCCCGGCTTGTCTCCAAGCCTCCGACGTGCCAAGCTTCCTCGGCCTTTCCCGACCTACCAGGAGCGCAGATCCCATACGCCCTGCAACGGTTCCACGTATATCGCCATGACGAGATATCTACCGCCCCACGTCCACACTGGCGTATCCACCCATTAATGAGCATATCCCGTCATTAATGGAAGGATACCATCATTCACGCAAGTGTAACGTCAGGGCGTAACTGACGGCGAAGATCTCGCACCTGCTCGCTCCATGCGACCACTATAAAAACCCCTCTCTCGAACGACTCAGGTAACTCGAATTATCTCAATACGCCGCTACTCTGCTCTTATTTCTCGGCTCTAAATTGATCGTCGGAGGGTCCTACGGTGGTCACCCATCCTAGGACATCTTTGTAGGTAGCTCGGCGTCCAACACCAATCCATTGAGATCCACATCCAACAACTTCAAAACCAAATCTGAGCCGTCCAAGATCACCATCACAGGATCGACGGAGGATAGCATATGAAGGAGATCCGAAGCTCCATCAAGTATCGACGGCGGGGGAGGGGGGGGTCCGGTGGGATCGGTGTTTTTCTCTTTCCATTGTCGAAAAGTCCGGTTAGGAACACTCTGGCACCGATGAGCTTGTTGTTGCATGAGTTGGTTATGTTGAAATCGCACTTGCCCTTCCATTTTGAGGGGGGAGGGGGCATGTTTTCGCGGTTGAATGAAGGGTGGGTTGGGACAATGCCGGAGTCTAGGATGATGATAATTGCACCCCGGCCGAAGTTGGTGGTGTCCCATATGCTGCCTATATATATAAAATTTGTTATGAAGCTTGTTTAGTAGCAGGGCATCTTTTTTTGCCCTTTTTCTCCTTCTTCTTTTACTGAGATCATGATCAACAAAATTTGTAGCTTGATTTCCATTACCAATATAATGAGAGATAAAATTTGTAAAACGAACAACAAAAGTTTAAAAAAATGTTGCTACTTTAGAAAATTTAGAAAACAATTGTTGCAGTAATTTCATTTTTTTTTGTTTATATTAGAAAACAAAACGCTTTTCGGATTTGAAAATCCTTCAACAAAATTTACAGACAACCAAATGATGAACATATGACTGCTTATGCAACAAATGACGCGTTGACGCATGCATGCAACAACGCTTCATTTATGCCTAACAAAACCCAAATGCAACATTTCTATTATATCAAAGTGAAAAAAGAAAAGCGTTTACTATCCAATTAAAAGAGTTATCGGTTAAGGGATTGCCACCAGCTGGCCACGCTAAGTTCACGATGTAACATTAACTTTGGTTCAGCCTGAGGAACGAAGGAGAACGGGTGGTTTTCAGAGTATAAACCTTCTGCGGGTACGCATTGATGAATCCAGGTTTAGATCTCATGGATACAAGCTCGGACTCGGTGAGCCTGGCAGCGAACCTGCTGATCACGTTATGGTAAGAATAGACCATGCGCGAATCGGCATCCGACTCTCCCGCCATTGCTGTCTCAGTGAAAAAGGACTTGTACCAAGTCTCATGATGTTCTTCGCTCGTGAGAGCCGACCATTTTGGATGAGGAGAGCTCACATGAACAATGTAGGTTTGCATAGTGTCACCATCACTGGTTGCAGCTGCAAGAATCAGAAAAGAGAGGATACTGACCAAAATAATGCTAGTATTCATATTTGATTTGGGTTTGTGAAAATTCTCAGATTAAGCTCATACTTATAGTACTTAAACTTCATTTTGAGGCGAGTTTGATGATTTAAGAAGGAATTTTTTTTTTGTCTGCTTTGTTTCATCTGTGTGCGGCATTTTGTTAATACAAATGCCAGACATTTGAAATTAAAAACTGCCGAATAAATCAAAATTATGCATTTGAGGTTTTGTCAATATTGAGTCAAATTCTTTTAGTTTAATTCAAGAATTTTTAAGCTCACAAGATTCAAGGCACATAGAGTCACTTGACTAGTTGCAATTGTGAAGCATCAACAAGAAAAGGATTGGAGAATTATCAAATACAAATTCTTTCATGATGTCAATTTGATATTTATCAGAGTCATCTAATTACTTCCAAACTAGTTTTAATAATACATTCAACCAAATTATGTGGAACAATATTAGCCTTTCTTCCAAGGAAAAATATAAAAAATAAAAACTGAAAACTGTTGAAATATGATTTAAATTCGAGATTAGTTAGGATTTAAATCTAATCTCTTTGGTTTTGATTTAAATCTAATCTCTAAATTAAATTCATTTTTATCTATAATTTAAATATGGATTTATCTCCTAACACACACACAAACGAGATTTTCTCTAGGTTTTTTAAGGAATTCATAATTCTCTAATAGCCAAGAGTTTGATTAGAGTGGGAGAGGCGGCCAAGTACGGTCGCACGATTAAAAAACATTTTGTAAGAAAGGGTATTTCTTTATAAAAGAGGTGAATAATCGGTTTAATCTCTTGTGATTCTTTCTTATAGTGGAAGTTCTCGTCGCGGTTTGCGGAATTAGGTGCTACTTGCGCCGAATCTGGGTAAATCTTGTGTGTTTTTATTGGTGTGTTCTTTTTATGTGATTTGATATCCGTCGGATATTTTTTTCAATCTACCCTAAAATAAAAGTCTTGGATTTTTCGCTGCGCATGGATACGTAATCCGTACAACAAGTGGTATCAGAGCTCAATTTATCAGAGCATCAATTTACGAGATCGAAAAGTTCGATGGACGCAATAAATTAAGTCTGTGGAAATTGAAGATGACAGCGCTGCTGAAACAATAAGGTGTGCACAAGATTATCTTTGCGAAAGACAGGAATCCGGCGACGATCACGATAACGGGAAGTGTAGAGATGGAGGACAAAGCTCACGGTTCAATCCAACTTTCAATGACCGATAAGATTCTTTGCGAAGTGGCATAAGAGACGACAACGACAGAATTGTTAAACATATTGGAGTCTTTTTACATGAAGAAATTTCTTACTAATCGATTCTATCTAAAACAGTTCGGGAAGCACGTATAGCTTCTTCGGTTCGTATTATGCGGAGGGTTCGCTTCGCTGGAGATCACTGGACTATGCAGACTGGAGAGAATCGTGCATCAGTACACCACATGGGGAGATCTTTGGTTAGATGGCATTACATGGCGGATGGTTTGGACGGTTTGGAAGAACAGAAATTTATGGCTTATAGCTGGTTTTTCAAGGGAATTTTGGGCTGGAGTCTTATCTACTGCCGAGTATCTCATCAACCAGTCACCATCGATGACGGTAGATATGAGAATTTCCGAAGAGTTATGGACTAGAGTGTCACATCCCGCTTCCCAAAATACGGAAAACGAGAGATGACTAGACCGGCCATACTCCTACGGTCAAGGAATAATCCCGCCGTAGTCACAGTTCGGCTTCTAGCATTACATGGTAATCAGTAAACAAAGCACAGAAGTAAAGGAAATACATCACTAAATTATTACATCAAAACTCATTGTTCACAATTTACAATAAAACAAGAAAAGAACTACTAACCGAGTTCGAATACAAGATCTTTTTAGGAAAAGCAGGAAAGAAGAAAGAGATACTCCAGACTAAATCTCCGCAAGCTCGAAGGGTAAGTCCGACTCCTGCGCTGGTTCTTCCTTGAGATCTGAGCATGCATACTCAGGTCGTCAGAATGACGTAATAGCAATATAATAATAGTGACATGAAACAGGCAAATAAGGTAATAACAGTGGGAGTAAAATGCAAGTAATCACTATGTCACTAAATGATGCAAAGTATGATATGTATCCCTATCAGTCTCTAATCATGTTTGAAATCGAGTTGTGGAAAGGAGGATCATGTTTAACGAGTGTCTCGTACATACCCGAGACAACAGCCCATACGCCCGGAACATAACCCTGTCAGCCGGATCGCTAGATCCTACCTAATATATATAAGAGTCGATGTTCGAATGATCATCCTCTAAATCACGGTCCTCGCTAATGTCACGACCCGAAAGTACGGAACATGACCGGCACTTAATACTACGAAACGTCTCGAGGCGTTCGTAATCTAAGAAAGCCGAAAACCCAGAAATCCAAACCAAGAAGAGTAGTAGAGAGCAGGAAAAACCAACTTAAAGCAAGTAGTTTCAATAGTATAAGCCGAATTATGCGGTTTTTTTAAAACATCAAAAATTTACTGAAAATTTCGGCAGAGTCTCCCTTGTAAATACTGGCCCCCAAACGGGATACAACATGAATAGTATATGAAATCAAGAAAAAGGGCATCCCCAAGCGGGAGCTAGCTCTTCGTCAATCGACGGTCACAACCACACAAGCAATATAATATACAACGCCAACGGCGAGGATCAAAACTCAAAAGGAACTCAAAACCACCAGAAATATAACGAGCGACTCTAAGGTCGAAAGAATAAGCAACACTGGTCTCTATCTCAATAAAAACATGTTTGGTTGATGGAATTTACTAGATACAACTGAATAATATTATACAAGGTAGAATGATGGGTACGAAACAAGAAAAACCCACCTACTAGCAAGTCACCCGAATGAAACTGAGCCCGCAACGCCGTAATGAAACCTGTACGGCAAACCTGCAAGAAACTGGGGCACAACGGGATGAGTTGCCAACTCGTGAATAGAAAAACATATACGCACAGAAATCGCATAAATAACGCAACCTAGGTCAATGATCATAATATATCCTCAAATATAAGTATAACAGGCAGCCTATAACAATGACTAGGGTAATATCTAACCCGAGTATAAATTCATGTGCCCGTGTCAGTGCCTCAGGTAGCAATATATCATATGAATGAGGTATGCATGCATGAAACAGAATACGTGTAAATGAAGAAACTGTTTTCATAAATTAGTGAGATTTCCTTCGTATTTTTAAACTGAGGTATCATAAATGAAATCAGTATCAACAGTGTCTAGCATCGACACAAAACATAAATCTCACTGTCCCGAAATATCAATGTCTCAATCTCAATATCTAAGACGCCGTCAGTCCAGACCGGCCCCTACCATCCATCTCAAGACCACGACGGTATCCTCCGGATATCCGACGCGTCGGGTGATATCACCGGTAGGTAGTGCTCCCCAGCCAGGCTCAACGTCAACACCACATTCCTCTTGCCCCGGGGTACCATACCGGGCCCACCATGTACCCGTGACGGTTCCTCCACTCCTCGACACGGATCTCCAAAACCACAGCAAACTCATGGTGGACGACACTTTACATCACTAGAAAACCGCAACATTTTATATTTTAAAAGATCATAAGTTGTAAATTTTGCGGCTTTCCTCGAAATCCAGAAATATCATAAATCTCAAGAAATCATCACAAGTGCATATGTCAATGATAATGAACTAGGCATGAACAACTGAATAACAGTATGCATGAAGTGGTAGGTAATAACTACAATGTCTAATATGACATATAAGGGAAGTACACTAATATCATGTCAACACTACTAGCTAACAATCTAAGTCAAGCAATTATATTCTCTAAAGTATACGTGACATGGCAATTACCGATGAAGATGTGTGTGAGCCGGCAATTAGGTGTACGTGGTACATACGCATCATCGGTAATGGTGCTGGTGTCCTAACAACATGATATCAATAATGGAATATGCAGCAAAATAAATATGCGAGGCAGAGCGAACAACAATAATGTGCGGGAGCTGAATGCTAGACACAACGATAACTAATCTGCAATAACCTAATATAAGTCCTACAAATGGTGCCTTTTGAAATAACATGAATCATGGGGTTTTGAAAATAGGGGCTACGGTGTTTTTATGAAAAGATACGTCGTTTTTGAAATATCCGTAGATTCCCTTGAGCTGTCTTTAAAAAAATGCCCACGATTCGTTAGTTTTTGAAATAGGTAAGAAGTCTAATCTAATCTAACAACTACACTAAACTATACGGCTGAACTAACAAGCTGAACTACAGGTAAGGAAACCGCCTATCATCTGAGTCGATACATATACATACCTGTATATGTATAGTCGGTGATCCCGCCTCAATAATATCATATCCGATACCATATCTATAATCAGGCATCCCAAATCAAGAGTGCGGATCAATCATCAATATAGCTCGTACGTAAATCCGTCGTACGGCATCCCAATCTGGATACGGGTCAATATCACCTTCATCATACTATTCACCTGGTATCCTCTTTATCAAATATCATGATCGGGGTACTGATCTACGTCTAGTACCATACTGATACTGCCTACGTATGCATGGACGTGTGTGAAACACTACGTCAAGGACCCGCTACAACGTCATGTCGTATCTAAGATACGAACCCCGCTATATCACCGATCTCACGGCCTCAAATTAAATCTCATCGACTCAGCTCAATCCCAAGTATCATCCTCAATCCGTATGTGAACACATAGTCCCATACCCATATGAACACATAACTATAAAGAATCCCATGAGCACATATCAATAGGAATGTATGCAAGTATGTATGTGTGTATGTGTGTGCAACACTACCCTAGGGTTCGCAACACTAAAAATAGTCCAACACACCAATATCCATCCTAAGCATCGTTATTAATCCTAAATAACATATAATAAGTGTTGGTGTGTATACGCATCCGTATACACCACCACGGACTGCGGGGGTGCTATACGCCATCCACCCGACTTCTCCCCGTAGATATAAATCTACTCACCTGGTCCTCGTTCGCCGGTGCCGACGTCGCCACGCGCTTGCTTGTCGTCTCGAAGTCCACATGGGGTACCTACATATCATAACGCACCGTATCGTATTAAAATCCGACTCATGACCAAAACGACACACGAATCCCACATAGGTCAAAACCTATGGTTGCTTTCACAAATCAGCCCAAAAACCCTCGACGTCGGCGTACAAACGCCAAATCATCGAGAAAAACCCAAACGTACCAATCATGGTTGCAACACTCACTAACTGTATAAGAAATAGGGATTAATCCATCAAATCCATAAAATTAAACCAATCGTTTTATTTTCCAAAAACCTAGTTATCGCAAATTCCTATTTCGGTTCAAAACTTGATGTTTTAACCAATCTACAAATTTTAACGATTCAAATGGCCAAAATGCTCATTAAATAACATAATTAGGTCATACAATCACTTTCATAAATTAAACTCATCAATTTGTATAAATTCCAATTTCCTAGTTTGCAAAAATATCGATTTTAACTCTTTTTAAAGTAAAAATTCACAATTTTACCATTAAGCTTGGTTTTGCATATACTAACATATTAAACCATAATTTATAATGTTAATAATGCCATGAAAAACTTAATTAGATTTTAATCTCAATTATATGTGTATTTCATTAAAACCTAGTTAGCAAAATTTATGAAATTGGACAAATTTTTGAAGCAACAATTAGTAAACTAACCACTAGCTTACATTTTCCAAAACTTAATATGGTAAACTACCCATTACAACCAAAATCAAGTGATACAACACTCACTTGAATTCCAAAACACCCTCTTGAAATCTTAAACTTGCAATCAAACCAATATTACGAACTAATTATGTCTTGATTCAAAGTATTAATACAACAATTAACTATAGGATTTAGATTATACCTCAAAGTTCAAGAGATCCAACATGAAAATCTTGGCCTTTAAATTGCACTCTTGCTCCAAGATTCATGTTAGCTAAGGCAAAGAAATAATGGGTAGGAGTTGGGTTTGAATTTTGCTTTGAATTTGTGTTGATTTTGAAGCATTTTGTGGACTTTTTGATGCAAAAATTGAGTGGATTTTGGGGGAGGGGGCTGCTGCAGTTTCAGCCAAGGAGGAAGAGAATGGGGGAAAAATGAGTGAGGAAAAGTTAGTCAACTCCAATACCCAAGTACCCATACTTCTTTACTTAATGATTTCTTAATTTTCTTTTTTTTATTTTCTATTCTTCTCTTGACCTTAGGAGTGAAATGGGTGAACATTTTTTTTGGGCTGCCAAGGGGGAGGCTCGGCCACAAGGGGAGGGAAAGAGAGGGTGAGGTGTGAGTGTGTGGGTTTGTGTAGGAACTTCTCAAATTTCCATATCCATTAAGTCTTTTTATTAATTAAATAAATTTTCATATAACTCATTCCTAAATTTCAAGAACCCACATGACAAGTCCAATTCATTTTAAAGCCACATGTTACATTTTGTTTTAGTGTGTCATGATGCACAAAATTTGTATCAACCCATTCCAATTTGTAATTTTCCTTAATTAAATGTATTAGTGACGGCTTAAAATAATAATAAAATAATATTTTTTTTTTCAGAAAATTTGAAATTTCACCAGCGGCTCAATAAACACCAAATAATAGCAATTACATATCTAGAATATGTATATTTAATTTTTATAATAAGATATTTGTATTTTGACTTTTTACAGAAAACCCCCTTATTTTACCGATTTTTTTGAAATTTCACCGAAACGATTTTCAAAACGTTACAGCTAAATACGATGCTATTTCCACTTCAATTTCCCCTTTTTCCCCATGTTTACACTATTGATGATTATGATTTAGTCGTGTACAAATATGCACCAATAACACGGTTTTGTCACTGTTCACTGTATTAATCACTGTTACGAATCATTCACTTTTCCATTGGCGTACTTGACACTCCTAAACCAATATCATTCACGCACGGTAATGTATTGTACACTGAATAATAACACGCACTATCACTATGTGTATGGCCGTTGGGTAAGTTATGTACATTTATGCAGTTAACAAGTCATGTGTAATATGAACTATTATGCACCTTATAAGCTTACAAAAATTGCAGTAAATCATGTGTTCAAAATTCAGTAAAAAGATACAAAGACGGTAACAGTATACTCTGTCGGAAGTTCAGAAAAATTTATTTCAGTTCAATTGGATCTCGGGTTTGCAAGTTACAGCCGTTTCATTTTAAGTGCTCGCTGCAGGAAATTCAGTTTCTGAACTGAACGTCCGTTTCGCGACACGATTTTCACCCAGTTGGAATCAGAATTTAGCGATGCTACAGTTGAATGAAATTTAGGGTTTTCAATAGGGTTTCCAAAGCACCAGACGGATTCTCAATCGCGTCTCTACGTCAGAAGTTATGCACTGTTCAACATTAGGGTATAGTCCTGTTTCTGTTTGGGACTGCTATACGTCCTGTTCTTTTAAATTGCAGTTTAAAAAGTAAACGACGGTAAAAAGGGGTGAAATCACTTGCGTTATTTAGTTAACAGTTTCAACTTCAATAAAGTATAGGGTTCCACAATATACAAGTTCAGACAGTAAAGGGGTAAGCATTACGAGACAGAAAATAACAACCAGAGCTGCTCTGGACTGCAGTCTAGAGCCGCTCTCCAAATCAGTTTCCGTCGTATTTTCAGGGTAGAAACAATTTAAAGCTTGTATTTGGTTCCATTTCGTCGAGTCGGCTTCGATTTGAGCCCTCGAACGCATTATTTCAATGTGCACATAATTAATTATGATTTTAACAAGTTTCAGACGCGGGAAATTTTCAGTTTTAACGGGTGTAATTGGGGGTGATCGTTCAAGTCAGTAACGATTAAATTTTCCAGTAAAATTTCACCACAAGATTCATTGCCACACGGGCCAGCATATATAATCAAGTTCCGTCAGTTTAATGGAAGGTTTTCATTCGGGTTTTGCATCAAGCACTTGTGTCGTATAAGTTTTCACGAATTATAAACACGGAATTAATAGGGTTTTAGATTGTAACAGTATAATCTAGCATGTATAAAGTAGGGTACTTGCCTGGAGATGCTTTGGCGATGCACAGCAGCGGCAACGGCACGAACGTGCGACGAACGGCACGGTTTGGATTCACGGCCTCGGCTCGCTTTTCGGGTTCGTCGTCGGAGTTGCCCGGAGATGGCTCGCGATCATTGGAAGCGGAATGGGGTGCTGTGGATCTTCTGAGGCGTGCTGGGGTCGGTGATGGTCGGCGGTGGTCGCTCCGGCGATGGTGCAGCAGTGGTCGTGTGTAGGGTTCGAAGCTTGGTGGTTTTAAATGGTGAGGAGGGTGTGCAGGCGAGCGGGTGAGGCAGTGTAGGGGGCTTGAGTTCTGGAGAGGGAAGCGAAGGAGTCGCCGAGATGCCAGTCTTCGTCGTCGTCGGGGGTGCAGTGGGTTGTGGGAGTGATGCTGGGAGTTGGGAGAGAGGGGAGGAATGAGAACGAGAGATCGAGAGTGAGGAGGGGGAGAGGGTTAGAGGGACGAGGCGCGGTTGAGACGCACGCATGAGGTCGTGGGTCGGCAACCGGAGACGTGGGACAACGACACGGGCATGGGGCGACGTGGGTACGCGCGTGGAATCGAGCGGGAAAAGGAACGACGTGGGGAAGGAGAGAAGTGGAGCGGGTCGGGTCGGGTTGGCACAGGTGTTTGGATAAGGGATTGGGCTTGGAAGCTTGGGCCGGGAAAGGAATTAGGGAATTTATTTAATTAAGATTTTGTTTGGGCTGGGTTTTGGGGGTTTTGGGTTTCAGTATATATATATTTTGTTTTGGTTTTTGATTTTAAAGGTTTAGAAAGATTTAACTACGACAAATCTAGCAACCAATTTCCTACAAAATTACGAGGAAAAGAAAAAGGGAAGTATTCGGGGATTTAGAGAAATAGAGGAAGATTTTATTAAAGGAAACGGGGATTTACATAGAGGGGCAGGGAATTACTCATGGCTTCGTAGAATTCGGTGCATCCAGGAGCCGAGGATCAAGAGATGTTTTCTTGTCGGCTTTGTAGACGGAGCAAGAGGGTACAGGCCGTGGTGTCTTGGGACCCAAAGTGGAGTAATTATCCAAGCGACATTCGTTGAGTCTACAATACTTCAAAGAAGACAGACTCGGTCAGATGGTGAACGGAGAATAAGAATGCCGCCAAGTGAGGTGGAGTTCCAAGTCCCGGTTCAAGTTATGAAAGATGATATGATTGGTATTCCGATTCAAGTAGAGAGTCTAGAAAAGCCAGTGGTACAGAGACCGACAGTTCGGCGCACAGGAATGGTTAAAGACAAGTCTCCAAGGCAAGAGGATCGAGAGTTCGACAAAAAGTCTGCATGTTTGATTCATGGCATGGTTTGTGTCATGGATAGGGAGTTGCGTCAGTTGCAGCAGAGTATCGAGCAAGTTCCAGCTCGATACGGGGTGGAGGAGATTCGGCCCGTATCTTCTCACTTAGAGATGCACTTCAGGCTTTCGGCGATATTATCATCAGGTATAGATTACGCTAATGATAAGGACGAATGAAGGCCGACGATGGATTACATGTTGAACACGGATACAGTGTCAAGGAGATCAACGCTTCAGTCCGGTATCGCGGTTTCAACAATGGGAGCATGATTGATAACTGTCATGCAGGCAGTTAGGAAGGTCATCGATTTACGGAGATTGTTGGGTTTGGATGTTCCAATGGAGGTGAGAGTGTCTTCTTGGAAACCGAGAGGAAGGTGATGTCTCTTATAAAAATTGGCACCCTAGAGATTCTGGCAAACGCGTTTTTAAGATGGTTCCGGTGCAACTTCAAGTTTTGACAAGTAGATTGTTGAGGTGCCTTCGGACCCAAGGCGACGAGAACAGAGTTCCAAGGTGTTTAGAAAGGAAAGACATTATGACGAATTTTAATCAAGTTGGAGATTGTTGAAATATGATTTAAATTCGGGATTCATTAGGATTTATATATAATCTCTTTAGTTTAGATTTAATTCTAATTTCTAGATTAAATTTATATTTATCTCTAAATTAAATATAGATTTATCTCATAACATTTATATACCCTATATATATAAGGTTAATGGAGAAAAGGTGCCATATGAGGAAATTTCCTTCTATGGCGTCGGAAAAATACATGCTTCATAATTTTTTCGACGATCGGCATACATCACTTACATTTTTATCATCTAAGATGTGGATACACCAAATTTCATATGATTATACCATTTTTTCACCGTTGATTTAGTTGGTGCAAAATTAATGGTTTGCCGATAATAGAACTTTTTACGTTACTAATTCAACGGTGAAAAAGTGGCGGAATCACATGAAATTTGGTGTATGTACATCTTAAATGATAACGATGATGATGATAGGTGCCGATCGTCGGAAAAAATGGTGGAGGTTGTATTTTTCCGACGCCATAGGAGGAAATTCTCTCATATGACCTCTTTACTCTCTCTCTCTCTCTCTATATATATATATATATAAGGTTTTCTCTAGGTTTTTAAAGGTATCCATTATTCTCTAATAGCTTAGGGTTTGATTAGAGTGGGAGAGACGACCAAGCACGGTTGCGGGATAGAAGGTTTTCTCTAGGTTTTTAAAGGTATCCAATATTCTCTAATAGCTTAGGGTTTGATTAGAGTGGGAGAGACGGCCAAGCACGGTTGCGGGATAGAGAGAGTTTTTATAAGAGAGGGTATTTCTTTGTAAAGGAATCAGTTTAACCTCTTGTAATTCTTTTTTATAGTGAAAGTTCTCGTGGCGGTTTGCAAGATTAGATGCTTGTTGTGCCGTGCTAGTTGTGCCGAACCTGGATAAATCTTGTGTGTTTTTGTTGGTGTGTTTTTTTCGTATGATTTGATATCCGTCGGATAGTCTTTTTCAATTTACCCTAAAATAAAATTCTTGGATTTTTCGCTGTGCATAGATACGTAATCCCTACAACAAAAACATCAATATCTTCAAAGAGTTTTTTCCTTAAAAAAAAGTATCTTCAAAGCGTCGTGCCTTTCAGAAATCAAGACACCGGTTTGGCCCTACTTTAGGTATGGAGTTAGGACAACCAGAGTTTATTTTTAAGCTGAGCAGAGGTGATGCATACTCTAGTTTGCAAGCTTCAAACTCCGCTTAGAATTGAACTTCGTTTATGCTATTGGAAAAATGGAGTTTAAAAAACTCATCAAATTGGAGTTTAAAAAAATGCAGTTATCTCAACTCCAAAATGTTCATTTTGGAGTTGAGTGTTTTTTGCTGATTTTATCAAACTCTAGTTCAGAAAAGTAAGCTCCATCCCCAAACAAGACCTTAATGGGTAGCTCTCCAGCGTAAAAGATAAAGGCAAAATTGGGGTTATGAATGCCGCATCCTGCTTGACGCGTGAACTGCAATCACAGTCCTTGAAGGTGGGTTCCGTCTCAAAAGATAAATTGCTCAAACTTTCAAACCCAGGAAAAGAAAATGTGGGCTAAATTTTCCTTGGTGGAAAAATGACATGCAACTTCAATCATTAATCCAGCTATATTCAAGTGAAAGGGCATATAATCATTTTTGGTGCACATTGGAATTTTCTTTTTTGACAATCCAAGCTTGAAAATTTGTCCCATACAGACCAAAATTAATGGTACTGTTACAAACTCCGCATCTTTCCCCTTCAAACCCTTTCTGCATTCCCACTATGTGTGTGTGTGTGTGTGTGTGTCTCATCCTATCTCTAACTCCCCACTACCATTTGAAACACAGGGAATTGACACAGCTTCTACTCTACAGGACGTCGGTTCATACATTATTAGAGCCACCTCCACTAGAAAAATATAAATTTTCATGCTAGCTTCACCCCAAATGACAATAGGAAAGAAGATGACAGAGCCACGGATCATTGTTTGATCATTGCGCACTTAAACAATTGGTGGGGTTTACTGGTCATTGCATCCTTTTAAATCTTCCACTCACTTTGCCATTATATATTTTCATGCTAGCTTCACCCCAAATGACAATAGGAAAGCAAAATGAATGGTGTTTTGGTGCTTGGTTTCTCTTTTTGCATCTTCTTCTTTTTTCTAGTGCAAGGAGCAGAGGAGAAGAGAGAAGTGTATGTGGTGTACATGGGAGCGATCCCAGACGACTCGACCGCGGCTTCTCTTAAAGCGTCTCATGTCCAGCTCCTTTCATCGGTGCTCAAGAGGTGCATTATTTTTTGCGGAAATATATATGTCTCATTTCAAAACCCGCACTTTGCCCTGTCCGAAGATTAACAATGTCACTGTTTCCGTATGTTCAAACTTTTGTTTCCAAAATTACCCCTAAACTTCTAACTGTTTTCTTAGCAGATGGTAATTAATATTATTAGCATAGAGGGTGAAGTGCAGGTTTTAAAAAGATAGAGGGGTATTTCCTGCAATTTAGCAGAATTTATAATCTCATTCCTCTTCACTTACATTGCATGTAATTGATTTTCTAAATTATTTTTTGGATGGAATTGGATCAGGGGACTGAATGCAGAGAACACGATAATCCGAAGGTACGAGCATGGGTTCTCTGGGTTTGCCGCAAGACTGTCCAAGGAGGAAGCTCTTTCCATCAGCAACAAACCGGGGGTCGTTTCGGTTTTCGCTGACCCGATGTATCAGCTACACACCACCAGGTTGTTATAGCAGCTATATCATATATGTGTAAAATACAACGTTTGTAATATAGGTTGAATATTAATAAGATTTTGTGGCTATACAGGTCGTGGGAGTTTTTGCAACAAACATCGGTGAAGGTCGACTCAAACCAAGATGTGTATGCTGGGAGATTGGCTACTGGAGCGACCGACACGATCATTGGGCTTCTCGACACTGGCAAGCTTCACTGCATTCTATATTCCTCTTCTTGAAACTTTTAATCCGCATCGTATTTTACTTCATTATTATAATCACTTATGATTGTTTGTATGTATGTATGAATCAGGAATTTGGCCAGAATCGAAGAGCTTCGATGACACTGGAATGAGCGACGTTCCTAGCAGATGGAATGGAACTTGCATGACAGGGCCAGATTTCACTGCCTCCAACTGTAACAAGTGAGCCGAAGCGGTTATTTCAGTTGCTAAATCGTAGGAACACCTCTAGTTTTGCCTATACACAAGCGTAGACCGGTCTAATACCGACAGTACGGATAGGGTTGGTATTGTATCAACAGAATTATACTGCTGGTATGGCATGGCGCCGCTGTGAAAAAAACATCAAAAAGAAAAAAAAACAAAATAAAAAGGAAATATCACTTATAACATTGAGATTGCACCGAGGGTCAAAATGCAGGTTTTTAAAACTAAACTGTTTGTTTGCTACAGCGGCGAAATTAATTGCAGAAAATAGTTTCCTGCAATGTAACATTTATTCTCTCTGAAACAGAAAGCTCATAGGAGCAAGATACTACGATGACGATGACGACGACGACGACGACGACCAATCCCCCACCACCTCCCGACCCACCTCCAACTCCCCCCGTGACAGCCGTGGCCATGGGACCCACACGTCCTCAACCGCCGCCGGAATTCCAATCACCGACGCATCCTACTACAGCCTCGCCTCAGGAACAGCCAAGGGTGGCTCAACAGCCTCAAGGATCGCAATGTACAAAGTCTGTGGCGACTCAGGCTGTCCTGGCTCTGCGCTTCTTGCTGCATTCGATGACGCGGTATCCGATGGGGTTGACATTTTATCTGTTTCGATCGGGGCATCAGTGTTTTTTATGCCGGACTTTTCTAGTGATCCGATAGCGATTGGTTCGTTTCATTCCGTCGCGAAGGGAATAATGGTTGTGTGTTCAGCCGGGAATGATGGGCCGGATAAGAAGACTGTTGTGAACGCAGCGCCATGGATTTTGACTGTTGCTGCGACGACTATTGACAGGTTTTTCGAGTCCGATGTAGTTTTGGGAGGCAACAACAAGGCTATAAAGGTATAAAATCGACAAATTACAAATGATTTTTTCAAACCTGAAATACAATGAGTATGGTATACTTTAATTAATTTTCAATGTGATACAGGGTGAAGCTATAAATTTCTCAAACCTGTCAAGATCTGCAGTATATCCATTAATAGATGGTGGATCAGTAAAATCTAGTTCAAGCAGCAGTGATGATGCAGTGTGAGCAATCTGATTTTAACCTGAGATTAAAAAAATATTATCGTCTGTATCTAAAATTTTAATTGTCTTTTTCAGTCATTGTGAACTTGATGGATTGGATGGGAGCAAGATCAAAGGGAAAATACTTCTCTGCAAACACTCGGACGGCGATTCATCGAAGTTGTCAAAGGCAGATATCATGCAAAGCCATGGAGCAGTTGGAGCAATCTTTGCGGATGAAACACAACAATCTAAGCTTAATTCTTACATTTCGTTTCCGGTGACAGAGGTCTCTTTGAAAGCAGCAGACGATCTCTCCACTTACATTAACTCTACTAAGTAAGCAAAACTTCATACTTTTCGATTTTAATCCCATTTTATTAATTTTTGTTAGTTTTTCATTATTTTAAAGTTTCTTTTTATAGAGTTATCTGCCAAATATCCAAACTTATTGGTTGTTTTATGACATTAAGCCAATAATTTGTGTATGTTTTTTTCTTTTTGAAGAAATCCTGTGGCTACTATTCTTCCTTCGATAACAGTTGAAAAGAATAAGCCAGCGCCAGCAGTGGCATATTTTTCATCGAGGGGCCCTTGTTCTCAAACAAGCAATATACTGAAGCCTGACATCGCTGCTCCAGGGGTTAACATACTTGCATCGTGGATTCCAACAAATGATTCATCTGAGATTCCTTTGGGCCAGAAACCTTCGTCGTTCAAATTGGTTTCTGGAACTTCTATGGCGTGTCCTCATGTTGCGGGAGTCGCCGCTACAGTGAAGGCTTGGAACCCGTCGTGGGGCCCGTCCGCAATCCGCTCGGCCATTATGACTACTGGTTAGCAATCTAACCATTTAGACACACCCTGAATTGGCTTTTACATCTACAACTAACAAATAACTACTATCCGCAGCTACTCAAACAAACAACGATAAGGGCCCTCTAACAACAGACTCAGGCTCGATAGCAACACCCTATGACTACGGGGCTGGAGAAGTAAACCCAACCACCGCTCTACAACCCGGCCTCGTCTACGAAGTGGAGACCAAAGACTACTTACAATTCCTCTGCAACTACGGATACCAAGCATCCACAATCAAACTCATCACAAAAATCCCAGATAGTTTTGAGTGCCCGAAGAACTCGAGCACGGACCAGATATCCTATCTCAACTACCCATCAATTTCTATCTCAAAATTCAGTGGAAATGAGAGTAAGATTGTGAGCAGGGTAGTTACCAATGTGGGAGCAGAAGATGAAGTTGCTTATGTTGCGAGGGTTGTGTCACCGAAGGGATTAGATGTCACGGTGACACCTGATAAGCTTCAGTTCACAAAGAAGGTCAAGAAGTTGAGTTACCAAGTGGTGTTTTCTGCTTCTGGTTCTTCTTCAGTGAGCGGTGACATCTTTGGGTCTATAACTTGGTCTGATGGAATTCATAAAGTCAGGAGTCCATTTGTAGTGACAAGCGCCTGAGAGAAAATGTAGCTGCTTATGTACAGTTCAATAAGATGAAATGCTACTGATAAGCAGTAATATGCTTATATTATTACAAACAATAAGGTTCCAAGATATAAAAGCTGCATCATAACATCCTAATAGAAATTATCCACAAAAGACACCATCAGCAGAACAAATTACCTCCACTAGAGCTGCCAAATGCAGCAAATGAACCCAATTTAATGGTAACAGATTCCATGGCCAGTTCAACAACAAGAGTTGATAAACAGAACACCCCTGAAGTTTACAATATGAGGCATTTGCATCCCTCGATGCACAAACACCCCCTATGCTCATCGATCAAACCTTTCAAAACTCTCAAATTACTCTAAACATCGTAAAAGAGTTTCACAGGTTACAAGCAAAGGGGGTGTTTTTCGATCACTTAAGGTGGCATAAGTGGGGTAAAAGGTAAATTACAGGGAGGATATGTACAATTAACCCAACATCTAATAATTCTGAATCAAGCAACATCCATCAGAATCAAATTAAATCACCAACAGAGCAATAAATAGTAGATAGGCACATTTAGATGTCTACCCATTTAGATGTCTTACAAAGTAGTCATCGACATACGCTTAAAAACACAAGTTCTAAATGCTTATAAAATAACAATTCCAAAAGAAAATAGTTTGCCTATTAACCCCCACCATGCACCAACGACTTGACCAAAATAAAGCAACCGACACAACCTAGACATAAAATAAAGTCTCATAACATCTTCATTCAAAGGCCCACTGGTTCTCCCTGCGAACCTCCTCTTCTTCCTCAGGAGTGAAGTCATTCTTGATGTTGAATGTCTTGCGGATTTCCTCCGGAGTTTTTCCCTTGATCATATCAGCCACGGTTTGGCAAGTGAGGTCCAGCAAGCTCTTGATGTTCAGATAATTAGCAGCCTGGAGATAGCTCAGAGGAGGATTATGAAAGGTTATAATATGAACAAAGTCGATGAAACTATAATAAGAAAGTTGAAAATGCATTTTAAATTTACATAAATAAGTGCTCCGGTAGAGAACATGTCATACATGAAGTCTTCAAAAAGGATTTTATTCCCGTTCAAAACTAAATGGGAAAAGAATAAATTGAAGATCTACTCTATTGTTACATAGACCAAACTTTGGACTGTTTATGTTCCCTTTCATACACATTACAAAAAGGAATAATGAGAAGGCAGGAATCATCAAATTGCTTACAACTAAGGTATAAAATGTTTCAAATATAGCAAAAAAAATAATAATAAATGATGTGCATGGGTCCAAAGTGTCGATCAATTTCCATGTTCGACTTTAAGTTGCTTAACACGACAAAGCATCAAGATCATTATCAAGAAGCGACTTGTACATTCAACTAGAAGATTAGACTTCCACATAAACATCTCACTAAAATCAAGCCGTACATATTCCAACTAGGGTGGTCATATTCTTGAATATCATTGCCGTGTTGTGCAATTGCAATGCACTTTCTAAACATATTAGATTTTTGTGTCTAAAGTGTGACACCATATGTGATATGAATACCAATTTAAGGATTTTTTATGAATTTGCAATCTTTTCAAATGTTCTAAGCCATATATCAATTATTGTGAGAGAAAAAATAGTGTATGTCTAATCTATAAATATTTATTTTGAAACAAATGCCTAACCTATATAATTCGCAAAGATTTAACCTTAGTGTGTGTGTGAAAACATATTAATTTGATAAATATTTATGTATAGGATTTTCATAATATGAGGATGGAGTAAAGTGAGAATTCTTTTTCCGAATTGAAAGTAGAATTGTCCAGATATAACATTTTCTTATTTCATTTGTCACAATATAGGCAGAAGGTATCAATTTTAAGTTTCAATGAAGAGAAGGAAATAAATGCAGGGGGGAAACCCATTAAGATATAAGTGCAAACAAATAGACAACCTTTGAAGGATAATAATGCATTACCAATTTTTCATTGCATAAAGATTTTGTGGAAAAATAATAATAAGTTCCGAGATAATAAGAAAGATATACTGCTGATTAATGAGGATTTTATGACTTTCCAGAGTGTGTTTTGTTGGGACACTTGTTAGCTATCAAGATGTAAAAGTTATGGTGGAAACAAAGATGATGTTTTTTATTTTCTTTCTCTAGCTATCACATGGCAACTCATAAAGGGAAACTTTACATGGGCTTGAGATGCCAACGGCGCGAAACTAAAGAAAGCAAAAGATGTTTCTCTTTCTCTTTTTTTAATGCAAACCCTTCAGAAATCGACAAGCAATCTCTCACTTTGGGGAGAAATGTTATATCAAAGAGTTATGCTCCTGTGGTAAGAGTATGATGGTTAATTGTTGGAATTGAATTTCACAAACCTCCTTATGTATTAGAGATATATTCAAGAATTAACTTAAGGTCAATGTTTGAATCTATCGGCATCGTCACTTATTCTTGTGAAGTCCAAATAAACAATAGCTAATAGAGTCCAGGAGCCTATTATGTGTAAACCATTATAGAGAATTTAGACATGCATCCATTAATGTACGCCGTCCATACAACTATAAAGTAAGACGTGTGCAAAAGTCACTCACAACCAAAATACATAAATCTGTATATATAATGCGGATGTGAAACCGACCAAGGATTAATATATACCACACAGAGATAATGGATCAAGTTACAAACATACAACCAAACCCAAAAACATGTGGTTTACCCTATGTTGGACGATTCACTTACCGTGTCCGAAACCTGGAACAAGCATAAACAAGACATGAAAGCAGCAATAATAAAATGCAGCTTCAACAAATGTCCTTGGGCAACGATTTTGTTTAGAAAAGACATTGCCTTTACCATCACAATAAAACAGTAGTCGTAGTTAGCAAGGATCCCCAAACTTAATCATCACAATCACGTACTAAAAGCAGTTAAACAAATCGTAGGACAACTAGAAGAAAAAATATCGCCTATACCCAAAAGTAGAAACTATTCATCAAACCCGAACTCCCAAAATTTCCGATCATTCATCTTCAACCCTAAAACTAAAAGGCTAAAGATCGAGAGATACGAACCAGGATGAGATCAAAGAGCGTGGCCTGATCGACCTTGACGAAATCGGCGTCCCAAGCCTTGAGCTCGTCGTCGACGAGCTTCTCCTCGGACTTGGAAGCAGAATCGACGTGCTTCTTGCAGTACTCAATGATCTTGGCGAGAATCTTGCTGGTGACGTTGGGGAGAGGGATCCCGCTGTCGGCGCAGTCGTCCTCGATCAAGTGGCGGATCGTCTTAGACTCCATGGCCACCGCCTCCTCGATCTCGAACTCCTCGCCGTCGGAGCTCCTCAAAGTTATCATCTTTTTCTCATCGGTGGTGGTCGCCATTGAGAGATGAAATAAACCCTAGAAATTTTTATGGACACCCTAGGAAGAGAATTAATTAGATCGATTGGGGAAAAGAGATTGGGCTTGGGGCTCTATTTATAGTGAGGGGATCTAGGGGCAGTTTAGTCCAATTGGGACTCGGAATTTCCTTCCTTCTTTCTTTTATTTTAATTTATTATTTTTGATAAAACATTTAGAAAGATTTTTTAAGAGATTTTTGGTAAAAATAGCAAGATTTGAAAGTTTGTAATAGTATTTTTTTTTAAAGATTTGATATGTCATTTTAATATTATTTTGATAAAAAAATATAGTTTGAAATTTCAATCGGAATCTATGTTGCCACGAACAGACGGACAAAAAGAGATTTAAAAGGGTTATATGTAATTTTTATCAACTTTCAAGACACATACTTTTGACAATAAAACGTGTGTGTATGAATGGGAGGGATTGTGACATTTCTTAAGTTAAGACAAAAGTAGTAGTTCACACGTGGGACATCTATATAGAAATAGATTAAAGTTCTTGCAAAGGCTTTACCTTATAAAAGCATGAGTTTAATCATACCCTTCCAATTTTCAAGCCACAGTGAATCCTTCTCTTCTCCTCTCACAATACAAACTTCTTTAAATCCTCTCCCAAATCTTCGCCATCGCTGAATAATCCAAGAAGACTATATACCCGTTATGGTCCGGAGCCTTGGAGGTTATATTAACCAACAAACCACGTTGAGGTGGTTTCTGGATGGGATTTCGGAAGTTGATGATTTTGTGGTTTAAATTTTTTATTATTTCATGTAGATACATATATTTACGGCACCTTGTCTAACTCCAAGTAGCGGTCAATTAGGGGGTGTTAGTCTCCGGTCATTCTGAAATGCAAGTCCAAAATTTGAAAATTCATGTTAGTTCCAACTAATTTAAAGTTGGAATTTGCTTAATTGTAATAGTCTAAAGTAGCATTTTTAGAATGTGAGAATTTGGATTTTAAAATCCATCATTCAATTCATAGTAAGAAAAAATAATGAGAAAATCGATCCAGTTCAAAATCACCATGTACGTACCCTTAGGTTTTCTAAAATGCCATAGTATGCATAATAGTGTTGGGATTCGGTGTCCGCGCCGCGGGAGCCGCGGCCAACGCGGAAGCGAAAATAAAAACTTTTTGCGAACACCAAACGCCCGTAACCCAAGAAATCGATCTAAAACCTTAAACTAGCAAACTAGAAATGAAACGGTGTAGAAATTACAATCTTCGACGCGTGTCCACTCAATTGTGGAAGACCTCTACAAGCTCGTAGCCGCTGGGATCACGCTTGAAAGTCAACCACTCTCGCCGAAGAAGATCCACCTGAAAGAAACCGGAAGAGGTTTTGACCGACAATCCAAAATTGCTAGAGATGGATGGTGGGTGATATAGGAATTTTTCACTAAAATTTCTCTTATGACCAAGCTTAAGAAAGAGCAAGAAGAAGAAGGAGAAGAGAGGAGAGAGTGGAAAGCCTCTTGCAACCATGAAGCGTGAACTCATCTCAAGAAAATCATCAAGTGTAGAAAGAATCATGGCTACACCATTTTACAACCATGGTTCAAATAGTGAACCCAATAAATGATTACAATCTAAGTCATTCCTCTCTACAATCACAAGCATGCTTCATGCCAGCTCATTTCTCATTTATTTTTCTAAATAGAAAAATAAATATGAGGTGTCCTTCTACTAGAAACATTCCCGTATAAATAAGGAATACTTCACCTAGTATATGTATCGCTACATATACGCGTATCCATATAAAAATACGGATAGCGCCAATGAGAGAAAATGAATAGTGAACAATAATACTAAAACATATGTATCAAAATATATACATAAATTATTAAATCAAAACCTGATTTAATAATCTGGTTTAATCCTAAGCCGGCTAGTATTATCAACTATCCGATTAAAGTCCGTGTATCTCGTACACGTATTTAATCAGACCCCTGCACGTACTAACGTACGGCTCTTACATCTATCGTCTGAACTGGGAAAACCCTCTGTGTGGGACTCTAAAGGCTCGACAATACGCTGAAAGTGGGTTTAACCATAATTACGTCAGCGGCACTAGCTCTACGTAACGGCTACCCAGGTACTTGCCGAAAGAGGGGGTCGACAATCAAGTACGTCTTTACCCTACTGAGCCTGAATGTGACAATCTCCGTACAGTCCGGTCTCTTTGTCAAAGAGTATCGCATATCGGGTTTAGGGGTGGATAACGTCAAACTCCTACTAACCCAATAAGTCGTGTCTGAGTCAAACTCATCACCAATAAAGATACTACTGATCAACTATCAGTAAATCTCATCCACCGTGGCCACGGATTTCCGGTGATAGCCAACTGAACACAGCGCGACATCGACTCCTAATACCAGGAGAGACGAATTTCTGACAATCGACCACTGCCTCCATGTGGCTCGGGACTGTACCCAACTAAAATCCGTTTGCATGACTCCTTTGAGCCGTGGTAGAGTAGTAATCAAAGTACAGTGGGAACTCACACGAGACAAATGACGATCTCAGGTCAAAGGACTAATAAGTACCCATGCCACGTGAGAACATCTATCTGACGATAGATATAATACCATCCAGAAATTCTCGGCGAGTCCGTCCGGTGTACCCATCTCAAGTGAGCACATGTATACTATCTTAGATGACACAACATTAATAACTTGTGAAACCGGCCGCCGTCCCTCGTCGGGGTCTAGAAGCGTATACACCAGTCTACTCCGGAATATCAATGCTCAGTCTCGCTACTCTCACGACTAGAGACATTTAAGGATGTGCTTATGAACAACTCGGCTCCCACATATATGATCGCCATCATAATGCTAGTTGTCAAGCAACAATCCTACGGGCTTCATCAATGATGAAGACAAATCAGATAGTATACTATCATCTCAAGTAAGACTATTATATTTGTATAGGTCATTGTTCAATTATCATAATTGCCTACTTGCAATCATAATAATTGCCTTGAGTGCACTATATCCAACAATCTCCCACTTGCACTCAAGACCAATTATTGCGGTATCGCATACCCACGACTCGTGTGTCACGCCCCGCTTCCTAGTAGACGGAAACGGTGATGTGGCAAGCACGCGACATATTTATCCAGAGAAGGTCATTCCCTAAATAAATATACTAAGCATATTGAAACAATAATACACAATACAAGAATAAATGGAAAAGGTAAAATTTTTCAACAAATATCTTTATTTACATTCAACTTTCAATATTTACAAATACATGAGTTTATGCTGGAAAGTAAATATAATAAGGAAAATGCCTAAACAAGTGGGATATATAAACTGAAAAAATGAAGCTGAGCTAACCCTGAGTAGCGATCTGGTTGTAGTCCTCCACTGTGGCTTCAACTTCCTCCGTCTCGACCGCATCTGACGAACATTCCAAGAGAAAAAATGGATGGAAAGCCCATCAGCGAACTAGCGCTTGGTAAGTCCCCAAAGATAGATAAGAGTAAAGAAAATGACAAGTGTAGAATATATATGACGAGTAAAAGTATATGTTCATAGGTAAGTATATACTATAGGTCTCTATATGGTCACTATGTTAACGTTAAATTCTAAGTATGAATGACAATGCAGCCGTAGAAGTATTCACGAGCTCAAGAGTGGGGCCCCAGGAGCAAGGAAACACAGGCCCGTTTCATATGTTAGTATCGGGGCTTTAGACCGTGGATGAGTCAACCTAACTAATATTCGAGTAAAATAAAAAAGAGATTAATACAGCACTCCTGAACCTCCGTTGGCTTCACACAAGAAACTATCCCAAGCACCCCGAGTATAATATATATAACTGGTTAATATATTTATTTGATTTGATTGATTGATTAACATATCTTAATTGAAACCATAGATTGTAAAAGGGGTGGAATATATTCGAGTGAGTCGAGTAATATGCAAGTCATGACAATTGCAATCTTGGTTCGAGTCAAGTTGGTTCGAGTAGTTTGGGTTCGAGTTCATATTCAGGTTTAGATTCGAGTTAGGTTACAGTTCAAGTTTGTGTTCAAGTTCAAGTTTATATTCGAGATTGGATTTGAGTTCATGTCTTTTTTATAGGAATTGATTTAAATTATTAAAAAAAATCTTATGTTCGGGAGAAATCGGCAACTGTTGCATATGGACGACAGGATTTGTGTCTTTTTCCAAGACAATTACCATTGATAACTCCATTAAGTTATCTAACCTGAATAGGCAAGCACTTACTTTCTCCGGCTCCCTGAGGCTCAATAGAAATAATACCGCTTAAGCCTATATTAATATATAGTCCTTAAAATATTGTTTTGCATATTTCGAGGGGGTTTTATGAAAAATATATATTAATATTGTTTAAAAATAATCTCGAGGGTGATTTGTAATATTTAGGATTTTCATGAACATGTATGTTAATTGTTGTGGTGTTTTGGTGGTAAAAGGTAGTCTTTTTGAAAGTTTATGGCACTTTTGTGAAAACTAGTACTTTTGGAAACTTGGTGGTATTTTATTAAGAAATTATAATCTTTCATTTTTTTTATAAAAAAATATAGTTTCTTAATTTTTTTTTATTGAAAATACGGATTCATAATTTTTATATAATTTTTTAAAAATTAGTTTTGTTTAGAAAAGTCGCGTTTCTTAAAACCGTATTTTTATTTTCTTTCGAGACCGAATACTCCGTGAGGAGTTCCGCGTCTCGCTCTACTATCCTAAGGATGTGCGATAATCTGCACCATCCATTAGCGGGTCCCTAACGAGGGTTGTAGAGGCGTAATTGCCAAGGATTTTGAAATACCGATTACAAAAAACCCGTTTTTTGTAATAGTGTGGTATTTTAATGAAAATGTTCTTTAAATTAAATATAGCTCTAGAATACCGTGCTATGAAACCATGGTGTATGTGTGTGTGTGTGGGGGGGGGTAGGTCATTACCCCGTGAAGTTTTTCCTGAGGTATTTAAACTATTTATCGAGAAGTGTTATACTAAAGTTCATGGTATTTTAATGAAAAAGTTTGTTATATGTTTGTTTCCTATGAAATTTTTGTTAAATTAAAAACTAAATGATGGGAAATTATGTTAAGATTAATGTAGCATGTTAGGTTGCTTTAATTTTCTTATCACATGTCTTGCAAATATTAAAAGAAACTATATCGGAGGCAACTCCTCTTTTGTCGGTTTGTTTTAAAAAGTTGTTTTGAGATGGAAAAGAATAAAGATGAAGAGACTTACGGTTATGGATGGTTAATAACAGATCGAAGAACCTCTCGGGGGTCGTGGTTTCGTCGGAGATGCTCTGGTCGTCGAGTTTGGCTCGCTGCTCCACTTGAGGAGATTAACTCCACTTGGCACTTAGAGAGTTTGAGAGAATATTTGCTAAAATTTTCAGAATGGTCAAGAGCTAGGGCGTGGGTTGGTATTTACAGTAAAGAATTAAGGTTTGGGAATTAAAAATATAGATTAAAATGCATTAAAGAGATGTTAAATGGTGAATTGAAGAGTTTCTATTTGATTGCAGGAAAATCAAACAGTGCAGGGGAATTAAAGCGAGTTGAAGAGACGAGTGTGCAAAGCACGGAGGGATTTGGGCACATCGGGACCGTCGGTAGCGGCCATCTCATTGGTTTGGGCAGTCGGATCTTGAGGCCTTGTGTCACGACCCGAAAGTACGGAACGTGACCGGCACTTAGATTACGAAGCGTCTAGAGGCGCAACGTAACCTAAGTAAGCCGAAGCCTAGAAATCTAAACCATAAAAGAAGAAGAAGAAGTAAAGGAAAACATGTAGAAAACAAGTTTAAAAGGAACATCCAATTTTCTCAAAAATTTCGGCAGAGTCTCCTTTGTAAAAACTGGCCCCAAACGGGTACAAACAAGAATAATATATATACAAACAATAAAAAGCATCTCCAAACGGGAGCTAGTTCTACGCCGAAAGGCGGAAACAACCACATCAATGCACAAGTATACAACGCCAAAGGGCGAGGTTCAAAACTCAAAAGAAAACAAAACCACCAAATATCATAATAATACAAGCGCGGCTCTAAGGTCGAAATAAACAACTGATCCAGTAAACTATCAAGTAATACAAATTTGGTTGATGGAGCTTTCTAGATACAAATGAAATAATAAAAGTACAATGGCGGTTCAGATACAAGTGAACCAACCTACCGTGCAAATCACCCTGAATGAAAAGATGTGCCAGCAAGCTGCCAGGGAAACCTATTCATCGAACCTGTAATAAAATTTGGCACAACGGGGGTGAGTTGCCAACTCGTGAGTAGAAGATATCTGCGAAAAGAAATCGAATGCACGACGCTATTCTAGGTCATAATAATATACTAATATACTACTAGACATCAAGTAAGACAGGATAATAAGCTACGTGTAAGTGCAAATGCTCCGTGCTCGTGTCAGTGCCTCATATAGTACTATGTCATGAGAACGAGTATGCATGCATCATGAATGTAAAATAACCAATCCCGAAATCTAGATATATCTGTATAAGAAATCTTTAGCTTTTATCATGGTAAAATGTGTATAGAAATCTGAAATATCAAAGATGAAATCCATAGAAACCCGTGTCTAGTATCGACACAAAATATGTAAATCTCAAGTCTCAATACCTCATAATCTCAATGTCTCATAGTCTCAATATCTCGGGCTCTGTCAGTCCGGATCGGCCCATATCATCAAATCTCACGACAACGGTCGGTATCCTCCGGATATCCGCCGCGCTGACATCACCGGTAGGTAGTCCTCCCCTGCCAGGCTCATCGTCTACAACTCGATTTTCTTGCCCCGGGGTACCATACCGGGCCCACCATGTACCCGAGACGGTTCATCCACTCCTCGAATCGGGTCTCGAAATCCAACAGAAAACATGAAATCTCATGGTGGACGACACATACATCACGAGAAAACCGCATCTTATGTTTTAAAAAGAGAGGAGGAGAGAGAGAGAAGTTTTTATATATTCTTGCGGTTTCCCCAAAAATCCAGAAATCTCATAAAAATCCAAAATCCCAAAATCATGAGTAAGTATATGATAAGTGTCGGCATATGCCCCATAATACTGCATGATAACATGAAAATGCGAATGCATGAAATGTCTAAGTAATAAATACCATGTCTATACTAACACCATAGAGTAATCACAATATTATATCGATCTAGCTGTTAGCTGATTATATCAATAAAAGATAATATGATCTAAAATGTACGTGACATAGCAATTACCGATGATGATGTGTGTGAGCCGGCAAATAAGTGTGCGTGGAATATGTGCATCATCGGTAATGGTGCCGGTGTCCTAACACGCAAAGTTTTATTCTGATTATAGAAACATATGAATGAACATGCACCATTATGATTACGGTATGAATGTAAAGACGGATGTGTAATAACCACTCATCTGTGATATACAAGTATAACAACAATTATATGACTTGAGCCTAAACTAGTGTCCATCTACCCTCCTAAGGAACTAAACCTAAGAAACTAGTCAATAAGAAATAAGAGTTCACCTAAGGTCTGAATCCATATCTCTAATAGTCGGCGATCCAGCCTCAATAGCGTCACGTACGTAGTACGGCTTCCTCGAATCGAAAGTGCGGATCAATCATCATATCTATACCTCGTACGGTAAAATCCATCGTACGGCATCCCAATATCGGGGTACGGGTCAAGTATCACCTACGTGTCTCATCATTCGTATAATATCATCATCAACACATGTCAAGATCAAGGTGCTATACTGTAATCGCATACATCAATCATATATCATTGTCAGCATAAATATACATTGTTAATTTATCCTCAGAAATATCATGTCATATGTATCATATTGTGATTAAGTCACACTTAGATCATATCGTAATCAAGCCACACCTATATGATATCGTAATCAAGTCACACATATATGATATCGAAATCAAGTCACACCTATATGATGTCGTAATCAAGTCACACCTATATGATATCATATCAGAATTTTAGGCACAGGTTACGGTCCGGGTTCTATTTTAGAGTCCCATATACTTCAATATCATCACCACCCTTTATTATTGTTCAAGTATACAAATCCATTATCTCATTTTCTAATGATCCGCTAACATCATAACACGACTGTATAGCCAAGAATCACGGCATCAAGCCCAGTTATATTGTTTCATCCCCGTGTATCATATCACATCCTTGTATCACATATACGTATTGTGTATATATATATACCTACACCTAGTCCTATATATATATATATATATATATATATACACACATACACGTATACACCACGTCGAGTCTCAGTGTGTGCGTGTGTGTGTATCTACCTGAAACCTACGAATCACTTCCAAGATATTCATCCTCTGGTATGGTCTTTCTAAATCAGTCTAGTCCAACCTAGGGTCATTACTAGGGTCCTACTCATCAAGAATCTAAGGTCACGCCAGGCTTCCTAATGACAATAAGTACTATTCCTATTTTACGTTCGCGGGGGTGCTAAACGCCATCCACCCGACTTCCCCCCGTAGATATACATCTACTCACCTGGTCCATGTCTGCCGAAAACGGTGTCGCCATCCTCTTCTTCATCGTCCGAAATCCATGTGAGGGGTACCTATACGCAAATATATATAATATCGTAAACTGAATCACGGACAAAATCAAAACGACGCACGAAACGCGCATAGGTTAAAACCTATGTCCCACTCATGTAAAAGAACTATATACCGCTCGATATCGGCGTACAAACGCCGATTGATCGAGATAAACATCAACAAACAACTTGTAGTTTAAAAAATCATTACTTATAATATAAAATATGATTTAATCCATCGAAACCCTAAAAATCGATCAAATCGTCCGATTTCGAAAAACCCGAAAACGCCAATTTACCGTTTTACTTCAAAGCTTACTGTTTAAACGAAACTAATGGTCATGATACTAATTAAATAGCATAAGTAGATTATACAACCCATTACTATATTTTTATTACACAAATTTGTATTAATTTGGAATTTCTAGTTTGCAACCTTTATCAATTTTCAACATCTTATAAGCAAAATTCCACAATTCCACAACTAAACTTGATTTTACATGAATTAATGTATTAAAATACAATTCATGATGATAATAACATAATGAAACCATAAATTAGATTTTAGATCTCATTTATTTAAGAATTTCTAAAATCTAGTTAACAAAATAGCATTTTCCTCACAATTTCTCAATTATCAATAAAAACTAGTAACCAAATTAAGTTTTTTCATTCCACAACAATTTAATACTCTCATTAAAACCACAATATAGTGATAAAAATATAAATTATAATTTATTAACACCAATATATATGTTTTATAGAAACCTAGTTAGCAAAAATATTTAATTTAAAACAATTTTAAATGAAAAAATTATAATTCAACAACCATGCAAGATTTTCCAATTCTAAAAGTGTTAAACTAATTATTATAAATCTAATTAATTAATAAAAATCATAACTTAATTTTATAACCCTAACTTGAATTTTTAAAACTTGAAGATAGAAATTATTTATTACATCTAATTATGCTTAAATGAAATATCTAATAACAATAAATCAAAAGAAGAAGATTTATATCTCCACAACATGAAATCCAAACATGAAAATAATCCTCCAAAATGAATGCTTTCCATCTCCAAAATCCATGTAAAGATGAGCAAAGAAAAGAGAGTAGGAATTAATTAGGATTTTGTGGGTTTTTATTGAATTTTGATGATTTTTAATACAAAAATGATGGGGGGAAAATTTTGGGGCTGCTCATGGTGGTGAGGCCGGCCATGAGGTGAGGAAAAGAAAGGAGAGTGAGAAAAGGTGAAGAAAAGTGTAGAAGGTTTCATAAAAATATCACACAATTAAGTCTTTTCATGAATTTATTTAAAAATTCTTTATTTTCTTCACTCCATTTGACCTAGAATGGTCTAGAACCATTGTAAAATTTTGAAAATAAATTTTGCATGAAACACACTTGATTCTAATATTTAATGGTTCACTTTTTCTAATTAAACCCATTCAAATTTGTAATTTACACTAATTTAGTGTAAAAATAAACCTTATGTTAATATTTAAAATAATTAATTTAAGAAAAATATTTAATTTAACTAAAAATTTATAAGTGTCTAAATAAACACCATTTACTAGTAATAACATAATTAAAATAGGTATTTTTAAATTTATAGTGAAAAATAATTACGGTTTAGTTTTATGAAAACTACGTTTTACTTTACCGAAAATTATAAAATTCACTTAAACGATTTTATTTATTTAATTAATTAATTAATTATTTTTAAAATGTTACAATCTTCCCCCCTTTAAGAAATTCGGTCCCCGAATTTAAATTAAAACTCCCCCCAATTACTAAAACATTCAGCAAAACACTCAAATCGTCGGGGCTCTGAAATCATCAATACATAAAACACGTTTTTTAGCAAGATACAAGCGCATGAAAAACAAGTACATAACTCAAAATCAAAACTCCGTCAAACATAACACAATCATCGGAGTTATGGTGAAAATAAAATATCCAAACCCAATATGAAAAACCAACATATTATACATCAAATCTATAACTTATATATAGTGCGCATCATAGTAAAACCGTCCAAATATCTGAATAAAGAAGCATGCAAGAACCCCTTTTGACAATCGCCGTGTAATGCACGTGCCACGGCATAAGTAGCGGACGTTTATTTTTTTTAAAAAAATAGCTATATATATATCTTTTATTTAACATACACGTCCCGCCTGGTTACCAAATCAATAGTAATGATTATAAAAACATACTGATCAAACTGAAATCAATCACAATCACATCATAAAAATATCATGTGCGTCCGGTGCGCACTGAAATCGAAACCAAATACAGATACCACGAATTCACACAAAAACAAAACTGAGTGCAACAGGTGCGCACCAAAAACATCTGTCAAGTGCAACGGGCGTGCACGATTCTAATATCAGGTGCATCTAATCTGCACAAAACCCCGATTTAGTGCATCTGGTGTGCACAAATCACATCAAGTGCGCCAAGTGTGCGCAAGAATCTCAATCAGGTGCACATGGTGCACGAAAACATACACCGAATATCAAAATCGAAATCACAGTACGAAAATGCATGAAAACTAGGTCGAAGCATATGTCAAAATCATGTGTAACCATATGCACGAAATCAATCAAAATCTCAAAATGTATTAAAACCAAATCAAGTGCACTGGGTATGTACTAAGCAACATCAACACAACTGATATATGAAATACAAATAGAATGTAATGAAGGTACACATAAGAAATACCAATCGTAGAACAAGGTCCTCAAAATACCAAAATCCAATCAACGAAAATATGAAATTCAAATCACCAAATAACCATCGTAACACTATCGTCAATGTGCGCCTCTTTGCCCCTTTCTTCTGGTGTCGACTGCTTCGAACTTGTCTCTTCATAGGAGTGCTGACTGTGCTACCAACGGCAATACTCATATCTAAAGTCTCCCACATAGTCGATCCCTTCACCTGATATCCGGACTACATTAAACTTTTCGATCGATCCATCAAAATCCCATAATTCCCCGAGAGCTCAACACTCAAGTACAGTTTAAAAGATATCCGGTACATACCCCAGCATCGATGGTCCAGCCGTAGAAGGGCAAACCCAAGCCTCACTAATGGCACCGCGGAACTGCCGTAAACCCTAAGGTTCAAGGGCGTTCTCGTGGTCATTATATCGAGTTAGGGTTTCATTCTTCTAGAGGGTCCATCGAAATACCTGCATGTTCTTCCGAATACCTTAAACTTGGGAAAATGGGTTTTCTGATAATCGTTCGAACCCTTTAACTTCGCCTGGACACTATGTGAATACCCTTCGTCCGCACGCTAAACAATACTTCAATCCTCAAGAATAACCAATACCCTAATGGTTATAGCATTCGAGCCGCAGCTCCCTCTGCCCGTGCGCCCGTGGTAACAGAAACCACCCTCCGATATCGACGAAGATAGATCAAAGGAACGAACGAAATGCGGTGCAAACAAATGTACATCCTAAGGCTACTTAAGAAGAGTAGCGTATCGTAAGTATGTCGCGGATCATACCCACGGCACGTCACTCAACCTAAGTCGTCTACTCCATCAACCAAGGGTCACCTAGACTTATATAAGGTTAAACCTAGCGCTCTCATACCAACTTTGTCACGACCCGAAAGTACGGAACGTGACCGGCACTTAGATTACGAAGCGTCTAGAGGCGCAACGTAACCTAAGTAAGCCGAAGCCCAGAAATCTAAAGCATAAAAGAAGAAGAAGAAGTAAAGGAAAACATGTAGAAAACAAGTTTAAAAGCAACATCTAATTTTCTCAAAAATTTCGGCAGAGTCTCCTTTATAAAAACTGGCCCCAAACGGGTACAAACAAGAATAATATATATACAAACAATAAAAAGCATCCCCAAACGGGTGCTAGCTCTACGCCAAAAGGCGGAAACAACCACATCAATGCACAAGTATACAACGCCAAAGGGCGAGGCTCAAAACTCAAAAGAAAACAAAACCACCAAATATCATAATAATACAAGTGCGGCTCTAAAGTCGAAATAAACAACTGATCTAGTAAACTATCAAGTAATACAAGTTTGGTTGATGGAGCTTTCTAGATACAAATGAAATAATAAAAGTACAATGGCGGTTCAGATACAAGTGAACCAACCTACCGTGCAAATCACCCTGAATGAAAAGATGTGCCAGCAAGCTGCCAGGGAAACCTGTTCATCGAACATGTAATAAAATTTGGCACAACGGGGGTGAGTTGCCAACTCGTGAGTAGAAGATATCTGCGAAAAGAAATCGAATGCACGACGCTATCCTAGGTCATTATAATATACTAATATACTACTAGACATCAAGTAAGACAGGATAATAAGCTACGTGTAAGTGCAAATGCTCCGTGCTCGTGTCAGTGCCTCATATAGTACTATGTCATGAGAACGAGTATGCATGCATCATGAATGTAAAATAACCAATCCCGAAATCTAGATATATCTGTATAAGAAATCTTTAGCTTTTATCATGGTAAAATGTGTATAGAAATCTGAAATATCAAAGATGAAATCCATAGAAACCCGTGTCAAGTATCGACACAAAACATGTAAATCTCAAGTCTCAATACCTCATAATCTCAATGTCTCATAGTCTCAATATCTCGGGCTCCGTCAGTCCGGATCGGCCCATATCATCAAATCTCACGACAACGGTCGGTATCCTCCGGATATCCGCCGCGCCAGACATCACCGGTAGGTAGTCCTCCCCTGCCAGGCTTATCGTCTACAACTCGATCTTCTTGTCCCGGGGTACCATACCGGGCCCACCATGTACCCGAGCTGGTTCATCCACTTCTCGAATCGGGTCTCGAAATCCAACAGAAAACATGAAATCTCATGGTGGACGACACATACATCATAAGAAAACCGCATCTTATGTTTTAAAAAGAGAGGAGGAGAGAGAGAGAGAAATTTTTATATATTCTTGCGGTTTCCCCAAAAATCCAGAAATCTCATAGAAATCCAAAATCCCAAAATCATGAGTAAGTATATGATAAGTGTCGGCATATGCCCCATAATACTGCATGATAACATGAAAATACGAATGCATGAAATGTCTAAGTAATAAATACCATGTCTATACTAACACCAGAGAGTAATCACAATATTATATCGATCTAGCTGTTAGCTGATTGTATCAATAAAAGATAATATGATCTAAAGTGTACGTGACATAGCAATTACCGATGATGATGTGTGTGAGCCGGCAAATAAGTGTGCGTGGAATATGCGCATCATCGGTAATGGTGCTGGTGTCCTAACAGGCAAAGTTTTATTCTGATTATAGAAACATATGAATGAACATGCACCATTATGATTACGGTATGAATGTAAAGACGGATGTGTAATAACCACTCATCTGTGATATACAAATATAACTACAACTATATGACTCGAGCCTAAACTAGTGTCCATCTACCCTCCTAAGGAACTAAACCTAAGAAACTAGTCAATAAGAAATAAGAGTCCACCTAAGATCTGAATCCATATCTCTAATAGTCGGCGATCCAGCCTCAATAGCGTCACGTACATAGTACAGCTTCCTCGAATCAAGAGTGCGGATCAATCATCATATCTATGCCTCGTACGGTAAAATCCATCGTACGGCATCCCAATATCCGGGTACGGGTCAAGTATCACCTACGTATCTCATCATTCGTATAATATCATCATCAACATATGTCAAGATCAAGGTGCTATACTGTAATCGCATACATCAATCATATATCATTGTCAGCATAAATATACATCGTTAATTTATCCTCAGAAATATCATGTCTTATGCATCATATTGTTATTAAGTCACACTTAGAACATATCGTAATCAAGTCACACCTATATGATATCGTAATCAAGTCACACATATATGATATCAAAATCAAGTCACACCTATATGATGTCGTAATCAAGTCACACCTATATAATATCATATCAGAATTTTAGGCACAGTTTACAGTCCGGGTTCTATTTTAGAGTCCCATATACTTCAATATGATCACCACCCTTTATTATTGTTCAAGTATGCAAATCCATTATCTCATTTTCTAATGATCCGCTAACATCATAACACGACTGTATAGCCAAGAATCACGGCATCAAGCCCAGTTATATTGTTTCATCCCCGTGTATCATATCACATCCTTGTATCACATATACGTATTGTGTATATATATATATATATATATACCTACACCTAGTCCTATATATATATATATACATACACGTATACACCACGTCGAGTCTCAGTGTGTGCGTGTGTGTGTATCTACCTGAAACCTACGAATCTCTTCCAAGGTATTCATCCTCTGGTATGGTCTTTCTAAATCAGTCTAGTCCAACCTAGGGTCATTACTAGGGTCCTACTCATGAAGAATCTAAGGTCACGTCAGGCTTCCTAATGACAATAAGTACTATTCCTATTCTACGTTCGCGGGGGTGCTAAACGCCATCCACCCGATTTCCCCCTACTCACCTGGTCCATGTCTGCCGAAAACGGTGTCGCCATCCTCTTCTTCATCGTCCGAAGTCCACGTGAGGGGTACTTATACGCACACATATATAATATCGTAAACTGAATCACGGACAAAATCAAAACGACGCACGAAACGTGCATAGGTTAAAACCTATGTTCCGCTCATGCAAAAGAACTATATACCGCTCGATATCGGCGTACAAACGCCGATTGATCGAGATAAACATCAACAAACAACTTGTAGTTTAAAAACTCATTACTTATAATATAAAACATGATTTAATCCATCGAAACCCTAAAAATCGATCAAATCGTCCGATTTCGAAAAACCCGAAAACGCCAATTTACCGTTTTACTTCAAAGCTTACTGTTTAAACGAAACTAATGGTCATGATACTCATTAAATAGCATAAGTAGATTATACAACCCATTACTATATTTTTATTACACAAATTTGTATTAATTTGGAATTTCTAGTTTGCAACCTTTATCAATTTTCAACATCTTACAAGCAAAATTCCACAATTCCACAACTAAACTTAATTTTACATGAATTAATGTATTAAACTACAATTCATGATGATAATAATATAATGAAACCATAAATTAGATTTTAGATCTCATTTATTTAAGAATTTCTAAAATCTAGTTAACAAAATAGCATTTTTCTCATAATTTCTCAATTATCAACAAAATCTAGTAACCAAATTAAGTTTTTTCATTCCACTAACAATTTAATACTCTCATTAAAACCACAATATAGTGATAAAAATATAAATTATAATTTATTAACACCAATATATATGTTTTATAGAAACCTAGTTAGCAAACATATTTAATTTAAAACAATTTTAAATGAACAAATTATAATTCAACAACCATGCAAGATTTTCTAATTCTAAAAGTGTTAAACTAATTATTATAACCCTACTTAATTAATAAAAATCATAACTTAATTTTATAACCCTAACTTGAATTTTTAAAACTTGAAAATAGAAATTATTTATTAAATCTAATTATGCTTAAATGAAACATCTAATAACAATAAATCAAAAGAAGAAGATTTATATCTCCACAACATGAAATCCAAACATGAAAATAAGCCTCTAAAATGAATGCTTTCCATCTCCAAAATCCATGTAAAGATAAGCAAAGAATAGAGAGTAGGAATTAATTAGGATTTTGTGGGTTTTTATTGAATTTTGATGATTTTTAATACAAAAATGATGGGGGAAAATTTTTGGGGCTGCCCATGGTGTTGAGGCCGGCCATGAGGTGAGGAAAAGAGAGGAGAATGAGAAAAGGTGAAGAAAAGTGTAGAAGGTTTCACAAAAATATCACACAATTAAGTCTTTTCATTAATTTATTTAAAAATTCTTTATTTTCTTCACTCCATTTGACCTAGAATGGTCTAGAACCATTGTAAAATTTTGAAAATAAATTTTGCATGAAACACACTTGATTCTAATATGTAATGGTTCACTTTTGCTAATTAAACCCATTCAAATTTGTAATTTACACTAATTTAGTGTAAAAATAAAGCTTATGTTAATATTTAAAATAATTAATTTAAGAAAAATATTTAATTAAACTAAAAATTTATAAGTGGCTAAATAAACACCATTTACTAGTAATAACATAATTAAAATAGGTATTTTTAAATTTATAGTGAAAAATAATTACGGTTTAGTTTTATGAAAACTACGTTTTACTTTACCGAAAATTATAAAATTCACTTAAACGATTTTATTTATTTAATTAATTATTTAATTATTTTAAAAATGTTACACCTTGCCTCGAGATTCGTGCCACGTGTCAAGTTAGGTGTGTACACATTATTGCGCCTGTTTGATTTTTCTGAAACCTTTTGTTTCTCCGTGTATTGCACGTGCAAGTTTTAGGCTTCTGAAAAATTTAAAAAGAAAATTCAAAAAAAATAATTGTGTTTGATGAAAATCGAACACACAGGCTATATCACAGCAGTGCAGAGGCTTTACCAGTGAGCTATAAATTGCTTCTTGTTTTTATTAAATAAAAATAACTTTTAACTCTTACACATGCTGTAATACTTTTTACTGTGAAATACAAGAAATTTCTGTACAGGAATTTCAGAGTCGTTACATCGTATGCTACCGAATACCCAACTTCTCTACTAATCAGTTTCGCAAACTATGTTTGTGAAACTTATTTTGTTCGAGAAATATCCTCAGTGAGTGGATCCGCTGCAATGTTCCAATTTCATCTCTTTATATCTCAACTTTGCGGAGATCAACAATCTCCCAAACTGAGCGATACCCCGCCTCAAGAATTTGTCTGGATAATTGATGGGACCAAGTTCATAAATGAACAATTTCATCCAATAAACTTCTTGGGTTGTATTCTCTGTTGAGTTATAACTAGCTGTAAGTCGACGTTAGACACCCCACATGATGCGGGGAGGTGGAATAGGTGAAACAATCATTTTGTTTAAACTAATATCGACTAACTTTACGGATCTTTGCTAAACCCTAACTAACAACCTATATAGAAGTGATTAGCTACTATGATAGATGATTATACCTAATGATTCAAGTCCTTCTTGTCCTTGTAGACCACCTCCTCGTCGGCCTCCTCGTTGTGATAGAAGATCCACCCGAGAGCTACTTCTCCAAGTTTTAACCTCTCACTTGAGCTAACTAGGTGACTATGAGTGCTAATCAAGGTAACCTAGAGGATATAGAAGAGGATTAGGGATATATTAGTTTTGCTAACCCTAGGATCTCAACATATGAGAGGATTAGGGTTAGGGTTGAAGAGAGAGAGATTGAGGAGAGAGAAGGTGAGAGTGAGAATGATAATGAATTATAACTCATTTAAGAATATATGAAGCATGATAATTATTAAATCAATAACATAATAACAACAACAACCATGTTTCATTAACTCTCTTTGTGTGATTCATCTCATGAGTCATTAAGCAATAAATGCTTCATTAACTCATTTGGATGAATCACACCATGAGTCATTAATCAATTTAATGCAATTTCCACCTAAGCCTCCAACTCATCAATCTTCTAGAAGCTTCTCGACTAATTACGAGAATGCCCCTACCATCCGTGAAAACATGGAAATACTGAGACTGTATAAATCCAATAATCCAATACTAGAATCTGGTTTAAACCAAAGTCTGCTAATAAAAACTGTCCGAACATCGTACGTGCATAAATACACGTATGTGTCCGAACCCTGTCGTAAAACCATACGACCTCTATATTGTTTCGCCTGAAGCAGGGAAACTCTCTGTGTGGGACTCTAAAGACTCGACACTACGCTGGCAGTGGGTTTAACCACAGGCCGCAAGCGGTACTAGCTGTACGTAACGGTCTCCAGGTAGATGTCGATAAGTAGGACGATGAGGAAACCCATCCGAACTCCTACTGAGCCTGATGTGACAATCTCCGTACAGTCCGGTCTGTTCGTCTAGGACTATCGTATATCGGGCCTAGGGGGCGGCAAGCGTCAGTCCCCTAAAGGCGGTATAAGTCGTGTCGGAGTGAAGCCCATTACACCTTGAGAAGCTACCGGAAATCCTACCAGTAAATCTCGTTTGCCCTGGCCAGGGACCTTACGTAATGGCTCTCCAAACACAGCGCGATATCAACTCCCAATACCGGGAGAGACGAATCCTGTCTAACCGCCACTGCCTCCAAGTGCTTCGGGACTGCACCCAACTGCTACCTGTTTGTACGACTCCTTTGAGCCGTGGTAGGGTAGCAATCTAAGAACAGTGGGAACACACTCGAGGCGAAGCAGCAGTGTCAAGTCTGCGGACTATGCTGTACTCATGTCACCTGGGAACTGTTAACTGACGACGGGTATAATACCAACCAACAGTTCCCTGCGAGTCCTGTCCGGTGTACCCGTAACCCAACGAGCACCTGTATACTATCTCCAGTACAACGTACTAATGGCTGTGGGACAGACCATCTCCCCTGCTGGGATGAGAAGCGTACACACCAGTCTACTCCGGAGTATCGATGCCCTGTCTCGATAATCCTACGACCAGGGACCCGAAAAAGGATGTGCTTGTAGACTACCCAGCCCCCACTAGTGTGACTGCCATCACAACGTTGGTAGTCAAGCAAGATCCTAAGGGCTCTATCAATATGTATTCGCGATATGCTAACATATACACATATTAAGATAGATATAAACCAAGTAGCATACTACCATGTTTAGCAAGACTGTTAATATAACTGTGAATATCCCAAGCTTCCATTAAGTAATATACAAGCTAGTATGATACAATAATGGCCCCTAGGGCATATACACTAACAATCTCCTACTTGCACTAGGGCCATGTACTGGCGTATCGAAGACCTATCATCTCGAATAGCCTCTCAAACTGAGTCTGGGGTAAGGCCTTTGTGAATGGATCTGCAGTGTTCTCCTCTGTAGCAACTCTCCGGACCTCGATCTCCCGGTGATCTATGATCTCCCTGATCAGGTGATACCGCCTTAAGATGTTTCTGGACTTCTGATGGGACCTGGGTTCCTTTGCTAAAACTATAGCTCCGTTGTTATCACAATTTAGAGGTATTGGATCAACAATGGATGGAACCACCTGAATTTCTGTGAGGAACTTCTTCATCCAAACTGCTTCTTTTGCGGCATCGCAAGCAGCTATATACTCCGCTTCTATCGCCGAGTCAGCAATGGTGTCCTGCTTGGAACTCTTCCAGCACACCGCCCCTCCATTGAGGGTAAAGACATAACCTGACATAGACTTGGAGTCATCCTTGTCACTGTAGAAGCTGGAGTCAGCAAAAGCCTCAATCTTGAGGTTTTTTTCCGCCGAAAACCAAGAACACATCTTTAGTCCTTTTCAGGTACTTGAGAATGTTCTTTACTGTTATCCAGTAGGTCACGCCCCGCTTCCTAAAATACGGAATACGAGGGGTTGACAAGGCCAGCCATGCTCCTACGGTCAAAGAAATATCCTGCCGTAGTCACACTTCGGCTTCTAGTTTTACATGGTAATCAGTAAATAATGCGCAGGTAATGAGAAATGCAGTAACTGGAACAAAACAGTAAAATGAACTGACCTGATGGGAAACAAGAGATAGAACTCTGGATAGCTAAACAAGATGTCCGTGATGTACGTCTAGTCCTGGTCCAGTCTAAATCTTCTCCTTACACTGAGCATGCATACTCAGGTCGTCAGAGCGACACAAAAGCAATATAATATATATAAAATTATGTGACAATTCTAACAGTGATAATAGATATATATAACAGTAGATCAATGGCAGTATGGGTATGAACATGCAGTAATCAATGCAGCGGAACAGTAAAAGTAGTAGAACGATATGCCACGTATGTCAACACAGTAAGTAAGGTATATCAATGCCAGTATCCCTATCAGTCTCTAAGTCTCACTGTACAGGCCACTAAGCCTATCGTCAGTCCAAGTGTGAGAGTCAACCACTCGTGAGTGTCCTCCACCCAAGGGTAGAATCCAAGGGCAAGGGACCACGGGCCCAACATGTATATCACGGTAATAATCACGTACCCTGTAAATCTCCATATATCTCCCTAAATATATAAGCCGGTATGGGACTCCCGAGATTCTGTTGAACTCACACTCAAACTACCCCACATCCCATGGTCTACATCAAACGCTAACCATAACCTTAAATACCAATCGGTCTGTGACAAGTCTGCGCGAGAACTGGAGGCAGGGCCTCCATCAAGCACGTCCCGACTAATACCTAAGATAAATGGCAGTGTCTGGTGCCTTATCTATGACACCCGTGCAAGAGCTTCCATAAGTGTCCCATACCACTTATAGTCACACGTACACGCGTCCCACAGACGTCGACAATGCAATAGAATCATAAGGTTCACTGATTGTGTACAAGTACGTATCACTTTCACTTAATCACTTATACACGAACACTAACGTACTTGCCACAATCATCACTAATACCTAACACTGGGTAATGCACGTTATCACTAAGTTATCAATGCAATGACATGTGTATGATATGATGCGTAAATAGTATATAAAGCATGATTAGGGTGTCATGAATCTACAATCTACCACTTGCATAATTTATAATAAATCATGCGATTACAGTTTAGTGAAACGATGAACGGGGAATAAATAGTATGTTCAGTTATCTATACATCAAATTTAGTTTCATGCCAGTCGGGTTCCAGGATCACTAATTATAGCCATTTCATTTTAAGCGTTCACGGCGGGAAATCCGGTTTCAGAATCGGAAGTCCGTTTCGCAACGCATCTTAATCCCAGTTGGGATCAGATTTTAGCGACGCTACAGTTGAATGAAATCTAGGATTTTGAATAAGGTTTTCAACGCAACAGACGGATTTTCAATCGTCTCTGTACGTCAGGATTTATACCTTGCTTAACGCTAGTATGTCGATTCTGATTCTGTTGGGACTGTTATGCGTCCACATCTATTAAATTACCGATTAAATATCAAACGATAACGAAACAGGATGAAACCACTTGTGTAGTCTAGATAACAGATTCACCTATAATAAACAGCATAGTTCTGCAACCTACGGGTTAAGGAAACAGGGTGGTGTTCATTACGGAACAGCACACAGTAAACACAGCCACTCTGGACTGCAGTCCAGAGTCGCACTCCGATCCACATATCGTCACAGTTTAAGTACAGGAATATCTGGAAACTAGTATAGGGTTAAAGTTCGTCGAGTTGTCTTCGATTTGAGCCCTCGAACGCATCATTCCAGTATGTATATAATTTATGGTGATTTTAACGGTTTTCAGGTACAATAAAATTCCAGTTTTTCTAGTAAACTTGGGGGTAGTCATTTTAGTCGTTAACGGTTATATTATCCAACGAAATTCACACACTAGATTCACGGTCATACGGGACAAACTATACCATTTAGTTCCGTCAAATTAAATGATGATTTCCTATGAGAACATATATCGAACAGTTACGTCGTAATTTTTAACATAAAGTAAAACAAGAGATATATACAATTTTAATTTGTAATTAACAAAAGGTAGCATGTGGCAAGTAGGAAACTTGCCTGGACACGTCTCGGGGATGTACGGTGACTGTAACGTCACGAACGCGCGACGAACGTCGATTGGGATGGATGCAAGTGCTCGGCGAATTGACCGAGCTCGATGGTGCCGTGGATTTGGGGTTAGAATCAATGGCGGAGTTGTTGGCGACGGCAGTGATGGTGCTCTGGCCGTGGCAGGGAAGCTCGTCGGCGATGCAAGTGTCGGTGTTGATGGTAACAGCAAGGTGGTGCTGCGATGATGGGTGAGCTCAGGGTTCTGGGTTGAGGGACTCGCCGGTGAGATAGTGATCGGCTGAGAGGGAGGTGAGGAGGTGGTGCTCGAGTCGACGAGACGGCTCGGGGCAGCGGGGAGCCTGTCGGCATCGTCGGGGTGCAGGCGAGATTGGTGGTCGGTGGTGTAGGCTGCAGCAAGATGAGCTCGGGGTGGAGATAGGTTTTAGGGAGGGTTAGCTAAGGAAGAGGAGAGATTGTGGGGAAGAAAGAGAGGGGGTGAGAACGAGAAGAGAGAGAGAGTGGGTGAGCGAGAGAGAGAAAGAGAGGGTTAGAGAGAGAGATCACAGAGAGAGAGAGAGAGAGAGAGAAAACAGAGTGTGTGTGAGGGAGAGGAGGAGGAGTTCGGGGGTGCTGTGGGTGAGTGGAGGAGTTTGGTGACGAGGTGGAGGAGATGAGGAGGTCTCGGTGGTGATGGCTGAACGGCGGTGAGGAGGGAGTCGGCTCGGGTGTAGGTGGGTTGGTGGGTGCGGAAGTGGGTGAAAGAGAAGGAGGAAGGAAAGAGAGGAGGGCGAGGGAGTGATGGAAGTGAGGGGGAAAAGAGAGGGGGAGACGAGGGGGTGAGCGTTGTGGGTGTAACGCTCGCGAGCATTGCGCGTGACGAGCGGCGACGTGGGCGCAGGCATGGGGTGCGGCGGAGATCGTGGATCGCGAGCGGGGAAGGCGGGAAGAGCCGTTGGAGGAAGATGAGAGGGTAGTGGGCCGGGTCGGGTTGGAGGGCTAAAGCGGGCTTGAAGAGGGGCCGGGCCGGGCCAGAAAAATAAAATGAATTTCCCTTTTTATAATTTTCTGCGGGCCGGGCTGAGTTTAAAATGGATTAAGTTTAAGAAAATAAATGAATGGGCTGAGGTAAATTTATTAGAATAAATAGGATAGGGTAGGGTTTGGGATTTTTGGTTTAGGATAAATAAAATTATAAATAAGATAAATAAAATTATAAATAAAATAAATAGAATTATAGAGTAACAAAATATAGATTTTGGTATAAAAGGGGCTGGGTATTACATCATACCACCCTTACAAAAATTTCGTCCTCGAAATTTAAAATAAACGATAAATAATACAAACATAGGCGAAAGCTATTATATTGCAACTAACACATAAAGATTTACTTGAAATAGGCGAATGAAGAAATTTGAAGGTTTATATATGTAAGAACACATACAAAAATATAGGTTTAAATATGTATATGGCAAGAACAGCTACAAAGGCAACCTATTAGAATAGCAATAACAACAATAATGAACAATGATATTCGAGACGTACTCGATAAAATCGAAACTCAAATATGTGCATGTAAGTATATCGAAAGTAGCACTGCAAACATAATAAATATAAGGCACAATTATTTATAATAGTAGACGTAGGCACACTACGCGAAAATAAAGTAACGACAATAAAATAATGAAAGATTTGTCGGTGGGTTAAAACATTTTAGGACGATGTATCGATCAAATAACTTAGAAACTCACATAGCGAAAATAAGGTACATGGAACACAAATATGCGCGGTGTAAGGTTGCGCTACTGAAAATGAGGATAATAGCAATGTACTTGAAATACATAAAACTAAGTAGTTAATAACACGCACTCTTTGACAAATACAAGATAGTGAAAACCAAATTTCGAATAATAAAGTCCATAAATATATATATAGGGTAAAAGGAAAACACAACATTATATAGGGCTAGCTAGGGTAGGGATTACAAGAAAGTGTGGATCATTCAAAGGTCGGAGTGTGGCTGCTTTGGGCTGAAGGTCAAAGAGATTGGGATCGGGTCAGCACAGGAAGTAAGGATGAGCAACAAAGGACTACTAGGGGAAAAATATGGAGAGCATAACGGTCGGTACACTATATGAATCAAAATTTTTTTTTGAATGGTTAGCGAACTCGGAAATTTCACAAGAAATGTCCTCCTCCCAGAAGGATCTCAAACGGGGCACAGACGAAGGGTGAAGGTGGTCCTCTAAAGATCGGGTGTGGTACTGGTTAATCTGAGTGAGGGTTAAGGCAATGTAAGGAGTAGAGGTGGACAGATCTCAGTAGAGGAAATAATTGTACATAAGAAATAATCAAGTAACAAGTGAACTAAGAAGATCGAAAGATCAGCGAACTCCACAATTTATTTTATTCCAGAAGATTCTAAACAAAGCATTCTCAAAATGAAATGTGGCCCTAATCTATACACAGATTTATTTGGCCAGATAAAACAACATCTAAAAGGATTCCCGTCAGTCGCGGTTGTGAAGATTCAGTAGGTTGCGGTAGGCTCGCGCGCTCAGGTAGGGGCGTCTATTCCCATATCGCCTTGCAGGGATCGTCATTGGGAGTTCTTCCACCGCAAGGTCTTGTCCTTCTGGTCCTTCTTCCTTGGCTGGAGTTTCTTCATCAAGATCTGATTTCATGGGATTCTCTTCTATGAGATTTTCCTCCACTGGATTTTCTTCAATTGGATTTTCTTCTATCGGGTCTTCCTCTATCGGGTTCTCTTCAGGGTCCCCTTCCTCTTCGTCGGAATCGTCTATCATGTTAAACTCTAGGGCGACTGTTCCTTCGTCTTCGGAATCGCTGTTCCCGAAAATGGCCTGGGGATCGTTGATCTCGTCATTAGAACTCGTCAGCATGCGGTCTAAGGAAACGCATGACTGTGCATCCTCATCTAGATGCGGCGCTGCTCCAGGGTGGGTCATGGCCTGAAAAGTAAGAGTTATGATTAGGCAGTGGAATACATCAAGAAAATAGCTCAGGGTACGGAGTATAGGAAAAATATGCGGTGGCAGGAACTGAAAGACCAGGATTAAAATGCTGTGATAATGAATAGTATAAATAAGGAGAAAGCAAGAGAATGATACATATATTACGATTCAAGTTTTATTGCATTCAACTAAAAGTTCAACGGATACAAGATTTCAAACGGAAAGAAATATTTTTAAGAAAATGACAACATTATTACTGAAAGTAGAAAACATGAAAATTCTTCTTTGATTGCTAGATTGCTGTATTCTCGTCACGCGAGTTGAATCCTCGAGGTTCGAACTACGCAATAATCATCACTTAGCAGAAGTGGAGAGTGTGGATGAGTCTCCTCCTTGTAGCTCCTTCCTTCTTGGGCAACCGTTGATAAGATGTCCGCTGGATCCGCAAATCAGACATTTCCCTTGGGCGCGGCGACAATCCCTCTGAAGATGTCCTGGCCTCTTACAGTACCCACAACATGGGGTCTTCTGCTGTTTCTGTCGCGGGGAAACAAATTGGCGCTTCATCTTCTTCTCTTTTCCTCGTCTAACGGGGATCCCTTTATGATTTGAGACTCCCGCTGGTGCCCGATTCACCTGCCTTCTCAGTCCTTCAGCTAACAAATCATTCGTTCGCTCCTGGGCTTCCTTCAGACCTTGCAGTACACTCAGAATCTCGACGGTCTGAATCCGGGGAGTGAAGATAGATGAAGAGTCGTTGGAAGACATGTTCCTGAAACAACAATTTTGAGGATGATATAAGTCACAAGCTATACGAATCAAAATATAATATGGATAGGACAAAGATTCAAGAATATCAGAGGTGATGAATTTATTACAAGTGGAGAATCAACTGTATGACTTTAAGTCACTTAAACAGAGTACGGTAGTGCAATTGCAACCACGTAACCTTGCCAAGTCACCCGAAACCTTAGCGAATGGATAGCGGAACACACAATGTGAATATGGATCAAGGATATCAAGTTTACAATCTATACTGAGGGATGTCTTAGATTGTCAAGCTCTACACGGAAAACTGCAATCCCAATCGAAGCAAAACCTGTCTCTGATACCAACTAAACCATGTCACGCCCCGCTTCCCAAAATACGGAATACGAGGGGTTGACAAGGCCAGCCATGCTCTTACGGTCAAGGAAATATCCTGCCGTAGTCACACTTCGGCTTCTAGCTTTACATGGTAATCAGTAAATAATGCTCAGGTAATGAGAAATGCAGTAACTGGAACAAAACAGTAAAATGAACTGACCTGATGGGAAACAAGAGATATAACTCTGGATAGCTAAACAAGATGTCCGTGATGTACGTCTAGTCCTGGTCCAGGCTAAATCTTCTCCTCACACTGAGCATGCATACTCAGGTCGTCAGAGCGACACAAAAGCAATATAATATATATAAAATTATGTGACAATTCTAACAGTGATAATAGATATATATAACAGTAGATCAATGGCAGTATGGGTATGAACATGCAGTAATCAATGCAGCGGAACAGTAAAAGTAGTAGAACGATATGCCACGTATGTCAACACAGTAAGTAAGGTATATCAATGACAGTATCCCTATCAGTCTCTAAGTCTCACTGTACAGGCCACTAAGCCTATCGTCAGTCCAAGTGTGAGAGTCAACCACTCGTGAGTGTCCTCCACCCAAGGGTAGAACCCAAGGGCAAGGGACCACGGGCCCAACATGTATATCACGGTAATAATCACGTACCCTGTAAATCTCCATATATCTCCCTAAATATATAAGCCGGCATGGGACTCCCGAGATTCTGTTGAACTCACACTCAAACTACCCCACATCCCGTGGTCTACATCAAACGCTAACCATAACCTTAAATACCAATCGGTCTGTGACAAGTCTGCGCGAGAACTGAAGGCAGGGCCTCCATCAAGCATGTCCCGACTAATACCTAAGATAAATGGCAGTGTCTGGTGCCTTATCTATGACACCCGTGCAAGAGCTTCCATAAGCGTCCCATACCACTTATAGTCACACGTACACGCGTCCCACAGACGTCGACAATGCAATAGAATCATAAGGTTCACTGATTGTGTACAAGTACGTATCACTTTCACTTAATCACTTATACACGAACACTAACGTACTTGCCACAATCATCACTAATACCTAACACTGGGTAATGCACGTTATCACTAAGTTATCAATGCAATGACATGTGTATGATATGATGCGTAAATAGTATATAAAGCATGATTAGGGTGTCATGAATCTACAATCTACCACTTGCATAATTTATAATAAATCATGCGATTACAGTTTAGTGAAACGATGAACGGGGAATAAATAGTATGTTCAGTTATCTATACATCAAATTTAGTTTCATGCCAGTCGGGTTCCAGGATCACTAATTATAGCCATTTCATTTTAAGCGTTCACGGCGGGAAATCCGGTTTCAGAATCGGAAGTCCGTTTCGCAACGCATCTTAATCCCAGTTGGGATCAGATTTTAGCGACGCTACAGTTGAATGAAATCTAGGTTTTTGAATAAGGTTTTCAACGCAACAGACGGATTTTCAATCGTGTCTGTACGTCAGGAGTTATACCTTGCTTAACGCTAGTATGTCGATTCTGATTCTGTTGGGACTGTTATGTGTCCACATCTATTAAATTACCGATTAAATATCAAACGATAACGAAACAGGATGAAACCACTTGTGTAGTCTAGATAACAGATTCACCTATAATAAACAGCATAGTTCTGCAACCTACGGGTTAAGGAAACAGGGTGGTGTTCATTACGGAACAGCACACAGTAAACACAGCCACTCTGGACTGCAGTCCAGAGTCGCACTCCGATCCACATATCGTCACAGTTTAAGTACAGGAATATCTGGAAACTAGTATAGGGTTAAAGTTCGTCGAGTTGTCTTCGATTTGAGCCCTCGAACGCATCATTCCAGTATGTATATAATTTATGGTGATTTTAACGGTTTTCAGGTACAATAAAATTCCAGTTTTTCTAGTACACTTGGGGGTAGTCATTTTAGTCGTTAACGGTTATATTATCCAACGAAATTCACACACAAGATTCACGGTCATACGGGACAAACTATACCATTTAGTTCCGTCAAATTAAATGATGATTTCCTATGAGAACATATATCGAACAGTTACGTCGTAATTTTTAACATAAAGTAAAACAAGAGATATATACGATTTTAATTTGTAATTAACAAAAGGTAGCATGTGGCAAGTAGGGAACTTGTCTGGACACGTCTCGGGGATGTACGGTGACTGTAACGTTACGAACGCGCGACGAACGTCGATTGGGATGGATGCAAGTGCTCGGCGAATTGATCGAGCTCGATGGTGCCATGGATTTAGGGTTAGAATCAATGGCGGAGTTGTTGGCGACGGCAGTGATGGTGCTATGGCCGTGGCAGGGAAGCTCGTCGGCGATGCAAGTGTCGGTGTTGATGGTAACAGCAAGGTGGTGCTGCGACGATGGGTGAGCTCGGGGTTCTGGGTTGAGGGACTCGCCGGTGAGGTAGTGATCGGCTGAGAGGGAGGTGAGGAGGTGGTGCTCGAGTCGACGAGGCAGCTCGGGGCAGCGGGGAGCCTGTCGGCGTCGTCGGGGTGCAGGCGAGGTTGGTGGTCGGTGGTGTAGGCTGCAGCAAGATGAGCTCGGGGTGGAGATAGGTTTTAGGGAGGGTTAGCTAAGAAGAGGAGAGATTGTGGGGAAGAAAGAGAGGGGGTGAGAACGAGAAGAGAGAGAGTGTGGGTGAGCGAGAGAGAGAAAGAGAGGGTTAGAGAGAGAGATCAGAGAGAGAGAGAGAGAGAGAGAAAGAGAGGGTTAGAGAGAGAGATCAGAGAGAGAGAGAGAGAGAGAGAGAGAGAGAGATCACAGAGAGAGAAAATAGAGTGTGTGTGAGGGAGAGGAGGAGGAGTTCGGGGGTGCTGTGGGTGAGTGGAGGAGTTTGGTGACGAGGTGGAGGAGATGAGGAGGTCTCGGTGGCGATGGCTGAATGGAGGTGAGGAGGGAGTCGGCTCGGGTGTAGGTGGGTTGGTGGGTGCGGAAGTGGGTGAAAGAGAAGGAGGAAAGAAAGAGAGGAGGGCGATGGAGTGATGGAAGTGAGGGGGAAAAGAGATGGGGAGACGAGGGGGTGAGCGTTGTTGGTGTAACGCTCGCGAGCGTTGCGCGTGACGAGCGGCGACGTGGGCGCAGGCGTGGGGTGCGGCGGAGATCGTGGATCGCGAGCGGGGAAGGCGGGAAGAGCTGTTGGAGGAAGATGAGAGGGTAGTGGGCCGGGTCGGGTTGGAGGGCTGAAGCGGGCTTGAAGAGGGGCCGGGCCGGGCCAGAAAAATAAAAGGAATTTCCCTTTTTATAATTTTCTGCGGGTCGGGCTGAGTTTAAAATGGATTAAGTTTAAGAAAATAAATGAATGGGCTGAGGTAAATTTATTAGAATAAATAGGATAGGGTAGGGTTTGGGATTTTTGGTTTAGGATAAATAAAATTATAAATAAGATAAATAAAATTATAAATAAAATAAATAAAATTATAGAGTAACAAAATATAGATTTTGGTATAAAAGGGGCTGGGTTTTACACAGTACTTCTCCCCTAGGTCTGTCTGATACCGGCTTACCATGCTTAGTGCGTAAGCTACATCTGGTCTGGTGCACAACATCGCATACATTATAGAGCCTACCGCAGAAGCGTAGCGTATAATCGACATGCGATCCCTTTCCAAATCAGTCTTGGGAGACATCTCTTTGGAAAGGGCGATTCTGTGACAAGCCGGTAGATTACCGCGCTTAGAATCATCCATACTGAATCTTTTCAGTATAGTGTTGATATAGCTGGACTGCGAAAGTCTCAACATCTTCTTGGATCTATCACGACAGATCCGGATCCCCAGAATGTAAGAGGCATCACCCAGGTCTTTCATGGAGAACCTGTGTGACAAGACTCCTTTTACATATTGTAGCATAGGAATGTCATTTCCTATCAAGAGAATGTCATTCACGTACAAGACGAGGAATACGACAGTTCGTGCTACAATTTTACTATATATACATGGTTCATCTGGATTTTTGATAAAGTTATATTTTTTGACCGTTTCATCAATACAGATGTTCCAATTCCGCGATACCTGCTTTAGTCCATAAATGGACTTAAGCAACTTGCACACTTTCCCGCTGCTCCCACTCTGATTGAAACCTTCTGGCTGATCCATATAGACGCACTCTTCTAAATTACCATTTAGAAAAGCCGGCTTTACGTCCATCTGCTAGATCTCATAATCATGGAAGGCGGCAATGGCAAGAAGGATACGAATGGATTTGAGCATAGCCACTGGAGAAAAAGTTTCGTCATAGTCCAAACTAGGTCTTTGACGAAAACCCTTTGCAACAAGTCTAGCCTTATAGGTTTCCACCTGTCCATCTACACCAATCTTTTTCTTGAAGATCCACTTGCATCTTATGGGTTTTACCCCATCTGGAGAAAAGTCCAAAGTCCATACTTTGTTGGTGTACATGGACTCCATTTCGTTCCGCATTGCATCCAGCCATCTTACTGAGTCGCCGCTCTGGATGACCTGCTGGAAGCTAGTAGGTTCATCATTATCAATGATGCAATCTTCTCTATCCCCGTCTATGAGAAAACCGTAGTATCTCTCAGGCGGATGAGACGGCCTACTACTCCTGCGGAGGGGTGCGGGAATGTCCTGTTCTTCTTGAAATTCTGGTTCTACCAAACTTTCAGTAGTAGTTTGTGGTTCTGGAATTTCTTTCAGTTCTATTGCGCTCCCACTTGTTTCCTTTTCTAAAATCTGCTGTTCTAGAAAATGGGCATTACGAGAAACAAATACCTTTTATTCCTCTGCGTAATAGAAAAAATACCCCTTGGAGTTGTTTGGATATCCCACAAACTTACACTGTACTGATCGTGCCTCGAGTTTGTCCGCATGCTGCTTTTTAACAAAAGCTGGACATCACCATATCTTCAGATACTGAAGATAGGGTTTCTTCCCACTCCACATCTGATGTGGTGTGGTAGGTACAGTCTTGGTAGGAGCCCTGTTCAAAAGATATGCAGCTGACTCTAGCGCATAACCCCAGAAAGATCGTGGTAACTCAGTATTACTCATCATGGAACGTACCATATCCAATAGGTTCGGTTCCATCTTTCTGATACACCGTTATGTTGTGGAGTGTATGAAGGAATAAGATGAGAGAGAATTCCATTCTCTTTTAGGTAACCCAGGAACTCGGCACTTAAGTATTCACCATCTCAATCAGATTTCAGTGTCTTGATACTTTTGCCGGTTTGGTTTTCTACTTCATTCTTATATTCTTCGAATTTCTCAAAGGCCTCAGATTTATGTTTCATTAAGAAAATGAATCCATACCTAGAGTAATCATCTGTAAAATTAATGAAATATGAAAAACCACCTCTTGCATGTGTAGACATTAGACCACATATAATGCTGTGTATGAGTCCTAAGAGCTCGCTCGCTCTTACTCCATGTCCAGTGAATGGAGTCTTTGTTATCTTTCCTTTGAGACATGATTGACAAGTGGCATAAGATTGATATTCGAACGGATCCAAATATCCTTCTCTGTGTAACTTAGTTAACCTTGTCTCATTGATGTGACCTAGTCTACAATACCATAAGAAAGCCTGATTTATATCAGGAGACTTTCTTTTTAGTGTGTTCTGGACATTGAAAATCTGTAATTGGTTTAACACATATATACCGTTATCTAGTGTACCGGACCCAATCAAACCATGATTAAGGTGGATGTTAATAACATCGCATACAAACGTGAAATCATAACCTTCTTTTGATAACAACGATACTGATATGATATTACACGTTAAACTGGGTACACAAAAACAGTTATGCAAAACCAAAATATGTCCACCCGTCAATCCAAGGTGATAATCTCCTATGGACACAGCACTCACGCTAGCTCCGTTAGCAACCTGGAGGGTCATATCACCAACCTTCAACACTCTACGGTTTCTCAGTGCCTGCAATGAATTGCATATATGAGATCCTGATCCGGTATCCAATACCCAGGAAGTAGAGTTGATTGACGGACAATTTTCAATTACAAACACACCTGAAGTCGATGCCACAGCTTGCTTCGGATAATGGTTCTTGGCAATCCAAGCTTTGCAATCTTTCTTCCAGTGGCCTTTCCTACGACAGTGGAAGCACTCGTCCTTTTCCACTACTGGCACCGCAACCTTCGCCTTTCCCTTAGCTCCTACCTTACCAATACCTCCTCTTGGTTTGGTAGCGGTCTTCTTCTTCCTTCTTTTGGCCCTAGCCTTGGACCCATAAGAGGAAGCACCGCGAACAAATATAGCGGGTGTTTCTCTTGCCTTCTGCAAGGTGCCCTCTGCACTCCTCAACACGTTAAGAAGTTCTGGAAGCTCAACTTCCTTACCTTGAATGTTGAAATTCAAGATAAATTAGGCGTAGGTGGAAGGAAGGGACTGAAGAACCAAGTCTGTATAGAGCTCGTTCTCTAAAGTGATCCCGAGGTCCGCGAGCTCTTTTATATAGCCAATTATCTTAAGGACATGTTCTCCTACAGATGATCCGACGGCCAGCCTCGACTGAAACAAGTTTTTCGAGGTCTCGTATGTAAATCCCCGTTTCCATTGTTATAGAAGTTTCGTATTCTCTGAATTCCAGTAATTTTTCCTTTCCTTTCCCTCATTTTTGAATTGGTTGTTAAGCCCAATATTTATATTAAACTAAAACCTAAGCTAAAACCCAAAATAAAATGCATATTAACACACACTATTAATCCTCAGCCCACTAAAATTTATTTTAATAGAATCCCTAAACTAAAATACCCAGCCCATTTGTTTTTCTATAATTAAATCCATTATTTAAACTCAGCCCAACATTCCTTTCCCTTCTAATTAATATTCTTTTCTTCGAGCCCGGCCCACGATCTCAGCCCGCTTCGTTTTCAAAGGAAATAAATTTCTTCTGCGGGTTCGGCCCGTTCTCCTTCACCCGACCCGCTTCGCTTAACCCTTTCTTCCCTCAACGTACACAACTATTCCCGCCCATTCCTTCTCTCGCGACCCACGACCCCGAGCTCCCCACGTCGCCCTCGCCGTCGCCCACGACCCCGACCACGACTCCCTCTAACTCACGCTCTCCAACTCCCCATCTCCCTCTCACTTCCCAACTCCTCAAAACTCCCTAACCCCTCAAGTTTTTCCCCACGAAACCCAAAGAACCCACGGTAAAACTTCTGACCCCGACCGCCGTCGACGACGACGACTTCAACCCCTCATTCTTCGACCCCTCGCACTCTTCTCTCCACCAACAGAGCTCCCAACGCAACCCCACTCCCTTCAACCACCGAGCCCAACCTCACTCGACCCATCTCGGCCACCTTGCGACCGACGCCGACGAGCCTCCCCCACTTCGCCTGAAACACTCTGAGACTCCCTAACCTCCTCAGCAACATCACCATCACCACAAAGCCAACCCCACTGCTCTCTCTCTCTCTCTCTCCAAAAGAGAAAACCCCCTGCACGTGCACTGTGCACGTCGCCGGAGCGACCACGGCCGACCATCGTCGACCCCAGCAAGTCCCAAGTGAACCATAGAGCCCCTCTAAGCTTCCAGCGCACGCAAGACGACTCCGGGAGATTCCGACGCAAAATCCGTGTTCGATCGAGGCTCGCGCGAACTTGTTCCGCGGCGTACAACGCGCGTTTGTGACGACGTTGCTGCCCCGCGACCCCGAGACGTTACCAGGCAAGTGTTTACTTGCTTCATGCTAAAGTATTAATGATATGAACCTAAAATAACTAGTTTACGGAATTGCCAAATACTAATGCTTAATACGATCAAAGTGTTCGATGCTATTCTTTCATGGAAATAATGGTTTATTTTGACGGAACCCGACGTTTTATGTTGGCCCTTATAGTGATAAACATAGTGTATGAAAATCACTGGAAAATATGATTGTTTGTAACAAAAATTCATACCCCCAAATATGCCGTTAAAACTAGAAATTTCCTCGTGCCTGAAAACGGATAAAATCACCATAAATCATATGCATAATGGATTGATGTGTTCTAGGGCTTAAATCGAAGCCGACTTAATGAACTTTAACCCTATAGAAAATCCTAATGATTTATGTTCTGTAATCATGATGATATCTGGGTCGGAACACGACTCTGGACTGCAGTCCAGAGCGTTCCTGATTATTGTGCTCTGTTTAAAGATCTGCACCACTGTGTTTCTTGAAGTCGTGTGTTACGGAATCCTACTGTAGATTAAAGATAGTTCTGTTAGTTTAACAAACCAAGCGGTTCCATTCCATTTCATCGCCGTTTGCTATTTTAAAATATATTTAAAAGGGCAGAACGTAGATCTGTCCAGAACAGTTTCTGAAGTGACACCCTGAGATTAAACTGGTCATAACTTTCAACGTACAGATGCGATTGAGGATCCGTCTGTTGCGTTGAATACTCTATTGGAAACCCTAGATTTCATGTAACTGTAACACCGCTAAATTATAAGCCCAACTGGGTGCAATTCGTGACGCGAAATGGACGTTCAGTTCTGAAACTGAATTTCCAGCCGCGCGCACTTAAAATGAAACTGCTATATCTTGAGAACCGGAATCCCGATTGAACCGAAACAAATTTTGGTGAATTACTGACTGAGTGCTCTATATATCTTATTTACATCGCTTCGCTGAATTCTTAACATAATAGTTTGTGCAATTTATTTCAGTTCATGACATGCATGTTGATTCATGATATACAGAACTCATTGGTGGCATACATACATATATCATACCCTTGCCATATACTCAGTGTTAGTACGTGTGGACATTGCATTATCGTACGTGACAGATGTTGGTTTAGTTGTGACAAGTACATCAATGGAAAATGAACATTCGTGACAGTGATTGATACAGTGAACAGTGATAAAAATCGTGCCATTGATATACTTGTACATAACTAGATCAAGATCATAACTAGTGAGAACCTGGGGAAAAAGGGGAAATCAAAGTGGAAAGAGTATCGTATTTAGCGGGACCGATTTTAGAGGATGATCATTCGAACAGAGATATCGATACGTGTAGGACAGGATCTAGCGATCCGGCTGACAGGGTTATGTCCCGGGCATGTGGGCCGTTGTCTCGGGTATGTACGAGACTCCTGTTAAACATGATCCTCCTTCCACTATGTGATTTCAAACATGACCTAGAGACCGATAGGGACACATAACATACTCTGCATCATATAGCGACAGTGATTACTTGCATTGTTCTCACACCAGTATTACTCATATACCTGTCACATCTCATTATAATAATATTGTTATTGTGTCGCTCTGACGACCTGAGTATGCATGCTCAGATCCCGCGGAAGGACCAGCACAGGAGACGGATCTACCCTTCGAGTTCACGGAGATTTAGACTGGTGTACTTTCTTTTCTGCTTTCTATAAAAGTGATCGTAAGTTTGACTTCGGTTAGTATTTTGTTCTTGTTATCTGTAAATTGTGAACAATGGAATATCAATGTAATAAATTAGTAATGTGATTCCTTTACCACTGCGCTTTATTTACTGATTACCATGTAATGCTAGAAGCCGAAGTGTGACTACGGCGGGATGATTCCTTGACCGTAGGAGCATGGCTGGCCTAGTCATCCCTCGTTTTCCATATTTTGGGAAGCGGGGCGTGACATCGTATCTAGCTATACAAGATTGCTCTCCATACAGTTCCTTGGTGTGGAGAAATATGGACTCAAGATCCATATTCTCGTGCCTCCTCTGATGTTCATTATTCATAGAGGTAAGCACGATGCATTTGGCCTTCGCGCAATCTAACTCCCAGGTATTGTGGATTTCCTTATCCGCAATACTGGATTCTGAACCAGGGACAGCAGGTGCCTTAGCAGTAAGGACATACCCTAATTTGTCATAAGTCAAAACCATCTTGACATTCCGGAACCAATCTTTATAGTTTGGCCCCGTCAGAATATTTTTATCTAGTAATAACTTAAGGCCTGTCATGTTCTGGGTCGCTGCAATTGAGAGAGAGGGGGAATACTTTAGCATAATGCTCTTGTAAGTTTAGAGTGGTTTTTAGTTTATCTAAACTGGATGGCTCCCACTGTTTCTCGAATCCCTCCTCAAACCAAAAAGGAAGAACTAGTCAGGACTATTCTCACTGTACAATACTTGCTTAACCTTTCAGCCAGGCTGGTATCGGTATTTCGAGGGAGGTTTTCCAATGCTTTCGTGAAGTTCTTTAATTAAATAATCTCTTTTCTCTGGGGGCGTAGCCCCGCTGACACCTTTCTCGACACCTACTTGGTTTATAGCATTGATCGTTAAGTGACGAATCTCCTGATGAGTAGCGGATATTCACAGTAGGATCGGGATCCAAATATCATCGTGTGATAAAGCTGAAGAAATCCTACCAAAATTATCACACTCCAAATGGTATGCAACTCTTTGGAAATTTCAGTTTCTTTAGAAATTCCCGATATAAATTTCTGCCCCATGCTCTTATGACCTTGGCGTTGATCAAAATGTCATAAGTCACATGTCAAGTTCTACCCATCATTATCTTGTTAATTTGAACCCATCCGTACATACCCCTGACGTTGGCCAAATGATAGTACGATTGTCCCAAACTAACTCATCTATCTATGCAACAAATGAATACCCAGCAGCTACCAAACACTATGCCTTGGCGTTGGTCAAAATACATAGTTTGAATACTACTGAATACCCAAATGAAATGACGGAGGGCTACGAATGGTTTTGGCAAAACTGTGAACGTAGTGAACTTGATATGACCGAAGGAACCTGATAGCTTTTAAAAGGAGTGGTTAAGCTCCGCAATTAAAAATATCTTCTGTTTTAAAAATAACCGAGTGGTTTCTTTTAAACTGTTCCAACGATTCGACTTTGGTTTATTTTCTTTGCATTAATATAATGTGTCCCATCAATTAACCTATCATTGCAAAAAACAACGAAAATACAACGTTCTCTTATGCCATCCGCATTCGCCACTGGGTCCCGTCATTCACCCGTTAGGTTACTTAACTAACGACAAAGCGGGGGCTGGGCTAGCGCGGGTGTAAAATATAAGTGACGCCTACTAGATATCATATATAGATATTGTACATTCGTCAGACGCAATAATAGGCATTCCAGATCACAGATGAACATATTGGATTTTCTACGAATCCGCATTCCTTTTGAGCCTGCAAAGAAAGACGGATTACACAGTCGCGATGAATAGCCAAAACCCCACCCTAGACCCTTACGGGTACGGCAAACTACACGCCAAGTACCCGAAGTGAAGCGGTCTCCCTCAACAACATGAGTAGGCCACTAAACACTTCAAAGTACCCGGTCGTTTGTGCACCCCACCTTGGGTCTATCCTAGGAGCAGAAAACGGTAAATGAAATAATACAACGGTGGCTACAACCTCAACCCGGATGTGCCCCGTAAAAAAATATTAGCACAAATTACAATTTACATATGAATGAAAGAAACACTCGTCTCACATCCCCGGCTATCCATTCACGACAATCCAACAAGTCCACAATCACAAACCAGTAAAAACCATTACAGAAATGTGCAACCCCCTGCTAACCGACATACTAGCAGTTAGGGGAGGTTTACGAACACATTAAACAAATCACAGATATAATCAAGTTAGCTAAACACCTTAGAATTTCGATCAAGCAAACACAAATGATTCTATTCCAAACAATTCTCTGTGCACATAAAACCTGAGCAGAAACAAATCATTCCAGAAAACACAACATCAAACCAGAAGAATAACTGAGCAAATTTGGGTTGACTCGGAGTCGACTAGGCCGCGGATCCGCGGCGGATCGCTTGGATCGGCGGCGGTTCCATGGCGCTTTGGTCGATTCATAGTCCCAAATTTCTTCACAATTCTTAAAATTCCCTGCTTGTATTTTTAAGGGTCCCTGAAAAATTTTTAGATCCCGTTTTAAAATCGGCAGAAACATGGTTAAAATGATGTTTTTTCGGGTTCGTTTTGCGATCGAATTTCTAACGACTTTGCTAACAAGTTAGTTATGGTTTAGCGAGGCTCTGATACCACTGTAAGTCGACGTTAGACACCCTACATGATGCGGGGAGGCGGAATAGGTAAAACAATCATTTTGTTTAAACTAACATCGACTAACTTTACGGATCTTTGCTAAACCCTAACTAACAACCTATATAGAAGTGATTAGTTACTATGATAGCTGATTATACCTAATGATTCAAGTCCTTCTTGTCCTTGTAGACCACCTCCTCGTCGGCCTCCTCGTTGTGATAGAAGATCCACCCGAGAGCTACTTCTCCAAGTTTTAACCTCTCACTTGAGCTAACTAGGTGACTATGAGTGCTAATCAAGGTAACCTAGAGGATATAGAAGAGGATTAAGGATCTATTAGTCTTGCTAACCCTAGGATCTCAACACATGAGAGGATTAGGGTTAGGGTTGAAGAGAGAGAGCTTGAGGAGAGAGAAGGTGAGAGTGAGAATGATAGTGAATTATAACTCATTTTAGAATATATGAAGCATGATAATTATTAAATCAATAACATAATAATAATAACAACCATGCTTCATTAACTCTCTTTGTGTGATTCATCTCATGAGTCATTAAGGAATAAATGCTTCATTAACTCATTTGGATAAATCACACCATGAGTCATTAATCCATTTAATACAATTTCCACCTAAGCCTCCAACTCATCAATCTTCTAGAAGCTTCTCGACTAATTACGAGAATGCCCTTCCCATCCGTGAAAACACGGAAATACTGAGACTGTATAAATCCAATAATCCAATATTAGAATCTGGCTTAAACCAAAGCCTGCTAGTAAAAACTGTCCGAACATCGTACGTGCATAAATACACGTATGTGTCCGAACCCTGTCGTAAAACCATATGACCTCTATATCGTTTCGCCTGAAGTAGGGAAACTCTCTGTGTGGGACTCTAAAGACTCGACACTACACTAGCAGTGGGTTTAACCAAGCGGTACTAGCTGTACGTAACGGTCCCCAGGTAGATGTCGATAAGAAGGCCGAAGAGGAAACCCATCTGAACTCCTACTGAGCCTGATGTGACAATCTCCGTACAGTCCGGTCTGTTCGTCTAAGACTATCGCATATCGGGCCTAGGGGGCGGCAAGCGTCAGTCCCCTAAAGGCGGTATAAGTCGTGTCGGAGTGAAGCCCATTACACCTTGAGAAGCTACCGGAAATCCTACCAGTAAATCTCGTTTGCCCTGGCCAGGGATCTTGCGTAATGGCTCTGCAAACACAGCGCGATATCAACTCCCAATACCGGGAGAGACGAATCCTGTCTAACCGCCACTGCCTCCAAGTGCTTCGGGACTGCACCCAACTGCTACCTGTTTGTACGACTCCTTTGAGCCGTGGTAGGGTAGCAATCTAAGAACAGTGGGAACACACTCGAGGCGAAGCAGCAGTGTCAAGTCTGCGGACTATGCTGTACTCATGTCACCTGGGAACTGTTAACTGACGACGGGTATAATACCAACCAACAGTTCCCTGCAAGTCCTATCCGGTGTACCCGTAACCCAACGAGCACCTGTATACTATCTCCAGTACAACGTACTAATGGCTGTGGGACAGACCATCTCCCCTGCTGGATGAGAAGCGTACACACCAGTCTACTCCGGAGTATCGATGCCCTGTCTCAATAATCCTACGACTAGGGACCCGAAAAAGGATGTGCTTGTAGACTACCCAGCCCCCACTAGTGTGACTGCCATCACAACGCTGGTAGTCAAGAAAGATCCTAAGGGCTCTATCAATATGTATTCGCGATATGCTAACATATACACATATTAAGATAGATATAAACCAAGTAGCATACTACCATGTTTAGCAAGACTGTTAATATAACTGTGAATATCCTAAGCTTCCATTAAGTAATATACAAGCTAGTATGATACAATAATGGCCCCTAGGGCATATACACTAACAATCTCCTACTTGCACTAGGGCCATGTACTGGCGTATCGAAGACCTATCATCTCGAATAGCCTCTCAAACTGAGTCTGGGGTAAGGCCTTTGTGAATGGATCTGCAGTGTTCTCCTCTGTAGCAACTCTCCGGACCTCGATCTCCCGGCGATCTATGATCTCCCTGATCAGGTGATACCGCCTTAAGATGTTTCTGGACTTCTGATGGGACCTGGGTTCCTTTACTAAAGCTATAGCCCCGTTGTTGTCACAATATAGTGGTATTGGATCAACAATGGATGGAACCACCTGAATTTCTGTGAGGAACTTCTTCATCCAAACTGCTTCTTTTGCGGCATCGCAAGCAGCTATATACTCCGCTTCCATCGTCGAGTCAGCAATGGTGTCCTGCTTGGAACTCTTCCAGCACACCGCTCCTCCATTGAGGGTAAAGACATAACCTGACATAGACTTGGAGTCATCCTTGTCACTCTGGAAGCTGGAGTCAGCAAAAGCCTCAATCTTGAGGTCTTTTCCGCCGAAAACCAAGAACACATCCTTAGTCCTTTTCAGATACTTGAGAATGTTCTTTACTGCTATTCAGTACTTCTCCCCTAGGTCTGACTGATACCGGCTTACCATGCTCAGTGCGTAAGCTACACTGGTCTGGTGCACAATATCGCATACATTATAGAGCCTACTACAGAAGCGTAGGGTATAATCGACATGCGATCCCTTTCCAAATCAGTCTTGGGAGACATCTCTTTGGAGAGGGCGATTCCGTGACAAGCCGGTAAATTACCGCGCTTAGAATCATCCATACTGAATCTTTTCAGTATAGTGTTGATATACCTGGACTGCGAAAGTCCCAACATCCTCTTGGATTTATCAGGACAGATCCGGATTCCCAGAATGTAAGAGGTATCACCCAGGTCTTTCATGGAGAACCTGTGTGACAAGACTCCTTTTACATATTGTAGCATAGGAATATCATTTCCTATCAAGAGAATGTCATCCACGTACAAGACGAGGAATACGACAGTTCGTGCTACAATTTTACTATATATACATGGTTCATCTGGATTTTTGATAAAGTTATATTCTTTGATCGTTTCATCAAAACAGATGTTCCAACTCCGCGATACCTGCTTTAGTCCATAAATGGACTTAAGCAACTTGCACACTTTCCCGCTGCTCCCACTCTGATTGAAACCTTCTGGCTGATTCATATAGACGCACTCTTCTAAATTACCATTTAGAAAAGCCGGCTTTACGTCCATCTGCCAGATCTCATAATCATGGAAGGCGGCAATGGCAAGAAGGATACGAATGGATTTGAGCATAGCCACTGGAGAAAAAGTTTCGTCATAGTCCAAACCAGGTCTTTGACGAAAACCCTTTGCAACAAATCTAGCCTTATAGGTTTCCACCTGTCCATCTACACCAATCTTTTTCTTGAAGATCCACTTGCATCTTATGGGTTTTACCCCATCTGGAGAAAAGTCCAAAGTCCATACTTTGTTGGTGTACATGGACTCCATTTCGTTCCGCATTGCATCCAGCCATCTTACTGAGTCGCCGCTCTGGATGACCTGCTGGAAGCTAGTAGGTTCATCATTATCAATGATGCAATCTTCTCTATCCCCGTCTATGAGAAAACCGTAGTATCTCTCAGGCGGATGAGACGACCTACTACTCCTGCGGAGGGGTGCGGGAATATCCTGTTCTTCTTGAACTTCTGGTTCTACCAAACTTTCAGTAGTAGTTTGTGGTTCTGGAATTTCTTTCAGTTCTATTGCGCTCCCACTTGTTTCCTTTTCTAAAATCTGTTGTTCTAGAAAATGGGCATTACGAGAAACAAATACCTTTTATTCCTCTGCGTAATAGAAAAAATACCCCTTGAAGTTCTTTGGATATCCCACAAACTTACACTGTACTGATCGTGCCTCGAGTTTGTCCGCATGCTGCTTTTTAACAAAAGCTGGACATCCTCATATCTTCAGCTACTGAAGATAGGGTTTCTTCCCACTCCACATCTGATATGGTGTGGTAGGTACAGTCTTGGTAGGAGCCCTGTTCAAAAGACATGCAGCTGACTCTAGCGCATAACCCCAGAAAGATCGTGGTAACTCAGCATTACTCATCATGGAACGTACCATATCCAATAGGGTTCGGTTCCGTCTTTCTGATACACCGTTATGTTGTGGAGTGTATGGAGGAGTAAGATGAGAGAGAATTCCATTCTCTTTTAGGTAACCCAGGAACTCGGCACTTAAGTATTCACCATCTCGATCAGATTTCAGTGTCTTGATACTTTTGCCGGTTTGGTTTTCTACTTCATTCTTATATTCTTGGAATTTCTCAAAGGTCTCAGATTTATGTTTCATTAAGAAAATGAATCCATACCTAGAGTAATCATCCGTAAAATTAATGAAATATGAAAAACCACCTCTTGCATGTGTAGACATTAGACCACATATAACGCTGTGTATGAGTCCTAAGAGCTCGCTCGCTCTTACTCCATGTCCAGTGAATGGAGTCTTTGTCATCTTTCCTTTGTGACATGATTGACAAGTGGCATAAGATTGATATTCGAACGGATCCAAATATCCTTCTCTGTGTAACTTAGTTAACCTTGTCTCATTGATGTGACCTAGTCTACAATGCCATAAGAAAGCCTGATTTATATCAGGAGACTTTCTTTTTAGTGTGTTCTGGACATTGAAAATCTGTAATTGGTTTAACACATATATACCGTTATCTAGTGTACCGGACCCAATCAAACCATGATTAAGGTGGATGTTAACAATATCGCATACAAACATGAAATCATAACCTTCTTTTGATAACAACGATACTGATATGATATTACACATTAAACTGGGTACACAAAAACAGTTATGCAAAACCAAAATATGTCCACTCGTCAATCCAAGATGATAATCCCCTACGGACACAGCACTCACGCTAGCTCCGTTAGCAACCTGGAGGGTCATATCACCAACCTTCAACACTCTACGGTTTCTCAGTGCCTGCAATGAATTGCATATATGAGATCCTGATCCGGTATCCAATACCCAGGAAGTATAGTTGATTGACGGACAATTTTCAATTACAAACACACCTGAAGTCGAAACCACAGCTTGCTTCAGATCCTGGTTCTTGGCAATCCAAGCTTTGCAATCTTTCTTCCAGTGGCCTTTCCTACGACAGTGGAAGCACTCGTCCTTTTCCACTACTGGCACCGCAACCTTCGCCTTTCCCTTAGCTCCCACCTTACCAATACCTCCTCTTGGTTTGGTAGCGGTCTTCTTCTTCCTTCTTTTGGCCCTAGCCTTGGACCCAGAAGAGGAAGCACCGCGAACAAACATAGCAGGTGTTTCCTACATCTTTCTTAGTAGGTTCATCTATTGATTTGATGAAGTCAATCACCTTGACTGTCACATCAAAACAGATGACCCGTTTCCGCTATCCATACTTCAGTCTACAAATAGACATAAGCAACTTGCACACCTTCCGCTGCTCCCACTGACTACGATAACTCTCTAGCAGAATTATATACACGTGCACTTCCAAATTCCCATTTGGAAAGACATTATAGTCATACACCTGCCAGATATCATAGCCATGAACTGCATCAGCGCCAAATCATATTCATATGGACTTCAACATAGATATTGAAGTAAAAGTCACATCACAATCCACAACGGGTATTTGATGAAAACTCTTTACAACAAGTCTAGCCTTATTAGGTTAGTACCTTTCCACCTGTACAGACCCCAAAAGATTTACTTACTCTTAATTGGTTTTACCCCTTCTGGAGCACCCAGCAAAGTCCAAAATCCATGACTTGCTGAAGTACGTGGAGTCCAACTTAGGTATGAAATATCTGGTCACTTTGGAAGTTTCCCCTTCCTATGACCTGCTGATAACAGGTAGGGGGAATAGCAGTGTCAAGTCATATCCGTATGGGCTTCAACATAGACACTGAAATAAAAGTCTCATCACAATCCACAACGGGTATTTGATGAACACTCTTTACAACAAGTCTAGCTTTATTAGGTTGGTATCTTTCCACCTGCATAGATCTTGAAAGATCTACTTGCTCATAATGGGTTTTACCCCTTCAGGAGCACCCGGCAAAATCTAAAATCCATGATTTTCTGAAGTGCATGGAGTCCATCTTGGATATGAAGTATCTGGTCATCTGGAAGTCATCACTTCCTATGACCAACTAATAACTAGTAGGGTCATCATCACCATGATGCTGACCTCCTTATCACCGTCTACGAGAAAACCGAAGTACCTCTCGAGTGGCTGAGGTCACCTACTAAATTTACGGAGTGGCTAATGGTTTGTCAAGTCCAATTGAACCTTAGGTTCTACTGAATTTTCGGTAACCGTTTGTGGTTCTGGAATCACTTTCAATTCTACCATATTCCCACTAATTTCTTTTGCAAAAAATTCCTTTTATAAAATAGTGGCGAGTCAAGAACAATGTAGCTATTGATCTTGAAAATGGTAGAAAACAAAATCCTAGCGAATACTTGGGATAATCCATAAACAGCCATTACCGAAGCGTGCCGTGAGTTTTTCCGGATTCTGCTTTTAAATAGAAATCGGATAACTCTATATCTTAATAAGCTCAAGATATGTAACTATCCTATGTCCAAAATAGAATCAAGGCACTAATTTAGATGGAATTCAAAAGTCATGCAGCTGTTTCCAGTGCATACCCCAAATAGGAAAAGGCCAATACAACATTACTCATCATGGAGCGTACTCATGGATGAGCAACCTGCGAGAGAATCAAGTTCTAAATACTATGATGGAACACCCAGTATAAGTATTTACATCTTCGATCACCTCGAATAATCCTGATACTTCTAATGTATGGTTCTCTATTTTATTGTTATACCTATAAACTTCTCAAAATCCTTGGACCTTGCATTACAACGAATGCGTGTCTAAAACCAGAAAACTCATAGGTAAACCTAAATGAAATAAGAGTACCAACCTTTTGTCCCGAAGGACACTGGACAACATACATTTCCATGTATAAATCTCATGAGTATTGTAAGTCGATGTCGCGCACCCCACGGGTTCGTGGGGAGGTGGAATACACAAAAAACGATTTTTACGGGCTTCGTAACACCGACTTGAACTCTATGATCGATACTAAACCCTAACTAGCAAATCTGTATGAGGTTAACTACTCAGAAAGAATGTTATACCTCACAGTATTATGTCTTTCGGGTCTTCTTGCTATCCTCTCCTCGTCATAAGCTTCTCGGATCGTATACGGATAGGGCCTTCTCGTCGGTCTCCTCAAGTCAAAGACAATCCACCCGAGAGTCTATAGTCCGAGCTCCAACCTCAAATCCGATATAACTAAGACACCTAGTTCGCTAAACTAGATATCCTATATGATGTAGAGAGTGTAGATGAATTACTTTGTCTCTAAATACCTTAGGTTTCTCAACACATGAGACATGAAGGGTATGAGGAAGAAGAAGGGGAGCTTGAGGAAAAGAGAGTATAGAATGAACATTAGAATGAGATGGCTCTCATTTGTGATGAGTAATGCATACCAATAATGCAACCACAAAATATCTAGCATTGCTTCAAAATATCACATAGTGAGTCACCCTCATGATTCATCCCATGAGTTACCTAAGAGCCATGCCTCATTTAATGAAATCCTCCACCTTATTTCCTCTACCTCATTTATATTTTTAATCAAAAGATTAAATACAAAATGTGGTGTCTTCTTATAGAAGCAATCTTGAGTAAATTACAAGAATGCCTCTCATCCGTATATACATACCCGTATCCGTATTTCAAAAAATACGAATACAAAGAGGAAAATAATCCATCAATATAATACCGAGATCCGGCTTAAACCAAAACCACTAGTATTATCCGCCCAAACATCATACGTGCATAAGTACACGTATGTGATCGAAGTCCTGCCGTAAAACCATACGGCCTCTACATCTTTTGCCTGATGCAGGGAAACCCTCTGTGTGGGACTCTAAAAACTCGACACTACACTACCAGTGGGTTTAACCACAAGCCGTCAGCAGTACTAGCTGCACGTAATGGATACCCAGGTATCTGTCGATAAGAAGGCCAATGAGCAAACTCATCCGAACTCCTACTGAGCTTGTCTGTGACAATCTCCGTACAGTCCGGTCTGTTCGTCTAAGAGTATCGCATATCGGGCCTAAGGGGCGGTAACCATCAAACCCCTAATAGCGCAATAAGTCGTGTCGGAGTGTAACCCAAAACACCCTGAGAAATTACTGGAGTAACTACCAATTTCCCCTGGCCAGAGACTTTGTGTAATGGCTTTCCGAACACAGCGCAATATCAACCCCCAATACCGGGAGAGACGAATCCTATCTAACCGCCACTGCCTCCAAGTGCTTCGGGACTGCACCCAACTACTACCTGTTTGCACGAATCTTTTGAGCCGTGGTAGGGTAGTAATCTAAGAACAGTGGGAACACACTCGAGGCGAAGTAGCAGTGTCAAGTCGACGGACTAAGCTGTACTCATGTCACCTGGAAACCGCTACCCGACGATAGGAATAATACCCACCAGCAGCTCTCTTCGAGTCAGGTCCAGTGTCCTCATAACCTAATGAGCACCTGCATACTATCTCCAGCATGGCATACTAATGGCTGTGGGACAGGCCATCTCCCCTGTTGAGATGAGAAGCGTATACACTAGTCTACTCTGGAGTATCGATGTCCCGTCTCGATTATCCTACGACTAGAGACCTGTATAAGGATGTGCTTATAGACTACCCAGCCCCCACTAGTGTGACTGCCATCACAACATTGGTAATTAAGCAAAGATCTTAATAGCTCTACCAATATGTATAAGCGATATGCTAAAAGAAACACATGCACATATTGAGATAGAAACAAACCAGGTAGTATACTACCATTTCAAGCAAGACTGTTACTATATCTATGTATATCCCTATTCCCTGATTAAAAATCAGGAAAAATCTTCAGAAGTGGCATCACGTGCTCACACGTGACCAGTGGTCACATGTTGGCACGTGATGGTTAAGCAGCGGCCAGAGAACAGAGCGCAGAAAAAGAGAAGCCCATTCCAGGGGTCACGTGCTCACACGTGACCAACGGTCACGTGGCCACACGTGACCGGCTTTAAAAGCCTTATTCTTTAACAGAATTAAATTCTGAGGAGAGATCATTCAAATCTTTCCAAAAGGAAGAAGATTTATCTGAAACCGTTGGATCAAGAATCTGAAGGTGATTAAATATCACCAATTTATGGAAAAATCTTGGACATGGAAAGATTTCACCCTAAATCTAACCGAAATAACAAAGAGATATCTTTGGATTTAAAATCCAATGGTGAATAAAATTCGCCTAATAATCAAAAGGCCCAGATTAATGATGAAGATAAATCAAATCTCTCAATAAACAAATCAGATCTTTCAATGAAAGATTCACTAAAACAGATTGATTCTTTTCCTTCTTCTATAAATAGGAGCCCAAAGGGGGATAGAAAAACAGAGAGAGGGAGAGAGAGATATAGAGCCTTGGAATTTTGAAAATTCAGAAAGAAGAATTTGATTCTCTGCAAAAGAAAAACCCTAGGTAAGAAAAGAGAGGCTTCAAAAGAAAATTTAATTCTCAAAAGAGTTTAACTCTTATATAAAGAAAAGACTTAGTTCTTTCTCTGGTGAAGGATCTGCAAAGTGCACATCTCCCCATGAATTGAGAATTTAATTCTCATTGGATTGAGATCCTGCCATGCAGATCTAAAACATAGAGGAGGAATTGAGTTTTGAGAATTTAATTCTCACAGAGTTATAGAAATTTAATTTCTTTGAGATAAAATTAGGGTTTAACCCTATATTATAGGAATTTAATTCCTTCAGAATGGACAGAACTAGAGTTTAATCCTAATTGAGAACTTAATTCTCTCAAACTCACAGGAATTTTATTCCCTTAAAAAAGAAATTAGGGTTTCACCCTATGCCAGAATTTAATTCTTTACATATATGGGGAATTTAATTCCTACAGAAAAGAAATTAGGGTTTAACCTTATCTAAGAATATAATTCTTCAGAAGAAAATAGGAATTTAATACCTCTAAAGTTTATTGCTAGGGTTTAACCCTTTGAAGAATTTAATTCTTAAAAGATGAACAAATCTTTAAAACATGCAAAGAACCAAAGTCACGTGCTACCACGTGATCCCGGTAAAGATCCATAGAAAAGAATTTTGAGGCAACGCCTCACGCGCCTCACGTGACCCCTGAAGGATACAAAGAAAAAGCAAACAGAAGCTATGGGCGCCCTCACGTGCTACCACGTGACCCCTTGGCAAAGGCTTTAACAGTTAAAAACCCACATTCCCATCACGTGACAGCACGTGATGCTCCAAGAGCAATTATAGGAAGTATTCAATACTTCTGGCAGAATAAAATAAGGGGAATCAGGGTGCTCTCACGTGTCCACACATGACCCCTCCCTCCTTAGTGTTTAACACTAATTTGAAAGCTCCGTTTCCAGTGTTTAACATTGACTTGCTTTAGTGTTTAACACTAATTTGAAAGCCCTGTTGCTAGTGTTTAACACTGATTATCTTTTAGTGTTTAACACTAACTTGCTAATCTTATTCCCAGTGTTCAACACTGTTGGTCTTTAGTGTTTAACACTAGTTTTAGCCCAATTGGCTAAGTTTCTAGAGGCAAGGTCTCTCCTTCAATGAACCAACAGAGGGCCAATACTCTAAACATGATTGGACTTAGCCCAAGCTGGCCATAAGTCCTCAATTCAAACTTAACTGGACTAATGGGCTCATAATATAATTAATTGGTCTTAGTTCCTAACTGGGCCAAAGATTATTTAATCTACCTTGGTTCAAGGGTATATCTCTTCACTCCTTTGATACTTGGCGTTGTAATTCCTCAACGTCTTCAAAGAGGTGACGGGTCCTGATGACCGCATATTGATACGGACTGTGGGGTCCTTAAACTCATGGACTATGATGTCCTTAACCTTGACCGTGACGTCTTAAAACTAATGTCGGACTGTGGAGTCCTTAAAATCCACGGACTATGACTTGACCGTGATGTCTTAAAACTAACGCCGGACTGTGGAGTCCTTAAATCCACGGACTATGATGTCCTTAACCTTGACCGCAATGTCTTAAAACTAACATTGGACCGCAATGTCCTTAAACCACCTATCGACCGCAACGTCGCTAAACTAAACAATATGGCTCCCTTAATTGCTCTCTTGTTGGATCTAAACGATCCCGTTAAGTCGATCTTAGTCTAAAACTAGACTAACGTATCCTTAACAAACGTTTAAGTTGATCTTAGTCTCAAAAGAGGCTAACGTATCCTTAAACCCAAACCCCCAAACCTAAATTTAAGATAATACGGATTTGGACTAGTCCACGCCCTACGGGCGACGACATAACTCACTCTCTGTATACAATCCACGGGCAACCAAACATAAAACAAACACACACGACACGAAATGACCATCTGGAGAAGGAGAAAGTTGTTACCACAATGCGGTAGCGTAATTAACTGCAGGGGCTTGCGCCTGCAGGGAAGAGCGTCCCTACAATCAAAACCCCCTCAAGCGAGGGGGAATCTGACGAAGTCTGCTACATCAGCCGCATCCGTTTAAACCTCCGATGCATGGTGCCATAAATCAACTTGACATCTTCGGAGAGGTGGACGGATAGCACCTATTAGCATCTGCCCCGAATCTCAGGCAAGACATCTGTCGCGCCGTCTTTCGGAGGGGAACAGATTCTGGCACGCCCGGTGGGACCTTTTCCTCTTTCCACTCCACACTTCGTGTGTCGTCTTCGCGAACGAATCGCGGTTTGTTAATGGTTGCCTTTGGGTTTCAAGGTACTAAGATTTGGACTTTTGCCTGGCGCAGAAATCAAGCATCAATGGCATCCAACTGCTCGAGTTGCTCGAAATGCAAGTGCAACAGACGCTCCGCCTCACCTGGAGGTGTAGCCTATGGGCCTCAAACGGCCTCCATCCTTGCCATGCCAGTGGAACATGTGACTCAGGCCACCACCGGTCTGTTCTTCGGGACCATGTTCCCGCCTGCAAGCTTCACCATTCCAGTGCCCGCACCGGAAGCGCAAAAGAAGTCGGTCTTCGATCGGCTCACTACTACAACGGCCCCTCTCAACGGGTCGTCCAATGTCAAGCCGGCAGCCTCGGTCTTTACCAGGCTGAGCCTGAACTCTAATGGGCCTACCAAGAAGCCCATGACCCCCGACATGGCCATCGCAAAGAAGACAGCCATCTCCATTCCTGAAGTCGTCAAGACGGCTTCTCCTGCTAAAGAGTCGGTCTTTTCAAGGCTGACTATTCCGGCTCCTGCTCCTACTCGAGGGTCTGTCTTCGACAGATTGAACATCGCCACTCAAAAAACAACATCAGTCTTTAAGAGGCTGGCACCAGCGGCGCCTCATCCGGACAGGGGGCAAAACGAAATTATCCCTATCGCCAAGCCAGTACCAACAGCTCGACATGCTCGACGTCGCCACTGGCGCCGAGTAAGGAAGGCCGGGGGCAACTCCCCTTCAGGGCTAACTCCACCTGCTCCAGTGGTAGAAGTTAATGCTGCTGTTCCAACTGGGAACAACTTTGAACCGCTAAGGAGGGTACGCAAGAACTCTCTGACTGCCACACTGAAAAGATCTCCTCCACCTGAGGAGAGAGTTACAGAAACGAAGCTGGAGCAGCCCCCTCGACGGTTGTCCTCCAAAATTTACAAGGTCTGGCGGAGGGTTCAAGATTCCGTAATCGACCAAGATCACTCTCGCCGGCAGAAAAGGGCGAAAGTGCAGGAAGAAAAGAACCGTCCTGACAAATAGCAAAGGACGACAACCGCCAAGGTGCCCGCTGCAACGGCTCCCTCAACGTCGATTACTCAAAAGAGAGGAAGGCCAGAGAAGGTCCCTATGCCTACAGCTAACGTCAAAGACAGTAAGCCTAAACGCCCTAAGTCTGGAGGCATAGTGGTGCATACCGTTTATATGGCATCCGGGAAGGAGGACAGCCGTGCATCTACAGGTCATCGACCGCTCACGCGATCGGTGACTAAAGCTCAGGAGCAGCAACAGAAGCTCCAAGAAATGATGAATGCGATGGCCGCACTCACTGGGCCAAAAGAAAACCCCGAAGCATCCTTGGATCAACGCCAGGAGCAGGAAACTAACGCTGAGTTCCTTCGCAGGATACTGGAAAAGAAGGATAAAGAGGCTGCGGAACAAGCAGCCAATATAAAGCGAATGGCCCTTCTGTTCCATGACATGGTGGGTATGATGATCCAAAAAGATCCTCCTGCTGAAGATCCTCTGATCGTCCTTAAAGATGACAAGGGAGAAACGTCAAATCCTCCACCGGCTCTGTCAACAGCCAAGGAGGAGACAATTTCCAAAGCTGACTTGGACGAATATATAGCTCAGCAGATACGGGTTCACCAGGCGACTGAGGCGGCTGGTCAAGTTGTCAGAACGGGACGACCATATCCGAGCTGGTACGATCAGATCAAGTACCCGCCGGGCTATACAATACCGAAATTCCATGTCTATAAGGGGACCGGCAACCCCCATCAACATGTTGCCCAGTTCAGGGCTCTTTGTGGTAACACCGGAGGTGATGATAAATTGTTGCTTCGCCAATTCGTCGGTAGCTTATCAGAGACGACATTTGAGTGGTACTTCGAACTCCCAAATGACTCCGTCAAGACGTTCGCTGAAATGGAGTTGCTATTCACTCAGCGATTCGTGAGCGCCAGCGAACGCACCCCGATAACGGCGTTGATTAATGCCAGGGTGAAACCAGGCGAGACGTGGGTCCAGTACGCCATACGCTGGCGAAACTTATGGTCGAAATGCGAACAACGCATTGAGAAAGCGCCCGCGGTGGGCATGTTCGTGGGCACCCTAGATCCTCATGCAACTATCTAACAGTTCATGATGTTCTTTAAGCCAACCATGTTCCAGGCCTTAATCGAAAAGTTGGCCCAGATGGACCAGATGGGTCACAGACCGTCTCCCCCGAAGCCGGAACCTCGGAATGACAAAGGTAAAGGGAAGGCAACCTTCGTTGCGAACGCTCAGCAACAACCCAGTACCCTAAAGCTGGCGGATCAACTGGAAGAAAGACGTCGATATTATAATGAGAAAATGAAGCGTCCCTACTCATTCCCGCGGGATAAGACGAAGAGGCTATTCGAGCTGGCGGTATGCAACAGGCTTATCAACTTGCCAAACCCAAGGCGACCGCCGCAACCCAGTGAGGTGAATAACCCCAATTATTGCCCTTACCATCAAACGGTAAGCCATCCGATTGAGGATTGCTTCGTCTTCAAAGGATGGATTGAAGATCAATACCTACAGGGCAAGTTTGCGCTGTCCGAGAAGTGGAAGGTGAACCCGCCACAACCGCACACTCCTAAGAAGACGGATGCACCGGGGGCAACTTGCTCTTTCATTGAAGAAGCTCTATGGGAAATCGTGCTTTCAGCAAAAACCAAAAGAATGCTGAATGAGCTCCAGACATGCCCGGCGATCAGGTAGAAGAACCCGCTGGAACCCCAGATTATTGAAGGGATGCTGAAGCCGCGCCCAACTCCAAAGATCGGTGGTGATGGCCCGAGCACTCACAACCAGCCGTCAAAATTTTCAAAGAAAAAGAAGAAGATATCCAAGAAGCCCGTGAAGCCTGGAGACAAGCGCACGGACTTGCAGAAACAGATTGACGCGCTGGAAGAGTACAATCAAAAGGCACGGACTCCCATCATACTCCAAGAGTTCCTCAACCACGTCTTTCAGGAGGAAGATAATGGAGAAAGTTCGTCGGATGAATCCGAGAGATATGTGGCGAGTTGTCATGTGATCTCCTACTCGTTTATGGACGATGAAAAAACTCCTGGCACTGAGAAACTGGGGGCACAGCCTGAACCAGAATTTGTGTGGCCGACAGACGAAATGATTGACGCCTTTCTAGACGAGATTCGTTTGAAAAGTAAAGCCGATTGGGAGCGTGAGATGGCCGCATCAGAAGGAGCCAAACGCAGGCGACTAAACGAAAGAGTCGAAGCACTCCTGCCAGATCAAAAGACATCCGATGCGGATAAAAATATATTCAAGATGAGGAAAAGGTTTGCCAAAGCCATGTCAATGGGAATGAGCTACCACCCTCGGAAGAAAACACGTTCAATGGGGCGGAGAGTCACCCTAATTACTGCTCATATCATCGGAAGATTTCACACCCCACTGAGGAGTGCTACGCTTTTAAGATATGGTGGCAGGGATATGTTGCTCACCAGCAACATTTTAAGCGAATGAAATGCAGAACTTGTCGGGAGCAGAGAAGTACAACCGACAGGCACAAAAGAACTACCGGCAATTGTTACACGGTCAACGCCGGAGGATCACAAGTTTTCACCTTTGGGAGCAACTCTGATGAGGAAATGGCTCTGGGCCCTCTCTTTAAAGAATTCGTCTTAGGGAAAGAGGAAGAACCAGAGGCCTGCGAAAACATTCAGCTGCGCAATCGCACGCTCCCGGGAAAGAATCTCGGACCCGCAACTAGAAAAGATAAGGGAAAGGAAAAGGCCGCTGAGGACATCGCTTTAGATGACCAAGTCATGAAAGAACTGACTGCCAAGGACCCTCCCAGGAAGAGTAAAGTGGACTACAACATTCTAGCCCACCTGAGGAAGCTACCCTCGCAGCTCAGCGTTCTTGACGCCCTCTTATTATCAAAAGAAGCGAGAGATTCATTAGTCAAAGCGCTGCAGGAGCCCGAGCAATTCCAAGCCTTCCTCACCGAAGAAAGGATGAAGGATGAACATGAAGAAGTGCACACGACCGATATCGCTTTCGGTGATGAGGACCTTCTCCTTGGGACGTGCGACCACAACCGTCCCCTATACGTCTCTGGATATTGCCACGATATCAGGATAGGCAAAATCCTGGTTGATAATGGGTCCTCCGTCAATCTCCTTAATGTTCGGGTGTTGAAGGAAATCTGCATGAGCGTTCAGCACCTCGCTCGTGATAAAATTACCATCTCCGGTTTTGACTCCCAGTCGTCACGGACTCTCGGATCTGTAATACTAACATTACGCTTCGGACTGCTTGTCACAGACATTAAGTTTCACGTCATTGATGCCAAGACCTGCTACAATGCTTTGCTCGGTCGTCCCTGGTTACACGAGTACAACATCATCCCTTCTACACAACATCAGTGTATGAAGTATTTCAAGGATGGTCTTGAGTATACTGTAACAGGAGAGCTGAACCCGTTCTCCGTAAACGAAGTCCGCAAGTACGAAGATGCAAAGTACTTTTTGCCAGATTTCGAGGACACAGAGAGGTGTCGTAAACCGGAGAACAAAACCGCCGCCACCGTTCCTATTTTCAGGAGTGATACCGAAGAAGAAGAAGAGATAGTTTGTGCTGGGCCGTCTCGACGCAACAACCCGGGACCGTCCGCCCCCATATTGATCTTCGGAAGTGACTCGGAAGATGAGGTTAATGCTATTTTCTCCAGTCGGCCGCCAATACAAGAATTCCCTAGTGATGATCAAAGTTTGCAAATTACCATGATTCCACGGGAGCACTACAAAGATCTTGACGCACTTGAAGCTTACAATGTGCAAGACCTGCAGAAGTTTTACGTCCCTCCCGGGCGAAAAGGCGAAAAGGCAATCCTGTTCTACCGGTCCACGGAAACAAGAGTCGAGAAAGGAATCTGGCACGACGCGGATTCTACACTCGACAGGCTCCAACCCATCCGTTTGCCCAGATATTACACGAACGGACTAAAAAGGCTATTGAAGCACCAAGGGGTACCCTTGAAACAGACTATTCGACAAGCTCAGTTCTACAACAGGATTTGGGATGTCCCTGGGACTCAGCGCAAGCTGCCCAATGGGAGAATGGAAACACTCGGGCTTGGATATGTGAAATCCGGGAAACGGGAACGAGTCCATGCTAGCTACGTCATATATGACTTCGATGAAGAAGGGGACGCCCTGTCAGAAAACGCTGACCCCGAACCAAAACAAGATCCTGCAATCAAAATGCCGAGCCCGTCATTTGAAGAGCGAATGGACAAGCTTATCAGGAAAGCGGGTCAGAAAGCTCGGGACGACCATAATCGCGAAATGGCCATCTACCAGAAAGCCAGGACGCAACGCCTCCTTCAACAGGCTGCAAAAGATGAAAATGCTCCTCCCTGTCAACCTGTGGTGCAAAAGGCCCGACGCAGAGGCAGAAACAAGTCAAAGAGCAGAAAAGGCGTTCGACAGCAACAAAGCGGGACCAAGAAGTCACGCGATCGGAAATCGAGCAGTCCGGATTTGTCCCTTATGAAGAAGATGAGTCAGGCATACTCTTTTCCTTAGAATAAAACACGGAAGATACTTGACCTCGCTATAAAACACCAAATGATCACACTTCCGGAGTCCAAGCACCCCGAGCAAGCCAACGAGGTCTCTCATCCAGACTATTGCTCTTATCACCAAGCAATAGGACACCCTCTAGAAGACTGCTTCACCTTCAAGAACTGGGTCGAAGACCAATATTAGTTCGGTAAGTTCGCTCTATCCAGCAGTTGGAGGGTAACACCGCCGCAGAAGCATGAACCCAAAGCCGCGAGAGTAGAACCAGAACAACATCGGTCTTGTAAGCGAGCTTGTACTTGTCATATGATAACACTACTAAAAGAAGAGCCCGAGAATATGGATGACCTTCCCCGGTGCTTCGAAAACAGCGATGACGAGGTAATCTCAGAATTTCCACCAGCGCCGAAAGAGCTGGAAGATGGCATACATACTACTGCAGATAACCTCAAGAAGATTGAGTTGGGGACAGCAAACGACCCGCGACCGACATTTGTCAGCGAATTGCTATCGGAAGAAAGGGTGGCTGCGTTAAAAGACGTGCTTATGCAGCATAGAGATTGCTTCGCATGGAACTATTCCGAAATGCCAGGACTAGATCCAGAAATAGCTGTCCATAAATTGGCAATATCCCCGGACATCAAGCTAGTCAAACAAGCGCCGAGAAGAATGCGGCTCGAGCTTGAGATGAGCATCAATGCCGAAGTCAAGAAACTGATCGACTCTGGGTTTATCCAGGAGGTTCAGTACCCTGATTGGATCGCCAACATCGTCCCGGTAATGAAGAAAAATAGGACAATGCGCATATGCGTGGACTTCCAAGATCTTAATAAAGCTTACCCGAAGGACGATTTCCCAGTACCAGTCACTGAGCTGATGATAGATAACACGTCCACTCACGAGGTTTTCTCCTTCATGGACGGCTCATCAGGATACAATCAGATAAAGATGCACCCTGAAGACCAGAAGCACACCGCTTTCCGGACTCCTCTGGGTATATCCTGCTACAAAGTTATGCCCTTCGGTTTAAAGAACGCCGGTGCCACCTATCAGAGGGCCATGACGAAGATTTTCGATGATCTCATACATGAAATCGTCGAATATTATATCGACGACCTCGTGGTTAAGAGCAAATCGTATAAGGAGCATTTAGAGCATTTGAAGACCGTATTTCAACGCCTTAGAAAATACAATTTAAAGATGAACCCTCTCAAATGCGCATTCGGGGTGTCCTCAGGTAAATTCCTAGGATTCATCGTCCGGCACCGACGCATTGAGATAGATCCGTCAAAGATCAAGGCGATCATGGAAATGCCACCGCCAAGGACCCTTAAGCAATTGCGGTCTCTCCAAGGGAAGCTCGCATACATCCGGCGATTTATAACCAACCTTTCAGGCAAGTGCCGTCCTTATAGTCACCTGATGAAGAAGGGAACCCTTTTCGTCTGGGATCATAAATGCCAAGGCGTACTGGACGAGATCAAGCAGTACCTGCAGAACCCGCCGGTGTTAGCTGATCCAGTCAAGGGAAAACCTCTTATTCTTTATACAACTGCCCTCGAAGGTTCCTTAGGTGCATTATGGGCATAAGAGAACGACCAAAGGAAAGAAAGAGCTCTCTATTACTTGAGTAGAGTTCTCCTGGGGGCAGAAAGCAACTATTCTCCAATCGAAAAACACTGCCTGGCGTTGATCTTCGCAATAACAAAGCTCAGGCACTATGCGTTGGCGCATGAAGTCCGTCTTATTTCGAAGGTGGACCCCCTTAAATATTTAATGTCGAAGGCCATATTGACAGGTCGGCTCGCTAAATGGACCCTACTCTTGATGGAGTTTTCAATAACCTATCAGCTTCTTAAGGCAGTGAAAGGCCAAGCCATTGCCGACTTCCTCGCTGAGCATCCGATACCGGCTGATTCCTCTCTGAATTGCGAGCTGCCAGACGAACATGCGTTTGATGCGATCGACGGTAGTGATACCCGATGGGAACTCTATTTCGATGGAGCGTCTTCCATAAAGAAGCGCAAACAAAGCACCCCTATAATCAAATCGGGGGTGGGCCTCATCTTCGTAACTCCACAAGGAGGGATAATGCGCTTTGCTTTCTCCTTAACAGAGCCGAGGACGAACAATGAAGCCGAATACGAAGCTTTGATAGCAGGCCTCAAGATCGCCATCGACATGGGAATTGAAAACCTCCTCATATACGGAGATTCTCAACTGGTCGTCAGTCAAGTAAATGGCGACTACCAGACGTGCAAACCCGAACTGGTAAAGTATGGCGAGAGAGTACAGCAATTGCTGACTCAAATCCCTTCTTACATACTGGAAAGCATGCCGCGTGCGGAAAATAGCAAGGAAGACGCGTTAGCCAAGCTCGCTAAAGAACTGGCTGATGAGAACCTCGATGACATCAGAATCGTGGTACAAAGCCGTCGGGTCCTCACACCGGCAGAAACATCTCCGGAATCATCTGAAGAAAAGGAAGCAGCCGAGCAAATGGCTATGCAAATAAAGGACCAAGAGAAGGCTGAAGATTGGAGAGAAGTTTTCATAGACTACTTCAAATCCCGTCGAACACCTGAAGATGCGTCCTCAAAACATCAACTTATGAAACGAGCTCTGTCTTTCGCCTTCGTCAATGATACTCTGTACAAGAGGTCATTTGATTCTTTGTGGTTGAGATGCCTGGGACCTGACGAAGCGAAAAGAGTCGTTCAGGAAGTTCACAACGGACTCTGCGGTTCTCACCAAGAAAGCCCGAAGATGAAGTTGAAAATTAAACGTATGGGTTACTATTGGCCCACGATGATTCAGGACTGCCTCGAGTATGCGAAGCAATGCCACTCGTGCCAGATTCATAGGGACTTCATCCACCAACATCCAAATCCACTACATCCGACGGTGGCTAGCTGGCCGTTCGAAATGTGGGGAACTGACATAGTCGGTCCTATTGAACCAGCATCGTCTAGGGGACATCGTTTCATCCTGGCGACGGCTGATTACTTCTCCAAATGGGCAGAAGCAATACCGTTGAGGTAAGTGAAGACAGAGAATATCCTCCATTTCTTCAAGACGCACGTCATCTATCGGTTTAGAACGCCACGACGGATCATCTCCGATAACGGGCCAGCCTACAGAAGCCACAAGATCAGCCGCTTCGCACGACAACACAACATAGACTGGAGATATTCCTCAGTTTATAATCCGCGAGCTAATGGTCTAGCTGAGGCTTTCAGCAAGACCTTGACGAAGATCGTAAAGAAGACGGTGTCCCAAAATAAGAAGGACTGGCATGAGAGATTACAAGAAGCTCTCTGGGCGTATTGAACTACGTTCAAGACGGCCACGAACACGACGCTGTACGCGTTGGTATTCGGCACAGAAGCGGTACTTCCCCTCGAGATAGAGCTATCTTCTCTACGAGTGGCAGTCCACTACGAGCTGACGGACAAAGAAAATGCTCACCTTCGGCTTGATGAGCTTGACGACCTTGATGAAACCCAGCTCATAGCGCAACAAAATCTAGAGGCTTATAAAGCAAAGATGACGCGCTCATATGAAAGATTGACCAGGCCGAGGACATTCCTCCAGGGCGAACTCGTGCTGTGGTCAAAAGACCTATGATGCCCAATCGAGCCAAGCAGGGAAAATTCGAGCCGAACTATGAAGGCCCGTACATAATAGACAAGGTCTACCAGGGTGGAGCCTATCTACTCATGGATATGCACGGTGAAAGGCCTTTCAGGCTAATAAACGGTCTCTTCCTGAAGAAATACTACGCTTAATGAGCCACAGCCTAGGTCAATGATAGATGACGACGACTATGTCCGCTCGCTATCTTCCTAAGCTCAAACTCTATAAACAGTAGCCGGCCTTCTCCTGAACGGACCGAAACATCCTTAAACTAACAGCGGACCGAAACGTGCTTAAACTAACAGCGGACCGAAATGTCCTTAAACTAACGACGGACCGAAACGTCCTTAAACTAACAATGGACCACTATGTCCTAAAACTGGCTGTTGACCGAGATGTCGATAAACTACGGTGGATTGCAGTATCTCAAAGCCGATATAAAAAAAGGAAAAAATAAAGACGGTATGTCCATAAGCAAAGTGGGCATGGATGAAAACCCGAAAGGGCTCCGTGAGTAAAAACAGCAGAGCTACCGGCGAGTGTTTGTGAAAACCCGAAAGGGCGCAATCTCGTTAAAGGACACTTGCAGGGTCTTCACGACCTTGTAAGGAGAAACCATCCGCGCGAGATCCTTACGACTCACAAGGGAGCAACACACTTAGGATTCCTCACGATTCCTAAGGAGAAATTACACTTGCGAGATCCTCACGACTCGTAAGGAGAACTCTCTTATTGGACCCTCACGGCTCATAAGATTTGAAAGTCTTAAGTTACAGAGACCCGAACCTGTTCTTAAGCAACCCCCCCACAACCTTCGATATTGCCCTACAAATAGCTCAATACTGACCCATGTATACAATCCACGGGCGCGAATAAACATTTCCCTAACCAAGTCACACCCGTGACTAGCGATATGTCCATACGGTAAACAACCCTTATAAGTCCTCTCGACTTATAAGGAGAAAACCCTTTTGTAAGATCCTTACGACTTACAGGGGAACATACACTTAGGAATTCTCACGATCCCTAAGGAGAAAATGCACCTACGAGATCCTCACGACTCGTAGGGAGAAATACCTTTGTGAGACCCTTACGGCTCATAAAGTCAAGAGCCTTAGTCGACGGAATCCTAACCCTGTTTACTAAGCCACCTTTGTTCAAACATCAACAGAGGCAAATGATGATTCGCTCCTGGAAATACCCCAGTTGTAGCGATGCTGATGCCTGAACCGGTATCAAATTCTAAGTCCTTTCATGGCAAGTGATGATTCGCTCCTAGCAATATCCCAGTTGTAGCGATGCTGATGCCTAAACCAGTATCAAATTCCAAGTCCTTTCATGGTAAATCATGATTCGCTCCTGGCAATATTCCAGTTGTAGCGATGCTGATGCTGAGATTGACGTCAGATTCCAAATTCCACACTCGCGATAAAAGAAAATTAGCAAGCAATACATGCATACGAAATAGCCGAAAAGATGGGGCACCTTGCAATAAAAAGCAGCAAATAAAAATGTATGCATGAAAAATAGCCGAAATGATTGGGCAACTCGCAATAAAAAGCAGCGAGTAAAAATAAAAAAAATAGCCGAAATGATTGGGCGACTCGCAATAAAAAGCAGCGAGTAAAAATAAAATAAATAGCCAAAATGATTGGGCACCGCGAACAATAGCTGAAATGATGGGGCAATCACGACCTTCGCGATATAAAAGCTGAAATGATAGAGCATCGCGTAAAAAGAGATAAAATAAAAATTAAATTTATGCCCTACAGGTGATGTTACATCAATCCTTGTATACAATCCAGGGGCGCAAACAAAGAAGGAATCACACTCCTCCTCACCAGGTTTCATCAAAAGAAGAGGCCAAGTCTCGAAGGGCCACAAGTAGCCTAAACATCTTCTCAACATTCGTTTCATTGCGGCAAATACGACCTCGAGCAAAGCGGAACAGCGGCGATTCCTAGTTCCATGACTCGGCGGTGTACAGATCACCGAAAGTCAAATCCCAACTCCGTGAAATGCGGATACAATTAACAAAATTCCTGATTACGTGGAACGTGGATAACGTCACTCTTTGACCCCGTGGAAAACGTCCAGAGCGGAGCCTGGTCCTCGCAGAACATGGCAGTGAACCAGTGTGAAGCATCCAGAGCAAAATTCCTGGTCATGTGGAACACGGATAACGTCACTCTTTGACCTCGTGGAAAACGTCCAGAGCGGAGCCTGGTCCTCGCAGAACACGGCAGTGAACCCGTGGGAAGAATCCAGAGCAAAATTCCTGGTCATGTGGAACACGAATACCGTCACTCTTTGACCCCGTGGAAAACGTCCAGAGCGGAGCCTGGTCCTCGCAGAACACGGCAGTGAACCCGTGGGAAGCATTCAGAGCAAAATTCCTGGTCACGTGGAACGCGGATAACGTCACTCTTTGACCCCGTGGAAAACGTCCAGAGCGGAGCCTGGTCCTCGCAGAACACGGCAGTGAACCCGTGGGAAGCATCAAGAGCAAAATTCCTGGTCATGTGGAACGCGGATAACGTCACTCTTTGACCCCGTGGAAAACGTCCAGAGCGGAGCCTGGTCCTCGCAGAACACGGCAGTGAACCCGTGGGAAGCATCCAGAGCAAAATTCTTGGTCATGTGGAACGCGGATAACGTCACTCTTTGACCCCGTGGAAAACGTCCAGAGCGGATCCTGGTCCTCGCAGAGCACGGCAGTGAACCTGTGTGAAGTATCCAGAGCGGAGCCTAGTCCTCGCCGAACACGACAGTGAACCCGTGTGAAGCGTCTAGAGCAAAATTCCTGGTTACGTGGAACGCGGATAACGTCACTCTTTGACCCCACGGAAAATGCCCAGAGCGGAGCCTGGTCCTCCCCGAACACGGCAGTGAATCCGTGTGAAGCATTCAGAGCAAACATTGGACTGTGGAGTCCTTAAAATCCACGGACTATGATGTCCTTAACCTCGACCGTAATGTCTTAAAACTAACGATCAACCACCATGATTCTAGACTGAATTTACCTTGGTTCAAGGGTACATCTCTTCACTCCTTTGATATTCGTTGTTGTAATTCCTCAAAATCTTCAAAGAGGTGACGGGTCCCGGTAACCACACGTCGGACTGTGGATTCCATAAATCCACGGACTATGATGTATTTAACCTTGACCGTGATGTCTTAAAACTAACATTGGACCGTGGAGTCTTTAAATCCATGGACTATGATGTCCTTAACCTTGACCGCAATGTCTTAAAACTAACATTGGACTGTGGAGTCCTTAAATCCACGGACTATGATGTCCTTAACCTTGACTGTGATGTCTTAAAACTAACATTGGACTGTGGAGTCCTTAAACCCACGGACTATGATGTCCTTAACCTTGACCGTGATATCTTAAAACTAATATTAGACTGTGGAGTCCTTAAACCCACGGACTATGAGGTCCTTAACCTCGACCGCGATGTCTTTAAACTACGGTACCTGGAAAACATCCCAAAGCAACCCCTGATCCCGTGGAATATGGATAAGGGCGACCGCACCCAGCACTTGCGGGTCCTCACGACCGGTAAGGAAGAAAACTTTCTTGTGAGATCCTTACGACTCTCAAGGGAAAACCCACTTAAGAATCCTCACGATTCTTAAGAAAGACTTACACCTACGGGATCCTCTCGACCTGTAGGGAGAAAAACTCTTTATGAGACCCTCACAGCTCATAAAGCTCAAAAGTCTTAGGAGGCAGACCTTAACCCTGAATCCTAAGCCATCGCTACCCTGCAAGGAGACCATGATAAATTGTCCGCAGAACACATTCAATGAAAAGAGACACACCATTGAGAAGAAAAAATATGTCTTTTATTCATAAACCAAAGTGGATATAAAGTACAATTCATGAAAAGGCAAAAAGAATATACTCTTATTCAGGAATATGTACAAAAAAGAAAGGAAAAGATGCAAGTTTTCAAGCCGTCGGGCGATTTAGCAATTTTGCTAGCTCATCCTTCTTTTGCTGGGCCACAGCTTCATGATTCAGGATCGCCAGAAGACGAGCCTCCGCCTGAGCCTGCTGGGCCTGATACGAGGCGAGCCGGCCTTCAAGCTCTTTCTCAGTAGCCTTGTGAGCCTCGACCCTTTCGCGAATGAACACGGCAGCTTTATCAAGAGCCACCACCTCTCTGATAGACTCTTGAAGTACCTGCCAGAGTTCATACGCTTTATTGGCTTTGGCTGTGAGGCTGGTTTGAAGCTCGCTCAATGCCTTAGAGGCCAGCTCCCTTTCCGAGAATTTGCGGCCGAGCCTCTTCTCGCATGATGCCATGTTTGCCGCGCACTGCGCTATCAGCCCCCGCAAGTCCGCCTTTGCAGCCACGGCCTCCGAGGAAAGGCATGAACACTCAAGGGCGTGCAAGCAAGCCTCCACCTGCCGACAGAACTCCACCCAGACTCGCACCATCTCTTCGCTATGGTAGGTGGCAAGAAAAGGAAGAGAACCGTTAGCTTCGGCGGCAAATGCTTCAGCTCTGGTTGCGCTGCCAGCACGAAGCTCCTCGATCAAAGACGACAAGGAGACAAGGCTTAACTGGGCTAAGCGCTGTGAGGCTCACAAAGCATAGGGGCCGGGCGGCATGGCGATGCGCGAGTCCAGCGCTATGGGGGCTGGCAAGGCTGTTCAGATTTGAAAAATGTCAGTAAAACTCTTAAGCAAAGGAACAAGTGGGACTATATTGAAATGCCACTTACCCACGGACATGCAACTAGGAGCCGAAGGTGCCCCTGGCCTTTTGAGGACCTCGACCTCGTCATCGGCCTCCAAAACTGTAGAGAACATCAATGTCAATACGCAAAATAACAGTGATACTATAAGAAATGGCGAACGACACTAACCTTGTCCAGATGAGAGGACGATGCGTTGAGGGGAGATCGCCTGCGGAGCTGCCATCTCCAATCGACGCTGAAACGATTGCCGGGGAGATAAATCAGCGATAGAGGCCGCCAGCCCGCGCAATTCTGGGAAAACAAAAGAGTTCAGACAACAGAAAGATTGCTAATTTAAAATGTAGAAGGTTACCTTCAACACTCCTCCCATTTTGAGTCGGGAGGATGGCAGCTTCAACGGCCTCCGCTGTGATCTCCGGCTCCAGCAAAGGGAGCGTAGTCCCGACTATCTTTCCTCCAGCCTCTGGGCCGCCCGCAGGAAGAGTCGTTGGGACGGCAACCCCCAAAGGAGCCTCTACTAAAGGAGCAAGCGCTCCGTGATCAGGAACCGCTATTGGAGGCTCTATGGCAAGAGGAACAGCCTCGTCAGCCCCCTTTTCATCGAGCAAGACTGCATCGGGAATGTCAACAGGCTTTAACTTCAACAAGCCCGTAGGGACCTCCCCCATCGTCGAGGACTCTGCACAATCCACACAAGAATAAGAATACATATATATGGGCATAAACAATCTGAAAAACTGCAAAGAAGTATAAAAAATATACCAATGGGCAGGGAAGCCTTCAATATGGCTTCTTCAAGCTGATGCTCCTTCTCAAGGAGGCGTGCTCGCCGGGGTTCGAGAGTGGACTCGTGGCCGCCGGTCCATAAGGAAAGCGCGTCCGTGGCATCCTCCGAAGCGGCCTGCTTCAGCGCCCTTTCTCCCCACTCCTCCAAAGGGCCAATAAACTGCCACCGGATCCATGAGGGGTCTTCATAGAAGATTACAGCAGGATAAGCTTTCTTGGGAACCCTTGCATTCTGAGACTTATCTTTAGAACGCCGTATGGCCTCAGCCAACTGTGTGGCTTCCTCGGCGGCCGAACTCGGGAAAAGTAGCCCAGCATCTAATTCCTACAGGGCCAACGGTTCATTCTCAAGAATGGGCTCAAACTCTGTTAAAGAGTCGAGCAAGTTAGTAGCAACCTTCCTTCGATGCTTGGACCCAGAGCCCATCGCCGAGGACGACCGCTTCCTTCCCCGCAAAGCCTTAGTGCGGCGTCGGCCCACGTCGCCCTCAACACCCTCATCCCTGTCACCTTCACCTGGTACCACAACCGAGGATGACACCGCCATTGTCAATGCCGCAAGGGGCGGTGCTGCCTCGGGTGGTGGCGCTGTTACCGGAGCCCGTTTACCCCGCGACCGAGTACCCAGGGGCATACCAGCTGTTGGGGTAAGATCCACTCCCGACTCTCCCGGAATAAGCGCGGTGCCGGTATCCCTCAGAGGAAAGTGGACCGGGGCGCGCGGTCGCAGCGTAGCTCCCGTGGCCAGAACCTGAGTAGGGGCACCATGGCCAAGAAGTACCCTTCTTTCCTCAATAATAATCGGGTTGACCCGATGGAGATACCAGCCCATGAACGACCCCACGCATCGGGGCATGTAATCACCATCAGGGATCATGAACTGGGAACCGGTGTTCAGCCTCACAAAGTAATGGGCGGCATCTCGAACGGCCTCGAGCGAAGGAACCCCCTCGAGCGAAGGAACCGGCGCGACTATGAAAGCCTCAAACGGGACGCCCTGATCGTAGCCAAACTGCCGGGCAAAGCGATGCGGATTGTACCGCATAAAGAGGGCCGCGCTATCCTGACGGAATACCAGGTAACCCGGTCTGATTGCGTATAAGCGCGTGGCCTCCCGCGGCTTCAAAGAGGGCACGTTATCTATTGACCGGTCCCAAAGCGGCTGGGCTGAACCCGCGGAAGAAGATAAGACCCGATCATTAAAAACCAACCCGCCAGCAGTTGCATAAGGATAAATCAACGCCCGAATAGCCCTGAATTGAGTCGGGTCAGCGGCAGAAGCATCCACCAATCGCATAAGCCGCGGGAAGGTATAGGCGTCGTAGAATGCGGGCCTTTGATGCATAGCGAAAACACCTAAGATGTGCATTTCGATCCAAGACGTAAAGTAGTGAAGCGAGAAATTTACCACATCTACGCCACGGGTGGAAGTATTAGCTGCAGCGCCCAACCCGTGATAGAGATGCGCCAATGCCGGGATGCCAACGGCCAGCCGCGTTCCCTCAGCTATACGGTGAGCCGGATAGATGACCGAAACTCTCATAAAGCGGCGATGCATAGGGATGCCAAACCAGCTGAGCCAGACACTAATAAATCCAACGAAGAACGTCTTCTCATCCATGCCGGGAGCTGCAATGGATTCGAAAGACGTCGGCGACATTATGGGGATGTAGTACTGCGGTAGATCCGATTCATTGGTCGGCAGATTCTTCGGACCAAACTCAAAGGGGTCTTTAATATTTGCGAACTTCGGAGCTGTCTTCGATAAGACGCCCTCACGAAGGAAACAGGCAATGAAGCTCTTAAAAGTAACGCCCTGCTCCTCAGATTCGGTGAACAATCGATCAAAGATACCTAGCACCTTAATCAAGCTGGGACGCTTGTGGCGGACAGCGTTCTCAGCAGACAAGCCGTCAAGCGGTGCGGGCTCCGGTTCAAAGACGTATTCATCAGAGGGCAGCAACTCCTCATAAAGTGTCCCTCGTATTGGCAGCCCCGAAATCTCATAAAATTCCCCCAAAGAAATCGAAACCTCTCTGTCCCCCAGAAGAAAAGTGTTGGTGGGGAGATTCCATTGATTCAAGAACGCCTTAACCCACCAGACATGCGGGGATTGATAATGGAAGAGCGACGCATATATTACCTGGTAAAGCCCGACCTTCTGCAGCCGCGCACGATGGGTAGCAAGGATATAGCGAGCCCAGAGGAGGTAGCCCGTGGGGTGTCGAGGAGTGGGCCCTATCTTATAAATCTGTCCCCATGGGTGGGCCTCACCCTGGCAAATGCGTCGCCCCAGGATATCTATAGCTGGGATCGGATGGTTCAGGATACCGGTTGTCGAAGGCTCGAGCCGTCCCGTTGGAGTCCAATTTGGCATCTCCACAGCGAAAACCGTCCTCGGAGGGTCCATCGGCAAGAACGGGAAAGTGGGCTCTGTCGGCACTTCACAGAGGAAACTCCGGTGACCCTGGATGATATGGATGTACCAAGTTCCTCGTAGAAGTAAGCTAGTATAGTTCGGGTCATGAGCCCGGATCATAGCCATCGCTTCCTCGTCGGATGGTGATTGAGGGAAAGCGGCCTCCGAGCGAGTGAAAGGAAAGCACGGAACAGAAGCTATGGCACCTGAAACAAAATAAAGGAAAACTGTCAAAAGTGAAGCCAGGAATATATATATATATATATATATATATATGTATATGTGTGTGTGTGTGTGTGTGTGTGTATATATATATATATATGTATATGTGTGTGTGTGTGTGTGTGTGTGTATATATATATATATATATATATATATATATATATGAGCATAGATATATGAATACAGTTGAAGAAAGTGACAGAGAACTTGTTTGGTAGGACCATTAGTTACAAAACATGTGGGTCCCACGAAATCAAGATGACGGCTGGCTAATGATGAGACACAGCAATCATAATGAGACAAAGGGGATATTCTAATTAAATAAACAGTGGACTTCAAATGACCTTACACACTCCCCTAAGAGAAATCCAGCTTGGACTCTGCAACAAATCAAACAGAATCAAGGGAATTAAATTCCCAGAAAAGACACCATTGCAAGCTTCTTCTTCATTGATTACAGAAGGGCAACCAAAGGCAAGAAAACCCTAAGGAGCCCCTATGGGAAGATCTTAGTTCTTCGTAGGAACTAAATTCCTTTTGAAAAGGGGAATTAAATTCCCAGAAACATTTTTTGGGAAGGAATTAAATTCCATGGAAAACAACCGACATCATCATCTCCCTAAAGATCATATGAACTCTAAGAGATCTATTATTCGAAAATTAAATGGTTTTCTATTTTTGTTGATGAACTTGAAAAAAAATGGGTTCATGTTAAAGGGGGTGAAACCCTTGATGTGGATTTAAAATCCAGAGAGTTTTTGAAAAATATATATAAGGGTTCCTCGATCGTTCAAAGATCACTACCTGAAGAGATAGGTTTTCCCTGAACAGAGTTAAACTCTGAAGATTGTGGAGCAGAGAACTAAGCTCTGCAAAAGGAGAATTAAATTCTCAGGAAAATGTTTGCAAGGAGGAAGATGAAGCAAAGTGGAGGCTCTTCTGAAAGGACATGGGCATTTATAGGATGGGATGGAAAACGTTTCATCTACCCTACTCCCATGGCAGATCCGACGGTCACAAAAGTGACAGCGTTGCACTCACGTGCAGACATGTGAGAACAACGCTGTGGGGGCATTTGTTCCTTGATTAAAAATCAGGAAAAAGCTTCAGAAGAGGCATCACGTGCTCACACGTGACCAGTGGTCACGGTTTGGCACGTGATGGTTAAGAAGCGGCCAGAGAATAGAGCGCAGAAGAAGAGAAGCCCATTCCAGGGGTCACGTGCTCACACGTGACCAAAGGTCACGTGCTCACACGTGACCGGTTTTAAAAGCCTTATTCTTTAACAGAATTAAATTCTGAGGAGAGATCATTCAAATCTTTCCAAAAGGGAGAAGATTTATCTGAAACCATTGGATCAAGAATCTGAAGGTGATCAAATATCACCAATTTATGGAAAATATTGGACATGGAAAGATTTCCCCTTAAATCTAACCGAAATAACAAAGAGATATCTTTGGATTTAAAATCCAATGGTGAATAAAATTCACCTAATAATCTAAAGGCCCAGATTAATACAACAACAACAACTGAGCCTTTTATCCCAAGCATATGGGGTAGGCTACATGAACCAACATGAGAATCACGCCGGGTCCGACACATGAATCCTCTGTCTCCACTCACTTCTATCGAACAATATACTTTCATTGAGTCCTTTGGCAACCATATCGTTTCGTATCACCTCCATCCATATTTTCTTCGGTCTCCCTTTTGCCCTTTTGTCATTGCCCATATCGAGAGTATCTATTCGTCGAACCGGTGCTTCCATAGGTCTGCGTCGCACATGACCAAACCATCTTAGCCGGTTTTCCCGCATCTTCTCATCCACAGGTGCTACACCAACTTTTGCACAAATATCCTCATTTCGCACCTTATCTTTTCTAGTGTTACCGCACATCCAACGAAGCATGCGCATCTCCGCTACGTGCATCTTCTGTGTATGATGCTTCTTAGGAGCCCAGCATTCTGTACTATATAATAAGGCAGGCCGAATAGCGCTCCGATAAAACTTCCCTTTCAATTTTAACGGAAAGTTACGATCACACAAAATCCCTGTTGCACTCCTCCATTTCAACTAACTAGCTTGGATCCTTTGATTAACATCACTATCGATCTCTCCATTCTTTTGGATGATGGAACCTAGATATCTAAACTGGTCGCTCGGTGATATCTCTTGCCCTTCCAATGTTATACCAATATGGTTTTGACTTCTCTGGCTACTAAATTTGCAGTGCATATATGCTATCTTGGACCTGCTCAATCTGAATCCCCGAGATTCCAGTGTTTGCCTCCATAATTCCAATTTGGCATTAACCCCTGCTTTCGTCTCATTTACTAGAACAATATCATCAGCGAATAGCAAACACCAAGGTACCTCATCTTGGATAGTTCTAGTAAGCTCATCCATCACGATGGTAAACAGGAATGGACTTAATGCAGATCCTTGATGTAAACCAATAGTGATCGGAAAATCACTCGTTAAGCCGCCGCAAGTTCTGACATTTTGTCGGGACCCGGTTCTTGCTCACGGAACAAAGTGCCACACGGAACAAAGTGCCACGCCAAGTGTCGTGTTAAGTGGGCGGGGGCCACCTCTTGAATCCGTGGGGGCCACCTCTTGAGTCCGTGGGACCCACTGTAGAACAATGGGGACTCTTCGGAATACATTCCGAAAGGGGGCAGATCTGTACTATAAATGGAATGATACCACTCTTCAATACAGAGGCGCCTTTTAAGTGAACTGGAACTACAGGAGCTTAAGAACTCCGTAGTTAAGCATGCTCGGGTCAGGGAAGTTTTGGGATGGGTGACCTCCTGGGAAGTGGCCCCTGGTCGGGTCCGGTTCGCTCTAAAGGGAAAAACCGTGCGGTTTCGGCCAAAGCGGACAATACTTTCTGTATTGGGGGTGGAGCGTAACAGAATGGTATCAGAGCTGGTCCCTCAATAGTAGGTCTGTGGTTCGAGGACGAACCATTGTTCAAAGGTGGGGAGAATGTCGGGACCCGGTTCTTGCTCACGGAACAAAGTGCCATACGGAACAAAGTGCCACGCCAAGTGTCGTGTTAAGTGGGCGGGGGTCACCTCTTGAATCCATGGGGGCCACCTCTTGAGTCCGTAGGACCCACTGTAGAACAATGGGGACTCTTCAGAATACATTCCGAAAGGGGGCAGATCTGTACTATAAATGGAATGATACCACTCTTCAATACAGAGGCGCCTTTTAAGTGAACCGGAACTACAGGAGCTTAAGAACTCCGTAGTTAAGCGTGCTCGGGTCAGGGAAGTTTTGGGATGGGTGACATCCTGGGAAGTGGCCCCTGGTCGGGTCCGGTTCGCTCTAAAGGGAAAAACCGTGCGGTTTCGGCCAAAGCGGACAATACTCTCTGTATTGGGGGTGGAGCGTGACACATTTGCCACTACTCCATTGTACATATCCTTAATTATGTCAATATACTTGACGGGGACCCCCTTCTTCATCATTGTCCCCCATAATACCTCTCTAGGTACCTTGTCGTACGCTTTTTCTAAATCAATAAATATCATATGCAAATCTCTTCTCCTCTCTCGAAAACGCTCGACAAGTTGACGATGCAAATGAATAGCCTTTGTCGTCGATCGTCCAGGCATGAACCCAAACTGGTTCTCTGTTATGTTAATATCCTTCCTTAGCCTGTGTTCAATCACTCTCTCCCAAAGTTTCATGGTGTGACACATCAGTTTTATTCCACGGTAGTTTGAGCAACTTTGAATGTCACCCTTGTTCTTGTAGATAGGTACAAGGATACTTTTCCTCCATTCATTTGGCATCTTTTTTGTCTGCCAAATCTTATTAAACAGATCTGTCAGCCATTTAACGTCTATTTCTCCTAAGTATCTCCAAATCTCGATAGGAATCCCGTCAGGACCAACCGCTTTTCTTAAACTCATTCTGTTCAAAACTTTTTTAACCTCAAGAAGTCTTATTTTACGCATGAAATCACGGTTTATATCTTGAGATTGAATGACAAGTCCATCCAAATTCTTAGTAAAGCTCTCATTGAACAATTTGTCAAAATAATCTCTCCATCTTTCCTTGATATCCTCGTCTCGAACTAAAACCTTCTGATTTTCATTTTTGACACATTTCACCGCACATAAGTCTCTAGTATTCCTTTCCCACATCCGAGCAATCCGGTATATATCATTTGCAGCCTCTTTAGTATCTAATTTCTCGTACACCTCCTTGTAGACCTTAGATTTAGCTTCCCGAACAGCTTTCTTAACCTCCTTTTTAGCCATTTTCTACTTCTCAAATCTTTCCATATCTCTACTTTTCTTCAAATTTTTATAAGAATCCCTTTTAATTTTAATAGCAGCCTTTACATCTTCATTCCACCATGATATGTCCTTAGATGGTGGAGCACCACCTCTCGACTCACCAAGTAGGTCTCTAGCTACCTTCTTGATACAACTAGCCATTTTGTTCCATGTTTTGTCTGGATCATCTTCTGACTGCCAATCCGCTTCTTGTACTACACGATCTATAAAAGCCTTTTGGTTACCTTCTTTCAATCGCCACCATTTAATTTTAGGCTCTACCTTACGTCTAATCTTCCTAGGTTCTCTTCTAAATCGAAAATCTAGAACTAAAAGCCTATGTTGAGTGGTTACACTCTCACCTGGCACTACCTTACAGTCGATACAACAACCTCTATCTATTCTTCTCGTCAGAAAAAAGTCTATTTGACTAGCACTTGATCCGCTCCTAAAAGTGATAAAGTGGGACTCTCTTTTCCTAAACCAGGTGTTTGCTAAGATCAAGTCATAAGATAAAGCAAAATCTAGAATCGAGTCACCTGCTTCATTCCTTTGTCCGAAACCGAAACCTCCATGGATAGTATCAAACCCACTACGACTAGTACCTACATGTCCATTAAGATCACCACCAATAAATAACTTCTCTCCACTAGATATACTTTGCACCACCTCGTCTAAATCCTCCCAGAATAGACGCTTACTAGCGTCATCAAGACCTATCTGTGGTGCATAAGCACTAATAACATTAAGGATCTCTCCACCTAGAATAAGCTTAACCAGTAAAATTCTATCACCTTTTCTCCTAATCTCAACTACATCCTCAAGCAACCGTCTATCTATGATTATGCCTACCCCATTACGATTTTTATCTCTACCCGTATACCAAAGCTTATAACCCTAAGGCTGTATGACTCTACTCTTTTCACCTACCCACTTAGTTTCTTGCAAACACATAATACCAACTCTCCTCCTAATCATCACCTCCACTAATTCTATTAGTCTACCCGTAAGGGAACCTATGTTCCAGGAAGCTAGACGGATCCTATGAAACCCTTGCTTATTTGTCACTGCACCCGGGGTCCGATGTAGCGCGCCGTTTCTGGACGACGACCCTTGCTTATTTGTCACTACACCCGGGGTCCGATGTAGCGCGCCGTCTCTGGACGACGACCCTTGCTTATTTGTCACTACACCCGGGGTTCGATGTAGCGCGCCGTCTATGGACGACGACCCTTGCTTATTTGTCACTACACCCGGGGTCCGATGTAGCGCGCCGCATCTGGACGACGACCTAGAAGCCCTTGCATACTTAACACTACACCCGGGATCCGATGTAGCGCGTCGCTGAGTAGGGGACGCCCCAACGATATTCTTATTATGGTTCATGTCATAGAATGTGACAAAGTTTTACGTTGGCTGTCACAAGCCTACCACAACCCTCACCCTTTCTCATCCGGACTTGGGACCGGCAACGGTGGGTTTCCTTCTCCTAAAGGCCCAGATTAATGATGAAGATAAATCAAACCTCTCAATAAACAAATCAGATATTTTAATGAAAGATTCACTAAAACAGATTGATTCTTTTCCTTCTCCTATAAATAGGAGCCCAAAGGGGGATAGAAAAACAGAGAGAGGGAGAGAGAGAGATATAGAGCCTTGGAATCTTGAAAATTCAGAAGGAAGAATTTGATTCTCTGCAAAAGAAAAACCCTAGGTAAGAAAAGAGAGGCTTCAAAAGAGAATTTAATTCTCAAAAGAGTTTAACTCTTATATAAAGAAAAGAACTTAGTTCTTTCTCTAGTGGAGGATCTGCAAAGTGCACATCTCCCCATGAATTGAGAATTTAATTCTCATTGGGTTGAGATCCTGCCATGCAGATCTAAAACATAGAGGAGGAATTGAGTTTTGAGAATTTAATTCGCACAGAGTTATAGGAATTTAATTCCTTTGAGATAAAATTAGGGTTTAACCCTATATTATAGGAATTTAATTCCTTCAGAATGGACAGAACTAGGGTTTAACCCTAATTGAGAACTTAATTCTCTCAAACTCACAGGAATTTAATTCCGTTAAAAAAGAAATTAGGGTTTCACCCTATGCCAGAATTTAATTCTTTACATATATGGGGAATTTAATTCCTACAGAAAAGAAATTAGGGTTTAACCCTATCTAAGAATATAATTCTTCAGAAGAAAATAGGAATTTAATTTCTCTAAAGTTTATTGCTAGGGTTTAACCCTTTGAAGAATTTAATTCTTAAAAGATGAACAAATCTTTAAAACATGCAAAGAACCAAAGTCACGTGCTACCACGTGACCCCGGTAAAGATCCAAAGAAAAGAACTTTGAGGCAACGCCTCACGCGCCTCACGTGACCCCTGAAGGATACAAAGAAAAAGAAAACAGAAGCTATTGGCGCCCTCACGTGCTACCACGTGACCCCTTGGCAAAGGCTTTAACAGTTAAAAACCCACATTCCCATCACGTGACAGCACGTGATGCTCCAAGAGCAATTATAGGAAGTATTCAATACTTCTGGCAGAATAAAATAAAGGGAATCAGGGCGCTCTCACGTGTCCACACGTGACCCCTCCCTCCTTAGTGTTTAACACTAATTTGAAAGCTCTGTTTCCAGTGTTTAACACTGACTTGCTTTAGTGTTTAACACTAATTTGAAAGCCCTGTTGCTAGTGTTTAACACTGATTATCTTTTAGTGTTTAACACTAACTTGCTAATCTTATTCCCAGTGTTCAACACTGTTGGTCTTTAGTGTTTAACACTAGCTTTAACCCAATTGGCTAAGTTTCTAGAGGCAAGGCCTCTCCTTCAATGAACCAACAGAGGGCATATTCTAAACATGATTGGACTTAGCCCAAGCTGGCCATAAGTCCTCAATTCAAACTAACTGGGCTAATAGGCTCATAATATAATTAATTGGTCTTAGTTCCAAATTGGGCCAAACATTATTTAATCTACCTTGGTTCAACGGTACATCTCTTCACTCCTTTGATACTTGGCGTTGTAATTCCTCAACGTCTTCAAAGAGATGATGGATCCCGATGACCACACATTGATACGGACTGTGGGGTCCTTAAACTCATGGACTATGATGTCCTTAAGCTTGACCGTGACGTCTTAAAACTAATGCCGGACTGTGGAGTCCTTAAAATCCACGGACTATGATGTCCTTAACCTTGACCGTGATATCTTAAAACTAACGCCGGACTGTGGAGTCCTTAAATCTACGGACTATGATGTCCTTAACCTTGACCGCAACGTCTTAAAACTAATATTGGACCGCAATGTCCTTAAACTACCTATCGACCGTAATGTCGCTAAACTAAACAACAGGGCTCCTTTAATTGCTCTCTTGTTGGATCTAAACGATCCCGTTAAGTCGATCTTAGTCTAAAACTAGACTAACGTATCCTTAACAAACGTTTAAGTTGATCTTAGTTTCAAAAGAGGCTAACGTATCCTTAAACCCAAACCCCCAAACCCAAATCTAAGATAATACGGATTTGGACTAGTCCACGCCCTACGGGCGACGACATAACTCAGTCTCCGTATACAATCCACGAGCAACCAAACATAAAACAAACACACACGACACGAAATGACCATCTGGAGAAGGAGAAAGTTGTTACCACAATGCGGTAGCGTAATTAACTGCAGGGGCTTGCGCCTGCAGGGAAGAGCGTCCCCACAATCAAAAACCCCTCAAGCGAGGGGGAATCTGACGAAGTCTGCTACATCGGCCGCATCCGTTTAAACTTCCAATGCATGGTGCCATAAATCAACTTGGCATTTTCGGAGAGGTGGACGGATAGCACCTATTAGCATCTGCCCCGAATCTTAGGCAAGACGTCTGTCGCGCCGTCTTTCGGAGGGGAACAATCCTAAGCTTCCAATACGTAATATATAAACCAGTATGATACAATAATGACCTCTAGGGCATATATCACTAACAATCTCCCACTTACACTAAGGCCATGTATTGGCATATCGCGGACCTATTATCTCGAATAGCCTCTCAAACTGTGTCTGAGGGATGACCTTTGTGAGTGGATCTGCAGTGTAGTTCTCCGTATCTACTCTCCTCACCTCGATTTTCCGGCGATCAACGATCTTCCTGATCAGGTGGTACCGCCTTAAGATGTGTCTGGACTTCTGATGGGACCTGGGTTCCTTTGCTAAAGCTATAGCGTCGTTGTTGTCACAATACAGAGGTATTGGATCAACAATGGACGGAACCACCTGAAGTTCTGTTAGGAACTTCCTCATCCAGACTGCTTCTTTCGCGGCGTTACAAGCAGTGATATACTCTGCTTCCATCGTTGAGTCAGCAACGGTGTCCTGCTTGGAGCTCTTCCAACAGACCGCCCCTCCATTAAGAGTAAAGACATAACCCGACATGGACTTGGATTCATCCTTGTCACTCTAGGAGCTGGAGTCAGCAAAGGTCTCGATCTGGAGGTCTTTTCTGCCATACACCAAGAACATCTCCTTAGTCCTTCTCAGGTACTTGAGAATGTTCTTTACTGCTATCCAGTGATTCTCCCTTGGGTTTGACTGATATCGGCTTACCACGCTAAGTGCATAAGCAACATTTGATCTGGTACATAACATCGCATACATTATAGAGCCTACCGCAGAAGCATAGGGTATAATCAACATGCGAGCCCTTTCCAAATCAGTCTTGGTTGACATCTCTTTGAAGAGGGTGATTCTGTGACAAGCCGGTAGACTATCGTGCTTTGAATCTTCCATACTAAATCTCTTTAGTATGGTGTCGAGGTACCTGAACTGCGAAAGTTGTAACATCCTCTTAGATCTATCACGATAGATCTGGATCCCCAGAATGTAGGAGACATCATCCAGGTCTTTCATGGAGAACCTCTGTGACAAGAATCCTTTGACTGATTGTAGTATAGGAATGTCATTTCCTATCAAGAGAATGTCATCCACGTACAAGATGAGGAATACCACAGTTCTCGCTACAATCTTACTATAGATGCATGGTTCATCTGGATTTTTGATAAACTCGAATTCTTTTACCGTCTCATCAAAACAGATGTTCCAACTCCACGATGCCTGCTTTAATTTATAAATGGATTTAAGCAACTTGCACACTTTCCCGCTGCTCCCACTCTGAATGAAACCCTCTGGCTGATCCATATAGACACATTCTTCCAAATTACCATTTAGAAAAGCGGTTTTTACGTCCATCTGCCAAATCTCATAATCGTGGAAGGCAGCAATGGCAAGAAGGATCCGAATGGATTTGAGCATAGCCACTGGAGAAAAGGTTTCATCATATTCCAAACCAAGTCTTTGATGAAAACCTTTTGCAACAAGTCTAGCCTTATAAGTTTCAACCTGTCCATCTACAACAATCTTCTTTCTGAAGATCCATTTGCAGCCTACGGGTTTTACCCCTTCTGGAGCAATGTCCAAAATCCATACTTTGTTGGTGTACATGGACTCCATCTCGGTCCGCATTGCATCCAGCCATTTTACCGAGTCATCGCTCTGAATGGCTTGCTGGAAGCTAGTTGGCTCATCATTATCAGTGATGCAATCCTCTCTATCCCCGTCTATGAGAAAACCGTAGTATCTCTTGAGCGGATGAGACTACCTACTAGTCCTGCGGAGTGGCGCGGAGATGTCCTGTTCTTTCGAAACCTCTGGTTCTACCATATTTACAGTAATAGCTTATGGTTCTGGAATTTCTCCCAGTTCTATTGTGCTCCCACTAGTTTCTTTTTCCAAAAATTGATTTTCCAAAAAGTGGGCATGACGAGAAACAAAAACCTTTTGTTTCTCAGCTTAATAGAAAAGATACCCCCTGGAGTTCTTTGGGTATCCCACAAACTTACACAGTACTGAGTGTGTCTCGAGCTTGTCTGCATGCTGCTTTTTGATAAAAGCTGGACATCCCCATATCTTTAGATACTGAAGATAAGGTTTCTTCCCACTCCACATCTGATATGATGCAATAGGCACAGTCTTGGTAGGAACCTTGCTCAAAAGATATGTGTTCCCTGATAAAAATCAGGAAACACCTCAATCAGGTATCACGTGTTCACACGTGACCAAGGGTCACGTGTTCACACATGATTGTTTACTGTGATCTCTACTTTATAGAATTAAATTCTAATCAAACAAAAATGTAACAAAACAGCTAAGGAAAGACCCCAATGGGGCATCACGTGCTCACACGTGACCAAGGGTCACGTGCTCACACGTGATGATTCCTTAGCTCTGTTAAAAGGCAGAATTAAATTTTGAATAAAGGAGGGTCACATGTCAACATGTGACAGGTCCCTTAGCTCTTTAACTGATAGAATTAAATTCTATTTTAATGATCAAACATTGGGATCACGTGCCAACACGTGATGGGCTTTAAAAGCCTTCTGAGTTAATAAAATTAAATTCTAATTAAGGGAAATCAAAGACCCTAACTGGGAAAGTATTTCTTTAAATGTTTGCAAACAAAAGAGGATTATGCTCTGTAAAGTGGAGCACCGTTGGATTAAAAAATCCAATGGTGATTAAAAAATCACCAATTTATGGAAAAATTTTATACAAGAAAAGATTTCCCTAAAATTCACCAAGAATAACAAACAAAATATCTTTTGGATTAAAAATCCAATGGTGAATAAAATTCACTGAGATCATGTTAGTTACAAAAAACAAACAAAACCTTTCAATGAAAGATTCACTAAACAAATTGATTCTTTTCCTTCTCCTATAAATAGGAGCCAAGAAGAGGAGAAAAAGGGATAGGATTTTGGATCTTGGAATTTTCTGAAGGAAAATAGCAGAGAGAAAAGAAAGGAGAATTCAATTCTCAAGAAAAGAAATCCTAGGTGAGAAAGGGGAAAGGGATCAAAGCTTCATAAAACAAAAAAAAAGAATTTAATTCTCAATCTAAGAGTTTAACTCTTCTGCAAAAGAACTTAGTTTTTCCTCTGGTTGAAGATCTGCAGAAGCAAATCTCCCCGCAAGTTGAGAATTTAATTCTCATCGGGGAGATTCTGCCATGCAGATCCAAAACTTAGAGGGAGAATTGAGTTTAGAGAATTTAATTCTCCCAAAGATAAAACTAGGGTTTAACCCTATATGAGAATTTAATTCTCCCAAATTCACAGGAATTTAATTCCTCCAAGATAAAACTAGGGTTTAATCCTATATGAGAATTTAATTCTCCCAATTTCATAGGAATTTAATCCCTCCAAGACAAAATTAGGGTTCAACCCTGCTTGAGAATTCAATTCTCTCAAATTCATAAGAATTTAATTCCTCCAAGACAGAACTAGGGTTTAACCCTATATGAGAATTTAATTCTTCCACATTCATAAGAATTTAATTCCTCTAAAACATAATTAGGGTTTAACCCTATAGAAAATTTAATTTTTAAAATAAAGAGACTTGAAAGATCTCCATGCACGTAAAAGAACTTGGTCACGTGACACCAATCCGCAGTGATCATAAAAGAAAGAATAAAACTAGGTCACGTGCCCCCACGTGACCCCTGAACAAATCCCCCAAAATGAGAAGGAAACAGCTTGGAGGCAATGCCTCACGTGCTCCCACGTGACTTCCAAAATAAAGAAAATAAAAGGAAAGACAATGCTGGTTTTGGGCGCTCTCACGTGTGCTCACGTGACCCCTAATAAAAATTCTAATAAATCAATGCATGAATACCCATCACGTGCCCACACGTGATGGCTATGAAAAATAAAAGTGTTTAACACTTATTTGCAGTTCTGAGAACAAAGTAAAGGAGATCTGGCCCCATCTCTGGATGCCCTCACGTGCCCCCACGTGACCCCTTCCTTTCTAGTGTTTAACACTATTTTGAGTATTTCATTTCCAGTATTTAACACTGTTTTAAATACATCACGTGAGGACACATGACCACCGGATATCCTCTAGTGTTTAACCCTATTTTAAAGCCAATCTTAGCCAAATTAGCTAAGTTTTCCAGAGATAAGCCTCCCCTTCAACTGAATCTCAAAATTGATCATTTCATATGACATACAGACCAAAACTCAGAGCTATAATGTTTAATGCTCAGTCAAAGACAAAAATATTATCAGAGCCCTTAAAACTCTGGTTTAGCATTACTAAATAATGAGGGGCTGAATCCAGACAAATGTTTAATGGTCCAACAAGGGGCCAATATTTCTAATCTAATTGGACTTAACCCAAATTGGTCATAAGTCCTCAATTCAGATTTAACTGAGCCAATGTGCTCATAATCTAATTAATTGATCTTAGTTCCAAATTGGACTACAGATCCCCAAATCAACTTTGGTTCAAGGGTACATCTCTACACTCCTTTGATATTTGTCGTTGTAATCCTTCAACGTCTTCAGAGAGGTGACGGGTCCCGACAACCACACATTTCACGGACTATGATATCCTTAACCTTGACTGTGAGGTCTTTAAACTCACGGACTATGATGTCCTTAACCTTGACTGTGAGGTCTTTAAACTCACGGACTATGATGTCCTTAACCTCGACCGCGATGTCTTTAAATTAATATCGGACCGAGATGTCCTTAAACTAACAACGGACCGTAATGTCCTTAAACTAACATTGGACCGCAATGTCCCTAAACTAAACAATAGAGCCCAATCACTCTCTTGTTGGATCTAAATGATCTTGTTAAGTTGATCCTGGTCTAAAATTAGACTAGCGTATCCTTAACTAACGTTTAAGTTGATCTTAGTCTCAAATGAGACTAATGTATCCTTAAACCCAACCCCAAAACCCAAATCTAAGAAAATACGGATTTGGACTAATCCACGCCCTACGGGCGACAACATAAATTAGTCTCCATATATAATCTACGGGCAACCAAAAAACAAAACAAACACCCACGACACAAAGTGATCATCTGGAGAAGGAGAAAGTGGTTACCGCGATGCGGTAGCGTAATTAACTGCAGGGGCTTGCGCCTGCAAGGAAGAGCGCCCCCACAATCAAAAACCCCTCAACAAGGGGGAATCTGACGAAGTCTGCTACATCGGCCGCATCCGTTTAAATCTTCGATACATGGTGCCATAAATCAATTTGGCATTTTCGGAGAGATGGAAGGATAGCACCAATTAGCATCTGCCCCAAATTTCAGGCAAGACGTCAACCGCGTCTTCCCGCGTCTTTCGGCGGGGAATAATATGCAGCTGATTCTAGTACATAACTCCAGAAGGATCGCGGTAACTCAGCGTTACTCACCATGGAAAGTACCATATCCAATAGGGTTCTGTTCCGCCTTTCCGATACACCGTTGTGTTATGGTGTGTATGGAGGAGTAATCTGAGAGAGAATTCTATTCTCTTTTAAGTAATCCAGGAACTCGGCACTTAAGTACTCACCACCTCGATCAGATCTAAGTGTCTTGATACTTTTGCCGGTTTATTTTTCCACTTCATTCTTATATTCTCGGAATTTCTCAAAGGCCTTGGATTTATGTTTCATCAAGAAGATATGTCCATACTAAGAGAAATCATCCGTAAAAGTAATGAAATAGGAATAACCATTTCGTTCATGTGTAGACATTGGGCCACACACGTCGCTGTGTATGAGTCCCAAAAGCTTGCTCGCTCTTACTCCGTGTTAAGTGAACAGAGTCTTTGTTATCTTTCCTTTAAGATATGATTGACAAGTTGCATAAGACTGATATTCGAACGGATCCAAATATACCTCTTTATGTAACTTCGTCAACTGTATTTCATTGATGTGCTCCGGTCTACAATACCATAAGAAAGCCTGATTTAATTCTGGAGACTTTTTTTTAAGTGTGTTCTGGACGTTGAAAACCTGAGCTTGATTTAATACATATATACCATCCTCTAGTGTACCTGACCCAATCAAACCATGATTAAGGTGGATGTGGACCACATCGCTTACAAATGTAAAATCATATCCTTCTTTAGAATGTAAAGATACAGATATGATATTACAAGCTAGACTGGGTACATACAAACAGTTACGTAAAATCAATATCTGCCCACTTGTCAATTCTAGGTGATATTGTCCTACGGATACAGCGTCCACGCTCATTCCGTTAGCAACCCTGAGAGTCATATCACCTGCGCTGATAACTCTACGGTTTCTCAAAGGCTGTATTGAATTACAGATATAAGATCCTGATCCGGTATCTAGTACCCAGGAAGTAGAGTTAATTGACATATAGTTTTCAATCACAAACACACCTGAAGCCGAAGCCACAACGTGCTTCGGATCCTGGATTCTGGCTTTCCAAGCACTGCATTCCTTCTGCCAATGCCCTTTCCCATGACAATAGGAACATCTCTCCTTCCCTACTGTTAGTCCCGAAACTTTTGCCCTGCCCTTTCCTTCTACCTTATTGACACCGCCTATCGTCTTGGTGGAGTCTTTCTTCTTCTCTCTCTTGACTTTCGCCTTGGATCTAGAAGAGGAAGATTCCCCAATAAGCAGAGCGGGTGTCTCCCTGGATTCCTTCAAGGCGTAAGTAGAAGGGAGGGACTGTAGAATCAAGTTAGTTCATAACTCGTTCTCCAACGTGGTCCTCATGTCTGTGAACTCTTTAATATAGCTAATCATTGTAGGGACGCGGTCCCCTACAGATGACCCAACAGCCAACCTCGCTTGAAACAATTCATTCGAGCTCTCATATCTTGCGATACGAGATTGCTCTCCATATAAATATTTATTATGGAGGAAGATGGAAGCTAAGTCCATCTTCTCGTGCTGCCTCTGGTGGTCACTATCCATTGAGGCCAACACGAGGTACTTGGCATTCACACTGTCTTTTTCCCTTATCTTACGGATATCAACATCCGTAAAGGTGGAAATTGGACCTGGGACGGTGGGGGCTTTAGTAGTAAGGAGGTGGCCCAGCTTGTCATAGGTAATGGACATCTGGACAAACCTTTGCCGATCAATATAGTTTGGCTCAGTCAATTTATTATCAAGCTGTAACCTAAGTCTGGTCACCTGGTCGCTGCAATTAGAAGAGAGAGAGAAAGAGAACACTTAGCATGATACTCTTGCAAGTTTAGATTGGTTATTAGTTTATCTAAACAGGATAGCTCCCGCTGTATCTCGAATCCTTCCTCAAACTATAAAAGAAGAATTAGCCAGGATTAATCTCACCCTATAATTCTTGCTTAACCTTTCGGCCAGGCTGGTGCTGGTGCTTCGAGGGAGGTTTTCCAACGCTTTCATGAAGTTCCTTAATTACATAACCTCTTTTCCCTGGAGGCGTAGCCCCGCTAACACCGTTCTAGACACCTACTTGGTTTATAGTATTGATTGTTTAGTGAAAAATCTCCCGAAGAGTAGCGGATACTCACAGTAGGATCGGGATCCAAATAATATCGTGTGACAATTTTGAAGGAATCCTACCAAAATCATCACTTCAAATGGTATGCAACCCTAGCAAGTTTCAGTTTCCTTAGAAACTCCCGATGTGGATTTTTGCTCCAAGCTCTTATGATCTTGACGAAGGCCAACATATCATAAGTCGCAAGTCAAGTTCTACCCGTCATTGTCCAACTTAATTTGGACCCACCCGTACATACCCTTGAAGAAGGCCAAAATAGTAGTACGACTGTCCCAAACCAACGCATCTATCTATGCAACAAATGAATATTCAGCAGCTACCAATCACTATGCCTTGGTGAAGGTCAAAATACATAACTTGAATACTACTGAATACACATCTGAAATGACGGAGGGCTACGAATGGTTTTGGTGAAACCGTGAATGTAATGAACTTGATATAATCGAAGGAACCATGATAGCTTTTAAAGGAGTGGTTTAAGCTCCGCATTTAAAAGTTTGTTTTTTGAAAAAACTGAGTGGTTTTTGAAATTGTTCCAACGATTCAGCTTTGGTTTATTTGCTTTGCATTAAACAAATAATGCAGTCCCATCATTTACACCTACTATTGCAGAAAGAAACGAAAATACAATGTACGCTTATACCACCCGCATTCGCCTCTGGGCCCCGTCTAACACCGTTAGGTTACTTAACTAACGCCAGAGCGGGAACTGGACTAGCATGGGTGCAAAACATAAGCAATGTCTACTATATAGCATATATATAATATCCATTCGTCTCACACAATAATAGACATTTCAGATCACAGATGAACATATTGGATATACTAGGAATTCCGCGTTTTGTTTAAACTTATAACGAAAGATAGATTCCACGGTCATGATGAATAGCCAAACCTCACCCTAGACCCCTACGGGTGCGGCAAACTACCCGTCAAATTCCTAAAATGAAGCAACCTCCCTCAGTAAAATGCATAGGCCACTCGGCACTTCAAAGAACCCGATAGTTTGTGCACCCCATGTAACAACCCTAATTTTCTTATACACTTTTTCCATACAAATTTTTAAATTGTTTTTCTTTCAAAATCCTTAAAGGGGTATTTATTACCTGAGCACAAGACTTAAGTAAATAATTAGCAATTTAATTACAAGAAGGAGCTTGTAGCTCATTGGTAATACATTGCATTGCTGAACCAAGCCACCAGAATTCAAATCCCATGGCCCATATTATTTTTAATATTATTTTGTTTTAAAATTTTTAGAAGTCCAACAGTCAACACGTGATAAATTCCAAAAGTTCCACTACTCATAAAAAATTAAATATACCAGAGCCTACACCCGATGACCCCCCCACCTCCCCATGCCCTGACTCGACCCGACTCGGCCGAGTCGGCCGGTGTCGGCCGGACGGCCGAGTTCCTTTCTTCAATGTTGTGTCTTTTTACCTCCTTAACCCCCCTGCACACTCCATTTATTCAGATCGGTTTCAGAGACCTTTGAAATCCCCATTTACTCCATTTTAATAATTTTTTAATACATTTTTACATTTTTAAATTAAAACCTTTCATATATCCTACCCTTAGCCTAACCCTATAAATACACCCCTACCCTCTACCCTCTCAACCCTAAAATTCTGAGCCTACTCTCTCAAAATTCCAAGAATCTTGTGCACTTTGAAAACGAGCTCGAGGCGAAGCTCCGGCGAAATCTACGGCGAACTTCCGGCGATCGTTTTTAGGAACTACCGGCGACGACGCAACACATCGACGATTCCACTACTTCCCTTTCACTCTCTTGTGTGACCTAAAACCCGTAAGTCCCAATTTCTACCTATCACTTCTATCAAAAAAATACGGATTTACAAAACCCGATGGAATCGGAACAAATCCGATTTCCGATTCGGTTTCTTATAAAATTCCACTTCTCACTAATACAATCATACTTAAACTTCCTCATGTTGACTATTAAACACTAATCAACCAAATTGATCAAGTTTCATCGCATGAAATGATAGCTATTTCAATTTATTGTATTTTTCACTTAAATACCATATTGTTTCAATCCTTCAATTAACTCCATCAAACTTGCTATACATTTAAAGTAGATCACGACGTAATGACCTACTTCCTCACACACTTACATACAACCTAACACGATACTATCGAAAACTTAGAATACGGGAAAACAAACATTTTCATTTAAATACCCTCTACTAAATAAAACCATTTATAAAAGATTTAGTGTTGATACACTTTTAAATAAATACCACTTATTAGGAAAATAGGATAAGTTGTGGACATCAGTCGTTTATCTAAACCTGACTTTGTGGTGTCTAGGCTAGGCAAGTGAGAAATGTAATTTTAAAAGGACCGTCTCACGGTGATTCGTGAGCGGATCCCTCCTTTCTTCACTTGTACTTACCTGGCCACAATTAGCGGTGAAGAGGTGATTTGAGGTATCTCACAACTTGTCGTTTTGGACTAATTAGGAATAGTCTAGTTGACTCAGGAGACCTTAGAACATAGAATACGGAAAATTGATATCTTTACAAATAAATATCATTTACTTCATAAAACCGTTTTCTAAACGATTTAGTATTTTACAATCTTTGCAAAGCGCCGCTACAACCCATTTTGGGGAACCCGTTCGGGATGGTGCGAATTATCGCACATCCTCGGGCTTAGTAGTGCGAGATTCAGACCTCCTCAAGGAGCATTCGGTCTCGAAAGATTTAAAATACGATATCTTAAGAAAATGAGATTTTTAGAATATAAAATATTTATTAAAATTATTTTTGTATAAATATATGTATACTTATTATTAAAATACCTATTTTGTTATGATATAAATATTCCACCTTTTTCTAAAAATCATAAGAATCAATTTTACACTAAAATACCATGAATTCTATACAAATCAATATTACGAATAAATACCTTTATTTATGAAATTAGGATATTTTCACTAGAAATATCACAATATAAAATCTACATTCATTACAATTCTAAAGACGATTAATAAATACTTGGGGTATATTTTGAAAAGTATATAAAAGTATTTTTACATATAACCCCCTCAAGTTCTATAAATTACCCTAAGAACCCTAGTAAATATAGGTCTAAGCAGAACTAATCTCTTGAGCCTCAAGGAGCCGGAGAAGTGGGTGCTTGCCTATCTAAGGTAGACAAATTAATAAAAACAATCAGAACTTCAATTTATTTTGCTAATTGTCTGATTCAGTTTGAGTCTCTGTATAATCTGACTTGAATATGATTCAAGTACAATCTACAGTCTACAATCTACAATCTTCAATATTACAATTCAACATGAATCCATGAATCCAATTATCAATCTATACAACTTGACTGAACCGAACCATGGATATACATTCCATTTACATGTTCTCCAGATATTCCATTTACATGATTCTACGGTTACATCCATTTACTGATATCATGGTTTCGGTCAGTCATCCAATTATACAATCAATACAATTTACAATACAACAATACAATCAAAACACTACGGGGTTTAAGGGGTAGATTGGTATGGAAGGTGTTAGAAGTGACACGAGATGGTCAGACTTAAGACACCTAACATGAATCCAATAGCCGTTATTCCGGGTCTTCTAACGGAGCCTTGTACTCTATATTCCGTTTGCCCTGGTCTCTAGCATATAAAGACCCCTCTCGTATACACTGGCATCTTTCTGTACCAAACTACAAACAACAGCGTTAACACTAAATACAACAATATAACAAATAATACAACTGTAAAACCTACTCTCTCTCTCTCTTACTCTCTGTCTATTCTATTTCTCCTCTTATCTTTGGGACTTACCGAGCGACCTGTTCGCTGACGACATTCTATTTCTTTCTTCTTTGAATGTCGTCAGGTGATTTAGACCCGTCAGAGATTGAGCCAACTGCAGAAGATTTGGATCAGTACAGCGAAGACCCTGAGATCTGGACATTGTACATTTTCTATTCAGTACCTTTAATTTCCTGTCATGCCATTGTTTAGGCATCGCTTTTATTTTAGTTGTATTTCTTTTCATGTATTGTACAAAAGAATGTTAATAAATAAAGTTGTTTTTATTATATCTTGTCTCTTGTGCATTTACTTTTTATATTGCTTAGATACGCTTAGCGTATTTACTTCAGAGTAAATACGTCGCGGACCAGTCGCGTCCCCTTCGTCGTATACCGGGAAGCGGGGCGTGACACCCCACCTTGGGTCTATCCTCGGAGCAGAAAACGGTAAAAAAGAAAATACAACGGCGGCTACAACCTCAACCCGGATGTGCCCCGCAAAATAATATTATATCACTTTACAATTTAAATCGAATGAAAGAAAGAAAACTCTCTTCTCACATCCCCGGCTATTCATCCACGACGATCCAATATTCCTTATCCACAAACCAACATCACAGATATGTGCAACCCCAACTAATCGATATATAGCAATTAACGGAAGTTTACGAACACATATATCCAAACACAGAAAACCCGATAGCCAAGAACTTTAGAATTTCGATCGAAACATATTTTCCGTGTCTACCCCAAGTGCAAAATAACACACAAACAATACTAGGTAGAAACCAAATATACCAGAAAACAGAACACCAAAAATAAGAAGCACAGAAGAAATACGAGTTGAATCGGCCTCGACTCGGCCACGGAACGGCAGCGAAACACACTGTTTTGCCGCGCTTCCGCGGTCGACTTGGCGATTGAGTGACTCGTTTTTCTTGAGTGATCTTAGAATACCATGCTTGCAATTTTCATTCCTCTGAAATATTTTTTCTGACAGTTTTAAAAATCGACAGAAAGCAAGGGTTTCGGTGTTCCGTTTTCGTGTTTTTCCGACGATCGAAGTTCTAACTAGTTACTAACTAGATAGTGAAGGTTTAGTATGCTCTAATACCACTGTAAATCGATGTCGAGCACCCCGAGGGTTTGCGGAGAGGCAGAATATGCAAAAAACAATTTTTACGGGCTTCGCAACACCGACTTGAACTCCATGATCGATACTAAACCCTAACTAGTAAAACTGTATGAGGTTAACTACTCGGAAAGAATGTTATACCTCACAGTATCATGTCCTTCAGGTCTTCTTGCTGTCCTCCTCCTCGTCATAAGCTCCTCAGATTGTATACGGATCGGGCCTCTTCGTTGGTCTCCTCAAGTCAAAGATGATCCGCTCGAGAGTCTATAGTCCGAGCTTCAACCTCAAATCCGAGGTAACTAAGGCACCTAGTTCGCTAAACTAGATGTCCTAGATGATGTAGAGAGTGTAGATGAATTACTTTGTCTCTAAATACCCTAGGTTTCTCAATACATGAGACATGAAGGGTATGAGAAAGAAGAAGGGGAGCTTGAGGAAAAAGAGTGTAGAATGAACATTAGAATGAGATGGCTCTCATTTGTGATGAATAATGCATACCAATAATGCAACCACAAAATATCTAGCATGCTTCAAAATATCACATAGTGAGTCACCCCATGAGTCACCTAAGAGCCATACCTCATTTAATGAAATCATCCACCTCTTTTGCTCCACCCATTTATATTTTTAATCAAAAGATTAAATACAAAATGAGGTGTCTTCTTCTAGAAGCAATCTTGAGTAAATTACAAGAATGCCCCTAATCCGTATATACATACCTGTATCCGTATTCCAAAAAATATGAATACAAAGAGACGAAAATAATCCATCAATATAATATTAGGATCCGGCTTAAACCAAAGTCGAATAGTATTATCCGCCCGAACATCATACGTGCACAAGTACACGTATGTGATCGAAGCCCTTTCGTAAAACCATACGGCATCTACATGTTTTGCCCGATGCAGGAAAACGCTCTATACGGGACTTTAAAGATTCGACACTACGCTGGCAGTGGGTTTAACCACAAGCCGTCAGCGGTACTAGCTGCACGTAACGGCTACCCAGATATCTGTCGATAAGAAGGCCGATGAGAAAACTCATCCGAACTCTTACTGAGCCTATCCGTGACAATCTCCGTACAGTCCGGACTGTTCGTCTAAGAGTATCGCATATCGGGCCTAGGGGCGGTAACCGTCAGACCCCTAATAGCGCAATAAGTCGTGTCGGAGTGTAGCCCAAAACACCCTAAGAAACTACTAGATTACCTAACAGTAAATCTCGCTTGCCCTGGCCAGGGACTTTGTGTAATGGCTTTCCGAACACAGCGCGATATCAACCCCCAATACAGGGAGAGACGAATCCTATCTAACCGCCACTACCTCCAAGTTCTTCAGGACTGCACCCAACTACTACATGTTTGCACGACTCCTTTGATCCATGGTAGGGTAGTAATCTAAGAATAGTGGGAGCACACTCGAGGCAAAGTAACAGTGTCAAATCGACGGACTAAGCTGTACTCATGTCACCTGGGAACCGCTACCCGACGATAGGTATAATACCCACCAGCAGCTCCCTACGAGTCTTATCCAGTGTACTCATAACCCAATGAGCACCTGCATACTATCTCCAGTATGGCGTACTAATGGCTGTGGGACAGACCATCTCCCCTGCTGGGATGAAAAGCGTATACACTAGTCTACTCTGGACTATCGATGCCCCGTCTCGATTATCCTACGACTAGGGACCTATATAAGGATGTGCTTATAGACTACCCAGCCCTCACTAGTGTGACTACCATCATAACGCTGATAGTCAAGCAAAGATCCTAAGGGCTCTACCAATATATATAAGCGATATGCTAAAAGAAACACATGCACATATTGAGGTAGAAACAAACCAGGTAGTATACTGCCATTTCGAGCAAGACTGTTACTATATCCGTGTATATCCCAAGCTTCCAATATGTAATATACAAGTATGATACAATAATGCCCTCTAGTGCATATATCATTAACAAGTATACTAACTCAAACTCCGTGTACTGTAAGTTGAAAAGTGTATCTTGGTTAAGAATGTCTTACACCGTTATTCAATACACCTTACCTTATCTTGAACTGATAAAGGTAAATTTTTATAACACAATTTTCAAAATATATATCTCACTTTATAAAATAAAAGTACAGATATTTCATTTTAAAATTTGGTGCATAACAACGGTTATTCGAAACCAATCATTTGCCGTCAGGCAAAGCCAAGCGATTTAATCTAATATCACCAATTGCAACGAATTCCGATATTGATGATCAAATCGTCTATTTCCCAATATTCTACTCTACTCAATATCTGTAACACCGTACATATGTAAGATCCAAATCCGGTAAATACATACCCTGAGTCAGAAGTAATTGGGAAAACAGTTCTCTTTTACAAATACACAGAAAATCTAAAACATAAAAAATGTTTCATAGGGGGTGGTCAGGTATTCCTAGTAATGCCTTTTGCATTATCCAGGTTCATGACAGTAATCGCAATTTCCTTTTCCCTCACTTCAATCTCTTTATATGTCTCTACATCTTACCTTCTGTACACCGCGCCTGCGCTAACTGGTTTTCTTCCTTCCCTACCTTTCGGCACCAGCCTGAGATTTGGAAGAAGACTATCCAATAAGCATAATAAGTGTACTCTCCTAATACAAGGAGCTCTCGCAATCTGAAAGAAGATAAATGGAAGAGACAGCTGAATAATCCTATTCAATTTCTCCTGTGGCCATCCTCGCCTGAAGTAACTTCTTCGAGTTCGTATGTAACTATACGATGGCCGTTCCAAACAATATGGATCATCGTAGTGATACGGCATGTTCTAAAGAAATGCAAAGGGTAGAGTAGGAGTGGCAGGGATATGTGTGACTTTATCATGAATCATGACAATCCAAAACCAAAGGGTGTAAAAAGGTTCGGTTAACTTGTTCATGAGTTTTTAAGATAAGTCATGGGTCGTTGTACCAGAGAGAGAGAGAGAAAAGAAACACTCGGTGTGCACTTTATCAAGATTAGATTGGTTATTACTTTATCTAATCAGGATAGCTCCCACTGTTTCCTCGAATTCTTCTTCAAACCTTAAAAAGAGAACTAGTTGGGATCATATTCATTTTATAAGTTCGCTAACCGTTCAGCCAGGCTAATGTCGGTACTCCGAGGGAGGTCTTCCGTGTTTTCGCACGGACCCAATTAATAATCTCGTTTCCGCAGAGGCGTAATCTTGTTAACACTTTCTAGACACCTAATAGGTTAGCTAATTATGAAGTGAAAAATCTCCCGAGGAGTAATACATACTCATCAGTGGGAATCAGGACCCAACTATCATCATGTGATGACCTGACAGAATCCATTCAAATCACTACACTCCAGAAGATATGCGCATGCCTGGCAAGTTTCCCGTATGTTTGAAACTCCCGATATGGTTTTTGCCCCAAGCGTCTTATGATCTTAACAAGGTCAAAATTCTATAAGCCACAAGTCAAGTTCAACCCGTCATTATCCTAGATTAATCTAAACCCACCCGCACGTGCCCTTAACAAGGTCAAAATGACCATGCGACTGTCCTAGATAATCGCATCACTATACAAAAAAGATCATTACACAGTTACCGAATACTACGCTTTAACAAGGTCAAAACACGTAGCACGAATACTAAGCGATACTAATCTAAAATGACGGAGGGCTACAACTGGTTTTTGGCGAAAATCTTTAACATAATGAACTTGATATTGTTGAAGGAATTCGAGTGGCTTTGAAATGGAGTCGTTTAAGCTCCACTTTTTAAAACTAGTAAAATAAATCTTTGCTTAAGAGCGAACTCTCAGTGAAGGGATCAATGCTTTTCCTTCATAGAATGAGGTGCGGGATATTCCTAACCAAATACTTCTATGCAAAGCAAAAAAATATGACTATGAGTCAATGTAACAACCCTAAACTTTCTGTACAATTTTTTTTTTCAAAAATACAGAAAGGGGTACTTGAGCATGAGCACAAGTTATAAGTTTGTTTTGCTTTAGAACAACAAAAAGGAGCTTATAGCTCACTGGTAAGACCTTGCACTGCTGAACCGAAGCACCAGAGTTCAAATCCCGTTAGTCACATATTTTTTAAATTAAATTCTTTTAATCTTTTAGAAGCCTAAGAGTCTACACGTGCACAACATGTTAAACCAAGAGTTACAGCTTAAATAAACGTGTCCACAAGGCTAGATCAAGTGTCAGGGACACGTGGAATCAAGACGAGCCCCGACTCTCCCGACTCGGGCCGGCTAAAGCCTTGACTCGGCCGGCGCCGCCGGTCCAACTCGGTCCGAAACCTAATTTTCTTTAACCTCTGCACCCTTTGGCTTACCCCACTCCCCTACACTGTTTAAATTCTCTACAATTAACCAGAGAATTAAAATACCCCCTTTTAATCCTTTTTAATGCAAATTTAAATGTATTTTTTTATCACACCCTAATCCTAATTTTCCCTATAAATACCCACTCTACTTTTTACACCTCTTCATACTGAAATTTCCTACAAAAACTCTCAAGAAAACTCCAAGATCGTTTTGTGTGCAAGTGGAGTTAGTAAAGGGCAAAGCTCCGACGAACTTCCGGCGACAACTCAAGGAGTTTCCGACAACGAAACGACGCACCGGCAACTCCCACCTCTTCCTCTTTCTCTCATCTAGCCAATCATCCAGTAAGTCCCTACTTCTCCTTTTTTTCTCTATTCCAAAAACATGCAAAACTAAAACCCGACGGAAGCGGAGTTAGTCCGACTTCCAATTCGGTTTTCTTTAAAAACTACATTTTTCTTTAACAAAATAAAACTATATTCTTATATGTTGATTAATAAATATTAACAAACTTAATAAAACAAGTTGCACATCAAACTAATCATTTTTTTTGTAACTTTTATTATACTTTTTCAGAAACATAACATATAGTTTAGTTTCGACAAAAACCATCATAATTCCTTGGTATACCTATAGATAATTCACGAGGTAATGACCTACCTCTTCACAACACACATATCCAATATAGCACGATATAATTTGGGAACATAGATTTGGGAAAAATACGACTTTATATATAACTACCTTCAACTTATAAAACCTTTTTCTATAAGAAATGTATTTTTAACAAATCTTTGCAATCGTGCCTCTACAACCCATTTCGGGAAACCCGTTCGGTATGGTGCGGATTATTGCACATCTTCGGGGCCTAGTAGAGTGAGATGCAGATCTCCGCAAGGAGCATACGATCTCGACAGATTTAAAATACAGTTTTCTTTAGAAAATGTGATTTCTATTATAAATAAAACTTATATTTTTAATAAATAAATATATATGTAATTAATATCAAAATATCTATTTTTAATATTTATAATATTCCACATTTCCAAAATTCAAGAAAACCATCTCATTTACAAGAAAATAGCATACAATTCCATTATTACAAATAAATACCATATATTATGAAATTAGGTTTTATTCACTAGAAATGTCATATTGATAAAATATATATCAATGAAAACTTTAAAGACGATAATAAAGTACTTGAGGTGTATTTTGAAAATTATACAAAATTGTTTCTATATAAAACCCGCTCAAGTTATACTAAATTACAATAAGGACCCTAGTAAACATAGGTTTAAGCGGGACCAGTCTCTTGAGCCTCAGAGAGCCAGAGATATGGTTGCTTGCCTATTTAAGCTAGACAACTTAACAAACGGTGTTATCAACACGGTAATTGTCTTTGAAAAAGACACAAATCCTACCGTCCATGTGCAGCAGTTACCGATAGCACCAAATCATAATTCAGAATTCAAATTCTTTTTTTAATTGTCTGACTCAGACTGAGTCTCAATATAATCAATCTGAATTGAATATGATTCAAGTATCAAACTTCAATACAACATGGATCTATGAAGCCGTTATTCAATCTAATCAATATATATTGACTGAACCGAACCATGAATATATTTCATCTACATGTTCATCCATTATATCCGTTCTATTACTGATATCATGGTTTCAGCAAGTCATCCATCTATATACAATATACAATTCAAACAATACATCAATACAATCAAGACGTCACGGGGTTTATAAGGGGTAGACTGGTACGGAAGGTGTTAGAAGTGGCACGAGACTGTAACCATAATACACCTAACTTGAATTCAATTTTCGTTGTACCATGGATGAACGGTTCCTTGTTCTCCTTATACCTTAGTCCACGGGGAAAGTTGGACTCCTTTCGTATACACTGGCCTCTTCTGTACCAACCTACAAACAACAACATTAACATTAAATACAACATTATAACAATATACTCTCTATTCTGTCTATTCCATTCTTGTCTATTTACGAGACTTACCGAGCGATTTGTTCGCTGACGACATTCTCTTTCTTCTTCTTTGGAATGTCGTCAGGTGGTTCGGACTCACTGGAGATCGAGCCCACCAGCGAGAATTTGGACCAGCTAGCTTTCGACCCGGGGCTCTAGTTACTTGTACATTTCATTTCAGTACTTTCCATTTCTGTTATGCCACTGTTTAGGCATTGCTTTCCATTCCATGTATTTACTTTTCAGATGTATTGTAAAAAGAATGTTAATAAATAAAGTTGTTGTTCAATTATATCTATTGTCACTGTCTCATGTGCATTTTACTTATATTGCTGAGATACGCTTAGCGTGTTTGCTTCAGAGTAAATACGCAGCGGTCTCGTCACGTCCTCTGCCCGTATACTGGGAAGCGGGGCGTGACAGGTACTGAAATGAAATGTACAAGTAACTAGAGCTCCGGGTCGAAGGCTAGCTGATCCAAGTCCTCGAAGGTGGGCTCGATCTTCTGAAGGTCCGAATCACCTGACGACATTCCAAAGAAAAGAAAGAGAATGTCTTCAGCGAACAAATCGCTCGGTAAGTCCCGTAAATAGACAAGAATGGAATAGACATAATAGAGAGTATATTGTTATAATGTTGTATTTAATGTTAACGCTGTTGTTTGTAGCTTGGTACGAAGAATGCCAGTGTATACGAGAGGAGTCCCACTATTCCGTAGACTAAGGTATACGGAGCACAAGGAAACGTTCAGCCACGGTACAACGGCAATTGAATTCAGGTTAGGTGTATTACGGTTACAGTCTCGTGCCACTTCTAACACCTTCCGTATCAGTCTACCCCTTATAAACCCCACGATATCTTAATTGTATTGATGTATTATTTGAATTGTATAATGTATATATATGGATGACTTGCCGAAACCATGATATCAGTAATGGAACGGATATAATGGATGAACATGTAGATGGAATATATCCATGGTTCGGTTTAGTCAATATAGATTGATTAGATTGAATAGACGGATTCATAGATCCATATTGTATTGAAGTTTGATATTTGAATTATATTCAAGTCAGATTGATTATATTGAGACTCGGTCTGAGTTAGACAATTAAAAAAAGAAATTGAATCCTGAATTATATTTTGGTGCTATCGATAACTGCTGCACATGGACGGCAGAATTTGTGTTTTTTTCAAAAACAATTACCGTGTTGATAACACTGTTTGTTAAGTTGTCTACCTTAAATAGGCAAGCACCCATATCTCCGGCTCCCTGAGGCTCAAGAGACTGGTCCCGCTTAAACCTATGTTTACTAGGGTCCTTATTGTAATTTAGTATAACTTGAGGGGGGTTTATATAAAATAATTTTGTATAATTTTCAAAATACACCTCAAGTATTTTATTATCGTCTTTAGAGTTTTCATTGATGTATATTTTATCAATGTGACATTTCTAGTGAATAAAACCTAATTTCATAATATATAGTATTTATTTGTAATATTGGAATTGTATGGTATTTTCTTGTAAATGAGATGTTTTTCTTGAATTTTGGAAATGTGGAATATTATAAATATTAAAAATAGATATTTTGATATTAATTACATATATATTTATTTATTAAAAATATAAGTTTTATTTATGATAGAAATCACATTTTCTAAAGAAAATTATATTAAAATCTTTCGAGATCGTATGCTCCTTGCGAAGGTCTGCATCTCACTCTACTAGGTCTGAGGATGTGCGATAATCAGCACCATATCGAACGGGTTCCCTGAAATGGGTTGTAGAGGCCCAATTGCAAAGATTTTGTTAAAAATACATTTCTTGTAGAAAAATGTTTTATAAGTCGGAGGTAGTTATGTGTAAAGTCGTATTTTCCCAAATCTATATTCCCAAATTCCATCGTGCTATGTTAGATATGAGTGTTGTGAGGAGTTAGGTTATTACCTCATGAGTTTTCTAAGATAATACGGTTTAAAATGTTTAAGCATGTCGAAATGAAACATAAGGGTATTTTAATGTAAAAGTGGAATAAAACTTGCTATGCTTATTATTTTGATGTAAAACTTATTTTATTGTTTTCGTTAATGTTTAATGGTCATGACATAAGAGTTTGGTATTATTGTGTTTAAGAAAAATAGAACTTTTTAAGGAAAAACCGAATCGGAAGTCGGATTAACTCTGCTTCCGTCGGGTTTTAGTTTTGAATGTTTTTAGAATAGAGAAAAGAAGAAGAAATAGGGACTTACTGGATGATTGGCTAGAGGAGAGAAAGAGGAAGAGGTGGGAGTTGCCGGTGCGTCGTTTCGTCGTCGTAAACTCCTTCAGTTGTCGCCGGAAATTCGTCGGAGTTTCGCCCTTTGCTAACTCCACTTGCACACAAAAGGATCTTGGAATTTTCTTGAAAGTTTTTGTAGGAAATTTTAGTGTGAAGGGGTGTAAAAATAGAGTGGGTATTTATAGGAAAAATTAGGGTTAGGGTGTGATAAAAAATGCATTTATATTTGCATTAAAAAGGATTAAAAAGGGGTATTTTAATTCTCTGGTTAATTGTAGAGAATTTAAACAGTATAGGGGGAGTGGGGTAGGCCAAACGGTGCAGGAGTTAAAGAAAATTAGGGTTCGAACCGAGTTGGACCGGCGGCGCCGGCCGAGTCAAGGCTTTCGCCGGCCCGAGTCGGGGCTCATCTTAGTGCCACGTGTCCCTGACGCTTGGTCTAGTCTCATGGATACGTTTGTTTAGGTTGTTGTTTACCGCCGGAAATCGGGAAGACAGATGTCTTGGCTGAATTTGGGAACAGATGCTATTTGGGTTTATCTGTCTACCTCTCCGAAGATGCTAAGTTAATTTATGGCACCATGTATCGAAGGTTTAAACAGATGCGACCGTTGTAGCAGACTTCGTTAGATTCCCCCTCGTTGTAAGGGGTTTTTGATTGTGGGGACGCTCTTCCCTGCAAGCGCAAGCCCCTGCAGTTAATTACGTTACCGCGTAGCGATAACCACTTTCTCCTGCTCCAGATGTTCATTTCGTATCATGTGTGTTTATTTTATTTTTGGTTGCCGGTGGATTGTATGCGGTGACTAATTTGTGTTGTCGCTCGTAGGGCGGGGATTAGTTCAAATCCGTATTTTCTTAGATTTGGGTTTTGTTTGATTTAAGGATCGTTAACCTCGCTTGAGATCAAGATCAACTTAAATATTTGTTAAGAATACGTTAGTCTAAGTTTTAGACTAAGATCTACTTAACGGGGGTTCAGGATCATTTTTTATCCAATGAAAGAGCATTTGGGCTCCATCGTTTTAATTTAGAGACATTACGGTCCATTGGGTTTAAGGACATCATAGTCCTATTTAAGGACATCATAGGCCATGGATTTTAGTTTAGGGATATTGCGGTCCATTGGGTTTAAAGACATCATAGTCCATGGAGTTTAGTTTAGGGACGTTGCGGTCCATTGGGTTTAAAGACATCATAGTCCATGGAGTTTCGTTTAGGGACGTTGCGGTCCATTGGTTTAAGGACATCATAGTCCATGGAGTTTTGGCTCACCAGTTTGAGGGTGCGCCAAGAGTTATTGGTTATTGGGACCCACCACCTCCCTGAAGACGTTGAAGAATTACAACGACATGTATCAAAGGTGTGGAGAGATGTACCCTTGAATCAATGTCCTGACTGAGGGGGGGATAGGATGAACATCATTTTAGATGCCATCTGTTAGGAGCTCATTAGCTATCTTTGGGACTGAAATCGGTTTGGGGGACCCTGAGTATGAGGGGCTCAATTGATTGGCCTTGGGAGATATGGTCAAAGGTTGGATAATGTTGGCTTCTTATAGTGTTAACACTAGTATATGCTCAGTGCTTACGTGCTCCCACATGCGGCCTTAAATTAGTGTTAAACACAGAAATTTGGGGCGCTCACGTGTGGCACGTGAGGCACTCAAAAGTTGGCGCTGCTTCTTAGGCTTTATACCCTTGTTCTTTTTATAAATACCCTATTGGGGATCATGTGCTATCACGTGAGGTGCCCCCAAAATGGGAACTATCTTGGATTTATTCCCTTTTTCCTTTTGAAAGTGGTAAGCATTTTTAAGGGGGTCACGTGGGATCACGCGAGGCACCCCAAAAATGATAGCTGTCTTTGGTTTTATACCCTTTTCCTTTTGAAAGTGCTAAGCACTTTTTAGGGGGGTCACGTTGGGACATGTGGCCTGACCTCAGTTGTTCTCTTTCATTCGTCAAGGGTGCTCACGTGGGAGCACGTGATCGGCCATTATCATGTTGGGTGCTAATCTTTCTACGTGCATGGAGATCTTGAGTTTTGAGACTTTCAAGCCCATTGTTTTATAAGAATTAAATTCTTTTATAGGGTTAAACCCCAGTTTTATTAGAGAAATTAAATTCCTATATGTTCTTATAAGAATTAAATTTTTCGAACTTAGTTCTTTCCCCTAGGTTTGAATCTACATAAGAGAATCTTCCCGATGAGAATTAAATTCTCAACTTGTGGGGAGATCTGCTTCTGCAGATCTTAACCCGAAGAAGAACTAAATTCTTTTTAGAAGAGTTAAACTCTTGTGGAGGCGAAGAAGAAGTAAGATACTCTCTGTATTTTGTTTCTTCTTACCTAGGGTTTCTTCTCTTCTTCGAGGAGATCTTCTTCTCTATAGAGAATTAAATTCTCTTTTCTTTTTTTATTTAAAACTTATCAGGGTTTTCTCTCTCACTTTTCTGTATATCTCTCTCTTCAGTCTCGAGTCCTTTATATAACAGAGGCAAGTTTGTTGATTTTTGTTAAGGAAATCTCTCATTGAGAGATTTTTGATTGATTCGGGGATTTTATCCACCGTTGGATCTTTGATCCAGGGACTCCTATTTTACAGAAGACATTTTATTGTTTTTAACAAGATTGGGAAAATATTTTCCCATACATAGCTTATTCTGTATCTTGGTGATTTTTAATCACCATTGAATTTTTGATCCAACAGTGTTCTGATTTACAGAGCACAATCTTTCTTGTTTAGAAAGATTGCGGGAAATATTTCCAAAATAGGGTTTTGATCTCTTTTATATAGAATTTAATTCTATCGGCTCAGAAGATATTAGAAATCCTCACGTGTAGCACGTGACCCAATGGCACTAGGCCGGTTTGCCTATATGCAGCAGTCCCAGAGAAGAGCATCACGTGTTGGCATGTGATGCGCCTTTTGGTCAGCTATTTGTTTTATGAAGACGCCTATATATCTTATATATAGGTGCTCATGTGTGGCACGTGAGGCCCAATTTCAGTCTTATTTGTTAAGTGTAATGCTTTATAATTTTGGCTCTAAGGCGCATCACGTGTGGACACGTGATGCTCCTTTTGGGGAGTCCTTCCATCGCTTTTTGGTTCATTATTTATTTATTTATTAGATATTTATTATTTTTTTTATAAGAGAACAACTGTGACTCTTGGTTTTACGGGTTGTGCACGTGTAGACTATTGGGCTTCTAAAACATTAAAAGAATTTTAAATAAAAAGAATGTGTGGCTGATGGGATTTGAACTCTGGTGCTTTGGTTCAGCAGTGTAAGGTCTTACCAATGAGCTAGAAGCTCTTTCTTACTGTTCAAAAGCAAATCAAACTTATAACTTGTGCTCAGGCTCAAGTACCCCTTTCTGTATTTTTTTGAAAAAATTGTACAGAAAGTTTAGGGTTGTTACATTTGAAGAAAACCGAGTAGTTTTAAAATTGGTTCCGATAACATCAATTAGGTTTATTTTCCTTGCATTATATCGATAATGCGTTCCCATCATTTTAAGTTTCCAAGCCACAAAAGAATAACCAAAAATAGCATGCTATTTATATGCCATCCGCATTCGCCACGGGGCCCCGTCATGCACCGTTAGGTTACTTAACTAACGGCAGAGCGGGGGCAGGACTAGCGCGGGTGAAAAACATATAGAAGTATCTACTATATATATATATATATATATATCAATATCACAGGCAGATAAAAAACATCACAAGCATACGAACAACAATATGGAACAACGGATAATCTAGGAGCCCCGCATTTCATTTGAGACATAAATAAGATGCGACGTTCTCCGGTCGTGTGGATAGCCTGTGAAATGAAGAACCTAAATCCCTACGAGCGTGGCAAGTTACCCGCCAATCCCGGAAGTAAAGAAACCCCAATCAACAAAGTGAATGGGCTACCCAGCACTTCGCGAAATCCGATAACTTGAGCACCCTTCCGTGGGTCCATCTATACCCCTACGAGTGTGACGACTAACCCGCCAATTCTAGAGTACGCCCTCCCGGTCTCAACACCATGAGATGCGGGCCCGTTGCCTTCTAGAACCCTGCTATTCGAGCACTCCTCCGCGAGGTAATCCTAGTACAGAAAAGAAAAATATATATACACAACGGTGACATCGATCTCAACCCGGTTGTGCCCCAATAAAAGAATATACAAACTAGCAGAGATGGAAATCCATATGTCGGACGCTTGCCTCGCAATAATGAATATACAAATGAATCTGAACTGTACATCTAACATCACATATAAGACTATCCATCACGATAATCCATCCATAACATCAGTGCAATACAGAATATCAACGCGAGTATCATGTTCGTAACCCGTCTGATTGTACATATAGCAACAGTCGGATTATACCGCGCTATGATATTCATAGTCGCAGAAACTAACAAATGCATTGAAAACTATGAATTCAAAATTTCGATCGATTAAAACTTTCCGCATTGGCCCCAAGTACAAACCAGCACTCAAACAAATCTGGGCCAAAACCAAATATTCCAAAAATCACATTTCCATAATTTAGAGCACCAGAAAAAATTTGGGGCACAATGGACAAAATTTGACCGCGGAACCGCCGCTAAATGGCATGTTAGACGGCGGCTCCGCGGTCTAATTTTGGGCTTATATGCCCAAATTTCTTTCTGGTTTCTATATTTGCCTGCACATAATTTTAATGCAACCTGAACAATTTTTTAAACAGCTTTAAAATTCGAGCAGCGGGCATGAATTTGGAAATGCGATTTGGAAAAATCTGTCAATCGAAACTCTAAATAAGTGCAAACTAGCTAGTAAAGGTATGGAGTGGCTCTGATACCATGTTGGGGTTCGGTGCCCGCGCAACGGAAGCCGTGGCCAAGGCGGAAGCGAAAACAAAAACTTTTTGCGAGAACCAAACACCTGTAACCCAAGAAATCGATCCAAAACCTTAAACTAGCAAACTAGAAATGCAACGGTGCAGAAATTACAACTTTTAACGCATTTCCACCCAATTGTGGAAGATCCGTCCAAGCTCGTAGTCGCTGGGATCGCGCTTGAAAGTCGACCACCCTCGCCGAAAAAGATCCACCCGAGAGAAACCGGAAGAGGTTCCGACAGACGATCCAAACTTGCTAGGATTGGATGGTGGGTGATGTAGGAAATTTTCATTAAAATTTCTCTCATAACCATACTCAAGAAAGAGTAAGAAGAAGAAGGAGAAAAGAGGAGGAGAGAGTGGAAAGTCTCTTGCAACCATGAAGCATGAACTCATCTCAAGAAAATCATCAAGTGTAGAAAGAATCATGGCTACACCTTTTTACAACCATGGTTCAAATAGTGAACCCAATAAATGATCACAATCCAAGCCATTCCTCTCTACAATCACAACCATGCTTCATGCTTCATGCCAGGTCATTTCCCATTTATTTTTCTAAATAGAAAAATAAATATGAGGTGTCCTTTTCTAGAAGCATTCCCGTAAAAATACGGAATATTTCATCCGGTATACATATTTGTAACGACTTTGAAAATTACTGTATAAAAATTTCTTGTAATTGTACAGAAAAGGGTATTACAGTCTGTGTAAGAGTTATAAGTTAAATTTGTTTAATAAATACAAGAAATAACTTGTAGCTCACTGGTAAAGCCTCTGCACTACTGTGACAGCCTGTGTGTTCGATTCTCATCAGACGTAATTATTTTTAGATTTTTCTTTTTAATTTTTCGGAAGCCCAAGGGCTGCACGTGCAATACACAGAGAAACGAAAAGTTTCAGAAAAATCAAACAGGCGCAATGAGGTGTACACACCCAACTTGACACGTGACATAAATCTGGAGACAGACCAATCAAATCCGACCGCCTATTTTCCCTCATTGGCCGCCGTCGCCGGGTGAGATGTGCCCAATTGCCTCCGTGCTTTGCACACTTGACTCTTCAACTCCTCTCAACTCTCCTGCACTATTTGATTTTCCTGCAATCAAACAGAGACTCTTCAATTCACCATTTAACACCATTTAAATTCTTTTAATCCACATTTTAAATTTCCAAACCCTAATTCTTCACTATAAATACCACCCCATGCCCTATCTTCCCTCCATTATGAAAATTTCTATCAAAATCATCCCAAAAGTTCCTAAGTGCAAGTGGTGTCAAGTGGAGTTAGCAACCAAGATTTTTCTATCGAAAATCGAAGCCGTTTCCCGAGCTGCCGGGACGCCACGGGAATCCCCCTCTTTTCTTTAATATCTTTCCAACGCTATACCGCAAGTAAGTCCCTCTTTTTTCTTCTTCTTCTTCTTTCATCTCAAAACCATCTACTAAAAACATATCGTAAAAGTGGAGTTAACTCCGATATGTGTAGTTTTAATCTTTGTATTCCTCTTTTTAAAGTAAAATAGGTCAAAATAACTTTTTCATGCTACTTGCAATTTTGCTTACAATTTTTTTAGTTTTGAGTTTAACTAAAATTTTCATGTGAAACTATCATATAACGGACTTTTCATTAAAATACCGTGAACTTTAGTATAACCCTCATTTTCAATAATTGTTAAATACCTTTCGAAAAACTTCACGGGGTAACGACCTACCCCATATGCACACTATGGTTTCATAGCGCGGTATTCTAAACACATGACTAATTTAAAGAATGATTGTTACATTAAAATACCACACCTTTCAAAACAAGTTTCTTTTAATCAGTATTTTGAAATTCTTGGCAATTACGCCTCAACAACCCTCGTTAGGGGACCCGCTAATGGATGGTGCGGATTATCACACATCTTTGGGATAGTAGAGCGAGATGCAGAACTCCTCATAGAGTATTCGGTCTTGAAAGGAAATAAAAATGCGTTTTTTTAAGAAATGCGACTTTTCTAAACAAAACTAATTTTTGAAAAATTATATAAAAAATATGAATCCGTATTTTCAATAAAAACATATTATGAAACTATATTTTTAAAATGAAAGATTAGAATTTTAATAAAATACCATCAAGTTTTCAAAAGAGCTAGTTTTCAATAAAATACCATAAACTTTTTAAAAGGCTAAGTTTCATCACCAAAATACCATAACATTAAAATACATGTTCATGAAAACCCTAAATGGTACAAACCACCCTCGAGGTTTATTTTTAAACTATATTAAAGTATATTTTTATTAAAAAAAACCTCGAGATAAGCAAAACAATATTTTAAGAACTATAGATTAATATAGGCTTAAGCGGTATCATTTCTCTTGAGTCTCGGGGAACCAGAGAAAGTGAGTGCTTGCCTATTCAGGCTAGACAACTTAACAGATTTTTCAATGGCAATTATCTTGGAAAAAGACATAAATCCTACCATCCATATGCAGCAGTTGCCGATTACTCTCGAACCTAAGAAATTCAAGAGTTAAATCCGTTCACAAGTTTCTGACTCAATCTGAATCCAAACTCAAACCAGAATCCAAAATCAAACATGAATTTGCATACTTAATCATGAACCTGAATACTCGAATTCAAAAATTAAACTCAAACTTGTATATTTGACTCGACTTAACCGAATCATGGTTATAACTTGACATGAATACCTGAACAAATGCTTACATTTTGAATATGAACCTGTACATTTTTATATTCATGGATTCAGCCAAGACCTATAATCTTAATCTATACAATACAATACGCGGGGATAAAGGGATAGATTGATACGGAACGTATATCGTGGCACGAGAGATTACTTAAAAGACACCTATATGAATTCGTGTGCCATTGTCCCGTGGGTTATGACGGAGCCTTGTACTACATGTTACCATAGTTCACGGGATAAAATGGACTCTGTTCCCGCCAAAAATTTCTGCGCAAAAGAGTCCAAGATATCAAATGGCGGCGATACACTTAAGGAAATGCGAACCGGTATCTTCCAGCCTGTATTTTGATAAACACCCGAAGGAGGAACTATTAAATTCTGATGGTATTGGAAGTATCTCGAAAAACCCTTCGATTTGATATATTATGGGCTTCATAATTCATCTGGGATCAAAAGTTATGAGCAAATATGCTATGCACTGTTCCCTGATTAAAAATCAGGAATTACCTCAATGAGGTGTCACGTGCTCACACGTGACCAATGGTCACGTGTTGACACGTGATAGTTAAAACAAAAATAAAAAACAAACGGCTGAAGAAGGACCCAATTGGGGGTCACGTGCTCACACGTGACCAATGGTCACGTGTTGACACGTGATAGTTAAAACAGAAATAAAAACAAATGGCTAAAGGAAATACCTCAATGAGGTATCACGTGCTCACACGTGACCAATGGTCACGTGTTGACACGTGATGGTTAAAACTGAAGCGTAAATAAACGCTGAGAAAAGGACTCAATTGGGGGTCACGTGCTCACACGTGACCAAGGGTCACGTGTCAGCACGTGAATGGCTCCGAAAGCCTCACAGTTAATAGAATTAAAATTCTAAAAGCTTCTAAATCTTTCCAAATGGAAAAGGATTATGAGGACCATTGGATTAAAGATCCAAGGGTGATTAAAAATCACCAATTTATGGAAAGATTTTAGACAAGGAAAGATTTCCCCTAAATCTCACCGAAAATAACAAACGGAATATCTTTGGATTTAAAATCCAACGGTGAATAAAATTCATTGTGTGATCTAAAGGATCATATTAATTATGAAATCAATTAAAATCTTTCAATGAAAGATTCACAAGAGACAAATTGATTCTTTTCTTTCTCCTATAAATAGGAGCCAAGATGAGAAGATAAAGGGGGGACCTTTTTGGAGAGAAGAACAGAGAGAGGAGAATTTAATTCTCAAGAGAGAAGAAAAGAAAGGAGAATTTAATTCTCAACAAAAAAAACCCTAGGTGAGAAAAGGAAAAAGGATCAAAACTTCAAAAAAGAGAATTTAATTCTCAATCCAAGAGTTTAACTCTTATACAAAAAAGAACTTAGTTCTTCTTCTGGTTGAAGATCTGCACAGAGCACATCTCCCCATAAGTTGAGAATTTAATTCTCATCGGGTCGAGATCCTGCCATGCAGATCCTAAACTTAGAAGGGGAATTGAGTTTTGATAATTTAATTCTCCTAAAACAAAACTAGGGTTTAACCCTATATGAGAATTTAATTATCCTAAAACAGAACTAGGGTTTAACCCTAATTGAGAATTTAATTCTCTCAGATCAACAGGAATTTAATTCCTCCTAAAATGAAACTAGGGTTTAACCCTATATAAGAATTTAATTCTTTTACATATTTGGGAATTTAATTCCTTTAAAAAAGAAATTAAGGTTTTACCCTAAATAAGAATTTAATTCTTAATCTTACAGAGAATTAAATTCTCAAAATAAAATGAAGAGACTTAAAAGATCTCCATGCATGCAAAAGACTAAGGTCACGTGTCTCCACGTGACCCCTGAAGAGATCCCCAGAAATGAGAAGGAGGAAAGCTTTGAGGCAATGCCTCACGTGCTCCCACGTGACCTACAAAACACAGAAAGAAAAAGCAAAGGAAATATGAGCTTTGGGCGCTCTCACGTGTCCCCACGTGACCCCTTAGCGAGTGCTTTAATGATCATTGCATAAATCTCCATCACGTGTCAACACGTGATGCTCAAAAGATGAAGAAGTGTTTAACACTTAATTGCAGAACGAAGAAAAGGGATCTGGTCCCCCCTTTGGGCGCTCTCACGTGTCCACACGTGACCCCTCTTTCTTTAGTGTTTAACACTAATTTGGGGATTATATTTCCAGTGTTTAACACTGATTGTTTCTAGTGTTTAACACTAAATTGAAGATTATATTTCCAGTGTTTAACACTGATTGTCTTTTAGTGTTTAACACTAATTTGAGAGTTCTATCTCCAGTGTTTAACACTGTTGTTCTTTAGTGTTTAACACTACTTTTAGCCAAATTGGCTAATTTTCCAGAGGCAAAAGTCCCTCCTCCAAATGAATCTCAAAATTGAGGAAATCAAAGACAAAATGTTGTCAGAGCCTCCAAACCTCTGTTTAGCACTGCTGAATGATAACGGGCTGAACCCAGACAAATGTCTAATGGCCCAAAGGGCCAATATTTCAAACATAATTGGACTTAGCCCAAACTGGCCATAATTCCTCAAATCATCTTAAACTGAGCACATCTGCTCTTTCAACCAACTCATTGGTTCAAGCGTACATCTCTGAACTCCTTTGATATTTGTCGTTGTAATCTTTCAACGTCTTCAGAGAGGTGATGGGTCCCGACAGCCATACATTCAATGAACCACCACGTCCCTAAACTGGCAATGGACCACCATGTCCCTAAACTAGAACAATAGATTCCCTATCTCAGGCAAGACGTCCCTGTCTTGCGCGTCATTCGGAGGGGAACAGATTCTGGCACGCCCGGTGGAACCTCTTCTTCTTTCCACGCCACACTTTATGTGTCGTGTTCGCGAACGAATCGCGGTTTGCTGTGGTTGCCTGTGGATTCGAGGTACTAAGATTTGGTGTCTTGCTCCGTGCAGAAAACAGAAGATCAATGGCTTCAAACTGCACTACCTGCAACTGCAACTCTCGCTCCGTCCTTGCTGGAGGAGTGACTTATGGGCCCCAAGCGGCCTCCATCTTCGCTATGCCGGTGGAACAGGTGACTCAGGCCACCACTGGGCTATTCTTCAGGACCATGATCCCACCAATGAGCTTCAATGCCCCATTACCATCGCAAGAAGCTCCGAAGAAGTCGGTCTTCGATCGGCTAACAACTATCACGGCCCCTCTCAACGGGTCGCCCAAGCCCAATGCCTCAGCTTTCAGCAAACTGGGCCAAAACTCAAGTGGGCCCATGAAGAAGCCTGCAATACCAGAAAAGGTTGTTTCGAAAAGGATAGCCATCCCTACTCCTGAAGTCGTCAAGGCGGCTTCTCCTGCCAAAGGGCCGGTCTTCACAAGACTGACTATTCCGTCTCCCGTTCCTGCTCGAAGGTCTGTCTTTGACAGATTGGATACCGCTACTCAAAAGACGTCAGTCTTCAAGAGACTGGCACCAGCAGCGATTCATCTGGAAAGGGGGCAAGACAAATCCATCCCCATCGCTGAACCAACGCCGTCCGCTCGACATGCTCGCTGTCGTCACTGGTGCCGGGTAAGGAAGGCTGGGGGCAACTCCCCCTCTGGGATAACTCCGCCAGCTCCGATGGTGGAAATCAATGCTGCTGTTCCGACCGGGAATAGCTTTGAACCTCTAAGAAGGGTGCGCAAAAACTTGCCAACTACCGTATTGAAAAGATCTCCTACACCGGTGGATAATGCCCCAAAGGTGAAGCTGGAGCAGCCCCCTCAACGGCTGTCCTCTAAAATTTACAAGGTCCGGCGTCAAGTCCATGACTCCGTAGTGGATCAAGATTATCTCCGCCGACAGAAAAAGATGAAGGTTCGGCAGGAGAAGGACTACTCTGTCAAGCCACCAAAAGCGACAGCTACTTGGGTACCCACTACAACGGCCCCCTCAACTTCGACCGCTCGAAAAAGAAGGAGGTCGGAGAAGATCCCTGTGTCTTTGGCAAATCGCAAAGACACTGAAGCTAACGCCCCAAGTCTGGGGGCATGGTGGTGCACACCGTTTATATGGCTTCCGGAAAGGAGGATAGCCGCGCTTCGACGGGTCACCGACCGCTCACCCGATCCGTGACAAAAGCCCAGGAGCAACAACAGAAGCTTCAGGAAATGATGACTGCAATGGCCACACTTACCGGGCCAAAAGAAAGCTCGAAGGCATCCTCGGATCAACGCCGGGAGCAAGAAACTGACGCTGACTTCCTACGTAGAGTCCTCGAAAAGAAGGACAGAGAAGCAACGGAACAAGCAGCTAATATAAAACAAATGGCGCTTCTTTTCCAAGATATGGTAGGAATGATGTTACAGCAGGATCCTCCAGCTGAAGATCCTCCGATTGTCCTTGAAGATGACAAAGGAGAGATATCGAATCCTCCACCGGCTCTGTCAACAGCCAAAGAGGAAACCATTTCCAAGGCCGCACTGGATGACTATATAGCTCAGCAAATACGAGCTCATCAGGCGAGTGAAGCGGCTGGCCAAATTGTTAGAACCGGACGACCATATCCAGGCTGGTACGACCAAATCAGTTACCCGCCGGGATATACGATCCCTAGATTCCACATGTACAAGGGGACAAGGAATCCACACCAGCATGTCACTCAATTCAGGGCCTTATGCGGCAACATTGGAGGCGTCGACAAACTGCTGCTTCGCCAATTCGTCGGCAGCTTAGCAGAAACAGCCTTTGAATGGTATTCGGAGCTACCTAACGACTCTGTCAAAACATTTGTGGAGATGGAGCTACTGTTTACACAAAGATTCGCGAGTGCTAGCGGACGTACCCCGATCACGGCATTGATCAACGCCAGGGTAAGGCCAGGCGAAACTTGGGTCCAGTATGCGATACGGTGGCGTAATCTATGGTTAAAGTGCGAGCAGCGTATCAAAGAAGCTCCTGCCGTGGGCATGTTCATAGGTACTCTCGACCCTCAAGCGACCATATCCCAATTCATGATGTTCTTCAAGCCGACCACTTTTCAGGCCTTGATTGACAAGCTGGCCCAAATGGACCAGATGGGTCATAGACCATCTCCTTCAAAGACAGAGCCTTGGAATGAAAAGGGCAAAGGGAAAGCAACCTTCGTTGCCAATACTCAACAACAGCCGAGCAACTTAAAGCCGGTTGTTTTCCAAAACAATATGCATCCACGCCCATCCCTCGAGGAAAGACTGGGACGTCCTTACTCGTTTCCCCAGGATAAAACGAGGAAACTGTTTGAGCTGGCAATGCGCAACGGATTCATCAATCTGCCGAGTCCGAAACGTCCGCTACAGCCAGGCGACGTTAACGATCCTAATTACTGCCCCTACCATCGAGCAGTAAGTCATCCGATCGAAGATTGCTTCGTCTTCAAAAACTGGGTTGAAGACCAATAACAACAAGGCAAACTCGCGCTGTCCGAAAACTGGATGGTGAGCCCGCCACAACCACATGCTCCGAAAAAGATGGACACGTCGGGGCCATCATGCTCATTCATAGAGAAAGCCCGACGGACCAAAATGTCCTAAAACTAACGACGGACCGAAACGTCGTTAAACTAACAACGGACCACTACGTCCTAAAACTGGATAATAGACCTAAACGTCGTTAAACTAACAATGGACCACTATATCCTAAAACTGGATATAGACCGAAACGTCGTTAAACTAACAATAGACCGCAATGTCCTAAAACTTGCAAATGACCGAAACGTCTTTAAACTACTACCGCAGCATCCTCAGGCTGGCGTGGTAAAAAAAAAACAAAAAAACAAAAAAAACGGTATGTCCATAAGCAAAATGGGCACGGATGAAAACCCGAAAGGGCTCCGTGAGTAAAAACGGTAGGGCTACCGGCGAGTTTTGTGAAAACCCGAAAGGGCGCAACCTCGTTAAAAAGAAAAATAAAAGAAGACAGTATGTCCATAAGCAAAATGGTCACGGATGGAAACCCGAAAGGGCTCCGTGAGTAAAAACAGCAGGGCTACCGGCAAGTTTTGTGAAAACCCGAAAGGGCGCAACCTCGTTAAAAAAAAGAAAAGAAAAAGAAGACGGTATGTCCATAAGCAAAATGGGCACGGATGAAAACCCGAAAGGGATCCGTGAGTAAAAGCAGCAGGGCTACCGGCGAGTGTTTGTGAAAACCCGAAAGAGCGCAACCTCGTTAAAAGACACTTATAGGGTCCTCTCGACCTTGTAAGGAGAAACCACCCGCATGAGATCCTTACGGCTCACAAGGGAGCAATACACTTAGGAATCCTCACGATTCCTAAGGAGAAATTACACTTGCGAGATCCTCACGACTCGTAAGCAGAACTCTCTTATGGGACCCTCACGGCTCATAAGATTTGAAAGTCTTAAGTTACAGAGACCTGAACCTGTTCTTAAGCAACCCCCACAACCTCCGATATTACCCTACAAACGGCTTAATGCTAACCTTTGTATACAATCCACGGGCACGAATAAACATATCCCTAACAAAATCCCACCAGCGACTAGGGATATGCTCACATGGTGAACTACCCTTATAAGTCCTCTCGACTTATAAGAAGAAAACACTCTTATAAGATCCTTACGACTTATAAGAGAACACACACTTAGGAATCCTCACGATTCCTAAAGAGAAAACGCACCTACGAGATCCTCACGACTCGTAGGGAGAAATACCTTTGTGAGACCCTTACGGCTCATGAAGTCAAAAGCCTTAGTTGACAGAATCTTAACCCTGTTTACTAAGCCACCTTTGTTCGACATCGACATAGGCAAATGATGATTCGCTCCTGACAATATCCCAGTTGTAGCGATGCTGATACTTAAACCGATATCAAATTCTAAGCCCTTTCATGGCAAATGATGATTCGCTCCTGGCAATATTCCAGTCGTAGCGATGCTGATGCTGAGATTGGCACCAGATTCCAAGTTCCACACTCGCGATAAAAAAAATCAGCAAGCCAAAAATGCATATGAAATAGCCGAAATGATGGGGCAACTTGCAACGAAATCAGCAAGTAAAAATGTATGCATACAAAAACAGCCAAAATGATTGGGCAACTAGCAATAAAAAGCAGCGAGTAATATAAAAAAAACAGCCGAAATGATTGGGCAACTCGCAATAAAAAAGCAGGGAGTAAAAAGAAAAATAGCCGAAATATTTGGGCACCGCGAAAAATAGCCGAAATGATTGGGCAATCGCGATTTTCGCGATATAAGAAGCTGAAATGATAGAGCATCACGGAAAGAATAAAAAAATGATGAAAGAATGAAACTTTTGCCCTACAGGTGAGATCACATCGATCCCTGTATACAATCAAGGGGCACAAATAAAGAGGGAACCATACCTTCCCAACAGGCTCCATCAGAAAGTGAAGCCAAATCTCGACGGTTCATAGACAACCTAGAGACAACCTCGATATTTGTCGCAATATTGCAGACACAATGTCAACAAATGAAGCAAAGGAAGATCCCCAGCTTTAGGGTCTCGATGTCAACATCGACAACTTAGAGATCACCAACGGCGTTTCTCCTCACTCCAACCAGATGCAGATGTGACGTCAACAACCGACCTCAGAGTCGCAACGAAACGGAGCCATGGCAAAGTCCCTAGTTCCAAATCTCAATGGTCATATCTACAGCCTGGAGACCAACAACGGTGTGCCTCCTCATTCCAGCAGGACACACATGTTACACCATCAAACGGAGCCATGGCAAAATCCCAGTTCCATCTCAGCATTCGTCTCGATACAGTAGACGAGATGTCAATGATGGAGTTCCTTCGCAGTCCAGCAGGATGCAGATGCAACGTCAACAAAAGACCTCACGGTCGAAACAAAGCGGAGCGACGGCAAAATCCCAGCTCCACTTCGGCACTCGTCTCGATACAGCAGACGAGATGTCAACAATGGCGTTCCTTCGCAGTCCAACAGGATGCAGAAGCAACGCCGACAAAAGACCTCATGGTCGAAATAAAGCGGAGTGACGGCAAAATCCTAGCTCCACCTCAGCATTCGTCTCGATACAGCAGACGAGATGTCAACAACGGCGTTCCTTCGCAGTCCAGCAGAATGCAGATGCAACATCAACAACCCAAGGTTAAAACAACGGAGCCACGGCATAGTCCTTAGTTCTAAATCTCGACGGTTCACAGACAACCTAGAGACCATCTCAGCATTCGTCTCGATACAGCAGACGAGATGTTAACGACGGCGTTCCTCCGCAGTCCAGCTGGATGCAGATGCAACGTCAACGAAAGACCCCATGGTCGAAACAAAACGGGGTGACGGCAAAATCCCAGCTCCACCTCAGCATTCGTCTCGATACAGCAGACGAAATGTCAACAACAGTGTCCTTCCTTCGACAGGATTCGGACACACCAAAGCAAACAAAGTGAAGGCCAAATTCCTAGCTTCAGGGTCTTAACGGCAAGTCATATAAAGCCTGAAAGACAATCGGAGATTATCTCGCACCAGTGCGGAGTGGTCACCACCTCGACGTTCGTCTCGACACAGCAGACGCAACATCACCAAAAGGAGCCACGGCAAAATCTCTAGTTCCAAACCTCGACGGTTCACCAGCAACTTAGAGACAACCACGACATTCGTCTCAATACAGCAGACGCAATGCAAGCAAACGAAGCAAAGGACAAATTCCTAACTTCAGGGTCTTAACGGCAAGTCATATAAAGCCTGAAAGACAATCGGAGATTATCTCGCACCAGTGTGGAGTGGTCACCACCTCGACGTTCGTCTCGACACAGCAGACGCAACATCACCAAAAGGAGACACGGCAAAATCCCTAGTTCCAAACCTCGACGGTTCACCAGCAACCTAGAGACAACCACGACATTCATCTCAATACAGCAGATGCAATGCAAGCAAACGAAGCAAAGGACAAATTCCTAGCTTCAGGGTCTTAACGGCAAGTCATATAAAGCCTGAAAGACAATCGGAGATTATCTCGCACCAGTGCGGAGTGGTCACCACCTCGACGTTCGTCTCGACACAGCAGACGCAACATCACCAAAAGGAGCCACGGCAAAATCTCTAGTTCCAAACCTCGACGGTTCACCAGCAACTTAGAGATAACCATGACATTCGTCTCAATACAGCAGACGCAATGCAAGCAAACGAAGCAAAGGCCAAATTTCTAGCTTCAGAGTCTTAACGGCAAGTCATATAAAGCCTGAAAGACATTCGGAGATTATCTCGCACCAGTGCGGAGTGGTCACCACCTCGACGTTCGTCTCGACACAGCAGACGCAACATCACCAAAAGGAGCCACGGCAAAATCTCTAGTTCCAAACCTCGACGGTTCACCAGCAACCTAGAGACAACCACGACATTCGTCTCAATACAGCAGACGCAATGCAAGCAAACGAAGCAAAGGCCAAATTCCTAGCTTCAGGGTCTTAACGACAAGTCATATAAAGCCTGAAAGACAATCGGAGATTATCTCGCACCAGTGCGGAATGGTCACCACCTCGACGTTCGTCTCGACACAGCAGATGCAATATCACCAAAAGGAGTCACGGCAAAATCCCTGGTTCCAAACCTCGACGGTTCACCAGCAACCTAGAGACAACCGCGACATTCGTCTCGATACAGCAGACGCGATGCCAGCAAATGAAGCAAAGGCCAAATTCCTAGCTTCAGGGTCTTAACGGCAAGTCATATAAAGCCTGAAAGACTATCGGAGATCATCCCATACTAGCGCGGAGTGGTTATGACTCATCGGGGCTCTTCAAAATGAGCCTAACCTCAAGTAAAAAGCGGTATGGCAAAATTCCTAACGCTTGGTCTTCCGACGGTCAAACTTCCTAGGAGGATTGCTTGAAGACGTCTTGTCCAGCCCCAGAAGGGATCAGAGACACGACAATCGCAAGGCTACTCGAACAGCAAAACTGCCTATCAAGGAATACATTAGCCGATGCAGCGGTACGACGGACAAAACCCTAAGTACCACAGACCCTAACGGACCTCTTTCGTAAAGAGCAGAGGTTAACTGTGACGTTAAGATATTCTTGCGAGAAATGCTCGATTCGTCTCGATTCGTGAGGAAATTAGTGTCTTTGCGAGAAATGCTCGATTTGTCTCGACTCGTAAGGAAAAGCCTTAGGCAGCGGGGATTAAAAAACTTGTTTCCTAAGCACTGAGACCCTGCAAGTCGATCCAAAACAGTCTCTTGCATACTATCCACGGGTCACACTCTCCAAAGTCGAATCTCGACAAAGAGGGAAACAACCGCTTACGGGTCCTCTCGACTCGTAAGAAGGAAAATTCTCTTATAAGATCCTTATGACTTATAAGAGAAAACACACTTAGGAGTCCTCGCGACCCCTAAGGAGAAAATACACCTACGAGATCCTCTCGATCCGTAGGGAGAAAAGTCTTTGTGAGACCATCACGGCTCATAAAGTTGAAAAGTCTTAGGCTACAAGGACCCTAAACTTGTCTCCTAAGACTTCAATTCCATGGCTACTCATAACTTTGCACTACTTCACCCACGTATATACTTACGTGGGCAAAGTAGGGGGGGGCATTTGCTCCCGCCAAAAATTTCTGCGCAGAAGAGTCCAAGGTATCAAATGGCAGCGATACGCTTAAGGAAATGCGAACCAGTATCTTCCGGCCTATATTTTGATAAACTCCCGAAGGAGGAACTATTAAATTCTGATGGTATTGGAAGCATCTCGAAAAACCCTTCGATTTGATATATTATGGGCTTCATAATTCATCTGGGATCAAAAGTTATGAGCAAATATGCTATGCACTGTTCCCTGATTAAAAATCAGGAATTACCTCAATGAGGTGTCACGTGCTCACACGTGACCAATGGTCACGTGTTGACACGTGATAGTTAAAACAGAAATAAAAAACAAACTGCTGAAGAAGGACCCAATTGGGGGTCACGTGCTCACACGTGACCAATAGTCACGTGTTGACACGTGATAGTTAAAACAGAAATAAAAACAAATGGCTAAAGGAAATACCTCAATGGGGTATCACGTGGTCACACGTGACCAATGGTCAAGTGTTGACACGTGATGGTTAAAACTGAAGCGTAAATAAACGCTGAGACAAAGACTCAATTGAGGGTCACGTGCTCACACGTGACCAAGGGTCACGTGTCAGCACGCGACTGGCTCCGAAAGTCTTACAGTTAATAGAATTAAAATTCTAAAAGCTTCTAAATCTTTCCAAAAGGAAAAGAATTATGGGGACCGTTGGATTAAAAATCCAAGGGTGATTAAAAATCACCAATTTATGGAAAGATTTTAGACAAGGAAAGATTTCCCCTAAATCTCACCGAAAATAACAAACAGAATATCTTTGGATTTAAAATCCAACGGTGAATAAAATTCATTGTGTGATCTAAAGGATCATATTAATTATGAAATCAATTAAAATCTTTCAATGAAAGATTCACAAGACAAATTGATTCTTTTCTTTCTCCTATAAATAAGAGCCAAGAAGAGAAGAGAAAGGGGGACCTTTTTGGAGAGAAGAACAGAGAGAAGAGAATTTAATTCTCAAGAGAGAAGAAAAGAAAGAAGAATTTAATTCTCAACAAAGAAAACTCTATGTGAGAAAAGGAAAAATGATCAAAACTTCAAAAAAAGAGAATTTAATTCTCAATCCAAGAGTTTAACTCTTATACAAAAAAGAACTTAGTTCTTCTTCTGGTTGAAGATCTGCACAGAGCACATCTCCCCATAAGTTGAGAATTTAATTCTCATCAGGTCGAGATCCTGCCATGCAGATCCTAAACTTAGAAGGGGAATTGAGTTTTGAGAATTTAATTCTCCTAAAACAAAACTAGGGTTTAACCCTATATGAGAATTTAATTCTCTTAAAACAGAACTAGGGTTTAACCCTAATTGAGAATTTAATTCCCTCAGATCAACAGGAAATTAATTCCTCCTAAAATGAAACTAGGGTTTAACCCTATATAAGAATTTAATTCTTTTACATATTTAGGAATTTAATTCTTTTAAAAAAGAAATTAGGGTTTTACCCTAAATAAGAATTTAATTCTTAATCTTACAGAGAATAAAATTCTCAAAATAAAATGAAGAGACTTAAAAGATCTCCATGCATGCAAAAGACCAAGGTCACGTGTCCCCACGTGACCCCTGAAGAGATCCCCAGAAATGAGAAGGAGGAAAGCTTTGAGGCAATGCCTCACGTACTCCCACGTGACCTACAAAACACAGAAAGAAAAAGCAAAGGAAATATGAGCTTTGGGCGCTCTCACGTATCCCTACGTGACCCCTTAGCGAGTGCTTTAATGATCAGTGCATAAATCTCCATCACGTGTCAACATGTGATGCTCAAAAGATGAAGAAGTATTTAACACTTAATTGCAGAACGAAGAAAAGGGATCTGGTCCCACCTTTGGGCGCACTCACGTGTCCACACGTGACCCCTCTTTCTTTAGTGTTTAACACTAATTTGGGGATTATATTTCCAGTGTTTAACACTGATTGTTTCTAGTGTTTAACACTAAATTGAAGATTATATTTCCAGTGTTTAACACTGATTGTCTTTTAGTGTTTAACACTAATTTGAGAGTTCTATCTCCAGTGTTTAACACTGTTGTTCTTTAGTGTTTAACACTACTTTTAGCCAAATTGGCTAATTTTCCAGAGGCAAAAGTCCCTCCTCCAAATGAATCTCAAAATTGAGGAAATCAAAGACAAAATGTTGTCAGAGCCTCCAAACCTCTGTTTAGCACTGCTGAATGATAAGGGGCTGAACCCAGACAAATGTCTAATGGCCCAAAGGGCCAATATTTCAAACATAATTGGACTTAGTCCAAACTGGCCATAAGTCCTCAAATCATCTTGAACTGACACATCTGCTCTTTCAACCAACTCATTGGTTCAAGCGTACATCTCTGAACTCCTCTGATATTTGTCGTTGTAATCCTTCAACGTCTTCAGAGAGGTGATGGGTCCCGACAGCCATACATTCAATGGACCACCACGTCCCTAAACTGGCAATGGACCACCATGTCCCTAAACTGGCAATGGACCACCATGTCCCTAAACTAGAACAATAGAGCCCAAATGCTCTTTTGTCGGATCTAAATGATCCCGTTAAGTTGATCTTAGTCTCAAATTAGACTAACGTATCCTTAACAAACGTTTGAGTTGATCTTAGCCCCAAATATGGCTAACGTATCCTTAAACCAAAACCTTAAAACAGACTTTAGTCCTAAATTGGACTATAGATCTTCCAACCAACTTTGGTCCATGGGTACATCTCTGAACTTCTCTGATATCTGTCGTTGTAATTCTTCAACGTTGTCAGAGAGGTGACGGGTCCCGACGGCCATACGTTCAATGGACCACCATGTCCTTAAACTGGCAATGGACCACTATGTCCCTATACTGGAACAATAGAGCCCCCAAATGCTCTTTTGTTGGATCTAGACGATCCCGTTAAGTTGATCTTAGTCTCAAATTAGACTAACGTATCCTTAACAAATGTTTAAGTTGATCTTAGCCTCAAATATGGCTAACGTATCCTTAAACCAAAACCCCAAACCCAAATCTAAGAAAATACGGATTTGGATTAATCCACGTCCTACGAGCGACGACATAAATTAGTCTCCGTATACAATCCACGGGCAACCACAAACAAAACAAATACCCACGACACGAAGTGAAATTCTGGAGAAGAAGAAAGTTGTTACCGCGATGCGGTAGCGTAATTAACTGTAGGGGCTTGCGCCTGCAGGGAAGAGCGTCCCCACAATCAAAAAACCCTCACGCGAGGGGGAATCTGACGAAGTCTGCTACATCGGACGCATCCGTTTAAACCTTCGATATATGGTGCCATAAATCAACTTGGAATCTTCGGAGAGGTGGACGGATAGCACCAATTAGCATCTGCCTCGAATCTCAGGCAAGACGTCCCTGTCTTGCGCGTCATTCGGAGGGGAACAGACTCCTCTCGTATACATGAATATCTTTTTTATTAAACTACAAATAACCACGTTAGAATAACCATCCTATACTTGTGAATGATCATACACAATTTTACCTGTCCTCTGTTCATTTGGTTTCTATCCACATTATATTCGATCTTTTCTTACTTCTTTTTGGACTTATCGAGCGCTAGTTCGCTGACGACATTCCTTTCTGTTTCTTTCTTTGGAATGTTCGTCAGGAGGACCAGACTCTAAGAAGATATAGCCGAGCCTGAAGGACTTGAACCAGGTTGCTGCTCAGCCAGAATACTAGCTCTTTCTAGCCTGCACTTACTTTCGGTATACCACTGTTTAGGCATTTGCTTTTATTATTGTATCTTTTATTTCAGACAGTTGTATGTAAAGTTGAATATAAATAAAATTGTTGTTTCATTTTATTACTCTTGTATTCTTGCATATTGTTATATTGCTTAATTACGCTTAACGTATTTAATAAATACGTTGCAGGCTTGCCACGTCACCGTTTCTGTCCACTGGGAAGCGGAGCATGACAGTATCGCTACATATACGCATATCCATATAAAAATACGGATAGCACCAATGAGAGAAAATGAATAGTGAACAATAATACTAAAATATATGTATTAAAATACATACATAAATTATTAAATCAAAACTTAATTTAATAATCCTGCTTAATTCTGTTAGTGATATATGCCCTAAAGGCCGTTATTGTATAGTACTGGATTGTATATTACATTTTGGAAGCTTGAGATATACATAGATATAATAATAGTCTTGATCAATATGATAGTATATTATCTGATTTGATTCTATCTTAATATGTGTATATGTTTCTTTTAACATATCTCTAATACATATTGATAGAGCCTTTAAAATTTTTGCTTGACTACCAGCGTTGTGATGGCAGTCACACTAGTGGGGCTGCGTAGTCTATAAGCACATCCTTATACTTGTCCCTAACCGTAAGATTATCGAGATAGGGTATCGATACTCCAGAGCAGACTAATGTATATGCTTCGCATCTCAGTCAGGGAGATGGCCTGTCCCGCAGCCATTGGTATGCGATACCGGAGATAGTATACATATGCTTATTGGGTTATGAGTTACACTAGACGGACTCGATGGGAACTGCTGGTTGGTATTATACTTATTGTCAATTAGCATTTCCCGGGTGACATGAGTACAGGTTAGTCCGTTGACTTTACATCACTATTCATCTCGAGTGTGTTCCCACTGTACTTAGATTACTATCCTACCACGGCTCAAATGAGTCATGCAAACAGGTAGTGGTTGGGTGCAGTCCCGAAGAACTTGGAGGCGGTAGTGGTTAGAAAGGATTCGTCTCTCCCGGTATTGGGAGTTGATATCGCGCTGTGTTTAGATAGCCATTACACAAAGTCTCTGATCAGGGCAAGTAAGATTTACTGGTAGGTACACCAGCAGTTTCTCAGGGTGTATTGGGCTCTACACCGACACGAAGCACTGTTAGGGGTTTGACAGTTACCACCCCCTAGGCCCGATATGCGATATTCTTATACGAACAGACCGGACTGTATGGAGATTGTCATAGATAGGCTCAGTAGGAGTTCGGATGAGTTTGCTCGTCGGCCTTCTTATCGATAGATATCTGGGTACCTGTTACGTACAGCTAGTGCCATCGACGGACTTATGGTTAAACCCACTGCCAGCGTACTGTCGAGTTTTTAGAGTCCCATACAGAGGGTTTTCCTGGTTCAGGCAAACGATGCAGAGGCCGTATGGTTTTACGTGCAGGGTTCCGATCATATACGTGTACTAGCTGCACGGATATTGTTCGGACGGATAATACTAGTAGGCTTTGGTTTAAATCGAATTCTAGTATTATATTATTAGATTATTATTATCTCATTGTATTCGTATTTTTTGGAGTACGAATACGGGTATGTATATACGGTGAGGGCATTCTTGTAATTTTATAAGAGATACTTCTAGAAGGGGACACCTCATTATTTGGATTTATCTATTTTTGGAAATAGATTAATGAGATGGAAAATGGAGATATTTGTGGCATGGAGTGGAGCATGGATTATTGTTTTGTTTATTGATTTGGCCTCACTATTCAAGCATGGTTGATATTTTCAATTGGAAAATATTGTATGCTTGATGTGAGAAAAAGCATGAGCCATTCTTCACTTTCCAAGACTTAGCTCATTTCCTCTTTTCCTTTCTCTCTCCATTTTTCCTCTCCTTCTTCCTCAAGACCCTAACCTTCACATGAGTTGTGAACCATAGGGTCTTTTGAGATTAAATACTCCAATTAAGACTCTACATCTTATAAGCTACCTAGTTTAGCGAATTGGATATCTTAGTTGCCTTGGTTTAGAGGTTGGAGCTTGAACCATAGACTCTTGGGTGGATCGTCTTGACACGAGGAGATCGACGATCAAGCGCGATCCGAACCTTCGAGGAGCTCAAGGAGAGGAGAAGAAGACCCGAAGGACAAGTAACAAGGAGGTATAAACTCTTACATACTCCAAGTAGTTTTGCTAGTTAAGGTTTCCGTAAAGATCCTGGAGTTTAGATCAGTGTAGCAAGTCAAGAAAATCGTTTTTGTAAATTCCGCTTCTCCATAAGTGCGTGGGGTGTGCGACATCGACTTAGCGGGGTTATGCCTCCAGGAAAAAGAGGTTATGTAATTAAGGAAATTCGCGAAAGCGTTGGAAAACCTCCCTTGAAGTATCGACACTATCCTGGCCGAAAGATTAAACAAGAATTGTAAGGGTGTAATTAATCCTGACTAATTCTTCTTTTATGGTTTGAAGGAGGATTTGAGAAACAGTGGGAGTCATCCTGTTTAGATAAAATAATAAGCAATCTAAACTTGAAAGAGTATCATGCTAAGTGCTTTCTTCTCTCTCCTAATGGCAGCGACCAAAATGACTGGGCTTTAGTTTCTGCTAGATAAAAATAAATTGACGGGGCCAAACTATAAAGATTGGTTAAGGAATGTCCAGATAGCCATTACTTATGACAAGCTGGGCTACCTCCTTACTACCAAAGCATCCGCCGTCTTAGGTCCAGATTCCACCGTCGCGGATGTTGAGATCCGTAAGACATGGGAAATAGACTGTGCGAGAGCCAAGTTCCTCGTGCTGGCCTCAATGGATAATGAACACCAGAGGCGGCACGAGAAGATGGACTTAGCTTCCATCTTCCTCCATACCAAAGATTTATATGGAGAGAAATCTCGTATCGCAAGATACGAGACCTCGAAAAAATTGTTTCAGGCGAGATTGGTTGTCGGGTCATCTGTAGGGGACCACGTCCTTAAAATGATCAGCAATATTGAAGAGCTCGCGGACCTTGGGACCACGTTGGAGAACAAGTTATATGCAGACTTGATTCTATAATTCCTCCCTTCTACCTACACCCAGTTTATCTTGAATTTCAATATTCAAGGGAAAGAAGTTACACTTCCAGAACTCATCAACATGTTGAGGAGTGCAGAGGACACCCTACAGAAAATCAAGAAGACACCCGCTTTGCTTATTGGGGAAACTTTCTCTTCTAGATCCAAGGCGAAATCCAAGGGGAAGAAGAAGAAGGCCCCCACCAAGCCGAAAGGCGGTGTCGGTAAGGTAGAGGGAAAGGGCAAAGCAAAAGTTTCGGGGCCGACAGTAGGGAAGGAGTAATGTTTCTATTGTCACAGGAAGGACCGTTGGAAGAAGGACTGCAGGGCTTGGAGAGCCAGAAACCAGGATTCGAAGCACATTGTGGCTTCGGCTTCAGGTGTGTTTATGGTTGAAAACTATCTGTTAATCAACTCAACTTCCTGGGTATTGGATACTGGATCAGGATCTCATGTCTGTAATTCATTGCAGGCGTTGACAAACCGTAGAGTTATAAAGGCAGGTGATATGACTTTCAGGGTTGCTAACGGAACGAGCGTGGATATTGTATCCGTAGGGGAATATCACCTATGATTGACAAGTGGAAACACTTTGATTTTGCGTAACTGTTTTTATGTACCTAGTTTGACATGTAACATCATCTCTGTATCTTTACTATCTAAAGAAGGTTATGATTTTACATTTGTAAGCGATGTCGTAAACATCCACCTTTATCATGATTTGATTGGGTCAAGTACACTAGACAACGGTATATACGTATTAAATTAATACCAAGTTTTCAATGTCCAGAACACATTTAAAAGAAAGTCTCCAAAATTAAATCAAGTTTTCTTATGGTATTGTAGACTGCGTCACATCAATGAAATACGGTTGACGAAGTTACATAAAGAGGGATATTTGGATCCGTTTGAATATCTGTCTTATGCAACTTGTCAATCATGTCTCAAAGGAAAGATGACAAAGATTTCGTTCACTGGACACGGGGTAAGAGCCAGCGAGCTCTTGGGACTCATACACAGTGAAGTGTGTGGTTCAATGTCTACACATGCAAGAAGTGGTTATTCCTACTTCATTACTTTTATAGATGATTTCTCAAGGTATGGACATCTGTTCTTGATGAAATATAAATCCGAGGCCTTTGAGAAATTCCAAAAAAAAAAGAATGAAGTGGAAAAACAAACAGTCAAAAATGTCAAGACACTTAGATCTGATCAAGGTGGTGAATACTTAAGTGCCGAGTTCCTGGATTACTTAAAAGAGAATTGAATTCTCTTTCAGCTTACTCCTCCATACACACCTCAACACAACGGTGTATCGGAAAGGTGAACCGAACCTTATTGGATATGGTACGTTCCATGATGAGTAATGCTGAGTTACCGTGATCCTTCTGAGGTTATGCACTAGAATCAGCTGCATATCTTTTGAAAAAGGTTCCTACTAAGTCAGTGTCTACCACACCATATGAAATTTGGAGTGGGAAGAAACCCTATCTTAAGTATCTAAAGATATGGGGATGTCCAGCTTTTGTCAAAAAGCAGCATGCGGACAAGCTCGAGGCACACCCAGTACTGTATAAGTTTTTGGGATACCCAAAGAACTCCAAGGGTGTATCTTTTCTATTACGTAGAGAAACAAAAGGTCTTTGTTTCTAAACATGCCCACTTTTTGGAGACTCAATTTCTTAAAAAAGAAATAAGTGGGAGCGCAATAGAACTAAAAGAAATTCCAGAACCACAAGCTATTACTGAAAGTATGGTGGATCAGAAGTTTCAAAAGAACCGAACGTACCTGCGCCACTCCGCAGATCTAGTAAGCAGTCTCATCCGCCTGAGAGATACTACGTTTTTCTCATAGACGGGGATAGAGAGGATTGCATCATCGACGATGATGAGCCAACTAGTTTCCAGCAGGTCATTACGAGCAGAGACTCAGTAAAGTGGCTGGATACAATGCAGACTAAAATGGAATCCATGTACGCCAACAAAGTATAGACTTTGGATATTGCACCATGTTGGGGTAAAACTTTGCACCACGGTTGACCGAGTCAAAGTCAAGGTCAACCCCCAAGCCAGGTGGGCCCAAGCCCAGGTGAAGCGGGCCTATGCCTAAGTCGAGCCCGCGGCCAGCCTCCTCCATGCCAAAATATAGATCATGTAATAAATAATTTTCTATGTAATTTTTTATGCATGAATGTATGCGAAATGGGCATAAAGCCAAATTTTTGTAAGCCCATGACTTATGTGCAAAAAGAAATGGCACATGAGCCATGGGATGGCTAAAATGCCATTTTTGTAAAGCCCAAGGGGCTATATGTAAACATGTAAGCCTATATAAGGCATGATGATGAATAAAGTAATACTTTTCATTCTCTCAAAAAACCTAGAGTTTGTGCCTCTTTCCCCCTTCTGAAGGTTTCAAACCTTCTTCTTTCTTTTGAATTAAATCAAGAGTTTTACTCTTCCTTTTCCAAAACTAAATAGTTTTTCACCATAAAACCCACAAAGGGGAACTCAGATCTGCCATCAGATCTCAGAAAGGAGAGATTTTTAAAATCTCATATTTCTTGATCTTCAAGATCCGGCCAAACAAAGGAGGAGGAAGGAGACCCCTTTCCAGAAACCCCACTTTGGGGAAGGACTAGGGTTCAAGGGGAGAAGCCCTTCATCAGCTTCAAGACATCCTAGGAGTTTAACTCCTCATACATACACACACACACACACACACACATACAAAATAATAAGTGCTCCTTTCTGGGAGTACAACTCCCATTGCAGGGACCAAGTCCCTTTTAGCGCGCGAGTGCCCACGTGCTAACACGTGGAGCGCTAGCGTTCTTGCGCTCAGAGCACTAGCGTCCAAAGCGCTAGCGCCCACGTGCTGACACGTGGAGCGCTAGCGCTCTTGCGCTCTTGCGCTCAGAGCGCTAGCGCTCTTGCGCTCAGAGCGCTAGTGCCCAAAGCGCTAGCGCCCGAGCGCCCACGTGCTGACACATGGAGCGCTAGCGCTAGCGCTCTTGCGCCCAGAGCGCTAGCACCCAAGCGCCCACGTGCTAACACGTGGAGCGCTAGCGCTCTTGCGCTCAGAGCGTGAGCGCCCACGTGCTGACACGTGGAGCGCTGGCGCTTTTTCCCACGCATCCTTTGGATGCCCTTTCCCTTTCTTTTATATATATGTGTATACACACACACACACACACACACATACTCTACACCACTGTCCCTCCCAAAAAAAATTTGGGCCGGGGCGCTGCCCCGCACCCCGTAAGGGGGCTGCTAGCCCCCTTGACTCCCAGCCCGCTATCCAGGTAGCGGGACTCCCGTAAAAACTCTGTGTGGTTCCCGATATATCCATACCCCTTTTCAAAACACAACACACGCATGCTGCACATTAAGTTCGCATGACCAGTTTAACCCGCCAATCGGAGGTTTTCTCGCTCCAAAGACGAGGGGTAATTAACGGCAGCTTAGTCCGCGGCTGCCGGAGATTCGGAGCCCCACAATCATTAAACCCCGGTCTACCCAAGGCAGGGGGAATCTGTAGTACGCCTGACAAGCGCGCGCGTATTCTCATCTCAATGGGGTGACGAAAAACACCCTACAGATTCTGGCACGCCCGGTGGGACCAATCTCTCCTCCCATATTTCGGGTTAAACGTTCATGCGAACTCAGTCAATATACATACCTATATTAATACTGAAATAATACTCTTTCATGCAGGTTTTCAAGTAATCACTTCTCAACGATGTCTCTAAAGATGAACTCAGCTCCCATCTCATACACGATGAAGATGGACTCCAGGACGGTCCTCCCGGCAAGTCTCGGACGACAGTGGGAAGAACCGCTGCTACAATTTGGGTCTATTCTGTTTGTCTCGGCTAATTCCATCCCTGCACCTCAAGGCCCGGTGACAAACAAGCCGGTCTCAAAAGGCAAGAGGCCAAATGTGGTGGTCTCGAAGATGCCCCAACTCAAACGCAGGTCGGTGTTTGAACGACTTTCCTTGGCCCCAGCTAGGGGCAAGGCCATCGACACCAGCAAAGTAACAAGGCAACTCGGGCAAGCTCCAGCGGTGCCCCTGACAACTGCTCAATCGGGTATCTTCTCCAAGCTTCTGATCCAACGGACCACCACGTCGTTAAACTGGGAATGATTGACCACCACGTCATTAAACTGGGAATAATCGACCTCTAAGTCGTTAAACTGGGAATGTAAAAATGTATATATGTAAATAAACAAAAAAAATGTGTAAATAAAAGAAAAATAAAGCCGAAATGATGGGGCAACTCGCAATAAAAATCAGCAAGTAAATAAAAATGAAAAATAAAGCCGAAATGATAGGGCAACCGCGAATAAAAGCCGAAATGATAGGGCAATCGCGATCTTCGCGATAAGAAAAGCTGAAATGATAGAGCAATCGCGGTAAAACAAAAAAAACACAAACAAAACAAAGGCGAATGATGAGTCGCCCCTGGTACCATATTCCAGTGCAGCGATGCAGACGCCGACAAAAATTCAAATTTCCAAAATTCTCCCGGCCCTACGGTTAGTCCCCAAATTGACAACCGTATACAATCCACGGGCTCAAATAATTCTCATCATACCTATGCTCCACCGCAACCACCAGTTACGCGGCTGGTCTCCGCCTTTGGAATTATGCTCCATTGAGAAGACCCACTCATGTGTCCTCATAATATATGAGGAGAACAAACCTTTGTGGGATCCTTACGACTCACAAAGGAAAAACACACTTAGGAGTCCTCACGACTCCTAAGGAGAAAATACACCTGCGAGATCCTTACGATTCGTAGGGAGAAAATGCTTTTATGGGACCCTCACGGCCCATAAAATTGAAAAGCCTTAGGTGATAGGGATCTAAACCTGTCTTCTAAGCCATCGCTTCTCAAACCCCCAAGTGGCGAATGATGAGTCGCTCCTGGTACCATATTCCAGTGCAGCGATGCAGACGCCAACCAAATTCCAAATCCCATAATCAAATGGCGAATGATGAGTCGCTCCTGGTACCATATTCCAATGCAGCGATGCAGACACCAGCAAAGTCTCGAAATTTTTCCGACCCTACGATCTAGATCATACATCCTGCAAAACCGTATACAATCCACAGGCGTAAAACAACCCCAATCTCTCCCAAGTCCTACCAGTGAGACCACATTCAAAGTCCCACCAAAAATAATAAAATAAAAATAAAAATAAATAAATAAATAAAGGTATGTCCACAAGCAAAATGGGCACGGATGAAAACCCGAAAGGGCTCCGTGAGTAAAAACAGCAGGACTACCGGCGAGTTTGTGAAAACCCGAAAGGGCGCAAACTCGTGAAAAAAAAGAGATGAAATGCACTCACAAAGTCCTCTCGACTTTGTGAGGAGAAAATTCCCGCGTGAAATCCTTACGACTCACAAAGGAGCAACACACTTAGGAGTCCCCATGACTCCTAAGGAGAAAATACAACAATGGGATCCTTATGACCCGTAGGGAGAAAATGCTTTGTGAGACCCTTACGGCTCACAAAATTGAAAAGTCTTAGGTGATAGGGACCTAAAACCTGTCTCCTAAGCCATCGTTTCCTAATAAGCAAACGCAAATGATGATTCGCTCCTGTTACCACATTCCAGTGCAGCGATGTTGATGCCAAACAAAAAAAAAAAACAATTCCCAAATCCTCCCGGGGCAAATGATGAGTTGCTCCTGGCATTATTCCAGTGTAGCAATGCAGATGCCAAACAAAAAAAAACAATTCCCAAATCCTCCCGGGGCAAATGATGAGTTGCTCCTGGCATTATTCCAGTGCAGCAATGCAGATGCCAAACTAAAACCAAATCCTCAAATCCTTTCATGGCAAATGATGATTCGCTTCTGGTACCATATTCCAGTGTAGTGATACTGATGTCAACCCAAATCAAATCAAACCAACAACCTCTGCGGCGGAATCATGCTCTGTCCCAGAATTTACCCCGTGTCGAAATCATGCTTCGCCTCAGGATATCTGCCTTCCCTGTCGGAATTATGCTTCGGCTTGGAATCAACCAACGACCTCCTCGTCGGAATTATACTCCGCCTCGGAATCAAATCAACCAACCAGCTCTGCGTCGGAGTCATGCTCCATCTCAGAGTGTACCCCGCGTCGAAATCAAGCTTCGCCTCGGAGTACCTGCCTTCTCTGTCAGAATTTTGCTTCGTCTCGGAATCAACCAACGACCTCCTCGTCGGAATTATGCTCCGGCTCGGGATCAAGTCAACCAGCAAGCTCTGCGTCGGAATCATGTTTCGTCTCAGAATATGTCCCCGCATCAAAATCAAGCTTCGCCTCGGTGTATCTGCCTTCCCTGTCGGAATTATGCTTCGGCTCGAAATCAACCAACGACCTCCTCGTCGGAATTATGCTCCGCCTCGGAATCAAATCAACCAACCAGCTCTGCGTCGGAGTCATGCTCCATCTCAGAGTGTACCCCGCGTCGAAATCAAGCTTCGCCTCGGAGTATCTGCCTTCCTTGTCGGAATCATACTTCGGCTCGGAATCAACCAGCGTCCTCCTCGTCGGAATTAAGCTCCGCCTCGGAATTAGGTCAACCAGCAAGCTCTGCGTCGAAATCATGCTTCGTATCAGAATGTACCCCGTATCGGAATCATACTTCCTCTCGGCGTACCTGCCTTCCCTGTCGGAATTATACTTCACCTGGGAATCAATCTCTGCATCGAAATTATGCTTCGGTCAGAATGTATGCCGCTCATCGGAATGATGCTCCAATCCCCTGGAATTATGCTCCACTCTTCGGAATGATGCTCCGATCCTTGGAATCATGCTCCACCCTTCGGAATGATGCTCCGATCCCTGGAATCATGCTCCGCTCTTCGGAATGATGCTCCGAACCCTGGAATCATGCTCCGCTCATCGGAATGATACTCCGATCCCCTGGAATCATGCTCCGCTCATCGGAATGATGCTCCGAATCCTGGAATCATGCTCCGCTCTTCGGAATGATGCTCCGATCCTTGGAATCATGCTCCGCTCATCAGAATGATGCTCCGATCCCTGGAATCATGCTCCGCTCATCGGAATGATACTCCGATCCCTGGAATCATGCTCCGCTCATCGGAATGATGCTCCGATCCCCTGGAATCATGCTCCGCTCATCGGAATGATGCTCCGATCCCCTGGAATCATGCTCCGCTCTTCGGAATGATACTCCGATCCTTGGAATCATGCTCCGCTCATCGGAATGATGCTCCGATCCTTGGAATCATGCTCCGCTCATCGGAATGATGCTCCGATCCCTAGAATCATGCTCCGCTCATCGAAATGATGCTCTGATCCCTGGAATCAGGCTCCGATCCCTGGAATCATGCTCCGCTCTTCAGAATGATGCTCCGAACCCTGGAATCATGCTCCGCTCATCGGAATGATGCACCGATCCCCTGGAATCATGCTCCGCTCTTCGGAATGATGCTCCGATCCTTGGAATCATGCTCCGCTCATCGGAATGATGCTCCGATCTTTAGAATCATGCTCCGCTCATTGGAATGATGCTCCGATCTCTGGAATTATACTCCGCGAATCGGAATGATGCTCCTATCCTTGGAATCATGCTCCGCTCATCGGAATGGTGCTCCGATCCCTGGAATCATGCTCTGCTCTTCGGAATGATGCTCCGAACCCTAGAATCATGCTCCGCTCATGGGAATGATGCCCCGATCCCCTGGAATCATGCTCCGCTCATCGGAATGATGCTTCGATCCCCTGGAATCATGCTCTGCTCTTCGAAATGATGCTCCGATCCTTGGAATCATGCTCCGCTCATCGGAATGATGCTCCAATCCCTGGAATCATTCTCCGCTCATCGGAATGATGCTCCAATCCCTGGAATCATGCTCCGCTCTTCGGAATGATGCTCCGAACCCTGGAATCATGCTCCGCTCATCGGAATGATGCTCCGATCCCCTGGAATCATGCTCCGCTCTTCGGAATGATGCTCCGATCCTTGGAATCATGCTCCGCTCATTGGAATGATGCTCTGATCTCTTGAATTATGCTCCGCGAATCAGAATGATGCTCCGATCCCCGGGAATCATGCTCCCCGGGATGATGCTCCGCCCCTGGAATGATGTTCCACCTCGAAGTCCAACTTCAAGATCCATCAATTTCATGCACACAACTCAAATGTGCGGTGTGCATTTATTGATGGGGGCAATTTGTTGGGGTAAAAATTTGCACCTCGGTTGACCGAGTCAAAGTCAAGGTCAACCCCCAAGCCAGGTGGGCCCAAGCCCAGATCAAGCGGGCCCATGCCCAAGTCTAGCCTACGGCCAGCCTCCTCCATGCCAAAATATAGATCATGTAATAAATAATTTTCTATGTAATTTTTTTATGCATGAATGTATGCGAAATGGGCGTAAAACCAAATTTTTGTAAGCCCATGGCTTATGTGCAAAAAGAAATGGCACATGAGCCATGGGATGGCTAAAATGCCATTTTTGTAAAGCCCAAGGGGCTATATGTAAACATGTAAGCCTATATAAGGCAACATGATGATGAATAAAGTAATACTTTTCATTCTCTCAAAAAAAACCTAGGGTTTGTGTCTCTTTCCCCTTTTTGAAGGTTTCAAAACTTTTTCTTTCTTTTGAATTAAATCAAGAGTTTTTCTCTTCCTTTTCCAAAACTAAATAGTTTTTCACCATAAAACCCACAAAGGGGAACTCAGATCTGCCATCAGATCTCAGAAAGGAGAGATTTTTAAAATCTCATATTTCTTGATCTTCAAAATCCGGCCAAACAAAGGAGGAAGAAGGAGACCCCTCTTCAGAAACCCCACTTTGGGGAAGAACTAGGGTTCAAGGGGAGAAGCTTTTCATCAGCTTCAAGACATCCTAGGAGTTTAACTCCTCATATATATATATATAGACACACACACATACATACAAAATAATAAGTGCTATTTTCTGGGAGTACAACTCCCATTGCAGGGACCAAGTCCCTTTTAGCGAGCGAGCGCCTACGTGCTGACACGTGGAGCGCTAGCGCTTTTGTGCTCAGAGCGCTAGCGCCCAAAACGCTAGCGCCCGAGCGCCTACGTGCTGACACGAGGAGTGCTAGCGCTCTTGCGCTCAGAGCGCTAGCGCCCGGCGCCCACGTGCTGACACGTGAAGCGCTAGCGCTCTTGCGCTCAGAGCGCTAGTGCTCATGCGCTCAAAGCGCTAGCGCCCGAGCGCCCACGTGCTGATACGTGGAGCGCTAGCGCTCTTGCGCTCAGAGCGCTAGCGCCCGAGCGCCCACGTGCTGACACGTGGAGCGCTAGCGCTCTTGCGCTCAGAGCGCTAGCGCCCGAGCGCCCACGTACTGACACGTGGAGCGCTGGCACTTTTTCCCATGCATCCTTTGGATGCTCTTTCCCTTTCTTTTATATATATATGTATACACACACACACACACATACTCTACACCACTGTCCCTCCCAAGAAAAATTTGGGCCGGGGCACTGCCCCGCACCCCGCAAGGGGGCTGCTAGCCCCTTAACCCCCAGCCCGCTATCTGGGTAGCGGGACCCCCGTAAAAACTCTACGTGGCTCCCGATATATCCATACCCCTTTTCAAAACACAACACACGCATGCTGCACATTGAGTTCGTATGACCAGTTTATCCCGCCAATCGGAGGTTCCCTAGCTCCAAAAGCGAGGGGTAATTAACGGCAGCTTAGTCCGCGGCTGCCGGAGATTCGGAGCCCCACAATCAATAAACCCCGGCCTACCCAAGGCAGGGGGAATCTGTAGTACGCCTGACAAGCGCACGTGTATTCCCATCTCAATGGGGTGACGAAAAACACCCTACACACCAGAAGAGGTAAAACCCGTAGACTGCAAATAGATCTTCAGAAAGAAAATTGGTGCAGATGGATAGGTTGAAACCTATGTTCCCCTCCGAACGGCGGCCGAGACGCGGGACGTCTCACCTGAGGTTCGGGGCAGATGCTAATTGGTGCTATCCGTCCATCTCTCCGAAGATGCCAAGTTGATTTATGGCACCGTGTATCGAAGGTTTGAACGGATGCGTCCGATGTAGCAGACTTCGTCAGATTCCCCCTCGCTTGAGGGGTTTTTTGATTGTGGGGACGCTCTTCCCTGCAGGCGCAAGCCCCTGCAGTTAATTACGCTACCGCGTCGCGGTAACAACTTTCTCCTTCTCCAGAATTTCACTTCGTGTCGTGGGTGTTTGTTTTGTTTGTGGTTGCCCGTGGATTGTATACGGAGACCGAGTTATGTCGTCGCCCGTAGGGCGTGGACTAGTCCAAATCCGTATTATCTTAGATTTGGGTTTGGGGGTTTGGTTTGAGGATACGTTAGCCATATTTAAGGCCAAGATCAACTCAAACGTTTGTTAAGGATACGTTAGTCTAACCTGAGACTAAGATCAACTTAACGGGACCGTTTAGATCCGACAAAAGAGCATTTAGGGGCTCGATTGTTCCAGTTTAGGGACATGGTGGTCCATTCAATGTATGGCCGTCGGGACCCATCACCTCTCTGACGACGTTGAAGGATTACAACGACAAATGTCAGAGGAGTTCAGAGATGTACCCTTGAACCAGAGTTGATTTGGGGATTTATAGTCCAATTTGGGACTAAAGTCTGTTAGAAGGTTTAAGGATATGTTAGCCATATTTGAGGTTAAGATCAACTTAAACAGGATCGTTTAGATCCGACAAAAGAGCGTTTGGGCTCTATTGTTCCAGTTTAGGGACATAGTGGTCCATTCCAGTTTAGGGTCGTGGTGGTCCAATACCAGTTTAGGGACATGGTGGTCCATTGGTAGTTTAAGGACGCGTAAGTCCATGGGTTTAAGGACCCCACAGTCCGTGAGTTTAAGGACCCCACAGTCCATGAGTTTAAGGACGCATTAGTCCATGAGTTTAAGGACCCCACAGTCTGTATTGTTGTGTGGTTGTCGGGACCCGTCACCTCTCTGACGACGTTGAAGGATTACAACGACAGGTGTCAGAGGAGTTCAGAGATGTACCCTCGAACCAATGAGTTGGTTGAAAGAGCAGATGTGCTCAGTTCAAGATGATTTGAGGACTTATGGCCAGTTTGGGCTAAGTCCAATTATGTTTGAAATATTGGCCCTCTGTTGGTCCATTGAAGGAAGGCTTTGCCTCTAGAAACTTAGCCAATTGGGCTAAAGCTAGTGTTAAACACTAAAGACCAACAGTGTTGAACACTGGGAATAAGATTAGCAAGTTAGTGTTAAGCACTAAAAGATAATCAGTGTTAAACACTGGGAACAGAGTTTTCAAAATAGTGTTAAACACTAAGCAAATCAGTGTTAAACACTGCCAATAGAGTTTTCCAAATTAGTGTTAAACACTAAGAAAATCAGTGTTAAACACCGAGGACAAAGTCTTCAGATTAGTGTTAAACACTTAGGAGAGAGGGGTCACGTGTGGACACGTGAGAGCGCCCTGATTCCCTTTATTTTATTCTGCAGATCAGTGTTTAACTCTTTTAATTCTGGCGGCCATCACGTGTGAGCACGTGATGAAGGCCCTCGCTCTTGTTTGTTAGAATGCTCATTAGGGGTCACGTGGTGACACGTGAGGGCGCCCTAAATGTGGAGCCAGATCTCCTTTTCTTCGTTCTGTAAGTAAGCGTTAAACACTTTTTTTGTTTTTTTTGGAGCATCACGTGCTGCCACGTGAGGAGGATTAGTGCGCTGATTGTTAAAGCATCAGCCAAGGGGTCACGTGGGAGCACGTGGGAGCGCCCAAGGCCTTTATTTCTTTTGCTTTTTCTTTCTGTGTTTCGGGAGTCACGCGGAGCACGTGATGCACTGCCTCAAAGGGCTTTCTGTAGATCTTTTGGGGGGGTCACGTGGTGACACGTGACCCTGCTTTTCTGTAGTTGTTTAGAAGATCTGTTAATCCCTTTCAGGAATTAAATTCCTCGTAGGGTTGAACCCTAACAATAATTTCAGAGGAATTAAATTCCTAGTTCCTTTTGAAGAATTGAACTCTGAATTTTCTGTAGGAATTAAATTCCTCATATATGTGAAGAACTGAATAGGGTTAAACCCTAATAAAAGCTTTAAGGAATTAAACCCCCACTCTCTGTTAGAGAATTATTCTGGGGAATAAGATTAAGGGAATTAAATTCTTATTGTTTTAACAGAACTAAGTTCTTAACTAGGATTAAACCCTGATTCTTTTCATTCTGAAGGAATTAAATTCCCATAACACAGGGTCAAACCCTAATTTTATTTTGAAGGAATTAAATTCCTATAGTTCTGTGAGAATTAAATTCTCGTGTTTCCATTCCCTCTCTATGCTTTGGATCTGCATGGCAGGATCTCAACCCATTGAGAATTAAATTCTCAACTCAAGGGGAGATGTGCACTTTACAGATCCTCCATCAAAGAGAGAAGAAATATGTCCTTCTGTTTTATATCAGAGTTAAACTCTGTTGAGAATTAACTTCTCTTTTCTTTCAATGAAACCTTCCCTTTCTTACCTAGGGTTTTCTTTTGCAGAAGATCCAAATTCCTCTAAAGTATCAAGGCTCTCTCTCTTTTCTTCCCTCTGCATATATATCCTTCTCTTGTGTGTCTCTTGGCTCCTATTTATAGGAGAAGCAGCCGAGTCAATTAGTTTTGGTGGATCTTTCATTGAGAGATTTGATTTGTATCCATCATTCATTTTGGACCTTTGGATTATTAGGTGAATTTTATTCACCATTGGATTTTAAATTCAGAGATTCTCCTTTGTTATTTCGGTTAGATTTTACGGGGAAATCTTCCCAAATTCGAGATTTTCCCATAGATAGATGATATTTAATCACCTTTAAATCTTTAATTCAATCGGTTGCTTTTGGAAAGAGTTGAGAGGTCTTTTCTCAGAATTTAATTCTGTTAACAAATGGGCTTTGAAGTCGGTCACGTGTGGCTACGTGACCCTTGGTCACGTGTGGGCACGTGACCCCCTTGGAACGAGCCTTCTTCTTTCTTTTTTGCGCTCTGTCTTCTGGTTGCTGCTTAACCGTCACGTGCCATCACGTGACCCTTGGTCACGTGTGAGCACGTGACCCTTGTCTGGACTCTTTTTCTTGATTTAACCGGAGAACAAGTCTGCTGCTTTTGAGTATCACGTGCCGACACGTGACCCTGGTCACGTGGGAGCACGTGACCTCTTCTGAAGCCTTTTCCTTGGTTTGATCAGGGAACCGGTTTGCCTTTTAAGCCGTTTGTAATTGTCACGTGCCAACACGTGACCCAGGTCACGTGGGAGCACGTGACCCTTTCTGAAGCCCTTTTCTTTGATGTAGTCGGGGAGCTGAATTTGCCTTGCCGATACTTTTAGATGTCACGTGCCAACACGTGACTGCTGGTCACGTGTAAGCACGTGACCCTTTTCTGAAGCCTCTTCCGTGGGCTTTCCTGATTTTAAATCAGGAAACAACCTATAAGGCTAGACTTGTTAGAAAAGGTTTTCGTCAAAGATCTGGTTTGGACTATGATGAAACATTTTCTCCAGTGGTTATGCTTAAATCCATTCGGATCCTTCTTACTATTGCCTTCTTCCAAGATTATGAAATTTGGTAGATGGAAGTAAAGACCGCTTTTCTAAATGGAAATTTGGAAGAGGGTATCTATATGGATTAGCCAGAGGGTTTCATAGAGAATGGGAGCCGCGGAAGAGTGTGCAAGTTTCTTAAGTCCATTTATGGATTAAAACAGGCATCGCGGATGTTCCCCTCCGAACACAGAGACGCGACCGCGTAGGTTCGTCTTGCCTAAAATTCGGGGCAGATGCTAATTGGTGCTATCCGTCCACCTCTCCGAAAATGCCAAGTTGATTTATGGCACCATGTATCGAAGGTTTAAACGGATGTGGCCGATGTAGCAGACTTCGTCAGATTCCCCCTCGTCTGAGGGGTTTTTGATTGTGGGGACGCTCTTCCCTGCAGGCGCAAGCCCCTGCAGTTAATTACGCTACCGCATCGCGGTAACAACTTTCTCCTTCTCCAGATGGTCACTTCGTGTCATGGGTGTTTGTTTTGTGTTTGGTTGCCCGTGGATTGTATACGGAGACTAAGTTATGTTGTCGCCCGTAGGGCGTAGACTAGTCCAAATCCGTATCTTTTTTAGATTTGGGTTTGGGGGGGTTTAAGGATACGTTAGTCTCATTTGAGACTAAGATCAAGTTAAACGTTTGTTAAGGATACGTTAGTCTAATTTTAGACTAAGATCAACTTAACGGGATCGTTTAGATCCAACAAGAGAGCAGTTGGGCTCTATTGTTTTGTTTAGTGACATTGCGGTCGATAATTAGTTTAAGGACATTACGGTCCAATGTTAGTTTAAAGACATCGCGGTCGAGGTTAAGGACATCATAGTCCATGAGTTTAAGGACCTCACAGTCCGATGTTAGTTTTAAGATATCGCGGTCGAGGTTAAGGACATCATAGTCCATGAGTTTAAGGAACCCACAGTCCGATGTTAGTTTTAAGACATCACGGTCGAGATTAAGGACATCATAGTCCATGAGTTTAAGGACCCCACAGTCCGTGAAATGTATGGTCGTCGGGACCCGTCAACTCTTTGAAGACGTTGAGGAATTACAACGACAGATATCAAAGGAGTGAAGAGATGTACCCTTGAACCAAGGTGGATTAAATGATCTGTAGCCAAATTTGGAACTAAGACCAATTAATTATATTATGAGCACATTGGCTCAGTTAAGTCTGAATTGAGGACTTATGGCCTTCTTGGGCTAAGTCCAATCAAATTTGGAATATTAGCCCTCTGTTGGTCCATTGAAAGGGAGGCTTTGCCTCTAGAAAATTAGTCAATTGGGCTGAAGCTAGTGTTCAACACTAAAGAACAACAGTGTTAAACACTGGTAATCAGATTATCAAATTACTAGAAATGTGATCCTCAAATTAGTGTTAAACACTAACAGATAACAGTATTAAACACTGGCAACAAAATTATCAGATTAGTGTTAAACACTAGAAGAGGGAGGGGTCACGTGGGAGCACGTGATAGCATCAAAAAGTAGGGCCAGATCCCCTTATTTTGTTCTCAGGATATTCAGATAAGTGTTAAACACGTTTGGTCTTCAGGCCATCACGTGTGGGCACGTGGTGGGCTTCCAGTCATTGATTATTAAAGCGTTTTACTAGGGGTCACGTGGGGACACGTGAGGGCGCCCAAGAATGGTTTTGCATTTGAATTTATTCTCTTTTGTTTTAGGAGTCACATGGGAGCACGTGAGGCATTGCCTCTGAGCTTTTTCCCTTCTCATTTTGGGGATCTTTTCAGGGGTCACGTGAGGACACGTGACCTTAATCTTTTGCATGCATGGAGATCTTTTAAGTTCTTTGTTATTTTCAAGAATTGAATTCTTTAATAGGGTTAAACCCTAATTATGATTTTGGAGGAATTAAATTCCTATTGTAAAAGAATTAAATTCTTATATAGAGTGAAACCCTATTATCATTGAGGAGGAATTAAATTCCTGTAAATTGATTTTGTAACCAAAATGATCTTTTAGACCCTATTTTCATTGAAAGATTTTAATTGATTTTGTAACCAAAATGATCTTTTAGATCACTCAGTGAATTTTATTCACCATTGGATTTTTAATCCAAAAGATCTTTTATCTGTTATTTAAATTTCAGGGAAATCTTTCCTTGTATAGAATCTTTCCATAAATTGGTGATTTTTAATCACCATTGGATTTTTAATCCAACGGTGCTCCATTTTACAGAACACCATCCTTTTTGTTTGGAAAGATTTAAAGAAATATTTTTCCAGTTAGGGTTTTTGATTTCCCTTAATTAGAATTTAATTCTATTGTTTCAGAGATCTTAGGAACCTATCACGTGTCTGCACGTGACCCCCTCGATTAAGCATTTAATTCTGTTGTTTTAGAGAACTCAGGAATTATCGTGTGTCAGCACGTAACCCTTGGTCACGTGTGAGCACGTGTTGCCCCATTGGGGTTTTTCCTTATTATTTTATTATACTTTTAATTCTATTTAATGAGTTTAGAGGCCTATCACGTGTTGGCACGTGACCCCATTGTTTAGAATTTAATTCTTATTATTTCAGAGGGTTTATGAGCCCATCACGTGTTGGCACGTGACCCCACTGACTAATTATTTAATTAGAATTTAATTCTATTAATTCAGAGAGCTTAAGAACCTATCACGTGTCTGACCTTTGGTCACGTGTGGGCACGTGATGCCCCATTGGGGTATTCCTTGTTGTTTTATAATATTTTTTAATTCCTTTCAGTGGGTTTAAAGGCCCATCACATGTGGTCACGTGACCCCTTTTAATCATTTATTTTATTAAGTGCCTACAGGCTTTGCCTGTAAATGGTCATGTGTAGGCACGTGATGCCCGGTCACGTATGGGCACGTGATACCTCATAACTTTTGATCCCGGATGAATTATGAGGCCCATAATATATCAAATCGAAGGGTTTTTCGAGACGCTTTTGATACCATCAGAATTTAGCTATTTCTCATTCGAGAGTTTGTCAAAATACAGCCCGGACAATACTGGTTCGCATTTTCTTAAGCGTATCGCTGCCTCTTAAAACCTTGGGCTCTTTTGCGCAGAAATTTTTGACGGGAACAAATGCCCCCCACTACTTTGCCCACGTAAGTATGTACGTGGGTGACGTAGTGCAGAGTTATGCATAGCCATAGAATTGATGGCTTAGGAGACAAGTTTTAGGGTCCTTGTAGCCTAAGACTTTTTCATCTTCATGAGCCGTAAGGGTCTCAAGAAGGTTTTTTCTCCCTACAGGTCAAGAGAATCCCGCAGGTGTATTTTCTCCTTAGGGGTCGTGAGGACTCCTAAGTGCGTTTTCTCTTGAGAGTCGTTAGGATCTCACAAGAGAATTTTCTCCCTTACAAGTCGAGAGGACTCATAAGTGATTGTTTCCCTCCTTGTCGATGTTTGACTTCGGGGAATGTGGCCCATAGATAGCCCATCTTGACCTCTTTGTAGGGCAGTGATGGCTTAGAAGACAGGGTTAGGATCTGCCACCTAAGGCTTTTCAACTTTATGAGCCGTGAGAATCTCATAAAGACTTTTCTCCCTACGAGTCGGGAGGATCCCGTAGGTGTATTTTCTCCCTAGAAGTCATGAGGACTCCTAAGTGTGTGTTTTTTCTTGAGAGTCGTAAGGATCTCATAAGAGAATTTTTCCCGCTTACAAGTCGAGAGGACTTGTAAGTGTTTCTTTCCCTCTTTGTCGATGTTCGACTTCGGAGAGTGTGACCCGTGAATAGTATGTAGGAGTCCATCTTGGACTGACTCGCAGGGCCCCAGTGCTTAGAAAACAGTTTTTTTTTAATCCCCATTGCCTAAGGCTTTGCCTTACGAGTCGAGAAGAATCGAAATGTTCTTGCAAGGATGTCCTAACGTCACAGTTAACCTTTGTTCTTCACGATAAAGGTCCGTTAGGGTCTGTGGTACTAGGATTTTGTCCGTCGTACCGTCGTGTTGGCTGATGTATTCCTTGATAGGCAATCTTGTTGTTCGAGCAGCATTACGACTGTCGTGTCTCTGATCCTTTCGGGGGCCGGACAAGACGTCTTCAAGCAATCTTCCTAGGCAGTTTGACCGTCGGAAGAGCAAGCGTTAGGAATTTTGCCATGCCACTTTTTACATGAGGTTAGGCTCATTTTGGAGAGCCCTGATAAGTCATAACCACTCCGCGCTGGTGTGGGATGATCTCCGATAGTCTTTCAGGTTTTATATGAGTTGCCGTCAAAACCCTGAAGCTAGGAATTTAGCCTTCGCTTCGTTTACTGGCACTGCGTCTGCTGTATCGAGACGAATGTCGCGGTTGTCTCTAGGTTGCATGTGAACCATCGAGGTTTGGAACTAGGGATTTTGCCATGGTTCCGTTGTTTGATTGTCGCGTCTGAACCCTGCTGGAGGAAGAACGCTGGGGTGACATCTCGTCTGCTGTATCGAGACAAACGTCGAGGTGGTGACCACTCCGCGCTAGTGTGGGATGATCTCTGATAGTCTTTCAGGTTTTATATAAGTTACCGTCAAGACCCTGAAGCTAGGAATTTGGCCTTTGCTTCGTTTGCTTTGGCTCGTCCGAATCCTGTTGGAGGAAGGGCGCTGTAGTGACATCTCGTCTGCTGTATCGAGACGAACGTCGAGGTGGTGACCACTCCGCGCTAGTGTGGGATGATCTCCGATAGTCTTTCCGGTTTTATATGAGTTACCGTCAAGACCCTGAAGCTAGGAATTTGGCATTTGCTTCGTTTTCTTTGGTGCGTCCGAATCTTGTTGGAGGAAGGGCGCTGTAATGATATCTCGTCTGCTGTATCGAGACGAACGTCGAGGTGGTGACCACTCCACGCTGATGTGGGATGATCTCCGATAGTCTTTTAGGTTTTATATGAGTTACCGTCAAGACCCTAAAGCTAGGAATTTGGCCTTTGCTTCGTTTTCTTTGGCGCGTCCGAATCTTGTTGGAGGAAGGGCGCTGTAGTGACATCTCGTCTGCTGTATCGAGACAAACGTCGAGGTGGTGACCACTCCGTGCTGGTGTGGGATGATCTCCGATAGTCTTTCAAGTTTTATATGAGTTACCGTCAAGACCCTGAAGCTAGGAATTTGTCCTTCGCTTCATTTGCTTTGGCGTGTCCGAATCCTGTTGGAGGAAGGACGCCATAGTGACATCTCGTCTGCATCCTGCCGAGCGAAAAAGCGCTGGGGTGACATCACGTCTGCTGTATCGAGACGAACGTCGAGGTGGAGCTGGGATTTTGCCGTCACTCCACTTTGTTTCGACCATGGGGTCTTTTGTTGACGTCGTATCTGCATCCTGCTGGACTACGAAGGAATGCCATTGTTGACATTGCGTCTGCTGTAACGAGACGAATGCTGAGGTGGAGCTGGGATTTTGCCGTCGCTCCGCTTTGTTTCGACCGTGAGGTCTTTTGTTGACGTTGCATCTGCATCCTGCTGGACTGCGAAGGAACGCCATTATTGACATCTCGTCAGCTGTATCGAGACGAATGTTGAGGTGGAGCTGGGATTTTGCCGTCGCTCCGCTTTATATCGACCGTGAGGTCTTTTGTTGACGTTGCATCTGCATCCTGCTGGACTGCGAAGGAACGCCATTGTTGACATCTCGTCTGCTGTATCGAGATGAATGCTGAGGTAGAGCTGGGATTTTGCCGTCGCTCCGCTTTGTTTTGACCGTGAGGTCTTTTATTGACGTTGCATCTGCATCCTGCTGGACTGCGAAGGAGCGCCATTGTTGACATCTCGTCTGCTGTATCGAGACGAATGCTGAGGTGGAACTGGGATTTTGCCGTCGCTCCGCTTTGTTTCGATCGTGAGGTCTTTTGTTGACGTTGCATCTGCATCCTGCTGGACCGTGAAGGAACGCCATTGTTGACATCTCATCTGATGTATCGAGACGAATGCTGAGGTGGAGCTGGGATTTTGCCGTCGCTCCGCTTTGTTTCGACCGTGAGGTCTTTTGTTGACGTTGCATCTGCATCCTGCTGGACTGCGAAGGAACGCCATTGTTGACATCTCGTCTGCTGTATCGAGACAAATGCTAAGGTGGAGCTGGGATTTTGCCGTCGCTCCGCTTGTTGGTGTAACATCTGCATCCGATTGGAGGGAGGAAGAATGCCGGTGTTGATCTCTAAGCTGTCAATGTTGACGTTGAGGCCCTGAAGCTAGGGATCTTTCTTCGCTTCGTTTGTTGACATTGTGTCTGCAATAATGCGACGAATGTCGAGATTGTCTTTAGGTTGTCTATGAACCGTCGAGATTTGGCTTCGCTTCGACGAAGCCTGGTGGGACGATATGGTTCCCTTCTTGTTTGTGCCCATGGATTGTATACAGGAGTCAATGTGACCTCATCTGCAGGGCAAAAAGTTTTATTCTTTCATTTTTTTTATTCTTTCCACGATGCTCTATCATTTCAGCTTTTTATATCGCGAAAATCGCGATTGCCCAATCATTTCAGCTATTTTTCTTTTTACTCGCTGCTTTTTATTGCGAGTTGCCCAATCATTTCGGCTATTTGGCATGCATACATTTTTACTTGCTGATTTCGTTGCAAGTTTCCCCATCATTTCGGCTATTTCATATGCATTTTTGGCTCGCTGGTTTTTTTATCGCGAGTGTGGAACTTGGAATCCGATGCCAATCTTAGCATCAGCATCGCTACGACTGGAATATTGCCAGGAGCGAATCATCATTTGCCATGAAAGGACTTGGAATTTGATACCGATTTAGGCATCAGCATCGCTGCAACTGGGATATTGCCAGGAGCGAATCATCTTTTGCTTCTGCCGATGTCGAACAAAGGTGGCTTAGCAAACAGGGTTAGGATCCCATCGACTAAGGCTTTTGACTTCATGAGCCGTAAGGGTCTCATAAAGGTGTTTCTCCCTATGAGTCGTGAGGATCTCGTAGGTGCTTTTTCTCCTTAGGAATCGTGAGGATTCCTAAGTGCATGGTATCTTATAAGTCGTAAGGATCTTACAAAAGTGCTTTCACCATATAAGTCGAGAGGACTTACAAGGGCTGTTCACCGTGTAAACATATCCCTAGTCACGGATGGGACTTTGTTAGGGAAATGTTTATTCGCGCCCGTGGATTGTATACAAGGGTCAATATTGAACCGCTTGTAGGACAGTATTAGAGGTTGTGGGGGGGTGCTTAAGAACAGGTTCAGGTCCCTGTAACTTAAGACTTTCAAATCTTATGAACCGTGAGGGTCCCATAAGAGGATTCTCCTTACGAGTCGTGAGGATCTCGCAGGTGTAATTTCTCCTTAGGAATCGTGGAGATCCCTAAGTGTGTTGCTCTCTTGTGAGTCGTAAGGATCTCACGCAGGTGGTTTCTCCTTACAAAGTCGAGAGGACCTTGAAAGTGTCTTTTAACGAGGTTGCGCCCTTTCGGGTTTTCACAAACACTCGCCGGTAGCCCTGCTGTTTTTACTCACGGAGCCCTCTCGGGTTTTCATCCGTGCCCATTTTGCTTATGGACATACCGTTTTTTTTACGAGTCTGTGCCCTTTCGGGTTTTCACAAACATCGCCGGTAGTCCTGCTGTTTTTACTCACGGCGCCCTTTCGGGTTTTCATCCGTGCCCATCTCGCTTGTGGACGTACCGTTTTTTCTTACTACGTTAGCCTGAAAATGCCGCGGGTTGGGAGTAGTTTAACGATGTTTCGGTCATTTGCAAGTTTTAGGACATTGCGGTCCGCCGTTGCCGTATTTGAGGCGAATTTCTAGTTTACGGACTTTTCGGTTCATGGGGCTTTCCCTATGAATGAGCATGATGCCCCCGGCATATCCATCTTTCTCGGAGCATGTGGTTGTGGCGGGCTCACCTTCCAGTTTTCGGACAGCGCGAACTTGCCCTGTTGGTATTGGTCTTCAACCCAGTTTTTGAAGACGTAGCAGTTTTCAATCGGATGGCCCAATACTTGGTGGTAAGGGCAGTAATTAGGATTGTTGACATCATTCAGTTGTAGCTGGTGTTTTGGCTCCGGTAGAGTGATAAGCCTGTTGCGCACTACTAGTTCCAACAGCTTCCTTGTTTCATCCGGGGAAATGAGTAAGGACGTTTCATCTTTTCATAGAGGGTTTCCGCTTGTTGCTTTGGCAAACAACCGGTCTAGGGCCACTTGATTGTTGTTGAGCGTTGGCGACGAAGGCCGTTTTTCCCTTCCCTTTTTTTTGTCCGATACGTTGTTTGCGGATCCGAGATTCTTTCCGGGTAGCATGCGATTGCACGGCTGAATGTTCTCGCAACTCCTCAATTCTTTCGTTTTAGAGATGGATTCCTTGAAGAGAGGGCCGAGGGCTACTTTTTCGTCGGAGTCGCTCCCGAAGGTAAGAACTCGCGGTCCCTCGGGATCAACCCTATGACAATTGCCGGCAATTCTTTTACGCTCATCTGTCGCATCTTTCCGCTGTCTACGAGCTTCACGCTTTGTCCTGTTGAAGTGATACATGTGGGCAACATACCCTTACCACCAACACTTAAAGGAGTTGCAGTCTTTAGTAGGATGTGCGATCTTCTGATGATATAAGCAGAAGTTAGGATGTACGTCCGCTTCATCAAGATGTATACCACCAGGAGAATTTTCTCTGAAAGAGGGCAACCTCATCCCCATCGATATGGCTTTGGCGAATCGTTTCCTTATCTTGATCATGCTTTCATTTGCGGCGGATGTACTTTGATCTGGTGGGAGTGTTTCGACCCTTTTGTCTAGTCGACGGCGTTTGGCCTTTTCAAATATGGCCATCTCACGCTCCCGATCGGCTTTACTTTTTAGATGAATTTCACTCAGGAAGGCATCGATCATTTCGTTTGACGGCCATAGAAGTTCTGGTTCAAGACCTACCCCCCGTCTCTCGGTGCAAGGAGCTTCTTTATCGTCTATCGACGAGTGAGAGATCACATGGCAGCTTGCCACATAATCCTCAGGTTCATCCGACGAGTCTTTGTCATCATCTCCGTCCTCAAGGACGTGGTTGAGGAATTCTCAGAGTGTGACTGGGGTCCGCGCCTTCTGATTATATTCTTCCACTACGTCAATATGTTTTTGCAGATCCGTATGCTTGTCATCTAACTTCACGAGCTTTTGGGTCTTCTCCTTCTTCTTCGAAGACTTTGACGGCTGGGTGTGAGCGCTTTGACCATCACCACCGAATTTTGTAGTTGGGCGCGGTTTCAGCATTCCTTCGATGATCTGGGGTTCCAGCGGATTCTTCCACCTGATTGCTGGGTATGTCTGGAGATCATTCAGCATCCTTTTGGTTTTGGCTGAAAGCACGACCTCCCATGGAGCTTCTTCAACAAAAGAACACGTTGCCCCCGGTGTGTCCGTCTTCTTAGGAGTGTGCGGTTGTGGTGGGTTTACCTTCCACTTCTCGGACAGCGCAAACTTGTCTTATAGGTATTAATCCTCGATCCATCCCTTAAAGACGAAGCAATCCTCGATCGGGTGGCTTACCGTTTGGTGATAAGGACAATAATTGGGATTATTCACTTCGCTGGGTTGCTGTGGTCGCCTTGGATTCGACAAATTGATAAGCCTGTTGCGCATCGCCAGCTCGAACAGCCTCTTCATTTTGTCCCGTGCGAATGAGTAAGGACGCTTCATTTTCTCATTGTAATAGCGTCGTCTCTCCTCCAGTTGATCTGCTAGCTTTGGGGCACTGGGTTGCTGTTAGGTGTTCGCAACGAAGGTTGCCTTCCCTTTACCCTTGTCGTTCCACGGTTCCGGCTTCGGGGGAGACGGTTTGTGACCTATTTAATCTATCTGGGCTAGCTTGTCGATTAAAGCCTGGAAGGTGGTCGGTTTGAATAACATCATGAACTGTGAAATAGTTGCATAAGGGTCTAGGGTGCCCATGAACATGCCTACCGCGGGAGCTTCTTCGATGCGCTGCTCGCATTTCGACCATAAATTTCGCCACCGTATCACGTATTGTACCCACGTTTCGCCTGGCTTTACCCTGGCGTTAATCAATGCGGTGATCGGGGTGCGCTCGCTAGCGCTTGCAAATCGCTGGGTAAACAACTCCATTTCTGCGAAAGTTTTGACGGTGTCTTTTGGAAGTTCGAAGTACCACTCAAACGCCATCTCCGATAAGCTGCCGACAAATTGGCGGAGCAAAAGTTTATCATCGCCACCGGTGTTTCCACAAAGAGCCCTAAACTGGGCGACATGTTGATGGGGATGTCCCCTTGTAGACATGGAATTTCGGGATCGTGTAGCCCGACGGGTACTTTATCTGTTCATACCAGCCCGGATATGGTCGTCCAGTTTTGACAACTTGGCCGGCCACTTCATTTGCCTGGTGAACTCTTATTTGCTGAGCAATATAATCATCCAGGACAGCTTTAGAGATTGTCTCCTCCTTGGCTGTTGACAGAGCCGGCAGAGGATTCGATGTTTCTCCCCTGTCATCTTCAATTATCACTGGAGGATCTTTGGCTGGAGGGTCCGGCTGGATCATCATGCCCACCATATCTTGGAATAGAAGGGACATTTGCTTTATATTGGCCGCTTGTTCCGCGGCCTCTTTGTCCTTCTTTTCGAGCATTCTCCGAAGGAATTCAGCATCAGTCTCGTGTTCGTGACATTGTTCCGATGACGCCTCCGGGCTTTTTTTTGGCCCGGTAAGTGCGGCCATTGCAGTCAGCATCTCCTGAAGCTTCTGCTGTTGTTGTTCCTGAGCCCTTGTTATTGATCGGGTGAGCGGTCGGTGGCCCGTCGAAGTGCGGCTTTCCTCTTTTCCGGAAGCCATGTAAACAGTATGTACCACCATGCCCCCAGACTTAGGGTGTTTGGGTTCAGCGTCTTTGTGGTCTGCTACGTTTACATGGGCTTTCTCTGGCCTCCTTCTTTTCTGAGTGGTTGACGTTGAGGGGGCCGCTGCCGTGGGCACCCAAGTAGTCGTCATCTTTTGTGGCTTAACATGATGGTTTTCTTCCCGTCGGACCTTCAGCTTCTTCTGCTGGCGGGAGAAATTTCGATCAATCACCGAGTCTTGGACCTGGCGCCAGACCTTGTAGATTTTAGAGGATAGCCGTTGAGGGGACTGTTCTGGCTAGGCTTCCACAACATTCCCCACCGGAGGAGGAGATCTTTTCAGTACGGCGGTAGGAGAGTTCCTGCGCACCTTATTCAGCAGCTCAAAGCTGTTCTCGGTTGGAACAGCGGTATTAATTTCCGCCGTTGGGGCCGGTGGAGTTAGCCCAGAAGGGGAGTTGCCCCGGGTCTTCCTTACCCAGCGCCAGTGACGACGTCGAGCGTATCGAGCTGTTGGGGTTGGTTCAGCAATGGCTTTGTCTTCCCCCCTTTCCAGGTGAAGGGTTGCTGCAGGCGTCAGCCTATTGAAAATTGATGTCCTTTGAGTAGCGGGAGCAGGAGTTGGGACAGTCAATCTTGTAAAGACCGACCCCTTGGCAGGAGAAGCCGCCTTGACGACTTCAGGAGCAGGACTGGTTACTCTCTTCGGAATAACCTTCTCTGGAGGTGCAGGCTTCATCATGGACCCACCTAAACTTTGGCCCAATCTGGAGAAAACCGAGGCGCCGGTGCTGGACGACCCGTTGAGAGGGGCCGTAGTAGCTGTAAGCCGATCGAAGACCGACTTCTTGGGAACTTCCGGCGTTGGCACAGGAATGGTGAAGCTCGTTGGCGGGAGCATGGTCCCGAAAAATAACCCCGTGGTGGCATGAGTGACCTGTTCCACGGGCATCGTGAATAGGGAAGCAGCTTGGGGACCGTAGGCTATGCCCCCAGTTGAGGCAGGACACGGGTTCAGTTGCATATGGAACACTTTGAGCAGGTGAACGCCATTGATCCTTTGCTTTTTGCACCAAGCAAAACGCCAAATCTTAGTACCTCGAAACCCAAGGGCAACCATTACCAAACCGCGATTGGTTCGCGAACACGACACACGAAGTGTGGAGTGGAAAGAGGAAAAGGTCCCACCGGGCGTGCCAGAATCTGTTCCCCTCCGAACACAGAGACGCGACCGCGTAGGTTCTTCTTGCCTGAAATTCGGGGCAGATGCTAATTGGTGCTATCCGTCCACCTCTTCGAAGATGCCAAGTTGATTTATGGTACCATGTATCGAAGGTTTAAACGGATACGGCCGATGTAGCAAACTTCGTCAGATTCCCCCTCGTCTGAGGGTTTTTTGATTGTGGGGACGCTCTTCCCTGCAGGCGCAAGCCCCTGCAGTTAATTACGCTACCGCATCGCGGTAACAACTTTCTCCTTCTCCAGATGGTCACTTCGTGTCGCGGGTGTTTGTTTTGTGTTTGGTTGCCCGTGGATTGTATACGGAGACTAAGTTATGTTGTCGCCCGTAGGGCGTGGACTAGTCCAAATCCGTATCTTTCTTAGATTTGGGTTTGGGGGGGTTTAAGGATACGTTAGTCTCATTTGAGACTAAGATCAAGTTAAACGTTTGTTAAGGATATATTAGTCTAATTTTAGACTAAGATCAACTTAACGGGATCGTTTAGATCCAACAAGAGAGCAATTGGGCTCTATTGTTTAGTTTAGTGACATTGCGGTCGATAATTAGTTTAAGGACATTACGGTCCAATGTTAGTTTAAAGACATCGCGGTCGAGATTAAGGACATCATAGTCCGTGAGTTTACGGACCTCATAGTCCGATGTTAGTTTTAAGATATCGCGGTCGAAGTTAAGGACATCATAGTCCATGAGTTTAAGGACCCCACAGTCCGATGTTAGTTTTAAGACATCACGGTCGAGGTTAAGGACATCATAGTCCATGAGTTTAAGGACCCCACAGTCCGTGAAATGTATGGTCGTCGGGACCCGTCACCTCTTTGAAGACGTTAAGGAATTACAACGATAGATATCAAAGGAGTGAAGAGATGTACCCTTGAACCAAGGTGGATTAAATGATCTGTAGTCCAGTTTGGAACTAAGACCAATTAATTATATTATGAGCACATTGGCTCAGTTAAGTCTGAATTGAGGACTTATGGCCTTCTTGGGCTAAGTCCAATCAAATTTGGAATATTAGCCCTCTGTTGGTCCATTGAAGGGGAGGCTTTGCCTCTAGAAAATTAGTCAATTGGGTTGAAACTAGTGTTCAACACTAAAGAACAACAGTGTTAAACACTGGTAATCAGATTATCAAATTACTAGAAATGTGATCCTCAAATTAGTGTTAAACACTAACAGATAACAGTGTTAAACACTGGCAACAAAATTATCAGATTAGTGTTAAACACTAGAAGAGGGAGGGGTCACGTGGGAGCATGTGATAGCATCAAAAAGTGGGGCCAAATCCCCTTATTTTGTTCTCAAGATATTCAGATAAGTGTTAAACACTTTTGGTCTTCAGGCCATCACGTGTGAGCACGTAGTGGGCTTCCAGTCATTGATTATTAAAGCGTTTTACTAGGGGTCACGTGGGGACACGTGAGGGCGCCCAAGAATGGTTCTGCCTTTGAATTTATTCTCTTTTGTTTTAGGAGTCACGTGGGAGCACGTGAGGCATTGCCTCCGAGCTTTTTCCCTTCTCATTTTGGGGATCTTTTCAGGGGTCACGTGAGGACACGTGACCTTAATCTTTTGCATGCATGGAGATCTTTTAAGTTCTTTGTTATTTTCAAGAATTGAATTCTTTAATAGGGTTAAACCCTAATTATGATTTTGGAGGAATTAAATTCCTATTGTAAAAGAATTAAATTCTTATATAGAGTGAAACCCTATTATCATTGAGGAGGAATTAAATTCCTGTAAATCTGAGAGAATTAAATTCTCAAGGGTTAAACCCTAGTTCTGTCCATCTTGAAGGAATTAAATTCCTATAATTGTAGGAGAATTAAATTCTCAGATAGGGTTTAAACCCCAAGTTCATCATGAAGGAATTAAATTCCTGTGAGTTTGGGAGAATTAAATTCTCATATAGGGTTAAACCCTAATTTTGTTTTGGGAGAATTAAATTCTCTAAACTCAATTCTCTCTCTAAATTTTGAATCTGCATGGCAGGATCTCAACCCGATGAGAATTAAATTCTCAACTTATGGGGAGATGTGCTCTTTACAGATTTTCAACCAGAGTAAGAACTAAGTTCTTTTGTGCAGAAGAGTTAAACTCTTGGATTTGAGAATTAAATTCTCTGTTTGAAGTTTTGATCCCTTTTCTTTTCTCACCTAGGGTTTTCTTTCTTGAGAATTAAATTCTCCTCTCTTTTTTCTCTCTGTTGTTGTTATCTCCTAAAAAAGTCCATCCCCTTCTCTTCTCTTCTTGGCTCCTATTTATAGGAGAAAGAAAAGAATCAATTTGTTTTGCCAATTTTTCATTGAAAGATTTTAATTGATTTTGTAACCAAAATGATCTTTTAGATCACTCAGTGAATTTTATTCACCATTGGATTTTTAATCCAAAAGATCTTTTATCTGTTATTTAAATTTCAGGGAAATCTTTCCTTGTATAGAATCTTTCCATAAATTGGTGATTTTTAATCACCATTAGATTTTTAATCCAACGGTGCTCCATTTTACAGAACACCATCTTTTTTGTTTGGAAAGATTTAAAGAAATATTTTTCCAGTTAGGGTTTTTGATTTTCCTTAATTAGAATTTAATTCTATTGTTTCAGAGATCTTAGGAACCTATCACGTGTCAGCACGTGACCCCCTCGATTAAGCATTTAATTCTGTTGTTTTAGAGAACTCAGGAATTATCACGTGTCGGCACGTGACCCTTGGTCACATGTGAGCACGTAATGCCCCATTGGGGTTTTTCCTTATTATTTTATTATACTTTTAATTCTATTTAATGAGTTTAGAGGCCTATCACGTGTTGGCACGTGACCCCATTGTTTAGAATTTAATTCTTATTATTTCAGAGGGTTTAAGAGCCCATCACGTGTTGGCACGTGACCCCACTGATTAATTATTTAATTAGAATTTAATTCTATTAATTCAGAGAGCTTAGGAACCTATCACGTGTCTGCACGTGACCTTTGGTCACGTGTGGTCACGTGATGCCCCATTGGGGTATTCCTTACTGTTTTATAATATTTTTTAATTCCTTTCAGTGGGTTTAAAGGCCCATCACGTGTGGTCACGTGACCCCTTTTAATCATTTATTTTATTAAGTGCCTACAGGCTTTGCCTGTAAATGGTCACGTGTGGGTACGTGATGCCCGGTCACGTGTGGGCACGTGATACCTCATAACTTTTGATCCCGGATGAATTATGAGGCCCATAATATATCAAATCGAAGGGTTTTTCGAGACACTTTCGATACCATCAGAATTTAGCTGTTTCTCATTCGGGAGTTTGTCAAAATACAGCCCGGACAATACTGGTTCGCATTTTCTTAAGCGTATCGCTGCCACTTGATACCTTGGGCTCTTTTGCGCAGAAATTTTTGACGGGAACAGCGGAGTTGGAACATCTTTTTTGATGAGACGGTCAAAGAATTCAACTTTATCAAAAATCCAGATGAACCACACATTTATAGTAAGATTGTAGCGAGAACTGTGGTATTCCTCGTCTTGTACGTGGATGACATTCTCCTGATAGGAAATGACATTCCTATGCTACAATCAGTGAAAGGATTCTTGTCACAAAAGTTCTCCATGAAAGACCTGAGTGATGCTTCCTACATTCTGAGAATTCGGATCTATCGTGATAGATCTAAAAGGATGTTGGGATTTTACAGTTCAGGTACATCAACACCATACTGAAAAGATTTAGTATGGAAGATTCCAAACGCGGTAATCTACCAGCTTGTTACGGGATCGCCCTCTCTAAAGAGATGTCTCCAAAGACTGATTTGGAAAGGGATCGCATGAGTATTATACTCTATGCTTTTGCGGTAAGCTCTATAATGTATGCGATGTTGTGTACCAGACCGGATGTTGCTTACGCACTGAGCGTGGTAAAAAGGTATCAGTCAAACCCTAGGAAGAGGCACTGGATAGCAGTTAAGAACATTCTTAAGTATCTAAGAAGGACTAAGCAGATGTTCTTGGTGTACAGCAGTAAAGACCTCCAGATCGAAGCCTTCACTGACTCCAGCTTCCAGAGTGATAAGGATGACTCTAAGTCCATATCGGGTTATGTCTTTATCCTCAATGGAGGGGCGGTCTATTGGAAGAGCTCCAAGCAGGACACCGTTTCTGACTCGACGATGGAAGCGGAGTATATCACTGCATGTGACGCTGCAATAGAAGCAGTCTGGATGAAGAAGTTCATTACAGAACTTTAGGTGGATCCATCCATTGTTGATCCAATACCTTTGTATTGTGACAACAACGGGGTTATAATTTTAGCGAAGGAACCAAGGTCCCATCAGAAGTCCAGACATATCTTGAGGCGGTATCACCTGATCAGGGAGATCGTGGATCGCCGGGAGATCGAGGTGCGGAGAGTAGACACGGAGAACAACACTGCAGATCCACTCACAAAGGCCATCCCTCAGACGCAGTTTGAGAGGCTATTCGAGATGATAGGTCTGCGATATGCCAATACATGGCCTTAGTGCAAGTGGGAGATTGTTAGTGATATATTCCCTAGAGGCCATTATTGTACAATACTGGATTGTATATTACATTTTTGAAGCTTGGGATATTCACAGATATAATAACAGTCTTGCTCAATATGATAGTATGCTGTCTGGTTTGATTCTATCTTAATATGTGTATATTTTTTTAACATATCGCTAATACATATTGATAGAGCCCTTAGGATCTTTGCTTGACTACCAGCGTTGTGATGGAAGTCACGCTAGTGGGGGCTGGGTAGTCTATAAGCACATCATTATACTTGTCTCTAGTCGTTGGATTTTCGAGACAAGGCATCGATACTCCAGAGTAGACTAGTGTATACTTCTCATCCCAGTTAGGGAGATGGCCTGTCCTGCAGCCATTGATATGCGATACCGGAGATAGTATACAGGTGCTTATTGGGTTATGAGTTACACTGGACGAACTTGATGGGAAATGCTGTTTGGTATTGTACATATTGTCGGTTAACAGTTCCCGGGTGACATAAGTACAAGTTAGTCCGTTGACTTAACATCACTATTCATCTCGAGTGTGTTTCCACTGTACTTAGATTACTACCCTACCATGGCTCAAATAAGTTGTGCAAACAGGTAGTGGTTGGGTGCAGTCCCGAAGCACTTGGAGGCAGTAGTAGTTAGTAAGGATTCGTCTCTTCCGGTATTGGGAGTTGATATCACGCTGTGTTCGGTAACCATTACACAAAGTCCCTGGCCAAGGCAAGCGAGATTTACTGGTAGGTACACCAATAGTTTCTCAGTGTGTATTGGGCTCTACACCGACACGACTTATTGCGCTATTAGGGGTCTGACGGTTCCACCCCCTAGGCCCGATATGCGATACTCTTAGACGAACAGACCGGACTGTACGGAGATTGTCACAGATAGGCTTAGTAGGAGTTCGGATGAGTTTGCTCGTTGGCCTTCTTATCGACAGATACCTAGGTAGCCGTTACGTACAGCTAGTGCCACTGACGGACTTGTGGTTAAACCTACTGCCAACGTACTGTCGAGTCTTTAGAGTCCCATACAGAGGGTTTGTAACACCCCGCGCCCCAATACAGATGGTATTATCCGCTCTGGCCGAAGCCGCACGGTTTTGCCCTTTAGAGTGAACCGGACCCGACCAGGGGGCACTTCTCAGGAGGTCACCCATCCTAAGACTTCCTTAGCCCGAGCACGCTTAACTACAGAGTTCTCAAGCTCCTGTAGTGCCAATTCACTTAAAAGGCGTATCTGTAATTGAGAGCGGTATCATTATATTTACAATGCAGTTCGGTCCTCTTTCGGAATGTGTTCCGAAAATTCCCCATTGTTCTACAGTGAGTTCCACGGACTCAAGAGGTGGCCCCCATGGATTCAAGAGGTGGCTCCTGCCCCCTTGGCATGACAATTGGTGTGGCACTTTGTTCAGCGTGGCGCTTTGTTCCGTAAACAAGAACCAGGTCCCGACATTCTCCCCACTTTTGAACAATGGTTCGTTCTCGAACCACAGACCTACTACTGAGGGACCCCGCATAGGCCACCATAAATGTAACGCCCTGCGCCCTAGTACAGATGGTATTGTCCGCTCTGGCCGAAGCCGTATGGTTTTGCCCTTTTGAGTGAACCGGACCCGACCAGAGGCCACTTTCCAAGAGATCACCCATCCCAAGACTTCCCTAGCCCGAGCATGCCTAACTATGGAGTTCTCAAGCTCCTGTAGTGCCAATTCACTTAAAAGGCGGCTCTGTAATTGAGGGTGGTATCATTACATGTATAATGCAGTTCGGTCCTCTTTCGGAATGTGTTCTGAAGATTCCCCATTGTTTTACAGTGGGTCCCACGGACTCAAGAGGTGACCCCCATGGATTCAAGAGGTGGCCCCCACCCCCTTGGCATGACAATTGGAATGGCACTTTGTTCCGTGAACAAGAACCGGGTCCTGACAGGGTTTCCCTGGTTTAGGCAAAACGATGTAGAGCCCGTATGGTTTTACGTTCAGGGTTCTGATCATATACCTGTACTAGCTGCACGGATGTTGTTCGAACAGATAATACTAGTGGGGTTTAGTTTAAGCCGGATTCTAGTATTATATTATTGGATTATTATTATCTCATTGTATTTGTATTTTTTGGAGTACGAATACGGGTATGTATATACGGTGAGGGTATTCTTGTAATTTTACAAGAGATGCTTCTAGAAGGGGACACCTCATTATTTAGATTTATCTATTTTTGGAAATAGATTAATGAGATGGAAAATGGAGATATTTGTGGTATGGAGTAGAGCATGGCTTATTGTTTTGTTTATTGGTTTGGCCTCACTATTCAAGCATGGTTGATATTTTCAATTGGAAAATATTGCACGCTTGATGTGAGAAAGAGCATGAGTCATTCTTCACTTTCCAAGACTTAGCTCATCTGCTCTTTTCCTTTCTCTCTTCATTTTTCCTCTCTTTCTTCTTCAAGACCCAAACCCTCACATGAGTTGTGAACCATAGGGTCTTTTGAGATTAAATACTTCAATTAACACTCTACATCTTCTAAGCTACCTAGTTTAGCGAACTAGGTACCTTAGTTATCTCGGTTTAGAGGTTGGAGCTTGAACCATAAACTCTCGGGTGGATCGTCTTTGACACGAGGAGATCGATGATCAAGCGTGATCCGGACCTTCGAGGAGCTCAAGGAGAGGAGAAGAAGACCTGAAGGACAAGTAACAAGAAGGAATAAACTCTTATATAGTAGTTAGAACCTCCAAATAGTTATGCTAGTTAAGGTTTCCGTAAAGATCCTGGAGTTTAGGTCGATGTTGCAAGTCAAGAAAATCATTTTTGTAAATTCCGCCTCCCCACAAGTGCATGGGATGTGCGATACTTACAAATTCTAAGCCGGATAGTATTATCAACCGTTCGATTAAAGTCCGTGTATTTCGTAAACGTATTGAATCAGACCACTGTACATACCAATGTACGGCTCCTACATCTATCGTCTGAACCAGGAAAACGCTCTATGTGGGACTCTTAAGACTCGACAATACGCTGGCAGTGGGTTTAACCACAACCACGTCAGTGGCACTAGCTGTACGTAACGGCTACCTAGGTACTTGCCGAAAGGAAGGTCGACAATCATGTACGTCATTGCCCTACTGAGCCTGAATGTAACAATCTCCGTACAGTTCGGTCTCTTTTTCAAAGAGTATCGCATATCGGGTCTAAGGGGTGGATAACGTCAGACCCCTACTAACTCGATAAGTCGTGTCTGAGTCAAGCTCATCAACAACAGAAATATTACTGATCAACTATCAGTAAATCTCATCCACCGTGGCCACGGATTTCTGGTGATAGCCAACTGAACACAACGCGATATCGACTCCTAATACCAGGAGAGACAAATCCTTGACAATCTACTACTGCCTCTATGTGGCTCAGGACTGTACCCAACTAAAATTTGTTTGCACGGCTCCTTTGAGCCATGGTAAGGTAGTAATCAAAGTACAATGGGAACTCACACGAGACAAATGACGATCTCAAGTCAAAGGACTAATCTGTACTCATGCCACCTGAGAACTTCCATCTGACGATAGATATAATACCATCTAGAATTTCTCGGCAAATCCGTCCGGTATACCCGCTTCCAGTGAGCACCAATATACTATCTTAGGTGATACCACACCAATAGATTGTGAGACCGGCCACCGCCCCTCGTCGGGTTCTAGAAGCGTATACACCAGTCTACTTCGGAATATCGATACCCAGTTTCGATACTCTCATAACTAGAGACATTTAAGAATATGCTTATGGGCAACCCAGCTCCCACATTGTCACACCCTGCTTCCCAAAATACGTAAACACGGCACGTGGTAGATCCAACCATACTACCTATGGCGGGGAAAGATCCTTCCTTGGTCATATTACGGCTGTTAATCAGATATCAAGAACAGTAAACTACTAAATTTATCTATCACATGTCCAATAGCCACAAGAACAATAACTGGAAAAGATAGCGGAGGCAATAAATATCCAAGGAATAACCAACCCACATAAGAGTTATATCAATGAGGTGGTTCTCACTGATCGGCGATCCTGCCGAATACTCACATGTTATGTTAAGTATCCGGGCTATGCAAAACTCAGATGTCAGTGCGTCATAAATATCAAAATAATAGTAATAATCAGGATATGATGCTATAATTAAACATGAGTGTAAATAAATAACACAGGTGTAAAACAGTGAGATATAGGTATGTGATGTGTATCCTAAAGTCTGTGACTCTAGGTTATCTATTCTAGAAGTCTTTGAAATCGATTTAATGGAATCGTCGATATAACTCAATAGTATCCCGTGCGTGCCCGTGACCACGGTCAAGACTCTCGGGCTGAATCCGAGACGTGCCGCTAAGTAGTAAACATGTAACATATACAGACAAATGATGTCAGCAGCATCATTCCGGGGCTTGCCGAGCCCGTAAAGACCAATCAGTATAAGTATCGAACTGTTGAGTTATAAGTCAAGTTTCATTATTGATTTCCCCTTATTCCCCAGGTTTTGTGTTCAAGACAGATATTGATGTAAATCTAATGCCAACCAAGGATCAAGTAGGTACAGGTTTTGTCTATATAGACAACAAGTCACGTCTGTCAGGACAACACGTCAGGATTGTTGGCATTAATAATAAGATCCAAGTAATAAATCTGGTAGTGGGTCGTGAACATGTCATGTAATATATATTAACACAAAATAGATACCAATATAACACTGTAATCAATATCAAAACACGACTAATGCCAGGATGCATATGTATCTATCTGTAATAACCATTATACGTTCATTACCATGTATGGTGCAATGTAGATAATATATTGAACTAATATAGTAGTATGATAACGTTGTAACGTTCCGGCATATAACTAGATAAGCTATTATCAACGGATACAGACAGATACTGTAAAACTGTAAGTCGGTAATATTTGCTGAATATTAAAACACATGCACTATTATTTATTAAATAGATATTCATATAATAATATTAACAGAGATAAAATATTTAATCCGATTAATAATTATAAAAGTGGTATTGATTAACCAACCATGCACAAGAAAGTTCGGGTCAGAAATTCAGCGCCACCCTAATTTGTAAAATAACTTAAAAATAACAAATGTTATCCAAAAGGGACGCGTCATATACCAAAACAAAGATAATTCAATAAGATTTTCATTTTTATAAGTTTAAGTATCTCGGGTTGTTCCTACAAAAATTTATGAACGTTCGAAACCGAAAGTTTGCTGCTGGAATTTTCCTGGACAGCAGTTCAGAGGTAATTTCATTTACAGTTTACGTTATTTAAAAAATTTATTTTGCAAGTAAATATTTCACAGGATTATATTATTCTGAGTTAGCTTCGTAACGAACTAAAGAAAGTATGATGATGATTTTTTTATGATTTATAATAAATTTTATAAGGTAAGGTGTACAGTAAATTTCATATTTGTCGTATCCGCTTTGCGACGACGTTTCATGTGTAAACTATAATATTTTCAAACTATATTTTGTATAACATTATAAAATGAAGATTATAAACTAATTAATGATAATAAGAAGAAATATTACGACGATATATATTTATAGATATAATTATAGCATGTCGCAAGTTGGAAACTTGCATACATTGTATATTATAAAACTGATTAACGTTAAATAAGTGCGGTGTATAAATTATATAGATATAGCTGTATGATGATGATGATAATAATAATAGTACGACAACATATAAGTAAATTACATAAAGCATAATATGTAGCAAGTTGTAAACTTGCCTCGAAACAAACACGATAAACGGAAGCAATATGACACTATACAAATCAACACCAAGTTTTGATTGCTCGGTTAAGGTTCTAGGATGCGGCTAGAATTGCGTCGGCGAGAATGGGTGTGGGTTTGAAGAACGAAGAAGGAGAATATATAAATTGATGAGGGAGAGAGGGAGAGAGAGAGAGAGAGAGAGAGAGAGATTTTGTGTTTAATATAAATATATATAAGGTGTTACACACATATATGATCGCTGTCATAATGCTGGTTGTCAAGTAACAATCCTACGGGCTTCATCAATGATGAAGACAAACCAGATAGTATACTATCATCTCGAGTAAGACTGTTATACATGTATAGGTTCTTGTTCAATTATCATAATTGCCTACTCGCAATCACAATAATTGCCTTGAGCGCATTATATCCAACAAATAAATCAAAAATTTAAATCAACCGTCCCATCAGACACCGCCACCATTGGCTGCCGCCACCATTAACCGCTCGTCACCAGCGGCCAACGACCGACCACCAACCATACTCGTCACTAGCCGACGGTTGCCTTTGCCGCTCGTCGTCGCCATTGACCGTCACCAATTGCCGCCGCCATCACCAACACCGACTATCCTCGTCGCCGGCTGACGGTCTCCTTCACCGCCAACACTCATTCTTCACCGTCGACCAGCGTCCGTCAAACCTTCATTAGTTGAATACCAGATAACATCCACTGTTAAATTTGTTGTCATATATTACATATGAATTTTGAAATTAAAGCACTGAATGGAAAAGAATTTTACCAAAATGACGATGTTTCATTTATAAATTCTTGATTCTAAAATTTTAGTCTCAACTAATTTTATGATAGTAAGTGAAGGACAAGAGCGGATCAATTGTTGTCATCCGTAACTTACCTTTAACTCAAAATCAAATGCTCAACACGAACTAATTAAATCCTAACAACATCATTACAAACAAACAAAAAATCTATGCGAAGTTCTGAACCGAATATACAGCATTACTTCACTGGTGAGCTTATTAAAAAGAGGAGAATCATAGCATTTTGGTCCTGCTTAAACAAATTAGACAGCTCTTTCCATTTTCATCCTTCTTTTTACTAAATTTTAAGTTGATACATGAGTTTTAACCACTTTCTCTAAAATCTACAATGATCTTCTAAAATGATGCAAAATTATCACTTGTTTACGGCAGCCCTCGTCAATCTTGGTGGACATAATTGCTTTGGCCACAGATTCCTCGACTTCAATCGTAATGCAGTAGCAATTCTAAAGAATCATGTATATCTTTTTCTGTTGATTTGTTGCCTGCCTGCTGTTCATACGCAGAACAGTCTGACTGGCAAGGACAAGCAATGCCTGGATGGCGAGATAGTTGGCAGCCTACATGATGAAACAGCGTTTACAGTTGAATAAAACTTTGGACATTTTGAATTTAGTTTTGATTAAAATTTGAATAAAACTTCCACACTCACAGTAAATTAAAAAACAAATTAAAAAGAAGGGGATGGAAGAAAAAAATCAAATAGAAACCAACATGTTAAATAGAGAAAAGGCGAAAAGGAAAATATCAAACTTTAAGGTATTTTATTGAAAATCCACATGATAGTTAAGGGTGTTTTAGTGTAACTTACTTTTTTTATTTTTTATTTTTATATAACCATGCCTGATTTCAGTCCTTTTGATGACCCCCGTAGTTTTTGATGTTTTTCATCTCAATTTCTCTAATAATGTCATATAATATTACACCAAATCTCAAATATTAATTTAATGAGGCTGTAGAGTTTAGAGCTTCGAAATTTTTTTTTCCCCTTCTTTTTCACCTTTTTTCTGATCAATTACAGCGCTATAGTATGATGTTGTTGATATCAAAGACAAAATAAAATAATTGTTATATAGAATCACTATTTTAATTTGACCAACAAAGAAAAATAAAAATCCTTTCAAACTAATAGATATGGATGGCTTGAATTTGTTATAATTTCATTATATATAGTTTATCAATTAAAATTTTTTATTCTAAAGGTTCTTTGTATGTTTAGTTACATATGTAAATTAAAATACACTTGAGAAGACTTGTTAAAAAAATTAAAATGTTGAGATATAAAATGGATCAATATCATGTAACATATTTTTGAGCAAAACTCTTAAATTCCACTTAACATATGTGATGCATTTTAATAAAATGAAAATGTGTAACTTATATTAAATAATAATGTAGAAATATATGGATATATAGAGGTTAAACTTAAATGGTTGCTCAACTAAAATATTAAAAGTTCCATAACCATGTTTTTCCTATCAAAGTTATAGATTTTGTGTCACGCCCCGCTTCACAGAGTACGCTAAGATAGGCACGTGATATAGCCAACCATGCTACTTGTGGATAGGAAAAATCCTTCCACAGTCACATTACGGCTGTAGAGATATCAAGAACAGGAAAGTAAACTAAACTATCTAGTACATGTCCATGAGCCAGAATAAATGAATCAAGAAATGATAATATGCGGAAGCAAAAGATACAATAAATGAAACACCTGGAAAGTAAAACTGCATACCAACAGGATCTTCACTGCTCGGTCTAACCGCGGCAATCCTCCTGATCGGTCTGCCATAAAGGTAGAGAATCTGGGCCATGCAAAATTCAGACGTCAGCGCGTCATAACATTAAGCAATAATAAAAACAGGGATAGCAATACATGCAAGTATGAGTATAAATGGTAATCAAGTATAACAGTGATATAAGTAAGGACAGTGGGGTAATGTGTAGTGAGTTATCTAAACTGGTCTATTGGGTTAACTACTCTCAAGTCTTTGAAATCAATTTGATGAATTATCGATGTAACTCAATAGTATCCCGTGCATGTCCGGGACCACGGTCTAAGACTCTCGGGGTGAAACCGAGACATGCCGCTAGGCACTAAAACAGGAACTATGTAAGACGAATGATGTCAGCAGTATCATCCCAAGGCTGGCCTAGCCTCTAAAACTGATCAGTATAAGCAAGCAGCTGTCGAGTTACAAGTCAGGTTCCATCATTGATTTCCCCATACCCCCAAGTCATATGTATTCAAGTCAAGTATTAAATAATCTAGAGCTAATGCCAACACAGGATCAGGCAGGTACAGATTTGTCTGGATAGACAACAGGAAATGTCTGTAAGGACAACAGGTCAGGATTGTTGGTATTAGTAACAAGACCAGGTAACAGGTCAAGCTATAGTACATCAGGTCATGTCAGGTAGTGAACACGTATCGATCATGTCAAGGAGTGCACAGGTATCAAGTCGTGTCAAGTAGCAGTGTATCAAGTCATGTCAGGGGTGCACAAGTATCATGTAGGTGCTCATAATCAAACTATAATAAGTATGGGTACACAAAATAAGTATGGGGTACTAATATAACAATAAAATGGAATAATGTGATATGGTATGCAAATAGATATAATTTCAAGGATATGGATGCACAGTTATCGATTAGGGTTACATTTATAGTTCCAATATTAATTAGGATGCAATTTATTAAACATGAAGTGTTAATATCATAGTATTATGTAGTAATATGATCTATAGATGCAATTATATATATCTTAAATGCGATGGATGCAAACGGGTATCCGAAAATTTATAAAACTATAAAATGGTAATGTGGGATGTACAACTAAGCAATATGTGATATAAATATTGATATAATAATATTAATATGGATAGCATATTCAAAGCGATTAATAACTATAAAAGTGGTATTGATTAACCATGCACAAGAAAGTTCCGTTCAGAAATTCAGCGTCACCCTGATTTGTAAAATATCTTAAAAATAACAAACGTTCTCCAAAAGGGACGTGTCTTATACCAAAACAAAGATAATTCAATAAGGTTTTCATTTTTATAAGTATAAGCATCTCAGGTTATCCCTACAAAAAGTTATGAACATTCAAAATTGAAAGTTTGCTGCTGGAATTTTCCTGGACAGCAGTTTAGAGATATTTTCATTTGCATTTTACGTTATTTAAACAATTTATTTTACAAGTAAATATTTCATAGAGTTATAGTATTCTGAGTTAGCTTCGTAACGAACTAAAGAACGTATACTAATGATTTTTCTATAATTTATAATGAATTTTATAAGGTAAGGTGTACAGTAAATTTCAGATTTGTTGTATCCGCTTTGCGACGACGTTTCATGCGTAAACTATAATATTTTCAAATGTATAACATTATAAAATGCAGATTATAAACTAATTAAAAATAATAAGAAGAAATATTACGACGATATATATTTTAAATGATATGGATGCAGTATAATGTAATCTAGTATGTCACAAGATAAGTTTTCATTATCTAGATTTAAAATGATATAAACGGATGCAAACGGAATATCGAAACGTTATAAAATTAAATATGGGGTACTAGATTTAAACTATAGGTATGGTATTTATTTAAATAGATATAAAATGAATTATATAGCATGTAGCAAGATTAACTTGCCTAGACGGAACAAGAACGGATGTGTACGGAACGTTCTTCGTCGGCGAAATGTCGCGACGCGCGCACGGTACACGGAATGGTTCCAAAAAACGCACGAGGGTGATCACGAAAGTTAAATACGTTCACTGGATCACTCGGATCGTCAGCGTCGAGCACGGCTCCGGCGGTGATCACCGGAATCAAGAAATATAATCAAGAAAAAAGAAGAAGAAGTAAGAAAAAGAGGTTGTGTATTAAAAAAAAAGAAAAATTAAATAAATAAAATATATATAAATATATATATGCAGAGGAGAAAGAGATATAAAGGGGTTGTTAGTTTGTTAGGAAATTAGATTTAAAATTTTAAAAGATTTTTAGATTTAAAATTTTAGATAAGAGGTTTCATTTTGTTAAAGAAATCGTATGAAAATATTTAAAATAAATTTTAAAATTAAATAAATTGAATTTTGGAGGGATACAAAAATATTTCAAAACGCGTCCAGATCAGGTCTAAAAATTCAGATTTAAAATACGAAAAATATATGCGACTTTCAAAATTCAAAATGAATGCTCAGATAACGAAAATGCATACCCCCAAGAACGGATGCACGTACGTGCGCGTAGCCATCCAAACACGTCCGTTTCACTGAACGGGACGAGAACAAGATGCGCGGATGCTACCACAGGGTTAGGGGTATCATGCAGGCTATGAAATACAATTTTAATTTATTTTACAGACCTAAAGTGTTATATGGTAAAATGTGCGATGCCAGGTAAAATACTAGTATGCGATAAAGTTGAAGATGCACAAGTCTACATAACAAATCAGGGTAATCTATAAATATGAATCAAATAGGTTCAAGCAAGCGGGTCGGGTCGAATGCAATGTAAAATGTAAAAATACCATTCGCACCCAAAACCCGTTAAATCAAGAAAATACCATAGATAAGTAAATACGGAAACTGGAATTGGTATAAATAAACTCGGGTGTTACATTATACCCAACTACAAAAGAATTTCGTCCTCGAAATTCCAAGAACAAGAAAGGATAATCAATCAAGAAACTACAAAGATAGATGAGAAATCTTCTGTCGGACTTCATCTTCTCGTTCCCAAGTTGATTCTCCATGTAAGCGATTACTTCAAGAAAACAAGTACAACAGTGATAACCTCGTTCTTAAGAACCCTTTTCACTTCGATCCACAATTTACCTCGGTCGCTCCTTAAAGGTTAAATCTTCTCGTACGGTTTGCTCCGAAAGGTCCAATCCATGTATTTTATCTCGAGCATACCTACGGGGTTGAGATACAAGAAACTCGTCATGAACATTCTCCAAAGATTTCGGTAACACCAAACGATGCGCCACTTCTCCAATACGCCCCAAGATCTTAAAAGGTCCAACGAATCGATGACTAAACTTTCCTCGACTTCTGTAACGGATCACCCCTCTAGTCAGTGACATCTTCAAGAATACTAAATCACCAACAGCAAACTCTAGAGGTCTTCTCGATATAACTGCCCAACTCTTTTGTCGGTCTTGTGCTGCTTTCATATGATTCCGGATAGTATAAACATTCTCAACTGTCTGCACAACCAAATCTGGTCCCAACAATCTTCGTTCCCCGACATCGTCCCAACAAACAGGTGAACGACACTTGCGACCACAAAAAGCTTCGAATAGAGCCATCTGAACAGTCGCCTGGAAACTGTTATTGTAAGAAAACTTCACCAAATGTAGATGATCCTCCCATGAACCCTTGAAGTCTATCATGCAAGCTCTCAACATTTCTTCAAGAGTTTGGATCGTTCTCTCCGACTGGCCATTTGTTTAAAGATGATAAACTGTGCTAAACTTCCATCGAATCCCCAAACTTTCCTGTAAGCTCCTCCAGAAGTGTGATAAGAATCGGGTGTCATGGTCAGACACGATGCTCACAGGTATTCCATGCAATCTCACAATCTCCTGCATGTACCGTTCTGCTAACGCTTCCGTTGACTGACCAACTCGAAACGGTATGAAGTGAGCTGCCTTGGTCAATCGATCAACAATCACCCAAACTGCATTGTTGCCCTTTGGACTCCGCGGTAAAGCTGTCACGAAATCCATGGTTATATGTTCCCACTTCCATTGAGGAATCGGAAGTGGTTGCAATAAACTAGCAACCCTTTGATGTTCAGCCTTAATTTGCTGACACACCAAGCACTTTGTGTTCAGTTGATAAAACTGCACATTTAATATGATATTTTTCCTACTATTATTATATAATAAAATGTGTTTATTATAATATATGATACATATGAGGGTTTATCTGTAAAAATACTATTTTCATGTGTTTATATATTATAAATAACATTTTTTAGGAAAAAGTAAGCATATAATATTCATGTAACATTTGGCCCATTTAAATATGCTTACCTTATTAATACCTTTGACCAATTCTTAATGGTTAAGTTAATATCTCAATAAAACAAACTCTACTAATATTGTTTGTTGAGTTATTGTGCAGAATTTTCAGGGCTGAAATCAAGGAAATCAAAGTTGGCAAATCAAATCTACCAAAGATATTCAAGAAACTAATTCTGGTAGAAATGTAGAAAAGATTTTCAAAGTCTAGATACTCAAAAGATTACCAAGTGTTATAGATATGAAGCTACAAAAATTAGAGGCCATGATCTCACCAAAAGGGGGCGGATCCGCGGCCAAACCTATCCAATGGCCGCGGTTCCGCCGTGGATTTGAAGAGTTGAGATATGGGATTGTGGTGGTTAGGATCCTAACAACTAGTTTCCATATTAGGAAACTAGGGTTCTGGCTCTGTGACTATAAATAAGGACCGAGAGCCTCTTGGAAAAATCATCAAGCCGACGAAATCACGAAGTCCAAGATGGCTCACGCATCCAGGCTGATCATCAACTGTTCATCTACCTCCTTGGAAGAGATCGAGAAGCAAACTAGTTTTTGTAATCATTTTCTAAGGGATCAAAGTGTAATGAATATTGTTGATTAATAAAGGTATTATTCTTCTTCTTATTCTATTTCTTCGTAGTTTAATTATGCAATTTCTTTCCATCTCTTTTTCTCCCAACATGCGCGAGTAATTCTCCGCTTGTTAGGATTCGTAGGATTAGGGTAGGCTAATGGATGACGAAAATAATTAAACCCTTTTTAAGTCCTATAAAGTTTAGGAACTTTATCAAAAGAATCATTAACATCCTAATCGGGCGCGCTAGCAATTCTTTGCTAGTTCCGACCGCGATTAGAGATTAGATTAATGATTGTTTTGGTAAAGGCTAGATATGAACGGAGTTCCGTGTCAAGATAAGGGTTACGAGTGGGATTCCTTTTCCCTCCAGAAACCCTAATCTACACGCATCACCGTCGTTCTAGTTCTAAATCTATTAATGGATAAAAAGGGTAACTTTTAATTAATTGTCCATAACTACTAAATCCTAACGAACCCTACAAGCCCTCTTATTATATAATTACATCTTAAAAATAATCTAGATCTATATTTTACATTCTTGTTTAACGTAGATCTAGAAATCTTTGTATAAAATTCTTTATCCCTCCTCTCTTTCTCAACACATCTAAAGTAAAAGTAAAAGGTTCCACGTTTCCCAGAGGACGACCCGTACTCATCTCGGTCTAGCTACACGCGACACCGTTCTGATTGCGGTTAACAAACATAAATTTTCAAACCAATCAAATGGCGCCGTTGCCGGGGATACGTGCGTAATTTTTTATTCTTTCTATTTGTGTTGAATTCTTAGACGATTCATATCATTATTAACACAAAACTGCAAATTGCATATTTAACGATTTGTGCGTGAAATTTTGCGAGGGAATCTGGAGTCACGGATTTGAGGAAACAGGAGATCTAGGGTTCCGAACTTCTCTGGTAAGATTCCCAACTCCTTCTCTCTCCCCTCAAATCCAATAAAATCTATCTTCTGCAGGATTCTTTGCAAAATTGCGCCGCTCAAAAATCTTTTTGCAAAAGTTTTGTGATTGGTTTTGTTTTGCATATTTAATACGGACTCTGAGGGGCAAAGACCAAATCAAGATTAGGTGGGGATTTCATCACCCTTCCTAAGCCCCACAAATCACAAACCGAGCATATAGATCAACCCTTCATTAATTTAAAAAATATCTAGACCAGACTCTAAGGACTGTCGCGCTCAATAAGGACAGAGGAAGGTCGTGGGTAATCTATCGTTTATCCGCATTACTTTTGTAGTGCCTAGGCAAGTGTGACAAAGGCTAGTGGTTTTTAATTAGGTCCACGACGTGGTTCCTTCCCACTTACCTGGCACTTATCTGGCTACAAGGGTAGTACGGAGGCGGTAGAGGATTTATCCTGCGGCTTGTCCTTTGGAAGTCTAGGAGCGGTCTAGAGACTGACCTAGGTGACCTTATTTCTAGGGTTGCTTGTGCATCTTAGGGAGATTTGTCTTGAGTCCCACATTTTTCAAAACAAGCCAATTTTAAAATCACACACACGCTGCCACTTGCACTAAACCCGCTTAGTGCATGCTCGGCTGGACACGGGATCCTAGTGCCCGTCTTGTCCGCGTTCCTGCTATCGACGCCGAAGTCGGTACTTCTTCATCTTCTTTTCCCCCACCACACACCACATCCACCGTGATGGACGACACTCCATCTAATTATAACACCACGCTGCCACCGCCCGTAGGTGAGCAGAATCCACCGCGCATCTCTCTCCAAGAGAGATGCTATCCTATTCGTGGTCCCCTTCCTACTTGTCTATCTCTTCCACCACCGAACGGGGATAATTTCGAAATTAAACCCCACTACATCAATCTGCTGCCTAAATTTCACGGGCTTGAGTCGGAAGACGCGTACGTTTTCATCACCAAATTCGAAAACGTATGCGCAATGATGGGTACTTCACAATTGACCTTAGATGCTATGCGCTTACGTCTTCTCCCATTCACACTGTGCGACTTGGCAGAAAAATGGCTTTATAATACTGCCGCACACTCTATCGCTAATTGGGATGAATTCGTCGTAGCATTTCTTAAGAAGTTTTACCCAAATCATAAGACTGCACATATTAGGAGCGAGATCAACCAGTTCACCCAGCTTCCCAATGAACCATTTTGGAAGTGCTTTGAACGTTTCAAAGATCTGCTTGTCCAATGCCCCCATCACGGAATACAAAGATGGGATTTATGTCGGATTATATATGAGGGTATTAATCCAGCGACAAAGCAGATGCTTGAAACAATGTGTCAATGCAATTTCATGTCTAAAGATGACGGTGAAGCATGGAAATATCTGGAAGATCTCACAGAAAGCACTTTGCAGTGGGAAAGCGTAAGACCACCTACAACTAAGGGAGGTATTCACCAGCTCGACGTTTCCATCGCAGTAAAAGCCGAAATGGCAGCGATGCAAAAGAAACTCGATTCTATTGAGAACAAACTTTCATCAGTCTCCCTAAATCAGGTCACGCTTCCCAAGACTGTCTGTGGTTGCTGTTCGGATCCTTCACACCTAACGGAAGAATGTCCTATGAATGCATCGTTTCAAGCCAATGCTGCTTTTCAGCAGCGACCTAGAAACGACCCTTATTCTTCCACGTACAATCAAGGATGGAGGAATCATCCTAACTTTGCTTGGAATCAAAACCAACAAAGCAATTATCAAAGACCTCCTCCACAGCAACCACAACCACAGAATCAGCCCCCCTTTCAGTCACAGAATTTCCAAAATCCGAACAACATTTCTACACCACAAGTGGCCGGTACTGACAACTCACTTGCACAAACTTTGGATATGTTCATGAAACAATTCATGCAAAATTCGGCTGAGATAAGGTCTTCTATTGATACCCTAACGAAAAACTCATCCTCCCATGGTGAGAGTATTAAATCAATAGAAAACCAAATCGCACAGTTAAACGCCGCAATTAGTGCGAGAGAGAAAGAGAAACTCCCATCTCAACCCCTACCGAATCCTGGCCATTCACAAAGTCATAATGTGAATGCCGTTACTATGTTGAGATCGGGGAGAGAGCTGAATAACCGTGTGGGTGAGCAGTTTGATGTTAGTGACACATTTGATACCCCTTCTTCTTCTTCTTCTTCCCCTAATTCGTCTAGTCTCCCACCTTCGTCCGAGCCTATTCTCCATTTTTCCCAAGGCTCGAACCCTTCGCCCATTTCGCCAAATCTATCTAAGTCGATTCCCACTCCAGTTTTGGGATTGAATCCATCCCCACAGTCTTCTCCACAAACGTTGGACCCAAAACTTATTGATCAAGCACCTTATCCAAACAGGTTAAGGGGCAACAGACCAAGTCCACAAATGGAGAAGATTATGGAAATTTTTAAGCAAGTTAACATAAACATTCCTCTCCTAGATGCTATTCAACAAGTTCCGTCATATGCGAAAATCCTAAAGGACTTGTGCACTAGGAAGAGAAAAGTTCAAGTACCTAAAAAAGTTTTCCTTGCGAGTAATGTGAGCACAGCTTTTACACAACAACTTCCCAAGAAACGAAAGGACCCCGGAAGTCCTACAATTTCAATTTCTATTGGGAGTAAAAATATCAATCGTGCTCTACTCGATTTAGGTGCTAGTGTTAACTTGCTTCCGTATTCTGTTTATGAGCAATTAGGGATCGGAGAGTTAAAACCTGCGCATTGCACTCTTCAGATAGCCGATCGATCTATCACCCAACCAAGGGGTGAGCTAGAGGATGTGTTAATCAAAGTCGGGGAATTCATATTCCCTGTGGACTTTATCGTTATAGATACACAACCTGTAGCGAACCCACGCAATCAAATCCCGGTGATACTCGGTCGACCCTTTTTGGCCACTTCCAACGCAGTAATCAATTGTAGAAACGGCTCTATGACCCTATCCTTTGGAAAGAAGTCAATTGAGCTTAACATTTACAAGTTGGGAAGTGAACCCTTCGAACCCTATGCTCATGTGTGTTCTGTCGAATTAATGGATGTCGACAGCAGCGAATTTGATCAACCTCATAATTCTGACTCTTTTCATATGTTGTTGTTTGACACGGCCTCTTCCACTGAGTTGTCCGGGTCAACATCTAACGCTGATGAGGAACTTTTTATAGAGTCTGACGATCACCCCATTTTTTCTGATGACATTATTCTTCGGGGTATCGATGAAAGCTTTGAGGAAATTTTCGCTGATGAACTCGCATTCTTACAAGACACGGGTGTAGAGATGAATCAACTCCAAGATGAAGAAATTGGACCTCCACCCCTTCTTTTGGACAATTATGATAATGCGAGTAATCCATCATTACTATCACTGTGTCGTCTCTCCAAATTGAGACGCAATTCTTTTCCATTACACCTCTTATCACCTCCCCACTTCTTCTTGTCGAAAGGTGACATGTTCTTCCACCAACCTTGGTGCTTCATCGATAAAATTTTTGAATGGTTGGTGTTGACCTTCGGTCTTTGCAAAGCTTGGCATTGACCAATAACCTCGATCCCCTCGTGTGATTTTAAAAGATTAAAATTGTTTAACTCAAGTTTAGGGGGGGTATATTTTGGCTCTTGAAAGAAAATGATTTTTACAAAATTGTGAGCCAAAAATAAGTTTGGGGGAGGATTTTCACTTTCATATATTCTTGCCCCCATTAATAATGTCCTCCCAAGCTTACAGGTTTTTGTGATCCAGCAGATAGCAACAGTGAGGACACTGTTGAAAACAAGTTTGGGGGAGGTTTGTGCTTATTTACGCATCAATTTGCATCATACTTTGCATAAGCACAACATTTTCAAAAATTTTAAAATTTTTCTTTTATAACAAAAGAATAGAAAGTGAAAAATTACATCCAAAAGATAGGAATAGTTTAAGAAAACCAAGAAAATTAGAAGTTTTCTTAAACGAACTAGTAATAAATAGTTATGAGCTGTTATCCCAAGGGTTAGTAAGATGAAGGAAGTCACTAATCTGAGAATAAAAATAAGTCTGAAAAATAGTTTCTATTCTGAAAGCCAAACATTTGAATGTTGATACCCTACTATATGCACTTACCCACGTCTTGAAACTCGGGATAGTAGAGGATACCTTGAAATGCTCTTGTCTAAAAGCCAAAGTATGAAGGAAATAAAAAATGAATGAAGAAAATATAAAAATGGTGAAAAGAAAAATGAACATTGGTTTTGTTATCGCCAAGGCAGCAATAAAAAAATATAGCGAGGGTGCCTCTTCACCTAGTGCCCTAAGGCCAACTGGTCTGCGAGTCACTGCTAAGCCTTAGGTGGTGCAAGACGAGAAAAATATTATCACCTAATCAGCAAGCACATGAGTAATCGGTCAGTTAGTACATCAAGAAGTATTAACGGTCGCATGAAAAGGTGTGAGCAACCCTAAGTATTCATCAAATTAAAAAGTACTAAGGTAGATGGACAAGAGTATGATAGCTTGAATTGAATTCTCCGAGTGTAGGGATGTTCTTAACACACACGTGGGGTTATATGATCAATGTTTGGACGAAAGGTAGGAATGAAGAATAAAGATGATGTTTTATTGAGAGATAATGTGATTTCTAACATCTTTTCATGACTATTAAGATAGGGCTCATGACAACTGAAAAGCTAGTGTAGTTGGAAACTCTTATTTTCAAAGTCTTTCTTTTCTGGTTCTTATCTTTATATGTAAATTTCACCATCTCTCTTTTATTATAGGATTTTGTGGGTGTAATCCGCTGAAAACCCTCAGGAGACAACACTCCTCCTACTAGGGACACCTAGAGGTTTAACGGCTTGTTGCACGTGCTCAGTGCAATCGTGTTGCCTACGAAAGTGTGCTTAGCTTTCTCCTTTCTTTTTCTCTTTCTCTTGAATAAACTAGTTTGCTCGGGACGATCAAAGATAAGTTTGGGGGTATTTGTTCAGTTGATAAAACTGCACATTTAATATGATATTTTTCCTACTATTATTATATAATAAAATGTGTTTATTATAATATATGATACATATGAGGGTTTATCTGTAAAAATACTATTTTCATGTGTTTATATATTATAAATAACATTTTTTAGGAAAAAGTAAGCATATAATATTCATGTAACATTTGGCCCATTTAAATATGCTTACCTTATTAATACCTTTGACCAATTCTTAATGGTTAAGTTAATATCTCAATAAAACAAACTCTACTAATATTGTTTGTTGAGTTATTGTGCAGAATTTTCAGGGCTGAAATCAAGGAAATCAAAGTTGGCAAATCAAATCTACCAAAGATATTCAAGAAACTAATTCTGGTAGAAATGTAGAAAAGATTTTCAAAGTCTAGATACTCAAAAGATTACCAAGTGTTATAGATATGAAGCTACAAAAATTAGAGGCCATGATCTCACCAAAAGGGGGCGGATCCGCGGCCAAACCTATCCAATGGCCGCGGTTCCGCCGTGGATTTGAAGAGTTGAGATATGGGATTGTGGTGGTTAGGATCCTAACAACTAGTTTCCATATTAGGAAACTAGGGTTCTGGCTCTGTGACTATAAATAAGGACCGAGAGCCTCTTGGAAAAATCATCAAGCCGACGAGATCACGAAGTCCAAGATGGCTCACGCATCCAGGCTGATCATCAACTGTTCATCTACCTCCTTGGAAGAGATCGAGAAGCAAACTAGTTTTTGTAATCATTTTCTAAGGGATCAAAGTGTAATGAATATTGTTGATTAATAAAGGTATTATTCTTCTTCTTATTCTATTTCTTCGTAGTTTAATTATGCAATTTCTTTCCATCTCTTTTTCTCCCAACATGCGTGAGTAATTCTCCGCTTGTTAGGGTTCGTAGGATTATGGTAGGCTAATGGATGACGAAAATAATTAAACCCTTTTTAAGTCCTATAAAGTTTAGGAACTTTATCAAAAGAATCATTAACATCCTAATCGGGCGCGCTAGCAATTCTTTGCTAGTTCCGACCGCGATTAGAGATTAGATTAATGATTGTTTTGGTAAAGGCTAGATATGAACGGAGTTCCGTGTCAAGATAAGGGTTACGAGTGGGATTCCTTTTCCCTCCAGAAACCCTAATCTACACGCATCACCGTCGTTCTAGTTCTAAATCTATTAATGGATAAAAAGGGTAACTTTTAATTAATTGTCCATAACTACTAAATCCTAACGAACCCTACAAGCCCTCTTATTATATAATTACATCTTAAAAATAATCTAGATCTATATTTTACATTCTTGTTTAACGTAGATCTAGAAATCTTTCTATAAAATTCTTTATCCATCCTCTCTTTCTCAACACATCTAAAGTAAAAGTAAAAGGTTCCACGTTTCCCAGAGGACGACCCGTACTCATCTCGGTCTAGCTACACGCGACACCGTTCTGATTGCGGTTAACAAACATAAATTTTCAAACCAATCACTTTGCTACAAAGCGAGCAATCTCCCTTTTCATACCTCCCCATCAGAAATGCTGTCGTAGATCACGGTAAATCTTCGTGCCTCCTGGAAGTACGGAATATGCTGAATTGTGCGCCTCCTTCATAAGTTCTTCACGAATGTCTCCTTTTGGAACACACAAACAACTACCATATCGCAACGAACCATCTTCATGAATCAGTAAGTCCGTTCGAAGTCCAGCTTCAACCTGTTCTCGAACTTCTGAAATCTTGGGTCATGCAATTGCGCTGCTTTAATATTCTCGTTCAACGACGAATGTACTTGCAGCTGCATCAACTGCTTTGAAGAATGCGGTAATACGATCTCCAACTCGAATCTCCGAAAATCTTCAGTAAGCTCCTTCTGTGCAGCCAACATCCGAATTGCTGGTAACCGACTAAGCGCATCCGGCACTACATTAACTTCCCCCCGGATGGTTCTTGAGACCATGATCGTAGTCAGCCATCAGTTTCAACCATCTTCGCTGTCTCATATATAGCTCCTTCTGAGTGAACACGTACTTTAGGCTTTTGTGGTCTGTGGATACTTCGACTCTTTCGCCCAATAGGTAGTGTCTCCAAATCTTCAAAGTGAATATCACCGCCGCAAGCTCCAAGTCATGAGTTGGGTAATTCTCCTCATGGATCTTCAACTGTCTCGACACGTAAGCTACAACCTTCCCATGCTGCATCAAAACGCATCCCAATCCTTTCCCAGATGCGTCGCTGTGTATCACCAATCCTCCGAAATTGTCTGACATGGTCAGAATAGGAGCAGTTATCAACTTTTGCTTCAATGCCTCAAAAGCTGACGCACACTTATCCGTCCATACGCACGGTGCTTCCTTTCGCGTAAGCTTGGTCAAAGGCTCAGCCAAACGGACAAAATATTCCACGAACCTTCTGTAATACCCGGCAAGTCCAAGAAAGCTTCTGATCTCTGCAACGTTCTTCGGAATCGGCCAATCTTGAACTGCTGCAATCTTCTCAGGATCAACGGCAATTCCATCTCCAGCTACGACATGCCCCAAAACTTCACTTCTTCAAGCCAAAACTCACACTTGCTCATTTTTGCATACAATCTTCCTTGCCTCAATGTCTGTAGTGCGATCTTAGTATTCTGCATGCTCTTCAATGCTCCTCGAGTAGACCAAAATATCATCGATGAACACCACTGTAAACTGGTCCAAGAACAGTGAAAGATTCGGTTCATAAAGTCCATAAATATTGCCGGCGTATTCGTTACTCCGAAGGGCATCACCAAATACTCGTAATGTCCATACCGAGTTCTGAACGCAGTCTTGCAAATATCCTCTGACTTAACTCGGACCTGATGATATCCGGATCGCAAACCCAGCTTCGAGAATACCCTCGCGCCACCAAGCTGCTCAAATAATTCACCAATGCGAGGGATCGGGTACTTGTTCTTAATAGTCACCCGGTTTAATTCTCGATAATCGATGCACATCCTCCTTGTGACATCATCTTCTTTGCTAGAAGAACTGGAGCTCCCCAAGGTGAGTTACTGCTGTGAATCCAACCCTTCTCAAGTAATTCGGCAACCTATTTCTTGACTTCTTCCAACTCCACTGGTGCCATTGGATAGTACGTCTTTGAGATTGGCGTTGCACCAGAAACAAGATCAATCACAAACTCCATGCCTCGTTTTGGCGATAATCCCGAGACATCTTCGAACACGTCCATGAAGTCTCGAACTACAGCTGGCGCTTCCTCCTTATCAACTTCCATCGACGAAAGAACATTGTTTGTCGGCCTAGCCCTAAACTCGACTGGCCCGACATAACCGCTTCCTCCAGTAAAACAAACTCCGGATGTCCGGGAATCTGGAGAATCATTTTCCTTTCCTTACAATCAATATGAGCGTGGAAAGTGCCGCGAAAAATCCATTCCCAAGACAACAACAAACAAAGGGATGCACCAGAATTGAATAATTCTAATGCGGGAAAACATGAACAAGTAAGATACCGAGATGACTTCATCCGAAGTCAAGATAGCGAAGAGGATTAAGCACGGGAAACATGATTCAAGCTGGCGATAAAACAATAACTGGTAAGCAATGAAACCGAGAAAAAAAAGGTAATATAACGACCATGAAATAAGGGAGTGAATCAATACCAGGACTCCAAGTTACTTAAATAGAGTACCACATTGTAACCATACTGCAGTTCATGGATACAATTACATAACTCCACTCAAGTCGCCCAAATCCTAGTATCAGAATCAAAGAACAGGAAGAAACAATAGAGAACCCAAAAGGTTTCAAACCGAGATACAAAGTTGTTTGCATATCGTTAAAACAAAGGATAAAAGAAAGATATGATTCAAGAATCATGATAACAAGGTGGCAGGACATGTTCCTAATCACGAGTATTCTGATTCGTGTATTGGGTCCAATACCCAACTACAAAAAGAATCAAACTCGTTTAACCTATATCCTATGGCTCTGATACCAAAAGAACCATGTCACGCCCCGCTTCCCAGAGTACGCTAAGATAGGCACGTGACATAGCCAACCATGCTATCTGTGGATAGGAAAAATCCTTCCACAATCACATTACGGCTGTAGAGATATCAAGAACAGGAAAGTAAACTAAACTATCTAGTACATGTCCATGAGCCAGAATAAATAAATCAAGAAATGATAATATACGGAAGCAAAAGATACAATAAATGAAACACCTGGAAAGTAAAACTGCATACCAACAGGATCTTCACCGCTCGGTCTAACCGCGGCAATCCTCCTGATCGGTCTGCCACAAAGGTAGAGAATCTGGGCCATGCAAAACCCAGACGTCAGCGCGTCATAACATCAAGCAATAATAAAAACAGGGGTGGCAATACATGCAAGTATGAGCATAAATGGTAATCAAGCATAACAGTGATATAAGTAAGGACAGTGGGGTACTGTGTAGTGAGTTATCTAAACTGGTCTATTGGGTTAACTACTCTCAAGTCTTTGAAATCAATTTGATGAATCATCGATGTAACTCAATAGTATTCCGTGCATGCCCGGGACCACGGTCTAAGACTCTCGGGCTGAAACCGAGACATGCCGCTAGGCACTAAAACAGGAAATATGTAAGACAAATGATGTCAGCAGCATCATCCTAAGGCTGGCCTAGCCTCTAAAACTGATCAGTATAAGCAAGCAGCTGTCGAGTTACAAGTCAGGTTCCATCATTGATTTCACCATACCCCCAAGTCATATGTATTCAAGTCAGGTATTAAATAATCTAGAGCTAATGCCAACACAGGATCAGGCAGGTACAGGTTTGTCTGGATAGACAACAGGAAATGTCCGTAAGGACAACAGGTCAGGATTGTTGGCATTAGTAACAAGATCAGGTAACAGGTTAAGCTATGGTACATCAGGTCATGTCAGGTAGTGAACAAGTATCAATCATGTCAGGAGTGCACATGTATCAAGTCGTGTCAAGTAGTGATGTAATACCCAGCCCCTTTTTATACCAACATCCGTATTTCTCTTTAACTTATAAATTTTTATTTTATTTATAATTATTTATTTACTTTAAAACCCCATTAAACCCAAACCACTATATAATTCCCTCAGCCCAGTTCTTTATTCATTTTAATTATACCCAGCCCAAACAATAAAACCACCATATATATATTCTCCTCATCCCATTTTATTTTTCCAAGTAAAAACCCCCAGCCCATTCCCCATTTTATTCCTTCTGGCCCAGTCCCATTTCTCCTTCAGCCCACTTCCCTATTTTTCTTTCTCAATTTTCCCAGCCCAGCATTTAAATAAAAAGGAATTCATTTTTAATCACGGCCCGGCCCATTCTTCTCATCCCCGCACCCGCGCCTTCACCCGACCCGACCTGCTTCGCCCTCATCTTCTCCCAACGGCTACTTCCCATTTTTCCTGCTCTATGTTCCCCTCGATCCGCCTCCTCCGCCCACGCTCGCGCCCTCGTCGCAGCGACGTTACCCCTCGCGTTTCCCTCAATGTTCTCCTCTCGTCTCCCCTCATTACTCACTCTCTCAAACCTCCTCCTATCCCTCAACCCACCACGAAATCTATTGCCTCCATCTCGACACCGACGACGACATCGCCGCCGACGACCCCGCCACCTCGTACTCCCCTCGCTCACTCCTCCTCCACCAACAGTACCCCCTCACCACTCCACTCCATCAACCAAGTACCCTGCCGAGCACCCCTGCACACCCAACCTCTGTGCACCCGAGCTCAACCATCACCGGCCACCTTCTCCGGCGACCTGCTGCTCCTACCTTCCTCCTCAATCACCACCAACCTCTCCACATCGCCGACGAACTCCCAACACCATTTTCTCGCCTTCACTACCATCATTCCCTCACCTGAGTTCGAGCCCCTCAATCCGCCGCCGAGCTCCTCCGCGTCACCCCGGCCACCATCTGCGCGCACCTCGTCGACGAGCTCCCCTCGCTGCCTCCGTCGACCCCACGTAAATCTCAATATCTCTTTCTCTCCCTGTCTCTCTCTCAAATCTCTGTTACTCTCTCTCTACAACTCTCTCTCTGTTTCCTCCCCCCTCTCTCTCTACATCTTACTCTCTCTCTCTCTACAACTCTCTCTCTGTTCCCCCCCTCTCTACATCTTACTCTCTCTCTATAACTCTCTCTCTCTCTGTCTAACTCTCTCTAAATCCTTCTCTCTCCCTCTTCTATCAATCGAACACCACCACAAACACCCCACCAATTTCCCCAACCTCTAACCTCTGGCCACCGCCTCACTGCCGGCCACCTCGTCGCCCTACAACTCCATAGCCGACCCACTACAACCCCATAACCAACCATCGACGGAGCCACAATATCGCCTGAGCTCGCAGCCGTCGCCGCCATTGCACAGAGCCCAAGTCAAGCCTCCTATCTCTCGAGCCCAAGCTTCACTAAAGCTCAAACCCAACCAATTTACTGCCGTGTCGGGTACAAGTCGTTGTACTAGTCGTTGCCGTGCCGCACGTGTGTCGTTGCCGCTGCCGTGTGCCCCAAAACATCTCCAGGCAAGTTCCCTACTTGCTACATGCTACTTTATGTTAATTACAAACTACAATCGTATAGATTCTATATTTACTATTTCCGTTAAACTATATGGTGTAACCGTTCGATGCATGATCTCAATGGGAATCCTCATTTAAATTGACGGAACATGAGGGAATTTGCTGGCCCATGTAATTTTGAATACTATGTGCAAATTTCACTGAATAATACGACTGTTAATGACTAAGACGATTACCCCCAAATATACCTCTAAAACTGGAAATTTCCGTATCTGAAAATTATTAAAATCACCGTAAATTATGTACATACTGGAATAATGCGTTCGAGGGCTTAAATCGAAGCCGACTCGACGAACTATAACCCTATGCAAGTTTTTAAAGGTTTCTGTACTCAAATGGTGACAATATTTGGATCGGAGTACGACTCTGGACTGCAGTCCAGAGCGACTCTAATTATTATTTACTGTCCCATAATGCGTGCCACCTTAATTCCTGAACTCGTATGTTGCGGAACTCTACTGTTTATTAAAGATGAATCTGTTATCTAGATAACACAAGTTGTTTCATTCTGTTTCATCATCGTTTTTTATTTAATCTGTAATTTAAAAGATCGGGACATATAACAGTCCCAACAGAATCAGAATTGACATATTAGTATTGAACAGTGTATAACTCCTGACGTACAGACGCGATTCAGAATCCGTCTATTGAGTTGAAAACCTTATTGAAAATCCTAGATTTCATTCAACTATAGCGTTGCTAAATTCTGATCCCAACTGGGATTAAAATGCGTTGCGAAACGGACTTCCGATTCTGAAACCGGATTTCCAGCCGTGAACGCTTAAAATGAAATGGCCATAACTAGTGATCCTGAAACCCGATTGGCGTGAAACTAAATTCGATGGATAGATAATTGAACATACTATTTAATCCCCGTTCATCGTTTATGATAAATTATGCAAGTGGTAGAATACTGATTAATGACATGCTAATCATGCTTTACATACTGTTTACTCATCATATCATACATATGTCACTGCATCGATAACCTAGTGATCATGTGCATTACCCAGTGTTAGGTATTAGTGATGATTGTGGCAAGTACGTTGGTGTTCGTGCATGAGTGAATAAGTGAAAGTGACACGTACTTATACACAATCAGTGAACCTTATTATTCTATTGCATTGTCGATGTCTGTGGGACGCGTGTACGTGTGACTATAAGTGGTATGGGACATTTATGGAAGCTCTTGCATAGGTGTCACAGATAAGGCATCAGACACTGCCATTTATCTTGGGTATTAGTCGGGACGTGCTTGATGGAGATCCTGTCTCCAGTTCTCGCGCAGACTTGTCACAGACCGATTGGTATTTGAGATTATGGTTAGCGTTTGATGTAGACCATGGGGTGTGGGGTAGTTTGAGTGTGAGTTCAACAGAATCTCGGGAGTCCCATGCCGGCTTATATATATGGAGATATATGGAGATTTACAGGGTACATGATTATTACCGTGAGTTATATGTTGGGCCCGTGGTCCCTTGCCCTTGGGTCCTACCCTTGGGTGGAGGACACTCGCGAGTGGTTGACTCTCACACTTGGACTGACGATAGGCTTAGTGACCTGCACAGTGAGACTTAAAGACTGATAAGGATAATGGCATTGATATACATTACTTACTGTGTTGGCATACCTGGCATACTAGTTTACTGCTTTTACTGTTCCGCTGCATTGATTACTCCATGTTTACATCTTTGCTGTCTTGATTTACTGTTATATATTTATTATCACTGCTCGAGTTACAACTGCATATATATATATATATATATATATATATATATATACATATATATTACTATCGTGTCGCTCTGACGACCTGAGTATGCATGCTCAGAGTGAGGAGTGGATCTAGCCGGGACCAGGACCAAACGTACATCGCGGACATCTTGATCAGCTATCCAGAGTTATACTCTTTTTACCTCCATCAGGTCAGTTCTTTGTATTGTTTTGTTTCAGTTACTGCATTTCTCATTACCTGCGCATTAATCACTGATTACCACGTAAAGTTAGAAGCCGAAGTGTGACTACGGCAGGATATTTTCTTGATCGTAGGAGCATGGCTGGCCTTGTCAACCCTTCGTATTCCGTATTTCGGGAAGCGGGGCATGACATGGTTTTATTGGTATCAGAGCCAGGTTTTGCTTCGATTGGGATTGCAGTTTTCCGTGTATAGCTTGACAATCTAAGACATCCCTCGGTCTAGGTTGTAAACTTGTTAGTCTTGATCCATATTCACATAGTGTGTTCTGCTATCCATTCGCTAGGGTTTCAGGTGACTTGGCAAAGTTGCGTGGTTGTAATTGTGAACTATATCATAGTTACACTACCGTACTCTGTTTAAGTGACTTAGAGTCCTACAATTGATTTCCACTTGTAATGAAATTCATCACATCTGATATTCTTGATTCCCCGCCCAATCCATACTATATTTTAATTCTTATAGCTTGTGCCTTATATCGTTCTCAAAATTGTCATTTCAGGACCATGTCTTCCAACGACTCATTCTCTATCTCCACTCCCCAGGATCAGACCGTTGAGGTTCTGACTGCACTGCAAGGTCTAAAGGAAGCCCAGGAGCGAACAAACGACTTGTTAGCTGAAGGACTGAGAAGGCAGGTGAATCAGGCACCAGCAGGAGTCTCAAATTGTAAAGGGATCCCTATTAGACGAGGAAAAGAGAAGAAGATGAAGCGCCTATTTGTTCCCCCGAGACGGAAGCAGCAGAAGACCCAATGTTGTGGGTACTGCAGGAAACCTGCACATCTTCAAAGGGATTGCCGCCGCACCCAGGGGAAATGTCTGATTTACGAATCCAACGAACATCTTATCAACGGTTGCCCTAATAGGAAGGAGCTACAAGGAGGCAGTTCGTCCACACTCCCCACTTCTGCTAATTGATGGATATTTCGTGGATCGAGCTTCGAGGATAGTGCGGACCCAGCTTAGGATTCAACCCGTATGACGAGATTGCAGCGGTCCAGAAATCAAAGAAGAGTTATTATGTTTTCTGCTTTCAATAATAATGCTGTTACCCCTTTTGTAAAAATTTCCTTTCGTTTGAAATCTTGTATCCGTCGAACTTTTAGTTGAATGCAATAAAAACATTGAATCGTAATATATGTATCATTCTCTTGCTCTTCCCCTTATTTATACTATTCATTACCACAGCACTTTTAATTCTGATTTTTCAGTTCCTGCCCACCGCATATCTTCCTATACTCCGTACCCTTAGCTATTTTTCTTGATGTGTTCTACTGTCTAATCATGACTCTTTCTTTTCAGGCCATGGCCCACCCTGAAGCAGCGCCGCATCTAGATGAGGATGCACAGTCATGCATTTCCTTAGACCGCATGCTGGTGAGTTCTGACGATGAGATCAACGGTCCCCAGGTCATTTTCGGAAACAGCGATTCCGAGGACGAAGGAGCCGCCGCCCCAGAGGTTGACATGATAGACGATGCCGACGAAGAGGAAGGAGACCCTGAAGAGAACCCGATAGAGGAAGATCCCGGGGAGGACCCGATAGAAGAAAATCCAGTGGAGGAAAATCCCATGGAGGAGAATCCAGAAGAAGAGAATCGCATGGAAGCAGACCTCGATGAAGAAGCTCCAGCCGAGAGAGAAGGACCAGAAGAACAAGACCCTGCGATGGAAGAACTCCCAATAGCGTTCCCTGCGAGACGCTATGGAAATGGACGCCCCTACCTGAGCGCGAGAGCCTACCGCAACCTGCTGAATCCCCACAACCGCGACTGACGGGATTTTTTTTTTAGATGTTGTCTTCTCTGGCCAAATAAATCTGTGTATAGTTTAGGGCCACCTTTCGTTTTTGAGAATGCTTTGGTTAGAATCTTCTGGAATGAAATAAATTGTTGAGTTCGCTAATCTTTCGATCTTCTTAGTTCACTTGATACTTGATTATTTCTCATATACATTTATTTTCCTGCCGAGATCTGTCCACCCCTACTCCTTGTATTGTTTTAACCCTCACTGAGATTAACAAGTACCGCACTCTGATCTTTTGCATGGGCCACCCTGCATCCTTCGTCTATGCCTCGCTTGAGATTCTTCTGAGAGGGGAAATTGATAGTAAAATTTTCTGAGTTAACTGACCCTGCGGATTTTTGATTCACATGATGTATCGACCGTTATCCTCCCCATACATATTTCCCTTGTAGCCTTTGCTGCTCACCCTTACTTCCTGTGCTGACCCGACCCCAATCTCTTCGACCTTCAGTCTAAAGCCGCCACACTCCGACCTTTTGTATGAGCCACACTCCATTGTAATCCCTACCCTAGCTAGCCCTATACATATTTGTGTTTTTCTCTGTTACCCTAACTATATTTAGGGACATTATTATTCGAAATTTGATTTTCATTATTTTGTATTTATCGAAGAGTGCGTTTTATTGACTATCCCCGTTTTACGCATTTCAAGTAATTCAGTACCAGCTTTCCATTATTTTCGGTAGCGCAACCTTACATCGCGCATATTTTCGTTCCATGTTTCTTATTTTCACTATATGGGTTTTCTAAGTTATTTTTAAAACTATTTGATCGATACATTATCCTAAAATGTTTTAACCTACCGACAAATCATTCACTACTTTATTGTCGTTACTTTATTTCCGGGTATTGTGCCTATGGTTACTATTATAAATGGTTGTGCCTTATACTTATTATTTCTGCTGTGCTACTTTTGATATACTTATATGTGCACATATTTGGGTTTCGATTTTATCGAACACGTCTTGATTATTATTGTTCGTTATTGTTATCTATATTCTCGTATACATGTAGTTGCCCTTATAGTTGTTCCTGCCTTATACCTATTTAGACCTATCTTTTTGTATGTTGTTCTTACATATATATACCTTCAAAATTTTATCCACCCGTTTTAAGTAAATCACTATGTATTAGTGTTCGATGTGGTAACTTTTCGCTTATTATTTTATAGCTTGTCGTTCTTTTAAATTTCGAGGACGAAATTTTTGTAAGGGTGGTATGATTTAATACCCAGCCCCTTTTTATACCAACATCTGTATTTCTCTTTAACTTATAAATTTTTATTTTATTTATAATTATTTATTTACTTTAAAACCCCATTAAACCCAAACCACCATATAATTCTCTCAGCCCACTTCTTTATTCATTTTAATTATACCCAGCCCAAACAATAAAACCACCATATATATATTCTCTTCATCCCATTTTATTTTTCCAAGTAAAACCCCCCAGCCCATTCCCTATTTTATTCCTTCTGGCCCAGTCCCATTTCTCCTTCAGCCCACTTCCCTATTTTCCTTTCTCAATTTTCCCAGCCCAGCATTTAAATAAAAAGAAATTCATTTTTAATCACGGCCCGGCCCATTCTTCTCATCCCCGTACCCGCGCCTTCACCCGACCCGACCCGCTTAGCCCTCATCTTCTCCCAACGGCTACTTCCTATTTTTCCCGCTCCCTGTTCCCCTCGATCCGCCTCCTCCACCCACGCTCGCACCCACATCGCAGCGACGTTACCCCTCGCGTTTCCCTCAATATTCTCCTCTCGTCTCCCCTCATTACTCACTCTCTCAAACCTCCTCCTATCTCTCAACCCACCACGAAATCTATTGCCTCCATCTCGACACCGACGACGACGTCGCCGACGACGACCCCGCCACCTCGTACTCCCCTCGCTCACTCCTCCTCCACCAACAGTACCCCTTCACCACTCCACTCCATCAACCAAGTACCCTGCCGAGCATCCCTGCATACCCAACCTCTGTGCATCCGAGCTCGACCATCATCGGCGACCTGCTGCTCCTACCTTCCTCCTCAATCACCACCAACCTCTCCACATCGCTGACGAACTCCCAACACCATTTTCTCGCCTTCACTACCATCATTCCCTCACCTGAGTTCGAGCCCCTCAATCCGCCGCCGAGCTCCTCCGCGTCACCCAGGCCACCATCTGCGCGCACCTCGTCGACGAGCTCCCCTCGCTGCCTCCGTCGACCCCACATAAATCTCAATATCTCTTTCTCTCCCTGTCTCTCTCTCAAATCTCTGTTACTCTCTCTCTACAACTCTCTCTCTGTTTCCTCCCCCCCTCTACATCTTACTCTCTCTCTCTCTCTACAACTCTCTCTCTCTGTTCCCCCCTCTCTCTACATCTTACTCTCTCTCTACAACTCTCTCTCTCTCTGTGTCTAACTCTCTCTAAATCCTTCTCTCTCCCTCTTCTATCAACCGAACACCACCACAAACACCCCACCAATTTCCCCAACCTCTAACCTCTGGCCACCGCCTCACTGCCGGCCACCTCGTCGCCCTACAACTCCATAGCCGACCCACTACAACCCCATAACCAACCATCGACGGAGCCACAACATCGCCTGAGCTCGCAGCCGTCGCCGCCATTGCACAGAGCCCAAGTCAAGCCTCCTATCTCTCGAGCCCAAGCTTCACTAAAGCTCAAATCCAACCAATTTACTGCCGTGTCGGGTACAAGTCGTTGTACTAGTCGTTGCCATGCCGCACGTGTGTCGTTGCCGCTGCCGTGTGCCCCAAAACATCTCCAGGAAAGTTTCCTACTTGCTACATGCTACTTTATATTAATTACAAACTACAATCGTATAGATTCTATATTTACTATTTCCGTTAAACTATATGGTGTAACCGTTCGATGCATGATCTCAATGGGAATACTCATTTAAATTGACGGAACATGAGGGCATTTGCTGGCCCATGTAATTTTGAATACTATGTGCAAATTTCACTGAATAATACGACTGTTAATGACTAAGACGATTACCCCCAAATATACCTCTAAAACTGGAAATTTCTGTATCTGAAAATTATTAAAATCACCGTAAATTATGTACATACTGGAATAATGCGTTCAAGGGCTTAAATCGAAGACGACTCGACGAACTATAATCCTATGCAATTTTCTAATGGTTTCTGTACTCAAATTATGACAATATTTGGATCGGAGTGCGACTCTGGACTGCAGTCCAGAGCGACTCTAATTATTATTTACTGTCCCATAATGCGTGCCACCTTATTTTCTGAACTCGTATGTTGCGGAAATCCACTGTTTATTAAATATGAATCTGTTATCCAGATAACACAAGTGGTTTCATTCTGTTTCATCATCGTTTTCTATTTAATCTGTAATTTAAAAGATCGGGACGTATAACAGTCCCAACAGAATCAGAATTGACATATTAGTATTGAACAGTGTATAACTCCTGACGTACAGACGCGATTGAGAATCCGTCTGTTGCGTTGAAAACCTTATTGAAAACCTTATTGAAAACCCTAGATTTCATTCAACTATAGAGTTGCTAAATTCTGATCGCAATTGAGATTAAAATGCGTTGCGAAACCGACTTCCGATTCTGAAACCGGATTTCCAGCCGTGAACGCTTAAAATGAAATGGCCATAACTAGTGATCCTGAAACCCGATTGGCGTGAAACTAAATTCGCTGGATAGATAATTGAACATACTATTTAATCCCCATTCATCGTTTCGCTGAACTGTACACGTATGAGTTATGATAAATTATGCAAGTGGTAGAATACTGATTTATGACATCCTAATCATGCTTTACATACTATTTACTCATCATATCATACATATGTCACTGCATCGATAACCTAGTGATCATGTACATTACCCAGTGTTAGGTATTAGTGATTATTGTGGCAAGTACGTTGGTGTTCGTGCATGAGTGAATAAGTGAAAGTGATACGTACTTGTACACAATCAGTGAACCTTATTATTCTATTACATTGTCGACGTCTGTGGGACGCGAGTACGTGTGACTATAAGTGGTATGGGACACTTATGGAAGCTCTTGCATGGGTGTCACAGATAAGGCACCAGACACTGCCATTTATCTTGGGTATTAGTCGGGACGTGCTTGATGGAGATCCTGTCTCCAGTTCTCGCGCAGACTTGTCACAGACCGATTGGTATTTGAGGTTATGGTTAGCGTTTGATGTAGACCACGGGGTATGGGGTAGTTTGAGTGTGAGTTCAACAGAATCTCGGGAGTCCCATGCCGGCTTATATATATGGAGATATATGAAGATTTACAGGGTACATGATTATTACCGTGAGTTATATGTTGGGCCCGTGGTCCCTTGCCCTTGGGTCCTACCCTTGGGTGGAGGACACTCACGAGTGGTTGACTCTCACACTTGGACTGACGATGGGCTTAATAACCTGTACAGTGAGACTTAGTGACTGATAAGGATAATGGCATTGATATACATTACTTACTATGTTGGCATACCTGGTATACTAGTTTACTGCTTTTACTGTTCCGCTGCATTGATTACTCCATGTTTACATCTTTGCTGTCTTGATTTACTGTTATATATTTATTATCACTGCGCGAGTTACAACTGCTTATATATATATATATACATATATATTACTATCGTGTCGCTCTGACGACCTGAGTATGCATGCTCAGAGTGAGGAGTGGATCTAGCCGGGACCAGGACCAAACGTACATCGCGGACATCTTTATTAGCTATCAGAGTTATACTCTTTTTACCTCCATCAGGTCAGTTCTTTATATTTTTTTGTTTCAGTTACTGTATTTCTCATTACCTGTGCATTAATTACTGATTACCACGTAAAGCTAGAAACCGAAGTGTGACTACGGCAGGATATTTTCTTGATCGTAGGAGCATGGCTGGCCTTGTCAACCCTTCGTATTCCGTATTTTGGGAAGCGGGGCGTGACAAGTAGTGTATCAAATCATGTCAGGGGTGCACAAGTATCACGTGGGTGCTCATAATCAAACTATAATAAGTATGGGTAAACAAAACAAGTATGGGGTACTAATATAACAATAAAATGGAATAATGTGATATGATATGCAAATAGATATAATTTCAAGGATATGGATGCACAGTTATCGATTAGGGTTACATTTATAGTTCCAATATTAATTAGGATGCAATTTACTAAATATGGAGTGTTAATATCACAGTATTATGTAGTAATATGATCTATGGATGCAATTATATATATCTTAAATGCGATGGATGCAAACGGGTATCCGAAAAGTTATAAAACTATAAAATGATAATGTGGGATGTACAACTAAAAAATATGTGATATAAATATTGATATAATATTAATATGGATAGCATATTCAAAGCGATTAATAACTATAAAAGTGGTATTGATTAACCATGCACAAGAAAGTTCCGTTCAGAAATTCAGCGTCACCCTGATTTGTAAAATATCTTAAAAATAACAAACGTTCTCTAAAAGGGACGTGTATTATACCAAAATAAAGATAATTCAATAAGGTTTTTATTTTTATAAGTATAAGTATCTCAGGTTATCCCTACAAAAAGTTATGAACATTCAAAATTGAAAGTTTGCTACTGGAATTTCCCTGAACAGCAGTTTAGAGATATTTTCATTTGCATTTTACATTATTTAAACAATTTATTTTACAAGTAAATATTTCATAGAGTTATAGTATTCTGAGTTAGCTTCGCAACGAACTAAAGAACATATACTAATGATTTTTCTATGATTTATAATGAATTTTATAAGGTAAGGTATACAGTAAATTTCAGATTTGTCGTATCCGCTTTGCGACGACGTTTCATGCGTAAACTATAATATTTTCAAATGTATAACATTATAAAATGCAGATTATAAACTAATTAAAAATAATAAGAAGAAATATTATGACGATATATATTTTAAATGATATGGATGCAGTATAATGTAATTTAGTATGTCACAAGATAAGTTTTCATGATCTAGATTTAAAATGATATAAACGGATGCAAACGGAATATCGAAACGTTATAAAATTAAACATGGGGTACTAAATTTAAACTATAGGTATGATATTTATTTAAATAGGTATAAAATGAATTATATAGCATGTAGTAAGATTAACTTGCCTAGACGGAACAAGAACGGATGTGTACGGAACGTTCTTCATCGGCGAAATGTCGCGACACGCGCACGGTACACAAAACGGTTCCAAACAACGCACGAGGGTGATCACGCAAGTTAAGTACGTTCACTGATTCACTCGGATCGTCAGCGTCTAGCACGGCTCCGGCGGCGATCACCGGAATTAAGAAACAAGATCAAGAAAAAGAAAGAAGAAAGAAGAAGAGGTTGTGTATTAAATAAGAAAAGAAAAATTAAATATATATATGCAGAGGAGAGAGAGATAAAGGGGTTGTTAGTTTGTTAGGAAATTATATTTAAAATTTTAAAAGATTTTTAGATTTAAAATTTTAGATAAGAGATTTCAGTTTGTTAAAGAAATCGTATGAAAATATTTAAAATAAATTTTAAAATTAAATAAATTGAATTTTGGCGGGATACAAAAATATTTCAAAACGCGTCCGGGTCGAGTCTAAAAAATCAGATTTAAAATACGAAAAATATGTTCAAAATGAATACTCAGGTAACGAAAATGCATATCCCCAAGAACGGATGCACGTACGTACGCGTAGCCATCCAAACACGTCCGTTTCACTGAACGGAACGAGAACAAGATGTGCGGATGCTACCACAGGGTTAGGGGTATCATGCAGGCTATGAAATGCAATTTTAATTTATTTTACACGACCTAAAGTGTTATATGGTAAAATATGCGATACCAGGTAAAATGCTAGTATGCGATAAAGTTGAAAATGCACAAGTCTACATAACAAGTCAGGGTAATCTATAAATATGAATCAAACAGGTTCAAGTAAGCGGATCGGATCGAATGCAATGTAAAATGTAAAAATACCATTCGCACTCAAAACCCGTTAAATCAAGAAAATACCACAGATAAGTAAATACGGAAACTGGAATTGGTATAAATAAACTCGGGTGTTAAATTTTGGTACTTATTTTTTAATTTACCATTAATAACATTTAATTAAATAATAGGTTTTTTTCTATGGGCCCCCTAACATATTGGTATTTTGAAACGTCCCCTAAAAATTTATATATTTAAATAAACCATCTATAAGCTCTTTGTATCCTTTTCTTAAGTTTACCGGTATTAATAATTGAACTAGAGCTAATATGATGAATTGTAAGATAAAAAGTCTTACATAACATCAAAAGTCTCATTTCTTTTGATTTTTGTGCAAATACCATTAGTCTCTCTCTTCCGAACTCTAATCTTCAAGTAATTATTTTAGTTTCTAACGAAAATTTCTAAAGATGTTAGGGATGATAATTAAGCACAATTTAGTTTAATTAAGAGTTTTAGAGGGTGTATTTAAAAATATGAAGTTTTAAGGAGTGTTTTTAAAAATAGCAATGTTTTAGGGGCCTATATAAAAACCCTAAAAAAATAAATTAATCTTTCTTTGAACTAATTCTTTCTATCATATCTTTTTATACATGGTCAAAAAATAATCTTTCATAAGCAGATGTTATTTTTTAACTTTTGGATACGGCTTAAATATATAAAGCATTTTATGTTTTTTAATGTTATATTAAGGAGTCGAAACTACGATTTTTTCCTTTGTGGTTCTATTTATCCGGGATTTTAGATATTTTGAAAATGTTTATTATAAATAATCTATAGCAATCCAAGAAATCAGATCATTCTTTCGTACATTAATTTGAATAAAATATATAAATAGCCATTGTGTTTTTTCCCCAAATCCTAGTGGTCATCGTCTCCCTCGAGATTTCATAATTCTCACAAAAAAACCCCTAACCCTAACAGCGAAAAATGATTGGTCCTCATTGCCGAGGGAGTTACTTGAATCAGTGAAGCACCTTCCATACCCTATCATTTACGTCCGGTTTCATGCCATATGGAAGCCATGTCGCATGGCTACTTCGAAGCGCCCTTTGATCTTGATCATCCGACACAGGAATGGAGATTATTCGCCGTCCAAGCCGTTCACCTTCGGTTTCTTTGAATTATGTGGTGATCAAATCCGCTAGATTCTTGAATTCTCTGAAACTGTTAATGCCCGACCAAAGTCTTGTCAGGGAGTGTTGTATCGGTGGATGGTGATGCTTTGTGTCGCAGATGAATCGATCATTTCATGGAATCCTACAACAAGTTACCACATCGACCTCCCAGCGTTCCCTCTCGGTATGATTAGGTATCGAACCTTTTCTACTATTGAGGATCATATGGCAAGTCTGATCATTTTATCGTATCAATTGAAATCATTGCCTACGCTATAAGTCCTCGTGCTGTCCGAAAGCGAACTGTGTTGTGCTAGAAACGGTGCACGGTGGTTCTCTTAGGACCTGCAAAAAGACCATGTCAGAGTTGTCTCCAACGTCGTCCCTCGGATGCTCAAGTCAGTTCCACTATCAGCGGGTTAATATTAGGACTTCTGTGTAGAGAATGACTCACCTCAGTAGGGTTTCAGGGGCACTTTGGTATGTTCGGTGACCGTTATTTGATTCCCTGTCCTCTCTAACATGGTCGTGGCAGACCACATTCTTGGTGGGTTGTCTCCTTGCTATAAGAAATGCTTTTGGGCCACAGTTGGATTGGTCTTAGATCATGGTCCGAACTTTTGCGGCCCACGATTGACTTTAGTTGCAAGGTCCATTGGGCGTAATTGCAACTATGAAGAAAACTCATAAACAAAGGGATTCATCTCCTTCTAACTCTTACTCCCTTCATCCCATTGTAAGATTTGCGAAATGATCATATATAATTCATAAGAGTATACACCACAATTATTATTGAATGGCTGGACGCCTGGATTTAATTTTAAAATTTTACCCTTGTGAAACTATTTAAGATTTAATTAACATGATCAATTCATTTCTAATTTTTTTCGGGTGTCTGCTGTTTTGCTTTGCTTCTTCATGGACTTGTTACAAGAAAGGTTAAGGCCCTGTTCGGGAATGGAGAACTTAACTCCAAAATGCTTAACTTTGCGCTATACATTTGAGAATCTTGAGATAATTGAAGTTATCTAAACTTTAATCTAACCTAAGATTTCTAAACTTTGTTTTCCTAAACATGTCTTTTATAACATAACTATACTTTATTTTTTAATGGAGTTTGGGGCTTGCAGATCATAGTTTTTGTCCCCCGCTACCTCCATTTTAAAATAAACTTTAGTTATTCTAACTCCATACCCAATAAGGGTTTAAATTTCCACGATTCTCATTCTTTTTATTTATCCATAAACATTTATCAGATCCGGTATGTATGCATCATCGAGGAGTTTGCCACTATGAGGTTTGAGATTAGGGTTTGGACATGTGGGGCTTGATGGTTTTCTAAGAACTAACAAGTCGTAACTTGCTACTTGATTCCTTCTCTGCGCCCATGTTATTTTAGGGTGTTTTCAAGAAATAAAAGTATATAATTTTTTAAGAGCAAAAGATTCAAATTTTGATGAAGAGGATGAGATTTGTCCATGAGAAGGTCGAAGCCCGTCCAGAAAAGAGCTATATACGCCCAAACGGGTAGATGAAAGCAAAACAGGAGAACAAAACTCTTAAGATAATTAATATTTTGTACCGAAATTTCACCAAAACCATAATATATGCAGCAACATATGAATAAGTCACCCCTCCGTTAAACTTGATCTCCATGCAGTTAGAATTTTAAAAATTTATATCTTTCACATGACTTTTTTGTTTTTTAATCCCCAAACTGTCATTCTTCCCCATTTTAATACCACTCCTCTCAACTCCTCAATCCATAATTTTTAGGATTTGATTGTTCGAGATCGACGAAGAAGGCTCCATCACATCCGCCCTTCGCTCCATCACCGCCAACAAGCTTCTCGAGCTCAAGATCCCCAGCACCATCATCACCATCCTCTCCTCGTTGACCACCCCGACGTGAACGCTATCTCCCTCACGTGCCACCGCATCCATCATGTGCTCGTCGTCTCCCACAAGCTCCTCTTCCAGCAAGCCTCCATGACTCCTTGACGGAAAGGGAATATATGTCTCTCTCTCTCTCTCCCTCTCTCTCTCTCTCTCTATATATATATATATATATATATATAATTAATGGAGGAAAGATGCCATAGGAGCTTCTATGGCGTCGAAAAAATACAACCCCCATCTTTTTTTTCCGACGATCGGCATCTATCATCTTCATCGTTATTATTTAAGATGTGGGTAAACCAAATTTCATGTGATTCTACAACCTTTTCACCGTTGAATTAGTAGGTTCAAAATTAACGATTTATCGACAATAGAACTTTTTACATTACTAAATCAACGGTGAAAAAATTGTAGAATCACATGAAATTTGGTGTACCCACATCTTAGATGATAACGATGAAGTTGATGGATTCCGATTGTCGGAAAACATGATGAAGGTTGTATTTTTTCGACGCTATAGGAGGAAATTCCCTCCTATGACATCTTTCCTCCATTATTCTATATATATATATATATATATAAAAGGCTAATGGAGGAAAAGTGACATAAGAGGGAATTTTCTCCTATGGCGTCGGAAAAATGCATTCTCCATAATTTTTTTCGACGATCGGCATACATAACCTTCATTTTTATCATCCAAGATGTGGATACACCAAATTTTATGTGATTATACCATTTTTTCATGCGTTGATTTAGTTGGTGCAAAATTAATGATTTGCCGACAATAGAACTTTTTACATTGCTGATTTAACGGTGAAAAAGTGGTGGAATCACATGAAATTTGGTGTATGGACATCTTAGATGATAACGATGATGATGATGATGGATGCCGATTGTCGGAAAAAATGGTAGAGGTTGCATTTTTTCGACACCATAGAAGAAAATCCCCTCCTATGGCCTCTCTGTGTGTGTGTGTGTGTGTGTGTGTGTGTGTCTGTTTGTCTATAATGGAGAAAAGATGCCAATTGAGGGAATTTCCTCTTATGACGTCGAAAAAATACAACCCCACTCATTTTTTCCGACGATCGGCACCGACCGTTTTCATCGTTATCATCTAAGATGTGGGTACGCCAAATTTCATGTGATTCTACACCTTTTTCATCGTTGACCTCAGGCACTCGAGAGGTACTTCGGTATGCTCAAGGACGGTGACAGGGAGGTTCTTGTTTATCCAGACTTGCCATTATTGTTGTTCCAGACTGTGAGACCTGACAGGAGGATAAGTATAGCGTCGTTCTAAACTAGCTTTAGAAGTGTACGTGTATATGACTCTGCCAGAGGGTTGTCGTAGTCAGTGGGAGCAGCGGAAGCATGGTGGACAAGCAGCTTATATCTATTTATAGACTAAAGCAGATATAGCGGAGATAGATCATCTATTTCTGATGTGACAGTCATAGATTTGACTTCATCAGAATAGGGGATGGATCTGTTACGATCGGCACCGACCGTCTTCATCGTTATCATCTAAGATGTGGGTACGCCAAATTTCATATGATTCTACACCTTTTCACCGTTGATTTAGTGGGTTCAAAATTGACGGTTTACCGACAATAGAACTTTTACATTGCTAAATCAACGATGAAAAGGTTGTAGAATCAAATGAAATTTGGTGTACCCACATCTTAGATGATAATGATGAAGATGGTGGGTGCCGATCGTCGGAAAAAATGAGAGAGGGTGTATTTTTTCGACGCCATAGGAGGAAATTCCCTCCTATGGCCTCTTTCATCCATAAACCTCTCTATATATATACAAAAGAGGCCATAGAAGCGTCGAAAAAATACATCCTCCATTTTTTTAACGATCGGCACCTATCATCTTCATCTTTACCTTCTAAAATGTGAATACACCAAAATTCATATGATTCTATAACCTTTTCACCATTGATTTTGTAAATCCCCGTTCCCATCTGTGAATTTTTCCTACATTTCCTAAGTCCCCGAATGTTATCCCATTTTTCCCGTATTATTATTTCGTGTGAAGATTAGTTGCTTGGGTTGTAGTATTTGTTTTTCTAAACTAATTAAAATCAATCCAAAACCAAAACAAAATATTTATACTAAAACCCAGCCCAACAAAAAATATATATAAACTAAAACTAATTAAATTCCCTATCCCCGGCCCAGCCCAACTCTAAGCCCTCACAAATAATTCCCTCACCGGCCCGTGTCCTAATCCCTTACCCGCACCCAACACACCAAACCCGACCCGCTCCACTCCTCTTCACTTCCCCACTTCATTCTTTTCCCGCTCATTCCTTCTTCTGCGCGAACCCACGTCGCCCCCACGTCGCCCATGTCGCCGACGCCTCGACTGCGTGCCCACGACCACGACCCCTCGAGCTCCTCAAACCCCTTTCTCCTCTCTCCCTCACACTCTCAAACCTCTTCTCTCTCCCTACAGAAAACCCACTGCCTTCATCCCTGCACCGACGACGAAGACGCCGCCGACGACTCTCCTCGTCTTTCCTCCCTCGCTCCTCTCTCCAAAACTCCGAACCCTACACTGCCTCACCCCCCTCAACCGAGCACCCCCTCACTCGAGCTCGAACTCCCCTGCACACCCACCTCGGCCACCACCTGCATCCCGATGCCGACGAGTCCCCACCACCTCGTCGACCCTCTACATCCTCATCATCACCAGTACCATCAAACCCGAGCCCCCACTAACTCATCCCTCTCTCCAAACCCACTGCCATCATCCAAACACTCCCTGCTGCCCATCGCCGGAGCGACACTGCCGACCATCACCGACCCCAGCACGCCCCAGGAGATCCACAGTATCTCACTCCGCTTCCAGGAATCGCGAGACATCCCCGGGCAACTCCGACGACGAACCCGAAACGCGAGCCGAGGCCGCGAATCCAAACCGTGCCGTTCGTCGCGCGTTCGTGCCGTTTCCACTGCCGTGCGTCGCCAAAGCGTCTCCAGGCAAGTACCCTACTTGCTACATGCTAGATTATTTCCGTTATAATCCAAAATACCATTAATTCCGTGTTTACGATTCGTGGAAACCTATATGACACAAGTGCTTGATGCAAAACCCGAACGAAAATATTCCATTAAACTGACGGAATTCGATTGCATATGCTGGCCCGTGTGGAAATGAATATTGTGGTGAAATTTGACTAAAAATATGGCTGTTACTGGCTTAAACGATCACCCCCAATTACACCCGTTAAAACTGAATATTTCCTGCACCTGAAACTTGTTAAAATCATAATTAATTGCTTACACATTGAAATGATGCGTTCGAGGGCTCAAATCGAAGCCGACTCGACGACCTGGAACCCTATATAAGTTCTTAATTGTTTCTGTACTGAAATTATGACGAGAATTGGTTCGGAGAGCGGCTCTGGACTGCAGTCCAGAGCAGCTGGTTGTTGTTTCTGTCTCGTAATGCTTACCCCTTTGCTGCCTGAACTTGTATGTTGCGGAACCCTGTACTGTAGTAAAGATAAAACTGTTAGCTAAATAACGCAAGTGATTTCACCCCTTTTTATCGTTGTTTACTATTTAAACTGCAATTTAAAAGAACAGGACGTCTAGCAGTCCCAAACAGAAACTGAACTGATACCCTAGTGTTGAACAGTGCATAATTTCTGACGTAGAGACGCGATTGAGAATCCGTCTGGTGCATTGAAAACCCTATTGAAAACCCTAAATTTCATTCAACTGTAGCATCGCTAAATTCTGATCCCAACTGGGTGAAAATTGTGCCGCGAAACGGACGTTCAGTTCAGAAACTGAATTTCCTGCAGCGAGCACTTAAATTGAAATGGCTGTAACTTGAATTTCAGAAATCCGATTGCACTGAAACAAATTTTGCTGAACTTACGACTAAGTTTACTTGTTACCGTCTTTGTATCGTTTCGCTAAATTCTGAACATATGAATTACCGTAATTTTTGTAAGCTTATGACGTGCATAATAGTTCATATTACACATGACTTGTTAACTGCATAAATATACATACCTTACCCAATGGCCATATACATAGTGATAGTGCGTGTTATTATTCAGTGGACATTGCGTTATCGTGCGTGAATGGTATTGGTTTAGGAGTGTCAAGTACGCCAATGGAAAAGTGAATGATTCGTGACAGTGATTAATACAGTGAACAGTGACAAAACCGTGTTATTGGTGCATACTTGTACACGACTAAATCATAATTATCAATAGTGTAAACCTGGGAAAAATGGGAAATCGCAGTGGAAAGAGTATCGTATTTAGCGAGGACCGTGTTTTAGAGGATGGTCATTCGAACAGCGACTCTTATATATATTAGGTAGGATCTAGCGATCCGGCTGACAGAGTTATGTCCCGGGCGTGCGGGCCATTGTCTCGGGTATGTACGAGACTCCCGTTAAATATGATCCTCCTTTCCACTATTCGATTTCAAACATGACTTAGAGACTGATGGAGACACAGATTATATTTTGCATCATTTAGTGACATAGTGATTATCTGCATTTTACTTCCACTGTTATTACCTTATTTGCCTGTTTCATGTCATTATTATAATATTGCTATTATGTCGCTCTGACGACCTGAGTATGCATGCTCAGTGATAGAGGTGGATTCGCCTGACCTTGAGGAGACCGTGAAGATCCAGACTAGTGAACCGGTTGCATTTCTACATTGATATTCCTGGTTAGTTGCCTTTTGCTTACTTCTATTGAGCTCAGATTCCTTTATACTTGATAGTTTTAGTGACTGCATTCTCTTTACCTGTATTGCATTTTACTGATTACCATATAATGTTAGAAGCCGAAATGTGACTACGACAGGATCTTTCCTTGATCGTAGGAGCATGGCTGGCCTTGTCACCCTCGTATTCCGTATTTTGGGAAGCGAGGCGTGACAGATTTAGTAGATGCAAAATTAACGGGAAACCATAGAACTTTTTACATTGCTAATTCAACGGTGAAAAATTTGTAGAATCACATGAAATTTGGTGTATCAACATCTTAGATGATAAAGATGAAGATGATGGGTAGCGATTGTCGAATAAAATTATGGAGGGTGTATTTTTTCGACGTCATAGGAGAAAATTCCCGCAACCCCACCTCCGTGTGTGTGTGTGTGTGAGAGAGAGAGAGAGAGAGAGATTATTTTGGGCATTTCATAATAAAATTAACGGCAGAGTGTCGCGGGGGGCCGAGTTTAACAGAAGAAAAACTCAGGAGGTTTTTGTGCATGAAAAATTCTCATGGTGGTTTTGGAAACATATGTATATGGTGGTTTTGGTGAAATTTCTCTATTTTGTAATCAAAAGCATGCGTGTAAATCTTTCTAATCCAACCGTCTAGATCATCCATCTCACGGTCTCATCTAGTGCTAGCGTCTCACTTGATCATTACTGAATTAGAATGTTGTTGTCACCATCTTCACCATCATAAATTGCACAATACACCGCTATAGTTTATTTTGTATGGCATGTAAACCCTCTCACATCATAATATATCGTATGGCATGTAAACCTTTAAAAATATTCTATATTAGCAATAATCAGCTCAAAAATTATTTATACTACTTGGTCGATCCATTCGTGTCAGCTGTATATAATGATGTATGTATGAAAGAGATCTAATTGATACCATAAAATTACTCAACCATCCATTTATTTCATCTACACTCGTCGGCAAGGATAAAAACATGAAATCACCTTGCAGCAGTGGGCTTTTGAATAAATAAAAAACCAGCAAAGATAACAATCATAGACTATTTTCGTCATAAAAAATTAAATAAATTTATAGACTATGAAAAGAGTAACCACAACAAAGAATAATAGTAAACCAAGAAATTATAACCATCAAAATAAGAGCATTAGCACTAAACAAAATTAAAAATTAAAAAATTGTTATTGTGAGACGAGAGAGCTGGGCATTCAATCTTCAATGTCAACCTATCATGTACCACCTAAAGAAAATTTGTTGTTAGCTTCTTTATACACCAACACCAGCATGTACCTAAAAGGCAAAACACGCCTCCTTCACTCAAAGGCCCATTGGTTCTCTTTGCGGAAGGCTGCCTCCTCTTCAGCCGTGAAGTCATTCGTGATGTTGAATATTGTGCGAACCTCTTCTACACTCTTCTCCTTTATCATATCAGCAGCAGTTTGGGCAGTGAGGTCCAGCAAACTTGCGATTTCCAGAAAGTTCGCCGCCTGTTAACAACAACAAAATAAAGATTGGGGAATGTCAGTGCATGCGCCGATTATTCACAAGGATACAACTGAGAGTGAACAGCTAAATATGTCGATGACTGAAAATCATTTCATTGGATTGCTGTGCATAATAATAAGTGTCAAAAAGGGTTCTGCAATTAAAGGTTCATTAAATATTTATGAAGCCCGGACAGTCCGATATTCATAGTAAAGGTCCTAAAGGATCATGAACAGAAGAAATCATTTAGATGAGTGACTAGAGGTTACAGACATCTTCGAGCAGAAATGGTTGCCCTCCATGTCTCTTGCAAGCACATTATTGGAGGCGAAACTACACACAGAACCTTAATATCCAACAACTTGCCTAGAGATGCAAACAGCATTCTCCACTGTATCAGCAACATGCCCTCCAAAAAATAATTAGTTTAAGAAGGGGATTTGACAAGTACCTTTGTAATTGCTGAAGGATGGAAACTTGAGACACCGAAAATCAATGAATATATTTTACTTAGAAGGAAGGTACTTAATCCATTAAATGTAAATATATCAAACTGCACCATGTTCTAGTCTTCAAATTTTATCACATAATACATATCTAACCTTGAAACATCTGTAGTGGTGGGGGGGGGGGGGGGGGGGGGGCGCTAGAGACCATGGATCAGAGTGCTCCATGCACTACTATATGGAAAAAAAACCGCGTATTCAAGCGAATAAGTAATTTAAGATGTATAATAGACACTAAAGAATTCGGTTCTTAAACCAAGGTACGTACTTAGAACCACGATCATGTTGATTTGATACAAGAAATTGCAAAGCCATTCTCATATAGCCAAGGCTGCATCATTTGGAATGATCTGGAAGGGGTATTTATATTAGGTTATTAAATGGTTAGAGGGGTTTAGGAGAGATATTGATCGCGTAAGTTTTTTTTAAATAAAAAAGTCTAAATTTGAGTGTCTTGATAGAAGAGGTGCTGATGGAAAAAGGAACAGAAACATGGTATATAGTGAAGAATTCCATATAGACCTGCTGTTTCACATCATAAAGCAAGAAGATGATTGTAGGGTTTGGCTAAAAGTTTTAAGCGCTGTTTGGGAATGGAGTTGAGTTTAGATAACCCGAGTTTCATAAAGTTATTTAAACTTAACTCCAAAATTCTAACTATGCCATATTTGGCTCTCATTTTGGCCATATTTGGCTCTCATTTTGGAGTCTAGAAAACTCCGGTTATCTAAACTCCAAGGTTGAGATTACCGGAGCTCACTAAATTCCAATCCAACTAAAGTTTTCTAAACTTCAAGGATTAATTGCTTAATAATACCACAACGTTTCACACATTCTGTAGAATAATACCACAATGTTTTTTTCCAGCACTTAAATACCATATTATCTAGCTCCGTTTGCAATTTGATACCTTCCGTTAACCGGACGTTGGAACATTCACGTGGGGTTTTTGGGACATTTTTACCCCTGCTGTCCCCACCTCAATTCATCCCATTATCACCTTCTTCCTCCTCATTTCTTGGCCCTAAATTCTTCCCTTGCCCTGACCTTTTCCCCTCTTTTCTAAATCAAGCCCTAAATTCTTCCCATTGCCCTAATTTTTTACCACTGCTACTAAAATAGTCATGCCCTCGATATCGTCATGGATCTCTTTGATCCCGCTGTGGATCTCGACTTAGATCTCTTCAATCCCGACGTTGATGTCCTCTTCGATCTCGCCGCGGATCTCTTGGATCTCGCCATAGATCTCCCGTGCAACCTCGTTGTCGATCTCCACTTCGATCTCGCCGTGAGTCTCCACTTCGGTGGAACTCTGAGAGTTTTTACTGTGGTGAGGAAGAAGATAAGGTTAAGTTTTCTCTTTTATTTTTAAAACCCCAAAATATTTCAGGTTTCATCACCAAGGGTATAAAGGTAACTTCCCTTTGGACGTTAACACCGTCAAGGTAGCATCATGCAATTCAACATTGTGATATTTAAGTGCTTGAAAAAAAATATTATGACTGCAGAACGTGTGAAACATTGTGGTATTATTAAGCAATTAACCCAAACTTCAAAGAAATAAGAAGAAAACAATCATTTTGAAAGTTCAGAAAACTCCAAAACAAAACTTTGGAGTTTAGATAACTCTACTGCCAAACATCTCATTAAAGTTAAAATTTAATGTGGAGATGGGTCCTTGCAAGCTAAAGTTTGCATCATCTCAGACTCCACTTAAAAATAAATGCCTGTTATCCTAACTCTATACCCAAACAGGACCTTAAGGCCTCCAGCTGATTATCTTTCTGTTGGATATTGGCTTTCGAAATCTTTCATAGAACCTAGCTCTATACTGATCCCAATCTAGTTGGAAAAGGCCATTACAATTGACGCATCAACTATCATACCTTATATATCCTTTGATACTTGTAAAAGAGACATTTATCGGACTATTTCACATCCCACCAAACCATTTCAGCCGCTTCTCCCTCTTCATCCATCCTTAATGGGCTACCTCATCACCTCATTTCTTATTGAACCTTAACGCATTGCCCTTGATGGCTACACTTAGTTTTCTGCATGTAAAATTATGATCGATAGAGAACTACTAGAATTGTAGCAATCTTACTAAATTCACTCTTTAATAACTCCCACGATCACAGGAGCCTCTAGAATAGCATAACTTTTATGAAATCCCAATTTGATTCTTCAAACCAAAACCTCAATCTAACTGTCAATATGAATGATCAAATTCCATATATTCTTTCTTCCAACTTGTTTATTGTCTAGGTTTTATAAACATACACCAAATTTTTAGTAATTTCCTTGAATCAAAAGTAACATCAACCAACGAATACTATATCATCTGCAAACAAGATTTGGTAGACAGGTTGTGATGGAGGTCCTTTTCGGGTCTCCGTCAGATGTTGTCTTCCGTCGATCTTCCGGTAGATCTTGGAGGTGATCTCCTATTGCGTGTGGGTCTCAATGGGTTTTAAGGAGATTGGTGGATTTGAGAAGTTTGCGCCGAGTACCTGCAAGGAAGTCCCGGGGTGGTTTGGTACCACCGATGACCCTCCGACGATCAAGTTAGCATGAGATCCGAGTAGAGTAACGGTTAAACGGGGTGAAAAAAGCTTACTTGACCCCTCTGTGATTGGGGTTTATATAGTGGCGGCAGCACGCACGAGAATCTCGCCGGCAGTTACGCTCTCGACGTCACGCCCTTGTAATAAGCGGATCGCCCGTTAATAGGGATCGTGATGGCATGGAACGTGGGATGTTGCCGGCGGAGAATCCGCGCATCACGAGATTTACGGAGCTGCAGTTACGCCTGTGAGTAGTGGAGTTGGTCGGTCGGAGGGACCGAGGAAGATGGCCTCGGCGGGAGAGCTCGGGAACGAGCGGGAGAGCCGAGGTATCTTGGTCCTGTGGTAGCTCGGGGGCGAGCTGAGAGGCCGAGGAATCCAATTTGCAGGGGGTTCTGAGGTGAGCCAGCTTCTGCTTGCAGATCGGGTACAGGGGTGGCCTGGTCGGCCCCTGTGGTCCCTTTCTTCTGAGTTCTGGGACACGTCATCTGCCACGTGTCCTGATCCGGGAGATCGCCAATATAGAGCATCATCATTATCCCCCCTCTCGTTCCGATCTATTTTGTGGGTCGGGTCGAGAGTGGACTGCTTGATTCACTCTGTGCGGCTTGGCGCTGGTAATTTTTTGTGGTGGATTGTCTGGGGACGACACGACGTTCTTGTTGTCGCGCATCGAGTATGAGTCGAGCGAAGGACGAGTGTGGGAAGGTCGGTATCCTCCCTTTGCCGGAGTTGAGGCGCTGATCGCACGTTGAGCACGAGTTTATTCGACGGGTCTTGGATCCGTGTCTTTGTAGGGTAGGAAGCTAACCGCTGGGAATGCGCCAAGCAGGAAGGGACTCAGCGGCCTCGCGAAGAAGGCTTCAGATCCTCAGCGTTTGATGGACAGGAGGATGCCCGCTGGGGATGCGCCGAGGAGGAAAAACCCGGCAGCCTCACGATGAGGGCTTCAGATCCTCAGTGTCTGGTGGGCAGGAGGATGCCCGCTGGGGATGCGCCGAGCAGGAAGGAACCCGGCGGTCTCGCGATGAGGGCTTAAGATCCTCAGCGTCTGATGGGCAGGAGGATGCCCGCTGGGGATGCGCCGAGCAGGAAGAAACTCGGTGGCCTCGCGATGAGGGCTTGAGATCCTCATCGTCTGATGGGCAGGAGGATGCACGCTGGGGATGCGCCGGACAGGAGGATGCACGCTGGGTATGCATGAGGATGCCCGGGCAGGAAGGAACTCGGCGGCCTCGCGATGAGGGCTTGAGGTCCTCATCGTCTGATGGGCAGGAGGATGCCCGCTGGGGATGCGCCGAGCAGGAAGAAACTCGGCGGCCTCGCGATGAGGGCTTCAGATCCTCATCGTCTGATGGGCGGGAGGATGCCCGCTGAGGATGCGCCGAGCAGGAAGGAACCCGGCGGCCTCGCGATGAGGGCTTCAGATCCTCAGTGTCTAATGGGCAGGAGAATGCCCACTGGGGATGCGCCGAGCAGAAAGGAACTCGACGGCCTCGTGATGAGGGCTTCAGATCTTCAGCGTCTGATGGACAGAAGGATGCCCGCTGGGGATGTGCTGAGCAGGAAGGAACTCGGCGGCCTCGTGATGAGGGCTTCAGATCCTTAGCGTCTGATGGGCAGGAGGATGCCCGCTGGGGATGCGCCGGGCAGGCAGGAACTCGGCGGCCTCGCGATGAGAGCTTCAGATCCTCAGCGTCTGATGGACAGGAGGATGCCCGCTGGGGATGCGCCGAGCAGGAAGGAGTTCGGCAGCCTAGCGATGAGGGCTTGATCCCTGACATTGTGGAGTAGGGGAGCTACCAGCCAGGAATAGCGGAGCAGGGTAGCTGCAGGGTTGCCTTTTCGTGAGTGCTTTGATCCTTGGCACTGGAGGGGCTGTCTGAGGCCTGCGAAGGATGGCTGAGCAGGGTAGCTGCTCGGTGCCTCTTGGCGAGGGCTTTGATCCTTGACGCTGGAGGGGCCGTGAGAGGCCTGCGAAGGATGGCCGAGCAGGGTAGCTGCTCGGTGCCTCTTGGCGAGGGCTTTGATCCTCAGCGTTGGAGGGGCTGGAAGAAGCCTACTAAGAATAACCGGGCAGTGAAGCTGCGCGGTTGTCTCTTGGCGAGGGTTTTGATCTCTGGCGCGTGGATAGGCAACTACCAGCATGGGATGACCGAGCGGGTAGCCGCTCAGATGCCTCTTGCGAGGGCTTTGATCCCTGGCGTCATGGGTAGGGAGCTACCAGCCGAAGATGACTGAGCAAGGGTCGGGCTCGGTTGCCTCTTGCGAGGGCTTTGATTCTTCAGGACGGGGACCGAGCAGGGTTATTGCCCAGTGTCTCTTGGCGAGGACTTTGATCCTTGTCGGTTGTGGTAGGAAGCTACCAGCCGGGGATAGCCGAGCAAGGGTCGGGCTCGACCGCCTCAAAAGAGGACTTTGGTCCTTAGCGCGGGAGGGGCTGTAAGAAGCCTACCAAGGACCCTTGGCCGGGCAGGGTTACTGCCCGGTGCCTCTTGGCGAGGGCTTTTGTCCTGAAGGATAGCCGAGCGGGGTAGCTGCTGAGCTGCCTCTAAGGAGGGCTTTGATTCTTAGCGTTGGAGGGGTCGTAGGAGGCCTGCTAAGGATAACCGGACAGTGAAGCTGCGCGGTTGCCTCTTTGCGAGGGCTTTGATCCCTGGCGTTGTGAGTAGGGGAGCTACCGGCCAGGGATAGCCGAGCAGAAAAGCCGCTCGGCTGCCTCTAAGGAGGACTTTGATCCTTAGCATTGAAGGGGCCGTAGGAGGCCTGCTAAGGATAACCGGGCAGTGAAGCTGCGCGGTTGCCTCTTGGCGAGGGCTTTGATCCCTGGCGTTGCGAGTAGGGGAGCTACCGGCCAGGGATATCCGAGCAGGGAAGCCGCTCGGCTTCCTCTAAGGAGGACTTTGATCCTTAGCATTGGAAGGGCCGTAGGAGGCCTGCTAAGGATAGCCGGGCAGTGAAGCTGCACGGTTGCCTCTTGGCGAGAGTTTTGATCCCTGGCGTTGCGAGTAGGGGAGCTACCGGCCAGGGATATCCGAGCAGGGAAGCCGCTCGGCTTTCTCTAAGGAGGACTTTGATCCTTAGCATTGGAGGGGCCGTAGGAGGCCTGCTAAGGATAGCCGGGCAGTGAGGCTGCGCGGTTGCCTCTTGGCGAGAGCTTTGATCCGCGTTGGAGGGGCCGTAAGAGGCCTGCTAAGGATAACCGGACAGTGAAGCTGCGCGGTTGCCTCTTGGCGAGGGCTTGGATCCCTGGCGTTGCGAGTAGGGAGGCTACCGGCCAAGGATAGCCGAGCAGGGAAGCCGCTCGGCTGCCTCTAAGGAGGACTTTGATCCTTAGCGTTGGAGGGGCCGTAGGAGGCCTGCTAAGGATAACCGGACAGTGAAGCTGCGCAGTTGCCTCTTGGCGAGGGCTTTGATCCTTAGCGTTGGAGGGGCCGTAGGAAGCCTGCTAAGGATAACCAGACAGTGAAACTGCGCGGTTGCCTCTTGGCGAGGGTTTTGATCCCTGACGTTGCGAGTAGGGAAGCTACCGGCCAAGGATAGCCGAGCAGGGAAGCCGCTCGGCTGCCTATAAGGAGGACTTTGATCCTTGACGCTGGAGGGGCCGTGAGAGGCCTGCGAAGGATGGCCGAGCAGGGTAGCTGCTCGGTGCCTCTTGGCGAGGGCTTTGATCATCAGCGTTGCGAGTAGGGGAGCTACCGGCCAGGGATAGCCGAGCAGGGAAGCCGCTCGGCTGCCTCTAAGGAGGAGTTTGATCCTTAGCGTTGGAGAGGCTGTAGAAGACCTGCTAAGAATAACCGGGCAGTGAAGCTGTGCGGTTGCCTCTTGGCGAGGGCTTTGATCCCTAGCGTTGCGAGTAGGGGAGCTACCGGCCAGGGATAGCCGAGCAGGGAAGCCGCTCGGCTGCCTTTAAGGAGGACCTTGATCCTTAGTGTTGGAGGGGCCGTAAGAGGCCTGCTAAGGATAGTCGGGCAGTGAAGCTGCGCGGTTGCCTCTTGGCGAGGGCTTTGATCCTTAGCGTTGAGGGGCCGTAGGAGGCCTACTAAGGATAACCGGACAGTGAAGCTGCGCGGTTGCCTCTTGGCGAGGGCTTTAATCCCTGGCGTTGCGAGTAGGGAAGCTACTGGCCAAGGATAGCCGAGCAGGGAAGTCGCTCGGCTGCCTCTAAGGAGGACTTTGATCCTTAGCGTTGGAAGGGCCGTAGGAGGCCTGCTAAGGATAACCGGGCATTGAAGCTGCACGGTTGCCTCTTTACGAAGGCTTTGATCTTTAGCGTTGGAGGGCCCGTAGGAGTCTTATTAAGGATAACCGGACGGTGAAGCTGCGCGGTTGCCTCTTGGCGATGGCTTTGATCCCTGGCGTTGCGAGTAGGGAAGCTACCGGCCAAGGATAGCCGAACAGGGAAGCTGCTCGGCTGCCTCTAAGGATGGCTTTGATCCTTAGCGTTGGAGGGGCCGTAGGAGGCATGCTAAGGATAGCCGGACAGTGAAGCTGCGCGGCTGCCTCTTGGCGAGGGCTTTGATCTCCGGCGTTGCGTGTAGGGAAGCTACCGGCCAGGGATAGCCGAGCATGGTAGATGCTTGGCCGATTCTTCATGAGGTTTCGCCCGACCGTCCCGTTGCAGGTATGGGGAACAGAAACGGTCGCGGCGAACGTGCGCGTAGCATGCGCATTGAATGTGCGGGGAGGCGAAGCGCCAAAGTCGCGTCGTTTCGATTCCGCCAGAGGAGGCTCAATGATCGCCCAGCGAACGAGTATCGGCCTGTGAGATCTGTGGCCATGGGACGTAGCCTGCCGGTGGTCAGCCATGCCGACGAGGGCAAAGTCTTCTGGAGGCGGAGGAGCGGCGATCTGGGGCCCTGGCCAGGCCGTTTGGACACGGACGAGCGCCTCCACGATGGACTGTAGTCGGTCTATTTGGCCGGCGAGGGCGTTGATGACGGTCGCCGGAGGAGGTTCATCCGCGCCTCCGGTGAGGGAGAGGCGGCGTCTGGTTCCTGGATCTTCAGGGTGATCGCACGCCATGTGGATGGAGATCGGAAGCCAACTTTTGTTTTTGTGGAGTTTTGGTTCCCACGGACGGCGCCAGCTGATGGAAGTCCTTTTCGGGTCTCCGTCAGATGTTGTCTTCTGTCGATCTCCCGGTGGATCATGGAGGTGATCCCCTGTTGCGTGTGGGTCTCAATGGGTTTTAAGGAGATTGGTGGTTTTGAGGAGTTTGCGCCGAGTACCTGTAAGGAAGTTCCGGGGTGGTTTGGTATCACCGAGGACCCTCCGACGATCAAGTTAGCACGAGATCCGAACAGAATAACGGCTAAGTGGGGGTGAAAAAGCTTACTTTACCCCTCTATGATGGGGGTTTATATAGTGGCGGCAGCACGCAGTAGCAGACGCGAGAACCTCGCCGACAGTTACACTCCCGACGTCATGCCCGCGTAATAAGCGGATCGCCCGTTATCGTGATGGCATGGAACGTGGGATGTTGCCGGCGGAGAACCCGCACATGGCGAGATTTGCGGAGCGGCGGTTACGCCTGTGAGTGGTGGAGTTGGTCGGTCGGAGGGACCGAGGAAGATGGCCTCGGCGGGAGAGCTCGGGAACGAGCGGTAGAGCCGAGGTATCTTGGTCCTGTGGTAGCTCGGGGACGAGCTAAGAGACTGAGGAGGCCAATTTGCAGGGAGCTCTGCGGTGAGCCAGCTTCTGCTTGCAGGTCGGGTACAGGGGTGGCCGGGTCGGCCCCTCTGGTCCCTTTCTTCTATGTTCTGGGACACGTTATCTGCCACATGTCCTGATCCGGGAGATCGCCAGAATAGAGCATCATCAAGTTGCTAGTTGTTAACAGAATCAAGAAAATCACAATTTAGGGAAATCAAGATGCGTTCTCGATCGACACATTATCAAGATGAGTTCTTGGGCATTCATCAAATAATCGAAAAAGTAACAGAATCAAGATGAGTTCTTGGGCACTCATCAAGATGTGTTCCTCAATTGAAACTATCATAAAATTGCAATGGATCATAACAAAAACAAGAGGAGAAAGAGGGGAGTTGCATACCAAGATCAATTGGAAGAGCGCGGACTGCTCAAGCCTGACGAAATCAGCGTCGAAGGCCTTGAGCTCGTCGTCGGTGAGCTTCTTTTCGGCGTGCTTCATGCAATACTCAAGAACCATGGCCAAGGTCTTGCCGTCGACATTGGAAACAGGGATCGAGCTCGAACCGCAGTCCTCTTTGATCATTGAGCTGATCAGCTTCGACTCCTTGGCCACCGCCTCCTAGATCACGAACTCCTCGGCGTCGGACTCCGGAATATGATCTTCGTCTTCGCCTTGCTGCTGCTGCTGCTGCTCGCCATTGAAGAAAACGAAACCCTAGAGATTTTGATTCCTTTAACCCTAGAAATACCTGGGGGAAGAAGTTGGGGGGATTTGGGGCTGTATTTATACGGAGGGAGGGTCCCGGGTATGTAGCGGGTATGAGAGCTAGTCGGATTCGGATGCTAAATAGATATTTGATTTTCTGATTTATGTTGCCAAAAAAAATGTAACAAAAGGAAAGTTTAGTTCGACTTTAAATTTCAGTTTGGCCATAAAAAGATATTAAATTTCAGTTTTTTTATAAAAAAATTTAGAAAAAGGCTGGAAGTCTGACATAGTGATAAAAGTTTATTAGAATATATAAATGATGGGTAAAGCCTAGTTTGGATGAAAGGTGCACTAGCAGTGAAAGTCGGATAGGATTTGATCCGAGCCTCCCAGACCAACTCGATTTTTCTTCATATTTTGTTCTCATATGTTTGCTGGAAATCGTTGGGCGGGTTTACTTTTAATGAAATCAATTTCAGCCCGGATTTTGGTTTTGCTCAAAATTCGTCTATCCAAGCTACAACCAAACCTATGCATAGCTAAACCTGTATAATTTGAACTTGCTTCAATAAATCTATTGGCCGGACGCAATAACCCACAAGTTTGAATGTTAATAAACATAATTTTTCCTTCCAATATTTCAGAAGCGTTGTTTAATTTTTATGAAATGTTGTAAGTTGCGAAATGCAGTAAATTCTTTACTTTTTGTAATTTTATATGAATCCTTTTGTATTTGATATGATAAATATGTTATAACTTACATCTAATCCACAGGTAAAACCCGAAAACCTGGTAAAACCCGAAAACCCCGAAAACCTGGTAAAACCCGAAAACCTGATAAAACCCGATCCGTCCGTCGAAACCAGGGCCTGCCCAGCTACAAGAGGGTTTGGTATATAAATATCATGTTGGGTGTGGGCGTATTTTGGGTTTAAGATTATATTTTCAGGTTGGATATAAGTGGATGAAAAACCTATGCGACCAACCCGGTTTCATCCCCTAAAACCACAAAATAAGCCCAAAGGTGAGGGGGAAAACTCCTCTGCCACAATAATTAAATCTCGACAAACATCAAGCCTACCGGTGAGAATGATAAATCAAGAGTGGAAAATAAGACGTGGCAGTGGGGTCCAATTTGTCCACCTTTGAAAAGGGTAGATTATTTTATCTTCCCAAACCATCATGTAGGTAGGTCGGCACCCCTTGTTATCCAAAAATATTAATTAAAAAAAACACCAATGAGCTATTGCTCAGTTCAGTTAGTTTGTACACTGGGGAGAGTTCGGGGTTCGCATTCCAGGAAGAAAAGTTGCCACAAATTAACGTTTTCAGAACAGATTCGTGGTTCTCCTAGATGCTTATATGTGTTGTTTGCATTTAGCGCTTAGCGGCCAGTGCCAATACAAACACAAACACTCCAAACATTAGTTTAGAATACCCTGAGGCAAGACCCCCTTGCCATTTGATTTTGAGAAAATTGCCTTTTTCCAAGGCCCCCCTGCCATTAATTTATAATTTATTATTATTGAGCAAACTACCCTTCTTCTTTCTCAACCCAGTTTCAACCATTCCCTTTTTTCTATTCTTGAACCCTGAATATGATCTAGTGCTAGCGGTTGTAAAATCCAAATCCATTATGAAGTTTTTACGGAATAACAACAGTTGGAATAACAAAATAAGCTAAAAATAAAAATAAAAATATATATGACAATCGATTGAAGTCTTCTCCTCTCTTCTATCTGTTTTGTAATTCTAACACAGGGACAAATAGTAGTTCAACTTATCTCAAGCTTTCCAAAGAGCAACACACAATTCCACAACACTAGTCCAACGATTTGATTATCAACATAATTTCCTACAAACTACTCATCCATTTATGAAAACTGCTCGTCAAATCTTGCATTAACAGCTCAAATATATCAAGTTTTATACAATAAGTTTAAGGTTATAAATGTTATTCTTATATGAGGCATAAATAAAATAGTTACATCCAATCAATACTATCAAATTACTCAAACCATCCATTTCATCTACACTCGGTGTAAGCGCAAATTTCCATAAAATGGCTTGCAGCAGAGGGCAATTATAGCCTAAACTAAAATAAATTGTAACCAGCACAAATAATAATCATAAGTAAACCCAGGCAATTATAATATCATCAAAACTTTGAATTTTGGGCACTAACAGACAAAAATCCAAGAGCAATTGTCAGTAAAAAGTTTGGCATTCAGTCTTCTATGCATGTCAACCTATCGTATACCTCGCCTAAAAATAGTTTGTTGTTAGCTTCTTTTATACCAAAGTTGACTATGCTCTAAAAGGAAGTCATGCACACATGCCCTTCACTCAAAGGCCCATTGGTTCTCTCTGCGGATGGCCGCTTCCTCTTCGGGCGTGTAGTCATTCGTGATGTTGAATATCGTGCGAACCTCTTCTACACTCTTCTCCTTTATCATATCAGCAATGGTTTGGCAAGTGAGATCCAGCAGACTAGCAATGTTCAGAAAATTCGCAGCCTGTTGATAACAACAAAATAAAGATTCGGATAGGTCAGTAAGCTAATAATTCACGACACGGCAACTGAAAGCAGGTATAGGAGAATTAAAACATGTTTCTGGGAACACAATGCATAGTTAGAATAGGTCTTTATCAATAGAATTCATCAATAAATAAAAATTGTTAAGAAAGACGTATTGGAAGAAGACAATCAGATAAGGTTAACATATGGTTGATGGTTTGAGTTGTTCAGGGGGAATATCGATTGCTCAAGTCGAAAAATGATAATGGAACTTAGTATCTTAGAAGCCATATTACTTGCTAAACTGCTGAAACGGTATTCTTCCTGACGGCTCTTCATGTTCTAACAAAACCTTGCTCGCTCTGTTAGCCGACACTAATCTACTGGGAAAAGGCAATTTACAACAACAATGGTATTAGATAGCGTATACGATTGCCGCAAAAACTATTAAAATCTTTATCGCTGGTTAATGAACAAGAGCAACATACTGTTACTTTCTACTAACATCAGCCTAGTCTCTAATTCGATTCTGAACCGGCTACCTCATTGACTCGTTATTCCTTTGCACATCGCCACTCATTCATCTCCCATTATCGTCGTAGCTACACTCGTCATTTTTCATAAGCATTACTAGTATTAAGGCAAATAATCCTGCCTAACTCCTCGCCCCGGTTAAATTCCACATATGTTACTTTCGGTTTGCTAATTCTAATTCTTTACTTCTTATTTACCAACTTCACTTCTTTCTTCAGAATCTTGATAAATACGTGTTCACATTGAACAATTTCTTCAACCAACTTCGATTTCTTTTCGAACCTTATTTGCATTAGAATCGGGTATCGGCTAAAATGGTCACAAATTTAACAAAAACGATAAGACAAAAGAGGCGAGAAACGAACCAAGATCAATTCGAAAAGCGTGGTCTGATCGACCTTGATGAAACCGGCGTCCCAAGACTTGAGCTCCTCGGCATCCCCGAGAGTTGATCCGGCGTGCTTCTTGCAATACTTGATGACCATCGCCAAGATCCTGCCGCTGACGACGGAACAAGGGATCTTGTTGATGTCGCAGTCGTCCACGATCATGTTGGCCACCGTCTGCGACTGCATCGCCGTCGCTTCATCGACCTCGAACTCCACGCCGTCGGAGCTCACCAACGTGAACTTCTTCTTCGCCTCGTCGGTGGTGGTGGTGGTCGCCATTGAGAAAGATCGAGATTTTGATGAAACCCTAGAGATTTTGATCTTATGAACCCTAGAAAATAATTGGGGAACAAGTTGGGGCCTGGGGCTTTTTATTTATAGGTGAGGGCTCCTAATTTCGTATTCCACAAATCTTAACAAATTCTTGATTCCGTTAATATGTTAATATTAAGGGTTTTTTTACTTGCAGCCCCCTCTCTCCCTCATTAAAAAAAACATACCAAATTCTAAACCTCCAAAACTTGGTATTTGCTTCATACCCCCAAAACTAATAATATACATCATTTTATCTCCTTTACGATTTCCGTCAGAAAAAAACTGTTAATTTTAACTTTAATTTTTATCCATAAATTTTAGATTTACCATTTATCTGAAAACAATAAGTAAGATTGCAGAAGTATTGAACTTCTTCATATCAAAAGAAAGATGCTGAAAATACTATTGATTTCATGGCCGATTTTGAGAAAGATATAACAGAAGCCTAAACGTTAATTTCAATTTGGGAAAGAAATTACGTATTTCAAAATAAGAAGAGATGTTGGAATATTTTAAAGAAAAAGCTGATGTTATGACGTTAAAAGTTGATAGAAATCGTTTCCAGGCTAAATTTTAAAAAATGACTAAATTTTAAACTTGTGAATATTCCAAATTATTAAAAAAAAACCAATGCTTAATAAATGTGAAGTTTCCAGCCTATATTTGTTCTGATTGAGATATTTTTCAATGACAGCAACTATACTCTTTTTCATGTTAGAGGTATATTGACTTTAGTAACTTTATTTATACAACTTTAATATTATTTTTGTAAATCATATCACTAACTATCAAATTATAACATTATTGGTAAAATCATAACACTAATATTGCATTACTTCAAATAATTACATATATTACATTTTGGTTTGGTTTTAAGATAAAATTCAATATATACGAATATTAGGTCTTTTCTGATAAATATATGATCCAGGGATTTAGGTTTAGTTAGATTTGTTTCTCCTTTTTTGTTTGGTTATCTTTAGTTTATTTTATTTTGATTTCAGAGTTTAACCGTATCTTTTGGTTCTTGTTTGCTTTAATATATGGATTTGAACAATTTATTATACTTTTCTATATTCTGCAAACTTTTACCGTATTTGCTCTATACTATTTAGGATATAGAATTTAGGATTTGAACAATTAATATACATTTGAGAGATCCTTGGTAAATTACACTAAATGCCCTTAACAACCGCGTTTTTCACAAATTATCTTGATTTTTATTTTTAACTAAAATAAAATACCTTAGGTTTTAGGATGTCAGTGAAAATAATACCTTTAAAAACCATAGTTTAAAATTTAAAATATTTTAGTTAAAAAAAGGGTTAGTTATGGTATTTTAGTGTGAGTTACCATGAGATATCCTTATAAAGGGCTTAAGGTTTAAAAGGGGGATTCTAACTATCTTCGACTACTTATTGCTTTTATATGTTTTAATTCTTCTGCATGTATCTGTAACTTTTCATTTAGTAATTTCCCGGTGAATTATTGCTAATATTCCAATCGTTATTACAGGCTGCTAACTATTTGAATATCAAGAGTTTGTTGGATCTTACATGCCAAATAGTTGCTGATATGATCAAGGAAAAAACTTCAGAAGAGATCCGGCCATACTCTATTCAACATCAAGAATGACTTCACGCCCAAAGAGGAAGAGGAGGTCCGCAGAAAGAACCAATGGGCCTTCGAGTGAGGTATTTAGAGATTGGGTTAAGAAAATGCAGACGAACAAGAATTAATTATATTTTAGAAGCTGTCGTTAAATTATCATCTACATTATAATATAAGAGGATTATATTATAAAGACAGAATGCCTAGTACTTGCATCGCACCTGAGTCTTTACTTCTTTTATTTTGTCACTGCAATGATTTTAATACAATAGTTTTAGTTTTTGGTTATGATCTACTTAATTTAGCTTGCTTCTTTCTGAATATTATCGATCATCATGAGTGCTGTCTTGCACGATTAAGTAATACGAACGATTTTCTTAAGGCCTAGTTGGACAACATATAGTTTCCGAATCTCAAATTCTTGATTCATGTTAGGAATTTGTATTTTGGTTTTGCCCTGGTCAGGGAAGCTGACCTGGTTAATAACTAATCATGTGTTGTTGAAACAAGGCAGAATCAAGGCTCATATAGCGTGGGGTTTTATAGGGTTATCGGGGTTCGATTTCGCGTAAAAATGAGAGGATTTTCGTTGCTGGGATTAACTGGAAATTCAGTTTTTGGAATTTCAGATTAACGATCTCGTGGTTTATGAGTTCTAATGTCATGCTTCGAATCGACTAAATCAAAGTGTTTGATTTAGTCGACTTGAACACGGATACAATAAGGATATGCATTGGTAAATGTCGCTTAATTGCTATATGATCAATTAGATGAGATTGCGCATTTGTTATTATGATTGTTTTTTATGTATGTTGATATATAGAATTATCGAAATGTGTTGGATTGTCGCAAAATGAAGAGCCCCCATGCGGAAGTGTGATGTTGTGATAAATGTTATTTTCATTCATACTTGTAGCCATCTTGTATATGCATTTGTTCGGGACGAGCTCCAATTTATGACCGTTGTTTCCGCTATATATATTGGTATGGCTCTAATACGGTTGTTGGGATGCTGCGCACTTCTAGTGGGGTTTAAAGCGTGGCAGAAGCAGTAATTTTAAAAATCTAAAAAGTTTTAGCAAACATAAACCAAAAATCAGACCAAATTACTAAACTTGTCACTAAACTAGTAAGATAAAAACAAGAGTTTAGCGGGTTACAACCTTTGTAGCACGTTAGCCATCTCTTCTTGGAGTCCGGTTAGACTCTATGAAGACTCTATGAAGCCTGGAACAAACTTGCTCGATGATCTACTCGCCAAAGACGATCCACCTTGAGATAACTCCAACACAAGCTCTAACTTCAAATTGATCTCATCAAAATGAAATAACCCACTAATTAAATTTCTTAAGAATGGTTAGTAGGAGATGTAGAATAATTAGTTCACTTAATATTTTCCTTTTCTTTTTCCATTCTTTATTTGAAGAAAATCAAGAGGAGAAAGAAGAAGCATGGAGGAGATGATGAAGAAGATGATAAGGTTCATTATAATTGAATTAAAAACAAAAATGAGTCATGAAGAATAAAACACCTCATCAATTCTATAACCATCTTAAATTCATAACTCATTCTTATTCTTCCATATAATTCTCATACATCCATCTCATATGTATTAACATACATGAAACAATATTTATATCAAATATAAATATTAATTAAGAAAAGAAAATAATAAAATGAGCATGATATTAGTTAATATATAAATATATCAATATATAAATATATATTTAATTTTTAAATCAACACTTGATTTAATAATCTGGCTATATTATATATATACCGGCTAATATCAATTAACACCCGATTAAAATACGTGTATCAAATACACGTGTTTAATCGAACTCCTGCACGTATCCCTATACATGCCTGCCCTACATCGTTTCGCATATGCTGAAAACCTCTGTGTGTGACTCTAAAAACTCGACAATACGCTGGCAGTAGGTTACGATCATATCTATAGTCTACAAGTACGTCAGCGGTACTAGCTACACGTAACGGTTACCTAAGTATTGAACGAAAGAAGGTCAACGAGCAAGCTCATCTGAACCCTGCAAAATCTATCAGTGACATTACCATACAGTCTGGTCTTTTCGTCTACAAGTATCGTATATCGGGTCTAGGATTTGGAATTTGTCAGACCCTAATAACTCGATAAGTCATGCGACAGAAGACTCATAACCAACCGGAAATACAACTGATAACACTTATCGGTTTATCTACACTTCGATGGCCATCGACTTGTGGTTGTAGTCATATCATGCACAGCGCGACATCAACTCTCTATACCAGGAGAAACGAATCCCCTTGACTGCTCATTGCCTCCACGTGCTTCGAGATTATATCCAACAAAAACCTGTTTGCACGACTCCTTTAAGCCGTGGTAGGGTAGAAGTCTAAGTATAGTTGGAATACTGTAAATCCCCGTTTCCATCAATAAAATCTTTCTATATTTTCCTAGTCCCTCGAATGTTATCCTAATTTTTCTCGTATTATTTTGTGTGAAAATTAGTTGCTTAGGTTTTAATATTTAAACTTCTTCCAAAACAAAATAAACACAAAAAATATATATAAAGCCCAGCCAACAGAAAAACCAAAGGCTAAATATATATAAATTGTCCCCAAGCCAGCCTACTTCCACTTTCATTTTCTTACAAAACAAATTCTAAATAATATCAATATAAATCCCATTTCCTTAGAGCCCAACCAAAGTAAACCAAATAATTAAAAAAAAAACTAGCCTGCCCCGCCCAACTTCCAAGCTCCTTACCCGCGCTCACGCACCCGACCCGACCCGTTAGCAAACCCTTCTCCCCCACTCTCTTCTAAAAATTTTCCCGCTCGTTTTCTCTTCTTTCGCTGCGTGCCCACGTCGTGCCCATGTCGCCCCACGCCCGCGTCGCCGCCCCACGTCTCCACGCTCCTCGACCACGACCGCGCGTGCTCCTCAACCCCTCCTCGTCTCTCTAACTCTCTCCCCTCACACTCTCGATCTCCTTTCTTACCTCCTCTTCTGCTCTCTCCAAACCACCGAGCTTTCATCCCTACACCCCACCACCGGTGAACGACGACGACGACTACAATCATCTCGTCCTTCCTCCATCACATCTCTCTCCACTTCACCCCCTCGCCTGCACACCCTCCTCACCATCTTCAACCACCGAGCCGGAACCCAACCATACCCGCCGAGCTCGAACTCCCCTGCACTCTCCTCGCCGGCGAGCTCCCTACTGCCCTGAACCACCTCGTCAACTCCTCTGCATCCTCAGCAACATCTTCTTCAAAACCCAGAACCCCTCCTCGCCACCGAGCCAGCCCCTGCACCCCCTCACTGCAACCCCAACGCCACTGTTGCATCTCGCCGGAGCGACCACCGCCGACCATCGCCGACCCCAGCACATTCACAGGAGATCCACAGAACCCCACTCCACTTCCAACGATCACGAGCCATCCCCCGGGCAACCCCGACGACGAACCCGAACTCGAGCCGAGGCCGTGAACCCAAACCGTGCTGTTCGTTGCGTGTTCGTGCCGTTGCCGCTGCCGTGCGTCGCCAACGCGTCTCCAAGCAAGTACCCTACTTGCTACATGCTAGATTATCCTGTTACAAATCAAAATCGTATTAATTCCGTGTTTATAATTCGTGAAAATTTATATGAGACAAGTGCTTGATGCAAAACCCGAATGAAAACCTTCCATTAAACTGATGGAACTTGATCATATATGCTGTACCGTGTGGCGATGAACATTGTGTTAAAATTTGACTGAAAATTATGATCGTTACTGACTTGAACGATCATCCCCGATTACACCCGTAAAAACTGAAAATTTCCCGCGTCTGAAACTTGTAAAAATCATAATTAATTGTGTATACATTGAAATGATGCATTCGAGGGCTCAAATCGAATCCGACTCGACGATCTGAAACCCCATAAAAGTTTTAAATTGTTTCTATACTGAAAATACAACGGAAACTGATTCGGAGAGCGGCTCTGGACTGCAGTCCAGAGCAGCTCTGGCTGTTTATTTCTATCTCGTAATGCTTACCACTTTGCTGCTCGAACTTGTATGTTGCGTAACCCTATACTTTATTGAAGATGAATCAGTTATCTAAATAACGGAAGTGATTTCACCCCTTTTTACCATCGTTTACTATTTAAACTGTAATTTAAAAGAACAGGACGTATAGCAGTCCCAAACAGAAACAGAATTGACACCCTATGATTGTACAGTACATAACTTCTGACGCAGAGGCGCGATTGAGAATCCATATGGTGAGTTGGAAACCCTATTGAAAAACCTAAATTTCAGTCAACTTTAGCATCGCTAAATTCTAATCCCAACAGGGTGAAAATTGTGTTGCGAAACGGACGTTCAGTTCAGAAACTGAATTTCCTGCAGCGAACACTTAAAATGAAATGGCTGTAACTTACAAACCCAAAATACGATTGTACTGAAATAAATTTTTCTGAACTTCCGACTGAGTCTACTTGTTACCGTATTTATATCGTTTCACTGAATTATGAACGTATGATTTACTGCAATTTTTATAAGCTGATGAGGTGCATAATAGTTCATATTACACATGACTTGTTAACTATATAAATGCACTTATCTTACCCGATTGCCATATACCTAGTGATAGTGCGCGTTATTATTCAGTATACAATACATTATCGTGCATGAATGGTATTGGTTTAGGAGTGTCAAATACGCCAATGAAAAAGTGAATGATTCGTAGCAGTGATTAATACAGTGAACAGTGACAAAACCGTGTTATTGGTGCATACTTGTACACGACTAGACCATACTTATCAATAGTGTAAACCTGGGGAAAAGGGGGAAATCGAAGTGGAAAGAGTATCGTATTTAACGAGGACAGTGATTTAGAGGATGATCATTCGAACAGCGACTCTTATATATATTAGGTAGGATCTAGCGATCCGGCTGACAGGGTTATGTCCCGGGCGTGTGGGCCATAGTCTCGGGTATGTACGAGACCCTCGTTAAACATGATCCTCCTTTCCACAACTCGATTTCAAACATGACTTAGAGACTGATAGGGACACAGATCATACTTTGCATCATTTAGTGATATAGTGATTATCTGCATTTTACTTCCACTGTTATTACCTTATTTGTCTGTTTCATGTCACTATTATAATATTGCTATTACGTCACTCTGACGACCTGAGTATGCATGCTCAGACCTCGAGGAAGAACCAGCGCCGGAGTCGGGCTTACCCTTCGAGCTCACGGAGATTTAGTCAGGAGAACCTCTTTCATCTTTTACTGCTTTTCCTAAAAGAGACCTTGTAATCGAACTTGGTTAGTAGTTCTTTCCTTGCTTATTTGTAAAATTGTGAACAATGAAATTTGATGTAATAATTTAGTGATGTATTTCCTTTACTTCTTTGCTTTGTTTATTGATTATCATGTAATGCTAGAAGCCGAAGTGTGACTACGGCGGGTTTATTCCTTGACCGTAGGAGCATGGCTGGCCTAGTCATCCCCCGTTTTCCGTATTTTGGGAAGCGGGACGTGACAAACACACATGAGACACTATGGCGATCTTATGTCCTAAGGACCGCTCTATACCCATGTCACAAGAGAACGCTACCTAACATTGGTATATTACCAACTAGGAGTTCTCGGTGAGTCCGTCCAGTGTAACTCATCTAATGAGCACCTGTATACAATCCTTAATGTCGAACACTATAGCTGTAGGATCGGCTATCACTCTCCAACCGGGTTAGGAAACATACACACTAGTCTATATTGGAGTACCGATACCAATTCTCGATACTTCTACGACTTGGGACTTTTAAGGATGTGCTTATCGACTACCCAGGCCCCACTAGTATGATCTCCATTATCGTCCTAATAGTCAAGCAAAATTCTAGGTTTTATCTCATATCTAAATGACACGTGATAGTAAATAAAACGCATCATATGAAAGATAAATGCAAACCAGATAACATACTATCAGCTCGAGTAAGATTGTTCTCTCGTATAGGTTCTCCTTCAATTATAATAATTGACTTGAGAGCACCTATATCCAACAATACACATACAGGAGGGCGACTTCTGTCTCGAAGTGCCGTCGAGGCTATCCATGGCCGACAGCTTGCTGGCGGATATGAAGAAAGCGGCGGGGGCCAAGATACCTCGGGGCACCAAGAAAGCCCGGATTGCGGCGATAGCCCAGGAGGTCGTCCAGGTTAGTGTTTTCTTCGTAGATTTTTCAAGTAATTTTCCCCCTGTTTAGTCCCTAACGAATGTTGTCTGCCTTTTTTTTGCTGGTTCTTCAACACTGTGCCCTCCTGGCCGCCATGGAAGTTGAAGAAGTTTCCTATGTTGGGTTATGCCAGTGCCTTGGCCATCAAACCGTAGCCGATTGCGGAACAAAATTTTTCTAAACTGGTGCTAGAACAACCGGATACTACGGATCTACCATTAACCCTAGTCTAGCAAGCTAAAAAGAGTTTAGGATGGTTATACCGAATGATCCATGTCCTTCGGTTTTCAACCACATTTCCAAGCTCCTAGAGGCCACCATGATCAAGCTTGGTCGCCGGTCTCCCTCCATCAAAGATGATCCACCTAAGGATTTGTATTCCAATCTCCTACCTTAATAGCCGAGGTAACCAGGGTACCTAGTTCGCTAAACTAGATAGCCTAAAGGATGTAGAGTGTAGTGATGGATTAATTTGTCTCATAACACCCTAAGTTTCTCAACACATGAGACTTGAAGGGTGGAGGTAGAAGAAGAAACTTGAGAATTAGAGTGTGAAGCAACTCAAGAAAAAAAATATGGCTAAGTGTTGTGAGAATAATAATGAAGCATCCAAAAATATCTCAAGCCTTCAAAATATCTCAAGTCTCCAAAATATCAAGCATGACACAATAGTAACCATGAGTCACCCCATGAGTCACCAAGTGAGCCATGCCATCAATTAATGCAAACTACACCTCATCCTCACCACCTCATTAACCATTTAATCCTAAATGGTTAAAACTAAATGAGGCGGCGTCTTCTAGAAGCGCCTTGTAATAAATTACAAGAATACCCATCATCCGTATATACATACCCGTATCCGTATTCCGAAAAATATGAATACAAAGAGACGAAAATAATCCATCTATCCATTATTAGAATCTGGCTTAAACCAAAGCCCACTAATATAAACCGTCCGAATCATGATACGTGCACAAGTGCACGTATATGATCGAACCCTACCGTAAGACCATACGGCCTCTACATCGTTTCGCCTGAAGCAGGGAAACCCTCTGTGTGGGACTCTAAAGACTCGTCAATACGCTGGCAGTGGGTTTAACCACAAGCACGTCAGCGCCACTAGCTGTACGTAACAGCTACCCAGGTATGGAGCGAAAGGAAGGCCGATGGCTAAACTCATCCGAACTCCTACTAAGCCTGTCCGTGACAATATCCGTCCAGTTCGGTCTATTCGTCTAAGAGTATCGCATATCGAGTCTAGGGGGTGGATAAAATCAGATCCCTAATAACACGGTATTTCGTATCGGTATGAAGCCCATCACCAACTGAGAAACTACTGATCCAAATCAGTAATTCTCGACTACCTTGGCCAAGAATTTCTGGTGATGGCCACCCGTGCACTGCGCGACATCAAACCCCCAATACCGGGAGAGACGAATCCCCGACGATCCGCTCACTGCCTCCATGTGGCTCGGGACTATACCCAACTAAAACCTATTTGCACGACTCGTTTGAGCCGTGGTAGGGTAGTAATCAAAGCACAGTGGGAACTCACACGAGACAAATGACGATCTCAGGTCGACAGAATAATCTGTACACATGTCACCTGGAAACTGCTATCTGACAATAGGTATACTACCAACTAGCATGTTCCCGACGAGTCCGTCCAGTGTACTTATAACCCAATGAGCACCTGTATACTATCTTAGGTGAATAAACTAATACCAATGGCTTGTGAGACCTAGTCACCGCCCCTTGTCGGGGTCTCGATCAATATACACTAGTCTACTCTGGAGTATTGATACCCAGTCTCGACACTCCCACGACTAGGGACATTTAAGGATGTGCTTATAGACCACCCAGCTCCCACGTATATGATTGCCATCATAATGCTGGTAGTCAAGTAAGAATCCTATGGGCTCTATCAACATGTAATAGTGATCTGTAATACCACATAAACCATGTATATGATGATAAAGACAAACCAGATAGTATACTATCATTTTGCGTAAGATTGTTCTATTCGTATAGGTCTTCCCTCAATCATCGCAATCGCGTGCCTACGATTCAATAATTGACTTGAGGGCACTATAGCCAACAATCTCCCACTTGCACTTAAGGCTAATTATTGCGGTGTTGCATACTCACAACCCGTATGATACCAACACCCAACTTCTCTACTAATCAGTTTCACAAAGCTCGTTTGTGAAACTATTGCGTTCGAGAAATAGCTTCAGTGAGTGGATCCGCTCCAATGTTCCTATCTTTATCTCTCTTTACCTCAACTTCGCGGAGAAAGAATATCTCCCGAAATGAGCAATACCTTTCTTAGAATTTGTCTGGATATCTGATGGGACCCAGTTTACTAATGAACTCCAAATCCAACAAACTTCTTAGACTGTATCATCCACTGAATTTAATCAGTATACTGCGCCATGCCTTCCACAGTATCCGCTTGGACCATCTGTCCAACATACTGCCCCTCAAGAAGAGGGAAAATAATATCTCTGATAGCCACTCTGTCATCCAGGTCATCTTGGAAGCCTGAAATTATAACCGCCTCCCGAAGGAGGCCGCCGTTACCATATACAAAGAACATCCTCTTATGTTCATAACTTCTTCCCTATGTTTCTCCAGGATTAGATTAATATATATACTTATTGCAGCTAGTGCAAAAACAATATCTGGTGTGGTACTTGACATCTCATGATTGACTTAATTGCCTAAGCAAGTGATATGTCAATCATGCAAATCCCTCTCTCCATCAGTCTGTAAGACATCTCTTTAGAGAGAGTGACTCCATCACCTGCGGGTACACCACCACGCCAGGAGTCGTCCATTCTAAAACACCTTTAGAATAATGTCAAAGTACCCAAATTGGGACACTTCCTAAATCTAGATCTAAAACCATAGATCTAGTAATCAGAATCCCTGATATTCTATCCAGATCCAATGTTGAGAAATACTTTATGACAACCACAGTATACAACCGATCGTAGTACAGGAAGATCACTTCCTATCAAGAGCATGTCTGATTTGTCCAAAAATATTAAGTTTACCGCAATCAAGAACGGCGTCGCATGAAGCTAGCCGGTGAGTACGGGTCGGTCCACAGGGATTTTGTGAATTTCCGATTCGTTCTTACGAGTTAATTCCGAAGGGTGTTCGGATTAATTATTAAATCTAAAAATCTAATTAACCTAGGGCAATTATCTAGATCTATTCTTGCTAGGGCTAGGTTTAGGGATGGTTTGGAAATGTAATTAAATCTCACCGCTTTCAATACCCGAATGAAGATCTATGAGGAGTTATGGTAATTATCAATAAAGTGGATTAGATCCGTTCGGGAAGGTGTTCCTTCCTCTAGGTTCTTGTCCTTCCTTTAGAGATCCTTACCCTAACCTCCATGGAAAACATCACATCCGGGCCTTTATACTACGGTATCACCGCTACCTCGAGGGATAGAGTGCCGTAGGGAGCGGTATGTGCATGTATGCATGGAGTCCTATTGTAAATATTTGGTGGGTAAGAAAGGGATGAGAGATCTCATCTCTCAAAATCCTTCCCAAAAGCTAAACCCTAAACAAGTTCCTAGGGCATGAAATTAAATCTACCTAGGGCAAGGAATTTAAATCTACACTAAGGCAAGAAATTAAATCACTTACAGATGCATCCCTCCAATCATCCATGCAGGGTTGTCAGATCTGAATTTCTGAATGGAGAAGAAACACCGATGCTCTCCAAAAAATTTCTAAATTTTATTCATTAAAGGGAGGCATAAGAAATTACAATGATTATAGTTCCTATTTATAGAGAATAGGAAACCCTAGGTTACACTTTGATCCGCATGTCTACAATTACAAATATACCCCTAGGAAATCTTTTCAGAGCCGCACTAAACTTTGGTAAAATTTTCACCACCTGATTGCCCTAGACGGCCGCGGAACCGCGGCATGGGTAGGCCTTGGGCCGCGGTCCGCGGCCCTTTGATGAGCTTATATTATCATTTTTCCTGGACTGCTTCAGGGTTCTTTGGGCTTTTCATTTGTTTAGTTGTTTCTCCATTTGGGCTTCTACATTGGTTCCAGATCTTCAGTGAACAATTTGCAATGACTTTTTAACCATTTGCCTTGACATTTTGGACCTTGCGTTGCCTTGTTGATTGTGAACTATTCTTCATCTAGGCTTGACTAAGATCCTCCTATTTGTTGGTCAAAAGTCCTTCTTTTGTGTCGTCTTTTGTCTTTTTCACTGTTTTTGCTTCAAGAACCTGTAACCTGTAACATGTAGCAGACATGGGTCAAAAGCACCTGTTTTCATTGTAAAATGCATAAGAATGGGGATTGCAAAATGCAATATTATGATATAAACAATGTCATCCAAATATCAGGACATCTCTCCTTACTACCTTCTTACCAGATCCATCTCTTGTTCTGATAAAGTCAAACTCTATGACTGTTACATCAAAACTAGATGATCTATATCTGCTATACTTGCTTTAGTCTATAAATAGACATAAACTACTTGCCCACTATGCTTCCGCTGCTCCCACTGGCTACAACAACCCTCTGGCAGAGTCATATACTCGTGCACTTCTAAACCTAGTTTAGAACGACGTTATACTCATCCTCCTGCCAGACCTCATAGTCTAGAACAGCTGCAGTGGCAAGTTTGGGTAATCATAAACATCCCTGTCACCGTCTTTGAGGATATCGAAGTACCTCTCGGATGCCTGAGGTTACCCACCAAATCTGCGGAGTGGCTAATGGATCGTCGAAACCATTTGAATCCTTAGGTTCTATTAAATTTTCAGTAATTGTTTGTGGTTATGGAATCACTTCCAGTTCTACCATACTCCCACTAATGTTTTCTTGAAAAGAATCCATTTAACTAAACTGGTGCCGAGTCAAGAACAATATAACTATTGATCTTCCTGATAGTAGAAAATTAACTCTCGTCAAAGCCCGGGATAACCCACAAACTGCCATTATAGAAACGTGCTTTGAGTTTATCCAGCTTCTGGTTTTAAGCATAAGCCGGAAAACTCCATATACCTTAACATCGTTAAGATATGAATTCATTCTATATCTATATAGAAACTAAGACACTAATTTAATTGGAACCAGATTAAAAAATCATGCAGCTGTTTCCAGTGCATATCAACCAAATGGAAGAAGGCCAAATATCATTACTCATCAAGGAATGCATCCACATATGAGTAACCTAAAAGAGAAGTAAGTTCTCAAAACTATTACTTACAACGGAATACCAAATACAAGTATCTATATTTTCGATTACCTCGAAGAATCCTGATACTTCCAACAAATGGTTCTCTACTTTATTCTTATACCTATAACTTCTTAAAACTTGGACCCTGTATTTCAACGAAATACTTGTCTAAAATTAGAGAAGTCAAAAGTAAAGAGAATATAGTACGAGTACCAACTCTTTGTCTTGCAATATATGGTTTTTTACTTCATTCTTATACCTATAACTTCTCAAAATCCGAACCTTGTATTTCAACAAAATACTTGTCTAGAACTGGAGAAGTCATTAGTAAACAGAATATAGTATGAGTACCAACCCCTTTGTCCTAACGGATATCGAACAACATACAATACTTTGTATAAGTCCTCTGAGTTCAATAACTCAAACCCTGTGCGTTGTAGGTTGAAAACTGTACTATGGTTAAGTTGAATTACACCGTTGTTGAATGCACATTACCTAACCATCAACCGGTAGAGGTAAATGTCATAGACATAATTTCAAAAGGTTATATCTCACTTTATAAAATAAACGTACAGATATATCAGTTTAAAACTGGTGCATAACGACGGATATTCAAAACCAAATATTTGCCGTCAAGAAAAACCAAGGTGATTTCCTCCCAATTACAAAGAATTCTGATATATATATATATAAAGGATCTAATCACCCAATTCCCAATATCTTACTCCTACTCAGCATCTGTAACCCTATACAGATGTGAGAATCAAATCTGGTAAATACATACCCTGGAGTTAGAATCTAATTGGGAAAACAGTTTTCTATTAACACCGCACAGTGAAACTGAAATATGAAAATATTTCGAAGAGGTAACCGGGTATTCCTAGTAATGTCTCTTCCACTATCCAGATTCATGACAGTAACCGTATACTTCCTTGCCCTCACTCCAATCCCTTTATATGTCTTTACTTATCACCTTATGTACACCACACTTAGGCTAATTGATTTTCTTCTTTCCCTACCCTTCGGCACCAGCCTAAGGTTTGGAAGAAGACTATCCAATAAGCGCAATAGGTGTACTCTCCTAATACCAGGAGCCCTCGCAACCTGAGAGAAGGTAAAGATAAAAGACAACTGAATAATTCTATTCTATTTCTCCTGAACCAAAATCCATCCTCGAACTGTAACAAGTTCCTTCGAGTTCGTATGTAACTATACGATGGAATATCCAAGCAATATGGATTTTCGTAGTGATACGAAGTGTTCTGGAGAAATCCAAAGGTGAAGTAGGAGTGGCAGGGGTATACGCGGTTTTGTCGTGAATGATAGCAGTCGCAATTTTCTTTGCCCTTACTCTAATCCCTTTATATGTCTTTACTTATTACCTTCTGTACACCATACTTAGGCTAATTGGTTTTCTTCTTTCCACACCTTTCGGCACCTGTCTATGGTTTGGAAGAAGACTATCCAATAAGCGCAATAGGTGTACTCTCCTAATCCTAGGAGCTCTCACAACCTGAGAGAGGGTAAAGAGAAAAGACAACCGAATAATCCTATTCAATTTCTCCAGAACCAGAATCCATTCTCGAACTGGAACAAGTTCCTTCGAGTTCGTATGTAACTATACGATGGAATATCCAAGCTATATGGATTTTCGTAGAGATACGAAGTGTTCTGGAGAAATGCAAAAAGGAATATAGGATTGACAATGATATATGCGACTTCGTGATAATCCAAAAGCCAATGTATTTTAAGAAGGTTCGGTTAACTTGGTTCATGAGTTTTAGGGTCGGGCCATGGTCGCTGCCACACACACAGAGAGAGAGAGAGAGAGAGAGAGAGAGAGAAGAAACACTCAGCGTACACTCTAACCTAGATCAGAATGGTTAATCTCTTTATCTAATCAGGATGTCTCCCACTGTTTCCTTGAATTCTCCTCCAAACCCAAAAGAAGAATTAGTCGGGATCATCTAAAATTACCTGAGGAGTAATCCTGCTCATCAGTGGGAATCGAGATCCAACTATCATCGTATGATAACTTGATGGAAGCCACTCAAGTCACCACACTCCAGAAGGTATGCGCATACCTGGCAAGTTTCCTGTATGTTTGAAACTCCCGATGTGGTTTTGACCCCTAGAACCCAAGTGACCTTAACGAATAATCAACAAATTAAAAGGTCCTAGTCAACTTCAACCCATCATTATCTTGATTGCGTTAAACACACCCGCACGATCATTGACGAATAATCAACAAAGTCATACGATTGTCCTAACCAATCCACATGTCCATGCGACAGAAAAGCATTACAGAGCTACTGCACACTACGTTTCGGCGAATAGCAATGACAAAAGTAGCATGAATACTAAGTAATACCAATCTGAAATGACGGAGGGCTACGGCTGGTTTTTGGCGAAAAACCTTTAACGTAATGAACTTAATATCGTTGAAGGAATCGAGTGGTTTTACAAATATATAGTGCTGAAAACTTTTGCTAAAGAGGCCACTCCCTGTGAATTCCCTTATAAAATATATATATGTAGAAAGAAAAAGGGGGGAAAACTCCCCACTGTTCAGGTCTCACGTGCCCACACGTGAGTGGCTATATGCAAAGCATATAGCCGCTGCATTTTAAGCAATTGATAGGCTAAAATTGAGTCTCACGTGTAAGCACGTGAGCGCCTATATGCAAAGCATATAGGAATTACATTCAAACAAATAGCAGGCTAAAAAGGCTCACGTGTTAACACATGATACCCTATTATGCTGTTGCATATAAACGAACAAGATTAATTCTATTGGGGTCACGAGCTACACGTGAGTGATCCTAAACACTTTCCAAGCTGATAGAATTAAACTCTAAATAAATGATCAAAACTCTAGTGGGAAGATACTTCCTTAAATCTTTTTAAACTATCTGATAGAATTAAATTCTATATATGTGGGAAATATTTCCCTTGAACTAGAAAGATCTTCTTTGTTAGACGAAGGACATGTTCCCTCATGGGAACTGAATAAAGCGGCAAAGAAATACACAAGAGAAGCATCATGTGTCCACACGTGATCGGGCATCACATGGGGACACGTGACCTTCTATGGGCAAAGTTATAGGCACTGAGATACACAACTTGTACGGGGTCACGTGCCCACACGTAATGGGCCTTTAAATCCACTGAAAAGAATTAAAAAGCATAATAAAACAGCAAGGAAAACCCCCAATGGGGCATCACGTGCTCACACGTGACCAAGGGTCACGTGCTGACACGTGATAAGTTCCTGAGTTCTTCAAAATAACAGAATTAAATTCTGGTTAAATGCTTAATCAGGGGGTCACGTGCCAACACGTGATAAGTTCCTAAAGATCTCTGAATTAATAGAATTGAATTCTAATTAAATGGTCAATCAGTGGGGTCACGTGTTAACACGTGATAGGCTCTTAAACACTCTAAACTAATAGAATTAAATTCTAATTAAGGGAAATCAAAAACCCTAGTTGGAAAAATATTTCCCTAGATCTTTCCAAAACAAAAAGATTGCCCTCTGTAAAGCGGAGCACCGTTGGATTAAAAATCCAATAGGGATTAAAAATCATCAATTTATAGAAAGATTCTATACAAGGAAAGATTTCCCTGAAATTTGCCAGGAATAACAGACAAAATATCTTTTGGATTAAAAATCCAATGGTGAATAAAACTCACTGAGTGATCTAAAAGATCATGTTGGTTACAAAATCAATCAAAATCTTTCAATGAAAGATCGACTAAACAAACTGATTCTTTTTTCTCTCTCCTATAAATAGGACCCAAGAAGAGAAGAAAAAAAGGTGGATAAAAAACAACAACAGAGAGAGAAAAAAGAAGAGAATTTAATTCTCCAGAAAGAAAAGAAGATCTCTTGAGACAAGAAAGAAATCCTAGGTGAGAGATCATCCTATAAGCTCCCACAAAAGAAAAAGAGAATTAAATTCTCAAACTAAGAGTTTAACTCTTCTGAATAAAAACTTAGTTCTTCCTTTGGTTGAAGATCTGCAGAAGCAGATCTCCCCATAAGTTGAGAATTTAATTCTCATCGGGGAGATTCTGCCATGCAGATCCAAAACTTAGAGGGAGAATTGAGTTTAAAGAATTTAATTCTTCCAAATACTCAGGAATTTAATTCCTCCAACAAAGATAAGGTTTAACCCTTAATATAAAAACTTAGTTCTTCTTCATGGTTGAAGATCTGCAGAAGCAGATCTCCCCATAAGTTGAGAATTTAATTCTCATCGGGGAGATTCTGCCATGCAGATCCAAAATTTAGAGTGAGAGTTGGGTTTAAAGAATTTCATTCTTCTATATACATAGGAATTTAATTTCTCTAAATAAAATTAGGGTTTAACCCTACAAAAGAATTTAATTCTTAAACAAGAGACTTAAAACTCTCTATGCACGTAAAGAAATCAGTACCTAACTTGATCACGTGGCAACATGTGACCTTCCCTTCAATGGCCAGAAAAGAATGAACGAGACGGGGTCACGTGCTCCCACGTGACCCTTGAATAAATTCCTCAAAATAAAAAGAACAAAGCCAAGGCAGAACAGACTTTGGGCGCCCTCACGTGTCCCCACGTGACCCCTGACTAACACCTTTTTTTAAAAGGGTAAATGAAGGAAAACAGAGGAATTAATACCCAATATATGGGCACTATCATGTGTCCACACGTGATGATTATAAAGACTAAGTGTTTAACACTTATTTGCGTATTCTGAGGATAGAATAAAGGAAGTCTGGACCCCATCTTCAGATGCTTCACGTGACTCCACGTGACCACTTCAATTTTAGTGTTTAACACTACTTTAAGTGCTTCGTCCCTAGTGTTTAACACTATTTTAAGCGCATCACGTGGAAACACATGATCGCCAAATATCCTCTAGTGTTTAACACTATTTTAAAACCAATTTTAGCCCAAATTGGCTAAGTTTTCCAGAGGCAAGTCTCCCCTTCAACTGAACCTCAAAATTGATCAGTCCATATGATATGCAAAGTAAAGCCCATAGCTATAATGAATGGTTAGCGCTCAGCCAAAGACAAAATGTTGTCAGAGCCCCAAACCCTTGTTTAGCTCTGCTAAATAAAGAAGGGCTGAACCTAAACAAATGTTCAACTTTCTTAAATCTAATTGGACTTAGCCCAAATTGGCCATAAGTCCTCAATTCAGATTAACTGAGCCTATGTGCTCATAATCCAATCAATTGATCGTAGTCCCAAACTGGAATACAGATCTTCCAATCTACAATCGGTTCGAGGGTACATCTCTTCATTCCTCTGATATGTGTCGTTGTAATTCTTCAATGTCTTCAGAGAGGTGACGGGTCCCGACAACCAGCAAATCTTACAGACTATGATGTCTTTAATCTGTACTGTGAGGTCCTTAAACACATAGACTATGATGTCTTTAACCTGGACTGTGAGGTCCCTAAACTCATAGACTATGCTGTCTTTAAACTGGACCGAGATGTCCTTAAACTCATGGACTATGATGTCTTTAAACTGGACCGAGATGTCCTTAAACTAACATTGGACCGTAATGTCCTTAAACTAATTATGGACCGAAATATCCCTAAACTAAACAATAGAGCCCAAATGCTCTCTTGTCGGACCTAAACGATCCCGTTAAGTTGATTTTAGTCTAAAATTATACTAGCGTATCCTTAACAAATGTTTAAGTCGATCTTAGTCTCAAATGAGACTAACGTATCCTTAAACCCAACCCCAAACCCAAATCTAAGAAATACGGATTTGGACTAATCTACGCCCTACGGGCGACAACATAAATTATTCTCCATATACAATCCACGGGCAACCAAAAACAAAACAAATACATACGACACGAAGTGACCATCTGGAGAAGGAGAAAGTGGTTACCGCGATGCGGTAGCGTAATTAACTGCAGTGGCTTGCGCCTGCAGGGAAGAGCGTCTCCACAATCAAAAACCTCTCAAATAAGGGGGAATCTGACGAAGTCTGCTACATCGGCCGCATCCGTTTAAAACTTTGATACATAGTATCATAAATCAACTTGGCATCTTCGGAGAGGTGGAAGGATAGCACCAAATAGTATCTGCACCCAAATTCAGGCAAGACGAACCTACGCGGTTCCGTCTCTATATTCGGAGGAGAACAGATTCCGGCACGCCCGGTGGGACCTTTTCTTCTTTCCACTCCACACTTCGTGTGTCGTGTTCGCGAACGAATCGCGGTTTAATATGGTCACCCTTGGGTTCGAGGTACTAAGATTTGGTTTTGCTCCCGTGCAGAAAAAAGAACATAAATGGCCTCTAACTGCTCCAACTGCAACTGCAACTCCCGTTCTGCCTCATCTGGAGGAGTAACATACGGGCCCCAAGCGGCTTCTCTTTTCACAATGCCAGTGGAGCAGGTGACTCAGGCCACCACTGGGCTGTTCTTCGGGACCATGCTCCCACCGATGAGCTTCAGCGCCCCTGTACCATTGCAAGAAGCTCAGAAGAAGTCAGTCTTTGATCGGCTTGCAACTACCGCGGCCCCTCTTAACGGGTCGCCCAAACCAAACGCCTCAGTTTTCAGCAGACTGGGCCAAAGCTCCAACGGGCCCGTGAAGAAGCCCGCAATACCAGAAGGCGTTATCCCGAAGCGGATAGTTATTCCTACTCCCGAAGTCACCAAGGCGGCTTCTCCGGCTAAGGGGTCGGTCTTCACAAGACTGACCGTTTCAGCTCCTACTCCGGGTGAAGTAACCAAAGCCGTTTCCCCCGCACGAAAATTAGCCTTTTCAAGATTGGCCATTCCCTCTCAGTGAGCATCTGTCTTTGACAGGCTGACGCCAACACCAGACACTCATCAGAACAGGGGGCACGAGAAAGCTGATCCGACAATGGAGGTGATCCAAGCTGCACGACATGCTAGACGTCGCCACTGGCGCCGAGTGAGGAAAGCTGGGGGCAATTCCCCTTCTGGACTAACTCCGCCGCTCCGATGGTGGAAGTTGATGCTGCTGTTCCAACCAGGAACAGCTTTGAACTACTTAACAGGGTGCGCAGGAATTCGCCAACTGCCATGCTAAAAAAGTCTCCTCCGCCCGTTGAAAAGATCATAAAGGAGAAGCCGGAGCAGCCCCCTCAGCGGCTGTCCTCTAAACTTTACAAAGTTTGGCGACAGGTCCAGGACTCTGTGGTAGATCAAGATTACTCTCGCCGACAGAAAAAGATGAAGGTGCGGAAAGAAGAGGATCACCCTGTCAAACCACAGAAAGCGACAACTACTTGGGTGCCCACTGCAATGGCCCCCTCCACCTCGACCGCTCACAAGAGGAGAAAGCTGGAGAAAATCCCGGTGTCTGCGACGAATCGCAAGAACACTAAATCTAAACGCCCCAAGTCTGAGGGCATGGTGGTGCACACCATCTATATGGCATCCGGAAAAGAGGATAGCCGTATCTCCACAGATCATCGACCGCTTACGCAATCAGTGACTAAGGCTCAGGAGCAACAACAACAAAAGCTCCAAGAAATGCTAACAGCTATGGCCGCACTTACGGGACCGAAAGCAAGCCCGGAGACATCCTCGGAGCAGCGCCGTGAACAGGAAACTGATGCTGAATTTCTTCGGAGAATGCTTGAGAAGAAGGATAAAGAGGCCGCGGAACAAGCAGCCAATATAAAACTAATGGCCCTTCTATTCCAAGATATGGTGGGCCTGATGATCCAGCTGGACCCTCCAGCCGAAGACCCTCCAGTAATAATTGAAGATGATAGAGGAAAGACATCAAATCCTCTACCGGCTCTGTCAGCAGCCAAGGAGGAGACCATCTCAAAAGCCGCCCTGGATGATTACATCGCTCAGCAGATACGAGTCCATCAGGCGAATGAAGCGGCTGGGCAAATTGTTAAGACTAGACGACCCTATCCAGGTTAGTACGACCAAATAAAGTACCCGCCGGGATACACGATCCCCAAATTCCACGTATATAAGGGGACGGGAAATCCGCATCAGCACGTCGCTCAATTCAGAGCCTTGTGCGGCAACACTGGAGGTGACGATAAGCTACTGCTTCGCCAGTTTGTTGGCAGCTTGTCGGAGACAGCATTCGAGTGGTATTCCAAACTCCCAAAAGACTCTGTCAAGACATTTGCAGAGATGGAGTTGCTATTCACCCAGCGTTTCGCAAGCGCTAGCGAATGTACCCCAATCACGGCATTGATCAATACCAGGGTGAAGCCTGGAGAGACATGGGTGCAGTATGTGATACGGTAGCGGAATTTGTGGTCGAAGTGCGAGCAACGCATCGAAGAAGCGCCTGCGGTAGGCATGTTCGTGGGTACTCTTGACCCGCAGGCGACCATTTCGCAATTCATGATGTTTTCAAGCCAACTACTTTTCAGGCCTTGATTGATAAGCTGGCCCAGATGGATCAGATGGGTCATAAACCATCTCCTTCGAAGCTGGAATCTTGGAATGAAAAAGGGAAAGAGAAAACGACCTTTGTCGCCAATGCTCAACACCAGCCCAGTGGTCTGAAACTAGCTGATCGCCAAGACGAGAAACGGCGATTCTTTAATGAGAAAATGAAGCGCCCTTATTCGTTTCCCCGGGATAAAATGAGGAGATTGTTTGAACTAGCGGTGCGCAACAGGCTCATTAATTTACCGAATCCAAAATGTCCATTGCAACCCGGTGAGGCTAATAATCCCAATTATTGCCCCTATCACCAAGCGATAGGCCATCCAATTGAAGATTGCTTCGTCTCTAAAGGCTGGATTGAAGATAAATACCAACAGGGCAAATTCGCCCTGTCCGAGAATTGGAAAGTAAGCCCGTCTCAACCGCAAGGGGGACACACCGGGGGCATCGTGCTCTTTTGTCGAAGAAGCTCTATGGGAGGTCGCTCTTTCAGCTAAAACAAAAAGAATACTGAAGGATCTCCAAACATACCCGGCGATTAAATGGAAAAGTCCGCTGGAACTCGAGGTCATCGAGGGAATGCTGAAGCCGCACCCAACTCCAGAAAATTGGTGGTGATAGTTAAAGCGCCCACACCCAGCCGTCAAAGTCTTCGAAGAAGAAGAAAAATGCCAAAAAGCTCGTGAGCCTGATGACAAGCGCATGGACCTGCAAAAACATATTGACGCGCTGGAAGAATATAACCAGAAGGTGCGGACCCCAGTCATACTCCAAGAATTTCTCAGCCGCGTCCTTGAGGACGGAGATGATGACAATGGAGAAGACTCGTCGGACGAACCTGAGGATTATGTGGCAAGCTGCAGTGTGATCTCTCACTCGTTAATAAACGGTGAAGAAGCTCTGGATGCAGAATAACTGGGGGTAGACCCCCATCCAGAACTTCTAGGACCATCTGACGAAATGATTGACGCATTCCTGAACGAAGCTCTTTTGAAAAGCAAAGCGGATCGAGAACGCGAAATGGCCATATTTGAAAAGGCCAAACGCCGACGACTGTACGAAAGGGTTGAAACACTCCTACCAGATCAAAGTTCATTCGCCGCAAATAAAAGCAGGTTCAAGACAAGGAAGCGATTCGCTAAAGCCCTGTCAATAGGAATGAAGCTTCCACCCTCTGAAGGAAACACTCCTGATAGCATACACATTGACGAAGCGGATGCACATCCTAACTTCTGCTTATATCATCAGAAGATCTCACACTCTACTGAGGAATGCAACCTTTAAAAATTGGTGGCAAGGGTATGTTGCTCACGGGCATCACTTCAAGAGGATGAAGCGTGAAGCTCGTCGACAGCGAAAAAATGCGACAGACGAACGTGGAAGAGCTGCTGGCAACTGTCACATGATTGATAGCAGAGGATTGCAAGTTCTCACCTTCGGGAGTGATTCTGAAGAAGAAATGGCTCTTGGCCCTCTCTTCAAGGAATCCACTTCAGGAAAAGAGGAAGAACCGAATAGCTGCGTAAACATTCAGCTGCGCAACCGTACATTACCTGAAAAGAATATCGGACCCATAAACAAGGGGTCGAATAAAAAGGATAAGGAAAAAGAAAAGGTCCCTGAGGATATCACCCTCGATGACCAAGCCGTCGAAGAGCTGACAGCCAAGGATCCGCCCAAGAAAAGTAAGGTGGATTACAACGTTCTGGCACACCTTAGGAAGATACCCTCACAGCTAAGCATTTTCGACGCCCTTTTGCTATCCAAAGAGGCGGGAGATTTTTTGATCAAGGCACTACAAGAGCCCGAGCAGTTCCAGGCTTTCCTCGCCGAAGAAAAGATGAAGGACGAGCTAGAAGAAGTGTACACAGCCGATATCACCTTTGGCATTGAAGATCTCCTCCTCGGGACATGCGAGCATAACCGTCCCCTTTATGTCTCTGGATACTGTTATGATATTAAGATAGGCAAGATCCTGGTTGACAATGGGTCCTCCGTCAATCTCCTCAATGTAAGAGTGTTGAAAGAAATTTGCATGAGCGTTCCGCACCTCGCTCGTGATAAAATCACCATCTCCGGGTTCGACTCCCAGTCATCACGGACGCTCGGGTCTGTGATATTGACGTTACGCTTTGGGCTGCTCGTCACAGACACCAAATTTCACGTCATTGACGCTAAGACATGTTACAATGCTTTGCTCGGGCAGGCCTTGGTTACACGAGTACAACATCATCCCTTCTACACAACATCAGTGTATGAAGTATTTCAAGGATGGTCTCGAGTATACCGTGACAGAGGAACTAAACTCATTCTCCGTGAATGAAGTCCGAAAGTACGAAGATGCAAAATACTTCTTACCAGATTTCGAAGACACGGAAAGATGCCATAAACCGAAGAACAAAGCTATCACTACTATTTCGGTCTTCGGGAGTGATACCGAGGAGGAAGAAGAAATAGTTTATTCAGGTCCACACCAATGCAACAAGCCGAGACCGTCCACCCCTATTCTGGTCTTTGGCAGTGATTCAGAAGATGAGGTCAATGCCGTATTCTCTGTTCGGCTATCAATACAAGCCTTCGCTGGCGATGATCGGAGTTTACAAATCGCCATGGTTCCTCTAAAGAATGGGAGCATCACTTCACACACCAAGGAGAACTAAACTCTTTCTATCCAATTTCCGATAGGAGCAGTTGACAATTGAATCCAATTTTTCCCATTATTTTACTATCCATAATAGTGCGAAAAGAAGGCCCGGCTCCAAGTTGTTCAGGAATAGTGGCGTTGAGTTTCTCGACCCTTTGCCTTAAGATTAGTTAGTTCTATTTCTCGATGGGGCTGGGAAGGGATATAACTCAGCGGTAGAGTGTCACCTTGACGTGGTGGAAAGAGCATTACAAAGAGCTCGATGTGCTTGGTACCTACAGTGTGCAAGAACTGCAGACATTCTACGTCCCTCCCAGGCGAAGAGATGAAAAGGCGATCCTCTTTTATCAATCCACGGAAACCAAAGTGGAGAAAGAAGTCTGGCATGGTGCTGACTCGATACTTGACAGACTTCAGCCCATCCGACTACCCAGATACTATACAGAAGGATTGAAAAGGCTGTTGAGGCACCAAGGCGTACCCTTCAAACAGACTGCTCGACAAGCTCATTTCTACAACAGGATCTGGGACGTCCCCGGAACTCAGCGAAAATTGCCCAACGGGAGAATGGAAACGATCGGGCTTGGATATGTTCAATCCAAGAAACGAACGATTCCATGACTGCTACGTTATACATGACTTCGATGAAGAAGGAAATGCTCTATTAGAAGACGCTAACCCTGAACCGAAACGAGGTCTTGCCATGAAAATGCCAAGTCCGTCATTTGAAGAACAGATGGACAAGCTAATAAGGGAAGCAGGTTAGAAGGTCCGGGATGACCATAGCCGCAAAATGACAATTTACGAGAAAGCCAGGACGAAGCGCCTCCTTCAGCAGGCCGTGGAGAATGACAATGCTCTTCATCACCATCCCGTCATACAAAAGACCCGGCGCAAAGGCAAAAATAAACCAAAGAACGGAAAAAATGTTCGACAGCAGCAAAGCAGATCTAAGAAGTCACGCGATCAAGAATCGAGCAGCTGAGATCCGTCTCTTATAAAGAAGATGGGTCGAGCATATTCTTTTCCCCAAGACAAGACAAAGAAGATATTCGATCTTGTTGTAAAACATCGGATGATTATGCTCCCAGAGTCCAAGCACCCCGAGTAAGCAGACAAGGTCTCTCACCCAGACTATTGCTCCTATCACCGAGCAATAGGACATCCTCTCGAAGACTGCTTCACCTTCAAGAACTGGGTTGAAGACCAGTATCAACTCGGCAGATTCGCTCTATCTAACAGTTGGAGGGTAAGTCCACTAAGGAAGCATGAATCAAAGGCCACTTATGCGATGAGAATAGAACCAGATCAACATCGGTCTTGGAAACGATCTCGTATCTGTCACGCGATAACACTATCAGAAGAAGAACCCGAGAATATGGATGATCTTTCTTGGTGCTTCGAAAACAATGAAGATGAGTTGATCTCAGAATTTCCACCGGCGCCAAAAGAGTTGGAAGATAGGATACATACTACTGCAGATGACCTCAGAAAAATTGACTTGGGGACGGCAAACGACCCATGGCCGACGTTCGTCAGTGAACTGTTGTATGAAGAAAAGGAGGCTACGCTTAAAGACGTGCTCATGCAGTATAAAGACTGTTTCACATGGAACTATTCCGAGATGCCCGGATTAGATCCAGAAATAGCCGTCCACAAATTGGCGATATCTCCGGACGTTAAGCCGATCAAACAAACACTGAGAAGAATGCGGCTCGAGCATGAGATGAGCATCAACGCCGAAGTCAAGAAGCTAATCGACTCCGGCTTCATCCAAGAGGTTCAGTATCCCGACTGGATTGCCAACATCGTCCCAGTGATGAAGAAAAACAGGATGGTGCGCAAATGTGTGGACTTTCGGGATCTCAACAAAGCTTGCCCGAAGGACGACTTTCCAGTACCGGTCACTGAGCTGATGATAGATAATATGTCCACTCATGAAGTTTTCTCCTTCATGGACGGCTCATCAGGATACAATCAGATAAAGATGCATCCCGAAGACCAGAAGCATACCGCTTTCCGGACCCTTTTGGGCATATTCTGCTACAAGGTGATGCCTTTCGGTCTAAAGAACGCCGGTGCCACCTATCAGAGGGCCATGACGAAGATTTTCGATGACCTCATACTTGAAATCGTCGAATGCTATATTGACGACCTCGTAGTTAAAAGCAAATCATACGAGGAACATTTAGAGCATCTGAAAATCGTGTTTCAGCGCCTTCGGAAATACAATTTGAAGATGAACCCTCTCAAATGCGCGTTCGGAGTTTCCTCGAGCAAGTTCCTAGGATTCGTCGTCCGACACCGAGGCATCGAGATAGAACCGTCGAAGATCAAGGCGATCATGGAAATGCCTCCGCCAAGAACTCTCAAACAACTGCGGTCTCTCCAGGGAAAGCTCGCGTATATCCGGCGATTTATAGCCAATCTCTCTGGCAAGTGCCGTCCCTACAGTCACCTAATGAAGAAGGGAACACCGTTCGTCTGGGATCGTAAATACCAAGGCGTACTGGACGAAATCAAGCAATACCTACAGAATCCTCCGGTGCTGACTGCTCCGGTCAAGGGAAAGCCCCTCATTCTGTATACAACCGCCCTTAAAGGTTCCTTAGGCGTGTTATGGGCACAAGAGAATGACCAAGGGAAGGAAAGAGCCCTCTACTATTTGAGTCGAGTTCTCCTTGGGGTAGAAAGCAATTACACTCCCATTGAAAAACATTGCTTGGCATTGATCTTCGCGATAACGAAGCTCAGACACTATGCGTTAGCACATGAGGTCCATCTCATATCAAAGGTGGATCCCCTCAAATATTTGATGTCAAAGGCAATATTAACGGGACGTCTCGCTAAATGGGCCCTGCTCTTGATAGAGTTCTCGATAACTTATCATCCCCTCAAGGCAGTGAAAAGCCAGGCCATTGCCGACTTCTTCGCTGAGCATCCGATACCTGCCGACTCTCCGTTGAACTGCGATTTTCCAGACTAACACGCGTTTGACACGATCGATAGAGAGAGAAGAGAGAATGATACCCAGTGGGAACTTTACTTCGATGGAGCATCTTCCATGAAGAAGCGCAAACAAAGCACCCCATAATCAAATCCGGGGTAGGCCTCATCTTCGTGACGCCACAAGGAGGGATAATGTGGTTTGCCTTCTCCTTAACAGAGCCGAGGACGAACAATGAAGCCGAATATGAAGCTTTGATAGCAGGTCTTGAGATCGCTGTCGACATGGGAATTGAGAACCTTCTCATATACGGAGACTCCCAGTTGATCGTTAGTCAAGTAAACGACGACTATCAAACGTGCAAGCCAGAACTGGTGAAGTACGGCGAGAGAGTGCAGCAACTGTTGACTCAAATTCCCTCCTACATGCTGGAAAGTATACCGCGTGCGGAAAACAGCAAAGCGGATGCACTAGCCAAACTCGCTAAAGAACTGGCTGACGAGAACCTCGATGATGCGAGGATCGTTGTGCAAAGCCGTCGGGTTCTTGCACTGGCAGAAATAACGCCGGAATCGTCCAAAGAAAAGGGAGATACCGAGCAAACGGCCCTGCAAATAAAAGACCAGGAAAAGGCTATAGATTGGAGAGAAGTTTTTATAGACCACTTCAAATCCCTTCGAACACCTGAAGACACGTCCTCAAGACATCAGCTCATGAAACGAGCTCTATCATTCGCCTTTGTCAATGATACTCTGTATAAGAGATCGTTTGATTCTCTGTGGCTAAGATGCCTGGGACCTGAAGAGGCAAGGAGAGTCGTCCAAGAAACTCACGACGGACTCTGCGGTTCTCACCAAGCCGGGCCGAAGATGAAATTGAAGATCAAAAGGATGGGCTACTATTGGCCCACGATGATCCAAGACTGCCTTGAATACGCAAAGTGGTGCCACTCGTGCCAAATTCACGGGGATTTTATCCACCAGCATCCAAATCTACTACATCCAACGGTGGCTAGTTGGCCGTTCGAAATGTGGGGAACTTACATAATCGGCCCCATCGAACCAGTATCGTCCAGAGGACATCGGTTCATACTGGGAACAACCGATTACTTCTCCAAGTGGGCAGAAGCAGTGCCACTGAGAGAAGTAAAGATGGAGAATATCCTCCATTTCTTCAAGACACACGTCATCTATTATTTCGGCACTCCGCGACGGATTATCTCTGATAACGGGCCGGCCTATAGAAGTCACAAAATCAGCCGCTTCGCACAACAACATAATATAGATTAGAGATACTCTTCAGTCTATAATCCCCGAGCTAACGGTCTAGCTGAGGCTTTCAACAAGACCTTGACGAAGATTGTGAAAAAGACGGTGTCCAAGAATAAGAAGGACTGACACGAGAGACTGCATGAAGCTCTCTGCGCATATCGAACTACGTTCAAAACGGCCACAAATACAACGCCGTATGCATTGGTATTCGGCACAGAAGCGGTACTCCCCCTCGAGATAGAGTTACCCTCCTTACGAGTGGCGGTTCACTATGAGCTAACCGACGAAGAAAATGCTCACCTTCGGCTTGAGGAGCTCGACGCCCTTGATGAAACTCGGCTCATGGCGCAACAAAATCTGGAGACTTATAAAGCAAAGATGACGCGTTCATACGAAAATATTGACTAGGCCGAGAACATTCCGCCAAGGCGAACTCGTGCTAGTGGTCAAGAGACCCATAATCGTCAATCGTGCTAAGTGGGGGAAATTCGAGCCGAACTATGAAGGCCCGTATATCATAAACAAGGTCTACCAGGGTGGAGCCTATCTACTCATGGACATACATGGTGAAAGACCTTTCAGGCCAATAAACGGTCGCTTCCTGAAAAAATACTACGCTTGACAAGTCACGGCCTAGGTCAACGATAGATGACGACGCCTATATTCGCTCGCTATCTTCCTAAGTCCAAACTCTATAAGTAGTAGCCGTCAAACGGACCGAAACGTCCCTAAACTAACGACAAACCGAAATGTCCTAAAACTAACAACGGACCGAAATATCCTAAAACTAACAACGGACCGAAACGTCCTTAAACTAACGATGGACCACTATGTCCTAAAACTGGCTGTTGACCGAGACGTGTATAAACTACTACGGACCGCAGCATCCCAAGGCTTACAAAAAAAAATAAAAAAATAAAAAAAGGAAAGAAAAAGGTATGTCCATAAGCGAAATGGGCACGGATGAAAACCCGAAAAGGCTCCGTGAGTAAAAATAGCAGGACTACCGGCGAGTTTTGTGAAAACCCGAAAGGGCGCAATCTCGTTAAAAGACACTTGCAAGGTCCTCTCGACCTTGTGAAGAGAAACCACCTGCGTGAGATCCTTACGACTCACAAGGAAGCAACACACTTAGGGGTCCTCACGATTCTTAAAGAGAAATTACACTTACGAGATCCTCACGACTCGTAAGGAGAATTTCCCTTTGAGACCCTCACGGCTCATAGGGTTCAAAAGCCTTAAGCTACAGGGACCTGGACTTGTTCTTAAGCCATCACAACCTCCAATGCTGCCCTACAAGTGGTTCAATATTGCCCCTCGTATACAATCCACGAGCACGAATAAACATTTCCCTAACAAAGTCCCACCAGAGACTGGGGATATACTCGCATGGTGAACAGCCCTTGTAAGTTCTCTCGACTTATAAGGAGAAAATACTCTTGTAAGATCCTTACGACTTATAAGAGACCATACACTTAAGACTCCTTACGATTCTTAAGGAGAAAACGCACTTACGAGATCCTGATGACTTGTTACGGCTCATGAAGTAAAAAAGCCTCAGTCAACAGGATCCTAATCCTGTTTGCTAAGCCACCTTTGTTCGACATCGACCGAGGTAAATGATGATTCGCTCCTGGCAATATCCCAGTTGTAGCGATACTGATGCCTAAATCGGTATCAAATCCTAAATTCACAGCGAAAAGTCAGCAAGCCACAAATGCATATGAAATAGCCGAAATGATGGGGCAACTTGCAACAAAATCAGCAAGTAAAATATATGCATGCAAAATAGCCGAAATGGTTGGGCAACTCGCAATAAAAAGCAGCGAGTAAATAAAACAAATAGCCGAAATGATTAGGCACCGCGAAAAATAGCCGAAATGATTGGGCAATCGCGACTTTCGCGATATAAAAGCTGAAATGGTAGAGCACCGCGGAAAGAAAAATATATAAAATAAAACTTTTTTCCCTACAGGTGAGATCACATCGATCCCTGTATACAATCCAGTGGCATAAACAAAGAGGGAACCATGCCTTCCCACCAGGCTCCATCAGAAAAAGAAGCCAAATCTTGCCGGTTCACAGACAGCCTGGAAATTATCTCAGCATTCGTCTCATTACAACAGACACAACATCAAAAAATTGGAGCCGCGTCAAAGTTCCCAGTTCCATGACTTGACGATGCACAGACAACCGAGAGTCAACCCCTCCTGGTTTCGTGGAACACGGCTTATGTCAATCCTGACCCCGTGGGAAGCGTCCAGAGCAAATCTTGGTCTCATGAAACACGGCTTATGTCAATCCTGACCCCGTGGGAAGCGTCCAGAGCAAATCCTGGTTTCATGGAACACGGCTTATGTCAATCCTGACCCCGTGGGAAGCGTCCAGAGCAAATCCTGGTCTCGTGGAACATGGCTTATGTCAATCCTGACCCCGTGGGAAGTGGCCAGAGCAAATCCTGGTCTCGTGGAACACGGCTTATGTCAATCCTGCCCCGTGGGAAGCGGCCAGAGCAAATCCTGGTCTCGTAGAACACGGCTTATGTCAATCCCGACCTCGTGGGAAGCGTCCAGAGCAAATTCTGGTCTCGTGGAACACGGCTTATGTCAATTCTGACCCCGTGGAAAGCGTCCAGAGCACATCCTGGTCTCGTAGAACACGGCTAATGTCAATCCTGACCCCGTGGGAAACGCCCAGAGCAACCCCTGACTCCGGGAAATGCGGATAAGGTCAACCCCTGACTCCGTGAAATGCGGATAAAGTCAACCTCTGACTCCGTGAAATGCGGATAAGGTCAACTCCTGACTCCGTGAAATGCGGATAAAGTCAACCCTCGACTTCCCCGTCAGAGAAATTCTTTGATTCGGGAGCAAGTCAACTCATTAATCACCTACGGGTCCTCTCGACTTGTAAGGAGAAAATTCTCTTGTAAGATCCTTACGACTCTCAGGAGAAAATACACTTAGGAATCCTCACGATTCCTAAGGAGAAAATACACCTACGGGATCCTCTCGACCTGTAGGGAGAAAATTCTTTATGAGACCCTCACGGCTCATAAAGTTGAAAAGTCTTAGGTGGCAGATCCTAACCCTGTCTCCCAAGCCATCGTTGCATCGCAAAGAGGTCAAGGTAGATTTTCTACAGGCCACACTCTCCGACGAGGAAGAAAACAATCACTTACGAGTCCTCTCGACTCGTAAGCAAGAAAAACTCTCTTGTGGGATTCTTACAACTCTCAAGAGAAAATACACTTAGGAATCCTCACGATTCTTAAAGAGAAAATACACTTACGAGATCCTCACAACTCGTAAGGAGAAATATCTTTATGAGACCCTCACGGCTCATAAAGTTGGAAAGCCTTAGGAGGCAGATCTGAACCTGACTCCTAAGCCATCGCTGTCCTACAAGGAGATCAAAATAGATTATCCACAAAATGCATTTACTAAAAGGGACACACCACCATGAAGCAAAATATGTCTTTTATTCATGAATCAAAATGAATACAAAGTACAATTTATGGAAGAATAAAAAAATACTCTCATTCAGGAGTATGTACAAAAGAAGAATAAAAAGAAAAATCTACAATTCTTCAAGTCGGCGGACGATTTAATAGATTTTCCAGTTCATCCTTTTTCCGCTGAGCCTCGGCTTCATGATTCATTATCGCTAAGAGACGGGCCTCCGCTTGAGACTGTTGGGCCTGGTACGAGGCAAGCCGACTTTCAAGCTCCTTTTCGGTAACTTTATAAGCTTCGACCATGTCGCGAGTGAAAATGACGGCTTTATCAATGGTTACCACCTCCCTGATAGCTTCTTGAAGCACCCGCCAAAGTTCATACGCCCGAGTGGTCTTGGCCGTAAGATTAGCTTGAAGTTCCCTCAGCGCAGTTGAAGCCAGCTTCCGCTCTGAAAATTTTCGGTTGAGCCTCTTCTCGTATGACAGCATATTTGCGGCGCATCGTTCGATTAGCCCCCGCAAGCTCGCCTTTGCAGCCACAACCTCTGAAGGAAGACGCGAGCACTCAAGGCTATGTAAGCAAGCTTCCACCCGACGACAAAACTCAACCCAGACTTGCACCAATGTTTCGGTATGGTAAGCAGCAAGAAAGGGGAGAGAACTGTTGGCTTTGGCGGCAAATTCTTCGGCCGTGATTAAACTACCAGCATGAAGGTCTTCGATCAGAGCTGACAAAGAGTGAAGGCTTAGCTTTACCATCCGTTCCGAGGCACATAGAGCGTAGGGGCCGGGCGGCATGACGATGCGAGATTCCAGCGTGGTAAGAACTGGAAAAACTGTTAAGATTCATAAAAAGAAATCAGCGAGACTTGCAAGCGAAGAGTAGGTGGAACAACGTCGAAACTTTACTTACCCACAGTCATATAAGAAGGGTCCAAAGTATCCCCAGGCCCGTCAAGAATCTCAACTTCGTCATCGGCTTCCAGAACTGCAGAAGACATCGGTATCGTTATATGAAATAATAATAATGCCGTGAGGAGAAGGCAAATAACACTAACCTTACCCGGAAGAGAGGACGATGCGTTGAGGGGATATCGCCTGTGGAGCGGCCATCTCTAGCAAACGTTGAAAGGATTTTCTGGGAGACAGATAGCGATAGACGCCGCCAACCCGCACATTTCTGAAAAAACAGAAAGGTTCAGATAATGGAGAGATTATTAAAATAGAATATAGAAGGCTACCTTCGATACTCCTCTCGCTCTGGACTGGAGGGATAGCAGCTTCGGCGGCCTCCTCCATGCCCCAGGCACATCATCGGGGACGTGAGCCGGTATAACAACTTCCAATTGAGGAGCAGTGGCCACCGCTGTAGGCTCCAATGAAAGGACAGTAGCCTCGACTACCTGTCCTATAGTCTCCGGGCCGTCCCCATAAAGATCCATTGAATCCGCGACCAATGAAGATGCCTCTTCCGGGAGAGCAAGCACCGGGGGAACGGAAATCACCAATGGGAGCTCCGTGGCAGGAACAACAGTTGTATTGACCCCCTCCACACTTACTAGTGTCTCATTGGGGATATTTGCAGAGTCTATAGTCAAGGCGCGACTCGAACTCAGATCCTCTGCCATTGCCGAAGTTCCTGCAAAGTTTTCACGAAGGTAAGGATATATATATGTATATGAGCAGTGCAAAATACTACAAAAAGATATATAAGTATACCAATACGAAAAGGAGCTTCTAGTATGGCTTTTTCAAGCCGGCGTTCCTTCTCAAGAATTCGTGCTCACCGGGATGCGAGGGTAGACTCTTGGCCACCAGTCCACAACGACAACGCATCTTCGGCATCGGCCGAGATAGGCTGCTTAAAGGCTATCTCGCCTCCCTCTTCCAAAGGACCTATAAATATCCGCCGTATCGATGGAGGATCTTCGTAAAAGATGACGGCAGGATAAGGCCTCTTCGGGATCCTTACATTTTCAGTCTCATCCTGAGAGCGTCTTATAGCCTCAGCCAATTGTGCGGCTTCCTCGGCAGATGAACCGGGAAAAAGAAGACCACCATCCGGCTCTTGCATAGCTATTGGCTCATCTTGAAAGATAGGCTCGAATTCCACTAAAAAGTCGAGCAGATTGGTGACCATCTTCCTTCGCCTCTTTGACCCAGAACTAACGCCAGAAGACGATCGCTTCTTTCCCCTCGGTGCTTTGCTACGGCGTTGACCCACTTCGCCTTCAGTATCCTCTCTCGGCGGTGCTACTGATGAGGATACTACCATCGCTGACGCTATAGCCAATGAAACTGCTACCGACGCCTTATCAGAAGCCCTTGCCTGAGCTCTGGTGCGTATTGGCATACCGACTATCGGAGTTAAGTCCACATCCGCCGCCTCAGGAATGAGTACGGTACCAGTATCCCTCAAGGGAGGGCGAACCATTGTCCGCGGTCACGGTGGGACTCCCGTAGCCTAGAGCGGGGCGGGAGCTCTAAGCCCAAAAAGTATCCTCCTCTCCTCAGCAATAATTGGACAACCCGGTGGCAATACCAACCCGTGAAAGCCCCCATACACCTCGGAATGTAATAGGCCTCAGGGATCATGAAATGAGAACCGGTGTTCAGCCTCATGAAATGATGGGTGGCGTCATGAACAGTTTCCAAAGAAGGGCTGGGCTCCACTGTGAATGCCTCGAAGGGGATACCCTGGTCATATCCCAGTTGCCGGGCAAAGCGGTGTGGATTGTACCGCATGAAAAGAGCCGCATTGTTTCGACGGAACACCAGATAACTGGGTCTGATCGAGTACAGGTGTATGGCTTCCTTGGGCTTCAAAGATGGTGCTCCCTCTTTCGACAAATCAAATAACTGTTGAACAGGTCCCGAGGGAGCAGAGAGGATTCGATCATTAAATACCATTCCGTCTTCATTGGCATACGGATTGAGCAGCACACGAAGAGCCCCTAATTGAGTCGGGTCAGGAGCAGAAGCGTCCACCAACCTCATGAGCCGCAGAAAGGTATATGCATCATAAAAGCCGGGTCTCTGATGTGCGACAAATTCCCCTAGCACGTACATCTCAATCATGACGTAAAGTAATTGAGAGAGAAACTCACTACGTTCACGCCGGGGATTGAGGTATTAGTTGCACTACTTAGCCCATGGTACAGATGCAACAGCCCTGCAATGCCCACGGCTAGTCGCATCCCTTCAGCGATGCGATGTGCAGGGTAAATAACTGAGGCTCTCATGAATCGACGGTGCGTTGGAAAGACAAACCGGCTGAGCCAAATGCCGATGAAGCCGATGAAGAAAGTTTCTTCATCCATGCCAGGAGCTGCGATCGACTCGAAAGGTACAGCTGACAAGATTGGAATGTAGAATTGGGGCAAATCTTCTTCTCTAGCCGGTAGCCTATTTAAACCAAACCCGAAGGGGTCATTGATATTCGCAAACTTCGGAGCCGCCTTTGATAGAACGTCTCCACGAAGGAAGCAGGCGATAAATCTTTTAAAAGTGATGCCCTGTTCTTCTGACTCCATTAACAGCTTCTCAAAAATCCCCAACGTCTTAATTAGACTCGGGTACTTATGGCGGACAACATTTTCAGTCGACAAGCCATCAAGCATAGCGGGCATAGTCTCAAAAACATACTCGTCAGGGGGAAACAATTCTTCGTAAGGCACTCCCCTGATCGGTAAACCCGAGATCTCGCGAAACTCTTCCAAAGAGATCGAAATTTCGCGGTCCCCTAACAAGAAAGTATTGGCGGGAAGATTCCATTGATTTAGGAAAGGTTTAACCCACCATAAATGGGGAGATTGATAATGGAAGAGGGACGCATACACTGCTTGGTAAAGCCCGACCCTCTGCAGTCACGCACGATGAGCGGACAAGATGTAACGAGCCCAGAGAAGGTAGCCCGTGGGATGGCGAGGGGTAAGCCCTATCTTGTAAACTTGTCCCCAAGGCTGGGCTTCACTTTGGCAGATATGACGCCCCAAGATGTCTATGGCCGGTACAGATTGATTTGGTATCCCAGTTGTCGACGGTTCGAGCCGGCCGGTAGGGGTCCAATTTGCCACCTCTACAGCAAAAGCAGTCCGCGGACGGTCCATCGGCAAGAATAGGCGGATAGGCTCCGTTGGTACCTCGCAAAGAAAGCTTCGACGACCGCGGATGATAGGACCGTACCAGGTCCCCCATAAAAGTAAATTGGTGCAATTAGGGTCGTGAGCTCTAATCATCGCCATCACCTCTTCATCAGACGGTGACTGAGAAAAGGCAGCCTCCGAGCGAGTGAAAGGGAAGTATAGAACAGAAGCCATTGTGCTTGAAATAAAGGAAGGAGAAACTGTTAGTGAAGCCCACACGTGTATATATAAAAAGACAGTGGAAGAAAGCGACAAACAACTTATTTTTTTATGGGACCATTAGTTACAAAACACATAGGCCTTACAAAATCAATATGGCGGCTCACTAATGATGATGCTGAGCAATCATCATGAGAACAAAAGGAAGATTCCCAATAAATTCAAATGACTCTACACATTCCCCTAAGGGGAAAACCCATTACAGGAATTCTGTACAAATCAAGAAGAATCTCTGCAAGAACAACTCAGGATGAAAAATCCCAAGAACTCTTCTTTTAAGAACTAAGTTCTTTAGAGGAATTAAATTCCTTTTGAACAGAGGAATTAAATTCCCAGAAATTTTTTCAGAGCTAAAGCTCTTTGAAATGGAATTAAATTCCAGAGGAAGGACAAGTATCAGAGAAACCCTAACAAAAGGGGTTTATTATTTAAAGATTGGACATTTTTTTTAAAGAACTTGGAAAGATGGGTTTTTATTAAAGGGAAAAACCCTTGGTGTGGATTTAAAATCCAAAGAAAATTTCTACAAGAAGTTCCTTAGCCGTTCAAGATCCTTACCTGAAAAAGGAAATCTTTTGTTGACAGAGTTAAACTCTGAAAATTTTTGGAACAGAGAACCGAGCTCTGAGAAAGAGAATTAAATTCTCAAAGGAAGAAGATGAAAGAGTGGAGGCGCTTCTGAAGAGACCCCTGCATTTATAGGATATGATGGAAAACGGTTCATCTACACCCTTCCCTAGGCAGATCCAACGGCCACAAAAGATGACAGCGTTGCACTCACGTGCAAACATGTGAGAACAATGCTGTGGGGGCATTTGTTCCCTCATGGGAACTGAATAAAGCAGCAAAGAAATATACAAGAGAAGCATCACGTGTCCACACGTGATCGGGCATCACGTAGGGACACGTGACCTTCTATGGGCAAAGTTATAGGCGGTGAGATACACAACTTGTATGGGGTCACGTGCCCACACGTGATAGGCCTATAAACCTACTGAAAAGAATTAAAAAGCATAATAAAACAGCAAGGAAAAACCCCAATAGGGCATCACCTGCTCACACGTGACCAAGGGTCACGTGCTGACATGCGATAAGTTCCTGAGTTCTTCAAAATAACAGAATTAAATTCCGGTTAAATACTTAATCAGGGGTGTTCCCCTCTGAAAGACGCGGCGGAGATGCGGCGAACGTCTCGCCTGAAATTCGGAGCAGATGCTAATTGGTGCTATCCGTCCACCTCTCCGAAGATGCCAAGTTGATTTATGGCACCATGTATCGAAGGCTTAAATGGATGCGGCCGATGTAGCAGACTTCGTCAGATTCCCCCTCATTTGAGGGGTTTTTGATTGTGGGGACGCTCTTCCCTGCAGGCGCAAGCCCCTGCAGTTAATTACGCTACCGCATCGCGGTAACAACTTTCTCCTTCTCCATATGGTCACTTCGTGTCGTGGGTGTTTATTTTGTGTTTGGTTGCCCGTGGATTGTATACGGAGACTAAGTTATGTTGTCGCCCGTAGGTCATGGACTAGTCCAAATCCGTATCTTTCTTAGATTTGGGGGGTTTGGGTTTAAGGATACGTTAGCCTCATTTGAGACTAAGATCAACTTAAACGTTTGTTAAGGATACGTTAGTCTAAATTTATACTAAGATCAAGTTAACGGGACCATTTAGATCCGACAAGAGAGCAATTGGGCTCTATTATTTAGTTTAGGGACATTGCGGTCGATAATTAGTTTAAGGACATTGCGGTCCAATGTTAGTTTTAAGACATCGCGGTCAAGGTTAAGGACATCATAGTCTGTGAGTTTAAGGACTCCACAGTCCGTTGTTAGTTTTAAAACATCACGGTCGAGGTTAAGGACATCATAGTCCATGGGTTTAAGGACCTCACAGTCCAATGTTAGTTTAAAGACATTACGGTCGAGGTTAAGGACATCATAGTCCATGGGTTTAAGGACTCCACAGTCCGACGTTAGTTTTAAGACATCACGGTTAAGGTTAAGGACATCATAGTCCATGAGTTTAAGGACCCCACAGTCCGTAGTAATGTGTGGTTGTCGGGACCCGTCACCTCTCTGACGACGTTGAAGGATTACAACGACAGATATCAGAGGAGTAAAGAGATGTACTCTCGAACCGGGTGTAAATTGATTGGAAGAGAAGATGAGCTCAGTTCAATTTAAATTGAGGACTTATGGCCAGAATTGGGCTAAGTCCAGTTAAAAATGTTTAACATTTTATTTTTGTTCTGCCTGTTAGGCCTTTGTTTGGGCTCTGCCCTATTAATAATGCCAAGCATTGGGCTCTGACATTTTTTGTCTTGTATTGAATGCATAGCATTCATCAGAAACAAAGTTTGTTCTGACAGTGTGCCACGTGGCGCGCCAGGCGTGTTGCGCCAGTCAAAGAGCGCATTGCGCTTCTGTCGGGTAGCGCACACGAAGGGGACACGTGTTACGCTTAGCGCTAGTTTGTTAGTGCACTGCGCTTTTAATTTATGAGCGCACTGCACTAGTTTATGGGTGCGCCAGTGAGTGACACGTGGCGCGCTTGGCGCTGAGCGCCAAACCAAGAGCGCAGTGCGCTATTTTCAGGAGCGCAAAGCGCAGATCGTGTCTATGGTTGACACGTGGCATGTTTTGGCGCTGAGCGCCAGTCCAAGGAGCGCAAAGGCGCAGTTCATGAGTGCAAAGCACTTTCCAGTAGCGCAAAGCACATCTGATCAGATTTTAAGATCAAAGAACAAGTTTATGTTCTTCAAAGGAGACTTTGCCTCAAGATCAAAGAACAAAAGTTCTTGTTTTTATAAAAGACTCTGCCTTTATAGATCAAAAGATCTATGAGTGAAGTATTTTACTTCTTTTTATTATTTTATGATTAGATCTTTTTTTTTGATCTTTTCTTTTAAATCAAAAGACCTTGGTCTTTTATTTTTATAGATCTAAGATCTTTTTAGAAGAGGTTTCTTCTTTTTACGAGATGATTTCATCTCTGTTGTTCAAGAATTAATTCTTTACCTTTAAAGATGAAGAAATGATCTTCTTTCTTCTAAAGGCTTGCTTTTCTTTCTCTTTGAGTTTTTCTCAAAGTTTGCAGAGGGTTTTTCCCTATATTTTTCTATATTCTCTCTTCTATATTCTTGACTTGAAGTCTAGGGTCCTTTATATAGGGCCGAATGATTTGTTAAATCAGTTTTGAGAGATCTTTCTCTTGATTGATTGGGGAATACTTCCCACCGTTGGATCTTTGATCCTAAAGGTTCTGTTTGACAGAAGATAATCTTCTTATTTTAATAAGATCTAAAAATCTTTCCATGCAGAATTTGTTCTGTTTTTGGTAATTCATTATTTACCATTGGATCATTGATCCAGCAGTGCTTAAAGCACAATCTTGTTGTTTGGAAAGATTTTGAGGAATCTTTCCTTAACAGAATTTATTTCTAGTTAATTAATGATTTATCATCATTATTAGATCCTTTGATCCAACGGTGGGAATCTTTAATCCTAGCGCTGGCGCACCTACGCTCGACACGTGGCGCGCAGCGCAGAGCGCAGCGTAACTGCGCTAGCGCACCCATGCTTGACACGTCGCGCGCAGTGCGCAGAGCGCTGGATCTGAAGCATTGCTTCAACACAGGTGTCTTTTCACCTTCCTTTTTAAGTCAAACTTATATTCCCTAGAATCTTTCATCTCCCAATCTTGGAAATAGTTCCATTGTGCACAAAATTTTCTGTGCCTAGTCTTTATAACTCGAAGCAAAGCTTCTTTCTTTTCTCATCTCCAAAGAACCCTCTCGACTATGTCTTGTAACCGCCCCATGCTCGTAGACAGCCGTGGGAAGTGCCCATTCAGGACCTTGTTTCTCATTTTGCTGCGCGTTTGGTGGATCTTTCTCTCACGGATGAGCAGTGCGACGCTGCACTGCACGATCTTTTGACTCGTGTGGGGTCTCCCCTTCCCCCACACTCTATTTGGCTTCGGATGATCCTTGCGTCTGTGCTCGCCGATCTTCCCCCTCCTCCAGCAGAGATGTCCTCGGCAGTGCTCGATACTGCTGAAGACAAGATTGAGTGCTTCTTCGAGGCGCACTTAATCACTCAAGCCCTGAGGGATTGCTCCATCCACTTGCTGAGCCAGATACGGGCTCGTCGGGTTGTCATCACCACTTTCTCTGAGGAGTGCGGCGTCGATCGTTGGATGGCTACCCCTCGGGAGGATCGCCGTTTTGTCATGGTGGAGAAGACGGAGAGGGAACTGGTTAATCTCCTCTTTAGCTTTGTGAACCCCTGTCCTTTTGATCCTATGTTTGGTGATCTTTTTTAAATGTAATAATAATAATAATAAAAAGATGTTTTAATTAATTATTTTATTATCTGTTAAGTGTTCCCTTATTTTTAATTCTTTGTTATTCCTCTGTAAGATGTTTATGCGCTGCATAATTTAATTTGCTATAATCATGTGCAAGTAATTCTTATAAGGATGAAGCGCTTCTGGCGCTTAGCGCTTCTAGCGCCTAGCGCTCTCGTGCTTTGCGCGTGGGCGCCGTTTCAGAGTCTTTGACTCTTATCGTAAGCGCATTTGATGTTAGTACCTTTCATGAAGCGTTGCTTCGCTTTCCAATCTTGGAAACAGAGCTTTGCTCTAATTTGGGTTGCGCAACGTAATTGCGCTTGCGCTATCGCATTCGTGTTTTGACATGTGGCGCGCAGCGCGCCTAACGCTAGCGCACTCATGCTCGACACGTGGCGCACAGTGCAACTGCGCTACCGCACCAGTGATAAACACGTGGCGAGCAGCGCAACTGCGCCAGCGCACCTGTGTCAGACACGTGGCGCGCAACGCAGAGCGCAGGATCTGAAGCGTTACTTCAATTTTTGACTCTTAAATTTCTAAACAGAGCTTTGCTCTGATTGGGGGAAGCAGAAGCGTCGCTTCATTTCCAGTCTTGGAATTTGAACAGAGCTTTGCTCTGATTGGGAAAACAAATGCCCCCCCACCGTTGCACTTACGTGGCCCCAAATGTGAGTGCGGCGGTGGTAGCATCTCATTCGTTGGATCAACTTTTGGGGAGTTGAAACGGCTCTCAATGCCTATAAATAGAACCTTTAGTCCTCAGATGATTCCCATCTTCTTCATAAGAATTTTTATTTAGAGCCTTGCTCTTCCGTTTAAGAATTTTCAAGAGTTAGAACTCTTTCCAAACTTAGGTAAAATTAAAATAATTTTAAGAAATTAAGGTTTTTACCCATTAACAGAGCCTTACTCTTAATAGATCTTTGATCTAAAGAAAACCCATTTAGGGTTTCACTAGCAGAGCTTTGCTCCATAGGTCTAAAGAGATCTAAAGAGAACTAAAGAGAACACTATTAGGGTTCCATCAATAGAGCTTTACTCTCTAAAAGGATTTTTCTTGTGATTTCTTAATTCATTAATGGAGCTTTGCTCCTTTCAAATCATATAGAAGAACTCTTGAGAGTTTTTCATAGATCTTGAAGATTAAAGATGGAATTTTATTTTTGATGAATTATATCATCTTCTCAGAGCAAAGCTCTCAGTGTTCTCGGGGGGACTTCTTTAACTTCCTCTCATAATTGATTTTGACAGGTGTCACTCCTGTCTGCAGAGCATTGCTCTCGAGGAGTTTAATTCCGTATGCCCGTTTTGAATAAAAATTGCTTAATCAGTCTGTCTGCTAATTTTGTTGATTTTCTTTTACAGGAGTAATGGACGCTCACATGTATGATCTCGACAAGATTATCTCTTACGGAGACATCCGCTCACTCGGCCATTCTCAGAATCGAGAATTCACAAACGCCGAGTGTGCCGAAATTATGAGTCGCTTTGACGCATACAATGGTCAACTGCTTCCTCGACGTTCCCCTCTCCTGAAGCTTATTGTGGGAGCGATCTGGGAAGCGCTCCCTTTATTCTGTACCGGTGTGCCGCTTAGGGCATTGGATGCTGCTGAGGATAAGGTGCACTCGGTGTATCTGATGAGCCTAATCTCAAAGAGACGGCGAGACAATCTTGTCGATCTCCTGCACCAGGCTTTTCAACAGTCTACCATACTTGCTGCCTATCGGAGGGTGGAGGATATCCGTGGAGATCCCGACGCTTGCGATCGCGAAGGAAAACACGCTAGGATGGTTCGCCAGGCCTGGAAAATTCTGGACAAAGTCACTTTTGAGTTCCTCAACCCATGTCCTGGATCTGAGGTTTTGCCATTGTAATTATTTTGATAATGTCTTTGTTTATTATTTTTATAATTGTAAGGACCTTTTTGCAATATGAATGGAAAATTTCTCATTTTAGCGTGTTTTATTTCATGTTCTGAATCTTTTGCACATGCATGAATGGGTGTGCCTCGAACACTTAATTAAATGCAGATCAGCTGTTCTCCTTGTTACTTTCTTCTCTTTGCCGTGTTGTTGCCATGTGATTTGAGCAAGTGCGATCTGTAGATAGCATATAGCTGTCAATTTTAGATTCTTTGTAGAGTGGTGATGGCTTAGAAAACAGGGTTAGGATCTGTCATCTAAGACTTTTCAACTTTATGAGCCGTGAGGGTCTCATAAAGAGTTTTCTCCCTATCGGTCGAGAGGATCCCGTAGGTGTAATTTCTCCTTAAGAATCGTGAGGATTCCTAAGTGCGTTTTCTCTTGAAAGTCGTAAGGATCTCACAAGAGAATTTACTCTCTTACGAGTCGTGAGGACCCGCAAGTGATGGGTGAAGTTGTCCTTATCCGCATTTCACGGAGTCAGGGGTTGCTCTTCACTGCCGTGTTCGGCGAGGACCAGGCTCCGCTCTGGATGTTTTCCAGAGTACCGTAGTTTAAAGACATTGCGGTCGAGGTTAACGACATCATAGTCCGTGGATTTAAGGACTCCACAGTCCGTTGTTAGTTTTAAGACATCACGGTCGAGGTTAAGGACATCATAGTCTATGAGTTTAAAGACCTCACAGTCCGATGTTAGTTTAATACATCACGGTCGAGGTTAAGGACATCATAGTCCGTGTATTTAAGGACTCCACAGTCCAATATTAGTTTTAAGACATCACGGTCGAGGTTAAGGACATCATAGTCCATGGGTTTAAGGACCCCACAGTCCGTGAAATGTGTGGTTGTCGGGACCCGTCACCTCTTTGAAGACGTTGAAGAATTACAATGACAAATATCAAGGAGAGAAGAGATGTACCCTTGAACCAAGGTAGAATTAGTTTAAGGACAGTACGGTCCATTGTTAGTTTTAAGACATCACGGTCGAGATTAAGGACATCATAGTCCGAGAGTTTAAGGACCTTACAGTCCGATGTTAGTTTTAAGACATCACGGTCGAGGTTAAGGACATCATAGTCCGTGGATTTAAGGACTCCACAGTCCGTTGTTTAGTTTTAAGACATCACGGTCGAGATTAAGGACATCATAGTCCATGAGTTTTAAGGACCTCACAGTCCAATGTTAGTTTTAAGACATCACGGTCGAGGTTAAGGACATCATAGTCCATGAGTTTAAGGACCTCACAGTCTAATGTTAGTTTTAAGACATCACGGTCGAGGTTAAGGACATCATAGTCCATGAGTTTAAGGACCTCACAGTCCAATGTTAGTTTTAAGACATCACGGTCGAGGTTAAGGACATCATAGTCCGTGGATTTAAGGACTCCACAGTCCGATGTTTGCTCTGGATGCTTCCCACGGGTTCACTGCTGTGCTCGGCGAGGACCAGGCTCCGCTCTGGACGTTTTCCATGGGGTCAGAAGTGACATATTCCGCATTCCGCGTAGCCAGGAATTTTGCTCTAGATGCTTCCCACGGGTTCACTACCGTGTTCGGCGAGGACTAGGCTCCGCTCTGGATGCTTCACACGGGTTCACTGCCGTGCTCTGCGAGGACCAGGATCCGCTCTGGACGCTTTCCACGGGGTCAGAAGTGACATAATTCGCGTTCCACGTAGCCAGGAATTTTGCTTTAGATGCTTCCCACGGGTTCACTACTGTGTTCGGCGAGGACTAGGCTCCGCTCTGGATGCTTCACACGGGTTCACTGCCGTGCTCTACGAGGAGCAGGATCCGCTCTGGACGCTTTCCACGGGGTCAGAAGTGACATAATCCGCGTTCCACGTAGCCAGGAATTTTGCTCTAGATGCTTCCCATGGGTTCACTGCCGTGTTCGGCGAGGACTAGGCTCCGCTCTGGATGCTTCACACGGGTTCACTACCGTGCTCTGCGAGGACCAGGATCCACTCTGGACGCTTTCCACGGGGTCAGAAGTGACATAATCCGCGTTCCACGTAGCCAGGAATTTTGCTCTAGATGCTTCCCACGGGTTCACTGTCGTGTTCGGCGAGGACCGGGCTCCGCTCTGGATGCTTCACATGGGTTCACTGCCGTGCTTTGCGAGGACCAGGATCCGCTCTGGACGCTTTCCATGGGGTTAGAAGTGACATAATCCGCATTCCACGTAGCCAGGAATTTTGTTCTAGATGCTTCCCACGGGTTCACTGCCGTGTTCGGCGAGAACTAGGCTCCGCTCTGGATGCTTCACACGGGTTCACTGCCGTGCTCTGCGAGGACCAAGATCCGCTCTGGACGTTTTCCACGGGGTCAGAAGTGACATGATCTGCTCTGTAGCCAGGAATTTTTATCTGGATGTCTCCTACGGGTTCACTGTCATGTTCGGCGAGGACCAGGCTCCGCTCTGGATGCTTCACACGGGTTCACTGCCGTGCTCTGCGAGGACCAGGATCCGCTTTGGACGTTTCCCACGGGGTCAGAAGTGACATAATCCGCGTTCCACATAGCCAGGAATTTTTCTCTAGATGCTTCCCACGGGTTCACTGCCGTGTTCGGCGAGGACTAGGCTCCGCTCTGGATGCTTCACACGGGTTCACTACCGTGCTCTGCGAGGACCAGGATCCGCTCTGGAAGTTTTCCACGGGGTCAGAAGTGACATAATCCGCGTTCTACATAGCCAGGAATTTTGCTCTGGATGCCTCCCACGGGTTCACTGTCGTGTTCGGCGAGGACCAGGCTCCGCTCTGGATGCTTCACATGGGTTCACTGCCGTGCTCTGCGAGGACCAGGATCCGCTCTGGACGATTCCCACGGGGTCAGAAGTGACATAATCCACGTTCCACGTAGCCAGGAATTTTGCTCTAGATGCTTTCCACGGGTTCACTGCCGTGTTCGGCGAGGACTAGGCTCCGCTCTGGATGCTTCACACGGGTTCACTGACGTGCTCTGCGAGGACCAGGATCCGCTCTGGACGTTTTCCACAGGGTCAGAAGTGACATAATCCGCGTTCCACGTAGCCAGGAATTTTGCTCTGGATGCCTCCCATGGGTTCACTGCCGTGTTTGGCGAGGACCAGGCTCTGCTCTGGATGCTTCACACTGGTCCACTGCTGTGCTCTGCGAGGACCAGGATCCTCTCTGGACGTTTCCCACGGGGTCAGAAGTGACATAATCCGCGTTCCACGTAGCTAGGAAGGTTTGACTTTATCCGCATTTCACGGAGTCAGGGTTTGACTCTCGGTTATCTGTGTACCGCCGAGTCATGGAACTGGGAGTTGCCGCTGTTCCGCTTTGCTTGACGTTGTGTGTGTTGTAATGAGACGAATGTTGAGATGATCTCTAGGCTGTCTATGAACCATTAAGATTTGGTCTCTCCTTCTGATGAAGCTTGGGGAGGAAGGGTGTGATTCCTTCTTTGTTTGCGCTCCTGAATTGTATACATGGATTGGCATGATATCACCTGTAGGGCATAAATTTCATTCATTCATTTTTTTATTTCTTTCCGCGATGCTCTATCATTTCAGCTTTTGTATCGCGAAGGTCGCGATTGCCCCATCATTTCGGCTATTTTTCGCGGTGTCCAATCATTTCAGCTATTTATTTTATTTTTACTCGCTGCTTTTTATTGCGAGTTGCCCAATCATTTCGGCTATTTTGCATGCATACATTTTTACTTGCTGATTTTGTTGCAAGTTACCCCATCATTTCGGCTATTTCTTATGCATGTGTGGCTCGCTAGCTTTTTTTTTTGCCGCAAGCTTGGGATTAGACACCGATTTCGGCATCAGCACCGCTACAACTGGGATGTTGCCAGGTGCGAATCATCATTTGCCTCTGTCGATATCGAACAAAGGTGGCTTAGCGAACAGGGTTAGGATTCTGTCGACTAAGGCTTTTGACTTCATGAGCCGTAAGGGTCTCACAAAGGTATTTCTCCCCGCGAGTCGTGAGGATCTCGTAGGTGTGTTTTCTTCTTAGGAATCATGAGGACTCCTAAGTGTATGTTCTTTTATAAGTCGTAAGGATCTCACAAGAGAGTTTTCCCCTTATAAGTCGAGAGGACTGACAAGGGTTGCTCACCGTACGAACATATCCCTAGTCACGGATGGGACTTGGCTAGGGAAATGTTTATTCGCGCCCATGGATTGTATACAAGGGTCAGCATTGAGCCGTTTGTAGGGCAGTATTGAAGGTTGTGGGGACTGCTTAAGAACAGGTTCAGATCCCTGTAGCTTAAGACTTTCAAATCTTATGAACCATGAGGATCCCATAAGAAGGTTCTTACGAGTCGTGAGGATCTCGCAAGTGTAATTTCTCCTTAGGAATCGTGGGGATCCCTAAGTGTGTTGCTCCCTTGTGAGTCGTAAGGATCTCACACAGGTGGTTTCTCTTTACAAGGTCGAGAGGACCTTGAAAGCATCTTTTAACGAGATTGCGCCCTTTCGGGTTTTCACAAAACTCGCTGGTAGCCCTGCTGTTTTTACTCACGGAGCCCTTTCGAGTTTTCATCCGTGCCCTTTTTGCTTGTGGACATACCGTTTTTTATTATTATTCTAACGAGGTTGCGCCATTTCGGGTTTTCACAAGACTCGCCGGTAGCCCTGCTGTTTTTACTCACGGAGCCCTTTCGGGTTTTCATCCGTGCCCATTTTGCTTATGGACATACCGTTTTCTTTTTTCTCTCTTTTTATTTTTTATTTTATTTTTTTTATTCCTTTTTTTTTACATCAGCTTTGGGACGCTGCAATCCACCGTAGTTTATCGACATCTCGGTCAACGGCTAGTTTTAGGACATAGTGGTCCATTGTTAGTTTAAGGACGTTTCGGTCCGTGGTTAGTTTAAGGACGTTTCGGTCCGTTGTTAGTTTAAGGACGTTTCGGTCCGTCGTTAAGGAAGCCGGCTACTACTTACAGAGTTTAGGCTTAGGAAGATAGCGAGCAGACATAGTCGTCGTCATCTATCGTTGACCTATGCCATGACTCTTCAGGCGTAGTATTTCTTCAGGAAGCGACCATTTATTGGCCTGAAGGGCCTTTCGCCATGCATGTCTATGAGTAGATAGGCTCCACCCTTGTAGACCTTGTCTATGATGTACGGGCCTTCATAGTTCGGCTCAAATTTTCCCTGCTTGGCGCGATTGGGGATCATAGGTCTTTTGACCACTAGCACGAGTTCGTCTTGGCGGAATGTCCTCGGCCTGGTCAATCTTTCATACGAGCGCGTCATCTTTGCTTTATAAACTTCTAGATTTTGCTGCTCCAGGAGCCGGGTTTCATCAAGGGCATCGAGCTCCTCAAGCCGAAGGTGAGCGTTCTCTTCGTCCGTCAGCTCGTAATGAACTGCTACTCGTAGAGTGGGTAACTCTATCTCGAGGGGAAGTACCGCTTCTGTACCGAATACCAATGCGTACGACATTGTGTTCGTGGCCGTCTTGAACGTAGTCCGGTACGCCCAGAGAGCTTCATGCAGTCTCTCGTGCCAGTCCTTCTTATTTCGGGACACCGTCTTTTTCACGATCTTTGTCAAGGTCTTGTTGAAAGCCTCAGCTAGACCGTTAGTTCGGGGATTATAGACTGATGAATATCTCCAGTCTATGTTATGTTGTTGTGCGAAGCGACTGATTTTGTGGCTTCTGTAGGCTGGCCCGTTATCGGATATGATCCGTCTCGGTGTTCCAAACCGATAAATGACGTGTGTCTTGAAGAAATGGAGGATATTCTCTGTCTTCACCTCCCTCAGCGGTACTGCTTCTGCCCATTTGGAGAAGTAATCAGTTGTCGCCAAAATGAATCGGTGTCCTCTGGACGATGCTAGCTCGATGGGGCCGATTACGTTAGTTCCCCACATTTCGAACGGCCAGCTAGCTATTGTCGGGTGTAGTGGATTTGGATGCTGGTGGATGAAGTCCCCATGGATCTGGCATGAGTGGCATTGCTTCGCGTATTCGAGGGAGTCCTGGACCATCGTGGGCCAGTAGTAGCCCATCCGTTTAATCTTCAACTTTATCTTCGGGCCTGCTTGGTGAGAACCGCAGAGTCTGTCGTGAACTTCTTGGACGACTCTTTTTGCTTCTTCAGGTCCCAAGCATCTTAACCATAGAGAATCAAACGACCTCTTGTATAGAGTATCATTGACGAAAGCGAAAGATAAGGCTCGCTTCATGAGCTGATGTTTTGATGACGCATCTTCGGGCGTTCGACGTGATTTGAAGTAGTCTATAAAGACTTCTCTCCAATCTTCAACCTTTTCCTGGTCTTTTATTTGTAGGACCGTTTGCTCGGTCGCTCCCTTTTCTTTGGACGACTCCGGAGATATTTCTGCTGGTGCATGAACCTGACGGCTTTGCACAATGATCCTCACGTCATCGAGGTTCTCGTCAGCTAATTCTTTAGCGAGCTTGGCTAATGCATCTGCCTTGCTATTTTCCGCATGAGGTATACTTTCCAAGGTGTAGTAAGGAATTTGGGTCAGCAGTTGCTGTACTCTCTCGCCGTACTTCACCAGTTCTGGTTTGCACGTTTGATAGTCGTCGTTTACTTGACTAACAACCAGTTGGAAGTCTCCGTATATGAAGAGGTTTTCAATCCCCATGTCGATAGCGATCTCAAGACCTGCTATCAAAGCTTCATACTCGGCTTCATTGTTTGTCCTCGGCTCTGTTAAGGAGAAGGCAAAGCGCATTATCCCTCCTTGTGGAGTTACGAAGATGAGGCCTACCCCTGATTTGATTATAGGGGTGCTTTGCTTGCGCTTCTTCATGAAAGACGCTCCATCAAAATAAAGTTCCCATCGGGTGTCATTTCCGTTGATCGTGTCAAACGCATGTTCGTCTGGCAATTCGCAATTCAAGGGAGAATCAGCAGGTATCGGATGCTCAGCGAGGAAGTCGGCGATGGCCTGGCCTTTCACTGCCTTAAGAGGCTGATAAGTTATCGAGAACTCCATTAAGAGCAGGGCCCATTTAGCGAGCCGCCCCATCAATATGGCCTTTGACATCAAATACTTGAGGGGATCCACCTTCGATATGAGACGGACTTCATGCGCCAACGCATAGTGCCTGAGCTTCGTTATTGCGAAGATCAACGCCAGGCAGTGTTTTTCGATGGGAGAGTAATTGCTTTCTGCCCCCAGTAGAACTCGACTCAGATAGTAGAGGGCTTTCTCCTTCCCTTGGTCGTTCTCTTGTGCCCATAATGCGCCTAAGGAATCTTCAAGGGCGGTTGTATACAGAATGAGAGGTTTTCCCTTGATCGGGGCAGCCAGCACTGGCGGGTTCTGCAGGTATTGCTTGATTTCGTCCAGCGCGCTTTGGCATTTGTGATCCCAGACGAATGGGGTTCCCTTCTTCATCAGGTGACTGTAAGGACGACACTTGCCTGAGAGATTGGCTATGAATCGCCGGATATACGCGAGCTTCCCTTGGAGAGACCGCAATTGCTTGAGAGTCCTCGGTGGGGGCATCTCCATAATTGCCTTGATTTTTGACGGATCTATCTCGATGCCTCGGTGTCGGACAATGAATCCTAGGAACTTACCTGAGGAAACTCCGAACGCGCATTTGAGAGGGTTCATCTTCAAGTTGTATTGCCGAAGGTGTTGAAACACGATCTTCAGATGCTCTAGATGTTCCTCGTATGATTTGCTTTTCACCACAAGGTCGTCGATATAGCATTCGACGATTTCATGTATGAGGTCATCGAAGATCTTCGTCATGGCCCTCTGATAGGTGGCACCAGCGTTCTTTAGACCGAAGGGCATGACCTTGTAGCAGAATATACACAAAGGGGTCCGGAAAGCGGTGTGCTTCTGGTTCTTGGGATGCATTTTTATCTGATTATATCCTGACGATCCGTCCATGAAGGAGAAGACTTCGTGGGTGGACGTATTTTCTATCATTAGCTCGGTGACCGGTACCGGGAAGTCGTATTTCGGGCAGGCTTTATTGAGATCCCGAAAGTCCACACATATGCGCACTGTCCCATTTTTCTTCATCACCGGGACGATGTTGGCGATCCAGTCAGGATACTGGACCTCTTGGATGAAGCCAGAGTCGATCAACTTCTTGACCTCGGCGTTAATGCTCATCTCAAGCTCGAGCCGCATTCTTCTTAGTGCTTGTTTGATCGGCTTAACGTCCGGAGATATTGCTAACTTGTGCACGGCAATCTTTGGATCTAATCCTGGCATTTCGGAATAGTTCCATGCGAAGCAATCTTTATGCTGCATGAGCACGTCCTTTAGCGTAGCCACCCTTTCTTCAGACAGCAACTCACTGATGAAAGTCGGCCGCGGGTCACTTGCCGTCCCCAAATCAATTTTCTTGAGGTTATCCCATCCTCCTGTTCTTTTGGCGCCGGTGGAAATTCTGAGATTACCTCGTCATCATTGTTTTCGAAGCACCAGGGGAGATTATCCATATTCTCGGTCTCTTCTTCTGATAGTGTTATCATATGACAGGTACGAGCTCGCTTCCAAGACCGATGTTGATCTGGTTCTACCCTCGTGGATTTGGGTTTATGCTTCTGCGGCGGGGTTACCCTCCAGCTGCTAGATAGAGCGAATCTGCCTTGTCGATATTGATCTTCGACCCAATTCTTGAAGGTGAAGCAGTCTTCAATAGGATGTCCTATTGCCCTATGATAGGAGTAATAGTCCGGATGAGAGACTACGCCTGGTTGCTCGGGGTGCTTGGACTCCGGGAGTGTAATTATTTGATGTCTTATGGAAAGATCAAGTATCTTCTGTGTTTTATTCTGAGGAAAAGAGTATGCTCGATTCATCTTTTTTATAAGGGACGAATCCGGATTTCTCGGTTCCCGATCGCGTGGCTTCTTGGTCCCGCTTTGTCGCTCTCGAACGCTTTTCCCGTTCTTTGGTTTGTTTCTGCCTTTGCGTCGTGCCTTTTGTACAACGGGTTGACAGGGAGGAGCATTTTCATCTTTTGCAGCCTGTTGAAGAAGGCGTTGCGTCCTGGCTTTCTCGTAGATGGCCATTTCGCGATTATGGTCGTCTCGAACCTTTTGACTCGCTTCCCTTATAAGCTTGTCCATCTGTTCTTCAAATGACGGACTGGGCATTTTTATGTCGGGAGCTCTTTCTGGTTCAGGGTTAGCATTTTCCCAAAAAGCATCTCCTTCTTCATCAAAGTCATGTATGACGTAGCAGTCGCGGAGTAACTCCCGTTTCTTGGATTGAACATATCTAAGCCCGATCGTTTCCATTTTCCCGTTGGGCAACTTTTGCTGAGTTCCAGGGACGTTCCAGATCCTGTTATAGAACCGTGCTTGTCGAGCAGTTTGTTTAAGAGGTACACCTTGGCGTCTCAAGAGTCTCCTTAGTCCGTCTGTGTAATATCTGGGCAAACGGATGGGCTGGAGCCTGTCGAGTGTGGAATCCGTGCCGTGCCAGATTTCTTTCTCCACTTTAGTTTCCCCTGATTGGTAGAATAGGATTGCCTTTTCACCTTCTCGTCTGGGAGGGACATAGAACGTATGCAGCTCTTCCACACTGTAGGTATCAAGTGCGTCTAGTTCTTTATGATGCTTGGGCAGAACTATGACAACTTGCAAATTTTGCTCTTCACCAGCGAATGTTTGTATTGAAGGCCGAGTAGAGAATACGGCGTGGAACTCATCGTCCGAGTTGCTGCCGAAGATAAGCATAGGAGCGGACGGTCCCGGCTTGTTGTACTGGGGTGGCCCTAAGTAAACTATCTCTTCCACTTCCTCGGTATCACTCCCGAAGACCGGGATGGTGGTGATAGCTTTATTCTCCGGTTTATGACATCTCTCTGTGTCTTCAAAGTCTGGTAAGAAGTATTTTGCATTTTCCTACTTTCGAACTTCGTTTACGGAGAATGGGTTCAACTCTCCCGTCACGGTATACTCGAGACCATCCTTGAAGTATTTCATACACTGATGTTGTGTCGAAGGGATGATGTTGTACTCGTGTAACCAAGGCCGGCCGAGCAAAGCATTGTAGCATGTCTTGGCATCGATGACGTGAAATTTAATATCTGTGATGAGTAGTCCGAAGCGCAGCGTCAGTATCAGAGACCCGAGGGTCCGTGATGACTGAGAGTCGAACCCGGAGATGGTGATCTTATCGCGAGCGAAGTGCTGAATGCTCATGCAGATTTCCTTCAACACTCGCACGTTGAGGAGATTGACGAAAGACCCGTTGTCGACCAGGATTTTTCCTATCTTTATATCGTGGCAGTACTCTGAGACATATAGGGGACGGTTGTGCTCGCACGTCCCAAGGAGGAGATCTTCGTCGCCGAAGGTGATATCGGCTGTGTGCACTTCTTCCAGCTCGTCCTTCATCTTTTCTTCGGCGAGGAAAGCTTGGAATTGTCCTGGCTCTTGTAGTGCCTTGATCAATGAATCTCTCGCCTCTTTGGATAACAGAAGGGCGTCGAGAATACTGAGCTGCGAGGGTAGCTTCTTCAAGTGTGCCAGAACGTTGTAGTCCACCTTGTTCTTCTTTGGCGGGTCCTTGGCAGTCAGCTCTTTTACGACTTGGTCATCTAAGGCGATATCCTCAGAGACCTTTTCTTTCCCTTTATCTTTTCTGTTCGCGGGTCTGAGATTCTTTTCTGGAAGTGTACGATTACGGAGCTGGATATTTTCGTAAGCCTTCGGTTCTTCCTCTTTTCCCACAGTGGACTCTTTAAAGAGAGGGCCAAGAGCCATTTCCTCATCGGAGTCACTCCCGAATGTGAGAATTTGTGATCCTCCGGCGTTAACCATGAGACAGTTGCCGGCATTTCTTCCAAGCTCCTCGGTCGTGTTTCTTCGCTCCCGACGAGTTTTGCGTTTCATCCGCTTAAAATGCTGCCGGTGAGCAACATATCCTTACCACCATCTTTTAAAAGCGTCGCATCTTCGGTGGGGTGCGAAATCTTTCGATGATATAAGCAGTAGCTAGGATGCGTCTTTGCTTTACCAAGAACGTTCGCTTCGGAGGATGGCGGTTTCATCCCCATTGATATGGCTTTCGCAAACTTTTTCCTCGTCTTGGACTTGTTTTTATCTGCGACGGATGTACTTTGATCTGGCGGGAGTGTTTCAACTCTTTCGTCCAACCGCCGGCATTTGAACTTTTCAAATATGGCCATCTCACGCTCCGATCAGCTTTACTTTTCAGAAGAACTTTATTTAAGAATGCGTCGATCATTTTGTCTGTCGGCCACAGAAGTTCCGGTTCAGGCCCTGCCCCCAGTCTTTCGGTGCAAGGTGCTTCTTCCTCGTCTATCGACGAGTGAGAGATCACATGGCAACTTGCCACGTAATCTTCAGACTCATCCGACGAGTCTTCTCCATCATCTCCGTCTTCAAAGACGTGGCTGAGGAATTCTTGGAGGGAAATTAGGGTCCGCGCCTTCTGGTTATACTCTTCCAGCGCGTCGATCTGTTTCTGCAGGTCCGTGCGCTTGTCACCAGGCTTCACGGGCTTTTTGGATTTCTTCTTCTTTTTCGAAGATTTCGACGGCTGGGTGTGAGCACTTTGGCTATCGCCACCAATCTTTAGAGTTGGGCGCGGCTTCAGCATCCCTTCGATGATCTGGGGTTCCAGCGGATTCTTCCACTTGATTTCCGGGCATGTCTGGAGCTCATTCAGCATCCTTTTGGTTTTGGCCGAAAGAACGACCTCCTATGGAGCTTCTACAACAAAAGAGCACGTTGCCCCCGGTGTGTCCGTCTTCTTAGGAGTGTGCGGCTGTGGTGGATTTACTTTCCACTTCTCAGACAGCGCGAACTTGCCTTGTAGGTACTGATCCTTGATCCATCCCTTAAAGACGAAGCAATCTTCGATCAGATGGCTTACCGTTTGGTGGTAAGGACAATAATTGGGATTATTCACTTCGCTGGGTTGCGATAGTCGCCTTGGATTTGGCAAATTGATAAGCCTGTTGCGCATTGCCAGCTTGAAGAGTCTCTTCGTTTTGTCCCGCGGGAATGAGTAAGGGCGCTTCATTTTCTCATTATAATAACGCCGTCTCTCTTCCAGTTGATCTGTTAGCTTCGGAGCACTGGACTGTTGTTGGGTATTAGCAACGAAGGTCGCCTTCCCTTTACCCTTTTCGTTTCGCGGCTCCGGCTTCGGAGGGGACGGTCTATGACCCATCTGATCCATCTGGTTTAGCTTGTCGATTAAAGCCTGGAATGTTGTCGGTTTGAAGAACATCATGAACTGTGAAATCGTAGCATGAGGGTCTAGGGTGTCCACGAACATGCCCACCGCTGGTGCTTCTTCGATGCGCTGTTCGCACTTTGACCACAGATTTCACCATCGGATTGCGTATTGAACCCAAGTTTCGCCCGGTTTTACCCTTGCATTGATCAATGCTGTTATCGGGGTGCATTCATTTGCACTCGCGAATCGCTGGGTGAACAATAACTCCATTTCTGCGAAAGTTTTGACAGAGTCGTTTGGAAGATCGGAGTACCACTCAAACGCCGTTTCCGACAAGCTGCCGACGAATTGGCTGAGCAAAAGCTTATTATCGCCCCCGGTGTTGCCGCACAGAGCTCTGAACTGGGCGACGTGCTGGTGGGGATTGCCCGTCCCTTTGTACACATGGAATTTGGGGATTGTGTATCCCGGCGGGTATTTTATCTGGTCATACCAGCCCGGATATGGTCGCCCAGTTTTGACGACTTGGCCGGCCGCTTCATTTGCCTGGTGAACTCGTATTTGTTGAGCAATATAATCATCCAGGGTGGCCTTAGAAATGGTTTCCTCCTTGGCTATTGAAAGAGCCGACAGGGGATTCGATGTTTCTCCTCTGTCATCTTCAATAATGATCGGAGGGTCTTCGGCTGGAGGCTCCGGCTGTATCATCATCCCAACCATGTCTTGGAAGAGAAGTGCCATTCGCTTTATGTTAGCCGCTTGCTCCGCGGCTTCTTTGTCCTTCTTTTCGAGCATTCTCCGAAGGAATTCAGCATCAGTCTCGTGTTCATGACGTTGTTCCGATGATGCTTCCGGGCTTTCTTTTGGCCCGGTAAGTGCGGCCATTGCAGTCAGCATCTCTTGAAGCTTCTGCTGTTGTTGTTCCTGAGCTCTCGTGATGGATCGGGTGAGTGGTCGGTGGCCCGTAGAAGCGCGGTTATCCTCTTTCCCGGATACCATGTAAACGGTATGCACCACCATGCCCCCAGACTTTGGGCGTTTGGGCTCAGTGCCTTTGACATTTGTCGCAGGCATGGGGATTTTCTCCGTCCTTCTTCTCTTATGAGCGGTCGAAGTTGAGGGGGCCGTTGCAGTGGGCACCCAAGTGGTCTTTTTCTTCTGTGGCTTAACAGGACGGTTTTCTTCCTGTCGGACCTTCAGCTTCTTCTGCCGGCGGGGATAGTCTTGATCAACCACTGACTCTCGGACTTGCCGCCAGATTTTGTAAACTTTGGAAGACAGCTGTTGAGGGGACTGTCCTGGCTTTATTTCTGTGACAGTCTCCACCGGTGGCGGGGATCTTTTCAGTACGGTGGTAGGCAAGTTCCTGCGCACCTTATTCAGCAGCTCAAAGCTGTTCCCGGTTGGAATAGCAGCATTAATTTCCACCGTTGGAGCTGGTGGAGTTAGCCCAGAGGGGAAGTTGCCCCCAGCCTTCCTTACCCGGCGCCAGTGGCGGCGTTGAACGTGTCGAGCTGTTGGGGTTGGTTCGGTGATGGGGATGGCTTTTTCTTGCCCCCTGTTCAGGTGAAGGGCTATTGCTGGCGTCAGCCTCTTGAAGACTGATGTCCGTTGAGAAGCCGTATCCAACCGGTCAAAAATAGACTTCTGAGCGGGAGCGGGAGTGGGAGCAGTCAGTCTTGTAAAGACTGACCCTTTGGCGGGAGAATCCGCCTTAACGACTTCAGGAGCAGGGATGGCTATCTTCTTTGGGATAACCTTTTCTGGGATCGCAGGCTTCATCATGGGCCCACAGGAATTTTGTCCCAGTCTGACGAAGACCGAGGAGTTGGAGCTGGACGACCCGTTGAGAGGGGCCGCAGTAGTAGCAAGCCGATCAAAGACCGACTTCTTGGGGGCTTCCGGCATTGGCACAAGAGTGGTGAAGCTTGTTGGCGGGAGCATGGTCCCCAAAAACAATCCAGTAGTAGCCTGGGTGACCTGTTCCACTGGCATCGTGAACAGGGAAGCCGCTTGAGGCCCGTAAGCTATGCCTCCAGATGAGGCAGAACGTGGGTTGCAGTTGCAGTTGACACATTTTGCGCAGGTGAACGCCATTGATCTTTGCTTTCTTTACCAAGCAAAACGCCAAATCTCAGTATCTCGAATCCCAAGGGCAACCATTAGCAAACCGCGATTCGTTCGCGAACACGACATATGAAGTGTGGAGTGTAAAGAGGAAAAGATCCCACCGGGCGTGCCAGAATCTGTTCCCCTCCGAAAGACGCGGCGGACGTCTCGCCTGAAATTCGGGGCAGATGCTAATTGGTGTTATCCGTCTACCTCTCCGAAGATGCCAAGTTGATTTATAGCACCATGTATCGAAGGTTTAAACGGATGCGGCCGATGTAGCAGACTTCGTCCGATTCCCCTCATCTGAGGGGTTTTTGATTGTGGGGACGTTCTTCCCTGCAGACGCAAGCCCCTGTAGTTAATTACGCTACCGCATCGCGGTAACAACTTTCTCCTTCTCCATATGGTCACTTCGTGTCGTGGGTGTTTGTTTTGTGTTTGGTTGCCCGTGGATTGTATACGGAGACTAAGTTATGTTGTCGCCCGTAGGGCGTGGACTAGTCCAAATCTGTATCTTTCTTAGATTTGGGAGGGTTTGGGTTTAAGGATACGTTAGCCTCATTTGAGACTAAGATTAAATTAAACGTTTGTTAAGGATACGTTAGTCTAAATTTAGACTAAGATCAAGTTAACGGGACCATTTAGATCCGACAAGAGAGCAATTGGGCTCTATTATTTAGTTTAGGGACATTGCGGTCGATAATTAGTTTAAGGACATTGCGGTCCAATGTTAGTTTTAAGACATCGCGGTCAAGGTTAAGGATATCATAGTCCGTGAGTTTAAGGACTCCACAGTCCGTTGTTAGTTTTAAGACATCACGGTCGAGATTAAGGACATCATAGTCCATGGGTTTAAGGACCCCACAGTCCAATGTTAGTTTAAAGACATTACGGTCGAGGTTAAGGACATCATAGTCCATGGGTTTAAGGACTCCACAGTCCGACGTTAGTTTTAAGACATCACGGTCGAGGTTAAGGACATCATAGTCCATGAGTTTAAGGACCCCACAGTTCGTAGTAATGTGTGGTTTTCGGGACCCGTCACCTCTCTGACGACGTTGAAGGATTACAACGACAGATATCAGAGGAGTAAAGAGATGTACCCTCGAACCGGGTGTAAATTGATTGGAAGAGCAGATGAGCTCAGTTGAATTTAAATTGAGGACTTATGGCCAGAATTGGGCTAAGTCCAGTTAAAAATGTTTAACATTTTATTTTTGTTCTGCCTGTTAGGCCTTTGTTTGGGCTCTGCCCTTTTAATAATACCAAGCATTGGGCTCTGACATTTTTTGTCTTGTATTGAATGCATAGCATTCATCAGAAACAAAGTTTGTTCTGACAGTGCGCCATGTGGCGCACCAGGCATGTTGCGCCAGTCAAAGAGCGCATTGCGCTTCTGTCGGGTAGCGCACACGAAGGGGACACGTGTCACGCTTAGCGCTAAGCGCTAGTTTGTTAGCGCACTGCGCTTTTAATTTATGAGCGTGCTGCACTAGTTTATGGGTGCGCCAGTGAGTGACACGTAGCGCGCTTGGCGCTGAGCTCCAACCTAAGAGCGCAGTGCGCTATTTTCAGGAGCGCAAAGCGCAGATCGTGTCTATGGTTCACACGTGGCATATTTTGGCGCTGAGCACCAGTTCAAGGAGCGCAAAGGCGCAGTTCATGAGTGCAAAGCACTTTCCATTAGCGCAAAGCGCATCTGATCAGATTTTAAGATCAAAGAACAAGTTTATGTTCTTCAAAGGAGGCTTTGCCTCAAGATCAAAGAACAAAAGTTCTTGTTTTTATAAAAGACTCTGCCTTTATAGATCAAAAGATCTATGAGTGAAGTATTTTACTTCTTTTTATTATTTTATGATTAGATCTTTTTTTTGATCTTTTCTTTTAAATCAAAAGACCTTGGTCTTTTTTTTATATATCTAAGATCTTTTTAGAAGAGGTTTCTTCTTTTTATGAGATGATTTCATCTCTGTTGTTCAAGAATTAATTCTTTATCTTTAAAGATGAAGAAATGATCTTCTTTCTTCTAAAGGCTTGCCTTTCTTTCTCTTTGAGTTTTTCTCAAAATTTGCAGAGGGTTTTTTCTATATTTTTCTGTATTCTCTCTTCTATATTCTTGACTTGAAGTCTAGGGTCCTTTATATAGGGCCGAATGATTTGTTAAATCGGTTTTGAGAGATCTTTCTCTTGATTGATTGGGGAATACTTCCCACCGTTGGATCTTTGATCCTAAGGCTTCTGTTTGACAGAAGATAATCTTCTTGTTTTAAAAAGATCGAAAAATCTTTCCATGCAGAATTTGTTCTGTTTTTGGTAATTCATTATTTACCATTGGATCATTGATCCAGCGGTGCTTAAAGCACAATCTTGTTGTTTGGAAAGATTTTGAGGAATCTTTCCTTAACAGAATTTATTTCTGGTTAATTAATGATTTATCATCATTATTAGATTCTTTGATCCAACGGTGGGAATCTTTAATCCCAGCGCTGGCGCACCTACGCTCGACACGTGGCGCGCAGCGCAGAGCGCAGTGCAACTGCGCTTGTGCACCCGTACTTGACACGTGGCGCGTAGTGCGCTGGATCTGAAGCGTTGCTTCAGCAGAGCGCTGGATCTGAAGCGTTTCTTCAACAGAGGTGTCTTTTCACCTTCCTTTTTAAGTCAAACTTATATTCCCTAGAATCTTTCATTTCCCAATCTTAGAAATAGTTCCATTGTGCACAAAATTTTCTGTGCCTAGTCTTTATAACTCGAAGCAAAGATTCTTTCTTTTCTCATCTCCAATGAACCCTATCGATTATGGTTTGTAACCGCCCCCATGCTCGTAGAAAGCCGTGGGAAGTTTCCATTCAGGACCTTGTTCCTCATTTTGCTGCGCGTTTGGTGGATCCTTCTCTCACGGATGAGCAGTGCGACGCTGCACTGCACGATCTTTTGACTCGTGTGGGGTCTCCCCTTCCCCCATACTCTATTTGGCTTCGGATGATTCTTGCGTCTTTGCTCGCCGATCTTCCCCCTCCTCCAGCAGAGATGTCCTCGGCAGTGCTCGATACTGCTGAAAACAAGATTGAGTGCTTCTTCGAGGCACACTTAATCATTCAAGCCCTGAGAGATTGCTCCATCTACTTGCTGAGCCAGATACGGGCTCGTCGGGTTGTCATCACCACTTTCTCTGAGGAGTGCGGCGTCGATCGTCGGATGGCTACCCCTCGGGAGGATCGCCGTTTTGACATGGTGGAGAAGACGGAGAGGGAACTGGATAATCTCCTCTTTAGCTTTGTGAACCCCTGTCCTTTTGATCCCATGTTTGGTGATCTTTTTTAAATGTAATAATAATAATAATAATAAAAAGATGTTTTAATTTATTATTTTATTATCTGTTAAGTGTTCCCTTGTTTTTAATTCTTTGTTATTCCTCTGTAAGATGTTTATGCGCTGCATAATTTAATTTGCTATAATCATGTGCAAGTAATTCGTATAAGGATGAAGCGCTTCTGGTGCTTAGCACTTCTGGCGCCTAGTACTCTCGTGCTTTGCGCGTGGGCGTCGTTTCAGAGTCTTTGACTCTTATCGTAAGCGCATTTGATATTAGTACCTTTCATGAAGCGTTGCTTCGCTTTCCAATCTTGAAAACAGAGTTTTGCTCTAATTTGGGGTGCGCAGCGCAATTGCGCTAGCGCTAGCGCATTCGTGTTTTGACACGTGGCGCGCAGCGCGCCTAGCGCTAGCGCACTCGTGCTCGACTCGTGGCGCACAGCGCAGCGCAACCACGCTAGCGCACCAGTGTTAAACACGCAGCGAGCAGCGCAACTGCGCCAGCGCACCTGTGTCAGACACGTGGCGCGCAGCGTAGAGCGCAGGATCTGAAGCGTTGCTTCAATTTTTGACTCTTAAATTTCTAAACAGATCTTTGATCTGATTGGGGAAAGCAGAAACGTCGCTTCATTTCTTGTCTTGGAATTTGAATAGAGCTTTGCTCTGATTGGGGAAACAAGGGGGTCACGTGCCAACACGTGATAAGTTCCTAAAGATCTCTGAATTAATAGAATTGAATTCTAATTAAATGGTCAATCAGTGGGGTCACGTGTTAACACGTGATAGGCTCTTAAACCCTCTGAACTAATAGAATTAAATTCTAATTAAGGGAAATCAAAAACCCTAGCTGGAAAAATATTTTCCTAGATCTTTCCAAAACAAAAAGATTGCGCTCTGTAAAGCGGAGCACGTTGGATTAAAAATCCAATGGTGATTAAAAATCACCAATTTATAGAAAAATTCTATACAAGGAAAGATTTCCCTGAAATTTGCCAGGAATAACAGACAAAATATCTTTTGGATTAAAAATCTAATGGTGAATAAAACTCACTGAGTGATCTAAAAGATCATGGTCGTTACAAAATCAATCAAAATCTTTCAATGAAAGATCGACTAAATAAACTAATTTTTTTCTTTCTTCTATAAATAGGAGCCAAGATGAGAAGAAAAAAAAAGGTGGATAACAAACAACAACAGAGAGAGAAAAAAGAAAATAATTTAATTCTGCAGAAAGAAAATGTCTCTTGAGAAAAGAAAGAAATCCTAGGTGAGAGATCATCCTATAAGTTCCCACAAAAGAAAAAGAGAATTTAATTCTCAAACTAAGAGTTTAACTCTTCTGAATAAGAACTTAGTTCTTCCTTTGGTTGAAGATCTGCAGAAACAGATCTCCCCATAAGTTGAGAATTTAATTCTCATCGGGGAGATTCTGCCATGCAGATCCAAAACTTAGAGGGAGAATTGAGTTTAAAGAATTTAATTCTTCCAAATACTCAGGAATTTAATTCCTCCAACAAAGATAGGGTTTAACTCTTAATATAAGAACTTAGTTCTTCTTCATGGTTGAAGATCTGCAGAAGCAGATCTCCCCATAAGTTGAGAATTTAATTCTCATCGAGGAGATTCTGCCATGCAGATCCAAAACTTAGAGGGAGAGTTGGGTTTAAAGAATTTCATTCTTCCATATACATAGAAATTTAATTCCTCTAAATAAAATTAGGGTTTAACCCTACAAAAGAATTTAATTCTTAAACAAGAGACTTAAAACTCTCCATGGACGTAAAGAAATCAGTACCTAACCTGATCACGTGGCAACACGTGACCCTCCCTTCAATGGTCAGAAAAGAATGAACGAGATGGGGTCACGTGCTCCCACGCGACCCTTGGATAAATTCCCCAAAATAAAAAGAACAAAGCCAAGGCAGAACAGACTTTGGGCGCCCTCACGTGTCCCCACGTAACCCCTGACTAACATCTTTTTTTAAAAGGGCAAATGAGGGAAAATAGAGGAATTAATACCCAATATATGGTCACTATCACGTGTCCACACGTGATGATTACAAAGACTAAGTGTTTAACACTTATTTGCGTATTCTGAGGATAGAATAAAGGAAGTCTGGCCTCCATCTTCAGATGCCTCACGTGACTCCACGTGACCACTTCAATTTTAGTGTTTAACACTATTTTAAGTTCTTCGACCCTAGTGTTTAACAGTATTTTAAGCGCATCATGTAGAAACACGTGATCGCCAAATATTCTCTAGTGTTTAACACTATTTTAAAACCAATCTTAACCCAAATTGGCTAAGTTTTCCAGAGGAAAGTCTCCCCTTCAACTGAACCTCAAAATTAATCAGTCCATATGATATGCAAAGTAAAGCCCAGAGCTATAATGAATGGTTAGTGCTCAGCCAAAGACAAAATGTTGTCAGAGCCCCAAACCCCTGTTTAGCTCTGCCAAATAAAGAAGGGGTGAACCTAAACAAATGTTCAACTTTCTTAAACCTAATTGGACTTAGCCCAAATTGGACATAAGTCCTCAATTCAGATTAACTGAGCCCATGTGCTCATAATCCAATCAATTGATCGTAGTCCCAAACTGGATTACAGATCTTCCAATCTACAATCGGTTTGAGGGTACATCTCTTCATTCCTCTGATATGTGTCGTTGTAATTCTTCAACGTCTTCAGAGAGGTGATGGGTCCCGACAACTTGCAAATTTTACAGACTATGATGTCGTTAAACTGGATTGTGTGGTCTTTAAACTCATAGACTATGATGTCTTTAACCTGGACTGTGAGGTTCTTAAACTCATAGACTATGATGTCTTTAACCTGGACTGTGAGGTCCTTAAACTCATGGACTATGATGTTCTTAACCTTTACAGACTATGATGTCTTTAAACTGGACCGAGATGTCCTTAAACTAACATTGGACCATAATGTCCTTAAACTAATTATGGACCGCAATGTCCCTAAACTAAACAATAGAGCCCAAATGCTCTCTTGTCGGACCTAAACGATCCTGTTAAGTTGATCTTAGTCTAAAATTATACTAACGTATCCTTAACAAATGTTTAAGTCGATCTTAGTCTCAAATAAGACTAACGTATCCTTAAACCCAACCCCAAACCCAAATCTAAGAAAATACAGATTTGGACTAATTCACGCCCTACGGGCGACAACATAAATTAGTCTCCGTATACAATCCACGGGCAACCAAAAACAAAACAAACACACACGACACGAAGTGACCATCTGGAGAAGGAGAAAGTGGTTACCACGATGCGGTAGCATTATTAACTCCAGGAGCTTGCGCCTGCAGGGAAGAGCGTCCCCATAATCAAAAACCTCTCAAATGAGGGGGAATCTGACGAAGTCTGCTACATCGGCCGCATCCGTTTAAACCTTCGATACATGGTGTCATAAATCAACTTGGCATCTTCGGAGAGGTGTACGGATAGCACCAAATAGCATCTGCCCCCAAATTCAGGCAAGACGAACCTACGCGGTTCCGTCTCTGTATTCGGAGGAGAACAGGACCTTTGGATCAAAAGATCCAACGGTGATCATCTGATAGAATAAAATTCTATTTTAGGAAAATATTTCCTAATCTGGTTAAAAACAAATATGAAATCTTCTCTGTTAAACGGAGAGCCTTTGGATTAAAAATCCAACGGTGAATAAAATTCACCAAAACAATTGATTGATTATGAAATCAATCATGATCTTTCAATACGGGATTTTCTTAACAAATTGATTCATTTTCTTCTCCTATAAATAGGAGCAAACAAAAAAAGAAGAAAAAAAACATACAGAGAAAAAGAGGAGAGGATACAAAAAAAAGAGGAAGAAAAGAATTTAATTCTCGGAAAATACTTGCTTCATCAGAACATTCTAGGTAAAAAAAAAAGAGAAATACACAGAGATTGTTCTATCTTGACCTTTTTAAGGGTTTTAACCCTTCGCATAAGAACTTAGTTCTTTCTCTGGTTGAGATCTATAGAAGCAGATCTTCCCATTATTTGAGAATTTAATTCTCATTGGGGAGATTCTGTCATGCAGATTCAAACCCTAGGAGAAAGAACTGAGTTCAAAGAATTTAATTCTTACGGAAACATATGGGAATTCAATTCCTCTGAAAATCAAGGTTTAACCTTACACTAAGAATTTAATTCTTACAAAAAAAGGGCATGGGATTCTCCAAAATCCTAGCGTGAGATCAAAATCTCCAAACACTCAATAAGATCTCACGTGCTCCATGTGAGCATGTCTGATGAATGAAAAGGGTAACACATAAAATCGCCTCGCGTGCTTGCACGTGAGTTAAGTGTTTAACACTTCTATAAAAAAAAAGAAAGGGGGGAATAGAACCCAGAGAACAATTCTAACTTTGGGGCGCCTCACGTACCCACACATGAGCGCTTCCAAAAGTCATGTGTTTAACACTTTTATATAAAAAAAGGAAAGGGGGAATAGAACCTAGAGAACAAATCCCACTTTGGGGCGCCTCACGTGCGCACACGTGAGTGCTTCCAAAGTGCAGTGTTTAATACTGATTCAGAGCCTCACGTGGGAACACGTGAGTGCTGAACACATACCAGTGCTTAGCATTTTGGGAAATCAACTTTAGCCCTAAATTGGCTAAGTCTTCGTGAGGTCAAAACCTCGTTGATCTCTAAATCAACCGAGCCTCTGTGCTCATTTTTTCACAAACTAATCTCAGTCTCAAACATTACCGATGACCGCTCAACGGATGATATCCAAAACAATATTCATCCCACATTCTCATGAGGAAATCTTAGTCTCAAAATACGACTAATGATTTCTGGGTTGACCACCAACTCCTTTTTCCCTCAAATAGGGGAATTGCTTCAAGGGTACATCTCTCCATACCTCTGATACATGTCGTTGTAATTCCTCAACGTCTTCAGAGAGGTGGCGGGTCCTGACAACCAACTGCTTTTGGGTGCACTTCCTAAGCTGACGTGTACACCTTAAACCCTCACCTCAAAAATGGTGATCTTCAGACCGTAACGTCCTCAAACTACTACGGACCGAAACATCCTTAAACTAAACCCTCACCTCAAAAATGGTGATCTACAGACCGAAACGTCCTTAAATTAACAACGGACCGTAACGTCCTTAAACTAAAACAACAGAGCCCAAATGCTCTCTTATTGGATCCGAAACAAAAATGATCCTAACACCCTGTTAAGTATATCTTAGTCTCAAATTGGACCAACGTATCCTTAACAAAAAAAAAAAAACCGAGCCCCCAAATGCCCGTATACATTTAAGTCGATCTTAATCTCAAACTAGATTAACGATCCTTAAATCCACCAAAACCCAAATCTAAGATATATGGATTTGGACTAATCTATGCCTTACGAGCGACAACATAAATTAGTCTCCATATACAATCCACGGGCAACCAAAAATAAAATAAACACACACGACACGAAGTGAACTTCTGGAGTAGAAGAAAGTGATTATCGCGATGCGGTAACGTAATTAACTGTAGGGGCTTGTGCCTGTAGGGAAAAGCGTCCCCACAATAAAAAACCCTTCGCAAACGAGGGGGAATCTGACGAAGTCACGCTATAACGGCCGCATCCGTCCAAACCTCCGATATACGGTGCCAGAAATCAACTTTGCATCTTTGGAGAGGTGGACGGATAAACTTAAATAGCATCTGCCTCCAAATTCAGGCAAAACGACCATCTCGGTTCGTCTATGTTTTCGGTGGTGAACAGATTCTGGCACGCCCGGTAGGACCTTTTCCTCTTTCCACTCCACACTTCGTGTGTCGTGTTCACGAACAAATCGCCGTTTACTATGGTTACCCCTGGATTCGAGGTACTAAGATTTGGTGTCTTGCTCCTGTGCAGAGAAAAGAAGATCAATAGCTTCCAAGTGTACCTGCAACAGCAACTCCCGCTCCGTCCTCACTGGAGGAGTGACATACGGGCCAAATGCGGCCTGCATTTTTTCAATGCCAATGGAGTAGGTGACTCAAGCCACCACTAGATTGTTCTTCGGGACCATGCTCCCGCCAGCAAGCTTCAGTGCCTCAAGGAGAAGCTCCAAAGAAGTCGGTCTTTGATCGACTTGCAACCACTACGGCCCCTCTCAACGGGTCGTCCAAGCCTGCCACCTCAGTCTTCAACAGGCTAAACCAAAGCTGGGCCCGCAAAGAGGGTTGCAATACCCGAAGGGGTTATCCTGAAATGGATAGCCGTTCCAGCTCCGGCAGGTGAAGTCGTCAGAGGGACTTCTCCTACTAAAGGATCGGTCTTCGTAAGATTGACCGTTCCAACTCCTGCTTCGAGCGAAGTCCTTAAAAGAGCTTCCCCTACCAGAAAGTCAGCCTTCGAAAGATTGGCCGTCCCCTCTCAACGGGCGTCAGTCTTCAACAGGCTGGCACTAGCAGTAGCCCTTCATTAGAGCAGGGGGCATAATGAAGCCACTCCCATAACTGATGCAATCCCATCTACAAGGCATGCTCGACATCGCCACTGGCGCCGAGTGAGGAAAGCTGGGGGCAACTCTCCCTCTGGACTTACTCCACCAGCTCCAATGGTGGAGGTAGACGCTGCTGTTCCAATTGGGAACAACTTTGAACCGCTAAGGAGGGTGCGAAAGAATTCTCTGACCACGGTGCTGAAGAAATCTCCCCCACCTGTTGAAAACATGATACAGGCGAAGCCGGAGCAGTCCCCTCAGCGGCTGTCCTCCCAAATCCATAGAGTCTGGCGGAAAGTCTAGGATTCTGTGATCAACAAGAACTACTCTCGTCGACCGGAGAAAATGAAGGTTCGACAAGAGGACAATTATCCCTCTAGCATGCAGCGAAGCACTTCTCAGGTGCCTGTTACAATAGCTCCTTCGACTTCTCACAAAAAGAGAAGGCCGGAGAATCTCCCACCGCAGGTGGCAAATCCCAAGGGTGATAGATCCAAACACCCCAAGTCTGGTAGCATGATCGTGCACACGGTGTACATGGCTTCCAGAAAAGAGGAGAGTCGTGCTTCCGTGGCTCATCGGCTGCAAACTCGATCATTGACAAAAGCTCAGGAGTGGCAACAAAAGCTCCAGGAGATGCTGATGAATGGCGGCACTCACCGGGCAGAAAGGAAGCCCGGAAGCAGCGTCCGACCAGCGCTAGGAGCAGCAGACTGATACGGAGTTCTTGCGAAGGGTACAGGAAAGGAAGGATAAGGAGGCCGGGGAACAAGATGCTAATATAAAACAGATGGTGCTCCTGTTCCAAGACATATTTGGGATGATAATCCAGCCAGAACCTCCAGCTGAAGACCTGCCGATAATTATCGAGGACGATAAAAGGGAAACATCAAACTCTCTTCCAGCTTTATCGACAGCCAAGGAGGAATCGATCTCCAAAGCTGCTCTTGATGATTACATAGCTCAACAAATTCGAGCTCATCAAGCGAATGAAGCGGCTGGCCAAGTCGTCAGAACTGGGCGACCGTACCCGGGCTGGTATGACTAAATCAAATACCCGTCGGGATATACGATCCCTAAATTCCATGTGTATAAAGGGACAGGCAATCCACATCAGCATGTCGCTCAGTTCAGAGCGTTGTGTGGCAATACTGGAGGCGACGACAAATTGTTGCTTCGCCAGTTCGTTGGCAGCTTATCAGAGACGACATTTGAATGGTACTTGGAGCTCCCAAATGACTCCGTCAATACATTCATAGAAATGGAGCTGCTATTCACACAGCGGTTCGCTAGTGCAAGCGAGCGCACTCCGATCACGGCATTAATCAATGCCAGGGTGAAGCCAGGAGAGACCTGGGTTCATTACGCAATCCGGTGGCGGAACCTATGATCAAAATGCGAACAACGCATAGAAGAAGCTCCTGCCGTGGGCATGTTCATAGGGACCCTCAATCCTCAGGCGACTGTATCCTAGTTCATGACGTTCTTTAAGCCGACCACCTTCCAGGCTTTGATCGACAAGCTGGCTTAAATGGACCAGATGGGCCACGGGCCTCCCTCTTCAAAAATGGACCCTCGTAATGCAAAGGGTAAAAGAAACACGGCCTTCGTTGCCAACACTCAACAGCAACCGAGTGATCCGAAACCGGTTGCTCGCCAAAACAACGCGCGTCCGCGCCAATCCCTCGAAGAGAAGTTAGGAAGTGCCTACTCGTTCCCCTGTGATAAAATAAGGAGATTGTTTGAACTGGAAGTGCGCAACAAACTCATCACACTGCCGGATCCAAGACGTCCATTGCAGCCCGGTAACGCCAACAGTCCCAACTATTACTCCTACCACAGAGTAATAGGCCACCCAATTGAGGATTGCTATATCTTCAAAAACTGGGTCGAGGAACAATACCAACAAGGGAAGTTTGCGCTGTCCGAAAACTGGAGAGTGAGCCCACCACAGAAGCAAGCTCCTAAAATGGTGGACACGCCGTGGGCATTATGCTCATTTGTAAAAGAAGCTCTGTGGGAAGTTTTCCTTTCAGCTAAAACTAAAAGAATGCTGAACGACCTTCAAGCATGTCCGGCGATCAGGCGGAAGAGCCTGCTGGAGCTCGAGATCATTGAGGGGATGCTTAAACCGCGCCCAACACCAAAAGCTGGTAACGATGAGCAAAACACCCAGGTCAAGCCTTCATAGTCTTCGAAGAAAAAGAAGAAGACTAAGAAGCCCATACAGCCTGATGACAAGCGCACGGACCTGCAAAAGTATATCGACGCGCTGGAGGAGCACAACCAGAAGGCGCGGACCCTAGTCACACTCGAAGAGTTTCTTAACCATATCCTTGAGAACGGAGACAGTGACATTGATGAGGGAAACGACTCGTTAGAAGAACCCGAGGATTAAGTAGAAAGTTGCCACATGGTCTCTCACTCGTCGTTAAAAGACGAAGAAACTCCCTCAGCGTCGGAAAGCAACGCAGAGGAACTGGGAGCAGGACCGGCACCAGAATCCCTAGAACTGTCAGAAGACCCAATTGACAGGCTGCTAAACGAAGCCCTTCAAAAGAGCAAAACTGACCGAGAACGTGAAACGGCCATATACGAAAAGGCCAAGCGTCGGCGTCAGGATGAAGAAGCTACGGTAAGGATGAGTCATAAAATACTACACCCAAGCTAAAGCACACCTGCTACAAACAAGATCAAGACCAAAGCAGAGAAGCAATTCGCCAAAGCCCTGTCAATGGGAATAAAGCTGCCCCTTCTCATGGAAAACACTCCCGGGAGTACGTGCTTCGACAAAGCGTATGTACATCTGAACTACTGCTTATACCATCGGAGGGTCACAAACCCCACCGAAGAGTGCAATTCCTTCAAGAAGTGGTGGCAAGGATACGTTGCTCACCGGCAACACTTCAAGCGGATGAAGCGCAAAACCCATCGACAACAAAGAAGCGCGACAGACGAGTGTGAAGGAACGGCTGGAAACTGTCATATGGTCGATACCTGTTCGATAAAAGAAAAATCTCAAGTTCTTACATTCGGGAGCGATTCTGAGGAAGAAATAACCCTCGGCCTTCTCTTCAAAGAATCCACCTCTGGAAAAGAAGAAGAAGAGAAGAGCTGCGAGAACATTCAGCTGCGTAACCGTACGTTGCCTGAAAAGAACCTCGGACCTACAAACAATGGTTCGAGCCAAAAAGACAAGTGGAAGGAAAAGGTCCCTGAGGAAATTGCCCTCGATGATAGAGTCGTCAAAGAGCTCGTAGCCAAGGACCCGCCTAAGAAAAATAAGGTGGATTACAATGTCATGGCGCATTTGAGGAAGATACCCTCACAACTGAGCATATTGGATGCTCTCCTCCTGTCTAAAGAAGCAAGAGGTTCTCTGATCAGGGCATTACAGGAGCCCGATCAGTTCCAAACTTTTCTTGCAGAAGAAAAGATGAAGGATGAGCTGGCAGAGGTTCATACAGCTGACATCACATTCGGCGATGAAGATCTTCTCCTCGGAACATGCGAGCAAAACCGTCCTCCATATGTCACCGGGTACTACCATGATATCAAGATAGGGAAGATCCTGGTTGACAACGGGTCCTCGGTCAACCTCCTCAATGTGAAGATGCTGAAGGAGATTTGCATGGATGTTCAGCACCTGGCTCGGGATAAAATTACCATCTCCGGGTTCGACTCACAGTCATCGCGAACGCTGGGGTCCGTGATATTGACATTACGCTTTGGGCTTCTTATCACTGACATCAAATTTCATGTCATTGACGCCAATACTTACTACAACGCCCTGCTCGGCAGGCTTTGGTTGCACGAGTACAACGTCATCCCTTCTACACAACATCAGTGTATGAAGTATTTCAAAGATGGCCTCGAGTACACTATCACAGGGGAGCTAAATCCATTCTTCGTGAATGAAGTCCGAAAATATGAAGACGCAAAGTACTTCCTACCAGACTTCGAAGACATAGAAAGATGTCATAAGCCGGAGAATAAACAAAAAGCCATCGCTATCATCCCGATCTTTGGGAGCAATGCTGAGGAAGATGAAGAGATGGTCTACTCGGGGCAACCGCAAGGCAACAGGCCAGGACCATCTATTCCTATTTTGATCTTTGGCAGTGACTCTGAGGACGAGGTCAACGCAGTGTTCTCCGTTCGCCCGTCAATGCTGACCTTCACTGGAGATGATCAGAGTTTACAAATTACCATGATTCCGCAGCGGTATTACAAAGAACTCGATGCGCTTGATACAGACAACATACAAGAGTTGCAGGCTTTCTATGTCCCTCCTAGGCGAAGGGTGAAAAGACGATCCTCTTCTATCGATCTACAGAGACCAAAGTGGAGAAAGAACTCTGGCATGGTGCCGAACTTGCGCTTGATAGGCTTTAGCCAATTCGTCTGCCCAGATATTACGCAGAGGGATTGAAAAGGATATTAAGATGCCAAGGCGTACACTTCAAACAAACTGCTCGACAAGCCCAGTTCTACAACAAGATTTGGGACGTTTCCGGGACTCAGCGAAAGATGTCCAACGGGAGGATGGAAACGACTGGGCTTGGATACGTTCGGTCCAAGAAATGGGAGCGATTCCATGGCTGCCGTGTCATAAATAACTTTGGTAGAGAAGCGAATGCGTTTCCAGATAGCGCTGATATTGAACCAGAGCGAGATCCCGCCGTAATAATGCCAAGTCTGTCATTCGAAGAACAAATTGACAAGCTAATGAGAGAATCCGGTCAAAAGGCTTGGGATGACCACAGCCGTGAAATGGCTATTTACGAGAAAGCTAGGACGCAGCGTCTCACTCAGCAGTCTGCGGGAAGAAAAGACTACGATGCCCTTCACCCTCAGCCCGCTGTACGCTCTCGTGGTAAGGAAAAAGCCTGACGCAAAGGCAACAACAAAGGGAAGAACGAGAATGACGTACGAAAACAGCAAAGCAGATCTAAGAAGCGACGCGATCGAGAAAAGGTCAGCTGGAATCCATCACTGATGAAGAAGTTGGGTCGGGAATACTCTTTGCCCCAGGACAAGACAAAGAAAATATTCGACCTTGTCATTAAGCATCAAATGATGACACTCCCGGAGTCTCGGCACCCGAAATAAATAAACGAGGTCCATCACCCAGCTTATTACTCCTACCACCGAGCAATAGGACATTCTCTTGAAGACTACTTCATCTTCAAAGACTGGGTCGAAGACCAGTATCAGCAAGGCAGGTTTGCTCTATCCGACAGTTGGAGGACAACCCCACCACGAAAGCATAAGCCAAAAACAACCTATATTGCGAGGGTAAGTCCAGATCAACCTCGAGCTTGGAAACGAACTCGTACCTGCCACATAATAACATTATCAAAAGAGGGGGAGTACGAGAATATGGACGACCTCTCCCAGTGCTTCGCAAATGAGAATGAGGACGGGATGGTCTCAGAATTTCCACCGGCGCCAAAAGAGTTGGAAGATGGGATACACACCACGGCGGAAAATTTAAGAAAAATTGACTTAGGGACATAAAAGGATCCAAGGCCAACGTTCGTCAGTGAGCTATTGTCTAAAACACAGGTGGACACACTAAAGGACGTGCTTATGCAATATAAGGACTGCTTCGCATAGAATTATTCCTAGATGCCAGGACTAGATCCAGAAATAGCGGTGCATAAACTGGTGATATCGCCGGACGTCAAGCCAATCAAATAGGCGCTAAGAAGAATGCGGCTTGAGCTCGAGATGAGTATCAACGCTGAAGTCAAGAAACTAATTGACTCCGGCTTCATCCAAGAAGTTCAATATCCTGACTGGATCGCTAATATCGTTCTAGTGATGAAGAAAAATAGGACGGTGCACATCTGCGTGGACTTTCGGGACCTTAACAAGGCTTGCCCGAAGGATGACTTCCCAGTACCCGTTACCGAGCTGATGATCGATAACACGTCTATCCATGAGGTCTTCTCCTTCATGGATGGATCTTCGGGGTATAATCAAATAAAAATGCATCCTGAAGACCAAAAGCACACCGCCTTCCGGAATCCACTAGGCATATTCTGCTATAAGGTGATACCCTTCGGTTTGAAGAATGCAGGCGCTACCTACCAGAGGGCTATGACAAAGATCTTCGATGACCATGGATTGTCGAATGCTATATTGACGATCTTGTGGTGAAAAGCAAATCGTACGAGGAACACTGGGAGCATTTGAACATACTGTTCCAGCATCTTCGGAAGTACAATCTGAAGATGAATCCTTTGAAATGTGCGTTTGGAGTCTCCTCAGGCAAATTCTTAGGATTCACCATACAACACCGAGGCATCAAGATAGACCCATCAAAGATCAAGGTGATTATGGAAATGCCCACGCCAAGAACTATTAAACAACTGCGGTCTCTCCAAGGAAACCTCGCATATATCTGACGGTTCATAACCAACCTCTCCGGAAAATGCCGTCCCTATAGCCATCTAATGAAGAAGGAGACCCCGTTCGTTTGGGATCATAAATGCCAAAGTACACTAGACGAAATCAAGCAGTATCTGCAGAACCCGCCAGTACTGACCACTCCGGTCAAGGGAAAGCCCCTCATTCTATATACAACAGCCTTTGAAGGTTTTTTAGGCGCGCTATGAGCACAAGAGAACGATCAGAGAAAGGAGAGAGCTCTATACTATTTGAGTCAAGTTCTTTTGGGGGCATAAAACAACTACTCCCCTATTGAAAAGCATTACTTGTCACTGATCTTTGCGATCACGAAGCTTCGACATTATGCCTTGGCACATAAGGTTCATCTCATATCGAAGGTGGATCCTCTCAAATATCTGATGTCAAGAGCCATACTAACAGGAAGGCTTGCCAAATGGGCCCTCCTCTTGATGGAGTTCTCGATAACGTATCGACCACTCAAGGCGGTGAAAGGCCAGGCCATCGCCGACTTTCTCGCCGAGCATCCAATACCAGCCGATTCTCCCTTAAATTATGAATTGCCAGACGAACACGTGTTTGACACAATTGAAGAGGAGAAGGAAGGAAATAATGCCCGATGGGAACTATACTTCGACGGAGCATCTTCCTTGAAGAAGCAAAAGCAAAGCACCCCCATAATCAAAGCTGGGGTGGGCCTTATCTTTGTGACTCCGCAAGGAGGGATAATGCGTTTCACCCTTTCCTTAACAGAGCCGAGGACAAACAATGAGGCTGAGTACGGAGCTTTGATAGCGGGTCTTGAGATTGCTGTCGACATGGGAATCGAAAACTTCCTCATATATGGAGACTTCCAGCTAGTCGTTAGCCAAGTAAATGGCGACTATCAGACGTGTAAACTGGAGTTGGTAAAATATGGCGAAAGAGTGTAGCAACTGCTGGCTCAAATCCCCTCCTACATTCTGGAAAGCATATCGCGTGCGGAAAATAGCAAGGCGGATGTATTAGCCAAGCTTGCTAAAGAACTGGCCGACGAAAACCTCGATGACGTAAGGATCATTGTGAAAAGCCGCCGGATTCTCACGTCAGCAAAAATATCTCCGGAGTCGTCTGAAGGAGAAGAAACGACCAAAAAAGCGGTCCTCCGAATAGAAGACGAAGAAAAAGTCAAGGATTGGAGGGAAATCTTTATAGACTACTTCAAATCCCGTCGAATGCCTGAAAATGCGTCGTCAAGACGTCAGCTCATGAAACGGTCTCTGTCTTTCGCCTTCATCAATAATACTCTATACAAGAGGTCGCTTGACTGTCTGTGGCTAAGGTGCTTGGGCTGGAAGAAGCAAAGAGGGTCATCCAAGAAACTCACGATGGACTCTGCAGTTCTCATCAAGCTGGGCCAAAAATGAAGCTGAAGATCAAAAGAATGGGTTACTATTAGCCCACAATAATTCAGGACTGCCTTGAATATGCGAAGTAGTGTCACTCGTGCCAGGTTCATGGGGACTTCATCCACCAGCATCCAAATCCGCTACACTCAACAGTAGCTAGCTGGCCGTTCGAAATGTGGGGAACCGATATAATTGGACCCATCGAACCAGCGTCATCCAAAGGACATCGGTTCATATTGGCAACAACCGATTACTTCTCTAAGTAGGCAGAGGAAGTACCGCTAAAGGAATTGAAGACAGAGAACATCCTCCATTTCTTCAGGACACATGTCATTTATCAGTTCGGCACTCCACGGCGGATCATCTCGGATAATGGGCCGGCCTACAGAAGCCATAAGATCAGCCGCTTCGCACAACAACATAATATAGACTGGAGATACTCTTCAGTCTATAATCCCCGAGCTAATGGTCTAGCTGAGGCTTTCAACGAGACCTTGACGAAGATCATAAGGAAAACGGTGTCCAGAAATAAAAAGGACCGGCACGAGAGACAGCATGAAGCTCTCTGGGCGTATCGAACCACGTTCAAAACGACCACGAATACAACGCCATACGCGTTGGTATTCGGCATGGAAGCGGTACTTGATACTCTTAGTCGCCAACCATTAGCAATGAATCTCACCGCCCAGTGGAAGCTTCAGCAAGACCTACACCAGATGGAGATCGAACTAGTCATGCCAGGTGATGTTTCAAGTTTGATGAATCTACAAGTTCAATCAACTATTGTCAATCAGATCAAAGCAGCTCAAGCCAGCGATGCTAAGTTGCAAAAGATCAGAGAACAAGTGGAGAATGGACTCAGAACAGATTTCATCATCCATGAAGACGGATCTTTGAGATACGGCAGCAGATTGTGTGTACCAAAAGGTCCTGTTCGGGAAGAGTTAATGAAAGAAGCTCACAGCTCTCCCTATTCAGTACATCCTAGAGGTACCAAAATGTACAAGGATCTACGTCAGAATTATTTGTGGCATGGAATGAAGCGTGAAGTAGCCAGAAGTGTCGCAAAATGTTTGGTGTGTCAGCAGGTAAAGGCTGAACATCACAGGACAACTGGACTACTTCAACCGTTACCAATCCCAGAATGGAAGTGGCAGCACATCACGATGGACTTTGTAACTGCTCTTCCTCGCAGCACAAAGGGTAACGATGCGATTTGGGTCATTGTGGATCGACTCACAAAGTCGACTCACTTCATCCCATTTCGAGTTGGTCAATCAACTGAGACACTAGCGAAGAAGTACATGGAGGTAATAATCTAAATTAGATTTAAAAAAACTCTTCATAATGTACTATCTCTGATACCCATGAACTCATACAGGAAATTGTGAGACTTCATGGAGTACCAGTCTGCATTGTCTCCGATCGTGACACCAGGTTCCGATCGCAATTTTGGCAAAGTCTGCAAGCTAGCTTGGGAACAAGTCTGAACTTCAGTATGGCTTATCATCCACAAACAGATGGTCAGTCGGAACGAACTATTCAGATTTTTGAGGATATGCTCAGAGCATGTATGCTCGACTTCAAAGGATCGTGAGAAGATCACATGCATCTTTTGGAGTTTGCGTACAACAACAGCTACCAAGCAAGCATAGGAATGGCACCTTTTGCAGCATTATATGGAAGGAAGTGTCGATCGCCATTAAATTGGGACGACATCGGAGATAGGGAACTCCTTGGACCAGAGATGATAGTAGCGACCGTTGATGTGGTTCGTATTATCAGGGAAAGAATGAGCATAGCCCAAGATAGACAGAAACACTGGGCTGATGCGAAGAGGCGACACTTGGAGTTCCAGCCAGGAGATCATGTATTCCTGAAAATCTCTCCGAACCGCGGAGTGATCCGATTTGGAAGACGGGGAAAGTTGAGTCTGAGATACATTGGACCGTTCGATATACTCGAACGAGTCGGTGAAGTGGCGTATCGTTTAGCGCTTCCACCCTCATTGGAAGGAGTGCATAACGTGTTCCACATATCCCAACTCAGAAGGTATGTGAGTGACCCCAGCCATGTACTTGATCATTCCGAGTTCACTATACAGCCCGATTTGTCTTGTGAGCAACAACCTGTGGAGATCCTGGATAGGAAAGTGAAGACACTTCGGAACAAAGAAGTTAATTTGGTCCGGGTAATGTGGAGGAAAGACACTCCAGGAGAATCCACGTGGGAGAGGGAAGATGAAATGCGTGAAAGATATCCGCACCTTTTTGTAAACTAGTCCTCAAATAAAAGTTGTAAATTTCGAGGACGAAATTTTTGTAAGGAGGGTAGATTGTAACAACTCAAATTTTTGTATACCTAAAATTGATTTAAATTTGAAGTATACTTGGAGTATTGATGTTGCTGATAACATTTTAAGTATCTACTTTCCTACAATAATTACAAGAAGGAGCTTGTAGCTCATTGGTAATACCTTGCACTGCTGAACCAAGTCACCAGAGTTCGAATCCCATGCCCCACATATTTTTATATCTTTTTGTTTTAAATTTTTTGGGAAATCAAACGGTCAAACAGCCATAACACACGAAATTAATGCGGTATATAAAAAATGAAGTACACCAAAATTCCCCCCAGGAGAAACCACACCCAACGAGACCCGACTCGGCCCCGACTCGGCCAAGTCGGCCGGCGACTCGGCCGAATCGGCCGGCGCCGCCGGCCGGACTCGGCCGGTCGACCGAGTCGTCAACACGAAAAAAATTCGTGTTGACTTGGTCAATACCCCTGCATACTCTAAATTCCCAGAACTGTTACCAAATTCCCATTACACCTCTTTTAATCCTAAATTTAATGAAATTTTAATGAATTTTTACATTTTTAAATATTTTTTTTAATCCAAACCCTAACCCTAGCCTAACCCTATATAAACACTCATACCCTCTACCATTTCACCCTACAACTCTAAGTCCACTCTCTTAAATTCTCAAGAGAACTCGGTACAAAGAGCGAGAAGCGAAGCGCTGCCGAAACCGACGACGGATTCCGGCGATCGTACTAGAACCTTCGCGACGTTTTCGACACACCGACAACCACCACTTCCTTTGCCTCCTTAGTTTGTCCAAACCCGTAAGTCCCATCTCTTCTATCTCTCTTTTCTTTTAATAGAAAATACGACTTTTTTTGGAACCCGATGGAAATCGGAACAAACCGATTTCCGATTCGGTTTTTCTACAAATTTCCACTTGTCACCTAATACATAATACCTAAACCTATCTATGATGACTATTAATCACTTAGAAACCAATTTAAATAAAGTTTCTCACATGAAATGATAACTTTCCTGTAATACCGTATTCCTTTCATCAAAATACCATAAAGTTTATTTTTCTTGTTCTAATTAATTCCCTCATTCCTAAACATGTTTATCTTGATAAATAAACTTGTAGAAATCAATTTGAATGAGTTTTCATACATGAAATGATAACGTTTTCAAATACCGTATTCTTGCGCGTTAATACCTTCGAGTTTAATATATCATGTTTAACCTCTAAACTTCATTAAAACTTAAAATAAGTCACGAGATAATGACCTACCTCTACACACACACAAATATAACCTTAATTGATAAACGTCAAAACATAGAATACGAAAATACAAGACTTTTCACTAAAATACTCTTTTCTTTATAAACCTTTTCTAAAAGTTCTAAGTTGTTTACAATTTTAAAACAATATCTTTTAATAGGAAAATACGATATGTCATGGACATCGATCGTTTATCTAAACTGACTCTGTTGTGTCTAGGCTAGGCAAGTGAGCTTGGGTAACTTTAAAAGGCCCGTCTCATGATTCGTGAGCGGATCCCTCCCTCCTCACTTGTACTTACCTGGCCACAATTGGCGGTGAAGAGACGATTTGAGGCTTCTAATGACTTGTCGTTTAGACCCTTAGAAATAGGCTAGTTGGCTTAGGAAACCCTAGAAACTAAAATACGGAAAACTATACTCTTTTACAAATAAACACCTTATATTTATAAAACCGTTTTTTCTAAATGAAAAGTATTTATTAAACCTAAGCAAAGTGCCACTACAACTCACTTTTGGGGAACCCGTTAGGGATAGTACGGTTCATCATGCACCCGCGGGCTAATAGTGCGAGATTCAGACCTCCGCAAGGAGCATTCGGTCTCGAAATGTTTAAAATACGACATTTGAGAAAAATGAGATTTTGGAGATTAAAATATTTAATTAAAATTATTCTTGTGTTAATATATATATAATTATCATTTAAACACCTACTGTATTATAATATAAAGTTTCCACTTTTTCCTAAAAATTACAAGATTAAAAGTTACATTAAAATACCATGAATTTCAAATAAAACAATTAATACTTTTATTAGGATATATTCATTAGAATAACACAAATAAAAGTTACACTCATCATAACTATAAAGACGAATAATAAATACTTGAGGTATATTTTGAAAACTATACAAAAGTACTTTTTACATAAAACCCGCTCAAGTTTTATAAATTACAATAAGACTCCTAACAATTATTGAACTTCAAATTACCTTTCTTTTAGTCTGACTCGGGTTAGAGTCTGACTATTTCTGACTTGAATATGATTCAAGTCATTCTATATTCTTTTATATTACAACACAATTTGAATACATGAATCCCTGAATCCAGTTAACAATCTATTCATTTTGACTGAATCAAACCATGGATATTCATCCATTATTCTGATATTCCATTTACCTGATTATGCAGTTACAACATGTTTACTGATATCATGGTTTTGGTCAGTCACCCAACTTACACAATACAATACCACAATACTGTTAAAACACTACGGGGTTTAAGGGGTACATTGGTACGGAAGGTGTTAAAGGTGGCACGAGGTGGTCAGATTAAGACACCTAACCTGAATCCTATTGCTGTTGTACCGTGGCATAACGGTTACTTGTACTTTCCTTTTGCCCTGATCTCTAGCATATAGAGATCCCCCTCGTATACACTGGCATCCTTCTGTACCAAGCTACAAACAACAGCGTTAACTCAATATTCCATTATATTCAACAATATAATACTTTAGAAAATACTTTTACACTGTCTTCCTAATTCTTCTTTATCTTGGGACTTACCGAGCGACCTGTTCGCTGACGACATTCTATTTCTTTCTTCTTTGAATGTCGTCAGGTGCGTTGGACCAAGCTGAGATCGAGCCCACCGGTGAAGATTTGGAGCAGTTCCACGAAGATCCCGAGCTTTAGATATTGTACCTTGTTCTTTCCAGTATTTTCATTTACTGTTATGCCACTGTTTAGGCATTGCTTTTCATTTCAGTTGTATTTTCTTTTCATGCATTGTACAAAGAATGTTATTAATAAAAGTTGCTGTTATTTCTATATCTTTCGTCTCTTGTGATTTACTTTATATTGCTTAGCTACGCTTAGTGTATGTACTTCTGAGTATATACGTAGCGGACCTTGTCGCGTCCACTTCGCCGTACACTGGGAAGCGGGGCGTGACAGGTTTTATTGGTGGCCAATGCAGGTCAGAGCTGTATGAATCTCTATCATGCAGTTCTGGTCTGTGTGAACAACCTAAGCAATATAACACAAGAACCAGCAACTAAAACATTCTTTACAATTCATGTTCTTTGAATCTTGCAAATCAATATTCCTTGAATCTTATCATTTCATGTATTTGAATCTGTCCTAATCCAAATTTTTCTTCAAGGTTATGGATTCCCCGAACAACACCAGCACCGATGTCAACAACACCCCTCCAGCATTACCTCTCACACCAGCTATTCCTGCACCACCCACTGAGCAAATGATGCTATTCGAGGCGATCCGCAGCCTTCTCGAGGGACAGCAACAACTTTTGAACCGTCCTGAGGCCGATGCACCGGGAGTAAAGCAATTCAGGGCTTTGCACCCAAAGCAGTTCTCTGGTAAAGGAAGCCCTCTTGAAGCGGAAGAATGGGCACAAAGCATCGAAGACGATCTGGCAGCAGCTCAAGTGCCAGACCACGCTTGGGTCCGTGTAGCGAAGCTACAGCTCACGGATAATGCTCGCAATTGGTAGAAGGCGGAAGAAACCCGTCTGGTACAGCCGATTGAATGGAAGACATTTCGCGAGAAGTTCGACGCGAAATATTTCCCTGTGACTGCCAGGTTTGCTATGGAGCAGCAGTTTATTCATCTACAGCAAGGATCAATGTGGGACAAATCGGTAGATGAATACGACGCTGAATTCACCATGTTGAGCCAGTAAGATATGTCGTAATAGTTCAATTTTTTTTTGATATCACATACTACACAGCTAACACAAACTTTAAACAGATTCGCGGCACACTTGATACCGACGGACGAGATCAGAGCCCGTCGCTTTCAGCAAGGTTTGGACACAGAGATTAAGGCTGCTCTAGCAACAGGAAAGTTTTTGACTCATGAGGAAGCCCTAGAAGCTGCCCGCAGTTATGAGGCAGTGATAAAAGAGAGGGGCAGGCCTCAGTCTGCAGGAGTCAAACGCCCTGCCAATCAGATGGCAGGTGGAGCCACGTCCAGACCACCTTTCGTGCCAAGGAGACCCGGAGTACCAACCCATCGTCCTAGCCCAGCCATTTGCACCTACTGCAAGAGAACTGGACATATGATGAAGGACTGCCGTCGAGCCAACCGCCTCTGCTTAATCTGCGGTTCAGCTACTCACGGTATTGGGTCTTGTCCCCAAAGACAGAACCCAGTTGCTGCACCCAGGCCAGCAAACACTTATCAGCAGCGACCAGCTGTTCAGGCACCTGCTCCCAGACTTGCATTGCCTGCACCACCCAGGGGACCACAAGCTGCACCACCTCCTCGACAGTTCCATCAAGCTCAAAGGAACGTTCCGAGGAATGCTCCTCAGGCCAGGAGGAATGTGCCGAAGCGCCAGGCTTTCATGATGTCTGTTGAAGAAGCTGAGGCCACTGGCCAAGTCATTACTGGTAAACTTTCCTTCTCAAACTTATCTTTTAGTCTTGTTTACCTACACACTTTCCCTATACCTAAAACCTATCCCATATATCTTAGGTACAATCCTAGTAGCTTCACTACCTGCACTTGCACTGTTTGATACCGGAGCATCCCACTGCTTTATGTCGCAACGGTTTGTCCGAACCCATGCGATTTCAGTCTCACCGCTTGTATCCAGCTGGAACGTCAGTTCCGGAAATGGTGTTCTAAAGGCAACTATGGGATACAGCATGTGTCAAGTCGTCGTCTGCAGTCGAGAGTTTTCTGCTGACTTCAAGGTACTGGACATACCAAACTTCGATGTGGTTCTAGGAATGGACTGGCTTGGAACCTTTTATGCTACCATCGACTGCCGTCAAAGGAGGGTAGTATTTGAGATTCCAGATCATCCGGTTTTCTATTTCAAGAGTGGAGATCGTATCCTGGAACCAAGTACTTACAAAGCAAAGCCAAGAGAAGCAGTAGTTGCAGCAGCTCAAGCAGAGGAAGAATCAAGACCGGAGGTAGTTCGAGAGTTCGACGATGTATTTCCTGACGATATATCAGGTTTGCCTCCTGATCGAGCTCTTGAATTCAGTATTGACTTAGTACCAGGAGTACAACCGGTGATCAAAGCACCGTATAGACTAAGTCCGGAAGGATTGAAGGAAGTCCGAACACAGTTGGACGAATTACTGGCGAAAGGATGGATTCGTCCCAGCACTTCAAGTTGGGGAGCACCTGTATTACTGGTAAAGAAGAAGGAAGGTTCATACAGAATGTGCATCGATTATAGGGCCTTGAACGAAGTTACTATAAAGAATAAGTATCCACTCCCGCGCATCGACGATTTATTCGATCAGCTAAGTGGATCTTGTGTCTTCTCTAAACTAGATCTTCGTTCAGGTTATCATCAAGTGAAGGTCAAGGAAGCTGATATTCACAAAACAGCTTTCAGAACTCGCTATGGACATTACGAATTTCTAGTAATGCCATTTGGAGTGACCAATGCACCAGCAATCTTCATGAACCTTATGAACCAAGTTTTCCGAGAATATTTAAACAGGTTTGTTGTCATCTTCATCGACGACATCCTGGTATATTCTAAGAATCGGAAAGAACATGCGGAGCATCTACGAATTGTCCTGGAAACTCTTCGTCAACATCAGCTTTATGCCAAGTACAGTAAGTGCGAGTTTTGGCTAAATCAAGTTGGTTTTCTTGGACATATCGTATCAGGAGAAGGAATTTCTGTGGATCCAGCAAAAGTTTCGGCAGTTAGCGAATGGCTTACACCAAAGTCAGTGAAGGATATTCGAAGTTTCTTGGGTTTAGCTGGATATTACAGAAGATTCATTGAAGGTTTTTTGAAGATAGCAACACCCCTGACCAAGCTCACTAGAAAAGATGAAGAATTTGTGTGGTCAGAACCATGCGAGCAACCTTTCGTAGAACTCAAGTCAAGACTGACATCAGCACCTATTCTTGTCATACCGGATCAATCTGGAGGATTCGAAGTGTATTGTGATGCATCCGGTAAGGGATTAGGATGTGTTCTATATCAGCACGGTAAGGTTGTGGCTTATGCTTCAAGACAACTGAAGACTCATGAGCGCAATTATCCGACGCATGATCTGGAGTTGGCAGCCGTCACTTTTGCTCTCAAGATTTGGCGCCACTACTTACTTGGTGAACGAGTGAACATCTACACAGATCATAAAAGTCTGAAGTATGTGTTTACTCAGAAGGAGTTGAATATGCGGCAGAGAAGATGGTTAGAACTCATGGCGGACTTTGACATCAATTTGCAATATCATCCAGGAAAGGTGAACATAGTACCTGATGCTCTTAGTCGCCAACCATTAGCAATGAATCTCACCGCCCAGTGGAAGCTTCAGCAAGACCTACACCAGATGGAGATCGAACTAGTCATGCCAGGTGATGTTTCAAGTTTGATGAATCTACAAGTTCAATCAACTATTGTCAATCAGATCAAAGCAGCTCAAGCCAGCGATGCTAAGTTGCAAAAGATCAGAGAACAAGTGGAGAATGGACTCAGAACAGATTTCATCATCCATGAAGACGGATCTTTGAGATACAGCAGCAGATTGTGTGTACCAAAAGGTCCTGTTCGGGAAGAGTTAATGAAAGAAGCTCACAGCTCTCCCTATTCAGTACATCCTGGAGGTACCAAAATGTACAAGGATCTACGTCAGAATTAATGGTGGCATGGAATGAAGCGTGAAGTAGCCAGAAGTGTCGCAAAATGTTTGGTGTGTCAGCAGGTAAAGGCTGAACATCACAGGACAGCTGGACTACTTCAACCGTTACCAATCCCAGAATGGAAGTGGCAGCACATCACGATGGACTTTGTAACTGCTCTTCCTCGCAGCACAAAGGGTAACGATGCGATTTGGGTCATTGTGGATCGACTCACAAAGTCGGCTCACTTCATCCCATTTCGAGTTGGTCAATCAACTGAGACACTAGCGAAGAAGTACATGGAGGTAATAATCTAAATTAGATTTAAAAAAACTCTTCATAATGTACTATCTCTGACACCCATGAACTCATACAGGAAATTGTGAGACTTCATGGAGTACCAGTCTGCATTGTCTCCGATCGTGACACCAGGTTCCGATCGCAATTTTGGCAAAGTCTGCAAGCTAGCTTGGGAACAAGTCTGAACTTCAGTACGACTTATCATCCACAAACAGATGGTCAGTCGGAAAGAACTATTCAGATTTTTGAGGATATGCTCAGAGCATGTATGCTCGACTTCAAAGGATCGTGGGAAGATCACCTGCATCTTGTGGAGTTTGCGTACAACAACAGCTACCAAGCAAGCATAGGAATGGCACCTTTTGCAGCATTATATGGAAGGAAGTGTCGATCGCCATTAAGTTGGGACGACATCGGAGATAGGGAACTCCTTGGACCAGAGATGATAGTAGCGACAGTTGATATGGTTCGTACTATCAGGGAAAAAATGCGCATAGCCCAAGATAGACAGAAACACTGGGCTGATGCGAAGAGGCGACACTTGGAGTTCCAGCCAGGAGATCATGTATTCCTGAAAATCTCTCCGAACCGCGGAGTGATCCAATTTGGAAGACGGGGAAAGTTGAGTCCGAGATACATTGGACTGTTCGATATACTCGAACGAGTCGGTGAAGTGGCGTATCGTTTAGCGCTTCCACCCTCATTGGAAGGAGTGCATAACGTGTTCCACATATCCCAACTCAGAAGGTATGTGAGTGACCCCAGCCATGTACTTGATCATTCCGAGCTAACTATACAGCCCGATTTATCTTGTGAGCAACAACCTGTAGAGATCTTGGATAGGAAAGTGAAGACATTTCGGAACAAAGAAGTTAATTTGGTCCGGGTAATGTGGAGGAAAGACACTCCAGGAGAATCCACGTGGGAGAGGGAAGATGAAATGCGTGAAAGATATCCGCGCCTTTTTATAAACTAGTCCTCAAATAAAAGTTGTTAATTTCGAGGACGAAATTTTTGTAAGGAGGGTAGATTGTAACAACTCAAATTTTTGTATACCTAAAATTGATTTAAATTTGAAGTATACTTGGAGTATTGATGTTGCTGATAACATTTTAAGTATCTACTTTCCTACAATAATTACAAGAAGGAGCTTGTAGCTCATTGGTAATACCTTGCACTGCTGAACCAAGTCACCAGAGTTCGAATCCCATGCCCTACATATTTTTATATCTTTTTGTTTTAAATTTTTTGGGAAGTCAAACGGTCAAACAGCCATAACACACGAAATTAATGCGGTATATAAAAAATGAAGTACACCAAAATTCCCCCCAGGCGAAACCACACCCAACGAGACCCGACTCGGCCCCGACTCGGCCAAGTCGGCCGGCGACTCGGCCGAATCGGTCGGCGCCGCCGGCCGGACTCGGCCGGTCGGCCGAGTCGTCAACACGAAAAAAATTCGTGTTGACTTGGTCAATACCCCTGCATACTCTAAATTCCCAGAACTGTTACCAAATTCCCATTTCACCTCTTTTAATCCTAAATTTAATGAAATTTTAATGAATTTTTATATTTTTAAATATTTTTTTTAATCCAAACCCTAACCCTAGCCTAACCCTATATAAACACCCCTACCCTCTACCATTTCACTCTACAACTCTAAGTCCACTCTCTCAAATTCTCAAGAGAACTCGGTACAAAGAGCGAGAAGCGAAGCGCTGCCGAAACCGACGACGGATTCCGGCGATCGTACTAGAACCTTCGCGACGTTTTCGACGCACCGACAACCACCACTTCCTTAGCCTCCTTAGTTTGTCCAAACCCGTAAGTCCCATCTCTTCTATCTCTCTTTTCTTTTAATAGAAAATACGACTTTTTTTGGAACCCGACGGAAATCGGAACAAACCGATTTCCGATTCGGTTTTTCTACAAATTTCCACTTGTCACCTAATACATAGTACCTAAACCTATCTATGATGACTATTAATCACCTAGAAACCAATTTAAATAAAGTTTCTCACATGAAATGATAACTTTCCTGTAATACCGTATTCCTTTCATCAAAATACCATAAAGTTTATTTTTCTTGTTCTAATTAATTCCCTCATTCCTAAACATGTTTATCTTGATAAAAAAACTTGTAGAAATCAATTTGAATGAGTTTTCACACATGAAATGATAACGTTTTCAAATACCGTATTCTTGCGCGTTAATACCTTCAAGTTTAATATATCATGTTTAACCTCTAAACTTGATTAAAACTTAAAATAAATCACGAGGTAATGACCTACCTCTACACACACACAAATATAACCTTAATTGATAAACGTCAAAACATAGAATACGAAAATACAAGACTTTTCACTAAAATACCCTTTTCTTTATAAACCTTTTCTAAAAGTTCTAAGTTGTTTACAATTTTAAAACAATATCTTTTAATAGGAAAATACGATATGTCATGTATATCGATCGTTTATCTAAACTGACTTTGTGGTGTCTAGGCTAGCCAAGTGAGCTTGGGTAACTTTAAAAGGCCCGTCTCACGATTCGTGAGAGGATCCCTCCCTCCTCACTTGTACTTACCTGGCCACAATTGGCGGTGAAGAGACGATTTGAGGCTTCTAATGACTTGTCGTTTGGACCCTTAGAAATAGGCTAGTTGGCTTAGGAAACCCTAGAAACTAAAATACGGAAAACTATACTCTTTTACAAATAAACACCTTATATTTATAAAACCGTTTTTTCTAAATGAAATGTATTTATTAAACCTAAGCAAAGTGCCACTACAACTCACTTTTGGGGAATCCGTTAGGGATAGTACGGTTCATCGTGCACCCGCGGGCTAGTAGTGCGAGATTCAGACCTCCGCAAGGAGCATTCGGTCTCGAAAGGTTTAAAATACGACATTTGAGAAAAATGAGATTTTGGAGATTAAAATATTTATTTAAAATTATTCTTGTGTTAATATATATATAATTATCATTTAAACACCTACTGTATTATAATATAAAGTTTCCACTTTTTCCTAAAAATTACAAGATTAAAAGCTACATTAAAATACCATGAATTTCAAATAAAACAATTAATACTTTTATTAGGATATATTCATTAGAATAACACAAATAAAAGTTACACTCATCATAACTATAAAGACGAATAATAAATACTTGAGGTGTATTTTGAAAACTATACAAAAGTACTTTTTACATAAAACCCCCTCAAGTTTTATAAATTACAATAAGGCCCCTAACAATTATTGAACTTCAAATTACCTTTCTTTTAGTCTGACTCGGGTTAGAGTCTGACTATTTCTGACTTGAATATGATTCAAGTCATTCTATATTCTTTTATATTACAACACAATTTGAATACATGAATCCCTGAATCCAGTTAACAATCTATTCATTTTGACTGAATCAAACCATGTATATTCATCCATTATTCTGATATTCCATTTACCTGATTATGCAGTTACAACATATTTACTGATATCATGGTTTTGGTCAGTCACCCAACTTACACAATACAATACCACAATATTATTAAAACACTACGGGGTTTAAGGGGTAGATTGGTACGGAAGGTGTTAAAGGTGGCACGAGGTGGTCAGATTAAGACACCTAACCTGAATTCTATTGCTGTTGTACCGTGGCATAACGGTTCCTTGTACTTTCCTTTTGCCCTGATCTCTAGCATATAGAGATCCCTCTCGTATACACTGGCATCCTTCTATACCAAGCTACAAACAACAGCGTTAACTCAATATTCCATTATATTCAACAATATAATACTTTAGAAAATACTTTTACACTGTCTTCCTAATTCTTCTTTATCTTGGGACTTACCGAGCGACCTGTTCGCTGACGACATTCTATTTCTTTTTTTTTTGAATGTCGTCAGGTGCGTTGGACCAAGCTGAGATCGAGCCCACCGGTAAAGATTTGGAGCAGTTCCACGAAGATCCCGAGCTTTAGATATTGTACCTTGTTCTTTCCAGTATTTTCATTTACTGTTATGCCACTGTTTAGGCATTGCTTTTCATTTCAGTTGTATTTTCTTTTCATGCATTGTACAAAGAATGTTATTAATAAAAGTTGTTGTTATTTCTATATCTTTCGTCTCTTGTGATTTACTTTATATTGCTTAGCTACGCTTAGTGTATGTACTTCTGAGTACATACGTAGCGGACCTTGTCGCGTCCACTTCGCCGTACACTGGGAAGCGGGGCGTGACAAGATCCTTAAGACTTATAAGAGAATACACACTTAGGGATCCTCACGATTCCTAAGGAGAAAATAAACCTACGAGATCCTCACGACTCGTAGGGAGAAAACCATTTATGAGACCCCTACAGCTCATAGAGTCAAAAAGCCTTAGTCGACAGGACCTTAACCCTGTTTGCTAAGCCACCTTTGTTCAAACTAGTAAAGGCAAATGATGATTCGCTCCTCGCAATATTCCAATGGTAGTGATGCTGATGCCTAAATTGGTATCAACTTCTAAGTCCTTTCAAGGCAAATGATGATTCTCTCCTGGCAATATTCCAGTGGTAGCGATGCTGATGCCTGAACAGGTGTCAATTTTCAAGTTCTTTCACGGCAAATGATGATTCGCTCCTGGAAATATTCTGGCCGCAGTGATGCTGATGCCGGGATTGGTATCAGCTCTCAATTTCCATACTCGCGACAAAAAATCAGCGAGCAAAAAATGCATATGAAATAGCCGAAATGATGGGTCAACTCGCAATAAAAATCAGCGGGCAAAATATATGCATATGAAATAGCCGAAATGATGGGGCAACTCGCAATAAAAATCAGCGAGCAAAATATATGCATATGAAATAGACGAAATGATTGGGTACCAAGATAAAAAGCCGAAATGATTGGGCAATCGCGACTTTCGCGATATAAAAAGCTGAAATGATAGAGCATCGCGGAAAGAAATAAAGAAAATGAATGAAAATGAAACGTTTGCCTTGCAGGTGAGTCCACATCGACCCCTGTATACAATCCATGGGCACAAACGAAAAAGGGAACCACATTTTCCCATCAGGCTCCATCAGAAGGAGAGCCAGATCCCGACGGCAACATTTACAGCCTAGAGATCAACAATGGTGTTTCTTCTCACTCCAACAGGATGCAGACACGGCGTCAACAAAACAGAGTCATGGCAAAGTCCCTAGTTCCAAATCTCGACGGTTCACTGACAACCTAGAGATCAACAACGGTGTTTCTTCTCATTCCAGCAGGATGCAGACGCGACGTCAACAAAACGGAGACATGGCAAAGTCCCTAGTTCCAAATCTCGACGGTTCATAGACAATCTAGAGACCACCTCGACATTCGTCTCGTTACAGCAGACGCAACGTCAACAAAGTGGAGCCACGACAAATTCCCTAGTTCCAAGTCTCGACAGTTCACAAACAACCTAGAGATCACCTCAACATTCGCCTCATTACAGCAGACGCAGTGTCGACAAAGCAAGTGAATGCTAAATTCCTAGTTTCAGGGTCTTGACGGCAACTCAAATAAAACCTGAAAGACTATCAGAGATCATCCCACACCAGCGCGGAGTGCTTATGACTCATCGGGGCTCCCAAGCTGAGCCTAACCTCAAGTAAAAAGCAGCATAGCAAAATTCCTACCGCTTGCTCTCTCGACGGTGATATGACCTAAGGAGATTACTTGAAGACGTCTTGTCCAGCCCCCGAAGGGATCAGAGACGACAATCGCAGGGCTACTCGGACAGCAGCGTAAAGTTTGCATATCGGGGAATGCATTAGCCAATGCGATGGTACGACGGGAAAAAACCTAGTACCACAGACCCTAACGGACCTCTATCGTAAAAAGCAGGGGTTAACTGTGACGTTAGGATAGGTTTGCCTACAAGCCCAAGGAAGGTAAACTAGAAACTCCGAAATGAGTTCATAAACTAGAGACTCCGGGATGAGTGAATAAACTACAAACTCCGAAATGAGTTCATAAACTAGAAACTCCGGGATGAGTGAATAAACTACAAGCTCCGAAATGAGCTCATAAACCAGAGACTCCGAAATGTGTGAATAAACTACAAGCTCCGCAATGATTATATAAACTACTTTATACCAAGTCAAGACAACAGAAGAAAGAAAAGCGCTAGTATGAAATGAAATATGTCTTTTATTCATGAATCAAAATGAATACAAGATACTCTTATTAATGAATGAATACAAAAAAAGAAAGAGAATATACAGCGACAAAAATGTTTCAAGTCGGCGGACGATTCAACAGGCCAGCCAGTTCGTCGTTCTTCTGCTGGACTTTGGCTTCAAGCTCCACCAGTGCTGCAAGACGAGTCCCTGTCTGGGTCTGTTGATTTTGGTATGAAGCAAACCGACTCTCAAGCTCCTTCTCGGCAACCTTATGGGATTCAACCATCTCGCGGGTAAAAATAACGGCTTTGTCAAGAGCCACCACCTTTGTAATGGCTTCTTGAAGTACCGGTCAAATTTCGTACGCATAGGTGGTCTTGGCAGTAAGCTGAGCTTGAAGTTTCCCCAAAGCGTTTAAAACCAACTCCCTCTCTGAAAACTTCTGGTTGAGCCTCATCTCGCATGACTGAAGATTGGCTGCACACCGTTCAATCCATCCTCGGAGGCTCGTTTTTATAGTTAAGATGTCAGAGGGAAGGCGTATGCACTCAAGCCCATGTAGGCAGGCCTCCACTCGGCAACAGTACCGAACCCAAATATGCACTAATGCTTTGTCATGATAGGTGGCTAGAGCCGACAAGGAAGCGTTGGCTTCAGCAGCAAATTCTTCGGCCGTGACAGAGGTACCAGCACGAAGGTCTTCAATGAGAGCCGCCAGGGAGTAAATGCTTTGTTTTGCCATCCTTTCAGACGCATGTCGGGCATAAGGGCCTGGTGGAATGGGGATTCGAGACTCTAATGGGGTCAGGGCTGGTAAAGCTGTGAAGATTCAGGTGCAGTCAGTTGTGTTTCCAAACATGGAGTAAACAAAACGATTCTCGAAATAAAGCGTCACTTACCCACAGTCATGCAGGTGGGTTTGAAAGATCCCCAGGTCCGTCAAGAATCTCGACTTCGTCGTCAGCCTCCAGGACTGTGATTTAAAATAATGGGCATATCAGCATCATCATGAAAATATAAAACTAAAAGGACAAAGCATACCAATCTTGGCCTGAGGAAAGAACTATGCTTTGTGGGGGTATTGCTTGTAGGGCAGCCATGTCGAGCAAGAGCTGAAAGGTTTTTCTCGGAGAGAGATCCATGATGGAAGCCGCCAATTCTCGCAATTCTGAAGGAAAGAAAGGGTCAGATGACAGAAGGGTCATTAAACAAAATGTATATGTACATGTGATTACCTTCAATGTTTCGCCCGCCCTGAGCTGGAGGGATGGCAGCCTCAGCGGTCTCCTCCACACCTTCAGGTGCATCACTGGAGATATTTGTAAAACTTATGGCCGGCATGGTAGTCTCCAGTAGAGGGACAAAAGCCGTCGCTGAAGGCTCCAAGGCAAGGATAACGGCTTCAACAATATCCTCTATACTCTTTGGTACGTCGCTAGGGATGTCCATAGGATCTATGGCCGATGGCGTCAGCTCTGCTAAAGGAGTAGACATGGAAGAGACACCAGCCGCCACCGGAAGCTCCACAGGAAGGATAGCAGCTTCAGTTTTCTTCTCTACACCCACCGGTGCGTCATGGGAGATATTCATGGAATCCACAACCATGACCTGATCCGGACTCAAACCCGCTTCTGCTGCAGAAGTCCCTGCAAAGATTGCGCAAAAATAAGAGGACATAAAAGTAATACAAATGTCACGCCCCGCTTCCCAGAGTACGCAAGATTTGGGCACGTGACATAGCCAACCATGCTACCTGTGGGTAGGAAGTATCCATCCACAGTCACATTACGGTTGTAAAGATATCAAGAACAAGTTAATAAGCTAATCTAATACATGTCCAAATCCATAATAACAAGAATCAATAAACAATAAGTGCGGAAGCTAATGATCCAATACAATGAATAAACAGTATGTCCCATAATGCGGGCTCACATCTGGAAATGAAATGACAGAAATAAACTAACTCTAAAGAACTCACAGTTCAGCCTGCTGGCTGAAGTACTCCTGCTCGGTCGACGACGAAGGTACGGAATCTGGGCCATGCAAAACCCAGACGTCAGCGCGTCATGATATCAAGTATGTAGCATAAACATGGTAATAAACAATGCAAGCATGAACATGAATAAAGCAGTAATAAGAAGTAATAAACAGGGTAATGTGCAGTAGTGACTAAACTGTCCTATCAGGTTTTCTACTCTATAGTCTTTGAAACCAATTGATGAATCGTCGATGTAACTCAATAGTATCCCGTGCGTGCCCGGGACCACGGTCATGATCCTCGGGGCTGAATCCGAGACGTGCCGCTAAGCAGTAAAAGGTAGTAGGATAGATGAGTGATGTCAGCAACAACACTCCGGAGCTGGCCAAGCCCGTAAGACTGATCAGAACAATGTATCGAACTGTTGAGTTACAAGTCGGTTTCACCTTTGATTTCCCCATACCCCCAAACTATGTATGTCAGTCAGGTATTCAGTAGTCAAGGACTAATGCCAACACAAGTCAAGTAAAGGTAGGTCTGTCTGGATCGACAGCAGGAATGGTTAGGTTTGTCGGCATTAGGCATGAGATCAGGTAACAGGTCAGATTACTTTCAACAGGTAGAGTCGATATGTACAGGGTGTTGTGTTCGGTGTATCAGTACATGTGTCAGGTGTATCAAGATCGGTCAATATGTAATGCGATCAGGTATATGATGATAACAGGTACAGTAACAAATAATGAACAGTAGCAGGGAACAGTAAATAACAAATATTATTCTATGTGAACACAGTGATGTTTGTATTTTTCATATTAATCCGGTTCACGCACCTTTGAGGTGCAAAAGCCACAAGACGAAACAATATCGATAATATACGCAATGGAGTTACATGAATTTGAACTAAGCATAATAATAGTCTCATGAGTGATTTTAACAAATGAAGTGGGGATAATCTACTTAGTTTGATTAGTTAAGTATGAATTAATAGCAGACCGGTTAATACGAGCAATGATTTCATTGATTTAAAGTTACGGATAATTGTGACTAGCAATTCTAAGTTATAAAAGATATCGATGTTATAATAGTTGTGTGGTTATAATATGATGATTAAGTTGTAGCATGTTAAAGCAAGTATTCGGATACTTGCCTCGGCGGTTCCGCAAACCGAAACACGGATGCGGTGTCGGCAGAAACTGCGATATGGAAGCACGGGCCACGGATCGAGTCCCAACAGAGGTCAACGGAATCACACGGACCAGGGGGCTTCGCTGGAGCGTCGGGTTCGTCAGGCGGCACGGTCGGATCCGGCAGCAAACAGAAACAACAAAGTTAGCAAACACAAACTACGCATCCAAAATACGGATCAGCGGAGGGATTGCACCAAGAGGAAGCACAAGGAAAACTCACCGAGAAGAAACAGGGTGCAAACACGATGGCTCGACGGCACTGGATCGCCGGCGAAGCGACGGCGGCGGCTGCAGCAAGGGGAAGGGCCTCGGGTGTGTAGGGTAGTGTGCAGCGGCGAGTTGGAGGAGAGGGGTCGGCTCTGGTGGTCGTGGGAGAGAGGGAGGTGGTCGGAGGTGGTGTCGACGAGGTCGCCGGCACGTTTCTCCGGCGAACAGCAGGGTAGGTGAAGGATGAAGGCTAGGGTTTACTGTTCCGGCGAGGGGAGGAGGAAAACGACGACGAGGTCGGGTCGAGTAGGGTGAAAGGGGGTCGTGGGGTCGTCGACGACGATGGGTGGCGTCGACGGCGAGGTTTGCGCGGGTGGAGGCGAGGTCGGGAATGGGTTGCAGGCGCGGGGAGGAGCGGGAGAACGGGGGAAGAGGGTAGGTGGGTGCGGTGGAGGTCGTGGTGGTGAGGGCGGCGACGGCGAGGTCGCGAGGAGGCCGGCGGTGAGGTCTGCGGTGAGCTAGGGTTAGGGTTTCTCGCGATGGAAGGTGGGTCGAGGAGGCGGCTGCGTGCATGGGGTTATATAGAGTAAGAGAGAGAGAGAGATTGGAGAGAGAGAGAGAGTTAATATTATGAGAGAGAGAGAGAGAGAGAAAGAGGAGAGAGGCAGAGAGAGAGATAGAAGGAGGGGGCCCACGAGCTCAATAGGAGCTCGTGATTGGCCGGGGGAAAAATTATGAGAAGGATTTAGTAGGATTTTGAGGGATCAGCAGTTAGGAAATATAGATTAGGATGTATATTTTTATATTCGATATTAAATTTAAATGGGCCATTTTGGCGCGAAATGAAACATTTCCAAATCGAGCCCGGGTCGCGCCCAAATGTTCCAAATTCAAATTATAGGATTTTAAGCGGGTTCCAAATTTTGAAAATAGGTGTTTAGTGATTAAAATGCATGCCCCCAAGTCGGACACTTGCACGCGCGCGTAGTCGCCCAAACTGGCCCGTTTAACCAAACGGAACGGAATCTCGACACGCGGACGCTACCACGCGACTAGTGGCGACGAGTAGGCCAAAATGGACATCTTAAATTTCATTTTCGGAGTTAAAATTTGTTATGTGCCAAAATGACTTAACCGGGTAAAATTTAGCAATAAACCCAGAAAATCAGGAAAATTGGAATGAGCAATAAATAACCCTCAACTAGTAATATACATAGTATTATTGGGCTCGGGTGTTACATCATACCCAACTACAAAAGAATTTCGTCCTCGAAATTCCAAGAATACAAGATAACTAACTACTGGAAAAGATGAGGGAATTTCTGTCGGATCTCGTCTTCTCGCTCCCAAGTAGATTCTCCATGCGATCGGTTACCCCAAGAAACTAGCACAAGAGGGATAACCTTGTTCTTAAGAACCTTTTCTCTTCGATCCTTGATCTCGACTGGTCGCTCCTCAAAAGTCAGGTCCTCCCGAACGGTCAACTCCGAATGATCCAAGACATGAGTCTCATCACGAACATACCTCCGTAGTTGAGACACATGAAACACATCGTGAACTCCTGCTAATGACGGTGGTAACGCCAACCTGTACGATACCTCTCCAACACGCTCCAGAATCTCGAAGGGTCCAACGAACCGGGGACTAAGCTTTCCCCGACTTCCAAAGCGAATCACCCCTCTAGTCGGTGATATCTTCAGGAATACCAAATCGCCCACGGCGAACTCTAAAGGTCTTCTTGACGTGTCGGCCCAACTCTTCTGTCTGTCTTGAGCTGCCTTCATATGCTTTCTGATTGTATTCACCTTCTCGACTGTCTGCACCACCAAATCTGGTCCTAGTAACCTTCGTTCACCAACATCATCCCCACAAACAGGTGAACGGCACTTACGACCATAAAACGTTTCAAACGGAGCCATCTGAATTGTCGCTTGAAAGCTGTTGTTGTACGAAAACTCCACCAGGTGTAGATGATCTTCCCAAGAACCTTTGAAGTCCACCATGCAAGCCCTCAACATATCTTCAAGGGTCTGGATCGTTCTCTCTGATGGTCCATCAGTCTGGGGATGATAAGCTGTGCTAAACTTCAATCGAGTCCCCAAACTTTTTTTTTTGTAAACTCCTCCAAAAGTGTGACAAGAACCGAGTGTCCCGATCGGACACGATGCTTACCGGTACTCCATGCAATCTGACAATCTCCTGCATGTACCGCTCTGCCAAAGTCTCCGTAGATTGACCAACCCGAAAAGGAATAAAGTGAGCTGCCTTGGTCAACCGATCGACAATCACCCATACAGCATTGTTGCCCTTTGGACTCCGCGGTAAAGCCGTCACGAAATCCATGGTTATATGTTCCCACTTCCATTGAGGAATCGGAAGTGGTTGCAACAAACCGGCAACCCTTTGGTGTTCAGCCTTGACTTGCTGACACACCAAGCACTTAGCCACGAAGCGAGCGATTTCCCGTTTCATACCTTCCCACCAGAAATGCTGTCGAATATCTCGGTACCTCTTTGTCCCTCCTGGATGTACAGAGTAAGCTGAACTGTGTGCCTCCTTCATAAGCTCTTCACGCACATCTCCTTTTGGCACACACACACGGCTACCATATCTCAACGAACCGTCTTCATGGATCAGTAAATCGGTTCGTAGTCCGGCTCCAACCTGCTCTCGAAACTTTTGCAGTCTAGGATCCTGCGATTGCGCCACTTTAATCTTCTCAACTAAGGACGACTGTACTTGCAACTGCATCAACTGTCCTGTAGCATGTGGTAGCACAACCTCCAAGTCAAATCTCCGAAAATCCGCAATGATCTCCCTTTGTGCGGTCAAAACCTGAATTGCTGGTAACCGACTCAGCGCATCCGGCACGACGTTGACTTTTCCCGGATGGTACTTAAGATCAATGTCATAGTCGGCCATCAGCTCCAACCATCTGCGTTGCCTCATGTTCAACTTCTTCTGAGTGAACACATACTTCAAACTCTTATGATCCGTAAAGACTTCAACTCTCTCGCCCAAAAGGTAGTGTCTCCAAATCTTCAGGGCGAAGATCACGGCTGCAAGCTCTAAGTCATGAGTCGGATAGTTCTTCTCATGAGTCTTCAGCTGTCTCGATGCGTAAGCGACGACTTTCCCATTCTGCATCAAAACACATCCCAATTCTTTTCCAGATGCGTCGCTGTGAATCACCAGTCCTCCTGAATCATCCGGTACGGTTAGGATAGGGGCGGTTATCAACTTCTGCGTCAACGTCTCGAAGGCCAATGCACATCCATCTGTCCAAACAACGGTACCTCCTTACGCGTAAACTTAGTTAACGGCTCAGCTAAACGAGCGAAGTTCTCCACAAATCTCCTGTGGTAACCGGCGAGCCCAAGAAAACTTCTTATCTATGCAACATTCTTTGGAACAGGCCAATCCCGAACTGCTGTAATCCTTTCGGGATCAACGGCGATTCCGTCACCCGACACGACATGCCCCAGAACTTCACTTCTTCCAACCAGAATTCGCACTTACTCATCTTCGCGAATAACTTCTCTTGTCTCAGCGTCGGCAGTGCGATCCTTCTTCTTCACTAAGAGAACTGGAGTTCCCCACGGTGAGTTGCTGCTTCGAAGCCATCCCTTCTCGAGTACTTCACTCATTTGTTTCTTAACTCCCTCCACTTCTACTGGTGCCATTGCATAGTCAGCTTTTGATACTGGCGTTGCACCAGGAGTAAGGTCAAACGCAAACTCCACATCTCGCTTCGGTGGTAATCCCGAAATGTCTTCAAACACTTCCATAAAGTCGCGGACAACTGCCGGCTCTTCATCACTCTCCACTACCATAGCCGCAAGAACACTGTTCGACGGCCTAGCCCTAAACTCGACTGGCCCGACAGAACTGCTTCCTCCAATGAAAGTAAACTCAGGGTGTCCGGGAATCTGGAAAATTACTTTCCTTGCCCTACAATCAATGTGTGCGTGGAAAGTGCCAAGAAAATCCATTCCCAAGACTACTTCATAACTGCCCGTATCAATCACCAAGAAATCCGCAAAAAGCTCCCTTCCACAAACAACAACAGTACAATCTCCACATTCCTTACTAGCTATGATTTTCCCATTCCCAGTGTGTATGTCCCAGAAACTAGACAGGGTCGTGCAGGTAATCGAGTGTGTAGCTATAAAATTTGGATGACATAAGCAATGGGATGCTCCGAAATTAAGTAATGCCAAAGCAGGAAAACCATGAACGAGTAAATTACCTGAAACCACTTCTCCCGATGCCTTAGCTTCTTCCGTTGTCAACACGAACGCTCGAGCCTGCTGTGGTCCTTGAGTAAGCGGTTCCTGTCCTTGGAACGGTCCCTGCGGAGGCTTCTGTGTATCATCCTTTGTGCGAGGCTTCGACGGACAAGCATCAACGGTGTGATCTGCCGCTCCACATCTAAAACAGAGTCCCAGCCTCAAACGACACTTCTTTCGCACATGTCCGGGTTTATGGCAGTATCTACAGATCACTCTCCCCTTCCGATCACCCATACTTGTTTTCTTCATTGGTGCCACGCTGCGCCTGTTCACTGGAATACTTCTACGTACGGACATGGGGTCCAGTGCAAATGCTGGTTCCAGCTCGAGTTGTTCCTTTAGTTTCTCCAGCAATCCCCTTATCACTCTTTGCCTGGCGGCTAAGACCGCTTGCCCTGGGTCCATCTCCAAATTCTGACCGGCCATATTCCTGGAAATCAAAGTACCCAACATTAGCATGATGATAGTTTTCGAGTATAGATCAAGGCTAGAACTCCAAGATACTTAAATAGAGTACTGCATTGTAGCTATGCCGCAGTATCATAGCCGCAATTACTTAACTCCACCCAAGTCGCCTAAGTCCTAGAGATAACAAGAAATTGGTTTTTCGAATTAACAATGCAAAGTAAGTTTGCATGTCGACATGATCTGGAAGAATGATTCAAGGACGGTAAAACGGTCAAGGTGGCAGGACATGTTTCCTAATCACGGGTATCATGATTCGCGTATTGGGTGCAATACCCAACTACAAGGAATCAACCCAATTAACCTATGGCTCTGATACCATAGAACCATGTCACGCCCCGCTTCCCAGAGTACGCAAGATTTGGGCACGTGACATAGCCAACCATGCTACCTGTGGGTAGGAAGTATCCATCCACAGTCACATTACGGTTGTAAAGATATCAAGAACAAGTTAATAAGCTAATCTAATACATGTCCAAATCCATAATAACAAGAATCAATAAACAATAAGTGCGGAAGCTAATGATCCAATACAATGAATAAACAGTATGTCCCATAATGCGGGCTCACATCTGGAAATGAAATGACAGAAATAAACTAACTCTAAAGAACTCACAGTTCAGCCTGCTGGCTGAAGTACTCCTGCTCGGTCGACGACGAAGGTACGGAATCTGGGCCATGCAAAACCCAGACGTCAGCGCGTCATGATATCAAGTATGTAGCATAAACATGGTAATAAACAATGCAAGCATGAACATGAATAAAGCAGTAATAAGAAGTAATAAACAGGGTAATGTGCAGTAGTGACTAAACTGTCCTATCAGGTTTTCTACTCTATAGTCTTTGAAACCAATTGATGAATCGTCGATGTAACTCAATAGTATCCCGTGCGTGCCCGGGACCACGGTCATGATCCTCGGGGCTGAATCCGAGACGTGCCGCTAAGCAGTAAAAGGTAGTAGGATAGATGAGTGATGTCAGCAACAACACTCCGGAGCTGGCCAAGCCCGTAAGACTGATCAGAACAATGTATCGAACTGTTGAGTTACAAGTCGGTTTCACCTTTGATTTCCCCATACCCCCAAACTATGTATGTCAGTCAGGTATTCAGTAGTCAAGGACTAATGCCAACACAAGTCAAGTAAAGGTAGGTCTGTCTGGATCGACAGCAGGAATGGTTAGGTTTGTCGGCATTAGGCATGAGATCAGGTAACAGGTCAGGTTACTTTCAACAGGTAGAGTCGATATGTACAGGGTGTTGTGTCCGGTGTATCAGTACATGTGTCAGGTGTATCAAGATCGGTCAATATGTAATGCGATCAGGTATATGATGATAACAGGTACAGTAACAAATAATGAACAGTAGCAGGGAACAGTAAATAACAAATATTATTCTATGTGAACACAGTGATGTTTGTATTTTTCATATTAATCCGGTTCACGCACCTTTGAGGTGCAAAAGCCACAAGACGAAACAATATCGATAATATACGCAATGGAGTTACATGAATTTGAACTAAGCATAATAATAGTCTCATGAGTGATTTTAACAAATGAAGTGGGGATAATCTACTTAGTTTGATTAGTTAAGTATGAATTAATAGCAGACCGGTTAATACGAGCAATGATTTCATTGATTTAAAGTTACGGATAATTGTGACTAGCAATTCTAAGTTATAAAAGATATCGATGTTATAATAGTTGTGTGGTTATAATATGATGATTAAGTTGTAGCATGTTAAAGCAAGTATTCGGATACTTGCCTCGGCGGTTCCGCAAACCGAAACACGGATGCGGTGTCGGCAAAAACTGCGATATGGAAGCACGGGCCACGGATCGAGTCCCAACAGAGGTCAACGGAATCACACGGACCAGGGGGCTTCGCTGGAGCGTCGGGTTCGTCAGGTGGCACGGTCGGATCCGGCAGCAAACAGAAACAACAAAGTTAGCAAACACAAACTACGCATCCAAAATACGGATCAGCGGAGGGATTGCACCAAGAGGAAGCACAAGGAAAACTCACCGAGAAGAAACAGGGTGCAAACACGATGGCTCGACGGCACTGGATCGCCGGCGAAGCGACGGCGGCGGCTGCAGCAAGGGGAAGGGCCTCGGGTGTGTAGGGTAGTGTGCTGCGGCGAGTTGGAGGAGAGGGGTCGGCTCTGGTGGTCGTGGGAGAGAGGGAGGTGGTCGGAGGTGGTGTCGACGAGGTCGCCGGCACGTTTCTCCGGCGAACAGCGGGGTAGGTGAAGGATGAAGGCTAGGGTTTACTGTTCCGGCGAGGGGAGGAGGGAAACGAAGACGAGGTCGGGTCGAGTAGGGTGAAAGGGGGTCGTGGGGTCGTCGACGACGATGGGTGGCGTCGACGGCGAGGTTTGCGCGGGTGGAGGCGAGGTCGGGAATAGGTTGCAGGCGCGGGGAGGAGCGGGAGAACGGGGGAAGAGGGTAGGTGGGTGCGGTGGAGGTCGTGGTGGTGAGGGCGGCGACGGCGAGGTCGCGAGGAGGCCGGCGGTGAGGTCTGCGGTGAGCTAGGGTTAGGGTTTCTCGTGATGGAAGGTGGGTCGAGGAGGCGGCTGCGTGCATGGGGTTATATAGAGTAAGAGAGAGAGAGAGATTGGAGAGAGAGAGAGAGTTAATATTATGAGAGAGAGAGAGAGAGAGAGAAAGAGGAGAGAGGCAGAGAGAGAGATAGAAGGAGGGGGCCCACGAGCTCAATAGGAGCTCGTGATTGGCCGGGGGAAAAATTATGAGAAGGATTTAGTAGGATTTTGAGGGATCAGCAGTTAGGAAATATAGATTAGGATGTATATTTTTATATTCGATATTAAATTTAAATGGGCCATTTTGGCGCGAAATGAAACATTTCCAAATCGAGCCCGGGTCGCGCCCAAATGTTCCAAATTCAAATTATAGGATTTTAAGCGGGTTCCAAATTTTGAAAATAGGTGTTTAGTGATTAAAATGCATGCCCCCAAGTCGGACACTTGCACGCGCGCGTAGTCGCCCAAACTGGCCCGTTTAACCAAACGGAACGGAATCTCGACACGCGGACACTACCACGCGACTAGTGGCGACGAGTAGGCCAAAATGGACATCTTAAATTTCATTTTCGGAGTTAAAATTTGTTATGTGCCAAAATGACTTAACCGGGTAAAATTTAGCAATAAACCCAGAAAATCAGGAAAATTGGAATGAGCAATAAATAACCCTCAACTAGTAATATACATAGTATTATTGGGCTCGGGTGTTACAACAAATTACTCACCAAAAGAAGGACACGAAAAATACGCATACCGATACGCCAAGGAGCTTGAAGTATGGCTTTTTCGAGCCGTTGTTCTTTTCTTATTAAATACGCTCGCCGGGCTTCAAGCGCAAATGAATGACTACCTGTCTTTAGTGCAAGCTCGTCCTCGGAAGCATCTGAGATGGGCTATTTAAGTGCCCGTTCTTCTTCCATTAACAGAGGACCCATGTGCAGCCTCCGTAATGATGGTTCGACGTCGTAGAATGCAACGAGGGGGAAGCTTTTTTCGGGGCGCACACGTTCTCAGTTTCATCTTGTGAGCACCTTAAAACCTCAGCCAATTGCGCGGCCTCCTCGGCAGATGAATCAGGAAAGATAAGATCGGCGTCTGACTCCTCTATAGCTATCGGTTCGTCCTGAATAAATGGCTCAGACTCAAGCAGAGTGTCGAGTAGGCCGGCAACCGATTTCTTCCTCTTCTTGGAGCTTGTGCTAACGCTAGTGGAAGAACGCTTCCTCCCCCTTGGCGCTTTGGCGCGACGTTGCCCAACTTCACTCTCGGTATCCCCTTTTAGTGACACTGCCGCTGGTGATACTACCGCTGGTGCTTCTTTAGAAGCCTTTGCTTCGGCTCTAGTGCGCACTGGCATACCAGCAGTGCGAGGGGTCGATTCTATTTCTACGGTTTTGGAGATAAGTACCAAACCGCTATCCCTCAGTAGAGGGTGAACCATGGACCACGGCCGTAATAGGGCATTGGTGGCCTGAGCTGGAACGGAAGCTCTACCCTCAAAAAGCACCCGTCTCTCCTCTGCAATGACTGGGCCGACCCGATGGCGATACCAACCTTTAAAGGACCTTATGGGTCTCGGGAGGTAGTCGGACTCCGGGATCATGAAGCGGGAGCCAGTGTTTAGCCGCATGAAATGGTGGATGACATCGTGGGTAACCTCCAAGGAGAGAGCAGGCTCGACTATAAATGCCTCGAGAGGGATGCCCTAGTCATAGCCCAACTGCTAAGCAAAGCGGTGCGGACTATACCGCATAAAAAGGACAACATTATTCCGGCGGAACACTAGATACCCTGGTCTGATCGAGTATAGGTGCATGGCCTCTTTTGGTCTCAAAGCCGGGACCCCACCATTCGATAAATAAAACAATTGCTGAATGGGCCCCACTGGAGCAGAAAGGACTCGATCGCTGAACACCATTCCGCCTTCATTTGAGTACGGGTTCAGCGGTACGTGGAGAGCCCCTACTTGGGTCGGATCGGGAGCGGAGGCATCAACCAACCTCATAATCCATAGGAAAGTATACGAATCATAAAAATCCGGCCGCTGGTGCGCAGCAAACGCTCCTAACACGTGCATCTCGATCCACGACATGAAGTAGTGGAGGGGGAAATACACGGTCTCCGCACCTGGGTTTGAAGTATTAGCCGCAACGCTTAATCCGTGATATAGATGTGATAACCCCGCGATGCCAACAGCTAGTCATGCTCCCCCAGCTATGCGATGAGCAGGATAAAAAACGGAGGTTCTCATAAAGCGGCGATGCATCGGCATGGCAAACCAGCTTAGCTAAAGACTGATAAAACCAACGAAGAAGGTCTCTTCGTCTATGCCGGGGGCCTCAATCGCATCGAAAGCTACGGTTGACGAGTTTTGAATATAGAAATGCGGCATGTCTTCCTCCTTGGCTTGCAAGTTCTTTAATCCTAATCCAAAAGGGTCTTCAATTTTTGCAAATTTCGGATCCTTTTTGGATATAACGTCCTTTCGAAGAAAGCAAGCAATGAAAGCGTCAAAGGTGACACCTTGCCTTTCCGATGTCACGAACAGCTTTTCAAAGATATCCAGGACCTTGATTAGACTTGGATACTTATGACGTACGGCGTTCTCAGTCGACAGGCCATCAAGCATAGCAGGCACCGTATCAAACACATATTCATTGGGAGGCAGTAATTCTTCATAATGCTCTCCTCTGATCGGAAATCCGGAGATCTCGCGAAACTCTTCCAGTGAAATTGAGACCTCTCAATTCCTTAGCAAGAACGCGTTGGTGGGAAGGTTCCATTGATTCAAGAAAGCTTTAACCCACCAGACATGAGGGGCGTGGTAATAAAACAACGAAACATACACTGCCTGGTACAACCCAACCTTCTGCAGACGTGCGCGTTGGGCAGAGAGAATGTACCGAGTCCAGTGGAGGTAGCCCACTGGGTGGAGGGGATAACGACTACCTTATAAACCTGCCCCCAAGGTCGAGCCTCGCCCTGACATATTCGGCGCCTCAGAATGTCGATGGCCACCATAGGTTGGTTGGGTATCCCGGTCGTTGATGGCTCGAGTCGACTCGCGGGAGTCCAGTTAGTCGCCTCCACCGCACAAGCAGTCCGTGGGCGTTCCATCAATGATATAGAGCGGATGGGTTCTGTCGGCTCTTCGCAGGTAAAACTGTAGCGGACCCCGATGATATGACCGTGCCACTTTCCCCACAAAAGAAGACTAGTATGGTCCCTGTCATGCGTCCTGATCATCGCCATAGCCTCCTCGTCCGATGGCGACTGCGGAAAAGCCGCTTCTGAGTGAGTGTAAGGAAAGTCGGGAAGCGAGGCCATCATTCCTTAAATAAAAAAACCCATTAAATAATAATAATAATAAATAATAAGGTAACATAAAATAAAATAACAGAAAACCGTGATGTGACGGGATCACTGCCTACAAAACCAATGGACCCCACAAAATCTAAATAATGGCTCACCAATGATGATGCAAAATAATCATTGAGAGAATCAAAAAGGATTCTCATCAAGTAAACAGTAAAGTTTAAACGACTCTTGAAGTGAGTTCTGCTAAAAAGCACAACAGATTCAAATCTGCTTTAGAGGCATAAAAACCCTTAATTACTCGAGAGCATTAGGGAATAAAATTCCCAAAAATATCTGAGTCTCTCTCAGAGCCAAGCTCTATGAACAACGAATTAAATTTCTTTAATAAAAGGATTAAATCCAAGAAAACCCCTATAGCAAGGAGGCAAAGAAAATGGAATTAAATTCTAAGGATCTTAAAGATCGGTGACAGGGTAAAACCCTAAGAGGAGGATTAACAATCCCCATTGATTCAAGACTGCAAAATCTACAAAAAAAAAGTGTGCTTTGGATCTTTAAGAAATCAGTTCAAGAAAAGAGCAACGCTCTGTCCCCGGATTTAAAATCCACAACAAAAAGAAACAAAAAAGGGGGGTTGATTGATCAAAGAATTTATAACCGCAATCAAGAACGGTGTCGCTTGGTAGTTAGCCGGTGAGTACGGGTCGGTCCATAGGGATTTTGTGTATTCTCAATTTGTTCTAACGAGTTAATTCCGATTGTTGTCGGATTGATTAAATCTAAAAACTAAGTTTGATCTAGACTAGGACTAAAATCTTGCTAGGGTTAGGTTTAGGTCAAGTTTGGAAATTCAATATTTCTCACCGCTTTCTATGCCCTAATTAAGATCTATGAGGTGTTATGGTAATAATAAATAAAGTGGATTAGTACCATCGGGAAGAAACGATGTTTCTTCCTCTAGGTTCTTGTCCTTCCTTTCTTAATTCTTACCCTAACCTCCATGGAAAGCATACGCAACCGGTCTTTTATACTACGGTATTACCGCTACCTCGTGGGATAGGGTGCCATAGAGAGCGGTGTGTGTATGTATGCATGGAGTCCTATAAAAATATGTGATGGGCAAAAAAGGGGTGAGAGATCTTCATCTCTCAAACCTTCCCTATTCCTAACCCTAACAAGCGAGGATCTACTCACTCATTAGAGAATTAAAAAACATGTTCTAAACTAATTAACTAGGGCAGATAATGAAAGTTATACTAGGGCAAATAAAAAAATCTATACTAGGGCAGGAAAGAAATTTTAACTAGGGCAATAAAAAGAAACTTACTCTAATTTTTAGTTGATGCTCTCTTCAATCATTTACAGGAATTGAATTCTGAATTAGATGGATACATTGAGGCATAAGAAGAGGCATAATCTAAAAGAGGTTTTAGGGTTTCTATTTATAGATCATAGAAACCCTAGTGTTACAATCGACACACATCTGCTTTTACAATTTTACCCCTAAGAAGACTAATCAACGCACCGACACAAATTTCCATCGACACGGGCTCTTTATGGCCGCGGAACCGCGGCCAAAACCCATGTTTGGCCGTGGATCCGCGGCCATATATAGGGCTTGTTGGCTCTGTTTTTCCTGGTTGCTTCTGGTTACATTCTGCTTCTTGTTTCTTTACTTGGTTTCTCAGTTTGTCTTCTAGATTTCTTCCATATTTCCACAGTGAATAAATTCGTGGACTTTTACCGCTTACTTCGTGTCGAAGTTTTGAACCTTGTACTGCCTTTGTTCTTTGTGAAATCGTCCATTAATCTTCGTTTAGTCTTCAAACTGTAGGCATGATCAAGATCTTTTCATTTGTTGGTTATAGTCTCGTCTTTTCATCGTTTCACTGTTTTTGTTCCGAGAACCTGTAACCTGCAACTATGTAGCAGACATGGATCAAAAGCACCTGTTTATTTGTAAAATGGCTAAGAATGGAGAATATAATAATGCAAAATTATGGTGTGAAGAAATACCCCAAACTTATGTTTTGCTCGTCCTAGAGCGAACCTAGTTTTTATTCTTGAAAAAGAACTACCCTCACTTTCGCAGGGAAACGCGATTACACTGAGCTCGTGCAATAAGCCGTTAAACCTCTAGGTGTCCCTAGTAGCAGGAGTGTTGTCTTCTGAGGGTTTTCAGCGGATACTACCCACAAAATCTTATCAATTCGGCCCATTGACTTTTATTCTCCAATTAGGTTTTCTAACAAGAAACTCTATTATCTTCGACTCATAAATTATCCACCCATATTTTTCACGCTTCCTTATCATTTAACTTAAGATTATATATATTCTTGTAAACTTACTTATCTTTTGGCATCTTTTAAATTTTCCTTCTAGGGTTCCATTTCAACTTAAGAATTTTTATCATCTCTATTAAAGATATAAGTCCTATTCTTCATTCCTATCTCTTATCTAAACCCCAATCACATACCCCTACGTGTGTGTATAAGTCACCCCTACACTTGGAAATTCAAATCAAGTAATTATACTCTTGTCCATCATCCAAAATACTTTTCAATTGGTGAATTTTTAGATGAAATTGCTCACACATTCTTCATGCGACCGTTAATAGTTCTTGAGGTACCAACGACCGATTACAAAATGTGCTTGCACATTAATGCGTAATTCCTAGTCTTGTAATACCTAAGGCTTATAGCAGTGACTCCCAAACCAGTTGGTCTAAGGCACTAGGTAATAAAACACCCTCGCTAAATATTTTTTCTATTAATGCAGCCTTAAGTAATTACAAAAACCAGTGTTCATTTTTTTTCTTTTTATTCACACTTGCATTTTTATTTTATTTTTCTTCATACTAAGGACTTTAGACAAGAGCATTTCAAGGTCTCTTCTACTATTCCAAGTTTCAAGGTTCGTGTTTGTGCAATTTGTAGGGTATATATTTTCAGAATTTAGACTTAATCTTAGGAATTAATTTTCAGACTTATACTTTAATAAAAATTTCAATACTCTTCCCTTATCTTGACTTAGCCCAAGAAGTCAACTCGAAATCTGCCTATTTCTAAATAAACTACAAAGACATATACTTTCTACCGTTAAATTTTAAGAAAGGTTATTTTTAGGGTTTTTAATTTACTAAGTCTAAGGTCTAGTTGTTCCTAGCTAGTTGACCTATTTGTCAACTCAAGTCAATTATGGCCAAAATTGAATGTTTTAATTTTTATAACATGTTCAAATTTTTTAGTTTTTTATTTGGGTTTTAAAATAAGTATGCAAATGCAAAAATATACATATGAATGCGAAGGAAGAAACCTTACCGAGCACACCCCCAAACTTAAACTTGACAGTGTCCTCACTGTCAGGCTACACCAAGAGGGTCAAAAATGTCGGCACTTCCCTGTTTAATTTTTTTATATTTTTTATATTTTTTATTGTTAACAGAAAAACAAAATAAAAAAACAAAATAAATATACAAAAAGCCCCCCCAAACTTAAGTGAGACAATGTTTCCACTGTTTTAAGCGTTAAAGTTCAGAGTTAGGGAGGAGAAAAATCAAACTATATAAGGCCTTACACAGACCAAAGGTTAGCACCAACCATTCAAAAATTCTATCGTGATAATGGTAGGGTTGGTAAAAGAATGGAGTGTAGAGGAAGGAGTTGAGAAACACACGAGACTGTATGGGAAGAAAGGTGGAATATGGTCTCGGTATAGGAGAAGAATGGCGGAAAAGAGAAAGAAGTGTAGTACGAACTTGAGGGTGTAAATCGAGTGAATAAATTAGCGAAAATTGTGATGACCGATGTGTTAAAAGCGATTGTGGTAATCTATCAACCCGTTGAGAAATGGGGTCAAATCCCTCAAGATTCGCAAGAAAACATGGGTACGTTGAACTTGGTAAACCATCCATTGAAAATGGAAGCGCGACGGATTCTTGCGCGGTCGAAATGATGGAAAGGACGAAGGGGAGTGATTTAGGGATAGTCTTATTCTCACCTAAGTAAACTGTCTCGAACTCGAAGGATTCCATCAATGGTTTGAAATGACTGTAAGCAACCGAGTCTGACGGTTCAACTAACTCATCTGAAAATTCAAAGGACTCAAACTCGGGCGGTGAGTTTTCAAAATCATCCGAAAAAATGAAACACTCGTAATCGTTATCGGCCGTGAGAGCTGTGTCAGATTCAAAGAGGAACGCACTAGTGGCGTCCAAACTGCAGTGATCGAACAGAAATTTTTCAAGCTCACAGTCCTCCTGCGTGATCTTTTGCGTGGTTGGAACGATGGAAAGGAGGGAGGGTGATTTAGGAAGTATAACAGTTAAAGGTTCAGGAGGATGAATTGGAAAATCCGACACATCAAACAAAACTGGTTCATCCTCAATGCTATCCTCAATACTCTCCTCAATACTATCCTCATAATTCTCCTCAAAAGTTATCTCATCCATGCAATTATCATCAAAATCAAGACGCATATGAAGTTCGGGAGAAACATTTAATGACTCGGGATGATGAATTGGAGAGAAAAATTCAGTCAAATCTACGGGTTCATCATCCAAAATATTCCCTGCGTCAATATCCTCAATCAAGTGAAAATCAATTTTTTTGGACACCTCATCAAAAGCATGGATATTTATCAATTCAGGTTCTAGATTGGAGGTGTAGAGGTCAAAAGGATTGGTGATGGTTTCACTCGAAAGGGACCCTTCACAATATGGCAAATCAAGCACTACAAAGTCACACAACTCATTAAACGTTTTATTTTCAACTGGTGAATCATTTGGAACACTTGATAGACATTCAAAACTAGAGTTGTGGGATTCAATTGGTGATGGATAGGTTTGATTTGGAAGGGTGTATAGCTCACTCTCTCCACTCAAATTCTCAATATGTCCAACCGCCTCATCATACATTGGAATTTTTGGAGCTAATTGGAAAATAGCTACCGGGTCACTAGGTTGCATAAGGGCGGCAATGGATGCATCCAAATTCCTCATCTGTCGGTTTGTTGCTGCAATATGAGCTTCCAACGACTGTTCCAGACTAGACATGGGTTGTGAAGGGGTTTCAGTAAAAGATTCAAAGTTGTTTGGATACGTGAAACTCCCAAATGGCTGTGTAGAAGCAATGTCTAGGGAAGGTGTGAAAGTCGGGTAGGACTGGTAGGAATTGAATGGTTGGACAGGACTGGATCAACATTTGGATAAAAAGATGAATGGACTTGTTGATCCCAAGAACTGGAAGTGTTGAAAGGAGTGAAAGATCGGTTACGAGATTGTTCAATATGTTCAGCGATGGACATGGGTTTCAGAGTTACAACAGAACTCGAAAAAGGGGTATCAACGTAAGAAGGCCGTGAAGGTTGAAATGGTTGATACAAAGTGGATTGCGGAGTCGAACTGTTTCTCCTAGACGCTTCTATTCGATCCTTCAAAGAAATTTTGGGCATGGAGGGGTTGTCCGTAATTCGACCAAAACAATTCGCGTATGAAGCAATGTTTGGATGAGAGTACCAAAGTTCGGCAAGAGTTTTGGGAGGTGGGGTACCCATGATGTAAGAAGGAGAAGAAAAAGAATGTGGGTGCAAGTGGGGTGCACGGATTTCTTAGCGACAAGTTGCAAGTTTTTTTTTGTAAAAAATTTTTCTTTATTCTTTTTGTGTTTTTTTTATAAGGAGCTTTTTTCAAAAAAAAATTGATAAAAGGCTTAGACACACATTCAATCAACCATAAATGCACAATCAGGCCTAGATCTAGGGTCACCTAGATCAGCTAGACAGCTCCTAACTGTTCCAAAAGGCAAGAAGTAGGACCTCAAACCGCCTCTTCACCGCCAATTGTGGCCAGGTAAGCACAAGTAGGGAAAGGAGGGATCCGCTCACGAATCACCGTAAGACGGGCCTTTTAAAGTTACCTTTCACTACCTGTCTAGCCTAGGCACCACAAAATCAGGTTAGGATCGACGGTCGATGCCTACAACTATTCCTTTGTCCTATTGAGCGCGAAGTCCTTAGGGCTGAGTCTAATCTTTTTTAATTATTTGATGGTCAATGCAATATGCCTTATGTGATTTTTGGGGTCCTGGGAAGGGTAATGAAATCCCCACCTAATCTGGATTGGTGTAAAAGCCCCTTAAAGTCAATTAAAATATGCAAAGCAGTAAACACAATCACTTGCAAACAATTTTTTTTAGCGCAGCGCAAAGAATCCTGCACAAGATCAAGTTATTGAGAAGGGAAGAAATTTTTGCGCAAAGAATCCTGCAGGAAATTTTTACAGAGGAGATATCAGTGGTTGCAGAGAAGGAGAAAAGAAGCTCACAGAGAGTTTTTTAGGTGATGACGTCACCACCCTGCGGCGGAAGCGCGGCCAAAGGGCGCTTTTGGCGGCAGAAAAGCGGCGGAGGCGCCGATTCAGTTCCCGAGATTTCTTCTGCTCCTCTGGTCTGATTTTTCTCTGCTTTTCAAATCTTCCATTTTCTGTTTTGCTTTCTGGATTTTTCCAGATCCGAACTCGTTCGTCGATCCTGCAAAATTCAAAAGAAAAATACCCTTCACAAAATAACAAGATGATAAATTTTTTTATATTTTTTTCCAGTTTTTATGATTTTTCAATTTTATATTAACCCGAAATTGCAAAAAGAAAATAACAACGCCATCCCCGGCAACGGCGCCATTTGATTGATCAAAGAATTTATAACCGCAATCAAGAACGGCGTCGTTTGGTAGCTAGCTGGTGAGTACGGGTCGATCCACAGGGATTTTGTGTATTCTCAATTTGTTCTAACGAGTTAATTCCGATTGTTGTCGGATTGATTAAATCTAAAAACTAAGTTTGATCTAGATTAGGACTAAAATCTTGCTAGGGTTAGGTTTAGGTCAAGTTTGGAAATTCAATATTCCTCACCGCTTTCTATGCCCTAATTAAGATCTATGAGGTGTTATGGTAATAATTAATAAAGTGGATTAGTATCATCGGGAAGAAACGATGTTTCTTCCTCTAGATTCTTATCCTTCTTTTCTTAATTCTTACCCTAACCTCCATGAAAAGCATACGCAACCGGTCTTTTATACTACGGTATCACCGCTATCTCGTGGGATAGGGTGCCGTAGAGAGCGGTGTGTGTATGTATGCATGGAGTCCTATAAAAATATGTGATGGGCAAAAAAGGGGTGAGAGATCTTCATCTCTCAAACCTTCCCTATTCCTAACCCTAACAAGCGAGGATCTACTCACTCATTAGGGAATTGAAAAACATATTCTAAACTAATTAATTAGGGCAGATAATGAAAGTTATACTAGGGCAGATAAAAAAATCTATACTAGGGCAGGAAAGAAAATTTAACTAGGGCAATATAAAGAAACTTACTCTAATTTTTATTTGATGCTCTCTTCAATCATTTATAGGAATTGAATTCTGAATTAGATGGATACATTGAGGCACAAGAAGAGGCATAACATAAAAGAGCTTTTAGGGTTTCTATTTATAGAGCATAGAAACCCTAGGGTTACAATCGACACACATCTGCTTTTACAATTTTACTCCTAAGAAGACTAATCAACGCACCGACGCACCGACGCACCGACACAAATTTCCACCGACACGGGCTCTTTTTGGCCGCGGAACCGCGGCCAAAACCCATGTTTGGCCGCGGATCCGCGGCCATATATGGGGCTTGTTGGCTTTGTTTTTCCTGGTTGCTTCTGGTTACATTCTGCTTCTTGTTTCTTTACTTGGTTTCTCAGTTTGTCTTCTAGATTTCTTCCAGATTTCCACAGTGAATAAAGTCGTGGACTTTTATCGCTTACTTCGTGTCGAAGTCTTGAATCTTGCACTGCCTTTGTTCTTTGCGAAATCGTCCATTAATCTTCGTTTAGTCTTCAAACTATAGGCATGATCAAGATCTTTTCATTTGTTGGTTGTAGTCTCTTCTTTTCATCGTTTTCACTGTTTTTGTTCCGAGAACCTGTAACCTGCAACTATGTAGCAGACATGGATCAAAAGCACCTGTTTATTTGTAAAATGGGTAAGAATGGGGAATATAATAATGCAAAATTATGGTGTGAATAGGGGTCCCGTTCATGATCCTTACCAAGAAAAAGTTTTAACGGAGTGTAACTCTGAGATTTCAGCGGGCAGAGAACTATGCTCTGAAGAAGAGAATTAAATTCTCAAGGAAAATAAGTAGGGAAGAAGATGAAAAAACAGTGGTCTTCTCAGAGGCAAAAGCCTGCATTTATAAGACATGATGGGGGGCGGTTCATCTTCCCGTTCCCTTAGGCAATCCAACGGTGGAAAAGGTGACAGTGTTGCACTCACATGCAAGCCGCGTGAGATCAACACTGGGAGGCATTTGTTCCCTTATAAAAAAATATATATATAAAGAAAAAGGGGAAAAACTCCCCATTGTGCAGGTCTCACGTGCCCACACGTGAGCGGCTATATGCAAAGCATATAACCGCTGCATTTTAAGCAATTGATAGGCCAAAATTGAGCCTCACGTGTAAGCACGTGAGCGCCTATATGCAAAGCATATAGGCGCTATATTCAAACAGATAGCAAGCTAAAAAGGCTCACGTGTTAACACGTGATACCTTCTTATGGTGTTACATATAACCTTACAAGATTAATTCTTTTGGAGTCACGTGCTACACGTGAGTGATTCTAAACACTTTCCAAGCTGATAGAATTAAATTCTAAATAAAGGATCAAAACTCTATTGGGAAGATATTTCCTTAAATCTTTTTAAACTATCTGATAGAATTAAATTCTATATGTATATGGAAAATATTTCCATTGAACTAGAAAGATCTTCTTTGTTAGACGAAAGACCTTTAGATCAAAAGATTCAATGGTGATCGTCTGATAGAATAAAATTCTATCTTAGGAAAATATTTCCTAATATGCTTAAAAACAAATAAGAAATCTTCTCTGTTAAACGGAGATCCTTTGGATTAAAAATCTAACGGTGAATAAAATTCATCAGAACAATTGGATTGATTATGAAATCAATCATGATCTCTCAATGAGGGGTTTTCTTAACAAATTGATTCATTTTCTTCTCCTATAAATAGGAGCAAACGATAAAAGAAAAGAAAAAAACATACAGAGAAAAAAATGAGGGAATACAGAAAAAAGAGGAAGAAGAGAATTTAAGTCTCGGAAAAGACTTGCTTCATCAGAACATTCTAGGTAAAAAAAAGAGAAATACACAGAGATTGTTCTATCTTGACCTTTCTAAGGGTTTAACCCTTCGCATAAGAACTTAGTTCTTCTTTTGGTTGAGATCTGTAGAAGCATATCTCCCCATAAGTTGAGAATTTAATTCTCATCGGGGAGATTCTGTCATGCAGATTCAAAACTTAGGGGAAAAAACTGAGTTCAAAGAATTTAATTCTTACGGAAATATATGGGAATTCAATTCCTCTGAAAATCAAGGTTTAACCTTACACTAAGAATTTAATTCTTACAGAAAAGGGGCATGAGATCCTCCAAAATCCTAGCATGAGATCAAAATTTCCAAACACTCAATAGGATCTCACGTGCTCCACGTGAGCATCTCTGATGAATGAAAAGGGAAACACACAAAATCGCCTCGCGTGCTCGCACGTAAGTTAAGTGTTTAACATTTTTATAAAAAAGAAATGGGGGAATAGAACCCAGAGAACAATTCTCACTTTGGGATGCCTCACGTGCCCACAAGTGAGCGCTTCCAAAATTCAAGTGTTTAACACTTCTATATAAAAAAGAAAAAGAAAAGGGGAATAGAACCCAGAGAACAAATCCCACTTTGGGGCGCCTCACGTGCCCACACGTGAGCGCTTTCAAAGTGTAGTGTTTAACACTGATTCAGAGCCTCACGTGGGAACACGTGTATAACGCTTCGAAATATTTTAAATATTTAATTATTTTATTTATTTAATTAAAATGTTGTTTTAAAATTTTATTTTAATAATAAGACTTTTTTGTGTGTGGTTAAAGTAGTTAAGTAATAAAAGTGTTTAGTGGTAACATTAGTTTTAGGGAAGGGTTTTAGTGAAAATGTTAGCTTCCTTGTGTTAACGAATATTACGTGTAGGTTATTATGTAAATGTATTAGGCCATGGTTAAGACCAATTTAAACCTCATAGACACCACACCTTTGATTAAACCTAATACCTACACCACCTACTTGCCTGATTTCATACCATCCTTCATGGTGACACCTCCTCCTAACCTTATCATTCCTTATCCTTATCTTTTTCATATTTGTTTCAGTTGATATATTAAGATTGTAAACAAATTACCTAGCTAAGTAAAAATCCTAGACCTTACTTAAGAAAGAGAAAATAAAAGAAATGCTAAGTATTTATGTTCCTCAACTCAAACCCTCAAGCTAGGACCCTATGGACTTGTGCAATTCTTGAAGAGCTATTCAGTTGATCTTTCAAATTTGTATAATTTCCAACCCTATAGATTTTAATTATAGTACTGTTTAGAGTAGGATGTAAAATATCGATAAATATCGTATTTTGTTAGATTCTTGCTCTATTTTGAATCCGCTATAATTTAGTTAATCTTTAATAAAATCAAATAATACAGTAGACTTGTATATTGGACCTAGAGTGTACACTAGAAACACAAACCTATTCTAAGAATTTTCGACCGGCGAAAATCCAAATTTTCCCGATCTCGCCAGTTTTTGTTAGGAGTTGGATGTGGAGTCTTTTTGGGTAGCCCTCTGTATGTATTTTAGGGTATCTGGTATAGTTTGATTATGTTATATTTTCTGTATATAAAATCGGGAGGTAAATTGCTTATTTTGGTTATAGTTCTAAATACAATACGGAGATTTCGTGTCACGATTTCTGTTTTCCCAGTTACGAACAGAATGAGGATTAGCGCAGGTTACTATAGGTTTTAGATAGTTCACGATATTCTCACGTAACACGTAGAATATAAATTCGTTAGCTACACGTTTTCACCATATCGGATTTTTAGCCGCTTTTATACGAAAAAATTATTTTCGATGTTAGATTTGACCGCGGGGATTTCGGAGGCCACAAGGAAAGGAAATGGATTGATAATATCTGAGTAGATTCGACTTATTCCGGTAAGTAGACTAAATATCTACCGGGGTACATTGTATGGATGGCGTATAACTCCCGTAATTGGAAATTGATTATAATTGCTTTCTATTCATAGTGTTGTACGTTTAAACATAGTATTTCATATTAGGTATCTATAACCATAAATTGTAGTTGCTTAACACTTTTTAGGACACTTGCACTATTATCGATGAGTTATGTTGCACTTGCACCTATCTACATGTTATACCACACCTCATCGATAATTGACATGTCACATACACATTAGAACTTGTTATGTTACATGTAATCTATTGCACACTGTTATGCATACTTGTTAATACAATATACATCATATCTCATTTTAAATTGCTACTACCCTACCATCACATATATGGGATTTCAAGGATTTCTGTTTTGAGTTTTATACATTACTGGTCCTATTCGATGAATTTTCTTGAATGATGAGATATGTCCATCATGAGTTGTTTTTATAATTTGGATTTACTCCGAACCGAGTGGGGGAGGACTATACGGTTGCAGATTTATATGTAATCCAGACTGAGTGGGGGGAGGGAGATATACAGTCGGATACATGGTGGACCCGGTCGAGACCGAGGGGTAAGAAAGCCGCATTTGAGGCGGGGAGCCTAGCGAGGATATTCGATGCCGGAGATAGTTGTAAAACACGGCGGATATCTGGAGGATACCGACCAATGTTGCTGATTAACAAGATTGTTCGGGGAACGATGCCTACTAAAACAGAAGATTTGTATCGATGTTGGACACGGAAAAATGAATCTTATTTAGAAATGACCAATATTTTGAAATATTTGATGAGATTTCAGTGTTGTGTTATACATTCATTTAGTACATATTCATGCGTCAATGCGCTATTATATATCATACTTACCTTGTTTGCTTTTAGCTTTATTTCGTCATGCTTACAATATCAACTGCTAGATGTTAGTTTTGCTCACTGAGTTGGCAACTCACCCCCGTTGTGTCTTAGTTCCTTGCAGAAGACGTATGGACGCATAGCAGCAGTGCGGACACATTTTGCAGCTTATATCGCTTTTCTTGCTAGGTGGGTTACATATGTAGTAACCTCCTATTTTGGTATATGTATTTTTGGATCTAATATTACTCCATCAGACCCTGTACATTTGACTTAGAACGAAGCATGCATGTATATGTTTTGATTCGATTGAGTGAGATCGGCTAGTTGTGTAAATTTAGGCTTTCTTTACTTATGCATGTGATTCTTCGCTTTAAGCGTCGTATTGTTATTGCGTATTGATTTTCGCCGTTTAACGTTGTTTTGCTCCCAGTTAGGGATGCCACTTAATTAAACATTTTATAACCGTTTTTATTAATAATTAAAAAGGAGGCGCTGTCGATATTTTAAATGCTAAACACTAGTTGTTTAAATTTTATTTCTTACAAACCATTCGACATGCTACCTCATCCTTTTCACTTTAAAACTGTAAACTTCTTAAATTCCGCAAATAGGGTTTTGATCTTGGTTTTCTGGCTTACTCGGATTGTGTCGGCATCTTTAGATGTCATACAATCTAAGTGCCGGTCACGTACCAAATTCGGGTTGTGACAAAGTTGGTATCAGAGCTTAGGATTAACCTTACGGAACCTAGGAGTGACTTGAAGTTAATAGGCTTCAATTTCGTTATGTAGGTTGACCCTTGGTTTGATAGAGTATGTGATTTAGGATGAGTAAAGTACGTACATATGTTCCGCGGCATATTTACGCTACGATACTTAGCCCAAGTAACCTTAGGATGTATATCTTGATTAATCCTTCCTTTGACTCCCTTTTATTGCTGTTCCTATTCGTACACCTTATCAACTCTTGTTTCTTGTCCCAGTTGCGATGGCCACACGAGCTAGGAGAGCCGCATCCAGGGATGCAGACAGGACAGATCCTCCTGTGACGACCACCGACGCACAGGACATCCCGGCGGTACCAGGGCATGTTGATCCTCCTCCTCCAGATAGACTTACTAGGATAGAGGAGGGTATGTTGGGCTTACAACAGATAATGGGGCAGTTGACTGAGGCCACTCATGTTCAGAGATAGGATCAGGTATCGATGATGGTAGATCCCGTTGTACATCATGTGCAGACTGTCGCACCTATAGAATCGAGGGTTATGGAAGTATCACTTCCGGAGTTCATGAGATTGAGGCCTCCGGTGTTTACAGGGACATATGCAGCAGAGGATCCTCAGTCATTTCTTAATAGGATGGCTAGGATCGGCAGGTCATTGAGATGTTCAGATGTGAGGTCGGTAGAGCTGACCAGTTTTCAATTAGAAGGACTTACACAGACATGGTGTGAGTCGATGGAGAGAGGGCGAGCCGCGGGTCTTTCTCCGATGTCATGGACAGAGTTTTCTGAGGTTTTCCTTACCAGATTCCTTCCGCAGAGCATGAGAGATGCCAGAGCCAGCAGTTTTGAGGCGTTGCGAAAATCTGCAGATATGCCTGTGGCAGAGTATGATTTGCAGTTCACCCAGTTATCACGCTATGATCCATACTTAGTTCCCATGGAGGAGCTCAGGGTGAAGAGGTTTGTGAGGAGCCTGGATACACAGATGTTCCTTGCTATAAGCTCCCAGTATTTCGATACTTATACACAGGCCATGGACGCAACAATGCGAATGGAGGAGCGTCTGAACGAGATGGCGATTGTTCCGGAGCCAAAGAAGGCCAGACCTATTGGGTCAGTTAACAGGCAGTTTGGCAGAGGTAGAGGCAGACACATTCTAGGCCACAGTTTTGGTTGAGGTTGGGCACAGGGCCAGATGATCAGTTCATATTCCGAGGAGCAGAGGCCCCCATCTACTTGTTTTAGTTGCGGACTTCCAGGGCATTGGGGTAGAGAATGTAGACGCTATGGAGGGACTGTATCTCCACAGGCTGCTTTACCCCTTCCACCTTCTACTTCGATGGCATTACTTCCTCCACCAGTTGGTATTATGCGCCAGGCCGTTGCACCGTGAGGTCGGTGTTTTGCAGGACGTATTCAGAGAGGATGAGGAGACTAAGGGAGAGGACGTCAGGATGCTGATAGAGGCCAGGCTCGGGTTTTCGCTTTGACTCCACCGGATGCCCAGGCATCCAATGCAGTGGTGACATGTACTCTTTCCGTATGTTCCTTAGATGCGCACATTTTATTTGATCCCGGTTCTACGCACTCGTATGTGTCTGCACACTTTGCACTCTCTTTAGGGAGAGATTCTTCGTTGTTAGAATTACCGCTAGTCGTGATTACTCCTGTGTGGGATTCTTTTGTATCCCGATACGTATTCAGGTCCTGTTCCATACGTATTAGTGATAGGGATTTGTTAGTCGACTTAATTCTCCTGGATATGCTAGATTTTGATGTATTTCTCGGTATGTATTGGCTGGCCGCTTGTCATGCTTACGTTGATTGTCAGGGAAAAGCGGTCAGATTCTGTTTTCCAGGTGAGCCGAATTTTATTATGCAGGGAGATTACAATGTAACTCCTGCCAACCTGATTTCTGCTCTTTGTGTGGGACGGCTCTTGAAGAAGGGTTGCCATGGTTTCTTAGCATTTATTCAGGACGTGGGAGCCGCTGAGATCCCGTTGGACTAAGTTCCGATCGTGCGAGAATTTTCTGATGTGTTTCCTGCTGAGTTACCATGATTGCCGCCTGATCGCGATATCGAATTTTGCATTGACTTGATTCCTGGTGCGGAGCCTATTTCTATACCGCTCTATCGGATGGCCCCGACGGAGCTGAAGAAGCTCAAGGGTCAGTTGCAAGAATTGCTGGATAGGGGGCTCGTTCGTCCGAGTGTATCGCCGTGGGGAGCTCCTGTCCTGTTCGTTAAGAAGAAGGACGGCAGCTTGAGATTGTGCATCGACTACAGGCAGCTGAATCGAGTTACGTTGCGAAATAGGTATCCATTACCTCATATTGACGACTTGTTCGATCAGCTGCAGGTAGCTGGCTATTTCTTGAAGATCGATTTGCGGTCCGGATATCACTAATTGAGAGTTTGGAAGGATGACATTCCGAAGACTGCTTTTTGCACACAATACGAGCATGATGAGTTTTTTGTGATGTCGTTCGGGTTCACCAATGCCCCAGCAGCTTTCATGGATACGATGAATCGCATATTCAAGATGTTTCTTGATCAGTTCATTATCGTATTCATTGATGATATTCTTGTATACTCCTGTAGTCGCGAGGATCATGAGCAGCACTTGCGAATTACGTTGCAGATTTTGAGGGAACACCAGCTGTTCACTAAATTCTCTAAATGTGCTTTCTGGCTGGATAGTGTGGATTTCTTGGGTCAGTGGTTATGAGAGATGGTATGTGTATGGACCCAAAGAAGATCGAGGCAGTACAGTACTGGCCCAGGCCTGTATCAGTTATGGAGATTCGCAGCTTCTTGGGTTTGGCCGGTTACTACCGACGTTTTGTGCAGAATTTTTCTCGTATCGCTGCTGTTCCCCTCCGAACGGCGGCCGAGACTGAACGTCTAGGGCCTGAGGTCCGGGGCAGATGCTATATGGTTTTATCCGTCCATCTCTCCGAAGATGCCAAGTTGATTTATGGCACCGTGTATCAGATGTTTAGACGGATGCGGCCGATGTAGCAGACTTCGTCAGATTCCCCCTCATTTGAGGGGTTTTTGATTGTGGGGACGCTCTTCCCTGCAGGCGCAAGCCCCTGCAGTTAATTACGCTACCGCATCGCGGTAACCACTTTCTCCTTCTCCAGAATTTCACTTCGTGTCGTGGGTGTTTGTTTTGTTTGTGGTTGCCCGTGGATTGTATACGGAGACTGAGTAATGCCGTCGCCCGTAGGACGTGGATTAGTCCAAATCCGTATTTATTTAGATTTGGGTTTGGTGTTTTGGTTTAAGGATGCATTAGCGGTATTTAAGCTAAGATCAACTTAAACGTTTGTTAAGGATATGCTAGTCTTGTTTGAGATTAAGATCAACTTAACGGGATCGTCTAGATCCATTTCCAGTTTAAGGACGTATTGGTCCATTTAATATATGGCCGTCGGGACCCGTCACCTCTCTGACGACGTTGAAGGATTACAACGACATATGTCAGAGGAGTTCGGAGATGTACCCTTGAACCAAAGTCGACTTGGAGTTTTATAGTCCATTTAAATGTTTAAGGATACGTTAGCCGTATTTGGGCTAAGATCAACTTAAACGGGACCGTTTAGATCCGGCAAAAGAGCATTTGGAGGCTCTATTGTTCCAGTTTAGGGACGTAGTGGTCCACGTTCCAGTTTAGGGACGTGGGGGTCCGTTATTAGTTTAAGGACGTTTCGGTCCAACATTAGTTTAAGGACGTTTCGGTCCGATATTAGTTTAAGGACGTTTCGGTCCACATTTTGTTTGCATTTGGGCTTGCATTTCTTTTTTATTTTTATTTGGGCTCTGCCCAGAAAGGATGCAAAGCATCAATTTTTTTTGGGCTCTGCCCATTTATAAATGATGCAAAGCATCTACTTTGTTTGGGCTCTGCTCCTTTTAAAATGCATAGCATTTTTTATTATTTTGTTTGGGCTCTGCCCATTTATAAATGACGCAGAGCATCAATTTAATTAGGCCTGCTTGGTCTTTTGATTTGGGCCTGGCCCTTTAAGAAATGTTTTGCATTTATCAGGCGCTTTGCGCCAATCATAGAGCACAAGCGCTTGTAGTGTCGACACGTGTCATGCAAGCGCAGTGCGCTGCGCTAGTGCGCTGCGCTTGCGCTGCTGACACGTGGCGCGCTCTGGTGAGTTGCGCTAATTTCAGAGAGCAAAGCACTATTTCAAAAGCGCATAGCGCAAATGGTTCAGACGCTGACATGTGACGCTCTCCCAAGAGCGCAACAGCGCAGTTTGCAAGTGCAAAGCACTCTTAATTTGAGAATCTTTTAGATTCAAGAACCAGAGGTTCATAAAAGAAGTGCAAATCACTGTTTGCTTTCTTGATCTAATTTAGATCAAAGAAAACAAGTTTCTTTTGTTTTTCTTATCTCAGAGAACCAAAGGTTCATAAAAAGTGCAAAGCACTATTTTTTTTATATTCAAAATCATTGATCTTGTTTTTAGATCCATAATCTGTTCATAAGAGAATTTTCTCTTTTTTCTAAAGGCTTTTTACCTTTTTTGTTCTTGAGGAGTTCTTCAGAATTCTCTCTGTTTGATTTCTCTCAAAAATGTTGATCCCTTTGAATTGAGGTCTGGGGTCCTTTTTATAGTGTCCATAAATTAGTTAAATTTGTTAAAGAGATCTTTCTCTGAGTGATTTGGGGAATTTTCCCCACCGTTGGATTTTTGATCCAAAGGCCTCTGTTTTACAGAAGAAAATCTTCTTGTTTTAACAAGAACAGAAAAGATTTCTTTAAAATCTCAATTCTGTTTTGCGCAAACGCCCCAGCGCGTGACACGTGTCAAGCAGCGCACAACACAGCGCACCTGCGCTGACACGTGTCGCACAGCGTGAAGCGCAACGCAACTGCGCTAGCGCATCTGCGCTGACACGTGTCGCGCAGCGCAACTGCGCTGACACGTGTCGCGCAGCGCACAGCGCTGCGCAACTGCGCTGACACGTGTCGCGCAGTGCAGTGCTTGCGCAAATGAAGCGTTGCTTCCTTTAATTTTGGTTAAAATAGAGCTTTGCTATGATTGGGCGCGCCTTCTTGGGCGCTGCGCTGATGCATCTGCGCCTGACACGTGGCGTGTTGCGCGCAGCGCAAAGAATCTGAAGCGTTGCTTCATTTATTAAAATTTAGATTTTCAAGGTAGAGCTTTGCTCTGATTGAGGGAAGATGAAGCGTTGCTTCATCTCCCGCCTCAGAATTTGAACAGAGCTTTGCTCTAATTGGGGTAAACAAATGCCCCCCCCGTTGCGCTTACGTGGCGCCAAACGTGAGTGCAACGGTGGCGTAATTCCAACCGTTGCGGCAACTTTGGAAACTGAAAGGGCACTTGATGCTTATAAATAGGACATTTGGTCCTTCACAGATGATCATCGTCTCCAAGAATCTCATAGCCCTGCTCTTGTTTTTAAGAACTCTAAGATTTTCTTTAAAAGGAACTATTTAGGTAAGAATTAATCTTGAATTAAATCAATTTTAATTAATAGAGCTTTGCTCTTATAGATCTTTGATCTAAAGAAAACCCTTCTGAGGTTTCACCAATAGAGCCTTGCTCTCAAGAATCTGTTTCGGGATTTCTTGACCCATGAACAGAACCTTGCATCTTTGTCAAAACATAGATCTCTTTGATCTAAAAATGAGATGAACTCTTAAGAGTTTGAGTATGGATAATGAAAATTAAAAATGGAGTTTTGTATTTAAAGGATTATATTATCTTTTAATAATAATGATCTCAGAGTTTTTGGAGGACTTCTTCAAATTTCCATTATTATAGCATCTGATAGGCGTCACCCCTATTCGTAGAGCATTGCTTTCGAGGAGTTTAACTCTCTGTGCTCATTTTTTAACAAAAATTTGCCTAATCAGTCGGTCTGCTAATTTTGCTGATTTTCTTTCACAGGAACAATGGACGCCCATATGTATGCTCTTAACGAGATCATCTCTTACGGGGACATCCGCCGACTTGGCCGCTCTCAAAATCGAGAGTTCACAAACGCGGAGTGTGCTGAAATCATGAGCCGTTTTGACGCGTACAACGGTCCTCTGCTTCCCCGGCGTTCCTCCCTTCTTAAGCTTATCGTGGGAGCCATCTGGGAAGCGCTTCCCCTGTTCTGTTCCGGTGTGCCGCTTAGGGCGCTGGATGCCGCTGAGGATAAGGTGCACTCGGTGTACCTGTTGAACTTTATCTCAAAGAGACGGCGAGACAGTCTTATCGATCTCTTGCACGAGGTCTTTCAACAGTCTGCCATACTCGCTGCTTATCGGAGGGTGGAAGACATCAGGGGGGACCCTGACGCTTGTGCTCATGAAAGAAAGCACACTAGGATGGTCCGCGAGGCTTGGAAAGTCATAGATAGGGTCGCTTTCGAGTTCCTCAATCCATGTCCTGGGTTCGAGGTTATTCCCTTGTAATAATGTTTTTCGTTTATTGCTTTTATGATTGTAAGAACTTTTGGCAATATTAATGGAAATTTTTTTATCTCAGCCTGTCTCTATTTTTCGTTCTGAATCTTTTTCTTATGCATGAACGAGTGTGTCTCGAACGCCTGATCAAATGTAAATCGGATGTTCTTTCTGTCGCTTTCTTCTTTCTCTTATTATCAGCATGCTGTCACAATTAGCAGATAATAGAGTAAGCACCTTGATTTCTTCACGAGATAGCGATGGTTTAGGCCGCAGGTTCAGATCTGCTGCCCAAGACTTTTCAACTCTATGAGCCGTGAGGGTCTCATAGAGACTTTTCTCCCTACGGATCGAGAGGATCTTGTAGGTAGGTTTTCTCCTTAGGAATCGTGAGGATTCCTAAGTGTGTTCTCTTGAAAGTCGTAAGGATCTTACAAGAGAATTTATTCCCTTGCGAGTCGTGAGGACCCGCAAGTGATGGGTGAAGTTGTCCTTATCCGCATTTCACGGAGTCAGGAGTTGCTCTGGATGCTTCCCACCGGTTCACTGCCGTGTTCGGCGAGGACTAGGCTCCGCTCTGGATGCTTCGCACGTGTTCACTGCCGTGCTCTGCGAGGATCAGGATCCGCTCTGGACGTTTTCCACGGGGTCAGGATTGACATAAGCCGCTTTCCACGTAGCCAGGAATTTTTGCTCTGGATGTTTCACACGGGGTCAGGATTGACATAAGCCGCGTTCCACGTAGCCAGGAATTTTTGCTCTAGATGCTTCCCACGGGTTCACTGCCGTGTTCGGCGAGGACTAGGTTCCGCTCTGGATGCTTCGCACCGGTTCATTGCCGTGCTCTGCGAGGACCAGGATCCGCTCTGGACGTTTTCTACGGGGTCAGGATTGACATAAGCCGCTTTCCACGTAGCCAGGAATTTTTGCTCTGGATGTTTCACACGAGGTCAGGATTGACATAAGCCGCGTTCCACGTAGCCAAGAATTTTTGCTCTAGATGCTTCCCACGGGTTCACTGCCGTGTTCGGCGAGGACTAGGTTCCGCTCTGGATGCTTCGCACGGGTTCATTGCCGTGCTCTGCGAGGACCAGGATCCGCTCTGGACGTTTTCCATGGGGTCAGGATTGACATAAGCCGCTTTCCACGTATCCAGGATTTTTTACTCTGGACGTTTCATATGGGGTCAGGATTGACATAAGCCGCGTTCCACGTAGCCAGGAATTTTTGCTCTAGATGCTTCCCACGGGTTCACTGCCGTGTTCGGCGAGGACTAAGTTCCGCTCTGGATGCTTCGCACGGGTTCACTGCCGTGCTCTGCGAGGACCAGGATCCGCTCTGGACGTTTTCCATGGGGTCAGGATTGACATAAGCCGCTTTCTATGTAGCCAGGAATTTTTGCTCTGGATGTTTCACACGGGGTTAGGATTGACATAAGCCGCGTTCCACGTAGCCAAGAATTTTTGCTCTAGATGCTTCCCACGGGTTCAATGCCGTGTTCGGCGAGGACTAGGTTCCACTCTGGATGCTTTGCACGGGTTCACTGCCGTGCTCTGCGAGGACCAGGTCCGCTCTGTACGTTTTCCACGGGGTCAGGATTGACATAAGCCGCTTTCCACGTAGCCAGGAATTTTTGCTCTGGATGTTTCACACAGGGTCAGGATTGACATAAGCCGTGTTCCACGTAGCCAGGAATTTTTGCTCTAGATGCTTCCCACGGGTTCACTGCCGTGTTCGGCGAGGACTAGGTTCCGCTCTGAATGCTTCGCATGGGTTCACTGCCGTGCTCTGCGAGGACCAGGATCCGCTCTGGACGTTTTCCACGGGGTCAGGATTGACATAAGCCGCTTTCCACGTAGCCAGGAATTTTTGCTCTGGATGTTTCACTCGGGGTCAGGATTGACATAAGCCGCGTTCCACGTAGCCAGGAATTTTTGCTCTAGATGCTTCCCACGGGTTCAATGCCGTGTTCGGCGAGGACTAGGTTCTGCTCTGGATGCTTCGCACGGGTTCACTGCCGTGCTCTGCGAGGACCAGGATCCGCTCTGGACGGTTTCCACGGGGTCAGGATTGACATAAGCCGCTTTCCATGTAGCCAGGAATTTATTTATTGTATCCGTATTTCATGGAATGAGGGTTTGACTCTAGGTGATTTGTATATCGCCGAGCCATGGAACTGGGAGTTGCCGCTGTTCCGCTTCGCTTGAAGTTGTATCCGTTGTTACGAGACGAGTGTTGAGATGACCTCTAGGTCATTTGCGACCCGTCGAGATTTGGCTTCTTCTTATGATGAAACCTGGGAGAGGAGTATGATCCCTTCTTTGTTTACGCCCTTGGACTGTATACAGGGTTTGATGTAACATCACCTGTAGGGCATAAATTTCATTTTTTATTTTGTTTCTTTTTCCGCGATGCTCTATCATTTCAGCTTTTGTATCGCGAAGGTCGCGATTGCCCTATCATTTCGTCTATCTTTCGCGGTGCCCTATCATTTCGGCTATTTATTTTATTTTTACTCGCTGCTTTCTATTGCGAGTTACCCCATCATTTCGGCTATTTCATATGCATGTGCGGCTCGCTGGTTTTTTTTTTGCCGTAAATCTGAAATTAGACACCGATTTCGGCATCAGCATCGCTACAACTGGAATATTGCCAGGAGCGAATCATCATTTGCCTTTGTCGATGTCGAACAAAGGTGGCTTAGTAAACATGGTTAAGATTCTGTCGACTAAGGCTTTTGACTTCATGAGCCGTAAGGGTCTCACAAAGATATTTCTCCCTACAAGTCGTGAGGATCTCGTAGGTGTGTTTTCTCCTTAGGGATCGTGAGGATTCCTAAGTGTATGTTCCCATGTAAGTCGTAAGGATCTTACAAAAGGGTTTTCTCCTTATAAGTCGAGAGGACTTGCAAGGGTTGTTCACCGTATGGACATATCCTCAGTCACGGATGGGACTTGATTAGGGAATGTTTATTCGCGCCCGTGGATTGTATACAAGGGTCAGTACTGAACCACTTGTAGGGCAATATCGGAAGTTGTGGGAGTTGCTTAAGCACAGGTTTAGGTCTCTGTAACTTAATACTTTCAAATCTTATGGGCCGTGAGGGTCCCATAAGAGAGTTCTCCTTACGAGTCGTGAGGATCTCGCAACTGTATTTTCTTCTTAGGAATCGTGGGGATCCCTAAGTGTGTTGCTCCCTTGTGAGTCGTAAGGATCTCACGCGGGTGGTTTCTTCTTACAAGGTCGAGAGGACCCTATAAGTGTCTTTTAACGAGGTTGCGCCCTTTCGGGTTTTCACAAACACTCGCCGGTAGCTCTGCTGTTTTTACTCACGGAGCCCTTTTGGGTTTTCATCCGTGCCCATTTTGCTTATGGACATACCTTTTTTTTATTTTATTCTTTTTATTCTTCATCTTATTTTTTCTAACGAGGTTGCGCCCTTTCAGGTTTTCACAAACACTCGCCGGTAGCCCTGCTGTTTTTACTCACGGAGCCCTTTCGGGTTTTCATCCGTGCCCATTTTGCTTATGGACATACCGTTTTTTTTATTCTTTTTATTCTTCTTCTTATTTTTTCTAACAAGGTTGCGCCCTTTCAGGTTTTCACAAACACTCGCCGGTAGCCCTGTTGTTTTTACTCACGGAGCCCTTTCGGGTTTTCATCCGTGCCCATTTTGCTTATGGACATACCGTTTCTTTTATTCTTTTTGTTTTCTAACGAGGTTGCGCCCTTTCAGGTTTTCACAAACACTCGCCGGTAGCCCTGCTGTTTTTACTCACGGAGCCCTTTCGGGTTTTCATCCGTGCCCATCTTGCTTGTGGACATACCTTTTTTTTTATAACCACGCCGCCTGAGGATGCCGCGGGTTGATAGTCGTTTAATGACGTTTCGGTCATTTGCAAGTTTTAGGACATTGCGGTCCGTCATTAGTTTAAGGATGTTTCGGTCCGGTGTCGCCGTATTTGAGGCGAATATCTAGTTTATTGACTTTTCGGTCTATAGGTCTTGCCCCATGAATGAGCATGATGCCCCCGGCGTATCCATCTTTCTCGGAGCGTGCGGTTGTGGCGGACTCACCTTCCAGTTTTCAGACAGCGCAAACTCGCCCTGTTGGTATTGGTCTTCAACCCAGTTTTTGAAGACGTAGCAGTCCTCGATCAGGTGACCTACTGTTTGGTGGTAAGGGCAATAATTAGGATTATTAACATCGCCTGGCCGCAACGGACGTTTTGGACCCGGCAGATTGATGAGTTTGTCGCACACTGCCAGCTCGAACAGTCCCCTCGTTTTATCTTGCGGAAACGAGTAAGGTCGTTTCAACTTTTCCTGGAGGGGTTGCCGCTTGTTGCTTTGGCGAGCAACCGGTCTAGGGTCACCTGATTGTTGTTGAGCGCTGGCGACGAGGGCCGTTTTTCCTTTTCTTTTATCCTTTTTGTTCGATCCTTTGTTTACGGGGCCAAGATTTTTTCCGAATAGCGTGCGATTGCACGGCTGAACGTTCTCGCAGCTCCTTAATTCCTTCATTTTTGAAATAGATTCCCCGAGGGAAGAGTTGGGGGTAGCTTCTTCGTCAGAGTCGCTTCCAAAGGTGATAATTTGCGATCCCTTGAAGTCGGCTATATGACAGTCGTCGGCGGTTCTTTTGCGCTCATATATCGCATTTTTCCGTTGTCTACGAGCTTCACATTTTGTCCTGTCGAAGTGTTGCTTTTGAGCGACATACCCTTGCCACCAACAGTTAAAGGATTCGCAGTCTTCAGTAGGATGTATGATCTTCTGATGATATAAGCAGAAGTTAGGATGCATCTCTACTCCGCCGAAAGTATTTTCTTCAGAGGGCGGTAGCTTCATTCCCGCTGATAGGGCTTTGGCGAACCTTTTCCTCGTCTTGAATTTGTTTTTATCTGCAGTGGATGGCTTTTGATTTGACGGGAGTGTCTTGGCTTTTTCCAGTATGGCCATCTCACGCTCTTAATTGGCTTTTGCTTTCAGACGAATTTCATTTAAGAAGATATCGATCAACTCATCTGATGGCCGTAGAATTTCCGGCTCAGGGTTCGCACTTGGTTTCTCGGCGCGAGGAGCCTCTTCATCATCCGCCAGTGAATGAGAGATCACATGACAAGTCGCTACGTAGTCTTCGGATTCGTCTGATGAGTTTTCCCCATCGTTTTCGTCCTTGAAAAAAGAACAAGCTGCCCCCATCGTGTCCGTCTTCTTTGGAGTGTGCGGCTGGGGTGGATTTACCTTCCACTTTTCAGATAGGGCAAACTTGCCTTGTAGGTATTGATCTTTAATCCATCCCTTGAAGACGAAGCAATCCTCAATCGGATGGCTTGCCGTTTGATGATAAGGGCAATAATTGGGGTTATTCGCCTCGTTGGGTTATGGCGGTTGCCTTGGATTCGGCAAGTTGATAAGCCTGTTACGCACAGCCAGCTCAAACAGCTTCTTCGTCTTATCCCACGGGAATGGGTAGGGGCGCCTCATTTTCTCAATATAGAACCGCCGTCTCTCTCCCGATTGATCTGCTAGCTTTGGGGTGCTGGGTTGTTGATGAGCATTCGCAACGAAGGTTGTCTTCCCTTTACCCTTGTCGTTCCGCGGTTCTGGCTTTGGGGGAGAAGGTCTGTGACCCATTTGATCCATCTGGGCCAGCTTGTCGATCAAAGCCTGGAATGTGGTCGGCTTAAAGAACATCATGAACTGTGAGATAGTGGCATGAGGGTCTAGGGTACCTACGAACATGCCCACCGCGGGCGCTTCTTCAATGCGTTGTTCGCATTTCGACCACAAGTTTCGCCAGCGTATAGCGTACTGAACCCACGTTTCGCCCGGCCTTACCCTGGCATTAATCAACGCTGCTATCGGGGCCCGTTCGCTGGCGCTTGCGAATCGTTGAGTGAATAGCAACTCCATTTCAGCGAACGTCTTGACAGAATCGTTCGGGAGTTCGGAATACCATTCGAACGCTGTTTCTGACAAGCTGCCGACGAATTGGCGAAGCATCAATTTTTCATCGCCTCCAGTATTGCCGCATAAGGCCCTGAATTGAGCGACATGCTGATGCGGATTCCCTATCCCTTTATATATGCGGAACTTAGGTATTGTATAGCCCGGCGGGTACTGTATCTGATCATACCAGCCCGGATTTGGTTGTCCTGTTTGGACGATCTGACCGGCTGCCTCAGTCGCATGATGAACCCGGATCTGCTGAGCTATATATTCGTCCAGGTCGGCTTTGGAGATTGCCTCCTCCTTGGCCGTTGAGAGAGCTGGAGGAGGATTCGACGTTTCTCCCCTATCGTCCTCAAGGACAACCGGAGGATCTTCAGCAGGAGGGTTCTGCTGAATCATCATCCCTACCATATCTTGGAAGAGAAGCGCCATTTGTTTTATATTAGCCGCTTGCTCTGCAGCTTCTTTGTCCTTCTTTTCGAGGACTCTGCGTAGGTAATCAGCGTCAGTTTCTTGTTCATGACGCTGCTCCGATGATGCCTCTGAGCTTTCTTTTGGCTCAGTAAGGGCGGCCATTGCAGTCATCATCTCTTGAAGCTTTTGCTGCTGCTCCTGGGCTTTGGTCACGGATCGGGTGAGTGGTTGGTGACCCGTCGAAGCACGACTCTCCTCCTTTCCGGAAGCCATATAAACAGTGTGCACCACCATGCCCCCAGACTTGGGGTGTTTATGTTCAGCGCTTTTACGGTTCGCCATGTTCACAGAGGCTTTTTGCGGCCTCCTTTTCTTCTGAGTGATTGACGGTGAGGGAGCCGTTGCAGTGGGCACCCGGCCAGCTGTTGCTTTTTCCGTCTTGACAGAGTAGACCCTTTCCTGCCGAACCTTCATCTTTTTCTGTCGGCAGAGGTAGTCTTGATCAACAACCAAGTATTGGACTTGACGCCAGACTTTGTAGATGTTAGAGGATAACCGTTGAGGGGGCAGCCCTAGCTTTTTATCTGGAGCATTCTCCACAGGTGAAGGAGTTCGTTTCAACACCGCAGTAGGAGAGTTTCTGCGCACCGTGTTCAGCAATCCAAAGCTGTTCCTGGTTGGAACAGCAGCATCGATCCCCACCATCGGAGCTGGAGCAGTTATCCCAGAGGGGGAATTGCCCCCAGCCTTCCTCACTCGGCGCCAGTGGCGACGTCGGGCGTGTCTTGCGGATGGAGCTGTTTCAGCTATAAGGGCGTCTTCGTCATGTCCCCTGCTCTGGGCAGAGGAAGCAGCTTCGAGGGTCTCTCCTGGAGCAGGAGCCGGAATGGCCACCCTCGTAAAGACCGACTTTTTGGAAGGAGAAGCCTTTCCAATGATTTCGTCCGCTTGAGCCGGGATGGCTATCCGCTTTGGGATGGCAGCTTCGGGTATCGCGGGTTTGTAGACGTTTTGGCCCTGTCTGTTGAGAACTGAGGTATTGAAGCTGGGCGACCCGTTGAGAGGGGTCGCGGCAGTGGCAAGCCGATCAAAGACCGACTTCTTTGGGGCTTCTTGCAACGTCATTGTGGCATTGAAGCTCAACGGTGGGAGCATGGTCCCGAAGAATAATCCAGTGGTGGCCTGAGTTACCTGCTCCACTGGCATCTTGAAAAGGGAGGCCGCTTGGGGCCCATAAGTCACTCCTCCAGCAAGGACCGAGCGAGAGTTGCAGTTGCAGGCAGTGCAGTTTGAAGCCATTGATCTTCTGTTTTCTGCACGGAGCAAGACACCAAATCTTAGTACTTCGAATCCACAGGCAACCACAACAAACCGCGATTCGTTTGCGAACACGACACACGAAGTGTGGAGTGGAAAGAGGAAAAGGTCCCATCAGGCGTGCCAGAATCTGTTCCCCTCCGAACGGCGGCCGAGACTGAACGTCTAGGGCCTGAGGTACGGGGCAGATGCTATATGGTTTTATCCGTCCATCTCTCCGAAGATGCCAAGTTGATTTATGGCACCGTGTATCAGAGGTTTAGACGGAAGCGGTCGATGTAGCAGACTTCGTCAGATTCCCCCTCATTTGAGGGGGTTTTGATTGTGGGGACGCTCTTCCCTGCAGGCGCAAGCCCCTGCAGTTAATTACGCTACCGTATCGCGGTAACCATTTTCTCCTTCTCCAGAATTTCACTTCGTGTCGTGGGTGTTTGTTTTGTTTGTGGTTGCCCGTGGATTGTATACGGAGACTGAGTAATGCCGTCGCTCGTAGGACGTGGATTAGTCCAAATCCGTATTTATTTAGATTTGGGTTTGGTGTTTTGGTTTTTAAGGATGCATTAGCCGTATTTAGGCTAAGATCAACTTAAACGTTTGTTAAGGATACGCTAGTCTTGTTTGAGACTAAGATCAACTTAACGGGATCGTCTAGATCCATTTCCAGTTTAAGGACGTATTGGTCCATTTAATATATGGCCGTCGGGACCCGTCACCTCTCTGACGACGTTGAAGGATTACAACGACATATGTCAGAGGAGTTCGGAGATGTACCCTTGAACCAAAGTCGACTTGGAGTTTTATAGTCCATTTAAATGTTTAAGGATACGTTAGCCGTATTTGGGCTAAGATCAACTTAAACGGGACCGTTTAGATCCGGCAAAAGAGCATTTGGAGGCTCTATTGTTCCAGTTTAGGGACGTGGTGGTCCATGTTCCAGTTTAGGGACGTGGGGGTCCGTTATTAGTTTAAGGACGTTTCGGTCCGATATTAGTTTAAGGACGTTTCGGTCCACATTTTGTTTGCATTTGGGCTTGCATTTCTTTTTTATTTTTATTTGGGCTCTGCCCAGAAAGGATGCAAAGCATCAATTTGTTTTGGGCTCTGCCCATTTATAAATGATGCAAAGCATCTACTTTGTTTGGGCTCTGCTCCTTTTAAAATGCATAGCATTTTTTATTATTTTGTTTGGGCTCTGCCCATTTATAAATGATGCAGAGCATCAATTTAATTAGGCCTGCTTGGTCTTTTGATTTGTGCCTGGCCCTTTAAGAAATGTTTTGCATTTATCAGGCGCTTTGCGCCAATCAGAGAGCGCAAGCGCTTGTAGTGTCGACACGTGTCATACAAGCGCAGTGCGCTGCGCTTGCGCTGCTGACACGTGGCGCGATCTGGTGAGTTGCGCCAATTTCAGAGAGCAAAGCTCTATTTCAAAAACGCATAGCGCAAATGGTTCAGAAGCTGACACGTGACGCTCTCCCAAGAGCGCAACAGCGCAGTTTGCAAGTGCAAAGCACTCTAAATTTGAGAATCTTTTAGATTCAAGAACCAGAGGTTCATAAAAGAAGTGCAAAGCACTGTTTGCTTTCTTGATCTAATTTAGATCAAAGAAAATAAGTTTCTCTTGTTTTTCTTATCTCAGAGAACCAAAGGTTCATAAAAAGTGCAAAGCACTATTTTTTTATATTCAAGATCATTGATCTTGTTTTTAGATCCATGATCTGTTCATAAGAGAATTTTCTCTTTTTTCTAAAGGCTTTTTACCTTTTTTGTTCTTGAGGAGTTCTTCAGAGTTCTCTCTGTTTGATTTCTCTCAAAAATGTTGATCCCTTTGAATTGAGGTCTGGGGTCCTTTTTATAGTGCCCATAAATTAGTTAAATTTGTTAAAGAGATCTTTCTCTGAGTGATTTGGGGAATTTTCCCCACCGTTGGATCTTTGATCCAAAAGCCTCTGTTTTACAGAAGAAAATATTCTTGTGTTAACAAGAACAGAAAATATTTCTTTAAAATCTCAATTCTGTTTTGCGTAAACGCCCCAGCGCGTGATACGTGTCAAGCAGCGCACAGCGCAGCGCAACTGCGCTAACGCACCTGCGCTGACACGTGTCGCGCAGCGTGAAGCGCAACGCAACTGCGCTGACACGTGTCGCGCAGCGCAACTGCGCTGACACGTGTCGCGCAGCGCACAGCGCACAGCGCACAGCGCAGCGCAACTGAGCTAGCGCATCTGCGTTGACACGTGTCGCGCAGCGCAGTGCTTGCGCAACTGAAGCGTTGCTTCCTTTAATTTTGGTTAAAATAGAGCTTTGCTCTGATTGGGCGCGCCTTCTTGGGCGCTGCGCTGATGCATCTGCGCCTGACACGTGGCGTGTTGCGCGCAGCGCAAAGAATCTGAAGCGTTGCTTCATTTATTAAAATTTAGATTTTCAAGGTAGATGTTTGCTCTGATTGGGGGAAGATGAAGCATTGCTTCATCTCCCGCCTCAGAATTTGAACAGAGCTTTGCTCTAATTGGGGTAAACAGCTGCACCGCTGACCGGGTTGACCAGGAAGGAAGTTCCATTTCTTTGGACAGAGGCATGAGAGAAGAGTTTTCAGCAGTTGAAGGCTCGCTTGACGACTGCACCAGTTTTATCTTTGCCTTCAGGATCTGGTGGCTTTGTTGTTTATTGCGACGCCTCTCGAGTGGGTTTAGGCTGTGTGTTGATGCAGCACGGCAGGATCGTCGCTTATGCTTCTCGGCAGTTGAAGAAGCACGAGCAGAACTATCCCACTCATGACTTAGAGATGGCCGCGGCGGTCTTTGCACTCAAGATATGGAGGCATTACTTATATGGCGAGTCGTGCCAGATATTCACGGACCACAAGAGCTTAAAGTATATCTTTCAGCAGCGGGATCTGAATTTGAGGCAGTGTCGTTGGATAGAGCTCGTGAAGGACTATGACTGTGAGATTCTTTATCATCCAGGCAAAGCGAATGTTGTGGAAGATGCTTTGAGTCGGAAGACTGGAGATAGTTTATCTTATTTGAGCGCAGTTCAGAGACAGTCTGCCGCAGATTGGCAGATTCTATATGACAGCCGAGTACGGTTTGAGTTTACGTCGACAGGGGGACAGCTCTCTCATATCCGCACCCGTCCACAGTTACTCGATTGCATCCAAGAGGCACAGTCCGCAGATGCTCGCTTGTCAGAGATCATAGAGCAGGTTAGACATGGTAGAAATTCAGAGTTCGTGATTGATGACCATGGAGCGGTACGATTTAGGACCCGTCTCTGTGTGCCACTTTCTTAGGGACTTTGACGCGATATCTTAGAGAAGGCGCATCAGTCAGCATATAGTATTCATCCGGGTTCCACCAAGATGTATCATGACTTGAGAGATGTCTACTGGTGGGAAGGAATGAAGAGAGATGTCACGAATTTCGTTTCGAGATGCCTGACTTTCCAGCAAGTCAAGACCGAGCATCAGAGACCGGCAGGGGAGTTACAACCTTTGCCCATTCCGGAGTGGAAATGGGAACAGATCTCCATGGATTTCATTATGGGTCTGTCCAGGTCCAGCAGAGGGTATGATTCCATCTGGGTGATTGTGGATCGATTGACAAAGATAGCTCATTTTCTTCCGGTGAAGACGACTTATGGATATGCACAATATGCTCAGATCTACATTAACGAGATTATGCGATTGCATGGAGTCCCGACTTGCATTGTGTCCGATAGAGGCACCCAGTTTACCAGCCGACTATGGCAGAAACTTCAAGAGGCTCTAGGCACCCGATTGAGTTTCAATACAGCTTTCCACCCGCAGACCGACAGTCAGTCAGAGCGGACCATATAGACTCTTGAGGATATGCTTCGGACTTGCATTCTAGATTTCGGTGGTAGTTGGGATCGTCACTTGCCCTTGATAGAGTTCTCCTACAATAACAGCTTTTAGGAGACGATTTAGATGGCGCCCTTTGAGGCATTGTATGGGAGAAAGTGTCGATCGCCCGTTTGTTGGACAGAGCTTAGTGAGAGCAGTATATTGGGACCACGGTTAGTGCAGGAAACTACAGAAAAGATCCAGTTGATACGGGACCGGATGAGAGCGGCCCAGAGCAGGCAGAAATCTTATGCTGATCGTCGTCGATGCTAACTCGAGTTCAATATGGGAGATCATGTGTTCCTTCGTGTCTCTCCGATGAAGGGTGTGATGTGTTTCGGTAAGAAAGGGAAGCTCAGTCCAAGATATGTCGGGCTCTATGAGATTCTGGAGAGGGTGGGTGTTGTAGCCTACCGTTTAGCACTTCCACCAAGTTTTCCCGATGTTCATCCTGTGTTCCACATGTCAATACTTCGCAAATACCTTCACGATCCCTCTCACGCTATCTAGCATCAGATCTACAGCTTGAGCGGAATTTATCCTACACTGAGCAGCCGGTAGCTATTCTAGACCGGCAGGTAAAGAAACTGAGATCAAGGGTACATCCATCCATAAAGGTTCTTTGGCGAGGACCAAATAGCGAGGAAGTCACTTAGGAGGCCGAAGATGACATACGGAGGAAATTCCCGCAACTTTTTGAAGGTACGTGCACTTAAGTTTTAAATCCGGGGACCGAATTTTCTTAAGGGGGGAATATTGTAACGCTTCGGAATATTTTAAATATTTTATTATTTTATTTATTTAATTAAAAATGTTATTTTAAAATTTTATTTTAATAATAAGACTTTTTTTATTTGTGGTTAAAGTAGTTAAGTAATAAAAGTGTTTAGTGGTAACATTAGTTTTAGGGAAGGGTTTTAGTGAAAATGTTAGCTTCTTTATGTTAACTAATATTATGTGAGAGTTATTATGTAAATGTGTTAGGCCATGATTAAGACTAATTTAAACCTTATAGATACCACACCTTAGATTAAACCTAATACCTACATCACCTACTTGCATGATTTCATACCATCCTTCATGGTGACACCTCCTCCTAACCTTATCATTCCTTATCCTTATCTTTTTTATATTTGTTTCAGTTGATATATTTAGATTGGAAACAAATTACCAACCTTAGTAAAAATCCTAGGCCTCACTTAAGAAAGAGAAAAGAAAAGAAATGCTAAGTATTTGTGTTCCTCAACTCAAATCCTCAAGCTAGAACCTTATGGACTTATGCAATTCTTGAAGAGCCATTCAGTTGATCTTTCAAATTGGTATAATTTCCAACCCCATAGATTTTAATCACACTACTGTTTAGATCAGGATGTAGAATATCGGTAAATATTGTATTTTGTTAGATTCTTGCTCTGTTTTGAATCTGCTATAATTTAATTAATTTTTAACAAAATCAAATAATAAAGTAGACTTGTATATTGGACCTAGAGTGTATACTAGAAACATGAACCTATTCTAGGAATTTTCGACCGGCGAAAATCCAAATTTTCCCGATCTTGCCGGTTTTTTTTAGGAGTTGGATGTTGAGTTTTTTTGGGTAGCCCTCTGTATGTATTTTAGGGTATCTGGTATAGTTTGATTATGTTATATTTTCTGTATATAAAATCTGGAGGTAAATTGTTTATTTTGGTTATAGTTCTAAATACGATACGGATATTTCGTGTTACGATTTCTGTTTTCCCAGTTACGAACAGAATGGGGATTAGCGCAGGTTAGCATAGGTTTTAGATAGTTCGCGATATTCTCACGTAACACGTAGACTATAAATTCGTTAGCTGCACGTTTTCACCATATCGGATTTTTAGCCGCTTTTATATGAAAAAATTATTTTCGATGTTAGGTTTAACCGCGGGGACTTCGGAGGCCGCAAGGAAAGGAAAGGGATTGATAATATATAAGTAGATTCGACTTATTCCGGTAAGTAGACTAAATATCTACCGGGAGACATTGTGTGGATGGCGTATAATGCCCGTAACTGGAAATCGATTATAATTGCTTTCTATTCATAATGGTGTACGTTTAAACATAGTAGTTCATATTAGGTATCCATAACCATAAATTGTAGTTGCTTAACACTTGTTAGGACATTTGCATTATTATCGATGAGTTATGTTGCACTTGCACCTATCTACATGTTACACCACACCTCATTGATAATTGACATGTCACATACACATTAGAACTTGCTATGTTACATGTAATCTATTGCACACTGTTATGTATACTTGTTAATACAATATACATCATATCTCATTTTAAATTGCTACTACCCTACCATCACATATATGGGATTTCAAGGATTTCTGTTTTGAGTTTTATACATTACTGGTCCTATTCGATGAATTTTCTTGAATGATGAGATATGTCCACCATGAGTTGTTTTTATGATTTGGATTTACTCCGAACCGAGTGAGGGGGCTATACGGTTGCGGATTTATACGTAATCCAGACTGAGTGGGGGGGGATGTACAGTCGAATACATGGTGGATCCGGTCGAGACCGAAGGGCAGGAAAGCCGCATTTGAGGCAGGGAGCCTAGCGAGGATACTCGATGCCGAAGATAGTTGTAAAACACGGCGGATATCTGGAGGATACCGACCAGTGTTGCTGATTGACAAGATCGTTCGGGGAACGATGCCTGCTAAAACAGAAGATTTGTGTCGATATTTGACACAGAAAAATGAATCTTATTTGGAAATGACCAACATTCTGAAATATTTGATGAGATTTCAGTGTTGTGTTATACATTCATTTAGTACATATTCATACGTCAATGTGCTATATACATCATGCTTACCTTGTTTTCTTTTAGCTTTATTTCGTCATGCTTACAATATCAACTGCTAGATGTTAGTTTTGCTCACTGAGTTGGTAACTCACCCCCATTGTGCCTTAGTTCCTTGCAGGAGACACGTGGACGCATAGCAGCAGCACGGACACATTTTGCAGCTTATATCGCTTTTCTTTCTAGGTGGGTTACATATGTACTAATCTCCTATTTTGGTATATGTATTTTTGGATTTAGTATTACTCCATCAGACCCTGTACATTTGACTTAGAATGAAGCATACTTGTATATGTTTTGATTCGATTGAGTGAGATCGGCTAGTTGTGTAAATTTATGCTTTCTTTACTTATGCATGTGATTCTACGCTTTAAGCGTCGTATTGTTATTGCATATTGATTTCCGCCATTTGGCATTGTTTTGCTCCTAATTAGGGACATCACTTAATTAAACATTTTATAACTGTTTTTATTAATGATTAAAAATGAGGTGCTGTCGAAATTTTAAATGCTAAAAACCAGTTGTTTAAATTTCATTTCTTACAAACCATTCGACATGCTACCTCATCTTTTTCACTTTAAAACTGTAAACTTCTTAAATTCCGCAAATAGGGTTTTGATCTTGGTTTTCTGGCTTACTCGGATTGTGTCAGCATCTTTAGATGTCATGCAATCTAAGTGCCGGTCACGCACCAAATTTGGGCCATGACAACGTGAGTGCTGAACACATACGAGTGTTTAGCATTTTAGGAAATCAACTTCAGCCCCAAATTGGCTAGGTCTTCCTGAGGTCAAAACCTCTTTGATCTCCAAATCAACCGAGCCTCTGTGCTCATGTTTTCCCAAACTAATCTCAGTCTCAAACATTACTGATGACCACTCAACTGATGATATCCAAAACAATATTCATCCTACATTCCTCCGAGGAAATCTTAGTCTCATAATACGACTAATGATTTCTGGATTGACCACCAACTCCTTTTTCCCTCAAATAGGTGAATTGGTTCAAGGGTATATCTCTCCATACCTCTGATACATATAGTTGTAATTCCTCAACATCTTCAGAGAGATGGCGGGTCCCAACAACCAACTGCTTTTGGGTGCACTTCCCAAGCTGACGTTTACACCTTAAACCCTTACCTCAAAAATAGTGATCTACGTACTGTAACGTCCTCAAACTACTACAGACCGAAACGTCCTTAAACTAAACCCTCACCTCAAAAATGGTGATCTATGGACCGAAACGTCCTTAAACTAACAACAGACCGTAACGTCTTTAAATTAAAACAACAGAGCCCAAATGCTCTCTTGTTGGATCTGAAACAAAAATGATCCTAACACCATATTAAGTAGATCTTAGTCTCAAATTGGACTAACGTATCCTTAACAAAAAAAACCAACCGATCCCCCAAATGCTCGTATACATTTAAGTCGATCTTAATCTCAAACTAGATTAACGATCCTTAAATCCATCCAAACCCAAATCTAAGATATACGGATTTGGACTAATCCACGCCCTACGGGCGACTACATAAATTAGTCTCCATATACAATCCATAGGCAACCAAAAATAAAACAAATACACACGACACGAAGTGAACTTCTGGAGCAGGAGAAAGTGGTTATCGCGATGCGGTAACGTAATTAACTGCAGGGGCTTACGCCTGCAGGAAGAGCGTCCCCACAATCAAAAAACCCTCGCAAACGAGGGGGAATCTGACAAAGTCACGCTACAACGACCGCATCCGTCCAAACCTCCGATATACGGTGCCATAAATCAACTTGGCATCTTCGGAGAGGTGGACGGATAAACCCAAATAGCATCTTCCCCTAAATTCAGGCAAGACGACCATTCCGGTCCGTCTCTGTTTTCAGCGGTGAACAGGGATCTCAGCTTTTTCCTCATCGAATGAGGTGCGGGATACCCCAAACTGAATACCACAAAAAAAGCAAAATAATTGACTATAGTGAAGTTATTACGATGACGCAAACTTTCGCTCAAGAGGTCACTCCCGACGAAGGGGTCTCGGCTCTTGCCTCGTCGAATGAGGTGCAGGATATTCCCAATCGAATACCACTGTGTAAAGCAAAAGAAAACATCTGTAATGTCTGTTTTTCAAAAAACTTGGTTCCAGCAACATCAAATAGGTTTGTTTTTTCTTGCATTGATCAGAATCGATGCAGTCCCATTAATTAAACATATCACACTAAAGAAAGAAATGAAAATATAATATACGTATCTGCCATCCGCATTCGCCACCGAGCCCCGTCATCACCCGTTAATTACTTAACTAACAACAGAGCGGGGGTTGGACTAGCACGGGTGCAAAACATATACAACATCTACTAGTATATATATAAATATATATAACATTCGTCCCAGTCATGATATAAGCAACATCACAGAATCTCAGCAAGCAACACAGAGTGGTGGATAATCCTGAAGTCTCGGGTTTCATTTGAGCCGCAAATGAGACCCGACGTTCCCTGTCATGTGGATAGCCTGCGCAATGAAAATCTGGACCCCTACGAGCGCGGCAAGTTATCCGCCAATCCCAGAAGTGGGGCAACCCCAATCAACTAAGTGAGTGGGCTACCCAGCACTTCACGGAATCCGGTAACTTGAGCACCCCTCTGTGGGTCAACCTGTACCCCCTACGAGTGCAGCGAATAGCCTGCCAATTCTAGAATGAGGCCCCATCCGTCTCAACACTATAAGATGCGGGTCCGTTGCCTTCTAGAACCCGGCTATTCGAGCACTCCACCACGGGATAATCCTAGTATAGAAAAGAAAAGAAATATATGTACAAGGGTGACATCGGCCTCAACCCGGTCGTACCCCAAACAAATAATATACAAACTGGCAGAGACGTCAGTCCACATGTCGGACGCTCGCCCCGCAATATCAAATGTACAAATGAATCTGAACTGTACAACTATCATTGTACCACTGGCTATCCGCCACGACAATCCAACCACAACCTCAGCACAATACAAAACATCAACGTGAAGGTCATGTTCGCAAATCCGTCTAAAAGAACATATAGCAGTTAAACGAGTTGTATCGCTCTTATGACATTCACGGTCGCAGATAGTAATGTATGCACTGAAAACACACAATTAAAATTTCGATCGACTAAACTTTTCCAAATTGGCCCCCAAATGCAAAACCAGCACTCAAACAAATCTGGACCAAAACCAAATATCCCAAAAATCATATTTCCATGAACTAGAGCCCCAGAAAAAAATGGGGTACTGTAGCAAAAAAAAGCGCCGCGGTTCCTCGGCAAAACGTGCCATTTGGCTTGGGTTCTGCGGCGGAACTTGGGAGTTACGTGCCCAATTTTTTTTAGCTCTAGTTTTTCCTGCACATATTTTTACGATAACCAAATTTTTTTTTGAACAACCTTGAAATTTGATAGAAAGCATGCTAATATGTAAATACGATTCGGAAAAATTTATCGATTGAGATTTTAACTTTGTACAAACTAGCTAATAAGGGTTTATGGGTTGGCTCTGATACTATGTTGGGTTATGCCAGCGTCCTGGCCATCAAACCGTGGCCGATTGCGGAACAAAAATTTTCTAAACTGGCGCTAGAACAACCCGATACTACGGATTTACCATTAACCCTAGTTTAGCAAGCTAAAAAGAGTTTAGGATGGTTATACCGAATGATTCGTGTCCTTCGGTCTTCAACCACCTTCCCAAGCTTTTAGAGGTCACCATAATCAAGCTTGGTCGCCGGTCTCCTCCATTGAAGATGATCTACCTGAGGATTTGTATTCCGAGCTCCTACCTTAATAGCCGAGGTAATTAGGGTACCTAGTTCGCTAAATTAGATAGCCTAGAGGATGTAGAGTGTAGTGATGGATTAATTTGTTTTATAACACCCTAGGTTTCTCAACACATGAGACTTGAAGGGTGGAGATAGAAGAAGAAGCTTGAGGATGAGAGTGTGAAGCAACTCAAGAAAAAAAATATGGCTAAGTGTTGTGAGAATAATAATGAAGAATCCAAAAATATCTCAAATTTCCAAAATATCTCAAGTCTCCAAAATATCAAGCATGGCACAATAGTAACCATGAGTCGCCCCATGAGTCACCAAGTGAGCCATGCCATCAATTAATGCAAACAACACCTCGTCCTCACTACCTCATTAACCATTTAATTCTAAATGGTTAAAACTAAATGATGTGGCATCTTCTAGAAGCACCTTGTAATAAATTACAAGAATACCCCTCATCTGTATATACATACCCGTATCCGTATTCCGAAAAATACGAATACAAAAAGACCAAAATAATCCATCAATCTAATACTAGAATCCGTCTTAAACCAAACCCCACTAGTATAAACCGTCCGAATCATGATATGTGTACAAGTGCACGTATATGATCGAACCCTGCCGTAAGACCATACGACCTCTATATCGTTTCGCCCGAAGCAGGGAAACCCTCTGTGTGGGACTCTAAAGACTCGTCAATACGCTGGCAGTGGGTTTAACCACAAGCACGTCAGCGGCACTAGCTGTACGTAACAGCTACCCAGGTATTGAGTGAAAGGAAAGCCGACGAGCAAACTCATCCGAACTCCTACTGAGCCTGTCCGTGACAATATCCGTCCAGTCCGGTCTGTTCGTCTAAGAGTATCGCATATCGAGTCTAGGGGGTGGATAAAGTCAGATCCCTAATAACGCGACATTTCGTATCAGTATGAAGCTCATCACCAACTGAGAAACTACTGATCCAAATCAGTAATTCTCGACTATCTTGGCCAAGGATTTTTTGTGATGGCCACCCGTGCACTGTGCGATATCAACCCCCAATACCGGGAGAGAAGAATCCTCGACGATCCGCTCACTGCTTCCATGTGGCTCAGGACTGTACCCTACTTAAACCTATTTGCACGACTCCTTTGAGCCGTGGTAGGATAGTAATCAAAGTACAGTGGGAACTCACACGAGACAAATGACGATCTCAGGTCGACAGACTAACATGTACACATGTCATCTAGGAATTGCTATCTGACAATAGATATACTACCAACTAGCATATTCCCGGCGAGTCCGTCTAGTATACTCATAACCCAATGGGCACCTGCATACTATCTTAGGTGAACAAACTAACACCAATGGCTTGTGAGACCTGGGCACCACCCCTCGTTGGGGTCTCAATCAGTATACACTAATCTACTCTGGAGTATTGATGCCCAGTCTCGAAACTCCCACGACTAAGAACATTTAAGGATGTGCTTATAGACCACCCATCTCCCACGTATATGATCTCCATAATAATACTGGTAGTCAAGCAAGAATCCTATAGGCTCTATCAATATGTAATAGTGATCTGTAATACCACATAAAACATGTATACGATGATAAAGACAAACCATATAGCATACTATCATTTTGAGTAAGACAGACTATATCCGTATAGGTCCTCCCTCAATCATCGCAACCGCATGCCTGCATTTAATAATTGACTTGAGGGCACTATAGCCAACAGGGCCAAGATACCTCAGGGCACCATGAAAGCCCAGATCGCGACGATAGCCCAGGAGGTCGTCTAGGTTGGTTTTTTCTTCATAGATTTTTCAAGTAATATTTCCCCTGTTTAGTCCCTAACGAATGTTGTCTGCCTTTTTTCTGCAGGTTCTTCAACATTGTGCCCTCCTGACTGCCATGGAGGTCGAAGAAGTTGCCTCGGCGATAAAAAGGACGGAGAGACATCTTCGCGTGAGGAAGAACTCCTCGCTAGGCTGAAGGAGGCCAAGGATAACATCTTCTCCCTCAAGTCGCTGCTGGTCTCGGAGGGGGTGAAGGCCACAAGGTTGAAAGAGTCCCACCGGGCTTTGACTGAGTCCAATCGGGCTCTCCAGGCCCAGGTCGACAAAGTCAACGGGCTTTCTGATCCATGAGGAAGCAAAGAGACTCGTTCAAGCGGGATACCTGAGCAGCCAACGAGGCGGCGAAAAAGTCCAAGGAGAAGGCGGAGAAGGCTGTGGAGGACTACAAGTTGTCCGACCAGTTCTATATCGACCGCACTGATTCTGTGGCCGTTGGGTGGCATAATGCTCTCGATGCCGTTAAGGAGATAGTGCCCGGGTTCGATGACCAGGAGTTTCATGCGAGGTAACCCCTTCTGGAGGAAGAGCCAAAGGGCGAAGTCACCGTGCAGGCGGGCGGCGAGGAGACCTTAGCCGAGCAGACGACTTGAAGCCGCCGCTCTCCCTGCTCTTTTTCTTTTCCTTTGTAAGCCTTCGGGCAATTTTGTAGTGTTTTTGTAAATCTGAGAAGCTCATAATACTTTATACATAATTTTGAAATTAATGAAGTATTTTTTCTCGTCTGCAATGTGTCTGATTGGAAAATTTTCGTTTTTATTTTTATTTTTCCAAGTGTGGATAGACCGGTGTACCCCTCACCCCGGAGACGAGGTAATGTGGGTCGAGCGAACACTAGGTTTATTCTTCCAAGTGTAGATAGACTAGCATCCCCCTCACCCCGGAGATTATGTAACGTGAGTCGAGCGAATACTAAGTTTATTCTTCCAAGTATAGATTGACCGGTGTTCTCCCTTACCCAGGAGAAGAGGTAACGTGAGTCGAGTGATTACTAGGTTTATTCTTCTAAGTATAGATAGACTGGTGTACTCTTAGAATCTCTTAGGAACTCAGACTGAACTTAGCAAAGCTCGGCGATATCCTCTCTTCGGATTCAAGTGGCATTAGAGTTAGGCTGGCTATCGACCATGGGCGAGCTTTCTTTACTTTGGTTATGCAGGAGTCTTCCTACTTCGAGTATGTATGCCGGGTAGGGGTCTGCCTGCTAGTTAAATGCGAGGTCTTAGGATCCACCGTTTAGACCGGGTAGGAATCTGTTCATCATGAATGAGTGTGCCTCGGCGGCAAGCAGGAGCCTACCCGTGCGAGGACTTAGGATCCATAGTTTAGACCTAGCGGGAATCTACTCGCTGCGAATTGGCCGGGCAGGAAGCTACCCGGCAGCCTTGTGAGAGGGCTTCCGAGCAAGAATCTACATGCTATTAATTGGTCAGGTAGGAAGCTACCCGACGGTCTCGTGAGAGGGTTTCTGATCCATAGTCTGGACCGAGCAGGAATCTACTCGCTGCGAATTAGCCTGGCAGGAAGCTACCCGGCGGCCTCATGAAAGGGCTTCTGATCCATAGTTTGGACCGAGCAGGAATCTACTCACTGCAAATTGGTCAGGCAGGAAGCTATCTGACGGTCTCGTGAGAGGGCTTCAGAGCAGGAATCTACTCGATGTGAATTGGCCGGGTAGGAAGCTAACCGACGGCCTTGTGAGAGGGCTTCTGATCTATAGTTTGGGCCGAGCAGGAATCTGCTCGCTACAAATTGGGCGGGCAGGAAACTACCTAGCGGCCTCATAAGAGGGCTTCCGAGCAGGAATCTACTCACTGTGAATTGGCCGGGTAGGAAGCTACCCGGCGGCCTCATGGGAGCGCTTCTGATCTATAGTTTGGGCCGAGCAGGAATCTGCTCGCTACAAATTGGGCGGGCAGGAAACTACCTAGTGGCCTCATAAGAGGGCTTCCCTCTACTTGTTGTGAATTAGCTAGACAGGAAGCCACCCGGAGGCCTCATGGGAGGGCTTCTGATCCACAGTTTGGGCCGAGCAGGAATCTGCTTGCTGCGGATTGGTCGGACAGGAAACTACCCGGCGGTCTCCTGAGAGGGCTTCCGAGCAGGAATCTAGTTGCTGTGAATTGGCTGGGCATGAAGTTACCCGGCGGCCTCATGAGAGGGCTTCTGATCCACAGTTTGGGTCGAGTAGGAATCTGCTCGCTGCGAATTGCTCAAGCAGGAAACTACCCAGCGATCTCGTGAGAGGGCTTCCGAGCAGGAATCTACTTGCTGTGAATTGGCCGGGCAGTAAGCTATACGGCAGTTTCATGGGAGGGCTTCTGATCCACAGTTTGGGCCGAGCAGGAATCAGCTCACTGCTAATTGGCCGGGCAGGAAACTACCTAGCAACCTCGTGATAGGGCTTCCAAGCAGGAATCTACTCGCCGTGAATTGGCCTGGAAGGAAGCTACCCGACGTCTTCGTGGGTAGGCTTCTGATCCATAGTTTAGGACAAGAAGGAATCTGCTCACTGCGAATCGGCCGGGCAGGAAGCTACCCGGCGGCTTCGTGAGAGGGATTTAGATCAATGGAAGGTAGGATTGCCATGACATTGACATTTACGCCTCCTCGATTCCCGGTGCCACGTGGCGCATGACAGGTTTCTTGAGATCCATGCGTATCTCTTGACGGCGTCGTTCAATCTTCCCAGATTTGCGTGAAAGGGAGGAGGCCAATGGCCGGAAGCCGCATGGCGGTGTCCTCCGATAGATGCAATACTCCGTAATTCGCGTCTTGGCAAGAGGGAATCTCAACCGAGGGGAATTTTCGTTGAGGCTATAAATAGAGGAACCTTGGCCTCCTCTCAGGTAGTTCCGTCGATTTTCTTTTAGTTATCTCCGTCTTTTGCCTTTCTTTCTTTTCTCGACCTTCGTAATCAATCGTTTTCCGATGGTCGACAACACATACAACATCCGAGATATCGTATCCCATAAAGACGTTTGCTACTATGACTATGACAGTTCCGAGGCGACATACAGGACTGTGATAAGTCGGCTGGAACGTCATTATGGGTGTTTACTCCCACACCGATCGTCTCTCTTGCAAGTGCTCGTCTACGCGATCCGGAGGTTTTCCCCTGGCCTTTTTAGCGCGTTGTCCTAATAAGCACTGGAGGAAGCCGTCAACAAGATGCGCATAGCCTATGAGTTGGGCCTGATCTCGAAAAGCAGACGAGATCGCTCGATAGATATCCTGCGTTGATCTTTCCAACGAAGATTGATCATAGCTTCATGCACGACGGCGGGAGTCCCGGACGGAACCATAGCTGCTTGGATCCATGCACATAGGCAGAAGGAGTGATGGGAACTACCTGGGCTCGGCTGTCATATCTCTGTTTTGAGTACCACGATCGATACTTTCAAGATCCTCTTCCTCCTTTGCTGTAATCGTTAAGAAGTGTTTTCTTTTGCGAGCCCCGGGGTACTTTTGTAAGGCTGAGAAGCCGAGAATATCTCTTATTAATAAATTTTTCTTTTGCTTATGAATTTTTCTTTGCTCAAAATGTCAGAACATCGAAAAATTTTCGTTTCTATTTTTCCAAGTGTAGGTAGGTCGGTGTCCCTCCTTCAATCCTGTAGAGTGTTTTTTGTCATCCTATTGAGATGGGAATACACATCGCTTATCAGGCACATTATAGATTTCCCCTGCCTAGGGTAGGCCGTGGTTTATTGATCGTGGGGATCCGAATCTTCGGCATCCGCGGACTAAACTGCCGTTAATTACCCCTCGCCTTTGGAGCGAAGGAATCTCCGATTGACGGATCAAACTGGTCATGCGAACTCAATGTGCAGTGTGCGTGTGTTGTGTTTTAGAGGGGACTTGGGTATATCGGGGGCCACTCAGAGTTTATGGGGGTCAAAGGGGCTAGCAGCATCCTTGCGAGGTGCGAGGTAGCGCCCCGTTAGAAATTTTTCTAACAGGGGAAGTGTTGTAGAGTGTATATATATAAAAAAAAAGGGTGAATACCGTCCAAAGGACGTATGGGCGCTAGCGCCTTACGTCCCCGACACGCGGGAGCTGGGTGCGGCGCCACACATGTTCGGCACGTGGGCGCTGGGCGCGTGCGGAAAAAGGGGCTTAGCCCCTGTACTGAGAGTTGTACTTCCAATTGACTTTTAGAGTTAAACTCCTAAAAGAAGGACAGATGGGGCTTAGCCTCTGCACTGGGAGTTGTACTCCCAATTGACTTTTAGAGTTAAAATCCTAAAAAAAGAAAGATTTATTATTTTATATATATATATATATATATATATATATTTTGGAGTTAAACTCCTCAGAGATTTTCGGAAATGATGAAAGGGGACCCCTTTCTTCTCCCTTGAGTCCTGGGTTTTTTCTTGAGCTTTGGATCTTCTCAAAGTGGGATTTTTGGAGATAAGTCTCCTTCTTCCTCCTCTCTGTTGGTTGGATCTTGGAGAAAAGGTGGTGCGGCTTAAAAATTTCCCCTTTTAGAGATTTGATGGGAGATCTGGGTTCCCCTTCAAGGGTTTTATGGTGAAAAACTATTTCTTTTTGGAAAAAAAAAAGTTAAACTCTTGATTGAATTCAAAAAAGGGAAAGAAGGTTTAAAACCTTGAGGAAGGAGAAGAAGGCACAGAAACCCTAATTTTTTAAGGGAGTCGATTATTATTTTTATTTCATCATCATGTTGCTTTATTTAGGATTATAAATTTACACATAGCCTCTTGGACTTTTCAAAATGCCATTTTGCCCATCCCATGCCTCATGTGCTCATTTTTTTGCACAAGAGCCATGGGTTTTAAAAAAAATTGGCTTTTTGCCCATTTATTTTACATTCATGCATGAAAATTAAATCAAACTTATTTATTACATAATTTTCTTCTTGGAATGGGGGAGGCCGGCCTCGTCATGTTCGGGCTCGACTTGGGCATGGGCCCACTTGACCTAGGCTTGGGCCCACTTTGCTTGGGGTTGACTTTGACTTAGTTAACCGGGGTGTAATTTTTGACCCCAACAAATCCTTCACCCCAGGATCGAGGTAAGATGGGCGGAGCAAGACTTAGGTCAGCTGCCTACAGGCGCACCCGCGTTTTATTCACCTGAGTAAAGGGCTGGCCTGGAATACCTCCCTTGCCTTCAAGCCAGGCTGGAGACAGCCTGTAGGCTGGAAAGAAGGCTTCAGACCCTTAGTTTGGTTGGGCAGAAAACTATCCATTTTAAATGGGTGCGACGGGTAGGAGGCTACCCTCCGGCCTTGCGCGGCGTCTAGGTTTAAAATCGAGAGAAAAAATCCGGATTGCAGAGAAGCAAGAATCGTTATTTTTAAAGGGAGTACCAGTTTAGCAATACAATTTAAGCTTTTCGGAATTATACGGCCACGGAAGGTTAAGTCTCAAGGAATCTTGGAGGCGATATGCTCTTCCGGGCAAATACCTCAGTCACGAAGAAGAGGATCATTGTGTGGGACATATATGCCGTGAAGGTCCTCATCAGTGAAGGTGATGGGAGCAACTTTCTTGTACTTTTTAGAGGGAGGAGCATTTAAGGTTATAACTGGCCGGATACGGCGGGTGTCTTCGTTGCTCAGAGTCGATCCAATGAAGACAACCATAATCTGTCTGACTATCAACTCTCCGGTGGGAGGTTGGTCCGCTTGCTCCCTGTCTGCTTGACGGTTGTCCCCCAGGTACTTCGCCAAGTGACTGGAGAGGACCAGCTCTTTGATATAATCTCGCAGCTGTTAGCAGTTCTCGGTCGGCTTTCCCTGTGTCCGATGAAAGATACCATATAGGCCACAGAGTCGCTTGCCCGGCCTTTGTATCATCGGCGGAAGCTTGAAGAATCTCTTGATCTTTGCCTCCTCTAGCAACTCGGCCTGAGAGACGTTCATGGGAGTGTACTCGTGAAATCTTGGAGAATAGGGTTTCGAATGATCGGCCTTGTTCTTCTCCTCTCTGTCCAATTTCTTTCGGTCGGTCCGGTCTCCACGGGGAAGGTTTGCATTCACCTCAGACTCAAGTTGCATTTCCCGTTTGGTCTAGACTTTTACCTCGGCCATGGTCTTAGGTTGCGCCAATGCAAAAGAGCGGAACCATTCTTTGTGCCTAAGACCGGATCTCAGGGCGGTGATGACCGTTTTGTCCCGGTGTTCAGGAACTTCCAGTAAAGCATTTTAGAAGCGGGTGATATAGCCCTTGAATGATTCTCTGTTCTCACTCTTGATGGTGAATAGATAGTCAACCGATCTCTTCTGCCATCAGTTTCTGATGATGTGGCTGAGGAATTGAGTAGCCAGCTTGTCGAAATTTGAGATTGAGCGCGGAGTCAGACCGCGGAACCAGTCTTGTTAGGTCCACGTTACCTCTCCCGGTACATTCGGGGATGCGGAAACGGTAAAACAAGAATTTTCTAAACTTTGTAACATGGACCGTAAAAGCCGGATCTTTGCTAAACTAAACTAGCATACTTGCAAAGAAGAGTTAACTACTCGGCAAAGTGGTTATACCTCAACTTGAACTCCTTCTCTTCTTGTTGTTCTTCTTCTTTCTTGCTCTTTGTAGTAGCTTGAATGGCTTCCCCTCCTCGTCTCCTCTTTGCCGAAGATAGATCCACCTGAGGGCTTCATCCTTGGGCTCCTTTCTCGATCTTGAGAGAACTAAGGTATTCGGCTTGCTAGACCTTCTACCTTAGAGTGAGTAGAGTGTGCTTTGGGGTGTTATATCTTCAAGGAGATGATTCTCAACACATGAGATTTGCTCTCCTTGAACAAGAGGAGGAAGAAGATGAAGTGAGGAGAGAGAATCAATATGATAGAATGAGCTATTTTCCTCTTGCAACCATAACAAAAGGAAAATGATTTATCTAATTAATAATAATAAATCAAAATGAAATAGTTGATGGTTGTATTTGGAATGACCACCATCATCACTTCATTAAATGAATGTAAGCTAGAATCAAGGAGTATCCTTGCAAAGCAATGATGATGGTCAACATTCAACCATGGTCAACAAGTCAACCATGGTCAACAAGTCAACAAAATCAACCATAACATTATTTCATTTAATTACTATTATTAATTGATATTTCATAAATCCATTAGGGTTTGGAAAAAGACGACTGTCAACTGTGCATACGCACCCGTTCCGAAACCCTAATGAAAGACCTCATCCTCCGCCTCAAGCAACTGTGCATACACACCTGCATTCTCGTTCTGAGGAACAAGAATACTGAGAGATAAAAGCAACCCCAAAACATATACCAGTATCTGGCTCAAACCAGAGCCTGCCAGTATAATCCGTCCGGACTCCAAACGTGCACAAGTGCGCGGATGAGAACGAACCCTGCCGCAAAACCATGCGACCTCTACTCAGTTTTGCCCAGAGGCGAATAGCCCTCTGTGTGGGACTCTAAAGACTCGACGCTACGCTGGCAGTGGGTTTAACCACAGACCGCAAGCGGCACTAGCTGTGCGTAACGGTCCCCAGGTAGATGCCGATAAGAAGACTGACGAGGTAAAACCCATCTGAACTCCTACTGAGTCTGAATGTGACATTCTCCGTACAGTCCGGTCTGTTCGTCTGATACATCGCATGGCGGGCCTAGGGGGGCGGTAAACGTCAGTCCCCTAATAGCGGTACAAGTCGTGTCGGAGTGAAGCCCGGAACACCCTGAGATAACACTGGAACCTACCAGTACATCTCGCTTGCCCTGGCCAGGGACTACTTGTGTAATGGCTCTCCTAGACACAGCGCGATGTCAACCCCCAATACCGGGAGAGACGAATCCTGTCTAACCGTCACTGCCTCCAAGTGCTTCGGGACTGCTCCCAACTACTACCTGTTTGCACGACTCAGTAGAGCCGTGGTAGGGTAGTAATCAAAGAACAGTGGGAACACACTCGAGGCGAAGTGACAGTGTCAAGTCAGCGGACTAAGCTGTACTCATGTCACCTGGGAACTGATAACTGACGATAGGTATAATACCAACCATCAGTTCCCGACGAGTCCTGTCCAGTGTACTCGTAACCCAACGAGCACCCGCATGCTATCTTAAGTACGACGTACCGACGGCTGTGGGACAGACCGTCTCCCGTTCTGGGATGAGAAGCGCATACGCTAGTCTACTCCGGAGTATCGATGCCCTATCTCGATACTCCCACGACTAGGGACGTGTATAAGGATGTGCTTGTAGATTACCCAGCCCCCACGAGTGTGATCGCCATCACAACGCCGGTAATCAAGCAAAGATCCTAAGGGCTCTACTAATGCGTATAGGTGGATAAATAAACACACATGTACATATTAAAGCAGAGACAAACCAAGTAGCATACTACTATATTGAGCAAGATTGTCTGTACAACTGTGAATATCCCAAGCTTCCATCAAGTAATATACATACTAGTATGATACAGTAATGGCCTCTAGGGCATATACACTAACAATCTCCCACTTGCACTAAGGCCATGTACTGGAGTATCGAAGACCTATCATCTCGATCAGCCGCTCGAACTGAGTCTGGGGTAAAGCCTTCGTGAATGGGTCCGCAGTGTTGTCCTTTGTGTCCACTCTCCGCACCTCGATCTCCTGTCGATCAATGATCTCCCTGATCAGGTGATACCGCCTTAAGATGTGCCTGGATTTCTGATGGGACCTTGGTTCCTTTGCTAAAGCTATAGCCCCATTGTTATCGCAATACAAAGGTATTGGGTCAACAATGGACGGAACCACCTGAAGTTCACTAATGAACTTCTTAATCCAGACCGCCTCTTTTGCGGCATCGCTTGCAGCAATGTATTCAGCCTCCATCGTCGAGTCTGCGACGGTATCCTGCTTGGAACTCCTCCAACATACCGCCCCTCCGTTGAGGGTAAACACAAAACCCGAGACAGACTTGCTGTCATCTTTGTCACTCTGGAAGCTTGAATCGGTAAAGGACTCGACCCTGAGGTCTCCATTACCGTAAACCAGGAACATCTCCTTAGTCCTTCTCAGGTACTTGAGAATGTTCTTCACTGCTGTCCAGTGGTCCTCCCCTAGGTCTGACTGATACCGGCTTACCGTGCTCAACGCGTAAGCTACATCTGGTCTTGTACATAGCATCGCATACATTATAGATCCTACCGCCGAAGCGTAGGGTATAGTGCTCATGCGAACCCTCTCCTCGTCAGTCTTAGGAGACATCTTCTTGGAGAGGGTAATTCCGTGCAATGCGGGTATGTTACCGCGCTTGGAACCCTCCATACTAAATCTCTTTAGTACGGTCTCTATGTACCTGGACTGCGAAAGTCCCAATAGTTTCTTGGATCTATCTCTATAGATCTTGATCCCCAGAATGTACGAGGCATCACCCAGGTCCTTCATGGAGAACCTTTGTGACAAAAATAGCTTGACCGATTGTAGCATAGGAATATCATTTCCTATCAAAAGAATGTCGTCCACGTACAAGACTAGGAATACGACAGTTCGTCCTACAATCTTCTTATATACACAGGGTTCATCTTCGTTCTTGATGAAATCAAATTCCTTGATTGCCTCATCAAAACAGATGTTCCAGCTCCGCGATGCCTGCTTTAATCCATAAATGGATTTAAGCAACTTGCACACCTTTCCGCTGCTCCCACTGTCTACGAAACCTTCTGGTTGATCCATGTAAACGCACTCTTCCAAACAACCGTTTAGGAAAGCCGTTTTAACATCCATCTGCCAGATTTCATAGTCATGGAAGGCAGCAATGGCAAGTAGGATTCGAATGGATTTGAGCATAGCCACCGGAGAAAAAGTTTCATCATAGTCCAAACCAGGTCTTTGACGAAAACCTTTTGCAACGAGTCTAGCTTTATAGGTTTCCACCTGCCCATCTACACCAAATTTCCTTTTGTAGATCCATTTGCATCCAACGGGTTTTACCCCAGGTGGAGCAATATCCAAGGTCCACACTTTATTAGCGTACATGGACTCCATTTCGGATTGCATTGCTTCCTGCCACTTATCAGAGTCCCTACTGATAATGGCCTGCCTGAAACTGGTAGGGTCATCTTCTTCCAAGATGCAATCCTCTCGATCCCCGTCTATGAGAAAACCGTAGTATCTCTCGGGCGGATGAGAAATCCTACCAGATTTGCGGAGTGGCTGAGGTTCGTCTGGGGTTATAGAATCTAGCGGTTCCTCCAAATTTTCAGTTACATTTTGTGGTCGCCGAATTTCTTCCAGTTCTACCGAACTCCCACTAGTTTCTTTTGCAAGAAACTCCCTTTCTAAGAAGGTGGCGTGGCGAGATACAAACACCTTCTGTTCCTCAGTGTGGTAGAACAGATATCCTAGTGAGTCTTTAGGATATCCCACAAATTTACAGAGAACTGACCGTGCCTCTAACTTGTCCGGTTTCTGTGTTTTCACATAGGCCGGACAACCCCATATCTTAATAAACTTCAGACATGGTTTCTTACTGCTCCATATTTCATACGGAGTTTTAGGCACAGATTTGGACGGAACTTGATTCAAGAGGTATGCCGCTGTCTGAAGCGCATGTCCCCAGAATGAAAGAGGTAACTCAGCACTACTCATCATGGAGCGAACCATATCCAATAGGGTACGATTCCTCCGTTCCGATACACCGTTGTGCTGTGGTGTATAAGGAGGAGTAAGCTGAGAGAGAATACCATTCTCTTTTAAGTAATCTAGGAATTCCGTGCTTAAGTACTCCCCTCCCCTGTCAGACCGGAGGATCTTAATAGTTTTGCCTGTCTGGTTCTCTACTTCCTTTCTGAATTCATTGAATTTCTCAAAAGCTTCAGATTTGTGTTTCAATAGATACACATATCCGAACCTAGAGAGATCGTCAGTGAATGTGATGAAGTACGAGAACCCACCCCTTGCATGTATAGACATCGGACCACATACATCACTATGTATGAGTCCCAAGAGCTCTGCTGCTCTTTCTCCATGTCCGGTGAACGGAGATTTGGTCATCTTCCCTTTGAGACAAGACTGACAAGTTTCATAAGATGAAAACTCGAATGTATCCAAGAGTCCATCTTTATGCAACTTACTCAGTCTTTTCTCTCCGATATGACCAAGTCTACAATGCCATAAGTAGGATTCATTCATATCTGAATTCTTCCTCTTGCGTGTGTTTTGTATGTTGAGAACTGTATTCTGATTTAGAACGTAGATACCATTACACAGTGTACCCTCTGCAACCAGTACCTTATCAAGGTAAATGTTCATGATATTCTTTTCAAGAACAAAGTTATATCCATCTTTATCGAGTAAAGAAACTGATATGATGTTGCAAACTATGGAGGGTACATAGTAGCAATCGTTCAAAATCATAGTCTTGCCATTTGGCAATACTAGGTGATATTCACCGACGGCTGCCGTATTAACTTGTGCTCCGTTCGCTACTCTGAGCGACATATCACCCGGTGCAACTTTCCTACTTTTTCTCAGTCCCTGCAATAAATTACAGATATGAGATCCTGATCCGGTATCAAGTACCCAGGAGGTAGGGCTGACCGTAAAACAGTTCTCAATTACAAGAACACCTGAAGTAGATGCAAAACCATGCTTCTTCTTCGACTGGGTATCCTGGAAATCCATACAATCCCCTTTCCCTTTCTCATACTCATGACTGTTGTCACAAGTTAGAGCTGAACCAACTTTCCCCAGTCCCGAATAAGAATTCGGATCGGTCAAGCGATACATTTTATTATCTTGATTAGGGCGTGAAAAGGTTGCTGCCTGGAGAGGGAGAAAAGAAACACTCAGCGTATGCTCTTGCAAGATTAGATTGGTTTATTAATTTATCTAACCAGGATGTCTCCCACTGTTTACTCAAATTCTTCTTAAAACCCTTTAAAAAGAAGAACTAGTCAGGATTTTAATTTACGTCACAATACTTGCTTAACCTTTCAGCCAGGCTAGTGTCGGTACTTCGAGGGAGGTTTTCCAACGCTTTCGCGAAGTTCCTTAATTCAAGAACCTCTTTTCCCTGGGGGCGTAGCCCCGCTAACACCTTTCTAGACACCTACTAGGTTTATAGCATTGATCGTTTAGTAAAATAATCTCCCAAGAGTAATCCAACTCATCAGTGGGATCGGGATCCAACTATCATTGTGTGATGATCTAGATGGAATCCACTCTAGTCACCACACTCCAGAAGGTATGCTGAATCTGCAAGTTTCAGTACTTTTGAAACTCCCGATGTGGTTTTTGCCCCTAGGACCCAAGTGACCTTGACGAATAATCAACAAATCAAAAGGTCCTAGTCAAGTTCAACCCGTCGTTATCCAGGATTGCATTAGACCCGCCCGCATGATCCTTGACGAATAATCAACAAAATCATGCGACCGTCCTAACCAATCGCATCTATCAGTGCAACAGAAAATTATTACTCAGCTACCGTTCACTGTGTCTTGACGAATAATCAACAAACGCAGCACGAATACTAAGTATTAATTATCCGAAACGACGGAGGGCTACGGCTGGGCTTTTGGCGAAAAACCCGTTAACGTAATGAACTTGATATCGTTGAAGGAACCTGGTATTCTTTTGAAAAAATAGTGGCGAAAACTTTTTGCTAAAGAGGTCACTCCCTGTGAAGGGATCTCGGCTCTTTCCTCGTCGAGTGAGGTGCTGGGCATTCGTAAGATGAATACCTCGATGCAAAGCAAGAATAATCGACTATGGTGAAGTTATTACCCTGACGCAAACCTTTTGTCCAAGGGGTCACTCCCGATGAGGGGATCTCGGCCCTTGCCTCGTCGATTGAGGTGCTGGGCATTCATAACCGAATACCTCGATGCAAAACAAAAAAGATGAACGTCCTTGTAATAGCAGCTTTTTGAAAAATTTGTTCCAACAACGTCTTTTAGGTTTATTTTCTTGCATTAGTTCTTTTAATGCGTCCCATCATTTAAATCCTACCATTGCAGAAAACAACCAAAATATGACGTACGCTTATGCCATTCGCATTCGCCACGAGGTCCCGTCATCACCCGTTAGGTTACTTAACTAACGATAGAGCGGGGGCTGGGCTAGCGCGGCTGTAAAACATAAGCAACGCCTAAATATAAAGCAATGATAGACATTACAGATCACAGATGAATACATTGGATATACTAGGAATCCGCAATCCGTTCGAGCCTGCAACGAAAAGCGGATTACACGGTCGCGGTGAATAGCCAAAACCCCACCCAAGACCCCTACGAGTGCGGCAAACTACCCGCCAAGTACCCGGTAGTTTGTGCACCCCTCCATGGGTCTATCCTAGGAGCATAAACAGTAAAAAGAATTATACAATGACGGCTACAACCCCGATCCGGTTGTGCGGCCATACAAATAATATTATTACATCAATTTACATATTACAAATGAATGAAAGAAAAACAAAAGCTCATCTCACATCCACCCCGGCTATTCACCAGCGACAGTCCAACACATTCATATACACATTCCAATATCAAACACAGATCACAGAGATGTATAACCCCGACTAATCGACTTATAGCGATTAGCCGACGTTCAATACATACAAACATCACAGATATAACCAATATAGCCAAAGTGTAGCGAAGTTCGAAAAAAATACGGATTTATAGGACCCCAAAAGTAAATTTCTTTTCTGGAAAATCTGGGCACATATAACATATTTGAAAAATCCCTAAACCCTACCAGAAGAACACTGCACAAAACACGATCACATGAAGAGCCAAAACGGCGGCGGATCCGCGGCGAAGAGAATAGCTGAGGCCGCGGATCCGCGGCGGTTTGAAGGATTCATGGCATCGTTTTTGGTGGGTGTTCTCACAAAACCATGAGCCGATTTTAGGAGTAAAGAGTTTTACTTTTAGAGCACAAAAAATTTCAACAGAAACTTAGGGTTTTTGATTTCCGGTTTTTGTGATTTTTCCGTTTCGAACTTCCATACACTTCGCTACCAAGCTAGTTTAAGTTTAGTTAGGCTCTGATACCACTGTTAGGTCCACGTTACCTCTCCCGGTACTTTCGGGGATGCGGAAACGGTAAAACAAGAATTTTCTAAACTTTGTAACATGGACCGTAAAAGCCGGATCTTTGCTAAACTAAACTAGCATACTTGCAAAGAAGAGTTAACTACTCGGCAAAGTGGTTATACCTCAACTTGAACTCCTTCTCTTCTTGTTGTTCTTCTTCTTTCTTGCTCTTTGTAGTAGCTTGAATGGCTTCCCCTCCTCGTCTCCTCTTTGCCGAAGATAGATCCACCTGAGGGCTTCATCCTTGGGCTCCTTTCTCGATCTTGAGAGAACTAAGGTATTCGGCTTGCTAGACCTTCTACCTTAGAGTGAGTAGAGTGTGCTTTGGGGTGTTATATCTTCAAGGAGATGATTCTCAACACATGAGATTTGCTCTCCTTGAACAAGAGGAGGAAGAAGATGAAGTGAGGAGAGAGAATCAATATGATAGAATGAGCTATTTTCCTCTTGCAACCATAACAAAAGGAAAATGATTTATCTAATTAATAATAATAAATCAAAATGAAATAGTTGATGGTTGTATTTGGAATGACCACCATCATCACTTCATTAAATGAATGTAAGCTAGAATCAAGGAGTATCCTTGCAAAGCAATGATGATGGTCAACATTCAACCATGGTCAACAAGTCAACCATGGTCAACAAGTCAACAAAATCAACCATAACATTATTTCATTTAATTACTATTATTAATTGATATTTCATAAATCCATTAGGGTTTGGAAAAAGACGACTGTCAACTGTGCATACGCACCCGTTCCGAAACCCTAATGAAAGACCTCATCCTCCGCCTCAAGCAACTGTGCATACACACCTGCATTCTCGTTCCGAGGAACAAGAATACTGAGAGATAAAAGCAACCCCAAAACATATACCAGTATCTGGCTCAAACCAGAGCCTGCCAGTATAATCCGTCCGGACTCCAAACGTGCACAAGTGCGCGGATGAGAACGAACCCTGCCGCAAAACCATGCGACCTCTACTCAGTTTTGCCCAGAGGCGAATAGCCCTCTGTGTGGGACTCTAAAGACTCGACGCTACGCTGGCAGTGGGTTTAACCACAGACCGCAAGCGGCACTAGCTGTGCGTAACGGTCCCCAGGTAGATGCCGATAAGAAGACTGACGAGGTAAAACCCATCTGAACTCCTACTGAGTCTGAATGTGACATTCCCCGTACAGTCCGGTCTGTTCGTCTGATACATCGCATGGCGGGCCTAGGGGGGCGGTAAACGTCAGTCCCCTAATAGCGGTACAAGTCGTGTCGGAGTGAAGCCCAGAACACCCTGAGATAACACTGGAACCTACCAGTACATCTCGCTTGCCCTGGCCAGGGACTACTTGTGTAATGGCTCTCCTAGACACAGCGCGATGTCAACCCCCAATACCGGGAGAGACGAATCCTGTCTAACCGTCACTGCCTCCAAGTGCTTCGGGACTGCTCCCAACTACTACCTGTTTGCATGACTCAGTAGAGCCGTGGTAGGGTAGTAATCAAAGAACAGTGGGAACACACTCGAGGCGAAGTGACAGTGTCAAGTCAGCGGACTAAGCTGTACTCATGTCACCTGGGAACTGATAACTGACGATAGGTATAATACCAACCATCAGTTCCCGACGAGTCCTGTCCAGTGTACTCGTAACCCAACGAGCACCCGCATGCTATCTTAAGTACGACGTACCGACGGCTGTGGGACAGACCGTCTCCCGTGCTGGGATGAGAAGCGCATACGCTAGTCTACTCCGGAGTATCGATGCCCTATCTCGATACTCCCACGACTAGGGACGTGTATAAGGATGTGCTTGTAGATTACCCAGCCCCCACGAGTGTGATCGCCATCACAACGCCGGTAATCAAGCAAAGATCCTAAGGGCTCTACTAATGCGTATAGGTGGATAAATAAACACACATGTACACATTAAAGAAGAGACAAACCAAGTAGCATACTACTATATTGAGCAAGATTGTCTGTACAACTGTGAATATCCCAAGCTTCCATCAAGTAATATACATACTAGTATGATACAGTAATGGCCTCTAGGGCATATACACTAACAAGTCTCACTCGGCCTGGATGAGGGTGGTGGGGAATGCTTGGCACCGAGCCGTATCCAAATTATCATGGAAGCTTATGCCCACTGTGAATGCATCCAAGTGGTCTTTCGGATCAGACTTTCCGTCGAAGAGAGATACTTTGGGCAGTTTATTTCAGGATAAGACCCGCTCCCTTAGTAACTGCTCAGTAAAGGGCTTCGTAAGAGAATCCACGGAGTATTTTGCCGATCCGCCTGGCGAACGGGTGGCAAGCCGCATGTCCTCGATCTTTTTCTCAAGGACCTCAATTCACTGCTGGTACCCCGAGGATTCTCCGTAATCGGAGTGCATGCTGTCTCTGCTTTAGGCTTGGGCAATAAAGCGGTTTCGGCTTCGCTGTATCACGTTTCTCAAATCCTCGAGGTGAACCCTTTGTGGCTCCCCCCATCGTGTGCCATAGGCATAGCCTCGATAATTATAGTGACGTCGGTCTTTCCTGGAATCAGACGACCTAACAGATGTCGCTTCGGAGAGCGAAGGAGCGTGCGAGCCTTGAAGAGACAATTCGGTTGGTCTTGAGACCTCGGCTTTGGACTGTTCGACGCCCAATGAGTCATGGAGTCATTCCTCATATGGGGGTCATGATTTCCGGAACCGGAACTCCGGTGTTTCATGGTGTCGAGATTGGCACGAGCGAGGTCGATGACCTAAACGCGTCCATCTGTCGCCACGTGCCCACCGCCGTTCTCGGGAGCAGGAATGGCGATTTGCCGGGCGTGGTTGGCAGTTTGAACATGAACGAGCGCGTCCACCATCGCTGTCAAGCGGTTGATCTGTGCTGTTAGGGCTTCGACGATGTTGGGGGGAGGAGTGGAACCGTCCCGCCTCCATTGCGGAGGATGGGATGGCTCGTGCTAGGATATTTGTTGCGATGATCGTTGGCCATCGAGTCGAAGACGGAAAATCAACTTTTTGGGTAGAAAAACTTTGCCACAGACGGCGCCAACTGATGGAGGTCGGAATCTCCCTCAGATGTCGTCCTCCGTCGATCTTGTGGCCAGCGGGGTTGAACGGTTGAGATTTATGGTGGAGGTTGGGTGTGGATCTCAATGGGTTTTTGATTGTCGTTTATGCCGAGCTACCTGCAAAGGAAGTCCCGAGGTGGGAAACCACCGTAGGACCCTCCGACGATCAAGTAAGTACCAAGGATTATTCAGGAAGAGTAGCGGCGTATTGGATTGAGTTCGAGTTACCTGAATCGCATGTAGGAGGGGTTTATATAGGGGTCGCAGCGGAATGAGCCATTGCGAGATTCTAGTGGGCTGTTCTGCCAAGGCGTAACGCCCACATTAATGGAGAGATACACTCATTAATGGTGAGATACGCTGGCATGAGATGTGGGGCGCCGCAGATCTCATTGTGGCGAGATGCACGGAGCCGTTATGAGGACGCTCGTGCTCCATGCTCCCGGCAAAACAGGGGTGCTGAAAAATCTCAGTTATAGAATAGCTCGGAGATGAGCAAGGAAGCTGTAGAAGCTCAACTTTATGATTGCTCGGGGTCAAGCGATTGGATGGCGGTAAACGTACTTAGGGGAGGCCCCCAAAAGGTCGGTTGCTACCTCGGAGGCGAGGCGTCGAGAAATGTCCCTATTGCATCATACCTATTCTAGTTCCGTAGCCCCTAGGAATCTAGTGGGCTTACATGGACGACACTTGTAACGACTCTGAAACTACTATACGAAATTTTCCAGTTTAATATACAGAAATGAGTTATACAGTCTGAGTTTGAGTTATAAGTAAATTTTATTAAATAAGAACAAGTTTGTAGCTCACTGGTAAAGCCCTTGCAGTACTGTGACGTAACCCCTGTGTTTGATCCCCATCAAACACATTAATTTTTTTTCTGATTTTTCTTTTTAATTTTTGGAAGCCCAAAAGTTTGCACGTGCAATACACAGAAAAAAAATCAAACATATGCAAAAGGGTTTAAATACTGCATTGATCAAGTGGTACGAATCTTGAGACCCAATTCCCTAGATCGACCGGCGGAAATGCCATCATGGCCGGAACCGACGGCTGAGTTGAGCCCAAATTGCCCCGGACTTTGCACACTAACCCCTTCACCTACCCCTAACTCCCCTGCACTGTTTGATTTCTCTGCAATCAAATAGAGACCTTTCATTTCACAATTAAACCACATTTTAATACTTTTTAATCCACATTTCAATTCCAAAACCCTAATTTTTCACTGTAAATACCACCTCACATGTTGGCTCAGCATCATTCTGAAATTTCTAACCAAAACTCTCAAAAAATTTCTCAGTACAAGTGGAGTAAAGAGGAGTTACCAACCGGTCAACTTCCGGCAAAAAACGAAGCTATTCTGGAGCTCCCGCGACGCCACGAAGATCAGCTCTCCTTCTTCTATCTCTTCTTAATATAACCAAGTTGTAAATCCCTCTCAATCTCTTTTCCTCTTCATTGAAATTTCATTTTAAAACTCATATCGGTAAGTAGAGTTAATACCGATATCATTTTTTCTAAACCCTAGAAATTTTGTATCTTTATTCTTTGATCAACCAAGCTTTTACAGTATACTTGTAAGCTTAAATCCTAATATTCAGAATCAAATTTTCATCAAAATTCTCATGTGAAATAACAATAGTAACACTTTTTCATTTTTATACCATGAACTTTAAATATCATCTTTTATTGTTTTGTTAAAACAACACCTTTAGAAAAACTTCACGGGGTAATGACCTACTTCCCACGCACACATGGTTCCATAGCACGATACCTCTTTTGTGTGAAATTTTGTTATGAAGACGTTATTACAAGAAAATACCACTTATTATAAAAACTTGTTTTCTTTTAAACGGTGTTTTAAATTTCTTTGTGATTATACCTCTACAACCCTCTTTAGGGTACCCGCTAGTGGATAGTGCGGATTATCGCATATTCTTAGGCTAGTAGAGCGAGATGTAGACCTCCTCACGGAGCATTCGGTCTCGAAAGGTTTTAAAAATATGTTTTTAAGAAAAACACATTTTTCTAATTAAATAAAATTTAATTTTTAATAATTATATAAAAAAAAGTTACAAATCCATATATTTTCAAAATATAATAAAGTTACATTTTGTAAAATGAAAAAATTACAAGTTTCACTAAATACCATCAAGATACCAACAAAAGACAAGTTTTATAATAAAATACCATGAATTTTCCAAGCTAAGAACTTATCACCAAAATATTTAAATCCTTAAAATTCATATCCATGAAAACCCTAAATAATATAAATAAATTCTCGAGATTTATTTTGAAATTTTATAAAAAATATTTTTCATAAAACCCTCTCGAGTTATATAAAACAATATTTAAGGATGTTAGTAAATATAGGTTTAAGCGTGATCAATTCTCTTGAGCCACGGGAAACCGGAGAAAGTGAGTGTTTGTCTATTTAAGTTAGCCAACATAACGGAGTTATCAATGGTAATTGTTTTGGAAAAATACACAAATTCTGTCGTCCATGTGCAGCAGTTACCGATGACTTCCGAAGCTAATTCAAAATCTAAATCAGTTACACGTGTCTGAATCAGTCAGAATCCATTTTCAATCCTGATCCAAAATCAAACATGAATACTTAAATTCAAATATCAATATCAAATATGAATACTTGACTTAACTTGACCGAACCATGCTTATAACTTGACATGACTACTTGAATACATGATTACATCCTGAAGCTAATTACTTGAACAATTTGTATCCATGATCTCGGCAAGACATAACCCATACAATACATTACGCAGGGATAATAGGGTTGATTGGTACAGAACGTATTAACGTGACACGAGATGGCCACTTAAAAAACACCTACATGAACTTTCGTGCCGTTGTCCCGTGGGTTTTGACGGGGCCTTGTACTACATGTTACCATAGTCCACGGGGTAAAATGGACTCCTCTTGTATACACAAATACCTTCTGTACTAAGTTACAAATAACTACGTTAGAATAACAAGTATATACCTGTACAACTTACTAGTTTCATTTCACATTACTAGTTATATTCCATTTCTCTTCTGAGACTTACCGAGCGCTAGTTCGCTAACGACATTCCTGTCTTTTCTTTCATTGGAATGTTCGTCGCAACGACCAGACTCTCAGGAGATCGAGCCTAACCAGGAGGACTTGGACCAGCTCACTGCCCAGCCGGACTTCTAGCTCTCCTTGTATTTACTTTCAGTTTGTATGCCACTGTTTAGGCGATGTTTATATCATTGTATATTTTTAATTTCAAACAGCTGTATGCAATATGAATGTAAATCAAACACCTCTTCTTCTTCCGATATTCTGTATCCATATTTGATAAATATAAATAGGTTATACTGCATGACGCAATCTCCGGTTTTGTCTGATTAGTAGCAAACTCTCTTTACTTTAGTCCGATTAGAAGGAATCACCTAAAAACCCTACATCATTGCTGCGCCTGTTTTAACAACTGTTAAGCGATTCCGTTTCTAATAATTTTTATCTTAATGATAATTTTTAAAAATAAATCTTGTTTTTATATATTAATAATTATGAAAATATACCTCACTAAGATTTATTTATCAAAATAGACCTCATCATCTGAGCTTTGTGGCGATGATGAGGTCTGTTTTGATAGATAAATTTCCAAGAGGTCCGTTTCTATAATTATTTATTAAAGTAATATTATTCTTTAAAAATTCATGTAAAAATTTATTAATTCTTCTATACTATCTATTTTTTCATTAAATAACATTATGTTGTCTTTTCCATGTAAATTTTTCCCTTGATTATTTATTAAGAAAAACATACATATACTAGAGTATGGAACGTACGGTATGAAACTTGATAATGTATATTTTTACTTAGCTATTGAGAGAAAAGTTAACATACAAGTACTAGAGTTTGAAAAATAATGTTATAAAAACATTGATTGCACAAAATACATTCTTTATACCATATTAAATATAAAGTATTGTTTATTTTTATAATATATTTTCAATCAAATTTCTTTCACTTAATTTATACCCACTATTTTATAGCATCATAATTGTTTTTTAGCTACATAGAAACTAAGGGCGAGTTTTTAATTAATGCAAATTAATTTAAAAGGAGATAATCTTTCTTATAGTTCTTTTTCTTAAGAGAAAGAAATTTTTTCTATCTAAGTAGAGCCATTGATAAATAGAAGAATGTCAACTGAATTTTTTATTCAGTGGTAATAATATAAAAAATATAAAACTAGATACCAATATATTGAAGGATGTATTCTTTGTAATATTCTTTGTTTTTTTCTATTTATTATTGATAATAGAAATATAGTTAACATTTTATATACTGGCTTAACAAAAATAAAATATGCTGTACAAAATGTATTAGTATCAATCACCTATACATCCTTATTCAAGCTTATTATGTACGTACTATTCAATGATATCCTTGGCTTATTATTCTTATTCATGGTTTCAATTTTTTTTTAAAAAAAATTATGACATTGAGCAAAGTTCGAATTGGAATAACATCAAACCTATCATACAAATATAAATTCAATTATTTTGTACTCCAATGAGAACATAATGTGATGAGTACATAAGCACAATATGAGATTTTTAAGATCGAGCATTATATTAATCACAATTCAAGAACATGATTAGTACCTACCCAGTTCTACTTCCCTATCAGGAGCAAAACCAGAATACAAATTTCCATCAAAACAATCAACAAGAATCAAGAATTAGAGATTCCGAAACTATATATGTTGCCAAACTAGGTCTAAAGAAAATCATTCGTATCACTTAATCGTGCAAGAAAACACTAATGATGATCGTTATCTATTAATTTCAGAAAGAAGCAACAAATTAAGTTGACCATAATCAAAATTAAACTGAAACTATTGTAACATTGCAGTCATGACCGAATAAAAGAAGAAAAGACTCAAGTGCGATGCAAGCAAAGTACAAGGCATTCTGTCTTTATAATATAATCCTCTTATATAATTATGTAGATGATAGCTTAATGACTGCTTCTAAAATATAATTAATTCTTGTCAGCTGCATTTTCTTAACCCAAAATCTCTAAGTACTTAACTCGAAGGCCCATTGGGTCTCACCGCGGACCTCCTCTTCCTCTTCGGGTGTGAAGTCATTTTTGATGTTGAATAGAGCGCAGATCTCTTCTGGAGATTTACCCTTGATCATATCAGCAACTGTTTGGTATGTGAGATCCAACAAACTCTTAATGTTGAGATAGTTAACAGCCTACAATAAGGGTTGAAATATTAGCAATGATTAAGGAGGAAATTACCGACTAGAAAATGCTAGATCATATATGCAGAAGGATTAAAACATATTAAGGCGATCAATAAGTAGTCAAAACATAGTCAGAATCCCTGCAACTAACTATTTAAGATTTTAAATCTAACCCTTTGCGGGGGGAAAAATACCATATTTAAGAGTATAAAATGTATTTTTACCCAAGATATCTAAAGTTAAGGGTCATGTGAATGGGTCTAATTAATCAAGAAATGACGGGTAGAACTTGACTGGTACTTATGATTTGTTGACCATAATTAAGATCATAAGTACTAGGGGTAAAAACCACATCGGGAGTTTCAATAGTTGAAATTTGCAATGAGATTGCATACCTTCCATATGATGGTTGGATCCCGATCCCACTGTGGGCAATAGTTGCTCCCAGGAGAGTTTTGCAGTTTACAATTAATTAGCTAACCCATTAGGTGTCTAGAAAGGTGTTAACGGGGCTACGCCTCTGGGAACACGAGGTTTACTTTAATTAGGTCCGTGCGAAAGCACGGGGAACCTCCCTCAAGTACCGACATTGACCTGGCTGAACGGTTAGCGAAGTTGTAGACTGTAATTAATCCTGTCTAGTTTTCTTTTTAAGGTTTGAAAGAAAAACTTGATTAAAGCAGTGGGAGACATCGATCAGATAAGATAATAACCAATCTGATCTTTGCAAGAGCTTTCGCTGAGTGTATTCTTTTCTCTCTCTTAATGGCAGATACCAATGACAGGACTCAAGCTTCTACTAGATAAAAATAAACTGAATGGGACCAATTATAAAGACTGGCTGAGGAATCTTAACATTGCCTTGACTTATGATAAGGTATCATATGTCCTCACGGCTCCTGCCCCGTCCGTCCCGGGTCCAAAATCCTCAGTTGCGGATATTGAAGTCCGCAAGACATGGGACACTGACTGTGCCACGGCCAAATGTCTCGCGCTTGTATTGATGGATAACACACATCAAAAGCAGCACGAGAATATGGACGTTCACGCCATATTCCTCCATACAAAGGAGTTGTATGGAGAGCAATTCCGCGTATTACGATACGAAGCATCAAGAAAACTGTTTCAGATGCGAATGGCCTCTGGTACACCAGTAGGAGATCATGTTCTGAAGATGATAGCTCTCATAGAAGAGCTTGAGGACCTTGGATGGACAATGGACAATGAACAATATACGGATATTATTCTGCAGTCCCTCCCCTCCATCTTTGCTCAATTTATAGTTAATTTCAACATGCACAACATGGAGAAGGAACTACCTGAACTCCTTAATATGTTAAGGAGTGCAGAGAGCATACTGAAATCAGTGAAAACTCCCGTTTTGAGTGTTGGACAATCTTCCTCTTCTCGCCCAAAGGCTAAGGCCAAGGGAAAGATAAAGAAGAAGCCCACCAATCCTAGGGGTGGAGTTAAAAAGGTTAAGGGGAAGGACAAGTCCAAAGCTGGAGAATCGGGGAAAGGGGAATGTTATCACTGCCACAAAACAGGACATTGGAAGCGCAACTTCACGGAGTACTTAAATCTCAAGAAGAAGCATGGGGATGCTTCCGCTTCAGGTGTGTTTGTGACAGAAAACTGTTTTTCAATAAACTCTGCTTCCTAGGTATTAGATACCGGTTCAGGTTCTCACATTTGCAATTCTATGCAGGGGCTGAGAAATAGCAAGGTTTTGAAGACAGGTGACCATATTCTCCGCGTTGGAAATGGTTCCAATGTACATACAGTTGCAGTGGGAGAGTGTCATTTGGGGTTGCCGTCTGGGTGAATATTGGTTTTGAACCTATGTTATTTTGTACCTAGTATGCTTTGTAATATAATATCCGTTTCTTTGTTAGACAATGAAGGATATAATTTTGTATTGCAGAACAATGTTATGAACATTCACCTGAATCAAATGTTGGTTGGGTATGGTACGCTTAATAACGGGATATACGTCCTAAATCAACACACGGTTTTCAGCATATAACACACTAATAAAAGAAAACTTTCAGAAATAATGAAGCTTTTCTTTGGCACTGTAGACTTGGTCATATTAAGGAAACAAGACTAAACAAGTTACATAAAGATGGATATTTAAACTCTTTTGAATATAAATCTTATGCGACTTGTCAGTCTTGTATCAAGGGTAAAATGACCAAAACTCCGTTTACAGGACACGGAGAAAGAGCTACTGAGCTCTTAGGGCTCATACATAGTGATGTATGCTGGCCAATGTCTACACAGGCTAGAGACGGTTTTTCATACTTCATTATATTCACTGATGATTTCTCAAGATTCGGTCATGTATTTTTATTAAAACACAAATCCGAAGCTTTCGAGAAATTCACTGAATATAAACAAGAAGTAGAAAAACAAACCGGCTTGAGCATCAAAATGCTTCGATCAGATCGAGGTGGGGAGTACCTCAGTACAGAGTTTGCAAACTTCCTAAAAGAGAATGGGATTCTCTCTCAGCTCACTCCTCCTTACACACCACAGCACAACGGTGTGTCAGAACGAAGGAATCGGACCCTATTAGATATGGTTCGTTCCATGATGAGTGATGCTGAGTTACCCGTCTCATTTTGGGGGCATGCATTGGAGACTGAAGCGTTTCTACTGAACAGGGTCCCAACCAAAACCGTGTCTACCACGCCATATGAGATATGGCATGGGAAGAGACCATCTATTAAACGAATTATGATTTGGGGTTGTCCAGCCTATGTTAAAAAGAAGAATCCGGACAAACTCGAGACACGGTCGGTCATGTGTAACTTTGTGGGATATCCAAGGAATTCTTATGGATATCTTTTTTACCACAAGGAGGAACAAAAGGTGTTTGTTTCTCAGTATGCCATATTCTTGGAAAAAGAGTTTTTCATAAATGAAACTGATGGCAATGTGGTAGATCTAGAAGAGGTTCTAGAGACACAAACTACAAATGACGACTTGGTTGAACCGGCTGTTGCAATAGAAACTGAGGAACCTCGACCACTCCGAAGGTCTGGTAGGACTTCTCGCCCACCGGAGAGGTACTACGGTTTCCTTATTGATGGTGACAGAGAAGACTGCATCATGGAGGATGATGATCCTACCAGTTTTCAGCAAGCTATCACGAGTGAAGACTCAGTGAAGTGGCTGGATGCCATGAGATCCGAAATGGAGTCTATGTACACCAACAAAGTATGGACTTTGGACGTTGTACCCCCTGGGGTAAAACCTGTGGGGTGCAAATGGATCTTTAAAAGAAAGATTGGTGTAGATGGGCAGGTAGAGACCTATAAGGCAAGACTTGTGGCGAAGGGTTTTCGTCAAAGACCAGGTTTGGACTATGACGAGACTTTTTCTCCCGTAGCCATGCTTAAATCCATTCGGATCCTACTTGCTATTGCTGCTCACTACGACTATGAAATCTGGCAGATGGACGTTAAAACGGCATTTCTAAATGGAGATTTAGAAGAATGCGTTTATATGGATCAGCCAGAGGGCTTCATTGACAGTGGGAGCAGCGAGAAAGCATGTAGATTGCTTAAATCCATTTATGGGTTAAAGCAGGCATCACGGAGTTGGAACATCTGTTTCGATGATGTTATCAAAGAGTTTGATTTCATCAAAAATCCAGATGAACCTTGTGTTTATAAGAAGGCTGTAGGGAGAGCTGTCACATTCCTCGTATTGTACATGGATGACATTCTTCTGATAGGAAATGATATTCCTATGCTACAGTCGGTCAAATCTTTCTTATCACTAAGGTTCTCCATGAAGGACCTGGGTGATGCCACATACATTCTGGGCATAAGGATCTATAGGGATAGATCCAAGAGGTTATTGGGATTGTCCCAAACCAGGTACATCAACACCATCCTAAAAAGGTTTAGTATGGAAAACTCCAAGCGGAGTTCCTTACCCGCTTGCCATGGGGTCACTCTCTCTAAGGACTCTTGCCCAAAGACCGATGAAGAGAGAGCTCGCATGAGCATTATACCCTATGCTTCGGCAGTAGGATCTATAATGTATGCGATGTTATGTACACGCCCAGATGTAGCTTATGCACTTAGTGTTGTAAGCAGGTATCAATCCAACCCAGGGGAGAATCACTGGATAGCTGTGAAGAACATTCTTAAGTACTTACGAAGGACTAAAGAATTGTTCTTGGTGTATGATAATGGAGATCTCCAAATGGAGGCCTTTACCGATTCGAGCTTCCAGAGAGATAAGGACGACAGCAAATCTATCTCCGGGTTTGTATTTACCCTCAATGGAGGGGCGGTAAGTTGGAAGAGTTCCAAACAGGATACCGTTGCAGACTCTACGATGGAGGCTGGGTACATTGCTGCAAATGATGCCGCCGAGGAAGCCGTCTGGATGAAGAAGTTCGTCTCGGAGCTAGGAGTAGTTCCAACCATTATTGATCCAATACCATTGTATTGTGATAATAATGGGACTATGGCGTTAGTCAAGAAGCCCAGGTCCCATCAGCGGTCCAGACACATCCTGAGGCGCTTTCATTTGATCCGGGAGATTGTTGATCGCCGCGAGATCGAGATTAGGAGAGTAGACACAAAGAATAACGCCGCGGATCCACTCACCAAGGCCCTCCCTCAGCCGCAGCATGAGCGACTTTTTGAGATGTTGGGTATGAGATACGCTAACTGGCCTTAGTGCAAGTGGGAGATTGTTGGATATATGTATGCCCTAGAGGCCATTATATGATAGTGGATGTATTTATACATGTATATATATATATATATATATATATATATATATATATATTCAGTGTACATTCTTGCTCGACATGATAGTATGCTATCTGGTTCTTCTTTATCTGACATGTTGACTTGATCATGTTTTTATTCATTCATACATGTTGATAAAGCCCTGAGGATATAGGCTTGACTACTGTGATTATGATGGAGATCATACTAGTGGGACATTTGTAGTTTATAAGCATATCCTAAAAAGTCCCTAGTCGTAGGTGTATCGAGACGGGACATCGATATACCAGAGTAGACTAGCGTATATGATACTAGACCCATATGATGGGCGATGGATGTTCCCACATTCATCGATGTTTAACATCTATACGGGTGCTCAGTGGTGACTGGGTACACTGGACGGACTCACCGAGAACTCCTATATGGAATTATATCTATCGTCGGATAGCAGTTCTCAGGTGACACTGGTACATGTTAGTCTGTAGACCCGAGATCGTCATAGAGTCTTGTGTGTTCTCCCACTGTGCTTTGATTACCACCCTACCACGGTTCTACTGAGTCATGCAAACAGGTGGCCGTTGGGTACAGTCCCGAGACACACGAAAGCGATGAGTGATAGGAGGGGTTTCGTCTCTCCCGGTATTGGGAGTTGATGCTGTGCTGTGCTCGATTGGCTATATCAGTAAGTCCCTGGCCAGGGCTGTTGAGATTTACTGATAAGTGTTATCAGTAGTTTCTCGATCTGTTATAGACCATTCATCGGCACGACTTATTGAGTTATTGGGGTCGACGTTACCATCCCTAGACTCGATATGCAGCATATCTGACGAAGAGACCGGACTGTGCGGTAGTGTTGCCGGTTGGCTCGACGGGAGTTGAGACAGGTTCGCTTGTTTTCTTCTGATCGCTCAATACCCGGGTGGCCGTTACGTTTAGCTGACCGCTTGCGGCTTGGGGGTGCTTGATATGATCATCACCCACTGCCGGCGTATTGACGAGTCTTAGAGTCCCACAATGGAGTTGCTTAGTCCAGGCGAAACGATGTGGTGCGCATATGAGATATGCGCGTGGACCCGGTTAAAATGCGCGTATGAGATACCGTATATTAATCGGGCGGTTTGCTTTTGGTCGGGTCGTATGTGATATGACCAGTTTGCTAAATCAAGTGTTGATTTATCATTGACCATTAGTTTCTCACTTTAAACCCTTTCTTGTCTTTTTGTTGTATGCATGCATGTATGCATTTATTCTCATTCATGCACATATTGATGTGCATGCACACATACATGCTTACATAATTCTATCATGGTTGTTGATATAATGGATGGTGGCAATATAAGACTCACACCATATATATATAAATATATAGATATTATTTATTTGGAAAAGAAAAATGGAAATGGAAATTGTTATCATGGTTTATTATTTTATTCTTGCACTAACCCTTTGGTTTAACCAAGATTCATTTTCTATGGCCATTTTTGTTCCAAAACAAATATCTAGATATTTTATAACTATGGTTAAGAATGAGAAAGAGAAAATATATATATTTTCATTTCTCAGTTTTATTCTTATGCTTATCATTATCTTGAGTTTTACAGGCCATCATCTTCTTCCTCCTTTCTCTCTTGCTCTCTAGTTTTCTCAAGTGAGCAAAATAGTCATCAAGTTAGGGTTTTGAAGTGAGAAAACAAACCACATCACCATTCTACACTAGTCTTGCCCATTAGTCTAGAGTGTTAGCTTCTACTTCTTCTCTTGATCTAGTGGAGCTTCAAGCTTGGACAAAAAGGACTCCGGGTGGATCGTCCTGGACCTAGAGGATCTCAAGTGAACCTTTTTTTTCCAACTCTCAAGTAGCCAAGGAGTCTAGCATAGGGAGCTACAAAGGTTGTACTCTCAAAAACCCTAGCTTTTACTACTTGTGTTATTGTTAAAGTTATGTTACCTTATATTTTCTAGCATGATCCTTAAGATAGTTTCTTTAGTACCATATAAAATTTAAATGTGGCATGTGTGTTGCCTCCAAACCCTTGTAGTGGTGCTGTAGGAAACCCTTCATGACATAGACATCTGAACCTAAAACACTCAAACGTCTGAATCTCACAAGTTCAGACGTCTAGCAAGCGCTCTATCTTTTGCAGAGCAAAGGCAGATGTCTGCTCATAAAAAATTCATACGTCTGCCTTAGAGATAAGTTCAAAATTTTGAGTTAGAGATTTATCTCGAAAATTGGGTATCTGGTGGCAGTTTTGTAAATTCTGGGATTTTATTATAATTTAAATTGTATAGGCTATATATAGGATATCAGGGTTGATAGTTTTTTATCACAAAGTTCTAAGAAGTCGTCGGCTTCATAAGGGATCAAATTTATCGAAGGAGAACTTGTAGAGAGAGAGAGAGAGAGAGAGAGGGAGGAAGATATCGTTGGAGATCGTACGGAGAGAATTTATTGTAATTCTCTATAAGGTGTTTCTCTTTTCTTTTAAAATTTTTAATAAAAGTTCTCCTTTTTTCCCCCATTAATCTCTTGTGTTATTTATTATCGCGGTTTACATCTAGTTTCTTTTATTATTCATCTATAAAAGGATATTAGTTTATAGATCCGTAAGGTTTTCTACTGCGTAGCCGATTGATCTGTGGTCTCAACAATTGGTATCAGAGCTACATTCTGTAGTTTGCGGTTTAAGTTTACGGTGGATGAAGACGGTTGTGTCCGCTCCCTATCTTCTTAGATTATGATTCTATTGAAGACTGCAGTTCCCGAGAAGGACCAGACGTCTGTAGCAATGAGCTTCAGACGTCTAGCATTAAAATCGTCTCAACCCGAGCTACATTCTGTAGTTTGCGATTCGTAAGGATCTGAGGGAAAGATATTTTCTTTGGAATTAATAATGACATATAATAAAGTAAATAGAACAAACTTTGAGGTGGAGCAATTTAATGGGAAATAAAACTTCTCAATGTAGCAGAGAAGGGTAAAAGCACTTCTGGTGAAGTAAGGACTATTTAAGGCACTGGGAGGTAGTAAACTTACCACCATGACGGATGACGCATGGGCAGAGATGGATCTGAAAGCACAATACACGATAGAACTTTGTTTGGCGGATAACGTAATGTATAACATTATGAAGGAGACTTCTGCGGCAAGTTTTTGGTTGAATCTAGAGAGCTTGTACATGACAAAGTCATTGTCAAATAAGCTGTATCTAAAGAAACAATTTTATGGATTACGCATAAAAAAGAGATTCTTATTCACGACCATCTAAACAGTTTCAAAAAGATGGTAAGCGATCTTTTATGCCTTGAAGTCAAGTTAAAGGAGGAGGACCAAGCGATATTTCTTCTATCTTCACTTCCGAATTCGTATGAACACTTGGTGATAACAATCCTTTATGGGAAGGAGACTCTTGAGATGGAAAAGATTACAGCGACACTTCTCAATAATGAGATCATGAAGAAATCAAATCTATCGGAGGAGTCATCGGGATTGTTTGCCGATGAAAGGGGAAGGTCGAAGAATAAAGACAGTGGTAAGAGTATAAGGGGGAAATCCAAATCATGGCAGGAGAGCTCTCTTCATAGATTCACAAAGTCTGGAGGAAAGTCCAAGACTCTATTCTTGACGAAAATTATTCTCATCGACCGAACAAGTCCAACGGAGAACGATCATTCCTCTGCCATACAGTAGGGGACTTCTCAAAGTGAGGCGTCTATCATAACGGTTTCTCCTACTATGACCTCTCACAAAACACTGAGGCCGGAGAAATTTCTAGCACCAGAGGCAAAATCCAAAGGCGAGATCTCCAAACGCTCCAACTCCGGGGGCATAACCATACACACAGTCTATATGACTGGTAGTAAGGAGGAGAGTCGTGCTTCCGTTAGTTATAGACCGCAAACTCGGTTACTGATGAAAACTCAGGAGTAATAAGAGAAGCTCCAAGATATGCTTGCCAAGATGGCAGCGCTTACCGGACCTAAAGAAAATTCCGGATAAAGAAATGGAAGAGCGCCAGGAACAGGAAAACGATATCGAGTTCTTGCGACAGGTGTTGGAAAAGAAGGAAAGGGAAGCGACAGAGCAGGTTGCTAATATAAAGCAGATGGCTTTTCTGTTTCAAGATGGTTGGAATGATGATCCAATCAGAACCACCGACTGAAGAACCACCGGTGATTATAGAGGACAAAAAGGGGAAATGTCAAATCCTTCTTAGACCCTATGAACGGCTAAGGAAGAAACAATCTCGAAGGCAGCGTTAGACGACTATATTGCTCAACAAATCAGAGCTCATCAAGCCTATGAAGCTGTAAATCAGCTTGTCAAAACTGGTCGACCATATCCGGCCTGGTACGTGTAACAACCCTAAACTTTCTGTACAATTTTTTTCAAAAATACAGAAAGGGATACTTAAGCCTGAGCACAAGTTATAAGTTTGTTTTGCTTTTGAACAGTAAGAAGGAGCTTGTAGCTCATTAGTAAGACCTTGCACTACTGAGCCAAAGCACCAGAGTTCAAATCCCATCAACCACACATTTTTTTAAATTAAATTTCTTTTAATCATTTAGAAGCTCAAGAGTCTATACGTGCACAACATGTAAACTGAAGAGTCACACATAAAACAAACGAGTCCACTGCAGTAGATGAAGCGACGGTGACACGTGGCGTGGAGACGCGGCCCGACACGGCCGATTCGGGCCGGCGCTGCCGGTTTGACTTAGCCCGTTCCCCGATTTTCTTCATTCCTATGCAACCTTTAGCCTACCTCACTCCCCCTGCACTATTTAAATTCTCTGCAATTAAACAGAGAATTAAAATACCCCCTTTTAATTTTTTAATGCAAAATTAAATACAATTTTTATCACACCCTTTCATTACCCTAAACCCTAATTTTTCCTATAAATACCACACCTAAAATAACCCCTCCTCACTCCCAAATCCCTTCCCAAACTCTCAAAAAAATTCCCAAGTCTTTTGTGTGCAAGTGGAGTTAGCAAAAGGCGAAGCCCCGACGAACTTCCGACGACGATCCGAGAAGATTCCGACGACGAAACGACGCACCAGCACCTCCCATCTCTTCCTCTTTTTCTCCTCTAGCTAATAAACCTGTAAGTCCCCCTTCTTTATCTCTTTTTCCATTCTCAAATTCTTAATCCTTAAAACGTGTCGAAAGCGGAGTTATCCGGCTTCCGATTCTCTTTTCTTTCAAAAATACAACATTTTCTTAATAACAAACCTACAACTTTTGCTATCTTATTTAATACTCATTAACTAAGACAATATAACAAGTTTGACATTAAAATGATAACCATAGCCAGTTTTATTTCAATTTTACATTAAAATACCTTTTATGTTTCATATCAACATGTTTATACCTTTTAACCATGCTAGCTTTAGAAAACTCACGAGATAATGACCTACATCCTCACAACACTCATATGTAATATAGAACGATGTAATTTAGGAACATAGATTTGGGAAAATACGATTTTACATATAACTACCTCCGACTTATAAAAATCTTTTTCTACAAGATGTGTATTTTAACGAATCTTTGCAATTGCGTCTCTACAACCCATTTCGGGAAACTCGTTCGGTATGGTGCGGATTATCGCACATCCTCGGGCTTAGTAGAGTGAGATGCAGACATCCGTAAGGAGCATACGATTTCGAAAGATTTAAAATACAATTTTCTTTAGAAAATGTGATTTCTATAATAAATAAAACTTATATTTTTAATAAATAAATATATATGTAATTAATATAAAAATATCTATTTTTAATATTTATAATATTCCACATTTCCAAAATTCAAGAGAAACATTCCATTTACAAGAAAATACCATACAAATCCAATATTACAAATAAATACCATATATTATGAAATTAGGTTTTATTCACTAGAAATGTCACATTGATAAAATATACATCCAGGAAAACTCTAAAGATGATAATAAAATACTTGAGGTGTATTTTGAAAATTATACAAAATTATTTTTACATAAAACCCCTTCAAGTTATACTAAATTACAATAAGGACCCTAGTAAATATAGGTTTAAGCGGGACCAGTCTCTTGAGCCTCAGAAAGCCGGAGATATGGGTGCTTGCCTATTTAAGGTAGACAACTTAACAAATGGTGTTATCAACACGGTAATCGTCTTTGAAAAAGACCCAAATCCTGCCGTTCATGTGCAGCGGTTACCGATAACACCAAAACATAATTCAGGATTCAATTTCTTTTCTAATTATCTGACTCAGACTGAGTCTCGATATAATTAATCTGACTTGAATATGATTCAAGTACAAATTACAATTCAACATGAATTCATGAATTTATATATTCAATTTGTTCAATGTAATCAATCTATATTGACTGAACCGAATCATGGATATATATCCATCTACATGATTCTCCAGTTACATCCATTTACTGATATCATGGTTGCCGCAAGTCATCCATCTATATACAATATACAATTCAAACAATATAATCAAGACATCGCGGGGTTTATAAGGGGTAGATTGGTACGGAAGGTGTTAGAAGTGGCACGAGATTGCAACCATAAGACACCTAACCTGAATTTAATTGTCGTTGTTCTGTGGTATTATCGACGGAGCCTTGTACTCCTTATACCGTAGTCTCTGGTCTAGTGAGACTCCTCTCGTATACACTGGCATTTTCTGTACCAAGCTACAAACAACAGCGTTAACAATATAATACAGCATTATAAAACTATACTCTCTCCATGTCTATTCTACTTCTCCCTCATCTTTATGACTTACCGAGCGATTTGTTTGCTGACGACATTCTCTTTCTTCTTCTTTAAAATGTCGTCAGGTGATTCGGACTCACTGGAGATCGAGCCCACCAGCGAGGATTTGGACTAGCTAGCTTTCGACCCGGAGCTTTAGATTCCTTCTACACATTTACATTCTGTATTTTCCATTTCTGTTATGCCACTGTTTAGGCATTGCTTTCCATTCCATGTATTTACTTTTCAGTTATATTGTAAAAAGAATGTTTAATAAATAAATTTGCTGTTTAATTATATCCATTGGCATTGTCTCTTATGCACTTTACTTATATTGCTTAGATACACTTAGCGTGTTTACTTCAGAGTAAATACGTAGCGGTCTCGTCGCGTCCCCTTTCGCCGTACACCGGGAAGCGGGGCGTGACAGTATGACCAGATGAAATACCCACCGGGATATACGATCCCAAAGTTCCATGTATATAAAGGAATAGGTAACCCTATTCACCGCCGGAAGACGTGCCGGGACGTCGGGACATCTGGCCGGAATCCTGGGGGTAGATGCTATTTGGATTTATCCGTCCACCTCTCTGAAGATGCCAAGTTGATTTATGGCACCATATATCGGAGGTTTGGACGGATGCGGCCGTTGTAGTAGACTTCGTCAGATTCCCCCTCGTTTTCACGAGCGTTTGATTGTAGGGACGATGTTCCCTACAGGCGCAAGCCCCTGCAGTTAATTACGTTACCGTGTTGCGATAACCACTTTCTTCTGCTCCGTAGGTTCACTTCGTGTCATGTGTACGTTTATTTTATTTTGATTGCCCGTGGATGGTATACGGAGACTATTTTATGTTGTCGCTCGTAGGGCGTGGATTAGTCCAAATCCATATATTTTAGATTTGGTTTTTTTTAAAGGACCGTTAATCTATTTTGAGATTAAGATCGACTTAAATGTATGTGAGCATTTGGGGCTCGATTTGTTTTTGTTTAGGATACATTAGTCCAATTTGAGACTAAGATCCACTTAACGAGATTTTAAGATCATTTTTATTTAGGATCCAACAAAAGAGCATTTGGGCTCTATTATTTTAGTTTAAGGACGTTTCAGTCCATTATCGCCATTTTGGAGGCGAATATTAGTTTAGGGACATTTCTGTCTTTTATTCATCATGCGCACACGTGTATTTGTTACATGACGAAGCGAACAATGGTGATATGGAATGCACCCAATTTGGGGTACGATCCGATTTGAGGTGTGCACGTCAATTTGGAAATGCACCAAAGAGTTGTTGGTTGTCGAGAACCGCCACCTCTCTGAAGACATTGAAGAATTACAACGACATATATCAGAGGTGTGGAGAGATGTACCTTTAAACCAAATCCCATATTTGAAGGAAAAAGGGAGATGTTGTAGACCTAAGAAATATTAGTCATGTTTGAGACTTAAATTATCTTAGGAGATATAAGATGAATATCATTTGGGATATCATCGATGGGAGACCACTAGTAATTTTTGAGACTAAGGTCAATTTGGGAAACCACGAGCAATATGGGCTCTGTTGTTTTAGAATTAAAGAAGTTTAACCTCAGGAAACTTAGCCAATTTGAACTGAGATTGGGGTTTCCATAAATACCCAACAGTGCTAAGCACCGAGGAATACAGTGCTTACATGCGTTTCACGTGGGCACTGGATTAGTGTTAAACACTAGAGTTTTGTGGCGCTCACGTGACACGCGTGATGCACCCAAATATGGGCACTACCCATTGGGTTTTATCTCCCCTTCTTTTTTTTTTATAGAAATGCTAAGCACTTGGCTAACGTTCTCATGCAAAACACATGAATGCCCCTTTTCCTTTTTATATTGGGGTACTTTAACACTCACGTGGGAAACACGTGAGGCAGTTTTAGTTTCTCTCTTTGTTCGTTTGAAGCACTCACGTAGGAAACACGCGAGGCTTCAAAATAGTGCTAAGCACTAACGATTCTGGTTTTGAAAATCTTGGATCATCATCACTGTTTTTTTATGGAAGAACTAAATTCTTTATATATAGGGTTAAACCCTAATTTTTAGAGGAATTAAATTCCTATATGTTCTCGTTCTTCTTCTCTCCTCTTTTTTTTATAACTTAATTCTTTTCCCCTAGGTTTTGAATCTGCAGAGCAAAATCTTCCCGATGAGAATTAAATTCTCAACTTGTAGGGAGATTTGCTTCTGAAAATCTCAATCGGGGAAAGAACTGAGTTCTTAAATGAAAGGTTAAACCCTTAGATAGGTAAAGGAGAGACCATTTGATCTCTGTTTTTTTATCTCTGGTTTCAATGAGAAAAGTCTTCTTCTTTGAGAATTAAATTCTCTTGTTCTCTCAAGATCTCGCTGTACTCTTTTTTTTTGCAGAAGCTTGTGGGGAATTTTTCTTTCTTTCTTGTTTTCCCCTTCTATTTATAGGATAAGAGAAAAGATCAATTTGTTAGAAGGAGAGAGGATTTCCAAATCAAACCTACCCTTACCCAATTGAAGCCCACAACTCCTGTTTTCCATCGATTGCCCAAAATAGTTCACCTGTTGAAAATACAAATGAGTTGTGTGATTTTGTAGTGTTTGGTTTGCCAAATTGTGAGGAACCCCTTTCGAGTGAAACCATACTTAATCCTTTCGACCTTTACACCTCCACTCTAGGACCTAAATCGATACATATCCATGCTTTTGATGAGGTGTCTAAAGAAATTAATTTTCACTTGATTGAGGATATAGACGCCGGGAATATTTCGGATGATGAACCTGTCGATTTGATTGAAATTTTATGTTCAAATCATCATCCCGAGTTATTAGATGTCTCTCCCGAATCTCATATGCGTCTTGACTTTGATGATAATGGAATGGATGAGTTGAATTTTGAGGAAAATTATAAGGATAATATTGAGGAGAGTTTTGAGGATAATATTGAGGTTGAACCATTTTTGTTTAATGTGTCGGATTTTCCAATTCAGCCTCCTGAACCTTTGACTGTTATATCACCCTCCCTCCTTCCCATTGTTCCGACCGAACAAGAGACCGTTACGCTTTCATCTCCTATACCAAGTTCGGCGTACCCATATTTTCTTGCGAATCTTAAGGGATTTGACCCCATTTCCCGACGGGTTGATAGGTTAGCGCAATCGCTTTTAACACATCGGTCATCACACATTGCGCTAATTTATTCACTCGATTTACACCCTCAAGATCGTGCAACCCTTCTTTCTCCTTTCCGCCCTTCTTCTCCCTCACCGAGACCATATTCTACCATTCTTCTTTTCACACGGTCTCGCGTGTTTCTCATCTCTTTTCTTTCCATCTCATTCTTGCACCAACTCTACCATTACCATGATAAGATTTTTGAATGGTTGGTGCTAACTTTTGGCTTGTGTAAGGCCAAGCTTAAGTTTGGGGGGAACCTTTGTATATATGTATATATATTTTTGTTTTCTTTTTCTATAAAAAATTAAAAAAAAATTAAAAACAAATAAAAAATTAAAAAAAATTGTAAATAAATAAACAGGGGAGTGCCGGTATTTTTACCCTTTTGGTTTAGTATGACAGTGAGGACACTGTCAAGTTCAAGTTTGGGGGTATGCTCGGTACGTCTTCTTCCTTCGCATTCATTTGTATATATTTTTGCATTTGCATATTTATTTGAAAACCTATAAAAAATTGAAAAATTTCAAAAAAATATAAAAATTAATGTATTCAATTTTGGCCAATTGACTTGAGTTTGACAAATAGGTTAACTGGCTAGGAACAACTAGATCTTAGACTTAGTAAATTAAAAACCCTAAAAATAACCTTCCTTAAAGTTTAACGGTAGAAAGTATATACCTTGTAGTTTATTTAGAAATAGGTAAATTTTGGGTTCACTTCTTGGGCTAAGTCGAAACAAGGGAAGAGTATTGATGTTCTTATTAGAGTATAAGTTTGAAAAATAGTTCCTGGCTTAAGTCTAGATTCTGAAATGTATACCCTACAATTTGCACAATCACGCACCTTGAAACTTGGAATAGTAGAAGAGACCTTGAAATGCTCTTGTCTAAAGTCCTTAGTACGAAGAAATAAAAGAAAAAAAGAGTGAATAAAGGAAAGAAAAAAAAATGAACACTGGTTTTTGTGATTACTTAAGGCTGTAAAAAATAGAAAAATATTTAGCGAGGGTGCTTCATCACCTAGTGCCTTAGACCAACTGGTTTGGGAGTCACTGCTAAAGCCTTGGGTGTTGCAAGACTAGGAATTATGCTTTAAAGTGCAAACACATCTTGTAATCGGTTGTTGGTACCTCAAGAAGTATTAACGGTCGCATGAAGGATGTGTAGGCTAAATTCAATTAAAAATTCACCTACTAATAAGTACTTTGGACAACGGACGAGAGTACGATTGCTTGATTTGAATTTCCAAGTGTAGGGGTGATCTATACATACACGTAGGGATATGTGATTGGAATTTAGATAAGAGAGAGGAATGAAAAATAGAACTTGTATCTTTAGTAGAATTGATAAAAATTCCTAAGTGGAGATGGAACCCTAGAAGGAAAACTTAAGAGATACCGAAAGCTAAGTAGGTCTACATAATATATATAATCTTAAGTTAGATGATGAGGAAGTGTGAAGAATATGGGTGGATAATTTGCGAGTCAAAAGATAATAGAATTCCTTGTTAGAAAACCTAATTGGAGAACAAAAGTCAATGGGCCGAGTTGATAGGATTTTGTGGGTGTAATCCGCTGAAAACCCTCAGGAGACAACACTCCTCCTACTAGGGACACCTAGAGGTTTAACGGCTTGTTGCACGAGCTCAGTGCAATCGCGTTTCCCTGCGAAAGTGCGGTTAGGATTTTAGTGAATAAAAATAAGTTTGCTCGAGGACGAGCAAAAGATAAGTTTGGGGGTATTTGTTCACACCATAATATTGCATTACTATATTCCCCATTCTTATTCTTTTTATAAATAAACAGGTGCTTTTGACGCATGTCTGCTACATGTTACAGGTTGCAGGTTCTTGGACAGGAAACAGTGAAAACGATGTAAAGACGATGAAACTATGGACTTTTGACCAACAAATGGGAGGATCTTAGTCAAGCCTACATCGAAAGATAGTTCATAATTAACAAGGCAACTCAAGGTCCAAAAATACAAAGCGGACGGTTAAAAATCCATTGCAAATTGTTCACTGAAGATCTGGAACCAACCTAGAAGCCCAAATGGAAAAAGATATATAGAAATAAGAAGCCCAAGCCAACAGGAAGCAGCCCACAAAACTTCACTCCTTGATCTCTCTAAAGGGCCGCGGAACCGCGGCCCAAGCCCTCTATTGCCGCGGTTCCGCGGCCATCTGGTGCCCGTGCTTCGAGAAATTTTACCAAAAGTTGTTTGCGGCTCTGAAAAGATTTCCTAAGGGCTATTTTTGTAATTTCAGACATGCGAAACAAATGTAACCCTAGGGTTTCCTATTCTTTATAAATAGGAACTCTAATCATTGTAAACTTTATGCCTCCCTTTAATGAATAAAATTTAGAAATCTTTTGGAGAGCATCGGTGTTTCTTCTCCATTCAGAAATTCAGATCTGACAACCCTGCATGGATGATTGGAGGGATGCATCTGTAAGTAATTTAATTTCTTGCCTTAGTGTAGATTTAAATTCCTTGCCCTAGGTAGATTTAATTTCATGCCCTAGGAACTTGTTTAGGGTTTAGCTTTGGGGAAGGATTTTGAGAGATAAGATCTCTCATCCCTTTCTTACCCATCAAATATTTACAATAGGACTCTATGCATACATGCACATACCGCTCCCAACGGCACTCTATCCCTCGAGATAGCGGTGATACCGTAGTATAAAGGCCCGGGTGTGATGTTTTCCATGGAGGTTAGGGTAAGGATCTCTAAAGGAAGGACAAGAACCTAGAGGAAGGAACACCTTCCCGAACGGATCTAATCCACTTGATTGATAATTACCATAACTCCTCACAGATCTTCATTCGGGTATTGAAAGTGGTGAGATTTAATTACATTTCCAAACCATCCCTAAACCTAGCCCTAGCAAGAGTAGATCTAGATAATTGCCCTAGGATAATTTAGATTTTTAGATTTAATAATCTGTCCGAATACCTTTCGGAATTAACTCGTAAGAACGAATCGGAAAGTCACAACATCCCTGTGGACCGACCCGTACTCATCGGCTAGCTGCAAAGCGACGCCGTTCTTGATTGCGGTTACAAATATTTTTGATCTATCTTTTAGAAAGCGCAAGCACGCTAAATCACTCAAATCAATAATCACCGTTGGATTTTTTATCTAAGGGTCCTCTGTTTAATAGAGAAGATTTTTCTAGTTTGAGAAAGATCAAGAAAATATTTCCCACATAGAATTTAATTCTATCTTGCCAAAAATTGCAGCAGCAGAACTCACATGTTTAACACGTGACCCCTAGCATGGGTTTCAGTATGCTATATTTTCAGCGCATATAAACTCTCACGTGTTTGACACGTGAGGCCTGTTTGGCTTGCCAATCATTTGATTGCAGCGCCTACATGCTTTCCATATAGACGCTTACGTGTTTAACACGTGTGGCTCTTTTAGCCCATTTGTTTTTAACTGCGGCGCCTATATACTTTTGCATATATGTGCTCACGTGTTTAACACGTGAGACTCTTTTAGCCCATTTGTCTTTAACGGTAGCGCCTATATGCTTTTGCATATAGGTGCTCACGTGTTTAGCATATGAGGCTTTAATAGTGGGGAATTTTTCCCCTTTTCCTTTTTTTATGAGTGAACAAATTCCCCCAGCGTTGCTCTCACGTGGCTTGCATGTGAGTGCAACGCTGTCCACCCTTACAACCTTTGGATTGCCTAGGGGAACGGGAAGATGAACCGCTCCCCATCACGTCATATAAATGGGGCCTTTGGCTCCTGAGATGGCCACTGTTTCTTCATCTTCCTCCTTAAGTTTTTCTTGAGAATTTAATTCTCCTCTCAGAGCTTAGCACTCTTTCTACTGATCTTTCAGAGCTAAACTCTGCAAAACTCTTTTTTGGGTAAGGATCTTGAACGACGTTTAGCTCTTAGGGAAACCCCTTTTTTCCATATTTTTCTCTGGATTTTAAATCCATCACCAGATTTTTGTTCTAGCCCTAAACCGATCTCTTAGAGATCCAAAAACACTCCCCTTTTTTCCTTGAGGATTGTTAGTTCTTCTCCTAGGTTTTACCCTATCATTGATCTTTGAGAATCCTTGGAATTTAATTCCATTTTCTTTGCCTCCCCACAATGGGGATTTCTGGGATTTAATCCTATTATTAAAAGGATTTAATTCCATATCACTAGCTCTGAAAGACTCAGAAACTTTTGGGAATTTTATTCCCCGGTGTTCTTGAGTGTTTTTTTCTTCATTTTTTTAGGGTTTTAATACCCTTGACACAGATTTGAATCTGTTGTGCATTTTAACAGAACTCGTTTTTCGCGAATGTTAGGAGTTGTTTAAACTCCACTGTTTATTTAATGAGAATCCTTTTAGATTCTCACAATGATTATCTTGCCTCATTATTGGTGAACCGCCATTTGGATTTCGTAGGGCCTACTGGCTTTGTAGTTAGTGGTTCCATGAAACGAATTCATATATATATATATATATATATATATATGTTTTTATTAATGGGTCCCCCCTTTTTTATTAGGTACGATGGCATCACTCCCCTATTTCCCTTACACACGCTCGGAGGCAGTTTTCCTACAGTCGTCGTCAGATGAGGAGATTATGGCGATGATTAGGGAACATGATAAGGATAATATAAGCCTTCTCTTATGGGGAGTCTGGTACGGTCACATTATCAAGGGCCGTCGTAGTTTTACGTGCGAAGTGCCAGCAGAACCCATCCGCTTGATATCATTGACGGAGCATCCGCATACTGCTTATGCGGTGGAAGCGGTTAACTGGACCCCTGAGGGCCGGCTTGAGCCATCAACGACAGGGATCCCTAATCAACCTATGATGGCTATCGATATCTTAGGGCGCCGAATATGTCAGGGTGATGCTCGATCTTAGGGGCAAATCTATAAAGTAGGTGTTACCCCGTGTTATCCAGTGGGTTATCTTACCTGGGCCCGGTATATTCTTTCGTCCCAACGCTCACGGCTGCAGAAAATTAGGCTATACCAAACGGTGTATGCATCATTGTTCTACTATCATGCTCCCCACGTCTGGTGGGTCAAGGCTTTTTTAAACCAATGGAACCTTCCGACGAATACTTTTCTACTGGGGGGCCGCGAAGTCTCTATTTCGCTGGAGGAGTTCCACGAAATTTCAGGACTGCCGATTAGGGGAGAACACCATGAAAAATTATTACCCCCCGACGAGTATGTATTTGCTATGGTGCCGGCGGTGCTTGAAGGCTTGACGACCGAAAATGCTGTTCGGCACAAGCACCCGAGTCTGATCAAAGTCTTGGGTATTTTCGAGAAACTATTCGTGGCGTCGGAAGGGCAAAGTGTCACTTTTGACGATTTCATTGCTTGCTTTCTCCGCGAGGGTGTCTTATCCAAGAAAGCTCCGAAATTCGCAAAGGTTGAGGACCCCTTTGGTTTTAGCTTGAAGAAACTGCAGGCCAAAGAAGAAGACCTGCCGCAGTTTTACATTTCAATTTTATCGGCCATGGCCTTTGATGTGATTGTCGCCTCCGGAATGGACGAAGAAACTTTCTTTATCGGCTTCATTGGTCTCTGGCTTAGCTGGTTTGCATAGCCGAAGGAGCGCGATTGGCTGTTGGTGTTGCAGGACTTTCACACCAATATCACGGTCTAAGTACTGCCGCCAATACTTCAAGCCCGGGTGCCGACACCGTGAATTTCTCCCTCCACTACTTCACGTCATGAATCGAGATGCACGTGTTAGGCGCATTTGCTACACACCGGCGCCCTGCTTTCTATGAAGCATACACCTTCCCGCGGGTGATGAGGCTGGTCGATACTTCTACTCCTGATCCGACTCAGTTGGGTGCTCTACGGATGTTGCTTAATCCATATTTGAATGAAGGTGGGATGGTTTTTAGTGACTGAGTCCTTTTTGCTCTAGCGGGGCCCATTCAACAATTGTTCGATTTTTCAAAGAGTGGAGCTCCGGCTTTAAAGCCCAAAGAGATCATGCACTTATATTCAATCCGGCCGGGGTACTTAGTGTTCCGCGTGAATGATATTGTTCTCTTCATGTGGTATAATCCATATCGTTTCGTCCAGCAGTTAGGTTACAACTAGGGCATCCCTCTCGGAGCCTTTCTAGTCGAGCCCACTTTCTCACTGGAGGTCACTCTCGACGTTATCCACTACTTCATGCGGTTGGGTACTTGTTCCGTCTTCATGATTCCCGAACCTGATTATCTTCCAAAGCCCGTGGGGCCCTTCAAGGGCTGGTATCGCCACAGGGTTGGTCCTATCATTGCAGAGGAGAGAAGGATGCTATTTGAATGTAAATCCCCTTCTTCCGCTCAGGCCGTCAGTGCCCCGTTGCGGCTACGGTCGGCCATTTGCCTTCCTCTGAGAGATAGCGAATCGGTGCTTATTCCGAAGGCTGCTCGGGAGGAATCAGTCACCCGCGCTGCTGGTATGCCGATCCGCGCTAAGGCTGGGGCAGAGGTTCCTGAGAAGGCACCGGCATCACCAAAAACGGACATTAAAGGTGAGATTGGGCAGCGCCGTGCAAAACTTCCGAAGGGGAGGAAGCATCCTTCTTCCAGTGCTGGCTCGGTCCCTGAAAGGAGGAAGAAATCGGTCGCTGGTTTACTCGATGCGTTGCTTGAGTTCGAGCCTCTTCACGATGAGCCCATATCTATGCATGAACCATACGATGGCCTCCTCTTTCCTGGCACATCTGCCGAGGAAGCCGCTCAATTAGTCGAAGCCTTAAAACGATCGCAGGATGAAAGTGAGAATGTGCGCCCCAAGAAGGGAAGCTTTCCCCCTGTCGTATTCTATGACGTTGATCCGTTATCACCTAGGCTACTAATGGGCCCTCTAACGATGGAAGATGAACGGGCTCCGAAACAGCCCATCTCGGCCGTTTCTGAAGACGAGGCCGCTCTGAAGACGGGCATGCATTTGTTTTCGATCGAAGCCCAACAAGCGCAATTGATCAGAAAAGAGCAGCGACTCGAGAAGGCCATACTTCAAGCTCCCTGGCATATTGGTATGCATATATATTTTTTACGTCTCTTTTGGTAATTAATTGGTACTACTTTCACCTCATCTTATCTTTACAAAAATTTTGTAGGGCCTTCTGCAGCAGGCGTAGTCTTGAGCCCAGATCACGTCATGGAGCCTCCAATGATGGCTTCCATTTCTCCAGTGGAGACTGCCAACCTGGATATAGATCCCATGAATATCTCCAGTGACGCACCGGAGGGTGTAGAGGAGATTACCGAGGCTGCCATCCGCACCTTGGAGCCCTCGGTGATAGTTTCTGTTCCTCAAGCAGAGATTGCCACACCGGCAATGAATATCTCCAGTGACATACCGGAGGGTGTAGAGGAGATTACCGAGGCTGTCATCCGCACCTTGGAGCCCACGATGATGGCCTCTATTCCTCCAACAGAGATTACCACATCGGTGATAGATTCAATAGATATCTCCAGTGACACACCAGAGGGTGAAAAGGAGATCACCGAAGCTGCCATCCCTCCAGTTCAAAGCGAACAAAGTATCGAAGGTAATCTTATATACATCTACATTTTTTTGTTTAACGACCCTTCCATATGTCTGAACATTTCTTTCTCTCAGAATTGCGGGAGCTGGCGTCCTCTATTGTGGATCTTTCTCCGAAGAAAACTTTCCAGCGTTTACTTAACATAGCAGCCCCGCAAGCGATACTTCCACAGAGCATAGTCCTTTCTTCTGGTCAAGGTTGGTATTCTTTTGCCTTTTCGTTTTATATTTTCGTAATGACGCTGATGCGCCCTCTACTTAAACCGCAGTCCAAGAAGCTGACGACGAGGTTGAAGTTCTTGATGGATCCGGGGATCTCTCAAATCCGCCTTCCGTGGGTAAGCGACGCTTTAGCATTGTCATTCTTTTACTTGTTCTATGTTTAGAAAGGCAACTAACCATACATGTATGCTTACAGCTTTGCCAATCCTGACCCCATTGGAATCCCGGATTTCCATGCCATCAAGCCCTTACGCCCGACGCGTGTCTAAGAGGATGGCAAAACAAAGCATTCATTCGCTGGCGACTCTTATTGAAGATCTTCGCGCTGGTACCTCCATTACGGCAGAAGAATTTGCTGTTAAAGCCAATGCTTTTTTGTCTGTTCTTGCCACCTATCATGACGAGGCGCTGGTGCGTATTTAGGTCGTGTACTGTCGTCAAGTTGAGGCTTCCCTACATGGGGTTAAATGTATACGCCTTCCCTCCAACATTTCGTCAATAAAGACCAGCCTGCGTAGATGGATTGATCGATATGCGGCCAATCTCCAGTCATGTGAGAAAAGGCTCAACCGAAAGTTTTCGGCGAGGGAACTGGCTTCAAAAGATTTAGGGGAACTTCAAGCCCAACTCACCGCCAAGACTACTCGTGCTTATGAAATTTGGCGAGTTCTTCAGGAGGCCATTACGGAGGTGGTGGCTCTTGATAAAGCCGTTATTTTTACACGCGAGATGGTCGGGGCCCATAAGGCTACCGAGAAAGAGCTTGAAAGTCGATTTTCTTTATATCAGAACCAACAGGCACAGACAGGGACTCAGCTCACGAAGTTGATAGAGCTTGAAGCGGAAGTCCGGCGGAAGAATGTCGAACTTGCTGGCTTATTGAACCGCCCACCAGCCTAGAAATTTTTGTTGCTGTATATTTTCTTGTTTTGTTCTTTTGTATCTTGTATTCATTTTGATTTATGAATAAAAGACATATTTCATTTCATACTTGCGCCACTCTGTCTTGACTCGACGTAAAGTAGTTTATGTATTTATCTCGGAGTTTGTAGTTTATTCACTCGTTTCAGAGTTTCTAGTTTATGTACTCATTCCGGAGTTTGGAGTTTATTCACTCGTTTCGGAGTTTCTAGTTTATGTACTCATTTCGGAGTTTGTAGTTTATTCACTCGTTTCGGAGCCTCTAGTTTATGTACTCATTTCGGAGTTTGTAGTTTATTCACTCATTTCGGAGTTTCTAGTTTATGTACTCATTTCGGAGTTTGTTGTTTATTGACTCGTTTCGGAGCTTCTAGTTTATGTACTCGTTTCGGAGTTTATTCAGTTTATCCCCCTTGGGTTTACAGACAAACTTGTCCTAACGTTATATATAGATAACACATGTTCTTTACGACAGAGGCCCGTTAGGTTTTGTGGTACTAGGGTTTGTCCGTGGTACCGTCGCATTGGTTGACGTATTCATCGATATACAGTCTTTAAACTGTTGTTCGAGTAACCCCGCGACTGTCGTGTCTCTAACCCCTTCGGGGGATGGACAAGACGTCTTCAAGTGATCTCCTTAGGCTATATTACCGTTGGAAGAGCAAGCGTTAGAAATTTGCCATGTCGCTTTTTACTTGAGGTTAGGCTTAATTTGGAGCTCCGACGAGTCATAACCACTCCGCGCTGGTGTGGGATGATCTCCGATAGTCTCTTAGGCTTTATATGAGTTGCCGTCGAGACCCTGAAGCTGGGAATATGCCATTGCTTCAATTTCATTTGGCTCGTTGGAGCTTTGTTGACGTCGCGTCTGCATCCTGATAGAATGAGAAGGAACTCCGGGGTAGTCTTTAGATTGCATATGAACCGTCATGACTTGGAGCTAGGAGTTTGCCATTGCTCCATTTTGATTTGTCTCATTGGAGCCTTTGTTGACATTGCGTCTACTGTAACGAGAAGAATGTCAAGCTGGAGCTGGGATTTTGCCGTCATTTCTTTTTGATTTGGCTATTTGAAGCCTTTGTAGACATTGCGTCTATTGTAACGAGAAGAATGTCGAGCTGGAGCTGCGATTTTGCCGTCACTCCCTTTTGATTTGGCTATTTGGAGCCTTTGTAGACCTTGCGTCTGTTGTAACGAGAAGAATGTCGAGATGACCTCTAGGCCGTATATGTTACCATTAAGACCTGGCTCTCCCTTTGACGGAGCCTGGTGGGAAAATGTAGTTCTCTTTCTTTCATTTGTGCTTATGGATTGTATATAGGGGTCGGTGCGGACCTACCTGCAAAGTAGAAGAATTTCATTTAGATATTTTTTATTTTCGCGATACTCTATCTTTCCAGCTTTTCATATCGCGAAAGTCGCGATTGCCCAATCATTTTGGCTTTTTATCCATGGTGCCCAATTATTTCGGCTATTTTTTACTCGCTGCTTTTTATTGCGAGTTGCTCAATCATTTCGGATGTTTTTATATGCATATTTTTTGCTCGCTAATTTTTATTGCTAGTTGCCCCATCATTTCGGCTATTTCCTATGCATTTTTTTGCTACTCGGTGTTTTTTTACTGCGTGTTTGGAATCTGATACCAACTTTGGCATCAGCATCGCTACGACTGGAATACTGTCAGGAGCGAATCATCATTTGCCGTGAAAGGACTTGGGGTTTGACACCTGTTTAGGCATCAGTATCGCTGCAACTGGGATATTACCAGGAGCGAATCATCATTTGCCTTTGTCGATTTGAACAAGGAAAGCTTAGCAAACAAGGTTAGGATCCTGTCGACTAAGGTTTTTTGACTTTATGAGCCGTAAGGGTCTTATAAAGGTATTTCTCCCTATGAGTCGTGAAGATCTCATAGGTATATTTTCTTCTTAGGAATCGTGGGGATTTTCAAGTGATATTTTCTCTTGTAAGTCGTAAGGATCTTCCAAAAGTGTTTTCTCCTTATAAGTCCAGAGGACTTACAAGTGTCGTTCACCATATGGGGACATTTCTCACCATTGGTGGAACTTGATAGGGAAATGTTTATTTGTGCCCGTGGATTGTATACAAGAGTCAATATTGGACCGCCTATAGGGCAACTTTGGGGAATGTTATAACTTAAGAATAGGTTCAGATCCTTGTAGCTTAAGGCTTTTGAATCATATGAGCCGTGAAGGTCTCAAAAGGGGAATTCTCTTTACGAGTCGTGAGGATCTCGCAAGTGTAATTTCTCCTTAAGAATCATGAGGATTCATAAGTGTGTTGCTTCTCTGTGAGTCGTAAGGATCTCACGTGGGTATTTTCTCCTCACAAGGTCGAGAGGACTTTGTAAGTGCATATGAATTTTTATTTTACGAGTTCGTGCCCTTTTGGGTTTTCACAAACTCGCCGGCAGTCCTGCTGTTTTTACTCACGGCGCCCTTTCGGGTTTTCATCCGTGCCCATTTTGCTTGTGGACATACCTATTTTTTTACGAGTTCGTGCCCTTTTGGGTTTTCACAAACTTGCCGGCAATCCTGCTGTTTTTACTCACGGCGCCCTTTCGGGTTTTCATCCGTGCCCATTTTGCTTGTGGACATACCGCTTTTTTTATAACGATGGAACTCTCGAAAGTAGTTTCACCGCGGGTGACCTATCTATTTACTGGTAGGATTCAGGGGGTGGCTTCATCGTTAAAGTATCTGCGTAGCCAATGGGACTTGAGTTGCAACATCTGTCGTTAAGACTTCGATTGCAATATAGATCTCAAGGAAGAATACCACCGTTTTGGAGGCGATGTGCTAGTTCAGGGACATCTCGGTCTGTTATTTCCATGTTTGAGGAGAATTTTTAGTTTAAGGACATCTCGGTCCGTTGCGGCCATATTTGAGGCGCACGATTAGTTTAAGGACTTCTCGGTCCGGTATCGCCGTTTTTTAGACGAATTTTTGGTTTAAGGACATCTCGGTCCGATGTCGCCATTTTTGAGGCGGATATTTAGTTTAAGGACATCTCGGTCCGTTATCACCATGTTTGAGGCGAATATTAGTTTAAGGACTTCTCGGTCCATTGTTGCCGTGTTTGAGGCGAAATTTTAGTTTAAGGACTTCTCGGTCCGTTGTCGCCGTGTTTGAGGTGAGGTTTTAGTTTAAAGACATCTTGGTCCTTCATTCGGAAATGAGTATTAGTTTAGGGGTGTCTCGGTCCATCATCGCCTATTTTTGAAGCGACAGATCTTTTGGATACTACTTTTAGGGTTCTGACTCAGGAAGATAGCGAGCGGACACAAGCATCGTCATCTATTATTGACCCAGGTCATAACCCGTTAGGCGTAGTATTTTTTGAGGAATCGGCCGTTTATTGGCCGGAAGGGTCTTTCTCCATGCATATCCATGAGCAGGTAGGCTCCACCTTGGTAGACTTTGTTTTGCAAGGTGTACGGGCCTTCATAGTAGCTAGCTCCCCTCTGTTTTGCACGATTGGGGATCATAGGTCTTTTGACTATTAGCACGAGTTTGCCTTGGCGGAATGTTCTCGGCCTGGTCAGCCTTTCATATGATCGTGTCATCCTTCCCTTATAAGCCTCCAGGTTTTGCTGTGCTATAAGACGGGTTTCGTCGAGAGCGTTGAGTTCCTCAAGCCTAAGATGAGCATTTTCTTCATCTGTCAGCTCGTATCGAACTACTACTCGTAGAGAGGGGAGTTCTATTTCCAGTGGGAGCACTGCTTACGTGCTGAATACTAACATGTATGGTGTTGTATTCGTAGCTGTTTTGAACGTTGTGTGGTATGCCCAAAGAGCATCTGGCAGCCTTTCGTGCCAGTCTTTTTTGTTTCTGGACACCGTTTTCTTTATAATCTTCGTTAAGGTCTTGTTGAAAGCTTCAGCTAGACCGTTGGCACGAGAATTATAGACTGAAGAGTATCTCCAATCTATTTATGCTGTTGTGCGAAGCGGCTGATTTTATGGCTCCTGTAGGCCGACCCATTATCTGAGATAATTCGTCGCGGAGTGTCGAACCAGTAGATGACATGTGTCCTGAAGAAATGAAGGATATGCTCTGTCTTCACCTCCCTTAGTGGTAATGCTTCTTCCCACTTTGAAAAGTAGTCGGTCATTGCTAATATGAACCGATGTCCTTTAGACGATGCTGGTTCAATGGGGCTAATTATATCGGTTCCCTATATTTCGAACGGCCAGCTAGCTACTGTTGGGTGTAGCGGGTTGGATGCTGGTGTATGAAGTCCCCATGAATTTGGCACAAGTAACACTTCTTCACATATTCGAGACAGTCCTGAATCATTGTGGGCCAATAATATCCCATTCTTTTGATCTTCAGTTTCATCTTTGGCCCAGCTTGGTGAAAACCGCAGAGTCCGTCGTGAGTTTCTTGGACGGCTCTCTTTGCTTCTTCTAGCCCCAGGCATCTTAGCCATAGACCGTCGATCAATCTCTTATATAGAGTATCATTGACGAAAGCAAAGGACATAGCTCGTTTCATAAGCTGATGTCTAGACGACGCATTTTCAGGCGTTCTTCGAGATTTGAAGTCGTCTATGAAGACTTCCCTCCAGTCCTTGACCTTTCTTTCGTCCTCTATTTGAAGGGCTGTTTGTTTGGCAATTTCTTTTTCCTCAGATAGCTCTGTTAATTCTTTCGAAGATATTTCTGCTAGCGCGAGAACCCTGCGGCTTTGCATGATGATCTTTATGTCGTCGAGGTCTTCGTCGGCTAATTCCTTAGCCAGCTTGGCCAATGCATCCGCCTTGCTATTTTCTGCATGTGGTATGCTTTTCAGGATGTAGAAGGGGATTTGTGTCAGCAGTTTCTGTACTCTTTCGCCGTACGTTATCAGCTCTGGCTTGCACGTCTGATAGTCTCCATTTACTCGGCTAACGATCAGCTGGGAGTCTCCATATATGAGGAGGTCTTTGATTCCCATGTCGACAGCGATCTCGAGACCTGCTATTAAAGCTTCATATTCAGTTTCGTTATTAGTCCTCGGCTCCGTTAAGGAAATTGTGTAATGCATTATCCCTTTTTGTGGAGTCACGAAGATAAGGCCCACCCCGGCTTTGATTATGGGGGTGTTTTGCTTTCGCCTCTTTATAGATGATGCTCCATCGAAGTAAAGTTCCCATCGGGAATCATTTTCTTCCTTCTCTCCTTCAATGGTGTCGAACGCATGTTCATCCGGCAACTCACAATTTAGGGGGGAGTCGGCTGGTATCGGATGCTCGGCGAGAAAGTCGGCAATAGCCTGGCTTTTCACTGCTTTAAGAGTCCGATAAATTATCGAGAACTCTATCAGGAGGAGCGCCCATTTGGCAGGCCTTCCTGTTAGTATGGTTCTTGACATCAGATATTTGAGAGGATTCGCTTTTGATATAAGATGGACCTCATGCGCCAAGGCGTAATGCATGAGCTTCGTTATCGCGAAGATTAGTGCCAGGCAATACTTTTCGATAGGGGAGTAGTTGTTTTCTGCCCTCAGGAGAACTCGACTAAAATAGTACAAAGCTCTCTCCTTTCCCTGATCTTTCTCTTGTGCCCATAGAGTGCCTAGAGAACTCTCAAGGGCTGTTGTATATAGGATAAGGGGTTTTCCCTTAACCGGAACGGTCAATACCGGCGGATTCTATAGGTATTGTTTGATTTCGTTTAGCGCATTTTGGCACTTTTGATCCCAAACGAACGGAGTCCCTTTCTTCATCAAATGGCTATAAGGACGGCCTTTTCCGGAGAGTTTGGCTATGAACCGCCGGATATACGCCAGTTTTCCTTGGAGGGATTGCAACTGTTTGAGGGTTCTTGGCGTGGGCATTTCCATAATTGCCTTGTTCTTTGAGGGGTCGATTTTGATACCCCGATGCCGTATGATGAATCCTAGGAATTTTCCTGAGGAGACTCCAAACGCGCATTTCAAAGGATTCATCTTCAGATTGTACTTCCGAAGATGTTGGAACACTACATCTAGATGTTCCCAATGTTCCTCATAAGACTTGCTCTTCACCACCAGGTCGTCAATGTAGCATTCGACAATCTCATGGATGAGGTCATCGAAGATCTTCGTCATGGCCCTCTGGTAGGTAGCGTCAGCGTTCTTTAAACCGAAAGTCATCACCTTGTAGAATAATATGCCCAGCGGAGTTCGGAAGGCGGTATTCTTTTGATCTTCAATATGCATTTTTGTTTGGTTGTAGCCTGAAGATCCATCCATGAAGGAGAAGACATCATGGGTAGACATGTTATCGATCATCAGCTCGGTAACAGGTACTGGGAAGTCATCCTTCGGGAAAGCTTTGTTGAGGTCCCGAAAGTCCACGCAGATGCGCGCTGTCCCATTTTTCTTCATTACCGGAACGATGTTAGCGATCCAGTCGGGATATTGAACTTTTTGGATGAAGCCGGAGTCAATTAGTTTCTTGACATCGGCGTTGATACTCATCTAGAGTTCGAGCCGCATTCTTCTTGGCGCTTGCGTGTGTAGGGTTACTAGGCACACTTAAGAGGTTCCACAAGGCATCAACCATGCCAAATTCAAAAATTTAGGTGCCGAGAAACCCTAATATAGATCGTTAACTAGAGGATAGGCGAAACCAAATGCAAGTTAACAACTTAACTAACAAGTGAAAGGGATTACAACCTTTGTAGATCCGGTCCTCCACTTCTTTAGCTCCGTGATGACGTCCCTCCGCTGCGATCATCGGGATCCCGGACTCTAGCGATGGTTTCGTCGGAGAAATGATCGGGCTAGGTCGTTGACTTCGATGTCGAAGATGATCTACGTCGAGGCGACTCAAACTCAAGCTCCATCTTCACTTGGTCATAAACCTTGTGAAGAAAACACCCTATACAACATGGCAAGTGGTAGAGGATGAAGAAATAGGAAGTGGGTTCACTTTGGATTTGGATTTCTCACTTGATTTCAACACTTGAAATTTTCTAGCAAGCTTTTTTCTCTTCATGAAGAAGAAGAAGAAGAAGGAAATGAAAAAAAAATTATCAAATAGAAAATCAAGTGAAGCCTTATCATATTGCAACCATGGGTGAGATTAACCTATGTAGAGACTAAACTAAAGTTTAAGTTAAAGGTTAGGTTAAGGAAAATCTTATGTAAAACAAAATGGTGGACTTTGTCAAAGATGCATGAAGCATCATGAAGCTTCAAATGAAGACAAAGAGAGCCACCATTTTATTTCACTAAAAATAAAATGAATAAAACCCTAACCATTAACCTAAACATAGTGTTATCCAAACACACACCCAAGTTTGCATGTATCATCAAACATGATACAAACTAGTGCACAAAAATATATCATATATACAATGTGCACAATCTAGTGAGAAAATAATCTTAAGTGAACCAATACTAGTTAATGTAAAGTAATATATCAAATATATAATTATACATTAAATCATTAAATCAACACTTGATTTAATGATCCGTTCATACTGCATATAACCGACTAATATGAAGCGTATCAATGTATCGAATCAACACTTGATTCGGTAACCCGGCTATATCTCATATAACCGTCCAATGATACATATCGCGAGAATAGAATACAGTATCACATACTGGTATTATTCTCGGTCCCACACATATCTCATATACGCTCCTATTTCGTTTCGCTTGAGCCAGGAAACCTCTGTGTAGGACTCTAAAGACTCGTCAATACGCCGGCAGTAGGTGATGATCATATCAAACACCCACAAGCCGCAAGCGGTCTGCTAAACGTAACGGCCACCCGGGTATTGAGCGATCAGAAGATCAACGAGCAAGCCCGCTCACACTCCTGTGAATCCAACCAGTAACACTTACCGTACAGTCCGGTCTGTTCGTCTGATATGTCGCATATCTTGCCTAGGGGTGGTAAACGTCAGACCCCAGTAGCTCGATAAGTCGTGTTGATATGAGGTCTATAACAGTTCGAGAAACTACTGGTAACACTTACCAGTAGATCTCAGCAACCCTGGCCAGGGATTTCCAGTTATAGCCAATCGAACACAGCGCAACATCAACTCCCTATACCGGGAGAGACGAATCCCCTCTTATCGCTCATTGCCTCCATGTGATTCGGGACTGTACCCAAAAACCACCGTTTTGCATGCCCTCTTGGACGTGGTAAGGTGGAAATCAAAGCACAGTGGGAATCACACAAGACTCTATGACGATCTCGGGTCAACAGACTAACCTGTACCAGTGTCACTAGAGAACTGCCATCTGACGTAAGGTATAATACCATCTGGGAGTTCTCGGCGAGTCCGTCCAGTGTACCCAGTCTCCACTGAGCACCCGTATATCATCTCTGATGTCAAACACCAATGGATATGGGATCATCCATCGCCCATCTGTATGGGTCGAGAAGGTATACGCTAGTCTACTCTGGTATATCGATGCCCCGTCTCGATACACCCACGACTAGGGATCTTGAAGGATGTACTTATGGACTACCATGTCCCCACTAGTATGATCCGCATCATAGTCCAGGTAGTCAAGTATACATCCTAAGGGCTTTACCAACATGTAACAGAGAGACAATCAGTGTACACGTTAAGGTAAAGAGCAACCAGATAGCATACTATCATGTCGAGCAAGAAAGTCCTCCCTATATATGTCCAAGCATCTACTACAATATACATCCTATGTATAGTAATGGCCTCTAGGGCATACATATAACTAACAGCGTGACTGGCTTTATGTTCGGCAATATGGCCAGTTTATGTACTGCCACTTTTGGATCTAGACTTGGCATTTCGGAATAGTTCCATGCGAAGCAGTCTTTATATTGCATGAGCACGTTTTTTAACGTGGCTATCTGTTTTTTAGATAGCAGCTCACTAACGAACGTTGGCCTCGGATCGTTTTCCGTCCTTAAGTCAATTTTCCTTAGGTTGTTCGCCGTGGTGTGTATCCCGTCTTCCAGCTCTTTTGGTGCCGGTGGAAATTCTGAGATCACCTCATGTTCGTCTTCATTTTCGAAGCACTTGAAAAGGTCATCCATAGCCTCGTGCCCTTCCTCCTTCGAGAGTGTTATTACATGGCAGGTACGAGTTCGCTTCCATTCTTGATGCTGGACCGATCCTATCCTCACGGTATAGGTCCTCTTTGGCTCATGCTTTTGCGGTAGGGTTACTCTCCAGCTGTCGGATAAAGTGAACCCGTCTTGTTGATACTGATCTTCTACCCAGTCTTTGATGGTGAAGCAGTCTTCAAGGGGATGTCCTATTGCTTGGTGATAGGAGCAATAATCCGGATGATGGACCTCGTTCATTTGTTCGGGATGCCGAGATTTCAGGAGCGTCACCATTTGATACTTCATGACAAGGTTGAATATTTTTCTTGTCTTGTCTTGAGGGAAAGAGTATTCCCGACCCATCTTCCTCATAAAAGACGGGTTCCAGCTGACTTTTCCTCGACTATACGACTTCTTGGATACGTTTCGCTGTTTTCGCACGCTATTCATGTTCTTCACCTTGTTTTTTTCCTCTATTTCGGAATTTTCTTTTATCATGAGAACGTACAACGGGCTGGGGATGACGGACATTACAGTCTTCTTTCTCCGCAGATTTTTACTTGAGACGTTGCGTCCTAGCCTTTTCATAGATATCCATTTCGCGGCTGTGGTCATCCCAAATCTTTTAACAAGCTTCTTGTATTAGCTTGTCAACTTGCGAACGATGTATTTGACATTCTTAGAGCGGGATTTTGCTCTGTTTCAACGTCACGGCTATTTGGAAGAGCGTTCTCTTCTTCACCAGAGCAGTTTATGATGCGGCAGCTGTAGCGTCGTTCCGATTTCTTGGACCAAACGTATCCAAGCCCGGTTGTTTCCATCTTCCCGTTGGGCATCTTTCGCTGGGTCCCAGGGATATCCAAATCTTTTTGTAGAAGTGGGATTGCCACACAGTTTGTTCAAAGGGTACGCCTTGGCATCTTAACAGACTTTTCAATCCTTCCGTGTAGTATCTTGGCAGACAGATTGATTGAAGCCTGTCGAGTGCAAAATCGGCACCGTGCCAGACTTCTTTCTCTACTCTGATTTCCATAGATTGGTAGAAGAGGATCGCCTTTTCACCTCTTCGCCTGGAAGGTACGTAGAAAGTCCGTAGATCCTGTACGCTGTATGTATCGAGCGCATCAAGTTCCTTGTAATGCCGAGGCGGGACCATTGTGATTTGCAGGCTCTGATCTGCTTCATCGAGAGTTTGCACTGACGGGCGGATGGAGAACACTGCGTTGGTTTCATCCTCAGAGTCGCTGCCAAAGACCAGAATAGGGGTCGATGGTCCGGGCCTGTTGTTTTGGGATTGCCCCGAGTAGACTATTTCTTCATCTTCCTCGGTATCGTTCCTAAAGATCGGGATTGTGGCAACGGACTTCCGTTTATCCTCCAGCTTATGACACCTCTCCGTATCTTCAAAGTCTGGTAAGAAGTACTTTGCGTCTTCATTTTTCCGAACCTCATTTACGGAGAACGGGTTTAGCTCTCCTATGACGGTGTATTCCGAGCCATCTTTGAAATACTTCATATATTGATGTTGTGTAGAAGGGATGACGTTATACTCATGCAACCAGGGAATGCCGAGCAAGGTGTTGTAGAAAGTCTTGGCGTCAATGATGTGAAATTTAATGTTAGTGACACGCAATCCAAAGCGTAACGTCGGAATTTCGGACCGAAGCGTCCGTGACGACTATGAGTCGAACCCGTTGACAATGTTGACGGAGGATCCGTTGTCGACAAGGATTTTTCCTATCTCGATATCGTGGCAGTTCCCAGTGACGTATAACGGGCGATTATGCTCGCACGTTCCGAGAAGGAGATATTCATCGCTGAATGTAATGTCAGTTGTGTGAACCTCTGCCAGCCCGTCCTTCATTTTCTCTTCTGCAAGGAAAGTTTGGAACTGATCAGGCTCTTGTAATGCCTTGATCAGAGAATCTCGTGCCTCTTTGGACAGGAGGAGAGCATCCAGTATGCTCAATTGTGAGGGCATTTTTCTCAGATGTGCTAAGACATTGTAATCCACCTTGTTTTTCTTAGGCGGGTCCCTGGCTGCGAGCTCTTTGACGACTCCATCATCGAGGGTGATTTACTCAGGAATTTTTTATTTCCCTTTGTCTCTTTGGCTCGAACCTTTGTTTGTAGGTCCGGGGTTCTTTTCAGGCAACATGCGGTTACGCAGCTGAATGTTCCCATAGTTCTTCTCCCCCTCTTCTTTTTCGGAGGTGGAGTCTATGAAGAGAGGGCTGAGGGTCATTTCGTCCTCAGAGTCGCTCCCGACAATAAGAACCTGAGGTTTATCCCCTTCAGAACTGGTATCAACCATATGACAGTTGCCAGTCATTTTCTCACGCTCACTTGTCGCACTTTTTTGCAATCGACGAGCTTCGCGCTTCATTCTCTTGAAGTGTTTTTGATGGGCAACATATCCTTGCCACCACTTCTTGAAGGCACTGCATTTTTCGGTGGGGTGGGTAATTCTCCGATGATATAGGCAGTAGTTTGGACATGAATCCTCTCCGTCGAGGCGTATGATCCCGGGAGTGTTTCCTACCAGAGATGACAGCTTCATTCCCACTGACAGGGCTTTGGCAAACCGCTTCTCTGCCTTGATCCTGCTCTTATTTGTGGCAGGTATGCTTCGGTTTGGTTGGATTACTTTATGACTCATCCTCGCCGCAGCTTCTTTACCCTGACGTTGACGCTTAGATTTTTCGTATATGGCTGTTTCCCGTTCTCGGTCGGCTTTGCTTTTCCGAAAGGCTTCGTTTAACAGCCTATCGATCGGGTCTTCTCCTGGCAGTTCCGGGGATTTTGGCGTCGATCCTGCCCCCAGTTCCTCTACGTTGTTTTCGGACGCTGAGAGAGCTTCGTCATTTAACGACGAATGGGAAACCATGTGGCAACTTGCTACATAGTCTTCGGTTTCAGATGATTCATTTTCCTCATCTTCGTCACTCTTTTCGTTCTCAAGAATATGCTAGAGGAACTCTTCGAGGGTGACTGGTGTCAGCACCTTCTAGTTGTACTCCTCCAGCATGTCAATATACCTTTGTAGGTCTGTGCGTTTGTTGTCATACTCGGTAGGTTGCACAGGCTTCTTGGTCTTCTTCTTTTCTTCGAAGACTTTGAAGGCTCGACTTGGGGATTTTGCCCTTTGTCAACAGTTTTCGGTACGGGACGCGGTTTCATCATCCCTTCTATGATTTCCAGTTCAAGTGGGCTTCTCCATCTGACTATCGGAAATGCCTGGAGATCTTTCATTATTCTTTTAGTTTTAGCTGAAAGAAAGACTTCCCATAGAGTTTCTTCTACGAGCGAGCATGATGCCCCCGGTGCATCCACCTTTTTGGGAATCTGCTTTTGTGGCGGGTTCACCCTCCAGTTCTTAGAAAGCATAAATTTCCCCCGTTGGTATTGGTCCTCGACCCAGTTCTTGAAAACGTAGCAATCCTCAATTGGGTGACTCACCATTTTGTGATAGGAACAGTAGTTGGGGTTGTTGACATCGCCGAGTTGCGGTGGACGCCATGGGTCTGGCAATGTGATGAGTTTGTTATGCATTGCAAACTCAAATAGTCTCCTCATCTTATCATGGGGAAACGAGTAAGCGCGCCCTAGCTTTTCTTTGAGGGATAGGCGTGGACATGCATTGTTTTGGCAAACCGCCGGTTTTTGGTCACTCGGTTGCTATTGAGTGTTGGAAATGAAGGCCGCTTTCCCTTTACCCTTGGCATTTTGAGGGTCCATTTTTGAGGAGGAAGGCCCATGGCCCATCTGGTCCATTTGGGCCAGTTTGTCGATCAGAACCTAAAAGGTGGTCGGCTTTAAGAACGTCATAAACTGGGACACAGTCGTTTGAGGATCAAGATTCCTAATGAACATGCCCACGGCAGGGGATTCTTCAATGCACTGTTCACACTTCGACCATAGGTTCCGCTACCGGATCGCGTATTGGACCAAAGTTTCTCCTGAATTTACCCTGGCATTGATTAATGCCGTGATCGGGGTGCGCTCGCTTGCGCTGGCGAACTGCTGTGTGAATAGCAGTTCCATTTATGTGAATGTTCTCACGGAGTCATTTGGGAGCTCCGAATACCATTCGAAGGCCGTCTCTGACAGGCTACCAACGAATTGGCGAAGAAACAATTTTTCGTCGCTTCCAGTGTTGCCGCACAAAGCTCTGAACTGAGCGACGTGCTGATTTGGGTTTCCTATCCCTTTGTACACATGGAACTTGGGGATCATATATCCCGGCGGGTACTTGATTTGACCATATCAGTCTGGATACGGTCGCCCAGTTCTGACGATTTGGCCAGCCGCTTCACTAGCTTGGTGTGCTCATAGTTGTTGAGAAATATAATCATCAAGAATAGACTTGGAGATTGTTTCCTCTTTGGCCACTGATAACACCGGAAGGGGGTTTGATGTTTCCCCTCTGTCGTCCTCAACGATTATCGGTGGCTCTTCAGCTGGAGGTTCTGGCTGGATCATCATTCCAACTATGTCCTGGAATAGAAGCGCCATCTGCTTTATGTTAGCAGCCTGCTCAGTGGCTTCCTTATCTTTTCTTTCAAGCACACTTCGTAGGAACTCTGTATCGGTCTCTTACTCTTGGCGCTGTTCAGATGCTGCTTCCAGACTTTCTTTCTGTTCGATGAGTGCTGCCATTTTGGTCAGCATTTTATGGAGCTTTTGTTGTTACTCCTGAGCTTTTGTTAGCGACCGAGTTTGTGGTCGATGAGCCTGTTAGGATTCCTTAGCACCTAGCCTAGGGTTTGCAAGCATCTCACATGCCATAACAAAAAAATCAAGGGGGTGCTAAGCAATCAAACCAAGAATCATGCTAGAAAACTAGGGTAACAATACATGTAATCTATCATCATAAAAAGAAGTGAACAAAAATACAACCTTTGTAGATCCGGTCCTTCACTTCTAAAGCTCCGTGTTGACGTCCCTTCGCTGCGATCATCGAATTCCCGAACTCTAGTATGGATTTCCCCGGAGAAATGAACAAGCTTGCTCGTAGACTTCGAGGCCGAAGATGATCTACGTCGAGATGACTCAAACTCAAGCTAACCCTTCACTAGGTCAAGAACTTTGTGAAGAGAACACCCTAAACTAAATGGAAATTAGTAGAGGATGATGAAATAGGAAGTGGGTTCACTTTAGATTTTGATTTCTCACTTGTTTTCACCACTTAGAAAAAACCTAGAAAGCTTTTCCTTTTGGATGAAGAAAAGAAGAAGTAAGAATGAAAAATGAGAAAAGAATAATGATAATTATGCAACCATGGGTGAGTTAGTATCATCCACTAACCTTTGTAGAGACTAAACCATGGTTTAAGCTAATGGTTTGGTTAATACATATCTTTAGTAAGACAAAGTAAGTGGACTTGGTCAATGGATGCTTCAAGCTTCATGAAGCTTCAAGCATGACAAAGTGCTCATTAATTTTGAATTACAAAATAAATATAAACCCTAACCATTATCTTAAATATGGTGTAAGTCATACACACACCCAAGTTTGCATGTATCATCAAGCATGATACAATCATGTACACAAACATATATCACATATACATTATGTGCACATCAAGTGAGAAAAGCAATCTTAAGTGAACCAATACTAGTTAATGTAAAGTAATATATCAAATATATAATTATACATTAAATCATTAAATCAACACTTGATTTAATGATCCGGTCATATCGCATATAACCGACTAATATCTAGTGTATCAATATATCGAATCAACACTTGATTCGGTAACCCGGCTATATCGCATATAACCGACCGATGATACAAATCGCGAGAATAGAATACAGTATCACATACTGGTATTATTCTCGGTCCCGCACATATCACATACGTGCTCCTATTTCGTTTCGCTTGAGCAGGGAAACCTCTATGTAGGACTCTAAAGACTCGTCAATACGTCGGCAGTAGGTGGTGATCATATCAGTCATCCACAAGCCGCAAGTGGTCTGCTAAACGTAACGGCCACCCGGGTATTGAGTGATCAGAAGATCAACGAGCAAGCCTGCTCACACTCCTATGAATCCGATCAGTAATACTTACCGCACAGTCCGGTCTGTTCGTCTAATATGTCGCATATCTCGCCTAGGGGTGGTAAACATCAGACCCCAGTAGCTTGATAAGTCATGCCGATGTAAGGTCCATAACGATCATGAAACTACTGATAACACTTACCAGTAAATCACATCAACCCTGGCCAGGGATTTCCAGTTATGGCCAGTCGAGCATAGCGCAACATCAACCCCCAATACCGGGAGAGACGAATCCCCTCCTATCGCTCATTGCCTCCATGTGACTCGAGACTGTACCCAAAAACCATCTGTTTGCACGGCTCAGTAGAGCCGTGGTAGGGTAGAAATCAAATCACAGTGGGAGACACACAAGATTCTATGACAATCTCGGGTCGACAGACTAAGTTGTACCAGTGTTACCAGAGAACTGCCATCTGACGTGAGGTATAATACCATATGGGAGTTCTCGGCGTGTCTGTTCAGTGTACCCAGTCTCCACTGAGCACCCGTATACCATCTCTGATGTCAAACACCAATGGATATGGGATCATCCATCGCCCATCACATGGGTCGAGAAGATATACGCTAGTATACTCTGGAATATCGATGCCCTGTCTCGATATTCCCACGACTAGGAACATTGAAGGATGTACTCATGGACTACCCAGGCCCTACTAGTATGATCTGCATCGTAATCCTAGAAGTCGAGTACACATCCTAAGGGCTTTATCAACATGTAACAGAGAGACGATAAGTATACATGTTAAGATAAAGATCAACCAGATAGCATACTATTATGTCGAGCAAGAAAGTCCTCCCTATATATGTCCCAGCATCTACTATCATATACATCTCATGTACAATAATGGCCTCTAGGGCATACATACAACTAACAGAGCCACGGAAGCACGACTTTCCTCTTTTCCCAGAAGCCATGTAGACCGTATGCATGATCATGCCCCTAGCCTTGGGGCGTTTGGGTCCATCGCCTTTGAAATTTTCCGCAGGCGGTGGGATTTTCTCCGGCCTCCTCCTTTTATGGGAGTTCAAAGTTAAAGGAGCCGTTGTAACAGGCATCCGTGTGGAAGAAGTCTCTCACTGTATGGTGGGGGGATGGTCTTCCTCTTGCCGAGCCTTAAATTTCTTTGATCGATGAGAGTAATCTTTGCTGATCACAGAGTCTTGGACTTTCTGCCAGACTCTATGAATTTGGGAGGTGAGCCGTTGATGGGGGCGCTCTGTCTTTTCCTGCACTGTGGCTTCTGCAGGCAGGGACGATTTCTTTCGCACAGCCATTGGAGAGTTCTTACGTACCCTCCTGAGCAGATCAAAACTGTTCCCGGTTGGAACAGCAGCGTCAACTTCCACGTTGGAGTTGATGGAGTACATTCTGAGGGGGAGTTGCCCCCAGTTTTTCTCACTCGGCGCCAATGACGGCGTCGAGCGTGTCTTGCAGATGGGACCGCCTCAGTTTTGGAAGCGGCTTCTTCGTGTCCTCAGCTTTGGTGAGGGGCTGCTGTTGGTGCTAGCCTGTTGAAGACTGACGTCCTTGGCAGGGTTTGAGGATGATCGGCTAATCTTTCGAAGACCGATTTTCTGTTAGGAAAAGCACTTTTGACGACTTCACTTGCAGGATGAGTTGGTAGGTCTATCCGTTTTCGGGGAGCCCCTTCAGCTATTACGAGCCTCTTTACGGGCCCGTTTTAGTTCTGGTTCAGCCTGTTGAACACTGAGATGCCTCAGCTTTGACTCAGCCTGTTGAAAACTGAGGCATCGGATTTAGACGACCCGTTGAGAGGGGGCGTTGTGGTTGCAAGTCGATCGAAGACCGACTTCTTGGGAGCTTCGTCTTACGGCGCTGGGGCGCTGAAACCCATTGGTGGGAGCATGGTCCCGAAGAACAATCCAGTAGTGGCTTGTGTAACTTTCCCCACTGGTAATGAAAAGATGGAGGCTGCATTGGGCCCGTAAGTCACTCCTCCATTTGGGACGGAGCGAAAGTTGCTATTACAAGAGTAGTTAGAAGCCATTGATGTTCTCTTATTCTGCAGAGGAACAAGACACCAAATCTTAGTACATCAAATCCAAGGGCAACCATATCAAACCGAGATTTTGTTCGCGAAACATGACACACGAAGTGTGGAGTGGAAATAGGAAAATGTCCCACCGGGCGTGCTAGAATCTGTTCACCGCCGGAAGAAGGACCGGGACATCGGGACTGAATCCTGGGGGCAAATGCTATTTGGATTTATCCGTCCACGTCTCCGAAGATGCCAAGTTGATTTATGGCACCATATATCGGAGGTTTGGACGGATGCAACCATTGCAGCAGACTTCGTCAGATTCCCCCTCGTTTTCATGAGGGCTTTTTTATTGTAGGGACGCTCTTCTCTGCAGGCACAAGCCCCTGCAGTTAATTACGTTACCGCGTCGCAATAACCTTTTTCTTCTGCTCCGGAGGTTCACTTCATGTCGTGTATATGTTTGTTTTATTTTGATTGCCCGTGGATTGTATATGGAGACTATTTTATGTTGTCACCCGTAGGGCGTGGATTAGTCCAAATCCATATATTTTAGATTTGGTTTTTTTTAAAGGACCGTTAATCTATTTTGAGATTAAGATCGACTTAAATGTATGTGAGCATTTGGGGCTCGATTTGTTTTTGTTTAGGATACATTAGTCCAATTTGAGACTAAGATCCACTCAACGAGGTTTCAAGATCATTTTTATTTAGGAAACAAAAGAGCGTTTGGGCTCTATTATTTTAGTTTAAGGACGTTTCAGTCCATTATCGCCATTTTGGAGGTGAATATTAGTTTAGGGACATTTTTGTCTTTTATCCATCTTGCGCACACGTGTATTTATTACTTGACGAAGCGAACAATGGTGATATAAAATGCACCCAATTTAAGGTAAGATCCGATTTGAGGTGTGCACGTCAATTTGGAAGTGCACTAAAGAGTTGTTGGTTGTCGAGACCCATCACCTCTCTGAAGACATTGAAGAATTACAATGACATATATCAGAAGTGTGGAAAGATGTACCTTTAAACCAAATCCCATATTTGAGGGGAAAAGGAGGATGTTGTAGACCTAAGAAATATTAGTCATGTTTGAGACTAAAATTATCTTAGGAGATATAAGATGAATATCATTTGGGATATCATCGATGGGAGACCACTAATAATTTTTGAGACTAAGGTCAGTTTGGGAAAACACGAGCAATATGGACTCGATTGTTTTAGAATCAAAGAGGTTTAATCTCAGGAAACTTAGCCAATTTGGGTTGAGATTGGGTTTCCATATATACCCAACAGTGCTAAGCACCGAGGAATACAGTGCTCACGTGCGTTCCACGTAGGCACTGGATTAATGTTAAACACTAGAGTTTTGTGGTGCTCACGTGACACGCGTGAGGCACCCAAATATAGGCATTACCCATTGGGTTTTATCTCCCTTTCTTCTTTTTTTTTACAGAAGTGCTAAGCACTTGGCTAACGTTCTCGTGCAAAACACATAACTGCCCCTTTTCTTTTTTATACTAGGGTATTTTAACACTCACGTGGGAAACACGTGAGGCGGTTTTAGTTGCTCTCTTTGTTCGTTTGAAGCACTCACGTAGGAAACACGCGATACTTCAAAATAGTGCTAAGCACTAACGATTCTGGTTTTGAAGATCTTGGATCATCATCACTGTTTATTTTATGGAAGAACTAAATTCTTTATATATAGGGTTAAACCCTAATTTTTAGAGGAATTAAATTCCTATATGTTCTCGTTCTTCTTCTCTCCTCTTTTTTTTATAACTTAATTCTTTTCCACTAGGTTTTGATTCTGCAGAGCAAAATCTCCCCGATGAGAATTAAATTTTCAACTTGTGGGGAGATTTGCTTATGCAAATCTCAACCGGGGAAAGAACTGAGTTCTAAATGAAAGGTTAAACCCTTATATAGGTAAAGGAGAGACCATTTGATCTCTGTTTTTTTACGTCTGGTTTCAATTAGGAAAGTGTTCTTCTTTGAGAATTAAATTCTCTTGTTCTCTCAAGATCTCGCTGTACTCTTTTTTTTTTCCAGAAGCTTGTGAGGAATTTTTCTTTCTTTTTTGTTTTTCCCTTCTATTTATAGGATAAGAGAAAGGATCAATTTGTTAGGAAAATCTCTAATTGAGAGATCATGATCAATCCAAAATAATCTCTCGGATCACTTGGTGAATTTTATTCAACATTGGATTTTTAATCCAAAGGCTCTCTGTTTAATAGAGAAGTTTTCTTGTTTATTTAATAAGATTAGGAAATATCTTTTCAAAATTAGAATTTTGTTCTATCAGATGATCGGTGGGTGATTTTATAATCACCGTTGGATTTTTTATCCAAGGGTCCTCTGTTTAACAGAGAAGATCTTTCTAGTTTGAGAAAGACCAAGAAAATATTTTCCACATAGAATTTAATTTTATCTTACCAAAGAGTGCAGCAGAAGAACTCACGTGTTTAACACGTGACCCCTAGCATGGATTTCAGTATGCTTTATTTTCAGCGCATATAAACTCTCACGTGTTTGACACGTGAGGCCTGTTTGGCTTGCCAATTATTTTATTGCAGGGCCTATATACTAAAGCATATAGGCGCTCACGTGTTTAACACGTGTGGCTCTTTTAGCCTATTTGTTTTTAACTTCAGCGCCTATATGCTTTTGTATATAGGTGCTCAAGTGTTTAACATGTGAGACCCATTTAGCCCATTTATTTTTAACTGCAACGCTTATATACTTTTGCATATAGGTGCTCACGTGTTTAGCACGTGAGGCTTTAATAGTGGGGAATTTTCCCCCTTATCCCTTTTTTTATGAGGGAACAAACCCTCATCAACATATTGCACATTTCAAACCTCTGTGTAGTAATACAGGGGGCGATGATAAATTACTGTTTCACCAATTCGTCGGAAGCCTGTCAGAGACGGTTTTCGAATGGTACTCGGAGCTCCCAAATGACTCCGTAAAGACCTTTTCTGAGATGGAGCTGCTATTCACTTAAAGTTTCGCCGGCGCGAGTGAGCGCACTCTAGTCACCACGCCGATCAATTCCAGGATCAAGCCAGGAGAAACATGGGTCCAGTATACGATCCGATGGCAGAACTTATGGTCCAAATGCGAGCAGCGCATGGAGAAGTGTTGGGACTTCCCGCGCGAACGCCTTTATAGCTTTGAATGAAAGGTTTTTTGTCAAAATTAGGTGCACACGAGTTTGGTCTCGTTTTAAAATATTTATAACCGCAAGTGCATGGCTCGTTGTAGCTAGCCGGTAAGTACGGGTCGATCCGTAGGGAATTGGTGATTAGGTGTTGTTAAGGTAAGTTCGAAGAAAATAATATTGTTTGGTTTGGTTTTGCCACGTTTAAATAAATACTAAAAGTATATGAAAAGGTAAATCGGCCTTGGCTTCAGTTCGGTGTTGTTAAGTCAACACTTGTTTTGCATGCAATGGAATTGAGTGGGTCAAAACCCGTATATCATCGTATTCTTTATCCGTTAGCCATTACGTCCTATAACCTGCATAATTGCAACAAAATATCTTAGTAACACTTATTCATATATTAAAATAGATAGAAGTGAGACGTATGATATGCAAATATACATACCGAATAAATACCCCCAAACCTATCTTTTGCTCATACTTGAGCAAAACCATTATTAAAAATAAAAGGAAAATTCCTAGCTCACTTTTGTAGGCATCACGGTTGCACTTGGCATGTGCAACAAGCCGTTAAACCCCTATGTTATCATAGAGGAGGAGTTTTCTTACCTGAGAATTTTCAGCGGATTACACCCATAAAATCCCGCCAAGCAAGTTTCGTAAGATAATCGTCGATTCTAATTCTAAAGTTCAGTATATAAGCTAGATATTCTATCACCCTAATTCAGAAACGTCCAACCCTTATTTTTCACTACTCACATCTCATTTAACATAAGTTCATATATGTCTTTACGTGATTATGCAAATAGTATAGTTATTATTCCCCTCCGAACGGCGGCCGAGACGTTAGGACGTCTAGCCTGAGATTCGGGGCAGATGCTATTTGGTTTTATCCGTCTACCTCTCCGAAGATGCCAAGTTGATTTATGGCACCGTGTATCGGAGGTTTAGACGGATGCGGCCGATGTAGCAGACTTTGTCAGATTCCCCCTCGCTTGAGGGGTTTTTGATTATGGGGACACTCTTCCCTGCAGGCGCAAGCCCCTGCAGTTAATTACGCTACCGCATCACGGTAACAACTTTCTCCTTCTCCAGAATTTCACTTCGTGTCGTGGGTGTTTGTTTTGTTTGTGGTTGCCCGTGGATTGTATACGGAGACTGAGTAATGCCGTCGCCCGTAGGACGTGGATTAGTCCAAATCCGTATTTACTTAGATTTGGGTTTGGTGTTTTAGTTTAAGGATACGTTAGCCATATTGAGGCTAATATCAACTTAAACGTTCGTTAAGGATACGTTAGTCTGATTTGAGACTAAGATCGACTTAACGGGATCGTTTAGATCCGACAAAAGAGCATTTGGGAGCTCTAGTGTTTAGTTTAATGACGTTGCGGTCAATATGTAGTTTAAAGACGTTGCGGTCTATATTCCAGTTTAGGGACATGGTGGTCCATGTTTAGTTTAAGGACGCATAAGTCCGCGGGTTTAAGGATCCCACAATCCGTCTTTTGGTTTAAGGACGCTTAAGTCCGTGGGTTTAAGGACCCCACAGTCCGTGTTGATGTGTGGTTGTCGGGACCCGTCACCTCTCTGACGTCGTTGAAGAATTACAACGATAGGAGTCAAAGGAGTTCGGAGATGTACCCTCGAACCGGATGTAAATTGATTTAGGAGAGCAGCTGTGCTCAGTCAATTTAATTTGAGGACTTACGGCCATGATTGGGCTAAGTCCAATTAAAAAAAGTTCAATGCTTTTATTTGTTTTTGGTCTATTAGACATGTGCTAGGGCTTTGCCCACATTTAAATAATGCATTGCAATACTTTTTATTTTTGTTTGGGCTCTGCCCATAAAGGATGCAGAGCATCAATTTGTTTTGGGCTCTGCCCATTTATAAATGATGCAGGGGATCAATTTTATTTGGGCTCTGCCCTTTTATTGCTTTGCAATTTACTTTGGCCTGCTTGGTCTTTTTGACTTGGGCCTGGCCCTTTAGCAAAAGAAATGCATTGCATTTGTCAGGCGCTTTGCGCCAATTAAAGAGCGCAAGCGCTTGTGGTGATGACACGTGTCATGCAAGCGCAGTGCGCTCCGCCAGTATGCTGCGCTTGCGCTGCTGACACGTGGCGCGCTGTAGTGAGTTGCGCTAGTTTCAGAGAGCAAGGCTCTATTTCAAAAGCGCATAGCGCAAATGGTTCAGATACTGACACGTGGCGCTCTCTGGTGGCTTGCGCCAACCCAAGAGCGCAACAGTGCAGATTTACAAGTGCAAAGCACTATTATCCTGAGAATCATTTAGATTCCAGAACCAATGGTTCATAAAAGAAGTGCAAAGCACTGTTTGATTTCTTGATCTAATTTAGATTCAAGAAAACAAGTATTTTCTTGTCTCTTTCTTGATCTCAGAGAACCAATGGTTCATAAGTGCAAAGCACTATTTTTTTTGTTTTTTTTTATTAAAGATCATTGGTCTTGTTCTTAGATCGATGATCTATCAGATAAAATTCTTCTCTTATAAAGGTTTTTTTTACCTTTCTTCTTGGAATTTCTTCAGAGTTCTCTCTGCTTGAAAATTTTGATTTCTCAAAAAAACGTTGATGCCCTTTGAATTGAGGTCTAGGGTCCTTTTTATAGTGCCCATAAATTAGTTAAAGAGATCTTTCTCTGAGTGATTTGGGGAATTTTCCCCACCGTTGGATGTTTGATCTAAGGGCTTCTATTTTACAGAAGAAAATCTTCTTGTTTTAACAAGAACAGAAAGATTTCTTTAAAATCTTAATTCTGTTTGGCGCAAACGCCCCAGCGCGTGACACGTGTCAAGCAGCGTACAGCGCAGCGCAACTGCGCTAGCGCATCTGCGCTGACACGTGTCGTGCAGCGCAAAGCGCAGCGCTGCGCATCTGTGCTGACACGTGTCACGCAGCGCAGAGCGCAGCGCAACTGCGCTAGCGCATCTGCGCTGACACGTGTCGCGCAGCGCAGTGCTTGCGCAACTGAAGCGTTACTTCCTTTTGTTTTTTAATAGAGCTTTGCTCTGATTGGGCGCGCCTTCTTGGGCGCTGCGCTGACGTATCAGCGCCTGACACGTGGCGCGTTGCGCCCGGGACTTGAAGCGTTACTTCAAAATTTGAATTTTGAATTTCAACAGAGCTTTGCTCTGATTAGGGGAAATAAATGCCCCCCACCGTTGCGCTCACGTGGCACGCACGTGAGTGGAGCGGTGGCAAGCTTCTGACCGTTGGATCAACGGGTGAGCTGAAGGGGCGCAAGAGCCCTATAAATAGGACCTCTGGCCCTTAAAAAATCTTCACCATTTTTTCAAGATTTTTATTTCAACAGAGCTTTGCTCTTGCTTAAGAACTTCAGAGCTTTGCTCATTTCCAAAGTTAGAAATTCTAGGTAAAAATTAATCTTAATGAAATTAAATTAATTCAAACCAATCTTAAACCAAAGAGCTTTGCTCTCACAGATCTTTTGATCTAAAGAGATCCCCATTGGGGTTTCATAAACAGAGCTTTGCTCTCAAAAACTTATAGATCTACAGAGATCTTGTTCATGGGTTCTATCCCATGAACAGAGCTTTGCTCTTGAATCAAATGTAGATCTTTTAGATCTGAAAAATGAAGAATTTTTCATAAGTTTTCATGGATTTTTCAAGATTCCAAAAATTTTAATTTTAAATTTCTTTACAAAATTTTCTTTTTGATGGAATATTACAGAGCTAAGCTCTTTTTAAGGAATTTTATTCCTTTGAGACCAGAATTTGACAAGTGTCATTCTGTGACAGAGCTTTGCTCTGAAAGTGGAGATTTTCTCCTTGTCTCTAGGGATTCCCCACTGATGAGAATATTCTCATGGGGATCTTTTCTTTAACTGACAGTCTCACCCAATGATGGGGCTGTCTTATTAAATGAGGCACTTTCATCCAGATTTTGTGGGTCCCTATTTGGTCCCCTACCCACTGCACTGCAGTGTGGTGTGATTAATTTTAATTTAATCAATTTTTAAATTCAGTTAATTGAAAATTTTTAAACGCCAAGCGTTGGAATTGCAGCACTAACGGCTATTTTTTGTTCCTTTGCAGTGACCATGTCTCTCGATACCTCATTCCCGTTTGCTCGTTCAGTGGAGGGATTTCCCGAAGCGCCCTTGGACCGCGAAGTCCTGGCCATGATTAAGGACTACGACCCGGAATACAAGAGTCTCCACCTTTGGGGGTCGTGGTATAATCAGATTATCATGGGTCGACGGAGCTTCACGTGCGCAGTGCCGTCAGAACCCATCACGGCGATTCATTATGCCACCCCACGCTCGGTGTAGTATGCCGTGGAGATGGTTGATTGGACCTCGAAGGGCTTTCTTCATCCCGCTATGGATGCGATTCCGGTCCAGCGCCCTATGGTTCTGGATATCCTAGGACACCGTATCTGTCAGGACGAGGCGCGACCCTAGGGGTAATCATATAACATTGGTCTGATCCCCCGCCACCCGATCGGCTATCTGCCGTGGGCCCGGTATATCCTGTCGACGAAGAAGTCGCAATTGATAAGGTTGGGATTGTACACTGCGATCTATGTTTCTCTCTTCCAGTATCCCACGCTCCCCACCTGGTGGTTCAAGGCTTTTTTGGAGCAGTGGAACATTCCTACCCACACTTTCCTCGCCCTGGATCGGGAAGTGTCAATCTCTCTGGAAGAGTTTACGGAGGTATCCGGTTTACCGGTTATAGGGGAACATTATGAGGAGTTGCTCCCGACAGACGAGTATGTCTTCGGTGCTAAGCCGGTGGTAAGGGGGCTCACGCCGGAGAATGCTGTTCAACACCAATTCCCAAGCTTAATTAAAGTGCTGAACATCTATAAGGCCCTTTTCATCGAACATGGGAGTCGCGGAGTTAGCTTTGAGGATTTCATCGCTCGGTTCCTTCGCCCAAGCGTCCTCTCATCAGAAGCTGCCAAGTTTGCTACCCTAGATGACCCTTTCGGTCTAGGTTTGGATAACCTGCCGGCGAAGGAGATAGACCAAAAGGGTTTTTTCCTTCCGGACTTCCCGACCATGTCTTTTGCAGAAATTGCAGCCCCTGGGATGGACGAGGAGGCCTTTTTCCTAGGATTTCTTGGGTTATGGCTGAGTTGGTTTGCGATCCCAATGCACTCTCACCATATGCGGCCCTTTGTCTTTTACCCAGCCCACCGGATGACCATCGGGGTAAAAGTGGCTGTTGGGATCGCCGGCTTGGCACACTTATATCATGGCCTCAGTCGAGCAGCGGATGCTAATGAGCCTGGGGTACTGCACGTGGTCTTCCCGATGCACTACTTCGTATCGTGGCTCGAGCTACACACGGCGGGTATCTTCGGCATGCATAAAAGGCCCTCATTCTTCGACAAGTGTGGTTTCCCGCGCATCATACAACTGATTGGCGCATCAATCGTGACTCCTTCGCCACGGAACGCCAGGGGTTTACTCCTTCTCCCTCACACCGTTGGAGACGGGATGTCTTTCGTCGATAAGGTGCTGACCATTGGAAAGGCGTCTACCACTGCGATGCGGCCATTACAAGATGTTTTCAAGGATGGAGCCTCAATTTTGACGGCCCAGGAGACCCTTCACTTATATTCCATTAGACCGGGCTTCCTAGTATTCAGGCAGAACGGTGCGGCAATTTTTATGAGATACAACCCGCATCGTTTCGCCCAGCAACTGGGCTACGATCAAGGGGTACCCTTGGAAGCTTTCCTATTGGAACCCGCTGCCAATGAAGAAGGGATGGAGAACGCACTGCATCATTTCATGCGCCTGAATACGGGTTCTCATTTTTTTATCAGTGCGCCGGCTTGCGCTCCACGACTCCTCAACGTATACAAAGAATGGTACAATCATGCAAAAGGAGCCGTTATAAAGGAGGAAAGGCGACTGCTGGTCAACCGTAAGGGTGCCCTCCAGGCAGCGACCGCAACGCTCCTTTGGTGCCTAGGACTCCGGTAGTTGTCCCTCTAAAAGATGTTAGAGCCAGGCCATCGCGTCCGCAAAGTCCTCCGCACGGATTGCCGCTCCCCGATATTACAGATGCACCTCCAGCGCCCTGTGCTCCAGTGGAGACAGTGGTTGTAGCCTCTCCGGAGTCTGGCATGGGTGCAGACATCGGGACCCGCCGTCCCAAGGTGGCTGCTGAGCGTAAGTTGATCCTACGTGCACCTAGGGTCGGAGGGCAAAAGAAAAAGAAGTCGCTCTTCGCTGCAGACGTCGCGTTCGGTCAGGAACCCCACGCTCCCTATGTCAAGGGCCTGAGCGAATATGGGACTAACGAGGGATTAGTCGTGCCACCGCCGGATGATACAGACTTGGAGGCCGCCCTCGAAGCTTCGGATCGGTTGGCGTGGCGTGACGTATGGCTGGCTAAGCTTACAACATCAGGTAATCACTAGTCGCATTTTTTTATTGCATCATATTTTTTATTATTGCCTTTGACTAATATTTTTCCTTCTTTTCTTCCAACATGCATCACTACTGAAGAAGCCATCGCCGCTTCCCTGAAGACTTTCCAAGAGGAGGAACGTCTTAGAGCGTCCATGGGCCTTAGTAAGTTTCAATTCATCAAGTTTTCATTTCCCTTGTGTTATGGTGAATCTAACCTCTCCCTTTTTATCGCAGAAACCTCAATGCCGTTCCCGCCAAGTGACGCAACTGCTCTGCCAGCTGCCGATGTTCCTGCTCCCTTTGGGCTACCGTAGGAGGTCCGTCTCGAAGAGCCGATGAGAGATGCCTTAAAGGCTCTGGAGGCATCCTTGAATGAGGACGATGACGCTTCGATGAAGGAAGCGTCAAAGAGGTCCATCGTGACGGCCCGGGAGGAGAGGAAGCGGTCGAGGCGCGAAGCAAAGGCACGCAGGGCTGCCTTGGCCATTGGAGCGGGCCCAAGCACCGTTCCTCGTGCCGACACCCCTTCAGAAGAGTCCTTGGTCGCCCTGTCTACAGCCTATAGACAGGCGATTCGCGCCAATAGGGAGGCTAACGAGAAGTCTACCTCAGGTAATATTTTTTCAGAATTTTGTTTGTAAAAATTGTAAACTCGCCGGTTCTTATGCATCTCATCTTGCAGGGCCAAGTCTGACCGAGGGGGAGGCAGAGACTGTCGAACTCGAGGAAGCAGGGGGGAGGCACCGGCCGAACTTGAGCCGACGGTAGGCAACGTCGCTGGGGTAATGGAGCCTGAGCTGGAGGCTGAGGGGTCCGCAGCCGAGAAGGTCATTGATGCCGAGCTTGAAGTGGCGGCATATGAAATGATTGTTATAACTGAGCCCAGGGTAGTGGCGGACGAGGCGCTTGAGGCCGGCGACCTCGTGATGACGGTGGACGAGGCAACCGTGATTGTTGAGCCCGAGGGAGTAACGGGTGAGGTAGACATGATTCCTGAAGACGAGCCAACCGCTCTTTCTCAGGAATCTGGTAATGCTCCGGTGATAGCCCTCCCTGCCTATGGTCCCCCGCCGTCTCCAGGTCTTGCGAGCACGACAACAGTCCCTATTGAGTCGGGTGACGAGGCCACGGGCGGTGGCCTCATGTCGATGGAGGAGGGAGTCGCCTCCGTTTCGGCCGGCAGCTCGTCAGGTAAATCACAAGTAACTGTCCTCTTTATTTTACAATCCTTTCTGACAAGTTCACATTTGTTTGTAACGCAGGTGCAGCCAGTGCCGATGCCCCATTGCTCGAGGGAGCGCCTTCAACTACCGCCTTGGCGGTGGTCACTTCTCAGCCCTCTCTCATACCGTCAAAGTTGTTGGAAGGTATGGGTTTCCAACTTATTAATCTTACTTTTTAGACGTATAATTTGTGTACTAAAGTCGTACTGTTGTGCCTTTCAGGAGTGCTTTTTGACCATCTTTATCAGGTGTTGCTCCCACACTTCTCCTTCCCATCCGAACTCGCTTCTTCCTCTGGTGGCGCTGGTGAGTATGATTTTCATTGATATCTTCCTTTTCCATTGATGGAATTACTTCTAACCTTTTTTTTTCCGTCCCGACTGCAGTGCTACAGATTGAAGGAGGGGGTGAAAGATCAGCTGCGCCACCGGCCCTTCCGGCCTTGCCATCTGCTTCAGCTGGTACAGCGATTATTACACTGATAACCCCCCTTTTTATTTCCTGAACCGTTATCTGATCACATTTTGTTTCTTTTCAGCTGTCGTTCCAGTCTCGGCGCCCTTCGAGCCTCGCATTACAATGCCGGCAGGTCCTTATCTGAGACGTCCATCTTCGAAAGGTGCCGCGAATAGTCTGCGCATGTTGAGTGACTACGTCGAGAAACTTGACGTTGAAACTCCTACATCTGCCGAAGACTTCGCTACGGTGGTTAACCCGATGCTGGTGTTACTCGTGAACTTTCATGACGAGGGCATCATTGCATCTTGGGTTAATCATTGCAGGGAGATCGAGGCCTGCCTACATCAGCTGGAGTCGATGCGTCCCGCTCCCGTGACCTTAGCCGCCAGTATTCAAAGAGCAGCGTGGATTGAGCAGAGCGCTTCTTACTTCCGCCATCTTGAACAAGAAGTCATTTCAAGGCGTAAGGAGCGCGGTGAGACTTCGAGCAAGTCTGCCCAACTACATGCTCAGGTGGAGGCCAATGCTGCACGGCTGAAAGTTGTCTTTGAGGGCCTTCTGCAATGCCTTTCCGAAGGGTTATCACTGAGGCAACAGCTTGACGTTGTCGAGCGGAATGCACCTAGCCATGAAGCAGCCCAGAAGGCGGCCGAGGAGCAACTTTCATCCTTTTTGCGGCAGCGGGCCCAGGTGGAAGCGGAGGTGGCCGCGGCAGCCACTCAGGAGGAGGCGCTGAAGGAAGTGCGAGAGCAGCTTGCGGATTTGTTAAAGACACTTCCTCCTCAGTAGCTATCCCTCTTTGTATCGTTTGTACTTGTAAATAAAAACAATGTATATATATATTTTTTTTATTCTTTAACACAATGTATCTTGTACCCAATCAAGTTTATGAATAAAAGATACACATTTTTTTGTAATGTCTTGTGTCATTTCTCCGCTTTTTCTTTCTTTTATTATCAGCATGCCACTTTAGTAAACATGGTTAACAGATAATTAGAGCAAGCATCTTGACTTCCTCAAGAAATAGCGATGTCTTAGGCCGCAGGTTCAGATCTGCTGCCTAAGACTTTTCAACTCTATGAGCCGTGAGGGTCTCATAGAGATTTTCTCCCTACGGATCGAGAGGATCTCGTAGGTGTATTTTCTCATTAGGAATCGTGAGGATTCCCAAGTGCGTTTTCTCTTATAAGTCGTAAGGATCTTATAAGAGAATTTTTCCCTCTTACGAGTCGATAGGACCCGTAAGCAGTTGTTTCCCTCCTTGTCGAAATTCGACTTTGGAAAGTGAGACCCGTGAATAGTATGCAAGAGACCGTTTTAGACCGACTTGCAGGGTCCCATTGTTCAGGAAACAGGTTTTTTAATCCCTGCTGCCTGAAGCTTCATCTTGCAAGTTGAGACGAATCGGGAATTTCCCGTGGAGACACTGGTTTCTCTGTGAGCCGACGTGAATCAGGAGGCTCTCATCAAGGATGTTTGTTTCCCTGAATTGAGGTATTTGCCAAGGATTATTTGTTTCCTGGTGTTGAAACGGATCGAGAATTTCCCACGGAGACACTGGTTGCTCTGCGAGTCGACGCGAATCAGGAGGCTCTCATCAAGGATGTTTGTTTCCCTGAATTGAGGTACTTGCCAAGGATTATTTGTTTCCCTGGTGTTGAAACGGATCGAGAATTTCCCACGGAGACACCGGGTTCTCTGCGAGTCGACGCGAATCAGGAGGCTCTCATCAAGGATGTTTGTTTCCCTGAATTGAGGTATTTGCCAAGGATTATTTGTTTCCCTGGTGTTGAAACGGATCGAGAATTTCCCACGGAGACACTGGTTTCTCTGCGAGTCGACGCGAATCAGGAGGCTCTCATCAAGGATGTTTGTTTCCCTGAATTGAGGTATTTGCCAAGGATTATTTGTTTCCCTGGTGTTGAAACAGATCGAGAATTTCCCACGGAGACACTGGTTTCTCTGCGAGTCGACGCGAATCAGGAGGCTCTCATTAAGGATTTTGTTTCCCTGAATTGAGGTATTTGCCAAGGATTATTTGTTTCTTTGGTGTTGAAACGGATCGAGAATTTCCCACGGAGACACTGGTTTCTCTGCGAGTCGACGCGAATCAGGAGGCTCTCATCAAGGATGTTTGTTTCCCTGAATTTAGGTATTTGCCAAGGATTATTTGTTTCCCTGGTGTTGAAACGGATCGAGAATTTCCCACGGAGACACTGGTTTTTCTGCGAGTCGATGCGAATCAGGAGGCTCTCATCAAGGATATTTGTTTCCCTGAATTGAGGTATTTGCCAAGGATTATTTGTTTCCCTAGTGTTGGGATGAACCAACGAGATTTAGCTTCGTTTTCTGGCGGAGCCTGTTGGGAAAGTATGGTTCCCTCTTTGTTTGCGCCCTTGGATTGTATACAGGGATTGATGTGATCTCAACTGTAGGACCAAAGTTTTATCATCATTTTTTTTTATTTCCGCGATGCTCTATCATTTCAGCTTTTATATCGCGAAGGTCGCGATTGCCCAATCATTTCGGCTATTTTTCGCGGTGCCCAATCATTTCGGCTATTTATTTTATTTTCACTCGCTGCTTTTTATTGCGAGTTGCCCAATCATTTCGGCTATTTTGTATGCATACGTTTTTACTTGCTGCTTTTTATTGCAAGTTGCCCTATCATTTCGGCTATTTTATATGCATGTGCGGCTACCGGCTTTTCGCTGCAAACCTGAAATTAGACACCGATTTCGGCATCAGCACCGCTACAACTGGGATATTGCCAGGAGCGAATCATCATTTGCCTCCGTCGATGTCGAACAAAGGTAGCTTAGCGAACAGGGTTAAGGTCCTGTCGACTAAGGCTTTTAACTTCATGAGCCGTAAGGGTCTCACAAAGGTATTTTTCCCTACAAGTCGTGAGGATCTTGTAGGTGTATTTTCTCCTTAGGAATCGTGAGGATTCCTAAGTGTATGTTCCTCTGTAAGTCGTAAGGATCCTACAAGAGGGTTTTCTCCTTATAAGTCGAGAGGACTTATAAGGGTTGTTCATCATGCGTACATATCCCCAATCACGGATGAAATTTGGTTAGGGGAATGTTTATTCGCGCCCGTGGATTGTATACAAGGGTCAGTATTGAACCACTTGTAGGGCAGTATTGAAGGTTGTGGGGGTTGCTTAAGCACAGGTTTAGGTCTCTGTAACTTAAGACTTTCAAATCTTACGAGCCGTGAGGGTCCCATAAGAGAGTTCTCCTTACGAGTCGTGAGGATCTCAAAAGTGTATTTTCTCCCTAGGAATCGTGAGGATCCCTAAGTGTGTTGCTCCCTTATGAGTCGTAAGGATCTCACACGGGTGGTTTCTCCCTACAAGGTCTAGAGGACCCTGTAAGTGTCCTTTAACGAGGTTGCGCCCTTTCGGGTTTTCACAAACACTCGCCGGTAGTCCTGCTGTTTTTACTCACGGGGCCTCTTCAGGTTTTCATCCGTGCCCATTTTGCTTATGGACATACCACTTTTTTTATCATTTTTATTTTTTTTTACTTTTTTTTTACGAGGTCGCGCCCTTTCGGGTTTTCACGAACACTCACCGGTAGTCCTGCTGTTTTTACTCACGGAGCCCTTTCAGGGTTTCATCCGTGCCCTTTTTGCTTATGGACATACCGTTTTTTTTTATCATTCATTTTTTATTATTTTCTTTTTCTTTTTTTTATTCATCTCATCAGCCTAAGGATGCTGCGGTAGTAGTTTAAGGACGTTTCGGTCCGCCATTAGTTTAAAGTCGTTTCGGTCCGTCATTAGTTTAAAGGATGTTTCGGTCCGCCATTAGTTTAAGGACGTTTCGGTCCGCCATTATGAGAAGGCTGGCTACTGCTTATAAAGTTTGAGCTTAGGAAGATAGCGAGCGGACATAGTCGTCGTCATCTATCATTGACCGAAGCGATAACTCGCTAAGCGTAGTATTTCTTTAGGAATCGGCCATTTATTGGCCGGTAAGGCCTTTCACCGTGCATATCCATAAGTAGATAAGCTCCACCTTGGTAGACCTTGTCTATGATGTATGGGCCTTCATAGTTCGGCTCGAATTTTCCCCGCTTGGCGCGATTGGGGATTATAGGCCTCTTGACCACTAGCACGAGTTCGCCTTGGCGGAATGTCCTTGGCCGGGTCAATCTGTCATATGAGCGCGTCATCATTGCTTTATAGGCCTCCAGATTTTGTTGCGCTATGAGCCGGGTCTCATCAAGGGCATCAAGTTCCTCAAGGCGAAGGTGAGCATTTTCTTCGTTCGTCAACTCGTAGTGGACTGCCACTCGTAGGGAGGGTAGCTCTATCTCGAGGGGGAGTACTGCTTCTGTACCGAATACCAGTGCATATGGCGTTGTGTTTGTGGCTGTCTTGAACATAGTTCGATACGCCCAAAGAGCTTCTTGCAGCCTCTCATGCCAATCCTTCTTATTTCGGGACACCGTTTTCTTCATGATCTTTGTCAAGGTCTTGTTGAAAGCTTCAGCTAGACCATTAGCTCACGGATTATAAGCCGAGGAATATATCCAGTCTATATTGTGTTGTTGCGCGAAGCGACTGATCTTGTAGCTTCTGTAAGCTGGCCCGTTATCGGAGATGATCCGTCGCGGAGTTCCAAACCGATATATGACGTGCGTCTTGAAGAAGTGGAGGATATTCTCCGTCTTCACTTCCCTCAGCGGTACTGCTTCTGTCCATTTGGAGAAGTAGTCAGTTGTCGCCAGGATGAAACGATGTCCCTTGGACGATGCTGGTTCGATGGGGCCAACTACGTCAGTCCCCCACATTTCGAATGGCCAGCTAGCCACCGTTGGATGGAGTGGATTTGGATGCTGGTGGATGAAGTCTCCATGGATTTGGCATGAGTGCCATTGCTTCGCATATTCGAGGCAATCCTGAATCATCGTGGGCCAGTAGTAGCCCATCCGTTTGATCTTCAACTTCATCTTTGGGCCTGCTTGATGAGAACCGCAGATTCCGTCATGAACTTCCTGGATGACTAATTTTGCTTCGTCAGGTCCCAGACATCTCAACCACAGAGAATCGAACGACCTCTTGTACAGAGTATCATTGACGAAGGCGAAGACAGAGCTCGTTTCATCAGCTGATGTCTTGAGGACGCATCTTCAGGCGTTCGACGGTATTTGAAATAGTCTATAAAGACTTCTCTCCAATCCTCGGTATTTTCCCGATCTTTTATTTGCAGGGTCGTCTGTTCAGTCGCTCCCTTTTCTTCGGGTGATTCCGGAGATATTTCCGCTGGGGCAAGCACCCGACGGCTTTGTACTACGATTCTTACGTCATCGAGGTTCTCATCGGCTAGTTCCTTAGCGAGTTTGGCCAATGCGTCTGCTTTGCTATTTTCCGCGCGCGGTATGTTTTCCAAAGTATAGGAAGGAATTTGGGTCAACAATTGTTGCACTTTTTCACCGTACTTTACCAATTCTGGTTTGCATGTTTGGTAGTCGCCGTTTACTTGACTAACGACCAGTTGGGAATCTCCATATATGAGGAGGTTTTCAATTCCCATGTTGATGGCGATCTCGAGGCCTGCTATCAGAGCTTCGTATTCGGCTTCATTTTTTGTCCTTGGCTCTGTTAGGGAGAAAGCAAAATGCATTATCCCTCCTTGTGGAGTTACAAAGATGAGTCCTACCCCTGATTTGATTATAGGGGAACTTTGTTTGTGTTTCTTCATGGGAGATGATCCATCGAAATAAAGCTCCCATCGGGTATCACCACCGTCGATCGCATCAAACGCATGTTCGTCTGGAAGATCGCAATTCAAAGGAGAATCGGCGGGTATCGGATGCTCAGCGAGGAAATCGGCGATGGCCTGGCCTTTCACTGCCTTGAGAGATTGATACGTTATCGAGAACTCCATCAAGAGCAGGGCCCACTTAGCGAGTCGTCCTGTCAATATGGCTTTTGACATTAGATATTTAAGAGGGTCCACCTTCGAAATGAGACGGACCTTATGCGCCAACGCATAGTGTCTAAGCTTTGTTATCGCAAAGATCAATGCCAGGCAATGTTTTTCGATGGGGGAGTAATTGCTTTCTGCCCCCAGTAGAACTCGGCTTAAGTAATAGAGAGCTCTCTCCTTCCCTTGATCATTCTCTTGTGCCCATAATGCGCCTAAAGAACCTTCGAGGGCGGTTGTATAGAGGATGAGAGGTTTTCCCTTGACCGGAGCGGCCAATACTGGCGGGTTCTGCAGGTATTGCTTGATCTCGTCTAGCGCGCTTTGGCATTTCTGGTCCCAGACGAACGGGGTTCCCTTCTTCATCAGGTGGCTATAAGGACGACACTTTCCTGAAAGGTTGGCTATAAATCGCCGTATATACGCGAGCTTCCCTTGGAGAGACCGCAGCTGTTTGAGAGTCCTTGGCGGAGGCATTTTCATGATCGTCTTGATCTTTGACGGATCTATCTCAATACCTCGGTGTCGGACGATGAATCCCAGAAATTTGCCCGAGGAAACTCCGAATGCGCACTTGAGAGGGTTCATCTTCAGGTTGTATTTTCGAAGGCGTTAAAATACGGTCTTCAGATGCTCGAGATGTTCCTCGTATGATTTGCTCTTAACCACGAGATCGTCGATATAGCATTCGACGATTTCGTGTATAAGGTCATCAAAGATCTGCGTCATGGCTCTCTGGTAGGTAGCACCGGCGTTCTTTAAACCGAAGGGCATCACTTTATAATAGAATATACCCAAAGGAGTCTTGAAGGCGGTGTGCTTCTGGTCTTCGGGATGCATCTTTATCTGGTTATACCCTGAAGAGCCGTCCATGAAGGAGAAAACCACATGAGTGGACGTATTGTCTATCATCAGTTCGGTGACTGGCACTGGGAAATCGTCCTTCGGGCAGGCTTTATTGAGATCCCGGAAGTCCACGCATATGCGCACTGTCCCATTTTTCTTCATCACCGGGACGATGTTGGCGATCCACTCGGGATACTGGACCTCTTGAATAAAGCCAGAGTCGATCAACTTCTTGACCTCGGCGTTGATGCTCATTTCAAGCTCGAGCCGCATTCTTCTCGGCGCCTGTTTGACTGGCTTGACGTCCGGGGATATTGCCAATTTGTGCACAGCAATTTCTGGATCTAGTCCCGGCATTTCGGAATAGTTCCATGCGAAGCAATCTTTGTGCTGCATAAGCAGGTCTTTTAATGAAACCACATTCTCTTCAGACAGTAGCTCACTAATGAATGTCGGTCGCGGGTCGTTTGCCGTTCCTAACTCAATTTTCTTGAGGTTATCTGCGGTGGTATGGATTCCATCTTCCAGCTCTTTTGGCGCTGGTGGGAATTCTGAAATTACCTCGTCGTTGTTGTTTTCGAAGCACCAGGGAAGGTCATCCATGTCCTCGGGCTCTTCTTTTGATATCATTATCACGTGACAAGTACGAATTCGCTTCCAATCCCAATGTGGCACTGGTTCTTCTTTCGTGGCTTTGGGTTCGTGCTTTTGTGGCGGCGTTACCCTCCACTTGTCAGACAGAACAAACTTGCCAAGCTGATACTGATCTTCGACCCAATTCTTGAAGGTGAAGCAGTCTTCGAGAGGATACCCTACCACTCGGTGATAAAAGCAATAGTCTGGGTGTGAGACTTCGCCTGCTTGTTCGGGGTGTCTAGACTCCGACAGTGTAAGCATCTGATGTTTTAGAGCGAGGTCAAGTATTTTCTTGGTCTTGTCCCGAGGAAAAGAGTATGCCCGACCCATTTTTCTCATAAGGGATAGATCGGAACCACTCGATTTTCGCTTGAGTGGCCTCTTAGCTCCGCTTCGTTGCTGTTGAGCGCCTTTTTCGCATTTCGACTTGTTTCTGCATCTGCGTCGAGCCTTCTTTAAAACAGGTTGACAAGGAGCGGCATTTTTATCTTTTACGGCCTGTTGGAGGAGGCGTTGCATTTTGGCTTTCTCGTAGATGGTCATTTCACGGTTATGGTCGTCTCTGACTTTTTGACCAGCTTCCCTTATAAGCTTGTACATTTGTTCTTCGAATGACGGACTGGGCACTTTTGCATCTGGAACTTTTACTGGTTCAGGATTAGCGTCCTCCCATTGAGCATCCGCTTCTTCATCGAAGTCATACACGACGTAACAGCTGTGTAGTAACTCTCGTTTCTTTGACCGGATATATCCAAGCCTTTTTGTTTCCATTCTCCCATTAGGCAGTTTGCGTTGAGTCCCGGGAACATTCCAGACTTTGTCATAGAACTTGGCTTTTCGAACGGTCTGCTTGAAGGATATCCCTTGGCGTTTCAACAACCTTTTCAAGCCTTCTGTATAATATCTGGGGAGACTGATGGGCTGAAGCCTGTCAAGTGTAGGATCCGCGCCATGCCAGATTTCTTTCTCCACTCTGGTTTCTTCAGAGCGGTAGAATAGAATTGCTTTTTCGCTTTCTTGCCTGGGAGGGATATAGAACGTTTGCAGCTCTTCTACATTATAAATATCAAGTGCATCCAGTTCTTTACGGTGTTTAAGCGGCACCATGGCGACTTGTAGACTTTGTTCTTCGTCAGCAGACGTTTGTATTGAAGGTCGAGCGGGGAATACAGCATGGACCTCATCTTCCGAGTCGCTACCAAAGATCAACGTAGGAGCAGGTGGTTTTGGCTTGTTGTATTGGGGCGGCCCCGAGTAAACTATCTCCTCTTCCTTCTCGGTATCACTGCCGAAGACAGGGATGGTAGCGTTAGCTTTGTTTTCCGGCTTGTGACACCTTTCCGTGTCTTCGAAATTCGGTAAGAAGTATTTGGCATCTTCATATTTGCAGACTTCGTTCACAGAGAACGGGTTCAGTTCTCCCGCCACGGTATACTCGAGACCATCCTTAGCGTATTTCATACACTGATGTTGTGTAGAAGGGATGACGTTGTACTCGTGTAACCATGGTCGGCCGAGCAGAGCATTGTAACATGTCTTGGCATCTATGACGTGGAACTTAATGTCCATGACGAGTAGCCCGAAGTGTAGCGTCAGTATCACAGACCCAAGAGTTCTTGATGACTGGGAGTCGAACCCGGAGATGGTGATCTTGTCACGAGCAAGGTGCTGGACGCTCATGCAGATTTCTTTTAACACCCGCACATTGAGGAGGTTAACGGAGGATCCATTGTCGATCAGGATTTTGCCTATCTTTATATCGTGGCAGTATCCTGAGACATAGAAGGGGCGATTGTGTTCGCACATCGCAAGGAGAAGGTCTTCATCACCAAAAGCGACATCGGCCGTGTGCACTTCCTCCAATTCATCATTCATCTTTTCCTCGGTCAGGAAAGCTTGGAATTGCTCTGGATCTTGTAGTGCTTTGATTAATGAATCTCTTGCCTCCTTTGATAGCAAAAGGGCATCAAGAATGCTGAGCTGCGAGGGTAGTTTCCTCAGATGCGCTAAGACGTTGTAATCCACCTTATTTCTCCTCGGCGGGTCCCTGGCACTTAGCTCTTCCACCACTTGGTCATCTAAGACGATCTCTTCAGAGACCTTTTCTTTCCCTTTATCTTTTCTGTTTGAGGGTCCGAGATTCTTTTCGGGCAGCGTACGATTACGTAACCGGATATTTTCGCAGACCTTCGGCTCTTCTTCTTTTCCCGAGGTGGACTCTTTAAAGAGAGGGGCAAGCTCCAGCTCCTCATCAGAATCGCTCCCGAATGTAGGCACATGTGATTCCCCGGCGTTAACCATGCGACAATCACCGGTAGTTCTGTTAAACCCTTCGGTCATATTTTTCCGTTCCCGACGAGTTTTACGTTTCTCCCGCTTAAAATGTTGTCGATGAGCAACATATCCTTGCCACCATCTATCGAAAGCTTTGCACTCTTGAGTGGAGTGCTACACCTTCTGATGATATAAGCAATAGGAGGGGTGCATTTCCATTTCACCAGTAATTTTTCCTTCGGAGGATGGTAGCTTCATGCCCATTGACACAGCTTTAGCGAACCTTTTTCTCATCTTGAATTTGCTTTTGTCGGTAGTGGGTGTACTTTGCTCCAGCGGGAGTATCTCAATTCTTTCGTCAAGGCGCTGGCGCTTGGCCCTTTCAAATATGACCGCCTCGCGTTCTCGATCAGCTTTACTTTTCAACCGAGCTTCATTAAGGAATGCGTCAATTACCTCATCTGATGGCCCCAGAATTTTTGGTTCAGGATCTGCCCCCAGCGTTTCAGTACAAGGAGTCTCCTCATCGTCCATGAACGAATGAGAAATCACATGACAGCTCGCCACGTATTCTTCAGATTCATCAGATGAACTTTCCCCCTCATCTTCCTCTTGAAAGACGTGATTGAGGAACTCTTGGAATGTAATGGGAGTCCGTGCCTTCTGGTTGTATTCCTCCAGCGCGTCAATTTGTTTTTGCAAGTCCGTACGCTTGTCGCCAGGCTTCATGGGTTTCTTTGATTTCTTTTTCTTCTTCTTTGAAGATTTCGACGGCTGGTTGTGAATGCTTGGGCCACCTCCATCGATCATTTGGGTTGGACGCGGCTTCAACATTTCTTCAATGATTTGAGGTTCCAACGGGTTCTTCCACCTAATCGCTGGGCATGTTTGAAGATCGTTTAGCATCCTCTTTGTCTTGGCTGATAATACAACCTCCCAAGGAGCATCTTCAACGACAGAGCATGTTGCCCCCGGCGTATTCATCCTCTATTTGTCAGATAACGCGAACTTGCCCTGTCGGTACTGGTCCTCGAGCCAATATTTGAAGGCGTAGCAATCCTCGATCGGATGACCCAGTACTCGATGATAAGGGCTGTAGTTGGGCTCATTGACATCATTCGGTTGCGACGGACATTTTGGATCCGGCAGATTTATGAGTCGGTTGCGCAACGCCAGCTCGAATAATCTTCTCGTTTTATCTCGGGGAAAAGAGTAAGAACGTCCTAGCCTCTCCTCAAGGGCTACGTACGGGCGCATATTATTTTGACGAACAACCGGCTTCAAGTTGCTCGGTTGTTGTTGAGCATTAGTGACAACGATCGCTTTTCCCTTCCCCTTGTCATTTCGGGAGTCCGGCTTTGGAAGAGGGGGTTTATGGCCCATCTGATCCATTTGCGCTAGCTTGTCAATCAAGGCCTGGAAGGTAGTCGGCTTGAAAAACATCATAAATTGCGAGATGGTTGCTTGCGGATCAAGGGTTCCCACAAACATACCCACCGCGGGAGCTTCTTCAATGCACTGCTCGCACTTTGACCATAGGTTTCGCCACTGTATAGCATATTGGACCCATGTCTCGCCTGGCTTTACCCTGGCGTTAATCAGTGCCGTCATCGGGGTACGTTCACTGGCGCTTGCAAAACGCTGAGTAAACAACAGCACCATCTCCCCGAAGGTCTTGATAGAGTCGTTCGGGAGCTCAGAGTACCACTCAAATGCTGTATCTGATAAGCTACCAACAAACTGGCGAAGCAACAGCTTGTCGTCACCGCCGGTATTGCCGCAGAGTGCCCTGAACTGGGCAACATGCTGGTAAGGATTGCCCGTCCCCTTGTAGACATGGAACTTGGGAATTGTGTAACCGGGCGGGTACTTGATTTCATCGTACCAACTTGGATATAGTCATCCTGTTTTTACAACCTGGCCAGCTGCTTCAGTCGCATGATGAACCCGTATTTGCTGGGCTATGTACTCGTCCAAGTCAGCTTTGGAGATTGTCTCCTCCTTAGCTGTTAACAGAGCTGGCGGAGGATTTGACGTCTCTTCCCTATCATCTTCAAGGACGATCGGGGGATCTTCGGCCGGAGGATCTTGTTGGATCATCATCCCCACCATGTCTTGGAACAGGAGGCCCATACGCTTTATGTTGGCTGCTTGTTCAGCAGCCTCTTTATCCTTCTTCTCCAATATTCGTCGAAGGAATTCGGCGTCGGTTTCTTGCTCCTGGCGTTCATCTGAAAACGTTTCAGGGCTTTCTTTTGGCCCAGTAAGTGCGGCCATCGCGTTCATCATCTCTTGGAGCTTCTGCTGCTGCTCTTGTGCTTTGGTCACCGATCCCGTGAGCGGTCTATAACCTATTGATATGCGGCTGTCCTCCTTACCAGACGCCACGTAGACGGTATGAACTACAATGCCCCCTGACTTAGGGCGTTTGGGTTCACCACCTTTGATATTCGCCATAGGTGTAGGGACATTTTCTGGCCTTCTTCTTTTATGGGCCGTAGAAGTTGAGGGGGCCGTTGCTTTGGGCACCCAAGCGGTCGTCGCCTTTCGTTGCTTGACCGGGGGATTTTCTTCTTGCCGACCTTTCGACTTCTTGTGTTGGCGAGAGAAATTAGGATCAATCACAGATTTTCGGACTCGTCGCCATGTCTTGTAGATCTTGGAGGACAGCGATCGAGGAGACTGCTGTGGCTTTTCTGCTTCCACGGTAGTCTCTACTGGTGGAGGAGATCGTTTGAGTACCGCAGTTGGCGAGTTTCTGCGTACCCTGTTCAGCAGCTCAAAGCTGTTTCCAGTTGGAACAGCAGCATTAACTTCCACCGTTGGAGCTGGTGGAGTTATCCCAGAGGGGGAGTTGCCCCCGGTCTTCCTTATCCGGCGCCAGTGGCGTCGTCGGGCGCGACGAGTTGTCGGTATTGGTTCAGAGACAGCTTCTTCTTGCCCCCTGTCCAGGCGAGGGACTGTTGCCGGTGTCAGCCTCTTGAAGATTGACGTCCGTTGAGGAGTTGTGTCCAAGCGGTTAAAAGCAGATTTCTGAGCGGGAGTGGGAATAGTCAGCCTTGCAAAGACTGGCTCTTTGACAGGAGAAGCTGCCTTGGCGACTTCGGGAGCAGCCGTCTTCTTTGGGATGACCGCCTCAGGTGTTATGGGCTTCTTGATAGGCCATTTAGTGCTCGAGTTCAGCCTGGTGAAGACTGAAGAATTGGACGACCCGTTGAGAGGGGCCGTGGGAGTAGCAAGTCGATCGAAGACCGACTTTCTTGAAGCTTCCGGTGCGGGCACAGGGATGGTGAAGCTTGCCGGAGGGATCATGGTTCCGAAGAACAGGCCCGTGGTAGCCTGATTCACTTGCCCTACAGGCAGAGTAAGGACGGAGGCCACTTGAGGCCCATATGCCACACCTCCAGGTGAGGCGGAGCGTCTGTTGCATTGGCACTTCGAGCAGTTTGAGCAGTTAGAGGCCATCGATGCTTGATTTCTGCGCCAGGCAAAAGACCAAATCTTAGTAACTTGCAACCCAAAGGCAACCATTAACAAACCGCGATTCGTTCGCGAAGACGACATACGAAGTGTGGAGTGGAAAGAGGAAAAGGTCCTACCGGGCGTGCCAGAATCTGTTCCCCTCCGAACGGAGGCCGAGACGTTAGGACGTCTAGCCTGAGATTCGGGGCAGATGCTATTTGGTTTTATCCGTCTACCTCTCCGAAGACGCCAAGTTGATTTATGGCACCGTGTATCGGAGGTTTAGACGGATGCGGCCGATGTAGCAGGCTTCGTCAGATTCCCCCTCGCTTGAGGGGTTTTTGATTATGGGGACGCTCTTCCCTGCAGGCGCAAGCCCCTGTAGTTAATTACGCTACCGTATCGCGGTAACAACTTTCTCCTTCTCCAGAATTTCACTTCGTGTCGTGGGTGTTTGTTTTGTTTGTGGTTGCCCGTGGATTGTATACGGAGACTGAGTAATGCCGTCGCCCGTAGGACGTGGATTAGTCCAAATCCGTATTTACTTAGATTTGGGTTTGGTGTTTTAGTTTAAGGATACGTTGGCCATATTGAGGCTAATATCAACTTAAACGTTCGTTAAGGATACGTTAGTCTGATTTGAGACTAAGATCGACTTAACGGGATCGTTTAGATCCGACAAAAGAGCATTTGGGAGCTCTATTGTTTAGTTTAATGACGTTGCGGTCAATATGTAGTTTAAGGACGTTGCGGTCCATATTCCAGTTTAGGGACATGGTGGTCCATGTTTAGTTTAAGGACGCATAAGTCCGCGGGTTTAAGGATCCCACAATCCGTCTTTTGGTTTAAGGACGCTTAAGTCCGTGGGTTTAAGGACCCCACAGTCCGTGTTGATGTGTGGTTGTCGGGACCCGTCACCTCTCTGACGTCGTTGAAGAATTACAACGATAGGAGTCAAAGGAGTTCGGAGATGTACCCTCGAACCGGATGTAAATTGATTTAGGAGAGCAGCTGTGCTCAGTCAATTTAATTTGAGGACTTACGGCCATGATTGGGCTAAGTCCAATTAAAAAAAAGTTCAATGCTTTTATTTGTTTTTGGTCTATTAGACCTGTGCTAGGGCTTTGCCCACATTTAAATAATGCATTGTATTACTTTTTATTTTTGCTTGGGCTCTGCCCATAAAGGATGCAGAGTATCAATTTGTTTTGGGCTCTGCCCATTTATAAATGATGTAGGGGACCAATTTTATTTGGGCTCTGCCCTTTTATTGCTTTGCAATTTACTTTGGCCTGCTAGGTCTTTTTGACTTGGGCCTGGCCCTTTAGAAAAAGAAATGCATTGCATTTGTCAGGCGCTTTGCGCCAATCAAAGAGCGCAAGCGCTTGTGGTGATGACACGTGTCATGCAAGCGCAGTGCGCTGCACCAGTACGCTGCGCTTGCGCTGCTGACACGTAGCGCGCTGTAGTGAGTTGCGCTAGTTTTAGAGAGCAAGGCTCTATTTCAAAAGCGCATAGCGCAAATGGTTCAGATACTGACACGTGGCGCTCTCTGGTGGCTTGCGCCAACCCAAGAGCGCAACAGTGCAGATTTACAAGTGCAAAGCACTATTAACCTGAGAATCATTTAGATTCCAGAACCAATGGTTCATAAAAGAAGTGCAAAGCACTGTTTGATTTCTTGATCTAATTTAGATTCAAGAAAACAAGTATTTTCTTGTCTCTTTCTTGATCTCAGAGAACCAATGGTTCATAAGTGCAAAGCACTATTTTTATTTTGTTTTTTTTTATTAAAGATCATTGATCTTGTTCTTAGATCGATGATCTATCAGAAGAAATTCTTCTCTTATAAAGGTTTTTTTTACCTTTCTTCTTGGAATTTCTTCAGAGTTCTCTCTGCTTGAAAATTTTGATTTCTCACAAAAACGTTGATGCCCTTTGAATTGAGGTCTAGGGTCCTTTTTATAGTGCCCATAAATTAGTTAAAGAGATCTTTCTCTGAGTGATTTGGGGAATTTTCCCCACCGTTGGATCTTTGATCCAAGGGCTTCTGTTTTACAGAAGAAAATCTTCTTGTTTTAATAAGAACAGAAAGATTTCTTTAAAATCTTAATTCTGTTTGGCGCAAACGCCCCAGCACGTGACACGTGTCAAGCAGCGCACAGCGCAGCGCAACTGCAGCGCAGAGCGCAGCGCAACTGCGCTAGCACATCTGCGCTGACACGTGTCGCGCAGCGCAACTGCGCTTGCGCATCTGCTCTGACACGTGTCGCGCAGCGCAGTGCTTGCACAACTGAAGCATTGCTTCCTTTTGTTTTTTAATAGAGCTTTGCTCTGATTGGGCGCGTCTTCTTGGGCGCTGCGCTGACGTATCAGCGCCTGACACGTGGCGCGTTGCGCCCGGGATTTGAAGCGTTGCTTCAAAATTTGAATTTTGAATTTCAACAGAGCTTTGCTCTGATTGGGGGAAACAGTTATGTTTCAATAACTTTGATTAGAGTTTTTATGTCACAAATATGGACTGGAAAAAACTTCAAAAGGATCAATCGAGCTTGAAAATACTTTGGATTTTCTCAAGTTTCATTCTACAGCTAGGTCTTAAATCAGAATTTCTATCATCATTAACGGAAAACTAAGTTTTATTCTTCACTCCTACCTTTCACCTGTCTTTGTTCATACACACCTTCATGATTGTGTAAAAAGTATTATAATCTTACAAATTAAACTTTCGTATCTCCACTAAAAAACTGTTATAATCGAACTCGTCCCGGACAAGATTATTCTCCCATAAAGAACCATGAGGATTTTTAACTCACAGAGAACACTTGCTTGACTTGCCTTATTTGGCGATTGGAGATTTAGCGAGTTTTGGGTCAATGACTCCCAAACCAGATAGTTTTAGGGTATTAGGTGTAGAGATACCCCTAAGACTTAATTGTCCAAGACACCAAGGCCACAAAACAAAAGACTCATTTTAAAAATTTTCAGAAAGCAATGCGAACGGAGATATTATCAGTTTTTATTTTCATCTCAAAGACGTGTTCGTGTAGATAAGTTGTGTAATCACTCAAATCAAATTCCAGATGGGTTTTAGCCTCCATTAAACCTTCAATAATATCCTTTCATATCTACTTCACTTTATGAACTATTCTTATTATTACTTATTTCAAAACAAACCTGTTTGATCTTTAAAAAAAATTAAGACATTTCAAACTTGTTATCTAATTCTCAAAACTCACGACACATGTAGTGTGATTCAAAGACGTATATTTGCTAAGGTTAAACTCAAAGAAGGGTTATCTATCGGGTTTTCAATTTCTAAAAATAAGATTTAGTTGTTTCTATCTTATCAAACTAAGCCGTCAGTATTTCTAATCTAAGTTTTCTTAATAGCTAACTTGACAACAAAGTTTTTATGTTTTAATTTTTTTTTAATTTTTTATGGGTTTTTTAATATGTATGAAATGCAAAATTTACACATGATGCATCAAAGCAAAACAAAGTGCTCATCCCCAAACCTGAGATTGACGATGTCTTCATCGTTGCCCCCATCTCCGGTTGCTAGACTTAGACATTTAGCGTGGGTTTTTATTCACAAAAGGATAACCTGAGAACTAAGAAGCTAAAAATGTATTTACAAAATGTTGACTAATTACAACAGTTAAAAGTTAAGAGATTATGCTAGTCCAGAAATTAGTATCAGAATTCAAAATTTTTGTCAATATAAGACAGGTCTGGTAAAAGAAATAGTACAAAAAAAAAAATATTAGTAGCATGGTTAGATGTTAGTACTGGGTAAGAGCGTGTGAAAGTAGAGAACAGAAAACGTTGAAAATAAAGACGAAATTTTGAAGGAGTCAAAAAATTGTTGCCCGGATGAATTTTATTTTCAAGAAGTATGTGTTGAGTTTTGATGTCAAGTTTGTTTAAAAACTGGAGTTCATTCTCAAAAAGTTCAGCAAAAGAAAGATCTCTAGCTAAGATGCTCCCAAAGTGATCGTGACTCAAACTCACCAAGAATATCAAGCTCATCCGCAAATATCTCCTTAAAATTCGGCATGAAAGAATATTTATCAAATTTATCTTCCTCCCTATACTTCTCCACAATCGTATTCTCATCAATACAGCCCACATCTCCCAATTCAAGTTCACTCTCATCACATTCACATATGGGTAGGTTCATGTCATTTAAAAATGTAGGTTCCCACTCTAAAATTTTGTCAAAAACTTCATCAATTGATAAAACTAAAGTCGTGGGTTCCTGATTGTGAATTTTATCGATATAATCAGTCAGTGCAAGAATCTTATCTTCAAGTAGTTTATCAGTTAATGCATCCTCAATACCACAAGTGATGGGAGGTCTAATTAGTACCTGAAGGTTAGTGTCGGACTGACTCGAAGGGTTTTCTTGCCCGTCCTTATAACATTCAGTCAAATTAGTTATATCATCATCATCAATTATGAAATCATAAAAAAAAAATTGATCATTTATCTCACTCAATTGACTCTCTAGCTGAAAGATGTTGGTATTATTGGTTTCCAATTGACTGTGTTTACTCCTTAGAATCTGTATAGCTAAATATTTCATTTATTCGTCGATTCTAGCCAATGATTGAAATTGAGCGTGAAAAAATTGATCAGATTGTTGTATGAATATGGCTAGCATCGAAGCTGTTTGATTCTTGACTGCAATCATTACTTCTAAACTTTTATCTAAAACGGTCAACCTAGCATCCATCTCACTATCAAACCCTATTGATGTGTCAATTGTTTTAGGAAGGGAAGGTTGTGATGGTAGCGATGCTAGAGCAGTAATCTTGTTGATCTCTTTCTCTAAGTTTTCAATCAATTACTCTATATTTGAAGTGAGAATGGGTTCAAGAATGTTAGGTGGGTGACCGGTATCAAAATTCCGGTATGGTTGGTCACCCTCTAAGAAAGGACAATTATCGAAAATATGGGAAGAATCTTGACAGTTTGAATAAAAGAATTATGTATTTGTATTAATAAAAGAATATGGATCGTAAAGAGTCGGTTTAAAATATGTCTCACCCAAATCTACAAGTATTCACAAAAATCACAAAAGAAAAGAATACCACATCTTTAATAGTCTATATTATTCTAAGTCAACTAGACCTACTCAAGAACTTCATTTTTGAAGTAAAATTGTACTGAGAATCAAACACAAAATTATACTAATTTAGAGGCCAGGTAAGTGCAAGAGATCAGGGAGGTTTTCCAACGCTTTTACGAAATGCCTTAATTAGAATAACCTTCACTCTTTGCGGCGGTTGCGTCTTTCACACTTGTCTAGACATCCTTTGGAATAGTACACCATTAAGTAAGATTCTAAATACAGTTTACTTTACCTAATGAGCGCGTTGTCCTTAAGGCGAAGTCTAATTGATTTTTTTAAAATTACCATGGGAATGCAAGAATGCTCGGTTTATGATTTATGGGCCATGGAAAGGATCATGAAGTCTCTTACCGTATCTTGTTGGAGTTCTCGTGCCTTTAAGTACGTATTAAGATGCAAATGAGCAATCAATAAAAGAATTTAATCAATCAAACAATCAAGCACATCTTTTTCATTTTAGGCTTAAGCGCCGCAACAAATACGGGTTAGTTCTCTGTTATATTGGTGAAAAACTTTGCGAAGAATTCTGCAGAAGATAAAATAGTGGAATGCGTTGAATTTGAGAGAAGCAGTTAGAAAATACGTACAGAATGATTTGGGTTAAGAAACCCCCGTTGAGTCGATCTCGAATAGCTTGGAAAGTTCGTTTGCGCAGGTCAAACTATCTGGATTTTTAGCACTGTACTTCAACTAACACCTTATTTTTGAAAGTTCAATTTGCACAACACGTTCCCTGGTCGCAAGTCCGTTTAAAACTGAAATGTAGGAAATATAGGAAAATTTAGCGGAAAAACGATATAGATAACTAATCTGCTGCATACAGATAATTATGAAATTTAGAGTATCAAGACAAAGCACTAATAGAACAGCATAGCCTATGCCAAAAAATTGGACCAAGCCAAGAAAGTTGGGCCGATATTTGCGGCCAAAAGAAAAAAGTTGGGTTTCAAATTTCTGCTGTGTACTCCGTGTTCTCCTAATGTCCGATTTTCATACTCTAAATTTTTAATTGAAACTCAGAGTGACAGCAGATCAAAATAACAAAGAACAAATTTCCACAAAGTTTTTTTTTGAAAAAAAATTGTGTTATAGTTTGTTTTGTATATACAATTGAACCGGATTTTTTTTTTTGTGTTAAAACTTAGTTTTGTATATATAATTGAACCAGAAATAACAACCCCTAACGACTACCATTTCTCCGGTAACGGCGCCAAAAACTTGTTGGGACTTCACGTGCGCACGCCTTTGTAGCTTTGAAAGAAATGTTTTTTGTCGAAATTAGGCGCATGCGAGTTTGGTCTCGTTTTAAATTATTTATAACCATAATTGCACGGCTTGTTGTAGCTAGCCGGTAAGTACGGGTTGATCCTCAAGGAATTGGTGATTATGTGTTATTAAGGAAAGTTCGAAGAAAATAATATTGTTTTTGGTTTGGTTTTGTCAAGTTTAAATAAATACTAAAAGTATATGTAAAGGTAAATCAACCGTCGCTCCAGTTCGAATGAATGAATCATGGCGGTATTGTCTTCTCTCTTGATCATACGGATGTTTCCTCTCTAATGCAAATAGATTTTGAAGCATGATGTATCAAAGCTTGTTGCAAAGTATAAACCATCTAGACAAACACAATCACATATGAGATTAAACAAATACTCTAAGAAGCGGTTTAGCATTAAACTTGCTAAGTGTGTGAAAGATAGTATAAGATATATAATTTATGAAGGGTGTCAACCAACCGTCAATATACATACCCTATCAAAATACCTAGCAAGCTTAACACTAACTATTGATTCTAATTTTAACCTTGCTTAATGGAAGTATTGAGAGAATATGTTATATGCTAAAGGTTACCATGTAACTATTAAAAGCTACATACTCTATCAAACAATAACCATTTGCAATCCTAAAGTTATAATTGTAACGACTATAAAATCTTTGTACGGAAAATTTTCTGTTAATATATAAGAAATGAGTTTTATAACCTGAGTTTGAATTATAAGTTACTTTTGTTAAATAACAGCAAGAATCAACTTGTAGCTCACTGGTAAAGTCTCCACACTGCTGTGACATAGCCTGTGTGTTCAATTCGCATTAGACACAATTATTTTTTCTGAATTTTTTAACATTTTGGAAGCCCAAAAGATTTCACGTGCAATACACGGGGAACTGACAAATTCAGAAAAATCAAACATGTGGAAAATGGAGTAAACAGGGATTTACTCAAGTAGCATCGGCCGGCGGATGTGGCGTTTGGGCCGGCGGGGATGGTTAGATCATGGCCAATGAACCACGTGCTCTGCACACTAGTCTCTTCAACTACCCCTAACCCCTCTGCACTGTTTGATTTCCTTGTAATCAAACAAAGAGCCTTCATTTCACAATCAAACCCCATTTTAATACCTTTTAATCCACAATTTTAATTTCCAAACCCTAATTCTCCACTATAAATACCACCCACACTTTGGCTTGGTACCATTCTAAAAATTCTAGCCAAAACTCTCTAAAAAGTTCCTAGTGCAAGTGAAGTAAAAGTGGAGTTAGCGAGCAAGTTGGTTCCGGCGAAAATCGAAGCAATTCCGAAGCTCCCGCAACGCTATGAAGACCCTCTTCCTTTTCCTCACCCTCTTCCTAAGCATTCTAAACCGTAAGTGCCTCCAAAATCTTCTTCTTTCTATTGAAATTACTCTTCAAATTTTATATCGGTAAAAATGGAGTTAATACCGACATCTTCTTTCTAGAAATATATAACTTCCTTTTCCTTTACAATTTAATCAACCTAATTTTAATACATCACTTGTAACCCTAAACCCTAATATTTAGAATCAAATTTCATCAAAATTCTCATGTGAAACAACCATAGTAGAACTTTTTTATTAAAATTCCTTGAACTTTATAAACACCTCTTTTAGTATTTGTTAAAACAATACCTTTAGGAATACTTCACGGGGTAACGACCAACCCCACATGCACACTTGGTTCCATAGCACGATGCCTCTTTCATATAAATATTTGTTACGAAGAAAACTTTACAATAAAATACCACATAATTCTAAATCCGGATTTGTTTTAAAAGTGATATTTCATTTCTTTTGCGATTATGCATCTATAACCCCCTTTAGGGGACCCGCTAATGGATGGTGTGGATTCTGGTACATTCTTGGGCTATTAGAGCGTGATGCAGACCTCCTCACGAAGCATTCGATCTCGAAAGGATTTAAATACGGTTTTTAAGAAATACGAATTTTTCTAAATAAAATAAAATTAATTTTTAGAAAAATTATATAAAATTATAAATCCATATTTTCAAAGTATAATAAACCTATATTTTTCTAAAATTGAAAGATTAACAAATGACAATAAAATACCATCAAGATACCAAAAGGACAAGTTTTTCAAGAAAATACCATGAACTTTCCAAGCTAAGTAATTATCAATAAAATATCCAATACTTAAAATTCATGCTCATGAAAACCCTAAGTAATACTAATCACCCTCGAGGTTGTTTACCGCCGAAAACAGAGACGAAACCGCGTAGGTCGTCTTGCCTAAATTTGGGGGCAGATGCTATTTGGTTTTATCTGTCTACCTCTCCGAAGATACCAAGTTGATTTATGGCACCGTGTATCGAAGGTTTACACAGATGCGGCCGTTGTAGCAGACTTCGTTAGATTCCCCCTCGTTTGCGAGGGGTTTTTGATTATGGGGACGCTTTTCCCTGCAGGCGCAAGCCCCTGCAATTAATTACGTTACCGCGTAGCGATAACCACTTTCTGCTGCTCCAGAAGGTCACTTCGTGTCGTGTGTTTTTTTTTTATGTTTGGTTGCCCGTGAATTGTATATGGATACTAATTTATGTTGTCGCCCGTAGGGCGGGGATTAGTCCAAATCCGTATTTTCTTAGATTTGGGTTTGGTTTGATTTAAAGATCGTTAACCTCGTTTGAGATTAAGATCAACTTAAATATTTGTTAAAGATACGTTAGTCTAATTTTAGACTAAGATCTACTCAACAAGGTTTTAGGATCATTTAGATCCAACTAAAGAGCATTTGGGCTCCATCGTTTTAGTTTAGGGACATTACGGTCCATAAGTTTAAGGACATCATAGTCCGTGTTTAAGGACATCATAGTCAATAGAGTTTAGTTTAGGGACGTTGCGGTCCATAAGTTTAAAGACATCATAGTTCATAGAGTTTAGTTTAGGGACGTTACGGTCCATAAGTCTAAGGACATCATAGTCCATGGAGTTTGTTGGTTGTCGGGACCCACCACCTCTCTGAAGACGTTGAATAATTACAATGACATGTATCAGAGGTATGGAGAGATGTACCCTTGAACCAAATATCAGATTGAGGATCATCAGTCATGAGCATGGAGGATCGGTTTATTTAGAAATTTAATCTCAAGAAAGACTTAGCCAATCCGGGGTTGAAGTTGGCCTCTTATAGTGTTAAACACTAGTGTATGGTCAGTGCCCACGTGCTCCCACGTGATATTCTAAGGCAGTGTTAAACACTGAGATCTGAGATGCTCACGTGTGGCACGTGGGGGCGCCATAGCAGTGTTAAACATAAAAGGTTAGGGCGCTCACGTGTGGCACGTGAAGCGCTTAGAGTTGGGCGCTGCTTCCTTTATTCTTTTATTCTAGTGCTAAGCACTGTTAGGGGGTCACGTGGGGTCACGTGAGGCGCCCAAAAAATAGGGTTTATTTCCTTTTCTCCTTTATAAGTGCTGAGTACTTCTCAGGGGTCACGTGCGGTCACGTGGCTAGATCTCAGTCTTTCCTTTTTTGTTCATCAAAAGTGCTCACGTGGGAACACGTGAGCTTTTATTGTGTAGCATTGAACATTAATATGCATGGAGCTCTTGATATGAGTTTTGTGAATTTCAAGTCCCTTATTTTTATAAGAATTAAATTCTATTATAGGGTTAAACCCTAATTTTATCATAGGGATTAAATCCCTATATGTTTTGATAAGAATTAAATTCTTTGAACTTAGTTCTTTCCCCTGAGTTTGAATCTACATAACAGAATCTCCCCGATGAGAATTAAATTCTCAACTTGTGGGGAGATCTGCTTCTGCAGATCTCAACCAGAGGAAGAACTAAGTTCTTTTGGAAGAATTAAACTCTTGTGGAGGCGAAGAAGAGATAAGATGTTCTCTGTGTTTCGTTTTTCTCTTACCTAGGGTTTCTCTCTTTTTTTTAGGAGATCTTCTTTTCTCTAGAGAATTAAATTCTCTTTTTTTTTTAGCTTATCAGGGAGTTTTTCTCTCTGTTTTCTCTCTTGAACTTGAAGTTTAGGGGGAGTTCTTTTGTACAAGACTTGAAGTCTTGGGTCCTTTATATAGGGGATGCTGATTTGTTGATTCAGTTAAGCAAATCTCTCATTGAGGGATTTCTTAATTGATGTGGGGAATTTATCCACCGTCGGATCTTTGATCCAACGACTTCTGTTTTACAGAAGACATTTTTCTTGTTTTAACAAGATTGGAAAATATTTTTCCATACAGAATTTATTCTATATCTTGGTGATTTTTTTAATCACCATTGGATCTTTTGATCTAACGGTGCTCTGATTTACAGAGCACAATCTTTTTTGTTTAGAAATATTTGAGGAGTATTTCCTCAATCAGAATTTAATTCTCTGTCTTGGTGATTTTTAATCATCTTTAAATCATTGATCCAACGGTGGTCTGATTTACAGAGCACAATCTTTCTTGTTTAGAAAGATTTGAGGAGTATTTCCTAAATCAGAATTTAATTCTGTGTCTTGGTGATTTTTAATTACCATTGGATCATTGATCCAATGGTACTCTGATTTACAGAGCACAATCTTTCTTATTTAGAAAGATTTGAGGAGTATTTCCTCATTCAGAATTTAATTCCGTGTCTTGGTGATTTTTACTCACCATTGGATCATTGATCCAACGGTGCTCTGATTTACAGAGCACAATCTTTCTTGTTTAGAAAGATTTGAGGAGTATTTCCTCAATCAGAATTTAATTCTGTGCTTTGATGATTTATCATCTCCGTTGGATCTTTAATCCAAGGGTGGAGAACTTTTAGTCCTGGCGCTGCCTCAGAGTTTTTAACCCTGAGCGTTGACGCTCCCGTGCTTTTCTCGTGAGGCTCTGCCTCAGGGTTTTTAACTCCGAGCGCTGGCGCTCTCATTCTTTGCATGTGAGGCGCTGCCTCAGTTCAAATTTTGAACAGAGCCTTGCTCTCTTATTGACGGGAAACAAATTCCCCCCACCGTTGCGCTTACGTGGCTCACACGTGGGTGCAGTGGTGGCAACCTTTCCACCGTTGGATTGTCTTGGAAGTTGGACCGTCTTCCAGTGCCTATAAGTAGGGCCTTTGGCCCTTGAGATGATTTCTGTTCATCTTCTTGCTTTCTTATTTCTGAGAATTTAATTCTCCTTTCAAAGCTAAGATCTCTGCCCAAGGAAATTCCTTTTAGAGTTAGAACTCTGTCCAAATTTGGTAAGGATCATAATCGAACCCCCTTTCATCAGAGCTTTGCTCTTATTAGATCAAAGATCTAAAAAATGGATTTTTAGGGTTACATAACCCATTAATTAGAACGTTGTTCATCTCTATGAAGAACTCTTAGAGTTCATTTTGTAGATCTTAAAGATCTTAGAGTTCTTACTCTGTAAAAAGTTTTGCTTTTTCAAGGTTCTGATGGATTACTCCATCATTTTCACAGAGTATGGCTCTTAGAAATTTTGGGGAATTTTTATTCCTTTCATGATTAAATTTGACAAATGTTATTTCTGTTTGCAGAGCACTGCTCTTGAGGGAGTTTAACTCCTTAGCCCAATGAGCTTCTCATTAAATGATAATCTTCTTAGGATTTTCTCCTTAATGATTGACGGTCTCATCAATGATGAGCCGTCACTTTGATTTCGTGGGTCCCCCTTGGTCCCCTTTTTCCTGTATTGCAGGGTGATACAAATTTAAAGTACCGGATGTCTGAATTTATAATGTAGAATTGCCATCTAACCCTCATTCCTTTTCGCGCAGGTACTATGTCTTTCGACGCTTCTTTCCCATTTGCTCGCCCCGAGAGTGCATATGCCGACGCGCCCGTGGATCGGGAAGTTTTTGCATTGATCAAAGACTATGACCCGGAGCAGAAGTCTCTTCACTTATGGGGGTTGTGGTACAACCAAATTATCCAGGATCGGCACAGCTTCTCTTGTGCGACGCCTTCAGAGCCGATTTCAGTCATTCACTACGCCGACTCACCCCCGGTGAATTATGCTGTGGAGGAGGTTATTTGGATTACGGATGGACGCCTCCAGCCCTCTATGGGCTCAATACCCGTGCAGCCGCCGATGGATTTAGATATTCTGGGGCGGCGCATATGTCAAGGCGAGTCGCGCCCTTGGGGACAGGCATACATGATAGGCTTGACTCCTCGCCATTCAGCTGGATACTTGCAGTGGGCTCGATACATCTTGTTAGCCAAAAAGTCGCTGCTGCTGAAGCTCGGGTTGTATCCCGCTATCTATGCATCTCTTTTTCAGTATCACATGCCTCACGTATGGTGGGTCAAGGCTTTCTTGGAATACTGGAACACGCCGACTCACACTTTCCTTTTATTGGACCGGGAGGTTTCGATTTCTTTAGAGGAATTTGCAGAAATTTCGGGCCTACCCGTTAGAGGGGAACATTACGAGGAAATACTTCCCCCTGATGAGTAAATCTTCGCCACCAAATCAGTGGTGATGGGTCTCACCCCGGAGAATGCCATTCAACATCGATTCCCGAGTCTAATCAAGCTGTTGAATATTTATGAGAGTCTATTTCTCGAGTCCGGAGGGCACGGGGTCAGCTTCGCGGATTTCATCGCCCGCTTTCTTCGTCCGGAAGTCTTGTCAAAACAAGCTATGAAGTTCTCCAAGCTTGACGATCCTTTTGGTTTCGGCTTAGATAGCCAGCCGACAGCGGAAGCAGATCAAAGGCATTTCTTCCTCCCAGATACCCCGGTCATTCCTTTTGCAGAGCTCGCAGCTTCAGATATTGACGAAGAGGCGTTCTTTTTGGGGTTTCTCGACCTATGGTTAAGCTGGTTTGTGCTCCCAATGCATCCTTGATACATGAGGCCATCCGTCTTCTATCCGGCTCACCAAATGGTTGCCGGGACGTGAGTGGCCGTTGGGATCGCTGGGCTGGCTCACCTGTACCATGGCCTCAGGTTAGCGGCAGACACCACTCAGCCAGGGGTACAGCCCGTAAATATCCCGCTGCATTATTTCACGTCGTGGATCGAGCTGCATGTGCTCGGCGCTTTTGGAGTCCACAAACGGCCCCGTTTCTACGACAGTTATAATTTCCCTTGGGTTATGTTCCTAGTTGATGCTTCTGCTTTAGATCCGTCACATCGAGAAGCTCGGGGTCTGGTCCTTTGCCCGCGTACGGTCGGGGATAGCATGACCTTCGTCGATAAGGTCCTAACTATCGGCAAGGAATCCACTAAAACGGTGCAGCCGCTGCGTGATACTTTCAAAGACGGGGCTCCTACATTGAAAGCTTGGGAGATTCTGCATTTGTATTCAATCAGGCCGGGCTTTTTAGTGTTTAGGCTGAAAGACTCGGCGTTGTTCATGAGGTACAACCCGCACTGTTTCGCTCAACAGTCGAGCTACGATCAGGGTGTCCCGCTAGAGGCTTTTTTAGCTGAGCCGGTTGCTACGGAAAAGAGTATCCGCAATGCACTGCACCATTTCATGCGGCTAAACACTGAGTCCAACATTTTTATCAGTGAGCCGAGCTGCACCCCAAAATCCTCGAACGCATACGTGGCTTAGTACCAGCATGCGACTGGTGCTGTTATTAGGGAAGAAAGGCGGTTACTGCTCGATCGCAAGGGTGCAGTCCCTGCCGGTAATCCAACTGTTCCTTTAAAGATATGGACCACTGTTGGTCCTTCCTTAAGAGAAGCTGTCGCGGTTGCAGTCCCACGCGCCTTTCCTGAGAAGCCTCTACCCCGTGTTCCTGTAGAAACGGTAGCTGCAGCGTCCCCAGAGTCTGGCGTGGGTATGGAGATCGGGACTCGTTGCCCAAAAATGCCCGTCAAGCACAAGCTCCTGTCATCGGCTGCCGGCGCTCGCTCGCAAAAGAAGAAGAAGTCGTTGTTTTCTGTTGACGTCATATTTGGCCAGGAGCCACATGCTCTTTACAGCGAGGGTTTGTGCGAGCATGGGACCAATGAGGGTTTATTCATCGCGCATGCGGATGATACTGATCTCCATGCTGCCCTTGTGGCTTCCGAGCGACTGGCTCGCGATGAAGCGGCATTGATCACCATCGCGAAGTCAGGTATACTTCGGTTACATTCTTTCACGGTTATTTTCTTTTATTATGCTTCTACTGACGCTTTCTTCTTCAATAGTTATCTCTGCCGAAGAGGCTCCACGCTTCTTTGGGCCTTGGTAAAATTCCGTTCATTATGCCTTTATCCCTTTCTTTATTCGTGCTCTGACCCTTTCTTTCATCTTGTTGTAGGGACTACCTTGACTCGGGTTATTTCAAGTGTAGTGCCGATCCCGAGCAGCGATGCGGCAAAACTTCCAGGGCCAGCTGTTGTGGCCCCAGCTCTCCCAACGTCCCTGCAGGAGGCTTTGCTAAAGCAGCCGATGAAGGATGCCGTAACGGCTCTAGAGGCAGAGCTTGGTTCGGATGACGACGTCCCTTTGTCAAAGGTCTTGAGGAGGTCGGCTCTTACGGCCCAAACTTAAATGAAACACAGGAAGTGCGCAGCGAAGGAATGTGATGTCGCCTTGGCTGTAGGTGCAGGCTCAAGCACCACTCCATCTATCGCTATTCCTTCAGAGGGTGCTTCAGCTGTCCTGTCTACCGCCCATAGACAGGTTGCGCGCGTGGCTCGGGATGCAACCAAGAATCTTTCGCAAGGTAACGTAATGCCCTTTTTTTTAATTAGAACTCGATCTGCAAATTCTTATATACCATATCCTGCAGGGCCGAGTCCTGGCGATGAGATGGCAGGCGAGACGATGGCGACCACGGAGCCCGAAGTGGCTACCTACTCTTGGGTGTCTGGGACTGCCCAAACCGCCGCTCTTTCCCCTTGTGGTCCCTGGTATCGGCGGGCATTGCAAGCATCACGACGGCCCTTGTTGAATCAGGGGATGAAGCCATGGGTGCAGAAACTATCCCACTGAAGGAGAGCGAAGAAGCCGCTATGCCTGGTGATGCTTCCGTCGCGGTTTTGGTCGATGACCCATTAGGTAAGTCTTGAGTCACTGTTTTATTTTTCAATCCCATTCAGCTTCTTCTGACGATATTTTGTTTGTAGGTGCAGCGAACGCTGAGATTGTGCCATCTGAAGCACCTCCGGTAGCCGCTATGACGGTTGTTGTTACCTCGCCTTCGCCTATGCCCTCTGGAATGCTGGAAGGTATGGGTTTGCGATTTATCGGTTTCATTATGGGTATCAGCTTCCTTGTATTGACAGTATATTGTCAGAACTTTGCTGGAGTCTTTTTTGACCATCTGTATCAGGTGCTGAACCCGCATTTCTCCTTCCAGTCAGAAATCGTCCTACCCGCTGGTGTCGGTAAGTATAGCTTTTAACCGACATCCTTTCCTTTCTTTTATGGGTAGCCACGTCGTTGCTAATTTTTCTTCATATTGAATATAGCGTCACGGGTCGAAGGAGGAGGCGAAGGAATAGCCGTGGGTCCGACACTCCCCCTCCTGCCGCTTGTCACAGCTGGCATAGTAGACTCCGTTGCTCGTGTATTTTCTTTAGCTCTCGAGTTGATATTTGACCATAATTTATTTTGTAGCAATCGCACCGGCTTTAGCTCTCTTTGAGTCTCGCATCCCAATGCCTGCAGAGCCCTTTGCTAAACGCTCGTCTTCCAGGGGCACTGCAACTAGCCTGCGAGTGTTGAGCGAATTCGTCGAGGATCTTGACGCCGAGGCCCTCACATTCGCTGCAGATTTTGCTGGTGAGGTTAATCCTATGTTGACGACGCTCATGAACTTCCATGATGAAGGTGTCGTCGAGTGTTGGGTTAATTACTACAGAAAGATTGAGGCTTGCTTGCATGAGATTGAGCTCAAGCGTCCTGCTCCTGAAGTATCAGCTCTGAACTCCCAGCGGGCTGCGTGGGTCGAGAGTAGTGTTCCTTTCATCCGCCATTTTGAACAAGAGGCGACCCTGAAGCAAAAGGAACATGAAGCGGCTTCCAGCGAGTCTGTCCAATTGCGTGCCCAGGTCGAAATGAATACTGCGCGGCTGAAAGCTATTTTTGAAGACCGCCAACGATGTATTTCTGACGAGCTGACGCTGAGGTAGAAGCTTGACTTCATTGAGCGGGTTACGCAGAGTTGCGAAGCTGCTCAGCAGGAAATCGATGAGAAGCTTTCATCCTGTTTGCAGCAATGGGCTCGAATTGAAGCGGAATTGGCCGCGGTGGATGACCATGAAAAGGAGTTGAGAGGAGTGCGCGAGCGGCTTGCTGACTTACTGAGGATGCCTCCTTCTCAGTAATCACCTTTGTATCGACTGAAAATTTGTAATCTATGAATAACATGCATTCATTTTCATTCATCATTTCATTTTTTTTATTCTTTTATGTGATGTATCTTGTAATCAATTAAATTCATGAATAAAAGGCACATTTTATCTCATATTATCGCTTTCTTTACTTTGCTGCGTTGTTAGCGTGTTACTTTAGTAAATGTGGCCCATAGATGGTAGACAACAGTCCATCTTAACCTCTTTGTAGGGTAGCGATAGCTTAGGAAACAGGTTCAGGTTTGCTGCCTAAGACTTTTCAACCCTATAAGCCGTGAGGGTCTCATAAAGACTTTTCTCCCTACGAGTCGAGAGGATCTCGTAGGTGTAATTTCTCCTTAGGGGTCATGAGGACTCCTAAGTGCGTTTTCTCTCGAGAATCGTAAGGATCCCACAAGAGAATTTTCTTTATGCGCATGGACACTAATTTCCCCGCAGGTCGAGACGAATCAAAAGATTCTCGCAAAGACACTGATTTCCTTGCGGGCCGAAACAAATCGAGAGGTTCTCGCCAAGGATGATGATTGCCCTGAATCGAGAGGTTTTTGCCAAGGACACTGATTTTCCTGGAGGTCAAGACGAATCGAGAGATTTCTGCAAAGACACTGATTTCCTTGCGGGTCGACGCGAATCGAGAGGTTCTCGCCAAGAATGCTGATTTCCCTGAATCGAGGGGTTCTCGCCAAGGATGCTGATTTCCCTGAATCGAGAACTTTTTGCCAAAGACACTAATTTCCCTGGAGGTCAAGACGAATTGAGAGATTCCAGCAAAGATACCGATTTCCTTGAGGGTCAACGCGAATCGAGAGGTTCTCGCCAAGGATGCTAATTTCCTTGAATCGATGGGTTTTTGCCAAGGTCACTGATTTCTCTGGAGGTCGAGACGAATCGAGAGATTCCTGCAAAGACATTGATTTCCCTGCGGGTCGACGCGAATCAAGAGGTTCTCGGTAAGGACGCTGATTTTCCTGAATCGAGGGGTTTTTGCTAAGGACACTGATTTTCCTGGGGTCGAGACGAATCGAGAGATTCCTGCAAAGACACTGATTTCCCTGCGGGTCGACACGAATCGAGAGATTCTCGCCAAGGATGCTGATTTCCATGAATCGAGAGGTTTGTGCCAAGGACACTGATTTCCCTGGGTCGAGAGGTTTTTCTCAAGGACACTGATTTCCCTGGAGGTCGAGACGAATCGAAAGATTCCTGAAAAGACACCGATTTCCTTGCGGGTCGACGTGAATCGAGAAGTTCTCGCCAAGGATGCTGATTTCCCTGAATCGGGGGGTTTTTGCCAAGGACACTGATTTCCCTGGAGGTCGAGACGAATTGATAGATTCCTGCAAAGATACTAATTTCCCTGCGGGTCGACGCGAATCAAGAGGTTCTCGCCAAGGACGCTGATTTCCCTGAATCGAGAGGTTTTGGCCAAGGACACTGATTTTCCTGAGGTCGAGACGAATCGAGAGATTCTTGCAAAGACACTGGTTTCCCTGCGGGTCGACGCGAATCGAGAGATTCTCGCCAAGGACGCTAATTTCCCTGAATCGAAAGGTTTATGCCAAGGACACTGATTTCCCTGGGTTGAGACGAATCGAGAGATTCTTGTAAATACACTGATTTCCCTGTGGGTCGACGCGAATCACGAGATTCTCGCCAAGGACGCTGATTTCCCTGAATCGAGAGGTTTTTGAGTTGACTTGATTCCGAGACAGAGCATTGATCCGGCGGGGAGGTCATTGGCTGACTTGTTTCCGAGACGGCGCGTTGTTCTGACGGGGAGGTTATTGGCTGACTTGCTCCGTTTTCAGCGGTGTCGGGGTTGACTTGCTCCGCTTTCTGCAGTGTCGGGGTTTGACTCTAGGTTGACTGTAAACCGTAGAGTCTTGGAACCGAAGACTTTGCCATGGCTCCGATCGGTGATGTTGTGTCCGTATCCTGCTGGAATGTTGTAGATGTGGCCGTTGAGATTTGGAACTAAGGACTTTGCCATGGCTCCGCTTCGTTGCGATCCTGAGGTCGGTTGTTGACGTTACGTCTGCATCCTGCTGGAGTTGAGAAGGAATGCCGTGTTGATCTTCTGGGATGCAGATGTTGCCGTCGAGATCCGACTCTCCCTTTGACAGAGTTTGGTGGGGAAATGTGGTTCCCTTTTCATTTATGCCCATGGATTGTATACAAGGGTCGGTATGGACTCGCCTGTAGGGCAAAAGTTTCATTCTTTCATTTTTTTTCCGCTATGCTCTATCATTTCAGCTTTTTATATCGCGAAAGTTGCGATTGCCTAATCATTTCAGCTATTTTTCGCGGTGCCCAATCATTTTGGCTATTTTTCTTTTTACTCGCTGTTTTTTATTGCGAGTTGCCCAAACATTTCGGCTATTTTTATATGTATATATTTTACTCGCTGATTTTTATTGCGAGTTGCCCCATCATTTTGGCTATTTCATATGCATTTTTGGCCCGCTGATTTTATTGCGAGTTTGGAACTTGAGATCTGCTACCAATCTTAGCATCAGTATCGCTGCGACTGGAATATTGCCAAGAGTGAATCATCACTTGTCGCGAAAGGACTTGGAATTTGTTACCGATTTAGGCATCAGTATCGCTACAACTGGGATATTGCCAGAAGTGAATCATCATTTGCCTTCGCCACTATCGAACAAAGGTGGCTTAGTAGACAGGGTTAGGGACCTGACGACTAAGGCTTTTGACTTTGTGAGCCGTAAAGGTCTCATAAATGTATTTCTCCCTACGAGTCGTGAGGATCTCGTAGGTGTAATTTCTCCTTAGGGGTCATGAGGACTCCTAAGTGCGTTTTCTCTTGAGAGTCGTAAGGATCTCACAAGAGCATTTTCTCCTTGCAAGTCGAGAGGACCTGCAAGTGTTGTTCACCAAATAGGGGAATTTCACACCATTGGTGGAACTGGGCGAGGGAATGCTTATTTATGCTCGTGGATTGTATACAAGGGTCAATATTGACCGCCTGTAGTGCAATTTGGGGGATATGATGGCTTAAGAACAGGTTCAGGTCCTTGTATCTTAAGACTTTTGAATCCTGTGAGTCGTGAGGGTCTCATAGGGGAATTCTCCTTACGAGTCGTGAGGATCTCGTAAGTGTAATTTCTTCTTAGAAATCGTGGGGATCCCTAAGTGTGTTACTCCCTTGTGAGTCGTAAGGATCTTACGCAGGTATTTTCTCCTTACAAGGTCGAGAGGACCTTGCAAGTGTGCATGAATTTTTTTTACGAGTCTGCGTCCTTTCGGGTTTTCACAAACTCGCCGGTAGCCCTGCTGTTTTTACTCATGGAGCCCTTTCGGGTTTTCATCCGTGCCTATTTCGCTTATGGACGTACCGTTTTTTTGCCGCGTTATTCTAAGGATGCTGCGGTTCGTAGTAGTTTAAAGACGTTTCGGTCCGCTAGTAGTTTCAGGACATTGCGGTCCATCGTTAGTTTAGGGACGTTTCGGTCCGTTGTTTTTCGTGTTTAGGACGGGGTATCGTTGGATACTGCCTTTAGAGTCTTGACTTAAGAAGATAGCGAGCAGACATAGGCGTCGTCATCTATCATTGACCTGAGTCGTGATTTGTCAATCATAGTACTTCTTAAGGAATCGGCCGTTTATTGGCCGGAAGGGTCTTTCGCCATGCATATCCATGAGCAAGTAAGCCGCACCTTGGTATACTTTGTCTATAATATACAGGCCCTCATAGTTTGGCTCGAATTTCCCCCGTTTGGCACGATTGGGAATCATAGGTCTCTTTACCACTAGCACGAGTTCGCCTTGGCGGAATGTTCTCGGCCTAGTTAATCTTTCGTATGAGCGTGTCATCTTTGCTTTGTAAGCCTCCAAGTTTTGTTGCGCCATGAGACGAGTTTCATCGAGGGCGTCGAGTTCCTCAAGTCTAAGATGAGCATTCTTTTCGTCTGTTAGTTCGTACCGAACTGCCACTCGTAGAGAGGGTAGCTCTATCTCCAAGGGAAATACCGCTTCCGTGCCGAATACCAACGCGAATGGCATTGTATTCATAGCCGTTTTGAACGTGGTTCGATATGCCCAGAGAGAGCTTCATAGAGTCTCTCGTGCCAGTCCTTTTTATTTTTGGACACCGTCTTCTTTATGATCTTTGTCAAGGTTTTGTTGAAAGCCTCAGCTAGACCGTTAGCTCGGGAATTATAGACCGAAGAGTATCTCCAGTCTATGTTTTGCTGCTGTGCGAAGCGGCTGATTCTGTGACTTCTGTAGGCCGGCCCGTTATCGGAGATAATCCGTCGTGGAGTGCCAAACCGATAGATGATGCGTGTCTTGAAGAAATGGAGAATATTCTCCGTCTTCACTTCTCTTAGTGGTACTGCTTCTATCCACTTAGAGAAGTAATCAGTTGTCGCCAATATAAATCGATGTCCTTTGGATGACGCTGGTTCGATGGGCCCAATTATGTCGGTTCCCCACATTTCAAACGGCCAGCTAGCCACTGTTGAGTGTAGTGGGTTTGGATGCTGGTGGATGAAGTCCCTATGAATTTGGCACGAGTGGCACTGCTTCGCGTATTCGAGGCAGTCCCGAATCATCGTGGGCCAATAGTAGCCCTTTTTTTGATCTTCAGCTTCATCTTTGGCCCAGCTTGATGAGAACCGCAGAGTCTGTCGTGAGTTTCTTGGACGACTCTCCTTACTTCTTCCGGTCCCAGGCATCTCAGCCACAGAGAGTTGAACGACCTCTTATATAGAGTATCATCGACGAAGGCGAAAGACAGAGCTCGTTTCATGAGTCGACGGGATTTAAAGTAGTTTATAAAGACTTCTCTCCAATCCTTAACCCTTTCTTGGTCCTCTACTTGTAGGGCTATTCGCTTGGTCGCTTCCTTTTCTTCAGACGACTCCTGAGATGTTTCTGCTGGTGTAAGAACCCGACGGCTTTATATAATGATCCTCACGTCATCGAGGTCAGCCAGTTCTTTAGCGAGTTTGGCTAATGCGTCCGCTTTGCTATTTTCTGTACGCGGTATGCTTTCCAGAATGTAGGAGGGAATTTGTTAGTTGTATGTATGCCCTAGAGGCCATTACTGTACATAGGATGTATATTGTAGTGGATGCTGGGACATATATAGGGAGGACTTTCTTGCTCGACATGATAGTATGCTATCTGGTTACTCTTTACCTTAACGTGTATGCTGATTGTCTCTCTGTTACATGTTGGTAAAGCCCTTAGGATCTGTACTTGACTACCTGGACTATGATGCGGATCATACTAGTGGGGACATGGTAGTCCATAAGTACATCCTTCAAAGTCCCTAGTCGAGGGTGTATCGAGACGGGGCATCGATATACCAGAGTAGACTAGCGTGTACCTTCTCGACCCATGTAGATGGGCGATGGATGATCCCATATCCATCGGTGTTTGACATCAGAGGAGATATACGGGTGCTCAGTAGAGACTGGGTACACTGGACGGACTCGCCGAGAACTCCCAGATGGTATTATACCTCACGTCAGATGGCAGTTCTCTGGTGACACTGGTACAGAGTAGTCTGTTGACCCGAGATCGTCATAGAGTCTTGTGTGGTTCCCACTGTGCTTTGATTTCCATCTTACCACGTCCAAGAGGGCGTGCAAAACGGTGGTTTTTGGGTACAGTCCCGAGTCACATGGAGGCAATGAGCGATAGGAGGGGATTCGTCTCTCCCGGTATATGGGGGTTGATGTTGCGCTGTGCTCGATTGGCTATAACAGGAAATCCCTGGCCAGGGTTGCTGAGATTTACTGGTAAGTGTTACCAGTAGTTTCTCGAACAGTTATAGACCTCACATCGACACGACTTATTGAGCTACTGGGGTCTGACGTTTACCACCCCTAGGCGAGATATGCAACATATCAGACGATCAGACCGGACTGTACGGTAGTGTTACTGGTCGGATTCACTGGAGTGTGAGCGGGCTTGCTCGTCGATCTTCAGATCGCTCAATACCCGGGTGGCCGTTACGTTTAGCAGACCGCTTGCGGCTTGTGGATGTTTGATATGATCATCATCTGCTGCCGGCGTATTGACGAGTCTTTAGAGTCCTACACAGAGGTTTCCTGGTTCAAGCGAAACGAAATAGGAGCGCATATGAGATATGTGCGGGACCGAGAATAATGCGTGTATGTGATACCGTATTATATTCTCGCGATAAATATATCGAATGGTTGTATGCGATATAACCTAGTTATCGATTCAAGCGTTGATTCGATAAGCCGATATATTGTATACTAGTCGGTTGTGTGCGACATAACCGGATCATTGAATCAAGTGTTGATTTAATGATTTAATGCATATTTATATATATGATATATTACTTTGCATCAACTAGTATCGGTTTACTTAAGATGGATTTTCTCACTCGGATATGCGCATTACATATGCGATATGATTTTGTGCATTTGATTGTATCATGTTTGATGATACATGTTTACTTGGTTAAGTGCAAAGATTTAAACCATGGTTAAAAGAATGGTTAGGGTTTCTTTTCCTTTATTTATTTATTTATTGATTTTTGGAAAATAAAAGGCAAGAGAAAAGGATGGTGGCTATTTTTGTTTTAAGTTGAAGTTTCATGAAGCTTTGACTTTGTCCACCATTCTTATCTCATGCTTAACCTAACCATTTGAATTAACCCTAGTTAAATCTCTACACATAACCATGGTTATATTATGATAAGAATTGATTTTCTTTTCTTATTCTTTTTAACTTATCATAACCTTTTTCCTTCTTCTTCTTCATTCTTCAAGTGAAGAAGCTTGAAGTCCATCAATGGTGATTGTTGGAAATGAGTGAGAAATCCAATTCTAAAGTTAACCCACTTCCTATTTCTTCATCCTCTACCTCTTGCCAAGTAGTAGAGTGTGTTTCCTTCACAAGATTTTAGGGTTTGGTGAAGGTGGAGCTTGATTCATCGATGCTTCGACGTAGATCATCTTCGGCATGGACATCGACGACCTAGCTTGCCCATTCTCCGACGAAGCCGATCCTAGAGCCCAGATTCGATTTGGACAGCGGAGAGGACCTCGTTGCGGAGCTATGGAGGTGGAGCACCGGATCTACAAAGGTTGTATTTCCGTATTCTCATTAGCTAAGTTGTTAGCTAGTTCGTTTTTCGCCTAGACATCTAGTTATAGATCCGTACACTAGGGTTTGTAGGCACCATATTTTATGAAATTGCCATGGTTGATGGCTTTGGAGACCTCACTAGGGTGCCTAGGAACCCTACAGTGGTATCAGAGCCTAGCTAGAGCCTTAGGCGATCCCCGGACGGAATTAGAAACCCGATCGAACCAAAATCCCATTGCAAAATTGCTCTCTGTACTTTTTTCAAAACTGTTGATTTTTGGCAATTAAAAATATCCAGAAAAACAAGCAGGCTTTTTTAAGAATTACTGTGAAATTTGGTACCCTAATTCCACAAAAGCGCGGCGGAAGGGCCGCACAAAGGGGGTTTGTGCGGCGGAAGGGCCGCCAATTAGAAGCCGACACGTGTCAAATTTCACAGTAACTCGTAAAATTCAATGCTCATTTTCCTGGAATATTTAAACTGAACTCAAGAGTTGAGTTGTTCTGAGTTGTTTTGGGAATCATTGTTTCGATCGGAAAGTCTAATTCTGTCCATGTGTTTTCCGGGTAAATTTTAGAATATGTTAAAAAGTTCGACCGGATATAAATACCCAACTTTTCCCCTGTCGGGAAATTTCCAAGTGTTGGATTTTTCCGTAGTTTAACGACGTTCTAAGTAGTGCAAGTAACGCGATGGTCCCTCTAGAAGACACAAACCTTAACTCGATTATGTGACCGTCTTGAACTGCCCTTTGAACCTTCGGGTTTGGGGCAGTACGGCGTGCCACATGTGAGGCGTTGGTTTGACCCTTCTACGGCTGGACCGTTGGTACTGAGGTACGAACTGAATGTTGTTAGACTAGTTTCATGTGTTGATCTGTATCGGGAAAACTTGGGTGTTAGATTGTTCGATCGAAAAGTTTAACATTTTCTGTTTATCTGGAATGGGATACAATAATTGGAATTCACAATGAGTTATATGATAACTAAATGAATGTTATAAACATAGCAGTTTAGTCTCACTTGATCGGTTGCCACGGAATTTTGATGTGATCAAAAGTCCGTTGCAATCACGTAGCGTACGCGGATACTCGCCGGGTAAACTTAATAGACAGCTTCACTCCATAGCCCCGACCAAGTGACTGTAGGAGAACCCCGTTGCCGAAAGCATCCGTTCGGATGCTCGCGGTAGCGGTGTTCCGCCTTGGTGCACTTCGTCGACGGCGTGAGGGGTGCGGCCGTCTACTGAAGTTTGCGACGAGCATTCGATCAGGATGTCGGGAATCTTGTTGAATTACCCGACTTGATATTGAAAAGAGTTTTCGATAATGAGACTAAAATGCGGCGTGTATAATTGTTAGGCATGCGATGTCTAAGTAGTTCATTTGGTCAGGCATGTGATGTCTGAGGTGGTTGCGGATTCCAACTGTTGTAGTTTTACACTTTCTTTTCTGTGACCGTAAGTGTAATATGTGATATCGCCGGTTTCGTTGCTATATGTCAACGACAATTGGGATGCACATATTTACTTACGTTGATGACATGTGATGTTATGTGTTGCTGGATATGTTATATTGGATCGTCGTGTACGAATAGCCGGGGGTTTTTATGTGAGATGAGTGTTTTTCATTTTCATTCATGTAAAAACTTGTATGTAATATTCTTTTATTGGGGCGCTTCCAGGTTGCGGAAGTTGTCACCGTTTGTATATTATTTACTTTTCCGCACTAGGATAGACCCAAGGAGGAGGGCACAAGTAACCGGGTTCTGGAGTCCAGTGGGAGACCAACTCGAGGAGTCGAGTCCGGGTCTCCTAACTCCAGAATTGGTAGGGTTGCTTGCCGCTCTCGTAGGGGTCTAGGGGTGTGGGTTTGGCTATTCATCACGACCGTGGAATCCGTGTTTTATACTGGCTCGTATTGAAAACACGGACGTCCTAGTATATCCAATATTTCATATGATTCTTCTGCTGCGATATCTGTGATGAGATCATATGATGTTTCTGTGATGGATATAGTATATAGTATATATATGATATATTATATAGACGTTACTTATGTTTTACACCCGCGCTAGCCCTGCCCTGCTCTGCCGTTAGTTACCTAACCTAACGGTGCATGAGGGGACATCGAGGCGAATGCGGATGGCATAAGTGTACGTCATATCTATCTGTGATGTTTAGGTACTTAAATGATGGGACTTCATTAATGTGATTAATGAAATTAAAAGAAACCTAAGATGTTGTAGAATCGAATTTCAAAATAAAACAGGTAGCTACAGTTCTTGCTTTGCACAGCGGTATATGCGATATATCCTGCACCTTATTCGATGAGGAAAGGACCGAGATCCCTTCACCGGGAGTGACTCCTTTAGCAATAACTGGCAGATGCTACACACTCGGTTTGTCTTTTGATTGCTTTTAAGAGTTTTTGCTTTGCACAGTGATATATATGATATATCCCGCACCTCATTCGACGAGGAAAGGACCGACGATCCCTTCACCGGGAGTGACTCCTTTAGCAAAACTAGAAAAGCCTCAAAAGCACTCCATTTCAAAATTCATTCGATCCTACAACGATATCAAGTTCATTACGCAATAGGTTTTCAGAAAAACCTGTCGTAGCCCTCCGTCATTTCAGATAAGTACTAGTTAGTATTCGTGCTACGTTTGTTGACTATGTTAAGGCGTAGTGTGCGGTAGCTAACTATTGGTTATCTGTATTAGCATATGATGCGATTGGATTAGGGTAGTCGTGCGACTTTGTTGACTATGTTAAGGGTCGTGCGGGTGGGTTTAATTCAATCGGGAAATGACGGGTTGAACTTGACTAGCACTTATGATTTGTTGACTATGTTAAGGTCATATAGCTGCTAGGGGCAAAATATTATCGGGAATTTCAAGTGTTGAAATTTGCAATGAGATTGCATACCTTCTATGAGATAGTTGGATCCCGATACCCGCTGCGAGTAAGTGTTACTCCTGGGAGAGTTTTATACATTACAATTAGCCGATCAAGTAGGTGTCTAGAAAGGTGTCAACGGGGTTAAGCCTCTGGGAAAACGAGGTTTACAGTAATTAGGTTCGTGCGAAAGCACGGGGGACCTCCCTCAAAGTACCGACACTGGCCTGGCTGAAAGATTGGCGAACTTGTAGTGTGTAATTAATCCCGGCTAGTCTTTCCTTTTAGGGTTTGAAGGAAGATTTGATAAAAAGCAGTGGGAGCCATCCTGATTAGATAAAATAATAACCAATCTATTCTTGACAGAGCGCACGCTGAGTGTTTTCTTCTCTCTCTCTCCTGGTAGCGACCATATCACGCCTTAATCAAGATAATAATACGGATTATTGACCGAACCCGCTTGTTATACTGAGCTGGGGAACGTTGGTCCCGCTCCAACTTATAATTGTTATAAGACAGAGCAGGAAATTGGGGAATACCAGATTTCCCGTGCCGCCCAAACGAAGAGAGTGCATGCTGATGCATCATCTTCGGGTGTGTTCATTATACACAGAACTGTTTCTCAGTAACCTCTACGTCCTAGGTATGTGATACCGGAACAGGATCCCAGATATGTAATCTGTTACATAGGGCTACAGATAGGTAGAGAACTGAGAACGGGTGATAAGTTTCATGAGACAGAAAACGGGGCAAGTGTTGCAGCCAAATCTGTTGGTCACTGTCACCCTGTATTACAATACATTGATTCTGAACGAATGATATTAGATACCGAACCTGATATACAAAATCATATCTGTCTCTTTATTAGTAAAGAAACGATATAATTTTGTATTGTTGGATAATGTTTTGAACATTTCCTATATCAAAAGTTGATCGGTTCAGGCACGTTATCTAAAAGCATTGATGTTCTAAATCAAACTACAGTTCTTTAGTATACAAAACATACACAAGAGGAAGAGTTCAGAAATGAACGAATCCTTCTTGAGGTATTGTAGACTAGGTCAGATCAATGCGACCCGACTGGCTAGAGTTACATAAAGATGTATATTTAAATCTGTTTGAATTTACATCTTATGAAACTCGCCAGTCATGTCATAAAGATAAGATGACCACAGCTCTGTTTATTGGAAACAGAGAAAGAGTTAGTGAACTCTTGGGATGATACATGTTGATGTATGTAAGGTCCCCTGTCTACGAATACCAAGACTGGTTCTTTATACTTCATTACGTTCTCTGATAATCTCTCAAGAATCAGTCATATGTTCCTGCTGAAACACAAATCCGAACCTTTTGAGATATTCACAGAATATAAGCAAGAAGTAGAGAACCAGAACACGGGTATAAGTATTATGTCCTATGATGAGATCAAGGAGGAGAATACTTGAGCACGGAAATACTGGACTATTCTAAAGGAGAATGAGATTCTCTCTCAGCATTACTCCTCTGTATACACCATAGCACGATGGTATATCGGGGCGGAGCAGATACACCCTATTTGATAAGGTGTGCTCTATGATGAGTACTACTGAGTTACCTATTTCCTTTTAGGTGTTATGCACTTGAGAAGCTGCATACCTATTGAATAGGGTTCGAATCAAATCAGTTACCTACCACTTCATATGTGATATGGAAAGGGAAGAGCCCATATCTTAAGTTAGTTAAGATTTGGGGTTGTCCGGCCTATGTCTAAAAGCATAATCCGGACAAGCTCGAGGCAAGGCCTGTTATGTAGAACTGGAAGTGTTCCAGCTATACAAACTACAGCATGATTTGATAGAACCAAAGTATTCAGTAGATACCAACGAACCTCAGCCTCTCCGCCGATCTAGTAGGGTTCCTCACCCACCTGAGAGATACTTCAGTTTCTCTATGAAAGTGGGAGCGAGGATTGCATCATGAGATGATGACCCAACTAGCTTCGAGCTGGCCATCAGGAGTAAGACTCTGTAAGAATGGCTGGATGTTTTGCGATCTGAGATGGAATCCATGTACACCAACAAAGTATGGACTTTGGTTGCTATATCTGAAGGGTTAAATTCCCATCAGGAGCAAGTATATCTTGAGAAGATTACTTGGTGTAGATGGAAAAGTTGAGACTTTCAAAGCTAGACTTGTTAAAGCTTTTCGTCATTGACCAGGCGTGGATCATGATGAAACCTTTTCAAGTGACTATGCTTAAGTCCATCCAGATCCTACTTACCACGGCTACATACCATGACTACGATATCTGGTGGTTGGGTGTCTTGACTGCTTTTCTAAATGATGATTTAGAAGAGTGCGTCTGTAAGTACACAGCCAGAGGGCTTCGTAGACAGTGGGAGCAGCGGAAACGTGTGCAAGATGCTTTATAGGATAAAGCAGGCATCGCGGAGTTGGAACGTCTGTTTTGATGAATTAGTCAAAGAAGTTTGACATCATCAAAATGGTAGATGAACCTTGTATAAACAAAAAGGTAGTAGGGAGTATGGTGATGATCCTCGTAGAGTACGTGGATGACATACTCTTGATAAGAAAAGAGTTTCTTATGCTACGCTCGATCAATCTCCGCTTATCACAATGATTCTCCATATAGGATCAAAGTGATACCTCCTAAATCCTGGATTTTGGATCTATGAGATAGATTTAAATGGATGTTAGGATTCTCACTAGTTGTAGTGAGATGGTATCAATCGATCCTGGGGAGAATCACTGGAAGTGTTCCAGGGTGATAAAGACGACTGAGTGTCAGTCGCAGGCATTGTCTTTACCCTCAGTAAAGAGGCGGAATGTTGGAAGAGTTCCAAGCTATATACTGTGGCATACTAGACGATAAAGGCAGGATACATCGCTACTTAAGATGCTACCAAAGAGGCTGTTTGGGTGTATATAGGTTCATGAGATGAACTATGTTCCTCCCATTGTGTGACAATGGAGTTGTGGCTTATGCCAAGGAACGCCGGTCCCATCAGTGATCCAGACATATTCTAAGGCAGCATCGCCTGATCATGGAGATGGTTGATCTCCAGGGTGATCAAGGTTGGGAGAGTAGACTCAGAGGACAACACAGCGGATCCACTCACAAAGGCCTGTTCCCAGAGAGAGACTTTCATGGGATGGTTGAGTATGAGATACTGCAACCACTGCTACAGATGGCCCTAGTGCAAGTGGGAGATTGTTAGTTGTATGTATGCCCTAGAGGCCATTACTGTACATAGGATGTATATTGTAGTGGATGCTGGGACATATATAGGGAGGACTTTCTTGCTCGACATGATAGTATGCTATCTGGTTACTCTTTACCTTAACGTGTATGCTGATTGTCTCTCTGTTACATGTTGGTAAAGCCCTTAGGATCTGTACTTGACTACCTGGACTATGATGCGGATCATACTAGTGGGGACATGGTAGTCCATAAGTACATCCTTCAAAGTCCCTAGTCGAGGGTGTATCGAGACGGGGCATCGATATACCAGAGTAGACTAGCGTGTACCTTCTCGACCCATGTAGATGGGCGATGGATGATCCCATATCCATCGGTGTTTGACATCAGAGGAGATATACGGGTGCTCAGTAGAGACTGGGTACACTGGACGGACTCGCCGAGAACTCCCAGATGGTATTATACCTCACGTCAGATGGCAGTTCTCTGGTGACACTGGTACAGAGTAGTCTGTTGACCCGAGATCGTCATAGAGTCTTGTGTGGTTCCCACTGTGCTTTGATTTCCATCTTACCACGTCCAAGAGGGCGTGCAAAACGGTGGTTTTTGGGTACAGTCCCGAGTCACATGGAGGCAATGAGCGATAGGAGGGGATTCGTCTCTCCCGGTATATGGGGGTTGATGTTGCGCTGTGCTCGATTGGCTATAACAGGAAATCCCTGGCCAGGGTTGCTGAGATTTACTGGTAAGTGTTACCAGTAGTTTCTCGAACAGTTATAGACCTCACATCGACACGACTTATTGAGCTACTGGGGTCTGACGTTTACCACCCCTAGGCGAGATATGCAACATATCAGACGATCAGACCGGACTGTACGGTAGTGTTACTGGTCGGATTCACTGGAGTGTGAGCGGGCTTGCTCGTCGATCTTCAGATCGCTCAATACCCGGGTGGCCGTTACGTTTAGCAGACCGCTTGCGGCTTGTGGATGTTTGATATGATCATCATCTGCTGCCGGCGTATTGACGAGTCTTTAGAGTCCTACACAGAGGTTTCCTGGTTCAAGCGAAACGAAATAGGAGCGCATATGAGATATGTGCGGGACCGAGAATAATGCGTGTATGTGATACCGTATTATATTCTCGCGATAAATATATCGAATGGTTGTATGCGATATAACCTAGTTATCGATTCAAGCGTTGATTCGATAAGCCGATATATTGTATACTAGTCGGTTGTGTGCGACATAACCGGATCATTGAATCAAGTGTTGATTTAATGATTTAATGCATATTTATATATATGATATATTACTTTGCATCAACTAGTATCGGTTTACTTAAGATGGATTTTCTCACTCGGATATGCGCATTACATATGCGATATGATTTTGTGCATTTGATTGTATCATGTTTGATGATACATGTTTACTTGGTTAAGTGCAAAGATTTAAACCATGGTTAAAAGAATGGTTAGGGTTTCTTTTCCTTTATTTATTTATTTATTGATTTTTGGAAAATAAAAGGCAAGAGAAAAGGATGGTGGCTATTTTTGTTTTAAGTTGAAGTTTCATGAAGCTTTGACTTTGTCCACCATTCTTATCTCATGCTTAACCTAACCATTTGAATTAACCCTAGTTAAATCTCTACACATAACCATGGTTATATTATGATAAGAATTGATTTTCTTTTCTTATTCTTTTTAACTTATCATAACCTTTTTCCTTCTTCTTCTTCATTCTTCAAGTGAAGAAGCTTGAAGTCCATCAATGGTGATTGTTGGAAATGAGTGAGAAATCCAATTCTAAAGTTAACCCACTTCCTATTTCTTCATCCTCTACCTCTTGCCAAGTAGTAGAGTGTGTTTCCTTCACAAGATTTTAGGGTTTGGTGAAGGTGGAGCTTGATTCATCGATGCTTCGACGTAGATCATCTTCGGCATGGACATCGACGACCTAGCTTGCCCATTCTCCGACGAAGCCGATCCTAGAGCCCAGATTCGATTTGGACAGCGGAGAGGACCTCGTTGCGGAGCTATGGAGGTGGAGCACCGGATCTACAAAGGTTGTATTTCCGTATTCTCATTAGCTAAGTTGTTAGCTAGTTCGTTTTTCGCCTAGACATCTAGTTATAGATCCGTACACTAGGGTTTGTAGGCACCATATTTTATGAAATTGCCATGGTTGATGGCTTTGGAGACCTCACTAGGGTGCCTAGGAACCCTACAGAATTTAAGTCAGTAGTTGTTGTACTCTTTCATTGTACTTTACCAACTTTGGTTTGCACGTTTGATAGTCGTCGTTTACTTGACTAACGACCGGCTGCGAGTCTCCGTATATGAGGAGGTTTTTGATTCCCATGTCGACAGTGATCTCAAGACCGGCTATCAAAGCCTCATATTCTGCTTCATTGTTTGTCCTCGGCTCTGTTAGGGAAAAGGCAAAGCGCATTATCCCTCCTCGTGGAGTCATGAAGATGAGGCCTATACCAGATTTGATTATGGGGGAGCTGTGCTTTCGCTTTTTCATGGAAGATGCCCCATCGAAGTAGAGTTCCCATCGGGTATCACTCTCTCCTCTCTCCCTGTCGATCGTGTCAAACGTGTGCTCGTCTGGCAATTCACAATTTAGGGGTGAATCGGCAGGTATCGGATACTCAGCGAGGAAGTCGGCGATGGCCTGGCCTTTCACTGCCTTGAGAGGTCGGTATGTTATCGAGAATTCCATTAAGAGTAATGCCCATTTAGTGAGCCGTCCCGTTAGTATGACTCTTGACATCAAATATTTGAGAGTATCCACTTTTGATATGAGATGGATCTCATGCGCCAAAGCATAATGCCGAAGCTTCGTTATAGCGAAGATTAACGCCGGACAATGTTTTTCGATAGGGGAGTAGTTGTTTTCTGCCCCCAGTAGAACTCGACTAAAATAGTAAAGGGCTTTCTCCTTCCCTTGGTCGTTTTCTTATACCCATAGTGTGCCTAAGGAACCTTCAAGGATGGTTGTGTATAGGATGAGGGGCTTTCCCTTGACTGGAGCGGTCAGTACCGGTGGATTCTGCAGGTATTGCTTGATTTCGTCCAGTGCACTTTGACATTTACGATCCCAAACGAACGGGGTTCCCTTCTTCATCAGGTGACTGTAGGGACGGCATTTTCCGGAGAGGTTGGCTATGAACCGCCGAATATACGCAAGCTTCCCTTGTAGAGACCGCAATTGTTTTAAAGTTCTTGGAGTGGGCATTTCCATAATCGCCTTGATCGTCGATGGAACTATTTTGATTCCCCGGTGTCGTATGATGAATCCTAGGAACTTGCCTGAGGAAACTCCAAATGCGCATTTCAGAGGGTTCATCTTCAGGTTATACCTACGAAGATGTTGGAACACTATTTTCAAATGCTCTCAGTGTTCCTCATACGATTTGCTTTTCACTACGAGGTCATCGATATAGCATTCGACGATTTCATGGATGAGGTCATCGAAAATCTTCGTCATGGCTCTCTGGTAGGCAGCGCCAGTGTTCTTCAGACCGAAAGGCATCACTTTGTAGCAGAATATGCCCAGAGGAGTCCGGAAAGCGGTATGCTTCTGGTCTTCGGGATGCATCTTTATTTGATTGTACCCTGATGAGCCGTCCATGAAGGAGAAGACTTCGTGAGTGAACCTGTTGTTTATCATCAGCTCGGTAACCGGTACGGGGAAATCATCCTTCGGACACGCATTGTTGAGGTCCCAAAAGTCCACGCAGATGCGCACCGTCCCATTTTTCTTCATCACTAAGACAATGTTGGCGATCCAGTCAGGGTATTGAACTTCCTGGATGAAGCCGGAGTCGATTAGCTTCTTGACTTCGGCGTTGATACTCATCTCAAGTTCGAGCCACATTCTTCTTGGTGCTTGTTTGACTGGCTTGACGTCCGGAAATATCGCCAATTTATGCACAGCTATTTCTAGATCTAGCCCCGGCATCTCGGAATAGTTCCATGCGAAGCAGTCTTTATACTGCATGAACATGTCCTTTAACGTGGCCGCCTGTTTCTCAGATAGCAGCTCACTGACGAACGTTGGCCTTGGCTCGTTTGCTATCCCCAAGTCGATTTTTCTCAGGTTGTCTACTGTGGTGTGTATTCCATCTTCCAACTCTTTTGGCGCCGGTGGAAATTCTGAGATCATCTCGTCCTCATCTTCATTTGTGAAGCACTGGGAGAGATTGTCCACATTCTCATGCTCTCCTTTTTTCGCCAGCGTTATCACGTGACAGGTACGAGATCGTTTCCAAGACCGATGTTGATCTGGTTCTACTTTCGCTATATACGTCGCCTTTGGCACATTCTTTTATGGTGGGGTTACCCTCCAATTGTTGGATAAAGCGAATCTGCCGAGTTTATATTGGTTTTCGACTTAGTTTTTGAAGGTGAATCAGTCTTCAAGAGTATGTCCTATCGCTCGGTGATAGGAGCAATAATCCGGGTGATGAACTCGTTTGCTTGATCGGGGTGCCGAGACTATGGGAGTTTCATCATCTGATGTTTCATGACAAGGTCAAAAATTCTCCTTGTCTTGTCTCGAGGGAAAGAATATGCTTGACTCATCTTTTTCATAAGAGACGGATTCCGGCTGACCTTCTCTCGATCGCGTGGCCTTTTGGATCCGTTTTGCAGCTGTCGAACGTTTTTTCCGTTCTTTAACTTGTTTTTGCCTTCGCGTCGGGCCTTTTTCTTATCTTGGGAGTGATGGCGGGCTGATGGTGGAAGGCATTGTCATCCTCCATGGCCTGCTGAAGGAGGCACTGCGTCTTGGCTTTTTCGTAAATGGCCATTTCGCGGCTGTGGTCGTTCCGAACCTTTTGACTCGCTTCCCTTACTAGCTTGTCCATTTGTTCTTCAAACGACAGACTCAGCATTTTTATGACAAGATCTCGTTCTGGTTCAACGTCAGCATCTTTTAAAAGAGCATCCGCTTCTTCATCGAGGTCATTTATGACATGGCAATCATGGAATTGCTCCCGTTTCTTGGACTGGACATATCCAAGCCCAATCGTTTCCATTTTCCCGTCAGGCAATTTTCGCTGAGTTCCGGGGACGTTCCAAATCCTGTTGTAGAACTGAGCTTGTCGAGTAGTCTGTTTGAAAGGTATGCCTTGGCATCTTAATAACCTTCTCAATCCCTCCGTGTAGTATCTGGGCAGACGGATGGGTTGGAGCCTATCGAGCATAAAATCGGCACCTTGCCAAACTTCTCTTTCGACTTTAGTCTCCCATGATCGATAGAATAGGATCGCTTTTTCACCTTTTCGCCTGAGAGGGACGTAGAATGTCTTCAGCTCTTGCACGCTATATGTCTCAAGCGCATCAAGCTCTCTGTAATGCTGTCATGGAACCATGGCGATTTGCAAACTCTGATCATCTCCAGTGAGGGCCTGCATTGATAGACGAACCGAAAACACTAAGTTGACTTCGTCTTCAGAGTCGCTGCCAAAGACCAGAATAGGGGTCAATGGTCCCGGCCTGTTGCATTAGGGTGGCCCTTCATTTTCTTCTGTTGGCAGGAATAGTCTTTGTCGATCACAGAGTCTTGGACTCTTTGCCAGACCCTGTGGATTTTTTAGGACAGCCGTTGAGGGGGTTGTTCCGAGTTTTCCTTTGTAACGTTCTCCACAGGTGGAGAAGACTTTTTCAACACAGCAGTTGGAGAGTTCTTGCGCACCCTCCTGAGCGGCTCAAAACTGTTCCCAGTTGGAACAACAACATCAACTTCCATCATTGGAGCTGGTGGGGTAAGTCCAGAAGGGGAATTGCCCCCAGCTTTCCTCACTCGGCGCCAGTGTCGACGTCGAGCATTTCGTGTAGCCGGGATCACCTTTATCGTCGGAATAGTTTCGTCCTGCCCCTTGCTTTGAGGACAGGCTGTTATTGGCGCCAGCCTGTCAAAGACTGACGTCCGCTGGAAAGGAATGGTCAACCTGTCGAAGGCCGACTTTCGAGTAGGGGAAGTAGTTTGGACAACTTCACCCGCAGCAGAAGTTTGGATAGCCTTCTCCGGTATTGCGAGCCTCTTCGCGGTCCCATTTGAGCTTAGGCTCAGCCTGTCGAAGACTGAGGCAGTGGACTTGGACGACCCGTTGAGAGGGACCGTGGTAGTTGCAAGCCGATCGAAGACCGACTTTTTCGGAGCTTCCTGTGATGGCACTGGGGTGTTGAAGCTCATTGGTGGGAGTATGGTCCCGAAGAACAATCCAGTGGTGGCCTGTGTCACCTGTTCCACCGGCATTGCGTAGATAGAGGCCGCTTGGGGCCTGTAAGTTACTCCTCCAGCAGGGACGGAGTGGGAGTTGCTGTTGCAATTTGTTCAGTTAGAAGCCATTGATCTTCTTTTCTCTGCACGGGAGCAAGACACCAAATCTTAGTACCTCGAATCCACAGGCAACCATAGCAGACCGCGATTTGTTCGCGAACACGACATATGAAGTGTGAAGTGGAAAGAGGAAAAGGTCCCACCGGGCGTGCCAGAATCTGTTTACTGCCGAAAACAGAGACGAAACCGCGTAGGTCGTCTTGCCTGAATTTAGGGGAAGATGCTATTTGGTTTTATCTGTCTACCTCTCCGAAAATGCCAAGTTGGTTTATGGCACCGTGTATCGAAGGTTTAAACAGATGCTGCCGTTGTAGCTGATTTCGTTAGATTCCTCCTCGTTTGCGAGGAGTTTTAGATTGTGGGGACGCTTTTCCCTGCAGGCGCAAGCCCCTGCAGTTAATTACGTTACTGCGTAGCGATAACCACTTTCTCCTACTCCAGAAGGTCACTTCGTGTCGTGTGTGTTTGTTTTATTTTTGGTTGCCCGTAGATTGTATACGGAGACTAATTTATGTTGTCGCCCGTAAGGCGGGGATTAGTCCAAATCCGTATTTTCTTAGATTTGGGTTTGGTTTGATTTAAGGATCGTCAAACTCGTTTGAGATTAAAATCAACTTAAATATTTGTTAAGAATACGTTAGTCTAATTTTAGACTAAGATCTACTCAATAAGGTTTTAGGATCATTTAGATCCAACAAAAGAGCATTTGGGCTCCATCGTTTTAGTTTAGGGACATTACGGTCCATAAGTTTAAGGACAACATAGTCCGTGTTTAAGGACATCATAGTCCATAGAGTTTAGTTTAGGGACGTTGCGGTCCATAAGTTTAAAGACACCATAGCCCATAAAGTTTAGTTTAGGGACTTTATAGTCCATAAGTTTAAGGACATCATAGTCCATGGAGTTTAGATTAGGGACGTTACGGTCCATAAGTTTAAGGACATCATAGTCCATAGAGTTTAGTTTAGGGACGTTACGGTCCATAAGTTTAAGAACATCATAGTCCATGAAGTTTGTTGGTTGTCGGGACCCACCACCTCTCTGAAGACGTTGAATAATTACAACGACATGTATAAGAGATGTGGAGAGATGTATCCATGAACCAAATTTCAGATTGAGGAATCATCAGTCATGAGCATGGAGGCTCGGTTTATTTAGAAATTTAATCTCAGGAAAGACTTAGCCAATCTGGGGTTGAAATTAGACTCTTATAATGTTAAACACTAGTGTATGCTCAGTGCCCACGAGCTCCCACGTGATATTCTAAGGCAGTGTTGTTGGGGTCAAAATTTGCACCTCGGTTGATCAAGTCAAAGTCAAGGTCAACCCCAAGCCAGGTGGGCCCAAGCCCAGGTCAAGCGGGCCCATGCCTAAGTCGAGCCCGCGGCCAGCCTACCCATGCCAACATAGAAATCATGTAATAAATAATTTTGATGTAATTTTTTGTGTATGAATATAAGCAAAATGGGCATCAAGCCAAATTTTTGTAAAGCCCATTGCTTATGTGCAAAAAGAAATGGCACATGAGCCATGGATGGGCAAAATGCTATTTTGTAAAGCCCAAGGGGCTATATGTAAATGTGTAAGCCTATATAAAGCAACATGATGATGAAAAATATACTTTTCATTCCCCCAAAAAATTTAGGGCTAGTGCTTCTTTCCCCTTTCTGAAGGTTCTAAAACTTCTTCTTTCTTTTGAATTAAATCAAGAGTTTTACTCTTCCTTTTCCAAAACTAAATAGTTTTTCACCACAAAACCCACAAAGGGGAACTTGGACCTGTCATTAGATCTCAAAAAGGGGAGATTTTTAAGTCTCACCCCCTTTCTCCAAGATCCGGCCAAATGATAGAAAGAAGAAGGAGACCCATCTCCAGAAACCCCACTTTGGGGATGAACTAGGGCTCAAGGGGAGAAGCCCCTTCATCAGCTTCAAAATATCCTAGGAGTTTAACTCCTCATATATATATATATATATAGAGAGAGAGACAGAATAATAAGTGGTCTTTTCTGGGAGTACAACTCCCATTGCAGAGACCAAGTTCCTTTTGCCTCCCGAGCGCCCGCGTGCTGACACGTGGGGCGCTAGAGCCCAAAGCGCTAGCGCCCGAGAGCCCGCGTGCTGATACGTGGGGCGCTAGCGCTCAAAGTGCTAGCGCTCTAGCGCTCAGAGCACTAGCACCCAAAGCGCTAGCGCCCGAGCGCCCACGTGCTGACACATGGGGCGCTAGCGCTCTTGCGCTTAAAGCGCTAGCGCCCGAGCATCTACGTGCTGACATGTGGGGCGCTAGCGCTCAGAGCGCTAGCGCCCAAAGCGCTAGCGTCCAAGCACCCACGTGCCTGGCACATGGGGCGCTAGCGCTCTAGCGCTCAAAGCGCTAGCACTCAATGTGCTGGCGCTTTGGATGTCATTTCCCTTTTCATATATATATATATATACATACATACATACATACATACATATATACATACATATACATACACACACACACACATACTTTACAAACTCTACGGGGCCCCCGATATACCCAAAAGCCCTTTTTCAAAACACAACACTGTACGTTGAGTTCGCATGACCAGTTTAACCCGTTAATCGGAGGTTCTCTCGCTCCAAAAGGCGAGGGGTAATTAACGGCAGCTTAGTCCGCGGCTGCCGGAGATTTGGATCCCCACAATCAATAAACCCCAGCCTACCCAAGGCAGGGGGAATCTGTAATACGCCGGACAAACGTGTGCGTATTCCCATCTCAATGGGGTGACGAAAAACAACCTACAGGTTCTGGCACGCCCGGTGGGACCATCTCTCCTCCCATATTTCGGGTTAAACGTTCATGCGAACTCAATCAATATACATATCTTTATTTATACTAAAATGATGCTCTTTCATGCAGGTTTTCAAGCAATCACTTCTCAACAATGTCTCCAAAGATGAACTCCGCTCCCATCTCCTATACGATGAAGATGGACTCCCGGACGGTCCTCCCGGCCAGTCTCGGGCGAAAATGGGAAGAGCCGCTGCTACCATTCGGCTCTATTCTGTTCATGTCAGCTAACGCCATCCCAGCTCCTCAAGCCCCGGTGACAGACAAACCGGTCTCGAAAGGCAAGAGGCCAAATGTGGTGGTCTCGAAGGCGCCCCAACTCAAACGCAAGTCGATGTTTGAACGACTTTCCTTGGCCCCAGCTGGGGGCAAGTCCATCAACACCAACAAAGCTATAACGCGTCTCGAGCAAGCTCCGGCGGTGCCCCTAACAACTGCTCGATCGGGTGTTTTCTCTAAGCTCCCTGCTAATCGACTCACGGTGGCTTCCCAAGAAACAGATGCCCGCTAAGCTCTTAAAATTGAGAAGCTAAGGCAGAAAAGGCGCAGATACAGAGCCAACAAAAAGGCTAGGGCTCCTGCTAGGCTGAGTCGAGGAACAGGGTTACCCCGCCAAAGATGAGGGGATGGCTGAATGTGTTATCCACACTGTCTACATGGTGGGCACGCGTTGCAAGAGCAAGGACGGGGCCGCCACATCTCAAATCCAATCTGGCATGAATGTGTTTGCCGTTTCCCAAGAACAGCCGCCTCTGCTGGGCGATGAAAACCCTCTTGATGAGGATGATCGGCAGAAAGACCCTTCGGTCCATGAGGAGTCGGGCTCGGAAAGCGAAGATGAGCCAATCTTCCGTCCCAAGAACGCGGATCAGCAACTTCTCCAAGAGCTCCGAAAACAGCTCAGAAGCAAAGACAAGGAGATGGCCAAACTCTACTCCAAAATTGATGACTTGACGAATGTCGTGATGTAGCTCACGGCCCGACTTGCCTCTCAGTCGCCCAATCAAGCACAGGGCTCTGTTCGTGAACTAGGAAATGGTGTCCCAAAGCAGCCGATGCCTATTCCCTCAAATCCAAAAGTAGGCGAACCACATGAAAATCAGTCGCATCCTATCTCGGGAAATGTCTTAGCTACCGATGACAGTAGCCCGCTAACTCAAGATCAAATCATGGATTTGGTTGCCCGTAAAGTCAAAACATTGGTGGCCGAAGCTGAAGCGCAAAAAGATATCAGTAGTAGTGGGAGATCATATCCTGCTCAGTATGATTTGGTAGAATTTCCTAGCGGCTATGTCATCCCCAAATTCGGAAGATTCGATGGGACGGGAAATGCGAATCAGCACATCGCCCACTTTAAAGCCTCATGCGGGATTACTGGGGGCAATGACGTGCTTTTCCTCCTCCGGTTCGTTAATAGCTTGGCCGATGTTGCTTTCGACTGGTACGCGAGCATACCGGATGACTTCGTCACAACTTTCGTCTAAATGGAGTTTCTGTTTCGGCAGAAGTTCATGAGCGTCAGCGATAAGATCACCATTGCCGAGCTCGTAAGGACCAAGCCCAAGAACAACGAAAGCAGCACGGATTATATAACCCGATGGCGCAATCTCTCCGTCAAATGTGAACCGCAGATAGAGCAGGACCAATTTGTCAGTCTCCTTGTCGGAAATCTCAACAATTGGATGGCCCCGTTTCTATGCACCGCCGGTCTCAAAACATTCCAAGAGCTGACCAGGAAAGTTCAGATGCTGGAGCGCTCAAAGCAGGAGTCCTCCTCGGATTCCCAAAATAACAATAGGTCCTGGAGAAACCGAAAGGACGATAATCGCAAAGGCGGAAATCCAGACGATTCTGAATCTTTCAACACTTGGGCTAACCGAAATAAGCGAGGGATGAGCGGGCCTAGTGCCAACTAGCCTCGGAAGCCAGTGTTCGGAGAGGGAGGAGAATCTCCACTGAAAGAGAAGCTGGATAAGGCCTATTCTTTCAGAAGGGACAAAATCCGTAAAATATTCAAAGACGCCCTGAGGAACGATCTACAACTGCCAGAGTCAAAAAGACCGCAGGAAGCGAATATGACCGACGACCCCAAATACTGCCCCTATCACAGAGTGATAGGTCATGCCATTGAGGATTGCTTCGTCTTCAAAGATTGGGTCGAAAAGCAATACAAGGCAGGAGAGATAGAACTGTCTAAAGGCGTGTTAACAAACATTCCAACTGCGACCGCCAATTTCATACAAACGGAGACTGAAGTTCTGCATGAAACTGATTCTCTCAGACATCAGCCTTTCTCTGAAAACAATCGACCACCACATCATTAAATTGGGAACAGTCGACCTCTAAGTCGTTAAACTGGGAATGTAAAAAAAAAGAGAAGTATATATATGTAAATAAACAAAAAAATGTGTAAATAAAAGAAAAATAAAGAAAAGCCGAAATGATGAGGCAACCGCGAATAAAAGCCGAAATGATAGGGCAATCGCGATCTTCACGATAAGAAAAGCTGAAATGATAGAGCAATCGCGGTAAAACAAATAAAAACAAAACAAACAAAAAAAACAACGGCGAATGATGAGTCGCTCTTGGTACCATATTCCAGTGCAGCGATGCAGACGCCAACCAAAATCCAGTTTCCTAAAATTCTTCCAGCCCTACGACCAGTCCCCAAATTGACTACCGTATACAATCCATGGGCTCAAATAACTCTCATCATACCCATGCCCCACCGTAATCACCAGTTACGCGGCTGGTCTCCGCCCTTGGAATCATGCTCTATTGGGAAGACCCACTCATGTGTCCTCACGATGCATGAGGAGAACAAACCTTCGTGGGATCCTTACGACTCACAAAGGAAAAACACACTTGGGGGTCCTCACGACTCCTAAGGAGAAATTTGCACCTACGGGATCCTTACGACTCGTAGGGAGAAAATGTTTTATGGGACCCTTACGGCCCATAAAATTGAAAAGCCTTAGGCGATAGGGATCTAAACCTGTCTCCTATGCCATCGCTCCCCAATCCCCAATAGCGAATGATGAGTCGCTCCTGGTACCATATTCCTGTGCAGCGAAGCAGACGCCAACCAAATTCCAAATCCCATACCCCAACGGCGAGTGATGAGTCGCTTCTGGTACCATATTCCAGTGCAGCGATGCAGACGCCAACCAAATTCCAAATCCCATACCCTAACGGCGAGTGATGAGTCGCTCCTGGTACCATATTCCAGTGTAGCGATGCAGACGCCAACCAAATTCCAAATCCCATACCCCAACGGCGAGTGATGAGTCATTCTTGGTACCATATTCCAGTGCAGCGATGCAGACACCAACCAAATTCCAAATCCCATACCCCAACGGCGAATGATGAGTCGCTCGTGGTACCATATTCCAGTGCAGCAATGCAGACGCCAACAAAGCCCCGAAATTCTTACGGCCCTACGGTCTGGATCATACATCCTGGAAAACCGTAGACAATCCATGGGCGTAAAATGATCCCAATCTCTCCCAAGTCCTACCGGCGAGACCACATTCAAAATCCCACCGGCGATGAAGATTAAAAAAAAAAGGGTATGTCCACAAGCAAAATGGGCATGGATGAAAACCCGAAAGGGCTCCGTGAGTAAAAACAGGAGGACTGCCGGCGAGTTTGTGAAAACCCGAAAGGACGCAAACTCGTGAAAAAGAGATGAAATGCACTCGCAAAGTCCTCTCGACTTTGTGAGGAGAAAATTCCCGCGTGATATCCTTACGACTCACAAAGGAGCAACACCCTTAGGAGTCCCTACAACTCCTAAGGAGAAAATACACCTACGGGATCCTTTCGACTCGTAGGGAGAAAATGCTTTTAAGGGACCCTTACGGCCCATAAAATTGACAAGCCTTAGGTGATAGAGATCTAAACCTGTCTCCTAAGCCACCAATTTCCAAATCCTCCCGGAGCAAATGATGAGTTGCTCCTGGCATTATTCCAGTGCAACAATGCAGATGCCAAACCAAAACCAAATCCTCAAATCCTTTCATGGCAAATGATGATTCGCTTTTGGTACCATATTCCAGTATAACGATACTGATGTCAACCCAAATCAAATTAAACCAACAACCTTTGCGGCGGAATCATGATCCGTCCCAGAATTTACCCCGTGTCGAAATCATGCTTCGCCTCAGGATATCTACCTTCCCTGCCGGAATTATGCTCCGCCTCGGAATCAAATCAACCAACCAACTCTGCGTCGGAGTCATACTTCGTCTCAGAGTGTACCCCGCGTCGAAATCAAGCTTCGCTTTGGTGTATCTTCCTTCCCTGTCGGAATTATACTTCGGCTCAGAATCAATCAATGACCTCCTCGTCGGAACTATGCTCCGCCTCAGAATTAAGTCGACTAACAAGCTCTGCGCCGGAATCACGCTTCGTCTCAGAATGTGCACCCCGTGCCGAAATCATGGCTTCGCCTGTCGAAATTATGCTTCGTCTCGGAATCAAGTCGACCGTCCATGTCGCAAAAAGGGCAGTGCAGGCTTCCCACAAATCGGGAACCAAATCGCTCCGGATCAGAGCGTCGACCGTCCATGTCGCAAAAAGGGAAGTGCAGGCTTCCTACAAAGCAGGAACCAGATCACTCCGGGCTAGGGGAAAATCTACCACGGACACTCCGTCTTGGAGACACGTCAAGCGTCGACCGTCCATGTCGCAAAAGGGCAGTGCAGGCTTCCCACAAATCGGGAACCAAATCGCTCCGGATCAGAGCGTCGACCGTCCATGTCGCAAAAAGGGAAGTGCAGGCTTCCTGCAAAGCAGGAACCAGATCACTCCGGGCCAGGGGAAAGTCTACCACGGACACTCCGTCTCGGAGATGCGTCAAGCGTCGACCGTCCATGTCGCAAAAAGGACAGTGCAGGCTTCCCACAAATCGGGAACCAAATCGCTTCGGATCAGAGCGTCGACCGTCCATGTCGCAAAAAGGGCAGTGCAGGCTTCCTACAAAGCAGGAACCATATCACCCCGGGCCAGGGGAAAGTCTACTACGGACACTCCGTCTTGGAGACGCGTCAAGCGTCGACCGTCCATGTCGCAAAAAGGGCAGTGCAGGCTTCCCACAAATCGGGAACCAAATCACTCCGGGCCAGGGAAAAGTCTACCACGGACACTCCGTCTCGGAGACGCGTCAAGCATCGACCGTCCATGTCGTAAAAAGGGCAGTGCAGGCTTCCTACAAAGCGGGAACCAAAACGCTCCGAGCCAAGGAAACATCTATCACGGACACTCCACCTCGAAGACGCAAACGTCGACCGTCCATGTCGTAAAAATGGCAGTGCATCCCAAAAAGTGGGAACCAAAGCAAGTCGCCTCCACGCGAAAGAAGATCCATCAATTTCATGCACACGACCCACATATGTGGTGTGCACTCATTGATGGGGGGCACTTTGTTGGGGTCAAAATTTGCACCCCGGTTGACCAAGTCAAAGTTAAGGTCAACCCCAAGCCAGGTGGGACCAAGCCTAGGTCAAGCGGGCCCATGTCCAAGTCGAGCCCGCGCCAGCCTACCCATGCAAACATAGAAATCATGTAACAAATGATTTTAATGTAATTTTTTGTGTATGAATGTAAGCAAAATGGGCATCAAGCCAAATTTTTGTAAAGCCCATGGCTTATGTGCAAAAAGAAATGGCACATGAGCCATGGAATGGGCAAAACGCCATTTTGTAAAGCCCAATGGGCTATCTGTAAATATGTAAGCCTATATAAGGCAACATGATGATGAATAAAATATATACTTTTCATTCCCCCTAAAAATTTAGGACTTGTGCTTCTTTCCCCTTTCTGAAGGTTCTAAACCTTCTTCTTTCTTTTGAATTAAATCAAGAGTTTTACTCTTCCTTTACCAAAACTAAATAGTTTTTCACCACAAAACCCACAAAGGGAAACTTGGACCTGTCATTAGATCTCAAAAAGGGGAGTTTTTAAGTCCCACCCCCTTTCTCCAAGATCTGGCCAAATGACAGGAAGAAGAAGGGGACCCATCTCCAGAAACCCCACTTTGGGGAAGAACTAAGGCTCAAGGGGAGAAGCCCCTTCATCAGCTTCAAAATATCCTAGGAGTTTAACTCCTCATATATATATATATATATATATATATATATATATATATATATATATATATATATATAATAAGTGCTCCTTTCTGGGAGTACAACTCCCATTGCAGGGACCAAATCCCTTTTGCCTCCCGAGCGCCCGCGTGCTGACACGTGGGGCGCTAGCGCTCTTGCGCCCAGAGCGCTAGCGCCCGAGCGCCCACGTGCTGACACGTGGGGCGCCAGCGCTCAAAGCTATATATATATATATATATATATATACACACACACGCACACATACTCTACAACACTGTCCCTCTCAAAAAAAATTTGGGCCGGGGCGCTGCCCCGCATCCCGCAGGGGGCTGCTAGCCTCCTTGACCCCCAGCCCGCTATCCGGGTAGCGGGACCCCCGTAAAAACTCTGCGAGGCCCCCGATATACCCAAAACCCCCTTTTCAAAACAAAACACTGCACGTTGAGTTCGCATAACCAGTTTAACCCGTTAATCGGAGGTTCTCTCGCTCCAAAAGGTGAGGGGTAATTAACGGCAGCTTAGTCCGCGGCTGCTGGAGATTCGGATCCCCACAATCAATAAACCTCAGTCTACCCTAGGCAGGGGGAATCCGTAATGCGTCGGACAAGCGCGCGTATTCCCATCTCAATAGGATGACGAAAAACACCCTACAAGTGTTCAACACTGAGATCTGAGATGCTCACGTATGGCACGTGAGGCGCAATAGCAGTGTTAAACACAAAAAGTTGGGACGCTCACGTATGGCACGTGAAGCGCTTAAAGTTGGGCGCTGCCTCCTTTATTCTCTTATTCTAGTGCTAAGCACTGTTAGGGAGCCACGTGGGGTCACATGAGGCGCCCCAAAAATAGGGTTTATTCCATTTTCTCCTTTATAAGAACTGAACACTTCTCAGGTGTCACGTGAGGTCACGTGGCTAGATCTCAGTCTTTCTTTTTTTGTTCTTAAAAGGTGCTCACGTGGGAACACGTGAGCTTTTATTGTGTAGCATTGAACATTAATATGCATGGAGCTCTTGATATGAGTTTTGTGAATTTCAAGTCCTTTATTTTTATAAGAATTAAATTCTTTTATAGGGTTAAACCCTAGTTTTATCATAGGGATTAAATCCCTATATGTTTTGGTAAGAATTAAATTCTTTGAACTTAGTTTTTTCCCCTGAGTTTGAATCTACATAACAGAATCTCCCCGATGATTAAATTCTCAATTTGTAGGGATATCTGCTTCTGCAGATCCCAACCAGAGGAAGAACTAAGTTCTTTTGGAAGAGTTAAACTCTTGTAGAGGCGAAGAAGAGATAAGATGTTCTCTGTGTTTCTTTTTTTCTCTTACCTAAGGTTTCTCTTTTTTTTAGGAGATTTTCTTTTTTCTAGAGAATTAAATTCTCTTTTCTTTTTAGCTTATCAGGGAGTTTCTCTCTCTGTTTTCTCTCTTGAACTTGAAGTTTATAAAGGAGTTCTTCTGTACAAGACTTGAAGTCTTGGGTCCTTTATATAGGGGAGGCTGATTTGTTGATTCAGTTAAGCAAATCTCTCATTGAGGGATTTCTTAATTAATGTGGGGAATTTATCCACCGTCGGATTTTTGATCCAAGAACTTTTGTTTTACAGAAAACATTTTTCTTGTTTTTAATAAGATTGGAAAATATTTTTCCATACAGAACTTATTCTGTATCTTAGTGATTTTTTTAATCACCATTGGATTTTTGATCCAACGGTGCTCTGATTTACAGAGCACAATCTTTCTTGTTTAGAAAAATTTGAGGAGTATTTTCTCAATCAGAATTTAATTCTGTGCTCTGGTGATTTTTAATTACCATTGGATCATTGATCCAACGGTGCTCTAATTTACAGAGCACAAACTTTCTTGTTTAGAAAGATTTGAGGAGTATTTCCTCAATCAGAATTTAATTCTGTGCTCTGATGATTTATCATCTCCGTTGGATTTTTGATCCAAGTGTGGAGAACTTTTAGTTCTTGCGCTGCCTCAGAGTTTTTAACCCTGAGCGCTGGCGCTCTTGTGCTTTGCATGTGAGGTGCTGCCTCAGAGTTTTTAACTCTTGGCGCTGCCTCAGAGTTTTTAACTCCAAGCACTGGCGCTCTCGTGCTTTGCACGTGAGGTGCTGCTTCAGTTCAAATTTTGAACAGAGCCTTGCTCTCTTATTGGGGGGAAATAGAGGTTTATTTTCTTTTAACTATATTAAAAGTATTTTTCATAAAACCCTCTCGAGATATATAAAACAATATTTAAGGACTTTAGTAAATATAGGTTCAATCGGGATCAATTCTCTTGAGCCCCAGAAAGCCGGAGAAAGTGAGTGCTTGCTTATTTGAGGTAGACAACTTAACGGAGTTATCAATGGTAATTGTCTTGGAAAAAGACACAAATCCTGCCGTCCATGTGCAACAGTTACCGATGACTCCCGAACCTAATTCAAGAGATAAATCTGTTTACAGGTGTCTGACTCAGTCTGAGTCCAATTCAAATCCGAATCCAAACTCAAACACGAATACTTGATCCTGAACATGAATACTTGAATGCAAACATCAATATAAAACATATATATTTGATTTGACTTGACCGAACCATGCTTATAACTTTACTTAATTACTTGAATACTTGATTACATGCTGAACATGACTACTTGAACATTTTGTATCTATGGTTTCGGCAAGAATTGTAAATATGATCTATACAATATATTACACGGGAATAAAGAGATAGATGAGTGCGGAACATATATCGTGGCACGATAGGTCACTTAAAAGACACCTACATGAATTCTCGTGCCGTCGTTCCGTGGGTTATGACGGGGCCTTATACTACATGTTATTATAGTCCACGGGATAAGATGGACTTCTCTCGTATACATGAATACCTTCTGTATCAAGTTACAAATAACCGCGTTATAATAACCATCATATACCAGTAATCAATCATACACAACTTACCTGTTCATTTCAAATTACTTGTTATATTCTCTTTTTTTCTTTTAGGACCTACCGAGCGTTAATTCGCTGACGACATTCCTTTCTATTTTTTTTGGGGAATGTTCGTCAGGAGGACCGGACTCTCAGGAGATCGAACCTAGCCCGGTGGTTTTGGACCAGCTCACCACTCAGCCTGACTACTAGTTCATCCGCACTTTCATTTTGTATGCCGTTGTTAGGCACTGTTTTACTCAATGTATCTTTTCTTTTCGAACATGTGTATGTAAAAATGAATGTAAATAAAGTTGATGTTTTATTTTATACTCTTGACATTTTGTACATTTTTATATATTGCTTAAATACGCTTAACGTATTTATTTCTTAGTAAATACGCTGCGGCCTGCCACGTCACCGTTTCCGTCTACTGAGAAATGGGCCGTGACAATAATCAAGTTTAGCACAATTAATAATCATAAGAGAATGAAGGAAGGTTTTGCCATTCATCATTATTCCTTACCTTCATCCTGCCGATAATACTTATGTGATCTTGATAACAAATTAATGAAAAAAGATTAAAGTAAAAGCACAAATATAAAAATGAAATTTTATTTATGATATGGAGGGATTTGGGGTTACAACAGAGCTTAGACTTTAACCTCTTCTCCCAAGCTCTCCAAATGAGAGCCTGAAAGAAGAAGAAAGAGAACAACTTTCCTCAACAATTACGAGAATTTTAAACCATACAAAAATCATTGAGTGCACCAGAAGCATCAACACTTTGAGCCCCACTTCGGGCTGCCACCTATGGTGCACTCAATGATTTTTGTATGGTTTAAAATGGTCTCCGTCTACATCAATTGTTCTTGTCATCTCCAAAATGTAGCTCTCGATCTTTTCTCCATTCCAAGTTGTTGTACTGTCATTTATATAGGAGCCTAATAATATTATATTACCACTTCCTTTAGCATATACAATTAATGCCTTCATGCTCAAACCAAAGTTCAAGTTCCCTGCGTTGATATGCTGTACAATAATTAATCACAAAGCTCTCTCACACCTTCACGTGTGCTCCACAAAGCCAAGCAAGCATGCATACAAAGCCTAAAAAATTCGTTCTCCCCTGATGATTGATGCTTGTCTTTACTTGTTTATCTTTTAGACTTTGTATTTTGGCAAATGACATCAACCTCTGGTCTCAGCGTAAAAGTCCAACTTTGCAGGCTACCCTTTTGAATTGTGTTTTGAAAGAAATCTTCATTATTTGAAACACGGGTTTTGCACGTAATGGAATCGAGCGGGTTAAAACCTGTATATCATCATATTCTTTATCCTTTAGTCATCGCTTCCTGTAACTTGCACAATTGCAACGAAATACCTCAGTAACACTTATTCATATATTAAAATAGATAGAAATGAAACGTTTGATATGCAAATATTCGTGACGAACAAGGAGTCCCCAGCTGTGGGGATGTTCATTGGGACTATCGATTCCCAATTGACCGTATATCAATTTATGGCCTTTTTCATGTCCACCACATTCCAGGCACTAATTGATAAACTGGTCCAGATAGATCAGATGGGCCATGGTCCTTCCTCTTTAAGCAAAAATCCCTGAAATAATAAGGCAAGGGAAAAACAGCCTTTGTTACCAATACACAGCAACAGCCAAGCGGTCCGAAAGCAGTCGTCCTCCAAAACAACTGCCGTACCAGCCCGACCTTAGAAGAAAGGATGAGACGTGCATATTTATTCTCTCGCAGTAAGAAAAGGAGATTGTTCGAGCTGGCTATGCGAAACAATCTGATTATATTGCTAGAACCACGACAACCCGCACAAGCTGGTGATGTCAATAACCCCAGCTACTGCCCCCATCACTGGGTAGTAAGCCACCCAATTGAAAACTGCTACGTTTTCAAAAACTATGTAGAAGACCAATATCAGCAGGGAAAATTTGCACTGTCAGACAATTGGAGGATAGACCCGCCCCAAAAGCACGCTTTCAAGAAAGTGGATACGTAGAGGGCATCCTGCTCACTCGTGGAAGAAACATCATGGAAGGTATTCCTTTCCGCAAAAACCAAAAGAATACTGAAAGATCTGCAGACATGCCCGGCAATCAAGTGGAAAAGCCCGCTTGAGCCTGAGGTTATAGAAGGGATGCTAAAACCGCATCCCGCGCCGAAAATCGTCGACAAGGGGAAAAGCCCCCAAATCAAGCCTTCGAAGCCTTTCAAGAAAAAGAAGACTAAGAAGCCCGTGCAACCTGATGAGAATGTTAACAGACACACAGACCTCCAGAAGTACATATACGTGCTGGAAGAATACAACCAGAAAATGTGAATACCGGTCACGCTCGAAGAATTTCTCAAGCATATTCTCGAGGACAAGGATATTGACGATGAGGAAGAAAATGACTCATCCGAGAAAACGGAAGAACATGTAGTAAGTTGCTATATAGTGTCTCATTCATCCCTATATGATGAAGACGTCTTGCCAACGTCGGAAAGCGATACAGATGAACTGGGGGCAAAATCGGTATCAAAAATCCCGAAACTGCCAGAGGAAGACCCAATTGAAAAGCTGCTGAAAGAATCCTTTTAAAAGAGTAAAGACGATCGAGAACATGAGATGTCCATATATGAAAAGGCCAATCAGCAGTGTCTGAATAAAGAAGTCGCGGCAAGGACGGGTTATGAAGCTCCCCAACCAAACTAAAGCTTGCCTGCGAAGAATAAGAGCAGGAACAAAGCTGAGAAAAGCTTTGCCAAGGCCCTGTCCATGGGTATGAAACCGCCACCACTCATTATCTACACTCCTGGGGTTCCATATTTCGATGGTGGAGAAGGAGACCCGAAATACTGCTCGTATCACCGAAGGATCGCTCATCCCATCGAGGAATGCAATGCCTTCAAGAAGTGGTGGTAAGAATATGTTACCCATAGAAAACACTTCAAGAAGGATAAGCGCGAGGCTCGTACTCATCGATATGAGAGCAGCGAGATGGCAGTGCACAAAGAAGCAACAGGCAACTGTCATATGGTTAGTACCGGTTCAAAAGTTGAAAATCTCGAGTTCTCACGTTCGGGAGTGGTTCTGAGGATGAAATGTCCATCCACCCTCTTTTTGAAAGCTTCGCCTTAGAAAAAGAAGATGAGGAAAAGGATTGCGAGAACATCCAGTCGCGCAACTGCACTTTTCCTGAAAAGAATCTCGGACTCGAAAACAAGAGTTTGAATAAAAAAGATAAAGGAATGGGGAAAATACCTGAAAAGATCGCCCTTGATGAAGAGGTGGCCAAAGAGCTTCGCCGCAAAGGACCTTCCTAAAAAAACCAAGGTGGACTATAATGTCCTTGCGCATTTGAGAAAGATACCCTCAAAGTTTAGCATATTGGATACTCTACTCTTGTCTAAAGAGGCAAGAGACTCCTTGATCAAAGTCTTACAAGAACCTGATCAGTTCCAAACTTTTCTCACGGAAAAGAAAATGAAGAACGAACTTGCAAAGGTCCACACGGCTGACATTATCTTCAGCGAGGAAGATCTACTTCTCGATACATCCGAGCATAATCGACCGCTATATGTTACCAGGTATTACTACGACATTAAAATAGGAAAAATCCTTGTAGATAACGGATCTCCTGTCAACCTCCTCAAGGTGAGAGTGCTGAAGGAGATATGTATAAATGTTCAGTATCTTGTTCGAGACAAGATTACTATCTCATGGTTCGAATCGTAGTCGTCACGGACGCTTGGGTTCATAATATTGACGCTTCGCTTCGGGCAGTTCATCACTGACATCAAATTCCATGTCATTGACGCTAAGACATGTTATAATGCTCTACTCGGCAGGATGTGACTACATGAATACAATATCATCCCTTCTACACAACATCAGTGTATGAAGTATTTCAAAGATAGCTTGGAGTATACCATCATGGGAGAACTCAATCCTTTCACGGTGAATGAAGTGTGAAAGTATGAAGATGCAAAATACTTTCAGCCGGATTTTGAGGATACTGAAAGGTGCCACAAGCCGGAAAATAAGCAAAAAACCGTAGCCACCATCCCTATCTTCGGAAGTGATATTAAAGAAGAAGAATAAATAGTCTACTCGGGACAGTCACAGAGGGAGAACGATAAATTCGGATGGCCTTTGGCAGCGACTCCGAAGACGAAACTAGTATGGTGATCTCCACTCGTCCATTGATGCGGACTCTCGCCGAAACGGACCAGAGTCTACATATTATGATAACTCCGTCTCGACACTACAAGGAACTTGACGCGCTTAGTACTTATAGCGTACAAGAGTTAGAAACTTTCTACTTGTCTCTAAGGAGAAAAGGAGAAAATGCTACCCTCTTTTATAAATCCAAGGAGACCAAGGTAGAAAAAGAAATCTGGCACGGAGTCGATCCAAATCTTGACAAATTCCAGCCCGTCTGCTTGCCGAGATATTATGCGAAAGGATTAAGGGAGCTGTTGAAGTGTCAAGGTGTGCTTGTCGAACAAACTGTTCGTCAAGCCCAATTCTATAAAACGATTTGGGATATTCCCGGGACTCAATGAAAGAAACCCAACAGGAAAATGGATACAATTGGGCTGGGATATGTTCGGTCCAAAAAGCGGGAGAAAATCTACAGCTGTCGCACCATAAACGGCTTGAATGAAGAGGAAGATGCTTTCCCAAGTAGCCATGCCGCCGAACGGGAGAAAAGTCTCGCTCGAGGAATCCCAAGTTCGTCACTTGAAGAGCGAATTGACAGGATAATAAAGAAAGCTTTTCAAGCGAGCCGAGATAACCACACCGGTGAAATGGCTATCTATGAAAAGGCTAAGACACAACGTCTCAGTGAACAATCAGTGGGAGAAGTAGATCTCATTGCTCTTTATCTACAACTTCCTGTGTGGTCTGCGAAGAAGGAAAATACCGAAGCGGAGACAAAAATAAGGCGAGGATCATGAGTGACGTTCAAAGATGACAAAGCAAGTCCAAGACACTCTCCAATCAAGAAAAGCTTAGTTAGAGCCTGTCCCTTATAAAGAAGATGGGTCAGAAGTATCCGTTCTCTTGAGACAAGACAGAGAAGATATTCAACATTGTCATGAAACACCAGATGATTACACTTTCGGAGACTCGGCACCCCGAATAGAAAAATGAAGTCCATCATCTGAATTATTGCTCTTATCACCAAGCAATCAGTCACCCCCTTGAAGATTGTTTCACGTTTAAGAACTGAGTGGAAGACCAATATCAATAAAGAAAGTTCATACAATCTGATAGATGGAGGATAAGCCTGCCATAAAAGCACGAGCCTGTTTCCCCCAATCAGAGCAAAATTCTGTTCAAAATTCAAATTTTGAAATGAAGCAACGCTTCAGATGCAGCGCCAAGTGCGCTGCACCCTAAGCATCGCACCATGTGCAAAGCATAAGTGCGCAGCGCCATGTGTGCTGCGCCCTAAGCAGCGCACCACGTGTGCGCTGCGTCCTAAGCAGCACACCACGTGCAAAGCACGGGTGCGCTAGCGCTAAGTGTGCTACACCCTAAGCAGCGCACCACGTGCAAAGCACAGGTGTGCCAGCGCTGGAACTAAAAGCTCCCTACCGTCAAGATCAAATATCCAATAATAATGATGAATCATTAATTAACCAGAAGTAAATTCTGTTGAGGAAAGATTTTTCAAAATCTTTCCAAACAACAAAATTGTGCTCTGTAAATCAGAGCACCGTTGGATCAATGATCCAATGGTGATTAAAAATCATCAAAAGTACAGAGTAAATTCTGTATGGAAAGATTTACCAATCTTGTTAAAAACAAGAAGATCGCCTTCTGAAAATCAGAAGCCCTTGGATCAAAGATCCAACGATGGAAATTCCCCAAATCAATTGGAGAAAAGATCTCCTAAACTGATTGAACTGATCAGCTTGCCCTATATAAAGGCCCCTAGACTTCAAGTTTCGAGGATATACAGAAGGATAGAGAAAAACCTCCCTAAAAACTTTGAGAAATTCAAAGACAAAGAGCAAGCTTTCAGAAGAAGAAAACTTTCTTCAAGGTAAAAAGAAAAAAGAACAGAGAGATGAAATCATCTCATATAAAAGAAGAATTTACTTCTTTTTCTAAGATCATAGATCTACAAGACCAAGGTCTTTTAAAAAAGAGAGATCAAAAGATCTCATCATAAAAAGAAGAACATAATTCTTCTCACAGATCATAGATCTATAAGACAAATTGTCTTTCAGAGATCATAAACATCTTATTATAAAAGGGGGGAGAATAATTCAATTCTCTTGAGGATCACAGATCCATAAAGACAAAGCCTTTCATCAATATAAGAGATTGGAAACATCTCCTATAAAATAAGAGCTTTGTTCTTAAAACCTTGAGACAAAGTCTCTTATAAAAAAAGAATTTAACTCTCAGAGCGCAAACTGATCTAAGTTGCATAAAAGAATAGCCATAGCGCTCTTAATTTAAAAGCGCTTCAGCACCCCCACATCTAGCGCAAAGCGCTGCATAGCCTTAGCGCTCTAATCAACAGAAGTGCACTGCGCTTATTATCTGGCGCATAGCGCCAAGCGCGCCACGTGCTCCCCACGTGTGCGCTACTTAAACAGAAGTGCTTTGCGCTCTTGGAACTAGCGCCTTGCGCTTATAAGACTGGCGCTTAGCGCTAAGCGCACCACGTGCTCCCCACGTGTGCGCCACTGAACAAATAGCGCTCGCGCTCATAAGACAACGCTCTGCGCTCATAAACTGGCGCAATGCGCCCATCATCTGGCGCTTAGCGCCAAGCGCAACACGTGTCCCTCACGGATGCGCTACCCGACAGAAGCGCACTGCGCTCTTTGACTGGCGCAAAGCGCCAAATGCACCATGTGTTGCGCTGATAGAACATAAATTGTTCTTTAATAAGCCCCAGAGCTATGATGAATGCTCAGCATTCAATAAAAGACAAAAATATTGTCATGATCCAAATCAATGCTCAGCATTGCTAAAAGGGCCAAGCCCAAATAAATGCTCAGCAGCCCAAAATAAATGTCAAACATTTTAAATTGATTGGATTTAGCCTAAGTTGGCAAAAAGTCCTCAATTCAGATTAACTGAGCCTATATGCTCGTAAATCTCAGATCTTAGTCCCAACTGGACTACAGGTCTCTCAACTCACATCGGTTTAAGGGTACATCTCTTTACTCCTCTGATATTTGTCGTTGTAATCCTTCAATGTCTTCAGAGAGGTGACGGGTCCCGACAACCATACATTTTATAGACTATGACGTCTTTAAACTGGACTGTGGGGTCCTTAAGCCCACGGACTATGATGTCCTTAACCTCGGACTGTGGGGTCCTTTTAAACACATGGACTATGATGTCCTTAACCTTGGACCGAGATGTCCTTAAACTAACATTGGACCAAAATGTCCTTAAACTAATTATGGACCGCAAAATCCCTAAACTAAAACAATAGAGTCCAAATGCTCTTTTGTTTGATCTAAACGATCCCGTTAAGTTGATCTTAGTCTAAAAATTAGACTAACGTATCCTTAATAAACGTTTAAGTTGATCTTAGTCTCAAATGAGACTAACGTATCCTTAAACCCAACCCCAAACCCAAATCTAAGAAGATACGGATTTAGACTAATCCACGCCCTACGGGCGACAACATAAATTAGTCTCCGTATACAATCCACGGGCAACCAAAAACAAAACAAACACCCATGACACGAAGTAACCATCTGGAGAAGGAGAAAGTAGTTACCGCGACGTGATAGCGTAATTAACTGCAGGGGCTTGCGCCTGCAGGGAAAGGCGTCCCCACAATCAAAAACCCTTCAAATGAGAAGGAATCTGACGAAGTCTGCTACATCGGACGCATCCGTTTAAACCTTCGATATATGGTATCATAAATCAACTTGGCGTCTTCGGAGAGGTGGACGGATAGCACCAATTTGCATCTGCCCCGAAATTCAGGCAAGACGGACCTGCGCGGTCGCGTCTCCGTGTTTCGGCGAGGAACAAAGCCGAAGAAGACCTATACCACCAGGATAGGACCGGCTCGACCACGAAAATGGAAGCGGACTCATACCTGTCATATGATAACACTCTCAAAAGTGGAAGATGACAAGAATATGATTTAGCTCTTCAGATACTTCACAAACGAAGACGATGACGAGGAGTTTTCATAATTTTCACCGGCACCAAAAGAGCTGGAGAATGGGATACATACCACTTCGGACAACCTAAGAAAAATTGACTTGAGAATGAAGAATGATCCGAGATGATGTTTGTAAGTAAGCTATTATCCGAAAAACAAGTAGCCACTGTAGGGTGTTTTTCGTCACCCCATTGAGATGGGAATACGCGCACGCGTCTCAGGCGTACTACAGATTCCCCCTGCCTAGGGTAGGCTGGGGTTTAATGATTGTGGGGATCCGAATCTCCGGCAGCCGCGGACTAAGCTGCCGTTAATTACCCCCCGCCTTTGGGGCGAGGGAACCTCCGATTAACGGGTTAAACTGGTCATGCGCACTCAATGTGCAGTGTACGTGTGTTCTGTTTTGAAAGGGGGTTTTGGATATATCGGGAGCCACGCAGAGTTTTTACGGGGGTCCCGCTACCCGGATAGCGGGCTGGGGGTCAAGAGGGCCAGTATTGTGGAGGACAGTATTGTGGAGTGTGTGCGTATCTTTACATGTGTATGCATATGTTATATATAAAAAAAAAGGGAAAAAGGCATCCAAAGGATGCGTGGGCCAGCACCTTGGGCGCTGTGCGCTTAGGTGCTGTGCACTCAGGCGCAAACGCGCCACGTGTCGGCACGTGGGCGCTTTGCGCATGAGCGCTGCGTGCAGGAGCGCAAGCGCGCGCCACGTGTCGGCACGTGGGCGCTTTGCGCATGAGCGCTGCGCGCTGGAGCGTAAGCGCGCGCGCCACGTGTCGGCACGTGGGCGCTTTGCGCATGAACACTGCGCGCTAGAGCGCAAGCGCACTGGAGCGCAAGCGCGCGCCACGTGTCGGCACGTAGGCGCTTTGCGTATGAGTGCTGCGCGCTCGGGCGCAGTGCGCTGGAGCGCAAGCGCGCGCGCCACGTGTCGGCACATGGGCGCTTTGCGCTCGGGCGCAGTGCGCTGGAGAGGAAAAGAGGGCTTTTAGCCCCAAAAACTCTCGAAAGAGAAATTAGTGGAGTTAAAATCCAGAAAAAAAAGAAGAATGTTTTGGTTGGGGAAATGGGTTCTTCTTCTTTCTCCTCTGTTGGTTGGCTCAAGAGATGTGAGATCTAAAAATCTCTTCTTTTTGAGATCTAATGATAGATCCAAGTTCTCCTTTGTGGGTTTTGTGGTGAAAAACTAATTTGTTTTATAAAAAGAAGAGTAAAACTCTTGATTTAATTCAAGAGAAAGAAGAAGGTTTTGGAACCTTGAAGAAGAAGGAAAGATCTCAGATCTGGAAAATTTTTAGAGAGAGAAAAAGTTGTTTAGATATTTCTATTATCTTTGTCTTTATAGGCCATACACTTTACACATAGCCCCTTGGGCTTCACAAAATGGCATTTTGCCTATCCCATGGCTCATGTGCCATTTCTTTTTGCACATAAGCCATGGGCTTTACAAAAATTTGACTTTATGCCCATTTTTCTTACATTTATCCATAAAATAAACTAAAAGAAAATGCAACAAAATTATTTATTACAAAATTTTTATCTTAGCATGGGGGGAGGCCGGCCGCTTCATGTTCTGGCTCGACCCGGGCATGGGCCCACTGGATCTGGGCTTGGGCCCACTTGGCTTGGGGTTGACTTTGATTTTGACTTGGTCAACCGGGGTGTAAATTTTTACCCCAACAAATTGCCCCCCATCAATAAATGCACACCACATATGTGGGTCGTGTGCATGAAATTGATGGATCTTCTTTCGCGTGGAGGCGACTTGATTTGGTTCTCGCTTTTTGGGAAGCTGGCACTGCCCTTTTTACGACATGGACGGTCGTTGCTTGACATGTCTCCGAGACGGAGTGTCCGTGATAGACGTTTTCTCTGGCCCGGAGTGATCTGGTTCCCGCTTGTAGGAATCCTGCGCTGTCCTTTTTGCGACCAGGACGGTCGGTGCTGCCCTTTTTGCGACTTGGACGGTCGGTACTGCCCTTTTTGCGACTTGGACGGTCGGTGCTGCCATTTTAGCGACTTGGACGGTCGGTTCTGCCCTTTTTGCGACGTGGATGGTTGGTGCTGCCATTTTAGCGACTTGGACGGTCGGTTCTGCCATTTTAACGACTTGGACGGTCGATGCTGCCATTTTAGCGATTTGGACGGTCGGTTCTGCCCTTTTAACGACTTGGACGGTCGGTTCTGCCCTTTTAGCGACTTGGACGGTCGATGCTGCCCTTTTAGCGACGTGGACTGTCGATGCTGCCCTTTTTACGACTTGGACGGTCGATGCTGCCCTTTTTGCGACTTGGACGGTCGGTTCTGCCCTTTTTGCGACTTGGACGGTCGATACTGCCATTTTAGCGACTTGGACGGTCGGTTCTGCCCTTTTAGCGACTTGTACGGTCGATACTGCCCTTTTTGCGACTTGGACGGTCGATGCTTGATTTGACTTGCTCTGCTTCTTGCAGTGTCAGGGGTAGACTTGACTTGCTCCGCTTCTTGCGGTGTCGAGATTTGATTCTGACTTGCTCCGCTTTTTTCGGTGTCGGAGTGAAAGTTGACTTGTTGATTTTGATTTAGGTTGACATCAGCATCGCTATACTGGAATATGGTACCAGGAGCGAATCATCATCTGTCATTTAGAGGATTTTGGGATTTTGGTTTTTGTTTGGCATCTGCATTGCTGCACTGGAATAATGCCAGGAGCAACTCATCATTTGCTCCGGGAGGATTTAGGATTTTTTTTTTAGGGACCTTGAATGTGGTCTCACCGGTAGGACTTGGGAGAGGTTGGGATTGTTTTACGCCCGTGGATTGTATACGGTTTTGCAGGATGTATGATCCAGACCGTAGGGCCGGAAAAATTTCAGGGCTTTGTTGACGTCTGCATCGCTGGACTGGAATGTGGTACCAGGAGCGACTCATCATTCGCCGTTGGGGTATGGGATTTGGAATTTGGTTGGCGTCTGTATCGCTACACTGGAATATGGTACCAGGAGCGACTCATCATTCGCCACTTTGGGGTCGGGGACTTGGAATTTAGATCTTGTTTGGCATCAACATTGCTGCACTGGAATAATGCCAGGAGCAACTCATCATTTGCCTTGGGAGGACTTGGGATTTGAGTTTTTGGTCGGCATCAGCACCGCTAACACTGAAGCGAAATACCAGGAGCGACTCATCATTTGCCGTTGCTCGTTGGGGGACGATGGCTTAGGAGACAGGTTTGGGTCCCTATCACCTAAGGCTTTTCAATTTTATGGGCCGTGAGGGTCCCATAAAAGCATTTTCTCCCTACGAGTCGTGAGGATCCCGCAGGTGTATTTTCTCCTTAGGAATCGTGAGGATTCCTAAGTGTGTTGCTCCTTTGTGAGTCGTAAGGATCTCACGCAGGGGTTTTCTCCTCACAAGGTCGAGAGGACTTTGCGAGTGTATTTCATCTCTTTTCACGAGTTTGCGCCCTTTCGGGTTTTCGCAGACTCGCCGGTAGTCCTGCTGTTTTTACTCACGGAGCCCTTTCGGGTTTTCATCCGTGCCCGTTTTGCTTGTGGACATACCGTTTATTTTTTTATTTCTTTTATTTTTATTTTTATTTTTTTTACCGCTGGTGGGACTTTAAAAGTAGTCTCACCGGCAGGATTTGGGAGAGATAGGGGTCATTTACGCCCGTGGATTGTATACGGTTTTGCAGGATGTCTGATCCAGACCGTAGGGCTGATGTGCTCAATTCGCCTGTGACTTGGAGCATTCATGTGTAGTATTTCTTGAGATATCGGCCATTGATGGGTGGCATGGGCCTTTCTCTCTCGGCACTTATTAGTTGGTAGGATCCTCCGTCGAACACTTTCTCGATGACGTATGGTCCTTCCCAGTTCGGCTCGAATTTTCCCTTGGCATGTCGATTGGGGATGATCGGTCTTTTGAGGACCAACACCAATTCACCTTTCTTGAAAGCGCGGAGACGGGTTATCTTGTCATAGGCCCGTGACATTTGGGCTCGGTATAGCTCCAGATTTTGCTGCACCGCGAGCCTCTTTTCTTCGAGGGCATCGAGTTCTTCAAGTCGAAGGAGCACGTTTTCTTCCTCCGTCAACTCATGTTGGACGGCCATTCTTAAGCTTGGAACTTCAACTTCGAGGGGGAGGACCGCCTCCACTCCGAAGAGCAATGAGTATGGAGTGGACTGAGTTGGAGTACGGTGCGTGGTACGATATGCCCACAACGCCTCGTGAAGTTTGAGATTCCAGTCTCTCTTGTTGGCTGAAGCATTTTTCCTCAGGAGCTTGCATAGAGTCTTATTGAAGGCTTCGGCTAGCCCATTGGCTCTTGGATTATAGATGGAGGAATATCTCCAATCTATCTTGTGCTGAGTAGCGAACCTTGAGACATTGAAGCTCTTGAAAGAAGGCCCGTTGTCAGAAATAATTCTTCTTGGTGTACCGAAGCGGTATAGAATATTATGCTGGAAGAATGTCAGAATATCTTTTGTCTTGACTTCTTTTAGCGGGACAGCTTCAGCCCATCTGGAGAAGTAATCTGTCGCGGCCAGTATGAACCGATGGCCTTTGGATGATGGAGGATCAATTGGGCCAACAATGTCTGTGCCCCAGACTTCAAAGGGCCACGACGCCACCGTTGGATGCAATGGATTGGGATGCTTGTGAATAAAATCACCGTGAATTTGGCAGATATAACATTTCTTTGCATGCTCTCCGCAATCCCGTATCATGGTGGGCCAGTAATACCCAAGCCGTTTGATTTGAAGTCGCATCTTGGGGCCAGATTGGTGAGCACCGCAAACGCCCGAGTGAACATCTTTCATGACCTTTTGGGCTTCGGCCAATGACAGACACCTGAGCCAGAGTTGGTCATATGACCTGCGGTATAATGTGTCATTTACAAACACGTATCGGAGAGCTCTTTTCTTCAGCTGAATCGTCGCGGATTTTTCTTCGGGCAGCTTGTCGTATCGGAGGTACTCTATGAAGGGTTCTCTCCAATCGGGCTCGTCTTAGATGATCGAAGCTTCTTCCGCAGGACTGCTCTTCTGTTCCGCGCTTTCTTCTTCTCGTAGAGAGACTGGGGGTAGAATTTGCCGTCTCCTGACTGTGATCAGAATTTCGTCCATGTCAGGATCAGCCAGCTCCTTGGCCAAGCGAGCGAGTACATCAGCCTTTCCGTTCAACGCTCTAGGGACTCTCGTTAGTTCGATATGAGTGAACCGTTTCATGAGTTCCACCACTCGGCCTCTGTACCGAGCTAATTCGGGTTTGTATATCTTATAATTGCCGCTTACCTGGTTGACGACAAGCTGGGAGTCACCGTAAACCCGTAGCCGACGGATTTCCATTTCTATGGCGAGCTCCAAACCAGCTATCAGAGCTTCATACTCAGCTTCGTTGTTCGTTCGAGGCTCGGTGAGAGCGAAAGAACGCCGTAGGGTTCCCATTGATGGCGTGATGAATACCAATCATATCCCCGCTTTTACCTCCAGGACGCTTGATCTGCCGGAGCTCCTTATTGATGAGGCTCCATCGAAGTAGAGCTCCCAATATGGCCTATCTTCCTCGAGGTGCAGCACTTGTTCGTCGGGTAACTCACAATTTAGCGGCGACCCTTCTGGCATGGGATGAGCAGCGAGAAAGTCTGCAAGAGCTTGCCCTTTTACTGGTTTCTGAGGAGTATAAACTATGTCAAACTCGAGTAGCATAACAGCCCATCTTGCCATTCTGCCGGCTAGGCTCGCTCTGGTAATCAAGTGTTTGAGCGGGTCGACCTTGGAGATCAGCATAACCCGATGAGCAAGCAGATAGTGCCTCAGCTTCTTCACAGCAAATATCAGAGCCAGGCATTGCTTCTCGATTGGGGAATAGTTGTGTTCCGCCCCGACTAGAGTTCGACTGAGGTAGTAGAGGGCATTTTCTTTTCCCTCCTCATTATTCTGGGCAAGGAGCGCACCGAGTGACTCATCTAGCGCGGCAGTATAGAGAATCAACGGTTTATTTGGAATGGGAGCGGCCAGCACTGGAGGGTGCAACAAGTATTGTTTGATGCTTTCGAACACTGCTTGACATTCGGCATCCCAGATAAAAGGAGCTCCTTTCTTCATGAGCTTTGAGAAGGGCCTACATTTCCCCGATAAATTTGAGATAAACCTCCTTATATAAGCAAGCTTGCCTTGAAAAGATCTTAGCTGCGTCAGACTTTTCGGAGGGGGCATCTCCATGATGGCATTTATCTTTGATGGGTCAACTTCGATCCCTCGATGCCGGACTATAAAACCCAGGAATTTTCCCGATGACACTCCAAAAGCACATTTCAGAGGATTCATCTTCAGATCGTATTCCCTCAGTCTGGTGAGAACGGTCCTAAGATCTTGGATGTGGTCAGCCTTGGCTTTAGTTTTGACGACCAGATCATCAACATAGCATTCGACGACTTTATGGATTAGGTCATCAAAGATATTAGTCATTGCCCTTTGATATGTAGCACCTGCGTTCTTCAGTCCGAACGGCATTACCTTGTAGCAATATATTCCGATCGGGGTTCGAAATGCTATGTGCTTCTTATCCTCAGGCGACATCTTGATCTGATTGTATCCAGACGAGCCGTCCATAAAGGTGAACAGCTCGTAATTTGAGGTGTCATCGACCATCATTTCCATGACCGGTAGCGGGAAGTCGTCTTTGGGACATGCCTTGTTGAGGTCCCTGAAATCGACACAAACTCGGATCTGCCCATTTTTCTTCTTCACTGGGACTACGCATGCGATCCAGTCCGCATATTTCTCTTCCCTGATGAAGCCGGCATCGATGAGCTTCTTAGTTTCCTCGATGACCTTTTCTTCTAGTTCCCTTCTCATTCTTCGAGGAGCTTGTTTGACTGGTTTAGCATCAGGAGATATAGCCAACTTATGTACGGCCACTTCAGGGGAAAGGCCAGGCATTTCTTTGTATGTCCACGCGAAGCAGTCGACGAACTCATGCAGCAGGGCAATTATCTGGGCTTTCATTTCCTCTGACAAGAGCGAGCTGATGTAGGTCGGCCTTGGATTATCGGGCGTTCCTAAGTCAATCTCGGTTAGCTCGTCAAAGGTTGCTTGTCCGCCATCTTCGAGCTCTTGAGGAGCTTCTTCTGGCTCGACTATCTCGTCATCATCATTTGATCTTTCGCTGGCCTCACCAACATGGATCATGTAGCACGCTCTGGAATCAGGTTGAACGTAGCCTATGCCCCGTTTATCTGGAATTCGTCCGTCGATGAGTGCTCGGACCTGGGGAGGATGCCATAGTCCTTCGTAAAACTTCGCTTCGGACTCCGTTTGATATAACCGGCATCCGCACTTTTTAAAGTATTCCCGCATCTCGGGCGCATAGTATCTGGGATTGAGGACGGCTCTTATGCCTCTCTCATATGGAAGGCACGCGACAGACAAATCGCCCGGGTGCACAACGGGGTTTGACCCATAAAACAGGATGCCCTTCTGTCCACTTTTCCTCCCGGGAACTAGGGGTGGTAATTGAACGAGCCAGCTCGGGTTCGATTAAGGTTCGGCTCGGTATCAGCTCGTTCAAATTCGGTTCATTTATTAACGAGCCGGACATGAGCCAGAAAGCCTGGCTCGTTTATTAAACGAGCCGGACTCGAGCTCAGTTAGGCTCGTTCGGTATTGACTCGGGTTCGGCTGGGTTACACAGTTTGAAAAAAAAACAGTAATATGTAATATATAGCAGATTCTATACAACTCTCAGAACACTTAATTCAATTAAATGACAGTATATAAAGTGTACTGAGATAAATATAAAACCCAGCACTTAGACCCATTCAATGCCCTAGATGTTAATGTTTTTTAATTTTTCCATATCTCAAAACCCTGAGTTTTAAGCATTATTGTTAATTATGTGTTTTTCTTGGAAGATACTATTAATATGAGTAAATGAGCTGAAAACGAGCCGAGCTCACAAACGAGCTCAGTTGAGCTCGGCTCGTTTAGTTAATGGGCCACAAATGAACCGAACACGAGCTGGGCATGTTTAATCGAGCCGGACTCGAGCCGAGCATCTCTAGCTCGATTAACTAAACGAGCCGGACTTGGGCTGATAAAAAGAACCACGAGCCGAACTTGAGCCGAGCTTGGCTGGCTCGAGTTCAGCTCGTTTACACCCCTACCGGGAACGTAGAAAGTTTTCAGCTGGTCCACGGTGGAGATTGATAATGCATCGAGCTCTTTGCACATTTGCTCTGGTACCCTTGTAACGGCTAGGGACCCTTCTGCAACTTCAAAGGTCTCTCGTAGTTTCGCTTGTTGCGTGGGGGTCCAATCTGCACCGCTGTTGCACGACAGGTCCTCCTCCTCTGACTCTTCAGTGTCGCTGCCAAGATGAGGGCGGACTTTACTGCTAGATGGGGCTTCGGTGACAGATTCATCTGTATCGCTGCCGAAATGAGGGCGAGTTTTACGGAAGGACGGGCTTCCAGCGTCGGACTCATCGGTGTCGCTACCGAAATGCGGGCGCACTTGGGCATTTTTGCTTTTAAAAGTGACAGCCGGCGCAGATTTTCCTTTGAGTCTTGGGGCCGCTTTATCTTCAGTCAGTTGAGGCTTAGCATTTTGGTGGTTCATAAAGTACCGAGAATCTTCATATCGGACTTCATGCACACCGAACGGCTGGATGTCTCGGTCAATGCGTCTTTCTTCGCCATTTTTAGTATACTTCATGCATTGATGGAGAGTTGACGGAATGATGCCGTAATCGTGGAGCCACGGCCGCCCCAAGAGAATCTTATAAGACGTGTCGGCGTCGATCACGTATATCTTAGCTTCGGTCTGCAGATCCCCGAATTTGATTGGCAGAGCTATGGACCCCAGAACTTTCTGGCAATTTTGGTTGAAACCTTGAATGACAATCCTCTCCCTTGATAGGTGTCGGACGTCCATTGACAAACTCTTCAGCGTCCGCAAGTTCATGATGTTCACTGAGGACCCCGGATCAATCAATATGCGATTAATTCGATCTCCGTCGCTGTACCCGGTCACGTAAAGCGGCCGATTATGCTCAGCCGTTCCCAGTAGCAAGTCTTCATCCTTAAATGTGACTGCGGCGGCATGCAAAGCGTGCTGGGCTTCTTTCATATTAATTTCTGCAAAGTGAGCCTGATACCGCTCGGGGTTTTGTAGAGCGTGAATGAGAACATCTCTAAGCTCCTTAGATAGGACCAAGGCGTCATAGATGCTCAGGAGAGACGGAAGCTTCCGGAGATGTGCCAAGACATTATAGTCCACCGAGGAAGGACTTACGTTTTCATCGGCCGGTTCTCTGCCATCTTCTTCATTAGCGACTTGTTTTTCCTTCCCTTTTGGGGCGTTGCCCTGATTTGGCGGTAGAGCCCTGCCGCTTCTGAGCTGGATTTGATTGGCCGTTGTGGCGAGCTCTTCGTCCTCTTCGGGAAAACAGAGCTCCTCTTCCGAGTCGCTGCCAAGATGGATGGCGTGGCAGGTCACTACTGGGATCTCTTCATTGGGGTCTTCTTCTAACTCCTCCAGAATTTCAGCCGCTTGTACAGGGAAGAACTCCTTCAATTGAATCAATGTTCTTTCCTTTTGTTCATATTCTTCGAGGGAATCGATATATTTTTGAATGGTCGATTTCCCTGCAGACTCTTTTTCGCGCCGAGCTGCACTTTTCTTCTTCTTGAGCTTCTTGGATTTTGAGCCTGATGGAGCCGCATTGGCAGGTGGACTGGTAGGCTTCTTCTGTCCTTCCCATTCCATCCTGGGCTCTTTCTGAAGTAGCTTTAGCATCTTCTTCGTCTTATTAGATATGTGCATACTCCACGGAGGCCGCGATGAGTCAATTTCGTTTGTCAGGGCAACAGGTTCAGCTGTCTGCTCCGAGAAGGCTTCAACTTCTGTCTGTATAAAGTTGGCGGTTGCAACTTGATTGTTCACCAACACGCTTTTGGACAGCTCGATCTCTCCAGCCTTGTACTGCTTCTCGACCCAGTCTTTGAAGATATAGCAATCCTCGATCGCATAGCTCACTACTCGGTGGTACGGGCAATACAGGGGATTGTCGGTCATTTTTGCTTCTTGGGGTCTTTTCGACTCCGGCAATTGTAGGCCGTTGTTCAAGGCATCTTTAAATATCTTACGGACCTTGTCCCTTCTGAAAGAGTAAACCTTGTTCTTCTTCTCCTCTAGGGAAGGCCCATCTCCTCCCAGCAATGGCTTTCGAGACCGGTTAGTTTTGGATTCACCCGTCCTTCGCTTTTCTTCATTGTCGGACGCATTGAAGACATTGGTACTGCTGGAACTCCCGCTTCTACGGCTGTCGTCCCGCTTGCTTTTCCAAGTTTTGTCTCTCTGAGAGTCCGGCGGGGACTCTTGCTTTGAGCGTTCCAGCATTTGGACTTTCTTGGTTAGCTCTTGAAACGTCTTGAGGCCTGCTGTACACAAGAATGGGACCATCCAATTGCTGAGGTTCCCAATGAGAAGGCTGACGGACTGGTCCTGCTCCAGCGGCGGTTCGCACTTGACCGTGAGATTACGCCATCGGGCAATAAAGTCGGTGTTGCTTTCATTCTTCCCCGGCTTGGTCCTCACAAGGTCGGCAATGGAGATTTTATCACTGACACTCATGAACCTTTGCCGAAACAGGGACTCCATTTGGGCAAAGGTAATGACGGACCCGTCCGGTATTCTCGCATACCAGTCGAAGGCGACGCCGGTCAGGCTATTGACAAACTGACGAAGAAGGAGCGCGTCATTGCCCCCTGTATTTCCGCACAATGCTTTGAAGTGGGCGACATGCTGATTTGCATTCCCTGTTCCATCAAATCTTCCGAACTTAGGAATAACGTAACCGCTTGGGAACTCAATCAGATCGTACTGCGCGGGATATGGCCGCCCACTACTGCCGATTTCTTTCTGAGCTTCAGCTTCGGCCACCAATGTTTTAACCTTGCTGGTGACCAAATCCATTATCCGATCCTGTGTTAGCGGGAGAGTGCTATCTGGGGCCAAGGCGTCCCCAGAAGCGGAATGTGGCCGGCTTTCATGCGGCTCGACCAGTCTTGGACCCAAAGGAGCAGGCATTGGCTGCCTCGGATTGTCATCACCCGGCTGATTAGTAGCGGCTTGTGCTTGATTGGGAGGCGCTCGAGCAATTTGAGCCGTGAGCTGCATTACCACGTTTGTTAAATCATCAATCTTCGAATAGAGCTTGGCCATCTCTTTGTCTTTTCTCCTGAGCTGTTTTCGGAGCTCTTGAAGCAGCTCTTGCTCCGCAGTCCTGGGGCGGAAAGTCGGCTCTTCCTCACTGTCCGAGCTTGACTCTGCATGGACCGAGGGGTCTTTCTGCCTATCATCCTCATCGAGAGGGTTTTCTTCATCCAGCGGGCGTGGCTGTTCTTGGGCAGCGGCAACCACATTCAGGCTAGATTGGGCTTGGGATGTGGTGGCCCCATCCTTACTTTTGCTGCGAAGGTTGTCGCTGGGGCGCCCGCCCGCCATATAGACCGTATGGATGATATATCCGGCCGTCTTTCTATCATTGGCAGCTGATTTCACGGATCGCTGTCTTGACCCCCTTGTTTCGGTAGCTGGTAGTCGATTGAAGGCGGCTGGCTTAACCAGGTTCTTGAATGGTGCTGGCGCTTCTTTTCTGGGTTTGCCCCACTGCTTTCGTGCGGCACAGAGTGCTTGATAGACTCTTGAAGAGACAGTGTCATACTTCTTCTGTTGGGGCCGGGACACGTCTCTTTGTGCCACTGTTCGGACCGCTGTCTTCTTGATTCTGGCGGTCATGGCATTTTTCTGAACCCACTTCAGAGGCTCAAAGGAATTGCTGATTCTTACGTCCGACTCAGCTGTCGTCGCGGGGCAACCCTGCACTTGGAACTTCACATGATTCCATTTGGTCGGAGCCTTGGCCTTCTTGTTGGCTCGATACCTGAGCCGCTTCTGCCTTAACTTTTCTGTTCTAAGCACCTGGCAGACTTCGGCTCTTTGGGAAGATGCCGCAGACCGGGCGATGGAGGGCCTTGGAGATACGCTCGATTGTGCATTTGTTGGAGTCATCGCCTGAGCTCGTCCGCAACATTTAATGTTGCCCTTTGTACCGAAGTTCTTGCCCCCAGCTAGAGCGCCAGGGAGTCGTTCAGACACCATCTTAAGTTTCGGTTGTGGTGCCTTGGCGATCACGACATTCGGCCTCTTACCCCTTGAGACCGGCTTGGCCACCTGTTCCGCCGGGATTTCCGCCAGATGAGCGCTTCCGGCAGGGTAGATGACGACGGAACCAAACTGGCGGGGCGGTTCCTCCCACTGTCGACTGAGGCTTGCAGGGAGAACCACACGAGCGTTGATCTTGACCACATACGGAATCGGGGTCACGTTGGAAGCTGAATTCGTCTGGGGAGACATTGTCGTCGAAGGTTGATTGCTGCACGGAAAAAAGAACATCATTTCAGTATAGGCAATCGATATGTATATTGATTGAGTTCGCATGAACGTTTAACCCGAAATATGGAAGGAGAGATTGGTCCCACCGGGCGTGCCAGAATCTGTAGGGTGTTTTTCGTCACCCCATTGAGATGGGAATACGCGCACGCGTCTCAGGCGTACTACAGATTCCCCCTGCCTAGGGTAGGCTGGGGTTTAATGATTGTGGGGATCCGAATCTCCGGCAGCCGCGGACTAAGCTGCCGTTAATTACCCCTCGCCTTTAGGGCGAGGGAACTTCCAATTAACGGGTTAAACTGGTCATGCGCACTCAATGTGCAGTGTACGTGTGTTCTGTTTTGAAAGGGGTTTTTGGATATATCGGGAGCCACGCAGAGTTTTTACGGGGGTCCCGCTACCCGGATAGCGGGCTGGGGGTCAAGGGGGCCAGCAGCCCCCTTACGGGGTGCGGGGCAGCGCCCCGGCCCAAAATTTTTTGAGGAGGACAGTATTGTGGAGTGTGTGCGTATCTATACATGTGTATGCATATGTTATATATAAAAAAAAGGGAAAAAGGCATCCAAAGGATGCGTGGGCCAGCACCTTGGGCGCTGTGCGCTTAGGTGCTGTGCGCTCAGGTGCAAGCGCGCCACGTGTCGGCACGTGGGCGCTTTGTGCATGAGCGCTTCCTGTACAGGCGCAAGCGCGCGCCACGTGTCAGCACGTGGGCGCTTTGCGCATGAGCGCAAGCGCAGGAGCGCAAGCGCGCGCCACGTGTCGGCACGTGGGCGCTTTGCGCATGAGCGCTGCGCGCTGGAGCGCAAGCGCGCGCGCTACGTGTCGGCATGTGGGCGCTTTGCGCATGAACGCTGTGCGCTGGAGCGCAAGCGCACTGGAGCGCAAGCGCGCGCGCCACATGTCGGCACGTAGGCGCTTTGCGCATGAGTGCTGCGCGCTCGGGCGCAGTGCGCTGGAGCGCAAGCGCGCGCGCCACGTGTCGGCACGTGGGCGCTTTGCGCTCGGGCGCAGTGCGCTGGAGAGGAAAAGAGGGCTTTTAGCCCCAAAAACTCTCGAAAGAGAAATTAGTGGAGTTAAACTCCAGGAAAAAAAAAGAAGAATGTTTTGGTTGGGGAAATGGGTTCTTCTTCTTCCTCCTCTGTTGGCTGGCTCAAGAGATGTGAGATCTAAAAATCTCTTCTTTTTGAGATCTAATGATAGATCCAAGTTCCCCTTTGTGGGTTTTGTGGTGAAAAACTAATTTGTTTTATAAAAAGAAGAGTAAAACTCTTGATTTAATTCAAGAGAAAGAAGAAGGTTTTGGAACCTTGAAGAAGAAGGAAAGATCTCAGATCTGGAAAATTTTTAGAGAGAGAAAAAGTTGTTTAGATATTTCTATTATCTTTGCCTTTATAGGCCATACACTTTACACATAGCCCCTTGGGCTTCACAAAATGGCATTTTGCCTATCCCATGGCTCATGTGCCATTTCTTTTTGCACATAAGCCATGGGCTTTACAAAAATTTGACTTTATGCCCATTTTTCTTACATTTATCCATAAAATAAACTAAAAGAAAATGCAACAAAATTATTTATTACAAAATTTTTATCTTAGCATGGGGGGAGGCCGGCCGCTTCATGTTCTGGCTCGACCCGGGCATGGGCCCACTGGATCTGGGCTTGGGCCCACTTGGCTTGGGGTTGACTTTGATTTTGACTTGGTCAACCGGGGTGTAAATTTTTACCCCAACAGCCACATTAAAAGATGTGCTTATGCAGTATAAAGATTTCTTCTCTTGGAACTACTCCGAAATGCCGGATTTAGATCCAGAGATAGCGGTACACAAGCTGGCCATATCACCAGAGATAAAACCGGTCAAGCAAGCACTGAGAAGAATGCGGCTTGAACTCGAGATGGGTATCAACGCCAAAGTCAAGAAATTAATCGACTCCGGTTTCATCTAAGAAGTCCAATATCCCGACTAGATTGTTAACATCGTTCCGGTGATGAAGAAAAATGGGACAGTTCGGATCTGCGTGAACTTTCGGGACCTCAACAAGGCATGCCCGAAAGATGACTGCCTAGTGCCCGTTACCGAGCTAATGATCGATAACACATCCACCCATGAAGTCTTTTCTTTTATGGATGGATCTTCAGGATACAACCAGATAAAGATGGATCTTGAAGACTAGAAGTATACCGCCTTCCAGACATCGTTGGACATATTTTGCTGCAAGATGATGCCCTTTGGTTTGAAGAACGCCGGACCCACGTACCAAAGGGTCATGATGAAGATATTCGTTGACCTCATACACAATATCGTCGAATGCTACATCGATGACCTCATGGTCAAAAGCAAATCTCATGAGGAACACTGAGAGCATCTAAAGCTCGTGTTCGAGCGCCTTCGAAAATATAATCTGAAGATGAATTCTTTAAAGTGCGCGTTTGGGTTCTTGTTAGGGAAATTCTTAGGCTTAATCATCCGCCACTGAGGTATCAAAATTAATCCCTCAAAGATCAAGACAATTATGGAAATGCCCTCGCCAAGAACCCTCAAACAATTGCAATCTCTCTAAGAAAAGCTTGCATATATCCGGCGGTTCATAACCAAGCTCTCCGGAAAATACCTCCCCTATAGCCATCTGATGAAGAAGGGGACCCCATTCGTCTGGGATTGGAAATGCCAAAACGCATTGTAAGAAATCAAACAATACCTGCAAAATATATCGGTATTGGCCGCTCCAGTTAAGGGAAAGCTCCTTATCTTATATACAATTGACCCTTGAAGGTTCTTTAGGTGCGATGTGGGCATAAGAGAACGATCAAGGAAAAGAAAGAGCTCTTTACTATCTAAGTCGAATTCTCTTAAGGGAAAAAAGCAATTACTTCCCCATCGAAAAACACTGCCTAGCGCTGATCTTCGCAATAATGAAGCTCAGAAACTACGCCTTGGCGCATGAGGTCCATCTCATATCAAAGGTGGATCCTCTGAAATATCTTATGTCAAAGGCCATACTGACAGGAACGCTTGCCAAATGGGCCCTAATGCTGATGGAATTCTCGATAACATATCGACCCCTCAAAGCGGTCAAAGGACAAACCATCGCCGACTTTCTTGCGGAACATCCGATACCAGTCCATTCTCCACTAAACTGCGAGTTGCCAGATGAATACGCGTTCGACTCAGTCGAAGAGGAGAAAGAAGAAAATGAGTCTCGATTGGAGCTCTACTTCGATGGAGCATCTTCCATGAAGCGGCGAAAGAAGAACACTTCCATAATCAAAACTGGGGTATGTCTTATCTTCGTAACTCTATAAGGAGGAATATTGCGGTATACTCTCTCCTTGATGGAACCCAGAACCAATCATGAAGCGGAATATGAAGTTTTGATAGCCGTCTTGAGATCTCTATCGACATAGGGATCATAAACCTCCTAATATACGGATATTTTCAGCTGATCGTCAGTCAGGTAAATGGTGACTACCAGACATACAAAGCAAAACTTATAAGGTAAGGCGAAAGAGTGCAGCGGCTGCTGACCCAAATCCCTTTATATACCCTGGAAAGCGTATTGCGAATGGAAAGCAGCAAGGCGGATGCGTTAGCCAAGTTGGCTGAAAAATTGGCCGATGAAGACCTCGATGACGTAAGGATCATTATCCAAAGCCATAGGATCCTGACGCCAGCAGATATACCTCTGGAAGTTATGAAGGAACTACCTGAAGAAAAGGGAGCAACTGAAGACGATACTCTCCAAATAGAAAATGAAGAAGAAGTTGAGGACTGGAGGGGAGTCTTTATAAACTACTTCAAGTCCTAACAAATACATGAAGATGCGTCGTCTAGACATCAACTCATGAAACAAGCTCTGTAATTCGCCTTCGTCTATGATACTGTATATAAGAGATCCTTCGACTTCGTATGGTTAAGATGCCTGGGGCTGAAGGAAGCAAAGAAAGTCGTCCAAGAAGTACACGATGGACTTTGCGGTTCCTATTAAGCAGGACCAAAAATGAAGCTCAAGATAAAAAGGATGGGCTATTACCGGCCCACAATGATCCAAGACTGCTTCGAATATGCGAAGCGGTGTCACTCATGCTAAATACATGGGGACTTCATACATCAGCATCTAAATTCGCTGCATCCGACAGTAGCTTGTTGGCCTTTTGAGATATGGAGAACGAATATAATTGGCCCTATCGAACCAGCGTCATCCAGAGGACATCGGTTTATACTAGCAACAACCGATTACTTCTCTAAATGGGCAGAAGCAGTTCCGCTAAGGGAGGTAAAGACGGAGAATATCCTCCACTTCAAAACTCATGCAATCTACCGATTTGGAACTCCGTGACGTATAATCTCAGATAATGGACCAGCCTATCGAAGCCACAAAATAAGCCACTTCGTACAGCAACACATGATAGTCTGGAGATACTCGGTTTATAATTCTTGAGCCAATGGTCTAGCCTAAGCATTCAATAAGACCTTGACCAAGATTATAAAGAAGACGGTGTCCAATAATAAGAAAGACTGGCACGAGAGAACTGAATGAAGTTCTTTAGGCGTACCAAACAATATTCAAGATAACCATAAATACAACACCGTATGTATTGGTGTTTGGCACTGAAGCAGTGCTCCTGCTAGAGATAGAACTCCCCTCATTACGAGTGGCAGTTCAATACGAGCTAATGGATGAAGAAAATGCTCATCTTAGGCTCGAGGAGCTATATTCTCTCGATGAAACCCTCCTAGTAGCACAACAAAATCTGGAAGCTTATAAGGTAAGGATGACGCGATCATAAAAAGACTAATCGGGACGAGAACATTCCGCCAAGGCGAACTCGTGCTGGTTGTCAGAAGACCAATGATTCACAATCGTGCGAAACAAAGGAAGTTCGAGCCAAAAAATGAAGGCCCGTACATCATAGATAAGGTCTACCAAGGTGGAGCTTATTTACTTATGGATATGCATGGGAAAAGGCCATTTTGACCAATAAATGGCCGATTCCTCAAAAAGTACTACACTTGAAGAGTCGCGACTTAGCTCAATAATAGATGATGACGCTTGTGTCCGCTCACTATCTTTTAGTGTCAAAACTCTGAAAGTCGTATATTCCTCATTATGCAATATTGCATCGAAATGTCCTTAAACTAATATATGTCCTAAACACGGGAATGTTGGACCGAAACGTCCCTACTAATATGTTACCCTACATATTCTTCATATATATATCGTAATGTTCTTAAACTAATATGTTGCTTTACGGTGGATCTCTATATCGGTCACCGTATACAATCCACGGGCACAAACAATATGACCCCATACTATACTCCCATGGACCACTACGTTCTTAAACTGGTATTGGACTGAAATGTCTCTAAACTAATAATGGACCGCTACGTCCTTACACTGGTATTGAACCGAAATGTCCCTAAACTAATGATGGACCTCCACGTCTTTAAACCGGTATCGAACCAAAATATCCTTAAACTATCATTTCTTCATGAACTTCATAATGTTGGACCGAAACGTCCCTAAACTAATGTTGGATCACCATGTCCTTAAACTGGAAAGATGGACCGAAATGTCGCTAAACTAATATGTTTGTCTCTACTGTATGGGTCATACAACCGACCGTATACAATCCATATCTCTCTCAGGTCCCATCGGCAAGACTACACCTGAAATCCTTACCGGTCGGGAAGCTCTACCAATGATTCGGTCTTTTGAAAAATGTCATGACCTATAACTGATAGTGCATTACCTTACGGGCCGCCTGTCTCCTCGAGCAATGTGGGATCATTCAAAACAACAAAAAAAAAACGATACGTCCATAAGCAAAATGGGTACAGATGAAAACCCGAAAGAGCGCCATGAGTAAAAACAGCAGGGCTACCGACGAGCTTGTGAAAACCCGGAAGGACGCAAACTCGTTGGAAGAAAGAAAAGATGAACTTGCAAAGTCCTCTCGATTTTGTAAGGAGAAAACACCCGCGTGAGATCCTTACGTCTCACAAAAGAGCAACACACTTAGGAGTCCATACAATCCCTAAAGAGAAAATATACGTACGAGATCTTCACTACTCGTAAGGAGAATATATCCTCTGTAAGACCCTCACGGCTTATGAAATCCAAAAGCCTTAAGTTACAGGGATCCAAATCTGTTCTTAAGTCATCATAACCCCACAAATTTATGCCCTACAATTGGTCTAATATTGATTCTTGTATACAATCCACGGGCGTAAATAAATATATTCCCAACCAAGTCCCACCAAAAATGAGAAATGTTGCTCGACAAGATGAACAACACTTGTAAGTCCTCTCGACTAACAAGGAGAAAATATACCTCTGAGATTCTCATGACTCATAGGAAGAAATGCCTTTATGAGACCCTTACGGCTCATAAAGTCAAAAATCCTTAGTTGGCAAGAATCTGAACTTGTTAGCTAAGCCATCATTAGCCGAAATAGGCAATGACATATGATGAGTTACTCCTAGTAATATTCCAATCGTAACAATACTGATACCAAATAAGGTACCAGATACCAAGTCTTCGACTCATAATGAAACTGATGAGTATATAAAAAAAGTAAGAGAAAGCGCCAAAATGATAGGGTAGCTCGCAATAAAAATCAGCGAGTAAAAATAAAATAGTATAGAAAAAATGATTTAGCACCACTAATAAATAGCCGAAATGATTGGGCAATCACGACTTTCGCGATAAGAAAAGTTAAAAGGATAGTGCATCGTGGAAAATAAAAAAAATTAATAATAAGATATAAAAAAATTCTACCCTACAAGTGGTCCAATATTGACTCTTGTAAATAATCCTTGGGCACAAATTAAAGAAAGGGAACCATATTTTCTCACCATATTTCGTCAAAAGAAGAACCGAGTCTTGACAGCACATCTATAGCCTAGAGGCTATTTTGACGTCCCTCTTACTCCAGCAAAGTACAGACGTAGTGTCGAAAAAGCTCCAGGAAGTCAAATCAAAATGGAGCAATGGCATATTCCTAGCTCCAGATCTCAATGGCAACATCTACAGCCTATAGATAATCTCGACGTTCCTCCTCATTCCAATAGGGTATAGGCGCAATGGTCAAATAAAATCTGAGTAATGGTATATTCCTAGCTCCAGATCTCGATGGCGATATGTACAGCATAGAGATCATACGGATGTCTGCCCTACTTCAACGAAGAATCGGCGCGACACCAAAGCCAAAGCAAAGTGACTACATAAGCCTAGTTTAAGGTCTTGATGGCAAGCCTAAAGACCATTGGATGTCATCTCATCCCAGAAGGGCACGGTTATAACTCATCGGGGCTCCAAATCGAGCCTAATCTCAAGTAAAACGCCATGAAAATACCAAACGCTAGATCTTCTAATGGTAATGTGAATATTCCAACCTAAGAAGACTACTTGAAGACGTTTTGTCCAGGCTCAAAAGGGATCAGAGACACGGCAGACGTGGAGCTACTCGAGCAGCAACCTAAGAGATTGCATGTCGAGAACATATTAGCCTACGCAACGGTACAATGGACTTAATCCAGTACCACAAACTTAATGGACTCCTATATCGAAAGGGGTTATCTGTATTTCACGTTAGGATACACCTGCGAGTGCCTCTCGACTCGTAGGGAGAAATACTTTTATGAGACCCTCACGGCTCATAAAATAGAAAAGCATAGGTGACGGGGATATAAACTTGTTTCTTAATCCATCGCTGCCCTGCGGCAAGTCTTAAGATTGACTACGGTATACTATCTATGGGCCACCTGTAACAAAATTGGTAAAGGACGCCGCCATTAAAAAGAGAAAGGTGCAACTCTCGGGCCTCAAGGTTTAGAACTACATTTCTTAAGAATTGTGATTCGATTCAATGGTAGATGACGGCGCCAGTGCCTTCTCGCTATCTTCTCAGATTAAGATTCTAAAAGTTATGTATGATACGCCAGCCTGAAATTAGTCGTACGCTCTGCACTACTCTACCCTACTTCACCCACGTATATACCTCTGTGGACAAAGTAGTGGGGGGATTTGTTCGCACCTGTTTAAATGCGCACTTACATATGTGCGCACTTGATGGAAGATCCTCAACACTCCCACTTGGCAAAAATTCTTAAATGCGATGTGCACGTGCAAAGTACATACGCACATGTGAGATGCGCACATGTCTAAACAAACAAGCAATCAATGGAAGGACAGTTGGTGGATATGAAATATTCATTAGGAGACAATGAAAACATGTATTTAAAATAAACATTTCATTCCATGGAGAAAAGATCCCCAAACAAGGGATTTGGACTACAAGGATTAGTTAAATAACATACAAAGTTTCCCAACTCTCTCTCAGTCCTCTTTACCATGTCAAAACGACGATTCTCACGAAAAGTCGCTCCCCACCGATCAGCGCCGTGCTCGTCGGTAAAAGCAGATATGACAGCCCACCGAACCCGTATCTGACTCAACAGGTGGATGGAGCAGTGCCTTAAAGATTTCACGATCAAACCGGCCTCTTGATAGCAGTCAACTTTGTCCTCCGCTGCGTCGAGTATCTCCAAAGTCATCTCCACCGGATGAGGGGGAACGTCGTCGAGAACGGCGAGAAAGGTCGTGCAAAGCCAAATAGAGCCGGTAGGAAGAGGAGATCCCCTACGAGTCATGAGCTCATGCATTACCATGTCATACTGAGCATCTGTAAGAATGGGATTCGCTAGGCGTGCAACGAATGAGGGATAAAATCCCCAATGGGAACCTCCCATAGCTGTCGAGGAGCATGTGGGCGATTGTAAACCATGGTTCATTCTCTATGAAAATGGTTCTTTCTCTGTGAAAGTGAAGGAGAAGATGAACACTTTTTCAAATTATAAAGAGGAGCATTCAAGTCTCAGCACAAAAAATGTTGCGCATGATGTAAGTTGGAACAATTCCCAAGTTTTGACTAAAAGAAAGTGTTGGAAAAAAAGAAGATGACTCAGAAAATCACGAGAAGATAGAACGAAACCCTCCTACGTGTTTAACACATGGGCGTTCATATGCAAAGCATGTGAACGGTAAGGTCGTATAATATGGAAACGCCCGCGTGCAAGGCACGTGAGCAATATAGGCCATATAATATGTCAGCACCCGCATGCAAAGCATGTGGACGTCTGTTTCTGATAGGATTAATTCCTATGGCAGCGCCTCACGTGTTAAACACATGAGCGCCCGCGTGCAAAGCACGTGAACACCTGTTTCTGATAGGATTAAATTATATGGCAGCGCCTTACGTGTTAGACACATAAGCGCTCGCGTGCAAAGCATGTGGGCACCTGCTTCTAATAGGATTAAATCCTATGGCAGCACCCACGTGCATAACTTATGAGCATCAACGCTCAAGGTTGAAGCAGTTTGCTTCAGGGAGAATTAAATTCTATGTGGGGGAATATTTTCCTAAACAAGAAAGATACTCTCTATTAAACAGAGAGTCGTTGGATAAAAAATCCAATGGTGATTTAAAAAAATTATCAGATAGAATTAAATTCTGGTTGGGAAAAAATATCTCCCTGATTTTTCTTAAACAAGAAATATTGCTCTGTTAAACAGAGAACCCCCGGAGTAAAAATCCAATGGTGATTAAAAATCATCGTTCGAATCAAAAGATAGAATTAAATTCTATACATGGAAAATATTTCCTTCAATCTTGTTAAAAACAAGAAAAATATACTCTGTTAAACAGAAAGCCTTGGATCTAAGATTCAACGGTGATTAAAAATCACCATTTGATTATGAAATCAAGTCGAGATCTCTTAAATGAGATATCCTCTTAACTAATCAACAGTTTCTCATACCCTATATAAAGAACCCATGAGATAAAAAAAGAGCCGACCCCCCATAAACTTTTGCATATACAGAAAATCTATCCCTTAGCTTCGACAACAAAGAATTTAATTCTCTTCAAAGAAGAAGATATTCCTCTCGGCTCAAACCCTAGGTGAGGAAAATAAAGAGATAAAAAAATATCTCCACTTTACCCATCATAAATATCTAAGGGTTTAACCCTTCATAAGAACTAAGTTCTTCTTCTGGATCTGAGATCCACAAGACAGATCTTTCAAAAAAGAGAATTTAATTCTCGTAGGGAAGATCTTGTTTTTGAGAATTAAAGATTCAGATGAGAACAAGGTTGAAAAGAACATGAATGAAAGAAACAAAAAAAGATGGAGTCCATACTCAAGAAACTTAGTTTCCAAACATGACAAGAACTTAGATCTTAAAGAAACCTGATCCCAGATTCTCAAAATTATGATCTTGGTGATTGTTAATGGTTAAAACACCATTAACAGAAGTTTAACCTCTCTAGAAACATGAACATAAATTAAATCTTTAAGGACTTAGCGCCTCACATGATATTCATGTGAGCGCTCACAAAAAAATTAAGACTCAATATCTCACGTGATGTCCACGTAGGCGCCTAAGATTGAAGGCCTCATGTAATACGCACGCATGTACTCAAAAGTCATAAAGACAGCGCCTCACGTAGAATCCGTGTGAGCGCCCAGATACTGCAGACAACGCCTCATGTGCCATGCATGTGAGCGTCTAAATTCGAGCGACTCACGTGATGCACACGCGAGCGACTCACGTGAGCGTCGGAGTGCTTAGCACTACTGGGTAACATAAAAGCCCATCATTCAGCCCGAAATGGGTTAAGTTCCCAGAAGTTAAAAACTTCACTGATTATAAATTAACAGAGCCCATATGCTCGCTATATTTGAGTTGATCTTAGCCTGGTACTTGACTAACGGTCCTTAAATAAAATAAAATTCACCATGAACTGATGGAATTATGACCTAGGTTCAAACCCAAGTTTTATATATATGGATTTGGACTAATCCGCATCGTATAGGCCACGACATAAATTAATCTCCATATACAATCCACGGGCAACCCCCAAAATAAACAATATAACACGACACGAAGTGATCTGCCTGGAGCAGGTGAAAGTTGTTATCCCAATGCAATAGCGTAATTAACTGCAGGGTTTGCGCCTGCAGGAAAGAGCGTCCCCACAATCAAAAACCCCTCAAAGAGGGAGAATCTGATAAGTCGCGCTATATCGGCCGCATCTGTCCAAACCTCCGATATACAGTGTCATAAATCAACTTGGCATATTCGGAGAGGTAGATAGATATGTTCCAAATAGCATCTACCCCCGTATTCAGGCTAGACGTCCACCGCGTCTCAGTCCAGTCTTCGATGGTAAATACCCTTCGAGATATTTTTAAATGAAATCTTTCATATAAATACCCTAGGAATCAAAAGACTGGTTATGTTATGTATTTGGGTTGCAGATTAGTTTGAGTGTCATCTTCTCTCGTCAGTGCCTCAGTGTTGCCGGAGACAATGATGCACCACTTGCCTCTCCCCAAATGTAGATCGTAACTTCAGGGAAATCAAATCATATAGGACTTGAACTTGAACTTAAACCCGAACCCAAACCCGAACTTGAACTTAAACTCGAACTTGAACTTGAACTTAAATCCGAACTCGAACATGAACTTAAACTTAAACTCGAATTTGAATCGAATCTGAACTGGAATACTTGAACTTGACATGACTTGTACTAAACCATCATGCTTGATCCAACTTGACTCGAACCATGAATACAATTGATATGATTTGCAATTGATATGAATACATGATCTTGACATGAACTCAATCTTAAATACTTGACTTTATACATCACCTTTTGTATTCATGAATTCGATCAAGGCTTGTAAGTTTAATCATAGAATAATATACGCAGGGTGTTGGGGTAGTTCGAGTATGAATCCAACGAAATCTCAAAAGTGTCCCTATTACATGAACTCTTTGATCGGGTCGACTCCTCCACAGCTTGGGGTCCCGATACCTCACTATTGATCGGGTCAACTCCTCTACAGCTTGAGATCCCGACTTTCCTAATACTCTTAAGATCAGTTGGCATTCACACTTAAACTTATGTAAATTAGATTACCATGTAGAGACCTTTTTATTACACTTACATATATTTCATGTATCATATACCTACACTCCACGGCCATGCTATAGTTGCTAGCTATACTCATGTTACATTGCCATGCATATATAGTTGCCATTAATATTGCCATGTTATATTGTTCATGTTTCATCTGTATCACATGTCACCTTGAATTATATATATATATATATAACACTTTTTAGGGACTTACCAAGCATAAATTCGCTGACGGGCATTTCATCCACCTTTGTTACTTTGGAATGTTTGTCAGATAATCTAAACACCGAGGAGGTAGAACCGACTGCAAAGGATCGCAGCCTAAACCGACTCTTAGATTTACTTTATCAGTTTTCAGTGCCAGTATGCCACTTATTTAGGCATTTTATTTCATGTTATTTCCTTTTTAGACAATATATCATTGTAATAAAAGTTTTGTTGAAGTGAATGTAAATAAAAAAGTTGAAAATTTCGATGTCAAGTTAATTTCTTGTCACTTTTATATTGCTTTTTACGCTTAGCGTATTTATTCCGAGAAAGGACCTACTTGAAATAAATATGTTGCAGGCCCCATCACGTTTACAGCTCTCATCTTTTGGAAAGCGGGACGTGACAAACTCCTTACAGAGAATTACAATAAACTCTCTATATATGATCTCTACCGAGATCTTTCTCTCTCTCTCTACAAGTTTTCCTTCTTTGATAGCCTAGATCCCTTATGAAGTCGATGACTCCCTAGAACTTTATGATAAAAACTATCAACCCTAATTAATAACCCTAAGATCCTATATATAGACTATACAATTTAAGTTATAATAAGATTCCAGAATTTACAAAACTGCCACCAGATACCTAATTTTCGAGATAAATATTGAACTCAAAATTCTGAACTTATTTCTAAGGAAAACGTCTGAACTTTTGATGAGCAGACGTCTGCCTTTGCTCTGCAAAACACAAAGCGCTTGATAGATGTCTGAACTTATAAGGTTTGGACGTCTGTACCTATGGCAGACGTCTGAGTCTTTTAGGTTCAGACGTCTATGCCAAAGTATCGGATTGAGATTACTTTAATGCCAGACTTTTGAAGCTCATTACTACAGACATCTGGCCCTTCTTTGGAACCACAGTCTTGAACATATATGAGACACCCTTCACAACATGTCATGTATTATGTCACCTTCATTGACGAATTCTCACAGAAGGTATGATTCTACTTTCTCAAACACAAGTCAGATGTGTTTGCCAGTTTTAAAGAGTGAAAAGCAGCCATGTAAAAGCAAAAGGGGCAACCCGTGAAGTATTTGCGGACAAATAATGGAGATGAATACACTTCGAGGGAATTTACAGATTACTGTAAAGAACATGGCATACAGTGGCAATGAACTGTTCCAGTACAATCAGAGAAGAATGGGGTAGTGGAGCAGATGAACAGGACACTACTAGAGAGAGTCAGAAGTATGCGGTTGCAATCCGGACTTTCGGAGGACTTTTGGGTAAAGATAGTAAGTCATGCGTGCTATTTGGTCAACAGGCACGTCCGTCATGAGTTCGAAAGGTTGCATGGTCACATCCTCCATTGCAGTCCTTTTCCAACTCTTAATAATGCTATCGCCGAATTTATAACTGAAGAGACGCGCCTCTAGATGCTTAAATCCTCATAAGTCGTGCCTTCACCCACAACATCTTCAACCATTGCTCTAGCTATGCATTATCACTCTCAGGTATCCCGAGGTCCTCCCAATACCACCTTGGAACACTCCCTCTTCTTTCGCTATTGCAAAAAGAAAGGTCACTTAATTCATGACATTCTGATCCGGTCCCAAATCCTTCCCCCCACAATCGTCGTGTACATTCAATTGCTGCTACTTCCAGTTCAACAGCTGCCGCTATATCACCACCGTCAGCACAGATTTCAACACAGTCTCCTCTACCTTCCATACCTCCGCCACAAGATTCCCTCACTTCAGCTTAGCTAGCCGAGTTCGCCACTTATGTTACTCAGAATCTTGGAATCAGTGGTGCCTCCGCTAGTTCTGACTTCACTGCCCTGTCTGCCTCCTCCGGTACATCTACTCTTTGGATTTTTGACTCGGGTACCTCTCATTATATGAATTTCAATTCCACTATCCTTATTAACTGTAAACATGTCTCTTACCTTTTCATTCATACTGAAAATGGCACACCTCTTGTGGTAACTTATTATGGTGATATCACACCATCTTCTTACACTTCTGGTTGCTTGGCTTTATCTTTCATATTGCTTACTCCCAAAATTACCATGAACTTGTTGTCTGTAAGTCAATTTGCTGATGCTGGTTATACCGTCACTTTCTTATCTATCTCTTGTACCGTGCAGGATTGCCGCACCGGTTAGAAGATTGGAATCGGTCGTAGAGTGAATGAGTTGTATCATCTGGAGCATCTTCATCTCCCTCCTTCCACTACCGGTTTTGGATTTTCCACCTCAGATATTTGGCATCACCGGTTAGGTCATCTTTCTGGTCCTCGACTGAAAGTCTTATCTGACTCTGGTTTATTAGGTTCTTTCTCTTTTATTTCTAGTTCAAACTGTAGTACTTGTCGTCTTGCTATATTTACCTTTTCATCAAGTAATAATGTGTCTTATGAACCTTTTGAACTTATTCATTCTGATATTTGGGGACCAGCACCGACTACCTCATTGTCTGGTTTTAGATACTATGTCTGCTTTACTGATGACTTATACATAGGTTTATCTTATGTGTGCTCGTTCTGACCTTATTTATATTTACACAGAATTTACAAATATGATTCATACTCAATTTCAAAAACGTATAAAAGTGTTTAGATTTGATAATGCTCTAGAATATGTTTCTTCCTCAATACAAAATATTCTAAAAACCTATGGCACTATCCCTCAACAATCTTATCCTCACACATATGAACAAATTGGTGTTGTTGAACGCAAGCACCGCCACATACTTAAACCCACTCGTTCTCTGCTTCTGTCATCTTCTATTCCTACCTCTTTTTGAGCAGAAGTCATTATGATAGATACACTACTAATCAACATCACTCCATCATCCGTTCTAAAAGACCTCTCTCCATATTCTCGTCTCTACTTTTTATCTTTTGACTATTCTCTTCTACGCACATTTGGTTGTGTCTATTTTGTTCTCCTTCCTCCATATGAACGAAACAAACTTTCTCCCCGGCATGTCAAATGTGTATTACTAGGGTATAGTTCTGCTTACAAAGGTTACCGCTATTATGGTCCCATAACGAAACATCTCCGTATAGCTCGACATGTTACCTTTTTCGAAAATGTGCCCTATTTTACTACATTGTCTCCACCGGATCTCTCCTTTCTTGACCTCACCCATCACCCACCCATTTCACCTTCTATCACCACATCTTCCTATACTCCTATCTTGCCCTCCCCTCATATTCCATCTGATTTGATACCAAACCCTCCTTCTATCATCATCACACCTTCCACAGATATTCCAACGATCGATGTTCCCTCTATGGCTAACCGGTCTTCTCCGGTGACTTCTCCTCCTCCTTGTCGCAATCCTGCGCGAGATCGATGACCTCCTGCCCGCAATAGTTTTTTTATGACTAACTCTTATTCCCTTCAATTTGTATCCTTTTTTGATGCTATTCATTCTCTTCAAGAACAAAAGTTTTACTCCGAGGCAGTAAAAATACCAGAATAGAAACAGGCTATGCAGGAAGAACTAGAGACATTCCATCGCACTAATACCTGGGATCTCGCACCACTACCATCCAGGATCAAACTTGTTAGTTGCAAATGGATTTACAAAATCAAGACCAAGTCTGATGGCACTATCGAACGTTACAAAGCTCGGCTCGTAGCTTATGGTTTCTCTTAAGAATATGGCATCGACTATGAAGAAACTTTTGCTCCAGTTTCCAAAATGACCTTTGTGCGCACTCTTATCACAGTTGCTGCTGCCTACAACTGGCCCTTATATCGGATGGATGTTAAGAATGATTTTCTTTACAGTGATCTCTCTGAAGTGGTTTATCTGCAACCTCCTCCTGGTATCTCCGCTTCGATGAATCATGTTTGCCGTCTTCGCCGTGCTATCTGTGGTCTCAAACAAGCTCCTCGAGCTTGATTTGAACGTTTTTGTCAGACTCTTATTACCTCCGGTTTTACTAAAAGTCTTGCCGGCTATACTATGTTCTACCGCTCCTCCTCCCGCGGTCACGTCATTTTACTGCGCTACGTTGATGACATGATTATTACAGGAAGTGATTCCTCCACCATCGTCTCCTTAAAACATCATCTTCAAAATCAGTTTGAGATAAAGGACCTTGGATTTCTTCGATATTTTTTGGGGATTGAAGTTGCTTCCTCCTTCCAGGGCTATCTACTCTCTCAACAGAAGTACATTTTCGACATTCTTCAGCAAGTTGTTATAACAGACTCTACTGTATCATAGTCAACCCCAACTTCCACACCAATGGAGCTGAATTTAAAACTTCATCGAAATGATGGTGATCCTTTGCCACAACCAACTCGCTATCGGGAACTAATTGGTGCTCTGATATATCCATCTATCACCCGTCCAGATATAGCTCTTGCAGTGCATAATTTAAGCCAGTTTTTTTGTGCCCCTACATCTACACATTATGCCGCTCTACTGCGTGTTCTATGCTACATTCGTGGCACCATTACTTGGTCCCTACTATTTACCTCAAATTCTTCACTCTCTCTTCGTGCGTACTTCGATACTGGTTAGGCGGATGATCTCGACACTCGCCGCTTCACTACTGGCTACTGTATATTCTTGGGATCTTCACTTATATCCTGGAGAAGTAAACATCAAGACACTGTCTCCCATTCCAGCACTGAAGCAGAATATCGCGCCATGGCTGACATTATTGCTGAACTCAAATGGCTACGAAGTCTACTCCAAGATATGGGTGCCAATACACTTCTTGACATTCCTTTATACTGTGATAACCAAAGTGCAATTCATATTTCAACTAATCCAGTATTTCATGCGAGCACAAAATATATCGAAGTGGACTGTCATCTCGTTCGTCAGGAATATCAAGCACATCGGCCATCCCTTCCTTATGTTTATTCCAAAGAACAAGTGGCTGATTTCTTCATCAAGGCTATGACACAAGCTTGGTTTCAAATTTTCTTATCCAAACTCTCGTTATTTGATCCACCGTGAGTTTGAGGAGGGGTGTTAAATATAGTATATAATCGCTATTCTCAGTAGGTTATATGTAATTGTATATTTCCCAGTTTTATTCCTTTCTTGGGTTTTCCTATTTGGGCGTCTCTCGACTTGTATAAATTAGGACCAGTATACACTATTTCAAAATCAAGGAAAATCATTTAATTCCACAAATTACTCGTTTTAATAGATTTGTATAAGCGGGATTTGAGTTCGAGAAGATATGCTTTTTGCGTATTTTGAAGTAATCCTGGTCTTGCACGTTGGAAAGATGTTAAGAGGATTTTGAAGTATATGAAGGGTACTGTGCATCATAAGTTAGTTTATCAAGCAAACTCGCTTGAGATTCTTGGTTACTCCGATGCTGATTTTAAAGGAGACAAAAATAAAGGAAAATACACTTTATGGCATTTGTTTAACTTTGGAGGTGCAGTTGTTTCTTGGGATAGTAAGAAACAGGGATGTGTTGCTAGGTACACACAAGAAACTGAGTACATAGACTGTAGTATGGCAACTACTCACGCAGTCTAAATTAGACGGTTTCTTGAGAACTTAGATCTCAATCTGGTGGATGGATCAATTGAGATTTACTGTGATAATTAAGCCATCATCAGCTTAATTCATAATGGTGCAAACAGTTCAAAAGGAAGACACATTGAAGTACAATATCATTATATTTGTGATATTGTGGAGAAGGAAAAAGTCAAGATGATTTATATTCGTACTAGTGACATGATAGTTGATCCCTTGACGTAGGGTATCCCAGCAGAAATATTCATTAAACATGTTAGTTTGATGAGATTTAGAAATGTCTAAGTTGAAATTTTTTCATGAATAATGAAAAGGTGACATCATGGATAATGGTGGTCTCGATTTTCACAAAAAGTGAAAAGGGTTCATATCTCACGGATAGTGGGAGTATGTGTAATTACATCTTGAGACACATCTCACGAATAGTGGGAGTATACTCGGAAAGCATTTGGCCATTTCGGCCAAGTGGGAGATATAAGTGTTGTGGCCTTATGGCCAGGTATTCGGCCCGGCCCAATTACTGGGTGAAACAGAATCCGCATTCTGTTTCTTGAGACCGCGTCAAGCGCGAAGATCGTGGGAATCGATCTCGTTGATCGTTGAGGAAAATCTGGACAGTTAGGAAGGCGAAGGTATAGAAGAAATGCCTATAAAAGAGATAAGGGTGTACCTTTCTATTTATTGAACAGAATCAGCTATTCTCGAAGCCCCAAATCCAATCAAAACTAATCCATTTTGTATCCTTGGAACGGTCGAGTTTATCCCCTCAATCTTTTACTCAAAGTGGTGTGATGTATCCTTGAAGTGGTTGATCTTGCCACTGTTCGAGTTCCATTATTATCCGTCCTCCCACGCCCTACCGGCATCATCATATAACATTATTTGTGGTGTCATCCTTGAAAAAAAAAAGAGAAGATAATAACAACAAAAATAGTGAATTCTGGACCTTATCCACAAACAACTTCATGCACCTAATTACACCAAACCATCTGCTTAGTATTGTTGTAACGTAGCATACATTTTATTTATCTAAAATTCTCATTCACTATGTGTATGAAACCGCAGATCTATATATGTGGAACGGATGACTAACATGGGCTTTATATAGATCTGACCCTGCAACTCAAGAACATGATTAATTCCTAATGGTTAAACTTTCTGCCAAAAATGGAATACAGACTATCCATCTAAGTAACAAGAATCGATAATTTTAGATTCTGAAACTATGTTGCCAGACTGGAAGTTAATTTTTTATTTTAGAAACATTCCAATTACTACATTTTGGAAAAAGAAAATAGTTTGTATCATATTTAAATCTACCGTGAAAGATAATGACAATGCGTACATGATATTCGACAATCACAAGCAACAAAGTTAATCATTACGAACACATACACATGCATAATCATTACAAACTATGAAACTAAACAAATCTATATACATAATGTAAAGCTATAGAAGGGTGGCAGATTTTCTCTATTTCCCAAATTGCCCCTGCTCAATTATTTGATTCAGCAAATGCAATTATGAGCATGCAACAACACATATTTTGTCTGCAATAATTCAATCTATGTATGCTCCTTTTCATGTTTCAAACACCATAGTCATGAATAAGGACAATAATTTATGTCAAACTATATGCAGTGAAGTGAAAGAACATGGCAAACAAACAAATGGATTTAATATGTACAGTGAAGCAAGCATAGAATTTCAACAAGCATACTATATGTTGATGTAAAAATGACCTTCAATTTCATGTTTCAACCACCATAGTCATCAATAAGGACAATAATTTATGTCATATACATAATGTAAAGCTATAGAAGGGTGGCAGATTTTCTCTATTTTCCAAATTGCCCCTGCTCAATTATTTGATTCAGCAAATGCAATTATGAGCATGCAACAACACATATTTTGTCTGCAATAATTCAATCTATGTATGCTCCTTTTCATGTTTCAAACACCATAGTCATGAATAAGGACAATAATTTATGTCAAACTATGTGTAGTGAAGTGAAAGAACATGGCAAACAAACAAATGAATTTAATATGTACAGTGAAGCAAGCATAGACCTTCAATTTCATGTTTCAACCACCATAGTCATCAATAAGGACAATAATTTATGTCAAACTATGTGCAGTGAAGTGAAAGAACATTGCAAACAAATAAATGAATTTAATATGTACAGTGAAGCAAGCATAGAATTTCAATAAGCATACTATATGTTGATATAAAAATGACCTCAATTTCATGTTTCAACCACCATAGTCATCAATAAGGAAAATAATTTATGTCAAACTATATGTAGTGAAGTGAAAAAACATGGCAAACAAACAAATGAATTTAATATGTACAGTGAAGCAAGCATAGAATTTCAACAAACATATTATTTGTTGATGTAAAAATAACCTTCAATTTCATGTTTCAACCACCATAATCATCAATAAGGACAATAATTTAATTTCAACCACCTTCACAATTAAAAGCATGCAACAACACATATTTTGTCTGCAATAATTCAATCTATATATGCTCCTTTTCATGTTTCACACACCATAGGGATGAATAAGAACAATAATTTATGTCAAACTATCTGTAGTGAAGTGAAAGAACATGGTAAACAAGCAAATGAATTTAATATGTACAATGTAGCAAGCATAGAATTTCAACAAGCATACTATATGTTGATGTAAAAATGACATTCAATTTCATGTTTCAACCACCATAGTCATCAATAAGGACAATAATTTATGTCAAACTATGTGTAGTGAACTGAAAGAACATTGCAAACAAACAAATGAATTTAATATATGCAGTGAAGCAAGCATAGAATTTCAACAAGCATACTATTTGTTGATGTAAAAATGACCTTCAATTTCATGTTTCAACCACCATAGTCATCAATAAGGACAATAATTTATTTTCAACCACCTTCACTGCAACATGTAATTCCGGTATGTACTGTGCTACATTTAAGATATTGGGTGATATTACTCAGTCTCCTACAACAACTACTACTTTTCCATCCTTATAAATAGTTTGTGGATCCTTGCATCGACCACAACAATCTGTCTAATAGCATGTCAGTTAACGCGAAGATTGTAAGTTATTATTCTTATCATATATATTTATTTGTATATTAACAAAATTACATTACTTATATTTTCAAGTTCTAACAATACTTTAAAATCTCAACAATTATAAGATGAGCTATCATTTTTCTTGTCATTATGGATTGGTGTATTCAACCAGTCTAGCCAGTGTGGATGGATGGTAAAAGACGGCCAGCAAGTGGTGTGCCTACGGACGAGCGGAAGGTGGCAAAAGGGAAGGTCGGCGTCAGATGGCCAATGGACTATCGACGGCTAACCGGTCGGTTAGCGTGAGGCGTCGAGGCGACGACTAGACCGCGATAGGCAGATGGAGACAGTTGTGGCAAATTTTTTGTTAGATAGGAATAATTGGGTATAATTTTGTGATAGGCAATGACCTGGGTGGGAATAAGATTCTCATGATTTTGGGCATTAAATTACCATGCTAATCTTATATTCCCGGAAATATTTTTTGTATCAAAACAAGTATGGTAATATTTCATGGGAATGTAGGATTACCACTTATCAAGCGCATCCTAAAGGGGTTATTAACTACTGCTTTACATGACTTCTCTATTCGAACTAACGATAAGATTCTTAAATTTTATTTAAAATAGAAATATATCTTATAAGCTCATCAATTGTTTTGAATGATTAAGTATGATATATCTGGCTTTGGAATTAGAGCATAAAATACAAATAGAATTCAAAATCACTTTGAAGTAGTTTTCATCATCCCATGGTCCTTAATTTATGCTTTTCCGCGCATAGCGCGGGTGCGTTGCTAGTTATATTAAAATTCATAAAGTCGGTAACAAAAAGAAAGAAGGAAAATTTTACTGCAATACAAGCAAAGAATTAGACACTCTGTCTTCAATATGATCCTATTATTAATTGTGATAGTTCCCAAAAAAAAGGTAATTGTTGTTGTCAGCATATTAAACAAAATCTCTAAATACTTCACACGAAATCAATTGGTTTCTCTTGGGATCTCCTCTTCGTCTTCGGTTTTGTTGTCGTTCTGGATGTTAAATTGAGTGCACCCTGTTCTAGACTTTTTACCTTGATCGTAGAAGCGACAGTTTGGCATGTGAGCTCCCACAAACTATCGATATCCAGATAGTAAGCAGCCTATAATAAGGATTGAAGGATTAGCAATTATTGAAGAGGAAATTACTGGCTCAAAAAAGCAAGTTATATGCAGAAGAATTGAAATCGTGTTTCATGAAAAAGTAATGAATAGTTATTCAACAAGGACAAATAATCTCACAAGGATACTAAATTGTTCAAATCCTGTAACCCTAGATAATATATAGCAAAAGGATCTCAAAGGTATAACAAATTTTTCAAACACTAAAACCATACAAAAAATGGCAAAAAGATTGAAAATATAATAAATTATTCAATCGCTAAATTGTGGATTAATCAGAAGGGAAAAGAACTAAAAAGGTACCATATATTGTTCAAACCCTAAAACCTAGATAAACTACACATAACCAAAAATAAAGTGTAAACAAATCGTTCTAAGCCTAAACCATATATATATAATTGTTAAAGAAAAGGAAAATCCCAAAGATTAAGGTATGCTAAGTTGTTCGAACCCTAATTAAAACCTATAAAATAAAACAAAACATATCCAGAAGAGGAAACAAACCTCAATCAATTTGAAGAGCATGGGCCGATCAACTTTAACAAATTCTGCTTCCTAAGATTTGAGCCCATTGGATGACGAATCGGCATGATTCTAGCAATACTCGACAACCATTAATTGCCATGATACTGCCATTGACATTGCCACGAGGTATCCTGTTAATCTTGCAGCCGTCCTAGATTATGTTGCCAATCGTCTGTGACGAAAAGAAGGGATTTGATTTTGGATGATCCGGTGAGGAGGAGTTTGTTGTTGATACTTAGAGGAGATGATCTCCTTGCAATATATAGACCTCTTTCTCTGCCCTAAATCCTTAAAACCGCCCCAGAATTTCTCAACGAAAACGATCTCCACTCTTTCCAAAATCATTGAGCTTGACGAGGTCGCGAACGAGAAATCCAAACGAACGTGGTGTTTCGTTTCCCTCTAACAACCGGACGGGTTTAAAGTATTGGACCATAAGGCCATATTCACTTACATCTCTCAATTGGCCGAAATGACCAAATACTTTCCGAGCACACTCCCACTATTTGTGAGATGTATCTCAATATGTAATTATACATACTCCCACTATCCGCGAGACATGTGCACTCTTCACTTTTCGTGAAAACCAAGTACAACCATTATCCATGATTATCTACTTTCATCATTCAAAAAATTCTTTGATTTAGAAATTCCTAAGTCCAATCAAACCAGCATGTTTGATGAACATTTCTGCGGGAATACCCTTCGTCAAAAGATCAACAACCATGTCACTAGTAAGAATATAAGTCATCTTGACTTCTTTCTTCTCCACAATATCACGAATATAATGATATTGTACTTCAATGTATTTTCCTTTTGAACTATTTGCACCACTGTGAATAAAGTTTATGGCTGCTTGATTATCACAGTAAATTTCAATTGGTCCATCCACAAAATTGAGATCCAAGTTGTTTAGAAACCGTCTAATCCAGATTGCATGAGTAGCTGGCATACTGCAGGCTATGTACTTGATTTCTTGTGTGTATCTTGCCACACATCCCTGTTTCTTGCTGCCCTAATAAATAGTTACACCCCCAAAGATGAATAAATGTCCCGAAATGGACTTCCCGTCATCTTTATCTCCTCCAAAGTTAGTATCGGAGTAACCAAGAACCTCAAACGAGTTTGCTTGAAAAACTAACTTTTGATAAATAGTATCTTTCAGATACTTCAAAATCCTCTAACAACTTCTCAATGTGGTGGACCAGAATTGCTTTAGTATCTACTAACTAGACTCACCGGGTACGCAAAGTCTGGTCCAGTATACAACATTACATACATCAAGCTTCCAACTGCTTGAGCATATTGGGCATTAAGCGGTTTCTTCCTTTCTCCAGGACATTGTTCTTCACATAACCGCTTTCGCATAACCAATGGTGTAGGTAACGGATTGTAATTCTACATCCCAGATTTTCTAAGTATTGTGTGCAAATACTTTTCTTGGTTCAAACTTAACATTCTAGACTTTTTATCTCTAAGGATATGTATACCAAGAATATAGGATGCATCTGTCACGCCCGCTTTCCAGAGTGCGCTAAGATCGGCACGTGATAGAGCCAACCATGCTACCTGTGGCTAGGAAATATCCCTCCACAGTCACATTACGGCTGTCTAGAGATATCAAGAACAGTAATAAACTATCTAATACATGTCCATAAGCCAGAATGAAAGAGTCAAGAAGTAATATGCGGAAGCAATAGATCCAAGTACAATAATAATCTGGAATGTACGTCCCAAAATACGGGCTCACATCAGCAAATAAAACAATGCTGAAAGGAAACTAAACTAGAATACTAACAAGTCCTCACTGCTTGACTTGTTGACTGAAATACTCCTGATCGGCCTGCGGCGAAGGTAGAGGATCTGGGCCATGCAAAACCCAGACGTCAGTGCGTCATAACATCAACAATAATATAATCAGGGATAACAAAACATGCAGGCATGAGTATGAACAGTAATAAGAGTATAACGGTATCACGAATAAAGAACATTGAAAGGTATAAGCACATGTAATGTACGGTGAGTGATCTGAACTAAGCTACTGGGTTAATCGCTCTCAAGTCTTTAAAATCAATTTAATGAATCGTCGATATAACTCAATAGTATCCCGTGAATACCCGGGACAACGGTCCAGACTCTCGGGGCTAAATCCGAGACGTGCCACTAAGCACAAACAGGAAACATGTACAGACGAATGATGTCAGCAACATCATCCAGGGACTGGCCTAGCCTCCAAAACTGATCAGTATAAGCGTCGAACTGTTGAGTTACAAGTCAGGTTTCATCATTGATTTCCCCTTACCCCCAAGTCATGTGTTCAAGTCAGGTATTGATAAATCTGGAGCTAATGGCAACACAGGATCAAGCAGGTACAGGTTTGTCTGTATAGACAACAGGATATGTCCGTAGGGACAACAGGTCAAGATTGTCGGCATTAGTAACCCGATCAGGTATCAAGTCAAGCAGTAGTATATCAGGTCACGTCAGGTAGTGCACAGGTGTCAAGTGGATACTCACAATCAAACTGTAGTAAGTATGGGTTGCACAAAATCAAGTATGGAGTACTAATATAACAATAAAATGAATTCATGTGACATAGTATGTGAATAGGTATAAAATCAATGGGTGCACAATTATCGATTAGGATTATATTTATAGTTCCAATACTAATTATGATGCACTTTATTAAACATGGGGTGTTAATGTAACAATATTATATATTAATGTGATCTGTAGATGTAGCTATATGTATATTATATGATATGGATGCAAACGGGTATGCGAAAACTGTAAAACTTTAATATAGATGTATAATATGATAAACGGGTAACATTTGATTTATATGGATGCGCAATACTATACCTAGCATGTAGCAAGATGATTTAGAATGCGACTAGATGTGTAAATCATGATATGGATGCACGCGAACGTGATATAACAGTAAAATGATAAACTGGTAAATGCATGATGTACAATTCAACAATATGAGATGTAAATTTCCATTGAGTGCAGTATATTATAATATAGTATGTAACAAGATAGGTTTGCATGCACTAGAGGTGAAATAACATGTACGGACGCATACGGATGTCCGAAAACGGTGTAATATGAAAACCGATAATGTGGATTGCAAAACTAATGATTATGAAGTGTTATAATTCAAATAGATGTAGAATATAGTAGTATAGCATGTAGTAAGATAAAGTTGCATGCAACTAGATATGAAATAAATTGTACGGATGCAAACGGACGTCGTAAAACAGTTAAATGATAACAGGGGATGTACAATACTCTAAACATGTAATATAATTATTAATATAGTTGTAAAATATATCATAGCATGTGGCAAGATCAACTTGCCTGAACGGATCGCACGACGGATGTGTACGGCACGCCCGACGTCGGGTAAACGTCGCAACGCACACACGGCATGCGGGACAGGTCCAGGCAAAGCAAAAGGATGACCACGCAGGTAGAGAACGTCCACTGGATCACTCGGATCGTCAGCAACGAGCACGGCTCCAGCGGTGATCACCGGAATCAAGAAACAAGATCAAGAAAAAGAATGAAGAAAGAAGAAGTAAGAAGAAGAGGCTGTGTATTAAATAAGGAAAGAAAAAAATAAAATATATATAAATATATATATGCAGAAAGGAGAGAGAGAGTAACGAGAGAGAGAGAGAGAGAGAGTCACGAAAGAGAGAGAGTGGAGAGGGAGAGACAGACAGACAGAAAAAGAAAGAGAGGGGAGAGAGAAAAAGGGGATGTTAGTTGTTAGGAAATTAGTTTAGATTTAAATTAAAAAAATCTTTTATTAGTTAATTAAATTTTAATTTGAATCAGTTTATAAAATTAATATTATATAAATAAAATTTGATATTCTGGTAAATACAAATATAGTCCAAAACACGCCCAGATTGGGTCTAAAATTATGGTTTGAAAATACGGTTAATATAAGTGTCAACCAAAACTAAAACAGGATATCCGGGTAACGAAAATGCATACTCCCAAGAACGGATACACGTAACGTGCACGTAGCTATCCAAACGAGTCCGTTTCACTGAACGGGACGAGAACACGATGTACGGATGCTATCACAGGGTCAAGGGTTTGATGCAGGCCATGCAATATATTTTTAAAATATTTTTCTTGACTTTAAATGTTATATTAAAAAATTGCAGATGCCAGATAAAATGCCAGTATACAGTATAAAATTAATGAAAGTGCACGGATCCGTATAACAATCCAGGATAAATCATAAACATGAATTAAGACGGGTTTCAAGCATGCGGGTCGGGTCGGATGCAAATACAGATGTCAAAATACTATTCGCACCCAAAACACAGTAAATCAAGAAACTACCATAAATAAAGAGAAACATGAACTAGAACTGGTATAAATGATGTAGGGTGTTACATTATACCCAACTACAAAAAGAATTTCGTCCTCGAAATTCCAGGAAAAGAAAAGATAAACAATCAAGAATCTCCAAGAATATGTGTGGAAACTTCTGTCGAATCTCGTCTTCTTGTTCCCAAGTCGATTCTCCATGCGAGCGATTTCCCCAAGAAACAAGTACGAGAGGGATAATCTTGTTCTTAAGGACCTTTTTCTCTTCGATCAACAATCGACATCGGTCGTTCCTCAAAGGTCAAATCCTCTCTTACAGTCAGCTCCGAATGATCCAGCACGTGTGTTTCATCTCGAACATATTTACGGAGTTGAGATACATGAAACACGTCATGAACATTCGCCAAATATTGTGGTAATGCCAATCGATAAGCTACTTCTCCAACACGCTCCATAATCTCGAAAGGCCCCACGAATCGAGGACTAAGCTTGCCTCGACTCCCAAAACGGATCACTCCTCTAGTCAGTGGTATCTTCAAGAATACCAAATCACCAACAACGAACTCTAGAAGTCTTCTCGATGTGTCGGCCCAACTCTTCTGCCGATCCTGCGCTGCCTTCATATGATTTCGGATAGTATTAACTTTCTCTACTGTTTGCACGATCAAATCCGGTCCCAACAATCTTCGTTCTCCAATATCGTCCCAACAAACAGGTGAACGACACTTGCGACCATACAATGCTTCGAATGGAGCCATCTGAATAGTCGCCTGAAAACTGTTGTTGTACGAAAACTCCACTAAGTGTAGATGATTCTCCTACGAACCCTTGAAGTCCAACATGCAAGCTTTCAACATATCTTCAAGAGTTTGGATCGTTCTCTCCGACTGGCCATCTGTCTGAGGATGATAAGCGGTGCTAAACTTCAATCGCATCCCCAAACTTTCCTGTAAACTCCTCCAGAAGTGAGATACGAATCGGGTGTCACGGTCGGACACGATACTCACAGGTACTCCATGCAATCTTACAATCTCCTGCATGTACCGTTCCGCTAACGCTTCCGTTGATTGACCAACTCGAAATGGTATGAAATGAGCTGCCTTGGTCAATCGATCAACAATCACCCAAACTGCATTGTTGCTCTTTGGACTCCGCGGTAAAGCTGTCACGAAATCCATGGTTATATGTTCCCACTTCAATTGAGGAATCGGAAGTGGTTGCAATAAACCAGCAACCCTTTGATGTTCAGCCATAACTTGCTGACACACCAAGCACTTCGCCACAAAATGAGCAATCTCCCTTTTCATGCCTTCCCACCAGAAATGCTGTCTTAGATCGCAGTACATCTTCGTGCCTCCTGGATGTACGGAATACACGGAACTGTGTACCTCCTTCATGACTTCTTCATGAATATCTCCTTTTGGCACACACAAACGGCTACCATATCGCAACGAACCATCTTCATGAATCAACAAGTCCGTTCGAAGTCCAGCTTCTACCTGTTCTCGAAACTTCTGCAATCTTGGGTCCTGCGACTGCGCTGTTTTAATACTCTCGATCAATGACGACTGTACTTGCAGCTGCATCAACTGTCCCGAAGAATGTGGTAGCACAATCTCCAACTCGAATCTCTGAAAGTCTTCGATAAGCTCCTTCTCTGCAGTCAACATCCGAATTGCTGGCAACCGACTAAGCGCATCTGGCACTACATTGGTACTTAAGATCAAGATCGTAGTCAGCCATCAGCTCCAACCATCTACGCTGCCGCATGTTAAGTTCTTTCTGTGTGAACACATACTTTAGGCTTTTGTGATCGGTGAATACTTCGACTCTTTCTCCCAATAAGTAGTGTCTCCAAATCTTCAAAGCGAAAATCACAGCTGCTAGCTCCAAATCATGAGTTGGGTAATTCTTCTCATGGATCTTCAACTGTCTCGATGCATAAGCTATAACCTTTTCATGCTGCATCAAAACACATCCCAAACCTTTCCCAGATGCGTCGCTGTGAATCACCAATCCTCCGGAACCGTCTGGTATAGTCAGAATAGGAGCGGTTATCAACCTTTGCTTTAACATCTCTAAAACTGACGCACATCTATCCGCCCATATGAACGATACTTCCTTTCGCGTAAGCCTGGTCAAAGGCTCAGCCAATCGAGCAAAATTCTCCACGAACCTTCTGTAATATCCGGCAAGTCCAAGAAAACTTCTGATCTCTGCTACATTCTTCGGAATCGGCCAATCTTGAACTGCTGCAATCTTCTCGGGATCAATGGCGATTCCATCTTCGGATACAACATGCCCCAAAAACTTCACTTCTTCAAGCCAAAACTCGCACTTGCTCATCTTTGCATACAATCTTTCTTGCCTCAATGTCTGCAGTGCGATCTTCAAGTGTTCCGCATGCTCTTCAATGCTTCTTGAGTAGACCAGAATATCATCAATGAACATCACTATAAACTGGTCCAAGAACGGTGAAAAGATTCGGTTCATCAAGTCCATAAATAACGCAGGTGTATTCGTGACTCCGAATGGCATCACTAAATACTCGTAATGTCCATACCGAGTTCGGAACACAGTCTTGCAAATATCCTCTGATTTAACTCGAACCTGATGATATCCGGACCGCAAATCCAGCTTCGAGAAGACCCTCGCGCCACTAAGCTGCTCGAACAATTCTCCAATCCGAGGGATCGGGTACTTGTTCTTAATAGTCACCTGGTTTAATTCTCGATAATTGATGCACATCCTCCTTGTGCCATCTTTCTTCTTGACTGGAAGAACTGGAGCTCCCCAAGTTGAATTGCTGCTACGAATCCAACCCTTCTCAAGTAATTCGGTAACCTGCTTCTTGACTTCTTCCAACTCCACTGGTGCCATTGAATAGTACGCCTTTGAGATTGGCGCTGCACCAGGAACAAGATCGATCGTGAACTCTACATCTTGTTTTGGTGGTAAACCCGAGATGTCCTCGAACACGTCCATGAACTCTCGAACTACAGCTGGCGCTTCCTCCTTATCAACTTCCATCGACGAAAGAACATTGTTTGTCAGCCTAGCCCTAATCTCGACTGGCCCGACAGAACTGCTACCTCCAGCAAAAACAAACTCCGGATGTCCGGGAATCTGGAAAATCACTTTCTTTGCCCTACAATCAATGTGAGAGTGGAAAGTGCTGAGAAAGTCCATTCCCAAGACAACTTCATAACTGCCAGTATCGATCACCAAGAAATCTGCAAAAATATGAACTGGTAAGCAATGAAACTGAGATAACCAAGGTAAAAAAATGACCATGGAACAAGGAAATGAATCAAGACCAGGATTCCAAGTTACTTAAATAGAGTACCACATTGTAACCATACTGCAGTTCATGGGTACAATCGCATAACTCCGTTCAAGTCATCCAAATCCTAGTATAAGAATCGAAGGAAACAATAGGGAACCAGAAGGTTTCAAGTCGAGATGCAAAGTTGTTTGCATATCTTCAAGACAAAGGATCAAGAGAAAGAAAAGATTCAATAATCACGAGAACAAGGTGGCAGGACATGTTCCTAATTACGAGTTTTCTGATTCGTGTATTGGGTCCAATACCCAACTACAAAAGAATCAAACCCGATTAACCTAAATCCTATGGCTCTGATACCAAACAAACCTTGTCACGCCTCGCTTCTCAGAGTGCGCTAAGATCGGCACGTGACAGAGCCAACCATGCTACCTGTAGCTAGGAAAGATCCCTCCACAGTCACATTACGGCTGTCTAGAGATATCAAGAACAGTAATAAACTATCTAATACATGTCCATAAGCCAGAATGAAAGAGTCAAGAAGTAATATGCGGAAGCAATAGATCTAAGTACAATAATAATTTGGAATGTACGTCCCAAAATACGGGCTCACATCAGGAAATAAAACAATGCTGAAAGGAAAACTAAACTAGAATACTAACAAGTCCTCACTGCTCGACCTGTTGACTGAAATACTCCTGATCGGCCTGCGGCGAAGGTAGAGGATCTGAGCCATGAAAAACCCAGACGTCGGTGCATCATAACATCAACAATAATATAATCAGGGATAACAAGACATGCAGGCATGAGTATGAACAGTAATAAGAGTATAACAGTATCACGAATAAAGAACAGTGAAAGGTATAAGCACATGTAATGTACGGTGAGTGATCTGAACTAAGCTACTGGGTTAATCGCTCTCAAGTCTTTGAAATCAATTTAATGAATCGTCGATGTAACTCAATAGTATCCCATGCATACCCGGGACCACGGTCCAGACTCTCGGGGCTGAATCCAAGACATGTCGTTAAGCACAAAGAGGAAACATGTACAGACGAATGATGTCAGCAACATCATCCCGGGACTGGCCTAGCCCCCAAAAATGATCAGCATAAGCGTCGAACTGTTGAGTTACAAGTCAGGTTTCATCATTTATTTCCCCTTACCCCCAAGTCACGTGTTCAAGTCAGGTATTGATAAATCTGGAGCTAATGCCAACACAGGATCAAGCAGGTACATGTTTGTCTGTATATACAATAGGATATGTCCGTAGGGACAACAGGTCAAGATTGTCGGGATTAGTAACAAGATCAGGTATCAAGTCAAGCAGTAGTATATCAGGTCACGTCAGGTAGTGCACATGTGTCAAGTGGATACTCACAATCAAACTGTAGTAAGTATGGGTTGCACAAAATCTGGAGTACTAATATAACAATAAAATGAATTCATGTGACATAGTATGTGAATAGGTATAAAATCAATGGATGCACAGTTATCGATTAGGGTTACATTTATAGTTCCAATACTAATTAAGATGCACTTTATTAAACATGGGGTGTTAATGTAACAATATTATATATTAATGTGATCTGTAGATGTAGCTATATGTATATTATATGATATGGATGAAAACGGGTATGCGAAAACTGTAAAACTTTAATATAGATGTATAATGTGATAAACGGGTAATATTTGATTTATATGGATGCGTAATACTATACCTAGCATGTAGCAAGATGTTTAGAATGCGACTAGATGTGTAAATCATAATATGGATGCACGCGAACGTGATATAACAGTAAAATGATAAACTGGTAAATGCATGATGTACAATTCAACAATATGAGATGTAAATTTCCATTGAGTGCAGTATATTGTAATATAGTATATAACAAGATAGGTTTGCATGCACTAGAGGTGAAATAACATGTACGGACGCATACGGATGTCCGAAAACGGTGTAATATGAAAACTGATAATGTGGATTGCAAAACTAATCATTATGAAGTGTTATAATTCAAATAGATGTAGAATATAATAGTATAGAAAGTAGCAAGATAAAGTTGCATGCAACTAGATATGAAATAAATTGTACGGATGCAAACGGACGTCGTAAAACAGTAAAATGATAACAGGGGATGTACAATATACTAAACATGTAATATAATTATTAATATGGTTGTAAAATATATCATAACATGTAGCAAGATCAACTTGCCTGAACGGATCGCACGACGGATGTGTACGGTACGCCCGACGTTGGGTAAACGTAGCAACGCTCACACGGCATGCGGGACAGGTCCAGGCAAGGCAAAAGGATGACCACACAGGTAGAGGACGTCCACTGGATCACTCGGATCGTTTGCGACGAGCACGGCTCCGGCGGTGATCACCGGAATCAAGAAACAAGATCAAGAAAAAGAATGAAGAAAGAAGAAGAGGCTGTGTATTAAATAAGGAAAGAAAAAAAAATAAAATATATATAAATATATATATGCAGAGGAGAGAGAGAGAGAGAGAGAGAGAAAGAGAGTCACGAGAGAGAGAGTGGAGAGAGAGAGACAGCCAGAAAAAGAAAGAGAGAGGGGAGAGAAAAAAGGGATGTTAGTTTGTTAGGAAATTGGTTTAGATTTAAATTAAAAAATCTTTTATTAGTTAACTAAAATTTAATTTGTATCAGTTTATAAAATTAATATTATATAAATAAAATTTGATATTCTGGTAAATACAAATATAGTCCAAAACACGCCCAGGTTGGGTCTAAAATTATGATTTGAAAATACGGTTAATATACGTGTCAACCAAAACTAAAACAGGATATCCGGGTAACGAAAATGCATACCCCTAAGAACGGATACACGTAACGTGCACGTAGCTATCCAAACGAGTCAGTTTCACTAAACGGGACGAGAACACGATGTACAGATGCTACCACAGGGTCAAGGGTATGATGCAGGCCATGCAATATATTTTTAAAATATTTTTCTTGACTTTAAATGTTATATTAAAAAATTGCAGATGCCAGATAAAATGCCAGTATGCAGTATAAAATTAATGAAAGTGCACGGATCCGTATAACAATCCAGGATAAATCATAAACATGAATCAAGACGGATTTCAAGCATGCGGGTCGGGTCGGATGCAAATACAGATATCAAACTACTATTTGCACCCAAAACACAGTAAATCAAGAAACTACCATAAATAAAGAAATACATGAACTAGAACTGGTATAAATGAACTAGGGTGTTACACATCTCCCATATTTTTCATCTCAAATTTACTACTAAGTGTTGATTTGATCTTATTCAACGTTTCTATGTCATTTCTAGCGAGCAAAATATCATCCACGTACATGAAAAATATTGAAAAACTACTCCCACTCTTCAAGACATACATACAGTTATCTAATTTGTTTGCAACAAAACCAAGTTGGATAACAGTAGTGTAAAATTTGAGATACCATGTCTAGATGACTGTTTTAAGCCATATAGGAACTTTTTCAATTTATATATCTTTTTTTCTGTCCTTCCACCTGAAATCTCTCAGATTGTCTCATATATATTACTTCCTTCAACTTTCCGTTGAGTAATACAGTCTTGACATCCATTTGGAAAAGTTCCAAATCAAGATGTGCAACAATCGCTATGATTATTCTAATAGATGCAAACTTGGCACCAGGGAGTAAGTCTCCTGATAATCTATACTTGCTTTTTGAATAAATCCTTTGGAAACTAATCGGACCTTAAATGTATCAACGGACCCATCGGCTCGATATTTGTTTTTTAACACCCAATTGCATCTTATAGACTTTATATCTTCTAGCAAGTCACATAGCTCCTATACTTTATTTCTCTCTATTGAGTCAAGCTCTTTTTTCATGGCTTCCAACCATTGATCCGATTCATGTATGTTCATCGTATCCTAATTCAAAGGTTCAGCTTGCTCATCTAGATCAATATCTACCGAGAAACAAGATGGTTCACATGAATATAGATAGTATTCATCCATCCATGCAGGTGTTGTTCTAGATCTTTTCTTGCCACTAACGTTTGCAGGTTAAATAGGTTCAACTAGTTGATTTTCCATAGGTATATTCTCATTTAAAAGTTCATCCTCCATGATTGGATGATTAACTCCACCCATTATATCCAAGTCGGCTCTGTAAACACCATCTAAGTCTAGTAGAGACGGTGCATCCTCTTGAACTTGTTCTCCTTCCTTCAGATTTTCTAGAAAAGTAGCATCTCTAATTTCAATGATCTCTTTTTCTTCATGGAAGAACCTAATGTAACGTTTTGAAAATTCGTTTAGGTTAATTGTCCGATAATTAGTAATACAATACGTGTTTTCTGTAAAAACCAAGATATAATTATTTTTCCATATATACTTAAATATACCTATTTTAACTATGTAATTGCTACTATTGGTATCTAATTAGTCATCCATTAATTGCTAGTTTACTTAAATATTTTCCTTAATTATTTATTTTTAATTATTATTTTAATCGTACACTTATAGACTAAATTAGTGTTAATTACAAATTAGAATGGATTAATTACATGTTAGAGCACCATGAAAACTTAACACTTAAATTGTAACATATTTTTTCTTCTAAAATTTTCTTCATGATTCTAGATAATTCTAGGTAAAACTAAGAATTTAAAATTAAAAAGAAAATAAATAAAACAAATGAGTATGGTGCATTAAATGTTGGTGTGTGTGTGAGGGGGTATGGTCACCTCTCTCACTCACCTCATTCTCCTCTAAACTGCCGAAATTCAGCAGCCCCATCCCCATTTTCTCCACCTCCTTTTCACCACAAAAATTCTATCAAAAATCCACACAAAACCTCACTAACTCCTAGTTAAACCTTCACCCAAAATTTCTTGGCCTAAACTAGCTTTGATCTAGGAGCAAGAAAGTATTTTGAGAGGCTAAGTTTGCAAGTTAGATCTCAAAATCTTGAGGTATAAACTTACTCTAATTGCTACTTTGTTCATACTTGTTCTAATTTCATTTTAATTAAGTACTAATATGGTTTTAATTGAAAATTAGAAATTTTAAAAAGAAGGGTTTGGGTTCAAATTAGGGTTTTTGTCACTAAATTAAGTTAACTAAGTGTAAATTAATATCTAGTGGCTTTACAAAATCTAATATAGTTGTTAAACTTGCAAGTCGTTACTTTTAAATTATCTTAATTAAATGTTCATACAAACTAATTTATGATTAGTGTGTAAATAGGTGAGATTAAAATTTAGTTAATAATTGTATGGCCTAATTAAGATATTAAATGAACTTTGTGGCCACTGGGTTTGCTAAAACACCTAGCTTTGCACTAAAATTCCCTTTGTTTGCTTACTAGGTTTTTAGAATAAATAGATTTTAATTTAGTTTGAGGTTGCGATGATATACAACTTATTTCCTATGATATTTAGTGTGTTTTGAATGCGCGATCGGTACGATTGGGTTCTAAGTTTGGGGATTGCCACGTATAGCGACCTGTAGTTGTGATTTTGGCGATGTCGTGCGCGTTTTGTGCACCAAGTGTATGCGCATCTAGTTAGTGCGCATTAGTAACTTTGTACCGCCTTAACTTCACGTCTATTTAAGTGGTTAACCTCATGTATACTCATTGTGCGATTTTAGGATCAGTTGCAGAGACGTCGGACGCGACGAGAAAATGGAAGGCTGTGATTGGAGCAGATTAGCCGAGGCGTTCCGGTGAGTAGATGTACATATCTATAGGGGGATCGTCTGGATGGCGCAATGCGTCCGATAGTTAGGATTACTAGTAGTGCTCGTATTTGTATGCGTAGTCTCCTAGTCTTTCATCTCATTGCATTGCATCATCTTATCTATATATATATATATACATATATTATCTCATAGGACACTTGCACCATTACCATTGGTTCATGCCGCACGTGCACTATTTATGCGCGCACACACACCATTGATAATTGCTATGTCATGAACACTATAGAACTTACTTAAATCGGTATCTAAGCATTTGCATTATTTATGATCTGCAATTTGTAGTTATATGTATATACCTCATTACATCATCATTCATGCATAGTTTTCTAGTCACACATCGTATTTCATATTATTGATACCATAGGCATTCATCATCGCCGACATGTTCATATGTTGTGATTTTCTTGGAGATTTCCATATTTATGATATTTATGGATTTTGGGGGAAACCGCAAGAATTTAATAAACCTATTATCATCTTAAAAATGCAATTTGCGGTTTTCTCGTGATATGATGTATATGTCGCCTACCATGAGTTTTTCTGATTTCTGTTGGTTTTCAAGACCCGTTCAAGGAGTAGGATGAACCGTCTCGGGTACATGGTGGACCCGGTAAGGTACCCCGGGGCAAGAAACTCGAGTTGTAGACGATGAGCCTGGCAGGGGCAGACTACCTACTGGTGATGTCTGGCGCGGCGGATATCCGGAGGATACCGACCGTAGTCATAAGATTTGATGATATGGGCCGATCCGGACTGACGGAGCCCGAGATATTGAGAAATTGAGATATTGAGACATTGAGACATTGAGATATTGAGATATACATATATTGTATCGATGCTTGACACGGATTTTCTGTTGATTTCATTGATTACACTTCAGTTTACCGCACAGAAGTTTTTCTAAGATAAGAATACAGATTTTCTCATACCAGATATATTCAAGTTTCGTGTTTGATTATGCATTCATATTGCATCCATACGAGTGCATCGCATCGTATTGATATATGTAGGTTGTGACGCATTTATGTGCATGCTTTCGATAGCCTTATTAGATGTTATTTACTACTCATGAATTGGCAACTCACCCCCGTTGTGCCACAGTATTTTTGCAGGTCTGACCCGTCATCATAGTAGCGGCGGGTGTGTTATCTTCTTCTACTCCATTTGCATCGACATGCGGTTTGCTTATAGGCGGGTTGTGAGGATATTCTTTGTCCCCACCGTGTATATATATCATTTTGTATCTAGTATACTCCATCTACCTTATCTACCGCTTTTTTCCATCAGTTGTATATTGGACTTAGATGATGAGCTTGTGAGATTTGTATGTATTCTGTTTCTGGTGTCGATGCTCACTTGAGCTGACGTGGTGTTTTTCCTATTTCTGGTTCTCAGATGCTTACTTCATATTATGGTGATATATATATATATATATATATATATATATATATTGCGTGTGGTTGTGATTCCGTCTTTGGCGAAGAGCTAACTCCCGCTTGGGGATGCCGTTATTCTTTACTTGTGTATTTTCATGTGTTGTACCCGTTTAGGGGCTAGTATTTACAAAGGAAACTCTGCCAAAATTTTCGGGAATTTGATGTTTTAAAATGTTTTAATGTGAATTATTTTACTAAAATCACATTTTTAAGTTAAGTTTTTCTTCACTCTACTTTTTTAAATGGTTTAGATTTTTGGGTTTTGGCTTACTTAGATTATGTTACGCCTCTAGACGTTTCGTAATTTAAGTGCCAGTCACGTTCCACATATCCGGGTAGTGATAAAGTTGGTATCAGAGCGTTAGGTTTTACCTTTCTGAGTGTAGGATGACCCTTTGTAGATGGAGTAGGTGACTTAAGGAGAGTGACGTAGCGTGTGTATGTTCCGCGGCATATTTACGATACGGTACTCCGCCTAAGTGACCTTAGGATATATATTCGCTTGTATTTCCTTCCTTGATTCCATATGTCCGCTTGTTTCGATCGCAATGTTCTTATTAATCATGTTTCTTACTCCATCCACTATGCCTTCGATGACTACGAGGGCTCAGAGGGCTGCCGCCAGAGATGAGATTCGAACGGGCTCGTCTGAAATGAGGACCGATCCGGGCGGTACGCATACCCCTCAGGGACAGATTGATCTGCCTTTTCCAGGCCAAATAGCTAGGCTAGAGTCGAGTATTCAGAACTTACGACAGATGGTTGGATCATTAGTCGAGGCTAACCGAGCTCCGAGAGCCGATGATGTCCCTCCTACTGCGGGGACTGTGATTGTACCTACTGCCCAGACAGCTGTTCCTGTTGTTACCGAGATTATTTCCGTATCCTTATAGGAGTTTTGAGGCTGAAGCATCCAGTTTTCACCGACACAGATGCAGCGGAGGATCCGCAGCCATTCCTCGACAGGATGGCTAGGATTTGTCATTCGCTGAGGTGTTCTGACGAGAGACGGGTTGAGCTTGCGAGTTTTCATCTAGAGTGTCTTGCTCAGACGTGGTGCAAGTCAGTCGAGACAGGCCGAGCTGCAGGTCTACCTCCTATGACTTGGGATGAAATTCACAGCTGTATTTCTTGGTTGTTTCCTTCCGGGGAGCGTTCGAGGTGCCCGAGCTCGTAGTTTTGAGTCATTGCATAAGACTTCAGGGATGACAGTGTCCGAGTACGACATTTAGTTTACTCAGCTGTCCCGATATGCTCCTTACCTGGTGGACACTGAAGATAAATGCATAAAGAGGTTGTGCGGGGACATGACATGCATTTATTTCTTGTCATCGGCGCCCAGCATTTTGACACTTACGCAGCTACTATGGACGTGACCTTACTGTTGGAGGAGCGCATTTCTGAAACTTCGGTCGTTTCTGGATCGAAGCGAAATTGTACCGGTATGCCAACTCAGAGGCAGTTAGGTAGACACCATGACAGGTTCTTTCCGTGAGACGATGGTGGCAGAGGTAGAGGACATCCGGCTACTAGTAGGGGACAGGCGAGTGTTCGATTTGACTCTTATGGATGCGCAGGCATCCAACGCCGTTGTGATAGGTATTCTTTCGGTGTTTTCTTCCGATGCGTATTTTTTCTGGTGTTGTTTGAAATGGTATCCATATATTTTGTATCGAGGTTTAGCCGATAGTAGTCCTTGCTAAATCGACCGCTTGTTGTGATTTCTCCTGTAGGCTAGTCTTTTGTCGCTTGATATGTTTTTCGTTCGTGTTTGTTTTGTTCGTATTGGAGATAGGGATTCTTATGTCAATTTGATTCTTCTCGATATGTTTGAGTTTGAAGTTCTTCTGGGCATGGATTGGTTAGCTACGTGTTATGCTTCCGTGGACTGCCGTTAGAAGGCAGTCAGATTTAGTTTTCCGGGTTAGCCAGTTCTTGTTATTCAGGGAGACCTTAGCGCCACCCTTCCCAGCTTGATTTCTTCTCTTCACGCTAGTTAGCTTTTGAGAAAAGATGTCAGGCATTCTTGGCCTATGTTTATGATATTAGAACCGCAGAGGTCCCGTTGGACCAGGTCCCGATTGTGAGGGAATTTCAAGATGTCTTTCCTGACAAGTTTCCTGATTTATCGCCAGAGCGCGATATTAAGTTTTGCATTGACTTGATCCCCGGCACGGGGCCTATTTTTATACCGCCTTATCGGATGGTCCCGGCAGAGCTTAAAGAGCTGAAGGATCAGTGGCAAGATTTGTTGGATAAAGGGCTTGTTCATTCGAGTGCGTCACCTTAGGGTGCTCCTGTCCTGTTCGTCAAGAAGAATGATGGCAGTATGCGTTTATGAGTCGATTATCGTTAGTTGAATCGAGTGACTGTGTGAAACAAATATCCCCTACCTCGCATTGACGATTTGTTTGATCAGCTCCTGGGTGCGGGGCATTTCTCGAAGATTGACCTGTGTTCAGGTTACCATCAGTTGCGGGTTCGAAAGGATGATATTCCGAAGACTGCTTTTTGCACGCGTTACGGGCATTATGAGTTCTTGGTGATGTCATTCGGGCTCACCAATGCCCCAACAGCGTTTATCATCGTATTCATTGATGATATCTTAGTATACTCCCGGAGTCGAGAGGAGCATGAGCAGCATTTGAGGATTTCGTTGCAGACTTTGAGGGAGCACAAGCTATTCGCTAAATTATCCAAGTGTGTTTTCTGGCTGGATAGCGTTGACTTCTTGGGTCACGTAGTTACGAGAGATGGTATACATATGGAACCGAAGAAGATCGAGGCCATTCAGCACTGGCCCAGACCCGTGTCAGTGATGGAGATTCGCAGCTTTTTGGGTTTGGCCGAATACTAGCGACGTTTTATACAAGATTTTTCTCGTATAGCTACACCGTTGACCGGGTTGACCCGGAAGAGAGTTCCTTTTCTTTGCACCGAGGCATGCGAGCAGAGCTTTCAGCAGTTGAAAACTCGTTTGACTACGTAGCCAGTATTATCTTTTGCCTTCAGGATCAGGCGGTTTTGTTATTTATTGCGATGCTTCTCGGCAGTTGAAGAAGCACGAGCAGAATTATCCCACTCATGACTTAGAGATGGCCGCGGTGATTTTTGCATTCAAGATCTGGAGACATTACCTATACGGCGAGTCGTGCTAGATATTTACAGACAACAAGAAACTTAAAGTATATCTTTCAGCAGCGAGATCTAAATTTAAGACAGCGCCGTTGGATGGAGCTAGTGAAAGACTATGACTGTGAGATTCTTTATCATCCGGACAAGGCGAATATTGTAACAGATGCTTTGAGTCGGAGGCCCGGAGGTAGCTTGTCTTGTTTGAGCGCAGTTCAGAGACAGTCGACGGCAAATTGGCAGATTCTATTTGTTAGCCAAGTACAGTTCGAGTTTACTTTGACCGGGGGATAGCTTGCCTGTGTCCGCGCACAACCACAGTTACTTGATCGTATCCATGAGGCACAATCCAATGACGTTCATTTGTCAGAGATCATGGAGCAAGTTCGATAGGGAAGAGATTCAGAGATCGTGATCGATGATCAGGGAGTACTACGATTTAGGACTCGACTATGTGTGCCAGATTCCGAGGGACTGAGACGCGAGATTTTAGAGGAGGCATATCAGTTGACATATAGTGTTCATCCGGGTTCCACCAAGATGTATCATGACTTGAGAGATGCCTACTGGTGTGAAGGGACGAAGTGGGATGTCACAGATTTTGTTTCAGGATGCTTGACTTGTCAGCAAGTAAAGACCGAGCATCAGAGACCAGCAGGAGAGTTACAATCTTTGCCCATTCCGGGGTGGAAATGGGAGCAGATCTCCATTGATTTTATCGTGGTTCTACCTAGGACCATTCGAGGGTATGATTCTATTTGGGTGATAGTAGACCGATTGACGAAAGCGGCTCACTTTCTATCAGTGAAGATCACTTTCGGATTTGCTCAGTATGCCCATATATACATTGATGAGATTGTGCGACTGCATGGCGTCCCGACTTGTATTGTGTCCGACTGGGGCACTCAGTTCACCAGCCGACTATGGCAGAAACTTCAGGAGGCTTTCGGCATCCGATTGAGTTTCAGTATAGCTTGTCATCCGCAGACTGTTGGCCAGTCAGAGCGGACTATTCAGACTCTTGAGAACATGCTCCGAGCTTGCATTCTAGATTTCGGTGGCAGCTGGGATCGTCATTTGCCCTTGATAGAGTTCTCCTACAATAACAGCTTCTAGGAGACGATTCAGATGGTACACTTCGAGGCGTTATATGGGGGGAGATGTCGATCGCTCATTTGTTGGACAGGGCTCAGTGAGAGAAGTATTTTGGGACCGCAAGTTGTGCAGGAGACGACCGAAAAGATCCAGTTGATTCGGGATAAGGTGAGAGCGGCCCAAAGCAGGCAGAAGTCTTATGATGATAGACGCCGTCGCAGACTTGAGTTCGCTGAAGGTGATCATGTTTTCTTGAGGGTTTCTCTAATGAAAGGTGTGATGAGATTCGGAAAGAAAGGGAGGCTTAGTCCCAGATATGTGGGTCCCTTGAGATTCTCGAGTGTATCGGCACAGTTGCTTATCGTTTGGCTCTTCCACCCAGCTTCCCAGATGTTCACCTCGTGTTTCATGTATCGATGTTTTGCAAATACCTTCATGACCCCTCTCATACGATTCAGTACCAAACAATTCAGCTGGAGCGTGATTTTTCTCTCACCGAGCAGCCGGTAGTCATTCTAGATTGGCAGGTGAAGAAACTAAGGTCCAAGGTCATACCGTCCGTAAAGGTTCTTTGGCATGGCCGAACAATGAAAAGGTCACGTGGGAAGCCGAGAACAAGATGAGGAAGAAATATCCCCATCTCCTCGAAGGTACGCGTAGTTAGATTTTAAATTCGGGGACCGAATTTCTTTAAGGGGGAAGATTGTAACGTTTTGAAAATTCGTTTAGGTTAATTGTCCAATAATTAGTAATACAATACGTGTTTTCCGTAAAAACCAAGATAGAATTATTTTTCCACATAGACTTAAATATACTTATTTTAACTATATAATTCCTAGTATTGGTATCTAATGAGTCACCTATTAATTGCTAGTTTACTTAAATATTTTTCTTAATTATTTATTTTTAATTATTATTTTAATCGTACAATTATACACTAAATTAGTGTTAATTACAAATTAGAATGGATTAATTACATGTTAGTGCACCATGACAATTTAACACTTAAATTGTAACATATTCTTTCTTCTAAAATTTTCTTCATCGTTCTAGATAATTCTAGGTAAAACTAAGAATTTAAAATTAAAAAGAAAATAAATAAAACTAATGAGTATGGTTCATTAAATGTTGGTGTGTGTGTGAGGGGGTATGGTCACCTCTCTCACTCACCTCACTCTCCTCTAAACTGCCGAAATTCGGCAGCCCCCTCCCCATTTTCTCCACCTCCTTTTCACCACAAAAATTCTATCAAAAATCCACACAAAACCTCACTAACTCCTAGTTAAACCTTCACCCAAAATTTCTTGGCCTAAACTAGTTTGGATTTAGGAGCAAGAAAGCATTTTGGAAGGCTAAGTTTGCAAGTTAGATCTCAAAATCTTGAGGTATAAACTTACTCTAATTACTACTTTGTTCATACTTGTTCTAATTTCATTTTAGTTAAGTGCTAATATGGTTTTAATTGAAAGTTAGAAATTTTAAAGAGAAGGGTTTGGGTTCAAGTTATGGTTTTTGTCACTAAATTAAATTAACTAAGTATAGATTAATATCTAGTGGCTTTACAAAATTTAATCTAGTTGTTAAACTTGCAAATCCTTACTTTTAAATTATCTTAATTAAATATTCATGCAAACTAATTTATGATTAGTGTGTAAATAGGTGAGATTAAAACTTAGTTAATAATTGTGTGGCCTAATTAAGATATTAAATGAACTTTATGACCACTAGGTTTGCTAAAACACCTAGCTTTGCACTAAAATTCCTTTTGTTTGCTTACTAGGTTTTTAGAATAAATAGATTTTAATTTAGTTTGAGGTTGCGATGATCTACAACCTATTTCCTATGATATTTAGTGTGTTGTGAATGAGCGATTAGTACGATTCTAAGTTTGGAGATTGGCACGTATAGCGACCCCTAGTTGTGATTTTGGCGATGTCGTGCACGTTTTGTGCACCAAGTGTATGTGTATCTAGTTAGTGCGCGTTAGTTACTTTGTACCTTCTTGACTTCACGTCTATTTAAGTGGTTAACCTCATGTATACTCATTTTGCGATTTTAGGATCAGTTGCAGAGACGTCGGACGCGACGAGAAAAGGAAAGACTGTGATTGGAGCAGATTAGCCGAGACGTTCCGTGAGTAGATGTACACATCTACGAGGGATCGTCTGGATGGCGCAAGGCGCCCGATAGTTAGGATTACTAGTAGTGCTCGTATTTATATGCGTAGTCTCCTAGTCATTCATCTTATTGCATTGCATGATCTTATATATATATGATATTATCTCATAGGACACTTGCACCATTACCATTGGTTCATGTCGCACGTGCACTATTTATGCGAACATACACGCCATTGGTAATTGCTATGTCACGAACACTATAGAACTTGCTTAAATCAGTATTTGAACCTTTGCATTATTTATGATCTACAATTTCTAGTTGTATATTCAATTCATCAGAATGGATACGTAGGATTGCTAGTCATATGTATATACCTCATTTCATCATCATTCATGCATAGTTTTCTAGTCACGCATCATATTTTATATTATTGATACCATAGGCATTCATCATCGCCGACATATTCATATGTTGTGATCTTCTTGGAGATTTCCATGTTTATGAGATTTATGGATTTTGGGGAAAAACAAAAGAATTTAATAAACCTATTATCATCTTTAAAATGCAAATTTCGGTTTTCTCGTAATATGATGTATATGTCATCCACCATGAGTTTTCCTGATTTCTGTTGGTTTTCGAGACCCGATTCGAGGAGTAGGATGAACCGTCTCGGGTACATAGTGAGCCCGGTAAGGTACCCGGGGCAAGAAACTCGAGTTGTAGATGATGATCCTGGCAGGGGCAGACTACCTACTGGTGATGTCTGGCACGGCGGATATCCGGAGGATACTGACCGTAGTCGTGAGATTTGATGATATGGGCCGATCCGGACTAACGAAGCCCAAGATATTGAGACATTGAGATATTGAGATATACATATATTGTGTCGATACTTGACACGGATTTTCTATTGATTTCATTGATGCCACTTCAGTTTACTGCACAGAAGTTTTTCTAAGATAAGAATACAGATTTTCTCATACCAGATATATTCAAGTTTCGTGTTTGATTATGCATTCATGTTGCATCCATACGAGTGCATCGCATCGTATTGATATATATAGGTTGTGACGCATTTGCGTGCATACTTACGATAGCCTTATTAGATGTTACTTACTACTTACGAGTTGGCAACCCATCCCCGTTATGCCACAGTATTTTTGCAGGTCCGACCTGTCAGCATAGTAGCGGCGTGTGTGCTATCTTCTTCTACTCCATTTGCATCGATCTGCGGTTTGCTTATATGCGGGTTGTGAGGATATTCTTTGTCCCCACCGTGTATATATATCATTTTGTATCTAGTATACTCCATCTGCCTTATCTACCGCTTTTTTTCCATCAGTTGTATATTGGACTTAGATGATGAGCTTGTGAGATTTGTATGTATTTTTTTTCTAGTGTCGATGCTCACTTGAGCTGACGTGGTGTTTTTCCTATTTCTGGTTCTCAGATGCTTACCCCATATTATGGTGATATATATATATATAGCGTGTGGTTGTGATTCCGTCTTTGGCGAAGAGCTAGCTCCCGTTTGGTGATGCCGTTATTCTTTACTTGTGTATTTTCATGTCTTGTACCCGTTTGGGGCCAGTATTTATAAAGGAAACTCTGCCGAAATTTTCGGGAAATTTGATGTTTTAAAATGTTTTAATGTGACGTTATTTTACTAAAATCACCTTTTTAAGTTAAGTTTTCCTTCACTTTACTTCTTTAAATGGTTTAGATTTCTGGGCTTTGGCTTTCTTAGATTACGTTACGCCTCTAGACGTTTCGTAATTTAAGTGTCAGTCACATTCCACATATCCGGATCGTGACACCTATATCCCTTGGATTTTCAGAATAGCCTATAAATTTACACTTCAAGGTTTTGAGATCTTGCTTGTCTCTAACCTGATATGGAATGAGAACAAGATCTACACAACATCGTTTTCTTAAATGACTCAAATTGGGTTTGTGTCCATTCTAAATCTCATAAGATGTTAACTCGACTGATTTTATGATAATTCTATTCAAAACATAATTTGCAGTCAATATTGTTTCTCCCCAGAAATCCTTGGAGAGAGCAGAATAAGACAGCATATATCTTGCTGCATTCATCAATGTTCTATTTTTTTTAGCCACACCGTTTTGTTATGGCGTATAAGGCATAGTGGTTTGTTTCTTAATACCATACTGAATGCAGTAGTCATTAAATTCTTTTGAGTTGAATTCCCCACCCCTATAAGTTCTTAACACCTTAATGTACCTTCCAAGTCTCTTTTCCACTTCTGTCTTATATGTTTTAAAACATTCAAATGCTTCTGATTTTCTGTTTAAGAGATATACAAAACTAAACTCGGAACAGTTATCTATGAAGGTTATAAAATATTTCTTGTTACCACGCATCCTTATACTTAATGGTCCACAAATATCAGAGTGAACTAATTCTAAAAGTTCACTTGTCCTTTGACCTTCCAGAAATGACTTTTTAGTCATTTTCCTAGTCAAACAATGTACACAGGGTAATGTTCTTACTCCTGTCAGATTTGGTAATAAGTTCATCTTAATTATCTGATTTATCTTAATGTTACCAGGATGTCCTAATTTCATATGCCAAAGATTGAAATCAGATAAAAAACAGAAAGAATAATTCAAATCAGAATTCTTATTGCAGAAATCGGGTTTTACAACAGAGAGACAAAATAAATCATGTTCGGGTACAAACTTGTCATGGCAAAAACTTTCTTGTCTTTCCCAATAGAAACCCTATTGTTGTAAACCTAAGTTCAAGTCCCTTTTTCAGTAAGGCGGGAACAGAGATCAAATTACGTCTTATACCAGGTGCATAAAACACATCCTTGAGAACCATAACACTGTCCCCAAGGTCCAATTTGTATGAACCAATACTTTTGACGTCCAGATAGGTATTGTTCCCCATATATATCATCTGTTCTCCATTCTTTAGCTCCTGGAAGTCAGCGATCCTTTTCTTCGTCTTTGCAATAAGTCGGATCGCTCCTGAGTTGATCCACCATCCAACAGTATCAGTGGTTGCAGCACTGCACTCGATTACACCGATAAACTCTCGCTTGCCGGATCCTCCTTTTTCTGAGCGTTTGGAATAGCCCTTGTTCTTGGCATGTGGACAATTGGCTTTTGTAATAACCGGTACTTGTCGTACGAAGTATTTCGTGTTTTAATAAAGTTTCTTTAAATAATTTTCCTAAATAAAATTCCCTATAAAATTTATCCTATATTTTTAATCTCCTATTCTTTATATATATATATTCTTTAACCCTAACTCCGTTGAAACCTAAATCCTAATTCTACCTACATAGCCCGGTCCAAACCCCTATCTCTTTTCTCCTCTATTTTTTCCAAGCCCAACTCCCTAAGCCTAAACCCAACTTCCTACATTAGCCCCCCTACTCCCTCTCTTTCTCCTTCCTTTCACTGATGCCTTCTTTCTTCTTCTTTTTTCCTTTCAAATTTAAATATTCTCCTTAAATCATAACCGAAATACTCAGTAAATTCCCAATTAAAGCAAATTTTAATTCCTTATTATTCCCTATTAATTCTCTAATCCTCTCTCTCTTTAACTCTTATTCTCACCATTTCTCTATCTCAATACTCTCCCTCTCTCTCTAACTCAACCCTTTCCCTCTCACCGAGCTCCCCTCACCGGCGACATCGCGTCCACTGTCACCTCCTCTCATCTTTTCCATTAACACCATCGCCTTCATCTCCATCGTGCCCCCAGCCACCCTCTTCGCCGCTATCAACCACCTCCGGGACCCACTTCCCTCTAAACCCAACACGCCGGTGAGCCCCCACTGCTACGTCACCGCTGGAGCCACCTCCAACCATAGCTAACCACCTGCAACCTCCCTGACACCACGGCAGCACCACCAACCCGAGCTTCCTTGTACTCCTAGCCGAGCACCAAGCATTCAACGCCTTCCCTCCTCGTCGGCCCCCTCCACGGCCACCTGCCTCCACCAAGCCGCCGTCAACTTCTCTGCAAACCACCATCGTCACTGCACCCGAGCACCTCTCCATCACCACTGCGCCATCTTCAAAGCCGAACCTTAGCCGAGCCTAAGCCTTAGACGTTGCACGTACGTGCCGTGGCCGTGCTATCCACCATCGTCTTTACCGTGCCGCTGTTGTCATCAGGCAAGTGAAACCCCGTTCACTTGCTTATACATGCTAGATATAGTAGTTAGTTTTAGTAATTCTTTTAGACCTATACACACACACACACATACATACATATACTTGAATTGTAAACTATAATCGAACTTTATAACGAACCCTCGTGTTAATTGTACTGAATGGAACCCGACTAGGGTTTACTACTGTGTTAGCATCATTTAGAATTTATATGGATAACATCTAGTTGATCAATTAAAGGAAACAGACATTTCGATTGATAACCATATGCATAATCTAGGTGTTCGATGTGAAATCTTAAACGAAAATCTATTTCAAAATGGTGGAATTTATGACCAATAAATCCCTTTACCGATAATGAATATCGTGTAGCAATTTGGGTTGAAAATTATGAAAGTCTACCTTAACACCACCATGAGGTTCTAGAGGCATCAAGCATGCCAAATTTTAATTTTTATTAGGTACTAAGTTAGACTAACAAGATCTTTACTAGATTATTTAAGGGTTTGCCTTTGTGATGTGATTAACTCAAGAGAAGAAAAAAGCATACAACCTTTGTAGTTCGAGTCTTTCTTTTCAATAGCTCGGGGTTGAAGTCCACGCGACTCTACTAGGCTCCTTTTTAAGTTGAATGAACCTCCTTCGTGATCTACGCGCCAAAGACGATCCACCCGAAGTCCACAAGCTCAAGCTAACCCTTCACTAATCTCATTAGTGAAGGCAACACTCCACATCAAATTGCTAATCTAATGTGTGATGGTGAAGTAGGGGTTTAATTTGCTCACTAGTTTATGTTCAAGCTTCATGGTTCACATCGCATGTGAGGGTTGAAGCTTGAACCATGGGATTGAGGAAGAAGAAGAAGCTAGAGAGCAACCATGGGAGCAAAGCAAGCGAAATAGCTAAGTGTTGAGAATGAGCAAAGAATGAATGGCAACTCTTGACCACCACTCATTTAAGCATGGAATTTTGCAATATAAAATTGCAACCATACTTGAATAGTGAGTCGGGATGAATAAACAAATATAACTCCCATGCTTGCAACCATGGTCTCAATTTACACCTCATTTCTATTTTTCTCAAAAATAGAAAATCAAGCCATGCTTCATTATATATATATATATATGTATGTATATATATATATCTCATATATATTAATATATATATTATGAAGAATAATTAATGAGCTAATGATATTAGTTAAGATATAATTATATCACATATAATGTATATCATATTATTAAATCAACACTTGATTTAATAATCCGGTTATATCACATATGACCGACGAATATCATATATCTGTATTCATATTATCAAATCAACACTTGATTCAACAATCTGGTTATATCACATATAACGGAACCGATAAACAATAACTGTCAGATTACAATACGGTATCACATACACGCATTTAATCAGGCCCACACACATATCATATATGTGTCCTACTTCGTTTCGCTTGAACCAGGAAACATCTGTGTGGGACTATAAAGACTCGTCAATACGCCAGCAGTAGGTGGTGATCACATCAATCACCTACAAGCCGTCAGCGGTACTAGCTGGACGTAACGGCTATCCGGGTATTGAGCGGTATGAAAATCAACAAGCTAGCTCATCCATACTCTCCATGAAGCCTATCAGTAACACTACCGTACAGTCCGGTTTCTTCATCTGATATGTCGCATATAATGTCTAGGGGTGGTAAACGTCAGTCCCCAGTAACGTGATAAGTCATGCTGATGTCTGGCTTATAACGGTTCGAGAAACTACTGATAATACTTATCAGTAAATCTCGGCAGCAACTGGCCAGGGACTTCCAGTTATTTCCAATCGAGCATAGCGCACATCAACCTCCAATACCGGGAAAGACGAAACCCCTCCTCTCGCTCATTGCCTCCATGTCACTCGGGACGGTATCCAAAATCCACTTGTTTGCACGACTCCTTTGAGCCGTAATAGGGAGGAAATCAAAGCACAGTGGGAGCCACACAAGACTCTATGATGATCTCGGGTCTACAGACTAACCTGTACCAGTGTCACCAGAGGACTGCTATCTGATGATAGATATACTACCACATAGGAGTCCTCGGTGAGTCCTGTTCGGTGTACCCATTCTCTAATGAGCACATGTGTACAATCTTTGATGTCACACACCAATGGTTGTGGGATCAACCATCGCCCTCTAAGGGACAAGAAACGTACACACTAGTCTACACTGGAATATCGATACCCTGGTCTCAATATTCCCACGACTATGAACTGATTAAAGGATGTACTTGTGGACCACCCTGGCCCCACTAGTATGATCTCATCATAGTCCTGATAGTCAAGTACATATCCTAAGGGCTTTATCAACATTTAAGTGACAGATAGTATAAATACTAGTCTACATGTTAAGATAAAGGTAACCTGATAACATACTATCACGTCGAGCAGGAAAGTCCTCTATATATATATGTCCAAGCATCCACTATATCGTCAATAATGACATCTAGGGCATACATATTACTAACGATCTCCCACTTGCGCTAAGGCCAGTTGTTGTAGTATCTCATACCCAACGTCCCAAAAGTCTCTCGAATAGCATCTGGGGGATGGCCTCGGTGAGTGGATCCGTTGTGTTATCCTGTGTCAACTCTCATGTCCTCGATCTCCCAGAGATACAACTATCTCCCTGATCAGGTGATACTGTCTAAGAATATGTCTGGATCGTTGATGGGACCGGGGTTCCTAGACCAAAGCCACAGCTCTATTGTCATCACAATACACAGGTATTGGATGCCCAATGGTAGGAACCTAGTTCATCTCATGAACTCTATTCATCCAGACAACCTCTTTGGCAGTTTCATTGGTAGCGGTGTAATTAACCTCTATCAACGTGCCTGCTACGGTATATTGCTTAGAACCCTTCTAACATACTGTCCCTTCATTGAGAGTGAAGACAAAACCCGAGACTGACTTTCAGTCATCCTTATCACTCTGGAAGCTCGAATCGGTAAAAGACTCCATTTGGAGTTCACCGTTACCATACACCAAGAACATCTCTTTAGTCCTTCTCAAGCACTTAAGAATGTTCTTCAGCTGTCCAGTGGTTTTTCCAAAGATCTTTTCGATATTTATTCACTACAACTAGTGAGTAAGCTACATCTGGTCTGGTACATAACATCGCTTACATGATTGACCCGTCTGCCAAAGCATAGGGCATCTCTTGTATGCGAGCCCTCTCTAAATCAGTCTCGAGAGACATCTCTTTGAAGAGAGCGATTCCTGAATAAGCGGGTACATTACCATGCTTAGTATCATCCATACTAAAACCCTTTTAGCATGGTGTCTATGTTCCTGGATTGGGACAATCCCAAATCCATTTAGATCTATCTCTATAGATCTATAACTCCAGGATATAGGAGGCATCAGTTAGATCTTTCATGGAGAACATGTGTGATAAGAGGTGCTTGACCGAGTGTAGCATAGGAACACATTTTCCTATCAAGAGTATCTCATCCGCGTACAATACGAGGAAGACAATCATACTCTCTTCAACCTTCTTATTTATACATGGTTCATCTACCTTTTTGATGAAATCAAACTCTTTGACAGCTTCATTAAAACAGATGTTCCATCTCCGCGATGCCTGCTTTAACTTGTAGATGGATTTAAGCAGCTTGCACATACTTCCGCTGCTCCCACTGTCTACGAAGCCCTCTGGCAGTGTCATATACACGCTTTCTTCTAAATCACCATTTAGAAAAGCAGTTTTGACGTGCAGTCTGCCAGATATCGTAGTCATGGTATACAGCAATGGCAAGTAGGATCCTGATGGACTTAAGCTTAGCGACAAGTCTAGATTTGAAAGTCTTAACTTTTCCATCAACACCAAATTATCTTTCTCAAAGATCCCCTTGCTCCCGATGGGTTTTATCCCTTCAGGAGCAACATGCAAAGTCAACACTTTGCTGGTGTACATGGATTCCATCTCAGATCGCGTAGCATCCAGCCATTTCACATAGTCTCCACTCTTGATGGCCTGCTCGAAACTAGTTGGGTCATCATCTCCATGATGCAATTCTCGTTCCCACCATCTACAAGAAAACCATAGTATCTCTCAAGTGGATGAGGAACCCTACTAGATCTGTGGAGTGGCTTCGGTTCGTCAGGGACTATTGAATCGTCCGGTTCCAACAAATCGTCAGTTATAATTTGCGTTGCTGGAACTTCTTCCAGTTCTACCTCTTTGCCACTAATTTCTTTCACAAGAAATTTCTTTTCTAAAAAGGTGGCATGTTGAGAAACAAAACACATTTTGTTCCTCGGTGTGGTAGAAGATATTCCCTCGCGAGTGTTTGGGATATCCTACAAACTTGCACAGAACTGAATTTGCCTCGAGCTTGTCCGAATTTCGCTTTTCAACATAGGCTGGACAACCCCATATCTCAACTCGTTTAAAAGATGGTCTCTTCCTATTCCATATCTCATATGGAGTGGTAGGCAACGGATTTGATCGGAACTCTATTCAATAGGTATACATCTTCTCAAGTGCATGTCCCTGAAAGAAAATAGGCAACTCAGCAGTACTCGTCATAGAGCGCACCATATCTCATAGGGTGCGATTCCTCCACCCCGATATACCGTTGTGATGTGGTGTATACGAAGGAGTAAGCTGAGAGAGAATCCTATTCTCTTTTAATTAGTCTCGTAATTCCATGCTCTGGTATTCTTCTCGTCGATCATATCGAAGGATTTGAATACTTTTACCCATCTGGTTCTCATCTTCGTACTTATATTCCTTGAAATTATCAAAAGATTCAGATTTGTGTTTCAACAAGAACACATGTCCGTATCTTGAGAGAACATCGGTGAATGTAATAAAGTACGCGGAACCATCCCTGGCATGTGTAGATATAGGACTGCATACATCACTATGTATCTGTCCAAGAGTTCAGTAGCTCTTTCTCCGTTTCCAATAAACGGAGATTTTGTCACCTAGTCTTTGAGACATGACTGGAAAGTTTCATAAGATGTAAATTCGAACGGATTCAAATATGCATCCTTATGGAACTTTAGCTAGTCTTGTTTCATCGATATGACCCAGCCTACAATGCCACAAGAAGACTTCGTTCATTTCTGAACTGTTCCTCTTGTGGGTGTACGTTTAGAACTGTAATTTGACTCAGAACGTGTACACTGTTATACAACATACCTTACCCAATCAACACTTGATTTAGGAAAATATTCACAATATTTATTGGTACGAAATAACAGTCGCTAAGAATCAATGTATTACCAGTTGGTAACACCAGGTGATATCTACCAACTGCTTCGGCTGCAACAATTGCACCATTCTCTACTACTAGAGACATATCACCCTTTCCCAGTTCTCCACCTGTCTATAGCCTATGTAAAAAATTACATGTGTGGGATCCTGATCCGGTATCCAATACCCAGGACGTAGAGGTAAATGAGAAATAGTTCTTGGCTACGAACACACCCGAAGACAATGCATCAACATGCTTATTCTTCGTTTGGGTGGCGTGCGAATCCGAATATTCTCATATTCCTTGCTCAGACTTATGACAATCATAAGATAGAGCGGAACCTAGCCCAGTATAATAAGTAGGTTCGGTCAATACATCCATATTATTATCTTGATTAAGGCATTTCATTGGTCGCTACCAGGAGAGAGAGAGAAGGATAATCACTTTGCGTGCGCTCTTTGCAAGATTAGATTGGTTATTTTTATCTAATCAGGATGGCTCCCACTGTTTTTATCAAATCTTCCTTCAAACCCTAAAAGGTAAGATTAGCCGGAATTAATTACACCCTACAGGTTCGCCAATCGTTTGGCCAGGCAGGTATCGGTACTCCGAGGGAGGCTCCCCGTGCTTTCGCACGGACCTACTTAAAATAAACATCATTTCCCTAGAGGCTTAACCCCATTGACATCTTTCTAGACACCTATTTAATCGGCTAATTGTAAAGTGCAAAATTCTCCCAGGAGTAAATCTTACTCACAGTGGGTATCGGGATCCAACTATTATATAGAAGGTATACAATCTCATTGCAAATTTCAACACTTGAAATTCCCGATAATAGTTTTTACCCCTAACGTCCTATAACCTTGACGCATGCCAACAAACCATAGGGCGTTAGTCAAGTTCAACCCGTTAATTTCTTGATTGAATTAAACTCACTCGCACGATCCTTGACGCAGGCCAACAAAGTTGCACGACTACCCTAAACCAACCGCATCACATATTGCAGATAAGCATTAATTTAGCTACCGTACACTACGTCTTGACGCAGGCCAACAAATGTAGCACGAATACTAAAATAGCACTTATCTGAAATGACGGAAGGCTATGCAAGTTTTTAAGAAAACCATGAGTGTAATGAACTTGATATCGTTGTAAAATCTAGTGATTTTAAAAAGGAGTGTTTTTTAGGCTTTTGCTAGTTTCGCTAAAGAGATCACTCCCGGTGAAGGGATCTCGGCTCTTTCCTCATCGAATGAGGTGCTGGACATTCATGAATACCACTATGCAAAGCAAGAACTAGAGAAGCAGTCAAAAGACAAAACCGGGTGGGTTTCGCTAAAGAGGTCACTCCCGGTGAAGGGATCTCGGCTCTTTCCTCATCGAATGAGGTGCTGGATATTCATCAAGGAATACTACTATGCAAAGCAAGAACTAGAGCTATCCTTTTTGAAAATTTGATTCTACAACATCTTTTGGTTTCTTTCTTTTCATTAATCTCATTAATAAACTCCCATCAATTAATGTTTCCTAAACATTACAGAAAAATGAAGTGAAAATAGAATGTATGCTTATGTCATCCGCATTCGCCACGGGGCCCCGTCATGCACCGTTAGGTTACTTAACTACCGGCAGAGCGGGGGCTGGACTAGCGTGGGTGCAAAACATAAGCAACGTTTATTATATATCATATATATAATATTACATTCGTCTCACGCAGTTATATGATCAACATCACAGAATCAAGCAGCAGAAGCAACATATGAAATATTGGATATACTAGGATGTCTGTGTTCTAAATTTAGCCAATAATGTAAAACACGGATTCCACAGTTATAATGAATAGCCAAACCAACATCCCTAGACCCTACGAGAGCGGCAAGTAACCCTGCCAATTCTAGAGTTAGGAGACCCGGTCTCAACTCCTTGAGATGGTCTTCCACTGGACTCTAGAACCCGGTTACTTGTGCTCCCCGTCTTGGGTCTATCCTAATGCGGAAAAGTAAATAATATACAACAGTGGTGACATCATCCTCAATCCGGAAGTGCCCCAATAAAAGAATATTACTTACAGATTTTACATGAATGAAAATAAAAACTCTCATCTCACATAGAACCCCCGGTTATCCAATCATCAACGATCCAATAAATCATATCAACAGCAACACATGATATCACAAATCATCAACGTAAGCAAATATGTGTATCCCTAAAACTTGTTGACATATAGTAACGAGACTGGGATACCCCACATATTACACTTACGGTCGCAGAAAAAGAAAACAGAAAACTACAACAATTAGAATCTGCAATATCCTTAGACATCATACACCCGGAATATCTCATATTCCGGATTTCATGCCTAACTTATAAAACTTGCATTTTAGTCTCAAATTGAAAACTCTTTTCAATTGGTTGTCGGATAATTCAACAAGATTCCCGACTTAGTGATCGCGTACAATACGCAATTGCGGCGGAGTTTTGATCCGAATCAAAACTTCGTGGCAATCGATCAATTGAGACTAAACGGCTAGGTTTATAATATACTAACTAGTTTTCATAAAACTAATTAATCCGGATTCTAATAATTGTATCATACACATCACAAAGCTTGTAAAGTAACCGCGACATTAGAATTCCGCACGCAATTAGCAAACTTAACCAATTTTTCCAAGACATGAAAAATCTAGTGAGTTAAAGTTCCAAAACCGATCGTTTAAAGTCAATCCGGGAGTCGAAACGAACTCGAAACCCGCCCGAATCTTCACGGGGGCTAAGATCCAAAAATTAACTATCGAATGGAGGGCTTAGAGGGGGTACCCTATCCCTGAGGCCACCACGAGGTGGCTAGGGGGTGAGGTAGACCTGAAACTGCCTAAGGTGTGGCAATTTCGGGTCCCCACCGCCAAGACCACCTTGTGGTGGTCTTAGGGAGTGGGCCCAGCCGTTTAGTCCCCTTGGGGTGTCCTCGGGGTGCGCACGCTCCACCTCGCGGCTTCTCGGTTCAAACCATGAGCCCGCGGGGTGTGTAAACAACATAAAACATAATTTTTGAAACTGTTTTTATCGGCAGTTTTTGCGTGACAAAAACGGCGGATTTACAAGCTACCCTAATATTCTAGCTTGGCTCTGATACCATGAAAATCTACCTTAACACCACCATGAGGTTCTAGAGGCATCAAGCATGCCAAATTTTAATTTTTATTAGGTGCTAAGTTAGATTAACAAGCTCTTTACTAGATTATTTAAGGGTTTGCCTTTGTGATGTGATTAACTCAAGAAAAGAAAAGAGCATACAACCTTTGTAGTTCGAGTCCTTCTCTTCAATAGCTCCTGGATGAAGTCCACATGACTCTACTAGGCTCCTTTTTGAGTTGAACAAATCTCCTTCATGATATTCACGCCAAAGACGATCCACCCGAAGTCCACAAGCTTAAGCTAACCCTTCACTAATCGCATTAGTGAAGGAAACACTCCACATCAAATTGCTAATCTAATGTGTGATGGTGAAGTAGGGGTATAATTTGCTCACTAATTTGTGTTTAAGCTTCATGGTTCACATCACATGTGAGGGTTGAAACTTGAACCATGGGATTGAGGAAGAGGAAGAAGAAGAAGCTAGAGAGTAACCATGGGAGCAAAGCAAGCAAAATAGTTAAGTGTTGAGAATGAGCAAAGATTGAATGGCAACTCTTGACCCCTACTCATTCAAGCATGGAATTTTGCAATATAAAATTGCAACCATGCTTGAATAGTGAGTCAAGATGAATAAACAATTATAACTCCCATACTTGCAACCATGCTCTCAATTTACACCTCATTTCTATTTTTCTCAAAAATAGAAAATCAATCCATGCTTCATTATATATATATATATATATATATATATATATATTATGAAGAATAATTAGTGAGCTAATGATATTAATTAAGATATAATTATATGACATATAATGTATATCACATTATTAAATCAACACTTGATTTAATCATCCGGTTATATCACATATGACCGACTAATATCATATATCTGTATATCATATTATCAAATCAACACTTGATTCGACAATCTGGTTATATCACATATAACCGAACCAATAACAGATAACTGGCAGATTACAATACGGTATCACATACACGTATTTAATCAGGCCCAAACGCATATCACATATGTGTCCTACTTCGTTTCGCTTGAACCAGGAAACTTCTGTGTGGGACTCTAAAGACTCGTCAATACGCTAGCAGTAGGTGATGATCACATCAATCACCTACAAGTCATCAGCAGTACTAGCTAGACATAATGGCTACCCGGGTATTGAGCGATATGAAGATCAACAAGCAAGCTCATCCATACTCTCCATGAAGCCTATCAGTAACACTACCGTACAGTCCGGTCTCTTCGTTTGATATGTCGCATATCATGTCTAGGGGTGGTAAACGTCAGTCCCCAGTAACGTGATAAGTCATGCCGATGTCTGGCCTATAACGGTTCGAGAAACTACTTATAACACTTATCAGTAAATCTCGGTAGCAGCTGGCCAGGGACTTCCAGTTATTGCCAATCGAGCATAGCGCAACATCAACCCCCAATACCGGGAGAGATGATTGATCTGTTTTAAAGAAGTGTTTGTAGTAACAGCAATCAATAACGGTGTCGCGTGTAGTTAGACCGAGATGAGTACGGGTCGTCCTCAGGGAAACGTTGAACTTTTTAGTCTTATTTTAGGCGTGTTGATTAGGAAAGAAGGAAGAATAAAGAATGGTGAAGAATGGTTGTAGGATCTAGATCTATGTTAAACACGGATGCAAAATATAGATCTAGATTAACTACGGAGGTAAGTTTAATATTAAAAGCGGGCTTGTAGGGTTCATTGGGATTTAGTAGTTATGGATGATTAATTAAAGACTACTCTTTTTATCCTTTAATAGATTTAAAATTAGAACGACAATGATGCATGTAGATTAGGGTTTCTGGAGGGAAAAGGGTTCCCACTCTTAACCCCTATCTCGACATGGAACTCCGTTCATATCTAGCCTCTACCAAAACAATTGTTAATCTAATCTCTAATCGTGGTCGCGATTATCAATGAATTGATAGCGCGCCCAATTAGGATGTTAACTATTGTTTTGATAAAGTTTATAAACTTTATAAAACTTAAAAAGAGTTTAAGGATCTTCATCATCCATTAACCTACCTTAATCCTATGAACCTTAACAAGCGAAGAATTACTCGAGCATGTTGAGAGAAAAAGAGATGGAGAGGGAAATCATATTAAAACTACAAAGAGATAGAATAAGAAAAAAACTAACTTTATTAATCAACAAAATTCATTCACACTTTGTTCCCTTAGAAATAATTACAAAATGCTAGTTTGCTTCTCGATCTCTTCTAAGGAGGTAGATGAACTGTTGATGATCAGCCTGGATGCGTGAGCCTGTCGTGGACTTCGTGATCTCTTCAGCTTGATGATTTTTCTAAGAGGCTCTCGGTCCTTATTTATAGTCCCAGAGCCAGAACCCTACCTTCCTAATTTGGAAATTAGTGGTTAAGATCCTAACAGAAAAATCCCCAACTCCCAACTCGTCAAATACGCGGCGGAACAGTGGCCAATAGGTGGGTTTGGCCGCGGTTTCGCGGCCAAACAGGGAGATCATGTGGTTGTTTTTCTGGGGCTTTATCTATATGACACGTGGTGATCTTTTCACATCTCTGAAACTGAAGATCTTTTCTTTGTCACTGCCAAAATTGATTTCTTTAGTTTACTTTCTTAATTAGGCAGGTTTGTTTTGCCAACTTTGATTTCCTTGATTTCAGCCCTGAAAATTCTGCACAATAACTTAACAAATAATATTAATTTATTTTATGGAGATATTAGCTTAACCATTAAGAATTGGTCAAAGGCTTTTAATAAGATAAGAATATTTAAATGGGCCAAATGTCACATGGATATTATATGCTTACTTTTTCCTACAAAATGTTAATTATAATATTTAAACATATGAAAATAGTATTTTTACAGATAAACCCTCATATGTATCATATATTATAATAAACACCTTTTATTATATAGAAATAGTAGGAAAAATATCATATTAAATGTGCAGTTTTATCAACTGAACAAATACCCCCAAACTTATCTTTAATCGTCCCGAGCAAACTGGTTTATTCAAGAGAAGGAGAAAAAGAAAGGAGAAAGCTAAACACACTTACATAGGCAACACGATTGCACTGAGCGCATACAACAAGCCGTTAAACCCCTAGGTGTCCCTAGTAGGAGGAGTATTGTTTCCTGAGGGTTTTCAGCGGATTACACCCATAAAATTCTATAATAAAAGAGAGATGGTGAAAGTTATATATAAAGATAAGAACTATAAAAGAAAGAACTTGAAAATAAGAGTTTTCAACTACACCAGTTTTTCAGTTACTATGAGACCTATCTTAATGGTCATGAAAAAATGTTAGAAATCACATCATCTCTCAATAAAATATCGCCTTTAGTTTTCCTCCCTATCTTTCCTCCAAACATTGATCATATACCCCTACGTGTGTGAACTGGACATCCCTACACTCGGAGAATTCAATTCAAGCAATCATACTCTTTTCCATCTACCTTAGTACTTTTTAATCGATATTTATATGGAATATGCTCACACATTTTTCATGCGACCGTTAATACGTCTTGAGGTACTAACCGACCGATTACTCATGTGCTTGCTGATTAGGTGATTTTCCTCGTCTTGCAACACCTAAGACTTAGAAGTGGCTCCCAAACCAGTTGGTCTAAGGCACTAGGTGATAAAGCACCCTCGCTATATTTTTTTATTGCTGCCTCGGTGATAACAAAATCAGTGTTCATTTTTCTTTTCACCATTTTATCTTTTATTCTCCACTTTTATTTTCTTCATACTTTGGCTTTTAGAGAAGAGCATTTCAAGGTATCCTCTACTATCCCGAGTTTTAAGATGTGTGTAAGTGGGTATAGTAGGGTATCAACATTCAAATGTTTGGCTTTCAGAATAGGAACTATTTTTCAGGCTTATTTTATCCTCAGATTAGTAGTTTCCTTCATCTTGCTAACCCTTGGGACAACAGCTCATAACTACTTATTACTAGTTTCGTTTAAGAAAACATCTAACTTTCTTGTTTTTCTTAAACTATTCCTATCTTTCATATGTAATTTTTCACTTTCTAACTTTCATTAAAAAAAAATTTGCGCTTATATATAGTATAATGCAAAGTAACACGTAAATAAGCACAAACCTCCCCCAAACCTGTTTACAGTAGTGTCCTCACTGTTGTCATCTTTTAAATCTCAAAATCTATAGAATTGGGAGGAAAAGTTATCAAAGGGGACAAGAAATAATGAAAGTGAAATTCTTCCCCAAACTTATTTTTTTGGCTCACAATTTTGTAAAAATCATTTTCTTTCAAGAGCCAAAATATCCCCCCCCCAAACTTGAGTAAAATAGTTTTAAGCAATTAAAATCATTGGGGGGTTAAAGTTATTGGTCAAAATAAAGCCTTACAAAGACCAAAAGTCAACACCAACCATTCAAAAAATTTATCGATGAAGCACCAAGGTTGGTGGAAGAACATGTTATATAGAGCCAAGAAGAAGTGGGGAAGAGATAAGTGGTGGTATGGAAAGGGTTTGCGTGAACGTGAACGTGAATGTGAGGAGATAAGAGGTGATGATAGATTACTCGCATTCTCAGTCTTGATAAGAAGAAGATGTGGCGGTTCAACTTCTTTGGGTTGGGGTTGATTCAGCACAACGCCCATGTCTTCTAAGAATGCGAGTTCTTCAGCGGAGATTTCTTCAAAGCTTTCATCGATATCCCGAATAATAATCTCATCGGAAATAATGGGATGATACTCGGACTCTATAAAAGGTTCACATTTAGCGTTAGATGTTGACCCGGATAACAACGTAATAGCGGAGTCGAGATCAATATCATGAAGCTCTTCAATTTCTTTGCTGTCGGAATCTATCGTTTCGACAGAACACACATGAGCATAGGGTTCGGAGGGTTCACTTCCCAACTTGTAAATGTTAAGATCAATTGACATCTTCCCGAAGGATAGGTTCATAGAGCCGTTACAGCAATTGATTACAGCGTTGGAAGACGCAAGAAAAGGTCGACCTAAAATCACCGGAATTTGGTTTCGTGGGTTCGCTACAGGTTGTGTATCTATAACGATAAAGTCCACAGGAAATATAAATTGCCCGACTTTGATTAACACATCCTCTAGCTCACCCCTAGGTTGGGTGATAGATCGATCGGCCATCTGAAGAGTGCAATGCGTCGGTTTTAACTCTCTGATCCCTAATTGCTCATAAACAGAATACGGAAGTAAGTTAACACTAGCACCTAAATCGAGTAGAGCACGATTAATATTTTTACCCCCAATAGAAATAGAAATTGTAGGAATTCCGGGGTCCTTTCGTTTCTTGGGTAGTTGTTGTGTAAAAGCAGTGCTCACATTACTCGTAAGGAAAAAAAATTTAGGTACTTGAACTTTTCTCTTCCTAGTGCACAAGTCCTTTAGGATTTTCGCATAAGATGGAACTTGTTGAATAGCATCTAGGAGAGGAATGTTTATGTTAACTTGCTTAAAAATTTCCACAATCTTCTCCATTTGTGGACTTGGTCTGTTGCCCCTTAACCTGTTTGGATAAGCTGCTTTATCAATAAGGGTTGGGTCCAACATTGGAGAGGATTGTGGGGATGGAATGGATCCCAGAATTGGAGTGGAGATCGTTTTAGATAGATTTGTGGAAGTAGGCTGATGGTTCGAGCCTTGGGGAAAACGGAGAATAGGCTCGGAAGTAGGTGGGAGACTAGACGAATTAGGGGAAGAAGTAGAAGCCGGGGTATCATTGGTATCACTCACGTCATCAACTTGTTCACCCACTCGGTTATCCAGCACTCTTCTCGATCTCAACGTAGTAACGACACTCACATTATGATGTTGTGAGTGGCCAGGATTCGGTAGGGGTTGAGATGGGAGTTTCCCTTTTTCTCTCGCACTCATCGCGGCATTCAACTGTGCAATTTTGGCTTCTATTGATTTAATACTCTCACCGTGGGAGGCGGAGTCTTTCTTTATGGAATCAATAGAAGACCTCATATCAGCCGACATTTGGATCGAATGTTTCATAAATAAATTTAAAGTTTGTGCGAGTGAAGAGTTATCAGTACCGGCCAATTACGGTGTAGAAGTGTTGGCTGGATTTTGAAAATTTTGTGACTGATAGGAGTGCTGACTTTGTGGTTGTGGTTGCTGCGGAGGAGATCTTTGATAATTGCTTTGGAACTGGTTTTGGTTTTGGGGTTGGTTTTGGTTCCAAGAAAAGTTAGGATGATTCCTCCATCCTTGATTGTACGTGGAAGAATAAGGATCGTTTCTAGGTCGCTGCTGAAAAGCAGCATTGGTTTGCTCGTGACCTTGAAACGGTGCATTCATAGGACATTCTTCCGTCAAGTGTGAAGGATCTGAACAGCATCCACATACAGTCTTGGGAAGCGTTACCTGATTTAGGGAGACTGATGAGAATTTGTTCTCAATAGCGTCGAGTTTCTTTTGCATCGCTGCTATTTCGGCTTTTACTGCGATGGAAACATCAAGCTGATGAATACCTCCCCTAGATGAAGGTGGTCTTACGCTTTCCCACTGCAAAGTGTTTTCAGCAAGGTCTTCCAGATATTTCCAAGCTTCACCATCATCTTTAGACATGAAATTGCATTGACAATTTGTTTCAAGCATCTGTTTTGTCGCTGGATTAATGCCCTCATATATAATTCGGCACAAATCCCATCTATGTATTCCATGATGAGGACGTTAGACAAGCAGATCCTTGAAACGTTCAAAACACTTCCAAAATGGTTCATTGGGAAGCTGGGTAAACTGGTTGATCTCGCTCCTAACACGTGCGGTCTTATGGTTTGGGTAAAACTTCTTAAGAAATGCTATTACGAATTCATCCCAATTAGTGATAGAGTGTGTGGCAGTATTATAAAGCCATTTTTCTGCCAAGTCGCACAAAGTGAATGGGAGAAGACGCAAGCGCATAGCATCCACAGTCAGTTGTGAAGTACCCATCATTGCGCATACGTTTTCGAATTTAGTGATGAAAACGTACGCTTCTTCAGACTCAAGCCCGTGAAATTTGGGCAACAGATTGATGTAGTGGGGTTTAATTTCAAAATTATCCCCGTTGGTTGGTGGAATAGATAAGCAAGTGGAAAGTGGACCAAGCATAGGATAGCATCTCTCTTGGAGAGAGATGCCCGGTGGATTCTACTCACCTACGGGCGGTGGTAGCGTGGTGTTATAATTTGATGGAGTACCGTCCATCTCGGTCGATGTGGAGGATGGTGGGGAAAAACAAGATGAAGAAGTACTGACCTCGGAGTCGATAGCAGGAACGCGGACAAGACGGGCACTAGAATCCCGTGTCCAGCCAAGCATGCATTAAGCGGGTTTAGCGCAAGTGGCAGCGTGTGTACTTTTAAAAATGGTCTGTTTTGAAAAGTGTGTCGGACCTAGACAAATCACACAAAAATGCACAAACAACCCTAGAACTAAGGTTACCTAGGTCAAGTCTCTAGACCGCTCCTAGACTTCCAAAGGACAAGCTGCAGGATCAATCCTCTACCACCTCTTTACTACTCTTGTGGCCAGGTAAGTACCAGGTAAGTGGGAGGTATCCGCTATACGAATCACCAAAAATAGCGGGCCTTAATTAAATAACCACTTGCCTTCGACACACTTGCCTAGGCACCACAAAAGTAATGTGTGTTCCCCTCCGAATGGCGGCGACGACGTGAGAACGTCTTGACTGAGATTCGGGACAGATGCTATATGGTTTTATCCGCCTACCTCTCCGAAGATGCCAAGTTGATTTATGGTACCTTGTATCGGAGGTTTAGAAGGATGCGGCCGATGTAGCAGACTTCGTCAGATTCCCCCTCGTTTGAGGGGTTTTTGATTGTGGGAACGCTCTTCCCTGCAGGCGTAAGCCCCTGCAGTTAATTACGCTACCGCATCGCGGTAGCCACTTTCTCCTTCTCCAGAATTTCACTTCGTGTCGTGTATGTTTGTTTTGTTTGTGGATGCCCGTGGATTGTATACGGAGACTAAGTTATGTCGTCGCCCGTAGGGCGTAGATTAGTCCAAATCCGTATTTACTTAGATTTGGGTTTGGTGTTTTAGTTTAAGGATACGTTAGCCATATTGAGGCTAAGATCAACTTAAACGTTCGTCAAGGATACGTTAGTCTGATTTGAGACTAAGATCAACTTAACGGGATCGTTTGGATCCGACAAAAGAGCATTTTGAGGCTCTATTGTTCCAGTTTAGGGACGTAGTGGTCCATAGGTAGTTTAAGGACATTTCGGTCCATATTCCAGTTTAGGGACATGGTGGTCCATATGTAGTTTAAGGACGCATAAGTCCGTAGGTTTAAGGACCCCACAGTCCGTATCTGGGTTTAAGGACGCATAAGTCCGTGGGTTTAAGGACCCCACAGTCCGTGTTTTGGTTTAAGGACGCATAAGTCCGTGGGTTTAAGGACCCCACAGTCCGTGTTGATGTGTGGTTGTCGGGACCCGTCACCTTTCTGATGTCGTTGAAGGATTACAACGATAGAAATCAGAGGAGTTCGGAGATTTACCCTCGAACCGGATGTAAATTGATTTAGGAGAGCAGCCGTGCTCAGTCAATTTAATTTGAGGACTTACGGCCATGATTGGGCTAAGTCCAGTTGGGAATATTCAACGTTTTTATTTATCTTTGGCCTATTAGGCCTGTGCTAGGGCTTTGCCCCCTTTTTAAATAATGCATTGCATTTCTTATTTTGTTTGGGCTCTGCCCTTTTGTAAATGATACAGAGCATCAATTTTGTTTAGGCTCTGCCCTTTTATTGCATTGCAATTTATTTTGGCTTGCTAGGCCTTTTTGATTTGGGCCTGACCCTTCAGTAAACAATGCAGTGCATTTGTCAGGCGCTTTGCGCCAATCATTGAGCGCAAGCGCTTGTAGTGGTGACACGTGTCGCACAAGCGCAGTGCGCTGTGCTGTTGCGCTGCTGACACGTGGCGCGCTCTGGTGAGTTGCGCCAATTTCAAAGAGCAATACTCTATCTTAAAAGCGCATGGCGCAAGTGGTCCTGGTGTTGACACGTGGCGCTCTCTGGTGGCTTGCGACAACCCAGGAGCGCAACAGTGCAGTTTTGCAAGTGCAAGGCACTGTTTCAAAATCTTGGTCTAATTTTGGATTCAAGAAAAGAATCTTTAAGATTCCAGAACTACTGGTTCATGAAAAGTGCAGGGCACTATTATTATTTGTTTTTTATTGAAGATCATTGATCTTGTTCTTAGATCAATGATCTATTCAGAAGAAATTCTTCTATTTTAAAGGTTTTTACCTTTTTCTTGAGTCTCTTTTCAAGTTTCTTCAGAATTGAAGTTCTTGATGATTCTTGATGTTGATGATCTTTTGAGTTGGGGTCTAGGGGTCTTTATATAGTGCCCATAGATTTGTTAAGTTTGTTAAAGAGATCATTTTCTGGGTGATTTGGGGAATTTTCCCCACCGTTGGATGTTTGATCCAAGGGCTTCTGTTTTACAGAAGGCAATCTTCTTGTTTTAACAAGAACAGAAAGATCTTACTAGAATTTTAATTCTGTTTGGCGCAAACGCCCCAGCGCATGACACGTGTCACGCAGAGCAGAGCGCAGCGCAACTGCGCTGACACGTGTCGCGCAGCGCACAGCGCAGCGCAACTGCGTTTGCGCTGATACGTGTCGTGCAGCGCAGCGTTTGCGCAACTGCGCTGACACGTGTCGCGCAGCGCTTGCGCAACTGAAGCGTTACTTCCTTTAATTTTTGTTTTAAATAGAGCCTTGCTCTGATTGGGCGTGCTGCCTTGGGCGCTGTGCTGACACGTGGCGCGTTGCACATAGCGCAAGGAATTTGAAGCGTTGCTTCAAATTTTGAATTTTTGAAATTCAAACAGAGCTTTGCTCTGATTGGGGGAAACAAATGCCCCCCCATCGTTGCGCTCACGTGGCGCGCACGTGAGTGTAGCGGTGGTAAGATCCTAGCCATTGGATCAACCGGTGAGGTGAAAGGGCGCAGGCGTCTATAAATAGGACCCTTGGTCCTTAGAAAAAATTTTACCATTTCCAAGAATTTGATTTTCAGAGCTTTGCTCTTGCTTAAGAATCTCAGAGCCTTGCTCTTGTTTCTTCAGAACTTAGAACATTTTTAGGTAAAATTTAACTTAAATAAATTAAATTAATTTTAATCAACAGAGCTTTGCTCTCATAGAGCTTTGCTCTCATAGATCTTTGATCTAAACAGAGCTTTGCTCTCAAGAATCCATAGATCTGAAGAGATCTTGTTCATGGGTTTTAACCCATGATCAGAGCTTTGCTCATGGATCAGAATGCAGATCTTTTTGATCCAAAAAAATTTGAAGAACTCCTAAGAGTCTTCATGGATCTTTTAGGATCCCAAAATTTTTTTTTTGATCTTTTAGGATTTTAAAGAAAACTTTTTTTTAATAGATTTTCTCATCATTATCACAGAGCTAGGCTCTTTTTAAAGAATCTTATTCCCCTGAGACCAGAGTTTGACAAGTGTCACTCTGTGACAGAGCTTTGCTCTGAAAGAGGAGATTTTCTCCTTGTCTCTAGGGATTTTTTTATTATTAATGAGAATATTCTCTTGGGGATTAACTGACAATCTCATCCAATGATAGAGTTGTCTTATTAACTGATGCATTGTCATCCAGATTTTGTGGGTCCCCCTTTGGTCTCCTACCCACTGCACTGCAGTGTGGTGTAATTAATTTTAATTTAATTTTAATTAACTTTTAATTTAATTAATTAATTAATTAAAAAAATTTAAATGCCAAGCGTAGGAATTACAACACTAACGGCTAATTTTGTTCCCTTGCAGTGAACATGTCTTTCGATACCTCATTCCCGTTTGCTCGTTCGGAGGAAGGATTTCCCGAAGCGCCCGTGGACCGCGAAGTCCTAGCTATGATCAGGGACCACGACCCGGAATATAAGAATCTTCACCTTTAGGGGTCGTGGTACAACCAAATTATCATGGGTTGACGGAGCTTTTCGTGCGCAGTACCGTCAGAGCTTATTACGGCGATCCACTATGTCAGCCCACCCCCGGAGCAGTATGCCGTGGAGATGGTCGATTGGACTTCAAAGGGCTTTCTTCATCCTGCTATAGATGCAATACCGGTTCAGCGTCCTATGGTTTTGGATATCCTGGGACGCCGTATTTGTCAAGGCGAGGCGCGACCTTGGGGGCAATCATATAACATAGGTCTGATCCCCCGCCATCTGATCGGCTATCTGCCATGGGCTCGCTACATTCTGTCGGTAAAGAAGTCGCAGTTGATAAGGCTAGGGTTGTACACTGCAGTTTACGTTTCCCTCTTCCAATATCCCACGCTTCCCACCTGGTGGTTTAAGGCCTTTTTGGAGCAGTGGAACATTCCTACTCACACTTTCCTCGCAATGGACCGGGAAGTGTCGATTTCTTTGGAGGAATTCACAGAGGTCTCCGGCTTACCGGTGATAGGAGAGCACTATGAGGAGTTGCTTCCTACAGACGAGTATGTCTTCGGTGCTAAGCCGGTAGTAAGGGGCCTCACTCCGGAGAATGCTGTTCAACATCAATTTCCAAGCTTGATCAAAGTGTTGAACATGTATGAGGCCCTTTTCATCGAACGTGGGAGTCGCGGAGTTAGCTTCGAGGATTTCATCGCTCGATTCCTTCACCCAAACGTCCTCTCGGCAGAAGCTGCCAAGTTTGCCATACTTGATGACTCTTTCGGTCTAGGTTTGGATAACCTGCCAGCGAAGGAAATAGACCAAAAGGGTTTTTTCATTCCTAACTCCCCAACTGTGTCTTTTGCGGAAGTTGCAGCCCCCGGGATGGATGAGGAGGCCTTCTTCTTAGGATTTCTTGGGCTATGGCTGAGTTGGTTTGCGCTCCCGATGCATTCTCGCCATATGCGGCCCTCTGTCTTTTACCTAGCTCACCGGATGACCATTGGGGTAAAAGTGGCTGTTGGGATCGCCGGCTTGGCACACCTGTATCATGGCCTCAGTCAAGCGGCGGATGCTAATGAGCCTGGGGTACTGCACGTGATCTTCCCGATGCACTACTTCGTATCATGGCTCGAGCTACATACATCGGGCGTCTTCGGCATGCACAAAAGGCCCTCGTTCTATGACAGGTGCAGCTTCCCTCGAATCATACAGCTGATTGGCGCCTCAATTGTGACTCCATCGCCACGGAATGCCAGGGGTTTGCTCCTTCTCCCCCACACCGTTGGAGACGGGGTGTCTTTCATTGACAAAGTGCTGACTATTGGAAAGGCATTTACCACTGCAGTGCGGCCATTGCAAGACACTTTCAAAGATGGAGCCTCAGTTTTGACAGCCCGGGAGACCCTCCATCTATATTCCATCAGACCGGGCTTCCTGGTGTTTAGGCAAAACGGTGCGGCGATTTTCATGAGATACAACCCGCATCGTTTCGCCCAACAACTGAGCTACAATCAAGGGATACCATTGAAGGCTTTCCTACTGGAACCTGCTGCTACTGAAGAAGGGATGGAGAGAGCGCTGCATCACTTCATGCGTCTGAATACGGGTTCTCACTTTTTTATCAGTGAGCCGACTTGCGCCCCACGACTCCTCAATGTATATATAGAATGGTACAATCATTCGACGGGAGCCGTCATAAAGGAAGAAAAGCGATTGCTGGTCGACCGTAAGGGTGTGCCTCCCGGTAGCGACCGCAAAGCTCTTTTGGTGCCAAGGACCCCGGTAGTTCCTCCGTTCCTCCGCTGAAAGATGCTAGAGCCGGACCACCGCGTGCGCAGAGTCCTCCACACGGATTGCCACTTCCCGATATTGCGGATGCACCACCAGCGCCCTGTGCTCCAGTGGAGACAGTAGTTGTGGCTTTGCCGGAGTCTGGTGTGGGCGCGAACATCGGGACCCGCCGCCCTAAGGTGCCTGCAAAGCGCAAGTCGATCCCGGGTGCACCTAGGGCTGGTAGGCAGAAGAGGAAAAAGAAGTCGCTCTTCGCAGCTGACATTGCGTTCGGTCAGGAACCCCACGCTCCCTATAGCGAGGGCCTGGGTGAGTACGGGACCAACAGGGGATTAGTCATGCCGCCGGATGACACGGACTTGGCGGCCGCCATCGTAGCTTCAGAGCGATTGGCGAGGCGCGACGCGTGGCTAGCTAAGATTGCGCAATCGGGTAATCACTAGTCGTATTTTTTATTGCATCATATCTTTATTATTGCCTTTGACTAACGTTTTTTTCCCTCTTTTCTTCAAACAGGCATCACCACTGAAGAAGCCATTGCCGCTTCCCTCAAGACTTTCTAAGATGAGGAACAACTTAGAGCGTCCTTAGGCCTTGGTACATTTCAATTCATCAAGTCTTTATTCTCCTTGTGTTATGGTCGATCTAATCTCCCCCTTTTTTTATCGCAGGAACCACAATGCCGATCCCGCCAGGTGACGCGGAGACTCTTCCCGGGCCAGCCGTCGATGTTTCTGCCTCCTCGGGGCTACCGCGAGAGACCCGACTTGAAGAGCCGATGAGAGATGCCTTGAAGGCTCTGGAGGCAACTCTAAATGAGGACGACGATACCTTGATGAAGGAAGCGTCGAAGAGGTCCATCGCGACGGACCGGGAGGAGAAGAAGCGGTTGAGGCGCGAAGCGAAGGCACGCAGGGCTGCTTTGGCCATTGGAGCAGGCCCAAGCACCGTCTCTCATGCTGATACTCCCTCAGAAGAGCCCCTGGTCGCCTTGTCTACAGCTCACAGACAGGCGGTGCGCACCAATGGGGAGGCTAACGATAAGTCCACCTCAGGTAATATTTCTTTCAGAATTTTGTTGTAAGAATTATAAAGTTGTCGGTTCTTATATATTCTGTCCTGCAGGGCCAAGTACAACCGAGGGGGAGGCGGAGACCGTCGAACCTGAGGGGCCAGAGGAAGGGGCATTGGTCGAACCCGAGCCGATGGCGGACGACACAACCGGGATTGCCAGGCCCGAGCTAGTGGCTGACGAAATGGTCCATCCACTATGCCTGAGCAGGTGGCCGATGCCGAGCCCGAGCTATCAGCGGACGGAGCACCTGATATCGATGACCCCGTGGCGACGGCGGACGAGACAGCCGCGACTGCTAAGCCCGAGGGAGTAGCGGGTGAGGTGGACATGATTCCTGAGGACGAGCCGACCGCTCTTTCTCAAGAGTCTGGCAATGCTCCGGTCATTGCTCTCCCCGCCTACGGCCCTCCGCCGTCTCCTGGCCTCGCGAGCACGACGACGGCCCCCGTGGAGTCTGGGGATGAGGCCACGGGTGGTGGACTTATGTCGATGGAGGAGGGAGACGCCTCCGTCTCGGCTGGAGGCTCATCAGGTAAATTTCGGATTACCGTCCCCCTTTTTTTTATCTTGCAATCTTTCCTGACAGGTTTACCCTTGTTTTTTTTTAACGCAGGTGCGGCCAGTGTCGATGCTCCATTGCTCGAGGGAGCGCCGTCAACTACTACCTTGGCGGTGGTCACCTCGCAGCCCTCTCTCGTACCATCGAAGATGTTGGAAGGTATGGGTTTGCAACTTATTAGTCTTATCTTTCAGACGCATAATTTATGTACTAAAGCCGTACTGTTGTGTCTTTTCAGGAGTGCTTTTTGACCATCTTTATCAGGTGTTGCTCCCACACTTCTCCTTCCCATCTGAACTCGCTTCTCCCTCTAGTGGCGTTGGTGAGTATAGTTTCCGACTGATATCTTTCTTTTTCAGTGATGGAATTATTTCTAACTTCTTCTCGTCCTGACTGCAGTGCTACAAATCGAAGGAGGGGATGAAAGATCGGCCACGCCACCGGCCCTTCCGGCCTTGCCACCAGCTGCAGCTGGTATAGCAAACTATCGTATTGATGACCCCTTTTTTTGTCTTTCTTAAAGTGTCACCTAATCGTATCTTGTTTTTTCAGCTGTCGTTCCGATCTCGGCGCCCTTCGAGCCTCATGTCACAATGCCGGCAGGCCCTTTCCTGAGACGTCCGTCCTCCAATGGCGCCGTGAATAGTCTGTGCATGTTGAGCGACTATATTGAGGAACTCGACGTCGAGACTCCTACGTCTGCCGCAGATTTTGCTACGGCGGTTAACCCAATGCTGGTGATACTCGTGAACTTCCATAACGAGGACATCGTCGCGTCTTGGGTTAACCACTGCAGGGAGATCGAGGCTCGCCTGCATCAACTGGAGTTAATGCGCTCTGCTCCCGAGACCCTAGCCGCAAGCCATCAAAGAGTAGCGTGGATTGAGCAAAGCGCTTCTTGCCTCCACCACTTGGAACAAGAAGCGGCTTTAAGGCTGAGGGAATGTCAAGAGTCTTCAAGCGAGACTTCTCGCCTACGTGCTGAAGTTGAGGTGAACGCTGCCCAAGTGAAGGCTATCTTCGAGGGTCTCCTGGAACGCATCTCGAATGGGCTAAACTTGAAGCAGAAACTCGACACTGCCAAGCACAATGCCCAAGGTCGCGAAGCAGCTCAGCAGGCCGTTGGGGAGCAGCTTGCGTCCCTCTTGCAGCAACGGGCTCAAGTGGAGGCAGAACTGGCGGTGGTGGCCGATCAGGAAAAGGCGTGGAAGGAAGTGTGCGAACAACTGATAGGGCTATTTAAGACGCTTCCTTCCCAGTAGCTGCCTTTGTATCAATACACTTGTAAATTTTACCTTTTTTTTTAATAATATATATCCATTCTTTATTCTTTTGTACGATTCACCTTGTATTTGATTGAAGTTAATAAATAAAGATACACATTTTTTTCTTTGCAATGTCTTGTATGCTCTTTTACTTTCTCCCTTCTCTTATTATCAGCATGCTGGCTTGATAAACATAATTGGCAGATAACTTAGTTTTTCCAAGAGATAGCGATGTCTTAGGCCGCAGGTTCAGACCTGCCGCCTAAGACTTTTCAACTCTATGAGCCGTGAGGGTCTCATAGAGGCTTTTCTCCCTACGGATCGAGAGGATCTCGTAGGTGTATTTTCTTCTTAGGAATCGTGAGGATTCCTAAGTGCATTTTCTCTTATAAGTCGTAAGGGTCCTATAAGAGAATTTTCCTTCTTAAGAGTCGAGAGGACCCATAAGCGGTTGTTTCCCTTCTTGTCGAGATTCGACTTTAGAGAGTGAGACCCGTGAATAGTATGCAAGAGGCCGTTTTAGACTGACTTGCAGGGTCCCATTGCTCAGGAAACAAGTTTTTTTTTAATCCCTGCTGCCTGAGGCTTTATCTTGCAAGTTGAGACGAATCGGGAATTTCCCGCGGAGACACTAGTTTCTCTGCGAGCCGACGCGAATCAGGAGGCTCTCATCAAGGATGCTAGTTTCCCTGAGTTGAGGAGTTTGCCAAGGACACTTATTTCCCTGGTGTTGAAACGAATCGATAATTTCTCGCGGAGACGCTAGTTTCTCTGCGGGTCGACGCGAATCAGGATTTTCTTCGTAAAGGACACTTGTTTCCCTGAGTCGAAGGATTTTGCCGAAGACACTGGTTTCTTCGGGGTTGAGACGGATCGGGAATTTCTCGTGGAGACACTGGTTTCTCTGCGAGCCGACGCGAATCAGGAGGCTCTCATCAAGGACGCTAGTTTCCCTGAGTTGAAGAGTTTGCCAAGGAAACTTGTTTCCCTGGTGTTGAAACGAATCGAGAATTTCTCGCGGAGACGCTAGTTTCTCTGCGGGTCGACACGAATCAGGATTTTCTTCGTCAAGGACACTTGTTTCCCTGAGTCGAAGGATTTTGCCGAAGACACTGGTTTCTTCGGGGTTGAGACGGATCGGGAATTTCTCGCGGAGACACTGGTTTCTCTGCGAGCCAACGCGAATCAGGAGGCTCTCATCAAGGACGCTAGTTTCCCAGAGTTGAGGAGTTTGCCAAGGACACTTGTTTCCCTAGAAGTTGAACTGATCTGTGGTGGTCTTTCAGGTTTTATATGAGTTACCGTCAAAACCGTGAAGCTAGAAATTTGATCTTCGCTTCGTTTTCTGGCACTGCGTCTGCTGTATTGAGACGAACGTCGCGGTTGTCTCTAGGCTGTTGGCGAACCGTCGAGATTTGGCTTAGCTTTCTGGCGGAGCCTGTTGGAAAGGTATGGTTCCCTCTTTGTTTGTGCCCTTGGATTGTATACAGGGATCGATGTGATCTCAACTGTAGGGCAAAAGTTTCATTTATTTTTATTGTTTTATTTCCGCGATGCTCTATCATTTCAGCTTTTATATCGCGAAGGTCGCGATCGCCCAATCATTTCGGCTATTTTTCGCGGTGCCCAATCATTTCGGCTATTTATTTTATTTTTACTCGCTGCTTTTTATTGCGAGTTACCCAATCATTTCGGCTGTTTTATATGCATACGTTTTTACTTGCTTCTTTTTATTGCAAGTTGCCCAATCATTTCGGCTATTTCGTATGCATGTGCGGCTTACCGGCTTTTCACCGTAAACTTGAAATTAGACACCGATTTTGGCATCAGCACCGCTACAACTGGGATATTGCCAGGAGCGAATCATCATTTGCCTCTGTCGATGTCGAACAAAGGTGGCTTAGCGAACAAGGTTAAGGTCCTGTCGACTAAGGCTTTTAACTTCATGAGCCGTAAGGGTCTCACAAAGGTATTTCTCCCAACAAGTCGTGAGGATCTTGGAGGTGTATTTTCTCCTTAGGAATCGTGAGGATTCCTAGGTGTATGTTCCTCTGTAAGTCGTAAGGATCCTACAAGAGGGTTTTCTCCTTGTAAGTCGAGAGGACTTATAAGGGTTGTTCATCATGCGCACATATCCCCAATCACGGATGAAACTTGGTTAGGGAAATGTTTATTCGCGCCCGTGGATTGTATACAAGGGTCAATGCTGAGCCACTTGTAGGGTAATATCGAAGGTTGTGGGGGATTGCTTAAGCACAGGTTTAGGCCTCTGTAACTTAAGACTTTCAAATCTTATGAGCCATGAGGGTCCCATAAGAGAGTTCTCCTTACGAGTCGTGAGGATCTCGCAAGTGTATTTTCTCCTTAGGAATCGTGGGGATCCCTAAGTGTGTTGCTCCTTTGTGAGTCGTAAGGATCTCACGCGGGTGGTTTCTCCTTACAAGGTCGAGAGGACCCTGTAAGTGTCCTTTAACGAGGTTGCGCCCTTTCGGGTTTTCACAAACACTCGCCGGTAGCCCTGCTGTTTTTACTCACGGAGCCCTTTCGGGTTTTCATCCATGCCCATTTTGCTTATGGGCATACCGTTTTTTTTATTCTTTTTATTCTCTTCTTTTTTTTTACGAGGTCGCGCCCTTTCGGGTTTTCACGAACCCTCGCCGGTGGTCCTGCTGTTTTTACTCATGAAGCCCTTTCGGGTTTTCATCCGTGCCCATTTTGCTTATGGACATACCGTTTATTATATATATATATTTTATATTATATATATATATATATATTTTATTCATCTCGTCAGCCTAAGGATGCTGCGGTAGTAGTTTAAAGACGTTTCGGTCCTTCATTAGTTTAAGGACGTTTTGGTCCGCCATTAGTTTAAGGAAGTTTCGGTCTGTCGTTAGTTTAAGGACGTTTCGGTCCGCTCAGGAGAAGGCTAGCTACCGCTTATAAAGTTTGAGCTTAGGAAGATAGCGAGCGGACATAGTAATCGTCATCTATCATTGACCTAGGCAGCAGCTCGCTAAATGTAGTATTTCTTTAGGAAGCGACCATTTATTGGCCTGAAAGGCCTTTCACCGTGCATATCCATGAGTAGATAGGCTCCACCCTGGTAGACCTTGTCTATGATGTACGGGCCTTCATAGTTTGGCTCGAATTTTTCCCGTTTGGTGCGATTGGGGATCATAAGACTTTTGACCACTAGCACGAGTTCGCCTTGGCGGAATGTTCTCGGCCGAGTCAATCTTTCATATGAGCGCGTCATCTTTGCTTTATAAGCCTCCAGATTTTGTTGCGCTATGAGCTGGGTTTCATCAAAGGCATCAAGTTCCTCAAGCCGAAGGTGAGCATTTTCCTCGTCTGTCAGCTCATAATGGACTGCCACTCGTAGAGAGGGTAACTCTATCTCGAGGGGGAGTACTGCTTCTGTACCGAATACCAACGCATATGGCGTTGTGTTCGTGGCTGTCTTGAACGTAGTTCGATACGCCCAAAGAGCTTCTTGCAGTCTCTCGTGCCAGTCCTTCTTATTTCGGGACACCGTCTTCTTCATGATCTTTGTCAAGGTTTTGTTGAAGGCTTCAGCTAGACCGTTAGCTCACGGATTTTAAACCGAGGAATATCTCCAGTCTATATTGTGTTGTTGCGCGAAGCGACTGATCTTGTGGCTTCTGTAAGTTGGCCCATTATCGGAGATGATCCGTCGCGGAGTTCCAAACTGATATATGACGTGCGTCTTGAAGAAATGGAGGATATTCTCCATCTTCACTTCCCTCAGCGGTACTACCTCTGCCCATTTGGAGAAGTAGTCAGTCGTCGCCAGGATGAAACGATGTCCCCTGGACGATGCTGGTTCGATGGGGCCGACTATGTCAGTTCCCCACATTTCGAATGGCCAGCTAGCCACTGTCGGGTGTAGAGGATTTGGGTGTTGATGGATGAAGTCCCCATGAATTTGACATGAGTGGCACTGCTTCGCATACTCAAGGCAGTCTTGAATCATCGTGGGCCAGTAGTAGCCTATCCATTTGATCTTCAACTTCATCTTTGGGCCTGCTTGGTGAGAACCACAGAGTCCGTCATGAACTTCCTGAATGACTCTTTTCGCTTCGTCAGGTCCCAGCCATCTCAACCACAGAGAATCAAACGACCTCTTGTATAGGGTATCATTGACGAAGGCGAAAGATAGAGCTCGTTTCATAAGCTGATGTCTTGAGGACGCATCTTCGGGCGTTCGACAGTATTTGAAGTAGTCTATAAAGACTTCTCTCCAATCCTCGGCATTTTCCCGATCTTTTATTTGCATAGATATTTGCTCGGTCGTTCCCTTCTCTTCGGATGATTCCGGAGATATTTCTGTTGGGGCAAGCACCCGACGGCTTTGTACCATGATTCTGACGACATCGAGGTTCTCGTCAGCCAGTTCTTTAGCGAGCTTGGCCAACGCGTCCGCTTTGCTGTTTTCCGCGCGCGGTATGTTTTCCAAAGTATAGGAATGGATTTGGGTCAACAGTTGCTGCACCTTTTCGTCGTACTTCACCAACTCTGGTTTGCACGTTTGGTAGTCGCCGTTTACTTGACTAACGACCAGCTGGGAGTCTCCGTATATGAGGAGGTTTTCAATTCCCATGTCGATGGCGATCTCGATGGCTGCTATCAAAGCTTCGTATTTGGCTTCATTGTTTGTCCTCGGCTCTGTTAGGGAGAAAGCAAAGCGCATTATCCCTCCTTATGGAGTTACAAAGATGAGTCCTACCCCCGATTTGATTATAGGGGTATTTTGTTTGCGCTTCTTCACGGAGGATGCTCCATCGAAATAAAGCTCCCATCGGGTATCACCACCGTCGATTGCATCAAACGCATGTTCGTCTGGAAGATCGCAATTCAAAGGAGAATCGGCGGGTATCGGATGCTCAGCGAGGAAGTCGGCGATGGCCTGACCTTTCACTGCCTTGAGAGGTTGATACGTTATCGAGAACTCCATCAAGAGCAGGGCCCATTTAGCGAGTCGCCCCGTCAATATGGCCTTCGACATCAAATATTTAAGGGGGTCCACCTTTGATATGAGACGGACTTCATGCGCCAACGCATAGTGCCTGAGCTTTGTTATCGCGAAGATCAACGCCAGGCAGTGTTTTTCAATAGGGGAATAGTTGCTTTCTGCCCCCAGTAGAACTCGACTCAAATAGTAGAGTGCTCTTTCCTTCCTTTGGTCGTTCTCTTGCGTCCATAATGCGTCTAAGGAACCTTCGATGGCGCCTGTATAAAGAATGAGGGGATTTCCCTTGACCGGAGCAGCCAACACTGGCAGGTTCTGCAGGTATTGCTTGATCTCGTCTAGCGCGCTTTGGCATTTTTGGTCCCAGACGAATGGGGTCCCCTTCTTCATCAGGTGACTGTAAGGACGGCACTTGCCTGAAAGGTTGGCTATAAATCGCCGTATATACGCGAGCTTCCCTTGGAGAGACCGCAGCTGTTTGAGAGTCCTTGGCGGAGGCATTTCCATGATCGCCTTAATCTTTGACGGATCTATTTCGATACATCGGTGTCGGACGATGAATCCCAGGAATTTGCCCGAGAAAACTCCGAATGCACACTTGAGAGGGTTCATCTTCAAGTTATATTTTCGAAGGAGTTGAAATACGGTCTTCAGATGCTCGAGATGTTCCTCGTATGATTTGCTTTTAACCACAAGATCGTCGATATAGCATTTGACGAAAGGTCATCAAAGATTTTCGTCATGGCCCTCTGATAGGTGGCACCGGCATTCTTTAAACCGAAGGGCATCACCTTGTAGCAGAATATACCCAAAGGAGTCCTGAAGGTGGTGTGCTTCTGGTCTTCGGGATGCATCTTTATCTGATTATACCCTGATGAGCCGTCCATGAAGGAAAAAACCTCGTGAGTGGACGTATTGTCTATCATCAGTTCGGTGACTGGCACTGGGAAATCGTCTTTCGGGCAAGCTTTATTGAGATCCCGGAAGTCCACGCATATGCGCACTGTCCCATTTTTCTTCATCACGGGGATGATGTTGGCGATCCACTCGGGATACTGGACCTCCTGGATGAAGCCAAAGTCGATCAGCTTCTTGACCTCAGCATTGATACTCATCTCAAACTCGAGCCGTATTCTTCTCGGCGCTTGTTTGACTGGCTTGACGTCCGGGGATATCTCCAATTTGTGCACAGCGATTTCTGGATCTAGTCCCGGCATTTCGGAATAGTTCCATGCAAAGCAATCTCTATATTGCATAAGCACGTCTTTTAATGAAGCTACCCTTTCTTCAGATAGCAGCTCACTAATGAATGTCGGTCGCGTGTCATTCGTCGTTCCCAACTCAATTTTCTTGAGTTTATCTGCAGTGGTATGTATTCCATCTTCCAGCTCTTTCGGTGCTAGTGGAAATTCTGAGATCACCTCATCGTTGCTATTTTTGAAGCACCAGGGAAGGTCATTCATGTTCTCGGGCTCTTCTTTTGATATTGTTATCATGTGACAAGTACGAATTCGCTTCCAAGCCCAATGTGGAACTGGTTCTGCTCTCGTGGCTTTGGGTTCGTGCTTCTGTAGCGGCGTTACTCTCCAGTTGTCAGACAGGCGAACTTGCCAAGCTGATACTGATCTTCGACCAAATTCTTGAAGGTGAAGCAGTCTTCGAGAGGATGCCCTATCACTCGGTGATAAGGGCAATAGTCCGGGTGAGAGACTTCGCTTGCTTGTTTGGGGTGTTTAGACTCCGGCAGGGTAAGCATATGATGTTTTAGAGCGAGCTCAAGTATTTTCTTCGTCTTGTCCCGTGGAAAAGAGTACGCTCGACCCATTTTTCTTATGATGGATAGATCAGAACCGCTCGATTCCCGCTTGCGTGGCTTCTTAGTCTCGCTTTGTTGCTGTTGAGCGTCTTTTTCGCGTTTCGACTTGTTTCTGTCTCTGCGTCGAGCCTTCTTTATAACAGGTTGGCAAGGAGTGGCATTTTCATCTTTCACAGCTTGTTGGAGGAGGCGTTGCGTTTTGGCTTTCTCGTAGATGGTCATTTCGCGGTTATGGTCGTCTCAGACTTTTTGACCAGCTTCCCTTATAAGCTTGTCCATTTGTTCTTCGAACGACGGACTGGGTACTTTTGAATCTGGAACTTTTACTGGTTCAGGATTAACGTCCTCCCATTGAGCATCCGCTTCTTCATCGAAGTCATGCACGACGTAGCAACCGTGGAGTAGCTCTCGTTTCTTGGACCGAATGTATCCAAGCCCGATTGTTTCCATTCTCCCATTAGGCAACTTATGCTGAGTCCCGGGAACGTTCCAGACCCTGTCATAGAATTTGGCTTTTCGAGCGGTCTGTTTAAAAGATATCCCCTGGCGCTTCAGCAACCTCTTCAAGCCTTCTGTATAATATCTGGGCAGACGGATGGGCTGAAGCCTGTCAAGCGTAGGATCCATACCATGCCAGATTTCTTTCTCCACTTTGGTTTCTTCAGAGCGGTAGAATAGAATTTCTTTTTCACCTCTTCGCTTGGGAGGGACATAGAACGTCCGCAACTCCTCTACACTGTAGATATCAAGTGCATCCAGTTCTTTATGGTGTTTAAGCGGCAACATAGCGACTTGCAGACTTTGCTCTTCGTCAGCGAACGTTTGTATTGAAGGTCGAGCAGAGAATACAGCATGGACCTCATCTTCCGAGTCGCTACCGAAGATCAACATAAGAGCGAATAGTCCTGGCTTGTTGTGTTGGGGTGGACCCGAATAAATCATCTCCTCTTCCTCCTCGGTATCACTGCTGAAGACAGGGATGGTGGCGTTAGCTTTGTTCTCCGGCTTGTGACACCTCTCCGTGTCTTCGAAATCCGGTAAAAAGTATTTGGCATCTTCATATTTGCGGACCTCGTTCACAGAGAACGGGTTCAGTTCTCCCGTCACGGTATATTCGAGACCATCCTTAAAATACTTCATACACTGATGTTGTGTAGAAGGGATGATGTTGTACTCGTGTAACCATGGTCGGTCGAGCAAAGCATTGTAGCACGTCTTGGCGTCTATGACGTGGAACATAATGTCCGTGACGAGTAGCCCAAAGCGTAGCGTCAGTATCACAGACCCAAGAGTGCTTGATGATTGGGAGTCGAACCCGGAGATGGTGATCTTGTCCCGAGCAAGGTGCTGGACGCTCATGCAGATTTCTTTTAATACCCGCACATTGAGGAGATTAACGGAGGATCCATTGTCGATCAGGATTTTGCCTATCTTTATATCGTGGCAGTATCCTGAGACATAGAGGGGGCGATTGTGTTCGCACGTCCCAAGAAGAAGGTCTTCATCGCCAAAAGTGACATCGGCCGTGTGCACTTCCTCCAATTCATCCTTCATCTTTTCTTCGGCCAGGAAAGCTTGGAATTGTTCCGGCTCCTGTAGTGCCTTGATTAATGAATCTCTCGCCTCTTTTGATAGTAAAAGGGCGTCAAGAATGCTGAGCTGCCAGGGTAGCTTCCTCAGATGCGCTAAGACGTTGTAATCCACCTTATTTCTCTTTGGCGGGTCCTTGGCGGCTAGCTCTTCCATGACTTGGTCATCTAGGGCGATATCCTCAGAGATCTTTTCTTTCCCTTTATCTTTTTTATTTGAGGGTCCGAGATTCTTTTCAGGTTGCGTGCGATTACGCAACTGGATATTTTTGCAGGCCCTCGGTTCTTCTTCTTTTCCCGAGGTGGACTCTTTAAAGAGGGGGCTAAGAGCCAGTTCCTCGTCGGAATCGCTCCCGAATGTAAGCACTTGTGATCCCCCGGCGTTAACCATGCGACAATCGCCGGTAGTTCTGTTAAGCCCTTCGGTCGTATTTTTCCGCTCCCGACAAGTTTTGCGCTTCTCCTTCTTAAAATGTTGTCGATGAGCAACATATCCTTGCCACCATCTATCGAAAGCTTTGCACTCTTCGGTGGGGTGCGAAATGTTCCGATGGTACAGGCGGTAAGAGGGGTGCATTTTCACTTCACCAGTAATACTTCCTTCAGAGGATGGTAGCTTCATGCCCATTGATATGGCCTTAGCAAACCTTTTCCTCGTCTTGAATTTGCTTTTGTCCGTGGTGGATGTATTTTGCTCTAGCGGAAGTATCTCAGCTCTTTCTTCAAGTCGCTGGCGCTTGGCCCTTTCAGATATAACCGTCTCGCGTTCCCGATCAGCTTTACTTTTCAACAGAGCTTCGTTGAGGAATGCGTCAATTACTTCATCTGATGGCCCCAGAATTTTTGGTTCGGGATCTGCCCCCAGCCTTTCAGTGCAAGGAGTTTCCTCATCGTCCGTCAACGAATGGGAGATCATATGGCAGCTCGCCACGTATTCATCAGACTCATCCGACGAACTTTCTCCCTCATCTTCCTCTTGAAAGACGTGGTTGAGAAACTCTTGGAGTGTAATGGGAGTCCGTGCTTTCTGGTTGTATTCCTCCAGCGCGTCAATTTGTTTTTGCAAGTCCGTGCGCTTGTCGCCAGGCTTCACGGGCTTCTTGGATTTCTTCTTCTTCTTCTTTGAAGATTTTGACGGCTGGCTGTGAGCGCTTGGGCCACCACCATCGGTCCTTGGAGTTGGACGCGGCTTCAACATCCCCTCAATGACCTGCGGTTCCAACGGGTTCTTCCACTTGATCGCAGGGTATGTCTGAAGATCGATCAGCATTCTCTTTGTCTTAGCTGACAGCACAACCTCCCATGGGGCTTCTTCAACGAGAGAGCACGTTGCCCCCGGCATATTCATCCTTTTAGAGGCGTGAGGTTGCGGCGGACTCACCTTCCATCTGTCGGACAACGCGAACTTGCCCTGTTGGTACTGGTCTTCAAGCCAATTTTTAAAGACGTAGCAATCTTCGATCGGATGACCCAGTACTCGGTGATAGGGACAGTAGTTAGGCTCATTGACATCATTTGGCTGCGATGGACGTTTTGGATCCGGCAGATTTATGAGTCGGTTGCGCAACGCCAGCTCGAATAATCTTCTCGTTTTATCTCGGGGAAACGAGTAAGGACGTCCTAGCCTCTCCTTAAGGGGTTCATGCGGATGCATATTATTTTGACGAACAACCGGCTTCGAGCTGCTCGGCTGTTGTTGAGCATTAGCGACGACGATCGCTTTCCCCTTCCCCTTCCCCTTCCCCTTCTCATTTCGGGAGTCCGGCTTCGGAAGAGGAGGTTTATGGCCCATCTGATCCATTTGCGCTAGCTTGTCGATCAGGGCCTAGAAGGTAGTCGGCTTGAAGAACATCATAAATTGCGAGATGATTGCTTGCGGATCAAGGGTTCCCACAAACATACCCACTGCAGGAGCTTCTTCAATGCGCTGCTCGCACTTTGACCATAAGTTCCGCCACCGTATAGCATATTGGACCCATGTCTCGCCCGGCTTCACCCTGGCATTAATCAATGCCGTCATTGGGGTGCGTTCACTGGTGCTTGCAAAACGCTGGGTAAACAACAGTTCCATCTCCGCAAAGGTCTTGATAGAGTCGTTTGGGAGCTCAGAATACCACTCGAACGCTGTATCTGACAAGCTGCCGATAAACTGGCGAAGCAATAGTTTGTCATCACCACCGGTGTTGCCGCAGAGCGCCCTGAACTGGGCAACATGCTGGTGAGGGTTGCCCGTTCCCTTATAGACATGGAATTTGGGTATTGTATAGCCCGGCGGGTACTTTATCTGATCGTACCAGCTCGGATCTGGTCGTCCTGTTTTTACGACCTGACCGGCTGCTTCAGTCGCATGATGAACCCATATTTGTTGGGCTATATACTCGTCCAAGTCGGCTTTAGAGATTGTCTCCTCCCTGGCTGTTGACAGAGCCGGTGGAGGATTTGACGTTTCTCCCCTATCGTCTTCAAGGACGATCGGGGGATCTTCAGCTGGAGGATCTTGTTGGATCATCATCCCCACCATGTCTTGGAACAGGAGGGCTATACGCTTTATGTTAGCTGCTTGTTCAGCAGGCTCTTTATCCTTCTTCTCCAATATCCGACGAAGAAATTCGGCGTCAGTTTCTTGCTCCTGGCGTTCATCTGAGGACGCTTCAGGGCTTTCTTTTGGCCCAGTGAGTGCAGCCATCGCGGTCATCATTTCTTGGAGCTTCTGCCGCTGCTCCTGGGCTTTGGTCACCGATCGCGTAAGCGGTCTATGACCTGTTGATATGCGGCTGTCCTCTTTACCAGACGCCATGTAGACGGTATGAACTACGATGCCCCCGGACTTAGGGCGTTTGGGTTCACCACCTTTGATATCCGTCGTCGGCGTGAGGATTTTCTCCGGCCTTCTTCTCTTATGGGCCATTGAAGTTGAGGGGGCCGTTGCTTTGGGCACCCAAGTGATCGTCGCCTTTCGTTGCTTGACAGGGGGATTTTCTTCCTGCCGACCTTTTGACTTCTTGTGTTGGCGAGAGAAATTAGGATCAATCACAGATTCTCGGACTCGTCGCCATGTCTTGTAGATCCTGGAGGACAGCGATTGAGGAGACTGCTCCGGCTTTTCTGCTTCCACGGCGGTCTCTACCGGGGGAGGAGAACTTTTGAGCACCGCAATTGGCGAATTTCTGCGTACCCTGTTCAGCAGCTCAAAGCTGTTCCCAGTTGGAACAGTAGCATTAACTTCCACCATTGGAGCTGGCGGAGTTATCCCAGAGGGGGAGTTGCCCCCGGTCTTCCTTATCCGGCACCAATGGCGTCGTCAGGCGTGACGAGTTGTCGGTATTGGTTCAGCGACAGAGACAGCTTCTTCTTGCCCCTTGTTCAGGTGAGGGACTGTTGCCGGTGTCAGCCTCTTGAAGACAGGCGTCCGTTGAGGAGTTATGTCTAACCGGTCAAAAGCAGATTTCTGAGCGGGAGTGGGAACGAGAGCAGTCAGTCTCGCGAAGACCGATCCTCTGGGAGGAGAAGCCGCCTTGATGACTTCAGGAGCAGCTGTCTTTTTTGGGATGGCCGCCTCAGGTGTTATGGGCTTCTTGATAGGCCCTTTGGTGCTCAAGCTCAGCCTGGTGAAGACTGAAGAGTTGGACGACCCGTTGAGAGGGGCCGCGGGAGTAGCAAGTCGACCGAAGACCGACTTCTTTGAAGCTTCCGGTACGGGCACAGGGATGGTGAAGCTTGCTGGCGGGATCATGGTCCCGAAGAATAGGCCGGTGGTGGCTTGAGTCACTTGCTCCATAGGCATAGTAAGGACGGAGACCGCTTGAGGCCCATATGCTACACCTCTAGGTGAGGCGGAGCGTCGGTTGCATTGGCACTTCGAGCAGTTCGAGCAGTTTGAGGCCATTGATGCTTGATTTCTGCACCAGGCAAAAGACCAAATCTTAGTAACTTGAAATCCAAAGGCAACCATTAACAAACCGCGATTCGTTCGCGAAGACGACACACGAAGTGTGGAGTGGAAAGAGGAAAAGGTCCCATCGGGCGTGCCAGAATCTGTTCCGCTCCGAATGGCGGCGACGACGTGAGGACGTCTTGACTGAGATTCAGAGCAGATGCTATATGGTTTTATCCGTCTAGCTCTCCGAAGATGCCAACTTGATTTATGGTACCGTGTATCGGAGGTTTAGACGGATGCGACCGATGTAGCAGACTTCGTCAGATTCCCTCTCATTTGAGGGGTTTTTGATTGTGGGGACGCTCTTCCCTGCAGGCGCAAGCCCCTGCAGTTAATTACGCTACCGCATCGCGGTAGCCACTTTCTCCTTCACCAGAATTTCACTTCGTGCCGTGTGTGTTTGTTTTGTTTGTGGATGCCCGTGGATTGTATACGGAGACTAAGTTATGCCGTCGCCCGTAGGACGTGGATTAGTCCAAATCCGTATTTACTTAGATTTAGGTTTGGTGTTTTGGTTTAAGGATACGTTAGCCATATTGAGGCTAAGATCAACTTAAACGTTCGTCAAGGATACGTTAGTCTGATTTGAGACTAAGATCAACTTAACGGGATCGTTTGGATCCGACAAAAGAGCATTTTGAGGCTCTATTGTTCCAGTTTAGGAACGTAGTGGTCCATAGGTAGTTTAAGGACATTTCGGTCCATATTCCAGTTTAGGGACATGGTGGTCCATATGTAGTTTAAGGACGCATAAGTCCGTAGGTTTAAGGACCCCACAGTCCGTATCTGGGTTTAAGAACGCATAAGTCCGTGGGTTTAAGGACCCCACAGTCCGTGTTTTGGTTTAAGGACGCATAAGTCCGTGGGTTTAAGGACCCCACAGTCCGTGTTGATGTGTGGTTGTCGGGACCCGTCACCTTTCTGATGTCGTTGAAGGATTACAACGATAGAAATCAGAGGAGTTCGGAGATTTACCCTCGAACCGGATGTAAATTGATTTAGGAGAGCAACCGTGCTCAGTCAATTTAATTTGAGGACTTACGGCCATGATTGGGCTAAGTCCAGTTGGGAATATTCAACGTTTTTATTTATCTTTGGCCTATTAGGCCTGTGCTAGGGCTTTTCCCCTTTTTAAATAATGCATTGCATTTCTTATTTTGTTTGGGCTCTGCCCTTTTATAAATGATGCAGAGCATCAATTTTGTTTGGGCTCTGCCCTTTTAATGCATTGCATTTTATTTTGTTTGGGCTCTGCCCTTTTATCAATGATGCAGAGCATCAATTTTGTTTGGGCTCTACCCTTTTATTGCATTGCAATTTATTTTGGCCTGCTGGGCCTTTTTGATTTTGGCCTGACCCTTCAGTAAACAATGCAGTGCATTTGTCAGGCGCTTTGCGCCAATCATTGAGCGCAAGCGCTTGTGGTGGTGACACGTGTCGCGCAAGCGCAGTGCGCTGCGCCAGTGCGCTGTGCTGTTGCGCTGCTGACACGTGGCGCGCTCTGGTGAGTTGCGCCAATTTCAGAGAGCAATACTCTATCTTAAAAGCGCATGGCACAAGTGGTCCTGGTGCTGACACGTGGCGCTCTCTGGTGGCTTGCGCCAACCCAGGAGCGCAACAGTGCAGTTTTGTAAGTGCAAGGCACTGTTTCAAAATCTTGGTCCAATTTTGGATTCAAGAAAAGAATCTTTAAGATTCCAGAACCAATGGTTCATGAAAAGTGCATGGCACTATTATTATTTGTTTTTTTATTGAAGATCATTGATTTTGTTCTTAGATCAATGATCTATTCAGAAGAAATTCTTCTATTTTAAAGGTTTTTACCTTTTTCTTGAGTCTCTTTTCAAGTTTCTTCAGAATTGAAGTTCTTGATGATTCTTGATGTTGATGATCTTTTGAGTTGGGGTCTAGGGGTCTTTATATAGTGCCCATAGATTTGTTAAGTTTGTTAAAAAGATCATTCTCTGAGTAATTTGGGGAATTTTCCCCACCGTTGGATCTTTGATCCAAGGGCTTCTGTTTTACAGAAGGCAATCTTCTTGTTTTAACAAGAACAGAAGGATCTTACTAGAATTTTAATTCTGTTTGGCGCAAACGCCCCAGCGCAACTGCGCTGACACGTGTCGCGCAGCGTAAAGCGCAACACAACTGCGCTGACACGTGTCGCGCAGCGCAACTGCGCTTGCGCAACTGCGCTTGCGCAACTGCGATGACACGTGTCGCGCAGCGCACAGCGCAGCGCAACTGCGTTTGCGCTGACACGTGTCGCGCAGCGCAGCGCTTGCGCAACTGCGCTGACACGTGTCGCGCAGCGCAGCGCTTACGCAACTGAAGCGTTGCTTCCTTTAATTTTTGTTTTAAATAGAGCCTTACTCTGATTGGGCGTGCTGCCTTGGGCGCTGTGCTGACATATCAGCTTTTGACACGTGGCGCGTTGCGCGCAGCGCAAGGAATTTGAGGCATTGCTTCAAATTTTGAATTTTTGAAATTCAAACAGAGCTTTGCTCTGATTGGGGGAAACAATGCGGATAAGCGATAAATTACCCACGACCTTCTTTTGTCCTTAATGAGCGTGACAGTCCTTAGAGTCTTGTCTAGATATTTTATAAATTAATGTAGGGTTGATGCAGATGCTCGGTTTGTGATTTGTGGGGCTTAGGAAGGGTGATAAAATCCCTACCTAATCTGAATTTTGGCCTTGCCCCTTAAAAATCCGTATTAAAATATGAATTAACAAACCAATTACAAACTTTGCAAAAAGATTTTTGAGCGGCAAAATTTTGCAAAGAATCCTGCAGAAAAGATATTTTATTGGATTTCAGAGGAGAGAGAAAGAGATGTGAAACTTACCAGAGAAGTTTGGAACCTTAATTTCCCAATCCCTCCGCGCTTCCGCCGCGTATATGGCTCTTGTGCCGCGGTTCCGCCGCAAGGAAGAAGGAACAGTTGATGAAATTTTGCTCTGTGGCCTCCTGTACTCCTCTGGATCTCGATGAATGTCTCTGGCTCTCTGTTTCCTCACGTCTGTGACTCCAGATCTCCTTGTAAAATTCACACACAAATTGTTAAATATACAATTTGTAGTTTTGTTTAATTTATGATATAGATCGAATAAGAATTCAACACAAATAGTAAGAATAAAAAAATTACGCACGTATCCCCGGCAACAGCGCCATTTGATTGATCTGTTTTAAAAAAGTGTTTGTAGTAACCGCAATCAATAACGGTGTCGCGTGTAGTTAGACTGAGATGAGTACGGGTCGTCCTAAGGGAAACGTTGAACCTTTTAGTCTTACTTTAGGCGTGTTGATTAGGAAAGGAGGAAGAATAAAGAATGGTGAAGAATGGTTGTAGGATCATGTGAACTCAATGTGCAGTGTTGTGTTTTAAGGGGGTTTTGGATATATCGGGGGTCCCGCTACTCGGATAGCGGGCTGGGGGTCAGGGGGGCTAGCAGCCCCCGTGCAGGATGCGAGGCAGCGCCACGTTAGAAATTTTTTCAAACGGGGGAGGTATTTTTAGTGTGGAGTACATGTAAAATGTGGGGAAAATGGCGTCCAAAGGACGCGTGAGCGCCAGTGCCTCACGTGCCTAGCACGCTGGCGCTGGGCGCTAGCGCCTCACATGCCCGGCACATAGGCGCTTGGGCACTGGCGCTGGCGCTTTGGGCACTCGCGCCTCACTTGTCCGACACGTGGGCTCTGGTGCTAGCGCCTCACGTGTCCGGTACGTGGGCGCTTGGGCGCTTTGGGCGCAAGCGCCTCACGTGTCCGGCACGTGGGCGCTTTGGGCGCAAGCGCCTCACATGACCGGTATATGGGCGCGGGCGCTGGCGCTGGCGCTGGCGCTGGCGCGGGCGATGGTGCTTTGGGCGATGGCGCTTTGGGCACGAGCGCCTCATGTGTCCGGCACATGGGCGCTGGACGCTTGGGCGTGGGCGCTGATGCTTTGGACGCTGGCGCTGGCGCTTTGGGCGCGAGCGCCTCACGTGTCCGGTACATAGGCGCTGGCGCTGGCGCTTTGGGCGCGGGCGCTTCACGTGTCCAGCACATGGGCGCTGGCGCTGGCGTTTTGGGCGCTCGCGCCTCACGTGTCCAGCACATGGGCGCTGGCGCTGGCGTTTTGGGCGCTCGCGCCTCACGTGGGCGCTTGGGCGCCGGTGAAAAGAAGGGGTTTTACCCCCGAAAAATAGGAGTTAAACTCCAAGACAGGATTTTGAGTGGAGTTAAACTCCAAAAGATTTAGATTTGGAGTTAAACTCCTAAAAAATCTGGATTAGGAGTTAAACTCATTTGAGGATTTGGGTCTTGGAGTTGAACTCCCTAAAAATCTTCAGAGTTTCTTCTCTCTTAAGTCTTGGATCTTCTCTTGAGCCTTGGCCCTTTTCCAAAGTGGGATTTTCGAAAATGGGTCTCCTTCTTCCTCCTCTTTGTTGGCCGGATCTTGGAGGTAAAGGGAGGGTGAGATTCAAAATCTCCCCTTTTTGAGATCTGATGGAAAATTCGAGTTCCCCTTCATGGGTTTGATGGTGAAAAACTATTTATTTTTAGAAAAGGAAGAGTTAAACTCTTGATTTAATTCAAAAAGGGGAAGAGGGTTTTAGAACCTTGAGGAAGGAGAAGGAGCACAGACCCTAATTTTTTTTTTGAGAAAGAAAAAAGTTGTTAGATATTTTCATTATCTTTGCCTTTATAGGCTACACACTTTACATATAGCCCCTTGGGCTTTACAAAATGGCATTTTGCCCATCTCATGCCTCTTGTGCTGATTTCTTTTACACATGAGCCATGGACTTTACAAAAATTTGGCTTTCTGCCTATTTTTCCTATATTTATTCATAAAAAAAATATACACCAAAATTATTTATTACAAAATTTTTATCTTGGCATGGGGAGGCCGGCCGCTTCATATTCGGGATCGACCCGGGCATTGGCCCACTTGACCTGGGCTTGGGCCCACTTGGCATGGGGTTGACTTTGATTTTGACTTGGTCAACTGGGGTGTAAATTTTGACCCTAAAAAATTGCCCCCCATCAATAAATGCACACCACATATGTGGTTGTGTGCATGAAATTGATGGATCTTCGCGTGGAGGTCGATGCTGCCCTTTTTGCGACGTGGACGGTCGATGTTGCCCTTTTAGCGACGTGGACGGTCGATACTGCCCTTTTAGCGACTTGGACGGTTGGTGCTACCCTTTTAGCGACGTGGACGGTCAATGCTGCCCTTTTAGCGATTTGGACGGTCGGTGCTCCCCTTTTAGCGACGTAGACGGTCGATGCTGCCCTTTTAACGATGTGGACGGTCGGTTCTACCCTTTTTGCGACTTGGACGGTCGGTGCTGCCCTTTTAGCGATATGGACTGTCGCTGCTTTGATTTGACTTGCTCTGCTTTCTGCGGTGTCAGTATTTGACTTGTTTCCGAGGTGGAGCTTGATTCCGCCAGGGAGGTCGTTGGTTGTCTTGCTGATTTGATGTGAATTGGGTTGACATTAGTATCACTACGCTGGAATATGGTACCAGGAGAGAATCATCATTTTCCGTGAGGGAATTTCCCTCGTTCCCAGTTTAACGACTTAGGGGTCATCTGCTCCCAGTTTAACGACTTAGTAGTCATATGCTCCCAGTTTAACGACTTAGAGGTCATCTATTCCTTGTTTAAAGACTTAGGAGTCTATTGGATTGGAGTTTGGAATTTTGGGATTAGGGTAGGCATAAGCGTTGCTAACACTGAAGCACATATGCCAGGAGCAATTCATCATTTGCCTGTTCCTGTCGGGAAGCGATGGCTTAGGCGACAGGTTTAGGTCCCTATCACCTAAGGCTTTTCAATTTTATGAGCCGTAAGGGTCCCATAAAAGCATTATCCCTACGAGTCGAAAGGATCTCGTAGGTGTACTTTCTCCTTAGGAGTCGTGGGGACTCCCAAGTGTGTTTTTCCTTTGTGAGTCGTAAGGATCCCACGAAGGTGTTTTCTTATGATTCGTGAGGATCCCGTAAGGTTTGTTCTCCTCATGCGTCGTGAGGACGCATGAGTGGGTCTTCCCAAACGGAGCATAATTCCAAGGGCGAAGACCGGCCGCGTAACTGATGATTGCGGTGGGGCATGGGTATGATGAGAATTATTTAAGCCCGTGGATTGTATACGGTAGTCAACTTGGGGACCAACCGTAGGGCTGGAAGAATTTTGGGAAATTGGATTTTGGTTGGCGTCTGCATCGCTGCACTGGAATATGGTACCAGGAGCGACTCATCATTCGCCATTTGGGGACTTAGAATTTGGACCTTGTTTGGCATCAGCATTGCTGCACTGGAATAATGCCAGGAGCAACTCATCATTTGCCCCGGGAGGACTTGGGATTTGGGTTTTTGGTCGGCATCAGCACCGCTAACACTGAAGCGAAATGCCATGAGCGACTCATCATTTGCCATGGCCCGTTAGGGAGCGATGGCTCAGAAGACAGATTTAGATCTCTGTCACCTAAGGCTTTTCAATTTTATGAGCCGTAAGGGTCTCATAAAAGCATTTTCTCTCTACGAGTCGAGAGGATCTCGCAGGTGTATGTTCTCCTTAGGAATCGTGAGGATTCCTAAGTGTGTTGCTCCTTTGTGAGTGGTAAGGATCACACGCAGGGATTTTCTCCTCACAAGGTCGAGAGAACTTTGCGAGTGTATTTTATCTCTTTTCACGAGTTCGCGCCCTTTCGGGTTTTCACAAACTCACCAGCAGTCCTGCTGTTTTTACTCACGGAGCCCTTTCGGGTTTTTATCTGTGCCTGTTTTGCTTGTGGACATACCATTTTTTTAAGGCCGATGGGATTTTAAATGTAGTCTCGCCGGTAGGACTTTGGGAGAGATAGGGGTCGTTTACGCCCATGGATTGTATACGGTTTTGCAGGATGTATGATCCAGACCGTAGGGCCGGTGTGCTCAATTCGTCTACGACTTGGAGCATTCACGCGTAGTATTTCTTGAGATATCGCCATTGATAGGTGGCATGGGCTTTCTCCCTTGGCATCTATCAGCTGGTAGGATCCTCCATCAAACACTTTCTCGATGACGTATGGTCCTTCCCAGTTTGGCTCGAATTTTGCCTTGGCATGTCGATTAGGGATGATCGGTCTTTTGAGGACCAACACCAATTCACCTTTCTTGAAAGCGCGGAGACGGGTCATCTTGTCATAGGCCCGTGATATTTGGGCTCGGTACAATTCTAGATTTTGTTGTACTGCTAGCCTCTTTTCTTCGAGGGAGTCGAGCTCTTTGAGCCGAAAGAGCACGTTTACCTCCTCCGTCAACTCGTGCTGAACGACCATTCTTAAGCTTGGAACTTCGACTTCGAGGGGGAGGACCGCCTCCACTCCAAAGAGCAATGAGTATGAAGTGGATTGAGTTGGAGTGTGGTGTGTGGTACGATATGCCCACAACGCCTCAAGAAGTTTGAGATTCCAGTCTCTCTTGTTGGCTGAAGCATTTTTCCTCAGGAGCTTGCACAGAGTTTTATTGAAGGCTTCGGCCAGCCCATGGGCCCTTGGATTATAGATGGAGGAATATCTCCGGTCTATCTTGTGTTGAGTAGCGAACCTTGAGACTTTGAAGCTCTTGAAAGAAGGCCCGTTGTCAGATATGATCCTTCTTGGTATACTGAAGCGGTATAGAATATTATGCTGGAAGAACGTCAGAATATATTCTGTCTTGACTTCTTTTAGCGGGACAGCTTCAGCCAATCTGGAGAAGTAATCAGTTGCAGCCAATATGAACCGGTGGCCTTTGGATGACGGAGGATCAATTGGACCAACTATGTCGGTGCCCCAAACTTCGAAGGGCCATGACGCCACCGTAGGATGCAGCGGATTGGGATGCTTGTGAATGAAATCACCATGAATTTGGCAGATATGACACTTCTTTGCATGCTCTTCGCAATCCCTTATCATGGTGGGCTAGTAATATCCAAGCCGTTTGATCTGAACCCGCATTTGGGGCCAGACTGGTGAGCCCCGCAGACGCCTGAGTGAACTTTTTTCATGACTTTTTGGGCTTCGGCCGATGATAGGGACATGAGCCAGAGTTGGTTATATGATCTGCGGTATAGAGTATTATTTACAAACACGTATCGGAGAGATCTCTTCTTCAACTGAATCCTCGCTGATCTTTTTTCGGGCAGCTTATCGTATCGGAGGTACTCTATGAAGGGTTCCCTCCAATCAGGCTCGTCTTGAATGATCGAAGCTTCTTCGGCAGGATTGTTCTCTTGTTCTACTCTTTCTTCTTCACGCAAAGAGACTGGAGGCAGAATTTGCCGGCTTCTGACTGTGATTAGAATTTCATCAATGTCAGGATCAGCTAGCTCCTTAGCTAGGCGAGCGAGTATATCAGCTTTTCCGTTCAACGCCTTAGGGACTCTCATTAGTTCAATGTGAGTGAACCGTTTCATGAGTTCCACCACTCGACTTCTATATTGAGCTAACTCGGGTTTGTATATCTTATAGTCGCCGCTTACCTGGTTCACGACAAGCTGGGAGTCACCGTAGACTCGTAGCCGAGGGATTTCTATTTCCATGGCAAGCTCCAGACCAGCTATCAGAGCTTCATACTCAGCCTCGTTGTTTATGAGAGACTCAGTGAGAGCAAAAGAACGTCGTATGGTTCCAATTGATGGCGTGATGAACACCAATCCTATCCCCGCTTTTATCTGCGGGATACTTGATTTGCCGGAGCTTCTCACTGATGAGGCTCAGTCAAAGGAGAGTGTTCATACCAGAATATTGCTTTTACTACCGTCTATTCTTACGCTCGTTTGTTTATAAGTAGGTGCTTTTAATCCGTGTTTGCTACATATTTACGGGCTACAGGTTCCTAGTCCAAAATAACGCAATTGATACAAAATCTCCACTGTTACGCCAAATACAGAACATCTGTTGCCAACAGATAAAAGCCGGGTTCCAGTCATCCATATCCGTCCAGTGCCGTGTACCGGTTCCAGAGACAAGACATATGACAGTGGTCATTCGTGTCTCGGACAAGCACAGAGCACGAGGGGGGCAACACAAGAATCAATGGGTGTGCGGATCTCGAGGGAGAAAAGGTCAAAAGTATTATTTTTGATGCCATTTTGGACTGTTGCAGATCTGAAGAAATTGTTGAAGCAAATTGCAATTTGGAACATGTAGAACAACAGAGGAGAGCAGAACAGGGAAACCCAGGAAATTTGATAAGCCAAATCCCCTAAACGGCCGCGGATCCGTGGCCAATAGGGCGACTCGGCCGCGGATCCGCGGCCGAGTTAACTCGGAGGCTGCTAGAACTTTGGGGGCGGTTTGGATATTTTATATTGGGCCAGATGTTGCCCTAGGGTTTCAGCACGTAGCCTATAAATACCTCGGTTTTGTGCCAAGCCAAGGGTCTTTTTTCATGTCCTCTTTTCCATCTCTTTTAGTGTAGTTTAGTTTAGCTTCTTCTTCTTCTTCTTCATTCTTTCCTCCATGAAAATTGTAGTGAGAGCTTTTTGAGTGAATGATGAAATGAAAATGAGGGTTACATTGTATCATTCTTTAGCTTAGTCTCCTTGAGATCCTTACTTTCTCTTGATCTTTCAACCTCTTCATTGAGCTTGAAGGTTTAAGGGTTGGTACTTGATCTCAAGGGTTGTATCATTTTGGAAGGAATAAAGTCTCTTTTGTGCTTCATTTTACCTTAGGTTTTTAGCTCTCTCTTGATCTTGCAACCTCTTAATTGAGCTTGCAAGTTTAAGTTTGGGTTATTAAACCCATGGTGTGTAACTTGTTCCATGGTCCTTAGTATTTTCTTTCTTGCACTTTTCTTTCTTGCTCTTTTACATTCATGCAATTTATTACCTTGCTTTACTTTCTTGCACTTTAAATTCCATGCACTTACTTACTTGTAATCTTTTCTTTTCTTTGTTCTTTTGTTCTCTCTTTTTGGTTCGTTTTGTGAATGGTTGTTAATATGGTGTTGTTAAGAATAAATACTATATTGTAAGTTAATGTTTCTTTGCTTATTTCCTTTTCCCGTTATTTTCCTTTGAACTCCGCCCAAACATTACGCAAGCGCTCCGTTAGGCACCCTACCCTACCAAGGTAACGGTGATTCCTAACCGCGACCGGTTGCGTTCGGTTTGGCTGGAGGCGAAAGCAAGAGACAAGAACGGAAGGACAAGGGTCAATAAGCCGGATTCCACGAATACCGTGCTTAAATCCCCTAATCCACGTTGTTGCCGATTGCTCTAGCTTCAATTGGTCAAGACTCGGCTCAAAGGTTTTGAGTGCGGATTTCCTTAGCTTACACTTTCGTATCTTTTTCTTAACAACTTTTTACTTGCATACGAACACTTAGGATAGACTTGAACATACATATACACATTCTTTATTGACTCGTCTACAACTCGAACGGACATACAACCATCTCCCTATGGATCGACCCGTGCTCAACCGGCTAGCTGCGAAGCAACACCGTCCTGATCGTGGTTATAACTTTAGAACTTTGAATCCCGACACGCCAAAAGCGTGCGATCAAATGGCGCCGTTGCCGGGGAGACGGTAACGTATTTTCTTTCTTGTTATTCGGGTTAATATTCTTTTTGTATATATATAAAATTATAAATAAAATAAAAATAAAAAAATCTTTTTGTTATTTTTGATAATTTTTATGTGCAAGTGTGCAGGCTAATCTGGAGCAAGTACAGTAATCCAAAAAGAAAACAGAGCATTTTATTTTGGAGTAGAGATCAAGGGGAGTGCAGGGACCCAAGTTGAAGCCCCAACTAAGCAACTTGACCGCGGAACCGCGGTCAAATGGGGGATTTAGCCGTGGTTCCGCGGCTGTATTGTGGTCTCAGGGCCCCAATTTTTTTCTGCCCTTTTTTTATCCTTTTATCTTCTCTGTGAATTCCACTATACTGTATTTTCTGCAGGTTTCTTTGCACAGATTGAGCAGCCGCCAAATAAATTTTTGTTGTTTTAGATTTTGTTTGTTTACCGCTTTGCATATATTAATACGGACATTAAGGGGCTATAACACCAATTCAGATTGGGTGGGGATTTCATCACCCTTCCTAAGACCCCACAAATCACTAATTGCATACGCATTACCTTGAGCTAATAAAAAATACTAGACTCAGCCCTAAGGACGTCGCGCTCAATAGGACAGAGGACTAGTTGTAGGCATCGGCCGTTTATCCTAACCTGACTTTGCGGTGTCTAGGCAAGTGTGTCTAAGGCAAGTGGTTACTTAATTAGGTCCACTACTTGTAGTGGGGAGCCTTCCACTTACCTGGCACTTACCTGGCCGCAATTGGCGGTGAAGAGGCAGTTTGAGGTCCTATTTCTAGCCCTTTGGAACAGTTAGGAGCTGTCTAGCTGACCTAGGTGACCCTAGCTCTAGGTGTGTTTGTGCATATTGTGATTGTGATTGTGCTTGTAAATTTTAGTCCCATAATTCCGTATTCTTTCAAACAAACAATTTCAAAAACTCCAAAAAGCAAACATTTTTTTAAAAAATATATATAAAAAAATATATAGATATAAATATATAAAAAATAAAAAATAAAAAAAAATCCACATTCTTCTTCCCCTCCTTTTCTCTTCCTTTCTTTCTTTCTCTCTTCATACCATGGGTACTCCACCTAGAAAAACTCTTGCTGAACTTTGGTACCCACAACCAGACATAACTTCCTACGGTTCTTGCTTTAGTCGAACCTCGAACGATCCCTCCATGCCAAAAATCTCTTTGAAAGATCGGATAGATGCGTCTAGGACGAACAACTGGACCCCGCAATCCACTTTGTATCAACCGTTTCAACCTCCACCACTTTCTTACGTTGATACCCCTTTTGAAAGTCCGGTTGAAACTCCGAAACCAATGTCTATTGCTGAACATATTGAACAATCTCGTAGCCGATCTTTCACTCCTTTCAACACTTCAAATTCTTTGGATCAACAATTCCATTCACCTTCTTATCCAAATGTTGATGCTACCCCTGTCCAGCCATTCAATTCCTACCAGTCCTACCCGACTTTTACACCTTCCCTAGACATTGCTTCTGAACCGCCATTTGGGAGTTTTCAGTATCCAAACAACTTTGAATCTTTTACTGAAACCCCTTCACAACCCATGTCTAGTCTGGAACAGTCATTAGAAGACTTTAGGGTATCGTCGTACCAACAGATGATAGATTTGAATGCGTCCATGGCCGCCCTTATACAACCTAGTGACCCGGTAGCTAGTTTTCAACTAGCTCCAAATTTTCCAATGTATGAAGAAGCGGTAGGACAGGTTGAGAATTTGAGTGGAGAGAGTGAGCTGTACCCCCTTCCGAATCAAGCCTACCCATTTCAACTTGAATCTCACAACTCCGGTTTTGAATATCTATCTAGTGTTCCAAACGATTCATTGATTAAAGATAGAACAGATAATGAGTTGTGTGACTTTGTAGTGTTTGATTTGCCCGATTGTGAAGGGTCCCTTTTGAGTGAAACCACACCCAATCCTTTTGACCTCTACACCACCATCTTAGAACCAGAATCGATTGAAATCCATACTTTTGATGAGGTGTCTGAGAATATTGATTTTCACTTGATTGAGGATATTGACGCTGGGAATATTTTGGATGATGAACCCATAGATTTGGCTGAGTTTTTCTCTTCAATTCATCATCCCGAGTCATTAAATGTTTTTCCCGAACCCCATATGCGTCTGGATTTTGAGGATAAATGTGGATGTGCTTAACTTTGAGGAGAATTTTGAGGATATTTTTGAGGATGAAACAGTTCTTGTTGTTGAGTCGGATTTTCCAATTCATCCTATCCCTTTCATTGACTGTGTACACCCTCATGAACCTTTAACCCATAACCTTCCTCAATCACCTACCTCCATCCTTTCCATCGTTCCGACCTGGCAAGACACCGTATCATTTTCACTTCTTGTGTCTGGTTTACCGAGTTCGGCTTACCCATGGTTTCTCACGAATCTTGAGGGATTTGACCCCATTTCTCGACGGGTTGGTAGATTAGCACAATCACTTTTTACACATCATTCATCACATATTGTGCTAATCTATTCACTCCATTTTCACCCTCAAGTTCGTATTCCACTTCTTTCTCCCTTCCGCCATTCTTCTTCTTATATACCGAGACCGTATACCACTTCTATCTCCATACGGTCTCGTGTATTCTCCATTTCTTTTCTCTACGCCTTCTTCCACCAACCTGTACATTATAGCGATAAAATCTTTGAATGGTTGGTGCTCACTTTTGGCCTGTGTAAGGCCTTGTATAGCTTGATACTTTTCTTTCTCCCCTGATCCTGAACTTCAACGCTTAACAGTGGAAACACTGTTTTACTTAAGTTTGGGGGGGAACCTTTTTGTATATAATTTTTGTTTTCCTTTTTGTTTTGTATATAATTTGTTTTTAGGGAGCGCCGACAATTTTGACCCTCTTGGTGTAGCCTGACAGTGAGGGCACTGTCAAGTTTAAGTTTGGGGGTGTGCTCGGTAAGCTTTCTTCCTTCGCATTCATTTGTATATTTTGCATTTGCATACCTTATTAAAAACCCATAAAAAATCAAAAAATTTCCAAAATATAAAAACTTTGTCGTCAAGTTAGCTAATAGGGTAACTTAGATTTTTATTCTGAAAGCTTAGTTGATATGTTAGAAATAACTAAATCCTAGGCTTAGGAATTGAAAACCCTAAAAATAACCCTCATTCTGTTTAAACTTGGTGATTATACGTCCTTACAGTTTTTTATAGAAATAGGTAATCTTGAGTTCAGTTCTTGAGTTAAATTAAAATGAAGGGAAAGTATTGAAGTTTTACTGAAGGATAAGTCTGAAAAATAGTTTCTATTCTTGAGTTCAAATTTAGAAAGTATATACCCTACAAACTGCACTTACACGCACCTTGAAACTTGGGATAGTAGAGGATACCTAGAAATACTCTTGTCTGAAAACCTAGTATGAAAGAAAAAACGGTAATTAAAACTAAACACCAAAAGAGCATCATTGAAAAATATATCCGGTCTTGAAAAAGAAAAATAAAAGAAAAGAAAAATAAATAAATAAAGTCAAGACCCGGAAACTGCTATTTACGCTTTAAGCTCACACATTCAGTAATCGGCTGTTAGTGCCTCAAAAAGCATTAATAGTCGCATGAAAGGTGTGTGAGCAACACCGTTCATCATAAATGAAAAGAAATAGTATTAGGTATTAGGGCAAGGGTACTATAGCTTGAATTGAATTCTTGAGTGTAGGGGTGCAAATATACACACACGTAGGGGTATACAATCGATGTTTGGATAAAAGATAGAAATAAAAGATAAGACTTATGTTTTTTGTAAAGTTGATAAAAATCCCTGATTTAAGACCGCACTTTAGAAGGAAAACTCAGGAGATACCAACATCTTTCTAAACTTTTTTTGGAACATATAGGATCTGAAGTTAAGTAGATAGGAGGCGTGAAATATAAGGGTTGGATATTTCTAACTTAGGATAATAGAGTTTCTAACCTAGATACTAAACTGTAGGAGTAGAATCGATATTAACTTATGACACTAGTTTGACGGGATTTTGTGGGTGTAATCCGCTGAAAACCCTCAGGAGACAACACTCCTCCTACTAGGGACACCTAAAGGTTTAACGGCTTGTTGCACACGCTCGGTGCAATCGCGTTCCCTGCGAAAGTGCGGTTAGGACTTTTTGTGAATAATTGGTTTTGCTCGGGACGAGCAAAAGTTAAGTTTGGGGGTATTTGTTCATACCAGAATATTGCTTTTACTACCGCCCATTCTTACGCTCGTTTGTTTATAGGTAGGTGCTTTTAATCCGTGTTTGCTACATATTTACAGGCTACAGGTTACTAGTCCAAAATAACGCAATTGATACAAAATCTCCACTGTTACGCCAAATACAGAACATCTGTTGCCAACAGATAAAAGCCAGGTTCCAGTCATCCGTATCCGTCCAGTGCCGTGTACCGGTTCCAGAGACAAGACATATGACAGTGGTCATTCGTGTCTCGGACAAGCACAGAGCACGAGGGGGGCAGCACAAGAATCAATTGGTGCGCGGAGCTCGAGGGAGAAAAGGTCAAAAGTATTATTTTTGATGCCATTTTGGACTGTTGCAGATCTGAAGAAATTGTTGAAGCAAATTGCAATTTGGAACATGTAGAACAACAGAGAAGAGCAGAACAGGGAAACCCAGGAAATTTGATAAGCCAAATCCCCCAAACGGCCGCGGATCCGCGGCCAATAGGGCGACTCGGCCGCGGATCCGCGGCCGAGTTAACTCGGAGGCTGCTAGAACTTTGGGGGCGGTTTGGATATTTTATATTGGGCCAGATGTTGCCCTAGGGTTTCAGCACGTAGCCTATAAATACCCCGGTTTTGTACCAAGCCAAGGGTCTTTTTTCATGTCCTCTTTTCCATCTCTTTTAGTGTAGTTTAGTTTAGCTTCTTCTTCTTCTTCTTCAATCTTTCCTCCATGAAAATTGTAGTGAGAGCTTTTTGAGTGAATGATGAAATGAAGATGAGGGTTACATTGTATCATTCTTTAGCTTAGTCCCCTTGAGATCCTTACTTTCTCTTGATCTTTCAACCTCTTCATTGAGCTTGAAGGTTTAAGGGTTGGTACTTGATCTCAAGGGTTGTATCATTTTGGAAGGAATAAAGTCTCTTTTGTGCTTCATTTTACCTTGGGTTTTTAGCTCTCTCTTGATCTTGCAACTTCTTAATTGAGCTTGCAAGTTTAAGTTTGGGTTATTAAACCCATGGTGTGTAACTTGTTCCATGGTCCTTAGTATTTTCTTTCTTGCACTTTTCTTTCTTGCTCTTTTACATTCATGCAATTTATTACCTTGCTTTACTTTCTTGCACTTTAAATCCCATGCACTTACTTGTAATCTTTTCTTTTCTTTGTTCTTTTGTTCTCTCTTTTTGGTTCGTTTTGTGAATGGTTGTTAATATGGTGTTGTTAAGAATAAATACTATATTGTAAGTTAATGTTTCTTTGCTCATTTCCTTTTCCCGTTATTTTCCTTTGAACTCCGCCCAAACATTACGCAAGCGCTCCGTTAGGCACCCTACCCTACCAAGGTAACGGTGATTCCTAACCGCGACCGGTTGCGTTCGGTTTGGCCGGAGGCGAAAGCAAGAGACAAGAACCGAAGGACAAGGGTCAATAAGCCAGATTCCACGAATACCGTGCTTAAATCCTCTAATCCACGTTGTTGCCGATTGCTCTAGCTTCAATTGGTTAAGACTCGGCTCAAAGGTTTTGAGTGCGGATTTCCTTAGCTTACACTTTCGTATCTTTTTCTTAACAACTTTTTACTTGCATACGAACACTTAGGATAGACTTGAACATACATATACACATTCTTTATTGACTCGTCTACAACTCGAACGGACATACAACCATCTCCCTATGGATCGACCCGTGCTCAACCGGCTAGCTGCGAAGCGACACCGTCCTGATCGCGGTTATAACTTTAGAACTTTGAATCCCGACACGCCAAAAGCGTGCGATCAGAGAGCTCCCAACATGGCTCACCTTTCTCGAGGTGTAGCACTTGTTCGTCGGGTAACTTATAATTGAGCGGTGACCCTTCTGGAACAGAATGAGCAGCAAGGAAGTCTGCAAGAGCTTGCCCTTTTACTGCTTTCTGAGAAGTATAAACTATGTCAAACTCAAGTAGTATGACAGCCTATCTTACCATTCTGCCGGCAAGGCTTGCCTTAGTCATTAAGTGTTTGAGCGGGTCGACCTTAGAGATCAACATAACCCGATGAGCAAGAAGATAGTGTCTCGGCTTCTTCACAGCAAATATCAGAGCCAGGCATTGTTTTTCGGTCGGGGAATAGTTGTGTTCCGCCCCGAATAGAGTTCTACTGAGGTAGTAGAGGGCATTTTCTTTTCCCACCTCATTATTCTGGGCAAGGAGCACACCGAGTGATTCATCTAGCGTGGCAGTGTAGAGAATCAGCGGTTTATTTGGAATGGGAGTGGACAGCACTGGAGGGTGCAATAAGTAATGTTTGATGTTTTCGAACGCTTCTTGACATTCGGCGTCTAAGAAAAAAGGAGCTCATTTCTTCATAAGGTTTGAGAAAGGCCTACATCTCCCCAATAAATTTGAGATAAACCTTCGTATATAAGCAAGCTTGTCTTGAAAAGATCTTAGCTGCGTCAGACTCTTTGGAGGGGGCATCTCCATGATGGCCTTTATCTTTGATGGGTCAACTTCAATCCCTCGATGTCGAACTATGAAGCCCAGGAATTTTCCCAATGACACGCCAAAAGCGCACTTTAGAGGATTCATCTTCAGATCGTATTCCCTCAGTCTCGTGAGAACGATCCTAAGATCTTGGATGTGATCGGCCTTGGCTTTAGTCTTGACGACCAGATCATCAACATAGCATTCGACGACTTTATGGATTAGGTCATCAAAGATATTGGTCATTGCCCTTTGAAATGTAGCACATGCGTTCTTCAGTCCGAACGGCATCACTTTGTAGCAGTATATTCCGATCGGGGTTCGAAATGCTGTATGTTTCTCATCCTCAGGCGACATCTTGATCTGATTATATCCAGACGAGCCATCCATAAAGGTGAATAGCTCGTAATTTGAGGTGTCATCGACCATCATTTCCATGACCGGTAGCGGGAAGTCGTCTTTGGGGCATGCCTTATTGAGGTCCCTGAAATCAACGCAAATTCGTATCTGTCCATTCTTCTTTTTCACTGGGATGATGCATGCAATCCAGTCCGCATATTTCTCTTCTCTGATGAAGCCAGCATCGATAAGTTTCTTAGTTTCCTCGATGACCTTTTCTTCTAGCTCCCTTCTCATTCTTCGGGGAGCTTTTTTGACTGGCTTGACATCTGGAGAGATAGCCAGCTTATGCACGGCTACCCCAGGGGAGAGGCCAGGCATTTCTTTGTAAGTCCATGCGAAGCAGTCAGCAAATTCATGCAGCAGGGCTATTATCTGCTCTTTCATTTCTTCTGACAAGAGTGGGCTGATATAGGTCAGCCTTGGATTATCGGGCGTTCCCAAATCAATCTCGGTTAGCTCATCGAAGGTTGCTTGGCCGCCATCTTCAAGCTCTTGAGGAGCTTCTTCTGGCTCGGCTATCTCGTCATCATCATTTGATCTTTCGCTGGCTTCACCAACATGGATCATATAGCATGCCTTGGAATCAGGTTAAATGAAACCTATGCCCCGTCTATCTGGAATTCGTCCATCGATGAGTGCTCGGACCTGAGGCGGATTCTATAGTCCTTCATAAAACTTTGCTTCGGACTCCGTTTGATATAACCGGCATCTGCACCTTTTGAAATATTCCCGCATCTCGGGCGCATAGTATCTGGGATTGAAGACGGCTCTTATGCCTCTCTCATAGGGAAGGCACGCGACAGAAAAATCGTCCAGGTGCACAACAGGATTTGACCCATAAAACAGGATGCCCTTCTGTCCATTTTTCTTTCCGGGAACGTAGAAAGTTTTCAGCTGGTCCACGGTAGAGATTGACAATGCATCGAGCTCTTTGCACATCTACTCCGGCACCTTTGTGACAACTAGGGACCATTTTGTAATTTCGAAGGTCTCTCATAGTTTCGCTTGTTGCATAGGGGTCCAATCTGCACAGCTGTTGCAAAGCAGGTCCTCTTCCTCCGACTCTTCAGTGTCGCTGCCAAGATGAGAGTGGACTTTGCTGCTAGATGGACCTTAAGTATCATATTCGTCCGTATCGCTACCGAAACGAGGGCGAGTTTTACGGAAGGACGGACTTCCAGCGTCGGACTCATCAATGTCACTACCGAAATGCGGGCGCACTTAGGGGTTTCTGCTTTTGAAAGTGACAGCCGACTCAGACTTGCTTTTGAGTTTTGGGGCTGTTCTGTCTTTGGTCAGCTGTGGCTCGGCACTTTGGAGGTTCACAAAGTACCGAGAATCTTCATATCGGACTTCATGCACACCGAACGACAGGATGTCTCCGTCAATGCGTCTTTCTTCGCCATTTTTAGTATACTTCATGCATTGATGGAGAGTTGACGGAACAATGCCGTAATCGTGGAGTCACGGCCGTCCCAAGAGAATTTTATAAGACGTGTCAGCATCGATCACGTATATCTTAGCTTCAGTTTGCAGATCCCCAAATTTGATTGGCAAAGCTATAGACCCCAAAACTTGCTGGCAGTTTTGATTGAAGCCTTGAATGATAATCCTTTCCCTTGACTGGTGTCGGACGTCCATTGACAAACTCTTCAGAGTCCGCAAGTTCATGATGTTCACTAAGGATCCCGGATCAATTAATATGCGATTAATCCGATCTCCGTCGCTATACCCGGTCACGTAAAGTGGCCGATTATGCTCAGCCATTCCCAGTAGCAAGTCTTCGTCCTTAAACGTGACTGTGGCGGCATGCAGAGCGTACTGGGCTTCTTTCATATTAATTTCCGCAAAGCGAGCCTGATACCGCTCAGGGTTTTGTGGAGCGTGAATGAGAACATCTCTAATCTCCTTAGATAGGACCAAGGCATCGTAGATGCTCAGGAAAGACGAAAGCTTTCGGAGATGAGCCAAGACATTATAGTCCACCGAGGAAGGACTTGAGTTTCCATCAGTCGGTTCTCTGCCATCTTCCTCATTAGCCACATGTTTTTCCTTTCTTTTTGGGGCGTTACCGTGATTTGGTGGCAGAGCCCTGCCGCTTCTGAACTGGATTTGGTTGGCCTTTGTGGCAAGCTCTTCGTCCTCTTCGGGAAAACAAAGATCCTCCTCAGAGTCGCTGCCAAGATGGATGGCGTAGCAGGTCACTATAGGGATCTCTTCATTGGAGTCTTCTTATAACTCCTCCAGAATTTCAGCTGCTTCTACAGGGAAGAACTTCTTTAATTGAATCAGAGTTCTTTCCTTCTGTTTATAGTCTTCGAGGGAATCGATATATTTTTGAATGGTCGATCTCCCTGCAGACTCTTTTCGCGCTGAGCTGCACTTTTCTTCTTCTTGAGCTTTTTGGATTTTGAGCCTAATGGAGTCGCATTGGCAGCTGGAATGGTTGGCTTCTTCTGCCCTTCCCATTCCGTCCTGGGCTTTTTCTGAAGTATCTTTAGCATCTTCTTCGTCTTATTAGATATGTGCTTACTCCATGGAGACTGCGGTGAGTCAGTTTCATTTCTCAGGGCAGCGGGTTCAGTTGTCTGCTCCCAGAAGGCTTCAACTTCTGTCTGTATAAGTTGGTGGTTGCAACTTGATTGTTCACCAACACACTCTTGGACAACTCGATCTCTCCAGTCTTGTACTGCTTCTCGACCCAGTCTTTGAAGATATAGCAATTCTCAATCGCATGGCTCATTACTCTGTGGTACGGACAATACAGGGGATTGTTTGTCATTTTTGCTTCGTGGGGTCTCTTCAACTCCGGCAATTGCAGACCATTGTTCAAGGCATCTTTGAATATCTTGCGGACCTTGTCCCTTCTGAAAGAGTAAATCTTGTTCTTTTTCTTCTCTAGGGAAGGCCCTTCTTCTCCCCGCAATGGCTTTCGAGGCCGGTTGGTTTTAGAATCGCCTGCCTTTCGCTTGTCGTCATTGTCAGACGCATTGAAGACATTGGTATTGCTGGAATTCCCGCTTTTACGGTTGTCGTCCCTCTTGCTTTTCCAAGTCTTGTATCTCGGAGAGTCTGGGGTGGACTCTTGTTTCGAGCGTTCCAGCATCTGGACTTTCTTGGTTAGCTCCTGAAACATCTTGAGACCTGCAGTACACAAGAATGGGACCATCCAATTGCTGAGGTTCCCAACGAGAAGGCTGACGGACTGGTCCTGCTCCAGCGGTGGTTCGCACTTGACCGTAAGATTACGCCATCGGGCGATAAAGTCGGTGTTGCTTTCATTCTTCCCCAGCTTGGTCCTCACAAGGTCAGCAATGGAGATTTTATCACTGACACTCATGAACCTTTGCCGAAACAGAGACTCCATTTAGGCAAAGGTAATGACGGACCCGTTTGGTATACTCGCGTACCAGTCGAAAGCAACACCGGTCTGGCTGTTAACAAACTGACGAAGAAGGAGCGCATCATTGCCCCCTTGTATTTCCGCACGATGCTTTAAAATGGGTGATGTGCTAATTTGCATTTGCCGTCCCGTCAAATCTTCTGAACTTAGGAATGACGTAGCCGCTCGGGAACTCGATCAGATCATACTGTGCGGGATATGGCCGCCCACTACTGCCAATTTCTTTCTGATCTTCAGCTTCGGCCACCAATGTTTTAACCTTGCTGGTGACCAAATCCATTGTCCGATCTTATGTTAGCGGGATAGTGCTATCTGGGGCCAAGGCGTCCCCAGAAGCGGAATATGGCCGGCTTTCGTGCGGCTCGACCAATCTTGGACCCAAAGGGACAGGCATCGGCTGCTTTGGATTGTCATCACCCGACTTATGAGTAGAGACTTATGCTTGATTGGGAGGCGCTCGAGCAATTTGAGCCGTAAGCTACATCACAACGTTCGTTAGGTCGTCAATTTTCAAATAGAGCTTGGCCATCTCTTTATCTTTGCTCCTGAGCTGTTTTCGAAGCTCTTGAAGCAGCTCTTGCTCCGCGGTCCTGGAGCGGAAAGTCGGCTCTTTCTCGCTGTCCGATCTTGACTCTACATGGACTGAGGGGTCTTTCTGCCTATCATCCTCATCGATAGGGTTTTCATCATCCAGCGGAGGCGGCTGTTCTTGGGAAGCGGCAACCATATTCAAGCCAGATTGGGCTTGGGATGTGGTGGCACCATCCTTGCTTTTGCTGCGAAGGTTGTCGATGGGGCACCTGCCCGCCATATAGACCTTATGGATAACATATCCAGGTGTCTTTTTATTACCGGCAACTGATTTCAAAGATCGTTGTTGTGGCCCTCCTGTTTCGGTAACGGGCAATCGACTGAAAGCGGCTGGCCTGACCAGGTTCTTGAATGGTGTCGGCGTTTCTTTTCTAGATTTTCCCCGCTGCTTTCGCGCGGCACAGAGCGCCTAATAGACACATGAAGAGATGGTGTCATGCTTTCTCTGTCGGGGCTAGGACACGTCTCTTTGCAACATCGTTCGGACTGCTGTCTTCTTGATTCTGGCGGTCATGGCGTTTTTCTGAACCCACTTCAGAGGTTCGAAAGAATTGTTGAGATCAACTCAGCCGTCGTCACAGGATGACTCTGCTCTTGGAATCTCATAAGATTCTACTTGGCCGGAGTCCTGGCCCTCTTGTTGGCTCGATACCTGAGCCACTTCTGTCTCGGCCTTTCTGTTTTGAGCACTTGGCTGGTTACGGCTCTACAGGAAGTCGCTGTAGACCGGGAGACGGAGGACTTTGGAGATACGCCTGAATCTGCATTTGTTGGAGTCATCGCCTGAGCTCGTCCGCAACGTTTGATGTTGCCCTTTGTACCGGAAGTCTTGCCCTCAGCTGGAGCACCAGAGAGTCGTTTAGACACCGTCTTAAGTTTCGGTCGTGGTGCCTTAGCGATTACAACATTCGGCCTCTTGCCCCTTGAGACCGGCTTGGCCACCTGTTTTGCCGGGATTTCTGCCAGATAAGCGCTTCTGGTAGGGTAGATGATGACGGAACCAAACTGGTTGGGTAGTTCCTCCCACTGTCGACTGGGGCTTGCGGGGAGAACCACACGAGCATTGATCTTGACTACGTACGGAATCGGGGTCGCATCAGAAGCTGGATCCATCTTAGGAGACATTGTCGTTGAAAGTTGATTGCTGCACGGAAAAACATTATTTCAGTACAAACATTGGCATATATGTTAAATGAGTTCGCATGAACACTTGACCCGAGATATGGGAGGAGAGAAAGGTCCCACCGGGCATGCCAGAATCTGTAGAGTGTTTTTCGTCACCCCATTGAGATGGGAATACGCACGCGCTTGTCAGGCGCATTACAGATTCCCCCTGCCTAGGGTAGGCTGGAGTTTATTGATTATGGGGATCTGAATCTCCGGCAGCCGCGGACTAAGCTGCCGTTAATTACCCCTCGCCTTTGGAGCTAGAGATCCTCCGATTGACGGGTCAAACAGGTCATGCGAACTCAATGTGCAGTGTTGTGTTTTGAAGGGGTTTTGAATATATCGGGGGTCCCGCTACCCGGATAGCGGGCTGGGGGTCAAGGGGGCTAGCAGCCTCCTTACGGGATGCGGGGAAGCACCCTGTTAGAACTTTTTTTCTAAGGGGGGGTATTTTTAGTCTGGAGTACATGTAAAATGAGGGGGAAATGTCGTTCAAAGGACGCGTGAGAGCTAGCACCTCACGTGCCTAGAACGCTAGCGCTGGGCGCTGGACGTGCCCGGCACGTGGGCCCTTGGACGCTGGGCGTTAGCGCCTCACGTGCCCGACACGTGGGCGCTTGGGCGCTGGGCACTGGCGCTTTGGGCGCTGGCGCCTCACGTGCCCGGCACGTGGGCACTTGGGCGCCGGCGAAAAGAAGGGGTTTTTACCCCCGGAAATAGGAGTTAAACTCCAAAACAGGATTTTGAGTGGAGTTAAACTCCAAAAGATTTAGATTTGGAGTTAAACTCCGAAACGATCTGGATTAGGAGTTAAACTCTTTTGAGGATTTGGGTCTTGGAGTTGAACTCCCTAAAAATCTTCAGAGGTTCTTCTCTCTTAAGTTTTGGATCTTCTCTTGAGCCTTGGATCTTTTCCAAAGTAGGATTTTCGGAAATGGGTCTCCTTCTTCCTCCTCTTTGTTGGCCGGATCTTGGAGGAAAAGAGAGGGTGAGATTCAAAATCTCCCCTTTTTGAGATCTGATGGAAGATCCGAGTTCCTCTTCATGGATTTGATGGTGAAAAACTATTTATTTTTAGAAAAGAAAGAGTTAAACTCTTGATTTAATTCAAAAAGGGGAAGAGGGTTTTAGAACCTTGAGGAAGGAAAAGGAGCACAGATCCTAATTTTTTTTTTTGAGAGAGAAAAAGGTTGTTAGATATTTTCATCATCTTTTCCTTTATAGACTACACACTTTACATATTGTCCCTTGGGTTTTACAAAATAGTATTTTGCCCATCACATGCCTCATGTGCTCATTTCTTTTGCACATGAACCATGAGCTTTACAAAAATTGGCTTTATGCCTATTTTTCTTATATTTTTTCATAAAAAAAAATATACACCAAAATTATTTATTACAATTTTTTTATCTTGGCATGAGGAGTCCGGCCGCTTCATGTTCGGGCTCGACCCGGGCATTGGCCCACTTGACCTGGGCTTGGGCCCACTTGGCTTGGGGTTGACTTTGATTTTGACTTGGTCAACTGGGGTGTAAATTTTGACCCCAACATATGGACTTTAATCGGACGTTTGATAATACTAGCCGGCTGATGTTGAAGCCGGGTTATTAAATCAAGTGTGTGTGTGTGTATTCTGGTATTTTATTCATTTTCTATTTCTCTCTTTTGTATTCATATTTTTTATACGAATACGGGTATGTGTATATGGTACATATACGGAGTCGTATTTTGTATTTATTCAAAATACTTCTTCTAGAAAATGAATTATGAGATGGACGGAATAGGTTCATGATTGGCATGGTTAGAGGCATGGCATGAGAGGAATGGGCATGGTTTTTTAATTGGAAAATGTTTTATCAAAACTATTTTGTTATGACTCATTTCTCTCCAATTGTTTCGTTCTCACTCTATCTCATCATCTCACTCTCATCTTCTCCTTCATTTGCTTTCTCTTCTCATGTGTTGAGACAAGAGAGGAAAAAGGCTCTCTTGATTTTTCAAAGAGCAAAGAGAAAAAGAAAGAAAATGAAAATGAACTATCCTGCATCTCTGACACCCACCACTTATCGAGTTTTGAGTGTTAGTAGCTCCATAAGGTTTTTAGGAGTGGAGCTAGAGCTTGAATTGGTTTCTCTCGGGTGGATCATCTTCAGCAAGGACAATCGACAATCAAGCACACTCTGGAGCACTTAGGGGCCTAGCTAGAGTTCACCATATCATCGTTTGTTCACTACAAGTTCGTTTGCTTGCTACTAGGATGACCGGTACACAAGCCCGTTCCCGGCTGCCTAGGAGCATAGAAGGGGGTCTTCCGCGATTAGGCGAACACGCTACAAAAGCTGCTAGCCCCTCTAACTTGTAGTTTAGAACTCTCAGTTTGCTAGTTTAGTGTTTGGAAGGATCGCTAGATTTTAGGTTTCTGGTGCTTGCAAGAAAATTTTCATTTTGCATTCTGCCTTGGCCGTGAGTTTAGCGGCGCGAGCACTAGGTACCATAACAAACCTCTCCTCCTTACTAGTAGGTCTTGTTCCATTACTAACTGGGCTGGCAAATCAGTAACGCGCTTAATGGTTCCATTCAATTTAAGGGTTGCGGCAGACATATCTAGTGGAGGTGGCAAACTATTTAAAATAGTTGCCACTTGCAGTTTTTCAGGAATTTTTGATCCTGCAGAAGCTAGATTCTTAGCCATGACAATCATTTTGTTCATATGTTCAGTGACATTATCATCTTCTTACATGCGGCATGAATTAAATTTACGCATTAAGAGTTGTATGTTCACGTTAGAAGTGGTGTCATATTTTTCCTTAATTGCATATCATATATCTTTTGCAGTATTATAGTTTTCAAAGACCTTAATAAAACTATCATCCATGAACATAAGTATAAGGCCTTTAGCCTTTTTGTCATTGAGTTGTCACTGATCAAACTCTCTTTTCTGAATGTCATGGAATTATCATTGAGAGTTGGAGCAGTGACTTTAAGAACACTATCTAGATTGTAATGAATATGCCCATATTTAATTTTTCTTTGCCACATGTTGTAATTGGTTCTATTAAGACGTTCTATGTTTACCAGTTCAGAAGTAATGAGTTTACTGGCCATGTCGATTAATTACTGTATGACAGTTCAAAAAAGTAATGAATATGGGTTGGTGGAAAAAACAAAAACTGATTGTTGCAAAGTACTAAAAAATATACTCAAACTACTGAACAATTTAAACACAAAATTATAAAAAAATTGATCTTAGGATTGATAGATGAAAAATTAAAAAATACTAATAACTGATGGGAACCAAAAAAAAAATACAAACTAAAAATTTAATAGATACACTTGATGCTAAGTCTAAAATCAAAATATTCCCTGTGAGATTCTCATTCGATTTTTGCCGGAAATTTTTGCTTCTGATGGTTAGTGGTCAACTGGATTAGAAAGGTAAAAACTTCTTTATAATTCCGCCATTGATGGTGTTGGTAAACAAAATCCCAAAATGAAACTTTAGATATCTATGTGCGTGATTTTAAACAGGTATTTATCTGTTAAGGTCATAAAATCTTGGGTATTTTAATGCTATATATTTGGCCTAAAAGGATATCAAGTAACATTTTATACAATACCTTTCTTTCTTTGCAAGTTGAACTTCATGGAAAACGCACATCCGATGACATTTTGACTTTAGGGAGCTTTTATATCATCTTAAAATATCAGCAAGTGCATCATAAGCATCTTGCCCAATAATACGTACGTTTCTATCAAATTCGATTTAGATTGAGTTATCTTCATTTGAATATAAATGGCTTTGATGCAATTACAAAATTTGGGATTTTACAAAGCCTTATTAGAGCATCTCATTCTGATTCGGACAGGGGATATAAAGGGACAATAAAACAATTCTGGCAGCTTCTTCTAGAGTTGAAAGATGACATGCTCAACCTTGGATGGAATAATTAATTAACCAAGTTCAAAATAAGTTTACTGCAAACTTCTGGGGTCCAATCTTTACAGTCTCTTCAATATTTTTTTTTCTTCCCTTTCTAGCTTTCATTGAGCCATAATTCTCTAGGATGTGATTCACTTTAATACATTTATTATTTATCCTACATGGCGAAATAATCTACATTCATTTTACTTTAAAATCAGTGGAAAGACGGTTTCTTTTCGAGATTGGTCAAGAAGCCAACTTTCCACAACTTCATCTATTGACTTGCATCATAGATCTCGATCATCTTGGCATCAACAATATGTAAATGAATTTTTCATGGTATGTTGACTTTTTGACAGACTAGAAGAGTCTATCTTTCCAATGTTAGTTGACCTCAAACATTTCTCGTTACTTTATGATGATGTTTGGTGTATCGGAAATGAAAACCCTTTAGCACATAGCACGGGGTTATCCATCTCAAAATATTTAAATTCTAGATCGTCCTAATGAATAAATTCTAACACTACAACACTTCTTAACTTTGATGTTGGAATTTGTTGTTTTTGAACCAAAATTCGAAAAATTGTGATCGGTAGGAATTCAATTACAAATTCCGATACAACCAAATAACGGAATTTGGATTTTTCGCAGGCAATAGATGATGTATTTTGTCTTGTTGCTAACCAAACTACTAGCCTGAGCTTTGTAAATGGCACATACCAATTATTTATTTCCTAGTGATATAGTTTTTCCCTTGCTTGCTATTGTGTCGACGAAACCTCTTAGAAATTAGAAGGGCAGTATATTGAGCTTCGGTTCGCATGTCCCATAAAAACGGTTGATTACATTAACGGTCCATTTTTGTCTCTGGTCCCTATTAATTTCAATAGTGAGAACTTCAGCCATCAAATGGCTAGCTTCATCTGAGCTTGAATCTAGAGTTTTGTCCAGAGTAAACATTGCTTAATGACTGTCATTTTAACTAAAAATTATTCCTAATCATAAAACACATAAGTGAAAAAACAACCACTGCCTTCAATTTTTTTTTTATTATATAAAATAAACAATTTATGATAGGGATAAGAGAGCAGCTGATTGTGTTCTCAAACTCTAGACAACATAGATATTATATTAAGATAGCAACCACTCCTTTTCATCCGTGTGACTTTAATAAATCCAAAATAAGAGAGATGCTAGACTTCATTAAAGAAATTCAAATGTTTTTTCATGGATAATGTTGGAAGTGATACGGATCTTGATTGAATTTTGTTGTGACATGTGGATAACATAGTCCCATATTGGAAAAACTATGAGAGAAACATGTGTATAAGACATAAGATGGGACAAATCTTTAAAAGCCTTGAGTTTTGTTAGACGAAATCTGTCTATATTGAAAGTCCCATATTGGATTGATGCCTTTGAAGAGAAAGGATAAAAAAAAAATATTAATTGGCTAATCACTATTACAGTGTAGATCATTATGGCCCGGTTCTTAGCTTTTTGAGAGCGTTTTGGTTCTATTTGAACATTATATAAATGATTTAGGGTAAATTATGCCTAAATACCTTAAAGAATTTTCGCTGCTTTAAAATACTTTTAACTATGACTTTCACGAGATATTTTATCCTGAAATACCCTCAAAACCGGCAGTATTCTACAGTGACTAAAAAAAAATTTTAAGTTTTGAAAATTTGCTCCTTATAATTTTAAGATACATAAATTTGAACAATGTATTATGGCTAGCCACGTGGTCCCTTTTGTATGTATATATTCCCTTTATGGGCCGGGCCTAGTGAAACGGCCTGGGCAATGGCCTGTTATAATGCACAACGCATGCAAGATGTCACCATGACCATTATCTTTTAACCGAGTCTCTCTAATTTCTTGTTAAGAAGATTTCACCCTGTTACATTGGAAAATGCAAGCTATCAATTTGAAAATGTCGTCTTTGATTTAAATTATAATAGCATTTGAATATTTATTTTTATTTTTGGACAAACCCAAATGAGCTGGGCATCTTATGCCCAGCTCTTATACTGGAGTGAAAATAAAAAGGAAAAGAAACGCCCAATGAAATGCCCAGACCCAGAGCAGTCGCTATGTGGCCCATCTATGTTGCGAGCATATTTCGGAAATTTAGTGAAGAGATTGACAATATTTATTATGTTCTTGACAGCTGTCTATGTTTTGTTTTACTGGATTATAAGAACACTTAAAAGGACCTGCATTTTCATGTCTTTTCTTCTGCTACCCATAATCATTTTTTATAATGTAAGTGGGGGCTTATGCTTAGGGGTCTTTGTCCAAAATGTAGAACAACCTTTAAAATCTTTGGATTAAAGTTTTATTCCATTCACGTGAGAAAATTAACTTAATTTCATCGCGCTCTTTAGAAATTCTAACAATTTATTTTCATGGAGACAGCTTCATTTCTTCAGGACTTCCATTGTCATATGCAAGATGTTGTTTATCTATCCATCATTCAAAGCTTTCAAGGAAAAACATTACTTATTTTTGTTTATAATTATGGTAATAAGGTGCAGCTTAATTTTATGGACTTTCTTTTGTGGGGTGCGGGGGTTGGGGGGGGGGGGGGGGGCAAGGAGGAAAAAACACATAATATGGATGATTTCATGCATTTTGCAGCTTCATCCATGAAAACAAATACATTAAAATGCAAAATCTAAGCATTTTTTAAAAATTTATTTGCAAAATGTTATATTGCTGCAAGGAGAATGCAAATTAAAAAAAATTCATCGCATTAAAATGGCCAAATACAAAATAATATTTTTATGGAGGTGCTATTAGGTACTTTACGCAACAGAAACCTATTACCTGTCCTAAACCTAGAGAGCTCATCAACTCGAGCTAGCGAGAGAGAAGGGGCAGAGTAAATGACATAAATACCCTCGCCCTCTCCTTCTCTCTCCTCTCTCTTTCTCTCGCTTGCGCCGTTCCGATCGGATCTCCATCACTAACCCTCACTCTCTCTAACTCAAAACCCTAACCATAATTCCTCCCTCTCCCTCTATCGAAACCCTAACCCTAACCCTAACCCTAATGGCGTCAGCAGCCGCCGACTCGTCCTTCGTGGGGGCCAACGCCGCCGCAGCCGCCGCCGCAGCCGCAGAAGCGCGTGGGAGGCGACCGGTGTGGAACGTGCCCTCTAACGGCGCCGCGATCGAGGTGGGCCCGGTCATGGGCGCCGCTGATGCCTGGCCCGCTCTCTCGGAATCCACCAAGGCTGCCTCTAAATCGTCGTCGTCGGATTCGTTGAAGTCGCTCAATGATGGATCGGCCGCTGCCGCTGCCGCTGCCGCTTCTCCCCCGGTGAGATCCATCAAATGTTTTAGGATCGTAGGTGTTGATTTGTTGTTTGAGGGAGATAGAAACAGTGAATTTTTTTTATTTATTTTGATTAATATTTAAAGAGAAAGCGATCCAATTGTTATAGGGTTTATTGTATCGTGTTGTCACAGGGACCATTGATACTATCCCCATCTGCAAAAGCAACCAATGCTTCTGCAAACTATTAAGATCGTAGCTTTTGATTGTGATTGAGCTAGATATAAACGTTAAAAAGCGTCAAATTTGATTATATAATTTAAAGAGAATGATCCAGATGTTGGGGTTTATGTGTTTTTGATCTTACAGGGGCCCTTGATATCATCGCCATCTGCAAAACACTCCAATATCACTGTTAGTGCTCCAAACTCTAATCCAATTCAAAAGTCAATGCCTCCTTCCCGCCAAAAATCCATGAAACGAGGTGGAGGCAGCGGGAGTAACAGTAGTTCAACATCTAATGGTGGAGTTTCGCCAACATTACCGCCGTTAGTTTCTCCCGAATCTTCTCCTAGAGGCTCTAGGGCCCATGGTGGGAGTGATCAAAATCGAGGTTATTGTGGGTATAGGAGAGGGAGCAATGCTGGAGGGCCCCACCAGAACCATGGTAGCCGGCACGATCAAGAACCGAATCATCATAGGAATGCCCCCTTGCAGCATCAGCAGCGAGGAGGCTTTCGATCATATCCTAGGCCACCTTTCTTTGGCCCCACTTCGCCCCGACCTTTGGTTGGGAATGCCATGGGTTTCCCTGGTAAGTTAAAGGTTCCATGGATATTAATGTTCTCTTAGGTTAATTTGATGTAACACCCTTCATCTATACGTCATCCATCACCTATATTGACAGACCAGTGTATTTGTCAAAATTCATTTCAAAATTGATATTTTAGAGATAGAACATTTTAATCTTATTGGTGTAGTGCTAATGAACTAATTGGGGTTGTAAGTGCTGGATGAGAAATAGATGAATGGTTTGATTTGCAATTAACCCTATTATCTTCCGTCATATGGTGTATGTGTTACTAGATTTGCCTTCTCCACTGTATTTCGTCACGCCACAACCGCCTCCTGAATCTTTAAGGGGAGTGCCTTTCTTTCCACATCCAATACCACATGCCATGTTTTTACCGGCAATGGATCCGCAGCGTGCTCAGCTTTTGAAGCAGATAGATTACTACTTTAGGTTGTTGTTCAAGGCTAACTTGATGTTTGTTTAGTTCGAGGAGTAATTTTATCTCAAATAATGCAATATTTTATGTTTGCAGTTCTGAAAACTTATGTAAAGATGTATACTTGCGGCAGAATATGGATGATCATGGATGGGTTCCTATATCCTTGATTGCTGGCTTCAACAAAGTGAGTTGTTTGGGGCTACGTTAGTTTGTATATGTGCATTTCAACCTTCTGATTTTTAGTAGAAAGTTTTGTAGCTCAATTCAGGCAGGCATTTTCATTTTTGAGTTTGGTTATCTCATTTTGTATGTTAATTCTATATTCATGTCTAGTTCACATATGGATCTGCATCATAACATATCATGCAATTTTACTTCATTCTTCATTTCCATCTACCTTTACAGAAGTGAGAAGGATGTAAAAATGGCTGCATTATGCCAACGTTACATCCTATTTGAAACTTTTATCTATTAGTTTCATAGTCAAGTACTATGGGCATCACATGGAAATAAATTTCTTTATGCACAATAGAAAAGCATTTTTCTGGCTATTGCAACATGAAATAAGGCAACTGCCATTTTTTAGGCCTTAATAGAAGTGCGTTTTTCTCGTATTAGATGGAATATTAGATAAATGTGTCTCCTGCACTTATAGAAATGCAATTTTCCTCTTCATTACTTGGACATATGAGTGTCAGAACATGTTATATTGCTATTACTTCATGATGTGTTGGGTACTTCATGACTTGATTACATGCTGCTCCACCACATAAAGAAACAGGATGATATAATTTATGTCCGCTGGAGACTTGCTTTTTTGAAAAAGAAAAACCCTTTATAAATGGTTTGAAAAAGAACTTTGGCTATTGCTAGTTATAACACTGTTGAACTGTATGTAGCAGCTGCTCGCTCTCTACCTCAAACTCCTCCCACTTTATCCACACCCTTCTATTCTGATCTCCCTGTCCTCTAATCTCAATCAGGGCAGATTGGCGACTTAATTACCCTGGCATGTTGTATAGGGCATGTGGGAGTTAACTCTTAACATTGTTTTCCTTTTCTGTTTTACCAGTTATTTAGCAGTTTTAATGTAATTAATCACTTGTATCATTTAGAATATTTTTTGCATCAATCGATTACATCGTTATAATTGATGATCAAGAAATTAGAAAATTTAGTCAAAAGAACTTATGCAGCTTTCCATTGAAAAGAATTACAGCCTCAATCCACGTTTTTCCAGTCTGCCAGTCATCTTAATCATTCCTTCAACTAACATCATAGGTTTACACCAAATTTGTATGAACTTCTTGATCCATCTATAATCTATTGCTCATGTAGATTTTTATCCAAACTGTTTGTTTAGAAGATTGGCATTTACAAATTATCTAGCTTTGGTAACTGCCTACACACCATGCTATCTGATTTATCTTGTGTTCACCAGTTATGTCTAGAGACTACTAAATAATATCATTTTAAGAGCCAATTATGTAGCTTTGGTGCCTGCCCTATATATTTTTGAGAGAAGTGGCGGGGAAAAAATCCCAATATGCCTGACCTATATTTTATGTATTATTTGCGCAATTCTCTGTTCATAATGTACATGCAACTTTATTGCAATAACTTATCGCTATTTGAAACTAGATGCATTTCCTCATTTCAGTGAAAGTAGAAACTGTTGTGCCGGGCTTTATTTATTATCATGTCATTAATTTAAACCGTGGAGCATTTCTCATAAACTTCCTCCCTAAATTGCATTAATAATCGAAGTGATATCAAAACCGCACATAATGATAAAGGTTTTATATTATAATTAAATATTCATGTTTATCCTACCCAGTATTTAGATGGTGACGCAGGAGTGTTCATACTGAAGATGAACGATATTTATTCTCGGCGTTCGTAGAACATGTGTACCCCAACACCAGCGCTATGCCAGATGGCTATGCCATTATTTTTTAATCCAAAACTTGTGGCATGCTCTAAATGTCTGAAATAGATTTATTTCCAACCCATGTACTGCTTGATCAGCTAGTGACAAATAATGCCAAGTTACATCTACTTTGCAGTGATTCTTTAAAATAACAATGCATATCTAATATCTTATAATTCATTGATCTGTTCAAATTCTTTTGCTATATACAGAAAATTCTCATGTGTTTATATCTAACGCCTACGCGATACAACAACCTTTATCTGATACAATTTTTATTATTTCTAGTAAATGCCCTCTCAGCATTACTTTTATGTTTTTCAAAAGTCAACTTTAATTAGCATGATTTCTTGTAATGCTTTTTCATTTTGGACCCGCAATAATATCACGTTAGGAGCAGACCAAAGTTTCCCATATACAAACTGTAGATAATTTTTTGTCTTGCATCCAAGGTCAGGGCTCATAAGTTTTTCAGGTTTGTTATTATGTCTGATACTTGACCACTGAACACGACTGTTCATCGGCAAATCAAATCATCAAGTGCAATACAGACATAAATAAGCTGCTTCTGTTTTCTTTATTGTGCTTCTTTTGATTCAGTGTTGTTGCAGCACTAGCTTGTGTGTGTGTGTCAGAATTCTCCAAAGGTCGTTGTTTAAGGTAGACCCCTTTGACCGTCAATAACAAGCTTACTTATTATTTTGCATTCGTATAGGATATTTTATGAGAAAATGTTGAAATGTCACGGAGTTCACTTGCTTTAGCTTTTAGGACTTTATGGTCATTTGTGATGTTTCTACTTCCAAAATCTCTGCCTCTCAATATTTGTATAACTATTTTACTACAAGACAGAAGCAGTTTACTATATAGAAAGTAAAGATTCCTAGGAGATAATAAAATGGGTGATGGACCTTCCATAGATAATAGATTTTGTGAACATCCATATCAATAATGGTGAGGTATTCCCCTATTTTTCTCTCTCGATCTCTATGATCGTATGTAAATGTTGTCTAGATGCATGCAAGGTATTTTAATGGCTGCTGGTTTCTCTTTATAGGCTAATGATAAGATCAAATAAAATAGGATTGCTGCATTGTTTAATGAGGATCTTATTTATGTTTGTATACGACATATACTGTCTCTTCAAATTTGTTTAGTTTATTTTGTGTATCAGATGCTAACCTTCCCTTCAAGCTTTTGCTATCATTCAACTATGTGGTTTCTCTTTCGATGTGCAGGTAAAGGAATTAACTAACAACTTACAGTATATATTGGATACTTTGCAGTTCTCAACGCTTGTGGAAGTACAGGTAAACATCTTAATTAGTTGCCTGTGATGAAGCAAACTTTTGTCTTGAACATGAACTTTGTTTGGATTAATTATTCAAAACCCCCTGTAGTTCTCCAGGTATAAGTGCTATACCTCCTCAAGTTATTTTTCAGCGCAAACAACCCCTCCGCTCACCGACCCAAACTCTTAAAATCACAAAAGGTCAATGCTAAACAACTCGAAATGATTGTCTTCATTAGCTGGTTTGTGTTGTTTAGAGTAGAATTTGGGTGTTCTTGAAAGCTTTGGTTGATGAATATAAGGGGTGCTCACTCTGGTAAATCACGTGGAGGAATAAAAGTGCCATACGGGGTAAACTACAGGGGCGGTTTGTGCAATTAAACCTATTTTAACTTAAATTCTCCCGATAACCTTTGTTGTCCCAGCTACAGTGGACTGAGGCTGCATAAAAAGATGTCATTGCTGTGAATGGGCCAATCTGTAGCTGAAATTGAATTTTCTGAACCCTGATATCAGTATTTTTTTTTTGTATCGCAAGAAACCTAGCTCACTTTTGCCTGCATAACAAGTTTCCTTGCTCTATTTTCAAAGCTCCATTTTCCTTCTAATTTTAACAATTATAATTTTTCTTCGACTTTTTTTTAAATTCCCGAAACATCCCTGAGTTTCCGCTATTTTTCCACATTAATAATATTGAGGGAAAAGTGAAAAGAGGGTTTATCCCGCCATGTAGGCTATACGGGCAAAGGTGATGAAGGTTTGATATAATTTAGCCTTGAATTTTATTGAAGTGGAAACAGAGATTAAATCAAGTCCGTGTTTGCTTATGCAACGTGGTTTGCTGCAGGGGGAAAAGATAAGGAGGCGAAATGATTGGATGAACTGGTTGATTCACCATAATGTTAGCATAGAGGGAGCTACGACTAACCCCAACAACATGAGGGGGCCAATTCATTCGGAGGTAGTTCTTACTAGATCTGCATCTGGGAATCTTAATAACCAATTCGAACTCGGAGATCCTAGCAGCAATGTAAACGGGCAATTCACTGCATTTACTGAATCTGATAGATTGAGGTCTTCTAGAAGCTTATCGAGGAGCGACACATTATAAAGGCTATTTTTTACATCATGAAAAATTTCAAAAGGCGAAAAGAAATTATATATCTATATATATTTATGAGAACCGAAAAAAAAACACAAAAATAAAGGGTCGAGTTTGTTGCTCAATGTTTGTATAGCGTAGTTTTTCGGCCGGTGGTCTTGTCGGTGGTGATATCTCTGGCCGTTGCGGTGTGAACTGTTCTTTTTTCTTTCAAAAAACCTCAATTTTTGTGGGAGGATCTGAACGAAGTTGTAAGGAGTATATCAGAGTCGCGTGTATTATCCTAATCATGATATACCGAATTTAGTGGTATCCATGGTGGTTCAATGGTTTGATTTTTAGCAGGGCGGTTGTTTTGTGCCCATAACCATATGACTGTTTGGTGGTACACAAGCTGTGTGCACATTGACATTGAAACAATAGCTTTTATTCTTTCACATTTATGCAAGTGACAAATTTTGCAATGATATCTTGTATGCATGTGACACTGAGAAAAGGTGGCAGGATCCAGTGGCCTACAGCTGCGTCCCATTCCATCGTGTTAGCTGTTTTCTTGTGTAAGAGAGATGACTAAAGCAGTGAAGGGAACAGAAGATAACAGGGTACGGGTGCTGTGCATATAATGCTCTTTTATACAGGGAAAAAAGTCTATCGAAACAAGATCAATGCAGGGCCATCAAGCATCACAAGTGAGCTCTATATCTTTTTCTCAACTGTTAGGCCTCTCAAGTCTTGACTCGACAGGTGGCTTTGGCCTTTTCTTGACGTCTTTCATTTCACCCTACCATCAACAAATTGTGCACCTACGCTGCCTACAAAAATTGACCAGAATTAGGAAGAAAAAAGTCGACTTTTGATGGTGTGCAATATTTGTTGAATGTGATGCTCAATGCAGTGTTTGAAGTATATAATGATGGAAGAGGTTGTGATCATGATGGTGCCATTGCTGGTTACATAACGGCGACGTTGGTTGTGGTGATGGCAATGGCAACAATCGAAACGTAGAGAAGTTGATGATGGAGTTGGTGGTAGCTGCGACAATACCACTGGTGGACATTGATTAATTGGCACGGCGATGACGACAAAATGTCGACCTGTTATGATATAAAGAACATAGTTCTAAGACTTATTATAGCTTTGAAGTTCTCCTGCACCGGTGGCATACACTTTAAAATGAATAGCACCGGCGGCATACACGTTAGAATGAGTTCAAACCCAATTGATAAATAAAAATGCTGATTAAAAAGGTATAATTCTTGATGGGAAAAATTCTATGATCTGATTTCATATGTTTGAATACCTAAAGAAGAAAATAATTCAATCAACTCTCAGCATAAGTTATTTTTCTTAAAGAGTTGTAAAAGAAATCATAATGATTGAAAAATAAAGAAGGATGGTAACATTATTGACGAAGACGACAACATATACAGAAGATGACAGAAGTTGCAATGAAAGGAGGAGGATGGTGGAGAAGGTCAATGTTCAAATTCCAGCTGCTACAACCTATTATTCAGGAAAGATTTCTTGATGGTAATACTATGCATATACCAAATTCAAATACAATTGCTCAAATATCATGGAAACTGGGAATCTTCATGTGATGTCTTTTAGAAAACATGAATACATCAGTAAATTTTCTCACCTTTATATGATTTGGTTTTGAAGTACTGCAATTTATGTTATTAAGAAAAGAGTGGTAGTCTGCAATTTATGTATACATAGCTTTCTAAAATCCCTCTGTTTACGCTCAAAATTACTTTCTAGCAAATAGCTCAGGTATCATCCAATACATTGGCCTTCGATGGCCGTTTATTTATTTATTTATTTTTTTGGGGGTGGGGGTGGGGGGCGGGGGGGGGGGGGGGGGGTTGGGGTTGTTTGGAGAGGAAAGTGAATTGCCCAGTTGGTCGATACATAGGCCCTTGGCATCCACCTCAGGAAAGAAACTTAGCAAATGCATGCACATATCCTAAGATTCATTTCTACCTGAAAGGCATTGTGCATTATATCCTTAAAACAAACATCTGTATGTCCTTTGTATTTTGTTTTGGTTCTTTGTATTTTGGTTTGGTGATGCAATCGTTAATGCATGTAATTAATAATTTCCATTTAGATAAAAACCTAATTATGCATTATGAGTGAATCCAAAAGGATTTGAGCAATCCTCTAATGTTGTTAACAACATGGGGGTGATCAAGTAAATCACCCAACTACAAGACAGAGAAGGCTTCAGGTAAAAAATTACAGTATATCTTTTATTTACTAGTGCATTTAGAATAAAAATTGATTTTAGTGTGTTTTTTCTTATAATGTATTGAGAGGGGAGGCGTGTTGGTTCAATGTAACAATTTTATTATGTAATATAAGGAAAATATGGTTGCTGTTTTATTCTTGTCAATGATATATGCTTATATTGTTAGTGATTTGTTTTGTGATGGATTCACTGTTTTTTTGCTAGTTATTCAAGAAAAAGAAAAGGTCCTGGTAGTAATACAAGGCATTTACATCATTCAAATCCATATAATACCAACAATTGAAAACTTCAAGCATACACTCACACACACACTCCCTGCAATACCCTGTGGCCTACCCCTCGCCTCCTAATCTCTGCTTGTCAAATTTTGGCAAGAATCTTGTTTAGCGCCCTCGCAGCCGTTGGATCCCTCTGTAACCTCACTCAAACCAAGACCTCCCTGCAATACCCTGTCGGATCCACTTGATCCCTGCAGAGAATCCGGATCCCCGCCTCTCTCTCAGGGCCTGTTTGGTTGTGGGATTATTATGGATTTGGATTGTGAAATCATAGGATTCCATAATTTTGTGTTTGGTCGAGAGATTTGGATTTTTAGGATTCCTTTGGTTTTTATGGGAGCCCCACCATAAAACAAGAATTCTTGAATCCTAAATTTTTTTAAGGATTTGAGATGGAACCCATGTACTTTATTTATTTAATAATTCTCTTTCTATCTATCTCTCTCTAAAATTCTCAAATCCAAATCCCACTTTCTTTTCACCAACCAAACAAAAATTACAAGGATCTAGGAATCCAAAACCAACCAAACAACAAATTACCAAATCCAGAAATTTTCAACCGTGCTATTTTGTAATCCAAATTTCTAAATGCTACAACCAAACAGTCCCTCACTGATAACTCACAAGAGATCTTTGTCCAAGGTGCGTTGGATTCTATAATCCCATAGGCATGGGTGAAATGTACCTTTGTACTCCATCCTATATCTTTTAATCCTTCACAAAAATTAAAAAAGGAAATAAATTTCAAAACATACAAAGAAAACAACACCACCCCCATTACCTAATTGGCTAATTCAAATAGTGTAGTGTACCTCCTCCCACACAATCAATTCCTTTTTCCTATTCTACTTCCCAAAATAGTTTCCATTCATCATGAGAGACATCAACACAACACAATCTAAATGGGTTTTCTTTTCATCTTAGAACCTATTATTCTTCTTGGTCGTCTTGACGATGGTTTGTTACATAAGCTATGATCATGATGGTAGAAGTGGATGAGATCATCACTGCTACAATAATGGGTTGCTCCTACAGATTTAGCCATAGAGGCAAACCACTGTCCCTATGGATATAGCCGTACGGACACGAAATTACCCCGTAGGTGCAAGTCTTCGTCCTGAACATGTCTCTACGGAGTAATAATTTCCCCTACGTCTTACTCCGTAGGGACAGTTACCCCTACGGATTACTCCGTAGGGACATAATATTTATTTAATTTATTATTTTATAAAATTACTTGCCCCTACGGTATTATCCGTAGGGCCTACTAAATGCCCCTACGGATACATCCGTAGGTCCGGATGAATGCCCCTACGGATAAATGCGTAGTGGCAAGTTTTACCTCCTGTTTCTGAATCCATAGGGAAAAAATATCAGGTATCCTGATATTTTGTTCCTACGGCGAATTGTGCAGGAGCAAACTTTGCACCTACGGGTTAATCCGTAGGTGCAACAGATGGCCCTACGGATTAATCCATAAGGACAAAATATCAGGGTTTTTTTTTAATAAAAGGCTTCCTGTTTTTTCCCCGCTACGTGCACAATAATATATAGATCATATAACCAAATACATAAATATTCATAACCAACATCTCACACATAATATATAAAAGAAATAAACAAACAAAATACGATGTCAAACTAAATCACCGTGAACAAACAAACAACCACCAATATCGTCCAAAATTTATACAATATGTATCAGATAAGTATATACATCCTCAAAAATATAAATAAAACTACCCTAACTCGGTCCAGCTCCTCCACCTCTAATAATCGCCGTAATCTGACGCATCTGATCCTCGGTGCAGCCTTGAGTCGTCAAAAACTCGACTAATGAAGGAGCGGACTGTGCGGGAGTCTGAGCAGGCTGTGGAGCTGCAGGAGTGGTCTGCGCAACCACAGCCGAGGTAGTGTCTTACGGAGCTACAGCCGAAATAGCCTGTCGCATCTGTTAAATTTTGTGTGTAATAAACAAGTAAAAACGGTGTATTAGATTTTAATCGAGTTCGTATCATTATCAGGTTATTGCGAAACCCCAATCTAAGAATACTTAGAGACTTAGACCTCGTTTGGGTATCTAGTTTGAAAAGCCGTAGTTTATTTTAATCAGATAGTTTTATATAAGTATGATTAATCAAAACTAAGTCTACAACCAAATAAGCTCAGGCTACTAATATTGCATATGTTACTATCTATAATATAATATTTTCCTATTAAGTAGTATATGTACCATCTCCTTCAACCCCTCGACGGTGGTCTTCAAGGCGGCAACATTATGCTTTAAACGTCGCTCACGAGGGTAGAGGAAGTAACCGCCGGAATGAAGTCCAATCTCATATTGGCCCTGCTAGGACCCAGTCCCCGACCTCTCTCCCAACCTCCGTGGTGCCCTCCGTATGCGGCGTCTAGGACTGGGGCCAACAGTATCGGATCGGTCTGTACAGTAAAATTGATCCCCGATGACTCCGCCTGCTCCATCACTCGCTCCTACACCCACATTAACCATTAAAATATAAGTATATCATTTAAATTTGAACTTTTCAAAACAAAAATTTCAAACTTGTTGGAATAAATATTAACACTTACGCAATACTCCTGGGTAGCGGTGTCAGGGAATCGAAGCTCGCCCGTGGCGGGATCTGTCGAGGTGCCGTGGACGGCAAAATACGCGGTCAGCACGCTCGGTGTACCATCCTGTTGGATATAGTGCCCTCGAAGTCAATTATTGGATCGCGGGTACGTGATTGCAATGATTGAGGGAGGACCTATACCGGTAGGACAGTCTTACTCGAGATGATAGTATGCTATCTGGTTTGTCTTTATCATCATGTACATATTGATAGAGCCCATATGATACTTTCTTGACAGCCAGCAGTATGATGGCGATCATATACGTGAGAGCTGGGGTCTATAAGCACATCCTTAATGTGTCCCTAGTCGTGGGAGTTTCGAGACTGGGCATCGATACTCCAGAATAGACTAGTGTATATAGTTCGAGACCCCGACGAGGAGCGGTGGCCGGTCTCACAACCCACTGGTGTCAGTTAGTTCACCTAAGATATATACAGGTGCTCATTCGGTTATGAGTACACCAAACAGGACTCGCCGGGAACCTGCTAGTTGGTATTATTCCTATAGTCAGATAGCAGTTCTTTGGTGACATGTGTACAGGTTAGTCTGTCGACCTGATATCGTTATTTTTCTCGTGTGAGTTCCCACTGTGTTTTGATTACTGCCCTACCACGGCTCAAAGGAGTCGTGCAAACAGGTTTTAGTTGGGTACAGTTCCGAGCCACATGGAGGTAGTGAGCGGATCTTCGGGGATTCGTCTCTTCCGGTATTGGGGGTTGATGTCGCACAGTGCACGGGTGACCATCACCAGAAATCTTTGGCCAAGGTAATCGAGAATTACTGATTCGGATCAGTAGTTTCTCAGGTGGTGATGAGTTTCATACCGACACGAATTATCGCGTTGTAAGGGGTCTGACTTTATCCACCCCTTAGATTCGATATGCGATACTCTTAGACGAACAGATCGGACTGTACGGATATTGTCACTGTCAGGCTCAGTAGGGTTTTCTGGATGAGTTCGCTCGTCGGCTTCCCTTCCGATCAATACATGGGCAACCGTTACGTACAGCTAGACCACTGACGTGCTTGTGGTTAAACCCACTGTCAGTGTATTGATGAGTCATTAGAGTCCCCCACAGAATGTTTCCCAAGTTCGGGCGAAACGTTGTAGAGGCCATATGGTTTATGGCAGGGTTCGAACATACACGTGCACTTGTGCATGTGTCATGGTTCGGACAGATAATACTAGTGGGTTTTGGTTTAAGCCGGATGCTAGTATTACATTGTGTAGGTATACTTTTATCTCATTGCATTCGTATTCGGTCGGAATACGGATGCGGGTATGTATATACAGTTAAGGGGTTTTCTTGTGATCCTTTACAAGATTACTTTTTGAAGTTGCCAAATTTATTTTTTAGACTTAAACATTTAGTTTAATATTTATGTTGATTATGTGGAAAAGTGAGTATTTAGTTTGCATGGTAATTTTAATTTATCATGGATCTTTTTTCCTATTTCTTGTGATGGAATATTTTATTAGGAATGGGCTCACTTTGGTGTGCATTAATTGGATTAATTGGGTTGCATGGGCATTTTCGAAGTCACTGCTGCAGGGATGGGCATTTCATGGTGTAATTAATGTTTTGTGATGATATTTGTTGTTGTGGGGAGTGAGGTGTGCTGTTGATGATGGATGTGTGTTTTTTTTATTTTGTGTTGCAAGTTTAATTAAAACCCCTTACACTCACCTCACCCCTCACTGCAAGAAAAAATATCCCCAGAGAGCAAAAAATTCCCATTTCTGGCCGAGCCCAATTATTGAAGAGATGCACAAGATTTTTTGCAAGCTCATTCTTTTTCCCTCAAAGCAAAAACTCTATTGCTCACAATTTCCATTTTAAGGCAATTTCAATTTACCTCCATCCAATCGTTTGGGTGCCTGTAGACAAAATATTCTATACTCTTTCCACTTCATCCTTGGACATATCGGCTAGCAAACTTCATGTCCGAATTGCTTCGGTTTGAAGCGGGAGCCCGTATAAAGATTCCTCGATGTGGTGCCACTTCAACAAGCGAGACCGGAAGCGAACTTCATCGGGGCAGCCGCAACAAGCTGTTGGAGATAGTGCTCTCAGAGTCAATTATTGGATCACAGGCACGTGATTGCAATGATTGAGGAAGGACTTATGCCGGTAGGACAGTCTTAATCAAGATGATAGTATGCTATCTGGTTTATCTTTATCATCGTGTACTGCTTTAGGTGACATTACAGATCACTATTGCACGTTGGTAGAGTCCTTAGGATTCTTGCTTGACGGCCAGCAGTATAATGGCGATCATATACGTGGGAGCTGGGGTCTATAAGCACATCCTTAAAGTGGTCCCTAGTCGTGGGAGTTTTCGAGACAGGGCATCGATACTCCGGAGTAAACTAGTGTATACAGTCGAGACCCCGACGAGGGACGGTGGTCGGTCTCACAAGCCACTGGTGTCAGTTGGTTCACCTAAGATGTATACAGGTGCTCATTGGGTTATGAGTACAACGGACAGGACTCGCTGGGAACATGCTAGTTGGCATTATACCTGACGTCAGATGGCAGTTCCCTGGTGATATGTGTACAGGTTAGTTCATCGACCTGAGATCGTCATTTGTCTCGTGTGAGTTCCCACTGTACTTTGATTACTACCCTACCACGGCTCAAAGGAGTCGTGCAAACAGGTTTTAGTTGGGTACAGTCTCGAGCCACATGGAGGCAGTGAGCGGATCTGCAGGGGTTCGTCTCTCCCGGTATTGGGGGTGAGGTCGCGTTGTGTCTAGGAGAGCCATTACACGAAGTCCTTGGCCAAGGCAGGAGATTTACTGGTAGATATTCCAGTAGTATCTCAGGGTGTTCTGGGCTACACTCCGACACGACTTGTATCATTTTTGGGGGTCTGACTTTTACCAACCCTTAGTCCCGCCATGCGATGCTCATAGACGAACGGACCGGACTGTACGGATATTGTCACTGACAGGCTCAGTAGGGTGTCAGGATGAGTTCGCTCATCGACGTCCCTTTTGGTCAATACTTGGTAGCCCGTTACGTACGGCTAATATCTCTGACGTGCTAGTGGTTAAATCCACAGCCAAAGTATTGACGAGTATTTAGAGTCCCCCACAGACAGTTTCTCAAGTTTCAGTCGAAACGCTGTAGAGGCTGTATGGATATATGGCAGGGTTCGATCATATACGTGCGGTATTGTACGGATCATGATCGGACGGATAATACTAGTGGGCTTTGGTTTAAGCCGGATCCTAGTATTGTACAGTGTAGATTTTGTCTCATTGCATTTGTATTCGGTCGCAATACAAATGCGGGTATGTATATACAGCCGCGGGGTTATCCAGTAATTTATTACGGGATCGTCTTTTTGAAGTTGCCAGTTTGCATCCCGTTTCGGCAATTTTCCTTTGTTTCTTTCCTTGGCTGAAAATTGATGAGAGGGGCTTATTTGCAAATGTGCAAATTAGCAATATGGAGGGTGTTCTTTGTGATGGAGGGTTCATCATGGTTATAGCCTCTTATGATTGCCTTTTGGGTTCATCATTATTTGCTTTAGGTGATGGGTTTTGGATTTGACTTGGTTGTGATCATTGGTTCTCATGATCACCCACTTTTCTCTTATGCTCACCCCCCTTGACTTTTTTCCCTCCTCCATGATGTATGGCCGGCCACAAGAAGGTTGTGGGCTGTCCAAATTGTGGGGGTGGGGAAAAATTTTGATCTCATTTTTTGCTTGCAACAAAAAAATTCTAGTTCATCTCCATAGTTCATTCCTCCATCCAAAAGGCAATTTCGTCAACCCTTGGGACAAAAGAGTTCTACACTATTCTACAGCAATCTTGGACACGTCGGATTGCCAACTTCGTGTCCGAGTTGCCTCGGTCCAGAGGTGGGAGCCAGTAAAAAGACTCGTTGATGTGGTGCCCTTTCCGACGAGGAGATCGAGACCGGAGATTCCGCGAGGAGATCGGGATGGTGGCCGAAGACCGAAGGACACGGATCGCTTGGTATAGCTCTCTACCCTTTCTCTAGTTTGCTAGTAGTAGGTTAATGGTCTGATCCGGGTTTATAGTCCGCAGTAGCGCCGGTTTCCAAGTAAAGAAAAGATTTTGTTTCCGCATTTTGGCCCCGTTCAGACGGCCGGGGCGCTGCCGTGAACTTACATTGGTATCAGAGCCACGCCATTAACCTTTACTAGCTTGCTCTAACGTGTTTAGAACTTCGATCGAACAAAAATTCGGAAAACCGCATTTCCAAGCTCTGTGTCTCTGTCGATTTTTTAAACTGCCCTAAAAATATTTTTGAGCATCTCAGAAAATCGTGCAGGGTTTTTTGAAAATTCTGGAAAAATTTGGTTCGCTGATTTTACTGTAGCGCGGCGGATCCGCGGCCAAAACCACGTTTTGGCGGCGGATCAGCGGCCGTACTGTAGCAACAGTGCACCAAATTTCTTCAGTAAGTTCCTGAGTTAGAAATAGGGTTTTTGGTATATTCTGTTTGGGCCCAGATTTATTTTGTGTGCTACAGTTGTGCTTAGGGACCACTTCGGGAAATTTAGTCGATCGAAAATTTTAAACATATTAGTTCACAGTATTTACATTATATCTGCGACCGTGAATGTCATTTGATCGGTAAATCCTGTCTAATTGCTATAGCCTTTTTAGACGGATTTGCGAACGTGACATTCACGTTGATGTTCTGTATTGTGCTGTGATGTTGCGGATTTGTCGTGGTGGATAGCCTGGATGCAATGATAGTAACAGTTTGATTGTATATGTACATTTGATATTGCGAGGCGAGCGTCCGACATGTGGACTGCCGTCACTGCCTGTTTGTATATTATTCTTTTGGGGCACGACCGGGCTGAGGTCGATGTACCCGTTGTATATTTTTACTTTCTGTACTAGGATTACCCCGCGGTGGGGTGCACGGTTAGCCGGGTTCTAGAGGGCAACGGGCCCGCATCTCATGGCTTTGAGACGGAGGGGGCTTCACTCTAGAATTGGCGGGCTATTCGCCGCACTCGTAGGGGGTACAGGTTGACCCAAAGAGGGGTGCTCAAGTTACCGGATTTCGTGAAGTGCTGGGTGGTCCATTCACGTTGTTGAAGGGGGCTGCCTCGCTTCAGGTTTTGGCGGGTAACTTGCCGCGCCCGTAGGGGTCTAGGATTTCATTGCACAGGCTATCCACACGACCAGGAGAACGTCGGGTTTCAGTAGCGGCTCTATGAAACCCTAGGATCCCAGATATCTGTATTGTTCTGTGATGCTTATTACATTTTCTGTGATGTTGCTTTTTATCACGCCTTGAGCGATTATTATATATTGATATATATACTAGTAGATGTTGTATATGTTTTGCATCCGCGCTAGTCCAGTCCCCGCTCTGTCGTTATTTAAGTAACCTAACGGGTGATGACGGGACCCAGTGGCGGATGGCATATACGTACATCGTATTTTCGTTCTTTATTGGTGTGATCAATTGATGGGACTGCATTGATTCGGATCAATGCAAGCTAAAACAAACTTATTCTGATGTTGTTGGAACATTTTTCAAAAAAAGCTGTTATTGCAAGGACGTTCTCTTTTGTTTTGCACAGTGGTATTCGGTTATGAATATCCAGCACCTCAGTCGACGAGGCAAGGGCCGAGATCCCTTCACCGGGAGTGACCCCTTGGACAGAAGTTTGCGTCAGGGCAATAACTTCACTATAGCCGATTGTCTTTTGCTTTGCATCGTGGTATTCAGTTGGAATATCCTGCACCTCATTCTACGGGGAAAGAGCCGAGATCCCTTCACCGGGAGTGACCTCTTTAGCAAAGGGTTTTCGTCACTATATTTTTATAAAAAACTATCCGGTTCCTTCAATAATATCAAGTTCATTACGTTAAAGGTTTTTCGCAAAAAACCATTCGTAGCCCTCCGTCATTTCAGACGGGTAGCACGTAGTATTCATGCTATGTTTGTTGGCCAAAGTCAAGGCATAGTGTATGGTAGCTATTTGTTACTTTTCTGTTGCATAGATAGATGCGTTGGTTTGGGACAGTCGTACTGCCTTGTTGGCCAAAGTCAAGGGTAGGTACGGGTGGGTTCAAATCAACCTGGATAATGACGGGTAGAACTTGACATGTGACTTATGATTTGTTGGCCGAAGTCAAGGTCATAAGAGCATTGGGTAAAAATCATATCGGGAGTTTCTAAAGAAACTGAAACTTGCCAGGCATGCGCATACCTTTTGGAGTGTGATAACGTGAGTGGATTCCGTCACGTTATCATGCGATGATAGTTGGATCCCGATTCCCACTGTTGAGTTGGTTTACTCCTCGGGTGATCCCGACTAATTCTTCTTTCAGGTTTGGAGGAGAATTTGACGGTACAGTGGGAGGTTTCCTGATTAGATAAAGTGATAACCATTCTGATCTAGGTTAGAGTGCACGCAGAGTGTTTCTTTTCTCTCTCTCTCTGGCAGCGACCATGACCCGACCCTTGACTATGACTCAGTGACCAAGTTGACCGAACCTTCTTAAAACACTGGCTTTTGGATTGTCAGAGTTGCATACCTCATTGCCACTCCTACTTTTACTCTTTTCTCCAGGACACCCCGTATTACTAAAAACGTCCACTTCTATTGGATAAAACCATCGTATGGTTATATACGAACTCGAAGGAATTTATTCGAGGATGGTTTCTGGTTCTGCAGAAAACGAATAGGACTATTCAGTTGTCTTTTCCTTTTACCTTCTCTCAGGTTGCGAGTGCTCCTTGGATTAGGACGGTACACCTATTATGCTAATTGGATAGTCTTCTTCCAAACCATAGGCAGGTGCCGAAAGGTAGGGAATGAAGAAAACCATTTAGCCTAAACGGTGTACAGAATGTATTAAGTAAAGACAAATAAAGGGATTAGTAAGAGGGCAAACTAAACCGCGACTGCTATTCACGACCAAAGCCAAGTATTTTATTACCACTCCTACTTCACCTTTGTATTTCTCCAGAACATTCTGTATCACTATGAAGATCCACAGTTATTGGATACTCCATCATATGGTTATATACGAACTCGAAAGGAACTTGTTCCAGTTCGGGGATGGATTCTGGTTCAGGAGAAATAGGAATAAGGCTTTATTCAGTTGTCTTTTATCTTTACCTTCTCTCGCGTTGCGAGTGCTCCTAGGATTAGGACAGTACACCCATTATGCTTATTGGATAGTCTTCTTTCAAACCATAGGCTGGTGCCGAACGGTAGGGAAGGAAGAAAACCATTTAGCCTAAAGGGGTGTACAGAAGGTAATGACTAAAGACATATAAAGGGATTTGGAGAGATGGAAAAGAAATATACGGTTATAGTCATGAATCTGGATAATGGAAGAGGCATTACTAGGAATACCCGGATACCCCTTCGAAACATATCCATGTTTCAGTTTCACTGTGTATTGTTAATAGAAAACTGATTTCCCAATTAGACACTTGCTCCAGGGTATGCATTTACCAGGTATGATTCTCATATATGTATGGTTTTACAGATGATGAGTAGGAGTAAGTTATTGGGACTTAGGTGATCAACCTCATTATATCGGAATTCGTTGTAATTGGTGATATTTGAGGAAATCGCCTGGGCTGTTTGCCGGACGGCAAATATTTGGTTTTGAATATCCGTTGCTATGCACCAATTTCAAATTGATATATCTGTACGTCTATTTTTATAGAGTGAGATATAACTTTTTGAAATTATGTCCATGACATTTACCTATATCAGTGGATGGTTAGGTAAGGAGCATTAAACATCGGTGTAATTCTTCTTAACCATAAGTACCGTTTTCAACCTACGACACACAGGGATTGAGTTATTGGACTCAAGGGACTTATACAGAGTATTGTATGTTATCCAGTGTCCATCAGGACAGAGGGGTTGGTACTCGTACTATATTCTGTTTACTTGTGACTTCTCTAGTTCTTAGACATGTGTTTCGTAGAAACACAAGGTCCAAGTTTTGAGAAGTTATAGGTATATGAATAAAGTAGAGAACCAGGTGTTGCAGGTATCAGGATTCTTCAAGATGATCGAAGATGTAGATACTTGTGTATGGTATTCAGTTGATAGTAATAGTTTTGAGAAACTTGTTTCTCTTTCAGGTTACTCATATCCGGATGCATTTCTAAGTTGAGTAACGCTGATAGGCCTCCTTCCATTTAGTTGACATGCACTGGAGACAGCTACATGATTTGAATCTGGTTCCAATTAAATCAGTGCCTATGTTTCTATATTGGATATAGAACAGTTCATATCTTGACGATGTTAAGGTACGGGGAGTTGTCCGGCTTATGCTTAGAACCAAACTCTGGATAACTCAAGGCACGTTTCTGTAATGGCTATTTGTGGGTTGACCCAGGCTATGAAGAGGGTTGACTTTCTACCATCTGGAAGATCAATAGTGATATTGTTCTAGACTCACCACAGTTTTAAGTAAAATGGATTTTTTCAGAAAACAGAAGTGGGAGTATGGTAGAACTGGAAGTGATTCCAGAACCGCAAACGATTACTGAAAATTTGATAAGAACCTAAAAATTCAATCTGGTTTGACATTCCATTGGCCACTCCGCAGATAAGGTGGGTAACCTCAGGCACCCGAGAGGTACTCCGGTAGCCTCAAGGACGGTGGCAGGGAGGTTCTTGTTTACCCATAGTTTCCATTGCTGTTGTTCCAGACTATGAGACCCGGCAGGAGGATGAGTATAGCGTCGTTCTGAACTGGCTTTAGAAGCGTACGAGTATATGACTCTGCCAGAGGGTTGTCGTAGTCAGTGGGAGCAACGGAAGCATAGTGGACATGTAGCTTATGTCTATTTATGGACCAAAGCAGATATAACAGAGATAGATCATCTGTTTCTGATGTGACAGTCATAGGTTTGACTTCATCAGAATAGGGGATGGATCTGTTAAGAAGGTTGTAAGGTGTGATGTTCTGGTATCTGGATGACATATACAGAGTAGGAAGTGATATTCCTATACTACGATCGGTTATACTTTGGTTGTCACACAGTAGTTTATCCACATAGGATATGGATATTATATCAGATATTCTGGTTACTGGATCTATGGTTTCTGATCTAGATTTGGGTAGTTTCCCAATCTGGGTACTTAGACAGCATTCTGAAGGTGTTTTAGAATGGACGACTCCTGGCACGGTAGTGTACCTGCAGGTGATGGAGTCACCCTCTCTAAAGGCGTCTTACAGACTAAAATGGAGAGGGATGCGCATGATTGGCAGATCACTTGCTTAGGCAATTGAGTCAATCATGAGATGTCAAGTACCACACCAGATGTTGTTTTTGATGCAATAAGTTGATATTGATCCAATCCTGGAGAAGCATTCAGAAGCAGTTTTAGAACATAAGTTGATGTTCTGGGGATATGATAACGGCATTCTCCTTCAGGAGACAGTTATCATTCCAAGCTTCCAAGGTGACCTGGATGACAGAGTGACTGTCAGAGTTATAGTTTTTCCCTCTGACGAGGGGCAGTATTTTGGACAGGTGGTCCAAGGGGATACTGAGGGAGGCATGGCGCAGGATATTGATTGGTTTCAGTTGACGATACAGTCTAAGAAGTTTGGATTTGGAGTTCATTTATGAACTAGGTCCCATCAGATATCCAGACATATTCTAAGACATGTATTTCTCATTTCGGGAGATGGCTTTCTCCGCGAACTTGAGATAAAGAGAGACATAGAAAGAAACATCAGGGCGGATCCACTCACTGAGGCTATTCCTCGAACATAATAGTTTCGCAAACGGGCTTTGTGAGACCGGTCAGTAAAGGAGTTAGGTGTTCGGTATCACACGAGCTGTGAGTATGCGACATCGCAATAATTAGCCTTGAGTGCAAGTGGGAGATTGTTGGAGATAGTGCCCTCGGAGTCAATTATTGGATCACAGGCACGTGATTGCAATGATTGAGGGAGGACCTATGCCGGTAGGACAGTCTTACTCAAGATGATAGTATGCTATCTGGTTTATCTTTATCATCGTGTATTGCTTTAGGTGACACTACAGATCACTATTGCACGTTGGTAGAGACCTTAGGATTCTTGCTTGACGGCCAACAGTATGATGGCGATCATATACGTGGGAGCTGGGGTCTATAAGCACATCCTTAAAGTGGTCCCTAGTCGTGGGAGTTTTCGAGACAGGGTATCGATACTCCGGAGTAGACTAGTGTATACAGTCGAGACCCCGACGAGGGACAGTGGCCGGTCTCACAAGCCACTGGTGTCAGTTGGTTCACCTAAGATGTATACAGGTGCTCATTGGGTTATGAGTACACCGGACAGGACTTGCCGGGAACATGCTAGTTGGTATTATACCTGACGTCAGATGGCAGTTCCCTGGTGACATGTGTACAGGTTAGTTCATCGACCTGAGATCGTCATTTGTCTCGTGTGAGTTCCCACTGTACTTTGATTACTACCCTACCACAGCTCAAAGGAGTCGTGCAAACAGGTTTTAGTTGGGTACAGTCCCGAGCCATATGGAGGCAGTGAGCGGATCTGCAGGGGTTCGTCTCTCCCGGTATTGGGGGTGAGGTCGCGCTGTGTCTAGGAGAGCCATTACACGAAGTCCTTTGCCAAGGCAGGAGATTTATTGGCAGGTATTCCAGTAGTATCTCAGGGTGTTCTGGGCTACACTCCGACACGACTTGTACCGCTTTTGGGGGTCTGACTTTTACCAACCCCTTAGGCCCGCCATGCGATGCTCATAGACGAACGGACCGGACTGTACGGATATTGTCACTGACAGGCTCAGTAGGGTGTCAGGATGAGTTCGCTCATCGACGTCCCTTTTGGTCAATACTTGGTAGCCCGTTACATACGGCTAATACCTCTGACGTGTTAGTGGTTAAATCCACAGCGAAAGTATTGACGAGTGTTTATAGTCCCCCACAGACAGTTTCTCAAGTTTCGGGAGAAACGCTGTAGAGGCCGTATGGATATATGGAAGGGTTCGATCATATACGTGCGGTATTGCACGGATCATGATCGGACGGATAATACTAGAGGGCTTTGGTTTAAGCCGGATCCTAGTATTGTACAGTGTAGATTTTGTCTCATTGCATTTGTATCCGGTCACAATACAAATGCGGGTATGTATATACAGTCGCGGGGTTTTCCAGTAATTTATTACGGGATCGTCTTTTTGAAGTTGCCAGTTTGCATCCTGTTTCGGCCATTTTCCTTTGTTTCTTTCCTTGGCTGAAAATTGATGGGAGGGGCTTATTTGCAAATGTGTAAATTAGCAATATGGAGGGTGTTCTTTATGATGGAGGGTTCATCATGGTTATAGCCTCTTATGATTGCCTTTTGGGTTCATCATTATTTGCTTTAGGTGATGGGTTTTGGATTTGACTTGGTTGTGATCATTAGTTCTCATGATCACCCACTTTTCTCTTATGCTCACCCCCCTTGACTTTTTTCCCTCCTCCATGATGTATGGCCGGCCACAAGAAGGTTGTGGGCTGTCCAAATTTTGGGGGCGGGGAAAAATGTTGATCTCATTTTTTGCTTGCAACAAAAAAATTCTAGTTCATCTCCGTAGTTCATTCCTCCATCCAAAAGGCAATTTCGTCAACCCCTTGGGACAAAAGAGTTCTACACTATTCTACAACAATCTTAGACACGTCGGCATGCCAACTTCGTGTCCGAGTTGCCTCGGTCCAGAGATGGGAGCCCGTAAAAAGACTCGTTGATGTGGTGCCCTTTCCGACAAGGAGATCGAGACCGGAGATTCCGCGAGGAGATCGGGATGGTGGCCGAAGACCGAAGGACACGGATCGCTCGGTATAGCTCTCTACCCTTTCTCTAGTTTGCTAGTAGTAGGTTAATGGCCCGATCCGGGTTTATAGTCCGCGGTAGCGCCGGTTTCCAAGTAAAGAAAAGATTTTGTTTCCGCATTTTGGCCTCGTTCAGACGGCCGAGGCGCTGCCGTGAACTTACACAAGCATGGAACAGAGATTGAAACTGAAGAACACGGATCGATCGGTATAATTTCTGAACCACTTTAGCAGTTAGCTAGTTAACGGTTAATGGTACGATCCGGATATTTGGTTGTGGTAGCGCCAGTTTGTAAAATTTTTGTTCCGCATTTGGCCTCGGATTGACGGCCGGGACGCTGCCGTAACCCAACACACCCTACGCCAGGGTCTGAGCTCTCTGCAATTCGCAAAAAATTTACATATATTATAAAATAATTCTTAATATTACATTATATTAAAATAGATCTATTGTAATTTACCGATACTTTCATGGCACGAGTAATGTTCATCGAGCCACCTGTATAGGTGGGGCGACCCCTCTTCGCCGACTTCTTATTCTCTTTATTTTGATCGGCCTATTTCTGCACAACACATTCAGATTTAATTTTCTAATTAAGAAACATAAAAAATAAATTATATACTAAATAATGAATTACATTTAAATTACAAACATGTTTGCGCTGAGAGTCGAAATATTGGCACAAGAGAGGCTATGTATTTACGTCGACTCTCACAAAGGCCGAAGTATGTAGGAGAGCTGCTCTCTCTGCCTTGGGGGTCGCCATCCACAGGGAATAGCAGTCGATCTTCAGCTCGTTCCTATTTTATCGGACCTTTGATTGCATGTTCTTCATCAGGCCCTTATACAGAGCGTGAAGATCGAGCACTCTTTCAGGGTGATCAGGGTCGGATACAGGCTGAAAGTCGTAATCCAACTGCAAATATAAAAAACAATGTATTTAAATTGCAATTGTTAAATAATAATAAATATATTGGATAAGTCAAATGAAAATATATATTAATACCCGGCCTAATCCCAGAAGAGGGCAAATGAGCGCCAGTGCTGATCGCCCGACTCAACGTGAAGTGGATACTTCTTCATGAGGCGGCTCTCATCTCCTATATACCGGCCGAAGCTCTCGGCATAATCGCCGGTATAGCGATAATCAGGGGTAAAGAAGAGGGGGAATGCTGCCTCCCCCTATCTCTATCGGGCCTCAGCTTGTGGGACTGATTCGGCTCTCGAGTCCTCCTCTCGGGATGGGGTTACCCTGCATCAACAAGAAATATCAAGACAATCAATATCAAGACAAAGTGGTATTAAGAAATCAAGATTTAACGAAAATTGAAGTGCGATATATACCTCCGGCGACAGCAGCACAAGCCTGGATCCAGGCAGCAGTACGAGCGGGACAAAAGTTCCTCCGGTGAGGAACAGCCGGTGACCCGGATGTGGATGCATCCCCTCCAACTAGAAAATAAATATTGACGCTAAATTTCCATGAAGTTCATGTTTATTCTTAGAGGATATGTAAAATGAATAGATATTTTATATTTATTCATACTAACCTGCAGACTGAGCGGAGGGCACGGAAGTGGCGGGAGTGGCCCCTGCGCCAGATGTGGACGCACTACCTATAATTAGACAAATAAAAATAGATTATATAAGTAATTGCAAAAAGAATGTGTAGATCAATAATATAACATTCTAAATCAATATGCATGCACTATACGATATATAAACATACCCGCAGGTGCGGTGGTGGCCTCTGCCCGAGATGTGGAGGCACCACCTACCGCTAGACAATAAAAAAATGATTATCTAAGTAATAGCAAAAAAAATGTGTGTATATTTATGATATAACATTCTAAATCAATATGCATGGACTATAGAATATATAAACATACCTGGAGGTGCGGGAGTGGCCACTGTCTCTGATGTGAATGCACCACCAATAGCTAGACAATCAAACATTAACTATATAAGCAATTTTGAAATAAATATGCGTGTATATTTATAATATTACATTCAAAATGAATATGCGTGCAATATATCTGGAGGTGTGGCAAAGTCCACACGGAAGGAGTCATCCGAAGGGGTCTCCGATCGGGGTGCAAGACCGGCCCTCTGAAGCTTCCTATGCAGCTCTCCGGGCGGCAGAACCGCTCTGCTTCTGCTGCGGCTGGTGCTCCCGCTGCCCCTCACTGCTTCGGTCGTCATCATCAAATCTAGACAAGAGTACAATCATTACATATGCATGCTATATATGTATAGATCGTAAAAATGTGAAGTAATAATATAACATTACTGATAAACTTTTTCGTTTCGTGGACGCATTAGACATATTACTTGGATTTCATCATCGATATCATTTCTAACCCACGTAACTTCACGATCAGCCGAAGACCACCCGTCTTTTGAAACAGATGGTCGGAGCACTCTAAGTCTTCTATCTTCTTCGTCCTCATCGCTGTCCTCGATACGATCCTCGAATTCTGGGACATCGTAAATATCCCTGGGTTTCCAACGACATACGACACTCCATCCCGGATACTTCAAGCACTGTGAGCAGTATATTTGGAATGCTTGGTTCGGAAAGATATATGGATCGTCCTGCCCGTAAAATCGAAGTGTATCCACATTAGTCAATCCATATTCATCTTTTTAAATCCCGAGATTGTTTCTCCACTTATCCGCATTGGTTCGTGTATCGTTCCAAGTACATTGAAATATATAAAATGGTTCTGATCGTCCGGGATATTGGATGCCAAGTATGCAATTTAAGTATCCATAATAAATCATACCATCCGATCCTACCGGCGTAATCCCACTATTCCGAGTGGTTCGAGATGTTTCTATATATAGGGTTAAACCCTAATTTTTGGAGGAATTAAATTCTCATATGTTTATGTTATTTCTTTATAATTTAGTTCTTTTCCCCTAAGTTTTGAATCTGTAAAATAAAATCTCCCCGATGAGAATTAAATTCTCAACTTGTGGGAAAATTTGCTTCTGCAAATCTCAACCAGAGGAAAAACTAAGTTCTTATATAAAAGGTTAAGTTTACGGTAAAGTAATGCATTTACGTTATCATCGAGTATTCTACTGAAAGAACTAGTGCATCCTAAACCTTAACCCAAAATTTTGGAGGAATTAAATTTCCATATGTTCTTGTTATTTCTTTTTAACTTAGTTCTTTTCCCCTAAGTTTTGAATCTGCAGAACAAAATCTCCCCGATGAGAATTAAATTCTCAACTTGTAGCGAGATTTGCTTCTGCAAATCTCAACCAGAAAAAGAACTAAGCTTTTATATGAAGGGTTAAGTTTACGGTAAAATTGTGCGTTTACATTATCCTACTGAAGGAACTAGTGCATCCTAAACCCTAACTCTAATTTTTGGAGGAATTAAATCCCCATATGTTTATATTATTTCTTTTTAATTTAGTTCTTTTTCTCTAAATTTTGAATCTGCAGAACAAAATCTTCCCGATGAGAATTAAATTCTCAACTCGTGGGAAGATTTGTTTCTGCAAATCTCAACCAGAGAAAAAACTAAGTTCTTATATGAAGGGTTAAGTTTACAGTAAAATTGTGCGTTTACATTATTATCGAGTATCATACTGAAGGTACTAGTGCACCCTAAACCCTAACCCTAATTAACCCAAATTATCCCTAATTAACCCAAAATTAAACCATAATCATCACCCTAACTCAAATTATCTCTAATTAACCCAAATTAACCATAATCACCACCCTAACCCAAATAAACCCTAATCAACCTAAAATTAACCCAAATAAACTCTAATCAACACCATAACACAAATACACTTTATTTTACCTAATTAACCCAAATTAACCCTAACCCAAATCAACCTAACCCTAATCATCCCCCAAACCCCAACCCAAATTAACTCTAGCCCAAACCAAAATTAATCCTAATTAATCTAATTAACCCTAACCTTAATCATCACTAACCCAATTTTACCTAATTAATCCTAACCCTATTTAATTAACCCTCATCCTAACCCTAACCCTAACCCGAACCCTAAACCGACCTAATTAACCCTAACCCTAGCCCAAACCCTAGACCGAGCCCTATCTCTAAACCCTAGAGTAGCCCTAAAATCAACAATAACACAAATAAAAGTATAATTATAAGTTAAAATTGAAATTAACTCATCTTAGGCCGGCGATTCTACTGTCGACGAGGTGGAGGAGGACGAAGATTCCACTGTCGACGAGACACAGTCGACGACGCGAGCGTGGTGTACCGGCGGCGAGGAAGTCGACTATGGTGTACCGGCGACGAGAAGGCGCGCGCGGGAGATCGGTGACGAGAGGGAGTTGGGAACTTTTGGGAATGATGAGGAAATTTCTGGGCTTTATTTTTTTTATAAATAACCCATTGATACCCCTACAGATTAATCCATAGGTCTTTCTTTTGCGGCTTTATAGGGCCAAATAAAAGATTTCATTTTAATATTTTTAAATTAATTCGTAGAACACCGTAGGGGCAACCATCTGGCTCTACGGATTAATCCGTAGGAACAATAAAAATTTGTCTCTACGGATTCCTGTTGTCGTAGGGGTAACCCCTTATTGCAGTAGTGCATGATGCATGGTACCAATGTCGGTTGCATAAACTGTGATGATGGTTGTGGTGACACAATGATAACAATTAAAGAAGTTGACAATGGAGTCGATGGCAGCTACGGCAATACCATTGATGGAAGTCTTGGGAAATGCCCTGAGATACAAAAAAAATGATACGGTGACTATCAAATATATTACTAAAACTTATAATTCATGATATACATTTTAAAATGGCATCCAAGCAGCACAAGTTCAAATCCAACCAGTAATTTATAAGTAAACAGAAAGGTACCATTGTTGCGTGGGGTGGGTGGGGCGTGCGGGGTGGCGTGGGGTGGGGTTCCTTAAGATCGAACCTCACATATGAAAGAATGAGAGATGGTGGAGAAGGTCAATATTTGAATGCTTGTTGCATGAGCCTATAGCCTCTCTCTCTCTCTCTATATATATATAAAAGGTTAACGGAGAAATGGTGGAGAACAGGTGCCATATGAGGTAATTTCCTCCTATGGCGTCGGAAAAATACATGCTCCGTCATTTTTTTCGACGAGCGGCATACATCACTTTCATCTTTATCATCTAAGATATGAATATATCAAATTTCATGTGATTATACCATTTTTTCACCGTTGATTTAATTAATGCAAAATTAATGGTTTACCGACAATATAACTTTTTACATTACTAATTCAACGGTGAAAAAGTAGTGGAATCAAATGAAATTTGGGATATGTACATCTTAGATGATAACAATGATGATGATGAGTGCCGATCGTCGGAAAAAATGATGGAGGTTGTATTTTTCGACGCCATAAGATGAAATTCTCTCCTATGGCATCTTTCCTCCATTATTCTTATATATATATATATATATATAGATATATATATAGAGAGAAAGGATAATGGAGGAAAGATGCCATAGGAAGGAAATTCCTCCTATGGTGTCGAAAAAATACAATCTCCATCGTGTTTTCCGACGATCGGCACCCATCATCTTCATCGTTATCATTTAAGATATGGGTACACCAAATTTCATGTGATTCTACAACCTTTTCATCGTTGAATTAGTGGGTTCAAAATTAACGGTTTACCGACAATAGAACTTTTTACATTGCTAAATCAACGGTGAAAAGATTGTAGGATCACATGAAATTTGGCATACCCACATCTTAGATGATAACGATGAAGATGATGGATTCCGATCGTCAGAAAACACGATAGAGGGCGTATTTTTTTGACGGCATAGAAGGAAATTCCCTCATATGACCTCTTTCCTCTATTATTCTCGCGCGCGCGCGCGTGTATATATATATATATATATATAATTCAGAAATATATTAAGTTTGTTTTCTCTTCCAATTTTTCTTGTAGTTGTAATTAATTGAAAATGCCATACGCAGCCATGTGTTCCAGTTAGTAGAGATTGCAACCTTCTGGATTACACCCAACTCAAAATTACTTCCATATGTAATTTTAAAGAAACAAAGCTTTTATGATTTATGTGAAGGATTTGTTCGTTGCTGTTTACTAAAATTTTTGTGCAAGCCTTTTCTTTTGGAAAGGTTGGGTGTTTGATGTGTGGATTGATTGCTTTGACATAGCTGGAGCTATATATCACTAGAATTTTGCACGTGCGATACACGTGTGTATGCCGAAAATGAGTTATGTGTCAACTTGTTTGAACTTTTTTTTATAAACATGTTAACTATTGGGGTGCTTTTTGAAAAATTATTTGGGCTATTTTGACCAACTATTATTGTATTTGATTAATGAAAGGGTAAAATAGTAAATTCATGAATTTGGGTATGAGCTGACATGCTAAGCGTTTTTCTCATTTTTTGGGATAATTTTATGACAAAATAATGGATTTTTTGTACTGCCCCTTACAAGTTATAGTTATAATGGGAAAGATGAAAATTAACTCTATAACAAGAGAATGACATGAGCACATGAGATATTAGCATATCTTCTCACCTTCATATGATTTAGTTTCAAAGTAACGCACTTTATGTTGTCACAAAAAAAAAATTAAAAGGAAAAAAGAAAGAAGGTAAATAAATTACTTAGTTGGTACATATTAACATGTAGCTTTCTAAAATCCAGGCGTGTTGAGATTAATGGAGGGAAGAGGCCATGGGAGGAGATTCCCTCCTATGGCGTCAAAAAAATACTCCCTTTCTAGTTTTTTCCGACGATCGGCACCCACCATTTTCATCGTCATCATCTAAGATGTGGATACACCAAATTTCATGTGATTCTACAACCTTTTCACCGTTGATTTAGTTGGTGCAAAATTAATAGTTTACCGACAATAGAACTTTTTACATTGCTTATTCAACGGTGAAAAAGTGGTGAAATCACATGAAATTTGGTGTATGTATATCTTAGATGATAACGATGATGATGATAGATGCCGATCGTTGGAAAAAATGGTGGAAGTTGTATTTTTTCGAACGCCATAGGAGGAAATCCCCTCCTATAGCCTCTTTTCTCCATTATTCTCATATAAATATATAGATATGACTACTGTTTGCTTTAGTTCAATATCTCTGCAGTATATGAACTCCCCAGCTCATAAGTAGACCAGTCCTAATAGGTTTGTAGGGACAGGAGCAAGGACACCGCGCAATGCACGGGTGTGAAATCCTAAGTCACGATTTTTTTTTTCTTTTTTGTCCAAGAGGCCCTAAATATATATGGGGTGAGAGGGCTAGATCCCAAGGTCCGTAGGAATTTTTTGTCGAATATTCCCAATTACCATTGCAGGTGGAGAGATTCGAATCCAAGATGGTAGGACCTATTATCTTATGGTGGAATGTCTTTGCCGCTCGAGTTACGGCTCTTTGGCAAAAAAAATCATATTAATTTAAAAGTTTATTATTTATGATTTGTAAAATCTCATATTTATTTATGAATTTCATATGTAAATATATGAAGTCTTAACTTGCAAATATTTTGGTATTGCTGTTCAACTTTTCAATATTTTCCTTGTTAGCAAACGAAAAATTACAAAATTCCTAAAATTATAAAAATCTTATTTTTTTCTCCGGTTTTCAATATCTGTATGTTAAAGCATGCGAGAATTATGAAATGTAAAATTATCATAAGATTTTTCGTTTGTTTCAAATCTTCAACATTTAGCATGCTATATAATATATTAAAATGGAGAAATTTCAAAACTCTTAAAATTTATGTTTTCTAATATTTTCTGGTAATATAAATATTTTTGTTTTTTTTTTGTTTTTTTTTATGATACAACACATAAAAATAACAAAATTTTCAAATATTTCAATTTTTTATGTTTTCATATATTTTTTCTTCTAATATTATGCATGCTAAATCATCAAATTTTTAAAATCTCAAATTTTTTGTTCTCTTTGCACACGAAAATCGCGAAATTTACAAAAATCCCAAATTATTTTTGCTCTTTGTTTGTTCAATATTTTACTTGTTATATCACATGAAATCCTGATTCCTCAAAAATCCCAAAATTTTCTTTTTTCTTCAAATTTTCAATAATTTGCATGTTAAAATCATACGAAAATCGGGAAGTTTTAAAAACCCGATAGAAATTATTTTCTTTAAATTTTCAATATTTTGCATGCTAACAAACAAAAATCGCGAAATTTTAAAAAATCTTAATAATTTCTGTTTTATTCAGTTTTCAATATTTTGCTTGATAAAGCACACAAAGATCATGAAATTTTATAAAAATATCAAAATTTTCTGCTTACTCTTCTGTTTTTCAATATTTTATTTCTTATAGAACACGAAATTCGTTAAATTTTAAAAAATATCAAAAGTTTTTGTTTTTTTCGGTTTTTCAATTTTTTGTATACGTATATGAAAATTTTTAAAATCTTAAAATTTTATGTTTTTCTAATTATTTCCCTTATTATATAGAGTTTGAAAATTGCAATATTTTCAAAAGTCCCAAAATTTTCTTTTTTGGTTTTTCAACATTTTGCTATAACAAATGGAAGTCGTAAAATCTTCTCAAATCTGAAAAAATTATTTTTTTTCAATCTTTCAATATTTTACATAATATAGCACATGAAAATAATAAAATTTTCAAAAATCTAAAATAAAAAAATTCCATTCTCATTAAATTGTTTTGCATATTATATAGCACATGAAAATCATTAAATTTCAAACATATTAGAATTATTATGTTATTTTTGGTTTTCCGATATTTTACCTGCTCATATTTTTGGGGTCCTTTCGGGATATCAAAGAAACAAAAAACTATTTAAAGTAAAAGAAGAAAAGGTTCCTGATGAGGCTCATAAACGATTATCCCCCAGATCACGACACGTGGCGGATGACGTGTCATCCGCTAAGCCTGCTAGACTTCTAAAGGATGCGGAGCTGGAACAAGTATGATGCATTTGATACATTCGTCGGTACCTCATCTCCGAGGTTGCATCCAACCTTTCAGGGACCTCTACGGAGTGCCTTCCCTATTTTGCCTAAACAACCAACCGACAACTCTCCTCCGAGCAATTCTATAACCGAGCTTTCTCGGCCACTGAGCTATCCACCCTGTTCGACCGAGAGTACGGAGCCCAAGCGCCCCCGTAACGGCTCCGTGTACCTCGCCACGACGAGATCTCCGCCGCTCTAAGGCCCGCATCTTGCGCCAGTGTATCTCGTCATTAATGAGCGTATCCCGCCATTAATAGACGTGTCCCGCCATCAGCGTGAACGTGATGTAGAGACGTAACGGGCGGCGAGAATCTCGCGCTGGTCCACTTCATGCGACCACTATATAAACCCCCTCCGCCAGACGATCCAGGTAAGGAGAATGAACTCCAATACGCCGCTACGCTGCCTTTATTTCCCGGTACTTACTTGATCGTCGGAGGGTCCTATGGTGGTTTCCCACCCCGGGACTTCCCTTGCAGGTAGCCCGGCGTCAACAACATCCAACAACCCATTGAGATCCACACGTCCAATTTCCACTTTAGATCACAACCGTTCAGAACCGCTTGCAGTAGGATCGACGGAGGACAACATCTGAGGGAGATTTCTGCCTCCATCAGTTGGTACCGTCTGTGAGAACGTGATTCTTCCGCACCCAAAAAGTTGATCTTCCGTCTCTGATTCAATGACAAGCAATAACCGCGACGATCCCAGCATGAGCCGTCCCGTCCTCCACATCGGGGGCGGAAACGACCGTACTCCTCCCTCGAACGTCATCAACGCTTTATCCACTCGAATCGACAGGCTCACGGCGATGGTGGACGCACTTGCCCGTGTCCAAGCGGTCGGCCATGCTCGCCAGACCGCAGCATCCCCTCCCTGGGGCGACGACTTTCGCAGGGAGATAGAAGGACACACTCAGGCTCTTAACCTTACTCACGCTCATCTTGATGTGACCGAACACCGACGTGCCGGTTCTGGCAGTCATGTTCTGTGTCCAGGAAATGATTCCATGACTCACTGGGCGTCAGACAGATTAACACCCCGATCACAGGGGGGACCGGGCTATTACTTCAACAAGCGTCGCACTTTCTCGCCTCCCGAGGAAGTGCCAGTCCAATCGCCTGATTCCAGGCTAAACCAGCGCCACCACTGCCGTCAAGGTCACGCGTATGACGAACACCGGAGCTATCCACAAAGGGTTCGCTCCGGAGATTTAAGGAACGTGATAGAACAAAACCGAAGCCGCTCCGTCGCGCAAGCCGCGAGCAGAGGGAGCGGGTACTCCGACTGTGAAGATTCTTCGGGATACCAACAACGAATAGAGGCCCTAGAAAGGAAAATCGAAGACATACGACAGGATGACCGTACGGCTGGCGAAGGCACGATGTACTCCGCTGACTCGCTCATAAGGCCCTTTACTGAACAACTACTAACTGAGCGTATCTCATCCAAAAAAAACCACCCAAGGTGGCCCTCTTCGACGGGAAGTCCGACCCGAAGGACCACTTGGACGCATTTACGGCAGGTATGAGTTTCCAAGACAACTCAGACGCGGCTTTATACCGGGCCTTCCCCACTACCCTCATCCGGGCTGGCCGAGATTGGTTCCGTAGGCTCACGCTACGCTTAATCGCAACCTTTGACAAGCTGGCTACCCAACTCCTCGGTCATTTCGTCGGTAACCGTCGGCAGAAAAAGACGGTCGACTATCTGTTCACCATCAAAAGCGGGGACAAGGAATCCTTTTAGGGGTGCGTCACCCGCTTCTACAATGCCCTTCTTGAGGTACTCGGGCATCACGACAAGACGGTTATCACCGCCCTGAGGTCAGGTCTTAGGTACAAAGAGTGGCTCCGCTCTTTTGCATTGGCGCAACCTAGGACCATGGCCTAAGTAAAAGCATGGACCCAGCGAGAGATTCAACTTGAGTCAGAGGTGAACGCCAATCTGCCCTGGGGTGACCAACCAGACCGAAAGAAACGGGACAGAGAGGACAAAAAGAAAGCCAACCTCCCAAAACCCTATGCCTCGAGATTCCAGGAGTACACTCCTCTGAACATCTCCCAGACGGAACTGCTAGATGAGGCTAAAGGAGAGAGGTTTTTCAGGCTCCCACCGGCAACCCAAAAGGCGGGCAAACAGCTCAGGGGCCCATATTGCGGTTACCACAGGTTGCAGGGGCACCCGACCGAGAGTTGTAAACAACTCGGTGACTATATTGAGGAACTGATCCGCTCAGGTCACCTGGAGAAATACCTATGTGATAAGCGGCAGGCGGAACAAGAGCAGAAAGACCAACCCCCTCCCGGGGAGTTAACAATCAGTCAGATCATGGTCATCTCGACACATTCGACTTTGGACAGTGAGGGGGATCGCCGCCCCGTACCAGTCATGGCTATAAATGATCCGCCCCATAAGAAGCACAAAAAGGATGACCTGATCACCTTCACCGAGGAAGATCTTCACGGCATATTACTCCCTCACAATGACCTGCTTGTGATAGCAGCCCGATTTCATCGTCAAGAGGTCCGGAGAATATTGGTCGATTCAGGGAGCTCAGCGGATATCCTATTCTACGACTGTTTCCAGCGTATGGGATTAGGTTCCTCCGATCTCCGACTAACCTCACATGTCCTCTCCGGGTTCACCAACCATTCCATCCCGGCCGAAAGTTCGATCACCCTCCTACTCAACATTTGGGACGCTGGCAAAACGCGAACCATATTGGTAAACTTCCTCGTTGCCAAAATTCCTTCATCCTATAACATCATCCTGGGACGCCCCACCTTGAATGCCCTTCGCGCTTAGATCTCAACTTACCACTTCGCGCTTAAATTCCTTTTAGATAACAGGGGGATAGGCTGCGCCTATGGAGATCAGAAAACTACCAGGATCTGCCTCGCCTCAACATCGCCCGCCGGCTAGCAGGGCGACGATTTTGAAGATAAGCATGATCCCCAGGGCGCCTTGGACACACGCGAAGACCGAAAGGAAATCCGTGGCGCACCGTTGGAAGAGTTAGCGGAGATTCCCCTCATATAAAGGGTTGACGGCTGGACTGTCCAGATCGGTTCTCTCTTGACATAGAGCGTCCGCGATGACCTAATCCGATTCCTTCGGAACAACTCGGATGTGTTCGCCTGGACTCTGACGGACATGCCCGGAATCGATCCCAAGGTGATCTCCCACAAGCTTGGGGTCGACCCCGAAAGCCAAGCCAATCCGAAAAAGAAGAGAAGTTTTGCACCAATAAAACAAATGGCGATAGAGGAGGAAGTGGAACGATTGCTCGCTGCCGACTTCATCAGGAACCTGGACTATTTGGATTGGCTGGCGAATGTAGTTATGGTCAAAAAGGCGAATGGGAAATGGCGCATGTGCGTCGATTTCACTGACCTGAACAAGGCTTGCCCTAAAGACAACTACCCGCTTTCTCGGATAGATCATCTGGTAGATAGCTCAGCCGGTCATGAATTATTGAGCTTCATGGACGCTTTCTCCGGTTATAATCAGATCCGGATGAACCCGGCCGACGAAGAGCTGACAGCCTTTACCACAGATCGGAGAGTATACTGTTACAGGGTAATGCCCTTCGGACTCAAGAACGCCGAAGCCATATACTAGCGACTGGTCAACAAACTATTCAGACCACAAATTGGGAGAAACATGGAATTCTACATCGACGACATGCTCGTGAAATCCGCCTCATCGCCCAGACACACAACAGACCTCGCCGAAACATTCGATGTCCTGCAAAAATACAAGATGAAGCTGAATCCAGCCAAATGCGCGTTCGGAGTCACGAGCGAAAAATTCCTTGAGTTCATAGTCACCCACCGAGGAATCAAGGCGAACCACGAGAAGATCAGCGCCATCATCAATATAGCGACGCCCAAAAGCAATGTCGATATCATGCGACTCACCGGGAGGGTGATTGCCTTAAGCCACTTTATGTCCAGATCCGGAGAGAAATGCCTCCCTTTCTACAGAGCCCTAAGGAAAATTCCCAGGTTTGAATGGTCCGAGGAATGCCAAGGCGCTTTAGAATGACTCAAGGCACACCTCGCGATCCCTTCACTCCTCACTAGACCAGTCGAAGGCGTCGAGCTGTTACTATATCTGGCCGTCTCGGACCAAGCCGCGGGCGCAGTGCTCGTCAAAGTGTTAGAAGGAACGCAGAAATCGGTCTACTATATAAGCCATGTCTTCAAGGACACGGTAACTAGATACCCTGCCATAGAGAAAATAGTCCTCACGCTTGTCATCACATCCAGGAAACTGCGACACTATTTCCAGGCATACACAATCCTCGTCCTCACTGAACGACCTTTAGGGAATATCCTCGCCTCTCCCGAATCATCAGGCCGCTGAGAGAAATGGAGGTGGGAGCTGTCGCAGTTCGATATCAAATACCGACCTAGACGGGCAATCAAAGCACAAGCCTTAGCCGATTTTGTTGTCGAGTGCACCATTCCTACTAAGGAAGGAACGATGGTTCAGGACCTTTGCCCACGGCGTTCGGTCGAGGAGGTTCCCGGTCCAATCCCGGACTGGATGCTCTATGTATATGGATCCTCCACCGAGGAGGGATTTGGGGCCGGTCTGATCATCCGCGGCCCAAACAAGGCAGAAATGAAGTACTTTCTAAAACTTGGTTTTAAAGCGTCAAACAACGCGGCAGAATACGAGGCCATGTTAGCCGGGCTATGAATCGCCTCCGGAGTAGGGCTGAAAACCATCCGGATATGCAGCGACTCCACACTGGTTGTTGAGTAACTGGGCGTTTCGAAGCCCGAGAACCACTCATGATAAAATACCTGGAGGAGGTAAGAAGTCTTCGGAAAAATTTTGACGAAGTCCAAGTGGAACAGATTCCCAGAAATCTGAACACCGAGGCCGATGCCCTGAGAAAACTCGCCTCCTCCTATTAGGCCAATCACAAGAGAAACTGTCACGCCCCGCTTCCCAGAGTGCGCGAACTACGGCACGTGACAAATCCAACCATGCTACCTGTGGTTAGGAATCATCCCTCCACAGTCACATTACAACTGTTTATAGGATATCAAGAACAGTAAAATATAAAAGCTATCTAGTACATGTCCATTTCCATAATAAAAAGAGTCAAGAAAATGTATAAGCGGAAACGAATTAAATCCAATAAATAACATCTGAAACTTGTCCCAATATGGGCTCACATCAAGAAAATAAAACTGCGGAAATAAACTAAACTAAACACCTCTAAACCACACATGTTTAATTCATCACTGCTCGGCTTGACGGCTAAAGTACTCCTGTTCAGCTTGCGATAAAGATAGAGGGACTAAGCCATGCAAAACCCAGACATCAGTGCATCATAAAATCAAAAGAATAATGATAACCATGATGTAACGATATAAGTAAGCATGAATATAAATAAATAACATCGATATAAACCATGAGGTATGTGTATGTATGTGATGTGTGATGTGTAACCTAAAACTGTGCTTCTAGATTATCTATTCTAAAAGTCTTTGAAATTAATTAATATAATCCTCATTGTAACCTAACAGTCTATGTCCCATTCATTCCCCACGGGACCACGGTAACAGGATTATTCCGTAACGCCCGGAAAAACGGCAAACATGATTATTCCGGAACGCCCAGAAAAACGGCAAATATGTAATTATTCCGCAACGCCCAGAAAAACGGCAAACAGGATTATTCCGTAACATCCGGAAAAACAACAAACATGATTATTTCGCAACGCTCGGAAAAATGGCAAACATGCAATAATAGCCTTTGAGTTATGTTTTGGTTACATTCTTGATTTCCCCTTTACCCCTAGATTTGTGTTCAAGTCAGGTATTGCCAATATAGATCTAATTCCAACACAGGATCAAGTATATACAGTTCTTGTCTATGCAGACAATAAGTTACGCCCGTCAGGAAAACACGTCAGGATTGTTGGCATTAGTAACTATAGGGTTTTCTTAGCACCATGCCTAGGGTTAGCAAGCATCAAACATGCCACAACAAAAATTTTAGATGGTGCTAAGCAAACATCCTAAGAATCATACTAGAAAACTAGGCTAACAAAACTTTGTAATCAAACATTACAAAAGAAGTGAATAAGAAATACAACCTTTGTAGATCGATCCTTCAGTTCTAAAGCTCCGTGTAGTCGTCCCTTCGCTCCAAGCATCGATCTCCCGAACTCAAGATGGACTTCATGAAGCGCAGTGAGCAAGCATGCTTGATGTCTTCGAAGCCGAAGATGATCTACGTCGAGGAAACTCAAGCACAAGCTACTTCTTCACTAATTGGTAGATTAGTGAAGAGAACACCCTAAACTAAATGGCAAGTAGTAGAGGACGGTGAAGGAGGAATTTTGCTCACTTTGGATTTGATTTTCTCACTTGGATTCATCATCTCTCAAAACCCTAGAGAGCTTGAAGAGATGAAGAAGAAGATGAAGATGAAATTAACAAGAGAATAGAATGAGGTTAGAATTGCAAACATGGTGAGTTAACATCATATGCTAACCTTTGTAGAGACAAAACCATGGGTAAATGATAGTGGTTAGGTTTACAAATATCTTAAGTAAAATAAATGTGGTGGACTAAGTCAATGGTTAGTGAAGCTTCTAGCCATGAGATAATTCCATCCAAATTTTAATTACTTATGATAAATAAAAACCTAATTCTATCATGGTCATGGTGTGAGTCTCACACACTCAAGTTACATATATAACCTAGCATGATACATAAATATATATCACATATATATAATGTATGCAAAGTGAGAAAAAGAAATGGTCAAGTGAGCAATATTAGTTAATGTAAATTAATATATCAAATATATAATTATACATTAAATTATTAAATCAACACTTGACTTAATGATCCGGATATATCGCATATAACCGACTAATATCAATAATATCAACTTACCGAATCAACACTTGATTCGATAACCCGGCTATATCACATATACCCGTCCGATATCACATATCGCGAGAATACAATACGGTATCACATGCTCGTATCAATCTCAGTTCCGCACATATCACATACGTGCTCCTACTTCGTTTCGCATGAACCAGGAAAGCTCTGTGTAGGACTCTAAAGACTCGTCAATACACCGGCAGTAGGTGATGATCACATCAAACACCCACAAGCCACAAGCGGTATGCCAAACGTAACGGCCACCCGGGTATTGAGCGATCATAAGATCAAAAAGCAAGCCTGCTCATACTCCTACGAATCCAATCAGTAACACTACCGTACAGTCCGGTCTCTTCGTCTGATATGTCGCATATCACAGTCTGGGGGTGGTATAACGTCAGACCCCAATAGCCTGATAAGTCATGTCGATGCATGGTCCATAACGGTTCGAGAAACTACTGATAACACTTATCGGTAGATCTCAGCCACTATGGCCAGGGATTTCCTGTTATGGCCAATCGAGTATAGCGCAACATCAACTCCTAATACCGGGAGAGACGAAACCCCTCCTATCGCTCATTGCCTCCATATGACTCGGGACTGTACCCAAAAACCACCTTTTTGCACGATCTCTTGACCGTGGTATGGTGGAAATCAAAGCACAGTGGGAATCACACAAGACTCTATGACGATCTTGGGTATACAGACTAACCTGTATCAGTGTCACCAGAGAACTGCTATCCGACGATAGGTATAATACCATCTAGGAGTTCTCGGCGAGTCCTTCCAGTGTACCCAGTCTCCACTGAGCACCCGTATATCTTCTCTGATGTCAAACATCAATGGATGTGGGATCATCCATCGCCCATCATATGGGTCGAGAAGCGTATACGCTAGTTTACTCTGGAGTATCGATGCCCTGTCTCGATACTCCCACGACTAGGAACATTTGAAGGATGTACTTACTAGCTACCCTGTTCCCACTAGTATGATCTGTATCATAATCCTGGTAGTCAAGTACTCATCCTAAGGGCTTTATCAATATGTAATAGAGAGACAATAAGTGTACATGTTAAGATAAAGTGCAACCAGATAGCATACTATCATGTCGAGCAAGAAAGTCCTCCCTATATATGTCCAAGCATCCACTACAATATACATCACATGTACACTAATGGCCTCTAGGGCATACATATAACTAATAGTAACTAGATCCAAGTAATGAGTCAAGTAGTGGGTCGTGAACATGTCATGTGATGCATATGTATCAATAGATACCCAAATGTGAAACTGTAAAGAATATCGGAATATAGTTAATGCACGGATGCACATGTATCTATCTGTGATAACCTTTATATATCCATGACTACGTATGATGCACATTAGAAAGCACGTTGTACTAATATAGTAGTATACTGATATCAAGATATTCCGGCATGCAATTAGATATGTTATTGTCAGTACGGATACGAATGGATATCGAAAAACGGTAAATCTATACTACTTGCTGCATAATATAACACATGTATTATTTTTATTCATATATAAATAGATGTAATATAACATAGCATGTTGCAAGATAAACTTTTCTGATTGGATCTCACGACGGGTTACGTACGCCACGTTCAACGTCGAATAAACGTCGTGATGCAACCATGCACATACAGGACTGGACCTGGCTAATCAAAGACGTGACCACGCTGGACGACGACGATGAATGTGTCGCCCGGATCGTCGGTGACGTGCGTGACTCCGGCGAGACGGCCGGAACCGATCAAGAAAGCAAGAAATCAAGAAAAGAGAAGAAAAGGAGGAAGAAGAATGGGCTGGCTATTGGCTCTGGGGTTGGGGATAGAGGACATGAGGCGACGATGACAATGGGTAGCCGTCGACGGCGAGGGAGCTGCCGTTGGCCGTGGGTTTCTTGGGTCGTTATTGGAGTCGGGGTTGCAGTGGCAGACAAAGGTAATAGTGGTGGTGGTTTATGGTGTCGGGGAGAGGATGGAGGTGAGAAGAAGGTGACGTGATCGACGATGAGGTGCGGGTGGCGTTGGGACTGTGTAGGGATGGTCGGGGTTTTCTTGGGTTACATGTTGGGGTTCGTTGGGGTTCTTGGGTTCTCGAGTGAAGGAGGAGAGGGATGAGAGGAGGTGATGGAGGTGGTGTGGTGATGAGGGTGACGGGGTAAGGTCGACAAGGGTGTCGACGGCAAGATGAGGAAGCTGAAAGTCTACCCTAGCACCACTAAGGGGTCCAAGAGGCATCAAGCATGCCAAATTTAAATTTTTATTGGTGCTAAGATAGACTATACTAGATCTTTAGCTAGGTGATTATGGTTTTAAAGTTTGATATCAATAAACTATGAGAAGTGAAAGAGGTTATACCCTTGTAGATCGTGTCCTTCGCTTCTAAAGTTCCGGGTTGAAGTCCAAGCGACTTTACTAGGCTCCTCTTCGAGTTGAACGAACTTCCTTCATGATCTTCGCGACATAGACGATCCACCCGAAGTCCCTCTAGCTCAAGCTACCTTTACACTAAACTCTTTTAGTGTAGAAAACACACCACACTAAATTGCTAGTTTTGTGTGGGATGGTGAATTAGGGGATTAGAAAGCTCACTAGGGTTCTCACAAGTTCAATGATTCACATCACATGTGAGGGTTTGAACTTGGAGGTGAGGTGAGGGAAATTGTGAAGAGCAAGAGAGCATAAGCTCTTAGAAATGGCTAAGGCATGAACTCAAGAACAATGAGCTAAAACTAGAATGATGAAAAAGATGAATAATATCTATCCTCACTTATTCAAGCATGGATTAAATTGCAATACTAAATTGCAACCATGCTTGAATAGTGAGTCAAGACTAATTTTATATCATAAAAACCCACGCCTTAACCATACTCAAAATATCTCCACAATTACACCTCATTTTCCATTTTCTAAAAAATAGAAAATAGATGCCATGCCTCTTATAATACACACACACACACATATAAAATATACATATATTAATATATATCAAGAAACATAATTAGTGAGCTAATAATATTAGTCAAGATATAATTATATCATATATAATATATATCACATTATTAAATCAACACTTGATTTAATAATCCGGTTATATCACATATAACCGACTAATATCATTAATCTGAATATCACATTATCAAATCAACACTTGATTCGATAATCCGGTTATATCACTTCTAACCTGACCGACATCAGATAACTGTCAGATTATAATACGGTATCACATACTCATATTTAATCAGGCCCACGCGCATATCAACATATGTGCCCTACTTCATTTCGCTCGAGCCAGGAAACTTCTGTGTCGGACTCTAAAGACTCGTCAATACGCCAGCAGTAGATGATGATGACATCAATCACCTACAAGCCATCACCGGTACTAGATGGACGTAACGGCTACCCGGGTATTGAGCGATATGAAGATCAACAAGCAAGCTCGTCCGTACTCTCCATGAAGCCTATCAGTGACACTACCGTACAATCCGATCTCTTCTCTGATATATCACATATCATGTCTAGGGGTTGTAAACGTTAGCCCCCAGTAACGTGATAAGTCATGCCGATGTTTGACCTATAACGGTTTGAGAAACTACTGATAACTATTATCAGTAAATCTCAGCAGCAGCCCTGTCCAGGGACTTCCAGTTATAGCCAATCGAGTATAGCGCAACATCAACCCCCAATACCGGGAGAGACGAAACCCCTCCTATCGCTCATTGCCTCCATGTGACTCGGGGTTGTACCCAAAATCCACCTGTTTGCACGACTCCTTTGAGCCGTGGTAGAGAGAAAATCAAAGCACAGTAGGAGCCACACAAGACTCTATGACGATCTCGGGTCTACAGACTAACCTGTACCCGTTTCACCAGAGGACTGCTATCTGACGATAGGTATACTACCGTATAGGAGTCTTCGACGAGTCCTTTTCGGTGTACCCATTCTCCAATGAGCACCTGTGTACAATCTTTGATGTCACACACTGATGGTTGTGGGATCAACCATCGCCCTCTAAGGGGCAAAAAACGTACACACTAGTCTACTCTGGAATATCGATGCTCTAGTCTCAATATTCCCACGACTAGGAACTGATTAAAGGATGTACTTTTGAACCACCCTGGCCCCACTAGTATGATCTCATCATAATCCTGGTAGTCAAGTACATATCCTAAGGACTTTATCAACATGTGAGAGCAAGACAGTAAAGAATACCAGTCAACATGTTAAGATAAAAAGTAACCGGATAGCCTACTATCATGTCGAGCAAGAAAGTCCTATATATATATATGTCCAAGCATCCAATATATACATCACATGTAAAATAATGGCCTCTAGGACATACATATAACTAACAATCTCCTACTTGCACTGAGGCCATGTGTTGTAGTATCTCATACCCAACATCCCAAAAAGTCTCTCAAATTGTATCTGGGGGAGGGTCTTTGTGAGTGGATCCGCTACGTTGTCCTTCGTGTCAACTCTCCTGATCTCGATCTTCTGAAAATCTACTATCTCTCTGATCAGGTGATACCGCCTCAGAATATGTCTGGATCTCTGATGGGACATGGGTTCCTTGGCCAAAGCTACAGCTCAATTGTTATCACAATACACATGTATTGGATGCTCAATAGCTGGAACCACACCAAACTCAGCAATGAACTTCTTCTTCCAGATAGCTTCTTTGGCAGCATCGTTGGCAGCGATGTATTCAGCCTCCATCGTCGAGTCTGCTACGGTGTCTTGCTTGGAACTCTTCCAACACACCACCCCTCCGTTGAGGGTAAAGACAAAACCCGAGGCCGACTTACTGTCGTCCTTATCACTCTGGAAGCTCGAATCAGTAAAGGACTCCACCTGGAGTTCACAATTACCATACACCAAGAACATTTCTTTAGTCTTTCTCAAGTACTTAAAAATGTTCTTCACAACTGTCCAGTGGTTTTCCCCAGGATCTGATTGATACCTGCTCACTATACCCAGTGAGTAAGCTACATCCGGTCTGGTGCATATCATTGCATATATGATATAGCCTACTGCCGAAGCATAGGGTATCCCTTGCATGCGAGCCCTCTCCAAATCAGTCTTGGGAGACATCTCTTTGGAGAGAGTGATTCCTGAACAAGCGGGTACATTACCATGCTTGGAATCTTCCATACTAAATCTCTTTAGTATGGTGTCTATGTATTTGGATTGGGACAATCCCAAAATCCGTTTAGATCTATCTCTATAGATCATTATCCCCAGAATGTAGAAGGCATCACCAAGATCTTTCATGGAGAACTTGAGTGATAAGAAGAGCTTAACCGAGTGTAGCATAGGAATATCGTTTCCTATCAAGAGTATGTCATCCACGTACAATACGAGGAAGACCACCTTACTCTCTATAGCCTTCTTATATATACATGGTTCATCTATATTTTTGATGAAGTCAAACTCTTTGATAGCTTCATCAAAACAAATGTTCCAACTCCGCGATGCCTGTTTTAATCCGTAGATGGATTGAAGCAGCTTGCACACCTTTCCGTTGCTCCCACTATCTACGAGGCCCTTTGGCTGTGTCATGTATACGCTCTCTTCTAAATCACCATTTAGAAAAGCGGTCTTGACGTCCATCTGCCAGATTTCGTAGTCATGGTATGCAGCAATGGCAAGTAGGATCCTGATGGACTTAAGCACAGCGACAGGAGAAAAGGTTTCTTCATAGTCGACACCAGGTCGTTGACGAAAACCTTTTGCTACAAGTATAGCTTTAAAAGTCTTAACTTTTCCATCTACACCTATCTTCTTTTTGAAGATCCACTTGCTCCTAATGGGCTTTACTCCTTCAGGAGCAACTTCCAAAGTCCATACATGGTTGGTGTACATGGATTCCATCTCAGATCGCATAGCATCCAGCCATTTCACAGAGTCTCCACTCGTGATGGCCTGCTCGAAACTAGTCGGGTCATCATCTTCCATGATGCAATTCTCGCTCCCACAGTCTACGAGAAAATCGTAGTATCTCTCAGGTGGATGAGGAACCCTACTAGATCAGCGGAGTGGCTGGGGTTCGTTGGGTACTATTGGATCCTCTGGTTCCACCAAATCGTCAGTTGTAGTTTATGCTGATGGAACTTCTTCCAGTTCTGCCTCATTGCCACTAATTTCTTTTACAAGAAATTCCTTTTCTAAGAAGGTGGCGTGTCGAGAAACAAACACCTTTTGTTCCTCTGAGTGGTAGAAGATATACCCTCATGAATTCTTAGGATATCCTACAAACTTGCATAGAACTGACCTTGCTTTGAGCTTGTCTAGATTTTGTGTTTTCACATAGGCCGGACAACCCCATATCTTAACCATACTAAGACATGGTTTCTTCCTTTTCCATATCTCATATGGAGTGGAAGGTACCGATTTGGTGGGAACCATATTCAATAGGTATATGGCTGTCTCAAGCGCATAACTCCAAAAGGAAATAGGAAACTCAGCAGTACTCATCATAGAGCGCACCATATCTAATAAGGTGTGATTACTCAACTCCGATACACCGTTGTGTTGTGGCTTATACGGAGGAGTAAGCTGAGAGAGAATCCCATTCTCTTTTAGATAATCACAGAATTCCCCGCTCAAGTATTCTTCTCCCCGATCATATCGTAGGATTTTAATACTTTTTCCCGTCTGGTTTTCCACTTCACACTTATATTCCTTGAATTTCTCAAAAGCTTCAGACTTGTGTTTCAACAAGAACACATGTCCGAACCTTGAGAGATCATCGGTGAATGTAATAAATAACAAAAAACCATTCCTGGCATGTGTAGATATAGGACTACATACATCACTATGTATCAGTCCCAAGAGTTCAGTAGCTCTTTCTCCGTGTCCAGTAAACGGAGTTTTGGTCATCTTTCTTTTGAGACATGAATGACAAGTTTCGTAAGATGAAAATTCGAACAGATTCAAATATCCATCTTTATGCAACTTAGCCAGTCTTGTCGCATTGGAAGGAGTGCATAACGTATTCCACATATCCCAACTCAGAAGGTATGTGAGTGACCCAACCATATTCTCGATCATTCCGAGCTCACTGTACAACCCGACATATCTTGTGAGCCACAACCTGTGGAGATCCTGGACAGGAAAGTGAAGTCACTTCGGAACAAGAAAGTCAACTTGGATCGAGTGATGTGGAGAAAAGACACTCCAGGAGAATCGACATGGGAAAGGGAAGATGAGATGCGTACAAGATACCCTCACCTATTTGTAAACTAGTCCTTAAAATAAATTGTAAATTTCGAGGACGAAATTTTTGTAAGGAGGGTAGACTGTAACAACTCCAATTCTTGTGTACATAAAATTGATTTAAAGTTAATGTATACTTGGAGTATTTACATTTCCTGTGAGTACTATAAGTATTTGATTCAATTTTGAACAGCAAGAAAGAGCTTGTAGCTCACTGGTAAGACCTTGTACTGCTGAACCAAAGCACCAGAGTTCAAATCCCATCAGCCATATTATCTTTTTATTTTAATTTCTTTTAATCTTTTAGAAGCCCAAGAGTCTACACGTGTACTACATGTAATAGGGTAAGTTACAGAATAAACAAACATGACCACGAGGCTAGACCAAGCGTCAGGGACACGTAGCATCAAGACGCGCCCCGACTAGCCCAACTCGAGCCGGCATCTCGGTTGACTCGGCCGGCGCTGCTGGTCCAACTCGGTCCGATCCCACTTTTTTCTTGAACCCCCTGCACTCTTTGGACTACCCCACTCCCCCTGCACCGTTTAAATTCTCTCCAATTAACCAGAGAATTAAAATACCCCTTTTTAATTCTTTTTAATGCAAATTTAAATACAATTTTTATCACACCCTTTCACTACCCTAAACCTTAGATTTTTCCTATAAATACCACCCCTCAAATCACTCCCACTCACAAATCCCTGCCCAAACTCTCAAGAAAATTCCCAAGACTTTTTGTGTGCAAGTGGAGTTAGCAAAGGGCGAAGTTCCGACGACGAAACGACACACCGGCACCTCCTACCTCTTCCTCCTTCTCTCTTCTAGTCTAATAACCTATAAGTCCCTACTTCTTCCTCTTTTCTCTATTCTAAAAACATTCAAAACTAAAATCCGACGGAAGCGGAGTTAGTCCTACTTCCGATTCGGTGTTCTTTAAAAACTACAATTTTTCTTAATCAAGATACCTTCATATCATCACATATTGTTCATTAAACATTAATAAATATCTTTAACAAGTTTCATCACAAAAAATTGTTATATGCATCTTTTATCACAATTTTACATTAAAATACCTTCATGTTTCATTTCGACATGCTTGAACTTTTAAAACCGTATTACCTTATAAAACTCACGAGGTAATGACCTACCTCCTCACAACATAGATTTGGGGGAAATACGATTTTACACATAACTATCTCCGACTTATAAAAACCTTTTTCTACAAGATATGTATTTTAACAAATCTTTGCAAATGCATTTCTACAACCCATTTCGGGGAACCCGTTCGGGATGGTGCAGATTATCACACATACTTGGGATTAGTAGAGTAAGATGCAGACCTCCGAAAGGAGCATTCGATCTCGATGGAATTTTTATCAATTTTCTTTAGAAAATGTGATTTCTATTATAAAATAAAACTTATATTTTAAATAAATAAATATATATGTAATTAATATCAAAATATCTATTTTTAATATTTATAATATTTCACATTTCCAAAATTCAAGGAAAAAAAACATTCCATTTATAAGAAAAATACCATATAATTGCAACATTACAAATAAAATACCATATATTATGAAATTAGGTTCTACTTACTAGAAATTTCACATCTATAAAAATATATATCTATAAAAACTCTAAAGACGATAATAAAATACTTGAGGTGTATTTTGAAAATTATACAAAATTATTTTACATAAAACCCCTCAAGTTATACTAAATTACAATAAGGACCCTAGTAAACATAGGTTTAAGCGGGACTAGTCTCTTGAGCCTCAGGGAGCCGGAGATATGGGTGCTTACCTATTTAAGGTAGACAACTTAACAAACGATATTATCAGCATGGTAATTGTCTTTGAAAAAGACACAAATTCTGCCGTCCATGTGCAACAGTTACCGATACCACCAAAACATAATTCAGGATTCAATTTCTTTTCAAATTTTCTGACTCAGACCGAGTCTCAATATAATCAATCTGACTTGAATATGATTCAAGTATCAAACTTCAATACAACATGAATGTATGAATCCGTCTATTCAATCTAATCACTCTATATTGACCGAACCGAACCATGGATCTATTCCATCTACATGTTCATCCATTATATCCGTTCCATTACTGATATCATGGTTCCGGCAAGTCATCCATCTATATAAATCAAGACAATACAATACGAACAATATAATAAAAACATCGTGGGGTTTAAAGGATAGATTGGTACGGAAGGTGTTAAAAGTGGCACGAGACTGTAATCATAATACACCTAACCTGAATTCAATTGTCGTTGTACTGTAGCTGAACGGTTCCTTGTGCTCCGTATACCTTAGTCTTCGGAATAGTGGGACTCCTCTCGTATACATTGGTATTCTTCTGTACCAAGCTACAAACAACAGCGTTAACACTAAATACAACATTATAATAATATACTCTCTATTCTGTCTATTCCATTCTTGTCTATTTACAGGACTTACCGAGCGATTTGTTCACTGACGACATTCTCTTTTTTTTTTGGAATGTCGTCAGATGATTCGGACTCACCGGAGATTGAGCCCACCAGCGAGGATTTGGACCAGCTAGTTTTCGACCCAGAGCTTTAGATTCCTTGTACACATTTACATTCTGTATTTTCCATTTCTGTTATGCCACTGTTTAAGTATTGCTTTCCATTCCATGTATTTACTTTTCAGATGTATTGTAAAAAGATTGTTAATAATAAAGTTGTTGTTCATTTACATCCTGTCTCTTGTGTACAATACATTTTTTATTGCTTAGATACGCTTAGCATGTTTACTTCAGATTAAATACGTAGCGGCCTCGTCGCGTCCTCTGCCTGTATACTGGGAAGCGGGGCGTGACATATATCATATATATAATAGAACATTCGTCTCATGCAGTTATATGATCAACATCACATAACTAAGTAGCAGAAGAAACATATGAAATATTGGATATACTAGGATTTCCGTGTTTTAAATTTAGCCAGTAATGTAAAACACGGATTCCACAGTCGTGATGAATAGCTAAACCCACATCGCATAGACCCCTACGAGAGCGGCAAGTAACCTTGCCAATTCTAGAGTTAGAAGACCCGGTCTCAACTCCTTGAGATGGTCTCCCACTGGATTCTAGAACCCGGTTACTTGTGCTCCCCACCTTGGGTCTATCCTAATACGGAAAAGTAAATAATATACATCGATGGTGACATCATCCTCAACCCGGATGTGCCCCAATAAAAAAATATTACATACAAATTTTACATGAATGAAAATATAAAAACTCTCATCTCACATAAAACCCCCGGCTATTCTTTCACGACGATCCAATAAATCATATCCATAACAACACATGATATCACATATCATCAACGTAAGTAAATATACGTATCTCTAAAACTTGTTGACATATAGCAACGAGATTGGGATACCCCACATATTACACTTACGGTCGTGAAAAAGAAAACAGAAAACTACAATAATTAAAATCTGCAATATCCTTAGACATCATAAACCCGGAATATCTCATATTCCGGATTTCATTCCTAACTTATAAAACTTGCATTTTAGTCTCAAATTGAAAACTCTTTTCAATAAACTGTCGGATAATTCAACAAGATTCCCGAATAAGTGATCGCATATTATACGCAATTGCGACGGAGTTTTGATCCGAATCAAAATTCCGTCGCAATCGATCAATGAGACTAAACGGTTAGATTTACAATATACCAACTAGTTTTCACAAAACTAATTATTCCGGATTCTAACAATTGTATCCATATCAAACTAAACCCGAAATGACATAACAATTACGACTACGAAATACTCCGTATTAGCCACAATAGAACTGTTAACATCTCATGCAAACTGAGCTAATCAAACAATTCCTGAAACCCCAAAATCAAGTCACTGGAACACCAAAAAAATATCGAGGCCAGAATAAAAAATAAAACCGGCCACACCCGTTTTTTTGGACATGTCGCCGGGTCAAAAGTGGTGTTTTGGCCTCAAATTTCTCCAGTGTTCAAGTTACATCACATACAACATTCTGCAGTTGTGTCACGCCCCGCTTCGCAGTATACGGCGAAGGGGACGGGATTGGTCCGCTACGTATTTACTCTGAAGTAAATACGCTAAGCGTATCTAAGCAATATAAAAGTAAATACATAAGAGACAAGATATATAAACTGAACATCAACTTTATTTATTAACATTCTTTTGTACAATGCATGAAAAGTAAATACAACTGAAATAAAAGCGATGCCTAAACAATGGCATAACAGGAATGTAAAGTACTGAAAGGAAATGTGTACAATGAAACTAAAGCTCTGGTTCTTCAGCAAACTGATCCAAGTCTTCAGCAGTAGGCTCGATCTCTGACGTGTCCAAATTACCTGACGACATTCAAAGAAGAAAGAAAGAGAATGTTGTCAGCGAACAGGTCGCTCGGTAAGTCCCAAAGATAAGATGAATGTAGAATAGATAGAATAAGAAGGAATCTTTTAAACTTGTATTATCTTGTTGTAATGTTATATTAATACTGTTGTTTGTAGCTTGGTACAGAAGAATGCCAGTGTATACGAGATGAGTCTCCATATGCCAGAGACTAGAGGCAAGTATAGTACAAGGAACCGTTTATGCCACGGTACAACAGCAACTGGATTCATGTTAGGTGTATTAAGTCTTATAGTCTCGTGCCACTTTTAACACCTTCCGTACCAATCTACCCCTTAAACCCCGTAGTGTCTTGTTTGTATTGTATTGTATTGTAAATTGTATAGATTGCATAATTGGATGACTGACCGAAACCATGATATCTGTAACGGATGTAACCGTAGACTCATGTAAATGGATGTAAACTGGAGATCATGTAAATGGAATGTATATCCATGGTTCGGTTCGGTTCAGTCAAGTTGTATAGATTGATAGTTGGATTCATGGATTCATGTTGAATTGTAATATTGTAGATTGTAGATTGTACTTGAATCATATTCAAGTCAGATTATAATGAAACTCAAAGTAAATTGAAGTCCTGATTGTTTTGATATTATCGGTAACCGCTGCACATGGGCGGCAGAATTTGTGTCTTTTTCAAAGACAATTATTGTGTTGATAACACCGTTTGTTAAGTTGTCTACCTTAAATAGGCAAGCACCCACTTTTCCGGCTCGCTGAGGCTCAAGAGATTAGTCCCGCTTAAACCTATGTTTACTAGGGTTCTTAGGCTAATTTATAGAACTTGAGGGGATTTTATATAAAAATAATTTTGTATAGTTTTCAAAATACAATTCAGGTATTTAATTATCGTCTTTAGAGTTATAATGAATGTAGATTTTATATTGTGATATTTCTAGTGGAAATATCCTAATTTCATGATAAATGGTATTTATTTGTAATATTGGTTTTGTATGGAATTCATGGTATTTTAGTGTAAGATTGATTCTTGTGATTTTTGAAAAGAGTTGGAATATTTATATTATAACAAAATAGGTATTTTAATGATAAATATACATATATTTATACAAAAATAATTTTAATATATATTTTATATTATAAAAATCTCATTTTCTTAAGATGTCGTATTTTAAATCTTTCGAGACCGAATGCTTCTTGTGGAGGTCTGAATCTCGCACTACTAAGCCCGAGGATGTGCGATAATCCGCACCATCCCGAACGGGTTCCCCAAATAGGTTATAGCGGTGCTTTGCAAAGATTTGTATAAATACTAATCATTAAGGAAAACAGTTTGATTAATTATGGTATTTTAAATGAAAAAGTGTCGTTTTCCCGTATTTTATGTTCTAGGGTCTCCTAAGTCAACTAGAATGCTCTTAACTGGTCCAAAAAGACAAGTTGCAAGATACCTCAAATCGCCTCTTCACCGCCAATTGTGGCCAGGTAAGTACAAGTGAAGAAAGGAGGGATCCACTCACGAATCACCGTGAGACGGGCCTTTTAAAGTTACCTTTCTCACTTGTCTAGTCTAAACACCACAAAGTCAGGTTTAGATAAACGACTAAATGCCCACAACCTTCCTCTGTCGTAATGATCGCGACAGTCCTTAATTGGCTGAGTCTAGATATTTTTTATTATTAGCTCAAAGGTTATTTATTTGTAAAGATGTATCAATACTAAATCTTTTAGAAATGGTTTTATTAAGTAAAGGATATTTAAATGAAAATGTATTTTTTTCCCGTATTCTGAGTTCTCGAGGGTATCATGTTATGTTGCATATGAGTGTGTGAGGAGGTAGGTCGTTATCTCGTGATCTACTTAAAGGTATAGCAAGTTTAATGGAGTTAAATGTAGAATTGAAACAATGTGGTATTTGTTTCCCCCAATCAGAGCAAAGCTCTGTTTGAATTTCAAAATTCAAAATTCGAAGCAGCGTTTCAAATTCTTTGCGCTGCGCGCAACGTGCCACGTGTCAAAAGCTGATACGGCAGCGCAGCGCCCAAGGCAGTGCGCCCAATCAGAGCAAAGCTCTATTAAAAAACAAAAATAGCAGCAAAGCTTCAGTTGCGCAAGCGCTGCGCTGCGCGACACGTGTCAGCGCAGTCGCTTTTGCGCAAAGCGCTGCGCTGCGCGACACGTGTCAGTGCAGATGCGCAAACACAGCTGTGCTGCGCTGTGCGCTGCGTGACACGTGTCACGCTCTGGAGCATTTGCGCCAAACAGAATTAAAATTCTAAGAAATCTTTCTGTTCTTGTTAAAACAAGAAGATTTTCTTCTGTAAAACAGAAACCCTTGGATCAAAAATCCAACGGTGGGAAAAATTCCCCAAATCACTCAGAGAAAGATCTCTTTAACTAATTTATGGGCACTATAAGAAGGACCCTAGACCTCAATTCAAAGGGATGAACATTTTGTGAAAAATTAAACAGAGAGAATTCTGAAGAATTGGAAAGGAATCCTCAAGAACAAAGAAAAAGGTAAAAACCTTTAGAAAAAGAGAAGATTCTCTCATGAACAGATCATTGATCTGAGAACAAGATCAAGGACCTCTAATGAAAAGGAAAATAAACAAATAAAAAAAACAGTGCCTTGCACTTCTTTTTATGAACCATTGGTTCTGAATCTAAAAGATTCTCAAAATAACAGTGCCCAGCACTTGCCAAAACTGCACTATTGCGCAAGCCGCCAGGAAGCGCCACGTGTCAGCAGTGCAACAGCGCAGCGCACTGACGCAGCGCACTGCGCTGTTGCGCTTGCGCTCACCAGAATGTGACACGTGTCACCTCCACGAGCGCTTGCGCTCATTAATTGCGCAAAGCGCCTGACAGGCCATGTGGGGCACTGTCAGAGTAATTAGTGCACTGCATTATTTACAGAAGGGCCAAGCCCAATTAAAGAAGGCCTAACAGGCCTAATAAAATGCAATGCATTATTTTAAAATGGTCAGAGCCCAAACCAAAACAGATGCTCTGCATCATTTACAAAAGGACAGAGCCCAAATAAAAAAGGCCTAGCAGAGGCAAAGCCCTAGCACAAGCCTAATAGGCCAAAGATAAATAAAAACGTTGAACATTTTTCAACTGGACTTAGCCCAATCATGGCCGTAAGTCCTCAAATTAAATTGACTGAGCACAGCTGCTCTCTTAAATCAATTTATATCCGGTTCGAGGGTACATCTCCGAACTCCTCTGACGCCTATCGTTGTAATCCCTCAACGACGTCAGAGAGGTGACGGGTCCCGACGACCACATATCAATATGGACTGCGGGGTCCTTAAACTCGTGGACCGAAACGTCCTTAAACTAATGTTGGACCGAAACGTCCTTAAACTAATGTCGGACCACCACGTCTCTAAACTGGAATATGGACCACCATGTCCCTAAACTGGAATACGGACCACCACGTCTTTAAACTGGAACATAGACCACCACGTCAATGTCGGACCACCACGTCTCTAAACTGGAACATGGACCACCATGTCCCTAAACTGGAATACGGACCACCACGTCTTTAAACTGGAATATAGACCACCACGTCCTTAAACTGGAACATGGACCACCACGTCCCTAAACTGGAACAGCAGAGCCTCCAAATACTCTTTTACCGGATCTAAACGATCCCGTTTAAGTCGATCTTAGCCCCAAACATGGCTAACGTATCCTTAAACATTCAAATGGACTATAAAATTCCAAATCAACTCTGGTTCGAGGGTACATCTCCGAGCCCCTCTGACACCTGTCGTTGTAATCCTTCAACGACGTCAGCGAGGTGACGAGTCCTGACGGCCATTTACTAAATGAATCACTACGTTAAGTTGATCTTAGTCTCAAACAAGACTAACGTATCCTTAACGAACGTTTAAGTCGATCATAGCCTCAATACGGCTAACGTATCCTTAAACTAAAAACACCAAACCCAAATCTAAGTAAATACGGATTTGGACTAATCCACGTCCTACGGGCGACGGCATTACTCAGTCTCCGTATACAATCCACGGGCAACCATAAAACAAAACAAATACACACGACACGAAGTGAAATTCTGGAGAAGGAGAAAGTTGTTACCGCGATGCGGTAGTGTAATTAACTGCAGGGGCTTGCGCCTGCAGGGAAAAGCGTCCCCACAATCAAAAACCTATCAAGCGAGGGGGAATCTGACGAAGTCTGCTACATCGGCCGCATCCGTCTAAACCTCCGATACACGGTGCCATAAATCAACTTGGCATCTTCGGAGAGGTGGATGGATAAAACCAAATAGCATCTGCCCCGAATCTCAGCGTCAAGGCCTCGCAGTCTTGTGCGCCGTCTTTTCGGAGGGGAACAGATTCTGGCACGCCCGGTGGGACCTTTTCCTCTTTCCACTCCACACTTCGTGTGTCGTCCTCGCGAACCGATCGCGGTGTGTTAAATGGTTGCCTTCGGATTTCAAGTTACTAAGATTTGGTCTTTTTCCTGGCGCAGAACTCAAGATTCAATGGCCTTTAACTGCACCAACTGCTCGAAATGCCACTGCAACGGACGCTCCACCTCACCGGGAGGTGTAGCATATGGGTCCCAAGCGGCTTCCTTCCTCGCTCTGCCGGTAGACCAGGTGACCCAAGCCACCACTGGCATGTTCTTCGGGACCATGATCCCACCTACAAGCTTCCTTACACCAATACCTGCACCGGAAGTGAACAAAAAGTCGGTCTTCGACCAGCTCACTGCTACGACGACCCCTGTCAACGGGTCGCCCACTACCGAACCGACAGCCTCTGTTTTCACCAGGCTAGATCAGAACTCTAAATTGGCTGTTCCAAGGAAGGCAATAACTGCTGCTCCAGAAGTCGTCAAGGCGGCTTCCCCTGTCAAAGAGTCAGTCTTTTCAAGACTGACGATTCCTGCCCCTGCTCGAGGATCCGTCTTCGACAGGTTGAATATCACCCCTCAAAAGACAACCTCAGTCTTTAAGAGGTTAACACCGGCGGCGCCTCATTCAGACAGGGGGCAAAAAGAAGATGTCTCAATCTCCGAGCCAGTCCCAACGGCTCGTCATGCTCGACGTCGCCATTGGCAACGAGTGAGGAAGGCAGGGGGCAACTCCCCCTCAGGGCTAACTCCACCGGCTCCAGTGGTGGAAGTCAACGCTGCTGTTCCAACTGAGAACAGCTTTGAACTGCTGAGAAGGGTATGGAAGAACTCTCCAACCGCTACACTGAAAATATCTCCTCCACCTGCGGAGAGAGCTTCAGAAACGAAGCAAGAACAGCCCCCTCAACGGCTGTCCTAAAAAATATACAAGGTTTGGCGAAGGGTTCAAGACTCCGTGATCGAACCAGATCACTCTCGTCAACAAAAGAAGACGAAAGTGCAAAAAGAAAAAGACCGTCCTATTAAACAACAGGGGACAACAATCGCTAGGGTGCCCACTACAACGGCCCCTTCAACTTCAACGGCCCACAAAAGAAGAAGGCCGGAGAAAACCCCCGCGCCAACGACAAATATCAGAGGTGGTGCACCCAAACGCCCTAAGTCAGGGGGCATCGTAGTGCATACCGTCTATGTGGCGTCTGGTAAAGAGGACAGTCGCATATCTACGGGTCATCGACCACTTACGCGATCAGTGACCAAGGCGCAGGAGCAGCAGCAGAAGCTCCACGAAATGATGAACGCTATGGCTGCACTTACAGGGCCAAAAGAAAACCCTGAAATGTCCTCGGATGAACGCCAAGAGGAAGAAACCGACGCCAAATTCCTTCGTCGGATATTGGAGAAGAAGGACAAAGAGGCTGCTGAACAAGCAGCCAACATACAGCGTATGGGCCTCCTCTTCAAAGACATTATAGGGATGATGATACAACAAGATCCTCCGACCGAAGAGCCCCCGATCGTCCTTGGGGACGATAGGGGAGAGACATCAAATCCTCCACCAACTCTGTCGACGGCTAAAGAGGATACAATCTCCAAAGCTGATTTGGATGAGTACATCGCCCAACAAATACGGGTTCATCATGCGACCGAAGCAGCCGGCCAGGTCGTAAAAACGGGGCGGCCATATCCAAGTTGGTACGATCAAATCAAGTACCCGCCAGGTTATACGATTCCCAAGTTCCATGTTTACAAGGGGACGGGCAATCCTCACCAGCATATTGCCCAGTTCAGGGCACTCTGTGGCAACACCGGCGGTGATGACAAGCTTTTGCTTCGCCAGTTTGTTGGAAGTTTATCGGATACGGCGTTCGAGTGGTACTCTGAGCTCCCGAATGACTCTATCAAAACCTTCGCGGAGATGGAGCTGTTGTTTACTTAGCGTTTTGCAAGCGCCAGTGAACGCACCCCGATGACGGCACTGATTAACGCCAGGGTAAAGCCAGGCGAGACGTGGGTTCAGTATGCTATACGGCGGTGGAACTTATGGTCGAAGTGCGAGCAGCGCATTGAATAAGCTCCTGCGGTGGGTATGTTTGTGGGAACCCTTGATCCGCAAGCAACCATCTCGCAATTTATGATGTTTTTCAAGCCGACTACCTTCCAGGCCTTGATTAACAAGCTAGCGCAGATGGATCAGATGGGCCATAAACCTCCTCTTCCAAAGCCGGACTCCCGAAATGACAAAGGGAAGGGAAACGCGATCGTCGTCGCCAATGCTCAACAACAACCGAGCAACTCGAAGCCGGTTGTGCGTTAAAATAATATGCGCCCATACGTAGACCTTGAGGAGAGGCTAGGGCGTCCTTACTCTTTTCCCCGCGATAAAACGAGAAGGTTATTCGAGCTGGCATTGCGCAATAGACTCATAAATTTGCCGGATCCAAAACGCCCGTTGTAACCAAGTGACGTCAACGAGCCCAACTACTGTCCTTATCATCGAGTACTAGGCCATCCGATCGAAGATTGCTACGTTTTCAAAAATTGGCTTGAAAACCAGTACCGACAGGGCAAATTCGTGTTATCTGACAAATGAAAGGTGAATCCCTCGCAGCCCCACACTTCTAAGGGGACGAATACGCCGGGGGCAACATGCTCTGTCGTTGAAGAAGCTCCTTGGGAGGTTGTATTATCAGCTAAGACAAAGAAAATGCTGAACGACCTTCAGGTGTGCCCAGCAATCAAGTGGGAGAACCCGTTGGAACCGCAGGTCATTGAAGGGATGCTGAAGCCACGTACAACTCCAAAGACCGATGGTGGTGGCCCGAGCACTCGCAACCAGCTGTCAAAATCTTCGAAAAAGAAGAAGAAGAAATCTAAGAAGCCCGTGAGGCCTGGTGACAAGCGCACGGACTTGTAAAAACAAATCGACGCGCTGGAGGAATACAACCAGAAGGTACGGACTCCCATTACATTCCAAGAGTTCCTCAATCACGTCTTTCAAAAGGAAGATGAGGGAGAAAGTTCATCTGATGAATCTGAAGAATGCGTGGCGAGCTGTCATGTGATTTCCCATTCGTTCATGGACGATGAGGAAACTCCTTGTACCGAAGCGCTGGGGGCAGATCTTGAACCAAAATTTCCGGAGTTATCAGATGAAATGATTGACGCGTTCCTTAACGAAGCTCGATTGAAAAGTAAAGCTGATCGAGAACGCGAGACGGCTATATTTGAAAGGGCCAAGCGCTAGCGACTTGATGAAAGAGCTGAGATGATCTCGCTGGAGCAAAATACCTCCGCTACCGAAAAATCAAAATCAAGATGAGGAAAAGGTTCGCTAAAGCCATATCAATGGGCATGAAGCTACCATCCTCCGAAGGAAAAATTACTGGTGAAATGGAAATGCACCCTTCCTATTGCTTATATCATCAGAAGGTGTCGCACCCCACTCAAGAGTGCAAAGCTTTCGATAGATGGTGGCAAGGATATGTTGCTCATCGACAACATTTTAAGCGGGAGAAGCGTAAAACTCGTCGGGAGCGCAAAAATATGACTGAAGGGTTTAACAGAACTACCGGTGATTGTTGCATGGTTAACACCGGTGGGTCACAAGTGCCTACATTCGGGAGTGATTCTGATGAAGAGCTAGAACTTGCCCCTCTCTTTAAAGAGTCCGCTTCGAGAAAAGAAGAAGAACCGAAGGTTTGCGAAAATATCCGGCTACGTAATCGCACGCTGCCCGAAAAGAACCTCGGACCCCCGAACAGAAAAGATAAAGGGAAAGAGAAGGTCTCTGAAGATATCGTCTTAGATGACCAAGTGGTGGAAGAGCTAGCTGCCAAAGACCCGCCAAAGAAGAATAAGGTGGATTACAACGTCTTAGCACATCTGAGGAAGCTGCCCTCACAGCTCAGCATTCTTGACGCCCTTTTGCTATCAAAAGAGGCGAGAGATTCCTTGATTAAGCACTCCAAGATCCAGAACAATTCTAAGCATGCCTGGCCGAGGAAAAGATGAAGGATAAATTGGAGGAAGTGCACATGGCCGATCTCACTTTCGGCGACGAGGACCTTCTCCTTAGGACGTGCAAACACAATCGCCCTCTCTATGTCTCAGGATACTGCCACGATATTAAGATAGGCAAAATCCTGATCGACAATGGATCCTCCGTTAATCTCCTCAACGTGCGGGTGTTAAAAGAAATCTGCATGAGCGTCCAGCACCTTGCTCGTGACAAGATCACCATCTCTGGGTTCGACTCCCAGTCATCAAGAACTCTTGGGTCTGTGATACTGACGCTACGCTTCGGGCTACTCGTCACGGACATTAAATTCCACGTCATAGATGCTAAGACATGCTACAACGCTTTGCTCGGTCGACCATGGTTACACGAGTACAACATCATCCCTTCTACACAACATCAGTGTATGAAGTATTTTAAGGATGGTTTCGAGTATGCCGTGACGGGAGAACTGAACCCGTTCTCTGTGAACAAGGTCCGCAAATATGAAGATGCCAAATACTTCTTCCCGGATTTCGAAGACATGGAGAAGTGTCACAAGCCGGAGAACAAAGCTAACGCCACCATCCCTGTCTTCGGCAGTGATACCGAGGAGGAAGATGAGATAGTTGGTTCGGGTCCGCCCCAACAAAACAAGCCAGGACCGTCTACTCCTATATTGTTCTTTGGTAGTGACTCAGAAGATGAGATCCATGCTGTATTCTATGCTCGACTTTCAATACAAACGTCCGCTGATGAAGGGCAAAGTCTACAAGTCGCCATAGTGCCGCTTAAACACCATAAAGAACTGGATGCACTTAATATTCACAATGTAGAAGAGCTGCAAACGTTCTATATCCCTCCTAGGTGAGAAAGCGAGAAGGCAATTCTGTTCTACCGCTCTGAAGAAACCAAGGTGGAAAAAGAAATATGGCATGGCGCGGATCCTACGCTCGACAGGCTTCAGCCTATCCGTCTTCCAGATATTATACGGAAGGTTTGAAAAAGCTGCTGAAACGCCAGGGGATATCCTTCAAACAGACCGTTCGAAAAGCCAAGTTCTATGACAAAGTCTGGAACATTCCCGGGACTCAACGCAAACTGCCTAATGGGAAAATGGAGACAAAGGGACTTGGATATATCCGGTCAAAGAAACGAGAGCTACTAAACAGCTGCTATGTCATGTATGATTTCGATGAAGAAGCGGATGCTCAATGGGAGGACGCTAATCCTGAGACAGTGAAAGTTCCAAATGCAAAAGAGCCCAGTCCGTCGTTCGAAGAACAAATGGACAAGCTCATAAGGGAAGCAGGTCAAAAAGTCCGGGACGACCATAACCGCGAAATGGCCATCTACGAGAAAGCCAAAATGCAACGCCTCCTTCAACAGGCCGTGAAAGATGAAAATACCGCTCCTTGTCAACCTGTTATAAAGAAGGCTCGACGCAAAAGCAGAAATAAGTCGAAAGGCCAAAAAGGCGCTCAACAGCAACAAAGAAGGGCTAAGAAGCCACGCAAACGGGAGTCGAGCGTTATTGATCTATCCCTCATGAAGAAAATGGGTCGAGCATACTCTTTTCCTCGGGATAAGACGAAGAGGATACTTGATCTTGCTCTAAAACATCAAATGTTTACACTGCCGAAGTCCAAAAACCCCGAACAAGCAGGCGAAGTCTCTGACCCAAACTATTGCTCTTACCATCGAGTAATAGAGCATCCTCTTGAAGATTGCTTGACCTTCAAGAATTGGGTTGAAGATCAGTATCAGCTTGGCAAATTCACTCTGTCTGACAACTGGAGGGTAGCGCCGCCACAGAAGCACGAGCCTAAGGCCACGAAAGAAGAACCGGTTCCACATTAGGATTGGAAGCGAATTCGCACCTGTCACATGATTACAATATTAAAAGAAGAGCCCGAGGACATAGATGAGCTCCTTTGGTGCTTCGAAAACAGCAGCGACGAGATAATCTCAGAATTCCCACCAACGCCAAAAGAGCTGGAAGATGGAATCAATACCACTGCAGATAACCTCAAGAAAATTGAGTTGGGGACGGCAAACGATCCACGACCGACATTCATCAGCGAGTTACTATCTGAAGAAAGGGTAGCTGCGTTAAAGGACGTGCTTCTACAGCATAGAGATTGCTTCGCGTGGAACTATTCCGAAATGCCGGGACTAGATCCAGAAATTGCTGTACACAGATTGGCGATATCCCCGGACATCAAGCCAGTCAAACAGGCACCGAGAAGAATGCGGCTCGAGCTTGAAATGAGTATCAATGCTGAAGTCAAAAAGCTGATCGACTCTGGCTTCATCCAGGAAGTTCAATACCCTGAATGGATCGCCAATATCGTCCCGGTGATGAAGAAAAATGGGACAGTGCGCAAATGCGTAGACTTCCGGAATCTCAATAAAGCCTGCCCGAAAGACGATTTCACAGTGCCAGTCACCGAACTGATGATAGACAATAAGTCCACTCATGAGGTTTTCTCCTTCATGGACGGCTCATCGGGGTATAACCAGATAAAGATGCATCCCGAAGATCAGAAGCACACCGCCTTCAGAACTCCTCTGGGTATATTCTGTTACAAGGTGATGCCCTTTGGTCTAAAGAACGCCGGTGCCACCTACCAAAAGGCCATGACGAAGACCTTCGATGACCTTATACACGAAATCGTCGAATGCTATATCGACGATCTCGTGGTTAAAAGCAAATCATACGAGGAACATCTCGAGCATTTGAAGACTGTATTTCAACGCCTTCGACAATACAACTTGAGAATGAACCCGCTCAAGTGTGCATTCGGAGTTTGCTCAGGCAAATTCCTGGGATTCATTGTTCGACACCGAGGTATTGAAATAGATCCGTCAAAGATCAAAGCGATCATGGAAATGCCTCCGCCGAGAACTCTCAAACAGTTGCGGTCTCTCCAAGGAAAGCTCGCATACATACGGCGATTTATAACCAATCTTTCAGGCAAGTGCCGTCCCTACAGCCACCTGATGAAGAAGGGAACCCCGTTCGTCTGGGACCAAAAATGCCAAAGCGCACTAGACGAGATCAAGCAATACCTGCAGAACCCGCCGGTGTTGGCTGCTCCGGACAAGGAAAAACCCCTCATTCTTTATACAACCGCCCTCGAAGGCTCCTTAGGCGCATTATGGGCACAAGAGAACGATCAAGGGAAGGAAAGAGCACTCTACTACTTAAGTCGAGTCCTGCTGGGGGCAGAAAGCAACTACTCCCCCATTGAAAAACATTGCCTGGCGTTGATTTTTGCGATAACAAAGCTTAGACACTATGCGTTGGCACATGAAGTCCGTCTTATTTCAAAGGTGGACCCCCTTAAATACTTGATGTCAAAGGCCATATTGACGGGACTACTTGCTAAATGGGCCCTGCTCTTGATGGAGTTCTCAATAACGTATCAACCTCTCAAGGCAGTGAAAGGCCAGGCCATCGCCGACTTCCTCGCTGAGCACCCGATACCTGCCAATTCTCCTCTGAATTGCGATTTACCAGACGAACATGCGTTTGACGCGATCGACGGTGGTGATACCCAATGGGAACTTTATTTCGATGGAGCATCTTCCATGAAAAAACGCAAACAAAGTACCCCTATAATCAAATCGGGGGTAGGCCTCATCTTCGTGACTCCACAAGGAGGGATAATGCGCTTCGCTTTCTCCTTAACAGAGCCGAGGACGAATAACGAAACCGAATATGAAGCCTTGATAGCAGGTCTTGAGATCGCCATCGACATGGGAATTGAAAACCTCCTCATATATGGAGATTCCCAGCTAATCGTTAGTCAAGTAAACGGCAACTACCAAATGTGCAAACCGGAGTTGGTGAAGTACGGTGAAAAGGTGCAATAACTGTTGACCCAAATTCCCTCCTATACTTTGGAGAACATACCGCGTGCGGAAAACAGCAAAGCGGACGCATTGGCCAAACTTGCTAAAGAACTAGCTGACGAGAACCTCGATGACGTTAGAATCATGGTACAAAGCCGTCGGGTGCTTGCCCCAGCAGAAATATCTCCGGAATCATCCGAAGAAAAAGGAGGGAGCGAGCGGACGACCTTGCAAGTAAAAGATTGGAAAAATACCGAGGATTGGAGAGAAGTCTTCATAGACTACTTTAAATCCCACCGAATGCCTGAAGAAGCGTCCACAAGACATCAGCTCATGAAGCGGGCTCTATCTTTCGCCTTCGTCAACGATACTCTGTACAAGAGATCGTTTGATTCTCTGTGGTTGAGATGCCTGGGACCTGACGAAGCGAAAAGAGTCGTTCAGGAAGTTCACGACGGACTCTGCGGTTCTCACCAAGCGGGCCCAAAGATGAAGTTGAAGATCAAGCGGATGGGCTACTACTGGCCCACGATGATTCAGGACTGCCTCGAATATGCGAAGCAATGCCACTCATGCCAAATTCATGGGGACTTCATCCACCAGCATCCAAATCCACTACATCCAACGGTGGCTAGCTGGCCATTCAAAATGTGGGGGACTGACATAGTCGGCCCCATCGAACCAGCATCGTCCTGGGGACATCGTTTCATCCTGGCGACGACCGACTACTTCTCCAAATGGGCAGAAGCAGTACCATTGAGGGAAGTGAAGACGGAGAATATCCTCCATTTCTTCAAGACGCATGTCATATATCGGTTTAGAACGCCAAGACGAATCTTCGATAACGGGCCAGCCTACAGAAGCCACAAAATCAGTCGCTTCGCGCAACAGCATAATATAGACTGGAGCTATTCTTCGGTTTATAAACCGCGAGCTAACGGTCTAGCTGAGGCCTTCAACAAGACCTTGACGAAGATCATGAAGAAAACGGTGTCACGAAATAAGAAAGACTGGCACGAAAGACTGCAAGAAGCTCTCTGGGCATATCGAACTACGTTTAAAACGGCCACGAATGCAACGCTATATGCGTTGGTATTCGGTACAGAAGCAGCACTCCCTCTCGAGATAGAATTACCCTCTCTACGAATGGCAGTCCACTACGAGCTGACGGACGAAGAAAATGCTCACCTTTGGCTTGAGGAGCTTGACGCCCTTGATGAAACCCGGCTCATAGCACAGCAAAATCTGGAAGCTTATAAAGCAAAGATGACGCGCTCATATGAAAGACTAACCCGGCTGAGGACATTTCGCCAAGGCGAACTCGTGCTAGTGGTCAAAAGGCCTATGATCCCCAATCGCGCCAAGCGGCGAAAATTCGAGCCAAACTATGAAGGCCCGTATATCATAGATAAGGTCTACCAGGGTTGGGCCTATCTACTCATAGACATGCACGGTGAAAGGTCTTTCAGGCCAATAAATGGTCGCTTCTTAAAGAGATACTACGCTTAATGAGCCACGGCTTAGGTCAATGGTAGATGATGACGCCTATGTCCGCTCGCTATCTTCCTAAGCTCAAGCTTTATAAGCAGTAGCCGGCCTTCTCCATGACGGACCGAAATGTCCTTAAACTAATAGCAGATTGAAACGTCTTTAAACTACTACTGCAGCATCCTTAGGCTGACGAGATATAAAAAAACATATAAAAAAAAAAAACGGTATGTCCATAAGCAAAAAAGGCACGGATGAAAATCCGAAAGGGCTCCGTGAGTAAAAAACAGCAGGGCTACCGGCGAGTGTTCGTGAAAACCCGAAAGGGTGCGACCTCGTAAAAAAAAATATAAAAATAAAAAGAATAAAAAAAAAGGTATGTCCATAAGCAAAATGGGCACGGATGAAAACCCGAAAGGGCTCCATGAGTAAAAACAGCAGGGCTACCGGCGAGTGTTTGTGAAAACCTGGAAGGGCGCAACCTCGTTAAAGGACACTTATAGGGTCCTCTCGACCTTGTAAGGAGAAACCACCCGCGTGAGATCCTTACGACTCACAAGGGAGCAACACACTTAGGGATCCCCACGATTCCTAAGGAGAAAATACACTTGCGAGATCCTCACGACTCGTAAGGAGAACTCTCTTGTGGGACCCTCACGACTCATAAGAGTTGAAAGTCTTAAGTTATAGAGACTTAAACCTGTGCTTAAGCAACCCCCACAACTTCCGATATTGCCCTACAAGTGGCTCAATACTGACCCTTGTATACAATCCACGGGCGCGAATAAACATTTCCCTAACCAAGTCTCATCCGTGACTGGGGATATGTTCGCATGGTAGATAACCCTTGTAAATCCTCTCGATTTATGAGGAGAAAACCCTCCTGTAGGATCCTTACGACTTACAGAGGAAACGAACACTTAGGAATCCTCACGAGTCCTAAGGAGAAAATACACCTACAAGATCCTCATGACTTGTAGGGAGAAATAACTTCGTGAAACCCTTACGGCTCATGAAGTCAAAAGCTTTAGCCGACAGGACCCTAACCCTGGTCGCTAAGCCACCTTTGTTCGACATCGACAGAGGCAGATGATGATTCGCTCCTGGTAATATCCCAGTTGTAGCGGTGCTGATGCCGAAATCGGTTTACGGCGAAAAGCCAATAGGCCGCACATGCACACGAAATAGCCGAAATGATAGGGCAACTTGCAATAAAAAGCAGCAAGTAAAAATGTATGCATGCAAAATAGCCGAAATGATTGGGCAACTCGCAATAAAAAGCAGCGAGTAAAAATAAAATAAATAGCCGAAATGATTGGGCACCGCGAAAAATAGCCGAAATGATTAGGCAATCGTGACCTTCGCGATATAAAAGCTGAAATGATAGAGCATCGCGGAGATAAAAAAAATGATGATAAAACTTTGGCCCTACAGTTATGATCACATTGATCCTTGTATACAATCCAAGGGCGTAAACAAAGAGGGAACCATACTTTCCCAACAGGCTCCGCCAGAAGACGAAGCCAAATCTCGACGGTTCAGCCCAACTCCGAGGAAACCGGTGTCTTCAGCAGATACCTCAACTCAGGGAAACAAACAATCCTTGACGAGAGCCTCCCGATTCGCGTCGACTCGCAGAGCAACCAGTGCCTCCGTGGGAAATTCTCGACTCGTTTCAAACCCCAAGGAAACAAATAATTCTTGGCGCTAGGGAAACAAATAATCCTTAGCAAACACCTCGACTCACGGATACAAACACTCCTTGACGAGAGCCTCCTGATCCGCGTCGACTCGCAGAGCAACCAGTGCCTCCGTGGGAAATTCTTGACTCATTTCAAACCCCAAGGAAACAAATAATCCTTGGCGCTAGGGAAACAAATAATCCTTAGCAAATTCCTCGACTCACGGATACAAACACTCCTTGACGAGAGCCTCCTGATCCGCGTCGACTCGCAGAGCAACCAGTGCCTCCGTGGGAAATTCTCGACTCATTTCAAACCCCAAGGAAACAAATAATCCTTGGCGCTAGGGAAACAAATAATCCTTAGTAAATTTCTCGACTCACGGATACAAACACTCCTTGACGAGAGCTTCCCGATTCGCGTCGACTCGCAGAGCAACCAGTGCCTCCGTGGGAAATTCTCGACTCGTTTCAAACCCCAAGGAAACAAATAATCCTTGGCGCTAGGGAAACAAATAATCCTTAGCAAACTCCTAGACTCACGGATACAAACACTCCTTGACGAGAGCCTCCTGATCCGCGTCGACTCGCAGAGCAACCAGTGCCTCCGTGGGAAATTCTCGACTCGTTTCAAACCTAAGGAAACAAATAATTCTTAGCGCTAGGGAAACAAATAATCCCTAGCAAATTCCTCGACTCACGGATACAAACACTCCTTGACGAGAGCCTCCTGATTCGCGTCGGCTCGCAGAGAAACCAGTGTCTCCGCGGGAAATTCCCGATTCGTCTCAACTTGTAAGATGAAGCCTCAGGCAGCAGAGACTAAAAAACTTGCTTTCTGAACAATGGGACCCTGCAAGTCGATTTAAACGGTCTCTTGCATACTATTCACGGGTCTCACTCTCCAAAGTCGAGTTTCGACAAGGAGGGAAACAACCGCTTACGAGTCCTCTCGACTCGTAAGAGGGAAAATTTTTCTTACAGGATCCTTACGACCTATAAGAGAAAACACACATAGGAATCCTCACGACTCCTAAGGAGAAAAACCCACCTACGAGATCCTCTCGATCCGTAGGGAGAAAAATCTCTACGAGACCCTCACGGCTCATAGAGTTGAAAAGTCTTAGGCAGCAGATCTGAACCTGCGGCCTAAGCCATCGCTATTTCTTAAGAAAGTCAAGATGCGTGCTCTATTATCTGTTGACCATGTTTACTAAGGTGGCATGCTGATAGTGAAAGAAAGAAAAGGCGGAGAAATGACACAAGACATTACAGAAAATGTGTATCTTTTATTCATAAACTTGATTGAGTACAGGATACATTGTGCTAAAAGATAAAAAAAATATATATACATTTTTTATTTACAAGTACAAACGATACAAGGAGAGTTACAGAGAAGGAAGCGTCCTGCATAGCTCTAGCAATTGTTTGCGCACTTCCTTCCCCACTTTCTCCTGATCGGCCACCACTGCCAACTCCGCTTCCACTTAGGCCCGTTGCTGCGCGACAGATGCAAGCTGATCCTTGACGGCCTGATGAGCAGCTTCACGGCCTGGAGTGTCATGCTCGGCGACATCAAGTGCCCGCTTCAGTTTCAGCCCATTTGAGATGCGCTCCAGAAGGCCCTCGAAGACGGCCTTTACCTCAGCGGCGTTCGCCTCAACTTCAGCACGTAGGCGAGCAGTTTCGCTTGAAGACTCCTGGCACTCCTTCAGCCTCAAAGCTGCTTCTTGTTCCAAATGACGGAAATGAGAAGTGCTTTGCTCGAGCCATGGTCCCCGTTGAGTGCTCACGGCCAAAGTCTCGGGGGATAGACGCATCGACTCCAGCTGATGAAGGCGAGCCTCAATCTCCCGACAATGGTTAACCCAAGAGGCGACAATGCCCTCGTCATGGAAGGTGGCAAATATCACCAACATCGGGTTAACCGTCGTAGCGAAGTCCTCAGCAGATGTAGGAGTCTCGACGTCGAGTTTCTCGATGTAGTCGCTCAACATGCGCAGACTATTCGCCGCACCTTTTGAGGACGGGCGTCTCTGGGAAGGGCCGCCCGGTATTGTAATATGAGACTCAAAAGGCACCGAGACTGGAACGACAGCTGAAAAAGACAAAATGCGATTAGATGATGATTCAATAGATATGGAGAAAGTCATTGATAAGATAGTTTACTATACCGGTTGAAGCAGGTGGCGAGGCCGGAAGGGCCGGTGGCGCAACCGATCTTTCTTCTCCCCCTTCGATTTGCAACACTGCAGTCAGGACAAGAGAGAGTTAGAAATAATTCTACCACCGAAAAACAAAGATATCAATCGGGAACGGTACTCACCAGCGCCACCAGAGGGAGAGGCGAATTCAGATGAGAAGGAGAAGTGTGGGAGCAACACCTGATAGAGATGGTCAAAAAGCACTCCTGAAAGACACAACAGTGTGACTTTAGTACACAAATTATGCGTCTGGAAGATAAGATTAATAAATTGCAAACCCATACCTTCCAACATCTTCGAAGGTATGAGAGAGGGTTGAGAGGTGACCACCGCCAAGGCAGTCGTCGAAGGCGCTCCCTCGAGCAGTGGGGCATCGGCACTGGCTGCACCTGCGTTACGAAAATGTGAACTTGTCAGAAAGGATTGTGAGGTAAAGAAAGACAGAAACCTGGGATTTACCTGATGAGATACCGGCTGAAACGGAGGCGACTCCCTCCTCTATTGACATGAGGCCACCGCCCGTGGCCTCATCACCCGACTCGATGGGGACCGTCGTCGTGCTCGCGCGGCCAGGAGACGGCGGAAGATCGTAGACGGGGAGGGCAATGATCGGAGCATTGCCGGACTCTTGAGAGAGAGAGCGGCTGACTCTTCCCCAAGAGTCGTGCCCATCTCACTCGCTACTTCCTCGGGCTCCGCGATCTCCATCGGCTTATCCGCCGCCACCACAAGGTCGCCGGCCTCAAGCGCCTCGTTCGCCACCACCCTGGGCTCGGTTATAATGATCATTTCATCTGCCGCCACTTCAGGCTCGGCATCAATGACCTTCTCGGCTACAGACCCCCCAACCTCCATCTCAGGCTCCGAAGCCTCAGCGACGTTGCCCACCGTCGGCTCAGGTTCGACAGGCGCCGCCTCCTCTTTTTCCTTGGGTTCAACGGTCTCCGCCTCTCCCTCGGTCGGACTTGGCCCTGGAAGATAAAGTATATAAGAACCGACAGCTTTATGAGTCTTATAATGAAATTTTGAAAGAAGTGCTACCTGAGGTAGACTTTTCGTTAGCCTCTCTATTGGCGCAGATCGCCTGTCTATGAGCGGTAGACAAAACGACCGGGGACTCTTCTGACGGAGTGTCGGCACGAGGGATGGTGCTTGGGCCCGCTCCCGTAGCCAAAGCAGCCCGGTGCGTCTTCACCTCACGCCTCAGCCGCTTTCTTTCCTCCTGGGCCGTTGAAATGGACCTTACCAGAGCCTCTTTCATTGAGGCATCCTCGTCTGTATACAGGGATGCCTCCAAATTCTTCAAGGCATCCCTCGTCGACTTGTCAAGTCGAGGCTCTTGCAGCAGCCCCGACGAGACCGGAACTCCAATAACAGGTTCAGAGAGGATCCCCTCATCGACTGGTATAACCCCTATAAAGAAACAAAGGAAGAAAGTTAGGTTGACCATCGAAAAAGATAACGAAATTTGTTTTAAAAAAGAGGGGGGTGGGACATACCGGCGCCCACTAAAGCGCGTTTCTCCTCCTCCTTTTGGAAGGTTTTCAAAGAGGCAGCAATAGCTTCTTCGGTAGAGACACCTGTTGAAAATGGGGAAAAGTATTAGTCAAGAATAATGATAAAAAATGCGATGAAATGATGAAGAAAGCAGCTAATAATTACCCGACTCAGCGAGTTTACTCAACCACGCTTCAAGCCTCGCTGATCGCTCAGAAGCCGCAATGGCGGCCGCCAGGTCGGTGTCTGCGAAGTCTACCGCGAAGCCCTTATTGCTGCCATATTCACTTATTCCTTCGGTAAGAGGGGCCTCAGGCTCTAAGCCAAGAATCGCGTCAAGGGAAAGGAGCGGCTTCTTCTTCTTTTGCCCGCCAGCTCTGGATGCACCCGGGACTGATTTACGCTTGGTGGACACCTTGGGGCGGCGGGTCCAGATATCCGCGCCTGCACCGGACTCCGGCGATACAACAGTTACCGTCTCCACTGGAGCACGGAGGGCTGGTGGCGCATCCACAGTATCGCGAGGCGGCAATCCGCGCGGAGGATTCAATACGCGCGGAGGTCCACCTCCAGCACCTTTCAATGGAGGAATGACCGGAGTCCTCGGCCTCAAGGGAGCCTTGCGATCGCCGCCGGGAGGTGCACCCTTGCGGTCAACCAGCATACGTTTCTCCATCAGAATAACGGGCCCCATTGCATGCGCATACCAGGCCACGTACGCGTTGAGGACTTTGGGGATGCAGCTCGGCTCGCTAATAAAGAAATAAGAACCCGTGTTAAGCCGTGTAAAGTGGTGCATTGCGTTCTTTATCCCCTCTTGGCTAACCACGGGCTTTTCCAAGAAGGCTTCCATCGGGATCCCTTGGTTGTAGCTCGATTGCTGAGCGAACCGGTGCGGATTATACCTCATAAAGAGTGTTGTCTCATTCTGCCTGAACACCAGGTAGCCCGGCCGAATGGAATAGAGGTGGAGGATTTCCTGAGCCTTCAATATGGAAGCCCCGTCTTTAAGATCATCGCGTAGCGACACTACTGACTTGGTGGTCTCTGAACCTATTGTTATGACCTTATCCAAGAATGAAGTCTTCGCCCCGACCAGGTGTGGTCGAAGGAGCATCCCCCTAGCCTCCCGCGGAGGTGCAACTACGATCGAAGCCCCGACCAGCCGTATGACCCTCGGGAGCCTGCATTTCTCAAAAAAGAGAAGAATCTTATGGGCACCGAACACCCCGTGCACGTGCATTTCCATCCAAGAGGTAAAGTAGTGCATCGGGAAGTTGGCGGGTTGCACCCCTGGCTCACTAGCGTCCGCCGCTACACTAAGTCCATTATAAAGATGAGCCAGCCCAGCGATTCCTACTGACAACTGCAAACCAGCCACCATCCGATGCGCTGGGTAGAAAACAGTCGACCGAATATGGCGTGGGTGCATAGGAAGAGCAAAACTGCACAACCACAAGCCCAAGAACCCTATAAAGAAGGTCTCTTCATCCATGTCGGAGACGACAATTTCTGAAAAAGGGACGACGGCGGCACCGGGAAGATAAAAGTCTTTGTGGTCATCCTCCGATGTGGGTCGGCGATCAAAACCGAACCTAAAAGGGTCATCGAGCTGGGCGAACTTCTCGCTCCGCTCTGATAAGAACTCCGGTCGAATGAAGCGAGCAATGAAATCTGCAAAACTGACTCCCCGGTCGCCCGATTCCAGGTAGAGTCCTTCATAAATCTCCAATACCTTCACCAAGCCCGGATACTGGTGCCGAATAGCGTTCTCCGGAGTCAGATCAAACACCAGTGGCTTGGTGGCAAAGACGTATTCATCGGGAGAAAGCAGCTCCTCATAGTGCTCCCCCCTCATTGGCAGACCCGAAACTTCAACAAACTCCTCCAAAGAGATAGAGACCTCCCTGTCCGTCATCAGGAAGGTATGGGTGGAGATATTCCATTGTTCGATAAAGGCCTTGATCCACCACGTCGGAGGAGAGGGATACTCGAAAAGCGAGACATAGATGGCCGAATACAAACCAATCTTCGTCAAATGGGTCCTTTTCGCCGATAGGATATACCGGGCCCACTGCAAGTATCCGGCGGGGGGTCGCGGGACCAATCCAATATTATAGGCCTGTCCCCAAGGGCGTGCTTCACCCTGACAGATTCTCCTTCCTAAAATATCTATTGCCGGCGGCGGCTGCACGGGAATAGCACCAATTGCAGGCTGTAGGAGGTCATCTGAATTCCAATTCTTAACCTCCACGGCATACTTCACCGGGGGTTCATCCGCAAAAGAGATCGAAAATATCGGCTCAGATGGCGTGGCAGAACTGAAACTTCGGCAACCCTAGATAATCTCACTGTACCACCTACCCCACAGGTGAAGGCTCTTGTACTCGGGGTCATGATCCTTTATGAGAGCGAGCACCACTCGGTCCACCGGTGCCTGGGGAAACCCTCCCTCCGAGCGAACAAACGGGAAAGACAAATTACCAGACATGTTTCCTGCGGAGAGACAAAAATTTTTAATTAGCCGTCAGTGTTGTAACTCCAACGCTCGATATTTTAAAATTTTACACCACACTGCAATGCAGTGGGTAAGGGACCAAATGAGGACCCAAAAATCTGAATGATGGCGCATCATTTAATAAGACAGTCCCATCGTTGGATGAGACTGTCAGTTAATAAAAAGATCCCCAAGAGAATATCCTCATTGATGGGAAATCCTTAGAGACAAGGAAAAAAATCTTCTCTTTTAGAGCAAAGCTCTGTCACAGAGTGACATTTGTCAAACTTTGGTCTCAAGAGAATAAAAATTTCCTTGGAAAGAGCCCAGCTCTATAATAATGATGGAAAAGCCATCAAAAAGGAAAACTTTAACTCCTAAAGATTAAAAATTTAGGATCTTAAAGATCCATAAAAACTTTTAAGAGTTCTCCACTTTCAGATCAGAAAAGGTCTACATTTGATCCATGAGCAAAGCTCGTTCATGGGTTAAAACCCATGAACAAGATCTCTGTAGATCTATAGATTTCTGAGAGCAAGGCTCTGTTAATAAAACCCCAAAAAGGTTTTCTTTAGATCAAAGATCTATAAGAGCAAGGCTCTGTTAATCAAATTTAATTTAATTTAATTTAATTTAAATTTTACCTAAGTTGTTCTAAAAATCTGAACTCTGAAAAGAAATGAGAGCAAGGCTCTAAAAATCTTAAACAAGAGCAAGGCTCTGAAATTCAAGTTCTTAAAAATGGTAAAAAATTTATCAAGGACCAAGGGTCCTATTTATAGGCACCTGCGCCCTTTCACCTGACCCCTTGGATCCAACGGTCAAGATTTTGCCACCGCTGCAATCACGTATGCGCCACGTGAGCGCAACGGTGGGGGGGCATTTGTTTCCCCCAATCAGAGCAAAGCTCTGTTTGAATTTCAAAATTCAAAATTCGAAGCAGCGCTTCAAATTCTTTGCGCTGCGCGCAACGCGCCACGTGTCAAAAGCTGATACGGCAGCGCAGCGCCCAAGGCAGTGCGTCCAATCAGAGCAAAGCTCTATTAAAAAACAAAAATAGCAGCAAAGTTTCAGTTGCGCAAGCGCTGCGCTGCGCGACACGTGTCAGCGCAGTCGCTTTTGCGCAAAGCGCTGCGCTGCGCGACACGTGTCAGCGCAGCAGCGCAAGCACACCTGCGCTACGCGACACGTGTCAGCGCAGGTGCGCAAGCGCAACTGCGCTGCGCTGTGCGCTGCGCGACACGTGTCAGCGCAGATGCGCAAGCGCAGCTGTGCTGCGCTGTGCGCTGCGTGACACGTGTCACGCTCTGGAGCATTTGCACCAAACAGAATTAAAATTCTAAGAAATCTTTCTGTTCTTGTTAAAACAAGAAGATCTTCTTCTGTAAAACAGAAGCCCTTGGATCAAAGATCCAACGGTGGGGAAAATTCCCTAAATCACTCAGAGAAAGATCTCTTTAACTAATTTATGGGCACTATAAAGAGGACCCTAGACCTCAATTCAAAGGGATGAACATTTTGTGAAAAATTAAACAGAGAGAACTCTGAAGAATTGGAGAGGAATCCTCAAGAACAAAGAAAAAGGTAAAAACCTTTAGAAAAAGAGAAGATTCTCTCATGAACAGATCATTGATCTGAGAACAAGATCAAGGACCTCTAATGAAAAGGAAAATAAACAAATAAAAAAAAGTGCCTTACACTTCTTTTTATGAACCATTGGTTCTGAATCTAAAAGATTCTCAAGATAACAGTGCCCAGCACTTGCCAAAACTGCACTATTGCGCAAGCCGCCAGGAAGCGCCACGTGTCAGCAGTGCAACAGCGCAGCGCACTGACGCAGCGCACTGCGCTTGCGCTCACCAGAACGTGACACGTGTCACCTCCACGAGCGCTTGCGCTCATTAATTGCGCAAAGCGCCTGACAGGCCATGTGGGGCACTGTCAGAGTAATTAGTGCACTGCATTATTTACAGAAGGGCCAAGCCCAATTAAAGAAGGCCTAACAGGCCTAATAAAATGCAATGCATTATTTTAAAAAGGGCAGAGCCCAAACCAAAACAGATGCTCTGCATCATTTACAAAGGGACAGAGCCCAAATAAAAAAGGCCTAGCAGGGGCAAAGCCCTAGCACAAGCCTAATAGGCCAAAGATAAATAAAAACGTTGAACATTCTTCAACTGGACTTTGCCCAATCATGGCCGTAAGTCCTCAAATTAAATTGACTGAGCATAGCTGCTCTCTTAAATCAATTTATATCCGGTTCGAGGGTACATCTCCGAACTCCTCTGACGCCTATCGTTGTAATCCCTCAACGACGTCAGAGAGATGACGGGTCCCGACGACCACACATCAATATGGACTGCGGGGTCCTTAAACTCGTGGACCGAAACTTCCTTAAACTAATGTTGGACCGAAACGTCCTTAAACTAATATTGGACCGAAACGTCCTTAAACTAATGTTGGACTGAAACGTCCTTAAACTAACGTCGGACCACTACGTCCTTAAACTAATGTCGGACCACTACGTCTCTAAACTGGAACATGGACCACCATGTCCCTAAACTGGAATACGGACCACCACGTCTTTAAACTGGAACATAGACCACCACGTCCTTAAACTGGAATATGGACCACCACGTCCCTAAACTGGAACAATAGAGCCTCCAAATGCTCTTTTACCGGATCTAAACGATCCCGTTTAAGTCGATCTTAGCCCCAAACATGGCTAACGTATCCTTAAACATTCAAATGGACTATAAAATTCCAAATCAACTCTGGTTTGAGGGTACATCTCCGAGCCCCTCTGACACCTGTCGTTGTAATCCTTCAACGACGTCAGAGAGGTGACGAGTCCTGACGGCCATATACTAAATGAATCACTACGTTAAGTTGATCTTAGTCTCAAACAAGACTAACATATCCTTAACGAACGTTTAAGTCAATCTTAGCCTCAATACGGCAAACGTATCCTTAAACTAAAAACAGAAATCCACGTCCTACGGGCGACGGTATTACTCAGTCTCCGTATACAATCCACGGGCAACCACAAAACAAAATAAACACACACGACACGAAGTGAAATTCTGAAGAAGGAGAAAGTTGTTACCGCGATGCGGTAGTGTAATTAACTGCAGGGGCTTACGCCTGCAGGGAAGAGCGTCCCCACAATCAAAAACCTCTCAAGCAAGGGGGAATCTGACTAAGTCTGCTACATCGGCCGCATCCGTTTAAACCTCCGATAGACGGTGCCATAAATCAACTTGGCATCTTCGGAGAGGTGGATGGATAAAACCAAATAGCATCTGCCCCGAATCTCAGCGTCAAGGCCTCGCAGTCTTGTGCGCCGTCTTTTCGGAGGGGAACAGTATTTAAGTGAAAAATACGATAAATTGAAATAGCCATCATTTTATGAAATGAAACTTGATCAATTTAGTTGATTAGTGTTTAATAGTCAACATAAGAGAGTTTAAGCATAATTGTATTAACGAGAAGTGAAGTTTTATAAGAAACTTAATCGGAAATCGGATTTATTCCGATTCCGTCGGGTTTTGTAAATCTGTATTTTTGAAATAGAAAAGAGAGGTAGGAAATGGGACTTACGGGTTTTGGACAACTAGGAGAAAGAGATAGAATAGGAGGAGTCGCCGGTGCATCGCTTCGTCGCCGGGAGCTCCTAAAATGATCGTCTGAAGTTCGCCGGAAAATTCACCGTAGCTTCGCTTCGTGCTCGATTTCAAAGTACACAAGATTTCTTGAGAATTCTAGAAAGTTGGCTCAGAGTTTTGGGGTGAGAGGGTAGAGGGTAGGGGTGTATTTATAGGGTTAGGCTAGGGTTAGGGTAGATGTAGGGTTTTGATTTTAAAAAATGTAAAAATGTGTGAAAAATGTATTAAAAATGTAGTAAATGAGGTTTAATGGGCTCTCTGGAACCAATCTCTGTAAATAAAGCATGCATGGGGTTTCAGAAGGTGGAAACGCACTTTTCACCTTTAGGGGACTCAGCCGTCCGGCCGGTAGCGCTGGCCCTAGTCGGCCGGTCTGCCGACCCGACTCGGCCGAGTCGGGCCGAGTCAGGGGCTGGGTAGGTGGGAGGTCTCCTAGGGTAGACTCTGGTGCATTTAGTTTTTCAGGTTCAGTAGAAAGTTTGGGAGTTATCTCGTGTGGACTGTTGGGCTTCTATAAAATTTAAAACAAAAAAATAATGTGGGGCATGAGATTTGAACTCTGGTGGCTTGGTTCAGCAGTGCAAAGTATTACCAATGAGCTACAAGCTCTTTCTTGTAATTAAATTGCTAATTAATTACTTAAGTCTTGTGCTCAGGAAATAAATACCCCTTTATGGATTTTTGAATTTTTTTTTTTGTAAAAACTTGTATAGGAAATTTAGGGTTGTTACATTCTACCCTCCTTAAAAAAAATTCGTCCTTGAAATTTGTAAAAGGAAAGTGTAACGGATTTAAGAAAAGTTTGGTGACTGGAGTACTGACAGTGTGTGAAAAATAACAATGTGATGCAAGGGTTTAAAAAAATGTGGGAGAGACTTACTTGTGTTACCTTGGTCAACTGTCTTGGCTCCTATGGCTGCTAAGGTGGAGGCTTGGCGTCTTGGCACATTTTTCTGTGTATGCCGGTACATCGATGCCTGACTGGATAGAGGTGGTCCATGTGGAGGTGGTGCTGGGAGTGTAGGATGAGTTGCAGGAGCCTGGATAGCTGGCCGCTGCCGGTAGGTTGCGGGGGTGTGAGCTGAGTTGCGTCTATAGGGACAATCTCCAATTCTATGACCGGATGCGCCACAAACTAGGCACATGCCTTTTGCGCGCCTACAGTCCTTCCATAAGTGTCTATCCCTATGGCAGTAGTAACAAAAACCTGGACTTGACTGGTTAATTGTTTCTTTTTGTCTCTTGGGTTCAGAAGATTGTGTAGTATAGGTTCCCCTTGCTAGCTGGGTGGCAGAGCGTTTCCTGACGGTTGCTTCTACTTCTGGTCGGTTCAATAATATAGCAGTCTGCTGCTGCAGTCCAACCAGGAGGCTTCGGATTTCCTCAAGCAGAACCGTTTGCTCGTTGAGTGGAGCAGGGACGGCAGGTGTGATTTGTAGTGGTGGTGGAGTGTTGTTGAAGTTGGTGCTGGTGTTGTTTGTGGAATCCATAACCTTGAATGAAAAATTTAGGTTAGGACAGATTCAAAGTATATGATTCAAGGAATATGAATTTGATAAGATTCAAGGAATATGAATTGTAAAGAATGTTTTAGTTGCTGGTTCTTGTGTTATATTGCTTAGGTTGTTCACGCTGAACAGAACTGCATAGTATGGTTCTATACAGCTTTGACCTGCATGGGCCACCAACAAAACCTGTCACGCCCCGCTTCCCAGTATACGGCGAAGGGGACGGGACTGGTCCGCTACGTATTTACTCTGAAGTAAATACGCTAAGCATATCTAAGCAATATAAAAGTAAATACACAAGAGACAAGATATATAAACTGAACATCAACTTTATTTATTAACATTCTTTTGTACAATGCATGAAAAGTAAATACAACTGAAATAAAAGCGATGCCTAAACAATGGCATAACAGGAATGTAAAGTACTGAAAGGAAATGTGTACAATGAAACTAAAGCTCTGGTTTTTCAGCAAATTGATCCAAGTCTTCAGCAGTAGGCTCGATCTCTGACGTGTCCAAATTACCTGACGACATTCAAAGAAGAAAGAAAGAGAATGTCGTCAGCGAACAGGTCGCTCGGTAAGTCCCAAAGATAAGAGAAAAGCAGAATAGACAGAATAAGAAGGCATCTTTTAAAGTTGTATTATCTTGTTGTAATGTTATATTAATACTGTTGTTTGTAGCTTGGTACAGAAGAATGCCAGTGTATACGAGAGGAGTCTCTATATGCCAGAGACTAGAGGCAAGTATCGTACAAGGAACCGTTTATTCCACGGTACAACAACAACTGGATTCATGTTAGGTGTATTAAGTCTTACAGTCTCGTGCCACTTTTAACACCTTCCGTACCAATCTATCCCTTAAATCCCCTAGTGTCTTGTTTGTATTGTATTGTATTGTAAATTGTATAGATTGTATAATTGGATGACTAACCGAAATCATGATATCTGTAACGGATGTAACCGTAGACTCATGTAAGTGGATGTAAACTGGAGATCATGTAAACGGAATGTATATCCATGGTTCGGTTCGGTCAAGTTGTATAGATTTATAGTTGGATTCATGGATTCATGTTGAATTGTAATATTGTAGATTGTAGATTGTACTTGAATCATATTCAAGTGAGATTATAATGAAACTTAAAGTAAATTGAAATCCTGATTGTTTTGATGTTATCGGTAACCGCTGCACATGGACGGCAGAATTTGTGTCTTTTTCAAAGACAATTACGTTGTTGATAACTCTGTTTGTTAAGTTTTCTATCTTAAATAGGAAATCACCCACTTCTCCGGCTCCTTGAGGCTCAAGAGATTGGTCCCGCTTAAATCTATGTTTACTAGGGTCCTTAGGGTAATTTATAGAACTTGAGGGGGTTTTATGTAAAAATAATTTTGTATAGTTTTCAAAATACAACTCAAGTATTTAATTATCGTCTTTAGTGTTTTAATGAATGTAGATTTTATATTGTGATATTTCTAGTGGAAATATCCTAATTTCATGATAAATGGTATTTATTTGTAATATTGGTTTTGTATGGAATTCATGGTATTTTAGTGTAAGATTGATTCTTGTGATTTTTGAAAAGAGTTGGAATATTTATATTATAACAAAATAGGTATTTTAATGATAAATATACATATATTTATATAAAAATAATTTTAATATATATTTTATATTCTAAAAATCTCATTTTCTTAAGATGTCGTATTTTAAATCTTTCGAGACCGAATGCTCCTTGCGGAGGTTTGAATCTAGCACTACTAAGCCCGAGGATGTGAGATAATTCGCACCACCCCGAACGGGTTCCCCAAATGGGTTGTAGCGGCGCTTTGCAAAGATTTGTATAAATACTAATCATTAAGGAAAACGGTTTGATTAATTATGGTATTTTAAATGAAAATGTGTCGTTTTCCCGTATTTTATGTTCTATGGTCTCCTAAGTCAACTAGAATGCTCTTAACTGGTCCAAAGAGACAAGTTGTAAGATACCTCAAATCGCCTCTTCACCGCCAATTGTGGCCAGGTAAGTACAAGTGAAGAAAGGAGGGATCCACTCACGAATCACCGTGAGACGGGCCTTTTAAAGTTACCTTTCTCACTTGTCTAGTCTAGACACCACAAAGTCAGGTTTAGATAAACGACTGAATGCCCACAACCTTCCTCTGTCCTAATAATCGCGACAGTCCTTAATTGGCTGAGTCTAGATATTTTTTATTATTAGCTTAAAGGTTTTTTATTTGTAAAATGTATCAATACTAAATCTTTTAGAAATGGTTTTATTAAGTAAATGGTATTTAAATGAAAATGTTTGTTTTCCGGTATTCTGAGTTCTCGAGGGTATCGTGTTATGTTGCATATGAGTGTGTGAGGAGGTAGGTCGTTACCTCGTGATCTACTTAAAAGTATAGCAAGTTTAATGGAGTTAAATGTAGAATTGAAACAATGTGGTATTTAAGTAAAAAATACGATAAATTGAAATAGCCATCATTTTATGAAATGAAACTTGATCAATTTGGTTGATTAGTGTTTAATAGTCAACATGAGAGAGTTTAAGCATTCTGGTTAGAGCACCTGAATCTTGATTTGGTCACTGAATTTGCTCCAGAATTTTACAGCAAGCCGTGGTTCCGTCTTGATCCGCCGCGGTGTAGCCGCGAGATATGGGTCTAACTCCCCACGCCTTTGGCACTGAACTTCACCTTCTTCCTATCCTGCACACTTGCACAAAAAGGAATCAAAAAATAACAAGATGATTTTTACAATATTTTTTTTTGGTTTTAGATATATTCACAAATTAACCCGAAATTACACAAAGAAATAAACTACCGTCTCCCCGGCAACGGCGCCATTTGATTGTTAGGATTTTTGCGTGCTTAGTTTTAATTACAGCAATCAAGACGATTTCATTTGGTAACTAGCCTGTTGAGTACGAGTTATCCGCAGGGAGATGGGAATCTTTTTCTATGTGCATTAACGAGTTAAGTCCAATTTATCCAGATTTGTTTAGTTTCACTATGTGCTGAAATATGTATAAAGAGAGCTTCTTAGGGTTAGGATTAGGTTAGTTTGAGTTAGGAATCGCTCACTTCTTTCATTGACACTCTTAATATCGGTGTTACGGTAATCGGCAATAACGGGGATTAGCACGACTAGGAAGAAATTTGCGAGTATAAGCTAGGCTTTCCAACGTTTAGTTTCTTCCTTTTGGTCCTTGTCCGTCCGTTCTTGGCTCTTAGCCTTAACCTCCGGTTAATTCAACCACGACCGATCTAACTAGGGAATCACCGCTATCATGTAGGATAGGGTGCCGTAGGGAGCGGATTGTGGTTTAATTAATGGGAGTCCGAATCAAGACGTTGGGCAAAGAAAAGAGTGAGAGAGATTTCCTTCTCTCAAACTTTCCTTATCCTACCCTAACAAGTGAGAAACTACTCACCCATTAAAAAAAAAGAAAAAAAAACAAGGAAGGTAGAAAGAAATGAGGTTAAGAAAATCACAACTAGCTATTTGAGACCTCACTTTGGCAAGGATCATACTCAAGCATCATGGTTGTAAAGATAAAGAAAAAGAAAAGGAGAAGAAGAAAAAAAGCAAACAAACAAATAACAACAACTAGATTAGCAAATGAAAATTACAAGCAAGTAAAATAACACAATTACAAGACATAAAAAGAAACTCTTCTTTTATTCATTATCACTCATTAAGGTCACTACAATTTTAATGGAGAAAGATGAAGATGAAGAAGAACTACAAACACTTATCCTAAAATCTAACACAAAGAAAAGCACACTTCACTTGGCCTTGCACTGGGCTATTTATAGGCAGAAAACTGAAATCCTAGGGATATAATCTGGCCCAAAATGAAGTTACAAAACTACCCTAAAAAACCGAGTCAACACTGAGTTGAGTCGGCCGCGGATCCGCCGCATAAGTGCAACATTGGCCGCGGATCCATAGCCATTTGGTTGAATTTCAGTCTCATTTTTTCTGGGGTTCTTCATGTTGCTGTTCTTTTCTATTTTGTATACTTGGTTTCTCAGAAACTCTTCATTTTTCTTCCAGATTTTCAGCAGTCCAAAAAGGTGAAATGATGTGGACTTTTTGCCTTGATTTCTTGAGCTTTGCATTGAAGTCTTGGATCTTGTGCTGCCCTTGTGCTTTGTGCATGAAATGACAACTGATTTGTCATTTTGTCCCTTGAACTAATATGCGGCATCATACAGATAGCGAGCGGAGATCAGTATTTATCTGTTGTTGGCCGTAATCCTGCATTTGTTGCGAATTTTCATGAATTTCACTGTAAAGAGCTGAGAACCTGTAACCTGCAATTATTTAGCAAACACGGATTAAAAGTACCTACCTATATGCAATGTGATCAAGACTGGGTGGTATAATAATGCAAAAATCTGATATGAATAACCCACAACACACATACATATGTGATATTGTATGGTTAGTGACATTGAGACATTGATTCATATTCCATTGTGTATATGACATATAGCATACCTGTATACCTATATGCTTGCACATATGCCTTGCCATGCCTACATGCTAGCTACCCATATACTTATATGGTATTGTACCATTAGTGACATGTATATACACATATAAGACATAGCTACATGTACATCATACCTACATACTTACATGTACACCCATATACCTTGATATAGCTACACATATACCTGGAGGGTATTACGTCATTATTGATATATATATACTCATATCTTTCTATAGTTACATGTTCACCCTTACATGATGTTGCGTTGGATTTTGGAGAAATTGGAAACCGCATGATATATTTAATAACTTATTGCATTTAAATAGCGGGTTTCCTTTATATGCTCATATTACTTTTTTATGATTGCATATATTATATTTCATGGATTTACGCATTGAGATATGGATTTCATAGGATTTTTTTTACTTCTGATGATATATATCAGTGGTATGGGATGCTGTTATATACATACATATATATATATATATATATATCAGTGGTATGGGACGCTGTTATATATGTACATATATATAATATATATATCATCATAATGATCTATGCAAGTACTCTTATTCATTACTTGATATTTTCTGGATTTGAGGACCGTGATATTTCAAGAAATTATGCATTGTTTGAAAAACCCGGTTTCTCTTGATATGATATTTCGATGCGTCCACCATGAGATTTCTCGGTTATGAGATTTTTGTTATATACCCCATGCGAGGAGTGGATGAGTCCGTATGTGGGTACATGGTGGGGCCCGGAGGTACCCCGGAGCAAGAAGATCGCAGATGATGGTGATGAGCTCGAGGCAGGGGAGTACTACCTTACCGATGACAGTATTGAGAAGTATGGATACGGGAATTGCGAGTGTCGGAGCTGGGCACTCATATTCCGTGAGACGTATGATACGTGGACATCTGGGCCGATCCGGACTGACGGAGCCCAGGGGCCGATCCGGACTGATGGAGCCCAAGGGCCGATCCGGACTGACGGAGCCCTATTTATGAGGATTTATGTGTCGATGCTGGACACGAGTATTTCATGATGTTTTCGAGTGTCGAGGTTGGACACTCAGGTTTTATGATTTTGATGTGCCGTTTAGGGATACACACACACACAGGAATAGTTTCCATGATGCTTTCGGGTGTCGATGTTGGACACTCAGGTTCCATGAGACATACAGGATTTGAGGGCCGATCTGAGGATGCGGTGCCTTTGGTATTGGGATTTAGATTGTCTTGATGGACACTGGTCCTGCCACGATGAGGATTCCGTGAGGATGACATGTTTTATCCCATACTCAACATTTATTTGATATGCATTGCTTTATGTATTAGTAGTACTTGATAGAGTACTTTTCATGACTGTTGCATATACATATTGCTATTTGTTGATATCAGCTTGCATGCGATAGATTATCGCAGTACGTGCATACCTGCGATTACCTGCATATGTTATTTACTATTCACGAGTTGGCAACTCACCCCCATTGTGCCATAGTGTTTTGCATGTGTCCCTCAGAGCAGTCACGACAGGGCTTCTTCTTCTTATCGTATCATCTAGTGCAGCGGATACCGCTACGGCTGACTGTGTGCAGTTTTGCTATAGGTGGGTTTGCGGTTATCCGATGATGCTCATTTGTATATTCGTTGCATCTAGTACTCTCCATTTACTACTTCATGTATTGACTTAGAGACGAGTTGTGAGGACGATATTGTATATTATTTTGTATGTTTGGAGGTCTTTCATGCTGTTTCACTTTATATCGTCTTTTTCTTCGCTACGGCGTTGTATATCTGTTGTGGTGGTTGTTTTCCGCATTTGGGCATGGATTTGCTCCCGTTTGGGGATGCTTTACTTATATCTTTTGTTGTACCCTTTTTGGGGCTAGTTTTTACAAAGGAGGTGCTGCCAAATTTTTAAAGAAAATAAATTTGGACTTTAAAGATTTTTACTTGAGATTCCAAAAGTTTTAACAATGTTCTTTCACTTACTACTTTTGATGGTTTAGATTGCTGGGTTTTCGGCTTGCTTAAATTGCGTTATGCTTGTAGACGTTACGTGGTTTAAGGGCCGTCACGTGCGAAATTTCGGGTCATGACAAAGTTGGTATCAGAGCGCTAGGTTTTACCTTTCGGAGTGTAGGATGACCTTGGTATGATAGAGAAGGTAGGTTAAGCAGAGTGACGTAGTGTGTGTATTTCCGCGGCGTACTTACGACACGGTACTCCGCTTAAGTGACCTAAGTACTAATTGCTTGAAATTCCTTCCGTGATTATACATATCCTTGTGATTCGGTTTCCGTGTTCTTATCGAATCCTATTTCCATTTCTAGCTTTTATGCCGCCGATGACTATGAGGGCTCAGAGAGAGGCAGCGAGAGCCGAAGTCAGAGTTGACTCGTTTGGGACGAGCATTGACCGGGACAGTACGCTCGTTATACAGGAGCAGATTGATCCGCCTTCGATAGATCGTATCGCTAGGCTTGAGGCAGATATGAAGGACTTGCCCCAGATGATGAGGTTGTTGATTGAGGCCAGTCGAGTGTAGCGACAGCAGGTTGCCACCCCTTCTACCCAGTTATTCCTTGCTATCAGCACACAACATTGTGTCGCGTATACAGCAGCAGTGGACGCAGCCCTACTAGATGAGGCACGTCTTTCCGAGACTTTAGAAGTTTCGGAACCGAGGAGGGCTCATACAGGTGTATCAGCCCAGAGACAGAGGCTTAGTCGCCGCGACAGATTTCGTTTACGTCGCGGGAGTAGCAGAGGCTTGGGACGAGAACAGTTGTTTAGCTCTTACCCCCAGGAGGGTCAGCAGCCATTGTTTGGATGTTTCTGGTGCGGGAGTTTGTTGGAGTTAGTGACCTCAGAGTCAATTATTGGATCACAGGCACGTGATTGCAATGATTGAGGGAGAACCTATCCCGGTAGGACAGTCTTACTCAAGATGATAGTATGCTATCTGGTTTACCTTTATCATCGTGTACTGCTTTAGGTGACCTGACAGGTCACTATTGCACGTTGATAGAGCCCCTAGGATTCTTGCTTGACTGCCAGCAGTATGAGGGCGATCATATACGTGGGAGCTAGTAGTCTATAAGCACACCCTTAAAAGGTCCCTAGTCGTGGGAGTTTCGAGACAGGGCATCGATTCTCCAGAGTAGACTAGTGTATACAGTCGAGACCCCGACGAGGGGCGGTGGCCGGTCTCACAAGCCACTGGTGTCTGTTGGTTCACCTAAGATGTATACAGGTGCTCATTGGGTTATGAGTACACCGGACAGGACTCGCCGGGAACATGCTAGTTGGTCTTATACCTGACGTCAGATAGCAGTTCCCTGGTGACATGTGTACAGGTTAGTTCATCGACCTGGGGATCGTCATTTGTCTCGTGTGAGTTCCCACTGTGCTTTGATTACTACCCTACCACGCTCAAAGGAGACGTGCAAACAGGTTTTAGTTGGGTACAGTCCCGAGCCACATGGAGGCAGTGAGCGGATCTTCAGGGGTTCGTCTCTCCCGGTATTGGGGGTGAGGTCGCGCTGTGTCTAGGAGAGCCAGAACATGAAAAGTCCTTAGACAAGGCAGGAGATTTACTGGTAGGTATTCCAGTAGTATCTCAGGGTGTTCTGGGCTGATCTCTGACACGACTTGTACCGCTTTTGGGGGTCTGACTTTTTCCAACCCCCTAGGCCCGCCATGTGATGCTCATAGACGAACGGACCGGACAGTACGGATATTGTCACTGACAGGCTCAGTAGGGTGTCAGGATGAGTTCGCTCATCGACGTCCCTTTTGGTCAATAGCTGGTAGCCCGTCACGTATGGCTAATACCTCTGACGTGCTAGTGGTTAAATCCACAGCCATAGTATTGACGAGTCTTTAGAGTCCCCCACATTCAGTTACTCAAGTTTTCGGGCGAAACGCTGTAGAGGCCGTATGGAGATATGGCAGGGTTCGATCAGATACGTGCGGTATTGCACGGATCAGGATCGGACGGTTAGTACTAGAGGCCGTATGGATATATGGCAGGGTTCGATCAGATACGTGCGGTATTGCACGGATCAGGATCGGACGGATAATACTAGCCGGCTTTGGCTTAAGCCGGACCCTAGTATAGTACAGTGTAGATTTTGTCTCATTGCATTTGTATTCGGTCGGAATACAGATGCGGGTGTGTATACACAGTATCGGGGTTTTCCTGTAATTGATTACGGGACCAGTTTTCTGGAGTTGCCAGTTTGCTTTCCGTTTCGGCCATATTTCTTTGTATCTTTCAATGGCTGAAGATTGGTGGAGGAGGGCTTATTTGCATTTATGCAAATAAGCATTTGTGGAGGGTGTTCTTTGCATTTTGTTGGATCATGATGGTTGCACCATCCCTTGACCACTTGACTTCTTCTTTCATGATGGCTTGACTTTGTGTTGAGTGATGATGGTGGGTTTGGTGTGTTGGTTTTGCTAGTGATGATGATTCTTGCATGATGACCATTCCTCTCACTTGCATTATTCTTGTGGCTATCTTTTTGATGCTCTCTCTTTCATTCTCTCCACTCCCATATGCATGGCCGGCCAAGCTTAGGGAAGGGGCTGCACATATTATTGGGTGTGGGATTTTTGTATCTTTGGCTTGGGAAAATCCCCACAACTCCATCTCCAAAAGCTTATATCATTTCCTCCACCACTATGGCAATTCCACTACCCCAAATGAGACATGAGTTCTACACACATTCTACAGCAAACCTTGGGCACGTCGGCTCGCCAACTTCGTGCCCGAGTTGCCTCAGTATAGAGGTGGGAGCCCGTAAAAGAAGCAGGCGACGTGGTGCCCTTCCGGCGAGGAGGTGGAGACCGGACATTCCGCGGGAGATCGGGACGACGGCGAGAAGACCGGAGGACACGGATTGCTCGGTATATCTCTCTTCCCCATCTTGTAGTTAGCTAGGACTAGTTTAATGGCACGATCCGGGTTTATAGTGTGCGGTGGTGCCGGTTTGAAAAGTTAAAGTAAATCACCGCTTCCGCATTCCGGCGTCGGATTGACGGCCGGAGCGCCGCCGTGCACTTACAGTGGTATCAGAGCTTCGCCATTAACATAGTCTAGCTTTGTCTAATGTGTTTTACATTTCCGATCGAACAAAATTCCAAAACCGCATTTTCGAATAGCATCAGTTTCTGTCGAAATTTTTTTGGCTCTAAAATTTTTTCAGGAAGTTGCAGAATACTGTGCAGGGAATTCTAAGAACTCTGTGAAAATTTGGTCGGGTGATCTCACCATACCACCGTGGAACCGCGGCCAAACACATGCTTGGGCCGCAGTTCCGCCGCCACTTAGCTTCCTCACTGGACCAATTTTTTACAGAGTGTCTTGGAAAGAGAAATTGGGGTTTTGGCATATTCATTTTGGGCCCAGAATTTCTTGATGTGCTACAGTAGTACTTGGGGGCCCACTTGGTAAATTTTGATCGATCGGATATTTTAAACACATTAGTTCACAGTATTTACATTATATCTGCGACTGTGAATGTCACTTGATCGGTAAATCCTGTCTAACTGCTATAGCCCGGTTAGACGGATTTGCGAACGTGACATTCACATTGATGTTCTGTGTTATGCTGTGATGTTGCGGATTGGTCATGGGGGATAGCCTGGATGCAATGGTAGTACAGATTTTGTTGTATTATGTACATTTGATATTGCAGGGCGAGCGTCCGACATGTGGACTGCCGTCACTGCCTGTTTGTATTATTATTTTGGGGCACGACCAGGTTGCGGTCGATGTACCCGTTGTATGTATATTTTACTTTCTGTACTAGGATTACCCCAAGGTGGGGTGCACGGATAGCCGGATTCTAGAAGGCAACAAGCCCGCATCTCATGGCATTGGGACGGAAGGGGCTTCACTCTAGAATTGGCGGGCTATTCGCCGCACTCGTAGGGGGTACAGGTTGACCCAGGAGGGGTGCCCAAGTTACCGGATTTTGTGAAGTGCCGGGTGGTCCATTCACGTTGCTGAAGGGGTCTGCCTCGCTTCAGGTTTTGGCGGGTAACTTGCCGCGCCCGTAGGGGTCTAGGATTTCATTGCACAGGCTATCCACACGACCAAGGGAACGTCGGGTTTCAGTAGTGGCTCTGTGAAACCCGGGGATCCCAGATATCTGTATTGTTCTGTGATGCTGTACATTTCTGTGATGTTGCATTTTATCACGCCTTGAGCGAAAATTATATATTGGTATATATATTAGTAGATGTTGTATATGTTTTGCATCCGCGCTAGTCCAGTCCCCGCTCTGTCGTTAGTTAGCTAACCTAACGGGTAATGACGGGACCCAGTGGCGAATGCGGATGGCATATACGTACGTCATATTATTTTCGTTCTTTGTGGTGTGATCAATTGATGGGACTGCATTGATTCGGATCAATGCAAGTTAAAAACAAACCTAATCTGATATTGTTGGAACACTTTTCAAAAAGTTGTTATTGCAAGGACGTTCACTTTTGTTTTGTATCGTGGTATTCAGTTGGAATATCCTGCTCCTCAGTCGACGAGGCAAGGGCCGAGATCCCTTCACCGGGAGTGACCCCTTGGACAAAAAGTTTGCGTCAGGGCATTAACTTCACTATAGCCGATTACTTTTGCTTTGCATCGTGGTATTCAGTTGGAATATCCAGCACCTTATTCTACGAGGAAAGAGCCGAGATCCCTTCACCGGGAGTGACCTCTTTAGCAAAGGTTATCGTCACTATATTTTTATAAAGCTATCCGTTCCTTCAACGATATCAAGTTCATTACGTTAAAGGTTTTCGCCAGAAACCATTCGTAGCCCTCCGTCGTTTCATATGGGTGGTCAATAGTATTCAAGCTGTGTATGTTGGCCAAAGTCAAGGCACAGTGATTGGTAGCTATTGGGTATTCATATGCAGCATAGATAGATGTGTTGGTTTGGGACAGTCGTACTACTATTTTGGCCTTTGTCAAGGGTATATACGGATGGGTTCAAATTAACCTGGACAATGACGGGTAGAACTTGACATATGACTTATGATATGTTGGCCTTCGTCAAGGTCATAAGAGCATGGGGCAAAAAAATCCACATCGGGAGTTTCTAAAGAAACTGAAACTTACCAGATATGCGCATACCTTCTGGAGTGTGATGATGTGAGCGGATTCCGTCACGTTATCATACGATGATAGTTGGATCCCGATTCCCACTGATGAGTTGGTTTACTCCTCGGGTGATCCCGACTAATTCTTCTTTCAGGTTTGGAGGAGAATTTGAGGTGACAGTGGGAGGTTTCCAGATTAGATAAATTGATAACCATTCTGATCTAGGATAGAGTGCAGGCTGAGTGTTTCTTTTCTCTCTCTCTTTGGTAGCGACCATTGACCCGACCCTAAGACTATGACTCAGTGACCAAATTAACCGAACCTTCTTAAACACTGGCTTTTGGATTGTCAGAGTTGCAAACCTCATTGCCACTCCTACTTTTACCCTTTTCTCCAGGACACCCCGTATTACTACAAACGTCCACTTCCATTGGACAAAACCATCGTATGGTTAGATACGAACTCGAAGGAATTTATTCGAGAATGGTTTCCGGTTCTGGAGAAAACGAATAGAACTATTCAGTTGTCTTTTCCTTTTACCTTCTCTCAAGTTGCGAGTACTCCTTGGTTTAGGAGAAAGTACACCTATTACGCAAATTGGATAGTCTTCTTCCAAACCTTAGGCTGGTGCCGAACGGTGGGGAGTGAAGAAAACCAATTAGCATAACGGTGGTGTGCAGAAGGTATTAAGTTAAGACAAAGCAAGGGATTAGTAAGAGTGCAAAGTAAACCGCGACTGCTATTCACGACCAAACCAAGTATTTCTTCGCAAATCCTAAAATCACCTTTGTATTTCTCCAGAACACTCCGTATCACTACGAAGATCCACAGTTTATTGGATACTCCATCGTATGGTTATATACGAACTCGAAAGGAACTTGTTCCAGTTCGGGGATGGATTTTCGTTTAGGAGAAATAGGAATAAGGTTTATTCGGTTGTCTTTTATCTTCACCTTCTCTCGCATTGCGAATGCTCCTAAGATTAGGACAGTACACCCATTATGCTTATTGGATAGTCTTCTTCCAAACCATAGGCTGGTGCCGAACGGTAGGAAAGAAAGAAAACCATTTGGCTTAAAGGGGTGTACAGAAGGTAATGACTAAAGACATATAAAGGGATTTGGAGAGGTGGCAAAGAATTACACGGTTACAGTTGTCAATCAGGATAATGGAAGAGGCATTACTAGGAATACCAGGATACCCCTACGAAACATTTCAATGTTTCAGTTTCACTGTGTACTGTTAAAGGAAAACTGATTTCCCAATTAGACACTTGCTCCAGGGTATGTATTTACCAGGTATGATTCTCACATCTGTATGGTTTTACGGATGATGAGTGGGAGTAAGTTATTAGGAATTAGGTGATCATCCTCATTATATCGGGATTCGTTGTAATCGGTGATATTTGAGGAAGTCACCTGGGTTGTTTACAGGACGGCAAATATTTGGTTTTGAATATCCGCTGTTATGCACCAATTTCAAATTGATATATATGTACGTCTATTTTTATAGAGTGAGATATACCTTTTTGAAATTATGTCTACGATATTTACCTATATCAGTGGATGGTTAGGTAAGGAGTATTAAACAGCGGTGTAATTCTTCTTAACCATAAGTACAGTTTTCAACCTACGACACACAGTGAATGAGTTATCAGACTCAAGGGACTTATACAGAGTATTGTATGTTGTCCAGGGTCTATCAGGACAGAGGGGTTGGTCCTCGTACTATATTCGGTTTACTTATGACTTCTCTAGTTTTTAGACAAGTGTTTCGTGGAAACACAGGGTCCGAATTTTGAGAAGTTATAGGTATTTGAATAAAGTAGAGAACAAGGTATTGCAAGTATCGGAATTCTTCAAAGTGATCGAAGATGTAGATACTTGTGTATGGTATTCAGTTGATAGTAATGATTAAGAGAACTTGCTTCTCTTTCAGGTTACTCATAATTGGAAGCATTCCTAAGTTGAGTAACGCTGATCGGCCTCTTTCCATTTAGTTGACATGCACTGGAGACAGCTGCATGATTTGAATCTGGTTCAATTAATTCAGTGCCTCTGGTTCTATATTGGATATAGAACAGTTCATATCTTAACGATGTTAAGGTACGGGGAGTTGTCCGGTTTATGCTTAAAACCAGACACTGGACAACTCAAGGTACGTTTCTGTAATGGCTATTTGTGGGTTGACTTTCTACCATCTGGAAGATCAATAGAAATATTGTTCTAGACTCGCCACAGTTTTAATAAAAATGGATTTTTTCAGAAAACAGTAGTGGAAGTATTGTAGAACTGGAAGTGATTCCAGAACCACAAACGATTACTGAAGATTTGATAGGAACCTAAAGATTCAATCTGGTTTGACATTCCATTGGCCACTCCGTAGATACGGTGGGTAACCTCAGGCACCCGAGAGGTACTCCGGTAGCCTTAAGGACGGTGACAGGGAGGTTCTTGTTTACCCAAACTTGCCATTGCTGTTGTTCCAGACTGTGAGACCCGTCAGGAGGATGAGTATAGCGTCGTTCTAAACCAGCTTTAGAAGTGTACGTGTATATGACTCTGCCAGAGGGTTGTCTTAGTCAGTGGGAGCAGCGGAAGCATTGGTGGACAGGTGGCTTATGTCTATTTATAGACTGAAGCAGCAGTAGCGGAGATAGATCATCTATTTCTGATGTGACAGTCATAGGTTTGACTTCATCAGAATAGGGGATGGATCTGTTGAGAAGGTAGTAGGGTGTGATGTCATGGTATTTGGATGACATACACAGAGTAGGAAGTGATATTCCTACACTACGATCGGTTATACTTTGGTCGTTACACAGTGGTTTCTCCACATGGGACTTGGACATTATATCAGACATACTGGTTACTAGATCTATGGTTTTAGATCTAGATTTGGATGGTTTCCCAATCAGGATACTTAGACAGCATTCTAAGAGTATTTAGAATGGACGACTCCTGGCATGGTAGAGTACCTGCAGGTGATGGAGTCACCCTCTCTAAAGGTGTCTTACAGACTAAAGGGGAGAGGGATGTGCATGATTGACAGATCACTTGCTTAGGCAATTGAGTCAATCATGAAATGTCAAAGTACCACACCAGATGTTGTTCTTGCATTAGATGCAATAAGTTGACATTGATCCAATCCTGGAGAAACAGTCGGAAGCAGTTTTAGAATATAAGTGAATGTTCTAGGGATATGATAACGACAGCCTCATTCGGGAGACAGTTATCATTCCAGGCTTCCAAGATGACCTGGACGACAGGGAGGTTGTCAGAGTTATAGTTTTTTCCTTCTGACGAGGGGCAGTATTTTGGACAGGTGGTCCAAGGCAATACTGAGGGAGGCATGGCGCAGGATACTGATTAAGTTCAGTTAACGATACAGTCTAAGAAGTTTGGATTTGGAGTTCATTTATGACCTAGGTCCCATCAGACATCCAGACACATTCTAAGACAGGTATTGCTCATTTCGGGAGATGGCTTTCTCCGCGAACATGAGATATAGAGAGATATAGAAAGAAACATCAAAGCGGATCCACTCACTGAGGCTATTCCTCGAACGCAATAGTTTTGCAAACGAGCATTGTGAGACTGACTAGTAGAGGAGTTGGGTGTTCGGTATCACACGGGCTGTGAGTATGCGACATCGCAATAATTAACCTTGAGTGTAAGTGGGAGATTGTTGGAGATAGTGCCCTCTGAGTCAATTATTGGATCACAGGCACGTGATTGCAATGATTGAGGGAGGACCTATCCCGGTAGGACAGTCTTACTCAAGATGATAGTATGCTATCTGGTTTACCTTTATCATCGTGTACTGCTTTAGGTGACCTGACAGGTCACTATTGCACGTTGATAGAGCCCCTAGGATTCTTGCTTGACTGCCAGCTGTATGAGGGCGATCATATACGTGGGAGCTGGTAGTCTATAAGCACATCCTTAAAAGGTCCCTAGTCGTGGGAGTCTCGAGACAGGGCATCGATTCTCCAGAGTAGACTAGTGTATACAGTCGAGACCCCGACGAGGGGCGGTGGCCGGTCTCACAAGCCACTGGTGTCTGTTGGTTCACCTAAGATGTATACAGGTGCTCATTGGGTTATGAGTACACCGGACAGGACTCGCCGGGAACATACTAGTTGGTCTTATACCTGACGTCAGATAGCAGTTCCCTGGTGACATGTGTACAGGTTAGTTCATCGACCTGGGGATCGTCATTTGTCTCGTGTGAGTTCCCACTGTGCTTTGATTACTACCCTACCACGCTCAAAGGAGACGTGCAAACAGGTTTTAGTTGGGTACAGTCCCGAGCCACATGGAGGCAGTGAGCGGATCTTCAGGGGTTCGTCTCTCCCGGTATTGGGGGTGAGGTCGCGCTGTGTCTAGGAGAGCCAGAGCATGAAAAGTACTTGTCCAAGGCAGGAGATTTACTGGTAGGTATTCCAGTAGTATCTCAGGGTGTTCTGGGCTGATCTCTGACACGACTTGTACCGCTTTTGGGGGTCTGACTTTTACCAACCCCCTAGGCCCGCCATGCGATGCTCATAGACGAACGGACCGGACTGTACGGATATTGTCACTGACAGGCTCAGTAGGGTGTCAGGATGAGTTCGCTCATCGACGTCCCTTTTATCAATAGCTGGTAGCCCGTCACGTGTGGCTAATACCTCCGACGTGCTAGTGGTTAAATCCACAGCCATAGTATTGATGAGTCTTTAGAGTCCCCCACATTCAGTTACTCAAGTTTTCGGGCGAAACGCTGTAGAGGCCGTATGGAGATATGGCAGGGTTCGATCAGATATGTGCGGTATTGTACGGATCAGGATCGGACGGTTAGTACTAGAGGCCGTATGGATATATGGCAGGGTTCGATCAGATACGTGCGGTATTGCACGGATCAGGATTGGACGGATAATACTAGTCGGCTTTGGCTTAAGCCGGACCCTAGTATAGTACAGTATAGATTTTGTCTCATTGCATTTGTATTCGGTCGGAATACAGATGCGGGTGTGTATACACAGTATCGGGGTTTTCCTGTAATTGATTACGGGACCAGTTTTCTGGAGTTGCCAGTTTGCTTTCCGTTTCGGGCATATTTCTTTGTATCTTTCAATGGCTGAAGATTGGTGGAGGAGGGCTTATTTGCATTTGTACAAATAAGCATTTGTGGAGGGTGTTCGTTGCATTTTGTTGGATCATGATGGTTGCACCATCCCTTGACCATTTGACTTCTTCTTTCATGATGGCTTGACTTTGTGTTGAGTGATGATGGTGAGTTTGGTGTGTTGGTTTTGCTAGTGATGATGATTCTTGCATGATGACCATTCCTCTCACTTGCATTATTCTTGTGGCTATCTTCTTGACGCTCTCTCTCTCATTCTCTCCACTCCCATATGCATGGCCGGCCAAGCTCAGGGGAGGGGCTGCCCATATTATTGGGTGTGGGATTTTTGTATCTTTGGCTTGGGAAAATCCCCACAACTCCATCTCCAAAAGCTTATATCATTTCCTCCACCACTATGGCAATTCCACTACCCCAAATGAGACATGAGTTCTACACACATTCTACAGCAAACCTTGGGCACGTCGGCTCGCCAACTTCGTGCCCGAGTTGCCTCGGTATAGAGGTGGGAGCCCGTAAAAGAAGCAGGCGACGTGGTGCCCTTCCGGCGAGGAGGTGGAGACCGGACATTCCGCGGGAGATCGGGACGACGACGAGAAGACCGGAGGACACGGATCGCTCGGTATATCTCTCTTCCCCATCTTGTAGTTAGCTAGGACTAGTTTAATGGCACGATCCGGGTTTATAGTGCGCGGTGGTGCCGGTTTGAAAAGTTAAAGTAAATCACCGCTTCCGCATTCCGGCGTCGGATTGACGGCCGGGGCGCCGCCGTGCACTTACAGAGTTTCCATCACCTCGTCGTAGATTGTACCTTGGTATGCCAGAGGAGGGCAGCAGTACCATATGATACCTTACCACCTTCACCTCAGGGAGCGTTGCCCCTTGCGCCTGTTGTCGCACCGCGTCAGACTTATGTTCAGAGAGGTCGTGGTCGCGGAGGGTTCGTTCAGAGAGTATAGGATGGTAGAGGAGAAAGACAGCCAGTTGCGGGTAGAGGGCAGGCACGAGCGTTTGCTTTTACTCATCGAGACGCGCGGGTGTCCAATGCAGACTTTTCAGGTATTCATTTTCGTATGTTCTTTTGTTGCGCATGTTTGTTTATTTCCGGATCTATGCACTCGTTTGTTCTACACACTTCGTGCCGAGGTTGGGCCGAGAGTCGTGTATGCTAGATCAGTCGTTGTTGTGTTTACTCCTGTCAGCGATTCTTTTGTTGCACGACACGTGTTCCGGTCGTGTGCCAATTGGGTAGGAGATAGAGATTCGTCCGTCAATTTGATCCTTCTAGAGATGTTGGACTTTGGCGTTCTCCCGGGCACAGACTGGTTAGCTACGTACTATACGTCTGTGGACTGCCGCGAGAAAACAATCATGTTTTGTTTTTCCGGCAAGTCAGTTCTTGTTGTGCAGGGGGACCGTGGTGCCACCCCTCACAGCTTGATTTCAGCCTTTTTCGCTGGTCAGCTTTTGAGGAGAGGATCTCGAGGATTCTTGGCTTTCATTCATGATACCGGAGCCGCAGTGGGTTCGTTGGACCAGGTTCCTATCATGCGAGAGTTTTCCGACATTGTTCCAGATGAGCCGGTGGAGCTTAGGGAGCTTAAGGATCAGCTGCAGAGTTGCTAGATAGGGGGACTTGTAAGTCCAAGTGTTTTGCTTTGGGGAGCTCCTATTCTGATCGTCAAGAAGAAGGACGGCAGTTTGAGATTGTGTATTAATTGATCGTCAATTGAACCGAGTTACGGTGCTGATTAGTCATCCTTTACCTCACATTGACGATTTCATTATCAGCTCCAGGGTGCGGGATATTTTTCTAAGTTTTCTTTGGGATCAGGTCATCATTAGTTGCGGGTTCGGAGTGATGACATTCCGAAGATTGCTTTTGTGCGCGCTACGGGCTTTATGAGTTTTTGGTGATGCCGTTGGACTCACCAATGCTCTAACAACATTCATGGATGTGATAAACCAGATTCATTAGGTCGTTCCTCGACCAATGTATTGTTGTGTTATAGATGACATTCTGGTCTTTTCCAAGAGTCGAGAGGAACATGAGCAGCACTTGAGGATTGCTTTGCAGACATTGGGAGAGCGCTAGCTGTTTGCTAAATTCTCGAAGTGTTTCCTTCAGGCTTGATAGTGTTGACTTCCTAGGTCATGTGGTTACGGGAGACGGTATTCGTATGGACCCGAGGGAGATTGAGGCCGTACAGCTTTGGCCCAGACCTGTTCAGGGACAGAGGTCCGCAGCTTTTTGGGCTTAGCCGGTTTTTACCGCCGTTTCGGGCAGAATTTCTTGAGTATCGCTGCACCGTTGACCATACTGACAATGAAGGGGGTTCCTTTTCTTTAGACTGAGGCATGCGTGCTGAGTTTTCAGTGGTTGAAGACTCGGTTGACGACTGCACCAGTTCTATCCTTATTTCTGGATCAGGCGACCTTGTCGTTTATTGTGATGTTTCGCGAGTGGGGCTCGATTGTGTACTGATGTAGCATGATAGAGTTATCGCTTATGCTTCCCGATAGTTGTTGGAAGTACGAGCAGGATTTATCCCAATCATGATCTGGAGATGGCCGCGGTGGTCTTGCGCTGGAGATTTGGGGACACTACTTGTACGGAGAGTCGTGTCAGATTTTCACGGACCACCAGAGCTTAGTGTACATCTTCCTGCAGCGGGATTTGATTGTTGAGACAGCGCCGTTGGATGGAGCTTGTGAAGGATTGTGATTGTGAGATCTTTTATTACCCGTGGTAAGGAGATTGTGGTAGCTGATGCTTTGAGTTGTAGGCCCGAGAGTAGCTTGTTCCAGTTGTGCGCAGTTCAGAGATAGTCTTCTGCAGATTTACAGTTCTTGTGTGACCGTTGAGTATATCTTAAGTTCGCCTCTACTGGAGGGACAACTTGCTCATGTCCGTGCCCGCCCACTTTTACTTAATCGTTTTCGTGAGGTACAGCCCGCCGATGCTCGTTGTCTGAGATTCTTGAGCATGTTCGGCAGGGTAGAGATTCGGAGTTCTTGATTTATGACCAGGGTGTTCTACGTTACGGGACTCGCTTGTATGTACCAGATACTGATGGGTAGTGACGCGAGGTCCTAGAGCAGGCACATCAGTCAGCTTTCAGTATTCATCCAAGTGCCACCAAGATGTAACGTGACTTGAGGGTGGGCAGGGATGAAGAGTGAAGTTTTAGATTTTGTTTTGAAGTGCTTGGCTTGTCGGCGAGCTAAGGTTGAGCATTTGAGACCGGCAGGAGAGTTGCAATCTTTAACCGTTCCGGAGCAGATCTCCATGAATTTCGTTTTGATGTCTACCCAGGTCTAGACAGGGTGTGACTCCATTCGGGTGGTTGTTGTCCGGTTATGCTCAGCTTGCTCAGTTGTTCTTCGATAAGTTTGTGCGTTTGCACGGAGTTACTTCATGCGTTGTATCCAATAGAGGCATCCAGTTCGCTAGCCGTCTTTGGCAGAAACTTCAGGAAACCTTGGGTACTGATTGAGCTTTAGCTCCGCTTTCCATCCGTAGGCCGATGGTCAGATAGAGCGGACTATGTAGACTCTGGAGGATATGCTTGTGCCTACGTACTAATTGTTTGTTGGCTGTGAGATCGTCACTTGCCCTTGATGGAGTTCTCCTACGATAACAGTTGTCAGGAGAAATTTCAAACGACAACTTTCTGGCCTTGTTTGGTAAATTGTGTCGATCGCCAGTCTGTTTTACTGACTCCGCGAGAGCAGGATTTTTGGACCCCAGCTAGTCCAGAGACTTCGGAGAAGATCCGGTTGATTCAGGTCAGGATGAGAGCAGCCCAGTGTAGACAGGAGTCTTATGCCGACCGTCGTTGTCGCAGACTTGAGTTCACAGTGGGAGATCATATATTCCTACGGATTTTTCCGATGAATTGCATGTTGAGTTTTGGGAAGTTTAGTCCCAGATTGTAGGTCCTTTTGAGATCTTCGAGCGAGTTAGTACCGTTGCCTATAATTTGGCATTTCTGCCCAGATTTTTGAGTTTCACCCCGTATTCCTGGTGTTGATACTTGCAAATACCTTCATGACCTTTCTCACATGATTCAGCATCAGACCATTTAGCTTGGACGCGATCTTTTCGTTCACCGGCAGTCGATAGTGTTAGTGAATCGGCAGGTGGAGAAACTTCGGTCAAGGATCTTTCCATCTGTGGAGGTTTTCTTTAGCGTAGCCCGTCTAGTGAGGAGATCACTTGAGAGGCTGCGAGCAAGATGCGGAAGTTTTGTACTCGTCTCTTGAAGGTACGCATAGTAAGAATTTTAAATTCGGGGATGAATTTCTATAGGGGGGAGATTGTAACACCTTAGAATGCGATTAGTGTTAATTAAGCGATAATGCGGGTTTTCTGTAAAAAGTTTACCAAACTGGTTTCCTCACATTTTATAACAATTAATTAATATTTTATTATTTGTTATGGTTTATACGCACGTGTGCATGTTAATGTGAGGGTTGTTAGTGTTAATCTTGTTAGTGACCATAACACTTTAATCTAATCCTTATTTGTTTAAACCTTAACCTTAAACCTCTAGATTTTTGTGTGAGGAGAGATATTTTACCTTGGTGTTTTGGATTGAGGGGAGCTGGCAAGATGACTCATGAGGAGTCATGGCTTGCATTAATGAGGAGAGGGAGAGAGTAAGTGCAAGGGTGCACTTACCCTACACTCACCTCACTCTCTCATTATCACCTCACTCACTCATTCACTCTCATTCTCTCTCACACTATCTCTTTCTCATTATTTCCTCATTCCCTCAACCCTCAAACTGAACCCTCACCTTTCCATCACAAAACCTTCACAAAACTTCATTAAATCTCACCCAAATCACATCCCAAGTCTTGTTTTGCCTCTAGGATCCCTTGGAGCTTGGAAAGCTAGGATCTTTGAACATGTGTGGTTAGGTAATGATCTCTATCTGTTAAGTAGGTGTTTTTATTGTTGCGTAGCTTATTAGTTTCAGTTTAGAACGCGTAAAGTTTTGTTTTGGTGCACATATCGTATTTTGGTGTAGTTTTGGGTCTCGGATGAATCTGCTATCAAACCAGGTTTTGGTTGGAAAAGTTCCCATCACAGTGACCTAGTGTAGTGACCTAGAACCTACCATAAAAACCTGATCCCATTCCCTTTCTTGCAGGCCACAGATTTATTGGTTCTGGCCACAATTTGCGTCCAGAGTAGGGGCTGAGGGGTTGTGTTTTGGGCGTAGGGTCTCTGGGGTTGTATGTGGTCTTGTGGAACTTGCAACTTTCACCAATTGTTTGTGTAGCAAAATCTGGGATCACTTGGCTTGTTTTCTAATGTTTTGACTATGCGCGTTGCGTTATCCGACACAGTTCGTATTCTTGTGTAGCTGTTGCTCTTGGGTTGGTTTCGTAGTGTCGCTACGCACGTTAGCCACTAGACGAACACTTGAGAGTACGTTTGGAGTTGGTGCGTCGGTCAAACGTGGTGGTTATGTGTTATTGGTCGATTTCTTATTATATTGTTGTTTTATGATCTTAGGGACGCAGGCGGGGACTTCGGACGCTGCGAAGAAGGGAAAGCGAGTGGTTGACTTTACTTAGCCCAAGATCATTTGTAAGTAGATTTAACATCTATAGGGGAATCGCCCGCACGGCGTTATACGTTAGGGATAGATATGATATGATATTAGCCGCATGTTTATATTGCGCATATAGAGATTGTGCATAAAATTTCATTGCATATTATTAATTGTTGTGGTTGGACTCGTACCCATTAGACACTGCACTATTATTGACGGTTCATGTTGCACGAGCACTGATTGTATGCCACCCACACTGTCGATAATTGCCATGACACACACAACACACATACATATGTGATATTGTATGGTTAGTGACATTGAGACATTGATTCTTATTCCATTGTGCATATGACATATAGCATACTTGTATACCTACATGCTTACACATATGCCTTTCTATGCCTACATGCTAGCTACCCATATACCTATATGGTATTGTACCATTAGTGACAAGTATATACACATATGAGACATAACTACATGTACATCATACCTACATACTTACATGTACACCCATATACCTTGATATAGCTACACATATACCTGGAGGGTATTACGTCATTATTGATAGGTATATACTCATATCTTGCAATAGTTACATGTTCACCCTTACATGATGTTGCGTTGGATTTGGAGAAATTGGAAACCGAATGATATATTTAATAACTTATTGCATTTAAATAGCGGTTTTCCTTTATATGCTCATATTACTGTTTTATGATTGCATATATTATATTTCATGGATTTACGCATTGAGATATGAATTTCATCGGATGTTTTACTCCTGATGATATATATCAGTGGTATGGGACGCTGTTATATATGTGTATATATATCAGTGGTATGAGACGCTGTTATATATGTACATATATATAATATATATATCATCATAATGATCTATGCAAGTACTCTTATTCATTACTTGATGTTTTCTGGATTTGAGGACCGTGGTATTTCAAGAAATTATGCATTGTTTGAAAATCCCGGTTTCTCTTGATATGATATTTCGATGCGTCCACCATGAGATTTCTCGGTTCTGAGATTTGTGTTATATACCCCATGCGAGGAGTGGACAAGGCCGTGTGCGGGTACATGGTGGGGCCCGGAGGCACCCCCGGAGCAAGAAGATCGCAGATGATGGCGATGAGATCGAGGCAGGGGAGTACTACCTTACCGGTGACAGTATTGAGACGTATGGATACGGGAATTGCGAGTGTCGGAGCTGGGCACTCATATTCCGTGAGACGCATGATACGTGGACATCTGGGCTGATCCGGACTGATGGAGCCCAGGGGCCTATCCGGACTGACAGAGCCCAAGGGCCGATCTAGACTTACAGAGCCCTATTTATGAGGATTTACGTGTCGATACTGGACACGAGAATTTCATGATGTTTTCAAGTGTCGAGGTTGGACACTCAGGTTTCATGATTTTGATGTGTCGTTGAGGGACACACACACACACACACACATATACACACATGCATAGTTTTCATGATGTTTTCGGGTGTCGATATTGGACACTCAGGTTCCATGAGACTTGCAGTATTTGAGGGCCGATCTGAGGATGCGGTGCCTTTGGTATTGGGATTTAGATTGTCTTGATAGACACTGGTCCTGCCACGATGAGGATTCCGTGAGGATGTCATGTTTTATTCTATACTCAGCATTTATTTGATATGCATTGCTTCATGTATTAGTAGTACCTGATAGAGTACCTTTCATGATTGTTGCATATACATATTGCTATTTATTGCTATCAGCTTGCATGTGATAGATTATCGCAGTACGTGCATACCTGCGATTACCTGCATATGTTATTTACTATTCACGAGTTGGCAACTCACCCCCGTTGTGCCACAGTGTTTTGCAGGTGTCCCTCAGAGCAGTCGCGGCAGGGCTTCTTCTTCTTATCGTATTATCTTGTATAGCGGATACCGCTACGGCTGACTGTGTGTAGTTTTGCTATAGGTAGGTTTGCGGTTATCCGATGATGCTCATTTGTATATTCGCTGTATCTAGTACTCTCCATATACTATTTCATTTATTGACTTAGAGACGAGTTGTGAGGACGATATTGTATATTATTTTGTGACTTTGGAGGTCTTTCATGCTGTTTCACTTTATATCGTCTTTTTCTTCGCTATGGCATCGTATATCTGTTGTGGTGGTTATTTTCCTCCTTTGGGCATGGATTTGCTCCCGTTTGAGGATGCTTTACTTATATCTTTTGTTGTACCCTTTTTGGGGCCAGTTTTTACAAAGGAGGTGCTTCCAAATTTTTAAAGAAAGTCAATTTGGACTTTAAAGATTTTTACTTGAGATTCCAAAAGTTTTAACAATGTTCTTTCACTTACTACTTTTGATGGTTTAGATTGCTGGGTTTTCGGCTTGCTTAAATTGCGTTACGCTTGTAGACGTTACGTGGTTTTAGGGCCATCACGTGCCAAATTTCGGGTCGTGACATACTAGTAGATGTTGTATATGTTTTACACCCACGCTAGTCCTGTCCCCGCTTTGTCGTTAGTTAAGTAACCTAACGGATGATGACGGGACCCAGTGGCGAATGCTGATGGCATATATGTACATCATATTTTCGTTCTTTTCTGGTGTGATTAATTGATGGGACTGCATTGATTCCGATTAATGCAAGGAAAACAAACATTTTCGATGTTGTTGGAACATTTTTCAAAAGCTGTTATTACAATGAATTTTTCTTTTGTTTTGCAAAGCGGTATTCAGTTATGAATATCCAGCACCTCATTCCATGAGGAAAGGGCCGAGATACTTTCACCAGGAGTGACCCCTTGGGCAGAAGATTGTGTCAGGGTAATAACTTCACTATAGTCGATTACTTTTTGCTTTGCATCACGGTATTCAGTTGGGAATATCCTGCACCTCTTTCCACGAGGAAAGAGCCGAGATCCCTTCACCGGGAGTGACCTCTTTAACAAAAGTTCTCGCACTATATATTTGTAAAGCTATCCGGTTTCTTCAACAATATCAAGTTCATTACGTTAAAGGTTTTTTTTCCAAAAACCATTCGTAGCCCTTTGTCATTTCAGACGAGTAGCACCTAGTATTCATGCTATGTTTGTAGGCCTTAGTCAAGGCATAGTGTATGGTAGCTGTTTGTTACTTTTCTGTTGCATAGATAGATGCATTGGTTTGGGACAGTCGTACAGCCTTGTTGGCCTTAGTCAAGGGCGAGTACAAGTGGGTTCAAATTAACCTGGACAATGACGGGTAGAACTTGACATGTGACTTATGATTTGTTGGCCTTAGTTAAGATCATGGGTAAAAATTCACATCGGGAGTTTCTAAAGAAACTAAAACTTTCCAGGCATGCGCATAACTTTTGGAGTGTGATAACATGAGTGGATTCCATCAGGTTATCATGCTATGATAGCTGGATCTCGATTCCCATTGATGAGTTGGTTTACTCCTCGGGTGATTTTAGATGATCCCGACTAATTTTTCTTTTTGGTTTGGAGGAGAATTTGAGGATACAGTGGGAGACATTCTGATTAGATAAAGGGATTAACCATTCTGATCTAGATTAGAGTACACGCTGAGTGTTTCTTTTCTCTCTCTTTGGCTGCGACCATGGTCCGACTCTAGACTAGAACTCAGGAACCAAGTTAACCGAACCTTCTTAAAACACACTGTCTTTTGGATTGTCAGAGTTGCATACATTATTGCCACTCCTACTTTTACCCTTTGAATTTCTCCGGAAAATTCCGTATCACTACGAAGATCCACATTTATTAGATATGACCATCGTATAGTTACATACGAACTCGAAGAAACTTGTTTTAGATTCGAGGATGGTTTCCGGTTCTGGAGAAAATGAATAGGACTATTCAGTTGTCTTTTCCTTTTACCTTCTCTTAGGTTGCGAGGGCTCCTAGGATTAGGAGAGGGTACACCTATTGCGCTTATTGGATATTGTTCTTTCAAACTATAGGCAGGTGCCGAAAAGTGGGGAAGGAAGAAAACTAATTAGCCTAAGTGTGGTGTACAGAAGGTAATAAGTAAAGACAAAATAAATGGAGAGGGCAAAGTAAATTGCGACTGCTATCATTCATGACCAAACCGCGTATATCATCGCCACTCCTACTTCACCTTTGAATTTCTCCAGAACACTCTGTATCATTACGAAGATCCACAGTTATTGGATAATCTATCGTACTCGAAGGAACTTGTTCCAGTTCGAGGATGGATTCTGGTTTAGGAGAAATAGAATAAGGATTATTCTGTTGTCTTTTATCATTACCTTCAGGTTGCGAGGGCTCCTAGGATTAGGAGAGTACACCTATTATACTTATTGGACAGTCTTCTTCCAAACCATAGGCTGGTGCCGAACGCTAGGGAAGGAAGAAAACCATTTAGCCTAAGAGTGGTGTACAGAAGGTTCTGAGTAGAGACAAATAAAGAGATTTAGAGAGATGACAAGGAGATGTACTGTTACAGTCATGAATCTGGATAATGGAAGAGGCATTATTAGGAATATCCGGATACCCCTCTGAAACATTTTCATGTTTCAGTTTCTCTGTGCATTGTTAATTGAAAACTGATTTCCTAATCAGATCCTTACTTCAGGGTATGTATTTACCAGACTTGATTCTCACATCTGTAGGTTTTACAGATGATGAGTGGGAGTAAGTTATTAGGAATTATGCGATTATATCCTCATTATATCGAAATTCGTTGTAATTGGTGATATTTGAGGAAATCGCCTGGGGTTTTTCCTGACGGCAAATATTTGGTTTTGAATATCCGTTGTTTTGCACCAATTTCAAACTGATATATTTGTACGTTTATTTCATAAAGTGAGATATAACTTTTTGAAATTATGTCCATGATATTTATTTATATCAGTTGATGGTTAGGTATGGAGTATTAAACAACGGTGTAATTCTTCTTAACCATAAGTACAGTTTTCAACCTACATCGCACAGGGTATGAGTTATTCAACTCAGGGGACTTATACAAAGTATTGTATGTTGTCCAGTTTCCATTAGGACAGAGGGGTTGGTCCTCGTACTATATTCTGTTTACTTGTGACTTCTCCAGTTTTAGACAAGTATTTCGTAGAAATACAAGGTCCAAGTTTTGAGAAGTTATAGGTACAAGAATAAAGTAGAGAATCATGTGTTGCAAGTATCAGGATTATTCAAGGTGATCGAAAATGTAGATACTTGTGTTTGTTATTCATTTGATAGTAATGGTTTTGAGAATTTGCTTCTCTTTCAGGTTACTCATATCTGGATGTAATCCTAGTTGAGTAATGTTGATCCGCCTCCTTCCATTTGGTTGACATGCACTGAAGACAGCTGCATGATTTGAATATGGTTCCAATTAAATCAGTGCGTCTGTTTCTATATTGTATATAGAATGGTTCATATCTTAACGATGTTAAGGTATATGGAGTTGTCCGGCTTATGCTTAAAACCAGACTCTGGACAAACTCAAGGCACGTTTCAGTAATGGCAGTTTGTGGGTTATCCCAGGCTATGACGAGGGGTAACTTTCTACTATCTGGAAGATCAATAGTGATATTGTTCTTGACTCGCCACAGTTTTAGTAAAATGGACTTTTTTCAGAAAACAGTAGTGGGAGTATGGTAGAACTGGAATTAATTCCAGAACCACAAACGATTACTGAAAATTTAATAGAACCTAAAGATTCAATCGGGTTTGACATTCCATTAGCCACTTCGCAGATATGGTGGGTAATCTCAGGTGCCCAAGTAGTACTTCGGTATCCTCAAAGACGATGACAGGGAGGTTCTTGTTTACCCAGACTTAACAATACTGTTGTTCAAGACAATGAGACCCGGCAGGAGGATGAGTATAGCGTTGTTTTAAACTAGCTTTAGAAGTGCACGTGTATATGACTCTGCCAGAGGGTTTTTGTAGTCAGTGGGAGCAGCGGAAGCATAGTGGACAAGCAGCTTGTGTCTATTTATAGAATAAAGCAGGTATGGTGGAGATAGATCATCTATTTTTGATGTGACAGTCATAGGTTTTGACTTCATCAGAATAGGGGATGGATTTGTTAAGAAGGTAGTAGGGTGTGATGTCCTGGTATTTGAATGACATACACTTTGTAGGAAGTGAAATTCCTATACTACGGTCGGTTATACTATGGTTGTCACACAGTGGTTTCTCCACATAGGATATGGATATAATATCAGGCATTCTGGTTGGTAGATCTATGGTTTTTGATCTAGATTTGGGTAGTTTCCCAATCTGGGTACTTAAACAGTATTCTAAAGGTGTTTAGAATGGATGACTCCTGGTATGGTGGTGTACCTGCAGGTTATGGAGTCACCCTCTCTAAAGGTGTCTTATAGACTAAAGGGGAGAGAGATGTGTATAATTGGCATATCACTTGCTTAGGCAATTGAGTCAATCATGAGATGTCAAGTACCACACCAGATATTGTTTTTGCACTAGCTGCAATAAGTTTATATTAATCCAATCCTGTAGAAACGTTCGGAAGCAGTTTATGAACATAAGTGGATGTTCTAGGGATTTGGTAATGGCATCCTCCTTTGGGAGACGGTTATCATTCCAGGCTTCCAAGGTGACCTGGATGACAGAGTGACTGTTAGAGTTTTAGTTTTCCCTCTTTTGAGGGACAGTATATTGGACAGGTGGTCCAAGCGGATACTAAGGAAGGCATGGTGCAAGATACTGATTAAATTCAGTAGACGATACAGTCTAAGAAGTTTGCTGGATTTGGAGTTCATTTGTGAACTGGGTCCCGTCAGATATCCAGACATATTCTAAGACAGGTATTGCTCATTTCGGGAGATGGATTTCTCCACGAACTTGAGATAGAGAGAGACATAGAAAGAAACATTGGAGCGGATCCACTCACTGAGACTATTTCTCGAACACGATAGTTTCACAATAGAGCTTTGTGAAACTGATTAGTAGAGGAGTTGGGTGTTCGGTATCACACGGGATGTGAGTATGCGACATCACAATAATTAGCCTTTTGTGCAAGTGGGAGATTGTTGGTTATAGTGCCCTCAAGTCATTTATTAGATCGCAAGCACATGATTGCAATGATTGAAGGAGGACCTATACCGGTATGACAGTCTTACTCGAGATGATAATATGCTATCTGGTTTGCTTTTATCATCGTGTACAAGCTTTAGGTGACATTATAGATCACTATTACATGTTGATAGAGCCCATAGGATTCTTGCTTGACAACCAGCATTATGATGGAGATCATATACGTAGGAGCTAGGTGGTCTGTAAGCACATCCTTAAAATGTCCCTAGTCGAGGGAGTTTCGAGACTGGGCACTGATACTCCAGAGTAGACTAGTGTATACTTATCGAGACCCCGATGAGGGGCGGTCGACGGTCTCATAAGCCATTGGTGTTAGTTTGTTCACCTAAGATGTATACAGGTGCTCATTGGGTTATGAGTGCACCGGACGGACTCGCCTGGAACATGCTAGTTGGTATTATTCCTATTGTCAGATAGCAGTTCCTTGGTGACATGTGTACAGGTTAGTCTATCGATATGAGATCTTCATTTGTCTCGTGTGAGTTCCCACTGTGCTTTGATTACTATCCTACCACGACTCAAAGGAGTCGTGCAAACAGGTTTTAGTTGGGTACAGTCCCGAGCCACTTCGAAGCAGTGAGCGGATCGTCAGGGGATTCGTCTCTCTCGGTATTGGGGGTTGATGTCGCGGTGTGCACGGGTGGCCATCACCAGAAATCCTTGCCCAAGGTAGTCGAGAATTACTGATTCGGATCAGTAGTTTCTCAGGTGGTGATGGGCTTCATACCGACACTGAATGTCAAGTTATTAGGGGTCTGACTTTATCCACCCCCTAGACTCGATATGCGATACTCATAGATGAACGGACCAGACTGTACGGATATTGTCACTGTCAGGCTCAGTAGGACTTTCAGGATGATTTTGCTCGTTGGCCTCCCTTTCGCTAAATACCTGGATAGCCGTTACGTACAGCTAGTGCCATTGACGTGCTTGTGGTTAAACCCACTGCTAGCGTATTGATGAGTATGTAGAGTCCCACACAGAGGGTTTCCCTGGTTCGGACGAAACGTTGTAGAGACCGTATGGTTTTATGGCAGGGTTCGATCATATACGTGCACTTGTGCACGTGTCATGATTCGGAAAGATAATAATAGTGGGCTTTGGTTTAAACCAGATCCTAGTATTATATTGTTGGATTATTTTCGTCTTGTTGTATTTGTATTCAGTCGGAATACGGATGCAGGTATGTATATACGGATGATGGGTAATCTTGTAATTTATTACAAGATCACTTTAGAGTTGCCATTTCTTTTATTGTGTTAAATATTTAGTTTAAATGTTTAATTGGTGGAAAGTGTGAGTGTGAGTTTTGTCTTGGACTCATGGTGCATGCACTTGGAGACTCATAGGGTTGAGTCAAGGCATGAGTCATGATGGCTTGATGGATTTTATTTTGTGTGAGATATTTGTGCTAGATATTTGTATGTGTATAGTGAGATATTTTGGAGAGTGGGCAGTAGAGATTTTTCATGAGTTGCTTTCTTTAATTGCCACCACAAAAATTTAACACAACACTCATCACAAAAAAGGGCATCAAGCAATTTTCTTCACTTGGCCCAAACTTGAGCTCACACTCTTCACCCCTTGGCATCTTCTTCTACCTCTACCCTAACCCTCTCATGTGTTGAGAATCGTAGGATGTATTGAGACAAAGTAATCACACACACTCTCTACTTCATCTTGGCTATCTAGGCTAGAAAACTAGATACTCGAGTTGCTCGGTTTTGAGGCCGGAGCCCGTATTATGAACCCTCGACGTGGATCTTCTTCGATGTGGGGAGACCAGAGATCAAACATGATCAAGGAAGCCGCGAGGAGCTTGGGATAGAGGTTGAAGACCGAAGGACTCGGATTGTTTGGTATAACCTCTCTAAACTCATTTACATACCATCTAGTATAGGGTTAATGGTACGATCCGGGAATCGGGTTCCGTTAGCGCCGGTTTCTAAAAATTTTTTGTTCCGCATTTGGCCACGGATTGTTGGCCGGGGCGCTGGTGTAATCCAATAGGTACTTCAAGGGAGGTTTTCCAACGCTTTCGTGAAATTCCTTAATTATGTAACCTATTTTCCTTGGACGCGTAGTCCCGCTAACACTGTTCTAGACACCTACTTGGTTTATAGCATTGATTGTTTAGTGAAATAATCTCTCAAGAGTAATCCTACTCATCAGTGGGATCGGGATCCAACTATAATTGTGTGATGACCTAGAAGGAATCCATTCTAGTCACCACACTCCAGAAGGTATGCTAAAACTGCGAGTTTGCTGTATATTTAAAACTCCCGATGTGGTTTTTGCCCCTAGGACCCAAGTGACCTTGACTAAAGATCAAAATGTCAAAAGGTCCTACTCAAGTTCTACCCGTCATTATCTTGATTGCATTAGACCCACCTGTACATGCCTTGCCTAAAGATCAAAATGATCGTACGACTGTCCTAACCAATCGCATTACCATGCAACAGAAAAGTATTACATAGCTACCGAACACTACGTCTCGACTAAAGATTGAAATGCGTAGCACGAATACTAAGCACTACCAATCCGAAATGACGGAGGGCTACGACTGGGTTTTTGGCGAAAAACCTTTTAATGTAATGAACTTGATATCGTTGAAGGAACCTGCGCAGTTTTGAAAAGAAGTGGTTTAAGCTCCTCTTTTGAAAAACTTCTAGTTTGAAGAAAACCGAATAATCTATAGTATAGACTTTTGCTCAAGTGCTCACTCCCCGTGAAGGGATCTCGGCTCTTGCCTCTTGGAATGAAGTGCTGGATATTCACAACCGAATTCCACTATGCAAAGCGGAAGAATATAACTATAGTTTTTCGTAATTTGTTCCAACAACATCCTTTTAGGTTTCTTTTCTTGCATTAATCAAAATTAATGTGTAGGGTGTTTTTCGTCACCCCATTGAGATGGGAATACGCGCGCACTTGTCAGGCGTACTACAGATTCCCCCTGTCTGGGGTAGGCCGGGGTTTATTGATTGTAGGGATCCGAATCTCCGGCAGCCGCGGACTAAGCTGTCGTTAATTACCCCTCTCCTTTGGGGCGAGGGAACCTCCGATTAACGGGTTAAACTGGTCATGCGAACTCAATGTGCAGTGTACGTGTGTTTTGTTTTGGAGGGGGGTTTAAATATATCGGGAGCCACGCAGAGTTTTTTACGGGGGTCCTGCTACCCGGATAGCGGGCTGGGGGTCAAGGGGGCTAGCAGCCCCCTTGCGGGGTGCGGGGCAGCGCCCCGTTAGAAATTTTTTCTAACAGGGACAGTGTCATGGAGTATGTGTGTATGCACATATGTATATATGTATATATGTATGTATATATATATATATAAAAGAAAGAGGGGGAAAAGGCATCCAAAGGATGCGTGGGGCCAGTACCTTAGGCGCTGTGCGCCCAGGTGCTGTGCGCTCAGGCGCTAGCGTACCACGTGTCAGCACGTGGGCGCTTTGCGCTTGAGCGCAGGGCACTGTAGCACAAGCGCGCCACGTGTCGGCACGTGGGCGCTTTGCGCTTCAGCGCCTGACGCTCGAGCGCAAGTGCTCCACGTGTCGGCACGGGGGCGACTTGCGCTTGAGCGCTAGGCGCCTGAGCGCAAGTGCGCCATGTATCGGCACGGGGGTGACTTGCGCCAGAGCGCTGTGCGCTTGAGTGCAAGCGCGCCACGTGTCGGCACTGGGGCGACTTGCGCTCGAGCGCTTGCGCTTGAGCGCAAACGCGCCACGTGTCGGCACTAGGGCGACTTGCGCTCGAGCGCTTGCGCTGGAGCGCAAGCGTGCCACGTGTCGGTACTGGGGCGACTTGCGCTAGAGCCCTTGCGCTTAAGCGCAAGCGCGCCACGTGGGCGCTTTGCGCTCGAGCGCAGGACGCTGTTGTGCAAGCGCGCCACGTGTCGGCACGTGGGCGCTTTGCGCTTGAGCGCTGAGCGCTGGAGCGCAAGCGCGCCATGTGTCGGCAAGTGAGCGCTCTGCGCTTGAGCGCCGGCGAGGAAAAGAGGCTTTTAGCCTAAAAAGATTCTCAGAGGAGAAATCACAGTGGAGTTGGACTCCTAAGTGTGTTTTTGGGGTTAATGGAAGGGGTTCTTCTTCTTCTTCCTCTGTTAGCTGGATCTTGAAGATCAAGAGATGTGAGATCTCAAAATCTCTCCTTTTTGAGATCTGATTACAGATCCAAGTTCCCCTTTGTGGGTTTCATGGTGAAAAACTATTTTGTTTTTGAAAAGGAAGAGTAAAACTCTTGATTTAATTCAAAAGAAAGAAAAAGGTTTGAGACCTTCAGAAAAGGGAAAGAGATACAAACCCTAGGTTTTTTTGTGAGAATGAAAAGTTTATGCTTTATTCATCATCATGTTGCCTTATATAGACTTACATATTTACATATAGCCCCTTGGGCTTTACAAAAATGGCATTTTATCCATCCCATGGCTCATGTGCCATTTCATTTTTGCACATAAGCCATGGGCTTACAAAATATTGGCTTTATGCCCATTTTGTTTACATTCATGCATAAACAATTACATAAAAATTATTTATTACATGATTTTGTTGTTGGCATGGGGAGGCTGGCTGCGGGCTCCACTTGGGCATGGGCCCGGTTGATCTGGGCTTGGGCCCACCTGGATTTGGGTTGACTTTGATTTTGACTTGGTCAACCGGGGTGTAAATTATTACCCCAACAAATTGCCCCCCATCAATAAATGCATACAGCATATGTGGGTCGTGTGCATGAAATTGATGGATCTTCTTTTGTGTGGAGGCGACTTGCTTTGGTTCCCACTTTTTGGGATGCACTGCCCTTCTTACGACATGGACGGTCGGCGCTTAACGCGTCTCCGAGATAGAGTGTCCGTGGTACACGTTTCCCTAGCCCGGAGTGATTTCGTTGACGTGCCCCCGGCGCGGAGTGTCGCTGGTCGACGTTTCCCCGAGGCGGAGTATCGGCTGGTTGACGTGTCCCCGAGACGGAGTGTTTGCTTGACGTTTCCCCGAGACGGAGTGTCGCTGGTAGACGTGTCCCCGGTGCGGAGTGTCTGCTGGTTGATGTGTCCCCGGTGCGGAGTGTCTGCTGGTTGACGTGTCCCCGGTGCGGAGTGTCTGCTGGTTGACGTATCCCTGAGACGGAGTGTCGCTTGTTGACGTGTCCCCGGCACGGAGTGTCGCTGATTGACTTTTTCCCGGCGCGGAGTGTCGCTGATCGACTTTTCCCCGGCGCAGAGTGTCGCTAATCGACTTTTCCCCGGCGCGGAGTGTCGCTGGTTGACGTTTCCCCGAGACGGAGTGTCTGCTGTTGGACGTTTTCCCGGTACGGAGTGCCGCTGGTTGACGTTTCCCCGAGACGGAGTGTCTGCTGTTGGACGTTTCCTCGAGACGGAGTGTCTGCTGTTGGACGTTTCCCCGAGACGGAGTGTCGCTGGTCGACGTGTCCCCGAGACGAAGTGTCGCTGGTCGACGTGTCCCCGAGACGGAGTGTTTGCTCGACGTTTCCCGTTACGGAGTGTCGCTGTTGGATGTTTCCCTAATGCGGAGTGTCTGTGTTGGACGTTTCCCCGATGCAGAGTGTCGCTGTTGGACGTTTCCCTGATGCGGAGTGTCTGTGTTGGACGTTTCCTCGATGCAGAGTGTCGCTTGTTGACGTGTCCCCGGCACGGAGTGTCTGCTTGACGTTTCCCCGGCACGGAGTGTCGCTGGCTGGCGTGTCCCCGAGACGGAGTGTCTGCTTGACGTTTCCCCGTTACGGAGTGTCGTTGTCGGACGTTTCCTTGATGCGGAGTGTCTGTGTTGGACGTTTCCCCGATGTAGAGTGTTGCTTGTTGACGCAGAGGTCGATGTTGGAATTGGTTGGTTTGATTTGTTTGATTTGAGTCGACATCAGCATCGCTACATTAGAATATGGTACCAGGAGCGAATCATCATTTGTCATGAGAGAATTTTGGGATTGGTATTTTTGTCGGCATCTGCATTGCTGCACTGGAATAATGCCAGGAGCAACTCATCATTTGCCCCGGGAGGATTTGGATTTGGTTTTTTTTCGTTTGGCATCTACATTGCTGCACTGGAATAATGCCAGGAGCAACTCATCATGTGCCCCGAGAGGATTTGGATTTGGTTTGTTTGGCATCTGCATTGCTGCACTGGAATAATGCCAGGAGCAACTCATCATGTGCCCTGAGAGGATTTGGGAATTGGTGGCTTAGGAGACAGGTTTAGATCCCTGTCACCTAAGGCTTTTCCATTTTGTGAGCCGTAAGGGTCTCACAAATCATTTTCTCCCTACGGGTCATAAGGATCCCGTAGGTGTATTTTCTCCTTAGGAGTCGTGGGGACTCCTAAGTGTGTTGCTCCTTTGTGAGTCGTAGGGATCTCACGTGGGAATTTTCTCCTCACAAAGTCGAGAGGACTTTGCGAGTGCATTTCATTTCTTTTTTTTTTTACGAGTTTGCGCCCTTTCGGGTTTTCACAAACTCGCCGGCAGTCCTGCTGTTTTTACTCACGGAGCCCTTTCGGGTTTTCATCCGTGCCCATTTTGCTTGTGGACATACCGTTCTTCTTCTTCTTCTTTTTTTTGGAGAGATCAGGATTGTTTTACGCCCGTGGATTGTATACGGTTTTGCAGGATGTATGATCCAGACCGTAGGGCCGGAAAAATTTCAGGACTTTGTTGGCGTCTGCATCGCTGCACTGGAATGTGGTACCAGGAGCGACTCATCATTCGCCGTTGGGGTATAGGATTTGGAATTTGGTTGGCATCTGCATCGCTACACTGGAATATGGTACCAGGAGCGACTCATCATTCGCCACTTTGGGGTTGGGGAGCGATGGCTTTGGAGACAGGTTTAGATCCCTGTCACCTAAGACTTTTCAATTTTATGGGCCGTGAGGGTCCCATAAAAGCATTTTCTCCCTGCGAGTCGTAAGGATCCCGTAGGTGTATTTTCTCCTTAGGAGTCGTGAGGATTCCTAAGGGTGTTTTTCCTTTGTGAGTCGTAAGGATCCCACAAAGGTTTGTTCTCCTCATGTATCGTGAGGACACATGAGTGGATTTCCCTCGTTCCCAGTTTAATGACTTAGAGGTCGACTGTTCCCAGTTTAACGACTTAGAGGTCATATGTTTCCAGTTTAATGACGTGGTGGTCATCTGTTTCCAGTTTTAAAGACGTGGAGGTCGATTGTTTCCCGTTTAACGACTTAGAGGTCATCTGTTTCCAGCTTAACGACGTAGTGGTCATCTATTTCCAGTTTAACGACGTAGTGGTCTATTGGATTGATTTGGAATTTCGGGATAGGGGCCGGCCTCAGCGTTGTTAACACTGAAGCACATGCGCCAGGATACATGAGTGAGTTTTCCCAATAGAGCATAATTCCAAAGGCGGAGACCAGCCGCGTAGCTGGCGGTTACGGTGGGGCATGGATATGCTGAGAATTATTTGAGCCCATGGATTGTATACGGTAGTCAATTTGGGGACTAACCGTAGGGCCGGGGGAATTTTGGAAAATCGGATTTTTGTTGGCGTCTGCATTGCTGCACTGGAATAATACCAGGAGCAACTCATCATCCGCCCTTGTTTTTTTTGTTTTTGTTTTACCGCAATTGCTCTATCATTTCAGCTTTTCTTATCACGAAGGACGCGATTGCCCTATCATTTCGGCTTTTATTCGCGGTTGCCCCATCATTTCGGCTTTTATTTCATCTTTATTTTACTCGTTGATTTTTATTGCGAGTTGCCCCATCATTTCGGCTTTTATTTTTTTTCTTTTATTTACACATTTTTTTATTTACATTTTTTTTACATTCCCAGTTTAACGACTTAGAGGTCGATTGTTCCCAGTTTAATGACGTGGTGGTCGATTGTTCCCAGAGAAAGGCGGGTGTTTGAGAGAATCAGGTCCCTGAAGGACTTCGGTCCCCGTGTGTATGAAATTGGCGGTCGCAGCTTGATTGTTTGTTAACACGCCAGGGGACAATGATATTCCTCCCACCTTGTATTGTTTCTCGACCCAATCCTTGAAGATGCAACAATCTTCAATAGTGTGCCCCAGCACTCGGTGGTATGGGCAAAAGTTGGGATGATCAGTCTTGTTCGCTTCACTTAGCCTTTTCGGTTCTGGTAGCCGCAGGCCATTCTTCAGAGCATCTTTAAAAATTTTGTGGACCTTGTCCCTTCGGAATGAGTAGACCTTATTTCTTCTTTCTTCCAATGTTGGCTCTCGAGACTGGTCAGTTTTTGCTCCGCCCGTTCTCTGCTTATTTGGAGAATCGGTGATGTTAGAACTTCCGCCTTTTCGGCTGTCGTCCCTCCAAGGTTTCGGTATGTTTGTGAACTGAAGATCCTGAGCGGACTCGGGCTTTGAGCGTTCCAACGTTTGGACCTTTTTGGTCAGCTCTTGGAATGTTTTGAGACCCGCGGTACATAGAAACGGGGCCATCCAGTTGTTGAGATTTCCGACAAGGAGACTGACAGATTGGTCCTGCTCTATCGCGGTTCGCATTTGACGGAGAGATTATGCCATCGGGTTATAAAATCCGTGCTGCTTTCGTCGCTCTTTGGATTGGTCCTTACGAGCTCGGCAATGGTAATCTTATCGCTGACGCTCATGAACCTCTGCCGAAATAGAGACTCCATTTGGACAAAAGTTGTGACGGAGCCATCCGGTATGCTCGCGTATCAGTCGAAAGCAACATCGGTCAGGCTATTAACGAACTGGCGGAGGAGAAGCGCATCATTGCCCCCAGTATTCCCGCATGATGCTTTGAAGTGGGCGATGTGCTGATTCGCGTTTCCCGTCCCATCGAATTTTCCGAATTTGGGGATGACATAGCCGCTAGGGAATTCCACTAGATTATACTGAGCAGGATATGGTCTCCCACTACTGCTGATATCTTTTTGCGCTTCGGCTTCGGCCACCAATGTTTTGACTTTGCTGGTGTTCATACCAGAATATTGCATTTTATACCGCCCATTCTTACGCTCGTTTATTTATTGGCAGGTGCTTTTAATCTGTGTTTGCTACATATTTGCAGAATACTGGTTCTCAACTCTAAACAGTGAAATCCATGGAAAAGTACGACAAATTCCGGATTACTGCCAACAACAGATAAAACACGGTCTCCGCTCTCTATCCGTGTGTTGCCACATACCAGTTAAGGGACAAAATGGCAAATCGATTGTCATGTCATGCACAAGGCTCAATGGCAACACAAGATCCAAGAAATCTACGCGGAGCTCAAGGAAATCATGGCAAAAGATCCATATCACATCACCTTTTTGTTCTACTAAAATTCTGGAATAATTGTTAAGAGTTTATGAGAAAAGTCATATACCACACAGTAGACAACAGAAAACCAGGAATCCCCACAAAAACCCACTACCCAATTCCCTACTATGGCCGCGGAACCGCGGCCTAAGCATGCTTAGGCCGCGGAACCGCGGCCGTATAGTGTCGGCAGGGGGTCGTGTTTCAGGGGTAGTTTGGGTACTTCATTTTATGCCATATTCTTGCCCTAGGGTTTCTATAAGCAGCCTATAAATACTCCAGAACTGAGCTAAGCCAAGGGTCCAATTTGGTGTTCATTCTTTGTTCTTATTTTTGTTAGGATTTAGTCTTTTTCTTCTTCTTCTTCATCTTGTCTCCATGAAAATTGTAGTGAGAGCTTTTTGAGTGGAAGATCAATGAAGATGAGGGCTTTTGTATCATTCTCTTTTGTTTAACTTTCCCTTGAGATTCTTGCTTTCTCTTGATCATTCAACCTCTTCATTGAGCTTGAATGGTTAAGGGTTAGTTATTGATCTCAAAGGTCGTATTTTCTTATGGAATTAGCGCTTCATTTCACATGCGTTCTCTACCCTTCTCTTGATCTTGCAACCTCTTGATTGAGCTTGCAAGTTTAAGGGTTGGCTATTGATCCCATGCTTGTCTTGAGTTCTAGTTTCTTGTTCTTTTTATCGTTTTTTTTATTACTTGCTTATTATTATCTTGCTTTACTTTCTTGCATTTTAATTCATGCACTTAATTACTTGTAATCTTTTCTTTTCTTTGTTCTTTTCTTTTGCTATCTTTTGTTCATTTTGTGAATGGTTGTAATTATCGTTGTTAAGAATAAATACGGTATTGTAAGTTAATGTTTCTTTGCTCATTTCCTTTTCCCGTTATTTTCAATTGAACTCCGCCCAAACGTTACGCAAGCGCTCCGTTAGGCACCCTACCCTGACAAGGTAACGGTGATTCCTAACCACGACCGGTTGCGTTCGGTTTGGCCGGAGGCGAAAGCAAGAGACAAGAACGGAAGGACAAGGGTAAATAAGCCGTATTCCACGAATACCGCGCTTAAATCCCCTAATCCACGTTGTTGCCGATTGCTCTAGCTTCAATCGGTCAAGACTCGGCTCAAAGGTTTTGAGTACGGATTTTTTTAGCTTACAATCTCGTATCTTTTTCTTAACAACTTCATACTTGCAAATAAATACACATAGGTTAGAATCGAACAAACACATACTCATTCTTTATTGACTCGTCTAAAACAAGAAAGGACTTACAACCATCTCCCTGTGGATCGACCCGTGCTCAACCGGCTAGCTGCATAGCGACACCGTCTTGATTGCGGTTAACTTTAATTCTATCAATCAAATGGCGCCGTTGCCGGGGAGACGGTAGCGTATTTTCTTTCTTGTTATTCGGGTTAATATTCTTTTTGTATATATTTAATAAAAAAAAATTCTTTTTTTTTTTTGATCATTTTTGTGGGCAAGAGTGCAGATTTTTGCAGATTTGCAAACTGCGATTGTGAGGAGCAAAGTGTACATTCAAGGCTAAGGTGATTGCAAAGTACAGTGCCAAAGATCCGGGTAGTTTGACCCGCGCAAGCGAACTTTTCAAGCTTACCGGATTTGATTCAACGGGGGTTTCCTAACCCAAAAACTTAACGGTACGTACTTTACTAACACCTTCTTCTCAAATCCGACGCATCCAATATACTATTCTTTGCAGGATTCTTTGCAAGTTCGCTAACAAACGCTAAAAATTGACTAACCCGTATTTGTTGCAGTGCCGCGCTTAAACTAAAAAACGATTTTTTGATTCTTTATAGAATTTTTATTGAATTGCGCATTGCATCAATTAATACGGACTTAAGGGCAAGCGAACCCCACAATATACGGTAAAGGATTTCATCACCTTTTCCGTGGCCCACAAATCACGAACTTGAGCATAACGTTTACCCGCACTAAATTTAAAAGAAATTAGACTTTAAGCCTTAAGGACTTCGCGCTCACTAGAAGAAGTCAACTGTGTTTGGAACCTCGCTTAACGGTATATTGTTTACGGGGTGTCTAGGAAAGTGTTAACGGCGAAACCGCCAAAAGAGAAAGGGTTATTTAATTAAGGAACTTCGCGAAAGCGTTGGAAAACCTCCCCTTATCTCTGCACTTACCTGGCCTCGTGATCAGTGTATCTTGAGCCTGTTTCTCGACACAGTTTTACTTCGACAATCAAGTTCTGGAGCAGGTCTAGTTGACCTAGGTGAACCCTAGAACGATTAGGTGTGTGGTATTTTTGTGTCGTGATTGTTTTTGTCCATATTCTTTTTTTTGTGTGTATATTTCATTCTTTTATTAATATCTAAAAAATTTATTAAAAAAAAAATCATATTTTTCCCCCTCCTTTTCTCTGCCTTTCTTTCTCCCTCTCTTCATATCATGGGTACCCCACCTCGTAAAACACTTGCCGAACTTTGGTACCCACAACCAGACATTACTTCTTATGGTTCTTGCTTTGGCCGAACGTCGAACGATCCCTCCATGCCCAAAATCTCTTTGAAAGACTGGATAGACGCGTCTAGGACAAACACTTGCCCTCCGCAATCCACTTTTTATCAACCTTTTCAACCTCCCGCTCCCGCTTATGTTGATACCCCTTTTGCAAGTCGTCCTTTGTCCATCGCTGAACGTATTGAACAATCTCGTAGCCGATCTTTCACTCCTTTCACCACTTCAAATTCTTGGGATCAACAATTCCATTCACCTTCCTATCCAAATGTTGATGCTGCTCCTGTCCAGCCATTCAATTCCTACCAATCTTACCCTACTTTTTCACCTTCCCTAGACATTGCTTCAGAACTGCCATTTGGGAGTTTTCAGTATCCAAACAACTTGGAATCTTTTACTGAAACCCATTCACAACCCATGTCTAGTCTGGAACAGTCGTTGGAAGACTTTAGGGTAGCGTCAAGCCAACAGATGATGGATTTGAATGCGTCCATGGCCGCTCTCATACAACCTACTGACCCGGTAGCTAGTTTCCTGCTAGCTCCAAATTTTCCAATGTATGATGAGACGGTAGGACAGGCTGAGAATTTGAGTAGAGAAAGTGAGCTGTATACCCTTCCAAATCAAACCTACCCGTCTCAAATTGAATCCCACAACTCCTGTTTTGAAAGTCTATCGAGTATCCCACATGATTTATCAATTGAAGATAGAATGATTAATGAGTTATGCAACTTTGTAGTGTTTGATTTACCCGATTGTGAAGGGTCACTTCCAAGTGAAACCAATCCCAATCCTTTTGACCTCTACACCTCCATCTTAGAACCAGAATCGATTGATATCCATGCTTTTGATGAGGTGTCTGAGAATATTGATTTTCACTTGATTGAGGATATTGACGCTGGGGATATTTTGGATGATGAACCCGTAGATTTGGCTGAGTTTGTCTCTTCAAATCATCATCCCGAGTCATTAAATGTTTTTCCCGAACCCTATATGCGTCTGGATTTTAATGAAATATGCATGGATGAGCTAAATTTTGAGGAGAATATTGAGGATAGTACTGAGGATGAAACAGTTTTAATTGATGAGTCGGATTTTCCAATTCATCCTATTCCTTTCATTGACTGTGTGCACCCTCCCGAAACCTTAACCGATACCCCTCCTCGAT